>OZ021724.1:35795477-40973814 GCA_963978545.1 Linyphia triangularis | reverse complement strand
ATATTATATATATATATATAATTATATATATAATATATATATATATATATATATATATATATATATATATATATTTATATATATATATATATATATATATATATATATATATATATATATATATATATAATATATATATATATATATATATATATATATATATATATATATATATATTATATATATATATATATATATATATATATATATATATATATATATATATATATATATATATATATATATATATTATATATATATATATATATATATTATATATATATATATATATATATATAATATATATATATATATATATATATATATATATATATATATATATATATATATTATATATATATATATATATATATTATATATATATATATATATAATATATATATATATATATATATATATATATATATATATATATTATATATATATATATATATATATATATATATATATATATATATATATATATATATATATATATATATATTATATATATATATATATATATATATATATATATATATATATATATAATATATATATATATATATATATATATATATATATATATATATATATATATATATATATATATATATATATATATATATATATATATATATATATATATATATATATATATATAATATATATATATATATATATATATATATATATATATATATATATATATATATATATATATATATATATATATATATATATATATATATATATATATATATATAATATATATATATATATATATATATATATATAATATATATATATATATATATATATATATATATATATATATATATATATATATATATATAATATATATATATATATATATATATATATATATATATATATATATATATATATATATATATATATATATATATAATATATATATATATATATATATATATATATATATATAATATATATATATATATATATATATATATATATATATATATATATATATATATAATATATATATAATATATATATATATATATATATATATATATATAATATATATATATATATAATATATATAATATATATATATATATATATATATATATATATATATATATATATATATATATATATATATATATATATATATATATATATATATATATATATATATATATATATATATATATATATATATATATATATATATATATATATATATATATATATATATATATATATATATATATATATATATATATATATATATAATATATATATATATATATATAAATATATATATATATATATATATATATATATATATATATATATATATATATATATATATATAATATATATATAATATATATATAATATATATATATATATATATATATATATAATATATATATAATATATATATATATATATATATATAATATATATATAATATATATATATATATATATATAATATATATAATATATATAATATATATATATATATATATATATATATATATATATATATATATATATATATATATATATATATATATATATATATATATATATATATATATATATATATATATATATATATATATAGTGAAACTACTCAAACTCGACACCGAAATCTCTGTATTGTAGAGTGATAGTAATTTATATATTCAATGATGGTAAATAGGGATGTGGTGGAACTCTGGTGGCGAGTACAATAAATTTGATCAGAATATTTTTGTAAACCTGAAAACTATTAGTCATAACAAACAAGAAATAAACATCACTATAAAACATTTTTTTTATGAAAAAAAACCTCCCTTCCAAAACTTATTTCTGACAAAAAACAGTTTGTGTATCTCATTCAACAAGCTCATCCCCCTTCGGGTTCTACCACTTGTAAGAAGAATGCTAGTCTATTAGGGACGAGGGTCCTCTAATGGTAAAGGGGCGGTCTCAACTGTCAACACTTAATTAGCTGAGGGGGAAGAGACTAACACACAGCACGTATCCTCACGGGTTCTGTATCCGAGGGAAGAAGTTCTGGGTTGAGACGATCGTTAATCATGTAGTTGGGGGGGATTTTTCGATACGCTCCATTTAACCTCATTAGAACCCTGGTCACGTTGAAATGCACTTTGTGTACGGTCCCTTTTCTGCGATCGCTCCAGGACTGTGCTTACTTTTCAATACAAAAAGAAAGGAGCTACTCGATTCTCTGCTTGACCGCACATAACATATGACAAAAAGTAGCAATCTTAAAAGTTCGTCTTAGCTTTCTGTACTTATTTGTTCAGGGATCGGACAAAGTTTTAGATTTTAAAAATAAGTTTCTTTACAAGGACCTTCCAATTAAAAAAGTTCAGCGGTCGGCAGTTCAACTCATTTGCCTCTTTGTTGGACTTCTTTACCTTTTTCAGAAAGACGAAGAATTGAAACATAACATATTTTACATGCTCTATCTCAATCCTTAAATTTCTGTGACTTTATATCTAACTAGCGAATGGAGGTGGTTTTTTTTATTGTCTTATAGTGCTTGTAAGGATAGCGTCAAAATAAGTGGAAAATTGAAGAAGACGTAAGTTTTCAAAGTGATTGTAATGGTATCAGTAGTATGCATATCAAATAGCTATTCTTATCATATTTCAGATTTTGCAATTAAATCGTAACAAAATGGCCTAGAAAGTGTAACAGAAAAATTTGTAATAAGGGACTACGGCATATATGTGGTCCTTATTTTTTTAACTTTCAGATTTCTTTTTTCCTCACCCTCCAATTCTTTTCCCTTTGGCAATAAAAATATTATTGTAAGCAATTTTTTGAAAATTTAAAGAGATTAAGCTGTGCCGTAAGGAAAATGGAAGTTTCGCATCACATAACTGCATTTTACTGTACAGCGCAGGGTGTTCCTTATTTTCCAACTTACAAATTTTGTATTCTTACCCTCATTTTTTACCTTTGACTATAAAAAATATTATTGTGGTCATTTTTGTAAATGAAAAGTGATTAACGTGTGCAGCAACGATCAACGTGTGGACGATCACTGCAAGCAATACTACACATATTTTAAAATATGAGGCATTACTAAAAAAAAAAATACCGCTAAAAATCTGACATTTTTGTTGTTTAAATGTTAGATTTTGTTAGTTAAATTGTATCAATATTTTGCAACTTTTTTAAATTTAGGAAATAAAACTTTTAGAATATCTTCGTTCATTTTTGTCAATTCTGTTTTTATTTTTACAAACTTCAATATCAATTTAGCAGGGTTAATACTAATTTATCATAATAAAACTTGGTTCTCTACAAAAATAGGTCAAAAGAAAAAATATTCGGGGGTATGAAATTGAAGCCGAAGAAATTTAATTTTTTTTTTTTCAAACAATTTCAATTTTAGTAATCTTTTAACAACTTCAGGCTATTTGCGACACGGGTTAATATATTATTGAAATGAAATTTGGCACACTGTCAAGATAGACCAAAACGAAAGGAATGAAGGGGTGAGAGTTAAAATCGGATGAAATTTCGTTTTTGATGCCCTACATAGACCATCCTAATATATAGTTATAATTAGTCAATTAAAAGACACAATACTCAGTTATACTACACATCATTACGTACCTACTTTGATTCATCGTAAGATCTCAACGAGGGATTTCAAACTCGAACAGAAATTTATATTTTAAACAATTAATAATTTGCTTTAAAAATTGAAGTTATATATTTTCGATTAATTTGTTTTAAATGATAATTAAGACGGTAAAGGAAGTTTAATTTCCCCAACAATAGAAGGTCACTTTTTCTTTAATAGCACAATTTAATAAGTTAAATTCTTAACTGATAAGTTGTCTTTGTAAAAAAAAAGGCTCTTCCTTTAAGTATGTACAATGTACATATTAAACAGTATTTTTAAACTTCAAATATTGTGTTTATTGATGGACAACCCAACTACGGATACGGACGATGACGCTTCGTGTTTTTAAGACAACTGTATTTTAATGTTTCATAATGTGCAGTTTTGTTGAGTTTTAAAATTCGATTTATTTGACAGACCAATTGAAAGAATTTCTTACAATATCTGTTCAGAACAAGTATCATTTTGTAAAAAGTGTATGCTTTCTCTCAAATGATTTTTACCAAAATTGTCTTACAAAAATTAATTAGTAGACAGATAGTATTGCGTTGATTGTCAGAGAGTTTTTCCGATTTTCTCCTTCTTGATGCGTAAATGCGGGACATTTTCCTCTTCAAAGACCAGGGGTGAAAACAGTCAAAATGTCAAAGAGGAAAACATTCATAGCTTTGTTTTCAACTACAAAAATAGTTGAATAAAAATATAATGGTGTACTAATGTGTGCACAGAACAATGGTGGAGTTAGATTTTTTTTTTAGGGGCTTCAGTTAAGTTTAGTTTGATAAAGGCCTATAAAGTCTAATTAAAAAAAAAAAATGTAGAACAAGCAGAACTTTTCAGAGTAAAAGAAAGTGGAAACCCCTGAAAGACACACCATTTCCAGACTGTGTACGGTTCACGTTGTTTTGGCGCATCAATGTCCTAGTGTAGTTTTTGCGCTTGATAACGTCTAAATTTATTATTGGATTCTACATAGATACCTTAAAAGGGATTAAATATTCTTAGCCGACATAACTTTGAATTTGTATTTTTTCCAATTTTAATTTTGTTAACGCTTTATTCTTAGCCGACACAACTTTGAATTTGTATTTTTTCCAATTTTAATTTTGTTAACGCTTTAATTCTATCAGTAAACACTTACATAAACATTATATAGTAAAGAATACTCTAAAATAATATTAAAAGAAATCAACTCATGAGGCCCTCTAAAAGGGAGGTTTTTTTTCCACAACGATTACCAAAATATTTATCAAAATGAATAAATTTATTTTGCTTTTCTCTGGAAAAAGCAATTTGATCTCATAAATATAATATATAAGAAGGGTGAAAAATAAAAATAAAGAAAGTTTATATTTTCCATAAGTTCAGCTACACAATTCAATATTTGATTTTCATTTTTAGTAATCCATAATTGATAAGGTTTAATTTTGAATCCATAATTGATTAGGATGTTAATAATCGCAGGAATGATTCTTTTGAAGCTCTTAACTGCTGACTACGAAAGTTAGAATATTTTTCTAATGTAATCTTCCATTTTAAAGTAATCAGGGTTTCCACGGTCATTGAAAGTTATTAAAAGAGCTTAATATTTTTGAACTTGTTTTCAAGGCCTTGAAAGTACTTGAAAATGCTTAGAGGTGCTTAAAAGTCCTTAATTTTTGCGGCTGTTGTGCCAACCGCAAATTTTATAATAGTACTACTCAGACTTGCTATCCCCGAGTGACCACCACTTGTCCGCACTGTTATCAGAATTCTGTGACATATTTTATTACGCATGCGCCAACTTGTAAACTTTCTGGTATAATATATTCTATTAAAAATTTATATATCGACATGATGCACGAAAACAAATTTTCAAAGGTCATTAAAAACATTATTTAGATCCATAAAAGTCATTGAAAAGCCAGTGATTTTCATTCTGTGATTTGAGTGTGAGCCCTGATAATATCAAATCCAGTAACATTTTCAGCCTAAAGTTCTTTAATTTACGCAAACAGCTTGCTCTCTCTTTAACCCTTTCTTCTCCCTATCGGATTCAAAAGAAAAAGTAAACCAAAGAAAATTCCATTGTCCTATATGGTGTTTACCCTTTAACACCATTCGAGACCAGGGGGTATGGATATTTATTTTAAGATTAACGATTCCGTTTTCTCACCAGCGGCTATTTGAAGCGTGAATTTCCACAACAAAAGGATTTTAGATTTTTAGGTGTGTTGACTGGAGTAATGACTTGCGCTTGACATTGAATTATGAAAGGTAAATACTATTGTAAGTTGTCCACTTTGGATCATTTATAAAATTGTCTCCCGAGAAAACCTGTGGAACAGTCCATTTCCAATTTTGACAAATCACCTCGAGTAGAAAGTTTACCGAGCTGCGTAAGAACGTTGTGATAGATTTGCTTGTTAGACTTGACGAAGGCTAGCTGAAATCATTCTTCAAAACTCTGAAATTATATTCAAAGGCAATTGTTGTTTTAGTTAGATCAAATAAGAATTTATAGACAACCAGCTACAATTAGTGACATTAGGGTGAATCATCTTGTAAATGCATATCCATCAAAAAACAATTTCTTTGCTGGTATAAGCAAGAAGGGAGATTTGGAAATTACCACTTAAAGAACATAAACCTTCCTATTCCGCAAAAGATATTATTAAAAAATAAAATTTTCTAGGAAAAAAAGCCTTTTGCGCTCTTTAAGTAAAAAGCGATTTTGCAACTAACACTTCACAAAAAATCGTTTTTGACTGTAAAAATAATATAACCCATAAAAACAAAGTTTATAATATAAATCCTTTGTATACATAAGTCAATTTTTATATTCATTAACATAGCACCGTTTCTGCTGCCAGCGTGTGCTTGTTTTAAAAATTTAAATTTAGATGCTACACCATCTCTATCAGCAAAATATGTGGCAAACTATTTTTCAAAATTTATTCATTCAAAATGAATGTGAATTTATGCACTCAGATCCAAGTATCTTTTATTTCTTCTGATCAAAACAATTTTGTTATATATACTAAAATTATTTTGTCAACAGTAAAGAATTTCTTCAATGATTGGCTTAATGCTATTTCAATGCGATTGGATGACGGCAAGTTGGTTTATTAGCATTCCATAAAAATGATCTTTTAGTGACAGTGACAACCTTCAAAATGGGACAGAATGCATTGTCCGCAACATCGAATCTATCTGCTAAGTTTCAGCCCGATTTGATGATGTCAAAGAGTCTCACATAATTAGGCCTCCGTATATTTGCCTGCCATCGACAAACAAAACACATAAATATACACACAAAGTCGGAAGTTAATACAAGAAATTTAATAAATTAAAACTGCAAACTAAAGGAATGTACGTGTGATGAGAGGTTTGGAATGCAATTTTAACAAATACATGTTTAGAAATGTATGGATGTAATTGTTTCAAAGGTGCGTTGTATGTTAAACTCAAAATTCAAAAGTAACTGCACCCCTTTAAAAGAATTAACCGTTTTTTAAAAAGATTTTTCCGTATTAGAAATAACACTTTTGTAATATTTGAAATTAGCTAGTAAATTACTTTTAAGATTGATTTATCAAAGACATTTAAATGATGTGTTGATAAATTATGCTCACTTCCAAAAGAATCGGAATCCAACACCATCAGCATCATTTGAAAGCAGCCATCTGAACTTACCTGGCTATTATTAACTCACCTTATATCTAAACTGTATTCATAGAATTTAAGTTTGAAACTATCAGAACTACTCAATCTCGTGAAATTATTCGAAATACGGCAAAATATGTTTCTGGCTTTGACATTAAGTTAAAATAGATCCAATTTTAAATCCCTTATAATAACTTCGAATTTGTGTGTGGATGGTTGGCTGTGTATGTCGATGGCGGGCAAATCTGCGTATCATATCTTTACATAGGGTAATAAAAGTACAGCATTCGATTAAATAATTTTTTTTTTTTTTTTTTTTTTTTGTGATCACCCAGATTTAAAACAAAGATTATTATAGAAAAAAAAATGCCTGTCTGTGTGCACGTGGTCAGAATAACTCCCGAACAAATTGACCTACACTCTTCAAATTTGGTACATGGGTTGGCGGTGGCCATGGGTCCTGTCATTTAGGTTTTCGTCAAAATCGCGCATGCTCATAAGATTGAAATAATGAAAAATCATGAAAAAATCTCGTTCTTCAATAATTTCTAAAAAACAGCCCTAACTATTTTGATTAAAATCTCTCTGCTAATGCCTCTTACGTGTTCTAAACTTCCCCACCACCTAAATTCCCGTACAAATGCGATAAAAGCGTAACAAATTTTTTTAAAAGGGGGAAAAAATAAAAATAATCACGAATTACTTTAACACAGTTTTCTGCCCTTGAGCATCACCCACCAACGATTGATTTGTATCGGTTTCCCGCACAAGAAAGGACAATGTAATGTCTATCGAATATCTTCGTCAATTAGGTGGGTCTTTAAATAAGTGAAAATATGAAAATGGTAAATAACATTCCGTATCATATTTTAATGCAATGATCAGTATTATTTAGTGAATTTGAAAAATTGTGCGATGTTCCATACCCCTAGTTAAGGATTAAATTTTGAAAAGTAGTTTGCCGCATATTTTGCTTATAGAAATGTTCTGCGGAGGCCAATTTAACTCACTTGCAATAATCCAATCGATCTGAAACTTGGCAAATAGGATTTGATGCCGATGACATTTGTCACTAACAAATTTTGGGACTGTTATTCTCACTAAAAGATCGCTTTTACAATTACACATGCTTCTATAATCGGTTCGGAATACTAATAAAATCCCATTTTAACCGATCATTTGTTGAAACTATTTCCTGGTGCCAAAATGTTTTAATCAAAATATATATAATATATGGGTTTTCATTAATTTACAACTGGTACCATTACAATCATTTTGAAAACTTACGTCTTCTTCAATTTGCCACTTATAATGCCGCTATTCTTACAAGAACCCAATTGAGACAAAAACTCTTATAGCACTATAAGACAATACATCAAAAATCTCCATTCGCTGATTAGATATGAAGTAGAAGAATATATAATCTAAAACTTTGTCCGAGTCCTGAACGAATAATTTCAGAAAGCAAAGACTAACTTTAAACTTTTAACATTGCTATCATTATTCCTTTGTTCTGTGCGTCAAGCAGAGAATCGCCCCGCGCCTTTTCTTTGGTATTGGAACACATTTCTGGAGCGATCGGGGGAAGAGGGGATGTATACAAAACGCGTCTCTATATGACCAGGGTTCTAATGAGGTTAAATGGAGCGTATCGAAGGCTCCTCCCCAACTACCTGATTAATGATCGTCTCATCCCAGAACTTCTTCGCTCGGATCGGACACCATCCTCACGTCCATGGCCTTTTCGAAACAGAATCGGCTGCACGCATATATACGGGCATAGCCGCCAGGTTAAAGAATCGGCCACACGGATATATACGTTCATGACCGTCAATGGGTTAACATTAAATCTCAGGAAATGCAACTTCGCTCAACCTGAGGTAAATTTTGTAGGCCACATTGTGTCTCTAAAAGGAATTCGTCCAACGGAAGAACAAATCAAAGTCATCGAAGATTTCAATAAACCCAAAACAGTCAAACAACTTAGAAGATTTTTGGGAATTATAAATTTCTATCGAAGGTTTATACCTCTAGCGGCTCAGCATCAAGCAAGCTTATACGATTATTTAAGAAATAGCAAAAATAATGATAATCGGGTTATTAAGTGGACAGACGAAGCGTCAAATGCCTTTACAATATCTAAAGAATTATTGAAATCTGCTGCAATTTTAGCTCACCCAGTGTCATCAGCTAAACTTGCTCTTATCTTTAGACGGTAGACGCTTCAGATATTGCAGTTGGCGGAGTGGTGCAACAACTTGTGAATAAGGATTGGCAGCCACTTGGTTACTTTTCTGTTTAACTGATACCTGCACAAAAGAATTACAGCACATATGATCGGGAGCTGCTAGCTGCATATTCGTCTATCAAGCATTTCCGGTATTTGTTGGAGGGTCGTGAATTTACGTTATTCACTGATCATAAACCGCTGGTGTATGCATTCCAACAAAAATTAGAGAAAGCCTCCCCTCGCCAACAAAGGCATTTGGAGTATATTAGTCAATTCACTCTAGAAATTCAACACATTTCGGGAAAAGACAACATCGTTGCTGATGCACTATCAAGACTAGAGAAGATAAGAATTGCACCCAGTGCCGGAACTAGGGGGGGGGGGCAGCTGCCCCGGGCGCTAACCAGAGGGGGCGCCGAAAAGCCAACAAAGCACTATTTGTTGTATAAATTTTAATATTTGGACGAAAGGATAATTTTTCATAAATAAATTTTCATTTTTTCTTAAAATTCTGGATGATCTTTAAGATATTCAACAGAAGAAAAAATCCACTAGAAAAAAAAAATAATACATTTCTGTACAAAGAAAGTAATAATCTATCCTTTTACAAAAGAATGACAACGAATTCTCCCTACCCCCTGATGAAGAATAGGTTTGTGCTACATGGCAGGCTGCCAGAAATGCTAATTTAAAATCGAATTGGTAATATAGTCGCAATGTAGTTAGATAAAATTTAGAATTACAACAATTTAATGCTGTTGAAATTTTCGTAAATTGAAATATGTCGAAGAAATTATCTGGGGCGCAGAATCGCAGAAAAGCAAAAGAAACTGCAAGAATATCCCAACCTTTTATCATCTTGGCTAGTTCACGAGACTGAAACTAATTAAGGTAAGAATTTTTTTAAATTTGTAACCTAATAAACTTCGGAAGATGTGTATTAAGGACAAGGGTTACGTTTGGGATATATCTCTTGCCAAATATATTTATTGTTCTCTAGGAGTCCGCTGGAATTTTTACAGGGGGCTGCAAGATGTTGAATTGTTTAGAAATCGTTTACTTTTGTTTTTGAGGTTGATTATCATTAACTTTAAAGGTTCATTGCGATTCCTAATGAAAATTAATTAGCAAAAAGTTAATTAAAAATTGAAATAATTAACGATTGAAACGTTTTCTTTAAGAGAATAATTTAGTATTTCTTCAGCTAAAAACAGATTTTTTTTTCATTTTTACACATTTTGAATCGTGCTGAGTTTAAAAAAACTGGGGGTTTTGAACTTTGAACAACTTTCAATTCCCACTGTTTCCTTCATTTAATTTAGCAATTATTTTGGCTGTAAAAATGACAGCGCAAGCACGATTTTGACAAAAACCGTAACGGCCAGGTGTAATGGCCAAAGTAGGTCAATCCGTTTGAAAGTAATGCTGATCACAGACAACACACGGACCCACAAACTTTTTTTCTAGAACACTTTTTTGATTCAGAATGTTCTGAAACGTGAAGAAATGCAAAAAAATTATGCGATAAAAAGTTGACACAAGAATTCCTATTGAGCACAAGAATTCCTATTTATCGCAAAACATATCGATTTTTTAAAAATAAAAACGAAAACAGTAAATTACATCCTATCCAAATCTCAATTTAAATGCACTGACTAAATATGTGACTGTATATTTTTAACAATATATTTTACTATATATTTTTAAATCCCTTATATTAACTTCACTTTTGTTTGAGTGTGCGTTTGAGCCTGGCGTACAAATCTGCGGATGCTGGTCTATTCCTAAATAATGAAAAAATAATAAAACATCAAGGCATGAATTCTAAAAATAGATCTCAAGGCCTTATTTTTCATAAAAAATAACGAAAAAGAAAGTATTTTCCAGGAAGTGATAAATAAAATAAAAAGAATCCAGTCTCCATGCTACGAGAAAAAGGCGCCAATTTTCAGCGTGAGTTATATTGTCATTTTGACGGCATTATTTTTCACCAAACAGATGTCATGTTCGTCAAATTTTGTCCATTGCATTGGTGAGAATTTTAAATTCTCCAAGAAAATGGAGAACTCACACATAGCACAGTAAGTAATATATTATTCATTCTATTATTAAAATGAGTTTCAATAAGTTTAAATTAATTGTTCTAAAATAAACATTTATGTGTTTACCAACTATTCGATGATTTTTGTAGACAAGTCATTAAATTAATTTGCTTTTGTGTTCAATGAGTTCTGGTAATATTCGGAAGCTTTTTAAATTTTTGTATTAGTATTTTACAGAAGAAAATATTTTTTGAAATGTAAAACAGCTTAATTGTTTATGATCTGAGACGTTTTGAAACCAGGTTAACCAGATTTTGTGTTAAAAAGTGTTACATATCATTCAACTATGTTCTTTTATTTCATTGTAACTGACATTATTTGTATTGATTCATTAGTTGTTTTTTTTGTCTTTATGCAAATCTTTATGCAAGCAGAATGAACCCTGGTCATTAATAAGGGCTTGTCAAATATATTTATTTAAAATTTCAATTAATTAATTCTTTTATTGTTTGTTTCAAAACAGAATTTTACAAAGGAAAAACCTTTGTTAATTTTCAATGTATATATAGTTAGCTTCAAATCTAAAAAATTATGGTGTGGGGGCGCCAAAATGAATTCTTGCCCCGGGTAAAAAGTGACCTAGTTCCGTCCCTGATTGCACCTCAAATTGATTTTGAATCTTGAGCCGAAGCTCAGGAAAGTGACGATGAGTTAAAAGAACTGCTGGCATCTCAAAATTCTTCATTACAAATTGAACTAATCCCAATTTTCGGCTCTAATCGTTCATTATATTGCGATACTTCCACAAAATTTAAAAGACCATTTATTCCAGTTACCTTTAGAAAAGCAGTGTTCCAAAATGTTCACAATCTCTCACATCCTGGAATTAAAGCAACTGTTCGATTGGCTACATCAAAATTCATTTGGCCATCAATCAACAAAGACATTCGCAATTGGACTAAAAGTTGTTTGAAATGTCAGAATTCTAAAATTTCTAGACATGTTCATTCTCAATTGCAAGAATATCCTACAGTTAGTCAACGATTTGAAGAAATTAATCTAGACCTGATTGGTCCCTTGCCGTCATCGGAAGGATATCGAAATTGCCTTACAATAATTGATCGCTACACGCGGTGGGCAGAAGCTATTCCTTTACCTGATATTCGAGCAAAGACAGTTTCTGACGTTTTTTTGAAGAATTGGATCGCTCGCTACGGTATTCCGTTCATAATTACAACTGATCAGGGTGCTCAATTTGAGTCTCAATTGTTTCAGGAACTTTCAAAATTTCTGGGTTTTAAAAGAAATAGAAGTACCGCATATCATCCGCAAACCAACACTGTATTGAGCCTTGGCATCGTACTTTGAAAGCCAGTATAATGTGCCACGAAAATCCCCAAGTTGGACAAAGTCAATTCCGATTATTCTACTTGGTTTACGCACGACATTACGTGAGGATTGTCAAGCCACCGCTGAAGAACTCTTGTATGGTGAAAATATAAAATTACCATGTGATTTCTTCGAGAATTCAAATACTGAAGCACAGTCAGAATTTATCAAGAATTTAAAAAGCACAATGGAAAAATTAAAACCCATTCCCTTTCATCATCACTTAAAGCAGAAGCCATTTGTATTCAAGGATTTAAAAACTTGCTCACATGTATTTGTCCGTATTGACAGTGTTCGACACAGTTTGCAACAACCATGTCATGGACCATATAAAGTGTTAAGGCGAACCGACAAAATTTCCACTATTCAAATGAAACAAAAAGAAGTTAACGTATCCATAGATAGAATTAAACCCTATTTTTCGGACAATTCTACAGAACCTGAAAGGACTTACGAAGCACCTGCACTTGGGGAAAATAATTCCGGAACTGCTTCATCGTCAAGTTCTGAAACAGCAACAGAGAAAGCCAAGAGAAACAAAAGAGTGAAGTTTGACATCCCGCCACAAGTGACTAGATCTGGACGCACAATCCGCATTCCAGCTCGTTATACATGAAGTTACTTCATCGTTCGAGTAACTCACTAGGGGGGTACTGTGGTGCACGAGGCTAATAAAATCCCACGCATCAAAGTTTATTTCTTGTTCCTGGATGGCAGTTACGCGTTGCCAGGACAACGTAACTTGGTTTTTATTTTATTTTATTTTATTTTCCATCTTGTCGTGTTCTAAAAATTTATGTAGCTATAAGACAATGAACGTATATCTTTTCCTCATATAAGCTCTGTTTTATAACAGAGGCTAATTATGCTTAACTATATTTTGCTTGTAAATAACTGTAAATATTAAATGCTAGCATGTCGTCAATTGTCTTGAGTTTACTTATCTTATTGAACCGCATATTGTAGGAAGCTCTATCTATACGCTTCCCCTAACATCTAATGGGGGCTGGTGCACATTAAAACTGTCGTGGCCTCAATGTCTTCTCGTTGGTGTGGTGGGGTAGGAGAGAGCGGTTTACACTAGAAGATTTCGATCTCGTATTCTTCTAGCTGCTCAAAATTACGAGACGTATTTGGCTGTGTTAAGCACTTTATAGGTGGCAGAAATAGACAGTTTTTTGTCGGTTCCAAAAAACAAAACAAAAACAAAACCGTATTGATTTAATATTTACATTGATGCCGGAATAAATAGATGCAAGATGTGTACCTTTCTTTTGGATAAAAATTCTATATAAACCAGGTTTTTTCGAAAAATTGTCGGTTAAAATTCAAGTCGGTTACGGATTCTGCTCCAAGAATTTTGCCAACAAATGTCAGCCGACGCCCTTTTTTTAGAAACAATTGAATTGCCTATGGCTGCCATAATTTGGCGCTGTTTTATGTAAACAGTTCTTGGCGCAGAATCTGTACCGTACTTTAAAGTTTTATCCATATTTATATGGGAACGTTTTCCGAATATGTACACCGATACAAATTGAGCACGGGAGAATTTCCATTAAGAATATTAAGGTGTCTATGCAGAAAATTCACAGTAGATTGAATAAGAATTTTAAGCATTTTGGATAAACCACAATTTTTTAAAAAATAACTTTTTTTTTATAATATTCATTCAGGTTATGATTTACAAGTATTGTAGCTCATCATAAATAATCAAATTTTTTTTCAATTTCATGACACAATATCATTCTTCAAAAAATTTCTTGGTTATGCAACTGAAATAGCTTTTTGCTAGGGCATATTTTAAATGCCTCACTTTGCAGCGAGCTTGGTTCGCTTCGCGAACCAAGGGGAATTGCGTAGCAATCCCGGGGGTTGGCGAGGGTTAGCGAGAAGGGGGCAGAGCACCCTAGTATTTATTTAATCTATTTAAGCTTCTCGTGTATACAAACATTAAAACATCAGACATTAATTTTAACGGCGATATAATTTCTCAAAGAGTAAATTCAATAAGAGCTAGGGGGCTCCGTCCCCTGCTTGCTGACGGTAGCTAACCCCCTGGATTGCTATGCAATACCCTTGGCTCGCTTTGCTTGCCTCAAAGTGAAGCATTTAAAATATGCCTTAGCAAAAAGCTATTTCAACTGCATAATGCTATGAAATTGAAAACGTTTTGTTGTTTATGAAGAGCCAGAATACTTGCCACGTCATTATCTTACTGCTATCGAGACATGTTAAGCAAGGACAGTGTGGCAACCTAGTATAAAGTTCTTGGAAAGCAACAAAAATAAACAGTATCGTACATATATTTAAAAAAGATCGGTTATTTCATTGAACGACTAAAATTTACGGGATGGTTTCGTATGAAGCGCCAAAATAATTAAAGTTATTTATCGAAATTTCTTAACGAAGCAATCATATGTTCGCATAATCTTTTTTGCGATACTTAGAAAATAAAATAAAACAGTGAAAGGTCAATTATCCAGCATTTGGCGAGAAAATTAGCCCTATTTCGCCAAAAGTTTTTTTTTTTCGTATGAGATTTTGAAGTTGAGTGGGTGGTTTTATTCGTTATTTTGATAGTTTTCAATTCGTAATAGATGAATTCGCACTGATTAGAAATGAATATAGGTTCCGATTCACGGCACAATGCCTCTTAGCGACTTTTGAAAGTTGGCGATTTAGCGCTGAATGCAACCCGGTGAACTCCTGAACATATTCCAGCAAATAACTTTTCCGTAAAGTCTGGTTTATCCGGAATTCTAATCCAAAAGAAATGTACGCATCTTGGATCTATTATTGCATAATCGTAACTATTAAATCAATACGTTTTAAATAGGCAATAATTTCTATTTTGTTTTGTTTTTTGGAACTACCGACTGTCTATTTCTGCCACTTATAAAGTGCTTAACACAGCCAAATACGTCTCGTAATTTTGAGCATCTAGAAGAATACGAGATCGAAGTCTTCTAGTGTAAATCCCTCTCTCCGACCCCACCACAACAACGAGAGGACATTGATGCCACGACAGATTTAATGTGCACCAGCCCCTATTAGGTACACACTGATATATGGCGGACGGAGGCCCGAACAGACAACCCTCCGGTTACGAGCTCGATACTCTACCGCAAGGGTATCGGTGCACGGCAATAATTTCTATGTGTAGACTGTAATAAGAAAAACAAAATATAGCGAATCCAAGTTGTTGCTGTTGCCAGATGTATTAGTCAAAATTTAAAAGATGTATTGTGATTAGCTGAATTTGGAAATTCGTGCATAAAGTACATTTAGAAGATTTGTGATTGGATGTTTGAAGTCGTTGCCAGTCTGCTCACAGAAATACAGCCGAATTTGGACGTTACTCAGGAGAATTATATATATAGAATATCTTTAAATATCGGCATTACTAAATAGGATATAAAATTAGTTTTATTTATGCTACTAGTGGGGAAAGTAATGCTTTTTCGGACGAGGTAAAACGCTAATTTGAGGAGTGCGATAGCACGATTCAAATAATTTACCGAGTTTGAAAAAGCATATTTTCTCTTGTTGTAAGCAATATTTTTTGTAATCACGTGCAAAAAATATTTTTCACATACAGTGGGTAAAAGTCTCCGTACTGAGGCCAAAGTTACAAATTACCATAATTTCTAATCTTTTGCTTCATATATTCAGTAACTACTGAAATATGTTTAATTTGATTCTTTAAAATTAGTGTATAATAAATGCCTGTTTTTACAAAACGCAGCAAGCATTTAAATTGAAATATTTAGGAGATGTTGCTAAGTGCCAATCATAAAAAGTTTCTGTACTCAATATGTAAATTCTGACGTCTTTCATAGCAGACTTGCTGTATATTTTCAAAGCTGAAGTGTGCGCAAGTGTCATGAAGACATGATAGCAGCAATTGTTTAATTTTAGCTTGTAGCCGGTAGTCTTAAAATGGAGCTCCTAAATCTTTTCGTGAGTTGGTGATTTTGGTTATGAAATGGATTATCTAGGGAAAAAAAATTGGCGAAATTTTTAGTATATTGAAGTGTAGTGCAATATTGAAAGACACCGATGAGCTTCAAACTTTTGAGGATAGAGATCGACCAGGAAAATTTTCAAAGCTAAAATGCTTGCATAAAAGAAATATCCTATGGAAAAGTTCAAGATAATCCGCAAATAAGGGCACCTTAAGTCGCACATGACTTAAAAATTGATAAAAACATTGAAGTGACTTCTTAAACGGTGAGAAATGTTACTGAAAAAGCAGGTCTGAGTTGACTTGACTGAACACGTGACTAATCACTCCTTTCTAAATTTGATGCGATCATACCACTGCATAACTAGGGGTGTGGAGCATCGCACAATTTTAAATTACACTATAATACTGACGTGGATTTGTGTCATTTATAGTTTGTATATTTTCATCCTTTATTTAGAATAAACAGCCATTTGGCAATATTTTTTGCAATAATTCTTGTACGGGCCTTAAAAAATTAGCGATATACTTTTCGATAATCCTTAAATTATCCTATATTATAAGCGAAACTGAGAGAAGAAAAAACGACCGTTCACGAGGTATACTCAAGGAAAGAGAACTCTGTTGAAGGCATTCATTTTTCAACTTTTTACGCCATTAAAACATTTTTACGGGAATTTTGGAGATGGGGATGTTTAGAAAACCTTAAGAGGCATTACCACAGCGATTTTTATCAAAATCGTTAGCAAAAGAACCCGGCTCTATCACTGAAAAACATTATTTTTCAATGGCAGCTATCTTATGCGCATGCGTGATTTTGACGAAAACCTTAATAGTAGGTCCCATGGCCTCCACTAACCTTCATACCAAATTTGAACATCGTAGGTCAATTTGTTCGGGAGTTATGCTGACCACAGATACATTTTTTCTAGATCACTGTTTTGAAATCAGGATATTCCAAAACGTGGAAAAATGCAAAAAAAAAATCTATTTTTCTGACCGAATGCTATACTTTCATTAGTCTATGTATACATATGGGTATTGAAAGTAAAAAAAGCATTCTAGTTACTGTAGTGCTTCACAACTAAATAACCATTTTACACAATTTTAAAATACACTAGTATATATTAAGGTTGGAACTAAAATTTTATTTGTGTTAGAGTAGATCAAGAGAGTTTTAATGAAAATTGCTTAGTAACCATTTATGAAAATATATCAATTTCAATTACATGAAATCATATGTTTCTGAACTCTTATATTTAGATCATAAACTGTACCACTCTGCGCATACTTAACCGTTTGAATCCCAAGCAGAGCGATTGAGATTTTATGTCGAGAAAACCAGAACATTTCGAGCATTGTGAACAATTGACGGTGCGTTACTGATTCTCGAAGTCGTACACTCAGATTCACTGACGCAAGTACATCACACGTCCTTTTAACCTTTAACAGCTGTAAGCGGCCTGACAGACCGCGAGTCATTTTTTGTGGAACGCTTCCATCCCCTAAAATATTACATCTTTTACTTTTATATTAATTTTTCTGATACTACGTATCTTAAACTTTAAGACTGATGTTAACCAATTTGTTTTGCGCAGTATGGACCATATGTAGCTCTTGCGCAAAAACCTTCGAACCACAGCAGTTAACAATGAGAAACACCCAAGAAAACTTCCTATCACTTAAACTGCAATAAATGTAACAGAATGACGAGAACCACGTTACCCAATACGTACAAGAGGCGCTATTGCTCCGACTGGGATTCTTCGATGCAAAATAAACCAAGGGCTATCGCGCCGCGTGGTATTTCTGGACGCAATATAAAACAAGAGCTATCGCGCTACTTGGGTTTTTTGTACTCATTTAGAGCAAGCGCGGTTACTCTGTTAGGGATTCTTCGATAGTGTTTTTTCAATATCCTTTGGGACTCAAATGGTTAACAATACAATTAACCCAAATCGGAGAAAGTTTTAGCAAGTAAACTAAAGTGTTTTTCAATAGGATAGATGTAAACTTTATAGAATAGGCGTAGAGCTCCGAAATTTAACATCAGTATTTTTGACCTAATTTGACTTTTTAGAAATAATATAAAATTTTTAATTACCTTTTAATTTTGTTTACAAAAGGATTTCTAATCTGCGTACAGCTGTGAAATATTCAATACAAGTAGTTTCGGCTTTTTAATTTGACTTTTGACAAACGCAATGTTAAAATATTCTCAGGTGTGGGGAGAGGGGGGTGATGCATTAACGGGGAATTTTTTGTTTCTTGACAAATGTGGAAATTCTAAGGCCATTCCCCTTTTGGCGAGTGAAGCGGGCCTATGCTTGTGCAGCAATGTACCTACCGGCGAGCGGAGCGAGCCTCGTTTACATAACAATTGTTTGGTTAAGGTTTGTACGCTCAACGACTTATTTTTGTACACAATAACGGCTAATCAGGCCGGGACCTACAGCTTAACGTGAATTCCGAATCACAACGAACATCCCTGCCTAGCCCAGGATTCGATACCGGCATCTTTGGCAGACCTTTAACCCTACAGCCATCAGGTTGGCTTTACCCAACAAGGAAACTTTTAGCGAGTGAAGCGCAAAAAGCTAGGACCTATACACCAATAACGGGTCACCGCAACGTCGAATCAAGCTGCTAGTTAGGTGTAAAATAAGGCTCTTCAGATATTTCACAGTAAATTAAATTTCATTACACAATTCTAATATGCCCAATTTAGTGCCAAGGCAATTTAAGAGGCTAATCCATTACATAAACTACCGATACATTGATATTAAAATTCAAAATACAGAATATATTTAAACCTTTGAGTACTGAACTATCTTAAGAATATTATGGCCATGGGACGGATGACGAGTCAGACTCGTCCGCCGTAACTTCGCCCAAGTAAGCAGATGACTAGACTCACTCGTCAGATGTACCCAAAGGGTAAACCAGCTTAAACTTTGATATGCTAGCCATTTTTAGAAAAGTAGAAATTGTTCACATTTTAAAAGGACCGAGCTATATTAGATGAACATGGACAGAATAGATGAGAAAAGGAAACTAAAATTTAGTGTAAATAGTTTAATAATCACCATTACAGATTTAACATCAATTTTCATGTTTGTAGTCTTCTGCCAACGCTTGTCGAGTAAGGGCTAAAATATCACGTTGAAACACATCACCAACCATCTCCAATGCTTTCAATACAATTTCAGATGCATGATCTTTAACAGGCTGAACATTAGTTTTATGACCGCTTAGGGGGTGAAATAGTTTCACGTGTTCTTTTGGAGAAACAAATTTATTTTTCTTCTCGTAGTGAATTTTTACCAATGGTTTCTTTACGTCAACTGGCTTTACTATAAATCGAGGATTGAGTGTGGGCAATGGCTTAGGATCCATCACTACGGAAGGAGTTGGTTTGTGGTGATCCTTGATTTCCAAACAGGGCACTAACTTAGCTGCAGGCTTTTTGAAAACCTTATGCTTGGTAATTTCTGGCTCAATGACCTTCGGGACGAGTTTTACGGCGTCCTTTGCAACGGTTTTGGTTAACTCTAAAAAGTCCTCGATGAGTGGTAAAATATCATGCTTCTGCTTGGAGAGTGGTTTCTTTGGCGAGGGTTGCTTAGAATGCCCTTCAGGTTTGAAATATACTGTAACCTTCGTTTTGATGGGAACGAATTTGGATGCATGAAACCAGTCTTCTTCCAACAGTGGGTGGTGGTCAGGCTTTTCTGTTGAATCTCGCTCAGTGGGAGATGGTTCAGTCGTTTGCGGAGTACTGGTAGTCTCCTTACAGCCAGGGGTTGTTGACTCAAATTGCGGCTCAGTGGTAGACTCAAAGTAAAGCGTAGATAACGAACAGTTTGAACTATACCAGTAATCGCATGATGTTATCGGTTGGTTGAAAGTAGTTCCAATGGGACACAGAAAGCTTTCACGTCTGTTTGACCAACATACGTGAAAAACCTGCAATAATTAAATGTTTAATGCTGGTAATTAATAGTATTTGAATGTTATCGATGCTTTAATTATGTTCATGAAATAGTTACAATTCTGGAGATTTTTGTAATAACGTTAACAATAAAGATAATTCTACCTGTATGGTTCATAGTATTAAAAATCCGAACATTAAAAAAATTATAGAAGAGTGTGCCTGTGACAGTAACAATGCTCCAAAGCAACCTTCGGCTTTCTTGGCTAGAACGCTACCACTTCATCGTCAAGTTTGATAGTAGTTAATTGGCCTCATTGGAAACCGAGAGCACATAGTTCGTACCATCGATTGAGCTTGTTTAGTTTGGAATAACAGTTACCACACGAAGCCAGATATCGAAATCCTCCTTACTTGACACTAGATTGCCCAAGGAAGTCATTTTGACTGCTTTTTAATTTCAAGTAGAAAAACGTGTATATAATGACACAATCTTGGAATTTTGCGACTTTTTTGTACAACACATAAATACTTTTATTAATAATTGTAGTTACCTCCCCTCCTTCATTTCCGGTATACATGTCATACAAATTTCTTTACATATTAGTTATTCTTTCACAATGCAGCAATTTTGACTGCTTTTGGGCATTATAGGTATGTACTAAATTTGTCTTTCTAATGTTGAGGGTATTGTTTGAAAACAGATAGCTTTCCGGAGGACATCGACTGCTGGCACTTTATTTGTCTCCAAGTTCTACTTTCGTACTTGATGTCAAATTGCTTAAGCAATTTTAATGATTGGGGGAGGGAAGTTTAAATTAACATTTTAAATACTTTATTAAAATCTAAAAAGCCTCGACTTCTGTGTAGACTGTTGTCATTGAATTCTGCAACTAATATTCAAGTCAATCTGTCAAGTTCAAATTCCGCTTAAAAACCCATGATAAAACTAGACGAGAAGTAACGTTGAATTGGATTAATTATAAAATTACGCTGAAACAAATTTATAAATTGTACAATCAAACATCTTTTATTGGAAAAATATTCTGTTGGGGCAATTTCCTAGTGTAACTTCCGTTCTTTAAATTTTTTTTCTCATAGGAATCAACCAATTAATAGATATAACACGTTGAACGCCACACAAATTCTTAAGGAATACTCTTCAAGCCACGCGCGCTGACTAGAATCACTGGTATTGCGGTATAGTAATTCTAAGCGCACTACTAACAGATTAAAATTTACTCGATACAGCTATGCAAATATATTAGATCGTTTCTTATTGCATTAGAAGATATTTACATTTAGAATGAAATGCTTGTAGACACTGGCCAGAAAAAATGAGTAAATGTCACATTTTGCGATACCTGCGGAGGATAACCGTTTTTTTTTATGTTTACCGTAATGCAAAAAAAAAAATTAAAATGCCTTCATGAAATCCTGTAATAAATGAAAATGAAATAAATTTTAAATGTTCAGCAATTACTTAAAACAATGAAAGATTTAGTTTTATATTTTACACTGTCAGCCACCGATGACTGACGCGGCCTAAATGGAAAGTTCAGCGTCAGCCACCGATGGTTGACGGGAAAATATATTTTGACACGTTGAGTTCCCCATCAAGAAGATTTCAAAATAGGCTAGAAGACTAATGATAATCCATTGAATTAACAAGGGCCTTTAATATGAAATATACTAAAACTAATCATAGCATACAGTTAAGTGCGTTCAGCGATAACTTATTAAATTTAAGCAAGCAGATTGTTTCGAATCCAAGAAAATGGGCACCTTCGTATAAAAACTATATTTTAACGGTTTAGAGGAAGTCCTAGTAAGGATCATTCCCTATACTAACAACGTTACAATCTTCTAGCCCCGTGCATTTGAAAACTACCTTGTATAAAACCTTGAAATTTGGTGAGAAAGTATGAAAAAGATCACTTGATGAAATGACAAATTAAAATCTTGAAAATAGCATCCAAATATCGAATTTTTATTCGAAATCCTTACGTCAGTGCATATGCAGTGGCACCACCTGGTTTTGTCTCGTTATTTTAATTTTTAATCTATCGACATTAAATGAAAACAATTTACGTCATTTCATAAAGTGATATATTGCATACTTACTCGACAAATTTCAAAGTTTTATCGAAAGTGGTTTCTAAATGCCCTGGGCTAGAAAATCGTTATAGCGAGTTGATGATCCTTACTAGGACTTCCTCGTGACATTATAGTAGGAAATATACATTTGTCCCCACTAGCTTAATAATCACGAGACAATTCGTGACTCGTTAATAGATTTCAAAGGCAAGTGAAATATTACCTGGCATCCAGTTTCTAGATCAGCATATATTCCAGGAATACGCTTATCTGCACAACTAAATGAGGTTATTGGAATTTCATCGTAACATGGGAAATCTTCACATGGAATTCCACGAATAGAACCAACCCTTAAGGGCACACTTGCTACATCATCTTCTATAGAAGTAGGATCATCCACCAATATACCTGAACGACGTACAATATCTTCTACACTTTCTGATGCAGAAACTTCGGACTCTACAGTTTCACTTGTGACCTCAGCTTCTGCACTGGCGTCTCTGAACATATCTCTCAGGTTGAAGGCTTTAGAGATACGAGGCTCTGGGTCGACTGAGCTTGCATAATACAACTCCTCGTCCAGCACCACCACTTCAGCGTCAGGATTTTCTGTAGAGTAGTAAACATCAATTTCATCTCCATCTGTTGAGATACTAGTATGGTAGATGGCATCAGAATGTTCCGTTTCAGCAGCACGTTCCTCACTATCATACACGCCAGATACCAACTCAGGAACTTCAGATTCAGTTGAGGTCAAAGTGAGCATAGTGGCCTCGTTAGATTCTCCAGTTGTACTGCTAGATGGAACGTCCTCAACCAGACTGTTATAAGCTCTAAATATTCGGTCGAAAAACGTCTTGGGAGGTTCTGGGCTGATCAAAGAATCCCAAAGGATTAAAAATCCACGCTCTGATGATGCAAGTTCTTGAACAGCCTTTTTGAAAAGTGGATAGATATCTGGTGAGTAAGGCTTCCACTCTTCATCTCCATGGTCAGGATTGGGTGACGAAGTATAATTAAGGTTGTCAAATTCTGTACTAAATGTGGAAGTTTCTTCCGATTGCGATGGATGTGGCTCATGATTAGATGGAGGGTATGTGGGAGACTCGGCAGAAACTCCTAAAATTAACACGAGTTTGTTAAAAAATAGAAAACTTAGATAAGCAATATCGAGCATTTGTTACTTCTGTAGTGCGATATTAGTTTAAGTAAAGAGAACTTACGAACTACCACTTTAGCATTATACTTTTATGCTAAGGGTGGTTTTGGTACAACATTTTGCATCTCACGAGTCGGGTTGAAAAATTCTGAACAATTCTTTAAACACTTTTAGAATCAAATGCATTGAGTAACAGCAAACTATTTTAAAATCGGGATCCAGTTTTACTGTAACGAATTTAGTACTTAGAATATCGGAGTTACCAATGGAAGTAATAAAAACTTCGTTTGACAATTGTAAAAGTTAGCAATCAGTAACTAATAGAAAACGTAGACCATCCGCTATATTAAGGGGACTTTGTAGGGGAGCCCTTGTTAACACAATTTTTTAATATATAAATTCTCTTTTTTGCGCGTTTATAATCTTTGAAACCTTTCCCTGGCAAGTTTTTGGATTTATCCAATAACTGCAAATACAGAAAACTATTTTTCAATCGAGAATTTATTATTGCCGCAAAAGCTCATGTTTCGAAGGCATTTTTCCCAGTTCGCGATTTGAAATTCTCACTTTACTCAAAATGCTGAAACTTCAGCAAATATGAATGAAATGACTTGAAATTTTGTGTTATTCTAAAGATCTGATAAAAATAGGCATGGATTTTTTAATAAAATATAAACTTTTTCAAAATTTAAATGTTGAAAAATACCCTTTACCTATAGGAACAGTAAATGTTTTTTTCTCGAAAACTGTTTTACTTATTTTAAATCCGATGACTAAAAAGTTAATTATGTTACAAGGAAAAACTTTTGAAAAATCAGGGAAATATTGACAAATTTAAGATCGAATTTTAAATTCGAATTTTTTTTACAAATTTGAGCAATATGAACTTTATTTTTTAAAATTTAGTTTTTTCTTAGATTTCTGGCGCAAGGGCTTCACGTGGGCCATACTGCGCCAAGTTCTCACTTAGTAATACTTCCAACTACTTAAAAATTATAATTTTAAAGGCTTGAACAAAAAAGTTTGAAGGGTGCCAAATCTTCTTTAAGGTTAATCAAGAGCAGACCACAAAAAAAAAATCCGAACGATGGCGCCGACCAGACGGTGTAGTGTTAGCGTGCTAGTTTCTAAACAGCGAAATTGCGGGTTCAAGTCCCGTGTAAGGCATGTTTATTTGTAAATGTATGTTGACTTGTCAAATTACGAATGTTTCGCGCATTATAGCCCTCGTGTTGCTGACGGCGCCAGATAATCTGAAAACAACCAACCGAACGATGGCTCTATCTTCGGTTCTAATTATCGTAGAATCTTGCGGTTTGCACCAAAATGTTATGTCCACGATTATCTCCTTCTGGTGCCCATTTTTCTTGGAGTTAAGGTGTACGTATACCCTACAATTTGCGAAGATCGATTAGAATATTGATGTTTTGTTATTATACCATAATATTTTCCGATACTTAGCTTTCAAACAATACTAGACTCTTGAAAAGATCTATAAATTATATTTTGGTACTACCGCTGTTAGGTACCAAGCTTCTAAAACTTTAAACCCGTTTTGCGACGAAATGTATTTTGATTACGTTACGCTTCATTCAACAACATGTTAAATTATAATTTTCTTATATTACGGTAATATGAAGTTTTGAAATTATTTAAAATTTGTTGAGAAAATGATTTTAGTGATCTTTACAACTTAAGAATTCATTGAAAATATTGATTTCTCATTTTTCCACACGAAATAAATTGTAAAAACCCATTCTGCGTTAGAAACTTATTCGAGTTTCAAAACAATATTTCGAATGATTTCCAAGTGGAATTGCGTTTTTAAGTAAATTAGAATTTGTCATATCATTGTTTGCAAAAGGTGTTAATTGGCTAATTAAAGCATAATTAACAATTGCCGAAATTTGAATTTTTTTATGAAATAATTTTAATCATACTCTAACTATTGTAAAAAGAATTGGATTTTTAAACTCTGAATTTAAAAATTCTAGGGTATACGTACACCTTAAAGTTACCTGGCATACAGCCCCCCCCCCCCCCATCTTTCAAAATTTCAATACGAACCCCTATTTCTTTTCAATGGTTTTACTCTATTTAGAATACTTAGTTTACCCTAGATACCAAATTTCAATTCATTATGTTGAGAAACACGTCATTATTGAGCGAAAGTGTTTTTGCCGATCTAGAAGGTAATTTTTTTCAAAGCGGAGAATGATCCAACGTTTGCGTGCTTCCAAGACATAATCTACTACACAGTCCCTTAAAGTGAACTTTCTATGCATTTTTGCTAAAATACCGAGAACCAAAAGTCAAAATGGAACGAGAAACTTCTGGAGGGAATTTCGACCATGATAATTTTAATGGAAGAAAATACATGTTTCTACATTAAAAGTTTTAAAACTTGTTTTATTAATTCTTAAAAACTATTTAATACAATAAAGTTGCTTGTTATTTATGTTTAGCTTTTTATAAACTTTTGTTTGGAACAAAAATTACTTTATATTATTAACTATTTAGGGCTAAAAAAAGAATCTTAACATTAGTTTGCCATTTTTTGGTACTAAATTACTAGACATTCAATGAAAAATGAAATTTGGTATTTAGACTTTTTGGGATTATAAATTTAAATATGGTATATTATAGGGATTCCATTGAATTTTATAAAGCTTGGTTTAGTTTTAATATGTAGATGACCCCTCACGGTAAAAAAAATACATAATTAATGAAGACCTTCCATGATTTACAACGGTACTTCGCTTCTGTTATTTCATCAATTAGAATACAAGGGTAAAGCCATCGTTTAAATTTATTTTTTGCACTGTACAATCGAGGAATACAGTGGCAACGGTGAACATTTGGCAAGAGGGACAGCCTCAGGAGTAAATTTATTGGTAATGTTTTGTCCACCAGGACACAGAAATTTAATTGTTCCAAAGCTTAACGGAGTTTGTTTACGAAACGCTTTAACCCTTTGCATACCTGGCCTTTTTCCCTCGGCGTACCAGCAACTCCAGACATTTCGCAGCCCTTTTGACGCATTTCTTACCAGTGATTTAAATTCATTACACACAAATTAAAGTATATAAAATTTCAAAATATAAACGTTTTATATCTCTACACCTTTTGAAACATAATTTCTTAAATATTAGTCTCTATAATTTTTATGTGTGCGATACTGCCGCGCATCCAGTTACAGTATCAAACCAAGTGGTGAGCGAGAGTCACCTCTGGTTGGTTGTTTTTAGATTATCTGGCGCCGTCAGCAACACAAGGGCTATAATGCGCCGAAACATTCGTCATTTGACAAGCCATCATACATTTACAAACATCCATACCTTATACGGGACTCGAACCCGCAATCTCGCTGTCTAGAAGCCAGCACGCTAACCACTATACCGTTTGGTCGGCAGAGTCACGTCTGGAGTTGCGGCATTAATCCACATGGTGAGTGAGAGTCACCACTGGAGTGCAAATGGTTAAATCTCCCAGCAAGCCTTCTCCGAGCATACAACTGCACGAGTAAAGATTCAAATGTGTGTCCCCTCCCGGTTTTGAAGCAATAGTCCCACTGTAAAGACAGTTCCTAGTGGAGCTATGTTTAAGCACAAATGGATTCTAAAATTTCTACTAAAAATTCAAGTGCATTGAGCATATTAAAAAGACTTCGGCTTTCGATCCCTTGGCTGATCTTTAAGTGGTGAATGACAGTTTAAGTCAATAAGAACAAAACAAGGGTAGCTTATAACACTGCATAATATGACGAATATACATGCCCCAGGAATTGCCAAGCTAGAAACTATCAAATTATTACCAAGTACATCACAATTATCAAGTTCGCCAAGTAACTAAAGGAAAACTACTTACCACACAAGATAACCAAACTCCAAATGCACACCAACGAAATCTAGAAAAAACAAGCTTACATTAGAAAATAAAGTTCAAAAGAGGACAATCTATGCCGGGTAGGCCTTAAAGGTTCGATAGTTGGTTGTTTGAAATTTACTGGCGCAAGGGCAACGCTAGGGCCAACCTGCGCGGAGGGGTTCGATAGTCTCAGCTTTTAAAAGACTTTGGGTTCAATACTTCACCACAGAAAAATTTTAAGGAAAAAGTGCAACAGAGGAATCTAACCAAGGAAATTTGATGGAAACTTATTAGAGAATGGTTTTATACTAGTTAAATTCCGTAGGTTTTTAAAAATTAATCAAGACGAAGATAAATTAAGTTCTTTAACCTTTAACTGCTGTGGTTGGGTGGTTTTGAGGTTTTTGGCGCAAGAGCTACACATGGTCCATACTGTGCCTAACTAATTGGTGAACATCAGTTTAAAGTTTAAGAAACATAGAACCATAAAAATTAATATAAATATTAAAGATGCGATATTTTAGGGGGTGGAAGCATTCCACAAAAAATGACTCGCGGTCTGTCAGACCACTTACAGCAGTTAAAGGTTAATGTGTTTTCTATTTTAAGACTGAATTATCATTGATTTAGCATGAATACTTGCCACAGAGCTACAGCCATGGTATATTTAAACTGGATATAACATTTTGAACAACATATCATTAGTGAAAGTATGGCATTGGATCTGCAGAATCATGAATTAAAAAAAAAAAAAAAATCAAATAGCAACTAATTAGATTACTTTTAGAATAGTCTTTTGCAGTACTTAGCAAGCTTCAAGAGACTGAACTTACCATGGCTGTATAGCACTCACAAAGTAAAGAGAAAACTATCAATGCTCATTTTCTTATATACTGTTTTCAAGTCACGAAGTGACGTCATACAATGTAAGTTCTGTCGTAATGTCAAATAAAAATTATTTGCATACTGTTGAAATGATGCCAGCCCAAATAAACTACGAAAACCAACCCATAGTATATACATACGTATTTCATTAAAAGGTTTGTGCAAGGCATGGGTGACCTTTGTTTTGTATTTGAGTAATTCAATATAAGAAAAGAAAGCCTCTAAACAGCCAAATCATCATGTGGAATTTTCTTTGGTCTTAAACCGATTTTCCCACTGATACATTATTATTTTTGGTAAATGGGGAACAGTTCATTGCTTCATTGTGTCCACTATATGTCAATATTTGCAGTAGGATGTGGTTAAAACCAGTTTTCTCATTCAACAGAACAATCCAAATTTTACTTTCAAAATTTCGTGAGCTTTGTACGCTGGTGGAAATATAAAGAAATATATTTGAATGAAATATAACTCTAGTATTTCGTTGCTCTGCTTGTATACAGTTTCCATGTCCACATTCTAAAACATGTGGAAAACCTATGACATTGTTAACTGTTTGGAACCTACCAATACGTTTTTAGTTCCTCAGTTAATAGATTTTTTAAAGGCAGCTCGACGTGTGTGTCCACGTCCTCACCTGGAGAAAGCATTGAAATGGCAACATCAAAAAATTCCTTTTGCACCAAAATTATTTGATAACAGCCCCCCCCCCCCCCTTTTTTTTAGTTCTTTTTTTTTTACCTCAACCTGCTCCAGAGAGATGGCTCTCACATATGTACGCGGGGGCAGGTGCTAGTTCACAAAGTAATTCCTTTCCGCCCCCAGCCGGGAGTTCAACCAACTAATAGAGTTTTAGAATTTAACCACATGTGAAAAATGTATCATCCAATAGTTCAAAACATTTGTCGTTGGAGCAGTTACTCTTTTTTTTTTTGTTATGCTTAAAAATATGTCTGAACTCAAATCATTGAATGCCGAGTATATCTTGAAGTGACTCTGAAGGTCTGATCAGACTGAAAAGTTTATGAGGAGTTTAATGGCAGCTTTTTGACATCCGTAATGTGTAGAAGGAAAGGAGTTCCCCTATTGGTGCAGGACAGTGTCTTTGTGTACAGAATTCCGATGCTAAATTCTATTAATATCCGAAAATTTATTTTGTGATCGGTTTTATCTTTATACAGTTCATCTTAGAGAATACTTCAACTTAGATATTAACATAGAGACTAGAGACTTAGAGATAGATGTTACCCAGCGATAAAAGTGTCCTCCTCTGAATTACGAACTACTGCCAGAAGTCCAGAAGTCCAGATTAAGTACAGCCGACCAAACGGTATAGTGGTTAGCGTGCTAGCTTCTAGACCGCGAGGTTGCGGGTTCGAGTCCCGTGTTGGCATGGGTATTTGTAAATGTATGTTGGCTTGTCTAATGACGAATGTTTCGGCGCATTATAGCCCTCGTGTTGCTGACGGCGCCAGATAATCTGAAAACAACCAGATTGAGTACAAGAGATATTTTGGCCACAAGTTGCTGTTGTAAATAGATTCTTTTTACTTTCAATTACATAAATCTTTACAAAGGGTAATTAATGAAAGTATGGAATTCGGTCAAAAACAATTAGATTCTTTTGCATTTATCCACTTTTGGAACGTCCTGATTTCAAAAAGGTGGTATAGAAAAAAATTATGTGTGTCTATGTCTGTGTGTGTCAGTATAACTCCCGAACAAATTGAACAATGATAATTTAATTTGGTATGTGCGTTAGTGGTGGTTTTGGGATCTACCAATAGAGTTTTCATCAATATCGCGCATACACATAAGGTTGAAATAATGAAAAAAATCTCGTTTTCAGAAACTGCTAAAAATGACTAACGATTTTGGTTAAAATCTCTGTGCCAATGCCTCTTAAAATGTTCTAATCGTCTACCTCCGAAATTTCTGTAGAAATGCGATAAAAGCGTAAAAAGTTGAAAAATGAACACAGAGCTCTCACCCCCTTGAGCATAGCCCTTCAATGATTGAATTTTTTTCTGTTTCACGCACAAAGAATAATTATCTATCGAACAACATCACCAATTTCTCTATTTTGGCAGGAGTTTTGTCCATGTAATAATTATTCAATGTTATAGTGTGATTGAAAGCTGGGCGATGTTCCACACCCCCAGTTTTTTATTCTTTCGACAAATTCAATGAAAATCTACACAAATTATGTGAAATATCGTTTTCAAAACTAGCTTTGCGTGTAAACATTTTTTTTTTTTATGATCTTAAAATTAATTATTCTCAAATTTGTATCGAATAAATTACACTTTGAACTAGAGAATTTAATTTTAATTAATGTATACAACCAAAACAAGAGATTTAACAATCACAATTTACGTTCGATTTGAAATTTACTCTAAAAGGGTGCGAGATGCATAATCTTGATTAGTTGGTTTGTATAAGTTCAAAGACTTATTAGCCACAATTGTGGACAAAATATGTCTGGGACCTATAGATTTTCCCGAACACTGCTAAGTACAATGAATTACCTATGATTGCTCAGTTTTGAATTTGTAAGACTAGATTCTAATTTCCCAAGACTTTGATTGTTAAATTATTCAAGAAATGCACAACTTTGTATTTAAAAATGTCATTCTATTAGAAAGTTACAGAAACCCGAATTTAGTACGCAGCTGCAAATCAGGCATGGTTAGTAGAAGTAAAGGCATGTTTAAAGTCATTTATAAAATGGGTCAACTTAAATTTAAAGAATTTTGATACTTTGACTGTTTGTTTGTGTAGCCTAGAGTTTTCATTAATAACATACAAATAAAAACGCAATACATTCAACTAAATTGAGCCAACTTAAAGTTCACCTATTGAATACCACAAACTAATTATTCCAAATATTTGTGTGAAGTCCAATACAAAAAACTAAAGACGATTTAGTAAACAAAAACTTTTATTAAATATTCCGTATAATATAGTAGATAATCACACAAATTAAAACATTTAATGCTTTTTTGAAAGGGAAATTTTTACATAATTTTCTAAAATAGCTTGTCTAGTAACTGGCAAAACATCGACACTCAAAACCATTTCGAATGCTTTGTCTATTATTTCAAGTAAGTGGTCTTTAATATTCTCTTGAGGGTGAAGATCTACTTGTTGTTTTTGTTTGAGAAAATCTGGTAATGCAACTGGTTTTACGACAAATCTAGGATTTAATTCTATTGACTTTTTCTGCTTAGTTTTAGGGATCGTAGGAGGTGCAAATTTTACATTTTGCTGGTTTGCATTAGGTCTCGTCTCTACAGAAATCACTTCATCAGCAGACTTTTCAACTCGATGCCTCATTGCTTCCAAGGTAATCCTGTTTACCAACTGCGCAGTCTCTTTCGCCACTTTTGCCGCCAGATCTGTAGCTTCGTCTACTATCTTTGCTGCAGTTTCTGCTTTGAGAATTTTTTCTTCCGATTTCGTACGATATCTTATTACTTCCATTACTAACTTTGCAGTTTCCTTTGCAACTCTTTCTGCCAAGCCTATAGCTCCATCAACTATCCGTGACGCAATTTCTACCTTACTGACTTTCTCTTGTGCTGCCAATTCCCTCTTCGATTTCCATGCAGAGCGCTGTGGAAGTGGCTCATCAGGCGATGTTTTTTTTTTAACCCCATCACTTTCAGAATAAACCGTCACTTTTGCTTTGATAGGCAAAAAATCAGTAATTTGGTTCCAGTCCTCCGTAGTAAGTTCTATTTCGCTAAAATCTTTTTGTGGCTGTCGAGTCTCTGCCAAAGGACTACCATTACTTGCAGTTTCGTAGGATTTCGTTGTTTCACTGGTGACTGAATACTCATTTTGGGATGTGGATATTTGATTGTCAGTCTTCATTGGGATTTCTGTAAGAAACTGGTCATTCAAGTCGAAGAAAAGGGAAGCTATTGAACCATTGGTATTGTACCAATAATCGCACTTCAAAAGAGTTTGGTTGAAAATTGTTCCAACTGGACATAGAAGACTTTCCATTCGGTCTGACCAGCAGGCATGAAACACCTAAAAATCAAATTTTAATATACAAGTTATTAATTCCAAAACACACAAAAAATGCACTTTTAAGCCATTTTTTTGAAATTTTTGGAAATAATTTTTAAAAAATGGCATGGAATAGTTGCCTAAATGTGTCAGTTAGAACACACAAAATTTGGTCAGTTTTGCTCAATATTTAGCCGTGCTTGCTATAATCAAAAGTGTCTAAATGTCACAAAATCGTAAAATTGGACGTTAAAGTGGACCTATTATTATTAATATTATTTTAAATCGTTCTCGACATAGCGCGGAAAAGTTGTCTAACGGGTCGGTCAAAACATACAAAATTTCGTCAATACCTAGCCGCGCCCCTCTGGCATAAAAAATGCCCATAACATACAAAAAATTCACTTTTAAGCCAATTTTTGAGCGATTACTTACATTTAAAAAAAAAACAAAAAAACATTTGCATAGCACGGGATGGTTACATAATGGGACAGTTAGAATACACAAAAAGTTTCATCCATTTTGATCGGCATCTAGGGGCGCCCCTTTGAGTAAAAGTTTAAAAATAAGAATGAAAAGTAGAGTACTTTGAATGGGTCACTATAGAAACCACATAAAAGTGTCGTAAATTTGCTCAATATCTAGCTACTCATGGCATTTCAAAAATCACAAAAATAATATGCATATTAAAAATCAGAGTATATTCTAGTAAAATACTTATTTATATTTAGAAATCGAGAAATTCAAATATTATAAAGTAAAAAAAGAGTAGGCATAAAATGCTTATAAAGTGTAGTTTTCAGAAAAGTAATGTCTCTTATTATCAAACGTTGGAAGTTCTCTTCTTGCTTGAACTATAGCTCGTATATAACCGTCTTTTACGGCATCACCACAAACTTTTGTTAAAGCTTCAAATACGAGTTTAACACATATCTCGACTGCTTGCGTGTGACAAGAAATTTCTCAAATGGTTCATAGGAACCTATTCTTGCCACATATCTTCCAAATGTTTTATCTTCTCTTCTTGTAAGCGGTGGTTCTGTTACGGTGTACTTTGACCAGTCAATGAGGATCAATGTAATCAACAGCATTAAAGTTGAGTTTGATAGGTTATGAAAAAGCGTACACATGTATAATATACATCGGTACCTAAAATCCAACAGATGAGCTTCGTATATAATCGTAAAGTTTGTTATTCTGGTTTATGCGCCAATGTGGTTCGAGATAAAAATAAAACTACATTGCACGGGGGGGGGGGGGAGGGGGGCTAGACATGTCTGGAAGATGATTTATCTTTCAAGGTAGTTGCCTAACCATGTCAAGAAAATTACAGACAAATAATTTCAAACAATGCATATTTTGCCCATCCGGAAAATATGCTAAATATGCTAGTGGCTGTGCTAACGGATTCTCAATATCATATCCGATAATTAGCAGTGAAGTGAATCCTGAACATCAGAAATAAGAAATCTGAAGACATGCGCATTTTCAAACCTCCTTAACTCAAATTTAATTCCGTTGATTACATTGATTTCATTGACTGGTCAAAATACACCATAACACAACCCCCGCTTACAATGTGTACAAAAGATGAAGAATTGGAATCTAGGCGCACCATTAGATTCCAATCAAAATGGATGAAACTTTTTGTGTGTTCTAACTGGCCCATTAGGCAACCATTCTGTGCTATACAAATGCTAGTTTTTAGAAAAATTTTAGTAATCGCTTAAAAAATGGCTTAAAAGTGCATTTTTTTAATGTTATGGACATTTGATGCCCGAGGGACGCGGCCAGACATTTAGCAAAATTTTGTGCGTGTTTTAACCGACCCATTAGACAACTTTTCCAGGCTATGTCAAGACCAATTTAAAAAAAAGAAAATTTGGTCCACCCTAACGTCTAATCTTACGATTTTGTGACATTTAGATACTTTTTTGTTTATAGCGAGGGGGTCGCGGCTAAATATTGAGCAAAACGGACGAAATTTTTTGTGTGTTCTGACACATTAGGCAACTATGCCATGCTATGCCAATACCATTTTTTAAAAATAATTTCCAAAAATTTCAAAAAAATAGCTTAAAAGTGCATTTTTTGTGTGTTTTGTATATATTCAATGCCAGAGGGGCGCGGCTAGAAATTGAACAAAATTGACGAAATTTTTTGTGCGTTTTAACTGACCCATTCGGTAACTTTTCACGCTATTCCAAGACCGATTTCGAATTATTTTTTTTTATCTCCCCCCCCCCCCCCCTCCCCAACGTCAAATCTGTTACGATTTTGCGACATTTAGGTACAGTTTTGTTCAATGCCAGAGGGGGGCGGCTAGATATTGAGCAAAATTGACGAAATGTTGTGTGTGCGTTCTAATTGACCCATTAGGCAACTTTTCCGGGCTATTCCCAAACCGATTTTGAAAAAAGTTTTTTCGGCCCACCCTAACGTACAGTCTTGTATATTACTTATTGCGACGATTGAGATAGTTACTGTCACGATCGGCACTGTGTCTACTCACTTTTAAAATAGATTAACTAGCATACGACGCTTAATCTCGAGATTTTTTTCCATGCTAGGGAGTTTTGTCCCCGTAGTGGAACTTGCACTATTTTAAAGACTTATAGATTAATGTTTGTATTTATTTTAAAGACTTAAGATATAATGTATATATTTAAAAAATAAAATTCTATTTCATGTAGAGTATTTTTCCTAGAACAATTTGGTTAGCATACCTTATTTAAAATACCTGGCGAGTGTCGATAATTTGTTAGTTATAACAACATGTATATGGTAGTATTTTAGTAATACAAATGATGGCATTTTAGTAATACAATCCTAATTTTAAAAAAATTGAATTAGATCTTACTTGGCATCCAGTTTCTAGATCAGCATAAAAACCAGGAGTGCTAGTTTTATCGGAACAACTGAATGAAGTATCAGGAATATCATTGTAATCTGGATAATCTACTCCTGGTGTTCCTCGACTGATTTTTAAGTTAGTGACAAAGAAGTATTCTTTTTTAGAAGAGCTAGTTGTTGAGGAGGCTTCTGGAAGAGATAAAGGATACATAGCCTCCGATTTTATATTAACCAGAGTTTTCAAAATCATTCCTAAGCGATGCGGTGTTCCATCATTGTCATGGGATTTCATTTCAGCTGCTCCTTCAGTTACAACACCACCATCAACTTCAATTGTAGACTTCTCAGATTCTTTATATGCCTCTCGTGTGGAGCCCTCCAATTCATGGCTTATTTCAATGGTAGTCTGTTCTTCAGTCGCTTTTGTATATTCATTGTTTAAAGCTATCTCGTTACTGTACCGATCCCAGGAGTCTAAAATATGGTCAATGCCCATTCTATACCATGTTGCTCGATTAAAATAGTTGAACAATCTTTCTAATTCCAAGTCATTCCTTGCCGCTTTTCTTAGAGAAGTTTTAATATAGTCGAAGTAGTGGTATCGTAAATACCTCACTGCAGTGTCATTCGACCAACTATTGTTAGTTGTCAGAGGGTAGTTATCATCGAGAGTAAGAGTCCCAGCCATATCCTGTAAAAGAAATCATGCTAATTTTCATTTTATATGAAATCTAGACATTTATATTTAGTAATTATTGGGAATCGTAAGTAACATTTATTCAAATTGCCGTTATGAGATATGGACCGTTAGAATTGAAAACGGAACTACGAATTGAGGCATAGTACTTTTTTTAAAAATTTAAAAAGTATTTAAAATATACTTCTAATTTAACGAGATCTTTGCACAGTCCAGTTAAGAAATGCGAGAGTTTTTTTAGAGTATTAATCTTAAAATTGATGTTTTGACGTTCTTAAACTCCGACATTCCTTTAAAATTCTCTTAACGGTTTGACAACGTGACGTGATTAGGTTTATCGTTTCCCTTACTGACTACTTGCAATGAAACTTCTGCAAATAAAAGTCAAGAAAGTACACTTCTTAAAGCTGATGGGTCGGTTGGTTGGTTTAAGTTTAAAGACGCAAGGGCAACACGAGGGCCATACTGCGCCAATTAAAGCTGATGGGCGAATAAGTTAAAGTATTTAATTTTTCTTGGTAAAATCACGCAGGAATACAAGATATGCGAATCATTGGCAGAAAACTCTCAAATTCAGATTAATCGTTAAGTTTTAATCTGAATATACAAAATTGTATAGTTTTTTTTTTATTGAACATAGGTTATTTGCTTTAATTTTAACATGAGCAAAGAAGAAAAGGCAATGTAAAATTTAGATTCACATTAGATGAGTCTCTAAAGGAACGATTTATGTTATTAGTTAAGGCTTCACTCACCAATGCAGGCAGCATTAAACAAGAAGAAAACTGTAAGCAGAACCTAGAAATTAAACTAATTATTAAGATATTACACAGCAGTATTGCATTGACTATAAATGCGTGTACATTGACTAAGCAGATCAGAATATACCACGCATTCAAACACATTGCAGTAAACGAGATAGAAGCAATTATAATTACCAATTCATGAGGTTGGTTGGTACGTTCAACGCCCTATTTTTTGTACAATGACTACTAATCAGGGCGGGACCAACAGTTTAAAGTAGATTCCTAACCACAATGAGCATCATGCCTAACCCAGGATTCGAACCTGTCAATATTGGCATGCAAGACCAAAGCGCTAACCCCACAGCCATCAGATGGGCTTTTATAAGGTGGGATTCAAAGTACATAGAACCTGAATTTTCTTAAAATTCAATTAATTTTCATTTTAATCATTATAACAAAAACAAAGAACGTTTTAAGATATATTCTGTTTTTGTATAAAACAATACCACAATGAAATTTTAAGTATAATGCTATAGTATAAATATTTTAAGTATAAATATAGTTTAAATTTCAACTGCGAAAATATTTTTGGGGTGTTATAGTTAGGGCAACAAAAAGATTGATTGTTTTCAGATTATCTGGCGCCGTCAGCAACACGAGGGCTATAATGCGCCGAAACATTCTTCATTAGACAAGCCAACATACATTTATAAACACCCATGTCTAACACGGGACTCGAACCCGCAACCTCGAGGTCTAGAAGCTAGCACGCTAACCACTACACAGTTTGGTCGGATGCAACGAAAAGGAGAGGGGAATATGTACATAAATAACAAAATACATTTTCTTCACGTGATGAATGTCATTTTGTCTTTTAAATAAATCCTCGCAGTACAAATATTGAGTTAAATGCACCCCCAATGGCTTCTTTTGCGGACATTAACCTTCTGGGGGTTAGCAAAAACCGGCTTTGTAACATTTCAAAGCGACCTGGTTGGTTGTATTCAGATTATCTGGCGCCGTCAGCAACACGAGGGCTATAATGCGCCGAAACATTTCGTCATTTAACAAACCAACATACATTTACAAATACCCATGCCTAACACGGGACTCGAACCCGCAACCTCGCGGTCTAGAAGCCAGCACGCTAACCACTATACCGTTTGGTCGGCTCAAAGCGACCTGGAGTCTTAACAATGCAACACCAAGAATGAATTGGCCTTCCAACAGTTCCTTCTTGAAAAGTGTCAAGGTATATTTCCTCTCCCCTTTTCCAGCTTCAAGTGTGGTGGTTCACTTCTTTTGTAGTCTCAAAGGGGCGTATTGAAGGTGGGGTGGTCAACAAAGCATGAAGACCCCTCACTGATGCTTCCCCCTAAAGGTATACAGGTGTTTTTTTATCTAGTCAAGAAACTAGAAAGGACCCTCTTCTCTTTACAAATACTGAAGTGATACTTTTTGCTCTTGCTTACGTTATGCAATTATTGTACGTGTTTTTAATTTTTTTTATTTTTTATTATTTGTTGATTTTAATCATATTGGTTTTATTTTCTCACCTATGTTTTTTATCAAGCTATGTGTTAGTGTGTAAGGTTGAACAAAGTCAACTCTTTTTCATTTCTTTAACATTATTGCTTTCTTGGATGTTTGAAGTTTAAACATATTGGTCATTCAAACTTCAATGGTGTGTTCAAGGCCTAATTACACACCTTAAAATAAGAATATTTGCCAATTGTTATTGCGGTAAAGATTCACTTCTTCCTTAGCTTTGTAGATACTTAGTAATCCCGGACCTCTATTTTAATCGTACTTAATTTTATTATTAATTGGTAGTATTTTCTGGTGATAAGCAATCTAATTATAGTCTAATCATTTATACATATCTCATCACTCAAAACTGCACTACTTTGATTGAAGAAAGACAGCGATTGTATTGAATGTTTCCATTTGCTAACGTTATGACGGTATATTCTGTAATTTTGTGGGTCTTATGAAATGAAAATGGTTCCTCTTATGTTTATGAAAATGGTCCTCGTCAATTTTTTTTCACACTCTTTAGGAAGTAACTTTCCTTTCAAATTTGTAGTGTTCCTTACCCAAAACGTAAAGAAAGACAATCATATAAAATCACTTTTATGCCTATTTTTTTATCCGAAAAATTAGGCCATTTTGTGATTGTTAGAACGATCGAAAAGAAATTCACCACCGCATCCTTGTGTAAAAATACCCCAAAATGATACAAATAAAACAATTTTTAACTTATTACACTTTGAATTACATTGTTTTCAGTTTCAAACAGCTTAATTCTACGAATTTTAGAACCGAAATATTAGAGTCTTAAGAAAATTTAAAAAAATTGAATCTACTTAAAAATGCTAGATTTAATTTTTTTAATAGTAAAACGCAAAAATATAAAGTTTTATTGACTTTAGCTGAAATTTTATTTTTTTTAGGTATAGTTTCTGAATTAATTAGGGAATTTAAAATATAACAATCACTTCCAGCAAAATTACGCTTTAATAAATCTTTCAATATTAATTAAATTAAATTCTAAAGGAAGGAATAATCACTAAAACTCTCTAACTAATTATGTTAGTAAGACTAAATTCTTACTATGCTTAATTTGGCGAATCCTATCAAAAATAAAACTTAATTGATAGAAAAATTATCTTTACCTTATATCGCATATAGAAGTCAATTTATTTATTTAAAAAACACAATTAAAAAAAAAAAAATAATAATTTCATTTTAACGTACATCGGTAAAAATATGCTCAAAACCTCTTTTGGAAAACTACTTTGAATCACATTTACGATCATCTGCTAATTTTTATAGCTATTATGAGTAAGAAAAGGAAAACGTATCAAGATATGAAAATAAATCAATTAATTAGCTGTTGATTTACTTATTATTCCCTTAGAAAATAAGAATTTCCCGGGAAGATCAATCTCTCAATTTGTTTCTAAATAGCTTTTACTACATGCATTTCAGAATAATTTTTAAACGTTATACATTCTTTACTGGGAAAATTACTAGCTGTTCCAAAATTCTTGTTTCCAGATTGAATCTTCCGGATACTTTGGAAATTTTTGAACAATATGAGACTATTTCATCTTCAATTTAAAGTTCTTTTTTTTTTTAAAGTGTTAAAAAAAGCTTGATTTACCGATTTTCAAGATAAATGCCTACTTAACATTTCTAGAAAGTATTAAAAATCTGTTTAAGAACTAGGAGTATTTTCTTAGAAAATGTATTTTGTCTTAACAATTACATAATTTGTTTGAAATTTTATTACAAATGATCATGTTACCAGATTTTTCAGGTTTTGTAGGAAACCGTATTCATCAGCAAGTATTCTTGACTAATTTTAAATTTCAAACAAAATTTACTCGCTAAATTTTTGCAGCAGATTAACTGTATATTTACAATTTACCAGGTTGCTTAGAATAAAAAAAAATAGCATTGGAAAGCTTTGACAAATTTTTGACATTGTGAAAATAGCTTCACACAAATCAAGGAAATATTTCTAGAGATATTTTTAGACATACAGGTCACATTTATAATCTCCTTTTAATTCAATTAAAATTTAACTTTTTGTTCGATATAGAAAAATTTAGTTGTATACTTATTAGAAGTTTGTTGCACATTTATTAGTTTCTGAATAAATTAAGTGCAATCAGGCACTTTTTTTTTATTCAGAAACAGTTTTTATATTGTACAATAAAACACTTGTATAAAACTAAAACAAATTTCTTGCAATACATAACGTAGCTGTTTCAAGAACAGTGATAGAAGTTTAATATTAAGTAATTATTAATGATGTAAAACATTTCTCAAAGTATGATTAGAAAATTGTTCACAACTTGGTTATTTTACTAAAATAATTGTCATAAAATATTTAGCTCAATTTTGCTATTATTTATTGAACCTTAAATGAAATAAAATAGTCAATGTATATAATGAAACATTCAATTTTTTTTCCACTGCTTACTGATGACCAATAAATATGTGAGGGATTAAAAAGATTACCAATTTTTAATACCTTTAATTTGGTACTTGAACAAATAGCAATAAACTTACACTGTAACCTTTAATATTTTGTTTTGTTTTGTTTTGTTTTGAAACCACCGACTGTCTATTTCTGCCACTTATAAAGTGCTTAACACAGCCAAATACGTCTCGTAATTTTGAGCATCTAGAAGAATACGAGATCGAAATCTTCTAGTGTAAACCCCTCTCTCCGACCCCACCACACCAACGAGAGGACATTGAGGCCACGACAGATTTAATGTGCACCAGCCCCCATTAGGTACACACCGATATTTGGCGAACCGAGGACAGAACCCGCAACCCTCCGGTTACGAGCTCGATACTCTACCGCCTAGGCTATCAGGAGCCTTTAATATTTTTAATCAATAATTTTAATCAAAATATTTTAGAGTTTAAACAATCCTTCCTTCAATTAAATTTTTTAAAAACTGATCAATTAATTAATTTATGTCGTCATATATGACCGAAGAAAAGTTGACTAGCACCCAATAAAATGGATCTGCTTTCCCGTGCAAATAATCCTGCTTACGTTTATTCATGCCCAAGGCAAGATGATAGGTTTTCGCTAATTTTTAACTAAAAGAAAGTATTTTTTTTCTCTTGGTTAATGGTTGAAAAATCGTTTTTTGCTTTACTTAAATATTTTTTGCATTTACACTTGTAGAATTCACTTTTACATGTAAATTTATTTTTAAAAACTTAATTTTGTTAATTTAAATAATAATTTCAAATTATTAATGAGACCTTAGGTTTTTCAAACGGCGAGAGCTACTCTACTTCTGAACATTGTTTAAAGTAGGATATGTTTTATTTGAGAATAAAGATTCTTTTTCCATAACATCACTATACTGAAACTAAATAATAATAAAATTATCAATAGATTATGGTTAAGTTAGTCACTATAGTTTGCAAAGCGCAATTAAATTAAATGAGTTGTAAGGACACTTGTAAAATGATTTGTATATTTCTAAAGTTCACACAAGTACCATAATATCCATTGCAATAGAATTTATATCTAACACAGATTTATTTACGGAAGTTTTTTAAAAAAAATTTGTAATTCCAGCACTATTAAATACAGGCACATAATTGGAATAAATTACAATAACCTCAAAAAGTTCAATTTGAATAATAATATCTTCGCCAACACAAACAAACCAAGTCCCACACTCCATATTGTCTCTCATTATCACTTAACATCATAAAGGAATGTTAGCTACTAACCAAAATGGTGTCGCGACAAAAGCCAACAGTGACATTTGCCAACAGTGACAAAAACCAACGTTTTCGCTGTCAAGGGGAATCGGTCCCCCTACTTTTAGGGACCGTCCACATGTTTTTTTTATCTACCTTATTGAGTTAAGCCGCTATGTTTTGTTGGTAAGCAGTGATAATAAATACTAACTGTTTTTTCGGTCACAAATTCAGAAAAGGTTACAAACAAAATACAGTTGTCATTGTTGTTACTTTCTTTTATTTAAAAATATGTGATATTATTGGCTCTTCTAATGCCTACACAAGTGTTGCAATTTGTCATGACTATATAGTGTAAAAAAATGGTAACACTATGTGCATTTTACACGTGATGATTTTCCTAAACATAATTTTAATTCACTGCATGTATATAAAGTGACAAGGAGGATTAAGGACATGAAGACATGGAGGTTAAGTTATTAAAGATGTTTAATTTTTCTAAAAACATAAGTTTTCATTCTAAACCATTCAAAATGAAATATTATCACCCTTGTTTCTCTAAGTCAGACTTTCCCATCATTTGACCTTGAACACTGGATCAGAAATATGTACTACATTCAAGAAAGGATTGAAATATTATCCAAGTACTGAAGAAAGAAGAGCATTTTACAATTATTCAAGAGCCAGGCTCGCAATATATCGGCCATGTTACTGTGAAAACTGGAGAAACAAAAATTAAAAGATTCTTTAGTACAATTTTTGGAAATAAGTGGAATAGATCTAAATGAACTTAACCCTTTGCACTCCAAGCCTTTTTCGCATGGAGGGACCAGCAACTCGAATCATTTTAGGTTCGGTTGGCGTTTACTGATTTTTTTCATGGAAACTAAACACAGTCATTGGCCTAGCATCGAATTTCCGCATCGAACCTAGAGGTCCTCTCGTGTTTCTTTATCCAGTCGTGTGGTGCCTGAGAGGCGCCGCTGGAGTGCAAAGGGTTAATATAATTGGATGCGTTTGTTCCATAAAAAAGGAGGAGTAATTCGTTTGCTGGAGCTTGGGAGACCATTATAACGGTGCATTTGCTTGCTCCATACTAATGAACTGCCCTTACGACACCTCTTATGTGCAATGGAAGGTGCCTGCCACAGTTGGTCTCAAAGCATTTTCCAAGCCAATGGGCAAAGCCATTAAAACCTGCGGGAATCTCACTACAAAGATATTTGTCTCAATAAGTTTAAAGAATATGCCGAATATAAATAGTTGATTCTCAGTAATGACCAGAAATATTTATATGATATTTGTTTAGCTGTAAAACTTTGTACATGTTCTTTCCATCTATCATTGAAAAAACCTGGTCCTGTTGCACACTCAAGGTGGCTAACAACAGCAAACCATATTTTGAGATTGTATGCAGGTACAGAAACTCCCTAAGAAAATTCGATATCGCTTATCACATATATTATGAAAGTTTATATACCTTTATGGTTTCATGTAAAAAGAAATAGTTCTCTTACAGAAGAAGCACGTCATATATGGAGACTTATTCCATTTTGTAGATGTATGACATCGGATATCCGAGCTATAGTTGAATAAGTTATTCAGCGAAATATATAAATATTTTTTGTCATCTCGAAAATTAATTGCTGGAAGTCAAAAGAAAGGAACCGTAAACATTCGAATTGTTAAATTGCCAAAACTTAACTTCAAATCAGAGGATTACACTGAACTTATTAATTGGCAAATAGTTGGTCCCCATGATCCTCATATAATGAGTATTATCCCAACAGATGAAATTGAGAATGCAGTGAATAGCTGGAAAGCAGTGGAATGGGTGACATATCCTTGTAGCACTCAAGTAGTTGAACGTGGAGTCCGACTTGTCTCTGAAGCATCAGAAAGTGTATGCGTAAAAATGAAGCGTCATGATTTCATATTAAATTGAAAAAAATCAAGATCCTTAGTCAAAAGTTTCAACACTAAGTCAGAATATAAGATTTCAAATGAACTTTAATTTCAATTAACTAGTACTGAATATTTCAAGAATGATAATGGTAACAAGCTAAAGTTGAATCCAAGTAAATGATTAATCCCCTTATATAGATGTTGGAAATGTAAATACCTTTCACAGATGGATTATTGTAATAAAATCTAGCAAGTTTACTTTTATATAATATTAGATTTTAGTATTTTAGTCTTCGAACTTTCATATACTTTTTTTTTTTTTTTTTTTTTAATTTGATTTTAGACTCCATTTCAGAAGGTTTGGGGCGCCGCAAAATATGATGCAAATTTAAAATACTTTTTTCTATATTTAAGTACATTTAAATTATATTATTACATTATCCTGCCGATTCTGTAATTTTTTTAAAAGAAATGTTTCCTTTCAGGTACTTTTTGCTAAAAAAATCACTTTTCAACAAATTTTCAGGTACCGTTACCTGAAATTTTAAGTGTAATATAATAAAGTTTAAATTACAAAGTAGTAAAGTGTTGACATTCAGTAAAAAATAATAACTGTATTATTTATTGAAGTAAAATACATTTAATGAAATTTTCTAAATTTAAATAGCCAAACAAACCATTCAAAAGAAGTACCACAATGTTTCAATAGCTTAGAGTTATATGCTTTTGTTTAATGACACGTAATTTAGAACTAAGTGTGAAGAACGAGTATTTATCTGTATTAATTATAATTTTTTCGTTCCTTAAACAAAAGTCAAAATTATGCTGCTTTTTTTTATGTTAGTTTGTGTAAATATCTGTTAAATATTTTTTCGTCAGTCAAGTAGAAACAACAGGCCCATATTTTAATAAGGCTTCATTGAGACACACATAGAGAAATACATTAATTTTCCTGACTGGAACTCCAATAGGAAATTATTTTAAATAACTGTGTTCAATCATGTAAAGACGTTTCCATACAATTCTTGCCTTACTACTTTGGTTGGTTGTATTCAGATTATCTGGCGCCGTCAGCAACACGAGGGCTATAATGCGCCGAAAAATTTCGTCATTTAACAAACCAACATACATTTACAAACACCCATGCCTACACGGGACTCGAACCCGCAACCTCGCGGTCTAGAAGCCAGCACGCTAACCACTATACCGTTTGGTCGGCCCTTACAACTTTGAACTAAAAACATAGAATTTAAAATACACAGGTATTTGATACCATTGAAACCATGGTACTTATCCGAGCATGGACCAAAACCATAACTAAATTTCCTTTGCAGAATTACTTAATTTTATTATACAACTGGTATCACAGTATTCATTATTAAAAGTACTTTTTTTGCGAACTTACAATGACTCTTTACATTGATATATATTATTGGCGTAATAATTAATTATGCATCTATTTGCGAAAGTAGTACTTTTCAAACGTTGCAAAATGCTTCGTTGCCTAGTGCGTATGCATGAGTCAAATTATTTGCCGAGTTTGATCAAGTAATTTCGCACATGTTGCATACAATACTTCTTATAATCACGTACAGAAAATAATATATAATTTTGGCAACTCCAGTCAATGGTTCTGGAAATGTCATCTCTACACCACGACTACATAAAACTCAAACCCGATTCGTGCGATAAAGTGACTTTACTGCAATAAAGTGTTATTTTCACCACGATTTCTGATTAACTATGGTTAAATTTTGTGCACGTTGTTATAAAGAATACTTTATCGAAATATTTTATTTCAAACATTGCAATAAAATGTTGCTTTCGCCACAATTTTTTATTTGAAAAAGTCTAATTCTTTGCACGTTGGTACAAAAACATCTTCCTATGTTACTTAGTTATTAGGTTACTTATTATTTGTTAATTCTTACATTTTTATTATTTGACTATCGATTCTTAAACACAGACACTAAACAGAAATATTTATTTATGATTTGTGTTTGCCTTTCATGTGACATCACATAATTCTTTACACATCCGAAAAACTCGCATGTCAGTAAATCTTAATTTAAATCTTATTAATTCTACACGGTTCTGCTTTATCAGTGTAAATTATTTTCTAAAAATTATTGCAGCTGATAGTACTTAAAAAATATGACCACCAAACCACAGTAAAACTCGCAAGCGTAACACTGAATAGATTGGTCAGAACCAGTTTTATTTTTTATATGGCCCCCTGTCTGTTGCCAGGAGCATTTCTTAGCCCCCAAACTCCACTATCAGCATATAAACGTGACACTCAAGGCTTAGAGAATCGGCCATATTTGGTCACTAACTGCTTCCATAGAACACTGCATTTGAAAAATAGGGACTGGTTCAGCATTTCAACCTATCCCTCTCCTTTCAAGAAGAGGTCGTTAATTTAAAAAAAGTTGGCTAATGTCGCGATTTTCGGTTTTGGGTTTTTGTCACTCGTTGGTTTTTGTCGCACAACCATTTCTGATGATAGCAATTGGTTTCCCTTCAAGGCAGGTTAGAGGGGGAAGGAATGCTCTCCTTGAAGGGAAACCAATTGCTATCATCAGAAATACCCCCTACCTAAAACTTGTCGTCACGGAGGGTGAACTTTGAACCACCTGGTCAATTAGGATAGAAGGAGGGGAAAGCACTATACGGAAATTTACGCCTTTGACACTCTAGAGGAGGGTTCGACTCAGTGGAAATATACGTATGCAGCACTTTGAAGAAGAAACTAGTTGCACGGCTTTTTACGCCCGTGACGCTTTGGATCAGGTATCAAGGTTACGGATATATACGCCCGTAACCCTCAGAGGGTTAACGATGTTACAAATTACATTCTGGTTAGCTAATTTTCATGAAACACATTTTTTTCTCATTCCATATAGTAAGACAAAAAAGTTCTTACCATGCTTTAAAACACTAACTAAATCGTTTCAAAATCTTATTCACTCTGTTTTATTGAAACCTGAATTTGCATTTAGCTATACATGGATGGTTCTTTTCTTTTCTTCTTCTTCTTTAAGTTTTGCTGTAGGATGCAAGACTGGATGGACTGTTAGGGGGAAAAAACGACTACAAAACTCGAAATCAGATCAAATTATTTTTACCAAAAAAAAAATTACAACTTACAAACATTTAAGATCTAATCAGACTGACAATTGACTCGCGTCAATACCTGAAAATTTATGTTCTCTTCACAACTGGAAAAGAACAGTGGACAATAAATCCTAAAACTAAACTTCTTCTTCAGAAACTTGAATCAACCAAAACCTTTAACCAAATTTGTGAAAAGATCGAATCATATACTGTTAAATTAATTCGCAGGAAATCAACAAGTACTAGTATAATAGTATATATATATGATACACGTACCACTCCAACGCTTTCTAGGGTTTTCGCATGCGATGAGTATTTTGCGATAGGAAAAAATAGGTTTTGGCATTTGAAAAATTTCGAGTTTCTGTAACTATAACTGTAAACGGAAGCGCAATTTTGTTGCCATTCATAGAATCTCGACTTTTTTCGACTCCTAGACCTGGAGACTGTTGCACGTGTTCGGAAAACTCTTCTTTACCACTTTCGTCACTTCGTTTTTCTACTTTTAATCGACAGTGTCGGTTTTCACTACTTTAATTTCTGGATTCTTTAAGAATCCCCACCAAGTAAGTAACTTGTTTTTTCTTCACCATGACTGAAGGCCTCAAGAGGTCGTTGGACGACGAAGATCTCCTCGAGGGTGGTTCCACCAAAGAGCAACGTCGCGGTGGCAAGGTTTTTTACACCGAGCTATCTGAGCTAGAAAAAATCCAATTCGCTATTCAATATGGTGCAACGTGTCCGAAAGTCATTATCGAATCTACTTTAGGAAAAGGCAGTCTACCTTTTTCGAACCCTCAAGTTATCAAGTCTACCTTTAAAAATATTTTATCATCAGACGATACGCTCAAAATTACCAGAAGACAAAAACTTCTTCTGGAATCTAAAAATTGTTCGACTTTCGTTAAACTCGCGGACTTAAAAGTAATTGGCTCTGTCCCCATTACCTGGCGAGCGATAGAAGAAACCATCACAACTAAATATCTTATCAGAGGCGTCGACTCTTCTATTCCTCTTGAAGATATTGCAACAGAGCTCAAAGAGGTGGGAATTAAATTCTCACAAATTGTGAGATTTACAAGAAAGAATTCTGAGGATCCTATTCCTATCGTACTCGTTAAAGAGCTTGGATATAAGGAACGACAGTCAGTACCCCTGTTTCATATGTTACACAGGGTGTCCTCCTACACCGAATCCCCCAAAATCTGTTACAACTGCCTCCGCTTTGGGCATTTTCAGAAGTCTTGCGACCGCAAACAACGGTGCGCCGCTTGTGGAGACTTCCATCCTCCCTCCACCCCGTGTCTAAAAGAAAGCATCTGCTTTAGATGTAAAAGCAAAGACCATAAAGCTACAGACTCCTCGTGTGAGTTCATTAAACTCGAAAAATCGGCCATCAACAAGGCTATCAAAGAAAAGATCCCTATCAAATTAGCTAAAGCATCTTTGAAGACTAAAGTATCCTACGCGGCAATCACAGCCCAGACCAACAATCCCCATTCAACTTGGGAGGTGATACCTAGTATCCAAAAAGATATTCAAGAACTGAAAAGTGCCATCGCAGCTATTCAAGCCGTTTTGTTTCAACCCAGAAACACAGACATTCCTTCTGGTCACCAGGCCAGTTTAACCCTACCAGCCGTAACAAGTCAGCTGTCTTCAGAGTTAACAACGATTGTTGACGCTACAGAGGAGCAAGCGAAAGAATTCCACACAGCAGAATCATTCATCTTGAGGGAAAAAAAATACCAAGCAGACATCGCAGACCTCAAAAAAGAAAATCGCAAACTGGGAGACGTAGTCTCAGAACTTCATAATACAGTAATCTTTCTAAAGTCAGAGACTGAGCGTTTGACTTCTATCATTGCTCAGAGAGGTAACCCTTTGTGGCATGGACAGAACTTTAACAGCCCCGATTTCGACGAACAATTTGTTTCATCTCCTATGAACTTTGGAGAGGGAACTTAGACACAATTTGCGAATTTTGTCTTTTCCCCAGCCAACATGGCCTTTCTGTTAACATGGAATTGCCGCAGTATTGCTGCCAATCTCACCACCTTACATTTTTTGGTGCATCACTTAAATCCTTCGGTAATTTGTCTCCAAGAAACTTGGATTAATAAGAATAGTTCCCTCCTTCACCTGAAAGGATATGTTAACTTTAATAAACCTCGATCTGGGAAAGAGAGGGGGGGTGGTCTTGCCATCCTCATAAAATCGGATATTCCGGGTTGGATCCTTCCGGATTTTCAAGACTCTCCTACTATGGAATTTCTTGGTATCAAGATTATTTTTTGTAAACAAACTTTTCATATTGGCAATGTTCACAGACTGGCTGGACCTTGGTCCAACAAAGACTTTTTAACCCTAGATTCCTTCATAAATCACCCCTGCTTCATTGCTGGTGATTTCAATGCGCGCAGTATCTCTTTTGGGGACAACGTCTCCTCCCCAAGCGGTCAAGCTTTTGCGAAGTGGGTTGATAATGGCCCTCTTGTGTTACTAAACTCCAAAGGAATAACAAGGGAACACTCCGCAGGTGTCGGAAGTGTTCTCGATTTGATTTTTTGCTCTCCCTCTCAAATGAATAAAGTGGACTGGATGAGAGTAGAAGAAAAGGGTTCTAGTGACCATTTCCCCACTTTCATCAAATTTAAGAATCGGCTTTCTTTCAATACCCAAAATCGTTCCTATACAAATTGGCGATCTTTCTCAGAAAATTGTGTTTTGAGTTGTGTGGAAATCCCCACCAATGACTCTACTGCCCTTCTTTCCGCTGAGGAAACAGCCCATTCAATACAGGTTACCCTGTCCTCCTCTATTCAAAAATCTACTGTTCAGGTTTCTTCCAGAGGTAAAAAATCTTTGCTCTCATGGTGGAACAAGGCATGTGCTAAAGCCAAACGCTTAAAAAATTGTCTTTATAAAAAAGCAAAAAGATCTCTCGATGATAAGGTGTGGCTTGAGGCCAAAAAGGCAACTGCCATTTTTAAGAAGACTATTTTAAAAGCAAAACGTAATTTTTGGAGTTCAAAAATGCAATCAATCTCCTCTCCCAAGCAGCTTTTCAAAGTGGTGAGAAATATCAACAACTATATGGCCCCCTCTAACAACACCAGTAACCTTATTTTTGAGGATAAAGATAAACAAATCAGTGATCCTCTCCACCAAGCCAACCTTCTCTGTCAAAGATTCGTTTCCAAATCTCAAACCACTTCGACTCTTCCTATCCAACCTCTATCTCAGCCTAATTTTACTTGTCAGCCTTTCTTCTCCATCCAGAAACTCGATAGATCTATCAAACTCCAGAGGGTCTCGACCCCGGGGATTGACGGTATCTCGGCAAGAGCCTTTAAATCTCTTCCAAATGTGGACTGTCTAAAACTGTTAAGTTTTTTCAATTTTTGCCTTGAATTTTCCTTTTTTCCAAAAAGCTGGAAAAAAACTGTTATTGTTCCGATTAGAAAACCCAACAAACCAGCTAATCTACCCACCAGCTATCGCCCAATTGCCTTAATTCCCGTTATTAGTAAAATCCTGGAAAGAATGGTTCTCGCCCGTCTGATTTTTTGGACCTCAAATGTTAAGTTATTTCATAAAAATATGTTTGGCTTTATACCGGGGAAATCGGCGGTGGATTGCCTCCATAACATTTCCCAACACATTGCATGGGCTAGATCCAAGAAAAATTGGGTTTGCATGATCTCCCTTGATATCGCTGGAGCCTATGACGGAGTCTGGGTTGAGGGACTCGTCAAAAAACTTAAGTCGGCTGGTTTAGAAATGAAACTACTCTCCCTGATCCAGGATTTTCTCTTTTGCCGCCCGATCCAAGTAAGGTGGAGAGGTCAGCTCTCCGACCCCTTGGAGGTTTCATCCCTTCCTCAAGGATCAATCTTATCTCCTTTCTTATTCAATATTTACATGCATGATCTCATTAAAGAAGTCCCCCCTCACTCCCAGGTTTTTTTATATGCAGATGATATCACTGTGGTAGTTTCGGCTTCGTCCCCTGCCCAGTGTGTCGCTAATATCAAACATTCCTTGGAGAACATTTCAGTCTGGGCCAAACGCTGGAAGGTGGATTTTGCCAGTGAGAAATCATCCATCATTGATCTTTCTCCCAAAATTTCGAAATTATCCCAGCCTATTTCTATCAATGATAATATTATCCCCTGGGTTTCTTGCTCCAAAGTTCTAGGCCTAGTTTTCCAAAACAACTTCACCTGGAAAGAACACTGCCTTGCCAGCTGCAAAAAAGGCTCAAAAATCCTAAACATCATCAAGTTCATCAGCAGTAAAAACACGGGAATCAAAGCCAAACTAGCCCTCCAAATCATCTCGCAAGTCCTCCTTCCACGGATTGATTTTGCTAACTCAGTGAGAACAAATGATTCCCAGATGAACATGCTCAAGTATGAAGTTTTGGAAAACTCTGCTATCCGTTTCGCACTTGGTATCTTCAAATGGGCGCCAAATGACATCATCCGGAAAATTTCTAATATCCCACCATACCGAATTCGTGCTAAATGGTCTCAAATTACAATGGCTCTAAAAGTTCAATTTCATAATTTGCCCCTTCCAAAGCCTGAATCCTATATCAAAAACCATCAGATTCGTTCCACGATCTGCAACTTGGAAGTCCAATTTGGTCTTCAAAATCGAACCCGTTTCCTACAAGTTCAGGTGCACCCCTCGCAAACCCACCATTTGGAATGCATCACCAACTTTTTCCCGAACTCCTCAACCAAATCTCCTGTCTTAATTCAATCCCTTTTTTGGGAACTTCGTAAGAGATACGAGGATTTCGAACTCTGGGCTACAGATGGATCCAAGACTGGCTGCGGGGTGGGTTTCGGCCTAGTCAATGAAAATGGCTCAGTCTCTCGATCCATTCGACTTCCTATGCCCTCCTCGAGTTTCACCGCCGAAACGGCTGCCATTCTTTATTTAGCCACCTTTTTTTTAAGAGATGTCCCCTCTTTAATATTATCAGATAATAAAGGGGCTGTTGAGGGCATTGGCAATGTTTGTGGAAGGGGTTCGTCTCTTATTTCTGAAGCACGACTAGCCCTAATTAACAAATCCATCCTCTCCCCAACGATCCTGGTTTGGTGTAATGCCCACGCTGGTATTCAAATTAATGAAACAGCTGATCAACTAGCCGGCAAGGCTGCATCAGATCCCTCCTCTCCAACCATGTCTATTTTGGATTGGATGGATATGAAACGTTTCATCAAGAGGAAACGACAAGAAGAATTTGATTTTCTTTGGTCCTCCTCCAAATATAACTTCAAGTTTCATGATCAATTAGTCACTCCTCCCTTCCTATCCTGGATCTCCTCGAGATATGAAGAAGTAAAGCTTTTCAGGATTATTTCAAATTGTTATCCCACCAAAAGCATCCTTCACAAAATAGGACTCTCGGCTTCTCCTCTTTGTAACTCTTGTCATATCCCAGACGATTATCCCCACAGATTTCTCCAATGCGCCCGATACGATTCAGAGAGATCAATTCTTTTTGATCTCCTAAAAATCTCACCCAGCCAAAAAACTTCAGTCAAAGATATTTTGAACTGTGCTAATCTATCCTCTCCATGTATCGGAAAAGTGATTCTTCGCTTTTTCGCTTAAAAAGCTTTCGTTTTATGACGTCAGCATAAATATGTATACGGAGACAGGGGTTGTATGCCCGTAGTTCTCCTCCTTTGCCTCTTTTGAAGAGGTTCCAACAACAACAACAACAACATAGAATCTCGAGTTTTTTTGTTTTTTTTCGACTCCTAGACCTGGAGACTGTTGTACGTGTTCGGAAAACTCTTCTTTACCACTTTCGTCACTTCGTTTTTCTACTTTTAATCGACAGTGTCGGTTTTCTCTACTTTAATTTCTGGATTCTTTAAGAATCCCCACCAAGTAAGTAACTTGTTTTTTCTTCACCATGACTGAAGGCCTCAAGAGGTCGTTGGACGACGAAGATCTCCTCGAGGGTGATTCCACCAAAGAGCAACGTCGCTGTGGCAAGGTTTTTTACACCGAGCTATCTGAGCTAGAAAAAATCCAATTCGCTATTCAATATGGTGCAACGTGTCCGAAAGTCATTATCGAATCTACTTTAGGAAAAGGCAGTCTACCTTTTTCGAACCCTCAAGTTATTAAGTTTACCTTTAAAAATATTTTATCATCAGACGATACGCTCAAAATTACCAGAAGACAAAAACTTCTTCTGGAATCTAAAAATTGTTCGACTTTCGTTAAACTCGCAGACTTAAAAGTAATTGGCTCTGTCCCCATTACCTGGCGAGCGATAGAAGAAACCATCACGACTAAATATCTAATCAGAGGCGTCGACTCTTCTATTCCTCTTGAAGATATTGCAACAGAGCTCAAAGAGGTGGGAATTAAATTCTCACAAATTGTGAGATTTACAAGAAAGAATTCTGAGGATCCTATTCCTATCGTACTCGTTAAAGAGCTTGGATATAAGGAACGACAGTCAGTACCCCTGTTTCATATGTTACACAGGGTGTCCTCCTACACCGAATCCCCCAAAATCTGTTACAACTGCCTCCGCTTTGGGCATTTTCAGAAGTCCTGCGACCGCAAACAACGGTGCGCCGCTTGTGGAGACTTCCATCCTCCCTCCACCCCGTGGCCGACCAAACGGTATGGTGGTTAGCGTGCTAGCCTCTAGACCGCGAGGTTGCGGGTTCGAGTCCCGTGTTGGCATGGGTGTTTGTAAATGTATGTTGGCTTGTCTAATGACGAATGTTTCGGCGCATTATAGCCCTCGTGTTGCTGACGGCGCCAGATAATCTGAATACAACTAACCAACCAACCCTCCACCCCGTGTCTAAAAGAAAGCATCTGCTTTAGATGTAAAAGCAAAGACCATAAAGCTACAGACTCCTCGTGTGAGTTCATTAAACACGAAAAATCGGCCATCAACAAGGCTATCAAAGAAAAGATCCCTATCAAATTAGCTAAAGCATCTTTGAAGACTAAAGTATCCTACGCGGCAATCACAGCCCAGACCAACAATCCCCATTCAACTTGGGAGGTGATACCTAGTATCCAAAAAGATATTCAAGAACTGAAAAGTGCCATCGGAGCTATTCAAGCCGTTTTGTTTCAACCCAGAAACACAGACATTCCTTCTGGTCACCAGGCCAGTTTAACCCTACCAGCCGTAACAAGTCAGCTGTCTTCAGAGTTAACAACGATTGTTGACGCTACAGAGGGGCAAGCGAAAGAATTCCACACAGCAGAGTCATTCATCTTGAAGGGAAAAAAAATACCAAGCAGACATCGCAGACCTCAAAAAAGAAAATCGCAAACTGGGAGACGTAGTCTCAGAACTTCATAATACAGTAATCTTTCTAAAGTCAGAGACTGAGCTTTTGACCTCGATCATTGCTCAGAGAGGTAGCCCTTTGTGGCATGGATAGAACTTTAACAGCCCCGATTTCAACGAACAATTTGTTTCATCTCCTATGAACTTTGGAGAGGGAACTTAGACACAATTTGCGAATTTTGTCTTTTCCCCAGCCAATATGGCCTTTTTGTTAACATGGAATTGCCGCAGTATTGCTGCCAATCTCACCACCTTACATTTTTTGGTGCATCACTTAAATCCTTCGGTAATTTGTCTCCAAGAAACTTGGATTAATAAGAATAGTTCCCTCCTTCACCTGAAAGGGTATGTTAACTTTAATAAACCTCGATCTGGGAAAGAGAGGGGGGGTGGTCTTGCCATCCTCATAAAATCGGATATTCCGGGTTGGATCCTTCCGGATTTTCAAGACTCTCCTACTATGGAATTTCTTGGTATCAAGATTATTTTTTGTAAACAAACTTTTCATATTGGCAATGTTCACAGACTGGCTGGACCTTGGTCCAACAAAGACTTTTTAACCCTAGATTCCTTCATAAATCACCCCTGCTTCATTGCTGGTGATTTCAATGCGCGCAGTATCTCCTTTGGGGACAACGTCTCCTCCGACCAAACGGTATAGTGGTTAGCGTGCTAGCTTCTAAACCGCGAGGTTGCGGGTTCGAGTCCCGTGTTGGCATGGGTGTTTGTAAATGTATGTTGGCTTGTCTAATGACGAAAGTTTCGGCGCATTATAGCCCTCGTGTTGCTGACGGCGCCAGATAATCTGAATACAACCAACAACGTCTCCTCCCCAAGCGGTCAAGCTTTTGCGAAGTGGGTTGATAATGGCCCTCTTGTTTTACTAAACTCCAAAGGAATAACAAGGGAACACTCCGCAGGTGTCGGAAGTGTTCTCGATTTGATCTTTTGCTCTCCCTCTCAAATGAATAAAGTGGACTGGAAGAGAGTAGAAGAAAAGGGTTCTAGTGACCATTTCCCCACTTTCATCAAATTTAAGAATCGGCTTTCTTTCAATACCCAAAATCGTTCGTATACAAATTGGCGATCTTTCTCAGAAAATTGTGTTTTGAATTGTGTGGAAATCCCCACCAATGACTCTACTGCCCTTCTTTCCTCTGAGGAAACAGCCCATTCAATACAGGTTACCCTGTCCTCCTCTATTCAAAAATCTACTGTTCAGGTTTCTTCCAGAGGTAAAAAATCTTTGCTCTCATGGTGGAACAAGGCATGTGCTAAAGCCAAACGCTTAAAAAATTGTCTTTATAAAAAAAGCAAAAAGATCTCTCGATGATAAGGTGTGGCTTGAGGCCAAAAAGGCAACTGCCATTTTTAAGAAGACTACTTTAAAAGCAAAAAAGAATTTTTGGAGTTCAAAATGCAATCAATCTCCTCTCCCAAGCAGCTTTTCAAAGTGGTGAGAAATATCAACAACTATATGGCCCCCTCTAACAACACCAGTAACCTTATTTTTGAGGATAAAGATAAACAAATCAGTGATCCTCTCCACCAAGCCAACTTTCTCTGTCAAAGATTCGTTTCCAAATCTCAAACCACTTCGACTCTTCCTATCCAACCTCTATCTCAGCCTAATTTTACTTGTCAGCCTTTCTTCTCCATCCAGGAACTAGATAGATCTATCAAACTCCAGAGGGTCTCGGCCCCGGGGATTGACGGTATCTCGGCAAGAGCCTTTAAATCCCTTCCAAATGTGGACTGTCTAAAATTGTTAAGTTTTTTCAATTTTTGCCTTGAATTTTCCTTTTTTCCAAAAAGCTGGAAAAAAACTGTTATTGTTCCGATTAGAAAACCCAACAAACCAGCTAATCTACCCACCAGCTATCGCCCAATTGCCTTAATTCCCATTATTAGTAAAATCCTGGAAAGAATGGTTCTCGCCCGTCTGATTTTTTGGACCTCAAATGTTAAGTTATTTCATAAAAATATGTTTGGCTTTATACCGGGGAAATCGGCGGTGGATTGCCTCCATAACATTTCCCAACACATTGCCTGGGCTAGATCCAAGAAAAATTGGGTTTGCATGATCTCCCTTGATATCGCTGGAGCCTATGACGGAGTCTGGGTTGAGGGACTCGTCAAAAAACTTAAGTCGGCTGGTTTAGAAATGAAACTACTATCCCTGATCCAGGATTTTCTCTTTTGCCGCCCGATCCAAGTAAGGTGGAGAGGTCAGCTCTCCGACCCCTTGGAGGTTTCATCCCTTCCTCAAGGATCAATCTTATCTCCTTTCTTATTCAATATTTACATGCATGATCTCATTAAAGAAGTCCCCCCTCACTCCCAGGTTTTTTTATATGCAGATGATATCACTGTGGTAGTTTCGGCTTCGTCCCCTGCCCAGTGTGTCGCTAATATCAAACATTCCTTGGAGAACATTTCAGTCTGGGCCAAACGCTGGAAGGTGGATTTTGCCAGTGAGAAATCATCCATCATTGATCTTTCTCCCAAAATTTCGAAATTATCCCAGCCTATTTCTATCAATGATAATATTATCCCCTGGGTTTCTTGCTCCAAAGTTCTAGGCCTAGTTTTCCAAAACAACTTCACCTGGAAAGAACACTGCCTGGCCAGCTGCAAAAAAGGCTCAAAAATCCTAAACATCATCAAGTTCATCAGCAGTAAAAACACGGGAATCAAAGCCCAACTAGCCCTCCAAATCATCTCGCAAGTCCTCCTTCCACGGATTGATTTTGCTAACTCAGTGAGAACAAATGATTCCCAGATGAACATGCTCAAGTATGAAGTTTTGGAAAACTCTGCTATCCGTTTCGCACTTGGTATCTTCAAATGGGCGCCAAATGACATCATCCGGAAAATTTCTAATATCCCACCATACCGAATTCGTGCTAAATGGTCTCAAATTACAATGGCTCTAAAAGTTCAATTTCATAATTTGCCCCTTCCAAAGCCTGAATCCTATATCAAAAACCATCAGATTCGTTCCACGATCTGCAACTTGGAAGTCCAATTTGGTCTTCAAAATCGAACCCGTTTCCTACAAGTTCAGGTGCACCCCTCACAAACCCACCATTTGGAATGCATCACCAACTTTTTCCCGAACTCCTCAACCAAATCTCCTGTCTTAATTCAATCCTTTTTTTGGGAACTTCGTAAGAGATACGAGGATTTCGAACTCTGGGCTACAGATGGATCTAAGACTGGCTGCGGGGTGGGTTTCGGCCTAGTCAATGAAAATGGCTCAGTCTCTCGATCCATTCGACTTCCTATGCCCTCCTCGAGTTTCACCGCCGAAACGGCTGCCATTCTTTATTTAGCCACCTTTTTTTTAAGAGATGTCTCCTCTTTAATATTATCAGATAATAAAGGGGCTGTTGAGGGCATTGGCAATGTTTGTGGAAGGGGTTCGTCTCTTATTACTGAAGCACGACTAGCCCTAATTAACAAATCCATCCTCTCCCCAACGATCCTGGTTTGGTGTAATGCCCACGCTGGTATTCAAATTAATGAAACAGCTGATCAACTAGCCGGCAAGGCTGCATCAGATCCTTCCTCTCCAACCATGTCTATTTTGGATTGGATGGATATGAAACGTTTCATCAAGAGGAAACGACAAGAAGAATTTGATTTTCTTTGGTCCTCCTCCAAATATAACTTCAAGTTTCATGATCAATTAGTCACTCCTCCCTTCCTATCCTGGATCTCCTCGAGATATGAAGAGGTAAAGCTTTTCAGGATTATATCAAATTGTTATCCCACCAAAAGCATCCTTCACAAAATTGGACTCTCGGCTTCTCCTCTTTGTAACTCTTGTCATACCCCAGACGATTATCCCCACAGATTTCTCCAATGCGCCCGATACGATTCAGAGAGATCAATTCTTTTTGATCTCCTAAAAATCTCACCCAGCCAAAAAACTTCAGTCAAAGATATTTTGAATTGTGCTAATCTATCCTCTCCATGTATCGGAAAAGTGATTCTTCGCTTTTTCGCTTAAAAAGCCTTCGTTTTATGACGTCAGCATAAATATGTATACGGAGACAGGGGTTGTATGCCCGTAGTTCTCCTTCCTTTGCCTCTTCTGAAGAGGTTCTAACAACAACAACAACAATAGAATCTCGAGTTCATACCTTTGATTAACTATACCTGAAATCTCATCTCGATCTGTTGAACGGAACGGCCGCTAGAGGTTCATATGTAGGCAAAGTTTCTTTATGACCACCTTCTATATTAACCAAACAAAAGGTTACCATAAACACTTCAGTTTCCTGGAGTTAAAAAAAATCTTTAATAAAGATTCAAATGCTCGTACAATTTCTCTTTATAAAAAATATTTGTAAAATGAAATCTGTGTGAACCTGAAACTTTACGTAACTTTATATTTCCTACCCATCGTATATCCTCCATAATTCGTGAAGAAAAGAGTCGTAAATTAGTTTAAATTCAAAGCATTGTTCAAATTCTTATGACGGGAGTCAACCTCAAACAGCGTAAAATTGTATGGGAGCGGAGCTTAATTTTTAAACGTAAACTAAGTTAGCATATATTCTTAAGCGAGACACAGCCGAAAACTCTAATCAGAGGTTGGCCTTTTTTGATATCATTGCCTTAGTAATTACAACTTTTCTTCAAGTTCATGATTTTTATTGCAAGAAATTTTGTGTTTTTGAGGTTGGAGACTTTTTCTACTTTTCAAAAGCATTTTGGGGGGGGGATATCAGAACATTATTTAAAACACTTCTTTTGTAATGGAATTCGATATGAGTAAAACAGATAATATTTCTTAAAAAGTAAAATCGTGATATAGACTTACAGTTATTTAGCACCAATATATTATGTTTTACAATAGAAAGTGTATTTTCATTTAAACATCCTTAAAAGAATTTAATATCTTATTACATTAATGTCTACTGAGTTAGTTGAACGTTTATTGTATCTGAAAACTCAAAGGAATTTAATACAAGGTGCGGCTATTAATTTCCAAGACTGATCTAATAACTCCGGAAAATATTATGTAAATTACCTACCCATTTAATATGTTTTGAAGTAATCCCCATCTGCCGTAGCGCATTTCTGTGCTCTGCTGTAAAACTTTCGAAAATAACTTTTAAATCCTCTTTCAAAATGTTCTTTAATTCTGACGTCATGGTTTTCTACCTAGTAAGATTGTCGCAAGGTAGATTTCGCAGTTCTTTCTCGATTTTACAAAGAATTCGCAGAATAAGACATCGTTTTTGGAAAAAGGGGATTGGCTTATTTGCACGAAAACGCACAGCCTCAAATTGCATTGTCGTGAAGCAGTTTTTGATGCAGCATGAGGTGTTGGGGATGTATCATCCTCAATACTCTCAGGATTTAATACCCTTACTTAGACTTTTTCTTATCTTCGAAACCGAAAAATTTGCTGGAGGGAACAAATTTTGTCGAAGACATCAAGAAAACCATAACGTTACAACTGAAGATCATTCCGAAAGTCTTTTCATTTTGTTTACGAAACTTTTAAAGCGAGTACAGAAGGACATTACGGTTAGTGGAGATTACTTTGAAGCATATTAGATGGGTATGTAGTTCACATGATATTTTTTGGAGTTATTAGAGCAGTCCTAGAAATTAGTACCTGCACTTTGTATCTTAATGCATCAATGTTTACCAGGTTTGTTGAAAGGTTTAATTGTGTCTGAAAAGAAAAGTCTTAAGATTTAACATTCGTTATAAAATAAAAATTAAATGAAGTAATCTTGATTGATTAGTTTTAATGACATTAACTATTCGGGCCAAAATATTCCAAAATTCAATGGTGAACTCTACAAAACACTTCGTTATTAATGTGTATTTAAAATAATCCATATGCTTACTTTCATGGAAAGTTAGAAGTCTAAATTTTTATGTATACTATATTTCAACTTCACTTAACATTAGAAATTTATTAGCGATCTATATGATTTATTTAATTTACTGCATAGAAAATGTAGCTTCATGTTTTAACAATTTTTTACTCAATCAGTATTGCAATTAGAACAACTAGTACACTATAGAAGAAATTTTCCAAGCTACAATTACTATCTAATTTTGCGAGAGTTTGCTGTTATTCTAAGAAACTAGACATTTTTCAATGAAATGCAAGAAGGAGAATGATCCTCTAATGATAGAGGACGATCCAATGGTTGCTTATATGAATAATTATTCCAAATTAAAAGAAAGAGGGAAAGAAACAGTAGATTAGCATAGCCTACTCGCAATTAATACTTTTGAAGTTCAATCATAAATATCTGTAAATAAGAGTATGTACGACCATTACTGCATTGCCGTGACAACAAGCTCCTTTTTTATAAGACTTTAGTAAATCTTGTACCAATCTATGACATTGTTTTAATAAAAAGTCAGATGATAAAACTGATTGAAATATATCAATTTATTATAAACTTAAAGCAAAGTAATAAGTATTTTCCATCCCTCAAATGGAAGAAAATTCAAATAACTCCCAAATGACATCTGGACTATCAACACAAGTACTTATGTTCAAATTAATTTTTAAATCCACGAAAATAAGAATATTCAATAAAATAATCAATTTAATCCATTTTTGAAGTGAATGTGTGAAAAATAAACCCCATTAGCATTATCCAGTCAAAAGTATTCAAACGGCAATTTTACGGCATTTTAGATGAAAATCTAGGCTTGCGTTATCCAATGTTGAATCAAGAGCGCTTTGCTCAAAATGAATATCTGAGTGAATTTCTGCAACACAGAGATTGATTTCAGTGTGTATGGACTTAAACCGTTTTGTTAAGGCTTCGAAGTATCATTTGGAAGAAACTGTGAATTGGAAACTCATCGGTAGTTTAAAAGGAGGGCAGTCAATCCCGGAAGAAACCAGATGTCTGAATATTTCAAGACAGACGATCTCTACCTTTTAGAATTAATTTCAAAACGATGGAACTGTTGTAGGAAGGTCTGGACAAGGTCGTAAACAAATGACAAACCACTGATTTTGAAGATCGATATCTGGCAATCCCATCCAGTCATGACAGGAAGCTTACTACTCGCCAGTTAAGTTTAGAGCTTGCAGCCCTCACTTGGAACTGCTGTATCACGGCAAACGCTATACAGAAAGCTTTACGAGAAAGGCCTTTATTCCGGGAAGCCAAGGGAATGTGTTTCACTATCTTCACATAAAAAATAGAGATCACTTTAATTGGTGCAAAGAACATCAGAAATTAAGTGAACACCAATGATCTCATGTTCTCTTTACTGACGAGTCCAGGTTTAGTTTTAAAGGTGATTCTAAACGAGTTTACATTTGGAAAGAGTCAGGAACAAGAAATTATCACTTAAACATTATGGAAAGCTACCGTTGCGGTAGTGGAGGTATGATGGTATGAGGAACCTTATGTAAGAATTTTCAGAGGTGCATATGGATTTGACTTTTTATTTATGAATGATAATGCTCGTCCACATCGAGCAAACGTAGATGAATTTTTTGAAAGTGAAGACATTGAGCAAATACCATGGCCAGCAAAGTTTCCTATTGTTAAACAGGTTGAAAACTTATGCGATTACCTTAAAAAAAGAAATTACACGTAAAACATCCTCCTCCTACAGATGTAAATAATCTGAAGACTGCATTTCTGAAAGAGTAAAGCTTAATTCCAAAAAATGTGGCTAACAACGTTATTGCCAACATGAAAAAACATTCTGATATGTATGCATACGTCAGGAGAGATCACATTCCATATTAAATTTGAAAGGCTAGTTTTTTTTCTGAGTTATTCATTTTTTTCTGAACTCGCTTTTTCACATTTTATTACCATTCTTTTTGTTTCATGCTACAATTTTATATCATATGCTTTTCACATAAATTTTTTTCTTTGTATTTTTATGTCATAATGTTTTGTATAATTTCAGAAAAATTCATGAACTTATAGTTCACAGTTTCTGAGAAATCCGTGAATTTATGTATGTAAAGATAATTTTGGACATGAGTGTATGTATGACACAATATCATTGTTTCTACACATTTTTGACTAACGATATTTCAGAGGATATTATGGTATTTATATTAGACAGAATGTATAAAATATATCCATTGTAAATTAAAGATTGTATTAAATGACATTTTCATATGTAAAGCTTAACACAATGAAAAACTATTTTTGTTTTGGAACATGAAAGTTTATTAAAAACGTTGCATTAAAAATATTATTTCCTATACAATGAACTGAGCATCAGTCGATTTTTTTTTTTTTTTTTTTTTTTTTTTTTTCATTTCAGATATTTTCAATCGGCAATTAATTTTCTATAGTTATCAAATGTAACTATATAACCTAGATTTTTAGTGTAGCAGGCTTCACTACAAATCTAGGATTGATTGGTACAAGAGTTGGTCCTGGTCTATGAGGATACTTTTCTTTCTTGGACCATGGCTCATAATTACAAGGTTTCCTGCTTGGATAAGTAGTGGGTCTTCTGCTTGGATAGGTTGGTCTTCGGCTAGGATAAGTAGTTGGTCTGGTCGGCTTTCTGCTAGGATAACTGGTTGGCCTTCTGCTGGGATAATTGGTTGGCTTTCTGCTTGGATAATAGGTTGGTCTTCTACTTGGATAACTGGTTGGTCTTCTGCTTGGATAACTGGTTGGTTTTCTACTTGGATAACTGGTTGGTCTTCTGCTTGGATAACTGGTTGGCCTTCTTGGATAATAAGTTGTTCTCCTGCGTGGATATTTCTTTGACCATCTACCAGGATAACGAGTTGGTCTTCTGTGTGGATAACGAGTTGGTCTTCTGTGTGGATAATATGGATAATCTTCTGGTCTTGGAAATAAGCGTCTAATTTCCTCGAGCACTCTTCTTACAATTTCAAAAGCTTCATCGATATTTTCATGATCATCATCATCTATATCTGTACGAGATGGCTGTGGTTTTTCAAATGAGGGTCCTACGTTTCCTTCTTCCTGAAATGGTTTAGCTTCCCAGTCGGGCTCTACGTCGTCTTCTGAAAATGGGTTCGCTTCTCGGTCTGGTACCTTGTCTTCTTCTGAGAATGGCTTCACTTCCCGATGTTCATCAACATCGTCACCATATGAATGTGCTTCCCGGTTAGGATTTAATTCTGCGACTGGTCTTCCATTTCGGTCTAGATGTACAGATGCTTCAGCTTTCACTCCATGTCCTCGATTATTATTTTTTGTTTTGCGTCTTATATTCCCCACTGATGCAACAGCTACCACCTTAGTTTTTCCTCCGACAGGAAAGACAGTTACTTTGGCTTTTACTGGAAAGAATCTCAGAAATAGATCTAAGTATTCACTAGGAGGTAATCGTGGATATTTCCTCCGTGAATTTAAATGGAGATCTGCTACTTGATTTGTATCGTTTGTTAAACTATGTGATGGTACTGATGACGGAACTACTGTATCTTTAGGTACGGCAACTTCTGTAACTATACTTTCAACAATTGTATTAGATGCTGATATTACTTTCTTAGCATCAGTGGAATCTCCCAACGCAGGGTTTGAGCTATAGTATTGAGGTGTCTGAGAGCAATTGCTTTTATACCAGAAATCACAGCTTAGAACGGCTTGGTTGAATAATGTTCCAACAGGACAAAGAAAACTTGCTTTTCTTTTTTGATAACATACGTGGAAGACCTGTAGAATTCAATAAATATAGTTAGAAAGTTTTCAATTGTTGAATAGATACGTGTAGAAATCAAATGTATTGATTTCCAAATAAGAGTATTAGCCGGTTTTGCATATACATGAAGAAATATTCTACGTAGACAAAGATTAACAGGAAGTAACATCAAAATAGAAATCGTGAAACGAAGACTAGATGTAAAGATTTAGTATTCAAATCCAACAATCGAGACAAGAGCAATATCAATTTCTAATAAAAATTATATGGCAATAAAATTTGGAAACTGAAGTTTTTTAGGTATCAAATACTTATTTTCATATCCCCTATACAAATTATTAATTTTTACTTTCATCGAAAAATGTAAAAGTATATAAAATATTTAAAGCTATTTTCAGGTTCTTAGGTACAGTAAACAGACTGATCAAATTTGAGTTTTGATAATGTAAAAGTATTTATAATCCAGAATGAACCTAATTTGGGTGATTATTTGCTTAAAATGTTCTTTCAATAAAAATTGTTTGCATAATAAGTTATTTTTCAACTTAACCTCTTAAGTTATGCATTTAATGAAGAGATCACTAATGTAAAGTTAGTATTTTAGTGGGGCGGGGGAACCTCTGCCAAATAATACTAATATTTATTTCATTTAATATGTAGATATGTTAGAAATACCAAAATTTTTTGTGGATATTTTAGAAAATTTAAATATTTTTGGTTATTTTTAAATAATCAGTATAAATTCTTTAATGCTGATACGCTTTTTACTGTATTATTCATATCAAAGGCTGTTTGTCAACCAATAAAATGTCAATTTCTTCTTTTTATTAATTATTTTTTTTTGTTTTTGTTTTTTATCAAGAGTGATATTTTTTTCTTTTAAAGACATTCAATGCCTCAAAACAGTAGCATTTTAATTGGATTTGTTGAAGAGGACGATGTGAAACAAAGAACGGAGAAGTACATTTTATACAAAGACCTACATATTACATATTTTCAAGGTTGGGGGATCGTTGCCATAACTTTTAACTCTAGAAAATGCATATTAATTTTACAAGTTATATTTGATAAATTGAGTAATATTTAACGGAGTTTGTATTTAAACTTTATATAAATTTCAGTATACAGAAGCTTAGTTGAGACATTTTATTCCATATCTTTGCATTTGGAAAGAACTATCCGAAAAGAGATGATGTATAAAAGGTATTTTAACAGATAAATTTAAATCAAATCCTCTTTCATGTATTAAATTATGTATATCTTTATGTTTGTAAAAGTGAGTAAAAAGTACAAAAGACTGGTGTTATAAATTGAAGAAACGTGTGAAATTTTGGTGAGATGCAACTGCATTTACAATTGATTTAATTTTTGTTAAATTATTCTGTATTCAACGAAAAGGATCTGCATTTTTATCGAAGTGCTTTGAACTGTCATCGTGAATTTTTTGTTAAAACTTATTGTAAATATGCTACTTTTTGTATAAATAATTCAATTAAAAATAAATGCACTGTTGACTTTCATTTTCAATTCTATTTTCATCACAGAAAAGACATTTAGAATTATGCCCTGATTGAGTTCTCGTTTTTCCCTATTTGTACAAAAATATTTAATCCAGATATTATAAACTAGATTTTTTTGCTAATAGGCATAACTCAGATGAAATGGGAAAGTTACGCATAACTTGATAATACGTCAAATTTTATGTCCAAGTTATCTTCTTAGTATGCAGTGGCAGAATTGGGAAGCTAAAAAGTACCAAAAGTGAAGGGATGACAAATTTGTGGCGATGTCCCTGTTTAAAACATTGAAAATTTAAAAAATGAGAGGGCAATCCCATCCACCTTCCTACTCCCAATGCTAATCACAGTTTGTAGTACAGTGATTTGCCCTCGATAAAATTTTAGCACCGTTCAAAAAAAAAAAAATTCCAGTTACTAATAGGCTTGGGCGATGTATCGATACATCGTCTAAAACCGGTGTGAAATCAACATTGTCAAACCGGTCTCACTATTTTCCCTAAACCGATACATCACGATCTTTTTTGACGAGAGCGCGATACACTCATTGCCTAGCACTTCAAGGACGAAGAACCGATGATGCCAAGATTCATGCACGGTGTTTCTAAAATACTATAGAAACGTATTGAAACCGTCGACACCGCGCCGTTTGAGACATGATACTTCACCATATCGCAATAATTCTCCCTGCATATGCGCGGTGTATCCAAGACTGTATAGAAAAGTAGTGTAACAGCTACACCACGCCGTTTGAGACGATTTCCATTTGCTTTTGCTGCATCGGCATCGTGGTAATCTTATCCATTAAGTGCGATGTTTCCATGTTTGAATGGAAACAAAACGCCACAGATGGCATCACGCACTTAATCACTTATTAAATCTTGCATTCGCTTTTGCATGCCCTGGCTTTTGAAATTTAAAATAAAGTTGGGAAAAAGTGCACATTTCAAGGGGAAAAAAGCACGTATGACATGTTGAAATTATAATTCAATTTTACGATGTATTTTTTTTTTTTTTTTTTAAAGTCTCGCTTTCATTTCCTATTTCGTTTTTGCAGCTGAATATTGAAATTACGAGGTCGTTTTCAGGCGCCAGTTAGTCTAGCAATATTGGAGATTCGATTAAAGAAGTATTCCTTTTATTGTTTGAATATTTTATTTTTTTTTATTTTTTTTTTGTTCTCTCAACTCATGAAAAACGTTTTGATTTTTATTTAATTTGTCATCCGATATAAGACCTTGATATTTTATTTTTGGAATTCAATTGAGTATTTCCTAAACTTTTTGTGTTTCATTTTTGATTTTTTTTCCCTCTAACTTGGAAGAAATAAAATAATACATTTTTGTATTTTTAAATCTTTTATATTAACTTCAGGATTTTTTTATCTAACATTTTTACCCTTTGAGAGCTTTGCTTTATTTATTAACTCAAGGGGATTGCGGTATTCTTGTGTGGTAATTTCTGTCTAGTTCTTACCCAGTTAAGATAATCAAGTTGTTTATTACTATGATGGTTTGTTATATCTGCTAAAGTCAGTATGAACTAGCGCATGGATAAATCCACAGTTGTTTCTCTAGTTTAATTGCTTAAATACTTATAAACGACATTTTCCCGATTTACGTTGAAGGATTTTCTCTTTTGACTCGTAAGTAAATAAATGTTTTATAATTTTTTTTTCAGTTTGTACGATTTGAATAAAGCTTATTTCCATAAGATTAATTACTCAATCCAACATTGCTTTTTAAAAATGCTGAAATGCAGATTTTTTTGGCACAAAATAAAGATTATTAGAATTTTAAATGTTATGCATTAATTTTATTTTTATTGTTTAATAGTTATATTGTATATAGTAAGTTATAAAATATTCATTATAAAGTATGTTTTTGATTTAATAATTAAGTATATCCAATAACTAAAGAAACATGTGCACCGCCAGGAAGTGCACTTGTCCTCGCCCCCCCCCCCCCCCCATTTCCTTCCTCTCCTTCCGTGGATAACAACAAAGTAAAATTTCATTAAGATAGAGAAATTGAAAAAATCCGGATTAAACCAAAAAAAATAAAAAATAAAATGATACCCCTTGGGTGCTTTCTGTATCCTTCTGAAAGTAATTCGGTCGCTTTTCATGTTATTTAAAATAAACTTCCATACATGAATTCAATAAAATGTTGCAAAGCTAAGTAAGCATAACTTTCGGCTACATAGCGTGTTATGAAAACGTTGTTTTATAGTATTTTGTAAAAAAAATATAGTTAACATCGTGATGTATCGTGATGTTTGCTTCCCGATATATCGCGATGCAGAAATTTTAACATCGCCCAGGCCTAGTTACTATAAAGGTCTATGGGGGAAAAAAATTCTCTCTTATGGGGATTTCTTTTCAAAAATATTTAAATATCTTTTTAAATCCTTTATATTAACTTCGATTTTGTGTATTATATGTTTATGAATAGCAGGCAAATTTGAAAAGGCCTAATTACATATCTTGTCGTCATCCAATCGGTCTGAAACTTGGTAGATAGATTTGATGTCTATGACAATGCATTCGAACAAATTTTAGGGCTGTAATTGTCCCTAAAAGGTCGCTTTTACGGACTGCTAATAAACAAACTTGCCGTCATCCAATCACGCTGAAATAGTATTTAATCGACTGTTGAAGAAACTCTTTCCTGTTGCCAAAAAATTTTTAATAAATAAATAATAAAAAGTTTTATCACAATAACTATAAGATATTTGGATGTGAATGCATAAATTTACATTCATTTTCAATTAATAAATTTTGAAACGTAGATTGCCGCACATTTTCCTGCAAGAAATGTTTTTGATATTTAAAATTAGATGCAAACACCAAACACATGCTGTTTACAGAATCGGCGCTTTGTTAATGAATACCAAAACTGGCAATGCATATAAAGGATTTATATTAAAAATTTGTATTTATGGATTATATATTTTTTACTTATTTTGTTCTTTAAGTTTACTTGTACTATGTATAATAAGAAAGTCATACAATATCTATAGCATGAAATACTTGAATAATAATAATCAAACTTGAAAACGAGATTCAACATGCAGCCATAATTACCTGGCAACCAGTTTCCATATCTGCATAGAATCCAGGTACATATTCATAGTTCGAGCAGTCGAAAGAGCTCAGAGGAATATCCTTATAATCCGGAAATTGCTCACCAGGTATTCCTTGAATTTCCCCGTAATGTATCTGAGGTATTTATTCTTCATCATCGTGTTCGGAATGATCTTCATATAGATGAAATTCATGTCCATCATGTGATTCAGAAGGGCGTTCTTCATGTGACTCAGATGGATGTTGTTCATGCGATTCAAATTGATGCTCTTCATGTGGTTCATATTTGTGTTCTTCCTGTGGCTTAGAGAATTCTTGATGATCGAAGGGTAACTCTGTTATCGGATATGATACTTTTGCTGTTACCGGATGTTTTGGCTTATGGCTTTCCTCGAGTGGATCGGTTGGCGTAACAACTTCACCATCCCAATGGGTCTCAACAGGTTCTATGTCTCTTAAATCGTCTTCCGAAAACTCCTGCACTTCATACTCATCTGTGGCATCTAATAAATGGGATTGATGTTTATGGTTTGCTGCAATAAAATAATTTAACTCTTAACACTAGAAAGACTCAAACTTAGTATATACCTATTGTTGCACAAATTGTCTGTATATATTGTAAATAGTGACGTATTTTTTCAAAATTCTATTGTAATTTATTTTTATCCAATTTTATTTAGTAATTAATAGCGATTATACAAGTTAGAAAAAGGTGGCAACACCTGAAGTAATCGAGACGTTTCGAGAAATTTCTTTCCGATGAATTGGCTGGAAATTTCGAGAATGTCTCACGCGCTTGTATATAAAGGACTGGAGAACGGGAAAGTTTGCAGATGTACTTCGGATTTCGTTGAAAGCTGATCGCGATCGCTTTGTTGACCTATTGGAGTGAGCTTGTATAATCGCTGGATTCGAAGTTATTTGTGTTGAAGCTTGAGAGTAATTAAACTGTTGCCTGTGAATAAATTTTGTGAGTTTTCTGAAGAGAGAATAAATACTTTTAAACCGTGAAAACTGTGCCATCATTGCCTCAGTGGAAAAATTCATAACACTATATTGCCCAAAAGCAGTCAAAATGACTGCATTTTGAAAGAATAACTAATATGTAAAGAAATTTGCACACACACATATATATATATCTATATATATATATATATATATATATATATATATATATATATATATATATATATATATATATATAATATAATATATATATATATATATATATATATATATATATATATATTATATATATAATATAATATATATATATATATATATATATATATATATATATATATATATATATATATATATATATATATATATATATATATATATATATATATATTATATATATTATATATATATATATTATATTATATATATATATATATATATATATATATATATATATATATATATATATATATATATATATATATATATATATATATAATATATATATATATATATATATATATATATATATATATATATATATATATATATATTATATATATATATATATATATATATATATATATATATATATATATATATATATATATATATATATATATATATATATATATATATATATATATATATATATATATATATATATATATATATATAAAGCTCTATTTGTAATTAAACGAATTTTTCAATAGTTCCGTTAATTAAATCTTTTAATGATTTTATTTCTTGTACACAAGTGTATTTTCCTATAACAACTTATAAGAAACTACTTATAAGAAAATGTTAGTACTACATCAGTTATTTTGAGATTGATTCAATACAAAGGTTAAGATTTCACTTTATTCTAGAGAAATATGAGGGATTGTTGCCATGCTTTCTAAGAGGAAAAAATTAGAAATTATAAAATTACCCCCATCCCCCCTTCTCCTTGTTTTCTTAAGTATAATTCAACTTTGTACAATGCTTACTTAATATAAGAAATAGCATTTAAAACATGCATTTTATTCTTATTGATTATTATAAACAGTATGCTTTGAAAACTTTTCACAATTTCATTCATGCATCATAAACCTTATTCCACATATTTACTACGGTTTTGAAAAAAATCAAATATTCTTTTAATAAAAAAAATTATTTAATATTTTTATTTCTTAAATACAAGTGTATTTTCCTTTGCCAAAAACTTGACATTTTTCTACTTTCACGAAAATGTAAGAATTACAGCAGTTGTTTTAAGATTGGTTGAAAACCAAATTGATGTGTTTATTTTAAAAAATCCCATTGGTTTTATTAGAGAATACAAACCTTTATAACCAGTAACGAATTTATATTCTATGTATTTAGAACATCTTAGTTTTCTATAAATTTAGGAAAATTACCATTTTTGATATATTCTTCAAACAGGCTTGCTATGAGTTTGGATTCGGATTTGGACCATCCTGTCCATAGATTCATATCACCTTAAAATAAATTATTTTCACTTTAAAAAAACACCTTCAATAACTTTTAAACGTCATTAAAGACCTTTTAAGATCACGAAATAAAATTATGAAAGAAATATAGTTACGAAACAAGACTAAAAAGTATATAAAGGGGCATTTAGTTATGGCATTTAAAAAAACACTTAAAAATAAAAGGTTTGGAAATAAAATTATCTTTTTGTTTGTCAACGTCAAAACTAATTTTAATAGTAAAAATTCACTAAAAAGTATTGGTTGAGTTTCAAATGATTTTTAGATAGTTAAAAAATTTTAAAGTAAAAAGGAGTGTATTGTAAATTTTAAAGTATTGTAGTGTGAATATAAATTAAATGTATTTAATCCAAAAAATATTATATTTTATTGACGAAACTGTTATAGAATATATTTAAAATGAAATATTTATACATTTTCTTATTATTTTATATTTTAGTAAATATATTATACATTTATATTTTCTATATTTTTTTATGAATAAAAACATTATTATTATTATTTTTTAATTTAAATTGTTTGACGTACCCACAATTGTTGATTTGTATGTAAGTAACTATCAAAACAAAATAATTTCTTTAAAAAAATTGGAAGAAAAAGATTATACAGAAATATTTATCTGCGAGATTAAATTCAGAATTTAACCGTATAAAATTTTCAAAAAATATTAGAAAAATTATAATTTTGATATTATTACAGGGCAAACTTGTATTGTTGAAGTCAAATGGCTAATTATTGCATTTTTATGTTATTATTGACAGCAGTAAGTTATCTACTACATAAAAACATATATTTTTTTAATAACTTACTTCTAGGTTCAACATTAGAAGCGTCTTGCCCATTGCTGGATCTCTTTTTTCTATTCAGCCATATTTGATGAAGTTTGGACTCCTTGATGGATTCTGCTTTCTCTTCGAGCCACTCAAAGAGACTTCCAAGTGGATAATCCATTTCTTTGTTTTCTAATGACTGATCTACTTCTACATAAACTCATTTCAAGTTAGAATGTGTGCTCAAGTAATTGCATCTTTAATATATATTTTGAAAATGAATTTATGTATTCGAAATAAGTAGTCAAGCTACTAAAATGGTAAGGAAATAAAAAATATTTCATTATTATTACTATTGCATGATACTAAACAGATGTTACTAAATTCTTGCTAATCAAAAAATTTCTTTATAACTGATTGTGGTAAAATTTTTAAGAAAAATTATGTTATCTTTTTAAAGTATAATATCGAACAGAAAATTAATGTACACAACTATTAATTAACATTTCTGAAGGAAATACAAGGATTGTTTTTGAAAAATCAGGATTTAAAAAGAACCCTTTCAATGTAAATTATCTGTAAAAGCCTGCTAATAATCTTGTCGGTCCTCACGAATAGTGTGCAAAAATCAAATTAAAAAAAAAAAATTTCAAAGTGTTAAATGAAATAAAATAATTTGTTATTTAAAATTCACGCATTAATTACGCTACATTAAGAAAAGTAGTTACCTTCAACAGGTTCATCCATCAAATCCAAATTTTCTTCAGGAGAGTCTGGCATTTCGAAGTTGTCATTCAAAGTTTCCCTTAATGTATCTTGAAGGAATTGATGGTCTTTCAATAAAGCTAAATAAATCAAAACATAATCGTATATTAAAAGTAACACTGGTTTCAAAAATTGAATAATCAAGTTATCCAATAACAGGTATGAACTTTTTTTGTGGTTATGACTTTATTTTACACACTTACTTTCACGAAACTGTTCAAAAACACTACTTCTCATGGAGGGTGTAACAGTGGAGGAAGGATCCAAGTTTTTTACGTTTTCTGAAATGCTTCCTTCAAGAGGAACTGCATCTGAAGAGAGAAAAGTGTTTTATGAGCAACGGAAGTATTTTCTGAAAACATTTTTAGGCATTGCTTGAAAGCTAGCTGGCTTTCTTGGCTAGAAAGCCATGATTTTACAGGTATATGTATATATTTTGACAAAAAAAAATTGACAACTCATACCTGAATTATGTTTATAAGAAAAGGTAGATAACTTTTATTTCATGATGAACTGACCTGTAAAAATGCGGTGAATAAATAGTATACATTTTCTTAACGTAATTTTTCTTTTAATTTTTTAATTTGCGATCGATTTTAATGAATATAGGTACAAAATTTAAAAAAAAAAAAAAAAAAAAAAAAAAAAAAAATTGTATGGTACAATTTCGAGTTACCTAAAGCAAAAACACTGTTCTTAATTTTCTATCCCTCTTTGAAATTTTAAACAAAGTAGTTTTTGACCTTTAATTTTCATTGCGACAGTTAGAATGTTAAAATTTTAATTATAAATTATTTTTATTTATATTATTTACTAGCTAAATACCCGTGCTTCTACGAAATTTTAACTTGTGCAATATTTTAGCTAGCTGTGAGGCCTCGTGTTGAGGAAATCCGTCATTGGTGTATAGGTCCCAGTTTTTGGCGCTTTGCTCGCAAGAAGGTTCATAGCCACACAAAATCGAGCTCGCTCCGTTCGCTGAAAAGTTCATTGACACATAAGTACAGGCTTACTTCAATCGTCGAAAGGTTTATTACTATGCAAGAATAGGCTCGCTTCTTTCGTTGAAAGGTTTATTGTTGAGTAAGCATAAGCTCGCTTCACTTACTAAAATCTAATTGTTACGAAAAGCCTTGATATTAGAAGCCTCTCCCCTGTCGAGACACACATAAAAAATCCCCGTTAATACAATAATACAACACGCCTTTAAGATTATTTTAACACGTATTTGTAGAAAGTAAAATTAGAAGGCCAAAACTACTTATGTTAAAACTTTCAGAGCTCTAAGCCTATTACAAGTCGCATTTTGTAAAAATATTAATTAAAAAATTTAGTCAAAAAGAAAATTAAAATTCTAACATTCTTTTTTGTCAAAGTTCAATTAGAATGCCGAAACTACCTGTTTTGAAAATTTCAGAACTGTAGCCCAAGTAGAAATCGTTTTGTAAAATACTTGTTAATTAATTAAAAAAGAACTAAATAAAAATTTGAAATTCTGTTTTTTAAAAGTCCAATTAGAAGGCCAAAACTACTTAAGTTGAAAATTTCGGAGCTATAGCCATTTTAGAAATCATTCTGTAAAATATTTACTAATTAATTAAAAAATAAATAAATAAAAATTTAAAATTTTGTTTTACAAAAGTCCAAAGAGGCCCCAACTACTTACGTTGAAAGTTTCAGAGCTGTATCCCTATTAGGTATCGTTTTGTTAAATATATATTAATTAATTTTTAAAAAAAAAATTAAAAAAGAACTAAAAAAATATTTGAAATTCTGTTTTTCAAAAGTCCAATTAAAAAACCAAAACTACTTAATTTGAAAATTTCAGAGCTGTAGCCCTATTGGAAATCGTTTTGTAAAATAATAGTTATTAATTAATTAAAAAAATTAATTAAAAATAACTAAATAAAAATTTGAAATTCTGTTTTTTAAAAGCCCAATTAGAGGGCTAAAACTACTTATGTTGAAAATTTCAGAGCTGTAGCCCTATTAGAAACCGTTTTGTAAAATATTTATTAATTAATTAAAAAAAACTAATAAAAAATTTAAAATTCTGTTTTTCAAGAGTTCAATAAGAAGGCCAAAATTTCTTATGTTGAAAATTTCAGAGCTTTAACCCTATTAGAAGTCGTTTCATAAAAAAAAAAAATTAATTTGGGAAACTAATTAAAAAATAGGTAATTAAAATTTTAACATTCTGTTTTTCAAAAGTCCAATTAGAATGCTAAAACTACTTATGTTGAAAATTTAAAGCTGTATCTCTATTTGAAGTCATTTTATAAAAAGAAAATTAATTAAAATATTATTTAAAAAAGAACTAATTAAAATTTTAACATTTTGTCTGACATGCGTAAAATTAGAAGGCTATTAAGTCTAGTATCCTGTATACTCAGTGGTAATGATTAGGGGCCAACACGTGTATAATAAAAAATAAAAATAAAAAATAAGAAAGAAAAAGAAAAAAAACAGGGTTGGAATAATAATAGGTAATGAAGGGGTTTTAATGTGATACCAATGTCATTTAATAAACACTTGTAAATTCAATGGAATGTTTTTAATTATTTTCTTCAGTTCAGATTTCATCAAAATAAAGATTTTAAGCAATAATTGAAAGAATATTTTTCTGAATGTAGATTTTTATATTATATGAAGATGTGCATACAAGAATTTTTAGAAGAATTTTCAAGAAGTTTTTTCTAACATTATTAAAAATAATTTTGATATCCAAAGTGGTTTTAATGTGATACCAATGTCATTTAATAAACACTTGTAAATTCAATGGAATGTTTTTAATTATTTTCTTCAGTTCAGATTTCATCAAAATAAAGATTTTAAGCAATAATTGAAAGAATATTTTTCTGAATGTAGATTTTTATATTATATGAAGATGTGCATATAAGAATTTTTAGAAGAATTTACAAGAAGTTTTTTCTAACATTATTAAAAATAATTCTGAAGGACGCATTTCCCACAAAATTATACCATTTTGTAGGCAATATTTCAAATACTGCAATACACTAAAAACCTCAAAATAGATTTTGAGAAAATTGTTTGCCTTTCGGTCCTCCTTTAAGAAAACAGTTTTAGAAGTTCCTTCAGATGTCCTTCGTTTTATATGTGCAATGATTGACCCCAACGTTAAAGTAAATATGTGGTACGATATGCTTCTTTGCATAATCCAGTCAACACCTATTTTTACTTTCAAATACCCATATGTTAACATAGAATAATGAAGGTATTGTTTTCGGTTAAAAAAAAAATTCCACTCCCCCCCATTTCTCTACGTTTTGGAACATCCATATTTCAAAAAGTGGTCTAGAAAAATGTCTATGTGTATGTGATCTGCATAACTCTCGAATGAACTCCTACGATGTTCAAATTCGGTGTACGGGTTAGTTGTGGCCATGGAACCTATCATTTAAGCTTTCGTCAAAATTGCGCATGCGCATCAGGTTGAAATCTTGAAAATCATGAAAAAATCACGTTTTTCAGAAATTGCTTAAAAACGACTTGAAATTTTTTGATTAAAATTGCTCTGCTAATGCCGCTTAAGGTGTTCTAAACCTCCGAAATTCTCGCACAAATGCTACAAAAGCACAAAAAGTTTAAAAACTAATGCATTTAACACTGAGTTCTCTGACCTTGAACAACGTCCATCAATAACTGATAATCCTCTGTTTCCGCCCAAAAAAAAAAGAAGGATAATGTAATGTTTGTAATGCCTCTTATGGTGTTCTAAACATCCCCATCTTCGAAATTCCCGTAAAAATGCTTTAATTGCGTAAAAAGTTGAAAAACGAATGCCTTCAACACAGAGTTCTCTTTCCTTGAGCATACCTCGTCAACGATCGTTTTTTCTTCTTTCCTCAGTTTCACTTATAATAAAGGATAATATAAGAATTATTGAAAAGTATATTGCCAAAGTTACTATTTTGGAGGAATTTTTTTTAAAAGACCCATACAAGAGTTGTCGCAAAAATATATCGCAAAACTGGCTACTTTCTAAATGAATGATGAAAATATAAAAACGGTAAATTACACAAATCCACGTCAGTATTATAGTGTAATTGAAAGTTGTGTGATATTCCACACCCCTAGTTTTCTTAAATATTATTTCGTTCGGGAAAATTAATTGTACCTGTAAATCATAAAATTTTCAATTACAGTTCAAATAAGTTGTCAGTAACATCATTATTGTGTCATTAATTTCATCAAAGGCACCAATAGGAAAGACGATTATGGTACATTTTGAAGATTTTAGTTTCTCTCCACGTGCTGATGGCCCAGCGGGAAAGAATCAGTGCTATTTCGAAAGAGTGGAAATTCGACACATAGATTTTTATAACGGAAAAGTGTAAGTCTTTTGAATTCAACTCTTAGAACTATCCGCGTTCATTGTAATTAGTGGGCATATTTACTATTCTTTCGATAACTAAATTTTTTGGGGGTCTAAATCAATTTGTGGTATATGCTTGTAACTTAAAGACGATATGTTTTTAAAATAAATTTTAAAGATTTTTGTGGTAAAAGAGCGCTTTCCATTTATTGGATTTCCACTACATTATTGGTTAAATATTTAGCAATGTGATTAACTTTAAGAAATCTAAATAATTTACATTAAATTTCATCAGAATCATATGAATATAAGTTTCCCCCTTTTTTTAAGTTGATTACATATACAAGAAAAGAATAAAAGTATTATTCAAATAAACCATGCTAAAAAAAAACTTCGTGAACTTAAGTGATGCTAATGTAATTATAATGACAGTGCAGCGTTGTCAACTTTAGTTTTTTGCAGCAGATTTTTGAAACTAATCTATTTATTTGAATTGTATGCAAAATAGTAAAAATGAACTTGCGTATATATTGTTAAAACTAAATTCCCCCTGGGGAATTTGATTTTAGGTATTGCGCTGAAGATTTAAAAGGTCGAACACTGAAGACTTCATCACGCTTTTTTGTCATTATCATTGATGCAGAAGAAAATGCATATGGTCGGAAAGGACTCAAAGCTAATGTGAATTTCGTTTAGCAACGATAGAAATTTATCTTTTGAACTGTCCTGTCGCAGCACTATTTCTTGAATGTAGGTACATCAAGAACAATGAAGAACTCAAGAAGATAATTCAAGGTGTCATCTTAGTGGATTATATGCAGGGTTGAAAAAGCATTGAGAAATTCAAAGTGTTCTAAAATATGGTATTTCTAGAGATTCGTTTTTTTCTGTACAAATATATTTATTCATTTGAACTGAAATAAATATTATTATTGTTATTATTATTATTATTTTTAATTTAGTATAAACTACATGTTGCAGTGCATGTTACAACTTTCTAATATTTCAATGGATTTCAGAAAATCATAAAACTTAAAAATTCACGAGAATGCACTAAGGAATGTTAAACAGATTTTTAAACAATGAAAGCAATGTAGTTTAGGAATAAGTCTTTGTTTACTGGACACAGCAAGGAAGTTTTAAAAAAATTCTGTGCAAACTAATGCATACTTTACTTCCCAGTTTCAACAGAATTTTCATCCAAATCTAGTTAATCGTGATATGTTTAAAATAATGTTGCTTGGTTTAAGATAAATTAGTGTTGCATTTCAAATTAATGCTTAACAATAAAAATACTGATCTTTTTATTACTATCACAGCAGACCAAATGAAAAATTTTCGAAAAGTAATTTTTTACCCAAAAATATACCGTTCAAAGCAAAAACTTGACCATATATATAAAAAAAATTCAGATGCTTGTATATAATTTCGTCTAAATGGAATTGTAAATTCAATAGGGTTCTGAAATTTTACGTTACACGGCCTCTGTGATTTCCAGGTGCCATTTGTACGCAACCATCTGGTACGTTTACGTTCAAATATAATTAACACAGTTATTGTATGAAATACACTTTTTAACTTCTCCCTGGCATTCTGTAGCGAAAACTAAACAAAAGGCTTCATACGTCCGTATGTCTGAGGAACTGATCTCTAAGTACAACTTTTGTATAGTGCGTGCTTGGTTATTGATTCATCATAGAGATTTATAGTAGCAACTTTTCCTTAAAGTAAGTAGAATGTGTTGGTAATCATAGGCAACCTGTTACGTAGCCATAGATGAGGGAAGTACTGAAAATGGCTCAATTGAAATTTTATAAGTTTGAATTATAAATGATACAGGTATGCATCATATATCAGATCAAAGGTCTCGATATGATTGGTACTTTTGTAATAACCACAACCAGTGATTCATCGCTGGTATGAAATGAAGTGAAACTTTATTGTTAGATGCTCTTTTTCCAATGCTTTAACGTTGAAGTAAATTTTTATTCACCAATGGTATGTGTTTAGTATAAAGGTATCATAAGATAAAAAGGATTAAATAAAATTCAATGAGAAACTACCATCAGAAGAGCCTCAAAATTCATACGGAAGTGTGCTCCCATGAAAAATTCAAATTTGGATTGAAGCATATAAATTTAATTCAAATGGATTTGATAAGATAGAACACATAAGTACAAATTGTATCTGCAAACAAAAAAGGCCACTTAAAAATGATTTAACGAAAGCAAGGTTTCGTTGAGTAATATTCTGATGCTATGGAGCCATTGTAGTTTGATTAAATTCTGGTTGGATGTCTACTGTTCTTTTTTTTATATAGTAAAGTATTAGACTTCTGTCACACTTGTGCAATTAACAAAGTCAACACACCTCGTAATTTTGAACTTGATCAGTAACGAGGTTAGTACCTAAGTTTGCACATCTCTTTCTCTCCATCCCCACCACAACAAAGAAAGGACATTATGACCTCGATGGCTAAAAGTTCAGCGGCCACCATTAATTCTTTACGCCAGTTAGAAAGTGTTATAGTGACCCGCTGGTTCGATCTCACAACATACCAGTCATGAGACAAATGTCTTCATTGAACGGAATATTGTGTACAATCATTAAATTTCGTATGAAAATAAAGAATTTTTGTTTGGAGCTCACTAACAAAGTTGTTAGCGCTATTCAAGAAAAATCTCGAGGAGGTGTCTGTATGTTGTTTTCACTTACACAAACCTGAACATATTTATCCCGACAAAAAACATCTCTGTAAAAAAGCACCAAGTTCTTCTTTCAATAGCTATGACGGTGAAAATTATTGAGATCTAATGTAGAGCCAAGTTTAAGGTTATTATAAATAACGGTTAAGGAAAAATACAAAGTTTAAGACCAACAGCAGGATCAAGGCCCAACAGGGTTGGTCGAGTAAATATATATATACGCGTATATAGAAATAGAATTTGCATACAAAGTTACAGAATCATACATACAATATACAATAGTTACAGTATTATACATAATAATACAGTACAATATACAAAATTGACACGGCGTTTGACAATCATACTGGAAAAATGCAATACATAAGGCAAGCTGACAAATTTTATAAAATCTAACAGTATGCAAATATAAGTAACCAAATATAGTAATTAAGTAACCTAATTTAAATATATACAAAGCACAAAATATAAGTTATTTACCTAGCCAGTGTAATCCAATTATTGCCCATTGATGATCCCCCAGTGCATATATAACTGTTTCTTAAAACTCTTTACAACATTTGCTGGCAAATCATTCCAAATCATTGATTATCCTACTGTAAAAATAGTGTTTTCATTCTTCTCTATTAAATTGAGATTTGAACAATTTGCACCCATTTCCTCATGTCCTATTGTCAGTGACAAATTCTAAACCCCTAACTTCACCATGTGCAATAAATTTAAACAACTGGATCAAATCCCCTCTTGCCCTTCTTTCCTGCAGTGTTTAATTTTTTCAATCTATCCTCATATGCCATGCCAGAAGTACCCTGAATTATTTTTGTTGCTCGGTGTTGAACTTTTTCTAGTACATCAATGTCCTTTTTTAAATAAGGTGACCAAAACTGTACTGCATACTCAAAATGGCAGCCTAGCCAAACCTCTATACAATGGTAGTATGATATCACTAGATCTAGATGACAATTTTTTTTTTTTATATAACCTAACATCCTATTTGCCATGTCACTAGCCGCCCTACGTTGTTGTCCCACCTTAAATTCTTTACTAACCAACACCCCCAGATCACTGACAACGTTAGTATCATTTATTCTAATACATTGTAAATTGTAAGACGCATTTTGATTTTGGTTACCCATATGTAAAACCTGACATTTGCTGATATTGGTTGGTTGTTTTCAGATTATCTGGCGCCGTCAGCAACACTAGGGCTATAATGCGCCGAAACATTCGTCATTAGACAAGCCAACATACATTTACAAACACCCAAGCCTAACATGGGACTCGAACCCGCAACCTCGTGATCTAGAAACCAGCACGCTAACCACTATACCGTTTGGTCGGCTACATTTGCTAATATTAAATGAAAGTAAGATTTTCTTCTCAAAATCAAAATTCCTCTTCATAAGCCTCAATATCCAGCTACAAAAATGATTTTCGCACTTAATGCCTTTTAGTGACAGTGACAGCCCCTACAAATTTATAGAATGCAATCTTATTTACAACGAATGTATCTATCGATAAGATTCCGGCAAGTTGGTTTGTTTGTTTTCCGAAGCGAAGTTAGAAGCATGTGCAAAAAGCATGTGTTTTAGTGACAATGACAGCCACCACAGATTCCGTCGTACCGCTTGATATTATGCAACCTTATTGACAACGAATCCATCTGTCAAATTTCAGCTTGATTGGATGGCGGCCAAGTTGGTTCATAAGTATTTCGAAACGATTATAGAAGTTAACAGAATCAGCGCTGTAATAGATTTGTGAGTTACTATCAATCAAATTGATTATCTTCCTATACGTTAACATATCCTATCATCTGTTGTCAGCGTATACTTGGTGTTTGCATCTAGTTTTAAATATAAACATAACTAATAGCAAATATGCGTCAAATTTCGTTTTAAAATCTATTTATTAAAAAAGAACGTAAAACTATGCATTCACGTCCAAATATCTTTTATTTATTTTGTTTAAAACGATTTTGGCAACAGAAAAGAGTGATAAAAATGATCGGTTAAATAGATTTATTAGTATTACAATTCGATTATAGAAGTGTGTGTGTAAAATAAGCCTTTTAGTGACAGTGACAGCCAGGACCGTCTCGAAAAGCACTGCACGCACAGATCGTTCTACTTCTTATACAGGCCTGCTCCTGCATTTCTTAACGTCACCGAGTTGATCAATTGCTGAACGTGTTTCTCCCCATTCTACAATGTATTCAAAGGTTATCTCCGTCAGAAAACTAATGATTTCAAGAGCTTAGAATTTTAAAACCCACATTTTTTTTTCAGAATGATAAAAAACTGTACACTTAAATTTTTTCAAATATAAATACATACTGATTACTTAGGTTTTGGTTTTTAATAAATGGCTATAAAACATGTCACAGAAAGTAAACTTACTAAAAATATTCAAAACAAAGTTTTACAGTTGCTTTAGGACAATTGGAAAACCGTTTGCTGTTTTATTCGTCAATAATAAATTTATTAAGACTACGATTTGTTACTGTGATTGTGTGTCATAATTTTTAATGATTATAATTAGATTTATTCATGTGGATTTGCATACATTAAATTTCAGTAACAGGAGATATTGCATGTACTTAAAAATTCATTAAAAAGTAGAAAATACATTTTTTTATACATTACTAATATCAATTTTAGACTGAATGTAATACTAAAATTAATAATAATTTATTATACTACACTACAGTTGAAATGTTTTTGGTTTTTTTATTTTAGTCCAGCAAAATAGAATAGTTTTAAAATTTTCTAACAAAAATCTTTCTTAAAAAGAAAATATTAATTCTGTTAATATTAATCCACTCCTGAAACTTATAAAAATGTAGTTGATATTGCTTATATACTTTACTTCAACGTAGGGTTTGCTTTGGCGGTATCCCCAAATTGCTTTGCCACCTTGTGTATATGAGACCGTTGGACAAATATTCAGTGAGGTAATATCTAGTTGGTTGCAGCAAAAACTACCAAAAAGTAGACATACGAGAGGGACAAGCAATCTAGAATCCGATTAATAATATGAAGAAATCAATTCAAAGGTCTGAATTATGATTTATATTTGTAGTGACAGGTAATATAGAAAACATGTTGCATTTGTAACTATCCACTATTGTGTAAACAGTTGGTAGCCTAAGTTCCAAAAAAAAAAGTATTTTGAGTTGGTTGTATTTAGATTATCTAGCGCCGTCAGCAACACGAGGGCTATAATGCGCCGAAACATTCGTCATTAGACAAGCCAACATACATTTACAAACACCCATGCCTAATACGGGACTCGAACCCGCAACCTCGTGGTCCAGAAGCTAGCACGCTAACCACTACCGTTTGGTCGGCAAAGTATTTTGAGAAAAAATACAATATAATATTTCACTATAGAAGAAGATGGGGAATATGATCGATGACTTATAGAAGTCTTTTCAGCAATAAAATCCCATCATTTCACATGAAATCTTTAAAAAATGCATCTGATTTCCGCTATGTGCTATTGAAAACAACGCTAGACTAAGGATTTAGCATGTGAATCACACCGTCAATTTGAGCTGCAGAAGCAGACCTGGGTAAACAACAGGGGTGAAACGAGTTCAAGCCGGCGCTGTGACAGCCCCAAAATTCTGATAAAATGCATTGTCATCAACATCGAATCTGTCTGCCATGTTTCAACCCGACTGGTTGGTTTGGTTGTTTTCAGATTATCTGGCACCGTTAGCAACACGAGGGCTATAATGCTCAGAAACATTCGTCATTAGACAAGCCAACCCTTACTAAAATTCTAAGGTATTTTTAAGGTATTTTCAAGGTTTTTTTTCAAGGTATTTATTAGGTATTTTTAAGGTATTTTATTAAGGTATTTTTACCTACTAAATGGTGCAGATTAAAACCTTAAACAGGTTTTCCATAATACCTGTCCCAAGATATTTTATATAAACCTAAACGGTTTCTTAGAATACCTTTCAACAAGGTATTTTATGTAAACCTAAACGGTTTCCTAGAATACCTTTCAACAAGGTATTTTATATATACCTAAACGGTTTCCTAGAATACCTTCCAACAAGGTATTTTATATAAACCTAAACGGTTTCCTAGAATACCTTTCAACAAGGTATTTTATATAAACCTAAACGGTTTCCTAGAATACCTTTTAATAAGGTATTTCATAAAAACCTAAACGGTTTTTTAGAATACTTTTTAAGGAGGTATTCTATATAAACCTGAATGGTTTTTTCTAGAATACCTTTCAATAAGGTATTTACCTAAACAGTTTCCTCGAACATCTGTCAATGAAGTACATTAAAATAAACCTAAAAGGTAAACCACAAATAATTTTAAAATATGTAGAAGGTTTTTTTGACAAAATTTCTACAATATTTTTTAAAAACATATTTTAATAGACCTCAAAAGGAATTTTTAGAAATCTAATAAAACCTAGGAAAAGTATTACATTCTATTTTACTGTGTATAAAAGAGAACCAATAACTTTGACACAATTATCATACAAATAATTTTTATTAATATGTACTTAACACTATTTTACATTAGGATAATCATTTTTAGGATATGTAATTTTTACTCAACCAACCCTGTTGGGCCTTGAGGCTGTTTGTTTTAAATTTTTTTCTTCTTTTCTCTGCAACTTTGTTTTCGGCGTAAATTTGCAAGAATTTCCAGATTGAGGCTGTCCTGTCTGGATCTTCCACCTGTATCTTGCATAAGAATAGACATGGTTTACCGTACCGGTCACCCCAAGAAACTTCAGATGATACTTGTTAAAAAGCCCTAAAAATATAAAATTGCTATAAAATGAGGCATACAATACATATTCAAAAGAACAAGTTATTCGGAGGCTACAAAATTCAACCCGTCTTTATTTGCCCCCGAAATATTTTCATTTCAAAGCGGCTCTAAAAGTAGTACAAAATAATGCTTATTTTGATTTCTATAAGAAACTAATTAGACGTCAAGTCCGTATTTGTTTAACAGCTCCCCATATATTAACACAGGTAGTAAATCAAATTATGAAGAGTATAGCTACTAATTTAACAACACAAAGGGTATTAATTTAACAATTCATTTGAGAAAATACCAAGAAATAAGCGATAATCAGAATTAATTTTGAATATTAGCCTTTAATTTTATATTTTTTAAACAACCCTGAACACATTTAAAAGATTACTCTGAAAACTTGAATACCCATTGAAAATCATGATTGTATCTATATGTATATTCTTACATTTCTATTTCTGGATTTTAAAATATACTCAAATGTTTATTTTACCTTCTGAATATTTAATTTTTTTTATAGCAGAATGGGTGTGTAACATAAGTTAAGTGAGGAAGTAGTTCCTCGATATTAGTGAGATCAGTTCTTGAAACATTGACTTTTTTTGCATTATCAAACACATATTGTGAACAAATTCTCAATTTTCTCCAAGACCTGCACTAAAGAAATATTTTATGGGAAAACAATCAGCTACGCTTGTCCAGATAAAAGCGTCAATTTGAAATTTCTATTTAATATGAATAACAATTTTAAATCCTCATAATAATAGTTTGATATTTTTAGCCAGGGGATATATGATTTGTTTCGAAATCAGAAACAAACGATAAAATCATAATTTTTTTTTCAAAATCAAAACCCCTGTCACACTCTTCCAATATTCCAACCTATCTAAGAATTCATAAAGAAAGATTACTTTCTCACCATCAAGAGAAGCTAGCAAAAGTTCTTAAAATAATATGTGCCTTTTACATTTCACTTCATAATTGGTATTAAATATAATAATACAATTTCCGGTGTGAAAATTTATATGTCAGGGACATGGTTGCAACCCCTTCCCCCTCCCCCCATCGTTACATAAAACAACTTAATATACCTTTTTCCCTGTTTATTCACATACCTAAAAATATTTATATATCCCGGACCCCCAATTCCCCATCGATATCACCCCTCCAAAATTAATTTCTCCATCAATACAATCATTCCAAAATCCAATTTTCCTTCAGTACTGCTATTCTAAAATTTATTTCCTTATCAATACCACCATTCCAAAATTCATTTTACCTTTAATACTGGTATGCCAAAATCTATTTCCCTATCATTACCCTCCCTCCAAAATTTATTTCCCCATCAATACCACCATTCCCAAATCTATCTGTGTAAGAAAACCATTGCATCTTATAATATAGTTTTCAAATCTTGGAGGGTGCCACCCCTGGGGTAGCGAGAGGTCTTCAGCTTTATTTGTGTTTGTATGGTTTCATACCGAGATGAACACACCGGTTCTTGTTCTATCACCGAAGTCAAGCATCATCGTGAGCGGTCAGTCCTTTGGATGGAGACCACCTGGGAACACTGCATTATAAGATGCAATGGTTTTCTTACACAGATAGATTTGGGAATGGTGGTATTGATGGGGAAATAAATTTTGGAGGGAGGGTAATGATAAGGAAATATATTTTGGAATAGCAGTATTGAAGGAAAAATGGATTTTGGAATGGTGGTATTGATGGGGAAATAAATTTTGGAGGGAGGGTAATGATAGAGAAATATATTTTGGCATAGCAGTATTAAAGGAAAAATGAATTTTGGAATGGTGGTATTAATAAGGAAATAAATTTTAGAATAGCAGTATTGAAGGAAAAATGAATTTTGGAGGGAGGGTATTGATAGGGATATAGATTTTGGAATAGCAGTATTAAAGGAACATTGGATTTTGGAATGACTGTATTGATGGGGAAATTAATTTTGGAGGGGTGATATCGATGGGGAATTTGGGGTCCGGGATATATAAATATTTTTGGATATGTGAATAAACAGGGAAAAAGGTACATTAAATTGTTTTATGTAACGATGGGGGAGGGGGAAGGGGTTGCAACCTTGTCCCTGACAATGGGAGTTCATGCAGCTAGTAATATAACAAAATTGGAGAGTGAAGTCCAAATAAATCCCTAAAAATAATGAGAGGAAGGAATAGTTGCATATCCTCTAAATACTTAAAATTAATGCATAGGAATAGGGTATTTAAATTGCTCCAAACATTTTTTAGAACAAGCAAGTAGGTACTCATGAAAAACTAAAATATTCAAAAAGATATGAAATTATCACAGATTCAAAATAATATCTTGAAAAATAAATGGGCAGGGAAATTTTCTTTTAAAACAAGCATTAAATAGTCAGTAAGTCAAGGAAAGTTGTCAGACTTTGGCCCTGAAAAGGACCATTCGTCTGGGTTCACAGACAATCGGAATAATACAGAGACAACAATGTACAATGATAAAACTAGGTATGTCACAATAATGTAACAATAATTTTAGTAGAAGCAAAACAGAATACAAATAAATTTAAATTTAAGAAATCCAAGTATAATCAACAGATAATTTCTTTGCTGCCATTTTTTCTGCACATAAAACATTCCAAACTTGTCTCCTGTGGCCTGGGCAATTGCATCACCGATTTCTCCAGAGATAAGTACAGATACAGGGCATGAGTTAAAGAGCAATGATTTTCATTGTTATTTTGAAGTGTTCCACATAGAATGTTTATTTATTAATATACATTTTTTTGTCAGTCAGAGAGCAGATATCTAGTTTTCAGAATTTGCGAGGTAACAAAAAATATTACAAAAGGAATACAAAAAGAACAAATGTATGTCTACCACAATCACAATTTTTTTTATAAATAGTCCTTCCTCAGTTGAATGATTTATCAGCATATTTCTTACGAGTATTTGCATCAAGCTCAGGGTGTATTCGTTATATAATATTTCTAATTAAATTCTTGCAAGTTGTAGAACAACGATAGTACCTTTAATTTGACAATTGCATCATATATATTTATATTTTTGTTTGAATATTTGGGAAATCTATTCCGGTCACCTATTTCTGCTACAATGACCTCTGATCAAATAATGAAGTAAATATCTGAGTGAGCACTTCTCACCTTAATCCCAACACAACAGCAATAGAGTATAGAGGTTACAATGGATTTATGTTCACTAGCCCTCATTAATATACACACCGTTATTCGGTGAGGCCAGACCGAACTTGTGAGTCTTCCATCACAAACTCGAAGTCATAATTCATTAGGCTACCGGGACTCCTTTTTTTTAATTTTGTATATTAATGTGATAGTCGTGATATCCTTTTTTAATTTACTGCAAAGTCATGTGTAATACGAAAGTCTTAATTCAACAACCTCTTTTCCGATTATAGTTGTAAGGTTTCCAAAAAAAAAAATTAAAAAATGAATAAATGAATTTAAAATTTGGAGAGAAAATGGTATTTCTCTGTATAAAACTGCTAAGACAGGGACGAAAAAACAATTAGCATCTTCACCATACATTTTTTTTTTTTTTTTTTTTTTAAATTTAAAGCAAGTTTTTCAATTTGGATTTGTAATAAGTTATTATACTTAAATATTTCCAGGGGTCATAAGCAGTTCTTGATAACAATTTGGGTGATAGAACATATTTGAATTGTGTGTGGGCCCTAAGTGCTTCATCATTTCAATAATTAAATAGGATTAATTAATAGATTAGAGCAAAGTATTTATAAAATGTAATATAAAAAAAAATTCACATAAATTCAAAATTTTCAAGTTAAACATCTTTACATGCAGGGGCCTTACAAAATTTATTCCAACGTTGATGATTATAGGCACAATTTTGAAGTTTTAAGGCCCCGTCAAGTGTAGTGCCTGAACACTTAAATATCATTTGACAACTATAGTAATAAATGATTCTCTACAACTGAGTTTTTGGACCCCAAAATATGTTAATATGAGTCCATGAGGAGAAATCGTGCATATGGGAACCTCTCTACGTATAAAGTGCCACTAAAATATTTCAAGTGTCATCAAGCATCTATATAACTCCATAATAAACACCGAATTAAACTATTTTTTGATTAAAAAAATGAGTTATAAGTGATTAATTATCGAAATTTCCCTTTTGTGCCTTACCTTTGAAAATTTTATAGGGGGAGAAGCTGCCTCCTCTCTTAAGTTCCACCGGTATTTTACAAATAGCGGTGCAACTAGAATAGTTAATTTTTGCATTCTTAAAAATAAACATTTGGGCAAACAATAATTGACTACAATATGTACAAACGGGACAATTGATTTGTAACCTTGCTAAAAAAAGAAACTCAAGCTCTATATATTGACACAGGTTTTTCTTTGAATTCTTAAAATGTAAATTATGCCCCTACTCCAAACAAATTTATAATTTCTGTTCTGTTTAATTCTGCAGCTGAGGTGTTGACCTGAGGACGAAGTTAGCATAGGAATTATGAGAGGGAAACCACAAATTGTATAGCTTTTCCCTTTCAGCCAAAATTAAAAATGCTTTTTTTTTCAGAGAGAGGGGGCGCATTTTTCATTTTGGGAAAAGGGGAGGCACGTTTGTGACACATCGACTAATTTAATTCTGAAAATGTTAAATTTCAATTTGAAAGAATTTTACCTGTGAAACAGACTGTAATACAGTGTTTTTCTGGAGCACTAAATCGTCCCTGTCATTAGGAAGTGGCGTGTATTTGAACTTTCCTTACTAACCACTGTTGTTGAAGACAACATCGATGATGGACAAAATCTATTCTGTCAGGATGTTCCTTCAAGAGGGGAGTCAGTAAAGAGTGCCTAAAAATATATTTAAATTTCTTTATTGTACATCAAAATATATTTATTGTACATTTTCCAAAATAAAATAAATGTTTTTAATGCTAAACTTATAACAACTATACTTGAAACAGCATTGTATGGTTGATACTGAACAAGGAAGGGACAAGATGTCAAAGGGTTTAAAAGCACTTAACTCCAAAAAAAAAAAAAAAAAAAAAAAAAAAAAAATACAATGCAATCCTGCAAAAATTGTTGGAATTTAAAATTTGCAACTAATTAAATCATCAATCACCAGAATTTAAACTACAACATTTCAGATAAATATCGTAATGTTTAACAACACATTTCATTTAAATTACTTTTTGAATTTTAGCCTTCAAATTAGCCAATAAATAACAGGAGAAATCTAAATGATTTAATGTCTTATATTTTACAAAAAGCATTCATCTGCATTACGTTCAACTCTACACACTACATTTCAATGAGGTATATCAAATGAATAACAAAAATCGAAACAACCAGTACACTGCAAATTTTATACAACAGTACACATTTTCGAATTACAAAACTTTTCTTACCTTGTATCAGGGTAATGAAAAGTTGCTTCATATAATTGTGACAACAACGTGGTCATGTTCGTGTTAGGGACAGGGTACGCCATTTTATATTTCATAATACGTCTGGTCTGGAACAGAATGAAGAAGGCAGAGGACACTCGTGTTTTAATTGGATAGTGATAGCACGTGACCAATCAAAATCCTTACGTCATTCCCTAAAGTATCTTGCAAATCCTTAAACGTTGGAGGTTTTTATCAGAAACCTCGCGAAACCTTAAAAATACTTAATAGCTTCACAGGTGTTTTTAGGTTTCTAAAAATTAAACCAATTAATTTAAGTGTTTTGATTTTTTTTCTTATGCACTTGAATACTGATTTTGCTTTTGTTTCATTCTTCATGCAAAAAAAATTAAATCATTTTTCAAATTATAATTTATCATGTACTTTAAAAAAAAAAAAAAAAAAAAAAAATTAAATGCGGAATGCATTTTACAATTTACTGTTCTAATTTAAAACAATATGCATTTTGTGTGAAATTAATTTTTTTTTTAATTCATTATTATTATTATTATTATCATTATCTATCATTATCATTATTATTATTAATTATTAATTATTATTATTATTTATTATTATTTATTATTATTTATTATTATTTATTATTATTTATTATTATTTATTATTATTTATTATTATTTATTATTATTTATTATTATTCCTTTAGTAATGTTATTAAAAGGTATTCACTTATTCACTTGAATACCTTAGTAAAACGTTTAAACTCTGGAGGTTTTAACAGAAACCATGCAAAACCTGAAAAATACATTATAAGCTTCATAGGTTTCTCTAGGTTTTAAAGAAAAAACCTTAAAATACATTCCTTTAGTCATGGTATTAAAAGGTATTCACCTGAATACCTTAGTAAAACCTCTAGAATCTGGACGTTTTTATCACAAACCTTGCAAAACCTTAAAAATACCTAAAGCTTCACAGGTTTCTTTAGGTTTTACAGAAAAAACCTTAAAATACCTTCCTTAGTCATGGTATTAAAAGGTATTCACCTGAATACCTTAGTAAAACCTTTAGAATCTGGAGGTTTTTATCACAAACCTTTCCAAAACCTTAAAGAAACCTGCGAAGCTTCAGGTATTTTTAGGTTTCTAAAAATAATACCTTAAAATACCTTGAGTTAGGTATTTTTCCATGAGGTATTTTTAGTTAAAACCTCAAAAATACCTAATAAAACCTTGAATACCTAGTTTAAACCTTAAAAATACCTTTAAAATACCTTTTTTTAAAAAGGGAACATACATTTACAAACACTCATGCCTAACACGGGACTCGAACCCGCAACCTCGCGGTCTAGAAGCTAGCACGCAAACCACTATACCGTTTGGTCGGCTTCAGTCCTAATGGATTTCGCCAAGTGGATTAATTAGATCTCAGCAGATTTGCCCGGCAGCGACATACCCAACCACCTACCCACATACAAAATTAAAGTTAATATAAAGGGTTTTTTTAAAAAAAATAGTGTTCGAAACCATAATAATATTGTAAAAAAATTAGCCTTATAGGTCGTTGGGAAATTTATACACATTTTATACACATTTCAAAAAGACGCAGATACATTTATTTATTAGAAAATAAATACAAATTAAAATACTAAAACGACGACCAACTACAGGCACAAGGCCCATTAAGGTTGGTCCAATTTAACTTTTTTGAATAATACCCCTTTATAGATCCAGCTGTCTTTTAAAACTGATGACTCTGGTACAATTTACGATGTGGTCCGGTAGATTGTTCCACTTATCAATTACTCTTATTGTAATTTAATAGATTCCTTTCTAACCGTAAGAAAAACTTACAGCAAATGTCCATGATAAGGAAATTAAAATTACAAAAATAGCCAGCAGATAGCGAGGAAAAATTGTTACGGTGAGTCAATTGAAATTTTCCGAAAACAACTGATCAACTTTAGATACATATTATTTGGAAGTAATTTAGTACTAAGGGGTTCAGACACATGCTGGCTAACGCTCGTCAACATGCATGGAAACAAATGCATGTTACTTGCAAAGTTCAAATTCTTATAGGTGAGCTGAACTATCACGTGAAAGGTTTTTTTTTTTTTTTTCTTTCTACTTTACTTTTACTCTTTTACTATTCTACTTTGCATTTCTATACGTTTTGGAACATCCTGATTTCAAAAAAGTGGTCTAGAAAAAATGTCTTTCTCTGAGTGTGTATCGGTGCCTGCGGTCAGAATAAATCCCGAACAAATTTCCCTACGATGTTCAAATTTGGTGTAGGGGTTGGTGATGGCACAGGAACCTACCATTAAGGTTTTTGTCAAAATCGTGTTTGCGCATAAAGTAGCAGCCATTGAAAATATCATGTTTTTCAGTAATTGCTAAAAAACGGCTTTAACGATTTTGATCAAAATCGCTGTGGTAATGCCTCTTAAGGTGTTCTAAACGTCCCCACCTCCTAAATTCCAGTAAAAATGATTAATGGCTTAAAAAGTTGAAAAACAAATGTCTTTAACACAGAGTTCTCTTTCCTTGAGTGTACTCATCAACAATAGTTTTTTTTCTTCTCCCCCTCCCCCCCCCCAGTTTCATTTATAATAAAGGATAATATAAGGATTATCTAAAAGCATATTGACAAAATCATTCTTTTGGCAGAGTGGTTTTTTTTTTCTTTAAACCAATACAACGGTAAACGAGACAAATCCACGTCAGTATTATATTGTAATTGAAAGTTGTGCGATGTTCCACACAACTAGTTTTTTAATTTTTTATTTAGGAGTCGACTCGCGTCAACTGTTAGTCTGATCAGACGTTTATACCGGAAGCATTTTCTTCCACTAACTCATTCCATGAACAATATATTCATGTTTAATCCTATTGGAGGATAATCACCCTTTTCAAGAGCTCCATCTCTAAAGTTGGTTGGTTGTATTCAGATTATCTGGCGCCGTCAGCAACACGAGGGCTATAATACGCCGAAACATTCTTCATTAGACAAGCCAACATACATTTACAAACACCCATGCCTAACACGGACTCGAACCCGCAACCTCGCGGTCTAGAAGCTAGCACGCTAACCACTATACCGTTTGGTTGGCCCATCTCTAAAGATGAGGGTCATTATGCATGGTTTTATGATTTTCCGAAGAGGCGAGTGGTTTTAATCAATTGGTAACGTTGAAATTCAACTGTAGTATAAAGTTAAAACAAACCTCAAAACATAAAAATAAAGACATCTCAGTTAAATTCATAAACGGAAGATAATCATACTGAGCAATGGTTTATTAGTAGATACAGGGTGTCACAAAAGGTCATGTCCAAACGGCACACATGGTTGTGTCAGGTCATGAGGAAGCAGAATTACATAGGAAAGGGGGGTCGGAAACGCGATTGTAATCCGCTAGACGGCAATAAGCGCTGGCCGACGAAAGCGCGGGCAGTCGGATTAATCGAAGCGCGGACGTTGCAGAGAAAGGATGAACCAGTACAGCAATGCAGAATTGATAGACATGCATTACGTGTATGGCACTGTAGATGGCAATGGACGAGCAGCGGTACGCATGTATCGACAACGGTTCCCGAACCGACGTGTACCCGACCATAGACTGTTCGGACAATTACATCACCGATTGCAGGAGGCATGATCGTTCAGAATCGGAAGCCACATCGGCCGGCCATGTACAACAAGGACAAAGAACATCGAAAACTCTGTATTAAACGCACTTACACGGATTCCGTGTACAAGTATCCGCGTTGTGGAACGCGACCCAGGTGTCGGTCGCTCTTTCATTATGCGAATACTGCGGGAAGATCACCAACATCCGTACCACATACAACGGGTGCAGGCACTAAGCGATGCGGATTATCCCCAACGTGAGACACTTTGGTATTTACAAGCAAAGATCACAGACCCACAATTTCCATCACGGATACTGTTCACCGATAAAGCTACCATTTCCCGGGATGGTGTCCTCAACTAGCACAATATGCATGTGTGGTCGATTGTAAATCCCCATGTCACACGGTCTCACAACCACCAATACCGTTTCAGCGCTAACGTCTGGGCTGGAATTATTGGCGACATGTTGATTGGTCCATACGTATTGTGTTGTGATGCTAATATTTAATTTTATATGTATGTTTTTGATTTAAGTGCATTTTTCCTTCCTCTAAAGTTTTTGGTACTTCGATCATCTTGATTTTTGCTCTCCATTAATATATTTCCTTTCTGGCGAATCTGTGGGTAGTTGGATTACCTTTCCAATTGCGGAATTGACTTGCATAAACTCTAACGGGGATTGGAGAACTGCTACGTCAGCTACCTGAGGGAGAAAACGTCTTTCTGGTGGCGAGCGGTGAGTGCCGCAATTTTTGTTTGTGTGAAAAGGAAGTGAAGGGAGAAAAAGCGAGACGGCGGTAGGATCAAAATAAGAATCTACGGGGGCCAAAGGAGTAAAAGAAAAAAGAAACGGGGTAGCGGTGAGAGAGGCAGAGAGGTTTTTGGGAGCTTGGAGATAGGAGATGAACTAACCGGGTGGCGGCTAGTATGGTTCGAAGACTTTGAAAACTCTAGATCGTGCAAGACTACTAAAGTAATCCCCGCCAACGCCTGAGAAATCGTTGCATTATGCTCCCCTAACGTTATGCTGTGTTAATTCCTGACGCCGGAGCCTGTACCTTCATCGGAAGCTGTGTTACTACCTGTCGCCGGGAACTTCATCAGAAGCTGTGTTAATTCCTGACCCTGGAGCCTGCAACTTCTCCCGACGCTAAGACTTTGCCTGATTCAGGAGCCTGAATCTTCATGTGCCAGTCAAACGCGCCTGGAATCTGAGACTCTCACAGATAAGCATTTCTAAAACTAATACAAAATGTTCTTACTTCACTGAAAAATTATTATTAATCAAGTATTTAGTTAAAATCCTATGCCATTGCCATTTCCCCGCTCTGTATAAAATTTTGTTGTGCGCTCTGCGTGCAGGTTATATATATAGCCTCGCTAGACCATTACTAGGTTAATTTGTGTGTTAAGACGTTTTGCTAGACTTGAATATTTGTTGTTGTTAATTTTAATTAAATTCCTTTACTCAGCAAATCTACATGCTTGTCTTCTTTAACACATGTGACACATCATTAATACATCTGACTGCATCCATTATACCACAGTAGGGATGTAGCTGAATTTTGGGTTATGAATTAATGTTTAACACAGGCCTTTAACTTGGCCTTTAAAACTTGGTATAATGGTGGGTTGTTGATGATGTGTTATTTGTGGGATTGAATGTACAATATTTTAGTGACTTAGTCCATGTTGTGTAACCATGCATATATATTCGGGTGATTGCGTTCCCTAACACAGAGTCAGTAGTAAAAATGGATGACGAGCTGGGACAACCACCTATAGGGGTAAATATGGATTTTAATCCACAAAACCTAGCAAATCCCTTTTTTCTCGCAAGTTTGCCTTCTCTAAATGGAAATAATTGTACTACTTTTTTCGAAAGTCTTGAGGCCATGGGTCAGTTGTCAAATTGGTCTCACCCACAAATGCTGGTAATTACAAAACTCAAAATTGAGGGACAGGCTAGGGAACTTGTAAAGAATACCCTAAATGGTAAAAGCATAACATACACTGAGCTAAAAACCATTATAGTACAACACTTTTCACACACTGACACAGCGTCTACAAGCATTGCAAATTTAACTTCAGCTGTGCAAGGTCAAAATGAATCTTGCAGGGATTTTTCAGTTAGATTGGAGGGTCTTGCAAACAAAACTAATGCACCTGCAGAATTCAGGACACAATTAAAACTGTCTCAATTTATCATGGGTTTGAAACCTTCTATTAAGTCGCAGGTACAGATTAAAAACCCTCCCTCTTTTGTAGAGGCGGTTCAATTGGCTCAGAGAGTGGAATTGTCTCTGGAATCCCTCCACTCAACTGTCAACACAGTCTCAACTCATACACAAATACAGGATTCTGCAAATGCTCATTTTGTCAAAGAGCTGGAAATTACCAGAGATTCATATTTAAAATCATTCGAATTGTTGACAAAGCGAATTGAAGAACTCTCGGTAAGGGTGGACAACGCTCAGCAAATTAGACAAATTGATCGCAGTACAAACAGGGACATTACCTGTTTTTACTGTTATATTAGAGGTCATAGAATGAACGATTGCAGGAAAAGAGTGTCTGATCAGTCCAGGCAACTTAATGGACAGAACTGGATGACCAATCAAAGAGGTCCTCGCCCACAAACAAACTGGAATAGGAATAACGGGGGTCAAACACAGAATCAAAACTTTCAGGGGTCTCGTCCACAACAAAACCGCGTTTTTAGAAATTGTTTTCCAGGCAACCATTTCAGTGCTAACTTTGTGGATCAAGAGCCATGGAGCTCAGCACAAACACAGCAGTTTGGTGGGCAAAATTGTCAAACCGCAGATCATGGGGAATTTTCAGGGGCTCAAAATACATACAATCATTTAAACTAATGCAGGGTGGAGACACACAGGGATCCATGTCCTCCATAAATACCCAGTCTGATCCTACACTTCCAATATGGTCACTGCAAAACTTTCAGCGAATAGACTTGCCTGTAATTGAGACACATTTAGGCAACATTCCTATTCTCAGCCTGCTCGATTCAGGTGCTGCTATTAATATGATGTATGTGCATACTTTAAATAGGTTAAGCGATTACAGAAATCTAGAAAATCCAAACTTTTCTATTAAAACGATAACGGGAATTGAGTTATCTACCCAGAAAGCAATCCAATGTGAGGTAAAAATACAAAATCAAGTTTTCACAACAAATTTTGTTATTTCAAACACTACCTTATCTTCTTCTTTTGACATTATTTTGGGTATTCAATTCTTATGCTCTAACAATTTGACTCTGGACTGTGCAAATAAATTGTTGAGAGGTCCTGGAATTTCTTTACCCTGGAAAAGTTGCACAAATTTCTCAAACTTTCAATTACCTGAGGTACAAAGGGATAACTTGCAACACAAAGTTGAAGAAATTCATAACATAAATCTTGGTATTCTAATTGGAAAAGTTAAGATCCCCCCATTCTCACAACAAGTGGTCAGGATAAGAATTAAAAATCCTGGACAGGTTGAGCCAGGACAAATTGTGCTAACACAACCAAACACGTATGCTGGAGACACAAAATATTTTGTAGCGAATGCTATTAGCCAAGTTTCAGATTTGCATTCTTGTAATGCACAGGTGTTAAACACTACAAGTGAAACTTTGACTTTAAATAAAGGAGCAAAACTTGTATCTGTCGAAATTCTCGACATGTCTAATATACCGACAAACAATGTGGGACATTAATACTTTAACGAGGGAAAAGAGCCATAATCTCATTGACAAATTTGATTTGTCTCACTTACATAATGATGACAGACTAAAGGTACAAAATTTAATTGAAAATTATAGTGATGTCTTTGCTAATGACATTGGTCAACTGGGAAATTGTGAACTAATTAAACATAGAATACACCTGACCGATGACATTCCTACCCGCCAAAAGCCCTATCGTGTTCCATACAATCTTAAACAAGAAATGAAGAAACAGATAAATGATCACCTAGATGCTGGTATTATACAACATTCTACCTCTAGTTATGCTGCACCTGTTCTTTTAGTTCGTAAAGCAGATAACACATACAGACTCGTAGCCGATCTGAGGAAGTTAAATGAAAAAACACTCCCAGACAATTTTCCTATACCAAATCTCACAGAAATGATAGACATGCTTAATGGAGCCAAATTCTTCAGTAGCTTAGATTTAACTAGTGGGTTTAATCAAATGAGTTTGCATCCTGATGACGCTCATTTCACAGGCATTGCAACTGAGGAAGGTGTCTTTGAATATAGACGCCTACCTTTTGGATTACGGAATGCGAGTTCAAGTTTTCAGAGACTCATGAGTATAGTCCTTACAGGACTTTCTGACCTACAAATAGCTGTGTATATTGACGATGTAGTAATCGCAAGCAAAACAATTGGGGAACACATTGAGAGGTTAGAGCTTGTATTCGAAAGGCTCAGACAAGCAAATTTAAAATTAAAACCCAAGAAGTGCTCACTGCTAAAGGATGAAATAACATATTTAGGACACCGTGTAAGTGAAGGTAAGGTTATGCCTGATCTGAAAAACATACAAGCCATTACACTAACTAAACCACCTAAGAACAGGAAACAAGTTAGAGGATTCTTGGGATTAACTGGGTTTTATAGGAGATTCATTCCCCAATATGCAAAAACAGCACTTCCCCTTACAAATCTCACTAAGGAAAGCAATCCTTTTGCCTGGACACACGTTGAACAGGAGGCGTTTGATCAAATTAAACAGAGTTTGGTTAGGGAACCGTGCCTTAAACTTCCAGATTTTGATAGGCCTTTTGCTATTTGCACTGATGCAAGCAAATTCTCTTTGGGGGCTGTCCTCGTTCAAGATGATGAACAGGGATTTCAGCATCCAATCAGTTTTGCGGCTCGGAAATTAAATGACACCGAGGTTAAGTACTCTGTTTTTGAAAAGGAAGCTTTGGGTGTGGTGTTTGGCATACAGCAATTTAAACAATATTTGTATGGGAGAGAATTTAAAGTTTATTGTGACCAAAAGAGAATGTCACAGATTTTCAAACTCAAGGACCCCACATCTAGAATTGCCAGGTGGATCATGACCCTACAGGAGTTTTCATATGAGATCATACACAAACCAGGTAGGTTAAATCAAATGGCAGATTATTTATCTAGAGCTAAGTACATACCCTCCCATGAACACCCAGAAACCACACCCAAACACATTTATAACATTAATATGGACACTCAAAATTTTGGTTTTGGTGTTATGTCAGAAGCCATTATTATATCGAAACAAAAGCAAGATGATATGTGTAGGGAGATTGTGAAAAAAATAAACTCTAATTTCAAGTTCCCCCCTTCCTCACCACACTTCTACATACACAAGGGTATTTTGGTTTGTAAAAACTTAAACAATGGGAGACACAATGGCCCAAGACTGGTTGTCCCAAAATCATTGGTACACCTGGTATTGCAATATTGTCATGACAACAATGCTGTTGCACATTCGGGTCTAAGTAGAACATTACATAGAGTTAAACAAAAAAAAAATTGGATTGGTATGTATAAAATGTCAAAACAATATGTGGGTTCATGTCACTCATGTGTACAACGAAGGGGATTTTGCAAACCTGCAAAGGCCCCCTTACAGAAAATTCCCGTCACTAGTCGACCCTTTGAGAAATGCAGTATTGATGCCGTTGGACCACTTGTCACTTCTAGACATGGAAACAAGTGGATTTTGGTGATTTGCGATTATTTTACAAGGTATCCAGAAGCTTACCCTGTTTCAGATATACAGAGTAACACTGTGGCAAGGGTATTGATTGATTTTTTTTCCAGACATGGGCTAATGCAGGTCCTGTATTCTGACAGAGGCTCCAATTTTTTGTCGCAGGCCATGACACAGGTTTATAATATATTGGGCATTGATAAACAACACACTGTTAGCTATAATCCAGGTGGAAATGGCATGTTGGAGCGTCTAAACAAAACTCTGATTGATACACTCAGTCATCTTGTTAGTGAAACCCAAGATGACTGGTGTGAACACATACCTTTAGCCTTGATGGCATTTAGAACAGCGTTTCATAGGACAATTCAGGAAACTCCAGCTTTCCTACTTTATGGTAGAGACATTGCCATGCCTTATGATCTAATTTTCTCTTCAAAATTTCGCACGTACAATGACACTCCAACATATGCCCAGAACTTGGTGTCAAGGTTACAAACTACATTTGAAATCGTTAAGAAAAACCTGGAGAAGGCTGCTGACACACAGGTTGAGCAAAGCTTAGAGAAGCACTCATATAGAAAAATAGACGTAGGGGACACTGTATATTTACACACACCAAAAATAAAAATACACACGTCAAAGAAACTATCTAAACAGAACCAGGGTCCCTATAGAGTTATGAGGAAATCATCCCCTGTTCTGTTTGAAATTGTGTTGATTGCTGATCCCACAAAAATTCAAAAGGTGCATATGAATAGGTTGATAAAAGTTGAAATGCGCCAACCATTCCCATATCAAAATGATAACAATGAGGTTGATCTCCAGATTGCTGACTCTGTGGCTGGTGAACATGAGGAACAATGTAAAATATTATATCCTCCATTAATGTTGCCCATTGATTTGAACCATCCATATTTATGGCATTGTATTGGGTCACATGTGAACGGGGTTGGCAACATAAGTAGTTATGATACATGTGGCTCCTTAAGTGAATCTCCAAACATGCTTGGATTAAACCCTGAAAATGCACAGGTGACTGATGAAATTATAAACTTAAATGTCTCGCCTCAAGGAACTCTCCCACAAGCAAACCAAGCTTGTACTTCGAGTAGGGAACAAATTGGTGCCTCTGAAATTCCTGCGTCAAAACATGGTTATAATCTTAGAAGCAGGAATAACTGTGGTTTTGTTACCAAAATGTAAAATGCTGAGTTGATTATGTTGTGTTACTAAACTATATACTCTGGAAATTGCATAAATAATCCAAAATATTGTAAATGTGAAATTTTGTCTCTGTAATGTATTTATATCACTTTTTGGAGTGGAGATTTTGGGAAAATGGGGTGAAGTGTTTAACTGCATTTTTCAGAAATGTTTTACTTTAGAAAAAGGTTGGTGAAATTGTATTTGAATTAAGGTAATTTATAATTGCTTGGTGGTAAAATTACACGAAACTTGGGGTCTCTTTTGAATTCTTCTGTTGTTACCTCACAAAGCTTCAGAATCATCTGATTGATATCGATATGTTATTCTTATTGTTTTGATATTGGGTGTAATATGTGATTGTATGGATAGTTTTTTTTTAACTGGTGATTAATTTCTCACATGAACCTGGAAAATTGTTTGTAAACAAGCTCAGAGAAGTTGTTTTCTGGTAGTGTTTCGAATATGAAAATTTAGCTGCATTTGAATGTTTTATAAATTTGTGTCTATAAAGGAAAAAGAAAAAAAAAAAAAAAAAATTTCTTTGAAATTTTTTTTTTACAGATACCAGGAAGGATTTGTTGTGATGCTAATATTTAATTTTATATGTATGTTTTTGATTTAAGTGCACTTTTCCTTCCTCTAAAGTTTTTGGTACTTCGATCATCTTGATTTTTGCTCTCCACTAATATATTTTATTTCTGGCGAATCTGTGGGTAGTTGAATTACCTTTCCAATTGCGGAATTGACTTGCATAAACTCTAACGGGGATTGGAGAACTACTACGTCAGCTACCTGAGGGAGAAAACGTCTTTCTGGTGGCGAGCGGTGAGTGCCGCGATTTTTGTTTGTGTGAAAAGGAAGTGAAGGGAGAAAAAACGAGACGGCGGTAGGATCAAAATAAGAATCTACGGGGGCCAAAGGAGTAAAAGAAAAAAGAAACGGGGTAGCGGTGAGAGAGGCAGAGAGGTTTTTGGGAGCTTGGAGATAGGAGATGAACTAACCGGGTGGCGGCTAGTATGGTTCGAAGACTTTGAAAACTCTAGATCGTGCAAGACTACTAAAGTAATCCCCGCCAACGCCTGAGAAATCGTTGCATTATGCTCCCCTAACGTTATGCTGTGTTAATTCCTGACGCCGGAGCCTGTACCTTCATCGGAAGCTGTGACTACCTGTCGCCGGGACCTTCATCGGAAGCTGTGTTACTACCTGTCGCCGGGACCTTCATCGGAAGCTGTGTTAATTCCTGACGCCGGAGCCTGTACCTTCATCGGAAGCTGTGTTACTACCTGTCGCCGGGACCTTCATCGGAAGCTGTGTTAATTCCTGACCATGGAGCGTGCAACTTCTCCCGACGCTAAGACTTTGCCTGATCCAGGAGCCTGAATCTTCATGTGCCAGTCAAACGCGCCTGGAATCTGAGACTCTCACAGATAAGCATTTCTAAAACTAAAACAAAATGTTCTTACTTCACGGAAAAATTATTATTAATCAAGTATTTAGTTAAAATCCTATGCCATTTCCCCGCTCTGTATAAAATTTTGTTGTGCGCTCTGCGTGCAGGTTATATATATAGCCTCGCTAGACCATTACTAGGTTAATTTGTGTGTTAAGACGTTTTGCTAGACTTGAATATTTGTTGTTGTTAATTTTAATTAAATTCCTTTACTCAGCAAATCTACATGCTTGTCTTCTTTAACACATGTGACACATCATTAATACATCTGACTGCATCCATTATACCACAGTAGGGATGTAGCTGAATTTTGGGTTATGAATTAATGTTTAACACAGGCCTTTAACCTTTAGATTATTTTTGTTTGAAAGCTCTCAGGTGAATTTCACCACATAAATATTGGTGCCGTGACCTTTGCTGCATCTAATTTAAAAAACTTGGTATAATGGTGGGTTGTTGATGATGTGTTATTTGTGGGATTGAATGTACAATATTTTAGTGACTTAGTCCATGTTGTGTAACCATGCATATATATTCGGGTGATTGCGTTCCCTAACACAGAGTCAGTAGTAAAAATGGATGACGAGCTGGGACAACCACCTATAGGGGTAAATATGGATTTTAATCCACAAAACCTAGCAAATCCCTTTTTTCTCGCAAGTTTGCCTTCTCTAAATGGAAATAATTGTACTACTTTTTTCGAAAGTCTTGAGGCCATGGGTCAGTTGTCAAATTGGTCTCACCCACAAATGCTGGTAATTACAAAACTCAAAATTGAGGGACAGGCTAGGGAACTTGTAAAGAATACCCTAAATGGTAAAAGCATAACATACACTGAGCTAAAAACCATTATAGTACAACACTTTTCACACACTGACACAGCGTCTACAAGCATTGCAAATTTAACTTCAGCTGTGCAAGGTCAAAATGAATCTTGCAGGGATTTTTCAGTTAGATTGGAGGGTCTTGCAAACAAAACTAATGCACCTGCAGAATTCAGGACACAATTAAAACTGTCTCAATTTATCATGGGTTTGAAACCTTCTATTAAGTCGCAGGTACAGATTAAAAACCCTCCCTCTTTTGTAGAGGCGGTTCAATTGGCTCAGAGAGTGGAATTGTCTCTGGAATCCCTCCACTCAACTGTCAACACAGTCTCAACTCATACACAAATACAGGATTCTGCAAATGCTCATTTTGTCAAAGAGCTGGAAATTACCAGAGATTCATATTTAAAATCATTCGAATTGTTGACAAAGCGAATTGAAGAACTCTCGGTAAGGGTGGACAACGCTCAGCAAATTAGACAAATTGATCGCAGTACAAACAGGGACATTACCTGTTTTTACTGTTATATTAGAGGTCATAGAATGAACGATTGCAGGAAAAGAGTGTCTGATCAGTCCAGGCAACTTAATGGACAGAACTGGATGACCAATCAAAGAGGTCCTCGCCCACAAACAAACTGGAATAGGAATAACGGGGGTCAAACACAGAATCAAAACTTTCAGGGGTCTCGTCCACAACAAAACCGCGTTTTTAGAAATTGTTTTCCAGGCAACCATTTCAGTGCTAACTTTGTGGATCAAGAGCCATGGAGCTCAGCACAAACACAGCAGTTTGGTGGGCAAAATTGTCAAACCGCAGATCATGGGGAATTTTCAGGGGCTCAAAATACATACAATCATTTAAACTAATGCAGGGTGGAGACACACAGGGATCCATGTCCTCCATAAATACCCAGTCTGATCCTACACTTCCAATATGGTCACTGCAAAACTTTCAGCGAATAGACTTGCCTGTAATTGAGACACATTTAGGCAACATTCCTATTCTCAGCCTGCTCGATTCAGGTGCTGCTATTAATATGATGTATGTGCATACTTTAAATAGGTTAAGCGATTACAGAAATCTAGAAAATCCAAACTTTTCTATTAAAACGATAACGGGAATTGAGTTATCTACCCAGAAAGCAATCCAATGTGAGGTAAAAATACAAAATCAAGTTTTCACAACAAATTTTGTTATTTCAAACACTACCTTATCTTCTTCTTTTGACATTATTTTGGGTATTCAATTCTTATGCTCTAACAATTTGACTCTGGACTGTGCAAATAAATTGTTGAGAGGTCCTGGAATTTCTTTACCCTGGAAAAGTTGCACAAATTTCTCAAACTTTCAATTACCTGAGGTACAAAGGGATAACTTGCAACACAAAGTTGAAGAAATTCATAACATAAATCTTGGTATTCTAATTGGAAAAGTTAAGATCCCCCCATTCTCACAACAAGTGGTCAGGATAAGAATTAAAAATCCTGGACAGGTTGAGCCAGGACAAATTGTGCTAACACAACCAAACACGTATGCTGGAGACACAAAATATTTTGTAGCGAATGCTATTAGCCAAGTTTCAGATTTGCATTCTTGTAATGCACAGGTGTTAAACACTACAAGTGAAACTTTGACTTTAAATAAAGGAGCAAAACTTGTATCTGTCGAAATTCTCGACATGTCTAATATACCGACAAACAATGTGGGACATTAATACTTTAACGAGGGAAAAGAGCCATAATCTCATTGACAAATTTGATTTGTCTCACTTACATAATGATGACAGACTAAAGGTACAAAATTTAATTGAAAATTATAGTGATGTCTTTGCTAATGACATTGGTCAACTGGGAAATTGTGAACTAATTAAACATAGAATACACCTGACCGATGACATTCCTACCCGCCAAAAGCCCTATCGTGTTCCATACAATCTTAAACAAGAAATGAAGAAACAGATAAATGATCACCTAGATGCTGGTATTATACAACATTCTACCTCTAGTTATGCTGCACCTGTTCTTTTAGTTCGTAAAGCAGATAACACATACAGACTCGTAGCCGATCTGAGGAAGTTAAATGAAAAAACACTCCCAGACAATTTTCCTATACCAAATCTCACAGAAATGATAGACATGCTTAATGGAGCCAAATTCTTCAGTAGCTTAGATTTAACTAGTGGGTTTAATCAAATGAGTTTGCATCCTGATGACGCTCATTTCACAGGCATTGCAACTGAGGAAGGTGTCTTTGAATATAGACGCCTACCTTTTGGATTACGGAATGCGAGTTCAAGTTTTCAGAGACTCATGAGTATAGTCCTTACAGGACTTTCTGACCTACAAATAGCTGTGTATATTGACGATGTAGTAATCGCAAGCAAAACAATTGGGGAACACATTGAGAGGTTAGAGCTTGTATTCGAAAGGCTCAGACAAGCAAATTTAAAATTAAAACCCAAGAAGTGCTCACTGCTAAAGGATGAAATAACATATTTAGGACACCGTGTAAGTGAAGGTAAGGTTATGCCTGATCTGAAAAACATACAAGCCATTACACTAACTAAACCACCTAAGAACAGGAAACAAGTTAGAGGATTCTTGGTATTAACAGGGTTTTATAGGAGATTCATTCCCCCAATATGCAAAAACAGCACTTCCCCTTACAAATCTCACTAAGGAAAGCAATCCTTTTGCTTGGACACACGTTGAACAGGAGGCGTTTGATCAACTTAAACAGAGTTTGGTTAGGGAACCGTGCCTTAAACTTCCAGATTTTGATAGGCCTTTTGCTATTTGCACTGATGCAAGCAAATTCTCTTTGGGGGCTGTCCTCGTTCAAGATGATGAACAGGGATTTCAGCATCCAATCAGTTTTGCGGCTCGGAAATTAAATGACACCGAGGTTAAGTACTCTGTTTTTGAAAAGGAAGCTTTGGGTGTGGTGTTTGGCATACAGCAATTTAAACAATATTTGTATGGGAGAGAATTTAAAGTTTATTGTGACCAAAAGAGAATGTCACAGATTTTCAAACTCAAGGACCCCACATCTAGAATTGCCAGGTGGATCATGACCCTACAGGAGTTTTCATATGAGATCATACACAAACCAGGTAGGTTAAATCAAATGGCAGATTATTTGTCTAGAGCTAAGTACATACCCTCCCATGAACACCCAGAAACCACACCCAAACACATTTATAACATTAATATGGACACTCAAAATTTTGGTTTTGGTGTTATGTCAGAAGCCATTATTATATCGAAACAAAAGAAAGATGATATGTGTAGGGAGATTGTGAAAAAAATAAACTCTAATTTCAAGTTCCCCCCTTCCTCACCACACTTATACATACACAAGGGTATTTTGGTTTGTAAAAACTTAAACAATGGGAGACACAATGGCCCAAGACTGGTTGTCCCAAAATCATTGGTACACCTGGTATTGCAATATTGTCATGACAACAATGCTGTTGCACATTCGGGTCTAAGTAGAACATTACATAGAGTTAAACAAAAAAAAAATTGGATTGGTATGTATAAAATGTCAAAACAATATGTGGGTTCATGTCACTCATGTGTACAACGAAGGGGATTTTGCAAACCTGCAAAGGCCCCCTTACAGAAAATTCCCGTCCCTAGTCGACCCTTTGAGAAATGCAGTATTGATGCCGTTGGACCACTTGTCACTTCTAGACATGGAAACAAGTGGATTTTGGTGATTTGCGATTATTTTACAAGGTATCCAGAAGCTTACCCTGTTTCAGATATACAGAGTAACACTGTGGCAAGGGTATTGATTGATTTTTTTTCCAGACATGGGCTAATGCAGGTCCTGTATTCTGACAGAGGCTCCAATTTTTTGTCGCAGGCCATGACACAGGTTTATAATATATTGGGCATTGATAAACAACACACTGTTAGCTATAATCCAGGTGGAAATGGCATGTTGGAGCGTCTAAACAAAACTCTGATTGATACACTCAGTCATCTTGTTAGTGAAACCCAAGATGACTGGTGTGAACACATACCTTTAGCCTTGATGGCATTTAGAACAGCGTTTCATGGGACAATTCAGGAAACTCCAGCTTTCCTACTTTATGGTAGAGACATTGCCATGCCTTATGATCTAATTTTCTCTTCAAAATTTCGCACGTACAATGACACTCCAACATATGCCCAGAACTTGGTGTCAAGGTTACAAACTACATTTGAAATCGTTAAGAAAAACCTGGAGAAGGCTGCTGACACACAGGTTGAGCAAAGCTTAGAGAAGCACTCATATAGAAAAATAGACGTAGGGGACACTGTATATTTACACACACCAAAAATAAAAATACACACGTCAAAGAAACTATCTAAACAGAACCAGGGTCCCTATAGAGTTATGAGGAAATCATCCCCTGTTCTGTTTGAAATTGTGTTGATTGCTGATCCCACAAAAATTCAAAAGGTGCATATGAATAGGTTGATAAAAGTTGAAATGCGCCAACCATTCCCATATCAAAATGATAACAATGAGGTTGATCTCCAGATTGCTGACTCTGTGGCTGGTGAACATGAGGAACAATGTAAAATATTATATCCTCCATTAATGTTGCCCATTGATTTGAACCATCCATATTTATGGCATTGTATTGGGTCACATGTGAACGGGATTGGCAACATAAGTAGTTATGATACATGTGGCTCCTTAAGTGAATCTCCAAACATGCTTGGATTAAACCCTGAAAATGCACAGGTGACTGATGAAATTATAAACTTAAATGTCTCGCCTCAAGGAACTCTCCCACAAGCAAACCAAGCTTGTACTTCGAGTAGGGAACAAATTGGTGCCTCTGAAATTCCTGCGTCAAAACATGGTTATAATCTTAGAAGCAGGGATAACTGTGGTTTTGTTACCAAAATGTAAAATGCTGAGTTGATTATGTTGTGTTACTAAACTATATACTCTGGAAATTGCATAAATAATCCAAAATATTGTAAATGTGAAATTTTGTCTCTGTAATGTATTTATATCACTTTTTGGAGTGGGGATTTTGGGAAAATGGGGTGAAGTGTTTAACTGCATTTTTCAGAAATGTTTTACTTTAGAAAAAGGTTGGTGAAATTGTATTTGAATTAAGGTAATTTATAATTGCTTGGTGGTAAAATTACACGAAACTTGGGGTCTCTTTTGAATTCTTCTGTTGTTACCTCACAAAGCTTCAGAATCATCTGATTGATATCGAAATGTTATTCTTATTGTTTTGATATTGGGTGTAATATGTGATTGTATGGATAGTTTTTTTTTAACTGGTGATTAATTTCTCACATGAACCTGGAAAATTGTTTGTAAACAAGCTCAGAGAAGTTGTTTTCTGGTAGTGTTTCGAATATGAAAATTTAGCTGCATTTGAATGTTTTATAAATTTGTGTCTATAAAGGAAAAAGAAAAAAAAAAAAAAAAAAAATTTCTTTGAAATTTTTTTTTTTACAGATACCAGGAAGGATTTGTTGTGATGCTAATATTTAATTTTATATGTATGTTTTTGATTTAAGTGCACTTTTCCTTCCTCTAAAGTTTTTGGTACTTCGATCATCTTGATTTTTGCTCTCCACTAATATATTTTATTTCTGGCGAATCTGTGGGTAGTTGAATTACCTTTCCAATTGCGGAATTGACTTGCATAAACTCTAACGGGGATTGGAGAACTGCTACGTCAGCTACCTGAGGGAGAAAACGTCTTTCTGGTGGCGAGCGGTGAGTGCCGCGATTTTTGTTTGTGTGAAAAGGAAGTGAAGGGAGAAAAAACGAGACGGCGGTAGGATCAAAATAAGAATCTACGGGGGCCAAAGGAGTAAAAGAAAAAAGAAACGGGGTAGCGGTGAGAGAGGCAGAGAGGTTTTTGGGAGCTTGGAGATAGGAGATGAACTAACCGGGTGGCGGCTAGTATGGTTCGAAGACTTTGAAAACTCTAGATCGTGCAAGACTACTAAAGTAATCCCCGCCAACGCCTGAGAAATCGTTGCATTATGCTCCCCTAACGTTATGCTGTGTTAATTCCTGACGCCGGAGCCTGTACCTTCATCGGAAGCTGTGACTACCTGTCGCCGGGACCTTCATCGGAAGCTGTGTTACTACCTGTCGCCGGGACCTTCATCGGAAGCTGTGTTAATTCCTGACGCCGGAGCCTGTACCTTCATCGGAAGCTGTGTTACTACCTGTCGCCGGGACCTTCATCGGAAGCTGTGTTAATTCCTGACCATGGAGCGTGCAACTTCTCCCGACGCTAAGACTTTGCCTGATCCAGGAGCCTGAATCTTCATGTGCCAGTCAAACGCGCCTGGAATCTGAGACTCTCACAGATAAGCATTTCTAAAACTAAAACAAAATGTTCTTACTTCACGGAAAAATTATTATTAATCAAGTATTTAGTTAAAATCCTATGCCATTTCCCCGCTCTGTATAAAATTTTGTTGTGCGCTCTGCGTGCAGGTTATATATATAGCCTCGCTAGACCATTACTAGGTTAATTTGTGTGTTAAGACGTTTTGCTAGACTTGAATATTTGTTGTTGTTAATTTTAATTAAATTCCTTTACTCAGCAAATCTACATGCTTGTCTTCTTTAACACATGTGACACATCATTAATACATCTGACTGCATCCATTATACCACAGTAGGGATGTAGCTGAATTTTGGGTTATGAATTAATGTTTAACACAGGCCTTTAACCTTTAGATTATTTTTGTTTGAAAGCTCTCAGGTGAATTTCACCACATAAATATTGGTGCCGTGACCTTTGCTGCATCTAATTTAAAAAACTTGGTATAATGGTGGGTTGTTGATGATGTGTTATTTGTGGGATTGAATGTACAATATTTTAGTGACTTAGTCCATGTTGTGTAACCATGCATATATATTCGGGTGATTGCGTTCCCTAACACAGAGTCAGTAGTAAAAATGGATGACGAGCTGGGACAACCACCTATAGGGGTAAATATGGATTTTAATCCACAAAACCTAGCAAATCCCTTTTTTCTCGCAAGTTTGCCTTCTCTAAATGGAAATAATTGTACTACTTTTTTCGAAAGTCTTGAGGCCATGGGTCAGTTGTCAAATTGGTCTCACCCACAAATGCTGGTAATTACAAAACTCAAAATTGAGGGACAGGCTAGGGAACTTGTAAAGAATACCCTAAATGGTAAAAGCATAACATACACTGAGCTAAAAACCAATATAGTACAACACTTTTCACACACTGACACAGCGTCTACAAGCATTGCAAATTTAACTTCAGCTGTGCAAGGTCAAAATGAATCTTGCAGGGATTTTTCAGTTAGATTGGAGGGTCTTGCAAACAAAACTAATGCACCTGCAGAATTCAGGACACAATTAAAACTGTCTCAATTTATCATGGGTTTGAAACCTTCTATTAAGTCGCAGGTACAGATTCAAAACCCTCCCTCTTTTGTAGAGGCGGTTCAATTGGCTCAGAGAGTGGAATTGTCTCTGGAATCCCTCCACTCAACTGTCAACACAGTCTCAACTCATACACAAATACAGGATTCTGCAAATGCTCATTTTGTCAAAGAGCTGGAAATTACCAGAGATTCATATTTAAAATCATTCGAATTGCTGACAAAGCGAATTGAAGAACTCTCGGTAAGGGTGGACAACGCTCAGCAAATTAGACAAATTGATCGCAGTACAAACAGGGACATTACCTGTTTTTACTGTTATATTAGAGGTCATAGAATGAACGATTGCAGGAAAAGAGTGTCTGATCAGTCCAGGCAACTTAATGGACAGAACTGGATGACCAATCAAAGAGGTCCTCGCCCACAAACAAACTGGAATAGGAATAACGGGGGTCAAACACAGAATCAAAACTTTCAGGGGTCTCGTCCACAACAAAACCGCGTTTTTAGAAATTGTTTTCCAGGCAACCATTTCAGTGCTAACTTTGTGGATCAAGAGCCATGGAGCTCAGCACAAACACAGCAGTTTGGTGGGCAAAATTGTCAAACCGCAGATCATGGGGAATTTTCAGGGGCTCAAAATACATACAATCATTTAAACTAATGCAGGGTGGAGACACACAGGGATCCATGTCCTCCATAAATACCCAGTCTGATCCTACACTTCCAATATGGTCACTGCAAAACTTTCAGCGAATAGACTTGCCTGTAATTGAGACACATTTAGGCAACATTCCTATTCTCAGCCTGCTCGATTCAGGTGCTGCTATTAATATGATGTATGTGCATACTTTAAATAGGTTAAGCGATTACAGAAATCTAGAAAATCCAAACTTTTCTATTAAAACGATAACGGGAATTGAGTTATCTACCCAGAAAGCAATCCAATGTGAGGTAAAAATACAAAATCAAGTTTTCACAACAAATTTTGTTATTTCAAACACTACCTTATCTTCTTCTTTTGACATTATTTTGGGTATTCAATTCTTATGCTCTAACAATTTGACTCTGGACTGTGCAAATAAATTGTTGAGAGGTCCTGGAATTTCTTTTCCCTGGAAAAGTTGCACAAATTTCTCAAACTTTCAATTATCTGAGGTACAAAGGGATAACTTGCAACACAAAGTTGAAGAAATTCATAACATAAATCTTGGTATTCTAATTGGAAAAGTTAAGATCCCCCCATTCTCACAACAAGTGGTCAGGATAAGAATTAAAAATCCTGGACAGGTTGAGCCAGGACAAATTGTGCTAACACAACCAAACACGTATGCTGGAGACACAAAATATTTTGTAGCGAATGCTATTAGCCAAGTTTCAGATTTGCATTCTTGTAATGCACAGGTGTTAAACACTACAAGTGAAACTTTGACTTTAAATAAAGGAGCAAAACTTGTATCTGTCGAAATTCTCGACATGTCTAATATACCGACAAACAATGTGGGACATTAATACTTTAACGAGGGAAAAGAGCCATAATCTCATTGACAAATTTGATTTGTCTCACTTACATAATGATGACAGACTAAAGGTACAAAATTTAATTGAAAATTATAGTGATGTCTTTGCTAATGACATTGGTCAACTGGGAAATTGTGAACTAATTAAACATAGAATACACCTGACCGATGACATTCCTACCCGCCAAAAGCTCTATCGTGTTCCATACAATCTTAAACAAGAAATGAAGAAACAGATAAATGATCACCTAGATGCTGGTATTATACAACGTTCTACCTCTAGTTATGCTGCACCTGTTCTTTTAGTTCGTAAAGCAGATAACACATACAGACTCGTAGCCGATCTGAGGAAGTTAAATGAAAAAACACTCCCAGACAATTTTCCTATACCAAATCTCACAGAAATGATAGACATGCTTAATGGAGCCAAATTCTTCAGTAGCTTAGATTTAACTAGTGGGTTTAATCAAATGAGTTTGCATCCTGATGACGCTCATTTCACAGGCATTGCAACTGAGGAAGGTGTCTTTGAATATAGACGCCTACCTTTTGGATTACGGAATGCGAGTTCAAGTTTTCAGAGACTCATGAGTATAGTCCTTACAGGACTTTCTGACCTACAAATAGCTGTGTATATTGACGATGTAGTAATCGCAAGCAAAACAATTGGGGAACACATTGAGAGGTTAGAGCTTGTATTCGAAAGGCTCAGACAAGCAAATTTAAAATTAAAACCCAAGAAGTGCTCACTGCTAAAGGATGAAATAACATATTTAGGACACCGTGTAAGTGAAGGTAAGGTTATGCCTGATCTGAAAAACATACAAGCCATTACACTAACTCAATCACCTAAGAACAGGAAACAAGTTAGAGGATTCTTGGGATTAACTGGGTTTTATAGGAGATTCATTCCCCAATATGCAAAAACAGCACTTCCCCTTACAAATCTCACTAAGGAAAGCAATCCTTTTGCCTGGACACACGTTGAACAGGAGGCGTTTGATCAACTTAAACAGAGTTTGGTTAGGGAACCATGCCTTAAACTTCCAGATTTTGATAGGCCTTTTGCTATTTGCACTGATGCAAGCAAATTCTCTTTGGGGGCTGTCCTCGTTCAAGATGATGAACAGGGATTTCAGCATCCAATCAGTTTTGCGGCTCGGAAATTAAATGACACCGAGGTAAAAACTTAACAATGGGAGACACAATGGCCCAAGACTGGTTGTCCCAAAATCATTGGTACACCTGGTATTGCAATATTGTCATGACAACAATGCTGTTGCACATTCGGGTCTAAGTAGAACATTACATAGAGTTAAACAAAAAAAAAATTGGATTGGTATGTATAAAATGTCAAAACAATATGTGGGTTCATGTCACTCATGTGTACAACGAAGGGGATTTTGCAAACCTGCAAAGGCCCCCTTACAGAAAATTCCCGTCCCTAGTCGACCCTTTGAGAAATGCAGTATTGATGCCGTTGGACCACTTGTCACTTCTAGACATGGAAACAAGTGGATTTTGGTGATTTGCGATTATTTTACAAGGTATCCAGAAGCTTACCCTGTTTCAGATATACAGAGTAACACTGTGGCAAGGGTATTGATTGATTTTTTTTCCAGACATGGGCTAATGCAGGTCCTGTATTCTGACAGAGGCTCCAATTTTTTGTCGCAGGCCATGACACAGGTTTATAATATATTGGGCATTGATAAACAACACACTGTTAGCTATAATCCAGGTGGAAATGGCATGTTGGAGCGTCTAAACAAAACTCTGATTGATACACTCAGTCATCTTGTTAGTGAAACCCAAGATGACTGGTGTGAACACATACCTTTAGCCTTGATGGCATTTAGAACAGCGTTTCATGGGACAATTCAGGAAACTCCAGCTTTCCTACTTTATGGTAGAGACATTGCCATGCCTTATGATCTAATTTTCTCTTCAAAATTTCGCACGTACAATGACACTCCAACATATGCCCAGAACTTGGTGTCAAGGTTACAAACTACATTTGAAATCGTTAAGAAAAACCTGGAGAAGGCTGCTGACACACAGGTTGAGCAAAGCTTAGAGAAGCACTCATATAGAAAAATAGACGTAGGGGACACTGTATATTTACACACACCAAAAATAAAAATACACACGTCAAAGAAACTATCTAAACAGAACCAGGGTCCCTATAGAGTTATGAGGAAATCATCCCCTGTTCTGTTTGAAATTGTGTTGATTGCTGATCCCACAAAAATTCAAAAGGTGCATATGAATAGGTTGATAAAAGTTGAAATGCGCCAACCATTCCCATATCAAAATGATAACAATGAGGTTGATCTCCAGATTGCTGACTCTGTGGCTGGTGAACATGAGGAACAATGTAAAATATTATATCCTCCATTAATGTTGCCCATTGATTTGAACCATCCATATTTATGGCATTGTATTGGGTCACATGTGAACGGGATTGGCAACATAAGTAGTTATGATACATGTGGCTCCTTAAGTGAATCTCCAAACATGCTTGGATTAAACCCTGAAAATGCACAGGTGACTGATGAAATTATAAACTTAAATGTCTCGCCTCAAGGAACTCTCCCACAAGCAAACCAAGCTTGTACTTCGAGTAGGGAACAAATTGGTGCCTCTGAAATTCCTGCGTCAAAACATGGTTATAATCTTAGAAGCAGGGATAACTGTGGTTTTGTTACCAAAATGTAAAATGCTGAGTTGATTATGTTGTGTTACTAAACTATATACTCTGGAAATTGCATAAATAATCCAAAATATTGTAAATGTGAAATTTTGTCTCTGTAATGTATTTATATCACTTTTTGGAGTGGGGATTTTGGGAAAATGGGGTGAAGTGTTTAACTGCATTTTTCAGAAATGTTTTACTTTAGAAAAAGGTTGGTGAAATTGTATTTGAATTAAGGTAATTTATAATTGCTTGGTGGTAAAATTACACGAAACTTGGGGTCTCTTTTGAATTCTTCTGTTGTTACCTCACAAAGCTTCAGAATCATCTGATTGATATCGAAATGTTATTCTTATTGTTTTGATATTGGGTGTAATATGTGATTGTATGGATAGTTTTTTTTTAACTGGTGATTAATTTCTCACATGAACCTGGAAAATTGTTTGTAAACAAGCTCAGAGAAGTTGTTTTCTGGTAGTGTTTCGAATATGAAAATTTAGCTGCATTTGAATGTTTTATAAATTTGTGTCTATAAAGGAAAAAGAAAAAAAAAAAAAAAAAAAATTTCTTTGAAATTTTTTTTTTTACAGATACCAGGAAGGATTTGTTGTGATGCTAATATTTAATTTTATATGTATGTTTTTGATTTAAGTGCACTTTTCCTTCCTCTAAAGTTTTTGGTACTTCGATCATCTTGATTTTTGCTCTCCACTAATATATTTTATTTCTGGCGAATCTGTGGGTAGTTGAATTACCTTTCCAATTGCGGAATTGACTTGCATAAACTCTAACGGGGATTGGAGAACTGCTACGTCAGCTACCTGAGGGAGAAAACGTCTTTCTGGTGGCGAGCGGTGAGTGCCGCGATTTTTGTTTGTGTGAAAAGGAAGTGAAGGGAGAAAAAACGAGACGGCGGTAGGATCAAAATAAGAATCTACGGGGGCCAAAGGAGTAAAAGAAAAAAGAAACGGGGTAGCGGTGAGAGAGGCAGAGAGGTTTTTGGGAGCTTGGAGATAGGAGATGAACTAACCGGGTGGCGGCTAGTATGGTTCGAAGACTTTGAAAACTCTAGATCGTGCAAGACTACTAAAGTAATCCCCGCCAACGCCTGAGAAATCGTTGCATTATGCTCCCCTAACGTTATGCTGTGTTAATTCCTGACGCCGGAGCCTGTACCTTCATCGGAAGCTGTGACTACCTGTCGCCGGGACCTTCATCGGAAGCTGTGTTACTACCTGTCGCCGGGACCTTCATCGGAAGCTGTGTTAATTCCTGACGCCGGAGCCTGTACCTTCATCGGAAGCTGTGTTACTACCTGTCGCCGGGACCTTCATCGGAAGCTGTGTTAATTCCTGACCCTGGAGCCTGCAACTTCTCCCGACGCTAAGACTTTGCCTGATCCAGGAGCCTGAATCTTCATGTGCCAGTCAAACGCGCCTGGAATCTGAGACTCTCACAGATAAGCATTTCTAAAACTAAAACAAAATGTTCTTACTTCACGGAAAAATTATTATTAATCAAGTATTTAGTTAAAATCCTATGCCATTTCCCCGCTCTGTATAAAATTTTGTTGTGCGCTCTGCGTGCAGGTTATATATATAGCCTCGCTAGACCATTACTAGGTTAATTTGTGTGTTAAGACGTTTTGCTAGACTTGAATATTTGTTGTTGTTAATTTTAATTAAATTCCTTTACTCAGCAAATCTACATGCTTGTCTTCTTTAACACATGTGACACATCATTAATACATCTGACTGCATCCATTATACCACAGTAGGGATGTAGCTGAATTTTGGGTTATGAATTAATGTTTAACACAGGCCTTTAACCTTTAGATTATTTTTGTTTGAAAGCTCTCAGGTGAATTTCACCACATAAATATTGGTGCCGTGACCTTTGCTGCATCTAATTTAAAAAACTTGGTATAATGGTGGGTTGTTGATGATGTGTTATTTGTGGGATTGAATGTACAATATTTTAGTGACTTAGTCCATGTTGTGTAACCATGCATATATATTCGGGTGATTGCGTTCCCTAACACAGAGTCAGTAGTAAAAATGGATGACGAGCTGGGACAACCACCTATAGGGGTAAATATGGATTTTAATCCACAAAACCTAGCAAATCCCTTTTTTCTCGCAAGTTTGCCTTCTCTAAATGGAAATAATTGTACTACTTTTTTCGAAAGTCTTGAGGCCATGGGTCAGTTGTCAAATTGGTCTCACCCACAAATGCTGGTAATTACAAAACTCAAAATTGAGGGACAGGCTAGGGAACTTGTAAAGAATACCCTAAATGGTAAAAGCATAACATACACTGAGCTAAAAACCATTATAGTACAACACTTTTCACACACTGACACAGCGTCTACAAGCATTGCAAATTTAACTTCAGCTGTGCAAGGTCAAAATGAATCTTGCAGGGATTTTTCAGTTAGATTGGAGGGTCTTGCAAACAAAACTAATGCACCTGCAGAATTCAGGACACAATTAAAACTGTCTCAATTTATCATGGGTTTGAAACCTTCTATTAAGTCGCAGGTACAGATTCAAAACCCTCCCTCTTTTGTAGAGGCGGTTCAATTGGCTCAGAGAGTGGAATTGTCTCTGGAATCCCTCCACTCAACTGTCAACACAGTCTCAACTCATACACAAATACAGGATTCTGCAAATGCTCATTTTGTCAAAGAGCTGGAAATTACCAGAGATTCATATTTAAAATCATTCGAATTGTTGACAAAGCGAATTGAAGAACTCTCGGTAAGGGTGGACAACGCTCAGCAAATTAGACAAATTGATCGCAGTACAAACAGGGACATTACCTGTTTTTACTGTTATATTAGAGGTCATAGAATGAACGATTGCAGGAAAAGAGTGTCTGATCAGTCCAGGCAACTTAATGGACAGAACTGGATGACCAATCAAAGAGGTCCTCGCCCACAAACAAACTGGAATAGGAATAACGGGGGTCAAACACAGAATCAAAACTTTCAGGGGTCTCGTCCACAACAAAACCGCGTTTTTAGAAATTGTTTTCCAGGCAACCATTTCAGTGCTAACTTTGTGGATCAAGAGCCATGGAGCTCAGCACAAACACAGCAGTTTGGTGGGCAAAATTGTCAAACCGCAGATCATGGGGAATTTTCAGGGGCTCAAAATACATACAATCATTTAAACTAATGCAGGGTGGAGACACACAGGGATCCATGTCCTCCATAAATACCCAGTCTGATCCTACACTTCCAATATGGTCACTGCAAAACTTTCAGCGAATAGACTTGCCTGTAATTGAAACACATTTAGGCAACATTCCTATTCTCAGCCTGCTCGATTCAGGTGCTGCTATTAATATGATGTATGTGCATACTTTAAATAGGTTAAGCGATTACAGAAATCTAGAAAATCCAAACTTTTCTATTAAAACGATAACGGGAATTGAGTTATCTACCCAGAAAGCAATCCAATGTGAGGTAAAAATACAAAATCAAGTTTTCACAACAAATTTTGTTATTTCAAACACTACCTTATCTTCTTCTTTTGACATTATTTTGGGTATTCAATTCTTATGCTCTAACAATTTGACTCTGGACTGTGCAAATAAATTGTTGAGAGGTCCTGGAATTTCTTTACCCTGGAAAAGTTGCACAAATTTCTCAAACTTTCAATTACCTGAGGTACAAAGGGATAACTTGCAACACAAAGTTGAAGAAATTCATAACATAAATCTTGGTATTCTAATTGGAAAAGTTAAGATCCCCCCATTCTCACAACAAGTGGTCAGGATAAGAATTAAAAATCCTGGACAGGTTGAGCCAGGACAAATTGTGCTAACACAACCAAACACGTATGCTGGAGACACAAAATATTTTGTAGCGAATGCTATTAGCCAAGTTTCAGATTTGCATTCTTGTAATGCACAGGTGTTAAACACTACAAGTGAAACTTTGACTGTAAATAAAGGAGCAAAACTTGTATCTGTCGAAATTCTCGACATGTCTAATATACCGACAAACAATGTGGACATTAATACTTTAACGAGGGAAAAGAGCCATAATCTCATTGACAAATTTGATTTGTCTCACTTACATAATGATGACAGACTAAAGGTACAAAATTTAATTGAAAATTATAGTGATGTCTTTGCTAATGACATTGGTCAACTGGGAAATTGTGAACTAATTAAACATAGAATACACCTGACCGATGACATTCCTACCCGCCAAAAGCCCTATCGTGTTCCATACAATCTTAAACAAGAAATGAAGAAACAGATAAATGATCACCTAGATGCTGGTATTATACAACATTCTACCTCTAGTTATGCTGCACCTGTTCTTTTAGTTCGTAAAGCAGATAACACATACTGACTCGTAGCCGATCTGAGGAAGTTAAATGAAAAAACACTCCCAGACAATTTTCCTATACCAAATCTCACAGAAATGATAGACATGCTTAATGGAGCCAAATTCTTCAGTAGCTTAGATTTAACTAGTGGGTTTAATCAAATGAGTTTGCATCCTGATGACGCTCATTTCACAGGCATTGCAACTGAGGAAGGTGTCTTTGAATATAGACTCCTACCTTTTGGATTACGGAATGCGAGTTCAAGTTTTCAGAGACTCATGAGTATAGTCCTTACAGGACTTTCTGACCTACAAATAGCTGTGTATATTGACGGTGTAGTAATCGCAAGCAAAACAATTGGGGAACACATTGAGAGGTTAGAGCTTGTATTCGAAAGGCTCAGACAAGCAAATTTAAAATTAAAACCCAAGAAGTGCTCACTGCTAAAGGATGAAATAACATATTTAGGACACCGTGTAAGTGAAGGTAAGGTTATGCCTGATCTGAAAAACATACAAGCCATTACACTAACTCAACCACCTAAGAACAGGAAACAAGTTAGAGGATTCTTGGTATTAACTGGGTTTTATAGGAGATTCATTCCCCCAATATGCAAAAACAGCACTTCCCCTTACAAATCTCACTAAGGAAAGCAATCCTTTTGCTTGGACACACGTTGAACAGGAGGCGTTTGATCAACTTAAACAGAGTTTGGTTAGGGAACCGTGCCTTAAACTTCCAGATTTTGATAGGCCTTTTGCTATTTGCACTGATGCAAGCAAATTCTCTTTGGAGGCTGTCCTCGTTCAAGATGATGAACAGGGATTTCAGCATCCAATCAGTTTTGCGGCTCGGAAATTAAATGACACCGAGGTTAAGTACTCTGTTTTTGAAAAGGAAGCTTTGGGTGTGGTGTGTGGCATACAGCAATTTAAACAATATTTGTATGGGAGAGAATTTAAAGTTTATTGTGACCAAAAGAGAATGTCACAGATTTTCAAACTCAAGGACCCCACATCTAGAATTGCCAGGTGGATCATGACCCTACAGGAGTTTTCATATGAGATCATACACAAACCAGGTAGGTTAAATCAAATGGCAGATTATTTGTCTAGAGCTAAGTACATACCCTCCCATGAACACCCAGAAACCACACCCAAACACATTTATAACATTAATATGGACACTCAAAATTTTGGTTTTGGTGTTATGTCAGAAGCCATTATTATATCGAAACAAAAGCAAGATGATATGTGTAGGGAGATTGTGAAAAAAATAAACTCTAATTTCAAGTTCCCCCCTTCCTCACCACACTTATACATACACAAGGGTATTTTGGTTTGTAAAAACTTAAACAATGGGAGACACAATGGCCCAAGACTGGTTGTCCCAAAATCATTGGTACACCTGGTATTGCAATATTGTCATGACAACAATGCTGTTGCACATTCGGGTCTAAGTAGAACATTACATAGAGTTAAACAAAAAAAAATTTGGATTGGTATGTATAAAATGTCAAAACAATATGTGGGTTCATGTCACTCATGTGTACAACGAAGGGGATTTTGCAAACCTGCAAAGGCCCCCTTACAGAAAATTCCCGTCCCTAGTCGACCCTTTGAGAAATGCAGTATTGATGCCGTTGGACCACTTGTCACTTCTAGACATGGAAACAAGTGGATTTTGGTGATTCGCGATTATTTTACAAGGTATCCAGAAGCTTACCCTGTTTCAGATATACAGAGTAACACTGTGGCCAATTGTATTGATTGATTTTTTTTCCAGACATGGGCTAATGCAGGTCCTGTATTCTGACAGAGGCTCCAATTTTTTGTCGCAGGCCATGACACAGGTTTATAATATATTGGGCATTGATAAACAACACACTGTTAGCTATAATCCAGGTGGAAATGGCATGTTGGAGCGTCTAAACAAAACTCTGATTGATACACTCAGTCATCTTGTTAGTGAAACCCAAGATGACTGGTGTGAACACATACCTTTAGCCTTGATGGCATTTAGAACAGCGTTTCATGGGACAATTCAGGAAACTCCAGCTTTCCTACTTTATGGTAGAGACATTGCCATGCCTTATGATCTAATTTTCTCTTCAAAATTTCGCACGTACAATGACACTCCAACATATGCCCAGAACTTGGTGTCAAGGTTACAAACTACATTTGAAATCGTTAAGAAAAACCTGGAGAAGGCTGCTGACACACAGGTTGAGCAAAGCTTAGAGAAGCACTCATATAGAAAAATAGACGTAGGGGACACTGTATATTTACACACACCAAAAATAAAAATACACACGTCAAAGAAACTATCTAAACAGAACCAGGGTCCCTATAGAGTTATGAGGAAATCATCCCCTGTTCTGTTTGAAATTGTGTTGATTGCTGATCCCACAAAAATTCAAAAGGTGCATATGAATAGGTTGATAAAAGTTGAAATGCGCCAACCATTCCCATATCAAAATGATAACAATGAGGTTGATCTCCAGATTGCTGACTCTGTGGCTGGTGAACATGAGGAACAATGTAAAATATTATATCCTCCATTAATGTTGCCCATTGATTTGAACCATCCATATTTATGGCATTGTATTGGGTCACATGTGAACGGGATTGGCAACATAAGTAGTTATGATACATGTGGCTCCTTAAGTGAATCTCCAAACATGCTTGGATTAAACCCTGAAAATGCACAGGTGACTGATGAAATTATAAACTTAAATGTCTCGCCTCAAGGAACTCTCCCACAAGCAAACCAAGCTTGTACTTCGAGTAGGGAACAAATTGGTGCCTCTGAAATTCCTGCGTCAAAACATGGTTATAATCTTAGAAGCAGGGATAACTGTGGTTTTGTTACCAAAATGTAAAATGCTGAGTTGATTATGTTGTGTTACTAAACTATATACTCTGGAAATTGCATAAATAATCCAAAATATTGTAAATGTGAAATTTTGTCTCTGTAATGTATTTATATCACTTTTTGGAGTGGGGATTTTGGGAAAATGGGGTGAAGTGTTTAACTGCATTTTTCAGAAATGTTTTACTTTAGAAAAAGGTTGGTGAAATTGTATTTGAATTAAGGTAATTTATAATTGCTTGGTGGTAAAATTACACGAAACTTGGGGTCTCTTTTGAATTCTTCTGTTGTTACCTCACAAAGCTTCAGAATCATCTGATTGATATCGATATGTTATTCTTATTGTTTTGATATTGGGTGTAATATGTGATTGTATGGATAGTTTTTTTTTAACTGGTGATTAATTTCTCACATGAACCTGGAAAATTGTTTGTAAACAAGCTCAGAGAAGTTGTTTTCTGGTAGTGTTTCGAATATGAAAATTTAGCTGCATTTGAATGTTTTATAAATTTGTGTCTATAAAGGAAAAAGAAAAAAAAAAAAAAAATTTCTTTGAAATTTTTTTTTTACAGATACCAGGAAGGATTTGTTGTGATGCTAATATTTAATTTTATATGTATGTTTTTGATTTAAGTGCACTTTTCCTTCCTCTAAAGTTTTTGGTACTTCGATCATCTTGATTTTTGCTCTCCACTAATATATTTTATTTCTGGCGAATCTGTGGGTAGTTGAATTACCTTTCCAATTGCGGAATTGACTTGCATAAACTCTAACGGGGATTGGAGAACTGCTACGTCAGCTACCTGAGGGAGAAAACGTCTTTCTGGTGGCGAGCGGTGAGTGCCGCGATTTTTGTTTGTGTGAAAAGGAAGTGAAGGGAGAAAAAACGAGACGGCGGTAGGATCAAAATAAGAATCTACGGGGGCCAAAGGAGTAAAAGAAAAAAGAAACGGGGTAGCGGTGAGAGAGGCAGAGAGGTTTTTGGGAGCTTGGAGATAGGAGATGAACTAACCGGGTGGCGGCTAGTATGGTTCGAAGACTTTGAAAACTCTAGATCGTGCAAGACTACTAAAGTAATCCCCGCCAACGCCTGAGAAATCGTTGCATTATGCTCCCCTAACGTTATGCTGTGTTAATTCCTGACGCCGGAGCCTGTACCTTCATCGGAAGCTGTGACTACCTGTCGCCGGGACCTTCATCGGAAGCTGTGTTACTACCTGTCGCCGGGACCTTCATCGGAAGCTGTGTTAATTCCTGACGCCGGAGCCTGTACCTTCATCGGAAGCTGTGTTACTACCTGTCGCCGGGACCTTCATCGGAAGCTGTGTTAATTCCTGACCATGGAGCGTGCAACTTCTCCCGACGCTAAGACTTTGCCTGATCCAGGAGCCTGAATCTTCATGTGCCAGTCAAACGCGCCTGGAATCTGAGACTCTCACAGATAAGCATTTCTAAAACTAAAACAAAATGTTCTTACTTCACGGAAAAATTATTATTAATCAAGTATTTAGTTAAAATCCTATGCCATTTCCCCGCTCTGTATAAAATTTTGTTGTGCGCTCTGCGTGCAGGTTATATATATAGCCTCGCTAGACCATTACTAGGTTAATTTGTGTGTTAAGACGTTTTGCTAGACTTGAATATTTGTTGTTGTTAATTTTAATTAAATTCCTTTACTCAGCAAATCTACATGCTTGTCTTCTTTAACACATGTGACACATCATTAATACATCTGACTGCATCCATTATACCACAGTAGGGATGTAGCTGAATTTTGGGTTATGAATTAATGTTTAACACAGGCCTTTAACCTTTAGATTATTTTTGTTTGAAAGCTCTCAGGTGAATTTCACCACATAAATATTGGTGCCGTGACCTTTGCTGCATCTAATTTAAAAAACTTGGTATAATGGTGGGTTGTTGATGATGTGTTATTTGTGGGATTGAATGTACAATATTTTAGTGACTTAGTCCATGTTGTGTAACCATGCATATATATTCGGGTGATTGCGTTCCCTAACACAGAGTCAGTAGTAAAAATGGATGACGAGCTGGGACAACCACCTATAGGGGTAAATATGGATTTTAATCCACAAAACCTAGCAAATCCCTTTTTTCTCGCAAGTTTGCCTTCTCTAAATGGAAATAATTGTACTACTTTTTTCGAAAGTCTTGAGGCCATGGGTCAGTTGTCAAATTGGTCTCACCCACAAATGCTGGTAATTACAAAACTCAAAATTGAGGGACAGGCTAGGGAACTTGTAAAGAATACCCTAAATGGTAAAAGCATAACATACACTGAGCTAAAAACCATTATAGTACAACACTTTTCACACACTGACACAGCGTCTACAAGCATTGCAAATTTAACTTCAGCTGTGCAAGGTCAAAATGAATCTTGCAGGGATTTTTCAGTTAGATTGGAGGGTCTTGTAAACAAAACTAATGCACCTGCAGAATTCAGGACACAATTAAAACTGTCTCAATTTATCATGGGTTTGAAACCTTCTATTAAGTCGCAGGTACAGATTCAAAACCCTCCCTCTTTTGTAGAGGCGGTTCAATTGGCTCAGAGAGTGGAATTGTCTCTGGAATCCCTCCACTCAACTGTCAACACAGTCTCAACTCATACACAAATACAGGATTCTGCAAATGCTCATTTTGTCAAAGAGCTGGAAATTACCAGAGATTCATATTTAAAATCATTCGAATTGTTGACAAAGCGAATTGAAGAACTCTCGGTAAGAGTGGACAACGCTCAGCAAATTAGACAAATTGATCGCAGTACAAACAGGGACATTACCTGTTTTTACTGTTATATTAGAGGTCATAGAATGAACGATTGCAGGAAAAGAGTGTCTGATCAGTCCAGGCAACTTAATGGACAGAACTGGATGACCAATCAAAGAGGTCCTCGCCCACAAACAAACTGGAATAGGAATAACGGGGGTCAAACACAGAATCAAAACTTTCAGGGGTCTCGTCCACAACAAAACCGCGTTTTTAGAAATTGTTTTCCAGGCAACCATTTCAGTGCTAACTTTGTGGATCAAGAGCCATGGAGCTCAGCACAAACACAGCAGTTTGGTGGGCAAAATTGTCAAACCGCAGATCATGGGGAATTTTCAGGGGCTCAAAATACATACAATCATTTAAACTAATGCAGGGTGGAGATACACAGGGATCCATGTCCTCCATAAATACCCAGTCTGATCCTACACTTCCAATATGGTCACTGCAAAACTTTCAGCGAATAGACTTGCCTGTAATTGAGACACATTTAGGCAACATTCCTATTCTCAGCCTGCTCGATTCAGGTGCTGCTATTAATATGATGTATGTGCATACTTTAAATAGGTTAAGCGATTACAGAAATCTAGAAAATCCAAACTTTTCTATTAAAACGATAACGGGAATTGAGTTATCTACCCAGAAAGCAATCCAATGTGAGGTAAAAATACAAAATCAAGTTTTCACAACAAATTTTGTTATTTCAAACACTACCTTATCTTCTTCTTTTGACATTATTTTGGGTATTCAATTCTTATGCTCTAACAATTTGACTCTGGACTGTGCAAATAAATTGTTGAGAGGTCCTGGAATTTCTTTACCCTGGAAAAGTTGCACAAATTTCTCAAACTTTCAATTACCTGAGGTACAAAGGGATAACTTGCAACACAAAGTTGAAGAAATTCATAACATAAATCTTGGTATTCTAATTGGAAAAGTTAAGATCCCCCCATTCTCACAACAAGTGGTCAGGATAAGAATTAAAAATCCTGGACAGGTTGAGCCAGGACAAATTGTGCTAACACAACCAAACACGTATGCTGGAGACACAAAATATTTTGTAGCGAATGCTATTAGCCAAGTTTCAGATTTGCATTCTTGTAATGCACAGGTGTTAAACACTACAAGTGAAACTTTGACTGTAAATAAAGGAGCAAAACTTGTATCTGTCGAAATTCTCGACATGTCTAATATACCGACAAACAATGTGGACATTAATACTTTAACGAGGGAAAAGAGCCATAATCTCATTGACAAATTTGATTTGTCTCACTTACATAATGATGACAGACTAAAGGTACAAAATTTAATTGAAAATTATAGTGATGTCTTTGCTAATGACATTGTTCAACTGGGAAATTGTGAACTAATTAAACATAGAATACACCTGACCGATGACATTCCTACCCGCCAAAAGCCCTATCGTGTTCCATACAATCTTAAACAAGAAATGAAGAAACAGATAAATGATCACTTAGATGCTGGTATTATACAACATTCTACCTCTAGTTATGCTGCACCTGTTCTTTTAGTTCGTAAAGCAGATAACACATACAGACTCGTAGCCGATCTGAGGAAGTTAAATGAAAATACACTCCCAGACAATTTTCCTATACCAAATCTCACAGAAATGATAGACATCCTTAATGGAGCCAAATTCTTCAGTAGCTTAGATTTAACTAGTGGGTTTAATCAAATGAGTTTGCATAATGATGACGCTCATTTCACAGGCATTGCAACTGAGGAAGGTGTCTTTGAATATAGACTCCTACCTTTTGGATTACGGAATGCGAGTTCAAGTTTTCAGAGACTCATGAGTATAGTCCTTACAGGACTTTCTGACCTACAAATAGCTGTGTATATTGACGGTGTAGTAATCGCAAGCAAAACAATTGGGGAACACATTGAGAGGTTAGAGCTTGTATTCGAAAGGCTCAGACAAGCAAATTTAAAATTAAAACCCAAGAAGTGCTCACTGCTAAAGGATGAAATAACATATTTAGGACACCGTGTAAGTGAAGGTAAGGTTATGCCTGATCTGAAAAACATACAAGCCATTACACTAACTCAACCACCTAAGAACAGGAAACAAGTTAGAGGATTCTTGGTATTAACTGGGTTTTATAGGAGATTCATTCCCCCAATATGCAAAAACAGCACTTCCCCTTACAAATCTCACTAAGGAAAGCAATCCTTTTGCTTGGACACACGTTGAACAGGAGGCGTTTGATCAACTTAAACAGAGTTTGGTTAGGGAACCGTGCCTTAAACTTCCAGATTTTGATAGGCCTTTTGCTATTTGCACTGATGCAAGCAAATTCTCTTTGGGGGCTGTCCTCGTTCAAGATGATGAACAGGGATTTCAGCATCCAATCAGTTTTGCGGCTCGGAAATTAAATGACACCGAGGTTAAGTACTCTGTTTTTGAAAAGGAAGCTTTGGGTGTGGTGTTTGGCATACAGCAATTTAAACAATATTTGTATGGGAGAGAATTTAAAGTTTATTGTGACCAAAAGAGAATGTCACAGATTTTCAAACTCAAGGACCCCACATCTAGAATTGCCAGGTGGATCATGACCCTACAGGAGTTTTCATATGAGATCATACACAAACCAGGTAGGTTAAATCAAATGGCAGATTATTTGTCTAGAGCTAAGTACATACCCTCCCATGAACACCCAGAAACCACACCCAAACACATTTATAACATTAATATGGACACTCAAAATTTTGGTTTTGGTGTTATGTCAGAAGCCATTATTATATCGAAACAAAAGCAAGATGATATGTGTAGGGAGATTGTGAAAAAAATAAACTCTAATTTCAAGTTCCCCCCTTCCTCACCACACTTCTACATACACAAGGGTATTTTGGTTTGTAAAAACTTAAACAATGGGAGACACAATGGCCCAAGACTGGTTGTCCCAAAATCATTGGTACACCTGGTATTGCAATATTGTCATGACAACAATGCTGTTGCACATTCGGGTCTAAGTAGAACATTACATAGAGTTAAACAAAAAAAAAATTGGATTGGTATGTATAAAATGTCAAAACAATATGTGGGTTCATGTCACTCATGTGTACAACGAAGGGGATTTTGCAAACCTGCAAAGGCCCCCTTACAGAAAATTCCCGTCCCTAGTCGACCCTTTGAGAAATGCAGTATTGATGCCGTTGGACCACTTGTCACTTCTAGACATGGAAACAAGTGGATTTTGGTGATTTGCGATTATTTTACAAGGTATCCAGAAGCTTACCCTGTTTCAGATATACAGAGTAACACTGTGGCAAGGGTATTGATTGATTTTTTTTCCAGACATGGGCTAATGCAGGTCCTGTATTCTGACAGAGGCTCCAATTTTTTGTCGCAGGCCATGACACAGGTTTATAATATATTGGGCATTGATAAACAACACACTGTTAGCTATAATCCAGGTGGAAATGGCATGTTGGAGCGTCTAAACAAAACTCTGATTGATACACTCAGTCATCTTGTTAGTGAAACCCAAGATGACTGGTGTGAACACATACCTTTAGCCTTGATGGCATTTAGAACAGCGTTTCATGGGACAATTCAGGAAACTCCAGCTTTCCTACTTTATGGTAGAGACATTGCCATGCCTTATGATCTAATTTTCTCTTCAAAATTTCGCACGTACAATGACACTCCAACATATGCCCAGAACTTGGTGTCAAGGTTACAAACTACATTTGAAATCGTTAAGAAAAACCTGGAGAAGGCTGCTGACACACAGGTTGAGCAAAGCTTAGAGAAGCACTCATATAGAAAAATAGACGTAGGGGACACTGTATATTTACACACACCAAAAATAAAAATACACACGTCAAAGAAACTATCTAAACAGAACCAGGGTCCCTATAGAGTTATGAGGAAATCATCCCCTGTTCTGTTTGAAATTGTGTTGATTGCTGATCCCACAAAAATTCAAAAGGTGCATATGAATAGGTTGATAAAAGTTGAAATGCGCCAACCATTCCCATATCAAAATGATAACAATGAGGTTGATCTCCAGATTGCTGACTCTGTGGCTGGTGAACATGAGGAACAATGTAAAATATTATATCCTCCATTAATGTTGCCCATTGATTTGAACCATCCATATTTATGGCATTGTATTGGGTCACATGTGAACGGGATTGGCAACATAAGTAGTTATGATACATGTGGCTCCTTAAGTGAATCTCCAAACATGCTTGGATTAAACCCTGAAAATGCACAGGTGACTGATGAAATTATAAACTTAAATGTCTCGCCTCAAGGAACTCTCCCACAAGCAAACCAAGCTTGTACTTCGAGTAGGGAACAAATTGGTGCCTCTGAAATTCCTGCGTCAAAACATGGTTATAATCTTAGAAGCAGGGATAACTGTGGTTTTGTTACCAAAATGTAAAATGCTGAGTTGATTATGTTGTGTTACTAAACTATATACTCTGGAAATTGCATAAATAATCCAAAATATTGTAAATGTGAAATTTTGTCTCTGTAATGTATTTATATCACTTTTTGGAGTGGGGATTTTGGGAAAATGGGGTGAAGTGTTTAACTGCATTTTTCAGAAATGTTTTACTTTAGAAAAAGGTTGGTGAAATTGTATTTGAATTAAGGTAATTTATAATTGCTTGGTGGTAAAATTACACGAAACTTGGGGTCTCTTTTGAATTCTTCTGTTGTTACCTCACAAAGCTTCAGAATCATCTGATTGATATCGAAATGTTATTCTTATTGTTTTGATATTGGGTGTAATATGTGATTGTATGGATAGTTTTTTTTTAACTGGTGATTAATTTCTCACATGAACCTGGAAAATTGTTTGTAAACAAGCTCAGAGAAGTTGTTTTCTGGTAGTGTTTCGAATATGAAAATTTAGCTGCATTTGAATGTTTTATAAATTTGTGTCTATAAAGGAAAAAGAAAAAAAAAAAAAAAAAAAATTTCTTTGAAATTTTTTTTTTTACAGATACCAGGAAGGATTTGTTGTGATGCTAATATTTAATTTTATATGTATGTTTTTGATTTAAGTGCACTTTTCCTTCCTCTAAAGTTTTTGGTACTTCGATCATCTTGATTTTTGCTCTCCACTAATATATTTTATTTCTGGCGAATCTGTGGGTAGTTGAATTACCTTTCCAATTGCGGAATTGACTTGCATAAACTCTAACGGGGATTGGAGAACTGCTACGTCAGCTACCTGAGGGAGAAAACGTCTTTCTGGTGGCGAGCGGTGAGTGCCGCGATTTTTGTTTGTGTGAAAAGGAAGTGAAGGGAGAAAAAACGAGACGGCGGTAGGATCAAAATAAGAATCTACGGGGGCCAAAGGAGTAAAAGAAAAAAGAAACGGGGTAGCGGTGAGAGAGGCAGAGAGGTTTTTGGGAGCTTGGAGATAGGAGATGAACTAACCGGGTGGCGGCTAGTATGGTTCGAAGACTTTGAAAACTCTAGATCGTGCAAGACTACTAAAGTAATCCCCGCCAACGCCTGAGAAATCGTTGCATTATGCTCCCCTAACGTTATGCTGTGTTAATTCCTGACGCCGGAGCCTGTACCTTCATCGGAAGCTGTGACTACCTGTCGCCGGGACCTTCATCGGAAGCTGTGTTACTACCTGTCGCCGGGACCTTCATCGGAAGCTGTGTTAATTCCTGACGCCGGAGCCTGTACCTTCATCGGAAGCTGTGTTACTACCTGTCGCCGGGACCTTCATCGGAAGCTGTGTTAATTCCTGACCCTGGAGCCTGCAACTTCTCCCGACGCTAAGACTTTGCCTGATCCAGGAGCCTGAATCTTCATGTGCCAGTCAAACGCGCCTGGAATCTGAGACTCTCACAGATAAGCATTTCTAAAACTAAAACAAAATGTTCTTACTTCACGGAAAAATTATTATTAATCAAGTATTTAGTTAAAATCCTATGCCATTTCCCCGCTCTGTATAAAATTTTGTTGTGCGCTCTGCGTGCAGGTTATATATATAGCCTCGCTAGACCATTACTAGGTTAATTTGTGTGTTAAGACGTTTTGCTAGACTTGAATATTTGTTGTTGTTAATTTTAATTAAATTCCTTTACTCAGCAAATCTACATGCTTGTCTTCTTTAACACATGTGACACATCATTAATACATCTGACTGCATCCATTATACCACAGTAGGGATGTAGCTGAATTTTGGGTTATGAATTAATGTTTAACACAGGCCTTTAACCTTTAGATTATTTTTGTTTGAAAGCTCTCAGGTGAATTTCACCACATAAATATTGGTGCCGTGACCTTTGCTGCATCTAATTTAAAAAACTTGGTATAATGGTGGGTTGTTGATGATGTGTTATTTGTGGGATTGAATGTACAATATTTTAGTGACTTAGTCCATGTTGTGTAACCATGCATATATATTCGGGTGATTGCGTTCCCTAACACAGAGTCAGTAGTAAAAATGGATGACGAGCTGGGACAACCACCTATAGGGGTAAATATGGATTTTAATCCACAAAACCTAGCAAATCCCTTTTTTCTCGCAAGTTTGCCTTCTCTAAATGGAAATAATTGTACTACTTTTTTCGAAAGTCTTGAGGCCATGGGTCAGTTGTCAAATTGGTCTCACCCACAAATGCTGGTAATTACAAAACTCAAAATTGAGGGACAGGCTAGGGAACTTGTAAAGAATACCCTAAATGGTAAAAGCATAACATACACTGAGCTAAAAACCATTATAGTACAACACTTTTCACACACTGACACAGCGTCTACAAGCATTGCAAATTTAACTTCAGCTGTGCAAGGTCAAAATGAATCTTGCAGGGATTTTTCAGTTAGATTGGAGGGTCTTGCAAACAAAACTAATGCACCTGCAGAATTCAGGACACAATTAAAACTGTCTCAATTTATCATGGGTTTGAAACCTTCTATTAAGTCGCAGGTACAGATTCAAAACCCTCCCTCTTTTGTAGAGGCGGTTCAATTGGCTCAGAGAGTGGAATTGTCTCTGGAATCCCTCCACTCAACTGTCAACACAGTCTCAACTCATACACAAATACAGGATTCTGCAAATGCTCATTTTGTCAAAGAGCTGGAAATTACCAGAGATTCATATTTAAAATCATTCGAATTGTTGACAAAGCGAATTGAAGAACTCTCGGTAAGGGTGGACAACGCTCAGCAAATTAGACAAATTGATCGCAGTACAAACAGGGACATTACCTGTTTTTACTGTTATATTAGAGGTCATAGAATGAACGATTGCAGGAAAAGAGTGTCTGATCAGTCCAGGCAACTTAATGGACAGAACTGGATGACCAATCAAAGAGGTCCTCGCCCACAAACAAACTGGAATAGGAATAACGGGGGTCAAACACAGAATCAAAACTTTCAGGGGTCTCGTCCACAACAAAACCGCGTTTTTAGAAATTGTTTTCCAGGCAACCATTTCAGTGCTAACTTTGTGGATCAAGAGCCATGGAGCTCAGCACAAACACAGCAGTTTGGTGGGCAAAATTGTCAAACCGCAGATCATGGGGAATTTTCAGGGGCTCAAAATACATACAATCATTTAAACTAATGCAGGGTGGAGACACACAGGGATCCATGTCCTCCATAAATACCCAGTCTGATCCTACACTTCCAATATGGTCACTGCAAAACTTTCAGCGAATAGACTTGCCTGTAATTGAAACACATTTAGGCAACATTCCTATTCTCAGCCTGCTCGATTCAGGTGCTGCTATTAATATGATGTATGTGCATACTTTAAATAGGTTAAGCGATTACAGAAATCTAGAAAATCCAAACTTTTCTATTAAAACGATAACGGGAATTGAGTTATCTACCCAGAAAGCAATCCAATGTGAGGTAAAAATACAAAATCAAGTTTTCACAACAAATTTTGTTATTTCAAACACTACCTTATCTTCTTCTTTTGACATTATTTTGGGTATTCAATTCTTATGCTCTAACAATTTGACTCTGGACTGTGCAAATAAATTGTTGAGAGGTCCTGGAATTTCTTTACCCTGGAAAAGTTGCACAAATTTCTCAAACTTTCAATTACCTGAGGTACAAAGGGATAACTTGCAACACAAAGTTGAAGAAATTCATAACATAAATCTTGGTATTCTAATTGGAAAAGTTAAGATCCCCCCATTCTCACAACAAGTGGTCAGGATAAGAATTAAAAATCCTGGACAGGTTGAGCCAGGACAAATTGTGCTAACACAACCAAACACGTATGCTGGAGACACAAAATATTTTGTAGCGAATGCTATTAGCCAAGTTTCAGATTTGCATTCTTGTAATGCACAGGTGTTAAACACTACAAGTGAAACTTTGACTGTAAATAAAGGAGCAAAACTTGTATCTGTCGAAATTCTCGACATGTCTAATATACCGACAAACAATGTGGACATTAATACTTTAACGAGGGAAAAGAGCCATAATCTCATTGACAAATTTGATTTGTCTCACTTACATAATGATGACAGACTAAAGGTACAAAATTTAATTGAAAATTATAGTGATGTCTTTGCTAATGACATTGGTCAACTGGGAAATTGTGAACTAATTAAACATAGAATACACCTGACCGATGACATTCCTACCCGCCAAAAGCCCTATCGTGTTCCATACAATCTTAAACAAGAAATGAAGAAACAGATAAATGATCACCTAGATGCTGGTATTATACAACATTCTACCTCTAGTTATGCTGCACCTGTTCTTTTAGTTCGTAAAGCAGATAACACATACTGACTCGTAGCCGATCTGAGGAAGTTAAATGAAAAAACACTCCCAGACAATTTTCCTATACCAAATCTCACAGAAATGATAGACATGCTTAATGGAGCCAAATTCTTCAGTAGCTTAGATTTAACTAGTGGGTTTAATCAAATGAGTTTGCATCCTGATGACGCTCATTTCACAGGCATTGCAACTGAGGAAGGTGTCTTTGAATATAGACTCCTACCTTTTGGATTACGGAATGCGAGTTCAAGTTTTCAGAGACTCATGAGTATAGTCCTTACAGGACTTTCTGACCTACAAATAGCTGTGTATATTGACGGTGTAGTAATCGCAAGCAAAACAATTGGGGAACACATTGAGAGGTTAGAGCTTGTATTCGAAAGGCTCAGACAAGCAAATTTAAAATTAAAACCCAAGAAGTGCTCACTGCTAAAGGATGAAATAACATATTTAGGACACCGTGTAAGTGAAGGTAAGGTTATGCCTGATCTGAAAAACATACAAGCCATTACACTAACTCAACCACCTAAGAACAGGAAACAAGTTAGAGGATTCTTGGTATTAACTGGGTTTTATAGGAGATTCATTCCCCCAATATGCAAAAACAGCACTTCCCCTTACAAATCTCACTAAGGAAAGCAATCCTTTTGCTTGGACACACGTTGAACAGGAGGCGTTTGATCAACTTAAACAGAGTTTGGTTAGGGAACCGTGCCTTAAACTTCCAGATTTTGATAGGCCTTTTGCTATTTGCACTGATGCAAGCAAATTCTCTTTGGAGGCTGTCCTCGTTCAAGATGATGAACAGGGATTTCAGCATCCAATCAGTTTTGCGGCTCGGAAATTAAATGACACCGAGGTTAAGTACTCTGTTTTTGAAAAGGAAGCTTTGGGTGTGGTGTGTGGCATACAGCAATTTAAACAATATTTGTATGGGAGAGAATTTAAAGTTTATTGTGACCAAAAGAGAATGTCACAGATTTTCAAACTCAAGGACCCCACATCTAGAATTGCCAGGTGGATCATGACCCTACAGGAGTTTTCATATGAGATCATACACAAACCAGGTAGGTTAAATCAAATGGCAGATTATTTGTCTAGAGCTAAGTACATACCCTCCCATGAACACCCAGAAACCACACCCAAACACATTTATAACATTAATATGGACACTCAAAATTTTGGTTTTGGTGTTATGTCAGAAGCCATTATTATATCGAAACAAAAGCAAGATGATATGTGTAGGGAGATTGTGAAAAAAATAAACTCTAATTTCAAGTTCCCCCCTTCCTCACCACACTTATACATACACAAGGGTATTTTGGTTTGTAAAAACTTAAACAATGGGAGACACAATGGCCCAAGACTGGTTGTCCCAAAATCATTGGTACACCTGGTATTGCAATATTGTCATGACAACAATGCTGTTGCACATTCGGGTCTAAGTAGAACATTACATAGAGTTAAACAAAAAAAAATTTGGATTGGTATGTATAAAATGTCAAAACAATATGTGGGTTCATGTCACTCATGTGTACAACGAAGGGGATTTTGCAAACCTGCAAAGGCCCCCTTACAGAAAATTCCCGTCCCTAGTCGACCCTTTGAGAAATGCAGTATTGATGCCGTTGGACCACTTGTCACTTCTAGACATGGAAACAAGTGGATTTTGGTGATTCGCGATTATTTTACAAGGTATCCAGAAGCTTACCCTGTTTCAGATATACAGAGTAACACTGTGGCCAATTGTATTGATTGATTTTTTTTCCAGACATGGGCTAATGCAGGTCCTGTATTCTGACAGAGGCTCCAATTTTTTGTCGCAGGCCATGACACAGGTTTATAATATATTGGGCATTGATAAACAACACACTGTTAGCTATAATCCAGGTGGAAATGGCATGTTGGAGCGTCTAAACAAAACTCTGATTGATACACTCAGTCATCTTGTTAGTGAAACCCAAGATGACTGGTGTGAACACATACCTTTAGCCTTGATGGCATTTAGAACAGCGTTTCATGGGACAATTCAGGAAACTCCAGCTTTCCTACTTTATGGTAGAGACATTGCCATGCCTTATGATCTAATTTTCTCTTCAAAATTTCGCACGTACAATGACACTCCAACATATGCCCAGAACTTGGTGTCAAGGTTACAAACTACATTTGAAATCGTTAAGAAAAACCTGGAGAAGGCTGCTGACACACAGGTTGAGCAAAGCTTAGAGAAGCACTCATATAGAAAAATAGACGTAGGGGACACTGTATATTTACACACACCAAAAATAAAAATACACACGTCAAAGAAACTATCTAAACAGAACCAGGGTCCCTATAGAGTTATGAGGAAATCATCCCCTGTTCTGTTTGAAATTGTGTTGATTGCTGATCCCACAAAAATTCAAAAGGTGCATATGAATAGGTTGATAAAAGTTGAAATGCGCCAACCATTCCCATATCAAAATGATAACAATGAGGTTGATCTCCAGATTGCTGACTCTGTGGCTGGTGAACATGAGGAACAATGTAAAATATTATATCCTCCATTAATGTTGCCCATTGATTTGAACCATCCATATTTATGGCATTGTATTGGGTCACATGTGAACGGGATTGGCAACATAAGTAGTTATGATACATGTGGCTCCTTAAGTGAATCTCCAAACATGCTTGGATTAAACCCTGAAAATGCACAGGTGACTGATGAAATTATAAACTTAAATGTCTCGCCTCAAGGAACTCTCCCACAAGCAAACCAAGCTTGTACTTCGAGTAGGGAACAAATTGGTGCCTCTGAAATTCCTGCGTCAAAACATGGTTATAATCTTAGAAGCAGGGATAACTGTGGTTTTGTTACCAAAATGTAAAATGCTGAGTTGATTATGTTGTGTTACTAAACTATATACTCTGGAAATTGCATAAATAATCCAAAATATTGTAAATGTGAAATTTTGTCTCTGTAATGTATTTATATCACTTTTTGGAGTGGGGATTTTGGGAAAATGGGGTGAAGTGTTTAACTGCATTTTTCAGAAATGTTTTACTTTAGAAAAAGGTTGGTGAAATTGTATTTGAATTAAGGTAATTTATAATTGCTTGGTGGTAAAATTACACGAAACTTGGGGTCTCTTTTGAATTCTTCTGTTGTTACCTCACAAAGCTTCAGAATCATCTGATTGATATCGATATGTTATTCTTATTGTTTTGATATTGGGTGTAATATGTGATTGTATGGATAGTTTTTTTTTAACTGGTGATTAATTTCTCACATGAACCTGGAAAATTGTTTGTAAACAAGCTCAGAGAAGTTGTTTTCTGGTAGTGTTTCGAATATGAAAATTTAGCTGCATTTGAATGTTTTATAAATTTGTGTCTATAAAGGAAAAAGAAAAAAAAAAAAAAAATTTCTTTGAAATTTTTTTTTTACAGATACCAGGAAGGATTTGTTGTGATGCTAATATTTAATTTTATATGTATGTTTTTGATTTAAGTGCACTTTTCCTTCCTCTAAAGTTTTTGGTACTTCGATCATCTTGATTTTTGCTCTCCACTAATATATTTTATTTCTGGCGAATCTGTGGGTAGTTGAATTACCTTTCCAATTGCGGAATTGACTTGCATAAACTCTAACGGGGATTGGAGAACTGCTACGTCAGCTACCTGAGGGAGAAAACGTCTTTCTGGTGGCGAGCGGTGAGTGCCGCGATTTTTGTTTGTGTGAAAAGGAAGTGAAGGGAGAAAAAACGAGACGGCGGTAGGATCAAAATAAGAATCTACGGGGGCCAAAGGAGTAAAAGAAAAAAGAAACGGGGTAGCGGTGAGAGAGGCAGAGAGGTTTTTGGGAGCTTGGAGATAGGAGATGAACTAACCGGGTGGCGGCTAGTATGGTTCGAAGACTTTGAAAACTCTAGATCGTGCAAGACTACTAAAGTAATCCCCGCCAACGCCTGAGAAATCGTTGCATTATGCTCCCCTAACGTTATGCTGTGTTAATTCCTGACGCCGGAGCCTGTACCTTCATCGGAAGCTGTGACTACCTGTCGCCGGGACCTTCATCGGAAGCTGTGTTACTACCTGTCGCCGGGACCTTCATCGGAAGCTGTGTTAATTCCTGACGCCGGAGCCTGTACCTTCATCGGAAGCTGTGTTACTACCTGTCGCCGGGACCTTCATCGGAAGCTGTGTTAATTCCTGACCATGGAGCGTGCAACTTCTCCCGACGCTAAGACTTTGCCTGATCCAGGAGCCTGAATCTTCATGTGCCAGTCAAACGCGCCTGGAATCTGAGACTCTCACAGATAAGCATTTCTAAAACTAAAACAAAATGTTCTTACTTCACGGAAAAATTATTATTAATCAAGTATTTAGTTAAAATCCTATGCCATTTCCCCGCTCTGTATAAAATTTTGTTGTGCGCTCTGCGTGCAGGTTATATATATAGCCTCGCTAGACCATTACTAGGTTAATTTGTGTGTTAAGACGTTTTGCTAGACTTGAATATTTGTTGTTGTTAATTTTAATTAAATTCCTTTACTCAGCAAATCTACATGCTTGTCTTCTTTAACACATGTGACACATCATTAATACATCTGACTGCATCCATTATACCACAGTAGGGATGTAGCTGAATTTTGGGTTATGAATTAATGTTTAACACAGGCCTTTAACCTTTAGATTATTTTTGTTTGAAAGCTCTCAGGTGAATTTCACCACATAAATATTGGTGCCGTGACCTTTGCTGCATCTAATTTAAAAAACTTGGTATAATGGTGGGTTGTTGATGATGTGTTATTTGTGGGATTGAATGTACAATATTTTAGTGACTTAGTCCATGTTGTGTAACCATGCATATATATTCGGGTGATTGCGTTCCCTAACACAGAGTCAGTAGTAAAAATGGATGACGAGCTGGGACAACCACCTATAGGGGTAAATATGGATTTTAATCCACAAAACCTAGCAAATCCCTTTTTTCTCGCAAGTTTGCCTTCTCTAAATGGAAATAATTGTACTACTTTTTTCGAAAGTCTTGAGGCCATGGGTCAGTTGTCAAATTGGTCTCACCCACAAATGCTGGTAATTACAAAACTCAAAATTGAGGGACAGGCTAGGGAACTTGTAAAGAATACCCTAAATGGTAAAAGCATAACATACACTGAGCTAAAAACCATTATAGTACAACACTTTTCACACACTGACACAGCGTCTACAAGCATTGCAAATTTAACTTCAGCTGTGCAAGGTCAAAATGAATCTTGCAGGGATTTTTCAGTTAGATTGGAGGGTCTTGTAAACAAAACTAATGCACCTGCAGAATTCAGGACACAATTAAAACTGTCTCAATTTATCATGGGTTTGAAACCTTCTATTAAGTCGCAGGTACAGATTCAAAACCCTCCCTCTTTTGTAGAGGCGGTTCAATTGGCTCAGAGAGTGGAATTGTCTCTGGAATCCCTCCACTCAACTGTCAACACAGTCTCAACTCATACACAAATACAGGATTCTGCAAATGCTCATTTTGTCAAAGAGCTGGAAATTACCAGAGATTCATATTTAAAATCATTCGAATTGTTGACAAAGCGAATTGAAGAACTCTCGGTAAGAGTGGACAACGCTCAGCAAATTAGACAAATTGATCGCAGTACAAACAGGGACATTACCTGTTTTTACTGTTATATTAGAGGTCATAGAATGAACGATTGCAGGAAAAGAGTGTCTGATCAGTCCAGGCAACTTAATGGACAGAACTGGATGACCAATCAAAGAGGTCCTCGCCCACAAACAAACTGGAATAGGAATAACGGGGGTCAAACACAGAATCAAAACTTTCAGGGGTCTCGTCCACAACAAAACCGCGTTTTTAGAAATTGTTTTCCAGGCAACCATTTCAGTGCTAACTTTGTGGATCAAGAGCCATGGAGCTCAGCACAAACACAGCAGTTTGGTGGGCAAAATTGTCAAACCGCAGATCATGGGGAATTTTCAGGGGCTCAAAATACATACAATCATTTAAACTAATGCAGGGTGGAGATACACAGGGATCCATGTCCTCCATAAATACCCAGTCTGATCCTACACTTCCAATATGGTCACTGCAAAACTTTCAGCGAATAGACTTGCCTGTAATTGAGACACATTTAGGCAACATTCCTATTCTCAGCCTGCTCGATTCAGGTGCTGCTATTAATATGATGTATGTGCATACTTTAAATAGGTTAAGCGATTACAGAAATCTAGAAAATCCAAACTTTTCTATTAAAACGATAACGGGAATTGAGTTATCTACCCAGAAAGCAATCCAATGTGAGGTAAAAATACAAAATCAAGTTTTCACAACAAATTTTGTTATTTCAAACACTACCTTATCTTCTTCTTTTGACATTATTTTGGGTATTCAATTCTTATGCTCTAACAATTTGACTCTGGACTGTGCAAATAAATTGTTGAGAGGTCCTGGAATTTCTTTACCCTGGAAAAGTTGCACAAATTTCTCAAACTTTCAATTACCTGAGGTACAAAGGGATAACTTGCAACACAAAGTTGAAGAAATTCATAACATAAATCTTGGTATTCTAATTGGAAAAGTTAAGATCCCCCCATTCTCACAACAAGTGGTCAGGATAAGAATTAAAAATCCTGGACAGGTTGAGCCAGGACAAATTGTGCTAACACAACCAAACACGTATGCTGGAGACACAAAATATTTTGTAGCGAATGCTATTAGCCAAGTTTCAGATTTGCATTCTTGTAATGCACAGGTGTTAAACACTACAAGTGAAACTTTGACTGTAAATAAAGGAGCAAAACTTGTATCTGTCGAAATTCTCGACATGTCTAATATACCGACAAACAATGTGGACATTAATACTTTAACGAGGGAAAAGAGCCATAATCTCATTGACAAATTTGATTTGTCTCACTTACATAATGATGACAGACTAAAGGTACAAAATTTAATTGAAAATTATAGTGATGTCTTTGCTAATGACATTGTTCAACTGGGAAATTGTGAACTAATTAAACATAGAATACACCTGACCGATGACATTCCTACCCGCCAAAAGCCCTATCGTGTTCCATACAATCTTAAACAAGAAATGAAGAAACAGATAAATGATCACTTAGATGCTGGTATTATACAACATTCTACCTCTAGTTATGCTGCACCTGTTCTTTTAGTTCGTAAAGCAGATAACACATACAGACTCGTAGCCGATCTGAGGAAGTTAAATGAAAATACACTCCCAGACAATTTTCCTATACCAAATCTCACAGAAATGATAGACATCCTTAATGGAGCCAAATTCTTCAGTAGCTTAGATTTAACTAGTGGGTTTAATCAAATGAGTTTGCATAATGATGACGCTCATTTCACAGGCATTGCAACTGAGGAAGGTGTCTTTGAATATAGACTCCTACCTTTTGGATTACGGAATGCGAGTTCAAGTTTTCAGAGACTCATGAGTATAGTCCTTACAGGACTTTCTGACCTACAAATAGCTGTGTATATTGACGGTGTAGTAATCGCAAGCAAAACAATTGGGGAACACATTGAGAGGTTAGAGCTTGTATTCGAAAGGCTCAGACAAGCAAATTTAAAATTAAAACCCAAGAAGTGCTCACTGCTAAAGGATGAAATAACATATTTAGGACACCGTGTAAGTGAAGGTAAGGTTATGCCTGATCTGAAAAACATACAAGCCATTACACTAACTCAACCACCTAAGAACAGGAAACAAGTTAGAGGATTCTTGGTATTAACTGGGTTTTATAGGAGATTCATTCCCCCAATATGCAAAAACAGCACTTCCCCTTACAAATCTCACTAAGGAAAGCAATCCTTTTGCTTGGACACACGTTGAACAGGAGGCGTTTGATCAACTTAAACAGAGTTTGGTTAGGGAACCGTGCCTTAAACTTCCAGATTTTGATAGGCCTTTTGCTATTTGCACTGATGCAAGCAAATTCTCTTTGGGGGCTGTCCTCGTTCAAGATGATGAACAGGGATTTCAGCATCCAATCAGTTTTGCGGCTCGGAAATTAAATGACACCGAGGTTAAGTACTCTGTTTTTGAAAAGGAAGCTTTGGGTGTGGTGTTTGGCATACAGCAATTTAAACAATATTTGTATGGGAGAGAATTTAAAGTTTATTGTGACCAAAAGAGAATGTCACAGATTTTCAAACTCAAGGACCCCACATCTAGAATTGCCAGGTGGATCATGACCCTACAGGAGTTTTCATATGAGATCATACACAAACCAGGTAGGTTAAATCAAATGGCAGATTATTTGTCTAGAGCTAAGTACATACCCTCCCATGAACACCCAGAAACCACACCCAAACACATTTATAACATTAATATGGACACTCAAAATTTTGGTTTTGGTGTTATGTCAGAAGCCATTATTATATCGAAACAAAAGCAAGATGATATGTGTAGGGAGATTGTGAAAAAAATAAACTCTAATTTCAAGTTCCCCCCTTCCTCACCACACTTCTACATACACAAGGGTATTTTGGTTTGTAAAAACTTAAACAATGGGAGACACAATGGCCCAAGACTGGTTGTCCCAAAATCATTGGTACACCTGGTATTGCAATATTGTCATGACAACAATGCTGTTGCACATTCGGGTCTAAGTAGAACATTACATAGAGTTAAACAAAAAAAAATTTGGATTGGTATGTATAAAATGTCAAAACAATATGTGGGTTCATGTCACTCATGTGTACAACGAAGGGGATTTTGCAAACCTGCAAAGGCCCCCTTACAGAAAATTCCCGTCCCTAGTCGACCCTTTGAGAAATGCAGTATTGATGCCGTTGGACCACTTGTCACTTCTAGACATGGAAACAAGTGGATTTTGGTGATTCGCGATTATTTTACAAGGTATCCAGAAGCTTACCCTGTTTCAGATATACAGAGTAACACTGTGGCAATTGTATTGATTGATTTTTTTTCCAGACATGGGCTAATGCAGGTCCTGTATTCTGACAGAGGCTCCAATTTTTTGTCGCAGGCCATGACACAGGTTTATAATATATTGGGCATTGATAAACAACACACTGTTAGCTATAATCCAGGTGGAAATGGCATGTTGGAGCGTCTAAACAAAACTCTGATTGATACACTCAGTCATCTTGTTAGTGAAACCCAAGATGACTGGTGTGAACACATACCTTTAGCCTTGATGGCATTTAGAACAGCGTTTCATAGGACAATTCAGGAAACTCCAGCTTTCCTACTTTATGGTAGAGACATTGCCATGCCTTATGATCTAATTTTCTCTTCAAAATTTCGCACGTACAATGACACTCCAACATATGCCCAGAACTTGGTGTCAAGGTTACAAACTACATTTGAAATCGTTAAGAAAAACCTGGAGAAGGCTGCTGACACACAGGTTGAGCAAAGCTTAGAGAAGCACTCATATAGAAAAATAGACGTAGGGGACACTGTATATTTACACACACCAAAAATAAAAATACACACGTCAAAGAAACTATCTAAACAGAACCAGGGTCCCTATAGAGTTATGAGGAAATCATCCCCTGTTCTGTTTGAAATTGTGTTGATTGCTGATCCCACAAAAATTCAAAAGGTGCATATGAATAGGTTGATAAAAGTTGAAATGCGCCAACCATTCCCATATCAAAATGATAACAATGAGGTTGATCTCCAGATTGCTGACTCTGTGGCTGGTGAACATGAGGAACAATGTAAAATATTATATCCTCCATTAATGTTGCCCATTGATTTGAACCATCCATATTTATGGCATTGTATTGGGTCACATGTGAACGGGATTGGCAACATAAGTAGTTATGATACATGTGGCTCCTTAAGTGAATCTCCAAACATGCTTGGATTAAACCCTGAAAATGCACAGGTGACTGATGAAATTATAAACTTAAATGTCTCGCCTCAAGGAACTCTCCCACAAGCAAACCAAGCTTGTACTTCGAGTAGGGAACAAATTGGTGCCTCTGAAATTCCTGCGTCAAAACATGGTTATAATCTTAGAAGCAGGGATAACTGTGGTTTTGTTACCAAAATGTAAAATGCTGAGTTGATTATGTTGTGTTACTAAACTATATACTCTGGAAATTGCATAAATAATCCAAAATATTGTAAATGTGAAATTTTGTCTCTGTAATGTATTTATATCACTTTTTGGAGTGGGGATTTTGGGAAAATGGGGTGAAGTGTTTAACTGCATTTTTCAGAAATGTTTTACTTTAGAAAAAGGTTGGTGAAATTGTATTTGAATTAAGGTAATTTATAATTGCTTGGTGGTAAAATTACACGAAACTTGGGGTCTCTTTTGAATTCTTCTGTTGTTACCTCACAAAGCTTCAGAATCATCTGATTGATATCGATATGTTATTCTTATTGTTTTGATATTGGGTGTAATATGTGATTGTATGGATAGTTTTTTTTTAACTGGTGATTAATTTCTCACATGAACCTGGAAAATTGTTTGTAAACAAGCTCAGAGAAGTTGTTTTCTGGTAGTGTTTCGAATATGAAAATTTAGCTGCATTTGAATGTTTTATAAATTTGTGTCTATAAAGGAAAAAGAAAAAAAAAAAAAAAAAATTCTTTGAAATTTTTTTTTTACAGATACCAGGAAGGATTTGTTGTGATGCTAATATTTAATTTTATATGTATGTTTTTGATTTAAGTGCACTTTTCCTTCCTCTAAAGTTTTTGGTACTTCGATCATCTTGATTTTTGCTCTCCACTAATATATTTTATTTCTGGCGAATCTGTGGGTAGTTGAATTACCTTTCCAATTGCGGAATTGACTTGCATAAACTCTAACGGGGATTGGAGAACTGCTACGTCAGCTACCTGAGGGAGAAAACGTCTTTCTGGTGGCGAGCGGTGAGTGCCGCGATTTTTGTTTGTGTGAAAAGGAAGTGAAGGGAGAAAAAACGAGACGGCGGTAGGATCAAAATAAGAATCTACGGGGGCCAAAGGAGTAAAAGAAAAAAGAAACGGGGTAGCGGTGAGAGAGGCAGAGAGGTTTTTGGGAGCTTGGAGATAGGAGATGAACTAACCGGGTGGCGGCTAGTATGGTTCGAAGACTTTGAAAACTCTAGATCGTGCAAGACTACTAAAGTAATCCCCGCCAACGCCTGAGAAATCGTTGCATTATGCTCCCCTAACGTTATGCTGTGTTAATTCCTGACGCCGGAGCCTGTACCTTCATCGGAAGCTGTGACTACCTGTCGCCGGGACCTTCATCGGAAGCTGTGTTACTACCTGTCGCCGGGACCTTCATCGGAAGCTGTGTTAATTCCTGACGCCGGAGCCTGTACCTTCATCGGAAGCTGTGTTACTACCTGTCGCCGGGACCTTCATCGGAAGCTGTGTTAATTCCTGACCATGGAGCGTGCAACTTCTCCCGACGCTAAGACTTTGCCTGATCCAGGAGCCTGAATCTTCATGTGCCAGTCAAACGCGCCTGGAATCTGAGACTCTCACAGATAAGCATTTCTAAAACTAAAACAAAATGTTCTTACTTCACGGAAAAATTATTATTAATCAAGTATTTAGTTAAAATCCTATGCCATTTCCCCGCTCTGTATAAAATTTTGTTGTGCGCTCTGCGTGCAGGTTATATATATAGCCTCGCTAGACCATTACTAGGTTAATTTGTGTGTTAAGACGTTTTGCTAGACTTGAATATTTGTTGTTGTTAATTTTAATTAAATTCCTTTACTCAGCAAATCTACATGCTTGTCTTCTTTAACACATGTGACACATCATTAATACATCTGACTGCATCCATTATACCACAGTAGGGATGTAGCTGAATTTTGGGTTATGAATTAATGTTTAACACAGGCCTTTAACCTTTAGATTATTTTTGTTTGAAAGCTCTCAGGTGAATTTCACCACATAAATATTGGTGCCGTGACCTTTGCTGCATCTAATTTAAAAAACTTGGTATAATGGTGGGTTGTTGATGATGTGTTATTTGTGGGATTGAATGTACAATATTTTAGTGACTTAGTCCATGTTGTGTAACCATGCATATATATTCGGGTGATTGCGTTCCCTAACACAGAGTCAGTAGTAAAAATGGATGACGAGCTGGGACAACCACCTATAGGGGTAAATATGGATTTTAATCCACAAAACCTAGCAAATCCCTTTTTTCTCGCAAGTTTGCCTTCTCTAAATGGAAATAATTGTACTACTTTTTTCGAAAGTCTTGAGGCCATGGGTCAGTTGTCAAATTGGTCTCACCCACAAATGCTGGTAATTACAAAACTCAAAATTGAGGGACAGGCTAGGGAACTTGTAAAGAATACCCTAAATGGTAAAAGCATAACATACACTGAGCTAAAAACCATTATAGTACAACACTTTTCACACACTGACACAGCGTCTACAAGCATTGCAAATTTAACTTCAGCTGTGCAAGGTCAAAATGAATCTTGCAGGGATTTTTCAGTTAGATTGGAGGGTCTTGTAAACAAAACTAATGCACCTGCAGAATTCAGGACACAATTAAAACTGTCTCAATTTATCATGGGTTTGAAACCTTCTATTAAGTCGCAGGTACAGATTCAAAACCCTCCCTCTTTTGTAGAGGCGGTTCAATTGGCTCAGAGAGTGGAATTGTCTCTGGAATCCCTCCACTCAACTGTCAACACAGTCTCAACTCATACACAAATACAGGATTCTGCAAATGCTCATTTTGTCAAAGAGCTGGAAATTACCAGAGATTCATATTTAAAATCATTCGAATTGTTGACAAAGCGAATTGAAGAACTCTCGGTAAGAGTGGACAACGCTCAGCAAATTAGACAAATTGATCACAGTACAAACAGGGACATTACCTGTTTTTACTGTTATATTAGAGGTCATAGAATGAACGATTGCAGGAAAAGAGTGTCTGATCAGTCCAGGCAACTTAATGGACAGAACTGGATGACCAATCAAAGAGGTCCTCGCCCACAAACAAACTGGAATAGGAATAACGGGGGTCAAACACAGAATCAAAACTTTCAGGGGTCTCGTCCACAACAAAACCGCGTTTTTAGAAATTGTTTTCCAGGCAACCATTTCAGTGCTAACTTTGTGGATCAAGAGCCATGGAGCTCAGCACAAACACAGCAGTTTGGTGGGCAAAATTGTCAAACCGCAGATCATGGGGAATTTTCAGGGGCTCAAAATACATACAATCATTTAAACTAATGCAGGGTGGAGATACACAGGGATCCATGTCCTCCATAAATACCCAGTCTGATCCTACACTTCCAATATGGTCACTGCAAAACTTTCAGCGAATAGACTTGCCTGTAATTGAGACACATTTAGGCAACATTCCTATTCTCAGCCTGCTCGATTCAGGTGCTGCTATTAATATGATGTATGTGCATACTTTAAATAGGTTAAGCGATTACAGAAATCTAGAAAATCCAAACTTTTCTATTAAAACGATAACGGGAATTGAGTTATCTACCCAGAAAGCAATCCAATGTGAGGTAAAAATACAAAATCAAGTTTTCACAACAAATTTTGTTATTTCAAACACTACCTTATCTTCTTCTTTTGACATTATTTTGGGTATTCAATTCTTATGCTCTAACAATTTGACTCTGGACTGTGCAAATAAATTGTTGAGAGGTCCTGGAATTTCTTTACCCTGGAAAAGTTGCACAAATTTCTCAAACTTTCAATTACCTGAGGTACAAAGGGATAACTTGCAACACAAAGTTGAAGAAATTCATAACATAAATCTTGGTATTCTAATTGGAAAAGTTAAGATCCCCCCATTCTCACAACAAGTGGTCAGGATAAGAATTAAAAATCCTGGACAGGTTGAGCCAGGACAAATTGTGCTAACACAACCAAACACGTATGCTGGAGACACAAAATATTTTGTAGCGAATGCTATTAGCCAAGTTTCAGATTTGCATTCTTGTAATGCACAGGTGTTAAACACTACAAGTGAAACTTTGACTGTAAATAAAGGAGCAAAACTTGTATCTGTCGAAATTCTCGACATGTCTAATATACCGACAAACAATGTGGACATTAATACTTTAACGAGGGAAAAGAGCCATAATCTCATTGACAAATTTGATTTGTCTCACTTACATAATGATGACAGACTAAAGGTACAAAATTTAATTGAAAATTATAGTGATGTCTTTGCTAATGACATTGTTCAACTGGGAAATTGTGAACTAATTAAACATAGAATACACCTGACCGATGACATTCCTACCCGCCAAAAGCCCTATCGTGTTCCATACAATCTTAAACAAGAAATGAAGAAACAGATAAATGATCACTTAGATGCTGGTATTATACAACATTCTACCTCTAGTTATGCTGCACCTGTTCTTTTAGTTCGTAAAGCAGATAACACATACAGACTCGTAGCCGATCTGAGGAAGTTAAATGAAAATACACTCCCAGACAATTTTCCTATACCAAATCTCACAGAAATGATAGACATCCTTAATGGAGCCAAATTCTTCAGTAGCTTAGATTTAACTAGTGGGTTTAATCAAATGAGTTTGCATAATGATGACGCTCATTTCACAGGCATTGCAACTGAGGAAGGTGTCTTTGAATATAGACTCCTACCTTTTGGATTACGGAATGCGAGTTCAAGTTTTCAGAGACTCATGAGTATAGTCCTTACAGGACTTTCTGACCTACAAATAGCTGTGTATATTGACGGTGTAGTAATCGCAAGCAAAACAATTGGGGAACACATTGAGAGGTTAGAGCTTGTATTCGAAAGGCTCAGACAAGCAAATTTAAAATTAAAACCCAAGAAGTGCTCACTGCTAAAGGATGAAATAACATATTTAGGACACCGTGTAAGTGAAGGTAAGGTTATGCCTGATCTGAAAAACATACAAGCCATTACACTAACTCAACCACCTAAGAACAGGAAACAAGTTAGAGGATTCTTGGTATTAACTGGGTTTTATAGGAGATTCATTCCCCCAATATGCAAAAACAGCACTTCCCCTTACAAATCTCACTAAGGAAAGCAATCCTTTTGCTTGGACACACGTTGAACAGGAGGCGTTTGATCAACTTAAACAGAGTTTGGTTAGGGAACCGTGCCTTAAACTTCCAGATTTTGATAGGCCTTTTGCTATTTGCACTGATGCAAGCAAATTCTCTTTGGGGGCTGTCCTCGTTCAAGATGATGAACAGGGATTTCAGCATCCAATCAGTTTTGCGGCTCGGAAATTAAATGACACCGAGGTTAAGTACTCTGTTTTTGAAAAGGAAGCTTTGGGTGTGGTGTTTGGCATACAGCAATTTAAACAATATTTGTATGGGAGAGAATTTAAAGTTTATTGTGACCAAAAGAGAATGTCACAGATTTTCAAACTCAAGGACCCCACATCTAGAATTGCCAGGTGGATCATGACCCTACAGGAGTTTTCATATGAGATCATACACAAACCAGGTAGGTTAAATCAAATGGCAGATTATTTGTCTAGAGCTAAGTACATACCCTCCCATGAACACCCAGAAACCACACCCAAACACATTTATAACATTAATATGGACACTCAAAATTTTGGTTTTGGTGTTATGTCAGAAGCCATTATTATATCGAAACAAAAGCAAGATGATATGTGTAGGGAGATTGTGAAAAAAATAAACTCTAATTTCAAGTTCCCCCCTTCCTCACCACACTTCTACATACACAAGGGTATTTTGGTTTGTAAAAACTTAAACAATGGGAGACACAATGGCCCAAGACTGGTTGTCCCAAAATCATTGGTACACCTGGTATTGCAATATTGTCATGACAACAATGCTGTTGCACATTCGGGTCTAAGTAGAACATTACATAGAGTTAAACAAAAAAAAATTTGGATTGGTATGTATAAAATGTCAAAACAATATGTGGGTTCATGTCACTCATGTGTACAACGAAGGGGATTTTGCAAACCTGCAAAGGCCCCCTTACAGAAAATTCCCGTCCCTAGTCGACCCTTTGAGAAATGCAGTATTGATGCCGTTGGACCACTTGTCACTTCTAGACATGGAAACAAGTGGATTTTGGTGATTCGCGATTATTTTACAAGGTATCCAGAAGCTTACCCTGTTTCAGATATACAGAGTAACACTGTGGCAATTGTATTGATTGATTTTTTTTCCAGACATGGGCTAATGCAGGTCCTGTATTCTGACAGAGGCTCCAATTTTTTGTCGCAGGCCATGACACAGGTTTATAATATATTGGGCATTGATAAACAACACACTGTTAGCTATAATCCAGGTGGAAATGGCATGTTGGAGCGTCTAAACAAAACTCTGATTGATACACTCAGTCATCTTGTTAGTGAAACCCAAGATGACTGGTGTGAACACATACCTTTAGCCTTGATGGCATTTAGAACAGCGTTTCATAGGACAATTCAGGAAACTCCAGCTTTCCTACTTTATGGTAGAGACATTGCCATGCCTTATGATCTAATTTTCTCTTCAAAATTTCGCACGTACAATGACACTCCAACATATGCCCAGAACTTGGTGTCAAGGTTACAAACTACATTTGAAATCGTTAAGAAAAACCTGGAGAAGGCTGCTGACACACAGGTTGAGCAAAGCTTAGAGAAGCACTCATATAGAAAAATAGACGTAGGGGACACTGTATATTTACACACACCAAAAATAAAAATACACACGTCAAAGAAACTATCTAAACAGAACCAGGGTCCCTATAGAGTTATGAGGAAATCATCCCCTGTTCTGTTTGAAATTGTGTTGATTGCTGATCCCACAAAAATTCAAAAGGTGCATATGAATAGGTTGATAAAAGTTGAAATGCGCCAACCATTCCCATATCAAAATGATAACAATGAGGTTGATCTCCAGATTGCTGACTCTGTGGCTGGTGAACATGAGGAACAATGTAAAATATTATATCCTCCATTAATGTTGCCCATTGATTTGAACCATCCATATTTATGGCATTGTATTGGGTCACATGTGAACGGGATTGGCAACATAAGTAGTTATGATACATGTGGCTCCTTAAGTGAATCTCCAAACATGCTTGGATTAAACCCTGAAAATGCACAGGTGACTGATGAAATTATAAACTTAAATGTCTCGCCTCAAGGAACTCTCCCACAAGCAAACCAAGCTTGTACTTCGAGTAGGGAACAAATTGGTGCCTCTGAAATTCCTGCGTCAAAACATGGTTATAATCTTAGAAGCAGGGATAACTGTGGTTTTGTTACCAAAATGTAAAATGCTGAGTTGATTATGTTGTGTTACTAAACTATATACTCTGGAAATTGCATAAATAATCCAAAATATTGTAAATGTGAAATTTTGTCTCTGTAATGTATTTATATCACTTTTTGGAGTGGGGATTTTGGGAAAATGGGGTGAAGTGTTTAACTGCATTTTTCAGAAATGTTTTACTTTAGAAAAAGGTTGGTGAAATTGTATTTGAATTAAGGTAATTTATAATTGCTTGGTGGTAAAATTACACGAAACTTGGGGTCTCTTTTGAATTCTTCTGTTGTTACCTCACAAAGCTTCAGAATCATCTGATTGATATCGATATGTTATTCTTATTGTTTTGATATTGGGTGTAATATGTGATTGTATGGATAGTTTTTTTTTAACTGGTGATTAATTTCTCACATGAACCTGGAAAATTGTTTGTAAACAAGCTCAGAGAAGTTGTTTTCTGGTAGTGTTTCGAATATGAAAATTTAGCTGCATTTGAATGTTTTATAAATTTGTGTCTATAAAGGAAAAAGAAAAAAAAAAAAAAAATTTCTTTGAAATTTTTTTTTTACAGATACCAGGAAGGATTTGTTGTGATGCTAATATTTAATTTTATATGTATGTTTTTGATTTAAGTGCACTTTTCCTTCCTCTAAAGTTTTTGGTACTTCGATCATCTTGATTTTTGCTCTCCACTAATATATTTTATTTCTGGCGAATCTGTGGGTAGTTGAATTACCTTTCCAATTGCGGAATTGACTTGCATAAACTCTAACGGGGATTGGAGAACTGCTACGTCAGCTACCTGAGGGAGAAAACGTCTTTCTGGTGGCGAGCGGTGAGTGCCGCGATTTTTGTTTGTGTGAAAAGGAAGTGAAGGGAGAAAAAACGAGACGGCGGTAGGATCAAAATAAGAATCTACGGGGGCCAAAGGAGTAAAAGAAAAAAGAAACGGGGTAGCGGTGAGAGAGGCAGAGAGGTTTTTGGGAGCTTGGAGATAGGAGATGAACTAACCGGGTGGCGGCTAGTATGGTTCGAAGACTTTGAAAACTCTAGATCGTGCAAGACTACTAAAGTAATCCCCGCCAACGCCTGAGAAATCGTTGCATTATGCTCCCCTAACGTTATGCTGTGTTAATTCCTGACGCCGGAGCCTGTACCTTCATCGGAAGCTGTGACTACCTGTCGCCGGGACCTTCATCGGAAGCTGTGTTACTACCTGTCGCCGGGACCTTCATCGGAAGCTGTGTTAATTCCTGACCATGGAGCGTGCAACTTCTCCCGACGCTAAGACTTTGCCTGATCCAGGAGCCTGAATCTTCATGTGCCAGTCAAACGCGCCTGGAATCTGAGACTCTCACAGATAAGCATTTCTAAAACTAAAACAAAATGTTCTTACTTCACGGAAAAATTATTATTAATCAAGTATTTAGTTAAAATCCTATGCCATTTCCCCGCTCTGTATAAAATTTTGTTGTGCGCTCTGCGTGCAGGTTATATATATAGCCTCGCTAGACCATTACTAGGTTAATTTGTGTGTTAAGACGTTTTGCTAGACTTGAATATTTGTTGTTGTTAATTTTAATTAAATTCCTTTACTCAGCAAATCTACATGCTTGTCTTCTTTAACACATGTGACACATCATTAATACATCTGACTGCATCCATTATACCACAGTAGGGATGTAGCTGAATTTTGGGTTATGAATTAATGTTTAACACAGGCCTTTAACCTTTAGATTATTTTTGTTTGAAAGCTCTCAGGTGAATTTCACCACATAAATATTGGTGCCGTGACCTTTGCTGCATCTAATTTAAAAAACTTGGTATAATGGTGGGTTGTTGATGATGTGTTATTTGTGGGATTGAATGTACAATATTTTAGTGACTTAGTCCATGTTGTGTAACCATGCATATATATTCGGGTGATTGCGTTCCCTAACACAGAGTCAGTAGTAAAAATGGATGACGAGCTGGGACAACCACCTATAGGGGTAAATATGGATTTTAATCCACAAAACCTAGCAAATCCCTTTTTTCTCGCAAGTTTGCCTTCTCTAAATGGAAATAATTGTACTACTTTTTTCGAAAGTCTTGAGGCCATGGGTCAGTTGTCAAATTGGTCTCACCCACAAATGCTGGTAATTACAAAACTCAAAATTGAGGGACAGGCTAGGGAACTTGTAAAGAATACCCTAAATGGTAAAAGCATAACATACACTGAGCTAAAAACCATTATAGTACAACACTTTTCACACACTGACACAGCGTCTACAAGCATTGCAAATTTAACTTCAGCTGTGCAAGGTCAAAATGAATCTTGCAGGGATTTTTCAGTTAGATTGGAGGGTCTTGCAAACAAAACTAATGCACCTGCAGAATTCAGGACACAATTAAAACTGTCTCAATTTATCATGGGTTTGAAACCTTCTATTAAGTCGCAGGTACAGATTCAAAACCCTCCCTCTTTTGTAGAGGCGGTTCAATTGGCTCAGAGAGTGGAATTGTCTCTGGAATCCCTCCACTCAACTGTCAACACAGTCTCAACTCATACACAAATACAGGATTCTGCAAATGCTCATTTTGTCAAAGAGCTGGAAATTACCAGAGATTCATATTTAAAATCATTCGAATTGTTGACAAAGCGAATTGAAGAACTCTCGGTAAGGGTGGACAACGCTCAGCAAATTAGACAAATTGATCGCAGTACAAACAGGGACATTACCTGTTTTTACTGTTATATTAGAGGTCATAGAATGAACGATTGCAGGAAAAGAGTGTCTGATCAGTCCAGGCAACTTAATGGACAGAACTGGATGACCAATCAAAGAGGTCCTCGCCCACAAACAAACTGGAATAGGAATAACGGGGGTCAAACACAGAATCAAAACTTTCAGGGGTCTCGTCCACAACAAAACCGCGTTTTTAGAAATTGTTTTCCAGGCAACCATTTCAGTGCTAACTTTGTGGATCAAGAGCCATGGAGCTCAGCACAAACACAGCAGTTTGGTGGGCAAAATTGTCAAACCGCAGATCATGGGGAATTTTCAGGGGCTCAAAATACATACAATCATTTAAACTAATGCAGGGTGGAGACACACAGGGATCCATGTCCTCCATAAATACCCAGTCTGATCCTACACTTCCAATATGGTCACTGCAAAACTTTCAGCGAATAGACTTGCCTGTAATTGAGACACATTTAGGCAACATTCCTATTCTCAGCCTGCTCGATTCAGGTGCTGCTATTAATATGATGTATGTGCATACTTTAAATAGGTTAAGCGATTACAGAAATCTAGAAAATCCAAACTTTTCTATTAAAACGATAACGGGAATTGAGTTATCTACCCAGAAAGCAATCCAATGTGAGGTAAAAATACAAAATCAAGTTTTCACAACAAATTTTGTTATTTCAAACACTACCTTATCTTCTTCTTTTGACATTATTTTGGGTATTCAATTCTTATGCTCTAACAATTTGACTCTGGACTGTGCAAATAAATTGTTGAGAGGTCCTGGAATTTCTTTACCCTGGAAAAGTTGCACAAATTTCTCAAACTTTCAATTACCTGAGGTACAAAGGGATAACTTGCAACACAAAGTTGAAGAAATTCATAACATAAATCTTGGTATTCTAATTGGAAAAGTTAAGATCCCCCCATTCTCACAACAAGTGGTCAGGATAAGAATTAAAAATCCTGGACAGGTTGAGCCAGGACAAATTGTGCTAACACAACCAAACACGTATGCTGGAGACACAAAATATTTTGTAGCGAATGCTATTAGCCAAGTTTCAGATTTGCATTCTTGTAATGCACAGGTGTTAAACACTACAAGTGAAACTTTGACTTTAAATAAAGGAGCAAAACTTGTATCTGTCGAAATTCTCGACATGTCTAATATACCGACAAACAATGTGGGACATTAATACTTTAACGAGGGAAAAGAGCCATAATCTCATTGACAAATTTGATTTGTCTCACTTACATAATGATGACAGACTAAAGGTACAAAATTTAATTGAAAATTATAGTGATGTCTTTGCTAATGACATTGGTCAACTGGGAAATTGTGAACTAATTAAACATAGAATACACCTGACCGATGACATTCCTACCCGCCAAAAGCCCTATCGTGTTCCATACAATCTTAAACAAGAAATGAAGAAACAGATAAATGATCACCTAGATGCTGGTATTATACAACATTCTACCTCTAGTTATGCTGCACCTATTCTTTTAGTTCGTAAAGCAGATAACACATACAGACTCGTAGCCGATCTGAGGAAGTTAAATGAAAAAACACTCCCAGACAATTTTCCTATACCAAATCTCACAGAAATGATAGACATGCTTAATGGAGCCAAATTCTTCAGTAGCTTAGATTTAACTAGTGGGTTTAATCAAATGAGTTTGCATCCTGATGACGCTCATTTCACAGGCATTGCAACTGAGGAAGGTGTCTTTGAATATAGACGCCTACCTTTTGGATTACGGAATGCGAGTTCAAGTTTTCAGAGACTCATGAGTATAGTCCTTACAGGACTTTCTGACCTACAAATAGCTGTGTATATTGACGATGTAGTAATCGCAAGCAAAACAATTGGGGAACACATTGAGAGGTTAGAGCTTGTATTCGAAAGGCTCAGACAAGCAAATTTAAAATTAAAACCCAAGAAGTGCTCACTGCTAAAGGATGAAATAACATATTTAGGACACCGTGTAAGTGAAGGTAAGGTTATGCCTGATCTGAAAAACATACAAGCCATTACACTAACTCAACCACCTAAGAACAGGAAACAAGTTAGAGGATTCTTGGGATTAACTGGGTTTTATAGGAGATTCATTCCCCAATATGCAAAAACAGCACTTCCCCTTACAAATCTCACTAAGGAAAGCAATCCTTTTGCCTGGACACACGTTGAACAGGAGGCGTTTGATCAACTTAAACAGAGTTTGGTTAGGGAACCGTGCCTTAAACTTCCAGATTTTGATAGGCCTTTTGCTATTTGCACTGATGCAAGCAAATTCTCTTTGGGGGCTGTCCTCGTTCAAGATGATGAACAGGGATTTCAGCATCCAATCAGTTTTGCGGCTCGGAAATTAAATGACACCGAGGTTAAGTACTCTGTTTTTGAAAAGGAAGCTTTGGGTGTGGTGTTTGGCATACAGCAATTTAAACAATATTTGTATGGGAGAGAATTTAAAGTTTATTGTGACCAAAAGAGAATGTCACAGATTTTCAAACTCAAGGACCCCACATCTAGAATTGCCAGGTGGATCATGACCCTACAGGAGTTTTCATATGAGATCATACACAAACCAGGTAGGTTAAATCAAATGGCAGATTATTTATCTAGAGCTAAGTACATACCCTCCCATGAACACCCAGAAACCACACCCAAACACATTTATAACATTAATATGGACACTCAAAATTTTGGTTTTGGTGTTATGTCAGAAGCCATTATTATATCGAAACAAAAGCAAGATGATATGTGTAGGGAGATTGTGAAAAAAATAAACTCTAATTTCAAGTTCCCCCCTTCCTCACCACACTTCTACATACACAAGGGTATTTTGGTTTGTAAAAACTTAAACAATGGGAGACACAATGGCCCAAGACTGGTTGTCCCAAAATCATTGGTACACCTGGTATTGCAATATTGTCATGACAACAATGCTGTTGCACATTCGGGTCTAAGTAGAACATTACATAGAGTTAAACAAAAAAAAAAATTGGATTGGTATGTATAAAATGTCAAAACAATATGTGGGTTCATGTCACTCATGTGTACAACGAAGGGGATTTTGCAAACCTGCAAAGGCCCCCTTACAGAAAATTCCCGTCCCTAGTCGACCCTTTGAGAAATGCAGTATTGATGCCGTTGGACCACTTGTCACTTCTAGACATGGAAACAAGTGGATTTTGGTGATTTGCGATTATTTTACAAGGTATCCAGAAGCTTACCCTGTTTCAGATATACAGAGTAACACTGTGGCAAGGGTATTGATTGATTTTTTTTCCAGACATGGGCTAATGCAGGTCCTGTATTCTGACAGAGGCTCCAATTTTTTGTCGCAGGCCATGACACAGGTTTATAATATATTGGGCATTGATAAACAACACACAGTTAGCTATAATCCAGGTGGAAATGGCATGTTGGAGCGTCTAAACAAAACTCTGATTGATACACTCAGTCATCTTGTTAGTGAAACCCAAGATGACTGGTGTGAACACATACCTTTAGCCTTGATGGCATTTAGAACAGCGTTTCATAGGACAATTCAGGAAACTCCAGCTTTCCTACTTTATGGTAGAGACATTGCCATGCCTTATGATCTAATTTTCTCTTCAAAATTTCGCACGTACAATGACACTCCAACATATGCCCAGAACTTGGTGTCAAGGTTACAAACTACATTTGAAATCGTTAAGAAAAACCTGGAGAAGGCTGCTGACACACAGGTTGAGCAAAGCTTAGAGAAGCACTCATATAGAAAAATAGACGTAGGGGACACTGTATATTTACACACACCAAAAATAAAAATACACACGTCAAAGAAACTATCTAAACAGAACCAGGGTCCCTATAGAGTTATGAGGAAATCATCCCCTGTTCTGTTTGAAATTGTGTTGATTGCTGATCCCACAAAAATTCAAAAGGTGCATATGAATAGGTTGATAAAAGTTGAAATGCGCCAACCATTCCCATATCAAAATGATAACAATGAGGTTGATCTCCAGATTGTTGACTCTGTGGCTGGTGAACATGAGGAACAATGTAAAATATTATATCCTCCATTAATGTTGCCCATTGATTTGAACCATCCATATTTATGGCATTGTATTGGGTCACATGTGAACGGGGTTGGCAACATAAGTAGTTATGATACATGTGGCTCCTTAAGTGAATCTCCAAACATGCTTGGATTAAACCCTGAAAATGCACAGGTGACTGATGAAATTATAAACTTAAATGTCTCGCCTCAAGGAACTCTCCCACAAGCAAACCAAGCTTGTACTTCGAGTAGGGAACAAATTGGTGCCTCTGAAATTCCTGCGTCAAAACATGGTTATAATCTTAGAAGCAGGGATAACTGTGGTTTTGTTACCAAAATGTAAAATGCTGAGTTGATTATGTTGTGTTACTAAACTATATACTCTGGAAATTGCATAAATAATCCAAAATATTGTAAATGTGAAATTTTGTCTCTGTAATGTATTTATATCACTTTTTGGAGTGGGGATTTTGGGAAAATGGGGTGAAGTGTTTAACTGCATTTTTCAGAAATGTTTTACTTTAGAAAAAGGTTGGTGAAATTGTATTTGAATTAAGGTAATTTATAATTGCTTGGTGGTAAAATTACACGAAACTGGGGGTCTCTTTTGAATTCTTCTGTTGTTACCTAACAAAGCTTCAGAATCATCTGATTGATATCGATATGTTATTCTTATTGTTTTGATATTGGGTGTAATATGTGATTGTATGGATAGTTTTTTTTTAACTGGTGATTAATTTCTCACATGAACCTGGAAAATTGTTTGTAAACAAGCTCAGAGAAGTTGTTTTCTGGTAGTGTTTCGAATATGAAAATTTAGCTGCATTTGAATGTTTTATAAATTTGTGTCTATAAAGAAAAAAAATTCTTTGAAATTTTTTTTTTACAGATACCAGGAAGGATATGTTGTGATGCTAATATTTAATTTTATATGTATGTTTTTGATTTAAGTGCACTTTTCCTTCCTCTAAAGTTTTTGGTACTTTGATCATCTTGATTTTTGCTCTCCATTAATATATTTCCTTTCTGGCGAATCTGTGGGTAGTTGGATTACCTTTCCAATTGCGGAATTGACTTGCATAAACTCTAACGGGGATTGGAGAACTGCTACGTCAGCTACCTGAGGGAGAAAACGTCTTTCTGGTGGCGAGCGGTGAGTTCAGCGATATTTGTTTGTGTGAAAAGGAAGTGAAGGGAGAAAAAACGAGACGGCGGTAGGATCAAAATAAGAATCTACGGCTGCCAAAGGAGTAAAAGAAAAAAGAAACGGGGTAGCGGTGAGAGAGGCAGAGAGGTTTTTGGGAGCTTGGAGATAGGAGATGAACTAACCGGGTGGCGGCTAGTATGGTTCGAAGACTTTGAAAACTCTAGATCGTGCAAGACTACTAAAGTAATCCCCGCCAACGCCTGAGAAATCGTTGCATTATGCTCCCCTAACGTTATGCTGTGTTAATTCCTGACGCCGGAGCCTGTACCTTCATCGGAAGCTGTGACTACCTGTCGCCGGGACCTTCATCGGAAGCTGTGTTACTACCTGTCGCCGGGACCTTCATCGGAAGCTGTGTTAATTCCTGACGCCGGAGCCTGTACCTTCATCGGAAGCTGTGTTACTACCTGTCGCCGGGACCTTCATCAGAAGCTGTGTTAATTCCTGACCCTGGAGCCTGCAACTTCTCCCGACGCTAAGACTTTGCCTGATCCAGGTGCCTGAATCTTCATGTGCCAGTCAAACGCGCCTGGAATCTGAGACTCTCACAGATAAGCATTTCTAAAACTAATACAAAATGTTCTTACTTCACGGAAAAATTATTATTAATCAAGTATTTAGTTAAAATCCTATGCCATTTCCCCGCTCTGTATAAAATTTTGTTGTGCGCTCTGCGTGCAGGTTATATATATAGCCTCGCTAGACCATTACTAGGTTAATTTGTGTGTTAAGACGTTTTGCTAGACTTGAATATTTGTTGTTGTTAATTTTAATTAAATTCCTTTACTCAGCAAATCTACATGCTTGTCTTCTTTAACACATGTGACACATCATTAATACATCTGACTGCATCCATTATACAACAGTAGGGATGTAGCTGAATTTTGGGTTATGAATTAATGTTTAACACAGGCCTTTGACCTTTAGATTATTTTTGTTTGAAAGCTCTCAGGTGAATTTCACCACAATTGGCTGGACGCCTAGACGATGTTTCGTACGCCATTTTTTAGAAGAATTATTGCCCACGTTGTTAGTAGATGTTCCCGCAACGACAAGCCTCAACATGTGGTTCCAGCATGATGGTGTTCCCGCACATTTCGCCAGGAATGTACGTCAGTTCCTGGACTTGACGTACCCAAATCGCTGGATTGGCAGAGCATGCCCTGTACTTTGGCCACCGTGATACGTGGCACGAATCTTCCTACCAGCTGCAAACCCTGATTGGTGGAAATAAACATCGCGGAAAGGTTACAATCTGGCTGCAATTTAACTCAGCCAAAATGTTTCTCGATGCCTCAACTTGGCTAAAAAAATATTTTTTGTGGTTTCAACTATGGTTACTAGAGTTGTTCTGTTTTGTTTATGTATGTTATCAGAAGCAGGTAGCCGGGAAAAAATTTAATGTTCAAGTAATTAGTTATTCAAGATTAAATTTAAGTCATTAGAAAAAAGATCAAACTTGCATGGGATTGTATTCTTTAAACCTATTCATATTATGAACAACTTTTTCAGAAGAACAAATTTAAAGCATTTGTTACGGATTTACCACTTTTTCAATGTGAAGTATAACTAATTTTGTTTAAGTGTTTGGTATTCTGCTATTATCCATACTAAAGGATATCACAGCTCAAAAAATACTTTTTAGATTACTTATGTGCTCTGAAACTTGACACTTGCTAAATTTTAATTTGTTAAAGAGCTGGGATTTTAATTTTAAATATTTTAAAAATAGTTATTTTAAGTGTTCTTTTAATTCATTCAACATACATAATAGATTTGAGTTCAAAGAATTTATTTTTAATGAATAAAAATATATGGCTGCTCCATCTTTTAAATGATTTTGCATATACTTATACACATACTTTTTTTAATGGAAGTATATTCCCAGGTGTGTTAAAATATTTATCAGAAATTAGTACATTTTAAATTTTAAAGAAATTATTTACCTAGCATGTAAATAAAGTGTGATTTCTTGCTTTTTTTATGTAATATGTGTGTTAGTAATATTAATAAAGATATGATAACTAATAAATGTTTACAAATAGTATGTTGATTTTTATTGCCCGAGATGTAACGTAGACACAATTTGGTTTCTTTAAATCAATTCTTCAAGTATGATGCATATCTAATTGTATTTTTTAAAAGTTATTTGGCTAACTTTTAAAAGACACCTGTATTCGACAAAGAAATTGTATGTACCCTTCCTCATGGAAAATTTAAAAGTGTAAGTTACCAAACAAAAGAATGCTTATTATTTGCCAAGTTAGGACATCTAGCCATTGAATTTAATTCAACTGATTCCCTAGCATAGAATGATGTTCGATGAGGTACCTAAATTAGCAGTTATCTGTCGGGCTATATAGCCATGCCAGAAAACTTGTATTCGCCATAGACCAAGGTTGTGTGCCTTCGCTTAATATCTAAATAACTCTGGTGTAGAATTTTCAGTCAGTGTAAAATAATTTTAAAAAATTTGCTTTTTACATTAGCAAACAAGATGCTGCAGTATAATCTATCCTTAGAATACCAGCTAGATGCCTAAAAACATCATTAAATAGTCTAATTTAACAAGCAGAAAAAAATGTCAGCTGGTGGTATAAAACAACTTTATTTTTTATACATGTTCTTAGCACCTCTCCATCCACAATCACCGCAGTCTAGGCAGCTGAATTAGATTTGTTACATTAACTCTTAGCTAACAATTGTTTACAATTTAGTCAGTGAAAAATGACTGAAAGTGTTTCTGTCTCTTAAACTATAATACTGTGCTGTACTCCAGCAGTTCTCAACCTTTTTTTCCTTGTGTACCCCTTGACCTATCATCACTGTTTTGTGTATCCCAACCTCGCCCTTATTATATATTTGTATTGTTTAATTATTAACATCTAAGAAGAAAGTTGGTTGTCCTATTCCTTTCAATAGGTACTGGTTCTGCAGATAAAATAATTACTAAAATAAATTTAAAATATTTAATTCCAACTTAAAAATTATTCAGATTCAATTACATAGGATTTGAATTTTTTAAAATGAAATATATTATTTCTCTCATGTGAAATCAATCTATCACTATCTATCATTAATATCTTTTTTTCCTGCATACCCCCCTCCCCTCGAGACCATTTCACTTATCTATGGGGTATACGTAGCAACAAAGGTCGAGAAACAGTCTTCTATTCAATGATTTAATATGGCCCATAAGGGACATTTATACGAGGATTGTAAAACCGCGAGTACGCTCTGACAGAGAATTAGACAGTTTTCTGTCCTGGAAAGTGCGCATCTACACGGGGAAAGTAAAACGGTTAGTAATTTGTAGTTGAAGATATATGTTTGATTGAAATTTAATTCTGAATTGGTTGAGAAAGTGTGAAGAAGTGTTTGCGATTTAATTGTTGTATTGGTGTCGGACTCTGATGAAGCTGTGGGTGAATTAATTGCGTATTTGAATGAAGAATTAAAAGATATTTTAAATTGGCGTATAACCTCATGGGTATCGTAAAAGAGATATTCTCCGTATATACGAAATAATTATTCACGAATTTCCAATTGAAGATCCTCAAGAACAGAAAATGTTGTAGAATTACCGTTAACAATTTTAAGACGTAGTTACAACTTTTAGAGTCTCTTATTTAGGGATTATTTGACACAAAATTACCACCATCGATATTAAAAAATAAATACTTAAATGTGTAAAAATATTAATAATGTTTAAAAGAAGAAAATAACTTATTAGCTGTATATATATATTATTTAAAAAATGAATACGAAGAAAATAAGATTTCAAAAATAATTCATTTATATATCTTTAAGTTATCTACAAAGACATAAATTTCATCAAACAAAAGTATTAACATTTATATGCTTGATAAATTAAAACTTGCCAGATTAAAAATGGATGGTCTAGAAAATACCATTTCTCTGAAAAACGTATCTGCAGAGTTGAATCAACTTAGTTTTTACTGCAAGGACGTAACCAAAGACTTTTCTCGGGAAAGAATTGGAAACTATAACTCGGTAAATCATAACAATTATGTTTGTTATTAATGTTAATTTGTCGATTGTTATTTGTTTGTTATTAATGTTAAACAGCCAAATATACTTAGTTACACATATTTTTTCAACATATGTTGAGGAATTTAAAAATATTTCAAATAAATTTAGCATTTTAAACAAAATATCTTTTGGATTTAGTGTTCTAAAAGTAAACCTAGATATTTCGGGAGGGGATATATTCCCCCACCTGGGTAAGTGCCTGTTTTATTGTATATATAGTTCTTCAATTCTTTTTTTAGAAGCCGCAACTTTAAGATTTTCTTGCTTATATGTCGATTTTATGCTTTTTATTTTATTCCTTAAAAATGGAATATCGACTACAACAATATTCATTACAACTAAATCTTCATAAAGCTCCAAAAGTATTTTGTCTCTTTTAATTTTATTAGAATAATCCATGTGGCAAATATTCCAAAAAAGTTCACAATTCTGAAAAGCTTCGAGATATTTCGATTTATCATTGGAATTCCACCTCGGTTGCATCTATTGTTTTAACTCTGAACTCATTTTTAATAATGTTTTTGATACTTGCTCAGTCAATCCTTTGAAACAAAAGTGGGGCAGAAAAATAAAGAGGAAGAATTCTGGCTGTCGAAGGTCATGCGAGTCTCTTCACCGACAGAACTCATTCAAAAATCTTTTCTCTCATTTCATAAATGTTCAAACTTACTGTCTGTCACTTGGGAAAAATTTAAAACGGGAGAGATTTTTAGAGCTCACATCCTTATGTAGAATCCCCTATACAGTTGTAGAGTCGAGAAAATCTCTAAACATTTTTACTCTGATGCTACAAACCGAAATTGGCCTGAATATCCAGCATTATTTGATGCCCTTTCAGGTCATACATCAACCTAAAATAAGTTTAAAATGGAAAATGATCAGTCAAGTGGACTTAATGCACAGCCGTCGTTGGAAAATTCTAAAATGATTAAAATTATCATCTTGTTTATCAAAGTTTTGTGGTTTAATATTTGGGTAAGCCCTAAAAATCAAATCAATTAAATGACATTTATTCTAAATCAACGAATTAAATAACACTCAACACTAATTTCAGTTTATATTTTATTGCTCCTTCAAAAGCACTAACTTAATACACTTTTAGCTTTACCCATTTCTAAATGCAGAATTTGTAAAATACAGTACAGTCAAACACCTTTAATGTTAAGTCGATGGGACTGCTGAAATTGTTTGTGCTAAACAAATAAATTAACTAAGTTTTTAAGTACCGAGAACTGCTTTTACTTTGCATCAAACAGGATTTCATGTTAAGTTACTTCACAACGTTGGTTTGACTATATATATGAGGAACATTTCATAGGGGTTTTCATAAATTTGTGATAATTTCTGTAATTTTGTCAGTTTTAATCCCTTTCAGTCCTGAATTTATTTGGTTTATCTGTGATTATTTAACAAAAAAATTATCAAATAATATGTCTAGTGACAAAGAAATACACTTCACTTGTTTCACAATTTAGTTTCCAAGTGTATTTGAAGTTTAAAAAAATTTAAGATGGGAAATATCATGGAAAGTTAGAACTTTAGATAATGCATTTGGCATCTGTGGTACTGAAAAGATTGTGAAGTTTTAATAATCTTAAAATCGTTGAAATAACAATGGAAAACATTTAAAAAGTTTATTCTGCAGCAAAATATACAAGGCAAAACAGCATAAAAAACTTTATTGAAAGGCATAGCACAGGAAACACTTATTAAGGTCTTGGATGAAAAGAGGATGACGTATTGCATTCCCTGTTTTTGTATATTTTGACTAATAACCAAAAAACATTTGTAATTGATGACATTAATACAAAAATGATATGCCACCAAAAAACAAACATTATTTAGTGGTTTCCTGACTTCACAGAATGACTTGCCTACTGCCAATTCACAGAAATCTCTCTTTGGCAGAAGCAGAGAACTATTGGAAAAAGTACAAGATAATTTAGAACAAATCAAGAGAAAACAAAATTATTTACTAGTGTTTATATAATATACTACATTAAAAATATAAAGAAAATCAATGCAAATTTTAAAAGTAGCACATTAATTTTTAATACTAATATAATCGGTGTGGCAACTGGCAGAGGAAGGCAGTTACCCTCTAACTTTTTTAAGTTTAAGTGTTTTTGAAAGTAATATAACTAACACCCCCCAATCACCACCATTGGATTCAATCCCAGATCAACTATTTAATTTGAAACAGAGGATAAATAAGCATTAGTAACTAAAAATTAAAATTAGTAGATCTTAAAATTATTTGCACTTTAGGACTGATGTTCCCTTTGAATATTATTTAGCTAGGGATCCCTTTAGCTATATAAAAACAATTTGGAAGGCAATTATTTTGGTAGATTCTTTCACATAAAATACTTTACATTAATAGAATGGATTCTCAAGCCCCAGATGTAAAATATATTTAAAAGAAACCACCAAAAAATTATTTGGTAGATACCTCTAATCATGAAACACTTACTGCATCTTATGTAATCATGAAAAGAATTCCAAACAAATTTTAAGTGCCAATTAAAAAAAATTCTAAATGATATCTTAATTACCATGGATTATTTTGAACACTACCATTATATTCATTATTATATTCTTCATTATATACCCAAGTTTAGACAAAATTCAAATATATCTGGCAACAGTTCAAAGTTAAACACAGAAGTTTAAAATGTAAACAAAGTTACAAAAATTGTGAAATCAGAGATTAATGATATTGGTGTGAGTTAAAAATTTCAGAAAAATATAGATAACATCTTCACATCTTTTTTAATTGAAAGGCAGAAGAGAAATTAGTATTCTATGCAAGTAATTATCAAATTTATGATGAAAGTTCAGGACTAATTTTGTTTAACTGGTAGCAGGTTAAACTTTACCTGGTCATTGTTGTCAAATTTACTATTTTCAGGCCAAACTGCTGACAGACATAAATAATAGTATATTTTAGAAAATGTTATAGCTTTCCGATGAACATGAGTACATTTAAGATACTAATATGAAAGATATTATTAATTAGGAAAGGCACTGTTTTGCAAAGGTTGTGGAAAAACCCACACCACTGCTTAGTCAACGTTCTTAAACACTTTTCTTTATTTTGTGAATGTTTAGTTGAGGCTGGTTTGTGCGCTCAACATCCCATACCTGTGCACAATAACGGTTAATCAGGCGTGGATCTGCAGTTTAAAGCGACTTTCAAATTACAAGTTTAGTTGAAGAAAATATATTTTAAAACTTTCCACTGAAACTTGGCTATAAGTAAATATTTATTCTTAACACTTCAGGTAGCCTTGTCATTCCTCCCAATATCCGCCAGCCGACCAAACGGTATAGTGGTGAGCGTGCTAACTCCTAGACCGCAAGGTTGCGTGTTCGAGTCCCGTGTTAGGCATGGATGTTTGTAAATGTATGTTGGCTTGTCTAATGACGAATGTTTCGGCGCATTATAGCCCTCGTGTTGCTGACGGCGCCATATAATCTGAAAACAACCAACCCAATATCCGCCTCCTATAACCTGCAAATTATAAGTAACTAGTCACTAATAAGCAGCAGAGATGATTCCAAGCACCAAAGGTTTTGAAGCCACAAAAATTATTATTGGAAACAGTACAAAGTTCATTTAAGGCAAACTGTTGAAAATCCAGTGTTTAATTTGTATTGTGTATAATTGAGTGGCATCGTTTATTTTCATGTAATGTTTTATGCATATGGCAACACTTTCTTCTCCTTTTTTGAATAAAATATAAGCCAAAAGTAAGACGTAGTGTTCTTCTCTTTTTCTACCGTTTAAATCCTAAATTCAAACTAAGGACCACTTTATTTTGTTATTATTGTAACACAATAAAAAAAGGCTTCTTTGGAACAACGCTTAAAAATATAACATTGCTGGTATTCAAACTTCACACGAAATTTCTACCATTGAGAAATAGTGCTTATAAAAATATTCACACTTTCAGAAGATTTAAATGAATAAAAAAACCAATTAAATTACTAACGCTAAAAATACGACGATAGAATTAGCAGTACCTATCAGTCGTTACAAATGCAAATCTTTACTCCATGCTATCATTTTTCATCTTTAGAAGAAACTTCACATTGATAGCAAAAAACAGACTGTGCAGAGTTTTCTCCCTAACAAAATATGGTAAATGTTTATGAAATCTATTTAAATGATTTCGTAGAGTGGCCACAAAATTCAGGAAAAAAAAGTCCCCGGATTTCCCTGATATTTCTAAAAAATCCCCGATTTTACTGCTACTTGTAAACACACTGATCAAATGGAACATGTATGCCAGAGATAATATGCCAATTTTTTAAAAATAATTTTGACAGTAATGAAAAGTTTGAATTATTCTGAAACAGGACATTTCTAGCAATGACAATCACAATTTTCCAGGAAAATTGCACCAAAGCACGGATGAACAGGGAAACGTACCTTCAGTATAAAGAAAATGTCTCTGATTTTCGTGACATTTTAAAAACTCCCCGAGAAATCCAGAATCAGAAAACTTCCCGACATTTCCCTGATTTCCAGGTCTGTGGTCACTGTTTCAAAGATGCCATCGAAGCAGAATTTGGAAGACAAAATTGAGTTCAATTCCTTGTGCATTTTGCTAATTTCAAATGCAACTGTTGAAAGAAGCTTTCTAACATTATGACCCTTAAAATAATATTTAACAAATTCTAGGAGCGAAAATTGGTTGGTTGTATTCAGATTATCTGGCACCGTCAGCAACATGAGGGCTATAATGCGCCGAAACATTCGTCATTAGACAAGCCAACATACATTTACAAACACCCATGCCTAACACGGGACTCAAACCCGCAATCTCGCGGTCTAGCTAGGAGCGAAAGAAGGTTGAACGGATAGCCACTATCGTCAATTCACTAATATAAAAATAACTGATGACATGGCTCTAGATAAAATTTTAAAAAAAAAGAAAGAAAAGATGGTTGGTTAGTACGCTGAACAACCTATTTTTATGCACAGTAACGGCTAATCAGCCTTGGACCTACAGCTTAACGTGGATTACAAACCACGGCGAACATCCATGCTTAACGTGGATTACAAACCACGACGAACATCCATGCTTAACATGGATTACAAACCATGACGAACCCTGCACCTCTGACCAGAGCCAGTGCGCTAACCCCACAGCCATCAGATGGGCATTCATATTGTAAAAAAGTTATTAATTAGTAAATTGAGAATCTCTTAAAAAATAACCTAACAATTTACTTCTCAACTGTTAATACAAATTTTTAATTCAGATGCATATAGAAAAAAGTTAGCTACTATTTCACTTTCATCAACCGTTCAAAAAACAATAAGAATCAAATTACATGTAGAAGACACTGGTATATTACTTTGTATTTATTATTATTACACACTGCATTTTCTATTTCGATCATTTTGAAACTCGCAAGCTCTCATTTATGACTACCTAGATGTTTATTGAATGTAGATAAATGTTATTACTGATGTTCTGAAATATTAAACAACTATATTAGTACATAACTTGAGAAATGAACTAGTAGTTACAAGAACGTATCAAGGCTGCTCGGGTACCCAAGCGATAGTTTAAGATAATAATTATAACCAGCACAACAAAAACGCGCTTAATGCATTTTCTAGGTTATTAGTAGATAAACAGTTGAAATCATCAAAATAACTTATGTTTACCAATTACCTAAAAATAACACTGGATACGTGATTGTTATGTAACATATTTATAAGAAAATAATTAGTACATTAGTATTTTAAAAAGTACTACCTGGATAGAATTTTTCCCTCCTCGTGCGTAGCGGATACAATAAATAAAAATGGCGCCTCAGCTTGTTTGCATGCTGCAATGCTTTTTCGAAATTGGATTGCTACTTTTGGCGCTTTATGTTCATTATCTACGAATTATATTCGCCAAACATTCCTAGTAGAGATATTTAGCCAAATATGGACATTTTGTTGCCAAGGAAAGAATGATGTCATTTTTGACCAATGAACGTTTGCAGCTGGTAGGAAGATTCGTGCCTTCTCACCGTGATCCCCGAACCTAACCCCCCTGGATTTTTACCTCTGGGGATACCTGAAGTGTCTAGTGTACGAGACACCCGTTCCATCGGACATTGACCTCATCGCACGTATCGTTGAAGTGGCGGCACGTGTCCGGGAGACTACTGGCCAATTCGAACGAGTTCGCGATTCGATGCGGCGCCGATGTGAAGCATGCATCGCAGCTGATGGGGCTAATTTTGAACACTTACAATGAGTTGTAGCATTTTTCTTTTTTATTTGGTACTGTTTTGTTGTAAAATAAAGATTTTTTACACCGTTTGTTATCTTTTCTTTGCGTGACGGTTACGATGCAATTTCACTGTCAAAATCGCGTTTCCGACCCCCCTTACCTATGTAATTCTGCTTCCTCATGACCTGACACAACCATGTGTGCCGTTTGGACATGACCTTTTGTGACACCCTGTATATTAAAATATGCATTTAACCATAAATAAACCAACAGTAAATATAAGCATATAAACTTTCATATTTACAATTCACTAAATTTCCTGTGTATTCAACCCAAAGTAAAGCAGCATTCTAAGTAAAGCTAAGAAATAAAAACATTTCAGAGTTTTATGCAAAATATCCGATGGCAAGTTATTGGTTGGAATCGTTTACAACTTAAGTATAAAATAGAAGTTAGCTGTTTGCTTTCTCACAGTAAATCGTTCTCTGTTTACAACGTTGGTTGTAATAAGGTAGGTTCATTTCGACTTTGTTTGCTGGTTTCAGTATTGTCATATTTGTTACGAGTGCAATATAGAAACTGAATTTTAATTACTGTGTTTATGTTTTTAGGTTCTATGATGAAGAGTGTCTTGGTGTTTATTATCTTTCGTAAGCTAATTTAAAGTCCTATGATGTTTTGAAAATTTTAATTGTTAATCCTTTACCCTCGAGCGGCGTCTCTCAGGCGCCACATGATTGGATGCCGAAACTCGAGAGGACCACTAAGTTTTATGCGGAATTCCGATGCAAGGCCAATAACTGTGTTTGGCTTCAATGAAGTGAATGCGTAACCGCAAACCAAATAAAAAATACCGTAAAATGTCTGAGTTGCTGGTCTCTCCATGAAAAGGGCTCGAGCGCCAAGGGTTTATAATCTTGTATATAAAATTGAAGGAATATATTTTCCTGAATAGCCAAAAATTCTGCTAATAGTCAAACATGGTTATTTTCCCTATGTGTGTATTGAGTTAGCTTCTTGTTTTCCAGATGCTGTGGTTGTTATCGTGTCTTGTCAACATAGTGATCATGATTCTTACGAAGGTTACAATCCGTCAGAAGTTAGTGTACTTCATTGTTTAGGACTCTGATAATCTGCTTTTCTTACTAATATCTAATCAACATTTAACTTAAGACTGTTTCAATCAATTAAGTTATCAGTATGAAGTTTACATTTGCTGTTGCTTTTATTGGTAGAATAATAAATTTTTCGAAAGACTAAACTTTTAATCTCTGACAAATGTAAGAACTTTAAATTTGTTTTTGCTAAAATTAATTTGAAGTGTATTTAATAAATTCATCCAAATACTACTAGGCCAAAGCCATAAACTCGGCTCATTATATCAATGCTTAATAATTTAGGGGCTGAATTAGGTTAGCTTTTAGATGTATAGAATATTGTTAGAAGTTCTTGATATGTAAATTGGCTAGTTTAGTTTTACAACGTGTTGTAATTCCCTTTGTTACAATATCCCTCTACTTTCCTACGTAATAAGCCAGTTACTTTTTATATGAACACTTCAAAGTAAACAAGATTAAGGAGCCCAATTGATGAGGTTTGCGCTCTGGCCTCTCGTTCCCTGCTCATCGAACTGGGTATGTTTAGTTCAGAATTCACATTAAGCTGTACTTACTGACCTGATTAACCGTAATTGGGCAAGATGGATCGTAAAGCGTCGAAATCAAGCAACAATATTATGGAACTTTTAAAATTGTATGTTTAAATCTGATGCTTCCGTTTGAAGAATCATTCATTTAACTTTCAAATGTATTGTAGCCGACCAAACGGTATAGTGGTTAGCGTGCTAGCTTCCAGACCGCGAGGTTGCGGGTACGAGTCCCTTGTTAGACATGGGTGTTTGTAAATGTATGTTGACTTGTCTTAATGACGAATGTTATGGCGCATTATAGCCCTTGTGTTGCTGACGGCGCCAGATAATCTGAATACAACCAATCAAATGTATTGTAGTTTAATGTTTTCAACTATTGCTAAGTTGAAAAAATTAAAGGTTATTTACCTGTAGAGCTTCGTTGTGACCTTCTGGTTAAGTGGTTCTCGAGTCTTTTAAACGATTCGGAGATATAAATTGTTTGCATTTTAGTATAGCAAACATGGCAAGTCTTATTATATTGAAACCTTGAATTGCTTAGTATTAATAATGCATCAACTCATTTTACAGGAAACGTTGAATTTCGAAGAATCTTCATTGGATTACATGTCCTGTGTTGAAGGCATGTGCATACCAGAAGACCATGAGGCCTCATACATAACTTCAGAACATCAAATTGACGAAGTGGAATACCTTCAAGATGCTTCTTCGCATGGTCACGTAGTTCCCAAATCTCCCTACTTTACGTTTTGTAAAAAACTGGATCGCAAAATGAGAGAATTGGAATCTCTTCATCCTGAACTTAAGGCTTTCAAGTTCCAACTGTTGAGCATGCTGGATGCTTCCATTTCTCATTTCGATTCAGAGTGCGAGGAAGGTGAATCAATTATCGATAAGCTTTTGGACTTCGTTGTTTATGTAGCGGAGAAATTAAAAGCCGATTTTGCAGAGATAATGAATAAAAAGGTTCCGGTACAGATTGTTTCTACTGAAACCCCAACCGAAGAGGTAGTTGCTGAAGAAATCCCGGGATTTGTTGGTTCTGTTAGAGGCATTCCCGGTGAGAACTACCCAGATTATACCGAGGTGCCAATTACATCGTTTAGCTGTAGTGACAAGAAGTACGTACCTGGATTTTATGCGGATCTAGAAACTGGATGCCAGGTAAACTTGATAATAATCTGTAGTTTATTTATTGGAATACTTAATGTTAACCACGATGAATTGTTAATATCCATAAATTTGCTCAAACGGCGAGTAAATCAAGTGTCCTTGTCAGGCGAAATCCTTCTCTCCCACAATATATCTGCTTTCTCATAAAGTGACCCTTTTATTTAGTTTAATTTCTGAATATACCTCCCCAACCTGGCGATTTTGGTACAACATGAAATACTTAGTAGTACGAGGGAAGATTTTGAAGTTGGCTGTTAAGTGCCAGTTGTATATAGCTCATGCGACTGTATTTAGTCAATACTAAACTGTTGGGTTTTTTTACCATGAATAATGTGTTGTGATTTGATATGGATTGTAAAAAAGATGTTAATTTAAATTGTGCACCGGAAAGTTAATATTACTTTCTGGAATTTGAAGTGTTATAGATGAATCAAGTATCTTTATGCAGTCTGGACAGTTTTATTTAATGCGGCTTGTTACATTCTTAAACTGTTCCCGAATGAATTATAGTTCAGTTTGTAAACAGTAGAAAGGCTTACCGTAATCTTGCGGAAAGGTGATGGGTCTGAAAAATGTCTCCAAAAAATATAACTTGTCGCCTTTTATCTCTCAATCTGTACTTTCGGTGATGCTTCCAGTGCAGTTTAAAAGAAATACCGATATTAAATTTTAATGAGAAGTTAGTCTAGACCTTAAATTCTGTTCACAAAATGTTTAATCTTTTGACTGGGTTTATTTCCAATTCTGTTTACTATTCAGAAAACGAAAATGACCAGTCTGTTTCTGAGCGTTTTTGGCAAATAGTAATGTTATCCTTGTTTGCAGGAGTTTTTAAAATACTGGGACTTGTTTTCAATGGTACCTTTAAACATGCTAGTTTGCTTAATCCGTCAATTTTTTTTCAGGTTTTCCATGTCTGTTACGAACATAGGAGAGAAAGTTTCCTTTGTCCGCCTGGAACAGTCTTCAATCAACCTATCCTAGCTTGTGACTACTGGTACAGTTCGAATTGCTCTCAAGCACCTCTATACTACGATGTTAATGCGGAAAAGGAGACCATTGAAGTGTCGAAGGAAGAAACCAATATTGGTGACATGATTACAACCATCATCGAAGGTGACAAGCTTAAGAAACACGAGAAGCCCGATTTCTTTATTCCTAAAGGGGACTTGAATGACTTATTAAAATTCTTGCCTATTAAAGCTGAAGTATTAGAGTTTCAGCAACCGATAAAACCAAAATTAATGCCTTCTATGCCTGTAGTTGTGTTGCCCAAGATCAAGCCTTTGCCTCTAGTTAAACCAATTATCAAACCTCTGCATCTAGTTAAGCCAAAGTTAGCCGCTAAAGCAATTGCCGCTATACCACTTGCGAAAGCGAAATTCGCTGCAGCAGCGTTGCCAGTTAAAGCTAAGGTTATATCGGCAGCTGCCATTCCAGTGGTCAAGGCTAAGGTTGTATCGGCCGCTGCCATTCCAGTGGTCAAGGCTAAGGTTGTATCGGCCGCTGCCATTCCAGTGGTCAAGGCTAAGGTTGTATCGGCCGCTGCCATTCCAGTGGTCAAGGCTAAGGTTGTATCGGCCGCTGCCATTCCAGTGGTCAAGGCTAAGGTTGTATCGGCCGCTGCCATTCCAGTGGTCAAGGCTAAGGTTGTATCGGCAGCTGCCATTCCAGTGGTCAAGGCTAAGGTTGTATCGGCAGCTGCCATTCCAGTGGTCAAGGCTAAGGTTGTATCGGCAGCTGCCATTCCAGTGGTCAAGGCTAAGGTTGTATCGGCAGCTGCCATTCCAGTGGTCAAGGCTAAGGTTGTATCGGCAGCTGCCATTCCAGTGGTGAAGGCTAAGGTTGTATCGGCAGCTGCCATTCCAGTGATAAAAGCCAAAGTGGCTGCTAATGTGATCAAGAGCAAATTTGTAAAGTTGCCCATTATGAAGACAAAGTATGCTGCGGCAGCATCAGTTCCTGTATTCAAGGCGAAGACGGTTGCTAAAGTTATTCCTTATGTGAAGCTGACTGCAAAGAAACACAAGTTTGTTGCAGGAGTTCCCATTGTCAAAGCAAAATTGGCAAAAGCTGCTATGATTTCTCCTTTGACTAAAAAGATACTAGCTATTGGTTACATGAAGCTTTTGAAAGCTAAGAAACTGGGATTAATGGGTTGACAAACGATTGACATTTTAATGTGTTGAGTAATTGCTATTTGTGAGCAGTTCTTTTAATAAATATTGTCTTGAATTTTGATTTTTTTTTTTTTTTTCATTGACTTCCCTTACCCAATTCTTAATCGGTAATTAACAGTTTTACTACAATACCGTTTTTCCAGTAATGGGCTTGGGCAGTGTAGAATTTTACAACAATTTTTTCATATTACTAAATGTGATTAACAACTAGATTAATATGCTCTTGTAATAAAATTAGCCAATTCTAAAGTTAGTTTAAATAACCTCAGCTTAGTTGAAAAAAGTGCTGACTTAAGTGAATAAACACAAAGATTCTTTTTTGTTTTTTCTTAATTTTTGTTTTTTACGGTGGTGGTCCGAAATGTTGATCTTTACATTCTACACGTTTATACTAAATGTTTGATCGAAATCATGGTATTTTACTTTGTGCAATTCTAGAATCGTGCTTAGTAACTTTTGTCGTATTGGTTTCATTTAAGTAGGGGTGGGGTTTCTTATACACATGAACTTGTAACATTGTCAAATATAAGTTTGTTACCCATGATAAGACCTTTTTCAAATTTGTCCTTAATGAAATTTATAAAGAAAATTCCCGAATCAACAATTCTCCTGCTTACCATTGAGTCGGTCAATGAATCCTAGTACTTTTTATATGAAGTTGTAAGTTTCAAAACAATCTTAATTCATTTTAATTTTACAGGAAACATCAAATCTATAATAATAAAACAAGCTGTGTCTGTCTGTGGATCTATAGAAACCTACTTAAAATTGGAGTAGAGTTCTGAAATTTTTAACATAAGAAGTTTTGGCTTTCTAATTTTATGTATGTCAAACAGAATGCAAACATTTTAATTCTTTTTTTAATTTTAATATTTTACAAAAATGATTTCTAATAAGGCTACAGCTCTCAAATTTTCAACATAAGTAGTTTTAATTTTAGCTTTCTAATTCGACTTTTGGTTTTTCAAATTTTCATTTAGTTCTTTTATATTAAGGATTTTACAAAACGTTTTCTAATAGAGCTACAACTCGGAAAATTTCAACAAAAGTAGTTTTCGCCTTTTAATTGGACTTTTGAAAACAGATTACATCTTTATTCAGTTCTTTTTTTTAATTAATATTTTACAAAATGGTTTCTAATAAGGCTATAGCTCTGAAAATTTCAACATGAGTAGTTGTGGCCTTTTAATTGGACATTTGAAAAACAGAAGTTTAAAATTTTGTTTTTAATTAACAAATATTTTATAAAGCAATTTCTAATTTGCTACTTTTCTGATATTTTCAACACAAGTAGTTATGGCCTTCTAATTGGACTTTTGACAATAAGAATTTTACAATTTGAATTTGCTTTTTAATTATTTTTTTAATTAATTTTTTCACAAAAAGCGACTTCTAATTGGCCAAGAACTCTGAAAGTTTCAACATAAGTAGTTTTGTCCTAATTTTGCTTTCCGCTAACACGTGGTAAAATAATCTTAAGAGTTGTATTATTGTATTAACGGGGATTTTTTTTCTGTGGCTCAACAGGGGAGAGGCTTCTAATATTAAGGCTTTACGTACCAATTGAATTTTAGTGAGTGAAGCGAGCTTATGCTTTAGCAACAATGAACCTTTCAGCGAGAGAAACGAGCCTATTCTTGCATAGTAATGAACCTTTCTACGAGTGAAGTAAGCCTGTACTTATGTGTCAATGAACTTTTCAGTGAACGAAGCGAGCTCGATTTTGAGTAGCGATGAACCTTCCTGCGGGCGAAGCGCCAAAAACTTTGACCTATACACCAATGACTGATTTCCTCAACACGAGGTCTCGTGGCTAGCTAAAATATTGCACATATTAAAATTTCGTTGCGAAGCACGGGTATTCCACAATTTTTTTTATAAAGATTTCTATGGCAAGTCATGAGTTTAAATGCTTTCTACTTTCAATTGCCCATGTTAACGTATGATAATGGCAGATTGAATTCTGTCAAAGTTTAAATTATCTTTTTATTAAAGTGTACATACACACTTGAACTTTTGTTTTTAAATTATTATTTTAAAAATCTTTTTTCTTTTTGCATTGGAAAGATATAATTAGTTATGCTGTTTACATGAGAAAAATTTCAGTTTTATTAAAAATTTAATAACATTTAACTCGTTAATTGGCATATTTTTGAACAGTGATTACTCTAATTTTATGGAGCCAAGAAAATTATGGTTCACATTTTTTTTTAATATTCTTTATGTTGAGAGCCTCGATCAAGTTTCTAGTATATACAATTTTTTAATAGAATTTTTGTAACATTGAAAGTAGAAAAAATCTTTTTTCTAGAAACTTTTGTGTTTCAAAATCTTGCAACATTCATTTTCTTTTCTTATCAATTTAACTGAGGTTCACGACATCTAATAGTTAATGAAGATTTGAATTCTGGTATCGTTTTTCAAAACAATTTTATCAAACTTCAGTTATCACTGTTTAACCTTTAAATGCCCTAAGTATCAAATTTGATACTGGACTTTTAAATCAAATTGTAACATTTTATTTGGCTATATATATGTAACCATTATATAATGCTCTTTTGAATAAAAGATTAAAATATAAACTTAAGCTGACAAAATTGTTCAAATAATGACGTTGTGTTGAACGAGTGACATATTTTTAGAAAAAGTTTAGCGGAGTGTCTTTGACGCATTTATTTTTTTCCGAAAGTTAAAAATACTTTTGAGATAGGTGAGTATTTTATTTTTACTATAATATAATTATTAACAGCAACGGTCTGTTTTGCTTGAAGAAAACTTGCTACTTTTGTGAGTATCAATTTTGATACTTCAGGCAATCCAGGCTGTATGAAACCTACTTGCCTATTTTTTTGGCTAATAATATTTTTTGCTTGTATCTTTGCATTTTTGTTGTTTCTCTGCTTGGTTTGAAAAAAATGTAAGATTTCTTTATGCAATAAAAAGGCATTGTTTCCAATTATTTCCTGCCTAAGTACATTAACGTTTAATGCGACATACATATGGCCTTAATACCTAAAGTATCAAAATCGATATCTGCTTTTTTTTTTCGAAATGTATAAAATATGTATTTGTGATTTTTTTTTTTTAATTATTTTTCTCTTTATCTGGCTACTTCAATAGATACATTGATTTTTTTTTTTTAATTTAATATTGAAGATTAGGCTTCTAAGGGTTATATGAAGTTTCACGTGCAAAAACACGATTTCTTAGATAATGAGTATACAATATTCAAATTTATTTCAGAACAAAATAGTACTTCAAACAAATAAAGTAACTCTCTAGCTTTCAGATTATACAATTATCTTGCAAAAATTCCGCCTAGAGATTAAATTAAAGCAAAAAAGCTAAAAAACCCTTTTGACCGATTTTTGCAATATTTCAAGTGTGTACATACCCCTTTAGCATTGGAGCGTCTTGAGTCGTGACCATCGATATGTAGAAGGCCATACAACTGCGCCATGTTTTTCTTTCTACGTCATCAGCCGTGGATATAAGTTTAAGCTATTTCGAGCTAAAATTTATTTAGAAGTGGATACACTGATTTTCAAATTCTGCTTTTATTAGTCGTTCGATGGTTATTATGGACGATTTGTACGTTTAATATTTGTGTAAATTTTACAAAATGCCGAGTCCTTGTTCCGTTCTAAAGTACAACAGGAACTCCAGAACTATTGCCAAGATTTCTATGTTCAAATTCCCTTCCGATGACAGTGTTAAAAAAAAAATGGTGGCGTACGATACATCGAAAAATTTTTGTCCCAACGAAATACAGCAAGGTGAGTGTTAACTTTTTAATAAAATCTTTAATGTATTTTTAAATATAAGTGTACAATTTTTTAGAAGTTTTTATTAAAGTGCAGAAAAGAAATGCTAAATATTTACAATAGTGATAACTTTTAATTGGTTTCAACTTTTTTGTTTTATTTTTCAAATGAAAGTTTAGAAAACAATCTTTGGTTCAAATTCCCAGTACGGTAAGAATTCTATGTGAAAGTGATTTTAGCCAACAAAAGCAGCCGCCGTCATTTTTTTTTTTTTTTTTTAAATGACAAGTAAACAACCTATGGTTGACATCATTTGAAGCTGTTTTATGAAAACAATTCTTGGCGCAGAATTCGTACCGTACTTGGAAGTTTTACCCAATCTTTACTAGCCTTTAAAAATGACCAACATAAAATAAAAATTTAACTTGGAAACTTTATCTTATTTCAATATAAAGTTTTGTACAAAAATTTTATAGAGTTGTTTAGAAATTTGTGTCTTCTATTTAAGGTATGCGAGCTGCATTTTCATCCAAATGATTTTGTACTTTCAAAAGAGGCATTTGATAAGAAGACTGGATAAGATTAGTTTTTGCAAGGTGACAGTACCATGCTTGTCTTGGAAAACATAATTGAAAAAAAAAATTGTACTATATATATATATATATATATATATATATATATATATATATATATATATATATATATATATATTTCCTCCAAATGTAGGTTTTCTCTGAAAATGTGAACCTTGAATGTAGTTGTGGTATTTAAGCTGTTATATTATCTGCGTTTTGCCTATTGTGTATATTTGTTATGTTTTATCAATTGTATTTATCAATGTTTTGAATTGATATTTTTCTTGTTTCCTTTCACATTTCAAACATTTAGAAATATTTTAAAATTACATTAAAAAAAAAAACTTATAAACGAACAAAAATTGTACTTGATCATACTTATACGGGAATGGACGAAGTTTAAAACCTCAAGTTGTACAAAATTAGTGTTTTAAAATGTAGGTATAATCTTATTTTTTACATTGTCAAAGAAATAAAATAATTCAATTACTTGAAATATCTTTACAAAACTTAAAATAAGGAAGATAAAATATTTCGTCACACAAAAATAATGTCTTCCCTCTCTAACTGAATAGAAAAGTGTATCCACCACCGGTGACGTCATCATACCAGTTGGGTGGCCTTCTCAATATCGGAGGTCACGCTTGAGCTCGAAGGTTTAGGAAAAAGGCTTGTCAGCCTGCATATTTTCAGAACGGATTGATTTAGGATTACTTTCGTATACGCCAGTTGTGGCCATCTGATCTAGTATTAAGACTTTCGTCAATGATGCTTGTTCATAGTATCTGTCATTGAAAAATTTATTTTTCGTAGTTACCAAAAATAAGCTTTAACGATTTTGGTCAAAATTACTGCATTGTTAAGGTGTTCTAAACATCACAAGACCCCTAAATTTCCTTCAAATTTCACAATAGTAAAATGTTAAACAGTTTCTTTCCTAAAGCATTTTGTAGTAGTGACTTTCTTTGTTTCACATACTCGTATGCAGTAATGTAATAGTTATCATTTATTTATTTATTTATATTTTTTTGCCAATGTAATTTATCGACAAACTTGCCAAGTTGGTGAATTTTCTTATTATCATAAGTCTTGAATTTATACAGGGTAATTGAAAATTGTCCTACGTTTCACAAACCTAGTTTTTTAAATTAGATTGAGACGCTTTAAGTCAACGAGATGCAATGAATATAGAACTTGGGAAAATAAAAATAATTAATTTCGATTAAGATGGTTCAATTAATTAAAAGTTTCGATTGAGATGGTTTTGGAACTTGCCGCTTTAATAAAGATGTAAAAGTATTTCAATTTCAACACATGAAGAACGTGAACACACAAGAACGTAAACATGCCTTTTTTTAACTTAAGTGAAAAGAAAGTTTATTAATTGTATGCTATGAAGCTAGTCAGTTTTTGCAATTAAATTTTATAATTTTTAATAATATTTGCGCAAATTTTAAGATCAGAATAAGATCGCTTAAATTAGACAACGCGTATGCTGTTTTTAAAATATTAAAGTATCGTACACAGACTGATGCATGTTTATATTAATTTCTTCTGAAATATCATGTCTGACATAAAGGTGCAATGGGTATTTTTTTTATTTACGACACATGAACATTTGATTTCATACTCAGTTACTTTTACAACAAAACATACAGCTAGAACTACTTTAAAATTATTACAGAAGAACTTTTCAAATAACATTTAGAAATTAAGATCAGTTTTATTAGTATGACATTTATTTCCTAAGTTTAAGGGCTCTGTCTGCTTTGAATGCATGAAGGAAAAAAAACACTATTTTTATTATTTTTTTTTTTTTTAAGAATACTGTTATGTTTATTGATATAAAGCTTGTTAGGCTTAACAAAAGCCTTCGTAAATTACAAATATATATATATTGTTGCACAAATTGTCTGTATATAGTGTAAATAGTGACTTGGAACACCTACAAGCACACCGTTTATGTTGCCGATATTGTAGATCCGTGTATTCTCGGACTAGACTTTTTGAAGAAAAATGAAATTACGCTGAATTTTGAGAAAGGCAAGCTGCAAACATGGAGAGGCGAAGTTCCTTTACACGGTCTGGACACGAAAGAGCTGTGCATATATCGGATAATGGTTCATGAAAACAATGTCGTAGAGAATGCTGAAGAGTTTACGCGGATCTCCGGATTTGGAGAGACAGAGTCCACATCTATGAAAAGTGCCCCTCCAGCCCCGGAAAGAGAACCGAAGAAAGCAACGTTGATGAAACCCTCCCAGGAGGTGGTTCGTGTGGGAATGGACAACGTTAGTGAAGAGGGAATCGGCACCCGTTCTCCTGTTACAAGCATCGAACGGAGGTCCCGGGATCTATCAGCTGCACCCGCGGATGATTCCGACGCAATCACAGCTAAGCTTGCTAAAGATGATGTTCGGTTGAATGGGAATGGGAACGCTCTTTCCAGAGTTTCATGTATTTAGAGCAGACGACGTACATCTAAAACAGAGTTCAAATCTTTAACACCCGCGTTCTATCATCAACAACCAATCTCAGAATCATGTAACCAGCAAGATGGGGATCAGGAACTTTCACCGCTTCTGTTGGCATACGGGAGTGCAACTCGTGAGACCACCGGATTTTCTCCATCTCTAAAGATGTTTGGAAGAGACCTTAGGCTCCCCTGCAACCTCCTCTTTGGACGACCACCGGACACTTCTTCCTCTCCTGTCCAGTATCTAGATGATCTGCAGGCACGTTTGGAAGCCGTACATCGGTTCGCCAGAGAGAGAATCAAATCATGACGGAGCGCATGAAGATCCGGTACGATGCCAAGGCCACGGACCGTTCATTCCAGGAAGGTGACAAGGTGTGGTTATGGAACCCTAAACGTCAGAAAGGACTCTCCCCTAAGATCCAGACGAACTGGGAAGGGCCGTATGTGGTCCTTAAGAAGAGCAACGACGTCGTGGTAAGGATTCAACGGACACCTTCCTGTAAACCTAGAGTTGTACATTACAATAGGCTAGCCCCATATTACGGTAGAAGTCATTGAATGGCTTAAGGACTTCACTGCCCGGGACGTGCAGTCTTTAAGAAGGGGGAAATGTTGCACAAATTGTCTGTATATAGTGTAAATAGTGACGTATTATTTTAAAACTCTATTGTAATTTATTTTAACTTATTTTATTTATCAGCAGCGATTATACAGGTTAGAAAAATGTGGCAACACCTAAAGCAATCGAGAAATTTCGAGATATTTCTTGTTCAACGAATTGGATGGAAATTTCGGGAATGTGCTCACCGCCTGTTATATAAAGACTGGAGATCGGGAAAGTTTTCAGATTGACTTCGGACTTCGATGAAAGCTAATTGCTTTGTTTACATACTGGAGTGAGTTTGTATAATCGCTGTATTCGAAGTTGTTGTTTTATTTGTTGAAGCTTGTGTTGAAGCTTGAGAGTAATTATACTGTTGCCTTTGAATAAACTTTGTGAGTTTTCTGAAGAGAGAATAAATATTTTTATACCGTAAAAACTGTGCCATCATTGAATCAGTGGAAAAATTCATAACAATATATATATTTATTTTAACCTCTTTTTTAGTGTTTCCAGGTAAACAGGAATCCTCAAAAAGTGGGTAGGTGTGCGCTGTTGAAAAAATCTGAACAACGGCCCATCTGAAACAAACAAAAAATTTATGGTTTTAGGTTTAGTGTGACAGTAGCTATAATCCCGTACAAGAATTATTGCAAAATTTTAGTTTTTACAATTTTTTTTTTTTTTTGGCAAATTACATGCAAAAAAAAAGTTTTTAATTTTTTTTTTTTTTTGCCATTTTGTTATTTTTGAATATAAATTAATATTATAGGTACGGGATATAGCCACTGTCACACTAAACCTAAAATCATTAAATTTTTTTGTTTCAGATGGGCCGTTGTTCAGATTTTTTCAACAGAGCCCACCTACCTACTTTTTGAGGACTCCTGTTTACCTGGAAACACTAAAAAAGTATTTAAAATCAATAATTTTTTTTTGTAATTTACGAAGGTTTTTGTTAAGCCTAACAAGTTTTATATTACTAAACATAACAGTATTCTTTAAAAAAAAAATTAATAAAAATAGCGTTTTTTTTCATGCATTCCAAAGTAGTCAGAGCCCATAATATGAAAGAGGTTCTATGATAAGTGGTGGAGTTATTAACGTCCCACAAAGTTATAATTTGATTTAATGAAAATAATTCATCCAGTTATAGATACATGTAATTAATTCGCATGCGAAGAAGACGTCAACAAATTAAGCAGTTATGAGAATCTATCTTACGCAGAAAGATATTTTTCTCCCTAGGCGATTCTTAATTTTACCTAGACATGCATATTTAAGTTCCTCCTGAATTTAATCAATGTGTATGGTAAATTATTTATTGTTTAAATACGAAAGAGTACAAAACCAGTGCAACTATATTTTTTAAACCTTTATTTATAGGATTGAAATAAATTAAAAAATTTAAAATAGCGTGAATCTTAGGAAACAATCTCATATATATAAATCTCTTGCGTGCCGCCCAAATTCGGCTGTATTTCTGTGAGCAGAATGGCAACGACTTCAAACAACCAATCACAGATCTTCTAAATGTGCTTTATGCACAAGTTTCCAAATTCAGCAATCCAGCCAATCACAATATATCTTTTGAAATTTGACTTCTGGCATCAGTCAACAACTTGAATTGGCTATATTTTGTTTTTCTTTTTATTGATAAAAATTATTGCCTATTTAAACCGTATTGATAGGCACCGATAGCCTTGCGGTAGAGTATCGAGCTCGTAACCGGAGGGTTGTGGGTTTGGGCCTCCGTCCGCCAAATATCGGTGTGTACCTATGTGATGCACGAGGCTAATAAAATCCCACGCATCAAAGTTTATTTCTTGTTCCTGGATGGCAGTTACGCGTTGCCAGGACAACGTAACTTGGTTTTTATTTTATTTTATTTTATTTTATTTTCCATCTTGTCGTGTTCTAAAAATTTATGTAGCTATAAGACAATGAACGTATATCTTTTCCTCATATAAGCTGTGTTTTATAACAGAGGCTAATTATGCTTTTAACTATATTTTGCTTGTAAATAACTGTAAATATTAAATGCTAACATGTCGTCAATTGTCTTGAGTTTACTTATCTTATTGAACCGCATATTGTAGGAAGCTCGACCTTCCCCTAATAACTGGTCTTCCCCTAACAACTGGTGACCTGAAGACGTAGATTTTATTTGGATGAAAGAAGGTCTGTGCATTTAAATAGAACTATTATTATCTGATTTAACTTTATATTATACATGAATGAGAGCGCAGACAATAATTTAAATTCATCAAGTCAAGATAATATAAATTTAAAGGTAAACAGAGTGGCGATAAAGCCGCCAAATTTTTGGCGACATAAGCCTAGGCTATAGTTTTTACAACTTGAAGCGCAGTTTTCTAATGGAAATATTACTCGTGATGTAACTAAATATAACATTGTCGTTGCGTTATTGGATGAAAATGTTTTAGATTTTGTCGAGGATATTTTATCAAATCAGCCAGCGGATGGGAAATACGATACTTTAAAAAATGCATTGTTGAATAGATTAACAGATACTGAAGAATCCAGGTTAAAAAAGGTATTGACCGAACTTAATCTGGGAGATAAACGCCCATCTGACTTGTTACGACAAATGAAAGGTTTGGCTGAAACTTCCATTTCTAAGGAATTGTTAAAAACACTTTGGCTACAGAGGTTACCGCAGCAAGTTCAAGCCATATTGTCAATAAGCTCCAATCCGTTAGATAACATTTCGGAGATGGCAGATAAAATTATCGGAATATTTAGCTCAACAGAATTATGTACAGTGAATCAAGCATCCAGTAAAACTTCTGAACCGAATAATACTATTAACGAAAAAATTAGTTCTTTGGAAATTAGTATTGCAGAATTAACTAGGAAATTTGATACATTCATGACAAGGGGTAGATCTCCAAATAAATCTGAAAATGCTCGCAATCGCAGCCGTTCGAGATCCAAACCTGCTAGTTATAAGCTATGTTGGTACCATTATAAATTTGGAAGCAATGCACTTCACTGTGTAAAGCCATGCGAATTTGAAGAACCAGCAAGTACTTTGGGAAACTAACGGGCCGGTCGATTGAAGAGGCCAACGACTACGGCCAAATAAACTGTCACCTCTTTCTTTTTGACAAGTCTAGCAAGAGGCACTATCTTGTCGACACCGAGGCTGATGTGTCCGTAATTCCACCGCCAAAACCAAATAAGCTGTCCCCATCCGATTTTAAACTTTATGCTGCAAATTCAAGTTCAATCAAAACTTACGGCAAGCAACTTATCAGTTTGGATTTAGGCTTGAGAAGACGTTTCAAATGGAATTTCATCATAGCAGATGTCTCGAAGCCAATAATTAGCGCAGATTTTCTTGAGGCACATGGACTTTTGGTCGATATTAAACAAAAGCGTTTGATTGATCCTTTAAAGTCATTATCAGTTCCGACTAAAATAATTAAAGGACCATCTTCATTTTTAACACCCCTCGATAATAGTAATTTTGAGCCAGCTATAAATTCTCTTCTGCAAGAATACAAAAGCTTATCTTCAGAAAATATAGAACGAGATAAAGTTAGCGTCAGCCATAATGTCACCCATACTATTGTTACAAAAGGACCACCCGTGGCATCTAAAGTGCGTAGATTAGCTCAAGATAAATTAAAAATTGCCAAGGCAGAATTCGACTACATGCTTGAGCGGGGAATATGCCGACCATCAAGCAGCTCGTGGTCTAGTCCATTGCATCTGGTCAAGAAAAAGGATGGAGGATGGATGCCATGCGGGGATTATCGTGCTTTAAACGCAGCTACACTACCAGATAGGTATCCCATACCCCACCTGCATGATTTTACGCACCAATTAGAAGGCTGTACTGTATATACCACACTAGATCTTCATCGTGCCTATCATCAAATTCCCATGGAATCATCAAATATAGAAAAAACAGCTATTTGTACACCGTTCGGACTGTTCGAATTTCCCTTGATGACTTTTGGACTTCGGAACGCGGCGCAGACATTTCAGCGATTCATGCATATCGTTCTAAGAGGCCTGGAATTCTGCTTTGTCTATCTGGATGACATACTTGTTGCATCTCTCACTAAAGAGGAGCATTTACGTCATCTCAGAACAGTTTTTGAAAGATTACAGCAATTTGGGTTAACATTAAATCTCAGGAAATGCAACTTCGCTCAACCTGAGGTAACTTTTGTTGGCCACATTGTATCTCTAAAAGGAATTCGTCCAACTCAAGAAAAAATCAAAGTCATCGAAGATTTCAATAAACCCAAAACAGTCAAACAACTTAGAAGATTTTTGGGAATTATAAATTTCTATCAAAGGTTTATACCTCTAGCGGCTCAGCATCAAGCAAGCTTATACGATTATTTAAGAAATAGCAAAAAGAATAATAATCGGGTTATTGAGTGGACAGACGAAGCGTCAAATGCCTTTACAATATCTAAAGAATTATTGAAATCTGCTGCAATTTTAGCTCACCCAGTGTCATCAGCTAAACTTGCTCTTATCTTTAGACGGTAGACGCTTCAGATATTGCAGTTGGCGGAGTGGTGCAACAACTTGTGAATAAGGATTGGCAGCCACTTGGTTACTTTTCTGTTAAACTGACACCGGCGCAAAAGAATTACAGCACATATGATCGGGAGCTGCTAGCTGCATATTCGTCTATCAAGCATTTTCGGTATTTGTTGGAGGGTCGTGAATTTACGTTATTCACTGATCATAAATTGCTGGTGTATGCATTCCAACAAAAATTAGAGAAAGCCTCCCCTCGCCAACAAAGGCATTTGGAGTATATTAGTCAATTCACTCTAGAAATTCAACTCATTTCGGGAAAAGACAACATCGTTGCTGATGCACTATCAAGACAGAGGAGATAAGAATTCCACCTCAAATTGATTTTGAATCTTTAGCCGAAGCTCAGGAAAGTGACGATGAGTTAAAAAGAACTGCTGGCATCTCAAAACTCTTCATTAAAAATTGAACTAATCCCAATTTTCAGCTCTAATCGTTCATTATATTGCGATAGTAGTTAAAAAATGACAGTCCGAAGCCATGGCGGGATGCGAGATGGTATGGTATGGTATGGGGGCGTGACCGGAAGGGGGCGTGATCGGATATGACGTCACAGGAAGTGATATCACCGGATATGACGTCACCGGAAGTGGAGTGGAGTTGTTCCCCTCCTGCTGTTGTTTTAGTTTCATTATAAGCTGTTTGTGTATGACGTCACAGTAGGTATGACGTCATAATGTGTTTTATATTAAAGTTTTGAGTGGTGGCAACACTTTTTTTAGTTTCGGTTTATCTAGCAGACGGAGTTGAGTTGTTCTAGGACTACTTCTTAGCGAATAAGTTAGAATGATAGGTTTTTATTGCGTGACGTCACAGTAAGTATGACGTCATAATGTGTTGTATATCAAAGTTTAGAGCGATAGCAACACTTTTTAGTGTCGATTTACCTTTAAGATGGAGCTGAATTGTTCTAGGGCTGCTTCTAAACGAATAAGTTAGAGTGATAGATATTTTTACTAATGACGTCACAGTGGGTATGACGTCATTCTATGTTAAGATTTACGTTTTAAGTGGTGATAACATTGGATATATACCAAATTTAGTTTTCAGGTGTTGGCAACGAGTTCTGATCGATCAGCTAAATGCTCGCTTGTGACTGATAAGTTTTAAACATGTGACCAAAAGTTAACTCCTGATTGACTGTTTGGTTTTCTAGCGAGTTACTTACATATCCTTTAGCCAAGTTAAAATACCTGCAACAAAGTTACACAAAAAAAAAAATGTTAAATTTGAAAAGTTAATAAAAGGAAGGCCATTTGCTAAGGGTCTAAAGAACCCTAACCCCGAGCTACACGTGACATTTCAATATTTTACCAAACAATTGTTAAAATATCGACTATCGGATGTTGCCTTCATGGTAACTCATCTACCCACCCCCCCTTCCCTAACTAATTTTGAATAAGTTAAGACTTTAGAATTACAATTAATAAATTTTGAAAAATTATTTATTAAAGGTGAGGACCCACCTCCAGCCCGATACCTCTTTTAGGAAGAATTGGTACCGCCTCACTCCACCCTAACAAAAAAAAAAAATCTTATTCCACAGAACGTATATTTCTTTGAAACTTGAGGTCACTAATCAGCCATCCGATGATATCTTTTAAGAAGATATCTTCACCTCTTAACAATTTTAAAGTTTTAGTCTAAAAGATTAATGTTGGACATAAACTATTTCTAGAATAGAGTTACATTAAAAATTAAATTTAAGAGTGTCCAGTTTTTTGAAGAAGACTTGGGGGAACGTATATTTCCCAAAATTAAATTTAATGGTCACTAACAAAATCCTGAAAATATACTAATTTTAGTTTTTATAAAAATTAAGTTAATGTAATATTTTAGTAAAAATAATGACTATAGTTAATGAATTGCGAAAAATTAAGTTAGAAGAATTAAATTTAAGGAATTTTGAAGTGACCATAGGCATAGCTGGTTATGCCATCTTCCAGCAGATACCGCTTGTCGTCATAGGCCGACAAGGCTCTCTTGGTTTGTTGGAGTGAGAAGATGTTTAAAAATTCACTTACCGAATAATCGAAACGAAATCTGCGAAGCTAAAATAACTGTGAATAACTACACAAGTACGAACAAAATCGCGATGAGAAAAAAAACACGAAGTATTAAACACGTCTTTCACACTCAGGTATCTAAGTAGAAAGGGCGAGACGGCAACCGGTAGCGTCTATATATGAAGGGTGATCACGTGACTTCACCGACCAATCAGGTTTCACGGTAGAGGGTGCTACTGACTATCGACCCGTCAGAAGGGAGGGGAGCGAGACTAGGGATGTTTCAACACGCTTCAACGCGTTTGCGAGTTGAGTTGTTGTGTAACGATCTTGCTTGAAACAGTTAAAGTGATAGATAATTTGTTCGTGACGTCATAGTGTAGCGAATGGGTTTTTAGCGTAGACAGTTGTTGCAATTGGAGTAATTATGAAATTTATTAAATATAAAGATAATATTTAGTAATAATTATCAGATTTTATTATTATTATTATAAAAAATAAACTTATAAAAAAAGTGAACGTGAAAATTTACTTTACGAATAAAAATCATGTCTTTAAAATGTGTACGAATATCACTAAATAAGAGAAAAAAGTAACATACTTAAACTCTTTAAAATAAATAACTTTAACATTAACGTAAAAAATTTACTTTTCACATAAAAATCACTTTAAAATGAGTAAAAATATCGCTAAATAAGAGAAAAAAAAGTAACTTACTTAAAATTTCTAAGATAAATATTTAACCTTTACTCGAAAATTCCCTTCACATATAAAAATCACGACTTTAAAATGTGACGTGTAAGAAGAATTAGCATACTTAAAATTTCTACGACAAATAAATTTAACCTTTACGCGAAAATTTACTATATACATAAAAATCATGTCTTTAAAATATGTAAAAATATTGCTAAATAAAAGAAAAAAAAACTAACATACTTAAACTTTGCACGACAAATAACTTTAGCATTAACGTAAAAATTTACTTCACATATAAAAATCACGACATTAAAATGTGACATGTAAGAAGAATTAGCATACTTAAAATTTCTACGATAAATAATTTTAACATTTGAGTGAAAATTTACTACATATATAAAAATCATGTATTTCAAATGTGTAAGAATAACGCTAAATTAGAGAAAAAGAAATACTAAAAATTTATAAGGTAAGGAATTGAAACAATATGCGAAAATTTATTTCACGCATAAAATTTTTATCTTTAAAATGTGTAAGAATAATGCTAAATTAGAGAAGAAAAAAAAATAACATACTTAAACTTTCTTCGACAACAATTTAAACAATACGCGACATTTTCATACACAATTATTTTCTTAGGTTAATGTTAAATAATGGGAAATTTAACAGAATAAAAATTTCAAAGATAAAGAATTTTAACCTTTACACGAAAATTTACCTCACAAAAATATCATATCCTTAAACTTTAACGTGACAATTTACTCTTCATATACAATTAAACTCTTAGGTTAATGTTAAATAAGAAAAAAAAAATAATATACTTAAAATTTCTAAGATAAACATAACGTAAAAATTTCGAATCATGTGTTTAAAATGTAACATATAAGAGAAAAAAACTAACATACTTGAACTTTCTATAGCAAAGAATTTAAGCATTAGCGTAAAAATTCACTTTACATATAAAATTCACATCTTTAAATGGGAAGATAAGCAGGTGACGGTAATTAGCCAATCAGGGTAGCGGTAGGTGATACGCCATTCGCCGGCATTTTTAGATCGGAGGATGAGTCACGCTAAAACTTGTTGGAACAGGTCGGGAGATTTGTACAGCAAGAACAACAGCATCGACGCGCAAGCAGCGGGTGATGCTGTGATGTGTCAGCAGGTCTTTGAGATTATCGTTTTCCTATTTTGCCGTTTTCATAATGAAATGTTTGTGAAAACTTGGAATGAATAAAGTGGATTTCAAAGACATATTAGTAAGTGAAGGTAGAATTCGCATGGACTTTCTTCCAAAAAGTATGATTCACTTGGAGAATTTAAGATAATTTCTACTTGAAAACTTTTCTATTATTTAAAACATTGAATATTGTTCAAACTCAGTGGGATTATATGCTACAATACGGGTAAAACTTAACAAAATTGTTACATAGAAGAAAAATAGTAAGAGATTTAAAATAAATATTAGTTATAGATACTCCAAAGAAAAAATTTCACCTCTACTTTTCAATCGGAAAATCAATACAAGTTGGAAATTTATGTTACTTCAAGAAAGACTTAGACAATTTACTTTGTAATAATATACGTTAAGGTGTCGTATTAACTCGTGCAATACATGCTGACTAAGGTTTATTTTACTTGAAAGGTGAATTGGGGGAAAATATTAAATAAATTGTAGATATTAAATACATTGTAGATATGCATTCAAGTTTTGAAAATCACCTGCAAGACTTTTAAAACATCCTAAGATAAATTGAAAGAAACTTTTTATACTCTGAAAGGAAATCACAAGTATTTAGTTAACTTTTTTCATGGTAACACTCATATTCAACGACATGTTTTTAAAATTTAACCTTCTTTACATGATAATAGTTATAAATTTTTTCAATCTCAGATGCGATATACTATTATTTCTAACATATATGTTACGAATTGTGTAAAGTTTTTAAAAGAGTATATGCAAATCACCAATCAGAAACATAAAAATCTAACATCAATCAAACACACTAAAATAATAAGATATTTTCCTTAGTGGAAATAGTTAACTACTCATGTGATGGAATGTACTTAGAAAATTTAAATACTGAAAAAAGTTTGCTAGGCAAACTTAAAAAATATATATTTTTTTTCTTGTGAAAAACTAGCATAAATTTGAGAAATATAGAGTTTGTTACTACGTAAAATTGAACATCATCTGGACAAACTAAATTATACATGATTTTTTTTTTATTTGAGAGATGCTGACAATATATCATTAATACAGAGATTTTTAACTTCCACCCATAATTTCTAAATAACTTATACATAAATTTCAGAAAACTGAAACGGAATGTGTTTTACAAGACGCTTATTTTGTAAGATGAATATTCAATATTAATATAACTGAGCAAAGTTCATTACGGAAAAAACTTGTAAAAGTTTTTCTTCCCGGTGCAATAAAATTAAGTTCATGTGTAATGATTAGGTTTTTTTTTTTTATTTTTTTTTTTATGAATCTTATAAATTTAATGAAATTATTATGACCTAAGAGATTGAGTAAACTGAATAAATCAATGATGTAAATTTAAACAGTGACTTGAACTGATACATACTATAACTGTAAAGAAGTATGACAAAGTGATAGATGAAGTAAAATTAGAAATTGAATGAAATGTGTTGAAAAAAGTTGAAGACGACAAGAAATTCGTAATTGAGAATTATCATTGACTTATATTAACTTCGTTTTTCTTGCTTATGACAAGAAAATACACTCTTTCTTATTAAGAACCAACTTGATATCTTATCATAGAATGACAATGATGAAATATCTATACATTAAAAAAAAATATACCAAACTTAGACATAGCAAATTTCTTGAAATTCATGTATAATGTGAGAAGTTTTACTGGAAATATAGAAGATACAACATTGAAAGATGTGAATGTTTCGAAGTACTTTATCAGAAATAAAAAAAAAAAAATGCGCTGAGATTCGCTATAAAAAATTTTAGGAGAAAGTTTAAACAAAATTTAAAATCAAACATGCTTTTAAATGGGAACACATATATTAAAACTATAGCACATTAAACAATTTATATTACGTCATCTCAGTTGTATCAAACTGAATAACATGAAAAACAACCACAAACTGAATAAACATGAAAATTATCAATATATGTGGAAAAGTTTCCTTTTTTCACATATAAAAAAAATAACACATTGACGTACGTTAAGATCACGAAACATGCATAATCATATACCGATAAGAGCAAACAATGTTGCGGGGAGATATTCACATGATGGTCAATATTAGGGATGGAACGGATGTGAGTTTTGCCGGATACCGGATTTCGGATATCCGGGGTACCGTGTCTACCGGATACGGATATCCGAAACGGATTTCGCCGGATATCCGGCCGGATATTCGGTCTATATACTAAAAACAATAGTTATACGATATGCTATACGAAAAAAATGGTCATGATATGAAGTATTAAGTAAATTATAATTAGTGGTTAGCGCACCGCGCTGCATGCCACATGTCCATTGTTTGATTCGCGGACTGGGCAAGGTTGACTTAGCTGTTTATACCTGAAAGAAATAAACTGAGGAGGACCATGCATGCTTGGGAACTAAACACTGGGGTTCGGCGTCAGAATGACCATCTGACTGAAACATCTGCTATGTGACACACAAATGCCACAGTCGAGAAAGCTGAGCTGGGCCCAGCAGGCCTTAGTCCACACGGGCTGTCACGCACTGAGTTTATTTTTTTTATTTAAACTTTAGTTGATGAGTGAAAGAGATCTTTGTTGCTGATTTTATATCTTGTAATATTGATACTTTTAGTTTTTCATATAGTTCTGGCAGGGCTTTATCACGAAAATAATTTCTACTTGGAAGCGGATAACGAGGAGCTAGGTATTTTATTAACTGACCAAAGCCTTCTCTATTCACAATGGAGAATGGTTCAGCATCAAGAGCCATTAACTCACCTAAAATTAAATTAAAATTTTTTTTTACAATGTTGAAGTGCAAAATATAGCTACTTTCAATTTACTTCATGCATTGTTTATAATTGATAAATGATTACAAAATTATACCGGAGGCATTTGTTAATAACAAAAGATTTATTTTAAATATTTTATGAAATTGAAGTCTATTTTTTTTTGCAATGCACCTAAAACATTACGGATTTAAAGAAATCTCGTAGAAAACTTAAATTGGATCTATCGGAATATTCCGTCTTTAAATATAAACTTAAAAAATTTCGAACCCAAAATTCATCAACATTATGTTATACCATATTTAAAATATATATTTAATATAAACAAACAAAATTAGTACTTACATATTTTTGCGGTTAAGGCTTTTGTTTTAGGATCATCTAAACTCCACAATTTTGGTACAAATAATTTCGATTCCAATGTTGTCTGCCTGCATTTCTTGTTTTGATGAATTGTTTTTTCTTGTTCATCAATATTTGATGCATTTAGTGAGTCTTTTAAGCTTCGGTGAATTTCCTTATGCACACTCATTAAATGGTTCCATAAGCAGGGCCCGATTTAGAAATTTTTTTACTGTAGGCCCAACATTCAGAGAGGGGCCCCCAATAGCAAATATTTATTTCCTTACGTCACAATATTACCAGATCAAGCTACATTCATTAAGACTAACTTTTTACTATTAAAACTCATAGTTTACTTTCACACGATTTTTTTGTTATAATTAGTATGATCTTGATTTCCTCAAAACTTTTGAATTAATCAAGACCCCCCCCCCCCCCATGAAAACTAATTTTAAATCACACTTTCCTGTATTTTAAACTTACATTTTACCACAGGGTCCACAAATTATATAATAATAAAGATTACTTAATTTTATAACAATAATTGTAACTAATTCAAAGTAACCTTTCCACTGTTTCCACGATCTCACCAAAAAGGAGGGCCAAAAAAGTTTAAAAAAGTCCACGGAAGAGCCTGCAAACCAACCAATCGCAAAGACTCTTTCATTTCATAATATAAGAAGTTGTATATGGTTGGTTGGTGAACATCTCTTTACAAGAGGCGAGAGAAAGAGAACAGCGGTGTATAGCCCTTGTCTCCGTGTACATATGAAGAAGTTGTATATGATTGGCTGAACCGGAAAGATTTGATTAATTAGGTTTTATTAGGTTAATCTATCTAACTTAATTCTCTGTGACTATAAAAAATATGGAATTTGCGGATGTGTAACTAAAAAAAAATTTTTATTTTTGTTCAGTACTTCCCATAAAAAGACCATTAAATTTAAAATTTTCAGAAAACTTTCAAAATTTGGGGGCCCCCAAATTTGGAGGCCCCTAGACCCGGGCATAGTGGGCCTAATGGTAAATCAGGCCCTGTCCATAAGGGTTTTGTGGAAAAGGATTTTGGGCTTTTGCCGCGCACATTTTTTAAACGATTCTGTGGAGCAAGTAACACATAGGGCTTTGCTTTCGTCATTTCCATTAATTTTAAAATACTTCCAAATGGGTGATTTTAAATGAGCCATTATTAAAAATTATAAATTGGATTGTAATTGGAGAAAAATAAAATTCAATGCATTCTAGAGAGCTAAATATAATTCCACATTGTGGCGCTGCTTTAAAGACCTAAAAATTACAATACTTCATTTTACGTCTGAAAAAATATACCAGCTTTCAACTTCTGCCAAAGAAAAATCAGAAATTAGACTATACCATTCACAGCATAAAGGGGTAGGGTATTATTGTCGATAGAACAAAAAAAAAAGCATTGAGGATTGCGCATTGGCTATTTATTGCTTTTTACTCGCTAGCAAATGTCAGAAAAAAAGGAGGAAGTGATAATAACTAAAACTCTTAAGAAGTCACTTATGTTATGGAAAATAGTACTATTTATTAGTATTTCGGTTCGAGTTTTACGGAGAAGCATTCAAATATAACATCTGGAATTAATCAGATCATAAACTTGGAATGAAAAGAACATATTGCAAAACACGTATGAAGGATGTGTATGGAAAAAGATTGGAGGAATGGTTTATGCTTATCAACTCGGCGTCAATAATACGGCGCCTCTTTCTGTTTTCGTTTTCTAACTTGACTGCAATTTATGTCCAAGAAAAAAAATTATAAAAAAAAGTGTAGGATGCGGTGTTCCCTTTGTCCGAAAAAGATCATTATTTTTTTCAAAAAATTATTTCTTGTGGATACCTGGTGGTCGGATATACAGCCGGATATCCGAATGAAATTATCGGATGTCTGGTATTTCAAATCGGATATCCGACGGGGTTTCGGATATGGAAAAATCGGCCGGATATGCCGGATATCGGATATTTGCCGGATATCCGTTCCATCCCTAGTCAATATCCCATGAATAAATTGATTGATTGAATTTCTAATGCTAATTCCAATAGTATTCCACGTAACTTCAACTTCATATGTTACACTATAGATATATTTATTTTTCAAATATATTGACTTTCGAAAAATCATCCTTCAATATAAGAATGATCATAGTAAGAATAAAAGAAAAGATACTAAGCATTGATTTAAAGTGTATTTATTTCAACTTAGCAACAAATCATATGCTTGAAACGAAAATTGCTTCGAACCAAAGTATAACCATCCAATTTCATTGATTCCTACAAGGACATTTTTCTCATCTAGTAATTGAATTTTTTTTTCTCATACACATTATAAGTGATGTCCAATCAGGTGTAGAATAGTTGAAGATATCCGACCTCTTCCTAAATATTAATAAGTCACTGTTGAAAAACTTATAAAAATTTCAATTTACACTTAAAGTTTTTTTTTTTTATATATATTTCAAAGAATTTTTTCAAATCAATATGTATATTTAAATACTGAAACTTATTCACTTCAATAAATGTATGTTTAAGTTATAAAACTCTTCGTATGTATTGAAAAATTGTAACTTTTCGTCTTCTTCGTATAAATCGATAACTTATACACTAGTTCTTCATCAAATAATCTTCTAAGTAAATCTTTCAAAGGTAAAAACATACTTATAGCTTTGCATTTGTAACAAGTTAAATTGTACATGTTTCATGTGAAAGTTACAAAATTTCAGATATTTTCATGGAAAACATATAAAATTTTAATTTCACGAGAAACATGTACAATTTAACATGTTACAAATGCAAAGCTATAAGTATGTTTTTAGCTTTGAAAGATTTACTTAGAAGATTAATTGATGAAGAACTAGTGTATAAGTTATCGATTTATACGATGAAGACGAAAAGTTACAATTTTTCAATACATACGAAGAGTTTTATAACTTAAACATACATTTATTGAAGTGAATAAGTTTCAGTATTTAAATATACATATTGATTTGAAAAAATTCTTTGAAATATATATATAAAAAAAAAACTTTAAGTGTAAATAGAAATTTTTATAAGTTTTTCAACAGTGACTTATTAATATTTAGGAAGAGGTCGGATATCTTCAACTATTCTACACCTGATTGGACATCACTTATAATGTGTATGAGAAAAAAAAAATTCAATTACTAGATGAGAAAAATGTCCTTGTAGGAATTAATGAAATTGGATGGTTATACTTTGGTTCGAAGCAATTTTCGTTTCAAGCATATGATTTGTTGCTAAGTTGAAATAAATACACTTTAAATCAATGCTTAGTATCTTTTCTTTTATTCTTACTATGATCATTCTTATATTGAAGGATGATTTTTCGAAAGTCAATATATTTGAAAAATAAATATATCTATAGTGTAACATATGAAGTTGAAGTTACGTGGAATACTATTGGAATTAGCATTAGAAATTCAATCAATCAATTTATTCATGGGATATTGACCATCATGTGAATATCTCCCCGCAACATTGGTTGCTCTTATCGGTATATGATTACGCATGTTTCGTGATCTTAACGTATGTCAATGTGTTATTTTTTTATATGTGAAAAAAGGAAACTTTTCCACATATATTGATAATTATCATGTTTATTCAGTTTGTGGTTGTTTTTCATGTTATTCAGTTTGATACAACTGAGATGACGTAATATAAATTGTTTAATGTGCTATAGTTTTAATATATGTGTTCCCATTTAAAAGCATGTTTGATTTTAAATTTTGTTTAAACTTTCTCCTAAAATTTTTTATAGCGAATCTCAGCGCATTTTTTTTTTTTATTTCTGATAAAGTACTTCGAAACATTCACATCTTTCAATGTTGTATCTTCTATATTTCCAGTAAAACTTCTCACATTATACATGAATTTCAAGAAATTTGCTATGTCTAAGTTTGGTATATTTTTTTTTAATGTATAGATATTTCATCATTGTCATTCTATGATAAGATATCAAGTTGGTTCTTAATAAGAAAGAGTGTATTTTCTTGTCATAAACAAGAAAAACGAAGTTAATATAAGTCAATGATAATTCTCAATTACGAATTTCTTGTCGTCTTCAACTTTTTTCAACACATTTCATTCAACTTCTAATTTTACTTCATCTATCACTTTGTCATACTTCTTTACAGCTATAGTATGTATCAGTTCAAGTCACTGTTTAAATTTACATCATTGATTTATTCAGTTTACTCAATCTCTTAGGTCATAATAATTTCATTAAATTTATAAGATTCATAAAAAAAAAAAATTAAAAAAAACCTAATCATTACACATGAACTTAATTTTATTGCACCGGGAAGAAAAACTATAGAAATTTGGACAATAAAAATCTATTACAACAGCTAATAAATTCAATTTTCGACAAGCATGATAGGATATAAAAATTGTATTTTTTTATTTTTCTGCTAAAGTTTAAGTTCTCTGTTAGACAATAAAACGTTTGCTTAGAATAAAATCATAAATTATTCATCATTTATGTACCAACAGTAAAATTATCATTTACATTTTTGTAGATTTTTCTTTTTGACATGACAATGTTTTACATGTAAAGTTTATTTAATAGTAATTTCCGACTTGAAAATGTAGGTAGCATTTATTTTCGATTAGTTTGATTTCAACTGACAAATATATTTCAACATTCGAAGCATATGCGAGTTATGTGAATAAACCATATGCAACTTAGCTAAATTTCAGTAATTAAGTTGTGGAGTTTTATCTTTGCCATAGAAAATATATTTATTTTTACTGATTTTTGTTAAGTGCAACGACGATCTTTTACAAAGTATGTCTTCTTGCAACATGAGAAAAGATGCGAAATGATAAGGACTTGTCTGGTATGCTTTCAATTCCTTGAGAAATAAATTTAGCTTAACTAGAAGACTTGTTCCGATTCTGAAGTGTGCTATTTCCTATCGTAATTTATAATTTTACATAATACTTGGTTTAAAAGTTGAAAAAGTTTGCACAAATTTCCTTTGTAAGTTCTACTTCACTGAAAAGTTATCGGTCACAAGCAATAAAAATTCCACTTTGTTTGATTAATGTTATGCATGTGTTAATTATCATGTGTAATATCAGTTTTATTTGTGTCTTTCGAAAGCGAGCATTCATAAATTTAAAAGGATATTTCAAACTATTTTCAAAATATAAGTATCTTTTACAAGTTTTTTCCGTAATGAACTTTGCTCAGTTATATTAATATTGAATATTCATCTTACAAAATAAGCGTCTTGTAAAACACATTCCGTTTCAGTTTTCTGAAATTTATGTATAAGTTATTTAGAAATTACGGGTGGAAGTTAAAAATCTCTGTATTAATGATATATTGTCAGCATCTCTCAAATAAAAAAAAAATCATGTATAATTTAATTTGTCCAGATGATGTTCAATTTTACGTAGTAACAAACTCTATATTTCTCAAATTTATGCTAGTTTTTCACAAGAAAAAAAATATATATTCTTTAAGTTTGCCTAGCAAACTTTTTTCAGTATTTAAATTTTCTAAGTACATTCCATCACATGAGTAGTTAACTATTTCCACTAAGGAAAATATCTTATTATTTTAGTGTGTTTGATTGATGTTAGATTTTTATGTTTCTGATTGGTGATTTGCATATACTCTTTTAAAAACTTTACACAATTCGTAACATATATGTTAGAAATAATAGTATATCGCATCTGAGATTGAAAAAATTTATAACTATTATCATGTAAAGAAGGTTAAATTTTAAAAACATGTCGTTGAATATGAGTGTTACCATGAAAAAAGTTAACTAAATTACTTGTGATTTCCTTTCAGAGTATAAAAAGTTTCTTTCAATTTATCTTAGGATGTTTTAAAAGTCTTGCAGGTGATTTTCAAAACTTGAATGCATATCTACAATGTATTTAATATCTACAATTTATTTAATATTTTCCCCCAATTCACCTTTCAAGTAAAATAAACCTTAGTCAGCATGTATTGCACGAGTTAATACGACACCTTAACGTATATTATTACAAAGTAAATTGTCTAAGTCTTTCTTGAAGTAACATAAATTTCCAACTTGTATTGATTTTCCGATTGAAAAGTAGAGTTGAAATTTTTTCTTTGGAGTATCTATAACTAATATTTATTTTAAATCTCTTACTAATTTTCTTCTATGTAACAATTTTGTTAAGTTTTACCCGTATTGTAGCATATAATCCCACTGAGTTTGAACAATATTCAATGTTTTAAATAATAGAAAAGTTTTCAAGTAGAAATTATCTTAAATTCTCCAAGTGAATCATACTTTTTGGAAGAAAGTCCATGCGAATTCTACCTTCACTTACTAATATGTCTTTGAAATCCACTTTATTCATTCCAAGTTTTCACAAACATTTCATTATGAAAACGGCAAAATAGGAAAACGATAATCTCAAAGACCTGCTGACACATCACAGCATCACCCGCTGCTTGCGCGTCGATGCTGTTGTTCTTGCTGTACAAATCTCCCGACCTGTTCCAACAAGTTTTAGCGTGACTCATCCTCCGATCTAAAAATGCCGGCGAATGGCGTATCACCTACCGCTACCCTGATTGGCTAATTACCGTCACCTGCTTATCTTCCCATTTAAAGATGTGAATTTTATATGTAAAGTGAATTTTTACGCTAATGCTTAAATTCTTTGCTATAGAAAGTTCAAGTATGTTAGTTTTTTTCTCTTATATGTTACATTTTAAACACATGATTCGAAATTTTTACGTTATGTTTATCTTAGAAATTTTAAGTATATTATTTTTTTTTTCTTATTTAACATTAACCTAAGAGTTTAATTGTATATGAAGAGTAAATTGTCACGTTAAAGTTTAAGGATATGATATTTTTGTGAGGTAAATTTTCGTGTAAAGGTTAAAATTCTTTATCTTTGAAATTTTTATTCTGTTAAATTTCCCATTATTTAACATTAACCTAAGAAAATAATTGTGTATGAAAATGTCGCGTATTGTTTAAATTGTTGTCGAAGAAAGTTTAAGTATGTTATTTTTTTTTCTTCTCTAATTTAGCATTATTCTTACACATTTTAAAGATAAAAATTTTATGCGTGAAATAAATTTTCGCATATTGTTTCAATTCCTTACCTTATAAATTTTTAGTATTTCTTTTTCTCTAATTTAGCGTTATTCTTACACATTTGAAATACATGATTTTTATATATGTAGTAAATTTTCACTCAAATGTTAAAATTATTTATCGTAGAAATTTTAAGTATGCTAATTCTTCTTACATGTCACATTTTAATGTCGTGATTTTTATATGTGAAGTAAATTTTTACGTTAATGCTAAAGTTATTTGTCGTGCAAAGTTTAAGTATGTTAGTTTTTTTTTCTTTTATTTAGCAATATTTTTACATATTTTAAAGACATGATTTTTATGTATATAGTAAATTTTCGCGTAAAGGTTAAATTTATTTGTCGTAGAAATTTTAAGTATGCTAATTCTTCTTACACGTCACATTTTAAAGTCGTGATTTTTATATGTGAAGGGAATTTTCGAGTAAAGGTTAAATATTTATCTTAGAAATTTTAAGTAAGTTACTTTTTTTTCTCTTATTTAGCGATATTTTTACTCATTTTAAAGTGATTTTTATGTGAAAAGTAAATTTTTTACGTTAATGTTAAAGTTATTTATTTTAAAGAGTTTAAGTATGTTACTTTTTTCTCTTATTTAGTGATATTCGTACACATTTTAAAGACATGATTTTTATTCGTAAAGTAAATTTTCACGTTCACTTTTTTTATAAGTTTATTTTTTATAATAATAATAATAAAATCTGATAATTATTACTAAATATTATCTTTATATTTAATAAATTTCATAATTACTCCAATTGCAACAACTGTCTACGCTAAAAACCCATTCGCTACACTATGACGTCACGAACAAATTATCTATCACTTTAACTGTTTCAAGCAAGATCGTTACACAACAACTCAACTCGCAAACGCGTTGAAGCGTGTTGAAACATCCCTAGTCTCGCTCCCCTCCCTTCTGACGGGTCGATAGTCAGTAGCACCCTCTACCGTGAAACCTGATTGGTCGGTGAAGTCACGTGATCACCCTTCATATATAGACGCTACCGGTTGCCGTCTCGCCATTTCTACTTAGATACCTGAGTGTGAAAGACGTGTTTAATACTTCGTGTTTTTTTTCTCATCGCGATTTTGTTCGTACTTGTGTAGTTATTCACAGTTATTTTAGCTTCGCAGATTTCGTTTCGATTATTCGGTAAGTGAATTTTTAAACATCTTCTCACTCCAACAAACCAAGAGAGCCTTGTCGGCCTATGACGACAAGCGGTATCTGCTGGAAGATGGCATAACCAGCTATGCCTATGGTCACTTCAAAATTCCTTAAATTTAATTCTTCTAACTTAATTTTTCGCAATTCATTAACTATAGTCATTATTTTTACTAAAATATTACATTAACTTAATTTTTATAAAAACTAAAATTAGTATATTTTCAGGATTTTGTTAGTGACCATTAAATTTAATTTTGGGAAATATACGTTCCCCCAAGTCTTCTTCAAAAAACTGGACACACTTAAATTTAATTTTTAATGTAACTCTATTCTAGAAATAGTTTATGTCCAACATTAATCTTTTAGACTAAAACTTTAAAATTGTTAAGAGGTGAAGATATCTTCTTAAAAGATATCATCGGATGGCTGATTAGTGACCTCAAGTTTCAAAGAAATATACGTTCTGTGGAATAAGATTTTTTTTTTTTTTTTTTGTTAGGGTGGAGTGAGGCGGTACCAATTCTTCCTAAAAGAGGTATCGGGCTGGAGGTGGGTCCTCACCTTTAATAAATAATTTTTCAAAATTTATTAATTGTAATTCTAAAGTCTTAACTTATTCAAAATTAGTTAGGGAAGGGGGGGTGGGTAGATGAGTTACCATGAAGGCAACGTCCGATAGTCGATATTTTAACAATTGTTTGGTAAAATATTGAAATGTCACGTGTAGCTCGGGGTTAGGGTTCTTTAGATCCTTAGCAAATGGCCTTCCTTTTATTAACTTTTCAAATTTAAATTTTTTTTTTTTTTGTGTAACTTTGTTGCAGGTATTTTAACTTGGCTAAAGGATATGTAAGTAACTCGCTAGAAAACCAAACAGTCAATCAGGAGTTAACTTTTGGTCACATGTTTAAAACTTATCAGTCACAAGCGAGCATTTAGCTGATCGATCAGAACTCGTTGCCAACACCTGAAAACTAAATTTGGTATATATCCAATGTTATCACCACTTAAAACGTAAATCTTAACATAGAATGACGTCATACCCACTGTGACGTCATTAGTAAAAATATCTATCACTAACTTATTCGTTTAGAAGCAGCCCTAGAACAATTCAGCTCCATCTTAAAGGTAAATCGACACTAAAAAGTGTTGCCATCGCTCTAAACTTTGATATACAACACATTATGACGTCATACTTACTGTGACGTCACGCAATAAAAACCTATCATTCTAACTTATTCGCTAAGAAGCAGTCCTAGAACAACTCAACTTCGTCTGCTAGATAAACCGAAACTAAAAAAAAGTGTTGCCACCACTCAAAACTTTAATATAAAACACATTATGACGTCATACCTACTGTGACGTCATACACAAACAGCTTATAATGAAACTAAAACAACAGCAGGATGGGAACAACTCAACTCCACTTCCGGTGACGTCATATCCGGTGATATCACTTCCTGTGACGTCATATCCGATCACGCCCCCTTCCGGTCACGCCCCCATACCATACCATCCCGCATCCCGCCATGGCTTCGGACTGTCATTTTCTAACTACTTGCGATACTTCCACAAAATTTAAAAGACCATTTATTCCAGTTACCTTTAGGAAAGCAGTGTTCCAAAGTGTTCACAATCTCTCACATCCTGGAATTAAAGCAACTGTTCGATTGGCTACATCAAAATTCATTTGGCCATCAATCAACAAAGACATTCGCAATTGGACTAAAAGTTGTTTGAAATGTCAGAAATCTAAAATTTCTAGACATGTTCATTCTTCATTGCAAGAATATCCTACAGTTAGTCAACGATTTGAAGAAATTAATCTAGACCTGATTGGTCCCTTGCCGTCATCGAAAGGATATCGATATTGCCTTACAATAATTGATCGCTACACGCGGTGGGCAGAAGCTATTCCTTTACCTGATATTCAAGCAGACACAGTTTCTGACGCTTTGTTGAAGAATTGGATCGCTCGCTACGGTATTCCGCTCATAATTACAACTGATCAGGGTGCTCAATTTGAGTCTAATTGTTTCAGGAACTTTCAAAATTTCTGGGTTTTAAAAGAAATAGAAGTACCGCATATCATCCGCAAACCAACGGCTGTATTGAGCATTGGCATCGCACTTTGAAGGCCAGTATAATGTGCCATGAAAATCCAAGTTGGACAAAGTCAATTCCGATTATTCTACTTGGTTTACGCACGACATTGCTTGAGGATTGTCAAGCCACCGCTGCAGAACTCTTGTATGGTGAAAATATAAAATTACCATGCGATTTCTTCGAGAATTCAAATACTGAAGCACAGTCAGAATTTATTAATAATTTAAAAAGCACAATGGATAAATTAAAACCCATTCCCTTTCATCATCACTTAAAGCAGAAGCCATTTGTATTCAAGGATTTAAAAACTTGCTCACACGTATTTGTCCGTACTGACAGTGTTCGACACAGTTTGCAACAACCATATCATGGACCATATAAAGTGTTAAGGCGAACCGACAAAATTTCCACTATTCAAATGAAACAAAAAGAAGTTAACGTATCCATAGATAGAATTAAACCCTATTTTTCGGACAATTCTACAGAACCTGAAAGGACTACTAAGCACCTGCATTTGGGGAAAATAATTCCGGAACTGTTTCATCGTCTTCAAGTTCTGAAACAGCAACAGAGAAAGCCAAGAGAAACAAAAGAGTGAAGTTTGATATTCCGCCACAAGTGACTAGATCTGGACGCACAATCCGCATTCTATCTCGTTATACATGAAGTTACTTCATCGTTCGAGTAATTCACTAGAGAGGGGGGGGGGGGTGAGTACTGTGGTTCACGAGGCTAATAAAATCCCACGCATCAAAGTTTATTTCTTGTTCCTGGATGGTAGTTACACGTTGCCAGGACAACGTAACTTGGTTTTTATTTTCCATCTTGTCGTGTTCTAAAAATTTATGTAGCTATAAGACAATGAACCTATATCTTTTCCTCATATAAGCTGTGTTTTATAACAGAGGATAATTATGCTTGTAACTATATTTTGCTTGTAAATAACTGTAAATATTAAATGCTAACATGTCGTCAATTGTCTTGAGTTTACTCATCTTATTGAACCGCATATTGCAGGAAGCTCTATCTATACGCTTCCCCTAACACCTAATGGGGGCTGGTGCACATTAAAACTGTCATGGCCTCAATGTCCTCTCGTTGGTGTGTTGGGGTAGGAGAGAGGGGTTTACACTAGAAGATTTCGATCTCGTATTCTTCTAGCTGTTCAAAATTACGAGGCGTATTTGGCTGTGTTAAGCACTTTATAAGCGGCAGAAATAGACAGTAGGTAGTTCCAAAAAACAAAACCGTATTGATTTAATATTTACGTTGATGCCGGAATAAATAGATGCAAGATGTGTACCTTTCTTTTGGATAAAAATTCTATATAAACCAGGTTTTTTCGAAAAATTGTCGGTTAAAATTTCAAGTCGGTTACGGATTCTGCGCCAAAAATTTTGCCAACAAATGTCAGCCGACGCCCTTTTTTTAGAAACAATTGAATTGCCTATGGCTGCCATAATTTGGCGCTGTTATATGTAAACAGTTCTTGGCGCAGAATCTGTATCGTACTTTAAAGTTTTATCCGTATTGTTATGAATTTTTCCACAGAGGCATTGAAGGCACAGTTTTCACGGTATAAAAATATTTATTCTTTCTTCAAGAGCTCACAAAATTTATTCACATGCAACAACTTAATTACTCTCAAGCTTCAACACAAGCTTCAGCAAAAACAACTTCGAATACAGCGATATACAAGCTCACTCCAATAGGTAAACAAAGCGATCAGCTTTCAACGAAGTCCGAAATCAATCTGAAAACTTTCCCGAACTACGGTCATTAAATACTTGGCGCTGGAGAACATTCCCGAAATTTCTAGCCAATTCGTCGGAAAAGAAACGTCTCGAATTTTCTCGATTACTTTAGGTGTTGCCACCTTTTCCTAACCTGTATAATCGCTATTAATAAATAAAATAAGATAAAAATAAATTACAATAGAATTTTAAAATAATACGTCACTATTTACAATATATACAGACAATTTGTGCAACATTTCCCCCTTCTTAAAGACTGCACGTCCCGGGAAGTGAAGTCCTTAAGAGGAAAGGTCATTCAATCACTTCTATCATAATATGGGGCTAGCCTATTGTGATGTACAACTCTAGGTTTACAGGAGGGTGTCCGTTGAATCCTTACCACGACGTCGTTGATCTTCTTAAGGACCAAATACGGCCCTTCCCAGTTCGTCTGGAGCTTAGGAGAGAGTCCTTTCCGACGTTTAGGATTCCATAACCACACCTTGTCACCTTCCTGGAATGAACGTTCCGTGGCCTTGGCATCGTAGTGGACCTTCATGCGCTCCGTCATGATGTTGATTCTTTCTCTAGCGAACCGATGAACGGCTTCCAAACGTGCCTGGAGATCATCTAGATACTGGACAGGCGAGGAAGGAGTGTCCGGTGGTCGTCCAAAGAGGAGGTCGCAGGGGAGCCTAAGGTCTCTTCCAAACATCTTTAGAGATGGAGAAAATCCGGTGGTCTAATGAGTTGCACTCCCGTATGCCAACAGAAGCGGTGAAAGTTTCTGATCCCCATCTTGCTGGTTACATGATTTTGAGATTGGTTGTTGATAAGATTTGAACTCCGTTTTAGATGAATGTCGTCTGCTCTCCGGACATGAACTTCCGGAAAGAGCGTTCCCGTTCCCACTCCCATTCAACCGAACATCATCTTCAGTAAGATTTTCTGTGATTGCGTCCGAATCATCCGCGGGTGCAGCTGATAGATCCCGGAACCTCCGTTCGATGCTTGTAACAGGAGCACGGATGTCGATTCCCTCTTCACTAACTTTGTCCATTTCCACATGAACCACTTCCTGGGAGGGTTTCATCAAAGTCGCTTTCTTCGGTTCTCTTTCCGAGGCTGGAGAGGTACTTTTCATAGATGTGGACTCTTCAGCATTCTCTATGACGTTGTCTTCATGAGCTACAATCCGATATACGCACAGCTCTTTCATGTCTAGATCGTGCATAGGAACTTCGCTTCTCCATGTTTGCAGCTTGCTTTTCTCAAAATTCAGCGTAATTCCATTTTTCTTCAAAAAGTCTAGTCCGAGAATGCACGGATCTACAATTTCGGCAACATAAACGGTGTGCTTGTAGGTGTTAAATCCAAGGGCAATGTCCACTTGCAATTTCCCATGAACAGAGATATTACCACCAGACACAGTTTGTAGAGAAACAGAGGGCGCTGTGTAGAGGAGTCGGCTGTTCAGGCGACGAGCCACGTCCGTCCTTACGATCGTTACGTTCGCCTCCCGAATCGACGATTAGACGACATGGAGTTCCGTTGATCTCCCCCTTCACGAATAAACCCTGGTTTCCTCCTTGTCGGGATGAAACGTGGAAACGACTGGTCGGGGCTTCACCTGTTCTACATTGCAGCTTCTGCCCTGCGAGATGACATCTTCAGATTTAGATTCAGTTGTGGAGAATCCGTGGTAGTGTTATCCCTTCTCTTTTTCAAATCAAGGCAGTTACGTCGTAGATGCCCTTCCCGTTTGCAGTGCCAGCAAACGACTCTGGTCCATCGATCCCTGGCTCCGGGATAGCTTCTCATTCTATCAATTTTGCTTTCCAGTTCTCGAAGCTTACTGGTGACAAAGTCAGAAGAATCCTCGGCTAATGCACCACGCACATATCGTCGGTCTTTTCCAGAAGCTAGCTGCGCGGCTTCCATTCTCATGGCGTACACGAGGGCCGACTTCAGGTTTTTGTTTTGTGATAACCTTACCGCCTGCTGCACATCGGGATCTTGAATAGCGTCGATGAAATACTGCAGAGAAAGATCGTCTCGTACATCCGGGGGACAGTCAGGGAATGCGAGGAGCGACAGTCTTTCTATATCTGACGACAATTCTTACAGAGTTTCATTGGTCTTCTGCTGTCTCACTTTCAATTGCAGTCTGTTTTAATCCTTTAGATGCTGCTCCCCAAACCTTAACTCCAACGCACTTGCCAGCGCCACGAATTCTACCCGCTTCTCTTCAGGTTGTGTCTGTAAAATGTCAGCAGCTTCACCTCGAAGAGATGCTGCGAGATGGAATGCTTTCGAAGTATCGTCCCAACCATTCGCAGAAGCAATAATTTCAAACTGCGTTTGATAAACGCGCCAAGACGACTTCCCATCAAAAGGGGCCACTTTGATGTTAGAGCGCGGCGCAATGAAGGGAGTGGAAACATTATCCCATTTAGGCGTTGCAACGGTCATAGCTTCCCCCGTTTCAATTTTCCGTAGCCTTTCTTCAACAGCGTCATTAAACTTTTCCTGCTCTTCTTTCATGGTGGAAACCTTTTCTCCCAAGCAGTCAACTTTCCCATTAACAGCCTCAAAACTCTCACTGATTTCTTTTCTTACTTCACTCAGAACCTCTTCTTTTACCGATTGTAGAACACTTGTAGTAGTCTCTATTATCGTAGATTCCACCATTGTAGCTAGTTCGGATTGCATTTCTTCTTTAATCCCAATTATAGCAGCTGATGTGGATTCTTGGCTGACGGCGATTGCGGCGGCGAGTTCAGCGTTAGTCGTTTCTTGGCGGGCTTGACCAGCGCATCGATATAAATAAACAACTGGATAGACTGCTTAACGCTGGGAAAATGAAGCCGTTGTCAGATGCCGTTGGTGGGATAAAAAATAAGGGATTGCCAAGGATTGAAAATACAATTTTTGGTTGTACACAGCAGAAATGTCAATAGTAGACCTTAGTTAGTAATAATGTGCAAAAAAATATATACTCTAGCATTTTACAAGGTGTTTCGCATTTCCATCAAACTATAAAAGTGAACTGTGATTGGTTGATCTTCCCACCAGCTTCGCAATCCCAGGCGCGTTTTTCTCTTGACATTGACAATGGAGCAGTCTATCCAGTTGTTTATCTATATCGAGGGACCAGCGGCGATTGTAGCGGCGGTTGATTCTTGGCTGGTGGCGATTGCAGAGGCGAGTTTGGCGGCAGTGGATTCTTGTTGGGCCTTCATTCCAGCAATCATTTCCATCAGTTGCTTCATTTGGTCTTCCATCATTCCTCTAGTAATAGGCATTCGAAATTATGGGACACCACTTCTGACACCACTGTTATGAATTTTTCCACAGAGGCAATGAAGGCACAGTTTTCACGGTATAAAAATATTTATTCTTTCTTCAAGAGCTCACAAAATTTATTCACAGGCAACAGCTTAATTACTCTCAAGCTTCAACACAAGCTTCAGCAAAAACAACTTCGAATACAGCGATTATACAAGCTCACTCCAATAGGTAAACAAAGCGATCAGCTTTCAACGAAGTCCGAAGTCAATCTGAAAACTTTCCCGAACTACGGTCATTAAATACTTGGAGCGAGAGAATATTCCCGAAATTTCCAGCCAATTCGTCGGAAAAGAAACGTCTCGAATTTTCTCGATTGCTTTAGGTGTTGCCATCTTTTCCTAACCTGTATAATCGCTGGTAATAAAAAATAAAATAAGATAAAAATAAATTACAATAGAATTTTAAAATAATACGTCATTATTTACAATATATACAGACAATTTGTGCAACAGTATTTATATGTGAACGTTTTCCGAATATGTATACCGATACAAATTGAGCACGGGAGAATTTCCATTAAGAATATTAAGGTGTCTATGCAGAAAATTCACAGTAGATTGAATAAGAATTTCAGCATTTTGGATAAACCACAACTTTTTAAAAAATAACTTTTTTTTATAATATCCATTCAGGTTATGATTTACAAGTATTGTAGCTCATCATAAATAATCAAATTTTTTTCAGTTTCATGACACAATAGCATTCTTTAAAAAATTTCTTGGTTACGCAACTGAAATAGCTTTTTGCTAGGGCATATTTTAAATGCCTCACTTTGCAGCGAGCTTGGTTCGCTTCGCGAACCAAGAGGAATTGCCTAGCAATCCCGGGGGTTGGCGAGCGTTAGAGAGAAGGAGGCAGAGCCCCCTGGTATTTATTTAATCTATTTAAGCTTCGCGTGTATACAAACATTAAAACATAAGACATTAATTTTAACGGCGAGATAATTTCTCAAAGAGTAAATTCAATATTAGCTAGAGGGCTCCGTCCCCTGCTTGCTGACGGTCGCTAACCCCCTGGATTGCTATGCAATACCCTTGGCTCGCTTTGCTTGCCTCAAAGTGAAGCATTTAAAATATGCCATAGCAAAAAGCTATTTCAACTGCATAATGCCATGAAATTGAAAACGTTTTGTTATTTATGAAGAGCCAGAATACTTGCCACGTCATTATCTTACTGCTGTCGAGACATGTTAAGCAAGGACAGTGTGGAAAATCTTGGAAAGCAACAAAAATAAACAGTATGGTACATATATTTAAAAAAGATCGGTTATTTCATTGAACAACTAAAATTTACGGGATGGTTTCGTATGAAGCGCCAAAATAATTAAAGTTGTTTATCGAAATTTCTTAACGAAGCAATCATATGTTCGCATAATCTTTTTTGCGATACTTAGAAAATAAAATAAAACAGTGAAAGGTCAATTATCCAGCATTTGGCGAGAAAATTAGCCATATTTCGCCAAAATTTTTTTTTTCGTATGAGATTTTGAAGTTGAGTGGGTGGTTTTATTCGTTATTTTGATAGTTTTCAATTCGTAATAGATGGATTTGCACTGATTAGAAATGAATATAGGTTCCGATTCACAGCACAATGCCTCTAAGCGATTTTTTGAAAGTTGGCGATTTAGCGCTGAATGCAACCCGGTGAACTCCGGAACATATTCTAGCAAATAACTTTTCCGTAAAGTCTGGTTTATCCTAAATTCTAATCCAAAAGAAATGTACGCATCTTGGATCTATTATTGCATAATCGTAACTATTAAATCAATACGTTTTAAATAGGCAATAATTTCTATTTTGTTTTGTTTTTTGGAACTACCGACTGTCTATTTCTGCCACAATTTATAAAGTGCTTTACACAACCAAATATGTCTCGTACTTTTGAGCATCTAGAAGAATACGAGATCGAAGTCTTCTAGTGTAAATCCCTCTCTCCGACCCCACCACAACAACGAGAGGGCATTGAGGCCACGACAGATTTAATGTGCACGAGCCCCTATTAGGTATACACCGATATATGGCGGACGGAGGCCCGAACAGACAACCCTCCGGTTACGAGCTCTATACTCTACCGCAAGGGTATCGGTGCACGGCAATAATTTCTATGTGTAGACTGTAATAAGAAAAACAAAATATAGCGAATCCAAGTTGTTGCTGTTGCCAGATGTATTAGTCAAAATTTAAAAGATATATTGTGATTGGCTGAATTTGGAAATTCGTGCATAAAGTACATTTAGAAGATTTGTGATTGGATGTTTGAAGTCGTTCGCTCACAGAAATACAGACGAATTTGGACGTTACGCAAGAGAATTATATATATAGAATATCTTTAAATATCGACATTACTAAATAGGATATAAAATTAGTTATTTATGCTACTAGTGGGGAAAGTAATGCTTTTTCGAACGAGGTAAAACGCTAATTTGAGGAGTGCGATCGCACGATTCAAATAATTTACCGAGTTTGAAAAAGCATATTTTCTCGTGTTGTAAGCAATATTTTTTGTAATCACGTGCAAAAAATATTTTTCACATACAGTGGGTAAAAAGTCTCCGTACTGAGGCCAAAGTTACAAATGAATTACCATAATTTCTAATCTTTTGCTTCATATCTTCAGAAACTACTGAAATATGTTTAATTTGATTCTTTAAAATTAGTTTATAATAAATGCCTGTTTTTACAAAACGCAGCAAGCATTTAAATTGAAATATTTAGGAGATGTTGCTAAGTGCCAATCAAAAAAAGTTTCTGTACGCAATATGTAAATTAATTCTGACGTCTTTCATAGCAGACTTGTTGTATATTTTCAAAGCTGAAGTGTACGCAAGTGTCATGAAGACATGATAGCAGCAATTGTTTAATTTTAGCTTGTAGCTGATAGTCTTAAAATGGAGCTCGTAAGTCTTTTCGTGAGTTGGTGATTTTGGTTATGAAATGATGGATTATTTAGGAAAAAAAAATTGGTGAAATTTTTAGTATATTGAAGTGTAGTGCAATATTGAAAGACACCGATGAGCTTCAAACTTTTGAGGATAGAGATCGACCAGGAAAATTTTCAAAGCTAAAATGCTTGCATACAAGAAATATCCTATGGAAAGGTTCAAGATAATCCGCGAATAAGTGCACCTTAAGTCGCACATGACTTAAAAATTGATAAAAACATTGAAGTGACTTCTTAAGGTAGTAGTCTGGTAACTTATGCCTATTTTCATGACTTCTTTGGAGGGTGGTTTTTTATAGGAAAATAAAAATGAATTATCTTGATTATTTAGAGTGTTTTTATTTACATATTAAAAATATAAAAAAAATTTATTTGAAAAAATTTAATAGTTTATTACTATTATTATTGTCACTCGAAGTTGGAAGCTCAAAAAAAATGCACGTGGGTGGCCCGGGTGATTTTGGCTCTTGATGCTATCTGAAATCAAATATTCTTGATTATTCTTAATCTATAGACATGTCATTCTGGTCGGAACTACTGAAGTTAAATTTCAAGGGTAAATAACAAAATGGCGGACTTTGAAAAAAAAGTCCTTTTATTTTAGCAAAGAAAGGGTTGTAAAATAAAAAGTTAGGGGTGAAAAAAATTCTCGTTAGTACCGACGAGAACTATAAGTGTGTAGAACAGCCTGTTAAAATTTGAAAGCAATCGGTTCAGTAGAAAAAAAGTTAGGACCCGGGCCGACCAGAAAAACAATGTTTTGAGAAAAACGCGTTTAAAGTTCAACAACAAATTTTCATAAGTAAACTTATACTTAAGTCAATCGTCTATGCCTGGAGCGTATAATATGCCTTCATCCTCTTCATAGGCATCATTCTCCGCAACTTTGTCCGCTCTTCGACTCTTTCGGGCTTCTTTTGATGACATTGCTGTGGCATTTTCCGCTTTTGCAATCCGAGATTTATTGTAGGATTTTGCAAACGCGACAGCGCACGCGTCGTTGAGCTCTCATCAATGGCTACTTCAATATCTTCATTTTTTAATTTTTCAGCAGACTTGCTCACAAATGTTACATCTTTTTCAGCAGTGTATCTATTACCTTGAAATTTTCGCTTAATGCCTGGATCTCCAGGACTTTTCGTACCACGTTTTTTTCCTTTCTATCCATCTTAGATGCTTACGTGTCTACGTACGATCAAATACTAACAGAGTACTGTGAATTTTAACTTAAATATACTAAAAGCGCAAACAATAGAAGGGTCCAAGCGGTTGCAGCTGCCGGTCGACCTTAAAGGTTGGACTCCGAGGCGCTCTAGGAAACTCGTTATAGCTCCCGAAATATTTCGAATTTCTGTCTGAAATTTTCACAGTATATTCTCAAGACATTGTACTTTCAAATTAAGCAAAAAAAAAATTTCGATTTTTTTTTTTTGAACCCAAGTTACCAGACTACTATCTTAAACGGTGAGAAATGTTACTAAAAAAGCAGGTCTGAATTAACTTGACTGAACTCGTGACTAATCACTCCTTTCTAAATTTGATGCGATCATACCACTGCATAACTAGGGGTGTGGAACATCGCACAACTTTAAATTACACTATAATAATGACGTGGATTTGTCATTTATAGTTTGTATATTTTCATCCTTTATTTAGAATAAACGGCCATTTGGCAATATTTTTTGCAATAATTCTTGTACGGACCTTAAAAAATTGGCGATATACTTTTCGATAATCCTTAAATTATCCTATATTATAAGCGAAACTGAGAGAAGAAAAGACGGCCGTTCACGGCACGGTATACTCAAGGAAAGAGAACTCTGTTGAAGGCATTCATTTTTCAACTTTTTACGCCATTAAAACATTTTTACGGGAATTTTGGAGATGGGGATGTTTAGAAAACCTTAAGAGGCATTACCACAGCGATTTTTATCAAAATCGTTAGCAAAAGAACCCGGCTCTATCACTGAAAAACATTATTTTTCAATGGCAGCTATCTTATGCGCATGCGTGATTTTGACGAAAACCTTAATAGTAGGTCCCATGGCCTCCACTAACCTTCATACCAAATTTGAACATCGTAGGTCAATTTGTTCGGGAGTTATGCTGACCACAGATACATTTTTTCTAGATCACTGTTTTGAAATCAGGATATTCCAAAACGTGGAAAAATGCAAAAAAAAAATCTATTTTTCTGACCGAATGCTATACTTTCATTAGTCTATGTATACATATGGGTATTGAAAGTAAAAAAAGCATTCTAGTTACTGTAGTGCTTCACAACTAAATAACCATTTTACACAATTTTAAAATACACTAGTATATATTAAGGTTGGAACTAAAATTTTATTTGTGTTAGAGTAGATCAAGAGAGTTTTAATGAAAATTGCTTAGTAACCATTTATGAAAATATATCAATTTCATGAAATCATATGTTTCTGAACTCTTATATTTAGATCATAAACTGTACCACTCTGCGCATACTTAACCGTTTGAATCCCAAGCAGAGCGATTGAGATTTTATGTCGAGAAAACCAGAACATTTCGAGCATTGTGAACAATTGACGGTGCGTTACTGATTCTCGAAGTCGTACACTCAGATTCACTGACGCAAGTACATCACACGTCCTTTTAACCTTTAACAGCTGTAAGCGGCCTGACAGACCGCGAGTCATTTTTTGTGGAACGCTTCCATCCCCTAAAATATTACATCTTTTACTTTTATATTAATTTTTCTGATACTACGTATCTTAAACTTTAAGACTGATGTTAACCAATTTGTTTTGCGCAGTATGGACCATATGTAGCTCTTGCGCAAAAACCTTCGAACCACAGCAGTTAACAATGAGAAACACCCAAGAAAACTTCCTATCACTTAAACTGCAATAAATGTAACAGAATGACGAGAACCACGTTACCCAATACGTACAAGAGGCGCTATTGCTCCGACTGGGATTCTTCGATGCAAAATAAACCAAGGGCTATCGCGCCGCGTGGTATTTCTGGACGCAATATAAAACAAGAGCTATCGCGCTACTTGGGTTTTTTGTACTCATTTAGAGCAAGCGCGGTTACTCTGTTAGGGATTCTTCGATAGTGTTTTTTCAATATCCTTTGGGACTCAAATGGTTAACAATACAATTAACCCAAATCGGAGAAAGTTTTAGCAAGTAAACTAAAGTGTTTTTCAATAGGATAGATGTAAACTTCATAGAATAGGCGTAGAGCTCCGAAATTTAACATCAGTATTTTTGACCTAATTTGACTTTTTAGAAATAATATAAAATTTTTAATTACCTTTTAATTTTGTTTACAAAAGGATTTCTAATCTGCGTACAGCTGTGAAATATTCAATACAAGTAGTTTCGGCTTTTTAATTTGACTTTTGACAAACGCAATGTTAAAATATTCTCAGGTGTGGGGAGAGGGGGGTGATGCATTAACGGGGAATTTTTTGTTTCTTGACAAATGTGGAAATTCTAAGGCCATTCCCCTTTTGGCGAGTGAAGCGGGCCTATGCTTGTGCAGCAATGTACCTATCGGCGAGCGGAGCGAGCCTCGTTTACATAACAATTGTTTGGTTAAGGTTTGTACGCTCAACGACTTATTTTTGTACACAATAACGGCTAATCAGGCCGGGACCTACAGCTTAACGTGAATTCCGAATCACAACGAACATCCCTGCCTAGCCCAGGATTCGATACCGGCATCTTTGGCAGACCTTTAACCCTACAGCCATCAGGTTGGCTTTACCCAACAAGGAAACTTTTAGCGAGTGAAGCGCAAAAAGCTAGGACCTATACACCAATAACGGGTCACCGCAACGTCGAATCAAGCTGCTAGTTAGGTGTAAAATAAGGCTCTTCAGATATTTCACAGTAAATTAAATTTCATTACACAATTCTAATATGCCCAATTTAGTGCCAAGGCAATTTAAGAGGCTAATCCATTACATAAACTACCGATACATTGATATTAAAATTCAAAATACAGAATATATTTAAACCTTTGAGTACTGAACTATCTTAAGAATATTATGGCCATGGGACGGATGACGAGTCAGACTCGTCCGCCGTAACTTCGCCCAAGTAAGCAGATGACTAGACTCACTCGTCAGATGTACCCAAAGGGTAAACCAGCTTAAACTTTGATATGCTAGCCATTTTTAGAAAAGTAGAAATTGTTCACATTTTAAAAGGACCGAGCTATATTAGATGAACATGGACAGAATAGATGAGAAAAGGAAACTAAAATTTAGTGTAAATAGTTTAATAATCACCATTACAGATTTAACATCAATTTTCATGTTTGTAGTCTTCTGCCAACGCTTGTCGAGTAAGGGCTAAAATATCACGTTGAAACACATCACCAACCATCTCCAATGCTTTCAATACAATTTCAGATGCATGATCTTTAACAGGCTGAACATTAGTTTTATGACCGCTTAGGGGGTGAAATAGTTTCACGTGTTCTTTTGGAGAAACAAATTTATTTTTCTTCTCGTAGTGAATTTTTACCAATGGTTTCTTTACGTCAACTGGCTTTACTATAAATCGAGGATTGAGTGTGGGCAATGGCTTAGGATCCATCACTACGGAAGGAGTTGGTTTGTGGTGATCCTTGATTTCCAAACAGGGCACTAACTTAGCTGCAGGCTTTTTGAAAACCTTATGCTTGGTAATTTCTGGCTCAATGACCTTCGGGACGAGTTTTACGGCGTCCTTTGCAACGGTTTTGGTTAACTCTAAAAAGTCCTCGATGAGTGGTAAAATATCATGCTTCTGCTTGGAGAGTGGTTTCTTTGGCGAGGGTTGCTTAGAATGCCCTTCAGGTTTGAAATATACTGTAACCTTCGTTTTGATGGGAACGAATTTGGATGCATGAAACCAGTCTTCTTCCAACAGTGGGTGGTGGTCAGGCTTTTCTGTTGAATCTCGCTCAGTGGGAGATGGTTCAGTCGTTTGCGGAGTACTGGTAGTCTCCTTACAGCCAGGGGTTGTTGACTCAAATTGCGGCTCAGTGGTAGACTCAAAGTAAAGCGTAGATAACGAACAGTTTGAACTATACCAGTAATCGCATGATGTTATCGGTTGGTTGAAAGTAGTTCCAATGGGACACAGAAAGCTTTCACGTCTGTTTGACCAACATACGTGAAAAACCTGCAATAATTAAATGTTTAATGCTGGTAATTAATAGTATTTGAATGTTATCGATGCTTTAATTATGTTCATGAAATAGTTACAATTCTGGAGATTTTTGTAATAACGTTAACAATAAAGATAATTCTACCTGTATGGTTCATAGTATTAAAAATCCGAACATTAAAAAAATTATAGAAGAGTGTGCCTGTGACAGTAACAATGCTCCAAAGCAACCTTCGGCTTTCTTGGCTAGAACGCTACCACTTCATCGTCAAGTTTGATAGTAGTTAATTGGCCTCATTGGAAACCGAGAGCACATAGTTCGTACCATCGATTGAGCTTGTTTAGTTTGGAATAACAGTTACCACACGAAGCCAGATATCGAAATCCTCCTTACTTGACACTAGATTGCCCAAGGAAGTCATTTTGACTGCTTTTTAATTTCAAGTAGAAAAACGTGTATATAATGACACAATCTTGGAATTTTGCGACTTTTTTGTACAACACATAAATACTTTTATTAATAATTGTAGTTACCTCCCCTCCTTCATTTCCGGTATACATGTCATACAAATTTCTTTACATATTAGTTATTCTTTCACAATGCAGCAATTTTGACTGCTTTTGGGCATTATAGGTATGTACTAAATTTGTCTTTCTAATGTTGAGGGTATTGTTTGAAAACAGATAGCTTTCCGGAGGACATCGACTGCTGGCACTTTATTTGTCTCCAAGTTCTACTTTCGTACTTGATGTCAAATTGCTTAAGCAATTTTAATGATTGGGGGAGGGAAGTTTAAATTAACATTTTAAATACTTTATTAAAATCTAAAAAGCCTCGACTTCTGTGTAGACTGTTGTCATTGAATTCTGCAACTAATATTCAAGTCAATCTGTCAAGTTCAAATTCCGCTTAAAAACCCATGATAAAACTAGACGAGAAGTAACGTTGAATTGGATTAATTATAAAATTACGCTGAAACAAATTTATAAATTGTACAATCAAACATCTTTTATTGGAAAAATATTCTGTTGGGGCAATTTCCTAGTGTAACTTCCGTTCTTTAAATTTTTTTTCTCATAGGAATCAACCAATTAATAGATATAACACGTTGAACGCCACACAAATTCTTAAGGAATACTCTTCAAGCCACGCGCGCTGACTAGAATCACTGGTATTGCGGTATAGTAATTCTAAGCGCACTACTAACAGATTAAAATTTACTCGATACAGCTATGCAAATATATTAGATCGTTTCTTATTGCATTAGAAGATATTTACATTTAGAATGAAATGCTTGTAGACACTGGCCAGAAAAAATGAGTAAATGTCACATTTTGCGATACCTGCGGAGGATAACCGTTTTTTTTTATGTTTACCGTAATGCAAAAAAAAAAATTAAAATGCCTTCATGAAATCCTGTAATAAATGAAAATGAAATAAATTTTAAATGTTCAGCAATTACTTAAAACAATGAAAGATTTAGTTTTATATTTTACACTGTCAGCCACCGATGACTGACGCGGCCTAAATGGAAAGTTCAGCGTCAGCCACCGATGGTTGACGGGAAAATATATTTTGACACGTTGAGTTCCCCATCAAGAAGATTTCAAAATAGGCTAGAAGACTAATGATAATCCATTGAATTAACAAGGGCCTTTAATATGAAATATACTAAAACTAATCATAGCATACAGTTAAGTGCGTTCAGCGATAACTTATTAAATTTAAGCAAGCAGATTGTTTCGAATCCAAGAAAATGGGCACCTTCGTATAAAAACTATATTTTAACGGTTTAGAGGAAGTCCTAGTAAGGATCATTCCCTATACTAACAACGTTACAATCTTCTAGCCCCGTGCATTTGAAAACTACCTTGTATAAAACCTTGAAATTTGGTGAGAAAGTATGAAAAAGATCACTTGATGAAATGACAAATTAAAATCTTGAAAATAGCATCCAAATATCGAATTTTTATTCGAAATCCTTACGTCAGTGCATATGCAGTGGCACCACCTGGTTTTGTCTCGTTATTTTAATTTTTAATCTATCGACATTAAATGAAAACAATTTACGTCATTTCATAAAGTGATATATTGCATACTTACTCGACAAATTTCAAAGTTTTATCGAAAGTGGTTTCTAAATGCCCTGGGCTAGAAAATCGTTATAGCGAGTTGATGATCCTTACTAGGACTTCCTCGTGACATTATAGTAGGAAATATACATTTGTCCCCACTAGCTTAATAATCACGAGACAATTCGTGACTCGTTAATAGATTTCAAAGGCAAGTGAAATATTACCTGGCATCCAGTTTCTAGATCAGCATATATTCCAGGAATACGCTTATCTGCACAACTAAATGAGGTTATTGGAATTTCATCGTAACATGGGAAATCTTCACATGGAATTCCACGAATAGAACCAACCCTTAAGGGCACACTTGCTACATCATCTTCTATAGAAGTAGGATCATCCACCAATATACCTGAACGACGTACAATATCTTCTACACTTTCTGATGCAGAAACTTCGGACTCTACAGTTTCACTTGTGACCTCAGCTTCTGCACTGGCGTCTCTGAACATATCTCTCAGGTTGAAGGCTTTAGAGATACGAGGCTCTGGGTCGACTGAGCTTGCATAATACAACTCCTCGTCCAGCACCACCACTTCAGCGTCAGGATTTTCTGTAGAGTAGTAAACATCAATTTCATCTCCATCTGTTGAGATACTAGTATGGTAGATGGCATCAGAATGTTCCGTTTCAGCAGCACGTTCCTCACTATCATACACGCCAGATACCAACTCAGGAACTTCAGATTCAGTTGAGGTCAAAGTGAGCATAGTGGCCTCGTTAGATTCTCCAGTTGTACTGCTAGATGGAACGTCCTCAACCAGACTGTTATAAGCTCTAAATATTCGGTCGAAAAACGTCTTGGGAGGTTCTGGGCTGATCAAAGAATCCCAAAGGATTAAAAATCCACGCTCTGATGATGCAAGTTCTTGAACAGCCTTTTTGAAAAGTGGATAGATATCTGGTGAGTAAGGCTTCCACTCTTCATCTCCATGGTCAGGATTGGGTGACGAAGTATAATTAAGGTTGTCAAATTCTGTACTAAATGTGGAAGTTTCTTCCGATTGCGATGGATGTGGCTCATGATTAGATGGAGGGTATGTGGGAGACTCGGCAGAAACTCCTAAAATTAACACGAGTTTGTTAAAAAATAGAAAACTTAGATAAGCAATATCGAGCATTTGTTACTTCTGTAGTGCGATATTAGTTTAAGTAAAGAGAACTTACGAACTACCACTTTAGCATTATACTTTTATGCTAAGGGTGGTTTTGGTACAACATTTTGCATCTCACGAGTCGGGTTGAAAAATTCTGAACAATTCTTTAAACACTTTTAGAATCAAATGCATTGAGTAACAGCAAACTATTTTAAAATCGGGATCCAGTTTTACTGTAACGAATTTAGTACTTAGAATATCGGAGTTACCAATGGAAGTAATAAAAACTTCGTTTGACAATTGTAAAAGTTAGCAATCAGTAACTAATAGAAAACGTAGACCATCCGCTATATTAAGGGGACTTTGTAGGGGAGCCCTTGTTAACACAATTTTTTAATATATAAATTCTCTTTTTTGCGCGTTTATAATCTTTGAAACCTTTCCCTGGCAAGTTTTTGGATTTATCCAATAACTGCAAATACAGAAAACTATTTTTCAATCGAGAATTTATTATTGCCGCAAAAGCTCATGTTTCGAAGGCATTTTTCCCAGTTCGCGATTTGAAATTCTCACTTTACTCAAAATGCTGAAACTTCAGCAAATATGAATGAAATGACTTGAAATTTTGTGTTATTCTAAAGATCTGATAAAAATAGGCATGGATTTTTTAATAAAATATAAACTTTTTCAAAATTTAAATGTTGAAAAATACCCTTTACCTATAGGAACAGTAAATGTTTTTTTCTCGAAAACTGTTTTACTTATTTTAAATCCGATGACTAAAAAGTTAATTATGTTACAAGGAAAAACTTTTGAAAAATCAGGGAAATATTGACAAATTTAAGATCGAATTTTAAATTCGAATTTTTTTTACAAATTTGAGCAATATGAACTTTATTTTTTAAAATTTAGTTTTTTCTTAGATTTCTGGCGCAAGGGCTTCACGTGGGCCATACTGCGCCAAGTTCTCACTTAGTAATACTTCCAACTACTTAAAAATTATAATTTTAAAGGCTTGAACAAAAAAGTTTGAAGGGTGCCAAATCTTCTTTAAGGTTAATCAAGAGCAGACCACAAAAAAAAAATCCGAACGATGACGCCGACCAGACGGTGTAGTGTTAGCGTGCTAGTTTCTAAACAGCGAAATTGCGGGTTCAAGTCCCGTGTAAGGCATGTTTATTTGTAAATGTATGTTGACTTGTCAAATTACGAATGTTTCGCGCATTATAGCCCTCGTGTTGCTGACGGCGCCAGATAATCTGAAAACAACCAACCGAACGATGGCTCTATCTTCGGTTCTAATTATCGTAGAATCTTGCGGTTTGCACCAAAATGTTATGTCCACGATTATCTCCTTCTGGTGCCCATTTTTCTTGGAGTTAAGGTGTACGTATACCCTACAATTTGCGAAGATCGATTAGAATATTGATGTTTTGTTATTATACCATAATATTTTCCGATACTTAGCTTTCAAACAATACTAGACTCTTGAAAAGATCTATAAGTTACTATAAATTATATTTTGGTACTACCGCTGTTAGGTACCAAGCTTCTAAAACTTTAAACCCGTTTTGCGACGAAATGTATTTTGATTACGTTACGCTTCATTCAACAACATGTTAAATTATAATTTTCTTATATTACGGTAATATGAAGTTTTGAAATTATTTAAAATTTGTTGAGAAAATGATTTTAGTGATCTTTACAACTTAAGAATTCATTGAAAATATTGATTTCTCATTTTTCCACACGAAATAAATTGTAAAAACCCATTCTGCGTTAGAAACTTATTCGAGTTTCAAAACAATATTTCGAATGATTTCCAAGTGGAATTGCGTTTTTAAGTAAATTAGAATTTGTCATATCATTGTTTGCAAAAGGTGTTAATTGGCTAATTAAAGCATAATTAACAATTGCCGAAATTTGAATTTTTTTATGAAATAATTTTAATCATACTCTAACTATTGTAAAAAGAATTGGATTTTTAAACTCTGAATTTAAAAATTCTAGGGTATACGTACACCTTAAAGTTACCTGGCATACAGCCCCCCCCCCCCCATCTTTCAAAATTTCAATACGAACCCCTATTTCTTTTCAATGGTTTTACTCTATTTAGAATACTTAGTTTACCCTAGATACCAAATTTCAATTCATTATGTTGAGAAACACGTCATTATTGAGCGAAAGTGTTTTTGCCGATCTAGAAGGTAATTTTTTTCAAAGCGGAGAATGATCCAACGTTTGCGTGCTTCCAAGACATAATCTACTACACAGTCCCTTAAAGTGAACTTTCTATGCATTTTTGCTAAAATACCGAGAACCAAAAGTCAAAATGGAACGAGAAACTTCTGGAGGGAATTTCGACCATGATAATTTTAATGGAAGAAAATACATGTTTCTACATTAAAAGTTTTAAAACTTGTTTTATTAATTCTTAAAAACTATTTAATACAATAAAGTTGCTTGTTATTTATGTTTAGCTTTTTATAAACTTTTGTTTGGAACAAAAATTACTTTATATTATTAACTATTTAGGGCTAAAAAAAGAATCTTAACATTAGTTTGCCATTTTTTGGTACTAAATTACTAGACATTCAATGAAAAATGAAATTTGGTATTTAGACTTTTTGGGATTATAAATTTAAATATGGTATATTATAGGGATTCCATTGAATTTTATAAAGCTTGGTTTAGTTTTAATATGTAGATGACCCCTCACGGTAAAAAAAATACATAATTAATGAAGACCTTCCATGATTTACAACGGTACTTCGCTTCTGTTATTTCATCAATTAGAATACAAGGGTAAAGCCATCGTTTAAATTTATTTTTTGCACTGTACAATCGAGGAATACAGTGGCAACGGTGAACATTTGGCAAGAGGGACAGCCTCAGGAGTAAATTTATTGGTAATGTTTTGTCCACCAGGACACAGAAATTTAATTGTTCCAAAGCTTAACGGAGTTTGTTTACGAAACGCTTTAACCCTTTGCATACCTGGCCTTTTTCCCTCGGCGTACCAGCAACTCCAGACATTTCGCAGCCCTTTTGACGCATTTCTTACCAGTGATTTAAATTCATTACACACAAATTAAAGTATATAAAATTTCAAAATATAAACGTTTTATATCTCTACACCTTTTGAAACATAATTTCTTAAATATTAGTCTCTATAATTTTTATGTGTGCGATACTGCCGCGCATCCAGTTACAGTATCAAACCAAGTGGTGAGCGAGAGTCACCTCTGGTTGGTTGTTTTTAGATTATCTGGCGCCGTCAGCAACACAAGGGCTATAATGCGCCGAAACATTCGTCATTTGACAAGCCATCATACATTTACAAACATCCATACCTTATACGGGACTCGAACCCGCAATCTCGCTGTCTAGAAGCCAGCACGCTAACCACTATACCGTTTGGTCGGCAGAGTCACGTCTGGAGTTGCGGCATTAATCCACATGGTGAGTGAGAGTCACCACTGGAGTGCAAATGGTTAAATCTCCCAGCAAGCCTTCTCCGAGCATACAACTGCACGAGTAAAGATTCAAATGTGTGTCCCCTCCCGGTTTTGAAGCAATAGTCCCACTGTAAAGACAGTTCCTAGTGGAGCTATGTTTAAGCACAAATGGATTCTAAAATTTCTACTAAAAATTCAAGTGCATTGAGCATATTAAAAAGACTTCGGCTTTCGATCCCTTGGCTGATCTTTAAGTGGTGAATGACAGTTTAAGTCAATAAGAACAAAACAAGGGTAGCTTATAACACTGCATAATATGACGAATATACATGCCCCAGGAATTGCCAAGCTAGAAACTATCAAATTATTACCAAGTACATCATAATTATCAAGTTCACCAAGTAACTAAAGGGAAACTACTTACCACACAAGATAACCAAACTCCAAATGCACACCAACGAAATCTAGAAATAACAAGGTTACATTAGAAAATAAAGTTCAAAGAGGACAATCCATGCAGGGTAGGCCTCAAAAGGTGTTCGATTGTCTCAGCTTTTAAAAGACTTGGGCTTCAATACTTCACCACAGAAAAATTAAGGAAAAAGTGCAACAGAGGAATCTAACCAATAAAATTTGATGGAAACTTATTAGAGAATGGTTTTATACTAGTTAAATTCCGAAGGTTTTTAAAAATTAATCAAGACGAAGATAAATTAAGTTCTTTAATGTGTTATCTATTTTAAGACTGAATTATCATTGATTTAGCACGAATATTAGCTACAGAGCTACAGCCATGGTATATTTAAACTGAATACAACATTTTGAACAACATATCATTAGGGAAAGTATGGCATTGGATCTGCAGAATCATGAATTAAAAAAATCAAATAGCACTAGATAGATTACTTTTAGAATAATAGTATTTTGCAATACTTAGCAAGCTTCAAGAGACTGAACTTACCATGACTGTATAGCACTCACAAAGTAAAGTGCAAGCTATCAATGCTTATTTTGTTATATACTGTTTTCAAGTTACGAAGTGACGTCATACAATGTAAGTTCTGTCGTAATGTCAAATAAAAATTATTTGCATACTGTTGAAATGATGCCAGCCCAAATAAACTACGAAAACCAACCCATAGTATATACATACGTATTTCATTAAAAGGTTTGTGCAAGGCTTGGGTGACCTTTGTTTTGTATTTGAGTAATTCAATATAAGAAAAGAAGGCCTCTAAACAGCCAAATCATCATGTGGAATTTTCTTTGGTCTTAAACCGATTTTCCCACTGATACATTATTATTTTTGGTAAATGGGGAACATTTCATTGCTTCATTGTGTCCACTATATGTCAATATTTGCAGTAGGATGTGGTTAAAACCAGTTTTCTCATTCAACAGAACAATCCAAATTTTACTTTCAAAATTTCGTGAGCTTTGTACGCTGATGGAAATATAAAGAAAAATATTTGAATGAAATATAACTCTAGTATTTCGTTGCTCTGCTTGTATACAGTTTCCATGTCCACATTCTAAAACATGTGGAAAACCTATGACATTGTTAACTGTTTGGAACCTACCAATACGTTTTTATTTCCTCAGTTAATAGATTTTTTAAAGGCAGCTCGACGTGTGTGTCCACGTCCTCACCTGGAGAAAGCATTGAAATGGCATGAAATGGCAACATCATAAAATTCCTTTTGCACCAAAATTATTTGATTACAGCCGCCCCCCCCCCCCCCTTTTTTTTTTTTTTTTTTGTTTAGTTCTTTTTTTTTTACCTCAACCTGCTCCAGAGAGATGGTTCTCTCACATATGTACGCGGGGGCAGGTGCTAATTCACGAAATCCTTCCTTTCCGCCCCCAGCCGGGAGTTCAACCAACCAACTTACCAACCAACCAATAGAGTTTTAGAATTTAACCGCATGTGAAAAATGTATCGTCCAATAGTTCAAAACATTTGTCGTTGGAGCAGTTACTCTTTTTTTTTTTTTTTTTTTTTTTTTTATGCTTAAAATTATGTCTGAACTCAAATCATTGAATGCCTAGTATATCTTGAAGTGACTCTGAAGGTCTGATCAAACTGAAAAGTTTATGAGGAGTTTAATGGCAGCCTTTTGACATCCGTAATGTGTAGAAGGAAAGGAGCTCTCCTATTTGTGCAGGACAGTGTCTTTGTGTACAGAATTCCGATGCTAAATTCTATTAATATCCGAAAATTTATTTTGTGATTGGTTTTATCTTTATACAGTTCACCTTAGAGAATACTTCAACTTAGATATTAACATACAGACTAGAGACTTAGAGATAGATGTTACCCAGCGATAAGAGTGTTCTCCTCTGAATTACGAGCTACTGCCAGAAGTCCAGATTGAGTACAAGAGATATTTTGGCCACAAGTTGCTGTTGTAATTAGATTCTTTTTACTTTCAATTACATAAATCTTTACAAAGGGTAATTAATGAAAGTATAGAATTCGGTCAAAAACAATTAGTCTTTTGCATTTATCCACTTTTGGAACGTCCTGATTTCAAAAAGGTGGTATAGAAAAAAATTATGTGTGTCTATGTGTGTGTCAGCATAACTCCCGAACAAATTGAACAATGATGATCCAATTTGGTGTGTGCGTTAGTGGTGGCCTTGGGATCTACCATTAGAATTTTCATCAAAATCGCGCATGCACATAAGGTTGAAATAATGAAAAAATCACTTTTTCAGAAACTGCTAAAAATGACTAACGATTTTGGTTAAAATCTCTGAAAATGCCTCTTAAAATGTTTTAATCGTCTCTACCTCCGAAATTTCCGTAGAAATGCGATAAAAGCGTAAAAAGTTGAAAAAGGAACACAGAGCTCTCTCTCTCCCTTGAGCATCGCCCTTCAATAATTGAATTTTTTCAGTTTCACGCACAAAGAAGAATTATCTATCGAATAACATCACCAATTTCTCTATTTTGGTGGGAGTTTTGTCCATCTAATTATTCAATATTATAGTGTGATTGAAAGTTGGGCGATGTTTCACACCCCCAGTTTTTTTATTCTTTCGACAAATTTAATGAAAATCTACACAAATTATGTGAAATGTCGTTTTCAAAACTAGCTTTGCGTGTAAACATTTTTTATGATCTTAAAATTTTTAATTATTCTCAATTTTGTATCGAATAAATTACACTTTGAACTAGAGAATTTAATTTTACTTAATGTATACAACCAAAACAAGAGATTTAACAATCGTAATTTACGTTCGATTTACTCTAAAAGTTTGCGAGATGTATAATCTTGATTAGTTGGTTTGTAAAAGTTCAAAGACTTATTAGCCACAATTGTGGACAAAAATATGTCTGGGACCTATAGATTTTCCCAAACACAGCTAAGTACAATGAATTACCCATGATTAATTTGTAAGACTAGACTAATTTCTCAAAACTTTGTTAAATTATTCAAGAAAATGCACAATTTTGTATTTAAAAATGTCATTCTATTAGAAAGTTACAGAAACCCGAATTTAGTACTCAGCTGCAAACCAGGCATGGTTCGTTGAAGTAAAGGCATGTTTAAAGTCCTTTATAAAATGGGTCAACTTAAATTTAAAGAATTTTTATACTTCGACTGTTTATTGTTTGTGTAGCCTAGAGTTTTCATTAATAACATACAAATAAAAATGCAATACATTCAACTAAATTGAGCCAACTTAAAGTTCACCTATTGAATACCACAAACTAATTATTCCAAATATTTGTGTGAAGTCCAATACAAAAAACTAAAGACGATTTAGTAAACAAAAACTTTTATTAAATATTCCGTATAATATAGTAGATAATCACACAAATTAAAACATTTAATGCTTTTTTGAAAGGGCAATTTTTACATAATTTTCTAAAATAGCTTGTCTAGTAACTGGCAAAACATCGACACTCAAAACCATTTCGAATGCTTTGTCTATTATTTCAAGTAAGTGGTCTTTAATATTCTCTTGAGGGTGAAGATCTACCTGTTGTTTTTGTTTGAGAATTTCAGGTAATGCAACTGGTTTTACGACAAATCTAGGATTTAATTCTATTGACTTTTTCTGCTTAGTTTTAGGGATCGTAGGAGGTGCAAATTTTACATTTTGCTGGTTTGCATTAGGTCTCGTCTCTACAGAAATCACTTCATCAGCAGACTTTTCAACTCGATGCCTCATTGCTTCCAAGGTAATCCTGTTTACCAACTGCGCAGTCTCTTTCGCCACTTTTGCCGCCAGATCTGTAGCTTCGTCTACTATCTTTGCTGCAGTTTCTGCTTTGAGAATTTTTTCTTCCGATTTCGTACGATATCTTATTACTTCCATTACTAACTTTCCAGTTTCCTTTGCAACTCTTTCTGCCAAGTCTATAGCTCCATCAACTATCAGTAACGCAATTTCTACCTTACTGACTTTCTCTTGTGCTGCCAATTCCCTCTTCGATTTCCATGCAGAGCGCTGTGGAAGTGGCTCATCAGGCGATGTTTTTTTTTTAACCCCATCACTTTCAGAATAAACCGTCACTTTTGCTTTGATAGGCAAAAAATCAGTAATTTGGTTCCAGTCCTCCGTAGTAAGTTCTATTTCGCTAAAATCTTTTTGTGGCTGTCGAGTCTCTGCCAAAGGACTACCATTACTTGCAGTTTCGTAGGATTTCATTGTTTCACTGGTGACTGAATACTCATTCTGGGATGTGGATACTTGATTGTCCGTCTTCATTGGGATTTCTGTAAGAAACTGGACATTCAAGTCGAAGAAAAGGGGAGCTATTGAACAATTGGTATTGTACCAATAATCGCACTTCAAAAGAGTTTGGTTGAAAATTGTTCCAACTGGACATAGAAGACTTTCCATTCGGTCTGACCAGCAGGCATGAAACACCTAAAAATCAAATTTTAATATACAAGTTATTAATTCCAAAACACACAAAAATGCACTTTTAAGCCATTTTTTTGAAATTTTTAAAAAATGGCATTGACATAGCATAGAATAGTTCCCTAATGTGTCAGTTAGAACACACACAATTTGGTCAGTTTTACTCAATATTTAGCAGTGCTTGCTATAATTAAAAGTGTCTAAATGTCACAAAATTGTAAAATTGGACGTTAAAGTGGATTAATTATTATTAATATTTTTTTTTAAATCGTTCTTGACATAGCGTGGAAAAGTTGTCTAACGGGTCGGTTAAAACACACAAAATTTTGTCAATACCTAGCCGCGCCCCTCTGGCATAAAAAATGTCCATAACATACAAAAAATTAACTTTTAAGCCAATTTTTGAGCGATTACTTAAATTCTTTTAAAAAATCAGCATTTGCATAGCATGGATTGGTTGGTTGGTGCGATTTCTGGTGCAAGGGCTTCACGTGGGCCATACTGCGCCGAACAAATTTATCTATATCAACCATGTTAAAAAATGATTAAAATATGTTCAAATCAACAAAGGGTAAAAGATTTGAAATGAAATTTTTAAATCAAATAATAAAATCCAATTTCAAGTAAGAAGATAAAAAGATTTTCATGATTGGGTGAACTCAAGAGAGATGATAATGGAGGATGGCTCATGTTAAAAAGTCTCAATCTGATGGTGTTAAAAGCCGGACATTCATTTAAACAAAGAAAAAATAACTCCACAGGTGTTGCATGTGGGGGCATCTTCTGCCAGCAGAAGATGCACATGGGTAAAGCGTGTGTGGCCTATTCTTAATCGAGTTAGGAGCACTTCCCTTTTCCTGGATTGCTGGATGGGCGCGAATCCAGATATTAAGGGCTGGAACGAACGCAGCTTGTTAGCTACCTGTGCATCCCACATGGCCTGCCAAGTGAGAGCCAGAGCAGTTTCACAAGCTTTATTTGCGTCGTCAGGGCAGAGCCAAGTGCTCCTAGGTCCACTTGCTGATCGTGCAATTGAGTCAGCGAGTTCGTTACCCATGATCCCCACATGACCTGGGATCCAACAAAAAAGAACATTAAAACCTCTATCTAAAAGTGTTGAATGAATCTTTAAAATATCTAAAATAAAAGGATGGGTCTGGCTGAGTGGATTACTTAATGCATCTAACCAGCTCTTCGAATCTGTATAAATAATCCACTGGCTATGGCCTTACTGTAAAATATATTGCAAGGCCAAGAAGATAGCTTGGTACTCGGCTGTAAAGATGGAGCAGCTTTGATGCAGCTCACGTGAGAAGATTTTATCGTCGTAAACTGCAGCTGCTCCGACATGTCCCTGGCTTTTCGACCCATCCGTATACATTGCTTTAAAATTTGAAAAGTTATGCCTATGGTAATAAAACAGACGAGTAAATATTAGATCTGGTGTTTCACATTTTTTAAAATTACTAAATACATTTAAAACTTTGATGTTATGAGGATGCCAAGGTGGTTGTGTGAATGTGAGAGGACGAATCTTGAAATTATCAATATTATGAGATGTAAGAATTGAATGAATTCGCAATGAAAATGATGAAATGCAAGATGGGCGTTGCATAGCACGGGATGGTTACATAATGGGACAGTTAGAATACACAAAAAGTTTCATAAATTTTGATCGGAATCTAGGGGCGCCCCTTTGAGTAAAAGTTTAAAAATAAGAATGAAAAGTAGAGTACTTTGAATGGATCACTATAGAAACCATATAAAAGTGTCGTCAATGTTGTTCAATATCTAGCTACTCCTGGCATTTCAAAAATCACAAAAATAAATAATATGCATATTAAAAATCAGAATCGTATTTACTAGTAAAATACTTATTTATATTTAGAAATCGAGAAATTCAAATATTATAAAGTAAAAAAAGAATAGGCATAAAATGCTTACAAAGTAGTTTTCAGAAAAGTACTGTCTCTTATTATCAAACGTTGGAAGTTCTCTTCTTGCTTGAATCATAGCTCGTATATAACAGTCTTTTGCAGCATCACCACAAACTTTTGTTAAAGCTTCAAATACGAGTTTAACACATATCTTGACTGCTTGCGTGTGACAAGAAATTTCTCAAATGGTTTATAGGAACCTATTCTTGCCACATATCTTCCATTTCTTTATCTTCTCTTCTTGTAAGCGGTGGTTCTGTTACGGTATACTTTGACCAGTCAATGAGATCAATGTAATCAACAGCATTAAAGTTGAGTTTGGTAGGTTATGAAAAAGCGTACACATGTATAATATACATCGGTACCTAAAATCCAACCTATGAGCTTCGTATATAATCTTAAGGTTTGTTATTCTGGTTTATGCGCCAATGTGGTTCGAGATAAAAAATAAAAAACTACATTTCACGGGGAGAAGGGGGGGGGGGGTAGACATGTCTGGAAGATGATTCATCTTTCAAGGAAGTTGCCTAACCATGTCAAGAAAATTACAGACAAAAATAATTTCAAACAATGCATATTTTGCCCATCCGGAAAATATGCTAGTGGCAATGCTAACGGATTCTCAATATCATATCAGATAATTAGCAGTGAGGTGAATCCTGAACATCAGGAATAAGAAATCTGAAGACATACGCTTTTTCGAACCTCCTTAACTCAAATTTAATTCCGTTGATTACATTGACTGGTCAAAATACACCATAACACAACCTCCGTTTACAATGTGTACAAAAGATGAAGAATTGGAATCTAGGTGCGCCATTAGATTCCGATCAAAATGGATGAAACTTTGTGTGTTCTAACTGGCCCATTCGGCAACCATTCTGTGCTACTTTTTAGAAAAATTTAAGTAATCGCTTAAAAAATGGCTTAAAAGTGCCTTTTTTTTAATGTCATGGACATTTTGGATGCCACATTTGGATGCGACCGAATGATGCGGCCAGACATTTAACAAAATTGTGTGTTTTAACCGACCCATTAGTCAACTTTTCCAGGCTATGTCAAGATCAATTTAAAAAAAAGAAAATTTGGTTCACCCTAACGTCTAATCTTACGATCTTGTGTCATTTACTTTTTTGTTTATAGCGAGGGGGTCGCGGCTAAATATTGAGCAAAACGGACCAAATTTTTTGTGTGCTCTGACACATTAGGCAACTATGCCAATACCATTTTTTAAAAATAATTTCCAAAAATTTCAAAAAAATAGCTTAAAAGTGCATTTTTTGTGTGTTTTGTATATATTCAATGCCAGAGGGGCGCGGCTAGAAATTGAACAAAATTGAAGAATTTTTTATGCGTTTTAACTAACCCATTAGGTAACTTTTCACGCTATTCCAAGATCGATTTCGAAAAAATATTTTTTTTATCCCCCCCTAACGTCGAATCTGTTACGATTCTGCGACATTTAGGCACAGTTTTGTTCAAAGCAAGAGGGGCGCGGCTAGATATTGAGCAAAATTGACGAAATTTTGTGTGTGTTCTAATTGACCCATTAGGCAACTTTTCCAGGCTATTCCCAAACCGATTTCGAAAAAAAGTTTTTTCTGCCCACCCTAACGTACAGCCTTGTATATTACTTATTGCATAGATTGAGATAGTTACTGTCACAATCGGCACTGTGTATTCACTTTTAAAATAGATTAACTAGCATACGAAGCTTAATCTCGAGATTTTTTTTCCATGCTAGGGAGTTCTGTCCCCGTAGTGGAACTTGCACTAGTTTAAAGACTTATAGATTGATGTTTATATTTATATATTTATTTTAAAGACTTAAGATATAATGTATACATTTAAAGAATAAAATTCTATTTCATGTAGAGTATTTTTCCGAGAACAATTTGGTTAGCATACCTTATTTAAAATGATACCTGGCGAGTTTCGGTAATTTGTTAGTTATAACAACATGTATATGGTAGTATTTAAGTAATACAATCCTAATTTTAAAAAAAATTGCATTAGATCTTACTTGGCATCCAGTTTCTAGATCAGCATAAAAACCAAGAGTGCGGGTTTTATCGGAACAACTGAATGAAGTATCAGGAATATCATTGTAATCTGGATAATCTACTCCTGGTGTCCCTTGACTGATTTTTAAGTTAGTGACAAAGAAGTATTCTCTTTTAGAAGAGCTAGTTGTTGAGGCTTCTGGAAGAGATGAAGGATGCATAGCCTCCGATTTTATATCAACCAGAGTTTTCAAAATCCTTCCTAAGCGATGCGGTGTTCCATCATTGTCATGGGATTTCATTTCAGCTGCTCCTTCAGTTGCAACACCACCATCAACTTCAATTGTAGACTTCTCAGGTTCTTTATATGCCTCTCGTGTGGAGCCCTCCAATTCATGGCTTATTTCAATGGTAGTCTGTTCTTCAGTCGCTTTTGTATATTCATTGTTTAAAGCTATCTCGTTACTGTACCGATCCCAGGAGTCTAAAATATGGTCAATGCCCATTCTATACCATGTTGCTCGATTGAAATAGTTGAACAATCTTTCCAATTCCAAGTCATTCTTTGCCGCTTTTCTTAGAGAAGTTTTAATATAGTCGAAGTAGTGGTATCGTAAATACCTCACTGCAGTGTTATTCGACCAACTATGTTCAGTTGTCAGAGGGTAGTTATCATCGAGAGTAGAGTCCCAGCCATATCCTGTAAAAGAAATCATGCTAATTTTCATTTTATATGAAATCTAGACATTTATATTTAGTAATTATTGGGAATCGTAAGTAACATTTATTCAAATTGCCGTTATGAGATATGGACCGTTAAAATTGAAAACAGAACTACAAATTGAGGCACAGTACTTTTTTAAAAAAATTTAAAAGTATACTTCTAATTTAACGAGATATTTGTACAGTCCAATTAAGAAATGCGAGAGTTTTTTTTAGAGTATTAATCTTAAAATTGATGTTTTGACGATCTTAAACTCCGACATTCCTTTAAAATTCTCTTAACGGCTTGACAACGTGACGTGGTGATTAGGCTTATCGTTTCCCTTACTGACTACTTGCAATGAAATTTCTGCAAATAAAAGTCGAGAAAGTACACTTCTTAAAGCTGATGGGTCGGTTGGTTGGTTAAAGTTTAACGGCGCAAGGGCAACACGAAGGCCATACTACGCCAATTAAAGCTGATGGGTGAATAAGTTGAAGTATTTAATTTTTCTTGGTAAAATCACGCAGGAATACAAGATATGCGAATCATTGGCAGAAAACTCTTATATTCAGATTAATCGTTAAGTTTTAATCTGAATATACAAAATTGTGTAGGTTTTTTTTTTTTTTTTTTTTAAATTGAACATAGGTTATATGCTTTAATTTTAACATGAGGAAAGAATAAAAGGCAATGTAAAATTTAGATTCACATTAGATGAGTCTCTAAAGGAACGATTTATGTTATTAGTTAAAGCTTCACTCACCAATGCAGGCAGCATTAAACAAGAAGAAAACTGCAAGCAGAACCTAGAAATTAAACTAATTATTAAGATGTTACACAGCAGTATTGCATTGACTATAAATGCGTGTACATTGACTAAGCAGATCAGAATATACCACGCATTCAAACACATTGCAGTAAACGAGATAGAAGCAATTATAATTACCAATTCATGAGGTTGGTTGGTAAGTTCAACGCCCTATTTTTTGCACAATGACTACTAATCAGGGCGGAACCAACAGTTTAAAGTAGATTCCTAACTACAATGAACATCATGCCTAACCCAGGATTCGAACCTATCACCATTGGCATGCAAGACCAAAGCGCTAACCCCACAGCCATCAGATGGCCTTTTATAAGGTGGGATTCAAAGTACATAGAACCTGAATTTTCCTAAAATTCAATTAATTTTCATTTTAATCATTATAACAAAAACAAAGAACGTTTTAAGATATATTCTGTTTTTGTATAAAACAATACCACAATGAAATTTTAAGTATAAGGCTATAGTATAAATATTTTAAGTATAAATATACAGTGGGCCACAAAATTGAGTATACACCTTAGAAACTTAGACTTTTTGCAATTACAAATTAAATATTGCTTTAAGATGAATGTAATTTTTACCTTATATACTTTAGTCTATGCTTTACCGTACTATACTAATAAAATTGTTACGTTTATTTTTTACGAAAAAAAATAGAAGAACTGAGACGAGAGGAAAAACAACACCACAAAAATAAGTATACACCTTTATTAATTTCCTTTTAACGTACAAATTAATAATTTGTTGCTTAACCTTTTGCTTGAATTACAGCTTGTAATTTCTGGGCATAGATTCTACTAGTTTTTTAGTGGTTTCAACAGAAATTTTAGCCCATTCTTCTCTCGGAACCTTCTTGAGAACTTGCTTGCTTGTGATTTCGTGCTCATGTACAGCTTTCTCTAATTGCGACCACACATTTTCGATGACGTTTAGGTCTGGAGACTGGGTTGGAGTGTGTAATTGCTTCCTGCAATGGTAAAGCAAATATAACTTCACAATCTTCGCTGTATGCTTGGGGTCGTTGTCTTGCTGGAATATGAAGCTTGACCCAAATCCCAACTTACTGGCACTTTTTTTAAAGTTATCATTTAAAATCCCCAAATATACATGTTTGTCCATAATACCATCAATAAAAGCAAGCTCTTCAACTCCTCCAGCCGACATATAACCCCAAACGAGGACAGATCCACCTCCGAACTTGACTGTCGTAATTGTGTTTTTAGGTGCCAGTGCTTTCCCAGCTTCTCTCCATATTTTAAATCGTCCATCGCTTCCGTAAAGATTAAACTTACTTTCATCAGAAAATATTACAGTGTTCCAGAAAGAAATAGGCTTTAAACGATGTTCTTTGGCGAAAATCACTCTCTTTTGTCTATTCACATAATTGATGAGTGGCTTTCGTATTGGTGAAGGGTACGTCGAATTGTTTCATCTAAGATCTTTTTCCCGATTGTAGAGGACATCGATAGCTAGTTTAGAGTCACTACCCTCGGATCTTTCTTTATTGAGTGAATGATCTTCCTCTTCGCTGTAGTACTCAGTATTTCTTTACGTCCTCTTCCAGGAATATTGTCCACATATCCAGTTTTTTTATACTTCTGTAGTATTTTTTGGAAACAACCATGAGTTACACCAATCAACGAAGCGATTTCTCGAAGAGATTTGCCCTCTTTCGACCGTTTTACAACCAATAAACGTTCAGATTCAGTAGTTTCTCTACGAGAGCTCATTTTACGATTTTTAATGAGAAAAAATACTATTTAAAAGCGTTGAAGTGCAATAGCACGTGTTATAAGCAGCAGCTACTCCTTAAACTCTTTAAAGAAAATTTGAAACTAAAAAAAGTGGTGGCAAAATTTACAAATATAAGAAGTGTATACTCAATTTTGTGGCATGGTTTTCTATCTTTTCTTCGAATCGCTTAACTTTTTTCTTAATAAATAAGTTAACTATAGAATTGTGTTATTATAGGATGGTAAAGCAGAGGTTAAAGTATCCAAGATAAAAAAATTATCTATTTAAATCAATATTTAAATTGTAATTGGAAGAAGTCTTAGAGTTTTAGAGGTGTATACTCAATTTTGTGGCTCACTGTAGTTTAAATTTCAACTACGAAAATATTTTTAAGGTGTTATAGTTAGGGCAACGAAAAGGAGAGGGGAATTTATACATAAATAACAAAATACATTTTCTTCACGTGATGAATGTCATTTTGTCTTTTAAATAAATCCTTGCAGTACAAATATTGAGTTAAATGCACCCGCAATGGCTTCTTTTGCGGACATTAAAGAAGTATGTTACAAATTGCATTCAAGTTAGCCAATTTTCATGAAACACGTTTTTTTCTCATTCCATATAGTAAGATAAAAAAGGTTCTTACCATGCTTTAAAACACTAACTAAATCGTTTCAAAATCTTATTCACTCTGTTTTATTGAAACCTGAATTGGCATTTAGCTATACATGGATGATTCTTTTCTTTTCTTCTTCTTTAAGTTTTGCTGTAGGATGCTTCTTATTTAAGAAACTGTTAGGGGGGAAAAACGACTACAAAATTCGAAATCAGATCAAATTATTTTTACCGAAAAAAAATTACAACTTACAAACATTTAAGATCTAATCAGACTGACAATTGACTCGCGTCAATACCTGAAAATTTATGTTCTCTTCACAACTGGAAAAGAACAGTGGACAATAAATCCTAAAACTAAACTTCTTCTTCAGAAACTTGAATCAACCAAAACCTTTAACCAAATTTGTGAAAAGATCGAATCATATACTGTTAAATTAATTCGCAGGAAATCAACAAGTACTAGTATAATAGGATATATATATATGATACACGTACCACTCCAACGCTTTCTAGGGTTTTCGCATGCGATGAGTATTTTGCGATAGGAAAAAATAGGTTTTGCCATTTGAAAAATTTCGAGTTTCTGTAACTATAACTGTAAACGGAAGCGCAATTTTGTTGCCATTCATAGAATCTCGAGTTCATACCTTTGATTAACTATACCTGAAATCTCATCTCGATCTGTTGAACGGAACGGCCGCTAGAGGTTCATATGTAGGCAAAGTTTCTTTATGACCACCTTCTATATTAACCAAACAAAAGGTTACCATAAACACTTCAGTTTCCTACAGTTAAAAAAATCTTTAATAAAGATTCAAATGCTCGTACAATTTCTCTTTATAAAAAATATTTGTAAAATGAAATCTGTATGAACCTGAAACTTTACGTAACTGTAGATTTCCTACCCATCGTATATCCTCCATAATTCGTGAAAAGAGTCGTAAATTAGTTTAAATTCAAAGCATTGGTCAAATTCTTATGACGGGAGTCAACCTCAAACAGCGTAAAATTGTATGGGAGCAGAGCTTAATTTTTAAACGTAAACTAAGTTAGCATATATTCTTAAGCGAGACACAGCCGAAAGCTCTAATCAGAGGTTGGCCTTTTTTGATATTATTGCTTAGTAATTACAACTTTTCTTCAAGTTCATGATTTTTATTGCAAGAAATTCTATTTTTTTGTGTTTTTGAGGTTGGAGGCTTTTTCTACTTTTCAAAAGCATTTTGGGGGAGATATCAAAACATTATTTAAAACACTTCTTTTGTAATGGAATTCGATATGAGTAAAACAGACAATATTTCTTAAACAGTAAAATCCTGATATAGACTTACAGTTATTTAGCACCAATATATTATGTTTTACAATAGAAAGTGTATTTTCATTTAAACATCCTTAAAAGAATTTAATATCTTACTACATTAATGTCTACCGAGTTAGTTGAATGTTTATTGCATCTGAAAACTCAAAGGAATTTAATACAAGGTGCGGCTATTAATTTCCAAGACTGATCTAATAACTCCGGAAAATATTATGTAAATTACCTACCCATTTTGTTGTGATTTTACGATTGTAGGTGGCAGTAGGAGACGGGCAGATCTGTTGAGTTGCCCGGATCTGAAACTGAAACCTTTTTTGTGTTTTTTCTTGTGCTATGTCTATTTTTAGATACTTCCTTCTTTCGATGTTACTCAATGTTGTCTGATGTATGAAAATTGGGCGTCTTTGTGCCGTTAAATATAATGCATAGTAGCCTTTAAAATAAAAGATAGGTTTCCTATAAAGGTATGTGTAATTTCTTTCTCTTTGGGAGGGGCATGGGAGTGTGTTCGAATTAATTTAGCTGGTAGCTAATTTTGTAAAGATAATAATGTATTTTCAACATTAGTGGCGTCCGTGACAGGACGCATTCCTTTGTTTGTCCCATTTGAGTTTTGCTTTGAGTATAACTGAAAGTTTAAAATTTATAGATATTGTTACGAATTTTTCCACTGAGGCAATGATGGCCCAGTTTTCACGGTATAAAAATATTTATTCTCTCTTCAGAAAACTCACAAAATTTATTCACAGGCAACAGTTTAATTACTCTCAAGCTTCAACACAAGCTTCAACAAAAATAACTTCGAATTCAGCGATTATACAAGCTCACTCCAATAGGTAAACAAAGCGATCAGCTTTCAACGATTTCCGAAGTCAATCTGAAAACTTTCCCGTTCTCCAGTCCTTTATATACAAGCGCGTGAGACATTCTCGAAATTTCCAGCCAATTTATCGGAAAAGAAATATCTCGAAACTTCTCGATTACTTTAGGTGTTGCCACCTTTTTCTAACTTGTATAATCGCTATTAGTTACTAAATAAAATAGGATAAAAATAAATTACAATAGAATTTTGAAATAATACGTCACTACAGACAATTTGTGCAACATTTCCCCCTTCTTAAAGACTGCACGTCCCGGGCAGTGAAGCCCTTAAGAGGAAAGGCAATTCAATCACTTCTACTATAATATGGGGATAGCCTATTGTGATGTACTACTCTAGGTTTACAGGAAGGTGTCCGTTGAATTTTCATCACGACGTCGTTGATCTTCTTAAGGACCCCATACGGCCCTTCCCAGTTCGTCTGGAGCTTAGGGGAGAGTCCTTTCCGACGTTTAGGGTTCCCTAACCACACCTTGTCACCTTCCTGGAATGAACGGTCCATGGCCTTGGCATAGTACCGGAACTTCATGCGCTCCGTCATGATGTTGTTTCTCTCTCTGGCGAACCGATGTACGGCTTCCAAACGTGCCTGCAGATCATCTAGATACTGGACAGGCGAGGAAGGAGTGTCCGGTGGTTGTCCAAAGAGGAGGATGCTGGGGAGCGTAAGGTCTCTTCCACACATCGTTAGAGATGGAGAAAATCCGGTGGTCTCGTGAGTTGTACTCCCGTATGCAAACAGAAGCGGTGAAAGTTTCTGATCCCCATCTTGCTCGTTATATGATTCTGAGATTGCGTCCGAATCATCCGCGGGTGCAGCTGATAGATCCCGGGACCTCCGTTCGATGCTTGTAACAGGAGCATGGATGTCGATTCCCTCTTCACTGACTTTGTCCATTTTCACATGAACCACTTCCTGGGAGGGTTTCATCAACGTCGCTTTCTTCGGTACTCTTTCCGAGGCTGGAGAGGTACTTTTCATAGATGTGGACTCTTCAGCATTCTCTATGACATTGTCTTCATGAGCTACAATCCGATATACGCACAGCTCTTTCGTGTCTAGATCGTGCAAAGGAACTTCGCCTCTCCATGTTTGCAGCTTGCTTTTCTCAAAATTCAGCGTAATTCCATTTTTCTTCAAAAAGTCTAATCCGAGAATGCACGGATCTACAATTTCGGCAACATAAACGGTGTGCTTGTAGGTGTTAAATCCAAGGGCAATGTCCACTTGCAATTTCCCATGAACAGAGATATTACCACCAGACACAGTTTGTAGAGAAACAGAGGGCGCTGTGTAGAGGAGTCGGCTGTTCAGGCGACGAGCCACGTCCGTCCTTACGATCGTTACGTTCGCTCCCGAATCGACGATTAGACGACATGGAGTTCCGTTGATCTCCCCCTTCACGAATAAACCCTGGTTTCCTCCTTGTCGGGATGAAACGTGGAAACGACTGGTCGGGGCTTCACCTGTTCTACATTGCAGCTTCTGCCCTGCGAGATGACACCTTCTTAGATTCAGTTGTGGAGAATCCGTGGTAGTGTTATCCCTTCTCTTTTTCAAATCAAGGCAGTTTCGTCGTAGATGCCCTTCCCGTTTGCAGTGCCAGCAAACGACTCTGGTCCTTCGATCCCTGGCTCCGGGATAGCTTCTCATCATTCTATCAATTTTGCTTTCCAGTTCTAGAAGCTTACTGGTGACAAAGTCAGAAGAATCCTCAGCTAATGCACCACGCACATATCGTCGGTCTTTTCCAGAAGCTAGCTGCGCGACTTCCACTCTCATGGCGTACACGAGGGCCGACTTCAGGTTTTTGTTTTGGGATAACTTTACCGCCTGCTGCACATCGGGATCTTGAATAGCGTCGATGAAATACTGCAGAGAAAGATCGTCTCGTACATCCGGGGGACAGTCTGGGAAAGCGAGGAGCGGCAGTCTTTCTATATCCGATGCCAATTCTTGAAGCGTTTCATTGGCCTTCTGCTGTCTCACTTTCAATTGCAGTCTGTTGTAATCCTTTAGATGCTGCTCCCCGAACCTTAACTCCAACGCACTTGCCAGCGCCACGAATTCTCCCCGCTTCTCTTCAGGTAGTGTCTGTAAAATGTCAGCAGCTTCACCTCGAAGAGATGCTGCGAGATGGAATGCCTTCGAAGTATCGTCCCAACCATTCGCAGAAGCAATAATTTCAAACTGCGTTTGATAAACGTGCCAAGACGACCTCCCATCAAAAGTGGCCACTTTGATGTTGGAACGTGGCGCAATGAAGGGAGTGGAAACATTATCCCATTTAGGAGTTGCAATGGTAACAGCTTCGCGAGTTTCCACTTCCCGTAGTCTTTCTTCTACAGCATTATGAAACTTTTCAAACCTTTCTTCAACAGCGTCTTGAAACTTTTCCTGCTTCTCTTTCATGTTGGAAACTTTGTCACCTAAGTTGTTCACTTTTCCGTTGAACTCCTCGAACTTTTCATCAACTTCCTTTCTTACTGCATTGAATACTTCTTCTTTCACGGATTGCAGAACATTTGAGGTAGTTTCTATTATGGTTGATTCCACCATTGAGGCTAGCTCTATCTTCATTTCTTCTTTGATTTCATTCACTGCTGCAGATGTTGTTTCACACTTGGCGGCTAAAGCTTTAATATCCGATGATGTTGCTTCTTGGCTGGCGGCGATTGCGGCGGCAAGTTCGGCGTTAGTCGTCTCTTGGCGGGCTTGACCATTGGCGATTGTAGCGGCGGTTAATTCTTGTCCGGCTTTTATTTCAGCGGCGGTTGATTCTTGTCCGGTTTTTATTTCAGCAGCGGTAGCTTGTTGACTGGCTTTCATTTCTGCGGCTGTGGTTTCCTGTTGGGCCTTCATTCCAACAATCATTTCCATCAACTGCTTCATTTGGTCTTCCATCATTCCTCTAGTTGTCGGCATTCAAATTCAAAATTACGATACCCCACTTCTGACACCACTGTTACGAATTTTTCCACTGAGGCAATGATGGCACAGTTTTCACGGTATAAAAATATTTATTCTCTCTTCAGCAAACTCACAAAATTTATTCACAGGCAACAGTTTAATTACTCTCAAGCTTCAACACAAGCTTCAACAAAAATAACTTCGAATTCAGCGATTATACAAGCTCACTCCAATAGGTAAACAAAGCGATCAGCTTTCAACGATTTCCGAAGTCAATCTGAAAACTTTCCCGTTCTCCAGTCCTTTATATACAAGCGCGTGAGACATTCTCGAAATTTCCAGCCAATTTATCGGAAAAGAAATATCTCGAAACTTCTCGATTACTTTAGGTGTTGCCACCTTTTTTTAACTTGTATAATCGCTATTAATTACTAAATAAAATAGGATAAAAATAAATTACAATAGAATTTTGAAATAATACGTCACTACAGACAATTTGTGCAACAATATGTTTCTATTGTCAGTATTAAGTCTTTAGTTTTAAATAGAATCATTTTTACAAACTTTCATAACAATTATAATGGAATCTCTTATACTTAAAAGAAAGGGACTGCGTAGTTCCTTCACAAAGACAGCTAATTTTCTGGAATCTGAGTTATTGAAGGATGAGTGCAATTTAGATGCAATAAATGATAAGTTTTGTAAATTGCAGAATGTTAATTCAGAATTAAATGATCTAGATGAAAAAATTCTGGATTTATTTACTGAAGGGGAAGAAGCCACGGAAGATCCAGTTTTAATTGAGATCGAAGGCCGGGAAGTTTATTCGGATAAATTCATCACTTTGTCTCGTCGAATAAATAGTAAGTTAAACGTTCTAAATGAATTAAACGTTGAGACGAGATTAGAAAATGGTAGTCATGTTTCATGGAACAAAACAAAAAATTATAAACTTTCCAAAATCGAGTTGAAGAAATTCGATGGTCTTTTGATTAACTGGCTTCCATTCTGGTCACAATTTCAAAAGATCCATGAGGATACTAATTTACACGAAAGGGACAAGTTTTCTTACTTAATTCAAAGTATAAAAGAGGGGTCAAGGGCAAGAGAATTTATTGATAGTTATCCGGTTACCTCTGCTAACTACGATAAGGCCATTGTTGCACTCAAAGAGCGTTTTGATAAACCCGAGCTTTTAATAGAGGTTTATGTAAGGGAACTTATTAAGTTAATTATTTCTAATGTTAAAGCGGATTCAAGAGATAAGTTACCCCTTGATAAGCTTTTTGATAAATTGGAAGCTCAATTGAGAGCTTTGAATTCCCTTGGCTTAGATTCAGGTGATAATTCAGCATGGTTATACCCAATGGTGGAATCATGTCTCACCGAAGACGTATTAAGGGCTTGGCAGAAAAGTTTGTATTTTAATCAGCCAGAGCAAACCCCGAGTCTCAGCGAGAGGTCTTCACCAGAATCTTCGCGCCTAACAAATTTGATGAACTTTTTAAAAGCCGAAGTGCAGGGTGAAGAAAGGTTGAAATTAGCACGTAGTGGTTTTGGGGGCAATAGTCGAAATGAGAGTTCCCAGGAAAAGCCCAAGGGTGAAAATAGGGGTAAATTTAAGTGTAAAAATCAAGCTAATTTTCCCACTGCAGGCGGATTCCTTACCACAAAGGATAGCTACTGTATTTTTTGCAGTAAATCTCATAAGAGTGAGAGTTGTTATGAGGCCCGTCTCTTGCCTCTTGAGGAAAAAATTGCTAAAATTAAGGATAAGAAGTGTAGCCTAAAATGTCTGGCACCTAATCACATAGCCAAATTTTGCAAGCAGTTTATACGGTGCTATGCTTGTGGTAAGCCGCATTGTATTTCTATATGCCCAGAAATGCATTGCAAAAATCCGCCGCCTGTATCAGAATCCTCTCCGGTAACAGACGTACAAACAACTACTGCCGGACAGACGTGCACCTCAGAAGTGGCCTTAATGACATTAAGGGTAAAGGTGGTCGGCGCTAATCAATCCAGAATTTGTCGAGTGATGCTTGATTGTGGCTCACAGAAATCATGCATCTCAAAATCGGTGGCTGTGGAACTGGGTTTGCCAATTGTTTCCAAAGAGACTTTGTCTCGCACTTTATTTGGGGGAGCGCAAACTGGACCGAAATCGCATAATAAATATCGGGTTAAATTATCTTCCATAAGTAAAAATAAATGGGAAGATTTAGAATATGATTTTTTGGAACAGAATAATATAATTTGTGGCAATGTACCATGCATTCCTAAATCTCCTGTTGTAAGGGAATTAAAACGTAATAACATTTGGTTATCAGATATGGGATCAGATTGTCCGAAGATAGAAATACTCATCGGAAGTGATGTTTATGGGAAAATTCTCACTGGGCTTGTAAAGCAACTAAATGGAGGATTAACCGCAATTTGTACAAAATTGGGTTGGGCAGTTTGTGGCACTTTAGAGAATTATTCGGATAATAAAACTGTAAGTACTGCACTTTTGTGTGCAAATTTAGCAGTCAGGGATATGCAAATCTCCGATCTTTGGAATTTGGAGACAATTGGCATACTGGATAGTCAACAGAGTTTATCTAAAAATGCTGAAGAGGAAATGGCCAGAGAACAATTTTTGCACACTCTCACTAGAAACAATGAGGGTCGTTATTGTGTGGGCTTACCTTGGCTAGGGCAAAATGTGGAGTTGCCTTCAAATCGCCATGTAGTAGAAAAGAGACTATTCAGTGTCGCCAAAAAATTAGAGTCTCTCGGCAAGTATGATGATTATAGTAAAATTTTTGAAGAATGGAGGGATGAGGGTATTATTGAGGAGGTGCCGGATAATGAACTTAATTTAGATGGACACTACTTGCCCCATCATCCCGTTTTTAAACCAGATAGTCTGACTACTAAAATAATACCTGTTTTTGATGCCAGTTGTAAAGTTGGCAGATCTCCCTCACTTAATGATTGTTTGTTTAAAGGCCCGAACTTGATTGAAGAGATTCCTTCAATTTTGTTACGATTTCGAGAAAAGTGTATAGGGGTTACTTCTGATATTAAGCGTGCCTTTTTACAAATAGAAATAAGAAAAGATAGGGATTATTTGAGGTTCCTATGGTGGGAGAAAACTAGTGTTGTAAAGGTTTTCCGCCATTCAAGGGTCGTATTTGGAGTGACTTCCAGTCCATTTCTGTTGGGAGCGGTTATATCATTTCATTTGTCCCAACTCTCAGATGAAGAGAGAGTAACTGCTCAGAAGTTAGCTCGATCCCTATATGTCGATAATTGTGTAACATCGGTTGATAATGAAACTGAACTTGAGAATTTCATAGAAAATTCTACAGATATTCTAGCTAGGGCAAAAATGGATTTGAGAATGTGGATGTGTGGGCCAATAAATGAGAATGTAAACTTAAGGGTAAAAGATTTAAATTCAGAAACTGTAGAGGACCCACAGTCTGTTTTAGGGGTTTTATGGAATAGGAATAAAGACAGTCTTTAAATTAATATAAAACTCGTACCACTTTCGAATACATTGTCAAAAAGGGAAGTTTTGTCGCTGACACAGTCCGTTTTTGACCCTCTGGGATTCTTGACTCCCATTATGTTACCGGCAAAATTATTACTGCAAGAAATTTGGGTAATAAAGGCGGATTGGGATGCACCATTACCAGATGAAATCAAGAAGAAATTTTTAAAGTGGTACAATAATTTGGGAAAGCTCACCGATTTTGAGTTGCCACGACGCATCGGGTTTGGGGATAAAAGTAATTGGTCCCTTCATATCTTTTGTGACCCAAGCAAACACGCATATGCAGTTGTAATATTCCTTAGTTGCGTTGACAACGGAGAGATATTCATTAATTTGGTTGCAGCCAAATCCAGGGTAGCCCTCTTAAAAGGGTTCACAATTCCCCGTTTAGAGCTGATGGCTTGCGTTCTGGGTGCACGTTTGTCCAAGTATATTACTGAAGCCCTTTCATTAGAGTGCAACTCAAAATATTTTTGGACAGATTTTACTACGGCCTTATCATGGATCAAAAGAAATAATCTTTGGGGAACATTTGTGGGTAACCGCGTGAGGGAAATTTGTTCTGTCACTGACCAAAACCAGTGGTCATATGTACCAAGTGAATGGAATCCGGCTGATCTTCCTTCTCGTGGCTGCTCCCCTCTTCAGTTTATCCAATCGGATTGGGTAAATGGACCTGTTTGGCTGAAGGGTCCTAGAAAAAATTGGCCCGAATTGATTATTGAGCCAAACGAAAGTTTAATTTACTCAGAAATAAAAAAGGGAGTAAACTGATGTAGTAACGTTAGTATAGATATAGATAGTGAACCTGAATGGTACAAAAGATATTCTAAATTTTCAAAAATGGTAAAGATTTTGGGCTGGGTTAAGAGATTTATTGCTAATTCCCGTAAGCAAAATGTTATTAAAGAACCTTTTTTAAATGCCATTGAGATTCAGAAATCTAGAAACACACTTCTATTGCTCATTCAGAGAGAGAGTTTTGCACCAACTGGAGATTCGGTTTTCAGTTTTGCAATTGATAGAGATGAGACTGGTTTAATTAGAGTAAAAACCAAGATTGTTGAGAGAGACGACCCATACGCCTTCCGGTACCCAATTTTACTGCCAGCAAAGCATTTTATAGTCGAAGCTCTAGTTAGAGAGTTCCATCTTAAAAACAGTCACGCTGGTGTTCAAGCCCTAACTACCATGCTTCGAGAGGAATATTGGATCCTCTCGGCAAGGCGAATTGTCAGATCCGTTGTGCGACAGTGCGTGCGATGCAAAAGGTTTGCGTCAAAACCACCAGAGACATTGCCGATTCAACTGCCATTGGACAGAGTTAGAGATGCTAACACCTTCGAAGTTACGGGCGTCGATTTATGTGGTCCATTGGTCCTCCGCAACAAAACCAAAACTTGGGTGGTTTTGTTCACATGTGCAGTCTACAGATGTGTGCATTTGGAGCTTGTTACTGCTATAAACACCGAGTACTTCATTTAAGCCCTCCGTCGATTCATTGCGAGAAGAGGGAGACCATCTACCATCTACTCCGACAACGGGACGAATTTTGTTGGTACATCATCAGCACTGCGAAAAGTTGACTGGGAAAAGGTTGTATCTCAGGATACGTTGCGACCCATCATCTGGAAGTTCATTCCTCCCAGTGCGGCTTGGTGGGGTGGATGGTGGGAGCGACTGATCCGGTTCACGAAGGGTCTCTTGGTGAGAGTCCTTGGGCAAGCTTCAGTGAACTACGAGGAGCTACTCACCATCCTCTGTGATGTGGAGGCCGTCCTCAACTCTCGCACCCTCACCTATGTTTCCAACGACATTGATGACTAGTTTACTCTGACCCCCTCGATGTTCATGCAAGACATCAAAGTGTCCGGAACAGCAGATTTAGATTCCATTGATGGGAACAAGCTCCTTGTGCGTCAACGAATGTGCCAGGAACTTCGAGAACAACTTCGCAGCCGATTCCGTAAGGAGTACCTGGCACAACTTGTCCAGAGGCCCGGCCATAAAAACTGCGACATGCACGTGGGTGACATGGTGTTAGTTGGTGCGGAGAATATCAAGCGTATCAACTGGCCCATTGCACGTATCCAAGAATTGTGCACGGGTAGAGATGGCCGTGTAAGAGTGGTAAAAGTGAAAACACGTCACGGCATACTCACACGTCCAGTGCGAAAGCTATACCCACTGGAAGTTTTTTAATTGTGAAATATTAAAAAAGGTGGGAGTTAATGTTGTGATTTTACGATTGTAGGTGGCAGTAGGAGACGGGCAGATGTACTGTTGAGTTGCCCGGATCTGAAACTGAAACCTTTTTTGTGTTTTTTCTTGTGCTATGTCTATTTTTAGATACTTCCTTCTTTCGATGTTACTCAATGTTGTCTGATGTATGAAAATTGGGCGTCTTTGTGCCGTTAAATATAATGCGTAGTAGCCTTTAAAATAAAAGATAGGTTTCCTATAAAGGTATGTGTAATTTCTTTCTCTTTGGGAGGGGCATGGGAGTGTGTTCGAATTAATTTAGCTGGTAGCTAATTTTGTAAAGATAATAATGTATTTTCAACACATTTAATATGTTTTGAAGTAATCCCCATCTGCCGTAGCGCATTTCTGTGCTCTGCTGTAAAACTTTCGAAAATAACTTTTAAATCCTCTTTCAAAATGTTCTTCAATTCTGACGTCATGGTTTTCTACCTAGTAAGATTTTCGCAAGGTAGTTTTCGCAGTTCTTTCTCGATTTTACAAAGAATTCGCAGAATAAGACATCGTTTTTGGAAAAAGGGGATTGGCTTATTTGCATGAAAACACACGGCCTCAAATTGCATTGTCGTGAAGCGGTTTTTGGTGCAGCATGAGGTGTTGGAGATGTATCATCCTCAATACTCTCAGGATTTAATACCCTCACTTAGACTTTTTCTTATCTTCGAAACCGGAAAATTTGCTGGAGGGAACAAGGTTTGTCGAATACATCAAGAAAACCATAACGTTACAACTGAAGATCATTCCGAAAGTCTTTTTACTTTGTTTACGAAACTTTTAAAGCGAGTACAGAAGGACATTACGGCTAGTGGAGATTACTTTGAAGCATATTAGATGGTATGTAGTTCACATGATATTTTTCGGAGTTATTAGAGCAGTCCTAGAAATTAGTACCTGCACTTTGTATCTTAATGCATCAATGTTTACCAGGTTTGTTGAAAGGTTTAATTGTGTCTGAAAAGAAAAGTCTTAAGATTTAACATTCGTTATAAAATGAAGATTAAAAGAAGTAATCTTGATTGATTAGTTTTAATGATATTAACTATTCGGGCCAAAATATTCCAAAATTCAATGGTGAACTCTAAAAAACACTTCGTTATTAATGTGTATTTAAAATAATCCATATGCTTACTTTCATGGAAAGTTAGAAGTCTAAATTTGTATGTGTACTATATTTCAACTTCACTTAACATTAGAAATTTACTAGCGATCTATATGATTTATTTAATTTACTGCATAGAAAATGTAGCTTCATGTTTTAACAATTTTTTACTCAATCAGTATTGCAATTAGAACAACTAGTACACTATAGAAGAAATTTTCCAAGCTACAATTACTATCTAATTTTGCGAGAGTTTGCTGTTATTCTAAGAAACTAGATATTTTTCAATGAAATGCAAGAAGGAGAATGATCCTCCAATGATAGAGGACGATCCAATGGTTGCTTATATGAATAATTATTCCAAATTAAAAGAAAGAGGGAAAGAAACAGTAGATTAACATAACCTATTCGCAATTAATACTTTTGAAGTTCAATCATAAATATCTGTAAATAAGAGTATGTACGACCATTACTGCATTGCCGTGACAACAAGCTCCTATTTTATAAGACTTTAGTCAATCTTGTACCAATCTATGACATTGTTTTAATAAAAAGTCAGATGGTAAAACTGATTGAAATATATCAATTTATTATAAACTTAAAGCAAAGTAATAAGTATTTTCCATCCCTCGAATGGAAGAAAATTCAAATAACTCCCAAATGACATCTGGACTATCAACACAAGTACTTATGTTCAAATTAATTTTTAAATCCACGAAAATAAGAATATTCAATAAAATAATCAATTTGATCCATTTTTGAAGTGAATGTGTGAAAAATAAACCCCATTAGCATTATTCAGTCAAAAGTATTCAAATGGCATTTTACGGCATTTTAGATGCAAATCTAGGCTTGCGTTATCCGATGTTGAATCAAGAGCGCTTTGCGCAAAATGAATATCTGAGTGAATTTCTGCAACACAGAGTTTGATTTCAGTGTGTACAGACTTAAACCGTTTTGTTAAGGCTTCGAAGTATCATTTGGAAGAAACTGTGAATTGGCGACTCATCAGTAGTTTAAAAGGAGGACAGTCAATCCCGGAAGAAACCAGATGTCTGAATATTTCAAGACAGACGATCTCTACCTTTTAGAATTAATTTCAAAACGATGGAACTGTTGTAGGAAGGTTTGGACAAGGTCGTAAACGAATGACAAACAACTAATTTTGAAGATCGATATCTGGCAATCCTATCCAGTCATAACAGGAAGATTACTACTCGCCAGTTAAGTTTAGAGCTTGCAGCCCTCACTGGAACTGCTGTATCACGGCAAACGCTGTACAGAAAGCTTTACGAGAAAGGCCTTTATTCCAGGAAGCCTTACGAGAAAGGCCTTTATTCCAGGAAGCCAAGGGAATGTGTTTCACTATCTTCACATAAAAAATAGAGATCACTTTAATTGGTGCAAAGAACATCAGAAATTAAGTGAACACCAATGATCTCATGTTCTCTTTACTGACGAGTCCAGGTTTAGTTTTAAAGGTGATTCTAAACGAGTTTACATTTGAAAAGAGTCAGGAACAAGAAATTATCACTTAAACATTATGGAAAGCTACCGTTTCGGTAGTGGAGGTATGATGGTATGAGGAACCTTATGTAAGAATTTTCAGAGGTGCATATGGATTTGACTTTTTATTTATGAATGATAATGCTCGTCCACATCGAGCAAACATCGTAGATGAATTTTTTGAAAGTGAAGACATTGAGCATTGAAGCATGGCCAGCAAAGTTTCCTATTGTTAAACAGGTTGAAAACTTATGCGATTACCTTAAAAAAAGAAATTACACGTAAAACATCCTCCTCCTACAGATGTAAATAATCTGAAGACTGCATTTCTGAAAGAGTAAAGCTTAATTCCAAAAACGGTGGCTAACAACGTTATTGCCAACATGAAAAAACATTTTGATCTGTGTGCATACGTCAGAAGAGATCACATTCCATATTAAATTTGAAAGGCTAGTTTTTTTTCTGAGTTATTCATTTTTTTCTGAACTCGCTTTTTCACATTTTATTACCATTTTTTTTGTTTCATGCTACAATTTTATATCATATGCTTTTCTCATAAATTTTTTTCTTTGTATTTTTATGTCATAATGTTTTGTATAATTTCAGAAAAATTCATGAACTTATAGTTCACAGTTTCTGAGAAATCCGTGAATTTATGTATGTAAAGATAATTTTGGACATGAGTGTATGTATGACACAATACCATTGTTTCTACACATTTTTGACTAACGATATTTCAGAGGATATTATGGTATTTATATTAGACAGAATGTATAAAATATATCCATTGTAAATTAATGATTGTATTAAATGACATTTTAATATGTAAAGCTTAACACAATGAAAAACTATTTTTGTTTTGGAACATGAAAGTTTATTAAAAACGTTGCATTAAAAATACTGTTTCCTATACGATGAACTGAGCATCAGTCGATTTTTTTTTTATTTATTTTTTTTCATTTCAGATATTTTCAATCCGCAATTAATTTTCTATAGTTATCAACTATAACTATATAACCTAGAATTTTAGTGTAGCAGGCTTCACTACAAATCTAGGATTGATTGGTACAAGAGTTGGTCCTGGTCTATGAGGATACTTTTCTTTCTTGGACCATGGCTCATAATTACAAGGTTTCCTGCTTGGATAAGTAGTGGGTCTTCTGCTTGGATAGGTTGGTCTTCGGCTAGGATAAGTAGGTGGTCTGGTCGGCTTTCTGCTAGGATAACTGGTTGGCCTTCTGCTGGGATAATTGGTTGGCTTTCTGCTTGGATAATAGGTTGGTCTTCTGCTTGGATAATTGGTTGGTCTTCTGCTTGGATAACTGGTTGGTTTTCTACTTGGATAACTGGTTGGTCTTCTGCTTGGATAACTGGTTGGCCTTCTTGGATAATAAGTTGTTCTCCTGCGTGGATATTTCTTTGACCATCTACCAGGATAACGAGTTGGTCTTCTGTGTGGATAACGAGTTGGTCTTCTGTGTGGATAATATGTATAATCTTCTGGTCTTGGAAATAAGCGTCTAATTTCCTCGAGCACTCTTCTTACAATTTCAAAAGCTTCATCGATATTTTCATGAGCATCATCATCTATATCTGTACGAGATGGCTGTGGTTTTTCAAATGAGGGTCCTACGTTTCCTTCTTCCTGAAATGGTTTAGCTTCCCAGTCGGGCTCTACGTCTTCTTCCGAAAATGGCTTCGCTTCTCGGTCTGGTACCTCGTCTTCTTCTGAGAATGGCTTCACTTCCCGATGTTCATCAACATCGTCTCCATATGAATGTGCTTCCTGGTTAGGATTTAATTCTGCGACTGGTCTTCCATTTCGGTCTAGATGTACAGATGCTTCAGCTCTCACTCCATGCCCTCGATTATGATTTTTTGTTTTGCGTCTTATATTCCCCACTGATGCAACAGCTACCACCTTAGTTTTTCCTCCGACAGGAAAGACAGTTACTTTAGCTTTTACTGGAAAGAATCTCAGAAATAGATCTAAGTATTCACTAGGAGGTAATCGTGGATATTTCCTCCGTGAATTTAAATGGAGATCTGCAACTTGATTTGTATCGTTTGTTAAACTATGTGATGGTACTGATGACGGAACTACTGTATCTTTAGGTACGGCAACTTCTGTAGCTATACTTTCAACAATTGTATTAGATGCTGATATTACTTTCTTAGCATCAGTGGAATCTCCCAACGCAGGGTTTGAGCTGTAGTATTGAGGTGTCTGAGAGCAATTGCTTTTATACCAGAAATCACAGCTTAGAACGGCTTGGTTGAATATTGTTCCAACAGGACAAAGAAAACTTGCTTTTCTTTTTTGATAACATACGTGGAAGACCTGTAGAATTCAATAAATATAGTTAGAAAGTTTTCAATTGTTGAATTGATACGTGTAGAAATCAAATGTATTGATTTCCAAATAAGAGTATTAGCCGGTTTTGCATATACATGAAGAAATATTCTACGTAGACAAAGATTAACAGGAAGTAACATCAAAATAGAAATCGTGAAACGAAGACTAGATGTAAAGATTTAGTATTCAAATCCAACAATCGAGACAAGAGCAATATCAATTTCTAATAAAAATTATATGGCAATAAAATTTGGAAACTGAAGTTTTTTAGGTATCAAATACTTATTTTCATATCCCTATACAAATTATTATTTTTACTTTCATCGAAAAATGTAAAAGTATATAAAATATTTAAAGCTATTTTCAAGTTCTTAGGTACAGTAAACAGACTGATCAAATTTGAGTTTTGATAATGTAAAAGTATTTATAAACCAGAATGAACCTAATTTGGGTGATTATTTGCTTAAAATGTTCTTTCAATAAAAATTGTTTGCATAATAAGTGATTTTTCAACTTAACCTTTTAAGTTATGCATTTAATGAAGAGATCACTAATGTAAAGTTAGTATTTTAGTGGGGCGGGGGAACCTCTGCCAAATAATACTAATATTTATTTCATTTAATATGTAGATATGTTAGAAATACCAAAATTTTTTGTGGATATTTTAGAAAATTTAAATATTTTTGGTTATTTTTAAATAATCAGTATAAAGTCTTTAATGCTGATACGCTTTTTACCGTATTATTCATATCAAAAGCTGTTTGTCAACCAATAAAATGTCAATTTCTTCTTTTTATTAAGTATTTTTTTTTTTTTTTTTTTTTTTTTTAATCAAGAGTGATATTTTTTTCTTTTAAAGACATTCAATGCCTCAAAACAGTAGCATTTTAATTGGATTTGTTAAAGAGGTACGATGTGAAACAAAGAACGGAGAAGTACATTTTATACAAAGACCTACATATTACATATTTTCAAGGTTGGGGGATCGTTGCAATAACTTTTAACTCTAGAAAATGCCTATTAATTTTACAAGTTATATTTGATAAATTGAGTAATATTTAATGGAGTTTGTATTTAAACTTTATATAAATTTCAGAATACAGAAGCTTAGTTGAGACATTTTATTCCATATCTTTGCATTTGGAAAGAACTATCCGAAAAGAGATGATGTATAAAAGGTATTTTAACAGATAAATTTAAATCAAATCCTCTTTCATGTATTAAATTATGTATATCTTTATGTTTGTAAAAGTGAGTAAAAAGTACAAAAGACTGGTGTTATAAAATGAAGAAACGTGTGAAATTTTGGTGTGATGCAACTGCATTTACAAATGATTTAATTTTTGTTAAATTATTAATTATTCTGTATTCAACGAAAAGGATCTGCATTTTTATCGAAGTGCTTTGAACTGTCATCGCGCATTTTTTGTTAAAACTTATTGTAAATATGCTACTTTTTGTATAAATAATTCAATTAAAAATAAATGCATTGTTGACTTTCATTTTCAATTCTATTTTCATCACAGAAAAAACATTTAGAATTATGCCCTGATTGAGTTTTCGTTTTTCCCTATTTGTACAAAAATATTTAATCCAGATATTATAAACTAGATTTCTTTGCTAATAGGCATAACTCAGATGAAATGGAAAAGTTACGCATAACTTGGTAATACGTCAAATTATATGTCCAAGTTATCTTCTTAGTATGCAGTGGTAGAATTAGGAAGCTAAAAAGTACCAAAAGTGAAGGGATGACAAATTTGTGGCGATGTCCCTGTTTAAAACATTAAATATTTAAAAAGTGAGAGGGCAATCCCATCCACCTTCCTACTCCCAATGCTAATCACAGTTTGTAGTACAGTGATTTGCCCTCGATAAAATTTTAGCACCGTTCAAAAAAAAAAAAATCCAGTTACTAATAGGCTTGGGCGATGTATCGATACATCGTCTAAAACCGGTGTGAAATCAACATTGTCAAACCGGTCTCACTATTTTCCCTAAACGGATACATCACGATCTTTTTTGACGAGAGCGCGATACACTCATTGCCTAGCACTTCAAGGACGAAGAACCGATGATGCCAAGACTCATGCGCGGTGTTTCTAAAATACTATAGAAACTTATTGAAACCGTCGACACCGCGCCGTTTGAGACATGATACTTCACCACATCGCAATAATCCTCCCTGCATATGCGCGGTGTATCCAAGACTGTATAGAAAAGTAGTGTAACAGCTACACCGCGCCGTTTAAGACAATTTCCATTTGCTTTTGCTCCATCGGCATCGTGGTAATCGTATCCGGTATGTGCGATGTTTCCATGATTGAATAGAAACAAAACGCCACAGATGGCATCACGCACTTAATCACTTATTAAATCTTGTATTCGCTTTTGCATGCCCTGGCTTTTGAAATTTAAAATAAAGTTGGAAAAAAGTGCACATTTCAAGGGGGGGAAAGCACGTATGACATGTTGAAATTATAATTCAATTTTACGATGTATTTTTTTTTTTTTTTTAAGTCTCGCTTTTATTTCCTATTTCGTTTTTGCAGCTGAATATTGAAATTACGAGGTCGTTTTCAGGCGCCAGTTAGTCTAGCAATATTGGAGATTCGATTAAAGAAGTATTCCTTTTATTGTTTGAACATTTTTTTTTGTTGTTCTCTCAACTCATGAAAAACGTTTTGATTTTTATTTAATTTGTCATCCGATATAAGACCTTGATATTTTATTTTTGGAATTCAATTGAGAATTTCCTAAACTTTTTGTGTTTCATTTTTGATTTTTTTTCCCTCTAACTTGGAAGAAATAAAATAATACATTTTTGTATTTTTAAATCTTTTATATTAACTTCAGGATTTTTTTTATCTAAAATTTTTACCCTTTGAGAGCTTTGCTTTATTTATTAACTCAAGGGGAATGCGGTATTCTTGTGTGGTAATTTCTGTCTAGTTCTTACCCAGTTAAGATAATCAGGTTGTTTATTACTATGATGGTTTGTTATATCTGCCAAAGTCAGTATGAACTAGCGCATGGACGGATCACAGTTGTTTCTCTAGTTTGATTGCTTAAATACTTATAAACGATATTTTTCCGATTAATGTTGAAGAATTTTCTCTTTTGACTCGTAAGTAAATAAATGTTTTATAATTTTTTTTTTTAGTTTGTACGATTTGAATAAAGCTATTTCCATAAGATTAATTACTCAATCCAACATTGCTTTTTAAAAATGCTAAAATGCAGATTTTTTTGGCACAAAATAAAGATTATTAGAATTTTAAATGTTATGCATTAATTTTATTTTTATTGTTTAATAGTTATATTGTATATAGTAAGTAATAAAATATTCATTATAAAGTATGTTTTTGATTTAATAATTAAGTATATCCAATAAAGAAACATGTGCACCGCCAGGAAGTGCACTTGTCCTCGCCCCCCCCCCCTTCCCCTCCTTCCGTGGATAACAACAAAGTAAAATTTCATTAAGATAGAGAAATTGAAAAATCCGGATTAAACCAAAAAAAAAAAAAAAAAAAAAATGATACCCCTTGGGTGCTTTCTGTATCCCTCTGAAAGTAATTCGGTCGCTGCTCATGCTATTTGTAAAATAAACTTCCATACATGAATTCAATAAAATGTTGCAAAGCTAAGTAAGCATAACTTTCGGCTACATAGCGTGTTATGAAAACGTTGTTTTATAGTATTTTGTAAAAAAAAATATAGTTAACATCGTGATGTATCGTGATGTTTGCTTCCCGATATATCACGATGCAGAAATTTTAACATCGCCCAGGCCTAGTTACTGTAAAGGTCTATGGGGGGGGGGGGGGAAATTCTCTCTTATGAGGATTTCTTTTCAAAAATATTTAAATATCTTTTTAAATCCTTTATATTAACTTCGATTTTGTGTATATGTTTATGAATAGCAGGCAAATTTGAAAAGGCCTAATTACATATCTTGTCGCCAATCGGTCTGAAACTTGGTAGATAGATTTGATGTCTATGACAATGGATTCGAACAAATTTTATGGCTGTAATTGTCACTAAAAGGTCGCTTTTACGGACTACTAATAAACAAACTTGCCGTCATCCAATCACGCTGAAATAGTATTTAATCGACCGTTGAAGAAACTCTTTCCTGTTGCCAAAAATTTTTTAATAAATAAATAATAAAAAGTTTTAATCACAATAACTATAAGATATTCGGATGTGAATGCATAAATTTACGTTCATTTTCAATTAATAAATTTTGAAACCTAGATTGCCGCACATTTTCCTGCAAGAAATGTTTTTGATATTTAAAATTAGATGCAAACACCAAGCACATGCTGTTTACAGAATCGGCGCTTTGTTAATGAATACCAAAACTGGCAATGCATATAAAGGATTTATATTAAAACTTTGTTTTTATGGATTATATATTTTTTACTTATTTTGCTCTTTAAGTTTACTTGTACTATGTATAATAAGAAAGTCATACAATATCTATAGCATGAAATACTTGAAAAATAAGAATCAAACTTGAAAGCGAGATTGAACATGCAGCCATAATTACCTGGCAACCAGTTTCCATATCTGCATAGAATCCAGGTACATATTCATAGTTTGAGCAGTCGAAAGAGCTCAGAGGAATATCCTTATAATCCGGAAATTGCTCACCGGGTATTCCATGAATTTCCCCGTAATGTATCTGAGGTATTTCTTCTTCGTCATCGTGTTCGAAATGATCTTCATATAGATGAAATTCATGTCCATCATGTGATTCAGAAGGGCGTTCTTCATGTGACTCAGATGGATGTTGTTCATGCGATTCAAATTGATGCTCTTCATGTGGTTCATATTTGTGTTCTTCCTGTGGCTCAGAGAATTCTTGATGATCGAAGGGTAACTCTGTTATCGGATAAGATACCTTTGCTGTTACCTGATGTTTTGGCTTATGGCTTTCCTCGAGTGGATCGGTTGGCGTAACAACTTCACCATCCCAATGGGTCTCAACAGGTTCTATGTCTCTTAAATCGTCTTCCGAAAACTCCTGCACTTCATACTCATCTGAGGCATCTAATAAATGGGATTGATGTTTATGGTTTCCTGCAATAAAATAATTTAAATCTTAACACTAGAAAGACTGAAACTTAGTATATACCTATATTGCCCAAAAGCAGTCAAAATATATAATACACACACATAAACACATATACATACATATATATATATATATATATATATATATATATATATATATATATATATATATATATATATATATATATATATATATATATATATATATATATATATATATATATATATATATATATATATATATATATATATATATATATATATATATATATATATATATATATATATATATATATATATATATATATATATATATAAAATTCGTTTAATTACACGAATTTTTCAATAGTTCCGTTAATTAAACAAATCTTTTAATGATTTTATTTCTTGAACACAAGTGTATTTTCCTATAACAAATATTGGACTCTTTTCTACTTATAAGAAAATGTTAGTACTACATCAGTTATTTTGAGATTGATTCAATACAAAGGTTAAGATTTCACTTTATTCTAGAGAAATATGAGGGATTGTTGCCATGCTTTCTAAGAGGAAAAAATTAGAAATTATAAAATTACCCCCATCCCCCTTCTCCTTGTTTTCTTAAGTATAATTCAACTTTGTACAATGCTTACTTAATATAAGAAATAGCATTTAAAACATGCATTTTGTTCTTATTGATTATTATAAACAGTATGCTTTGAAAACTTTTCACAATTTCATTCATGCATCATAAACCTTATTCCACATATTTACTACGGTTTTGAAAAAATCAATATTCAAAATCAAATATTCTTTTAATAAAAAAAATCATTTAATATTTTTATTTCTTGAATACAAGTGTATTTTCCTTTGCCAAAAACTTGACATTTTTCTACTTTCACGAAAATGTAAGAATTACAGCAGTTGTTTTAAGATTGGTTGAAAACCAAATTGATGTGTTTATTTTAAAAAATCACATTGGTTTTATTAGAGAATACAAACCTTTATAACCAGTAACGAATTTATATTCTATGTATTTAGAACATCTTAGTTTTCTATAAATTTAGGAAAATTACCATTGTTGATATATTCTTCAAACAAGCTTGCTATGAGTTCGGATTCGGATTTGGACCATCCTGTCCATAGATTCATATCACCTTAAAATAAATTATTTTCACTTTAAAAACACACCTTCAATAACATTTAAACGTCATTGAAGACCTTTTAAGATCGCGAAATAAAATTATGAAAGAAATAATTATTAAGAAAAAAGACTAAAAAATATATAAAGGGGCATTTAATTATGGTATTTAAAAAAACACTTAAAAATAAAGGGTTTGGAAATAAAATTATCTTTTTGTTTGTCAACATCAAAACTGATTTTAATAGTAAAAATTCACTAAAAAGTATTGGTTGAGTTTAAAATGATTTTTAAATAGTTAAAAAATGTTAAAGTAAAAAGGATACTTTTCAATTATTGTAGTGTGAATATAAATTAAATGTATTTAATCTAAAAAATATTATATTTTATTGACGAAACTGTTATAGAATATATTTAAAATTAAATATTTATACATTTTCTTATTATTTTATATTTTAGTAAATATATTATACATTTATATTTTCTATATTTTTTTATGAATAAAAACATTATTATTATTATTTTTTTAATTTAAATTGTTTGACGTACCCACTATTGTTGATTTGTATGTAAATAACTATCACAACAAAATAATTTCTTTAAAAAAATTGGAAGAAAAAGATTATACAGAAATATTTATCTGCGAGATTAAATTCAGAATTTAACCGTATAAAATTTTCAAAAAATATTAGAAAAATTATAATTTTTATATTATTACAGGGAAAACTTGTATTGTTGAAGTCAAATGGCTAGTTATTGCATTGTTATGTTATTATTGACAGCAGTAAGTTATCTACTACATAAAAACATATATTTTTTTAATAACTTACTTCTATGTTCAACATTAGAAGCGTCTTGCCCATTGCTGGATCTCTTTTTTCTATTCAGCCATATTCGATGAAGTTGCGACTCCTTGATGGATTCTGCTTTCTCTTCGAGCCACTCAAAGAGACTTCCAAGTGGATAATCCATTTCTTTGTTTTCTAATGACTGGTCTACTTCTAGATAAACTCATTTCAAGTTAGAATGTGTGCTCAAGTAATTGCATCTTTAATATATATTTTGAAAATGAATTTATGTATTCGAAATAAGTAGTTAAGCTACTAAAATGGTAAGGAAATAAATAATATTTCATTATTATTACTATTGAATGATACTAAACAGATGTTACTAAATTCTTGCTAATCAAAAAATTTCTTTATAACTGATTGTGGTAAAATTTTTAAGAAAAATTATGTTATCTTTTAAAAGTATAATATTGAACAGAAAATTATTGTACACAACTATTAATTAACATTTCTGTAGGAAATACAAGGATTGTTTTTGAAAAATCAGGATTTAAAAAAGAACCCTTTCAATGTAAATTATCTGTAAAAGCCTGCTAATAATCTTGTCGGTCCTCAAGAATAGTGTGCAAAAATCAAATTAAAAAAAAATTTCAAAGTGTCAAATGAAATAAAATAATTTGTTATTTAAAATTCACGCATTAATTACGCTACATTAAGAAAAGTAGTTAGTTACCTTCAACAGGTTCATCCATCAAATCCAAATTTTCTTCAGGAGAGTCTGACATTTCGAAGTTGTCATTCAAAGTTTCCCTTAATGTATCTTGAAGGAATTGATGGTCTTTCAATAAAGCTAAATAAATCAAAACATAATCGTATATTAAAAGTAACACTGGTTTCAAAAATTGAATAATCAAGTTATCCAATAACAAGTATGAACTTTTTTTGTGGTTATGACTTTATTTTACACACTTACTTTCACGAAACTGTTCAAAAACACTACTTCTCATGGATGGTGTAACAGTGGAGGAAGGATCCAAGTTTTTTACGTTTTCTGAAATGCTTCCTTCAAGAGGAACTGCATCTGAAGAGAGAAAAGTGTTTTATGAGCAGCGGAAGTATTTTCTGAAAACATTTTTAGGCATTGCTTGAAAGCTAGCTGGCTTTCTTAGCTAGAAAGCAATGATTTTACAGGTATATGTATATATTTTGACAAAAAAGAATTGACAACTCAAACCTGAATTATGTTTCTAAGAAAAGGTAGATAACTTTTATTTTATGATGAACTGACCTGTAAAAATGCGGTGAATAAATAGTATACATTTTCTTAGCGTAATTTTTTTTTTAATTTTTTAATTTGCGATCGATTTTAATGGATATAGGTACAAAATTTTAAAAAAAAATTGTATGGTACAATTTCGAGTTACCTAAAGCAAAAACACTGTTCTTAATTTTCTATCCCTCTTTGAAATTTTAAACAAAGTAGTTTTTGACCTTTAATTTTCATTGCGACAGCTAGACTGTTAAAATTTTAATTATAAATTATTTTTATTTACATTATTTACTAGCTAAATACCCGTGCTTCGCTACGAAATTTTAACTTGTGCAATATTTTAGCTAGCTGTGAGGCCTCGTGTTGAGGAAATCCGTCATTGGTGTATAGGTCCCAGTTTTTGGCGCTTTGCTCGCAGGAAGGTTCATCGCCACACAAAATCGAGCTCGCTCCGCTCGCTGAAAAGTTCATTGACACATAAGTACAGGCTTATTTCAATCTTCGAAAGGTTTATTACTATGCAAGAATAGACTCGCTTCTTTCGTTGAAAGGTTTATTGTTGAGTGAGCATAAGCTCGCTTCACTTACTAAAATCTAATTGTTACGTAAAGCCTTGATATTAGAAGCCTCTCCCCAGTCGAGACACACACAAAAAATCCCCGTTAATTCAATAATACAACACACCTTTAAGATTATTTTAACACGTATTTGTAGAAAGTAAAATTAGAAGGCCAAAACTACTTATGTTAAAACTTTCAGAGCTCTAGGCCTATTACAAGTCGAATTTTGTAAAAATATTAATTAACAAATTTAGTCATAAAGAAAATTAAAATTCTAACAATCTTTTTGTCAATAGTCCGATTAGAATGCCGAAACTACTTGTTTTGAAAATTTCAGAACTGTAGCCCAAGTAGAAATCGTTTTGTAAAATACTTGTTAATTAATTAAAAAAGAACTAAATAAAAATTTGAAATTCTGTTTTTCAAAAGTCCAATTAGAAGGCCAAAACTACTTAAGTTGAAAATTTCGGAGCTATAGCCCTATTAGAAATCATTCTGTAAAATATTTACTAATTAATTAAAAAATAACTAAATAAAAATTTAAAATTCTGTTTTACAAAAGTCCAATTAAGAGGCCCTAACTACTTATGTTGAAAATTTCAGAGCTGTGTCCCTATTAGGTATCGTTTTGTTAAATATATATTAATTAATTAAAAAAAATAATTAAAAAATAAATAAATAAATATTTGAAATTCTGTTTTTCAAAAGTCCAATTAAAAAACCAAAACCACTTAATTTAAAAATTTCAGAGCTGTATCCCTATTGGAAATCGTTTTATAAAGTAGTAATTAATTAATTAAAAAAATTAATTAAAAATAACTAAATAAAAATTTGAAATTCTGTTTTTTAAAAGTCCAATTAGAAGGCAAAAACTACTTAAGTTGAAAATTTCGGAGCTGTAGACCTATTAGAAATCGTTCTGTAAAATATTTATTAATTAATTAAAAAATAACTAAATAAAAATATAAAATTCTGTTTTTCAAAAGTCCAATTAAAAAACCAAAACTACTTAATATGAAAATTTCAGAGCTGTAGCCCTATTGGAAATCGTTTTGTAAAATAGTTATTAATTAATTAAAAAAATTAATTAAAAATAACTAAATAAATATTTGAAATTCTGTTTTTTAAAAGTCCAATTAGAAGGCTAAAACTACTTATGTTGAAAATTTCAGAGCTGTAGCACTATTAGAAACCGTTTTGTAAAATATTTATTAATTAATTAAAAAAAACTAATAAAAAATTTAAAATTCTGTTTTTCAAGAGTTCAATAAGAAGGCCAAAATTTCTTATGTTGAAAATTTCAGAGCTTTAACCCTATTAGAAGTCGTTTCGTAAAAAAAAAATTAAATAATTTGGGAAACTAATTAAAAAATAGGTAATTAAAATTTTAACATTCTGTTTTTCAAAAGTCCAATTAGAATGCTAAAACTACTTATGTTGAAAATTTAGAGCTGTATCTCTATTTGAAGTCATTTTATAAAAAGAAAATTAATTAAAATATTATTTAAAAAAGAACTAATTAAAATTTTAACATTTTGTTTGACATACGCAAAATTAGAAGGCTATTCTTATGTTGAAAATTTCAGAGCTCTACTCCAATTTAAAGTAGGTTTCTATAGATCCACAAACAGGCAGAGAGGTAGACACACAGCTTGTTTTAATATTATAGACTAGCAGAATACCCGTGCTTCGCTACGAAATTTTAACATGTGCAATATTTTAGCCAGCTGTGAGGCCCCGCGTTGCGCAAATCCGTCATTGGTGTATAGGCCCCAATTTTTGGCGCTTCACTCGCAGGAAGGTTAATTGCAACGCAAAATCGAGCTCGCTTTGCTCGATGAAAGGTTCATTTCTGCGTAAGCATAAGGTCACTTCACACACTAAAAACTAATTGCTTCGTAAAGCCTTAATATTAGAAGACCCTCCCTTGTCGAGAAACAATAAAAAAATTCCCCGTTAATAATTATGATACAACACCCCTTTAAGAATATTTTAGCAGTGATGTTTGTAAAAAGCAAAATTAGAAGGTCAAAACTACCTATGTTGAAACTTTCATAGCTCTAGGCCTATTAGAAATCGCTTTTTGTAAAAATATTAATTAAAAATTAATTAAAACACAAATAAAAATTTTAACGTTCTTTTTGTCAAAAGTCCAATTAGAAGGTCAAAACTATTTTGTGTTGAAAATTTCAGAAATGTAGCTCAATTAGAAATAGTTTTATAAAATATTTCTTAATTAATTAAAAAAACAAATAAAATTTCAAAATTCTGTTTTTTAAAAGTCTAATTTGAAGGCCGAAACTACTTATGTTGACAATTTTAGAGCTGTAGCCTTATTAGAAATAATTTTGTATAATATTTATTAATTAATTAAAAAAATTAATTAAAAAAGAACAAAATAAAAATTTAATATTCTGTTTTTCAAAAGTCCAATTAAAAGGTTAAAACTACTTATGATGAAAATTTCAGAGCTGTAGCCCTATTAGAAATCGTTTTGTAAAATATATATTAATTAATTAAAAAAATTAATTAAAACGGAACTAAATAAAAATTTAAAATTCTGTTTTTTAAAAGACCAATTAGAAGGTCAAAACTACTTATGTTCGAAATTTCGGAACTGTAGCCCTATTAGAAGTCGTTTTGTAAAAAAAATTGTTAATTAACTAAGAAAATTAATTTAAAAATAACTAATTAAAATTGTAACATTCTGTTTTTTAAAAGTCCAATTAGAAGGCTTTAACTCCTTATGTTGAAAATTTCAGATCTGTATCTTTATATGAAGTCACTTTGTAAAAAATAAATTAATTAAAAAAATTAATTAAAAAAGAACTAATTAAAATTTTAACATTCTGTTTGACATACATAAAATTAGAAAGCCAAAACTTCTTACGTTGAAAATTTCAGAGTTCTACTCCAATTTTAAGTAGGTTTCTATAGATCCACAGAGCCACAGACAGACAGACACACAGCTTGTTTTATTATTATAGATATCAAAATACCTTTTGAATCTTCTTTTGTTTAAAGAATGAAGTTTATTGTTATCATAATTTAACTTATTATCCACTTACCTATAGACACAGCCACAAGCAGAAAACACGCACAAAGCAGTTTCATCTAGAAAGAAATTAATTTTATGAGTTTACTATTAGAAAATTAATTTGTAAATGAACAATTAAACGAACGGCATCATTTTAACTACATTCTATGCCAAATCATCTCCTCTGAATCCCAGTAACTAAAAAATCAATTCATTTTAACAATTTTCTATGCAAACAAATAAAATAAATTTAATTTCTTTTAAGTTTTGTTGTTATAACATTAAAAATTAAATTTCATGTTAAATTGGGTAAATTCTTGTCTGGGAATGCAGTTATCAAAAATATAAAGATTTTGATAAAGTTTCTCAAAAAAATCCCACCAAACTTTAGCTTTCTTGTATCTTGGCTTTTAGATGTGATATTATCATAGAATTAAAACCAATGTTAAGTAAACTAAAATTAAAAATTAATTTAATAAAAATTAAAAATATTTATAAATGTTATTTATAAGTATTTCTAAAGAATTTTTTTATTGCTCTTGTACTTTATTTTATTTTTTACATAAATAACACGCAACTTCTCGAATGAGATTAAGAAACCACAAACGACTGCTCCATGTTGGTTGGAGATTTTTTTTTGTTTTAAAGTATTAAATGGCATAAAGCTAACTAAAATAATCCTAACAAAACTACAAACAATACGAACATGTGCGTTATGTATGAAAGGTCTCGTACAGATGAGTTTTCATACTGAATTTGAACCTCAGGAAATGGCGATCGAAAGTCAATTTGCAATTCGTGAAGCCTTAATGTATAAATTCTATCGACAAACATCATATACCAGTTTGAAGGACAAAAGTTTAAAAAAAATTACATTTTATAACAGTATTGGAAAATTCCCTCCTTATTTTAGTAAATTTTTTGTAACTATTCCGCAAACAAAAAGAGAGAAACTTCGGGGGTGCCTGCTTTTTCACCGAATTAAAGCAGGTTTTTTTATTTATTTATTTATTTATTTATTTATTTTCCCCACACAAATTTGTTTGTAATTTTTAAAGCTGTAAACATTTTGCGTTAATTCCATGCTGCAACAAGGATTGTGTATAAATCTCACAACTTTCATTACACTTAATATTAGTCTCTCCATTTATATTTGGCATAGATTGGTGTTATAAATTAATTTCATCTCCATTTGATCTTTAATTTCATAAAATAAAAAAATAAAAAAAAATAAAAAATTGTTTGGCGATATTTTTGGCATTAATTATTATATTGCCAAGAAAAAAAAATCACACCAAGAATACAATATTAAAAATTATTTTTTTCAATAAACATTGCATAATCCTTTCTTGTAAGTGAAACAAGTCGTTGATTGGCGGTGCTTAAAGGAAAGGAACTCTGTGTTAAAGACATTTGTTTTTCAACTTTTGTCGCCATCAATGAATTCCTAGGGGAATATCGGAGATAGGAATGTTTAGAGTACTTAACAAAGCATTACCACTGCAATTTTGATCAAAACCGTTCATCAGAAATTGCTGAAAAACATAAATTTTCCAATTGCAGCTATTTAATGATTATGCGCAATTTTAACGAAAACCTTAATGACAGGTCCCATGGCCACCATTGAACTGTATATAAAAGTTGAACATTGGATAATTGCAATAAAATGAACTGCAAAAACAACATGGTAAACATTTGAAAATTCAGGGCAGAAAAGAAATAAATCTGTATAAAAAACTTTATTTGCATAATAATTTTCAGACCAGTTCCAAAGCATGACAGTTAAGCTTAAAAGTTAGTTTTAAGTTAAATATTGAAAATTCAGTACTGGCGTGAATTTTTTTCTCTTTTTTTTTTTTCAAAATGATTTATCGAGTCACCTTATCGCATTAAAAAAGAAAGAAAGAAAAAAAAAACGCCTAACTTGTTCAATTGGCGACCTTTTTTATTTTGTTTTTTCTATAAGAAAAGTATTCTTATAGAAAGAAATGTATCGATAAATCTTTTTCTTGATTGTCTATAAGAAAATGACTTATAAGAAAGTGAAAAAGACAAACTGTGCCAATCCCACCTGACTGTGTGATAGAGGTTTGGCCTTGCATGCCAAAGGTGTCGGGTTCAAATCCAGGGATTAGGCGTGTACGTTTTTTGTGGTTCGGGATCCACGTTAAGCCGTAGGTCCCGGCCTGATTAAAAGTTATTGCGCACACAAATAGGTCATTGAGCGTGTAAATCAACCAACAAATTATGCTTAAGTTTTGTACAATTTTTATAAAGAATGCTCTGACTAGTATTATTATGCTATTCAAAGTTTGAAATGTATTAAAGTATTAAATGGAAATACATCCCTCGTTATTTGAATTTTTTACCGTCTATCTCTCTCTCTCTCAACAATAAAAGATTCATTATTATTTGATGAACATTAAACTTAATTTAAACAAACAAAAGTTTGGGTTTTTTTTATTAATTTAATTGTAAGTATTTTTAAACTAAATTTTTTTTAGCTCATTTTATTCCGATTTTGAGCCAAGTAACCAAAATCTATGTTTAGCACCAAGTAACACCTTTAACGAAAAATTATCAACAATTTGTTTATTTATCCTTGCCAAGCATTGATTTATTAAATAATGTTCATTCGAATGTTTTAGGTACTCTTCCGTTAGATGGGTACTGATTGTCGCAGTTGTCGCCAAGCTTAAACGTATACACGTTTAATTGACACGTAAATATATGCTCAAGCCTAAATGTTTATGGTTTGCTATATTAAGGTTGCTATAGAAACTCTATAACGGCTTGTTATAGGAATTATAAATGATTTGAAAGCTGTTATTTTGGATGAATTATCGCTGCCATTTGGCGGTTTTTATCTGGTACCCATGCTGAAACAAAATACAACACTTGGCGAGAACAAGAGATGAGCCCCCACACCCAAATTGATTTGTGTAAAGAAGATAGGATTTTCAAATTTTTATAGGAAATTTCAGTTTAAATTTGACATTTGGGCAAAACTAAAGTGCGGATTCTGAGCCAAAAGACCTGTTCACATATAAAAGCAACGTTCAGGTAGTAACTTATTTAAGGCAACCTTAGTCTTTCATTTGTTGACATTAATGGGCGACAGTAATTGGAAGTTCAACCAGCATTTTTTTTTAGTTAAATCATTTTTTTTATGAAAAATAATTTAATCACAATTTACCAAAATAAATTGCATTTCAAAGTTCACTTAAAGCGAAACAGCTTCATTAATTATCGACATGTGTTGAAATGTTTAACAGATTTACCCTTAATAGTTAGGTCTTGCAATTAGATAGTTAATTCACTCCTGTAGTGAAAATTTCAGCATTTCCAAGCAGAACTTTCGGTTGAACAAGGAATCTATAGCTAGGTCAATCAATCAAGGACACTGACAATATAGATTTTTCAATTTTTGCACTCATACGATATGAAATATAATATCTATTTACACTTATATCGTTATACAAGGAATATAGAATGAAAAGGTGTACTAATGAAGTTACTCCCTTTTCGGCAAATAATAATTTATTATTCTTGGAAAAATTATTTGCAAACAATACATACAAATTTTAAATGGTGATCTTGGATTTTGCTGTACAGGACAATTGATTTGATCAATCGTTCGGGCGAAGTTCTTTGTTCTTGCGAAGTAATTTTCCCCTCTTCACTAAGTTGCCAGATGTTGCATAATATTACTTATCTTTTATTTACCTCTCCTATTACATCCCCTTTTGGACGTTTTGGTGTCCTTTCAGATTTGTTCTTGCTTCCACTCTTAGGAGACTTTGCTTCTTCTACAAATTTAGATGGATTTTGGCAAGCAGGTGCAGTATTTGATTCTCCTGGTATCGATATTCCCAGTTCATCTTCAGACACAGGTTTTTCAAGTTTCATTGTATTTGAAGGATTTTCTGTAGGACATTTCTCCTTGGCTTTATTTATCTCAAAGACTCTCGATATGATTTCAGTTATAAATTCTTGAAGTTCCTTAGTAGGATCTCGGATATTCTTAAATGATGTTTCCTTGATCCGTTTAGTTGTATGTTTTCGAGTACGAGAATTAGGTTTAAGATGCATTTTATTCCTTGGACAATTTTTATATTTCAAAGAAACATCCGGCTCAGTAAAAGACTGAAAGAGACTTGGTTTTTCTGTGGTTTCTGCAGCAGATATTTTTTGCGGGTCTATACTAAAGTTAAAACTTCCATTGTTTTTGATAGATTGAATCTCTACTTTTTCTTGATTCAATACTTCATTATGAGGAATCAACGACTCCAAATATTTTTTAATCTTCTCAGACCCTTTAAATACTTCTAATCCTTTACTGAACTGTATTGGCTCCAAATAGTCCACCGGATTTGTCTCTAAGAAAAGTCGTGTTTCATGCTCAAGTACATCAGTGAATGACAATAGCTTTGAAGAACATTTTCTACATTGACCTTGGGCGTCGGGTGCTTCTAATTTTTCTTTACATTTGCACCTGTTCTTAGATCGAGATTGATTCCATGCACGTTCTAGAATATTCCTCACATGAGTCAGACTTTCCGCCAAAACTTCATTTCTTTTTTCCAAAATATCAATATACAAAAGTAGGAAGTTATTCTCTTCCGAAGAAACTGTTTCCTCTTTTGAACAGTCAAGAGACATTTCATTTGATCCTTTAGAGACAATCTTCTCTATTTTTTTCAACACGCTGTCAACAAGAAGTTTGAAAAAGTTCTCCATACGGTAATCCCCAATGTTGTTGCTTTTCCTAATTTCCTTGCTCCATTTCAGGTAAATTTTAAGTTTTCGCAAATGGTTGTGAATTGCGTTCATGTGCTTATTTTGTTCACTTAATTGCTGCTTAAGAACACTCAATTCTTCTAACGCATCATTCAAGCTGTGTATTTTGTGTCCGTGAAGCTGTTCACTGAAAACGGATTTCATGCCAAGTTCTCTCACAGTTTTGTCTCCTTTCTGGTTATTCCCGTCAGGAAGCTGTTCAGCAAGACTTAAGTTTTTCATAGTTAGTAACATTTCTTCCGTACTTTGTAAGTTAGTGTCCGATTTTGATAGTAGTTCTTGAGGTCCACTTATAGGTCTACAGCCTTTTAAATAATTTGGTTTGAGATTGATATCTTCATTCACAATTGGAACTTCTGTCGGGCATCTTTCAGTCTGTAACAGTTTACTTTTCGTAATATTAAAGTTTGGCAAATCTACTGGCTTTATTTTTGTGGTCTGATTGCTTCTTTCTGATTTCGATACCACGTCTTGGGTTTTAAGTACATGCTTGGAGCTATTGTCTTTTAAATAATTCGGATAAGCCGGCATGGTCCCATCTTCCAAAGAGCAATTAGTGTCCTTCTCAAGCTGACAAGCTCTAACGAAAGTTGCGTAATTTTTTGGGCACTCAAAATAACGTATGTCACCAACTGTGCCACTATACTTCCCCTTTGGCTCGTCCAGTACTACACCAAACATTACACCTTCAGCAAAGTGTGTCCCACCAATGAAGGCAATTTTGCCCTTGGTATTTTTTCCAATAACTATTACTCTGTCGTTTAATTTGAAATCATCCATGCTGTCAATAAATTATTTGGAAAAACATGTAGTTAAAATTCGTAATTAAAAATTTATTTTGAATGTGAATCATCTAATGCCAACGATCGTTGGTAAATATTGGTGGAATACAGATTTTTAATTAATTTTAAGGTATACGGATAACTCGAATTTAAAGGGATGTTATGCATATGACATCCATCCAGTTGGTGGTGGTCAGTTGTTCATGATCGCGTGTGCTCATCTACGCATATATTTAGATTCAAATTAAATAAATCATAATTAATTTTTAATTTTTTTCTGATTGCGAAACGTTAGTTAATTTTACGTCCGTGCATAAACTCCATTAGACCATTCTTTTATTTTCTGCCCTTAAATCACTGATCTCTGGAGTGATCAGTTTAAGCCTGATTTACGCGCTACCAGTCGGGGTTCCAGTTTTGATCGCCAGCTCAATGACGCCAGCTAGGCGTCTGTCGGTGATCCCGGGAGAGCGCACGTGATTAGTTGATGGGAGTCGCCGGTCCCAGAAATAAAAAATGTTTGGTTTACGGGAACCAGGAGCCCCGTGACGTCACATGACCGCACGGACTGGCAATCTAAACTGCAAATCCTACTGGTAGAGAGTAAATCCGGTTTTAAATAGGAATAATTTTCATTTAGTTTATTATATAATCGCCAAACGACATTCAAAAACTCGAATCAAAACATTATTTTACAAAAATGATTTGTGTAACGACAAAAACCTTTCAGCGGGGTTATGATATCATGATCACGTGACAAATAAAACCTCACTAAATTACAAACTCCTCCTCCCTACCCCCGTCGCCTTCCTCTGCTAACATTTGAACAATGAACAGTGATTCTGTGCATTCATACTTTTTCAAATACAATGTGTCCACAAATTAGTTGAGGGGAAATGGAATTCAAATAGATCGGTAAAACTTATTAACAAAGCATAATACACAAATTTGTTTGCATATAGAATGACATGGTGAACATAAATTAATTGGGAAAAAGAATGGTTTATAAAGCCTAGTTATTAAAAGCTATTCAAATGTATTCGAAGTTCATTGATTGACTAATTTGTGGACGTCCTGTATTTATGGTTCCTATGACATTTCACTTCATTATTGGCCAGTAGATGTCACCACATACGACTTTCTATTTTGAGTATGAATTGGAAAGTAAAGAAATATGGGGAAGGGGGTACGAGACAACGCCACAAGAAGCGTTGCTCGAGACTACCAGGATAATTACTTTGAACTCTCGTTACGTTTAGAATAATTTTTAAAAAAATTTTATAAATCTATTTTATAGACAGGGAGAGCGGATGATTGACGAAATTTGGAAGACTACAAACTACAATGATTCCCACGGTTCGTACGCCTCCTGAAATTCCAGAAAAACTCCTGAAATTTGCTTTTTTTATATAAGGGCCATTATAACTCCTGAAAATTGTGTCTCTACTCCTGATATTTCTTTTTATCTCCTTAAAAATAATCCTCGTAGAGTAAAAAGAATAGTAAAACCTTAAAACATTGCGTTTTTTTGTAATTTTTTATTTGGTAAAACGTCTCTAAAATCAGAAATTCTTACCATACTTCAGAATCTAATATGCATGCGCTTCGTCACTACAGCCTCAAAAGAACACCCTTGGACAGTCTCAGAATGCACTACGATTTTCGACAACTATTACAAGACATGTAATTTTTTCAACCGTTAACTCCTGAATTTACTGTACTTATCTCCTGAATTTTATTATCATAAATTGAGTATGAACCCTGGATTCCATTGTAGTTATTCATAAATTGCAGATATCTTAATTTAATCTATCTCACTATCATTTAACCCATCATATTCATTTTTTAAAAGACGACATTAGAGAAAAAACAATGGGTGTGGAACATCACACAACTTTTAATCTATATATATAATTCTCTTGCGTAACGTCCAAATTTGGCTGTATTTCTGTGAGAAGAATGGCAACGACTTCAATCACCAATCTTCTAAATGCACTTTATGCACGAATTTCCAGCCAATCACAATATATCTTTGGAAATTTGACTAATACATCTGGCAACAGCAACAACTTGGATTCGCTATATTTTGTTTTTCTTATTACAATCTACAGTTAGAAATTATTGCCTATTTAAAACGTATTGATTTAATAGTTACGATGATGCAAGAATAAATAGATCCAAGATATGTACATTTCTTTTGGATTAGAATCCCGGATAAATCAGACTTTTCGGAAAAGTTATCTGCTGGAACATGTTCCGGAGGTCGCCGGGTTGCATTCAGCGCTAAATCGCCAATTTTAAAAAAATCGCTAAGAGGCGTTGTGCAGTAAATCTGAACCTATACTCATCTTTAATCAGTGCAAATTCAGCTATTATCAATTAAAAACTATCAAAACAACGAATAAAACCACCCACTCAACTTCAAAATCTCATATGAAAATTAAAAAAAAATACTATTGGCGAAATATGGCTAATTTTCTCGCCAAATTTTATTTTCAAAAAATTCCGGTTGATTGAATGCTGGATAATTGGCCTTTCACTGTTTTATTTATTTTCTAAGTATCGCAAAAAAGATTAAGTGAGCATATGATTGCTTCGTTAAGAAATTTCGATAAGCAACTTTAATTATTTTGGCTCTTCATACAAAACCAGCCCGTAAATTTTAATTGTTCATTGAAATAACCGATCTTTTTTATATATGTATAAAACTGTTTATTTTTGTTGTTTTCCAAGAACTTTCTACTACGTTGCCACACTGTCCCTGCTTAACGCGTCTCGACAGCAACAGAATAATGACGTGGTAAGCATTCTGACTCTTCATAAATAATAAAAAGTTCAGTTTCATGGCATCATGCAGCTGAAATAGCTTTTTGCTAGGGCATATTTTAAATGCTTCTCTTTAAGGCGAGCAAAGCGAGCCAAGGGGATTGCAAAGCAATCCAGGGGGTTGGCGAGCTTCAGCTAGCAGGGGGCGGAGCCCCCTAGTTATACTATATTACTGATGTGGATTTGTATCATTTACCGTTTTTATATTTCCATCATTCATTTAGAAAAAATTGCCAAGTAGGCGATATTTTTTTTGATAATTCTTATATGGGTCATAACAAAAAAACTTTGTAAAATTGGTGCCTTTGGCGATATACTTTTCGATAATTATTATATTATCCTTTCTTATAAGTGAAACTGAGGAGAGGAGAAAAACTATACTTGATGAGCTATATTCAAGCAAAGAGAACTCTGTGTTAAAGGCATTCGTTTTTCAACTTTTTACGCCATTAAAGCATTTTTAGGGGAATTTCGGAAGTGAGGATGTTTAGAACATGTTAAGAGGCATTAGCACAGTGATTTTGATCAAAATCGGTATAGCCCTTTTATAGCAATAATTGAAAAACACTTCTTTTTTTCAGTGGCAGCTACCTTATATGAAAATATAAATTTTCAATTTAAAACGGAGTTTATTAGGAGAGCGAACTCAGAATGCTACTTGTCATTTCCTTTCAATTAAGTCCAGGTACATGAATTACAAGATTTGCACCCAAAAAGAGAATTGTTAATCTGAAATTAAATCAACATATATTCTATCGTGTTTATCCAGGACTGCATTGAGCAGTCTTATGCATTTCTAAGTAGGTGAATGATAAAGTTAACAATTATCATAACGCAGACGACCTACAGTCATGCTAGCTCTAGAAAACTAATAGTTTGACGTGGTATTTATTCACTAATGTATCACAAGCAACGCCTAACAAACTAGTTAAAGGATATTCATGCAATTTTGTAACACAAACCGAAAATAACACAACTAAAGTAAATTCGTAGAAAATTCGTTGAGTATTTACATTGTTCAGTACCTAATCAGTGTATATAAACACACACGACCTTTTAATGAAAGGTTGATTGTTACAGGTCCCAATTACAGGCATATTCACAGGCAATTAATGAGTTCTCTTTTGACATCGAGGACAGTTAAATAGAAATTCACTTGGAAGTGATGATTTTACAAAGAAATTTTCAAAGTCCATATCTGTAATTCTAACTGAAAATTTGTTAGATTCTCAATATTGTCTTTGAAACCTATGCGAAGTTTTAAAAATGATAGTTTCGAAAATTAAAGAAACTTTTAAAATTCGGACGATAATAGTGGTTTAAAAGGGCCTCAGTAGCACGACAACGTCGGTCGATATTGTTCTATCCCATGTGGAATGTTGTTTTAACCTACCGTTGTTACAGATAATGACTAGTGTCGTCCATTGCTTTATAAAATATACTGTAAGTTTTGAAATGTTGATGCCCTTTTTTAAAACTTAAATATTTTTACAAGAATGGACGGAGAGCAAAAAATATGCTTCGTGAAGTTTTGGGATGCTTATTTAAAAAAAATTGTGTATTTTAGATAGATGATCGAGTTTTGGTAAGAATTAAGCAATCTTCCAGAACCCCTTTTTCCAATATTGGGCAATGCTGCTTAGCTACTGAGAGGGGGGGGGGGGGACTTGTGGCAATTTTCAAATTTAGCAGGAGGATAAAAAAAAAATAACTGTATACAGATATTAACAACATTCAAATTAGGATCCAAAGTACCTCTAGTGTATTTTACAGTAACACATTTCTCTATTGACATAGAATAGCAATAAAACTCAAACTAAACTTAAAAAAGTATTAATTTCTAGTAAATTCCAATTTAAAAGCTCACGTTTAAAAGTTATCCCACTTTTAGTTAAATTCATAAAAAAAGAAGAAAAAAAAGTTGTAACGGTGAATTTAATTCTTCTACTTAATGGTCATTTAATGATTCTCATGGATTGGTTTTAAGGTGTTCTTTCAGAATGTATATCATAGTTTTCCCGATGCCATCCATTTTACTTTCCACAATTGTTCTTCTAGAAGTCATTGGTTCAATGGACAATCAAACTTTGTTTCGGTGTTTTTCTAACAAAATGTATGCTCTGTAGAAAAAAGAAAGAAATTAAATCCCCCTCTCCAAGGAAAATATTCCGCAAATCTAATTTAAAGTTCGGTCTATCTTTTCTGTTGTTATAATGAAGTTATTGAGACATATCTATCTCTTAATCTTAAATAAATTTACAGGATACTATTCTATAATACCTTTAATTTGACACTAAGGAAATAGTAATGCGAAAACTGGATTTTATTGTTACTTTGGAAAGAGCACAATCTCTCTTACTTACTCACAAAGTTTAGCTTATACTGAAGAGCTACTTGAGAGCTTCAAATTTCATGTATTTCCCAAGACCTGATTTCAATCAAAAAACAAAGGAAACTTTAATATATGAAGGACCAGCATTCTAAATTTCAAAACTGATAACGTTGGCGATATGATAAACGTATGTGAAAAAGCCACATTCCTTAACTGCGAACATTATAATGAAACTTACTGCTCTACTACAAATGTCTACGAATGAAAGAAACCTTGGATGAAACTAAGCAATGCAACTACCAGTAATTAAATCGTAAACGAAAAAAAGTGTTTTCGAACAAATCTGCGGAGGTCCTCTTTAAAAATCGAGCGGTTCGTATATATAAACAGGTTGTGTGTGAAATTTTTTTTCAAATATCCATTTAATTCAAGTGTATTTAAGTAGAAATGATTTGTAAGAACAGATAGACATTGAAGTGATTGCCTTTGGAGTAATGGACACTAAAAATTAGTACGTGAGTTTCTCAATGAGAATGTGTTCACCTAACTTACTTAAAAATTAGTGATTACACATTTTTTTTAAAAAAGTATTATACATATCATAAGATTTTCAATTTCACTAATATCTATAAACTTGTATTTTGCAGCTTATAGAGATAGATGCGCAAATTTGTTTGTCAAAAAAGTTTTTATTAGGTGAACTAAATTAAAATGAAATTTCGGAGCCTTTTTTCTCTTGGTATCTTTTTACACGATGGAGATCATTAATATTGATAATATGAAATGCGAACCTTCAAATGGAATAACCTTTTCATTCGAATTAACTTTTTAATTTAATGCACTGAAATGTAACATACATTTTCTAAAATTTGGAAATGAATAAGTTTGAATTGCTCCACATCATTTGCAGTTAATCAACGCTCCAACACGAAACTATACTGAGTTTTGAGGTCAAGATAATATTAAATGAATAAAATAAAAATTTTGCAACATTTATAAATTTACTGTCCAAAGCCTACCGAAAAGCAATGCGATTTCGTTTACAATATTAAAATTAAATAGTATCCGTAACAATAAGTATAAAATCCAAAGATGAAACGACATATAACAGGCAAAATCGAAAATATTTAAAACACTGACCTTAAATCCTTGATGGCGTCTTACTAAGACAGCAGTCTTCTTAAAAGGACCTTGCTCAACTGCCTAAAAGAAGCTGTTGACGATCACCTTTTAAAGGTATGCTGGATCAGAGTGATAATTTAAACCCCTCCCTACCCCTCGAAAAATGGTTCAAGGGCACTACAGAATACAGGGGTTTTCGGGGGGTGGGGGCGGGGAGAGAGGGGTGCCCAGGTAGATAACGACGACCACACAAACTTTAGTACTGACAGATCCCAGACAGAAAACAGTGGGTCCAGTCCCCGATTTTCAGACAAGGGGACAGAATGGCACCAAGGGAAACGTGTTTGTATCTTAAAACTCACCTTCAGGGGTTGTTGGGGTGACTGTGTTATTTGTTTTATTATTCTTTTCTATCTCAAAACAAACATTGAATGTTTGAGGGAGTCACGTAGGTAATCTGAAGTTTTGTTGGGACGAGTCTCATCCACTACGAATCAAGTTGGAACGTGAACTTTAGAAAGAAAAATATAGAATTGAAACCAAATTCTTCTAAAGTGGTAGAATAAGTCGCTGCCAAATTTGCCACAGTAAAAAAATAGTGAAATCGAATGAACCTCTGCCAAATTTAATCTGATTCATATTTATGACTATGCCTTTTTACTTGAAATTTTTCTTGACGACATGCTACTTAACATTTTGAGACTGCATATTCACTGAAAGTATATTTTTGGTAAATTATTTGTCGCTATCATCTGAACTAGTGGCGTAAGCAAAAATTTATAATGGGAGTCCAATATCGTCATCCAATTGTACAAAATATGAACTTTTTGATTTAAACTTAGCATCTAAAATAATGCGCCTTTGAGAAAAACATGAATGAAAAGAGCTTAGAATAGAAAATGAGCTGGGGGGGGGGGGGGGATGTAATTTGTGTTGCTGTTTTTAAATTCTGATTAACTTGCTGGTAACTTCTTTACCACCTAAGTGATTTTTTTTTGGTCGAGATTTTATATATATATATATATATATACCAGATCCTGAATCAAAATTAATACATTGAATACCTCTGTAATGTTTCAATGTTACGAAATGATGGGAACAGGTTGCCATTGAGAATGGAAGTCGAGTTTTTACATTCTAGATTCCATTATCTTAATCAATTAGCAATAAGAAAACCCTGCTACTTAACAGGGGGATTTGTATTTAAAGAAGACTCTCATTTCCTGTTTATTTATTTATTTATTTACTTACTTACTTACTTACTTACTTACTTACTTACTTACTTACTTACTTACTTACTCACTCACTCACTCACTTACTTACTTACTTATTTATTTATTTATTTATTTATTTATTTATTTATTTATTTATTTATTTATTTATTTATTTATTTATTTATTTATTTATTTATTTATTTATTTATTTATTTATTTATTTATTTATTTTAATTTTTACAAACAACACCACAATATTTTTTAAACCGTGCGCAAAGATTTGCAATAGGTAAGTATCAAACACTTCGCCCAATCGACGATTTTGGTGATGTACATTTTTATAATTCTTATATTATCCTTTCTTATAAGTGAAATTGAGGAGAGAAGAAAAAACGATCGTGAACTCTGTGTTAAAGACATTCAATTTTGAAGTTTTTACTCCATTAAAGCATTTTTACGGTAATTTTGGAGGTGGGGCTGTTTAAAACATCTTAAGAGGCATTACCACAGCGATTTTTATCAAAATCGTTAGAGCAGTTTTTTAGCAATCATTGAAAAACGTGATTTTTCAATGGCAGCTATGCAGCTATCTTATGCGCATGGGCTATTTTGACAGAAACTGTAATGATATGTCTCATGGTCCCCACTAACCCTTACACCAAATGTAAATATCCTAAGTCAATTCGTTCGGGAGTTATGCTAACCACTTATACACAGACATACATTTTTTCTAGACAACTTTTTTGAAATCAGGATGTTCCAAAACGTTAAGAAATGCAAAAAAATGATTTTTTTTTTACTCCCACTCTTTATTGGTATAGAGGTACTAAGTCGGGTCTTCCTTTAGATCTCACATGTGACAGAAAATCATCAACACCAGCTTCTCGCGCGTAGCCAGCGGCCATCTTCTTAAATGTGTTACCTTCTCTAAAGGCAAAAAAAATTACACTCTTTGTCCAAAGTGCCACCAAAGCGCAGACCAAATGGTATAGTGGTTAGCGTGCTAGCTTCTAGACCGTGATGTTGCCGGTTCGAGTCACGTGTAAGGCATGGGTGTTTGTAATGTATGTTGGCTTGTCAAAGGACGAATGTTTCGGCGCATTATAGCCCTCGTGTTGCTGACGGCGCCAGATAATCTGAAAACAACCAGACACTAACACCAGGCCTCAGCTGAACACATCATGGACTGTTTGGGTCTCCTTTGGGAGGAAATTTATTCTTCTCCCCTTCTCGTCATAGACTTTTGTATGTCAACAGATTCCTTGACCTGGTCTGACACCCTCAGACTGGGTTGAAGATTAAAACAACAACAACAAGATGAAGAACAATAATCAAAAATAGTTTCTTCAGAAGACATTCAAAATGGTTAGAAAATTTACTTTCCCACAATTTTAATTAATTACTGAAGTACTTAATTAAAATATTAAGTTTACTACTCTAATTAAACAACTTTATCAAATTATTTACAGCCTTTGTAAAAAAAGAAAAAAGTAGAGGATACAGATTGACATCTAGATAACTGATAAAGAGTTTTTGATAAAATATATTTATAAAAGATGGGAACATTAATTTATTACCTGTGCAGTTAAATTCCATGTAGGTACAAAATAAAACGCTTTAGTTATATATTTCTTTAAAAATTTATTAATTTCAGTAAAGAATTAAACAAACATCATTTTTATTTTCTCTGACTCCTTTAGTAGAAGAATAACTTTATGAATCAAGATATTAAAGATAGAATCGTACTTTTCAGGACATATGTTTATCTGCATACTTGATGCATCTTAAATTGTGTAACAGCTGTTAGTTGGCATTGAAATTATTATGTTTGTTTGTCATTAACCGAGTAACATAGTTCATTATCTGAATCATCCTTCAAAATTCTCAATTTTTCATCAAGCTCAATAACGTAATCTTTAATTTCTGAGACATCTTTGCGAGTTTTTGAAAAGAAACGCTGTAATTCTGGGGAAAGGCATTTCATTTCGAACGATTCTATGTGATTTTTTTTATTTGAATTCGAATCCTTTTTAAAGTAACCTGTCTTGCAATTATTTTCCATTCCAACAGTCAAGGCGAGCCTTACTTTATCTTTTCCTAAAATGCATTTTTCTTCACAGACCCTTCCATTGCTTGTAACTCTTTCTTTACACTTGGATTCCATATCTTCACGTTTTTGCTGCGTCATAGAATGAAGCCGGGTGCCTTTATTATTTCCAGTAATTTTGAAAGGTTTCTTTTGGAGATTTGAAGATGAAATATCCTTTAAACTATTTGTTTTTGTTTTTAAAACAGTCTCCATTGAAGGTTTGTTGGCGGCTATTCTTTTCCTAACTTGGCAAGATCCGACGAGTGTTTCGTGGTTTTTAGGTGACTTGGAGTAATGCACTACTTCGTAACCATTACTGTTCGTACCAGTTGAATCATCCAACAAAACGCATTTTTCTTCACTTACCTTTTCAATAGTTTTGTTGTCCTGGTTTATCTGTCTTCCAGATTCACCGCGCTTTTTCAAAAACGAACTGATTACGGGGCTGTTATTCCTTAAAATGCTAGTTTTACTTGACTTCTTTTTGGAAGAAGGTATTGAAGAATCTCTCAGGTAATCCGGGTATGGATTTGATACAGTCTGCATCGAGTTCTTTTCATCACATTCTGAGGATATGCTCATCACTTGGCAAGGTCTGACGAATATTCCATGGTTCTTCGGGCATTTGAAGTATTGAACTCCTCCATAACATCCATTATTCCTCCCAATGGGTTCGTCTAACATCACGCCAAACCATAAACCAGTTGAAAAGCTAGTATTTCCGATAAAAGATATTGTACCATGGCAGTTCTTACCTAAGACAAACACTCGATCTTGTAAGCAGAAATTGCTCATTTCTTATGTTAATTAATTATTACAGTGTGTGATATAATTTCCTAAATTTAACAAACTCTGATTCAAAACTTTAAAAAAAATTTAACGAATAATGTAAACATGATTTGAACAAATGCCAAACTTAATTAAAATTTTTATAAAAACCATTTAATAGAGACTATCGTCGTGATATCGTGATTATGACGTCATATCCTCGTTTCTTGTTGATAAATTAATTATTGTTCATGTATGCTGTTTGACATTGAATTAAAAAAAAAAAGTAATTATTGTTTGTTTTATTTAATGTTATATTTCAACCGTTTTTGTGCCAATGGATAGACTCCATTATGCTAAAGTAATATTAATTAATAAAGTTTGCAATATTGAAACAAAATACATATAATTTTAATTTTTAATAATTTCATAAAAATAAATAAGATTTAAAACAATAACAGTTGGAATCTAGATTTAAATTTATATAACATTACATTTAACATTTAATTAAAATGTGTGTCTGGAAAAATTTTGAAATTTCTCGTCCTATATTATACTGATACGATAGAAATAAAACACAACAAACCAGCCAGTTTCCCCAGTTATAGACAATATTTTGGCATTTGTAACAAAATATTTCACCAACTTGAGGACCATGACAACAATTTTAAGTGACTAAAGTAGTTTTCAATTTATAGTTCGAGGTAACAATATTGATCTTTTACTTGACAGATAAATGACCATATCTTTTGTATAAGCTTATCGCTATATTAGTGTAAAAACTTCAATATAAAAGAAAATAGTTTGTATTTATTTAAAAAATAGATGATTCTGAAATTCAAACTATTCTTCTGTAAACAGAAATAAAATATCTGACAGCCAATATTTTATTAGGGAATGCGTTTTGCTTTCTCCTGTTTGCATTTTACTCTTATGAATTTTTTTTTTTTTTTTTTTTTTTCAATTTTGAAGTAAGGAATACCCTTCAGAATTCGTATTAAAAAATTCAAACAGAAGATCAGGAAGTACCGGAAACTTGTCTCAGTGTCTCTAACTGGGGACAGTTAATCTGAGATCATAAGTGAATTTTTGTTAGGACTCAATTGACCCCTAATCACATACATCTCTCTAGTTATTATATTTTATCCATTTTGTAAATAACTAAAAACTATTTTCTTTCAGATTTAAGTTTCTACACTAAAGTAGGAATAAGCTTGAACAAAAGTTACGGCCATCCATCTGCCATGCAAAAGATCAATATTGTTCATCAAGGTGGACGGACAAACGCCTTCGAGACATTTGGATTTTAGTGTCATAGTACTATGATAAATAAAGCGTATGCAAGCTTTCACTGTGGGTGACGGGCCTCGATCTCGAGACCATTGGATCTCGAGGCAGATACTTTACCGCTGTGCAAAAGAGCACTCCAGTGCACAGAAGTTTTATCTGTTATTTGAGGTCGCCACACTGCCTCCTCCCAGGGTCGAAGGAGCGATACTGTTGTTCTGATCAACGTCTGATCGGAGTTGGAGGTTTGGGATGCTAGTTGCATCGTTGTGTCCGCTTGTTGCGGTGTTGCGTATCTGATCGCTTGTTGCGATGAAGTTTCTCCTTTCAGAAAGTGCCGATAGATGGCAGCATGGTTCGTTTTAGTCCGAGTCACCAATAAAGCGTATGCAAGCTTTCACTGTGGTTGACGGGCCTCGATCCCGAGACCATTGGATCTCGAGGCAGATACTTTACCGCGGTGCAAAAGAGTACTCCAGTGCACAGAAGCTTTATCTGTTATTTGAGGTCACCACAATAAGCTTAAAAAAATAACTCTACTTTTCGAACGATTACCATATTTTCTACATCTGATGTATAACAAAACTAAAGAATTACTTTTATCATTAGCAATTTTCTCAATTCCAATATAGGTGCCATGTCTAATATTCCCATCCTTTCCCAACTTAGCTGTTTGAACCTCACGCAAGGGATTTGTACATTAAAATGTATCTTACAATAAAATAATATTTTAAAGATAGAGAATATTTTTGTATAAGAAAGAACTAAATTTTAAGAAAAACCTGATATGAAAATTAGCTACTAATAATTTAAGTTAAAAAAAAAAAATATTTACAGTAGGTATTTAAGTAAGAGAATAAAAAATTTAAAAAAAAAAAAAAAAAAATTACACATGAACATGAATTTGTAATTGTTTTTCCAATGTCAACATTTTAATAACTTCAACATCCTGCCTGTCTTTCAAGCATATTTAATACTGTTTGATACAACGTTTGAATAATTTTGCAAAAGCATAATACCTAGCAAAATATCATTTAGGTAGTAAAATTTTCCCTTTATTTTATTAGTCTTTTTCAAACCAGATGGAAGACAGAACGAATGCCAGGATGACAACCAAATAAAAAGAAATATTTTTAAAAAGAAGTATTTAGCGACCTATAACTTTTCACCTATTTAACAAGCTCATCATATTCTTTTTTACAAATAAAATTGGACAAAAACCAATTTTTAAAAATACATTTAAAAAAAAAAAAAAATTCTCTTACATAAATTTAGTGAATATTTTTAATCCTACACACAGATTACGTCGCAAATTCAGAATTGCAAAAATTCCACACAGTGTAAGAGCCGAAGTTATCATAAAATGTTGTTTGGACTAGTTTTATTTTAGGTATTGGTAAAATGTTTCCCCTATATATATCATTACACAAATCTCAGACATCTTCAGAAGGGGAGCTCATTGCTTCAGGGCATGTTAATGAGGTCAAACGGGGGGAGGGGGTATGCTGGAGTTTGGGGATTGTTTTGATACTTGTTCTCAGAAAATAAGTTTCATGCCAGAAACATGTCAGAAGTATAAAAAAAATGTACATAATACATTGCAGACATATTAATAATTTTCCTCAAACTTTTGGGCAGGAATATATATCTGTTGATGTCTCAAATACGGTCGCCTCCTAGGGGACGCATTAATTCAAAAGTCAATTGAGGACTAGAATTGGAAAACGACCCAAGTCCAAAAAAAGAAAAAATTTCAGGAGAGTCGAAAAATAATCGCATCTGGTACTTAAGGCAAAATACATACTTCAGAATGAATTTGAACAATTGCTACTGGAGTCCTCTCTTTGGGAGTTCTCCACTTTGTTCAGCAGGTCATTAGGACATTTTTCAGTAAAAAAAAATTAAAAAAAAAAAATTAAAAAAAAATTTACTTAGATCGTTTTTCATTTTTTGTCCTCAATTCCTTGTTGCTATTTTTATGCAAATTTTTGTTGAAAATTTAATTCGGTACTTTTCTTTAAAATTGTCTCCTTTGATAAAAGGAAGTATTTGTGAATGTATTAAAATGTGGTTCACGTTCACCAGAATTTAGGAAAGCATTAGAGCTCTAATTTAAAATTGTGAGTGTTTCTGTTTCACTCAATGTTAACAAATAAACAAGATAGAAACCAGATGAGTGTGTGTTCTCGACCTCTTCTATAACTTTAAATTCTAAATCTTATCATTCAAACTACTCTAGATTCTAAATCTCATCAATTAGTTGCGCAATTTTGTGCGAGTTACAAATAACTACAAAAAAAATTTACAAAAATTATATTATAATTTTTTTAAATTAAAAATCTAAAAAATTTCAAATTAAAAAGCAAAATTTTTGATTTCTTGTTTCGAGGCTTTTAAGCAAGAACCAATATTAAATGAACAATTGAAAACAATGGCTGAATAAAAATCAGATATATATTTAATTTATTTACAAGTATCCATACAGAAATATTTTTTTATATATATTTAGTACTTTTATTTTCTGTAAATAACAAGCGACTGCCTAATGAGAAAGCCCAAGCGATTGCTGCATGTTGTTTGTGGATTTTTTTTTTGTTTTCTAATTTTTTTTTATGTTGCTGAAAGGCCGTAGTATTAGTGCAAAAGTGAAAGTTTACTTTATTTTAAAAGTAATGAACGGAATTACAGAATCACAAACAACTGCTCCTAAACCGAGATAGATTCATTTTAAATCCTTTTCATTAACTTCGATTTTGTGTGGGTCGGGCAAATATGCAAAAAGTTAATTTACCCATTGCCATCATCTAATTAAGCTAGTACTTGGCAGATGGATTCATTATCGATGAAAATGTATTTATCAAGTTTTGGGGCTATCTCTAAAAGGCTGTTTTTACACACTCTACTATTAACGGTTTGAAGGACTAATTAACCCACTTAGTGAATCTATCGACCTGAAACTTGGCAGATAGACTCTTTGTGGATGACAATGCATTCAATCAAGTTTTGGAGGCAAAAAAAATTAGTAAATAGTACAGAATGGAGTTTTTTTTCGAAGTGGCTTACACCATAAAAACTCGATATGAGCTCAATAAGTTGTAATTGCACGTAAAAGTCACCTTGCATATAAAGGTTTTATATTAAAAACTTTTTTATGGTTTATTTTATTTAAGTGTTTGAATGTCTAACAGACAATAAATCTTTTTAATACTTCTGATGTACAATACTTTCTTGCGAATTTATTCAGGTTTCTTTATTGCATTGTTTTTTATGTGTTTATATAATAAATTTGCCACATACTTAGAAAAATCAGGACTTCATGCGGAAGGAAATATTATTATTTTGCTGATATGAATTAATATTTCAGTAAGTTCCCCGATCAATAGAATTAAGTAATGATTTTAGAAGATTAAGATAATTTCTTTCTAAAAGTTTCGGCAAAACCTAAATATTTATTTATGCATCCGCTTGTAGTTCATTTTGTTAAAAAATCATTTTTAAATTAAATTCAATTTTAATATAGATTGAAACAAAATTAAACGAAAAAATCATTAATTTTGGTATATGCATATAAAATTGCAGTAATGAATATACCTTTTAAGTATTGGTTCACTGGGAAGAGGGTCGTAATGGAGTCACAATCTTGCATCTCATGGCCCCTGTAACTTCACCCATAACCTTGGGATAACCTTGTTTACCTTTCAAGGTGAAACAATTACTTAAGTCACGTAGGACACAAATACCAGAATAAAATAATGTAAAAACTTGGGGTGTGGGAAAGTAGCATAATTTTCTATTACATTTAACTGCATTTATATTTGCCATGGGTTTGTGTAATTTACTGTTTTAATTTACATATTTTTATTATTTTAAAACATAGTCAGTTTGAGTATATTTTTGGGAATATTTTTTACATTGGGGGGGGGGGGGGAGAGAGAGAAGAAAAGAAAAAAAAAACCAAACACCTCAAACAAATTGGCGATATGTTTTTCGATGAATATTCTAATACTCTTTCTTATAGGTGCAGCTGAGAAGAAACAATTGTTGATGGACGATGGTCAAGAGAGGACAACTCTGTGTTAAAGACATTCATTTTTCACGTTTTTATCACATTTCTACGAAAATTTCGAAGGTGTGGATGTTCAGAAGTACCTTAAAAGACATTACCACAGAGATTTTGACTAAAATCATTCAAGCTTCTTTTTTTTCTTCTTTGGCAACTGCTGAAAAACATAATTTTTCTAAATAGTAGCTACCTCAAGCACATGAACAATATAGACGAAAACTTTAATGACGGGTCCCATGGCCTCCACTAACCCATAAACCAAAGTTGATCATTGTAGATCAATTCATTTTGGAGTTATGAACACACACATACACACACACACATTTTTTCTAGACCACTTTTTTTAACATGTTCCAAAACAAGTAGAAATGAAAGAAGAAGGGGGAAAAAAATTTAACATAATCCAATACTTCCATTACCTTATGTTAACACATAGGTAATTGAGAGTAACTGAGTTTTATTCTATAACTGTTTATATACTTGAAGGACATCAATTACATGGCTAAATTCTTCAAGATGCTGGTTTCATATTTTTATATATATATAATGTGCCCGAAATTTTTCCCACGTCAATGTTTGCTTTATTTCATTGAAATATGTATGATTATTTCTCTAAATCTAGTGGTTACAAATGGAATTTTCTGTCTCAAAATTACTACTAAAAAAACTACCAAATTATTATGAAGAAAAAAAAATAGTTTCATTAATAGCGGAAGACACGCATTTATTGAACATGAAAGTGAATAATTGTCCTTTTTATTGCAGTTATTTTACTGTATTTATTTTTGACATTATTGTGAAACATCGTTAAATTTTTCTTTATATATATCTTTCAATGTTCTTCTTTAGAACTTTTTAAGACTTCCTTCTTTAGATAAGAACTAGGGATGTATTTATATAAGTCTATATACTTTAGAATCAATTATTAAATCCGTAATTAAATTAATAACTAATTCATAAGTGTATTTTTAAATAATTTAACTACAGTAAAAATCAGTTTCATAATTACAATAAAGCAATTACAATGATTTAATTACAATGATAGAACAATTTCATAATTACAATATATACATAATTTATTACATAATTACAATATATATATATATATATATATATATAGAAAGTGAGACCCCCCGGTTGCATGCGTGAGTATGGTTCGCTCAATGGTAAATGACGTCTTGGTAACAGACATTTGCAAGTATATTGTTGCACAAATTGTCTGTATATAGTGTAAATAGTGACGTATTATTTCAAAATTCTATTGTAATTTATTTTTATCCTATTTTATTTAGTAATTAATAGCGATTATACAAGTTAGAAAAAGGTGGCAACACCTAAAGTAATCGAGAAGTTTCGAGATATTTCGTTTCCGATAAATTGGCTGGAAATTTCGAGAATGTCTCACGCGCTTGTTTATAAAAAGACTGGAGAACGGGAAAGTTTTCAGATTGACTTCGGATTTCGTTGAAAGCTGATCGCTTTGTTTACCTATTGGAGTGAGCTTGTATAATCGCTGGATTCGAAAATATTTTTGTTGAAGCTTGAGAGTAATTAAACTGTTGCCTGTGAATAAATTTTGTGAGTTTTCTGAAGAGAGAATAAATATTTTTATACCGTTAAACTGTACCATCATTGCCTCAGCGGAAAAATTCGTAACAGTGGTGTCAGAAGTGGGGTCTCGTAGTTTTGAATGCCGACAACTAGAGGAATGATGGAAGACCAAATGAAGCAGTTGATGGAAATGATTGTTGGAATGAAGGCCCAACAGGAAACCACCGCCGCCGAAATAAAAGCTGGACAAGAATCAACCGCTGCTGAAATAAAAGCCGGACAAGAATTAACCGCCGCTGGTCAAGCCCGTCAAGAAACGACAAATGCCGAACTCGCCGCTACAATCGCCGCTGGTCAAGCCCGTCAAGAAACGACAAATGCCGAACTCGCCGCTACAATCACCGCTGGTCAAGCCCGTCAAGAAACGACAAATGCCGAACTCGCCGCCGCAATCTCCGCCAGCCAAGAATCCACATCAGCTGCTATAATTGGGATTAAAGAAGAAATGCAATCCGAACTAGCTACAATGGTGGAATCTACGATAATAGAGACTACTACAAGTGTTCTACAATCGGTAAAAGAAGAGGTTCTGAGTGAAGTAAGAAAAGAAATCAGTGAGAGTTTTGAGGCGGTTAATGGGAAAGTTGACTGCTTGGGAGAAAAGGTTTCCACCATGAAAGAAGAGCAGGAAAAGTTTCATGACGCTGTTGAAGAAAGGCTACGGAAAATTGAAACTCGCGTAGCTGTGACCATTGCAACGCCTAATTGGGATAACGTTTCCATTCCCTTTATTGCGCCACGTTCCAGCATCAAAGTGGCCACTTTCGATGGGAGGTCGTCTTGGCGCGTTTATCAAACGCAGTTTGAAATGATTGCTTCTGCGAATGGTTGGGACGATACTTCGAAAGCATTCCATCTCGCGGCATCTCTTCGAGGTGAAGCTGCTGACATTTTACAAACACTACCTGAAGAGAAGCGGGGAGAATTCGTGGCGCTGGCAAGTGCGCTGGAATTAAGGTTTGGGGAGCAACATCTAAAGGATTATAACAGACTGCAACTGAAAGTGAGACAGCAGAAGGCCAATGAAACTCTTCAAGAATTGGCATCGGATATAGAAAGACTGTCGCTCCTCGCTTTCCCAGACTGTCCCTCGGACGTACGAGATAACCTGTCTCTTCAGTATTTCGTGGATGCCATCAAAGATCCCGACATACAGCAAGCTACCAGGATGTCAGACAGCAAAGATCTAAAGTCCACCCTCGTCTATGCCATGAGAGTAGAAGCCGCACAGCAAGCTTCTAGAAAAGATCGGCGTTTCGTACGTGGAACATTGGCAGACGATTCCTCTGAACTTTTCACGAAGAAGTTTCAAGAACTGGAAAGCAAAATTGATGGAATGATGAGAAGCTATCCCGGAGCCAGGGATCGAAGGACCAGAGTCGTTTGCTGGCACTGCAAACGGGAAGGGCATCTACGACGAAACTGCCTCGATTTGAAAAAGAGAAGGGATAACACTACCACGGATTCTCCACAACCGAATCTAAGAAGATGTCATCTCGCAGGGCAGAAGCTGCAATGTAGAACAGGTGAAGCCCCGACCAGTCGTTTCCACGTTTCATCCCGACAAGGAGGAAACCAGGGTTTATTCGTGAAGGGGGAGATCAACGGAACTCCATGTCGTCTAATCGTCGATTCGGGAGCGAACGTAACGATCGTAAGGACGGACGTGGCTCGTCGCCTGAACAGCCGACTCCTCTACACATCGCCCTCTGTTTCTCTACAAACTGTGTCCGGTGGTAATATCTCTGTTCATGGGAAATTGCAAGTGGACATTGCCCTTGGATTTAACACCTACAAGCACACCGTTTATGTTGCCGAAATTGTAGATCCGTGCATTCTCGGACTAGACTTTTTGAAGAAAAATGGGATTACGCTGAATTTTGAGAAAAGCCAGCTGCAAACATGGAGAGGCGAAGTTCCTTTGCACGATCTAGACATGAAAGAGCTGTGCGTATATCGGATTGTAGCTCATGAAGACAATGTCATAGAGAATGCTGAAGAGTCCACATCTATGGAAAGTACCTCTCCAGCCTCGGAGAGAGAACCGAAGAAAGCGACGTTGATGAAATCCTCCCAGGAAGTGGTTCATGTGGAAATGGACAAAGTTAGTGACGAGGGAATCGACATCCGTACTCCTGTTACAAGCATCGAACGGAGGTCCCGGGATCTATCAGCTGCACCCGCGGATGATTCGGACGCAATCTCAAAATCATATAACCAGCAAGATGGGGATCAGAAACTTTCACCGCTTCTGTTGGCATACGGGAGTGCAACTCACGAGACCACCGGATTTTCTCCATCTCTAACGATGTGTGGACGAGACCTTAGGCTCCCCAGCAACCTCCTCTTTGGACAACCACAGGACACTCCTTCCTCGCCTGTCCAGTATCTAGATGATCTGCAGGCACGTTTGGAAGCCGTACATCGGTTCGCCAGAGAGAGAAACAACATCAGGACGGAGCGCATGAAGATCCGGTACTATGCCAAGGCCATGGACCGTTCATTCCAGGAAGGTGACAAACGTCTGAAAGGACTCTCCTCTAAGCTCCAGACGAACTGGGAAGGGCCGTATGGGATCCTTAAGAAGATCAACGACGTCGTGGTGAGAATTCAACGGACACCTTCCTGTAAACCTAGAGTTGTACTCTCTACAATAGGCTAGACCCATATTAAGGTAGAAGTCATTGAATGGCTTAAGGACTTCACTGCCCGGGACGTGCAGTCTTTAAGAAGGGGGAAATGTTGCACAAATTGTCTGTATATAGTGTAAATAGTGACGTATTATTTCAAAATTCTATTGTAATTTATTTTTATCCTATTTTATTTAGTAATTAATAGCGATTATACAAGTTAGAAAAAGGTGGCAACACCTAAAGTAATCGAGAAGTTTCGAGATATTTCGTTTCCGATAAATTGGCTGGAAATTTCGAGAATGTCTCACGCGCTTGTTTATAAAAAGACTGGAGAACGGGAAAGTTTTCAGATTGACTTCGGATTTCGTTGAAAGCTGATCGCTTTGTTTACCTATTGGAGTGAGCTTGTATAATCGCTGGATTCGAAGTTATTTTTGTTGAAGCTTGTGTTGAAGCTTGAGAGTAATTAAACTGTTGCCTGTGAATAAATTTTGTGAGTTTTCTGAAGAGAGAATAAATATTTTTATACCGTTAAACTGTACCATCATTGCCTCAGCGGAAAAATTCGTAACAATATGTTTATTTTAACATTCAGTGCTTTTGTAGGAATTGATTCTAAAGATTAGTCTCCCATTAACTGAATAATATGCATGGTAATATTGCACTCAAAAAGCCAGGTGTGCAAAAATTCAAATTTAAGATTTTTCCAAAAGATATTTAAATGACGTCCACTTTTCGATGCCAGATCATTGTAGAGATTGTATCTAAATGAATCACCATGCGAAACTCTTTGAAGAATAACAATAAAATATTGTTGTGAATTTTCCTTAGAGGCAATGATGGCACAGTATTAATTAGATAGAAACTACTGTTTATTCTCTTTTCAAAGGCTCACAAAATGTCTCCCAAAAACAGTGCAATCGTACTCAAGGTTTAACACAAGCTTCAATAAAAACAACTTCGAATACAGAGATAATTCAGGCACACTCCAATAAGTAAACAAAGTGCTCAGCTTTCATCGAGATCCGAAGTCAAACAATAACTTTTCCGATCTGATGTCTTTAATTTATAGAGGCGCATGAGAACTTTCTCGAAATTTCCTGATTGCTTTATGTGTAGCCACCTTTATTCTAACCTGTAGGTTGGCTGGTTGAACCACCGGCTGGGGTCGAAATGAAGGAATTCGTGAACTAGCACCTGACTCCTCATACATATGTGAGAACTCTCTGGAACAGGTTGAGGTAAAAAAAAAGCTATACATATCCATTACTGCATTCACCATAGGCCTGCATCAAGTTCAGGCAAGCCGAAGTTTTCTTTTAAGTTTAGTACTTATTAAGTAGCAAATTTTAGCTCTGCAAAAAAGCACCAACGTGTCACAGACAAACCTGTTTTCAACAAAGTTCTAACCTGTATTATCGCTGTTAACAAATAAAATAAGATAAAATAAAATACAATATAACTTATAACAAATACGTCACTATTTACAACTATATACAGAAAATGTGTGTAACAATATACAATAAAAGGCTGATTTTTTGTTATTTAATAACAAAGAATAGTTTTTCTCTTATTTAGCATAATTAAAACATGATCTAGGAACACGGCAGTGTTCCGCCGCCAAGTCCGATGTCAAAGCGGCAGACATACAATTGTATATTATGTTGACAGAGCTTACGCCCGTTTTCGACCCCTCACATCTCAGCTTCTATTATAGCTAGAACTCTGATTTTTTTTGGCGAAATATAACAACATAATTGTTAACATTGAACAAGGAAACATGATAAAAAAATTATTTGAAAATCGCTGAATTCACCGGAATTTTGTTCTTCTGATTCTGTTCCCTCTGGTTGTGACCAGTGACCAAAACTTTAGACAGGGCTACAGCCAAAACTAATTGATGATTTTTGATATTTTTTTTTATTATTCTCAGCTTGATTAGAGGAAGAGCCTTTTGTATGAATTGATGAGTAGGAGGGTCTGTACCCCCCCTCCCCGGAAATGATCCCGATGCTTGGGAATTGTAGCCTGCCCTACAGCTTAAACGCTTTAATATATTCAGACGATTATTTTTTATTCCTCTCAGATTAATTAGACGAAGTGCCTTTTGTATGAATTAATGCGTAAGAGGGTCTGTACCCCCCCAGAAAAAATTTCAAAAGTTTGGTATTTTAGCCCAGGTAATAACTGAGTAAAACGGGTCAACGGATTTCGAATATTCATCTTTTGTTCCATTTCAAGAAGTGACTTTGATACATTAAGTTAAACTTTTAAAACGATGTAGTTCGAACAAATATATATATATATATATATATATATATATATATATATATATATATATATATATATATATATATATATATATATATATATATATATATATATATATATATTATTTATTCTTCAATTAAATTGCATGCTTATTAAAGTTCTGAAAACACATGTTTCAATTTTTTACTTAGAAAACCACTTTCAGTTTCATATAAAGTTTTATTAGTGACTTGTCGGATTTGAACCACTCACCTTATGATCACTAGCCTAATATGTTAAGGACTCCACCACTAAAGCTAGACGAATTTCTCTTAAAATAATAACAAGTCTTATATTTCAAACTTAAAGCGAAAGTTGACATTTTTTATACATATTTATTCGTTTGCAAAAGCTGGTAAGCCTCAATTTCGCATAAAAAACAAGTATTTTGTTTGTATGTATATTTTGTATGTTTTTATGTTTTTTGTATGTTGTTTGTATGTGTATTTTGTATAATTATATATTTTTTAGTATGTAATTGCATGTTTAACGTCTACGATATTTAATCATGATATTTATTGTCACTCTCAATACAAAGAGCAGTATGTGAATCTAAGGGTACTGTCGTGTACGCCATTTTTTTTTTTTTTTTTTTCTTAGAGCGACGATATGATTATTCACACTAAAATATCCATTGGTTCTATCTTACTCATTTGGAACATAACAGACGCAACAAAAGGAATTCATATCACCCGAAGAACAACTAAACGTTGTAAAAAAGCCTGCTAAGTAAAATAATCAGTCAGAATTTTTTTGGAAATCTAATGTTTGCCGCCAAGCGGCCGCGTTTAATTTCTCTGGGGTACTTGTACAAATTGCGATTATTAGACGGAATCCTCATAGGCAATCAGTACTTGGCAGGCTAGAGATTTTTTTTTTTAATTAATCTCAATTCAGTGCAATGGTTGCAAAGTAGCTGAAGCAAATGAAATTAAATTATTCCGAAATAACTATAGCCAGCCAAGTTCTGTTTGTTTATGGGGATTTCCTCTAATAATCCCAATTTAGTTCATTGTGTACAAAGAAAAGTACCCCAAAAAAACTTATTGCGTCCTCTTGGCGGCAAGCATTAGATTTCAGAACTTTTTCAAACTGATTATTTTACTTGGCGAGCTTTTTTTACAACATCTATTTGTTTTTTGGAAGATTTAGTCTATATTTCGACGTCTATGACGTAGCAGTGAATTCAGCAAATTATTATTATTATTTTATTTATTTTTTGAGAAATTAACTCATCAGTTTTCAATAACTGGCCTTACTCTGAAATTTCCGTCTATTCGGCCATTTAACCAGGTTATGTTCCTTAGGCTCGAAATCTATTATAATAAAAATAATTAACACTACCTTATAATTTATAAAGTAAAACTGATAATAATCTACCTCATGAAATCTTCGTCAGCCGAAACTTTCAATTGGTAAACAAATGCTAGGTACTGGAAATAATTACACGTTATTGAAGTTTGAACAACTTGAATGATAGACTTCGGTTTCTGGACGTATATTAGGTACATAATAAATTGTTTGGAAGTAACTTAAGCATTATTCACACGCAATTTAATTGCACCTCATACAAAATACAAGATCTTTCAATGCGATTTATGTCTGTGAGATATGAACTTTTGATAAATACTTGCAAACTAGGCAGTACATATTAAGAAAACTTGTTAGGTTCACGTCTTATTCAATTTCCTACTCGAAAATAAAAAATAAAAAAAATACAGCCATTCCATAAACAAGTTTCAAATTTATGACAAATCGAACGACTTACTCATAGAAAATAACAGTTTAGTCAAGCAATATTATTTCCTTCCACGCACTATCACCAACTATTCGCAACACTTCCGTTTGTAGTTCGGCATGAGCTTGTGATATCAAATCTAAGTTATTTTATTTGTGTAATAGGTCATACATATACTGTTACTGATAGCAATGTCATTTTATAAGCAAATATTAGAATTATATAAGTTTTCATCATTGGTGAAATTTCCTTCAATAAATTTGACCGCCACTTTTTATAGCAGTTCAAAACTTTACATTTGAATCATACTAGAGATTGTAATTTTTTACGGTTTATAAGACGAGAAAAAATGTCAGATATAGAAACGGCTGAAAAACTGACTAGTGTAATAACTACGTTATGATCAGCACTTTTCATTAAAAAAATTAAATGTTTGCATATTGTATGCATTTGCATTTTATGTATTGACTTTCCTATATCATATCCTTAAAAAAAAAAATTTTAAAAATAATAATTTCATAATACTCTATGTATAATCAATATAAGATTTTACAAAATATATTCAAGCAAAACTACAAAAAATAAGGATCCCACAAAAAATATTTCATATTTCGATTTTTACTTTTATATCTTGACACAGTATAGCCATTGTATAGCTTTTGGGCCATAAAACCTAACACAACCAACCATCCATTTCCATTTGTTTGTTGAAGAGAACCGAAGAAGGATTTTATGTATTTGTTTCCTTGTTTCTTAAAATTTTAAAATATAAGATAGTATAAAAGATTTTGTTATATATTTGTGAAGCACAAAATTTACTAAACATGCTCGAACATGCATTCAAAAATTGTATTTAATTCATGTAAATGATTACTAGTTACTGTAAAGATTTTTTTATGATTATCAGTTTAATAAAATAAAAGATTTTCTAAAAAGTAATGTTGAATGGTTTAGTTGTGCTAAAACGGAAAAGTTTCGCTTTATATTTAGCTATACCAAAAAATGTGAAAAAAAAATTCCCAATATTTTAGATGGCGATTATTTTTTTTATACAAATTTTTTTATGAATAAATTTATGGTATGTTAGGTATCAGAGGAACTCGTTGAATAATTTAATGTATTGAAATCTTAAATCTTATCCCTTACACATACATTATAAAAAAAAAATCCTGTATTTTATAAAATATAATTATATTTCTTATTAAAGTATCTCTGAAATTTGGAAATGTTTTTATTTGGTAAGTAGAAATCTATACAAGATGAAGTATCGATGCATATATCAATGACTAAACACATTATGTCTGTTTTAAAAGATGTTTAAATGATCGTGTTTGTTATAACTTGCAAATTATAGGTGACAAAAGAACTTTTGTGAAAAAATTATTAATCCTTTTTTATTCAATTGAAATCTATATAAAGTAAATTTATGAGTCGAATTTATCTCAATTTTGTTTCGTTCACCGGTACTGATATTCCAACGTTGGAGAAAAGGCGACAGTTGATAAGGATTTCTAAATAGCTACATGGTATAAGTGATAAGGTGGGCGAGTGAGTATCTTAAACTCCAAAGGCCTGCCTTATCTCTGACTCAGATAGCTTTTCCTGTAGATGACAAAAAAGAAAAAAAATCCTAACCAGTTTCTTATTTCAATCTACTTTCACAATTTAGAAACCTATTTTACACAATTTTGCACAGAGACATTTCAATATTTTTTTTGTGAATATTTTCTGTAATTATTGTTTTGACATTTCTTTTTCTTTTTTTAACAATTAAGGATGTTCAATCTTTAAATTTTATTGTAGTCTTCTTTTGACAAATTAAAATTTTCCCTTGCATTAGGTTTTGCTTTATTCCAATTCTTAAGTAACAGTTAATAATTATTGAGCTGGTACAAAGATATTTTATGATTCAGTTTAACTTTTACCGGAAGCAATTCCATACAAACCAGATTAGGATAAGTAAGAAAATATTTCAATTTGCGGAATTTTATAAGTTAATTCTATAAATCATGTTGGGAAGATAAAGAAACACAGTCTAGTGTTCTTTAGCTTCAATGTTTAAGTACAATTCAAATTCAGGTATTTGGTTTCTCTATTCGTTACATTTAATGATATTGTTACGAATTTTTGTATATTTGTAAATATTTCGTAGTGTTAATTTTTTTAGATATTTTTTTTTTTTTTTTTTTTTTTTTTTAATTATTTGTTAACATCCATTTCCAACATTTATCCTCTTGCCTGTTGGGCAGAGAGAAACAATGACCGTAATCGGTCATTTTAACTTTTGCCATTCACAGGTGAATGGTCATTACGCATTTCAGGATACTCAACGGTACTCCTAAAGCCTGGCGAGATGGCTTCCATTCTCCCTTCTGGGAGCGGTCTTAGCTCCAGTCTCTTGGCGGGTTCGGCAGTTTCTCTGTATGTGGCTCTCGCCTCCACAGTTCCAGCACTTCAGGCTCTGCTTCTTTTCCGGAGTATTTCGTCTCAAGTTACTCACTTGTCTTTGCAATTCATCAAGACGTGCAGCAATTTATTCCAAAATAACTCTTCACAGTTCTCTTACAGCTCCAGAACTTCTCGTTCTAGTAGACACAATACAGCTCTTTTCACCTCAATATAGCACAAAACAGCAGTTAAAAAAGACAATGCAATACAGAACTAATCAGTATCCAGTCAACTCACCAGTCAACTAATTCAGTGACTCAAAATCCAAGAACTACTACTCCCCGCTCACTTGGCCAGTCTTATATAGGGGAGGGAAACTTTCGTGAATATTCCAGAGATAGACATTTGGAGAACTTTCCAGATCGTAGTCAAAAAGTCCTATACATGTACATGGGGACCGAAAATGTCGCCAAATGGTCGCCAAGTTTGGCGACATTTAGCGATTTCTAGCCAAATTTGTCGACAAAAATTAGTCGCCAAAACCGTCGCCAACTTGGCTTTATCTCTCCAATTTGGCGAGATTCCCATTACCATAATGTTAAATGCCCTGCCCCTTGAAACTCGCTTCCCAGAGTTACTTCTGTAAAACCCGTTATCAAGCATTGGGAGGCTCATTGCAGGAAAACAAACTAAGACTAACTATTGTACTGCCTTATGCAAAATGTACATAAATTTTCCTATTTAAAAAAAATTAACACTACGAAATATTTACAAATATACAAAAATTCGTAACAATATATAAAAAATGTATCCTACAAATTACTTCAGGTAAATAAATAAAATGATTTGGAAATAGTTTTAAAATTGATGTCTTATAAGAATAAATTTACCTTTTTTTATATAATTCCATTACTGATAGAGTCAAAGAATGGTATAAAGTGACACAATCATCGTCAAGAACAATGAGAAAGAATATGTGCAACTTTTGTTATAAAGATTTTGGAAAAACTAGTTTCTTATTTATTCCTTTAAAAAAGTAAAAATAAACATCTTCAGTCCATGAAAAACACCCATATTGGATCCACAAAAAATTTAATACACAACAAAGAAAACGGAACTCATACTTTCTGCGTATGATTAGGAATGTTGATGCAAAACACATCAGTAGCCCAATTTATGAAGATAATTTTATTAAGTTCACTTAAATCATAAAAAAGATTATTCTGTTTTCTTTTTCGGCACATAATTTGCATTACGTAAGTTCTTGGTGTTCTTAATATTACTTTAAGTTCACCTATACATTTGTCCATCATGTAAATTACAGCAAAAACCTACATTGCATGCTCTAAATTGTAATTTTATATGTTCATGTTTCGTATATGAAGCTGCTTTGGTGCATTCATCAACTGTCAATGCAAGAGTATTTTTCTATGTATATTTCCCTTTAACAATTGCAGTAAGTGATAGTTCAGTGACCTAGTCACCTCAAGAAGTTCGTAAACTTCAAAAAGTTATAAATTTATCACTGTCTAGTTATTTAGAAACATGCATAGTTTATATTTATAAGTTTTTATTCTAATTTAGCTTTACTAGGTGCATAAAAATTTAAACGTTCTGTTTATTGAAATTGCCTCATATCTGACTTTCTGATTAGTTAATCTAGTAAATAGGGATCTATTCAATACATAATTTCTTTGTAAGTGAAGATACAAAAAAAGTTGACGATACTTCTTTACATGACGACAACCTTTTCTAATTGTCATTCGTTTTATATCCAAGCGATTTCATCAACATCTGACAAAAAAAAGAGGCCGGTTCCATGGAAGTAGAACTTATATTTGGGATTACATAACATAATTTGCAATACTTAAAACTAACCAAAAATTGAAAGTAGTATAAAATTAAATTTGGTGTGTAAAATTTTTTTAAATCTTATCTTAAGGTATATTTCCCCTAACTGATAGAAAAATCGCCATTGTTGTAAGATTTTTACAAACTTTCATACTTTTAATATTAGTTAACATACAATGTAATTTAATCACAGTTCAAATTAATATTTTAAACAAAGACTCCTCTTTATAATATTATTGAAATTGTCTAGATTATCATTCTCTAAATTTAATCTATTTGTGATTTAATTTGTTTAATATTTTAATAGGCTTTCACGGTATATTTCATGTTAATCACATATCAACCGTCAGTTACTACTTCCAATTTATGATTTTATGTTGTAAAATAGGACAAACATTTAAATTCAAAATTGTTCTGTTTTCCTCAGTTAATTTTAATTGAGACTACTAAAACCGCTTTTTTTTTCAATATTTTTTCATTATCACCGAACTTAAACTCTTAGGATTGTATACTAGAGTGCGTCTTATTTTGGATGGTATTATTTTTTTAATAAACACCCTCTCATTTTGTACCATTTGAGGAAAAAGAAATTCGCAATTCATTTTATTAAAATCAAATGATATTTAGAGATTGCTACCAGATTTGCAAAATCTGACAAATTAAGCATTACGCAAGCATTGCAATTAATATGTTTCATCTATTTACTAGAAAATTTCATTGTTCAGCCTGTAGTTATTGAATCATTCTATATATATATTATGCTTCATATAGCTTATATTGATTTTAGTCCAAGTAACTCACAACAATTTAGCAGTAACATATCAATTTCAACTAAAGCACTCAAGTTTGAAAAAGAAATTTTGAAAATATTTCCTTCATTGATGGGCTTTAGCAATCATAAGCTGCCTTAATTTTTGTCTTCTCTTTATTTATATAATTTCCGACATTGCTTTTTGTAATTAAAAAAAAACAAAAAAAACAGGAAGTGGAAAAGCATTTGCTTTAATGAAGCACCCGTATCATGGGGAATTTGTAATCAAGTAAAATTTATAATATTTTATACAACTTCTGTTAATATTGGTGTCAATAAAGGTGCATGTAACCTTCTTCAAAATTTGATGACATCATACAAGAAGCCGTAATTTTGTTAGATCTAGATGCATCAAAAAGTCGGTGACTTCTTTATTTCAAAGGTTTCAAAATATACTGTCTTGACTTGATAAAACTGAAGGTCAAACAGTTTTGTCCAACGATTTTGTTAGATCTGAAGTTACAGATATATCAAAAGACCTCATTGAATTTGCTAAAAATCAGTTAAAAGAATTTGAACGTCGTCATGATTACAGTGAACTCTTAGAACTGTGAATTATATTTTTAGTTGGAAATCCTGAAACAGTAATATCTTTCAGAGAACCTGGAAGACTTCACCGAGCACGATGGATGTCTATAGTGATGTATGCTTTAAAAATTCGGATATTTGCAACACAGTTTAAATTTAAAAAAAAAAAAAAAAAAAAAAAAAAAAAAAAAATATTGTAGAAGATTGTTTATTTGTCATTCGCCTCTATATTATAGCTTGGTACAAAATCTTCTCAACTTTTTCCCTGAATAACTGACAATAATATGTCCATTATGCATGGCTTTATTACCAAGTGGATTTTTCAGAAACATCATCATCAAAGAAAGCGAAGGTAACACACTCCTAAGCCAAAGGAATTTGTACCACAAATGCCAAAGGAATTTACCAATGGCAACACATTCCTATTTTTGAGGTCGAGTCATGGTGCAATCGGAGCGAAAGGAGTTATCGATTGCACCTTGACTCGACCTCAAAAATTTCATCTGTTGTATTGGTAAATTCCTTTGGCATTTGTGGTACAAATTCCTTTGGCTTAGGGGTGTGTTGCCTTCGCTTTCTTTGGTGATGATGTTTCTGAAAAATCCACTTGATAATGAAGCCAGGCATAATGGACATATCAATGTCCATTATTCAAGGAAAAAGTTGAGAAGATTTTGTCACTAAAAATACATTAAGATTTTTCACCGTAACTGGCCTTTCATCAAGTTTTCTTAGAAAAGATCTTAAGTAATAAATAGCCTTTAGATGTCGATTATCTGTGAAGGCATGTGTATCCCATATTAAGGAAGAGGAGTGTAATAAGCTCCATACAAATGATGAATAACAAAGACAATTCTTGTTGTTTACTGTTCAACAATACAGAATAAAACAATCAACATTAGTTAAGTAGTTAGTGTGTAAAGGTACATCAGGGTTCGTACTCTTTGGGCGAAAAAAAAAATTCCATGATTTTTCCATGACCGTGATTTCTTTTCAAAAAATTCACTATCCCTGAATTTTTTTTTTATTATTAACATTTTATAATAATATATATATATTAATGATTATATGTAATAAAAAAGCTGACAATGGCGATTTTTCTTTTTCTTTAATTTTTATACTTTAAAAGGGAAAAAAAATGATTTTTTCCATGATAATGGTAATTTCAACTGCCGGTGGCACCCCTTAAATTTTATTCAAAGTACCCAAATTTTTACAAATGTGTTTTCTCACCAAAAAGAATCATTTGAAAGGGTGTTCTGTTAAAAATTTAAAAATTAGTTTTAGTGGCATAAAGACGCACCCTATTGTATATTTTCTATATGTGTTATAGTATTTAGGATTAGTACTTACTATTCACCATTTCAAAAATCCACTATTAAAATACAATTTTACCTATCGGGTTTTTAAATAGCTTCAACAACAGTCAGCATCCGGTGCTGCTAGATTTTCAAAGCTAAAAAATGTGGTTACACCCTTGGCATTAAAATAAGAAAGTCTACCAACATTTGTCGGTCTGTCTGTTAAACAAATAAAGTTTTACCTTCTACTTGTACTTTCGACCCGATAATACGAAAAAGAATGCGTAATCTTCTAGTTGCCATGAGAACATTTTATCAGACCAAAGTCAGCTCTCGAAAAAGGTGTATCATACTTACCTTATGTACCTGCAATAACGCGCGCATTTATCACCAACGGTTCTTTTCAAAACTACAATAGAAACTGGAAACATCTTAAGAGACATGTAAGAATTTTTTTTCTTTTACAATGTAAGCCAGAAGCAATTATTTAAAAAAATTTCACAGTTTATCACTAAATTTTAAAATAATAGGATATTAAAAGTAAATGTTTGGCCGATTAGTGTTGCTTGTAGTATTTAATTTGGAACTTGTATTCTTGTCAACTTTAGCAGAATTGCTGATTTAATGAAGTTAATTGTTTAAATATTATTGGTGAAACAAATTTTAAATGACTATTAAGTCTCATTTGTAAAAGTGATTTTAGTTTTAGAAGCTTAATGTAATGTCTGTTGGAACATTTAATCAATTTGAACAACATTTAAGGTATATTTTCATTATTTAATATTTAAGAAAAGTCCCAACCTATTTTGTTTTGAATCTTTATTTTTATCAGTTGTTGCTTAAACTTTTAAAATTACTAGTAAACTTATATTTTGTGTTTAGAAAAATGGTCATATGAAATATTAAGACATGGAGATTTAATATTGTACTGATGTACTTTTTGAGAAGGTTTAAGTTCACTTGGAAAATATCTATATAAAACCAATAAAATTTGAATTAGAATATTGTGTAAATAAAACTGCTGAAATTTAATAATCAAAACCACTTTTGAATGTAAGTTTAAAGTTGTCAAATTTTATCGGTCTTATGCACTGTAAAAAAGCTCTTGAAGTAAGTTTCTTTGGGCGTGGCTCTAAATATCTGCTCTCTTTGTAGGCGGAATCAATACGAAGGAGAATGAACATTGCACTAAAAACTATACGTGTGTTATTTAAAGTTGGTTTTTAAAAACTTATAATAACTAATAATTTAATGCTATTAATTAAATAGCCAATATTTGTCTGAAGTATTTAAGATAAAATTCAAGGAAAATTATTTACCAATAAACTTTGTTCTGAGCCTTTTAACGCTTTGAAGTTGGAGCTTGGATAAGCTGGACATTGGATTGATGAAAACATTAACGTTACTTGGTATTAGCCAATTATTTTCTAAACAATTTAGATACTTTTAATTTCTTTTGATTATCCTAGATACTACTTAGTTATAATAATATACTTTTTTTTTATACTTTCTCAATGTAACATTTTCCTTATTTCTCATAGCGAGAAATAGTTAAATTTTTCAAGAGATTGCTTACTTGGAGCAGGAAATGCTTCTTCAATGGAATTAATATAGCGTAAATTATTTTTTACAAGCTTGCATTATAATGTGTTTGCAATTATTAGTATTTTTCAACAATTTACATGATTGTTTTCACCACTAAATAATATTTTTTGTCATTAGTAGAAAAAAAAAAAAGTATGCATTTGTCACGACAGTTTGTTATACACTTTTAACAAGTATTGTTAAAACAAATTACATTGTAAAGAGTAAAAAGATTAAATTAAAAAAAAAAAACTATAAAATGAATAAGGACGAGAGAGTTTTGTTATCTATTTTTCGCTTATTTTAACGTTATATTAAGCATTATTTTGTAAGAAATAACATGGATAAAAGTTTTCTTCCTTAACACTTGGCAGAGAAATATCGAAGCTAATAAACAGAATATTTTAACTCTTAAAGGTAACAGTTCCAAATATAAAGACCTGATTTTCTTTGAATATGTTTCATGTGTGAGTATTAATTTTAATAAACTAAACTTTATCCAATCAAAACTCAATTTCTTATTAATTTTAATTTCTATGATGTACTTTCTGAGCATATATAAATCTAAATCGTTTTTAGTACTCTGAGTTTACGTAAGTAAGATTGTTATTTTATTTTAAATAAACTTTGATTCCTAAAAATATAATTAATAAATATTCAGACAATAATTACAACATCTTTTAATCAAATGACGTTTTATAAATATACATTTTTTCCTCCTATTTCATATTTTTCTTCATTGTTTAAATACACCTTTACATTGTAAAATGTATTCATTAATTATATTTATACGTGATAAAACTATAATTTACATTAACTTTACAGTTATAAATTAATAAAAGGTAAAAAAAAAAATTAAAATCTTATAGTTCCTACTTTTACATTTAATTTTAGATACTTTAAAGATATATCTTACGTTTATTATTCTTGCTATTCATCTTTAGAATATTAATAAAATCAACTACATCACATAAAATCATCGTTAAGAATAAGTTAAATTAAATTAATTATTTTTAGTTCATTGATTTTATAGGTTAAAGAAGTAGCTAAAGTTGGAAATTGTTGTATACGTAAATGGAGATATAGAAAAGATACAGACCTCAAAGATATTTTTTGAATGAGATATAGCTTGCAAAAATATGTTGAGCACACAAAAAATGTCTTGAAAAATAGCATATGGGTCTAGCATTGGTTTAATAAGTCATAATTGTAGTATAATGTTATATGCTTTGATACCTTTATGTAAACTGTCAAAATTCTCTTCCTTAGAAGCTATCATTTAAAACTAAGTACTCAGTCAACCAATTTTTATGTTTATGTTGCATTGAAATTTTATTCATTTTATAAGGATATTTAGTAATAACTTACCAAAATATTTTATTTAATATTTTCAGATAGAGCCACCAGTGCTTCATAATGATTTTTTCATTCATAGCTCTTACGAGTAAGTATACTGGGAAAAACCATTTAATTGTATCATTAAACTAAATAATTTTCATAAATACAAGAGATGGATGACATTAAACAATTTTCTAGTTATTATTTAAAATTGCCATGCCAAATTTATTTTTGACAAGTAGTTAATTTTATAATTTATATCCGTGGACTTCAATTAAAAATAAAGCGGATGTGATGTTCATAATGCATTAATTAACGCCCATAAAAATTTGTAATTGAGTGAGTTTTTTTTTTTATATGAATATGCTGGTAAAGACTACATCACTGGAACAAGTGATTAAATATGTGCGTTAATAAGAAGTTATGAAAAAATTTATCGTTTCGTGAGAATTTTGATATTTGCCAATAAACTTTTCTTGAATGCCATCTCATAAATTATATCACCTCTGAAATATTCTTTCACTTCTTATAAATACCTACTGAGATTAAAACTTCAAATATTTTGAATATTAATCTCGCTTTTTAAGAATTTTCACGTTATTTTCACCTACTATTAATTCTTACATTTTTTTTTATATATACTTTTGAACTTCTGGCACATTTCATCACTCCTAATTAGTTACTGACCTTATCTTATTCTTTCTCTTCGTACACATTTCGACACTTTCACACTTCCAATGCAGTCTAAAAACTATGCCATTTGCCTTTTCATCTGACTGACCTTCACTTCATACACATTTAAGTCTGAATGGGGGGGGGGGGAGCTGAATGAGCGTGTCTCGTGATCGAGCCTCGTTGGTGCCTGCCGTCTTTCTTCAAACAAATAATCTCCTGCCATTGTGCCTTGGGAGAGTTTTACGGGCTTTCTTCCATTCGAAACGAAATTTTGAGTCAGTTTCACCTATAAAAACCTTTACGAAGACATTTTCTACTTCACAATTATAATGGCTTAACGATAGTGAAGTATAACCTTCGTGTACCCCTTAAGCTAGACAATCTCTAATGCAAACACATGTGCATGTTTACCCAATTTTTTACTTTCCCCCACTTTTTCAATAAGCGCACTCTAACATTTTTATCTCCAATGACTTAGGCGTCCTTCTTATCACTCCTTCATGGGGCGCTCTGAACGAAGAGGAATTTGAGGAATACCTAGATCGGATCTGCTTTGATGTGGACGAGACAACCGGAGTTCCATTGGTCAACGGACAGGTTAATCCGCTGGCTCAGACGCTCGAGAATTTCATCTCCTTGGCAGAAAAATACGAGCAGGCCAACCCTAAAATTGGTCTCAAGGAAGAGTTGTTCTACTTCATTAGAAAGTAAGTTTGTTAGGTCACTTTGTGTGAAAGATAACTTCGAGAATAGGTTGACTTTAATTGAACAAAATGCAAAAGTAATCACTAGTTCACCCGTAATAATAATCACCGAGTAATTGACTGAATAATTACTACCAAAACGTGTATTATTACCTTTAACCTAATGACAAAGAGAAAATGCCAGTCTAAGGCCAAAATACTAATACATGTAAAGTATTTTTTGCTGTAGTCAATTTGAGTATTATTGAGACCGCTTTCAAATCACTGGTCAAATCACAAACTTCCTTACCTTTGAGCTTTAACCATTGCGAGTTCACTTGTATGGGGTGTAAAGCAAAAGGGAGACAGAAAACGCTTTATGATTATTTTAGTCTAGATACTTGGGATATTTTTATTCTTTTACCATCAATGTACAATATATGTATATGCAGGCAGTTTTATTAGATGCTCTCAGGAAGACTGTAGTCTTGGCTTGACAGAATATTAGCTCAATCTGAATATTAATATTAGCTGAATATTAATATGAAACTGAATATTAGCTCAATCTAATTTAAAATGATGAATGTAGTGGAATTCTGACCAGTATTTTATAAAATTATAATTTTAAATATCCCCTGACATTTTTACTAGAGAGTAGGAATACAGTATTTTCTTTTAACTGAAAATCTTAGACAATTATTTTTGCAGTCTGGAAATAAGAGGAACATTTATTATGACCACTCTGTATAGTTTGTATGAATTCTCGTTTTTTTAACTTGGATTTTTAGTGTTGCCTCTTTTTGGTTAACATTGATCTATTCAATTTAAAAAGTATAATTGTATTAATTATTCATTTCAGCTATACTTACGACAACTTTGAGTACACCGGACTTGGAGATCGCGCTGTATGGGTGCCAAAAGGCTCCAATTTGGCTACAGTGGGAGAGTTGTGGGAACCCGATGAGAGCCAGCGCAAAAGATTTCCATCTGGAAATGACCCATTTACAAATGCAGAAAAGTGCAGCCTTTTCTACACATTGAGTCATTCTATCATTCTCACACCCAGGAAAGTCAACGTGTATAGAGCGGCCACCAACAATACCAGGTGCAAAAAATTATTATAAAAAAATTATACAAGTTTACCGCTCCTTAGACCAGATATGATACTTTTCCAAATTCAAGAACGAGCGTAATTTTACATTGAAATATTTGTAATTTTGGGTTGTAAAAAAACGTTAGAAAAACTAATCAGTGAAATTTCAAGGCATATAATATAAGTTCAGTTAACTTTCTGATGTCGCCTTTTGGAAAAACTGTAAAATCTTTCATTTCTTTTTCACTCTCAAAATTTTAAATTTCAGTTGAATTGATTTGTGAATAAAGTGAACTGCAGATCTGATCATAAATATGCCTAATTGTTTTGAAGCAATATTTTGGAGAAACTGGGAAATAAAGCATTAAGTTTATGAGACAGCCCCGAAATCTCTCATAGAAAGGGAATCATTGATTTATCTTTAATTTGTTAGAAAAAATTTTTAATAAAAAGTCTCATAAACAAGCTCCAAATGTACTTTAATTTTGGAACAATTTTAGAGATAGGTGTTATATGATATTTATCTGAAGGTAACAAAATATTTTTCAAAAGTGAAAATATCAACTCTTCTGAAATTGAGTTCCAAAATTTAATTTATTTCACTATAGATTTTTGTTTCTTTTGACTACCTGTTTGATTTTGTATACTTTTTACTGAATATCACTCAAATCACATGATTATCATTCAAAACTATTCTGTGTTTTGAATAGACAGGCATATATAATATTGATATAAGCTTAATTTTTTTTTTCGATCATGCATAAAACACAAACATTTTTCATTTCAATTTTGTTCAAAGAAAATTTTAATAATCAATCTAGTGTTACGGAAAGACATTGTTATTTCTCATGTAAATGTAATGTTAATATTCTTTCCTAAACTGAATATTTACTTCAGAAACTCTGTGATGCGATCATTCGTGCTCGATGACCAGTATCCAATGGAAGTGGGTGTCGTTGCAGTCCAAGGCACTAACGTTGGAGTGACTCTTGGAAAGGTTCTCACAGGAATGTACGTTGGTCTCAACGAAAACAGGAAGAGACAAATTAATGAGATAAAAGACATTAAAAATCTCGACTTAGATGGAGTAGCAGCACAAGTGGATCCCTTGTACACTCTCACTCTTGCGGGTAAGTTTACTTTGTGAAGACAGAGTTCCTTAATGTGATTTAAATAAATAATTTGTATTTTTTTATTTTTAATAAATCTACAGAGTTTACCTATTACTCGCACTGCTTCATAAAATTTTCCAAGAACCATGCTTCTTTAGCCCATACTATTACAGAAAAATGAGAAAGATTATATAACACTCAGACAAAAATAAACATATAACGAAACTCTAAAGTATGTGGTTCAGCCTTATACAAGCCACAACTCTTGATTGGGAAATACCATTATGTTTTTCAGAACATATCGGCCTTTCATTTTCGGTTCATATTGAAAATTCCAAAATTTAATTCTCTCGCTCGCTTTATTATTTGTTTCGCCTTTACGCATTGGAATTGCAACTCCATTTGTTGTGAATATGGCCCAAAAAAAAGTATGAAACCTACCCAATTGACTAGTTTCTAGATGAAATTCTAGACAATATTTTTATGCAATTATTTTTAAATACTTACCTTGCAGTACTTACAATACTAAAACACGCATTTTTTTTTTAACTGTGTAGGTCATTTCATATGCTTTCGCCGTAATATTACCCAATATAAGATAGCTCCCTTAACGGGAAAGCAATTATTGTAGTTATTGATATTACATTTTTTTTTCTTTTAATTTTACCAGAATGAAATGAAAAGTTTGAGAAATGAAATATAATGCAAAATATAGTTGGTAGATAAAAAGAAAAATTCCATAATATGAGAATAATGTCAGTATAAGTGTGTTTGGGTGTTTTTGGAACGGTTTAAATTCTATAAGAATCGGATTTATTTGAGAGAATATTATTTAATTAACAGTTATGATGTCAAACATTGTTTTAAAATCTTTGTATAGTAACTTAAAATAACAAAAACTTTTTAAATAGGGACTTTCATTTCTAATACAGTGAAGGTTGAATTTGTCTCAAAATTATACTTCAGCATTAAACCTTTACTATTTAGTTGTACTTCAGATCTCTTACCTGTACTTCAGATCTCTTTAACCTAGAGGGGCTCTTTGCATGGCTCAAAATTCAATCCCCAATGACTGCAGATCGGAAAAGTTCAAGTAGATTGATTGACAGATTCGCCAACCAGATATTGAAGTCGAGGAAACTTATCATTCCCTATAAATTTTCAAAACATATCGGCATTTCATTTTCTGTTCAAATTAAGAATTCTGAGATTTAATTCTCTGGTTCGCTTTACTATTTGTTTCGGCATTTTGCATTGGAATTGCAACTCCATCTGTTGGGTATATGGCAAAAAAAAAATCTTACTATATGAAACCTACTTTAACTGACAAGTTTCTTGGTGAAATTCTCGACAAAATTTTTTATGCATTTATTTTTAGCTAAATACTTATCTTACTACACTTTTTTTTTTTAATTATGTATGTCATTTCATATATTTTCACTGTAATGTATACAAGAAGAATTTTTAGTTAAAGATAAAATAAATTAGTAATGAAATCCTTTTAACCTTTTGAAGCACGAATTTCTATTTTCTTTCCGATTTTAATAACATCGTATGTGCCGTCTTTACGTGTAGAAAAATGATGGAGTATACTTCCTTTTTACTAAAAAATATTTATTTTAACTTTTGTAAGTGTTTACGCTATGAAACCACAATGCAAGTAACAGTGAACATGGTATCGCAACCATAACTAATAATAATAAAAAAATTCCGCATAAGAAATTGCACTTGTTTCAGGTCATACAAAATTGAAAGATTACTTAGAATATTTATGATATGTTATGTGGTTTCGCTGTAAAACCAGTCCGAGTATAGAAATAAAAATTAAAGTGGTTCCTGTATGCGACCATTATACTTCAAAGGGTTAAATGAACAACTTTACTTTAAAACGCCAGAAAAGCATTCTCTTGATGAAGAAATTTTGTTTTAGAGATTATTTCACTGGCCACTTGGCGCGCTGAGGCTGGCCTTCGTGACAAGTTAGCTTCCGATGGTGAATGGGTCTCTGCACCGATAGGCAACGATTTGGATACCAAGGATGTCTGCCCTATGATCTACAAACTAAAAGAAGGCACCCAATCTGCTTATTCATTTTCTTCTATGCGTGGAGCTGCAGATGGTGAGTAAACCTTCATTAAAATAACCTGTTAAAATTTGTAAATAGAAAATAAGCAGAAAAAGTACAGTCGATGGAATAGCTCGAGAATTGTTAAAACTCTTTTTACAGGTATTTTTTGTGCACTCTAACTCCTTATGGCATGTTAATTGAATATGATAATGTGACTGATGGGTAGCAGTTTCAAATTCTCTATTTTGTCAGAACAGTTTAACAAACTTGTTTAAATACAGAACTTAAGCAAAATTTTATTATAATTTTTCAAATTAAATACAAGTCATGCGTCTTTTCAACAAAATAGTGCATTTCGAACTTTAAAGTGATTTTTTTTCAACAGGGTGCCAAAAAATGTGAGGCTTTATTCTCACTAAAGGCAATTTATTACTTTTCAAGTTATACATGGCACTCTCACTTTTTTTCTTTTTTTTAAATATTAGGTACAACATTTTCATTTATTTATAATTTAGTGCGATTAACATTCGGCTTACGATTCGTATTTCATCTGGTCTTCCGTTAATTTTATGGTCTTCTGGGTTTTCCTATAATTTGGAAAATCATAATAAAGTTTTGCTTAAGCTCTGTATTTCAATTAGAACCATTTCAATGAAATGATACACTAGAAACAGCTATTCATCAGGTTTTCTTCTTTTTAATTCAATATATCTGTATAATTATCTTACACATAGCCCCTACTTAAACATACAGATTTGCGACACCGACATTTTGTTTGCATATCGGAATCAGCAGTTGATGAACGGCTAAAACGAAATGAATATTTATCGTGCTTCCATAGCATTTAAAAAGGTTGGAAACATTTTTCTAAACTAGCAAATGAGAGCGCAGCGGAAACTTTTAAAAAGTGAAATGCTGAAAGATATCGTATAACCAGCCTAGTTATCATTGAGTGTTGTTGTTCATGAACACGATACACTGTTTATGCAAGGTAGTTTATTCTTTCTGTGGGACTCACTTTTTGGAATAATAATAATAATAAAATTATTCTTGCAAATATACAAAATGTGCGAATGAGTACGATGAAATTAAACTTTTGTGTTTTTCTATTACTTGTGACACGAAAAAAAATTATGCTAGGATTTATTCTGATTATGAGTATTTTTTGGGTGAGTGAAGCGAGCATGGTTCGTAAGGCGAACTTTTATTGTTGCGTAGCAACCGTCAAGGTTGTCGAACATTAGCGCCACAGGCTCTTACTTAATATATAAATATCAATACACAAAATTTGCGTGAGCGTTGAGTACCTGCCCAAGTGTTACCAATGGTACCATTAGAATATCTCTGAATGATGATCCATTTTTTTCGTCCTTTGTCTTGATTTACTTTCTTTCCACTTAGGTTTCATCCTGGGACGCATCAGTAAAGCAATCGAAAGACGAGACAGATACACCAAATTGAGTCAAATCCTGCGTATGTACTACAGCAGGGGAGGCATCTCGGAGAAGGACGACGAATTAGGACAGGTGTGGGTTTCCTTCTGCAACAGAGACAGCATCATCCATTCTCTGGAACAGACCCTTCAACAGCAAGTGCTACTGTACGAGTTGCTTGCTGGAGCTGGCACCAAGAACGCAAAGCAGAATTCAGACTACGCTTGGAAGTACTATAACGAGCAAAAGAATGCCATTTTTGGATATGGATTTGGAGGTTGGTCAATATAATAATGCTACATTTATATTTATGAATGAATGTTTAGTGGTTTTTCGAATGCTAATAGGCCCGTGCCTGCTCATTTAGATTGATTTGAGAAAGTACTTTTTTGAAAGTTCATTAAAGTTAGATAATGTAGTTTATTGCTGAGATATATATGAATCCTTAGATTTTCTCAAAGAAATTAAATTTAGATAATTGAGATCTTTTTTTCTATAAAGCTGTCATCTACTGTACATAATCACAACTACCAAATTTGTTTTAATATATTTTTTTCCCTACTATTTCAGTTTTTTTTATTGTTTATTATTATTATTATTATTATTATTATTATTATTATTATTATTATTATTATTATTATTATTATTATTATTATTATTATTATTATTATTATTATTATTAAACAAATAACCCAATGGGCAAATATAAATTATTCATCAGTAGCGGAGGTCTTATCCATTAAATTGGTATGATATTTATCAATTTATCAATTTTGGTTTTAAATCAGAAAGAGAAAGAAGGGTCCGTCTTTCTCAATATATATATATATATATATATATATATTATTCCAGAAATGGTTTGATATATTTGAAATATCTACTAATTTTGATAAATGTACTACTGAAATTATAATCAGAAGAAAGCGAATTGTTCTGATTAAACTACACTGTTAAAAAAAATTGTCCACCTTGCACCAAAAATTGGTTCCCATTTAGCTGCCACCAACATTTGGTGCTTAGTTTCGCGATTTAATGGTGCTTACGGTCCGAGGTTGCACCATTAAATCGTGAAACTAAGCACCAAATGTTGGTGGCAGCTAAATGGGAACCAATTTTTGGTGCAAGGTGGAACAAAATTTTTAACAGTGTAATATTATTGCATTGATCGTTTATATACTTTTATTCTTTTAGTTGAAAATGATTTTGCATATTTCAGATATCAAAGACTATTGTGGAAGAGTTTTGACAGTAGAAAGTGAGTACCACCATTTTCTTAACATAAGTTATTTTAAATCTGTAAAATGGGAAAATGGTTATTTGAGGTTCATTAAAAAAAGACGACCCAAGAGTCATACTTCCCGAACAGGAGTGCTTCAGATAATTTAAAATTAGTTTGAGTTATGCAAAAGTTGTAAAATGGCTTTTCGTAAAGCAATTCAATAAGCAGATAATCCAAAGTGTTTGAAATATTTAAATATCAATATATTAGACGAATATAATTCTAGATTAAAAATAAATATTTTGCACTATTATTTCCTTGATTGAAAGTTTATATGTATGTATTTTGCATAATTTTTATATCTAGGAATTTTCAATGAAATACATTTTTTGTAATAATATACAATTTTGTATTTTTTTTTCAGTTTGTAATTGAGTTTAATTGAGCATTTTAAAAAGATAATTCTATTTTATAGAGCCTGAGGATTTACCACTAGAGTCTCCACTAGATGTCATTGCTGTCATTGATACGAGCGATGGGGACGAATTTATCAAAAAACAATTAATGATATTGGGGTGAGCCTTTTTAAAAAATATGTTATGAATTATACATTCCTAAAAACTAATATATTTTCCAAGCTTTTCAAGTATTTTATTCTTAATAACAGTATAAGGGATCTTATGTTGACAGAATGCTTGAATTTCATAATGCTTTAAATAAAGTGTAATACAATGCGTTAATGTTCCAAATGAATGCAATCAATAATGCAGTATTGTTTAAGAAAATCCCACTCAAGGGGCTGCTAAGGGGCTGCTTATTGATATTTATTTTAAAAAAATTATAAACTAAATAAACCAATGTTTTCAGGTTTATGTCCTAAACAATAGCTCAATAGCTGTAATTTTAATAGCAAATAGAAAAAAAAAATTCATAGAAAATTTATAATAGAAAAGTTGGACATTTTTAAAACCTCTTTTAATCCTTTGAAGCATAGGGGTTCCACACAGAAACCACTTACTTCAATTTTATTTCTATACCTATACCGGTTTTACAGCGAAACCAGATAATACATAAATAATCTATAATTTTTCGATTTTGTATGACTTGAAACTAAGTGTAATTTTTTTATGCAAAAAAAGTAATTTTATTAGGTAAGCCATTTGTGTTCATTGCTACTTGCATTGTTGTATCATAACGTAACTACTTACGAAAGTTTAAAGAAATATTTTATTTGTTTTGCTAAAACTCTATTATTTTTCTACACATAAAGACGGCTCCATACCAAATATCATTAAAATCGGAAATAAAATCGAAATTTGAGCTTCAAAAGGACTTCTTGGACGTTCCTTTGCATTAATTACATATCTAGTGTCCTATTAATAAAATTTTTACAATTTGTCAAAGAAGAAATGATGCCACCTTCAGCACAGTGTCATAAAGCCAATTTTCGTATAATTATTTAAAAAAATAAAATACTTTGAAGGATGAAGTGAGTTAATTAATTTCAAGGATAATGTTTCAGATACTTGACTAAGCAGTTGGATTTGAGCTACTCAGGAAGTCGTATGACGGTTTTAACTGACCAAAAAGAGAATGCAGACGCCAATGGAAAGGTGACATTAACTTCAATCGTGACAGACAGCCACTCGACATCTTGCGTTGCATGTACTGTCACTCAATTCGATTCTGGTGAGTAGACTCTTAAATTGATCTGAATCATAGAGTTATAAGAATCAGATTGCAAATTCCGTTTTGTTGACATGTTGTTAACATTGTTTGAAGTTATTAGGTCGAATTGGGATTGCTGCATTTGGTGTAAAGCTACACCGAACTTTTCCACTTTTGGTCAAATATTCATTTTTGGAAATGAAACATAGGATAAGAGTCAGTTTCATGCCAAATATAATACTATGAAATTGAAATTCGACCACGGATACCGATGAAAACGACTTTCTGAACCCTCTCTTGCTTATTTTTCTTCCTTGATTTAAATATAAAATAAGTAACAGTGGGTGTACAAAGCTGATGATTTCTGATGTTTCACTCTTATAGCCAAAGGATATAAACAATAAAACTAGAGATAATTTGTCCTTGCTTGCCAATGTTCATGATATTGTTTTAATTTACATCAGCTTCTGTTATTGTCTTGCATATGCTTGAATAGTAAATCAATTTAAATTAACTTTTACGTAATTAGGTAAATTAAAATAATATGCAAAAATTTATAAAAGTCAACGTTTCCTTAACGTTTGTTCGTGTGTTTCAAAGGAGAAGGGGGGGGGGGATAATTTTAATATTTTCTTGAATTTCCCTTGTTAAAGTCGTAATGAAATGACATTGCTGTATTTTTAAAGTTTCCTTAAAATAGTTTCTTTGAATACATACAAAATGTGTCATAATATGAAATTTCGAAATTGATTTTAAATAATATATAATAGTTAACTCCTTAATGATATTTTCATCCTGTTTTTGCAATAAATTTCATTAAAATGCTTTTGGAATAGTTCATTTTATTTCGGATAATTAGACAGATATTTAATAAATCCTTTATATTAACTTCGATTTTATGTGTGTATTTACTGTGGGCAAAATCTACAGAGGGATGATTAACCCTCTTGATGATATTAAATCGATCTGAAACCTATCAGATAGTGTAGTTGTCGATGACAATGTATTCTGTCAAGTTTTAGGGTTTGCTTTAAAAGACTGTTTCCTACACATGCTCGAAGTAGATGACAATGCATTCTATCAAGTTTTTTATAGGGGAAAAAGGGAGTCAATGGCATGGAATAAATGTTACCTTCATAGTTATCAATTGAGAACTTTATCTGAAGACAAAATATATTAAATAAGTTACGCAATTGCACATAAAAGCTGACAATTCGTATGAAAGAATTATTGTAAAAACTTTATTTTTATGAGTTAATTTTAGTATCATTTTTTTTTTTTTTTTTTTTCTTCTTTTTTTTTTCTTTTTTTTTTCTTTTGAGAAACACTAAACTAAGGAACTGAAATTCAATTATTATAAATGATGTTTATTTCTTATTTTCATATATAGTATTTCAAAACGTTTAACTATTTTTCCTTAATAAAAATAATTAAATATTTATTAATGTAATTTCTTATCTCTTTTAGTTTTAGAAAAGGAAATTGTATGACTTATTTTATCATCACATTGAGATTAATTATATGAGCGTGATAAATACTTTCCATCTCATTATTTTGTAATGAATGATTCCGTTTTTAACCGACTGAATTTTCAAAAATGTGGATATTTTTTACATTTCACATAAATTTAAAAGGCCTTACTTCCAGCCAATATGACTACAATTGATTTACTGCCGCATAATAAATTGAAAAAGCTACGTATTTCTTCCAACGGCATAAAAAAAATTCTGCTTTCATGGTGTAAAAAAACTTTTGATCTTTCTCTTTTCGCAGATGATACTCCAAGTGCACCAGAAGATGAAGTCATAGTAGCTATCGACCAATTACTTCAAGCTAAAAAAGAAAATGAAACTAAATACAATGGGGTGAATGGAAAAGTAAGTTAGTTCAATTTTCCTCCTTATTTGTTTTAACTTTTACAATTATTAAACAAGACTGTATGAAAATTGCAAGTGAAAAATAAAAAAATGTGTAATATGAGAAAATGAGAAAAAAGTTTCATCAATTAAATTTCTCTGTTTCTATTTAAAATTAGGAATTCGGTAGCAGCTTTTGAAAAGCTAGTTAAAAATATGCGCAATATTCATTGCATTTTTAAGCAATATTTAGATGCATTTAAGTTAGTTTTGTTCGATAAAACAAAGTAGTTATAATATCTTATTAAATTTCCCAACTGCAGCAATATCATATTTTTAAATCAATATTATTTTTAAAAATAAAAAAACAAAATAACAATATCAGTATCATGTTTTAAGAATAAAAAAAACCTGGAACGCCACGTTAAAAAAATCTCTTGATTTAATATTCTAATAGCAAAACCACTTTATCCAATTTTTTTTTTTTTTTATATTTAATGTTTTTAAGTAATGCAGTTGTACAATTCAGTTGTAAAATTCGAGCTCTCTATGAAGTTCGCACTGGAATATTTCATAAGTATGCAATGTATGTTTTGATCTAGAAATTAATAAAAGAGATATTAAAGTATGGATATTTCATAAAAAGGTTGTCATCTATTTCAACTTTAAAGAGGATGAGCCTAATGCAAAACAATCCCAGCTGCAACGAAGAGTAGACACTGCACTTCGAGAACTACATTTACGTCACCAAGGTAATAAATAATTTTGAGACATAGAAACTGTTTCAAGAAATTTCTGGTTATTTTTAAAACTATAAATTTTTTACTAGCCCTCACATTAACTTTTATGAAATGTTTATAAAGCTGAGCTTATTAAGTTTTTAAGGTTTGTGTTGAGTTCCATTAAGTGTTCCATTTAAGTGTCGTATATTTATTTCACATTTTAATCTTTCAATCCCCACATCAGAATGAGGTCTCAAAAGAAATGAAAATAAGAAAGTAATTTTAAAAATGTACAATTTTAGACATCAGTTAAACTTTTCATGATAAGAAATCTGTATAGAAGAATGGAACAATACAAGGAAAAACATCACTACAAATTTAAAAAAAAAGAAGGGAAAGAAACCTATAATTTATTTTTTTACCATGTTTAACCTAGTTTGTTTTCTGTACACAAAATCTTAAGGATAGTAAAGCAATTTAGAAACCTATTATTTCTTCTGTTGCATACTTTTGAAACGTAAGTCTTTGCATTTTAACTGAAAGACACTTCAAACTCCAATTCGGCAAACTTTTAATTACACGGATTTATTTTCTGTACCTTTTTGTGACCTTCTTGTTACCAGCCCTGTTCATATCAATAAATATTAGGGGGAAAATTAAATATCATCTGCACTTCATGCAATTATTTTTAGTTTTTATATCCTTAGAATTTTATACTGTTGCAATATTTGTCATATGTTAATTGTATTTTGTAGACGTTACAATGTTCGCTTTGGGCAGAGCTCCTGAGTTGGTGAAAAAGTATGCTAAAAATGATTTGTTCTACGTCTTGTCTGCTGTGGACGAATCTGAGTACTTAGTTGGAAAGAAGCTGTTTGAGAAATTATCTGCATGTAAGTTAAGTCTTAGGTATATTCCTAATTTAAGTGGTAAGTTGGCTTGATTTTGAAGAAAAATTCGTGATAAAGCCAAAATGATGTGGTTTCCGGTTGGTGTAGAAAGAAGGCAGCCGGTTCAAATGACTGTTAGAACTAAACGATGACAGAAAATATAACAAATATGCAAATAATTAATAAAATTCGACGAAAAAAAAAGCAACGAATCAAAAAATCTATCTAGGAAGGCCCAAGGCGAATTTTAATTAGGGTTGTCATAAAATCACTATTGCGCATGCGCATCAAAAAGTGGTCGCTACATTGAAAACTACATCGCCTACTAATTAACGCCAAAGTCAATTGGCGACATTACCACATCTACTAGGAATGACCCCAAAATTATATTTTGAGTAGTTTTAATCGATACAATTAAATTAAAGAAATTATGTGTATTGTATCATAAATTAAACAAAAAGATCCTCAAACCTAAAAGTACTATCAGTAATTAACTATCTCGAAAAGTAAACACCAGTACTTCAATACTTAGCGTCCCATAGTGTAATATAAAAAAATCATATTCAACTAGTTTCGCTTTGTATTACAGAAGATTGATATTTCTAGAATTTCCACCGAGTTGATATTTCCAGAGTTATATTATGGAAGCAAATTTAAAATACTATAAAATTAAAAATTAGTGAGGAAATATTAAAATTAAATACAACTAAGAATTTGAAATATTCTATTATTTAATGTGTGTGCCTTTTCTATAAAATTAAACATATAAAATGAATTATAAAAAATATGGATAAAAAAGTATTGTTATTGAAAGGACTTTTTGCATAAGTAATTGGAAATGCGATAGTTAAGGGACTGTACAAAAAAAGTTACTCCCTCAAAACGTTGCATGATATTATCAATTATTATGTAAGTAATTCCTCGACTTCGAAATGAATTTTTCAACGATTCAAGGTGTTTGAATAAAACATTATTTGCACAAAATAAAGTGAAAAATATATACGAATAACAAAATGGATGCTAAGCATAACAATATGCGTTGAGGAGGGCAATACTTTTTTGAAGAGTCAAGAAGATAGCCAGCACAATTAAGTGATATATTACATATTAGATTGATTTCACATACTTTCATAAGTACACCTTATTTAAAATATAAATTTTAAATAAGATTAATTTCTTATAAAATTTTCAACTTACATGAGTCAATCATAGGTTCAAGTAAAATTTAGAAAGTAGATTTTTAAGATAGAAATTGAAGAGAAGTGTGAAAATTTTACTTTCAAATTTTTATCTATATTTTCGTTATACCTTTAGGATTAGATTTCTTTGAACATTATTTTAATAACATAGACTTCTTTGAACATTATTTTAATTTCGATACTTATACTTAAAGTCTTAGTTATACAAAAATTTATACTTTACTAATATTTTTGCATATAAAAATATTATAAATAACTATTTAAGTAGCTTCAATTTTCAGAATTTACTTAAATTAAAACGTTATTTTGATTGTACACGGTGACTTTAAAGTTGCACATATCAAAGTTTACTTGCCCGTAAAAGTAGCAGTTTAAGAATTTAAATTAACGTAAATACACACAGCGATTGGTTGAAATTTTGGCTTTTACTTTTAAAAGACATACTTTAGGTATTACAATAAATGTTAGAAATGAGATTCTTCTTCTCGCATACAAAAGAGTATCAGATTTTATGAGACTCTATGGAACGTGGAAGTATTGATGTTAGAAATGGATATTATGATGTTGTTTTCAGCTCAGCAATCCGTACAGAAACTTCGTTTTAACTTCTCTCAGTGTTTCATCGTCCAAATTGAAGGGCTTACATGCTTTTTTCAGAATATCTACTGATCCAGTTGTCCTGAAACGGTGAATTAAACGAATCACCGTTGAATTATTGAATACTACTGCAAGAGGAAATTACTATCGAAACTCTTCAATGACGTGAGAATATGACTTTTGAGCAAAATTACCCTCAATTAATAACATTTGCTGTTCCTAACAAAACACCGCCTAGAACAACAAGTTGAAATACAAGTACATTGAAAACAATCTGTAATGTTATGAACCGGGAGGAAATTTAAACTTAATGCGTTTTCAATGAATTACTGACTATTCAACTTTTATGTGTGTGACTTTAAATTCACCCTGCATCAACATCCTTAAAGTATTTTGAGAAAAAAATTCTTGATTTAAAATGAAATTCCGATTAACAGCATCGCTGTCTTAACATTTAATTCTTAGTTGTTGTCGTTTTTTTTCTTTTTAAATATTAAAATTAGAATTTGATTATTTTTACACATGGAATAAATAATGCAGAAGTTAATTTTAAATGTAAAAAAAAAAAGAAAAAAAAAAAAGGTAAATAAGAAATAAAAGTTTGTGTTGACTTGGAAAATATCCAAGCAACTTTTTAAAAAATATCCAAGAATTTTTTTATAGTAAAATTTGCTTTGTAAAAATTTATTAAATGTAAATAGGAAATTATTGTTTTTATTTGTTATCTTATAGCACCAGCCACTCTTCAATACATCGGATGTGAAGATGGAAAGAATGAAAAAGGTGCCATTTACGAAGATTTTGTATCGCCTAACTCAATTCAGCACTGGGCAATGCCCGCGAAGTACTTTCACAAAAGCCGGAACCTCAAGTTCATAGTAAGGAGGATTTTTCTACAAATCCCATACAAATTACAAACATAATTATTTCTCTAAATTTCATACAAAATTATAAACTTAATCAGCAAACTTTGAAATTGTGGTCTAAAACGACACAAAATACGATTAAAAAATTAGAATTCATCAATGTCACAGCAAAACTTATACTTTAAACACATTTTTTTTATTTTGTTTAATCTTATTAATTCTGCCCCATTACTTTACTTTAGTTTGAATCGCATTTCGGTCCAGTTAGGGTGTGTCACAGTAGGGCAACTAATTCTCCTGAACTACAGAAAAATTCCTGCCAGGACGTGACAAATGGACGTAAGTCAATTTTCTTGATCTGATTGTATTCAGTGAAATTATTAAAGTTAGTTATACATATTTGGGTTGAAATTTTCTTGTTTCAGAAAGTATTCAATGAAAAATATTTTAGTTTCTTTCAATAGATGGCAGCACGAACTTTTTCACAAAGTAGAAAAAAGTAGTCTGAATCACTGTACAGCAGGGATATGAAAAAGGCTTTAAAGTATTCAATGGAACAAAAATGTATTACATAACTATATTTAATTAATTTATTAGTAAAACTAATGAAAAAATCAAGGTGAAAACTTAATTTAATCCCTTAGTGAGAAAACTGCACCTCCCTGAAAATAATCCAGTCGAAGCCCGTCATAAAATGTATAACTATTTCTTATAATTTACTAAAAAAATTTAAGATCATCTTATTTCATAAAAGTTAATTTTTTTTTTAATTCGTTGATATTAAAGGTTTAAAGGTTCAAGGATATTTTTAAACGTATCTAACTCCAAACCGTGTGTAAGAAAATTTCTAGAGCATCATATTTATAAAGCATCCAACAATTCTTTTTGTAATAATTTTCATTGTAGATGCTGACTTTATTTTTATTATCAGAAAAGGAATATTTTAAGCCTATTACATGTATTTTAATTATCTAATTCAAATTGAAAGTGATAGACATAAAAAATAATGTTTAAAAAATTTTATAAATTTAAATTTGAACTGAAGCCATTTATGAAAAGAACAAGCAATATTTTAAGGGGGTATGGTACCGAAATTTCTTCAAAAATCCCAATTTTTTTTTTCTGATTTTAAAAAATAGTTCATACATTCCTGAAGAGAAAGATGTTTTTATCTTATTCCTCCGGTGATTAGAACGCCACAAAATTACCTGTGATTTAAACATCACTAATGGGCGTAACACCTTGAAGCGTCTGCTTAAAGTGCGTTTTTCGAGCACTAGTGTTTTTCACAGATGTTGCATATTCAAATCGATATATCTCCAGAACCATTAGCAATTGGCTATTCAAATTTTTGGAGCATTTAATTTATATAGTTTTAAATATTTTGTCTTCACAGAATTTTATTTTTTTAATTCTGTTTTAAAATATAATTTTTAGCGTAAAAGATAACATAAAAAAAAGCAAAAATTTCAATATTTTAACTTTGAGAATTTTTTTAATTTTTTTTAGTTCACCTATCAAAATTCTGTTAAGACAAATTTTCTTTATATAATTATGTATTACAGAAAGCTTTCACTTTGAATTTTTTTTTATTTTTTCTTGAGTTATATCAAAATACGCAAACATCAATTATTATGGATTTTTCTTGGTTTTTAAATTTTTTTTAAATAATAAAACACAATATTTAAAAAAACATTTTCTCAAAGATATATAAATAGTATCTCATACATAAAATAAATTTTTGACGTAAAAATGTACATAAATAAAGTTTTTTTTTATTTTCGGTACCGCACCCCCTTAAATTAGGAAATTCTACTTTAATTTAATATAATTCATTACGCTGCCATCTAACGGTACTTTTTTTTAAATATAATACAGACACTATATAGCAACATCAATTTAATATTGCAGGTTAAAATTGGGGTGCTTGACTGTCTATTCAATTCACTGTCTATCCTAAAAAAATCCTTGAAATATAGTTAATTTTCTTATTATCTGATATATATATATATATATATATATATATATATATATATATATATATATATATATATATATATATATATATATATATATATATATATTATTTAAAAAAATTTTTTAAAAGTAATCAATGTAGTATTTCTGTTCAAAAGTGTTATTTTTAATTATTCTTATTTTCATTATTAATAGAAAAAGTTGAATTCAAGGATTCCAATCCATGCGCAGGTGAGTTTTTTTACTAATAATTTCATCATTATGGAAATGTAATATTTTAATTTTTTAGAATTGAAGCTTAGGTTTGCAGTTAATATTTCTAATATGTTATATTCATAGGATCCACTTCTTTTCATTGCTCTCCTTTCTACTTTTCAATTCTTGGAATTAACAGCAGCTCCACAGACGCAAACAGACAAGAATACTGTACTGATACAAATACTGGTAAATTAGTTTTTAGCATTTTAGTGAGCAAAACCAAATAATATTATAATGTAAAAACTATAGTTTTTTCTTTGACTCATACTCTCAACCAAAATTACTTTATCTCATATTGTACTTCAACAAGTTAGTTTTTGATTCAAAAAAGTTAACCTTCAAAAATTATTTTTGAGTGTTTTGTTAATTGATTACATACAATTTGGTACTTAACTTTTTTTAACTTAACGCAAAATAAACTACATTGATTGTTAATTGTTTAAGCTATCTAATCCTTAACTTATATTCTTTTACAGAGAACCAATGCAAGACACTGAATCAGATAAAATTTATAGTTTCTCACGAAGGTAAGATATTCTTTAGTAAGTCTATAGAAATGAAAAGCGTTTACGGTATAACCAATTTAATATTTTAATACATTTTGTAATGTCTCTTGAATACTCAAACTGCATATATCTGTACGTAATGACTTTGCAACACTCTTACAACTACCTAAAGGTAAAACACATTTCTCTCCCTTAACTGTCCATTATGAACACAATAATGCTAATTTCGTAGATGTCTATTATAGGTGATTTTCTCTAGCAAACATTTATTGCAAAGTTTTTCATACAATCATAATACTATGTGGATAGAAAGTTTTCTATACAAATTATTACTTTTTTAATACAATCAACATCAAAGTTATCCTTGTATATAAAAATCGATAAGTGAAATCTTTTAGCGTACTGTAATGTATTACTTCTGTTTGTGTATTCTTGTTTAATATTTATCCAGCTTCTCTTTGAGTCACATATTCAATAGTTATTTCCCAACCTATCAACTGTTCTGATTTAAATAACACTCAACTAAACCATTTTAAACAAACAAACGCTAGCTCTACTTTCCCATCGGTTAAAGACGTCGAGCATATGAGCGATGGATCATGTATTCTGTCCTTGCTTAGCTGAATTTTGGTGCGTTCGATAATGGAAGCTGATGCACATTAAACAGGTCGTGATTTCAATACCCTCTCATTGGTGGAGTTGTAGAAAGAAGTATAAGGTTTCGACTTCGTAATCATATCGTTTTTCAAAATTACGATGCATACTTTACTGTGATAAGCAAATCATAGTGGCAGAAATGTGCACCAGGAACAGTGCAAACTAAAAATAAATAAATCGGAATATTTCATTGTAGTGCTTCGCAACTCTATGAAATATGTACGCCGAAAACAATTCCCTATTCTCATTTAAGTTCTCATCGTGAAATAACTGTTCCACAATAAATAATTGGAGTGAAATTAATTGTCTTAAAATGTACTGAAGCTTTAAAAAAAATGAGACTATCTTGATGCGACCAAGGAAATAATGTAAACAATATAATAACTTTGAATGTCTAAAATATATCGAATAATATAACGATAACTTTAAATGTTTGCTGGAAAAGGAGGAGGGGTGTTTTCGTTACCTTTTCCTCTTGGGTATTGACTTTCACTAAAATGCTATTGGAATTCCTGGAAGTAAACACAGTTTATAATGGACAAAACTATCGGAAAAACTATCGGACTTGAAAATTGACGAAAAGCTATTAAATTTTGTAAACCTGGTTTCACGAAAAAAGAAGATATGTTTTTTCTTATACAACTATAAGTTAACAGAAAAACAAATCAATAACTATTAATTTAGGTTTTTGAGTTAGTGCTTTACGCGCATTAATTTTTTTTAATAAGTTACCAATTGGCTCATAAAGTAATTGGTTTATCTAATGAAAATTATGCCGAACAATTTCGATGTATAGTAGTGACTGCCATACCAGAGGTACACTGTTACATTTTGATTTTTTAATTTTTTATCTATTGCACGCAGAAACTTCATTATAACTTTGAAGGAAAATTTATCTGGCTACATATTTATATATTTTTTAAGTTTCTAAATGGATTTACTATAACAATAAAAAGTTAATTTTTTTTTTTTAAGTAACTTATCAAGTCTTTATAAAATTTTAAAAACTTTAGGTACCTTTTTTAATAAACTACTGTAAATAAAAGCATTCTGTTTTCAGAATTAAAATTTAGATCATATACGTTAATAGTGGAACCAAAAACAAATTGAAATATGGTAATATATACATTTTTACAAATAAAATATACAAATTCAGTTATTCAAATTAAAATATCTCAGTTAAAAAATCGGCATTTATCAATAATTTATTGAATAAAACATATTCTGTAAAACTTCATTTTAATTCTAATTACCGGAAAAGATTGAATTTTATTACAAGAGATTTACATTTAATCAAATCAAATTAGCAATTATTTATATATAATAGTGATGGCTATAGAAAAAACAGAAAACTTTAATTACACTGAGGAAATTTTTACTTTCCATTACACATATCTTAACGCAGGGTAATGGAAGTATTGTTTTCGGCACACACACACACAAAAAAAAGATTGATTTTTATTATTTTTACTTTTTTTCTATGTTTTGTAACATCCGGATTTCAAAAAAAAAAATTTGGTAAAGAAAAGTACCTGTATGTGTGTCTATGTGTACATGGTCAGCATAACTCCCGAAAAAATTGACCTAAGATGTTCAAATTTAATGTAAGGGTTAGTGGTGGCCATAAGATCTACCATTAAGGTTTTTCGTCAAAATTGCTCAAGCGCATAAGGTAGATACCATTGAAAAAGTCATGTTTTTCAGCAATTGCTAAAAAATGACTCTGACAATTTTGAATAAAATCTCTGTGCTAATGCCTCTTAAGGTGTTCTAAACCGTTCCTACCTCCGAAATTCCCGTAGAAACACGATAAAAGCATAAAAAATTTAAAATTTAGTGCCTTCAACACAGAGTTCAATGTCCTTCACTGTTAAAAATTTTGTTCCACCTTGCACCAAAAATTGGTTCCCATTTAGCTGCCACCAACTTTTGGTGCTTAGTTTCACGATTTAATGGCGCAACCTCGGACCGTAAGCACCATTAAATCGCGAAACTAAGCACCAAATGTTGGTGGCAGCTAAATGGGAACCAAATTTTGGTGCATGGTGGACAATTTTTTTTAACAGTGTTGAGTATCGCCCATCAACTACTGATTTTCTTCTGTTTCACGCTCAAGAAAGGAGAATGTAATGTTTATTGAATAACATTGCCAATTTTGGCTTTTTTTCATATGTAAAAATTATTTCGAAAAATATTGCCTAACTGCACATTTTTTATTTAAATAACAGCATATAAAATTGTAATGCAATTACCAATATTATAATGTGATTGAAAGTTGTGCGATGTTCCACACCTCTGGTTTTTTTCCAATAGTTAATCATTCTCTTGATAAAATTTTAGTACCACATACATCATATAATAGTTATATCTTAAATTTTAGGATCTCCATATATCTTACTTTCATGTGTATTGTTTACAATTTTTCAGGCATTCGCTGCAACGGAAGCATGGGATTGATTTCCACGCCAGTATTACTTATTCTTAGTGTAATCTTATTGAACATCCTTTCGAAGAAGTTTTGAGCTGCAACGCATTCCCTTGAAATCATTTTAAAGTTCCTGAAAAATAGCTTTCATGGTACTCATACAGAATCCAACATGCACATTGTGACACATCACGACTTCTTTTTTAACTATTTTGCTTTGAATTGCGGATATAAACTTTCAGCTATGCAACGACATATTTAAAAAGTTATCTTTTTAAATGCAGTTGCAAATGCCGCTCTACGTAATTGCTACTTTTATCAGCTATTTGAAAATTCAACAGGACATTTTCGGAAAAATGAATGCTCTGTATTTCTTTTTTATTTTATTTTCTCCACTTGTACATACTTCAGTCACTGCTGTTGGGAGGAAAGCTGTTTTTGCTACAAATCTTGTAAAAATATTCATGAACTAATTCTCATGAATTGTGTGTCTTTTATCTTGTAATTTGAAGGTTTTTTAATAAAAAATTGATTAAGGTGTGTTTTGTTACCGGTATTATACACAGAACATTATTTAATGATGGATATGATGCTAGAAAAATTCAGCAAGAAGAAGACTGAGTATTTAATATTGAGATTGAAAATCAGTTTGTGTATACAACAGAAAACTAAATTATTAATATTAAAAGGTTTAACCAATCGTGAATAAATTTAATCTCGCATTAGCTTAATAAAATGTCAAAATATCATTATGAGTTTAATAAATTAAAATTTTTGTTACATATAATGATGGTTTTGAGCAAAATGACTATACTCTTTTTGAACATCACCTAAAGATAATTTTTAATAACTGTTTAACAATCCTTATAACTAAATGAACTTCACGCTACTTGGCATGCATTTTCTTTGTTTATTGTGAAGACACCACAGCAAAATATATAAGATAGAAATGAGCTTTAGATATTTTTGGAAACTATTAATGTTAACTCTTATCTTGGGGAAGTTATACATCAATTCTAAACTTCGTTACCAAACTCTTATGTATTATCTATATCTGAGCGTCATCCATATTTAAGAGTTACTACAACTCTTCAAATAAAGTTGAATAAATAAGTAAATAAATAATCATGTGAAATAATATAGTTATCTATCGCAATTATTGAAAAGCAATGAACAAAATGCGATGAAATGCAATAGTAATGTCTGGTGGATGAGTGTTAATGATGAGTGTTAATCAACATTTTAATGTTCAGTTGTGGCTGCATCGAAATCGTAAATCATTCACATTTTCATTAAGTGTTCTTTAATAACAAATTCTCGTGTTTGAAACCTAAGCAAAAGTGATACAAGTGAATATAACTTGAAAAAAATGTAGTCTTGTAAAGTAAAACTTAAATTTCTACGTTCAAGTAAATAATTATAGTTTGATAATTGGCATGGAAAGGATGTTGGATTAAAAAGCCTCATCAATTAATCAAAGTGAATGATATTTTGATAATAATAAATCACAAAATATATTGCCAGATTGGCAATAACGATTTTGGTGATTATTTTGGCAACACAAGTTGTCATTTCTGAATTTGGTTAATAATGTTAACTTCTTAGAGAATAATAGGCGGACATGGCCTTTCTTTAAGTTTATCACTACATAAGTGTAAAAGCTAAATCGGAAAAAAAAATTGCAATTATATAACAAATTTAATGGAAATAAAAAAATACTCTTGTATAACAGAAAATGAAATGAAGACTAAAGATTTAAAATTCTACATCCAGTTTTAACCAGCGTTTTCGACAACCATTCTCATGACAGCCATTCTTCACTAATACTAAGTTAAATGAGAGAAAATCTATTTTCGCTCCAAGCTTCATAGCGTGAATTTTGCATCGATATAGATGGAATTTTGTTGTGACTCAATTGACGCCAGGCCAAATACATTTTTACCTTTTCATTATCAATTTAGTTTTTTCTAACTTACACAAGGCTTAATTTCTTGTTTGACATATAAATGGATAGATGGGTGAACAGACAAAATTTAGATTTTTAAATTTTAAAAATCAGTATCTAATATTAGTTCAAATGCACTTAGAAAATTAAAGTCGATTTTTGTACGATCACTATATACTCTCTTGATATGTTTGATAAAAAAATAAAAGCATTGATTAACTGCGCAATTTAAAGAACCATTCCTTTTGAGATTTGAATGTATCTTAAACCTGCAAAGAGCTTTTCTGTAAAGATCTAAAATTCCCATGAAATGTGCACTCAATTTTTACACTCATTTATTATTAACAGATTAAAAAAGACCCTTAATTGTTTCTCAAACAAATATATATTGTGGAAATAAACTTAACGTGTTCAAAAATTATATAATAACTTGTAAAACCTGTAACTTGTGTCAGTCCCAGTGATAAAAAAAATTATTTATCAATAAATTAGGTAATTTATTATTGGTCATGTGAGATGTCAAATGTAAAAATGGTAATGTGATCTATGTTAGTTGTTGAGCTCAATTTTCACAGCTGCTATTGCAAGCAGGACAATTAATTTTATATTCGTTTTGTTTAATGCAAGTTCAGACACATTGTATTTTTTATTTATTTATTTATTTAATTATTTATTTATTTATTTATTTATTTATTTATTTATTTATTTATTTATTTATTTATTTATTTATTTATTTATTTATTTATTTATTTATTTATTTATTTATTTATTTATTTATTTATTTATTTATTTATTTATTTATTTATTTATTTATTTATTTATTTATTTATTTATTTATTTATTTATTTATTTATTTATTTATTTATTTATTTATTTATTTATTTATTTATTTATTTATTTATTTATATTTATTTATTTTTTGAAAATGGCCAAACGTTTTTATTAAATTTTTTTCGATAACATGTCGCATGCATTTACCTCATTCCGTGCGTCCAAGTTCTGGAATTTTGAAATAAAATGCTTCTTAAAAGTTGAAGCCAAAATTTAAAAATATTCTCATAATTTTGAAATCTTTATCTTGTTAGAAGAAAAGAATTTTTTGATCAAATAAAACTAAAAAATCGCGAAAAACATAATATTTCAAAAAGCATAAATATTATTACTAATAATAATAGTAACAATGATAAAATTAATACGTTTTTCGAAGTCTTAAATTTTTTTTCTTGTTTTTGAATGTGTTTCTATGAATTTAAAAATTAGTTTGTTTTTAACTAAGAAATTTCTTTTAAACACAAAATCACATTAATATATAACAGGAAATTTGGCTTTATGACTTTAAAAGTTTGTTTAATAACTAAACTTAGTCTTTTTTCCTACAATTTTGATGAGAGCCCGTCTAAAAATAAAACTACATGTAAGCAAAAATACAACCTTTATGCATTTATTAAAAATAAGTAGAAACATTTTAAATGAAATTCAAAAATAAGTAAAAAACTACACGAGGCTCCGTGAAAAGGACACGGCAAGCTTTCACCTGTTATACAATTAAATGCTTATGTAGAAACATCTTAATAAAAAAATAAAAAAAGAAGAAAAAAAAGAAAGAAAGAAAAAAAAAAACATATATCTTAGGATTGATTTACTCATCCCCAGTGGCTGGAACTCAAGCTGTTAAGTTAATTGTAATACCAACTTTCCCCATTAATACTAACTATATACAGTGCCAGCAGTTGACCCACCAATGTTTGATCTACTGCAGCTGCCAGCTACATGATCACATGACAAACAGGCTTCTCCAGTGACTGGAATGAAGTGTTTACTCAGTGCTAGTCACTGATATATAATGACTGGTGACATAAACTGATACGTAAACTGCTTACAGCCTTTAGTCTACACTGTTAAAAATTTTGTTCCACCTTGCACCAAAAATTGGTTCAAATTTAGCCGCCACCAACATTTGGTGCTTAGTTTCACGATTTAATGGTGCAACCTCGGACCATAAGCACCATTAAATCGCGAAACTAAGCACCAAATGTTGGTGGCAGCTAAATGGGAACCAAATTTCGGTGCATGGTGGACAATTTTTTTTAACAGTGTAGACTTCAGGCGAAAGTAACAAAAAATGTAAAAAATATTATTAAAAATTTATACAATTAAAATTTTACACCAGGCTTTAATAAAATTTGATAGTACTAGAACACGCACACACAAGCCTCATGGCTGAACTCATTCATTTCAATCTACTTAAACTATAATAATCTCTAATTAAAATTTTTAATTCATATTGATTATAAAAAAATGTTATTCATCAGATACAATATTTGACTCCAAAAGTTTACGAAAAGAAACATTTCAAATTATAACTTTTTCAATTACAGCTTGTTATCATTAAAAATGTTATAAAAATTTAAACAAAATTAATTAGTTTTTATTCACTCTGATTATTAGCATTTTTAAACAGTTCCTTTCTACAATTTTTTTTAAATCAATCATCAATTAGTTTTATAAAAAAAAATATATATATATACACATGAGACTGTTCAAAATGGATTTTTAATGCTGCTATGTGATATTATGCGCACCAAGATGTCATAATAATTTTTTAATTATTAGTTCTTTAAACTGAAGCTCTTTTTGTTAGCGCGCGTCTTCTAAAAAGCATATTTTTTTTCATGAGATATTTTGGGTGTCATGTAGAGGAGGAACTCTAAAAATAGACAGGGCAACAACTTATTACTCATCTTAAGACTTATATGAATATTTTCATAAAATAAAAATCATTTAATTTTTTATTTTTTTTTCGTTTGTTTATTTATAGTTTCTTTTTACTAGTGAACGACATTTTGATGGGATGACTCAATAAGGTTTGAAAATATGTGGAACGGGGAGAAAATAGGTCAATTGCATTTGAAAATTCTTGTTTTCATTAATGAAAAACAATTTTAGTGGTTTTTTATCATCAGCAGAAGAGGTGTTTACTCTAAAAAATAATTACTGTTTAAAATACTTTAACTGAACTTTAGTTTGTATAATTTACTATTTAATTTAAGTGTTTTACGTATAATTACAAGGGACTTTTCAGTTATAAAAATTAATTTTTAAGAAATTTTGGAATTTGTAAAAAATACTTTGTTAGACATTAACATACATGGATTATGTGGGATCAGATGCTCTCATACTTTAATGTTTTATGAATCATTTGGCCATTTATAAGTTCAAACCACGGCTTTTGTCGCTGCAAAATTTAATTCATACTAATTTTTAACCCAATATTTTTATAAATGTAAAATTTACAATTAATGAGAAAATACTGCTTTGTTTCAAACTTTGTCGTGGTATTCACTGTTAATTAGATTAAGGTAAGAATACAAATTAAGATAACGTTGTTAACTAGGTCAATCTGGTTATTATCTGGTCTGGCTAAAAATTTCAGAGATTGTAGGGTATAAAGTCACTTAATTTATCGAAATTTAAATAAATAAATAAATAAAAAACTCTATATATATAAAAAAAAAAAAAAAAAAAAAAAAAACTCTGGAAATATCAAGATGTTTACATTTCATCATTCACCACTCTGATATTAAGTTTAAATTATACTTTTCATATTAATGCTTAATTTTACATTTATTTTGGTATATATTTCACAAATGCATTTTTTACATCGTATTTAGAAATAGTAAGTAATAATCAAGAAATGTTTTCTTTTGTAAAGAATATTTGTTTAGCTTTCCACTATTGGAAAATATCCTTGTCCTTACATTGGTCCAAAGTGAGCAGAAACGTCAGCAATTGCTGCAGATAGTTTCATGTCGGTTGTCAGGCTAAATGGTACTACCATTGACTACTAACTGACTCTACCATTACAGACGTATGTGAAGGGAGTTCCCGCTAGAGCAGCGTTTGACACTAACTTTTAGAGGGAGGCAGTATCGCTTATGTTGGAGCTTTTCGCGGGCCGGATATACCAAATTAAATAACTTTAATCTATGATTTAACTATTATCGATTTCGCAATATATAGCATTTCTGAAAACTGGGGAAAATATATTTTTTTTTATCCTAGTAAAATTACAATGGATATTCGATTAACATTTTTTTTTTTTTTTTTTTTTTTTTAAATGATGAAAAAACAGTAGTTTTTACTATTAGTAAATCAAAGTCTAAAAAAGAAAGGAATCTTTTGTTTCAACGTAGCAATGCGACTTGACCTAATTTTTAATAAAAGTTTTTGAATTGTGCTTCCAGATTACGCCGTTTTAGTCGATATCAATTGTGAGCCGATGGTGAGCAATTGTGAGATCGTTCAGTTTATTTTATGAGATCTGTCGCGGGCCGCGTAGTGGCTAACGCTGCGCTAGAGAAACCTTCATGGTATCATTTCTTATTTGGCGGGTTATTCTCTGTAGTCTAAATTCAACTCTAACGATTTTCCATAGCAGTATAGCCCTCGTGTAGCTCTTAAGAAAAATATTTTCTAATGCATCCAACCTCAAAATTTTTAACCAGACTTTTACAAAATATGTGTGTTTAAAATAATTTATAATTGTTAATATGTCACTTTCATATGAATTTAAGATTTTTTGTTTAAGCTAAGAACTTCTTTAATTAACGGCTTAAGATTTTCCACCTCAAATCAGAAATCACAGAAAATTCTGAGTAATGCAAGTTTTTTAACTACCGACAATTGCTAATACATTGTAATCAATGTTTGCAAAACCATTTTATTTACCAAACACTGATTTTTACTTATAGATTACTAACTAATATTACTAACTATACTTACTTATATTGATGAAGATTGATTGTAGCGGTAGCTATAGAATATCATACGGAGTAACGTTTACAAAAATTAAAATTAATTTTTCATCAAATACAATAGAACATGACAAATATTAACGTTTGTTAATATGTTGTAAATGACTATGAATTTAGAATCACATCATATTATTATTTGCAACCTCATTGGCTTTAATATAAATAAATTCATTGGTAATTAGCCTCCATCGGCATTAAAAGAAATACTATTTACAGTAGTAAATATTTTACTCTAATAAATAGTTTAGTCTGGTAAATACTATTTACTCTAGTAAGTAGTTTTCGCCACTATCAGAGATATTTTTCCCACGCTCCTGCCGCTAAAAACAAAACGTGTTTTAAATGATCCGCCATCTCAGCTGATCTCGGGGGAAAAGAGCGATAAAGCAGCCAAGTTTGGGGCGCAAAAAGTAAGGGTGAGGAAACATCAACGAACCGATTCTCATCTGTTCATTTAAAGTTAGAATCGTTCTCCCTCCTCCCGAGCGTTGACAGCGCTCCCGCCTGTTTCCTTATATGGAGGGCAGACGATTTTAGCAACACACCGACGAACTGAAATGACGACAACATTTTGTGGGATTTTTTTGCTACTCCGTCTAGAATCCTTCACCTGAAACATATCGTCTGCTACGATGGGAGCTAGCTGGTGGAAAAAAGAATTTTCGAATGAGAAATATTGCGTGGGTGAGCTCGGTATGAAAATTAATTGACTATCGAATATTTTCATTGCCTTGTTATTGATAAAAAGTGTGGTGTGAAATGTGTTGCTGACTTTCCGGTTTGGATGATTTTGTGATTTGAATCTAAACAGATGGTTTTAGGGTGGACATGTGAGTCTAGAGGAATGTTTACGTCCGGATCTGACCGAGATATTTTGTAACATCAAAACGTGCAGCGAGAATCTGTGTAACATTGGTTTCTGATTAGGAAGTGAGTTTTTCATAATTTTTATCATTCGCTTATTTTGAATTTTAAATTGATTCGAAGCATTTTGGAACTCTTTTTAACTGGAATTCAAATATTTAAAAATTTGACTATTGTAAAAAATTGCAGTTTTTAGAATTTACATTTTTTAATATAATTTTATTTAAAAAAATTGTCAATCATTAGTAATTATTATTACATATACAATGCTTATTCATTAAGTAACTAAACATGCAATATCAAATGTATTTGAAGGGATTCCCTTTCTTATAAGATGAACGGAGATATTCTCTTATTTGGATTTCTTCAACTGTGAGGTTGAAATTAAAACATCGAAGGCAAATCTATTTTGCTTCAGATTTTGAATAATGAGAGATATAATGAGATAGAGATATATAATGAGAGAGTATAATTCCTTCAATAGACAAAATGCCCAACTCTTCACACTAAAAGCATTGAGTGCTATTAGACTAGAAAATTTAATTTAATTTAGTATGCTCAGTAATCATGTGAGTTGTGATTACGTAGTGACTTCTGTAACCTTCTACCACAGTGCTATAGTAGACCTAACCCAAAGTCGATCCGTCCATGCCGTTGAACATGACCCATGCTGTCCTGATCCCACCAAACTGTCAGCCGAGGAATGCAAAGCAGTCCATTACGGATTGTGCTCTCCACTTCTGAAATTGCCTTCGTTCTCCATCCCTCCTGCTCCAACATCATCATCTCCTTCATCTCCTGCAACTCCTAAGGGAACAAGTTCTTCTCCTCTAGCATCTTCGACACCAAATTCTCCCGTTACTCCCAAAGGTAGTGCCCCATCTATCGCTGAGCTACTAGGAGCCACCACGCCTCCTATCAGAAATACAACAACAATCAGCTCTCCAATCTTACAGAGGTCGGTATCTCCTGTCTTCACCAGTCCTGTTGTTGGACAGACTTCATCGACAACAGTACAAAGTAGGATGACAACTCCTGGTGCTGTTGTGTCTAATCCAAACTCTACAAGCACTCCCAAGATGGATATGGAAATGCTAGATCCTGTTAGTCTGTTGGCGTGTGATCTTGAAGACCAACTTCAGTCTCTTGTTAGTACGTTCGTTGCTCAGGACAAAGTCCGTTTGGCTGCAAGAAAGAAAGCGGAAACGTCTCCTGGTGTTTATAAGTCATCTCCTATTGGTAACAAAACGTCACCTGTTTCCAACAAGTCAATATCTCCGATCAAAAAGTACGATAAGAAGATAAAAGAAGACAGATCTTCAGGTGATGAATCTGCATCTTCTTTATCCAGTGAAACCTCCCAAACGTCCAAATCAAACGGTCTTTCAAAACTGATGACTGGATCTAAAGTATCAAGCATTGCTTCTGATCCTATATTGAGCAAATTTTCCCCTGAGGCCCAATCTGAAAGAAGTCCTTTTGCGTTCGATCAGATAAACAAACAACTTAACGTTTTCAGTGCGCAATTTGATGAAAACTTGCATGATAGATCATCCTCTCCATCTTTCAAATCATCCATTTTACCTACTTTAAAACCTTCTCCTGAATACCAGCAAACGGGTGTCAAAGCTCAAATAACAAAATTTGCTTCTAAAGAAAAAGACACTTTTCATAATTCACCTACAAACTCTCTGGAGAGACGGCAAGTTTCAAAGTCAAAACCTGCTGCTCAAGAGCCTTTTTCGCTTCCATCTACCCAACCAACCAGTGGTCCCCTTACACTAGATGCCTTACAAGAACTTTTACTGAAGTCCACTGCAGAACTAGAGAAACAACCTATACAAACTGCTGTATTTCAAAGCACCAGAGTTCCTTCGGTTCCTTTTGGTGAACCAACACCAAGAGACATTCTCCAGACAGTAACAAATTTCGGTGAGGAAAAATATGTGCCTTTCTATGTTAACGAAGCTTGCAAAGAACACAATGAATTCAAATCCACCACTACGCCTAGTCAAAGCCTTATATACCATCCTCAGACTCTCTCCAAGCCTGGTCAAGATTACGTTCAGTCGGCAGTTGACTATGCAAAAACTCGCATCCAGAGTGTTCAGCAGGGCAATTCCAGAGAGGAGACAAAGCCGAAGCTCCTGAAAAATGGACATCTAGTCAGCGATGCGAAAACAAAATGGGAGACCATCCCTCAACAAACCTGGAACGAGCCCCATCTAGTCACAGACATTGACAATGCCCTCCACGAATCCTTCCAGAAAGGTGGCCATAAAAGAACAATATCTATGGAAGGACTCTTAGATGTCCCAAGTCCTTCCATTCCCCACCCAAAACTGACCACCGCTCAGAAGCAGCACATCAAGGAACGGTCACTCTCTCCCACTGACCGGCACTCACATGTGCCTATTCGTCCATTCCTGACAAAGGGGTCAGTGGCCGAGAGGGTTTTGCTTTTTGAATGCTGTCCAGACCGAGCACTCGAGAGGACATCTTCTGGAAATAAATCGAAACAGAATCTTATCAGTACTTGGAGACCCGGAAATACTGACGTTCAAAATAAAACACAAGTGAGTACTTTCTATAATTTATCCTTAAGTAATTTTTACTATTGCAATATGTTTGTTTTGAGGTGAAATTTTGATTAGTAAAACATGTATTTCCGAAACTTTTAATAATTGCTTTTTACAAAGTTAAAATAGTTATAAGTTATCTGACAATTTACATTAGGCAATTGAGTTTACCAATTAATACCCATTAACTATTAAGACATATTTCTTAATATTTTAGATAGATTTAGTGACAAGTAAAATTTTCTCATAGCAAAATTAAAATGGCACATATTTAAAAAGAGTTATAAGTATGGTTTTACTTTAATTTTTTATAAGTTCGTTCAAACAAAGTGGAAAGTTAAGTATGATATTTTCTAGTTTTTATCATTCAAAGAGGTTTGAATGGCTAGAGAAATATGTTGAAGAAAATAGAAAAAAAAAATCCTGCTAATAGCGAAACATTTGCTTTTTAAATTCAGACTTTATATAATTTAAATACCAATTGAAGCTTTATGCATCTAAATTTCTTCATTGAATTTATGTTTTAATTTCTGAAAACTAACTTACACAAAAACATTTAAATAATTTTATAATTTCAAGATTCAGTAAAATAGGTAATTGGTGGCATAAGTTTTTTTTAAATATACTACTATGAAAATTGAAACTTCTTTATAATTTTTGAAAAAGCTGCAAATTTAAAACTGTGTTTTAATTTTACAACTTTTCTGTTTAGATGGTTAAGTTACGAAACGTATAAACGAATGAAATCAATAGCTATAACCTCAATTCCAGATTTTTGAAGTCATGCATTAATGAATTTGGAATTATCCTTATTTCATCCATTTTATTTATTTCAAATTAGTGTAAACAATACAAATGATAATACAGCAAAGATTACTTATTTCAACTATTATTAAAAAAGAAAGAAAAGAAAAAAAAAAAACTTTTACTGGTCTGATTCCCTAATTTCAAAGCATCATTTGTATAAATAAACGCAGTATTTAAGTATGTATGGAGGTTTTGTAGTCAAAATTTATGGTAATTTCCTTGAAATAGCATTGATTTGAAAAGTTGTTGGGAGCATAGAGAGTTTTATCTGAATAGATAAATTTAGGATTACGTCGTATATTACATAGTAAATTTCTTAACTTTACCATTAAAATGATTGCATTTAAACTTAAAATGTTTTCTACTTATATCCGGTGTGAGCTATTGCACCTTAAAGGAACCTCTAATCGCCAAGACATTCCTATGTTGTGCCATGGTGTATCTTATCTATTCCTTCTCTCTCATTTTCGTTTGCCCCTAAAGATAAGACACCCCAATCCATTTCTTGCTTCAGTCATGAAAGAATGTAGAACACTTTGCAGATGCCTTTCAGTCGTGTCTTAACATTTCTTTTAAGAGTTATAACTACTGTAACACTAAACGCATGAATGCAAGTGATAGGATAAAGTCTCCAGATTGCCCGGCTGACGAAACGCTATCGTTCATGTTGCAACACACAATAGATATTCTCTTTCTGAAACAATGATAAAAATCTGTTGTCTGACTTATTTTTTCAAAATCGCTTCAAATTTGTAGCGAAACTTTATTTTTTCCCCTGATCATTTCAACTATAAAACTAGAAATGCGTGTATATTATGTAGTTAGTTTTAAAATGAAGTGTTAAATAATATATCTGTCTTCTAATATCAAAACACTTTTAATACTTATATTACAATTGTATATGTTTTAATTTATATTCTTTTATAAAAATTTTTGCTGTATCCCTGAATGAGTATACTAATGTTAAGGTGCTAATTATTGTTCTATTTATGATAGTAAATATTTGATTTTAGAAGAAATTAGATTTAAAATTCATTAATATTACCAATTTAGCGAAATATATACGTGAATTTCATCGAATATTGTATACTTCATGTTGAGGTCTTCTTCACTGTTCTCTGATTGACAATGTAAATTTTCCTTTTTTTATCCAAGTGCATGCTTTTTTAATATTTAGCAATTATTTATTTATTTATTTATTTAATTCAAATGAAATGTTGTTTAATTACGTTGAGATAGTATAAAACGTTGTTCATTTGTTTAAAAAAAAAAAAAAAAAAAACATAATTTTGAACTTTGCAAAACAAAAAAAGTGGGTGTTTTTTATTTATTTATTTATTTATTTAATTCAAATGAAATGTTGTTTAATTACGTTGCATTCACTAAATTTACAGCAAAATTGATTTAACTTTCAATTCATAATGGAGATTGCCAATACTATTAATTATTAAAGAACAACACAATCTATGACGGATTAAATATTTATAATTGGTAATTACTAATTTATTATAAGCACATATATTGCATAAAAAAAAAAACTTAAACCCTATTAAACGTTTAATACCACTTCCTCATGAAAATAAACGTTATTACAAATACAATCAAAATTTCATCTGTCATAAAGTGAAAAAGTAATGCAACGAATGTAGTGAATGTGTTTATCGGATGAAAGTGTTAAAAGAAGTCCTTCTTATTCAATCTCTGGAATTATACAATCTTGTTTCATTCCGAAACCATTCCATCTACGTCACCATGAGGCAAGCGATAATCGTGAACAAAATGCCTTCTTTTAGTTAGTTGGGCAATGAATAAAAGAATCAAATGTGATGCTTATCATACTCGATCTCTTCAATTGCCTCTCGCGTTCGAACCCGTGGGTGTCCGTGACCACGCATTGCGGCTTCCCATGGGCGTATTCAGTGCTGTTTGTATACAAAGGGACAAGGTTGAGGAGACAGGAAGCTCGGCCCAAACAACATCCCAAATGGTGTTACCTCTGTTTCCATACTAAAAGGTGGTTGCTGGGAATTTCGAGTGGCAAATTTATACATGTACGTGTTTAATTTTAAACATTTACATGACTCTAGATATAAATGTTGAATATTATACATGCAACTGTATGCATTCATTTTTATACATTGTAATTTGATTATCTACTAGTTAAACTGTGGAAGTCTGTCTAGAAGAAATAATACACTTCAAATGGAGGAATCCCCACTTTAAATTTTGTTAGTATAATTATTTCGGCTGTACGATTAGCATGTGGAATTTGAGTTTCTTCCAATAGCAACTCTCGAAGGAAACGTTATATGAGAACTTGTTTCGGCGAGAGCTTTTTCTTTGTTGTTTAGCAATCTAGCGTTTAAACGTCTTTCCTTAACTTTGGAAATCAAAAGTTAAGTTAACAAAAAGATGAATGATAGTAAATTCGAATGAAATGAAATTAATATCCCACAATATAAGTTATTTTAACTGTACATATTTACATACATTTTCTGTGTCAGTATAAATTCATACTTAAAACAAACTGAACTTAAATTCTCATGTACAAAAGCCACTGAAATAAAACAATGCAAATTCTTCTTAAAATGTTTCCAAAAAGCATATGACTCACCAACCGTAAACTATTTACATTTAAAGTTAATTTATCTTTAAAAATATTTATGGTAATTATTTTTATGGAACCAAATAAAAGGAAATTCGGCCTATTCAAGCTTGACTTTGCATAACGTATAATATCCACACGCATACAAAAAATATTAATAATATCCTTAAAAGATATTCCAACCGTGAAATTTTATTTCAAACAGAGAGCATATAAAAATGCATACGCAACTTTTATGACAGGTATCACAAATCATTCCTAGCTTCTCCTTCACTTTATGTCTGACCTTCTTCGAGCTTCAGTGAAGCAAAGGAGGACTCATTAATCCTTAAAGAATGTCCCACCGCTTGACATTGTTGAAGAGTAACCTTGCATAACATCTGGAGCCGTGAATTGTTTTTCACCCAACAATATTGTAATGGAATACACCGCAAGACGGTAGCAGCATTGAACATTCAACTTCCGAGACGGTTATTATAAATTTCTTAGCTGTCCCACGTAAAGAATGGAAGATTTGTTTCCACACGCTCACAATGAGAAATAGGAGTAAGACCTTCTAAGTTCAAAGATCGTAAAGTAGTGTCTCACTTTCTTTGGTGGTCAAATGTTGTGGAAAGTGAGAGCGATGATATTTTTTGAAAAATATGCCGTAGAGTTCGTTGGTATGTTCCTTTAACTTTTTGTGAATGTTATTTTTATCTTTAAGAGATATGACAGTATAGGATTGAACTTTTTTGTTTAAAATTGTATTGATAAACAACAGATAACAGAGGATTATTATTCTACTCTACATCCTCGTCTTGAAAATGGTAATAATGATAAACTGAAGTCAATGCATATACTGTACCATCATATTAAAGTTCATAATTGGACATTACCTATCATTTTCTGTACTATTTCATCATATAGATATGGAACGTTACAGGTTTTTTAGTAGGCCTCACATTATTATGCAGTTATGCTCAATGACTCATAACTTAAAAAATTAAAACTATTTTTTAGATGGTATGTCCATGGAAGGAAATATCACGTACTATCTTGCACCTCTTTTTTTAGCTATTATTCGGGAACTTAAAACACGTAAACACACACACACACACACTAGGAAATTGATATTAGCTGTTTTTCATCTCAAGATTTGGTACAAATAACCTCTGTCTCCCATTTAATGTATTTTTTTTTTCATGTAGTAGTTTGAGTTTGATGCTCTTTCTGATATTACATATTACAGTTAAGATAGTACTAGGTAGCAAGATCCCTCTCAAATTAAAAATCTCTACTAAAAAAGTGCATTCATTATCTATAAGGCGCATTTAACATTTCATTTGACTCCACTAAACCGTGAATACAGAAACCGAATACAAAATTTAAGAACACCACAAAAAAAAAAAAAAAAAAATGAATGGTTTACGAAACCAAATCTAATACGAGACCTCATCCAGCCGAGGTTTACACAGAGCGTAACGACCGAAACAAACAAAACATCTTGTTTTCCGAATCACCAGTCTCCAAAAGGCCCGCGCACATGACTTGGAACAAAACACCAGCAACCGAAACCCAAGAATTGTCCCTTGAGAAACCCGATGCTTCGTTTTAATAAAAAGCCAACCTAAACTGAAGACCTTGACGAGTTTCTGTGTGTTAATTTCTTTTCTTCTGCGACAACAATGTGCATCCGCCCACTCTGGTGCCCGTTCCATTAACTCACATTCTGGCAGCAGCTAGTGTTGCTGTGAAGGGCGTTTAGGGCATGCTTTCTAGGAGGTTTTAAGGCAGGGTGCACACACGCGTGGGTGCTAAGGTCAGCGCCCCCTTCCGACGCCTCTCACAGTTAGGGTCACGTGGTGATATGATTCCAAACGAGTTATTTCCTAGTTCCTAAATTGGGGAATGCCCTATCTATTGCGACTTATTGTAAACAAAAGTAGAAGGGAAGTATTAATTAATGAGGTTTTTTTTTCTTTTTTTTTTTTTTTTTCTGCCATTTATTGGGTTGGTATTAATTTTACTGCCTTTCTGTGGATTGGTTTTGTGTTCCTCTGTTTTTTCTTTCGAGAATGCAGGGTGAGTAGAGCGTCTTTCCAGAAATAAAAAAAAAAGATAATTAGAAAAACTATACTGCCGATTAACATATGACAGTTAAAAAAAAAATTTATGATCAATTACTTTCATATAACTCAACTAGCTCCTCCTTTGTAGCTCGGAGTATATGAATTCAAAGAAACAATTATTCCTCTGTGTTCTTCAACATTTTTATTGCAACATTTGACAAGAGATCTGTTCTACTGGTCTTCGAAGTATCTATGTCATGAAATGGTGTGGCAAATAGTCTGTTCTAAATAAAAAATTAAAAAAAAAAAAAAAAAAAAAAAAGTATTGCATCTAGAATTAAAAAAAAAAAAAAAATACATATTGCAATCCGTTTTTAATAGATTTTGCGCAATATTTTTGTTTTAATCTGGGAAAACTTTCGCACTCGTATATTAATATAATGAATCGAGATAGGTTTTTCTTCCATTTCTTAACTGTTCTGGTAAACAGTCTGTGTGATACATGTTGTAACAGGACATTCATTTCAGTTTAACATTGAAAAGTCCCCGGGTATTTGTAAAAAATTCTCTAGTTTCATTCTTTTATTTTACTTTCTTCTATGCAGAAAAAATATTAAAGTTAAAATAACAAAAAATTTAATCACTCATAAAACGGTTTTGTAAATTTATCTCGTCGTTTAAATAACAATTTACTGCACATGTTGTATTTGCTGCAGATAAAATATTTAATGAATAATTTGTTTTTCATTTGATAAACTTCAGTAATTGTTTTTCATTTGATAAACTTCAGAAACTGAGTTTGCGCGGGAGGATTCAATAGGGAAAGAAGTTTTTGCACTCAAAAGAATGGCTAACCATTTACATAAAATTATTTCATTTTATCAAAAAGAAATGCATAAAATCCGTGTAGAAACGTATTTGTAATTTGGTTTACTGTCTGATAAAAAGATTATCTTTTAAGCAACACTCGAACCATACATTTATTGATTGTCTTTAAAAAAAAGTATTTCCTGGTATGGTGTAAGTATATAGTGCAAGATTATGCATTTCCTACTTGTTTGAATAAGTTTTTTATTAATCTCTACCATTCCTTTTATTTCTTCTTTTTCCTCTTCGTATGCTATTTCCGACGATTTGTGAGATTGAATTTTATTTTTGATTTTCAAAATAATTTCATTTTTAAGAATGAATCGTCATGAAGTAAAGGAACAAAGAAATAAGAATTCTAATAAAAATATTAAATGTATTTTATACTCAATAATCAAAATAAAGTGTAGGAAAAGAATTAAACGGATAACGGTTGTATTCTTCAATCTATATTAAAATTGTACTTTGTGTTTGGTTAGAAGAAATAAATTTTTTGCGATGTATTAGGAGTTTCAGACGGTACACTAACTCAACCAAATACCGTTTAAGAAACAAAAATGCATTTAAAAAGGAATTTATAAAATGCTTTTTGTGTTTAAAAAGAGAACATTCAAATGTCCACAGTAATTTGATGCTACTGTAAATTGAATGCCTTCAAGTTTTTCTTACATCTCGATCAGATTTCGAACTGTTTAATATGATAAGGTCTTTGGATGCTTGATCTCTCTTTTCTTTGAATTTAGTTTTTACTGAAGTAATGCATTACGTCAAGTATGTAATACCTTTTGTAAGTTTAGAGTTAAATGGGTTTAAGAAAACTGCCTGATTTCCCACTTTATTTTATTAATCATCTGCATCTCTACTACGAAAAAGAAAACGTTTGTCCAGGTCATTGATTTTAATACCTGCACCAATTTAAGGGGCTTATACACGAGGCGAGTAAAACGGGGAGTAGGACCTTGACAGTAAAATTTGCTATGGATTTCTATGACGAATTTTACTGCAAAGGTCGTACTGACCGTTTTACTCGCCTCGTGTATAAGCCCCTTTAAACGTTGTGTTTATTTTTCTCGAAGTATTACTGATATTTGATAACCATATTCACAAACTTGTACAACTCGTTAACTCATATAAGTGAGTGTATGATTTTATTTTATACACTCACACGTGCGAATTACATATTTTATTAACTGAACTTCCTATTGAAATTTCTAATCTTACGAGAATGTTTTATGAAAGTACGTATGTTTTATTTATTAATTTTTCAGCTGTAAGAAGTCAGACTTCTTTTTCGAGTTTCTTTATTTTCTTTCAATAATTTCAACTCTTAATTTTTTTTTAATTGGTTAAAATTTTATACACAATTTTCTCCGCCTTTCTCTTCGCTATTTAAGATACTTCACACCTCTGACTGCCTCGTCTGCATATTTTTTATTTACTTCATACCTGTTGTTGATGACCTCTCTTTGAAAACTATCATCTTGGAGGTACAATACAACCTTCTTCAGAACTCCAACTGGCATGAAGCCAAGGCCTTCTTATGCGGGATCAATCCTGTAACTCTTTTTGTGCGATGTTTTGATTCGTTGTTCTTATTCTATAATTCTATGTGCACGTCTCTCGAAACAATGAAGAAGCTTTGTCACGATATTGCTGACATTTGAAATTGCTTGAAGTACCCCCTAAGTCGTATTTTTGTTACGTATTCGATGAGATTATTCCCAAAATATCTTACCTTTTGTATACAATGTAGGGATTTTGTGTTTATCAGGTATATTTGAGCATAAAATAATTATTTGCTTGTTATTTTGTTTTGAAATAATGTGGTATTAAATATCATGGGTGTAATTTTATACATAGTTAAATTAAATGAACTATAATAATTACTGTGAAATAGTGATTTTCCTCTAAAGACAATTAAAATATTACAACTATTCAAAAAAAAAAATATTCCGAAGCGGTATTTTAATATTACTTACACTTTACCACAATTAATTGTACCTAATACAATTCATATTAGTTACATACTTTTCTTTTAAAAACCAATTTTACTCTTTGCAAACATGGAACGAAAATGTAGAACTCTTACAATTAGGATAAACGCAACTTGTTGAAATTCTTTGTTCAAAAGTAATGCTACTAATAATTATGAAACATTTTGGGGATTATGTGACTTTTTGAAACAGTGGCAGACATCTTAGGCCAATGTTCTTACACTGCGTCACCGCCATTTATTTATAACACAAAAGAGGAAGGGAAGTATATTCCATGAACTAAACTCTTGCTTAATGTTATTTGTTTTTTTGCTTTTTCGACTTCGATGTTTTCCTCTAGTTAGTTTTATTTCATAATTCTTTTGTCTGAGCTTTAAGATAGCTGTTCTGAAAACGTTTCTGTAGTAATAAATAAATGGTGATTTCTCAAAGCCAGGTAAGTGTTTCTTGGTAACAATTCCAAGACAATATTCATGTTTCGACGTTTCGATGAATAAATTAGTGATTTATGTATTTAAACAAAGTTTTCGACATTTAATTGCAATTAAAGTTCAGCTCTTGAATATCAATTCAGTTGAAAACATTCTTAGATTTGCTGCACTTCAGAGAAAATGCTAATTGCCGCCGCTATTTTGATATGGAGTTCTGTAACTACGGAGCTATTCTGGAAATTACTGCTTTTTATATAGCAAAAACCATCTTTTTTTTATTTTAAGAACTTTATTAATGTTATTATCATTATCATACTTATCATTTGTTATTATTCTATCAAACTTATTATATTTATTAATATAAACTTTAAATTAATTATTATTTATTATTGTCATTACATTATCATACTTATCTTTTATAATTATTATTATCAGTATCATCATAACTATTTTTATTATTGTTGTTGTTGTTATTGCTGTTGTTCTTATTGCTGATGTCAAAAAGCATATTTAAATAATTTCAAAAGTTAATTAGAATAAGTTGATTTCGAACGAAATTAACAGAATTTGATAATTTTTTAAGTAAATTGCATTTGCGAAAATTTATTTGGCATAAACGTAAAATTGTCGGTGAATGTTTTTACAATATAGTTGTAAAACAAATTTAGTTTCATTGTAATTTTTTTAAAACTAAATACGTATAAAACTACACATTCTTTACTAATCTATTTTATATTCTCCGTCACTTACATACTCTCACTCCGTTGATCTTACAAAAGCTCTCAAAAATATGTTTTAAAAGTTGAACTGTAGTATTTAAACACTTTCGAACCATTCTGCAACTCCGCACTTTCTCTAAAACTTCTGTATTTTTCAACTTTTTTTTTCTCTTTTTTTTCCCCTCTCTCTCTTTACATTCTTGGGAAAAGTCGTTGATGCGACGTAGCGCAATTCCCTCCCATGTGGGGTGTATATTATTCTCTTTTTCACGCGGCTGACATTCAAATCTGAAAAACAAATTGCTGAGCCACAGCGTTCTGCTTCTTTACTCCAGTAAATTTTGCAGTGTCATCGGAGCGACTTAAAATGCCCATGGCATAAATCAAATACGTCATTTCACTACATCATCTAATTATTTGCTACCGAATATTAATTTTTTTTAAATACCTTCTGTTTCGGATTTTGAATGTCTGATAAGCTTAGTTTTGGGTTGTATATTTCTATTCAATGCATCAGCGACGTAATATTTATCACCTACTTGAATCACTTTTAAAAGATGCAAGTATTGGTGACAAAGATCTGAAATCGTCTGCACCTTTTCCCATTGAAAATTAAAAAGCGGTGGGCTACCAAATGAATAAGAATACTCATTATTTGGCAAGTCATAACATATTTGATAATTGGATTTATTTCAACTTATTCAAATTTGATTTTTGAACAGTTTCGGCTATTTTTACTACTGCGGACCAGTATATTTATAATCTACTACCATTTCTCTACATCCTATAAAAAAAGAATTCTGTCCGATGTCCGATGGGGAGCCTAAACTTGCAATCACTATCAATCTATAATAAACCTCGTTTCAAAAAACTATGAATATTATGATATTTCTTCAAATAGAAATAAAATCGCCTTTGTAATATAGAATCTTTGAACTAAAAAAACGATTTCTACTACTTATTGTTTCCTTTCCCTATTTGTCTTTTATTATACGCAACTGCTCTTTGGAATTTAAAAAATATATACATATTCTTTATTTGTGGTTAAGCGGTAATTATGTGCTTGTAATTCTTTTCTTTCGTAATGCTTTCTTTTCTCGTTTGCTGTTCGCTGTGGTTTGCAGTTTCTCACTTAACAGTATGTTGCGCTTCATTTCAATTTAAAAATTTCATAGCTATGAACTGGGAAATATTCGATGCTAAAACCAAAAACCTTTACAATTACATTCAGAGAGATTTCTGCCTTGTCAGGTTACGCTCTATTTGTGAATTTCTTCTATTTAGTAACCAGAAACGTCAATGACATATTTGAACTGAATAATTATTACGATTCTATACTTAAACAAACGTGTTTAGTAGTGAGCTCTCAAAGGACAAAGTTATTTTACGTCTATAATATAAATATTACCTAATATTAATAAATTGTACAATTATGTGTATTTTGTTCCTTATTTAAAGGGACTTATATTAAAAAATTTATTTTATATTTATATTTCTAAGGACACTTGCTTTTCACAAACAAGAATTTAAATTATGTATTATTTCTGCACTGCGTTATTTTAGGAAGATCCTTTTTTCTCCCTTTATACAAAAGCAAGCTTGATGAATGATACACTAATTTAAAGGCTTGGACTTTCGTATTTCACGAATAGTTTATTTATAATGAATTGCACACAGCATTGCCAGACGTAGTATTTTTAATAATACGCTGTTGTTTTTCCTACACCTATATTTCGACATAGTGCCTTTCTTAGTACTTTTTAAAGTGCAGGAAGTCTTAGTTTTTGAACTACTATTGATTATGCAATAGGTAAAATTATTATTAAACATAATACGTCCAAAATGCCCTTGCAAAAAATTACATACCGAACAATTTTAAGTCCGAGGTCTGGCAACGCTGATTACACATAGTGTTATTTGTTAGAAAACTGAAGTTAAAATAATGAAATAAATAATTGCCCACAAATTTTGGAAAGCTATGACAGTACAGTATGGCATACAGTAGATAGCGGCATTGTAAAAAAGAGAAAATCACAATTTAAGCAGGCTTCCGTCGCAGACAGGCAAACGAAATGCCATAACTCCTCTTAGAAAACTGTTGCGTTTCAAAACTGAGATGCATTTATTAACTGAAACGAGGCATGACAAATCTGTGCGTTAATCTCTAATTGCATTTTGCGTAAATACGACTCTCCATAATGGTGGTCTCATTATTTGCTTCCGTTAATAACTCCAAAGTACTAATTTCTGCGTCAAGTGCTATTTGCGAAACCATCCCGTCGTCTAAATACCTGTTTCGGACGCACGACAGGTAGTTGTAAAAACTGTTAATCTTAATTACCTCTTCCTGCCAATATTATTTTATTGCTTAGGGTTTTTTTCTTCATTCTACCTTCTGAAGTTTCATTTAGTTAACCATCTGAAATGATCTATTTGAATTTTCGTTTGCGCGTGTTGTTGCAACAGGCCTATATTCTTCATTAGATTCTGAACTTCAGAAACCTTTAATTTATTAACAATAATGGAGATTTTGTTCCCTAACAGCTGAAATTCTTTACATTGTGTTTATTTTATTGAAGTTATATCGTGGAAAATTAGTCGCAATTTGATTTGTATAAAAATATTGTTTAAAAGTTGTGCTTAATTTAAACATTCTAATGAATAGCTGCATTTTTATTTCCTCATTGAAGTCATTTTATTGAAGTTAAATCTTGGGAAATTAGTCACAATTGGACTTGTAAAAAAAAAAATTGTTTAAAAGTTGTGTTTAATTTAAACATTCTAATGAATAGCTTCGTTTTTGTTTCGTCATATTTTTGAGTATGATGAAGTAGCTATTTGACCTGACATTTTCTTAATCTTTTTCCCCATGTATGCATAAAAAAAAAAAAAAAAAATGTAAATTCAAAATAGTTTTTTACCCAGAAAAACTTTCAATTTATATTGTTAACTAGTCAGGTAGTAACAATTTATATGATCTAATTACATTTTGGGCCTATCCTTAATATTGCCTTATTTATAGCATAAAATGATATGATATTTTAGATTAAAAATCAAATTGCATTACAATTACGAAATAACTACAGGAATACTAAAATATTCCTTATTATCTTCAAGCTTGCTATTCAGTATATAAGGTAGTATATAATAAATAGCAAGCTCGATATTCTCCAATAGGGGAACAGTTTACTCTAAAAAATTGTATCTTTTCCTTCCCATTAGCATGAAATTTTTATCCGCAAATATTATTAACAACACTAAACAATTTTTTATTAATAAATCAAACCAATATCGAAACATCAAACGCTTTTTTTTTCTTTATTGTTATTAGTAATATTTTTATAATACAAATAGCAAATAATTGAGGAACCTCACAAATACCAAGTAAGAAATAAAGAAAGGACCTGAGAAATAATGCACAATTTACCACTTTTTTCCTCTGCATCATAATGCAAAATAAAAAATAAAAAAAAAATATGCGTCATATTGCATCTTAATATCTCTTATTTCAAGTTTATTTTCGAAATTATCATACTAGATCACGATGAAATACTAGGGAAAGTATTAGGGACTGTTAAAAAGGTGACGACTTTTAACTTCTGACTTATCAGTTGTTTAACCTGCAGGACCCCCCCCCCCCCCTCCCTTCTCCCCACATTCAACTGTATTTTATAAACAACATTGCTTTCTTCTTCCTATTAGTACTATTTCAACTAATAGTGATGCTAACTGTTGTGTGGAAAGTGAATAACATTGCCAAGGGGAGGAAGGGACGCAAAAGCAAGAGACTAACATTTAAAGTGTGTCTCAGAAAACTATGAATATGTTGGTGAATAATTGAAGTAGTAAATTTTTGATTAACTTAGAAACTTTATAAAACGATATTTTCTAAGTGGAATAATTCCAGGTTATACTTTTATGACCGAATACTTTGTATGGAGACAAGGGAAAGGTGGGACATTCTGGTGAAATTTAATACTAATAAAACTTTGTTTGCCTCCATACAATAGAGTTAAAATGCTGAAAATGCTTTTTTGAGTGTAAACTAATAAATGATAACACTTTTATTATTTATCTACAAAAATAAAGTTGCAGGAACATAAATTGTTCACTTACTGTAGAATGCTCCATATTTGAAAAGCGGGAGCAATTTTACAATAACTATATGTAACCTGTCTTCAAATATAATTATTCTTTCTTAGAAGATTGCTTTGGAAAATACAGTACACCAACATCCTTATTACTCTGCATTGCATTCTATAAAAAAGCTATTTTTGTTCAAGTTCAATATGTAGGTACTTTTATTTCAGTTCATCTAAAAATCTTATAATATTACATCAATGTATTATAAAAAATAATTTTTCATCTTACAATATTTCAATGAATTTCTGGTATGGTGGACTGATTAACTGTGTGACCACCTTCACCCCTGGATAAGTGCATGCCACGCAATAGAGTTGCTAGGTTAAGTTTTCACTTTCAGTTTCGTTTTTCGGAAGATAAGACGTTCAGATTAAAATATTCTACATTTGTGTTTCGAATGGGCAAAAACCCTGAAGACTTCCATTCCGGATAAACAAACACCGTTATATCTTTATATCTCGTATCTACTAGATTCTAAATCAGAGATTGGAGAGCATTTAGCGGGCAATCACCAACACTAAAATTAGTCTTAAATAATATATTTGGTTGTTGACTGCTTTAGAGATTATCTATCGGAAAAACTACACGAATGATATGCATCTCCGAAACATCGTTATAACAGTAACTGGACCATCTTGACTAGACCTAGAGTAATAAAAGTTTTTTTTAGAGTAAGTTTTTTGGGGGAAAACTTTTCATTGGAAACCGTCACACTCACAAAGAGGAAAGCCTTTTGTTAATCGTGTATTTTAATCTATATTTATGCTATCAAATCACCCCTATATCGCAGGAACTATTAATGCTTAAAAACTGAATCAACTAAACTAACAACGAAGTAAGAAAACTCGCTAAATGAGAAACAAAAATCTATTTTTACACCACCAGTACTCATGCTACGTCAACATTTTTTTCGCAATATCGAAGTTCAATTAGTATATCTCTGTGTCGTATTTGTTAATAAGATAGTGGTATGTGCGTTCATTAGTTAATCACCTGAGGAGAAAGTTCAATTAGCGGCAAATGTCTTCAGATATCTTGAGGACTTCATGGGTGGATTCTTTTTGTGAAGGCCTGAGGCTGCAACTCCACTAATTAATAGTGAATGTTTGAGACTTTTATTTGAGCAGCTGTCTCTGAAGATGAGCTCAGGTGTTTATCCAACCTGACGATGGGTTAGAGAGGTTGGCTGTCAAGAAATTAAATCTTGAGAGAGCTTTTTAAGTAGGTGGTGCGGTTAAGAGCATCTTGAAAAGGCTTTAAAATTATTTAATGTAACAGTAAGTATTTTAAAATGGAGAAACTTTAGATAGTTACATGTAGGGTGTATTTTTACATAAAAGGGTTGCATCGTTTTATATTACACGTTTTAAATTTTGAAGTGCACTCTTATTTGGTATTAAAACTTCATATCGAAGCACTCTCATTAAATGGAAAAATCGTGTTTCTTATTATTTGTATTTTTCAATATACCTATGGAAAGAAATATGTTTCAAATTAGTTTCATTGATCTCAAGTTAAGAACATATCTTCTTTCTTCGTTTTCCACTATTTTCTCTATCTCTTCACCTCTTTCTGCCCCGCAGTCTTAAATGTTCACTAATTAGCTTTTAAGGAACTGCAGTGAATTTCTACTGTAACTTCGTGAGAAGTGTGGGAATTATAAATGAGTGAGTTAATTAGTTAGTCAAGCCTTTCGCTTTAGAGATATAGATGAAATAAAAAAGATTATTTTGCACAAGGGCTGGAAAAAAAACCAGTTTTATATATATATATATATATATATATATATATATATATATATATATATATATATATATATATATATATATATATATATATATATATATATATATATATATATATATATATATATATATATATATATATAAACATAAACCAAATAAATCGGTTTTTGTTGGGTTCTTTTGGTTTAAACCTGTTTTTTTTTTTTTTTTTTTTTTTTTTTTAATTTAAAATCGGTTCTAATTATTTGGATACATATTTATAAATAAAATATGACATTAACTAAAATAATTAATGTTCGAATAACTATAAATATTCCTTCTGAAAATAATTTAAACTAAATAAATAAACAATTGTTGCTACTTATGTGGACATTCAAATCATAATTTTAATGTTTTATTGAGAGGTACTGTGTTTTAAATTCAATGTATACAGTATAATACAATGATAATTGTTTACTACAAAATAAATGGAATAGTGCTCTTAGATTCATCAGTAATGGAGATAAATTATTCAAAACGATATTTTTAAGATTTAGATACAAATTTAAAATGCAATAATTTAAGTTTAATTAATAATTTTGAATAATTACAAAACATTAATCTATCTATTAAATTAATTTAAAAACTTATTGTTCTTTAGTCTTTAAATTCAAGGTTTATTTAAAAAATGATTAGAACTTTAACTATAGTATTCGTAAAATTTTTTATTTACAAAAACATCACTCAATCATATTTTATAGTATCAAGAATGTAGATATTTCATTTAGTGAATAATTTTCTTGAAAAATAGAAAGAAAACAAAATTATGATTTCTTTATTCCATTTAAAATAAATTTTGGATTTAACATTTTTTGAATAAAAAAACAAGTTTTGCTACTTTTTCTAAAACCTGTCTATTAGGCAACAATTACACAACTCCAAAGAGAAAGAAAATATTGTCTAGTTTCGCTGTAGTTATTTTTACAATAAAATTATTTAAACTTCATCCAATACATCAAAATTAAACTTTTTTATATCATCTTCTTGCTTTTGCCATCATTCTATAACTGTTACATTTTCAATAAATTCCTTTTGAAAAAGATATCTTTGGAATGGAAAACTTTTGGTTAAAAGTAGAAGTTATTTACAACATCAAGTAAATATAAAAATCTAATTGTAAATATATAAATAAAAATAAAATTTTAAATTATTCTTTAAAAAAACCAATTGATTTTTTTTAGAAAAACAAACAAACCTTGGTTTAAACCAAATGTTTTAACTTGGCCAACCCTGTTTTGCACAAATTAACTCTCTTTTAAATTATAAAAATTGCAACTGTTTCAAATGGAAATAGTTCCACCTTTATCATAATTGTTTACTGAATAGATTAAAAAAAAATCGGCAGCAATCATATTTTCTTATTTGTAACAGTAAATGTTACTTATCTATCTCAAAATGTGAAAGGAATTGCAAGGGGTCAATGCTCACCTTTCTTTTCCATTGTGTAAATAAATTGAAGTATAATACAGTCACAAAAAATTGTTCCATGGACAGAAATCAATGTCATAATTATCTATAGGTGGACACTACTATTATTATGTGCCTATCTCTGACGGAGACCTCAACTTCTGATAAATTAAAATCACATTTTTTAAACATTTTTGTTCATTTTTAAAGTTTTTATTGTAAAATCAGAATGTGGGAAACCTTCAATCTATTTAAAAAAATTTCATCAAAATATAACCAGAAAAAATATTATTTGAAAAGCATAATTGGAACAATGACAATACAATTAAACCAACGACAATAAATAAATGTTTCAGAATTTTTTTAATTTTATGAATTTTACCTTTAGTTTTAGCATATTTTAATTTCTATGTGAAATCTTTTCTCTTATTTTAGTATTATGGATAAAATATGGGATTTAAGAAATGATAACTCAAAATTAAAATAGGACAATCACGCATATATATATGCAAAAAGATTTGTAACCATTAATTTAGGATTAATGAACTTTCTCAGGGGGGAATTTGTTAATGTATTTAAAAAGATGCCATTATAAATGGATTTCGTGTAAAAAAAAAAAATTAATGAGGAAATAAAAATTGATAAATTTTGAAGTTTTACATTGTAAATAAAGGCCACTGTTTAAGAACTTGCTGACGAATCCAACACTGCCTTGGCAGAATTGGGGAAATCATAAAAAAGCTCACTAATAATTTACATCAATACCATGCGTTTGTAGCTCACTTCTCCAACAGACATATCTTGCACTCCCAAGCAATATGCTCTACGCCAATGGAACAACAACCTAGTTCTTCCTATCTGTTCATAAATATTTTTCTGAGATAAACAAAAAATATATTATTTTATTGCTTTTATGATTGGTTTTTTGTTTGTCTCTATAAAAAAAATAACAACACCAAACTGTTTTACCAACAAAATATTTTTCTTGGATGTAATCATAAACATTTCATCTCAAAAACATTTCTCCAATCACTACCCAAAACTGCCCGAATATGAAATCCCTTATCGATGACAAAAGACATGTTTGCTCACTCTTAATACGAAGAATTCTTTCTCGTTGAATCTAAAAATAAGACCAGCCAAGGGTCTTTTTTTTTCTTTTCTCTCGTCCTGACTTAACTAATAATTCGAGGTGTGGCGCTAAAACGAGACGTTACTTCCTGAATATCCTATGCCGCCAGAAAAAAATGTCGTCCTCGTCCGCCCACCTTTTCAATATCAAACAGCACCGCTGTCAGAATGGTGCAAGTCAAGTATTTAGATTATATCACCCCACGTGTTGCATCCAATGATTTCAAATCACAGAGGGTGGGCAGTTACGTTAAAATACCTTGAAAAATTAGATCGTATTTTCGTACGTATTGAAGGTTTTAATAACATTTACGAATTACGTATTCTTAATTCCGATCTTGCACTGATATATTTGCATACCTCTAATTCTAAGCTTGCGCTTAGTTCTTAACCATACTTAATACTCCAAAAATGGTCTAATTCTCTTCTTAAACTTTGATCGCCTCCAAACCACACATTTTAGCCGAATTACGAGTCTTTATTTAGCATTTTAATATTAATGAGGGAAAACAATTGTACAATTTCGCTCATTCCTTAGACGCTCAGATGGAAACGATAAAGATTAAAAAAAAAAAAAAATATTATTATTCATGAACATACTCTCTTTAAATCAAGATTACTTCAACAGAACAATACTTAATTGTTCCCAGAGCAACATGAGTTAAGTTAACCGTATACTACAGAAAAAAGTATGTAATGCGTCTGTGTGTGCCAAAATGTGTAATAAGGTCAAATTTTAATACAACATATTTATTTAACAGCGTATATTTTATCTCGAACTAATTATGAAACAAAACAGTGTATCTGACAATGACTGAAGTTGTATTATTAACACAGAATACGCTAAAGATTGATTCAGTGCTACTCAATTTCAGAGAAAAAAATTTAAAAGGCGAAATTACCTTTGATTATGGAAAATCGATTTTATTATTAAGTCTTTTGATGATATGCTACTATTTATGTCGATTTCATACACATGTGGAAATAATCTTTTCGTTGCTAAAGTAAAAAAGAAAATTAATTCTCTCGACTCGATTAGAATCTTAAAATAGGAAATCGATTCTTTGAAAATTTGAAGATTGATTTATAGTGGTATTAGAATGCTTTCTGTTGTTGAAATTTTTGAAAATATGTTACTTTTTAATAGAATAATAAATTAGATGTAGGTATATTTATAAAAGGAGCTTTTTAATTTGGTAGTTTGTATAGTTAATAGATTTTTAATTTAAAAGAATATTTATTGTATTTTAATATAAGGTCATATGCTGAAATATATTTTAAACATCATTAAAACATTCACCTAAGCTGTCTTTCGAAATTTTCTTTATAAATGATTAATTTAAATTAAATATAATTTGTAAATAGTTTCTAAAATAACTTTTTTTTAATTTTTTAAGTAAAATTTAAGAATATTTGTGTTTTATTAACTACTAAAAAATAATTTATATTCTATTGGCATGGAGAAAATTATAAAAAAATCAAGCCATTTCTTTCAGAGAAGTTGATGATATTAATCTGAAATAAAATACGGTGCATTTTGTTAAACGTGATTTCATTATTTTAGTGTATATTTGAATCATACTTTTTGTTTTTTCGTGGTAAAAATCATTATATTACCTGGTCATGAACAACATTAGTTAAATTAATATAGATGCCATAAAGTACGAACAGTATTCTTATATATAATAAATAAATTAATACTCCAATACATCTCCAATGTATTCGCTGTCTCAAGCTTAGCTCAAAATACTAGTAAAATGATAAAATACACTCTAAGATGTGTGTCGCTGTTTCAAGCAATTACTTATATGTCGAGTTAGATTCCCAACTTATGCCATATCTCTTTCTTATAAATTTCTGTGCGAAGTTCTTCCCTATCATCAGACGTAGATCACTTTGTCTGAAAACTACATAAAGAGATAACGGTACTTCAGTAGCAGTTTATCATGGAGGGGACACATTTATCTCGTTTAAAACGAGAACAGACGGTATTTTTGTCTTCATAATTTTCCCTCCCATTTTTTTAATCCGTGTTATCTAAAAACGTATCTCTAGGGATTTTTTGCTAGGTTAACTTAGCAAATGTCCCAGTTTATTTTAAATTAAAGCTATATTCATTTTCATAAATTTCTTTTAAAGAATTAAATGAATTCAAAATATAAATGAAAAATGCATAAATTCAAAATATAATTGCAAGTTCCTAAAATAATTTATTTTAGTTTTAATAATGTGCTAAAACTTATTACTTTCAAATAGATGTATTTAATTATGAGCAGATATTTTATTAATTAACTAAACGTAGTTTTGTAGAGATACAAGAGATTATTAATTTAAATACAGCCGCGTTGTTCCCAGCCATCGATTTTTTTTTGATTTTTTTTTTTTTTTTTTTTTTTTTTTTTTTTTTAATAGTTCCGTTTGGCTGATCTCCACAGTACCATTTGGCGACAATTTTTGTTGATAGCAATGGTGAGGGGAAAATGAAAAAAAAAAAAACGTTGAAACGCCCTTAGTAACTTAGTGACTTGATTTTTATTTTAAATTTTATAAAAAATAATAGCGAAATTATCTTTACAGATGATACAATGATTCATAAAAATATTTATATGTTATGCTCATAAAATAAGAACTTGGATTTTTAACTGAGATTTTAGAAGAAAATTTTTTTCCGAAAACTTTTAATTTTCAAAACAAATCATTTTCCCTCATTTTTTAAATATTAGTGGGAAAATATTAATTTAATCTTTAACTTAAAATTTCTTTCAAACGTCACTAAAATTTAAATTTTAACTACGTCTTGAAAGTTTTTTTTTTTATGTAAGTGTTATTGCGCAACAAAGCATCATGCCACAAGTAACAAAATTGGAGGAAATAAGCACTACCAATAAGCATATCTTCTACACCAACTCATTTACCTAAAGGACTAACTACTTGGAGAGGGTTCTCAATCTAACACGGAACCACTTACTTCAATTATCTTTCCATTCAAATACAATACGCATAAGAGAGAAAAATATTGAGTAAGTAACTAATTAAAATATATTACCGCCCAAAATATTGGATTTAAAAATAGATTTTCAGAAAAAAAAATTTGGATATGAATAATTAGTTCTGTCTTTGATTAAAATTACTTCACGACATCAGAACCTGTAAAATGCAATTGCTAAAATAATTAAGCAACCTTCAACTTTAAATTTTTCCTCAGACCGGTATCAATTTAGAAAGCAAACGTTTACCAAATGAGCCAAGGAAGACAATGTGCTCTTTTTGAAAATTAAGGCCCCCCCCATTGACAGATTAAAAAAAAAATTCCTGAACAATCTAGCATGTATTCACCGACCATCACTTTTCTACAGACCATAATTTTGATAAAATAAATAATTTTTGTATACATCGCATAAGTCAAATAGATGATAGTAAGTATGAGAAGGTTATTCTCTTTTGCTTATAAGACCACAGTTTATCATACCCTGATTTCTTGGCAAACTTTCTACCTGTCTCCGAGCACTACGTGTACACTGCTGAGGCTAGGATGAAACATTTTTTTCTGAGTTAGAAGCGATGGATCTCCATTTTCTTTATATATTTATGTTACTGGAAGCGGCGCATCCACAAAGTTCAGAATGAAAAGAAGACCCCTCAAAAAAAAAAAAAAAAAAAAAAAAAAAAAAACTGTTTCTTGGCCTCAACTCAAAAGCGTGGCAGAACATCATGTGTCTTTTCCTGGAAGGACTTTTTTGCTTCTGTGTTGCATCAGTGGTACTTGTGAAGACAGACACTAGTGACAAAATGGCTTCAGTAGGTAGACAGCGTTGTTTCTTGGAGGAGGAAGGATGTGATTAGCCTTAAGTACACTATCCTTTTTTCATATATTGCCATTGAATCATTGTCCGATTGACAAATGTCTTCATCGAAAAAAAATATCACAATCACGTCTGATAAATGCTTCATAATATGAGGACAATGAAGTAATAATAATAGTGTTGTGGCATGACAAGGCCAAGATCCATGGAGTACTTTCACCCCTCCATATATCTGGTGGTATGGTGAATTTCAGCAAATGCAATTATCCGGCCTCCCAAAAGACAATGACACACTTTAAAATCTTATAATAAATTAAAATGCTGACGTATTTAGTTACTGTTTGTTGTAAAATACTTGATGTGTTAATCTTTTTTTTTTAGTTTTTAAACTAAATTCAATTGCTTAATGTGTACCAATACCTTAATTATAACCAATCCAGTTCAATCAACAAATATCTTCGTACATAGCACCATCACCAACCTGGCATCAAAAAGTATTTTTTCTCAACGTCTTACTCTCTGGAAATCTATCGGAATTCGCTCAAAATTTGACTTTTTATGTAAAGGAATTATTATGCTTATACAATAAAAAAATAAAATTAAAAACTTACACTTTTTACTTAATAGAGTTGAAGAGAAAGGAAAGCTTTAAAATTATGCTCATGGTAATCTGAAGTGATCATGATAGATAAAAAAAAATCCAGTGCAAATACTCACAAGCCAAGAGTTAGTATAAATTAACAAGTATTTTTGTTAGATTTCGTTTTATCTCAATTATTATATCTTAATCCTCATTTACTTTTAACGCTCTTTTTTTCAAGCTTAGTATTGGGTGACAAGAAATAAGCATTCACGATACGAAAGTGTTATACCACCGAACATAATGCGTTCAAATTTTGTGACTTAACTAAACTAACTACCAAATTTGATGTACAGAGCACTTTCATGATAGTGTGATTGTTCTTTAGTGTTCTGGATAACACAGAAATGGGCATTTACTGGCACCATTATTCCCCAGACTTCGATCAGTGTGACTTTTTTTCTATAGGGATATCGGAAAGAGTATATTCGACAAATTCCAAAACGGTTTCTGAGCTGCAGGTTGGCATTCAGCGTTGGCAGTAATTGATATGCCAACACTATAGCCTGTGATGGAACATTATGCTCTTCTTATGTATCACGGAATTGCACGTGATGGTAGACACATTGAACATGAGATTTCTTAAATTTGGTATATCTATCTGCATTCTCTTCTTGGAATAAAGCTTATTCATGCATCCGTTTGTTGGTCGCTTCATTTTACTTTCAGTGCTCTTATTTCTTGTCAACCTGCATTGAAATATGTATTTGTTGATTTTATCAAGACACTTGCATAATCTAAAAATATATTTGCACTTTTAAACTTGTTAAATTGTTGTAGAAAAATACGGTACAACAAATATCTTATATAATGAAGTTATATTTTGACTATTTAATTTAATCAACGTAATCATTATCACGTGTGGAGATCATTTTAACAAACCAAGAGTATTAATTAAGAAATAGTTTTCAAAATTATTCCTATACCTTTGAGAAAAGTTGTCGAAACTCCGTACATTTAACTGATAGAAATTACTTATGAATCGCCCCGTTTTTACTTATGTATCTTTCACTCGTTCGTAATAAGTCATGGGAAAATTCATCCAGACAATCCTGTCACGTGGGAAATGCTTCACAAGTTGTCACTGTTGCTATCAATCAAAGTCGTGCTTATCCTTCTCAATGATACGTGAAGTGATTGTGAAGTGTCAAATCACTGGACAACCATTCATTAAGGATCAGTAACCTCGTATTTCAGGATTATCAAATATTTATGTTTTTCAATCTTGCTTCAGGAATTACAATGGGATTAACTTCATGAATTACATAAGGAACATTTAAAAAAAACAATTATTAGCAGCCGAGATAATTTATTATTCTATATGAATACGAATAAGGTATAAATATAAGAACACATATGTACGGCCTGTTAATTTTAAGTGCTAAATCATGTTTTACTCGGATGCTTGGGGCATTAAAAATATATTATATTTGAAGGAATTATGTGGGGTTTTTTTTCAAATTGCTCAAAGAGAACACCCGTGAGATAAAACAATAAGGCTTCAAAATTTTGTAACATCTTTACGTAATCTTACCTTGTAATAATGTTTAAATAATTACATTATTCAAACAAACAGAAGTGAATTGATTCAGAAAATAATTTTCTTAAGTACATCAGGTGTATTCTGTAGTTTCTCTTAGGGGTCGATTCAATAATATATTTACTATGGATAATTCAACGAATCAAACTCCACCATCAGAGCTCTACTATTCCCAATAGCAAGTAGATGTTTTACTTCAATCTTCACAGATGTGGATAAATTCTGTTCATTTCTTAAAAACGATGCTTTTTGTTATGATGGAGGTTCATTGCAGTGAAGTCTAACAAAAGTTTATTACTTAAAATTATATTAGCTTCTAATTTTTTATTGGCATAAAAATACTTTTGTAGCTATATCCAGTAAAACATTTTTATTTTGAGTCTCTCTGTCTCTTTTTTACTATTTGTCCCTGGTTCGATTCGATTGTAATCAAGCTTCAATCTCGACCAAAATTATTATCCCCTTAACTATATTATGCTAATTGCAATCCTTAAAGACGATAATGTTACGATTTTTGCATTTTTCCACAATATTTATGACGAGTTAGTTTGTCATTGCTCCAGACAGAAACATTATTGTACCCTCTTTACTTCAGATCAGAAAAAAGAAGAAAGAAGAAAAAAAAAAAATAGGATGTAAGACATGATTTTACACCTTCCGAAGTGAGATGGCGCAGGGCTCAAAAGAGACAAAGACCTTTGAGTGCACCTGCCATCATTCTATGACACGAGCCAAAATTAAATGTGTCATTCTGTCTCTCTCAGTCTCTCGATTTTTCAAGTACTTTTATTTTCAACCATATTTCTGAATTTATGGAATGCTTAGTGTTTTGCAGTAAGCATCCTTGGATCGGTTAATATGTCTTCTAGTTGCCAAAAATGATAAGAAAAATATGTCATATCGTCACTTGGAAAAAATATTTTTTTTTGTCGTTTCAGTTGCTCCATTTCATTTGTAAAAATGTCTTCTTTTCATGTGAAACTCGTATTCGATATATATATATATATATATATATATATATATATATATATATATATATATATATATATATATATATATATATATATATATATATACTGGTATGTTATTTTCCAGTTAATTGCACGACATAAAAATAGACGATTGTTTAATGTCTTTTCTATAAGCGAATAGTCTTGTGGATAAGGTCGTTGGGTAGATTCCAGCTCAAAATGAATTTTTTGTGCAAATTGTATGCCAATTTTAAACTGCCCCATATCTATGTCAAATGTCTATTATTGCACTTTTGTAAATATTGCAGGTCATGTGAGTTGGATCGCTTTGTTCGTTGCTAGGGGTTGATGGAAGTTAATGTTTATTTAAGTAAACCAGAGTCCCTTTGAGACAGTTTTTCGTGATTTCTTTAAACAAGCTCTCTTTTGATTTATGGTGTTAATAGTCGGTTGATTTAATTGCGTTGTAAGAAATTAAGTTTTGCTATAAATTTAAAAGAACTAAGTAAAGTTAAGTAACAGATCTCAAATGCATGAATATACAATTTAGATGAAAAGTAACTTCGTAAAATTCATTTTTTTAATAGATGACAATCGCACGAATAACTTCTTTCAATAAGATAGTTTGCAATTTTATTTTCAATTAACCGTATGTTAATATAAGGAAATGAAAGTATTGCATTCGATATTTTTTTTTTAATTTTTATCATTATTATTATTTGTATTTCTACACACTTTGGAACGGACTTAGCTCGAAAATGTGATATAGAAAAAATGTCTCTGTATGTGTGTCTGTCCGTTGTCAGCATAACTCCGGACAGATTGACCTACTATTTTCAACTTTTGTATACCGGTCAGTGGTGGCCATAAGATCTGCCATTAATGTGTTCGCTAAAATTGCGTCATTATTATAGTGCAATTGAAAGGTGTGCGATGTTCCACACCCCTAGATGATTGATTTTTTTGATTTTTTTTTTGGGGGGGGGGGAAGAGTTGAGGGTGCAATCTAAGATTTACTTCCAAAAATACTGCCAAACTGGTCTTTTTATAAATTAATAAAAATATGAAAACAAAAAATGTAAATTAAACCAATCCATGTGAAGTTTAAAAGCTTCGACAAGTATTAAACTGTAATTGAAAGTTGTGTTATATTTCACTCCCCTAGTCTGATAACAGTACGTTATTAATTTTATTGGCATTTCTTTTATTTGGTGCACTCCATTTATTTTAGATGCATTTCCAAGCCTGAAGAGCTTACTTTCTCCATATGATCCATTATCAGGATGATTGGTATCATTTCGTGCATATAGAAACTATATTTGTTATAAACTAGATTAGATATATATCGATGACGAGTCTATAAGTAGATTTTACTTGATAGAAAATTCATTTTCAAAATTTAAAAAATACCATTTAATTAATTCTGAATTCAAAGTAAATTTGTTTCAGAAACTATTTGGGGAAAGAAAACTGAAATTTGTATTTGTATATATATATAAATCAAACGATATTCATGCACTTTTTTTATTGTTCATTTTTTCAGACTATGTCCGTTATTTGATAATTTTCATACGTTTGATAATTGGTTGAAATTCTTAACTGAAGTTGAATAAGTCGCCCCTTAAAGGTATTCTTCGCTTTGCGAACAATGAAACGTGTTTTGGGATTATTTGTGTTGTTATTATGAGCTAATTTCAGAATCCTATGTTTTAAAAATAATTGTATTATGAAATAACGTTGCTTCTGACAAGATACAAATTGCAGCTGAAGATTTCGTCAGAAATAAAATTCATCGAAAACGACCCACTCACTAATACCGCTACTTCTCAGATACCACAAAACCAATTTGAATAATTTATGAGTTAAACCTAAAGGGAATAGAAATGCCACACAACTGCAAAAAATAGGTCCTAATTCATTGGATAATATCTCACACGTGATAAAAGACTGGATAACAGGCTTGACAGAGCAATTATATACAGTACTTTGGCATGGACATTTTTTTGAAAAATTAAATTTCTCTTAAACGTTAGTTTAAGCAAATTATGAATTTTTCAAAATAATTAGAATTTTCTGTATTAATGGCCGATTTATAAATTTTATTGGTAAACTAATTTACACAATTCGTAATGGGTTCAGATTCTCACCTGACGTAATCGTTTGACCATTAAATCCAAAAAAAAAAAAAAAAAAAAAAAAAAAAAATGTTTAATGGAGTTTAAATTTTTAATTTTAATTACCCATATGTAAGATGAACACTTGAACTTTTTCTTTTAATTATCATTGTAATAATATGATTTTTTTTTTAATTACTAATGATGTTTACATGAAAAAAAGTTCACTTTTACTCAAAAATTAATTAACTAATTGGCATTTAACTCGTTGTTTTGAGCCTCCATCAAGTTTGTAGAATATAGAATTTTTTTAACATTGTGTGTGTGTGTGTGTGTGTGTGTGTGTGAACGTAGAAAAAATCACTATTTTTCTAAAATCCTTTGTCGTTAAAAATTCATTTTCTTTTCCAATTAATTTAATTTGACTGAGGTTCAAAAACATCTAATAGGTAATGCAGATTTTAATCGTCAAATAATTTTTTTTAAAGTTTATCCTGAACTTCAGTTATCACTGTTTAAATGAAGTTTCTCGTGCCAAAAATATCTTCAGTTAAGGAGATATTACGATTTTTTTATTTTTTTTTTATTTGCATTTTTTTTTTTTTTTTTTTTTTTTTTTGCGTTTTGGAATGCGCTTAGCTCAAATAAGAGATCTAGAAAATATGTATGTGTGTCTATCCGTCTTTATTATGTCTCCGAACTGATTGACCTACGATGTTCAACTTCGTCAGTGGTGGCCACGGGACCTGTCATTAAGGTATTTGTCAAAATTACGCATGCTCTTAAGAGAGCTGCCAATGAATTGCAGCAATGCTAAATTCTCCATAAAAATATAATTTTTTTTGCAATTACAGTTATCGGATCAGCTCAAAAACTTGCCAGAATAATGAGAAGGTTTCAAAGATTATAAACACGCAAAAAATAGAAAATTGATATTTTTATTATTTTTTGTGAAAACAAAGGGTACCAAATCCCTTTAAGGTGCCCTAAACATCCCACTTCTGAAATCTCCGTTAAAATGCGATAAAGGCCTAAAAAGGTGGCAAAACGAATGTATTTAATACAGGGTTGACTTCTTTCCTCGCCCATCAACGAGTGTTTCTTCTCTGTTACACTTGCAAGAAAGGATAGTGAAATATGTATCGAAAAACGTATCGTCAATTTCATATTTGGGTTTTTTTTTTTTTTTTTTTTTTACCAATGTAACAATTATCGCCTAAAGTTTCGCCAAACTGACCATTTTTAAATTAATGAAAATAAAAAAACGAAAACGATAAATTACACCAATCCAAGACAAATTTAAATGCAGTGACTAGAATTGAGTATAATAAAAAGTTGTGTGATGTTCCACACCACTAGTTCGTGTGGAATTTCTATAACCTTTTTTTGGGAGAAAATTAAACTCATTTTTAAACTTTGCCTTTGTCTTTAAATAGCATTGCAAACTTTACATTTGATCGAATCATTTCCTAGCCAAATGTAAGCTTTCCCTTTACCAATAAACTAAACAAACACTTCGTGATAAGTAGACTAGGGAGCATATCCGTGACTTTTAGCCATTGAAGAGCACGATTTCTGAAATGAATAGACACGATGGTGATTATACAAAATTACTATTTTCGATTTTTCTTCCAAGCAATACTCGTCCGCATGGTTTCTCGTAAAAATTCTAAAAGCTTGGAGAATTTACTTCGACATGAGGTCGCAGTACTTAGTTGAACTCACCTACCAGAACATCATGCAATACTTTATGTAAACAACGTTCATCGTACGTGTCTGCGATCCTCTGGATCAGTCCCAAATGTCGAGTCCTAATTTCACTTTTTTTTTCTTTTCTTTCGTTGTCAGCCTTCGCTCTTGATGAAAAGAGAGCGGGAAGATGGGACTTTTATTTCCGGCACATCTAATTGCCTCAAATCAGATTACATACAATCAACTCCTCATGAAACAAAGAGGCCCGAACGTGGCACAATTTCCGAACGATAACTTTAATATTTCCATTACTTAATATATTTTATAACTATGCTAAGGTAATTATTAATTGAAATAAAGAATTTAAATTAGTAGTTATAAGGATTTTACGTATTAACCTTTTGACCATTGACGCGACAAAAAGTTTGACAAATGGATTGGCCTGAACGGATGCACGGTCTGACGCGCAGACGAGGCGCACTCCGGGAATTGCCCCGAAGCTGGTCCGAGCCGAACTGGACTTCCGAGGAGGTTCGAACTTTTGGCGCCAACAAAGTGTTAGCCAACGATTGACGGCATAATGTGCAAGCACTAGCAATAATTATGCTGTGCCACAACGTTGGGTACTGGTTATTCCGTTGCGTGAAAACCTGAATATCATTTCATGTAAGGTGAAAATGTTAAGTATAAAATAACATTAAGTATAAAATAACATTAGGTACTTTAAAATATGCAAGTTACAATATTGTCCTTTCTTTAAAATTCATTTCTTTAAAACTAATTTCAACACAGTTAGCTAACGTTTTCCAGTATTTTGTTTAGTACCATAAAAATTTTTGCAAAAGTCGACAAATTTGAAAGTCAACTTCATTTTCTGTAGTCAGGCGGCTTTATTTTCATAGTAGCTATTCCGCTATTTTCGTTTTGTTAGTTAAGCAAACAATTAGGCAAATGTGGCCATTTCCTTCTGTGTTTTAGATATTATTTATTGCTTTGAAGTTCTAAATGGTGTTTTTTTTTCTCCCACAAAAATATCGCCAGACTTCGCCAACGGGGTAACTGTAACATACAATTATATATTTTTATTGCATGCGAAAATTCTTTAGTATGCTCGCCACCTAACTTCCGATTTCTAAATAATGTTTGATTTTAAAAGCGCTCTCAACTTAGAAAAGTTTTGTTTGTAAACTATTTAATGTATGTCATACAATTCCATTTTTACTGTTAAAAATTGAAGAATTACTCAGAAACTCAAAATATACCCAACAACGCTAAATTATACTTATGTACAATAATTGATATAGTATTGCATCCCAATGAAATTTTCTACATTGATATTCTAACTTCTATTTTTAATTTTAAAGTGGATTCTATAACGTTATGAAGAAAAATGTTTAGTCGAAAAGGAAAAATTAACGAAAGGATATCCTTAACCGAATTCATTCAGAGATCTTTTTCTAAATCTTAGAATGTCTTTCACTCTCAAATGCGGTTTCTCTTCTGTCTTAATTCTGTGTTTCTTTTCTTTCAGCAAATGCATCATAAACGAACCGCGCTTTGGCAATTAAGTTAGTATGACCATTTGGCGCCATGCCAGCCATTCCAGTAACTTCCTACTATTGTTTGTGGACAAATAAATTACTTTAGTAAAACTCATAAATTCCCGACTTTCAAAGAGAATGCTGGGAATAAATACATTTTTTTTTATTGACTTTAGAGTTGCGCTGGCTTTTATAGAAAATAAGGTAGAACTGGAGGATTAATCTTTTTGAGGTGTAAATCTTAAGTGTCATAATAACTTCTGACTATTTATTTTAATATCACATTTAATGAGATGCTAGTAGAGATTAAGGCTTTAAAAAACTTGAGATTTGGAACATCGTACAACTTTCACTTGCACTGTAATACTGCTAACTGTATTGAAAATTGAAATGGATTGGCGTAATTTACTGTATGCGATTTTAAATATCTATAATAAAAAATAAAAAAATACCCGGGGATGGACTTGCAGATCATTTTTCAATTAACAATTCTTATAACTCAGGATCTTAAAAAACGCTACCACCAAAAAATATCCAGTTTTTGTACTCCAATGGCATTACCCTGTAGTATACATCGAAAAATTTAAAGTAATAAGACAATCACAGAGGCTTCTTAATTTTGCGAACTTGTTTGTTTTTATCATATCCTTTAAATCCATTTTAATTTCGTGGTTTGTACACATTACATCTAAAATCTCCACATAAATGTGTATAACTTATACACACAAATGAATTCCAGCTTTTAGAAAGCCACTTATTTATTTCTAAAACTCACCAATAAAAGAAGTTTATCCTTTGAAAAATGGCAGAAGTTTACCATATCAGAATATTGCCACTGTCACCCCAGTGGTTAATTTAACATTGCCAATGACTGCCTTGCGTAGGAATACTAGCTTTGCGCTTACAAAGAGCCAACAACTGGAACAATCCAGCTATTGAGCGAGCCTTCTTTCACCTGTCAATTGTCAAGGGAGTGTACGTCATTAGGTGAAGGGAGTTGACGCACCAGCAAATCGGCAATATTTTATCTACTAAAGCCGCCAGTCGTAGGTGATCACGTGATGAACTGGCATCTCCTTGTACTGGAATTATGAATTTACACTATACTAGCGCTGACGTCACATAACTGCAGAGAGATCTCAATTGGTATCATGTAAATCAGACTTAAGGGTGGACATACCAGAAACACAGTCTCACATAAACTGAACGCATGTGTTCATACATTTAGTTTATTTCATGCCTAGTATTCTGCATGAGTTTGCATATTTAGTTAGTTCATAACTGAATGTGATTGTGAGTGTAACTGACTGCTTCTGTGTTTTGCTTTTTTGTAGTTTTGGGAGGTGGTAGCAGATTCAGACAAGTCTGTAAGCTTGGTCAGTACTTCTCTCTTTCTGTTCTTTTTTATTCTCTTCTTCCTAATACACTATCTGATTAACCTTATTTCATCTTCCTGCATGGTTTGCTGTGTTATTCTAATATTTGCTCTGTCAGCTCTGATTTTAAGCCATTATCCTTACATACATCAAAAACAAAAATACGCTGCGTGAAAAGCCCTTGTAACTAAACCTTTAGTTCAATTTGTTTTAATAAACATTTACTCTAAAAAAAATTATAATTTTTGCCATTTTTTAAAGGAAAAACCATAAATGAGTTTAATTTCTAAAATAATCAATCTAAATAATTGATCTTGTAAAAAAGTAAACTTGTTGATATAAAATCAAGTTGACTCCATATGAACTTTGTTGTTAGATTTTATGGAATTCGAGAGCAATTTGTGCTTTGTTGTGTCTCAATAGGCCGTCTAAGATAGACCGAAAAGGAAAGACCTCTAGCTTATATTAGGATTAAACCCTACGATATGACGGTATGTCCAGATTCTATTACTACGATTTTACTCATTATGTAACCTCTTTCCGGTGAGCAGCGAGAAACCTATAACCCGCGATAACTTACCAATTTTAGGTATTTGGTATTTAAGATACTAAGGTAATTTTGGTTCTTGAAGTATTTTCAAATTTCGTGGATTAGTACTTCTATGTCACTAAAAAACTAATCGACTGGCTGATGGGTAATCGAAACCGCAACTTCATAGAGAGTTTAATTCAGAACATAAAGTTTTTTTCCGTGCATAAAAAGTTAATTTCATATAATTAATTTTAAAACTACTTATATAAACATTTTAATAATTCAAAAATAAAAATCTAGTTTTTTTTTGTATACTTCAATAGATGACACAACCAAACAATCTCGAATTGATCCGGAAATTAAAATGTAAATGCTTGCTACTTTTACCCTAGATTTTTTTAAATATCAAAGTGACTCCAATTACTGTTTTAGACTGTAAAACATATCGCTTGTTTTAAAGAAATATTTCGACAATTATAAAAGTTCACATTAATTAGTTTCTTATGTATGGAAAGGTCAAACTTAGTTTTTAAAAATATCATGACTTCTTTAAGCACTTTATTTCTTTTCTTTCTGTAATCTTGTCTATTTTTTTGGTATTTATTGAATTCACGCAACGTGAATTTCATTACCAGGGACCCTTAGTTCATTATTACTATAGTTCATTGTATTGATACAAATGACCTTCAAAACTGTATCTTTGAACAAATTATATATGAAGGAAAGAAAAGCTCCTTAATATATTTTGGATATTTTCTGACAAATAAGATAACAGAGTGCCATCTGCATCACTCGATTTTTTTTTTACAAAGTATAATACTTCCAGTCAATAATGATAGTCGAATGTATCTTGATTCTAACCCCAAAGAGCACTTTAGCAACCGGATAACGTGGAAGTTTCAATTTTAATCTTACAAAAGGGTACGGTATGTACAGATTCTGATACTAAATTGTGATATTATGCTTGACTCTAAACATTTGAGTTTAATGTATTTTGTCTATAATGAAGTTACTAAAGTAGGTAGTCTAGATTAATAGTTAAAAAGGATTTAATTTCTAAAAGCACACTTGATGAAAAATAACTTAAATTCCCAATATTTAAGTTATTTTTCATCAAGTATGTATAGTATATCTAATCTAAAAAAATCGTTATTTCAGTCATTAAAAGGGGATAAATCATATCAAAGCAAACTTTTTCTGTTTCTAAGTATAGTTCTTGTCACAAAGTTTAACAGCAAGACTTTTAGTCGTAACTGGTTCTAGATCATGTAAGAAGATTACAATCTAGTTCATGTGAGGAGAAAAAGAAATATGTATTTAATGTTAAAAAAAAATTTACGCAGCCGTTTTACTTTTACACTACAGTAACATAGAAAGATTCTTACGCTAAGACTCATCTCATCTATCTGAAATAAACATTTCCGGACAAAACTACAAATGCTTGAGACATGTACGATATGTCAAATGAAAGGTCGTGTCGGGACGAGTTCGCATACTAAACCTCAACCGAAACTTCTCACATGTATATCGGAAACACGTGACAACTTGGAAGTATCGAAAATAGGAACATTCACTTTAGTTAGCCTTTAAATGCATTAATGATTCAGAAAATATTGTTCAAAATGACGAAATATGTATGGTTAAATGCCAAAATAACTATGTTAGATTAAAAGACAAACAAATTTAGCCAAAACAGTTGTTTATATTGAAATAGCGGATTTGTTGACAGGTTTCAAAAACTGTAGAACTAGAGGTACTACAGTTTGCTGTAAGGGGGTTTCTTTTTAACTCTTTTTACGTAACAGTTGATATAATTTCCTTTTCTTTAGTAAGGATTCTCTACTCAAACACATTTATTTGAAGCGGTTTCTTTTGCTTGCACCTACTGTTAGATTTCCTTTTGTCCATTTCGTTTTCCTTTTAAATTCGACTGCTTTTTCAGAAGTAGTTTGGGATAAACAATTAACCATCGTGCTCGTCTCATGCTCTGGTTCCTTGATCGGTACTGTTGTTGAATCGGTTATAGTGTAATTTTTTTTAGATTTATTTGAATCAGAAACTTTTGCAACCATTTCAGAAATAAATTCTTTGAGTTCTTTAATGGGATCTGTTGCATTTTCCCCAAATTTATCTTGGTACTTTTCTTTTTGAGATTGTGGTGGGAGATTGGACTGCATTTTGCTTTTCTTTTGTCCATCTGTGTTAGTTGGGAAATCAATTCGTTTTGCAGATACATTCGCTTCTGTGAAACAATTCAAAAGATTGTTGTTGTGCGTATTCCCAGATGCCAATTGACCAGTTTTAAGATATTTCCTTTTAATCTTGCTGCTTTGTAATTCTCCCTTTACTTGATTGATAATCTCACCATCAGGAATGAGCGTTTCCAAATATCTTCTTATCTTCCCTTGACTTTTTAATTTATATAACAGTTTGTTTGAATCTTTGGAAGCATTGTTTTTGCTGATTGGGTTCGATTTTAGGAAACGCCGAGTTTCTTGTTCAATGATGTCAGTAAATAATTCTTTGGAAGAACACTTCTTGCATCGTCTTTGGACTTTTATTTTTCCATCCGATAACCCACGAATATCTTGGCAATCACATTTCTTCATGGAACAGGATCGATTCCAAGCCCGTTGTAAAATTTCCCGCACATACGTCAGACTGTTTGTCAAAACCTCGTTTCTTTTTTCCAAAACACCGACACACAATAGAAGAAAACTGTTCTCATCTGAAATAACTGAAGAATCCTGTGGTGTTTCATTCACTTTCTGACTGACAATCTGTTCCAGTTTCTTCATCACACTGTCCTTAAGAGTTTCAAGAAAGTTCTGTTTTTGATGATCTCTTACATTATTAGTCCTCTCATATTCCTCGTTCCATTTCATGTACGTTTTCAACATTCTCAGATAACATCCTACTGCTTTCATTTGCTTATTTCGAAAATTTAACCTTTGTTGAACTATATTCAACTCCTTCAAAGCTTCATTTAGATTTTTGAAATTGCTGACAAGGGTATGTGAATCGAACTGTGTGTTTTGTTTTACCTTTGGTACTTCATCCTTAATCGTATCTCCCATCTGATATTTTTCATTCAATAACTGCTTGCTTCTCGAAAGATTAAGGTTTGGCGAATCCAATGGTGTTACCTTTGCTGTTTGGTTGTTCCGTTCTAACTTCGAAGCCAACTCTCTATTTCTAAGTCCGTGTTTAGAGCTACTGTCTTTTAAATAGTTTGGATAGACTGATCTGGCGCACAAATCTTCCAAAGAGTAATTGCTGTCCTTTTCAAGTTGGCAGGCCCTGACGAATGTTGCGTAATTTTTGCGACATTTGAAGTAACAAACATCGCCAACTGTACCACTGTATTTCCCTTTTGGCTCATCCAGAATAACGCCATACATTATACCTTCAGCAAACTGTGTTTCTCCTATAAAAGCAATTTTGCCCTTTGTGTTTTTTCCAAAAACTATTACTCTGTCGTTCAATTTGAAATCATCCATATTGATTGGGAGAGGGTTGCGAAATTTGGAAGAGGGTTGCGAAATAAAGCCGAAATTTAAAATTTGAAAGTATATTTTATTTAAAACCGTAATTAATGTAGTTACGGTGATGCCATTTTTTTTATAAACAAAAAGTATTTTATGAGAAAAAAATAAATTAGAACGTGAGTGAACTTGAATGATGATTTTCACTGCATTAAAAGAAAAACATTAAAATGAATTTAAATGTGTTTATTCACTTAGAAAAATTATTTGCTATATTTTCTAACTTTGCTGCATAATTATTTATTGCTGATATTATGCAGAAAATCAACGTCGAAAGTTTTTAAAGATAAAAATATCAATAAAAACTTTTTTATTCAGTGTCTTTTTATTTTGTCAAATTGATGAAAATGCGTGAAAACAAATCAAATTTGGGTGGCGTTCATCAAATGCCAACAGTATGACATAATTTTAATATCAATTATTGTTATATTTAATATCCTCTAAAAACATCGAAATGGGCACCGATATCCTAGCGGTAGAGTATCGAGCTCGTAACCGGAGGGTTGTGGGTTCGGGCCTCCGTCCGCCAAATATCGGTTTGTACCTAATGGGGGCTGGTGCACATTAAATCTGTCGTGGCCTCAATGTCCTCTCGTTGGTGTGGTGGGGTTGGAAAGAGGGGTTTACACTAGAAGATTTCGATCTCATATTCTTCTAGATGTTCAAAATTACGAGACGTATTTGGCTGTGTAAAGCTTGGCGTCCACTATCGCTGAGCAGAACAGAGCAGAGCGGAGTGGATTAGATTAGAGCCAATTATAAGGCTGTCAACGTCCATTGTAGCACGAGGCTCGTGCTACAGTAGACGTTGGCAGCCTTGTAATTGACTCTAGTCCACTCCGCTCTGATCTGCTTAGCGATAGTGGACGCCAAGTTTTTAAACACTTTATAAGTGGCAGAAATAGACAGTCGGTAGTTCCAAAACAAAAACAAAAACATCGAAATGGAGCTTATATATGGCTGCGTCACAATCAATTGCTAAGTTCGAAGGAAACTGAAATTATCATTTTGATTGGCTAATGATGAAAATTCTAATTTGTTTTAAGGTGCCTTGATATTGATCATAAGCATACCACAAGTATTATAATTCAAAGAAAATATGCTTTAAATAATGTTTGTGTATGGTTCAATTACTTCAAAATATAGAAATAAACAAAAAAAATTCTTGTTAAAAGAATTAATAAGTAATATACTTAACCTGATCTGAATATAAATTTATAGAAATGTATAGCAAAAATATAGCAATATTTGTTTATTTAGCGATATATTGCAAAAACAGAGTTTTATATCCATAAAAACAGAGTTTTTAAAGAATCTTTTATATGCACTGTCAATTTTTATATTCATTAACCCAGCTCCGATATCAAAAACATTTCTATCAGAAAATGTGGAGTGACAAACCACGTTTCAAAATTTATTTGTTAAAAATGAACGTGAATTTATGTTCAGATATCCAAATATCCTTTACTTATTCTGATTAAAGTAATTTTATAATTTATTTATTAAAAAAAAATTGGCAAGAGGAAAGAGTTTCAACAATGATCGGTTCAATGATATTTTAACGTGATTTTATTAGTATTCCGTAAAAGAGACCTTTTAGTGACAGTAACAGCCCAAAATTTTTACAGAATGTATTGTCATCAACATCAAACCTATTTGCCAAGTTTTAGCCCGATTGGATGACGGCAAGGAGGTTAATTAGGCCTCCTCAGATTGCACCCATCGATAAAAGTGAAGTTAATATAAAGGATTTCATAAAAATGAAATGGTCTGGGGTGTATTTGGTGAATATATAGATTTTTTTTCTTTTAAGTGCCATTTTACTATACATATAGTTAACTAGCCCCTTTTAGTACAATATTTATAAACAATAAAATTAAAGTTTTTAATACAAATCCTTTATATACATTGTCAAATTTTATTTAAAATTGTAACTTGCTAAGCTCAATCGAGTTTTCATAGTGTGTTTAACCACTACGAAGAAAACATCAATTCCGAAATAAATGCTAACTTATTTTTGTCCCCAAAACTTGGTTGAATACACTATCAACCATAACGAGTCTATCTGCCAAGATTCAGATCGATTGAATGACACCAAGTGGGTTAAATAGACCTCCAAAGATTTCATTTCGTTGATAGGGAATGCTTACAGTCTTTAAACACGGCCAAATTGAATATGTGTGAATTAAGCTTGGTATCTGGATAATAGAACGTGAGTATAAGCTGATAAGTCTGTCGTAAGGCAATAGAAAAGTGTGTAAAAGCGGCCTTTGCGTAACAGTTTCTAATCTTGGTTGGGAGCATTGTCATCAACAATGAGTGTATTTACCGAGTTTCAAAGTTGCAGCTCGATTGAATGACGAGTAGTAGGTTTATTAGTAGATCGAAACACAATAACAGCGCGTGTAAAAGCGTCTTATTTAGAGAAAGTGGTAGAATGCATTCTTATCGACCACAAATCTATCTTCCAAGTTTCAGATTGATTGGATTAGTTAGTCATTCGAAGCGTCAATAGTAGCGTGTGTAAAAACGATTTTTTATGACAGTGACCTATTGGATGAAGACAAGTAGATTAATTCGGCTTCCACAGATTTTTCCGGCAACGAAACGCATACAAAGTCAAAGTTAATATAAAGGAAATAACAAAAACTACATGAATTGTGATAAAAAAAACTACACGATTTATTTCGGTACGTCAGGCCAAGATACCAAGCCTGTACAATTTACGTCATTTAAAGAATAAAGTGATTATCTGTTAAGATTTAAGTCAAATTGATTTTAAGTAAAATTTTATGTAATGCTACTTGTCATGAAGGCAGGCTACGATAAATAAATTTAATTCAATATTTCAATCTCGTTGAAAATCCCGGAATTCTTTGCCGGAAATCTGCAAATTCTTTTAGTGGAATATAGTATTTAAACAACGTCAGATCTAATTCAGTCCTAAATTACTAAAAATTACATTATAAAGAATAAATTCAAGAGAACGACAGCAGCTGGTTCAAATCTAAACAACTCATTTAATTAACATCAATTGGGTTACAAGAACAAACAAGACTTACCCATATCGGGATTATATTTTATCTAGCTACTCGATCCATTTCAGTCGGAATCAATAATTCAAGTTTTAAGCTAGAAAGTCAGTTCAATCTCGTTTCGTCTCTTTTGCTAGTCTCTTGTCTCAGTAGACTTTGCTAGTCACTTGTCTTGTTAGTCTGGGACCTCCGTTTTTCTAACTTTTCGGAAACTCACTCATTGGTTGGAGGACTAGAGGTGTGTTCCATAATTTCGTTTAGACACCCTTAAGAATGAGAAGGCCCGGCTTATGCTGGTTGGTGAAGCTGTGGTTTTTGTAGTGAAGGCTTCCTAAGTGCATACATCCTTCCTTGACTGTCGACCCGGTCACGAAGAATATCAGAAATGTAGTCATGTCTGGCTTTCCGTGACAAATAATTTAGTATCAAATCTACTAGATACTTGTTAACTTCAGACACCGCGTCTCAGATGGTACAGCTGGAAAAACAGGTGGGGGAGAGAGAAATGGCGTAACATTGCTGTTTAAGTCTCCAACGCCCTGAATTTCCTATTAGATGAACACAGCTTCATCACACTACTACCTGATTTAAGGCACATTTCGGTTAAATAGTTTAATCTAGTTTGAACCTTCCAAATAGACTTCCATTCGTCATTTCTGGTACTTTCCTTAAGTTGATCTTTCTGGTACTTCTAGTTGATCTTTGGTATAAGAATTCGTCTCGGTGAGATCTTTCATTTGACATATCGCATGTGACTGTGGCATATGTAGCTTTGTCTGCACCTCAAGACAGACAGAAGTACTGACGGAAAGATTGTGAGATTTTACAGAAGCTTCTCTCTACATTGTGTTATGAACTGGAAAGGTATATGCAATTGAGGATAAATTGCGTTTTAATAAAAATCAGGTATTTGGAAGTGTCTGTCGACTCTGAAATCAAGATTTTCGTTCCTTTTAACATGGTATAAATGAATAATGGATCTCATGACATTGATTAGCGAAAATAGTTTACAAAAGTGTCTATAAAATGCTAAATGCTTAGTTTTGTTTTATTTTCTGTGAACAAAAATTATTCTTGTGTCCAAAAAATTTATTTATTGAATTAAAAAATTAATCTTCTTTTTCACGAGGTAAACATTCTTAGCGAAAACTAGAACTAGAATTTATCAATTCGGCAATTTTTTGTTTTTTCTTTTTGTAGTTCAATGTTGTCAAAATATCGCCAAATTCTTATTTTTGCTTTTTATTATGTTTTCTCCCTATCTAAAAATCCTATCCACTTCCCTATATTTTCGAATGCGAAGGTACTGAATCTGCCTGGAGATAATTTTTTTTCTTCTGAAGTTTGAATTCTACAGTACTATAAAGATAAGCTTATACAAAGACTGTGTTCATGGGTTTGACACATGGGGTTAATATTCATTCCTAAAACTGTAAATTGACAACTTTTTCTCGCCGTAATTGCCATCTAAGTTCCCATTTTTGCCAGATTTTATATAATTAAATTTTAGTTGCTTCTTATCTTATCGATATATTATAGATGAGAAAGTATATATTTTCCAGATACCCATTTCTTTAAATACAATCTTTATCTCGAAAGAAAATTATATATATATAGCAATTCATCGTGAGGTCAATACAATCAGATAACTACAAATCTTTGGTTTTCAAATTTCCTAGTTTTAATACATACTTCCAACGATATAACTAGGATTATCAAATGAGAAATACAATAGTTCCCTTCTACTCAGGATTATAATTATATATATTTATATATTTATACAGATAATAAATCTCTGTAAATCAACAACTCTTCTCTTTTCTTCCAGTCCTGCCCCCCTGACCGAGACCTCCTTGTTCCGCCTTCCCCTCTCCGCCGTGTGATCAAGTCCGAAGGGGGCAAGAGGGGCAATATCCCCCGATTCCACTATCCCGACGGAAGACCGAATTCACAACCGGAAGTTGAAGCACACCTCAAGAAGGTGGCTGCCGTCTTCGCAGGATTCAACGAGGGAAAAGCCTCCAGAGAGGAGTTCGGAATTATCACCAAGGTGAGTACAATTGCCACGAATATATTGTATGTGTTTGTGGAATTTAAATACACGATACACAGTTGGAGAAAAAAGTTGTGTAGCAAAATTTAATGACGTATAGCTTAGTGTTGCAATCTACTAACCTCAAGGCCTTGTATAGTTTTGTGTTGGCCTTGCGTAATTGTCAATACTGTTAGGTTCCCAAATTTAAAATGTATATCTAACATATATTCGGAAGTGGGGACGGGGGGGGGGGGGACGGGTAGTAAAGCATATATGGACATTAGTTATGAACAATTTGCGTTGTTTCTCAACTATTATAGTGTTGGTAGTGCAGTTTTGGGATTTTAAATGGTATCAGTGGCGTATCCAGGAGGCCACTATAAAGAAAAGTAGAACCTATAAAGAATTGTCCGTGTGATGAGAGGTTTTCACTGAGACACATTTCTCAAGGATTTTAAATTAAACTCTTATATATTTTTGCTATCAATTACCCTATATGTAATATGGGGTAATAAAAGCATGGCATTTAATAAAAAAGAAAGAAAAAAATTTCATTTTTACACGTTGTCGAATGTCATGTTTTCAATAAAGGGGTCTAGGGAAAATGTGTGTTTGTGGTCAACATAACTCTCGAACGGATTGACCGAGGATCTTAAACTTTTACATACGAGTTGGTCATGGGATCTATCATTAAGGTTCTCATCAAAATTAAGCACAACTCTAATTACTTTTATCAAATCACTGTGCCAATGCCTTTTAAGGTGTTCTAAACGTCCCCACTTCCGAAATTCCCGTAGAAACGTGATAAAGGCATAAAAAGTAGAAAAATAAATGTCGTTAGCTCAAAGCTGTTATCCTTTGAGCATCCCCCAATGATTGTTTCTATTCTGTTTCATTTACAGGAAGGGATAAGTAGTAATTATCAAAAAGTGTATCGACAATTTCCCCATTTTGGCAGAGTTTTTTTTTTCCCAAGTTAGAATATTGTCAAACGGGCCTTTTTTTTCTTTTTTTTTATTAACTTAAATACTTAAATATGAAAATGGTTAATAACACCAATTCATAACAAATTTAAATGCAGTGACCAGTATTAAGTGTAACTGAAAGTTTTGCGAAGTTCCACACCCTAGTTTTTACAGCGATCTTATATATATATTTTTTCATGGCATACCTCAAACTGATTGCCTCGATCTACCACCGACTAACTGCCTCGTGTTTGTCCTTAGGCCTGTGGTCTGCCACTATATTGGAAATTGCCACTGTTTCTAGCTGCGAGGGGAGACAAGAAAAACTCTGTCAGCTGCGATGCATTCCTGGAATACTGGAGAAGGTAAGGGAGCCTATTTTTGGGACATCAGGGATAGATGCCAAACATTTTCTCGAAGGGATGCGTAACGTTCAACATTTCATCGATGTCAATGGGGAATGGCCTCACTCTAAATTCACTAAAGGGTCCATTGTGTGAAATTGTTACAAAGGTTGTTATCAGAGCGTGTTTTGAACATGTGCTGGCCCAGACTAAACATATCAAAGGCCACTGAGGACTTTTGTATTGTGAAGACAGCCGGTGAGGCAGTGGCGGCCCGTGATCGAAAATGCTAGTGCAGTTGGTAACATGCGTTTACCCCACCCCCACACCATACACTTTTCACAATCATTCATGAACTCTAAGTCTTTAATCTTAATAATCTTTAATACTCAAACTCAAATCAAAGCTTTCAATTTTTATAAAATGAATAAGGTGAGGAAGAAAACACTTACTCATTTTTTGAAAACCAAATCAATCCTTCTTTTGTTTAAGCTTGTGAATCAGTCAATGATGTCGTCATAAAATGGCATTGTTTTGGTAACACACTCACCCCATCCACGCACATTCTCATATGTTGAGCCAATCAGCTCATATAATTCTCATGCGCAGCCGAAGTTAAAATTTATTCCTGATCGGCAGCACCACTATTAAATTGCGTGGAGGAAAAGCTTCTATTGCTTTCCATTGGTTACCTGGCAACGTGGCTGCCCGAAACACGTTTCAAGAACACACGGCTATTGATAGCGTTTTTTTTTTTTTTTTTTTTTTTTTTTCCCGTGAATTATTCAGGCAAGAAGATTGCCGTTTATCCGATTTTTTTTCACTTACCTTAGAAATTGGATCTTCATTTTAGAAAATTGTAAAATATATCATTTTAGTTTTGAACTAATAAATTTATATGCAACCCGGCTGTACTGGCTATATTGCACGAGCCGCATCTGCGGTGAGGAGAATTCGGATGAAGATTTATTTTTTGTCTGTTTCTAGCAATCATTGTTAGGTGGAGAGGTAAGCGAGATTTACTTTTAGTTAAACTTACTGCAAAAATACTTAAAATAATAGATTCTGTCAAATAGAAGATTTGTAAAGAAATTTCACAAAAGGCCCTTGGTACGTGACCTTGTTGTAGCTAGGGCCAGTAGCTGATGTATTTAGGGCCATTCTCTTTAAATAAGGTTTCGGTTCATAATGAATAGTAAACAAACCATACCCCAATGAATTTTATGAAAGAAACAATATCAACTAATTATCAGTCATTGGTTTATCATATAATAACTATAATAAATTGCAATGTGTCAAATTATTAGTGAATTACAAGTGTTTACCTAATTTGAAAAATTGATTTAAAAAAAAAAAAAAAGTGAGCTGCATGCTTTATCACTTTAAAACACCAACAGATTTTGGTTTGGGCAATTTGAACACAATAAGCAACTGTGTGTGCCCACGACTTGGTAATTTCATATAAAATGTCTTCTACTGAAAATGCACATAGTGAAAGGACTTGTTTAAACATCTATTTTAGTACTTAATGTGACAAACAAAATTATTTACTAGAATTCAAAGAAAAGTATTGACTTAACTTTGCTTAACCATAAAAGACATGAGCTGCAAAATGTTACTGCAGACCACATAAAAACGTTTTTCACTTATAACTTGTCACAGCTTTCTCTTCTAACAAGGAGACCTTACGGTCTCGGAAATTCAGATCGGGATGAAATTTGGCACTAGCCAGAAGATTCCGAAAAAATAGGCTTTAAAGTGTTATGTGTAGCTTACATACAATTAGAGATTTTTGATTAGCAATTTCCCGCTGGCTAAGTGGTCAGAGTGATGGGTTCCCGTACGTGTGATCCGGGTTCGATACCTCGTGCGGTAGGTTTTTTTTTTTTTTCCTATATAAAGTAACTGTTACAGCTAATTGCAATTTGAATTAAAGATAATACTTTATTTTTAAATACGTAATGTATTTTTAATAGAGAAAATAGAGATAAATTAAATAGATATAAATTAAAATTCTAATTACCACGGCAACAAAATTAGGGTAGGACTTAATTTATCTATGGATTTTGACATATAGTTTTTATTTGTCAATTATTTATTTATATACATACACCAGAATGACACTTATCATAAAAACATGGGAAACAAAAACTGTTTTGACATCTTGCACAATTTATAAAGGAAGATTGTTTACAGGAACAACCTTTTTGTAAAAGATTCGTTGGAAAACATACTTCATTAACATTCATGAAAATATATCTTTCGTCAGAAAACTTGAAAGCATATCAGGCATACCGGATCATTTTATTAAAAATTGATGATGGACTATTGATTGTATTTTTATTCAGTCTTCACGGGTATTTATTTCTCTATTATTTTCAACCAGATACGCGCAATTTTGCATACGCTTTAGTAGATTCTGAATAATTATTAAAAATAGACGTCGCAAAGTGCCGTTAGGGTTTTGAAAATTTCTGACTACCTGCTTGAGTACAATAGGACAGCATTCTTACTTTTCCATATAGAAACTGGTTCTTCATGTTTTTTGGGAAAATCATTTACTTCTCTACTTCTTATAATATCTCAAAATTTATAATCACTTGTTTGTGAAAATAGTAAATAGAGTTTTAATGCACCTTGATTAAAAATACATTACGTATTTAAAAATAAAGTATTATCTTTCATTCAAATTTCAATTAGCTGGAACAGTCACTTTATAAATTGAAAAAATAAAAATTAAAAATTACCTCATTAAAAATACATTACGTATTTAAAAATAAAATATTATCTTTAATTCAAATTTCAATTAGCTGTAACAGTCACTATAAATTTAAAAAAAAAAAAAAAAAAAAACTGTCTCACTAGGTATCGAACCCGGATCTCCCGTACGGGAACTCATCACGCTGACCACTTAGCCACCGGGGAGTTGCTCATCAAAAATTTCTACTAGTATCTAAGCTATGCATAACACTTTAAAGCCTATTTTCTCGGAATCTTCTGGCTAGTGCGCTTTATTACTTTACAGTATGGATACCCTTAAGGTATACTATCAATCTGCCAAATTTCATCCCGATCTGAATTTCCGAGACCGTAAGGTCTCCTTGTAAGATTTCAAAATGGCTGCCAAAAGAGAAATTGGTTGTTGCCACTTACCCAAGTGAGTAAAAAAAGAACTTAGAACTAAACACTATTCAATAAAAGCGGGGGGGGGGGGGGCTAGATGCGCAAGTCTCCCCTACTATTCGAACATTAGAAAATACACTTTTTCTTCGTTTTTTCTTTTAATATTTTTTCATTCCTAAATTCCCCTAGATTCTTAGAACATACATATAAATCATTAAGGGTAATTATCTTTTGTTAAATAAAGGTATTATATTGTCAATACTATGATGCGCTATTTGGTTACATTTCTATACAGAGTCTTTCAAAAAAGACTTAATTTTGAAATGACATAACTGAGAAACTTTGAGAGACAGAAACAAGAGACAAGCTGTGTGTTGGATAGTCAGGCATGGAATTTTAAATACACCTGTTTGCAAAATTAGTTACCATAATGAAATGTGGTCACAAATCGTTGTAAAATGTGAATATAGCGGAATTAGTCCATCGTTTCCTTCATGAAAAAAGGTCATATGCCCTTTACTGGATAATGCAGTTCAAAGTGGACTTTTGCAACAGTGGGCTTTTGTACAACACACACGGAAAAATTTTCAGTTACCCATATTCACCATTTTTGTTTAATCGACAAATCCCTCCAAATAAAAATTTTCCCTCATCAGTATACTATATGCAGCTGTCATCAAATTTACTCCAATCAATTTTGTAAACCGGTGTATTTCTAATTCCCTACCTATCTATCTAACATTACACCTGTCTCTTCTTTCACTCACTGTTTTAGAGCTACGCCATTCATTAGGGATTCCTATTTGAAAGATACACTAGCATAGTGGCCACATAACCTGGAAATCAGGGAAATGTCAGGGAGCTTTCTGCTTCTGAAAAAAAAATCAGGGAATTTTTTTAAATTTTCCGAAAATCAGGGAATTTTCCTAATGTTTTTAAAGCACTTTCCCCGTTCATTCGTATTTTGACGCCCTTTTCGCGGTCGTTACAAGTTTCATGTTACGGTATAATTTAAACTTTTAATTACTGCCAAAACTATTTTAAAAAAATAAAAAAAAAATGGGGCATATTATCTCTTCGGTATGAATGTTCTATTTGATCTACACATCTGGAAAAATTGGGAAAATTAAAAAAAAATAAAAAAAAAATAATAATAATAATAATAATAATAATAATAATTGCCGTAAAATACGGGAATTTTTAAAAATTTGTCAGGGAATTATCAGAGAACTTTTTTCCGGAATTTTGTGGCCACTATGAGTAGCTACTAGCTATACATATAAACATTTCTTACACATGAATTTTTTATATTGTAGGATTGTGAATACGTGTCACGATGAAGCATCTAAATTTGTGTCAATATTATCAAGAGGGAAGAGGAACTATCTAGTCAGTGATGACTTCTTCCCTATGATGCAAGTAAGAACTATTATTTCATGCACAGCTGTATCAATTTTATTTATTCATTTTTATACATCATGAATTAAATGATACTTCTAAATTTTAAAAATGTTTCGTCAATCAAACTTGCTTTGAATAGTTCTTATAAACTTAATAATTTAATATATTTAATGGCTGTTAAATTAGAAGTCCAAACTTTTATCTTTTCTTTTATTTTACAGGATGTGATAGAATCTCATGCTGGATTAACGTTCCTTAAAGAAGCTATCGAATTTCATTCTAGATACATACACACTGTAAGTATATTATTTAAAATTTAAATCACAGTTACTAGGCAACAAGTTTGTTGTTTTAAGTATTAGAGTTGTCATATTAATTCATATTAAAACTTATTTGAATACAAATTTTGAAAATTAAATGTTTTAAGTAATAAAAACCAAAGAGAGAGATACAATTTCTTTTCTAACTTAAATTGTTAATAATAAATACCTTTTCGGTTTTAATGTCTTCTTGAGAATTTTCATGTTTAGTAAAAAAAAAAAAACTATAATTTTTCAAAGCTATTTTTTAATTAAACCTTTATCGAATAGAGGGCAGCACTATTATTTTTTCTCCGGAGTGCTTGTTATTATTCGTTATAAAAATGACTATCTAATTGAATTATCATTACCTAAACAAAACAAAAATTAGCCAAATAGACTGCAGCAACACGTACTTTTATTTATTTTTATTGATTACATTTCTGAAACACTTTTAGACGCTCTTTTTTTTTTTTTTCCCAAGTTACAGGAGTTGAAGTTTTTGCCTAGCTCAAACAGCTGTGGCTCGGTTTGCAATCGACTGTAATCATCGAATGCGGCTCATAACTTACAGTCGATTGTCTTCTATCATTCGATTGCAAGTTATGAGCATACCACATGTTCACTCCTATTATAAATTACCTCCATATTAGCATCGAAACATCGGGACGAAACTGTGTTCCCGATAGACTGCGTTAGTCAAGTTACATATAGGAAAGAAAAAATAACCGGTTCATATTAGTTCAGTATATATAAAATTTGCTCGACGGATCCTTAAAATATAAAATAACATATACTTTCAATAACACCAACCTTAAACTGTTTTATATATAAGCTATTTTAATCTAAGAAATAGTTCAATACAGCGTTTTAATAAAAATATATTTAAAAAAAAAACGTGTATAAACTTAATTACTATTTACACAATATATAAAATATACATATAAACGCGACTAATATCAACTTTTAAACGGTATGTAAATCACTTTAACCTAAAAAAGTAATTCATTATAACATTTTTTTAAAAATCAATTAAAAAATAATAATAATAATAATAATAATGTATAAACTTAATTTATATAATCAAAATCTAAAGTCGCGTCGGCTGAATCAAGTAAAAATTTGAGAGAAATTAGTTATTGAATGAATTATTGTTTACATCTTTTGTTCTGTGGAAAAAGAAAAATACTACTTTTGGGAAAATATATCTTTTTTTTGTGTCAATCAATTGAAAGTTTCTTCTCTGTTTAACCTAAACATTTCGTCATGTGTTTAATTATTTTTGACTTGATCTCTGACTTGAGTTTTTCCTTGAAAGCCCAAGCTATACAGGTGGTTATAATTAAATTGCGTATGTATTAATCAACAAATTATAAATATGTACTACTGAAACTATGGAGAACTGATGTTTAAAAAATAACAATTTAAATTTTAAAAACACATAAATTATAATTAAAAAAATTAAAAATTTGAAAATTTCTCTTTTAAGGATTTTCCCATATACTCGTTATGTTACAATTTTCTAGCCCAGTTTATTTTAGAAACTACTCTGTATAAAACCTTTAAATTTGATAGTAGGTACGAAAATGATCAGTTAATGATATGACATAAACTAAAAACTCGAAGTTGTGTCTAGTATATTTTATTTTATAAATTAAAATTAAAAAAGCAAAATACTATTGCTGATGGACCCTCTGTATAGGCATTGACGTAAGGAATTAAAATATAAAATGAAATATATTAGACGCTATTTTCGAATTTGTAATTTATGTCATTTTACTGAGTATTCATTTTCTTACTTACTCGCCAAATTCAAAGGATTTATATAAAGTAGTTTCTAAATGAACTATGCTAAAAGATTGTTACATAGTACGTATAAGAAATAACCCTTACTAGGTGCTCCTCTTTAGAGTTAATAGCAAAATTAAATGAAAGATATTTAAAACTCGTCTTCCTCTAACACTTTATTCACAACAGATTTCTTAAAACTTGGCTTCCATATTATTCACTAAAATACCACCTGATATATTACAAGGTGGCACAAATTTGAAATAATTTCTAATGGTCAAAGTATTGGTGAAAAACATTTCCTAATGCTCTAAATAGTATGTATCTCTACACTAAATTTTATGAAAGTATATTCGTCGAAATAGACTCTGAACAGCTGTAGTTGAATACCCTGTAATTTATCAGCATTTTAGTTAAGTGCAAAGTAAATTATCAAAACAACCTTTTTACTGCATTAACATTAAATCGTTAATTAATTTTTGTAAAGTGTAGCTGTCGATAAATCCAAGCTTTCTGGATATAAATAAGTAATACTTAAGAAATATTTTTTTCTTTCAAGGTTATAGCTAGGATATACTACTGTGTAAATAGATCCTGGAGTGGAAGAATTACAGCCCCAGAACTCAGGAGGAGTAATTTCTTGCAAGTAAGACGATGATACAGCATTTCCAAATACTAATTGATTTCAGAAGTTTTTACGTAATCAGAATTTTTACTGCTACTTCCAAAAGACGGCCTAAAATAATTTAATGAGTATAATGGTAATTATATTCAAAAGCTGATATTGTAAATTTATTTTATTTCGTATGTAAAGAATTTCTATCGTGTTTTCTTTTTAAAAGTTTATCATTAACGGCATAAAAGTACATCACGAAAGCACATATTCATCTGCACCTTGCACATAATTGAGCAATGCTTATAGCTCGTAAAGTTATATATAAACAAACAAAAGGCCATGGTGAATTTTAAAAATCAATGTAAAGTCAACAAACTAAGCAATGAGACTGTTATTGTTTACAATAAAAATAACTAAAAAAATAAATAAATAAGAATTTTTTACCTTATTTTTCCCATATGTATACACAGGGTAATGAAAGTATAGTATTCGGTCAAAAATAATATTTCGATTCTTTTTAGCATTTCTCCACGTTTTGGAACTTCATAATTTCAAAAAAGTGATCTAGAAAAAATGTCTGTACGTGTGTCTGTGGGTACGTGGTCAGCATAACTCCCGAACAAATTGACCTACGATGTTCAAATTTGGTGCGAGGGTTGGTGATGGCCTAATGACCTACTATTGAGGTTTTTGTCAAAATCGCGCATGCGTAAAAGGTAGCTGCCATTGAAAAAAAAACATGTTTTTTAGTAATTGCTAAAAAAACGTCTCTAACGATTTTGTTCCAAATCGCTGTGGTAATTCCTCTGAAGGTGTTCTAAACATTCCCACCTACGAAATTCTCGCAAAAATACGATAAAAACGTAAAAAGTTGAAAAATGAGTGCCTTTAACACAGAGCACTCTGCTCTTGATTATCGTTCATCAACAATTGAATTCTTTTTTTGCGTTTTACGCACAAGCAAGGACAATGTAATGTCTATCGAATAAAACCACAAATTTTGCTATTTTGGCGTGTGTGTGTTTTTTTCCCTTCCCTTCCACCCCCCCCCCCCCCCCACACACACACACACAAAAAAAAAGAAAAAAAAAGAAGCAAGGTGGAATAATGGACTTGGCTTCTTCTGATATAACAGAAAATGGAAATACTGATTAAATTGAAAATTATTTTTAGATCAATATTTTCAGAAGCACGTTTCATAACATAAGTTGCTAATAATTTAAAAATACGACAGTTTTTTGTGTGCTCTTAACGGACCTTCTAAAGTAATATATAAGAACGTTTGACAAAAAAAAAAAAAAAAAAAAAAAAGAACAGAGACAATCATTGACTTTAGTTGGCCATTAGATAAGCAACATTTGGCCCGTTCAAGTATGCTAGTTTTGAGAAAATGGTGTAGAAAAAGCAAAAATCAAATTGTTAAATGGTTCATTCTGGGGCTCAATGCTTTATTTTACATACATCCACAATGTTATTACTTTTTACTCTCAACCCTATTGTGAAGAAAAATATAAATATTCGTCTAAAGAACTTTTATCATTTCCTAAAAAAAATGAAGGCCTGTAATTTTTTTTTTCGTATTGGGGCCCCAACCAACATCGTTACACGAATAACCATCTTGTATAGTTAAGTGATATAAATGATAATGTTCAAACAGATCATTTGTTGCATTACTGAACAAGATATTGTTTGTAGTAGTTTGAATTCCACTAATTCTTAAATTTTCCCGTCTGTTCTGGCAGGTATTGTCCACCTTGGAAGAAGAGGAGGACATCAACCAGGTGACTGACTACTTCTCATACGAGCACTTTTACGTCATCTACTGCAAATTTTGGGAACTGGACAAAGATCACGATCTGTACATTGACCAAAATGACCTCAAGATGCACAGTGGAGGAGGTGAGATCAATGGTTCTTGAGCTGTCAGTGGCCAACACTTCATCCTAACACAATCAGTTGGCATCATTGATAATTCATTCACTGTCTTCATTGAACATTTAACTATTGCCTCTAGTATAATCTCCAACGGCTGGATGATATTCTGGTTTTCACTGTACCGAATGCCTGATCTATTGATTCAAGACTAATGAAATTTATGCCACACATAACAACATCAATGCAAGTACTTAGAGCTAATTATTGGGCATTCGATGAGAATTAACTATAAGAATAATAATTATCCTAATTCATTTATCCTTTTTTTTTCACTCAAGGTTATTCCAGCTTCTATTTAGTCAATGATATAAATGTAAGGAGAAATCGGTTCAAACCCATATCCAAATCAATCCATTTCAACAGAAGGATGCTGAGAGACAAATACAATTATTTAAATTTTAAACGCATTAAAACTGTGTAAACTGTTAAGATGTATTTGGAATTTTGCTATTAAGGTGTATTAAGAAATGAAAAATTATTATATTATTTAGACCTGATAGTAAATATGAAATATAAACTCATGTTTCGTTTAGATGCAACAAATCAGCTCAAACGTTCTGCTGCTTTTACACATCTAAATTAAGTCTTGTTATAAAAGTACTATTTAAGGCATCATCCATGTATCATAGAAAGAAGCTAAATTCTTTATCATAATAGTCCTAATATATTTTTTATTTTTCTTTAGCCCTGTCAACCCGAATTATACAGAGAATATTCTCTGGTGCTGTTACAAGGTAACTGAAATTTTCTGCTTTTTCTGTTGTATATTGGTCTATTACTTCATCTAAAAATTCATTTCACATGTTATGGTTTTTGTTATGTTACGTTAAAATATTAAAATTGTTGGATTTTATAATAATACAACTGTGCAAATCATAGTACTCGTAGTAATTATTAGTACTTATTAGTCATAATTTTACTAGAAAAAGTATCTTTTTACATTTAGATGCAAAAATTATCCTGTTACTGAAATATTTTGCTTAATTTAAGATATATTCTTCAGTTTTGAACCTTTTAATCTGTTCATTTTAATATAAACTTATAACATTATTAACATTTTAACATTAACTTCAACTGGACCTCAATTATGAAATCTGTCTTGCAATCTCAAAGACAAAAAACGCTCATTGAGCAAAACAAACGATCATAAAGTGAAGTAGACGATCTGTTCTTCTAGTAAGATTTTTCTTTAGGAATATGTTATAATCAATCCCCGAGATTGCCTATTGAACGCGAAAGAAAAATATAGGGATAACTTTTGACGCATTGCGGTTCATTTGTTAATCAGTAAGCGTTTAGATAGTGGAATCTTATATATTTATCTTTATTTTTCAGAGGTCCAAAACAGAAGGAAGGCAAGATGAGCTACACCGAATTTGTATGGTTCCTAATATCTGAAGAAGACAAAAGACACCCTAGAAGGTAAGATATACCCCCAAACAATATCAAACCACTCTAACAATTAATTGAATTTTTCTTACAATTAATTGAATCACAATTCTAACAATTAATTGATTTTGATGATTTTTTTTTTCGAGATAAAATGTGGTTTCTATAAAGTCTTCCTAGAGTGAAACGATCCTAATTCCACTTTTGGTCTCAAATCATTCTTGGATATATTTGGAAACAGGAAGAGAATATCCATCGATTACTAAAAGCTTCAATTTGATCAATGAAAAGATATGTGACGATTGAACGCAAATTCACTGACCTCAAGTTAAATTAATGATTTAGAAGAGCTTTTTTTTTTCTCTTTCTCTCTTGAAAACTTTAATAAATTCGAGTTAGCATTTTTTAATTACAAGCCATTGATATGTTTAGTTTTATGGCACATATTCTTCTGATTATAATGTATCAAGTTCTTTGAGTGATCTTAATACCGTTTGTTCTTTTCAGCATTGAGTACTGGTTTCGTTGCATGGACTTCGATGGCGATGGATTTCTTTCTATGTATGAGCTTGAGTATTTTTACCAGGAACAGCTGCAGAGGTTGGAAGCTTTGGGAATCGAGACACTGCCCTTCAATGACTGCCTTTGTCAGGTAAAATATCGTAGTTACTGATAATATAATGAGTTTCAATAAAGATAAAATACTTATAAATGATCATTTTTTAAAAATGTCATTATATTATAACAGTCCATCTATGTAACGATAATCAGTGATTAATCATATCGCTAATATATATATAATATATATATATATATATATATATATATATATATATATATATATATATATATATATATATATATATATATATATATATATATATATATATATATATATATATATATATATATATATATGTAACTGGTAACTTTGTTATTGAGATTTGTAATGTTTACTATGCTTACAGTTGTTATTGTAATCATGGTTGTTTTAAATTTGAAGATTGATATTTGTATGACAATTTTTCATAAATATAATACAGTTCCTATTCCAGACTTAAAAAATATTTTAATTAATACCCAAAACTTTTAATGATAGATTGTAATTTGTTACTTTTCAAAGAGAAGTTGCTGCCTGATATAAAGTGAGACCACCAGTTAAGCACTGTCTGACAAAAAGAAAATTATTATTGTATCCTAATGTTCTATTCCATAAAGATCTCAACACGGGGCATACCATTCCCTAAAATGATATAAATATTAATTGGGATTTCTAAAATTGACTGCGATTACAGATAATTCTTTCTATTGTCTTTGGAACAAGCAACTAAGGTTTATGCAGAGTTTTTCGACCTATATATCTAACAATATAGTACAGGAGATATAGGTTTTTGGGTGGAACTAATTCCCACAGAAGCGGCGATTGAATTTTTTAGCTCGTGGAGGATAATTTTTTCACATTCTAAAAGTCTAGAAAAATCTGAGCGTGCCAAATGCGTTTTTTGGCCCCCATCTTGGATTTTTTTTGTAAAAATCATAAAAAGTCATGAGTGGTATCAAATTACAGAAAGATTTATGATGAAAAAGATTATCATTTTGGTTTTAAAAAGTACAAATAATTAGCAAAATAGTGACCAAAAAAACTAAAAGCTTATTCAGTGTTAAAAATCCTTTTTATTAATAAATAAAAAAAATAGTTTTATAATACGAATGCCATCATGCATTTCGTCAATATCTTTCATCTTACATAAAAAAAAGCTATATCTATTACTATTTTTCTGAAATACATTCTTTCAGTACACTATTTGTACAATCTCTACCAGAATAGTTACAACCTATCTCGGTACATTCCACACCATAACGTCGACACATACATCTACCACTACCACACGGTTCATTTGTACCCGGTGCAGCGGATCTTGTTCACCAATAACTCTGGAGCAGGGCTCATTTCACATGTTATGGGCTGTAGTTGGTCTCCTACTTTTTCCAACCCCACACTTGGCAATATTAATGTTCATAGTTTTCCAACAATAACATTGTAAATGCACGCGGAGAAGATGGTAAACAGCAGCATCTTCTGTAGGTGGCAATCTTGCAATATTGAATTCACTTTTGGCAGTTGTGATTTTTTTCAAGTAGATATTTTATCGTAGTTGGTTCAAATTCTCAGTCTTTGGATCTCCACCGTACAATAATACCAATATCTGTGAGTTCGTTTATGTTAGAATTTTCTGATCCAAACAGAGTAGCTAGCTCAAATATTAAATTCTTTACATTTACAGAAATGTCTATATGCTGTCGATTTACTTTTACTAAATAAAGAGCTTGTGGTATCGCATCCGCTTAAAGCATGTGAAAAGAGAATAATTTTGCATCCCTTATCGTCAAGAACATGTTGCACCGATTTAATATGACGGTTTTTATCGCTGGAAGTAGAAGACTGCAAAAGTATTATGGTAAATCAAAAGTACTAAGACACCGGTGTATTCAGCAACAACTGTTACATGTATTTTTTTATGCTAAGGTCCAGTTTATTCACTATAGCTAAGGTCCAGCTATTTTCACTATAACTGTGTCAGTATCATCTGTAGCATGAATCACAATGTGGCCATTCTCTTCTAAGTGTTTTACAAGCATGGTTATAAGGGACTGTATATTTTTTTTATTGAAAAGAAAGGGTCCTTTGCCAATAAGAAGTGGAGAGCTCTCTGTTAATTTCACTGAACCATGGCCAAAAGCTGGGAAATTTTCAAATGTGTTACAACTATATAGCAATCATTTTGTTATAAGCAATATCAAGTTGTGACAATAGTATTTGGTGGCTATATCATCTCCAGTACAAAGGATATAGAGCATCAGATATGCACAAAACAGTCATCAGTAACAGAGAAATTTACTGAGAGCTATCCACTTCTATTTGGCAAAGGACCATTTTTTTTCTAATAAAAAAAAATAAACAGTCCTTTATTACAAGGCTTGAAAAACACATGGAAGAGAATGGTCACACTGTGAATCATGCTACAGATGATACTGATACAGTTATAGTGAAAACAGCACTGACCTTAGCAGAAAAATGCGTGTAACAGTTGTTGCTGAGGACACCGATATCTTTGTACTTTTGATTTACCATAATACACAAAATATTTGTTTGCCTCCTACTTCCGGCGATAAAAAAACGTAACATTAAAGGTGCAACATGTGCTTAGGATAAGGGATACAAAATTATTCTCTTTTTACATGCCTTAACTAGATGCGATATCATAAGCTCTTTATTTGTTAAAAGTAAATAGGCAGCACATAGAAATTTTTAGAAATGTAAGGAATTTAATATTTGTACTACTCTGTTTGAATCAGAAAAGAACTTACAGGTATTGGTACCAAAGCATTGATATCATTGTACGGTGGAAGTGAATTTAATATTGCAATATTGCCACCTACAGAAGATGCTGCTGTTTACCATCTTCTCCGCGTGCATTTACAATGTTATTGTTGGGAAAACTATGAACACTAATATTGTCAAGTGTAGGGTTGGAAAAAGTAGGAGACCAACTACAGCCCATAACGTGTGAAATGAGTCCTGCACCAGAGTTATTGTTGAACAAGGTCCGCTGCACATGGAAAACGTATACAAATGAACCGTGTGGTAGTGGTAGATGTACGTGTCGTTATGGCTTGGAATGTACCGAGATAGGTTGTAACTGTTCTGATGGTAGAGATTGCACAAATAGTGCACCGAAACAAAGTATTTCAAAAGAATAGTAATAGATATAGCTTTTTTCTTATGTAAGATGAAAGATATTGGAGAAATGCATGATGGCATTCGTATTATAAAACTATTTTATTATTTATTAATAAAAAGGATTTTTAACACTGCATAAGCTTTTAGTTTTTTGGTCACTATTTTGCTAATTATATGTACTTTTTAAAACCAAAATGATAATCTTTTTCAGCATAAAATTTTCTGTAATTTGGTACTACACATGACTTTTTATGATTTTTACAAAAAAAATCCAAGATGGAGGCCAAAAAACGCATTTTGCACGCTCAGATTTTTCTAGACTTTTAGTATGTCAAAAAGATATCCTCCACGAGCTCAAAAATTCAATCGCCGCCTCTGTGGGAATTAGTTCCACCTATAGATTATTTTTTGCCTATATCTCCTGTACTAATAAAGGGGTTTTTTTTTTTCCAGATGCTGGACATCATCAAACCGAAGGTGGAGGGGAAGATTTCGCTGGCCGATCTGAAGAAGTGCAAGATGACTCCTATCTTTTTTGACACATTTTTCAACCTCGAAAAGTACCTGGATCACGAACAGAGGGATCCGTTCGCATCACAAAGGGTCAGTGATAAATAATTGGTGCACTCTAATGCAGCCCTTTTGGATAGGATATTCATTCATTTAATTGGATTAAAATTATCAATTATGTATGTGCATTAGAACTATGTATTAGTGTTAGTGTTTTCCAACTTTTATGTAGGTATTTCTTCTTACAACGTGTATTTTTCTTATAATAGAATCTCTCCAACTATTATTTCTAAACTATTTTGCTTATACCATATAATAATTACAAAAAATTTAATATTAATAAATACTTTGTTAAGAGTTCAAATAATATTTTGGTAATATTAACACATTTATTGCTATAATTTTTTCATTGATAAGTCTTTTGTAAAAAAAAATTAGTTGAAACACTAAATTTTTTCTCTCCTTTTGTTTTTACGCTTGAATTGTATGTATGCTAAAATTTAATGCAATAATACTTTTAAAATATGGTTCCATGCATAAACTCTTTTATTTGTCTTTTTTTAAATGAAGAGAACTATCAATTATTTAAGAAAACTTGCCGCCTTAAGAACCGGAAGCCAAAAATTCTTCTCAAACTCAATTTTGAGATCTTTAGTGTATTGCACTATTTGAAAGTTACCTAAAAAATGGTGTAATTTGGTATGCAATGCGTCCATTAGAAGTATTTGTAATAGTTTTTAGAAAACATCAAAAATACAACAAAAATATAAAATGCTTTTTTTTTTTTCATACAAATGTACCTTTCACTCGGAAGCTACTATTTTTTTTTTTTTTTTTTTCTCTTTTGCTGTACATATTGTTCTTTACACAAGAAGATATATGCTTTTACAGAAACATAATATTTTTTTAAATTCTTAAGCGTGTTTTTTCCTGTGAATATTTTTAAAAAAATTTCGAAACCTAACATATTGCAAACTATTTTTTTTTTTTTTTTTTTTTTTTTTTTTTACAAAAGCATTTCTCAGTTCCTTGTAAAAGTGTTCTGATTTTAGTTGGGATAAATTTTAAACCAATACTATAAGTTGATTATGAGAAAACGGTTCATAAAAAGCCCTTCTTATCGTGAATTCCATAAAGCCTTCCGGTCCTCCTTAAAAGGTATATTATTCATACTTTATAATTGTATTGAAATAATATATTTTATATTGGTATCTTTTAAAACGTTTCTAGTGTTCAAATTAAATTTACACCAATGTATATTTTAAAAACAAGAAAATCAAGATAAATATTGTGTGTACATTATTTTCATCGTAATAAAAAAATATTCATAATAAATTACTATTTCTTCCATCTAGGAGCACGATGGTGATGGACCAGAAATGAGTGACTGGGATCGTTTTGCGGCCGATGAATACGAATTGTTGGTGGCCGAAGAGGGTGCGACAGATCAACAAGATGAGATGTACGTTATCGACTTTGTGTAAACACAGTCGCTTTAACGCACGATGTACGTAAAGGAAAATGGGTTCATTTTAATCCTTGAATACCCGAGAACCCCCTTTCCCTAAAAGTTCCATTCGACATACAGATGGCAGCACCATTCGTATTAATGTATTTAAAGTAAATTAAAAAGAAAACATTAAATCAATTTTTGAAGTATCAACATTTAGTATAAAATTAAAAAATAATTGACCCTGAAATACTTTGTATTATTTTTACAGTTTCATTGAAATGGTAAAATCTATTATGGAAAATTATGGTATTTAGCGTCTCCAAATTTACTAATATTCTTTTAATAAATGATGCTGCCCTCTATTGGATTACTTCGTAAAACATTTTTAAAAACTGAATTGCCAATAAACACCTTTGTAGTTCAGAAATGTGTCTTCTAAACTTAACCCAGGATTTGAATATATTATCTGCATACATAAAGAATAAATAGTAAAACTTTCATTTAAATTTATTCTTAAAGTTCTAATCAAATTTAAGTTTTCAAATGTATATATATTTACCAAAGCAATGAAATATATATATATATATATATATCACTACACATTTTTATATAAATTTTTCCCTTTAAGGGGACTGTTAAGTCAAAAATAAAAATTCTTCAATTTTTGTCTAAAATTCATGAAATTTTTTGTGCAGTTCAATAGCAATTAGATGAAACACAACCTAAAATTTCAAAAATTTATATTGATTTTTTTTTCAAGAAATTAAATTTTTATTGAAAAATTTAGCGTTTTTTCCGTAATTTTAAAAACGCTCCTTGCGATTCAAATTTTTTGCAATCTGTCTCAATTTTTTTGCATAAGCTAATTGAATATATATTGACATAATTGTGCATGGATTTTGAATTTGACTCATTGGTTAATTATTTCAAAGTAAAACTTTGGTACTACGGCAAAAAATGTAAACTTTTTAAATAGTAGCATTAAGAAAATTACTGTAAAACAATAAAAAAATACCAGATTCCAAAATCCATGCACAATTGTGTTCAAAATAGTAGAGTAAACAATATCTCCAAATTTAAAAAAAATACATCAACTTTTGAATCGCAAGGAACAAATCGAATACCTAAAAATCTTAAAATACACATGAAGAGAAAAATGCAATTTAAGAAATTGTAATACATACGATTTCTGATATGCGCGCTTACAAAAACTCAAATAATTTTCTTAATTCTTCTCGGCAAAAGTAAGGTATGTACTGAAAGCTAGAATTGCAGGCTATATATTTCCACTAAAATATAAAAATAGAAATTTTTGAAATTTTTGCCTTAACAGTAGTAACTTAACTTAATAAGTAGAGGTTAAATTAAAAATATGGTGCTTTTCAGTTTATTTACTCTAGGAAATTTGCTAGTCTCATTATTTTAGTATGCAATAAAGAAATTCCTAGTGCTTCAATAATGAGTTTTCAATCTAACTGAATTTATTTTCATAAATTTTTTCAGCATCTAAACAAAATCATATAACCAATTTCAGACCGAAAATCCTTTACAAAGAGCAAGTTTTATGAGGGTTTTTTTTTTTTTTCCCCATGCCCGTTTTCCTTATTACTCTAATCAATCAAGCATGTTTTTTGATATACTGACTACTTTCTTTTAATTTTGGTTCAAAGAATTGTGGTATTTCTATAATTCATATACATTTTAAAGTGGACATATATAATCGTTTTCTGATATAATCATAATATATTTTTGAAATATAATTTGAGAATAATTTGCACTTGTTGTATTGCAGGATGTATGAAGAATACGAAGACGAGGTATCTTCTAATTCCGGTAAACTCTCTCGGAAAAAGAACTCTTCCAGACCAATGGAAACGGAAGATGAAGATTACGATTATGCAGATTCAGATGATTATCATTACTAATCGTTATCATATAAGCTTCGGACAACGTCTTGTGTCAGAAAAATGTTGCGAAACGCTTATGCAATATTTTGATGAAGTGTAAATAAAATTTCGCTATTTTATAGTAAACAGTCAATGATCAAATGTAAGTGTGTACTCAAATGGAATTGTATGCACAAAGTTTTTCATTCTGTGCATTGCAATTATCTGTGAATATTTGTATTGTTAAAAAAGTAACTAATGAATTGATAAAAAGTTTTCTTTTGTTATATTATGGTGTTTCTCTTTTACATTGTATAAGAACAAATGCCGGAATGTAGAGCTTGTATAAAGTAATTTTCAAATCAAAGAAAAAATATTTGTTAATGGTTATTACGACTTTTAGCTATTGATATCAGCCATAAAAATTGGCTATATTTCTTTGCAATGGCACGATTATGGCAATAATACGATTCTTATGTCCTTTTAATTTAAATTAACTGAATTTTTCATATTTATATTTTAAACATTCTTTCATGAAATGGTTTTATTTTTCCTTCTGACCTTTTAATTTGAAAAAATCATTCAATTTTTATAATTAGTAATATTATAGGCATAAAAATTATTTATTCTTATAAGAAAATGAACAGGCTCATTCTAATTCATTTTGTGGACTATCGCAAATTAATTTTTATAGGGTCTATGTTTAACTTATAAATAGTTTTGCTACTTATTCTAACCGTTAAAACTACAGTATTAACATCTGAAATGTTACAATGTTATGTATACTAGCCCGTCGATAGTTTTTATATTAAATGGAGTATTTATTTATGACAATAATTCCTACTTAATTCACGTAAAAATCTTTGCAATTCATATTTTTGTGTTAATTTATTTTTGTGTTAATTTCGCTTTATATGTTATAATTTCGAAAATTTCTCTTTGAATTAAACTAGCAGTGTCCCTGTGATCTAGTCATTTGGTTTTAGAGTTTAGAAATTACACAGTAATTGGGTATTAACCGTTTCTAATTTTATCAATTGGTTTTTAATTTTAATTGTAATTTATAAAATAATTAAATATAATAAATAATGTTAAATAAAAACTAAACATTTATAAAAATGTTGCAACAACTATGCTTATTGCAAAAATGATATAATTCTATGTGATATAATTCTAAAAGTTTTATTAAAGTTGAATATTTTTATTATATTAAAATAAAAAAATTAAATAAATATAGAATTCAATTGCATAAAAGTTTATACTGAATATGTGCAACTTTGAATTTCAAATTCAGTTTTACAAGAGTATTCATTATCAATGTTCGTGTTCTGTTATTCTTTATTATTGTGTTTTTGATAGGTTTTCCGTATACGAGAGCAGCTGTTTATATTTTATAAAAAAAAGTGTTGAATTGTAATGAATTCATTTATCTGTGACTTTTCTTTTCATAATTAGTTTTTGCCTCTGTATGTAAGATTTTTTGCAAGCAAAAATCCTTATAAAAATGCAATCTCTCTATCATCTTTTTTTCTTTTCAGTTTTCAATTCAAATTCTTCTTATCAAGAGTGTAATTTCAAATATGTATTAAAAAATAAAACGTGTGCGATTACTTAGTTGTACATACTTATTCTTTGCGTGCCTTATTCATTTACTAACTCATTCCAAGAAATTTTCGGTGTTTCACCATCCCGCCGACCTAATGGGATGTTTCTACCAGACGTAACCAATCAATATATTGATTTATAATTTATAAAATTTGTTTCGGACATAAATAGAATCGATATAGCAAAAATAGCTATCGGATATAAATAGAAAATTAAACGATAATCAATTGCAGTAAAAAAATTAGTTACTTTTTTGTCTAACAGATGGCACTACTGAAATAACACCTGTCCCTTGAAATTTCGCCGTTCAGATATTATTATACATGTTGAATCAAGTAAAAAAAAAATCTTAAGTTTATGACTTTACGTTTTACATGTAAAAAAAAAAAAAAAAAAATTAGTTTATGAGGCAGAAAAAATATTAGTGAGCATTTGTCACAAACTGATGATTTCAGAAATCAAATTTTATAAATAATAGAATATGAGTTTCTTTCGGTCCAAATGTTTTATTCTTCTTTCCACATTACTATTAAATTACAAAATCTGTCAAACATTTTTGGTACTTCTTGTTTCTTTATTTCTTGTAACTTGACTTTGTTGCAGTTGGCAAAATAAGCTTTACAGCGAATAGTTATATAAAAAAATTAAGACTTTCTGTTAATGTCATTTTGTGAAGTTATTTCTATATGAGCAACAATTTATTGGAGAAAATAATTAAAATGATAACAGACTAAATGAATATGAAAACCAAATAAAAAATCTTGGATTTCTTAAGGAAATTGCTTAATTCAGGAAAATATCAGGTACACCCTTAATATAAATCTACGTGAATATTTGAATTATCTTGATAATAAGAGGGTAGTTTATCAGGAAAATATCATAGAATTTTTCATGATATATTTTGTTAACAACCCCATGATAATGCTATTCTCCTTTATCTTATTTACCTCTAAACTGAAAAGCTAGAGAGTTTTCTGAAAGATCCCATAAGAAGCTAAAATGTGACATAGTGCCATCATCAAACAAATACTTAATAAGGGAAATATAGGAGAAGAAAATACGTAATTAGGGAATATCTGGGAATTAAGATATTTTTGGTAGAATTAATAAACTCCTTCCGAGCAGTTGCTTGAGGCCTCGCTCCATCAACAAATACTTCTTCATTCACCACTCTTAATAACTTTTTTTGTCATCCAATGCATAAAACTCTTGGTTATAACATCCGATTTGCGTTTGGTTAAAATAGAGAATAGTTGAAACAGTTTCGGTGAAAAAAGCTATGTCAAATCGGTAGTTTTTGCACAGTGAAGGAAGTAGCTGTTAATTCAATTAGCCGTATAGGTAATAAATCGTTAAAGTAATCTTTTGTTTGCTAAATAAAGCGATATTTTTATACATAGGACATTGCCATTAAAGATTCAGAAACCGAGATACTACCTAATTGTTTGTTTTCTTTTACCTATGAAATAAAGTGAATCGATGCTAATTTATTTTATTTGAAGTTTGAATAAAAATAATTTTTAAAAATTCATTCGAAGAATTCCAAAATATTCCTTTTTACTGCCCTGGAATAAATATATAATTAATTTTAAATTTGCTGCTACGTCAAGTTAAAGTTCATCATTATTGTAATAAGTATATTTTGTTTCAAACAATTTTTACCGAAAAATTGTGGTGTTGTTGAATATAAATTGTTATGAATGGAGAATATATTTGCACTCTGCTCATCTAAGAAATCTAAATGGGATTACTTTTTTGAATCATAGTTTGACGCTGTATTCTACTACTAAGAGAGGATACTTGGAGTGAATGTTTTTAGGATTCTTTTTTTTTTTTTTCAAATATGCTTCAATTTCTATTTCCATTTTCTATTCATTTTTCTGTTCTATTTCTATTTTCTATTAATTACCCAACTTCCATATTTTTTTTCAACTGTGATTTTTTTTTATCTTTGATTTTCAAATAAATAAATAACATAATGTGGAATCATAAATAAAGGGAAAACTCGTCAAAAGAGGTCTTAACCCTTCAATTGGTATATCAATTGGAGTTTTGTGTAAAGTAGGGTTGGCATGAATTTTGTTGTTTTTTTCACACAAAAAAAGGTTTTTTTTTAAGAATAATTAAAAACTGTATTTTTATTCTTAAAAAAACATTTTTTTTTTCCTAAAGAATAATTTAAAGTTGTATTTTTATTGTTTATTTATAATCAGATACTATAAATTATTTGATGTTGTAAATAAGTTCTAGTTTTAACCAAAAGTTTTTCATTTCTTAGATATCTTTTTCAAAAGGAATTATTGAAAAAGTTATAAGATGGCGAATGCATGAAAAGGATATAAAAAAGTTTAATCCTGATGTATTTAAGGAAGTTTAAGTAATTCTTACTGCAAAAGCAACTACAGCAAATGTTGAGAGAATTTTTTCTTCTTTTGGAGTTGCACAATTGTTTCATAACAGACTGAGTTAGCAAAAAGCAGCAAAACTTGTTTTTTTTTATTCAAAATGTTAAATCCTAACTGTTAAATCTTAAATTCGCTTTCAAACGGGAATAAAAAAATAAGAATCTAGTGTTCTTTGTATTATTTTTTAAGAAAATAATTCACTAAATGAAAAATTATACGAATTACGAATACTATAGATAGAACAAGTTATAATCTATTTTAAAATAAATCTTGTAATTAAAGACTATTGAACAGTACGTTTTTATATTGTTCTAATAGATACATTAATGATTCATGATTACTCAAAATTATCAATTAAACTTAACTCAAAGGCTGCATTTAAAATTTGTTTCTGAAATAGTGTTTTTGTGCTTTAAGAACTTATTCTAAACCTTAAAAATATCATTTTGAACAATACATTACTGTTGAATCCAAGAGCAATATTCCATGCATTATGTAGTAAACAATTACCATTGTATCATACTGTATACATAGAATTTAAAGAATAGTATCTCTAAATAAAATTTAAAAATTCATTACCATTTGAATGTCCACATAAGTAGCAACAATCGTTTATTTACTAGTAATGCAATGTTTGTTTATTTACTAATTGCAACAATTGTTTATTTACAAATAATGTTTAAATTATTTTCAGAAAGAATATTAATTGTTATTTGAACAGCAGTTATTCTCATTCATGTCAAATTTTACTCATAAATATGTATACATGTAATTAGAAAATAATGTTTTTAAAAATAACTCGGTTTAAACAATAACAAAAACTTGGTAAAAAATTTTTTTTTTTGGTGGGTTTTGTTTTAAAAAAAAAACTGGTTTTTTTCCAACCCTGGTTTGAAGGGACAAAAATGGATCCTCACACACTAATCCAGATATAATACACAAGATTGCTAATACCATTCGACTTGTGTAGTTAATAGATTCACTTATGATATTTCCAGACAAAACAATAATGTAACAGACCATTAGGTCAGGTGGTACAGTTTATTCAAAACACCTTTCGTGAGACCACCTGTAACATACCGATCTCCTGTGGCCAATTTCAAGCAATTGGCTGAAGTGAGAAAGCATGAAATAGGACATCAGCAAGCACCCGCACCAATCATCCGCGGAATCGTAAATTTGTATTTCCAGGGCTCCCTCGCCAAGCCGGCGCTGGTTCGAGCATTGTCCGTTTCGTTCTGGACAGACGGACACGCAAGACGTACTGTTGGGTGGGGAGTAATGGATAGGGATCCGAGCCACGGGGGTCATCATAAATGATCTCCTAAATCTTAACTTCTTCGTGACTGGGGTCTGCCCCTTTCACACATCTGGAATGAAGGGGTGCTCTTGGAAGGCCTATTTCTCATGTACTTACTGATGCCCTGAGACAATTTCTTGGAAGGAATGTAGGGGGGGGGGGGGCACATTACATCTAGAAACAGTAGTAAATAGGGTTAATGTCTGTGATGATAAAAAGACAAACCAATGTACACTTGGAAATTGTCGCCGATTGAAGAAAATACTATTCCTTGATGATTGTTAGCGTTTAATTTTAATTATCCAATTTTATTTTAATTATCCAATAGAAAAGAAAAGAAAACTGAAAAGATGTATTATAAGTCGTGGAAATTATCCAAAAAAAATGAAATAATTCTTCAGAAGGTACTTATTTTACATCGCAACTTCAAAGCAGGGTAATAATTTTGAATACCACTTTATGAAAAATGTTTTTAAAAAAATAAAAACCTTTTGTAGTTTTTCTTTATATAATCACAATTTATATAATTTATAACTTGCACCTTTTTATAATTTAAGTAAAAAATTCATTGATTATAGCATATTAAAAAGGAGCAAATTCTACTTTCACATCAATTTGTTTAAAAATGAGTTATTTGTGATAAATTCCGTTTTTTCTTAATACATGTATATTACTCTAAAACAATAATAATTCATTCGAAAATGCCTTTTCTTGGTATAGCCTGCTCATTTTCTGGAATCCCATTAAGAAAATATCATTTTTCATTCTTATTTTTTTGCATTGTACCCTAGTCTCGCAAAGTGGCTCACGCCCGGCATTCCGCCACCTGTCATCGTGTCTTTTGAGATCGGAAACTGGCAACATTCCTTGCATGATTCTTACCACCATTCGAATCTACCCTCTGACCTCTTCCGTATGAATCCACCTTGATTGGCGAGCTTGTTTTTGAAACGTCCTCAGTATGTCGAAAGAAGACGCAAAAGAACCTGTTATGCTGCGTTGACAGTTTGCAACAAAAACTAAGATGCTCTAGAACAATGTTGAATACAATTTTGTCTAATATAGCAAAACTGTACCTAACAATGGAGAATGATGAACTACAGACGCACTAATTGTCCAACTAATGTCAAAACTAAGTATGCATGAGTTATCGCACACTAATTTGCAACCAGTACTAAAATATATTAAACTATGCGTGCTTTCAGAATACACCACAAATATATTTTATAATGAGCATGTATTTCGGCCAAATTTTTTAATTTGATTCAATGATGGTCGAATCTACGCCAGAAAATAAAGTTGGCCTCTAAGTTATCGAAAACATCGTATTGGCTGGGCGAAACTAAAGTGCTCAATTCGTGCTTTTAAAATCCTCATTTGCGCATCAATTCTGACAGTTGAAGCTTCTATTTGCATGAGTTGCCCAATTAGTGAGTGATAATTTCGGAACCAGCATAACTTTGATAACACAAAAGTTGTTATTTTGGCCTAAGTATTGACATACTAATTGTGGTATTTGGATATTTAGAAAACACTAAATAATACTCTGAACTTTCTTGCCTGTTTACAAATAGTGCGCAATAATTTAGAGACCAGAAAAACGGTGGCGTATAGTCGAACATTCTAGAAAAACAACGATTTTGGCCAAATTATCGATGCCAAGCATGGCAGTAAAAGATCTTGAAGGCAGACATTTTGCTAATGGTTACACAATTTGTGTACAATAATTTAGAGACCAGCATGACGCTGGTGTAGAATCAATATTTAAGAATACATTGCGATTTTGGCTAAATATTGAAGTACTGACCATAAAAATGGTAAATTGTGTAAGCTGTAATTAAACACAAGATTCATAATACATAGTGCGTCTGTGGACGGGATTTGCATTTACAAACTGCTGTATACAAACATCTTTTAATTTAGCGATAAATATTGAAACACTAATTTTTCAAATGATTTCCGAAGGCTTAAATTTAGCACACATGTTTTCATATATGAAACTATTTTAGTACTCATGTGGAATGTACCAACGAAAAGGAAGTGAATGAATTTGTAATTTTTTAACATTATTTTATTGCTTAATATTGCAAAGGTCTTTATCATGCTGTATAATGCTGATTTCACTTATTTAAGCATATATCATGTTTGAGTGTGCGGCACAGAGTGGAAAATATATATTTATTTCAATTGCAGAAAGTCAGCTTTTTTAAATCAGTTTGATCAGGAAAAGAATATGATGTTACAGTTTTCTTGTTACAACAATATTTGGCAATACTTGATGTTTCTCACTTAAACTCAACTTTTCTAATACGACATTATGACAATTAAAACATTAACCTGAATAGCTGAAAAAGAAAGGGGAAGATATTTTCAAATGTGGGGAAAAGTGCAGTTTTTACTCTTTGATTATTATTTAAGTAACAATCTTATAACTTAGATTTGAATCTAGATTTCACTATTATTTATTTTCTTATAAAAAATTAACCTTAACACTAACGAATTCTGTGTCTGTAATGATACATTTCTATAATAAATTGTCATTAGAGTCTAAAAGTCTCATTATCTTTCAAAATTGCAAAGTTTTTTAATTAATTAAAGATCGATAAGAACACTTTTTCATTAAATATATAGGTTATCATATTTACAGTACAATTCCATGCCACGCTTAAATACAATCCTATACTGGTATTATATGTCATAGTCATAGAGAAGCTAGGGTGTGGTAAAGTATTTGAAAACACGCCTTATTCGACAATTTATTTTGAAAACCATTGTTTTGCAAATGATGATAGGGTTTAAATTAGAATAGCAGTATTTGTGTACACTTGTTTTCAGGGGTTTACTGGTCATAGTGTTGTTTATTGCAATCACCCCACCTGTCAGTGTAGGTAAAAAATAGAGCAATCCGGTACAGAAGTTTTCTGTCTTTTTTTTAAGTTTTTCAATTATTTTTTAAGATAAATAGTTGCCTTCCATATTTTCTTTGTTTTAGTTATTACAATAAGCTATCAATGGTTTATTGAAACCTAGTTTACACAAAGAAAAAATTCATAGTAGAGACAGATAAAATGTGACACAATTAAACTAATTAATATAACAATCCAGTGATTGAAATTTATAAATAAAATTAATTATTGAATATTTATTTAATAGAATACATTAACTATTAAAACTTTTTAAATATTAAACTTAATTACTTAATAATCGGAATTATTTTATTAAAAAGAAAATTAAAATCCAAGCTCAACCCTGCTTGTTTTCATAAAACTTGTGAATTTCTTCGTTTACCAGCTACAACAACTTACATACAACTTTACCAATTACATTACCACACATTGCTGAAACTAAATGAAGGTTTCTTACGGGTTGAGACTCAGTAGATAAGGCTTAAAAAAAATGCATTGTTGCAATTTCTTTTTCTGTAAAATACAATAGGACAAATTTGAGGGTAAGTCATGTGTAAGGACACACACACATGTCATGTGTTCTTCCTTGCGGCCTTTGTAGGTGGTCACACTAAGGAAACAAAAAACGCATTATTTGAAGATACGCAGATATCCAATACGAATTCATTTTTGAATTTATGGCTTGCCCATCCCATATTTTCCTATCACTTAGATACCGCAACTGCAACAGATCCCCCGTTTTTAACCAGTTTGACCCCTGCTCACGGTTCACTGCGTAAGGTACGGGAAAGACCATTTCTCTTTTTGCAGCTCTCCCTTAAAATAATAAACACAAAAGAAGACAACAACAGAAAGAAAAAGAAACTTGTGGCACGCAAAATGGTGGTGGAAGAAGAAAGTTTCTTGAAATTGCTTTTGAGTGACAGCCAGGCTTTCTATCGTGTCTGGAAATCTTGTTGACGCGTGCGAGTACAAGTACAGTTTCTGTACTCTCGGATTATCCAGGCATCGGATCTCAGGTAGGGATACCATACACCGTTTTTCCGGTAACCAGGTGGTCTTTCGATAAGGTATGGCGGGGAAATTACTAAAAGTAAACAAATGTTGGTGGTTTCTGAAGTGACATGTAACAAAAAGTGTTCTTGAGATCTTGAGTTCGGTGTAAAGCTTCTGTATCAGTAATATTCAAAGATTGCAATAACATGTACTGTGTACTTTTAACAGGATACCACTTTGACTGGTAGAGGAATACTAATTGTTAGATTTTTCTAGCTGTGTTAGCATGGTCTTTATTACGCTTAAAAGTGATCGTCAGTCCATCACAGTCCCATAGACCCCATGTTTTTTTTTACAGCACTTAAACATGGCCAAAATATTTCAAAACATCTGCATTCTTGTACGTCCTTAAAACAAAAGTACATTTGTTTTTAATAAAAATCTAAAAAACTCCAACTTATGAGTTTAAAAATAAAGTTTTTATTTTTTATTTCGACAGTTAAATTTGTCTGACTGCTAAAACAGAGAATATCATGAACTTATTTTTTGATGTGGTAAAAATTTACAAGTCGACCCAATATTTTGACAGGCATAGCGATTCTTTTAAAAAAATCTATAACTATGAGAATCTTTTACTATAAGAACTCTCCATGCAATGGACGTCTTACCTGATAGGCTACAGATGGCCCGATTATGTGTAAAAGATTCAATTTCAACTTCTAAAAAAATTGTACACAAATAAATTTATAAACTAGATATTTTCCAATAGTTTTTCTTCTCGGATTTTTTCAAAATACATAGGAATGGGATAAAAATCTTTATATTATAAATCTGAGTCAGTTGTGTAGGAAATAGGATGACTTAATAATGTTCTACCACTGTCTTCAAAATTATAATTCCTTTCCTTTAATACTCTATTGACAGAACAACGAACCAAAATCTTGTTGATTTTGTCTTTTAACAAGGAGCCAACATATTCTTGAAAAACTTAAACTGTATCAAACGATTTTCTCGGAAAAGTGTTTTTTGTCTTGGGATGCAATATGTTGGATTGCTTTATTAAGCTTCCCAATAACTCAAAAGATAATTCAATTCAACTTTTGTACTGTAATCATGTTACCTTGATCTAGGCAAGTCTATAATGGAGAAATATTGGTTTCTAAATCGTGTAGATCTTGATGGAATATTTAATCCCAATGTTGCTTTCGATAAGCGATTAAAAACTATGAACAAGACTTTTATACTTTCGCTAAATCACTCCTCTAATTCGAATTTCCTCATTGATGTGTGGGGAGGCTTCGAGAGACTGGGACGATTCTATGTTTTCATTTTAAAACAGCTATAAGCAAATTAGATGAAAATATCTGTTAGCAATTAGCAAAATAAGTGACAACAGAGGTAAGTAATTTAGCAATTAGAGTTTATAAAGAACATTGTGTTAAATATGAGAATACTGTGAAAAGTAAGCACTGATGACAAGGGAGATCATACCTCCTACTAAAGATCAATCCTTTTAATATGATCCCCACTGTACACATTTAATTTTATTTTGCGATTGTTGTTGTTTTACTTATTGTTATGTTGCATAAAGATGTCTGTTTGATAAGAATTTTATGTTATTATACTGCTCTACTGGTTCTATTGGCAAAAAAGAAAAGATTATTTTTCGTACCATGTAATGATAACTAAGCAGTTTTATTGAGTAAAGTTGATTTTGAGTGGTTTTCTAATAGTTAAAATTCCATTTTAATTTTAAACGGTTCTTTAAGTGAAGCGGTATGAGTTAAACGCATTTTTTTTTTTTTTTTCAATTTCCAAGTAATTTTCCAAATTTTGAATATCCCCCTCAAACAAAATTTGGATGTTTGAACTTAAATTTCCAAAATGAATCGTGGTGAAACGATGAATGAACACCCTTTTAGTATTTCAAAATGGGAATAATGATTGAGGTTATGAATTTTCCAATTGGTTTGACATAATTTTTCTCCTCAATTTAAAATATATTTTGAAATAACTTATAATTTTTCGTATGCAATGAAACTTGTAAAGTGAAAAAGGAAAATTTTTAAAGGGTTCTTAACAGTAAATAGACCTTTTATGGATTTTACCTGGTAAGAAATCTATTAGAGAAAACCATATTTCGACAAATTTCCAATATATCATAAACATTCATTGCAGATCCAAATTACAAAGGACAATTTAAATCTTTGTCAGATTCTTAATTACAAAATAATATATGGCATCTCGAAAAGGTTTTGCCTTCAGAATTAACTGAATTTATTACCAAACCAAACTTATACTGTCATGTTTTTTTAATATAATTCCGCAACTAAAATCGTTGCTTACTGCTTCGTTGCCTTTATTTAATTATTAGGTAGTGAGGTTATTATACTCTCTTTACAACTCCTACCATTCTCTTTCATTAGAGAGAATGAATCAATTACTTATTTCACAGTTTAGAATAGCAATTGAAAAATTATAACCTTTCCTTCATGTTTGGGTAAACATATGCTCACGAATTACATTGTATAAATCACATTTCATAAATGAATAGTCGCATGCAATGCAAAGTGTCAATGCCATCACTTCTTTTTTTTTCTCTCTTGCAAATAGTTTCCCTTCTTAGTTCATCAATATTCAAAGTCTGTGTAGCATGGGTGTGTCAAATTCTTATTTAAACTAAAAAGTCAAATAAAAAAGTGACATTAATTATATAGAAAATGTGTGATGTTAATCGTATGGGTGGACATAAATGCTTTCTATTTCAATAATATAATTTTAAGTTGGTTATCTTGTAACAGTTGAACTTCTATGCTGCTTCCTTCTTCCTCCAAGAGTCTGTAACCTGTAATCTTAAGTATATTTAAATTTTAAACAATAGCATTTCCAATGTTACACATGCTGACTTCCATGTTGTATGTCCATGCACATGACTACATTTCGCCATAATATCTTCAATTTCCACAAGTAAACAATAAATTCTGAAATTTAAAATGGTAAAAGAATGCAATTGGCTGTAAAAAAGAAAACGACACCTAAAAAGAAAATCATATTTTTTTCCCCATACAACCTTATATGCCTGTCCCTGTGTCATCCATAACCTATAGATAATAGATATGCACTTTGCTTTTTAGGACTATTACCATGTATGTTTCAGAATGACTACTTCATAATATTCTCAAAGAAGACTTTTTAAAGGAGGTGAATGTAATTAGTTGAATTACATGAACTTTTTTTTTTTTTTTTTTTTTTAATTTTTCCATACTATCCAATATGCTGGCCTGTTAATATCCCATCCATAACCCATAAATCGCAGTTATTAATTATCTTTGCCAATACATATGATCAGATTAAGCTTCCAAATAACTACTTAACATTTTACCACTTGTCAGAAATTGATTCTGTGTTTTTAAAATTTAATGGAAAGAATTGCAATTGGTTGAAGGAAACCGAAACTCTTTTCTTTTTTCCATACCATCCACTGTGGAAGACCATTTCTTTTCCATAAGTTCTCTCTTTCTGGAAGAAGATTCGACTCTTGAGACAGACATAGATATATGGAAGGATAGCAGAGGGGCGTGTCGACCACACACACCTGTAGAAGAAGAAAGCAATTCCAGAGTGATTTCTTTTACCTGGACGTACTTTTAGCTCTAGAGTGTTTTGCCAACCTCTCATTTTCACTGCAGTGGGTCGTCAGGCTCGATTATGCCTTCCACCCCTTTCCGAATCATTCAGTTCGGTTTCCTGGCGTAGGTGTCGATTGCTCAGTGGGGAGATGTGTACTTTGTTTTTCGATAGAATGAAATGTTCGTGCTTGTGAGTTTATTTCATTGGCGAATGATTTGTGCTTGATTGTAACTTAATGATTCGAAAACTAACATTCTGATGATTCACAAGCGTGGGTAATTAACATATGATGTGTCATTTATGGTGTCTATCTTTATACTCTTTGTGTTCGAGAGTCAAGATAAAGTAGTTATTTACTAAGTCAAACCCCTCTAAAGCGAAATCGCTTAACATGAAATCCCGTCTAACGCGAAGTAAAAGGAGTTCTCCGTACTTAAAATTTAAAGTTAATGTATTCATTTGACACGAAATTCGGTTAAAGCGCACAATTTCAGCGGCCCCATCGACTTCGCTTTAACGGTGTTTGACTATATTTTAAAATCAAAATTGTAAATTTTGCTATATATTTATTATTGTTCTACATAATTTATATTTGCAATGTTTTTAAATTATTATTACATTTGCTCTACAAATTTTATATTAGGAGACTTGTCTGCCCTATTTTCCAAATACTTTTTATTTACAATACATGCCGAAATAGTGTTTGCAGAACATTTAAAGGGTTCGAGGAAGAAAAAAATTCGTGGCTCTTTCCTTATAGCTACTGGAGATGCTATTTTAAGATGTATGAGTGTGTGTCCAAACTGCTCCCTTTTGGAGAAAAAAACTCATTGAAAAGAAGGGAAATTAGGTCATATTTATTAATCATTCACGACTTTCTTGCCTTCAAAAAGATTTTGCAATTAACTCTATCTTATAAAATTGAAATTTGAACAATATTTCGGCAGCTATTGAAATTTTAAAAACGTAGCAATACAACAATAGGACAGACATAATTTTTACTTACTTTCAATTACCCATATGTATAGATAGGGTTATAGAAGTATAGCATTCGGTCAAAAAACAAAAACAAAAATCGATTTTTTTTTTGTTTGTTTTTTGTGCAATTTTTCCACGTTTTGGAACATTCTGATCTCAAAAAAGTGATCTAGAAAAAATGTCTCTCTGTGTGTACTTAGTATAATTCCCGAACAAATTTACCAACGAATTTGGTGTGAGGGTTGGTGATGACACAAGGACCTACCATTTAGATTTTCGTCAAAATCACTAATGCGCATAGGGTAGCTGCCATTGAAAGAATCATGGTTTTCAGTAATTGCTAAAAAACGGTTCTAACGATTTTGTTTAAAATGGTAGGACCTTGTGCCATGGTGGTATTGCTAAGGTGTTCTAAACATTCCCACCTCTGAAATTCCCGTAAAAATTCGTTTTTACTTCTCTGCTCATTTTCACCTACAAAAAAGGATAATATAAGAACTATTGATAAATATATCGCCAAAATCATCATTTTGGCTGAGTTTTTTTTTTTTTAATGTTTCATATCCAGATTTATCGCAAAAAATATCGCCAAACTGTCCATTTTTACTAAATGAATGATGAAAATATAAATACGGTCGAGGACACAAATCCATGTCAGTATTATAGTGTAACTGAAGGTTGTGCGATGTTCCACACCCCTAGTTTACTTTATTTGGTCTAATAGACAACATTTAATAAGCATACGTTTTTTTTTTTTTTTTTTACATTTAAATAAAAAAATAATCTGCATCTCCGCATGAGCTCGCATTAAATATACTCTTTTTTATTAAGAAGTTTTGTTCTAACCCTTTAAATGGTTAAAATGTATATTATAATATAGGATAGTTTTAACCCTTAAACGGTTAAATGTATATTATAATATAGGATGTAATTTCGATTTCTTCACCCCATATCCTTTCCTTATAACAGTTCCTGTGCTGCATATCTCCAATCACTTTAACTGAAACCCCTATTGTTTGGATGTAAATGGATACTTAAAAGGTTGCCCCCCCCCCCCCCCTACTCCCTTAATAATGAGGGTCTGCCTCTTTTAACCTTGCTGGGGTCAAGGGGCTTCCGCTGCCACGTGCGATTGACAAATCACTCCACAGTTCGGCCCTTTTGCACACCCTGCGAAAGTGTTGAATGGAGGATAATTAGTGGTGTGGGAATCGTGATCATGATAATAGCGGTCTGCCGCTGTAAGTAGCTGGAATTATCCCCCACAAGATGATATATGAGGTGGAGGAATGGGGAGCTACGTGAGAGTGAAAGAGGATGGATTTTAGATTGAATATAAAGAAATCAATCTAAACTTCTATGTCTTGAAACATTAATATCTATTGTATGGTGGGTTAAAGTGTGTTTGTGAAGTGTACGTGGTACTGAATTGATTTGTTTGCTTGGTAATTGCTTTAATATAAGAGTACAATAGCAATAATAATACAGATTTTTTTTCTAAAGCTACTTTATTGCTTAAGGTTACAATTAGCTTTAACACTAAATTTTTTATTAAGTATCCTTACCTACCACCTAGTATTTGTCTAATAAATAAACTTACCACAGTATCCAATTCTTTCAACATTTGAAAGGTTTGATGAAAGTGAGCTGCTGAACTCATGTTAGTTTTATAGCAGTTACTGAAGTTGACAGTGTTAGGTTAGTGCCTTTCCCGTGATAGTCTTATCGATTTGTCATCTTCTTTATGTGGATCTTCATCCAAATGTTTCCAAGCTTACATCTTCAAAATACATCCTTTTTTCAACAATCTTTTCCCTTGACAGCTTTCTCATCTTTACAAACATAAAAATTACACCGCATTATCCCATCAGTAATAACGTCACAGCTCCCAACGTGACATACGGTACACGGACTCCAAGCTGACAGAATACGTCTTCCATCCGCCACAAAAGACCCCCTTTCTTCGGCAAAAGGGTTTTTGAAGTGGAGACAAGTGAGATTTCCAAGAAATATGAGCAGAGATTATTTATCTGAAAAAGCTATTCATTTACCTACCAGAAGTGCATGGGGCACAAAACCTCCGCGGGACGCTGGGTCGTCGCGCACTTTGAAATTGTGTCTCGTAAACTGCGCTTCAATGGCGATTTGGACGGTCCAGCATTGTGAGGGGCCCAGTGCCGCCCACAAAGAGGTTATCTCGTGTCATCAGCCTGCTGTGCAAGGGTTGCTCTGGGACAGTGGTCAGTTTCACCGCCAAGCGTAGAACTCAAACAAGTAAAATACATATTTTTCTATCATCCACCAACAAACAAACAACCTCTTCATACTTTGGCTTTGGCTGGACTAAGTTTTTGGGTGAATTAGCAAAAACTTGAAATTTGATCGTGCAAAATTCTCTTTAATTTTGAGAAGGAGCTCATTTTCGTCGAAGGAGTGGCAGCTCGTTTTCAAAATTATATCAATTTTGTGTCTGCTATGTAGTATTTTCCAAGAGAAAAACATGTGTTTTCTATTCTTTAACTTTAATTTAATTCATTAAAATTAAAGATTCATTATATCTGCTATTCATTAATAAAAAAATCTCTTTTTAAACTTAAAAAAAAATAAAATATTAAAATCCCTTTTATTCAATAAAGATGACTATATTTATCTATTCGATTCTTCTATCAAAGTTGTTTTCGTCGTTGATTTATTGATTATACACATAATATTAAATCAACATGAACTTTTCATTTAAAAAATTTGCATTACATTATCAGTTGATGTAATTGCCGTTTTAAAGGGCAAAAGCTATACATAAAATAATTTTACAAAGAATTAACATCAATAGACATAAACTCACGTATTTTTGAAAGACCTGAGTTCAAACCTGTTTCAAAAACGAGGTAAAGCATCAAAGTTAACCCTGTAGACACGTCATTTTACTTAAAACCAATTTATAATATTATAATGTTTAATATTTACATAAAATGCACTTACATATATGTATTTTATTACCAATACTCTAATCTTAAAAAAAAAAAAAAAAAAAAAAAAAAAAGAAGAAGCTTCTTGCTAGTTTTCATTTTTCAGAGTCATCAAGCAAAACAGCAATACAATTTTCACTACATATTAATTATTTAACCCAGTCTAAAGCAGTCTCAATTTTAGAAAATTATATCTTTGTAGTCTATGCCAGAGGAGCGATTAACCACTACCAAAGGCCATCCTCCCTATCTTCTTAGGCGGTCCTTCAACATCTGTTGATAACTAGCCGTGTGGAGACAGCAAGGTATTCGAGGGCAAGTCTCATGAATATTGGCCAGCTGGCCAACTCTTCAGGGGGTCATCTTTGGCACGAGGCGACTGTCCACTTCAGTCGCCATAAGTGGCTTCGGACACACTCACCTTTATTAACGCCCCCTACAAAATTACTGGAGCCACTTCCTTAACGCAGTTTAGAGGTCTTTCAGTTCTCCAATAGAGGACTATGGTGAGGAGTTAAACGTAAATTTGATTTGTAGGTTCCATTCGCGAGGGATGAGTCATGTGTTTGAAACTGCAGTGCTTTCAAATTGAAAGACCCATTGTATTCAAATGAATAGTTAAAGTACAGTTATTATGTATACGCTTCACCAAAGCTTACTCAATAGAGGAAGGCTTATACGACATATAGCATTAAAAAAAAATTGAAGTGTGAATTAGGTCAAATTAACTGTTGAAGTTATGCAATATCTAATTTCACTTTGAAACACCTATCATTGAAATTTCATATAAACCGTCGCTTTGTTTTTCTGCTTTTGAAGTATCTGGCTGACCCAACTTAATGATCGCCTTCTAGACTCTGTATCACATGTGACCTTTCCTGCTGATAGTATATTTTTACTTGACAGTAGATAGTTGCTTTACTAATATAACTTTTACCAAACATAACTTTCATGGCGCTTTAAATTTTATTACTGGCGATGTGGTTTAATTACTTTAAAATTCTTAAAATAAAATACAAATAATGAAATCTTTTCAAGTCGTTTAACTTAGTAACACCACTGATATAAGATAAAATTCCCATCAACATCAGGAAATCAACTTTAATGTAAAAACTCACATTTTATATTTTCAAACAAATTTGGAATAAAACTAATCTGCAATTACTGTTGTTATATGTTGATAAAAATGTCATATATTATAGCAATACTTCAGCAGATATAGTTTGGAAAATTATAGCATAACATCAACAGTACAAGACTCTAACTATAATGTTACAAAATGTTTGTTCTAAGCTAAGGGGGAAATTATCATGAGATGTAATTTCTTCGTAAATAAAAATAGTCACCTTATGTCTAGTTATTCATTTGTCTTGAAAGATTTCTTGTGTAATTTGTTACTTCATTTATGAGCGTGTCTTCTTTTGTAGACGGGGTTGTGCTCAAATTTCACTTCTTTATTAGGGGACCCCTTTGAGTTAATAATTGAATATTTCTTTTAAAATATTATCATTACAATCGTTTATATAAATAGTAATGTCAACAATTTAACAACAGAATTCGCAACTAGAAAAACATTTGAAACTGTCTATGTAGTTTCATTTCCTTAATATCGCTTATGTTACTGAAATTAATCTAGATATAGATTTCATTTTCATTTTGAATTGGGGGATGCTGCAACTCTGTATTACATAATTAAGAAGAAAATTATTATTCCGTATTATAACACATGCTAGGAGGGAAAAATAGTTTTATTGCTATATTTTATTATTTTTACTGTTATATTTTTTTCTTCTTCCATGCCCACACAAATCTAAATAAAGCCCTGTTGCAAAGGGAATCCTGCGCAATTCTAATCCAGAAACATGAATTAAAATTTGCATTATTTCCAGTGGTGGTGATTAAGGTGGGCAGGAAGTTATAAATTTTTTGATGTGATTATTCTCAGAATTTTTAATTTTTCCTTCCTCTCCCTATTTTAATTTTTTTTTCATTCGATTACCTCCTCTGAAATTTACTTAATGAAAGTTAGCCTCTTGCTTGTAATAAAACAATTTAAATGCCTTTATTATGCGTCAAATTATAGTATAGCTATAAAAAAAAAATTAAAAAAAATTAGATTTAAATAAAAAAAATATATCTTTTTCATTTCTAAGAAATATATATTTTTTTAAATGTTTCGTTTTTTACTTTAATTATGAAAATGGATGAATTGTAACCATATTCAGCATTTTTTCAAGTAACCTTCGCCAAACGTGGCGATATAATTGTAAGGGAAACGGTAACTTTGGAATGCAGTCAAGCGACTGGGCTACAAAAAGACGTTAACTATGTTTGCACTCGGCGAGCAAGCACTCTCTAGAAAGTTGCGCACATTTCGACGAAAACTCGATAAATCACACTGACATTCCACAGGACCACGCCCACTCATATCTCGCTTTGTTCTACGTGGTTTTTGTTCACCAGTTTGTGGCAACAGTACTGCAGGAGCGTCGTTTTTCTTGCTCTTGTGAGTTAATAAATTGAAGTCCGCGCATTTTTCGAGTTCTCTTTTTCAGAAGATTAGTCTTCAAGTCTTTTTTTCTTTTTTTTATAGTTATGTTGTGGAGAGTGTGAGTGTGATTTACGAATTTTTACATTCGATGAGAGATAGGATAGGTATGACAGGATGCAATTAAAATGTACATTCTTTCTTTCCATTGTAGAATTGAGTTAACTAGGATTGTGGTGCATTATCCAAATTTGAGTTTGTTAGGTTTCGCTATATGGAGTGGAAATTTGAATCGTTAAGGTCTTCTCGATATGGCTTTAGTTTTTATCAAAATACTTTGACTTTAAAAAGGTGTTTTAATCTAGCGCTGATCCAGTGTAGGGATATTCGATAGAAGCGATTAAGAGAAAAAAAACAAAACAATTGCCTTATCAGATTTTTTGCATTTAGAGATTTTAAGGACGATAGCGTGGTGTTTTTTTTTTTTTTTTTAATTTTTTTTTTTTTTTTTTTATAGTTGTTTTTTTTAACATTTTATTGCTGTTAGTGATTCTAGTAATTGATGCGCACAAACGCAACTGAAAGCAGAAAAACACCAACAATTTCAGTAAACAAGTAATCGAGACCAATGTCATTTCCTACAAAATACCTATAAAATTTAAACAATTTGTTTACATTTAATATACTGCGTATATTTAAAATAAGATTTGGTCACTGTATTTAGGTGCAAATATTTGGTGCAGAAAGCACTTTTTAAGTATAATTTATTTCTAGAATGCAACTTTGTCTTAATCACTTATATTGAGGTAGTAATTGTACAATTTTGTTTAACTTACAGTCAATCAGGGTAACATTGAACCACATTTTCAGTATTTTCTTCTTCCCCACTTATGTTTTTATAGTATTTTTAGACTTAATGGCATAAAATGGAAGAATAAACCTTAAATTATATTTCAATTTACACAAATTAGTAAATGTTGATGATGAAAGTACCAAATAATAGAAAAATAACCCGGTGCAAAGTTACCCTGGCATTTAGGGTAACTTTGAACCACTATCAGAAGTTTCATATAAAATACTTTTTTTTTTTTATTATTCAATCTAGGACTGTTCAATATTTGAACTAGTAAAATTAAGTTTCTAAGTATCTGAAACATCATCAGCTGCAGTTTTCAACACCCTAAAGTTTGTATATTTTAAATAACACCACAAAGTATATATATTAGGTAGGAACAGAGGATGATGAATCACATGAATATATTGCAAAAAAAACCCTATTTATTGCTCAGTTTAAACATACAAATATAGTGAAAAAACAATCTTCAGATCATTCACTTAATTATAAACTCATTTTATCAATTAAAAAGAAAAATAGAAAATAATAAAACTGATAGGCCGCCCTTATGCTACTATAGTTAAGTACTATGGTGTTTGCAAGTCACAATGTGGCACAAATGCAAATATTCTATTCTTAATGTTAGAAATAGTATGACAATATAAAAACAAAGTTCAAACTACATAAAATTTCACTTTGGCATTCTTCAGATTGATAGTTTTGCATTAAAAAAAGAATTATTAATCTGGAAAACATCTCGTCTTCTAGCTGGAATAATAATTTCTGGAGATAATTTTTTTAAACACACCTAATTTTTCATACCACAGATCATCATTGATATTGGGCCATTTCCAGTATGCTTTAGATTTCTTCATGAACCACCAAATATCACGTTGTCTTTTAAGTCAATTTGGTCTGGGTATATTTCTCCATCGTATTGAATAATTACGTGGTCGTAAACTTTGCATATGCCGTAACTAAAATCTAAAACACTTGCATGCTCTGAGTATAAAATTCCTGCCTCATTGATGTGTTCAACAGCCACCACTTGAACAATCTTTGATTTTTCAGTAACATTCTCAACAACAATTTCAGCAGTATAAATCTCTATCATGTCCTCACTGTCCAACTTTCATCTTCTGCGAAGAATGATAGTGTTGTACATACACTGTCATCTGCATCATCTAGTTCAGGTGGTTGGTTTATACGCTCAACGACCTACAGCTTAACGTGGTTTCCGAACTACAACGAACTTCCATGACTAACCCGGGATTCGAACCCGGCACCTTTGGCATGCGGGGCCTGAGCTCTAGCCACACATCCATCAGGTGGATCATCTGGTTTAGGACTTATACTCTTGCTGTCTACCAGGAGTTCATATGGTAGATGACTTTGGACGATCTCCTCATGTCCTCGCTATAAGTATTCCTTTACAATTTATTTTTTGTGCATAGAAATTTTTCACTTCCTCAACTGAAACGCTTTTTACAGCCATCAGAGGTAGGCAATTTTTTTTTTTAGTCCTGTAAATAACTGCTAGATCATTATTTCTAATATTTTTAGGTACTTCTTGAATTCACTCTCAATATTTTCATTTTATCGGATTTCGAATACAAGGGAAGATTCCATAAATTAATTTTTTTTGTATGTATATAAATGTATTTAAAAGCAAAACCAAAAATAAATTGGAATAAAATATGAATTATATGAGCAGTGTATACATTATACACTGTCATCAGCCTAACTTTGAACCGGCTCAAAGTTACACCGAATATTTGGTAAAAATGATAGTGCCTTAGTTTTTTGCTTTTTACCAAATGTTAGTAAATAAATAATCATCAGCTACTAACAATTTCACTATTTTCAGAAAATTATATAACTGATAAAGTGGTAAGTTGATGCTTACTTGCGTAAATTAGTTGATTTACATCAACTTAAAATAAGTATTAAAATGGAACTTGCAAACAGTACTTCAGAAAAACAACTGAATGGCCAAATAAATTATGTACTATTTTGCCAATTTATTTTCTAAACTATAGAGCAAAAATCTAATTTCACAATCTTGCCAGTATTTTGCAGCAGTGGATCATTAGCAGCTCTTTAAAACCAAAAATACTGAAAACTAGGAGGAGGTGCAAAGTTATACCCTATGGCTCAAAGTTACCCTGAATGACCGTATCATTGTTCTTTTCCTCTTTCATATTCTGACTGTCCTAATCTACTATCATCAATGGTATCTATTTAAAAACGTTGTCTTCGTTCAAAATACCTTACTTCAGAAAAACAACTGAATGGCCAAATAAATTATGTACTATTTTGCCAATTCATTTTCTAAACCATAGAGCAAAAATCCAATTTCACAATCTTGCCAGTATTTTGCAGCAGTGGATCATTAGCAGCTCTTTAAAACCAAAAATACTGAAAACTAGGAGGTGGCGCAAAGTTATACCCTATGGCTCAAAGTTACCCTGAATGACTGTATCATTGTTTCTTTTCCTCTTTCATATTCTGACTGTACCAATCTATTGCCATCAAATGTATCTATTTAAAAACATTGTCTTCGTTCAAAATACTTTTCAGGACAAATTAATTTTTTATTGCAAGTTATTCAAAAACTTTTTCTTAATTTCACATATAAATTTTAAAACAAAAATTTTACTTCACACTTCATTGCGAAAGCTATGCGTTTTTATTTCTTTCAAGAAAAAGGGTTTTTTATTTCTTAGTTAACATGCTCTTTGAGTAATCAGAACGAGCATATCAGATACATTTTTTCTAACATGCACTCAATGAAGCTTAAAAATAATTCACTTGGAAAAATCTTTTAAGCTTCTAATAAAAGTTTTGACAGCAGTCATATTTCAATGAATTGAGAAATACTGTTCTATAAGATATTCTTACAAATTGCAGACTTTCCCTTAATCAAATTTTACAAAACGCATTAGTTTCATCTTTACCTGGAATAAGCCCACATCAAATTAAACGATGCTTACAAGGCATTAACACGCCTGCTTGGGAATTTCTATGTTTATTCGCACTTAACAATAGACAAACACTCCAACCATCTCTTTATAGTTCTTCAGGAGAAATGCCGTGACCATAAAAGTCAGAATCCCTAATAGAACTCCAATAACGTCATGGTTTTGGTAAACACAGAAAATCGCCAATTACAAGAATCTCTCTCTGAATTATACACAGTAAATATCAAATTCGTTCCTAAAGGTGGGAATTGTAGCCAAACCAACACATAAAGTCAAGGGAATCTGATCTATGTCCTTACCAGCCTTCTTAAGAACGTGCCGACAAAACGCTGTAGTCAAAGACAAAAACCTCAAATGGGTACGTTCTGCTTTGTTCCTCTGTCATATATTTTCAGTACCACGTGGCCAGGGTTGTTTTGATACCATTTTCCGAGACAAAAGGGCGTAAGGAGAGAAGGGTGCGTGATTTGTAGATTGGGGTGCAGAAAAACGAAAGAGGTTGCAGCCCCGGTGAAAGTTGGCACTATTTAGACAAGGGCTGGCACAATATATGGAGTGTTATCTCGAATTGTTTGTTACTGAACAGATGGCACTAACCTTAGACAGACGCCCACACGCGAGGAATGTTTTATTGCTTCTTTTTTGGATTTTTTTTTCCTTATTTTTTTTTATTGTTACAGTCTCAAATCTCTTTGTAGGACATATCATTGAGAAGGCATGTAAGGCGTGCAAACAGATCTTCTAAGTGCTCCATTCTTTAGGGTAAAGGGGGGGTCGGGGATATGATATTTTCATTACTTCCCTTGCAGTTCGTAAATGCCAAATAATTTTTTATAAATAAATTAGAAACATTGAATTAGTTGAATAAAATTTACCACCCTACCAATTACCAATAGTTGATCATTATAAATAATAATAATAATAATTTTTAATTTTAGAATTTCTTTTGTCGCCATCACTTTTGAAAAAGAAATCTTCTTTTACGTTGCGTATCTATTAAATTAAAGCTAAGACTGAGTAACGATTTACTCTTGCTTGAAGTTAGATTGCTGGTTGTGCATTTAGAAGGCCATTCTGAAAATATTGAAAATGAGTTTCTCGCTAAAATATATGGTGTTCTTCTTACATTCAAACACCTTAATTGATATAGTGACTTGCATAAACGAAACAAATATACAGAGAGAGATAATAATCTCATTTACTATCCATCATCTTTTTAGTTGTTAGTCATAGCCAGGTATTATTTCATTTCCTGAACAGTTTAAAGAATTATTTTAGAAATTTTTTCCTGTTTTGATAGGTCCGGATTCATTTCCATCTCGACTCCTTTCATTGAAAAACCAAAATCGTCCACCGCCATTAATATTCCACGAAACGCATAACTAAACAATAATATTTCCCGCAATCTCTCATCACGACAAACACTCCCAAACCTAAATAATTTTCATTGTATCCAAATTTTCCACACCTGCCTGACGAACACCCCACAAAGACTGTGACCGAGCAGAAGAACGAACGAAGAGGGCACCTCTTTGGATCCGGGTTGTAAATCGGAGTGTGGGGGGGGGGGGGAGGGATTGTGCGATCATCAGGAACTACCTGTCACACGGAGCATTGCGCATTGTGACGGAATTCTTCTTCCAGACACGTGGCCCTGAACCCGCCCATACCCCCCCCCCCCCCCCATACCCTCTTGGCGAAATTCTTGGGATGGAGTTTTTGCGTGAGGAGAGTATTGAACATTGAAAGAATATGAAAGATTGATATTAATTAATTTTATAAAGCTTTTTTTTTTTAAAGTTGTACTCTCTCTTTTTTTGGTGTTTATAAGGTGAAGGCACTCACTTGAGAATTTTCTTAAGTACAAACTTTGAGGGGGGCATTTTTTGTGGCCCTAATTTTGTGGAAATACTAGTTTTGTACTTGTGATACTATCCTAACATTGTCAACTGCATGAATTTTGGAAATTATCTCTAAGTCATCTACCTGAAATCGAACTTCAGAGCCTAAAGTCGTCTACATTCGAAACAAAATCTATTGAAATCCGTACAGTATTTATAACGTCCTTATATGGGAACCCGTTTATTTTTGGTCAGGCTATAAATTTATTATGTTCACTTTTAAGAGGACCTTTAAGTGTCACACATACACACATATTGCAAAGATTACCATTTTCATCAAACTGTATTAAATTTTTATCAATTACTGTATTACGGTAAAGATTCCGCATTATTAATATTTAGACTGCAACATTTTGAGTTAAGATTACAGAATTTAGATACACTGTGGAGTAGCCTCGCCAGTCTTTGGAGGGAAATGTAATGGCCTTTGTAATGTCCGGTTATGAGGAAATTCAAAGTTATTGCAAGTGGAAGTAAAGCGAATTTTATTACTTTACAAGATCAGAACGCAAAAGACTAGCCAGATGTGCAAAAAAAGCTTGTGGTTTTTAGTCGAATTTCGGATTTAATAAAGTCTTATCTTGTTTTCCTCAAATAACGGGGACTTTGCTGATATCGAGATCCAGATTGCACCAGATTTTTTTTTTAATACAAAGATTCATGTCATATTATTCCTAATTTGTGGCATCGATTCTATTTATCAGGCTCCAGCTACTGACTTCAAAAATAATCATCTTTTACAAAGAATGTTCTTATTCAATTCTAAATTATTTCATTGCGCTATTACGTACTTTCAAATTGAACGAGATAAGGATTGAAGGAAAGATCATTTAGTAATTAAGTAAAACAATTTTATGCCCCCGAAATTATTTAAAGATTGTATTCAATCTTAATCAATTATGTTGCAGCACCCCATCTAAAAATGTTTTTTTTTTTTTCTTCTTTTTTTTTCTTAAAAAAATAACACCTCCTACCAAAGGTGCTATTTGGCGACGTTGAACGCTCTAAATGGCGATAATTTCTTAGCTCCTCTCTGCAGTAACCTACATTCTTATTTTTTTTTTCCAGATATTTCTTTTCGTCCGGTTCATTAAGATTTTTTCGAGCGGAGAGCATTCCAGTTGTCGACACCACGCAGTCTGGAGCAGTCGTTTTTTTCTCTCTCCCTTGCCCCTCATCTCCCCCCCCCCCCTAAAAAGAAAGAACTGTTTTCTTCCCCCTCTCCCTCTATCTCATTTTGCTGTTCTGTCTTTTGTATACATCTCCGGTGGTGTGCTTTCCTTTTCCTTCTTTCATATTTTTTTTTCAATCATATACCTGTCTTCTTTGGGTCAGTGCATAGGGACCATCCTAAAAGTAAGACTGTAACTTAGCATTGACTTATTGTTACTTGTGGTCATATTTGCTAAGGTTTTACATGCGCATCTAAGATAATGATTTGCAAATGAAATGAAAGTGTTGATAGGTTAATTTCTCATTTCGTAGACCTAATAGTGTTTCTCTTATTCGAGACGCAATTGAAGGACAGTTTCTCCTTGAAAGACCTTCTGGAAGGTATTCCACTCTCCGTACAGATCTTGATCCAACTATGTTTTTTTTTTTTTTTTTTTTTTTTTTTTTGGCGTTGTATGGTTCTTTCACAAGTTTTGTTACTTGTGGTCATATTTGCTAAGGTTTTACATGCGCATCTAAGATAATGATTTGCAAGAAATGAAAGTGTTGATAGGTTAATTTCTCATTTCGTAGACCTAATAGTGTTTCTCTTATTCGAGACGCAATTGAGGGACAGTTTCTCCTTGAAAGACCTTCTGGAAGGTATTCCACTCTCCGTACAGATCTTGATCCAACTATGTTTTTTTTTTTTTTTTTTTTTTTTTGGCGTTGTATGGTTCTTTCACCAGAAAATCTCTAATATAACCATCTAAGGGACTTGATGCAATATTTTATCCAACACATTATAGATCAAGAAATTAAAATTTACGAAATTTGTTTTTATAACAGCAACTCAGACAATTTTAATAATAATTCAATAATATATATATATAAAAAAAACTCGGAAAAAAGTTAAATATTTTGAAGTTTTCTCCAAGAGGTGGCGCTTCGACTGTTTAAGAAATCAATCAAGAAAGTATTTATTTATTTATTTATTTTATAAAAAAGGAGAAGACCGCACTACTAATTTTCCCTCAAAATTAAGTTGTTTGGGTCATGTAATGTAAGGAAAGATATTCGTGTAATAGTTTTTAATATTCCAATTTAATCTACAATTCAAATGAATTTTTTAAAACCCTTTGTTTCTACTCATGGCCTGGGGAGCAGATCATTCGCTTAGTAGGCAAAAGGTCTCTGTATCGAATGCCGATTGCAATTATCTCTCAACAAACTCTGATTTTAAAAAATGATTAGACGCGACAACGATTATGACAAAAATGGTCTCTGTGTCGGTCGATGGGCTGTCTATTGTATCATTTCTTGTTTTCTCGCATCGATACTCAAATACAGGGAGGGTCGTCTCTTAGCAGACCTTCTAGAACGAGATATTATAATCAATATTCTAATTTCTACAATGTTTTGTTGCAACATATCCCTAATTATGTTCTTGCGCAAGATAATTTCTAAATTATAACGATTGGTCTTCTATGCTGGAAAAACATGTGTGAAAATTGCTACAATGAAAAAATGATGTCTATTATAAAATAAAGCATTTTAGAAAATTTAGGATAAAATCGATAGTGGACTGCAATTAACGATAAAAAGCAGTTGTTGAATGAAAATTATTGTTCAAAATGGTTTTCACGATTAAACATTTAACCTATATAACATACAACTAAATTTATACATTTAAAATGGAATTGGCTTTCGGATTTGAAACTGACAAACATGGAAATGTTTTAGAAAGGTAGTTGAATGCTAAGCTCATATTAGTGAGCTTCTGCTTCGAAGTACAGTTCGGAGTGAGTAAGAGTTCTGTTGTTCAGAGCAGCTACAAATCTTGAAGACCAGAATTTTTAAGAAGTAAAATCACACATTGTTATTTCTAACACGTAAGATTAAGACATACATGTGGTTATCAAAATAGTGGAAACACCCTAGATATATAAGGAATCCTTTACTAATATAAGAGTAGGATCGCCTTTGGTATGCAATACAGCTTGGATTCACCTGGGAATCGAATTATACAAATGCTAAATAGTGTTTAGAAAAATATTGTGCCATTCTTCATTTCTCTTAGGACATTACAGTCCGCTTCAAACTCTGTCGGTTTCTTTCACTCAGCTTCTCCTATGGTCCACTATTTTGCATTGCCGCGAGTGTGTACGCTGTCGTTAATTTAGACACCGTACCTCTAGAAACACTTAAAAGATGGGAAGTTTTGGTTACAGTTACTCCTGCTAGTCGGGATCCTACAATTTAACCTCTTTAAAAGTCTGTGAGGTCTGACATTTTACTCTTTTGGGGGAAAAAAATAATAATAATAATACAAAGCATATACAACTTCACTAAAACTACCACATACGTTCCATAACGTATACTTTTTATATTAAACAAAAACTTGTAGCTAGGAATATATTTGAATGCTTAGGAAGAACATTTTAGAATGTCACTTTTATTCACAGGTGTTTTCATTATTTTGATAACCATCTGTAGATATTGTGCTTTCATACATGAGATTAATACTCGATCAAAATCCTTGAAATTGGATATAACAAACATTTCATTGATGAAGTAGTATGTGATGATGGCAGATTAGAAGAAGTTCAGAATTTAAAAATAAGTGTACTTAGTTAAAAGAAATGGCACAAAAAATCGTACATTCGCATCTACTTTGTCTCTATGTATGGTAAAGGTATCTTGTTCTGGCAATAAGAAGGTAGGACAATGCGAGGCGGTACTTCAGTTTTCAAACGATTTTCCAACAGTAGCTATATGTAATTTCAAAAGTCATCATGTCATTCTCATAAAGGTAAATCTTTAAAAAGCAAACGCACACTAATAAAAGATATTCAAATAAAAAATCTTGAAAAAAAAAAGTTTACAATTAATGGCAGAATTTCTTCTTAATATGAAAGGAGAAAAAGCCATGGAATTTCACCAACAAATTTAAAAAGATTGATTTTTTTTTGGTAAAAAAATATTTCCTGAGGAGAAAACCCTTCTGATTCTAGGTGAGTTTAAAAATTTATACAATGCATCAATCACTTAAAAATATTACATTTTCAAAAAAAGAATTCTGCTGATTGCATTGCATACAGCTACATTAAAGGAATGAAGAAATGGTTTATCATGTATGTTGAACAACCATGTTTACTGTACATTTTAAAATGATTATGGTTTTTTTTTTGTATAACATTTGTCAAATAATATGCATTTGTAACCTACTATTATAGTAATGAGATCTTTTCAGGTAAACTAGTTTCAGTCAAATAAAACAACAACATTCTACAAAAGTATTTTATTCAGGAAAGGGATCGATGTAAACATACAACCATAGGTATTCTTTTTGAAGAAATCAATCTGGGTTCCCCCCCCCCCCTCTGTACTGTATACAAATTAAAGATAATAACATAAAATATGTATATTAAACAGCAAAACAAAACACGCAGGTACAAACATGGGTGTAGTGGAACGGGAACGCGTGGGAACGGCGATCCTTTACCTTTTTAAAAGGAGGAACGGAGTTCCCTCACCTAAAACATTTTTTTTTTTTAATTTGTACTTTTTTGCATTTTTTTTTCCCCTTTACGTAACGCTTGACGGAAAGTCAAGTAAGAAAACGAACAAATTCTTTCTTGAGAAACTATGTTTTTGTTCTCGATCCACAACTACAGAGCTGAGCAGGCAAGTTCAAGTATTTTCAAAACACTTGGAAGAGACCCGCACACGGCCATTCCATCAACAATCCAATACATGCATTAACCCCCTCCCCCAACCGTCCCGTCTTTCAATGTTTTTCAATGCTAATTCATTAGAAATAAACTGACGTATGTTTTACATCTAACTATGACTCAAATCCAATGCCACTTATCGTCTTCTTCAACGAATTATCTATATTTGTGGATGAATTCCAGCTTGTGTCCTTTCCTTGGAAAAGTTTCTTCTCTAATTTTAAAAGGAATGCTAACCGATTTTAGAACAAAAATGATGTAACGGTTTTTTTTTATCTGTTTTTTTTTATCACCCTTTTAATAATTTATTTGTAAACCCCTCCCTGTTTTTAAGAAATGAATCCGCTTAAGAGGAACAAACAAATGACAATAAAAGATCCGTTTTTTGGACAATCCAAAAAAGCGATTTGACGGAATAAACAAGTTGGGCGCTAAGAATCCAGATAGGTATAAGTGTTGAATGTTGAAATTTTGTATGAGCTTTTAGGGTGTTTTGAGATCAGGGAAATATGCAATTATATTGGCTTACCAGATATTCGGAAAATCAAACTGATACGTAGTTTGAACATGACAAAATACATTCAAAACTATTGATTTTTTAACTGCTACTTACTTTAACTCAATACGTAAAAATAATGGAATTGGGTGGTGCCAGAAAGGTGCATGGGTGGATGCCCCTAGTTGCTTAAATTTTTATAAAAGTGCAGAAAAAGACAAAATTCACCGGAAAAAATAATCTATGTGCCTTTTTATAATAGATTTTATATTTGTCATTGTGAGAAAAAAAATAGTTTTAAAAATTCAAGGTTTTTTTTAAAAAAAAAATTAAAAAAATCTTACAACTTTCCACAAATAATGTTGACGGCACCCATGCTAATGAGTATGACCTTTTCCAATAAGTGAAGGTATTCACATTTGTTGATGTTATATATTTCATTTTCATTAATGTAAAATTGCTAATGGTTTTGTAAATGGGTATAATATCACGAAATTGGGCTGTGAAATAGTTGGAAAGTAATTCAATTGTATTTTATTTTTAAATGTAGGAGTAAATTATTTTTCAATTTGGAAATGCGAAAGCTTACATTTACAATTATTTGAGAGTTTATTCCAAAAAAATAGTAGTAGCAGTTTTCTAAGAAAAATCTGTTTTCTTAAGTTTCAAAAAATTAACATTAAATGCAGTGGCAACGTTTAAGTTGCCGCGATATTTTTCAAACTCTAGTGATTTTGAGAGCAGTATCCTATAAATTTTGCAGTTTTCTTTCTCCTCCGATCATACCCACTTTTGACGATCATTGTCACCTAACCGTCACCACTGTCGAAATGACAAACCGTTCTGGATAAGATTTAAAAATCAGAAAATTCCCATGATTATCTATACGTCTGGCAAATGATGGATCTACATTTGGATATTCCTCTTAAAATTAGAGATGGTACACACATTAATATTTTACCAAGAAATTTGATATCGACTGATGGATTTTAACTTTCAAATTGATATTCTTCTAGTTTTTGATTTCATTTTAATTAAAAAAGTAAATTTTGACAGAGAAAGAAAGTGTCAATCAAGCAGGTACGTAACCAAGGGGAGAAGGTGTGTGTGTGTGGGGGGGGGGGGGGCTAGAGTCAAAACCCTCCCCCGATCCATATCCCTAACATCCCGGTATTTTCTAATGATTGAATAAGAAACTCTTAGCAATCGCAAATAATTTCAAAAAATACTTTTTAATCTACCATTATATTCAGACAGAATTTTCCTACCGCATCACACTAAAGTAGCTATTACGTCAGAGATGTTGGAAATAAATAACGGATGTTTAAATCACCTAACATCAAAAAATCATTAAGCATTATTTTTTTTGTCTACTTTAGTTCAATATAAAGTGTCGTTTAAGAGAAATGTAAAAGTGTAGATATTTCAAACGTTGTTATAATTGATTTAACGTTGCTACATGCCCTTGTATGTCAAGCGCCATAAATATATAATAAAATCAGTCTAGTATTGATGTTTGTCCATTAACCTAAAATATTACTCCTTTTGTAATTGAATTTAAGTAAGCGAAAAAAAATCATATTAATTCATAATCTAGAAAATATTGATAATATGGTATCTAGATAAAATGTTGTCCCATCTTAGATTGTTTTGTATAACTCGAAAGTTGGACCAAAACCATTTTAATATTTTGTCATGACGTAGGTGACAGTAAAGAAAACCGCAAATATATTGATGACGTGTAACAAATATGGGAAGAGAAAGTTTGGTACGGAAATTGTTTTTTATATAGAGAAATACTAGAACAAACTTAGATAAGAGAAATTTAGGCCCACAGAAATTTTCTGGTTGCACCACTGCTATCAAGATAGAAGAACTTCTCTACATTTTCGTCTCGAGAATGAGAAAAACCATAAAACTTTCAATCGACATCTGCAATAATCGCAATCTTTTTCATTCATTTTGAAAACAAATTTCGAGGAGCTACAGAATCTGGGAATTTATTCGAACCCATTGTATGTTAAGGCATCTCTGAAATTCTGGAAGATTTAACATAATTATCTAATTATGTTAAATCTTGGTTCCGAAAACACAGATCAGGTGATGACCCTATTAGGGTGAATTCTAAATCAAATGAATCTGAATCGAAACTCGATCTCTTATGGAAATTTTTCTCGATGAAAATCGTGTAAATAATCTGTTTAAAATGTGTTGTAGGTAATTTGTTTAAAATTGTTATAAAAAATCTGTTTAAAAATTTGTGTCAGTAATATGTTTGAAAATATTTCATAATCCATGTATAAAGTGTCAAATATACTATTAAAAGATGTTGTGCAAAGCGAATTGTTTAAAAATACTATTAACTTAATAGTTTTTAAAAAAAAATTCATAAAAAATGTCTAAGCACACTTTTTTTCTTTTAAATTTTTGAGGTGCTCATGATCTGTTTTGAAATTATCAAATTTGCATAAATAAAGTTTGTAATTCTTCCTTGTCATTTGAACCCCCCTCCCCCTTCCCCACACACACACACAGAGAAAAAAAGGATGAGTATGCAACGACGTGACATAGCGTTCCCACACCTTTTTACTTTACACTACACCACTGGGTACAAAAGCATACATGTATATAATATTGTATGTAAATTTTTATTATAATAGCTCTAAAATCTACACATTTTAGAGCTTCCTCAATAGCTTTTTAGGTGAATATTTAGAGATTAACTAAATAACTCACAACAAAATCAGTAATTTTAAATAACATCGTATTTTTCCAAACTCTTAAATTTTAACAAATATATATATATATATATATATATATATATATATATATATATATATATATATATATATATATATATATATATATATATATATATATATATATATATATATATATATATATATATATATATATATATATATAACTATGTTTATTATGTTCCATTATTTCAAGGTGAATTAAGCTTGCAGCTTTTAACGTCATTTCAGTGCCTACTTTCTTTACAAAACCTGTAAATTGAAAAAGTCATGCTACTTCCGTGTTATTTTCGCTGTTGCACAACCCCTTTTATGGCACCCTTCAAACCAAATAGCCGTGACTTCAAAAAGTAGTGAAAAATATAAAGAAAATAAAACCAACTTTAAACCGTCTTCATCGCAGTTTTCATTCACTAAGTGTCAGTGAAGCGATGTGAAGCCAAGCTGAAACAATTCGTTTCCCAATAGTTCCGCTTAACCTGTTGTTGTAGTTGTTCCCTTTGGATCCTTCTATTATCGTCTGCCAGTTATTTACTTATTTTTTTTACTTATTTTCCTCACCTCTGTATCCTTTGTAGGTGAACTATATAAGTGGAACTGACAAAAGATCACATAGTCAGATCCGTTTTGTAGTAAGGTAAATTACGCTCACTGGGGACAATTAGAGACAGTAATGAATGAAAATAGATCGAGTAGTGGTCTTTATTCAGGGTTGGCATGAGATGTGATATGGTGAACCTGGAGACAATGAAGATTTCGACGAGCGGATGTTATGAATTTGTGAGAATTTTATTTTTGTGTCAAGTATCTTCCATGCATGTTAACATCCTTTGTGGTATTTGTAAATAATGAGACAACAGTAATTCAGTGAGTGTAAAAAAGGAATATTCTGAGGTAGAGGCTATAGATGTAGATGAGGTAGATGTTGGCTTGGGTGAATGCGAATAATGATAACAATTAGTATCATCCGCCATTATTTACCAGACTTTGGTTATATAGATGTATGATGGTAATTAAAATCAAGCATTAGGACAAATTAAGAATTCACAAATATGGGGCCGTTCAAGTATTACGTAAGCACCTAGGGGGGGGGGGGTAGGGCGTTAGCGATTTGCTTATTTTTGCTGAGAAGGGGGGGGGGGGTATGAGTGATGCTTACGTAAGCATTTAATAATCCCTTTATTTCTAAAAAAAACCTGTGATATGAACTGGCATTCGAAGCACGTGCAAGAGATTCAATACTTTCTACAAATTGTAAAATGCGAAGAAAAGCAGTGTTGCTCTCCTGCTCGTAGTGGATTATTTCGCATTTTAAAAGAACGCTTTATACCTCCACCTATCAAAATGGCCCAAATACCACACGATTTAATAACAAGTGAGGAAGGGGAATTCCTGGAATTAAGTCTCCGGCTAAGCTTGAACCTGCATGTCCCCCTGGGGGGATTTTTAAAAATGCCATATGACTATTTTTGTCCATCAAATCACAATTGTCTGCAAGGACTTGTGGGAAATGTGGTTTGTACCACGCTTCACTAAAATCGACAATTCGTCATAAGAAAATTGTTCATGGCGAAAATAGCCAAAGAGCCTGCCTAGTTCGGCCTATGAGAATTGCTGCTCGTCGAGCAAATGAACTGATGTGCGTCATCAATTATGTAGAAGGCATGGAAGATACCTAGTGGATAAGCGAAGAGGAAGTTTGCCCAGATTCCTTGTGCGAAACAAGTGATGAAGCAATAACATCAGATGTCAGAAACCCTATAATTTCAGACATTAAAAACTGGCTAGAGCAACCCTGGATAACATCTGACTAGATAGACTTAATTGATTATGAAAATTACATTTATGTGCCATTAAAATTGTGATAAACTTAAGATTTAAAAAAAATTAAAAATATATATATTTTTCCCTTTTAAGGCGAGTTAAAGTTCTTTATTTGCATTGAATCCTAACTTTTTTAAAAATTATTAACGTTAAAAAAAAAACAAAAAAAAAACAGGAGTAGGAGGGGGGGGGGGGGGTTACCGATAGATATAAAATTACCAAAAACATGCTTACGTAATATTTGAACGACCCCTAATACGTTTTGAGCCAGTGATGGCAATTGGCATAATCGTGTTTTCTAACTTTCCATCAATAAGGTTTTGTAATCAATAAAGTTTATAAATACTTGTGAACTCAGGATATATTTAAAAACTATAGTGAGACGCAAGTAAAGTGCTGGTGTTAGGGTAATATAAGAGGACTCACCAAGACTCCCAACCTTCGGAATGTTTTTAAATTGCGCCCCCCCCCCCCCCCCCCAGCAAAAAAATGCACCACTGACACTCTCTTTCAGATAAAAGTAAAAAAAACTTTGATAAAGCCTAAAACGCAATTTTGTACCACAATTTGCATCAGTTTCCTTCATATTACAACTATAGTCACAAACAATGATAATGATTCTAATCATAGCAATTATATTTATCAGAACAAAGAATTATTTCTTTCTCTCTGTTGCCAAAAGTACGAAGCTAACCATTCAACCAAAGATATTTTTGTTTAACAATTGCACAGCAAATTGAAATGTCTTAAAATAAGACACAAAATTGTCTTAAACAAGTGGCACTGTTTTAAGACATAAAATGGTGTCTTAATCTTTAAGACACTTGAAGTGTCTTAAAATGGGGCATTTTAAGACATTTAGACTGTCTGAATTGGGGATATTTTCAGACAGTTGATGTGTCTGAAAGGGTTGTTTATGTAACCTTTCAGATGTTGGGAAGCTAAAAACACATGTATTTAAATTAAAATGCAATAAATTAGCTTGTGTTAAATTACAAATTTTTATTAAAAGAAAAGTCAAAATTACTGTTTTATTACCAGGTTGCACATAACTTTTTGTTGACTATGTTTCACTTTCCTGGTAAATTTAAGCATGGGATTACAAAACAGCAACACATCAAATGTTAATAATAGGCACACAACTATTAATATATCCAAGTAAGGGATTGGGAACTAAATGTAAATATATGTATTGGGATAATGGACATTGTAGTGTGGCTGAATCTCAAATAGAAAAGGTTTGACTTCCAAGATTGTATCACAGTTTTAAGTTGCTTTTTACAAGTCAACTTTAACATCAAATAACAAGCGTGATGTAAACACTTATAGTAGTTGTATTGGAAAGTCTAGGATACATTATGTGGCAACATAAACTTATTTTACTGATGAAACAAGCAGTAATAATCTAATTATTCCCCATCTGGGAATTTAACTTGTTTATAACATTCCCCTATAATAACACTGCATAATAACAATAGTTATAACACTACGATGCTTCAAATATTGCCGAATACTTGAAGCAGATATAGGGCATTTAAAAAAAAAAAAAAACATTAAAAGATGCATAAAAGATAAATAATTAAAACAGAAGGCATTAGAAGTATCTGTAAGGAGATGCTTCAGAATATGGTAATCATATTAGGTGCATACTAAAACTAAATTAATATTAAAATTCCTGTAATTTGAGGATGGGACCTTTTTACAACAATTTTCCCTGTCACTGCGACACTTAGTTAATTGTTGAGAAGTCGAAGCAGAGAGAGCATTTAAAAAACCTAAAAAAATGTAAGAAAAGGGGAAAAAAATTGAAAAAAGGAATTAGAAGAATCTGTAAATATGGCTGCTTCAAAATACAGAGGTGGAGCACATTAAATTTGAAAAACATGCAAGTTATCAAAATTTTTATAGCTTTTTCCCGTTTTCGCAAAATGTAAATTTTCCAACTTTTGGTATGCTCATATAAAAAACTATGCAAGATATAGAATTGAAATTTTTCATGGCAATTACATAACATCTAAAGTACATATGAAACAAAAATATTACTAAAATCTATGCAATATATTTTTTAATTGTTATTACTTAAAAAATTGCAAATTTTCATTCGTTCAACAAATTACTACATAAAAAAACTTTAATATTTTGAGAAATATGATATTTAATGCAGTATATAGACATTTCTAAGAAATATAAAGCAAAAAAACTTTATTTTAGTTTTAAGATTTTTCTACGAGCGTAAAGTCAACTCGCTGCAGAATTATTTTTTTAAACCGAGTTTTAAATAAGTGATTATTAATAAATTATTAGCCTATTATTATGAACTTTTTTTAATACAATCAACTTGCAATCACTCGAACTCTCGTAAGTTGAATATTCATTTATCTCGATGTTTTCATTAGGTACCAAGAATATGCCTTGAATAAAAAATAACTTCGGATAACTCGAAGAATTTGGCCAGTCCCTTGAAGTTCGGGTTATTGCGAGTTGACTGTGTAATTTAAAAAAGGTTTGAACAACATGTACAAAATATGTCTTCATTTTTACCAATATTCAATGTTACACAAGTTATTTTGTTACGTTGATTTTCCTGATTTTAATGCTGTCATCGAACACCCAGTCCCATTTATATGCTGGTTATGTCATAAATATCCCCAGATGTAATTATGGAAATCACAAGATCATTGATGAAATAAAATTCAAGGACACAATAAATTTTATCCAGATTATATCAAATCATGGCAAATATATTTTCAAAATCATCAGTACTTGTAATATGCAACAAAATGAATAAAATTGTAATTGAATGTTAAAAACAGAAATTTTAGAATTCTGAGAACAGTGTCATTTAGAAATAGATCAATTATAATTTATTATAATTAAAACACTGAAATAAGATAAATAATATTACATAAACCAACTATTTCACTGGAAATGAAGCCCTTGTGCATATCAAAAAGATCATTTACGAGTTCGAGCAATTTCGTACATGCATATATTATTGTGAACAATAGCTTAACACTGGTCAAAACATTTGACCACTTCAAGCATATAATTATTTCAAGTTTGAATACTGTTGTCTAATATCCCTCAGTGTTCAATTTATGTTTTTTGTAGAATAGTACTCTAGTATCATGCAATTAAGGTGCACAGTTGCAACATTGCTCGGTTTAGATATGCTGCTAAGTGCTATTGAGTCTGAAGTAATAGTATTAGAGGGCAAATTGAACATAGGGTATACCATTCATCCATCATTCAACAGAGTAGTAGTTATTATACAATAAGCGACAGCAAGTGATGCCAACACTTCTGATCTCACTTTTGTTGCATTAGATTAATGAGGAATAAATTTCCTGTAAACCCCAATTGAAAATTAAAACACACACACACACATTCCGGTAAGTAAGAAAACTCTGGCAACAATATTCGATATTTTTCCGTTAGACGGGTACCAAAATCTGCTAAGTCGGAAAGTTGACATAGTTATAGCAAAGCTGAAATGTTTACACGAAAATAATACCTTACTCTCATGGACTTTTATTTTTATTCATTAGTTTGGGGGGTTGCCTAAGAAAACCTTATCACAGATTGGAAGTTATTAGTTTGAATGAGTTATCACTGCAATTTGGTGATTTTTATCTGTTACTTGTCAAACAGAAAAAATTTAAATGATGTTATAATCATTGATCAAGAAGAGGTTAATATTGACCTAAAACTCAGGATCTACTGAATCAATTTGGCTAAAGTTTATGTTTATTGGTAGAATTTTCGCTGAGGATACAGAATACACTTTAAACGCACAAAAAACTGCAATTACATATGAAAATGAATTACGTCATATTGCCGTCTATGCTTTATTTATGTAAATACTAGCTGCGTGGCTGGGTAATCGTCATGGCATAATAGGTCTTCGAATTTGACAATTCAGGTTATAATATAGGATGGCAAGCATAAAAGAGGCGCTACATTATTTTCGAAACAAAATTTTGGAATCAATCATTTTAAATTATATTTAATAATCTGAAACGCGGTTCCTCTTTGAATGTGAGGTTTCGTTTACGCTGGGCACGCTAAATAGTTACTACAAAATAAACACCATAAAAATAAAAGACACTACTCGTGATTGCTATATAAATGACTAGCTGAATACCCGTGCTGCGCTACGAAATTTTACCATTAGCATTTTAGCGATCAAAAGACATTCATGTATTCTACACTTCAGACGTTTGCTCCCATTTCGATCCCGACAAATTGATTTATCAAAATAGGAACTTTCCTTTGTTGACATTTTAAACGAAATTTATAATTGTGAATAGTAAACTGGAATAGTTTATTGTGTTTATGTTTGCTCTTAGTTCTAAATTTCAAAGTAGTAGCTGTATTGGAATTAAGTTAATTAGAGATTAAGTTAATCCTCGTATAGTTTCAATGTTGCGTCGTCTTTTCATCCCTTAAAAATTCGTTAATCGATATTGGAATGACTTATTTTTTTAACATTTGCAAAAAAATATCAGAAAAATGACTACATTGGAAGAGGAACATTCGGATATCCCTCGTTTGGAACATTTAACCCCTTCTCGACCCCTTAAAGTTGGTTAATCGAGAACAGAATAGCTTACTTTTTCTATGTTTACTATTGTTAATATTTGTACCAATATTTAGAGTTGTGACCAAATGGGAAGTAGGATATTCGAATGTCCCTCGTTTGGAACGTTTAACCCCTTTTCGACCCCTTAAAGTGGGTTAATCGAGATCGGAATAGTTTACTTTGTCTATTTTTACCATTGTTGATATTTGTGCCAATTTTCGGAGTTGTGACTATGTGGGAAGTAGGATTTTCGAATGTCCCTCGTTTGGAACGTTTAACCCCTTTTCGACCCCTTAAAGTGGGTTAATCGAGATCGGAATAGTTTACTTTGTCTATTTTTACCATTGTTGATATTTGTGCCAATTTTCGGAGTTGTGACTATGTGGGAAGTAGGATTTTCGAATGTCCCTCGTTTGGAACGTTTAACTGCTTTTCGACCCCTTAAAGTTGGTTAATCGAGAACAGAATAGCTTACTTTTTCTATGTTTAATCTTTTTTGACATTTGTACCAAATTTCCGAGTTGTGACCATATGGGAAGTGGTACATTCGAATATTCCTCGTTTGGAACGTTTAACCCCTTTTCCACCCCTTGATCCACCGGAGATCGGAATAGTTTACTTTTTCTGCTTTTGTCTTTATTGATATTCACACCAGTTTTCAGAATTGTGAAAATATGAGAAGTAGGACATTCGAATATATCGCTCGTTTGGAACGTTTAACCCCTTTTTGACCTCTTAAAGTGGGTTAATCGAGATCTGAATAGCTTACTTTTTCTATGTTTACCATTGTTGATATTTGTGCCGATTTTCAGAGTTGTGACTATGTGGGAAGTAGGATTTTCGAATGTCCCCCGTTTGGAACGTTTAACCCCTTTTCGACCCCTTAAAGTGGGTTAATCGAGATCGGAATAGTTTACTTTTTCTATTTTTACCATTGTTGATATTTGTGCCGATTTTCAGAGTTGTGACTATGTGGGAAGTAGGATTTTCGAATGTCCCCCGTTTGGAACGTTTAACCCCTTTTCGACCCCTTAAAGTGTGTTAATCGAGATCGGAATAGTTTACTTTTTCTATTTTTACCATTGTTGATATTTGTGCCGATTTTCAGAGTCGTGACTATGTGGGAAGTGGGAGAATTAGTGATGAGTGAGTCAGTGAGTGAGGGCTTTGCCTTATATATATAGAGATTTCAGTATGAACCAACAAATAATACTTTTTAAAAGGTTTGGACATTTTCAGTAAAACCGAAACTTTTGCCAAAAAGAAGCTATTGCACACTGTTATTAATAATTACCGCTAAAGCTGCGTTTTGGCGACAGTTTTGGTTCAGTCAAAATTGGAAAAAAGAATAATTTGTGTAATTACCTGGAATTTTAAATAAAAAATTTGTATATATATTTTTTGTATATATTTTTATATATTATATATTTTTATTTATTATATATTTTTTGTGAAAATACAAAAGTGTATAAAGTTTTGTTAGTGCCCTGTAATGGCAATGATTTCCTTTTTTTTTATTATTATTTCTGAGCGTTAAATTGTTTAGTGCTTCAATCATTCTTTCTTTGAGCCAACATAGCTTTTTTACGAAACCGAGATGGCAGCCAGCTAAATGCAGAGCCGATTTCGGGAAACACAATATTTTATAAATCTTTATTCCAGACAATATAATACTTTTCCGTTAAAGTGGGCTGTTGGTATTCCCAAGTACGGTATGGATTGTGGGCCAAGAATTGTTTACATAAAACTGCAGCAAATTATGGCAACCACAGGTAGTTCACTTATTATTAAAAATTGGCGTCTGTTGACATTTATTGGAGAAAATTACCTTCATGCAGAATCCGCTCCATATTTGGAAGTACCAACAGCTCCCTTTAACTGAAAAGTACTGATAATATTACATAAACTAACTTTTTCAATGGAAATGTATCCGTTGTGCACATTCAAAAGATTGATTTGGTTGATTTGTATGCTCAATGACCTATTTTTATGCACAGTGACGATTAATCAGGCTGGGACCTATAGCTTAACGTGGATTCCGAACCACAACAAACATTCATGCCTAACTCGAGATTCAAACCCAGCACCTTTAGCATGCATGGCCAGGGCGCTAACCCCACAGCCATTAAAAAGACCATTTAGAAGATATTTGTTCTTTGCCGCAGTAACCTGGAACCCACTTTAGTAGTTTCTTGAATAGAAGTATGAAACGTATAATTTTGCATGTCATTGACTGCACTTCCATTTCCAGTTTCATCAAGGTTTCTTTGAAAACTGTATCATATTCCATCGGCAGTATATTTCACTCTGGTCTGATACGATACAAAAAAGGCTTCAGGCCAATAAGCTCAGTTCAAAACAAATTTCTTATCGCAGAAGTGTTTCTGTAAAACTTCCAACTATTGTGTGGATTGAGCTGAAAGTTATTTTTATTAGGTATTTTAGTTCCAAATTAGAGCAATCTGAGGCATTGCTGCAGCTACACTTTATTTACATTAAACACCTTGGCGGAGAATTTTGACAGATTTGCAAGCCGGCCGCAGTTTCTTTCTCAGAAAGAATCATTCTCCAAGCAAGTTTTTTTGGCACAGATGTAGTATCGAGATTTTATATGGCGGCTTCGGAAAAAAAACATTTGATATTATTCCCATTTTTTTATTTATTGTGATTTAAATTCAGAGGAGTTTTCTAAATCTGCAACGTTGCGAATGAAAAACTACTCTACCGCAAGGTTATCAGAGCCTTCAAATGAAAAACATTACGAGTAACGAGTTGATTGATTGATTGATTGATTGGGTGGTGTGAGATTTTTGCTCGCCTACTGGCTGCTTTATCTCATTATTCCTTAGTTCAAACAACTTCTATATTAGATAACAAAGAGGATCACAAATCTTTCATTATAGAACTTATGAATTTCACTAGAGCTCTAGTTTTAATTAAAGCATCTTCTGAGAGATTGAAAATCCAAGAGAATGAAATGGGAACTGGACCAAGAGAGTTTCTGAGTTTTTCTCTTGCATCTTCGAAGCGATAGCACGTTAAAACGATATGTTCGATAGATTGTTCACTACTGCAAAAAGGGCAATCTGGAGAAGATACGAGATTGAATTTGAAAAGTATGGAATTTGAGGGATAAGATTTCGTGCGTAGTCTAGAGAGCAAAACATCAATTCTTCTATTGGGTGGAAGAAGACGATGGTCTGGTTTAATAGTTCTGAGGTGGTCAAAAGGCCCGGCGTATTTACTTGCAGACCATGCGGAGGCTTTTTCTTCTAAGAATTTATATTTGAGTAATCTATTAATATCTTCTAATGAAACAAAATTTGTGATAACATTTTCAGGTGCATTCTTGGCTGAAAAATCTGCTTTTTCATTTTCGGTAATACCTTTATGTCCTGGAGTCCATATTAGAGAAATACTTTTTATTTTGTTTGAAGCTGATTGAATTTGGTTAGCAATTAGATTGATGACACTAGATGATTTATTATTCACTTGTTTGAGAGCCGTTAAAGTTGATAGGCTGTCGGATAAAATAATGTAGTGATGATCTGAGATGACAAAGTTTTTAATGGCCAAAAAAATAGCAAGGGCTTCACCGGTAAATATGCTGTTGATAGAAGAAATACTACCAGATAAGGCAATATTAGTATTACAGTTAATTGCAGCAATTTTATTTAAACCATTTATTCTTGACGCATCTGTTGCAATAACAATTGTGTTTGGATCAATTTGGTTTTTAAACTCCAAGAAAAGATTTTGTATGACACTATCTGAAAGATGCTTGGTTTGAAAAGGAAAGTCTTTAAGATGAATCTTGATATTATTACAGACCATGTTAGGAAAGGCTTGTGGGATTATGATATTTTTGTCGAAATTGAGATCAACTGCAAGATTTCTAAATCTTCTGCCTAAAGAAATAGGTCTTTTAAGTCTGGGTTTGAAGGATGCAGAGAGGAAGACATTTGGTAGATGAGAAACAGTCAAAGCATATTGCTTTATATAGAATTTTTTGGAGAGATATTGATGACGAAGCGCAAGAGATGATTCATTTGCTTCAGCCAATAAAACTGGTATAGGTGTCCATCTAGGCAGACCCATCGCTATTCTGAGAGCTTGGTGATAGAGTATTTCTAACTTTTGTAAGCCTGATTTACATGAGGAAGAAAAAATTTGGCAGCCATAATCAAGCGTGCTGCGGATTGATGAATTTACAATTTGAATCAGATGATGGGATCGAGCTCCCCAAGAATTAGAGGCAATAACTTTAACAGAGTTAAGTTTCTTTAAAATTTTCTTCTTGAGGTATTCAAAATGATATTTAAAAGTTAGATTGCTTGAGAAAAATAAACCAAGTATTTTAATATTATTTACAATAGGAATAAATTTTCCATTGAGATGAAATGGCCGATTATTGTTAGCTTTAAAATTTGAAAAATTTATACTTTCACATTTTTCTGGGCGAATGTCCATTTTCCACGTAGTACACCATGCGTTTATTTTATGTAGGGTTAGTTGTAATTTGTCGACAAGTTTGTCCCGATCTTTTCCTTGCCCACAGATGAATATGTCATCAGCATAGACAACACAATCTATGTTATTGGGAATGACATCAAAAATGTCCATCATGTAAATGGTAAATAGAAAGGGGCTCAAAACGCTCCCTTGTGGTACGCCCCGAGAAGATGAGAATAAGTTAGAAGAGCATTTTCTCCAATGAACGAAAAACTTTCTATTGGTCAAGAATCTAAAGATCCAGTAAACCGCTTTTCCTGAGATGCCTAATTGTAAAATTTTATAAATAAGGCCATCTCTCCAAACTGAGTCGTACGCAGCAGAAATGTCTAGTTTAATTAGGAAACAGTATTTTTTCTCATTCTTTGCTTGAATAATTTTGTGGTGAATAGTAGAGAGAGCATATATACAATCTTTATGAGGAATAAAACCGCAGTGATTAGAGTTAAATTTGCTAGAAGATGTAAATTTTATAAAGCGATTAAGAATCATTTTTTCAAATAACTTGCATATAACTGATGTAAGAGCAATTGGCCTGTATGATGCTATGTCCAGAGGCGACTTTCCAGGTTTTAGGATGGGTAAAATTTTAGATATACTCCACTCTTCTGGGAAGTGATCTGAGTTCCAAATGTGATTGAAAAGTTGACTGAGACGAGTTTCAAAAGTAAACAAACTATTACGGCGTTACGTTACGGCGGAAGTTTACAAGTAAAGTTTTATTTTTTTATATATAATATTCTAGTTACTGTTTTTGCTTAGGTTTGGCATTTTTTATACTGATAAATTAAAAAATACCATTTTTATAACTCTAAGTTATGAATTTTATATTTAGGTTTTGCAAACTTTCTAATTGGTGTGTAAACAGGTCGTGAAAAGTAGTTCTACTTTTAATAGCTACATTTTAAAAACTATGCACGTTTACATAAGACAGCTTTGGATTTTTGTGTAAAAGAACCTACAAAATTTAAAGGTTGTCCTTTTACTTGGTGAATGAACTTGAATGATATATTGCTACGGACCGTGGTCGATACTGTCTGAATAGCGTGAAGCGTCTGAATTCCGAAATGTCTTATTTTGGTCCGAAGTGTCTTATTTTAAGTCACTTGTTGTGACTGAAAGCAATTTAAGACCCGTGTGATGCCTGAAATTCGAAAAAGTAAACCATCTTTGTGCCAAATAAGTCACCTAATGTGTCTGAAATGAATTTTTCAGACATTTTGTGTCTAAATTTAAGACACCAGCATTTACAGTGTGGTTTCTATAGTAGAGACGACAATTGATGCCTTATTTGTATAAATAATCTCTGTTTAATAACTATCAACCTCACAGCCACGAGCATAAATAAATTAATCATTCACATCATATGCTTATTAGTTATAATCATGTTTAAACAAAAATTTTAATACTCACCTTCTTACAAAAATTATAAGTTTAACTCATGAATTCTTTGATAAAAATATATGCTCTTGACTGAGAAAATTGGTTGCGGCTAAATGGGAATCAATTTTTGGTGCAAGGTGGATCCAAATTTGTAACAGTGTATAGGTCTATAGTTTTCAACGATCCAGAAGAAAAAATAATTTTGCAATCTTTGTTTTCATTTAAAAACACAAAGGTTGACTATATCATCGATAAAACTTATTTCATTTGTAATGCTCGTAATTTCAGGATATTGTACAAAATCAAAAGGATTTTTTTTAACAGGTGCGGCAGTTTGTATTATATATACGTATAGAATGTCTTCTTACATTATATTTCTAACATAATATTGTCAAGGTAGCAGTACATATATTTCAAATTAGGAAATTTTATGAAAATAGTAATTTTCGTATTTTTACTTTAATATATCCTCAAGCTTGGTAGCTTTAAAATGGTACTTTTAAACTATGTACATTTTTATGAAGGAACACAGTTTTAAAAGATCGCTACCGCAAACTTGAAACTCGATTTGTAAGGAAATAGTTTTTAGTTGGTTGGTAAGAGTTTAACGGTGCAAGGGCAACACGTGGGCCATACTGCGCGAACTAGTTTTTGGAAGTGTAAGTTCTATTTCACTAGAGAAAACTTTAGCTTGAATCAACTAATTACATTTTTTTAATGTGATGTGATAATGCATTACAAGGAATATACTAGGATTTAATACATTCATACAACAACTAATTTTAACTTAATTTTGAATATTGATGTTTTTATGAAAAGCGGGTAATTTTAAATACTTTCAAAACAAAATTCTATGATAAAAAAAAAAATCTATTTAAGTTACATTTACATTTCTAGTAGGCTTCCTGTAGCGAATCATTCTGTTTCATTTGCAATTAAAATTAAAATCTAAATAGATTACATATTAAGTAATGGTTGGTGCAATAAGATCTTAATGTGATCATTATAATTAATGATTAATTAATAATTAATTAAATAAATTGAATTTCATCAAATTCAAAAACTTTTTTATGCAGATATGTTAGATTTTTAAAACAACAAGTGCTAAAAGACTAACATATCTGTGAAAAAATTGTGAGTCTAGTTTATAAATTAAAGAAAAAAAATTTCAATGTGTTTTTGGTACCTTAAGCTAGCTAAGAATCTAGAGCAGGACCTTCAGTATAAGAGATTAGATCTCTAACCATTCAATCATTAGGAGGGCGTAACCACTTTCTTATTAGACTGTCACGATACTCAGCACCGAACTGGAGAAAGAGAAGAAAAAAAAATCAGCTTTTAAATTGATCGTTTATTAAAGAAAATAATACCATATAATAGAAAAAAAAATACCTTCTTAAAACACAAGTAGCTTCACATTTGTGTAAAAAAAAATGCGGAAACATTAATAATCATTATATATTTTAAGGTGATGTAATAGATTACTTACTCTTCAGCAAATGTAACGAGTCGTTGATATATGAGGCTCATTTAAATTACTTATTGTTACGAATTTTTCCGCTGAGGCAATGATGGCACAGTTTTCACGGTTTAAAAATATTTATTCTCTCTTCAGCAAACTCACAAAATTTATTCACAGGCAACAGTTTAATTACTCTCAAGCTTCAACACAAGCTTCAACAAAAATAACTTCGAATTCAGCGATTATACAAGCTCACTCCAATAGGTAAACAAAGCGATCAGCTTTCAACGAAGTCCGAAGTCAATCTGAAAACTTTCCCGTTCTCCAGTCTTTTATATACAAGCGCGTGAGACATTCGCGAAATTTCCAGCCAATTCATCAGAAAAGAAATATCTCGAAACTTCTCGATTGCTTTAGGTGTTGCCACCTTTTTCTAACTTGTATAATCGCTGTTAATAAATAAAATAAGATAAAAATAAATTACCATAGAATTTTAAAATAATACGTCACTATTTACACTATATAGACAATTTGTGCAACATTTCCCCCTTCTTAAAGACTGCACGTCCCGGGCAGTGAAGTCCTTAAGAGAAAAGGCAATTCAATCACTTCTACTATAATATGGGGCTAGTCTATTGTTATGTACAACTCTAGGTTTACAGGAGGGTATCCGTTGAATCCTTACCACGACGTCGTTGATCTTCTTAAGGACCACATACGGCACTTCCCAGTTCGTCTGGCGCTTAGGGGAGAGTCCTTTCCGACGTTTAGGATTCCATAACCACACCTTGTCACCTTCCTGGAATGAACGTTCCGTGACCTTGGCATCGTAGCGGACCTTCATGCGCTCCGTCATGATGTTGATTCATTTTCTGGCGAACCGATGTACGGCTTCCAAACGTGCCTGGAGATCATCTAGATACTGGACAGGCGAGGAAGGGGGGTCCGGTGGTCGTCCAAAGAGGAGGTCGCAGGGTAGTCTAAGGTCTCTTCCGAAAATCATTTCAGATGGTGTATATCCGGTGGTCTCGTGAGTAGCACTTCTGTAGGCCAAAAGGAACAGTGGAAGTTTCTGATCCCAATCTTGCTTGTTCTTGGAAACAAACAAGGAGAGATGATTCAGAATCGTTCTATTAAATCGTTCAACCATTCCATCGGATTGTGGGTGCAGGGGAGTTGTACGAGTCTTTTCCATGTCGAGCAAGTCACACAGCCCAGTGAAGACGGCAGAGTTGAAGTTCGTCCCCTGATCGGAATGTATCAGCAGGGGTACGCCAAATCGGGAGATCCAATTCCGTACTAGGACTTCTGCTACGGTCGTGGCTTCCTGGTCCGGAATCGCGTATGCTTCTGGCCACTTGCTAAAGTAGTCCATGACAACTAGGATGTATTTGTTGCCATTAGTTGTGTGAGGTAGGGGGCCTAAGACGTCCAAAGCAATTCTTTCGAATGGTGCTCCTACGTTGTAACGTTGCAACTTTCCACGAGTTCGGGTCTTCGGTCCCTTCCGCGAATTGCATGCATCACAGGACTTGCACCACTTCTCCACGTCGGATTTTGCTTTGTCCCAGAAGAATCTCTCCCTAACTTTCTGAAGAGTTTTCGTGACACCAAAATGTCCTCCAGTAGAACTGCTGTGAAGTTCTTCTAGAACGTTGGTAACTCTAGAATTTGGAAGGATTAATTGCCACCGGAAGCTTTTGCCGTCATCGGACTCCCATCGACGGTAGAGTATTCCATTCTTCAAGTGCTTCTTCATTCTTCAAAGAGTCCCACATAGCCCAATATCTCTTCATTGTTGGGCTATAGCATGCAATTTCCTGCCAACTGGGTTTTCCGGTAGCCGCTTCCAGGAATTCAATTAGAGGTTTCAAGTCCTGATCTTCAACCTGACTTTTTCGAACATTCTGGTCACTCCAAGGGTCCAAGTCTGAAGTAGTTGAGTTTTTAGTTATTTTCCGAACGGCCGATGTGTTAACCCCAAACTTAGAATGGGCATTGGAACAAAATCGACAGTTCTCCGGACATGGTCTTCTAGAAAGAGCGTCTGCATTCCCATGGAACGTTCCTTTTCTGTGATGGATATCCATGTCGTATTCCTGCAGGCGCTGAATCCACCTTGCTATTTGTCCCTCTGTATTCTTGAAATTCAGCAACCAAGTCAGAGACTCATGATCAGTTCTTAAAAGGAATTTTCGGCCGTACAAGTAATGATGAAAGTGCTCAACGGCTTTTACTATTGCCAGTAACTCCTTTCTTGTGACGCAGTAGTTCCGCGCGGATCTTGACAGGCTCTTACTAAAATAAGTGATGACTTTCTCCTGTCCTTCAATTTCCTGGGAAAGAACGGCGCCCACTCCCTTATTGCTGGCATCTGTATCCAAAATAAAGCCCTTGTTAACATCGGGAAAAGCCAAAACAGGCGCGGATGTTAAAGCGTTTTTCAGTTGATTGAAGGAGTCGTCACAGTCGGCAGTCCATAGGAACTTCTGCTTGCTCTCTGTTAGTCGATGCAAGGGTCTGGCGATCTTGGAGAAACCTTTCACGAATTTACGGTAATACGTGCACAGGCCTAGGAAGCTTCGCATTGATGAACGTCTTGCGGTCGAGACCAAAATTTGCACAGCATGGATCTTGGCTGGATCTGCACTTACTCCATCGGATGAGATGATATGTCCGAGATAACTGACTTTCCGCCTAAAGAGCTTACATTTTGATGGGATAAGTTTCAAGTGGGCTTCCCTAAGCTTCAAGAACACGTTCTTCACATTTTGCAAGTGTTGATCAAAACTCCGCCCGGTGATAATGATATCGTCCAAATATACCAGACATGTCTCGTAGGAAAGTCCTCTAAGCACAGTCTCCATTAGTCGCTCGAACGTAGCCGGTGCATTACCCAAGCCAAACGGCATAACTTGAAACTGCCATAATCCTTGGCCGGTAGTGAATGCAGTCTTCTCACGATCGTCGGGATGTATCTCCACTTGCCAGTATCCACTCTTCAAATCCAAAGTTAAAAACCACTGGTTCCCCGATAGAGTGTCCAAAGTGTCATCAATCCTTGGCAGAGGGTAGCTGTCCTTTTTCGTAATTTCGTTCAGTTTCCTGTAATCCACACAAAACCTGGTGGAACCACCCTTCTTTCGAACGAGTACGATTGGAGAGGCCCATGGACTTGAGGAGGGTTCGATAACTCTATTATCTTCCATTTCATGTAACAGTTTCCCGACCTCCTCTTGTTTTGCGAAAGGAAGTCTTCGAGGATGTTGTTTAATAGGTAAATGGGTCCCAGTATCGATTCGATGTTGAGTAAGCTCTGTTCTTCCTACATCTTTCGATGACATGGAGAAAATGTCTTGAAATTCTTTTATAAGGTTTCAGACAATCTTCTCTTGCCTTCTTTCTAACCGAGAGTCCTCGAGAAGCTGGTCCACTAAATCCGCGGGTGGTGCGGTCGGAAGCTCCTTCGATTCTCGTTCGATGCTTGTAACAGGTGTGCAAGTGGCAATTTCTTCTCCTTTCTTGATAACTCTCTTAGAATCACCGATGTTGGCCATTCTCACATGCACCACCTCTTGAGAGAGATCCACAAGCGTCGCTCCTACTAGCACTCCTCTCGGGACGCTATTCGCTGATGGGAAGTCCGTTACTCCAAATCGGAAGGCCTTCGGGAGCTCTGTTGAACCTTTTACAACCAAATCTGTCATGGAGGGGATGGTGATGTCTTCAAGAGCTACTATTCGATATGCACACGGCTCTTCCGAGTCCAAACCGAACAATGGAACTTCTTCTTTCCCTGTTTGAAGCTCGCCTTTCTCGAAATTCAAAGTAATTCCATTTTTCTTTAAAAAGTCCAATCCCAGAATACACGGGTCAATAATTTCAGCGACGTAATAGGTGTGAGTGTAGGTGTGAAATCCAAAAGAGATGTTGACATTTAATTTCATTTCCCATGCACAGAAATTTTGTCACCAGTCACAGTTTGTAGTGAAACTGAAGGCGCCGTGTAAAGAGGTTGGCTACATCCGTCCGTAAGATGGTTACATTTGCCACTGAGTCAACTATTAGACGACAGGGAGTTCCATTGATCTTGCCCTCCACGAATCAACCATGGTTTCCTCCTTGAAGGGATGAGATGTGATAGAGGCTGAGTGGGGCACCACCTGCTCTTCACGGCGACCTCCGCCTCGCGAGATAGCCGCTCTTTAGTTTAACTGCTGAGGCTCGGACGAGGGTCTGTCCCCTCTCCTGTCCAATTCAGGGCAATCACGTCTGAAATGTCCTTCCCGGTTGCAGAGCCAACAAACCACTCCAGTTTTCGATCCCTCGATCCAGGAATATTTCTCATAATTCGCTCCATCTTGTTTTCCAGTTCTTGAAACTTCTTCGTAAAAAGTTCAGAGGAATCGTCTGCCAATTTTCCACGTACGAAACGCCGATCTTTTCTAGAAGCTTGCTGTGCGGCTTCTACTCTCATGGCATAGACGAGGGTGGACTTCAGATCTTTGCTGTCTGACATCCTGGTAGCTTGCTGTATGTCGGGATCTTTGATAGCATCCACGAAATACTGAAGAGACAGGTTATCTCGTACGTCCGAGGGACAGTCTGGGAAAGCGAGGAGCGACAGTCTTTCTATATCCGATGCCAATTCTTGAAGAGTTTCATTGGCCTTCTGCTGTCTCACTTTCAATTGCAGTCTGTTGTAATCCTTTAGATGCTGCTCCCCAAACCTTAACTCCAACGCATTGCCAGCGCCACAAATTCTCCCCGCTTCTCTTCAGGTAGTGTCTGTAAAATGTCAGCAGCTTCACCTCGAAGAGATGCTGCGAGATGGAATGCCTTCGAAGTATCGTCCCAACCATTCGCAGAAGCAATAATTTCAAACTGCGTTTGATAAACGCGCCAAGACGACCTCCCATCAAAAGTGGCTACTTTGATGTTGGAACGTGGCGCAATGAAGAGAGTGGAAACATTATCCCATTTAGGCGTTGCAACGGTCATAGCTTCCCCCGTTTCAATTTTCCGTAGCCTTTCTTCAACAGCGTCATGAAACTTTTCCTGTTCCTCTTTCATGGTGGAAACCTTTTCTTCGATTTCATTCCTCACAGTCACAAGATCTTCTTTCATTGTAGAAACCTTTTCTCCCAAGCAGTCAACTTTCCCATTAACCGCCTCAAAACTCTCACTGATTTCTTTTCTTACTTCACTCAGAACCTCTTCTTTTACCGATTGTAGAACACTTGTAGTAGTCTCTATTATCGTAGATTCCACCATTGTAGCTAGTTCGGATTGCATTTCTTCTTTAATCCCAATTATAGCTGCTGATGTGGATTCTCGACAGGTGGCGATTGCAGCGGCGAGTTCGGCATTTGTCGTTTCTTGACGGGCTTGACCAGCGGCGATTGTAGCGGCGAGTTCGGCATTTGTCGTTTCTTGACGGGCTTGACCAGCGGCAATTGTAGCGGCTGTTAATTCTTGTCCGGCTTTTATTTCAGCAGCGGTTGATTCTTCTCCAGCTTTTATTTCGGCGGCGGTGGTTTCCTGTTGGGCCTTCATTCCAACAATCATTTCCATCAACTGCTTCATTTGGTCCTTCCATCATTCCTCTAGTTGTCGGCATTCAAAATTACGAGACCCCACTTCTGACACCACTGTTACGAATTTTTCCGCTGAGGCAATGATGGCACAGTTTTCACGGTTTAAAAATATTTATTCTCTCTTCAGCAAACTCACAAAATTTATTCACAGGCAACAGTTTAATTACTCTCAAGCTTCAACACAAGCTTCAACAAAAATAACTTCGAATTCAGCGATTATACAAGCTCACTCCAATAGGTAAACAAAGCGATCAGCTTTCAACGAAGTCCGAAGTCAATCTGAAAACTTTCCCGTTCTCCAGTCTTTTATATACAAGCGCGTGAGACATTCGCGAAATTTCCAGCTAATTCATCGGAAAAGAAATATCTCGAAACTTCTCGATTGCTTTAGGTGTTGCCACCTTTTTCTAACTTGTATAATCGCTGTTAATAAATAAAATAAGATAAAAATAAATTACCATAGAATTTTAAAATAATACGTCACTATTTACACTATATAGACAATTTGTGCAACATTATATAATAAAAAAATCGATTAAGTGGCAATGAAAGATTAATTAAATGGTGCATTTAATGGCATACTATCTTCTATTTGAATTGTCGTGTCACCTATGTTAAATGATAAGTTTAATTATTATTCAGTACTCATATGTCAAACTTAGCTTACTCCTGATATTACATTTTTAAGAGTTTTCAGAGTACGATTATTTATAGTTTATAAGTTACTTATTACTGAAATGTTTAATTAAAGTTGAAATATATCTGTATTAGTTTTGTTTCTAATTTAACAAACTAGAGTAAAATAAGTATAATATATTTTTTACTTGATTTATCATGTGTAGTACATTAGTCGAATTTATTTATTTAGATTTGATTTTTTATTTGATTGTACATGCTATAGATTAAAGATAACAGTAAATTACTTTTTATAAACTGTAACAAAAAGTAAACTTAAAAAGCAACTTTAAAAACATTGTTTTTTACTCGATTGATTTCATTCTTTTAATTGGGCTTTGATTGAAAACGATACTTTTATCATTTCAATTTGTGAAAGAGTGTATTGTTTAGAAAAAGTTTCGATTTATCAGATATTTTACACAATAACTTTTGCTCAAAATTAAATTTTTTTAGCAATTATGAATATGGATAGATTTAACAAATGTTCTTTTATGTTTTTATTATTTTACTTGGAACTCATTGAATTAATTAAGAAAGTGAATAATAAAAGAGTGTACACAGAATATGAAAGCAAAAATAAAATTAAAAGTATTTTTTTTTTTTTTTTTTAAAGTCTGATTGTAAATACCAAGTAGATATTTAAATATAGTATTAAACCCTGACTATAAATATGAAAGGTACTCTTTTCAGACAATGTAAAATGTATTTATGAGATGAAATATTCTTATTACTTGTAATGTGTTGCTCAAATAATCCGAATTGACATCATATCGATCAATTTTACAATTTATGCATGTACTAAAAATGCCCAACACTCTGAGTCAAAAATTTCCTTAAATGATGGATGTTCGAATTTTATTTAAATCTTTCACCGCTTAACACATTCCATAAACTTTTTTTATTAAACTAATACATCACCACAAATTTCCCAACTGAAAATCAAATTTACTCTTCAACCACAAAACAATCGCCGGCAACCATCAGTTAAAAAATCGGCGCCGAAAAGCGGTTTGTGGTTCAATCCTATATCGTCAAAATCAACTATTTTTTTATGAGTGTTGTGGTTTCTAGTGACTTTGATATCTCCCTGCTTCATCAAATAGTCACGTGCCATTTTCATGGAGGGGTAGAACACTTAAAGACTCACATGGTTATGAGATGCATTAGGGAAAAACGATTTATATTGTGGTTAATGGGAGGCAGGGGAAGCTATATTTGGGCTTGTTGAATAGGGTTGACGTAGACCATGCCCCCCATCTACATGTATTAAAATCGGGGTTGTGTATATCATATCGTTGAAATTGATGTAGCCACAGACTAATCCTTTCTTTCTGGCTATGGGGTCATTTATGTTATGCTGCATAAAGGGTTGGACACAGGGAAGGGTTTCATAGAATGCTTTCTCTATGATTTCGTTAAATAAAATGGGGACTGGCATTTGAATTGAAAATTTTAATTATATTCACCCCTTTTGATAATAAAGTTTTCTAAATGAATGCATATGTGCTTAAATGACTTTTACAAATTTCTCTGAACAAAATTATGAGGCTGAAAGTTTTAAACAATTCGTGGGAAAACTCATGACTGGAATTTACTTTTAGATACCACGTGTATTACAACTTGTCATACGTAATATAGATGTTATTGTATATGGGTAAGTTATGCATAATAAAAGTACGTACTAAAGGAGCGTACGTAAAGTAAAGTACGTGGATTTAATCACTGAATCACATTATTAAAATATGATAGTTTTAATCTTGTTTAAAATGCAAGGTTTTAAAATTTATACTTTTACATAACTATTAATCATCAAAATGTTTTACTAAATATATACTTGATAAATAGGTATGATCTTGTATTTGAAAGCTATGAATTGTAATTTAGTGTGCTCATTCAATGAGAACATATACAAAGGGCTTGTATCTTTAAAAAATACAAAGTGCTTGCACATTAGAAACTAATTCTTTCGCAAAACTTTGATTTCAAATATTTCAATTTTATATATAAAATTAAATATCTGAAAATTAAAAGTTACACTCTATAGAACTTTCAATTAAATAAAGCTGAGACAAAAATAAAGTAACTTAGAAATGTCCCATGTGTCCAGGCATATTATAACAACTTAAGTACATCACAAAAGTTAATTAAAACTGCTGAAAATATAATACTTAATTTAACGCTTTGAATTAGAAAATATATTAATTTTGACTGAAACTTATCCATCCTCTCAGATATCATATGCTTCATCTCTTTTCACTTCTGATTTATTCATAATCTACCTATTTCAAAGAAAAGTTTGGATACTTGAAATTTAGTATAGAATATAGAAAACATAGTATCCGCGACAAAAGCAGTTATTTCTGTTTGTATACTTTTACAGGTGTTGAATAATATTTCAACCACACAATTCACAAGTAAAAAAAAAGTGATCTAATTGCTCCATGGACCACCCAAAATTCAATCGCAGCCGTCGATCACTGCATCGCGTTCGATCTTCGATTCCAAGCCCATGACATATTATGACAAATTTCCGAATGTTTTGTCCAACAACTACGAACTGGACCCCATTACACTCTTCTTTCTCTCTACCTTGTCAACGTGGGTGGCAACGGGACAAAGAGAAAAAATATCATCCTTCATTCTTTCCGAGGAGGAATCTCTAATCCTCCTCTCCCCAACCCTCCCACTCCCCCAACAAACTTTTTGTACGAGCGAAATAAAAAAAGAACGGTACGACTACAAAGTACACAAAAGCGAAATAGACGACGGACAGTGCAGAAGGAAAAGCATTGTCGAACCTTCCAAAAAATCCTTTCTCGTCCAAAAAGATGAATCGGGGCATGCTTCCCACGCTTTAAATTTCCGGAAGGGGGCGCTGAATATGCACACCCCCGCAAACGATAATGGGAAAAAGGGGGCTTACACCCCAACCAGTTGCATCATGCCCTGCGTTCCCGCCATTGTCCCGTAAAGCGGAGGTGGCATCCAGCACACGTTTGTATCTGTCACTGGTATGGGAGAAAGGTCCATTAAATCTGTCATCTTCATATGCTTGTCAAGTTCTTCCTTGTTAGTCTCACAGACTCATGCAAGTTAATGCCCTCGCTTTTGGAGTTAGAATCACTGTTGTGTATTTGAAAAAGGAACTCAATAAACCTAAATCGTTATTTACAAACTTCTACTTCTTTACCAGGAAGTACTTGCTAGTATCAAATATTTCAAGTAAAAACCTTTTTTAAACAAATTATTTTTTACACAAAATTTAAATTTAAACTAAAAGCATTAAAATTGATATTAGAAGTCATTTACATGCAAAATATTCCCTGTAGCATATCAATTACCTTTATCCGTTGGTATACAGCTAGTATCAAAAGTTGCTCGTGTCAAACTGCTGTGAGACGTAAAATTTTCGTAAAACAAAGTATTTTTATACAAAAATTAAAGTGACATTAAAAGCATTTTAATTCATAGTATTACAAGAAGCATGATCTTTATTAGGTAATATGCAGGTAGGATCATAAGTTGCAAGTGTAAAACTTTCGTAAAACAAAGTATTTTTTTACAAAAATTAGAGTCATATTAAATGCAATTAAATACAAATGAAAAGCAATTCAAATACAAATTAAAAGAATTTTATATTCACATTAAATTTTAAATCATTTAAAAAATTCATTTAATTCAAATTTTAAATTCATATTAAAATTAATTTAAATTCACATTGCAAAATCCCAGAGCTGTCAACTAAATAAATACAACAAATTTTCAATTGAAGATTTTTTTAAATCAAGAACCTATCTAAATAAAATTTATTAAAACATGTTTAATATATTTACGAATTAACAAAAATATTTTTATTCTTCAAAGTCAAAATACTATATTTTAAATAAAATGTAGGTTAAAAATAAATATGCATGGTTTAGGTTGTACTATCTTTTCATAGCACTTGTAATGTACTTTTCCCTGTAAAATTAAACAAAAGAAGAAACAAGAACAGTAAAGTCGTAAGAAACTTGGATCTTATTAAACTTTGCCCTCTGTTGTGTCTCTGTAAAATAAGTACACCGTTAAAAGAATGTTATATAATGAAATACAGAAAGTTTTCTTGTTAAACACCATGAATGTATATTACGTTCTATTCTATACAAAAGTTTCATTTCTTTTAGGAAATAGAAATGTCTAATTTGAAAATGTCATGGCCTTTCTCAAAAGAAATATACTTGTAACGTACCAAACAAAACTTTATTGTTTAAAATGAGTATTTCGTAGTTTTTGATGTAGTTGAATACCAGAAATGAATAAAATGAAGAAACAACTCTTGGATAATTTCTTTTGAAGGGCAATTTGTAAGAATTTTGCAAATAAAGAATGAGAAAATATTTCAACATTTACTATTTGTAGTAAATGTTTTATTTTCAAAAGAATAATGATAAAACTTGATGAAATAAAAGTCTAGTGAAATTTTATAAGCAACCCATTATTTCATAAATTCTTATTTAAGGAACTATCACTAGCCAAAATGTTTAAATGTATATAAATATTCAAATTAAACAAAAATTCTTATTTCTTCATATTAAAAATTAAGTGTTTAATTTGAAATCTTACGTTAATTTAGTAGATTAATAATTTAATACTTATATTTTTATGGTGCACAATAACACAAAATTTTACGCAGTTTCATCGCAAAAACAAAAGAACCTATTTTTGATCAAATAAATAAATTAAAGGAAAAAATATCAAGATAACTTTAAATATGCATGTTTTGAAAGCTGTCCATAACAGAAATCTTAGTAAACCTAAACTTTGTTCTAAATTTTAATTTACTAAATTTGATCTGTTTATAATTCAGATTCATAAGTAGAGAATTATTTATATGCAGTTAAATCTTTTTCACGACAATTTTGAAGTATAAATAAAAGTAAAAATTATTCTTAAATGAATATTAATATTTAAAAAATGGCATGTCTGATAAAGATTTAAATGGAATTATTTTTCATTGGTGTAAATGTAGAAATTGAAAATGCAATTTTAAAGTAATAATGATTTAAGTATGTATAGTTTATTTGTAAACTCTCAGAAATGAAACTATATTTATCTATGGAATGTTAAGAATACTCTAACATGGAATATTTAATGTAATTAAAGAATAGTTAAAAAAGAGAGAACTAGAAATACATAAAAAAAAGGGGAAAGTTACTGGTAAAAAATGGTGAATTTCTGGTTGTTTAAAATTTAATCTCACTATTGTAATTTAATAATTTTTTCACCATTTCAATAGGTAATCGAAATAAAATATTAATGTCTTTTTCGTCACATATCATTAATACATTTCTAAAATAATATAAAGTTATCTTAATTGTTTGAACCATAAAGATAAAAATTTACACAAAACCCAAAATTTTCATTTTCATTTTTTTTTTTTTTTTTTTTTTTTTTTTTAAATTTAATTTCCATTTCATAATGCATTTATTTTAGAAATCGAATTTACTTAAGAGTGTACGTTAGTGAGCTGAATTAGTGAGTATTCACATAGTTGCAATCAACGAATACAAACGCATGCATAGAAGGACATTTTTGAATATTTACTAAACTAGTCCTTAAATTAAAGAAAAGAAAAAGTATTTCCAACTTAGAGCCAACTTGCGATCCATATACTACACAAGACAAACATTAAAGATTTTGAATAGGATTTTCTTAAGAAAAATGACTTCAATTGAATGAACTGAAAATTTATCACACAGTTTAGAAATGTAATACTTTTTTTAGAGAATTTTTAAAGAAGAAAACTTGTTATTTTTTTTTAATTAAATTTATTTAATAAAAAATTCATCTTTTAAATTTATTATTTAAATTATACCTTTCAAGTTCAGCTTAATATGGATACTCCGGCCTTATACACCATCCTTCATTTTTGGGGTTCAATATTATTACTTTAAAATATACGATTTTAAGGAATAACTTCAGTAATATAAGTTAATTAACAAGATTTGAAAGTAAATTAATATGTTTTTAATTATTATTTTCATCATAATATCAGAAATTAAAGTTTATTAATAAGATTTGAAAATAAAATAACTGATTTTTAATTATTTTTTTACCATAACATCAGTAATAAATGTTTATTAACAAGTTTTGAAGTTAAAATAACTAGTTTTTAATTGTTATTTCCTCATAGCATTGGTAATAAAAGTTTATCATCAAGATTTGAAGATAAAATAACTGATTTTTAACTATTATTTTGATCATTATATCAATCATAAATGTTCATTAAAATGATTTGAAGATAAAATAAATGGTTTTTAATTATTAAAACTATAAATGTTCTCTTCTAATTTTTAAAAGCTAGCATATAAAAACTTTTCCAGGAGTGAAAAAAATCACCCAGTAGTTATCTTTCTAAACTTTATTGAAGAGCTATTGTTACTTGTGAACTGTAAAAAAGCTTCTGATGAAAAAATATCAACATTGTTTCAGAGCCATATATAGGTAGATATTGGCCAAAAAATGACTCATGACGATCACTTTTAAAAAGTTTAAAATCTTCTTCGAGCCAAATTCAAATTCTAATCCTACTTTTAATATACAAATATTCTAATTTATTAGTAAATCTTTATATTTATGTTTTTTCTTTCATTTTTGAACTTAATAATTTCCATTTTGGTTTCAATTAACGACAAAAGAAAAGCACTTACCAAGTATAATGGCACGTTGTACTTAAAAATTTAAACCACTTTTAAATGGTGTAAAAGAGCTATAAACCAACCTAAAAGAAAAGAAATTAAATAAGTACGCAGTCAATTATAAATAATTTTTTTAATATCTTTGACATTTTTTAATAATATATCACCCATTCTGTATCCATAATAATTATTAAATAATTTATAGATAGAAGAAACTGTTGTAAGAACTTAAAAAAAGTATTCGCATAAGTCATCCACAGTTTGAAAACAAAAATTGATATTAATCTATGTAAGGTTAATGAAAAAAAATTTGCAAATATAAATTTTTAAATTTGACAATTTAATTTGCGATTCTTTTTTAAAATTCTTCGAGCAATTAACAAAATGTTAGGTTACAAAATTTTTATCTTATAATCATCAAGTTTATTTTTTTAATTATTTAAATATTAAATTGAAACAAAGTACAACTGTAGTACAATAATGTATCTAATAAAATAAATGATTTTTTTTTTATAATTTTAATTAAAAATTCTGAAAAAATTTCAGATTTTTGGAAATTTTTTGAATTTCCAACAAGTCTTTAAATATCATTTTTTAAATAACGAATATTGAGAATTGCAGAATTCACGAATTAAAATTTAAACCTTATTTAATTAAAAATTCAGTTTTAAATTATTTAAAAAGTTAAAAGAATATTTAGTTTATAGCATGTTAAGAAATTCATTTTAATTCACTCAAATAACTGATAGATATGAAAATTAAATTACTTTACATACACCTAATTGGTTATGTCTTTTTCAAAGAACTTGGTATGCTTGCCAAAATGTAATTGAGTTGTGTTCACAAATTAAAGGTAGAAAAGTTAAAAATACAATATAATTTATTGCAATTAGGATACCAAAAATTAATAAAAGATAAATTTATTTATGAATTACTCTTGAGTTATATGGCATTACTTTTAAGTTTACGTTATCGTAACTCAACGGTTTTGCGTCACTAGACTTAATAAACAAAATTTTCAATTACTTGGTGATAAATTTATTACTATTACATTTTGCATTGCAAGGGGGCGGATTAAAATATAAACAATACTATAATTTTGAAAATAACAAGTTAATAATTTTACCGACAAAATCAGTTAATTTTAGCAACCATTCAATAAGCTAATTCAGTGAATAACGGGGCAATTCAATTGCGAATAAGGGGAGGGGGATGCAGTAAAAACAGTTTCTCGACAAAGAGACCGCGGGGACCCACACAACATAAAAGAGGATATCCCTCCGGATAAATATTGCCACGAACACTTTCACGGAAAGTCGGATACAAAGATTCGGATATTCAAGTGGGTAATATCAGAGTCGTTATTCACTCCCAAGCGAATGGTATTCAGAGAATTCCAGATCGTATGGTCAGAAGTTGACTTTTTTTTAAAGCGATTCAAAAATATTTTGAAAAAGTTTTTTTTTGCATGAAGATGTTCTGGTTTTATTTTGAAAAGGATGGGTCAGAAAGACGAATTTTTTGCGTCATGTGTTTATGATGCCTTTGTCCAGTTGGGGATGAGGAATACTCGACCAGTTCGTTCTTAACAATAGTTGATTGATGCATTTTGTGGATTCCGATTTGGACGTGATTTTTTTTTAAAAGTGGAAGGATTCGAAGAAGAAAGGACGTTTAAATAAATCGCAAGATCTGGGTTTTTTTTCGCATCGAATACTTCTTGATATCAACTATTTTTCTACCGCTTCTTAAGAAAAGTTTCTTCTTTATGAAATCTGTTTGTTAGGTATTCCAAATTTCATTGAAAAACTGTTCATAATAATATAAATCAAGTAAAACACAGATTCCACACCCGAAATCATTCACAGAAAGTGATATTAAAATAAAATTATTCTCATACGCAAAACTAAAATACATATAATACTTCAAAAACAAGATTATTAGAAATTACTATAGAGTTATATGATATAGTTATTATACTATACCATGCATTTTTTGGTTTCTTATAATCAAAATGAAGTGATTCTCGTTAGATAAAATCACATTTGAAGATAACTAGGATAAGTTTTAAAAGCAAATTTAGTATAATCATTTTCCTCTTTAAATAGAGACCAACACTTTATTAATACTTCACTATAAATCTCACTTTAACATCAACAAAAGATGAAAGTTGAAAAACACAACAACGATACCACAAAGCCTCAAAAGAATGTTATTACTCCTCAAAACCACGATTCGACAGCGACACCCACCCTAAAAAGGCAAGATTTCTTTCAATCCCTGTTACACGGACAATTTATCCGAACATTTATTGATTGTCACCCAGTATTGGAATTCTCACCACTTATCCTGAATGTTGACAAGGGATTATGGGGGGCTCTAAAATGCTTCCGAGACTATAAGAACCCTAGGAGTGAGTAATCTATCAGCGGGGAATCCACGCACTTTCATTGCAAGTCAAGACCTCTGTGTTATCGTAAGCCCCCCTAAACCCTACATTTTTTTTTATGAAAACTCCCAAGATGGAGGAGACCTTTACCATCCATTCTCAAACCCCCCTTCTTTCATTTCCACTCTTCGTCTGTTTATCCCCGTATAGAATAACGAATGGAACGTCCCAACAACCGACGAGTGTTGTCCAAGTTCTTTTGTCGATCGCCCAACCCACCATCCATTTCCACCCCCTCTGTTTTATTCGATGCCCCCCCCCTTTTTTTCCCCCATTTATTTTTTTGCTTCTGCAGTAAAGAGGGAAAGAGTATCAGACCAGGTTCATGTGCAGCGGTTTCGTTGCTTTGATAAGAAATGTTCAGAGAGTTCCGTGGACAATGGTCCGAAATTGGTTTGGTATAGAGGAATTGTTTGGGAGCGTGACCAAGTGGATAGTCCATTGATCAGGATTGGTCCCAGTCGCGCTCCTTAAATCAACAAGCATCATACACTAGATTCATGCATCAATTCGAGGGTGGTGATAAAAAAGAAACTTTCAGTGAGAGATCTATTTTAAATTTTGTCGAGAGCTTTGGCAAATGTTTTGACACCATAAAAAAGAGAAGAAATTGTTGAACATTGAAAAAGATTTTGTGAATCAGTAAAAAAGTTTCTAAAAATGTGAAAACCTGTTTGAGAGCATATTCATTTAATTGTGGAAACTCAAAGAGACGAACTCTTTTTAAAGATCAAGAACTGACTAATTTGATTATTTAAGGTTAAAATTGCATGGATTAGTTCTCGTAGTAGATAAAACGATCCCAGATAGCACACCAGTGTTGGCCAATTCCTGAACTATGAGTTCTGAGAAGATTGAAAACTCGAGCATCGTTCCAAAATACACAATTTTCTTCCAAATGCATAACAAAAACATTTCAAAACTCTAAAAAAAATGTATCCCTTCGTCCTTTCTTTTAACATTATATCTTAATTTTAAAACTCTGAATCAACAATCCAAAACTTCCAGCCGATATTGGTCAGCGTATTTGTGCTACTTGGAATGTAACTGCAAAATACTGAGTAGCACTACTGATATAATTTTCGCATTGGTATCAAGACAGTGGGCTAACCAGTCCCAAAGTAGATGCTGGTCGGTTCAATCAATAAATGTCTAAGAACTTCTTCCAAAAGAAAATTAAAAACATAAAATAAAATTTAAATGTAACAATTGAGAATAGAAATGTGAGATAAAATCTATCAGGCTTGATACCCAATTCAAATATACAACTCTCTAACTTTTTAATTATTATGAGCAGCATCAATTAAATTTCCCAACACAACCATAAAAACTGTCATCGAAGTATTGTATTGGCCATCAGAGTCTCGATAATGAAAATACACTTAATAAAAACTTTTTACAAATCATTTCATATAGTTGCTAATATTATAACTTTAAAACTCTTAATGAATCTAGTTCCTATTTACGGAAACCTCATAGCCGCATGAGCTATCACCGGAGCATCAATACTCAATAGTATGTCTGCAATGAAAATAAATCCCCCAAATCGCAAATCGTTCCATATTCCGGTATGGGATTGGGGAGGGGGGTTGCCCTTTCATCCTATTTTTAGAGGACAAGAATAGTTTCAAGTCCAATGGAGTGTGGAACGTACCACATTCGAAAAGGAGGTCGAGCCCCCGAGTATTGAATTTTGGAATCCTCCCCCCACAAACATTACTCTTATGTGCCTCCCCACCTCTTCTATGAGACCAAGGTACACATTATTCTTTCTATGAAGTACTAGCTGGAATGCTTTTGCTGTGGCTTCGGTCGGGGTGAGTTGGTTAGTCAAGGTCCATTGCTACGGTCTGGGGTGCAGGTACTGACTGGCTGAGGATTTGGGATCTCTCGCATGTCGGGATGTTGTTGAGATGCTTTTTTTTTTTTCGTTTTTTTTTCCATTTTTAAATTAGCATTTTATTTTTCAAATTTGACTTAGTTTTATATGTAAGGGTATTTCTCTCGAAACACCCACTTTGCTGTCACATGTCTGCAAAACCCATAATAAAGCATTTTGAAGAATAATTTTTTATAACCCTTTAGTAACTGTCAATAGAGAGATGAAATGCATTTTAATTGTTATTTCTTTCATTTATTTTTTATGAATACTGCACAATTAATATTGAAATCTCATTACCACCCACTTTCCCAAATTTTGTCTTTCAAGGTCGAAGATACTGTATAAATTTAATGTATATTTTGAAATATATAATTTTTTATCAAGCATTATGCATTTCAATTATAAAAATAGAGAGATATTCATTTAAAAAGTATATAAAAATATATTACTGTGAATTTTTTTTTTCTTTTTTTTTTTTTTTTTGTCCTGTTGCTTGCTATTTGTGACATCACCAACGAATAGTTTTTACATCCTTTCTTGACCATTAAATGATATTACTTATTCAAATAACATATTTTAACAGCAGCTATTTCAGGATTGTGATTGGAATATTACTACTCATTGAAAATATCTTTAAATACCCTAGTTAGATTGCTGAAGCTTATTGTTAGTAAAAATATTTTTATTTCTATCATTATCTAAATATTTTTATTTCAATCATTACTATCCTTAGATTTATTTAATTATGTTAAATTCTATTTAGTCTTAATAAATTTTATATTCTTTTATTATATGAACTTATGTATTAAATTTGTAATTAAAAAAAAAGGTTAACATTCTTTACTTTTTGATTTACTATCCTCATATTTAAATTTTTATGTCCTTAATTAATTTATATTTGGATATTTTATTGATTTTTTATATTTATACATTTATTATTATATTATATATATTTATTATGTATATATTTTTATATTTTTCATATTTTTTATTTTTGAATATTCAATATTTTGAGAGATTATATTTATTTTAAGCATAAGTTTTATGTTTAAGTATGAAAAAAAAAATTTCATTCTACAAAAATGGCATCAGTAAGAAAACATTTATTTTATTAAAAAAATTAACCTCAAATTAAATGGTGTTTTTTTTTTTTTTTTTTTTTTTTTTTAAATTTATCTTAAGTTATGACTAGTTCATTATTATTGACCTAAAAAACTGCCGATGCAAATGCTATATAATTTTTACATGATTTAGGATGGCAATGATATTTTCTATCGAATTTACATGTTGAAGCATAATTATTTTTAAAATAAATCCATATGTTGCAGAAAACTTAATAGTTTTATAAAGATATATTTCTTAGCTTCCTAATAATTGCCAAACTGTAAATTAAATGAAGTCGTTAAAATTGAATATTTTGTAGCCTAATACCGATGTTTCAAGAGCGTGTATTTATTCATATTGGTGTTATGAAAATGGAAAAACGTTTTACGTAGTTCTAATAGGTGAATTTTATATAACCTTTTTTTACCTTTTATAAATATATTTTTATTATAGTGTTCATTAAATTACATCAGATTGTAATTATTCCTGCATGATTATTTGTCAAACGCCATGCCTACTTTGTATATTGTATTGTATTATTCACGTATGATGCTGTACACTTTTCGCATTCTAAATTGCATGTGGTATAATTATCTTAATTTTGTAAAATTAATTATATATACTCTCTCTACTATGTAACATGCAGTTTTGGTGTTTTGTGTTATGTAAATAATGTATTTTCAATAATGTTATTCAGCAAATTCGTATTTTATGTTATGTATGCAAATTCGATATACACACACACTTCCAAATGTTAAGCAGGGAGCGGTAATGCTGCAAATAAGTATCTCTATGTTTATTCATGAAACAAAACAAAGAATTACAAACAGAGGTAAAAAAATTAATGATTTTTCATAAATTATAAGATGACGTCATATTTGTGTCAATAACAAAATGATGTTTAAATTCAATACAAACAACAAAAACCGACATTAATAGGGTATGTGAGCACTCCCCACCTGCATACAAAGTGTACAGCGTGTGATCATGCTCGTTACGAGGTGATCAACCATCGCAGAGTCCATTGCCATTTCTCCTGTAGGACAGTTTCTAAATCTCTGAAAGTGGCTGGAGATGGGAAACGTCAACATACAGCACGGTCGAGAGCATCCCAAAGATTTTTAATTGAATTAAGGTCCGGCGAGTAAGCCGGCCACTCCGCTCAATCTCCTCACTTTCCAGAAAGTCTTCAACGATGGCAGCCCTACGGGGACGCCCATTATCATTCATTTAAACGAAAAAGGACCAACTGCTGCATCATACAGTTTCACAATGGGATCTAAGATTTCATCTCGATACCGTATAGCCGTCACAGAACCTCGCCTGAAGATGTGCAGGTCGGTGCGATATCCAAATGAAATTCCAGCCCAGACCATGATGCTTCCACTGTGGAATGCGTGATGTACTGGGGCCAACTGCGAGTGCCTTGTTCCCTCCAGACCCTCACACGCTATCATCGGGGTGTAGGGCAAATCTGGACTCATCTGTGAACATATCGTTGCCCCAATCAGACACAGTTCAATTCACATGCTGGCGACTTCACTTTCATCGCGCCTCTTTGAATTGGTCGTATAAAGGTACACAAACTCGTGGTACTTGGGCGTACACACGATTCATGTGTAGCCTTCGACGAACAGTAGTGGCAGATATCGTCTTACCAACGGCTGCTGCAACCATAGATGTCACACGTGTGGGGGCGATCTTTAATTCTACAAGGCAACAATAGCAATACATCGATCTTCTGCGGGGGTCGTAACCCTTGGACGACCTGCTACAGGTCTTCGTACAACTGTTTGTCTGGTTTGAAACTGTTTCCCTAATCTTGAAATGACGGAATGATGAACGCTGAAGAAAAGAACAACATCTGTGTTAGACTATCCTGCTTCAATGCGTCCGACAGCCCGCAAACGCTCAAAATCTTCCATTCGTCTTCTGGAAGCCATAGAAATAGGTCTAGCTTGAGAAAACAAATCGTACGAATGTTTTAAACACCTTTCATCAGCACTTATATGCAACTCCTGTAACCCTTCACAATGGCGGCTTCTTATACGACGGCCTGTTTTGCATATTTCTTGACGTGAAACCGTGAGTGGCTGTTACCTTCTACCTTCGCAGCAGTTTCAGCTTCTATAATTCAGATTGGCTTGCGGAAATTAATAGTTTCCTCTCTGTGCTTAGCTTTTGGAAGTGAGTGTATTCATATATATATATATATATATATATATATATATATATATATATATATATATATATATATATATATATATATATATATATATAAAGAAATTGTTATCATCGAAAAGTCATGGAATTTTTTCCCCCAAAGAGTAAAAACCTTAACTGTACACATTAACTACTTAACTTCTTAAAGTTTGCTCAATCACAAAAAAATTATTTTATTTGAACTACCACATGTTGTTTTAATTTTGTTGGTATTCAGGCTTTAGCTCACACCTCCATGTCAAATATAGCTACTGAATGGCAGACATTTTTAATGGTTTGCTCCAAAGTCTGCTTGGAATAAAAAAAATGTAAAAAATAAAAAAAAAATGGACGTGGTTTCTCTTTTGGAGGGAAGTTTTGGAATTGTATCATGAAAACAATAGTGTTGCCCAAATTTAATTGATAGTTTAGAAAATTTGTAAATAATTTAAATTCATCTTACATATAGTATATGTTTTACTTGTTGATATTTTACTGAAATGAGCTAAAATCAATCACCAATTAGAGTTTTTTCTAAATACCATTTAAGTGAAGCAGCTTGGATGTATTAAATTCATATCAAAGTGACATCTCTCTCTCTCTCTTGACAAAGTATAATAATGATGAATGAAACAACATATTAGCAAACAATTTTACAAACTACTTTACCAGCAAATCATTATCTTTAATGAATTTTTACTAAGTAGTATCATGTTTCCATCTTTTTTCAGCTAATCTGACTAGAATGATGATGACTAGATCTATTGTAATAAATACCTTTCATTATTGAGTAACTAGTGTTTAAACAGTTTTGGTTAGGAGATGGGGAAGGGGGAGGGAGGCTGATATTGGATTACTACACTGCGTTTTCCATGAGAGCTTACGATTATTAAACTTGAAATTTTTACTGTAATTACCTTTCCTAGCTTCATGCAATTTGTTTTTTAAATATAAATAAAAAAAATTCTGTTCATTTATTAAAATAAGAAGTTATATTTTCAAGGTCATAAATTAATTCACGTGTACCGAAATTAAAGCTGAGATATACAATTTTTTTTATTTCATTTAATATACTACTGTTACACGATATTTCATTAATAGTTAACAAAATACGAAGCTAGTTTTACATTTTTTTATTTATACAAAATCCTTGAACATTTTCAGGTTACAATTCTGTTTTTAACAAGATTTAAATAAATTTCAGTTAGTTCAATTTTTATCATAAAAATCCTTTTTTCATCAAAAGTTTGGTTTTTTTCTTCTTAATTTCAAAGTAAATGGTTTGGTTAACTTTTTACAGTTAATGTAATAAACTAATAACCACAAATTGAATCCGTAAAAATTCCGTACATATTCCATCTCTTTAATTTAACTATCGGTGATTATTATTTTTTTTTTTAAAGTAGGATTCCTTCTAATCTATTTTTAACAAGAATCTCTTGAAATCCCACCGAAGATGAAATCTCTTCAGAAAAACAAGTACAAACTCATTTTGTTGACTCAACGACTTCTAAAACACGGAGGTCAAAGTCGCGGAAACGCCTGTTTTTATGACACGAAAATGAGCGGACTTGTGAAAAAGAAAATGGGCGGGAAGTGCCTTTTTACGTTGTCTGTTTGGGACAAAACAAAAGGTTTATGAAACAACTTCTAGAAGCAGCTGTGGCCAAGTATGTCCTTCTTTGTGTGTTTTTATTTAGATGAGGTGTAATAAATTTGTTGGATTTTCCCCATACAACGAGAACTGCATTTTAGGTTATTATTATTTTTTATTTATTTATTTAAACTGTCTTTTAAGTGATAAAGGAGTGAAGATATTTGGTATTTGTAAAGGCTTCTTGTAAAGTAATGGAAATTTGCGTTTAGAGAAGTAAATGAGAAAATTGCATTTCCCTTTTATTTAACAGGTGATATGAAGTGTTGTTTGAATTTGTGTAAATAATTTTAATTTGTTGAGGAAGAGAATGTTGCAGTTTAATCGAGGGGAAAGTTTCTTAAAGTTTTCTAGCCTCCTTATGTTTTAAATAAATAATTAAAGAAAAACTGTCTATATATAGAGTGTAAATTAAATATGCGTGTGTTTATTTTAGTTTAAAATTTATGCATGATAAATAAAAGTATATAACATTATAATTTATAATGATTTAAAACAAAAATCACATTAAGTAAAAAAATAATGAAAATTAGTCTAATTAAAATAAGTATATTTTAAATACAATTCCAGAGATTAGATAGCAAAAGATGGACATGGTTTATTACACATTCAAAGCAAATAAACTTATTCCTTTATAAAGTTTATAATAAAATAAATAAATCCTTAATTAAATAAATCCTCATGAAACACAACAAGGAACTGATAAATATCAATTACTGCAAAAGGTATCAACTCACTGAAATGAGTAGTGGCCATTAGGGAGGAGGCAAGGAACCATACTTGGCCCTCACTTTTTGATGTATGACTGATTTTGATGCTTGGCATCATTTTTGTTGATTATAAATTATTAAATTTAATTTGCGTTTATTCTATAAAACGTATTGCAGTGGGCTAAAGATATTTTTCCAGTGGATCCTTCTTTTCTAAATTATTGCAAAACTGATCAAAGCACTGATATTTATCAATCGTTGCAAAACCGAATTTTCGAAATTAAGCATATTAATCATGATGATTATGCTATTCGATTCCACTTCCGCTTTTCAATATAAAGTCTAGATGCTTACTGACATAGTTGGGTTTCATGGAGAAGAAGAAAAACGTACTTTGTAAGTAGTATTGAAAGACTGCTAAACCAGGATTGAGAAATCTAAGTACTAGTTTGATTACCAGATAGAAACCTGATTCATTTGTAAGAGTTTTGCTCTTTATAAAATTTGAGTTTTAATTATCTAAACCGTAACCTTGTAGAAGGAAGTGAAGTTAATTATAATATCTCAAACTAAATAAAGATGCTTTCTTTATAATTACAACACGCAGATACAATTTCTTATCCAAGACTATAATACGAAATGTGGTGACTATGATTGATCCTTTTTTTTTTTATCATGCCTCTACTTTCTTCTTTCGGATACTGTTTATGTTTACACAAAATCTATTCCTGCTTTCGAAACGACATATTCCTAACGATTCCTATTTCTTTTCAGATGACAACAAGAAACCAATTAAAATTCCAATTCCAACCTCTCCCCCCAACAGAAATCATAAACCACTCACCCTTGACCAGCCCTACATTTCACTGCCGATTTTTATCTGAGATTGGAGGAATCTTCTTTGGTAAACGTCATGAGGAGAGGAGAAGGGAGACCCAAATAATTTAAACCGTCCAACAAATCTCTCGTAACCGCCCCTGACAAATAACTCAGACTCAATCATCCCAGGATTCCTTCTGATCCAGGAATCTCACCTGAAAAAAAAAAGCCATAGATCACTGAAGAAGGGGGGAACCAATTTTTCCCGAACCCGCGGCGAAAACACAATAATACCTTGATTGCGGTGGCAAGGGCTCAACCCCTCCACGTCCCTACCTTACCCCCCTCCCCCAACGACAGTTTTGTGAAAGGGACAGAGGATTGTTGTGGTCCCCAGGTGTCCCTCCCCCCACCTCCTCCGAATGATATTTACACTTTTTGAAATGGTGGGACGCCATGCGGAGTTGGGACAAGAGCAGTTTGGAGAGCCGTAAAATTTGAGTCAAATGGCTGATGACTTTGGACAAAAATAATGGCAGGGGGACGGGGTTTTTTAGTGCTAAACTGTCCAAAGATTTACGTGGTGCTTCATCGTCCCCAAAGTGCTACCCATCCCATAGAATTACAGAGGAAGCTAGGCGGGAAAAACCTATGGACTATCCTTTCAAACTTCTCTCTTCATGTGTGAAGATTTACGTGGCAAACTTAGGTGTCAAAACTCAACTAGTCCTAGAGGTAAACCCATTATGTATCCATGAACTTCATAGCTATGATTGAATATGGACTTTAAAGGATACCGCATTCCTTTATAGCATCCTATGTTAGGTAATGAATTAAAGTTATTATTTTCTGATATAGATAAGTGGTTCCCAATTTTTAGGTGACTGTGACCACCATTAAGTTGAAAGATATGTTTGTCACGAATCACACTCTTCGCTCCTTCTTACTTAAATTCATTAGATAACTTTGAAAAATATTTTTTTGTATTAAATATTAAAAAATCATTTATTTTGTAAGAAATATAGCACTAATAAAAAGCACTAAAATTACTAAATTAATATTCGTTACTTTTTTTTTTCTTCTTTTTTTTTTCTTTTCTTCTTGTGGTTAAAATGGTTTGAGGAACATTGAAAATTGTAATTCAAGTTACCTTCAAATGTATAATGTTTGATACTTGAAATCGTTCAATAACGTATTATGTATACCAGATCATCTGTTAATAAAGATTGATAAAGCTGATAAAGATTAAACTAATTCTTTATCTATTGCAACAAAATGCGAAATTTTTCAAAAATAAAATAGGGCCAATTGCTTAATTTGACTAATTAGTTCAATGCACGTTTTGTTCATTTTAAAAGAAGTAGACGTCTCTTTATACTTTGAGATGAACAAAAAAAAGCGAAAAGAAAACAAATAAAATTCTCTGATAACCCCCTCATATGTGGTTCTTATTTTTTTTTCCAGTTTATTACATCTATGAATATTTTAATGCTCAAATGTTGATAGTTCTACAGATCACTTTTGATATCCCTCGGAGCTCAAGTAGTACAGGCTGTCCATGGACTACGTGTTGAGAACCATTCAAGTATATAATAGCATTGTTAACTGGTTGTGAAGAACGTCCAAATTGTACTCATTATTCTCACTCAATAACAGCCCTCACACATTGTTTGAATTTACTTAAATTTTTTTTTTTTCTTGAGCTTTGTAGAAGTATCATTATGCAGCTTTCTCTCGCAGGGAAACAAACTGTGTGATTGTTTATCACTGAATATAATTTCTCTACTGGTCTGGTCGAGTAACAGAAAACAAGGCAAAGAAAAAACTATATGTCACCTTTTCAGGACTATTTCCATGGGACACTGCCAATCCATCAAATAATATCGAAGCTCTACTTATCTCATTAAAACGACTGGTCAAATAATGATTTCATTCATACCATACAGAAATATCTCAACGAAACAAATGTTTTTGTGGTTGCGTTTGATTTCGTGACACTTTTATCCTGGTGTGAATGAAAAGAAATTAATCAAATTTATAGGCAGACAATGAGGATTGAGTTTAAAGATAATCTATGCAGTCTTAAAAATGTATTTCAAAATAGCTATTGCAAAATAGCTAAAAGCTGTTGCTTGCAACAGCTTTTAATAGTAATAAAAGAACTAAACCTAATCAGTACGTACATTTTAATAATATTTTAACTGAATGTATCGATATAGAACAACTAATTTTCTGATATTAAGTGGAGTTTTTTCTGGATTAATTTTATTTAGTTTGCATAACAAGCCAAGACATTAGACAATAAAATCACATTATGGTTTAGTAGCAATACCAATTAAAAAATGACGATGTCAAGCAAATTCATTCTTACATAAGAACAGCACTTAAATAATTGTAATTGAGGAACATTTTAGGATTTAGCTGCTTAGCGTAAACACTGCGGAATACATTTAAAAAAAAATGTCTTTTCCACGTCATAGCACATGAACTCTTAATCTAAAATGCTGTCATTTTCGACACTTCTCCATGGGAGGAATAAGCGGGGCATGCGAGATCCACGTAATCTAATCGGAAGCTGTCATCAAGCTCGTAAAAATGAAATTGAGCTGGCTCCCTTATCACAGAGACACTAGTTCTGACACTGAAGAATTAGTAAGCGATGAATTGAAAACACTATCGGGTGATAATCAACGATAGCACAAAATAGTCTGTTGCAATCAACTGAGGAAACAGAGCATGCATTGAAGATTTTTAGATTTATTGCGTTTCGAATTAAACTGTAGATATGTAGTCTGGTGATGGATATTTTTGATAATTTTTTTCTAACCTCTTATCTTCTTTAATTTTGATAGTAATAATGTGAATATATCGTGCTACATGCTTTCTTTGAAAAAAATTGCACAAAATATTTATCAATAGTTTTATACAAATATGCATTAAACTATTATATAAAAATATCTTATACACAAATAAAATGCAAATTTGCTGCATCTCTCTTCTGCTATCTTATCTCTGATATCTCACTGTTTTTCTTCAGTATCACTGTAAATAATATAAGGAGCATCTAAATTATTTTTATTATACTTATTTACATTATGGCACAAGAATATACTGCTCTAAATTGTAATCTTGATAGAATGATTGAATGTATTGAATGGGTGGAAAATCATTAATCATTAGAGAATGACCTATACATATGCAAAAAAAAATTCAGAATCAAAATCTTTCTTTTATTGAGTTGAATAATAAAGCGTTTGTAAATACATCTTAAATTATTATTATTATTATTATTATTATTATTATTAGTCATAGTAGTAGTATTAGTAGTATATTCTTCGACTTATTATTATTATTAGTAGTAGTAGTATTATAGTCTTCTTCTTATTATTATAAATATAAATGGATACAAATGGATTTTTTTCATAACCTTACGGTACGGTATTTCTTTGTATATAATGGTATTAGAAACTAGTACCTACATAATAATTATTGAAATGTTTAATACTTATTAATAATATATCTTACATATGTTACATATAAACGATTATATTACATAATAATTATTGAAACGGGAAAAAATCTTTGCAAAAATTAGACATTATTAGATCATAAAAGAATTTTATAAGTATACACAATATTATCTCCAAGTTTAAGAGACACAAAATTAATCTATTAAATATCGTATCATCATTTATAATTCAATAACATTAACAAGACTTATGCATCAGTCCTACCACTATCCCTAGCATACTCTCCTGGGGATTTTACAGCAACCACCCCCTCTCGGTTCATTTAATAATGTTATTCGAACAATGCTCAACAGAACTGTGATTTAATTGAGTGGTGAACCCCCCTGTAGTCCCCTCACCCTATCAATAATCGTTTGCAAATCAAAACCTTTTCCCATTTTCTCGAATTATTGCATTTTGCTGTGTGATTAGAGATAACTCAGTTATGGTTGTCTTCCTGCTCTCGCTCCACACGTGTATTTTGAATAACTCAGTTTATTGTTAAGTAATTTTGTGTGTGGAGATATATTGCTTATAACGCTCTTATATTTTTAAAATACAATCATACTTTACTCTGGGATAGATTTAGATATAGATCGTTTCCCTGGAGTTGATGAATAGGTATGTGGTCCATATTACTAAATATGTACATTTAATAAAACGTACAATAAAAGAAAAATGTCTTAATCATATTGAAATATTTTCAGTTAATACAATCATGTGTACTGTATTTGAAATTCGTTATTTTTACTACATTTCTCTACACTTTTTAAGCTGGCAGTACGCGCATATTTTAATGCAAATATATAAAACGTGAGTAATTTAAAATTAATCTAAAAGTACTGTTACTTCCCTGTAAAGTATATTTAATAAACCATATAAATTTCTTTCAGGGTTTATTTTGAATTGTTTTAATAAATTTACATTTTACTTCATGTTACTATACCGTACTTTAAACCTATGGATAACACTCGTATCATAATATACTACACCCGAACGCTTACTAGGTTATAATTGTTAGTATACTCTGGATATTTCAAATGCCAAGCAATTGAAATATTATAATTTACTTAATTTCACGTTATTTTCAAAGCCTCAATAGGACACAAAAGACATAAAATAGTGTAATTTTTATTACCATTCTGGTAATTTACTATGCTTTTAATATTTATAATGATAATTCAAATGTCTTACAATTATAAATCACCCTGCAGAGTGTAAATAAATAAAAATTTAGAATGTAACTAAAGGTTTATTGAGAAATGCCTGCCTATTATATATCTGCATTCCGAAAGAAAAGTGCACTGTGTCAAAAAAATTTGCAATTGAGGTTTTGGTACCATTTTACATCACACTTTCCGCTTTTTCTAGAGGAATGAAGCACTATGTCCTAGTTTAAATAATAATTGATTTAGATGTTTTTGAAAAACCCATCATAACAAAAGAGAAAAAAATCGTAACTGTAACATTCATTTAGCTTTCCAGTAAAATTTGCTTTTTGTGACATAATGCATTTTTCTTCCGGGATACAGATATATAAATCATTTTTCTATACCTAAATCTGTAATTTATTATTTGTAAATTATCCATTTCAATTGAATATTTTTTATGTCTACTCAAATTACAAGACTGTTAAGTTTAAATTTTAAGAAATGAATTTGAGATTAAATATGAAATTTCGTCATGCAAGAAAAGACAGCCAAATACCGCGATTCCTCGCCAAATCAACCCATTCTTCCGCTGGAATGTGTCTAAAAAGAATAGGGACGCGGGGGTCCTATTCTTTGGCGAGGCTCGAGCTGTCAAGTCCCGCAGATGGATCGCCAGGCGCCCCCTAATTTCATTTGCACCCTCATTCGGATGGTGGGAGAGGGGGGGGGGGAATCAATTGATTAATAATTCCCGCCGACTAAAAAAATAGCAAAACAAAACCAACCAGGGGGGGAGGGGACGCAATGACAATCCTTGTGTGAAGCGATGATCAGTTGCGGAGGAGAAAAAAAATTATAATGGCGATGAAAAAGGGAAACAGCGCTCTTTTCATTTTGGTAGATGACTCAACTTATCGTGGAAAGTATTTCGGAGACAAATTGTTACTTTGAAAAAATATAATACAGTGATTAAATAGAGTAAGAAGCAAGACGGAGCAAATTAAATAGAATGTGAAGTACAAAACACACATTCACATCGTGTTTGTAGTACTCAAAAGTGAGTGGGTAATTGATGAAGTTGTTACATAGTCTGAAATGCAAATTCTAAGTCTATTTTTTCCCCCTACCTTTTTTGTTAAAAATATTGAATTTAACAATTATTTTTTAAATATAGAATAAAATTTAGTAGACTATACTTTAATTAACTCAAATATACAATTAAAAGACATTTTAATTGAACTTAAAATGTAGATTAAAACTAGACTGAATGATGAAAATTTTCAATTTCAACAATCTTCCTTTGAACTAGTTAGATCCTAAATGAACATGGTTTATTCATTCTATTTCTTCTTTAAGATCAGAAATGTGTGATATACTTTCAAATTTGCTATAATTTAGAGTAATATACTGTCAGCTGTGATACACATCTTGAGGTTCATATTGATAATAAAAGGTATAAGTTGAATGACAGTAGAGATAAATGATTTAATGATTGTGTGTAGTTCTAAAAAGATATTAATACATTTTAATTTCTTTAAAATATTGCTATATATTTTCTACCATCAACCATGCTGATTAATTGCTTCCTTACTTCCTAAATGCTGCTGATTGGTTGCTTTCCAACTTCAAATTGAAAAATGTCAAGTTTTTTTATTTATTTTTTTATTTTTTATTTTTTTAAAGAAATCATGGGGGGGGGGGGGGAACACTGTATATATTCAGTAATTAACTTTTAATTATTAAAGAAATTAAGTGTTGATTTTATAAGTAAAATTAGTAAAATTATTACACTTTGATTAGTTGATATGACAATTTCTTAAGTACACGTTGATTGTTGATTGTGAATGAGATAACGAATTACAGAATATGGGGAATGTTTAACAAATAATTACTAATAAATTTTGTTATAGTTACTTTGTTAACTTTGTTACTTATATGCTATTACTGTTATAGTTACTTTGATATTTTGTTAAGTAGCTTGCGTCTTATCTATTTTATATTATGATGTTCAGAAATAATCGTTAGATTAAATCTGCAGAGATTAAATTTTTTTTTAAAAATATAACGAAATTATTATTTTCACAGAACCATTCATAATCCATTTATCAACCAAGTCAATGCTGAGCAAGACACATTTAGTCGTAACTTCTAATAAAATTTCATATTCAAAAATTTAAAATAACCGGTGTTCACAATTAAAGTTCTCTTTTTGGAGCTATATGGAGCTTGTATTATTAAATATATGTCCATAAATTATTGTATACCTACAAATGGATCGTGGGAAAATTATGTATACAGAAGGGAAAAAAACATTAATTCAAATTTTCGCCATCAAATAGAAATGTGGCGTTTAACTTAGTTGTGCAATTTTACTTAGCATGAATCTCATAGGAAAAGTTACAGATGAAATTTTAGCCCAAAAAGAAAATGGTCTAATAAAGTTCTGTTCTAAATATGTGTACTTTTAACGTTATCTTTGAAACGTTACTTGCAAAAAATAATAACTATTTTAATTTTTTTATTTTTATACATTTGCATAATTTTCCCATCAGTAGAACTTGTAAAAGATTTTATGATTATCTGTTGATTATAACAGGCTTGAGGCTTCTTTAAACAAGAGATCTTTTTTAATGATCTCCTTGTATTTTGAAAAACATTTGTCTTTAAATGCAAAGTAGTAATCCTTTTAATTTTCATTTCAGACTGTTTTACATTTTGAATCAAGCATTAAAAGTAACAAGTACTGATCCTCCATAAGCTTTCTTATTGTACCTTTGAATATGAAAAATTAATATCAATTTATTCAGTTTGAGAAATAAGTCAGTGGAAAATGTGAGCATAATTGGCACGTGTGCTAAATAATTGGTAAGAAGCTATGTCATTCCAAAAATAATATATAACACTGATTATTCCAGCTTTAATAATGTAAAAAATAAAACTATTCAATCATACATAACAAATTTTGATTTTTTTTTAGATTGGTTTCTCTTACTCCAAGTCAAACTAACGGAGAATAGCATACTCTCCAGCAGTTTGAGAAATGCTGAAATCTGTACAATAGCAAGGATATATTGTTTAAGGCAAAAATTCTTTGAAAGGAGTTTTCCAAATTCCAAAACCACACCTGGTCATTGATCATCAAGATTTTGTGGAATGGGAATCCCCCAAAAATACCATTTGACTGATGCCAGGAAGGGTTAAAGATCACACCCCTGGGTTTAAATCACCACCCAAAGATGGCTAAACACTATGTTAGGGAAAAAATAAGAAAAGTGTTACACTCCATTCTTTTTGTGGAGGAGAGAAAACGTTCTTTTCTCTTGGAATGACACACTCCAAAGCATATCAATCATTTAACGATAGGGCAGGTAGTGGACAGAGAAGTTTGAATGCGAGTTCCGAGTCAATCATTCATTCATGGCATTCTGGGAAGAGATATTAGTCTAAACGTGATACTGTAGAGTTTGTGGTGTTAGAATTGAAATCTTTTATCAGAGATATTATACAAACTTCTATGTTTTGTAACTGATTTTAAATGGTCAATCTATAATATGATGAAGTTTGATGGTGTTAAATTACTCTCATTTCATTGCTCCCATTTCAGTTTTGCTTCTGTTCTGTATTAATGAAAAGAAGAGAAGAACAAATGCACTGTAAGTCTGCCTAGAGTCATCATTCCTAGACATCACTCATCATGTCCTCATGTCATTCCTAGACATCACTCATCACTCATCATGTTACAGACACGAGCGCTGTGCCAAAAGAAAGAAAAAAAACGAGCATAAATCTGAATTCTCAAATTGTGGCTACGGTAATAATTCAAACGATTTTTTTAATTTGAAAGACATGGATTACGTACAATATAATTTTATGTGATAAGGCATTGAAACACATACTAATATTTTGAAAAATAAAATAAATGCTTTTAACACAATGCACAATGCGTAGCAGTTAATTTTTTTCCCAAGAGACATGGATATTAAAAATATTAAACATAATTATTAAGTTATATTCCTTTTTATTTATCTAGTAAACATAACTGTTATTTTTCTTGAATATGATAAAATATTAACACATTGGAGACAGGCCCCGATAAATCTAATAATAAGTATCACATTCACTGTTGGCCATACATTTTTATGTTAAAAATACTAGAGGGAAATCAAGTATAAAAGTGTATGCAGTTGAAGTACTCAAAATTATCTCCAAAATTAGTATGAGCAGGCCCTGATCATCGCCTAGGTTCACAAGGCCCAGGCCTTGGGCACATGATTTTAGGGGGCCCCGAAATTGAATGTAAACTTATACTTTTGTCTCACCAAAGCTATGTGAATATCTTTTATTCATAAAAATATATTTTTATAAAAATCATTTTGTATTGATCTTGAACCATCGTTAGTATCCCAGAGTATATTTATTCAAACAAACCAAACCATTATTTAAATACGTAAAAAACAAGCTTTTTTTGAAGCATAGAGAAAAAAAAATTAAAGGAAATCTTGATGAATTTATTGTGAGATCAGCAAATGTCGACTCTGAAGTTGTGAATAATACTGAAGATATTGGGATTTGTATTGTGATCACGCGTTTGAAAAGGGGGCCCCCGAATGTGTCCGGGCCTTGGGCCCCAAATTGTCATGATCAGGCCCTAAGTATAAATATTAGTTAATGCCATTAGTAGTGTTTGGAAGTATGATATATGTTATGAAAGTTTAGAAAAAAGACTCTTTGCACAATGGCAACCTAGGAAAAGAGTAGATGTTGTTCATTTTTCTTGTTGGGTTTTTATTGGCATTACATATTGGATGATTTTATTGGAAGTATCTTATTTCGTGACCTCACAATACGCTTAAGGTTTAGGGTATGAACCACTCAGTTGCCGTCCTAAGTTTTAAAAAAAAAAATCCGAAATCCCCCCCCCTCCAAAAAAAAAATCTATATTTTGACACATTTGCTTTCGTTCTTTGATATTACATTGTTTTTAAATTTTTTTATAGATTTGTAAGAACCTAAAAAACTTGATCCGTTTAACGAAATAAAAAGATTATTTTCTAAGGACCAATAAGAAAGTTTCAAAATACATGCATTTAATTTTTTGGGGATTTAAGGCCTTTTAACTAATGACGGGCGTCAGTGGTTCTGGAGGATCAAGCTTGAGACAGGCGGTATCTGTCAGGGAATTGCTTATACTGCCTCATACGATTCTGCAGTATGAGTTGTTGTTGAGAAAGTTCTCATATTATTTTTGGTGCACACCATGAATGCATTGGACAATAAATTCCCGCATTTTTTAAAAAACGAGTGAAATTAATTTATATTTATGAAGAATTTCTTTTTGATTCCAACTATTCAAACAAAAGTTCTTTAAAAAATTAGTTATTTAAATATTAAGAAAAGAAAATGCCCAATAACCTCATCCGATCGCAGACTGATCAAAAAGATCCTCCTTAGCTGTGACGTCAAAATATTCTTTAGTTCCTATGGTTATCGTGAGGTTTTGGGCAAATTTTTGGTGTGTGTTTGATTGACGATTGCTATATCCCGTACCGGTTGGGGCGATTTGCGAGAAACTTGCAAAACTGGTTTCCGCTGGTGTATTTCAAGTCAAGTTGTTTCAGATGTAGTGACGTCACATTTACTTCGAGCCAAATGAGTCACAGTGAGCAGAAATTGTTGTTTTTATGGTTTTATGGCCTTTTCGAAACATTTAGAATTGAATAAAAAAATAGTAATAATATGCGGGAATTGTCCATTGATGAGCCGCAGAAACACTTCTCTATTCTAAATTAAGTAAATTATTCATTGAGTAAAGGGAGGGGGAGGAATCCAAAGATTCTAAACTAAATTAAAGCCAAAAAGAAAGATGAGAGGTATTGGATGAAGAAACTAGACAGAGTCAGATTTATTAATATTCTATACAGGCTGAAGTAATTCGATATCTGTTCAAACGATATCTTAGGAATATTGAAAACAAAATCGTGCAACTAGCACTTAAAGACTGCGCCACTGTATAAATAAAAAAAAAATAAAAAAATTAAAAAAAAACAGGATTTTTCGAAATCATTAGGATAATGGGATTTTTGAAGCCAAATACACTTTTCGTATTCAGAAATTAAGATTCTAAAAGTACGCGAGTACCACAGGCAAAGTTACACAGAATTCTACACGGCAATGCTTAAAGGGGATAGATAATTCCCATATCGTGGACTTTATAATGTTCTCATTAAAGAATTAAAATAAAAGTAGAATATTTGAAAATGAAATTAATTCTTTAAACCAGCTTTTTCTCTGGCCCGCCGGCAGTACAGAAGAATAAAAATCAAATTTTGCGGAAATAATTTTAATTTATCAACAATAATATGTGTTTATCAAAAACTGCATTTTCCATTAAGTGGTCTACGTCAGTAAGTCTGGAAATTCCTTTTTTTTTTTTTTTTTCCCCTTTTCTTTCTGAGACTGCCAACGAGAAAAAATAAAAAAAGGAATAGTTCGAATTATTAACAATGACGCATTCTTTCTCATTGCTTAGTTTTGTACTTATGATACCCAACCCCCTTGATAAGTGAATGGCACAATTCGATTTCTGCTTTTCTGAATGTGATGGGCAGGAGTTGGGTGTTTTAATGCATATTGGCCTCTTTTGTTTTGACGTGAAAAGAAGTATCGTGAACTCTATGACTCCAGTGCAATAATGGCGTAGAAGACTAGTTTTAAACGCAAAGTTGAGAGTGAAAAGCTGACCGGCCGCCATCGTCTCGCGATTAACATCAACTAAAATGGAAGATTTAGGAGGTATGGTTTAAATATCTTTATTGATTATGAGTTTATATCAAGTCACATTATAAAATTATCACAAAAGATTAACTTTTTTTATGACTTTGATGTACGATGTAAAGAAAATTATTTCTTTTTTAATTATTTGTAATAAGAATCAAATATCAATTGTTATTTTATGAATATAAAAAAGTGAAATTATTGTTCAGTTTTCAAAATTGTTTTATATTGTTGAATTTTCTGTAATTATCACATTTCTAACATTGAACATATGTAGTAAAGCAATATATTTATTAGCGTATTCGGTATAAATCTGCGGCCCGCGGAAAGTTCCAACATAAGTCAAGCGGCCCGTCTCTAAAAGTTAGTGGCGAACGCTGTTTTAAACAATGCTTGCATCTCAAGACTTTTCTATTCTGTAATGTTCCAAAATAGATACACTTTATTTATCACTTTGAGTATCAGTTAATAAGGTAATGAGGTTTTTTTCTTTTTCACTTTTATAAACATCATCTAATCTCCATACAATAATTTTATGTAATTAAAAATCTCATTTGTATTAAAATAAAATAACTATCACTCGTATTTTGCCGTACTCTATAACTGTTCTTCATTGCCGGAGAAGTAACTGCGCAGTGAAGGAATATTTACAGATCGAAAGGGAGCAACACGTACTAAAAGAATACTCTAAGGGAACGTTTATGAATTGTTGCATGTGATAATGCACATTTTGTAAAAATGTTTTCACATAGCCTCCCAATTGTGCTTTTGTTTCATCATTCCACTGTTTATATCTATTTCTGAAACAGTAAACTTTTCTTTCCAAATCGGAGATACATTCCGGCATTGCGTGCACGGTTCTTACCCTTGGCCACTTCCCCCCCCCCCCCACTCGCCTATCTTATAGTCAATAATCATTTCATAAACACACTAAGGTTGCACTTCCCTCTACCTCCTTCATCTAAATCAAAGACTCATCATCTGCCGAAACTCGTCTTCCCATTGGTGCTTCGCTTACGAGTGGGTGGAGTCTGGGTCTTTTACTTACAATAAGCATCCTCCTAACAACGATCTTTATGAGCCCATCAGTAATGCGGCATATGGTTCTTTTTTTTATTTTTTTATTATTATTATTTTGCAGTGCCCGCAAAATGGCGGGTCTCTATTGTCCCTCCCTGCGAGACTCCCCGTGATGAGAGTTGCATGGTAGGGGCTCGTTGTTTAATCTATTCGCATAAACACTTCTTGGGGGATAGAACAATGGAGTAGCATGGTTGTGCAACAGAGATGTCGAGGATTGGGGACGCAGCATACTCTTGTGTGTTGACTTAATTAATTTTTTTTTTTTTTTTTTTTTTTTTTTTTTAAATAAAACATTTTGGTTTTCAGCTGTACTGGAATGCAAATCCTGAAGAATATTAAAAACTAGTTGCACAAAAATGATTCTGTTTTATCTTTTTTTTTTTTTAAATGCGTCATTAAATTCATAATATAAACAAAAAGAACACAAAATCCTGTCAGGTACATTAACTATCATGCCTTTGTCCTATCTCGCAATAAGTAGAGTATTATGTAGGTTATGGAGGTAAGATAAGTAGGAGAAAACGTGCTATTTTAAAGTGGGTCAATAAAAAATAACATTTATTAAATGTGAAAAACTTATGACACAAAAAAAAATTTAGGAAATCACAACTATATTTGAACGAATATTTTTTACAGTATGATTTAAAAACATTATTTCATAAAAGAGATATTTTTCAAATCATTGGATTTTGTTGTTTAGTAGGAAAGGAAACAAAATGATATTAAATAAAAAGTTTTCAAAACAAAGCTAGTTACAACTATAAAAAAAATTGTTGTGGTTTCAACCACTAGTCACTTGTTTCTGTTACCCACCTATCTCTTGATCACAGACTGTTATTAATATTGTGTCACTTTTATTTTGGCGAATTTGAATTTAGTACATGATAAATGTATACATACTGAAAAACAGACGTAAAATATTTTATAATAACATTTATTTTAGAATGTTAAATTTAAATTATAAAGAATGTCATTTATAAGAGAAGATTACAAAACCAATATTCTATACAATTTACTAAAATTCCTATGAAATTTATATTTTATAAAATAAATCCTGTTTTTAAAAAGTATAAAAATAAAACAAGTTTTTGACAGTCGATAAAATAAAAATAGAGCTATTAATAATTTCTTGTAGAAATATCTGGAAAAAAAAAAAATCATGAAAAATTTGACCAATAAAATTAAAATTCGAATCTTGTTACTGACTTAATCGGAAAAACAACTTGATCAATTTAATATTCCTGGAATTGCATAACATCATATCTTGTTTAGACTTAATTTATTCCACAAATAAAATCTAATAAATGGTACTTGCGGTTGTTTCAATTTTAAACGCATTTACAGACTTATAGTAATGGAAGAAACTGGAAAATTGTTCATTTACGTTAACATTTTATCAGAGAAACTAAACTCGTAAAAAAAAAAAAAAAAAAAAAAAAAAAAATTGTATTATTATATTTAGTTGTAGTTTATTATTCATAAGTAATTATAGTTATATTTTTAGAAAGTAATCCTATAACAATTTCAATTAGTCTATTAATTTAAGTAATGTCTGCCTTTTTTAAATCCTTTATATTAACCTCGATTTTGTGTGTAGGTATGTTTGTCGGTGGGGGGAAAATTTGGTGAGGACTAATTATCTCCTTGCCGTCATTCAATTGGTCTGAAACTTGGCAGATAGATTCGATGTCGATGAAAATGCATTCTATCAAATTTTGGGGCTGCACTGTCACTAAAAGCTCGATTTTATGGAACACTAATAAACCAACTTGCTGTCATCCAATCACGATAAAATAGCATTTAAAGCACCATTGAAGAAACTCTTTCCAGTTGCCAAAATTTTTTTTAATAAATAAATAGTAAATTTGTTTTAATCAGAATAAATAAAAACATTTCTATTTGAGGGCATAAATTCTCATTCATTTTTAATAAATAAATTTTGGAAACGAAGTTTGCCGCTCAGTTACTGATAGAAATGTTTTTCATATTTAAAATTGGATACAAACACCAAGGACACGCTGCTTACAGAATCGGTGCTGCGTTAATGAATATAAAAATTGACAATGCATATGCAGGATTTATATTAAAACTTTGTTTTTATGAGTTATATTCCTACTTTTTTATTCATTAGGTGAAAAAATATGGCAATCATTGAAAAAAAGATCAATCCATAATTTTCATCGTATTTTAACTTAATAACATACGCTGATCCTAAATATGTGGAAATTTGGATGGTACTTGTCCGTCTCTTCTTCACGCAAGAAAAAAAAGTTATAACATCTAAGAATCAAAATTTAATTAATTGGTTTGAGGAAACTAAAAAGGTGTATATAGTTGAGGGTCAATTCAATCCTATCAAAAATTCAAATGACAATAAGCGTCTGGGAACACCGAAATCAATTACAGAATTTTAATTTGCTAAAATGGAGAATGCACACCAAAAATAGTTAGTAAAAACAATATACAACGATATGGATATAAAATATTAAATCTTCAGATTTGGAATACTAAATCTTTAGATTTGAAATACTAAATTTTCAGATTCAAATATTTTGATTATCGCTGTTTTGATTGCTTAATTGATATTACATTTCTGCGATAATAAATTTGATGTTTTATTTATTTGACTAATTCCATTTTATATTTTAATTTAGAAATATATTTTTAATAATGTGTAAGAAAGTAATATGATTTTTTTTATATTTCGTTTATAAGTTTTTTTTTTTTTTTTTTTTTTTTTTTTTTTTTTTTTAAACATATGAAATTATTGAATTACTATATCACTATTTTCTTTATTCTTTTTCCTGAATAAACAATCAATTTATATTCTGTTTATTTAAATTCAACCATCTGTAGCATAATACAACAATTTGATGTTACTATAACGAACTTTAATTTTAAAATAATTGCATGGAGATTTATTCATCCATTTATTCTCTAGAAGATGTACTGTTAGAAAATATGTAAACATACACCCGTAGTTTTAAACATTTACACATAGTTAGGCCAAATAAGAGTCTACGAAAAACATTAGAGGCGTAATACGAACATTTCAGTGATTTTTAACTTTTACATATAATTAGATGTGGAAATTAAATAACTTCTCTGATTTCTGTGTAAAAAATATGCCGATTTTCACTTTTAAATCTGTTATTTGAGACATTTATATACATGTCGTATGCATTTTGCAAAATAAAGCAAAACTGGTTCTGGCGAATAGCGTTTCTGAAATAAATGCAAACTTCTAAGAACTACTCACCTCACAAAGGGATCCTATTATATCCGTTTCTTTTTTAAATTATGTGTAATCTAAAAAAATAATATTAATTCTGAAAACTCGATTTCAGTAAAATGGGACTTATTGAGTTTCACTAATTGCCTATTTAATTAAATTTAGATTTAATTACTTTTTAAACTAACGGTTTACAATATGGTTCATTACACGGCCAATTCTTCTAACCGAGAAGATTGTTTTAAGTTGAATACATATACAAGACCCCCCATTTATACAAATTGCATTAATCTTAAGACTATTCAAATACACTTCGCATCTGAAAGAAAAGTTTTCTTTGTAAATATTTTTCCGGTCCCTCTTTATGTATCGGGCCACGCGATGTTTTTAATGAAGGCGAGTTCTCCTCTGACGTGTGATGGGCATTCAGAAAGTGGGGGAGATAGGGATGGGGGTGACGTAAAATATTCTTCTCAAATGCGGATCTTTGGCACTCCCCCCCCCCTCCCCCCTTCTCCTTCAGAAAACCTTAGCTGGTGGCCACAAGGGAGCATCAAAAGACAGTATGAAAAATATCCCTCCTTGATTTTTTTTCTTGCTTTCATTTATAATAATTTGCCGTTGGGTAAAAAATGTGGTTTCTCTTGGAACTAGTATTGGATGTATCTGTGTTTTTGTTACAAAATTAGAAAAGGAAAAAACGTTGTTAAATGTCACTAGGAACTTTATTGTTACAGTGAGAGGGGAGAGGAAGGGCAGCACAGGGGATGACCTTTATGGTTTTTACCATTTTGAGAGATCATTACAATTTTTTGTGTGATTATACATTTTCAAAAGCTAATGTGCGAAGTTGATTGTCTGGATTGAAATTTTCAAACGATTTCAGGTTTATAAATATCTATCTTATTTTTTTAAATTTTGTTAATTTCTATTTATCTTTTTTTAATATTTCTAATTTAAATAAATGTATTAAAAACTTTTTGTATACGATAATGCAGTATACTTATTTATCACATAAATTTAACTCAAAATTTTTTGTCACAAAAATAAGATCAATTGTATATATAAGCTAAGTGTGAATTTATTGCTATATATAGCTATATTACCTTTGATATTCCTTAATATATAAATGGTTTATAATACTTTTCTGGTTTTCATTCACTTTAAGAGTAATATAAGAGATGTATTTATCTTAGAAATATTTATCTTTAAAAATTACTTAACAAGCAAAAAATAACACATTTAATGAAATTAGAGAACTTCTATTAGAGCAAAATTTCAATAAAACTAAACTTTTTTTTTTTTTTAGCAAAATTTTAAAATGTTCTTTTTTTTTTTAAATATAGAACAAAATAATTGGAAGTTTTAATGTCAGAATTTTACTATTTAAATTATAAATTCAATAATTTATAAAAATTATGTTTAATTACTTTCATAAACCAGAGAAACAAATCATTTCTATTATTTCTCCTTTAATCTTCAAACTGAAATCATATTATACTATGGTTTATGCCTTTGAAAATCATATAAGTTTTTTAAAAGTTATGATGCAGTTATATTAATAGGAAACAAAATTTCTTCTTTAATATGCATAATTTGAACCTTTATATTTCATATATTAAGCGTGAAAGTTATGTTTATTTTTATTTAAAAACTAACTGGTTAAGTTCTTTATATGTTTCTTAAAGGTTGTAGTCCTTATTTTCTTGGATCACAATTTAATTTTTTTAATTTAAACATTAGAAAAGTAGGAACTTATGGCATAATATTTTCACGTAAAAGTTTACTTATTTAAATTTTCTTGTTAATAATTTTAATTAGCTGCATTCAAATTCTATTTGTATTACATCAAATATAACAATATTAATAATTTATAGTAATATATATTACTATACAAACATTATAATATGTTATTATTTAGGTTGGTGGAAATGAAAGGGGTATTTTTTTTCTATCTAAATTGAATAAGCCTTTTCTGTTTTGCAAATAAGTGTTGGTAATTGTTATTTTAATGCTTACTAGTCTTAAACGTTTAAAAATGTTCTGTAATAAAATGAAATTAGCTGGGGGGAGGGAGGCGGAATATCACATTGTACCCACTATCCTAAATTTTAATCCTAAATTTGAAATATATTATACCATATATATGGAACATTAGTTTTTAAAAAAGGGCATTGTCATGGTTTCTTTTATATTTGAAAGCATTGTTATGCAACAAATAGAAAAGATACTTTCCTAAAGTATTTTACAAAAATTCTTCGCTGTAATTTTGTTTGCAATACTTTTTATAATGCCATATGTTTTATTCTACAATGAAAACTAAATATGAGCTATTCGCTCTCATAAAATGTGAACATAGAAAAAAGTGAAAGAGTTAATTTGGGGAAAAAAAATGCAACATAAGCTTTTTTTTCCGAAATTATGATTTAATAACTATGCAAAAATTACCTTTATCTTGCAAAGGAATAGAGTTACATTACTTATTTGTTGACAGATTATGGACATGTGTTTCAGATAGGAAAGTATCATGGTTCTGTTAGCATAAAAGCATTTATTTTATTTTATGTGAACGAAATTGTATTGACAAATTTCGAATCTTATTTTAATCATTTAAAAACAAGAGTGTTTATTTATAAATATAAAGATTTGTTTAAATTTTTTTCAATATCAAAATAGTGTGAAAAAAAAAATCTATAAAAGATGAATACAACATTTTTTAAGCTAATATCAATAAGATAATACCCTATCATGGAACAAGTAATCTCAGTTTGGTTCCCTAGTATTGAAAAGAAACTGCTTCTTATAGAAAAAAATAATATTTGGTTTTTTCTTAACATATTAAAGAAAAACAATATGAAATTGTATAAATAGAAATTTACAACCGTCAATCAATTTTCTTATTTTGAATTGAGAAATTTACTCACGAATTATGGTACAAAAATACGTGATTAGCATACAAATTCACATAAAGAATATCATATATATAATGTATAAAAACAGTCATAATACTAAAGAAAGATACTACTAAATATAAGTAACTTTAAGTGTTATAAATTGATAAATATATACTTAAAATAATTTCATCACATTAACTTATTTGTATGAAAAAAAAAATTGTAAAAGTCACCTTTAAAAAAAAAAAAAAAAAATTTAAATAGATTTCATGAAAAAATTTTATAATTTTTTTTATAAATATGTAAATAATATAAAGTGAGAAACATTTGTATTTTTACACAAATTTGAACGTAAAAGCATACATACCATCATAATAAATCATTTAAAAGTTAATGTCTAAAAAGTAATTTCTCATGTCAATTTCTTATGTTCAATTTCTTAAAGTTCGTATTAAGTGGTCGATGGAAAAAAAAATTCCACTCATTTTAATTTCATTCTTATACATATATATATATATATATATATATATATATAGCTTATATTTTGCAGGTTTTTTAAGAGTTCCGTTATCCAAGTTACAAAATTGAATATTTATATTGATCTGATTAAACAATAATAGCTAAATAACTCGTAAAGGTGATGGGCAATTTAAATAAAATTTAGCACACATCTAGAATATATACACAGACATAAAAATAAAAGACAAAAATAATATTACAACCTTTATTTTTAAGCTTGTAAAAACTTATTTTTCTTTGGCGTTTGGTACTGCAGAACAGTTATAGATAAGATTATTCAAAAATATATAACAAGTGTGACTTATTATTTAAAAGAAAACTTAAAAAGCAGAGAAGAGAAATCAAGAAAAAAAAATAAGATAAGTAGATCATGGATAGTTTTAAAATTACTTTCATTCATAAAAAAATCCTATTGATAGAGATAATTGTAAGTATGTTTAATTTTTGAGTAAGTGTTAAAATACTAAGTAAAAATGTAAATAGCTAGATATTAAATGACAGGTAACTAACAAGTCTTCTAAATCTGTTTAAAAGGAACAATTTGGAATTAAGCTAGATTTTTGTCAAATCTATTTTACAAAATTTGGTTAGAATCATTTAAAATTTTCATAAGATATAAATGTTTACTGAAACTAGATTTTATTATACATATTTAAATACAATTATCTTAAGATCACTGTACAAAAATTAACTATTCAATTGCATATTTTTTCAATACAACTAACTAATAACTCATAAGAACAAAAAAGGGCATAAATAACACAACTGAAAGTTTAGTGTTGATATTAATAGGGATTTTATAATCTGTTGTTATGGTAATTGAATAAAGCGAATATTTAGCGTTTAAATTTGATCATTATTTAATTATTGACTTATACGAAATATTTAAAATGCTACATCTCTTATTTAAGTAATAAAGTTTTATTAAGTACCAAAAAACATGATTTCTTATAACTTCTTACTTAAAAAATAATTATTTTCTTTCTATCGAGAGGTAACAAATAAAGAGGATGAGGGGAAAAACTAGTATTATCAAATGAACTCAAATTTCCATCGAGTTATCTGTTTAAAGAACCCACAACCGAACACTCCGTTCCATTCCCTGAATACAAAAAAAATCGAGGAATAACGGTCGTATGCGAAAGCGGAGTCTGCCTCTATTCTTTAACTCCCTTTTATACGAGAAACCCTCTCTCTAATTGGAAACAGCTGGGGACGTCAGTTTATACAATAACTACACCTATCCACTGCTCATAGAACGGGGAAAAGAAACTGCTATAGAAACCAGATCTGTATTATTGTATCATGGAAAAGCATATGTTTGTTTAGGATTTGACACAACTCAAATAGGTATTAACTCTCCGATTCAATCAAGTTGGAAGTATATTGTTAAAATGCTATAGCTTGTATAAACAATTAAAAATTTATTTATTTTGATCATGAAGTTTTGTACTTCTAAATTATGTTTTGAAACATTATGAATAGATAACCAGGGAATTGAAGTAGAAATGATTAATAACTTTATATTTGGAATTTAAACCTAAAAGTAATACTTGATATATTGTTGATGAAATGATTTATAATATTTCAGTATTATTTTATATTAAATTTTATAATTATTTAAAACCCTTTTTATTCGGAAAATATGTTTGAAACTGAGGCATGGTATATATCAATGATGAATCATTTATGGTACTTCGGTATTATTTCCTATTAAGTTATAATTATTCAAAAAAAAAAAACTTTTTATATAATTGATAAGGCTAAAGTAAAACATGATATATGATATAACTTTGATCCCCCAAAAAAACACTTTTGAAAACTAGAAAAACCTCCAACCTCAAAAACACAAAAAACTTTCTTGTAATAAAAAAATCATAAATATGATGACAATTTTCAGCCACAAACACATTGATATAAAAAATGGCCAACCTCTGATTATAACACTCGGTTGTGACTCGCTTAAGAATGTATGTTTAATTAGTTTATTTTTAAAATTAAAGTTCCGCTCCCATAAAAATTTACGCTGTTTGTGGTTGGCGCCCGTCATAGAAATATTAACAATGCTTGCGTTTAAACTAACTTATGCCTATTTGCACGAATATTGGAGGAGATTAGGTTTTATTTGGATGGGTAGGAAATACTAAGTAGTGTAAATCGTCATGCTCATGTAGATGTAATTTTTAAAATAATATAGAGAAACTGTGCACAAACTCTCGCATTAGAATCTTTATTAAGAATTTTTTAAGTAGGAAGTTAAAGTATTTGTGGTACGCTTTTGTTTGGTTGATACATGCATTTTGGAAAGTTTTTACTGTGTGGGGAGAGGAGGAGGTTAAAGGTTTGTGATTAAGACGGGCGCCAACCTCAATCAGCGTAAATTTTTATGGGAGCGGAACTTAAATTTTAAAAATAAACTAAGTAAGCGTACATTCTTAAGCGAGTCACAACCGAGAGTTATAATCAGAGGTTGGCCATTTTTTATATCAATGTGTTTGTGGCTGAAAATTTTCATCATGTTTATGATTTTTTTATTACAAGAAAGTTTTTTGTGTTTTTGAGGTTGGAGGTTTTTCTACTTTTCAAAAGTGTTTTTTGGGGGGATATCAGAACTTTTTTTTAAGCACTGGTGACTTCTATTTTTTTAATTTGTCCGTTTCATCGTTTTTCTCTTTATCACCTATGGTACACCTGGTATCAGGAATATTCATAATTCTTCAAACTGAGTTCGACGATACCTTACATGCAATAATTATCTTTAAAATTGATAAACCGGAAGTGGTACCAATAGCATACCTGGTACTTTAAGCATTCATTAAAAATCGAAATTGCGTCAAAACAAAAGCCCAACATGCCATATTTATCTTGGAAATTGAAAAACCGAAAGTGGTACTACCTATGCTATACCTGGTACCTTAAACATTCATAATTTTTCAAGATAAGCCCAACGACACCCAACATGCCATATTTATCTTCAAAATTGATAAACCACAAGTAGTACCACCTATGGTACACCTGGTACCATGAATATTCATAATTCTTCAAGTTGAGTTCAATGATATCTTACATGGCAAAATCTACTTGAAAATTGACAAATTGGTTGAATGCGGAAGGCAGTAACCATCAAAATCGACCACGAACGAGTAATAGAAACTTGTGTATGGCAACTCAACTCCCAAAACTTAATGAAATACGTTGCCATCTACAAAGAGCCTGTCTGCCAAGTTTCAGCTCGATTGGTTAGTTTATATGCACAACAACCTATTTTAGTGCATAATAACGACTAATCAGTACGGGACCCACAGCCTAACTTGGATTCAGAATTACAACGAACATCCACACCTAACCCAGGAATCAAATCCGGCACCTTTAACATACAAGGCCAGAGCGTTCACCCCATTGAAAGTTTATTTTAATAATTTGTTACAAATAAATATTACAAGTATTTTACAGTCTAATTATTGCAATATAAATTATTTTTACTATGCCAAGCATTATTTTAGTTCACATAATAACCCATTGATATTTGACAAAATTTAAAATATTTTCTTAACAACAATTTTAAAATTCACTATGAAGTTATAGTTTTGATGATATATGATTCTACGATTTAATTCTACAACGGAAAGTAAACAAAATCAGCACATCTTTAAAAACGAATTACATTTTTGTAAATTCCATTAGCCAATCGCAATGCGTGTTTCATTTAGTCCCGCTGTAATGAATTGACTGTGAAGTCAGCTCGCATAAACTCCACATTTATACTTTGTATTTAGCCCATAGTATCTTGCAACAAAATGTGATTGTTTTCATTTTTCAATGAAGATTTCCCGAAATTAAAATGTTTGTGAAAGTTAACTCTCTTTAAATTGTCATACAGTTCAAATAACACCATGCAACTTAAAGAACAAATATTTCTCTTTAATTCTGTCTGTTCAAAAATTAAATTATTTCAATTATAAAGATGTTATAAGCCATATAATTATAGTCCAATTCGTTCTGCCTATACTTTAACGTTATGTTCATTCTCACTTAAGCCTAACATGTCGGAAAAATTAACTTCGAAATGATAGCAAACCTGATTGGCAACTTTTGGCATATATATCTGAACCACAATTACAAGTTGATCGCCTTTATCTGTCGCCAAACTATGAAATGAAAAAAAGTGGTTTTAAATTAATTAAAAATAGAAAGAATTTTTCAATGAAGTTTAAAACAGCATAGGATTTTAAGTTGAAACATTCCGCATACTATAATTCAAACCGTTTGAAGATCTATAGCTTTGTTAGAGCTAAAAATTGTCTAAATTTTTACATCAAAATCGGGCTAGAACTCGTGTTTTTATTTCGTTTTGGAAATTTCAATATTTTTTTTCTTCGTTGTCTTTTATCCTAGGTACTCAATTTTTTTTTCTTTAAAAGATATCACCGAGACGAATCTATGGTATTTTTTGTATAATTATGTAAAGTTCAGTAAGCACGCTAGAAAATAGTCAATAGTTTTTGCTCGAAGTTGTGCAGAGAATGGATACTTACTGCCTTTTTAAGTTTGGCGGCGAAACGACCGTTTCGTCTGATGAATCATTTATGATAGTACACTATTATTTAAATTACATTTCATAATTATTTAAAGCAGTTTTTATGTTGAAGATAAGCCTGAAACTAAAGTTAGATATTGCACTAATGAGTCATTTATGATAGTTCAGCATTTTTTTTTTTTTCCATATTTAATTAAATAATTGTTTAAAACACTTTTTGAATGAAAGATACGGGATTTTCTATTTGGAAGATAAGCCTAAAACTACCATATCATTGATGAATCTTTTATGATCATTCAATATTATTTTATATTATTCATTCGCAAGATGTTTGAATTTTTTTTAACGTTAAAAATAGTGTTGTTTCTTAATGTTTACGTTATTATTGTTTGTAAAATGTATTTATAATATTAGGATTCTACATTGTTTAAATTGAAACTAATAGTCTAAATTCACATTTACTTAACAAATTTTGATTAGCCACACATTTTATAAATAATACTTGGATTTAAAGTAAATAATTATCCCCAAGTGCTAAAGTGGTGTAATTATTTAATTTAATTTAATTCCATCAATTCAAAATTAAAATCTTAAGACGATTTGACCCTCATCTTTCCATAATGTTTTTGTTTTTTTTAACTATTCCTAGAGTGACAAGAAAAAACTATAGAACTTTAAATTCAATCACTGAAAGCGATACTCTAATATTAATCAGAATTAATGCTCCATAAAAGAAAGCTTTAAAAATCTGATGTTACGCATCTATACTATATAAAATACAATGCAAGGGAGGGTCAGACGCATTGATTTATGATATTGGAAAACGCGTGGCAGTATTTTATTATTTTTTCTCCAAGCTGCATCCAGTCAGGAATCAGAAAGACAAAGAGTACACTTTATCGAATTAAGGCATCTCCTATAACACAGGGCAGGATGCTTAAGAAGAATGTATGTGGTGGTTGTAAATCTTGAAAAGCATCTGGGACTTATACGGATTCATTTGGCGTGGGTCATGGCATTCAATCCTCTATCGTAATGTTTTATGATGTATAAAAATGATGGCTCACAAAAGAAGAGACGGAAAGCAATTGAACAGTGGTAACGTGATGTTTCTCTATTATTTTTATGTTGTATGTCATATAAGCCGTGGCTTGAGAGGAAAAATGTACGTTTTATTAATATAATTAGATACTCCTTGAGACAGAAAGTTCGACTATGCTAGTGCGTTTATTAATGCAATTTTGCTAGTATGTGTTCCAAAGAACTGTATAAAATTGACTGAGTGTAGCTTTCCCTATTATATCTGCCTCATTAGTTAGAAGACGCTAATTCTAAAATAATTTAAATGCATTATTTGACACTTTATGATTAGTCCTTGGAAAATAGTCTTTTTTAAATTTTTTTATTATTATTATTATTATTATTTTATTATTATTGAATTGCTTAAGTTCTTAGGTCATAAAATCCTATGCAACAATTTATAAAACATGTAATTTCAAAGGACGAACACAAAAGCGTCGAAATAAGCATTTGATTATTTTGGATTTAGAGCTTTTTAACTTATGACGGCAGATATGTAATCCGAAAAACACCATGTAATCATTAACAATAGTTTACCAAAATGAGGAATTTGAGTTGGATAAGAATAGTTGCTGCGAATTTGAATAACAGAAAAGAAAACAGAAAAGAGAAGAAAAAAAAGAAAATAATTCATTACCATAAATTGGTTTTCTACTAAGCTTGTTTAACTTTTGATGTATTAAAACAATAAAAATAATAAGAAGAACAAAAATTTATAATAACAATATGTTTCTGTTATAAATAAGGAATTTGGATAATGTATCATAATAAATTTTCTGGGGTATTTAATTTTGATGTACCTAACAATAATAAAAAGAGCAACAACAACAACAACAACAACAATAATAATAATAATAATAATTGTTAATTCACATCTGACGGACCATCACTAGTCGATAGCTTCTTATATTAATTGCACTTCAAACAAACAACACTCAGTTTTCTTCTATAAGTTTATTATAATTCTTGTATATCGGGAGGAGAAGGTTTTTAGAACGACTTTTAACTCAAAATGTCAATCAGAACAGCAAAAATTAGAACACAAAAAAAAACTTAATTAAATGCCACTTGCAAAGAAAAAACTTTTGTAATTTCGACAATGAAAAATAAAGCAGACGATAATTATAAGAATTACAACCATGACGCTGCGTAAACATTCTCCCTCCGTTGCAATGTTGGAAACATTCAACAGACATTAATATACAATTTTCACAAACTTTACATTACTTTAGACAATCTGGTAACACAAGATATGTATGACATAAATATTCTAATCTTGCAGAGGTAACACACACACTCGACAAATAGCTCTTTTATATACCCCTGATTGTGTTTTAACACTTACGACTCGATCCAAACCGTCATTACCTCGATGCAACTCAAGAATTCGTGCTAAAGGCCATTTAAAGGTAGGTGTGCCATCTTCTATCAATATCACTAGATCACCGACCCTTACATTATTTTTCTGAAAGCGCCATTTGTTTCTTTGTTGTAACCCACTTAAATAGTTACGATTCCACTTTTTCCAGATTAATTGCACCAATCGGGTGACCTTTTGCCACTTTTTTAAGTAATTTTCGTTTAAGTTCGTTAGATCAGGTTCAACAATGGAATTGATTGACCTACCTATAAGAAAATGTACGGGAGTTAATGCACTAAGATCATCTTCATTACACGAAAGGGGGCTTAGGGGTCTGGAATTTAGAATTCCTTCAATTTGAACGCTTACTGTCAAAAACTCTTCATATGTTAAATTCGCCCCGTTTACCAATCTTTTGAAGTGATATTTAAAGGATTTTACAGCAGCTTCCCATAGACCACCGAAGGAAGGTGCTCGTGGAGGGATGAATTTCCACTCAATTCCCTCAGCAGATAAATAACCTGTAAGTTGGTCATCTGACTTATTTACCAGCCTCAACAGTCTTTTAATTTCGTGATTTGCTCCTACAAAATTTTTTCCATTGTCGGAGTACAATTTAGCACATTTACCTCTACGAGCGAAAAATCTTTTTAAGGTCGCTATAAAAGCTTCAGATGTGAGGTCTGACACAATTTCTACATGCACAGATTTAGATACAAAACAGACAAAAATACATATGTAAACTTTATGCAAGACCCCTTTTCTTTGATTTCGATATCTAATCATGAATGGGCCGCAAAAATCTACGCCAGAACAGTTAAATGGATAATCGGGAATTACTCTGTCCCGTGGTAGACTACTCATTAACTGTGAAGTTACAGTTGGCTTTGCTTTGAAACACACAACACATTCATGTACTATTTTTCTGCATGTTGAACGAGCGTTTAAAGGCCAAAATTTCTCTCTTACCAAATGCAGAAGTCCAGAAGCACCAACATGTAAATTTTTCTTATGAAAATATGTAATTAAGTTTTGAGTTAATACATGATTACTTGGTAAAATTGCAGGATGCTTAGTATCATATGGCAACTCGGAATTTTCTAAACGTCCTCTTACTCTCAAGACACCCTTGCTTGCCAAAAAGGGATTTAAACTCTTTAATTTACTATTAGCTAAGACATGTTTTGTGCGTTTGAGGTTCCGTATGTCTACGGAAAAAGCTTCCTCTTGAACCATTTTAATTAAATATGTTTCAGATTGCTCCAATTCTGTGGCACCAAGTGGGCCAGATACTTTGCCATTAGATTTTCTAACATTATTGACAAATCTTAATACATAACTTAATACTCGAAGAACATATAGATAATTATTACTCTTAGATAATAAATCAGACAATAAGTATACCCCAGGGGTTGTTGAGATACAAACATTGGAGATTGGCACATCAATTTCACCAGTCACTTTTAGTTCACATGAATACTCAGAATTGTCCACTGTTGATGGGCTAAGTGAACCAATGGACGTTTTTCCCTGTCTAAGGAATGGTGGTCCATTTCACCACAGTTCTACTCCAGGTAGATCTCGAGGTCCACACCCACGTGAAATGACATCCGCAGGGTTCAAAGATGAAGGCACATAGGTCCACTGACAGTCCTCTGTCAATTGTTGCACTTTGGATACGCGATTGGCGATGAAAGTCTTTAGATGATTCGCTGGCGTGTTTAACCATGCCAGGGCGATTGTTGAGTCCGTTTGTAGCACAACATCATCTATTTCCAGTTTCAGAGACAAACGCACTTTCTTCACAAGCTGTGCTAGAAGAACACAGCCACAAAGCTCCAGCCGGGGAATGGACACTACTCGAATGGGCGAGACACGAGATTTACTCGCCAAAATAGTAGATTTCGCAGTACCACTATTGTCGAAACACTGAAGATACACGACAGCTCCATATGCTACCTCAGAGGCGTCGGCGAAGCCTTGAATGACTATTCTCCCTCGATCATCCGTCAATACGTATCTGTCGACCTTTAAGTCCTCGATGCATTTCAAATTTGTCACATATTCATTCCACTCATCTACGATTGGGTCAGGAAGAGTATCTTCCCAATCAATTTTCTGCTGCCATAGAAGTTGTAGAAGAATCTTGGCACGGGTTACCACTGGACCCAAGAAACCTAGTGGGTCATACAGCCTGGCTATTACACTCAGCACTTCTCGTTTGGTATATGAAGCCTGCCGTAATTTAGACACCTTAAAAATGAAACAGTCCAGACGAGGTTTCCAGCTGATGCCCAGTGTTTTAATAGCTATTTCTGAATCCTCAAAAAACGTGTGCTCAACCTCTGAAGACGTTGAGCTATTCATGAGATCATCGGAATTTGACGACCATTTGTGAAGGGACATTCCACAAGTCTGTAAGCAATCTTGCAACTGAGACTGTAAGGTTTGAGCAGTCTCCAGGTCAGGTGCTCCACTAATTATATCATCCATATAAGTTTCATGCAGCAACACTTCTGAAACCAATGAAAACCTTGACCTTTCATCAGTGGCCAATTGTTGTAGAGTTCTTATTGCTAGGAAGGGTGCATTGGCTGTACCATAAGTGACAGTATTTAGACGATAAGTTGAAGGCTCCTCGTCGGCTCCTGTTTTCCACACAATTCGCTGCATATCTCGTTGATCTGGATTGATGAGGATTTGCCTGTACATCTTTTGGATATCAGTGGTGAATGCAAACTTGTGTCTTCTGAAACGCGTAACTGTTTCGAAGACGTCTTCGGAAACTTTTCCTTTCATAAGGATATCATTTAAACTGACACCTGAAGTTGTTGGAGATGAAGCATTGTACACGACACGAAGTTTCGTTGTAACCCTTTCAGGACGAAGCACACCGTGATGAGGAATGTAGTAATGTATGGGCGGTTCACTTGATTCCTCAACCTTCTCCATATGTCCTAAGGCCTCGTACTCTTCCATAAAGTCCTTATACAATGTCAAGTAGTCTGAATCCCTAGACAACCGCTTCCACAATGAATCAAGTATCCTCAATGCGATATCCTTCTACTTTCCTAAGCACGACGGATCCTTATAAAAGGGCAACGCTACTACATATCTTCCCTCCTCATTTCTCTTATGAGTAAGCGAAAAATGCTCTTCACACAACGAAGCCTCTTTACTCTTCGGTAACTCTACTTCGACACTCTCCAATTCCCAAAACTTCCTCAACGTTTTGTTTAGATCATCATCCAGAACTAATCCACAATGTACACGATTCTCATTTACCTGACTAACACTACCACTCACCACGTAACCAAACACTGTATTTTGCAACAACAACTGTGAGTCTAGAGTACAAAATTGGCCTGGTTTCAATAACTCATAAAATACTTCTGCACCCAACAATAAATCAACTGCACCTGGAATATTGAAATCAGGATCTGCCAATGAAACTAATTCCGATAAATCCTCACCCACATTAATCAATTTATTTGGAATTACATCGGTAATTTTATTTACAACCAACATTGACAATTCCTTCATGAAACTCTTATCCTTGTTAGCTAATGTTGTTTTAACACAATTATTGATTACCATTGTTGCGTCATTAACACACTGTTGAGTAGCTACAATAGCTCTCTGGCCGTAACGTAAAGTGATCAATAATTAAACTCATAAGAAATACACACTGAATCAATGCTAGTGGTTAATATAAGAACATTTATTTACACTTAATATATTTACAAGATTCTGGTTATGTAAGTTAATATACTGTAACAATTTAATACAATTTCTACTATGATGATCTTAACTAACAAATTATTGAAATTCGAGTTAGTCATGATAACTTTAAGTTAAGTTACAATTAACCATTTAAGAACCTTCATTAATAAGGTAATGTTATTATCGCGGAATTGACTGTGAGGATGAATATAAGTGAGAACGCTTACCCCTTAGTTGTCTACCCATGGCTCTGATGATTAACCCTCCGAACCGGCACTGTCTCAAGCGGTATAATCCAATAGCATCTGAGGATCCACACTCCTGATCACTGGTATCTGATAACTAACTCTCAACTTCGAATTTCAGTCTCAATCTGAATGATTCCTTATATTTATACACCTTGCTTGTTTTCGAGTTAAGCATTTTTACAATAAGATTTGTCTCGTTCCATACCACCTGGAATCTACGTTGTTGTTGTTGGAATCTATAACTTGGTTAACAATCCATGTCATCCTGTCCCCCTCGTCCCTCATGGGTTCTATCGGTCAACAACAACCTGTTTTCGTAAGAAATGCTATTTATTCTGCATCTAGGAATTTAATACAATGTGGTATACTTATTTATGATCCATCCTGTGCCCCTCGTTTCCCACATGTTTCCTCGTCAAAACAACATGTTTTCGTAAGAAATGCTACTTTTTCTGCATCTGGGAATTTAATAAAATGTGGTATACTTATTTATGATCCATATTTTCGTGGTACTTTTATTCATTGACCCCACCTGACAATGCGATCTGAAAGTATCCCCATTCCTTCCCACGGACAACAATATCCTTGTTATGAATATAATTCGCGATACAAGTTTCCCCCCTGACTGGAATCCTCACCTGTTGTTGAAGTTGTTGGAGGACTGTTGAGTTATGTACCAAAACGAAATAGAACTCTCCAACAACACGATACCACAGTATTGACTTTTACCATTTTTAATTGTAACCTCTCGGCACAAGCCCTAGTACATAGACAAGATTGGGAGCCCACATCCAAGAGACATCGCAGTTCAATCCACTCTGAATACTTATTTTTTACTAACACGCGAACAGTACTCAACAACACACATTTAGTACGACCTTTTTCATAACTTGTCGCAACTATTTGATTTTGAGAACCCGATTCTCTTTCTCCTGTACTTTCGGTACGATTTGGAACGAAGGGAACAGCATTCTCTCGTAACACAGAATTACTGTTCTGCTCACGGGGAAAATGGATCATTTGATTGTGCGGTTGCCCACAAAAGCAATTTCTGGTGGAATGACATTCCCGTAATTTATGCGGCAACAGACAGCGGAAACACAACTTATTCCGTTTTATCACATCTGATCTATCCCATACTGAAAGCTCTTTAAATAGAGGACACGAATAAAGTGGGTGGTTCACATTATTTTTGCACATTACACATTCTGCGTTTTTGGATCTAGACAAGAACACCTTGGACAAGGGTTTATCAGTACGCCAATTAGGAGTTTTCTGTCTTTTATTTCCCACAATTCTTTTTGTTTCTCCTGTAGCATTCCTATTGATAGGTTCCCCTTTACATTTACCCTTAGACGATAAGTAAATATCACACTCTCGACCAAGTTGCTGAGGTTTAAAAAATGTCTCACCCTGTTTTACACCAATGTGCGACATCAAATCTCGATCGAGTGTTTCGAAAATCTTATCCGAAACAATAAGTTCACACAGGGACTTGAATTCACTAACTTTGCGCAATTGACAATAATAATCAAAAGCAGCGTTTAAACGAGAAGCAAATTGCACGTATGACTCGGAGGGGAATTTTTGGGCATTTCTAAAATTATTTAGACATTCCTGAGGGGTGGGTTCAAATTCTTTTAGAACTAAATTTTTAATTTTATTATAATCACAAAGGTCCTGCTGACTCACATACACTAGTAAATTATTTACCCGTTCACCCAAAAGATTCAACAAAATCTCTGCTTTCAGCTCATCTGGGACAGCTTTGTTTTGGAATGCCTTTTCCAAAGAATGGAAGAAAAGATTAAACGATTCTGACTTGGAAGGTACAGGGATAGTTAAAGTTTTGACACTTCTAATTAGGCTTTCCAAATTATCACATGACGCATTCGATTCTACCACTTCCGTAGTTTGAGAATTGTTTAAGGGATTTCTTCTGGCATTTGCTAGTTCTATTTCTAACTGTAATTTTTCTAACTGTAATTTTTCTAACTCTAATTTGGCATCCCTTTCATGCTTATCAATTTCTAATTTTTCTGCTCTTTCACGCTTCTCAATTTCTAACTTTTCCACCACTTCATCAATTATCCCCTTCACTATCTCAGGTTTCGTCTTGAATATATCACTATCCTCAATCAGTTCCCTTAGTTCTAACCTTAATATTTTCTGGAACTGTTAACCCCAACTCTTCTGCAACCAACCGCAGTTCATTTTTTCTTATTTTAATACTCAACGACATTATGGAAACTACTCACAACACAACTTTTACACAATTTGATTTCAACACAAATTCTACTTATGCAACTCAATATTGAAAAAAAACGAAATAATCTACGCCAAACCAAATCGTAATATGGAAACAACGAAAATAATCGAAGCCAAATCGTATACCATTCCCAACCAGAACACGACTATTTCCACAACACAAAATACGTGAATAAAGAATTACATTAAACTCACAACAATAATAATAATATCCACACAACTAGATTTCACCTAATCACAAAATACATCAACACGAATAATCAACCACTAACCTTCACAACACAATTCTAGGTAGACACACATTCCAACCTGAACAATATCCATATATCGCAACGAATCTCCGAAACGACCGGACCAAATGTTAATTCACATCTGACGGACCATCACTAGTCGATAGCTTCTTATATTAATTGCACTTCAAACAAACAACACTCAGTTTTCTTCTATAAGTTTATTATAATTCTTGTATATAGGGAGGAGAAGGTTTTTAGAACGACTTTTAACTCAAAATGTCAATCAGAACAGCAAAAATTAGAACACAAAAAAAACTTAATTAAATGCCACTTGCAAAGAATAAACTTTTGTAATTTCGACAATGAAAAATAAAGCAGACGATAATTATAAGAATTACAACCATGACGCGGCGTAAACATTAATAATAATAATAATAATAATAATAATAATAATAATAATAATAATAATAATAATAATAATAATAATAATAATAATAATAATAATAATAATAATAATAATAATAATAATAATAATAATAATAATAATAATAATAATAATAATAATAATAATAATAATAATCTACTTCAAATTTATGAGCCAGTACTTTATGAAGACCGTTATTTCTAGTATAACCTTTTCATAAAACAGCATTCGAATAAACAAAGACGTATATCTTAATCCTTCAGTGAAGAAACAAAAAGAGCCCATATTTGGTGTGAGGAACACCCACAAGGGCGCCCAACATGTATTTTGAATCTTTAGTGGCTAATACATCAAAACGTTTGAATCAAATCTTGCTATTACGATGACAGCGGCATTTGTTCGCGCGCACCACTTCCCTTTTGACTCGAATGAAAAACAGAAATCCGACAACTAAGTTTAAGTAATTGTTTGAGGTCCGACCTTGGCCAACCGAGGAGAGCCCGTCTTAAGAAATCAGCTGCAAAGAAAATCACAAACCATTTTCAGTCCCGAACAATGCTTGTTTAAGGAGAAGGAGGAGAGACACTAAAGAAAAAAGATCCGGTAGAAAGAAGCTGATTGAAAATTAACTCAGCATGAAGCCCGCTCAGCTTGTAAGCTTTTAGAGCCAACGCGATTCTCATTCTCTTGATGACAGATCGAATGAAAAAACTACCAAGCGTGAAATGTTTTTTCTCTTCTTAATGCTCACCAAAAGATAATGCGCCCGATGTTATAATATTCAATTCTCATCATTTGTTATTTTTTGAAGAAATAGAATTTTAATTATGTTTTCCAATTGCATTAAGATGGACAGTTATACTCGCAGTTACACGACCGCTTTAATGCCGACAGAACAAAAGAAGCAGCGAAAGAAGTGGACTGAGACATTAGATTAAGTGTTGCCATTACGCTTCTAGTATTTCTACTTTTTCTGTTTCGTTATAAAAAGCCGTGGATTAGAAACAGACAACTTTCATTCATTTTATTGTTAGCTTCTATTGTTGTTTCATTTCTAAAAATAGAACTTCGTATGGTGTATGATAAAAAATACGATGTTATTTTCTCGGGTTTTGACTTAGTTTATTTTTAGAATGAGGGCTACCAAGAACTAGTGTTTAAAGACACTTTCCAGTTACTGTAAGAATTAACAGTTGAGTTTTCAAGTTTGGCAAAATCGCGGGTAATAACTGTTGCAAGTTTTTGAATATAAAAACATTACATTATTAAATTTTAAAACAAAAATTTATTGAAATATTCTAGAGCTCTTTGTTTATTTAATTTGTCTATTTCAAGAACACATTATTTGTAACTAATTTTTCCTATGTGAACAAAGTTTGAAATCAGATGATTTTTTTTAATTGTATCTATTAGGTTCAAAAGAGTATTTTAAAAGAATGAGTATTTTTTTAAAAAATAAAATCTATTTTAAGGAACATTCAAATTATGAAGTATATTTAACAATAAATTTTATAACCTTTAAAATGTTTATAAAATATTTCCTAAGGCCGTTAAAATATTTTTATGCTTGGTTGATTGTAGTTTTGCAAATGTTTGTACCTAACTGCAATAAGTACAGTAGTACACTGTAAAAGTGCACACACACAGCACACAGCGTGTTGAGCAAAAGCTTTACAAGAAAGTATCTCTCAGTGAACAAATTTCTTTTATATTTTTTAGTTTTTCGAATGCTAGTTATTTTTTTTAACATTATTTTGTTGACAATTATTTTTTTCCTGCTGTTTGGAATAATATATTTTGTTTTCTCTAAAAAATACTTTAGTTGTATGTAGCATATAAATGAAAATACACATTTCTTTCCAATTCATTAGAAGTAGAATTTATATCATTCATATTTTATCTTTCCATATAAGAGACGTCAAACTATATTCAATTCAAACACATCAATGGGTTAAAAAAAATTATTCAAAAGCAGGTTTACTTGTAATACTTATCTTTAATTAAAAAATAAATTTTTTACTTTTCATACTTAAACAAAACATAAAAGAAAAAAATTAGGAAAAAAACTTTAGTTTTTTACAATTACTTTTGTAATAATTTATTCAACCCTTATGAACCTCTATTTCCATTATCTTATTTGGCTTATTTCCATTTAAATTTCCAAATTAAAAATAGGTATTAAAAGAAAATAAGCGAAGGATTAAATAATTTTTACATATTATTCGTTGATTATAAAAATCCCACTTTGTAAAGATCATATATCTTCACATGATTAATCAAATATAAACTAACCATATATATTCCATTTCTATTATTATAGATTTGTAAATACAACCCTTAAACTTAAAATGTTTTCTCAATAGCCATTATTTTTCAGAGAATATACATCTTAATTCTGTCACATCTCTGTTCAATATACCAGCTGTGAAAATTTACAGATTGTTATTCCTTTCATAAGAACGATCATAAAAAGCCTGAATTGCAAATCTGGAAGGGCCGCACCTTTGTATGTTGTACGCGAGCCATTGTACCTTACAAGATTGTCCAAAAAAGAAAAGAAAAATACAAATCCATAGACCTCGCGTCAGAATGTAAAGCAAATATTTCCCAACATCCCTCATGTATAAAAAGGCTTTTTTTTTTTTTTTTAAAGTACCTACATTCCTCAATCCACCCCCATTAAAACGGATGTAATGCATTTACGCACCTGTGTGCCGTTTGTTAGGCCAAATAAGCCACCGATTTACATGGTTGCCTAGCGACCCGTTAATAAGAACAGATTCGAATGGAGCAGTTTATCGCCTAAGGAAGTACCTAACTTGGCGATAAATCGCAAACCATTTTGAGAACTGCTTTGTATTTATCTGAGGAAGTTTTTTAATCAATTCATATTTTTTTAATGTACTCTTGCGGAATTGGATTACTTTATGAACACTTAACCCAAACAAAATAAAAAATTCGTTTAAACTATAATTTTTTGTTTTTGTCATACTAAAAAAATTAATCACTGCCATTTCAGGATATATAAAGAAAGGTTTTAGCATTCGTGTAATTTGTTGAATAAAATTATGTTCAAAAGTTTTTAATTTTCAGAAACTGGTTTCAAGTTAACGGAATACAGGTATATCCGTTTGGTTTCTTTCTTTTATTGTCATTTCTTGATATAATTTTCTCCCCTGCTTGATTTCGTTTTAAGCAAAGAAACGCTATTTTAAAATGCTTTTGAACTTTATTTTGTAATAAAGGATTTAAGATATACTACTGTTGAAACTGTCATTTTTAAAAAATGTAGGTCTTCATTTTATTTATTTACATATTTATAAGTATTTTTAACTTAAAACTAAGTTTAGAAAAAAGTTTATTGGGTGTCTAATATTTGTAAAAATGTTATTGTTATTTTTTAACTAAAAAAATTATCTCTCCTTCTAAATTTTTCAAGAATTTTACCTGGTTCTTCTTTAAAGTGCAACCAGGTGTATATTCTTTAACTTTAGGGAACGGATTTATCATAAGAAAAAAGTAGCAGCAAAAAAACACTTGCATAAGTAAATAATCAATAAAAAGTTGGTATTTTTCTACATTTAAATTTCTAAAAATTTAAAAAAATTCGAAAAATCTGTCCCCAGTTTTTGGTCAAATAGATCTTTAATATTACACAAAACAACTTTTATGCCATTTGATGAGTGTTGAAGAAGTTTTAGCAATTTAGGTAAAATTGCGTAATTTTAAATGACTGAGAAAATTTAATGTGTACAATGACAGGAACGTGGCAGGTAGAATATTATATCTTTCCAAAACTTAATTTTTATGCAGTAATTATCTGCATACTATCTAAAAAACTCATCAGAATATAGGAAGAGTTTGAAAGTTTATATAAGAAGTTAGAATATCAATGTGTTTGTCAACATAAGGCAAGATCCACCTAATAATTATTCATGTACATCGGTTAATGGTCAAAAAGTACATTGTGGCAAATATCATTCTTATCTCTTTAGAAAAAAAAATAATAATAATAATTAAATCCAAACACAGTAAAACAAAAACTTTAAACTTTAAAAAATATACACATCTCCAAATGAAACTAATGCACCTTCAAATATAATTTTATTTGATGCAAGTTAATTTTAGGGAGTTTAAATTCTTTTATGGATTCAATCAACTTTTTGTTTCATAGTTATTTCAGAACAAACCAAAAGAAATATTTTAGAAACTTCTTAAACACTTAATTAATGGTATAACTTTTTGATTTAAATAAAATTTAAGAAAACATAATTTATATTTCAGAAAAATAATTTAATGAGCAGTTATGGAGAGAGAAAAATAAGACTTGTCAAACAGAGACCAGTTAGCACTTTTTTTTTTTTTTTTTTTAATAAATCCAAATTACTAATCGAACTTAAAAGAAAAACAAATAACTTTATTAAAAAGTATTGCCTATTGGCAGTCAAGGGGAATATGCTCATCCAGACAACACATATATAACTGTTTATATAGAAAATATCGAAGAAAGAGAATTACATTTAAGCAAAAAGAAAACAACACAAGAAAAAAAATCTGACAACAGTATCAAATATGCAGACAAATTAAAAATTATTCAACTTTTTCACACAGTTTTAATTTTAATTATAAAAGAATAATATGTTACATGATAAGCTCAAAAGTTTAAAAAGTGATATTTTTTCATTGTTTATATTTTCTAAACAAGATACTTTAAAATACCTCTACGTCCACGTTTAACACATATTTTCAATTTCCTATAAAAATATTGCTGTTATTGGTTAACATATGATAAAGGAAGTGAATTAAATTTTTTGGATCTAGGTATTGATAATTTTTATGAAAAATTTCTTTATTTACTCTGAGAATTCTATAAGAGGTTTTTCTAAGACTTGACTGCGGTGTTATTGCAAAATCTTTAAATACCAATTGTTTTGTGTTTTAGCAAATTGAGAAGTATACTTCAAATATAAAGCTGTCTTGTATTTAAAATTGGATTAGCCGAATTTTTTCAAGGGAGCTATCTATTAGTATCTTAATTAACTCATTACTTAAATAGTCACCACCCCAAGAAATTCATTATATAATTTCCTGAGGATATGACTATTTAAATAATTAGTTAATTTGTTTGTTAGATGGTAGCTCATCAGAAAATTTGGTAAATACCATTTTAAATACAAGACAATTTTATATGTTATCGATTGAACCGAAACAAAATACAATCGTTTTAAAAAACATGATACTAACATTGCTTTTTAAATAACAAAACGAATTTTACTACAGTAGATTCTCATAATAAATTTAACATCCAATGTTTTTTTTTAAATGCATGGAGAATACAAATTACTAATTTATCAAGACAAAGACAAATTGAAAATAAATTTTGTAGAAAATAAAGTAACTTTTGAGAGTAAATTTCAAATTGCAAGTACAACATAATATAAAAGGTAAATTGCATAAATTTTTAAAAATAAAAATACGGATTGAAGCTTAAAATTGCGATTAATTTTTTCAAGTGTATAAAAAGTGAATTCATACCAATAAAAAATATAAAAAAAACTTTAAGCATTTTATTCTATATTAAAACGTAGTTTAGCTTGGAAAAAATAACTTTTGAAAGGTTTCATGTTGACCATGTCAAAAATCATTCCACAAAATAAATTATGTCTTATCGCAAAACATTTTTCCTACTTCAGATACGGTTATATCTTTATACTCTTATATAGGTATCAGTATCTCTTATATCTGTATTTTATACAGATATCTTTTATATCTGTAAGTATAATCTGTGTAAATGATCTGCAGATTTTTCAACTTCTCAAAATAAGTAATTTAAAACTATATTTCATACTATCAATAATTTCTTCCAAAACTAAACATGAGATCATTGGTATGAAGGTACAAATCGAATCTTGATGTTTAATTAAGAATTTTTTTAAAACACTGCTTTTATCCAAGTCAAGTTACTTCCAACATTAAGTATCTACCCGAAACGATCATCTGATCAGTTTGCTTAGCAGACACCTGCCCCTCTCCTTTATTAGGGAGTCTATCACTTTCGGGTCACATCAATGCCAATCAAAGGCCGCTTTATTTAAAACCCGATCGCTTGATGATAACATTAGCCCCAGCTAACCGTAAACCCTCTTTATAACTGCGTTGCTTATGACAGGATCCGGTATGTACACAAGCATTACATTCGATACCCCCACTCAATCCATTCACTGGAGAGATGATAAAAATCTGACTCATGCCATGGTTTAGCTTTTGCACGTTTCTATCTCACAAATCGCGTATATTCAGAGGGGGGAGAATGGCACCAGCACCCTAACCCCACAGTTCAAGAGCACTGTAAATAAATGGTGCTTGAGGTGCTGAAAGTTTGGATTTGCTTTTTGCATGCACTGTGTTAGCTGGCTACTGTACCTATTGATGGTTTAAGCTGCCTTGTACTGCGACAAAAAAGCTGGAGATTTACAGTGGCGGATTTGGAGGGAGGGGTGCGAGTGTGTGGATGTGTTGGGTTGGATCCTTTGTTGACTAGTAGGGGCTTTTTGTTAGGGAAAATGTGGCGTGTAAAATGCGCACTTCTTGTGTTATCCTGAGTGTACAATGCTTTTATTTGAAAGGGATGAATTTATCCTACAAACGACAACGGATTTTACTTTTGGTGAATGGATAATTTTTCGTTTCTTTTGTCAGTATCTGCATGTAAATGTGCATTTCAGTAAAAAAGGATTTGAAATAGTATTAATAAAATTTATTGCATTTTAGTGTCAACTATAAGTTAGTATTTCTTAGAAATATCTTAAGAAGTTTCAATAAATCACTTTTTGGACTTTTGGCTCCTAGTAAACATACTTTTGGGTGGTGTAGTCACGCTTTGCCTTAGTTTAAGCATTAATTGTATTTATATAAACTGGGGCGAGCATGGACCATAATAAAAAAGAAGATACAAACAATTTGAGACTTTTATTACTTTTTGTGGACATTTAGTTAGTATTGAGATGTATCATTGGACACACATTAACTTTTTACAATTAAGTCCCAGTATGTTAGGCTTCTTTCTATTGTTACAAAAAATTTAAATTCTGCTTCTTCACGTAGAGGCAGGTCAACTCGTAAATTGGCTTTATGAATCGGGCAAATGAAGTCGGATTAAGTCCAATTGAACTCAAGAATGCTGTTTGTTTAAAGCTTCGAACATCCACTATAAGCCAAAACCCAGCCATTTAAAAAAATATTGTTTTTGTAATGATTCTGGTTTTCTGTTCCTAGCAAATTATTTCAGCCATATTTCAACAGCATGTCAGTGGAGTTTTATGACTTAGATAGCCAGTTTGCTGGGAGCTAAACTGGGATTTTTGACCTTAGGATATAATATAATCTATATTACTACATCACCTATCTCTCAGAAAAATTCATGTAAGGAAAGAGTTTTGAACGTCTTGAGATAGAGTGCCTTTGACTTACACCACTTCGCATCAGACTATTACTCCCCCTCCCCCCTTGGGGGTTCACCATAAATCTAATCGTGATTAAGCGATCTTCATGAGCTACACCCACGCTTTGTGCCCAAATTGAGTTATGAAATCAATAAATGCTCAATTAGAGACCGGAGTCCTCGATTCGTTCCCTTCTCATAACTTTTTCCCCTCTAGTGGTGTACACACCCCTACTTTTCTCCCCTTTTCCTGGTAATCAGGGGGGTCTGAAGCCATCAGAAGCAGATGACAGACATTAGGGTGGGTCCTTAATAAAACCACCAATTTGAAGGGGTTGTGTTTATTTAAGGGGCTGTGGTGAGGAAGTTTTTCAGTAGCTACTCACTTTATAGACAAAATTTTGACAGTTTTCAATACTCAAATATGGAAAATTTGTGATGATGAAAATTATTCACTAAATATTTCATATAATTAATTCCCAGATGAAAAAGTAATTTTAATATTTCTAACTTTTAAGCAGTATTTAAATCAATTAATTCATCCAAGTTATTCCATTTGAAGACAAGATTTTAATGAAAATCTTATTAAGTTTTAGCAATCCCCAATAATTAATTTCTGAACTTACAATTTACCTTTTATTTCAAAATTGTTTATTGTATGTCTCTTGCGTTCAAAATTTCAAAAGGTTCTGGCCAAATCAACTAATAAAATGTTGATAAACTTTCGAATAATTTGGACACCTTTCATCTCAATATACTGAGTAAAGCATTTGTAATTGAAGCATTTGAATATAATGTTGAGTTTAAAATGTCAAGTCTAATTTAAATTCGAGAACTTATATCAGCGTAAATTTAATTAGATTTGTATTCCGTAGCTGCAGCACTTATAATTTCTGCTATGAAAGCCTAGATAAATGGATGGAAATACAATTTGTTTAAACTTCTCACAATAATCTAGAGTAGAATCCAAAAATAAATTTAAACAAATAATTATTTACTAATGCAAATACGTGAGTGACTGAATGCAAGTGTACAAATGAAAATGCATTGATATTCTATGTAGATTTTTTTTTTTTTTTTTTTTTTTAAATTTTGTAATTGATATTCTAGTTTAAAACTTTATAAATAATTATCGTATTAAAATTTTTTTATACGAATAAACCTAAAATTATTAATTAAATAGTAATTCACACTAAGTGACTTAAAGGTAATAAGTAGATAAAAAGGCCTAAGTATATAAAAGATGAAAACAACATACTTATCTTGAATTTAAAAAGATTTAAGAAAGATGTCATCGTTGACTGAAGAATCCATTTCATTAAAAAATACTATTATTGCAAATACAAGTAATGAATAAAAATAATTTTGTTACGTTACACACACATAATTGTCCATTGCCGTATAAGGGATCAAGAGTGCTTAGAGAAATAAAAATCAACACTATTCATCAAACTAATATCCATATTTTATTTTTAAAATTCAGATTTAAGATATTTTTAATCTAACAATCGTACATAATAAATAAAAGTTCATTTCAATACGAAGTTTAATTTTAACATCATAATAGTTTTAAAAGTTCATGAAAAATTTAAGTAATTTCTTAATTTTTGTAGTTTAAAACTGAAAACCTATTTCAAAACAAAAATTACCTATTCATCTACCTTAAAAATATATATATATATATATATATATATATATATATATATATATATATATATATATATATATATATATATATATATATATATATATATATATATATATATATATATATATATATATATATATATATATATATATATATATATATATATATATATATATATATATATATATATATATATATATATATATATATATATATATATATATATATATATATATATATATATATATATATATATATATATATATATATATATATATATATATATATATATATATATATATATATATATATATATATATATATATATATATATATATATATATATATATATATATATATATATATATATATATATATATATATATATATATATGTGTGTGTTGAATACCAATATATATATATATGTATATATATATGTGTTGAATACCAATTGTATCTATTGAATTGAATTTGAAAATATTTATTTTAAATAGCCAATAAGATGTGTTTTTTTTTTTTTTTTTTTTTTTTTTTTTTTTTTTTTTTTTAAATATTTATGTGTGATTCAAACGCCGTTTTCAATTTTGATGATAAAAAACTATTTATATTTTATTTTGTTTTAAGGGATATCAAACAGTTGATAGAAAGAGTAAAATATGACACAGTAGAGTATTAAATTAATCAAAATGAAATTATAGATACTTTTATTTGAATTAACCTTAGAAATCTAATTAAATACACTTTATTTCTACTATATTAGTATTACCAAAACTATATAGTAGAATCTTTAGAAAAAATCTGCAGCCAAACTGCTTATTTATCTAAAATTTAAAACTATTTTGAACTTGTATAAAATGTTACTTCACTTCATTCGGGAATTTAAAGAGAAAAAACAAATGCTCATTGCAATAATAAATTAATACATGAATTTACATTTGCAATTTTTTAAATATTTTTTAAACCTTTGTAAAAAGATAATCAGCTAGACTAATGCTTTATATATCAGCTAGACTAAGCTTTATATATGTACTTCATAAAGTATAAACAAAGAAATGCATACTCATATTTTTATTATTTCTCGTAAAACATATGAAATACGAATGAACTACTCGTTGTGTGAATGCATAATTGGATGTTTTTAATTCAAATTTCATTTGATTAAAAAAAAAAATCTACCGAATTATTATTTGGAATGGAATTTTTTAATAGAAATATTTCAATTGAAATGTATTTTTAAAATTAAAAATATACAAAACCCAAATTTTCTTACAGCGTATAAAGAGTTTGAAAGGAAAAGTGGAATTTTCAACAACACCATGACGTGAGTCTATTTGCCAAGTGCGTGTCATGCATAAGGATAAACTTCCAAATTTGACACCGCAAGTTACAACCTGATAAATTCTCACAAAAGGAGACTGGGTAACAGCTCTTTTGAATATTTATAGCATTTCTTTGATGCCTGACAAAAAGCTTTCGAGATGTACCATTCCCTCGGTTACAAGTTCTTCAACTGAAGAAACAAAGTTTTCATTTTATTTTGACCTGTCTAGACTTTGTGAAAAGAAACATTGTTCAAAAACCAAGTGTTTAAATTCTTGAGAGATTTAATGGGCAAAGAATGCATGCATATCATATTTTAGGAATAAGTGCATAATTTATTTTTTAAATTCAGGAATGTTTTGTTTATTTGATGCCCAGTTTAACTTGTCATAAGTACTGAAAGACATTTATTCTCACTTAAATGACATCTAATAGTCTTTAAGGATAATACTTTTCCTCAATGTTTTTTATGAACTTGATTTTTTTTATTAACTTATTTAAATAAATAAAGAATGTTATTAATTTTTTATTCTCAGAGATTATTTATTTTTACATCAATAATAACATTATTATTAAATAATTTTTAATCATGCAGTAAGAGAAAACATTAAGAAAAGTATATAAATTATCAATACAAAAATTATCTAAAAAAGAAGTTAAACAATTTAAATGTATATATTTTTTTCTCTAAATGGATAATAAACTGTATAGCTCATTTTAACTTCTTTGGAAAATGTACATTTAAAAATACTTTTATCATGAATTTGTAAAAAGTACTAAATTAATATCAATAATTTAAAGCAAGAAAGTAGGGGAGACCTGTGAACATATGGCGCCTTTTTTTAATGCACAAAAAATGTGACACTGAGCCGTTTAAAAATGTAAAACTGATATACATACATAATTATAGTAATTACTTCGAATTGGGATTAGTATAAATACTTAAAACAATAAATTCTGTCAAATAGAAAGTTTTTTAATAAATTTCACAAAAGAGTCCCACCCTAGGTACAACGACGTCATTGTACCTAAGGCCAGTACCTTTTGTATCTAGGGCTATTCTCTTGAAGTTAAGTTTCACTCCATAATAAATAGAAAACAAACATACAAAGATGAATTTTATGAAAGAAACAAAATCAAGTAATTATCAGTAATTGGTTTATCATATCATAATTATAATAAATTGCAATGTGTCAAATTATTAGTGAATTACAAATATTTCCGTAACTTCAAACACTGATTCCAAAAAATAAGCTGCATGCAATGTCACTTTGAAACACCAACAAATTTTGGTTTGGATAATTTTAACACAATATTTTTGTTCTCAATTTCCTAAACAACATCTTTATCATAGAGAAACTTATTCGAACGTGCAATTTTTTCAAGTGTTTAACACTATATTGCTCCTCTTTAACATCAATTATTTCTGCCACATAATTTTTTTTTTTTTTTTTTGCCTCATTACCTTGTTAAACCAAAAGCCCCTATTTGAATTGATCACTTAAATCAGCTACTATAAAATTTGCATCATCAGCGGAATCAGAAGAACATACAATGTCTGATAATTCTTCAGATGAAGTTGTCTCAATTTGAAACACAGATTTTTTTTTACGATTTTTCTTTTTGCCACTTGAATCACACGTTTTCTTCAATTTCTTTCTTTTCTGGAGTGTCTGTCAAGATTCTACATCTCACTGGCCGTATCTTTTGGATGTACGAGGTTTCGTTTTTGGAAATGGCTGTACGTGTTCAGGCATGGAATATTAAATGAAATTAGATATCAGATGCTCACAAAATTCATCACATGAAACGGTTTTTGATGACGAAAACTCTGAAAATGTTGCAGTAAAACTGAATTTAATACAAAAACGTCCAGTTCAATCAATGCTCCCTTTCTTCTTTTCGGAAAATCATTATTTTAACAATTCGTAGATGAAACTGGTCTGTTGGTCAAACTCGAACTCATGAACAAGTTTTGATTCCCTGGCCATACACCAGGTACATGAAAGCCCGCTAGAACGTGTACATGAGTTAAGGATTGGTTAAGGCCAAAGAATAGGATTTGTCAACATTCTCCACAAAGTCGTATATGGTGACTGGTTTTCCAGGGTTTGCCATCTTACAATTATTGTACACTGTACTGTAATATTTCTTAAAAGGTCCAGAACCTTTAAGAAGTATTACGTGTTTTTTTTAATAAATTCTTATTTGTATATAAACTAAAATTAATAATTCTGAATAATAATAGCAAACATAATTTTTTTAAGTCTAGAACATTAAAAATTACAGTGCAAAATATATAACCCTCTTATTTAAATAGCAGCTTATAAAAAAATTGACTGAAACAAAATGGTTCAGAAAATTAAGGCATTTTCCTCCATCTATTAATAAAACTTTTTCAATAAAACAAAAACATAAAAGATATGACTGCAGTTGTACCTAGGATCATGGCCCTAAGTACAAGGCAACTATGTGGCTCTAGGTACATGACTTGGGGATTTCATATAAAATGTCTTCTATGTACTAAAAATGCACGTAGAGAAAGGACTTATTTAAACATCACATTTAGTACTTAAAATGTTACAAACAAAATTATTTACTAGAATTCAAAGATAAGTATTTGACCTAACTTTGTAAAACAATAAAAGACATGAGCTGCAAACTGTTACTGCAGACCATATAAAAAACTTATAACTAAACATGATTCATAAAAGTGGGGTGGCCATAGGTATGCAAGTCTCCCCTATTTATCTAAAAGTGTAAAAATTTGCTTTCAATTAAGGATTTGTTTTATGTAAAATGCAATTACATTTAATTTGTGTAATATTTTTCAGAATGATACAAACTAATTCAATTTAAATTCATTTTTAAGAATGGCTTTTATTTCTCTGACATTGAATGAAATAAAGTAATTTTTTTAGTCGTTAATATCTTCTACTTTAAACACAGATTATTGAGACATGGTATGCTTATCCTTTTGAAAAATAGAAATAAGCAAATGAGTAAAACTTTAAAGCGGCGTATATTTTAACCTAGTTTTAAACAATAAAACGATTTAATTCGTATTTTTCTTTCAAACATAAAAAAGATCTGAAATGTATTGTTAATACAATTTTTGATTCATTATTTGAGACTATTATAACTTTCATATATTTTTTTATTTAATATAATATGCTTTCATACGATTTATTTACTTTTGAATAAAACCCTTTGAAGTATAATTATAATGGCTAATATTAGAAATATAAAAATATTCATACCTCAAGTTTGACAGAGTCATTCAATGTCAAATGAAAACTTTGCATAATGCTACCTTTAGTTCATACACCAATATTTACATTGTAAATAAAAGAAGACTAAATGATGATAGTTTTGAAATATTTTATAACGTATTTCAAGAAAATAATACGTAAAATTAAATTTTAATACTCCCTATTTTGCAATCTATGCTTTATTTCGATAAATCATTAAATCAGTCAAGTATAATTTGTAAGAGAAAATTCCAAAAGTATCACTAATATTGCAAATATTTTCATTTAAAAGAAATTACTTTATTGGATCAGATGGCATACATGTGTTGAATTTGCACAATTTTAAGAATTGATCATTTAAAAATTATAACTTAATTTCTTTCATTCTTATTATTATTTGACATTTTATTTATTTAATATTTATTTATTTATTTATTTATTTATTTATTTATTTATTTATTTATTTATTTATTTATTTATTTATTTATTTATTTATTTATTTATTTATTTATTTATTTATTTATTTATTTATTTATTTATTTATTTATTTATTTATTTATTTATTTATTTATTTATTTATTTATTTATTTATTTATTTATTTATTTATTTATTTATTTATTTATTTATTTATTTATTTATTTATTTATTTATTTATTTATTTATTTATTTATTTATTTGATATTTAATTTATTTATTATTATTTGACATTTGATTTATTCAAACTATTATTTGACATTTGATTTATAAATATCAGTTTTATGGTAGGGGATCGAATGAAGGAGTACAATAAAATAGTTGCTAAAATAATGTCAATTCTTCTCATTAAATTTGAATACTATTCATCTCACACTAAAAAGAATGGTGTACATACATATCCTTGTTTAAAGAATGCAATCATTCATTTTTTTCTCACCATTGAGAAAAATTGGTAATTGCATTGTTTGTCAATCACCAATTGAAAAATTGGTCCCCCCCCCCCCCGAAAAAAAAAACATATTAAAAAGTCTCACTAAAAATTTTACTTCTCACTTAAAATTCTTGTCAAGTTGGACAACTATAATAAGGATGATTTTGTTTTGAAAAATTTTAATTAAAATTCTTTTTTGGTGTTGGTAAATAATAAAAACCGATAACAAAAGTAAATGAAAAGATAATCAATTAAAAATGAATGTGAGAGTTGTTTCTATTTGTAGAGTAAAAATTACAACCCATTTTATTCCTATTTTATTGTTTTATACCGACATGCCTTATTAACAAAAATGATATTAGTTTCTGTTTTGATCCGGATTTGTTTAATCTTTCCTTTAGAAAGTAAGATTTTACAATTTACAAACGGGATCCATTTATTTGGTCTAAGATCAACCCTAAGTACTCTAAAAGTATAAAACCCCTTTATATTTATTTCGTCATCCACAAACAGTTATCTCATACTTTATTGAAAATTACTCATAAGTGGCATAAAACTTCTATTTTAAGCTATTAAAAATAAGTATGGTAACGCATTGCATAATTATACTAAATTGATATTTTTCTCAAAAGATTAATTTTTTTGAACAAAATAATATACTTTATGGAAGTTTATTTTAAAGTTTTAAATGGTTGAGGAATACCTCAAGTAAAATCTAAATCATCTAAAAACTAAAACTTCTGCTCCCATCGTTTTAAAACCATTTCGTCTTTCGAAAGAAGTATTATTTTTATATTGCAGCTGTAAAAATGACTTTCTCCAAGATGAATCTCTTAGAATCTATTATCAACTCCAAAATAAGGCGGGGAAAGAATGAAAGGAACTTCATCATGCTGCAATCTCTCTTAATAAAATATATTACTGCAGGTGAAAAATCGGTTGAAAATATCAAAAACGTCTGTAAGGTTTTGACGGAGCATTTTTCAAAAGCCTTTATCTTCTATCTAAATTCCTAAGTGTAATTTTTTTATTTTCTAAAAAATAATTTTTTTATAATAAATATTTATGGGAGAAATTGAAAGTTATGATTGTTTTTCATTCATTGTTTGTAGATGCATTTTCGAATAAGAATTCAAAATGGTTTTAACTATGATGCCACGTAAAGAGAATTTCATTTACATTATTTAAGTTCAAACAAAATACTTTTTTTGTTCTTCTTAAATATGATGTTTCTAACTAAACATCAAATATTAAGTGACGTATTTATTAATAATAATGCAATATTTCAATATTTCTTTAATCATCATTTGAAGAAATTCAATTCGAATCAGCATTATTTGAAAATCTTAAATCAAAACTCATTCTTTTCAAAAATGAGAAAAATTTCAATGAAAAAGTAGATTAAATTGCTCTTTGTCTTAGAAAATCTCTAATAAATTTTAATAACTTTATACAAAAAATGCCAATGTGTAATTAAAAAGCTAATGTTATAGACACATTTTACATAAATTGCAAATTTTACCTCTTTTAGATTTAATGGTCCCATCAATTGTAAATATTACTTACAAGATATTTTTGCTCTAATTAAATATTTGAAATTTTAAAAAATACGAGTCAAAGTACATATTATTTAAATCAACTTGAACATTTTTATTTTTTTCATTTTCTTATCTATTAAATACGTCAATTTTCATTCATTTTTAACATACGACACTTTTACTCCAATTTTTGTCCCTTTATATTAATTAAAATCAAAAAGAAGCTTTAAAAATAACATCCCAAATAAAATGAATTAAAAAAAAAAATTAATGAACTCTTATTAAGTTTCAACTACCGACATAAAGCATACCATTAAAATTTACGAAAAATAGACATCTATTAAAGCATAATGATGCGTTCACCTCATATCTTACAATTGCATGGTGTCAATTCAATTCAACCGTAATTTATTCCTCCCAACTACAAATATACTTCCTGAAATAATCAACACTAACTACTAGTCCAAATAGGAGGAAAACAAAATCTCAACAGAAAAATAAACTACTAACAAATACTTTTTCCTCTGATGCTATCCGTCAAACGGAGATAACAATCTGTTAAAGAAAAATCTCTACCTCCAACTCATTATTATTTATGAGCACCTGGTATCGAATGATACCTCTTCTTCACAATAGCCGACCGTCATGAATTAAGTCATTAATATCCATCAATAAATTAGTCCCATAGCAATACATCCTGACATGACAATGCCTTTTCATCTTCACCAATCAGAAATGCTGGACAACTGGATCAGTTCTCATGGTGGCGTTAGCTAGTCCTCGATGGTCAGGGGCTATTGCAGTTCGATAGTATTCATGGGTACTCCTACAAAAACTATGTGCCAACATGATGTATCACTTATGATGCACAAAATAAACTACAAGTCCCGGTATCACCATGGAAAGGGAGCAATCACTGTTGTCCAGTTGTCACATAGACTTTCATCATTACTACCGTGCTTACCGATAAAGTCACAAAATAGTATCTTGGTTTCATATATTTTAGGATTAATGTAGACCTTTTAATCGTACTTTCTATACTTTATTATCGCTTATACTTAGTAGCATATCGTACATTCTTTACTAAGGTACAGAAAGAGCGATAGGTAGCCCAGAGGTCGGCAAACTTTTTTGCACTAAGAGCCAAATATACATTAATCAGAATTGTAAAATTTTTAGAGTCGCAAAATAATTATATGCAGACCAAATATAAGGTTTTAATTACAAATATATTTAATATAAAAGAGGTATGAAAATAGTATAAAAATAATGGCAAATAAGACAAGTCACTAGTCCATTTGTTTCTTTTTTGATTAACGCATATACAATTTCGTTCACAACCGCGAAAAGTTTACAACAAAAGATGCTATACACCTCAATTAGAGATGAGAGAAAAACGAACGTCAACAAAAGCTTGATTAAACTAAGATTGTGACGGATGGTGGATGCACTCTTATTGCGCATTCTGATTATTTTTCATTGATCTCGTACTTCGACTCAGAAGATTCCAGTTGAAGCTAATTTTCAGTTGGCATTTGAGAACAATGTTACCCTACTCATATCTCTGTGTTCATCTCTCTACATTATCCCTCTGTGAGACATCTTTCGAAGTCTGTTTTGAGTAAACCTATAATGGATTTGCCCAAACAAAACACAAATGTAATACCATTCATTGCTTCATCAGGTTATTCTTAGGTTACGATACTTGGAACTTGAAGAGTCTCAAATATCCATGAAAAAAGCCGCGGTCTACCGACAGTGTACTAACAAAATAATTTTAGAGTTATTTCAGCACTTATAAAAACATTTAAATTTTTAAAACCAAAAAATACTTATTTAAAAAAACTTGGAAATTGAGGCAATACTTGGGACACAATCTACGAAATTTCCAGTTTGAAGTCAACCCCTAGCTACGGGACCCTCTAAAACAACATTCACCTCTAAATTTTGTAAAAAGGCCTCAAAATGTTTGATGAGTTCTTACATGGTCACAGCACATTTTTTTGTAAAATAGTACGTCAGTTAAATATTCGAATAGTATTTCACACATTGAGAATTTTATTAAATTAAATTGATAAATTATGCAATGTTTTCTCTAAATGAAATTTTGAGGTTCCTATATTTGGGTATTTCCTAAATATGTCGATGTCTGTCCATGTGCTTATTCAGAATACTTCTCATAGCAGCATTTGTTTTGTTCTTTTGACAAAATTTCTTCAAAGGCACTTGAATGTACTGCTTAATTTTCGTAAAAATTATTTCTTCAAGTTATTTCTAAGCCCATATTAGCTCGTTTGTATGAAAATGATTTTTTAGCTGACATATAAATTACAACATCAAATGCTCTATAACCAAGAAAGATATTTTTTTAGGATCAACGAATTAAGTTCTAATTGAAAAGGCGTTAACATTTTTGATTATTCTTACAATATAATTGGTCTGTTCCTTGCATATAAAACTTCTATTTCAATTACATCTGCTAGAAATGAAAGTTTATGATAAAAGTGTACAGCTATTGATCTTTAAACTAGCTTTTTATTTAAATAGAAATTTTCAGTACCTTTCTAAGATATATGAATAGTAGGAAAATTGTGCCATTTAAATTCTATTTGGAAGACAATATGAACATCACGAGACAGTAAAAAAGTGCCCTGCATTTAAAAGTGTTTCCATTTAAAAAAGTTATCAAAGTCCACTATTTAAAAGAATCTTCATGAAAAAAGTCGATGTAATGAGACAAAGTGAAGTCAACGACGATTCCAACAGTCATTTGGCATGTAATAGTAATTAATAATCATTAAAAAAAAATATTTTGTGATTTAATGCATATTTTTAAGGAAATTTATGAATGAATTGCTATGTAGACACCGGTAATCTTCTTTTGGAACACTTGATACATACCATCTGAGATACAACAGGAAATAAATAAAAATTATATTAAAAAAAAAATCCCACAACCAAAGTTTTTTTCTTTGTCTGTGCAGTCTGTGAACAGTAAAAAAAAAAAAAAAAAACTGTGGTGGGCTGAGTGCGGGCCGTGGGCCGTGTAGTAGCGAACGCTGCTCTATACATTATTCACTTCTTTCGAAAAACATACGTCATCTGAGTGGCATATAATATTTTTTCGATAAAGCGATATTCGTTCTTTGAATTATTCGCACAAAATAATTCGGAACTAAATAAATTTAATGAAGGTAATTTTCACTGAAAGGCTCCTTTTACACACTTTTGAAATACATTACATATAGATAACAAGAATGTACAATTTGGTGACATTTTATGACTGAAATTCCCTTTTTGCTAATATTGATGATATATGAGCACAGTTGCCCATCCACTGGATTTTCAAAAGCTTAAAAGGCGAAAAATTTCCCGTGAAAAAAAGAACATATACCATGAAATGTTTGCAAATTATTCTCAATGGGATTTGCGAAATACAGTTAACATTTCTGAAAAATAACGATTTGAACGAAAACTTAGCAGTCTTTCTCCCCTCCTATAAGTAATCCTGCAAACGAAAATGGAACGCTTTTTCCCGTTTGTCACCAACTTAAAATCCAGATTCAACAAATGCGATTGTAAAAAACATTAAAAACTCATAACTTTCCTTACCAATTATGAAATTGTCGTCATGATACCGATGTACCGTCGACTAGGAATAAACCGAAACAGTTTTAAAGCACCCAAAATAATGCCCGGCTGTTCTATTTTAGCTTCAAAGTAACAAAAAATAGCCATATTTCTGCAATGCACCAGCACCCAAATGCATTCTTAAGACGTAATAAAAATATCTTTCGATGTATTACTTTTACTTCAAATAATTTTCAAAGAAGTAAACTGCAGTCTGAGCTGAAAACCGAGTTGGTTATCTTTTTGCATGATTTAATCATGTTTTTTATTTATCTTAGGATCATGTATAAAAAAATAAGTTGCCTGGAATTTTTATTACAGTTTTTAAAGTATATAGTATAACACTAATACAATAAGTTCCTATTACGAAATCAAAAGATAACAACAAAGTTTGATATCTTGCTTGAGGCTCAGCTGAGTTTGTTTACAATCCACGATGGTGTTTTGATAACAATGACGTTAGACACTCTGTCTTGTCTTTCAGACAGCGTTTTTGGATGACTTTTTGCTTGCATTTTAAAATGCTGTTTTCGACAACATTTTGAAGGGAACAAAAAAAAAAAAAAAAGAGAGGGAAAATAATAAATTTTTTATTTCATGCATCATCTTTATTTTAAATATGTTTTGAAACTTTTTCAAGTATCCTGTTACAGTTATTGGAAAATGGATACATTTTTCTGAATGAGTCATCCAAAGTAAGAGTCCAGGATCAGCATTTGAAGGAAAAAAAAAAGAAAAAAAAAAAGAAGTTCGCTTGGTTAAATGAATTAACACAAAAATAAAATCTTGCATTTGTAAAGCAGCACTTTGTCAAAGTGCATAGCAAGAATCTCTTGTTGATGGGGTAAACGCTAATATCAAACGACTTTTCCGCTATGAGATGATAGGACAATGCCAGTGCATAAAGGAATTTTAAACAAGGACATATACAAGGTCATAAATCACAAAGGTCATTATCATAAAGGATGATTATCTCCAAAACACAAAATAACAAGAAAAGTAATAAAAATGGGTTGCAACAATAAAAGACATTCAATTTTGGCAAAGAAATCTGTTGATAATATGAGGATAAAATTAAGTGGTGATTAATTTTAGGCAAAAATAATTCCAGTAAAGAAAAGAACTTCGAGTCAAAATGAGGTTGGAAGGATACAATGTTGAAATTTAGTTTTTGGTAAATTATGGAAAATCAGGAAAATTACAAATTAATTGGCTAAATCCATCCGATCGATTTGTATTATTGTTTATCAAAGTAACTGCAGAAGTATTTAATATACATTATATATAAACTCTCTTATAACTATAATTTACTTCTTATGAAGAACTATTTTCAATTTTATTACCAGTGTAACGTGTGGAGCCTTCACATACTTTATGCAAATTTCTACATAGAAATGATCTGGTACGTGAAGTGCCATTACTGCTCAATAAAGGGGGAATAAGGTAAAATGTTGAATAAAGTAAAACCTAGAAGTAAAATCCACAGTAGATAAGTCTATATTTTAAAGCAAAACATCACTATAATATTAAACCCCATTTAAATTTCGTACCACCTTCCCCTATTCCCTACTGGATTTACAATAGATCTTCTATTTTAACTCTGTCCTCACGTGACAACTACATTAATCTTTATAAATATAGACTCATAAACTATTAAGGTAATTTCTATCTCTTTTATATAAAAAAACCAAAGTTCATTGCTTTTTCAGTATATTACTCTTACCTTGGGGGGAAAAAAATAAGTATGATGAAACATTGTAATTGGTAGAACTTTTTTTTACTAGAAAAATCCATACTTTCAATGTGAGTGTGTCAAAATTTTCAATTTAACACTTTTGAAATTATTTATTTAGTTTAGGCTCTCCAAAAATAAAACTTATATTATAAAATATATTCTTCTGTTTTACCAAATCAAAGAATCTATTTTTCTTTAAAATATTTACGTTTTTTGAAATTCTCAAATTAAGGGCCACATCACTATCTCATAAATAAATCCAACCAAGATTGGAATTTTCTTTATATCCCTATTATTTTGTGTTGAATTTGTCCAAGATATAGTTATATTTTGAAACTACTTTTGTTGTCTGTATTACTGTTACATGGAATCTCTTAAAATGAATTTTATAGGTCAAAAAAGACCTCTTATATGCCGATGTTTCACTATTAATGGACTGTCATGATCCCTACCTTATTAAAATGTCATCTTTTAAAGGAATGTAAGGTCATTATCTTTCTAGTTTAATTCAAAATGTAATTAGTTATAGGGATATACTATTAAAAACAATTAACTGTAAAAATAGTACAATCTTCCCAACTGTCTGTTCTTCTCGTCTTTGATCAGAACTAATTTATAGTAATATATGCTTTGAAATAGGGGGTGGGGGGGGGGGATGATAAAAATACGATCCAAATCTTATCACTCTAAAAATGCTTTTTCTATGCACGGGTACTGTCAAGTCTTTTTTATAAATCCTTGTATGGCGTAACAGTTCATATCTGAACGCAACAATGTGATAGTCAAGTAAAGGTGGGGGAGTGGAAGCGGAAATAGACATTGCGCGCTATCTTATTAAAAGGTTGACTGCCAAAATATATGTATAAAAAAAAAACTGTCCGTGTGCTTTGGAAGAAAAATCCAGGCTAAGTTCAATTTTTTTTCTCAGAGGCCATACAAAATGTGCCTACATTAGAATACCATGGTATTTCTGAAGTATAGACTATTCACAGAACAAACTCGAAGGAGTGTGAAAGGAGTTATATTTAACTCACGAAACCTCTTGAACACAAAAGTTGTGAGTTGAATGCAACTCATATGGCAGTCAACGTGTTAAAGCAATCGAAACGAAAAAATATCCATTTAAAAAACAAAACTGAAATGTTCTATAAGTTCCATTAAAAAAATACATATACATTTAAAAATAAGAGTAAATCGTAGTGTATTACATACCTAGCGATAAAATAAAAGGTACGTCTAACCATTAAAAAGATTCCGTCGAACTCACCTTACAATCCCAGCCGGATATCAAAAAATCTCCGACTCAAGTCTTCCGTCGTAAGCGCTGCTCAATCCCTCCTGACCAAACCTTCGATCGCCTCCGCTCGGTTTCTGCAAAAGCCGCTCGGCAAAAGCCTGGCTTTCTACGGCCGGGGCGAGGTTTCAACGGGGCACCCCTGCCGAGGGCTCGAAGGGGGGCCCTTGCCCCGCCAGCCATCCAGCTGGGCAGAGACACAAAGCCCCCGCATGCATCATGCATTGTTCCTGGATTTTAATGTTCAACTTATTTTTGGTTTTGTTTTGGTTGCTTGTTCACTAAGTTTCGATTTTTGCGTTGGTGGTTTTTTTTCTCTGAAAGGAAGAGGGACATTTTGGTTGTTGCTCGGATATTGAAATGAGGATGTTTGAGATTGAGACGGGAGCTGAATTGGCAATTGAGCATCGATGGTGTATTTGGGTGGGGACTCTAAAATGGAGATGTTTAGTAAAGGTTATGTGAGTGGTTTATTCCGTAATTCAATATTTGGAGTGTTTTTTTATTGGTGAGGCAATACGCAGCCTGCGTATTTAAGATTGATGGAGTCATAACTTTTGTGGATGTTCGTCATCGTTAGAGAGAAAATATGTTTCGTAAGGTTTCCTCAACGTGTTTAAATTGCGGTTTTCTCTTTTTTATAGTGCTGCCATCTATTTAAGGATAGTAGGTATTCGAAAATCCATCTACTGTATAGTATCTTCACAATTTTTTGTACTTTTTCTGTTTTTTCAATGGACATTTTGAAGCAAATAACACAATGTGAAATTGTTAATTAACTATTCGTAGGTCCTTTAAATAAGCATATTGTTTACTAATTTTGGTTTTGTACAAAGGGTGGAAAGGGCATCGTTATAAGAAAAGCTCAATCCAGTAACAATAATATTGTTTTTATAAATTGTATTTTGGTCTAAGTTTTAAATTCTTTCTCTAGTGCAACAATATGAGCCAAACGAAATTTTAAAATTTAGTGCTTGAAACTAAAATATGTATCAAAGTATAAAATTTTGTTTCTCGTCGATAAAATTATCAAAAACAAGCATTTTTTGTGTGCCATAAATTGGATAATAGTTTTTTTTCTCCATATTTTACTTAAAATTATAAATGTATTGTATTCGTATAGTATTACATTATAAAAGCTGTCTGTATGTCTGTATAAAATGTCTGTATTATGTACCTAATTATTGATGATCATTAATTTAGCGTTCTAAGTAGAAGTACATTGATCTAACTCTCCCTCTCTTTCGCTTACTCTCTCTCAACCTCTCCTTATCTGTAGATCTCTCCCTCTCGCACTCTCTAAAAACATTGCTCTACTTAATTAAACAATTAATATTGAAACACACAACTTAATTCAAATTCAAATTAACATTAATTTATATAAATGGAATTAATAATTTCCCGAAAAAAATTATACCATTGGTCAAGTTGTATAAATTTTAGGACATCATGAATGGAAATTATTGAGTTTTGATCTCGAATATACGATGCTTTGAGTGGTGTATAAAGGAAGAAATTATAGGTCACTTTAGCAATGTACTGTAAAATGATGAACCGAAACAGTTTTGAAAGTCACGGCAATATTAAACCTTTTTTCATGAGTGCTTAAAATTATGATTAATAGCCCAAAATTGAGGTAACTGTCTATTATTTAGACCCTTATTTAAAAAAAAAAAAAAAAATCAAATTATTGTTTCTAATTTCTCACAAGATGATAAAAAGTTATTATCGGTTTAAATGTTTTTATAAGGTTTCTTTGAGAAAAAACGCAATAAAGGCTTCATTTAGAAAAAATTATATATATATATATATATATATATATATATATATATATATATATATATATATATATATATATATATATATATATATATATATATATATATATATATATATATATATATATATATATATATATATATATATATATATATATATATATATATATATATATATATATATATATATATGTATGTATTTAAAAAAAAAAAAAAAAACTATTGTTGCGAAGTCAAACGAGTCACAATTTTTTTTTTCCATCTATTTAATGAAGATTTAAACCACTAGCTATATCTGTATTTAATACTGCTGCTTTTTAGAACATTTACATTGTAAAACTTATATTTAGTACAATTGTTTAACAATATATACATTAGGAACAAAACAAAAAAAGTAAATGTATTTACCAGTATCTTATTACTTAAGGATATCTCTTTTTGATTTCTGCTTTAAATTTTTAATACATTTTTTTTTAATGTATCTATCTCTTCCAATTTATTTTATGCACATGAGGCATTGTCTTGCTGCATTAGGAAACGTTACAAGGTTTTATCTACCCGGTTAAAAAAAAAAATTCCACCTTGCATTAAAAATTGGTTCCCATTTAGCTGCAAACCAACATTTGGTGTTTAGTTGCGGTCCGAAGTAGTACCATTAAATCGTGAGCAACAAATGTTGGTTGCCGCTAAATGGGAACCAATTTTTGGTGGAACAAAATTTTTAACAGTGTATAACCTCATAGCTAAAATAAGCATTAAAATTTCAAATTCATATTAGATGATATACGAAATCTCGAAATACTTCTAAGTTCGAATATAAATACCCCTATTAATGTCCGTGAACAAAGCCGAAGCACAAGCAAAGACTATCCAATCACCACTCTTCAAGCCTTTCTAGAAAAGGCCTACCCCGCAAGAAAAGCAAAGAAGAGGTGGTAAGCGAGGGGCGTATCCGTATAAAATAAAGCTTCCCGGGAGAACAATTAGTGGGGAACATCTAATTAATCAGGGTCGTCTCTGCCACTGAGAGCTGCATTGTTTCTGGGTGGGGTTTCCTGGGGATGTGCCTTTGGGTGCGCTCTGTTCCTTGTTGGCAGAGAAACGACACTTTTTTGGCGATATTTGATGGTTGGGAGTGTGGAGAGAAATTGAGAGAAATGTATGGGAACAGAGATTTTGACTGTATGTTATTTTTAGTGACTCGTCATATGGTTGTTATTGATATTTTTTCAGGATAGAGTAACAATCAAAATTAGAATGACAAATTTAATTTTACCTGATATAAAAAAACTGCCATGCATTTAGTTTAAAATTGATCGCAATTAAATACTTTAAATTTAACTAAAATATTAAGTTAATATTTCTTTTTTATTTTTATTTTAAATTTTGCACTGTCCCAAAATTATCGCCAAATGGCAAGTGTTCCGTGTTTTTAAGTATAAATAAAATATATACCTTCTAAAATTTCGGGTATTCAGCTACAAAAAAATAATTAAAAACTACTTTTATATTATTTTAGTCTACTATATTAGGTAGAAATTTTAAAATAGCACAAATTTGTAAATAAAATATTATTTATTATATAACATTATATAATTATTTATGTTTCTTCTTTAAATGCCTGAATTTAGACTTTTTTTTCAATTGTCATGCATTTGCTGTGATAGTTGTACTTTTATCTATAGTATAAAATGACATGGTGGGAAGCAAAACTTTCTTATGGTCATGAAAGTTTATTATTAAAAGGATAGATGAGAGGAAAACTTACGAAAAAATAAATTTTGCAGCCATTCAGTTTTAAATTTTTAGATATTCGTGAAGGATGAAATTATTTTTTAAACAGAAGAAATGAGTAGGGTGAAAAAAATATTTGATAATGAAATCCTCTGTGAGTTTTGAGATAAGTTATGAATTTAAGATAATAGATAAGTTCTTTTTTTAATTTCTTAAAAATTCTGAATTCTTTCCTTCAATTGTGATATTTTATATGCTTATAAGCCTTTCCCTATGGGTGAACTTTAAAGTGGTACTTTTATCAAATTATCGTATATATTTCACTCTAAAATTATAATAGCAAAAATACATAAAGAGGTTTTTAATTTTCGTCAAGTTAGCTTTTCCTAATTTCATACATACTTTTTTTTTTAAATGGTTTGTCTAGTGTTGGATTGCTACTCTTTTAATTATAGAAGCAATCAACAGTTATTATTTTTCATCCTTTGGTTGTTGTTTTTAATTCGGAGATATTGGCTTTAAGTTGGACTTTGCAGATTAAGGTATTTATCGGGAAACTGAATGTTCCAACGTGCTCTTATCGAATCTAAGGCACTAACACGGATTAGGAAGGCGATAGGGTATTGACCGCTGTGAATATGCAAACGGAAATCACATGTATAGAAGGTTTAGAACAATTTATTATTAGAATGAGAATGATTAAATTGAAACTTGGACTTTTTGGAAAGTTTAAATACGAGGAGGTTAGGATACATGGGGAGGAGAGGATACACACTGAGAAGGGGTTGTAGTCTCCAAGTCGGAAGTTTTGCTGCAAAGATGATCCAACATAGTATGTACCATTTCTCTATCTCTCGCTCCAAGCACAGCCTTAAATCTAGATTAAATTAAGCACGTATTTATCTCGTCATTTTTGTAATGAATTTTTACTTATCATTTTCGGATGTTCTTTCTCAATGTCCGTGTAATTAACCTATGTGTGAGCAGTAATAAATTTATCTTTTCTTTATTTGAATCTGAGTTGCTTCTTCCCTCGGTGTTACTTTGCATTTGACTCCAATGTTAATATGGTGTCAGCACGACGCCAATGTGGCCAGAGGCATCCACTAACGATCACGATGGCAGCCTAACTAATGCCTAACAAATGGTGCCATGACCTCTAAGAATTTATAGAATTTTGTAATACTTACGGATTGATAGAAACTCAGATTGAAATATTCCTTTAGTACGGAAGCAATCATGAATCGCGATAGAAAGTTTGATAATTTTTCCATGAACATTGTATTTTTGAGTGCTTTATTATACTATGTATTAGTTGTTATTGGACAAGGTACTTAACAAACCAGCATTGGTCCGCAAAAGTGTATTATTGTCATATTTTATTTATTGTATTAGTATTTTAAAATGCCTAATGATACTACAGAGTCAAGCATGGCTCCAACTCCACCAAATGTACAGTATAATTTGCCCAATGCAGCAGTCATTCAAAGTTTAATACCGGCATACGATGGTATCAGTGCTATAACAGCCAAATATTTTATTGACACGATCTCAAAATTAACAGCAGGATTAAATATTTCTCCGCAACAAACCATTCTTCTGGTTAAATCCAAGATCCGCGGAGATGCGCTTACTTCCCTCATCAATAATGAGGAATTAGCAAATGAGGACAATTGGGAGAATTTTAAATTAAAATTCTTGGAGTTCTTTCAAGAAACTCAAAGCCTTTCTTTAAGACAATCGAACCTTGCCCTATGCCAAATGTTACCTGATGAACAGGCAAAATCCTTTGCTTCTCGAATAACACAGGCTACTCGCAATTTTCTGGGTCCTGTTAACTTTGAATCTCCAGAAACGAAACAAATTTTTAATCAGATTCGTTTAGCTAAATTTATTGATGGAGTATTGCCCCAATATAAACAGCAATTGCTTACGAAAGACTTAATTGACTTCGACTCAGCGGTGAAATTTGTGCAGTTATTACAAGCAAATTCGGCTCTATTGCAATCCCAGGCCATATCTCATTTAAACATGCAAGCATGCAGCACTTCTAACTTAGCTCAAGCAAATGATAGCTTAACACATGAATTAATTCAACAATTATCTAAAGAAGTGGCGGACTTAAAAATTTCAGAACAGAATTTAAGTAAAAGAATAGATGCGCAAAACCTTCAAAGCAGGGGTAATTTTGGAAGAAACGTTAGGAATCAATGTCATATTTGTAAGAGGTTTGACTGCAACACAAGGCATGATAATCAAAATCGTTATTCAGGTTATAGAAATAATGGTAGGTTCAACAATTATAGTAGTAGAAGGGGTCAAAATAACTGGCAACAATTTGGTAGACCAAATTTCAATCAAGCGAGTAACTTTCAAATGCAAAATTCGGAAAATAGAGACTTTCAAAATTCGTTTAGATCAGACGGAGCAAACTGGTATCGGGGTAGGCACTTTCAAAATTGCGATAGAAGAGATTACAATAATCAAAGATACAATAATCCGTCGGTCAGACAAGAGAGGGGAAATTGGTCTTCTCCAAATAACCAAGATTTTGGTAGCAGAAGGAATTTAAATTAAAACGGAAATGCACTAATGAGCGTTCTGGTGTGTTTCCCGTAATTGATAAACAAATACATTTCAAAGATAGAATGAATTTGGGACGGAAAATAGAGAGAACGCGAACAATAAGTAACATGAATTCGGGAAGGTCAAGTGTTAGGAATAATCAGGGAACTGATGATTTTGGTCGTACACAAGGGTATGAAAACGAGCTTGTTTCAAATAAAACTTACATTCATACAACACAAACCAAACAAAATTCACTCACTGAGAGTTTTTTACCTATAATAAATTTTAAAATTGCAAACAAGGGATTAACCGGTCTTCTTGACACTGGTGCCTCCGTCAGTATCATAGATGTTAAAACCTTTGAAACAATCAAGAATATTGTACAAATCAGAAAGCTAACATCAGACATCACTATTTTTTCGGTATCGAAGCAAGCATTGGAGATCAAGGGATGTTTTGAAATTCCGATCACTATTGCAAATCAGAAATTCAGGCAGAAATTTTATGTAATCAATCAAACACTTTCAGATAGTTACAATTGTATTCTGGGGTTTGATTTTCTGAGAAAAAATGGGTTTACATTGAACTTAGATAAGGATATTTTAACGGGAGAAAAAGTCAGTATCAAAATTCGAGATGCTACTCAAACACAAGTGAACTTTGCTCACACTATGTCTTGGGCTAGATTGCAATCACATTATCGTTTAAAACCTTTTGAATCGAAATTGATTACACTGCAAATTAGTTCTGATATTGAAACGGGACAAGATGTTTTACTCGAACCGGTTGAAAGGAATAATGGAATCGAGATATCGCGTTCAATTGTTTCGGTGGATAGGACCAGGTCTGCTCAAATCATAATTAATAATTTAACCTCGCAAGAAATAAATCTGAATAAACATACTAAAATTGCGGCAATTGATAAGGACATTTCCGATGTTGAACTACAAAAGGTTAGACAGTTACGAAGAGCTCAACTAAAAATTTCGGATTTTAAATTGGAGCATCTTGATGCTAAAACTAAGGGGGAATTATTGAATTTACTCAATGAATTCGGGGATGTGTTCAGTAAGAATTTAGCCACTCTTGGAAGGTCAGATGAGGTAACTCCTGATTTTTCGATTGATTTAGAGCAGTTAAGTAATGGGAAGCAATTTCCAGTTCCCCAGGCATTAAGGGAAATTTTACGGGATTATCTTGACGAAATGTTAGATGCAGGTATTATAGAGAGAAGCGATTCATTTGTAAATTTCCCACTTATTCTAGTGAAAAAGAAAAATGTATCAGGTGTTGCGGAAAAACAAACATACAGAATTTGCGTCGATTTCCGCATGTTAAATAAGCTGGTTAAATATAACGCACATCCCTTACCACAAATCCATGTTGAATTAGAGAAACTGGCAGGCGGTAAGCACTACTGTAGTCTGGACTTAAATCAAAGTTTTTATCAAATTTCTTTAAAAACTGAAGATAAACAGTACATGTCTTTTGCAACTGAATTTGGCACCTATAGATTCTCGCGTCTACCAATGGGAACATCATTTGCAAGCTCTACGTTACAAAAATTATCGGACAAAGTCTTGGCTCCTATTAAACATCTTAAAATTTCTAATTTTATTGATGACTTTGCCATGTCTTCGGAGAATGTTGAAGAAATGCTTTACAAGCTTAAACAGTTTTTCACACAATTAAGAAAATTCAATTTAACACTAAATCCTTCTAAGTGTGAATTTTTTTTGTCAGAGATAATGTTTCTAGGTCACATTGTGTCAGAACAAGGAACTCGTCCAACAGGACAGAACATTGTTAAGATCGCTAATTTTGCTAGACCAAGGACTTTAAAGAAGTTACGAGGATTCTTAGGATTAGTAAATTATTACCGAAAGTTTATAAATAACTTTGCGCAAATTGCTTCGGTTTTAACAGACCTCACTAAAAACAGAGGCAGATTTACTTGGTCAGAAGAGGCACAGAAAGCCTTCGATTATTTGAAAGCTTGCCTTGATAAAGCTCCAATTTTAAGTCACCCAAGATATGACAGACAGTTTATACTTTCGACAGATTCGTCGAAAAAGGCAATTTCTGGCTGTTTAAGCCAACTTGACACCAAAACTGGTGTGAAATTGCCAATCGCTTTTTACTCTAAGAAATTAAATGAGGCCCAAACCAAATATCCTATTTTTCGACTCGAATTACTAGCTCTCGTAGAGAATCTTCGAGCTTTCAAATATCATTTATTAGGGAGACAATTTATTGTTGAAATTGACAATAAAACCGTTACACAGCTTAAATCCTTGCAAAATCCGGCAGATGCTATTTCGAGACAACTTTTAAAAATTCAAGAGTATGACATAATATTCAAACTCATTCCATCTAAAGATAATATAGTACCTGATATTCTGAGTAGAGATTTCTTTTGCAATTTGGTTGATAATCAACATGTTAATAATATGCAAATTCATGTCCCTTCGTTAGTGGAAATAAGAGAATCCCAAATTATTGACTTAGAGTGTTCAAAACTTATAGAAAAAATTAAATACAAACCAAACACTATTATGCCAAGTGAAAGATTCTTTTGTATAGAGAATGATTTGCTAATAAAAAAATCAGGGAAAGACACGCCGATGGGGAATGTTATTGTTAAGCAAATTTTTATTCCGAAAATCTTTAGACCTAATATATGTGCTTTGGTCCACAATCTACATTCAGGATTCTTGAAAACATATCAAAATGCAACACAATATTTTTTCTGGCCAAACATGTATGCTGACATTAAGCATTATGTGGAGACATGTAAGCATTGCTTTGAATTTCGCAGTCCGAACAGATTCAAGAATACGCCTTTGCAAGATAATATTTTGGCGACTAGGCCTTTACAGTTCGTGTCAGTCGATATCATAGGAAAATTAAAAACCACGTCGAATGGGAACAACTATATTTTGGTTTTTGTGGATTATTTCACAAGGTATATGGCATTATATGCTTTGAAAACACAAAAGTCAACTGAAGTAGCTGATAAGTTATTAAACTACGTTTCTATACATGGATTAATGGATAATCTGTTAAGTGATTGTGCCAGTAATTTTTCTTCAGCAGTACTAACTTCTTTGGCAGAGAAATTAAATATTAACAAACTGTTTTCTACACCATTTCGGCCCCAAACCAACTCAGTAAATGAAAATTCACACCGAGCGATAAAAACTGCATTAGCCATTTTTGGGAAGCAAAATATAAGTTGGGACGAAAGTCTTGATTTTTACCAAATGAATTATAATTCCACTCAACATTCAACGCATAATTTTTCGCCATTCTTCTTAATGTTTGGACGTGATGCTAACTTGCCTTACACTGTTAAAATTGACAGGGATTCAAACGAACATAATACAATCCCAATGTATGTTCAAAAACGCATGGACGACTTTGATAAAATCCAAAATTCTGTCACACGGAGTTATCATGCTCAAAGAGCTAAGCAACAAGAATATCGTCTTAGAAGTGGAGCCATCGATCGTGACTTTCAGATTGGTGATCTTGTTTTCCTACATACTCCTGGTCTAGACAGGAAATACAGTCTTGTACGTAAACCCCTCTTTTCGGGTCCTTTCAAAATTTTAAAACGCAATTCCGCAGTAAATTATACAATTCAAAGTGTAGATAAGGCCAAGCCAAGAATTTTCAAGGTACATGCGGAAAGGTTGCTCCCCTTTACGGAGAGAAGAGAGGAACTGACAATTCCCAAACAGATAGACACGCAGGGTGTTGCGAACAAACGTCCCGTAGTCCTAGCGGATAAAATTTTCGGGGACACTGACAGTGAAACTAGTGATTTTGAGGATAATCTGCCACTGATTTATTTACAAACTACGAAAGGAGTTAATGAAAATCTATTCCAAAATGCACAAGACACAACATATGATACAACACACATTCAACAAGACAGACAACAAGGTAATCATTCACACACTTTTCCTACACAACATAACAGTCAACCTTCAAATTCGAGAATTTCTTTACACAAAAACACAAATGAATATCAAAAACATTCTGATACGAACGATAGAAGTAGTTTCAACGAAGATTCAGATGACTCGGAACAAACAATTATTTATGAGAGTAATGATCTAGTGAATGAACAACAATCATCGAGCGATACTGTTATTTACAATGATACGAATAGTGCGAATAAGCCAACACATGGTTATAGATTGCGATCAACAAGTCGCATAGCAGAAAACACGGAAGAGAGTTCGGCTCCAAGACAATTGTTAAATTGGGCTTTGGAGTTTACAAAAGATTAGGGTTTTCTGAGTCAACTGGGAGTTTATTTTATTTCTACTACGGATAGCACATTTCATTGAACTTTTGGTTAGAAAATAAAGTTAAAATTTGCATGAGGTCACGTTTAAATCAATGAGAGATGCATAAAAATTAAATTTTTGCAAAAGGATTAAACGTTTATAAGTTGCGTTTGAATTACAGTTAAGTAAATAATCAGTCTTCTACTGTATGTTAAGCAAGATATTTTTGTATTGTAAATAAGCATAAAATTTTGTTGTTTTGTTTTTCTTTGCTAACTCTTCAATCACGAAGAGCATCTTTTTCCTGAAGAAACATTGTAAGTCACAAACTATGGAAACAGCCATACGATTGTCACCATGTATTGATATACGGTTCTACGGGGATAGAGTACTGACTTCACACTTAGAATATAATTTCTTTTCCTTGAGATCAATTGTTTTCTTCATTAAACCTAATTTTATTTTTTTTTTCCTATTAAGATTCAGTCTGATCAACTAATCTTCTTCTGGAATTTCTTGTGTTTTATTTGGAATAATGTTAATCAATGTTCAGATCTTTTCCCTTGACTGCTGGCGGACAATTGAGATTCTGGACAGTGATTTTCTGATTTTTTTTTTCCAAACTTTGTAATAATGATAAAAGACAAAGCGAAACTTTAATAAAAAAGGGACAAAAAGGGGAAAAGCAAACTTTAGGGATGAAAGCTTTCACTCTTTAACGTAGAACGAATTTCAATCGTCATAAAACTCTTACACTGGAAGGAAGGTAAATAATTTATTTTTTTTGTATATGTTTAGATTTTTCGTGATTATATGCCCTTTTGCTAATTAGCAGATTAGTGGACACTACGAACTAAACGTTACTAGGGCAAGAAGGGAACAGGAATAATTGTTTTTTTTCTTGTACCTAGGTGAGAAGTGAGGAATTGGTCATTCAGGGTTATGACTCTTTGATTTGAGTTTTGCATAAGGACTCATTGCACAGTACATTTGGTGTTAATGAAACAAAATATTACTAATTAAGGGGAAAATTCCTTACTTTATTTTGGCTTGTGATCTGTAAAGTCAGATCAATTTGACGTTTTTTTAATGTGTGGTCGGTTAATTTACTTGTCTATGAACGATAACAGCATGGTATTGAAGCATTTAAAATTTGTTTTGAGTAAATTATGTAGTTGACTCGATAAGATATATTGTATCTTAATTTTACTTTTCTTGTTCTTTTGGAGCAGTTAGAACTGTGTTTAAGAAAATTAATCTCTCTCTATGTATGAGAGAAACGTAATCTACTTCCTTTTTTACGATTTTTTTTTTTTTACTTATATACTTATACTTCTTTAAATAATACTGCAATTTATTGCTTTTGCTTCCTGTTAGGGAATTTTTTGTTTGTTCTTTTCTAAATGGTTAGGAAATTTTTTTTTTTGGTCTAGGTTAAAAGAAAATTTAATTTACTTTATACTTCTTTTCTTTCTTTCTTTCTTTTAACATCGTTTTTTTATTGGCTGTGTTGGGAGTGAAGTAGAGTGATGGGTACAATTTCTTACAGAACCCCTCCTAGCACTAGTCCTACTACTGACGAGCTTGGCTGAGGCTAAAAACTCAGAAATTTGTCATCTCATGGATGGAACCTTCCAGTGCGCCCCAGCACCAAGGAAGATCTTACAAAAGATCAATTTACCAACGAATGCATGTGAGGTTCATTCATGTGTAAACTGTATCATATCTACAAAAAGTTTTCTTATCACAGACGAATTTGCACTTATAACACCAAGCAAATTCTTACTTCAGGCGGAACCTATAAACAATGATACTTTAGGTCACACTCCTAATGTGGGCAGTTTCTACGAGTGCGACAATAATTCATTATGCGATTGTGCGGTAATCGCATGTAAGATTATGAGTTTTGTAAGACATTTACGTGTTCTAACTCTGCAAAGTGTAAGTGTAACCTAACGCATGAAAATACGGTACTTTTCCATATTGGGGAGGACCAGACAATTCGAAATCCAACTATTCTGAATTTAGAAGTCTGCTTTTTCCAAAAGAGCATGCCACAACACCACAGAAAACTGCTAGAACACGAAACTGCGACGTTTTCTCAGAATAATCTAACCATCCTTTTTAATGATCCCATCTTAACTTTACCCTCGGAGGGAAGGCTGATCTTGAGAACTCAGGATTACGAAATGTTAATCAGCGTTTCAACTGATTTACAAATTACAGTGCCATTTGAGATATTAGCTTACAAATCCAAACTCACTATCATATTCATTGATAAACATGGTTTATCAGTGACCGGAGAGTTCCAAACTACAGGCAAAGACTATTGTCGTTTAAATACATGCATTTTGTGTAGGGAGAATTTGCGAACCTTTTGGTGTTGGCAGAAGACTTATCAATATGTCTTCTGTATACTAATTTTGTTATTGACTCTTCTCTGTTTAATGACAATTAAAAGAATTGTCAAAACAATGTTCTGGACAATACGCATGATTTTTCTGCAAATTTTAGTGTTTTTGAGGCTATTCCGATTCTGTGCTCGTCTATGCTTGTTAATGGGTTCCTGGCTGGGAAACACCATTCGGCACTTTAGTGATTCTTGTGTTCAAACTCTCGAGGATAAAGCAAAAACATCTATGACGAGTTTCAAACTCACATCACTTGTGATTTTGACCTTAATGCTCTGTGCACAAGAGGTGAAATCGGAATGCACCGACTACAGTATCATCAAATCAGATCTACGGAAATGTGAAAATATAGGTGCTACTGAACAAATTTGTGAGATCTTCACAACCGCAGACATTGTCCTACGAAATATTGGACATCAAACATGCCTCTGGTTTCACTCTCTAGACGAAAAACCACTGTTTTCGCTCCAATTAACCCTGCAAGCGGTCGAATGTCACTTTTCAACTAAACGAGAATACTATACTTTTCCTGTGGAAATATTTCACATCGCGCAGACAAGCTGTGCTCAAAACACTTACTGCTCATGGGGACATCATTGTGTAAAGGAATCCTTTTCAGGACTCCACTTTGAATCAGAAACTCAAGAATCTAGAACCTTCAGCGGGATTTCTGCATGTCAGCAATCTTCCGTGGGAAATGGGTGCCTCATCAAACATCGCGCAGCGTGCGAATTTCGAAGATCCTACCTAGTTCCTGATTTACTACACAGCTTTGAGGTGTCATCAATTACAGGCTATTCCTGCTCTTACAACATCGCACTGGTTCACTCAAACAATGGGACAGTTTCCCATATCACACTGAGAGATCGTCTTCTACTTCCAAATGGTATTTTGGCAACCCTGATTGGTGCGTTTGATCAGGCCCAAATACACATGTCTGATTCACTAGTGCTAAGTGTTCAAGATCAAACTCTTGGTTTCTTAACCAAGGCCAGTGAGAAAAACAGCCCCACTTCTCTTATTGGTGAAGTCCAAGCTAATTCTTCTTTCACGAAAAATGTCATTTTTGACACTAATTTGTTTGACTGTGATCACTTTGAAAATACCTTACGCTGCACGGAAAGACCTCAAGCCATCCGCGTCATGATGCAAACCGGGGAGAATCAGCTACCATTAACCAAGGACCTCCATTCCTTCTACCTAGAGAGAGGTGCTCTTAAATCCAAACTATTGTCTTCATCACCAGTAAAAGTACAATTTCAATTCACGAACTTTAAAATTTCGGTGGAGAGTAACACAATTTGTCCACTGTTTAGTGACAAGCCCATTTTAGTGTCAGGATGCTACAAGTGTGGTATTTTGGCTACTATGGTACTTTCTGCCAAATCATCATGCAAGCCTGGTTTAGTCAGCGTTCACTTCAACAATCTCATGATTTATACCAAGGCTATCAATTTACTTGAAGATTTTAATGATTTAACTGTAAAATTTCTTTCAGATGTAAAATGTAGTGAGGAAAAGATATGTTTGAAATCAAGTTCTAATGTGCAATGCCGAGTTATTAACTTTTGTTTACATGAGCCAAGCATTCATCTGTTGAAGATGCAGGGAAACTATTCAGAAATTTCCTCATCATCGGCAAATAGTGGAATATTTGATTGGATGCATTTCGGTTCTTTAAATTCAGCTTTCTTTTTGTTTAAATTAAGTAGTACTATTCTAATTACAATTGGGATACTAATTACCCTTTTGTCAACTTGTATAACCTGTTGCTTCAAAAAATAGTTTTTTTTTTCCATTAATGCAATGCTATAATCTGCTTGAAATATCTCTTTTTATTAGCAAAATGTAGTTATATATATATATTATCACCACTCTTCTTTTGGTGATTTTCCAGATAGGTGTCTTTTCTAGGTAGTAAGCAACTATACCGAAAGTTTTCAGTACATATAGGTTGACCAGGAAAGTTTAATAGTTATTGTTAGCTATATAGGTTACTCATTTATTTTAAACTTCCTACGGAAATGTTTTTTTATTGATTGGTGCATAGTACATCCAGACGTATTTTTCCCTTAGGAGATCTATATGGGGCATCTTTGTCTTTACACTATATTTTTTTCTTAAGTTAGGGATTTTAAATATACTTTTAGTTTCAGGTGGTGGTGTCTTTTATAACCAATTGTACGTCTGACATTATAGTTTAGTGTGTTTTCAAGGGAACTTATTTCCAGAGTTTCTTTTGTTACAATTAGAAGAAATAATTATTTAATTATGAAATTTGGAATTAAAGCCTGAGAGTTAAGAAATTTTGTTAAATCTGAATTATTTAGATTTAATGCAAAATACTGCTAATCTGGAAATAGGACTTCTTGGAAGTGTATTTTTCTTTTATATATTTGATGTTCTTTATTTTATTTTTGTATTAATGTGTCATTTAACTAATTCACAGTAATGTGGTATTTTACTGTTCTCAAACAATTAATTTATGACGTGTAGTAGTTTATGACATATACGCTATATTTTGTACTGATAATGTCTTCTTTATCTTTCTTTGTTTACCAACTATACTCAAGGTATGGTAAGGCTGGATTATGTATTTTTCTTTGTGTTGGAGAGTGGAGAGAGAGAGAGAGATCTTGCAGCAATCTTTGTTGGTAATATCAATTTAGAAAAGAAAAAAAGCGTGTTTTTTTTGTGTTCTTTGGTATTTAAAAAAAAAAAAAATAACCAATTTTTTTTTTTAGAGGGAAAGGGGAAATATTTGTTGGATTGCTACTCTTTTAATTATAGAAGCAATCAACAGTTATTATTTTTCATCCTTTGGTTGTTGTTTTTAATTCGGAGATATTGGCTTTAAGTTGGACTTTGCAGATTAAGGTATTTATCGGGAAACTGAATGTTCCAACGTGCTCTTATCGAATCTAAGGCACTAACACGGATTAGGAAGGCGATAGGGTATTGACCGCTGTGAATATGCAAACGGAAATCACATGTATAGAAGGTTTAGAACAATTTATTATTAGAATGAGAATGATTAAATTGAAACTTGGACTTTTTGGAAAGTTTAAATACGAGGAGGTTAGGATACATGGGGAGGAGAGGATACACACTGAGAAGGGGTTGTAGTCTCCAAGTCGGAAGTTTTGCTGCAAAGATGATCCAACATAGTATGTACCATTTCTCTATCTCTCGCTCCAAGCACAGCCTTAAATCTAGATTAAATTAAGCACGTATTTATCTCGTCATTTTTGTAATGAATTTTTACTTATCATTTTCGGATGTTCTTTCTCAATGTCCGTGTAATTAACCTATGTGTGAGCAGTAATAAATTTATCTTTTCTTTATTTGAATCTGAGTTGCTTCTTCCCTCGGTGTTACTTTGCATTTGACTCCAATGTTAATATGGTGTCAGCACGACGCCAATGTGGCCAGAGGCATCCACTAACGATCACGATGGCAGCCTAACTAATGCCTAACAAATTAATGCCTAACACTAGGTTATTTGCGCTCATCTCTTGATAGATAAATAAAAGCCAGTTTTGTGAGCAATTTTCATGTTTAATGGATCATACATATTAAAAAAATACAGAGTATTATTTTGTTTTTAAAGTAGGCATGCCGAATAAGCCAATAGCATTCAAGAAGGTCATCCCTGTCCGTAACAAAAAGTGATCTGCTGATTGGTGGTACTCAAGTGTTTCAGGGAGGCAACTTTGTAATCAAATATAAAGCTAATGAAGAAATTATCAGCGAAGGATATTTAGCAAACGAAAACGTGGTTCTTTCCAAACTCTAGTGTTCAAATAAGTTTGTTTTGCTTGTCAAGCAATATTATATGAGTGAATTCATTTATGAATACAACTTATTCTTGAAGTACTTTTTATTTAATTTCAAAATCCATAATCTTTATTGGTGAACTTATTAAAGACACTAAACATGCCATTGATTTATAAATTATTATTATTATATCTTATTTTTTAGTTTTATAAATTTTGTAGCTTACGTTTAGCTTACTTCATTTGTCTAGAGATCACGACTCACTTTTGACATTTATATCTATGAGTTCTGTGCGAGAGTCGGCATTCAAGAAAAAATATAATTTACTTGCTTTGATTGTGAGGAAGAATACATTTTTTTATAATTTAAGAAAGTTTTTGAAATGCAAAAGTACTTTTTTAAAAATTTAATTAACAATTTATACTATTGACTCCATCTATATTTCAGTTAGGATATTCCAATGCCAAATAGAACCATTAAAAAAAAAAAAAATTAAATTTTAAATCTACGAAATGAGCAAATATTTAAAAATGATTTTTTTTCCCACTTAGTTTTATAATCAACCTAAACACACAGCAAGTTCAGGGCAAACTGTTTGTGTGGTTTCAATATTAAAAATGTTCTAACCTAAGATTGTCTTTATTTATTAAAAAAAAATATGGTATTTAATTTTTAAAGTTAACCGAAGAAAAGAGCAACGACAAGGGGCGTACTGGCCATTGGGTTGTTCGGTGCAATCACCGGACCGGTCAGTGTCTGTAAAAAAAGGGCCGGTCCAGTAGAAAAGGTGGGGTTTTTTTTACGGTTTTTCAATATAATTTTAGTAAGTCTTTCTTGACTTTTTTTAAAAATCTCAACGCATTAAAATTCCCACTATCCACTCCCCATCAGATCTATTTACTATTATTGAACTATTACTTTAGTTTCAGAGACATTATATTTATATCAAAAAGTTTCTTAGAATCTTTTTTTTACCGATTATGATATGTAGTATTTAGAAAATCAATGAACTAAGTTTTATATATTATCGTATTATTTTATAACTTTTAAAGTATAAAATATATCAATGATTTATGGAAACCAAATTCACTCAAAAGAGGTATAAATAGTAGAGACAGAGAAAATTCGATTTAATCAAACTAATTATTAAAACGATTTAATTATTAAAATTAGTGGATAAATAAAACAATTTCATTATTGAAATTGATTATTAAATATAAATATTTAAATAATAATTATTAAAATTACATTAATGATTATACTGAAAATTTAGGTCGGCATAAACCTAAAATCACCGGGCCGATTTTATGTTCCAGTACGCCCCTGGCAACAACCATTCAATTATTATATCATTTACAAGTGCTGGAATGTAATTTATGATAGTTTTTGCAAGATAACCCACTCCACATGAAGAAAACCAACTACTGCTCTAGGAATCAGACCCAGAGCCATCGGGCGTTTAATTTCCAACTCTTTGTCAAATTTTGTAACTGCTACATATTTTAAAATGCTTCTCTTTTTTTCTTTCAATACCTACTGATTTATAAAATTTTGAAAAGATTTCAGTTTTAACGAAATAAAGATATATTTATTAGAGGACTACACGTTTCAGTGGATTTGTTTTCATGAATATTATTACAATTATCAATGCAATTTAGAAAGTTTCATGTTTCAAATATATAAAATAAGAATAATAATGAAGTTAAATCCCATTAAATTTTATTGAAAACAAAGTGTTTTTTAAATTTTCTATAAGCAAATAACAGTCATATAAATTATGTAAAAAAAAATAACCATTTTATGGCTAACATGTATTTGTATATTTATAAACGTGTAGCTATTTTACGAAAAGGAGAATCTTCAAAAAGCAGAAAAACACGCCAATAGTACTCTTATATTTGTTAGGCAGTTACTTTCAATAACATTAACAATTTCTTCCTAGAATCCCCATTCGATAAGTAGTCATCATCTCCTTCAACCCTTCCCCCCCCCCTCTCCACCCCTACCAAGATAGATGACAAGTTGTTGTTTTTCTACAAAGGGTTGAAATTTTCCAATTCAGTTGATCGGTTTATTAACGGATTTATTTTATAAAGGAAGAGTTTAGGGGCAAGCATTCAATTGCTGCCCAAAATTTTTACGTGTAATGTAAATAAACTCTTAAATTAATGTAAATAACAAATGCCTATAAAAATTGTCGGTACTATAAAAAATAAACTTATAGTAAGTATTAAAAGGCAATAAGAAATCTAAAAAGTAATTAGAAATCGCACAAATGTTAAAGGCTTTATTCTATTAATTAAAAAGTACAGGTACAATAGAATTAGAATATATTAATTGTATAAATTTTTAACCCATTTATGACATGACGCCGTTAGATGGCAGCACCATATGTAAAACACACAGCTAGAATCGAACTCAAAGCCCTCAAGCAGGAATTCATGACAAAGTAATTTGTGAAATAAATGTGTTTTTATTGAGATCGTAGAGGATAAAATTAAGCGTCAGAATGTCACCTCCTACTATTGCTTGCTACAACCACTCAAACATAAATCTTCCAAATATACCATCTATATAATCTAAGAATATATCATTTACGTCAAGTTAAAAACTGGCAACTGTAATTAATCCTGAAATGGTACTTATACTTCTAAGAGTTGTAGTTCAGTATAGGTATCATCTTTAATAATATTTTTTGTTACCATTCTATGTTAAATTATTGATTTTAAAATTAAATGTCAGTGCTGTTATAACAAGTAAAAAAACTGCTGTTTTGAGGCATTAAGTTTTGCAAGGATGTTAGAAAAATATAGCATTAATTGGATATCCCATAAAAAAAAATTGGATAGCTAATGGGGAAAATTTTTAGTCCATTGTTTCATTAAGTAACTGTGTGTCATCTTGTCACCCATGAAACAAACTTTGATAGTATGCTATCAATTTTTTTTTTTTTTTTTTATTATTATTATTATTATTATTTTTTTTTTTTTTTTTTTTTTGTGCTAAACAACATTAGCTCACATAAAATTACCCGGATAAAATCGTTAACTCATTCTTTCTATGAGATTTTAATTTTATTCGGGGTTTGCTCGAAATTAATCACCATGGATTAAAATTATGACAAGTTTTGTGCCCAAAACCCTGTGCCGTTCAATTTCGGATCGCTTAAGCATAGAGCACTTCTATGTTTTCCCTTTACACTTTTTTTTAAAACTTGCAACTGTTATTTGAATATTCCCATCTAATTATCCAAAAACACTAACTATAATTTGAATGAAAAATAGCTTAAATTTGACTTCTTAAAATTACTTTCTAAAAAAAGATTTAAGATGTCCAATAAAACTAAACAATGTACAAAAAAGTATACATAATTGATCGAAGCTCGTCCAAAGGTCAAGGCAAACCACATTCACTGCACACCAAAGTTCAAAATATTCTCTAAGACAGCAGTTTATTCCCTACCTCAGGCAAAGAAAGTGAAATGCAAATCAACTGGCCTTAAAAAGTCCCCAATTGGCGATTGAACTGTGTCGCCAGGCAGAGAATCCAGCAACCCTTGTCTCGCAGCGAGAGGTATCACCACGCGACATTTGTGTGACAGAGACTTTCATAGCTGGAGTCCAACACTTCCAACGAGACTTTCTTGATTAGTCTTTTGCACAGGAACTTTTGTAAGACGTACTCTACTTTGTTGGATAATATATCACGAGGAGTTTGAATGGAAAAGTCATCTGCCTCCTAACTCTAACTCTTTATCATTTAAATTGAAAGCCTTTGAACCATGTGATTAAGTATTGTTAATAAAGATAATTGCATGAAAAGAGTACTGCCAAATCCTAAATTACATTTTTATGTAATCTAAACTGTAAAGCATTTTTTGTATCTTGTAAACTGCTCTGTTGAGCTTTCAATTTATTAATTTATTTCTAATTGTGCAAAGCAATACATTTCATATACATATACTACTCTTTAACTGACTGGAGCAGCATGGCCGTAGTGTTGCTTTTGCGCCACAAAAACTAACCAACCAACCAACTTTAACTGACATCTATCGCATATTAAAAGTATTTAGTTCGCATTGAAGATAACTTGTCTGTTCCTGCTCTTCGTGATTCAGAGTTGTATGTTCTAGTCCATAAATTGGTAGATAAATATTGCCCTCAAAATAGTTTTTAGTGCAACAAACACATAAACTTCAAGACCAATTCATCTAAGACGTAAATAGGACACGCAATATCTAAAAATCATAAACAAATATTTGACTAGCCTTCATCAATTCATTAATAGCCATTGAAAGGCAACGTTGGGTTATCCAGTATTTTAAGAAAATTATTTACTTTTTATATAGTAGCACTAGAGGCCCGAGTGCATTAACATCGATCTGCTCTTATGGAATTAAAACCCATATTTTTAACTAAATCTACATTTCTAAAATTCCACCACCACTTCTATAACACCGTTTTATGTGTTGAACTCACATAGTCACATATGATCGGCCTCTAGGACCGACACTCATAACATGCAAATGTCGTATATATGTCCCAGGTAGTACAGTGGTATTGTCCAATGTCGGAAAGAGGGGTTCTGGGAAGATTGGCGAGAATCAGTTCAAAATACACGATTTTTTAAAAAAAATAAACATGTCAAAACCAAATCAAAACATATTTTTTACCCCTCTGTCCTTTCTTAAAAATAAATATATATTTCAATTTTAAAACTCTGCATCAACATTTCAAAACATTTTACCCAGGACGGGCAGTCTACAACGACCCACATTGGGATTGGCCAGTATTGAGATATATTGGCCAACGTATTTGTGATGCTAGTGGGGGCTACTGAGATCTGAGATCAAAGAGAAGAATGTCATGGTTGAAGTTGATCACGGTCCATAATGTAAAATTACTTTCAGAATTAGGTTAAGGCTGGCGTTTTACACTACACTGATGTAGCAATAAGTTCATATAAAGATTTTGTGTGTCTGAGGTCAACATTCCCTGAGAAAAGTGCAAATACTACTGATGCTTGGCGATAAGTAAAAAAAAAAGTCTCATTGGGAATAGTGAATACATCAAAATTCAATAAAAATTTATGATTAGAAGTAAAATCGATGTTGACCAGAATTTAATGTCTATTAATTCGTAAGTATTCTGTAAATGCTACAAACAGGTGTCATGTACATATCAATTTAAAGATTAGAATTATAGGATTAAATACAATTCAAGTGGAAAATCAAACTGGGGGGAAGTGCCTTTAGTTTCAATCGGATGTGTATTTTCAGTGTAAATGTATAAGAAGTTCGCATCTTGGCGCCAAACAGAAGAAATATTGAATTAGAACTTAGGTAATCGACGACAAATTTTTTCTCTAAATTCGTCGCGAAACACACCTAATATGTGACATTTGAATTTCTTGAAAACCTCTAAATTGACCTGATTTTTTATCACATGTCGTCAACCTCAAAAGGGAGGAATTTCAGACATATACATTAAATGTTTGCCAAATTAAGCTCGATTTATAAAGGTACCTGATTCACAGAAATAAAAATGTATGAAGAAACGGTGTTTTAGTGACAATGACTGTCGAATTCAAACTGTTTCATTATAAATTTCAGTGATTATCGTTATTTTAATTTAGCCTGGATTACTTCTATAAAAAAAAAAATTATTATGAGTTTTATAAAATATAGGATGATGAGATTAACCATATTAAAAAAAAAAATCTTTTATAATTATACGTTTTTATAAAACAAGTATATATTGTTAGTACAGTCATCGTCGTATTTTTCGTACAACATCTTTTACAAGAGATCTTTGTCAACTAACTTTTACACCATAACTCTAGCCCTATTCAATATTACTTGTATTATTTCTCTAATACAAGTATCCTATGTTTTATCTTTGACCAACATAACCTGTCGAATGACCGAAGTTTGACCGTAAAATATACACCTCTTCACTTACTAACGTCTCATGTAACCTCGAATGTGAAACGACTTTCAATTCAGATTAGCATTTAAAAAGTTAACATCCAATCAAAACACTACACATCAACACCAAATTGCAGCCACGATTGTCAGTCAAAAGCACTAATACATTATGATCATCACAGCCAACCTCCCTCCAGAGGAATTGATTCAGCTCTGGACAGTTGGCAACACTGCATCCGGGATCGATACAGAAGTAGAAAGCAGAGTTAATCTGCAGGGTGTGCTCAAGATTAGAAAATTAAAAGTCGTATTTCAAATAAAATCCCATTATACGTAGGAGGAGCCATTCGTACTTTATATTTCTCTCTCAATAGCAGAGCAGTCACAAGACAAAGATAGATCGGACTCGATACGCAATCAGTCTCCTTTAAAGCACAGGTGGGGCACGTGCGAATTGCATTAGGACTCGGGATTGTAGCTGCAAATGCATTTGGGTGCGTTGAAATGTCGAGCAGCTTAGTAATTGCATTCATTTTAATTAAGTTCGTCACTCCCCTTTGTTAGGTGGTTGTGTGTGGTAAGGATGGATTTATGTATGGTTGGGTCGGATTGAGATTCAATCAATTAAGTTAAGTGTATGAGTTTTTATTTAAATCTTGTAACAGATGTAAATTAAGATCTGACATGAATACTATGACTAGATATTCAGATCTAAGTTTATGCTAAGCTGAGATGATAACCAAAAAAATAAATATTCGTACCTTATGTCTTCGGTCGGATTGAGATGAAATAAATTAGGTTAAGTGCATACTTTTTTACTGAAATCTTGTCAGATTTAAAGTATAACATTTTTAGAAACAGATGTTTATTAAGATCGGACAATTCGACATGAGTACCATGACTAGCAAGGCCGTTGGTTGTGGAGAGGGGAGGACCCCGGGACAACCCTCCCGAAATTGTGTGAAATCTTGTTTTACCACTTCCCTTTCTTTTTTTTTTTTTTTCTTTTTCATTTTTTTTTTTCCCCTTTCCTTTTTGTGTGTGTGTGTGTAACTTGTTATATGTATTTAATCAAATCTTCGACCGTAACCCCCCCCCCCCACCCGAAAAAAAACACCTGACTACCGGCTTGATGACTAGATATTCAAATATAAAACCTATGCTTAGAAGTAGTTTTTTAACTAAAATAAATTATTCATATCTTATGCTTTATCCACCAATGCTTTCAAACAACAACTATAAAATTCAGCAAAATTTTTAGACTTTTGTGATTGACAGAATTCAATATTATTTTGTAATTAAAAAAAACTGGGTTTAGAATTGATATTTTTTTTATTTTTTTTTCTAATAAATTCATTGCATTTTTCAAGTAATGCATCTTATCAATCGTGTTTTTTAGTGCACGACACAAAAAATAATGTCGAAAATATTATATCTAAAAATCATATAATAAGTTTATGTGGTTACTTAAGAGATAGTTTTACATTTAAGCATTTATGGATGTAGAGGGTAAATATACAATTTCTTTTTTATGTATGAGAGTCAAGGCGTAGTGAAAGAATATTATTAGTGTAAGAATATTTAAAAAGAGTTTAGTGAGTTACTGCCTAGGAGAGTGGTATAGTATTTCACCGCCAAGTCCCACGCCAAAGCGATAGAACCTTAAAGTGTACAATGTACATACTAACCAAGCACAAACAGTTTTACAACTCTTCACAGCTTGGCTATTACTATAATAAACACCATGTTTTGTTTGTTTTTACCATCGTATTGCTTCATCAATCAATATATAAAACTAAGTTGTTTGTACGTCTGAACCTCATACAAATCCACAGTTTTGCACCTAGAGGTACGAAATTTGGTACATAGAAGCTTTAGTACATGGAGATTATAGAGAAGAACTTTTAAATTCGATTAAAGTTTCTTTCATTAAAATTTAATGACATTAAATAAGAATTCTTGGAATGGCAAAGATATTTTTTATTGCATCAGAATAATACTAAAAGTTATTTCAATGTGTCCCCCTTATTTTTCTGATTATTTTTATGTATTACAATCGTCTCTCCGATAAAGTGTTCGAATTTTATTGCAATATTTCCACATATTTTCTGTCAGTCAATACCGTAGTCAACTTCTGCGTATGAGCGATTTCAAGCATCGTTTTTTTATGCATCGTTTTGTTTTCTACGTTTTAAATTCATCATGTTTTTGTTTACATTTTGTGTTGTCGTCAAAGGTGTATTGTGCTCAGCGGGTATTGACATTTTGATTTTATTTAAGGAGTATTAATAACACTTAAGCAAAATAAATTCTTTAAATTCCTTTGTATTTTATTAGCAAATATCTTCTGTATTACAGTTGTTATAAATATCTAACATCTAAAAGTTCGTTTACCATCATAATTAATTTATCACTATACGTTCGGGCCATTATGGGATGTTTTCAGTCCAATTTTGGTCAAATTAATAAATCTATAATATATTTTTCCACTACGTGTCCATTACAAGATCAAATGTAAAAGGGCCGTCTAATGTGAAACCCCTACGACTAATATTGGTACTATTACGTTATATTCTTACCACTTGGCGATAATTTTTCGGTAGATAACGCTATCGTTTCAATGCCTGTTAATTTTTTTCTTAGTTCAGATTTTGTTTTATTTTAAAACAAAAATTAAGAACTTCGTACAACATATTTTCATAATTATTTTTTGTAAATAGAGACTAGAGCTGTACTACAGACACCAGACATATTTTGTTGAGTATGTTTACAGGTGTTTTGTTCATATTAAAAAAAATATACAAAATTATTTTAAGCATAAAATCTAAAACTGTAATATTATTTCGATGTTTACAAAATTTTAAATGGTCAAATTTTTCTGACTGAATTAATTTAAATTATAAATATAACTTCATTTGTTGAGAGTGACTCCAAACATACATATAATTTAGCATAGTAACGGATTATTTAGTCTCAATTTGACTTAATTACTTGATGGCGAAGATTATTGAAGCTCACTGAAAACTTTCGAATTATTTCAACATTTGTTAATATGTCGCCAATATGTCTAAATGCAAAATATAGAACATCTGCCGCCAAAGAGCTAGGGAATCGATTAATGTTTGCAAAGACATAATCGATTGGAGAATAACCAAACCCGCTATCAATTAAAGAAACCATGCATGTGTTATAGTAGGTTGGAAGCTGATCACCAACAACAATTATTCTGGAGAAATTCCGAGTCTATGTAACTCGTAAGTTATGGATGTCCTTCAACGGGTCCCCAGCAGCGCGGGGCCAAGCAGTTATTATCTATACAAGAGAACAAGGCAAAATGTTATAGTGAAAATCATTATTACCAGGATTTTGTTCTGCACCCACTTCTGGTTTTTCTTTTAGTTGTGGTCTAAACTTTAGTCTGACTTAATGCCGGAACTCTTGGATGATATTCTAATCAATCTTTTTCCTATTTTCTTTTAAAGGAATTAGACAGTAGAATGAGGTTCTACATCACCAGAGAATGATCCCGAAGGTTGGCCTGGATTATAATCCTGGATAATATCATAAGATAGATAATGTAATTGACAGAAATGGACGCTTTTTCTCGCGTTTCTGTTCCTGCGACTTTGGTACCCGGCATGTAGCAATGACCCTCATTAAATAGCTCAAATCTTCCCCAGTTAAAGTTGAGAAAGTATGATAAAAAAATTCGGAAATTTGTATTTACAATTTCTGTAAGGAAATCAAAAAGGGGTCAAATTTCTAAGTTCTATTTCGATATCTCGATTTGAAGCCAAAGTATGAACTTCCCACAGAGTTGTCACGGAAGCATTCCTACCGCCATTTTTTAAAACACTTCCGGTTGGATTCTGCTATGGATATCCTATTTATCAAATCATGCCTGTAAAAATCAAATTTATGTTCAAATAGCTTGTTATGTAGTAAAAAGATATATTTTCACAAATAATTCAAACTGAATTAAAACCATTCACCCCTTCTTTTGTCCTCAACTCAGATATATTTATATAAAAAAATAATGTATCAAACTTTCAACGTTAATGGTTGAAGTTTCCATCTTTCCGTCACCCATCTTTCTACGTCAAGTGTGAGAGAGATCCTGGGATTGAACCTCCTCGCTTGTATGCTGCTCAGGCATTGTAGATAGTTACAAATGAAAGACTTTCCGAAAGGAGTTCTTCATTGACCAAACAACTCAAAGTAATCCAATTCTTGATCTAACGATGTTCTGGAGCAGCATAGTCCTCGTGTAGGCTTTGTGCAAGAAAATTCCCTATAAAACCAATCAACTGTCCAACATCAGATTTACTATTTTGGTCAAAACTCATAGTTCATCTTCATTTTCAAATTAATATGGTTGCATTCCCAAAAAAAGCTAGCGTGTTGACAATTAAAGTAAGCAACATTTGTCACTGTCCACACACAAACACTGGGTGTAGAGAAAAGAAATTCGGTCTTTTATTTTTTTTATCTCCTTCTCAGCAGGTGAACCAACAGGTATTCATCCATCAAAAAGGAACCCAAAGACACTGACAAATACCAAGCCACCCACTTTTCAGAGTCTGCTGCCTCCCCTCCCCCTCTTTATTCGCATGAAAGGTCACTTGTGGTTCCGGGTCCGTACCGACCTTTTTTTGTCACTTTCATAAAATGATAGAGAGAAATTAATGGGATTTTCCGACCCCTGGTACTGAAACCCATTACGAGTATTAACAAATGTATTTATGTTTCTGTACTATCAGTCAAACTTAAAAGAGAGTGGTTGAAATATATTTTTGAAGTGCAAGAGCTATTCCAAGACATGCTGAACAACTAGACAACTTAAAGTAAACAAAAAATTCATAAGCGAAAGGTTTTCCGAGATGATTTTTAAGTGGAAATGTTCTGCATTGGAGTTTCAAAATTTGAGTCAGATTCATCCATAAAAACTAAGTTTTTAATATAAATCCTTTATATGCATTGCCCATCTGATGGCTGTGGGGTTAGCGCTCTGGCCTCGCATGTCAAAGGTACTGAATTCGAATTCTGAGTTAAGCATGGATGTTCGTTGTGGTTCGGAATCCACGCTAAGTTGTAGGTCCCGACCTGATTAGCCGTTATTAAGCGTAAAAAAAGGTTGCTAAGTGTACAAACCAACCAATCTCTTTTTGCATTGGCAACTTTTAAGTGAAATTACAGCTTTTCCGAGCATGAGTTCATATTGAGCTTTCATAAAGTTTGACTACTACGAAGAAAACCATCAATTCCATGCCATTAGTTAACCTTTTTTGTCCTTAAAACTCTGTAGAATGCCTTGATAACGAATCTAAGTCAAGTTTCAGTTCGATTGGATGACAGCAAGTGGGTTAATCCCCCCTCCGAATGGTAATAGAAACAAGTAATAACGGCTTTTTAATGATAGCCTCTGTAACTTGATAGAATGAATTGAAAGCTCACATCATAAAGCTCGATTAACAACTTGAGAACAGTTCTTATAATCAGCGCCGAGAAAAAATGTGTTTCCTTCTTTTCAAATAAATTCAGCGTAAATTGTTTAAAATGTATCTTTAGCTCATACTCGAAGGAAGTTATATAGATAACACGTAGAAGAATTTTTTTTTTTTAACCACATTGACATTTATACCAGTCATACAAAAATATTTAAATTTTCCAGTCAAGATCTAAAAATGTTTGTCATTGAAAGCAATCAAGTAATGGAGTCTTTTTAATGTAACTCATTTAAATAAATCAGCAAATTGTGGATGTTTTTTTGGGCCGTAGATATTTTGAAGGCAGTATGCTAACCATGGAACAGGAGCACAATGTTGTAACTTGGCCACATCTAAGTTCATGTATACGAGATTCTTAAAAACGAAAATCTTAACCACAAAATATTAAAGGGGTTGAAAGTTGGCCCAAAAATGGGCAAATTTCTGAATTTTACAGAACTACATCGCCCACTTTGGGCAATGATGACAGCAAATGAATATAAGTTGTATTTGTGTATATATTGTTTGTAGTAGTAAATGCTTTCACAAATAGCATTTACAACTGCAAACGGTTCGTAGAGCTTTTAATAACTCAATTGTATTTATGTATATAATGTAATCCCCACTCTCATCTTCTTTAAATGCTCTAAGAAAGACACTATGTTCATGAACTGAATATAAAATGAATAGAATTTGTTTCCTTGAAATTCATGTAATCGAAATTTGATTTTTAAGATTAAAAAGAATATTAACGCATGTACTGCTTAGTTACAGATATGCTGATTCTCATTGTATCTTACATTTATATTGAAGAATACAGTTACTTACAAATAATTTTTATAAAAAGAGCGAAAAATGCTTGTTTTAAACATAAAACATAGGTGTTTTCGTTATTTTCTGAGCTACTTCTACGAAGGTACCAAAATATTTCAGAAAATCAATATATTTCGTTGTGTTAAGACGCCTCACACCAATGGAAAAGTGCTAATCTATTATGGATGACCACTAAACTGGTTGTTTGATTGACATCTTTCAAAAGTATTGAGTAAAGTAAAGCTTGAAGACAATTGATTTTCTTGATTAAGTTTATGATACTTCATTATATGCCACTAAAGCGCTTTGAGACTAATTATTTACAGCACTTGTTTAAAAACCATATTAAATACTTGAAAGTTTCCTTTAGATGTAATAATCTGCATTATTTGAATGAATGATAAGCTAAGTTTTCAAAAGATTACAAATTAGTTTTTATTGAAAATGTAAAGTGGTTTGAAGCTCTAGACCAACAACGACTATCAGATTATTTTTTACCTTGTCGGGGAAATTAGTTGGAATGTGGTCATGAGATTATTTCAAAACATTTATTTGATAGAAAAGTATTGCTTTTCAACAAAATGCTAAGGAATGTCCATGAAACTGCAAATAAATGTTAATTTAACTTTTTGTGCAAAACATTTCTAAATTCACCATATTTGTGACTTGTAGATTAGTCTTCAACCTTACTAATATTTAGTCTCGATAACTTTTGGTATAAAATATTTTTAAAGTTTCTTTCTAACTTCGCAGGTATTTTTAAAACTATCTTAACTCAGAAGCAACAATCAACGACTTTTAAATAAAGGCAAAGAGAAACAAGTTTAAAATCAAAACACTTTTATTACATATGTACAAAATGACAGTCAATATGAATTCTATACAGACGACTATCTTTAGATAGTGACTAAAATTTATGATATATACAACTGATGAAATAATGTCCACATTTCATACCAGCATCATCACATCTTTGGTTTACATTAACACTTTTGTTCTTGATGATATTAGTTGACGATTTTAAGTTAACAGGGTTAACGTTAGGAGAGTTCAGTCGTTACGAACTAAGTACGAAACGCTCGAAAAAATGTTAATAGAAAAAGAGTCATATCATTACATAGTTCTTCACTCATCTATTAATAAACTAAAGTTACACAGACAATGAATATGATACTTCATAATATGCATTCAGATCAATGAAACATTTACGTATAATTAGTTTTGGCATAACAGGATATTGTAGAGCTATGTAGAAGAATTATTTAAGCTTCATATTATTAAAAATGTGTACAGACTAAGAGGTTACAGTGATGATTTTCAAATATACTTAAAACACAAATGCCATTTCTTAAATTAACACATTTACGACGGTTGGCAATCGAAATTTTAGGGTTTTTTCCCCTTTGCTAATAAAGGATGATTGTGGTTCCACATAGTGTTTTTTAAAAATCATAAAAGTAATTTTCCAAAAAATCAGAAAAATTCAAAATATACCTAATATGATCTAAATAAACAAGGTAAAAGTTAAAAACAATGACTGTTTATCCATTTCAAAGTAATCTTTAATGAATTAATCAAAGAGAATATTAAAAATAATCGTTTTAATTTTGTCTACCACATACAACAAAATGAAAGTAATAATCAATCAAATTTTCATTAAGTATAATTTTCTTTTAACTCTTAAATTATGTAATTAACTAAAGAATTTAGACGGCTTTAAAAAAAAAAAAAAATGACGCTTTTTTAAAACTTGTGGCACCAGATTATTATATCGACAATGCTCATAAAAGTTTACTAAAACAATTTACAAGCACCAAGATGCCTCGAAGCAAAGAAATATTTGGACTCCCATCATTCACTTAAACTATCTGCGAAATCCGTGGGAAAACTTAAACTGATAGTGTAATCCAGCACATAAAGTACTCAAGTTCCACTTAACAAGCGTAAAATGACCAGAAAAATTCCTGGGAAACTTTTCACTAACCGAATGCCAAAGAAGCCCATAAAGTCATCTCACCCCCTCTGATAAACAGGGGGTTACAAAAATTGACCGCAATTAGCAGATAACAGATTGCGGTTTCAAGATATGTTGTGGTACGATTCAAACACCGTGAGAAAGTGACCACAGAAAAAACCAATATGTTCTCCTTTGTTAAATGTCCAATGCTTCAGGGAAGTGAAGTGTCCCGAATCGGGTTTACAATCTGACCACCCATGTAGGTGACCAAAGACTCCCCACCGGGCAATTAGCTTTCGACAAAACAAGGCAATAAAATTCGGGGATGGGTACTGGATAAAGTTTTCAATTTCACCAGGTTTTCTGCGAATTCATCAGCAATTCAGTGAAGAGTTATTGCTCTCAAGTTTTGGGGTGAGAATTCTCACGGTAATTTAAGAGTTTGGGGGTTTAAATGTTAGGCCTTTATAAGATAAACGACGCATATCAAATGGGGCACGCTTGCATCGAATTTTTAAGAACTGAACACACGTGTGTGTCTAAGGCCTGACTTTTGCAAAAGCTGTTGTAACCCCAATGGTCCTTTTTCAATTAGGTTTTGCACTCAAAATGTAAACTAAATTATATTTTAAAATGCAGCCGTTAAAAAACTGAATTCCGAAAACACATCAACTTATATTTGAGCTAAATGTATTTTTTCCTAGTTGTAAAATGTTCTAAAACTAAAAATGCGCCAAATTCGGTGACATAATTACTTACCAAAACTAATTTTGATTCACAGAATTCTTTTGCTCTTAATGTTAGAATTTCAGTAACTTTCTTTCCTTATACATGCTGTTTTAGATCATATATGGTTGAAGAAAAATCCTTCCAACAAAACAAATTTCGGTCTCTGTTTTTTATCTTTATAGAAGGAGATTTACTTAAGCGTCTTTTCTGAATGATCTTATTGCAGAGGAAAATTTTTACTACAAATTTGAAAGAGAAATATAACCCATAAAAACAAAGTTTTTAATATAAATTCTTTATATGCATTATCAATTTTTATATTCATTAAAACAGCATCGATTTTGTAAACAGCGAGTGCTTGGTATTTGCATCTAATTTTTAATATCAAAAACATTTCTATTAGCAAAATGTGCAGCAAACTAAGTTTCAAAATTTATTAGAAGTGAACTCGAATTTATGCTCTCGCATCCAAATATCATTTATTTATTCTGATTAAAGTAATTTTATTAATTAATAAAAAAAAAGTGGCAACAGGAAAGAGTTTCAACAATGATCGATTCGATGCTATTTTAATGCAATTGGATGACAGCAAGTTCGTTTATTTGTATTCCATAAAAGCGACCTTTTAGTGACAGTAAAAGCCCCAAAATTTGATAGAATGCATTGTCATCGAATCTATCTGCCTAGTTTCAACCCGATTGGATGACGGCAAGGGGGTTAATTAGGCTTCCGTAGAATTGCCCTCCATTGATATACACACAAAATCGAAGTAAATACATGGAATTTAAAAAAAAAAAAAAAATCACATTGTTATTTGATTTGCTTAGTCACAATCGGAAATATTGCAAACTTTGTAAGTCTCAGCCACGTCTGTTTTGATCAAATTTCTGAAAGCCAGCAGATTTTGTACACAAATAACTGTTTATAATTTTTTTTTTTTTTTTTTTTTTTTTTTAAAAACTTATTCTTGGGAATAAAATGTCAATAATATGAAACATTATTCTTCTACATGCCTACAACACGTTTAGATAGTTAAATACAACATACGCACCAACCATCAGATCGGTCTTATTTCTCCCTATTGAACTTATGTCCAAGAACATTAAAAATAAGGTTTTCTCACATAACCTTATTTGCTTATCACAGTGGTGCGCAAAAGATAGCTTTTTAAGAATTCATTTTGTCATCGAACAACGTTCTGAAGTTCCTATAAAACGTTAAGATATGTCAATACAAGTTAAGAATATATTGGTATCAGCCATACACATTAAAGAAAGTAAAAATATAGGTGTGTTTAGATTTCACATAAATTTCAGAAGGATGTATGATGACTTACAAAAAGCTGAAACTGACCCTACGCACATAGCAGCCAAAAAAATAAGCAACATTTTGAAGTCACTACAGATTTGCATTATTGTTGTTCATTTATACACCTTGAGAATACTTTTATTGAAAAGACAAATTCAACCATTATTAAAAGTGGCTTAATAACTGTATTTCTAAGTGGTTGTAAAACCGCAAGATAAACCGCTATTCATAATCGATGCAAGTAGTTGGCATTACAATTATTTATTTCAAAAGCAAATATTTTGATTTGGATAGGTATGTTATCGTACCTTGAAACACGGATGATGTAATTTCGATAAAAAAAGAACATAAAAGATTTAAATGTATTATAGAATAATAGATTATTAAAGATAAAAAGCGTTAAAAAGAAATATTGAATATATTTGTGTTTCCAAGCACTTTATGTTATAATTTTTGAATTTCTTGCAGACCACGGAAGAGGACCAGAATACGGAAGAGTGGTGAAAAAAATATTCTTTCTAGGTTTTTTAAAACTTAGATTTCCATATTACTATAGAAATGCTTGCAATTATAAGATGTGCGTGTAGATGATGCAACACTGGTGGATTGTCAAAAATACGTATAATAATAATACGTACAAAAACACGGTGATTGCAAGTTTCTCCCAAAAATTTGAGGTAAAATTAGCATTAAAACAAGATATTGAAAAGAGAATCATTTGTTCTTTTGATAAAAATATTAAAAGTAAACAGTTAAATATGCATAACACAGTTAAAATTTCAAATTCATAACGTACGAATCTCTCCAATCTATCATAAAATGTAATCCTCAGTACATTGTCCTGCAATGAAAATTTTTCAAATATTGATGGCGAGTTTGGGGTGTAGCAGGAGGAGTTCATTAGTTGAAGTTTATGAAAACTTCAACTAAACATGTAAGCTTTGAAAGCTTATGTCACTTATAGATTTCTGTTGTGATGAACAAAAACTTAGAGGGTGCCAATAAGTTGACACTGTTTGAAAACTTTTTTTAAAAGTAAAATCATTTCATGTCACTAGAAGCCAGTGGAATGAAAAGTAAATTTTACTTAAAAATAAAGTTTGAGGAGAGTATCCTCCTTAATTTACGTCAATGAGGGCGTATTGAACCTGCCTGATTGCCCCTCTAGCAAAGAGAAGTGAACTGTTATTAAAAATGAAGTCTACAACAGTCTAGATTTTCGGGTAACAAAAGATTTTGCTCTCACTTTTTTTCGGAATTGTCTTTGAAAAGAATCCGACAAACCTATCTTTTCTAATGATATTTTTATACCTTCAGCATGGATTTAAAAATAATGTCCGAGGACATACAAATCAGTCACCTTCAAGAGCAAGACTTCACCGAAGTCCGACCGAGTTATTTCTCACAGTTCCTCACCATGGAACTACCCCTGCATTCTGTCAGAAAACCGGCGCATGCAATGCATGATGTGAAGGCATACCCATCGAGCTCGTGACAGAGCTCTGCACTGGCGAATGTTCGTTGCTAGGTGGTGTTGGCATGGCAGACTGGCATACGTACCATTCACTCAGGTTGGGGGCGGATGCAGTGCCACTGTCGCTGTCGTAGCCGGACCCCGAGGAACTACCGTTGGGGGTAGGAGGTGGAGGTGTCTTGCCCCCGCTGATCCCATGTACTTTCATGTGTTTTCGGAGGGATGATGGGTGGGTGTAACTCTTGTCGCAGCCCCGTATCTTGCAGTTGTACGGTTTGTCCGATGTGTGAACGTGGGAGTGTTTTTTGCGGTCAGAACTGTTGGCGAACCTCCGGTCACAACCGTCGTACTCGCATTTAAAGGGTTTTTCCCCTGAAAGAATAAAGATGTTTTAGAATAAAGTGATGGCGTTTGCAATATACTAAACAGAGATTGTACATTGAAATATCTGCAAAGTAAATATAATATAAATGAAATGCTTCAGACAAAAGGTAACGAAAACTTATTTCTATGTTGCTGGTTATCTTTTTACCATCCAGATAACGATTATCTGTAGATGTAGAATATACTGAAACACTTAACAAATAATCCCTTTATAACTTAATTAAAACGGGAAAAAAGCAAAACGTGTATTGGGTAAATTTAACATAAACATTTGGTTTACAAGCAAACAAGTGTTGCGGTCCAAGATGCGCATGAAAGCAACTCTATAGCTATTCAAACAAGAGACTAAAAATAAATATGTACTTGCAAAATTATACATTAAAAAATTAAAAAGTAATTTGCCGAAAACTTCCATTTTAATGGTCAAGTAGTGTCCATATTAAAAAATTACTTAAAGAGAATTATTAATATGCAATTATAGTGCAGATCTAACACTTGTCAAAAGCCTACAGGATTTTTTTTTTTGAACGTCAAAAGTTGGGTACGCTTCGTGCAATACTTACATCTGTTACAAACAGATTTGCATTGTAAATCTAGAGTAGAAGAGGGTGCCAAAAATTTACGATTTTGTTGTCATCCCCTGCATGGATTGGTAAGCACCAAGAAAGTGAAACCACCCCACTCGTTACGACTAGGCCAAATTGTCAGGGGAGCATACCTGTGAACAAAAGAATACCTGTCTCAGGTAAGGGTAGCGTTCTCAGCTTTAAATGCAGGTGGGAGGACAACGTTAAATGGCCCAGATTAGGCCATACAAAGACTGAGGAGTGAATGCTTTAGAGTTGAAAAATAGCTTTTAACTCCTCTTCCACACCTGGACAATATAATGGTATTCTTTTACTTAATTGTTGTGGTTTACGCGTAAAATTGGAGGTTCTTTCCCACAGGACTTAAAGGCAACAGTGAGATAAGGGTGGTTGAAAAAGTGAGGGGTTAGGTATTAACCCTTCGTGTATCTAGAGGAAGATTGATTTTTAAGCTGGGTTGGAATGGCGGATGGGCATAAGCAATAAAACAACCTTTGATATGTGAAAAGAAAGTTCAGGTACGTATTTTATAAAGTACGAGTCAAATATATGTTAGCTAGAATTTTTCAACGTGTTTTGATTCGCGTATGAATTGGATGATGTCGCATTGCCAACCAAAGTAAATGTTTAAAACACAAATTACTTCTCCGTCAACTCGTTTTTTACTTTCAATTACCCATATGTATACATAGGATAATAAAAATATAGCATTCGATCAATTTTTTTTTTTTTTAATCGATTTTTTGCATTTCTCCATGTTTCGGAATATCCTGATTTCAAAAAAGTGATCTAGAAAAATTACCTGCGTCTGTGGTCAGCATAACTCCCGAACAAATTGACCTACGATGTTTAAATTTGGTATGCGGATTGCTGGTGGTCATGGGACCTACCATTAAGGTTTTCGTCAAAATAGCGCATGCGCATAAGGTAGCTACAATTGAAACAAAAATCATGTTTTTCAATGATTGTTAAAAAAAAGGCTTTAACGATTTTGATAAGAAATCGCTGTGCTAATACCTCTTAAGGTGTTCTTAACAACCCCACTTACGAAATTCCCGTAAAAAGGCTTTAATGGCGTAAAAAGTTGAAAAACGAATGCCTTTTGCTTCACTGCCCTTGAGTATACCTCATCAACTATCGTTTTTTCTTCTCCCTACAATTTCTCTTATAATAAAGGATAATATAAGGATTATCAAAAAGTATATCGCCAAAATCCCCATTTTGGTGGAAAAATATCGCCAAACTGGTATTTTTTTTTTTTTTTAAATGAACAATGAAAATATAAAAAAGGTAAATGACACATATTGACATTAGTATTATAGTGTAATTGAAAGTTGTGCGATGTTCCACACCCCTAGCTTTTCAAGTAGAGAAAAAAAAATTCTCTTTGATCTAATCTCTTTATTTCTAAAATTAAAGTACATACTAATTGTTCCATTCGTACGTTACTAGATAACACGAGAATCTCAGTTTTAGCAAAACTTGACATTGCACCTTTATTCTGTTAAATATACACATTAAATTTAAAATAAAAGATCTTTGATTATTCAAAATTAGTAGAGTTTGATGCAAAAATTATATTTAAAAAATTAATTTGAACACAAATTTTAGTCCTCGCATATAAAAACATGCCACCTTCACACCTTAGACATACTTAAATCCCTTATATTTAAAGAGAAGTACTCGGAATTACATCGTATGTTTTTGCACCAGCTGGCACTTACTTTGGCGTAACATTTCCAAAGAACTGTCAAGATGTTATGGAAAGCGGGGATTGTGTCAAGGATTAGGTTCTTGTTTCATTTCTGGGAAGACGTTTCCAGTTTCCGTCACACATTGAGGATCTTAAAAATATTCTTTATGTAGTGCCATTGGAATGATCTTTACCCTCCTTACTTTTCAATAGTAAAAGTCATCAAAGTTTTACTCTTGAAACGCACGTAATATACGATACAAAAATATCCATGGGTATACTTCATATATCTAATTGTATCCTCTGGAAAAATCAACTTGCTTGATACTTTGTCCTAATAAATTTGCCAATACGTATTGCTTTAATGTTGTCACTTGCGCTTTACTTTTGCGCTTGTCACTTTATATAATTTAATTTCACACTAAAGTAAAATGTTTCTTTGTATACGAGAACTGTTTTTTTTTTTCCCTTCTTTTTTACTTAACGTATCTCCAATCGTTTTAGGGAAGAGAGATAAAGTGTCAGAAGTTAGCTTGACACATACCATTTTCATTCATCGTAAAAAATCGGATTAAAAAATACACATGCGCCTTTTATTCTTCAATTGACACGTAGCGGTTGATTTTATCTCAATTGTATTTTATCAAGAAATGAACACTGGTCCAAATCCAATTAATAACTTCAATTTAAGTTTTAGAATTTATGATGAGCCTAAGTTTGGAATTGAGACATATTATTAAAATACGTACTTGCATAAGTTCTGTAGGAGTAGAAGTATCAGTTCTATTAAGATTGAAAGTAATGCGTTACCTTAGAATACCAATGAAAACTCAACCAACTGTTTTTAATTATTTGGCAAGAATACGAGTAAACAAATTGGAGATTTTCATATTTTACAGTTTTGTTATAATTCAGAAAATTAAAATATTAATTTCCAGAAGTGTCACAACTACACTTAAAATTTTTTTGGGAGGAGAATTTTTTTTTACAGAATTTTGAAAGTTCGATGAAGTTGTTTCCAAACCCCTGGCAACCCTTTATTCTATTCTATTAGGTCTTAATTAATCGGTTAACCGATATGCCCCCCCCCCCCCATCTAAAAATCTCAAAACATTAAACATTTTACAAAAATACATGCGAGTCGAATATCAGTTTAGTAAAATAATTGAATTACAGTAGAACCTTGATTATCTGAATACCAATCAACCTAAATACAGATTACTAATTAGCACTACTTTAATGCAGTATTGACTTATACAAGTTTGAATTTATTAGACGTTATATAGAAAATAAATAAAGTTTTGTATTTAATATTACTGTTTCTTTGCTTCATGTTGGCGCTTCTAAAACACATTGCAATTTTTTTCCTAAATGATTGGTTATCTAAAAAATCAGCTATCAAAAATTATTTCGGATAATCGATATTCAACTCACAAGAGCACATTCAATTCCATAATTATAATTGGAATACAATATACGAAGCGTTGCGGATATGAAGGGCGAACTCAACATTGGATAAGAAAAAAACGTCCACCATCCGAAACTAGATCCTTCAGAGATTATACAGGTATATTTTTCATGCTGATTTTGACCTCATTTCCTCTCAAAATACGCAAAGAATATTACCAAGCTGTATAGAAACTGCCTTATGGAAAACTCTTCAAACGCGTGTTTCTCAGAACCACTTTTTGTGGAGTGCGTCCTTCGTATTCGCAACGCAACTTATAAACCCATTCAATTTTAGAACAGAGGTTTTGTCTCTACTGATATCCAATTAAACCCCAATAGGAAAGAGTTAAAGCTCTTTAAAATTTAAAAACGAAGCTCATAACAACAAATTGTCAAACACGCATCAAACTAATCCCGAAGAAGAAACTTGACAGATCCCGACTACCATCAGAATCAAGACGCGAGATTCGGTGCCTCAAACGCTCCTCGACGTTTGAGGCGTAGTTGAGTGACATCTCCTGACAAAGCTCCCCATCTGACGCGGCTTTAATGAGAGAGAACAGTAAAAAGGTGGCGCGACACGCCTTGTGTATATAACGTTTAATTAACAAGCACCCAGTTTGAAGAAACGGACTGAGAATCATTGTTTTTGCGAGAAGTCGAGTCTCCCCAAGTGAATAAAAGGCATTCGGCTTAATCAACGAGTCTTCATTAGTGAAGGTTAATTAACCTCGATGGGAAAAAACAATACAGATGTAATTGGAATGATGATTGTTGCAAGTTTTAATTTAGATCTGTCATTGCGAGTTTGCTTTGTGTAGCTAGGCATGCCGTCTTTGAGTTGAATCTCTGCTTAGCATTCGTGTGGTAAGGTGACGAAAGGGTCAATGAAGACGTGATGGAAGAGATGCATACATTTGATAAAAGGCAAAACGACAGGTTTAGTGTCTTCGTATAAGCTAATATTGAGGTTTTATTAACCTTTCTGGCTTCACAAATCACTGAAAATGTGTATTTAGCAAACATCTTATTCATATGGATAAAACTAGCAATGTAATATTGCCTTTTTGTTGAGTTTCCGGCAGAATTGCAATAACCGAAAATTACCTTTATAGATTTTGCAAGAAAGAAATACCCACAACCTAAAAAATGTATTCGATACCAAATTTACACACATGTATTTTAAAGGAAAGGTCTGAGTGCGCAAATGTGAAAAATTACATTTCTAGTGTATACATTTTCCAATTAAATTTTTTTTTTATTTTTATAGAACTATTTGCTTTGCACTTCCATTTTCTTTTCAACGTGGGAGAACTCACTAACATAACTGCTTCATAAGAACTTACTTTGAGATGTTCTCTCATTTCCCTATAACACAATTCTTTCTTGAAATTAGTAAAAATCACACATTTTAAAAAAGAGAATTTTGTAGAGCGTAAAAGGAAATCACATATAGCGAGTTCTCTCAGCTTAAATAACTGACTACTTGTAGAAGAGATTGTAAAATACACTTCTTAAAAAGCAAATCTTTCTTGTAAAAAGCAACTTGTATCGTATGTCGTATACTTTGCAAATTGTAGTCATTAACTCAGTCTTCATGTTTCGAAAACGCAGTGGATTTTATAAGCAAACAAATCATTTTTATAATTACACGTGAAGTGACTTGTTACAAAAGAAAATGACAATTTAATGAACCTCCTGAAGCAAAGAACTCAAAAGAATTCGTTAAAGACTACATGTTAATATTTTCAAGCATTCTACTATTGATCACAAAAGAGCCTTAAGATTGAAACAAAGGGGAGAGGGGTGAGAAAAACATTTAAGGGGGAATCTACCAACACCAAAATAGAAAATTAACACAGCATAAAAGAGTTTAGAAACTTGTCAATTTTACGCTTCCTGGAACAAAAAAAAAAGGCTTCTATTGTCTTGTGCCGTAACACCTGCTTCATGTGTCAATCGAAGTGTCATTCTCCAAGACTGATGAGAGCCTATTTTTGCAAACTCACTCCCCACCCCGTGAATACTTTATTATGATGATGACGGGTTGAAAATATTGAAGAATTGTCGGGTCCCCTCTTTTGAATTTTGACCTGAATTTTTAAATGATGGATGGTAGTTTTGTTTGATTTCGATCAACAGTTGGAGAAATTAAGTTTGTAGGACGGTAAACAAAAGACAGAAGGCAGGTCTTTTGATAGTAATGTCCGTTTGACCGTAAATAGTTTTGAAATTAGAGAGCTATTATTATTTTTTTTTCTTTCTTTTTTTTTTTTTTTTTTCTTTTTTTAACTTTCTAGTTGGATTTTTTTTATGCTCAAATGAAAAATTATTCGTATATGAAGGTTTCTGAAGGCATTGAAGAAATGAACAAAGCTAAACATATTGGATAACGTAACATAATTTTGGATACATTATTTTGAGTGCTTTCTATTCAAAATAATAACAATTCGATAGAATTGAATATTTAAGTATAAAACTGTAAAATCTCACAAATTGCCTAACACAATTTCGGACAAATTATTTTTATTGTTTGCCATTATAAGTTTTCACAATTTGATAGAGTTAAATATTTAAGTATTATTATTCACAAGTTGCACTATTCATTTAAGCTTTTAAATGAAAAATTATGCGCAGTGAACAAAATAGTTTTGTTGATCTATAGTTATTGTAACAATTTTATGACGTTTGAATTTCAAATTTGATGCAGCTGCACAAGAGCTATTTTTGCAGTATCTCAGTTTTCCTGTTTAGTCATTGGGGGAACTAGGGATACTTGACTCGATGCCTTTTTCTCAGAATTGGGAAGGTTTCATAAGTTTCAAGTGGTATCATTTCTTTCCTTCAGTTAGCTAACTGAATAGTGAAATTAACAACTGAATTTTTGCAACCGTTTTTAAACTATAAAATAAATTAAATTTCATGCTCCAAAAGTAATATCTTTGTGTTGTAAACGCTGACGACAAAAGAGTTTTTGTTTAAAGTAAGACTTTTTAATTGTTTAATTTTTGTGCATACTTTTAGCTACAATTACATGTATACTAGTGTTTATCCACTTACTTGCAAATGGTAGCATTTAAGGGTTATGTAGTAAATGTAACATTAGGGATACTTGACCGAAGGCATATAGGGATACTTGACCCAAGATAGGGATACTATTCGAATGCATTTGGCAGGTTTTATTGATTTTTTTTTGTATTCTTCTTACACCATTTTGTTAAGTATGTAAGATGTTCAATTGATAAAAAGGTATTGTTATTGATAGATATTCTTGAAAGTTTTATGTTGTTGCCTGCCACCGATGTTTCACGAGTTAATGGTATTATAATTCTATTAAAACTCCCTCCACATTATTTTCAAACTACGACCATTTGGTGTATCAGTTTACTCTTCTTTCAAAAGATATTATAATGTTCAATGCACAAATCACCTGACGATACACAAACCTGACCAAATCCACTTTATTCTGCATCCACCTGAGTTTTCAATGAAAATTTTTGGGTTTCAATACAAGTTTACATTTGCAGTACAATAAGTAATCATTTCCTTATTCTTGAACTTGTATAAGAACAGAAATAGCTTTCAGACTGCTATAAAAATTAAAAGTGAACACCATATTAACATTATGTAGCTAACAAAAATTTAAAGAATTGTACTTATATTATTGAACAAGAATAGAAAAGTATTAATCTTGGACATATTAATGGGAATTATGTTATTATGTAAAAGTGTTGATTTTATTATTTTAAATTACATATACTCCCAAATATATGACTTGGGTCAAATATCCCTATACATTGGAATACTTGACTCAATCTGAAAGTTTTTTTATACAATTAATATTATAGAAATATATTCATAAATATTTGTAATACTTAATGAAGTATAAATAGACAGCATTCACACACCCATAAGTAATGTAAACATCCAAAACTAAAAATTGGGTCAAGTATCCCTAGTTCCCCCATATAGAAGATTTTAAAGTGTACAATCGAAAGAAACTTCGAAAATTAATACTCACGAGAAAAACTTTTATCGAACAGAAAAACTATTTACTCTTTTCCAAACTTACAAAGTTTATAGAAGACTACAATAATTTTATATTTGATTTTTGCGACTGAACTCAATTAGCCATGTTAGACAAACAGCTCCAGTTAGAACCGAGTTAAACAAAAAAAATTAGAAGTTTGTTTACCACAATCCAATACAAATTGCAATATCTAATAGCGTTTTCTGCCAATTAGAGATACATTATAAGTCTCCTTTCAAATTAACAAAAGTCAAAGATTATATACTATAAAAAAAAAAGAAGAAAAAAAAAGGGGGGGGGGGAGTAACGAAACAAGATTTCACACAATTTCGGGAGAGGGGGGTTCTCCCGTAGATCCCCCCTGTCTACGGCCCTGTGAAGTTTGAAGAATGGTAAAAGTTAGTTTCATCATGAATTAAACTTCAAAACTATTTTGTAATGTTCAACTAGCTTGAGTAAGTGGACGATCCACTTTAAAACCCGCCTGTGATTTAATACACCATTTAACTCAAAATAAAGAATTTTCAGTTGTCACTTTTGCAGCAAGGGTGCAATATTAAAAAAGTAAAAGATTTAATCCTGTATGTATTTTTAAAAATGGAGAAATTCCAGAAGTATTTCTTTAAAATCAACTCTTGTTGGGATGAAAATAAATTGAATATGTCCTCTCGAAAATATCAACTTTGTAGATACTAATAATACAATTCATATTTTAACAAACATATTATTTCATAAGTCTTCCCTATTAAGGTCGTACTATTTATTCACGAAAACATCGGATAATCCAGATAATTTTTCACAAAAAAATTCCATGGTTCTTTCTATTAATTTACTTATCTTGTAACCCGATTAAAATTGCTCTCTACATTATCTTTTCTTTTAAGAGCAGTTTTAGCAACATAGTCAACAAACTTGCGGCAGCAGTAATTATCGCATCAACTGTTCAAAGGAGCAGTAGAAGAAAATGCTTCCTCGAAAGAAGCTTCACATACTTCAGTAACTCGGCTAATCTTCACAAGTTTTGCTTTGTATAGATTGCTGGAACTAAAAGGTGTTAATTTGTTGCTTCGGGCTGCGAATGTAGGTTTACATTGCGAGGATTTTTGAATACGAATCGAAGTTCAAGCTTTCCAATGCTTAAGAGATTCTTTTAAAAAGGTATTCCATTGAAAACAAACTAAAGGGAAACATAAGTAAGGTTTGATAGACCATGGTGTCAATCATGGTGCACCACATAAAAGTACACCAATCATTGATTCTTAATACGAATTTTTTTTATAAATTTTAGGGTTTTTTTTTGTAATATAATTTTCTTGATAAAAATTTATTTGAAAATTATGTTCAAATTACTAAAAATGTATTGGTAATCAAAAAAAAAAAGACAGCGAAGAATTTAAAGTATTAATCTGGTGAAATAGTCATCGTAGAAAATCGGCAATTCCCCCTCCTCCCTCCCCACAATGAATAGAAACAAGCTATAGGCCAAGCTTTATTAAATTTCACAAGTTCTCATGTTACTGCCAGTGATATTACCAGTGAGCCAAAAATCATTGCCAGTTAAAAAAGTGCCCAACATTACTTAAACTTAATGTAAATTAAAAAGTAAAATGTTAAAAGAAACTGTGTTTGTTGTTGATCAACATGATGTCTTTTATAAATTGTTGCTCTTTCTTAACAGGAGAACTCACGAATTTTTCTTACAGCAGCTATATAGATTTTTTCCTCTAAATTAGCTCAATCGCAGACATTGCCAGAAACGGCAGTTGGAGGAAAAAGGATTTTATTGTCATTCAATTGAAATAAAAAGCTAAAATGTGTTGGCTGTAAAGTGAGGAGAAAATTGCTAAAACCATTTTCCATTTTAAACTAGTATCTTAAAATCTTAAATAAAGCCACATGATGCAATTTTCAAAACGTATTGAACAAAACTGAATAACTAGCTGATAAAGAAAAGAAAATCCGGTAAAAGGAGTTACTACTTAATATTGAAAAAGAGCCCCTGCCTAAAGATGTCAATTCAAATTTTGCGATTCTGGGATATTTCACCTTTCAGTCCTGAGACTATTTTAGCAGACTCTTTGATCGATGATTTTTTTAAAGTTTTAAATACAGACTCGAAATTTTAAATAAATTAAATAGCAAAAGTTAAATAAAATCTGAAAAACTCTACGCTGATATTTGTCATAACTGGTACTGATAGAGTTGAAGATAATTTTTTAGGATTCCCCCAACCAAATGGGCCAAATTATTTTCTTCCGAAATCTGTCACTTAAAAATTTGAGGCCTTGGAAAGAAACAAAGAGTTATTATTTGATGAGTTGTTACCAAAACTTACAAAATTGGGAATGATTTAAATCCTATTTTCAAGAAGAAATTGGTTGTGTGAAAAGTTAGGCTTATTTTCACTGCATCATTTCGCAAACATACAATGCTCGAGCGACTTCCATAACTGCTTGTCGCTTCAAGATATGGTATCGTCACGGCCCAGTTTGAAGCAATTACTCTTCTTCATTTTAAAGAGGGGAACCCTGAAGACTAAAAATCATTCTGAACACATTTTCAGTTTTTTAATTAATAAAATCTATAAAAACAAAATCTTCCCTCAAAATAATATCAAACATTAGGCAATGCAAATATTGAAACTATTTTTTAAAAAAATAGTTTACGTTAAATATCTTTTTTAAGTTTACACTTCTTTTGAATACTTTAGTTTTCTCACAGCGTAAATTTTCCTCTAATATGACAGTATATTAAAATCAATTCAATATCTATAAAAAAAAATTCTTATATTTATAAATTATTTCTACTCAAATAGACACACAAGCTTTTGAAGCAATTAAAATCATTTTTTAAGAAAGAATTAATTTCTTGTACTTTTGTGCGGTTTTTTTTAATTTCACAAATTTTATTAATCAAGCATCAGTCTAAGTAAAAAGTTTAAAAATTGTGTATACAAAATTTTAAATTATTCATAAGTAAATCATGAGAAAAAGATGTATAAAAAAGTTCGCTTAAACTTTGTTCTTAATTATGGGCTAAAAGGAAACTTCTTAAAGTATATTTTACTACCTTGAACATAATTCCCATCTTAAAAGTTCATTTTACAATGATAACAAAAGTTAACTAAAGTACATAATGCATTCTAATTTGTAAAGAAATGTTGGTGGAAAACATTATTTTTTATTTTGTAGATTTGAAAAGTTCCTATCACGTTCAGCATTTTCACTCAGATTTTTCTTTTATAAAAATATATTAAAATGATTTTTACTATGTCTTTTGTTAGCCTCTAATGTTCTTAAAGCTATTTCAATACGCTCCAAAAAATTGCGTTATTATATCAATGATATCGATTAAAAGTAATATGCGTGCATGAATAGCACATGGCTAAAAAAAGTATTGAATTGATTAGCAATATATATTGACAGTAAAACAATGATATATTTGCTAAAAATTATAGGGACAGATGTATAGACAGGTAATTTTGTTAATTGTTGACTCAAATGAAAAATTGCCGTCTTTGTAAATTCTCGTTATTTTATGAACAATCTTTACCCTCAATAAAATAAAAAGTAGTTGAAATTTCAAATAAAAAATATTATTTATACATGAAATTACTATACTTGAAGAATTTCACTTAATAAACAGTTAAAATATAGGCTTACGCAGTACAATTGTGCTGTTTATGAACCCATTAAATATATTGTTACACTTCAAATGAAAAAAAAAAAAATATGGATCCTCAAAAGCAAACTAAATCAGTACTATCTATATACCATATAGAGTTAAAGTAGTTTAACTAAAACTTTAAAGAAAACCAGATGCTGATGATGATTACTCAAATTTCAACTTGTTAGTTTATGCATGAAATTTTTACAAGTTTCACAGCTCAGATTAATATCTGTAGATGATATACTAGTAATCAAGGTGCTATCAGATGGAACGTCATAAACTGTTCCTCACCTTCACTCTGTTAATCAAGCTAAAAAAAATGGCTGCCTGAGGATATTAGTTTGAAAGGAACACGTGTAGCCCGTTTGAAAAAACATTGTTATAATACAAAAATTTTGATTTTCGCGACTCTCACAATAAGGCGTTTTGCTCGAGATTAGGGCACATTTGTATCGGACGAAAAGAAGAGATTTTTGTGTGTGAATATAATCGAATCCATGGCGAGTTTGTATGCAATCTATAAATATAAAAAAATATCTTCTGCAAAATGAAGATTTCCAAATTATGTACCATTAATATTCCCATGTAACCAGCCCTAAGTTTCCACACTTGCGATGTGTACCGAATTGTTGCGATGATGCACATTTTCAGACTTATTCCGAAATTAACTGAATTAAGTGTAAAACGTTAATGAATGTTATTTCCATTATAAACTCAAAAATATTTAGTCAGCTCCAAGAAATAAGAATGTCATATATATAGTCATAATTTATTTGTCTCTAAGAGAGTGATGGTTAAAAAAAAACCTTTATAAAAGAGTTAATCTAATTAGTATATAATTTGAATTAGACTTCATAAAAACATCACACCAACCATTACAAAATTTAAGCATGACTTTAAAGAAATATTGACATTAAAGATGGAACTTAATTCTGAATTTTTCCTCTCCAAACTGGTAATGCCCATATTTAGGAAATATTTTTTCGTTCTTATCATTACTATTTTTCTAAGGTACACCAAGAAGATTGAAATCGCTGAACCAAAATTGTCACGCATTTATGCATGTCCCTTTTATACACTATTTACCCAGACACAAAGACCGTGTCCCATGTCAATATCCACACATTCCCATTTCACATAACCTCTTCCAGCACCCAATCCGACACAGGAGCAACCCAAAACATTTGCAAACACGTCCACTATGTCCCATTCTCCAGAATACTTTGGCGGATCGAATCTGTAGTGTCCGTGACATATCCAGTCCCCGCGGCAGTTATTCTAAGGCCATTTAACGAAGAGAGGGAGATTCGAGATTTATGTGCCCTTATAAATGGTGACAAGAGCTTTGCGTTGAAAACTTATAATACCCCTCGAACCAGGCTGTATAATAATACAAACCAAAGCGACCAGGACTACAGTAGGGGGAGCGTCCACTCCCCCTTTTTTTTTGGGGGGGGGGGAGCACAACGCTATTTTCCACGCGCACCAGACTGTCATAACAATGCTTTGAGATTTGTTCCTGAGCGCTAAAGAGTCGGGTGGGGAAAGTACACTAGAATGGCAATAATAATAAAATGAAACTGAATTATTTAAAATCCTCCCGGCTACGGGCGTAGGGTTGCCGAGGGGGAACGCCCCTTCTGTAAATGAATGGGATACGTTAACTGCCAAATATTCAGAAATATTTCTTAACTTCTAGACAGGGCTGACTATTAAACAAACCTTGTCTTGTTAAAAGAATTTTACACTACCTCAATGTTTGTAAACTAAAAAGTTATTTAATTATTTATATATAATCGGAAAATTGATATAGTACTTAATGTTTAAATAAGCGAGTTGGTGCTATATTTTATCATGTGCGACTGGAATAATTGAATTGTGGATTAATAATTGCATAAGTCTGTAATATCATGAAAATTAATACAAGCTAACAAAACATATATTGAAAATGCCAAATCTGTCCGAATGCTATATTTATAAAAGTTTTGCGTATAAACTAATGTAATAAACCGACGAATGATAAAAGTACAGGAGCGAAAAAACAAGTCATAAAAACCTTCTAACCAAATATTGTTTTTAATGCTGAAACTCTTTTCAACATATTAATTTTGAGTAATTACTAACAGAAACAAATTATCAGCCATTATCATGGATAATTCCATTGCCTTTACTCTCGCCAACAGAGCGATGCTGAAGTGAAATGTGTAAGCTCAAACTTCGTAGACTGCTTTCGTATTCAAAACCATGACTCTGGTTTCCTTTCCTCTTTACACATGCGTCAACTGTGAACCACGCTACGAGTGACCAGGTACTAAAAACCTTGAACCTATTTGGGTGAGAGTAGGGTTGTTAATCGTCTTAAAGTTGCTTTTTAACTTCAGATTAGATCCTCTACTAGTAACCTGTTAAAATGTGTAATCGCCACTGCTTTGAGCACATCAGTAAGAATCATTTATTTGATTTGTATTTAGTTGGCTTTTGGCAACACATTTCTAAAGATACTAAATAAATTAATCTTCTTTATTGCGCTTTGATTTGGCTTAATCAGGCAAACAAAAAATAACTATTTATTTACGTGATGTAGAAGGCATTTTAAAACCACATGACCGTTTTAAATATCGTCATTTAATTATATTTAAAATGTACGATTTCTTCTTCCAGCTTATTCATTACACAATTGAATATACTATTATAATATGGTAAAAATGGAAAGGTTTGATTATGAAATATAATTATGTTTCATAAATAAGGCTACTTGCAACGAGCACATGCGCTTAAGGTAAAATCGTGTTTCAAGAGCTTGACTACTTCGATGACGTAAAAGCAAAGAGGAGATCTCCCCTCAAAAGACCCTTCTTAGTACCCAGAAAAAAAAATAGGGAGATTTTTTTGTTTCAAACAATAGTTACATATTTCTTTTATATAAATGTTTTGCAAAATAATTTTATAAAATCACGTAAAGGGTAAAATAAATTGGTAATTACAACATTACCTTGTTTCTCTTTGAAATAACTAGTAGTTATTAGATTAGTAGTAATCATAAATAGTTCGATAGTAAAATAAACACAAAAGTTAATTATATATAAAAACAATTATATTTGGAGAAACTCTGCACTTTCTCCTCTTAGTTATCTAAATCGAAGAATAAAATATGAGAGATAAGTAACGTATCGGTACGCTTCGTATTTAAAATTTGATGAAAATTATATTTCAGTTGTCCTAAGACCATATAATGAAAAAAAAAAAAAAAAAAAAATGAAAAAAAAAAAAAAGCTGGTACCCTCAAGCAGTTTTTTGGAGGAGGTATTTTAACTTACAGTCATGAAATTCAGTAATTCCCGTAAGTTTTACAATTATTTAACAAAAGATTAACATTCTTAGGCAAAACTAGAAATTAACAATTATTTTTGTCTCTCTAGATATTAAATTATTGAAAGTTTTCAAACCTTTAAATCGGAGTTTCTTAAGATCTCTTGCAAGTGACTTAAACATTCTTCTTCTATAGTTTTTAAATGTTACAATTTAATTAACTGAAAGAACTAATAGATTAATTTAAATTATTCATATTTATTAAAAATAACATGATCATTAGAATTGATTTAAACAATATCATAGCAAATTTAAAATAAATCAGTCATTTGAAGAGAAGCTAAGCATTCATTATTACATTGAAAAACAAAGCGATTCAAGCATTACTTTGAAACTAGTTTAGATAAATTAGTTTGAATGTAGCATTACAATATGAACAAGGTCGAAAATGGCTAAACGTACATAATTGTTTGAATAACTCATTTTACTCCAGTTTCAATAGTTTAAACTTTTTAATATATATATATATTAATCTGTATACATGAAATTACAAACATTTGAGTCAAATTAAAATTCAACAGAATTTTTTTTTCTTTCTGGAAATTAAAAATAGTGACAACAAAAGATATTTTATCCGACTATATGAACTAGAAAAAACTACATAGGTTATTTTTTAGGTGGCGTAAGAAACGCTATTCTAAATTCCAATTAATAGCCATTCCCACTCTAGCAGCTTAATATTTAAAAAATATGAGTAACCATAACAATGACTCATTTTCAACAAATTAAAAACTTATCCTAAAAGGCAGTGACGAGCACTTGCATTATCTGCAACATATAAGACTACGCTAAATGCCAACTTATGGCACAATCCCCACCCTTGCAGTTTAATACTAAAACATCTGTTGAAGAGATACGAGAACGTGTTCCTACTGTCAGTCGACTCCTGATCTGCAAACGAAGGTTGGATGGCGAGGGGGGGGGGAAGGGAAGGTTGAAGAGTTCCGGTTTTTGATCACCCCCTGTGACCTCCCCCTCCATAAAGTAACGGTCTTTAATGGGGGCTACTCCCTACGATTTCCCCAAATCAGCCCGCTTTTTACACCCTAGTGCTTCAGATTTAGAAGTACTCTGGGAACGACATCTCACGAAGTGTTCGATTTTGCTGCGCCTGAAGTGATCGCAGAGAGGAAATGAATGGAATTAGTTAGCAACGCCTGGGAATAGTTTGTGGCAGGTCATTTGAAGTGATTGATGTCTGCGTTAAGCAATTCGTTTAACAGCTCTTGTCAGTGATTATCGATTAGTTAATGAACCGTATATAATCAATGGAAATGAACTAAGTACTTGTGTCAAGAAACGAATAGATTATCTTTTGAATATCTGAATAAAAACGAGTTTTACAGGAACGAAATAAGTTCTTTAAAACGTAAGCAAACTATTCCAAAGCAAATACGCAAAAAAAAGATGTATATTCGGATACTTTTTGCTATTGAGTACATCTTTGTAACTAATTTATTTTTCAAAGAATGTTATGAAATATCGAAATATTAAACAATTCATCTTTCTACGTTAACGAACAACCCAGATCAAAGGTCATATTTGTAAAGAGTTTTATCAATTGATAATCTTATTTTGCCGATGAAAGAATGCAAATTTTTGAATTCAACTATATAAAGTGCACAAACTAAATTTAAAAATTTTCATAAAACTGCAATCTGACCATACCAAAATTCATAATTTCGTAACATCAAAAGATCTTCCCATACTTCTAAGACCAAAGAAGAGGACTTGTAACAATGTAAGAGCCAAGGACAACTGGTTACGAACAAGTGTCAGTAAAAACCTCTTTTAACGACTGGAATAAAAACACTCGCTATACAACGTTACGAGGGCATAAAAACTATCTTGAAGGTGTGGTAACTTTTCCATAGGAAGAGTTTTCATGTGTCCATCCTTTTGCAACACCTGTTTCTTTCGACAAGATTGCCCGAGGAGAATAAAGAAGATGGCAATAACTTTTATTTATGTTCAACTGACACTTAAAAACCACACACAAAACCGTATTGAAATTCACTACCAGGTAATTAACAAGAGTTTGTAGTGGTGCTATTTTAATGCTATAAGTAACGGAATGGTACATATTGTGTATGTGTACTATTAATGTAATCATCCGTTCTAGAAACAATAGTTTCTATATTTTCCTCATTGTATGAGCGTTAGAAATTGACTATTATTTAGCCTGAGATCGACAATAATTGACTAAGACTTTTCAAATGTACTAAACTACCAAAAAAATTAGGCGCGTAACTAGGCGGAGGAATATGGGGATATATCGCTTCCAGAATTTTTCCATGTGCTATTAAAATGTGAAAATCAAATTTGTTTAGTACGGTAAATTATTTTTTAAACATGCGTAGAAAAAATGCCTAGCTAGATAAATGCTGCATTAATAACAAATATAGCATTAATAACAAAATGCTGCATTATAACAAAGGCTAGATAAATGTTGCATTAATAAAAAATCACAACAGTTATTTTTGTTAACTTATAATTTCATATCGCCTACAAAAATAAATCTCTGGCTACGCCTTTGAAACAAATCATGCTAGAAGTTATTAAAATCCAAGAACATAATCTGTAAGATGGTCACTGTAGAGTCCAATGAATGATTCTTGCCCCTAGAATTAAATAGAGTTATTAAGTAACGGTACAGTACGCGTGTTAGGAAAGAGTGGGAACAACTTTCGTAAAGTTTGTTTCAGTCAGATCAGCACAGTGGATTGCCAAAGAAAAGCTGGTGCTAAATGTTGATCGGAATGTTAAACAACGCACTAATATTAATATTTTTAATGCAAGATAGTAAAATCTGAAAAGGAAATTCGGAAAATTTATGTATTGTGTACGAAAATGAATCCTTAAAAAATCATCTTAGCACAAATGCGGATCCATGCAATCATTTGTGGCAATTATTGGAGGCAATATGGTAAAAATTCAATTAATTTCCTCTGTTTGCTGAGCAGAAACTGCTTATGACCTATCCAAAAGTCATGGAGATCATTTTTTCTAATTATGGTTACCTGTACTTAATATACAAAGAGAGTTAACAAATAAAAAAAAACTGAAATCTTTTACCATCTGATATATTACAAGTACTGTCACATATATTGAAATTGTATTGCCAATGATTATTAAATACACCTAAAAACATATTACTTACATATTATAAATAATATTTAAAGAAAAATATTGACGATTAACTAAAGGTAAAATGCTTACAATATCTTCAAAGTAGTAAACACTATAGAAAGAAAAAAATTCTAATGATATTCTATTCAATAAGTACTGAAAACTGCAATTTAAAATCTTTCCACTCCTCGACCTCACCTTTGAAGCTATTTTGAATCCCAACCAGAAATAGTTTCAATAAAAGAAAACAATTCTTTCACAGCACTATCCCTCAACCTCAAGATTCCTCACCACTCAAAATTAAACTCCACTTTTCAACCGGAAACACTCACTCAAGGGGATTTTTACATTCCCAACCCTCTTTTACTTCCAGGAGAGGGCCAGCCACCCCGGAGAGTTTACTCGTGAAATTCAAAACACCTGGGCGGTCACGCCTCCAACTCAGTTTGGTCATTGTCTATCAAACATAGCAAAGGGGTCAGCCCAAGGGCTGTGAAGTGGGTGGGAAATTGGGGGGGGGGGTCTTTAAAAAGGGGTCGCCAGCAATTATCTTCCTCCTCATTGGGGGTTGAATGAGATGCTCGTTATCAATCTATCGGAAGTACCAGGCTAATTTTCCCATATTAAGGTTCGGGATGTATATTGGGTTTAGTGTGAGCACTTCCCTTCCCTTCACTTCCTAGCTCATTGATTGCCGTCATTGAAGGCTCAACAGATGTTTGGGATTGCCATGATATGTGAGATGATTGCTTTGATATTTTCTTTTTTATTATTGATTTAGGGAGTAAACTGATTGAATTGAGGGCGTTTCAACTGTAGTATTGAGGAGGGAATGTTATGTTGAGCATATTATCAAGGTTGGTTGGCTTTTTATGGCAGCAAATTTTGTAGCTAAACTACAGCAAGCACATTACTCAGGTTTTGATAACACAACTCATTTATTCATTCGAAAGAGACTGATAATTCGAAGATTTTGATTTTTGCGTTTCTGAAAATGAAAACATATAGTTATTTATGGGAAACGGTTTCAAAATTTGCAATTGATTGATTGCTTGCTTATCCTGTAAAATTGGACATTTTGCTTCTTCTATACGTACGTTTGAAAACATTTAAAATCGACTGCTATTGTTCAGTCTCGATATTTATTTTACTTTTAAATATTTTAAAACTTTTTAAATCATTCACACTATCTCAATTGTCTCCATCTATACAGTTATAGCAAAACAGGGCAAGGAAAACTTAAATGTATCACATATTTACATACATTCCTTGGTAGATTTTATTCGTAGGTGTAGCTTTATTCTGGATTCTATTCTTTCATAATATCCTCACATTAAAAAACATTTATCAGTTATTTTACATAAAAATGTTCCCAGATTTTATTGGTATCCTCTAACCCATTTCATGTGATATCCTGTACCGCATACTTTCCAACCTTCTCTACCCTATCTTCAATCTCCAGGAAACCACTTATTTGGCCTCTCACAACCCAACTTTCTTACATAAATACAAGTGGCCAAAAGTTTACTTTAAAAGGGGCTTCTGTGAATTTGATGCTATCTTTAGAAGCGTGGAAAGTTTGTTTTCTTGGGGATCGAAAGTCTTCAAACGCATGTTAAGAGGTGAAAATTCCAAACATATCTTGCTGTGTTTTTTTCTTTCTTTTTTTTCTAAATTTTAAATGCATCTCTACAATAAGATATTATAATTACTTTAATACGCTGGAAACAATTTAAATTATATTCAAAGTTTAGCTCAAAATGAACACATCCTTTAGCCTTAAAATAAGCCAAGTTCTTTGTTTAACTATCATTTGTCTACATTTAGAACATAAATTAGGCGTCCCTTTCCAGGATGCAGACACACCCATATTACGTAATGAGCTCCATAATAACGAATTATGACCACGTTTTACCCAAGTTTAACGTTGGCGTCCGAATTAGCAGTTGACGTCGTAATCTTTTCCCCCTACAAACACGCACATAAATATTAACGTATATTATTAGGAAAGCAATTATTTTAAAACAAAATTACCTTATTCGTTAAAAAAAATGTAATCGACGAAGCACTTGTAATTTTCCAAACATAATTTAGCAAGTTAGTGAATTGAAAAACTTATGAATAATATCAAACAAATAACCAATAACAGGATTTTGAATTTCGAGTGAATGCCAACGGCCTTTATAAACATTTGTAAAATCAATTTAGATAACCCAATTATTGATCGTAAGACCAAAATAATAATAAATATCAAGTTCCTCATCTAGGCTCCTCATTTTCTCTGTGCTCTATTTAATTATGCCCTATAAATATCTGTGCTCCATTTTAAATGTATTGTTACAAAGTCAACCATTAATATCCCCAACCTCCATCACAAAAACTGCTTAACACCCAAGGACATTAAGCATAACTTTTATGAAATATCATAACACTAAAAAAATTCTAACCCTGTCCATCTTGCGTAGAAATGAAAACTATATTTCTAAACACGATTTAATTTGCAACTGTTAGTCGTCTGAATTTTCCTCTGATATTCCCAGAGGCAAATTCAGTTTCATAAGATTTCAATATTTTAAAACAGAAAGTGTAAATAGCAATATTTGTAAAATATATTTACAAAGGGAGAATAAATTAAAAAAATTTTACTGCTTATGTTTACCTTTATTTTTAAATTTTGTTTTGTTTTAACAAAATTAAGTGACCAGAGAAAAAAGTTTGAAAGTTAAAAGTAAGCAATAAAGTCCTTCCCTAATAACCCTTTGGGTACATTTGACGAGTGAGACTCGTCATCTGCTTACTTGGGCGAAGTTACGGTGGACGAGTCTGACTAGTCATCCGTCCATCCAAATCCGTCTCAAGGGCATAAAAATCTTTAAATAATTCCGTACTCAAAGGGTTAAATCCTTACCCTATAGTCCCAGATACGTTTTAAACCTTTACTTCTAACTTTTCGAAAGCTTATTCGCATATTCCCATTTCCTTGTAGTCAATCACACCACTGGTTACCAACCCAGGATTAAAAGATACCTTTCCATCAGAACTTTTTCCCACCAAAGATTAACTAGATAATGAAGCTCCTTGAATTCCCAATCTCTGTAAAAAGACTGCAAAGGTCCCAACATCAACCGAAGCGCAAAAAGAACTTTGATCCATCCGACCATTTCAACAAATCCTCCCACACAATGTACCAGAAGGATAAGTCCTTTGCGTACCATGTTAATCCCTTTGACACTGGGTCTTTCATTTAAAGACGTCCCTCAAGAAATAAGATTTCAGCAACTACCTGCAAAAGACCCACTTATCATGACAAAAGGAAGTCTTTTGAGTTCCGAATCCCAACTGTTAACGTTTTGTCAGAGCCCAACTTGATAAATGGGTTCGAAGGGTTAAAGGTAAACACCAAGATGTCGAATGAAAAGGTCGTGTTAGAAAGATTATACGAGGACATTTTTCAAATAAGCCTTGCAAATTAAACTTTTGCTTTTCCAACCAAAGTTGATTGGCGTTTACTTCTATTTCAAAAAGCTGTTCTCAAACTTTACCACTGACCATCGGCATGGGCTGATAAATTCACCGGACCGCCTGCATCGATACTTTGGCACTGAAGTAAACATTAAATTTAAGAGTAACACAACACTTACTAAATTGTATATAGACTATAAATACTGGGTTGGATGATTTAAGTTTAAAGGCTCAAGGGCAACACGAGGGCCATATACTGCACCCTATAAATACTGGAAATAAAAGCTGTTCGAGTTCTAGAAAAAATTTAATTAGTAGTATAACTTTATTATATTTTTTGCAAAATATATTCATTCTATTTTAATCTATCAAATTGGCATTGGTCAATCGTTGTAATTCGGTAAACGAGGGAATACTTGTAAATTCAATGTGAGAATACTACAACTCAAATATAGTGTAATATATTATTTCTAAAATGTAACTGCAGACAAAAATAATTGCCAAACTTTCTATAGATCATTTTAATAAATATTATAGGTGTTTAACAACGGCATTTTGTAGTCTGCATTTTCGGGTTGGTGAGCGACTACGAGAAGGTTGTTTATTTTAAGGAGAAGATAACAAAAGGCCAATAATTAGTAGTTATATTAAGCATTTCTGAGTAAAAAATTCAATTTTCACACAAGCTAATTAGTCAATAGTTCAATTTGTCAATAGGCAAAATCTAGAAAGTTCATATAAAAAAACTAAAATTGTAATTTACGTCCTTGCAAATATGCTTAAAATCGCTGATTTTTACCGGTGAATAATGAACCAACCGTCTTCACCAAAATATAAAAAGGAAACTTTCAGTGCATTCATTTCCGAGGATAGCTTTTCAAATTCTTCTCAAATGTCACCTTGTAATAATCATTCAGTTGCAGGTTTTCCTTGTAGAAATGCCGACCATATACGGTATAGTGATTAGCATACTAGCTTCTAGACCGCGAGGTTGCGGGTTCGAGTCCCGTGTAAGGCATGGGTGTTTGTAAATGTATGTTGGTTTGTCAAATGACGAATATTTCGGCGCATTTTAACCCTCGTGTTGCTGACGACGCCAAATAATCTGAAACCAACCATTGTAGAAATATGATACCAGTATTAAATAAACACTTATTCGACTTTTAAGCTTTGCAGATAAATTAAATAATGAGATTATAGAAAGAGGTATTGTAAATGACAAAAAATGGAGATACTAATTTAGTTTTCAGAACAGCGGTGCATTGTGTAGCCTTTGTGCCATAGTCTATGACAAATCCAACTAAAAGCCAATAATACAAGTATTGAATTTAAAGATTTTTCGAATTCTACATGAACACTTAGATTTCTAAAGCCTCTTCCTGAAGAATATCATAATTTACGGTAACATCAAAGCTTGAAAGTCGTAAGAACTCTCATTCAACATTGGTATCCTATTTGAATAGCGAAAATCTGTGTTTTACTCAATAGTTCTCTACTTACCAAAAAAAAAATTCGTTTTGAAACTAATAAATGTTGGAGTCACTGCTTTTCTTTAGTATGCTTGACAGTATATTAGTGTACTGGATAGTGTGCAAATTATCATTACAGTATTTCGAGGCAGTAATTTCTTCCGGGATACCTTGCAAGGAAAAACTACACCACATCTGCTCTCGAATGGGAGAAAACTCGCAAAAACATAAAATATTGCAAAGAAACTGTTTAATAACCTTTAGTTAGCTTCTTATCAGGTTTATGAAAAAATAACTATCAAAAAGTGAATTACTTAAAAATATAGAATTAGTAATGAAAAAATAATTCAGGCGAAGTTTTTTTTTGTGCAAAGAGTTTGGTTACTGAAGGAAAAAGGCAAAAGTTTAAATTATTTCTTAAATCATTCCCGTTATTCCTTCAAAATAATAAAGTAAAATATAAAAAAGCATAGATAATTTTTAACTCAAAATACATCAACAAGAAATTAGTGGTTCGAACACAATTCAAAGTTAAATTGTTCACAATTCAAATGTCAAGTTGATCATTTTTATCAAAACAGTAATTACACCTCAAAATTATCACTAAAACTATTACTAAACTAATCCTTCTGATTTATTAAAGAACCCATTACAACAAATGTAGTCATGGCAAACTAACACAAATGAATCAGCCATAATTACCGACGGATATCCTCAATCTATCAATTACGAAGCAAGAATTCTCACTTGTCCAGTCCGCTCTTCTATTTAAGGAGCAATTACACGCATGTCATTAATGACCATTTCCTCTATTACTACCACCTAAATGATTTATTGAAATTAAGTGCTTTCAACTTTCACTACCCATCAGTCATGAACAAGACGTGTGAAATTACAGATGCGTTCACGATTCAAATCCATTGCTTTAGATGGATGTTACTTCATTCAAGGTTTAGTAAGAACCCGACACACTTAATTGAGTGTTTATGAGATAAAGTATATTAATTAGCATCACTGTTAACCTTTGGTTAGTCGCGCGGTTGACAAATGTCCCCCACAATCAATTTCGCAATAGATGGCAGCCCATGAGCAAAGCTTTCTCACAGTTCTTTTTTTTTTTCCAAGTTATTTGAGAAATATTTTTTTATTCTGTTCTATAATGTGTTTTTAATTAAAACATCCACTTTGATGTTTGGTCACGAATTTAATGGTATGCACGAAAATTTGAATTTGGGGAGACATTTGTTTCCCACGCTACTAACCGCGTGACAACAGGTCTCGCTCCTAACCAAGGGTTAAACATAATTTTTCTTTAGATAAGCGATTATAATAAGATTAGTGTAAGTAACGAAAAATACTAATGCATTTTCAGCAAATGCCAAGTAAATAACTATTCAAAGAAATCGTACGTGCCTAGTCAATTATTTAGATTTTTTGTTGCAGTAGGGATTTTCTTGTGCAAGATCTACACGATGGAATCTTCTAGATCAGACTTAGGTTAAATTCTGTATAAAGGGGTGGAGCGTTTTTTTCCCCGAAGATCTTTCAAGGGGAAACTGTATCCATGTGCATCTCGAATAGGATAAAACCCGAAAAACTTTTACAGTTGCAGTTCCTCTCCAGTTCATCAACTAAAAAGAAACTATATGCCACAATTATCGTCATGTCTACTTGCTCCGAACAGTTTTAATTGGTAAAACTGTTATTTTTTTTTTTTACCAGCATCGGATTAACATTGAATATTAAGTGTATATTTATACAGATAATAAACTTATTTTACCTTATGTTTAAACAGTAACGTTTTTTTTTTTTAATTAGATGGTAATCAATCAAAATATACAAACTGATGTTGATAATTATACCTTCAAAATATCACAAAATTATTTCAGGACCTAAATTTCGAAAAAATGCCTTGTTAAAGAAAATTGATTGTCAGTTTTATTGCGCAAGGGCAACACGTGAACCATACTGCAGAAAAAAATTTGGAGAAATAAAAAATAATTTATCATTTGCATTTTTTGTATTTGAAACACCAATTTGAATAAAACACCAATGTATATTGTTATGGTACGTTTACCATTTGTTTTCAAAGCGCAACTGGTTTTATATATTTATTTACTATATAACGATCATTATTACCTCACCCCCTCTCCCAATTATTGGAATTGGAGATATTATCTCAATATTCCTGATTTTACTGGCTTTAACACATAATCCTAAAAAATATATGTATATATATATATTTTTTTCTAAAGACGAACCAGTAAGTGTAATAGAGTAAAATTTATACAACTGAAACAGGTTGAATTAAGACTTAATAATAGACTAAAATTTTAATACAAAATAACTAAATAAAGAGAAACATTTGACTGTATACATCTTTGGAAACATATTTCAGTTGCAAAGTGTTAGCGACTTCAACTCTGTTTGAAGAATGTTAAAATGTGGCAACACACAAGTATACATTAGAAAAAGACTTGCCATAAATTTAAAAAGAACACCTCTTATAATTCTTTTAATATTGTATGGTCGAGTACTATCAGAATAGAATATAAATATCAGATTAATGGAAGTCAAAAATTTGCAATGTTAGTATTCGAAAAGTTCAATTGGTACTGCAAACTATGTGTCGAGTGTCAAGATAATTGTTTTTGCTCTTTTTCCCATTTAAGCAAAATGTTCAAAACTACATAGGATTATTCCCTAAGTCTTATGCTTACTCTCAAGATCATAATCATGTTGGTTGGTTGGTTTGTACACTCAATGACCTATTTTTGTGCACAATAACTGCTGATCAGGTTTGAACCTAGAGTATCAACGTGAATTTTGAACCACAAAGAACATTGTGCCTAACCCAGGATTCTAACACGACACCTTTGGCATGCGAGGCCAGATCTCTACTAATCACAGTCATTAGGTGGGCTATAATGATGATGACTAAATTTAATTAGAATGTATTTTTGTGACTGAAACTAAACTTAGATTAAATCAATCACAACTATGACTTTACAGAACCAGAACATACCAGTAAATTAGTAACATAATATTCGCCTTATACACCTTTATTTTCTCTTTACGTTGGGGTAAAAATTGTTCAGGAGAAACATGAGTACTTTACTAATTTTACTATTCTTTTACAGTAAAGTTTTAAAATCGTTCTTTCTGATCTTTAACTTTTAATTTGAACAAAACGTATATTATTTCAGGGAAAGTAAATTTTTCTCGATTAAAAATGATTTACCGTTAAGGTTACCCTAAACAAAAAATATTATACACTCAATTCAATTGTTATTTAATAAGTATGGGTGAAAAGAGGTTTTTCAAACATGTCCAGGCAATGAGTAAACATAAGTTTTGGAAAATTGTGCATACGAAATTGGAACATTAGGGCATACAAGATTTGAAAAGTTGTTAGTTATATTGGAAATTACCTAGTGCACGATAGCACTGGAATATCGTTAAATCAAGATCTGAGGAAAGGGAGGCATTTCAAGTGGAGAAACTACCCCACATTTACTTCTCCAATGGGAGAAAACCCAGAAGACTCCCACAGGACCGTCAGACATGAATAGGTCTTTATATTATCTATCTAGGTTTGGATAAATGTAAATAAAAGATTTGTACATGGTTATATGTTGAGACATGTTTATATAACAAGGGATGCATTAGAAGGAAGGTTGGTTGGTTGTATTCAGATTATCTGGCGCCGTCAGCATCACGAGGGCTATAATGCGCCGAAACATTTCGTCATTTAACAAACCAACATACATTTACAAACACCCATGCCAAACACGGGACTCGAACCCGCAACCTCGCGGTCTAGAAGCCAGCATGCGCATTAGAAGGAAGGAAAACTTACCTGTGTGCGTTCTCTTGTGTATCTTGAGGTTCTCGCTTCTCGCGAACACTTTTCCACACCCGGGAAAGGGGCACGGGAAGGGCTTCTCCCCTGTGTGCACCCTGATGTGGTTGACCAGTTTGTATTTCGCCTTGAACGGACGGCCGTTCCTCGGACAGTCCTGCCAACTGCACGTGTGATTCGTGCATTCTGGCCCACCTACATGTTCAACAGCGATATGCGACACGATGTCGTGCATCGTGCCGAACATTTTATTGCAGGGCTTGCGAGGGGGCATCTGGTCATTGTCTATCCACAGGCATGTCATCTCATGCTTAATAGGATGATTGCGCATATAACGGAAGAACGCCCCGGTCGGAGGCGCCATGTGGTGATGGTGATGGTAAGGGTTCGCGAACGGGTGGTCAGTCCTTGCCATTTGATGGTGGTGGTGATGGTAGGAAGTGTCTGTTGTTCGGCCGTACATGTCGGTTGGACCCGGCAACGACAAACGCATCTGGTGGTGGTGATGAGGATCGATAGCTGGGAACAGCATGTGGGACTGGTCTGGGTGCAGGGACCCGGTGGTCGAACCGAAAGTATCCGAGAATGTCTGCATGTGATCCCGCCGCAGCAGGTAGTCCCTAGTATAGGTAGCCGCGGCAACATGTCCGTAACCGTTTTGTTGATGGTGAGGGAATTGCTGGTGATGAAACTGTGGCTGGTGTCCAGGACTAAGCTTGATGCCATCCATAGGGGCGAAGGGGTTGAGCATGTCGGTCTGTCCGTCCGCGGGACCCGCGGTACGGTGCTGGTGGAAGGGAAATCCCGTCATGGTGGTGTCGCACTCCCAACTGCGCAACACTGCTTGGCTCGGCTTGAAGCCGTCTTCCATAATGGCGATGCTTCACTTGGCGGGGCAGCCGCTCTCGAAATGATGCCCCTCCTGCGAAGACCCCATTGGAGGTCGCACTGTTTGAAGAGTTGGAAGATCCACCAATGGGGAGAGAGACGCCCCGCAGGGGGAGGAGCCCACATGCCAATCACGCGCTGTGGGTGGGCGGAGCGTCCCTTCTGTTTTGTGGCTGATTTTTTCTTTCTTGAGAGGGGCTTTTGTGAAGAAGTATCAAATTTTCGGTGAAAAATGAATAAATACAATGTTTGACACAAAGGGTACTCTTTTTGCTACCCACAAAGTGTTCATTGGATATGTTTCTTTGAATTTCAAAGCACTACGTGGGATCTTAGCGGGGAAGGGGGCACCCAAAGAGTTGGACGCTATTTAGGTAGCTGAGATATTTTCAAATACAGTATTTGGATATTATCGAATTGTCTTTCGTACAAAGGTGAGGGTAAAATTTCAGAAAGAGAATTCTGAAGGGAAAACAATACAGATTGTTAAGGGATAATTTAAATGAAAACTGAGGGAGGGACAGTTATTGTTAAATTAATTTAAATATGACAAGTAAATAATGTTTATTGAACATTCGATTTTCAGTTTTCTTTAAAGAAATGTAAGTTCATATTAAAAAATATTACTGAGCCATATTTTTTATTTGAAATTGATGTAAATAAATTTAAAGGTTCATTGATTAGAAAGAGCGCAATCTTAGCAATACAGTTACGTTCAAGTCTGAAAAGGAGACCCTTGATTTTTCTATTCAAAACCTACACGAACATCAAAAATTGGCTTAGACTAAATTTGATCTTTTTAATTCAAAAAACGAATGAATTTTCATTCAAAACTGAAATACTTAGTATATGAACGAAAGCTATTTTTGGTAATTAATCATCACGTGTTTTAAAAATTTAACATTTTAATAACTAATACAATTTAATCTTAATTTACACTTTCTCTGCTGAATTATATTCGGATAAATATAAAGTGCTTGCTAATTTATTTCTATACGTTTAGGGTAATTGAAAGCAGTGATACTAATTTTATATTTTTAGATCCGCATAATTCCATTCCAAGCAAATGTATGTTGTAAACAACAAAATTATCGGTAAAAATATTTTTAACTTAACGAGATACTCACAATTAAAATTTAAGTCCATTTTAGAAAATCAGTAAAATGTGATTTTAATTCAACAATGCCATGACTTCTTCCCCTTTAATTTCTATTAATTACTTTACTTTCCTATAAGCTCCAAATTTACAGGATTTTCCAATTTTTTATGATTTTGTCAATTTCAGCAATCGTGGAATTATTCAATCGAGGTGTGGGTCAATATTTCTTTTTTTTTTCCTCAATAATGATTGATTATAACTTAATGATATTTAATTTTCGGAAATTCAATTTAAATACGCAAATTTCAGAGAAAAAAATCTTCTCTCAGAATTTATATTAAATACCACAAAATTTTATCAAACTGCATATACAATTATTATTATTATTATTTCGATTAATCTGAATTAAAAAAAAAAGAAGAAAAAAAAGATAGTTTTGTATGTGAAAATGATTATCAAAACATATATTTCTAAAAAAATCACGTTTATTTGACTTTTTATACTTGACGTTCTTGCACGTGTTTAGTTTTCTGGAAAAAAAAAAAAATACTTCTTTTAAAAAAAATTTAAACGAGAGAACGTGTTTTAATTGAAAGTTGTACTTATAACAATTGCTAATATGTATGTACAACCTTCGTAAAAAATACTATTAATTATATCTTACTTTGCGTTAAATGGGATTTCGAGCAAAGCGATTTCGACGTAACGGGGTTTGACTGCATTAAAAACTTAAAATTTTTTTTTAGTAAGTTTTAGATTTACAAATCTAAGTATTCAGCATAAGTGTTTGACTTATTCTAAAGTTATCAAACAACAAAATTATTGAGAGAAAAAACAATTTTTGAAAAATAGAAGAAATGTTATTCTTCATGAATTTATGCTTTAGTCAGTATTTCTTAAAAAAGTATTTTCTCGAAATCTATTTTTTTTCCTTCTTTTGCATGTTCTAGTAAGTCTTTAAATCCTAATAAATGCTTGAATCTATATATTTAATAGGCAATACATTTTTTGGGGTTAGTCCGTCCGCCTAAACTGCTCAACCAATTTCAATGATCAAGGTGTCATTTTAAAGGAAATAAGCTGTAGATTTGCCAAAACGTGCCAAAATAATTTATTAACACTTTATTAATTAGTTAAATTTCAATATTTTTCATCATTAAGCTACTACAAAGCCTCAATGATTTTGAATATATGATTGGCAACATCCTTACGTATGTAAACAACAAACCGGCTGCTCGGGGGTTCAACCAACCAACCGTTGCTAATTTTAAAGCTCTTTTTAAACTCTTCGTTTCAAAGTTGATTTTTTCTGTTTTTCTGAAGCATTTTTGTATTAGAGTAATTATTATTTTGAAGTATTTCTATCCATAAAATGCTTCGCGTTGGACGTCGTTCTCTAACGGGGCGACTTATCAGAATAAATAAAAGATATTGGGACTTCAATGTTAGGGCATAGCTAATGAAGTTTTAAGTCAGAAAGTTGGCGGATAGTATATTTAACTTTCTATTATGAAACTTGCAATTTGGGTGTTTTCTCTATTAGGCCTTACATTAAATTTATAAAAATTTGGTTACATTTTTTATGGCTGGCAAACCTATTCGAGCGCAGCAAGATGTTTTAACCACAAATTCGAGCGGCAAAGCCGCTCAATCCGAGCGCAGCGAGGCGTTTGGGGGTTGGCGAGCGTTAGTGAGCAGGGGGCGAAGCCCCCTAGTTAGTGTTTATTATGAAAGATTTTATTGTTTTAAAAGAATATACCTGAATGAGTAACTGAAGAAATAAAATTATCATTATAGATTCGCCCACGATATCAAATTCTGTTGAAACTCCTTCCAGTTGCCTTCTTATTATTTCGAAACTAAATAAAATATTTATAGAACTTACGCATGGTTACGTCATATTCAACTGCTTCTTGGGAAAAGGAAATGTGCTTTGCAATCTGTTAATGGATTGGGAAAATTCGAATTTGTCTTTAAAGGTGATTGACCATAAGTGTAACCACATGATGCAACTTCACTGCAAATAACGTCTTGTTAAGGTCCATTGAAAATTCAAAAGATATTAACAGAAGAATGTATAAATGCTTTATGGACTTACTGACTGGTCTATGGAAATTGTGCATGACGATGCTCAGTCATTTCCTGTGCAAGGAAATAAGTGAAAAACGAATTGTGATTTGCTAATAAAATTTGAAAATTCGAATTCATTTTTATAGATGCTTTGAGATTAGCCACATGTGTTGCCAACCGATGTAACCCCATTCCTAATAATGCTGCGCAAGGTCCATTGAACTTTATCGGCCAGACAAATTTATCAAAAGGAAAGCTTTACGATTTCCCAAAGTGAACATCACGAATTCCTTACATAAAAGGTTTTTGAAAATCGATAATTGTTAATCAAAAATAAAAACGTGGTTTTTAACCTATTTTCAACTCGATTTCTTGGTGAAATATATATGCAGTAAAACTAAAAAGGAATGTTATAAATAAATCGATGAGTTTCGATACGCTGCATTTTCTAAATTTACAACCGATTACAAGAAATACTTTTAAATTTTTCGTTTTGCAGCTAAATGTAATTTAATTCAATTTACAGTGTGGCCCGAAAAGGACTGATGTGTCAGTTATTTCTAAGACACCTTGTACTTTATAATACTGTGCTTAACAACAATCTATACTCGCTTTACAAACTTCTTTCAATGGAAGGAATTCAGTGAAATAGTATAGCAGTAAAGCCCCTTAAAAAAATGACGCCCTTGGAAATGGGTGCAATACATTGAAACGAAAAACTGAAATAGACAATCAATTTGTTTTGTAATTTCGATCTTAAAATTGAGTGTGCGCCTAGTATTTATTGAGTACTGTATATTCCGTATAATGTAACGTAGCTAATTATATCATGATATAAATTATTAATTATAATACCATAAAAACTTTCTTCGTCGGTATCTTGTACTCATGAATGATAATTAGAAATATGTATAGTTAAATAAACTCTATGGATATTCTCGGAATGACTCTATTGAACAAATCAACAAAATAATAAAATAAATACAATCCAACAATTTTTTATTTTTTTTTAATTTTATTTTTTATGTCTTTGATACTTTTTTTTTTCCCTTTTAAAATCCATTTTCTTCCTTGCTGATATTTTTCATGTTTACCTAAGAAAAATTGACAGTCATATTTCTCAATCTTGTTAAATTCAAAATATTCTAAATGATAACAGTCAAGATGTGCACTTTCTTAACTCATTATTGATGATTATATGATGTCATTGAGTTTAAATTTATAAACACGTAGGCTTGGATACCCTTTGTCGCTAATAAAACTTTTTACATGTATTTCTATTGTTGTACATCAAGTTCAAATACTAGATACCAAGCTTGTAAAATTTGGCAATATTTAATAAAGGAAATTTAGCCCTGTTAAGATCGAAGAAACGTATACAAAAACCTACCAATTTGTGGTTTTTATAAACAAATATTTCACCATATTGGCGAGTTGGCAACAAAACTTGATACCGAATATTCAATTCCGATTTTCATCTGATATCTCTACTAGATATTGGATAGATGTGAAATCCTCAAAAGAGTTAGTAAGAAAGCCCTTTTCTTGTTGAAACTTCAGATTTTATGTCTAATTCTACTACAGTCAAAACCTTCGACTAGAAATAGAGCACATGTCTGGGATTTAAAAAATGTCTGGGGAAGATAGCACTGAAAACTTGAGCTCCACAGCTAGATTTCTGAATTTCGTAGTGGCAGGTCTATTCATTTAAGCATATCTTACCTATGAAATTCCAATGATAAGTAACAGGTAAAATAACAACAATGGGTCTGTAGTAAATGTTTTGAATCTTTAAAAATATTTTGAAAGTGCAGTTTTGCTGGAAAATATTATTCATACAAAGTGCTGGAAGAAACACTGATATTTTTAAATGGGGGCTACCGTAGTCAAACCAAAACCATAATCCAGTGGCTTAAGTAATTCAAAGAGCTGTTGTGGCCAACTGTCAGTCAACTAACTCCCGTTGTAAAAACATCGTCCTCTTCCCTACTGTACTTCGCGTATGTCAATATTTATTCACTCGTCATTCAATATGCCGGGGGAACACTATGCACACCCCGACAGTTTTCGCCTATTCATTCGCACTTTATATGGTACTAGAATTGCTACCCAGCTTTGCACGGAATGTAGCACAGGTTATTAATAAAAATTGGAATAGTTTCAAACCGACATATTTATATTTACTTCCATAATGTGGTAACGCACACCAAATTAATGAAAATAATTCCAGCTTTTAAAGAGAAACAATTTTTAATATCTTCGTTATTTAAACTAGGGGTTTGGAGCGTCGCAGAACTTTCAATTATGCTATAATACTGGTCACTGCATTTAAATTTGACATGGATTGGTGTAATTTACTGTTTTTGTACTCAAATATTCAGTTTGAAGATAGTTTCGTTTGGTCTGAAAGTTCCGACTGTCTATTTCTGCCATTTATAAAGTGCTTAACACCGGCATATACGTCACGTAATTTTGAGCATCTAGAAGAATACGAGATCGAAATTTTCTAGTGTAAGAGAGGACATTAAGGCCACGACAGATTTAATACACACCAAACTTTGGCGTTCGTAGATAACCACAATCCTCCGATCATGAGCTCCTGACCACCAGGTTAGCGTGGCCTGGTGATAGTTCTACGATATTTATAACATTAGCAAAATAAAAACATTGCCAAAATGAGAAAAAGTTAGGAAATAATTATTCTTTCGAGTAAGTGAAACGGAGGATTAGCCGTCGTTGATGAACAATGATCATGTAATCTACGTTAAATATGTTCTTTTTTTTTTTTTATCAAATTTTTACTCGTTTATAAATTTTTTATGGGAATTTCGAAAATTTGGGATCTTTCGAACACCTTAAAAAGCATTGCTTAGTTATTTTAATCAAAATCAGTTGGAGTTGATTCTTGACAATTGCTGAAAAACAAAAAAATTTCAATAGCTGATCTAAGACGCATGTATTATTTTGAAAAAAACTTAATGACAGGTTTCATGTAGGTAATTGCAAGTAAAAAGGACACTGTGCTGGTTTTGTAGCACTTATTATTAGTCCAATACTAGTTTTGTAGCACTGGACTAATTCGTGTTTTACCAAGTTAATTATTTCCTGTACAGCGAAAGATAACAATGGCCATACCAGACGTCCACCACAATAATTCCAAGTAAATTCAACTAAAACTCATTTAGAAGCAAGAACAAAAATCAGATTTTTTTTCCCCTTTCTAATAACACGTGTTAAAGCCATTACACAGTTTTTGCATTATTAACTTAAACTAGGAACCTAGAGAACCGCACAACTTTCAATTATAATATAATATCTGTCACTGCATTTAAATTTGGCCTGGATTGGTGTAATTTAAAGTCTAATTAGAAATATTTTTTGGTTATTGCTGGAAAATATTAAATTGTCTATGGTAGCTACTTTATGAGCATGCACAAATTTGACAAAACCTTAATAACAGGTTCCATGGCCACTACTAACCCACATACAAATTTTTTTAAATTGCAGGTCAACATTTTCGGTAGTTATATTGACCACAAATAGACACACACACATATGGACACACATTATTTTTAGACCCCCTCGATTTTTTTTTACCGAATGTAATATTTTCAATTCCCTATATTACGTATAGGGTGATTGAGATTAAAAGTGTAGTGTTAAGCTTGACGATGTGTTTATATTAACCGCATTTTACCTTACTTCACATCCACCATTTCACTGTGAAATATTGACGAAAATTGCTTGAAGACATGCATTTGTCATCTGACTAAAATCTTTCGAATACTGGGCGAAATGGTGGAGGAGAGATTGAGTTAAATATTTAGTTGTGAAAATATTTGTTTTATATTTTACAATCTTTAAATATACACTTGCTTAGAATGTGGAAAAGGATACGTCATTTTCTTTAATTGAAGGAAATGAACTGGAAAATATTTTTAAAAATATATAAAAAAAATGGCAGAATTTTTTTTCTATGTAAGTAAATTTTCAGAACAACTAAGAACACAGTAAAAACCCGATATAGAAATAATTGTTTGTATACAATTATACAATTATATACATTCTCATTCGCCATCTAAATTCGTTCTTGTAAAAAAAAATTAAAGACATTTTCGAAGGCCAAGCGTTACTTACTTCGTGTACGGGTGGCTTTCAAATTTGAGGCATTTTTGAAATTGAAATGGTTTTGAAAATAAAATTAAAATTAACCATTGTCGGTGAATAAGATTATTTCTTGCATATGTCTTGAACATATTTTCATAGCCATCAGCAAGATCAAATCGAAATTTAGACCTGTGTGTGTGGGGGGGGGGGGGGCTCTTATAAATCACTACGAAACTAAAAAATGTCAGGCTTGTTACCGGACAAATGTTTGAAATTTTTATATGAAATTACAATTTTTTAAATTTGTAAATCAACTTCCATAATAGGTAATTAGTCTAAAATTGAAATTTATTTCCTAATTTGGCAATAGAGTAATATTTTATTTACATAAAAAAAATGCCAGGTCTATTAATTTAACTTATTAATATTATTTTAATTTATCTTTCAAATGCATAAAAAGGTGCTGTGCTGTATAGATTGAAAAAAATATCATAAATAGGTTTTATATCTATCATTTGCACTTTCATTTGTAATTCTGAGTCAAAAACTTTATTTTTAAGATATATTTTTTTACAAAGTAACAGACGTGACATTGGGTAACAGATTTAACTGGATTTAGGAGAGCATATGTTATGTGTTAATGTTTTTTTTTTTTTATTAATTGTTAGTTTTTAACAAATATGTATATATTTGAGGCATTGTAAGATTATTTATATATTTTTTAAAGTTTTATAATTTTCCTGAAATTGAGAGTAACAGTCCCGAAATTGAGAATAACAGACTTGACATTGAAAGTAGCAGACCTGCCATGATTTGGGAGAGCAGATGTTATGTGTTTATTTCTCTATTAATTTCTTAATTTTTAATGGATATATACATTTATGACATTTCAAAATAATTTATTTATATATTTTTTAAGTTTTATTTTTATGCATTTTTTAAGTTTTATTTTTATGCATTTTTTAAGTTTTATTTTTATAAATTTTTTACGTTTTATTATTACATTTTTTTAAATGTCAGGTTTGTTACTTTTACAGGTAACAGACCTAACAATTTAACGTTATTTATTTTTATACAACTATGTGTAAACTTTTTAGGCTAAGACACCATGGTTCAAATATATATTATTTATTTTTATACAACTATGTGTAAACATTTTAGGCTTAAGAGACCATGGTTCAAATATACATGTTAAATCTGTTTTTCTGTTCACAGTATTACTTTATATGCGTCAAGAAGTAAATAAGGCTACAATAATTAACTTTAAAAAAATTGTAACATTCCTGACAACTTAAAAAAAAAAATATTCACCTTATGAAAACCCAAAAGTCCTTACAGTATCCTTACAGCTCAAAATTTTATTTCAAAATTGTTTCTTTCACATTCTGAATCATGAAAGCAATATTCAGACCTACAGTAACAGACCTGACATTTCTCTCGGACAACGCAAAATTAATGTGCACCAGAAAATTTTAAAAAAAAAATAAAAAAATTCAAAGATCTTTTATAGATTAATTACAATATGCATTTTTAAAAATACATTGGTTCTTCAAAGTTATTTTATATATTGGAAATTGGTAAAATATATGTAAAAGAAATTTAACTTTGTCGTTTCGGACACATCGCATTTTCTGTTTGGTCTTGGTTAAAAATGTATGTATAAAAAGGCTCACGACAAATCTTTATAATATTATGTATCATAACTCTCAATAGTATGTATTTTTAGAAAAAACAAACATCTAAGCTCTCAGGTTACTAAATTTCAAAACAAAAATTAGTATTTTGTCGGACATTAAAAATGCTTCATATTTGAAAATAACTCCATACATTTTTATGACAACAATTATTAATTCTTCTTCAAAATGCTATGAATTAAGTTTGGCCTGCTCGTATTTTACAAGAATTGTGGTTTCTATTTAAAGTTTGGGTTAGTCATGTATTTCATGAACAATGTTGGTTTATCAATCTTGAAACTTTTGAGAGAAAACTTTACTGATTAATCAAGGCGTATATACAGGATTGTAATTATTGTTGCAATGAAAATTAAAGCGTAATTTACAAACCCAAATTTCAAGCATGAACAATAATAAACCAGCAAAAAGCATAGAGCAATTGTCTATGACTTTACACATGCATAATCCTTAGTAATATATTTAACTTCAATATATTACTTCACAATTAGAGAGAGAATTTAAACAATGGTCATTTTATAAAATTCCATCATAGTTAAGAGTTAACTGGGTTTATCCATTCTCAGAAAAAATAGTATTGCTGAAAGGGCTTTAAAACGGCTATTAGAAATAACGGTTTGAGGACGCTTTTTTCGAAAAGACTCTAAAATAGTTCTTTGAAAGTTAGCCATTATGCATATAAAAAGAAAGTATAGGATTTTACTTTAAATAAATAGAACAAATAAGAAAAGTATTTAAAAAATATTCATTGAATTGCTTTATTCATGAGTTTAATAAAAAACACGAGTTTAATAAAAATGTAATTGCAGTTTTTAAAAAGTATTTTTTTAAGGAACTATACATAAAAAAATAGTAAGAAATAATAGAGACAAGACACGTTACATTTTGGGGGAGGTCACATTTCACATTTTTCATTCACACGTCACATTTTATATATATATATATATATATATATATATATATATATATATATATATATATATATATATATATATATATATATATATATATATATATATATATATATATATATATATATATATATATATATATATATATATATATATATATATATATATATATATATATATATATATATATATATATATATATTTTTAATATTTATATTTCTTTGTTTTTGCAATAAAATATCATAGGCTTATAGAAACTAAGTTCAATCAAAGAAGATATAAATACTAGAGACAGAGAACAATTTATTTAATTAAACTAATTATTATAACAATTCAATTTTTAAAATTTATAGTAAAATAATGAATTATCGAAATCAATCATTAAATACAAATATTTAGTTAATAAAATTTGTTAATTATTAAAACTATTTAATGATTAAAAATTAATTATTCAATTATTGGAATTATTTTATTAATGATGATATTGAAAATTTGGGCCAGCACAAATTTAAAATCACCAGGCCGAATTTATGACCCAGTACGCCCCTGCCAAGCCGTAACGAAGTATAATTACAATTGGTGATCAAGATCTACTAACCAATTTCAACAGTCTATTTTATCTACAGCTATCATAACTAATCCAGATTATCGAAAATGCAATTTCATTTCGATGTTTTATTGTAAAGATAGTGGTTGTAGGAAGGTTCATGCTCATAACTTGCAATCAACTGAGTCATTTTGAATTGGATTGTACATGGACGTACAATCCAGAAAAATCGCCACATCAGTAAGTGTCTATAAGTCTATAAGAAATTGGCCGAACCGCCAGAAAGTCAGATAATAAACTTAAGAGTTATATTCCTGGCCATTCTAAATTTTGCTATTTAGATTTTATTTGTTTTAGTTTTTGTAATAATCAATGGTTTGCGGAAATCAAATTCAGTCGAAGACGGTATAAATAGTAAAGATAGATACAATTTTATTTAATTAAACTAATTATTAAAACAGTTCAATTATTAAAATGAATTAATAAATCAAATAATTTACTTATTGAAATTTATAAACAGAAAATATAAATATTTAAATAATAAAATTTATTAATTGTTAAAATTATTTAACTATTAAAATTAAGTGTTTATTGGAATTGCTTTATTAATAATAATCACTAAAATTTGATTAATGATTATATTGAAAATTTGAGCACGCCTAAATATAAAATCACCGGTCCCTAATACTTCCCTGCTGGGTACACTGAGCTAGAATACTGCTCAGTGGCTGGGTCTCAACTATTTGAGCTTTGACAACATAAGGACTATTTGAGTCCGGTCAACGACAGGCACATAGTAGAAAAACAATACAAGACAGTAGAAAAACAATGCAAGACAGTAGAAAAAGAGTACATTAATGAGGAGATATAAAGTCCTTATTATTTCGTTGCTTATTTTTAAATTACCTTATTTTTCTGTTCATCGAGTGAGCAATCTTCGTTAATTACATATACTGAGAAGAAAGTTCATGACCCCTCATTTCAGATTCTACCTCCATTCCCCCATTCTTTAATATTTGCACCCATTCCTATAAGTATGAAATAGTATTGGATTACTTTATGCTGAAAACAGTATTGATTTTTTTTTTTTTAATCTTTTTAAAACTATTCAAATTCCACTATTCAGTAACGTATTTATTTTAATTTTAATATTTTAACAGGAGGGATAAAAGTAAACAATCAATCAAGCAAGAAAACTATTCAAGCGAGAGACACCTGTGTATTCAAGATTCCAGAACTACACGATAGGCCATAATTTGAATACTCCTCTCTACCACTATTTGTCAAATGAATGTTGCATTTCGCCACCTAGTCAGGACATAATTGTTTTCTTGACTTCTCACCTCTATTTCAACTTTACCGCTCTCCTTTGTCCGAAAAGGTTCTGTTCCTGGACAATAGTCGTGCGACATCTTTGGCGCCAGGTCGTCTGGGTCCAATGTGCCCACACACAGCGGAATAGAATAGAGCGTGAAATTTTAGTCTACACAAGTTCAGAGAGGGTATACAAAGGGCTAGTTAGTAGGGTGGTTCTAGCTATAGTGCATGAAAGGAAAATGGATGTGATTCTAACTCTTCACTATCTGAAGTAAACTTTAAAGAACACTGCAATTTTTGTTAAAAACTTAATATTTTTGTCTGCCACATATAAAACCATGAAGCTTTAGGTCCGGCTCTGTCTCATCTGTCTACACCAACATCAGGGGTCATCTGTCCAGGGGTGTAGCCAGAGATTTCTTTCGGGAGGGGATATGAAATTATAAGTCGTCAAATCATAACAATTCTTTTTGTTATTAATGCTGAATATATTTAGTAATCCAGATAACAGGTAATTTTTTACACATGTTTAGAAATTTATAATCATTTAAATGAATTTACCATTTTAAACAAAAAAAATCCTTTGATTTTTGCTTTCTAATAGTAATTAGAAAAATTTCGGGAGGCGATATATCCCCATATCCCTCCCCTGGATACGCGCCTGTACCGGCGATCCCAACATCAGGGTTACACATTTTACTGTCAAACTACGGATTCCTCAGACAATGTGTATAACTAATAAAAATAAAAATGTCTGTGAGAGGACTTCAGAAATTCAATCACGAGTTAATTTACAAATTTTGGTTGGAAGCTCATGTACAATTTCACAAGTTGAGCTAGAACTTTACGTATTATGCTTTAAATCAAAATATAAGTTTCGTGCGAGATTATAAAGAAAACTAAAATTCCATTGGAAGTTCCGACCAGAAATTCTTGATTGACCGGGTATTAAGGTGTATAAATTCTTTGTTAAAAATTTTTTTTATAAAAGATAAGAGACGAGGAAGGTGACTGTTTCATTGCTAAACTTTTATTAGGGAAGACTTTTGTAAAAGTTATTTAATCATTGTTAGCTAGGTATTCCACTGCAAAAGTTTTTTAAAAAGGTCTTTCTAAAATCCTTTATAAAATATAAGATGAAGAGGTTAACAACGTTAACTAATTATTTATAAGGGTATTCTTTTATTAAAGATTAGCTATTAGAATATCACATTTCTCGTCAAAAATCTTCAATAATTTTTTTTTATTGAAGTAATAATATAGTATCATGATGACTTAAGACTGGCATTTTGTAATAAAAGTTCTTCGGAAAATATTTATTATAAGATGATGTTGAACAAGAAATATAGTAGTATAATAGCTTAACTTTCATAGAAAGACCTTTTTAAAAATTTGTCAATATGCTTTTTTATCCTAAAACAAAGAACTACCAAAAAATATGCATCAGCAACTTTAAAAGTATTAAGTTTTTTTTTTTTTGCTAACATTAAATTAAGAAACCTCAAATAAAGTTTTTGGAAAAGCCCTATAACAAAACAAAATTTTGCTTGAATGGTCACATCTTTATAAGTAGCTTGCATAAATTTTTTTATAAAAGTCCAGAAAAAATATGAATTTAAAATATTTCTCGAAATTATGTGTGGGTTTGAGCAATTTTAAAAATACACCAAAATTACCATGACTGCGGTCATTTGAACATTTCAATTAAAAGGGACTTCGATATTTATAGTGTCAAATTAATTCGTCTCTCACTGAAAATAAAAAAAATTTAATAACGGAATGAGATAAAAAATATCGAACTAGTAAAAATAAGAAATTTTGTCTTCGTTAATGCACCTTACGTTTTCCTCAAAAACTGCAGTGACCCATTCTTTTATGGTCGACTTGAACGTACCATGAATTTGAAATTCAGATGTAATTCAAATGCATTTATAAAAGTCATACTTACTCCTAGGCTTAGTGTAAGTTAAAATGTGACAATATGCCATCAAATATATTACACTTTTTCAACAGGTTTAAAAAAATTATGAATAGCTCCAACGTCATCCTTTCACTACACTTTAGAATAAAGGCATTTGATACCTGAACTTTTTGGAGGAGAATCTCTGAACTGATATAACAAAAAATAAAAATTGTCAAGGTTCATCTCGAAATTTGTAAGACTTTTCTCAGAACCCACTCCAAGTGAAACACCATTGAATGTCTCTTCAGAATCTGATTTCTCAAAAAATGGAGATAAATTTTAGAGCAAACGACGCATTTAAAGAACAGCTTTATTAAGTCAACAACTCAATCAATTAACCGTAAAATGGTGGCAAATTTCAATAATAATTTCTAGTCTTGGTTTTGAAATTTGATAGAATTTTATCAATTCATGCTCTTTCCAAATCTATCATGAAAACATTAATTTTTGTAATATTGTGAATAATTCAGAATTTTGCGATTTTTTGTCGTTGGAAATCCGATGTTATTACCCTTGATGTTATTACATCTATTGTATGTTGGTTTATTACTATGCCAAGCTAAATCAATCTAAAGGATTTCTATGTAAAATTTTCCGTATATTTTTTAAAAAGTACAAAAGGTGGACAGATGCTAAATACTATATAGTATTTCAGCTAGGGTTGCTTGGAAATTGAGAAATTTTTCGATTTAAATTTTTTTCTTTTTCTTTTTTTTTTTAATTTCTTCATTGATTAAACTCTATTTACTTGGTAATTTTCTCATTAATCTCGAGTCACGATAGCCGACGATTCTTATGCATAGCTACTTGACAGTCAGTTGCTACGTTCGCTTGAAATTGAAAAGTTCATTGTTATTGCTTAATGGAATGCGATAATTGAAAATGGAAAATTTTGGGAATCGGAAACATTTTGATTGGTTGTGAGACAGTTACCATGCGATGATATTTAACTCAAGATAGTTTGTTTGATGAAAATTAGTTTATATTTGAAAGTTTAAAAAAATTACAGTTCTGTGACTTATTCATAGTTTATGTTGCATGTTGTAAGTCCAGGATATTAAAGCGAAGACATTTAAAAAAATTATTAAATTCGAATATTTGTTTGTTTTTGTTTACTTTTTTAGATGTTTATAATTTATATGAAAGGAAATAAAATGAGCTATTTCTTAAACTGCAAAGTATCAATGACGTATTGTTGGTCAGTATATTAATGTAAACTATATTTTTTAATTTGAAAAAAAAAAAAAAAAAAAAAACGTATTGTTTGTTATTTAATACACAAAAAATGAATGCTACAACAAGGTGGACGAATGGTTGGTTCGTGAAAATGTTCTTGCTTGTGTGCAAGAATTTTGGTCGACATTTGCGATTGTGCAGTAAAATTTTATGTAGTAAAAATCATGCTTTATAGTTGTCCGGTCTTAATTTTTCGGCACCAATTTCGATGAGGCATGAAAGTAGAAAAAACTGTCTTCGTTAAGAAGGTTTTAGAGATTATTAGTAAATTTGTTAGTTAATTATTAAGGATGATTTTTTAATACTTTCTAAGATGTTTAATCATTATTGTTTAATCATTTATTAATTGTAAGTTCATTGACTTTGCTTCGGAACGAAGAACTGAGCCCTTTGTTTAAGAATTCCAATATTGATGCATATGGGTAAAATAGGTTGAGAACTGAAAGTCCTGGCGCTATAATTAGTAGACTTTCTAGCATATACCAACTTGTGAGAGATCTTCCCTTTGGGAGGTGTTATATTGACGATACACACCAGTTGCTAAAGTTGACAATGGGGGATCTTTGACAGAAAATCTTTAATCATGCATGCAAGAACTCACCCGAGCAAACATCGTAAACATTGTTAAAGGATGATTTATTTAACATGTCACTTTCTCGTTTTTACCATTTCCTAGACCACACTTGTTGAAATTAAATTACTGGGTTAGGTTTATACAAGACAAGTTAGTATTTCTGTAGAGCTATGACACATGAAGAATAACATCACTTTGAGGAAATGCCTTATAATTTCGCCTTGGGCTCAAAGACAGGCATTTTCTAGTGCCCATACATGTTTAAGGTAAGAAACTCTTTTGTATAAGTACAATGGCAGAACGATCTAAAATGAATGTCGAAATGGAAAATGAATAAAGAGGAACTTTGAAATTATCACCGCTATCGCAATTCCTGTGTAATATATACAAATGGATCAAAGAATTATATTCAATAATAATATTTGAATGTAAAGCTTTTTAATATTTATTAAATGTAAACATTTTATTTTCTATTAGTATTTTGTATTACGTAATCCATAACAATTATTCAGATACTTTTTTAATGAAACATGAACAAAAACAAATTTAATCGCAAAATTTTTTAGGTATTATATCTTGCCTCTTCTTAATATGATCATATTTATGGAATTATCAAGTTGCATTTTGTGGTTTTTTATAAAATGACGAAACTAAAATTGAGAGTAAATTGAAGAAATTGAAGAATCCTTCAAAATGAAAACGACGTAAGTCTGTACGTGATAGCTATATTTGCTATAAAATAATTGTAGTAAGTTATTGTTATTGTTTTATTATTTGTTTAAGAGAATTCAATTTATTCTGTTTCTATTCAGTCCACTCACTTTTATCGAACCATTGTTTGCTGGAAGTTTAATAAAATAATGATAAACTTTTTAAATGTAAAAAGTATACATAATAACTTTTTAAAAATTAACCTCCATAATAAATAAATATTCCTATTACTGTTATTTAGTGATAATATACCATAAAAGTTGTATAATTTAGTTCACATATTGAGATAGAAGGTGCCAAGAGTTTTACCGTGGGCAATGTATTTGCTAATTTAAATTTAAAAACGAAGATCAACCACATTCACATGAACCATCTCTGCCAGTTTACTATAATTCTTAATGATCCATTTATTCAGATCAATTTTTCAAAACTATTTATTAATTGTAATACAATTTAAGATGTGGTTGGGCAGATTAATTCATTTATCAATCTTTCTGCAGTAAAAGAAATATTCACAATTCTTTAAGTATTTTAAATTTTTAAAGTTTTTATATACATACCGTCTTGTGCTGTCCTCTGTATTGCATTCTAAACACTTAACACGCTTGATAAATTTAAACAACTGATTAAAATCCCATCTAGAAATTATACCCTCCAATGTATACTCAATCTAACAAAATATTCCATACTCAAGTTTTTCTGTATCGTTCTTGTTGTCTTACTCTGAACTTGTTGCACCGCATACTCGAGATGTGGTTTAATCAGTTACTTACAAAGTAGAGAAGTAACACCATTAGCTTTAGATGAGATAAACTTGATACATTTTTACATGCTATTTTTACTTTACTACTCTACATTGATGACCAAATTTAAAAGTGCCACAGATGGATTCTCATTTCTGTGTCATAATTGCTCATTAACAAGAATTCGAAACGAATGTTTCATTAGAAATAACTTGCATAAAAAAAGGGCACATAATTGCCGTAAATATCTTTAGTTTAATTATGTCGTACAATTATAGAGAGTTCAGAATGACCAATACAACATATTACATACCAAGACCAAAACTCTTTACAACCCTTAACGAACCTCCTTTTAAGTATGGGCTGAGCAAACAGCGCAAAGTAAGCTCTAATGTATAGAGATATCATGCCTCTAATTTAATACCAACTTTTAAAAAACGTGGTATTTTTAAAATGGATACCTCTGCGTGTACAAGTACAACTGAAAGCTAATTATGAGAACTTAGCATAGATTTTAGTGACTAAGTTGCAACATTTATAATTATGATACGTAAAGATTACTCTTTTATAATTTCTTCAGTTACTCTTTTATTATAGTACTCTTTTATTACAGTTACTCTTATACTATAGTATCCTTATAGCATTTCATATCATGGAAAAATTCCAGAACTTTAACCGTCGGTATTTATTTCTCAATGCTAGGGAGCTTTTATTAATTAATATTATTTTTTTTAATTAAGCCCCAGATCAGCAACGGACTTGTTATTATGCGATTATCTATAAGAATAAAACAAACTGCCTGCCTGGCCGGGGATGAACAGAGAGCTACTTAAAATAGGGGTAGAGCTCTGAAAATTTTTATATAAGTAGTTTTGGTCTTCTAATTAGACATTTGAAGAAAAAAAATTATTATTAAATTTTGATTAGTTTTTTTTTTTGATTAATTAACACATATTTTACAAAACGATTTCTAATAGGGCTACAGTTCTAAAACTTTCAACATAAGTACTTATGGCCTTCTAATTATGCTTTTTACAAATACGTGTTAAAATATTCTCAAATGGGTATTGTATTAACGGGGACATTTTTTTGTTTCTCTACTGGGTAGGGGTTCTAATATTAAGGGTTAAGTAGGCCTGATTTTACACTGGGCAATTGGGACACGTGCACAGGGCCCCCGAATTTTAAGGGCAAAATAATTCAGGTCCGCAAACCGAAATTTTTGTAAATTCGAAAAAAGTTTGTGTAAAGCTTTTTTTTCCTGTAAAGAGATTCGTTGTACCTATTGTCTTCAAGCCTATAGAACTATACGTTCTATTTGTATGTATTTAACTATTTTTTATTTTTATGAACTTAATTATGTTTATAGGATTATATAGATTCCCATTTAATTCAACTTTTAATTTTCTTCTTTTTTTTTTTTTTTTTTTTTCTTCTTTTCTTTTTAAAGAATACCTATTTTAATGTAATAAATGTCATTTCTTGTCCAATTCATTTGGTGCAAATTATTATTTACCTAAATTATTATTCGAACAATCTTTATTTTATTACAATTGGTATATAAGGCATCTTTTACTGGCGTAACGTTCTTTCGAAAGTTGTTTATCACGAGTAGCCCCCCCCCTCCCCTTTTCCCTGTTCATTATGGTTTGTGCCCTTGGTCCCTGCACTTGTAAGTCGGGCCTTGGGTATACGTAGCAATTAATTTTTAGTGAGTGAAGCGAGCTTATGCTTACGCAGCAATGAACCTTTCAACGAGTAAAGTAAACCTGTGCTTGTGTGTCAATGAGCTTTTCAGCCAGCGAAGCGAGTTATGTTTGTTTCAATAAAACTTTTGACGAGCTTAGTTTTGAATAGCAATGAACCTTTCTGCGAACTTTTTAAGTGTGGCAACGATTCAGTCCAAATTGTGATCGTGTCTAATACGACCCTAGAGCAAAACGTTTCATTAGTGACAAGTAATTAAGAAGTCAATTATCGTTTAAATTTTCAATGCAAATATACAATTTTCTGTGCAATATAGAAAAGAGTCAATACTTTTTCGTTTTTATTTTATTCTAGTAATTTTTTATTTTTTTTATCAAAATCCATTTCAATTTTTTTTCATTGTATGCAAATGGCTCAACTATAATATTAAAAAATAAAAAATAAAAAAAAATTTGAATGTTTGGCAATATTTTTAGAGTAAAACTTTTGCCCATTTTCACCTCAGTTTATTTGGTTTTGAAAATAATCGCCATTGAATTCCATTTACATGGAACAGCCGTTTATGGTTTCTCAAGGCCGTTCTTCCAGCCACTTATTGTTTTACAAATAAGTATGTTCAACAAATAAAAGAGCACTAATCCGATAGCTTTTTAGCAACTCAACGTTAAAAAAAAAACTAGGGGTGTGGATCACCCCTCAACTTTCAATTACACTGTATGGTCACTACATTTAAATTTGACGTGGAATATAGGGTTATTACCATTTCTATATTTTTATTCATCTGAAAAAATGGACAGTTTGACGATATTTTTGACGGCAATTCTTATAAGGGGAAAAAAACCACACTGCCAAAATGGCGGAATACTTTTCAACAATTCTTGCACTCTCTTTTCTTGTAATGAAACATATGAGATGAGAGGGCGGTCGTTGAAGAGCATTGCTCACTTAAAGAGAACGCTGTGTTAAACACAATCGATTTTCAACTTTTTACTCCTTTACAGCATTTTAGGGGAATTCGGAGCTGGAGATCTTTGGAGGAATAGCGATTTTGATCAAAATCATTAGAGCAGTTTTTCAGCAATTGTTGGAAAACGTGATTTTTTCATGTTTTTCGCAAGTATTACGAATAAGCAATATTGACGAAAACCTCAATGCCCATGGTATCAACTAACCTGTACACCAAATTTTAACAATGTAGGTCAGTTCATTAAGGAGTTATGCTGACTACTTACCCATGGGTACACAAACACATTTTTTTTCTATACCACCTTTTCGAAGTCTGGATGTTCCAAAATGTGAAAAATGTTTTTTAAAAAAAAATGTTTTTTTATTTGGACAGAAAACTATATCTTCCACACACAAGAAGTAGTCGTTTAATGTTTTTCCAACCCCTTCTTAGATATTCGCATGCATTTAAAAAAACATCATGATTCAATTTTAAAAAAGATTATTGCTGTGATATTAAAACAAAGAAAAAACATTATTTGTATGTATTTGCATCAAAAATTTCAACTATGAATTTACTTTTTACTTTCAATTATTCATTAAAGTTAACATATCGTAGTTAAAATATTGCATTTGGTCAATTTTTCTCACAAGTTTTGGAACGTACTGAGCTACAAAAAAAAAAAAAAAAAAAAAAAAAAAAAAGGCATAGAAAAAAAGTCTGTGTATCTGTCTGTCTATCTGGAAGTGTGGGAGATATCATAATACCCGAACGGATTGACCTACGATGTTCAACTTTTGCATATGGGTGAGAAGTGGCTGTGGGACCTATCATTAAGATTTTCGTCAAAATTGATCACGCGCATTAGGTAGCTGATACTGAAAAATTCATATTTTTCAGTAATTGCCAAATAAAAAAAAACGAGAAAAAAAAAAAGAAAAAAAAAAAAGAAAAAAAAAAAAAAAAAAAACGTCTCTATCGATTTTGATCGAAATTGCTTCAGTAATACATACCTTACTTTAAACATCTCCACCTCTGTTATTTCCGTAAAAATGCAATATCCATAAAGCTGCGCGATGTTCCCCACCCTTAGGTGATGGCTGGTTCGCGAATGCTTTTGGATCGCAGTTAAGGCTTCACCGTGAGATCCCAACTATTAAAATATCACCTAGACGCATTTCTAAATACGTTATAATTTGTATGAAATGAAATCATGGAAAATAAAGAGTAAGTGAAACATTACAACATCAAAGAAATCCAACGTTCCAGATTCTTAAACAGGAGGTTAATATTCATTTATACTATTTTATTTACACGGTCCACGGTCTGGCAACAGAGCTTGTACATTGCATATCCCTTCTTTTAATTACATTGAGAAATGAGAAAAGATCCGTCTACAAAGAAGAAGGAAAAAAAAAAGTGTTGCCACCGCAGGAAGAAAAATGTATCGTTTGCAGTTAAAAACAGCGTGAAACTACCAAAAACTTCGCATCTAATTAGTTCCCAACGAGGACCAATTTCTTGCAACGAAATAAATTAAACGCCAAGTAAAATAAGAAGGGAAGAAAATGAGCCAAAAAATTGAAGAATTCTTTTTCTTTTTTAATTCGGGATGTTGCGGTAATGAGTGCGTAATGTCGTCATCTATCTCATCTCTGCAGGATGCCTTTATTCAGATCTCTGACGTACATAATTACTTTTCCCCGACGGAATTATGCTGACGCGGGAGTGAGCGACGGGTCGTCGTGGTACCGAATCAGCGGGGGTGTAGTCGCATTTTTCATTTCGCGCGGGGATATTGTTATTTTAATCCTTTTATATCTTGCCTTTCCCTTCGATGTTCATTTCGAAGGGGCCTGCTTTTATAGATTTTTGTCTGCTCCTGGATGGAAATTTTTTGGTTCTTTTCGGTGGTGCTTATGAGCCTGATTGTTCCGAGTCTTGTCGCGAATCTTTTTGTATGAAAATAATTTTTTGGAAGGTTCATGTACTTATTGCAAACGGGTTATTGCAAAAAAAGTAAAGCATAAGAAAGTATTTTTAAACAGGGTTGGCATGGTTTAAACCAACTGATTTAAACCATGGTTTAAACAAAGTTTTTTTTTTTTTTTTTTTTTTTTTTCTCATGAAAAAAATATGTTTTTTTTTTAAAGAATAATTTCAAATTGTATTGTTATTCTAAAAAAACCACAATTGTTTATTTTAAAGACTAATTTAAAATTGCATTTTACTCAGTCATGTTATACATTCTTGATATAACATGACTGAGCGATGATTTTGTAAATGAAAATTGATACGAATACTATAGATAAAGTAAGTTATAATCTATTTTAAAGCAAATCTTGTTATTAAAGACTATTAAACAGTAAGTTTTTATATTACTTAATAAATATATTAATATTTTTTAATTATTAAAAATTATCAATTGAACTTAAATTATAGGCATCATTTTAAATTTGTTTCTAAAATAGAGTTTTGTGCTTTAACAACTTATTTCGGAACCTTAAAAATATCATTTTGAGCAATATATCACTGTTACTGATGAATCTAAGAGCAATATTCTATGCATTATGTAGTAAACAATTACTATTGCATCCTACTATATACATTGAATTTAAAGAATTGTATCTCTGAATAAAATATAAAAATTTAATACGATTTGAATGTCCACAGAAATAGCAATAATTGTTACTTAATTTAAATTATTTTTAGAAAGAATATTAATTGTTATTTGAGCATTAATTATTTTAGTTAATGTCAAATTTTATTTAGAAATATTAAACATGTAATTAGAAAAGGATTTAAAAAAAAAAAAAAACTGGTTTAAATCAAACATAACCTGGCTAAAAAAAAACACGTGGTTTTTTGGGGTTTTTTCAATCCTGTTTTTAAATGAATATTATAATCGTTAAACCTTTAAAGACCAGCCATCTCGAAGAGGTCTAAATTAATAACATTTTCCCCCGTTTACTTTTAACCTTATATTCAACTATTTTATTAAAAAAATTTTTTTAGATATTTTATTTCTTGTAAAATTTTTACCGCAGAATAACTGAGCATCTTTTTACAATTTGTCCTAAAATATATTCCTGAAATTACATTTAAGAACTTTACAAAAACAATTGAAATAGTAAATAGAATATATAAAGAATATATAAAGAAAAAATAGAAAAATATAATAAAAAATACAAAGTGTTATGGGGGTTCCTTTAATATTTCCCTGTTAATATTTTTTTTTTTTTTTATCTTCCTGGTTAAAATTACAAAATTTCAATGAGTTTTTTTTAATACAAACAAATTATAAATTTTGGAAGTGGGCTTGTAAATTATATTTATGCCAGAAATAACTGTTTTTCTTAATTTTTTTAAGTAAGTAAGTGAGAGAGTGGGCAAGCGAGCAAGCAAGCAAAACAAACAAACAAACAAACAAACAAACAAACAAATAAATAAATAAATAAATAAATAAATAAATAAATAAATAAATAAATAAATAAATAAATAAATAAATAAATAAATAAATAAATAAATAAATAAATAAATAAATAAATAAATAAATAAATAAATAAATAAATAAATAAATAAATAAATAAATAAATAAATAAATAAATAAATAAATAAATAAATAAATAAATAAATAAATAAATAAATAAATAAATAAATAAATAAATAACCTGGTAAGCGATGTTACTTGGCTTTTTTGGGAAACTAGATCTAATTTACCAACTTACAATGACGGCAAAATTACTTTCGGTCAGTGTAACCACTACTAGAAGTAAATGATACTCGATTTGGAAATTAAGCTTCAAAAACCTCACATTATAGCCCTCGTGTTGCTGACAGCGCAAGATAATCTGAATACAACCAATCAAAAACCTCACAATGTAAGCAAAGAAAATCTTTAGGACTATACATTTTGGACAGAATTATCCAAAAGTAACAGGAAAAGTTTTGAAAAGCAGAAAAGTTTTAAAAAACAATAATTCCTGATTGTCTGGAAGTAGAAAGGTGTGGGTTTCATAGAAATGCCCAGAAAAAAACCCATATTCGGATTGGCACAAGATTTCCAAACACCACTTTTTCATTCATGAATTCATTTGGGGGAGAGGAGTGTATAGCGTCAGTGTTGCTCACAAATATTGTGCTTATTTTCTTTCTTTATTTTTTAGAACAATACAAAATGTCCTTTTTATGCAATGTTTTATATTGAAAAAAAAAAAAAAAAAAATTTTTTTACGGATTTTTGGAGTAAGTGCAAAATAATACCTTTGCCCCACTGTTGGAGTACGGGGGAGCACCTGTCCCCTTGTACTTGGTGCCTATTGAGGTATCTTAGTGTGGCATTTCAAAACTCTGGAAGAGGTTCCAAACAACTGAAAAAGTTGCACGATGATGTTGCAAAGGCAACAACCACTCGATATGACCGTTATTTGACGATTGCCGCACGATGTCAAAGAAAGATCTCTCACCTAGTTCAACCTTTCCAACGCCACGAGTCACAGTTTCAAAGCAAACTGTCTACAGAAGGCTTGGGCAAGTTGTTCTCTAGGCCAGGCAATCCAATCAGCAGTTTGGCTATCGTGGTGCTTGATCATAAACGGATGTGTTTACAAAGAAGCTTAGAACATTTGCAATGCAGCCAACAACAATTGAGAAGTATTATGTTCAATGACGAGTCCAGATTCAGTTAGAAACTGATTCTCGTCGAACCACAATCTAGAGTGAATATGGTGCTCATTTTTATGAAACAAACATTACAGAAAAAGTATAATTTTGCAAGATAAGGAGTTGTAGTCAGGGCTGGCATTAATTGTTGGACGGTCGCATAGGCCTCCATGTTTTTGACAAGAGATCTGTTATTGATTATTGTTATTGATTGCTGTTGGTCCTGATTTTATTTTAATGGATGACAACGCGTCTCTGCACCTTGTAGCCTCTTATCGACAGAGCTACAAAAGTAAATCTAAAACCGACCCGATGATTTAAGATTTATGCGGGCTCAAATTTTCAATTTAACCATTAATCAAGTTTATGATTATTGTTAATAATAAAATAATCGCAAGAATTAATTATTTATGATAATTAATTGATTCCGATATTTAATTAATTCTGCTAATTAATTAATTTCTTTAATTATTTAATTCCCAAATTAAATAGTTTTAACAATTAACATATTTTATTACTTAGTCATTTGAATTTAATGACCAATTTGAAAAATTAAATTGTTTTATTTATTACTCAATTTGAGTAATTAAATTGTTTTAATAATTAGTTTAATAAAATCAAATTTTCTCTGCTTCTATTATTTATACTGCTTCCTTTGAACTACATAAACTATTAATAATTAATAATTAATACTGACTTACATAAACTATTAATAATTTGTTGCAAAAACTAAAACAAAGAAATTTCAATTTAAATTTGAAGAATGTCCAGGTATATAACTAGTAATTTAATTAGAAATAGATATCTACCGAAATGATAACATAAATTTAACCTCAAAAGTTATAAAATAAGTAAAAAATCGTAATACGATAATATATAAGTCTTAGTACATATATTTTATAAATACAACATAACCTATAAAAATGAAAGTATGTGAAATTTTTAGCAATTTTTAAATATAGGGGAAAGTAGAGAATCTTGAGCATTGGGGCATCATGAACCATTGGCATTTATTCTCTTAGCTTTACTTTCTCACATCAGATCCCCCTATAGTTATATAAACAAGAACTAAACAATGATCCATGTAAAGAATTGCTTACTTCCTTAGCTTGCTTTCATCTTAGAAGTTTCTTTTTAAAATTTACCTATGAAAGTAAATTTTTAAAGATAAATAAACAGTTTATTAATTTCCTTTACCAAACTAAATTAGTTTCTATTATTAAACAGATTATAATATTCTAGATAAGAAAAAAATTTCATAGTTTTAAATCTAAATATTACACCATAAATGAGTAAAAGTAAATATTTTAAAATGGATGCAAATGGGATTTATTGAACCACAAGAAACGCGGCTGTTAGAGCCTATGTTCAATTTGACCCATCGTTAAAAGTTATATTTGTTTAATGTATGGAAGAAAATAGTATTTATTTATATGATTTATGAACTTTAAATTTTAAGATAGACATATATGGGTAGAGAGAATATTTGATTTAAATATCAAATAAAAAAAATAGGAATGAATTGAAATATAAGAACGTGTTACAGTTTATTTTAGTTTTATTGAAATAAATTTAAATTTTTAAGTTAAATATCAAACATAAAATCAAAGCATTGTGATAGTAATAAATTGGAAGTTTTCACAAAGTTAAATATTTTTATTAATTTTTATTATTAAATTTGTAAGAGAAGGCTGGTGTTTCTGATAGAATGAAAAAAAAAAAAAAAAAAAAACCTTTTTTTTGCCATTATTTTTTCCTGTATTGATACAAGAAACGTTCATATTAGTTAATAAATTTATGTGAGCAAAAAGAACTTTAATTTGCAAATCGAATAAAATTGCTATGATTGTTTGACGATTCAAGTGGTGAAAACGTCAAATTTAAAGATGATACAACATACCTCGTCAACATGAATTCTAAAGAGACAGAAAATGTTGATTTTACTTTAATTGCTTTAACCCTTTTAAATTCCAAACAGAAAACGTTTATTATGTTGGCAAAAAATAACCTATCAAGAGAAGATGACAAACAGCAATATGAAGTTGATTTTTATTGACAATCTAAACTAACTAAAGTATTTTTTTAAAACTGGATGTAGAAAGTAAAATCTACATAAACGGAAATAATATTAGGATGTGTCTTTCAAAACCAACCACAACCGCTTCCCTAAGAGAAATCGATCGCGATTACATTTTAATATTGATAGTGATCATTTAATCATTATAATTGTCCAGAGATGTGTTCTTTAGTGAGCAGTAAAAGTGTTCATCCTGTGTTCAATGTTAATCCTAAGAGTTCAGTGAAAGAACATTAGTAATTTATGTTAGTTTGTAGAAGTATTTCACTTGGTTCAACCTGCCCCTGATGGAAGTTCAAACTACCCCTCCCAAAGGGGCACCTTCTCCTACTTCATATAATACTTTAAAAATTACCTTTCTCTATATACTTGTTGCAGTAATTAATTGTATTTCTAGTTTTCATTTACTGATATAATAAAGTTTCTTTTAGAACATAATTTTTTTCATATTTTACATAAGCTTTGAATGCACATGCCATAATGTCTAAAACCTGTTCAACGTTCATCACTCTCCCTTACTATACTAAACTCCTCCTTAACTTAACATCACTTAGACTGTACATCTTCACCGTGCACATAGGCTATTCATCCACTTTGGCAGCGTGAAGGCAAGCTGGGAATCTAAGTCCAGAAGCCTTGTAGAGAACAGGCTCTGAGGTTTGGCGAGCATTATGCCTTTCACACCGCCAAAATGGATTCCGTCTAAGTGATGTTAAGTTAAGGTGGAGTTTAGTATTACTCCAGGGTCTCCCAAAATGGAATGACGTTTTTCAAACGTGAATTATATATAGATAATAAAAAAAGATAAAAAAAAAAAAAACAAAAAAAAAACCGCAAACTAATAGAAACGTACCGTTTGCGGCATTTTACTTTGACAAGCTGCGGATATTTTCCCCTTGAATTACAAAAATAGTTACGAAAATCATCAACACATGAAGCTATTGAACGAAAGGTTAAAAGAAATGAGATAAAAAGTTATCCAAACATGTTAAAAAAACTACAAAAAGATATTTCAATTGAATCATGAGGTTGCTGGAAATGGTGGTTAATTTGTTGTTTGTGCAACATGTTGATGTTCAGACCACTTTTTTTTCTTTCAGTTTTTTAATTAACACAACAGTAGCACAAATATGCTGGCCAATATCACTCAACAATAGCTTACCCCGTTGTGGTTCGTTGCTTCATTGTAGACTTGCCGTTACTACGGATCTCGGTCAATCTCGTCCAGTGCTGGGTAAAATATATTGGAAGTTTTGAAATATTGATGCTGAGTTTAAAAATTTAAATATATTTTTATAAGAAAGGACGGAGAGGTAAAAAATATGTTTTGTAATGGAATTAACATACTTTTTTTTTTTTTTTTTTTTTTTTAATCTTGTATTTTGAAATGATGCTCGAGTTTCGGCATGGAATGGCCAATCTTTCCAAGAACACTTGTTTCCGTCATTGGTCAATGCAACAAAAAGATTTTTTTTTTAATCGTTTTTAATACCTTTAGTCTATTTTTGGACAACCGGTATATATTTCAAACTAAACTAATTGGTTAATAATAGTCAATAGTTCTGGTTGATGTTTTTGGAATTTCAATGCATTGGGCTTTTGAAAAGAGCGTTAGGGAAGTCAACAACTTATATTGAAAGAAAAAATTATTAAAAACAACCTCTGTACCAGACGGCCTATTTTTTTTTTTTTTTTTTTTTTTTTTACAGATGCGCAAGAAATCATTGTGCTGAAGTACCAGAGAATGTCGCACACCCTATTAATCTTTTGATTTCCATTCTTTAAAAAAAAAAAAAAAAAATGAATGAAACTGAAAACTCTTTTCTTAATATTTTTCTGGTAACCGTAATAGTTGGATATAAAATGATTTTTGTCATTGTTCAGTATTATTTTTTCTTTAACATATTTCCACCTGTGTACCAAATTTCATTCCATTCTGATGTATATAATTTAAAATATTGAAGAAAAAAAAAAGAAAAAACAGCGATTATTCTAAATTTTTGGACATGAGCTTACAAGTTCTATTTCATTGTGCCTCATGTTCTCTTGTATTACTAAATTTTCTACACATTTAAATTATTCCTGTGCAGTAAAAAATCGTTGACTGCTTTTGTACTTTCAATGCTCACTTAAATAAGTCTAAAAATTAGTTCCGAAAATGTGTTCTAATTAAAAATATATATTCTGGAATTAGCAAAAGTTTGGCATTTGGAGTACATTTGCCATAAGTTACCAAAGTTCTTATCTGTTAATATAGCAATGAATAAATTGCAATCTAAATTATTATTTTTAAACTTTTTGATACACATTTCCTGATAATTAATAACTATTTGAGGACGTATTATGTTTCTTACAAACATCGTATTTGGACATTTAATACAGATTTAAGCTAGTGCAGAAACAGAATGGAAAGATGTTTTGTAAAAGCTGTTGCTAATTCGTAAGGAAGAAAAAAATTAAATCCTCTAAATTACATCTAAAATAACAAAACAAGATACTATATATTACAATTACTGTAGTGTTTACTTACACTACAGTAATTGTAATATATAGTATAGTACTAGTGTTTACTTGTACAGTAGGAGAGCTTGATGCACTCGGATAGTACCGACTCTTTTGAAAGAAAAAAAAAGGGGGGGGGGGGGAATGAATGTTATAGCATGCTCAGGTGAGACACTGTGTGGACATCTGCCTGCTCCACCTGTTTATATATAAATTGAGGTATTCTGATATTCAGTTACATTGGGGGGGGGGGGGATGAATTGAAATTTTTTAAAACTAAAATAAAAGTAATATCTAGACAAGAACTAAACAATGACATCAAGTTGGTTGGTTGGTTGTATTCAGATTATCTGGCGCCGTCAGCAACACGAGGGCTATAATGCGCCGAAACATTCGTCCTTAGACAAGCCAACATACATTTATAAGCACCCATGCCTAACACGGTACTCGAACCCGCAACCTCGCGGTCTAGAAGCTAGCACGCTAACCACTATACCGTTCGCCGGTAGGCAAATGACATCAAGCATTTCTATTTGAGTATCCTGTTTCGGTTTCAATAGCAAATTTAAAAATTCAAGTAATATTTTAACTAAATGTTATCTGTGGTTTAGAAAATGTAATATATACGGCACAAGGCCCATCTAAATGCTTCAGAGCATTTATCCAGTACAGATCCAACTGTCCTTTAAACTGTTTAATCCAGTACACTTGATGAACGCTTATTTTGTAAGCAGTCACGCCAAATTAAATAAGAGTAGGTGGATGTTCTCATTTTTGAGTGAAACATTTTTTACACTGAGGAAAAAAGTGAGTCCAAAGATTATAAATCCGTTGTCACAATAAATTGATAAGTCTCTCTTCATAAAAACTCCTCAATTTTACATTCCTGAAAATATTAACCAAGAGATGCCCATCAATGTCGCCCAATACAGAACTCTCTCAAAATTATCTCTCTGAATGATGGTGCACGACATCTCACCTCTGACAGCCAGTATATCACAAGTAATAACACAGTCTACTTTTAAAGAAAAAAGAAAAAACACTGAAAAAATCGATCTACTCAACAAAAAAGGAGAATTCTTATTATTTCCTCCACCAAATTTGCCAGCTGTCACAAAAGAAACACTCCATTTTTTATAACTCACGTGCGGTAAAAACATGCGGGAGACTCACATCTACATTATTTCCGTCACAAAACGACTTTTTGGTCGAATTCTGGACTCCCGACAGAGCGCTGCCATCTCCATAACAGATCTCTGTCCACCCCCTTGGAGCTTTTGGAGGGGATTCCTCCTCCCCCCTCCTGAAAGGTTCGACTTCATTCCCATAACAATAACTCGGCGTGGAACAATACTTGCCGGCAGACATGATATAACTTGGAACTGCATGCTGTGATTCTCTTTTCGGTGAGAGACTTCCGAATGCGCGGATTTCTATGAGTAAAAGGCAAAAACTTGCTGCTTTTGAGAGTGTGGGGTTTCAGTTTGTTCAGGGCTATTCTAAAAAGGTGATAGAACAACAATTTGGCGCTGTGCCCACTACGTGAGCCTTTCAGCGATGAAGCCTTCAACCAGTATATTGAAATGTAAGGAAAATTATCAGTAAAAAGTCGGCTGTCTACTCTTTGAGAGCTTTATAGTGAAATTTTAATGGACTGATGGTTTTATTTAAAAAGCTCTAAAAGAATATAAAATACTCCTGTTATTACTTAAATGAGCTGGCCGTTCTCATACTCAGGGATGCAAGTATGCACCTTACTAACATTACCTCGGTTAAAAAGTCTGACTTTTACAAGAACTCATAGTTGGGAAGATGCTTTCACTTAAAAGGGAGTTCCTTGTTATAGAAGGTTTGCTCTCGTAATTTTACAGGTAATTACAGCACAGAAACAATTTCCTTTTTTTACAAATATTTGTGTTTTTTGATCAAGTACTATTTCTGTTTTTCTCAGAAAAATCTGTTTTGAACTTTTTAAAGGCCAAAAATTAAAGATCTATTCCCAAAATTGTTTTATCTTCTACATTAGCCATCAGGCCATGGTTCTGAAGTGATCTGTGGTTTGTTTATATTTATATCTGGTAAGTTACGATAATACTGAGGAAAAAAACTAAACTTTGTACATTTTAAAGCAAATTATGACCACTTTTAGCAAATGTTTTCAATTTAGACGTTCGAACAATTTTATCACCAAAATAAGCACATAAATTTTTTTTTAAGTCTATGTAATGTATAACCTATATTTTGCTATCATATTTACGAGTTTTCTAAATATTTTTATCATAAAAATATCTAAGCGGACGGAAGTTAAACTTTTATGAGAGTTATATAAATCTAAACTTTTCTTTCAAAATATTTTATCAATATAATAAAACTTTTCAATTCTAAGCCAATCTAAATTGTTTCAAACTTAAATTTTGTTTTAAATTTTTTATTGGGTCTTACGACTACTTTTATTTTACTTTTTTCTTTGTTAAGATTTTAGGTAAAATTTTACAAGACCTTATCAGTGTGTGAGTTGCTTTAATGTTAGAACACATAAGAAGAATTCAAAATATATGAGCATATAAAAAAAAATTAATGAATAAAAATATTTCCCTGTATATATTAGAGTTAAAGTTTTTAAATAATTCTAGTTGCAATATCAGTACTTACAATACCAGATAGCTACTCTCAGGAAAAGAGAGCAAAGATAAGCAAGCAAACTGCAGCATCTAATGAGCGTATTAAAGTTGCAATTTTTAAAACGTTCCCCGTTTAAATAACGTTTTGTGATCGAAGGAGCAAAAATCAATGAAAGATCGTAACAATTTACAAAGGTTTTTGCGGGGGGAGATATAAAATTCAAAAAAAAAATTGTTGTATCCCCCCTCCCCTACACTTCAAATATTCTATTCACTTTGACTGAATAGTTTTAAGGACCCTTAAGCGATAGGTTAAAATAAGTTGTACTTATGTTTGGAGTACTTCCTAGTTCCATATTAGAAAAGATGCATTGTTAGGAACAATTTGAACTTAAGATGCACAAAATATAACATGACTTTATTGTCAATGGTAAAAAAATAAATATTCATCTACTTGAAGATGTAGTACCTTTAGAATTCAACAAAGAACTTTAGTATACTAAAGAAATTGACTACTGTTCCGTTTTCTTCGGAGTTTCTTTGATCGTTAAATTCAGTCAAACTTTAAAAAATGCATAAGTTGGAAACAATAAATTTATTAATTAAAAATACCGTCGAAATAAAAAAAAATAAATAAAAAATCGGTTAAATTAAAACTGTTATTTGATAGGCAATGACGACACTTTGAATAGCGATAAAACTGGTTTATATTACTCCTTAGTTGTAAAAGGATTTTAATAGAAATTATTTCATTTGTTAGCAAAATATTTCGTTTCAACCAAAAACTTTCGAATAGCCAAATAGTCAGGAGAGTAAAATCTATATTAATTGTAAGCAAACGTAATCTTATTTTCCGATTGTTATGTAATATTTTAATTAAATCATTTTTTAAATAAAAAATAAAAGAACTCTAAGACTAGAATATATTAACATCATAAAACTGGAGCAGCTCAAGACAAAAATTGTGTAAATGATGTGAGTTGCATTTCTGTTTGGAAGTCTCTGTATTAAATTTTTTTTAATTCCAGAACTTTAAAACTTAAAAACAAGTTACATTTGAGTTATTTAGAATCTTGCAAATGTCTTATCATGAACTTAAATGATTATCACATTTCCACATTTTCCCCACTTATTTATCCAAAAAGAAAACAATGGGTGCTCTTGTTTCAAGGTAAAGACATTTGGTAATAAATAAATTTATTATTATCACAACACAAGTATTTTTTACTTTCAATCAAAGATATAAATGCCAAAGAGAAATTGAACAATATGATCTTGTTTTAGAGTAAGTAATATAATTCTTCTGTATTCATCAATATCATTATTTATACATAGTTATACTTTATTATTGTTGTATGGTACAAGATTTTATGAATTGTTAACGTTTTATAGCTGACTGACAGTTAAAGGCAAATTAAAACACCAGGTATAATTAATTTTACTTCCAAAAAATATATAATGCACATAGTAGTTTACACAACTAAAAAATTGTGTTTATGGTAAGGAAATTTTAGCTACATGTTAAAACTTCAACAATTTATGTAATAAAATAGGAAAATTTGAGTAATAATAATAGAATTGCAGATAAATTGTTTATCAACTTTGTGATTATAAAATGTTATTATAGACAATTTATCTAATTACTCTATATCCTACTAAACATGATGGCTATTAAAACATTTTTTTACAGCACACCATAGAAGTATGTTTTATTACTTACTTTTAAATTACACGGTAACTGCATTTCATACTACAATAATAAGTTATAACTGATAATTATATCTTAAGTAATAAGAACAAATTTACAAATTGAACAGTCCAACAAGAGCAATTATTTTTTTATTCGAATTTCAGTCTTTACTTTTACTCCTTAATTTACACACTAATTGTGAGTGAAATTCATAGAGCGCGTAAAATACACTGCATGGAATAAATATACCTAGAACTAAAAAGTTAATACTCAATTTTAAAATTGCAATTATTTTAACTTTTTGCATTTGAATAAAATATATTATAAGAATATATTTTTTTTAAAATGCAAGACAATGTTATTTAATCCATAAACAATAATGTAAAATTTGAATGACTTCAAAGAAAAACAAGGCTATGGGAAAAATGGATTTATTTATAATCAATTACATTGCAGTTTTTACTTACTGAGAAATATGAATGTTCATGCTTCGCATTTAATTATTTATGATATTTAAGTAAATTATCTTCCAAGGTTTCAAAATTGCTTTTTAAAGTTAGTTTGGCATTTGGTTGGGCTGTTTATTTTCATATATTCCTTATTTAAAAGTTGTCTGTTTATTTTCCTTGTGAGTTACATCCACGAGAGTAGGCTGTCAGATCTAAAATAAGATATATTTACGAGAAATATTTTGCCGAGTTAAGGCAATAATGCGAATAGTAGCATTACTATTACGTCAAAAAGTATGTTTGAAATAACACGTACAAAATAGTTTCCAATATTTCAATTCACTGTTATTCAACTTAGATGTGGTAAAGGAAATTGAAATTATAACTACAGAAAAACCTACTAAGCATGTTAAAGTACTCTACTGTATAGATATGTAGAAGTTGTATCAAATTTCATAATACAATATGGACTATTCAAATTAAATATTTTTATCTCTAAATAATCCTAGCTGAAGAAACTTTTGAAAAAGTTGCATCATGTGTGAGCTAAATCATAAGAGAGACAAGGTAGTTAAATATGTACAGTTCATATATCTCACGTTTCGTTTATACTTTTTCTAGAAAATTCTTGTCTGCAACTTTTGTTTTCTGCAATAATTTAATTTTTGATACAGACAATTTTTCTCTCTTGAGAATTAAATTTCGATTGAACAAACAGCTTTTTATTATTATTATTACATTTTGCCAGTAGATTTTTCTAAATTTGAGAATTCTTAAACATTTTCTTTCGTCTTGTTCAGCCAGTTGTTTAAAACAACCTTTGTATAATTATTAACACTGAAAATATATTTTTTTTTGTCGAACAAATCTCTTTGGTACATTATTTGATAGATTATGAATATTAGCTATCAAGCTATAACAGATTCTGGAGATAATTTCTCATATTTCCACTTAACTTATAGCTTTGTGCTATATGAAGTAGCGGTGAAAAAAAAAATGTGTTAATAGAATGAAAATCAAACTAAATAACTATGTGTGATAGTTGCATTTATGAGGCAGTAACAAACAATGAAATTGACAATTTCAAGTAAATTCTTTATCTAAATAAATATGACTTTCTAAATCAAAGATGTTCAAATCTAATTCATTAAAAGTATTTAAAAATAAAAAATAAATAAATAAAACCGTTAATGCTACAGTGGTAGATATTTTTAGTTCTTGGTTCTCGCAAAGTACCCAGTTTTTTTTTTTTTTTTTTTTTTATGTATAATATTCGAATCGAAAATACATTCCTATTTAAAATTGAAATGATTTTAATTATCTAACATACAAGAAGCAAGTTTATCAACATATTTTTATCATGGTCTTAATATTATTGACCAAATATTGTTTCGAAAGACTGAAGTTATCTTAGCAGATAAAGAACTATTATGATGTTGTGGTTCACCATTCTCATTCTCATTATTTTTGAAATCAAGGATAGCCAGCGATAAGACGTAAATTTGAAAGAATATTTAAATTTAGTGTTTTATCAATATATTTAGGGGAATCGTAGGTCATTTCTCTTTTATCAGGACTTAGACAAGCTTAACTTCAAAATTGATTACCATGACAGAGTATGCTGACCTGATTAGTGTCGTTCTATTTGATGCTTTTTGCTTTTAATTAGCACAAAAGTTGTAGATGCATTATTTGGCCAGACTGCGTTATTGTTACCAGGTGGTTCTCTATAGTTTGTTCAACATAATAACAAAGTAATTGTTGTATCTGCTCGTGAAGTAAATAAGTTACTCAATAACAATTTCTTATTTTGAGCTCATTTGCGAATATTACTTTTTTGCTTATCATGGCAGAATAGTTTTTAATAAATGACTAAAATGCAGTTAAATTCTGTACCTCAGAAGTAAACAATCGTAAGCGCATTTGGTTTAACATTGTATTTGTGATGATTTACCTATACGGTACAGAAATAATACAGTTATATCACTAATTATAATTTTTGTGTTAAACATTTTTGTTTTTAAATTATGTCGATGAAACACGTTGCTTCGAATTCAGAAACTTCTTTTATAAAAATAAGCTAAATTAATTTCTTTTCAACAAAATAAAATACTATTGATTTAATTTTCAGTATTCAATATTGCTCATTATTGTTAATAAAATAAAAAATAAACTGTTTAGAATTTTTTCATGAAATTTTTGTCTGTAACAAGATCTTTAAATTTTGAAATGGGCTTGTTTATAGCTCCGCTTCTAGGGAAATATTAGTGTCATTATTTTCAATTTGAGATTTTAAAAATACTTGAATTTCTTAAAAATTAGTAGGAAAGATTTAAATTGCAGAATTTTTCTAAGATATTAAAAAAGTAAAATAATACTCGTATATTAATATAATCTTTCCCCATTACTACAACAACCCTGGATGATTTCGCTCGACAATGGCCAATAACGATGTGGAAGGTTATAAATGGTGGTTTTCACATATATTAGCCAATCTCACCCAAAACCGTATAAAATATGAAGCTTTGAAATGTTGATGCACTGCTTTAAAATAAAAATATTTTATTTATAAGAATGGACAGAGGGCAAAAAGGTGTGGTTTGTGATGTTTTTGAAGTATTTATTTACAAAAAAAGTAGTGCATTTTGGAACGATATTCGAGTTTTGGAAAGAATTGATCAATCTTTCAGGACCCCTGTTTTCAACATTGGATAATACCGGGCTACCTAATAACATGCCTGTTTCATATAACAATTAATACTTATTTTTAATACACATTATATAATATTAACATAAGCTGCACTTCTGAGTTATATTTAGTGTAGCTTTCTTCCGCTCTAATAAAATTTGTGATTTTATGGTTTTCTCAGCAAATGTGAGAGAAAACTATCTTGATTAAAACTTTTCTTATGAAGATATCACATTAAGTTTGCATTGAATAACGGGGTTTATGTTTTAAATATAAAAATCTTAAGATTCACCTATCTTTAAATTGTTGCAATCTGGACTCGCATATCTTTAAAAAAGAGGAACACAAATTATATACAGACTAGATGCAATTCATAAATGGAAACTATTCGTAATGATTTTGTCATTGAGGATAAAACACTGATTGTGTATTTCATGTTTATTGATTATTTGTCTCTACGATTTTTTAGAACATATAAAATTTCAGTACAGTTTTATTGTAATTTCTAATACTCATAATTTGCCTGAGTTTTGCTTGTTTTTACTTGCAAGCTCTTATAAATTTTACATCTAGGGCTTAAAACTAGTATCTGCATCATAATATTTGAAGACAGAAGATGCTAAAACAATTACTAATATATTTCTAAAATTACCTTAAAAAAACTAAAATAAAAGTAGAAGAATTCGTTATTAATATTAATGATTTTACCTACCATTTTTTAATTAGTTTAAAAACTTTCAATAAGATATTAACACTTTTAAATACCTTGCTCTCTTCATAACAAGAATAAAATTTCACCCTTAATTTACATTGGCTGTGATACCATTAAACAATGATTTTCCCTATCACCGATTTCTGATGCGGTTCAATGCCACACGTAGTAAAAAAAAATCCGCCATCTCAGGTTAAGGGGGCGTATCTGTTCGATGAATTATCCCAGCAAGCTGACAAACAAGGCGGAGTTAATACCACAACATCTGGTGTGTGGGAGGCGTATTATTTGCCAGGTATGCAGCACCGTTGCGCAACGGTAGTTTGTACCCACACCCACCTAACCTCCATCGGTAATCGTGATTGCTAAGCCCTTATTCGAAAACCAAACAACTTTTTTGAAAACTCATAAGTGAGAAAATCCACATACCTGTTTTAATATTAATCACAAAATAGAATTAAAATGTGATGTATCAGAAATGACTAAATACAAACAATTTTTAATAACAATCTATAAAGTAATCGTCTCACTAAAAAATCGAGTCGAGAAATAAAATGCTTTTCTATTTTAAGCACCATACATATCAATACAAATTGATATTAACTCTGATTTTTTAAATTTTTTAAATATTTTCAGCGTCCACAAAATCTTACAAAAAACAAAAAGTATTAACTATAAATAATATATCTATATTTCTTACTCTAGAGTAAATAACACAAGTATAGTTTCTTCTTTAAATTCTGAAACTGACAGAGGAAAATAGTTTTTAGGTCACTGCATCTGCAACGCGATTGGTAATGCGCACATAGTAATTGACACATTTTTGTTTTTTAATAATTAAAGTTGTAGTGTTTACAGTCATCCCTTTTGTCATTAGCCTACACTTTATTATGTACGATGAACTTCATTTACCGGCAGTATTTATTATTAAAGAAAATTGCCTGGCCATATTAGTGCAACTAACTTTTAACAACTAACTTTTGTGTTGATTGACAATAACTTTAAATTTGTTGTCGAAAATTATTTAGATGGAGAAAATATTGTTTTAAGTACAAATCCAAAAAATACATATATATTTTATAACTTCAGGTTGGTTGTTACAAATTATTTAGATGGGGAAAATATTGTATTAAGTAGAAAACCAAAAAATACATATATTTTATAACTTTAGGTTGGTTGTCACAAATTGTATTGGAAAACATTGTATAAAAAACATTACAAAGCCAAAAAATACGTTTATTCTTCCATTTCATTATTGATGCACATATTTTTCTATTTGATAAGTAACTTTAAGGAAATGATGTGACTTTTACATCAGCATGTCAATCTGTTGAATGAAAATGTGGTATTAAAGGTGTATTATAATTATAAAATGATTATTGACTTATAAGTTGTAAACTAGATATAAGGGAAATATCGTTTCTTCTGTGTCACTTAAAATAATCTAAAATATTTCATTGAAACTTTATACATAGTAGAAAATAGAAATTCGTAATGCAAAAGAGTAACTTTAATATCACGGCTGATTCTGGCAGTCACAGCTAAAATCACAAAATTTGTTCTTTTGCTATTCTAAGATTTTTCAATGTTCTCCCTGATTTTTAGTTTTTTAAAGGTGATTTTAAACCCTCGAAAAGGCGCGGTGTTCTGTTGCAATGGGAATACGTATCACAACCGAGCCTATAAGATTCAACGTGTGTGCTCGCGAGTTACAAGATAGAAGTCACGTTTGTAGACATATTACAGCCCTTCTTTAATTGCGACTTTATTCTACCAATAACCTTTCATATTACAGAATTTAATTAAATCCCATCGTTCGGACGCCCTGTTCATTAATAAGAAATAATTTAAACAAACTAAAAAAGAAAACTACATCAAAACAGTTTTTACTATAAATCTTTTATGTGCATTGTCAACTTTTAGGTGCAATTGCATTGAACTTTTATGTGTAATTGCATTGAACTTTTATGTGCAATTGCATTGAACTTTTATGTGTAATTGCATTGAACTTTTATGTGCAATTGCATTGAACTTTTATGTGTAATTGCATTGAATTTTTATGTGCAATTGCATTGAACTTTTATGTGTAACTGCATTGAACTTTTATGTGTAATTGCATTGAACTTTTATGTGCAATTGCATTGAACTTTTATGTGCAATTGCATTGAACTTTTATGCGCAATTGCATTGAACTTTTATGAGTAATTGCATTGAACTTTTATGTGTAATTGCATTGAACTTTTATGTGCAATTGCATTGAACTTTTATGTGCAATTGAATTGAACTTTTATGTGTAATTGCGTTGAACTTTTATGTGCAATTGCATTGAACTTTTATGTGTAATTGCATTGAACTTTTATCGTTCTTCTTCTGATGAGCTTGTATTAATATCGCACATTTTCAGTCGAGATGTGAACTGAAGTACAATCATTGAAATGATCTAAAGTTGTGTTTGTTCTTACCCGTTTCATCACAGCTGGTTCTAAAATGAATGTATGCTTTGAAAATATGGTTACATTTCATGGAGGGTTTAAGAAATGTGTAGAATGCATTGTCCTCGTTAATGAGTTTATCTGAGAAGTATAAGCTCGATTGGATGACAGAAAGTGCGTTAGTTAGCCATGAGAAGATTTTGTCCGCCACAAACAAAATCGAAGTTAATATCATATACAACTTTAAATATCTTATCAATCATCAATTTAAAGCATCGAATCGTAATTAAAAAAAATCAAAATTATAAGGTTTTCTTATTATATGTCAACGTTAACAATAGAAGTGTTAAGTCAGTAAATATCACCACATTGTACAAGTTGGAATATGGCTTTGGATCTGACATAAATCAATAAAAACATGTGTAAAAGAATCTTTTAACGACAGCCCTCAAGCCTTGGTAGAATATATTGTCGTATATAACGAGTCTCTCTGCCAATTTACAGATCAATTGGATGATGGCAAGTAGGAAAATTAGCTCTCCGAAGATTTTACTCACCACAAACAAACACAAAGACAAATAAAATAACAAATACTAATACACATAAACAAATAAATCGAATTTGCTTAAAACATTGAAATCATTTTCATTCTTGAACAGTTTTATGTTACATGTCAATTTTCATTCAATGATAGAAACCTTCTCCTTATAAAGTCATTAAAAAATTATATAATTAGTAATTGGCATTTGTAAAAATCCTTAACTATATGTAAATCCTTTTCTTCAAATTCATATAACAAACGAACTGTCAGCAACTTATATATATGTATTAAAAAAAACCTTATATTCTTAAGTTTGGATAAACAGTGATTGAAGTCCAGAGTGCACATTATTTTGTTATTCTCAGCATATACGTTTCTTTAAGACTAGTGCAAAGCATACATTATTTGTTGTAGTACCAATGGTTTAGGCAAATATACTGTTTTTTTTTATTTTCATGTATCGAAGTATACACGAAAAAAATTATTTCAAGTGGACCTAAAACACAATTTTCTGAAGTAGTCGAGTACAGTGATTACACAAGTTCTGAATTTAAAATATAAATTATCTTAGTTAAATGCTTTTAAATATTACTATAACAATACTTTTGTCACGAAGGACTTTGTCATTGTATATGATAAAGGCGCATTGTTGGGTACATAGACAGGAATTTATCAAACAATTTGCCCAATTCAAGATGATAGTATAATGCGAGAGACAGTAGATAAGTATGCAGATGATTTTGGAACAGTAACAAATGCTTTCCAAGAAACCACAAAGGTCAATTTAAGTAAGACTCATTATTTCCAAAAAAGCAGATAACAAAATATCGAATGAAAATTTGTTTTTTTACCATCAGCTTAAATGTCAAACAAACAAGTTTTATATTCACTTATAACTGCTAATGAACGTTGAATTGCAACGATAATTTTCTTGTTTACCAAACTTATTGCGGAAATTGTTTTACTTTGATTTTAAATAGCAATTGCAGTGTTTTAGAAATATATATTTTTTTATTATTTTTTAATATTTCTATTTTTAAAGATTATATTGTCTCACCACTCAGAAGATTGAGAGTACAAATTAAAACAATCTAAGCATACCACAGTATGGCCATTCAATGGATCCCCACTCAAAATGACACCTTGCATAATGTCCATTATAATTAAGCAATATCAGCGTGCTGAATTAAATGTGTAATTCTTGATTTCTCTCATTTTTATCGTTTATGTCGTTGACTTTCCAGATTACATATTATATTCTGGACTTCATGCAATGCTGCATTTTTAGTGGATTTTTATCTTTTGACAAAATTTGAATCATGCCGATGACCAATTATAATATTTTTTTGAAACAAGTTCAAATGTTCATCTTAGGAACTGTTTAAAACCGTGTATTAGATTTATACATTATTAACTGAAATATATATTATGCCAACAAAATGACATTGAGACAAAGAAACTTATTTTTAATATGATGGAAAGAGAACCTACAGAGCTAAATCTTCAAATAGGTACAGGGGGTTATATTTTTGGGAAAAAATAACTCAGAGAAAAACGGTCCAGATCAGAAAACGAATCCAAATGATGTTGAAAATTTATGTAATGCAAATTATGGGTATTAGTCAAAATGGATTTTCAAATGGCCGAACCTTGATCAGTACATTGAATTTTGTTACACTTAAACAGTAAAAAAATCCTCTGAAATCACATAAAGGCAGAATTAGTATAAATTCTATTACAAAAAGGTCTTATCTAATCCGAAATTCAAAAATTCTTATCCTTCTTATAAATTTATTATTAATTACGAGTAACAACAGAAACTTTCAATTTACCAAATATAATGCCATATAATATATAAAATAGAAAAACATTCTACCTAGAATAACCTAAGCTTTAACGTAAAATAGATCTCACTAAAATGTTATTTGTCAGTAATCTGATATTTCCTAGAACTTGGGTTAACAGTGAATCTTCTATTTCCCTTTATGTTTCTACACGTGGTAGATACATTTTTATGAATATCGACTCATAAATCGTTAGTGGAATTTTTACTTCATGTAAAAGAGAAGCTAGATATATTGTCCTTTTACCCTATCTAATTTAGTCTAAATAAATATTATTTTGACGAAATAGTGCAATACCTTACAAAAAAAAGACTTTTTTTTTTTTAACCACACACTACATAGAATGTTCCAAGTGCATGTAAGATCATTAATTAATTAAAACTAAGAGAAAAATGCATGTTAAATATAATTGAAAATTTAAGTTATAAGTATTAACTAAAATGAATGAGAGCATAATAAAGCTAATTTCACAACTAGATACCAGGAACCAATTAACGAGCATAAAAAAAATCAAATTTTTTTTAAATGCAGAAAACTTAATAGTGAAATCAATTATCTCAGACCATGACCTTCAGACTCATTTCTTACAAATATGAGTCAACCTACTATAATCTGTCGGTCCAATGGGGATATTATTGGACAATTTATAGACAATTGTTGGGAAACAATCAGAAACATTGCGGGGGTGCTTTCGGAAAAAACAGACGTCTGAAATAGATATTACATCCATACTTACCAAGCTCATTACTCGGCACACACGGCCGATTCGTCAACCCCATTTTTTTTAATGCTGTCTCAATCTAACAATGATTCGCTTTTCCACTCAGATACATCTCCATCATTCAATTCTCTCCAAAAACCACAGTTATACCCACAGGGCAACAACAGACTCTGATGGAAACACATGCCACTGGACCCGACCCCCTTTTCGACCCATGTAGCCCCCCTTAAAAACAGGTGTTTTCCAGAGAGAGAGAGAGAGCTAGATATAAAAAAAAAATCTAAATACATTACATCCATTGAACCCCCCCTCCCCCCCCCCCACCCACCGGCGTACATAAACGAAATATACATATCCAATATTTCAAGCCGCAAATCGCAACAGTGGGTTACAAGCAGGGCTTTGAGAAAGCCCACACAGTTAATAAATGCATCGCTAACTATGGAGGCAGTGTTCAGTTGGGCTGCCCCATGCCGCGCATAACACCACTGAGTAAACCACTACCTCGTGTATATTCCATCAGATACCCCCTTTCTAAATCTATCAATGACTGGGGGGGGTGATACTTCCTGCCCCCTATTCCATTTTCCCACGTGACCAAGCGGTTGGACCCCCCATTGGCTGACCACTAAAAACGAGGGCCCTTGCTGGTTTGTAGTGGGCCCTCCCACTGTCAATGCATTTCCTCTATTGCATCTGGTGGGGGCCCCCCTTAGCGAAAGCGAATCGGATCGGGCCCGGTATAAATTTTATTTAAAATTAGGTACACTGCGACGTTTCCCCTCTCAGGATTCATTACCGGGGGCAGAGTGTTTATTAGTGGGTTTAATGAGATACGTTTCCTAATGGCACTGGAATTTGGGTTTTTTGAGTATTCTACTTCCTTTCATTAACGTTCCTCGGCAGCGTCGGGACTCCATAAAAAGGTCTCATTAATTGAATGTTTGTGTGTGCTGGAATAAGTTGAATCAAGGTCGCTGGTATCTCACGCGGCGTTTGATGTAAGGGAAGTTTGAGTTTCTGTTAAATTTATTCAGATTCTTTGAGTTGATGTACATAATATGATATTCATTTGGATAACGAGGCTTTGATTTGACTGGGAAATTAATTAGTTTATTATTTTTTTTTTTTTTTTTTTTTTCTTCTTTCAAAAATACTGTCTTACAAATTGCAAATGTATGCTGCATACCTCATGAATAAATACCACCACCTCGACTTTTCGTTACTCAGAGTGTAGTTATAATTAATGAATTCAAGAAGTACTTTGGAATTAAGGGTCTATATTTAAGCATAAAATAATACTCATTTAAAAGTATTTTTTTTGAATTTTTTTAATTCGAATATTATTTTACTCCAGATTTTTTAGTCTTTGGAATTTTCTCATTTATTCATCGCAATGTGCCCATGAATTTTTGACTGATTTTTGTTCACTCAATACAATTTCAATTTCTCTTAACAACAATTCCTCGAATAGTCTCTTCACTTCGCTTTCATTACTAAAGTCAATTGTTAACAAAATTATAGAAAAATAAAAAGGTTGCATTTGGTTCAAGACGTGTTCACTAAAACTTTTTAAAATGCTGGTTAAGGTTATTAGAAACAAACTACAAATATATTAATAAAGATTGATATGACATTTATCTCTCTCTATATTATCGTATCGTTTTATTTCTTTGTCATCTGTAATATGTTTTGTGTGACTGTTATTATAATTTTGAAGAAAAATAAATATCTTATTAAAATGTACAAGTTTTGTTTAATTTTATATAAAAAAAAAAGTTTACGTAATTGATTCTTACCATTCATAAGTGACAGTACAAAATTGTTTACACCAGTCTTTATCTTAAATTCCGTTTACTTATTCATACAGTACTGGCAAAGCTGATTTTTCCAAATATATTCCCGCTATTCTAAGAACCGGCTCACTTGTAAATGTACATTCTTAGAATTTTGTCTTATCATAAATGTTTCCATTCGCTTATAAAATAAAATTAAATACTCTTATCTCACATGATTCCCTGCTGTGCCTTATTACCCGTATCAAATCACAGGAAGTAAAAAAGGCACAAGACATGTTATTTATTATTAATGTAACTTTCCTTCAGGGGCGTAGTCTTAGGAAGAGGGGGGGGCGGGGGGCGAGGAGGAGAGCCTCCCCTTTCCATACGTTCACATAGTAGGGTGTCACACAGTGGGACAAAACCGCCAAAAGTCACATGGGCCTAAATAAAAAAAAATTATCAAACAAAAAATTTAATACACTCGTGTTATACTTTCTGGAGGTGTGAGAAATCAGGAAATGATGCAAAAATAAAACATTTCATTTCAATGGGACAGCTGAAAAGTTGATTATCGTGTGAAATTAGTCATGATTTTGATGTTTTGTCAAAATGGGTTGGTTGCTTCAGATAATTTTTTAATTATTATTTATTACCACTAAACATACAATCATTTATAAAATGTGTTTTTGTTGCGGATTTTTTCCAATTTGTTTAAAAAAACATGTTTTAAAATGCTTTTTTTTTTTTTTTTTTTTTTTTTTTTTAAAAATTAAAGACAGCAATTTAAAAAAAAAAAAAATGCTCCAGAAAATGGACTCGTGCCCATTTTTCTTTAACTATCGGCTGAAAGAAACTCATAATAATTAGATCCGGCGCGATCCGCCTGAGTACGAGGTATACAGGGGAGGACTGGCATAGGGATGTCCGGTCACTGTCAGTGAAAAATGGGCCGGTCCAGAAGTTTATATATTAATTCTTAAATTTTTATTTTAATATAATTAGTTGCCTTCTTTAAGTTTTTTTTTTTAAATACCAATGAATTCAAATCCACCTGAATGGCCCAGTGTAGCGGAGATCAGTCATTGTGTAGAGTTCGTAGCTTTCAACGCTTAGCGAACCAGACTCACTAAGCTCACTGAAAAGTTCATTGCTACGCAAACTCAAGCTCGCTTCTCTCGATAAAAATTTTATTGCTACGAAAAGCACGGATTCGCTTCGCTCGCTGAAAAGTTCATTGGTACCTAAGCACAAGTTCACTTCACTCGTTGAACGGTTCATTTCTAACCAAGCACAGGCTTGCTTCGCCCGCTGAAAGTTTCATTACTGCACATACATTGGCTCTTTTTTCTCGCTGAAAAGTTAATTGTTGCGTAAATGTAAGCTCGTTTTTCTCTTAAAGGTGAATTGCTACGTAAATCCTTTTTATTAGAGTATCCCATCCCCCTCTCCCCTTTCATCGAGAAACAAAACAATTTCCCCGATGAGAATAATGATTGTGAAAAGCAAAATTAGAAGGCGAAAATTAGAAAGAACTACGTATGTTTGAAATTTCAGAATGATACGCTTATTGGAAGTCACTTCGTCGAGAAAAATTTTAAGACATTAAAAACAAATTATTTAAATTTATCATTCTGTTTGCCAAAAGTACAATTAGAAAGCTGTAAATATTTATGCGGAAAATTTCGTAGTTCTACGCCGATTAAAAGTCGCTTTGTAAAAACGTTTTAAACTTTTAATTAAATTAAATACCCACATACAGTCTCTTTGTTTTATATATATACTAGCTAAATACCCGTGCTTCGCTACGAAATTTTAACATGTGCAATATTTTTGCTAGCTGTGAGGCCTCGCATTGCGGAAATCTGTCATTCGTGTATAAAACCCAGTTTTTGGAGCTTCGCTCTCAGGAAGGTTCATCGCTATGCAAAATCGAGCTCGCTTCGTTCGCTGAAAAGTTCATGGATACATAAATATGCAAACATAGCTATGCAAACATAGGCTCGCTTCGCTCGCTGAAAGGTTCATTGCTGCGTAAGCATAAGCTCGCTTCACTCACTGAAATCTAATTGCTACGTAAAGACTTAATATTGGAAGCCTCTTCCTTGTCAAGAAAAAAATTAATTAAATTCCCCGTTAATACAATAATACAACACCCTTTTAAGATTATTTTAACACGTGTTTGTGGAAAGCAAAATTCGAGGCTAAACCAATTATGTTGAAACTTTCAGAGATCTAGGCCTATTCGAAGTCGCTTTTTGTGAAAAAAATTAATTGAAAAACAAATTAAAATTTTAACATTCTTTTTGTCAGTCCAATTAGAAGCCCAGAACTACTTGTGTTGAAAATTTCAGAAATGTAGCCCAATTACAAATCATTTTGTAAAATATTTTTTAATTAATTAAAAAAAAAATTCTGTTTTTCAAAAATCCAATTAGAAGGCCACAACTATTTATGTTGAAAATTTCAAAGCCGTAGCCCTATTTGAAATCGTTTTGTAATATATAAATTAATTAATTAAAAAAATTAATTAAAAAAGAACTAATTAAAATTTTAACGTTATGTTTGTGATGTATACAATTAGAAGGCCAAAACTACTTATGTTGAACATTTCAGAGCTGTAAGCCCTATTATTAGTCGTTTTGTAAAATGTTTATTAATTAATAAAAAAATTAAATAAAAAAGAACAAAATAAAAATGTAAAATTCTGTTTTTTAAAAGGCCAATTAAAAGGCCAAAACTACTTATGTTGAAGATTTCGGAGCTGTAGCCCTATTAGATGTCGTTTTGTAACATATTTATTAATTATTTAAAGAAATTAATTAAAAAAGAACTAATTAAAATTTTAACTTTCTGTTTGTGATGCATAAAATTAGAAGGCCCAAACTACTTATGCTGAAAATTTCAGAGCTATACTCCAATTTTAAGTAGGTTTCTATAGATCCACAGGGGAGCCACAGATAGACAGACAGACAGACACACACACAGCTTGTTTTATTATTATAGATTGCAACTTTTTATTTATTTTATAACTTTTAATTATTTTCATTTCGCATGAAATTTTCTAATAAACACGATAGCTATATACCTAAACATTCTTTATTTTGCTATACATATTTATTCGTTTTAGTTTTTGAAGCAAACATTCATTTGGTTTATGGATGTCAAGTTCATTCAAGGGAGCTATAAATCGTGGAGGCAGAGACCATTTCATATAATTAAACTAATTATTAATACAATTTAAATATAAAAATTAGTTAGTAAATAAAAATATGTATTAATTATTAAAATTAATTCTTAATTATTGGAATTATTTTATTAATAAAAATGAAAATTTGGACAGGCATAAATCTAAAATCACAGGGCCGATTTTATGTCCCAGTACGCCCCTGCGAGTTAATGTTTGAACAAATGGCTCTGATTTCGAAACAAGGAATCATATTCTAATCCAGTCAAAATGCAACTAAACACAACAAATTACATGTTATGCAAAATCTTATGTTCAGTTTGTTTCCAATCTTTGTGTGTCTTGTGAGCAGCCAATCTAGTTTTATTAGTGCGAGTGCAGCACTAGGGTAAGAAACATCGCACAACTTTCAATTACACTTATTATTGGTCACTGTATTTAAATTTGCCTTGAAATTGGTGTAATTTACCATTTTCGTTTTCCTTTATTTTAGAAAAATTATCGAAAGTGGTATATTTTTCAATAAATATTTCATTATTCTTTCTTGCAAGTGAAACAGAGGATAAACAATCGATGACGAGCGATGCTCAAAGAAAGAGAACTCTGCTTTATAGACATTTTTATTTCAAATTTTAACACCGTTATCACATTTCTAGGGTAATTTCGAAAGTAGGGATGTTTAGAACACTTTAAAACTCATTACCTCAGCGATTTTGATGGCAGCTACCTTTTGGCCATACCTTTTACGCACAGACACTTTTTGTAGATAGTATGTTCCAAATCATGTAGAAATGCAAATGTCCCTTTAGTATTAGTGATTTTTTTTAAACATAGCAAGTATTTTTTTTTTTTTTTTACATTTTTTTTTTACATTTTTTTTTTTTTTTTTTTTTTTTTTTTTTTTACATTTAGTCTAAAAAAAGGTTTAAACCACTGAAAGGAAAACTAATTAGAGTTGAAAACGCGATAAATTTGTGAAACCTTTCAAAACCTAGATTGAAAAGCAAGAATAAAAAGTTCAAGAACTGTTAACAATTCTTTTGTGGAAATTGTTGAGCTATTTGAAGAAACTTCTGACAACAAGAATATTGATAATACAACAAGGAGCAAAGCCTCTGGTTTGAAACGAAATTGTTGACTTTTGATTTCATTATCGCTATGATGTTCATGAAAATTATCATGTTCAAATTAAAAATTCTTAGAGAAATAACAGATTATCATCAAGTAAATATAATTGTTCAAAAGTCTTCATCAAAGTGTAGAGAGTTTAATTGTTTCCTGTGGTACATCTCTTGCTTTGTAAGAAGGAATTGTACGCTTCTGCTCACAGCACAAAACTTCCTTGGATAGTCTCCCCTTTGCAACGCAGGCACAAACGGGAATATAGGAGCTAATCTGAGTGCAAAGTGCAATAAGATTACTTCAAAATCAACTTGTAATACTACTCCAGTGTCAAAACCATGCCAAATATTACTCACGTTGGGCAACGTCTACATACACTTAATGGAATTTATGCAACCAAACCAAAAACTTTCGACAGTGTTATAGGAAAAGCTATACAAACGTGGAAAAAAAATTGAGAATAGTTAAATATATATCAATTATTACATTTTTGGACTAGAATACCCTTCCACCATCTACCACCCCTTTCACATTTATATCTTGGTACTAATTAGAGTTACCTATACGGTTTGTACTGTATTATTTCAAAATGAGTCTGTACCACTGATGTGGAAAACAAGAAACCAGGTCGAGTCAACCATAGCAGATGGCTCACACTTTGTTTTACATATCAAGCACATCATTTTATAGCATCAAGATTATCACTTTGCATAGCATCCGAGAACTCTTTAAAGAATATGCCAATACTTTCTGCCAATATCGTTAAAATATATGCATCTGTTTGATTCACCATAAAAACTAAGTGGTCTCACTAAGACGGTTCACGACATTATGAAAAATACCTGCAGCCTTAGGTATCTTGATCCTAAGATTGTGTAACATAGAGCGATTAAAATAAATTTTTTCAACGAATATTCTGAAAAACTATTATTTTCAATCATTACAGTTAAATTGCATACGCCAATACTTTTTCAGAAATTGATTCAAGAGAAACAGAATATTCTGTAAGGTTGTTTAAAGATCCTGAAATAAATATTGCTGCACTAGACTAAATAAATTTGATAAACTGGCAGAAAATCACTAGAACTTTTCCACCATTTTTGAGAAATATCCTACAACAGACTTTTCAGGGTTTTCTGCAGATGAAGATGAACGATGGAGATGCATGGATCAACATTTCTTAATTATCTTGCCACACTTAGGCTACCGAGAGTGAAATGAAGAATTGGTAACAAAAGTTTCATGAAATGTATGCGGAGGACAACCAAGATTGTTTCTACAAGTAACAATTTTGTAATTTTTTTTGTAACAAAAACTTTTATTATACTTGAAAATAAAAGCAATAGTAGAAAGCACAGATAAATACAATTGTATATTTTCTGAGTATCAAAATGAAAAAGTTTATAACGCATATTCCATGTTACTACACTTAGGAATAAAAATATTGCTGGAGATAGCTTGGATTTTCAATTAGTTTGAAAATCTTAATTTTTTCATCCAATACATCACAAACATTCAAATATAGATAAAAAAAATCCCATACATTAATTAGTTTCAATTACCCAAATTGAGATTAAGTTAATGAAAATTTAGGTTGAAAAATTGAAGTGAACTTTTTCAAAATAATCACATTTTAAAAGTTAATATTTTAACACCTATAAGTCACAATAAAGAGAAGAAATAATAATTTTTGCTCTCATAGATAATACGATAAAAGAATGAATGTCTTATTTATAAAATTAGAAAACAAACCATTAATTAATTAATAATTGAAAAAAAAAAAAAACCTGTTAAATACCAAAGTTGCATATTACTATATACATAAATCAGGGGCGTACTGGCTATAGGTTAGACCGGTACAGTCACCTGGACGGTCAATGTTTGTATAAAATGGGCCGGTCCAATACCGTTTTTTTTTCTTTTCTTCTTTTAGGTATTCGTGTTTTTTTTTTAATTTTTTTTTACCACCAATATAATTTGATGCCTTTCATAACATTTTTTAAAAAGCTCAATGCCTTCAAATTCCAATCCCTCCCATCAGATATATTTACTGCTTAAAATATCCCGTAAATTCAATTTTAAAGATTATGTTGCATTCAGAAAATATATACACAAGATTCACGTATTATCGTTATTATTGTATTATTTTATAACTTTTAAGGTAAAACATATGAACGGTTTATGGAAATCAAGCTTCCTCAAAGGATAAGGCATAATTAATAGAGACAGAGAAAATTCGATTTCATTAAACTAATTATTAAAGTAATTCAATTATTAAACATAATGAATAAATAAAATTATTTAATCATTGAAATTGATAATTAAATATAAATATCTAAGTAATAAAATATATTAATTATTGAAACTGTTTAATTATTGAAATTAATTATTGAATATAAATTTATAAGTAATAAGATATATTAAATATTCAAATTATTTAAATAATTATTGGAATTATTTTATAATAAACAATAATTGTTAAAATTTCATTTATGATTATATTGACCATTTAGGCCAGCATAAACCTAAAATCTCCATCACCGGACCCATTTTACGTCTCAGCACGCCCCTGTACATAAAAGTTAAAGTCCTCACTAATTCTTCCACTTCCCATAAAACTACAACTCTGAAATTTGGTACAGTAGATACGCAAAAGAGAAAAAGAAAAAAAAATCTGAACGCTGCGCTGGTTATATCTTGTATTCTAAATGAGAAAACAAAACTTTGTAATTCGTGTAAATTTTTTAACAACAGCAGATAATTTTTTTTTTCTTCATATAATAACATCTACATATTAAAACTAAACCAAACTTTAAAACGCTCAATTAAAATCCTATATTATTCCATATTTAGATTTGGCCTCCAATAAAAACGTTGAAAAGCCAGTTTCATAATTTTCAAATAAGTGTTTAAGTAAGTAAAATGATGTTTATTAAGTAAGTTTAGTTGATTAAGTGAATTTAGTAAGTTAAATGATGACAACGAAATTACCAATTAATGTTAAAAAGTGTTTTTTTAAGCATACATTTTCAAATAATTAATATATTTAGTAATTTTTGTTTCAAACAATAGTTTGTTAATGGTCAAACATAAATGGCGTTCAATTTTTTACTTATTAATTATAAAAATATGTTTTAAAATTTAAAATAGAAACATATTCTTTTTTATCTTCATCAGATTTAGCATATGGTCGAGTTTCCTGCACTACCCTCCCCCTACCCCACTCACTCCTATGCTTTGTTCTGTTCTCAATAAGGCCAAGAATAGTAAAAAACAGAAGTTATTCCCATCATGATTAACTAATTTTTTCTCCTTACCTGTGAAGTATTTCAAGAAAATGTGTCAAGAATGAAAAAAAAAAAAATAATAATAATCTTAATTTCTATAGTGTTGTTATCCCATAGTTAATTTCAAACAGTGTTATTGCAGTCGTTTACTAATTTTTTTTTTTTTTTTTTTTCTTTTTTTCTTTCTCTCTTTTGTTTCTTTCACTCCTTAATCTCAATAATTTTTGCACATGCATTTGGTAAAGGAAAACGAACTCAGTTCAAGATCAACGGTATAGTTTTATTTGATTTATTTGAATTTACTGGTGTAAGGACAACACTAGAACCATGCTATGCCGATCAAAGGAATAGAAACATTGAGTGTTCTATTTGTTGCCCTAATTAGATTCGGGTAACTCCAGTGGCGGCCCGCGGTCGAAATCACACTTAATTTTTTTTTAAATCATCGTTTTAAAAATTGGGTATTTTTGCACTTTAAAGTGCATAATTACTAATGATGTTTAAATGAAAAAAAAAATAACAGTTTTATTCAAAAATTAATTAACTATTAAGAAATTAATTAACTAATTAACATTTAATAGCACATTTTTGAACACAAGAATTACTCGAGTTTTATGGGACCAAGAAAAGAAATTATGGTTGAAAATTGTTTGTAATATCATTCTTAATGTTATGAACCTCCATCTAGTTTCTAGAATAAATATATTTTTTTTAATATAATTTTGTTAACATTAAAAGTAGAAAAAATTGCAATTTTTCTAAAATCTTCTGTATTTAAAAATCAGCAAAATTCATTTTCTTTTCCAATCAATTTAATTGAGATTCAAAATATCTAATAGTTAATGCAGATTTGAATTTTCAAATCATTTTTCAAAAAGGTTATATCAAACTCCAGTTATCACTGTTTAAATGAAGTTTCACGTGCCAAAAACACTACTTTTTAGATAATGAGTTTAAAATATTCAAATTTGTTTTCAGAGCAAAATAGTACTTCAAACTAATAAAATAACTCTCTAGACTTCAGATGATAACATTTTCTTGTCTAAATTCCATTAGAGGTTATTTTAAAGCAGACTGAAAACAGCAGAAAAATACCGATCTGGCTACCTTGCTACACATTACTTGGAGGGTAGGCTCTATTGGATTCCATTGGTAGCCATGGTAACGCACGGCAACGTCTCAGCCGAAACGCTTTTCAGGAACACATGGCTGTCGTTCGGAGGAATATCATCTTGATTGGAAATGGTTTTTTCCCCTCGTGAATTTGAGTATTGAGGCAAGAAGTTTGTTGTTTTTTGGATTTTTTACACTTACCGTAGAAATTGGATCTTTATTTTAGAAAATTGTAGAATTTTTCCCTTTAGTTTTGTACTTAATAAATTTAGATTCGGCCCGGCTGCACTGTCTGTAGTGCACGATCCGCCACTGGGTGACACGGTCAAGGGGCTAGTTTTAGAAAAGGAGTCAAAAGTTCCAAACGACGAATATCCCAATGTCTTACTTCTAAAATATTCACAATTATGAAATTTGGTGTAATTGCCAACAAGGAAGCATAGAAAAGCACGCTATTCCGATTTCGCTAATCCGCTAATTTTAAGGGGCCGAAAAGGGGTCAAACGTTCCATACGATGAATATCACCAAGTCCCACTTCAGTATATTACAGTATATAGTCAGAACTTTGAATTTGTTGCAAATGTCAACAAGCCAAGCATATTCCGACTATGATTAACTAATTGTAATGGTTTGAAAAGGGGTCAATGTTCCATAGGTGGAATATTCCTATGTCCCACTTCCAAAATAGTCACGATCCTGAAATTTGGTAAAAATGTCGGCATGTTCAATCATAGAATGTGAAATCAATTTCAATTTCGATTCACTATGTCTAAGAGGTTGAAAGGGGACCAAACGTTTCAACGAGGAATATTCAAAAGTCCCAATTCCCTAATTCAAGTATAGCCACAACTCTGAAATTTGGTACAAAAATGTCAACAACGTCAAACATAGAAAAAGTAAGCTATTTCGATATCGATTAACTAATTTTAATGGGTTCAAGAAGAGTCAAATATTCCAAACGAGGAATATTCTAATTTACCATAAAGTCATTAAGAAAACTTTTACAAATGATCACAAATCTGAGCATGGTTGGTTTGTACGTTTAACAACCTATCTTTATGGGAAATGGTAGCTATAATGGCAACAGGATAACCTGGATTCCGAAACACGACGAACATCCATGTCTAACCCAGGATTCGAAACTGGCACCTTTAGCACGCGAGGCCAGAGCTCTAACCCCACTGTCATCAAGTAGGCAAATTAAACCTAGTAAAGTGAAGCTATCACAATTTTGAATCCCTTTAGAATAGAAAGAAGGTTAAACGTTTCAAATTTGGAACATCCTAAAATCCTATTTCTCACTGTGTAAGGACGTTGACAATTGGTGAACCTATTTCCAAATACATTGTAAACCACAGTATTACAATTGTTGAAATTCACATGCATTAATTGTTAAAATGTATTTGGTCAGGTATTCAGTTCTATCCATTTATTGAAATAACTGCCAAGAATTCCAACGGTACTTTTCGTTTTAACTTACATCAGTTAGAATAAAAGATATAGCTAGTATAAGGATTTTTATTTTATGTGTGTATGCTTCATTGTAGAATGTAAATTAGATGTGATAACATGAGAAGGAATCATTTTTTATGTTTATCTGCATTGAGTGAATTTTAGCAGGTGTTAAATATTTATGCATGTAATCGAATGAGCGCGTTTTAACATTTTATAACATTTTCCAACAATTCTTTTTCTAGTTTAAAAATTCTCCATTCTGAACGCACTTTGTTAATAAATTGAATTGTTTGATGCACTAACGTAACCTTATTTAATTTAAAATAAGTTTACTTTTAGGAGAAGTTTTCAAACAGTAAAAATCAGGTTTTGTTAGCAAGAGTCAGTATCAATACAAAGAGCATAATGTTGCACTACTGAAGCTTATTATTTACACTTGTTTATAAACAACCCCTAGCTCTCCTATCATCAAACATTATGGCCCTTGAACAGTATTCAAAGAAAACGAACACTTACTGGCCGATAGTTTGCCTGATTGATCTGTTTATCCAGCTGCCTAAACTCAACCAACCCAACATAACACTATAAAATGACTTATTAAGTGACGTCACTACCCACAATATGCACCATTCTTCCCCAATTCGAAAAAAAAACTCATCATCTACACATAAGAGTTCCTACTAAATGGACCCACGAGTCCGCGAAATCTCTTAAATCGACAGAGGAGGTCTTTTAAAAAAGCCAATTGTGGACGATTCCATTCCCCCTCCCCCATTAAATAAATCATTCTAGGGTAAGGGTGGCGGGTATTTATCGGTCGGATGAGCCCTGGGTTAACCCCCAAAAATTATTCCGCTGTGGTTGCTTTCGATAAGCCACAACTATAGACCTGATGACTTCTGCATAATTGGGTACCCATACCGGGGGTTATGGCTGATGATTCTCTTAAAGGCTTGAATTCAATGAATCTTATTTTTATTTTGCCCTTGAAGACACACATTTATATTTAATGTCAGCTGGGCTATTAAAAAATGGGAGTAAGCATTTATAATAAACTAAATCTGCTGTAGAAAAACAGCCTAAATTTAGCAATATTCTGTTATATATACAACTTAGTGATATTTATCTTAAAATATTGTAGTTACCAGTGCCAATTCTAAACTGGATCTGGACCATTCTGAAAGCAACCCTTTAAATATGTATTTAGAGTCTGTTAGAGATTTACTTCCAGAAAAACCGGGTAAAGAGCGAATAAGCCCTTTCGCTACAGTGACTCTTTTTGGCGCAATTTTATTCTCTGTAATTTTTTTTTTTTTTGTATAATTTTTTAATTTGAAGATTGCGTCGTAATAGAAATAAAGTACAAAGTAGGGAGTACCTTTCCAAAATGACAGATGTAATTTTTTTTTATACTTTAAAAATCTTACAACGATTTTAATCACACCAAGCCTCGATTTCATATACAACAAGCAAAGAGCCAAACACAACTATTTAATTTTTTGTGTTCTAAATATTGAATCATAGGGTGCAAAGTAAAGTATCAAAAACCCAATTATTAACTCAAACGAATAAAGCCTGAATTGTGGGTTATTATATGATGCATGCACCGTCCTTAGTGACGATTTTCGGTAGTTATCATTTCTACCAAACAACTTTGAGAGATAAAGAAAACAAGTCAGTTACAAGAGTGTACAGCATCTTCAATTTAACACGAAACAATATCTTACTTAAAAAAAAAAACTTAATTAAAGAACTTACAGGAAAACATTTTCATATCCGATTCCTAGAACAAATACGCGAGTAATCATTTAACAGAAGTGTAGCATTCACATTTATTAACAAAAACCACACGTGAGTAAAAGGAATAATTTATTTTAATAAGAAAATCAAGTCAATTATAGACGATTGCCATTGGCTACAATACACATCTGCACTCGAGCTACAGGTTCTTCTTACGCCTAATGCATTATTTCCATTCAATTTTTCTTAAATTAACACAATATTCCTAGGCTTCCGATTAAGTTATTATACATATAAGACATCATTTTTTACTGAATCAAGAACAGTTTGGTATTGATTTTTTTTTTCTCTATATCTCACCGTTTTCTAGGGAATCAATAACTTTAGAAAATTGGCACTAGAGGCGCTGCAGTTGGATAGCGCATACTTATTTTATTATGTTTCTCAAACCTAGTTTGTTGAGATATTCAGTGAACTTTTTTTTTCAATGAAAGCATTGAAATTAATTAAATTATTAGAATTTAGGCACTGATCTCAAAATAGAACTTCTGTATAGCTTACAAGCGATTTCTGCTTTGCAGGCAGATGAAGCGAACTGAATACTTTCCCCATCTATTTTATGTAATAAGTTGCCCATGCTTATCCTCCTGAGACCCACAACTGTTTGAAACATGATTTAAAGCTAATTTTTATGTATATTATTCTTTTGGGTCATTGTAACGCACCTTTTAAGCTCAGAACTGATCCATGCACTTTAAGTAGAAACACAAAAAATAGACAAAAAAGAGACAAAAATATTACTATCTTGACTTAGACAAAAAATGACTATCTCCTTGAGTTTGCAAAAATTCTGAAATTTAATTGTTCAGATGTGAAATGTAATCATGAGGGGCTGCAAAACAATTTCGTAAGGACGTGGGCGTGATGCATAAAAATACTTTATAGTTAGTGCAAATTTTTTTTTTTCTCGCTGAACATCCAGACATCCGAAAACGTGAGGAAAAAGTCTTAGTGTCCATTGCTGGCATGTACTTTGCACCAATTTTCGTTACGCCTCTACTGGCAGAGGAACTGTTTTTTACCGTTTCTTTGCAGGCTTTACTTCGTCACAATAAGTGGAACTGTCATCAGCTGTAGGACTGAATTCGGTTATTTCATGCAAGAAAAGATTATCCGCCCAAAATCCGATGTACATTTAAATGTAAGCGGTGTCTCAGGAGGTTATATCACATTCAAACAGAGGGGAGCGGGGGGGTGGCGAGGGAGATGCCAATATAGATCTCTGTGATGATTATAAAGCCTTATTTCGCTTCAAATTAATAACCAAGCATGAACTATCCAGAAGTGCATTTAGAGATCAGTGGAGTTTAGGTGATATAAAAACCATGAAGAAATGTGAGGATTTTTTTTTTTTAAAGAATTTTTACTTATATGAAATAGGAGCTTTACTATTATGGGGGTGATTCAAGGCACCTTATTTTTCCAAGTACACACCTGAGCCTGAAAGCTTTATGCAACAGGAAAGGGCGTGTCAAATACCACTGTATCAATGCTCTGGATCACGGGTGTAATTTTGGTTTCATCCCATGAGCAAGTCTTCTGCCAACCCCTGGGTAGCGCGTGCCAATTAGTAGGCGATATTTATTGCAGATTGCACGCCAGGTCTGCACAGTAAATAAGCAAGAAATCATCCATATGTATGCCTTATATCTTCTAAAAAGGAAGATTTGTACAAGTTATTGGCACTAACGCCTGAGGTCAATTACCCGAATATGTTCCGGTTTAAATTAGGATTAGCTTAGTTAGGTTCCCACTTCAAAGACCCCATTCAGTTGCAGTTTCGATCGTGAGACGGGGGCAGCTATTTTTTTTTTTTTTTTTTTTCTCCTTCTTTTTTCTTTTTCTTTTTTTCTTTTCCATGAAACTGAGCATTTTCTGTCTTATTTATGTCATTCAGGGCGATTGCAATTTGCCGAACTTGTTCGCTGCTGTTTGTTGAGGAATTAATCAGGTGAAAGATCCTGAAATTTAAATGACTCGTCCTTCCGTAAGTCACCGTCGGGGGTCGAAGATCTTTGAAGGATATTGACTGGAATTCGATGGTATTCTACGATTTTGTAAAATTTATTTGTGCTATATCTATTCATGAGTACTTAAAAACGCAAATGTTGTTTGCAAATCTTTCCTTTTCGAGTTTTCAATTAAACATGTCTTATAAATTGTATGTAATATGAAAATAACTGTAAAATATCATGTAGTTTCTGATGAAGTATATTTGCTTATTGACTGCATGAAACATGGAAATTTTATGTTAATATGTTTTAAATTAGTAGAAGGTAGCTTAAGATTTACTCGTAAGCTTCAAAAAGATCTTAAAATTTTCTTTTGAACAATCATATTCGTTGCTGGATAAGGAAGCATATGAATATATGTCATTCTTTACTATGCAATGAGAGATTCTTTATAAGTTAATTTTACATTATAATTTTTCATAAAATTAAAAAAAAAAAAAAAAAAAAAAAAAAGGCATTTTCTAATCGACGTTGTGACACCATGGATGTCTCTGAAATATTTAGCACGAATCACCAACAAAATATATTACGCCAAAAATTAATTCCCAGAAATATTCATTCGTTTGACTTAGACAACTGTTCAAATTTAGAGTTTTTCTATGAGTATTAGCCTAACAGGTTCCTTATGTTGATCAATTTGTTTTTGACTGAAAATAATTACCTCAGACAGACAGATTTTGTCGAGATCTCTTTATCATAAAATAACTTTTGTAGGGTAAAATGTAGATAATATTTTATATTCTTAAAAATAGGCTGCTATTGTACAAAAATGAAGTACCATGCTAATAAACTCAACATAAGAAAACTAATTTTTTTTTTCCTTTTCTTTTTGCACTCTTTTCTTCATCATATCATATGAGCTTCAATAAATAAATACATAATATGCTAAGGAAGCATGAGATCTAAGTATCTACATTTTTTTTATTATTCTTTCTGTAATAAGAAAGGCCTTCCCTCAAGAACCCAGGACAAGCAAAAATCGTCCTAGGATTTCTTAAGCATGCAGAGACGAAAGCCTTATTGGCCTGAATCACGGAACACCGTGGGTAATTGCGCAGAATAATTGAACGCAAATTCGAAAAATGAAAAATTGGAGCTGCAGTTCACCTTAACGTTCGTCGAAAGCAAGATGGCGGATAATGGATTCCCGCTCTGTTAACTTCGAAGTTCTGCAACCAATTCTTTCTTTGCTCTCGTTTATTTCGGAAATGTATCCCAGTTCATTCCTTTGCAATTTTTAATATCCAAAATGAATTGTTGGAAATAAAGGAAGAGGGCCTTTCAACAAAACGAACCGAAGTTTGGAAAAACGAGATCAGCGCATTTGTGAACGCATGGCTGATTCAATTATACCGTCTGGAAGGCGAAGTTGTTCGGAGTTGCACAATGGTTTTTACCGCTGCAATAGAAGAATATAATTCCTTTTAAAAAGAGTTCACTTCTAACCGTACTTCCCTGTATGTTCTTTTGTTAGAGCGGCCCTATAAATGGCCAGGGATAGAAGTTTAGTTAATAGACAACTTAAATGCTCCGACAAACATTTGGATGGGTTCAGTGGATTGGGAAATGCTTGAAAAATCAAAATAAATTGTTTAATGAGGATTTCAACATATTTGGAAGTTCTTGCTTTGATATTGTTGTTGCGGACACACTCATTAATACTTGGACAAGCGAACACATAGATAATCACAAATATTGTCTATTGTAGCAAAGTTTTTCGTTGTTCTTTACCTGTTATTTAAAACCTATGTTACGTAACCATGAAAAGGCTTAGAAATTTAGTGTGAATAAATTAAATTTCAAGTGTGCACATGGGAGCCTCCAGGAGGGTATAAGGGGAAGCACTTGCACCCCCCCCCCCTGGATTTTGAAAATTAAAATCTCTAAAAAAAATCTAAAGAAATCTTTAAACTTTTTTTATTTTCGACTTATCGTGCCAGGAACGTTAACTCGAGTAACACACTCCAGGCTTATTAATCTTCAATTCAATTTCACCGTCACAAAAATATTTTTTCATGAAATTTTAAAAGCGGTGAATAATTCTCAAGAAGTGATTACTTTGAAAGACCGAAGTAAGCATTGATTTTGATATTTCCGAACTAAGAACAAGGCCGTAGCAGAGGGGGGGGGGAGGGGGACCAATGGAACCCCCCCCCCCCGAAATTGTGGCTAAATCTTGTTTCACCTCTTCCCCTTCTTTTTTTGTGTAATTTGTTATAAGTATTTACATTTAAAATTATTCAGGTTACAGATGTAATATGAGTTGGTGACTCCTGATTCTGAAAAAAGTACAAATTAAAAAAAAATCTGCTTTACGTTGTCAGTTAAATATCATACCCCCCCCCCCCCCCCCCGAAAAAAAACCCCATGGCAATGGACTTGACTAAGAAGTATGCTTATCCATGCAAATATGCTCGGAATTTACATTGTTTGCGAATTTCAGAACTAAATATTTTTGTTCTATAATGACATTCAAAATACTTAAATCTAAAAAAATGCAATAATTTTGTAATAATTTTGATTTAATATTTGAACTAATAGCAATAAAATTACTCTGTGGCTTTTAGTTTTAATATTTTCAATTTTAGTTAAAACGTTTTAGATTTTAAACAATCCCTCCTTCGACAAAAATTAAAAAAAAAACCTGATCAATTAATTTATGTCGTCATATATGATTAACGAAAAGTTGTTTATAGGGGTGTTGATCGAATAAAATGGTTCTGCACCCCCCCCCCCCCCCTGCAAATAACCCTGCCCGCGCCCACGAGTGCGCAGAAAGATGCAACTTCTGTTCATAACGCTCATGACTCGTATTTACAAAATATTGTCTTTGCTCAAATTAAAAATAATATAAACATTAATTGAATCATCAGACATTTCACCGAAAGCTAAATGATTGATGGTAAAATAAAAATATAATTTTATTATTTTCAATAATTTTCTTATAATTTAATTGATGATTTTTATAGCCTGTAAGCAGGAAAGGGAAATTTTCTTTTCTTCATTGGACATTACTCATAATAATAGATTCGCTAATTCAATAACTACAAGAACGTCCACTAGAACAATAGCATGAAATTAATATCATAAAAAAGAAGTATTTCTAATAAAATGGTATTTCTGATATATATAGTAGAAGAAATTCAACGAATTTCGGTCAAAAGAGATTTGGAATACATCTCAATTTTATGAGATTTGGAATACATGTTAATCTAAAATTATCCGTTGAATAGATATTAGAATGATGTGTAATATAAGGCGGGACAGCAGGAAATTTAACGTACTAAAAAGTAGTATATTTTCGAAAGTTTTTAAATGAAGGAATGGAACATTTTAATGGCTAGAGAAGAGATAAGTGTTTTTGGATATAAAAAGAATTTAGTATTGCAATCAACAGTGGATAGTTTAAGTTAATTTCTCCAACTCCAAGTCTACTCAATAAAAAGCCTTCTCAAAGAAAATGATATTTAACTTTCTTTCCAATAACAAGAGAATATTGGACATCGAAATAGTGTCGTTTTTTGTTAACATTTTCAATATTTTAAAGAAGATGGTAGACGTCGCTTAAATCTCTATTCTGAACATGGATTCTTTTAACAAGAAACTCATTTCTATAATTAAAATTGCTATTTACATTTTGAAACATTGTTTAAAATAAAATTTAAAGGAACTTAATGATTCGCTCATGATTCATGCGTTGTATTGAATATATTTTGACACAAACGGGATGGTATGAAACATCGATATCTTCAGAAACTTCTGCTTAGATATAGACTTAAACATTCTGAATTAATAGTTACTCCCTTTTTTTTCTCTTTCAACAATTACAACTGAAAAACTAATGAGTTGAATGCTTTGACACTTATACATTTGTCTTTGTGTTAGCGGTAGAGTAGCTAACATAAAAAAACAACAACAGAAGTTTGGAAAAGCACCATTCAAGCAAACAAGCTTCTCCCTCAATCGGACAACAATTGCAGCTAATATTCTCAGAGATGGTTATCATGCTTATTTGAAGGATGACAAAGAAGCTAGCTTGACAGCAGACAATTATCAGATAAGACCCCAATGATTGACTAGTTTCTGTTTCCAACTTCTTGTCTCTCATCAGGGGAAGGGCATTCCCAGGAACAGACAGTGTCTTCTCAGAAAAGACCCAAAATATACGAAACCAAATCTAATTAACCTCTATTATTTTTCTTTAATAGAATCGTGAGATAATATTAAATGAATAAAATAGTAAACACGGTGAATGTATTAACTTACTTATGAGTGTATTTTTTTTTTTTTTTTTTTTTTTGTACTACACTTTAGTATATCTGTGCGGATCAATCATAAATATGCCATTTCAGCTAAAGAAAAGATCATGTTTTGAACGTTTACATTCTTTCAGATATTGTTTGAAAGTTTGACTAATGAGATATTTTGGTATTTGCAACTACTTTATGCAAAATTAGTTCGAATTAAAACTGAATAAAGATTAATAGTTTTGAAGAAAAACAAACAAACCATATTTTAAAATAACGAAGCGTTATATAAATGAAAAAAGGACATTGCCATTCCAATAAAAATATCTGTTGTCAAAGATAATAAGGATATTTGCTTTTATTCTTTAAAATAATAAGTTTAATTGATTTGAAGCATGAAGAATAATAAAAATGCTAACTTTCTACATTGTGCTTTTCACGACACTTTATGACATTTAAATTGATATAAAAGACAAAACATTTAAAATATTGTTTCGATAACCAAATATTATAGTTCTGCTTTGTTATTTGGATCCATAATCATACGAAATCATCGTCTCCCTCTTATCTTAACAATTTTATTAATTTCCGAATTAACTGAATTTAAGAATCTGATAACGTATGTTCACAACCCAACATATATTTTATTATAAAGTTTTAAATGCAAAATACGTTTCATTAACATTTTCAAAATCAAACGAATACAGATTGAACACAATTCAAAATGGAGTTGTGAAAAAATATAACCAAGTGGAGTTTTTTTTTTCAGGAACAGTGGTACTTTTAAGTGAGACTACTTGGGAGAAGACTGTGTCCTCTTCACGCGTGTCCCTGCTCGAACTTTGTTGTGATGCAACTGATATATTGGTAAACAAGTGATCCTTTTGAAGATAAGAAGTGATGTGTAAAATATAGGAGTATTTTTCTCCGAGTAAGGCAATTATTTTTTGTCTTTGTCAAATGAACAGAACCAGTAAATAATTTATACTTTATGAGAATTCAGGTATGTGATGTAATATATCTAAAGAAGCTTAAATAGATATCGCATTTTTTCAAAGTAATAAAAAATATTCCTGATATATTATAGTAATAGTTTTTAAAGACGAGTTTGACCAATTTAAGCTATTTATAAAATTATTTGATGTGTTGATAGTATTTGCTTTTTAATTTTTTTGTGTGTGAATTGCTTTACAAACAACTTTTTTTCCCATCTTTCTCAAACAAGCAACTTTAATTTGAATACCAATTCTTTTCATTATTTTCCTATTCTGCCTACCTTAAAAACTAAAATAAGATTAAATTTTTTTACTAAAATAAAAAACAAGAACAATTAAGAAATATTAATAATTTTTCCCTTCAACACAACTTTTAATTTCTATGAAAAAATTATGTACCTATAATTCAATGTTCTTAGAATTCATATATTATTATTATTATTATTATTAAAACTTAATTATCTTTCTTCAAAGGGTGAAAATATCGATTAATCCGGTTGGAAGGTGAATAGTGCTGCCATCTACTGAGATTTTTAGAACGAAAAAAGAACCGTAAGAAAGAAAAAAATCTACAACAGATTATAACGAAACCGAATATAACAAGTGCAGTATTACGAAAATATAAATTTTAAAGACTAGTTTGACACTCTGAAGAGGGACTGTAATTCTAATAACTAAATATAATACTTTATTAAATACATGCAATTTTAAGAATTTTTTTGTACAATCAGACTTTGAGGCTTCCTTATTCTATTGTGATGAGAGAAAATGTAGGTATAAAACAACCAAAATAAGGATTATTTACAAGCAGAATGGCTGTAATTTTTATGTTAAGACACTGCCCTTACTGTAAAAAGTTGACAAAACTTTTGTAATTCAAAAGTTTCGAATTTTGATCAGAAAGAGTTTTTAGACCTAAGATACCATTTATCAAAGCATAAATGAACTTCAAGTTAAAATAAAGTGGAAGGGTAAAAGCTTTTCAAAGACGCAATATATACGTATAGCGACATCTGTTTAAGGACTTGCCAGGGGCCATAAATATCTTAATACAGACCGGAAAAAAACGGAAGGTAAACCCAATGACTGGGTTACGAATACTACGAACGACACACAAATGAAAGACACAACGAAACAGAAAATATATTTATCTTTTTGATATTAGATACGTCTAAATGCGCAATTATACAACATAATATTATAAACTTTTTAAGGGGATACAGTACCAATAATAATAATAATAAAAAAAAAATTAATATAAAAAAAAAAAACACTTTTATTTATAAATAATTTTACTAACAAATTTTATGTTATGTTTAAGATATTATTTAAATATCTTTGAGACAACTTTTTAAAATATTATGTTGATTTATTTTTAAAAAAATAAAAAACAATGAAAAATCTAAAATAATTGATATTTGCCCGTTTTGATATGTCAAGAAAAAATAAATTTTTTTCTCAAAGTGAAAGCCTTCTGTAATATATAATTACATAAGGAAAATTTTGTCTTCACACAATTTTGATAGATGAATTAGAAATTTTGTTTAAGAAATATCTTCAAATTTAAAATATTAAAATTTTTGCTTTTTTTTTATGTTATCCTTTACGCTAAATGTTATATTTTAAAACAGATTGAAAAAAAAAATTCTGTGAAAAGAAAATGTTTAGAACTATATAAAGTAAATGTTTCATAAATTTGAATATCCAATTGTAAATGGTTCATAAATTTGAATATCCAATTGTAAATGGTTTATAAATTTGAATATTCAATTGTAAATGATTCTGGAGATATATCGTTTTGTATTTGCAACATCTCTGGAAAACACAAGTGCTCGAAAAGTGCTATTTTTAAAGCAATTTATTATTATTATTTTTATTTATTTTTAACGAAATTTTGGTACTGTACTCCTTAAAGGACTCTTATTACTCAAAGGCAAAAAATTCCAGAAAGGTGATAATAAGGTTATTGTGTATTATAATTCGTAATATTGTATTTTCAGAAATATCCACTTAACTGTTACCTCAGATGATATAAAATTTTTTAACAGATAAAATCTTGAATATAAATTAAGAATTAAATTCGAAAATATAATAAAAAGCATGACAATAATTGAGATCCAGGTCAACAGGAGGTGCCACTCGACGAGGACAAATTTGATAAAAATAATGAGTATAAGAATGGTAAATATATCTCAAAAATTAGTCTGGAAGGTCCTGGATAAGTGTCCTCTTTCTCAATGATCGAACCTCTTTCAAATATCACAAAAGTCATTGTCTTATGCTGTTTACTGCCACGAGCGCAATGGAATTTGTTAATAAGCATTCATCTATATTTGTAAATGACTTGTGTAATTAGTTGAATAAGAATTTTATTGATGACTCTATTTATAATGAACTTTAATTGCTATCCGATACTTAAAAAATCCACTTTTTAAATAACACGCATAACCTAAAAACTGAGATATTTGGTTGATAAACTTTCAGCATAGCGTTATATGAACACATTTTGTCGTGTAGTATATTAACATACATACAAAGATTTAACGCGACGACAAAACGGCCCCCTAATCTTTATCAATTGCTGCCACTGGAAAGCCTCTGAAGATTCTAAGCTTTCGGTGAACACCAAGACTAAAGTGTGCAAGCATTAAAAACATTGCAACTACAGAATTTTTTACGGTTTTGTTTTCCACAGACGTTATAAAAAACTACAAACACGTAGGCGAAGCGGAGTTCATGGCATTTAATGTCAGACTCAAATGGCTTCTTCGATTTAAGAGTCCATGCTTAACGAGAAACTTCCCCTCGAGTTGTACAATTTTGTTTATGCTTCTTCGAGGTTTATAACAGTCTTTCTTTCCCCTTGCTGTATCACAACTCCTGACAACTATTAGCTGGAGGTCAGGGGTCGTACCTTATACCTGAAACAACCTTGCCAATATATTCTAACACATTGCTTGAGTGAGGTTACCAGAAAATGGTGAAACAGCTGTTTCTGGCGATTTAGTGATAACAGAAGTTTTAAATCCTTCTACACAGAAATAATCGAAAAAATGTAGGAGGACTGATTTTGATTTGACCACTTTTTATATCTTGAAAGATAATAGCCATCATGTGTGCATGGAAAAAGGTATATCTTTTACCTATAATATTAGAAAATAAGTAAAAGTTCTTATAAAAAGTTAACTTTTATGTGTGTAGAAGAACGTATTTAAAATGTAAAAGCATATTTGTGTCCAGAAGAAATAATGTTGCTTTGAAGTGATAGTTTGAAATTATATTTTATTTATGTATGTGGATGAAAAGGATTCACACTTAGAGCCTATTTGAAACGTAGTGAACATTATAAATGTCTTAAGTTGTGTAGCTAAATCGCTTAAAAGATAGTAAATAATTTTTTTTATAAAATACTATTCGTGAAATTGCTTGTGTGCTTCCATTCTTTAACAATTCTTTTGAATTTTTCGATGCAATTTTGTACTATGTATTGCTAAAAAATTTTAGACTTAAAATATCAACGTGTACACTCATGAAAAAAAAAAAAAAAACTATTAAAACTATCACATTCAAAATTACACATTAATGGAATTTCTCAAAACGGAAATAGTCTTCCTATACTGTTTTCTATGCTATTGGCGAGAACTTGGCGTCATCGCCTTCCCAGCAGCCCTAATAAGAATGTTCGCTTCTCATGTTATTGTGGCTGTCAACTCGCCAACGATGTCCCTCGAAAATTCGTTTAAACACTAAACGAAAATCCGTGGAATATTTGACCTTTAGGGTTGAGGAGTAGTGTAGGACACACTGTCTCAGAAATCAACACTCGTAACGGTCGGAAAATAAAATATCAAACGGAACTCAATTGATTAATAACTAGAAGGAATTTCGGGCATGTTGTTTAAAAAAGCAATTTTTAGGATCTCAGTTCTATGACAAGAAAATGTATTCGTTAGAAATAATTTGCAGTGACGGTAGCATAATAAAAAGTTTATTTTATTTTTGGTTGAATTCGTTTACTTGTACATTAACAGTAAGGAATTGACTATTCAAGGTAGTTTTTAGAAATTAGAGATAATCGCAATTTTCATTACTTGTGGTTTATTATTATTATTAATTTAGTGCAAGCCGTAAACTTTTTTTCTAAAGAAATTGAATAGCTAAAGGGTGGATAGTAACGTATGCAAATAAATAACTGTCATGTAGATAATTAAGAAAATGCGAGAATTATACCTAAACCATAAAACTAAGTATGGTTCTATCTATTTGGGTTTCCTTGACAGAAAGGCTCACATCTCAAAACCAACTCATTACTAAACGTTATAAGAAATCGGCATACAATTTTTGTTGCTAAAGCAAATCAATCAAAAACACCAACTTACAGGTTTTCAATGCGTGTGTGTAAGTAAATATCACAAAAAAATATAAACTAAAAAGATTTTAGAAATATTATCAATTGGTGGCCTGGCGATTTGAGCCGTCGAGCTAGTGATCGGAAGCTAACTGGTTCGATCCTGCCTCGCCGAATGCTGGTGTGCAAAATAATGGTGGCATAAAAATAGAATTCTTAATGAATTAATAAGAAATATTAATTATTTCTTATATATTAATATATTTTTTAATGAATTATTTTAAATAATACTTATAATTTGTTCAGAACAAAACTACATATTATTTTAAAACAGTAATTTTTTCTCTTTAACAATAACAAAAAGTTATTTCACAAAAGTGTCATACAGTTCGTTGTTTGTTTTCGTGTCAAAGTACTCTAACCACCAGTTCTCTTTAAATATGTTCATTTGAGTTTAAATCCAACGGCAGAGGAGTATTTTCAAAACTTTAGAAGAATTCAGACCAGGGCAGTCGCTAAGAATTTTGGTTGGGGGGGAGTAGACATCCTTTTGCCGACTGAAATCAAGGCATGTCCGGTGTAAATGTAGAAAATATAAATTAAGGTGTTAATAAATCCTTAACTAATTTTTATTGATGTAAAATTAACGCATAAATAATTTTTAATTAATATATAAATAATTAATACATAATTAATTATTAATTAATGTAAAACTAATTGTTGATGCATTTTTTTATTTAATTGTGAATTATTTTATTTAATGTGCAATTATTTTAATTTACATTCTAAACAATTTTTAATATATTATGGCATTTTATTAATACGTTATTAATGTCAAATTTCAAGTAAATTCCCATCACATTATAGTTAAGGTTCCTTCAAATTCATTTAATTTTTAATTTCTTTTTAATAAATTAACCCTTCCTCTCCGAACAAAGGAGATTATTTTTAGAAACGTTTTTATTTGGGGGAAGGGGGGGGAGACATTTATACCTTGCAGATAGATAGAATTTTCCCCCACAATCTTAAACCAATTCAGTAAACTGAGAAGTACAAGTACTTCATTTCGATACAACTTTTTTTTAAATTTTCAAATTGCAGTTTCGGAAAATAGCACTTTAAAACGGAATTAAATAGATGAAAATTATTGATCAAATAGGTGACTTTTTATAAAGAATTGTATAAAGGTTGATCAAAAAACAAATTCTGGAAAAATTCTTCTTTTAAAAATTCTGGCGGACTATTGCTATTACATAAAATTCCTTACGCAAAGAACTGCAATTTTTTTAATAGATACAATGTCAGGGACATAAAAAACATGCACTTGCACTCCTTCCCCTCTCGGTTTCGAAAAATAAAGTAACGTGAAAAAAAAGTGGTATAATTTACAAGAAAAAAATATATAGATATTAATTTATCAATTTGAACAGAACATTAATGCACAATTATTAACAAACATCCAATTAGGAAATCCCATTGCCATTTTCGAAAAATCAAGGATTAAACAAAAACTTTTGCCGCCTTACATCTTCCTGCAAATAATCATGTAGGCGTTCAAGGACACTATAATTGCATTGCAAAAGACAATAATTATTAAAAACGATTTGTTAATTATTTAATTTTTAAATACTTTTTAATGCATTTTCCTAACTAAAAAAGAAATGATTTTGATTTTTCTTGAAAAGTGTGTTTTTAGTAAAACTTAATTTTTTTGTAACAATTCAATCCGGGAACCTACTTCTTAAAAGTAGTTACTTCGAGTATATATTTTTAACAAAATTGCTGGATTTAATTTGATGATTTTTTTTTTTGTGGTTTTGCACTGATGTGGTATGGTTTTTCAGCAATAATTTCTGCAAATATTACTCGTTTTTTTAACAATAATCATTTGATTAAGAAGGAAAGTATACTTGAAAATGCAAGTTTTTTTTTTTTTTTCTAAACGGGATAAAAAATGAAATGGATTACTTTAGCATTAAACCAAACTATAATATTTATATGCAAAAAAGTAAATTATTCGCAACTAATTGAACTTCGAATTTAGTGACAAAATATTCTATAAAAAAGCATGCCATAATTTTTAGCACAAAATACCAAACTATATAAGGAATAGTATGTGTGGTTTTTTTTGGGAAAGGAGTGTGGGGGGGGGGGGTATTCAAATCTACAGTGTTATTTCGATCTCGAGGAAGAACAAGTTGCACATTTGATCTTTAAAGCAAGAGAAACGTCACTGTCAACATGAAATTTCCAAAAACCCACCCCAATTTCCCTTACCCATATGTAATGGTTATGATCCTAATTTGAGATTTATTGATCCAATTTGAAATATTTTTAAAGGTATTTAGACTTAAAAATTTTAGTTTATCTGAAAGACAATTTGCAATAGACTGAACCTGGTTGTATCGGACAATGTCGGTCCACAGCTATTTGAGCACGGGAAACATTAAGAATGTTAGATAGAATTATAATAAACCTTTCAACACTTTTCCAAAAATTATTTTGTTAGAATAAATTTGATATCGCCATCCAGTTTACACGTGGCATGCATTATTTTGGGAATGCATTTTCAATATATGAAGTACAAGGTGGTCATAAAGAAACTTAGCTGAAATATGGACCTCTAGCTTCCGTTCCGTTTAACAGATCGAGATGAGATTTCAGGTATAGTTATTCAGAGCTCGAGAATATGTGAATTTCAACAAATGGCACTCACAGTTATGGTTATAGTTACATGCCCGAAATTTTCAAATGACAACGCCTACTTTTTCCTGTCTCAAAATGCTCAGTGCATGAGGAAACTTTAAAGAGAGTTGGAACGGTACGTGTATCACAAAAAAAACGGACGCACTATGCACGCACAAAAAAAAGCTCTGTGAACGCGATCGAATCGCACGATGGAAATTTGCATTTGACAGAAGCCAAAGTTCACATGAATGCCATCACAGACAATTTAATCGGTTTTCTAAGCTGAATATTTGGTGAGAGGTCTCCATTGCGCTCCGATCGTGTTTTTGTTGGCAGTTTGCAGATCTGTATTTTGTGCGTCCGTTTTTTGTGATACACGTACCATTCCAACGCTCTTTAGGGTTTTCTCATGCGGTGATAATTTTTCGATAGGAAAAAGTAGGCGTTGCCATTCGTATATATAACAGGGGTAATCGTGATCGCCATTTTGCCGAAATTCACAGAATTCCGACCTCATACCTCTGAATAACTATATCTGAAATCTCATCTCAACCTGTTGAACGAGACGGCCGTTAGAGGTCCATATATCGGCAAAGTTTCTTTATGACCATCCTGTATATAACATCATTTATGGAGTTCTACTTGACATTAATCGCAATAACATTGTAAAATGCGGGTCAATTTTCGTATACAAAAATTTTGGTGTTTTGAAATTTTGTATAAAACCTTTAACTCATATGATGTACATTACATACTTTATGTAAATGACGTTTAATGTGTATGTCATTGTTTTTAAGGCGCTATCTGACGTACCACAAATACAAATATATCATCTACTGTAACACTTCAGAGTTATCTAATGTCAATGAATATATCAATGATTAGATTTTTTTAATGTCCTGTCAAAAAGGATATACTAACTCCAATTCAAAATTGATGCCGACCGTCAACTGAGGCTGCATTGTGATCACAATTTTATAATACTAATGATGATTTTAATTATTTGTACTTTTTTCATTCAATATGTTTTGAAACATCCGTCAGTAGGGATTTTTAAAAGAAGGGATGAAATTTCAGAAATGTGCTGACTACCAGCTTTTCTAAAAACTTTGACGGGGCGAGATAATGAAGATATATATATGATAATATTTGGTTACGGGGTGGGGGGGGGGGGGGCAGTCCATCGTTGTAGCCGGCAAAAAAGACACCGACTCCCCTATAATAGACTTCTAGTGTAAAAATGCCGATTCGTCAAACGCGGGTCACGCTGCATTCAGATATTTTTAATATTTTTGTTCGACTTTTTTTTTTATTCAATTCGATTTTATTGTGGATCGACTTTAGAAAAAGAAAAATTTCGATAAAATTTAGAAAATTTGCCGACTGTCCAACTTTCTAAAACTTTAGGGGGGGGGGAGGGGGGGAGTCGCCCCCTACGTCCCCCGTTCGCGTCGTCCCTGATTCATACAATAGAGAACAATGTTGAGAACCGTGTGCTTAGTTGATCGTAATCGTAATAAACAAAATTGTTTCTAAAATCCAAATTTCGGAATGATAATTTTAAATTGTAATTTAAAAGATTTAAATAAAGAGCTTAATCCATTATACAATCAATAAATACTAAATTACCTAGTTCTGATATACTTGATGCTGGCAAGCACCCCATATAAGGACACTTCTAATTCCGTGCCCTTCTTACGATTAAGTGTGTGTGTTGTCATTAATTCTTTTCTATATAATTACACGATCATCGATTGTACACTCAACAACCTATTTTTGTGAACAATAAGGGTTAATCAGACCGGGACCTACAGCTTAACGTGGATTCCGAATTACAACAAACATCCATGACTAACCCCAGGATTCGAACCCGGCAAATTTGTCAAGCAAAGCCAGAGCGCTAACCACACAGCCGTCAGGTTGGCATACGCTCATCAGAACCAAAAACTTTACATTTGATTTCGTGTGCAAATAAGACATGATTCCAATACGTTTCGGGAGTATTTGTCCTTGATTTGAATAAGATTTTTATTAGTCACAGTTACAGATTTCTTCGTACAGAACAATCATGCAATACAGTTAATCTGAGCACTCATTGAAGTGAGTAGTTTTAAAATTTTTTACAACATTTTTTCCCACACATTTTTAACTATATAAATCTCTGCTCATGATGAGTTAACTGACAAACAACTCTTTTTACTTTATTTTCGATAACCCATTTTCTTTATTAAAGTGTTTTATCACATTCTAATTTATTGGCTACCTGAATTGATTTACCATGTGACGTACCAGTGAATTTGACTGCCTTTATACACCAGCGATAGAATCGTAAACACGTCATTGGATAAATCAGTTTGTCACGCGCTCACTGTAGCTGGTAGCTCAAGTACATCAAATATGTTCTGTTTGTTGGTGTGTCAATCCCCATCATCAGACGAAACGGTCGTTTCGCCGCCAACCTTAAAAAGGCAGAAACGACAGTAAGTATCTATTCTCTGCACAACTTCCAGCGATAAAGCCGAAATTGACTATTTTCTAGCGCGCTTACGAAACTTCACATAATTATACAAAAAATACCATAGATTCGTCTCGGTGATATCTTTCACAAAAAAAAAACCAAAAAAAAAAAAAAAACTTAGTATCTAGAATAAAAGACAACGAAGAAAAAAAATATTGAAATTTCCAAAACGAAATAAAAAAACGAGTTCTAGCCCGATTTTGATGTAAAAATTTAGACAAACGTCCAGCCCTAACTAAGCTATAGATCTTCAAACGGATTGAATTATAGGATGGGGAATGTTTCAACTTAAAATCCTACGCTGGTTTGAACTTCATTAAATAATTCTTTTTATTTTTAATTAATTTAAAACCACTTTTTTCATTTCATAATTTGGCGACAGTTAAAGGCGATCAGCTTGTAATTGAGGTTCAGATATATATGCCAAAAGTTGCCAAACAGGTTTGCTATAATTTCGAAGTTAGTTTTTCAGACATGTTAGGCTTAAGTGAGAATGAACGTAACGTTAAAATATAGGCAGAACGAATTGGACTATAACTATATGGCTTATAACATCTTTAAAATTGAAATAATTTAATTTTTGAAGAGACAGAATTAAAGAGAAATATTTGTTCTTCAAGTTGCATGGTGTTATTTGAACTGTATGAAATTTTAGAGAGAGTTAACTTTCAAAAACATTTTAATTTCGGGAAATCTCCATTGATAAATGAAAACAATCACATTTTGTTGCAAGATACTATGGGCTGAATACAAAGTATAAATGTGGAGGTTATGCGAGCTGACGTCACAGTTAATTCATTACAGCGGGACTAAATAAAACACGCATTGCGATTGGCTAATGGAATTTGCAAAAATGTCACACATGTTGCACAAATTGTCTGTATATATTGTAAATAGTGACGTATTATTTTAAAATTCTATTGTAATTTATTTTTATCCTATTTTATTTATTAATAGCGATTATACAAGTTAGAAAAAGGTGGCAACACCTAAAGCAATCGAGAAGTTTCGCGATATTTCTTTTCCGATGAATTGGCTGGAAATTTCGCGAATGTCTCACGCGCTTGTATATAAAAGACTGGAGAACGGGAAAGTTTTCAGATTGACTTCGGACTTCGTTGAAAGCTGATCGCTTTGTTTACCTATTGGAGTGAGCTTGTATAATCGCTGAATTCGAAGTTATTTTTGTTGAAGCTTGTGTTGAAGCTTGAGAGTAATTAAACTGTTGCCTGTGAATAAATTTTGTGAGTTTTCTGAAGAGAGAATAAATATTTGTATACCGTGAAAACTGTGCCATCATTGCCTCAGTGGAAAAATTCGTAACAGTATAAATGTGGAGGTTATGCGAGCTGACGTCACAGTTAATTCATTACAGCGGGACTAAATAAAACACGCATTGGGATTGGCTAATGGAATTTGCAAAAATGTCATTCGTTTTTAAAGATGTATTGATTTTGTTTACTTTCCATTGAAAATTAAATCGTAGAATCATATATGATCAAAATTATAATTTCATAATGAATTTTAAAATTATTGTTAAGAAAATATTTTAAATTTTGTCAAATATCAATAGGTTATTATGTGAACCAAAATAAGGCTTGGTATAGTAAAAATAATTTATACAGCAATATTTAGGCTGTAAAAAACTTGTAATATTTATTTGTAACAATTTATTAGAATAAATTTTCAGTGGGATGTATGTTAAAGGTGCCGGATTTGATTCCTGGGTTAGGTGTGGATGTTCGTTGTGATTCGGAATCCAAGTTAAGCTGTGGGTCCTGGACTGATAAGTCGTTATTTATGCACTAAAATAGGTCATTGTTCGTACAAACTAACCAATCTAGCTGAAACTTGGCCGACAGGCTCTTTGTCGATGGCAACTTATTTCTTTAAGTTTTGGGGGTTGAGTTGCCATACACAAGTTTCTATTATTCGTTCGTGGTCGATTTTGATGGTTACTGCCGTCCGTATTCAAACAATTTGTCAATTTTCAAGTAGATTTTTATATGCAAGATATCATTGAACTCAACTTGAAGAATTATGAATATTCATGGTACCAGGTGCATAGGTGGTACTACTTCTGGTTTATCAATTTTGAAGATAAATATGGCATGTTGGGTGTCGTTGGGCTTATCTTGAAAAATTATGAATGTTTAAGGTACCAGGTATAGCATAGGTAGTACCACTTTCGGTTTATCAATTTCCAAGATAAATATGGCATGTTGGGCTTATGTTTTGACGCAATTTCGATTTTTAATGAATGCTTAAAGTAACAGGTATGCTATTGGTACCACTTCCGGTTTATCAATTTTAAAGATAATTATTGCATGTAAGGTATCGTCGAACTCAGTTTGAAGAATTATGAATATCCCTGGTACCAGGTGTACCATAGGTGATAAAGAGAAAAACGATGAAACGGACAAATTCAAAAAAGAGAAGTCGACAGTGTTTAAAAAAAAGTTATGATATCCCCCAAAAAAACACTTTTGAAAAGTAGAAGAACCACCAACCTCAAAAACACAAAAAACTTTCTTACAATAAAAAAATCATAATCATGATGAAAATTGTCAGCCACAAACACAGTGATATAAAAAATGGCCAACCTCTGATTACAACTCTCGGTTGTGACTCACTTAAGAATGTATGCTTACTTAGTTTATTTTTAAAATTTAAGTTCCGCCCCCCCATACAAATTTACGCTGCTTGAGGTTGGCGCCCGTCTTAATTACTAACCTTTAAAACACGCCCACACAATAAAAACTTTCCAAAATGTATGTATCAACCAAACAAAAGCTTAACACAAGCACTTCAGTTTCCTACTTAAAAAATTCTTAATAACGATTCAAATGCAAGCGTTTGAGCACAGTTTCTCTACATTATTTTGAAAATTATATGAACATGAAGATTTACATCACTTTGTATTTCCTACCCATCCAAATGAAATCGTAAACTAGAATATTCGTGCAAACAGCCATATATTAGTTTAAACGCAAGCATTGTTAATATTCCTATATGGTGGGCGCCAACCTCAAGCAGCGTAAATTTTTATGGGAGCGGAACTTAAATTTTAAAAATAAACTAAGTAAGCATACATTCTTAAGCGAGTCACAACCGAGAGTTGTAATCAGAGGTTGGCCATTTTTTATATCACTGTGTTTGTGGCTGACAATTTTCATTATGTTTATGATTTTTTTATTGTAAGAAAGTTTTTTGTGTTTTTGAGGTTGGTGGTTCTTCTACTTTTCAAAAGTGTTTTTTGGGGGGATCCAATTACATTCTCCAGAGATCATTGAAGGTGGCGTAATGCTCGCTAAGTGGATTGTTCCAGTGCTGGCACTGTGAAAACGCAAAGATGGCATTCAAATTAGTAAATATCACATGAGTTACCTTCCAATTAACTAACTGGCTGGCGTTCCATACACTGGCAGCAAGTAAATCGCATTCACTTTTTTTACGACTTTTTTCTCTGCCTTCTTGTATAATAATTTTAAAATCTTTACAATAATTTCGTCTTTGTTTGTTGAGGGCAAAATCTTCAAAGGACTAACCCACTTGATGTCATCCAATCGCGCTGAAATTTGACAGATACACTTGTTGCCGATCACAATGCATTATATCAAGTTTTGGTGAAACAAACATGTTAGTTAATGGCACGGAATTGATGGTTCACTGCAGAACCATCAATAGTAGATGAATACTTCAAAAACTTGATTTGAGCATAAAAAAGTTGTAATTGCACTTACAAGTTGGAAATGCATATAAAGGATTTACAGTAAATACTTTAGGTTTTATGAATAACTTTAGGTTTATATTTTTAAGTAAAACATAAAAGTTTTTAGGTTTTATTCAAACTCGCATGGAGATAGGAGCACAATTTTGGACTTTATAATCGTGTTCAATTCCAGTTTTTACAAAAAAAAGTTTAGGTTTTATTTAAACTCACATGGAGATAGGAAAAAGATATTGGATTTTATATTCGCATTCAATTCTAGTTTTAAAGATTATTATGTATAACCGTCACCTATTTTGAGATACATAACTAATGTTATTGTTAGTTATAGTACGACTGACTCCAAGAATATATAAAATTCGACTCTAAAAAGGGTTGAACTCTTTAGGAAAAGATGGATATCATCACCCTTAGTAAAAATGTCTGACTATCATAACCCTAATTAAAAATGCCTGTCGGTTGTGTGTAAACGAAAGCCTTTTTACAATATCAAAATTAAAAATACAGTTATTTATACAATTTCAAACATTTTAAATTACATTTGATAAGTTTGACATAAAAAGAATTGATAAAATTTTTTGAGACTGATCGTCTTTTACACACTACACATTTCAGAACAAAACATCTATCCAAACTTTTTGCTTCAAGACTTAAATTTGAGTCACCTGTAGCCAATAGCAGCTATGTGGTTCATTTTAGTATTCAATCAATGTTTTAAATTCGAAAAAAAATTCAGTTTTCTTCAACATGATAAAGCTATTTTTTTTCCATTAGACTGTAAACAGTTAGGAGTGATTGCTAGACTTTTTCTGTCATATAGACCTTGTACAATTTGACTGATCACAATGCCCGCCAAAACATTGCTTCTAAACTTATAAAATTAGACAAAAACATAATTGGGTGAGGATTAATGGAGTTTATTGTAGAGCTTTTATACTATCAAGTTTGCGATTTTTTCTGTTTCTATATTGCGAAAAAGATAATTCACTATTTCAACTTTATTATCATATTTATAATTTGATCAGTTGTTTAATTAGTGTTAAAATTAAAAGCACTCATGTTATTATGCCAGAAAAAAAAATTTATATGTTTTGATTCAATATTGCTACCATCTTTGAGTTGAGTTTGAGAAAAGGTTTCATTAAACTTATGGGGCCAAAAAAGACTAACAATCAGACTAAATAACAATGAAGTTATCAATTTGACAAAACAGAATTCGAAATTTGGTAAATTTATGATCAGACATCGGGAAGTTTATCTTACTATTACCTTATTAAACAAAATTTCACCCCAAATGATGCCTCGTTTCAGGAAAAAACAAAAGTACAGTGCTGCCAATGACTGCTTTGAAAATAGTTGCTTTAATAGCTTCATAAGTTAATAATAGTAGCCAAAGTAGTAGCCTCAGTTTTTATAACACATTATCGATTTTTTCTCCCAAGTCGAAAATCGACAATGACCTTCCCCTTGCTTCGAAGGTTTTGAGTGTGCAAAATTTCAACAAAATCGCAATAAAACTAACATGATAAGACATGTGTCAAAACGATAGTTTATACGTTGCAACATCTAAAATTATCTAACATTCAGACACTTTTTCGTGCCTTTCTCTCTTTAAAAAAAAAATAAAATAAAAATTTTAAAATGGAAAAAAATAATAATAATAATAATAATAATCAAATATTTCCTTTTATTCATTCCATAGACAAACATAAGAGTAAATTATAGTTAGAAGGGTAGTATCACGTGCATATGCTGCAATGAAGATAAACACGGTACAGCACCTAAACAACAAAAAAAGAAATTTCAACGCAAAAGAGAAGGCAAAAATCAACCAGAAAAAACCCCCGTAAAATTAAAAAAAAATTTTTAAAAAATACCAACTCAAACAACTTGGGAAAAAACCAGTATCAAGTTTAAGCAATTTTACTATGTTGAAAACAACAGAAAAATTTAATTAAATCCAGTTTTCTCTTATTTTAATGTACATTCATAGTAAGAAAAATAAAATTGCTTCAAAATCTAAATTTAAACTATTATTTATAAATTTAGCTATAACAATACTAAAATTTTAGTCATTCTGCATCGATTGACTTAAAGCAAAATCAATTTTCACACCGGCGACAATAACGGACATAACGTCAACGAAAGTTTTGCCGATTCATTTTGGAGATGAATTCAACACCAAAATGGCGGTGCAAATAGCGGCTGTTAAATAGTTAAATCTGCGTAACCTTCGACGAAAATGACTATTAACCCAGCATAAATATCGGTGATAGCGCCTTCTATACCATTGCCAATCTCGATAATAGAGTACATTACATCATCGTAATACTCGGCAAAAATGATCATCACAACAAAGTAAATAATGGGGAAAGAGATAATATTAGAGGAAGCGCGGTAAAAGTGCTCATGACACATACACCGCCTTGAAATTCAATGTGAATTTACATCGATTTCAAGAAATTTCGGCCAAAAAAGTCGAAATCCACATTTGCATCTGAAACTGTATAATGTGTGACTTTTAGCGGGGATTTCATTCTCTGCAAGAAACAAAAACTTGCTTATTACTCTCAATTGATTCACATACTTTATTCGGAGAAATAACAAGATTTTTTTACACTTGAATAATGCAACTATTTTGGTAAAGTTAGGCGACTTTTATTTTAACAGGAGAAAAACGATAATTTACGATGACGTTAACAAACTATTCGAGCTGCGCAAAAGTAAATCCCCATTAGTGATGTGGCAACCCTTATTGTTAAATGTACATTTCAGTCAGTATTTTACGCAAATAAAAATTTTCGAACAAGAAGGAACAGATTGAAAAAACTGTCCCTACTGATGGCCTTTTCTTTCTGCATTCACAGCAATTTCCATAATTTCACTCTTATTAACTAAAATAAAGGCAAAAAAATTCGATATTTGAAAATATAATACCCTATATCGTTGAGACTTGAGCGGTGAAATATATAAAACATAAGAATCAAACAGGAGGCAAAAATAGTAATCGTGCTTGCAAAGTAACCACTTGGTTCATGAATATAAAGTAAAATTAGCACTTGTTTTGACAGGGTGCGCCCCCCTCCCCCATTTCCTTTTAAATAAATCACTGTTCTGACAAAACTGTGCAGTTGCGTAGCATTCAAGTACAAATTTGTTTCGCTATACTATCGCGCAGTATCTAATTTCTTAAAAAAAATAATCACCGTAGTTCAAAAATAGTTTAAGGTTTTTCTTAACCTTATGCTTGGGCCCTTTTTTAATTGAAATAGTCACTATAGTTGCCTGACCTCTAATAAAGTCGCATTAGTAGTCTTTTTAGTTGTCACTGGCAGCCCTGAAAGTAATTTAAACTGCTGAGAATTAAACTTATTTACTTTGCAAAAAAATCCCAGTCTCAAACCAAAAAAAAAATCTTTTGTTACCTCTTTCTTGAATTACCTTTTGTACAACATACTTTCAGATTAAGGCTTCAAGTACAACAATCAGAAATGAATGGAACAGGCTCACATGCAATAGCATCTGATGAGGTCTGAATAAATATATGCATATGCTTTCTATTTCACAGAGGGTTGCTAAGCTGTGCACTAAGGTATTGTAATAGACATATAACTTTAGAATAGTAACAGATAGTGAGTTTAAACAAATTGTAGATTCTATTCTGATATCGACAGTGTAAACAAATACTTTGTATACTGTTTCTGTTAACGTTGCAAATATAAGATATCACCATTGATATATATTTAAAAAACTGTACGAATTTAATAGAACTTAATTAATCTAATTAAGCGTTACAAGTGTCCAAACATTGAAAAAATGAAGTAGTTTGTTGGAGCATTACTGATATTAAGATAGAACAAACTGCAGATTCTCTTCCAAAATGTATTTCAGATTATATGTAATTTTTATGAAAATAATGTTAACAAAAATAACTGATCTCAAAAATACCCTATTTTTAGGTTTCCCGAACATTTACATGTCATGTAATTTTTATTTACATGACATGTAAATGATGCAGAAAACTACTAATCAGGTTTTTTTTTCGAATTCAATAACAGACACATCAATCTTATTAATATGTATATGTTGCAGAGAAATGATGAAAACAGAGATTTGATCAAATTCCTTAGGTAGATGATCAATTCACAGAAGATGTTAAAATTACAACTCTGTGGGGTGATTTCCCTAAAGAAAGTAAGTGATCTGATCAAATCCCTTAACCGTTTTAGTGAAAAGATGAAATAAACAAGTCAGGACTCGCACAGCACTATGTTTCGCTTGTTACCCTTCCTCTTTACCTCACCGCTCTCCTCTGGCGTTCATGGAATGAAATAACATTTCGGGGATCGTATTAGATGTAAACAATAATTTATACCCAAATTGGAGCCTCAGTTGAAACGATAAAAGATAGGCTACCTAAAAACGCCCTTCAAATAGCTACTACAACATTTACCGAAAAGGTTCCACAAACTAACCTAAGTCTGTGTGAGATTGCAGAAAAGTTATCCTTATTTGGAGGTCAAGGATTTAAGAAGTGTTCCTGAAAACAATTCAAAATACAATGTAAAACAAAAAGATGTGCCTGGAAAAAAAGTAATGTACTTTGCAACTCGAGATGCAATAAATCAACGTGTTTTAATAAAAATGAACATATTTACATTCCCCAAAAATATTCTTTTTGTTTTTCAAAACATCAGCTTAAGTACCCATTTCTTTTGTTAATTAGTTTCGAATAAATAATTTGTGTTTCAGTGACTATTACCAACTCTTCATTTAATAATGCATGGTTTACTAAATAAATACTTTTAATATCTAAACAATATTATTCCATCTTTTCACTAAAACAGTTAAGGGATTGATCAAATCACTTACTTTCTTTAAGGAAATCACCCAACAGAATTGTAATTTTAACATCGTTCATGAATTAATCACCTACCTTAAGGATTTGATCAAATCTTTGTTTTTATCATCTCCCTGCGATACATAGATGAACATAATTATCAGAAAGATAAGTTTAAATTTATTAAAAATCTATATACTTTCAGTGACAATTAATCATTCCTCAACATAAAAAGTTAATATTATCTGTTGCTAAATGCTTATCTGTTAAAGCATGGAATGCTTTTCTAATAAAACACTGAACTACTTTAATAGTAATTTGAAGAAAATAAAAAGTTAGTGCGATGCTTTTCAATCTAGTTGAATAGACGGCACAAATAAATGCATTTTCAAATTTGTTTAGTATTATTTTTAATTAATATAAAGCAACTCTTTATTTTCCCTGTAGATTTTGTAAACTAAATCTTATAAATTTTGTTACTGATATTAGATAAAAAAATAATACTTAAAAAAAAAAAGATTTTTGCAGATATTACAAGTTGAGAAAATATGTCAGAATAAATAGGACAAGGAGACACTACAAAATTACTAGTACACTAATCATAAATTGAGCTTTATTAAATTTTAATTACCTTATATAACAATTTTTTTACTTCGTACACTTTGCAATATGAGATTTTAGCTTAGGAATTGTGGATAGCTCCTTTTTGCAAACATGGCACCTAAAAAAAAAAAAAATTAACAATGAAACAACACTGCCTATAATAAACTGAACAGGTGACTATTCAACAACAACAGTATTTTACCTCAATGGATTCTTCAACATTTCTTTAGCTGCAGCAGGATCCATTGTTTTTACATTTCCCATAGTTTCTAACTGTTCAGTTATATCTTAAAGAAAACAGAAATGTTAAAAGCTTTTGCTGGTTAAGATTTTTAATAAACATTTCAGTACATAGTAACAAATTCGAATTTTTTTCAAAACTGCCAATTTTTTTGTTTATTTCTGATGTTGCATAAGAAAAATAATAAATCAAAATCAGTTTGCTTTAGTCGAGTTCAATTGTTTTCTAAAAAAATATAAAGATGCTTTAACTCGTTGAAAATTAATATTTATATGCATGCATTTATAAATTAAAATTTAGATTGTTTTAAATATAAACTAAATGGCATGGATTTTTATTGATTTATTTGTAAATTAATTTGGTTTATATTTGAAAATACTTTTAAAAGACAGTCATTTTTAAGATTGTTCAGATACATAAAAGAATCAAATTAATTCAGGGTGTCGACAGAAAAGTTATTTTAAAGTTCCCTCATATTTCCCTGATTATTCCCTGTAACACCCAATTTTTTCCCTGATTATAAGTTATCGACAAAATATATATAAATAATAAACTTTCAAGTAAAAGAACATTCAAATTCACCATCATAAAGAAAATTACGATGCACGTACTGTTTATCTTTACACATTTATGACACAAATACCAAATTGCTTCATTTAGTATATAGTGTACCGGTACTGTGCGTGTGCAATTATACTTTAAAATCACACTTTTTTTTCATTACAATCTAATCTGAAGAAAAGAGGACTCTAGCATTAAATTTCATATTTAATAAGCTGTTTTCTTAAGTAAAATTTTAAAAATAAAGACAAACCATAAATCATGTCAAAATGCAACACACACACATTTAACAAATACTCTGTATAATATATTAACTACTTTTGTTTTCTGAATACTTGAAATTTTAATCAAATTTTAAAAATCAATAATTACCTTAAAATATTTTCGTATTGTAAAATTTTTATGTTTTATGAATTATATATCAATTTGTGTAATTAAAAAACAAACAAAAAAAAACCTGTCTTCAAATGTAGTTGGATTGGGGGAGTTATACCACTTTCATTGTCTTTTTAGTTTGCATAATTTCGTTGTCCAAATTGATCAATTTCCTTATTAGCATTATTTGAAATGTTCTTTTTTGTTTAATTTCAGCTGTAGCCACTGTTTAACAAAATTGTAATGCAGATTTGTATCGATTTCAGGAATGACCGAAATTTCAAATAACAGAAAAAGTCGCAATTCGCATTTTAGCTGAATTGTACTATGTCCTACAAATGCAAACCTCTGCAATGACGTCAGTAACTAGTATTTCGGAGTAAGACTCGACGAAAATAAGCATCACACAGCAAAGTAATAACGGCGATAACGCTCGCCATAATCACAGGAATAACTGCCATTTCATCAACGTAACGTTCTGCAAAATGGCCATAACATACCAATATAAATAATTCCGATCGAGTCTAACATTACAGAAAAATAAGGGGGGAGGGGGGGGGGGAAATAATAATTCCATCGGTGGTTTGGGGAAGTCTGAAAGCAAGCAGGTTCAGTGATTGCCAGGAAACTTTAATGCGAAAAGTTACGTGGTCGGTCTTGCGGTCCGAATTTTTGACGTTTTCTTTTTTAAAACTTTTTCTAATTTTTTTTTCAAATTGATTTTGGTAGCAGTGTATCTTTAATTGTCAAAATTAAAAGTTTCATTTTCATTTCGAAAAATTCCTTTAAACATTTTGACAAAATCCCTGATAATTCCCTGATTTTTCCCGAAATGCCAAATTCCCTGACTTTTCCCGATCTGTGGACATCCTGTAATTAAACTTATAAGTAAATATCAGTATGTTTTGGGCAAAATTTAAATTAGGAGATTTATACAATACATAGATTATAGTAAGTTTTTAAAAAAAGTTAACAACATTTCTAATTAAAAGTAACACAAATTATAATTTATATACATTTTATTTTAGAAAATGCTGACAGCTAATATTAATTTGTTGATTTACTTTCCTATAACAAATGTAGTAACTTCAAAAAATGAGCATAACATCACAAAAATAGCAAAAGTCAGAAAAGCATGTAATGTTCAGTTATGTGCTAAGCAGCCTTTGCTTACTTAAAAAGTAACACAAGTTTTCTTTGAAAGTATCATTAATTTATTATTATTATTATTTTTTTTTTTTCATCTCATCAGCATGTAGTTTAAAATAATGGAAACAAAATTTCTTTGGTCATACATAGGATTCTGCATGATTAATTAAAAAATGTAGATTAAATTTCAAAAGTATATATAAAATAGCACAACTTCCTAATATCCTAGTAGATGCTTAGAAAGAGATTTATTACACTCAGGTAAGTGGGTAAAGGAATAAAACACCTGTTAGTGTAAAAAATTTAATCGGTGCTAGTTACTCACAAATCACAAACATCAATAAAACAAACAATAAAAACAAGAAGAGGAGGTGACACACCACCAATCCTTTAGGAATCGTAGACTAGACTGAAGGGTTTACTAGGCGGTCATGATAGTTCTGTGAACGGATGCAAGAATAAGTGGTGTGCTATATTATTTTAATTTCAAAAACAAACACAAATTTAATCACATTTAAAATTAATAAAAATGCACACAAAACCTACTTTTTGAGCTAATAAAATATTCTGTTGTAAATGAATTCCAATGAGTTTTTGTTTTTAAGCATGGACTATCAAAATCCTGGCTAATGACATGCAGATGCAGATGACTAAAGAGAAATATAATATTTTTAATTTAATTTTCACAAAAATGTTTAAATCAAAAGATAAAAGTTTTATCAGAGCAATGGATTTACCTCATACTCGGGACTGCATGGTAGCCAATTCGAAATTTTATATTACTGTCAAACCTGGAAAAAATAAAACTGCTCTATGACATTATACAAATTGACAGTAAACTATAATTTCCATACCTAAACTGGCAGTGGAAATAATAGAACAAACACCAGTAATCGAAAACTAATAGCTGCCAGAATATACTTTAAAAAATGCAAATATATCTAAATAAAGTAACAAAGACTCATGCATAGAAACATGAGGAATAAGTTACAAATGTTTAAACTGTGTTCATTGAATCATTACAACACAAGAATGCCAAACGAGTTATATTACCAGCCCTATAATATCTTTCAAAGTGGAAAAAGTCAAACAAACTGCTCTTAAGGTAACAAGCAAGACCAGGTAATATGTTTAAAAAATCCATTGTGCCTCCTATTAGATTTGGAAGAATAAGGTTTAATACTTGATTTATTTGCTTCAATTTTTCAATCACTTTTAGGACTAAACAATGATTTTGATGTCAAAATTAATTATTCTTGCATTATTTAACTCTTTTGGGCAAATAGACAAATTTTAATGCCTTTTATACAAGCATTAAAATTTGTATAGTTGTCCAAATGTTATATAATACAAATTGTTTTTATTAATTTAAAAAAAAAAAAGAAGAAGTTAATTTCATCGAATTGCAAGTTTTAAAAATATCAGTGACATACTTATTGAAGAGATAAATAATAAGTTAGGAAGACAACAATACACGGATTAAAAATAATGCTTGTAGTGATGTTTTACATTTCATCCAATATGTTTTGGAAACATGCCTCAAGGCATATAAATCTTTAATTTCTTAATTAAATTTAATCAGAATTAAGTAACTGCTCCAGAAAGGCAAGTAAAGTTTTAGAGGTGAGCAGAAGAAAATTTTTTTTAGTCAAATAAAACGTATTGTTATTATGTTACAGTTTTAATAATTTATTCAAAAATATGTTTTGGCTTCATTTGCTTATTCAAACTAAAATTTCTACTGTAAACCTTTTCTGAATATATGAAGCATAACCAGTATTCACCAGTTAAATATTTCCAAAGGGTATTTTCACCCTCTCTCTAAATTTTAAGGGGTATTTTTAAAATCCAAAGGGTATTAATTAAATGATTTTTTAAAAAAAATTAAAGCAAATTGAGTTTTTTGCCAAAAGTAATAACTACAACAATAACAGTGATGCACGATTGCAATTTTGCATATCAGAGTGGAAATATGCTTTTTACATGCTTACTAAAACACTTGATGGTTATAAACCTTAAACTAACTCTTAACACTATGCCGTTCGGTGACACCCCGTTGGTGCCCCGCGAAACTATCGGGCAAATGCCGGCAACACCTCGAAAACTATTGGAAAAATGCCGGCAACACTACGAAAACTGTCGCGCCAATGACGGAAAAGTAAAACTTGACGATTTACGATATTCCAAAAAAATGCTCGATAGACATATGTGAAATGATCTGAGCTTCTAAACCAGTCCTACTGCCACCAAAAAAAAAAAAAGAATCCTGATTAGTCGCACTTGCGAATGACATAGTGTTAATCTATGTTTTATATGATTTCACGCATGTGATCACCTTTTTTCTTTATTTTGAGAAAGAAGGCATGGTAAAAAGATGGTGAAATAAAATTAATTAAGGAACATACAAAATTACATTTAGAAATTAGTGGACACCCCCCTACAATCTACCTACTAAAAAGGCAGGTGGTATCAGCAGCCATTCAATGACTTCAGTCAGTCACTGGTCTGCGTGAGCACGTTTGAAGATGAATTCACATGCGTAACTGTCGATTTCGAAAGGGGTGATCCGTATATTGGATTCCTTTGGGAAAATAAATGCAAATGTTTGCATTTTTTTCAGAAAAGGATGCTATTTTCGAAGACAAAGGGCAGTAAGATAGCGCAGGCCTTCAAAAACGGCTATGATGATGGTTGATTATTTAAATGAAGGATTATTTTAAAAAAATTAACCAAGATGTGCCGATGCGTAAATTCATGCATGAGGTTAATTCTATGGGGTAAAATTGATATGCGTGTTCATGCAGATTTCACGCATTTTGGCAAACTCTGAGCATAACAATAAACTTAGCAAAGTAGCCAGGCAGTTTAAGTTATTTATATGCAAAGAATAAATCAATATGAACATATGTATGCAAATAGTATTAGAGAATATAGTATTAGAGAGATAGAATAAGTGGAATGCTGTTTAATTTTCAATCTACAGAAAAGTAAATCTATTTTTAATTAATGCATGTGGTAGAGTAATCACAAACATGATATATCAGTACATTCTATATAAACTCTAAAAATTTCATTAGTTATATATTGGCATGGTTTTATTTAATATAAGTAAAATAATGTAAAAAAAGAACATAAAGAACTTACTTTGCCACCATTTCATTTGCCTTTAGATCCATATGTTTTAAAAGAGAAAGATGCTCCTTTTTTAGGGCTTTTAAATTAGGAATATTTTCCTTGGGTAATATAAGATAATGATGTTGTGCCTAGGAAAGTGTTACAAGAATATTACTTATACATAATAGTCAACACGAATAAAACAAAACTTTTTTTGTATAACAGTGAATGTAAAAACAGCAATTATGAGGCGATATATATAATGAAAGAAATTAATTTTAAAGTTACTAAAAAATAACATCAAAGCTACTAAGAAATAATATTAAAGGTAAATTTAGGTAATTCATTGATCAAAACAAACTATAAACAATATTATAATAAATACATAAGTTATTAGTTATAATTAAACATAAATATCAATGAAAAAAATCAATTTGAGTTGAATAGAAGCAACCTTGAAATTTCAAAAATTAGCACTTCCAAATCCACCAGGGGAAGTTAGATGTTAAGGTAACAATTAGAGATACTTCTCTACTTGTGTGCTATGGAAGCAAAGTCGATTCAAGTAAGACAAAATGTAAACTTTTTTGAGCCATACTTTGTAAATCTTTATTCAAGGCAAGAATGGTGAACCCCAGAGTTCATTAAAGGATTTTTTTTTTTTTTTTTTAGAGTGCAAGACACTTTTAAGAGAATTTTTGGAAAGTAACACACCCCAAATTTCCTTTTTTCATGTCCTTTCAGAGGAAATATTGCTTTTTTTATGGTTCAAGTGGCAGAAGGGCTAAATTAGGATATTAATATTATTATTTTGTGCAAAATGCACACACACATTTGTTATTTTTACTCCTTGATGACAAAATGTTTACGTACAATAAATTATTTTGTAGTGATCCTGAATTCATATACACATTAAAATTACAACTTATCTAATATCTAAGTATTTTTTATGGTACTTAAAAATATTAAAGCGTGTGGAAGCTTAGCATGATATAACAAAACTTAATTCCTATTTAGGTGTCCTGCATTCATGGACGAGGTACCAAAACATTTATTTTCTTACTTTTTAAATCATTGAAGGGTAAGAAAAGTGGATTTTACTTATAATTGTGTTATAACCTACTGCATATATAATTTCCTAAAGCCAGATTTTTGGAATTATTGTAAGGGCTGTCAATTTTAAGAGTTTCGTAAGTCACCAGTTAGCTAATATTTTTTTTTATCTATATTAAAAAGGGAATGGGTTGTATTGAAATTCTGTCAAAACAAATATGTAATATCAGCAGTCATACCTAGCACATGTAGAATTTTGATTTTAACCTTCAATTGTTGTATGCAGTTTAACAGACCACGAGCCATTTTAGAATGTCCAAAAATATTTCATCTTTGACTTTTATATTAATTTTACTGATACAATCTTTCTTAAATTTTAAACCGATGTTCACTAATTTGTTTGGCGCTGTATAGAACATGTGTTGCCCTATGCCAAAAATATTAAACCAACCAACTAACCACAGAAGTTAAAGGTTAATACTTTTCAAATTCATTAGATATGCCTCTCCAGATTCAATACATTATACTGAAAACACATTTTGATTCTTTGTAGCATAAAAGACATTATTTTTATGGCTAAAAATAATAGTGTGCGGAAAATACCCACTTTATTATATTTTTAAATAAAAAAACATTTCCAGAAACTTGAGATTAGAGCAAAGAAGATTTTTTAAGTCCAGTAAATGATGAGCTACAAAACTAGAGAATATATACAATAGAAGATGACTGTTTTCGAAAGGATGAACACCTCAAAGACCTTCCTATGAGCATACTCCACTATAGACAGCATGGAAACATGGACAGTAAAAAAAAATCAACTTAGATGAGGTATAGCAAGAACAAATTTATAAAATTTAAGTCCAATCAAGTTTAATGAGTTTTCTGATTGAGTTCAATGATAACTAGAAAAGTTTTTATGTTCATATGGATACAATTTTGATTAATTTTAATGGAATTGTGTAAAAAGTCGCAGAAACATTTTCTTACTTTTGGATATTTATCTTTGATTACTACTATTCTCTCATCTGATTCTACAAGCAAGTTTGGGTCTTCCATTGATGACTTTAATCCTTGACTCCAGTGACCAGTTTTAGCTTTTTTCGTCCCATTTTCCGAACCGTTAAGAGAACGTTTCGAAGCCATATTTTCTGCAATAGATAGCAAAAAAATTATACAATAAGTGAAACAAATAAAAACTTAAAACTAATTAAAACATAAATAATGAAATACACTTTGGAAAATGAAAATCCAACATACTAAAAGATTAAAAATACGATTTTTACTTTTATCAGTTTAGGAACAAACATATAATTTTTATCAATTATTGTTACTATTTGTAAAGTTTTAAAGACCATATAGTTAAGTATCACTGACAGTCAAGTTGTCAGCCAAAAAAATTTAGAAACAGGATTAAGCAGTGACAGCTTATTTTGAACTGTATATGGTGTTTTTGTTGGAGGATACTTTTTCTTTCGTAAACTTTTCCTTCTGCTGCTGCTGCAAAAAAAGAAATGCTCAATCAGAGAATTTTTTAATAACCCAAACCTTTTTTTATTGGCTGCAACAATGTGTTTGGGTTATTTATTTAAGGTATATTGTCTTTCTTGGAGGTCTAAAACAAGAAAAATGGTTTCTTAAAGACATCCATAAGATTTTTGTTTTGTTTTAGACTCATTTGAGTTTTTCTCCTTTATTCTGCAGGTTCATTACAGGTTGTTCCAAAACTGGTTATAAATCTTTAAAATTAAATATAGGGTGGTCATAAAGTAACTTTGCCAAGAAGGATGGATGATGAATATATGGATCCCTAGCGGCTGTTCCGTTCAACAGATCGAAAGGAGACTTCCGCTATAGTTATTCAGAGGTATGAGCTAGAGATTCTGTGAATTGCAACAAAATGGCACTTACGGTTATGGTTATAGTTACAGAAACTCAACATTTTTTAATGGCAACACCTGCTTTTTACTGTCGCAAAATGCTCAGAGCATGCAAAAACTCTAAAAAGCATTGGAACGGTGCATTTATAACAAATAACGGATGCGTTATGCACTCACAAAAAACAGCATGACGAACGACCAACAGAAACATGATCGAGGCAGGCTGAGGAAATTTGCACATAGAAAACCGATAAAATTGCCTGTGGTGGCACCTATGTGAACTTTGACCTCTGTTACATGCAAATTTCCATGCTGTGCCCCGATCGCGTCCCCCCCCCCGTTCGCAGAGCTGTTTCTTGTGCATGCATAAAGCGTCCGCTTTTTGTGATACATATACCGTTCAACGCTCTTTCGAGTTTTAGCCTGAGCTGTGCATTTTGCGAAAGGAAAACTTAGGTTTTGCCATTTGAAAATTTCGAGTTTCTGCAAGTATAGTAACCGTAACCATGAGCGCTATTTTGTTGCCATTAAAAAAAATCCCGAACACATACCTCTGAATAACTTTATCTGAAATTTCATCTCAATCAGTTGAACAGAGCGGAAGCTAGAGGTCCATATATAGGCAAAGTTATTTTATGACCACCCTGTATTTCCAAAATCATTGTTCCCAAAGTATTTAAACGTATGTTTATTGGATAGACAATACAATCACAAAAATCAATTTGAATTTTAATGATTGTCCAATAAACGTATAAGTAGTTTCAACAAACTGCAAGTAAAAGTTTTGAGTTCTTACGTATTATCCTGTCAAGCTTTTTTTTTATAGTAAAAAGTTTGTCAATTTTGAATATCTTTCCTATTGCTAAAATAATTTTTTTCACATTGGGAGCTTGGTCAAGATGTTTTTCTCACTTGAAAAGGATGCAAGTTTATGTGCGTTCTTGAATAGCTTATTATTATCCTGTCGACCGATGATCAACATTTTATTGGCAGTTGAATACATGAACTGTAGGAAAGGATTGGCTGACAACGTTTTGGTGAACTTTTTGAGACGACAAAAAGGTCAACTGGGTAATATGCAAGATCCCGTGGGACCATATGCGTTATTCTGTCAACCAATTTTTGCAGACGTTTAACAATGCATGTGGGTATAAATATTATATATACATAAATATTTAAAATTAAATTATTATATATATAATAATTTAAAATATTATATATATAAGTATAAATATAAATATTTAACAATATTGGGATTGGACTTGTGGGGACTTCAAATAACAGATAAAGCTTTTATGCAACGGAGTACTCTTTTGCCTAGAAGGCAAGACATCTGCCTCGAGAACCTATGATCCTACGATCGTGGACTGTCGCCCGCAATGAAAGCTAACTACGCTTTAGACTATTACTTTACTCTATGAATTTAAATTAATATCCAATTTTAAGAAAGTTTAAAATACATTCACAACAAAATTCAATTACCGGAGAATTACAGTGATTATTCTAACAAAGTTCGATTTATAAATCCACAGTCCATGATGTATTTAAGAATTCAATGAGAAACAGACCGTTTAATAATAATGTATATATACAGTCCCTATTTATAAATTTTGAACTTTGTATCCAGATGGTGTGAATGGATTCAAATACTACTCTCAAATTCTAAAAAAAACATTTTTTATTTTTCCATATTGTAATCGCTTGGAGACTTCTGACGAATTCAAGATTTTATCGGAAAAAGTAAAAAACTTTCCAGCTTCTAATTTTTTACAGAGGCCAACGTTAAATAGAAAGTTTATAAGGCTACCACATCCCTAATAAAAGACACAGAAATTTAAATCTGCTTTCAATTTCCATTGATCGCTCCACCTTCATATTTATACAAAAAAGAAAGTAATCAATTTCCCTCATAAGGCTGAAGTCCCGTCTTAACATCATGCAATTCAATATGTTTACCGTATTGCTTTTTTTCTTGTGAGTGAGCAGTGAGCTTCCTTGGTGTTGTTGGTCTTTATTTTCAAAACGGCGTGTCTGGTGTCTAGCTCCCACCGATTTCCGTGCACGTTCAGTCCAAATAAACAACATTTCCCTACTGATGACATCACAACGATTGTTTTTTCATTCATTTTTATGAGAAAAAAAGGAAATAAATGTTTGTGATCAACTGAGCAGTTTATTTTATTTTTGTATCTGCATTATAATTAGTCAGTGGAGTAAATAAATTATAGCTAAAGTATTCTGTTTACTCTAAAATTCCAAACATATATAAAGTTTCATTGCTTGACAACAGTTTCTACCAATCATAATAAAAATATAAAAACAAATTTAGATATTCATATTCCATTGACCAATCATAATCCTTATTTTACTATGTAAATCTTGAAGCATTTAACTTTAACGTCACAAAGTTCATAGAAATACTTCTACTTGTCACTGCTTGTTGGTCATTTAACCGTGAAGTTTCTAAAACAAAAGAACCAAATATAAACAAAACCACAAATACTGAAAGTCCGCAAAGTTTTTTGGTATTTTGATGTATATTTAAATTATGTGTAAGTGAATAATTTTCAAGTATATTATTTTGAAAAATATTTTTAAATATCTGTGAGTTTTAAGGTACATATCTGAGGCTTGATACTTTATTTATTTATTCTCTTTCAGTCTTTTGTTCTTTGTAATTCCTCATAACTCGTTATTTCTATGTTATGCTTTTTTTCGTTTTGTTTTAGGTAGTTATATGCCTGCCTACATTACAAAGATGTCAAACATAGACAAATGGCTTATATTTAGCATCTTGGAGCCGGATTTTATATCTAATATAAAAATTGTATGTGTGTTTGGGAGTTCTGGGAATGAAGCTTTGATAGTCAATAAAGAGGATGATGTCTATGCATTAGGGTCAAATTGCAGTGGGTGCTTGGGTCTTGGTGATTCACATGGCAGTTTAGAACCCAGAAAAGGTAAAGTTTCTTAAACATTTTATTAATCATGATTGTAATTTTGTACATCAGTAGGTTGGTTAATAGTTTCCTTCAATAAATTGTAAACAATTAAAATATTAAAGAACCTATTTCTGTATAGAAAACTAGTAAGTTAGTCTCAATTTAAAATAAATTTTGCCCATCTAACAAATTGTTATAAATAATGCTGATGAAACCCCTACGAAGAAAAAAAAAATAAAGCATTTAAGCTGTAAAAGAAGTAGAATTTATGATGATCCAAATTCATCTTGGGACTTTACTTTTCAATTTAATCTTAGTAAATCAGAAATAAGTTGTAATTTTCTTCATGAGTATTTGATCTTATAATTTAATGGGATCCTAGAAATTATGTATTTTATAATTTTCCCAAATATTTATTCTATCTAAATTCAACTTATGGGTTATTCTCCACAGAACGTACTATTAAAGCAGCTGGAGCGAATTTTATTTTGAAATTATTAAATGATTAGAATTTTTCTCTCCTTTAGAACTATCCAATTATAACACATTAGCAGAGATTGTCTGATAATTTATAAAAATCTCCCATAGTTATGCCATTGATTGATATCCACAGACATGACGATTTCCTTGTTATTGTTTAATTCCAAATGAAGCTGTAGGTTTATAAACATGAGATTACTAAATTGATATCTGTACAACTAATACTATCAAATAAGTACTTAATAATCAATATTTAATTATTCTTAGGTAATATTATCTTAACTAAGGAAATAACAGTATGATCTATACAGTTGCACCTATTTTACATGCAAATAATGAAATGTGATTCTTATTTTAAAAAATAGAATACGTAATGTGCATTGGAAGCAAAATGGTTACATTAGACTCCTTTCCAACATCACAGTTGACTTGTTGGATTACTTGATGGGTTGTTAAAAAACTAAAAACTGCTGTTCATGGATATGACATGTTAGTCGTGCCATAAGCGATATTGCATTAATTGTAATGAAATTATTACCCCTAAAAGCTTTATACTCGGGTCTAACATTGCTTAATATACCTTATAGGTAAAAATTAATATTTATAGAGATCTAGGAAATATTAAGTGATATAAAAATACTGATAAAGTGCAAGCTATCCTGGGTTGCAACAGTTCAGAGACATGATTTGTTATGTCTGTGGACATATTTTTTTAGTATATTACTTGTTTTGAGGAGTTTTGTTTGCATTAAAATATATTCCATGGTTAACAGAAATATCCAACTTATCTAATAGTGAATAAAATTGCTGCTACAAGCTTTTGTGCTTTTTATGAAGAATGACCCGTATAGAGATTTTAAATCAAGTTGAATACCTAATTAAACAATTTCAGTTGAAACCTTATGCAAGAAGGGCATTCAGAGTTTTGCCTATGGTAGTGGTCCTCATGTGTTAGCCATTACTCAAGAAGGAGAGCTTTATAGTTGGGGTCATAATGGCTATTGTCAGCTCGGAAATGGAGGAACGAATCAAGGACTAATACCAGGGCTGATATCTTCCAACCTTATGGGACGTAAAGTTACTGAAGTTGCTTGTGGAAGTCATCATTCTATAGCTTTGACAAGTGAGGGAGAAGTAAGTATGAACCTGAATGCTATTTTTATTTTTCCATTGAAAACATTTTGAAAGTATCTAGTAACTTTTTATAGTTGAATTTAGCAAATTTATCTCAGTAGTAAGTAGATCTTAATTATGAATATAAAGAATGCATCTTACCTGTGATGCATGAGATTAGGTTATGGTGTAATTTTAGTTCTTATAATTTTCCCTCTAGGTCATCATCAGTTGGATGTTTAATGGATATTAGGTAATGATGTACTGACCAGCTACTGTTTGAAGACAACATTTAATTATATTATTAGCTGATTTAAGTTTAAGAAAAAAGGAGAGTTCAATGGTTCTTAGGATTTTCCTAGCATTGCCTATTTTATGTATAAGAGTGAAAAGTTAAATAGAATGAGGACAATTAAAAAGCAAAACACTTCTTTGCCTGTGGAATATATTTAAAAATGCATTTGCGTTGCCCGAACTGAGTTCGGGTCGTCACTGGCAAGGGGTTAAAAGTGGCAGATTTCCACATATGGAGTTGTATACATGGTTGAAATCATTCTCATGCATTTCAATTCTTGAGAGACAAAACTTTGAGTTAACTGCACATGTCCATTATGTTATTAATACTAAATTTTTATCAATGAATACAACTAAATTTTGCCAGTTTGGTATTCAAGAGCTTCTGAAATAGAAAACCATCACTACACTAACACACTTAATTGGATCTCTGGAAATTATTTAATTAAATTCTCAAAGAAGTCCCTTGAGCCTTTTTTTTTTCAAGTATGTTATAATTTTTGTTTCTAAAAATGTGTGGTATACAATAAATTTCTTTTATTAGTTGTTTATTAAATTATATTTTGAATAATTTCCTGTTAAAATGTGTGTCCAATATCATTTGAATGAGCTTGCATACCAGAGGGTTCATACAACTCCTAAAATTCCTGAAAAATTCCTGAAATTTGTTTTTTTTATATAAGGGCCCTTGTAACTCCTGAAATTGTGTTTCTCATACATGTGATTCTTCCGCGAATTAGCGGAAATCAGCGAATTTTTTTACGTGAATTAGCGGAAATCCGCGAATTCATCATCGGCTGAAAATCCCGTTATCCGCTAAAATTTTGGAATTAGATTAGATAAGTTTTAAAAAATATTCAGAAATCGTTTTGAAAAGTCAGCCTTTTCCTTCATTCCCTAAAATGTTTTATTTATTTCAACTGACTGTCAAGGCCATTCGATCGACTTCCTTTTTTCATAAAAAGAATGCCTAGTGCGCTCGTTTCCCACTGTCCTTTTTCCACTGTAGTTCATGACTTGTTTTAGTCTGAACTAACTTGGTTAAAGAATAGTTAAACCGGTTTTCGATGCTGTTGCCTTTGTCACGTGGTCTTCATACATGTGATTCATCCGCGAATTTGCGGAAATCCGCGAATTGCATCAAAATTATCCATCTTCCACTGAAACTTGTGTCAATTTTGAAAATAGATGTATTCAATTTTTTTCGGAAATCGTATTGAAAAGTCGGCTTTCGTCCTTCATTCCCTTAAAATGTTTCTAACAAAAATCCTATTCAAATTCAAAGTCTCAAACTAAATGAAAAAATGTATAAAATTTGGCAATTTATCGCCGTGTTTTTTTTTTTTTTTTTTTTTTTTTTTTTTTTTTTGCGAAAAAGGTATTCTCACCAATTTTATTTAAAAAAAATTCCAGTGGATTGAATCTTGAATGCCAGATAATCGGACTTTTTCTGTATTTAACTATTATTACAGGGTGTCCAGTAGTTGGGAAATATACTTGAATTTTTTGCAAATCTTGGATTATGATTGAAATTCGTATTAAAGTTGGAATTTTCGGTTGAATTCAGAAATTTTTACTCCTCTTCAGTTTCGGAAAAAGTCTTCTTATATCGGCGTTTTTCCACAATTTTCCCATTGATTTGGTACGGATCAAAACATGGTTCTATTCGAAGATTTTTGACCGAAATTTCGAACATGCCGGAGATCGATGGAATTTCCTGACAAACACGAAATCTGCACGTTTAATTTCTGCTAAACCACCGATGGAATGAATACTTTTCCTCAGAATTTTTCTTTAATATCATAGCTTCTATCTGCATTATTTACGTTGATATGCGATGGACATTTTGCTGAACGTTACGGTGATGAAATGGCCGTTTTCCCGTGATTATGGCGGACGCTATCGCTGAGAATTACGTTGTTGCATGATGATAAATTTTGTCTGAAATTCGGAATTTCCGCTCTTTTCTTATTAAAATTTCGATTATTCTTGAGATCGATACAAATCTATCTACATTACAATCTTATTGAGCTTGCTAGCAAATCTGACAGCCATGGATCTTATGTGCGTTCAGACTTCCTCAAACCTCCGATGTAATGGCCAATTTTTCTACAGATTACCTATCTCTATCGCCATTATTTACGTTGGTGTATGGTACTTAGTTTCGCTGAGCGTTCGGCTGACTTAAGGTCGGTATTTACATAAATTTACGCTGCTAACGGCGGGCAATATCGTCGAAATTTACGTTGTTGTGGTGTTAATTTTTTCCGATTGTTGCTTTAATGTATGGATGCTGTTGCTTTAATGTTGGATTTTCGCCGATACGGTGGCCGCTATCGCCGATATTTACTTTGGAGTAATGGTAATTTTCAACTAAGCCGTTTTAATAGTAGATATTGCGAAATTTGCTGCCCTCTTTAGGTGTCATTCGCCTAGGTTTCCGGTGATGTGATAGCCGCTATGCCCGTGATTAGTGTTTGTGTGAAGATCAGTTTTGCCTTTTGATTTGAATATATACAGAATTACTAAGATTTTAATTAAAAAAATTCGACCCAATTGTCCAATTTTACTGTATATTCTTATTTATAATTGCAATTTTAACTGCTATAATATATAAAATAAGGTATTTTATCATATAAAAAAAAAAAAAAAATTATATTTTATCTAGAGCCATTAATAATAGTTAAAAAGTTAAAGCATTTTTTTTATATAATTGTTTAAAATTGGCTTTTTCAACTGTGGAAATTTGAAATTTTTTGCTTGGGTACTGTATTGTGGTCTTGTAGAATCTCCCTCCCTTAGTACTTATCAACAGAAATGTTAGTGACAAGCAATTGTTTTCAAAGAAAAAGCTAGTGCCAAAGGAAACTGAAAGAAAGAACTGCAAAAGCTGCCAAATTACAGAGAAATGTTTGCCTGAAAAAAAATAATCCTATGTCTCAAACTCTCCTACCACATTCGAATCTTACACTCAAAATGAAGCTGTTTATTCCAATGCGGTTGATGCTTAGCACAAACTATTAAAGTGTACACCTAGTAACATTACCTGTGTATTTTGTCTGCTTAGATTTAGACCTTCATATTTATGACTTGGTAAACTATATAGTACCTTTTTTTTTTTCTCAGTCTCAAGTATGAGCCTTTAAAATATCCTCTCTTCCTATTTTCAATATAACAACACAATTCTTTTCTGATAAGCCATTTCTTATTTTCATACAATTTTTCTAATTTCTAAAATTAGTTCAGCACACTACTAAGTAGGGTATATTTTTATACTTGAAAATATGGTGATAATTGGTCGCAAGAGGGGTCCTTGAACGTTTTTTGATGATGCTTGAATTTTTATTCGAAATTTTGCTGGACACCCTGTATTATAATTTCTGAATGTGTACAAAAACATTTAAGTCAAGTTAAATTTTTCAGTTATGATTAATACATGAACACAGTTGTCTTTATTTAATTATTGTGTGTGTGTCAATCACAATGAGACGTGGTTGTTGTAGAGTTAATAATTGAAATCAATCTTATATCCAAAATTTAACTAAAATTTGTATTGAATTTTGTGCGCTAATATATGTTTTTGTGTATTATGCTGTAAAATGACGAAAAATATTTCAGCTAATTTTTTGCTTGACTAATCACATGTATGGTTTCTACTCCTGATATTTCTTTTTATCTCCTTAAAAATAATCATCAAGGGGTAAAAAGATTAGCAAAACCTTAAAACATAATGTTTTTTTACTCAATAAAACGTCTGTAATTTGAAATTCTTACCGTACTTTAGAGTCTACTGTAGATGCTCTTTGTCACTACAGGCCCAAAGGAAAACCTTTGGACAGTCTTAGAATGCATCACAATTCTCGATAACCATGCGCATAGAGGGAAAATATATTATTAGATATCTAACTTTTTCCAGTTATATCCTGAATTTACTGTACTTAACTCCTGAAAAACCACTTAGTAACTCCTGAATTTATTATCATAGATTGAGTATGAATCCTGTACCAGCAAACACACTTAAAAAATAATATAATTTGTTATCTATTAAATGTTGCGTATTTGTAAATTTTTGTGGTGTATAGGGTATATTTTTAATCTTTTGACTTTTATTTTAATAGGTGTATTCCTGGGGCCAAAATAATTGTGGTCAAGTTGGACTTGGAACTACAACTAATCAGCCTACTCCACGTAAAGTTACTGCAGCCATAGGTACATTTTCCCTTTTTTATTTAATATTATAATAATGAATGTTTATATAACTATTAAATATCTTAATCAGTAAAACTCTAGTGCCCTTCACCTGTCTTAAGTTTAGCATAATGATCTCTTTTAACGTGGCTTCATCTGATTTGGTAGCTGCTATCCCCGATATTGAGGTTTGTGTGTGATGGTCATTTTTATGGAAGATTACGCTGCTATATAGAAGCACCATTGCCGAGATTTGCTCAGGATGGTTGGCCATATCGCCATTATGTATGCTAGTTTTGATAGCTGGTCTTGCTGCATCACGCTAATGCAATAACTGCTATTGCAGAAATTTGCATTGGACCAGTATGATGATCGCTATCTCCTTGATTTATGTAGGAATTATGGTCATATTTTTTGAAGGTCATGCTAATGCAATTGCTGAGGTTTGTACATTTTGTTTCTGGGGCATTCGATGAGGCTTTTGTTGATGTGATAACCGCTTTCTTTGAGACCTGCATTGGTATGATGGGTACTTTCACCTAGTGTCGCTCTGATGCAATAGTCCCTATATACGTATTTTGTGCTGGTTCACCAGTTTGTTTTAATTGAAAATGACTTAAATTTCAATAATATTTTGTGCAAATGAATTAGTCTGAATTATCTAAATTTTCTGCATAATTCCTTGTTTAAAATTAAAATTTTAACAGCAATCATATTTTAAGTTGTTATTTATTTTAGCTTGAAAAACACTTTTAAATTGCAGCTAAATTTATAAATATACCAAGTTTAAATTTAAAAGTTGAAACAATGTTTTTTTCAGTACTTTGAATGTACACAGGATTTGATTAGATCTGCCTGCTTGTCAATACTGTAGAGCTGTTGAAAACATGTGACTACTTCTCCCCCACCCCCTTCTTTCCCCCTCCCCCCTTCTACTTTTTAAAAAATTTACCACTTTTAGTTGCCTTAGTGTGAAATTCAGCTTTTATGCCATTATATATGATTTTGAAGTTTTTTCATCAAGTACATGAAACATTGAAATATATTTACATTTACACACTTTCATTGACTGAAATAAAAACTTATTATATAATAGATGACTACTTAATATCTTTGTATGAACCTTCAAATAGTAATTTTTAATAAATTGTTACCAAACATTAACTTTTTTAGTTTGAATGACAGATAGAACAATACAAAAACTTATACATAGTAGCTTACATTTTTTAAAATTATGAGTAAAATATAATGGGCAATTGTCTAGATAATATGCTGGACATTTTGGCTCTTTTTTCTACTAGTAAACTGATTAGAGTTAAAAACATAACTTCATGTATTATTTTACTATGTATTTGTTTTGATTGTGTTCTATTAAGGATCAAGAAAATGTATAGCTGTTGCTTGTGGTCAAACATCCTCAATGGCAGTGCTGGATAATGGAGAAGTAAGCATATTAAGAATTAGAGTTAGTAAAAAAATTGTGGGTTTTTTTTGGTGTTAGATATTATTGTTTGAAATAATTGAAGTTAACACAGATTGAGCTACTAAAATTCAAACTTCTGTCCTCAGTTTGAAACTTATCTATAATGCAGAGTTTTTTTAAATATTAAGTTTTCCAATTCAATTTTTAGTATATTTTAAATGAAATTTCCTTTACTAATGAAGTTTATTGTCCTGGAAGCTAACTAAATTAACATTTAAAAAAAACATTAACATATTTTTTTATAGTTTCAACCATACATTACAATTAATGGAATATAAAAACTAGCTGTAACAGATAACACTTCTAAGCTAAAGCTATATTGCCTGTCTAGGGTTTGCAATAAATTAACTGTAAATAAATACAAAGGCCAATACATGAAAAGACTTATACATTAACAAAATAAAGCTACATGCTAAAAAAAAAGTTACTGACCCAACTACATTGCTAATTGGTGATTCAGGTTGTATTATCCAATAGATATAAACAGCAAAAAGAGTTGCAAGTCCAAAAATGTTATAATTGAAACCTAAAGCTTTAAAAAAAAAAAAAAAAAAAAAAAAAATACACAGAATGTTTAGTAGGGATTCTCCCCAAAGTATTATTGTAGAATGTGGTTTATTAAAATAATTTTAGTAAACCTAAGTGGTTTTATATTTTTTTGCACATCTACATTTTTGTACCTTTAATTTAAAACAAAAATTGCTTAAATCAACCTTTTAGACTGCTGCATTTGAGTATTTAAGGAAAGACAATATCTCTTGTGTATTGATGTTTTGTATTCTGTGTATTTTTTATTATTTTAGTTGTTTAAATTTGGCTTGCATTTTTGTTACATTGCATTGAAATTGGAATTTGTCTTTAAATTCCTTTGTACCTTGTGCAGTTATTTATAATGAAAACTTTGATTACTTAGGTTTACGGTTGGGGATACAATGGAAATGGACAACTCGGCATTGGTGGAAATGCTAACCAAGCCAATCCATACCGTGTTGCAAATCTTCAAGGAATAGTGATTCAAAAAGTAAGCTACTAAATTCTTAATGAGAAAGATATTTTAATATAGGATTTAAATAAATTGTATGATTGGAACTGTCATTTATATATTTCTTAGATTGTATGCGGTTATGCCCATACTATGGCTTTATCGGATGAAGGAGTATTGTACGCATGGGGTGCTAATTCTTATGGTCAACTTGGCACAGGAAATAAAACAAATCAAGTTCTACCAGTACGAATCGCACCTGAAATTGGACGGTACATGAGCTTTTTGTGATATGCTTAAATATTCCTTTTGTAAAAATACACATACTCTTATACTTAAAGTTATTTTTATGGCCAGGTCTTATTGGATGTTTAATTTAGAAAAAAGCAAAATGTCTTTTGGAAGTAAACATATTTGTTATATTTAATAAAAATATTTGCCAAATTTATAATTTTTTTAAATTTCTCTCTCTTTCTCTTTACTTTTTTTTTTTATACAGATTCTACTCCTTGTTTAATAGTTTACACACATTGCTAATAATTTTATCCTTCTTAATACCAACAAAATAATTTTTTTTCTTCATCTTTTGTGTCCTTTTAATTATTTTTTTCAGCTGTTGATTGTAAATTGCTTTATTATTTTTTGATGATTAATAAAAACTATTTCTATAAATTATTCAAATTTTAGAGTTGTGGAAATTGCTTCATCTCATTATAATCATATATCAGCTGCACTAACACAAACTTCTAAAGTTTATATGTGGGGCCAGTGTCGAGGGCAGGCTGTTACATCTGCAGCAGAAACTCCATTTCACTCTCTGCATGATGTGTTTGCTTGTTTTGCATCACCTGCTGTTACCTGGAAACCAATGGACTTGGGTAAGATAAAGTATTTAAAAAAAAATCATGTTTGTCAGTATCAGTTATAAAAATTTAGCAACACTTAGTTTTTTTTATCCTTTTAGATGTGGTTTTAAGCAATCGTGTTAGTGACAGTGTTCGACTGTGCTTCGATGAAGAGGTATGTATGATTAAAAAAATGTAGAAGTTTCTAAGTAAAATAATTTTTTTTTAATTTTTTCTTAATTTTTATTATTATTCACTTTTGAAAGTTAGCATTTATAAAAAATATTTATACTTTAATCAATTTTTTTAAATATTTTTGTTTCTATTTTAATCTTGGTTGTAGTTAACATTTTGAGTTCTTATTGCAGGAATCTAGTGATTTGAAATTCAATGTGGATGGTAAATTGATCTATGTGCACAAATCTATACTTAAAATCAGGTAAATATATATTTAATGCAAGTATGCAAAGTGTATTGTAAAAGTTGAAAATTTGCTATTCTTTTCAACTTTTATACATATTTATCTACTTTATTCACAGTATATAATACTTTATACGTTTACTTTAAACATTTTGTTTTTTGGAAGATAATTCTTGAAAACCAATGAATATTTATGTTTTGTGTATAATTATTGTGGATTATTGATTGTAATTTGATTTTTAACAGTTCTTATGACAATCATTGATTTTGAGTTTAATTTCTAAAATTCACAATGATATTAAGATGTTTCTAATTTAAGGGAAAAAAATAAATTGTATGCACTATAAAGATTTCTTTGATTACTAAGTTCTTAGTTTTCTTTCGGTCTAGGTTTATAAGAAAGCCCATATATTTTACTATTTGTTAGCATTAAAATGCCTTTTTTTCTTCCTTCTGTGGTGAAAACAATTTTAGAGACTTATTTTAAAAATTATAATTACAGGGTTTCCGCGCATATGGAAAGTCAGGGAAAATCATGGAAAGTCATGAATTTAGACATAGGGTAAATTTTGTCATGGAAAGTCATGGATTTTGAACAAAAAAAGCCTAAAAGTCATGGAAAAACAGTGAATTGCATGGATTCCAAAAAATCTTACGCAAAATCACGTGACTATGACGTCATAAACGCCATGATCGCGATTCGTTGTTACTTCGACGATTCATAGATTCATCTGCGTTTTTATTTACTTTATTGATAGAAACAACGGTTACAGTTAAAAACTCCGGCCAGAAAACCGGTTAAAAACTCCGGAAAAGAATTTCTGAACTCCAAACTTGTGACATCATACAAGTAGGTCTCGGTGAATAAAAAATTCATAATGTAAGAACTGAAGTAAATTAATTTCATAATCTTTACTTTTGGTTTGACTCCGTAGGCTCTGGTTTACATTGTTGATACCAAAACATTTGATTATTTAATTTACTTATATTTTCTTATTCCTTCTTCAAATATTTACTTATTATTAAAGATTGATTAGCTTTTTTAACACCTGAAATATCAAAAAATGGAAAATTATTTTTCTTGTTTCTTTTGGTTTCGACATATCTTCGTTACTGATTATATGGTGAGTACCTATTCCTCTGCATTTATTGGAAAAGTCTCTTGTAGATATCTAGGGTGGCGACAGAATAGGGAATTTCACTATTCTGGAAAAATAAAGGAATTGCGTAAAATTTGAACTAGCTAACGCGCTTCATTTTAAGTGATTATCATCTCAACGCAAGCGGTGCCGCTCCATTATTCTGCCGACAGTCACTTACGCTTGCCTTTCGTATAACTTTAATCTGACTGAATCCTTTACTAGAATGATTATTTTTAAACTTGTTTTTTGTCAACAGTATGTATAAGAACCCTAATTATTTACGTATTATTTCTGTTAGATTTTTAGTTATTCTATAACTTAGCAGCGCGGCAGCTCGCATCCATATTGTTAAAAAGAAATTCTTCGACTTCAATCTAACTGCATCCTTTACAAACACGAATATTTTTCTTCTTGCCTTGTGTTTTCTGTTAACAGAATATATTAGAAGCCTAAATTCTTTAATATTTCAAATTGATTCCACCAGATTTTTTTTCGGTTTTATTTACCCTTAATAGCTCTGTTACACACCTCGCTCTGTTTTAAACACCTTTACTGTATTATTTTTCTATGCTTAGTTTACTTACATGAAACGAGGATTTTTTACTCAATATAAAACTTATAGTAATCATTTTACAATCGTATACAATAATTTATTTACTATGTTGCGTTAGTAAAATTTACTATGTTGCGTTAGTAAAATTTACTATGTTGCGTTATTAAAATTTACTATGTTGCGTTAGTAAAATAATAAAGTTCTCGAGTCAGGTTCAATGTTTTTAATGCGATTTCTTGAGTCATGGAAAATCATTTGCTTCAGTCATGGAAAATCATGAAAAGTCAGGGATTTGGGACATTTAAGATTGGCGGAAACCCTGTAATTATTTTTTTTGTATTTAACAAATTGGTCTTTTAATTAAACATGTCACCATTTTGCAGGTGCGAACATTTTCGATCAATGTTTCAAGCTCATTGGGGAGAAGATGAAAAAGAGTAAGAAAATATTCCACTAATAAGACTGTATTTTCTTTTTAAGTTGATATTAATTACATTTAAGTTCTTTATGTTCCTATACTTTTTTTTATTTTGATTGAAGAAGAGAAAGTTTTTTCATTAGTACTTTATTTTTATTGTATATTAGTTGATACACAGAGGGAATGAAAACCAAACAATGACCACCATATTCAGTCTTTTTAAAAAAGACTTTTAGGTTCCCATAGATATATGTAGTAATACTTTATAATGTTTTTCTTTTGATGATTAAGTGGAAGTATTTCTCTTATTTTACATGTGCATTGTGATGAGTTTGCCAAGTTGCATCCTAGAATATTTAAATGAAGTTTCTGTATTTATACTCATTCCTCTTTCTTGCTTAGTGCAGAATTTAACTTATTGAGCAGTTGTTATAAGTGAACTACCCACAATATTTTTTTATTCTATCAAATGTGTATTAACACAATGTACTAAATAAAAAAAAAATCCCTAAATGTTAAATAAGAAACATTACTTATAAAACTCTATAAAACCTTGATCCAAAGCTCAAACTCATTTAAATAAGTTGAAAATAAAAGTTGACAATAAAGTAAATAAAAGTTTAAAGGATTTAGTAATTTTTTTTTAATTATTTATATAATATATTGTAAACTGCTGAAAAATCTTCCAAGTTTGAGTTAACTATATACAACTTTCAAATTAGAATCGAAATAATTATTTTGCATATTAAACTTCTTAACTATTGCAAGAAAGGAGTTACAAAAATGGGTAATATAGAAAATTTTGTATTCTGGTTTCTTTAATTTAAAAAATGAAAAGCTGCATTGTTGATATATTTATTTCTATTTTTAGCACCATTGATGTAACACAATTTTCATATCCAGTGTATCGAGCATTTCTGAAGTACTTGTATACAGATGAAGTAGATCTGCCTCCTGAAGATGCAATTGGTAAATAGTTTGTTAGAAAGAATTCAAAATTGTCTTGAATATTTATGCAATTCAATAATTTAATATTGCCTTACAACATCTCAACACTTATGTGATCTACTTTATGTATTTGATTGTTATATTACATTTTTTTCTTCCTTATTTGATGTAATGGAACTGGACAATATTTACTGTTTTCTATCAATTTTTTTTTTTTTTACAGAAATCCTTTATTTCGATGTCAATAAACATACATTATTTATAATTTTTTTACTTATTCTCATTTATTATTTAAATAAATGAAATAATAACTTCGCCTATTTATTTTTCTAAGTATTGAGGCTTATTAACTGATGAGTATTAATGAATAATTTTCATTTAATATATTGTAATTTAATGAAAAATAAATGTATATTCATAGCAACTGAAAATAGTTTTGAATTTTTTTTCTTTTGCAGATTTTTTATTGTATTAAATAAATATATATATATAAAGTTTTCTTGATGCAAGTTTTTTTTTTTTTTATACTGTTTCAAATTGTTATTTTCCAATAATAGGGCTGTTGGACCTTGCAAACTCTTACTGTGAAGTTCAGCTCAAAAAGCATTGTGAGTGCATCATCAAGCATGGCATTACTGTAGAAAATGTGGCAATGCTGTATGCTGCTGCTATAAAATACTGTGCGAAGGTGAGATGTATGACAAATTTCCTATTATAATGTTTAATTCTTTAATTAATTAAAACTATAATGCTATATGTATCACAGTTTCAGAACAGTTGATTTAGGAATTTATGTTGGTTCAATTTCTTTAATTTATTTGTGTATGTTGTTTCAATTTATTTGTGTATTGTATTTTTAAAAAAATGCTGGATGTTTTAGTGCTTTAAAAAAAAAAAAAATTATAATTATTTCCCCAAAATGATATTAAATTGTTATTTTCTCTCATATCTTCTTATATAATTTCAGGAATTAGAAGATTTTTGCTTTGGATTCGCCTTAAATCATCTTACTGCTGTTGCACAAACGGAGGCTTTTAATAAGTTGGATGAGCCCACTATTAAGAATTTTATTTGTAAAGCTGCGAGGAATGGGGCTTTTAAATACTGACAACGATTTTGAACTAGGCCTTTGGAACACATGTACGTAATTTGAGATTTTTTGTGCATATAATACAATTTATTTCTCCTTTCTTAAAAATCAATTCAATATTTTTTTACCTCCACGTTTAAACAATTGCTTATGAGTGATGGTTAAACTTTACTTGTCTTGTACTGCTAAAGTTCTAATTTTGCCAAATGCAGTATTTACTAAAATATTACTTGAAAAAAAGGAAGTTTAGACAACAAAATTTTAGCTAATTAACTGACATGGTACAGCTCAGAAGAAACATTTATTTCAACTTTTTTACCTAACTTTCAAGGCTTTAAATGCAGCTTAAAAAATTAGAAAACTGGATTTGATTAGATTGTTTGTCAATGCAGCATAAAGTTGTTTGACTTCCAAATTTTTTTTTAAATATGATGTTTTTTGCTGACTTTCATCGCTTTCACGTGAAGTTCTGCTTTTTTTTTTTGTTGAGGAACTGTACCATTTCTGTAATTAATGGAATTTGAAGGATAAATAACATGCAGCTGTTAAACTTGTCAATTAAAAATTAATATCTTGATGTTACCTGACAATAATCAACATAGAATCAAATAAGTTTATGGATGTAAATCAAAATGATATATTAGACAAAACTACCCATTGCAGATAAAATAATGCACAAAATGTATTAAACTTAGTGTTAATTTTGTTGGCTGTATCTGTTTAAAAAGAATGAGGAACATTTAATTTTGTGTTTTGCTTAAAACTTATAATTATTATTTAATTAACATAAAACATTGAATTTTTTTTTTTTTTAATACCTCCTAGTGTTATCTTTTATAATTGGAAGCTTATTGTTGCATATATTGTGTGCTGAGACAATTATCTGAATCAAACTTTTGTTGTTTTGTCATTTACACATATAAACTTATTAAATTCAATATTTAATATTGTCAGGAAGCATTAATTTATATTACTCTTCTATGTATAGAAACGTACATGCACGTCTGAGCTATAAAATGTTTTAAAATAAAGTACAAACTGTGAGTGTGTAATTGAATTGTTAATTGCCTTATGCCTCATTAACTGCAAAATGTCTAGTTTTGATATAACTAAAAAAGTTATTTACACATTCGAAAATTTATTTCTAAAAAAATTTAAAATATCAAATGTGAGAGATGACTTGTGAACTTAGGAGGTGAAGTAAGTTTAACTTTTAAGTTTCATGGAGGCAGTGGGAAAATTATTTTTTTCCTCTGCAGTTAGTGAAATTCCGTCACAAATTACTTTTTGCTTACTCTTTTTTTAACAGTTTCTATATTATTAATAATTAATAAGTCAAATTAAAGGTAAAAATAAGTAACATTTACTCCTAACTTTATTTTTAACAATTCATATTTATAAACCTTAATAAATGACTAACTGTTTTATCAGAAAAAAATTCGGCAAAAATTAGTGCTCTTTACAAATCACCATAATATGTATCCTTGACTTCATACCATTTGATGATGCTCTTTTATTTGAATAAAAATTAACCTGGGATGGCATTAACATTCCAATTATTTCCTCTTCATTCTGCTAGTGTTGTATTTTGAATGAGAAGATTAAAAAATCTCGGTACACATTCTGCTAATATACCATGTATGTGCTTTTACAAAAACATTTTATAGGTTGAAACACACATTTAATTTGGAGATAACTGTACAAGTTTTTTTCTTTTGAAATGCTTTGGAGTTTTGCGGTTATTAGTATATACCTCATCATCAACTAAATTTAAAGCTTCAGTATCTTCAAGTGAAGCAGTGGATGCAGAACTTGTCTTAGGCTTGATCTTTTTATTCTCAATCAAGACCTAGAGATGTGTATCTCGTACATATTTACTTCCATTAAATGAAAACTATTCTAAAATACATTAAAATAACTTCTTTGGTGACAAACAAATAACACTTGTTGGAGCATTTGCATTGGATTTTTCGGAATAGTTTTAGGGGCAAACTCAGAAACAATAAAATAACATACCCTCGCGGAACTCATGCATTTTGTATAAAAAATCACCTAGTATTCAGTTTGTATTTGAACTCAAAATAAATATTAAACTTCAAATCAGAACCAAATTTTGCCTTTAGTCATATACTAACATATAATACTAGGTAGAAATTATAGAATATTGGTGCAATTGGCAATATAACTGCTCAATTCCTAGATAACTGATTTATTTTAATAGCATGAAAAGGATCCAATTAAAGTGTCTATCATACTTGTAAATCACTTGTAAGTATCTGCATGGACAATACCAGTCCTAATTTTATGCGAAGTCTGCACACCTAGTGCTGAATGACTGAATATTTTTCATACTTTTTAAAAACTACACAATAAAGCTATCAAACACTGTGATAAAATGTAATTATCTTAAAACTGCAACTATCTTGAATGTAATTATCTAAACAAATTTACTCAGAAACAAGCTGCTTGAATGTTGATGAACTCCTTCAGCAACCTTGTCTAGAGCAGAAAACCTCTAAGTGATATTATCTTAGGATTTTCTGCTCTAAAAAAATACTTTAAGCCCAGTAAATGATAATAAATAAAATGTTACAGTTGGTTTTTCTGCGAAACAAAGTGTGTACCCATACTCTATAAAAAAAACAATGATATAATTTTTTTTTTATGGGGTTACTTCAATAAAAGATTCAATTATTATTTATCTTATAAAAAATATATTAATACATTTTTGAAAATTTTCATTTTTCATATCAAAAATTCTTTTTTGAAAAATTGGCTAAAGATCTTTCTAAAAATTGAAAGTCTATTCAATAGTTACTAACATTAAATTACGGATGCCCAAATTCCTGTATATTTTGCATGTTTCATATTAAGTCACTCAATGTGGTATATTTCAAATCTTGCAACTGAATTTTGAACCACTTTCTATTGTTCTATCTACTAAATACTTGTTATAGATTAATAAACATGCTGATAACTATATTCAATGATAATCATTATAAACCAATAATTATTAGTTATAGAAAATAATTATCTTTTGTGCCCTTGTTTATACTAATTGATAAATGGTACACACTTTTTTCTCTTGTGTTTAATCTAATGTCTTGATTTTTTTTCTTATCTGTAATTATATTACTTAATTTTTTCTTAACTATAATAGTAAAAAATAAAAATCCATGTGTTTATTCTAACTTAGTGAACTACTATGTGCATCAAAACTTTATTTAATACACTATGAAGTTTTTTCAAATTCGATTCTGAATACACTTGCAGATTATTAATAAAAAATAATTGAGTTGCAATTTTGGATACTAAAAATGGAAAATATTTATTTTCTTTTTATGTTTTACAATCATTAAATTAAAAAGTAAGAAGAAAAAAAATTCTCTTCAACTGTTTTTAAATATATGCTGAGTATTCTGTTGTACCTGACTCTTACTATCTTGAAACTGGTTATTGAGTGAAACATAGTTTATTTTTAGTCAGTTACATTATTTTCCCTTTCTATTCATGTATTAATAAGTTATTTTCACTTTTTATTGCATTTATGAAATGCATGTTAATTTTTTAAGTAAAATTTTTTGTAATATATGTGTATTTTTTCAGGTAACAAAGGTTATGAGAAAAATTTATTTAGGGTGATTTTCAGTGGTTATGGTACATTTATGTTTCAACTCAAGTATGTAAGTTTTTGCTTCATGTTTATAGTTTTGACTTGTATCATTCATGATATCATTTCTTGTTTAGTATGCCTGATATGTAAACAGTATTAGAAGAAACCGCAATTTGTAAAATAAATTTTTCTGTAATCTTATTTGCAGTGTGTCTCAAACGCCTAGTTCATGTACTTAAAAACATTAAATTGAGTACACAAAGCTTTTTTAAGCCATGCTCAGTCAAAATGTCATATAAATATCACTTCCTTTTCTATTTTGATTATTGTTTCATTGAGTTGTTGTTGTTATTGAAATTGTATTCAAATGAAATAGTGATAGAATGTGTAAAAATTGTTTAATCGTTCTAGTCCTAGTAGTTTTATGTGTAATTTTCTATCCATACACATGGAGATGCAATTGCTCTTAAAAGTATTGTAGCTGGACTACTTTTCTTTTACTTCAGAGATTAACTATTATACAAATCAAAGCATTTCACAAAGAAAATAACTTTGGTAAAACCCAGATGACATTGTTTTTCTTAAAGTCTTGTAGCTGGACTACCACAATTTTTTTTTTAGATTAGTCTTCATATGACGTAAATAAATGTATTTTGTATTGGAATATATTTCACATTTGTTTTGGGAACTTTATATTGTTACAAAATTTTGCTTCAAAGAAAATTTGCTGCTATCTATTTAAAATTTTATAAAGCATTTTATTGAAAATATCAAGAATTATTGTAGAGATTTCTGGTTAATATCTATATATATATATATACACTATTGTACTTAATATTATAAAATTGTAATAAAATCAAACAAACATTACTCATCTAATATATTTAGTTTCACCATTTCTGTTAACGTCTTACAAATCAGAAAATTATTATTATTTTTTTTTCTATCTACATTTAAGTAAAAGGATATAAAATGTCTTTCTACATAAAGTTAATTGTACATTCACATGTAAGAAGTAAATATTTAAAAACTTAACATAAACCAATTATTAATGCAAAATGCTTGAATATTGAACTGCATTTTAATTATATTAATATTTAATTATTTTTCCAATTATACAATTTAGTGTAATAAAATTTGTTAGGTGCTAAATTGTGCTTATTCTATTACTTGTTTTATTTTTCCATATATAATTAAATACGGTGGTTAGTATAACAATAATTAATAAACAATTTAAAACATAAGAAAGTATACATATTTTATTCCATGGCATTCTTGTTAAATACTCTTGTAAGTGACATACTACATAGCATTTAAATGTTTGCTTTTTTTATATGTAAGTGCAAAACCCTTAATTTATATTTGATTAAATTTTTTACCATTTGTTTTTGAATTATAAGTGTATACATGCACACATTGTTTTGTTTAAGTGAACTTGCATGTTCACTTTCATTTTTATATGCAAAATATGTTAGAAATCCATTTTTTCTAAAATATTTTTTTTTTTTATGAAATTTACTGTGTAAAATTATATTTATAAATGACAAAAAAGATTAAATATCTTGTAATATTATAAAATAACTTTTCAAAATTTCTCTACAAAATTTGGAAATAATTCAAGTATTGAATAAGGATCTTACATTGCTAAAAGATTAGAAATTTTACTTGCTAATATTTATTTAATAATGACATTTTCCTATTCACCATTTTTTTTTTTAATATTGACATTTTATATTAGTACAGCAGTATTTGTTATGTGAATATTTATTCTGAATACATTTTAAAATTTCTGAAGCTATAAATGTTTTATGCCTAACAGTATGTTTTTAAAACTGAGCACAAAATATATATTGCTGATTTTTCTTTGTACTTAATTTTATTATACTCAATTACTAATAATGTTGAGAAACATTTTTGTGTAGTTTGTAATGTGTTAAGTATTATTGTTTGTACTGTGGTATGTATGAGTAGTAATTTAAACTTATATATTGTGATCGATACTTATAAAAATTGTAATGTACCTGAAAAATATTATATTACACATTTGTTTAATTTAAATGGTTACCTTCATCACTTTGTTTTAATTTCAGATTTCCATACAAATGGATTTGTTAAGTAGTTCATCTCACTTATTAAGTTTGCCTACATAAAACAGCTTACTATTTTTGAAATAAATATTGCAAACTTTATAACTGTAGCACATTCAATTAGATTGATTTAGCAGATGTAATAATAGTTTGCATTACTAATAACTGCTTAATTTTTAATATTATATATAAAAATATGTAGTCTGTTTAACACTATTCATATTTTAGGCTTTCACATATGCACCAATTTTTGAAATGGGATTTTGATTTTTAAGATATGTTCTAGTTTTTAAATAATCAATAGTAATGAATTATTATTTGAATAATAATGATTAATAGTTTGAATAGTTATAGATTATTGCTTTTCAACTAAATATAATTTTTACATTGGTATCTGCTTCTGTTGTTTGAACAACACTTTACAGTTTTTATTATATAGATTTCATTGTGCAATTTAGTTAGATATTGTTATTAAGTTTGTTGACACACTGCTTTAACTTATTAATTACATTTTGCTGGGTTTTTAAAATATTTTATAGGTATAGTTTGGATGTTTTATGCCATCAATATTACGTATTGCTAAATATTAAAAAAAAATGCTTGTAGACTTGATTACTGATTAAGTTTAGTGTCATCTATAATGAAGGTTTTTGTTTGCAGTATCGTAAATATTTTGTAGGGTAGTCCTAATTTAAATAATTAAATTAACTTGTGTTATTATTACAATCTATTTGTTTTCAATTTATTACTAGTCTTTATATTAATTAACAGTTAACTACTTGGAAACATATTATAGCTTTTAAACTTATTATTTGGGAAGAATAAAATAGTAAAAAAATTCTAATATGTTAATTAGTCCATGCATTGTCATGAGACATTATAATTGTTATATTCATAATTAGGTACCTGTAACATATCTTAGTTACATTTAGTGTATTCTAAAGATTATTTTACTTTTAGATTTTCCTTATTTTAAGGAAGGTTTTCATTTTTCTCAACAATACAGGTTTATTTAGCATATAGTTATCCTTTGAAATAGATGCTTTTACAAGAAGAATCTGCAGAATGTGATTAATAATTTTTTTTTTCTAATGAAAGTTTTACACTTGTGCTATGTACAGATATTGTCAAGCAGTATCAACTGCATTGGGATTAAATAATGCATTCCTTAGGTTTTCATAATTTTGGTGCTGTATTATGGTCACTAGTTTTTGTTTTCATTACAATTTTGTATTTTTTATGTTACATGACTATTATATAATTGTATTGTTATGCTTGTTTCGTTTTTTGTTGGACATGTGACTTTTACGTTTTTACATTTTTAGACATTTAAAGGAAATAAAGATATTTGTGAATACTTGAGTACTTTAATGATTATACAATTTATATGCCTTAATGACAGGTCTAGAAGTATATTACAACCAATCTAGAAATTTTTTACAATCATAAATTAATTTGTATAAAAGTTCCATAAAAACTGATTGAGGCAACTTGATAATTGTTTGCAAACTTTCTTGCTTGTACCCAACTTGTTGTACATAATTATTTCATTTCACAGAAGCTTGTTTAAAATCATTTTTTAGATAACCTTCTTTCTTGCTTTTATAACTTACAAAATATGTTAAAAAGTGGCATTTAAATGTTTATCTTTTAACACCCCTTGTAATATTTTATAACAAAGTAAACTTTAATTGTATTTTTTATTATTATTTTCTAAATGTAGTTAGTTTTTTATGTTAACCCCACTTATTACAAAATTAATATTTTTCAGCCATTTCCACACTATTTAGGTAATTATTAAGACATTTTTATATACCAATTTTCCTATTTTATTTTCAAACATGTTGGCTTTATTATACATTATTATACTATTCAATTAAAACATTTTTACTTCAACTCATTTAAGTTATTTTAACAAAAAGTAATCTTATCTTCCTATTGTTATTCGAATTTTAAATTACAGGAAGTTTTCACTAAACATCAGACCTTAAAGCAAGATACATTTAATTGAAATTATATACAGTTAAATATAAAAGATAGAACAAACAAGATACAATTCATAAAAGTTTCTTGATTATCATCATTCTATTTTTTATAAACAAGTAGTATCATCTCTAATTAATACTGTAAAGGCTAATGAAATATTTCTACAACGATCATGATGATATACAACACTCTTTTATTTTGTTCAAATATTTCGATGTATTTAATTATGACATGTTTTTTTTTTTTAAAGTGTACAATTCTTAAAAGGTCGGTACTAAAAGTTTCTTTGTTAGAACTCATTCAACAAAGCCTTATCTTAGCCGTTCTTATTTTAGAATCAATCCAATTTCCACTCACTTCTTTCTTTCAAACATACATAAAGGAATCCTGTATCATTAGAGTTCATTTTTTAGATTGTTCACTTAAATACAAAATGGTAATGAAAACTGAATTAGCAGTCATCATTGAATGGGAATTAAGATGCTAAGTTGTCATACATGACATTTTGAAATTTATTGTATGGTTAGTATTACAATAATTATGCATACAAATTTAGTAGTTTTTTATTCCTGTAAGAAAATAAAAACAACTTTGTGCTTTACTGCTTTTAATATGCAGATTATTCTTTACTTGTTGATTGAAAAGGATGATTTTTAAAATTTTCTGTTTGTGTATACTTAGGACCTTTGGAAAAATGTGTTTTAGAAATCATTCGTTTCAATTCAGATGTAAAGAATCATACAAGTATTAAAATTAAGTTTCATAGAAAATTATATCGACTTTTTTTTTACAAAATCATTCTAATATCAAGAGTTTCTTTCAAACATATGGCAACGCTGCTTTCCCATTCTCATCCAATGGCCGCCACTAAATGGGATCATTTCGGAAAAGTGTGGGTGGTGAATACCAAGTGATGTGAGATTCCTCTTTCTATGCTTTCAGATGACACTTTGAATTCTATATAATCTAATGAAGAGATCATATGAATTTAATTTTGGCTCGCAGTCCTTTTCCTTCCATTTCGTCATCGGCTGCTATGAGTATGATGAAGGTACCACCCACTGATGTCATTTTCGTACCTGGCTCAATATCTGTGCCACAGTAACTGAAAATAAAGAAATTATGTTATAAATATGATTTTTAACATCAGTTAAATTTCTGCAACAAAACTTATCCTTTAACTCCAAGTATTCAGAAATATTCTATAGTGTATTTGTAATATAATCCTACCAATTTTACTATTAAATTCATGGTTCAGAGTCCTGCCTAGCTAAAAAAAATAGAGAACTTGATTTTCCGCTTTTAGGCGTTCCATTACTCTGCTTGAAAATTGTGTTAAACACTATTACGCTTGTGAAAGATGATCTTGCGTTGATTGTCGGACTACCTTTTTTGGGAGTTTTTCAGGCCTTCTTCCATTTGTAAGAGTATTTTGTGGCACTTTCTTTTAAAGTATCTCCACCAAGGACCTTTAAATTGATGTCAGTTGTTCAAGAATGTGTTTCAATGCACAATTTGCTCTCATGTAACTCGTAGGCCATAACTAATCCAGCAAAGTAACTTATTGTAAAATCTAAACATTATAAATTAATAACTCTAAAATGTTTAATCATAAATCAAATAAATACATAAACACGATTGTTGATGTTAGATATGTCCCCAACTTCTGAGAATTTGATATTTTTTTTTTTTTGCTAAATGAAAGAATTTAAATATTTGAGTACAATTACATTTTAAACTGGATTCCAGATAAAGAAAACGGTAATTTTCAAAACAAAAATGCGTTCAAATGCTCACTATTATGGTCTAACAGAATATAAATTACAGTAAAGATGTGGATCTCGATGCCATATATTATAAGTATATGGACTTCTAATATTTATAGTATTGATATTTACATAAAATGTGCTTGCATTTTCTTAAAATAATCCGGAATTTCTTTACTGCAATAGTTTTTAATCAATTCCTACTCATAGTACCTATTGAAGGAGCTTGTGCTTTGAAATTGTTTTTATTCTGTATTCTATAATTGAGAAAGTATAGTGATAAGAAATTATGGAGGAAATTTAAATTGATTTCATTCTATTTGAAAATATTTTTTAAAAAGCTGAGTATTTGATCAAGTTGATCTTGTAAGAAAACTGAGGTTATAAATCCTAATAACAGTATAACTAACGTATTGTAATTTTATTCAAATCTAGAAAACCTTACAAAATAAAAAGAAGCATTTAAAAATTAATATATTTATGTAATGTCAATTCTAAATGCGCATATCATAAAATCCAATTTCTTCTGGTGATTGCGGTGAAAGAAGCCAGTGAAGCGAGTATAGTTAATTAACTTACAATTGATGTTCGTATAGTAAACATTCAAAGAGCATTAACATTTATAGAATAGAGGTGAAATATATAATTTAAAAATCTCGTTTGATGGCCACTAAGAAAATTGATTTTGTTTATGAAACAAGATAAATAATTTACGATAACACTGAATTGTGAATAAGTATGCTTACAAAGTTCCAGAGTAGTAATCCGTGTTTCGAATCTCTACTCTTTCATGAACACATCTGCCGTAGAAAGAACTGGATTGCTGCTGTAACCGTTCACGGAAACTAAATTCTTCAAATTCAACTTCCACTTCTTTTCGATGAGGAGCCTGGAATGTAAAAGTATATTAACTTTGCAAATTATCTAGAGCTTTGAAAGTAATTTTTTCTCCCAATTAATGTTATTTTTGTTGTTGTTAATTTTATATTAATTTTAATATATATTATTGCGTAACTATTAATTTCAGCACAAGTGGCTGTCAGACTTTCATAAATCTGGAGGATAGTACTGCAATTTTTTAAAGACTGAGTAGTATGGATAAATATACTTATTTGTTTTACAAATTGCCTTCATTGTATTCTACATACGTTTATCCTAATGAATATGTCTAATGCTTGAAGAGACGGAAATTTCGTTGCAATTATGCCTTATCTTGTTTGAACTTTTTATTTTTTGCTCGTGTTGGGAACTGATAAGAATTTTAGACATTTCTCTTTGTTTCTTCGGCTGGTATTTAAACCCAAGAATTATAAATAAATATATCAGAAACTATATTACTTCGTAAATTTTGAAATTTTCTTTTCTTACTGCGGTCTCTTGAAACTTAAATGCTTTCAACGGACTTTCGGAAAGCATATTACATTTCGGCAACATAACCCCATATCCTACAACTAATCGTAATGAGTTTTTACCAAACTTCTTCCTTGTAATGCGCCACAAATCTTTTGAGTTTCATTTCAGATATAAATTTTAAAAGCTTCAATTTTAATTCTGTTTTCTTTTCTTTAGAGTAACTTTTGGCAATCCATCAAATACTTCCCGACAAAATTAAATTCAGCATTGATATATTTTTCACCGCCGCCGCATTAAATTTAATTCATATTTTCTTTTTAGGAGATTGATAAGTGTGCATTGTTTCATTTAGTCAAACGACATCGTTATGGATTGATATAAAAAAGAGCACCGGGAGACGTGCTAAAAAGTCCTTTTTATCCTTTAGGATTTATCCAAAACTAGTTTTTAAACATGTGACAATATAAGTACACTATCACAAAATTTATGTTATTGGTGATGGGGGGGGGGGGTCAATGGTCAGGTGAAGATCTTCCTCCGATTTAATGGTAATTTGTACTTGAGGGGAGTATACTTGACGCAATTTCGTCCTAGAGGTGACCCAACAGATCAAAGAAGTCAACTCGCAATTTATGGCCTATTTGGGATTGGATAGAGATACGGGAGGTGATATTTTGAAGAGGTCCCATCAAATTGGATATTTCTCAAAAGTAGGGAACATATAATTAGAGAAGTCGAAAGGCTGGTCAAGCTCTCTGATGCACTCTATCCTTTTATCTTTTTTGACTTGGATATTTTTACACAATTAATCCGTCTACTACTGTTAATTTTCACGTTGGAACGGTATGAAGGAGCCCTGACCGTAACGAGCTGTGAGAGGCGTAATCGTTAAGCCAAAGAAAAATCCAAAGCCTTTTTTTCTGTTGCATCCTACTATCCAATTATTACTACTACTACTACTTGTATTCTACAATTTCTTGAATTTGATGTACTTTGCTTCCAGTAATTATTGCGATTTGTGAATGAATCTATTATTGCGATTTGTGAATTTGCACATTTAATATTTTTCGTTGCTCCCATGACTCAATGTTAATGAGCTTAATGATAACAATTTTCGCCAATTTTTAATCGTTTTTATTGAGCGTTCTAAACTAACCACGACAGTTTGGTACTTGAAACCGCCAACACAATTAACCACGACAAAACAAACTAATAGAAATACAGAAGCCATTACAATATTACATTTAAATAAATAATTAGATTTCAGCTAAAAGAATAACATTTGAAATGAAAAGGAAGGGATTCCCATGAAGTGCTACAAAGAAAATTTCGTCGATCTTGGATGCTTCAACTAAATCACGCAGTCATTCTTGTCTGGCATATATTTTAGAGAATCGACTTTTGGCCAGCTAAACTAAATTTTTCAAATATGTCTATGCGGCAGTAGCTGTTGTCATTGGCGGATCCAGCGAAGGGCGATCGCTCCCTCCGTTATTCCTGGACCGCTCACGTTTTAATGAGCTCTGTTCTCAGTCTTTGGATGAAATCAATCAATATTTGAGGAATCCGCACTGAATATTTTTAATATAAATGTTCTCATCCCCAAAAATAGAGATGAAAAAGCCGAAGACGAAGCAAGACAACAAAGCAAATTATAGTTTGAAAATGTACAATGTGTATACGTATTTCGTTGTTAAATTGTTCTGTCTATCATATTTAACAATATTTTATTGTGAACCAAATAATTGTAGTAACTCTAATTTATTGTCGTAAATTCACACGTAACCAACCATTGTGTCGCCTTTATGTTATTGAGACTTTTTACCTCTTTGTAACATATTCTGTATAATCAAAGTTAAGTTATCCCATGGTATAGTAAAATAACTTATGAGCAAAAAAATTTACCTAAGTACCAATTATTAAACAGCCACCACCCCTTCCGTAATAAAACTCTGGATCCGCCCTCCTAGCTGTTGTCTAATTATTTTATGATTTTGATTAAACTCAGATAAGCTAACTACCATTTAATTTAGTAGACGCCAGCGTGCTTTGAAAGAAAAGCAGTGTTTGGGTTTACAAAAAAAAAAAAAAATTGATTAAAAGTGATTAAAATACTGATCAAGTAACACAGTATGATAAAAGTATAATATGAAAGTTATTATCAAGAACCCCATGTATGTATTTATGTGAAATAATTTTACGATTGATAGCTTAACTTCGACAAAACTAAATTTATTATATATGAAACGTTCCGAATATGAAAGGCGAACTTGTTTCTTTTCATGTCATTCTATAGAGCCCCAATAGAGTGTTCCTGATGAATTTTATTTTCTTCCCTTTCTAAAGATGTCATAAAATTTAGAATTTGTTGAGTTCGCATTGGGCACTCAAAATTTTGTTATCCTCGATATCACTGTCGATTGAGTTTGTCCTTGCCCTACGGGTATTTGGAAAGCTTCATATGTACCTCAGAAATGTACACTGTCCAAACATATCTTCTCATCTTTTGTGAGGCTGATGTTACAGATATCTATTCATAACCCAAAGCCTCTACGTTTTGTAAATCCATAAATACTAGTAAATGCCACTGGTGTTTGAAATGAAGAAAATAGTGAAGTCCAATAAGGCGGACACTGTGGTACAAAGCAGTAAAATTCATTGAAAAAATATGCCGTTTGACATGTACTACCTATTTTAAATTTAATATGAGCAGAAATGAGTGCATAACTATTACTATTTCATTAGGAATTAAAATTTGCATTATTAACGAAAAATAATATTTTGAATCAAAAACTTAACCACCACACTTGCGCCCGCCTGCAAACAAAACTGCCGGCGGCTACAGAGAGTTTCCTAATAGGTTTTGGTAGCTCGTGCTCCATAAGGGTTATCAACTATCGATTTTAATTGCCAGTGAATCCGCTATTAATTTTCATTCAATTTTTGAATTTTTTTTATATAGCTTTACTGTTTCAAACTTTTATTTAATATTTATCAGTATGAATGTGATTTTCGAAGATGGCTATGAAGTTATATTAATGATTTTATGGTGTAGGTAAATTGGATTTCAAAGATGGTACTTTGTTTTGAGATTTCTAATAAAAGAAAATAGAACTATCTTCATCAAGAAATAGTAATTGTTTACTTTTTAGGGGACTGGTTAGATTTGACAAAAATAAACAAATGCTTTGAGTGAAGAATACTTAAACGACGAATGAAAACTTGTAGGCTACAATTTTACCTACGTCATTAAAAATGTTTTAGGCTATTAGAAATATATCACGGAGTTTAAATGTGCATGCAATGGTAAACAAATGGTTTAAAGATAAAATTGAGTTATTTAGATTTTAATAAAGGGGCATTTAGGGGTTTCGAAATAAATGCATCAGGTTATGAAATTTTATGATAATAAATTTATGATAAAAAATTAATCTGTAAACGCGGTACTATAAAGCTTTATTAATAATTATTACTTAATGTTTAATTATATTTTAAATTTTATAATAAATACACTTAAAGATAAAAATACCTTGGTTGGTCGGTATTATTTTCTGGCGCAAGAGTTCTTGAAGGCAGTACTGAGCTGGAATATCGTTAGTCGAATTTTAACTACTGAGAGTAGTCCAAGTTAAAAGTATTAAAAACAATTAGCTTTACCACAGCTAAACATATTTTGATATCATGCTTTTTCACTAACCGTTATTATCCAACTACAGCTCATCTCTGGTTCTTTTCTCTCTGGAAAACCGGGAGTTTCAATAATTGTTTCGTCTGTTATGTTTCCACCACAGGGAGGGTCATCTAAAATTAGCAAGAGTAGTACCATAAGATCTCTATATTTTACAAATAGTGTTACAGGAAGTTTTTTTTTCTCCCTTCAGAAAAAGGGGATTGTACCAGTGGTACAATGTACCACGGTATCATAATGTCTAGTAGTACAGTTTTTCCGGAAATAGTGGGCGTGAAGTCTAAATTCTCATATTCAAATAGTATTCGCATTGGACAGTACACGAAAAATCTTATAGAACAACGTTATTTTTCAACATTAAATAGATGCTCATACGGAAATAATAGTTTGAATTGACATAAAAAGCAAAAAAAAAAAAAAGCGTTGTAATATCAACGTATTAGAATTCGTTGTACATTAAAGTAGGACAGAAAATATACTTTTATTTAAATAAAGCGAATTTAATGCAATAACCTATTTTATTAATATAATAATAGAACTTAGATGTTCGCTTTGATTCCCGTTATTATTTTACACATATACTAGTTTTGGAATTATTCGTGCAAGGGTAATGTCACTTAAAAGAGCATAAATAACTAGCATACATGATGAGTATTATTTTACATATGATGAGGCATATAATGAGAAGATGCATATGAATCATTAAATGTAAATAGAGAGCATGCCAATAGCTTTTCAATTGGACAAGACCATTTTTTACATTTAGCGATGTAATTTAAAGGCAATTTAGAAAAAAATATTTTAGATATTAAATACTTAGTAATTAGTATCAAAAATGTAAAGATGTGTTATAGGATTAGTATATTATTTAAATACCAGTTTTTTCTCACAAAATTGTTTCATCATAGATTCTAAAACAATTTATTTAACTAAGTTTTTTTTTTTTTTTTTTTTTTTTTTTTTTTTTTTTTTTTTTTTTTTTTTTTTTTTTGCATTAAAATTACTTTTCACAAAGTTTATCCACTAAGTGAAGCATTTACAAAATACTGGGAAATGGTTTTTGGGTGTATGTTGAATGAGGGAAAAGAGAGCTGTTTTTCTTCACAAACTCAAATTATGAACAAAACCATATAATTTTGATTAGCGATAATTTTAGTGTTCCAAAACCTGGTGTGAAAAGTAGCAATGTTTATATACGTACACTAAAAAAAAAAAAAAAAAAAAAAAAAAAAAAAAAAAAAAAAAAAAGAATTTTAGAAGTTTAATAACATTTTCATATGTAAGATACATATATATATATATATATTTAGTGTGAAGGGTCGAGTGAAAGAAGTTAAAGAATTGTTGTCAATAAATTTGAATGTTTCGTATCCATTCAATAAATGTTACAATAATAATTATACGATATCGGCTTTGTGTTTTGTTAAAAATTTTTAAAATCCTAAATAAAATGAATATACCATATTCCGTACGTGGACCTATACGCTAGCATTTAACTTACCGTAATAGTTTCTCACAATGTCTTGGCACCTCTCCCCAGCTGTATGCGGTGGGCAAACACAAGAGCAGGAACCTTCGTCCTTGAAAGGTCCGAGATAACCGCCGTTTTCACAATGCACTTGACCACGATTCGGACACTTAGCTGAAGATATAGATGAAGAAACAGAATAACATACTTATATTACTGAAATAATGAATAACTAGGGGGCTTCGCCCCCTGCTCGCTAACGCTCGCCAACCCCCAAACACCTCGCTGCGCTCGGATTGAGCGGCTTTGCCGCTCGAATTTGTGGTTAAAACATCTTGCTGCGCTTGAATAGGTTTGCCAGACATAAAAAATGTAACCAAATTTTTATAACTTTAATGTAAGGCCTAATAGAGAAAACACCCAAATTGCAAGTTTCATAATAGAAAGTTAAATATACTATCCGCCAACATTCTGATTTAAAACTTCATTAGTTATGCCCTTACATTGAAGTCCCAATATCTTTTATTTATTCTGATAAGTCGCCCCGTTAGAGAACGACGTCCAACGCGAGGCATTTTCTGGATAGAAATACTTCAAAATAATATTTACTCTAATACAAAAATGCTTCAGAAAAACAGAAAAAATCTACTTTGAAACGAAGAGTTTAAAAAGAGCTTTAAAATTAGCAACGGTTGGTTGGTTGGTTGAACCCCCGAGCAGCGGGTTTGTTTACTTAAGGATGTTGCCATTCTTATATTCAAAATCATTGAGGCTTTGTAGTAGCTTAATGATGAAAAATATTGAAATTTAACTAATTAATAAAGTGTTAAAAAATTATTTTGGCACGTTTTGGCAAATCTACAGCTTATTTCCTTTAAAATGACACCTTGATCATTGAAATTGGTTGAGTAGTTTAGGCGGACGGACTAACCCCAAAAAACGTATTGCCTATTAAATATATAGATTTTGATAAATTTAGGATAACACTTTTCAATTGTTAAATTCAACAGAACACTGAATGCTTTTTCATCAAAAAATCTGTAAATGAGCATTTTTTCCCTTTCCCTTCTTAGGAATGTATGGATCAATTAGTATTGTAGTTGGCGATCCGGTTTCTTCCATCCCCAATTTAGCTTGGCTTGTGATTTTAAATGTGATCGCAGTGGTAATATTATTTTCAAAAATGCCAGTCCAACAAAAGAGTGACAGACACAATCAGTGGAATAGGAATTTTTTTTATTACTAATTAAAATTTACGTCGATATGATTTCGTAAATAAATATTTGAAAATAAAAATCACTTATGGCACTAGTATATTTTTTGATATTTTTTGGATGAAAAGGATCTTCAAGTTATTCACTATAATTATATAAGTAGAAGAATTGGAAGAAGACTGACAGAAAAAAAAGAAAAAAAAAGAACTTATTATGACCAGTTCAAAAACGTAACTGTATAAGATTTTAAGATTAATGTGCGAAATTTCATTTACTTACCATTGCATCTGTACATGGAATTTATCACTTTAGCATCTCTAAAACTTAAATCATTTCGTCGCATTCCGACAAGTCTTTGGTAATGAGGGTTACGACTGACTACTGTGTTTCTTTCATACATGCGACTGCTGAATGACTAAACAACAAAAGATATACTTCAGAAAGGCAGAACAATGTTTTGAAGAAATTTATGAAAAAATATCAATTTAATAAGCGTAAAGTGACTACATTTAAAAATCTGCGCTTTAATTAATTCTATTTCTAATAATCTTTTCTAATGATTAAACAAATTGTACAGAAAAAAAAGTTTTGTAATGGTATTTGGAGGAAATTTAGATTTGTAAACTAACTTTGATTTACAATTGTTCTTACTAATTTACTTCGTAGCTATAAATTTTCATGGTGTCCTCAATTTTCTCTTTCCGTTTTCATCATCAAAGCCCCCCCCCCCCCCTTCCCCCTAGTCGTGACTAGAACACTTCCATTATTTGTCTCTTTAGAGGATATTTGGAAAACTAAATACAGAGCTGTTAACAACAAGGAAATGTTGCCTAGATATTATGAACTTGTTCTCTTATTCCATTTCTTTAGCATGATACCTCTTAAGTGTGATATGTTAAATATTAAATTCCACATTTGATTAATCCATTTTTTCGAGTTTGATAATCTATTTAGACGAAATAATTTATTTAATCAAGATTCGATAATATTTTTTTTTTTATCGAAATAGGGAAATTTTTATAAAATTTTAGTATCTACTCAAATTTTTAATGCAACCTTACGCGACAAAATCGTGTTGAAAAATTAGAAAAAAAAAATCTTTACCATTGCCAATTTTAGGTAAATTAAAAACAGAATTATATTTCTTCAAGCGTGCTAAAAAAATAAAATATCTGTCCTTTTAATTGATCAGAGTACGTAAAAATATTCATACCATAAAGAAGCTGTAATAAAAACACTAAATTTTTTTTTCAAATATCAAACACAAGAATTCTAACTTACCTGTGGATGGTAATGCATTATGGAAGTCAAATCATACTCCACTCCATGTGCGTTGTCCAAACCTCTCCAAAACTGTGGTCTACCTCCAAGAGCTATGTTTCTCCACAGAACCCTCACGTGTCGGTCTCGGTCCAAACGAGACTGTTCGTGGTTCAGACCTAGAGCATGGCCAACTTCATGAACTACAACATAACGCTGAAAAGGATTGTTGTAGGAATTTTTGAGTAAGTATTTATTTTAGAGGATTTTAATGTACAAATGTGGAGAATTAAATAACTAAAGATTAAATAACCATCCCACTTCCTTCTGGGAGTACGTTAACCCTTTAATCAAATTTTTTAAATGTTAGTGAATTCACAATGACACAATTTATATATTTTTAATGCAATATGAAATTTTTTGTTACAAGCTCGAAAAATTGGCCTTTTATCAGATTTTTGGCATTTTAACAAAAAATTATCTTAATCCCTTTCTTCAAGGATGGCGTTTCCACTTTCATGCCACTTTTCAAAATTTTTTAGTGTCATTATAGTGACACAAATTATAGATTTTATTGTAATCTGAAAAAGTGTGTAACATCCCGAAGAAAGATGCTTTTTGGCATTTTTCGAGCTCTTGAACGGAAAATGTCTTCTTTCTCCTTTCTAAGAGAGCTTTGATGCTTTCATGGTTTTTAAATGTTATGACATCATAATGACACAAATTATCGATTTTAACGCAATTTAGAAATTTTTGTCATATAAGGAAAAAAAGTTGTATATTTCTGTCAATTTTTTAAGATAATAGCAATTTTTGTGAATAAAATTGCACCTAATTTTGTAAAATAATTGCACTTTTAATCGATTTCAGTGTTGTATAAATATTAATCAGTTTCTAAAAATTTGTTGCATTGTTTTTATCTTTAAATTTAGAGAGCACTATTTTGAAATTATTTGTAATTAGACCCATCCTAATGGATTATTGCCATCTGTTTTAAATTTGAAGCGATTATTTTGCTATTAAATTCATTAAATTTACCAACCTAAAACTTAAAAGCTTTTATAAATATGAGCATAGATACACACGCTTAAAATGTAGTTTAGTTTCATCTTTAGTTTAATTCTTTCATCTTTCATTAAATGTATTAAATATCGAAAAATAATTTGGTTCAAAACTACCTTTAAATTTATATATTGGTGTTACTGATTGCAACAGACTATTCAATGAATAATTTAATGTTTAGTTATAATCACGCTGAACTCAACATGTATTTAAGTAGTGAATATAGTATTACTTAATGAGAGTATAAATAAATCATGATAAATTTATGTTCAAACAATAGAAAAGGAAAAAAAGTTATCTTATTGATTTTCACTTTATTGGAAAGAAAACTCACAAATTTCTTCTCATAGAAGTATATTTCCTTTTTATATTTATGAGAAGAAATCTATTTTTTGGATGATTTCTACTTTTGAGGTTCTATTTCTATTCATAAGAAAAAACTCTACTTTTGCAGTATAAAATAAAATTAACGTATTTACCTTCTCACATCTGTTCCCAATTGAAAGATCTTGGCCGATCAAGGGTAATAAATTTCTTCCCATCGAAGACCAACAACTATCCAAAAAAAACACACCAGAAAATGAAAAAACAACAACAGGTAAATGATTTTAAAACTTAAAAAAGCATGAATATTTATTCAGCCAAATCTTACAGTGTTTCAAAAAAGTTATGGGGTTCATTTCTGCAACCTTTAGAAATTAGGAATCAGTGTAAATTGTAAATCAAAGTTTTTTAACAACGCTAATTTAAATGCCAAATCACGTAAATAACTTTCATTGACTTACTTACAGATTTTTTTTTTCATTTGTAACAGATTTGATTTGTTTTCACAAATATTCTCTTCCGCATTTTGAAAAATCTTTTTAAAACGACTTAGTAAAGTTCATTTTTACGAGGTGCCTCCAAGTTTTGAGACTCATTGTACTAAAATATCATTTTTGTGCCTGCAACTTAATTTGAAAATAAAAACAAAGGGGAAAATAAGCCCAACTTCGGTTTTAGTTTGAATAATTTATAATACAAATACTTCATAGTTGCGAATGGTCATTAGGTAGTGAGAATCCTGTGACATTTTATGTTCAGTAAACTGTAGGACTTAGGTTCTAAATTGTTTACAGATTTTGCAGGTATATATTTTTTACATCTTTCTTATAATAAATGGTGTCTCAAAAAGTAGTTTATCTTATGGTGCCTATTTTACTCCCTTTCTTAGATGTTAAAAAAAATGTCTCTACTTTTGGTGAAATAACCAACATATAATGGGTTTGGTCAGTTAGTTTTTATGGGTATCATACACCATTATCATTAACGACTTTTTCACACCCTATCAATAGAAAAAAAACGCATAACATAGCAAAAATTCATTCCGATGATTCTTACCCATTCCGATCGCCCCTGAAGCGAACATACCACAGCTGCGTCGTTCTCTCCACGAACCTCAAGCACGTCATATTCTCCCAGTGTTCCATTGCCTCACGGATCATACGACGCCCCAACGGATTCAAAGCTACAACACAGTTATAATTGAAGATCTTGGTGGAATACCATGTTAAGGAATATTTGAAAAAAAGTTATGATATACGGGTAGAGGAACATATTATGTCTGGCTTTAATTATGTAACTTACAATGATTCAGTCGAATCTAAATAATCAGTTTTCAGTGAAAAAGCATGCCATGTACATTTATAGTATAAGTGCTGGTGCATTAGTGGAAGAACATGTTAATTCTTGCACCACGTTGATATCATGAAAGCTTTCAGAGACAAAGTGAAATATATTAGGTTGAAGGAATTCAACTCGTACATTTCCAAGGATTGTTATGATCTAAATCAGCGATTCTCAACCTGTGGGGCGCGACCACACTAGAGGGGAGGCGCGAGAATATCCAAAAGAAAATATTATTAAAAAAAAATTAATTAACTGACTGAAAGGAAAGCACACATACACTTAGAAAACAAAATACATTTCGACATATTTAACAAATAAAGTAAAACAACTTACTAAATCAAAACGTACTTAATCAAAACATACTAAATTAAAAGCAAATTTAATAATTCTTAGTGACTTCCTTGGATTTGTCTTGCCGAGCAAAGTTTTTCGAGGGAAGGCTTAGTATTCGAAATGCCGCTCTCAGTTCTGTTTCTATATTTAGGCGAGATCTATATTTTGTTTTCAAAGAAGCCACAGCAGAAAATACAGTTTCACAAAGGTAGGATGTTGAAAATGGTAATAGAATGTTAAATGCCCTTGTTTTTAGTGAAGAAAAATCATCCACTGCTCCTGCCCAAAATTCAAATAGTGATTTATTACTAAATTGTCTTTTGGTTTCTCCACTTGTCGTGAAGTCTATGAATTTTTCTTCCTCATCAATTGAGAGTCCTTCGGGAGTCATGAAATGGATCCACAACCCGCTCGTAACTTGCTATCAGTTTGTCGTCAGTAAGAAAATACTTTTTAAATTCTTTGCCAGCATGGCTAAATGATTTTCAATGGTTACAAAAACAACTTCTACATGTTCTTCTTCAGCCTTGTAAGTTTTAGTAGAATCATTCACATTTGCAAACATTGTTAGGTTCTTTTGTTTTAAATTTCTACTCCACAATTGGCATTTTCTACAAAAAGCATTAACTTTATCACTTGCATCCAACATATGTGTAATTGCTCCTTGGAGTTGAAGATTCAAGTTATTTAATTTCTTGAATATATCGACCAAGTAGCTCATTTTCATCACAAATAAACCATCGCGAAAACTCTAGGTTTCCGGTCTGTTTTCTTCTTGTAGGAAAGTGGCGATTTCTTCTCTTAATTAATGAACACCTTGCAAAAATTTCCCACGTGATAACCATCTTGCTTCGCAATAAAATAGCAACGCTAAATCTACTGAACCCATGTCTTTACAAAGTGCATAAAAGATTTTAGATTTCAGGGGTCTCATTTTTATATAATTTACTACGGTTATAACCGCAGTTAACACAATATTCAGATCAGGAATCATTTCTTTCGAAGCCAAAGCTTCTCTGTGGATCATGCAATGTGTCCAGACGCACTGAGGCGATTTTTGTTTTTCAAGTGCTTGTATACCTTGGAATCTTCCAGACATTGAACGAGCACCATCGGTGCATATTCCGACGCAATTTTTCCATTCTATGTTTGCTTTGTTAATAAAATCATTTAAAATAGCAAATAATGCGAGCGCTGTTGTTTGGAGTTCTATTGGTTTGCAGAAAAGTAGTTCTTCTATATATTATTACAAAATCGAACATAGGCAATTAAATGAGCATCTTTATTACTATCTGTTGCTTCATCAAGCTGTATTGAAAACAATCTGTCACTTAACTTGGGGAAAAACTGACACTATACATCTCCAGCTATTTCACCAATTCGACTAGCAACAGTATCATTTGAAAGAGGTATGGACTGCAATTATTTTGAAAAATTATCTCCAAACGTAGTTTCTACAATCTCAGTTGTTGCTGGCAAAATAAGCTCTTCACCGATGGTGGGAGGTTTTTTACATCTGGCTTTGTAAGATGCAATTAAAACTTTTTTATTCACAGACCAAGTTTCTTAAAAAATGATTTTTGCTTTTTATATGATTTTAATTTTAATTCGAAGAATTCTCTGGGTTTGTTGACGTATTCACTGTGAAGCGTTTCCAAATGTCGTTTAAGTTTATTAGGTTTCATGCTATCTGCGGTCAATATTTTTGAGCAAATGATACAGAGGTGCCTTTCTTCTTCATTTACTTCAGTACTGGTAAACCCAAAATTTAAATATTCTTGAGAATATTTTCTTGATTTTATTTTCATAACCACCCTATCTGTGTACTTGTTGATGCTTGACTATCGTCTAATGCTCGCTTACTTCCACTTAAAAATTTAACCATGAGTCTGCATATATTTGCTGCCGTGAATACTTAATATGGTGAATTGTAATTAACACGAAAACATATATAACATACACATTCACGATAGATTCGATAGCTATAGAAGGATCGACTCGAATGAGACTGGATGGAATTGAAACTTGTGTTATCGAACATTTTCCTTCTTTCTATGAGAAAACATTTGCTCTGCATATGCTCGAGACGGCATCGGTCGTGTTCACCGCTCGCTTGACAAAATGCCAGATGTATAGTATCCCGCCAACGTTGGCTCGCTTTTACTTTTGTTTTGGAAGTTAGTTAAAAATAATTTAAAAACAGAATCTAAAATACTCAATAAACATTATTGTTGTATACATTTTATTGAACGCGGGGGCGCGATGAAAATTATGATTGAAAACTGGGCCGAGAATATTGAAAGGTTGAGAAACGCTGATCTAAATAAATCTTTCAAGAAAGTTAAAAGACTAAAATAAGAATCGTGCTGTAAGAAATTCTGTTGAATTGGTAAGAACAATTGACATGAAAAGAGATCTATGAGTATCAACAGAAAAAGTTGAAATATTAGCGTGACAGCTTCCATACATAAAAAATGAATAATAATAATAATAAAAAAAGTATAAATAATTAATTTAAAAGAAAATTAGAAACACAATTTTTAATTGGTCTTCGTGTTTATATTTATTATTTTTACCCATTTTTTGTGATATTGGTGTACTACTGCAAAATTTGATTTATCTAATATTATTTACGTACGTATTTCATCAACAAAATATTTATGGTGAAGTAAGTATAAAACATCTACAAAACATTGCAAAATCACATTAGAAACAAGTTCCTCCACGTTTCAGTTCAAACAAGCAATTTTTATATTCCTATATGCAGAAATCTGAATTTATAGATAAAATTAATTTGAAATTCATATTTACAGTTATTTTTTTCAAATTTTTTTACTCCAATAAGTAGGCGTGAAAGTGGATAAATAGAATGTCTGCCTAATCTACAAATTTGACATCATTTTATAAAACAGAACTTGCTAAATGTCTCATACTCACAGTAGTGTAGTGTGTAATACACTGTGGCTCTTGACCAAAGGGCTAACAAATTAATAGTTCCTTTCCTATGAGAAAGTTCTTTGTGATCATCTGCGTATTTTGGTACAACAATGTCTCCCTCGACAATCCTTTCTCCAGTTTCTGTGAAAATAGGATTTGCGCCAAAGAGTAGAAGCTGTAAGGGAAACAAGAAGTGTTATAATAAAAATGAACCTTGTGTCATATTTAATATATTTGTTTGATTAATTTTTTTCGATTTAGAATGTTATCTTATTTACCCTATCGTTCGATAATTCTTTTAGATCTTCTTTGGTTTTCAGTTCTTGAATCTAAAAAAAAATGTAATACAATTTATGCAAATATGTACTTTTCATGTACAGTTTCAAGAAAAATGATGCTTCAATGTGCTTTTTTCATGAATATATCTGAAAAGAAGTTCAAAAATCAGTTATTATTTCTTCTAATTTTATAAAATCTTAGTAAAAGAGGTTGAAAACAGCTAGCTAATATTATTGGAAACAATAGGAGTATTAGTTTTTTGTTAATGCATCATTAATTATTAATTATTGTATTATTTCTTCATGAATTTCAATTAAAACTTTGACTTCGTCGTTAGCGATATAGATTGGGTGGAAAAGAAAAATTAAGGGGCGTTGTTTTTATTTTATTTCAGAATTTAAAAACATTATTTTTCACTGAATTATAACTTTAAAGCTAAATGCTTCACTGTTATTACATATCTTAGAACAATTTCATAAAGTTCCATTCTGATATCAATATTTCGACAGAGGTTTTGATCAAAAAATATAAAACTTACTATCACTCTTAAAACTTATCATATTACAAACAACCCATATTATTAATTTAGAATGAAAGTTACCCAATTTTGTCTGTCTTCGTGCTCCATGTAAGACTTGTCATATTATAAACAATCCATATTATTAATTTAGAATGAAGATTACCCCATTTTGCCTGTCTTCGTGCTCCATGTAAGACTTGTCATATTATAAACAATCCATATTGTTAATTTTGAATGAAAGTTATCCCATTATGTCTGTCTTCGTGCTCCATGTAAGACTTGTCATATTATAAACAATCCATATTGTTAATTTTGAATGAAGGTTATCCCATTTTGTCTGACTTCGTGCTCCATATAAGACTTGTCATATTATAAATAATCCATATTATTAATTTTGAATGAAAGTTACCCCATTTTGTCTGTCTTCGTTCTCCATGTAAATATAATCGTTGTCTTCTTTAGAGGAACTGGCGTATTGATGAGGACCACAGCTCTCTGACGCATGCTCTCCAGGTAAAGAGACTTCCGGTGGCAGATCGAGGTTCACACCCTTAACATTTAAAGAGAGGAAACACAATTTGTTTAATTTACAAAAGAAAAACACACATTTGCCTTTCAAACACAATTTTTGCTTTACAAAACATGCTTTTTTAAAAAAACAAAACATTAATTGATATTTTGTTAGTTTTGGTTGCTTTTGAGATGATTTATTCTTAAATTTAAAAGCTATGAATTATAATTTTTTAACGCAATAATAATTGGAGGTCACACATTTGTACTCATCTAGTGTGAGACGATTTTTTTTTTATGAATTTTTAATGGTTTAATGTATTTAGTCAATTACATATGTTAATGGATACCTGTAATTTTGTCGGAAATAAGTTAAATATTGCAAAGTTTAAATTGTTGTTAGTTTAAATATTCAATTAAAAAAATTATAACAAGCAAAAATCTCGCTTTTTTAAAAACTTTTTCCTGATTTTTATGATTTGTAAGAGATCTAATATAGAAATATTTTTTTTTTATAAAGAACCCAATAGTGAAACAATCTTAGTTAATGTCCAATTGTCTGAAGCGTACTCTTCATAATCCCTTTTGTATTCATGCAACTTAGATGTGGTATTGCGAAAACTTAGATGTGGTATTTCTAATTTTTTTAAATAATTAATTAAATATTATACTTACAACTGTATTTTTACTTTTTTATATTTGAACCTAAATGTTTTTGCTGTTTTCTAAATCAATTTGTATCTGAAATTATTACATTCGAAGTTTGTTAAGATAGCTATTTTTCCGGATTAAAACGGTTTTCTTTCATATTAGGTACTTTTTTTTTTCTTTCTTTCTTTTTAAAGATACTTTAAATAAGTTTCATACAAATAAATATGCATTTTAATCAAATTTTACCCTTAATTATCTGCATATATATGTAACCAAATATATTAAAAAATATTTATTGAGTAGATGCTGATTGAGTACATACCGCCAACTCTTCTTTATCTTCTGCCGAGATGTCTTCGTCATTTACTGGAAGAGCTACTGTCTAAACAGACGAACATGCTTGTAGTTGAAATGCATTGAAAAAATTAATATTATAGATGCAAATAATTAATTTCAAGATATTTTAGTTTATTCTCTCTACTATATACTATGTTCTACTATATAAAACTAATTATAGTTTAAAGGAGTAATTATATTTCTTAGTTAAATGATTATGAGTAATGCAACTAGGCATTCTTAATATGATCTAAAGATAAAAGTAGACATGGGCTTATAATATTTTATAAGTAAAGTTACGGGATAGCTTATCGTTATTTGTATAGTTTGATAAATAACTAGCTTAAATGGCATTTTGGAAGATTGTTTGTTGAAGAATACAAATAAATCTTCTCTTTAATTGTAGAATTTTTATTCGTTTTAAAAACTGTTCTTAAATTTTGGATGTTTAAATATCAAATATTAATAATGATCGAGATATGTTTCATATACATTGAAATTTTACATGTTTAACTCTGTTTGTATGTTTAGGTTATGCAAACAGAAAATATAAATTTTGTTTAAATTTACTACAATTTAGAAAAATAATTGAAGTTTCCAATTTAATGGACCACATAAAAATCTTTAGTGATTAAATTCTAGATCTTTTAATTGTCTCATGACAATTGCAAGAATAAAATATATTTGAAGCTCAATGAGGTACTTACTTTTAATGTGATAATCAATAATATTAGGAAAGAGCTCGATCTTTTCCAGTTCATTTTTATAGTTTCATCAAGTTGAGTCTGGTAAATTTTTCTAAATCAGGAATTATGAATAAAAATAAGTGTTATGTTATAAAAAGTAAGTTTTTTTTTCTTCAAGTATATAAAAAAAAAAGAAAATAAATTTGCTTGATTATTTGATGCATGTAAATTATTTCATATTTGACATGTATTTCACTGAGAACTACAATACTTTTCTAAAATAAACATTGCATTTCAAATTAATTAAAATTTTTTTTAAAATAACTTCTAACTTGATCATTAATAAATACTAATGATAGTATATTATATTTATAGAAATATATAACAATATGCAATATGTTTATAGAAATGAAATTTTAATAAAATCTGTTTAAAGAAACAAAATTAAATTTCAAACATTACTTTAAATTGGTGATATTTTAGGTATGAAATCCAACAGCTCATATTCAATGTAAATTAAGTAGAATTTTCTACAATTAGTTAGCCTTTTAGGAATGCATAACTTAGGAAATTATTAATTTCATTTAATAGTGCCTTGAACCATTTAAAGTCATAATTCTGTGATAGTAAAGATAAAATATATACATTGTAAAAACGCAATTGATTTTTAGACTTCTTTTAAATTAGATATTTATCCCTCATTTTCTATATTAAATAATGATATTCATTGCAAATTTGTATAGATTATTATATAAGGAAATCAAACCTTGATCTTGAAAACTTTTCTTGTCCTTGAAGAAAACGAAAGGAATCGCCGGTTCTAACTTCAGTGTTTACACTGAGGTCATACAGTGATATCGTTGAACTTTCGAGTTGAATCTTCTGTAGCCCAAAGGCCTCTTTCATAATGAGTGTTAGACTGGCCATACCAGTTCATATACGAAATAAGGAGAATGAAGTTGAAAGTAAAAAAAGATATAGTCATATGAGATGATTTTTTTTTTTTATTTTTTTTTTATTTTTTTTACCTTTAGGCATTTCTCCTTTTGTATGTATAAAAGAAAATTATTGATGTATTATTTTAATAGTTGCTGATTTAAAAAATCAATAATGTGATTTTTATATATATTTTGAATAAAACATGCAACAACATGCAAAACGTGTTTTAAAACAACAAATAATTTTTTCCTGGATGAATACAACATAAAAAAAATTTAAAAAAGGATTGTAGATAAATGGCAATTGTTTTTGCTTTACCAAGTTTTATCATAATATTTTATTTTTCTTACATTTTGTATTTTATTTATCTGAACTAAATTTTTTGAGTGCATATAATCTGAACAAAATGTGAAATTATGGCTAAAAGTTTAACATCTTCGCGTAGTTGATGCTAACTTATTGACTAATTTATTAACACTTTTAGTATTTCCTGTGCAGATGCTACCATTAAACCTTACCATTTTTTACCATAACCATCTAGTAACACTAACTCATTCTGGCTTTAAAAAAAAAAAAATGCAGGTACCACATTTGTTCTTAGCACAGTAGTATAGCAAGTATGAGTCACCAGTAATCAGAGTGCTTTTTATCATAGTGAAAGGTATTTTAAATGGTTGTAAAGGTATGCTGAAGTTTTTAATGAAAAATGTATTTTAGGAATAGAGCTCTCTATTCCTAAAATCTTTTCCTCTTAATCTTCCATTAATATTAGGTTTTTATTGGTTTGCTACTTTATACAATTTTGTATTCTGTTTAGAATTTCCTAAATATTAACTGCTTATAGATAATTCCTTTCAAAAAATTTACTAATAAGACTTCTAACTAATAAAAAAATAAAGTTAATTATAAAATTAAAAAAATAATAATAATAGTAATAATAATTTTTCCACGTCAATTTTGAGGCTTATTTTTTATAGTTTAAGAATTTTTTTTATTAAAAAAAAGAATCATATTTCAAATCCAGTTTAAATTTGATACAAATAGACCAAAGTGGCCCAAATAAAGATAATTTAACATTTTGGAAAATTGGATTTTAAATATCTTGAAATGAATAAATGCAATATTTTTTTTTTTATCGTAATGTATTAAATTTTAATATAATCCATATTTGGATCAAATGGGCTAAGTGGTTCCAGAATAAAAGAAAAATATCAGATTTTAAGTCAACTTTCTTTTTACATTATTTTTACCCGTTAACGTTGTATACAGTTGCACATTTGTAAGTAGCACCTTTGGAAGCTCATAATTATTTTCTTCTATTTATAGATAAAGATAAGTAAAACAGTCTTTCGGGTCGGTTAGATTAAACCGACACTTTAGCCTTGAGCTTGTATTAAACAATTTCTAAAATTATTTATTAAAACCTTAAAACTTGGTATGAAATTCATCATAAATGAAAATAGAAAATTTTCAGCATTGGAACTATTTTCTTGGATTTATTTTCCACACCTCCTTGTCGTTTAATCACTATGTTAAATCACTATTAAATCCCCTTTTATAAACTAAACATTCTTTATTTCCTTCTGTTTTATTTTCCTCTGCAGATTTAAAAAAAATAAAAAATTAACAGAAATCACGTCTGCTAGAAATTTTTCAATTATATACTAAACGATATTAATAAACAACACACTTGTATGGTGGCTATTTTATTACAATATTATTTATATACATTCGAATTTTCTGAAAAAAATAATAAAAAACACACATGAAAACGAAATCATACAATGAACTTAACCAAAGCTTTTAACCCACGACCTTGTCCGTTGGTATCAGCTCGAATGAGAATAAGAAATTTGTTAGAAGTTGACATCATCTGAGTTCCCAGAGGGATATCTTCACCACAATAGCTGAAAGATTTTAAAAGTAAAAGAATTTTAAATAGAAAGCCATGGTTTTATAATTTAATTATTTAAAAATAATTATCGATTAGAAATAAATGTTTTCAAAGACACTGTTTAAATAAGCTTTTTAATTTTATAGCTCGGGGAAAGAAGATGGGAGGTAATTTTTTTAGGATAAACAATAATAATTTTTCTTCACCAATATTTTTTTATTTATATAAGGAAGAAGGGTGTGCTTCTAGTGCCCCTTAATTTATATTATTAAGTACTAAAATTAATTAATAGACACTCGAAATTCTGTTCTGAATTATTTTTTTTACCAATTTAATCATTCTGGTATTAAAAACCTGTTGATTAATTTTTTATTTAAAGGGCAACGGTACTTGATGTTGCCGCTTATGATCATGCAGTTAACTGCATTCATTAAAAGTTAATAGCGCAATTTTTATTACTTTATTATGATATTTTCAGGAGCTACATACAATTTTATTTTTTTAACTATGAATAATAAAGGTACGATATAAATTACAATTATAATATTTGACAAATTCATTTGAAAGAATACGATTTTTTTTTAGAAAATTTACATAATCTAAATCTTAAAAATTTTGCATCCTTCCATCCTTCTCCAAAATTAATTTTTGGTGCAACTGTGACAAATTCTGCATCAAACCACCTAGTTAACTTAATAAATAGAAAGATCTTCAAATCAATCTGTATGATTTATTTTCTTTTATCGCAAGTAGAAGTCAACAGATGGCGCCACTAAAAATTCAAATATCTTTTTCTTTTCTAAACGCGTCCGGAATACACCACTTTTACTAGAAAGGATAAATTAAAATCATATAATTCTTTATTTTCATCCTTATTTTACCATAGATTAATATATTAAACAATAAAAACGAGAAAGAAAATGCTTTAATTTTATGGGAGTTTACTAGCTTAATATACAGTATACAACTGTGGAAATAAAAAAAATAAAAAAAGTAAAAAAAAAAAAAAAAAAAAAACAGTCGAAATCAATAACAAGCATATGATTTAATCAGAAATTCAAACAGCGTTAAATTAACTTTTGACTACCTTATAAAAAAAGTAAAGATATGCTATTTTACTGAATTAGCCCTCCACTATAATCTTAATTGTTTCTTTGATACCTATTTTTTATGATTTAATATTCTATATGCTCATAATCATTTCTGGTCGATCCTACTATTGATGCCAATAGTTTATGTTTAAACTTTGTAATTATACTTATTACTTAATACTGATAAATTGAACAGCTACAAAAAATACTTTTGACACTATTATATCTCAAATCCTGTTCTGCATACCTATTTAAATTCATATAAAAATCAGACAAGATTTTGCTTTGAATATTTAAAAGAAATTATTGTGATGTAAATATAAATAACTCCATTTCACACCATATACTAAACGTAATTATTAAATATTATGATTTCTTACAATTTTCCTTCATCCATATTTGAGGTTCTTATTTCCACATGTTCGTAAACGCAAAATCCATTATATTTATTATTGGGCTTGTCCATTCGGGGGCGAAAACTAAAATCCTCAAAGGTAACTTGAACCCGTCTTCCAACGGGTGCCTGAAAAAATTATGAATTATGTTATATATGTGTTATAATTTATGTTAAAACTCTGCAGTTGATCTTCGCCCAATTCAGAGTCAACCATTGCACGCATTTTCCTACGTAATAAGAGTATTCCTCAGTCTTTCTCCGACTCTAGAGATCTGAAGCAATGTATTCCAGAAAACGATTTCGGTCGAAAAATTTGTTTCGTTACTTTCGAAGTTTTTGACATATTTATCATTAGCCAATCACACTTTAATTTCTTATTGGCATGATTGTCACTTCTTTTTAAAGATAAGAAGAAAAAAAAAGAAAAAATCTCCCGTTATAATGTCCAGAGAATCAAATGGAAGTACTTAATGGAAAGATTTTAAAAGATAATTTTGTGTTAAATTATTGGGCTAAAATTATCAAAAATGAGTAAACACGTTTTCCTTGCTAACTGTCGCATGAATATTCACGTTCAATAAATTAACAATAAATGAAGTAAGGTCAAGGTGGCTTGGTGACTTGTCTTTAAAAATAATTGTTCCAAAAGCAAATTATCTTTCAGAATAATTGACAACAGTTGTCATTCAAAATAACTGTTCAGTTGATAGTTTTCCCATTAATATTAAACACAGCCTAAATAGAAACAAAACTGGGTCTGTTTGACAAAATCCAAGAGAATGCTCTTAATTGGATTACTTTATTACACAAAAAGAAATAAAAGAAATGTACATTAAATCAGATTCGTAATAATTAAGATCATATGTGAGTTAAAAATTTAATTGTGCTTATTTTTATAATTCGGAGAAATAGATATGAATGTTTTGAGAACAGCTTTATTAAAACTGCTTCTCTTTTAAAATCTAGATACACAAACTCATTGAAACAATTATTATAAAGAAAACATGTTTATAATAAAAAGCAGATAATTTATACATATCCATATTTATTTATTATTACGAAATTAAATTAGCTAATAATAGACAGCTGTAGAAATCTCATAAGTAAATAGTTGTACATTTATTAGTGAATATTAAATTAGAATAGGTATACAGATATGAATAATGGCAGTATTTTATTCACTTGATAACCAAATGTAAACTTGTAATTATTAATACTTCACTCCCAAGTTTGAGGTCAAATGTTTATACTCATTTTAATTCACATAAACCATCGTTATTATTTTGAAATTATTAAAAATGGCAGAAATATTTGGAAAATGTTTTTTATGTAAAAGATAGCCCATAAACTTGTGTAAAAGTGTCTTTAAAATGATTTACTAAGTAAGATTTCTAAATCAAAAGTTATTGTACAAAAATTGAAATCAATTGAATTCAAACGGATCTTCTGTCCAGGAAAATATTTGTCAAAAGAAAATTACCTAATTCAAGCCTGATGTTTGCCACACTGTAGTCTCAGATCCTTTCTTTAAGGAAATGTCCCTGAATATTGTTTTTAGTATACTTAAATGGGCTTAAATATTTAATCGGTTGCAACAATTATGTTTAGAGGACTTCCATTAAGTATTATAAACTGGTCCTTAATATATTAAGATCTATTAGTGATCTCAAACTATTTGTGTAAATTGTTTTAATGAAAAATCTGGTATCCCGCACAAGCGATCATTTAGGACATCTAATCTATAGAATTGATATTTTGTTTAATTTTTCACTCTTCAAAATTCTGTTAAAATGGTTTATATATTACCATTTTCAAGAAAACAGAAGTGAAGCAGTATCAAGAAAGTTTATCCTCCAATTGCCAAATATTTGTCCCACCGAATGTCGGAACAACTACAAAATTCAGATATTTCGTATTTGTTTAATTTTTTATAGCCTGTCAATTTCGATTTTGCTACGTCATTGCTCGATTTAGAAAAGATAGATTTCATATGGTCCTATTTCTCTTTCAAACTGTAGTTCCACTCACTAACCCGCTCAACGATCAACACCTTCTTGTCTCAAACCTAAATAAAACTGTCTTTCTTCCTATACTTTTTCAAGCCCAGTCTATTATACTGTTAGTTTTGAACTTTACCACGGGCGGATCAATTCTGTTCAATACGCAAGGTTATTCAACTTTAAGTGGAGTACCGATGATTGGGTTCTAAAAAGCACCATAAGTATCAAACAGTAAAAATCAGTAACGAGAGTCATTAAAAGCTAAGAAAATGGTTCCTCTTTATCCCTCAATTACCACCGCTGTTCGGAGTCGGAGGTAACAAACATGAATAAAATATGTTCAGTTTTATTCAGCCAAATTACAAGTTTTACTTTGTTGATTATATAAATGTGGTTATAGTTCCGTAGATTAGTGATTAATCATATGGATATAAAGTACTAATACTCTAATAATCTTACTTTAATTTGCCATGAACAACTTTCATTTGGACTTCTATTCGGGTAACCAGGTGTTTCTATGATGCCTTCCTTAGATATTTCTCCTCCACACGTGATGGAACCTCCAGAAAAAAACAGCATTTCTAAGCACATATTTATTCTACAGAAAGCGATTACAGTAAGATAACGAATATATGTTATATTACCCCAGCCTTTTCTATGTATGCTTTACCATTACCTGTAATTGCGATTTGCAAACTTCAAGAAAAGTATCTTAAAAATTAAAAATTGCATATTTTTTTTTATGAATTATTATAAAATAAAATAGATTTATACCCAGAACCTTACTAAACTATTTGGTTAAAATGATTATAATAATAAATGAGTTCATAATTTTGTTAAAGTTATAAATATTGGTCAAAGCTTTCAAATATTTTATCTTACTGGTAAAAGCGATTTATCAAATGTAAAATTCATATGGTATGGTACGGCTCCATATGAATTTTCATTTTCTATTATAAAAAGTAGAATGAAGAACTAATTTAATTAAACTACGCCTTAACTTCATTTCATGTCCATTTGCAGAATTTCCATAACTAATTATAATGATAACATTCTATTTCTGAATTATTAATAAACTATTATTTGTTACAGATTTAAAAAAAAAAATTAGTATTCAATTTATATCGAAAAGAATATACGTTTCAGAATATAGAATGACAAGTATTTTGTAATTTGAACAGTTTTGTTCAGGAAGTACAAATATTCAATGTTTTGTGATGTATATTAATGCAATTCTTACCGTAATAATCTCCTATAGCAGTTTCACATTTCTTGCCTTTTGTGTTTGGAGGACAAACACAAGTACAAGTTTTTGAACTTTTTTTATATGGTGATAGATAACCTTCATTTTGGCAATGCAAAGTGCCTTTGTTCGGACAATCATCTGCAAAAAAAGTTAAAGAAATATTGATAGATTTATTTTCATCCCACACAATTTTAACACAGTAAACAAATTAATGGTAGAAAAGATTCATAAATTTATTCCAATTTTGATAAAATCCCAAATCAAAGTTTAACATCTCGTAAAAAAAGTACATTAACGATTTTTTAAGTTGTTATTTATATGTAGTTTACGTAGTTTTGCACAAAAATTATATCATACTGTCATTTCTTTTTTAAGAAAGTATTTACAAAAAAAAAAAAAAAAATTAAATTGTAAGTGGAAATAAATAAATTATTCTTTGTTATTCAGATATCTTAGTTACTCTTATCTTAGAAACTCTTTATGGTATACACGATTTAAAATTTTAGATAATTTTTGTATACTTTATTATATTAAAAGTAAATATTCCAAGAAATTGTGCTTACAAGTATTTAATGTCCGATTTTCTTTTCAAATAAAATATTTCAATTTTGAAATTGTAGAATTTTTAATACACATTTATTTGTAATACATTTTATACGCCTAAATATACTACAGTTTAATCGGTCTTCAGCCTCAATGAGTGAACTAAAAAGCTTTGAAAGCACATACAATGTATATATGTGTTTCAATAACTGGTTTTTACGTTATTTTGAATGATAATAATAATGATCTTTACCATTGCACGTGTAAATGAGGTTAGCCAATTTTACATCTCTGAAAGTAAGGCCCCTGTTTCTTCCAATGAGGGTCTGCAGACGAGGATCCAATGTGACCATTGTATTTTTCTCGAACAAATGACTGCTGAACGACTGTGTAAATAAAAAGCGTAGAGTTATATAATGTATTATCAGTAAATATTTTGTGTAAAAAAGTAGTGTCAAGAAGTAATTAATGTCATTGAGACAACATTTGACAAACTTGATTTTCATAAACAATTATTGTTTCTTATTTATGAGTCACTTCTGTATTCTTGGAATTTTAGGTTCAGCATGCTATTTTCTAATAATATTTTATATAAAGAGGGCATCCAAAAGTTAATGTTTGTCTGTTAAGAGCCTTACGGAGTCTGTAATAATCAACCTATCTTTGTAAAGTTTTGTGTATCATTCAGATGAAATAATATTTTTAAGATCTCGAGTCATTCTGAGATCAGACTGAGATCACATGGATATGATACCCCCCAAATTTTTTTTTTTTTTTAAAAAAACTAGATTGAAAAGTGCTACAATAAGGATATGAACTGTGGAAGTTAACTTAACTGGATGAAATGTATCGTTAAAGTTGTAAATTAAGTTTTAGACTAAAAAGGAAACAATCTACTAAATTTTAGAATGTTTGCCTATTATTGTTTTATTTGAAGGCAACTTGAATAATTGTGAAAATAGTAGGATATTTTTTAACATCAGTTTAATTTGTAGATTACGGACAACAATTTTATATATTCAAAAATAATAGTCTATCTTTAAGTTAGAAAAGGTACATATTGTCTTTTAAAATATCGGTTTAGGGAAAATTAAAATTAAAGGTAAAAGTCATGTAGTTCATAATTGATAGTTTGATTTTTAAATTGGAGTAGAAATTATAGTAATACGCCTATGGAAAGGCAAAAAATATAAAACAACACTAAATTTCCAAAATTGATTTTTTAAAATTATTTTAAAGATACTGAGCCCCCTTACAAGAAAAGAGCTACTATACCTTTAAAGTGCATCATAGCTTATTAAAAAAGTAAACATATAATAGTATATAATAGAAATAGAGATATTAGATTGCATGTTTTTTTTTTTAATTGAAGGCTGCATCATTATGATGAAATTGCTGAATATATAACCAAGAAACTTAATTTGAAAACAAGCACACATTTTTAGGAAGTGAGTTGAATTGAATATAAGAATGTCATATAATCTGTTTACCATAGGGTTGTAGTGCATTATGGACGTAACATCATAAGGGACGTCTCTCGCAGCATCATTTCCAGGTCTGAATTGACTAGCCAATCCTTTCTCTATGTTGTGCCATAGTATTTTAATGACTGCGCTCCTATCTCTTCGAGAGTGTTCGTGATAGAAGCCTAGAGAGTGACCTATCTCGTGCATTGCTATCTGTAACTATTTAGAGACAGTGGATAAAAATAACTCATGAAATTTAGAAGTTTTAAAATATTTGTAAATTGAACCTACTTATATTTTTGAAAACTGAAAATACTTTTTGTGAAAAACTAAACATATGTAAGGAAGACAAACAAAATATAAATTTTTTGTACATTTTTCTCACTGGATTCCGTCAGAAATGTTAGATTTTTTAAAACAATAAATATATCGGAGCAAAAAATATGAATAAAACAATATATATGTATTCAAACATTCTGATAGTCTCTGATACTAAGTCCCTCCTCCTACCCACTTTAACTTTTAGTGAACCCAGTAAAGTAACAACTAAATTTAGTGTTTTATACAATAATATAACGTGCGATTTATATGACATTGCTTAAAATTCTTGTTAGTAGTTTCTTCCTGTGAAATTACTAATTAAAAGCATAAGGGCAAATTGGGAAAAATGCGCAACAAAAAACACATTTTATAAGTTATTGTATGTTTAGTGGTAAAGGATAATAATTAAAAAATAATCCAAACCAACCAACCCAATTTGATAAAATCTCAGAATTATTACTAATTTTGTACGATAATCATCTTTTTAGCTCTCCCATTGATAGGAAATGTTTTATTCTTGCATCATTTACTAATTTCTCAAACCCCTAGAAAGTATAACTCAAGTGTATTAAGTTTTTTGTATGATAAAAAAATATTTTGATTTAGGCTGATGTTGTGACTCTTGGCTGTTTCGCACCACTGTGAGTCTTGCAACTAAAAATACAGTGTGAAACTAAAAATTCGACACTGTATATATACCCTGCGTATCATAATGTAGCATTTATTTTTATTATTTCAATTTCCATTATAATAAGCAATACATTAAGAATGAATTGAACAAATTACGTAAGAAACAAAGTTTTATTTATCAACTGCATTTTTACATGCAAATGTTTTGATTCGAAGTCGTGAAACAACTTTTTAGATTCTTCCTTTCATCCAAATTCATTGGTATGGTAAGCATAGCTCTCTTTATTTATTAAAGCTGATTAACCTTTCCAATGCTATCAAACCATTAGTTTGTTGTTGTCATACGTTTACTTGTAATTTAAGTGAGTGAAAGTTACACAAAAAGTTAAAAAAATACATAAGAAAAAAAAAAAAAGAAAAAAAAAATTCTCAAATAACGTGATGCTAAAACGATAATCTTATGAAGGTACAAAGAGTTAAAAAACCTTTATCACAATAACTTACATGCTCGCATCCAGGGCCTAGATTGACGTCTTGGCCTTCCATATGTTTCTTTCCGACAAATGTAAAACAACTATAATAAAAATAAAAACATGCGTATTTTTTTTATATATTGCAAAATAAAATTTGCTATATCAAAAGAATATAAATATCACTAAAAATTACGAATTACAAAATAAATTATTTTCGAAACGCAGTAAAATATAACCAGACAATCAAACAGAAGTAAGTGTAGAATCAAGAGAAGTTCAGATACCTTATTGAAATGCAATAAAATATTTCATAATTAAAATATGTTTCAAGCTAAATTATGAAACTGGGTAAAATATACCGTAAACTTTTCAGTCCCAAGGCTATATGATTGCTAATGAGCTCTACATAAATTATTTTACAAAGAAGTCATCAAATAATTTCTTTAGTGCTACGAATATTAATTATTTTTTTTTCCTTCAAAATATAAGTTAAAAAAATATTTGAAGTTTAATGAAATTATAAAGATTAACGGTAAGTTGAAAATTTGTATGTTTCCATTTGGAATCACTGGCTCTGAATACTGATTTCTAACAGACACTTTTATATCACCCATACGTGGTTTCGGCTCTGATTTCAGAAAAAGCTAACTGAATTATCAACATATCGTCTCCACCTTTTGCTGTGTAATAGGTTGCAATTGGTTATCAACAGATGCAAACCAGTGAGTGGAAAATTTGTTAATATAGATTTAAAAAAAAATAAGGTCTTCTTCGTCTCTAAATAAATAACTAAGCATGCACTATCAAGAAGTTATAGTAAGATATAAGTGGTTCCGAGTGTTTAAAATTCCGAAAATCTTATTAGTTTATCAACAATTAAAAAACTATCCTCAATATTTTAATAGGCCGGAAATGAGGTCATCTACTTTTTTTTATAAAATTTATCATCTCAAATCCGTAAATATACCATAGTGCATCATTTCGACAATTTTAAAATTAAACTAATTTAAATTGCACTATAAGATGAACATATTTTTTAAAATTTATTTCCTCTAACTGTATAATCAATAATGAATACAAAAGATAAAACTATTTACCTTTGCATGACCAGTCTATTTAGATATAGGATTAAAACGGACGTAAATAGTAATAGAAAACGGCATACTTTTACTTTTTACACAAAAAAAAATTATTACGTAAATTTTATACAAGAATATTATTATTCATTAATGAGCATCATAAAAAAAATGGAAATGTTTGTAAAGATAATCGCTCTACTTACCCATTGCCATCTGTTCGAAATCGAAGGAATTGCTTTTCTGTAGTCCTTGGCACGAATGTTAAGCAAGTATTTTTTTCCCATTCCGTCATAGCAGATCTAATCACATCCCCAGTACTCTTATTAACGGCTGCAATTTAAAGCAATTTTAATAAACTAATTATTTATTATTGTAAATGCGTTGATTGAATTATTAAAAAAAAAAAAAAAAAAAAAATCTAAAATACATCTAAACAATTTTTAAATTAAGAAAAAATCATAACTTAATAACATATTAAATATATTAATCAAACACTAGTTTATATTAAATATATGTTTTTTTCCCTTCTGAATTTAGTTTATTTTGAACTTAATAGTTCTTAACCTACAGTATGTAATCTATACTTTTAGAGGCACCTTAAGATATTGGTTAAATGTATGTAATTAATATAATTCGTGAACTATTGCGATTACTTCAATATTTCTAAATATGTTTATTTAAATAGAAAAACTAGATTTTGTCTGTTTAAATTTATAAATTAAAACAAAAAGAACTTTCTGTTTGCTAATACAATCTTATAAGTTAAAAAACATGAGTTTTTATAGAAATTTGTTTACTTTCATGGAACACATATGGTATAACTTTTTCCAACCATAATCCTCCTTTATTCGGCAGTGCTTTCATTGCACTATGCTTTCCTTTATCGTTTGAGTAATCTTCTAAAATGTCTCCTTCAAAGAGTGATTGACCATAGAATGTTTTGGGCTGTGACAACAGCGTCAGTAATAGCTGTTTGAAAAATTAAAAATGCTAGATGTACAGAACAAATTGAAAGAAATTATTACAAAATGTTACCTAAAACTCCTAAGGGACTGTACCAAATATTCCTGCTTGTTTTTTTTTGTTTATATATATATATATATATATATATATATATATATATATATATATATATATATATATATATATATATATATATATATGTATCCACCATGGTTTTGATAAAACTTGTATTTTTATTGTTTGTGAATTTTTTTTAACCTTAATTTAATCAAGGAAAATATCCGCTCATATATTTTTCTTATTTAGTAAGGTCATTTCAGAATTTTCTGTATATATATATTGTTGTATCCACCATGGTTTTGATAAAACTTGTATTTTTATTGTTTGTGAATTTTTTTAACCTTAATTTAATCGAGGAAAATATCCGCTCACACATTTTTCTTATTTGGTAAGGTCATTTCAGAATTTTGTAAACTTATAAATGGAAGAAGAATTATCAGGTTTAAGTATATCATTCAAATTATATTAAATTTCGTTTGTATTTAAATTAACGTTTCTACTGTATATTGTTAGACATCATGTTAAAGAGTACATAGTTTATAATTTATCTGCTTTTTCTAAAACTTTTTATCTTGTTAACAAGTTCACAGGAAGCTCTAAATTTACAAATGTGACTTTAATGTATGCAAGACAAATTTAGAATATTTTCTTAACTATCTTTCAACTATATTGTTTTATAGAAGTTATTTAAGAGTTTGAAATGCATGTCTAGTAACATATAGTTTTAATACAATATTTCATACAATAATTTTTATGCATTCTAAAATCAACACATATAATGACATGAATTACAAGTAACATAATAAATGTCTCATTTCAAAAATTGCTTCACTATATATATTTTTTTAAAGTTAAAGTTGTTACAGCCCCAGGAGTGTTAATTGTAAGAGCCAAGAGATGGCGCTTTTACATATTTTTAAACTATTCAAAATGTAAATGCTCGTTCTACGATTCCTTCTTGTGCTGTGTTTCATTAAAGATGTTATGTGTGAACCCTTGTCGCTAATTAATTTCCTGACAGAAATGTGCGATGGAGTTTTTGTGTGTTTCGAGCGAACCCCATCATCCTGATAAATATGTGCGAGTGAGAACAAAAGTAGTTATTTACCTTTTCATCTAAATCAGCAGAATCATCTTCGGCTGATGTATATTTAGTGGTCTAGAAGAAAAAGGTGGAAGTAAATTTCAGCGACCCTTTCAATAATCTATTAGTAATTAGTCACATGTAACAATTGAGTGCATAGAAAAAGAAATATTCATATTTGATTGGTTAAAGAAATTTTAATTAATTATTAGTTAAAACGGTAATACAGAAATTTTAATTTCATATGTAGTCTTGCCATACAATGGAGCCCTAGAACAAATAAGCTTAAGTTGTTAATATCCATTTCACGATAATTTTTTTTTTTTTTTTAAAGATGCTTAAGATTTTTAAGACATTAACTTTTACATGCGCACACACTAAACATTTATTGAATTTTGAATTTATTTTTAAACTTTAGATAATGTTAATGTCGTTGTTAATTTTGATAGCAAAATTAAATTTTCAAAATTATTCATTAATAATATTTCTTGCACGTAAGAAATTCATCTATAAAAGATATATTTAAACGACTGTGTAATAAATACTGAATAACGTATTTATGACCATTTTCCTTTACGCTTATGAGACAATTGTATCTTGAATGTAATTGCAACTTGAATGGCGGCATTTTATTGTATAAACATAAAATTTTATCATACATTAAAAAAAAAAAACAAAAAAAAAAAAAAACCACCGAGTTACAACTGTCAAAAAGTGTTGACAGGAAATATTCGTTTCCTAATAAAAGATAAACAACTTAATTACATCAAGTTGTCTCCATACAACAGAATCACATCTTTTCACAGCAATAAACGAAGAGTTATTGCTCTTTACCATTATATGCACCAAGGTTTACCATTAGAGTATGTATTTGGAGTAGAAAATAGTATTTTTTAAAGAAATTAAACCTTTTACGATATTTTTAGTAGAATTTCGTTAACTGTCTATTCCTCTATTAAAATCAATTTTTGATGACATTTGAATATTCATCTTTCACTATGTTCTTTTATAAAAATATAGACTTAGTATGTGCAACTGGGACGCATTGGAAACTAATTTTCTCCTCTCTTCTCTCCTCATTTTTAAATAATGTAGAATAGGTGATCATGGAAAAAATTTCCTTGTTTGGACAATTTTTAAGTCAATCATATAAAAAAAAAAAAAAAAAAAAAAAAAAAAACACTACGCTGCTTACAAAAATAGAAAAAAAATACGTGAACGCATTTTGATCATTGACCTCATTTAACTTTTATAAATATCACGGGGCCAACCAGCCATACATTTCAGACGAATTGACGTCTAAGTAACAGATAAATAAATCATCCAAAAAATTACCAGTATCAGTACGCTGACAACTGTGACCTTCCAAACAGACACCTTTGCCATTGTGCTGAACAAATCTGTAACTTTCATATTCAAGACACAGGAGCTCCTTAATTTTCCCTCACACCTGCAAAATCTCGTTTGGGTTGAAGTCCTAAACCAAGGCTGTGCTTCTGATTTATAGGCACCAACGATAGGGGTCTGGGAAACTATCTTTTTGCTGTTATTTTAGGATAATTTATTACCGGGAGGAAAGGAATTATGTGAGACAAGATGCTAACTGCATCAAAATACCCATATTCATTTTGACTGATGAGACGATGTATCAAGACGGAAGAGTTAACGTGAGTTATGGTAAGGTATTGTGTACAAAACAGGAAGCTTGTTAGGTAAATTTTATTAGACATGAATGATGTTAATGATACGATCGCGTTGTACAGATATTAATAGTTTATTTGGCTTATTTGAGCATGTCTATATCCTGGGGAGAAAATAATTAATACTTCATATTTTATACCTTTCATTAATTTAAATTAAATTATCTCTTGTTAATTGAGTGTGTGATATGGTACCAGACCTCATGTGCCACTTGTTCAGCAATTTTTATTAAAAAACAAAATAATAGTTTTTGTAACTGCATCATAAAATTACGAATATTTAAATATTTAAACAGGAAATTGTTGATTTATGAGCTATTCAAATTAGTATAAGGTTGCAATCGGATGAAGACATTTTCCTCTCTGGTGCCTGGATTGTATTTTAATAGAATGAGTAACCATTTGCTCTTTAATACTCATCTGCTTTTCTTTTCAACTTTCCGATAGTATTAATAATATCATAATTTTAACCCTGTCTTCGTGCACGTGCATATAATCAGAGTTGACTTAATAATAATTAAGCTAACTTCTGTTATATATTAACTTATGAATCCTTATCCTAAACAAAATTTAGGGTTTTGAAAAGAGGGTACATGTTTCTTTGAGCTTGAGCTGCAGAATTTTACCTAGTCATTTTATGTAAATTTATTTTAATTAGATATAGGCATAAAGACTAGTTGTAAAAGGTTTGGAAATTTTTGATTTAAATTGAAATATATAAAATTGAAATTTTAAACTGAAATACAAGTAATATTAATTTTTTCAGTAAAGAAAACATTTATTTTGATGTTTTCAAGATTTTCCTCTTGTTACCTTTCATCAAATATTACGCTTCTCAAAAATTTTTATAGCTTCAAACCTCAATAGATAAATGATTATTAAGTGTGTAAAGTCTATTGTATACATTTAAGTTTATGATAATATTTTAACAGTATGGAAACTGACTGTAAGGAATTTTCAACGATATTTACATAAGTGAAGAATATTGATTTCCAAATTGAAACTAGAATGGGTATTCTTTACCAAAAATGAAAATTATATTTTGTTTTTCAGAGTTTCATTTTAATTAGTACTGTTTCGAAAGCTTTTGTTCAGAGTATCTTCATAAATTCTTTTTGTTATTATGTTATGAACAATGAATTACCATCAATAAGAAGCAACTATGCATTGTTCAACTGTAGTAAGAATTCTAGTCAGCCGTTGAACAACAGATAGACACGCTTTCTTAAAACCTTACTTTAAATAGTTTTAAATTATTTGTTTTTGGTACAAAACAATAATTGAAAATAATTAATGATGTGTAAAAAGAAGATAATTGCAGAGATGTTTTTCCTATTAACAATTTCAAATTTTTTAAACGATTTTTAAAAAAGTGCATGAGTAGACTTCAAAATCTTTTATTATTTTTTTATTTGAAATTTGAATAGAACTTTTACAGAGACGTCACAGTCAACTGCTATCCGAAAGGAGAATAAAAATACGTTTATGATTGAATGAATTAATAATTTCGTGAATAAAATTAATTTTAAGATATATTGTGATTTTCTGGATTGATAGTAGTGTAGTTGATATATGCTTAAAATAATTTCGTGCATGAAGTCCATTGTTGTTAAATTAGTATGAAAGTAATCTCTTTTCATATATTTTATAAAATTTCGTAAGTATTGAAACGAAGAAAATATTGCATTATCAGGAAAAGATTGACAATCATTGTTAAGAAATATATATTTATAAACGTGATTGATTTTTTTTTTTTAAAGTTATTGATAAAATACTTTTTTGATGAAGGGAACCAGAATTTTTTATTTATTTTATTTTTTATTTATTTATTTTATTTTATTTTATTTTGCGAAGCGAATTCACTTTTATTTGAAAGGTATTGATATTTCTGACTATCTTACAATAGTTTAGTCTTTTGCAGCTTTAACAATATTCCTGTAACATTTATAAGTTGCATTGAAATATCAGTCTTTAAAAATGTCTTTCCAACCAACTTTCATTTACAATTGGACTTTATATAAATATAATTAAAACAACTTGTATTTTACATATGCCCAAATGTATGTATAATTTGAAAAAGTTCATATTCGAGATAGTTGTTTCAAACATTTGTTATAAAATTTGAAAGTAAATCCATTTAAGTAATTTTTTTAGGAGGAAATTTTTTAGAAGGATGTGAAGAGCAAGGAAAATTTGTCTATGATGAGCATTTAGTGGCGAAAGTAAAAACCCAACCCAACATGGAAAAGTGCTTTCATTAGAAAACACACATTTTGAACTATCTGATAAATAGAGAATTGATTATTAATATTTTTTTCAATAGAGTGTTTACGCCAGTACACCAATTCAAACAGACGAATTTTTCATTAATTTTAGCTTTTTGATATATTTGTAAAATTGAAATAAAATCTGCTACTCTAATTTTAGTGTTTAAGTTAAATAAAAACTGATCCTCTAATTTTAGTGCTAAAGGCTACCATCATACACACAAACCTTCACCTAAAATGCTTCATAAAATTAATTATTTTGTATTGTTTGACGACATTTTGTTATATTTTTACAGAAAAAAATCCATATGAATAAATAATAATTAATGAAATGTTTTCTCATTCATTAAGTATTATTCCAGTTGGGAATTGTATTAGAATGGCCTTAAATTAATTCAACTTTAAAGTATTAAAATGCAAAATATTTTCAAAGACATAAAAAAATTCCAATCTTGAAGCTATATTTAAAAAGAAATGATTTTATTGATTGATGCCATACACAAAATGATTTATTTACAATGTTTCATCTAATCTATGAAGGAAACTTTCGCCTTTAAGCCTCTTGTCGACTGAGAACCTCCATTCGTAGTTATAATGATGATGAACTGATTGCCGGTAGAAGCTAAGTTGGTGCCGGCTCGTATATCTTCTCCACAGAACCTAATAAAAAAAAAAGCTTGTTTAAAGACGTCTATGAATATACGAAGAATATAATGTTGTATATTCAAGTTTATAATGTGTACGCAATGTGTCAGCAAATTTTTATCAATAAAATTCTATCTATCTTTTGAATAATTATTTATTAGATGGAAACAATATGGCTCCTTTTATTTTTAAGTTAGATATCAAGACTTGTTATAAAAAAAAACAAAAAAAAAAAAAAAAAACACACATAAAGGTTGTAACGTATTACGTCTTTTAAAAGTACTGCGCATTTAATTTTATTAATTATTTGATGATGAAGATAAACAATGTATTTTAAATCTCAAAGAAATATTTATTCTTAAAAAAAATATTGTCTATTTCTTAATAAAATACAACATTACATATTTCATTAGCTTTTTGAACTTTGTTTAAATAGTAGGTATATATTTCTTTTGGCTTTAGTATTATGATGCTTATTTGTTGTTCGGAAAAGACCGCCCATATATTATTTTTGAATTGAATACATTCTGATTTTAGAAACTTAAGATTTGGTGTATCTGAGTAAAAGTACAGTTATATTAAAGCGCATATGCCAGTAATTAGTCATCAATGGCTGCAAATGAGACTATGACATAATTCATCGCAACTGAGACCATGTTTAAGATTTATGAATCACAGAATAGTGAATTGACCATCAGCTGATTGAATAATAGTGGGTGGGTGTGAAGCGCGAACATTTGATTTATGACCTGATAGGTAAAATCCTTTATCTATCAAAGTAATAAATCTGGTAACCAACGCTTTTAATTTCCAATGAGGTAAGGAAAAAGGATTTATCCTTATCGCACCAAATTGATGCTGTTTTCTCCAACAGAACCAAGTTGGCAAGGTTATTATTCATTAATTTACATCATTGATGACGAAAAATCTCTTTAAACTGTTTATAAAAAGCATTAATTTGGCATGAGAAAAAGAAAGCATTTGTGTCAATTTTTTCTTGAAAATTAAAGAGCGGCAGGTTACTAGGGTCATTATTTGGCAAGTTATGACAGCTTTAGGTGTCGGATATTATTTTAAATGTCCTCACCTTATCCGTGCACCTCTATCTAATTTACCCAGCTGACGGTCAATTCACTATTCAGTGATCCATAAATGACCATTTAAACATGGTCTCAACTGTGATGGCTGACTATTTTGTCATCAGCTCTCGGAAATATGTGAAGTGAGTTTAAAGTGACAATTGGCGTGAATTTCTGACTTGTTCTTTGAGATATTTTTATTGCAACACTATCATTCATTGAAGTGTGAAAAATAGAAAAACATCTCAGTTCTTATGATGGAATGTATATTATTTACACATTAACTCAACTAAATTAGCATGCTTTGCTATTTTGTATTTTTATTTGGCAGAAAGATGAACAGGAATGATGGGACTACATCATACAAATAATGATTTTTGGAATGTTATTTAAAATGCTCTTTACTTATACAAGAATAATTTTATTGAAAAGAATGTAACAAAATGAAATGAAATAAATAAAATAAACCAGGATATCTTGTTTTCAAAGGAGAGAGAAATCAAGGATATATGTTTTTCATTTCAAAAAGTGGAAGTGAAATTTATAGTGTCCGGTATTTACTTGAGAAGGATAACATTTAATTTCCTATACTCATTTTTCCGGAAGGATTTAAGTAACTTGTTTACCAAATAATTATTAGATAAGTTGTTAAAGTATAAACGGCAGTTATATTGAACGGAAGAACATAAAAGAAACACTATATTAATTATTAGAATTTTATTAGCTAAATTGCTTTCATTAAAGTAAGGCCTACCGTTTTACTTTTTTAAAACAGGAAGACTATTTTTGCAATTTGAATGTACCAACAAAGAATAAATTTTCTTCTCTATATATTTATTAAAGAAAGACTTTTCAAATTAGTAGAGTTCAAGGTCTTAGACATGCATTTTTCACTTTATTAAAAGCTGTGATTTGCAAATATTTCTTTATTTTTGACGGATGATATTTCAATACCTATTGATTTACATATAAATTATATATACATGTAATATATTATAGGCGTTACAAGGCTACCGGCATTTCAGGAACTGCAGTGAGTACGGTGTACCTGGCTGCGCTCATGAGGTATTAAATACGCGGGAAAGTTTTTTATCTATTTGAAAAGTTACCAGAAAATATCAATATCTTCTATAGAAAAGTTAATAAGCAAGTACTGAATGCCAATCATCTTACATGTTTCCTTCTGCCATGCTCCTTGTTCTTATCTCCACCCTCTCCTGCAGGCACCTTCCTCTGTACTTGCTGGTTCGAGACACGAGACGAGGATAGAAGCTGAAATCTTCAAACTTCACCATCACTCGCTTCCGTCCTGGAGCCTGGAAGAGGAAAAGCATTTTAACACGCAAAAATGAATCGCTTAGTGCCAACCTACAGCTTGGCCATATACTGACGATCCATCTTCCTTCCTTCGAATTATTCTGAATCCTTTAATAATATTGACGAACCTTCTTTTTTTTTTATATAAAGGCCTATGGGGACTAAGGCACCTCTGCTTTTTTCAAACATTTTGTACCAACCCCATTTCCTGAAGATAGGTAATGGGCAGTACTGCACAGGATGTTAGCATGCATTCGCTTGTGAGTGGGAGTGCGCTAGTCTACCTATAACCACCAAAGAGTTCATTTCTACATCTTTTCGGTTGCTACCCGGTAGATGGCAACACTACCGACCATATGGGGAACTTCTTAATTAAGAGGCAAAACCAAGCAGAAGACTTGGCTATGCTACCCCCAGAAGTGTTGATTTGTATGGAAACTTGAAGGACTTTGCGACTACGACTGATTAACGTGCCCCAGTCACCATTTAGTCTTTAGTCTTTAGTAGGTCCCAGACCCTGAACTCGTCACCATCAGGATTGTAAGCACAAAGCTAGGATCGAACTTGCAACCTCCCGGCTGAGATAACAACGCCTCTCCCGACTGGGTTACGCAGCCCTATACTGACGATGCTAAAACTGGCAATACTACAAAAAGTGCCAGCGTAAAAGCTTTGTAAATGATCCAATTAAAAAAATCACTTATGAATTTATTATTATTGTTTCTTCAAATGTACAACAAATTGATTTTCTACATTTTAGTATTTTTACGATATTTCCCTTGAATAGCATAACTGTGTAACGAATACCAGACATTCTTGACAAGTAGTATCAATTACCATTTTAAGATGCGTTCATTCGTTTCTATTCGACGCAGTTTTTTTTTCTCCTTCTTCTCCCCCCCCCCCCTTCCACCTTTTTTTTTTTTTCTATCAAAAAGCATTTAGGCTTAACATTTTTTTAATTTTATACGTTTTCAGCGATTTACATATTACGATGTCTTGTATAAGTCGCGTTCTTAAGTAATGCGAAAACCATCACAGTGAATACCCGAAGGTGTTCTACCAACGAAGTATCGAATTCAGTGAGTGGCATGTAGCCTGCTTTATGAATTTATCAACAAGTGGGGCAGTCTACTTTTATGATAGGTGCAATTCAATTTTATGTTAAGGACTTTTTTCCTCATTTAAGTCATAAATGTTACGATATTTTTCTTATAGAACATAATTTCAGTTAGTTTAAAAGCAAAAAAAAAAAAAAAAAAAAAAAAAAAAAAATTGATAATTTTGAACAATTCAATTTTTATTTAAGTGATATGGAGTCATGTGAATAAGATGCCTAAAAATAAATATCTTTTAAAAATACCTTAAATATTCGCAAATGACGCTTTGAGGACATTTATCAGTAGAAATGTATAAAACTTTATTGTAATTTTTGTTTTTGTCTGAAAATCTCATTTCCAACATTCTTGATAAAGCTCAGCCTGGTAAAGTTAACTTCTATACAAGCCTTTAAAATAAAAATGTTGCATGTGTGTAGGGGGGGGGGGGGGGGAGGAGGATTTATCTGATGTTTTAATATTTTTTAACGAATGTCATTTTTTTATGTACCAAATATTTTATTAAAATATAGTAATTAATATTGTATCTAGAGCCTCTAAACATGGGCAGTTTAGTTATTACTATTTCATACAAAAAAATAGAAATTCGCATTAAGATTGCAGTTTCGGCACTATGAACCTCATTGCCAAATACTACTTTTAAAAAGGGTATTGGTGTGAAGAATTTAGTATTGAATGTGTTATAATTAATTGTGAAACATATTTCCCAGACCTTGTGTAGTTTGTCATTCCTATTTTTAATCGCAAAAGGTTAAAAACAGTATGATTGCATTGAAATTGAAACGTATATTAATATTTTCAGTGTAAACTTTTTTTTTTTTTTTTTTTTTTTATGGATATCAAGTATTAAATGTTATAGTATTTTGCAATGGTGACTTTTCATAAAATTCATTAGCAGTACCACAGATTAATTATTGCTTGTGTGAACAGATTAGATAAATATTAGCAAGAAGTGTATTCCAGGGATTAAAAAAGTGAACCATGTAAACTTACTTGTATCCACCAACTACAAGAATCATTAGGTAATTCTCTTTTAGGATAACCAGGAGTCTGAATGTATATTTCTTCTGTTACATTCCCACCACATATTGGAGGACCTGCAAAAAAATTTCCTATGAAATATCTATGTATCCATTTTGATATGTTTTTACCCCGCTCACTACTTCTTACAATACTTTTATCTATTCAAAATTGTCACGGACATAAAAACAAATTTCATCTTCACTACAAAATTGCATCTCAGTAATAAAAAGCACTTTATCCTTTTTTTCATTTGCAGTATGTGATTTTAAAAACATGTGTGATTCCTGTTATTTTAGAAGGTATACAAAACTAATATACAAGGCTATATAATGGACATATTCATTTTTAAAAAGTAACAATAAGAGAAAATCAATTTTACATAAAATTAAGACATATTGAGATTGTTTTCTTTATTTATGCTTCACACCGAAATTTATAAGTACTCAATTTTTAAATAAAAACTAATACTGCATTTTTATGAATGAAATGACAAGAGTAAATTTAGGAAAGACGCACTTTAATAATCTAAAACATCATTTACCAAGCTGTGGGTTGCATCTCACGGGTGGATCGAGAGACCTTCACTAGTCTTGTTAAAAATATTTTTCGTAAAAGAATAAATAATGGCTCGCAACTCACAAAAATTCCTTTTAAATCCATGAAACCTTTTTCGAAAAGAACGAGTGCTCTTCGACACTAAAAATATTCAATGTACCGAAGATATAGGTCACTATAAATTTGGTTCCTAAAAGGTGGGTCGCAATCATTTAAAAATTAGGAGCACTGATTTAAATTTTTTTTTTTTTAATTTTTTTTTAACATCTCTTTTCCATCAAAAATAAGTATTGATAAAAATTGGCGTTTAATCATAGTTACTTCGAATTGAATGAAATAGCTCAGCATCAGTACCAAAAGTATTTCAAAAAGTCATGTTATTACGCTAGGCTTTTCAGAGTCAGTCTTCCTTTTAAAATTATCTCTTCTTTTTCAAGTTAATCTCCCTCTAAATAATTATCTCTTCTTTTTCAAGTTAATCTCCCTCTAAATAATCTAGACAAGTGATCTAAGTTTATTCTTTGTTCAACTGATATTGTTTTGAAAACCCAAATCCATAATTACATTTCCAAACAATAGCCAGAAGCAACAAGTGTTTATTAGTTTATTAGTGTTTTTTAAGGATGACTCCAGAAAAAATGTCAAAAAGTTGAAATGAAAGGAATACGAAAATCTAGACTTACTGTAATAATTACTGAAAGTAACAATTTCGCATCTTTCTCCTGAAGTTCCAGGAGGACATACACATTTGCAAGCATTCTCCTCTGAATTGAATGGGGACAAATATCCATCATTTTGGCACTGCTGGGTTTCATTCATGAGGTTTGGACAGAAGGCTGAAACATATTTAAAAAATAAAAAAATGTGAATTAGTAATTAAATGAAAGTAACAAAACGGGTATTAAGGAATAGTTGGACTAAACGAAACACTGAAGTACCTTCTCCATATCTAAAGTAATTAACGCAATTCCATAAGTTCCTCCTCCTTAACTAAGTAGGATTATCCTAAAATACTTAAAAATACTAGCAAAATTTTCTACTGTAAATGTAGTACATTTTCTTGCATCATTACGTTTTCTATGTAGAGAAATTTTCTCTTAATTTTCCTAAACACGTATAACTTTAAAAATATTTTCTAATTTCAAATATGGCTTTTTTTTGTGTTTTAATATGTTTTAACCTCAGAAAAATTTACAACTCAAAATTTTTCTCGTCATGAGTTGTACAAGTTGAAAAATTAAAAATCTGTAACTTTAAAAATATATTACCCAATGAAATTTGCCCTATCTTTTTACGTATCTTGATTAAATTTTGAGCATTTTCGTAACTTACACTGTTTTCCTATCTGTAACAGTTAAAGAAACGAAATACGCAATTACCTTTTAAGGACAACCTGCGTAATAAAAAGTTAAAATCATATATTAGACAAGCACTGTTCCTATATATTGTTATTTATGCTTACAATTTGCTTTACAAAAGTATTTCGATCCAAAAATTTATAACTCTGTTGGTTTAAAAGGATATTTACAGTAAGTATTATAATTGATTCAAAATGATGATTAACACATGAAATAAATTCTAAATTTGTATATTTAAAATGAAAAAGTTAACTTTTGTATCTTTCTTTTAAGAGACTTGTTCTAATTTAGAAATACGGATTTTATTTTGATTCATGGTAAATTTTCTTATAAGTTTTAATTACTTGGTAACTGTCAAGCATGATCAAATAACTAAATCTGAAATATACTATTATTCATATAAAAAGGCTCTATATAGAAATAATAATTCTAAATGTTATTTTATATGCTATTTTAGAAATGTTTAAGTATTAGAAAAATTCCTATATCTTCCAACAACAGTAATTCTAAACAAAAACTACATCAGAAAAATTATATTTACAATTGCAAGAGTACATCCTGTTGGCGAGTTTGGCATCTCTGAAGGATATTTCTTTTCCGCTTCCTATGAGGCGCTGGTAATGAGGATTCTTCGTGACAATGGTGTTCTTTTCAAACAGTTGTTTTGTAAAGGCCTAAAAGTTTTAAAAATGCTTTAGAATTTTCAAATAATGCATTTTTTTAATGTTTATTATGAGTAGTTTAAAATGGGTGAAGAATTGCAAGTTTCTAGTTTGAACATATTTATTGATTAATTATACATCATATTTACCTTCAATTTCCCATTTGAAATACATAGGGTAATGAAAGTATAGTAATCGGTAAAAAAAAAAAAAATCCTTCCCCCCCCCCCCCCCTTCTCTCTCTCTCTCTTTTTTCTTCCCCATTTCTCCCCGTTTTGGAACATCCTGATCTCAAAAAGTGATCTAGAAAAAATTTCTGTATGTGTGTGCGTGGTCAGTGTAACTCCCGAACAAACTGACCTATGATATTCAAATTTGGTGTGAGGGTTGGTGGTGGCCATGGGACCTAACATTAAGGATTTTCGTCAAAATCGCGGATGCGCATAAGGTAGCTGCCATTGAAAAATTCATGTTTTTCAATGATTACTAAAAAACGGCACTAATGATTTTGATCAAAATCTCGGTGGTAATCCCTCTTATGGTGTTCTAAACATCACCTACGAAATTCCTGTAAAAATACCTTAATGGCGTAAAAAGTTGAAAAACGAATGCCTTCAACACAGAGTTCTCTATCCTTGAGCATAGCTCATCAATGATTGTTTTTTATCCTCTCCTCAGTTTCCCGTATAAGAAAAGATAATTTAAGAATTATCTAAAAGTATATCGCCAAAATCCCCAATTTGGCGTTTTTTTTAAAGACCTATAAGAAATATCGCAAAAAATATAGCCAAACTGGCAATTTTTTCTAAATGAATGATGAAAATATAAAAACCGTAAATAACACAAATCCACATCAGTATTATGTAATTGAAAACCGTGCGATGTTCCTCACCCTTAGTTTTTTTTACGCAAGAGCTACACGAAGATAATATTGCACTGGAAAATATTAAGGATCCAGTCTGAAGTAATGTGAGTAGCTGCAATGGTCAAGAGTGAACGCCTTTTGGGAGGTTTTTCAATGAGAAGCCCCGCATTTGTATCTCAAATGAGAGAAAATCCTCGAGCATGTTTGCATGCATATAGAATGTTGATGAAATTAATATTTTATGAAGTTATGTAACATTCTTGAAGCTACAAAATGGCAAATTACAATTTAAGAAGGCTTTTAGACCTTGAAGAAAAATGACATTTAAAAAAAGCTTTTAGAAAGCTCATACTAACTGTTAACTTTTGTATAAGAGTACTCTATTGAACTAGGAAATTAATCATAGCTACTTAGTTAATATAATTTCTATTCTTCATATTTCAGTGAAGATTTTTTTAATAAGAATAAGTTAATAATGCATACAGGGGTCCAAAGACTTTTTAAGGATTCGAAAGTAGTAACATATATTAAAATTAAAATCCTGATGCTCATTTATTGCATTCACATTTTTGGGCGATAGTGAGAAAGAGATTGTAAAATAAAAATTCTAGCAAATATTCCTCCTACAATTTCTCTATAATTATTTTTAAAAATAAAATATTAATAAAAGAAATCTGAATAAAAAAAAGTTAAATATTTTTTACACTTTCCTTCAGAGTAGCTTCTCTTATCTGAAATAGCAGTTTACTTATTTTCTCTACGCTATTTCAATAAATTAATTGAAAGATACCTGTAAATTAGTTTTCCATGTAAGAAAATTAAATAAAATTGGGTGTCTGTTAATATAAATAACTTGAAAAATACAAGTTGCTCTTTATTCTGAATAATAAATCTTTGGAAATGTCTAACAATGAAACTGTCAGTATTTATTTACCACTTTGATAGTAGTGCAATTAAAAAACTTTGCTACTTGCCTATGAATTCAAACATCAATACAATATTTGAATATTTATGAATTTGTTTTCAAACTAATTTTTTTGAGTATTTGTTATAAATTTACGAGTAAAATAAAAGCACATATAAATTTATTTTTTATTTAAAAAAAAAAATCTGGTGGAAAATGTGAAAAGTAAAAGGAAAAATGGGTTTCTTTTAAAGAAAAGGACTTTAAACTGATGAACAAAGCTTGGAGAATTGATTATTGAATTTTCTTTTTGCATCAATGGGGGCATCAATATGAATTGAATGAATGACAACATAACCCGATAAAAAAGATTATTTTCATTGACAAACGTACTTTGGAACATAGCATTTATGTTAGATACATCTAAAATTTTAAAACAGTCGGTGACTGTATAAATGTGACTTAATAAAAAAGAAGTAAAAACTTGTAACCCCCAAAAAATATAATGGATGTAAACTAAAATTTCACTTACCATGGAACTATAGTGCATAACTGAAGTGTAATCGTATTCCACGCCCCTAGAAAACTCTAGTCCTGTTGAGAATTGTGAAGTAAGTCCAGATGGAATATTATTCCAAAGAATAGTAATGTACCCATCTCTGTCTATTCGAGATTGCTCATGGTACATTCCAATGGCATGTCCGACTTCGTGAACGATAACAGGAATCTGAATGCAAATGAATGTTAGAAACAAGTATAGATTTAAAAAGAAAAAAAAAAGCTAAACTGTATTAAAATAATATAATATAATAACATAGTTTTATTTTTTAAGAAACAGAATGTTTATGATATAAAAAGGGTGATACGAAAGTAACGGAAATTGGGAAATATCTATAATTAGCAAATAATTGAGAATTTGGTGATTCAAAGTAATTATTAGCGATGAAATTATGTACCGAATGAAGTGTATAAATATTTTTGATGTTCCTAAAATGATCCATTTTTTATTGGTGTTACATAAATTATAATCGTCCGCGCATTTATTGAGGCCAAAGGTGTGTAGTCTAGATAATCATGTGATGATAAAGTTTCATGCTTTATTTTTACTTCAGGTCTAAAGTGACACTTATCAAGAAATAGGACTAATACGTTATGAAGCTCTGTAATATTGCGTCTTTTGTACAAGATTGTCTGAAATGCTAAATCAAATTGTTACACAATAAGCTGTGATTGATAGAATAAACATAACATAAAACTATTGAAGGAATAGCACTACGTACTCGTTCACATCCAGGTCCAATGGACACATCTTGGCCTTGAAAAAACCTATTTTGTCTTCCAACCAAGGACCAACATCTGCAAAGTTACATTAAATGCTAGTATTTTCATAATTTTTTTAATTGTATTAACTTAACTAATAACCTAATATTAATAGCTCAATTTGAAGAGTCATGCCAGTAGAAAATAAAGGCAAATCACAAAGAATTTATAATAATCATTGCAATGGAACTCTTTTACTAACCCACTCTGATCAGTTCTGAATCTCAAAAAAGAAATATCAATCAATGTTTCATGAAATTTGAGGCACGTTTTCTTTTCCCATTCATCCATGGCTTTCCTTATGTTTTCTCTCGTTTGCTTATTCACAGCTGAAATATGAATACTCCATAAATATTATTTCATGTCAATTCAAACATAGTGATAAACAAAAGCATACATTATTTGCATTTTTCCTAAACATTGGATTATTTTCCAGCTGAGTGGAAAACGTCATTAAGAGTACTGATCAGGACCAAAGTAAATGGTCATTTACTTTTGGATACTGTTTCAGAATTATTGCATAGTTGGAAATTATATTTTGAAGTATTGGTTAAAAATATATGCTAATTTTCACCAGCTACAACAATGATACGAGTATATTTACTACTTTTAATGTGCAAAATCAGATGCTTTTAGCAGCGTACTCACAAGAATGGAAGTTGTACGCCACTCTTCCGCTAGGCCACAGTTGCAGGATATTGAGCAGACCTTTCCTCTCTTGCAGTTCGTCCTCTTCTATCACCTCGTTGCTTTCCTTATCGTGGTAATTAGATGGAAGTGGTGGAAGGACCATATCTCCTTCAACCAATGGATCGCCTTGGTCCGTCTCCAGAGGGTTTAGTTCAGTTAAGATGTCCTAAAATCACCGATGGTTAGTTTCTGTTAATTGAGTTAACGCGAAGTCGATGGGGTCGTCGAAATTGTTCGCGCTAACCGAATTTCGTGTTAAACAAAAAAATTAACTTTAAGCTGTAAATACGGAGAACTGCTTTTACTTCGCGTTAAACGGGATTTCATGTTAAGCGATTTAGCATTCATGGAGTTTGAATGTGCTAATATTTAACACTTTGTACTTGCTTCCTGTTTCTCGCTTGTACTTGCAATTTAATATTTCAAAAATGTATGAGCTTATAACAGCGTCAAATTCAAATCATGACCCTCTAAATGTCGAATATTGACCATATCGGCTATATATATGCTTCGACAGCACGATATTGATACTTTCTCGGTGATTATTGATGTGCTGGTCGAAGTTGGCGGGGTCAAACACTGCGGAGTTCCTATTTACAACATTATTCATAAACCATAAAGCGGAAGGTTAAAACGTAACATTTTTTCAATAAAGATAAATCACCTTATGATTAATTAAAAAACTCTTGCTCAATTAGTTAAGGAATGATTGGATGACAGTTCTAATCATTTCACAATTTCTCTTTATCTATACAATATTGGATTGTTTGGCATGACTGGTGGAAAAAATATGAAATTAGTGATGAAAGCTAAACGGTTTAACTGAAGTATGCTTTGTAGTGAAATATATGGTTGGGATAGTTGAAAGAGTGAAAAAAACATATTTTCTCAAATAGCAAAACTCTCAATCTTTTTAGAAGTAGGGCGATATTGTTTATACGATTGATGTAAAGGATTAGGAATAAACAAATTTGTGTAAACCGAAATATGATCACTATTTTACACGTTTAACCTCCTGAGCATTTCTTTTTATGCTTAACTTGTTCCACATCAAAAAGGGAAAGCATGAAACATATGAACTGACTTGCATGTCTATATCTGTCTATCTATCCATCTGTTTTCATCCTAAACATTATAAGTTTTTTAAATTTAAAGACTAGTTAGACAGTCAAATGATATTTGTCAACATCATCCCAAGTAAAAAGCATTACTGGCCAATATCGGAAACAATAGTTCTGGAAAATTGGCCTATCCTGGCCGAAACTCGAGCATCGTTCTCAAATACTTATTTTCCCCCCCCCCTTTTTTTTTCTTCAAAAAATAAGCTTGTTAAAATCACAAAACATATTTTTTAGCCCTCGGTCTTTTCTTATCAAAATATATTTCAATTTTAAAACTGTGTTTCGAGATTTTAAAACTTCCGGTATATTTTATCCGGGAATGGGAGAGATCGGTCAAGATATATAAGAACGGCCGATTTACAACGGTCCACAACGGGATTGGCCAAAGTCGAGTGATATTGGCCAGCAACGTTGTGCTGAGACTGTGGTGTGAAAAGGCGTTAAAGCATTAAAAAAAATTACTTAAAGAAATTAAAGTTTGTAGATTTTTCAAAAAACAATTTTCTTTAAATTTATTGTGTTGGGTGAAAAAAAATAAAAAAAAATAAGGTGTAATATAATAAAAAAAAATCAATCTTAAAGATTACATGTTGTTACTGCTAACCAAAGTAGAATTGCTTAGTATTGCTTAAAGTACAATATTTTTAAATTTAATAAATATTTAGAAATGAATGAATTCAGTTTTCAGAATAATAAAAATTATACCCTACAAACATTTATGTTAAATTTAAATATAATCATATGAATACAAATATTCCCATATTCCCAAACACGTGATGATAAAAGGATAAAGATCATAAATAATATTTTGTTATCTTTTCAACATTGTAACTGTCGGTGTATTATACAAGTCCAAGTTGATTGTTACCTGTGATTTAGAAACCACCATAAAAATACCAATTCCTACATCATCTATAATAAGCACTTAAGATAATTATCACCTACCATATCAGACAATGGCACCACATCATCAAAACTGTCAATGGGTTGCAGCCAGACACCTCTAATATGCAAGGACAAGGCCACAATGATAAACCCAGCAGCATCCATTACGCTTTCAAGAAAGGAGTAAAAAAACAGTTGGACAGTGCTTAAGTCCTATATCTCTTATAAATTGTGACGTCACAGCACCCCCATAATATTTGATTCAAGGTTCTTATCTGTCCAGGCCATTAGATAGATAACATAGAGGTTTAATTGGAGTAAAGTGTCAAAGAAACACAGGCAAAAACAAAAGATTTGTTTTGGATGCTCTTTGGTTTCTTCCTTTGATATTTGTTTTGACAAGTAGTAACGACCTAACTTAGCACACTACCATTATTATGGTTTATTGGTTATGTGTTTTTAAGGTACGATTATTAAGTTTATCCTTAATAGAAATTTCTAGTAAATGAAAAATAAGGGCATCAGATGTTTGAAAATTTCTGATATAAACTAGAAAATGGGATTCTATAAGGCGAATTTATTTCAATATTTTTTAGGTAGCGAAAGTTGCGTATGAAAATCAGTATATTTGGTTATCCTATATAAATCAGTTATCCGAATATCCCAGTCCCCAACTGTTTCGGATTATCGATGATTTACAGATTTTTTTGCAAACATGAAATTAAATTCTTCTTTCAATTAATATAAGAAATTGTACTGTAGGTTTGATACGCATAATGTTAAAAAAAATTAATTGAAATTACTGAACAATTGCATGAGTAGAATAGTAGTAAAAAAGCTTAGCTGATATAAAATAACAAAATTAATCATCCCATATAAACTTGATCTTTTGAAATGATTTTCAAAGATTGTTTCTGTTCATTGTTCATTGCAAAGATGCAAATCACTAATTTTTTGACACGTTCTTCTAAATGTTTAAAAAATAATTTAAAAAAAATAAAAAAATATTAGATTAAGTTTTTCTTTAATGCCCTTTCAAAAACAATATAATTTAGTTAAAGACCACTTGCTGTGAGGCTTATTTTCTAACATTTATATAAGATAAATAAAGGACTTTTTAAAATTAAAATGTACTTAATAATTATATAAAATATTAAATGATTAAAAATTAAAGTTACTTAAATTTCTTTATAAAGCTTGGTAACACTTTTTTTTTCAAAAATAGTCGTCAAATTACAGTTTTTGCTGAGAAAATTAATTAAAAAAAAATAATAATAATAACAAAATGAAGACCATATTCTTTGTTTAAGTTTATCAATAAGTATAGTGCACAAGTCAAATTTAAAATTTCAATTTTGTATTAAAAAATTAAATTTATTTATATGCATATTAGTATACATATTTTCATTCATTAAGGCGTTTATATTTCAACTTTTTAAGAGATTAGCACATTTTCACGTGAATTTTGTTTTTTCCCCTAAAATGTTTTACCAAAACTATTTTGATCTAAATCGTTATAATTATTTTATGGTGATTCTAAAAAAAACTTATAACATGCATACAGACAGACAGAGATACTTTTTTTCCAAAAAACTTTTTTGTACTCCAAGCATCCAAATTATCAAAAATCTACTTCCCCCTAATGCGCTACTTTCATTATCCTACATTAAATATCGGGCAATTCAAAGTAAATATATCGTTTAAGTTAATAAGTTGAGTAAGAGGTCACAGATATTTGCACAATTGACATTTATTTTGAATTGTGATAGTATAATTATCTTATTTAAGCTATGCATGTAACAAACTTTCAAACTTCAAATCACATGATTTCATCAGGATATTTTAGAAAGAAAGTAATATACATTATGAAAGAAAAAATATCGACTAAATTTAATAGTAACAATGGTTTTCAACATAGAGAAAGTAAACAAATCTGTTAAATTGCGCCATGTTTAGCAAATATCAGAAATGTAGTTATTAGCCTTTTGGAATAATATGAATACAACTTGAAAAATGTCCATAAAATTCCATTTTAACTTGGTTTATTGACAAACTGAAAAATTTGCATTGCAATATTATCGTCATGTAAAAGACAAAATTCCTAATAAATGGATTTTTGTAAATAATAATTTAGTTAAAAGTATGTGCCTAAATCAAAAGAAAATGCTGGAATTTGGAAACGTACTTATTCTATTAAAAATATGTTTTTTCTTCCACAGAAATACTTGCTTATTTAAGACACGTGCACACAAAAATAAACACCTTTAAACCCACATACACTAGTCTTATCTATATTATGAATGTCTCACCCTTCTTTCAGGAAGTTTGAAGAATACTAATCCCGCTTCCGTATTGATTTACCAAAATAAAAGAATACATTTAATGAGAGAAAAAACTCATTTTTAACACCTTACGTATACACCTTATTTCAGAGAGAGAATGAGAGAGTCAGTAAAATCAAAATAATTTGCTTAAATTAATTACAAAATATTTTCTTTTGAAGAGTGAAGTGAGAACACGAGATGGAGTGTAACGATGATGGCTGACATAAAGGGATATTCAAGCTGCTGAAAAAAAGATTGAAGGCTTTTTCTGTATGCCCCAAACAAGACTGAGGATTTCTCAATTATAATAAAGGGTATTTACGAAAATTGAACTGGTAATGATTTCTAGATCATAAACCCCAATGGTTTTGTAAAAGGATTTGGCATATCCCTTTAATAAAAGAATTAAGGGATATTGTTTGTTTATGGATAGGTAATTGTTATTGGTAGATATAAATGAATTATTGGTAGAAAATTAATGGAAAAGACGATAAAACATCGGATAAAAAGGTTAAGCTGCAGATTGTTATATTTATCTTACATTCACGCAAGAGGGTAAAAAGAGGATAAAATTTTCTAGAATTGTTGATTTTTCAAAAGTACCAGGCATGCATTCTTATAATGAAATGTTTAAGGAATACATAAATTTTCTGTAATAATTTACAATCTTGAAATCTTGGTGGTGCACTATTTCTTTCTTCATTCCTGTAAATATACTCACTGCCAAAAGTTAAACAAGAAGCGGTAAAATGCAAAAAAAGAAATTAACAAATGTGATAAAAAGAGCAGCAAATATATTTATTAATGAAACAAAATAATGAATTACAAACAGAAATGTAACCAATATTGAAGATTCACAAAGTTAAGGGCAAAGTCATATTTGAGTTATTAAAAAATAATGTTTCAATCCAAAACAAACAAAACCCGCACTAATAGAGTAAGTGACAACCTCTCATACCCATTCAAAGTTTACAGCGTGTGAGTATATTTTCCATGAGGTGATCAACCACCCCAGTGTCAAGTATTCGCCATTTCTCTTGTTGCAAATCATTCAGAGTGGCTGGAGATGAAAAAAGTTCTGATACAACACCTATGAGGACATCCTGAAGATTTTCAATGGGATTGTGGGGCCTGGATTAAAATCTGGACATTCGTAATCCCGACGGTAAATATTTTTTTATCATACAGAGTGATCAAAAAGCTCGAGAGTGAAAAACAGAACCAATTCAAACTCTCACAACAGTCACACAAAGAATTTATTTTAACAAATTCAAATCTCAAAACTCTATTTGTAAACATTTTTAAGTGATTATAGTAGTAAAAACCATGAATTGTGTTGGAACTGTCTCTGCAACTTGAAAGAGTCTTGCCCAAAACACAAAGATGAAGACAGATTAATCTCCATTATTTATACGAATTAGTAAATATAAATAATTAAACAGTAATTGTTGAATAATTTTAAGATTTTTTTAAACAAATTTGGAAGAATTTGTTAGAACACTATCTATGATTAATTTATGTAATATTGTATTAGTGATGTCTCTATAAATTAAATTTCTGTTTAAAAAAATTATGAACTTTATATAACTTTATCGTTTCTTTCACATTATGTAATTAAAATTCATATTAGGTTTGGGTGGAACTTATTTAGAGGATTATGAACTTTTCTTTATTTTATAATAGGTCACAAACTGAAATGGCAATATGAAAGGTTTAAAAATGAAGTTTGATTGCATAAGTTTTAAGTTTTATTTCAAACCATATTATTGTTTGAATTAAACTTTAAAACAGGAAATGTCCACTTCTAATATCATCTAAAATTCAGAAATTTTAATAAATCTGACATTTTCAAAACCATTTAATATAATATTTTAAGTCATATTTTATATGTATATAAATTTAAAATTGGAACAGAGAAATTGTATTTAAACAATATAATTAAATTGTTAAAATTTTACCTTGTTTGTAACAAATGAGCGGCAGATCATTGTAAGGATTTAAACAATGCCACTCTTTTGATAATAATAGTGTTTGGTTATTGAATGTTTTGTAAGAAACTAGCATTCGAGATAGAAAGATCTTTTTGATGCTTTGATATTTGTATGCTATTTTGATACGTTTTTTTGCGAATTTGTTACTTGATATATAAGCGGATCTACTCTCGCTTGAGGATTATACCTCAGTTATTGTAAGATTTCATTTGGATTTCTAAATCAGAATGAGCTGCCAACGGGTTTTGGGGTGGTTTAGGAAGAGACTGGCAAACTGCTTCGGCAAGTGTCTCAAAGGGGAGGAGTCGGACCACCAGAGCGAGGACAATACCTATACGTCTTCATGGGCTTCATGCTCGATCTCCATTCCTGGCGGCTGGAGCGTGGATTCCGAAGATTTTAAACAGTCACAACCTCTTTTCATGCAAATGGATCCACGCGACAAAGTCACTTCGTGGCTGGTCTACAATGACCTCTACTACTCTCAATGCTATCTCATGGGACGCCGCCATTCAGTTTAACTCTGACTACTGAACATGACTGATCTGGAATGCGACATTACATAAATCGTTGACTATGATACTTGATTATGTGACTCCCAACTGTGACTCCTGAATTATGACTACCGAACTATGATTACCGAATTATGAATCCTACTTTGACTACTGATTATGACTCTCACTGTTCTCTGTGACTCCCAATGTACTTTCTTAACTATTACTATCTCAACATGATAAAGTTAATTTGCCGATGATGATGGCTTGCCATCGGAGGCCTGGGGTGCGAAGCAGATCCACCTTCCCGTGGTGCACCCTGTTTCTTACTAAGAGATCTGCTGTGGATTTTTCCCCAAAGGGATCCATTGAGTACTGAATTTATAAATCAATCCTATTGAACGAGTATATGAGCAAATAATATTCAACTTCCTAGTCTCTAAATTACCTCTGCAATGAGTTACAGCCTATCAAATTCAGATTAGCTTCCAAAAATTAAAGTTTTTCTCTCCTAGATTAACTTTTGGCAGTAAGTGTAATCCTACTTTCCAGTGGCACGTGATTCTGCGATGTATGTATAATACTGCATGCGATGTATGTATAATACTGCATGCGATGTATGTATAATACTGCATGCGATGTATGTATAATACTGCATGCGATGTATGTATAATAAAATCTGATTGAGAGATGGTTCTTTGAAGACAAAAAAAATTGAATCGGGACATTCACTGCCAATTAATGGTCGCTTCAAAAAAAGTTTTTATTGAGGTATAAAAAAATATCAGACATGGAACGTTTGATGGCTTTAATAGTTGAAACCTACCAATGTTGAAGTTGTGTGTGCTGACAAATAATAACAAATTCCTTACCAATTGGAAGCATTTTCATTAAACAAAGAAAAAAAGTCATCAAGTCAGCGAGTTTGGTGTCAAACTTGTCACTGAATATTCAAATTTATATCGAAGATATAAGTTTTATCGAACTTTTGGCTGAATTTCACATAATCCTTTTTATACTATCAAGACCTTCAAATTGTTATTTAACTCTAGTCTCGAACATGCATAGTTTAGATATTTCTAATTTCCAGTACAAAGCTTTAGTTTTTCCGATTGAGTTTTGCCACATTTCTCGCCTTGGCGACAACTTTGATTTAAAAAATCTCATATATTTGTAGTATTTAAAGTTATGTTTGGAAATGTTGAGTTCGGATGGGGAGAAGGGGGGGGGGGGGGGCTTAATGAGCAAAGCCTTTGAATAATCTTCTCTTTACAATGATATAATAAACTAAAATTATAACGACAGATAGTTTTCTTACATTGATCTCTTTTTGATCATATACTTTAGTGAAAAGATATATGTAAGATAAAAATGGATAATGATTAGTTTATTACAATGATTAATGCACCTGATATATACACATAGTTTCTCCTCTTTAAGCGCACAAATTCAATTGCAACAGGGACTGCGACAAAACCGCTTTTACAGAACCTTTAATAACACATTTGGTTACAATTAGTACAGGCTATAACTACATGAATGACAGTTTTATAAATACTTATAACTTGCTTTTGATTCAATTTCGGTTTGCAGATCATTTGAAACATTCATATTTTACATGGTGTGATTTTAAATGACATATTTGGCCAGTTCTGTGACCTCTAAAATATTAATAACTCTTTACTGTAAATTTTTAAAATGCTGCAAATTTAGTACAAAATTAATTTGCATTGCATTTAATGTGTTGTATACACTTCTAGCTGTAAAGGGTTCAATTATGAAATAATTTGTAAAATCTACAATTGAAAAGAAGTTTTCCTTAAACAAATAATGACAAACCTATAATGAAAAAGAACAATTTACAATTTTATGAATACGCTTTTAAAATTTTGTAATCGCAAAAAATGACATTAAATTAATATTGCCCAGCTATAATTTTAAAAAGTCAGGTGACAAACAAATAAAATTACAAATATCATTTCAAGTAGCCTTCACCTACAAATTCACTGAACCAACGTAGCTTTTATGATATAGTTTGCAAATATATTAACGTTTTTGTATAATTTGCATCACTAAATAACAACCAAGTGTTACTGTGGTTTATAAAATGTTGTGCATCCCGACACGAATTTTGGTAACTTGTAATTTATGCTGGAGAAATCATTGAGTTATGTTCAGGGGCGCACTGGGAAGCAGTATCGGCCCGGTGATTTTAGATTTACGCAGGCCCAAATTTTCAATATAATCAGTAATCAAATATTTGTAGTTATAGTTAATAATAAAGTAATTCAAAAAAGTAATTAATTGTAATTAACAGTATATTTTATTATTTAAATATTTATATTTAATATGTATTTTCAATAATTAGTTTTATTATAGTTTTCAATACTTTTAAAGTTTCATTAGTTTTAATAATTTAACTGTTTTAATGATTAGTTTAATTACATCAAATTGTCTCTATTATTTATAACTTCTTTGAGTGAACTTGGTTTTTATAAACCATTTATTGTTTGTTGCAAAAACTAAATAAAAGAAATCTAAATTGCAAAATAAAGAATGTCCAGGTTATTAGAAAATTACATCCGAAATGATAATATACAATTTACCTTAAAAGTTGTAAAGTAATTAAAAACTCATAATACTATAATATATAAATCTTAGTGCATCTATTTTCTAAATATGAAATTGAACGCATTGGGCTTTTTTTATAAAAAGTTAAGGAAAATAAGTACTTATATTGGAAAAAAAATAATAATAATAACTTTCATACTGTACCGGCCCATTTTTTACAGACACTGACCGGCCCGGTGATTGCACCGGATAACCCTATGGCCAGTACGCCTCTGGTTATGTTCATTATTTGTATCTTGTTTTACAGCTATATCAATGTTGTAACTCATATCTTTCTACTAAAACTTATTTTCGGGTATATTTTAAGTATCTTCAGATTATGACAAAAATATGGAATTTATGTTCATGAGCTCTATTGCCTGGAAGCCTATTTGACCGTATTTTGAGACCTATTTTTTCATTTAATAATTGCTTAGTATAAAAATAATCTTTTGATTTTATTGAGATTTTTTGCTATTAGCCCTCTTCTACACTTAATGACCCTATGAGGGGAACTCAATAAGGCTAATTGGAAATCTTTTGGAAAATTGGATTTTATATGTACTGAAAAGAGAATATGTTATAGTTCAATTTATTGTTGGCAAGAGCTAGCCCAAAGAAATGAAATGCGGTCCCACTTGACAGTCAACATATGTGATTTCATGTCATCTTACAATTGGTCAGCCTGCTTAGTAGAGTTTTTGCGTCTTTTTAAAATATATAACTGGCAAAAAAAAAATTGAAGCCGTAAAATACACATTTCTGCAAATTTAATTAATTTAGTCAATTTCTTCACTAATATCTGAAGTGACCGTGGAAAAATTAACTGGCCTTGTCATTGAAAATTTTTGTTTATTATGTTTGGCCATAGAAGTTTCATTTTAATGTAATCTAATTAGATATAATTATTACAATGCCTTTAAGACAAAGTAAATTCTTAAGAATATTTCTTTTTTTTCTTGCATATTTTTCTCTTGAGAATTATTTTCTTTTTTATGTGAAAGTTTTTCGGACATTCACAATGATAATAGCATATCAAAATAAAAAAAGATTAATTTCATCTACAATTGCTAATGGCCAATACGAATAGCCAAAAGGGATTAAAAACATTTTTACAGCTATTCGTGTAAAAATCAATGCAATATTCTCAAGGAAAAAATAAAAGTTGGAATTTCACTAAAGAAACTTTATGCTGTCCTAATATAACTGTTACTATTATCTCTTAATATACGAACCAAACCCTTTATTCACTATCACTTTTCTTTATTTGAAGTATTTCTTTGAAAATTGTCTGATGAGTTTATTGAAAATCCGGAATTCCATGTAAACTTATGAGTACTTTTTTCTGAAAAACTTCAATAATACTAAACATGCATTCCGTTTACAGAATTCGTTTTGTTTATGTCCCCAAATAAAAAATAATAAAATCGTTGTTGAATAACACTGAAACACAATCAAATACACTTGATATAAATACAAAAAAATATTTTATTATGATTTTTAAGATACTAATGAGGTGAGTGTCCAGTCTTTAAATTCTGTATCTTTATCCACGAAAGAGACCTTTGCTTTGAGTCCTCTGCCTTCTTGCGCCTTTTCGTTCGTGTCGATAATGATGATGAATTCCCTTCCAGCAGATGTCGCTACTGTACCGCGAGGAATATCCTCTCCACAGAACCTGTTGCAAAAATGGTAGGGAAATGCATTAAATGTCCGTAATCAATCCTCAATAAAAAAAATTTCATGATATTTACTAAAAGATAGGATTTTTTAAAATCTTTTTATCCAGAAATTAGTGGATAAAGTAGGTACAGTTGAGCTGATCTGAAAGGGCAAAACAGAACAAAACCGTTAGACTATAAACGCCTTTGTTTGGATAATATATGCAAAATCTGTTTTAATACAAATGTTGGCAATCTTTAAGATTCAGAGTTATTTATAAGATTTTAGAAACAAATATAAACACGCTTATAGTAAATGAATACAAGTGGCCACTGGACACTCATCTAGTAAAATAAAGAAATACCACAAGAATATATATTTAGTGACTTCCTCAATAAAGAAAGATGTTAACTAATCAGAATAACAGAAAATCCGAATCAAAATAAAAGCAGTTAAATGGGCACAATACACTTTGTTTATTGGCTGTTAAATGGGTATTATTTTATTTATGACTTTTCAATTAATTTTTTTTAATTAATTTGTTTAATGTGTCAAAAACAATAATGTTTCCCCCTAACAATTTCATAAATTGTTTCAAAATTTCAGATTTAAAATAATTTTTTAATGTTGATGTTCCTACAAAAATTTATATTTTTAACAACACTTGTTAATGTTGCTAAAAAAATATATATTTTGAACAACACTTTTTTAGATTCGTTAAACTATAATGCATACGAATTAGTATACAAATTTCGTATACTATCAGTATTTGATTTTTAAATCAAAATTTTTTCAAAACAACGCAACAAATTTGGCTAAAAGTAAGTTCCTTAGCATTAGCAACTATAAAAAACTAAAAACGTAAAAGTGCCATGCAAGCAAATTCAGTTTATTTAGCTAGATGAGCTTTGACTACTTGTGGGAAGGAAATTGTTGAAACAGTGAATCAGACAAATTTTTAAAATAGTATTATAAAACAGATTAACAAACGGTTCATGTTATGCATCAGAAAGAGTGAATTCTGAAAATGGTCCAATTTTGCTACCCTCATTAAGAATTTTACAATTGACATGGCGTTTTACATACTAAGACTGCACCAAGAATACAGAGAATCTACATATTTACAAGCTAGAAACTTTTTGTCCAATCAGCATTTAATAATTCAGGAGAGTAGACAAAGATCAATGACAGCTTTCAACCTCCTATTATTCCAATTTTTTTTTTTTTAATTATATTTATAGTCTTTAGTATAGTATTAATAGCTTTAGAAATGGAGTAATTAATAATAATAATAATAACTTAAATTTTTTGAGGGAGATTTATTAAGAAAATAAATAACATCTACTTTAAAAATTGAATGGTACTTTTCTATTTTGCTGGCACCGGCGATAAAGTCGCTAAAAATGGTGCAACCTACGACAAACGGAATATCCCCGCTGGTAACCTTTTACCATTTACATTTATTATTTTTAAATTTTTTTTATGTTTATACTGTGTATTGTCGCCAATAAAGTCTGCTTGGTGAGATTTGCGCCGACGAAATTGAAGAGTACTAATAAAATATTTGGAAACTACTTTAAATATTATTTTAAAATCATAGTACAAACAAATTTTACTTGAAAAGTAATAATATTTCTGTACGAAGGTTCATAACTGCAATAACTGCATTGAAATTTGAAGAACATTTACTTTTCCGAATGCATTTTTACTTAATTTGGAAATCGCAGTAATCATTTTAAAATACTAGCAGTAAAAATTTAATTAAGTTAAAAAGCTTAGAAAGTTAAACATTTTACAAAAGGTTCTCCAAGGATGGTAGGACAGTAATGGAAAGGGTGACTGCATAAAACTCAAGTTGAGATATAAACATTAAATTGCATAAAAATATTTATGTCTCTACAACTGAACTTTAAACATCATCATTCTGATTTTTCAATTCATTGATTTGTGAAGTAAAGTAAAATTAAGTCAAATAAAAGAGTGGCAATAAATTTAAACTAGATTTATATATGTGTTAAAAGTTAACGAAAGACCTTGAAAAAAATGTTTTTACGAGGATTTCGGAAAGATAGAAACTCCTTAGATGTACTGATGAAGGTATTTTAAAGGAAAATATAATAATATGAAGCTCTTTTAATGGAAAATATAATAATATGTTTCCAAAATATTTGTATCGTTACTATCTGGAATGAATCAAATATCGTAGACATTTTTTAAGGTGAAGGAAATATATTTGTCGTAATAATATTGAATTTTATCTTCCAGAATAATTATAAATTGAAAATGCTGATACATTTTAAAGAAGAATGATTATGAATTTTTAATATGGATATGATATTATAAGTTATATTTTAAGATCATACTACGTATTAAAAAAAAATAGAAATCTTGTAATTCAAATTAAATTAACCTTACTTGGTTAAAAAAAATGGTCACAGATTTCAAAACCTTATTAAGTTAAATAGTCAATGTGAGAGTTATAAAAAACTAGACCATGTTTCTACAGATAATACAAGTAATAAAATAATTTTAAATAGTCAAAATGAAAAAAACATAAAATATTAATATTTTAGTTCAAATTCTAAATATTCAAAGCGTATTGCATTTGTTTGATAAAATTTCTTCCCAAATGATAAACACATCCTTACATATCACCATCGTATCTTTTCCTTGTCCTTATTTCAACTCTTTCGTGAAAGCATTTTCTGTTGAAAATAGTATTGTTAGATTCCATTCGTGGATGGAAACTAAAATCTAAAAATTCAACTCTGACACGCTTGCCTTCAGGTGCCTAGAATGAAAGGAATGGAAGAACAGTAATTAATCTTACATTATTTTTGTCATGTCATTAGAAATTGGAAGATAATATTTGAAATAAAGGAAAAGTCAACATATGCATAATTTAAGCCTACAATAGAGATAGAAAAAATCTCTTCTTCTACCACTATGGTCGTTTTAAATGGATGGTAAAATGATTTATAATATTAAATTGTATTGAGTATTTTGAAGGCATGGAAGCAAAGCATGATTTAGTACAAATACTTACATTATAGTCTTATACATTATAATTAATAATTAAATGGAAGATTGCATCAGAATATTTTGAGTGCACTTCAAAATTTGAAGTTTTCGATCCATGATGCTTTTTAAGCATCAATCCATACCTGAATCCACCAGCTACAGTTGTCTGGTGGAGGCTTCCTCGTTGGATACCCAGGAGTTTGTATCTCCGTATCTTCTGTTATATTTCCTCCACAACGGGGATACTCTGGAAAAGATGTTAGTAAATTATTTAAATTTCAAGCAGATCATGGAGAGGGGATGGGAAAGCAAAGCATTAGTAGTTAACCACAACAAATTAAGATATGTCGGAATCGAAAATCATGGAAAAAAATTCTTTGATTTTGAAATTCAATTGTTTCAAATAGCGGTGTTTACGCTGTTTAATATGATACACAACACTTTGCAACAACTATATAAGAAGTATCAGTAGCAAACAACCATACGATGCTGTAATTTTTTTTTTTAATCCATGTGATGGTTTATTTTTATACTTAATTTTCCTAGTAATATGTTTCTGATATTTTATGTATAATTTTTCAGAAATTATTAACAGTTAGAAATAAAATTTCAACACTAACACATTCATTAATTATTGATATTTACTTTAAGATCTTCAGTGACCCAGCAGTAACGGTACTGAGCTCATGAGCGGTAAATCGTGGACTCTGTCCTGGTTTCGCCGAATACTGGTGTGTGCTATAATGGGGCTTGGTGAATATTAAATAGGTCGTGTTTGGTTTGGTAATGAAGAATTCAGCTGTTGTGAAAGATATTGATAATGGACCTATGGTTGTCGACGGAGTTTCATACTTTTTATAAGGTTTGAGAGATGGCAGTGCCGATTGTGTGATATTATTCTCGAGTGAATTCAATAGTGTACAAGTTTATTTGCAGTTTATCAAAAGTTTTAGTGTGATAAATTTTTCATTTAAAGGCCTTTTACATTGCTTGTGAAAATATAAATAGTATCTCCCACACAACACTATCATCTATTTAGCGTTACAGAAATCAACGAATTAATAGATGGACTTTAATGTAATAGGTTAATGTAGTAATTTAATGTAATATGTTCAAACACAGAAATGAGTTTGTGATCAGAAGTTATTATGTCTCACCATAGTAATTTAAAGGGTCACTAATGTCCTCGCAGAACTCTCCCGTCGATCGTGGTGGACATACACAATGACATGGCTGTCCATCTCCACGATAGGGCGACAGGAAACCTCCGTTTTGACACTGACTCTCGTTGTTACTATTCGGACAACCAGCTGAAAAAAAAAGATGAAATCACTAGTAGAAAGAAATGAAAGATTTTGTTCTGAGTTCTTTTTATTAAAGGATTATACTGGGTTGAATTGTAAAGACGAAAATGTATAAAATCCGGCCAGTATACTGAAAAACATGAAGGAAAAAGAACATATATTAGGTCGTCAGTTTTTAAGAAGTAATTAAAGGGAACGGAGGTTAGGGCAATATTTTTAAAATAGAGAAGAGTAGTAAATAATGGGATACAACAAGGAAGGGTTTCTTTCTATCTGAAGTACCTAATTCTGGTAAGAAGTGTTAACATTTTTTTCAATTTTTATGCAATGAACTTTAGTCTTTTGTTGCTCAGATTAAAAAGGATTTTATACTTAACTTCTCCGAAATGAATTCATTAAAATTTTATATCCAATAATAGGTTACAACAAATATATTGAGGTGTGAAGCTGATATGGGCAAAAAGTATGTTTTGGAATTTTAAGTTATTTTTTTATATTTCTAATTTTTTTATCTAACATGGTAGAAACCTCATTTTTCTCTAAAAATATGTGTATTATCTGTTATGATTCAGTTTCATTTTTTATTAAAATTTTTTAAACATAGCTATCCATGAAATACTTCAGGGATATTACTAAACTAATTAATTAAATTATTTCAAATTATTATTTCAAAAGTACTGTTTAACAATTTTGATTTTTTTTTTTTACTTTAATATTGAAGGCTTTATTAAGATGTTACCTTCATTCGATTTTCAATTTTATACTTTGATAGATAAGACAAGCTTTAAAAGTAATGATATTTAATTTTTAATTTCAAAAGATATCCAGAACAATTTTTTTTTTCCCTTCCTTTTTCTTCTTTTTTTTTTTCCCCCTTCCTCTTCTTTTTTTTTTTTTTTTTTTTTTTTTCCATTCTTGTTTCATTCATAACCGATTCGGACTCTTTCAACACCACATCATTGTTGAAAAATAGTAGTATACTTAAATTCATAAACGTTTTTCTTATTTCTAATTGAAAAAAAATGTAAAATTTTTATAAACAGTTGCTTAATAAATAACATTCTCCGATTTTTATATACAATACTTGTGAATCTAATATTGGTTAAGTGTTAAGATAAGAAAATATATCGTTCATCCCCCTCTTCTTTACTTTCTTATCCTCACATTTATTAATAATTTTGGAAAATTATTATTAAAATTATAACACAAATCTTTGATAAAAGTATAAATTGCATTATTAATAAAATGATCAATAACATTTGTAATCAAAATATTAATCAAACCACATTTTTAAAATTTATTAAAGCTATTTCTAATTGTGAATCTTGATAAGCAATGGTAGAAAGTTGAACTGCATACGAGTTAATATGAATATACAAACTAAGTAGTTGAGTAATTTTCTTTTCCAAAATTTTGGTTAAAATGATCTCAAAAGAATTTGGGAAAAATTTATGGGGTCTACAAATAAGTTTCCTTCGTTTTCGACCAAAAATTAGGAATTTATTGTAAAAGAACGGTACATTGAGTTTTATTTAAAGTATTGTCCATCACTAGCCACTACTTTTCCCCATCTTTCTGGCAGCATTCAGATACCACGTCGCAAGAACTCTTCATTTTTTGATTCTATCCACGAATCGACCCAATTTTGATATCGTCATATGATGTAAAGCGTTTCTTAGACAGACCATGTGCCATCGATCAGACCAAGTGATTATCAGAAGGGGCACTGTCTTGGGAATACGGCGGATGGGGTAGGACTTCCCAATTAAGAGTTGGGTTTTTACCGGCGCTGCAACATGTGGATGAGCATTATCATGTAGGAGAATACTTTTGTCGTGTCTGGAATAGTGTTTCCTCGTGTGTTCGACTCAGTCTAATTAATTGCGTTAGGTAGAGACCTCCAGTAATGGTTTCGCTCGGATTGAGCAACTCATAATACACGACACTAAACTTATCCCACCAAAATACACAGCATGAGTTTTTTCCAATGAATTTTCGGTTTGGCTGTCGATTTTGAAGTATGGCGAGGAGGTCTTATAATTTTCTCTTCTTTGGGTTATCATAGTGAATCCATTTTCATTACCAGTGACTATACGATGCAATAAAATCTTACTTTTATGCATAGCAAGCAGCATTTCACACGTGCGAAATCGGCATTCAGCGTCTCTCAGTCTCAATTCCTATGGAACCTAGTTTTCTTGTCTTTGAATCATTCCAAACGATTTTTTTTTTTAAATGTGAAATTGCTTCCTGGGTTACTTCTAATGTAAGTGCCAGTTATTCTGGCATTTGGCACAAATCTTCATCCAATAATGCTTCCAATTCCGAGTCTTCGTACACTTTCGGCCTTCACTACGTTCTTTCTTTTCTACGTCAAACTCACCGTTTTATAACTTTTGAAACCACTCACGACAACCTTTCTCACTTAAAGCAGTCTAACCATATGCTTCTACAAGCAATCGATACAGATTTCTTCAAATTAAAGAAGTAAATCAAAAGTTGCCGCAAATGACTCTTATTCGGCTCAAAACTTGACATTTTCTCACCAAAAAAATTATGTTATGCTGATACGGAGTGACTTCAAGGTAATAATGTTTCCAGTTGTTCCAAACTTACGTTATAACGTTTTACATCTCACAATTTCAAAATAATTTTCTGATGGGGCCATCTTTTGTCAAAAGGCGGGAACTTATTTGTACTCCCAATATTTGTGAGTAAACAATTTGTATTTGTTTGAACTAACATTTGCAATATTATTGTAAAGATTCAAGGTAACTTTAATAATATTATTGTTACGAATTTTGACCACAGTTGAACTACTGTAAAAAAGTATAAAACTTTTGGTATTTGAAGTGTGTTAAATTATTAATACTGATTTTTAAACTTTTCTTTAAGAAAAAGTAGTTGCATCGTTTTTTTATATTAAAAATTAGGCATACCGCTGCAAGAATACATTTTGTTCAGTGTCTTTGCATCGCGAAAACTAATTTCCATTCCGGATCCAATCAGTGTTTGATGATGAGGATTAAGCGCTGCAATGGTGTTCTTCTGAAAATACTTCTCCGTAAAGGCCTAAAATGGAAATATTAATTATACTCAACAAGGTTTATAATATTATAAGTAACGAAAATTAATGAATAGTATATTACTATCGTAACTGTAAATGTCAATGTATTATTAAAAAAAAAAAGCATGTCATAGCTTTATTTGCTTCATACTGGAACAAGTTAGATTGTGACAATCACTGTCATTAAAAATCTAATTCTATGCATGTTTACAATGCGGTACACTAGGTCCAGATACCTTGAAATTGAAATTTATAGACATTTAATTGTTTTTGTTAACTTCATACTAAACTATGTTTGGAAAAATATTTAGCCCAGTCTTTGAGTTTAGATGTCTATACTCAATTTAAAGTATGTATATATACATCACTGCTATTAAATATTAAAAATAAAATGTGATTCAATGTAAGTGAGTCTCATCCATATACAAAAATTTCTTTTAGTAGAATTAAACTAGATTATTGACATCTCTTTTTCTTCAAAATAAATATATTTAAAAATTTAGTTATGAAACAAATTACAATTTTTTTTGCGTACTAACAGTAAAAGTACAATGTGTCTTTGTTTTTTACTATATCTATCAAATGTATTTCACCGATTTCTAATATCAATTGTACCAATTGTATCTTTGTGTTCTTTAAATGTATCTATGAAATAATGAAGTTGATTCTAAAATGTATAAAAAAAAAAACTATTGGAATATCATAATTATTATAACTTTGATTTTTCTTTAAATTCAGGGTGGTTATAATCGTAATTCTCAGATTTAAAACCAATTATAATTAAAATATTTTCATCGATTTAATTTTAGCTTATTGAATCCAAACCAATCTCAAATCAGTTAAATAAATAGAATTCTAATAGATGGCACCATGAAAATAAAATTCGATACTTCTCTGAAAGTATTAAAATAGAGATATGTTTAAGCAATATGTGTATAAAAATACTAGTATGGCAATCAACTACAGTTACAGTTACATCTATGTTTATTCAAGTCCTCTTAACAGGCAGATCTATTTACCTATCTTCTATTGTAAGATAAATGTTTTCTATTATGTCTCTAAATAAAAATTCGATTGTAACACACATATTATTAATACCAATAAGGGAAGAAAAGAGTTAAAATGTTTGTTTCCAGGTGGGAAGGGGATGCTTTCTGAACTTCATTGTTAAGTGTCATAAACTTTATCAGAAGATTGTGAATTCAAATTTTATAAACGTTAGTTCTTTTGGCGAAAATTTGAAATTTATTTTTTACTTGTAGAGATAATTTCCTCTTTGATCAGTAACAATAATTGTGTTATGAAGGCTCCAAATGATATTTATAAGTATATTTATAATCCCTTTAAGTCATAGAATATAATTCAGTAAACGATGGATAATACCATATATATTGCGATATTTAGAAATTTCTATCACAGGTTGTGACTTAAAATACTTACCATGGGTCCGTAGTGCATGATAGAGGTGTAGTCGTACTCTACTCCCCTTGAGTTTTCAAGTCCTCTGTCGAACTGAGAGTATCGGGCGACTGGCATATTGTTCCAATTAATGTGGATGTAGTTGTCGCGGTCATTGCGGGATTGCTCGTGGTAGAAGCCGATGGCATGACCGATTTCGTGCACTATGATGTTAGTCTGATTGAAAAGACAAAATATACAAAGAGATGGATCGTATAATATTATTATGGATGAGCTTGTTAATTGAATGTTAGGGGGTGCGAAAGTCTTTTGAATGGATATCTGATTAAAGAAAATATATAAAAGCTTGGAAATTTTTAACAGGGATACGTGATTTGTGTTTTGAAGTTTTCAACAAGGACATATTATTTGTGTAGTGAAAATTTCAATGTACACTGTTTATACTGTGTTGTGACACTATATTTACATTTGTACTACTAAGAGCACTCTAAAATTAAAGGGGGAAAAAATAAGGAATGCTTGTTGGAAATCTTACAAAATCAGTTTTTTCTCCATCTCTTATGATAAAAAAAAAAAAAAAAGATCCAGAAGACTTTTAACAAGGAGCACTGAAAAGTACATCTGTTATTATTACTCTATCATCATAAATAGACAGTATTCAAATTTTGTGTTCTCTTCAAAATAGATAATTAATATTAATAAATGAATTAATATATGTTCATTCCAATCAAACATAATTCTTATCAAAAACACAATTATTTTAGAAGTAATTAAATAAAGTGAGTTGAATCCTTATTCAGTGATCAAACAGGGCATTATTGTTACAGACTTTCTTTAAATTGTGTTACGGTAGCAATCAATGCTAAATCATTTGTTCAAATTTACATTTATGAAATATAGAAAAACAGACTCAAAGATCTAAAATTGAAAAAAATTAGAGTTACTCTTTTATTTAGAATGGGATATTTCATCCATTTTACCTTTATATTTGTTAGATCTTTTGAAAGTGGACAATAAATCAAAATCTTTGAAGCTAAGGAAAATTTATAAAATAAATGAATAATTGATATTTAAATTGAATACGAAAATATTACATGATATTACTTAAGAACCATTAGTAAATAAATACTTACTCGATTGCAACCTCGTCCTATGGATACATCTTGACCAGCAAAAAGACCATTAACTCTTCCAATCATTGAAAAACACCTAAAAATAAACAACAACTTTAATTTAAGCTTTTATAAGTAATTATACAGTACAAAAGTAGAATTTTTCCTATGGGCATAACGATATTTGAAGAAAAGAATTAAATCACGAATTCTCTCTCTAAAACTTAAAGTATTAAATCTAGGACATTTAAAAAAAAATCACAAACTGCAATCACATTGTAGCAATGTCATAAAATTTTTCAGTGCAACAAAATGTTACAAACAAAACAAACGTTTTCAATATTACAAAATTTGTCAATGCCTTTTTGCCAATTTTCCAACTTTAATGAAGTTTATTCTATTCAATTTCGAAAAAAGTTCACTTTTGCATTACAAAAACATATTTTTTAGATGTACGAGTTTACATGAGTATCATAATTTATTGATGATTAATACATCCTTAAACAAGAACAAAATGAATCTAATACACTTTTTCGCATATAAAAATAAATTATGATATAAGTCACAATCATATGGAATTTCTTTACCGGTAAAAATTTTTATGCAAGGTTCAATATTTGAGTTGCTCCCTCAAAAATTTTTCACTTTAAAAATTTACGAACAAAAATTTTGCAAAATTCATGCTATTCTCATTGACCAATCATAACTTCGTTTTGCAGAAATTTATTGTAAATATCAACTATTAATTATCTATCCATTGCGACAAAAATTAATTTACAAGTAATTTAATTTAAATGGCATTAAAAATGAAAAGCTAAACGAGTATTATTTTAAATATTTCAGTGGCAAAAGGTTTCGTGGGTTACATTATACTTTTTACATTTACTTCATATGCTTTATATTTTTAGACTACTCACCCTTCTTTATCAGCTCTAAAACGCAGATAGCTGAAATCCAATGATTTCTCTGTAAATTTAAGGCAAGTATGATTTTCCCAATGGCCCATGGCATCTACGATCATCGCCTTTAGATCATCATCCACAGCTGTATAAATTTCATAATAAATAATAATTCATTTAAAAACAAATTACTTCTTAAATATCGAGAAAATCGAAAAATAAGCGTAAAATAATTTCTATAAGATTGAATTTGGTATTGAAAAGAATCTAAATAAAGAAATTTATCTAAAATGTTTAGAAATAAACATAAGTTAAAAAATTGAAGTTAGTAGGGCAGTTAGTTGAAACAGGCATTATACTTTAAGCTAAATGGACTCACTGTTGAAATGTTTGATATTTATTGTTCATTCGTAATAATTAAAAAGTTGCAGAGAAAAATTAATTTATTAATTTATATCTTGTCACTCAGTAACTTTCAAGGTAATATCTAATTATGCAGACATTATACCTAATTCAAATATATTCGTTAACGATAAGATTCTTCCAATCACGCTTTATAATCATCGGATTATTTTAGTCATGGAACGTGAAGAAAACGTTTAAAACATCCATAAAATTTAAATGGCATTGAAAAATCCCAATGATTGCCATAGAATCCCATTTTAAACCATTAATTCAAAAAGCCATCCTTCTGAAAATATATCCAATCAGTTTCATTTAACTCGCTAGACCACATTGATAACAATGATGAATGCAGTGAAGTATAGATATACTTACAGCTGTGAAAATTGTAGGATACTTTCCCGTTTGTCCACAAAGTGAGTATGTTGATGATCCCTTTTGTCTCTTGATGAGATTTTTGAGTCCGTGGAACAACGATGTCGCCTTCAACAATTTGGTTTCCATCGTCAGTTTCGGTCGGATTAAGTTCACTTAGAATTTGCTGCAAACAAAAAATGAGTGTTTCAGAGTCAATATATACTAAAATCTATTGTTTCAAATATTTGAAAGGGTAAATTAACTCTATGGATAAATCTAGTCAGTAAAATAAATCTTTAAAGTGAAAGTTATGGTTAAATGTTCTAAAAATGGAAGTAGTTAGTGGTTTAGCTATTAGTATTGATTTTGCAACACACTTTTACGCTAGTGGTGCAAATTATCAGTATTAGACTAAAAGAGGAAAATTTTTAGTAGGAAAAATTATTTTAACTGATTATGATGAGTTCACAAGCTAAATGATAAGATCTGCATTCATGCAACTGTATATAAGCTTATTATAAATCTAATAAACAATAATTTAAAGAAACATGTTGAAAGAAGGTAAAGAAAATATAGGTGATGTTTAGTTATGTTTTTAATCTTGTAGAAGAATTAAATAGTTGCACTGAATGGAAAGGATAATGGAAATAAAATTTCAAACAAAAAGATTTAGAAAAAACAAACAAAAAGATTTACTGCTCCATGTAAATTTTTCAAGATATAAATAATACATAAATCATCTATATATCTTTTTTTGTCTATGATATTACATAACTATTATTATATATGGATATCTTGTAAGATATACTTGATTTTAGGCAAATTAATTTTGGATGAAATCTTTCAGACTAAGATAGTTTGCTTTAAACAGAATCTTAAAATATACATAAATGTTTTTTTTTTTTTTTTTTTTTTTTTAAAGTTTTGCTTATGATAAAAAAAGATTTATTGAACCAAATTAGTTTGCACTAAAATCCGGCTGATATTACAATAAAGATATTACAAATGGCCTTTTTTCATCTTAACATCGTTTTCTTAAGTTCAATATTTACATAAAGTAAAATCGTATCCCTATTGCAATTTTCAAAATTTCAGAAAATGTAATGTAACTTGAAGGGTCATTGTGCAATCAAACTTCTGATTTCAAAGTATTTTTTTTTAATGTACCTTAATTAATATATTTTAAAGTTCGTGGTTTTATTAAATTGAAAAAAAAAAAAAGGCAATGTAATAAAATTTTACTCACCAGACCCTTGAAAAGAAAATCATTTTTTTCCAGATTTTCATCCCCTTCCAGTTTGAAACATGAGGCAGAATGAAGGCTCAAAAACAATACTCCTACAAGAAACCGGGAAACCATTTTCAGACTAATTTCACGCTTAACAATGTCGGACCCTATTTCAACCTTTCATATAGAACAACCCAGTGACGTCATACTGGACCCTCATCCTTTGTAACCACCCACTGAGACCTTGAAGAAGGTTCGAGATCTACAGATGCATGATAAATAGTGTTCGTTAGTGTTTATTCAATTAATGCTGGTTGTGTTGGGAAGATGATAGACACCCATTACCATATTTGCCGCATTAGTCTTCTTGATTTCTATGTTACTGTGTTGCTTAATTGAAATGTACGACGACGTAAATGGTATGCTAATATGGCTTTAATTTGATTGGAGATTGATATTATTATAATGCACTTAGATTTGTGTGTTCCAAGAAACGACGTTTTTAACTATCTTAGAATGAGTTGAATAGATTGTGAGTTAAAATTTGGAATTTGAGATATTTTGATGTGTTATTGTCGTTTAGAATTTTGGTGATTAAGTGAGATATGAATATTAAAGTAAGAGATTTATTGAAGTGGAAGTGTTTTCATAAGCACTGGTAAGGTTATTTGCAGGCGGGTGTAGCTGTCCTACTCCAAAGAATAAGTTTGAGTTGAATCCTAGATTTTTCAAAAATGAATAATCTACTGAAATGTTAATCAATATTTATGCATCAAATTTCTGTTCAAATGAACAATTAAACATCCATATTATACTTAATTTATTTTTGAATTTAACAATTTTATTTTTGCGTTTCAAAAACAAGGGGGGAAGAGGTGCAACTGTACCTCTATAATCCTTCCAGGTGGCGCCATGAGTGTGGTAAAGTGGAAAAAAGTGGATTTCTTAATGAGAAAAAAACCACGAATAAAAAAAATAATACATGAATAAAAAAAATGGTAGTCTTATATAAATTATGTTATGAAATATTCCAGCAAAACACGAAGTAGCCTCTATAGGGTCCATTAGAAAGGAATCCATGACTTTGCAATGATATAATCGCGAAAAAATGAGAGACAAAAAGAGAGAGAGACAAGCAGTATTTTGAATAGACAGGTATGGAGTATTAAATAAACCTATTTACAAATTTTTTTAATAGGAACAAATTTTATGACGGCTTCATATGGTTTACCGATGAGACCTATTTTCTTTTTGGAAGGATTTATCCATCAACAAAATTAATGGATATGGGGTACTGAAAACCCGTCGTGTGTCTTGAAAACCACTGTATTTTGTAAATTGAAATCTTCTTTTGAGCTGTATCGACCTGTAAAGGGGTGAGAGAGTTATTTTTCATGAAGTCAAAGGTAAATTCATTCCACTATATTCAGGTTTTTCAACAATTTTCTATCTTATTACAATATTGTAAAAAAATTTCCAAACCTGTGTGTTTAAAATTCTATACCTGTCTTTCTACACGTACCACTTGTTTTTTCTTCAATATTTCTATCAACAACAACAAAAAAAATCATCTTTTTAAATTTGATGAATAATTAATGAATAGTTAAGCAAGGAATCACCACGATATAAATCACCATTCAACTTAAAATTTTAAAATAACTGTTTCGTAAGGATTATAAGTAGAAGGTTAGTTGTCCAAAACCTCAACTGTTTATGACCAAAGTCAAATACCAATCAAGTTTAGATGGAAGTCTAAAAAAGTTCACTTTTTACCCACACGCTTCACTTACGATATATCTTGTCGTAAATGTCGGTTTAACTTAGAAATTTTAATTCAAAAGACATTAAAGTGAACGTTATTATATAATTTTTACTGAATGTCATCCTTATCTGCTTCTGTAAGCTTTGTCGTCTAATTCTATGTTGCATCGTTTTCAGCTATAAATAATGTCTCTGATTTATAGTTTCTTTTACTAAATTTAATACATAAATGATACTTTCCTAAATCTAACTCTATAAATCAAACTTAGGTTGCAAAAATCTGAAATAATAAATTTTTTACAAATAACAAACAGATGGGTAAAGAATTATGTGTACTATCTCCTCTACCATAGAACCAAATTTTTCTAAGTAACTTTAAAGGAGAGTGGAAAAACTGCATCCTATTCCTATTAAATTAGATCCATTTTTATTTCGTTACAATATTACAGTTTGAAAGAATATCAAATTTACTTTTTAAAATATAAGAGGCAGTAAACGAAAATTTCAAATTTAGATTTGGCTCTTCAGATACAAGAATTTGGAAAAGTTTGAAATTTTTTTTATAACTTTCACCTTTTTCAAAAACGTCATTTGTAATTGATCACTGCAAACAAGTTTATTGCGGTGTGTGTTTATTTATTATGTTTATTGCGATATTAGTTACTTTAGAAATGGATTTAGAAAACCATTTCGATATCGATAGAAATTAATCTTGCAAATACCGTAGAAAAATGGATTATTCTTACAACATATTATTTGTACCGTTCAGGTTTATGTTCACATAAATTATCTTTTGTTTTTGGTGAGCGTATACAGTAGTATTTTATACTTTGTAAGGAGAGGTATAGGCATCTTTCTAACAATGGGCAACACTATCCGAACAGCTGAAAGTGTGTCAAATGTCATGCAATTTTATTTCAGTAGCTTTGCTTTTATACTTTGAAAATGTTTTAGTCAGAAAATTTGGTCATATTTTGCACTAAAAGAGTAATTTCCGGACATAAGAACGCATTACTATGAAATTTTGTAATAAACATTTTCTTTTAATCAGACATTTAAACAAAGATCACATGATTTGCTGAAATATTCGATTATAAAAGTTTATGATCTTAAAAAAGAATATAAACTTCTGACGGGTTTACATAATAAAAGTTTGAATCCAAAAAGTTAATTAAATCCAGAAAACCAAGATTTTTTTAGCACTGATTTAACCTCTGTGAGGCCTAATATCTCAAAAAGTTTCAAAAACTTCAAAACATTTAAACATTTAACATTGCAGAAAAACTCTTTAAAAAATCTCTCTTGGAAGCTGAAGGTCTTTCAAGCTGAAGGTATTTTTAAAGAATGGGATAATATTAAATATGATTCTTTTTTTAATTATAAAGTTTATTGGCAGTTTTACAAAGTAGCTTTCCTAAGTCGTCATCCATTAATTACTGTAAAAAATTGTCTAGTCTATAGTTTAGCATCCAACAAATTTTGGATATTTTCTTCCTCCGTATATTCATTTATTATTATGATATGATGCTCTTCGTTAAATCTATTCTGAAATTTTTTCCAAGATTCATAAAACTCTTTTACTGTTATCTTTATTTAAACCGCTAGATGGCAGCACGACAAAAAGAGAAAAGATAATCTAAGAAATTTTGTTCTGATCATCTAAGTTTTATCTTCATAATTGTTAAACCAATATAAATAAATATTGAATTAATAAATGAGTTTTTTAGTTACTAATGTTTTTTTAATTTGAATTCTGGGAGAAAGAATTTGTAATTTCACTCCTCACCGTTACATAAACTTTAAACTATGCTGTGGTGCAAGTTATAAATTAATGTGTCAAAACTCATACCATCCACTATCAAACAGGTAGCAAAAATATCTACATTCAAATATAGATGGTTAGTTTGCTCAACGATCTAATTTTTTGCTCAATAATGGCTAATCAGACGGGACTTACAACTTAAAGTGGATTCCGAACAATAACGAACATCCATGCCTAACTCAGGGTTCGAATCCGGCACCTTTCGCTTACAAGGCCAGAGAGCTAACCCACAGCCATCAGGAGGAAACATTCAAACAAGAAAGTTTTATAATGGGGAGATGAGTGAATTCTACTGAAAATCGTTAGATCATTTGAGATGTGGAATATTGCGAAATCGGAAAGTTGTTTCTGTTTACAAAATACACGATTGATTTTATTTCTTCAAGTATGATTTGCAACATGTTTGGTATTCTAAAAAGTTATTATAATAATTATGACTGATAGGACAAAGAAATATTATAAATAGTTTAAAAATATTTTTGTAATGCTATTATAATCTAATTTTTAAACTTATTGTATTACGCATACAGTGAAAATTTCTATTGGTGAGATCGACCCGTTTCAACAAAATAATTCACAAACTGCTTAAAAAATAGAATAATTGCTAAGGCTGAATAGGTGACTAGGTTTCAATTATAAAAATTGTGTAATTATTATAAAGTACATTTATAGACCTGTATGACAACAAGAAAGTATTACATTTCTAGAAATGTATGTGTGCAGAGGTCAGCTCATTAATTTGTGTAGGTACGATTCTTTTTTAAGTTCAAGTCCAGGTGATGACAATTAAAAATTTCTATCTGATAGGAATCATCTTTACAATTAAATCAAACCCAACCACTCTTGATAAGATATTAATAAAATTAATTTTAAAAATAAGCATTTGTATTCGCACTTGGAAAATCGATCACTAAATACTCGACTAACTTAAAACGAGTCGATAGTCTTTAAACATACTAAACTGAGACAGTCAATGGCTCTAAGGATTCTTTACCCAAGTTTCTATTGCGATGCATCAAGTTATAAATTTTCAACGATTTATCGATTTCCCCCTGGAATGCTTGTACCAAGGAGAACATTAAAGATGCTTTCAATTTCAAGAGAGTTATTCTTCATTCCCTTTAGAAAAGAAAATGTAAATTAATGTAATTTATGTAAAGTAATGCGTTGTTATTCCCTTGATAGGGTGGGAAATGTCCCGATCCTTGTGCCATTAATGAGATACAAAAAAAAAAAAAAAAAAAGTGAAGGTTTCGATTCTTAAAGCTTTAAAATATCGAACAATTTTATCTTTAACTAGCTAAATACCCGTGCTTCGCTACGAAATTTTAACATGTGCAATATTTTAGCTAGCTGTGAGGGCTCGCGATGCGGAAATCTGTCATTGGTGTACAGGTCCCAGTTTTTGGCGCTACACTCGCAGGAAGGTTCATCTCCATGCAAAATCGAGCTCGCATTGTTCGCTGAAAAGCTCATTGACATATAAGCACAGGCTTACTTCACTCGTTGAAAGATTCGTTGCTATGCAAGCATAGGCTCCCCTCGCTCTCTGAAAGGTTCATTGCTACGTAAGCATAAGCTCGCTTCACTCATTAAAATCTATTTGCTACGTAAAGCCTTAAAATTAGAAACTTTCATCTATCGAGGAAAACAATCCCTATTAATACAATAATACAACACCGCTTTAAGATTATTTTAGCACGTGTTTGAGAAAAGCAAAATTAGAAGGCCAAAACTACTTATGTTGAAACTTTCAGAGCTCTAGGCCTATAAAAAGTAACATTTGTGAAAATATTAATTAAATAACAAATTAAAATTTTATCATTCTTTTTGTCAAAAGTCCAATTAGAAGGCACTTGTGTTGAAAATTTCAGAACTCTAGCCCAATTAGAAATAATTTTGTAAAATATTTGTTAATTAATTAAAAAACCAATAAAATTTTTAAATTCTGTTTTTCAAAAGTCGAATTGGAAGGTCACATTTACTAATGTTGAAAATTTCCGAGTATCTCTATTTGAAGTCACTTTGTAAAAGAAAAAAAAAAAATTAGAAAAGAACTAATGAAAATGTTAATAGGAAATTTCAGAGCTCTACTCCAATTTTAAATAGCTTTCTATAGATCCACAGAGCCACAGATCCACAGACACACAGACAGCTTCTTTTATTATTATAGATATAATTCAACATAATATAAGAAGATTGAATGGATATGTACACCAAATATATCAAATAAAGTTTGGTTGCTAAATTTATACCATTTAACATTTCTAAATAAAAACTCATAATTTCGTTCCTTAAACCAATTTGTTAAAAACGATTTCGTGGACTTTTAGGAAATTGAAAAAAAGACAATTCCTAAAAGTCCATGGAATTGTTTTTAAAGAATTGGTTTAAGGAACGAAATTAAGAGTACTAATGTTCTATGTTTTCTTTGGTTGCTAAATATTGATTTAACGTTCCAAAACATAAATTTTCTTAGCTATACTACTATCCATATAGCCTGGAAGTAAAATCTAGAATTATCTTTTCTTTTAATGTACTTTGAAAAAGTAAGAAATGCAAATTTTACTTATTTCCTTTAGATGATTGTAAGATAATCTAATATTTTTCTACAAAGAATCCATCATGTTTGAACTGAAAAGTAGAAACCATTTATTTCATAATATTGTATAACTTCATACTTATTTAACACTAGCTGATGTGTCGTGCATTGCCCGGGCACAAACAGATGTGACCGTGCACAAAGCGGTTCAAATTTATTCAATTGGTTGCAAGTTACGAGCATGCACTCCTTAACTCCTTATCCACGATTTCATCACCCAACAAAACCTCGAAATGAAATTGTTTCCCCGATAATCTGGATTAGTCATACCTATACGAAAAGAAAAACCTGTTCAAATTGGCTAAGTAGATCTCAAATTAGGATCCCCCCCCTTTCACTCGCTATCCTCGATTTCACCATGTTAACTATCAAACATGGGAATAAAATTGCGTTCCGATAATATGGATTGAATTAGTGAAGATACATATAGAAGAGAAAACCCCGCTTTGAATTGGTTGAGTAGATCACAAGTTATGATATCACCCTCTATCATCGATTTCACTGCGATACTTAAAAATAATCAAAATATAATTTTATTCCCCATAAACGGCATTAGTTAAGACACCTATAGAAAGAAACTTAGTTAAAATTGTTTTTGTAGATCGCAAGTTATTTTATTATCATGCCTCTTCAAGGGTGAGAAAAGGAGAAAGGAAGGTTTTTCGAAATTTCAAGTAGTAAGTTAACTTCCACTTGTTTCGATGATCATGTCTAGGAAATGTCTTCAAATTGGAATAAAACTGTTTATTTCAAGTTACGCCTTAAGAAGTGAAAAAAGGGAGGGTTTGAAATTTCAAGTAGGTAGAAAATTTCTCTTGTCAAGAATCTAGTATGTAATATCTGTCAGTCGTGATCTTGATTCACAAATAAAAAAACCAGCCACTTCGAACAAACTCCATTTTAATAGTAAATTTTTCAAACTAAGTCACAGTAGAAGTAGTTATAAAAATAGGCACGTGACCCTGACACCTTCCCCCCAGAGTCATATTGGATCCTAAGATCAAAAATGACTAAAACAACTTAAGGGTCACCTGGTACACCAAAACCCACTGTGTACTCCATGTTTTAAAACTATACATATAAAGTTACTCCATGAACACAAAGTCTTAAAAAAATATACTGCTTATCTACCAATAAAAAAAACGAAAATATGTTTTAAAGTCCAATTAATCTAAAATGTCCTTAAAGTTCTTTCTTAACAGCAGTTTACATTTACAGTCTGGAAAGTGCATCTGAATTACTTAGTTTGGATCCTTTGACGTGGCTTGCCTCAATGTCATGGCGCTGAATGGCCAACGCCCATCGCTGTAATCTCGGACATTGGGGTGCAGCACTCGTGAGAAACACTAAAAGGGATTATGATCCGTCAGTAAGAAAATCTTTGCACCACACAGCAAAGTTTCAAATCTCTGCAAAGCCCAAATAATGGCATAAGCTTCCCTTTCAATTGTGGACCACTTCTGTTGGGTTGGATTCAGTTTCTGGCTACCGAAAGCTATGGGACGAATGCTGCCTTCTCCATCCAACTGCCCTAGACAACATCCGACTGCAGTCTGAGATGCGTCCGTGTGTAAATAGTACGGTTTCTCTATGTCTGGGACCTGTAATTCTGTAATTCCACAGAGGGCTTTCTTCAACTCCTCGAGAGCATTTTGAGCTTCATCGCTCCATGGAATGACATTAGGCACCTTCTTTTTAGTAAGCTCCGTTAATGGTAGAGCGATCTTTGCATAGTTCGGAATATACTGTCTGTAAAAATTGCACAACCCTAGGGCACTCCTCAGTTGCTTCTTGGACTTGGGTGCTTCTAAGCTCTGAATTGCCTTTATTCTCTCTTTATCAGGGGCATGTTGACCTGAACCAATGACATGTCCCAAGTATTTTACCTTTTGTCTTGCAAACTCACACTTCCCTAAATTCACGGAGAAATTGAAATGTTCCAATCTTTTAAAAACCTCTTCCAGATGCTTCAAATGTTCCTCCCACGTATCGGAGAATATTTCTAGATCGTCGATGTATGCACATGTAATGTAAAGTCAGATATAGTCTGGACCACTTTAGACATAGCTCTGTGGTAGGTTACTGCAACGTTTCTTAGTCCAAATGGTAACACATTCCATTGGTACTGGCCTCGATGAGTTCGGAAAGATGTTAGATGTTTGCTACTGTCTTCCATGGGTATAGCCCAGTATCCTTTCAACATATCAAGTACAGTAATAAATTTCTTCTTCCCTACCAAAAAATTCAACTCCATCATATTCTGGATTGGATACGCGTCCGGCACAGTAAGAGCATTCAAACTTCTGAAATCTATACATAACCTTATTGTCCCATCTTTCTTATGAACACATATTACCGGGTGTGCTATTTCACTTACAACCGGTTCGACTAGTCCTAACTCTAACAACTCGTCTATCTGTGCATCCACTTTCCTCTTTAAGTTTTCCGGTATCTTATAAGTTTTTGGTTTCATCGTCTCCTCCTCAGTCTTCAATTTTATCACATGTTCCCCCACTTTAGCTCTTTTTATTTTTCCAGAAAACAACGTTTTGTGTCGATTTAAAAGGTCCTTCAGTTGATCTTGTTGTTTCCTAGGTAGATAATCCAATTTCACTCTTTCCAATGCTTCCTCCTGTTCTCCGGTTGCGGAAATTGTTGGTGTTTCATATATCTCGCCAAACTCATCATCAATATCATAAACCACTCCAACCGTTTGAACTCTAGCTCTGTATTCTCTCATCTTGTTAACATGCAGTAATCTTAAATTACCTCCAAGCATCTGCAAATAATACGAATTTGGTTTTGCCCTTCTAACAACCCTAACTGGACCCGTCCACTTTGCGTATAGTTTGTTGGTTGAATCAGGCGACAACTCAAGCACTTGATCCCCAGGTGCGAATTCTCGATGCTTTTTCCTACTGTTGTAATATCTAGCGTAGTTACTTTGCTGCACATCACTTGTTAACTTTGCCTTTTGAGTTGCTGCTTCTAACTTCCCTTTTAATTCCTTTAAATAATCCTCTACTGATCCTTTAATATTCAGTGGTAACACCATGTCCCCAGATCAAATTGACTTCAATATAGACAACGGGCCCTTCGGATCTTTTCCATACATTAGCAGAAAAGGTGGTACGCCTGTAGTTGCATTTGGGACTTCCCGATAAGCCCACAGTAAGAACGGTATGTACCGATGCCAACTTCTTCCTTCTTCTCTAATAATGTGATGCAACATATTTTTAAAAGTTTGGTTTCATCTCTCAATCAACACATTCCCCTCTGGATGGTAAGGTGTTGAAAACCGCGGACAAGCTCCTAACATCTTCAAAAACTCTTGGGTTAAACTGGCCGTAAAATTTGTCGCATTGTCCATTGCTATCATTTCTGGAATCCCTGTCCTGCTGAATATTTCCAGCAGTGCTTCACATGTACTCTTAGCCGTTAATGACTTGAGCGGGACTGCTTCCGGCCATCTGGAATGATGGTCCATCAAACAAAGTATGTATTTATGTCCTTGAGATGACGCTGGGTCTACAGGACCGATTAGATCTACGTTTACCACTTGGAATGGCAGTTCCGGACGAGACACAGGTGTTATCAGAATTTTGTCAACCGACCGAATTACTTTCCTGCACTGACAACCATGACAGGAACTACAATATGCTTTAATTTCCTTGACCATCCCCGGCCAATAAAAAGAAAATTTTATTCTCTGCATAGTTTTATGAGCTCCGAGATGTGCTCCAAATACCGATTCATGAGCGATTTCAAGTATTACTGTTCCTAATTTCAGGAATCACCAACTGCCTTATTCTATTCCCACACATTATCTCTTCATGGTACAGGGTGCTGTTTTCTATCACATATCCTCCTTTGTTCCGCTTAGCCAAATTCCATGCTTCTTGAAGAGTGTCTCAAATCGGTTGCCGTTTCTTGAATTTTTCTGTATTATTTCCGCACTCCCTGTCATCACACCCTCCTATTGTTGGCTACGCTCCTCCCTCTTGACTACTTACACTCCCTTCCGAACGCTCAATTCGGGAATCAGACCTTAACCTTATTGCAGCTGTAAAGCTAGGATTGTATATTCTTTCTTGTTCTAATAATGCTTCATACGTTTCAGTATCCAACAGTATATCAGCATTCAATCCATCCACAGTTGCCACCACCGTTTTAATCACTGATGTAATATACCCATTCGTTACCAAACCAATTTCTACTTCTTTTAGTTCGGCCTTTACAGAATCACCAAACACAGGTTGTAGAATTATATGTCCTTTGTAATCCACTTCTCCTCCTACTACACTGCTTTTAAACACACTAATTTGTGCACCTGAATCTACTACTGCTTCATATTCAGCTCCACCATACGAAATTTTTACTATCTTGAGATCAGACATTCTTGGTTGAACTGCGTCACATTCCTTGTTTTCCCTTACAACTCCGCCGTTGAACCTCGCCGTAACTACTTTGCTTTCACCATTTCCTTCTTCAATTACCTTGACTTCAGCTATTTGCGCTTCTACTACCTTTACCTCTGAAACTTTACCTTCCGTTCTTCTCCTCCCTGCTTTCTTGTCCCAACAAAATCTTGCCAAATATCCTACTTGTCCACAGTTGAAACAAGTAACTGGCTTTTGGAAAGAATTTCGTTTATCCAATTCACCTCCACTGTGGTTGTTAGGCTCTTGTCTATATCCTTCACCAACCATATGATTCCTTCCATTGAACGTGGTATATTTTTTCCGATAGGAATTTCTATACGGTTGAGACGACGTAGCTTTAGTGGCTTGATTATATTGCCTTGCATTTTCATACTCATCTAACTTCCCAGCAAGTGCGTTAACTGTAACAATCCTACCCCAATCATCAATAAAATGTTGTTGTATATCTGTTGATACATGTTCCTTCATCTTCTCTACAATGACCAGTTGTTTCAGACTGTCAAAATCATTGATTTTTAGCCCCGAAATCCACTCATTAAAATAGTTCGCCAACTCAAATCCATAATCTCGCCAAGTGTTCTCAGCCGATTTGCAATGCCTCTTAAATTTGATTTTAAATGCTTCTGTGCTCAATTTAATTATTTTCAATAACATATTCTTCACGTGCTCGTAGTCATTTGACTTTTCTTCAGGCTCCCTGGCAATCAAATTCGCCATTTCTAACGGCAATAGCCCAACAAGATTCGTTACCCAATCTTGTTCCTTAATTTGAACTCTTCGTGCTTGTCTTTCAAACAATATTAGGTAAAAACTTATATAGCCTTCTTTGGGATCAAAGGTACGAATTAATTTATGCAATCCCCCTGGTACTTGTTCTCTAATTCCTTCATTCGGTGAACCCGTCTCTCTTATAATACCATTATTCACCATCGTTGCTTCTATCTTCAACCTTTCTAATTCACATTTCCTTTCCTGACGTCTAATTTCATCTTCTCTTTCTTGGCGTTTAATTTCATCTTCTCTCTCTTGGCGCCATTTTTCATTTTCTTGGCGTTTAATTTCCTCCCTTTCACCAACTATTCTATTCAATAATTCTTCCATAAACCCCTCTTCATACTCCGCACTTGCTAATATCATCCTTTTTAAACCGGCAACTTTCATGCCTTCCGTTACAGTTTCTCCTAATTCTTCCACTAGACACTTCAAGTCCACCTTTAAAGCTCTTCCTAAAAACGCCATTTCACATCCAATACTTTCCCAAAATAAACTTCCACAAATCTCAAAACTTCTTAACAGTTCCCAAGATATTCAAAGTGATGAACTTATACTCCCCAATACTGTACATTCCTAAATTCTCAATCTGCAAATTGCTCGTAATCCAAAATCTTTGACACCCCTCAAAATCCACAATCTAAACGACAATCGAAAATCCTTACTTTTCAAACAGCTTTGAAACCCTCAATCTCCAACCAGTCATCGAAATCCACCAAACAGTCATCGAAATACACTAACCAATCCTCGAAATACACCAACTAGTAATCGAAATACACCAACTAGACATTCGAAATTCATTGGGGTTTCCCAGCACATTATGTCAGTCGTGATCTTGATTCACAAATAAAAAAAGCAACCACTTCGAACAAACGCCATTTTAATAATAAATTTTTCAAACTAAGTCACAGTAGAAGCAGTTATAAAAATAGGCACGTGACCCTGATAATATCCATCAAGATGTAGCATCAACTGTAGCATTCAAGTTATAATCAGTCATCTAAAGGAATAAAAAAAGGCGAGAGGAAGAGGTTTTATCGAAGTTTTAACAGATTCCTTTAAAAAGAGTATAATCAGACACACGAACACATGGACAAAATGTATATATTGATTACTTACTAGGATGCAAATAGACATTAAGCTGGAAACTCCTGCAATCGATGAAAAGATGAAAAATGTAACGATGACTTGATTACACTTCTATCACTTTAAGTCATTGAAAACATGATAAAATCTTATTGCAAATCACTGGTATTTATTTAATCTGGTATATAATCCTTAATTTTACAGTTATAAGCTTTTTTTGTAATAGCTTTAACAATCAATCGTAAACTAAAACTTCCATTTGATCAAATCTTTTATTTTTCGAATAAATACATTTCCTTGCTAAACATAAAACTTCATCCTTAATAGATAATTCTCTTTTACTCTTACCCTCCCCTCCCCTCCCCTCCCCTCCCCTCCCCCTCTCCATCTCCACACAATGGGATGGATATTAATTACACCTCAACAAGATGTCTCCACAAGCATCCATTTCCCGTCCTTACCCCCTACTAGCGCAAGTAACCGTAACTGAATTCATTACAGATTTTTTCCTCCCCCCCCACCCCTCCAACCATTACAAAGAGCTCAGTAATATTAAGTCCTCCATGATGTCCCCTCGAACCACGTGGTGGGAGAACACGTGTCGAAACCCCGATGAGGGCGAAAGGTACTTGTGGAGTTTAAGCTGTTAAGTGGGCATTGGTGGACGATTAGTAATTTCAGTCAGTAGAGGACTGTATATAAAGTGAGTTAAATTGAATTCAATATTAATAATTTATGCAGATACAGAAAGAAATTTGGAATACATCTGAGGTCGATGAAATTCTAAATGAGTTGATAAATGTATAAGTATAGTCAACAATATCGTCAAGTTTGAGAAACTGTTACAAAACAGTTTGAGTTGGTACAATCGTTGTCACTTAAAGACCGCTTCTACAGACGTTTCTATAACAGAACTTCATATTCAGATACCAAGTATGTAGTATTTGGTGACATTCAGTGATGAAATATCCTTTGTTTTAAGGTTGACCATTTACGATAACAGAAGCTGCTGCCAATTTGGACATTTTTTTTTTTTTAAACAAAAATGTCACCTTGTTTAGTTATCGAATTTTGTAGGAAAAACTTGTAAAAGCATATCCAAGTTCAAATAAGATTTCTCTGTTTTGAGTCAAGATGTGAACTTCCTCTTCCCAAAAACTTAAACACGCTCTGTTTGTCGAGCTGAAACTGTCGGAACTTTCAATTAAAATTTGCGTAATACTACTAATCTAATTGAAACATTCAAACTTATATGTTTTAGGCTGTATGAATTGCAAAAAGACTTTTATTCTCCGTTTCCTGTATAATATAAAATTAATCAAAAAGCCATGAAGTTCGATCACTGGTTGGTGATCAGCATATTCATAAACAAAATACTTAGAACTTATTGAAAATTCACTAGAAAATTGCATCGACTACTTGAGATTCCACTATTCTTAAATGTATATTATACTTTCTTTACTTCAACATACCATTATTTCTCAAAAAAGTACTGAGCAGTCACTATCAAACTAAATAATTTAAACTCAAAAATATATAAGGACCATTGAAATTCAATTATCTGTACAAGTTTTCTAGAAGAAATTAAACCATAACATTATAGTTTCAGGTGCTGATTTTTTGGGCCAAAAGTTAATTTTTTACCCTGGGCCTTAAGCCGAAGGGTATTGTTTTCAATTGGTCAAAAGTGTGGTCCGGTATCCGTCTCCATTTAACGTTTAGGCATGCGCAAGAAAAGCATTGTGCGGGCATGCGCTTGCTCTACCTGCTTGGATAAAAAGGGATGTATGTTGATGTTGTTCAGTTGTATTGATGTATCGATGCTTTATAAAACTCAAATAAATAATAATAATAATAATAATAATAATAATAATAATAATAATAATAATAATAATAATAATAATAATAATAATAATAATAATAATAATAATAATAATAATAATAATAATAATAATAATAATAATAAAAACATTGTAATAGGCTAGGACTTAAAGCCCAGGGTAAACTGTACATAGGCTCTAATCCAATTATTTATCTTAAAATCCATCGAGGTTTTTTGTAAGATTGAAACTTTAGTGATTTACTTTTTTAATCACCTATGTCAAACGATTGAGGAGTTTATAGATTTTTTATTATTAAGAATAATATAAAAGTTATAATTTTATAGCGCAGTTTAGGATACGTCGGTATGCTAAAAAGAAGTAAATTGAAGAAAATATTTTTTCCAGCTGTACAGCAACAGCTAGTACGGCGTTACACAAAAATTATATCATGATTTGTCAACAATTTAAAAAAAAAATACCAATCAAAAAAATTATTCTTAGCTTCTTTTAGATAATAATTTAAGCAAGAAGGAATAACAAGAGATTCGATGTAATAGTAAACTTTTCCAATTTATCCCGATAACAGAGAAGTTTGAAAAATAAATCCAAATGCAAACCACCAAATGTTAAAATTACAGATGTTGGGGCTCGTTTTTTTTTATAGAAACCTATTGAAACACACGACCAATCGAATAGTATTGATACAAAAAGATACAATTTTATAGTTTATGGATATACAACAATCCCATGCTAGGAAAACAAGTAGAAAACAAAAACATGTGGACATTTTCAATAAAATATTAGTTCCAATGACATCCCATGTAATTCTTTTTCTGAAGTGATTATATTGTTAAATCCACCAGAACTTCTTATTACAATTAAGGAAGTTGAAAAAAATACAGATGCAGACGCAAATAAAGAAGTGGCTCAAGAATTGCTCTCGATTGTATTTAGAAAGTGATTTGTAATATTTTCATATGCTTTCAAAAAACATATTTATACATTTTTTTAAAATAATGGATTTCTTATTAAAACTTAACACCACAGGATCTAAATTGTTTCAATAACTTTAACATCATACATGCTTAAAAACTGTTTAGTTTATTTTTTCTTGTAACTGTCTTACAGAGAAAAGATTTTTCAGAAGTTTATTTACTTTATTCATTTAGATTTATTCATGAATTGAAATCAGAAAATACTTTTAAGTTACTTAAAAATAAAATGTCGATTTCTAACAATAAAAAAGCAACAACGAAAAAGTACTATTTATGAAATTTTTACCATTAAATTCTCCACAGTTAATCTCTTTTTTAAAAATATATATATATATATGTTTTTTTCATCAAAAACATGTCGGTCAGTAATTTTTTTACCACTTGATTGATTTATGACTTTTAGGCGAAAAAAAAAATAGCCTTAGAAACCATAGTGCATAATACCCAAACCTTAAACGTCTAAATTAAATGAAGATCTCTTTAAATCCCATAATTCTCCAATTAACGAGTTCATCAATTAAACGCATTACTGATTACTAAATCCCTTAATGCAAAAACCTCACCAAAAATATTACTTTCTACATTTTCCCGCCGATAAGCTGTTCCCTATTATCCCCCCCCTCCCCTTCTCTTAACCCCTAAAAGCAGCTGCTCGGCACGCGTACGATGCGCACTCCCCATCAAATCATACTCACCCACTTTATGCATCCATTTTTGTGCAGAGAGGTCCTAATAGTGAACGATGGGCGCTGACTACCCCCGGGCACTTTTGACACGAGGTTGGACTTCGAAATTAAATTTCAACTTGTGTATTCCCTTCAAGTTTTTTTCTTATTGAAGTTTTATTGTTGTTTCTATCGTTCTTTAAAGGAAAAAACGGAAATTGATATCGAGCAGTATGAGTCTTTAAAAAGGTTAAAAAGGGATGATGGCATTGAAATGGAAATATAGAAATTTCTCTTCCTTTTTATTTTTTTTATTTTTTAGAATGACATCTTGTCCGTAAAATCTATTTGAATAAATAAAAATTATTTCAAAAAGGAGAATTTAATTTAAAAAAAATGCAATTTAAAAAATTATCTGATTGGGTCAGCATTGTGGAAACCCTTCATTGTTGTTTAGGTCCCAGTTTTTGCGCTGCACGAACAAGCTCGCTTTGCTCGCTGAAAGGTAATTGCTACGCAAAACAAAGCTCTCTTCGCTATCTAAAACTTTCATTGCTACCCCAACAGAGCTCTCCTCTCTCACTGAAAAGTTCCTTGATACATAAGCACAGACTCAGAAAAGTTTATTGCTGCGCAAGCAATGTTTAAAATTTAATAACTGTACTCATATTAGGAGATGTTTTGTAAGCAAACTAATTAAAAATAATAAATTAAAAACATTAATTAAAATATTCCATTTTTCATAAGTCAAATTAAAAAGTCAAAACTATTTATGTTGAATTTTAAAAGCTCTACACCTATTTTAAGTAGTTTTCTATAGAAGGACAGATAGATCCACAGACTCTTTGTTTTATTATTATTGGTTAGAAGAATATAATATTTCTTTAAAAACTTTTCAGTTCACATAAACACATTAAATTTACTTCAAAGAGCGATTTTATGTAAAGAGTAGAGTACTATTAGTGTGCAGTTGTGCATATGACACCATATTAAAAATCACACAATTCAAAGTGTTGATCTCTAGTAAGATGATCTCTCCTGTTATTAGTGTTTGATTTGTACTGTATTCTCATACTATCATAAGAATAGTTTCCGCCACAATGTCCAACATTGTATGTTGCATTGAAACAAAACTAGTCTGATTTTCCTACGTGAGATTCCAAAAAAAGACAATGTACATTTGCCTTATTGTAACCTTTTTGGAAGTCAATTTCCTGCATGCATCACATCTATTCTAAATCGAAGAATCTATAGCAAAAAACCATCAACCTGATTATCTGGCTGGAGCTATGATCTTGATAGACATGGGGCGCTTAACATGAGATTCATTATGAGTTCTAGTAATTAAATTGCTTGTCCCACCTTTAGAGTTTCTTTTAAGTAATAAAAGGTTTCCAATGCCATTGAATATTTCCACAATACGTCTCTTCGAAGCGTTCCACACATGGTTGATGAAATTTATATCAGAGGAGTGGTCTGGCGTACGAATAGGAGATGTGTTAACTTTTTTTAATCGTTTATTCAAAACAACAATGAGCATGTCATAAATGTGAAAATACACTGTTTAGAAACTAATAAATCTTAATTATAGACGTACTTGGAGCTGGTAAAGTAATTATACATTAAAAAAGTCTAGCTTAATTATATATTTCGCTTCTGGAGAGCAATCTGATTTTTGGTCATGAGATGTGAAATGTTTATGAAACTGAAACTCATTAGGAGATATTTTTCTGTCTATCTATGAAAGTTAATACATCTTTTGGATTATTTAAATTTCTAACATTGTCTTACAATTTTGTTGGAGATTGGAAATTAATAGTGTACTGGGATCGCATCTTTTAAGAATGTTATAGTTATGTAGAATACCCCTTTTTAACATATTGCCTATTAGAGATTTATTCTCCAAGAAGAAAAACTATTAGTATCCATTTTTTCCCCTTTTTCTTCTTCCATTAAATATGACGGTTAAAAATATTTTGTCATAAAATTCTTAGGAATCACTAAACTAATAAAAATTTCTAATTTCGAAAACTGTCTTTTATCCTAGTAATATTCTAATGACAGATTTTAATGTTAAATTTAGATATTATTAAATTTACTTCTTAATTGTTCAAAAATTAAGTAGGAATAATTTGATTCTAATTATAACAAAAATGTGTGAGAACTTAGTTTGATATTTTATTTCATCAATTATATTCAGAAATGTTTTTAGATAATTTGTCTTTCTTGCTTTAATAATATTTTAATAATTAATTAAAAAACAATACAAATGATATTTGAAACCAAAAGGAACAAATCGTTACCTAATAATGAATAAAATTTAAAGTGTAAAAATAAATTTAAGACAATTGTTATAATAAGTATTTATGTTATTTGATTACATGAAACAAATATAAAGAAAGTGACCTATGATAAAATAGTTTCTTAAAACATGATACATTTCTATGTTTGTCAAAACTAAGAACGCTATCAACTATTAGTATTTCAGCCCATATAATCTTAAACATTAAAAATGGATCACCAATAGTAATTTAGTATTTTTCTTTCTCTCATAAATTATTAAAAAAACTTAAATTATGGGTTTCGTCGCCCTTTTTAATGTTGTTTCTAATTAAAAAATTATATTTCCCTTAAACTGATTATCAATATATGATTAGGAATTAAAAAAAAAAGTTTTTTAAATAATAATTATTTTTTTATTCTTAAAGTGTTGATGATTAAAAGTACTAGTTAGAAATAAATGGACTCAAGATATATCTAGAGAAATCCAAAATAACTCAAAATGTCTAGTTATTTTTTTTTTTCATTGATATTGTTATTATTAAAGCTATTCTCTATAACACTCATGAAAATTCTCCAAGTAAAATCTAAATGATTTATTTAAATAAATGTTATTGTATTTTTTATTTGATAAAAACACATATGTATTTTAATCTTTCTTTTCCAAAGAAAGTACATTATTTGGATAGAAAATGGAGTAAATATAACCACAGTCTATAAAATAAACTTCTCAAACCATATTTAAAAAAAAAAAAAAAAAAAAAATCTGAAGTATATAATTTTTTTAAAATATTTTATTTTATTTGATATTGTTTATTTAGTTTCAGCTGTAGTTTATTCTGAGAAATAACTTGTTTTTTGTTGGAAAAACTCTTGCATATGAGCATTCAATACAAGATCTGGAGTTAAAGTCTGTATACTTTTTATTCTTGAAAAAGGCAGAATTGGTTACACATGCATAAACGAATTGTCATGGAAGAATTTTAATTAAGCCACATATTTCTGGCAAGTGCAATCACACTTATTAAGACTATTGCTTACCTATTTTTGTTTAATACTACATTAGTACACATTAAAACAATTCTAATTATTATTGAAAACGTAACTTTTATTTCGTAGGGTTTATTGATTATTTTTTGGTAAACCATTCTATAATATACCAATGTTCTATAAAAAGGATATTGCATTCATAAGTTATTTTGTAAAATTAATTTTCAAAGTTTTCTACAAACAAACCTTTTCAATCATATAAGAATGATTTTGTATACTTATTAAAGTTCAAAGAGCAAAAGAATAATTTCTTAAGTGTTAAAAATGAACTTTTTTTAGTTGATTTGAATTCTGAACATTTCCAAGAGTAACAAACATAGAAATGACATGTAAGTATTATAAATATATTTAATACGTTCTTTTTTTAGAGATTTCTGTGTTTTGAAATATTACAATTCCTCTGCAATCTTTTTCCTAACGAGAACTTTTATAAATTTAAAACGTTAATTCAAAAGAATTTTAATCCAGAATTCCAATATCTAACAGATCTTGTCCGAAAACCTGGATTATGCGTAGCTGTGCAAAGTGGTGTGGATAGAAATAATTAAAATTATAATTTTAGAAAAAAACAACAACATATCAATCAATAAATCTGAAAGGGTATGCCATTCTATTTAGAAGATCTATCTCCTTTTAAAATCATACTAATGAAAGAAATAATGAAGGAAGTATGAGGGTTTTTATTTATAATTGTTCATGATAAATTTTTTAGTAAGCGCTTATTATTAACACAATATGGGTGAAGAGATGTAACAAACAGGAAGTATATTACACAATATAATTTCAAATTTTCCACGTTATGGATACTATGTTTTATTTATTTCATAGTAAGGGAGATTGCACTATTTGAGGTACAGTCGTACCCAAGGTATTGCCTCTTAAAAATAAGATAATTAAATTAAGACCTTTTGGATTTTTCCTTTTTTTATAGTTAATAGTAATGAAATAGAGTGGTTATATTCTTTTAGCTGCATATCTTAGTCAACATTTTAATATTTTAAATCAAGATTTTCTTTCAACTGATAGCGTATAAACTACCATTTCAATCCAAAATGCCTGGAAGGCGTTTCAATTTAACTCAAACTAGCTTTCAATTTGATAATGTGTTTTGGTTTTACTTTACTTAGAAAGTGTTTTATTTCTTTGGTACCAAAATTGAGAAACTGACGGAAAAATAATTTGATTTAATTTAAATGATGCTAAAGGATCGATAAATAACCTCTAATAAAATAACCTCTAATAATAAAAATAACCTCTTTAAAAGGTTGTGTTTTAATTTTTTTTATAAGACCAGAATTGTATAGGTATTTATGAATGTAGGTGCACTTTTTTGTTGAAAAGTAACTATTTATTTATTCTGAAATGGTTCTGTTCCTTGGTTACAAAAAGTTGATCCAAGATTCTTTGTTATAAGCACCATATTCAAGCTGCCGTTTAAAATACTGATGAGAACATAATGTAATTTTTGTAATATAGCTGTAGTAAAAGCTCTAAAAGTATACATATATTTTCTTTTGTAATCCTCTTATTCATGTCTTTTGGTTCGTCAACCGCTGTACAGTGATTGGGCAAGGGTGTTCTTACTAAGGAAAATATTAGAGGTTAAGAGTTTATTTTTTTAATATTATAGTAACTCATTAAACAAAACGAAATGAGAGAATAATGTAGCTAAATAAATTGTTCTTGAAACAAAATTACGAGGGAATTTCTGAGAGCGAAAGAAAAAGAAATTAAAAAATCAATATGTAAAACTGTACCTCTGGTAATGAAGCTTTCATTATATAAGAGATTTTTTTTAAAGTAAAAATCTACATTTCGCCAATTCAAATGGCACAAACAACCAATTAATGAACTAAACAGTCGCTCATCTTAAAAATATTAAATTTTAAAACTGACGAAAGATCTGTCGTTTCAGACAATGTAAGGATATTTTTTTTCTTTCAAACAAGGTACGCCCTAAACTTTTGACCTTTGATTCTCTTTCTGGAATATCATCTTTCTTTTCTTCCGACCATTTTCTGTCCGTACGTCATTCCTCAGAACGGAAACGGCGGTCTCCTATTGGCACACAGAAAAATGCGGGGTTGGGAGAGTAATGGTCCGTAAGTGTACATCAAACGATTATCTAATTTATTCTGGAGCAAAAGAAGTGACATCCCCAGATCTTAATACTCATCACCCTTTTGGCGAACACCATAAGGATAAAAAACTTGATATTTCCTTGTTATTAATTAATGACCCGATTTGTTTCGTTTCTTTTATAGAGTTGTTCTCTCCCATATTAGTCATGATATTGGTTTGGACAGCTGAAATGCCGCGAGATGTCGTTCAGCCAATTTGCTTTCATTTAAGGTCCACTATCAAATGAGCTAGATTTAAATGCATGTATTTTCATTGAACTGATTTGTGTTGATTCTGTTGGATGAAATGAAGTGAGACTTTTAAATGAGGTTTTGGCAAAACTCTTCATTATTTGTAGTACCTTTTATAATATATTATTTATTATATTTTACCGATTGAGGTTTTTCTCCAATTAGTTAAGTACTACATTAAATTTTTTAAGCAGTTTATATTTGTTTTATTTAAACATATAGTGCTTGAAATAATTTTCTAATTTCAATATTGTTTGTTAGTAAAAAGGATAATTATTGACTTTTATGGTAATCCAGTAGGATCTAAAACTTGTACATTTTAGGCATGCTTTTTACTTCATAAAAAAGTATAAATTGCTTTAATTTTAAAAAGTTGTATAGTAAAATATTGAATTTATGTTTTTAATAGTTTATTCTTATGAATTTTATATTTAATTGATAATTTTTTTTTACCACTTTTTATTTTTTATTTTGCTGCACCAAAATAATTTTAAACTGAAAAAATAATAATAATAATAATAATAATAAAATAATAAAAAAATTTGATGATATTCATTGGTATACTGATTTATTTTGTCTACTTGAAAATATTCAATTTATAAAAGTATATTGTTATTTGGATGGAGAAAGTTATCAAATAAATGCTTATTTTAAATTTTTGTAAATTAAGTGGGAACAATTTTAAACCAATTATACCAATACAAATACAATTTTTATAAAATACTTAAAAGTGCTTTTTTAAATATGAATTTTATGTGGTGTGGTAAAATGGGTAGAATTTAAGCTGTTTTTCAGAATTTTACTTGTCAATTACCTAAATTTTCTATTTTTGTTATTAAATTTTTTATATTAAATTCTTTATCTATTCTTATATTTATCTCATCTTAACTTTTATATGAGAATATTCACTATAAAAATTGTTGCTGGATTAATATTAATATTTTTCATTGAATTTCTATAGCAGTTTTTGCCCACGGTGGAGGAATAATAAAAAAATGCTTCATTGAAGAATATTTATGCTTTAACCATCTTATTTAATTATATTTTTAGATTACCCATACAAATATGAAATATAAAAGCCACAGTTTTAAATGATGAATCAGAATTTAAAAATGCTTATTAACTAGGAATAATAACGATATATTCTTTCAGGGAATATGAAATCAAAGACAATTCTAATTTCCAACTTTTATGGTGATAAATTTTCTCATAATTTTCTTTATGATTAGTAAATTTATATTTAGTTCTCTACTTACATATTTATAATATGTCAGAAAAAAAAAATTCATACACAGTTACAGTTATTTTACAAATTAGTAATAATATTTGTCCTGATATTTTCTGCTTAAATTTTAAGGACAGTAGGTTAACAAATAGTCAAAAGATTCAAAAACCTTTCTTTATGAAAAAATGCTTAGGTAAGCTGAAGTAAAATTAATTCAAATAAGTAGGACAATCCCTGTTTCATAGTTCTTAGAAACCTACAAATAGTGACCTCCATGCAAATATAGCATCAGTAATTACTGTGATATTGTTATTATCCATAATTGGCACATGGACCATACTAAAAACACCTCTCCTAACGAATAATTGTTTTTCCATTATTCACAATAAAAAAAAAGCTTTTTGGTTATTAATCAATGTTTATAACAGCTACCTAAAGTATATGACAAAAACTGGTTAATCGCAAAGAATTAAATATATAAATATTTATTTAGAAAATAAAAATAATTGCTAGATATAGTAAATAACCCATTTACTCTAGCGCTATATTTAACATGTAATTAAATAACGCAAACATTAAAATTTTTTATTTTATAAAAATTTAATCTTTTCTTACCATTAATAGCGATTGCTTATTAATTTAAACAAAATGAAAACTAAAATCATACTGAGATACGAATTAATTAAAAAATCATCTTAATTATGTTTTGACGCGTGATATGTATTTCACATCAAAACAATATAGTACAGAAAATTTATTTAATTGAGAGTTAAGAAACATCAAATATTTTTTTAGTTGTTTAGTTGTTTTAAAAATATTTCAGTGTAATTCAAGTTAATGAGAAAAATGCATATTTAAGTTGATTGCTACTTATTATTGTTTTGAAAGTTACTCTGCGAAGCTTAAAGAAAATATGTTTTCAATAAAATTAATATTTTAAAAGTATAAACAGTTTTTACTTTCAATTACCTGTATGTTAATAAAGGGTAACAAAAATATTGCCTCCGACGACAAAAAAAAAAAGAGCAAAAAAAAAAAAAAAAAAAAGCATTTTTACACGTTTTGGAACGTGTCAAGTTTAAAGAAACGTTAAAGAAAGCTAAGAAACTTTAAAAAACGTTAGAGAACGTGCCAAGTCAAAAAAAAAAAAAAAATGTCTGTCTGTGTGAATGTGGTCAGTATAACTCCCTAATGGATTGACTTTTGATGTTTGACTTTACAATGTTCAAATGCTCTGGTCGAGTTAATGGTGGCCATGGGACCTGTCATTAAAGTTTTCCTTAAAATTACCCCCGTACATATGATAGCTGCTATTAAAAAATTTATGTTTTCCAGCAATTGCCAAAAAATGCCTCTGATGCCAAAAAATGCCTCTCTCAAAATCGCTGTACTCTAAATATCACCACCTCCGAAATTTCCGTAGAAATTCGATCAAGGTGTAAAAAGATGAAAAACAAGTGTATTCAATTCAGAGTTCTCTTTCCTTGAGCATCCCCATCAACTTCCGATTCACTTACCAGAAAGGATAATGTAATATTTATCAAAAAACTTATCGTCTGTTTTTTTTTTTCCGTTTTTTTTTTCCTTCTTCTTCTTCTTCTTTTTTTTTTTTTTTTTTTTTTCATTTTAATAATTATTGCCAAATATATCGCCAAACTGGCAATTATTTTAAAGTAATGAAAATATGAGAACTAAAACAATGAATAACTCCAATTCATATAAAATTTAAATGCAGTGACCAGTATTAAATATAATTGAAAGTTGTACAATGGTTCAACTCCCTAGTTTCCTTTGATGAACTAAATAGAAAAAGCTTTCTATAAAAACCTTAACCACCTGGTAAGCAAATGAAAAGCTATGTAAACACGTTGTATAAAAAATTAATCAGAAATGAAAATAAATATTATGTATCTTATGAAATTCTACATTTAAAATAATTACGCTCTTACAAACAAGAAATTATAGGATTATTAAACATATTATAATGCTCACTTATTGATGTGGCTGGTTGTACATGCTTTTAAATACGTTTGGAAGTGAATAATAAATGGATAAAAAATATTTCGATTAAAAGTTTGATTTGTTTGATGTTTACAAATGATAAATGCATTGTGAGAAAATATAGATTTTTTAAACTTTAATAAAGACAGAGAAATAATGTATTAACAATACCTAACTTATTTATAAACAATTTTTTTAATACATTCCCTCAAATTTTTAAAACAAAAATTAAGATTTTCTTGACAGAAGGAAACTAAATATTTAGATAATTTTTACACTTTATACTCATAGTGAAATTTATGTATTTTGTTTCTTAAAGCAATGTTTTAAATTTGTAATGAAACTGGTCCAGTAAAGATCATCTATACCAGACTTCACCACTAACTTTTAAAGATCGTGTATGAACTTCTCCCTGTCCAGAGATTTATACTGAATACGCCAATAAATATTTTTAATTACTATAGATTCAGCAATGTAAAGTATTCCTAAAAACCAAAAAAGAACTACCGATTTTTTTAATCTCAGAAAAATTATAAAATTGCATTTGATATTTGATATTTTTTTTCTTCAAATTATTGAAAAATAATCTTTCATTATTTCCTAAATTATGTAAATTTACTTAAATAAAAATCTAAAAGTCTTGTGTTAGAATGCAACGCTACAATGTGACATAACCTAACTTTTAATAAAGATATTTAAACCATGTTTCTAGATTCTCCCGTTTTATTCGATATTAATTGCGAGACAATGACCTTAGAAATGGTTCAGTTACTTTTATGGTAGAGTCGATGTCCGTCGGAGCATTTGTAGTAGCCAATCTTAATTAATCGTTCAAATGAGCGTCAATTAAATTATTCCTGTATGTTTTCTTGGTGAAAACCATATTACTGAAAGTTTCTTCATATAGGTTTTTCGAGTCACGTAGTGGAGTACGCTGTTCTATATATATATATATATATATATATATATATATATATATATATATATATATATATATATATATATATATATATATACACACCTGGTTTTAAAACATTATTGCTTTATTCGTTGAAATGTTGTTTGTAAATGTATGTTGGCTTGTCTAATGACGAATGTTTCGGTGTATTATAGCCCTCGTGTTGCTGACGGCGCCAGATAATCTGAAAACAACCAACCAACCAATCGTTGAAATGTTTCCATTTGAAAGGTTTTAATTATTGCACTCAAAATATTGAGTTTTCTTTTCATAAAATCTTTAAAAATGATCAACAAATTTTTACAGTATATTATTTCGAGTGATCCATTTATAAAAAAATGTATGAAATTACAAGATTACTACATTTACCCATATCGTTTCTAACTCTGACAAGCTACATACTTCTTACTATAGATACGAGTTTGGAAAAAACAAACAAAATAACACTATACTTTTCACTCAAAACCTTTCAATGAATATATCATAATAAATAATAAGACTTCGAATCTTGATGAAGAGCTGTTTTTTTTTTATTTTTTTTGCAAAATCCAAAAAACAACTATCCAAAGAATAGAAATAGGCATAATTTAGAATAAAAACATCATTTTTGTTGTTGTTAATTAATAATACTTGTATTTGTGCTTGAGTTGTCAGAAACAATTTTCCTTTTTTAAAGATCAATGTCTATGTGTTGCTCTATGAGTTAAGCTCTGTGTTGTTCATTGACTCTATTATGTTATTCTGCAAAATTCGTTGCAACTGTGTAGTTGAACTAAGTTGTTGAAAGACCTCTCCCTCCCCACCAAAGATTATTGTGTAACATATCATACTACAATAGTATCAAGCAGTGTGTTTTTGAACATGCATGATGTCCATACTGTATATTTGGCGACATTATCCATTTGCAGTATTACAAAAATAAAACCAAGCTTTGGATTGCCGGTTACGGCAACCCATTCCTCCGTTGCCTTTCAAGTGACGCTCTTGATGAGAGCTAAGAGTGGAATTACTGCATCGGCCATTTCCTCAATTATCTTTGATTAGTGGAGGCACCGAGTCGCCACCAATCAGCACAACCAGCGCGTATAAAAATAAAATATGATGGAGAACAAAGCAAAAGTTGCGTGGATGACGCATGAGGACAAATGCTAGCTCGAACTCTCTTCTTTCTGTGTCTAGAATTCATATCAGTCACAGACTTAAACTTGTAGTTAGGGTCATTCAACAAGAACGGCTTGTTGAAACTGTAGTGGCCACAAAAAATGCTTTCACTGAATTTGCTCCAACTTTGACTTCTTTTTAATAGAAAACTTAAAATAATTCTTTTAAGTTTTCTATACCTGCATCTAGTCGATTTCATTTCAAATGGATATGTATCACCCTTATATATGTTTCACTATTGTTTAAAAAAATAATAATCACCAACATTATAATGGCAAAACTGCATATTTAGGTTTTTACCACCTATCTTCAGTCATTTCATAAAATGACGACCCGATGTAGGTAAATTAATAATTACATTGCATTTTTGTTCTTTGCTAGATTCATTCAGCCAACTGTTTTAATAAATATATTGCAAAGTGGCTAAACAAAAGACTTTAGTCGTAAGATAGTGTATACCCGAAATAAATATGACAATAACTGTTCAATTACATTTTTGATTAGTTTGAATGCTAAATGTTGTCATCCTTTGTGTAATTTGAGCTTAGTAAAAGTGATTTACTAAGATTTATTATTACACATGAAAAAGTCATATTTTTCAATAAGAGAAACTATGTTAATAAAACATATTTTTCAGTATGTAGAGAAATAAGTAAAGTATAATAGAGGATTTTGTGGTTTCTTTTATAAAATAATCCATTGACTAATAAATTTCCAAAAATTCCTTGGTCCTGAAAGGGGTGATTTTTTAAAGAATTTTGAATACTTATTAAGTAACAAGAATTCATATTTAACTATCAAAAAGTATATTTCCACTAATGGTGCTTCTAATAGTACTCATTGGAATACTCTGGAATTATCAATCATCATAAAATAGACCTAAATAAAAGACTTTTAAGAAGTATAAAACTTAAAAATTAGAGACATTTATATGGTACCATTTAGAGAATATAGAAAACTATTCCACTAATAAGATCAGTCCTTTATTTTTTGAAAATGTGTACACACACACTTTATATTAAAGGTAGTTTTTTTATTATATAATAATTCTTAAAAATATGTTCCGCTTTGTGAATCATTATGTTTTCTGTAAACCATGAGCCGTGATTATAAATATTGAATCTGGTGTTATGGTTGTTACTGTACAAAAATTTGGAGTAGAAATGCTTTTAAGTTTATGCTGAACTTTTTTAAAACTTTGTTTGCTTTCGAGTTATGGAGCAAAATTTTTAAAAATATGACAAATGTTTTTAATTTAGTTTCCGAAGTTAGTTAATATATATATATATATATATATATATATATATATATATATATATATATATATATATATATATATATATATATATATATATATATATATATATATATATATATATATATATATATATATATATATATATATATATATATATATATATATATATATATATATATATATATATATATATATATATATATATATATATATATATATATATATATATATATATATATATATATATATATTAGTATACTTTGTTTTCAAAATTCATTACATTTCTTACAAACTTAACAATCAATATCACATCAACTGAATTAGAACAGCAAAAAGCCCTGTAAAAAGCAATATTTGAAGACCCTGTAATGTGTAGTATGTAAAGCTGGTTATTATACAAATATCAGTTTTTCCAATAACAATAATCTTAAAATAGTAATTATTGGCAAATAAACACATCTTTTTTACTTTCAATTACCCATGTGTTAACATAGGATCATGAAAGTATTATTTTCGGTCATTTTTTTTCCCTTTTTTTTCTTTTCTTCTTTTTTCTATTTTACTACGGTTTGGAACATCCTGCTTTCAAAAAGTGGTCTAGAAAAATTGTCTGTCAGTGTGCCTGTACATCTGCGTGTACGTGGTTCCCGTAAAAATGCTATAAAGGTGCAAAAAGTTGAAAAACTAATGTTTTCAACACATAGTACTCTTTCCATGAGCATCACCCTACAACGCATGTTTCTTCACTATAACACTTACAAGAAAGAAAAATGTAAGAATTATCAAAGTGTATATCGCCAAAATAGCCAATTTTGCTTTTTTTAAAGGTTATAAAAAAATTATCGCAAAAAATATATCATCAAGCTAGTAATTTTTTCTGAATGAACGATAAAAATGGTGAATAACTCTAATTTACGTCAGTAGAATAATGCAATTGAAAGTTGTGCGATTTTCCACACCCCGAGTTTTAGTTTGTTCTATGACTTATTCAAGGACATTTCATTCTGCAACTGAAATAGGATCATAAGCCAAAGACTTTTACCAAGTGCCAGATATTCAAGTAGAAAAAAATTTATTCAAAAATGTATTTTAAGAGAATTACCTTGAATTTGAAACTCTCATAGAAAAAAAAATAACTTGAAAGCCCCCACCAAGCAGTCCTACAAATAAGTTCAGTTAGCATCATAGTCTTCTGATATTTGATAGCAACGTCTTTGAATACGGTTTAGATACGAACTCCTTATGTTAAATTTTTTCAAGAACAAGGTTTTTTTTTTAGATGTGCACTAATTACTCTCAATAAAACCAAATCTTATCTGATATTTTCATATTTTTAAATTCGTTGTAATATGCACTTCTTCTGAAAATACTAAATTAATTTTCGTAAAAATTTAATTGAATAATTGAATTTAGTGTAATAAAAGATATGTGAATCTTATCTGATATCTTTATATTAGTGACAAGGGATTGCACAAACGTACATATGCTTGAAGAGTCTTAAAATTAATATAACATAATTGTATCGTAATAACATAATAGTTTGTTTCGATAACCACTGAATATCTTAAGGAATATGCACGTTACTATGGGACGATCGCAAACGTCAAAAAAGTAAATGTTCTTAAAATTAAGAGTAGCCTTGTTATATCGATAAAATTTTAATTTATGTTAGTTTAGCACTTATTTGCTTTTTAATGTATGTGTGTTTAAAAAGAATGACACTATATATATTTTTTGTGAAGGAAAAAAACGGGATGTTACTTTTAATTTACTTTTTAATTTGCAATGCTGAACTGCAGAAATTTTATTTACCTTTTATTTGCTCTTTGAGCCAGCTGTCTTCAATTGTAAACTTTTATTAAAAAAAAAAATTACAACTTTTTCAATAAAAACACATTTATTTTTACATTTTGAAACAGTAACACGTCACATCAAATACATATAACCACGCATTTTCATCTGTGAGAGATAAAAAGTGAGCTAAAAACATTTAACGGGCATATTTGGCATAAGGCACATCGGTGTAGCCAAGTGTTCCGCACATGAAAGCACCATACATCAGCTTTTTATATTTACAAACGAGGTAATTCAGGTAAGTTGTAGTTGAAAAATTGTTGAATAAGTATTTTACAATAATAAGTATATTACATTTATATGAAAGTTGACTATATTAAAATACTACAAGAAATTATATAAATTAATCCATTTTGCAAAAAATGGGACAGGTGAATAAGTTTTCAAAAGCACATGTCCTCTTTTTACAAAGTCAGATTCAATTTTGCTATATAATAATTTTAATACATAATTCTTTTTTTTATATTTTCTATATTACAATAATTTTGCTATACAGTGATTACTTGCAAGGTAGGTGCAAAAATATGCAAAGTGAATGATTAAAAATTGAATGATAAATACAAATGAAATGTTTAAATGATTATCGATGATTGCATAGTATTAAAATGTTTTTTACACTTGAATGGATATTATATTAGCAATGGAAAAAGTTCTATCAGACTGTGGTAGTCCTCAAAGTAGCTAAAAATCACATAAGGTAAGTATATCAATTCAATACATGTTAAGCAATGAGTACTTTTTAATATCTATTTGTATTATAAATTTACTTTCAACATTTTTTAAGTAATTTACGTATTGATTCAAGTATGTGAAAATTGTTTTACTTGTGATTTCTGAAGAGGGACGAAATGAATGCCCACATTCCGTCCCCCAACACCTGTTTAATCTAGAAAATAAATATTCAGAGGAAAATTGTATCAAACAAAACTTAATTTGCATTTCAATCCTGTTATCAAGAAAGTCTATAGAACACACGGGCTTTAGATAACGTTTTGTTTGAAAATTGCGTTCATTTGATATAAAATTCCTCTGAGATATAGCAACGATGATTTAACCGATACATTTCTAACTTAAAGTGTCAGCCTTTTAAAAAAAAATAAACAAAGGTAACATGGCAATGACGGTGGTATGGTTTTCAAGCGATCATCACCACTTCGATCTAATATCCAGCAAGCTCGCTGTTTCTTGTTACCGCATTTACTTCAACTGATTCTATTAAACAGTATGAGAAGTAACTTCAAAAGTTTTTGATATGAGATCTACGATGCTTATCGTACCCCGTTAGCAATAGAAATTATAGAACAAGAATGTCCTGAATTTAAACAGCCATAAAGGAGGCATTACTTACTTAATTGGCTTTAGGACTTAATTGTTAATGAATAACTGCAAGGTTGTGAAACTATAAGAATCCATCTTTTTCAAATCTAGTAAAATCTAGTAAAAAGTTATTTTTAACTTACGAAGTTGCTTAAATATTTTCATATATTAAAAGAGGAATCAGTAGTTTATTGAGGTGAAATCTTGGGTGCATATTTAGCAATGTTTTTTATGCATATTTTTCGACAAAAGCTGTTCATCCTACACCATCAGAAACATGGCACTTTTTAAAACAAATTCTAAGTCTATAAAATGGTAAGTGAAAAAAAAAGTATAATTATGACATGGAATTCTCTTCAACTCTTCAAATGTAAGCATTGGTGATTAAAAGAATGTCAAATGATGAGAACCAACATCAATGATATCAATTTCTAATTAGTTGACTCAGTTTTCTTGTCCTTCCCCATCCCTTTTTCACCAACGAAGCTGTTTTCTTACCCTATAGGTTGCTTCTGTGAATTGTTGAGAGAATATCCTTGATGCAATTATTGTCTTGTTGGTACGGACGACGGTAAAAGTGTATCACCCTAGTGAAATCTGCAACAGCATACTATTTTCTAAGTCTGGAAAACTTTAAGTAAAGAAGTCCAATGAAGGCAATGGTGATACGGAATTGTCCTTAGACTTGAGCATCAAGGGTGGTAAGGTTGTCAAACGGTGAGGGTCCACATCATTTGGATCAAGTCCAACTAGTCCACTTAGTTTCTTGTCCCCACCAGAGCTGTTTCCGTATATTAAAGGTGGACTTGGCGACTTGTTGAGAGGAGATCCTTGATGCATGTCTGACCTTGAGGGCGTGAGAGACGGCAGAAGTGGATCGCCTTGCGATATCATTCCTCCATAGTATCCAGTGGAAGCTGGTCCTCCGCCCAGATTGCCATGTGGACTAGTTGAGAATTGTGCATAGGGGGATGTGCTGAGTGCATTCTGGAAGCCAAAATCGTACGGGTTGCTGGTGAAACTGGCCCAAGTGCTGTCCATGCTTGGCGTAAGAGATGGAAGTGGGGTGGTGTTGGGGAAGGTTTTGGACATGGAGGGAGATGTCACTGTAAAGAATCGTTAACTTTAAAGCAAATGAGAAAGAAACAAAATACAAAGTGCTATCTCGTTTTGGAAATCATGGTAGTAACGATATGACAATAATTGTTTTGCCACTTGAGGGGACAATTTTAGTTTGATTTTAACTAAGCGCCGGTAGTCATTGCTTTAAAAATCTTTTGTGGTAATGGTTTATGGATGGCTGGCAGATCTCATATCACAAAGTGTGGAGCTTAGCCACCTGGATTCAACGTAGAAAGAGGGTCCATCTAATGGGGAATGAAATTACCTAATGTGGTCCTTTATTATTGTTTGAAAAGTACAGAAAAGAACAAAGTTTCGACTTCGGCTAATTATTAACTATCAATCTAATTCTAAGAATCACAATAATTCCATCATATAATAAATATAAGTATTTAAGAATTTAATGATTTAAAAATTTATTTTGCATTTTAAACTCTTCAGAGTTGATGTTATTTGGAACTGTAATTGAGGACTAGAAATGGAAAACGACCTAAGTCCAAAAAATAAAACTTTTTAAAAGAGTCGAATAATGATCGCATCTGGTACTTAAGACAATAGTTAAGTACATACTTCAAGTTGAATTTGAACTATTGCTACTAGAGTTCGCCCTTTGGGAGTTCTCCACTTTGTTTAGTTTGGTCTTTAGGAAATTTTTCCGTACAAAAATATTTTCGATTTTTTTTGGTACTTAGGTCGTTTTCCATTTTTAGTTTTCAATGGTTTACGAATGACGTATGCAGTTATTGATATATATAAATTTGATTGGTTTTGTTTGATTAATTTATTATAATTTGATAAATATTGGTATCTAAAAATAACTTTATTGAGTACTGCGTAGAGCAATATATATATATATATATAAAAAAAAAAAAAAAAATGCTATACAAATAAACTTCCTGTGGAATGAATGTTTCTTTACGGCGTACGTATGCCTTAGAGCATTTTTTTTTTAAATTCTGAGGTTAGAAAACTGATGGTTTTAAAGTAAATAGAGGGTTTATGCTTAAAATCATTTCATAAAAATATTCAAATTTGAGCAAATGTTAATTAGATAACTAAACTGTGGTTATCTGATTAGTGCATTTTTCAAACAATGATACATCAAAATCTAATTTACTTAGAAAGGTAATTCCATTTGAAAATCCTTTGAAATATTATCCTTCATATTTTGAAACTCAATTAAGTTTCTAATATAGAATAGTTTTTATTTTTTCAATTTGTTTTATGTGAAAATATGAAAAAAGAAATCAATATTTTCAATCAATTCTAAGCTTTAAAATTAAAAAATCCATTTATCAACCAATTTTGTATAATTGAGTTTCAAAACATCTAATGTATTATGTAGATTACTATGATATACAAAAATTTATAATTGAAAATTTTGTTGTTGAATTATCGTTGTTTGAATAAAGCGTGACGTATTCAAAATACAGTTATTCAGAAAACAGGTTTAAAGTTTTAGAAGCTTACACAGAGTAGTAGTACCAAAACGAATATTAATTGAAACTTAAAAAATATTAAGAATATTTTAACCTGTTTAAAATCGTTTTAAAGATTTTCGGGATATGTAGGGTATACGTACACCTTAAGTTATACGAAATTCATACAGATTCGGAACAGCTTAGGATTGAAGAAATATAAGTTTGTTTTCAGACTGGGGGGGGGGGGGGCTAAATAATGGAATAAAAGGTTTTTTTACTCTTCATCATAGTATTTTAAATTTTACTGTAATAATGATAACTTTTATTAATGCTAATTAACTTTTGTTCAAATGGCTTATTTTAAGAAACTTTATGGTAAATACAAATTAGTTTGAGCTTTAATTGTAGGTATGACTTTCGAAGAGAGCATTCATTTTTATTCATTCTTTATATAAAATAACAGAATTTATAAATTTAGTTAAAACACATAACATAATACTATTTTTCAGAAGCATATTCTCAGTTAAGTAGTCAGTATTTCCTATTCTCAGTTAAGTTGTCAATATTTCACGCATCGTAAAGTTTTAAGTAATCATAAAAAGTACCATTATTAACCAATAACCAATCAGTGAAACAAGAAAGTCATGTTAAAAACATTACCTGTCTGTAAGTAATTAGTTTTCCTTGGGGGCTCCCTTTTCCTCCATTTGGCTCTACGATTTTGAAACCAAACCTAAAAAAAAAAAAAAATTAAAATCCATGTCAAATAAAAAGTTTAAATCCAATTTTTCAATGAAATTATTTCAACAGTGAATCGGTAGTAAATACTTCACTATTTATTTAACAAACTTAAACATTGGCACTCGGTAGATAAACTTCATAAAACTTATTGTTTAACTTAAAATTACTAATTTAAAATAATTTAATTTAATATAATTTATGAGACAAATGCGCATCCAACAAAATTTTAAAAGTTATAAGAGTTATTTTAACCCAACTTTTACGGAAAATAACCTTTATTTGAATTCCACCAAGCAAAATCTGTTTATGTAAACTTAAATATACAATAGCATTTTGAAGAGTATTATTTGTTAGATAAAAAAAAAATGAGTAAAGTATTAATCGCATTGTTTGTAAAAATACAAATACATGTACCTGTACTCTAGATTCACTGAGAGTCAATCTGAGAGCCAGCTCTTCTCTTGCGAACACGTCCGGGTAGGGAGCTCTTTGGAATGCTCGTTCTAGTTCTTCCAATTGAAATGCTGTGAATGTTGTCCTGAAAAAGTCATCAAAACAAAGAGTTTAACATTTAGTTAGCTTAAAATCAGCCAATAAAATATACCAGGAGTAAATATGATTTGAAAAGAAACAAGAGTTGCTTTAATAAAAACATACTTCTTTAATATTTTTTTTTTCTTGCAAGTCTGTCATGTTATAGATGTATAGATATTTTATCTCAATATTTTGTCTTTCTTTAAAGTTTAAAAGAATTGTTTCACTCTAAACAAATGTTTTTCAAATTAATATCTTGACTACCATGTCTTCCAGAAATTATACGAAAACTATACTCTTAAATAAACTATTACTCTTGATATTCTGAATGTAAGTGTTTCAATTTTTCATATATAATTCAATTACATGTTATGCAAAACTATGAAAAACTTCCAAGAGTCGCTCACCTAGTTTTCTTCTTTTTTACGGCTTTTTCAGTGGTACTGCTGGCTGTAGAATTCTTCTCAGCTGATATGGAATTGGATTGTTTTGAAGATTCTGGAAAGAAAGGAAATTATGATAAATCTTTCTACAATTTTAACAAATAAATGACATGAAATGAAGTAACTAAAGTAATCAATCAAATCCACAAATTCAATTATACAAATATATTTAATCAAATCTATCAATTCAATTGAATAAATTGTTGATGAAATAAATAATAAAATATTAATCAAATTAACAAAACATTATTAATAAAATAGATAATAAATTAATAATAAAATCATATACACTAAACAACTAAATATATGAAATCAACCAAACTAATTGAACTTATGAAATCAACCAGTTTAATCAAATTTAAATCAATAAAATAAAAGAATAGCAACTAATTCAATCAAATAAAAGAACTCAATAAAATCTAATTGCCAAATAAATCAAACAAAATAAATGAAGTAAACCAAAACCAGCATGTATGAACTAAATTAAATCAAATCAATTAGGTAATTAATATATTTCAACTTTACATATAACATAAAGTAACATAAGTAACCACAACTATATGAGGTACATCCATCGAATCATATAAATAAAACTAATGTATTACACTAAATAAATTCTAATTCATATCAATAAATATGTCATCGATAAATAAATAGAATCAGTAATTAATAAAAAAGTAAGTAAATATATAGAATTAAAATATAAATTTATAAAAACAATCACACCAACAAATGTCGTATACATGGAAATATAACTTTTTCCTGAAAGGTCTTACGAAAATTAGATCTTAAAATACTATGAAATTATAATTAATACTGAGTGTCATGGCATGTTAATTTTTTTTATACATAACTTTGCGATATTTTTTTTTTTAAAGAATCCCCCAACTGTGAAATGACATAACTGTGAAACAATGAGAGACAGAAAGAAAAGAAAACTGGTATAAAATAAACAGGCAAAGAATTTTAAAAATACCAGTTTGCAAAAGTAATAACAATATTGAAACGTGGTAGCGAATTATTGTAAAATCTTAATATAGCGGAATTTCTTTCATGAAAAAAGGGTCTTATTGATCCCTTTACTGGATATTACAGCCCAAACGGTCATATATAAGTGGATATAGAGGTTTTTCAGGAAACACAGACTATATGCTTGATAAACCTAGATATGAGAAACTTAAGGATTGAAACAATTTCATAAATACTATACTGGAAGTTAAGAATTCTTAAATTTAAAATGATATGAATTCATTCCAGTAAAAATGGCATATTCTATTGCTAAATGACCTACAAATAAACTAAGAAAATTTTTGTACTTCTTCATTTATGTAAAGATTTAAAGTATAGTTTACAACAAGATCTTTAAAACAAACACTTTGAGAAAAAGATTTTTCCTAACTCCTTAAAACTCATTTGGAATTCTCATGTCCCGAGATAACGCTCATTATCAAAATTAAATTAGTAAATAATTTAGAATCATAATTTTATACTAAAACATTGACGCAAATTTTAATAACCAAGCGTATAAGTATATTAAGGAGAAACATTATTTGTAATTGAGAAGAAAAGAATATGAGATTTATGATGGTTTGATATTATAAATATAGTTTCTAGTAGTGAGAGCCATACCATCTAGATAAAAAAGATGTTAAACATAATTAAATGATTGCATAAAATTATTTGTCTGTTAATCATGCAAACCTAACGCAAAACTTTCATTTAAGTTTTTATTATTATTTTTTTTATTATTATTATTATTATTTTAGTTCCAGATATTTGTATACCTACTTTCAAAAATTTATTGATTTTCTATTTAGCTTGATATAATTAGGTTCGGAGAATTCTCATAATATTAATACAGAGTTATTAAACTATTATTCGATTCTTAAATCAGAAAGCGCCTGCAATTTGAAGATAAAGCATTTAATGCTTTTGAGAATGATTTACAAGGCAACTAGTTTCCACGCAAAATTTGAGTATCTTCTAGATTTTTATCACTCTATCCCACTTATGAATGTATTGTCAAATTGAGAAAAATACATGCGAAACAGTTGAACTCCAAATATAATTGAACACGAGTAAATTTTGAGTGGTAATCAGGAAAATCATTAGAAGAAACTCATTCACGAATTATCTTGCAAATTTTAAATATTATCCATCCATTGCTATCTTAATATAATCATATTTTCGCCTTACTAGGCTTACATTACTGCTTTGATTCGTTGTTGGCGCACAGTGCATACGTCACATTACTTTCTATGTATCAAAATAAGAGTATTCAAGCTGAAGCTATAAATGAAATATTATTGTAGGTCACATTCAAAGGAACCACTCATGTAGTACAGGGCGTCCATAAAAGTATATCCCATGGTACATTATAGCTTTTTAATTTAGACCATTTAAAACGAACTATAAATCAAATTGAAGGTAAACTAACCTAGTTTTTTTACTCTATTAAATTCATAATTAGATATTTGTGTATATAAATTACACAAATTAAAAACTATTCAAAGTTATCAATGGGAAATTCTTTTAGGGACATTCCGTATAACTCTCGTCACACTATTTCCACAATACCTGGTATTATTCAGAATTTTTACTGGAAATATTTAACTAAATATAAACTTTCAAAATAATTTCATATATTTAAACAACTAATACTTAGAAATATGCTTACGTTTTACATTTATTGTTAAATTCGTAAGAGCTGAACACCTACTCCCAAGGTACTTTACAGTATCTGCCACTGAAAACAATATATTTGTTATTGTTCATGAAATCCAACATCCGTGGCCACCATTACTTGATAATAAGAACTAAAACCTTTAAGTAAACGTACTCACTAAACCCTATGATTGGCTGCAAACTCTTCACACGCAATGATTACGTCCAATTAGTATGTTTAAATTTAGATTCTTACTTAAAATGAGGATAGTTGCTGACAACAGTTCAATTTGAACCAAATTTAATTACAAAATTTCCTACCTGATTCCTTGCTGGCAGCCAATTCCGCAAATCCATCCCTTAGTCTGGCGGTAGTATACTGTTGCTGTGCTATACTGTTCATCATGCCACTCATCGAACTTGCTGTGGACACTCCGAAAGACATGGCTTGCTGTGGGTGTCCGGGCGGCGGGGCGTATCCTAAAGCGGCACTGACGGCAGCTATGGTGTCGTGCTGACCGCACCCTAACTCTTGTTGCAGCCCCAACATCACTTGAATGCTGTGGAAGTTGCCTCGATTCTCTGACTGTTTGGAACCGCTTTGCATGACAGTCTGAAAGAGATAAGTGAAGTTGGTAATTGGTTATGTTAAGTCTATGTTATTGAAATTGTTTCAAAATTATTTCTTGATAAAATTTTTTTTTTCTTCTATAATTTGCATAATAACATTATATGGAATGATGTCGATATAAAAAATCATCAGCAAATTTTATAAACACTATAAAGATACAATTATTTCTTTGAGTTTAAATAAATATACGATCCTTACTTGATATATCTATCAAGTTATACATTTCATAAGTCCGCCAATAAAAAGAAATCCAAAATAAATGATTTCCCAACAAAATATCAAATTACTTCTGATTAGTTTAATTTATTAAATTAATTTTTGACATTGAACTGTTATTTAAAAAAGATAAATTATGTTGTGTATTACGTAAATTTTTTTACGCCGATGTTAAAATTTAGAAGTTTTTAAAGTCAGTTTCTAATAAAATAACATTGATTTTAAGAAAGCACAATTATAAAGAAATTCTCATAATTTTTGTATGATGACACCAATTTTTATTTTACATTATTCTGTTTCAAAATTGGATTTGAATTTTCATTATATATTTTTAGTGCATAAATATGCTAACTGATTAATCTAAGTTACTCTTGTATAATTGAAAACTAATCGTCATTTTTTTTTAAAATAATTTTTTTAATGTACTTTAAAATATTGCTTAATTTCAAAGAACTAAAATTCAAAGAAACTACATTCAGGCCCATACGTTTTAAAATATCCATGATTGTACAGGTGGGTTTCTCTGTAAAAAAAGATTATTAAACTGCCCTTATTGAACTTTACGAAAAAAAGACAATAAAAAAGCATATAGTTGTACTTTCCATCCTAGTTATTCCAATTATAACAAGCTATTAAATTGAACATGATTATTCTGAAAATTAAGATGTCGCAATTTATTTCTAAAGTAAATGCAAAGGAATAAACAAGTTTACTTCAATTAAGTTTTCACAGAAAATTAAAAAAAAAAAAAAACTTATCGAGAGTTAAAACTACTCAATGCTTTCATTCAATCCTAAGCAATTCCTCGAACCTCAGTCTTAATGAGCGTGTCTATTAAATGCGACGACAGCCACAACAAGACAACAAGGAATAATAAAATAGATCCCAAGTTCTTAAGAAAAGCTCGACATGAGTCAAGTACCATAAAACTTTTCATACGTCCTCAGAAACCCTTAATTAAATATCCTGGCAGAGGAGAGCATCACTTCCAATATTCATTCATTGATTCCATCTCGCTGCTGCATCCTATGATTAAACCTAAACAGTCACGATTGGCTAAATTAAATAATTTCAACCCGTCTAATAAAGACCAATAAAAGCCGAATTAGAACAAATACATATCTCTACGAAACAATCAGTGAGGTTTTACTTACTTCCTTAAATGGCACGCTTAGCGATCAGGGATATTGGCCGTTATTTCCAATCTATATCGATTGATTCCGGACAAATTTTTATAGAAGAGTCGCAATTTAAGTTGAGGGATTTTGGAAGATTGTCGGTGCCTACTGAATTAGATATAGTGAGAGTGTGGGCCTAGGGAACGCCTACTTGGTGGGAGATGGGCCAATGGGGAGGGAGCTTGGGTCGGTGTGGGTTGCAGTGATTTGTGCAGAGGTAGGTGCCCGTCATTGGCGGAATATTCCGGCTGGGAGCGTTTATGTTTCTCTTTTTTTTTAATTTAGTTTATTTTTTTATTTTTTGTGTGCGCTTTGTGGGAGATATATGATGATGCTCTTCTGAGCCTCTCTCATCATGGCGTTTTAGAGCGCTCTTCTCCGTTTTTTCTTTCTCTTTTTGTCATTTTTTTGGTGCGTGGGAGAGTAAGGTTGTTGTGATGGAGTTCAGTGATTAGAAACTTTTCCGTTTCTTTTACTAAAGGTCCATGTTATAGAACAAATTGAAATATGCCTAAGTTTTGAGAAAAATGCCTATTCTGAAATTTTAAGCATTTTAAAAATTGGATAAATTTGTCATGTTTATTTCTTCCAGACTTCATTATTTTTAATCACATCTGAAATTTCTTATTAAAACTAATTTTAGAGAATAAAAGTTTGTAGGTTCGTGACGTAAATTGAATTAAAATAGTTCTATGTATGAGAAAAGTGTGTATTCTGCGATTTTTATCATTTTAAAAATTAGATAAACTTTTCATGTTTATTTCTACTACTTATTTTTTATTGAGTCTGAACTTTTTTAATAAAATTAAATTTAGGGGTTAAAGTTATGTAGGTACGTCTTATGAAATGTAATAAATATCTTTAAAAATACATATTCTGTGATTTTAAACATTTTATAACTTAGACACATTTTCAAGTTTATTTTTGCTACTAATTTATTTTTAATCATGTCTGAAATTACGTAATTAATTTTTAGATTCAAATTTTGTCGGTCTATGTTATTAAATAAAATTAAATTTGTATATGTTTCAAGAAAAACTTCCGTTCTTTGATTTTAAGCATTTTAACAAATCGGTAAAACTATTTATGTTTATTTCTTATTTATTTCTTTTTAAACACTCCTAAAGTTTATAACTTAAATTTTTCAATATATATTCTAAAATAAAATTTTCGGTATGTATTTAAGTAATATATGATTAAACTTAAATGCAAAAAAAAAAAAAATTCCATACTCAAACAGATATACAAATTTGGAGAATGAAACAAATCTTTAAAAATGACTAATTGTGAACAAATATTAAAATCATAGATTTTTTTTGATTTTTTCAATCATCATTGCATCTGTATGAGTAGTTTTTTTCTCTCTCTCTCTATTCTCTCTCTCTCTTTTAAGCAAAGTTAATATTTTTAAATGATTCTTATATATTTCTTTACTTTTCTAAAAATTCTATTCATAAAACTAATTAATTTAATTGGTAATTATTTTTTATTGATACTTTGACTTTATCTAAAATATTTGATGATATAATTATTTGTTTAAAATTAACTAAAAATTTTGAAAGTTATTATGAAAAAAGTATCTTATCAAAGTCCTTTGGTTAAACTGAATTTTTTTAAATAATAAAAAATTATAAACCACACAGTAATTTATTAAAAATATTAAAAGTAAAAGTCAATATATCTCTTATAGGCAAAGATAAATCTATCAAATAAAATCAACATTTAATGATGTTTTTAATATTTAATAACTTATTAATTTATTTTTAATTAATAAATGTTTAAGTTTTAAATATTAATCGCATTTCTCAGTAAAATTACATTTTAAATTTCCATGTTCAAGCTAATGTAATTTTTTAAGTTGATAATGTGTCTAAACTAATCTTTGTAAATATATTATCGAAATTTTAGGATAAATGAATGTATGTATGTATGTATGAAGCAGTTTTTCCTAGTTAAAAAAACTATTTAGCTTCAACAAACCTTTTAAATCGATGAACTTAATATGATATTTTTAAGTTTATAAGGGTTTCTCAAAATTTACTAGGAGTGAAGAGAGCATGTTTCAATACATTTTAGGTTTTTTTTTTTACATTTTTTTTTTTAAAACAATTTTTTGTTTTTTTTAATGTTTAGCATCATTAGTTCCAATGAGTGTTGGGACTCTTATAATTTTTACCACAATTACTCACCATAACAAGAAAATCAAATATTGCATTTCAAGAGAAGTCTGTTTATCTTCAATTGTACCCATACATACTATATGGGACAGTATTCAATGGGGTATGATATACCTTTATCACATGAATAATATCATACTGTCTTATTCGTTGGAATAAAATTAACATCAACTAAATTTAAAAAAACTGTACACACTCAAGTGTAGAAAAATTGAATTGGTTTTGCAAAATGCAAAATTTTATTGCTTGTAGTCAATTTTTATTCATTAATAGCAAAAAATATTAAATAATGTTTAATACATTACATTCAATCATTCACAAAGGGAAAAAAGTACAAGAATACCTATAGAACATCTGGTTCGAGATGGTACTCTTATATTTAGCATAAAAGGTTTTGTTTTAATGTCACCTTTTTAAGACAGAGTATTATTATTTTTAGTTAAAGAAAAACACTGAGCAAGAATCATTTATTTATTTTTTATGAACCCAAAGCTTCTCTTAAAAAATATTCTTCTACTCTTCTTTTCTGTGAATTCTACAAAGTGCAAAACAATAATTTGTTTTAAAGAATTATCATTGATAAAGTTCATATGTTCCTCAAACACTGATGAATGAAAAATTATTCTATATATGCACATTTATATTGTCCTGAAAAAGAACTTTTTTCCAACAACCACTTTGAAGTTTCCTCATATGAAACTTTTTTTAGGATTTGCACTTAGCCTTTTAGTCCATTTTCTCAAATTTCATATTATTAAGATCAAATTTTGTGATATTTCCCTATCTTGTAAAGGTTTCTTGTTTTACTTGTATTATATAATAATATATAATCCTAGTAGCTACTACTGAATTTTTAAAATAGGCTGTGCAGTCCAAGACAGGCACTTCATTTCCAGGTGCACAACATTTTCATGTACTATTAAAATCAAATGTAATTAAAATTTTCTATGTAACAAATTAAAAATTAAAAATTTACTACTTTTGTTGGTAATACAAAGACAAAGCTATGTGCTGGACATCCTTGCTTAAATTAAAGTTTTAATTAATATTTTTAGACATTACAATTTAAAATAAATACCTCATTTCAGAAGACAAAATCCATACAAACATTATATGTATTCAAGCAAGAATGAGAGTTATGTCCGAAAATGAAAATAAATCAGAAATTTTAATTTAAAAGTTTACTTACAAAATTTACAGAAATTATGACAGAGATGCAATTAAAAAAAATTGTGCAGAAATATGAATTGCACTTGATTCCACGTTTTTTCAAAAGCTATAGAGCTATGATTGAAATCAGTGCAAAAATTCTATGATAAAGAACTTTGCAGCTTTATTTTTTAACCAAAGGAATCTACTTTAAGTTATATTTATGAATTATATAAATTAGTATCAAAATGCCTTCATAACTTTGTTATACAAGCTCACCCTATCCAATATTAAAATTATAGTAGAATGTCTTTTATTTAAGTAGGAATAAAATGAAAATAAATGTTTTGGGAGAGTTAATTAGTTTATATTGAACTGATCAATCCCATATTTTCTTAATTTAATAATTGATTTCAGACTTAGATCAGAAGAGTACTCTTATTAAACTTTTAATACATACAGGAGTAGAGTGCCGAAATTTTTCAATTTTTTTTTCTTTTAATAAACAGTACCGACATTTCAGAATCGAATGAAGTTTTTATCTTATTCCTCCGGTAATTAGAACGCCTCTAAATCACCTGTTATTTAAACATCACTATTGGGTGTAGCGCATTGAAACGATTGCTTAAAGTGCGTTTTTCGAGCACTAGTGTTTTTCAGAGATGTTGCAAATTCAAATCAATATATCTCCAGAACCATTAACAATTGGCAATTCAAATTTATGGAGCATTTAATTTATATAGTTCTAAATATTTTCACCCTTCACAAAATTTTATTTAATATGTTTTAAAATCTAACATTTAGAGAAAATGATACATGAAAAAAGCAAAAATTTCCATATTTCAAATTTGAGATTTTTTTTTTTTTTTTAATTTTTTTAATTTACCCATCAAAATTCTATGAAGACGACTCTTTATGTAATTATGCATTTCAGAAAGCTTTCACTTTGAAGAAAATAATATTTTTTCTTTACTTATATAAAAACACTCAAACATCAATTATAATATATTTTTTTATTTTTTATTTTTGTGTCTGTTTTTATTTTTTATTTTTTAACTATAAATAAATAAAATTAAAAAAATATATATCGTAAAGACATATAAATAGTATTTTAGATTCAAGATAAATTTTTGGAATAAAATTTTTTATAAATAGATTTTTTGTTTTTGGTACGTATCCCCATAATAGAATTTATATTGTGGATGGAAAATCGTATTTTGAAATGACATTTATTTTAGTTTTACATTTTATTTAAAGCAACTCAATATCCTTCAATTTTTTTTTTTTTTTTTTTTTTTTTTTTCCAATAAAATTAGCAGATCTATCTTATGAATGATATTTCATTACTCATATAGAAGATTTATGAAAAAATTATGTGGCATTGACCTAAGTAATGTAAGCAAGATAAAAGAGCTGATATATACTGATAGTATTGTGTTGGGACAATATTCTCACAATTTTATGTCTCCCTTGATTGTTAAAACAGTTATTTATTTTATGTATTAATACCAATTTTAAAATATCATGCCCACATTAATTTTGCATCAATAAAGTGTGAAAATTAGATAAACGGAAAGACACGGGACATGGGTTTGCAACTTTTCTGTTGAATATGGTATTTATGTGTTTGATGTTATATATTTCAAGTACCAATCTCTTATAGCTATTATATTGCTGCGCAATTATGAGGAACATCCGGTAGTTAATCTTTGGTAAGCAAGGAACCATACATTTATTGAGTTTTGGAAATTTAAAAGGCTGTTTTCAGAATTTTTATACTGTATTTTAAGTTTTGTTTCTAAATATTAAAAAGAGAATAATACGAAGGAAACTTCACAATTTGAAGGAAAATATTTACATTTTAATCATGTTTCTTTATATCTCTCTTATAAAAACTCAATGACAAAAATGAACTTCCAATTGAGGTTTGGGAATGAAATATGGAAAATCAGATACAAATTAATTTTAAAATAATATTTAATAAGTAACTTTTCTTGTACTATGTACAGATTCAGTGGAAGATCGCAAAGAAGTTTCGCCTTTCACGTTTTATATAGAGCATAGATATGATTTGTTTTAAAAATTCCTTTTTTCTCAGTCTGACACTTCTTTTGCAAATTTATTAAATCTAATTTAACAATTTTGGACAATTATAAATTTTCTCTTTTGTATACATTTGTTAACTTACAAAATTTATTATGTATTTTACTAGACTATTATAACTAATTCCATTGATATTATTTCTTTTAAGAGCATATTATATTATGTAGTATGTTATAAATTTATTATATTGTTTTAAGATATATATTTTATTGTATCTTCATATACATGAATTATTAATTTTTAAGTAATACTTATTAATTTCACTAAAGTGGTATACACGCATTTAAATAATTTAATATTTTATGCATAATTGAAAAACCTAATTTTAAGTGATTAAATAAATATTGAATGACTGAAATTGCTTTTGCTTAAAGCTCTACAGAAAATCTCATATCTTTAAAGTCATCAAAAGATCAAGCTACTGAAACACTTTATAGATAGATTGTGAATCTTCGTAAAAATTGTTTGATAATGAACTTGTAGTGTAATTTACATGAAATAGAGAAGTGTTTAATATGGACCAATATTTTATAAGAGTTCAAAAAAATCCTCAAAGGTTGAAAACACTTTTGAGTTTCCAAATGGACTTAGTTCGTATTTCGCTTTCTTGGGAAAACTGAATTAAAAAGAATTAAATACTTAAGTCAGCTTCTACATTTTACTAGTGTAATGAAAAGTTTATGCATATGATTCATACGGTTCGTCTAAGTTCATTTTATGGTCAATATATCAAGACAAAACTACAAATTCAACAGACACGTTATGACATGTTAAATGATAATTCTCATCGAACGTTATAATACAATATTCAATCAGAAGTTAAGATGGGAAGTTTCAAAAATTAATTTGCAGTTTATTGCAAATGTTACAAACATGCGTCATTGGGAGAGGCGGAGTCCTTACGTGGTATCAAAAATGAAATTTTATCCGATTTCAATTCTTAACCTCTCATTTTTTCTCTTTTTGAGTTTGACTTTTTTTATAGTATACCAAATTTCATTTCAATAAGTTAATATTAACCCGTCCCGCAATGAGTCTGAAATTATTAAAAAGTTGAAATAAATTGAAATTTATTCGGATTTAATTTCTCACCCCTCCGGATTTTTCTTTTGACTTATTTCAATAATATCTCAAATGATATTCTAATACAATTATACTAACCAGATAATACTGAAAATGGTAAAAATAGATACAGAATTAATATGAATGAATAAAAATAATCATAATTTTTTTTTCTCTTAAAAAGAAAACAGTTTTCAGAATACTGCTACAATTTTCAAAATAAAAAAAAAAATCTAACGTACATTCGATTAACATTTAGCCTTTTTAGTGACATTTTCTTTTAAGTGTCTCTTTTTGTAAAAGTAATGATACTACTTGCGGTGATCTCCTACTCTTCGTAAAACATATTCGTTTTGTTTTTTATTAACAGTTAAGGTTCATTGAAATTTTTAGTAAATTTTGGTCCTCTTTCTAGTGTAATTTATGGCAGAAAGATTTTTTAATGTATGTTATCATTTTTATAAGAAATGTTTTCTTTCCAAAAAGGGGGCGATACATTTAAAATCCTAAATAACTTTAAATTTCTTAAACCTGGTTTAAGCTGTTGATTGACATAAACTCGCCAACTTTATCATTTAAAATGATAAATATATTAAATTTAATTAGATGCCACCCCCACCTGTTATACATTGTGTACCTTATTACTATAGATTGCATACCTTAGTAGAGGAAGATTTCGTTTGTTAAATGTAGCCAAATTATTCGTGCATGCATATGTTTTACTACAGTTGCAATATGAGTATATTCCCAATTTAAAATAAAGTTACTGTCACCATCCATTTTTGCAATTATATGACACTATTTTACAATCAAACCTCATTAGATTTGAATAAGTATAATGTAAAATTACATGCAAGAGAATAACTCAATTGAAAGAACAAATAAAAATAGAAAAAGTAAGAGGAGTTTATAAAAGCGCACTTATTCTTTTCTTTTGACAAATAAACTTATCATAAAAAAAAAAAAAAAAAAAAAAAAAAAACCATTTTTCAGTTTTTTATTAATCATAAAACAAAATTACATCACAATTTTGTTTAAATGCACTTATCTTGGGGTATAACAATTTGTTTTCAACAGAGTCAAAACATGCAATAAAAACAACCCTGAAACAGATTTAATAAGATTAATCTAATCCTTTATTGGTTAAAAAAAAAAAAAAAAAAAAAAAAACATAGTGACAAACCCCACATAGATAGCACCCCTAACTACTAATATATTGATGTGATTCGTATATTAGGTAAAATGTCTAAATAGCTTTTTTAATTAGTCTCAGGTAATTAGGCTAAATGTCTTATTACAACTCGTAACTTTATGAAGAAGATATTAACCAACGAATATCATATATTTGAAACTTATTAGAAAATCCTCCTCGTTCGAGAGGAAAAGTTTTAGCTTCATTCAAAAACATTTAAGATTAATTTCCCTTCAATAGAACTTTGAGAATCTGGCTTCAGTAAAGAGTAGACACGATGGAGATTGTGAAATTTATGGAAACACTCGTTTTTTGAACTCTATCTTGCAATTTATCTTGGATTTTTCGTTATATAGAAGTTTTCAAAAGAGTAAAACTGAAAAAAAAAATTATCCTAGGGTCCTTATATTAAAATTAACAATAAAGGTTTATTGATAAAGTTTCTACAATTTGAAATTAAGCTTTTACTTATTAGATAAATTTGTAATATATTATGTAAAAATTCATTAGGTAATGTTTTTTTTTTTCCTTCATATGATGCAAACTATTTTTGAAAATATCTATTGAATACATTTAAATTTCATTTGCTTTCAAAATAGCATGTTTCTGCCTTGTTCCTACCACCTGCAAAATGAATGTTGTTATTAGTTGTCAAATTTAAAAAAAAAAAAAAAAAAAGAAGTAAAAAAAAAAAAAACATTCACAGATTTGTTTTAAAAAGATACAATGTTTAATACCTTCATTAAATGTTGAATACAATCATTTTAAATGTTGGCTTTAAATTTCCTCTTTATTGGACTGAACACTGAACTTTTGACTTTTTACCGAGTTAATCCCCTCCATTAGAATGTAAAACCCATGCCTTACACGGGACTCGAACCCGCAACCTCGCGGCCCAGAAGCTAGCACACTAACCATTATACCATTTGGTCTGTAAAAAGGATGTAAAAGGAATATGAATTGCTAAAATATAGGTAGATATAAAACAAAAAAGAAATTTGTTCACATTCTCCATTTATTTCGCTAAGAAACTGTCAGAAATTGCTATAAAACTACTGATTCATCAACCAGGAAAATAAAGCCGTAAAAAATATAAATCAAATTTTTTTATTGATAATTATTGATATTTCCAAAAATTCATAGTAGTAGTTTTAAAAATCCATAGTAAACTTTTTAAAGCTACTGTAAAAATAAGAGATTTTAATAACATTTTAGAAAAAACACAAAAATTTCAATGGGTAGATTAACATTTCGTTAAGTATTTATGCATTCCATTCTAAATATTTATTTGTAATAAATAATTTATATAAATTTTAATCAGCTACAGAAAATAGTTCGACTATGATCGGATTAAAAATGTGTCTAATTAAGTGTTGATTCAGTAATAAATGTAGAATAATAGAAAATATCGTTCTAAAAATAAGGGCGCTGAACTAAGATATGCTGCAAAAATTTCGTGAATTATTAAATTTGAACACTACAGAACTCGTAAATGATTTTGGGGAAAAGAAGTATTGTTTCTTTATACATGTAAGAAAATACAATAGAAAAAGGATATTGTTCAAAGATATCAAGGTTACATAACTATACATTCATTTCTCTAGGTGGAGATTTATTTACTTATCTAGAAGACGTTCATAAACTACGTCAAGCCTCCCTCCCCCCCATCTCGACACCAAAAAATTTAAATTTACCATCCCTCTCTTTGTCTAAAATTTAAAAAAAAAAATCCGTATTTATTGTTGTTTGTAGTTTTTAAATGAACTCATAACTATACATTCATTTCTCTAGGTGGAGATTTATTTACTTATCTAGAAGACGTTCATAAACTACGTCAAGCCTCCCCCCCCCCCCCATCTCGACACCAAAAAATTTAAATTTACCATCCCTCTTTTTGTCTAAAATTTAAAAAAAAAAAATCCGTATTTATTGTTGTTTGTAGTTTTGAAATGAACTCAGATATAATAAAGTCCGACTTATTGCAATTTGGCTTTTTTTAATGTGATTCTTGTTCAAGTGATCTATTTCAAATGTATAAAACTTTTTTATTATTTCAAACAAATAAAAAACGTTCTTAAATTGTTCCCGCAAAAAGGAAATTACGTCAATGAAATATATTGTATATTATCTCTATTGTGTCGTATGGTAGGCTTCAAGTGAGGTTGACCAAGTTCACTTCTCGGAATATACATTAAGATAAAGGACCACACTACATTAATTTTTCTTTCATGAACCTCCCGACACCATTGCAAATCGGCTGTTTAGCAGGTGTCAGAAGAAACAGCAGTCGCGAGTTACGCTTGAAAAGTCGAACCATTCGATCACCGATTGCGAAGCATATACCACATGGTGGTATTTTCAATTGTCGGGAACAGAATCGTTTAGTAAGCGCGTCATGCTCACAGCACCGTGCGATGTAATACCATCCATAATACCTGTTATTAGAGAGTGACTCCTGCCTGCCTTTTGCTGTTCTAATACAGCCTTTCCAGCACACGCAACATGTGGTACATGGCCATAGCATTTGGCCGGTTTGCATAGTCAGTAATATAACGGAGTAGCTTAAATGGTCTATATTAAAATATCTTGTAACTGTAAATGTTTCTCCTTGTAAAAATAAAGTAACTTAAATATAATAAAGTGGTTAATTGTGGAAAAATATTATGTATTAGTTTCATTTAAAAGTAATCGTCCTTTTTTATTTTCAATTACCAATATATGTAATCGCATAAGGTAATGAATGTATTATCTCCAGTAAAAAAAAAATCGATCTGTTTGCATTTCTCTACGTTTTGGAACATCCTGATTTCAAAGATGTGGTCTAGAAAAAATGTCTGTTTGTGTGTATTTGATCAGCATAACTCCCAACTGAATTGACCGACGATGTTCAAATTTGGTGTACAGGTTAGTTGTGGGCTCATGGGATCTACCAAACTACCTGAAGGTTTTCGTCGAAATTGAGCATAAGCTTAAAATTAAAATTATGAAAAATCATGAAAAAATCATGTTTTTCAGCAATGGCTAAAAACGATTTTGATTAAAAATGCTGTATAAATGCCTCTTAAGGCGTTCTAAATATCCCCATCTTCGAAATTTGCGTAGAAATGCGTAAACAATTGAGAAACGAATGCCTTTAATAGAGTTCTTTGCCTTTGAGCATCATCCATCAATGATTGATTTTCCTCTGTTTCACGCACAAGAAAGGATAATGTAATGTTTATCGAATAACATTGCCTTTTTTTTTTTTTTTTTTTTTTTTTTTTTTTTTTTTTTTTTGGTCTATGTAAAAATTATTGCAGTGAAAATATAAAAACGGTAAATAACACCATTCCAGACCAAATTTTAATGCAATGACCATTGTTATATAGTCAGTGCTAGAAGTGTGGGTAGTCGTGGGGTGACGCGTCCCCCCACTTTTCAAGAAAATTTCCATGCTTCTCCCCACTTCTAAAAGCACTGAAATCCATCCCCCCACTTTTAAAAGCATTCAATCTGCCTAAAAACAACTAATAAAAAACAACATTAACCTTTAAATGTAGGGACACTGATAAAAAGTGTTTATTTTTACATTTGAAAACTTTTAAACTATGTATGGTATGTATATATCATATTATAATAAAAATTTGTTTTACTACTTTGTATAAAGCAATTAGTATTTTTACTAACAAAATACAGTTACACTTGGTCAACTTATAACTTTGGAGGAACTTTCTTTTAAGTTAAATTTTTATTCTTGTTTCAAATAAAAACAAGGTATTTTTTTTAAAAGCTTTTTAGAATTCTCTATCAATTTAATTTCATGAAAGTATGCACACACATTTATAAGTATTATTTAAATCTAAATAAACAGTTATGTATTTAACATTGAATTATTACCTAACTTTATCTCTTACTTTCAAGTAAAAAAACTAAGTCGCAGAATATTCATTAAAATAACAATAAATTTTGGACCCTCGTTTAATGTTAATGTCAGGAAGTATAAATTATTTATTTACTAGTTAATATTTTTAGTATAAATTACGAATCTAGTAATATCTCTATCTAATAGAAAATCTATCGTTGAAGATGGGCGAAGAGGATGGGGAGGGGATGCACTTGTCACCAAATTTTGGGCGTCCTCCCACTTTTTTTCCTCCACTTCTACCACTGGTTACAGTGTAATTGAAAGTGTGCATTGTTGCATACTCCTAGTTTTTATTGCAACCGATAGACATAATGCAAACTTTGCCACGAACAATTATGGCTGAAATTTTACCAAGAGACTTAAAACGTTGTCTTACCAGAGGTAACAACCAAAATGAAATTTAACTAGTATAAACTTGACGTAATTGTAGGAGGTTAGTTATTTTTCTAGGAATAAAATCGTGTTCAATACTAACACAAGCGCTATAAATGTCCTCAATTGCACACACACTATCAACAATATTTAGAAATTATAATAAAATAGTTGATTTATAGTTCTGGATCAAATGGGAAAATTTGAAGAAAATTTTCCAAATATTGAATTTTATTTTTGCTAATTTTGTTTTATTCAAACTTTTTACTTTTTTTGTTTTTATTTTTATGTTTATTGCGAATTACCAATTTTCTTTCTTAAAACTTTTTCCCAAGCATTAATTTATATGCCCTGTTCTTAAACCTAAATTATTCTAAAATTATGTATTAAATGTGCAAGACGTAGTTAATTCTCAACTACTTTGTGAAAGATTAATGGATTAAACGCATTACCTCAATAAACACATCAATTAAACGCATTTGCGCCAGCTGTTCCATTTACAGTCCGTTCCCCGAAAATCTATTACATTTGAGCCTTTTGATTAAATTTATTTCCTAATTGATTATTCAATGACATGCATTTAATCTAGATTGAAATAGCGTACTTTTTCTATGCTGCTCATTGTTGACATTAGTACAAAATTTCAGATTTGTCGCTATATAAGAAATTGAATAATTAGTTTTAAGTAAGCTGATCAGGGTTTTTCGCTTATATAACTTTTAAGACTATTTGAATACCTATACTCTACTACTAAGTGTTACCATGTGCAATTTTGGTTAAAATTTTAATAGCTTGTATTTACGATGTATCTGGTAACTTATGTTTACCAATTTTCACTTTTCTAGATCAATAGAAAATAGGACATTGGGAGATTTCATTACTGGAACTTTTTATTTTTGATGTAGAAAATGATTTGAAGTTTAAGACATATTTGTTTTACTATGATCAGCTTTGTCATAATTTGCACCGATTTTCAGAGTCTTAGCTTTATGGAAAATTGGGATTTTCCAAATTCAAAACTTTTGGCCCCTGAAAATTGGACCCCTGGAAATGATCGAGATCGGATTAGCTTACTTTTTCTGACTGACTGTTTAAATTTGAACTAAATTTTAGAGAGCGCTTGGAAATGGGAGATTGAATTTTACTCGCTTGGATTCAAACCCTTTTTGAGCCCTAAAATTGGTAATTTGAGATTTAAAAAAAAAAAAAAAAAAAAAAAAAAAAAACGGCTTAATTTTTCTTTACTTATCTATTTTCACGTTTCAACCAAATTTCAAAATTGTGACTACATAGAAAGTGGGACATTCTGATTTGGAACGTTTAACCCCTATTTGATCCTTTAAAATTAGTTAATTGAGATTGGAATATATTGCTTTTTTGTGGCTGATCGTATTGGCATGTGTACTAAATTTCAGAGGTACGGCTATAGTGGAAATTGAAGAAATAATGATGAGTCAATCAGTCAGCAGTCCATCAATCAATTAAGGTTTTACTTTTATATATACACTGTAAATGCTGGTGTCTTAAATTTAGACACAAAATGTCTGAAAAATTCATTTCAGACACATTAGGTGACTTATTTTGCACAAAGGTGGTTTACTTCTTCGAATTTCAGACATCACAAGGGTCTTAAATTGCTTTCAGTCACAACAAGTGACTTAAAATAAGACACTTCGGACCGAATTAAAACATTTCGGAATTCAGACGCTTTTCGCTATTCAGACAGTACAGACCATGGGCCGTAGCAATTATATCATTCAAGTTCATTTACCAAGTAAAAGGAATACCTTTAAATTTTGAAGGATCCCAAAAAAAGTTGTTTTTCACAGAAATCCAAAGTTGTCTTATGTAAACGAGCATAGTTTTTAAAATTTAACTATTAAAAGTAGAACTACTTTCCCAGACCTGTTTTCACGCCAATAAGAAAGTTTGCAAAACCAAAATATAAAATCAATAATTTAGAGTTATAAAAATGTTTTTTTATTTTTTTATTTTATTTTTTATTTATCAGTATAAAATGCCAAAACCAAGCAAAAACAGTCACTAGAATATTATATATAAAAAATAAAACAAAAAAAAAGAAACTTTTCTTGTATCCTTCCGCCGTAACGTTGTTTACTTTTGAAACTCGTTATGATAGTGTGAAATCGCGCCTAGCGGAGTAGCGGACATGACGTATTTCTTAAACATCGAATAAAAGCATCTCTAATGTATTCATTTGTGTGTAGTTCAGAGGTAACGGACTTGAATTCGCAGTCTTTACTCATCTGTTTCAAAATTTGTAGATATTCATTTACAGATTCTCCCGTTTGTTGGACTCTAGATGCCAAGCAGTGTCTGGCGAAGATTTCATTTCTCTTTGTAATATACAAAGAATCCAGGATATCGATGGCATCATCATATTTTTCAGAATCGTTTATGTATAAATAAACGTTCGCGGATAAGTAATTACTTAAGAGCTGGAGCTTATTTTCGTCTGTAACTTCTTTAACTTGAGTTAAAAAGTTCGAGAATGTCTTTTTCCAGTGTTTCCATTTCGATTCTGCGCCAACACACATAGGATCAACATCAAATCTCTCTGGTTTCAAAAGGCGTTCCATCTTTTAGGAGTTTAAGTTCAAATTAAATATTAGTTAATAAAATTGAAATGATTATAACATTACTGCAAGAATGAAGCTTAAAACGAAGCTTTTATTAACTAATATTTGACGGTACGCTTAGAACACTAGAATCGTAACGATAGAACGTAACATTTCAAATAAGAGATTTCCAGAAGTTAAGAAGCGTTGCCACTCTTCAAAGTATAATTGTATTGTTGCCATTTGCATAAATATAGCACACTTTCACACAAACTTTTGTTGTTCTTATTGCACGAAGCCTTTAAGAAGCATGTGGTGGTGCAGGTACAACACCTAGGCACTAGTGGTCACTTTTCCTAGTGGTTATCATGCCTGTCTACTGACCTAGGAGTGCCACGTTCGAATCCCGTTAGCTCACATTCGTTCCAAAGTGGTGGCTACCGAACAACTGAAACATGCTGTCATCTATCGGCGCCTTCTGAAAAAATACAACATGACTTCCACACTACCAACTCAACAAGTAACATCTGGCTATTTTTTCTCTCACACAACCACTCAACTCTCATGTAACGAACTCAACTCGCACACAAGCAACTCAATCGTTCGAATCCTTCGCCACTCACTGCGAAGCGTCTATGTGGTGGTCTCATGTACAAATGACAGATACAACATCTAGGCACTAGTGGTTCTTTTTGCATAGAGGTAAGCATGCCTATTTACTGACCTAGGAGTCCTGGGTTCGAATCCAGATGGCGCACATTCACTCCCAAAGGTATAAACTCGTAAAAAGTTTGAATTGAACACGATAAATGTGTTTGAATTTCTAAATGCTCATATATATACATTTCATTGTTCCGTTCCCAAAGAAACTATCTATATTGATATAAAGCATAAACAGCAATACGACATTCATTTTCATATGTAATTGCAGTTTTTTTTTTTTTTTTTGTATTTAAAGTGTATTCTCAGCAAAAATTCTATCTATTAAAGCAAACTTTATCCAAATTGGTTCTATAGATCATGAGTTATAGGCCAATATTAACCTATTCTTGATCAATAATTACAACATCATTTGAATTCCTCCTTTTGACGGGTACCAGATAAAAATAGCCAATTTGCAGCGATAACTTATTCAAACTAATAACTTCCAATCTGTGATAAGGTTTGGTTTGGAAGTCCCCCAAACTAATGAATAAAAATAAAAGTTCACTAGATCAAAATATTATTTTCGTGTAAACATTTCAGCTTGGCGATAACTATGCCGACTTAACGGTATTTGGTACCTGTCTAACGGAAAAGTATCAAATATTGTTGCCAGAGTTTTCTCACATACCCAAATGTGTCTTGAGTGTTTTTTTCTTCTTTTTTTTAATATCCAATTGGGGGTTATAGGGAAAATATTCCTCATTAATCTGATGCGATAAAAGTGTGATCAGAAGTGTTGGTGTCGCTTGCCTCTTCTAGAATTGCTACCACTGCTGAATCATCGACGAACGGCATACACTATGTTCTAATTGCCCTTTAATACTATTACTTCATACTCCATAGCACTTAGCAACATATCCAAACTGAGCATCGTTGCCAAGCTGTTGGAGCAGTACTCTTTGATTTCATGATATGAGAGTAAGTACTATGTCACTAAAAACATAAATTGAACACCGAGGGATATTAATGACAACAGTACTCAAACTTGAAATAATTATGTGCTTGAAGTAGTCAAATGTTTTGATCAGCATTAAAAAGAATTTGTTCACAATAATATATACATATACAAGTAAAATAGTATTTAAGTGACTTGACAATCAATTGCTCAAACTCAGAAATGATTATTTTGATATGCACAACGGCTTCATTCCTAATGAAAAAGTTGGTTTATGTAATATTATTTATCTTATTTTCAGTGTTTTTATTTTAATAAATTTTAATTGATTGATTTCTAAATGACCCTCACAGAATTCTAAATTTTCTGTTTTTAACATTCAATTACATTTTTATTGGTTTTGTTGCATATCACAAGTACTAATGATTTTGAAAATATATTTAGCATGATTTGATATAATTTGGATAAAATTTATTGTGTCCTTGAATTTTATTTCATGAATGATCTTATGTGTTCCATATTATTACATCTGAGGATATTTATGATATGACCTGCATATTATGGGGACTAGATACTCGATGACAGCATTAAAATCAGAAAAATCAACGCATATGAAATAAATTGAATATTGGTCAAAATGAAGAAATTTTTTTTTACATATATTGTTCAAACCTTTTTAAAATTATATTTTAGAATAAAGTTTATAATAATAGGCTAATAATTTATTAATAATCGCTTATTTAAAACTCGATTAAAAAAACAATCTGCAATGAGTTGAGTTTGGTTACGTTTGTAGAGGAATCTTCTTAAAACTAAAAAAAGTTTTTTTGCTTTTTATTTCTTCGAAATGTCTATATACTGCATTAATATCAGCTTTCTCAAAATAATAATAAAAAGTTTTTTTATGTGGTAATTAGTTGAGAGTATGAAAATTTGCAATTTTTTAAGTAATAATAATTAAAAACTAAATTGCATTGATTTGAATAATATTTTTGTTTAATATGTACTTCAGATGTTATATAATTGCCATAAAAAAATTCAATTCTATATCTTGCATAGTCTTTTATATGAGCATACCAAAAGTTGGAAAATCAACGTTTTGAGAAAACGTGAAAGAACTATAAAAGTTTTAATAACTTGCATGTTTTCTAAATTTAATGTGCTTAAACTCTGTATTTTGAAGCAGCCATCTTTACAGATATTTCAAATTCCTTTTTTTTTTAATTCCCCCCCTCCCCCTTTTCTTACTCTTTTTTTAGGTTTTTTAAATGCCCTCTCTTTAGCTTCTCAACGATTAACGAAAAGTCGCAGTTACAAGGAAAATTGTTGTAAAAAGGTCCCATCCCCAAATTACTGGAATTTTAATATTATTTTAGTTTTAGTATGCACTTAATATGTTATTTAATCATAATAACAAATTTCAACTGTATACCTGCATATTTTTTTTACAAGCATACAAAAATTTGGAAAACTGACGTTTTCAGAAACACAAAACTTTTTCCGCAACTTGCATACTTTTCAAATTTAATATACTCTACCTCCATATTCTGAAGAGTCTCCTTACAGATACTTCTAATGCCTTCTGTTTTAATTGTTTATCTTTTATGCATCTTTTAATGGTTTTTTTTTAAAGTCCTATATCTGCTTCAACTATTCAACAATAATTGAAGCATTGCAGTGTTATAACCATTGTTATTATGTAGTGTTATTATAGGGAAATGTTATAAACAAGTTAAATTCCCAGATGGGGAATAATTAGATTATTACTGCTTGATTCATCATTAAAATAAGTTTATGTTGCCACAAAATGTATCTTAGACTTGCCAACTACTGTAAGTGTTTACATCACGCTTGTTATTTGATGTTAAAGTTGACTTGTAAAAAGCAACTTAAAACTGTGATACAATCTTGGAAGTCAAACCTTTTCTATTTAAGATTAGCCACAATACAATGTCCATTACCTCAATACATATATTTACATTAAGTCCCAAATCCCTTGCTTGGATATATTAATAGTTGTGTGCCTATTATTAATAGTTGTGTTGCAGTTTTGCAATCCCATGCTTAAATTTACCAGGAAAGTGAAACATAGTCAACAAAAAGTTATGTGCAACATGTTAATAAAACAGTAATTTTGACTTTTCTTTTAATAAAAATTTGTTATTTAACACAAGCTCATTTATTGCATTTTAATTTAAATATACGTATTTTTAGCTTCCCAACATCTGAAAGGTAACATAAACAACCCTTTCAGACACATCAACTTTCTGAAAATATCCCCAATTCAGACAGTCTAAACGTCTGAAAATACCCCATTTTAAGATACTTCAAGTGTCTTAAAGATTAAGACACCATTTTACGTCTTAAAACAGTGCCACTTGTTTAAGACAGTTTTGTGTCTTATTTTAAGAAATTTCAGTTTGCTGTGTAGAGGTAACTTACTTTCATATTTTAGTTATTTGTTTTTAGTTCTTCTATATATACGAGGTTTTTTTTTCTCTCCAAAGTTAGCTTGAAAAATTATTTTAAAAGAAAATGATTATTGTCGTTTTCATGTAAGAATATCTTGGTTCTAAAAAACAACGAAGTTTTTTTTTAACACTCCGAAGTTACCATATTTTTTGTCTCGAGAGATTTTAAGAGCCAATATTCAAAAATTAACAGCATCCTAGCTTCTGAAATATATGTTTCTCATTGAATTTAAAATATTTTCCTCTGATTTTTTTTTTTTTTTTTTTTTTTTTTTTTTTTTAATTACCGAATAATGAATTTTTGACTGTTCAGTATAGGTTCAACATACTAATTTGACTTTCTTAGATTCGCCATGCCATTATTATAGGTCTTTCTTGTTACTTTTAATTAAGGTTTCTTAGTTTACGATGATATTTTCTAGATTATTGATTTTTAACTTTAGAACACCAATTATATTTTGCTTAGTTTCTCATTTTTTAACACTTGCATGTATTTCTGTTTCTTGAAAACTGCTATTTGTATTTGGTGTCCATGGCCCAATAATTGGTTGAGAGAATCACTGATTTATTATTACTGTGCCTTGACTTGGTGATTGGCATAAATGCTTTTATGCATACTTTTTGTTCAATTTTCATATTGTTCTGAAGAATTAGTTGGCCAAAGCATGTTTTGTAAATGAAAAAATCCTTTAAATACTTTTTTATAAATTCTTAAAATTTTCCATTCCAATTTGGAAGTTTTGCGATCATTTTGTTAAATTTGCTTCATCTTACGTCGCTTGTTTGTTTTTAATTACTGTAAGTGGAAATATGCTTAGTAAATCTGTTTTTGGCATCTAGACATATATCCGATTTTTATGCATCACATTATTTCTATACTATATTTTATTCCGTCTATTATTTTAAAAATGCACCTGCAATATAAAAATCCGCATATTTAAACTAAAATATGATCCTATCAGATAAAACTATTAATTTTTTTAAATTTTTCTAACCGGTCCACAAGATGCCAGAATTATTTTTTCAGCCTCCTCAAACTAACCTTTATCTCTCCGAAATCTTTTAAATTAAAAGTGACCTCAAGCCTCTCAAAATAATTATATTCAAAATATAACACAACCCCCTCTCTCCCTGTCCCAATAGTTGGCAGATGAAAATTACAGGTCAACCGGTTCAGACCAGGGAATCTCCAAGCTCTCAAATCAGCCAGAGCCAAACAGTACATACTACAGCATATAATGAATAAAGTTTGTTTTAACCTCTTCTTGAAGAAACTAGTTTGGGGACATTTCCGGTTTTAACCGTCAGCTCCTCATTTAAAAAAAAAACATAAATTTTCAAGTGCATTATAAAGTTTGACACGGAATTAGATTAGGAGTATATGATTGTCACCTCATACCTCACAGACAATCCTGAAACTTATAAAAAACAGATTGCTACTGAAGATAAAAAGTTTATCAAACCTATCTTTTAAACTTCCATACACGATGTATTAAATATTTCGATAACCCTTGATACTTTCAATAACTCACCCTTTCCTTTTATCACTCTGATATATTCATAACACCCTTCTCTTCTCCCCTACAAAATTAAAACTTTAAAACACTCTACATCCAAGTATTACACTAGATTAGAATAATCACACCCTCACTAAAAATCCCTTCCCATATTCACGCGTGTCGACTTTCTAAGCCACTCACCCACCTAAGATCTTATAAAAATGTCCCATTGTAACCACCCACTTGGCCTGAGGGCGCAGTCAAAAAGCCCTCCACGAACACCCTTGTGGTTTTTGATTAAATTCCTGATTAACGTTTGGACCTCTTCTTCCAAACTGACACGTGGCATAACAAAGCCCCGTTCACACGCTTCGTCAGCCATGAAGTGGCAGGGTGGAGGGTTTTCAGTGAAGCGCTCGTGTATCGTATGAGGGGGGTATACCGAACGATAACTATCACCTGCAGTAAGTCTATCGTGGGAGAATGGGAATTTTTTATTTTTATAAAAGTTGGTCGGATACTTTGTGGTAATAACAATTATATAATAAGATGGACAGTGCGATTAGGGCTAGAAGAGGGGTTATCGTTTGTCGGATTCTCATATGCTTTCTGTTGACACGTGACTTGTTGTGGAGGTTGGAGAGGGTAATTTCGGAGAAATGATGGGCATGGGAAAAGAAGGTTTGGAGAGTAATAATTTGTACTGTGGAAGAGGGTTTTCGTTTGTGTCTTTTAGGAAATTGCTGGGAATATTTTTCGGTTTCACCTGCCGGACTTAATAATGTCTCTAATTTAATGCACAAAAAGCGTGGTCATTTTAATTAGGAAATATTTCTCACACAAATAACTAAGAATATCTAAGTTTTAGGGGTTTGACGGTAGCTGACAAATAGTTTGACAAATAGCTAGCATTTCCAGATCGGGTTCAATCACTGTGTTTTTCAACACATTTATTTTTGAATTTATATTTTATTTAAATACTTCATACTATGAAACTAAAATTAATTATATGATGCAGTCCAATTCGAACAAAGACATTGTGAATTCAAATTAAATACTTACTGCCGTAGTGTTTATCACCAATAAGAAACCTCATGTATTCAAATAACATAAGAGTTGTTTAAATATTACAATAAAAAATTCTATTTTTTTTTTAATAATTTTAACAGTTAATTACGTAAATAATTTTAATAGTTAATAATATAAGAATTGTTTAAATATTGCTACCGAAAATTCTAATCTTCTAAATGTTTTACTTTTAATAGTTTTCTAAGCAATTCAATAAATAAAAAATAATAGTTTCAACTATTTCTTACACGAAAATTAAAATAAATCAAACAAACATTATAATAAGATAAATCTAAGAAACTACTAATTCACTATAAATGCGAAATTTTTACGCATAAGTATCATGAAATAAAATTAGATTGGTAAAAATTTAATTTAAAAAGTATGATATTTTTAATAACTCCATTACTTAATTATTAATGTTTTGATATTTATGAGAAAACTAGAGATATGGAATTCCGAACGTCACGAAATAAGACAAAGAGGGTAGGCTAAAATTTTAAAATATCTATATCGAAGCAAAATCTTCCTAGTAACATATTTTAAAATTTTAAAAATATGCATAAACTTTATTTTCTTAAAAATAAGTATTCCAGATTTTAGGCTAAAAATTACTTATAGTACTTTTGCAAAAAAAAAAAAAAAAAAAAAAAAAAAAAAAAAAAAAAACACTAAGAATTTATTATCGGACTGTAATTTTCAAAAAATATTAAGTGATTAAAATTATTAGTTATTTATATGATTAAATTAAGATAGAGTAGTATTTAATTTAATGGCAAAGTTTATTTTAATGCTTTTCATTTCAGATGCTGAAAAATATATCGGAAGACTTAGACTCGCAAAAGTTTTATCGTGAAATAATTAAATATTTAAAAATAGAAAGAGACAGCTTCTATAGAATCACTCAATCAAAAACTTTTCCCTAAATAATCTGATATTCTTTTGATCATAAAAACACTTTTTGGTACTATCAGTGGTCTCTAAATATTGATTAAATTGACTTCTTGGAGGTATATCAGGAATATTGGTTATCTTACAAGTTCGGGAAATTAAAACGATACAACTTGAAGATTGAAATGCATGATGTTGAAATAATATTAAAGATTACTCTAAAAAGTATGATAATGTGCTTATCTATAGTATAGCATTAGTTGAGTATAAAGTTAACTCTGATAGTAAATAATCATAATTTTCTAATATTTTAATAATTAACTTTAAGATTGAATTAATTAAGTTCCAGTTTTTCATTTTTAAATTATCTTGGGCATATGTATTTTTCTCTTCATTTTTTAACATTCGTCAGAAAATTTACGGTGTTTATTTCTTTTTACGTCCTTTACAAATCAAAAAATACATAATCTTTTACGAATGTGGAGAAAACATTAAAAGTTTATTTATATTATTATTTTTAATCGACATATATTAAGTAAAAGTACTAACGGTTTTATGTAACTATTAAAATTTGACTGATTTATTATTGAAGTATACTTTTACGTATTCTATTTCTGAAAAGTTGATGCAACCCTTTTACAAAACTTTTCCAATGCCAATTGTGAACATTAAGATCATGAAACATATAAATGCTTACACTGTCATGCCGTGTTTGGATTTTTAAGTAGAATTTGAGCGATTGATTCAGCCAAATTTTTCTTTTATTTCCCTCCATTCACGAACAAATTATATGACTATTGAACAGTAAAAGCGAATATTTGCTGTTGCAGAAGTAATGTTCAATTGGTCTACCATAATGATAAAAAAAAATAATAATCATTTAATGTACACATCATGTAAGAAATAATTTCTAATTGAATAAACTACCATTTGACTAGAATGTCATTATCTTTAGTTTTGATCTGGCATCACATTCATTCGTTTTAAGTCTTCAATTAATTAAATAAATAAGACCTTTCTACTTTCACATCCTCACATCGCAGGAATAGATTCGCCGTACAGCAACACACAGCTGGTTTTCAAGTAATTTTTTTATTTTTTTTTATTTTAGCATTTCATTGTTCATTTTTTACAATTTCCATTTCGCTTGAACGTTCAGACAAATTTCCTTCACCAATTTGCATAGAATACCAATTACATTGTCTTTCTTTGCCTAGTAGTTTTCATATCTTGCCTACATTTAGCTTTAGCTTTCTATGTATTACACAGCTATGGATATCATATGCTAACATACCTAACAAAGGCTGTATCTGAATCGCAAGGGGAAGGCTTCGATACATCCCTTATACCAGTGTGGAGTATACCAGTGTGCACGAGTCCTCCCCTCTCCTCATATAGAGTACATAGATAACATCAAGGTGGTTGTCATTTTAACTGTGGATAACAATATGGCCCAATTTGATGGTTGTGGGAAACGGTGTGTATTTTAGGAGTCGATTTGGTAATATCCCCGATAAAAATTATCTGATTTCTTTTGAAAAATTGATACGGGGAAAGGTATCTAGTGGGAATGTGTTTCTGCAAACTCCCATTAAACCCAAGTTTGGGATTATGATATTTTGGGGACAATGGCAATTGAGAAGCTCTAGAGCGAAGTCTTCGCATGTTGCATAATAATTTCAATTAACTTTTTAACTCTAGAAATTTAATTTTTCTATTTTTTTTTTTTTTTTTTTTTTTTTTTTTTTTTTTTTTTTTTTTTTTTTTTTTTTTTTACAAATGGGATACAGTTACATAATTTGAGTATTTTGAGCATTATAGGATTTATATATGAGTGTTTTATAATGTTTCCAACTTTTCGCCTATAACTCTTTATTTAATAACGACAGTCATCTTGGCAGTGGCGGCTCGTGAGGTACAGCAAGTACAGCAGGGCTGCATCAAAATTATTTGTTTAAAATTAATATTTACTAATTACTAGACAACGCTGATTATTTATTTTACTAATTTTCTTGAATGTAGATTAGAATCGCAAATGAAGATCGCTCAAATCAACTAAATCTGACGATGGTCTTGCAAGTACAGCAAGAGAGTGAAAGCTCCAAAAGGGCTACACCGTTTCCATGGAAACAACTTCTAGTTTAGAATCTCCCTCCACGCTAAATGTATATAGTGTGGTACCAAATGCAAATGAATTTTATGACTTCGGCTGTACTTGTAAATTCGATGTACGGATTGTGTATGAGTGTGTCGGGATGTGTGAATGGGAGAGAAACGAGCATTTCTTAGAATTTTCTCCATCAAACGGAAATAGTTTCCATGATAAGTTTTCTTGTTACTTCTTAAGTTAATAACTAAAATTTATAATCGGACCATTTTTAAACATGCAGCCCCATAAATAAGTTAAAATAACTTTTTTTCTCTCTATTTTCTTTCTCACATCATTTTGTAAATATCGAAAGGAAACTTTGAGTTTGAGTAATTAAGATTATAGAATTTCCATTCGTGAATGAATGTGGGAAGGGAAGACGAAGGAGGGGGAAAGCCACTGTTCTGGCTGCATAACACTTTTGACCACGAACTGCCGTTACACGGGTACAGAGCATTAATTGAAAAAAATTTGTGTGATGGTGTTGATGATATTACTAATCCTAGGCTTCATTATTTTTTCCCTATAAAATATTGATAAATACTACTCCTATTACTTTTGTAATATTAAAAAACCTTGCAAATTGACAGTTCTTCCGTGTTACTGGCCGTCATCTTGTAGTAACGAGTAAAAAATGTAAAACGATTATGCAGTTGTCATCTCATGATATCTAGTGAGCGAAAACGTATCTTTTCTAAGATACAAACACCTAAAAATTTGCCAATGTGTATTTGCTTTTCCTTGTGTTTGAATATTGTTAAAATGGCAGCTATAGTGAGATTAATATTAAAAAAATGTCAATCCCGTTGCAAAATCCATGGAAGTGTTTGTGCTTTGTCTACCATTAAACGAGATGACGTGTTATGAAAAATGTTTAGCCCAACAAATCTACTTTTGTTTCAGTTTTAACAGTGTTGTAGATTACGTCATGTTGTTAAATCTTGCTTTTCGGCTTATTTCAGGTATTTCCAGTTTGCTCGCTTGTACACCTATGTACATGAACTCTTTGAGAAAGGCGACAAAAGCAAAACAAATTAAAACTTTATTTGTAACTTTATTATTTTTTGAAAATTTTCTTATTATTTACTGGAAAAAAATCATGTGGACAACTTCAGTTTTTAAAAATTTAACAGTTTTGACAAAAAAAGAAACACCTTTTGCTGTATAATTATCAGTATTATTATTATTAATAATAATAATCAACATCATAATCATAGTAATAAAGACAATAATAAAATTAAAAGTATTGATGATGACGATAATGAGAATTATATTATTATTATTATTATTATTACCAATAATACATGGGAACTCGAGTTTGGTATATGATGTTAGATTGAAGAAAATAAATAAACATAGATTGGAAGTAGGAGAATGTCTAGAGAGGATTTGGATCAGGGTTTAACTTTAACAAACTCTTTTTGGGCTATTTAAATTCAGTGCATGAAAGGTTTATACGATTTACGATTTCATGGGTGTATGTATGAAATGGTTTATGCCTGTATGCAGAACAAGAAGTCCTGCATGCAGGCTTTATAAATTACATTTTAATTTAAAATACAGAAAACGTTTATTTAACAATATTGAATGATTTATAAATGACATAATCTGCCATGCTATATCGTAAATTGAGGAGGGGTTAATAGTTTAAAAAGTCAGAAGGATCTGTGATATTGTTATTTGTAAAGAACATTCAACTTTAAACATTAACCAACCTAGACGGGCCCTGTGGCGTCTATTGATAGCGGGACAAAAGGGAAAAGAGGAGAAGGAAATTCTTGACTCTTGAATCTACAGAAGAGTAACTGTAATATTTTATGCTGCCATCTATCGGAATTTTAGTAAATTGTTAACTGTTTCAAGATGGATTAGATAACAATAAAACATATTTTTTTGCTTTTATTTACAATTATAACTAAATTTCACAAAATATTCACTATTCACGATTAGTTTTTTTATTTAATTAATTAAATAATTAGTATAATTAACCTAGATGTACAAAATCCACATTAATATACTTCCCATAAAACATTTTTTAAATTTATTTGCAGCTATTTTTTTGTTTTTTTAAATTGAAAGTAGGAAAACAATTAAATTATGCAAAAAGTGTAGATGAAAAATTATATGAAATGGAAAGATTGTTACATTGAATTTATTACATCAGATAGTTTGTTACACTGAAACTACGTAACTGATATAAACTCTTACTCGTCTTTCGTAAAAGTTTAGCAAAGCTAGAATATTATTTTTATTGTTATAATTCAAGGAATAATTGGATTGTAATAAATAAATTGTGCTTTTTAAAAATTCATGAATGATAAGGATGATTTTTGTAGTTAGTAAATAGAGCCTGGGCTTCTTAAAAATAAGTATTATGATAGTAAAATTATTATTAAACCATTTTGTTTTTATTTTGTTTTCACCATCTACTATTATTTTTGAATATTTCTCCACTTTGATATTAATTCTGAGCAAATTAGCATTTTTGCAGATGTTTGATTAAGATTTTCTAAAATATATTTTTTCATTTTTAAAATAAAAGTTCTCTCACTTTTATTATTGCTTAAGGAAATAAAAGTTTTAGTTGATACGTATCTGATTTTAAACACAGCAGTACAACAAAGTCTTTTGAACTAGTCATTGAGTATTAATTTGATTTTGTTGCAAAAAATACATTTAAATTTTAAAAATCTTGTTTTTCTTAATAGAGTTTCACAATTATAATTCTCTAAAAAATATATTTTCAAAAAGCTTACACTTTTAAAAGAGTTTGTATATAATGTTACTGAAATTTGAGATTTTTTGAATTCCACATTCAGAATATTGCTATGAACTTGAAATTAAAACTTATTTGAAACACAATCCTTTCTTTTAAATGAATATGTAGAAAAGCATAACGTATTTTGTCATTCAGAATAAGTTATCATTTTTTACATTTACTACTTCCGCAATTTTCTCACAATCGCTTAAAAGAATGGCAGTGATGCTGCCATCTATAATCGAAATATTAAAACATGAAGATGATTGACTAAACACTTTTCCCGCTTTTCTTTTGAACAAGCGGAAACGATATTCTATTGCACCTTAATATAAGATAAACTTTACAATTCTTACAAAATAAATTGTAAAAAAGGTTAAATGTGAGTACTTTTCTTTTTTTGCACGAGATGTCTATTTTTTTTTTTTTGAGGAAGGAAAAGAAAAGGGAGGGGAGAAACACCAGATTAATAAGGAACAGTTGATGAAATGAAGAGAAAACTATTCTTCAAAATTTGAGAATTTTTATTCGCATATTTCTATTTGTTGGTTCATTTAGTATTTGTTATTTTACATAGAAATTATCAAATAACGACTCTAAGGAATATTGGAACCAATACCATTTGCTTTTCTCTTTTATTTCCAAAACCTACTTTTAATTGAAACAAGTTACAAAGGAAAAATTTCATAAACTTTTTAAACTTTGGAAGATAAGTGTAGTAAAAAAATTTGACTTGAAATAAGTGAGATTCAAAACCAGTTATTATACTAATACTTGAAATTTATTTGTGTGAATCTGAGACATTCAGATGAAAAAAAAAATATCCTCTTAACTATTCATACTCATATTCTTAATTTGTTATTTAAAATTTCTACTTATAAGTAATGAGGTTAGTATACCATTTTAAAAACGTTTGAACTTATGCCTTAATATCTGAGATATTTTTATAAACAAAAATAATTGCCCTGTAAACCATTCCTGCTTATCTAACGAAATTATTCTACCTAAAAGTTTCTTAAAAAGATGGGTGGAGGAAAATTTTATAATATCCATTTTTTATGTCAATTAATTATACTAGTAATCTAAGTCATTTAAAAAAAATTTCAACTTGAGAATTTCGTAATCAATGGAGAAAAGAATTTTTAGCAGTTAATGATATTTTTTCTAGAAATTAGTATCAAGAAAATCACATTATACTGTTTTAGAATCATATCACCAGCAAGATTGTAAGATTTACCGATATATATATATATATATATATATATATATATCTCCCTGGGATTCAGAACAATAAAAAGGATTTTAAATGTATGCTAAAATATAACATGTGAGGTTGTCAGTTAACTTGAATTGGGAGGGATTTTGTAATTTAGGAAATACATAATCTCATGAGAAGGAAGAAATTAACTATTTACCGATATATTGATTTAAACGTGTGGGGTTTAATTATTATATGTAATGACGGTCAGAAGACCGTCACAGTTGACATGAAATTTCACAAAACTTGGTACTATTAAGTCTTATTCAAAACAATTTGTATTCATTTTAAAAGAATTTTACTCTCTGCAATTCTGGTATGACCATAAATATATATTTTAAACTAATTCTTCATCTGAAGACTACTAAATCGAATGATTTACAAAGTATTGAATGATGGATCACCGCAGATGACTACTTATGTATTAATTAAAACAGTTATGAATTCAATCCTATAAATGCACACAACTAAACTCAAATTGAAAATGTTTTAGCTTTATTTGAAATAAATCCAGAAAGAGTTCGGGTTTGAATTTGGTGAACGCATGTAGAACTCTTTAAATAATACCAGGATATCACAAACAATCAAACTGATATTGTAATTAGTGATTGTAGCAGTCATCATTCTACAGTAGTATGCAAAAATCTGACGAACGTCAGATTCCCTATTAGAAAATGCCATGAAAAGATATGAATTAGCAAGTTGATGTCTCCACACTCAGTTTTGTCCTCCTCGCGGTCCATCTTTGTTAAACGCACCACAGATTAAAATCCACGTGTATTCTACATCTGATTTTCGACTGCATTAAATTATATGGTAACTGAAATAAAATAAAATATCATATTAATTTAAAATTGTTGCTAATTGTTTCAATTTGTTCCACCTTGAAACATCCTCATTATTGTACAAACAGTTTCGCCCAAATTAAAATAATTGTTCTCAAAAAATTACTAAACATCCATCTTCCGTCTTGTCCTACATACATTTAGGCATGCACACATAGTTTCCTACATTGATACATAGCAAGTTGAAAATGTTATTTGAAATCTATTAGAAAAGCTAATGTCTGTTCATTAACATAATCTGATTTATAAATAATAATGAGAGGATAATGCTCACTATTCTACTCAACTAAATTTATAGTATATTTCATAACAAGTTTGGACCTTTCGGTATAATTTTTTTTCCTGTCGATGTGCATAGTACCTAAGTGAATATCTATTAAAATCTATGAAAAACCTTCCAGATTCTGCAATGCATAAGCAATTAATCAAACAAAAAATCATTATCAAACATAAATTATTTATGTAAATATTCTATTATTACAAATGTGTTAGTAGGAACTTTCCTTTCCAAACCACAATTTCCTTATAGAAAAATCAAAAGGGAAAAAAAAAAAAAGGAACTATATGAACAAAACAAAAGTAACTTTTCCTCTACGGGTCAAAAAAAATTATGTCTAATGACAATGAAAATATTGATACCAAAATTGAAATGGTATTAATTTCACTAATGAACATCCAGGCTCTTTTTCCAGTTACATGATAAGGTTAAAACATTTCACTATCAACAACTTGGTTTTATCATTACAATCTGAAAAGGTAAGGTCACTCATTATGTTCTTAATATGGATTGTTCGATTGTTCCATATATTTACTCACTTGAAACTTCAATCGCATTTGCATAAGATACTACAGATCGAAAGATAATTACTTAATCATTAATAGTAATCTTATTGAATAGTTAGAATACAAAGGTTTGTATTTGACAAGATCCTTTGGTCATTGTAGAGTTGAAAATCTGTATTCTCAGGAGCGCAACGTATGAAGGTTGTTCTATGTCTCGCAGACTACTCATAACTTTCTCGCAGGGGTGGAATTCCTGATCTCCTTGAACGGCTCGATCGCGTGATCACGTCACAAAATACGTCCCACTACAAACAGACAGTTAGTCTTTGTTGATGTACAAGAGAGTGCATGGTAAAGTGGAGCATGTCGAATTCATACTATTGTGAAAAAATAACCCTAAAAATTCTCATCATCCCTATATGATCAAAACATGCACATTAATTAAAATCAAATTAAGATCCTTCTAAATTTTTAATGAGTGATCCCTAGGTTTTTCCTCCTCGAATTCAGGGCCACAGATGGGGCGGGGGTGAAGAGACAACCCCCCTCCCCCTTCCGAAATTGTGTGACATGTTTCACCGAATTCCCTTCTTTTCTTTTCTAACTTGTTAAATGTCAAGAAAGCGTGATATATTTTAAATTAAGATAGCAACTGTTCAGATTTGTACAAATGTACTAAAAGTGGTTTTGAAGTGAAAAAATATAACAATGGTTGATTTAAGAGTTTCTTTCAGCAGGTAGTGCTAATAAAATAAAAATAATTATCAAGAAATTAATCGTTATTGCTAAATGCTTACGTCAATGAAAAAGAGAATTCTGCTCCAAATGACAGTGCTGTTGAGAGTTTAAATTGTTTACCTCTTATTGCTTAGTTGAGCTGTTTACATCATGTTCTTGATTGGAGTTCTTTTACTCCTGATTTTGAAGGGAGTTATTTAATTCCTGCTTCTGAGTTGAGTTGATTATCCCCTTCTGTTAGGTGGGAATATTTTTTCCTACTGTTCAGCTGTTTATCTCCAGCTCTTTCTGTATATGCAATTATTTTGAGGTTTTGGTTTTCTCATAGAACATATTACGAATTGTGTTGTTGCACTACTACTCCTTTAGTAAGTTTTTTAAGTTTTATCTTCGAAATTTTTGACATTATATGTCTAATTGGTTAAAAACTCGTGATGTTATAGAGAACCAGATATTATTGTGAAAGGCTTCCAATGAGTTGGATAATAGTTAATGTTTTCTTACTGACTATATTTCAAGTTGTTCGTGATGTCCTCTAGTATTGTGTTATTATTAACGCTCAATATTAGCCTAAAATGCAAATTTCTATTGAAAACGATGGATTAGTTGAGTTAATTACTTCCTGCTCCTTTGATAAATCATTTAAATTTGAAGATATTATTTTAATATATCATATAAATATCATATGATTGTGTAATAGTGATGCATATTAGTTAAAATATTTTACCGGCAGTATTTAGTGCTATGTTATATAAACACTTGGCAACCTAAGTAGTTTACCATAAGTTAAGCAATTTACCAAGAAGTAGGAGCATTATAACTCAACTTAAATTATAGTCTGTATTAATAACCTTTACTTATACCCATAACCAATTTCATAAAAGTTATAGTGAAACTAAAAATGCAGGAAGCGAACAATTGAACGCACGAGGAATACAATTTAACCCAACATGAGATAAACAACTTAAGTGAGCAGCAGAATAAAAAAAAACTCAACTTAGAAACAGCACATGAACAACTCAACATCACTATAACTCTACGATTGGGGACAGATAGTTTAGTTCTATACGATAGGACTAAAGAAAAACCTCTTAATTTCGAAGTAAAATTTTGTCAACATGCTCCAGTGTTTGAAAATTTAGATTCATAGAGAAAAGAATGCAAATTATTACAACTTGTTTTTGTGTTTGGAAATACCCATTTTTTTCCGTTACAAAAAGCTGTAAAATTGAAATTTTTAACTTCGTCACTTGGTATTTCAGAAGATCATGTGGAGAATTCGATACGGGGGTAAAAAGCACGCCATTTTTAAAGCTTATACAAAATGTGTTGAGTAAAAATTCTGTTCTTCTGAAATAATTGACACCATATTTACCACTATTTAATAAACAATATATCGTAAGCAAAAACTTTTTTTATATTCTAGTTTCCAACGAACTACAACTTATCCAGAGAACTGCCGTTATCCAAGCTCTTTTTCAAGTCTCTTGTACTTGAATGGATATAATTCTAAAAAGTATGTGTAGAAAAGTAAGTTATAAAAAAAAAATTCTACAGGTGCTTTTAAATATTTTACTCTAATTTGTCTTTTGAGTTAAAAATATTTTTAATACTATAGAATTTTTCAAAAAGGAATTTATATGTCAACATGATCCAGCATTAGTTAAATATATTTTGACACTTTTTATAATAAGGAGTTTTTTTTTTTTTTTTTTTTTTTTTTTTTTTTTGCATCTTGAGTCTTAAATATTTTTTTTTAATTGAATGAGAATTTTCAGACATATATATAAAGAGACATAGTCGAATTAATGATTCTCACTCTTTTCGAAATACAATGTTATTCTACACACACACAAAATGAAAAATTGACCCTAAAATAAATATAATGTGTCCTATACCACCTTAAATTTGACTCATTTTAGTTTAAACCTATTTTCCATAGCACTGATAAATTATCTAGATAGTTCAATTTTTATTCACTCTAGTTCACAATTCTGTTATACAGTTGTGCGTTACATTCACAAAATTTCAAAAACTATTTTCTCAATATTGACTTGATTCACTTTCACTCTTAGCCCTACACACAACTATTACTTTTTGTTTCTTTCATTATTGGCGATCTATTCGTCTGTCCACTTTGTTCCAAGATATTAAGGTCACCGTAGGGACGCTAAAATACGGCGTTTCTATCCCATCCATCTTTCTGCTTTTTTCCTTCAGGAGGAATTCGGGCCCCGAGGATTCGCAGTTTCCGATCAAGGTGAACGAGAAAGCACGACACAAAGGATGCTGAAAGATCCTCAAGACGATAAAAATTGGGAGGGCTTAGAATAGAACGCCGATATGTCCACCTCCAGTGAAACTTGAATTGCCGAGGTTGCCCAAACTGGGGGTTGAGCAACCAGTTACCAGTTCAATTAGCCTGTGACTTTTCACACTTCTGAACTCGGAGTTCTGAAGTGTCTCTAGTGATTCCTATAAACTGCCGGCCTAAAAACAGTATCAGTCTATAGTTTCGAGATGGAACTGGTTTACGTGCGTCACCTATTCTATATTTAACGTGCACCTTGCACTTGGTGAATTCCTAGAAAGTGCTCCTTTCCACAACCTCCTTAAGGCGTCAATTGACCCCAAATGTCAATCCATCTGGATGTTGCTAAATATACTGTTTCACTTTGACTTTGGCTTTAAAAATATTGTTAGAGATATCAATTATATGATTATAGTGTTTTCATATATTATATATCTTTGACAAGTTTATTTTAGATTTAAAAAAGTGTTAGGTATGATATATTATTTAGGCGTTAATCGACCCCAAATGTCAGCTCATCTAGTTTTACTAATCTTTCCCGTGACTTCTTAATATAGTTATAAATATCACGTAACTGAGTATTAAAAGCATTTGATATTTTGTAGAACTTTTGAAATTTCATTTAAATGAGTTTTTTTAATGTAGGCTATTATCTAGGCGTCAAATGTCCCAAATATCAGAACATTCCCACTGTGATCTTTATAAAAAATATAGTCATAAATATCACTTATATGACTATTAAGTACACTTACTATTTCATAGACTTTTGAAAACTTAATTTTGAATTTAATGTATTCTTTTAGTTACACATTAATTTGCATTTAATAATCGTCAATAGTCTTAATTAATTAAATGTAAGATTGTTTATTCGATACTTTCTTTCAGTGATAAAATCTGTATGGTACAAGGAATTTGTATGATTTTTTTCGTCACAGTAGCAACTAAGCATAATTGAATCTTACGTCTAAATGTTTTTAATTGCAGAATCTAAATAAGTAGTGAAGTTATTGACATATAAATAGTTACCGATAATCCCCTCCTAATAACGGTAACAAATTGGAAATATCTTTCTAAACATCAATGAAAATAACTTATTTCACTGAATTTTTTAGTGTAATCTGCTGATTTACTTTGAAAATATTTAAACCTATCTTCAAATAAAAATTAAATGCTAAAATTTTCTGCTGTGCATTTTTTGAGCAAATACTTGCAACTATATGAGTAATTACTAGTAAAAATACAAACCGTCTCACAAAGCAGTAATTACAGTCAAATTAGTTTGTACTTAACAGTTAATAAATCAAGCATTTTAAAATGATCATTAATAAATTATGTTTTCCTAAGAAAAAAAAATTAACATATTTCAGTGTATTTTTACGATAAGATAAAATATATTTTAAATCAGAACTCTTAAACAGTATAAGTATTTAGTTAGCCAACAACACCAATATCATCCAGACCGATCATCATTCCTCCCACCAGAATAACTACAGTTACGAACAAAACTTTTAATAACATTCATTTCTTAATTTAAATTCAAGTCAGGTAGTAAACGAATTCCATTGTTGCCCAGAACCTTCCAATCTCACATTCCTAAATCAGCACTCATCTTAAGTAAACCATACCACCCTTAATTACTTCTCAGGAGAAAGTTTCGTCCCTTTTCAATGAAGTTGAAGGAGCCTAGAGGCCATTTTGCTCCCTTTCTCCTTCACTTTTTATCTATACGCTCTCCAATTTCATTCTCTGGCAGTATTTTTTTTTTTCATTTTGTTTTTATTACCTGTCTATGATATCGGAGCTGGTTCCTCCACTTCCTTGTGCAGCAAATATGACCCGGTTGTCTCATATGAGGTGATAATACAGGTATGCGGTAGTCTTCGATGAACGGAAACGAAGTCTTTCTGACGAAATATAGATTCCCCTATGGTTGAAACAGATAGTTCGTATAACACTCTAGAATGACAATCGTCTTACATAAAAATTGCAGAGAGACACCATTTATGTTATTAAGTCCCAAAGCAATTAGTTGTTTTATAAATACAATAAACAGTTTCATATTTTTAACATTTGATCACCTAAAGTTTATTCGAAGTACATGATTATAATCGAAAGTAATATGTGAACTCTCTGAGAGTGGAAGTAACAGTGATCCAATTACCATCAATTGTCTGATTTTCTGTTGAAAAGAAAAAAATATATATAATTCATAAAAATGTATACAACTTTATATTTAAAAAAAATTTGCAAAAGAAAAAGAAGGATTTTAAAATGCAACATATTTTAAACGCTTTAGAATTGCGAGATGATATTTGTGCTTTCTTAAACAACAATTTATTTTATCATTAACAATTATTTTCAATTAACAATAACCTAAAAACTTTAAAGTAATTTTTTCATTGAAAATTCTATAAAAGTACATACATTTAATATCCTTAAAAATAATTTCCGATTAAAATAACTATTATTGTTAAAAATCAAGTGATTGTATTTTAAAACAAATAAAAAAAGTCAAAAATGATATAAATTTAAAACGAATAATTTATTTGTTAAATATGTTGGCAATTGTATAGAAACGACTTATTGTGATTTAAAACTTTTATTAAAATTCACAAAAGAATAATTTATAATTTGGGTGGAATTCAGTACTTCAGAAATTGCATTTCATATACAAACTATGTTGAAACTCGAAACTTAAGCAATTAAAAACACAGGAACTTAGTAAGAAAATATTTAAGAAAAATTCAGTCTTAAAAATAAAAGTATAAGATTTTAAAATCAAACTTAATATCTTTCCGTCTTAATAAAAATGATTATATTTTTCTATACCTCAGTTTAGAATTACACGTGAAGGCAATTAAAAAAAAATAACCTTCTTGAATGCACGCAGAATTCAGTAATTTGTAATTATTTTCCACTTATTCTCTCTCTTTCTCATCTCCCAAATACAATACACTTTCTAAAGCTTGATAAACTACACTTATACGAAGAAGAACATGATATTTTATACACTATAGCATTTTTAGTATACACTATAGATATAGACCATCAACTTTTCAAGCACCACAAGTTCTTACAAAATAAATTCTTAAACAAAATCGAACCAAACACCACGTGAACTTTACTGAAACCTAAAATGTTATGAGTTCTGAGTCAAACCTAAACCAGCAAGAAAAAAATAATAAAAAATTCCCACGTGGAAATTTTGAATTTACTCCATTCAAGCGGCCTATACTATCCTTCAATTCAAGGGGAAGGACTAACAACTTAAATTTAAGTGTAAAGATAATTCCCCACGACGCATTTTACGAAAGTCGGAATTCCATGAAGCGTTTCTGATCAAAATTGCTGCCTCATGGTCAACAATAAAACTGAAAATACAAACCACAAGTACAACACGCATTACAAAAGACATGTGAATTGACCTTAATTCGCGATAATCCCTTCCCCTATCGCAACAGTTCATTTTTAGTATCAGCTCCAGGCACTACTAAATTATTCCCTATGAACTACACTTTTATGAATATATGCGGAGTAATTATATGATTTTCTTACGGCACGTGGAGTTTCGGAAACTATTTTGGATTGCAAAAGTACACTTCCTGTGAAAACTGACGATGATTGGGAGTTTAGGGTGTGTGAGTAAAGTAATAGGGGATTAAGATTTGGTTGATTGAAACCCGTAGTATATAATTTGTGAACAAGGAAAACAACCGTTTACTAATGCTGTATGCAATGCATTTTATTATGTTTCAATTCATTTAATAAATGCACTGAATATATTTTTCGTTTACATTAGAATAATAAAGTATTTTTTATTTCATTTTTAATAAATGATTCTACCAAATCAATTTAAATATCACTTCACAAAATAATTTAAAACCTCATAAAAAGATCCATAAATATAACTAGGTTGCATAGTCTATATTCTGAACACACATATTTGAAAAGTAAAATAATAGCTACTCATGTTAATGTCTATATAATAAAGATAAAAGCCTACAGTTATGAATTCTACACCAAAATAAATACAGAAATGAAACTGGCACAAAATTAGTTTTCGAACCTACATTGAGAGTTATTTAGTTATGGCATTTTTGGATATCTTATTTTTAAGATAAGCGAACTGTTCTTTAAAAGGTGTGAATATTCGAAAAAGTATATTTGAATTTAATTAAATTTTCGACATCTGATAATCTTTATTATTAAATAATCAGACACTGAAATGTGGTAGGGAAATTATTTTTTGTTAGTAATAAAATCAAAGAGAAACAACTGAATAAAATGTTCATAATTTATTGATAGGTCCTTCTTTTTTTACATCAAATATTTTAACTATAAAATACACTACTGCTATTCCATCTAATAGTCTCTACTAACTTAATATTTTTTTTTTTTTAATGTTTACTTTTAATTAATTAAAGATATTTACCATTTGCATTTTGCAGTTTTATTCCTGCAATGTTTGAAACATATTTTTAATTAGTGTCTATATTTGCTTTTTGTTACGTAAAATTGACTTTAGTATACAAAAAAAAAATTAAAATTAAAAACGTTAAATTAATTGAAAACTAATCCCCATTCATATATATATATATATATGAATGGGGGATTAGTTTTCAATTAATTTAACATTTTTTATTTTTACATTTTTAATATATATATATATATATATATATATGAACAGAGGGAGAGAGATGGAAATCATATATCATATTTACTTGTTAAAAGGTTTTGGAAACATTGTTCATTTCCTTTTATTTATGAGCTTTTTTTCAACGAATGAAACATTGTATTGAGATGAAAGAGCAATTCAAACAACAAATCCAAAGTGGGTCCAATGAAACCTACTATTACATGCCGTGCTTAAACCATTGAAATTTTGAAAGCATTCTATTTTAATTATATCCAATAAAAGTACAAAGCATGTAACTCATAATATGCAAATTTCCGTACTTATGCACTGTCCCTTTGACGAACTAGACCTTTGAAAAGGCTAGGCAGTTCAAGCATTTTATCGCCAATTAAAAGTTCGACGACGATAGAGAGGATAATACGTAAGTAATCATATTTCTATCGGGAAAGAAAACGTCCTCTTATAGCAAGATAATTACCTCAGTTGAAATCGGTGTTTAAATTTCGTTCTTAACTGTATGGCGTACGATGAGGGTTAATAAAATTTTTTCCAACCTCTGTATTTCTTTTGCAATGTTTCACCTTTCCACTAAAAAGCATTTAAACGTATATTTTGAAAGTACATACATTAAAATACAAATGAAAAATTATGAAACCTATTTTATGAAATATATTACGTATTTATTATTACAATTTACAAAACTACTAGGTAAACATAAATAATATGTCGAAAATTGCAGTAAAATCTTAACTTAGTATATATAAAGACATATCCTCTATGTTTTCTTATCCGACTTCGAAGAATTCCTTCCAGAAAATTCCATCTTCGTAAATGTGTTATGCAAATGTGTGCAATGTTTTCATTGAGAGAAGTGTGTTAACCGGAAAAAGATTGAGGCTGGCTTTTATGTGTGATGAACTCCAAGTAAACATTCGTCCACTCGCGTGACATAATACGAAGTTACCTTAAGGCTATTTCCAAATGAACACACAAAACCGCCTTATTTACATTTCCCTTCAACCGCTTAAGAGTAGTTTTTTGTATCAGTTGTAGAGAAAATAGAAGACGAAATTAATTTGTAAATAAATTCCTTGTATTTTGCAGAAGGCTTTATGAATTTTGTATGAATTTTATAAGAAGCTTCTGCTAAATTATCTGATAATTTAATAAAACAATAACAAAAGCTGTATCAATGTGATATATTCACTTTAGAGTAGCAAGTATATAATGTGATATTGATTTAATTTACAAGATTGAAAAACCCATGAAATATTTTAATACGATCAGAACCGTCTCAGTGTTTTTCAAGACGCTCCTGATAGGACACCAAAGAATGCGAACATGAGATGAATAATTTCTGAATGCTTTTAAATATTACGAAATTAAAATGAATTATTTTCAGAGAATTTTTTAATATTGTTATTATTATTTTGTTAATTTTAAAAATAGACAATAATAGTTTCACTCTCATTTATATAATATGAAGTATAAATATTTTTTATCTAATAAAATTTTAAGTAATATTATTGTATACATTTCTAATATTGTATAAAAGAAAATTTTAAAAATTATTAATTTTTGTTTTGAAAATATTTTAATTAAATTTATCTGTATTTATATGAATATAATATTTATTACTTGACTTTTAAGTCGGAATTTTGACAAATACATTGTAAACATCATAATTTTGTATCTTCGAAAACATTAAAATAATGTTTTATCTGTTTCAATGTTTAAATACCATTTATTTTACAATTTATCGAAGATTTTATAAACACTTACATTAAATTTCAGGAAATACTTTACTAAGATAAAGATTAAAAAAATATCAAAACTGATACATAATTTTTAGCTCATATAATTTTTTTGTTTAAATTATTGAAAAATAATCTTGAGCTTTCTAGAAAGGACTAACAAAGGTTATTTAAATATAAAAAAATGATACATGAAAATTTGTTAATTATTAAAAAAAGTTTCAAATAAAAAATTAAACATATGAATGAAAATTAATTGAAATATTTTTTTACGATAATAACAACCAATAAATAAGTCACATTCCTGGCTTCGATGTGCAGATATGAACATTTAAAACATGTTCCGTTATTTTCTAAGAAAGAGAACAAGGTTGCCTCGCAGTCGCAGTTACTCACAAGGAAATAAATAAATAACTTGAATTAAAAAAAAAAAATGCATACTTTGCTCCCGGACACAGACACGAAGAACTATTTGCTATGATACATGAATCGTCTTATTTGATGGATTAAGGCCAGAGACACATATTGAATTAGAAAACTGAGTTGTATAGAACAAACTGAAAGCCTTCTTAATTAATTGAAACTTCCAAGGATAGCTCATGTAATGAATACATTTATAGTTATACTTCAGTTGAAAAAATTTCAAAACTATTATGATAATTGCAAATTATACACAGAAATTGATAAAAAAATAATAAATGAGGAAACTTTTTATTAGAACGAAAATCAAAATGCTGTTCATTAAATATATTTCTTATTTTAAATTACTATACAAGCAAGAAAATCATCCTGATCCTTATTGCTTGCAATGGTATTAAATTTTTGCTGATTATATTTTAGGAAAATATTTATGTTTTAAAAATTTAGATGTTAGAAATATGTATGTGAATATGTATGGAATATGTATGCTATTAGTATAGTATATGTATATTAGAAATATGTAGGTTATTAAAAATATAAAATTTTCCAACAGTGTGCACACGATATTAAAGTAAGAATAGTTATTTATTTTATTTGAAAGGGCATTACATTTATACTGATAATGGCCTAGAGACCTACCTATGTTTATGTCTGGAACTAAATGCTTTATTTCTTAATTAAATGCTTCCTTTCCTGTACTTTTTTGTAAATAGGTAATGAGATCAATTAATACAAACTAAGTACATTTTACACTCATGTCCATAAATTAAGGATAATTCAGTTTTTCCCTAATAACTTCTCAGTGGAGTAGCATAGACACTTGAAATTTACTTCAAAGACACATCTTTATACAACAAAACGAAAATTAAAACAACTCAGTCGCAGAATGAAATGCAAAGTGTACAGCGGGGCATATGCAAAAGAATGGAGTACCATTAGTGTGCAGTTGTGCAGATGCATTTACATTAAAAATCACTCAACACATGGAGTTGACTTTTAGTATGAGATATGATCTTCCCTGTCATCAATATTTACTTGGCACAGTATTCTCATACTTAACATGAGTTACTTGATGAATTCTAGCGCCTAAATTGATAGTTCCTCCTTTTGAAATGTTTGCAAGTGAGGGAAAGTTCCCAATGCATTAAATCTTTACACAATGAATATCGTAGAAGCGTCCCACACATATTTGATGAAATTTGGAGTAGAGGAGTGATCTGGCTTACTTATAGGGGCGATATTCATATTTTTAATCCTTTATCCAAAGCAAAAGTGGAATAAAATAAACCATAACTATCTATAAACTCGATTTTGAAACTTATATTTCACAATGAAAGACGTGTCTAAATCAAGTTAACGTAATTACAGTAAAAAAGTGGAATTTAATTATTTTTTGCGCTCTTGGGGAGCTTATTAAACAAATTCAACAAATTGAATATAAAGACCAAAACTCTTTTCCCACCAAATCATTATCTTGAACTGGCATTTACCATGAAATATCAAGTTCTACAGATTCTCTGATGTCCAATATTACTCATGAGACTGACAAAATTATTTTCAGTAAATAGTATCTGATGTTAAAAAGATTTGGTCTTTGGGGGTTGTTTGTTGACTTGGTTACATAAGCTCTCCAAGAGACTAAAAGATAATTAAGTTCCACTTTTCCCCTGTAATTATGTTAACTTGATCTAGACAAGTTTTTAATGGTGATATATCGGTTTCTAAATCGTATTTATTGATACTTATGGCAAATTTTATTCCACTTTTGCCTTGGATAAGCGATTAAAAAATATGAATATCGCCCCTATAAGTAAGCCAGGTCACTCCTCTAATCCAAATTTCTTCAAGCATGTGTGGGACTTTTCTACAATATGAATTGTGTTAAGACTTGATGTATTAGGAACTTTCCATCACTTACAAACAGTTCAAAAGGTAGGGCGAGCAATTTAGCCACTACAATTCATCAAGTAACTCATGAAAAGTATGAGAATACAGTGCTAAGTAAACACTGATGACAGGGGAGATCATATCTCACAGTAGAAGTCCACTCCATGAGTTGAGTGATTTTTAATGTAAATGCATCTGTACAACTGCAAACTAATGGTACTCCATTCTTTTGCATATGCCCCCGCTCTACACTTTGCATTTCAATTTGCGACTGAGTTATTTAAATTATCATTATGTTGCATAAAGATGTCTCTTTGAAGTGAATTTCAAGTGTCTATGCTGCTCCACTGAGAAGTTATTAGGGAAAAACTGAATTATCCTTAATTTATGGACATGAGTGTATTATATTAATATCACAGTGGATTTATTACTTAATAGTAATACCTAAATGTTTTACAGCTATTACATGTTCAAAATAAAATAGACAATTAATAACACACATTATTACCATTTAACACAGTCTTAAAACTTTTTATTCTTTGAAACATAAACTAAAGTTTATATTTCTCCAAAAGTCAATGACACAATGGCAACATAATGGCCTTGATTTAGCAAATATGTGTATAAAGTTTGACTATCCAGGCATGTAGGTTTTGAACCTCCATATGTCAATCCTTTTTAAGCACTCGCATTTTGACACTACCCACTCCGAGCTTAATGTATTTGAATGTGATGGCATAAACAAGTCGAAACACAATAATTTTAAATATATTTATAAATATACAACTTCTTTCCTTAATTCAAACATTACACAAGGAAGCATTTCTAGAAACTATTTAATTTACACTCTCAACAGCTGGTTAAACAGTCAAACTTATCAAAAGGCGTTATAAATAACCACATCACTTAGAGACCGATCCCCCAAGGGGACAAATTACAAACGTCATCAATCCTTGTAACTTTAAAAATTTAGCCTAACAAATTATTCTCTTACAATACTTGTGATTGATAGGACCTCGTTCATTGCTCTTTAGCATTCTGATTGCATTCGCCATTTCCCGAAAGAAAAATTAGCGAAAACAGTTGATTTATCGCACAGGCAGTGAAGCCCGGATCTTCCCTTTCAATAGCAATTTTCACTCTTACCGAGATCCGGATCGGTTATTGCCCGAGGAAAGGACTTGATACAAGCTTCAACTCACGCACTGCATGTCAAGAGTAGGACATCGCATGCTCGAAGGCCTGGAAAAATTCCAGTAATTTAGACACCAGGTGTATTTTTAGAAAAAATTCGGGTCATCCTCAGCCCATTTTGAGTGTTTGAGTGTCAGATACTTTCACTTTCGAGTGTCGAGAAGTATTTACTGTTGATGTAGTCGTCCAATAAAATTACGTGAAGTAGAGTTGCAAAATTTAAAATAATTTCCATCATGAAAAGAATTTTCAATTTTAATATGCTATCTATGAGAGAAAAAATAATAAAAAAACAAAACCTAGTAATGAATGAGCCAAAATAGGTTACTAAAAAAAATGCTTGAATAGTAGGGTCGTTATGACAAGTCTTCTCTAAAAGCACACAACAATGATAAATTAAACTATTTGTTGTAATTTCTTCTATGTAAATGCATGAAAGTAGTTTTTATTCGTTATAAATTTATTGTAATAATTTTTTAGTGAAATTTCATGCAAAATAAGTATTTGTTATGTATGGTTAACTTATCTAGAAGTGGAGTTGTTAACATTTCTTTGGTTTGGTGTCAATTGACCAAAGCAAATCTCACACCACCTTTTCATCGCTTGATGCAAAACTAATATTAAATTTAAAACAACTGCATCATAATTAAAGATATATTTATATTATTTACAACTATTTATGAATAACATATTTTTTATTTATCTCGTTTTTAACTTTTTCCGTAAATAACAAGGGACTACCCGAAAGGAGCTGAGATACGAATGCTCCACGTCGAAGAGTGGACGGGGTGGTTTGTTGTATTGTATGACGAAAACTCGCCTAATTAGTACTTTTTCTTTTCTTTATTTGTGGCTTGTGAAGCGAACGTATATTGTATTCCAAAAACAAAAAATGACTGCCCAGAGTAATTACAGAACCGAAGATGATTGTTTCATGATAGAGGCCATAATTTTAAATTTTGAGTGATTGAAAGATAACTAATAGGATGATACATTTGGATTAAAATATATCATAGTGAAAAAGTTTGTCCTTTTCTATTGGTATAGATTAGTAGCATAAATATCTAATGTATAGGATTATATTAATATCTTTCAAATGATATTGTAAATTTCGATGAAAATTGCAGAAGTTTCTATCAAAATATCTTGCCAAATCATTGCATTTTTGTATCGCCATTAAACATTTATATCTCCATAAATATTCACAATCAACAAAAACCGAATTTACATTAAATTTAATTTTATTAATGATTACAACAAAATTAAAACGATAGCAACACTACTTTTAAGTACTTATATTGAAAATTGTGACAATGATTTGACTTTTTAATTACTATGTCGATGTTCAGAATAATTGTCATAAATTCGATAAGAAGACTGTCACTATAGAGAAGCAAACATTATCGCGCCCTATATATATTTATAAATCAAAACAATGCACTCAATTATCGTTCTAAATTAAAACAAGTCTTATTGTAACAGTAACTCTAATTAAAAAGCCAATGTGTCTGTTATGCTACATCAAGTCCAAGTACCAAGCGTGTACGATTTAAAGACATTAAATGCCTCACCTATTAAGGTTGATAACATCTAATAAACGAACCTTGTCATTAGAGTGTTTTATATAAGAATAAAATGAAAAAAATACTTCCTAATAGTATTGAGTTTAGCGATAAACGTGGCAGAAAACTTCTTAAAAATTAAAATTCATACCCGATATATCAACTTGTAACCAAGGTACGAATTCCCATAGAATTATTTTGAAATCACACTTCTGATAAAATTTTAAAACGTGAATAAAATCACTTCAATGCCAGTTCGTCTGTTTGTACGAAAAAGTACAAGTTCAATAATGCGAAAAGTATAATGAGATAATTTAAATGAAATTTTGCACACAGCTACTTCATACATAACCAAACATAGAAAAGTGAAATTATTATTATTATTATTTTTTTAATTTAACATTTATTTTTTCAGCGTAAGAAGATTTCTTTCGACCAAATGTTTGGTGATAAATAAAAGCTACATTTGAGAGGACCTCAAAAACATGTAACATATGTAACTTACTGAAATATTTTAAACAAAACATCTAAGTCACTTTAAATATGATCTCTGCCTAATTTCGAAATTTGTAGTAGGAAAAAAATAAAAATATAAAGTAAACAGTTAGTAAGTTATAATAGTTACAATGAGAACTATTTTGTTTAATCACAATGTGATTCAAAGAAATATATTAAAATCTTTAATATTCGAGCTAATAATAAATATGAGAATGTCTAAAGAATAAACTGATTATTGTTCTCTTTACGTGAGCATATTTATTGGTTTGAAATTCGTAGAGCATTCTACTGCAATTCGTGAAAAATGGGTTCAAATCACACTTCTTTCAATTTGGTGGTAAATAATATCGGTGATAAAGTGAATCATCCGACTTTTCCTAATGTTTGTTAATAGCTATAATTAAAACGTTACACATTGAAAAAATACTTTACATTTATTTATATGAAGTTTAAATTTCTCTTACAAGTTACTATTGTTTATATAAATTAAAAAAAAAATATTTAATTCTAAAAATTGGCCATGCAATCTAGTTTGTTTTATTACTATACAAGACAACTCAGGAAATTTCTCATTAAATATGAAACCTATAGTTACTCCAAGAACCAATATTTACATAAGAAAAACTTTTTTTTTATAATTGTATATTGCATTCGAAAAGCCTGTAGATCCTTAAATAAGTTTCCTAATAGGTACATCAAATATATCGTATGAAATACGAATCACGCAAATATGCTTTATCTTCTTACAGTACCATTAAAAAAATTATTTCAATTACTTAACACTTACAATCACAGTAAAAAAAAGGGAAAATAAAACTCTCTATATATTGGTTTGGTGCTTGCAAACTAACAAATCTGCATTTTGATACTTTTAAAATCATAGAAGGAACAAACACATGGTAAAAACTGACTTAAAGTTACTTAATTGATACACTACTCTCTAGCGACATCAATAATCAATGAATGTGGTTAAAATTTAAGGTATTGCATGTGTGTATGTATTTTATCAATGTATGTGTTCGAGAGTATAGGAGAAGACAAAAATTAAGCTATCACAGTAAGAAACAAAATTTCTAAAAACTTAAAGGCAACATCCAGTTTTAATCATTGCTAAGTTATCAGAGCAGTAAAGCACCATTAACAGCGTTGTAAAAATTTTCAGAAAAACACCGACGCAAAACCCAGATAAGCATTTATTTAAGCTTCTTTATCTAAGGCGAGCTAAATTTGACAAGCTTGAAAATATTTTTGTTAGCAAAAGTAAGTGTCAATTTTTAGTTTTGACTGAGAAACTCTACCCAATATAATAATCAATGATTGATAAAAAAAATAAAGATTTTTTTTTTCCAATGTTTGTGTTCGAGAGTAAATTTGAAAAACAACAATTAAGCTATTACAGTTACATGGACAAAATTTCGAAAAATTTAAAAGCAACTTCCAGTTTTAAGCATGGCTAAATTATCAGAACAGTAAACCGCCATTAATAGCGTTGTAAAATTATTTGAAAACGCCGACGCAAAACCAAGATAAAAAAAAAATTGACAGAGAAGTCCTTATTTATGCTTCTTTGTTTATAACGAACTAAATTTGACGAATTTGAATACATTTTTTTAAACAAAAGTGGTTATAAATTTCTATAGTTGTCAGGCAAAAAGATATAGAACTTTGCATAAACTTATAAATAAATGTAATAAAATAATAATTTTTATTTTATATTTTGGAATTATGATTGACGTGATAGAAGTGTATTCTATCGTTTCTATTGGTTCAAGAGATATTACACTTTAATTGTTGAATAAACGCAACTTTTCTAGAAATATATGGTATTTATTGTTGAAAGATGTTCGTTTGTCAACGTTTAACGCTTTTTAAGAATTTTTTCGAGAATTTTGGGGGTGGGGATGTGAGAAACACTTAAAGAGGCCTTGCCGAAGGTTTTCAACAAAATTAATATATTTTTCAGTATCTGTTGAAAAAAGCTAAACATTTCGATATTTGGTTTCGATTGATTTAAAACTTTGATTAAATCGCTATTGATATTTCCCTCGGTCACTACTGACTAGTATATACAATTTAATTGAAGCTCGTCCCATTGTGGAAACACGTTCATAGTGATATACAGACCATTTTCAGATAACTACTTTTTTTTAACTAGACATTTCAAAACGTGAATTTGTTAAAAATAAACAATAATTTTATGACTTATAATGCTTTTATTGCCATAAATTACATAGGGAGATCGAATGTAAAAAGAAAATTTTACGCAAAAGTTATTACTGCAGCCTATTTTGAACTTTTTTTCATACTCTTCATTATTCTTTGCCAATTTCAGTTTTACAAGGAGAAATTGAATAACTTAGATGAAATATACTCTTCTCAGACTTTCTACTTGCCGCAAAAAATTAAGCGTCTTATAGAACTAAGACTTTGCCACTTTACTGCGTGTATGCGTATGAAAACCTAAATTTTAATTTCGTCAAAGAAATCTCGCAAACTGACTCGTTTGACACACTTGATATTAAATTGGCACAATTAATTTATACTTAACGTATTGTCTCCAATTACGTGTATAATAAAATAAAAGTATCTCTGAGGATTTTTTATGGATGATCTCGACGCTTTGGAAAATTTCGAGTCGGTGCCCAGAATGGGCCGTGCTACTACCCAGTTAGCACAACAGTATTGGCCAATGTCGTAAACAGGGGTCTGGAAGATTATCTATTCTGGGCCAAAACTAGAGCATCATTCCAAAATACAGGATTTTCTTTATAAAAAAAAATAAACAAGGCAAAAACATCTCAAAACGTAATTTTTAGCCCTCTGTCCTTTCTTATAATTTTTTTCCTTTTTTTCTTTTTTTTTTCTTTTCTTTTTTTTTCTTCCAATTATAAAACTGTGCATCAACATTTTAAAACTTTTAATATAGTTTATCCAGCATTGGATGAGGTTGGCCAAGATCCGTAACAACGGTCCACATCGGGATTAACCAATGTTCAGCAATATTGACCAGTGTTGTTGTGCTACTGGGAGTGGGGGTGCTTGGGAATGCTGATAGTAACCCAATTAACTTACTGTTTACTTTCTTCATTGTTACTTAATGTTACATTTGTGTTACTTAATGTTACTTTAAAATTTTTAATTCTGACACAAACTTGATACGCAGGAAAAAATTATGTCGTATTATTTTTAAGTACTTTGTGCTAAATGTTTCCTACTTGAATTTTAAATAAATTAAAAAGCTAAGTGCTCACTGGCCTAACATCTGCTGTATTTAAAGCTCTCGATTGTAGATTCACAAAATACCATACTCTTACATGATGCCACCTGCTTTTTCAAACAGCTCATATAGATTACCATATACTTTTTATTTCATATCACTCTTGTATTCTACTTTAGATTAGTTTGATGATAATATATTATTAACTGGTCCGTAATCTACTTTTGAAACTCATGAGGAAATTAAGTTTTTAAGTATGTTTACAAGAAGCTGTCAGATGTTAAATATTGATTAAATGAACATATCTTTTAAAAATGCCATAAGGGCTATTCAAAGTACACTACATATATATTAAATAATATAACCTATATCATTGATAGAATCTTAGAAAAGCACTGTACATAAATAAGAGGAGGGTGTGATTTTTGTAATAAACATGTTTTATTTCTGGTGAAATATTGATTTAGTTTTGATTAGTAATGAAAGAAAATTGCAGGTATCTGAAAAAACATCTTGCATATTAAGTTTATTGTAATTTTTAGAAATAAGATGTTATTTTATAAAACTGCGAGTTTTGCATTTCTTTCAATAACATAAGAAAAAAGGCTAAAATTTCTACTTCAAATTTTTGGGTTCTACAATTTTTTTTTTTTTTTTTTTTTTTTTTTTTTTTTTTAATTTAAAGTGTTGCACCAAATTTCCCCAGGTCTGATATTAAATGTGAGTAAAGTGTTAATAATTGTTAATTATTGTTTCAGTTAAAAGTATCTTTAGTTACTTGAAGTTAAAACATATTAATTTATTGGCATTTATTTCATCTGATGGCTGGTATGCCACTATTTTTCTATGCAGCAATAATTTTTCAAAAATTGTTAATCTCTTGTTGGAGTTTAAATGAAAATATTTACCCATACCTTTCTAATAAAGTATGTAATAAAATAGATATGATGCAAAAATGCAATAATAATATACTGTTCCTTAAAATTAAATGTTCTTATTTCTCTCATCACAAAATTATCAATATTAAAACTATACGTAAAAAGTAAAAAACAGGTAGATGCAGTAGATATCGTTGTTTATTTCTTAAACGAAGAATTAAGAAAACAAACAGTACAATATTAATCACGGCACAAAGCATTCAAAACACTATTATCTATTCGAATTTCAATTCATTTTGCTATCTGTTACGAGGAAAAACTGCGGTGCGAGAAATTCACTATTTAAAAATCCTAAATTGGTATGGTATATCTATTAAAAGGAATTTTATAATATTGAGCTCACTGCAATAATATAAATATAAGTTTACCGCAGAATTGAATTCCACATTTTTTTTTATTTCCCTGATACATTTAAGAATTAGTACGAAATATTCATTTATTGTAGTTTTATTTACTTGAATATGTAATTTTTATTTGATCGATATAGGTCTTCCAACCCTCTGCATGAATTCTTTAACCAAAAAGGTTTTCTGTCGAAATATAATGCTCATTGTCTTAATATAATGTTCAATTTTTTTATTATTTTTGCAAAATTTAAAAAAAATGGAAAAGATATATTAATTTTATCACAGCTTACATAATCCAAGTATACTTTTAACTCTAATACATTAAGCCCATTTCGCAATTTCTTTAATTCCTGTAAATTTTCTTTTCACCAATATGCTCATTTTTTAAGTGGCCCATTCAATCAATTTCAGAATTTTATGATTATGATGTAAAAAAAAGCTGATGTTTTGAATTTCAACTATTTGGAATGAGACAACTTTATGCTTAAGATTTTTCCATTGGCCACAGTTTACCTTTTACGCTCATGCAGTGACAATGAGAATTTCCTCATTTCTGCATCTTTCTTTTCAAACTCAATAAAATGTTTCACTCGCTTTTTTAAACATAGTTTTATAAAAAAAAAAGTACCTTAACGACTAACGAACAAATTTCTTCTAAAATGAAAATATTGCATTTGAAAATCGAATCTTTTATCAACTTTTTCAAACATCAGACCTTGTATACAGTTAGGAAAAGCACAGAAAAAAAGTAAAGGTAAAATATATGAGCACGCAACATCTCAGCAGAGCACAGAGGGGAAAAGATCCTGACATAAAATAACAGCGTTTTCACTGTAACGGGTGGCCGATTTCTTTTAGGAAAGCGCCAAACTTTTCCTACCTGTCAGGCGGATCCACTCGGATTCGGGCTACAGCAGAAGTATCTGTGACAAGGAACTCCATAGCAGACCTACTTCAAGGCCAAGGTCACTCAGAGGTCAATGAACCCCCTGGCTCTCCATACGTCACCGAATGTGGGACGCGCTTTTCTCTATGCCATATTTTTAGACATATGCTGCTTATTGGGGTTTCTCTTCTTGTTCTCACGTAAATTAGAGAAAAGTGCTTTTTTTTCTGTGTTAACTGCACCCCCGAGCGCTCTGCTCCAATGAGAATTTTTGCAGTGAGGTGTGCGATGGGCTAAAGGAAACGGAAAGCAAAATTAACGACGGTGTCTGGATCTAATTTAAATAAAGAAAATATGGAGGGAGTATGGGTATTAGTGACGGTTTGGGAGTGAAGAGTAGATTTTCGTGTTTTCACAAATCAAGAAATGGTCGCCAATTAAAGAAAATCTTCAAGGTTTAAATGTGTTAAGTGTTTTTATATAAAGCTAAGGAATGCTACGTATTTATTAAATCCATGAGAGTTTTCAAAATTAAAAAGATTCCTTTTGAATTTTATACACTAATTATGAAGTAATTTATAGGTTAAAAAAATGTAAATGAATAGCCGGCAAATTTCACCTTCAGGTGATATTTAAAAATCCATATAAAAATTTCCGAATTATGCAGATGAAAAAAAATAGTAATCAATCAGGGCTAGAATTATAGTCCTCGGAAATTCTACTAGTATCCACGTATTTTGTATGATTATTAAGCTCTTTTTTATCTATTTTAATAAATGAGGACAATAATATTTATCTGGAAAATCTTTATTTTCCCGGTTTTCTCCTTTTGAAAAGCCACTTTTCGTCATTTATAAATTTTATTTTTAATGTTAATGAGGGATCAGATAGGCATGATCTGTTTAGAACCTTCCTATACCAATGTTGCATTTATACTAAAGAAAATTCTTGCAATTGATGGACTTTGACTAAGATGTGGTAAAAATTACACGTGCAAAAATCCATTAATAAAAAGTAAATATATTTTTTTAGGAAAAGATAATATAAATACACGTGCTTGGGGATCGGCCTATAATTTGTTAAGAACATTCTTGAATTTAAAGGTCGTGTTTAAATTTTTTTTTTTATTTTTTTTTTTATTTTTTTTTTTATTGAAAATAATTTATATCTATAGCCAATAAATGTAAAAATTATATTATAATGAACATTTCTCGCAAAATAAATTTAACTTTAAGCAAATAGCAAACTAAATCATAGTCGATTAGAAAACCTGTCTGATATTTCAAGAACATCATACATAATTTATTATACTATGGCTATGTGTAACCACAATCAAGGGCAAGAATCGGTAATTCCAACTCTTGACATATATACAAGCTTATTTAAGAAGAAAGTGATTTTCCAATCTGTCAAATGTCAAGAGCCAACCGGTTCTTGAGGATAGAGACACTTTTCACAAACACTTTTTTAATGATAAACTTTTTAGTTTATCTCAAATTCCCTTTTCTTAGCTTCATTCTATCTTAACATGTGTTGTCCTCGATATAAGATTTTAAATCCGGTTGATCCCAAGTCCGGTTTTATAAATATCGGTTTTGTGCATTGGTTTGGACAAAAATATCCAGGTTCTCTAGTTTGGACTCAATCGAGTTTTTCACAAAGATACGTTTTTATTTTGAAAGCAGAATATCTATTTTCAAATTACACCGCTGCAAACTGTTTATAAGAAATTAATTTAAATAACCCAATGCTCATTTGAACAAGACACTTCTTCGATACCATGCATTATGCTTTCGTTTTGAATTCATGTGTGATGAAGTATGTTGACTAATGAAGAACATGCTGAGCTGTCGAAATTGTTTAGTCTCTTTCTAATTAATATTGTAATTTTAAATTTTAAGAATAAAGTTCCCTTTCCTTCATTTAAATACACAATAAAAAACTAAGAGATTATTAAAAACAGATGTCTAAATTAATTTGAATATAAAGACTTAAAGAGGACAGGCATGTAACAGGACATAAAACTACTTAAACTGCATTTACTCAATTTATGTTTATTTTATTTATATATCTTATAGCCAAAGAATGTATCAATAGAGTATCACTTTAAAAAATTATGATATCGACATAATTAAAAAATTATGACATTTAAAAAATTAGGATATAGACGGAATTAAGAATTTGAAAATTGGACATTGGATCTTGTTAAATAAAGGTATATAAAAAATAATATATAATAGTATATAATAAAATAATAATATATATATAATATATAAAATAAATAAATATATATATAAAATAAATATATATATATATATATATAAAATAATAATATATATATAATAAAAAATAAACTATATGCTAATATAAAAAGTTGAAAAACGAACTGCTTCCAGCAAAGAACACCAATTTTTCAAGACAGATAAGGATCATTTTGAATTTAAATGTATATTAAGGTATTTTGCGATTCCCTTTGAAATGTTTAGATTGAATCTTATATATATATATATATATATATATATATATATATATATATATATATATATATATATATATATATATATATATATATATATATATATAATAACTTTTAATTTAAATATAGTTTAAATTAGCTAGTGTTAACTGAACAAATATTTATCTATGCATATTAAAAACTTTTGTAAGAAATGTCTCACATTTTTTAATTACATTATAATTCCTGTCGTTACAAAGAAATTTAATATGAATAAGTAAAATTTATCATTTAAGGTTTCATATCTTCATTTAAATTTTAAAAAATACTCGTGAAATTAAAAATTTAGTGACATTTCTGAAAATTCAAATTCAAAGGTCTTGATGACAAAAATATTTTTCAATTTCTAGCTTTGACTGAGAAAAATTAACCCAATAGGTAGAGCCTTAACATAACTGTATCAGGACAGAAGCTAAAGTTAAAACTATCTGTGTTTATTTTAAAAGTAAATATTACGATTGATTTAATGCTCGATTATATTTTCATTCTTTAAACTACTTATTTCAGTCAGGCATTTGAAAACTTGATAATCACTCAAAAAATTGACTTCTATTTTTTTAATGGCTGTTAATCAATTATGTACAAAAATATATTACATACAATTTCAGAAACAAGAACTGAATTAAAGCTCATTTTCAATAATATTTTATGTTTCGCTTAGTAAAATTCAAAAAAGATTTTTTTTTTTTTTCCATTGCTCCAAGTTCAAACGTCCTTTTTGTCTGCTTGTCAGCCTGAAACAAAAAAGTTGAAAAATGCTGTACGTGATTTAACGATTAAAATTCAATTTGGCTCACAGCTAGTCTATAAATACCTAAAAAAATTTAAAATTTAAATTTTGTAATTTTTTTTTAAAGTTTTGGAACTTTAATTTATCTTTTATTAAATTTTTAGTCAGTTTTAGAATATCCCAAGTACATAAAATTTCAAGAAAGTAGTTACTTATGTTAATTTTTCTATGTAAGGCTCATTAGTAGAATAACCTTTAGGTTATTCCAGTTTTGATTTCTATACGATATTCTTTAGGAAGGAATGACATCCAAATTATGAACGTTTTTTATTTATTCGTTCGAGGGTGAATAATGTAATTTTCCCAGTTCGCTTCAATGCTTAGTATTTTTCTAAAAAGCATCATTGGGAAAAGCGCTCTTCAATTGACGCGAACAAAAGTCATACTTTCTCACATATGTGAAACCAGTGATAATTTTATGTAATGAATATTTCATTGTAATTGTTTTGGTGTTAAACCAAATGAAAAAATTGGCTTTTACAAGGTATTTTACCATGATTACTCCACTGCATTCTGTACGTTAGTCCAGTGGCTATTTAAATGTTAAAGTTCATTTTACACTTACATATTTCAAAACATAGATCTAAAATTAAAAATAAAGGACATAAAAATTCAATATTTAGTCTATACCTCCACTTTATTCAAAGTTTTCTCTACAGTCTTATAGTAATCATTTTAATTTAAGAATCCTCATAAATCGTGAATTTTTGAGATCCCAATGGATAAAGAAACCAGTTTTGGTTTTCGCAGAAAAATTACCAGAAGTGCCCTTCGATGGATTTGGAATTTTGAAACTCATCATTTCAATGAAATCTAAATTCTTAACTTTTTTAATAATAAACACATTTCAAGAAAACATCTTTTCTCAGTGAAAATTATCTGAAATAGCCACGCTCATTTTAAAATAACTCACTATTGCAATTACCACAACTTCAATATCTGGTATCCCACCACATACTCCTCCACTCAAGCAATCCATTTCTACTTATAATTTGTTTCAAAACAATCCACTACGCCAAACCCCATCATCATAAACGCGAATCCTCTCATTTATGTAGGAGTAAGTACCTACTTGCAGAGGTGTGGATCCTCTTCCTAAATCGACCAATTCTAACCCCTCAACCGGACACAACAGGTTCAAGGCAGTTTCGTTTTCATTTCAGCCGAAATATTTTTTACGTACCCTGAATATTTTCCTCAAAATAATCCCATTGGGGCTTGGACCAGAGTATGACGTCTAAAGTGGAATTTTATCTTCAAGGGTGAAAACTTGGTGTTTCATCATGAAGGGACATAAGTTCATATTGCGAGACCGAACGTGAAGTAGAGTCGGGGAAAAGGAAGTATATTAAATTGCGTATCATTCCTTTGTCTAGTATATATTTTTAATTTGTTTGTTAGGAATTGTGGTTTATTTATAAAGAAAGTTGAGTTCAAACTTTTACCACACCAGTGTAACTTCAGGTTGAGAAAATTTTCTTAAACAGTAATGTGATGAAATATTGGAATTTATTTTATTGATAATATTAATCAATTTTTTCGTAGTAAATAACTAATAGTAAATTCAATAATATCATCTGATCAGAATAATAATCACTTATATTTTGTAATGAAAACTACAGTCTTAATGATACCATATCCTTTGTTTTTCTCTGCTTAGGTATAAATAACATTTTGTAATAAAAAAATTTTACTACTTTGACAAATTAATGATAATTAATGTAATAATCACTTATATTTTGTAATGAAAACTACAGCCTAAATGATACCATCCTTTGTTTTTCACTGCTTAGGTATAACATCCTGTAATAAAAAAATTGTACTACTTTGACAGGTTAATGATTATTAATGTAACAATCACTTATATTTTGTAATGAAAACTACAGTCTTAATGATACCATCCTTTGTTTTTCTCTGCTTAGGTATAACATCTTGTAATAAAAAAATTGTACTACTTTGACAGGTTAATGATTATTAATGTAATAATCACTTATACTTTGTAATGAAAACTACAGCCTAAATGATACCATCCTTTATTTTTCACTGCTTTGTAATAAAAAAATTGTACTACTTTGACAGGTTAATGATTATTAATATAATAATCACTTTTATTTTGTAATGAAAACTACAGTCTTAATGATAACATCCTTTGTTTTTCTCTGCTTAGGTATAACATCTTGTAATAAAAAAATTGTACTACTTTGACATATTAATAATAATTAATGTAATAACCACTTATATTTTGAAATGAAAACTCCAATCTTAATTATATCCTCCTTTTTTTTCTCTGCTTTGGTATAACATCTTGTAATAAAAAAATTGTACAACTTTGACAGATTAATGATTATTAATGTATAAAATGTTAAGAATCATTTAATTCCCTTAATTTTTTTTTTACATAAATAACTTATTTTAAAAAACTTGTTAAAACATTGCTTTGTAGTTTTCAAAATGCCCATAAAAACGTCCAAAAGTTAATAATTTATAAGGACTTCTTTTCGACAGTAAAATTTCAATACGGTCAACCATCAAATCGCTTTTAGTTGAACTTTAAATAATCGTATTCCTTTTCATTGGCATTTAGAAAATGAAGAAAATAAAATAAAAGTTTTTATAACATCAAATATTTAAAGCACATTCGTGAAGAATAAGTATAAGAGCATTCATCTTGTTTTTATAAAAACTTTAAAAAAGAATAATTGTAAAATAAGTTCCTTACAACACAAGCTAATCATTAAATTCATTTATACATATTACAATAATTTGCAGTGAAAAGGTTAGAGATGTTAAGTTTACATTTTACAAAAAAATAATTTTCAGTACGAACTATAAATGATTCGATTAAATATATCTTAATATGTTTTATACACTTGTTACAGGTTAATTAAATGAATTTTTAATTCTTTTTAAACACTGCACCGATATTCAACATACCTATTACAGCCATTGTACATCAATTTATTTTTTCTTCAATTATCTATAATATTTAACTATATTTTATTTATAACACCAATCAAAGCATTTACTTGACTGCGTAAAAAGGCCTTACTTAAAAACTTTATTTTTATACTTGATGCTTTAATAACGAAATCAAGCTTCACTTCATATATAGAAATAAATCAAATACACAATTAAGCCTAACACACTTGCTTATTTTTTTAATTTTTTTTATTTTTGTTGTTGTTGTTGTTGTTGTTTATTTATTTATTTATTTATTTATTTATTTATTTATTTATTTATTTATTTATTTATTTATTTATTTATTTATTTATTTATTTATTTATTCATTTATTTATTTATTTATTTATTTATTTATTTATTTATTTATTCATTCATTCATTCATTCATTCATTCATTCATTCATTCATTCATTCATTCATTCATTCATTCAGTTAGTTAGATCAAATTGCACAGATTCTCGATTTCTAGAGCACCACCTGTTAACGCTGGATCTCTTAGATTTTCATTCCAGATAATATGGTATCTATCAATAAAAAATAACTGAAATATGTCATTTAAATAAACTGTTGTAAAATTTTAAGAGTGACAGTCCTCACTAGAAACAATTTGCTTTACAGAAAAGTGTCATTTATTGACCCCCTCCCACCATCTCTCTCTCCCCATCTACTTTGAATGAACATCAAAATTCCTGCGGTTTACTAGCACGTACAAAAATCCTAAATACAGGCATTTTGAGGGTATTTTTTCAAAGTGTAAGATTTCAATATAGCGTTTGGTATTTGGGGAGTACAGAAGAGGAATTATCAAAAGTGTTTTAAAGTTTAATTTATATGCATCTGATACACAATTCCAAAATGAAATACGTATTCACTTGAAAAAATCTGAGTTGTTCTTTATAAATTAGTTGCTTTGATGAGTGCCTTTTTCTTCAGTAATGAAATATCAACTTGTATACAACACAACCCTTTTTTTGTGTCGTTTGAACAACCTGTGTATAATATGTTCTTTCAGTACAAGGCGTTTATGTTGCCTAAACTGCTTTTAAAGTTTTTTTTTTTTTTTTTACTTTTTATTTTCAAGTTTTTCGAAGCCCTCTTAATTAAGAATAAAGTACAAGTGTGATCAATTCATTATATTGCTTTATAATACTATTGCACGAAAAAAACACTTATTTAAGACAATTTGTATTCAAGAAGACTCTTCGAAGTCTACGTACTGAGATAATAAGATCTTAAGTAATTTACAAGTAAACATTTTACCTATGCAACACGAAAAAAACCCATCTAATGTTTGATTTAATTACTCGCATATATTTATATAATTTTAAAGACATATCTGTTCTGGTCAAGGATTGAAACCAATCCTTGTAATCTAAAGCAGTCAATACATATATATATATATATATATATATATATATATATATATATATATATATATATATATATATATATATATATATATATATATATATATATATATATATATATATATATATATATATATATATATATATATATATATATATATATATATATATATATATATTTTAAGTAGTAATGAAAAAACTTAGTGTCTATTCATAAGAATAAGAGCCACAGCGTAGAATTTAAAGTACTGTGACCATCAAGTCAAAATAATTTCAAGGCAACGTCCTTCGTAAGAGATCGGACCCGGATAAGTTTGTCAAATAGAATATAATACAAAAAAATCGCAAATTAGTGACTGCAGGAAGTTATACAATTTTGTTGTCTCTCTGTGTTTCTTTCTTGAATTTTCGTTCCTTATTTGTTGACGACCATCTAACTGGGTGTATTTATTCGTTCATTTCATAGCCGTCAGAGTTGACGTTTATTACAACCCTCGGAAAAGGGTTTGTGATATAATATATGTAATTATATCAATTGGAAAGCAATTAATAAGTTTCTGTTTCTATGGAAAAAAAATTCTTAAGCAAATGCTTAATATTTCATCTTAGGTTATGCGTGCAAATAAAAGTGGTCTTGTTAGAAAAAAAATTAATAAATGTGGAAAATATCTACTTTTCTTAGTCACAGTGCAGATGTAGAATATTCTGGTGACTTCTTAAGAAGATTTTATAATTGAAATTATCATAGGAGCCTTGAGGAAAATTACAAAATAAAACTAAATAAAAAAGCAATAACTCAAAATAGAATTGCAGTAAATCATTTCGCTTAACATTTTAAATTTAATGAAATAAAATTAGACATGTACAACAAGAAATTCGTAGAATGGAAAAAGTCCTGACATTTCTTTTTTCATATGTATGTGCTCCGCATTTTACTAAGCTAAAAAGTAGGTTATAAAGCCATTCGTTTTCCTAAAATAATTCGTATTTCAAGATTTTTAACTAAACTAAATGTTGGCATGAATTTTAATTTAAAAAAATATATTATTTAGAAAGCTTCAGTTTTCACCCTGTCACAGTGTTCATCGTTTTATAAATTACTTATTAGTTTTTATACGTTACTGTAAATCAATAAACGCATATTTTGATTGCAAAAATTCGCTGTGAAAATATTGGTCAATCAGAAGAGCTCTTGAGGAAATGAAGACTATTTCCAAGTTCAAGCGATAATAGAATTACAAATACATCTTAAAATTATTGTGTTATAAAATTTATTTATAAACCCTTTGAAAGCTATTTTATTTATCTAGCTCTAATAGTTTTTAAAGTAATTTTTTTTTCTTGGATCCCAAATGCTTTTTCCCGTATCCCCAAAATGAGGTTGAAGGAGAAAGTGTATAGAAAGATTGAAACGTAAACAAATAAATCAAAATGAACGTAAGAGAATTCCTTATTTTTAAATAAATATTTAAACATTAATAGTAGAATGAGTACGATTGAAACATATTTGTTTTTATTGTTCGCAACTTCGTCACTATACAAACGAGCTCTAAGTGAAATATTCCAAATAAAGGTTGTTTAGTTTTCTTAAAATCGGCAACTTTTTAAAAAATGTTATTCCAAAAAATAAACTTTGATTTTCACCAAATTTTTACATAATGGTCAATATTACACTAAAAAATTAATTTTCAAAAATTTAGGATTATGAATAGTGAACATCGCTTGTCAAAAAATGGTGAATGCCAAGTTATAATTCAATAAATAATATCATGCTTTTTTTATAAAATCAATACCATGTTATTTTAATAATACCATGCTATTTTTAATAAAGCACAATGATTATAATTAATAATTATAATATCATAAATTTAATAATCGTACAAATAATAAATGTGTGATGTAAATGCTAATATCGTTACAGTTAAGGAAAAGTTTTTAGATAGTGTGATTATCTAAGTTAATTACTTCTCGAGGATAACTTCTAGTTAGAAACATGGTCTTATTCTTCTTATTAATTTAGATCCACAGCGTCAACCTAAAAAAAATTTAAAAAATTGAATAACTATCTTTATTAACAACATCTGAAGAAATAATTTCTCCTGTAGTCAATTCTTCTAAAAATAAACTCTAGAAAAGCCACTTAAAATGGATTCCGAATCACAGAGAACAATATAAATTGGCAGAAAGTCGATATTTAACACTATCTAAGACTAACATGTAGAAAAATGAATTTATTTTATAATCGTTTGTCATAAATTAATATCGCAAAATTCTAAATACTACTATAGTTCGTAGGAGAAAATAAACAGTCTGAATATTCGATCAATCTTCTGCAGTCCATCTTTACTACATCGCACTATTAACAGCAGCATGTCCGAGTGTCCGAGATAGTTCCGTCAGTTCCTCTGTTCCGCAATGCTGGTTATATACACTTCTACAGGCTTGCACATGCGAAGGTCCTTGGTAATGTCCTACAGAACATATATTTTGATGTTTCGAGTCGAAGTCCTTATCAATCATGCAAGCTTTCTGGCATGGTTTAAAAACATAGGCTAGATATTGCGTGGTCCATGACTAGATTCTTAGCTGTGCATGTCTTGCCCATGTTCTATTTCGTTTATGGTAGATTCCGAATGATTACAAAAATCATATTACAAAAAAGTAACACTAATTTTATAATAAAAATAAATTATTTGTAAATCAAGTATTTATGATAATAATTCTTCAAATAATTATTCACAAATAAAAGTAGCAGGCGGCCAAGTTGACCATCTGCATTTAGTTATCTGCTTTAAAAGATGGTCTATAATCGACTGACTGCTTTAGAACAGCAATAAAACTATTTTTAAACAGGTACACAGTATCGGATGATACCACCTGGAACATCTCTTACACTATTTTGTTTTTGTACAGTAAATTAGAGGTTTTTTTATTAAATTAGACTGCTAAAAAAATAGCACAGTGACCCAACACGAAGTCATACTTGTGACCACCGAACAAAGGATCTTTTCACTTAATACTCGCTCCTCGACATCAGCTGTCAATATTCTTGTCCGGTCTGCGCATTGACGGCGACTTCATCACACATCGAGTGAGCATAATTTCAAAATCTAACGAGGAAGTAGATGCCTTCAGATCCGTGTACAGTTGACCTAGTTGTAGCTCAGGCTTCAGGCAGTTCAGAATCAGTGACCTCAAGTGAGTACTATTTCGCTTCGCACACATACCAGACGGCACTTTGCTCAGGTAAGGGTTGCCCTTCCCTTCGCCAAACCATTCTCGCCAAGTAACAATATTCCAAGATGGATTGCAAAAAGTGGAATATCTGCTTCTGGAATTGATCCCTAATGAGCGAGGAAAGTAACGGGGAAGCGGGCGTATCACATCTCTCTCATTCAGTGAACTTTTTCCTCCCTTTGTGGTGGTATGGTGAACTTGAATGAAGCAAACTGAATTCCAATTGCTTCTTAAATGTTAATGTTGTAATTAGACCAACACATCTCATATTTTTAACAAGACGATGTCAAGAAACTCTTGTTTTTGGAACAGTTTTATAACTAATTAACTGTAAACTATTTTACTGTTGTATTTTATTATTGTTTATCATAGAGACTGTATTTTATCTATGTTTCTTTTGAAATTCTTTTTTATTTAAATGACCAACAAGTTTTCAACTTAACCACAATGTCATTGAGATCATTCATCTTTGAGTTTCAGAAACCATTTCGTAAGCTTTCTTTTCAAATAAAAACCATTATGGCTTCAAGTATATGTATGTGTATATGTATATGTAATGCATTTAATACAGATTTTCTCTCTTTGAAGTTGAAATTCTGGTAATTACATGATCAAGTTCAATGAAAAGAAATTAATTATAGAATAATAATTTATAAATGCATGGTCATTCAATAATAGATGATAAATTATTTTAATGGCTCTGTAAAGAAAAATAACAAGAAACCATATTTTTTATTGAAAAATATGAATTATGCCTGAGTATGGTACATAAAAGACAGCTAATTTATCTTATATATTAATTTTAAGTCTCGAATTTCTTGTATAGAGAAGCATTTTTGGCGGCAGTAATTCTTATTTGAAAAATTAAATGTTACAGGAATAAGAAAACATTTAAGTAATGTAACACATTTCTTTAATTAAATAGTTATTTATGCAACTAGTTGGGAAAGTAATACTTTTGCAAACGCGGCAAAATATTTATTCAACTAGTGCGGTAGCACGAGTCGAATAATTTGCCGCGTTTGAAAAAGCGATTTCCCACATGTTGCATACAATATTTTTTTATAATCATGTGCCAAAAAAATATATTTAAACTAAAGTTGGTAACTCCCCTCAATGAATCTTTTCTAAAAATTTCATTTCTGTACCAAAACTATACATAATATGACACGGTAAAGAGTTATTTTCGCCACGATTTCTGATTTAAAATTATTAAATAAAGTTTAATTCTTTGTACGTTGTTATAATTTTTTTTTTATGTTCCACTCGTTAACTATTTACAGAACATAAATGCATGAAAAATTTCAAATATATTCTTGGCAGCTATTTTTTTAATATATATATATATAAAAACGTTAAATCTACTTCTTGTAAACGTGGAATTTAATACTTGTATTTTAGATAAATCCCTTACTACCAAATGATTTATGTAAAATAGACTAGATAAAATTCCGATTCTTTTGGAGATGTGACCTCATTCAATCATCTTTCTAAAAGAATGGTCAATGGTTTTAGATTCATAAATTGGGTTCCACTTCACCATTGAGATGTAAAAATTTTATTAGGTCATAAAAGGTAGGGATGCTGTGTTCTGAGACATAACTTGCTACTTTATTTGGCTCTAAAATGAAATGGATGGTATAAAAATGATTGAGGGGTCCAAGCTTATTTAATTTAAAGGAAAAATACACTCTTTATTAACGTAAATATTTTGAATAAAAATTATAATGTTATTGACCGAAACGTAAGTTCTAAAAAAAATTCTGCTCTATATAAAAGAGTAATAGCTTTGACATTTTTGTGTCATGGCTTTCTTCAAGTCAGATTCATTTGCAATGCTTTTTTTTTTTTTTTTTTTTCAATTTAAGAAAAATGACTCGCTAAACAGGATTCGAGCAGTTGGGATTTTTTTTTTCAGATTCATCCACTTTAAAAATTATTTGTATTTATAATAAAAACCATTATGGCTTCGACATAATGTTACGATTAATATTTTCTGAAATGTTCTCAATTTTATTTCCATACTTTATTCCAAATTATCATGCATTTAAAAAAAATATTTGTTCTAAAAAAGCATTTGAATGTTTAATAGTCCCCATAAGAAATTCATATGCTTTCTCTCTTGTATATAAACAGTAATAAGTACAATTGATAAATATATAATTCAAAAATTTTAATGACTAACAGAATTTTAAAAATCTAAAACAAATTTAAAAAAAAATCATTTTATTTCTTGATTATATCAGCAATTTTCACCTACCCACTATAAAAAGATTTAAGTTTTTTATTATTACTAAAATTTAGTTGCGTGAATTATTATAAAAAAAAAAGCATTCAACTTTAGTTACAAAAATATTACCTGTTATTAGGTATTCATTTTAATTATATTCTACACATCAAAGAGAATTTCCGTACAGTAAAACTTGAAAACTTAAGGCTCATTTGCTGTTATAAACATAGTTGTTTAAAAAAAAAATTACTCTTATTACAGTACACTGCACACTTAGAAGACAATTTTGTCAAGGCTACGAAAACATTCTCCATAATACCAGCAATGTCTTATAAAAACGATTATAATGTTATTGTTAATGCTGCAACTGTCTTTTTAATGTTTGTGTAGATGCAAGATAGGAAAAAAACCAAAACAAATTATGTCGAAATATTCTGTGGGAATTACGCTCCGTGTTTCAAGATGTGAAACCAATCGAAGTGTCCTTCAGCATCCATGCGTGGAGCCACGCGCTTCAAGTAACTCTCTGTCACATCGAAACTAGGTTTACGGTTAGGATGAGGCTCATTAATGCTTTCGACACGAGGTTGAGTAGATTAAGGGTAGAACAAAAACAAAACATTATCATGTAATCGCTTATTTTTTACATGAAATTTTTTTCCTTTAAAGATAAGATGACACATTTTCAATTTTGATAGATAATTGGATTTATAAAAGAAAGTGAATTATAAACTATATAAATTTAAAATTAAAAGTTTTATTACGAGTATTAAAAAAAAAAAAAAATCACTTTGTTGTTACCGAAATCGGGAATTTTTGTTTGTTAACTAAATAGAAAAATTCAGCTTTTAGTGATTGTAAGGTTCCAGACTCCTGAGTTCAAGTGGAGAAGAAACGGTAGCTGAAAAAATCTCTCTTTTAAAAAAAATTGGCCTTTTGTTTGTATTAAAGCCACGATATTGCTCTATTTTCTCAGCTATATGCTTCATTAAAAGTGAAGAACTACTTAGTTTGACAACCATTCTATGACAGAAGGAAGAATGTATCGAAAATATCAGCAAATTTACTTATGGATTAAGATTCTTAAGGAATTTTAAATAGCGATCAGTGAAGAAAATGTGCTTTCTTTATAGAATAGCCTCTTGTCAAATTAGTGGTGAAATATTCATAAACTTAACATTGAAAAAACTATACTTGTTCGGAAGAAGGTAGCATTCGTAACACTTAGGCAAGCATATGAAGTTGAATTTCTGAAGAGTTTAAATGTGTATACATTGCGTACATTAGTACTAAAGAGAAATTTTTTCATATATTTATAAGTAACGAACCAAAACCAGTTAATTTATATTTAGGAAAATTACAATTTAACATAAGACTAGGAATCTCTATTTATTTAAAAATGTAAATAATATGTAGAAGAGTTAGTTGGACTGCATAGTTAAATACATAAAACTGTATCGTAAGCGAGGGTAACTTTAGGACTGGCAGGGTGACTTTGAGACATCGCATAAAATTTTACTTTTGAATTTTCCGCCAACACCACCATTACGAATTGCCACATAATCTTCTTTACTGCTTACTCTGATATGCTCTGCTACCTGACGGCAAATATTTGAAGCTGTAATTGTATTGTACTGACGTCTGACTGCATTATGTCTTGGTTTTTTTTCCCATTAGTTGTGACGTTTTAAGTTTTTAGTTCCTGTTAAAACTTTCATTCGAATTCGAATGACAGAAAACATTTCATTACCAAAAGGTAGATATATTTCGAAGTGCATTATTTGAAAAATATATTTCAAGTGCTTCTTATGCCTTTAATTCTGTTACTTAATTCAATAACGTCAATGTCATAAATTAGTAGGACTTAGTGGTAGCACCTTGAGACACCTAAGTAGACCTACTGAATCAAAAAAAAAAAATGAAGAAGAGATAGCACCTAATATGCACTCAGCAGCAGCGATGATGTGAGTGCTAAGTTTTCACTCCAAGATTCCGAAGACAGGAAAACTTTCCGAGATTCGGAAGAACAGCCAGCAACGTCTTCACCCCATATGGGAAAATTCCCCCCAGAACCTTAGGGTGAGCGACTACGTTCTGTGAAATACGAAGGTGAAATTTACCCAGGACGAATCAATAAGATAAAAAAAAAAAAATACGATGAAGAATTCGTCTATGCGATGAAAATGTCTTCCCCAATCTGGAAGTGGCTAACTAAGTTCTGGAAAATGTTTTATTCGATGGAAGAAATCATGCAGAAAATCAACCAGCTTACTCGAGTTGATCGACGGGAAATAAACCTGAAGTAATACTTAAGTTTGAAATTTTATGAGTAATTCACAATTTTGCACAAGTACAGGATAAATTGAACGAATCCATCGAATTCCTTTAACTGAAAAAACTGTAAAGAAAGAAGTTCAAAAACTGACCTCAATACAGCGACATTTTAAGAAATGCAATCATGTTTAATAAACTAAATTACAGAAATCGAAAATACAAAGTTCAATCTTAAATTTGATATTATTTTGATGAAAGGTGACATTTTCACACATTTAATATATTTCTTTATATCAACTAGTATGTTTCAATTTCTATCTAATTCAACTTAGTGACTTATTAACTTATTAAATAATTAATAAATACTTTCAAGAGCATGTTTATAAAAACTCAACTTATTTTTCAAAGGAAAGGAAGATGGCTTAGTTAGTTAAGCGCATGACTTTACTTGGTACACTTACCTTAATAGTTCAACTTGTCGCTAGTAAATCTGCAAAAGAAAATCTCAGTAATTTCCTCCTATTTCATTACTACACTTTTATGAAGATGATTGATATGACCTTGTAAACGTAGAATAGGAAAATGAAAAGTAATTAAAAAAACTTTTCGTTGGATAAATCAATTAAATAAAACCTCATGGTAGCTGAAAACAAGAAAAAATTATCAGAAGAATGGTTCGCTATTTTGAAATTAGATTCATTAAACTAATATGTTCTTACACGCAATTGGATACACTATTTAAAACAAAAATTACACATTGATATTCCATGCGTATGCTTAATTTCTTTATTTTTCATAACAACTTAACGAGATCTCGATTCGTACGTTATATTATTATTCATCAAAACACGTGTTTTTGTTTAGTAATGGATATATAACGTTTATTTTATAAATATTATTATGACAGTATAATACGACAGTTATTATTACAACATAAAAACTAAATATGTAAGTAAAGGTATACATAGTAAGTTTGTTATTTTTTCTCTTTAGAGTAATGTTAATTCAAATTCAAACTCATTTTTACTGTACTCTATAAGATCTGAAATTAACATTTATATATTTTAGGAAAAATTCTAAGGTATTTGAGAAACTATAGAAAAAAAAATTATCCTCACAAATAATGCAATTTTAAAATATTAAGAATATCTGATTCTACCTAATTATAGATTTAAATTCATGTTTTCTTTTTCCTTAAATTTTAATAGTTTGTTTTAAACAGAATTTGATGCAGTTGAGAATGAATCTACGAAAAGAAACAATACGGAAAATTACCTCTACAAAATTTATTCACTAATTATAACTAATTTTTTGCACTAAAATATTCATAAATACTTAGGGTTAAAGGGAAACAGATTAAGTTCCAAATTGAAAATTTGACATTACTTTAATGAAACTTATTTTTTGTTTTTGTTTTACTCATTTAAATTAAATTTATTTTGCAAATTCGTAACAAATAAGATTTTCGTTTAATTAAAATTTTCGTCTCAAATCGTTTGTATTATCAAATTGAAATTTGCTAAAATTTTCTTAGGACATGGTTGTCTCACAGAGAATCACTCTAAACAATCTTCATTTGAAAAGAAATGGAATAAAAAACTTTAAACACATGCATAAAATTATTATATAATTATATTGGATAAGTTCATCGTATTAATTTCATATAAATTATTTCAATTCTAAAAATCTATAAGTATACATATTGTTATTTCTCTAGTTTGTGGCACAAAAAGTTTATGTGCAATTAGATAACTTTGATATCATTCACTACTTCCTCTATAAAATCCGCTCGTGAGGAAATGATTATCAAATTGATTGAACGTCCTTGAACGTGCTGTGAGGCCATTGCTTTTTACGTTACTCGTCTTACGCGTTTCACGTGAGGTCGTTGCAAATTCCTAACCTGGTTTCGACATTTTTACAGAAGGCCAAAATCCATTCGGGGACACACTCTTACCCTGGGCCCCTTAGGGCCCTTTCAACAGCCACGTGTGCACCAGCCACACAAGGTTAATTCCAAGTTGTTGTCGGGGCACCCTTGTTTTGGGGCCCAGACGTTAAATAATAGCCATGTTGTGGTCACGGCGAAGAAGGCGTGAGGTGTTTACCTTGGACATTGCGGTTGTACCAGTGATCAGAGAGGTTTGGGTTGGTGAGCCTCTGAAGAAGGAATGCTGGGTTTTTAGATATCTTCAGGCAGGAATTGAGGGAAAGGGGGAATCTACTTCGCAACCACGAAGTTTAACTCATCGACATCGTGTTTTTTTTTTTTTTTTTTTTTTTAACGTTGACATCATGTTGCTTAACAAACAATTATCTGTTTTCTGGAATGTGCCCGACCACTTCTATGTTATGAAAATAATAAGATTTTATCTTACTTCCTGTTGATGTTGAACTGTCTGGATGTTTGACCTAACCTTATTAAAGTCAGTAGAAATAACTATTACCTTTTGCTGTAGTTTTATAAAATATCATTGTACATTTCAATAGAAAATGGTTAGTAATAGAGAAAACTATTAATGGGAAAAATTTAAGCAAGGTTATTTAAACAATTGGCTCATCAATAATAGCTTAAATATCAATTTAATTAATCACTAATAGACTATATTTCTGTGGGAATTCAATGAGAATATCAATTGATAATTAAAAAAAAACAAACAGTAATTAAGAAATATAGAATGCTTATTGAATATTTTGCATAAGAAAAAGGACACATTCAGAAAGTGCTCTCCTAATCTATTCAAGAAACTCCCTTCACAAACTTCAAAAGTTTGATGTGTCACATTCAAGAAATTTTTTTCAAATCAAGCATTAATCTTGTTTGTAATTTTAGGGTTTACATAATACTGACAACTGTAGAGTGTAAGTGCAAAAAGGTATTCTGATGATCTCTCTTTATGTAATTAAGTAATTTTATACATAACTTTTAATTCTAAATATTTTTTTTTTATATATATATACATTTCTTTCCTATTCACTGTACAATTTCGATATGGTTTTAAATGGATATTATATAGGTTAGAAGTTGTAGAGAAATTAAATAACAAAAATTATTATTAACAGAAAAACAACTTGGGAAAAACTTAATAAAACATTGACTATGTTTTATAGTGTTTTTAAAGTTAGTTGAGATCAATTTAATTCAAAGAGATCATCAAAAACTGTCCACTTTATGGCAAACTAAATAAGCATATCTTTTAAATAATATGACATTGTTTATTTCCCAATTTAACTATTATTTAACTTACTTTCAAAGTATAAACATTTTTCACATTTAAATTAATATAAAAAGATATTGCTGAGCATAAAAAGATATCGGGGATGTTCAAATCACTAATGAATTAAATATAAATTCAAAAAATGTAAGTTTATTTATTTTAGGGAAAAGGAAGAAAATGTAAGATAATAATGTAATATAATGTAAAAGAATAAAGATAAATCAGGACTTATAGCATTGTATATTTACCAACGAGTAGTTTAGACCTAGTCAGTTTTGTAAGTGGAACAGTATGATGACTGTGAAGCAGTAAGAAACCAATGACTCTAAAAATTCAGGTTTAGATTTGTAGCTATTTACTGCATAAGTTTATATTTTTAGAATTCATTCACTGAAATGAAGTATACATTTATATCCTTTTGATTTATTCGATACAAATAATTACACTATTTTTAATGAAATTTACCTGTTGCAAGACATTTTTTAAATATTTGAAAAGCATACCTAAACTAGTGATAACTTTTATTTATAAGGGATTAATTTGAATTTATATTTGAAATATAATAGCTCACAGCTGTTAGGAGATTTGTCCAAAACACTGAACTGAAGAAAATATAAATAATTAATGACACTAGTGAGAACGAAATTGTATAAAAAGAGTAAGATGTTATTAAATAATATAAATACTAAAAAAAAGTTAACCTTCTTGGTAATGCGAACTATGGCGCATCATTAAACATTTTTGAAATTTAACTATAGAACTCATCTTAAAATTTAAGAAATTTGTCACAAACAATATACTTCAAACCAATACATTCTGTACTCAATAAAATACTTTAATAGCAATATTTGATTGACCTATACATGAAATAATAACTATGGTACAATAACAATATATACATATTTACACAATGCGAGAGTCGACGAGGCACTTCTATTTCCAAAACAATTTGACTATGACATTTCATTTGGAGCAGCTCCAGACTCGATTCATCTATTGTACCACCAGTAGCACAGACGCCACATAACACACATAATAAAATAAAAGTATACATATTAAAAGATAACAAATTCTGCTGCACATCAAATTCCGTTCGTTATACAATCATATTTTAAAACTTGCAAACATTCCTTTTTTCGTATTGTATGCTTCCGCTGCAGTTTCCTTCAGTTGTTCCTCCCTAAATATCAATAATTAATGTTTAAGAAAAGAAACAGTGAAATAAGACTTAAATTAATGCGAAATAAGTGTGACAAATCAAATATTTTATGAAGACTCTTTTCTTGAGAGTTGACAGTCAAACATCTGATCTGAAACTCAGAAGTAAGAATTAGTGTTTGTAACAAAGCAAATATAAAATTCACTTCAAAATAAATAGTCAAAATAGCCATATTTATTAATAAATTATTTATTCAGATTTAATTTTAATTTTTAATGACTTTTTGAACAGTTTTTTAGAATTTTTGTACTTTTTCTTGTATACTTACACTTAATGTAATAATTGGTAAAGCATATTCCGTAATAGGAACTTTAATTCGTTATGGAGATTTAAATCAGAAAAAGACTATTTTGATATTCAGTTTATCATATATTTATGTCATATATCGTTTGAAAGAATAAATAACTATTTGTTTTCATTTTATTACTTTAAATAATAACTTACTTTCTTGATATGCTATTAAGTTTTAAAAATTTTCTTCGATACATATAAAGCTTCGATGGAAGAATTAAGTAACATAGTTGCCATTAAAAGTAATAACTTCGTCTAGCTTTAACTGGAGATAAAATTTTCATTGAATAGTCGTTAGTCTCTGAGGACTGATAGTTAACTTTCCATTTAGGAGGCGTCAGTCCCTGAGGACTGACAGATAATCGATCGTTTGGCAGGAATATTCAGCTAGTATCAAGGTTAAAAATTAATGTTATAGTTTATGTGAAGTTAACTAAAATATTATAAACAATTATATGGTTTGGATTTTCAAATATTATAAAATAATTACGACATGTTTAACTAACTTCCTTTCCTTATGTGATCGAATTTTGTGTTTAAATGTTAGACGTAACTCAATGTAGGTTTGACAATATGAATCTTAATAGAAAATATAGCAAAATCCTCTCCACGCTTAAAGTGCTAAATACCATATTAAAATTATTGTCACATTTTATAATGTTAAGTCGTGTTTTATAACTACGTATATTCAATAAATAAAAGTAGCTATAAAACATGACTTTTTAAAAATTTAGTTACACAAAAAATTAAAAATATATATTATGATTATAAGTATTAGTTATTCGTTAAAATAAATAAAATTAACGTTTACAGGTTAAAGTTTATCTCGAGAAATTCTCCGCGTTTAAGATATACTCCTTGGACTCAAGAGACAAGCAGCGAAAGCATACAGCGACATTAACGAAAATTAACAAGCAGCAGTTAGACAAATAACTAATCAAATACGAAACAATGAAAATTTTAAAACACAAAACCCATAGGAAGGGGGAGAAGAAACCCGTATCTCAAACAGCTTATTCGTTACAAAAACAAATCTCCTCCATGAAATATATACTCCAAGTATCTGGATGTGAAATATGTCACTCTTCCGGTTGAAGAAATATACATGTCCCAAATTTCGCGAATTGCTGCCCCGATGGAAAAACGAAACAAAAAGTGTTGGTAATAAAATAAGTTTCAAGATTCTACTTCTTTCCTTCGCTTCTCTTTTTTATTTCCTACTTTTCTGGAAGAGGAGATGGGGTGATGAGTGAGGTTGGGAAGCAAAGAGCCATCTTTTGTGATAAGGAGAACAGGATGCAATTTCTCTTGATTGAATTCTGAAAGAAAAGAAAATATACTGTAAGAAGGCAATTAGTTTTACTTGGACATTCATTTCATTGATCTGAAAGTAAACTAGGAGTTTTCTTCAGAAACCGGTTCATTGACTGAAAAGCTCTTTGGGAATTTGTATTGTTGTACTCGTTTCGGTTTTCACGCGACAAAGTTTTTAAATACAAAATAAGCTCCACTTTCGAATTGAGTTCAACAAGTATCACAATTATGTTTTGAAAAAGTTAAATATTTTATTTCATTTATTACTTTATTTCATTTTAACCCTCTAGTGCATATTGTATTGTGCTACATAACTTATCAGGGAGAAATCTTAAAACAAAAAAAAAGGCTTGGTTAACACTTGATGTTACATATTTGCTACAGAACATTTTAATAAATTATTGAATTAAATAGATACTTAGGATTTTTTTTTTGTATATTTTGCAGTGGACAAGTGCAAAAAGAAAATAATATTCATTAAAAACTCATGCTCTAAAGAATTAAAATTATTCATTGTATGTCAATTTAAAGTATATTAGGTTATAATTTATAAGTTGTAATTTAAAGTATATTAGGTTAATAAAAGTGGAGTTTTTCCTGATCCATTGTGCTGGAATAACTATTCTAGGGCAAAGTGTTTTTACGGATTGTAAAACTAACGACACAAATTATCTTATGACACTTTTAAATATAGCTTTATTACTTGCCTTGAGACTGTATTACTGTTTAGACTAAAATGTAGTCTTGAGTAAAAATAAGAAACCGTTTTCTATCTCTTAGTCTTTTTATAAGACACTGTGCACTAAATTTATTGAAATTTTTTTTGATTGGATGAAAATAACTTAAATTATATACTAATTTCCTTTTAGGGAAGAAATAAAATGCCTGGAATTATGAAATTAAAATTTAATCTACATAAGCATGTCATGACCTATTTATGATAATGGGACATTGGATTGCTATATATTAAATCATTAACTTTTTTTCTGCTAATAAGATCAATATTTGGATTTTAAAATAACTTAAGGATTTTAAAATAATTTAAAATAACTTAAGTTATTTTAAAATCCAAATATTGATCTTATTAGCAGAAAAAAAGTTAATGATTTTAAAATCAATAATAATGATTTTTTTTTAATAATATTCGGCACATATTCTTCTTATTAAAATTGGTTACAGTTTAATAAAATATTATTTTACTTTAAATGAAAACTTGTAATAAATATTTGAAGGTATAAATTGTTTTCTAGTTATTAAATTCTTAACCTATCAAGATTTTATTTTGAATTATATAACACAAAATATTTTTTACGAAAACTGATAATTACTGTAATTTACATTTTTAAAATATAACATCATGGAAATTGCTGATAATTGATAAATGTATTTTAGTTTGATTGGAAGATATTGTATGAGTAAGTTAACACTGACACTTAAATAAGGAATAAGTACAAAAAAACTTTTATCCACAAACTTTTAAAGAAAGGGTTTTTAAAGTTCTTTTAATTCTAATTTAGGGACATCGCATGCATAAATTTCACGTTTAGTTTTAACTATTTGAATAAAAATTAATTGATGGTTAAAACGATATTAAATCAAGGCTGTATTCCTATAAAATCACAAAGAATAAAAAAAATTTACAGTTAATTTCAACATCATTTGCTTATTGTTTTTATATTATAAGTATAAAAAATAGTTGAATTTAAAGCTATTGCATGAAATTATCACTATAATTTTTTTTAAGTTACTAAATTACTAATTAAAATCGTGATATGCCTATCAGGAATCCATTTTCTCCATGATATAAAAAAATTTAATATTTATATTTGATCGCACTATATCACAAAATATGCGATTATATATGTGTTTAAATTAATTAGTTAGATGGAATAAAATAGGTTTATAAAACTTGTAAGAAAATGAAATTATATTAAAATTGAAAAATATAAAACATGTAATAAGTAGTCAAAAATGTTATTAAAATATATTTTTTATAAAACATCTTAAAAGTAATTAGTCGATTTGATGTGGTTATCGAGAACGCATTTGTAATTATAATATGTAATTCTAAAATATCTTGAAATAAGAAGAAAAACTGTTAAAAAACTAACTGAAAACAAAAACTAGAATTATTTATTATCATGTGAGTAATATGTTAAAGGAAAACCCTTTTATCTTTGCATTAACTTGTTAAAATGGTTGCATAATTTTTTTATTAAAAATATTTTGAATGTTAAATGTTTTCTGTATTTATATATTTTTATAGAACATTTTAATAAAATATTTATTTTAAAATATTTCCCAATGGCATCATAAGATTAAAGTGGGAGCAAACAAAATTTAACAGATAATATCAGAATCATTTTTGATAACATACAAGAATTATAGAAAAAAATCTACTAAATAAAAGGAAAATTAAAAATAAGAGTTTAGTGGATAAAGATATTTAGAGTTTAGTGGATAAAATAGTTTCAAATATCAAATATTGATTAGTATACATCCCAAAAGATTATTACTTTCATGATTAAACATTATGAAAAGAATGAAATATATGTATGAATCAAAATGTTTTTATCAATCCTTTTATCAACTGTCCTTTATATTTCAAGGATGAACCTTATACTTTAAAATAATTTAAACTTTTATAAGATAACATATTACACTATAACAAATTAAATTATTAACCATTTGGGTGTATTTTTATGAGAAGTTATAATAAATAATATTCAGAATATGCTAATTAAACAAAATAATATGCAGTATAACGTTTGACGATGTATATTTCAAATATCCAGAACTATTAATTCAGAAATGTTTCTTAATATCTTTTTTCAAATTTATAGAATACACATTTCAATACAAGCGCTTCTTTAATTTTAAATTGGTAAAACTAGAATGAAAGCAAATTCATTGTAAATTTGTTTAGAGAATTAAAAAAAATAAAATATATTGCTTAAGACAAACGAATCAAGCAATGCCTTATTCCTGCTATCAATTCCAAATGTACTTATGCTACACCTTATTGAATAGAAAGATATTACGATTTATAGGAACTTTACACCGATATCATACAACTAATATAATTGACTGTTTGTAAACTTGTTGGGTGAATGACTAGTTGGGCGTCTTTATGAATGAAACTTGATTGAAAAGACTTTAATTTTCACATATATATACATAATCTTCATTCTCTCAATTTATGGTTCGATCTTTTTTCATGTCTATTTTAGTTTATTGAAATGTGTGTGTGGCAAATTATATTAATACTTTATTGAACTCATTGTTTTTACATCAAAATTATTATCATTATAATATTCTTTAATTTTTAATCTATAAATATGTAAAATTGTTACAAAAATTCACTTAATATTGTTAAGTTGCCTAATTAGGCACACATGGTCATAGTAAAGCCTCTTCATTTGAGCTTGAATTTTAAAATGGACACTTGACCCCCATGGTTAATGCTAACAATCCACCGATCTACAATTTAAAAAATTTCACATAACAACTCTATTATGAAAATCATTTAAGTATTGAAAGTGACTGTGACAAAAATATGTTTTGTCTATTAAACGCATCGATTCTAAACGCCCAAATTTCGCTACAAAATTTCACTACGTATATATTTCAGTGAAAAATGGCTTGATCCATAGTAACAACGTTTCAAACTCTCAGTGACGATTAATATGGTAGAAAAGTGCTACAAAATCATCCTTCACTAACTAAATAAATGTTGTTATAATCGTCAAAATCCTCTTAACAACTAAAGTTTTTACTAGATTCATGACTCATAAAAAATAATGTCGATAATTAGTAAATTTAAAATTTATGGTACAAAGGTCTGACTAAATCGTCGTGCAAGTAAGAATTTATTTCCGCTTAGAAAACTAATCAGACTCCATATTACTAGAAAAGAGTTTAAAATTAAAAATATTGAAAAAGGTAATGACACGACATAATACTTCAATAAGCCACATAATTGTAATTAAAACTTCTAAAAGTGATCATGATAATTAAAATTAGAATCCACCTACAAACTTAATATTAACAATCAGTTTAAACAATGGCATTATGAAAGATCAGAGTTCGGCCATAATCCATCACCCTGTGCTGAATCACGATATCCCTTTATAAATTTTTTTTATTTATTTTCCCTAACATTTGTTTCCTAACAGAGTTTGAAATTTATTTTGAGCAGAATTTATTTCTAATTCTAAAAGAAATTAAACACCCTTATAATGACTCCAATAAGTATGTTTATTTTATGTAGAACATAACACTATTTTCATATTAGCTGAGATTTTTTCGAAAAATTAAAATCCTCAAATAAAATAGCCAAATATAAAGTAATTCAAGAATATCTTAGTAAGCAGTGCATATATTATACAAAAATTTGTTTTTTGTAAGTATTATACAACATCAAAGCATACGAGAGGAAATTACTAAAGATTGAATCCCTAATTTTGTGTGTGTGTGTGTGTGTGTGTGTGTGTAATTGAAAAGAAATGTAAGTGAAAGTGTAATGTAAGTGTGTGGTTTGTAAGTGAAATATTATAATAAAAACTAAAATAAGAATAAGTATATATATCTTCTGTCTAATTAAAAAGTTCAAATAAAACTGACTCCAATTATTTAATGTTTTAAAAAAGAAAAAGAAAATTTAATAAAACTGTATAATCTATACCATATATACGTATTATAACTTTAAAACACTTAAAATCATAATAAAATCACGTAATTTGATGTCCGTATCAGTTTAGAACTTTTTCCTATTAAGTCCTTCCACAATTTTACTACTTCTACTATAATTTTGTGAGAAGCTCAAAGTTTCTAAACTACAGTCAACTTATCAATCTCGTTGAGGTCAACTTTCCGTGAGAATATTACAAATAATACAGACACGTTAATTATTCTGAGACGGTATCTAATAGAAATATTTAAGAGGAAATTCATTTACAAAACGTGCAAACAACAAACATGCGCCCCATATCACTTTCATATCAGCAAGGTTAGTAAATTTGCATAAAATTCGATCGGGATTTCTTATTCTGGTAGCTTGAAAATTTAACTGAAGTTGAAAGTTTAACTGGGGGCTTTGAAAAAAATCTATGGGTGGTTCTAATATAGACTTCAAATTAGGGTATTGGTTTTGAACTTAGATCTTTCGGGACCAATTTTTCGTCAAACTTGCCTATTTATAAAACAACTCCGGATAATATAGCAGTGTACTTTTAGTGCACGTGCCAGTAGCAATTCAACTATTTGTTGATTAAAAATAAGAGATTTATTTCACAATTAATCGCAGCCTATTAGTGAAAGTATTTCACCACTGAATGAATGTATTTTTATATTTCTTATGACACTGGAGGAAAAAAGTAATTAAAAGATAATAAATCACCTAAAAAATATGTACACAAGGTTCAACTTTATGAGTTATGTTTTTTTTTATATATATACAAGATCAAGAAAGTATTTTAATTAAAACTTTCTTATTATGACAAAATCATTCTAGTAAATCGTCACGTAACTGATTATTATTATTATTTTTTTTTTAATATCTTTAATTATCTTATTTATTTAACTATTCTCATTTCAAGACCGAGATACTTTCCAAAAGAAAATAGAAATTATTCCATTATGTTTTTATAAAGATAAATAAATTGTAATTAACTTAAATTTCTGAGATCATTTGTAATACATGTAATAAATTCTTTAGAAATTTTCACAAATTGTCGAAATAATTGTCTACAATAACCAGCCAATTTTCTATTTAATGGAAGTGCACAACTTTTCTCTTTCGATTTGCTAGTATTATTTATAAAATCACAGTCTTGGGTTGGAGGAAATATAAAATAATTATTGGCGATGTTAATAAATAAGGAAAAAAAATATGTCGTTGGAATTATTCGGCTTTTTGAATGAATATTCAGAAGCAATATGAATTTTGATTATACTCTTTAAAGTACTCCATCTGCTACAAGTCTGGTGCTGCATTTATATTAATCTTGAAACATAAATTCTGCCCTATTAGTATTCTCTTGATTTTTTTTGCAAACAAGTTTCTGCTGTGTAATTGAAACTTATTATACCCTACTCTTGACCCAGTAACTCATCTACATTATTTTCCCTAAATGTGTTTGTGAAACTAATCAAGGTAACGGTGTTACATTAAATTATAAAGGCTTCATTTTCAAATAAATGTTTAAATTATTCCTTTATAAAAATTATAAAAATATTTAGAGCATATAGACTCTAGACTTTAATTTTTAATTTGTTGAAAAAAGCAATACGTCAAAATATAAAGTTTTTTATTGTTTAAAAACAATATTGATAGGTTCATTATGTAAACGTTCAATGAAAATGTATTGGTATATTCTCATGTATATAAGTGCATAGCTTATGAAATTTAAAAATATAGCAAATCAGATTAAAAAATCTGCCTACAATTCAATAATATAAATTTTAGCTAATACCCTAATATAATTTATACCCTAATATGCGTAACCGTCTCTTTATGATGTACAATAAATAAATTATAAAATTTTATCAAAGTAAGAGGTTTAAAATAAAATTATTCAAAAATTAAATTTTATGAGTTTTAAGTTCACGACAATTTTCTATTTTTTAAAGGAAGTGAAGCATAGTAAGTTAGTAATTTAAATTTTAATAGACACCTAAAAAAATTTCCATTCGGAATATAATGCACTTTTTATTCCAATTTATTCTTTACTATTTCCTCAAATTAATTAACAAAAATAAGTTAAAAAATAACTTTTTGTAATGTTAATGAAAATAAATATTTAAAATTGTATTCACCAAAAACATTTTATAAATAAAATAATATCTTCAACAGCCAATTTTACTCTTTAAATATAATCATAAACTTTAATTTTGTCGAATGTACTTTATTAAAATGCCATACAGAATTAAAAAAAATAAATTAAATGATCATTTAATTATTGTATGCATATTATAAAGATGTATTTAGTAACTGTAATAATAAAATCTAATGTTGTGTAGATCAATATAACATAGCAAGTTAGAGACAGGAATTATAGTAGGAAAAGTGTTGATTGAAAATCAAGTGTCTAAATATGAGAGTAGATATAATATAAAAATATTATTTGTGGTTTTAAAGAAAACTTCAACATTGGATACTATGACATATTCTCAACCATATCCTGTCTTCAGAAAATTATTTTTCTCTCCTAATTTATCTTGTATTTTGCCGTGTTGAATTACACATTTGGTTAAAAATCTAAAAACAAATAATGAACTGTGAAGATGCATCTATTAAAAAAATCTCAATAAAAAATTACCTATCATTTGGCAATTTTTTTAGATGAATTTATCTTTAATTTTGGCAGTAAAAACCTTTTTACAAAATATAATAACAAAAATGTTTTATAAACAGAAATATTAGTTTCGGACTCTTTTGTATATTCTTAATAGAGCCTATCATTTTCATCTATGTTTTTAGACAAAAAAAAAAAATGTTTTTCTGAAAGCTATGGAATATTCTGAATGGAAAATTTAAAGAAAAACTTAAATTTCTGGTGAATGTAAGGGAAATGTAAGTTTTATAAATAGACCACAATGTAATTTTCCCCTTACTTTTAGCATGGAATGATTAAAAAGTGTATCTTCCGACTTAAATTTTAGAAGAAGAATTTGAATTGTTTTATTTCTTTGAAAAATAAACTGAGTGATGTGAAACTATGCATAAAATTTAAATTTTTTAAAGTAAACACATTAGTACTTTGGCTAGTATTTATTACAACAAGATATTTCATTACATATTTTAAGTATTTTTGTAAAATCATGGTTTTTAAGAAATCCCCAAAATCAGCAAGAAAAAGCATGTATTTTAATTCAGTGGAACAATGCTTGGAGTAGTGCTTTTTTCAGAATAAATTTTTTAACTAATCTCTAAAGATACATGATGCCACGTTCTTTGCCAAAAGATTTTGAAGTTAAATCACTCGAAATATTTTATAGAGCTATTACAAAAAAAATTTAAAACTGTTTTTTATGTTTTGTTTGTAAATTTTACACTTATCACGGTGACCGCTCATTTTTTGAGCAATAGCTCAGACATATAGAAATAAAAGTGATGTAATAATATATTATGAAGTTTCTAATAATCATTAAAATTTAAAATAATAATAGAATTTATAATAACCCATAGTACTTATTAAAACCAATAATATTAACAATTATTCATAGTATTTATGTCAACCATTATTATTTGTAATAAACCATAGTATTTTAAAAGTTAAGAAAACAAAGGATTTATATTTTTAATAAATACACAACACATTCTTTCAAAGAACTTAATTTAAATTTCTGAATGAAGAATGCATTAATTATTTGTCACTGGAGATAAAAAAACATACATTTACAATAATTTATTTTAATTTAGAAATAAGATTACTAGTAAAAAATCCATTGAATTTTATTGGATTTGATATTAAGTATGCATGAAATTGTTACTATTACATATAAAATTATGTATCAAAGAACCAGATATGCTGGTTTTATAAACAGCAAACTAATGGAACTGGTGATTGGAAAATTTAAATAAATTCAGATATTCATTTTGGTTTGTAATATCATTGAATTTTTTAATTATTAAAGAACCACTCTTAAATTAAATTTTAATATTTTTATTAAAATAGTATATAAAGCCTTTCCTGAACTATAAAATTAAAATACTTTCAACCACTTTATACATGCATTAAGTATTAAAATAGATGCGAAAATACTTTTCGATCTAAATAAAGAGGATAAAAAGTTCAAAAAAAAAAATCAAAAAATCTTTATATAAGAAGTATATGATGACTGTTCAATTGGTTTCTAGGTACCTATCATTATAACCAATCCTCATTTAAATCTGATGAACATAGAACTCAAGAGGTTAATCCAAATATTTTAGATTGCGAATTTCAAAAAAATTAGCAAGTATTAAAGTTCAACAAAATGTTTATTTTGCTATTTTAAAAAAATAGTTAAGTGGGTCTTAATGTATTTAATCATTTTATAAGAAAATATTTTATTTGTTAAATAACAGACATATCACATTTTTTACCTAATTTAAATTAACTAAATTTATATATGAAGTTGCGTTCGATTAAGTGGTTTTCCCATTTATTGGTGGGAATTCTATATTTTAATTTGTCGTGGAAAAGGCATATTTCTTGGTGAATTGGAAGATAGAATGTTACATTAAATTCTATGGAACCCCCCCCCCCCCCAAAAAAAAAAAACACATTAGAATAATGATACATTAGGAAATTTATAATTAATCGTAACCTTTCCATATCTGTAATGTTTACAACTTTCAAGGAAGTTAATGTCTAAATTCTTACTTCTGAATATAAATTTCTTATTTGACAGATGGATAGCCAAAGGGAAATCAAATCATTTTTATGGATCAATCTATACATAAAAAAGTTGGTAATGATATCTTGCTTTGAATACATCTACTTAAATTATCTTTAACGTAATGAGAATTGGTGTTATCTAATTTTATGTTAGAATGAGCTTTTAAGCTTTATTAGATTATAAATATTTATTATTATTTAAAATAAAACCTTATTTTGACATAAAAATACTAGAAAAACACAAAACTTTTCTTTCCAAATTATAGCTCAATTTTCTATTTCCTAATGTTTCCTTTTTTAACTTTATGAAACATACTTTAAAATTCTACAATTTTTGTACTGTTTAAAATCAAGAGCTTTTTGTAGACGTTCTTTCTAACATCTTCACCCCCAAAAGCTCAGGGGAAAAAATTAAATGAAACAAAAGAAAAATGCAAAAACTTACGAACTAAAATACAGGAAAAATCTTCACATTGAAATGACACTTTCGTATTATTATTTAGAACTTTTCAACATAGAAGCTTATGACAGTAAATTTGTTGTATTTCTTTTTCTTTTGTGTTTTTGAACACACGTGTACAAAATTTGGGTAATTTACACAGGCCGGGATATCGGCAATTGAAATTACCACTATCATGGGAAAAAAATCAAGTTTTTTCTTTTTAAAGTATACAAATGTGAGAAAAAGAAAAATCTCCACCGTCAGCTTTATTTATTACATATAATCATTAATAAACTTATTACAAACATATATAGGGAGTAAAATCTACATTGTGTATTTATATTTTGCTATAAAATATTAATAATGAAACAAAATTCTGAAGTCGTGATTTTTTTTAAATAAATTGTGGTCATTGAAAAAGCATGGAATTTTTTTCTAACCAAAGAGTCCGAACTCATGATATGGCTCACAGGCCGAGTACCATCCTCTGTGAAACACAGAAAACTTTCATCCAAAAACGAAATCATGTCTATTTTTTCATTTCCAGCAGATTTTGAAGCAACACATTAAAAATGCTTGTCATTCAACAGCTATACATGTCATGGAGGTGTGAGCTAAAGCCCGAATATCAATGAAATTAAAACAAAGTGTGGTGTCTAAAACATAAATTTTGTTTCATAAGTGGGCAAACTTGAAGTTAAGTAGTTAGTGCGTACATGTACATCAGCGTTCATTCACTTTGGGCGGAAAAAAAAAATCTCCATCACTCTTCAATGACCACAATTTCTGTAAAAAAAACTTACTTTAAACCAGAAACTATGTTTAAAGTTTACTTATATTTTGAATACAACCAACCATTTCAAAAAGGTGTGTCATGGTGATTTTAGAAAGAATAAAATTTTTCAAATTTTGCATGATATCAATTTTCAATTTTTAACAAATTTAAGTGGGGAAAATGTAGGCAAGGTAATAGTAGTAAACTCATTTTCAATTTTGTTTCGTCATAACGACATTTAAATTTGATTATTCTATTTCAAATGGAATATCACAAATAAAAAACATGAAAAGTTGAATGATATATTTTATAGACTTTTGTAAATAAATAAAAACAAAAAATTGATTTGCGAACTATATTTCAGTTTAAAAACATCTTTAATATTTTATCTATTTTGTATTATCCCTTACACAAACTAATTTAAGATTTTGATATTTATAAGGAGTTTTACATTATTATATGAGCTTATTACTTATCTTAAAATTATGAAACTTATACTTTAGTTATAAAAACAGTACATCCAAGCTTTCAAATGACTAATATATCACATATTATGAAATAATTCATGTAGATATGTTACTCATTATATATATAGGCTCATCCTAACAAATTATATTATGATTTATACATAAGACAAGTAACAGAGTTTTTTTTTTTTTTTTTTTTTTCATAACTAATGCATACTTTTATAGTTGATAAAGAATTTTACTATGTGACACTTATTTTAATTCACACTGAGTTCAAATGTATAACGATGAGAATATTTAATATAATTTTAATAAAAGCACATTTCAGTCAGCATATACAATTAAAATAAAGGATCTACTAGTTATAATTGTTTTGTTTAATAGTACTGTTTGTTAAAAAAAATCATATCGAAGACGAATGTTTAACTTTGAAAAAACTTAATATTTATTTTCTTTATTTATATTAACACTAATAAATTTTTCGTAAAAGTAAATTTTTTAAATATTAATATAAAATCTATATTTCATTCTAGTATTGTAAATTGTAGCTATTTTGTACGTTAAGATGTTGTGTATATTAAGCTATTGCATATGCTGAAGAAAAACACACAAGAGACTGCGTAACTAAGAATTTGAGCTATCAATAAAAATAAAAATTTACTAACTAAATGAAATACATTAATTTTTTACGTAACAAGAAAATCATTCATATCTTTTCAGTTAGGTGACAATTCCAGTTAGGTAACAATTAAATATTTAAAGTTTAATTATCTATTTTCAGGTTCGCGATATTTTAGTAAGTTTAAAATTAAGCAGAAATTTAACGAGCATTCCAAAATAAAGTACAAAATATTTAATAACTATGTCTCGTTTACGTAGTTAGATAACTTCGCCTAAAGCCATACTCTTAATATGATATCTTATGATCTCGATCTTTAATAAACTTCGGGTAGCTAAATAAAAAAATTTCTGTAGAAGTTTATTTTGAAAATGAAAGAAAGAAAGATTCTTCATGAAATATTAAACCAGTCTGCATAAAACGGTAAAAACACTTCTTCATAATTTTTGTAGTAACATTTCAATAAAAAAAATATAAAAAAATCTATTGGAATGTAACTAGTTAAAAAATGTGATTGACAGAGAAAAATATAAATAAATTTAATCAATTATTTTCTTAACAATTTTCACTATTCTTAAGAAACCCAAATTCTTTAAAAACTCTTTTTTTTTTTTTAATAATTTTTTACCCCATAACAATATTCTTTTTATTCATCTCCTACATATCAATATAATATAAAAAGCTTCATCCCACATTTAGTATTCCTAGATAGAATAAAAGATAATAGTTTTTACACAGCTTGTTATTATAGATTAACTACATTGTATAACTAATTATTTACCTGTTTTAAATTTCCAAAAAACGCATTTATTGCTTTTTTTTAATAATAATCTAGATTCCTTCCAACCAAAAAGCTTAATTCAAATACATTTATTATTTTGTGTTTTCATTTGTACAAAATTTCTTGACATTCATCTACAATTAAACATTTCCAATATAATACGAAAAACTTTGTTTTCAATCCAAAAAAATATGGTCTCAATCTGAACAAATGTTCTCGAGAAATTGATGTTTATTCATGCAAGATATCTAGATAATTCAGACGAATATTCTAATTTTTTTTAAAGAATATCTTTCTAGAAACTAAGTCATATACAAAGGAATACAACAAAAAATTCAATCTTGCTCAGATATTTCATTTATATGATATCATATAAAAAAGTATTCAACCAAATAATCCAATGTTTACAAAATTTATTATTTAATTTATGTTATATCATTTTAAGGAGTTTAACTAAAAGATCAAATGCTTATATAATTAACTGTATAATTTATTTTATTGAATTACTCAAAACAATATTAGCATTACCATTATTTTATTTACCTAAAAACATAAAAATATTCGTTAATTAAGGATTATGTTCTCAATAAAAACTGAAGCATGAATTTCAATTAACTCTTTTTGGTGCTTCAAAATTAGTGATTTGTGGAAATAAAAGCTAATTACGATTTTTTTTTTTTTTACATAGCGTTCCTCGCTTTACCTAATCGAGCTTAAGTGAAAGTTTAGTCCGCCTCTAACCGCAGTCATGCTTCTACCAGCAATGACGATATCAAATTTGGGTTTTCCTACTTTTGCCTTCAGCTTTGTTTACTCACAACCAACGAGGAAGTTTAATGTAGGACAGGAAAGCCGCAAAACTTTTTACTCTCGCACCTGCACCAGGTTTCGAAGGTCTTGCTGCATTGTATATGTCATTGCAAAACCGTTTCGAGATAATAATAAATAAAAAAATGCATGGGATTTGTAACTTGTAGAACAAGCTGTTATATTGTCAACCTAAACCTGTAGCATTCTCTTGTATTAAGATTAAAAGAGATTGATAATCTTTTTCTGCCACATAGATCTAAGACTTTATTTTTTTACTACATTATCTTCCGAAGTATAAGCTTAAAAGTTCTTCGTATTACTACTTTTGCTTTAATATAAAAATGAATTGACAATCTTTCTCCTCCACCTAGATCTAAGCATTCATTTTTTGGTTGGTTTAAAAGTTGAAAAAAATGTACCAGGTATAACAATAGTTAAAATAGACTTATTTTAGGGTAAAATAAATGAAGTTTTATTCTTAAATAAATTAAGAGCCTGCTTTTTTTAATTTACCTTAACATTTAGCAAATGATCTCTTATCATGGGTGTTATACCTTTAAAAATTATTTTATTAAATTTTTAACCAATACTTGGGTAGATATTGTGTCCAAGTGAAGCACTATGCATATGAGGAAAGGGGAAACAAAACATTTTGAGCAAAAGTCGTCGGATACAAAGTTCTGTAAATTTTTTAATTATTATAAAACATTTGGGCGATTTTGAAATTAAGGAGAAATTTCAGTCCTTGTTCTTTTACTGGATTAATATTTATATAAGTATTCCTTTAAATAAGGAAATTGGTATTAAGTAGACCAAAGTTTACATGTAATGTTTTCAGTTTTTATTTTACATATCTATTTATCATTTAAAAAAAATATCCAAAATATGGGACATGAAAGCTCCATGGAATGTCCCCACCTCTGTTATTTTAGTGTTAACTGAAGAAATAAACCTGATTAATAATATATTTGTGGAAAAATCTGGGTTAAACATTTATTTATTATATAAATAATTAACTAATCGCAAAAAAATATAAATTTTAATTTATTTTACCACTTTATTTTTAGTACATAAGTTGTTCCTGGGGTGCTATGGTAACCTCCATGGAATGTATTTAACTTGATTAAAATTATACTAAATAGCAGTACAGTCTTCTTTACCAGAGCTGAAGTGAAGCTCAAATCAACCGTTTTGTCTGGTGATGTTGCTAGATGTGCATAGTTTTATATTGTTTGTGAAAAAGCTGTCCAATCCTCAAAAATCTGTAGATTTCTTTTTGTTCTTATAACCTCCATGTTCAGTAATGTAATTCCTTATGGTGTTAAGCATACTTTTGCTATTACCTTTTATCAAACAGCTATATTTTTTCTCTGAAAGCAAAGCCAGTGTATCCTTAGTTTTTTAAGTTAGGTTTTAAGCATGGCAATCTACTTATTTCTACTTACTTAAAACCTCCATGGGGGTTGTATTAACCACAGAGGTTGCAAATATTATTATTATTTTTTTCATTTAAAGAAAATAATTTTGTCCTTGACCTTTCTTTGAAGTGGTAAATGTATTAGTTTTAGTTTTTTATTAAAATTCTAAGAGTAAAATTTCAATATTTTTATTTATTTTTTATTTTTATGTTTATTTACCTCCTAAAATTCCTTTTAATTTCAGAACACCATTTTCATACCATTTATTGCATAGAAATTTCTTTTAAGTGCTTTTGTGTGCTATCATTTGAATTGAGTCAATAGATGTGCCAAAAGAAATTGCTTCTACACCTTCTCTAAAATTTCAGTTCACACTTGTCCCGCGTTTAAAATAGCCGAATTGAATAAACCTGCGCCTTTTAGAAGTCATTTGAAAGTTTGAAAGGACAGTTTTGTTTTATTGATGAAGTGTTTTTATTAACCATTAATGGTCTGCACATACCTTAATGGTCTGTACCTTTACTGTTTGAATAAGAATAACTAACAAGGCACATATTTCTTTTTTAACAATTCTCACAAACATGAAGTCAAATAACGATTTTTCAACAATACGTTAATATTTAATGGTCTGGAGCAACTAGATATATTTTAACCAATTTTAATAGTGTAGAGATATTTTTCTAACTCTTCTACTATGACAAATTAATTTTATCATTGGAAATTGTATCTGAGTAAAATAAAAGATAAGTACCTATAAAATAATATGAATAATAAAGAATAAATACCGATATAAATTTTGTGTAGTAAAAATTATTTTAAATTTTATGCATAAAATAATGATCTACATTTTATGTAATAAGTAATGATCGGAATTTTATGATATAGATATGTATTATAGATTAAATATTGATAGTAATATAATTTGTAAGTAAATATAGATGTAATTTGATAATAAATATAGATATAATTTGATATTAAATATAGATATAACTTTTTTGTATAAAATATTTGATTTTAATCAAATATTCTGCCTCTTAACTGATACACCAAAAATGTCTTGACTCTAAAGGGTTAGAGCTTTCGTTAACTAAAATTGCTTTTGTAGAAATAAAAATTATGACATGCTCTTAGTTTTATTTCTACATGATCTATATAAATTTGAAGTAAAATATTTAAATTATGTTTAAAAATTATTTCAACATATTTTTTATAATTTACAAACACGTTGTTTAAATTCTGTGCAAATATGAACTAAATACTTCAACTTCCCTTTAAAATCCCGAATAGTATTAATAGAAAAAATATTGGAAACCGAAAACCATTAACTATGATGCCAGTTTTTGGAAAATCAATTTTAATTGGAAGAAATTTATATTTCTTTCAAAAAATTCTCATTTAATTTTTTAACAAACTCTTCTATGTTATATTTAAATTAAAATAATTGTTTTCTTAAATTAAAACAACATAAGTTATGTATTTAGTTTTATCGTTTAAATTAAACAAAACTATTAATTCATAACATATTAGTTCAACTACTAATAAGATATTAATTTGTGTGAATATTAAAAATAGATCATAAATAATCTTTATTGTATGGAATGTGCTTAAACAACTTTATGGAAAGGGTTTCCTAAGATTAGGCAATACATATTAACTGATGTTCTATATGATTTATTCAATTTTAATGTATGTCCGAAAGGTACTTTATCTTCTAAAAAAGCATCCTAGGACCTACATGTATAGAAGGTCATTTAAGAACCCTTTACAATACAAAATCTAAAATACAAAGAATGAATATTTATGTGCATTATTTAATAGGTTAAAAAAAACAGAGACGGTGAGAAAAACAATGCAGAAAACACAAACGTACCAGAAGTCTACCCACGTCATTAAAAAATCAATAGACAAAACCGAAGAAGGGGCTTAAAGAATTGTGCTATCTGGCAAGAAAGACACCACTTTTAAATTTTGCATGATGGGAAACATATTGGATATGATTACATATCAAGATGCACCCTCCCAGCTATTGTTTATGCACTCCTCTACTTATGTGACATTATGAACAGCTATGTATTTTCAATCAGTTACCTCGGAGGTTGCACGGCCGTTCCGGCCGTCGGGACTCCAACAACTCGAATCAGTCAGTCAGTCATATCAAGATGCACATAAAAGTTGCACTTACACGATTTAAGCAAATATTAAATTTGAAATAAAACTAGAATACAATGATAGAGCTTGGAAATTTAATTAAATTATTTGGTAAAGTTTATGCTTAAACTTTTACTGTTAATCAATATAATGAAAAGCTCAATCATAAAAATATATTATTTACAGATATAAATGAGCTCAATTGGCGTACGAACAAATTTACAAATTAGCCGTATACCAATCGAAAATACATGCGCCATTTTCTAAATGGAAAATACTAATAAATACTATAACACTTAACTTTTTAAAACCTTACATTAAAACTCAGATACCTAATATAAATTGCAATAGGAAGGAAATGTCACACAAAGATTACATTATTATTAGTGCTTTAAAATGGAAAAACCTGATTAATATTATAATTATTTTTAATCTTCAAAACTATATGGTTCTATGCTAAAGTAGTGAAAATCCTTAACAAATTACTATCTTATCTCTTCGATCAATATTATAAAACAAAACTACTAATGCTACACAGATGTGCGATTTGTTAAATTAAATGTGTTTCCAAGATGAATTCCCACACCAAAATTCGACCCAAAGTCACAACTGCTATGACCGCAAATACAGGAGTCTATACTAGATGTGTTTGAAGGTCAAGAAGGAAGAAATTAGTAGTAATGTATAAAATTCATCCTGAAATGTTAACCGGAAATGCTTTAAAATACAACAGGATGAAGTACTATATATTAACTAAATGGAAGAACAAAAAATTCACAGCTTTGAATCAAATAGAGATATTGAAAGGGAACTTAAATATTCGAAGACAATATTTCTCTTTGAGTTCGCGCCAAACTCATCAAAACTTCGATATTGTTTTATAAAAAAAAACCCTCCTTCAAATTGGAATTGTTTTTGTTGTCATATATATTGCCAACCTCAATAGTGCAAGATTTTATTCATAAAATGTTTCCAAATTGTACTTGCTTGGTATCTGGGGCTTATGTACCGAAATAGAAACGTGTTTAGAAGTGACTTTTTGTTGCAGTTATTGTCACAATTCAATTTACTTTATTCGATTAAAACAGAGTTAGCCACTAAGAAGCATGAGGGCCAGAATCGGCTCGCAACAGATTTTTCGCTGCCCGCCGGCAGTACAGAAGATTAAAAAAAATCAAATTTCACGGTATGGACTTTATATATATATATATATATATATATATATATATATATATATATATATATATATATATATATATATATATATATATATATATATATATATATATATATATATATATATATATATATATATATATATATATATATATATATATATATAATTGTAATTTGCCCAGAATAGTACGTGTTTACTATGTAGAACAGAGTTCTATAGTTCGTGCCCAAAGAAACTATTTGAAGAAGCTTTCAGCATGATTTTCATCAAGAATAAATACAGGAATAACTAAACTGAATATCATTTGGACAATTTATTAAGATTGACTGTAAAAAATACTGCTACAGACATCAGCATAAAATAAATAATAATTAGCATAAAATAAACTGAACGATTTCAACCGCCATCGTCTCGCAATTAATATCGACTAAAACAGAGTAATCTGGAAGTGCAGTTTAAATTCTTTTATTACAAAGTTAGGGCAAGTCCCATTGTCCAATAGGAACAAAAGATTCACTTTTTTCTTAGACTTTAATTTACTAATAACAATAAAAAAATTCTTAATTACTTGAAGAAAAAAAAAAGAAACAAATATCAATTGTAATTTTAATAGGATAAAAAAAAATCAATATTTTCTGGGTTTTTAGAAATGTTATAAATTGTTAAATATTATAATAATTAAATATACATGTATTGGTGCATCCGTTCCGCGAAAAACTTCAACATAAGTCATACGGCCCGTCTCTAAAAGTTAATGGCGAAAGCTGGATTAAAATCTAGTAAATGGTATATCAATGAGAAGTATGATATTCTTTTTGTTGAACTTGAATCATTTTTTTTAAATTAGGATATGAATTTCTATCTCTGTCTCTCTCTCCCTCTGTCTTTAGCAGTAATTCCTGCAGTGTCAGAATAAAAAACCATGTATTGGATAAATACAAAAAGTAAAATTAGAAAAGAAACTAATTTATACATTTTAATTTTCGTAGCGCTGTTCAAGCCGTATTTGTGTAAAATTTATGTTGTGATAGCATTTGTTTATGTATTTAAAAACATGGAGTTTTGTAGATAGTGAAACATAAAAATGTGTTTTCTAAAATATGACTCTTACGGAATCAGAACAGAGGAAACGTACTAAAAATTATCTTAATTAGAGACATCATATTAAAACATACAAAAAAAAATATTCTTATTAGAAAGGCGTTCACCCTGATAACTGATTCATGATACGAAAGCGTTTTTTATGCATGTATGAAATAATGCGTTCATATTTTATAAAATCAAAAGCGCAGAAAATTTAAAATTCAATATTTAACAGGTAAACTTAATTTTTATCCAGGCAATATTGATATAAGAAATTATATATTTCTCTTTTTCCAAGTAATATATAGTGAAAGTTTTAAAATATTTACAATGTTAGACTCTCTGTCAAATTAGAAAAACAAACTTAACATTTTTTTCGAAACGCCATATTTAAATCACCTTCATAAAATAATAAAAGATAAAGGACGTATATCTCATTTTTTTATATTTCTGTTTTATCTAATTGTAACAAGTAGGTACAATAATAAACACGTTATTTAGAACTACAGTAATCCCTCAATAAAATTACTGTAGTTTCCCAATTTTTGAAAATCAAATTTAAAATAATAATTTGAAATTTATTTTGGAATTAAAAGAATTGCCTGTTATGCTGATTGAAATTATGGAATAATTTTATTTGTTCTTTGCTTTCCCTTCTGCTAAAAAATAGGAAAAAATCTGGGGGATAAAGTTGCATGCATATAAAGTAACTTTACCACCAGTTGTTTTTCAACCTAAACATCCAGCAAAATATTTCTGGGCAGTTTAACCTTTACTAGGAATAAATGATAGCCAATATGCAAGCACAATGTGTTTTGAAAAAATATTATTTCAAAAACATTGCTTTAGTAAGTGCTTTATATGTTATTTAATAAAAAGAAACACACATAAAAGATGTATGCGTATTTTCTTTTAAAATACAAATGTAATCTCTTTTATTTAGGGTAGACTTGTGTACCTAGGGCCACCTTTTACCTAAGGCCACCTCACTTTTATTGAATAATATTTAGTTCTAAGTTTTTTTTTTTTACTTACATGGGTAAATGGCAACACCCAATTGCTCTTTTGGCGACCATTTTAAAATCTTAGAGGAGAAAGCTGTGACAAGTTATAAATGGAAAATGTTTTTATATGGTCTGCAGTAACATTTTGCAGCTGATATCTTTTATTGTTTTACAAAGTTAAGTCAAATACTTTTCTTTGAATTCTAGAAAATAATTTTGTTTGTAACAAGTGAGTACTAAATGAGATGTTTTAATAAGTCCTTTCTCCATGTGAATGTTTAGTAAATACATTTTGTATGAAATTAAAAAGTCGTGTACCGAGGGACATATAGTTGCTTATTGTGATCAAATTGCCAAAACCAATATCTGTTAATGCTTCAAAGCGATAATGCATGCAGCTCATTTTTTTTTTTTTTTTTTTTTTTTTTGTAATCAGTTTTTCAAGTTATCAAAATACCTGTAATTCACCGATCATTTGACACATTACAATTTATTATAGTTATTATATGATAAACCAATGACTGATAATTACTTGATATTGTTTCTTTTATAAAATTCATCTGTGTATGTTTGTTTTCTATTTATTATGGACTGAAACCTCACTTAAAGAGAATGCCTTAGGCACATCAGCTACTGGCCCTAGGTACAACGAGGTCTTGTACCTAGGGTCATTTGTAAAATTTCTTTAAAAACCTTCTATTTGACAGAATATATTGTTCTAAGTATTTATATTGATCCCAATAGGAAGTAATTACTATAACGATGTATGCATATCAGTTTCACATTTTTAAACCGATCAGTGACTCATTTTTTGTGCATTGAATAAAGGCGACCCTAGGTACACAGGTATCCCCTAGTTGTAAAGTTATAAGCCGCAATGACTTCTACAGAAACATTACTTCTATTCACTCAGTTTTACGATAATTCTTTAGTCCGATATATTTTCTTTCATTATAGGTAAGTCAATGTGCTTAAATATAACTATTACCACATATAAGAATACATCCAAGAATACTTCCCCACATATAAGAATCAAGAATATTCCATGAATGTGTCTAATTACAAATAAGAACTAATAAATAAATCCCACAGTAATTATTCACTAAATATACCAAAAGCTTCATTGAAAATGTAAACATTACTAAATATTTATTGGAAATATTTTAAATCACTGTGTCGTATCAACATTTGCCCAAGTCAATTTAAAATTAAAACAAAAATGAATGGCCTTTACATTAAATTAAGTAGTTTATCAGTCATAAATAAAATTTAAAACCTTCAAACCTGTATTTGGATTTGATTAGTTCCTTATTAAAAGATCATTTAATAAGGAAACAAACATTTCTATCTAACAATTGCCTTAAAGCTGTATTACCTACATGTGCCTAGTAACTTCTTAAACTTAATTCTAGCATCGAGAACATTTCTCAAACTCTTTAATTATAAAAATGAAGGAGGTAGCATCAGACCTCTAGGTGTTATCGCAACTACCTCCTTTAATTTTAACGTCGAGAAGAAAACATTCAGAAAATATTACAGCTGGGTGCCTTAGGACACAATTTCCAATCCTTTATCACTATTTCCTAAGAAGATATATTGTTTTGTAAACAGCCTTTCTTAATTGGTAGAAGTCTTAAGAAGTAACAACTTTAGCATCATATATACGGCCCAGTGGCCCTTTCATTCTTCTTGAACACCTGCTATGCAAGCAGTGTATTTATTACTGGTCTCGCAGGTTCTTATTTAGCGTAACCTCTATTTATAGAAGGAATAGCGCTTCTAATTTCGAAGAGATTTTCAATTGGGGAAATAATTTTGAAAATTAAAGTAGATGAATATTTTTCTTCGTTCTATATAGGAAAATTTTATCCCGAGAAACAACACACATTTCAATAGCGCATCTCAGAAATATCCTGTTTTTATAAATTAATAATAATAATAATAATAATAATAATAATAATAATAATAATAATAATTATCGTTCCTTTAACGGTGTTTTTTATTTTCATTTAATAACTTTTCTGAAATTGCAAAACAACGATAAGAACACTTGAGCTTATACAGTATTCGACCACTTCTTGTGTTCTTTAGTGTGAGTATGTCGTTCCTTTAGGTGCGTATCTAGCGACGAGTTGGTTAATACTTAAATAGTTTAGAAATTATATGGCAAATAAAATTAAAATTGCCAACATGAGCTTTCTAACACAGCTTATATAAAACCGAACATATCCGGTTCATAAACCAAAATGAAAGGTATTTTGTTACTTCAGTAAAAAGTTACAGAAAAAGTGTGTAAATTGGAAATTTTTAATAGTTTATGTGGGAATTAATTGAGTTATAAAAACGGGAGATCACAAGAAAATTTTAAATTTTAAAGAACATCACAACTTTTTTGGTATCTTTTTCAATCTTTAATAATTATAAAATATTAAGAAATATTTCCTATTCCAAAAATGTTTTCTTGATTAAATACTGAGGATAATGGTATTTCTAAAGAAAAATAACTTGTTCTATGGCCATTGACCAATTGACCATGCTTTAACAGAGTCATTTTCTTCGGACATTTGCTTTGCCAACAACGCATCCCAACAACCGTATACTTCTATAGCGTTATGCTAACTCTTTTTATAGGTAACAAAATTCTCCTGAAATTTAAAAGGAGCAACTTCCTGTTGTTTACATTTAAGAAGTTGCAAATAATAAAAGATTACGATTTTTTTCTAAATTGTCAAATTATTTCTTCGAACTAAACGTCAAAAATAGTTGAGGAAACTGGCAGCATTTAAGAAACTGATGTCTTAAGGCATGTTTAGCAATCTTATATAATAGAAGTATTGTTTCAAAAGCGCCCTTCTTTAATCGATTGCAAAGAGAAGAAGTAACGGTATCATCAAATCAACAGAAGTTGTGCCGTGACTGTGGATGAACAGAGCTATTCTTTCCACCGGCACCTGTTGTGCCGGTAGCGCATTTCCAACACTGTCTCGCAGATCCTTATTTGAGAGTGACCTCCATTTGTAAACTGCAAAACGCTCCTGAACTTCGGAGGAGAAAACCCCCCATCGAGATGAAATCTTTTCCTGGTCTTCTTTCCTCCTTGAAGACCTCTCGCTGAGAGTAACGCATCACTAAATTAAGAATTTTCAAATTGATGAGGAGGCAGAGAATTGTTGGATGCTCAGGGAAGCAGGTAAAAGTAACACTTAAACCTCTATCGATCACGCTAGATATAAGTGTCATCATTTACTCTTTAACGCTATGATTATTTTTGGATTCCTTCTAACCACTCTAGGCTATACTTCGGATGCCTATGACTGAAAATTGCAGATGATTTGTTGGTATGTCTGTTGGTAGTTTTCCAAATTCTCAAATATAATGCTAAAATACTTAGAAGATCTAAATTAAACTCCTTCCTGAAGGCCTTTTCCTAATAAAACCATTGTTACAATCTGGTTGTAGTTCTTAACTATCCATAAAATGAATTTCTATGCAAAATCCTCTTATTATTATTATTATTTTAACTATAATTTGCGTGTACATACTTTTAATTAACTTCTTCATAATTAGATAACATTATACTAGGTAGTTATAGAAACATTTGGGGGGGGGGGGGGATACAAAACAAAACTGAATTCAACAAAAGATTTGAATCTAAGAACATAGGAACTAAAACGCCGTGTTAACGACTTATCCGACAGATAGATGTATACTTGATGGTTAAACAAAGGTAGTATAAATGTTTGTGTAATTTGGTGTAAACAATACCAGAGAAAAAGAATAACAGTTTTAAAGAATAAATTAAGAGTTATAAGTAAGGGAAATATATGAAAAATATAATGGTTTGATAACATTATATATAAGCTTGGAATACAATGCTAGAAAAGCAAATATTAGGATTGTGGTAAATTAGATTCAACTGAATGTTAAATTGTGTCACCTTACGAAGAATAATTCTATCAATGCCAAACAGGAATTATTTTTAAATACATTCAATAGTGTCTAAGATTAATAAACCAAATGCATTCAGAGCAATAAAAAATAACAGAGCACGTGGAGGGAGTATTTTGTAAAAATTTTAGGACACTGAAGGGTGTACTTATTTGTTTGATTTTGTTTAAGAGTTGGAACTAAATGAGGTATTTGAATAGTGAAACAGTTTTAATAGTTGTATTAAAATAATGTGTTCATGATAACTGAATAATTATATAAAAAACTAAGGAATATTTAAATATTCGAATATTTTTAATAAAATTCCGTTTTTTGAGTCTGAAATATATTTATTGATATGGACCTTCTGCAAAAGTAACTATTAAGTGATTGAAAATCTCCAAAGATAAATAAATCTATTTTTTACCAACGTTTTTTATATGAAGATTTATACAGTGAGTCTGCATGTTATAAAAAAACCTATTATATTCTATAAGGAACTAGATATAAAACGTGATGTATTGTAAGTACTTCGATTTTATTCTTCACAAAAAAGCTTTGTCAACAATCACTACTAAGTTATTTTATTCTTATATAGCATCACTTTAATTACGATTTTATTATTATAGCATTAAACATTGATTTGTTTAAACCTAATTTCCTTTAACCTAATTTGTTTTATTCTTATATAGCATCACTTTAATTACGATTTTATTATCATAACATTAAACTTGAACAATATTTAGATAATATTTTTCTGAAATCCATGTGACCACTCTTTTATTTAATACCATGATTTAGGCAGTCTTACTATATAATATAACAATTGACTTGTAAACTGGCATAAAATATTCAATAGAAAATTTTGAAAAATTACCCCTCCAAACTGTATAAATAAAGTTTATCTATTTAAAAATTATGTAACCTTATTCTAAAACATAAATGTATAACATATGTTATACATTTATTCTAAAATATAAATGTAAAACATATTGATAAGGATTTATTAAAATATTTATTCAAAAAAATTATGTTACTATATTTATGAAATCGTAATGTGGTGGAACCATATAGTGAAATACGATAACGAGTGTAATTACTTTCCTAGTCCAAATGGGAACTTACTCTTTTCGGTGTTTCACATTGTATTGAAAAACGTAGGAAAGCTTGACAGGAAATTTGAAGACGTTAACAAGACAGTATATAACAACCTAACCATTTCTAAAAGCAGATTGCTAAATGCAAGGTTCTGGGAAAAGCGACTTCATATACTTTATAACACAGGTCAAGTTCATGGGTAACAACAAGATTCTTTTAGGCAGTTTTACCCCACGGACGCCACCAGGAAGATAAAAGGGAGAGGGTGAAAAATGTAGTAAAATTCTAGAATTCACAAGGAAATCATAGGTGCTGTGTAAGATAGATTTAAATCCATTCATTCGAACAGAATATTAATCAACGTTACATTAGGAAATTTAATTCATACTTTTTGATAACCAAGGTTCAAATAAAAACTTAAATCTCATCCTTTCAAACTATTGCCTATTCTATCCTCCTCATTCCAAATAATACTGCTTTAGTTTGCTATTTTCTCTTATTTTTAATTTTATGCTACTTTTATATTTTTGAATTATGAATTTTATTACCTAATGATACGGTATTTATTAATAGTAAAAAATAAAAAAAAAAACTTCAAATAAAAATAATTTTAAAATAAATTAAAAATAAGTTTAGTTAAATTAAAATTGATTTCAACTTATAATGATGAAAATTGTATTTCAATCGAATCATATATCCTTAACGTATTAACAGCTCCTTTACCTTCTGAATTTATCAACACTTCCGATCTAGAGTATATTAATTCTATTCAATTAGCTGATGTTAATTTTAATAATCCGAAAAATATTGATATGATAATCGGAGCTGACTGTTTCTTTTCTTTAATTCATTCAGGACAAATATATGGTTCGAATGATAAATTTATTGCCCAAAACACAATATTTGGTTGGGTTTTGTCTGGAAATATTTCTAATAGTAATGCAAATAATGAGTTACGGACAAATTTAGGTATTAAAAGTACTCATGTTGAAGTTGATATTGATAATACTCTTAAAAGGTTTTGGGAATCGGAAGAGATTCCAAATAATGATAGTTATTTAAATGAAGAAGAAGAGTTTTGTGAAAATCATTTTAAGGAAAATTATTCTATTAATAACGAGGGTAGATTTGTTGTAAAATTACCATTTATTAAATTTACGAATACATTGGGTAACTCTAAACCTGTCGCGATTTCTAGATTCTTAAACATTGAAAGAAAACTAAATCAAAACATTGAATTGGGAAATCAGTATAAACAGATAATCAAAGAATATAAATCACTAGGTCATATGTCAGAGGTTAATCCTAAAGATTTGTCCCTTGATAATACCCAAGTATTTTATTTACCTCATCATTTTATATTAAAACCTTCAAGTACCACTACTAATGTGAGAATAGTTTTTGATGGAAGTTGTCGGTCTTCTACATCTGTTTCATTAAACTCTATTTTAGGTGTAGGGAGTATTTTGCAAAATGATCTCTTTTCTATACTTCTCAATTTTCGGGTGCATAAGATAGCGCTTTAGGCGGATATTGAAAAAATGTATCGACAGGTTTTAGTTGACCCAATTGACCAAAATTACCTAAGAATTATTTGGAGAAATAGTCCAAATTCTAAATTAAAGAAATATCAATTGTGTACAGTTCCGTTTGGATTGTCATCATCCCTATTTTTAGCTACTAGGGCTTTGCATCAAATTGCCTTAGACTGTAGTGATGAGAAGCCAATTATCTCAAATATAATTAAAAATGATATTTATATTGATGATGTATTAACTGGATTTAATAATTTGCAAACAGCTATAGATAGTTCTTCCCAGATTATTGATCTTTTAGAAGCGCGTGGCTTTCATTTAAGAAAGTGGCGATCAAACTCAGTGCAATTAATGGAGCACATATCTCCAGGTGAAGAGGGATCTTCCTTCATAGAAATTCGTGAGGAGGAACATCCCAAAGTTTTGGGACTTCAATGGGATTCAGTTTCTGACAAGTTTATATTTAAAGTCAGTCTTAACATTGAACCACCATTAACCAAAAGAAAAATACTATCAAATTCTTCGAGACTTTCTGATTTTGATCCTTTGGGATGGTTATCACCCTGTACCATTGTAATGAAAATTTTCTATCAACAACTTTGGCTTGAAAAATTGCAATGGGATGATTTGTTGCCCTCTCATTTACAGGTAAAATGGGATACTTTTCAAAGGGAGTTTCATTGTTTGCAGGTTATTTAAATACCCAGATGGTTAAATATTAGTAGTTGCAACATTGAGTTGCACGGTTTTTCTGATGCTTCAGAGTTGGCATATTCAGCTGTTTTGTATTGCAGACAAAAGGAGGAAAATAATGAAATGAGAGTCGCACCAATTAAACAAATCTCTATTCCACGTTTAGAGCTTAATGGAGCATTATTACTTGCTAGACTTGTTAAAATGGTTTTAAACTCATTTAAAGGTCATGATGTCAAATTATATGCTTGGCGTGATTCGAAAGTAGTTCTAGTTTGGTTAGATTCTCACCCACGAAGGTGGAAAACGTTTATTGATAATCACACTTCAGAAATTTTGGATATTATTTCCTTTGAAAATTGGCATCATGTTTAATCTAAACATAATCCTGCAGATGTAGCCTCAAGAGGAGTAAGTCCATCATTGCTAGCAAATCATAGTCTTTGGTGGAGTGAGCCTCTTTGGTTATTAAAAGACGAAACTGATTGGCCAGTTGATATTTCTACTGGTACAGTAGACCATTCTATTGTATTCTCTGAGGAGAAATCTAAAGCTTTATACTCTATGATTTCGAATCAAACTAATAATATATATGAAAGGTTGTTTAATAATTACTCATCATTAAGTAAAATAGTGCGTATTGTGTCATATTGTAAGAAATTTATTAGTAATTGTAAAAATCATGTAAATAATGTAAAAAATGTTAATTTGTCAACTTGTAATGAAATGAAAGTTACCTTGTCATTAAGTGAACAAAACACAGCATTTACATTGTTGATTTTGTACGTACAAGGACAATTTCATGCTGATGAGTTAAAATGCATTACAGGAAATAAACCTTTAAATGCAAAGAGTTCTCTGTGCACATTGTTGCCTTTTATTGATAGTGAGGGTATCCTACGGGTGGGAGGACGTTTGCAAAACTCCCCACTCAAGTATGATTCTAAACATCCTATTATTTTGCCTCGTCAGCATTTAATTAGCCTTTTGTTGGTGAAGCAGTATCATGTTGCTTATCTTCATGCAGGTCCAACTGTATTATTGAATATTTTGCGCCAAAGGTATTGGGTAATTGGTGGCAAAATCCTTATTCAAAGTGTTGTACATAAATGAATTATATGTTGTAGATTTAGAGCTAGCACTACTCATCAGTTAATGGGAAATCTACCTGAACATCGTGTAACTATGCATTTTTAGTCTGTGGGATTGATAATGCTGGCCTAATCAATATTAAACAACACAAAGGTCGTGGAGCAAAATCAATTAAGGGTTACATTGCTTTGTTTGTTTGCCTGCCACTAAAGGCGTTCATATAGAAGTTGTAAGTGATCTTACAGCCGAAGCTTTTATAGCCGCTCTTCGACATTTCAGTTCACGTAGAAATGCACCAAAACATATTTACAGTGACAATGCCACTAACTTCGTAGGTGCTAGGCATAAGTTATCAATTATATCCAATATTACCAATGAAATGAATAAAAATGATTCGGTTTCTTATTACTTAAATCAAAATTCAATCGAGTGGCATATGATCGCTCCTGCTTCTCCCCATATGGGCGGAATTTGGGAATCGGGAATTCGTTCCGTGAAATTTCATCTTCGTAGAGTCATTGGAGAGACTTCTCTGACGTTCGAAGAATTATCAACTCTCCTCACTCAAATTGAGGCAGTTCTAAATTCGAGACCAATTACGTCTGCGAGTGAGAATGATATTAATAGTTTGAAGGCTCTTACGCCTTCACACTTCCTAACAGGCGAAACAATGAATTCTCCACCAGAAGTTAAAGTTGATTCTGACACTTTTAAATATCGTACCCGTTGGGAACTAGTGCAAAAAATGAAACCAGGTTTCTGGAAAAAATGGCACCATGAGTATTTAAATACACTTCAACAACGGTACAAGTGGAAGAACAAACAACGCTCATTAGCATTAAATGATTTAGTTATTTTAAAGGAAGATAATGCTCCACCAGCTAGTTGGCCACTTGGGAGAGTAATTAAAATTCACCCGGGAAAAGACGGTATTGTACGTGTTGTTACTGTTAGAACTTCTAAGGGTATTTTTAAACGGTCAGTTGTAAAGATTTGTCTTTTGCCTTTGTATCAAGAATAAATTCTTGATAGCGTGGGAGAATTTTGGAGCATGTTCCGAGCACCCAAAGCACCCAAATGTTGGCCCCTCGTGCGAGGGAGCTAGTGTATATAATTCTATGTATCTTATCTCTTATCTCAAAAGCGCATTCTTGTTCTATTCTTGACGAGACAAGACGTATGTTTTGCTCTCTCATGTTAATACAATAAAATCAAATTAAATGACATTTTGAGTAGTCTGATTGTTTACGAACCACAGCGTTCCATAGGACTATATATCCCAAGCTTCCTCAAATATATATATATTTTAATTTTGAAGCAAAGTGGATTTAACAATGAGCGCTAGGTGTATTTCGTAATCATAAATTGAAGTACTCATAAATATAGGACACCACTTCGCGCTTCCACAGATGAATCAGTTTTCTGATTAATTAAAAAGCCAGCACTAAAATTTTGTCTTAATTGAAAGTTAAGCACTCGAAAACTCACATTTGAAAACGAAAACATTCTGCTCATTTTAGAGTACCCAATTCGTAGCAATATACCGACAGAGCCCCTCTCGCTTATCTAAACCACTCCCATTCTTCTTTCATGACCACCAACATTTCCCACACGGTATTGTCTGCCTGGTCAATGTTTTCTTTTTTTTGCTAAAACGTGCCACATATCATCATCCCTTTCAGACGTCTGAAGAGCGAAACGCGGCCTTGTGTTGTTGGACGACAACTGTCCCACTTTTTCCAACGGTGTTACTTGTGAGGCTTCTTTCTTTTTTGCTTCTTTCCTGGATAGCATAATAATTGCGACTCTTCGGGGCATCATGCTGACACTTCCGCAAACTTGTGCGATTTCCAGGTGGACTTGTGGTGTAGGTCAAGAGATTATTAGTGAGAGGTTTTTATGTGTGAATAGGTCAAGAAGTATCATTGGTAGGCAGGAATTTACTTTTAATCCAACGATTAAAAGCTATATATTTGATTTATTTTTACTTAAATAAATTTTAATTAAGATTTTTTTTTTTTTACCTTATCAGATACGTACTGTATTGAATAAATTAGAAAATAATGTAAAAGTAAATGTCTGAATTGAGTTTTTGGGTGTTTACATAAGTCTCTAAAGAATAACGAAGAAATATTACGCAAATATTCATGTCCATCCTTGACATGCAATATGCTTTTCATACCCATAATATTGTACTGTTTTAAAATTAGCTTTGGTAAAGTATCATTTTCCGATACTCTACTCTATTTTAATCTTCAGTAACTAACAGATGCTTATTATTTATATATCTTCCGGGTTTATTACAAATATGAATTCTTTCTTTAGATCTCTCTCTCTCTCTCTTTTCATCAATATAATTTAAAATTAGTTGATTGTATTGAAGAATTGCTAGTGCTAGAGCTACACGAAAGCTGACCTTCACCAAAACAGTATTCAGTATTTTTGTTTTGTGCCATCAATGTCGAAAATCACGGAAAACTCCCACAATACAGTCAGACAAACGATGCCTGACTTAAAATTCCCACCGTGTAAACACAATTTTAAAATATTTTATTTCAAATATTATACATAACATTTTGTAAAAGATACCATAAACCACAATAAAATCGCGAAACGTAAGACCGGGTGAAGAAAATTATACTTACCGAATATTATTTTTTTTTTTATCTGAACTTTAAACTATGACTTATACCTTACATTTTAGTGGCCTTTAGGACCTCAAGTCAAAGAATTTTGAATTTTAACACCATTAAGAAAAACACACAAACAAAAAACCTCTGCAATGTTTTCATTTATCACCCATTTGGTTCGAATAGAAGCCAGTCATTTATTTTGTTTTTTTATATTCTGTTCTAATTTTGATTTCTCACTCGATAATAAAAAAAAAATTGTTTTATTAAATACCTTTTTGAAGTTTAAAAAAAAAACTTAACATCTTTTATAACAGTTTGAAAAAAAAAAAGGAAAATGGGCAACTGGAAGTGTGTTTTTCTTTTTTTTTTACAAACAATTCCAGTCTTAGATAGCAAACCATCCACAACGGGAAACTATTGATTTGTAACAAAACTAAACAATATAACCACTCTTTAAATGGCAATTATTGGCTTCGCTAAATCACAAGTATGAAAACACTAGAAACCTATAACTAAATATAAGTCTTAGGTTAATAAGTCTGTCTCTCAAATTTCTAGAATAAAACAACTAGAAAAATGCAATGCAAGGTTAAACAAACTCTTTAAATATTTAAAAAAAATTAAAAAATTAAATAAAATAGTTTACACAATTTTGGAATTTATGGAAGTGAAATTTCTGCACTTGACGAAGCTATATTGGAGCTGTAAGCTCCTTAAAGATATTTCCTAATGGCGCTATAAATGTCAGTAACAACAGGAAGTTGTAATGAAGGTATCATATTCCGGGTATATATTTTGTTTGATTGCGAAATCGATTAGCAAATCAGAGCTTCCATTTACCAGAAAAATTAGCAACAAAAATAAATAGAAATAATAAGAGATCAAATAATAAGATAAACGGAATAAGATGTACTGAATTATTGAATAAGAGGTAGGATGAAAACCAAATAATCAGAGTCGTACAATGCGACAAAGTGGGACAGTTACCAGACAAATTGGGACAGACACCTTTTAACAGTGATTTTAGAAGACTATTTATAAGAGATGCATGTATAAATTATCACGAACGTTACAGTTTTCTATGTGTTCAATCCAATGGTGAATAACTTTGATATTCATATCATAAAGATTATATGGTATTTTTTACATTCAATAGGGGAGGCTTGTGTACCTAGGACCACCCCACTTTTATTGAATAATGTTTAGTTCTAAGTTTTTTTTTTTTTTTAATTTTTTTTTTTTGTTTTTTTTTTTACTTACTTGGGTAAGTGGCAACACCCAATTGCTCTTTTAGCAGCCAATTTGAAAACTTAGAAGAGAAAGCTGTGACAAGTTATAAGTGGAAAACTTTTTATATGGTCTGCAGTAACATTTTGCAGCTCATGTCTTTTATTGTTTTACAATGTTAAGTCAAATACTTTTCTTTGAATTCTAGTAAATAATTTTGTTTCTAATATTAAATACCAAATGAGATGTTTAAATAAGTTCTTTCTCCATGTGCATTTTAAGTAGAAGACATTTTATATGAAATTACTAAGTCGTGTATCTATGGTCACATAGTTGCTTATTGTGTTCAAATTGCCAAAACAAAAATCTGTTGGTGCTTCGCGATAATGCATGCAGCTCATTTTTTTTAAATCAGTTTTTCAAGTTATGAAAATACATGTAATTCCCGAATAATTTGACACATTGCAATTTATTATAGTTATTACATGACAAACCAATAACTGATAATTAGTTGATATTATTTCCTTTATAAAATTCATCAGTGTAGTTTATTTTCTATTCATTATGGACTAAAACTTCAACTAAAGAAAATTGCCTTAAGCACATCAGCTACTGGTCCTAGATACAACGAGGTCTTGTACCTAGGGCCATTTGTAAAATTTCTTTAAAAACCTTCTATTTGACAGAATCTATTATTTTAAGTATTTATATTAATCCTAATGGGAAGTAATTACTATAATGATGTATGCATATCAGTTTTACATTTTTAAACGGTTCACTGGTACATTTTTTGTGCATTGAAAAAAGGCGGTCCTAGGTACACAGGTCTCCCCTAGTTGTAAAGTTATAAGCCACAATGACTTCTACAGAAAAATTACTTCTATTCACTCAGTTTTACGATAATCCTTTATTTCGATATATGTTCTTTCATTATATGTATGTCAATGTACTTATATATAACTACTACTAGGGTTAATTTCTACGTTTTATGTAATTCTTCCATGGCTTGGTTTGGTTTTGGGGTTACTGGCGCAAGAGCAACATCTAGGCTATACTGAACCGAAACCATAAAAGCATTAAAAATAAACGTTATTTAAAAAATGATTATAAAAACATTTCATTTAAAATATTAAATGAGGTGGCAAAATCCAATTTCTTGTAAGAACTTAAAAAGATTTACATGCGGGGGTGAACTTAAAAGTGAGGATAATGAAGGATGATATGAATTAAAAAGGCGTTACCTTGTCAGATTAAAAGAAGGACACTCTGATAAAATATATAAAACAGACAAAACAAATCCATAAGAATTACATATGGGGACATTATCTGCCAGCAGAAGATGCACATGGGTAAAACGAGTGTGGCCTAATTCTTCCATGGCAATTCAAAAATTAGTTTGATCTATGTCAATTACAAAATAACTTTCAAGTACGACTCTGCAGTACGACTTTCAAGGTGACTATGCTTCAAAGGTTTGCATGTCATGTTGCCCCCCCCCCCCCTCCTTCGCCCTCTCCAGGAGGCTATTCTAAGAGCTACAGTGTCTAGGTATCCTGAGGGGAAGAGGAAGACCTGAAATTGACCTGGGAAGATAATGATGAGTGAGTGAGATGGATTTACGTGCACCTGCACTGAATAAAAAGAGTTAAAAAAGATTTTGGTGAAAATATCATGAATATTAATAACTTCAAGTGCTACTTTTCTTTTGTCAAGAAGTATGAAGGGATTATAAACAAAAAACCCTTTTTCAAAAACTAATGCATTGAGAATCAAATATTTAAATCTCAAAAAGATGTTTAAAGTCCTATTTATGGAGTGGACAAATATTTTCGTTGTATTTATGATAATATTACTGAATTTATTATTTGAAGGAAACATAATGTATATTTTTATTATTATTTCAAAAATAATAATAAATTACTATTTCAAAAATAATAATAAAAACATACATTATATTCCCTTCAAATTTTGTTAATTGGATTTTATTAAGACAGTTGAAATTCCTATTATTTGAAACAATATCAATGTAATTCTATAATGGGATGTAAACAATGTTTTATAACATGAAAATTATACTTTGTTGCTATAAAGGATGGAGGGTGTTCGGTTATAAGCACCTAGATATAAACGAACACCAAAAGATTATCATCTTCATAAATGTCGTATAAATTATTATATTAATCATTATCTAAAAAGTGAAAGCATTATGTCTCATTAAATTTTATAAGGACATGGTTTCATGTGAATGCAAGTTTCATGTGAATAAAAAGTAACATTAATTTTAACGGGCAATAACGTTGATGTACAACGGGAGAGTATGGAATAGAGTAGTCAATGTTATAGTCTAGAAAAAAGACAGTTGATAAAATTTTCTAACGTTATACAATATTCGTGGCATAAATTTTAAGGTTACTGCCACGTATGAAATGGTGAAGAACCTAATGTTTTTAATTGTAAATAGAGCATGAACAATATCCTAATAAAATTGTTCCTAAGATAATGTCACAAATATAATTTTTTTCTTTTTGTCGAAGAATCTGTGCCCGATTCTAAATAACTTATTGTCTTGCCAAGGTCAGTGAACAGCCCAATTAAAAAAATTAATTTTATTGGTAATAACCAAAGTATGAAACTGCAGCTTAATGACCAATTATAAGATCTCGTCTTTTGTTTATAGCCACTCAACCTTGTTGTGAACCTGAGGAATTGAATCCAGCATTCGTTCTGAAAACCGTTCTGTGGCTGAATTTCTTTTACAACTTAATGATAGGGTTGTTGTCGTAACATGAGAAATGCTTATTAAAACGACAAATTGGTAGGGCAGTGGGAGTAATAAAGGTTTTTTTTTTTTTTTTTTTTTTTTTTTTTTTTTTTTTTTTTTTTTGCTGTAATAGTTGTGTTGGTGGAAGATAATGATGAAGAAACCACCCATTGTCTAAAATTAAACCGCGAGTCGCGCTCTGATTGGAAAAGTTTCTAACGAAAATTGAGAAATGTACAGCTGATGGTTTTTAGGTCATCACCTGATTCGCGATTTCAGTGTGTTTGGGTAACATCGGAGAGTAATGATAGGACATAATAAAGTTTAAAAACGGTTTTAAAATGGAACTGCGTAATTGTATTTGGAACAAACTATAGACACCAATCGATCGATAATTCTGCTAAGAAATACTTAACTATTTTGAAATACTTGACTAATTTGAATAGGTGAATGTATCAAAACTAAATATGTACCATCGCATAAGTCCTTGCGTATTTGTTTGGCTATCTAACGTGTACCCCATACCGTAAAGTAAAATTTTTTAAAGGAGTACCCAATCATACTTCAATAGCTGTAAAGCAAAATTTAAATTGTGGTACATATAAGTATAATTTTATAATTATATTGATATCTGAATAGTGTCTTCTATTTGGTTGATTATTCATTTTTATGCCTTTTTTCTAAGTCAGAAGCATAATATTAGAATTAGAACTTAGTAATGCATAAATATAGTTTGCCATTTTCCAGACATAATTATATACTTAAAAGTTACAATTGTAAATGTTATAACTACAATTTTAGTTATATGATATGCGATATTTCTTTGTCGCAAATTTTTTTTCAGAAATTACTTGAAGTAAAAGAAACATAAGTAACTGGGCATTTGGTACATCCCTCCCATCACTGAAAAGTTCATATTTAACCTCTTAAGCTCTAAAGTAAGATAAACGGGAGAAGCAAAATATGCCTAAAAATGTATAATGGATTTTAACCGATTTATGGATATAATAAAGAGATCTAAACCAATTCAAACGAAAAAGATGGTTTATCAACACGACAAAATCAACAAAATAAACATGAAAAATGTTTCTAGATATTGTGGCCCGATTTTTCAAACAAAATATTAAAATAAGAAATTAATAAAATGTAATATTCAAGCTCCTTTTACTTTCAGATATGAACCGAAGTAAGATCTCGTAAAAAATACCAAACAAGAGTCCAAGCATGAAGAGAATCTTTGTGAACAAGAGTCCAAGCATGAAGAGAGTCCTTGTGAAAATTCAATGTACACTAAGGTATGTGTAATGAGCACAAATGAAGGAAGAAAGAGCTACAGAGCATCGGAGTACGTGAGCTATGGGCACAAATGTTTCTCATAATTTACAGCAAGTAAACCATAATAAAATGTTTAACATCGTTTATGGGAAAATCAAAAATTTGTATAAAATTATTTGAATCTTCAAGGCGGAGAAATAGTTTATCCAAATGGATCCCATAAAACATAAAATGAGCTAAGGACAACATTGCAAAAAAAAAAATCAACTCAGAACTCTTAGAGACAACTAGTGAAAGGGAACATACTTCCAATTATTCGATTGACAATGCAAAATAGAATGATTAAAGAGAACCCTTAAAATTCGTTTTCTTTCTCCTGTGATTTCTTTTCTTTCAAACTGTGATATGTTCGTCACTTTACGAGGATAAATACATGAGGAATATCTGGATGTTTGAAAGACATTGCAATTCCTCGTGGTAAAAAATAAACACAGAAAAAAATATTTTCAAAGTCTAATAGAATGTCAATAAGGGAATTATATTTTAACTAACTTTTTAGTATTCAAACTCTATAATTCTTAACTCATTGTGTCCCCTTAATTAAATAACAATTGAAAAATGTTATGAAATACTATCAAACGAATACTATTTTTTTTTTTTTTTTTTTTTTTTTTTTTATATTATAAGAATATTTAATATTATAATAATAATAATTTAATATTATAAGAATATATTTAATATTTTAGGACTATTATAAAAATACTTTACTGGATGAGAATTAATTTTTGTCGAAATGGATTTGTGATGTATCACATTTTTAAATTAAATTTAAATTTGTTTGCATGGAAGTTCAAGTACTGCAGATATAAAAGTCTAACAAAAGTGTATAGTTTCACTTAAAAAAAAAAAGCATTTCTAGAATGCAGTTATTATACACATTATACATTTTAGGCGAAAAACGTATTATACATTTCTAGGCACAAAATTTGATTTCTAAAAAAATCTCCATTCCTTCAAAATAGCTTTTTTTTAATATTTTTTAATAAAATATTTTATGAAGTTGTACATTTAAAAAAAAAAGTATTGCTCTCTAAATATTTAAACTAATTTATTGCATTACATTTCAAGAATTATACACTTTCATTATCAATGTACTTGCAGTAATTTTACAAAGTATTTAATTCATATAGGTTGTCTACAAATTTAAATTTCAAATGATTTAATTAACTTTAAAAACTTAAAGTTCATTAGGATCCCACTTCTAAACAAGCATAGATAAGCAAAAACTATGATCACTAATTATTATGATAACATACCTGATTGCCTTATTGTCACTTAAGTTTTAAGAATCACAAAAACTACTTATCATACATTTGTGAACCAAAAAATTGAAAAACTATTTGCTATAGTTATACTATATGTTACTATATATTTCAAGCAATTTTTTTTTTTTTTTTTTCCAGTATGTAATTTTAACTTTTGCTACATATTTAAAGTGAAATCCTTCTGATAAAAAGTAAACATTATGATATTAAACAAACCATTTCAGTTCTAAACTCATTGATATTTTATCATTTTGCGTATGATTTTACAATAAGAATATTTTCAGAATAAATTTAAAACAACATTTAGGAACTACTTTAAAATAAAACTTCTAAACATTCTTGAGTTTCAAATTGATTTAATAACAAGTCTCTCAAGTATATTCAATATGTGTTTCACCAAACAATACTGGAATTCTAATAAAAATGTTTCCTCCATAAAGTGCGCAACTAATAATTATATCCCATTAGAATCATACCATAACCTGGTATACAAAAGTAATCTGTCTAATCTGGGGATAACCATGAATTACACTAGTTAAAAGAATAGAATTAATGAATCCATAAATAGAAAGGGATAATGATGAATATATAAGTTTTCGATTGATATCCCACATTAAAGGACTTCGTTATCTTTCTCAGACAAAGTAATGCGTGAAGGAGGAACCGAACGACTTGCGGATAAGAGTTTTTAGTCTGCTTATCAAGACCAGTAAACCGTTACTTTTCCCCACAAATACCTTCAACAAATTCAGCCACTCGGAACGCTGAGTTGTTCTGCATCATTTAAAGTTCTGAGTTTGTTATATTTCTATTTAGCTAAGGAGATTTTAAAAGAAAATAAAAAAAGAGGGAAATCTTTCGTGATTCAGTCTTGCATTCCGTGTCCGCTCTGCTAGAAGATTATTTATTTTTATTTTTGAACAGGAAAATAGTTTTAATGGATTGAAATGGCATTTAGTTTGGAGAGAATCGGAATGCATTCATTCATTGGTTAGGCTTCGAGAAGATATATTATCACCTTTGCTGGAATTGCATTTTTCTACCTATATCGTTTTATAAGTAACATAATATTCCAGTAGTTATTATTTTTAATTGGTTTAATAAAAGGTTTTGTAGCTTAAAAATAGCACAACATTCTCATAAATTTTATAAAAGCCTTCTTTAAATTGACAATTTTTAACTTGGCATAAAGTTAAACAATTATGTCAACATGCTCATTAGACAATTTTTTGTATGTATTGAAACTGTCCTGAAGTTCATTTTAATAAAGTACACTTTGAACCATTTTTATAACAGATATACTGAAAACATTGGAATAATTTTTTATTGAAATATTTAAACTTTCCTTGTTTTGCAAAGACATACTGAAACTTTTAAACACAGACTACAAAATATATGCAAGTAAATAACTAAAACTATATTTATTTAAACTATTGCTAATTTTTCCAACTAATTACAAAGTGAATGGAAAAATATATGGCACTTTAACATAAAAAAATATTATTCAAATCACAAAATTTATAAAGCAAATTTTCGAAAATTTGAAGGACGTAGCTAGTGCCAATGAATATAACTAGAAACGTTAGTTTGTTGTTTTCAGATTATCTGGAGCCGTCAGCAACACGAGGGCTATAATGCACCGAAACATTCGTCATTAGACAAGCCAACATACATTTACAAACACCCATGCCTAACACGGGACTCGAACCCGCAACCTCGCGGTCTAGAAGCTACCACGCTAACCACTATATCGTTTGGTCGGCAATATAACTAGAAAGGAACTGCAGAATAGTATATTTAAAAAAAAAAAGAAGTTAACACGTATTTATAAACTTATTTTCCTTCTCTAGCAAACTTTAAGTAGATTTTAAAGCCTCAATATTTAGAGGATGAACTAATAAAAAGTAACCCACCAAAAAAAGTTTTTACAATAAATCTTTTATACGTATCGTTAACTTTATGTAAAATTGCAACTTATTCAATCGATATTGTGCTCAATTTTTTTGTGTTTTTTCATAGTGTTTGACACTATGGATAAAACATCAAATCCGTGCTATTAACTAACATTTCTTCTCCAAGGCTTGATTGATGCATTATAGATCAGAGGTTCTCAAACTTTCAAGAGTCAGGACCCACCTATCTAGAAACTTGATCAACAGCGACCCACAATTTCTATTGCACCACCTCCACTATCATTAAACAAATATTTTGAATTGTTATCAAAGTTACTTTTAATTAAACGAAACAAATCTTATTCGAGTTGTAATTTCAAAAAATTAATAAACGTAAGTAACTTACTATACTAATTAAACTAGTAGAAATCACTAAATGTATATCCAGTTCTTACAAGTAATTTATTCTTAGAATATGATTTAAGAGCATGTATAGTCTAGCTATTATTAAATTGCTTTTTTAGTTTAAAAGTGTCTGCTAACTAACATCTTTTATTTTTTCCAATTTTGGTATATCTTATGACTTCCAATTTTTATATGAAAACCAATTTTTGTTTTAAACCTCCAAAACTTTTTCACGACTGCTCACCAATGGGTCGAGAATGGCAGTTTGGAAAACAATGCATTAGAAGGAATAAACCTTAAAAGGGGAATATTTTATTCATTGAATATTGCCGAATTGTACATGCTTGTATCTAGAACTGACGAATGTAATTAGAAAGTGGGTATTAGCGTCCTCTTAGTGACAGTCAAAAAAATTAATAGAATGCTTTATCATTGACAACGAGTCTATTCAGCTTCATTGATGACGGTAAATGAGCAAATAAATCCTACAAAGATGTTACCCGTCATACACAAACAAAATTGAAGTTAATTTAGAGGATACCAAAAAAAATCGTTTGTTTCTCTCTTTACTCTAATTTGATTTATTCAGGAAAATTCAAAAACTTTTAATAAAAAATAATCTCAAAATCAAATCTTATTCCTTATTCTTATTTTGAAATCAAACTACATTTTTATTTAAATTTTTACCTCTTCCGGAATTTGTACTGTATCAAGAAGGATGAAACTCAAATTGCCACCGGCACAGATAAAATGTTTCAATGTAAATTTTTTTCTTTGTTCCAAAACTCTGTACCTTCAGCCAAAATCAGGTCAAGTTTATTGGTCAACTCAAACAATGTCTTGACCTTGTAGCAAACATTTACACTGTTTCGAACATGAAAATAATGATGTTGAGTTCAAAGGTGAAACGCATTAGCATAGGCACTCTGGTAGGCGATGCTAACAAAATTCATTGCTTAACTTGTTAGCTTCCTTTACGAAAATAGCTTCGAAAGAAAATCACTAAAATACGATAGCTAACAAGCTGAAAGATAAAATTTGCAAGGACTTCTTAAAACTTTTAATTGCGAGCATTTCCTGATTGAAAAACGCAGCCGCTTCTTTAATGTTTGGGTATTAACTCTCGAAGATTTTTACAGCATCATTTAATAGATAGATTGATAACTATTTCTAGAGTTTAAATGAACTTTTTAAGATTGTCAATTTAATATAAAATGAATACATTTTAAACTATAATTGTATGCATAGATACATCTTCGAAAAATTAGCAAATTACACATCGAGCAAAAAAGTAGCTTTCTAAAACGAGTAAAATGAGGAGAATTCTGAAAATATGTAACTAAACACAATTTGGTTTTTATTAACTTTTGAAAATCAAATTTTGTACTGAAATAGAATCGGCACTAATCATTGAGGTTAAATACATTTAAAAAGTAAATTTTTATAATAAATCAGAAGTGCTAATTGTAATAATTGGCTTACATTCAAAAGATATAAATTCAATATTGCAATATTAATAAATTAGTATAAAATTTTAAAAGAATTTTTTAAATCTCGTCTAGAGTTGATCCAAAAAATTAAAATATGTTAAAATTATTTTAATTAATAAATACTGAGGCAATTGTATACAAAAGATACTTTTTTATACAATTTAGCACAATTTATTAGGAATGTTACGGACAATTATTAGGGACTCTTAAAGCTATTTAAGTCTTACAAGATTAGATCTTTAAAATCTAATTTCTTAAATTTTAAAAATTGATGAGTCAAAAAACAAAACAATTAAATTTAAAAGTAATATTAGTAATATATATATATTTTTACTTCTTACAAATGGCTTTCTTATAAAGTATTTTATTTTAAATAATGAATGATTGCGATGGCGTGGAAAAGAAAAAATATACTTAAAGAAAGAAACTCGTGATTTTATTTGTAATATCTATATTTGCTTTTAGGGGGTGTCATCGTGGAATGAAAAATGACTGATTTAAGTTTTGCTCCATAGAACGAAGAATTAAAAGTTTAAAGTATTTATTTTAGCAATTTCTTTCGATTCATAGCTTAAGAGCTTCATCAGAAGCATAGTCTAGAAACCTCGTACTGCTCACAGCAAAAAGTTTTTAAATGTCAATCATATAATTTTATTTACAAAAAGTTTCTTAGAAAATTGAGTATTACAGTTTTTTTTTTTTTTTTATGATTAAAAATGAAACCTAAGAGGGTTTATTTTCTGAATATAAAACTCTCAATGAAATCCATTGAATATAAAATACTGTCGATCAGTTGAAATATGTCTACACTTCATATTAAAAAATTAATATATTGAATATATCACTTATATAATTTTTAAAATCTGTATTTCTGTTGATTTTCAACTAATAAAGTCCATTTTTTGTCTTTTTCAAAGTACTAGTTGAGTGGGTTCTAAAACATCGTAATTATTTTTGTGCGATGTTTTGTTTATTAGATAATCTATATTTTACATCCACGTAATAAAGCAACTTTGACAAGTGGTTTTCTTTAATGATATAAATTCTATAAAATTCTAATGCTAGTTAAAAGAAGAAATTAATCACGAAGGCCAAGAAATTAATCGTTGGCTGCGAAAGGATAATTTAGCACGTAACAATTAAAATAAATCCTTCAAAGAATTATACAAAGGCAATATCATTTCCTATGTATCATTGGATTAATAATTATAAAGAACAATTTATAGTTCATCACACACAATACACTAACTTTTTAAGAAATGTATACGAAATTACGAGCTCTTCATTGCGAAATAAACTATTTAAAATTATTTCCCCCAGTATATCTATCCGGTGCCAAAAAATTGCTTCGTTTTGTTAATAGCTGTCAAAATAGCATTGAAGACATTTTAGTTTAGATGTGCTTGATTGATTCAACCTGAATCTAAAAGGAATGGCTGGAGAATCATTTAATTAACTCATTTTAAAGTATTTGTATGTTTAGGATTTTTATTGTAATAACTAATTGCTATATATAATTTTAAAGTTTTTGTTAAATGTTTATTGTGATTTTTTTGTTATAGTAGTTAAATTTTAATCCTCACATTGACAGGACTACTGTAGCCTTATACCCTCCCCCCTCCTCCTCTCCCTCGCACTGATGCATCACTGTAGAATAGTCAGTAACGCTACAGGTTCCTAGGTTCTTTATGATTGTTTCCACTGTTAAATACATGAGATACCATAAAGTGAATACGTAATAAAATAAAAGATATGTATTTATATACTAAGACACTATTGCATATCTAAATTAATAGCAATGCTTACTCATTAATTATCATCATTTTGTATGATATTATATTACCTATTTACATAAAATACGTTTAGGTATCATTTATGTTTATATGTGATTTCAATTAAAAATTTAAATATTCAATATTACATTATGATTGTCTTAAAAAGAAATCTTCCTTTTCAGCAACAACTCTTACTTTTAATATGAGGCTTTTAATGGCTATAGATATATTTGTAAAAATAAACATATTAATAACGTATAGTCTTAAAATACCCTATTTGGTTTCAGTTTTGGTTTTTATCGGGAACACATTAACAAATAATGCTCTTAATGGTATCACAATTCTCAACAGAACAAAAAAAAAATACAAATAAAATGATCCTGGATCCCTTCTCTTCTTTCAATCATATTTTTATTTTTCATCAAAAATAGTAGGTTATTTAAAACACTAAGTGCGTCAACAAATTTTTCGCAAGTGTTCGATATTATTTAAATGTACCTTAGAACCACCTCTTTTGGACAGTATACACTTGGCACAATATATTTATAGAACATGTTGAAATATTTAAAATTCAGCTTTAACTTAAGAAGTCTTTATTAGAGTTCCCTTTCTTTACTTTTATTAGCTGTTTTTATCTGTATATTGAATATGGGTAATTTGTCATATACCCATATTCATTTTTTCTTTTCTTTTTTTCTTTTTCAAAGAAAATTTGAGGGGGAAAAATTATAAATTAAAAGTCAAACTTGTTATCTGTCAAACTGGAAAAATATATTGCATATTAAGAAATATTACTGTTTCACTATAAAGGAATACTAGCAGTCAAATATTAATTAAAATTACATGCTTATAGTATTAGGTGACATTATATTTTAGAGCGTTTTGAAGTAACGGAACACAGTTGGTCATGTGCGCAAGCAGAATTATTTTCAAGGGTTTGCAGAAGGCACACAAGTGAGTGCAAGGACTTAATTTTTTCTTACAACCTTGATTTTTCAATTGACTATCTTTATGAAATTTTAAATTATAGTTATGCATTAAATTTATTATCTATTCAATATTTTAAACTCTATATCATACTTATATATTATTAGTGAGTCATATCACTTTTCTCTACATTATTTTTAGCTTTCAAAATTCAGAAGTGTTCAAGTGGACTCTCTTACACAGTCCTGCCTGCGCCAAGGTATTTGGTTAATTTTATTCGATATATTCATATTGGAAAAGAAAATACTTATTAATTAAATATATATTTATAAATACAACATTTAAAAATAATCAATTTTGGCTATGTATAATTTACAGTTATTAACAGCCAATATCTAATAAACCGGGATGTTCCCTTTATTTTTGTACAGATAAGCTTTATAAAATTAAAACATAGAAAGGTTTCACGATTAAATAGGCTTTTAGTTGCATATTAAAAAACAGAATGTTCAAATTAGATAAAAACCGACCCCTTTTTTTCCATGAAATGCAAAATTATATAATGAAAAAATTATTTCACCAATAAATATTACCAGGTTAAAAAAAATGTAGAAATATAAGCTGTACTTACATCAAAGTTCTGAATCCTCGGCCATGGTTCTAATGGAGATGTCCTACACAAGTTGTATACTTGACTGAAGCACTTTTAAAATCCACTATATAATCTTTGATATTTTTTTTCTTTAGGATTAGTAAAGATTGTTTCCATAACTTAAAGTTTCGTTGTGTGACAAAGAAATCAACTTAGTTCCATTTGCTCTCAAAAATGTAATGAAAATTCATAGATCATCATCACATGCATCCAGTATCATAAAACAGAAGCATTCAAAATCCGCTTGCAGGAATTCTTCAGGCATTCTCAATCACTCACGTTTGGCTTAAAACTTGGGACTAGTTTTACAAAAACGGCATGATAAGATAATTTATTCTTCATTGCAATAAATATCATAACTGACATATATTGAAGAGAGTATCCTCTTATGATTTGTCTTCCAAGCAACATTTTTAATTTAAATTATTGGTTGCTCTTTAACTAAGCTAAGTAAAAATGATATCAATGCAGGTATTGATAATTTAAGATTTGTAAACAAACTTTTCTAGTACTTACATAACCACAACAGTATCAGACTACTTAACAGTAACAAAACGTTATATGAAGGAATATGTATCAAATATAATTTTTTTAAAAATTATTTAGCTGGATTTACTTATTTCATAATTTTGTAGAAATTTAATAAACTTTTAATTTCCGCTTCAAATAATATTTTTAATTATTCAGCCTTTTTCTTGCTGCTCATAAGCTCATTTACCAGATTGTTTCTTGATAATACTTATTGAAAATTTGAATATAAGCAGTATTTAATTCAATTTTTCACCTGGTAAATTTATCTCCTTAATATGGATTATGACAATAATCATATTGATATTATTCCTATTTAACTGCTTACTTCATATATTTGAATTTTTTAACAACCAGCTTAAACATTGTCAGAGAGCAATTTACTTTTTCTTAGATAAAAACATTGCATTTTAAAAAGAATAGTCTGCATTCGCTATTAAAATTGTTTTCTTACTTTTTATAGAAAAAAATTCTGCATATCCTTGGACATTTCAATTCAATACATTGGCACATCATCACTAGATCATGTTGAAGAATTGCCTTTAAATAGTGTTTCAATTTCCATGCTTGCCATATCTTCAGGTAAATCATAAAATACTATAGAACAGATATCTGATCTTCAAATCAGCACTTTCACTGTTTTTCTTCAGAAGTCTCTGTGGCACCAAGTACAGAAACACAAAACCATTAAAGCAGGTTGAGAGTAATTTCCGAGAGCAATTGAGCAACTAACTTCTTGGTTGAATCGTCTGTCCTCCACAGCACAAATACTGTTTCCCAAAATACAACAAAGCTCCTCTCCAGGTGTTACAACCAAAACTACACCTTCAAGACTACGCCACTGAAGACTCAATCTCCTCTTGATACCGACTAGCCAGATAATCCGCTGAATCGGCCAGCTGGTGCAAGATCGCGTGGAGTCCATGTAAGTGGTGGCGAAATGCCGTGGCCAAGTGTGATGTTTGCTCCATGATCATATCGCGATCTGTCATGATGCTCTCAAAATCACTGTCAGTGTCTTGGTCAGAGGAACAGCCCATGCTGCTGCCTAGACCATCGTCGGATGGCTGTCTAGGCGTTGTCATCCCTGTGCTCATGCCTGGTGTCATGCCCATCATGCTCATGGTGGATCTTCTCGGACTGGACAGACCACTGAGGGATCCGACAGCTGGGAAGAGGGTGGCATTTACAGAAGATGGTCCCCAGAGAAGCTCTGTTTTGACTTCCTTCAGCATTGAGTAAAAGCTGTAGAGGTCCTGGTGCTGGTGGATCCCTGGTGGGGGAGAATTAGTCTTGCGACGATTCTGGACTTCCATATCTCTGAGTCGGGACGGCACCAGGACGGTTGCATCCATGTTGTTGACAGCTTTGACGAACCGGTCGATGGCACTGAGAACCGATTGCTGGGAGCACGTGAATCGTTGGTCACCAACGGTCCTCCTCCTGTTGACAGATGCCGGAGTGACCGGTGCTGGACTCTCACCGTAATTTAGCATTATGGCTTTTTAAGAAATGAAACTCGGGAGAAGACAAAGGAGCCAAGCCAATCGCAAGTATTAAATTTTCGTTATCTAATTTTTTTGTTTTGCTCGTGTGCGTAAAGCAGCACACTCGCTACCCCGAACTAGTTCGCCACCTGAGTGACCTGACTTCAAATGTAAGAAGGATTTTTCGCCGCTTGGATCTACCGTCGATCGGGAGAACGGATCGCATCGGAGAACGCACCTTGCGGCAGGACAACTCTGCCGGGTTGCCAAGGTTGGCTGGATTATCCCTTGTCTCATCCAAGGACGTTTATCAAACAAACTTTGCTTTATCGGAATTTTATTATCGGATCCGGTTTTGTTGTCTATCGGGATTTTATTTTATTTCAAAATTCGGAAATAAATTTTAAAGATTTTGTGCAATTATACATTCCATTCTTAATTTGATTTAAAGTTATTTAACTGCTGTAGAGAAATTAATATTAATAAACTTTATATGCTTACTTTTATCTATGTACTTGATAACAAACTTTTATGCTTTTTATAACTAATGTAAATGTTCATTAAGTTCAAATTTTAAACATTTTATGAATAGTGAATTTCAGCACTACGTCCTCAATTAACAACAATTTAATGATTTTTATTATTCAATGAATATCATGAGCGCTGGCAGAATTATTTTTAAGGGTGTTCAGATTTCAGGGTTGGGTCAAAGAGGCAAAACAGAGAATTTTTTAACCTAGATATTTTAATTAAATTTCCTAATGAAATTCATACTAATTAATAGTTATGTATTTATGTTCCATTGACTATTTCAAAACATGTAACATAATTCTATTTCTAATGAGCCATATCACTTTTCTTCTTATTATTTTTTCTTCTCATCTTCTCATTAATTTTCAAAATCCAGAAACCAGGGGGGGGGGGGTGCAAGTGCACCTTCTTGACCCCCCCCCCCCTGACGACGCCAATGAGGACCATTTAAATATCATTTAAATTAATAATGTGTAATATTAATACTTTTGCATTTATGTCTTTCTTAATATTCGCTTACTTTTATCATCACGGTCATAATGTATTAACTGGTTTTATTTTAAATACAAAAAATAACATTAAAGTACAACCAAATAATTAGATAATAGGTAAAACCAAGGGATTAAGAAAATCTCTAAATAATAATACTAAATAATTTATCATTCTATTGTATGCATTTAAGCATAACACATAATATAAAATAACTTATTCTACGGTTTACAAGTTTTTGTAGTATTTTCTTATTTCTGGAAGTTGAACATTGAATAACCCTCATTATAAAACATTATAAAAGATTGCAATTCATATTCAACCCAAAGTAAATTTTTAGGAAATCATAGTAAATAATTTCCACGATAAATGAGGGTGTTTAAAAATAATTGTGAATATTAACTTTTAAAATATCCATGAAATATTTTACGGAAGATAGTGTTAATACAAAATTAAGATGAAATAACAGAAAAAATCTCTAAATTATTGCTGAAGTACAACGTTTTACACACAAAATATGTCATATAGAGCAACAAAAAAAAAAAAAACGACAATCTAAATACCACTTAACACAATATAGTATAAAGGAGTTAATTTATGCAGTGTAATGTATTATTTTTACATTTTATTTTAGCTCATAATACTCAACTCTACTTTTTCTTTCAAGCAGAGGTTATGTGCTTAATTTCTGGTCATCAATTTCTACAAAAAACTTTACTTTTATATGAAGCAAAGAATATTAAATATCAACCTGAATACTGTCATACAAATTTTAAAAGTTCCCTTATAAGAAACAAAATTGAAATGACAACCTAAATACTGGGTAATAAATTTTACTTTAAAACAAAAAAAAATCTTACACTCCCCATCAAATATCTCAGTGAAAATCTCCCGACAATATTTCAAACGAAATGAATGTATATCTATCAATTGTGCTAACCGATTTTATAAGTAACTCATTAACCTTCAAATGAAGAATTAACATTTAACATTGTAATTAATCTATTCTTATCTTGGTCTCTGTATCTAGTTTTAATCAAATCATTAAAAACCTTTATTCCTATGTATACGGAATTGAATGCATAGTACAGAATAGAAAATTTCGGATAATACTCTTGAAATCATTTCTATCTTGAATCGTAAGGTTGCCAGTTGGCGAAATTTTGGCGACGAAACCGAAACCTTCTCTACAATGCCGTCACGTGACAATCCACAAGTTTGTAGTTTTGCTTTCATAATCACGGGTCTGTTAGCTTATTATGCTATTACTGTTCATGTAAAACTTCCGTGAAGTGATTATAGAGTTTAAAGATACATTATGCTTCATTTTTTTTTTTAATATAGAAAGGAATGTATAGAAAGATATATGTTTTTGTGAAGATTACTTTGTTTTTAGAAATGTACTTAGAAGGAAAAGTGGTTGTATTATCCTTCAAATTGCCTGGAAAATTTAAGTGCATTCTAAAGTTTACGGGTGACGTTATTATTAAAGTGTTAAAAATTAAACTAGACATTCAACATATATGATTATTTAATTGGAATTTAATAGCAAACATTTGGATATCATTATAAAGGGTTTTTGAAATACGAAATGATATTACAAGTTTTTAAGTATAAACGTTTGATGCAATAAAACTTTGTGCTGTAACAATCAGGGTTGTCATGGTCATGGGGGCCCCCAAGAATATTTGCAAGGGGGTGCAATACTAAATTTTTTTATCAAAATCATAAATTTTTTTGTAAATGTTAATTAATAATTATGTATTTTAAATTATACTCTTTGAGAATAGTTAAAATTCATGGTATATATTTTTGATAGCGCAACCCTGTTAAAGAGAAAGAAATACAAAATAGCAAAAATATTAAAATATATATTTAAATTTTTTTTTTTTTTTATCATCCAACTAGATATCACAGTATTCAAGAGACAGTGTTTAAAATATAGGAACTCGAAGATGCAAAAATACAGAAGAGTAAAAAATCAATAATATGAATAATCAATAATATGAGATAATGAAAAAAAAAAAAAAAAAATCAAAATGAAACACGAAGGCAGAATTGGAATATGCTTCATTGAATTCTAAAACTAGATTTCAAGATAGTATATCAGATGACAAAAAAACAAAACATTTTCCTAGAATTTTGAGAACTACACAGAAAATGATTATACAATAAAAGGAATAAATACTTTTACTCATCAGCCTCTAATAATCATAGACAACAAGTGCCAGAAAATCGTCATGCAAGTAGCTATAAAAAATGACATAGGAAAGAAACAAAAGACTAAATTAATAGAAAAAAAATTATCATTGTAACAAAAAAGTAGGGATGGAACGGATATGAGTTTTGCCGGATACCGGATTTCGGATATCCGAGGTACCATGTCTACCGGATACTGATATCCGAAACGGATTTCACCGGATATCCGGCCGGATATTCGGTCTATATACTAAAAACGATAGTTATACGATATGCTATACGAAAAAAATGGTCATGATATGAAGTATCAAGTAAATTATAATTAGTGGTTAGCGCACCGCACTGCATGCCACAGGTCTATGGTTTGATTCGCGGACTGGGCAAGGTTGACTTAGCTGTTTATACCTGAAAGAAATAAACTGAGGAGAACCATGCATGCTTGGGAACTAAACACTGGGGTTCGGCGTCAGAATGACCATCACACCGGAACATCTGCTATGTGACACACAAATGCCACAGTCAAGAAAGCTGAGCTGGGCCCAGCAGGCCTTGGTCCACACGGGCTGTCGCGCCACTGAGTTAATTTTTTATATTTAAACTTAAGTTGATGAGTGAAAGAGATCTTTGTTGCTGATTTTATATCTTGTAATATTGATACTTTTAGTTTTTCATATAGTTCTGGCAGGGCTTTATCACGAAAATAATTTCTACTTGGAAGCGGATAACGAGGAGCTAGGTACTTTATTAACTGACCAAAGCCTTCTCTATTCACAATGGAGAATGGTTCAGCATCAAGAGCCATTAACTCACCTAAAATTATATTAAAAACATTTTTAACAATGTTGAAGTGCAAAATATAGCTACTTTCAATTTACTTCATGCATTGTTTATAATTGATGAATGATTACAAAATTATACCGGATGCATTTATTAATAACAAAAGATTTATTTTAAATATTTTATGAAATTGAAGTCTATTTTTTTTTTTTTTTGTAATGCACCTAAAACATTACGGATTTAAAGAAATCTCGTAGAAAACTTAAATTGGATCTATCGGAATATTCCGTCTTTAAATATAAACTTAAAAAATTTCGAACCCAAAATTCATCAACATTATGTTATACCATATTTAAAATATATATTTAATATAAACAAACAAAATTAGTACTTACATATTTTTGTGGTTAAAGCTTTTGCTTTAGGATCATCTAAACTCCACAATTTTGGTACAAATAATGTCGATTCCAATGTTGTCTGCGTGCATTTCTTGTTTTGATGAATTGGTTTTTTTTCGTTCATCAATATTTGATGCATTTAGTGAGTCATTTAAGCTTCGGTGAATTTCCTTATGCACACTCATTAAATGGTTCCATAAGGATTTTGTGGAAAAGGATTTTGGGCTTTTTCCGCGCACAATATATTTTTTAAACGATTCTGTGGAGCAAGTAACACATAGGGCTTTGCTTTCGTCCTTTCCATTAATTTTAAAATACTTCCAAATGGGTGATTTTAAATGAGCCATTATTAAAAATTATAAATTGGATTGTAATTGGAGAAAACTATGATTCAAGACATTCTAGAGAGCTAAATATAATTCCACATTGTGGCGCTGCGTTAAAGACCTAAAAATTACAATACTTCATTTTACGTCAGAAAAAATATACCAGCCTTCTGCCAATGAAAAATCAGAAATTAGACCATACCATTCACAGCATAAAGGGGTAGGGTATTATCGTCGATAGAACAAAACAAACAAAAAAACATTGAGGAGTGCGCATTGGCTATTTATTGCTTTTTACTCGCTAGCAAATGTCAGAAAAAAAGGAGGAAGTGGGAAGACTTATGTTATGGAAAAAAAGTACTATTTATTAGTATTTCGGTTCGTGTTTTACGGAGAAGCATTCAAATATAACATCTGGAATTAATCAGATCATAAACTTGGAATGAAAAGAACCTATTGCAAAACACGTATGAAGGATGTGTATGGAAAAATATTGGAGGAATGGTTTATGCTTATCAACTCGGCGCCAATAATACAGCGAAATCATAGTTCTCACGAAGGAACTTTTTCGTTTTCTAACTTGACTGCAATTTATGTCCAAGGAAAAAAAAAATTAAGAAAAAAAAGTGTAGGATGCTGTGTCCCCTTTGTCCGAAAAAGATCATTATTTTTTGCAAAAAATTATTTCTTGTGGATACCTGGTGGCCGGATATATAGCAGGATATCCGAATGAAATTATCGGATGTCCGGTATTTCAAATCGGATATCCGACGGGGTTTCGGATATTGAAAAATCAGCCGGATATGCCGGATATCGGATATTTGCCGGATATCCGTTCCATCCCTACAAAAAAGTATAAGCGACATATGTGCTTTTTTTTTTATCTTGGAATTTACATATGTTCCCTCATTTTTTAAAAAATATTCAAGAGCCGGGTGGGGGGGGGGGGTGCAAGTGCCCCCCCCCCTGGCTTTTTTTATATTAATCTAATAGATTTATTAATGTTTTTTAATTATAAAAATTATCAACTAAACTTAAATTATAGGCTGCATTTGTTTCTGAAATAGAGGTTTTATGCTTTAAAACGTATTTCTAAATCTTAAAAATATCATTTTGAACAATATATTGCCATTACTAATGAATCTAAGAATAATATTCCATACATTATGTGGTAAACAATTACCATTGTATCATATTCTATACATTGAATTTAAAGAATAGTATCTCTAAATAAAACATTAAATTCAATATGATTTGAATGTCCACATAAGTAGCAACAATTGCTTATTTACATAGTTTAAATTATTCTCCGAAAGAATATTAATTGTTATTTGAACATTAATTATTCTAGTTAAGGCCAAATTTTATTTATAAATATGTATCCATGTAATTAGAAAATGATTTTTAACCTTCAAGAGAAGCACTGGGTATGGGATACCTAGTGATGAATTAAAAGTGTTTCTCCCTCATAAATGGTTAAGTTGAGAAGGTGACTTAGAGTGGAGGAAAAAATTCTACTATCCCTACTACAGATCCACCACCATAGTCATCTTGAGATTGAGATACTAACTGAAATATAGGTGACCGTTGTCAGTCTATGGGTATAAGCCACCTAGTGCTGTGTAACGTCAGTATTTTGTCAGTTTATCTGAATAAACTTTTTGCACAAATAGTGTATTTTTCTTTTCTTTTGTATTTATATTATCAGAAAATAAAAATAAAACAATCAAAAAAAAATATAAACATTGTGGATATTGTCCCAGTTTATTAAACCGAAAAACATGTTATAAGCGTTTAAGATGTGATAATCCTATGTGTAAAGAACATACAACTAAAATTTGTGTAGAATGTAGCATTCAATTATATTCTTAATATTTCGCAGCATTAATACATTTATAATGTAAGTTTTGTAATGTAATTTAAATGTTTGTATTAATAAAAAATTAATGACTTCACATGGTTAACTAAGCATTATCATTCTAAAAACACTGAACTTTAACCGGGACCGCCGCGAAATTAAGTAACTTATTAATGGTTATTTTGGGCCAGGTACAACCAGATGGCGCTCTGGCCTCAAGCGTCGCTAAGCGATAGATGAAAATGTAAACAAACTATTCTACGAACTGGATTGTATACACAGAATTCAAATTTGTCAATAACTAAAATGTTTTCCTTTTTATCCTTTTTTTTTATTAAATTAACAAGCTGAAATGTGGAAAAGATAATTCTATAAAGGAGTGACTTTCAAATTTGTAAACTTTACAGGTAAGTTGTATCATGTTATAAATGTATTGCTTTCAAACTTTTATAGTGTTCTAAGTTAGGCTTAATTCTTTCATAACTCGAACAATCTCTCATAGAAATTAAAAAAGTTTTATTTCCTAATTCTATTTTAAACATTCGTTTGAAAATATAATTTTGTAAAATTGAAAAAGTGAAATTTTAAGATGTTTGTTTCCTACTGATACAGCTATCGTATAAACATTTGCTGATTTTTTAACATCATTAAGAACAAATAGAAAGTACATTAAAATGGGGTGAATAGGAACAGCGGGGTGAATCGGAACTAAACTTCATGAAATTACAAAGAAATTATTACTTTACACAAATAATGCATTTTTATTAATTAAATATATTTTTTTTTTACTTGTCTAACATGTTTGGAATCTTGGAACATGTTTTGTGTGGTTTTCAACACTGTCCTTTTTTAAAAAAAAATTCTGAAAGAGCGTGCATACAATCCTATGAGTTTTAACCTCTCCAAAACTTATCCCGTAATTAATAACATGTACCAGTTATAGACTTAACTAATATACTTTTAAATAAGTATAAACATCCACAACCGCATGCCATACTTAATTTAACTTGGTTTTTAAAAAAAATATTTTACGAATTTTTATGTTTTTCCTTGTCTTGATTTTGAGATTTGCGGGGTGAATCTAAACACTTGAAAAGTGATATTAAAAAGCTGTTTTTGGCAAGATTATGTTCCACACAAGATTCAACGACTGAAGAAGAGTCTAATTACTCCCTTTATGACAGTAATCAAGATTGCAGGCTTGAATAAATGTCAGAAGGTGAGACTAGTTTCCGCATGGCAGAAAACCCGTTTGTTATAGTGGTTTTTTCTCCAAATGACTTCGTTATCTTTAAGTTATATGGAAAAATGTATGAAGACTCTATGTGAGCAAAGTTTTACACCCACAAGATTATTGCTATGTAAGTGTGTTTTACAAAAAGCGTCCATGAGCGAAGAGATTTTCTGAAACAAATGAGGATGCTTTTCTCCTTTCTCAAGATATTTTAAGGAATTTGCAGTCATACGGCACGCAAACATAAAGTAGATTAAAAAATATTAATAATTTTAAAGACTATTTGGATGAGTTATATGAGAAGAGTTGATAGGCTTTCAAACATATAATTTGTTTTGACAATAATTGACAAAAACAAATTTTATCCGTCATATTAATTATTTTATATGATAATTTTGTGTTCCTATTTACCACAATGCATTATTACTTGTTTTTTGTCACCCTGTAAACATTTAAATAAGATCAGACATAAATTGTACAAGTGTTCCGATTCACCCTTTTCTGCGGGGTGAATCGGAACACCATGAAAAAATTCAAAATAAATTAAAGTCTAAGTTTTTCCAAAATTTTTTGGGTTGATCCTCAAAGAAGAAGGTAAGACCCAAGTTTCAATGTCAAAAATATGTTCCTTAACGATTTTATTACAACCGATTTTTACTTTCAAAGTTAAAAAGTGTTCCGATTCACCCCATTTTATGGTAATCTTGCTATTTATTAAGTTGAAATTATCTCTTTTATGGCTATACCCGTAAACAAAACCTGATAATGTTTCATTTCTTAGAACCAAGGAAAGCTACAAGAATATATGATACCGATGGAAGAATAGACCAGTTAAAAGAATATATGATAAAATCTAAAAGAAATGTAAACAAAACAAAAACACACACACAAAAAAAAGACTGGCTGCTGTGTTTTCAAGAATACCCTAATATTTTTTATTACCTGAACGTTAAAAAAGTGCCAATAAGTGTTCGACAGAGTATTTCTATAGAGAGAAACCTGTCTCTAAATGTTTTTTTGGAGAAGGAAAAAAAATTCCCGAATTAAAATGGCTCTTTAAATGCAATGCTAATAAAGATGGTTCATAGTTCAAAAAGAAAATATAATGTTCTCAAGTCGAGCTCATCTGAAAAATAAAAGATGTAGTTCACTATTTTTTATTTCAGTAGTTAGTTGCATTTTAATTATCAATTTTATGAATACTAAAAAGTTATTTATATAATTTTTTTACCGACATTTATTTGTAAATATATATAAAATATATTCTTAGGGTATACTTTTTAAGATTTCATTTTAGCACTTATTTTCATATCAAGGAAGTCTTATATGTTTGTCCATCTTATGACTGTGTAGTTAGTTCTCTGGCCACGCATGCCAAAGGTGCCGGGTTCGAATCACGGATAAGGCATGAATGTTCATTGTGGTTCGGAATCCGCTTTAAGCTGAAGGTCCCGATCTGATTAGCCGTCATTGTATATAACAAGAGATCGTTGAGCACATAAACCAACCAACTTTTTTGTTTAAAAATGAAAATATGTATTTGAAATAATTTGTCATCTTGAGGAAATACATTTGCTTAAAAATGAAATTTTAGTCAGAATATTAGGTACCAGTGCTTTACAATTTTTAAAGTCCTATTATTCAAAGTTGAAATAAAGTTTTTATGTTATAATTTAGTGTATGAATTTTTGTAATGTTTATTCTTAAATACATACTGTTTTAATGTATTGCTTGTTATGGCATTGAAATTATTTCAGATATGTTAGTATATGAATATATTTCAGAGAATTTTCAATCTGAAGAATCTATTATAAAAGGTTTGAATATTAAAAAAAAAAATCCAGTTATAATTTCAAGAATATGCCGCCATTTTAATTTAAATCCCACTCTCGGTACTTTTACTTTACGAAATTAAATGTTGTACCTGAATATTCTACAATTAAAAAACTTAACATATTAAAACATTTAATAACTAACTACATAATATTTTATTGAAATTACCAGAGATGTTTCATTACATCTGAGGATTACGGACTATGGTAAACAGCCTTCGCGTTTTCATTCATCGCTTAGCGTGACGTCATCAAACTTAGGACCGGGCCCTATACAGAGTAGAGAGTCTGTTGGTCAAGACTTTACCTAGCTAAATAAATATATTTTTTAAATTAAATCTAAATGATCTAATAAGTATCTAAAAGTACATTAAATCCCCTTTTAAATACCGTTGGGAAAAAGTTTTCATCTATTAATTTCGCCTAGATATGATAGTTTGAATAAAACACCTTATTTTAAGAATTTTTTGAAAATATTTGCTGATTTTTTCTATGTTAAGAATACTATTATTTTTATAAACATTCTATGGATATATACATTTTCTACACACTGCCTGAGGTTTAAATTAAAAAAAAAAATTCTAAATCGGATAGTATAATCGAAAGATATTATTAATTAAAGGCATACGGATATGGCTTATCCATGTGCTTCTGAATCGGGAAACCGCTATAGTGCTTCTCTTGAGGGTTATAAAATACCCGGTTTAAACAAACAAAAAAAAAATGGGTTTTTTCCAATCCTGGTAACAATACATTTTTACTATGAACCGCTAAAGAACAAGTATATTTATAGGATGCCCCTAGCTACTCTTTTAAGTTTTCAAGTTGATAGCAATTTTTTTATAGCTTCATGCCTAGATGTGGACCGTTGTTACGGATTTTGGCCAATATCGTCCAATGCTGGATTAAATACACTGTAAGTTTCGAAATGTTGATGCACAGTTTTAAAATTGAAATACTTTTTTAATAAAGGACGAAGGGCTAAAAATTATGCTTTGTGATGTTTCTTTACAAGGTTTATTATTATTATTATTATTATTATTATTATTATTATTATTATTATTATTATTATTATTATTATTATAAAATCGTGTATTTTGGAGCGATGCTCGAGTTTCAGCCAGGACTGGCCAATCTTCAAGAACCCCTGTTTCTGAAGTTGGCCAATATCGCTCTGCTACCTGGGCCCATCTAAAATACATTATATTTTAGTTTGTTATTATGTCCACATTTGGGATATTCCGAATACATGCTAAAGCCGTTAAGAAATTTTAAAGTGGCTTAATAATAAACAACAAACGAGCATATATTACCATGTTTTTAGTACATTTATCAGAACATACGCTTAAGATACTTATCAAGTCTTGACTTATAATAGAAGTGATGATGAGGAAATTATAACAAGAGTAGATGGAAGGTAGAGGGGGTGGTGAACTTAAAAAGTTTCGCTGACTTCCCTCGTCTATTTTTCTTTTCTCTCACTTTAAAGGAAAATCAAAACTTATAATTTTTTGTATTCAAGCGAAATGTCATGTCAAAAAAATTAATTTAAATTTTAACAAATGATTCTACAATTAAACTTTTGAAATGCCGCTAGATTAGAGAGTTTCGGAGTGAAATCACCAAACTAAGCCTTATATGTGATGCTTTTAATTATTTAGGAGAAGGTCCCATATGACGCCAAAATCACACTATCATATACTCATGTTAATATTTTTAGGACTTTATTGTTTTGCTTCAAAAAAGTTCAGGTTTCTCTCTCCGATTTCACTATTTCAAACTACTCTCCAAACAAAGCACACTGAATACATATATTATTTATGAATTGAAATCTTCACTTTATCAATTTCGCTTCCAAATGATGTTATTTACACCTTTGCTGTTACCATTCTACTTTCTCCCTAAGTGTTGCGAACACAATGACGTCATATGAATAAACTCTATTCTTAAAGAATTATTTAATGTGAACAATTTAATTCTGTTTAAGTTTTAATTACTCGCCAAGTATGGCAACAAGCAAAAGATTAATGTTTAGAATTCTGTTTTTTTTTTTGGTTTGTAAAATATGACGTTCTAAAAAGTTAAAAAGTAAATATTTTCTGTCATATGATAACAGACTTTGTTCTTCTGTTTAATAAGTATCCTGTCAAGATCTTTTGTTTATCAAATGTTTTGGAAAGTGATTCGAGTCATTTAGGATTTAGATTTTAAATTTTTTAGAATCCAACACTTTATGGCGTCCGTGACAGGACGACTGCATCATCGGCTCCTACGATGGATAAGTTAAAGTCGGCAAGGAAACAGTATCGAAGATTATTTACAATTGCTGTTAATGAATACAATGCGATGGAAAACGAATTATCCAGTGAGGAGAAAGTAAGAAAGTTAAAGATAATAGAAGACAAAGCTCGGTCCATGTTATTAGCAGAAAATCAAGTAAGAGAAGCTTTATTTGAAGCAGACGATAATGAAGATTTTCTTGATAAAGAAATGGATGAATCGGAACTCTACATAGATCACTGGCGTGTTCTGGAAAATAAATTAGATGTTCTTCAAAACACAATAAAAGCAGATTCTGAAGTAAGTGAAGTTTCTAATCATAATGCTCTGATGAATTACCCAAAAATTAGATTACCTACGTTTAACGGTGATATTAAGAATTGGTTGGGTTTTTGGGGATTTTTGTCCAAATTTGGATAAACATGATAAATTTGCTTATTTATCACAAGCTATGATTAGAGGTACTTCAGCTTATGAGTTAATAAATAGCTTTCCACCAGGAGGTGCAAGTTACGAGAAAGCTTTAAATCAATTGAAAGCTCGATACGGAAAAGAAGAATTATTGATGCAAGTTTATGTTCGTGATTTACTATCGTTAGTTTTTCAGAAGCAAAATTTGAATAAAAAATCTCTTCGAAAACTTTATGATGAGTTAGAAACAAAACTTCGAGCACTGGAAAGTTTAGGCATAACCAGAGATAAATACGCTGCTATGTTGTTTCCGTTAGTGGAGTCATCTTTACCGGATGAAACCTTGCTTGCATGGGAGCGTTTTAGATCTTCTCATCGAAGATCAAAAGATGATCTTTCGGAAGATAGCACATCAGGATATGCCAAAACTGATTTAGATTTGATAATTTCTTTTCTTCAAGAGGAAGTGGACGCAGAGGAAAGAATTTTGCTTGCCCATCAAAGTTTTATTCCTGCTGTAAAAAATGATACTTTCGTAAAAAGAAAATCCGGAACTAGTAATCGATCTCGATAAGTGATAAAACCCTCTACTGCTTCAGAACTTTTAACTTCATCTGAGAAAAATAAGATAACATGTTTATTTTGCAATAAAAACTCACAAATCCTGGTTTTGTGAAAAAGCCAAAGAATTGAGCCTTGAAGAAAGACAAGAAGCTGTTAAAAGTTCAAACTGTTGTTATCTCTGTTTAAGATATGGTCATGGAATTAAGAGCTGCAAAGCTAAGCTGAAATGCATAACTTGTAATAAAAGACACAACTCGCTTTTATGCAGATATACCCCAAATGAAAACTCCGAAGATTCTGAAAAAGAGGAGAATGAAAATTATATTGATGTTAAAAGTGATGAAACTCTAGCTAACATTTCTTCTACTCCAAAAGTTATTCTGCAAACCTTTACCGTTCTACTTAGAGGAGTCGGAACAAAGCGTAGAGTTCGGGCCGTTATAGACACTGCCTCTCACAGATCTTACATACTGAAAGATACTGCTAAGGACATGAACTATGAATCCAAAGGGAAGTAATATCTAAACCATTCCTTATTTGGTGGGCCGACCAAACGGTATAGTGGTTAGCGTGCTGGCTTCTAGACCGCGAGGTTGCGGGTTCGAGTCCCGTGTTGGCATGGGTGTTTGTAAATGTATGTTGGATTGTTAAATGACGAAATGTTTCGGCGCATTATAGCCCTCGTGTTGCTGACGGCGCCAGATAATCTGAATACAACCAACCTTATTTGGTGGAACAAGCTTATCGACATGTGAACATGACGTTTTCCAAATATATTTATCTAACATTAATGGAACGTATAACTGTAATTTCGAGGCTTTAGGGCAAAAAGTTATCTGCCAAACGATACCTCCTATAAAAAAGTCCTTGTTTAATTCAAAAGAACTAGAAAGTTATGGAATACAAATGGGGGACAGTGATGGCCCTATTGAAGTTTTGATTGGAGCCGACGTTGCGGGAAAGCTGTTTATAGGAAAATGCAAGCAACTATCTTCAGATCTAACAGCGATAGAGACGAAGTTAGGGTGGACTTGCATTGGAAAAATAAGAGATTCTAATGTATCTTCTTTAATTACCACTTCTATGCTTTCTACATCGGCATGTATCTCTGATCTGTGGACTCTAGATACTTTGGGAATTGTAGATCCATCAGAAAAAAAGAGTGCACTTGAGTTGCAATCGGCCGTCCAACAACACTTCTACAAGACTGTTTCTGTAGTAAATGACCGTTTCATGGTTCATCTACCTTGGAGAGAGGATCACTCACCATTAAAAGATAATTTTGATCTAGCCATATCAAGACTTAACTCAACAGTAAGAAAACTAAAGTCTGAAAATCTTTACGAAGACTATGGAAAGGTATTTAACGAATGGCAAAAAGAAGAAATAATCGAAGAAATACCCAAGGAAGAAATTGAAGGTTCTGGCCATTACTTGCCTCACAGGCACGTTGTAAAAGAAAATAGTACTACAAGGATCCGACCCGTCTTCGATGCTTCGGCTAAGCAGAAAGGCTCCCCGAGTTTAAATGAATGCCTTGAAAAAGGAATAAATCTAGTTGAACTGATACCTGATATACTAACACGTTTTCGAATGGAAAAAATCGGAGTGGTGTCAGACATACGTAAAGCATTCCTCCAAATCAGTCTTTATCCAAGAGATAAAAATTTTGTACGTTTTTTGTGGAGAGGAAAGGATGGAGAGCTGCTATATTTTAGACACTGCCGTGTAGTATTTGGCGTCACTAGTAGTCCCTTCCTGTTGGGCGCTGTTATCCAACACCACTTGGATACCGTATTGAAAAGAGACAATGAAGAAGGTCCTGCCTATCCAAATAACATAATTCATCAACTCAAGAAAAGCTTTTACGTTGATAATTGCGTGACAAGTGTTAAAACGGAAGTAGAACTGAAGTTATTTATTGATACAGCGACCAATGTAATGGCTGAAAGGAAATTCGACCTTAGAGGGTGGGAGTACACAGACGCTACTTCTGATCTTGCCCTCTTTACTAATGTGTTAGGCTTGAAATGGAATAGACGTCTTGATTCTTTGTCCATTTATACGGAAAATGTGGAAGAACTTTGCTTGGAAAAAGTTACAAAAAGAGTAATTCTTTCAGCGGCTCACAGAGTTTTCGATCCTTTAGGAATCACTTGTCCAGTTGTTCTCATGCCAAAATTGCTTTTACAGAAGACTTGGAAATTGAAATTAAGCTGGGAGGATGAAGTTGATGCTAACACCAAGACCGAATTTTTGAAGTGGATAAAGGATATCCATCATTTAGATGACATACAGATCCCACGGCATTTATTGATTGGTCAAGCTGGAGAAAAGTTTTCCTTGCATTTTTTCTGTGATGCCAGTAAGTTTGCATATGCTGTGGCAGTGTTTATACGAGTTGAGTGCGGAAACTCGATAAAGGTTCAACTATTGCAAGCTAAAACCAGAGTATCACCCACTGGAAGGAAAGAAACAACCATTGCCCGACTCGAGCTGCTAGGTGCAACTATAGCTTCACGTCTTGCGTCGAATATATTGCCTGAGCAACTAACAGATGAAGTATATTTTTGGACAGATTCAACGACTGTGCTTTCTTGGATTACAAGAGATGAATCCTGGGGAGTTTTCGTCCAGAATCATGTCCAAGAGATAAGAAGTCTCACATCCAAAGAAGCATGGAGACATGTACCGGGAATTTTGAATCCGGCTGACTTGCCAAGCAGAGGGTGTTCTGCTCGCTATTTACTACGTTCCCAGTGGTGGGAAGGTCCAAGCTGGCTATACAAGTCTAGAGAAGATTGGCCTACAATTGAATTTGTCACTAATGAGCAAGAAGTTTCAAAAGAACGAAAGAAAAATATTGTTTCTTCACAGATGAACTGTTTAGTCGCGACTGATAAAGAGAATGGAAAAGATTTTTACTACAAGTACTTTTCTAACTATATTCAAGTAGTACGGTTAATAGGATGGATTCTAAGATTTTTACAAAATTGCAAACTTGGAAAGGATTTTCAGAAGTCCGGAAATCTAGATACACAAGAATACATCGAAGCCGAGGAAAAGATAATATGGATGATCCAAAACGAGGCTTTTAATGGGGAAAAGGATGAAAAATTAAAGACCTTAGAAACCTACAAAGATGAGGCAAACATAATAAGAGTGAAAACTAAAATCATTTACCGTGAAGACAGTGAAGACTTCAAGAAACCAGCTGTTCTGCCTTCTAATCACGAAGTTGTTAAAAGATTAATTTTTTCATACCATGTAAGAAATTCACATGCTGGCACTCAGATTTTATTGAACTTAATTCGAGAGCATTTTTGGATTTTGGGTGGTAGAAGAGCCATTAGATCAGTTATTTCCAAATGCGTAGTTTGTAAAAGACATTCAGAGAAAAGTTTGGACACTACAACAGCTCCTTTACCTTATAATAGTGTACGGGATGCCGCAGTTTTTGAAATCATCGGAATAGACTTAGCTGGTCCGGTGCTGCTTAAAAGTGGTCAAAAAGCATGGATTTGCCTCTTTACATGCGCAATCTATTGAGCAGTGCATCTCGAACTTATTACTGCTGTCTCAACTGAAGTGTTCTTGTTGGCTCTACGCAGATTTATTGCAAGACGTGGCAGATGTGCTGTAATTCATTGTGACAATGGCACGAATTTTGTCGGAGCTTTTAATCTTTTTAAAGCGTTGGATTGGAATCGAATTATAGAAGTTGGAACTGTCAACCAGATTGAATGGAAGTTTTACCCACCAACAGCCTCTTGGTGGGGTGGATGGTGGGAGAGATTGATAAGAATCATCAAAGACTTGTTGAAGAGAGTCTTAGGTAAAGCATGTTTGACATATGAAGAGATGCTTACCGTCTTATGCGACACTGAATTCGTAATTAACTCCAGACCACTCACATATGTTTCAGAGTGTGATTCTGAATTAATTCCACTCAGCCCGTCAATGTTCTTACAAGACATAACAGAATCCCGTGTTCCAGATTGTGATAAAGTAGATCATACGAACCTGAACAAGAGACTAAAACATAGGTTTAGTTTGCAGAAAGCTCTGAGAAATCGTTTTAGATCTGAGTACCTGGGTGCTCTAATTCAAAGGCCAGGAAACAAGAAAAGATCTTCTGTAGCTGTTGGAGATATAGTGCTAATAGGGAACGACAAAATCAAGCGAATGAATTGGCCACTAGCAAAAGTTGTTGAACTTCTTCCAAGTAAAGAAGGTATCGTTAGACTAGTAAAACTGAGAACGGCACGAGGGGAATGCCTTAGACCAATTCAGCGCCTATATCCTTTAGAAGTGACTGCATCCGATCCACTTTTCAACAGTAATGTCATACTGATTCCCACAAGAGATTTCAGACAATGCTCAAACCCTAGCGTACCAAAGACAGTTCAGAAGAGTGATGTCAGGCCTGTGAAAACAAAATATGGACGAACTATGAGAGACTGAATCTTTAGATAAAGAAAGGCTGAGTTGTGTTCTCTTGACAACTCAGGGTGGGAGGATGTTGCGAACACAATGACGTCATATGAATAAACTCTATTCTTAAAGAATTATTTAATGTGAATAATTTAATTCTGTTTAAGTTTTAATTACTCGCCGAGTATGGCAACAAGCAAAAGATTAATGTTTAGAATTCTGTTGGTTTTTTTTGGTTTGTAAAATATGACGTTCTAAAAAGTTAAAAAGTAAATATTTTCTGTCATATGATAACAGACTTTGTTCTTCTGTTTAATAAGTGTCCTGTCAAGATCTTTTGTTTATCAAATGTTTTGGAAAGTGATTCGAGTCATTTAGGATTTAGATTTTAAATTTTTTTGAATCCAACACTAAGCGTCATAAAAATAGCAGGTGAAGATTTACTCAATAATACGACTTAACAATGTGTTTAGTGAGATTTAATTATTTTATACTTGATATCTCTTGAAAGCCAGGGGTTTGAAAGAGTAAAGGAGTGGCATTTTAATTTCTCTGGCTTTTAAAAATTAAAAGAAAAGTTGGAAAATAGGTAATATACCCCCCCCCCCCCAAATAAGTAATGTACCGTGAGCTTATTTATCAGAATACTAGTGTATAACTATTGTTCGAAAACTAGTGCACAACTAGCATAACTCTTGTTTGAAAACTAGTGCATACCTATTGTAAATATTTTATTAAGAAATACGATTAACATTTTTTGAAGAATCAATTTTTGAACACGAACTTTGGCTGCTTTGCACCCTTCGGCACTCTCTACCCCTACCCCTACATAATATATTCTCCTACCAGCATGGTAACTCTGATTATTACAATTTGACAGTTTCGATTTTGGGACACAAAACTTATACTTACACTCCTTCTTTATCTCACCCACTCCCTCTCTTTTTTAAAGAGCTCTAGTAAAAATTGTATCATCATTTTCTTACACAAATTCAGGGGCGAAAGGGGCATAAAAACGACTCGGTGATTATTGATTTATGTCGACTCAATTTTCAATGTAATCATTTATCCAAATTTAAATAATTATTGTTAATAATAAAATAATTCCAATAATTAAATTTAATACTTAAATAATTAATTTTAATGATTCAATAGTTGTAAAAATTAATATATTTTATCATTTAAATATTTATGTTCAATAATTTGTTTTAATAACTAAATAGTTTTATTTATTATATAATTTTAATAATTCAATTGTTTTAATACTTAGTTTAATTAAATCAGACGAAACGGTCGTTTCGCCGCCAACCTTAAAAAAGCAGAAACTATATAACTAAAAAAGTAGAAAGCAGTAAGTATCTATTCTATGCACAACTTCCAGCGAAAAAGCCGAAATTGACTATTTTCTAGCGTTCTTACGGAACTTCACATAATTATACAAAAAATACCATAGATTCGTCTCGGTAATATCTTTTAAAGGAAAAACAATTGAGTACCTAGGATAAGAGGCAACGAAAAAAAAAAAAAAAAAAAAATTCCAAAACGAAATAAAAAAAACGAGTTCTAGCCCGATTTTGATGTAAAAATTTAGACAAACGCCCAGTCCTAACTAAGCTATAGATCTTCAAACGGATTAAATTATAGGATGCGGAATGTTTCAACTTAAAATCCTACGCTGGTTTGAACTTCATTAAAAAATTCTTTCTATTTTTAATTAATTTAAAACCACTTTTTTTCCTTTCATAATTTGGCGACAGATAAAGGCGATCAGCTTGTAATTGAGGTTCAGATATATATGCCAAAAGTTGCCAAATAGGTTTGCTATCATTTCGAAGTTAGTTTTTCCGACATGTTAGGCTTAAATGAGAATGAACGTAAGTTAAAGTATAGGCAGAACGAATTTGACTGTAATTATATGGCTTATAACATCTTTAAAATTGAAATAATTTAATTTTTGAAGCGACAGAATTAAAGAGAAATATTTGTTCTTCAAATTGTATGTGTTATTTGAACTGTATGATAATTTAGAGTGAGTTAACTTTCAAAAACATTTTAATTTCGGGAAATCTCGGTTAAAAAATGAAAATAATCATATTTTGTAGCAAGATACTATGGGCTAAATAGAAAGTATAAATGTGGAGGTTATACGAGCTGACGTCACAGTCAATTCATTACAGAGGGACTAAATGAAACACGCATTGAGATTGGCTAATGGAATTTGCAAAAATGTCATTTGTTTTTAAAGATGTATTGGTTTTGTTTACTTTCCGTTGAAAAATTAAATCGTGGAATCATCTATCATCAAAATTATAATTTCATAGTGAATTTTAAAATTATTGTTAAGAAAATATTTTAAATTTTGTCAAATATCAATGGGTTATTATGTGAACCAAAATAATGCTTGGTATAGTAAAAATAATTTATATTGCAATAATTAGAGTGTAAAAAACTTGTAATATTTATTTGTAACAATTTATTAGAATAAATTTTCAATGGGATTAAAGCTCTGGCCTTGAATGTTAAAGGTGCCGGATTTGATTCCTGGGTTAGGTGTGGATGTTCGTTGTGATTAGGAATCCACGTTAAGCTGTGGGTCCCGAACTGATTAGTCATTATTATGCACTAAAATAGGTCGTTGTGCGTACAAACTAACCAATCGAGCTGAAATTTGGCAGACAGGCTCTTTGTCGATGGCAACGTATTTCATTAAGTTTTGGGGGTTGAGTTGCCATACACAAGTTTCTATTACTCGTTCGTGGTCTATTTTGATTGTTGCTGCCGCCCACATTCAACCAATTTATCAATTTTCAAGAAGATTTTGGCACGTAAGATATCATTGAACTCAACTTGAAGAATTATGAATATTCATGTTACCAGGTGTACCATAGGTAGTATCACTTTCGGTTTCTCAATTTCCAAGATAAATATGTCATGTTGGGCTTTTGAATGTTTAAAGTAACAGGTATGCTATTGGTACCACTTCCGGTTTATCAATTTAAAAGATATAAAGCGTATTGTGGCTTTCGCTGCGGGCGACGGTGTTTCGATCCGAGGACCATAGTATCTAAAGACAGATGCGTTACCTCTGTGCAAAAGAGTACTCCAGTGCACAGAAGCATTATCTGATATTTGAGGTCGCCACACAGCCTCCTCCCAGCGACGAAAGAGCGATGCTGTTGTTCTGATCAACGTTTGATCGGAGTTGGAGGTTTGGAATGCTAGTTGCATTGTTGTGCCCGCTTGTTGCGGTGTTGCACGAGAGTTGCGTATGTGATCGCTTGTTGCGATGTAGTCTCTCTTTTCAGAAGCGCCGATAGATGGCAGCATGATTCGTTTTAGTCCTCCAGTGCACAGAAGCATTATCTGATATTTGAGGTCGCCACAGATAATTATTGCATGTAATATCGTCGAACTCAGTTTGAAGAATTATGAATATTCCTGGTACCAGGTATACCATAGGTGATAAAGAGAAAAACGATGAAATGGACAAATTCAAAAAATAGAAATCGCCAGTGTTTAAAAAAACCTTCTGATATCCCCCAAAAAAACACTTTTGAAAAGTAGAAAAACCACCAACCTCAAAAACACAAAAAACTTTCCTGCAATAAAAAAATCAGAAACATGATGAAAATTTTCAGCCACAAACACAGTGATATAAAAAATGGCCAACCTCTGATTACAACTCTCGGTTGTGACTAGCTTAAGAATGTATGCTTACTTAGTTTATTTTTAAAATTTAAGTTCCACTCCAATAAAAATTTACACTGCTTAAGGTTGGCGCCCGTCTTAATCACTAACTTTTACCCCCCCCCCTTCCTCTCCCCAAACAATAAAAACTTTCCAAAATGCATCTATCAACCAAACAAAAGCGTACCACAAACACTTCAGTTTCCTACTTAAAAAATTATTTATAAAGATTCAAATGCGAGCGTTTGAGCACAGTTTCTCTATACTATTTTGAAAATTACATTAACATGAACATGAAGATTTACACTACTTAGTATTTCCTACCCATCCAAATGAAATCATAACTCCTCCAATATTCGTGCAAACAGTCATAAATTAGTTTAAACGCAAGCATTGTTAATATTCCTATGACGGGCGCCAATCTCAAGCTGCGTAATTTTTTATAGGAGCAGAACTTAAATTTTAAAAATAAACTAAGTAAGAATACATTCTTAAGCGAGTCACAACCGAGAGTTGTAATCAGAGGTTGGCCATTTTTTATATCACTGTGTTTGTGGCTGAAATTTTTTTATTGCAAGAAAGTTTTTTGTGTTTTTGAGGTTGGTGGTTTTTCTACTTTTCAAAAGTGTTTTTTGGGGGGGATCAAATTTTCTCTGTCTCTACAATTTATACTGCCTTTGAGTGAACTTGGTTTCCATAAACTATTGATAACTTGTTGTAAAAACTAAAACAAAGACATGTAAATTGCAATATAAAGAATGTACTGGACCTTCCAATTTTTTTATGGACACTGACTGGTTCATTTTTTGCACATAGTGATTGGCCCGGTAATCGATCCAGTCAACTCTAAGATCAGTACGTTTAATTAATTATTTAAGCATTTAAAACTATCATAAAAATAAAACTTTATATTGGTACAAAAACACACTTTTCTTTAATATTGGTAAATTCCTTGAAATATTTATAAAATAAAGTTAAAGCAAATAACAAGTAATACTTGTTATTTGCTTTAACTTTAACTTGTCAAGTATATAAAATTTCAATTAAATATGCAACCAATGTCAATGATACTAAGGCCAAGTTTTATTAGGGAACATAAGTAAGAGGGCAAACATATGATAATGAATTTTAAAGTGTTCTGTTTTCCTTATAAAGATAAATGTTATTTATTTTTTTAGAAATTTGTACTTTCTGGAATCGATTTACTTTGTCCAGTTTATTTTCATACAGTGTCGAAAACACAAATAATATAAAATTTTGTAATTTTTGCACTTGTTACGTCTTTACATTATATGTCTAGAAGAAACAGTAGACTTGAAAGTTTTACTCTGAAAAATTATTTTAAAAAAAGAAAGAAAAAAAAATTGAATACTTTGACATAAATTTTCACCGTATGGCTACATTTCTTAACTCAGTTGGACGCTTACGTCTATGTTTATATTGAGAACAATAAAAATAGGGACAAGCCGTCTATGCACGAGCGTCCGGATGAAATAATGTTGCGGCTTGATCTTTATCGCTTACCGTTCTTTTAGACATTTGCAGCGTCCATCTTCCCCCTAGATTCTCTAGTCCAATCTCAGTATGGCTCGTCTGGATCATTACACAGGCCTACAGCTGTTTTGGTGCCGAGGTATTTGAAGCTGATCTCTTAGAATTTGATTCCCTGAATTCAAATAGGGCATTAGATTTTTGCCTACAAGCTCAAATTTCTAAAATATAACATTTTGATAAAATATAAAGACTATTTCAAGTTAAATCCATAGATAAAATAAAAAAATTAACACGGCATTTTTGTTATTATAATGTATAAATATTATTTTATACTTAGAGGGAAAAGTAATCGATGAAACCGACTGGTAAGCGAGTTATTCGGAAGCTTCTTTTCTGAGGTGAAATTTTTCATCTTGTTTCTCAATAGTGTATCCTAAATTTCAGAAAAATCGTCTAAGAGCTGTATAAATAGTGCACCTTATTACTCCTCCTTTGTTTACCCAGTCCAATAACTGTAACAAATGAAGTCCATACTTTTTACTTAGTTTCATTCATCGAATGGCATGATCCTTAATGGGTATAGTTTTATTTGTGAGCCATCAAATATTCCTGCTTTATTATTCAACAAATTATCAAACAAAAAAATTATTATTATTCAATAATACAAATACAACGATCTACAACACATAACATGTTAGGTTAACTTTAAACAACTCTTTCCTAAACACAAATATAAGCATATGGTTGGAAAAAGCAAAGGTCGCACGATCGAACCCCAACGCTTTATCAGCCAAGTTTCAAAGTTTTAGTTCGATTGAATGACATAAAATAGTAGTAAATGTATTCTTATTCTGAAGCAATAATAGAAGCGTGTGCAAAAGCAACCTTTTAGTGCCCTAAAAACTTGTTATAATATGCAACCTTGTTGACAACAAATCTCTCTGTCAAATTTCAGCGCGATTGGATAAAGGCAAGTTGGTCATTAGAATTTCAATGATAGAGACGTGTGTAAAAGCAACCTTAGTGACAGTAATAGCCACTAAAACTTGATAGAATGCATTGCTATCGACATCGAATCTATCTGCCAAGTTTCATCCCGATTGTAAGACGGCAAGTGGGTAAAATGGGCCTCTGCAGATTTTTCCGATAGGCACACTTACCCACTCACAAAATGGAAGTTAATATAAACGACTTAATCTGGTAAAAAAAAGAATTCCCCATCTGAATTTAGATCCTCATTCAGAGATTCTACTGGTGTATTTTTCATGTTGAGTTCCTCCTTTTTTCCCTCTCAGAATACTGCGAGAATACTGCTCCAAGCATGACAAAATCAATTCATGGAAAACTATTGAAACTCGTTTTTCTGACAACCACCTTTTGTTTGAGTTCACCTTTCATATCCGCACATCCATAACTCCTTCATTGTAAACAAACGTAGAACAAAAAGCGTTTCCTGACCCACGATTCTACTTGTTAAACGGTCAGATGCATTGATCTTCTATAGTGAATTTCAAAAGCAATTTTACAAATGAATTATGAAGTCAAACAATTTTTAAGAGCTTTGACATCACCACTCATACTAATTTTATACTTTAGACTACTCGTGTGGCAACGACGTTGAGTTTTGTCTTTTGTTTTGGTATGTCCTAGAATAAATTGCCGCAAGCTTGGACACGTGTAAAATTTACTCATTAATTGTAAACTGCGGCATAGAAATGTAAGAATTACGAAAAATATCAAGCAAAAATTCTTTTTTCTATCATCTGGTAGTATCTCAAAGCAAAATCATTCTTCTTTAGTCTGCTATCGAAACAAATTTGTAAGTACACTTCACTTGCATCAATAACCTAGTTTATTCTCTTCTGATACGTGTATAGTTTTCTGGTCTGAGGACTTTAATCTTACTCTTCTGCGTCTTAAAAAACGTCAAGTAAGTTTTATGCTTTAAAGAACTTTGTAGAACTGAAGCCTGGGTCATTCTCCACAGAATTCACAATTTCAGCAGGAGGAGAGAAAAAATAAATTGAAATCATTAAATGCTTAGAAATTTTGTTCTCGAATATAATTTATCAATTACAATCCAATTATGACATTGGTAGAGATAGTCTAATAGTATATAGATATCGCCCTTAGTTATAGCATAAAGTGGTGACCACAGACATGACAATTTCCTTGTTATTGTTTAGTTCCGAATGGAACTGTAGGTTTATAAACATGAGATTAATAAACTGATATCTGCACAATTAGTACTATCATTAAGTAATTAATAATATATATTTAATTATTCTTAACTAATTTTATCTTGACTATGGAAATGATAGTATGATCTTTACAATTGTACCTATTTTGCATATAAATAATAAAGTATGATTCTTGTATTGAAAAATAGAATGCACAATGTGTATTGGAACCAAAACCACTCAACCAAAATGGTTACATTTGACTTTTTTCCATTATCGCAGTTCACTTGTGTCACTTGGTGGGTGCTGTCCACTGACATGACGCATCAACCTTGTGACAAGAGCTATTACATTAATGGAAAAACTTCCACGTTTAAATGGATTTTTGCTTTTGTTTCTGAGAAGTTCTGCTTGTTCTAAATTTTTTTTTATGGACTTTATAAGGCTTTAAGACCAAACTTTTCTAAAACTTCCCTCCAAACAAATTTATAGCTACACAACTGTTCTGTGCACACATTAATACACAAATGTATTCTTATTCAGCTATTTTTATAGTTTAAAATAACGCCGCATTTATTTTTCCTTTTTTTTTTACCTGTTGACTGTTTTCAACCCTGTAAAAAAATTCTCTATCTGTTCTGCCAACGAGATTTCAGCTATGACTCATTAAACTAGTGTGAAAGAATTCTTTTTCAGACATAACTTTTAGTAAATAACAATAGCAAGCATAAATTATTAAAGATTCATAACTAGTACATAATGGCCCATTGCTGAATTGAAACTTTTGCCGGCCAAAACTTGTAGAACGTCAACTTTTTTTTTTACAATCCTCATGACAACTCATATTTGTATCACGAGGTTAAATAACCAGGTTCTACCATGCATGGGAAAAGTCATCTATATCTGTTGTTGAGAAGTTCTTCTTGGATGTCCATACTCTAGAATATTTACATGCATTTTCCCCTTTTCCCATAGAACCTTTTGTGAGCAAATAAAGCGATCAATTTTTAGTTGACCCATTGTAAAACATATTTTTTTATTCCATTAAAATACAATATTGATTTTTTTTCCCCACTGAAATTTTTTTTAAACTTATATATATTTCATTTTTAATAAAGAATATTTTTTAGTTTAGGTTAAAAGTGTGTTACAATGGTATTGATACCTATTCTAAAGAACCCAATGTCCAGCTCTCTGAAGGAAGTTGAATCGCCTAGCTCACTTCGTGTAAAATTTGATATACCTACTGAAAAAGAAAGCATTATACAATATTACCTGGAAGATGGAAATGAGTCACATAATTATAAACTAAACATCATCATAAAGACTATTTTTTCAAAGAATACAGAAGTATGTATCAAGTTTACTGTGTAAAAATTTTTTCTGATGAAATTGATATTTTAAATCGGTTATATTTTTTATATTTTGTATACTAGATTGAAGTATAAAATGTTATGAAGAAATGGATAAAATGTTACTGACACTGAGATGCAAAAGTTTAGACAATGAACAAATTCACACAAATTTCGAAATAAATTTAATCAATTTTCCTAATACAGCAGAGTGGCCACAAAACCGGAAAAACCTGGAAATCGTGGAAATGTCAGGGAGCTTTCTGATTCTGGAAAAAATCGGGGAAATGTCAGGGGACTTTTTAAAATATTCCATACAGTATTGATGCATCCATAATTCATTTATTACCGCGATTTAATTTGTAAATTTTCAACTGCATCCAGAAAAGGTGCAATTCGTCCGCATTCAACTATTCTAAACATTTTATTCTTCTATCACAAAATATCAGATTCTCAAGATCAATCAGAATAAAACCTAATTGCATCCATTTACATGCATTTCCCCCTATAATCCCAATCAAAGTTTCGATTTGTAGGCTAGTCAACCATTTTGTACAACCATTTTTTATGTACAAAAAGTATGGGTTATATTTTATTGTATACTATTAACTTGTTTTGCAATCAATTAAAAATTAAATCTGTTTCTCTGTAATTTTATTTTAATAATATTTATTTTTAGATTAGCCGACAACCAGACAATTAAATTCAAAACTTAATAGTCCGTAAATCATCCGGAATTTCGTGGTGATTTGCATTACAATTCTTGTATTCCTTTTTTCTGTACAACATAATAGTCGATCTTTGAATACGAAGGTCCTCTTCCCGAGCATATTTTACTTTTGGGTACAAAGTAGGTTGTGTGTGGGGAGTGGGGAAAACAATGGAATCATCGGGGTTTCCAAATACAAAAGCTACTTTTCCACAATTCTCGGAGCCGACCAAACGGTATAGTGGTTAGCGTGCTAGCCTCTAGACCGCGAGGTTGCGGGTTCAAGTCCCGTGTTGGCATGGGTGTTTGTAAATGTATGTTGGCTTGTCTAATGACGAACGTTTCGGCGCATTATAGCCCTCGTGTTGCTGACGGCGCCAGATAATCTGAATACAACCAACCAGAATTCTCGGAATCTAACCGTGAAAACGCACACAAGAAAACTTCCCCTCCGGAACTGAAATAGCGATAGTCCACTTTGTCCGCCCGGTAACCCTAAAATATAGGTTCGGTTAAAATCGGTACAATCAAGAGATCTATTTTTTTTTACATATTTTACATTGCTTAATCTTCTATTTTTTTTTTTACGGAATATCTGATATGAAAATGATTTAATTTTGGTAACATATTTCAAATTACTGCCGATTTTAAGGTTAAAATATAACATTATTTTAACTAAAAAAGCTAAGTAGAATTTTTTTTAAATATTCCGGTTGTTACGATTTTAATGTTAGGTGACATCGCTAGCGTTATTTACTTTTTAAATTTGGTTAAAAAAACATCGACATTCAATTAACCGGAAAATTCGGTTATCCGGAAATCCTAATTTCCCGGCAATTCCGGATAATCGGGCTTTTACTGTAGAAACAAAAATGTGCAGAAACTAATGAACGTATCAAAACTTTTGCAACAAGTGCATTTTTGTTTTTACCCAAAAAATTACTACTCTTATAGCAAATCAAACTATTTCGATTTTGTATTTAAAAAATTGTTTTGAATATATTTATCTAATTCTGCTATCTCAATTTAAATTCTAAAACCCGATTATGTTATTATCTAAACTTTTGCATTGCAATGTAATTAACCCCTTGACTGCCGCGGGCGTATATATACCCCTCACTAAGTCGATGCGTTATCTGCCCCGGGCGTATATAAATGCCTTTCCGAAGTATGGTTCTAGCGCAGAGTAGCCCTTTGGCCATTAAAATCTAACTAACCAAAACCAACCAAGTACAGTTCTTTGCAGTGTGCCGCTCTCAGTAAAATTACTCCCACTGCTTTGGAATGCTATATAATAACTTTGACCATGTTTGCGGAGGATCTAATTATAAAGGGTGGGGGAATAGCTTTATATTTTTTGTACGAATATGTCTGATACTGATGACAGTTAGATAAGTATTTTTCTTCATCTTCAAAATCGGAAATGTCAGAATATAATATTACGTCAGATGAAGAGGATTCTGATTGTGACTATTCTCTGCAAGATGCCTGACGTTGGACACGATTGGATACAAACAAATTACCTGTGCTGCCTCCACGCTTTGCCTTTTTGGGACAGCCAGGAATACAGAAAAATATAACGGGTATTTCGAACCCACTTCTCTTTTTGAATTACTTTTTGATGAGCAGTTGGTGCTCCATATTGTTACTGAAACTAACCATTTTGCAAACCAGTATATTAAACAACATCCTGGAAAAGAGAAATCAAGACCAAAGTTGCTGTATCTAACCGATTCAGGGGAAGTATATGTTTTTTTAGGTATACTGATTTTACAAGGAATGACAGTAAAACCTGACATTACGCTTTTTACTGGTCTAAAAATAAACTGATCGAAACTCCAATTTTTGGAAAATTCATGAGTAGAAATCGTTTCCAGCTTATCAAGAAGTTTCTGCACTTTTCCGATAATGATACTTTTGATGAAAATTCACATCCAAACCCTAAACTCGGAAAAATATGGCCAGTTTTTTCTGACTTGATGAAGAAATTTTCAAGTTGTTATATGCCCGAAAGGGATCTGAGCATTGACGAAAGCTTGATGCATTTCAAAGGCAGCCTGTCCTGGGTACAATATATATCATTGAAAAGAGCTTGTTTTGGAGTAAAACTGATTGTACTTGCTAAAGCAGAGTCGGGATATATTCACAATACGATTGTGTACAATCTTTGATTGAAGAGTACAATCTTTGGTAAAAAGTATGAGAACTATGGAGTCGCTACAAAATCAGTGATGACGCTTATTGAACCTTTTCTGGGAAAAGGTTATTGTGTAATTGCAGACAATTTCTATCTCTCACCAGAATTAGCAGACCTTCTAATCCAAAATATGACTGACGTATATGGAACTCTTTGTCCTAATCGACGTGATTTGCCGGTCAATTTCAACAAACTTACTTTGAAGAAAGGGGAAATTGCCGCTTTTCAAAGAGGCAAAATTACAATGTTGAGATGGTGGGACAAAAAATATGTATCGCTTCTTAGTTCTATCCATACAGCAAACTGCTCTGAAACCGATAAAAACGTTATAAAGCCAGCTGTTGTCATAGATTATAATTTGACGATGGGTGGGGTAGATAGAGCAGATCAGGCACTAGTTTACTATCCAACTACTCGAAAACGACAGAAGAGGTATTATGTAACAATATTTTGTCATCTGTTAGATATGGCTATTTGGAATGCCTTCATCTTACAGAAAAAAAACCTCCCAAACTCTTGATAATTACGACTTCCGAATGAAATTGGTGGAAAGCATAATTGAGAAATTCCATGTTACTGCACCACGAACCGCCAAACGACAGAAGTTACAAAGTGACTGTCCTTTACGACTTACTGAAAGACATTATCCGGATACAGTACCATCAACGACTTCAAAGAAAAATTTATCGAGAAAATATATTGTTCAAGAAAAAAATTCTTCGTGAATCCCGCTATCAATGCACTGAATGTGATGTTGGTTTATGTGTCCAACCATGTTTCAGGATATACCATATGACATCTAAGTTCTAATATATTTTTTTATTATTATTATACTGTTACTAAAGCTTTTTAATGACTGAATCCTATCAAGCATGGCTTCAATCTAAAGATCAAAGACAAGCCAAAGAGCTCAATCAACAGTCACCCTGGACTAGATTGAGGGAACTACTAAAATTGAGCAGAAGAGAAATAAAGGTCGCTGTAGGCTTTCTGGACATTGCACATTAAATAGACATCTTAATCTGCTAGGTGTTGTAGATGACTCTTTATGCAGGGGCTGTCGCATGACAGAGGAGAGCTCTACGCATGTGTTATGTAAATGTGACTACTACTCTGCCCAAAGATTTGAACATCTGGGATACCATTGTATCGACCCTTGGGAACTGTCAAATGTTCCAATCAGGTCTATACTGAAATTTATTTCGGCAACCGGTCTTCTTTAGATCAAATAGGGGGTTTCAGTACAATAGACTTCAGTCGCGGTGCTGGTACTCGGTAGAGTCACCCCGATTCATAAGTCATACTCTATACTTTAAATGTTGTATTTTCATTTTTTCATGTAAAAGTAAACAGTTTTAGATTGAAAAGAGGGCCTCTTCTTTCCCCCTTACACAAAAATAAGTGGCGAGGTTCTCTTTGTTATAGGGTTGCTACAACAAATAACTACGCGCACCTGTGGGAAAACCGGGGACACGGAAGATCGAATCTCGCAAGTTCTCCTCAGCAGTTAAAGGGTTAATAGAAATTTAACATAGTTATCATTTTTATTCAATGTCCATTTCCTTAATGTCAAACCTGTGGAGTTATCCTTTCTGTTTTTCATGTTTAAAATGAATGTCGATCTTTTAATACGTTCAGATAGCAGCATTTTAATACCAACCATCCTTCACTTTCATCTATTTTATGTTCACCTCCTCATAAAAATCTTTTTAAATTTTTATACAACATTGGATTTTACCACCGGGTTTAAATATTTGCTTCATCTTATCTTTGACTTTTTCTAATTTTTAAATATTAACAACGATTTACTTTTAATGTATTTTAAAACTGATTGCAGCCCATGTGTTGCCCTTGCGCCGTTAAACTCCCCTCAACCAACCAACCTTAATGTCCATTTAAGGATCTTGGATATTTTACTAGTATTGGATAGTATTTTTTAATTTTAAAGTACCAACCCTATAAATTTCCTCTCTAAAAATGTTTTACCCTTGTGAGATTTTACTGCATACTAATCATAAGATTACTAGGCATACTGGAGTTTAACTAAATGTTTTCTTCAATTTATTAACTATGATGCAAGTGAGTCTTGTACTAAAAAAAAATCAAGTAAATTTTAAATTGCATCTCATTATTTTTCTCCAATAATTTTTTTGTTTTTCAGGAAGCTGTGCTCTTGAAATGGATTACAGAATTTAAAGACAACATCTTGTTTCTCGACAAACAAAATGAACCAATTACAAATGCTCTGCTGGTAAGATTTTTTATTATTATTATTATTCCTACTCCAAACTAATAACTTCCTAGTCATTTATATGGTAAAAAGTTAAATTTGGCATGTTTCTTATTATCCCTCCTAGAAACTGTTAGAATATTCTGCAAAAACAAATTTTGTGTAATTTATTAGAAAAATCCAGTTGGGTGATCTTAACCTTTAAATGCTGTAAGCGGTCTGACAGACCGCTAGTCATTGTTTGTGGAACGCTTCCACCCCCTAAAATATGGCATCTTTGACATTTATATTAATTTTTCTGATACTATGTTTCTTAAACTTTAAACTAATGTTCACAAATTTATTTGGCGCAGTATGGACCATGTGTAGCTCTTGCTCAAAAAACCTCAAACCACCCAACCACAGCAGTTAAAGGTTAATTTTATTTATTGCAGTAATCATTTACAAGACAATACATTGAATTGAGCTGCTGCATCTTAAATTTAAATTATATTTATTTAGATGTTGATTCATTTTGCTCATTCATTTGAAGCATTCTTCATTAACTGGTCTATTTTTTTCAGTCAGATAGTTTGTAAAACTGAGATTTTCAACCCTTGGTTAGACGCATGACCTTTTGTCTTGTGTGGGGGACAAATGTCCCCCAAATTCAAATTTTCGTGCATACCATTAAATTTGTGACCATATATCAAAGCAAGAAGGTATTTTAATTTAAAACACAACATTATTGAACAAAATAAAGTAAAAATTTAAAATATTTAAAAAATAGATTGGAAAAAAAACTGTAAGAAGGCTTTGATCATAGGCTATGCATACAGGTTACTATGCATTATCTCATTAGATTCTATTTTATATTATGATTACAGAGTAAATTTTACTTCACGTTGGTGACACTTCTTAAATAGGTGTTTGAAATGAACCATTTTTTTAAAAAACATTCCCATAAATAAACCAAAAAAAATATAACTTATTTATGCTTTATTTTTTATTTGCATTGACCTTACAGTTTCAAAGACACAACTAGTAAATATATAATAAAAAATATTCTATTGGAAATTTACATATAAATTCCATGGTCCTGCATTAAACTGCAAAACTTGAACTCTATTTTAAAAGAAACACCATAACTCTTTTTTGACTAGATTTAAAATCTTTGGCATGTGGTAACTTTTCTTATAAGGAACCAACATAATTAATAATTAAATTTATCATCTTATACAACTATCTCATAACTAACAGTTAAATACCATTGGAAACATTTACCCCAAAATCATAAATAACTGTAGAAAAGTGTAACAGTTATAATATAAAGGTAGAATTTATTTCATATGAAAACAAAAAAAAGTTGAAATAATCAAACATTGAAGTTTTAGACATTGAAGAGTTTTTTTAAGAAACATTTATTACAGGAAACATGATAAAATGAATTAAAATTAACTAACATGTCCCAATATTGTTGCTTTCTATGCTCATAGATAGCAGCATGATGACACTCGACTCAATTAAAAGCAATTTTAAAATTACTTGCAGTTCAAAATTTCATACTACAATTAAATGATTAAAAAAGCTTAAAAAATTATGTTAAAAGATGTATTTAATATTTAAAAAAACCCTACTCATGATTAAATAGAAAAAAAAAGTTGGCACTGCATGAGAAAACTTGAAACGAAAAAATATTTACGATTGCTGTTAGTCGATTCAATGATGAACCGTACACATTTTCTGAATTGCTTGACTAGCCCAATTCCTAAGCTTTGTAGCCACCTGGTGGAAGAATTTTTATGAAGACTATTGGTAACAGACATTTCTGTACAAATAATATAATGTGGACAATGTTGTTTTTAACACAAAAATGTTGGTTTCGCAAATAAATCGAAATTTGCTTTTAGTATTTATACAGAACATTTTTAATGTTCATTTCCCAGAATTTTTCATTTATTTAAGGCAAGCAATGCTTACCTTCCTTCTATGGACTGCACACCACTATTTAAAATAGGGTATTTCTACTTTTTAGCCACAACAATTTTGGTGATATCTGTGAATGTTAATTTTTAAACTTACAATGTGTGTGGTACACATTTCATGGTTGAACGTTAAATTCTCGAAAATGTTAGAAGAACTGTGTCATTTGGCAATAATGTCTTTAAATATAGGTTACCTTTTAACATTTTTTAAAAATATTGACTTCTTTTACTTACACACAACATCACAGTCTAATTGGTTTTAAATACATAAGAACTAATAGTCCTTTTATAGTTTATTTTCCTCCAAATTCTTATCGCATTTTCAATTTTACACTTTGTGCATCAACTTATTTTGATTTAACAAAAAAATCTTTCATATTGTAAAATTTAGTTATATTACTTGGAAAGTTTTGACAAGTTATCTGTTTCTAGAAACTGGAGTGGTATTCTAAAGAAAGTATTGTCAAAGTCTATCAAGATCTTGTATTGAATTTAGTAACTGCTCATTCTTCTTATCTCCGAAGTGTTCTTTCTATGATCGTTACTACTTTTATCAAAGGTAATTTGTTAAAACTTTATTAATTATAAGTATAACATCTATTAATGCTTTTTACTTTGTTTGTAACCCTGCGATATTCATATTCTATGTAGTATTGAGACTTCTGTTAATGATATTTCCTTCTTTAGAAACCTTGGAATAATCTATTTATATATATATCATTGTTTATCAAACTGTGGCTGCAAAAAGTTAATTCTGTATTTTATTTATAGACATGAAATTGCAAAAGAAGAATTTGTAAAAATTTATATAAAATTATCACTAATATATATATATATATATATATATATATATATATATATATATATATATATATATATATTTTTAATCTTGTTGAATTTAGTGTTGCAGTAGTATTGTTGGTTTAGCAAAATTATAATGTAAAGGATTTGCCTTGTTAACTGGTACCAGAATGTGATTGTAAAAATGTTTGTATGTTATAATGTTATTGTGCTCAATATATGAACATTATATTCATGTATACACCAAATTTCATTTTATTTTCTACAATTTTTACATAAACAGTTAAAAAAAGTACTAATTGAATTTTGGTTGCTTTGTTTGTCATATGTTATTGAATATGCAGGTGAGGAGTCACCTTTCTGAAAAAGAAATGTTCAATGCTCTCACACTCTTTCCTTTTTACTTGATACTTAATGAAAGCTAAAACAGTCATAATATTTAATTGGCAAAATAAAAAAAAATTATGATAGGAAACCTGTGTCCTGATCTAGGTGTTTTACACGTGCTCTACATTCTTTCCTTTTTCATTCTATTCGTATGATCGTACCTCATTTACACATCAAAGTTATAAGATTGTTATATGACAAATTCTTTTGAAGATCAACTATTTTGATTGATTTTTATTTATGGCTACATTCTCGTAATTATGGCGGACACTATCTCCGAGAATTACGTTGTTGCGTGATGATCATTTTCTTTGGATGCGCCGATATAATAGTTGCTGATGTTACGCCGAGATGTTAGTGCAAAGATTTGCACATGTCAAATATTGTACAGTTAAACTGAAAGGCAAATTTCAGCTTTTTCTTTTTACTAAAATTTCGATAATTTCCGAGATCGATACAGATCTTCATTACAATTTTATTGGGCCTCTTGCAAATTTGAAAACCACAGAACTTGTGTACGTTCAGATTTCCCCAAATCTCCAATGTAATGACAATTTTTTCGGTAGATTGCCTGCCTCTATTAGCATTATTAACATTGGTATGTGATTGCCCTTTTTCTGAGGTATATAGCAGGGGTCTCAGACCTGCGCCAAATATAAAAATCTGCTCCAAATGCTTTATTTTAGCCATATTTGCGCCAGAACAGGATTTTTTTTTTCCCGCGTCATAATTTGATATTGTTTGCCGCTGTAATATCTCTATTGTTAAGAAATATTCCGGTATATTCGGCGCTAACGCTGATATTTACGTTGGTGTGGTATTCATTTTCTCCAAGTGCTACGATGATTTGCGACATAATTATCATCGATATAATTGCTCTGTAGTATTGAGAATCGCTCCAGTTAATTCGATGCTATTGCTGATATTTTCGTTGGCATGATGGTAATTATTGCTGAGTGCTTCGATTTTGCAATATCCGAAATTTGCCCCGATATTACTGAGAAAATGTCGATGTTACCGCGATGATTTGCGACGCTGATGCAGACATTATTGCAAATTATTGTGATGGTCATTTTTGTCGAGTCTTTCACCGATATATTAGAGCTGTTATTGAGAATTGCTCCTGTTTATTCGACGCTATTGCTGATATTTTCGTTGGTGTGACAGTCATTTTTGAAGAGTGTTGCGCTTTTGTTAACATCCGATATTACCGAATCTTGCGCAAACATTACCGAGAAAATGTCAATATTACCAACATTTGTGCCATTTTTGTGATGGTCATTTCTGCTGAGTCTTCAACTTACTTTATGTCCTCTGTCTAGATTTTCGACGGTATTGTAAGCGCTATTGCTGATATTTACGCAAAGTCATTTTCGCTGAAGTTTACACTGATGTAATAGCAACTACTGCCGAGATTTGTGACTTAAAAAAATACGATATTACTGGGATTTTGCGCCGATATTACCGAGATTGCGATGGTATAGTGGGTGCTATCATTTACGTTGGTGTTGTATTCGTTTTCGCCAAGATCTATGGTAATACAATAGCAGCTATTGCCGAGATTTGCGACGATGTTTGGTGACTTAAGAAAATACGATATTGCTGGGATTTTGCGCCGATATTACCGAGATTGCAGTGGTAGGGTGGGTGCTATCATTTACGTTTGTGTTATATTCGTTTTTGCCAAGGTCTGTGGTAATCTAATAGCAACTATTGCTGAGATTTGCGATGCTGATTTGAGGACATTCGTCTCGGTGTTTCTGCTTCAAAGTTTTTTTTTTTTTTGTCTCTCCTGCAAAATTTTTTTTTGCTATAATTTGTGTGTGTGTGTGTGTGTGCTATGAAAGTTGCTTTTACATACTACAATGGGCATTTTCCCTGCTACTAAACTTGTTTTTACCTGCTCCGAAAGGCATTTTTTCTGCTCCAAAACTTGATTTTACCTGCTCCAGAAACTGCTCCAAATCTTTCTGAATGAGTGGGAGCCCTGATGAAATGACCGCTATTTACATGATTATGGGAGTACTGTCACAGAGCATTATGTTGTAGCGTGATGATCATTTTCGTCGGCTGTGACGCCAGTATAATAGCCACTGACGCTGTTGCAGATATTTGCACCTGTTAGACGTGATACAGTTCAGGTAAAACGTAGATTTCTGCTCTTTTATTATTGAAATTTCGATCATTCCTAAGATTGATACAAATCTGCATTACAATTTTATTCACATTTCTGAAAAAAAAATGTTTAATGCTGCACACTCTTTCCTTTTTACTTGATACTTAATGTAAGCTAAAGCAGTGTGAAACTTATTTACCACTCAGTCATAATATTTGATTGGCAAAAAAAAATTATGATAGGAAATATATTCATTTTATCGTGTGGATTAATATAAAACCCGACAATCATAAAGTAAGCATTCCTATTCTTAACAGAAAAAAATGTTTTAATTCTAGGTTTTAACATTCTAAATTTGTTTTAAGTAGTATTTTTGAGTGTCTCTTAATTTTTCTAATTTTTATTTTATTTAGTTTCTGCTGAAAATGAAATAATGACTGAAGATGACAAAAAAAGCTTGCAGCATGTACATGCATTGACAAGACGAATAACAGAATTAATACCTTTGTAAGTTACACTTGGAATTGTATTATGACAAATTATTTATTTTAATGTAACATTCGAAACTTGATGTATTGGACCGATTTTAGAAGTTCATTTAATCCATATATCAATGTTAGATCAATATTTTTTTATAATTATTATAGATGTCGGTGTCAGATTTAATATAGCAACTAATTACAAGCTATATTTAGTTTAAGAAAATATTAAATTCTAAGAAATATGGATTTAAATTATGGAATTGATTTACTATTTACATTTATTTGTCTACGTTATGAAAATGGTTGGTAATTTTGCTAAATATCTAGATTTTAGTAAACTCCATCCAAGTTCCTATCAATGATTAAAAATAGTTTATTGTATTTTTATCTGCAGTTCCTGTTGCAAATCAATTCTTTAAAAAGTTTTAAGCTGCTTTCACTTCAGAAATTGACAGAGCTTAAATGGTTTTACTTTCATTTCAATGTCTAAAGATGACTCATCAAGCACATTGGTTTTCTTATTTATGAAAGGAACTATAATCATGACCAGAAGTTATTTTATTGCAACGTTCAAAATACTTAATTCTGCTCTCTGAAAAGGAGTTTGTCATGTGTTTTTACAGCATTTTTCAATGTCTTCAACAATGTTATCTGTAACTAGTTCCAGGAGAGTTTTTGTTAAGTGAATTTAAAAATTGGATTATGAGCCATTGATTCAGAGGCCATTCTCAAAAGCAATTGTGACTTTGCATCTTAGATTTTTCAAATACTAGTGTTGGCAGTGGAATTATCTATTAAGACCAAACATTTTTTTTCCACACAATACACTGTTTCCATGTTGAAAGATATCCGTGGTTTTTAGTTTGCTTTGTATGTCTCCTTCTCCTTTAGATTTGTGTTTGTCAAATATGCGGCATGTCTAGGGTAGCATTTTGTACTTTGCTCTAAACCCAATATTTCTTAGCTCCATTTATTTGGGTTGCCCATTTTGGTAATAAAGTCTGACAGACCCTTGATAGAACTAAGGTGTAACTCTTTAGTATTGGTAGAGCCTATAGTAGTCTGTCGAGTTGGGGTCTTGTTGGAAAAAGTCCTATCGTATGAAGGTGTTTTCTGAAATGGTAGTGCCCTGTGATGAAGCCCACAATTGTTTGCATCTTCAATCTTGGATATCTAAGAATTTCAGAGGCAATCTTCACAGATGATTTGATGATCACGCTTTTAGCGTGCTTTCGTCCAAAGGAACTGAGCCACGTTTTATTCATCTCCGGTTTTTCCCATTTAAGGAAAACTCCTTTTGTGGTCTTCAAATTGATCCCACAGAAGAGTTGGATTATAGAAGAGTTGGAGATAGGATTATAAAACGAATCCCTGTTCAGCAAGTTCATCTGCATTTTCATTACCTTCAATACTCTTGTATTCTGGCACCCTGCTTTGTATGTTTCACATGGATAAGCTGTGGGTGATTTTGTTTATAGCAATATGCTAAGAAACTCTTGAATGCTAAAATAAAATTTGATTGAGCTTTTATACTATAATATTTTACAAAACTACAATTTTTGGGATTATTGTTATTAACCAGTGGAAACTAGCTTTAGTTGTAGAAGTACTTGTCTTGTTGATATTTGATGTAAATATCTTTTTCAGGGTTCCCATGGTCCTGGAAAGTCCTTAAATTTTTTTTAAGAAATTTGGTCATTGAAAGTTTTTGAAAAAAGAATGAGGTCCTTGCAAGTCCTTGGAATTTTTAAGTGACTGTCAATAATCTCTGCCTCCATTTTCTCCTCAACACACATAAACATTTTTTTAGTGACTCCCTCAAGAGTGTTAACTTTGCTGTTTATCTCATAACTAGATCGTAATACAATAGGATTGATTCATCTAAAAGTATTATAAAAGAATGCAATGGCACATTTGAATGTTAATGGTGAAAATTTTGATTTATCATTGGTATTTTTAAGTCTACAGTATGTAATTTTATAGTCCTTGAATTTTCTTAAAAAAGTCCTTGACAGTCTGTGATTCCCCTTCAATAATAGGGGAACCCTGTTTTTATTTGAAGTGAATGATTTTATTATGTTTTCTTAGTTATTGATGAATCTTTTAGATAAACATCAAGAGTTATGCAATTCAACCATTTTATTATTTTGCTAAAGAGACAATTCTGATTTTAGCACCTTTGCTAAAGAAATGTTGTACCTAAGCTTAAACACTAATATCACCGGTAGATTTTTTAGACATATTTTACCTTTATCTTTCATCCTTTATCTCTGACATATTTCTCTCCTTTATATTTCAAAGTTTAGTGAAGGATCATTTTTTAAAATAATCTAGCTTTATCAGTGTTGATAATGCCTTTTTCCTAGTATTTCAGGCCATGCTTACCCAATTGCTTATATCAGAAGTTGAGACCCTAACTGCTTCTCCAAGTTATAGTAATATTATTCCACTTTTTAAATCTATGCACCCTTCCATTCCAACTCATAAAATCATAATTCATTTATCAAATTCATTGACCTTCATTTGTAGCATAGCCCTGTAAAAGTATATGAACAGCCAACAAATTTATAATTTCTTATGTTCTCTCGACATGTTAAGATCACTACAAATATTAAGTTAAATAATATTTTTTTTCTTCCAGATCTCAACACATGTTTCTGAATATGCTTGTTGACAAATTTCCATACATTAAGTATGCTCCTAGTGTATTACTTCACTATGTTGAGAATATGTTAATTGTGAGTTCTTATTTGCCGTTAAAAAGAGGCGTTATTTTAGAATGCATCATCAAAAAACTTATAGAAATAGATGTAAGTATTTTCTTTATCTTTTATATTTTCAGCAATTGTACAAGATCATTATTATTTTTATGTATTAAATACTTGTGTAGCTTAACATTGCTAGTAATCCGTTAGTAGATACATAATCTGTTGATTTGTTTTTATAAGTATTAAAGCTTCAATATTTATTCAATGACAAATTTGTGGAAAAACTTTCCTTTATATCTATTCTTCCATGATTTCTACAGCCCTAGTCACACTTTCAATCTCCTATCGTCCAATCACCAGATCATAGATGTCTAAAATTTAGAATTGCGTATCTTAAACTAGATTGCAAATTTACACTTTTTAAAATATCTTTTGTAAATACTTCAAAACTACACTTCTGAAGCTTTAAAAATGTTATGACATTTATATTTAAAAATACAAAGAGAAAATTTTTAAGAAACTATATGTTGGATGGATATGCAATACACATAGTATTTAGTGTAAATCAAGATGCCAAAGAAAGGAGTTTTCTACTTTGATCGTCCACAATTACAACATCTCCAACACAACTACGGTTGAAGGATTGGGTGATATGTGCACAATGTTTTGTTTCTTACTAACCATTGTCATATGAAAGTGTTGCATGTTTGGCCATGGGTTGAAATTAACTTTTAAAACCGTGCACTTCAAGTGCATCCAAGTCTTATGACTTGGGTGCAATAAATATCAGTTAGTTGCACACATTAACTAACAGAATCAGGGTTCTCATGGTCATTGAAAATCATTAAAAGTGCTTAATATTTTTTAACTGGTTTTCAAGGCCTTGAAAATGCTTAGAGGTGCTTAAATGTCCTTGAAAATGTTTCGAGGTCCTTAAAAGTCTTTACTTTTTGTGTGTGTTCAGTGTCCAACTGCAAAATTTATAAAAAATACAACTCGGACTTGCTATTCCTGATTGACCGTCACTTATTTGCACAGTATCGGAATTCTCTGACATATTTGAATTACGCATCCACCAACTTGTAACTTTTTTGGTAGAGTATACTTTATTAAAAATTTATATATAGAAATGATGCCTAAAAACAAATTTTCAATGGTCCTTAAAAATATTATTTAAGTGCTTAAAAGTCATTGATTTTCATTCTGTAATTTCAGTGGGAACCCTAAAAATAGAGAGTAAAGTTCAACATTAAAAATTGATAAAAGTGTAAGTGCAGCAATTATATTTAAACAAGGAAGCTAAAGAAATGCAACATTTCAAAAATAATTGAACATCCGTTTGTTAACAAAGTAAAATCATAATAAAGTTAGTATGATTTTGAATAGTTCGTCTTTGCTGTGAATACCCAAGTTAAGTGCATAAATAAATTTTTACATGCATAGTGTCACTTGTTTTGAACCCTGGTTTAGGCATTGTATTTAACAACACTAGGTTTAAACCGAAAGTCTTAATGCAAATAAATCGAAGGTTACATGAAAACTATTGAAGTTGGATTACCCACTTTATCTGGCAAAAATACAATGCTTTGTGAAAGTTGGTTACATGGAAATATTGTAAAAAACCATATTTGAACTTCATTCAAACAGCATGGGCAAACTTCTTCTATGGCAAACTTTGTGTGTATTTCTGTGGATGATACTGTGACTACAGAGTGACTCTGAACCATTGATGACATAATGCACAAATTCTGGTAAAGTACATTGTAGCATGCACATTAGCCCATTTAGAAAGTATTTTTTCTAATGCAAGAGACAGCAGCAAAGTTGTCTTTTGTAATTACTCGTTAGACTGAATTTAAAGTATTTAGCTCAGGCTAGGCCTATCTCATAAAATTTAAGTTAGGCTTACCCACTGAAAATATTTTAGTGATATGAAACAACAATAAACACATCATCCTCTTGTTTCCAGTAGTAATTTTATCTTATTTTAATTTTTTTTTTTAAAAACTGCTTAATTTGAAAATTATGTTTTACAAATACTATTTATATTTGATTATTTTTATTTGTATGACATTTTGCAGGGTCTCTGTTCAAAGCAAGTGATAGAAGAATCTGAAATTGAAAAAATGGAAGAAATTCAAATGGTTTGTCTCTTTTTATATAATAAAAAAAAAATTCTTAACAAGTTGTATTATAAACAACCATTTTATTATAGGATGTATGTTCTATTTTCTTTAGTCTAAACATGACATTACCCAATGAAGTTATGAATATTTCTTGCCATTAGCCTTACTGTCATTTGTTTTGTCGAGATCATTACCCTATTGTCTCGGTTGTGTTGCTAAGTGTAATGAAGTTTTGTTAATATCTACTGGCTCCAGGCTTTTCTAAATCGTTCCTGTTTATGGGGAGTTATAACTAAAAGATTTCACTCACAAAATATATATATATATATATATTTACTCATGTTACCTTTGTGCTAAAAAGTTTATTTCAATGAATTAACAAGTGTCCATTTTATACACCAAAAACTTTCAGACTTGCATATATAGTAGATTAAGAGAAAATTCCAATTTAACATGTCCAGTACCTATATGAATTTCAAACTCCCCTTAATTATGCCACTTTGTATAAAACTGGAAAAACTGTCTTATTTCTTAGGGAGTGTTTTTTTTTTTTTTTAAATGTCTTGATCTCGAAGTTTCCTTCTAATTTGCTGTTATGAATCAAGAGTGCCCACAGAACCTGGAAAACAGGGAAACATCAAGGAGCTTTTTGATTCTGAAAAAAATCAGGGAAGTATCAAAGAGCTTTTTGATTCTGGAAAAAATCAGGGAAATGCCAAGGAATTTTTTTTAAAACTTCACTAAAATCGGAGGAATTTTCTATCATTGTTTTGAAGGTACATTTCCCCATTTATAGTTGCTAATTATATTTCTGTCCTTAGCAATAGTAAGTGTTGCTGCTAGGCAACCACTGACGTTTGCAAACGATAATATAATATTCTTAACCATAATTTCTTTTTGTCATTTTAGCGTGTTTTTTTTGTTGTTTTTTTTACAGTAAATTAAAAAATTCGTCTCGAGTAAAAAATGGAATTGACTTGTGACCATTTTCATGCAATTATTTTTCATAACATTCGACTTGGATTGAGGCAAGAGTACTTCGATGGATTTGATTCTTTATACAGCGATAAAGCACCATCCTACAGCACTGTAAAAAAAATGGTATAACGAATTCAATTGTGGTTGACATTTGCTCGAGGATGAATTCCATAAAGGTCATCCAAAATCGGTTGCTGTGCCAGAAAATATTGATGCTGTGTATGAACTAATAAAGCAAGATTGTCATGTAACATACCCTGAGATTAAGGCCTCTTTGAGCATTAGTATGACATGCATCAATCAAATAAAGGATTTTTTAACAGGCCAAAACATTGAATTGATGAGTCATCCGCAGTACAGCCCTGATTTGCCACCCAATGACTTTTTTAAATTCCTGCACATCAAAAATAAATTACGTGGTCAACGATTTTCGACACCCGAAGAAGCGGTTGATGCATTCAAAATGCATGTTTTGGAGGTACCTCGATTGGGTTGGAAAAAGTGGTTCAAAATTAATTCAAATGCATGCAAAAGTGTATTGATCTTCATGGAGAATATTTCGATCATAAACATTTGTTTTTTCATTATTAGGCCAGAAATATAAATAGCAACACTTGTAGGTATTTTAGTGGCATTCACCAAGAGAATTATGGTGGTAATATTAAACTTTTCATTACCACCAAAACTATTTTTAAAAAATAGATATATTATCTCTTGAGCATACATGTTCTATTTGATCAGGTTGTCTACACGTCTGAAAAAATTAGAGAACTTTGGGAAAAAAAAGTTTGTTGTAAAATCAGGGAATTTTTTTTCCTGAATTTTGTGGCTTCCCTGTGAATGCTCAAAAACTTTGAAATGCACCTTATTTTGTTTAATTTTTTTTTTTTTTTTAAATATATTCTAGGAACAAGATGGTATTGATATAAAGTATGAAAGTACGTCAGACCAGATGGCAAATCCCTTAGCACATACTCTTGATATCTTAATGAACTGCATATTTACATACATAAAGGAAACTTGCTACTCTGAAGGTATGTAAAGCATGTTTTGTTGTGTCCTATAGTTTATTGAGAAGCTACAGTTCTTCGTTTCATAATTTGAGAATTAAATTGAAGATAATCAATATCAAGAAAATAGGTTGGAAAAAAGATGTAACATTTTGTTTGAAAATAAAATTAAGTAGTTTGAGAGATAGGTTAATTTTATTTTCATATAATAGAAAAAAGTCACATGATAGTTATAATTAGTAGCATTTAAATTAATCTGCTTGCTACGAGAATTTCATAATTAAATTTTAAATATAGAACTTAAAAAGTTAAAATGTTGATGTTAGTCATAGTGAAATAATTACTTTTTTCTACCATAAAAGTTTAAGTTTGACATGGCAATGTAATTTGTTTAATTATACTTAAAAAATAGATTTTTTTGGTGGGGAAGAGAGTGCTATTTTATTATTTGCTTCTAAGTTTGATAATGTTACATCTTCTGTCTGTAGTTATTCATTCTAAATAACAGTTAAAAAATTATCAACTTGAAACTTTCAGTGCAAAACATATTTATGTACTTTAGAGTAAAATACATTGGGATTAGGTAAGTAATTTGTTTCTTCTAAATTATGCTTTGAAAGTAACAATTACTTTGCAATTACAATCAATGATTTACTTGTCAATAAGAATGTTTTTACATTTGAGGTTATATACTCTGTAAATAATCAATTGCTCCATCAACTACACTCATTGGCAATTGTTAAGCATGTAGAGAAAATGTTATTTTCCAAAATTTAATCTGAATTTGAGAGGCCTTCAGCTGAAGAGATAAATCAAAGTATGTAAATATGTTTTGTAACATCCAATTACTGTTTCAAGTTGAGAAATAAGCAAAGTAGTCACTCTGATATAAAAAAAATTATCTATGTGAGGGGTGAAAGGGCATTTCGTATCAAATATTCTGTTCCCAAGAATTTAGTATTTTATTATTCTTGATTTTCATGACTTTTTAAACTATATGTTCATTTTAAATTGATATTTTTTAGGTGAAGAGAAACTAAATTGGGATGCAACAAAAAAGCTTTACAAAGAACTTTTAACTGCTTTTGAGAGGATTATTCTTCCAACACGAGGTTGCTGTCATATACAATACATACTCTTTTATATATGTAGTTTAAAACAAGACCTTTGTGATGGATTTATTGATTATTTGTGGAAAAAAGTTCAAAATCCTAATGTTTCTCCAGTTTTTAGACAAATTTCAGCATTTTTTATTGGATCTTTTCTTTCCAGAGCAAAATACATTGGGATTAGGTAAGTAATTTGTTTCTTCTAAATAATGCCTCAAAAGTGAGAATTACTTTGCAATTACTATCAATAATTTACTTGTCAACAAGAATGTTTTTACATTTGGGGTTATATACTCCATAAACTATCAATTGTACTCATTGCCAATTGTTAAGCATGAAGAGAAAATGTTAATGTTACGACTGAAAATTTAATTGTTAATTTCTAACTTAAACTTAAAAGTCAATTCTTAATTGGATCTAAAAGCTTAAAATTCATCTCTTAATTTAGATCTTAAACTTTAAAAAGGACTTTATTCTTTATGTTCTAGAGTTAATTCACCTTTGAATGGCAATCTTTTAACTTTTTTTCCCATTTTTAGAGTCATATCTTTTCCCACTTGCTTCAAAAATTTAATCTTTCTAAGTTTTGTTTACCTCGTAGTATTCTTTTAAAACATCGTATTTAATTATTTTTTCGGTGCCTGAACGTGTTACAGGTATGCCGAGGTGTTAGCTTTTTTAATTTTCAAAATGCCATCAATTGTAGGCCGATGGGGTTGTTTTTGGTTCAACGAGAGGTTGTATTTTTTTGAGAATTCGAGGTAGTAGCCGTTTTGTTATCTTTTCTTGGCGTAATTTGTGAACGACGCCGTGTATTCTTGGGCCACAAACCAGAGTCCTTGAACCGGTTTACCTCTGTTTGAAGAAAAAGCTGATGCAATAACCAGCATCCCGACGTCTGATTGGTCGGGCAATCGCCGAGATGGGGGGGGAAACATAGCTAAAGGAGGACATTCTTTCTTGGGCTAGTGAGCTGAATAGACGTAAAAGTAATACGCTCCCTCATGAAGAGACGCGGCAGAAACCACAGTTTTCCAGGGGAAATGGCGCGTCCCCGAAACCTTTAACTGCCTGGACCGCCCGGATAAGGAAGGAGGAGTAAAGCCAGATCTTCGCCATGGAGTATTGCTGCTCAGACCGGGGTTCTCCCGTCTGCCTATTTTTAAATACCCTTCGTTAAAGAAAACCAACCAGCTCCCCCTACCAAGTAAAGCCAGATCTTCGCCATGGAGTATTGCTGCTCAGACCGTCTGCCTAGGATGAATGCCCTCCGATAAAGAAAACATCCCTTCTCCCAGCTCCCTCGACCAGCTAGCTAAAGATATGCCCTACTGAGCCGTTTGAACCAATTCGCCCTTTAAAGACCAGCCAGAATTTGCCAACCAGCCGAGTCCTGTGACTCAAATCCACAGGATGGAACTTTCACCATTTAAATGCCGGATTACCGCCAAGCCAGACCCTCCATTTCCCCCTCCTTGTCCAAGATGTCAGCCTTCTCCCGTTTCCCGAAGGAATCCTGGTTCCTCGCAGGTAGTCTGCTCCTCCCGGACAGACCAGTGAAACTATTCTAGTTTTCTTTTACTAACCATGATTGTGTTGAGTGCTAACGGCCAGATCTCTCTTCCATTAGGAATTTAAGACAGGATTTATTTATCCGGTTAATTTTAATTTGTTAGTTTTAATTGTTTTATTTAATTTGATTTTTTTTTTAACAACCTCTCCTGAGCGAAGAACAACCTCTTTGCCCTCTTGGGTATTTCATTTGAATCCTTAAGGTTCATCTTGTTTTTGTGTTGTGTAACTGTTTCATGAATAAGAGATGTCTGACAACTTATAATATTAATGATTAATAAATTACATTTTGATTTGATAAAAACAGTGGTGTTTTCTTGAACTTTTAGTTAAGTAATTATGGTGTTTATGTGTTGAAAAGTTTAAAACTTACCATTTTAGGTACGAGGTAGTTAAGTAGTAATAATTTTCTTTTCTAAATATTTAAGTGGTAATAAACACGACGACATTAATTTCTGGAAGCCAACCTGAATTTGAAAGGCTGCAATTAGCTGAAGAGATAAGTGGAAGTGTGTAAATATATTTAGTAATGGACAATTACGGTTTCAAGTAAAAAAGTAAGCAAAGGAGACACTCGAACAATGTGAAGAGTGAGAGGGCATTTCGTGTCGAACAAAACTGTACTTATTGAGTTTTTTCTCATTTCACTGCCTCTTGCTTAACTTTGACAGTGAGTGCATTTGTATATTCAAATATGATTAAAAATGCTATGTAATTTTTTTTAAGAACCAATATTGAGACTATTTAATAATTTATTAATCTTTTGTTATAGTTTCTGTTTCCAGATTTTTGATAAAATAGATATTTTTCCATTCAAATTCTTTGTTGATAAGCAAAACTGTTTTTTGTACTATTGTATTATCATGTAAGTTGTATAGTTTAAGGTAAAGTGTATTAAATGTATTTAAAACTTTTTTAGTACTGTTACTGCTTGCCTTGATTTGATGTGCAACTGGATTCACCGTTATATTGATGTACATACTTCACAAGACTTGGATGTCCATGGTTCTTTCCATAGTGTATGCCAAACAGTATTTTATGTGTTTGCTTTCCGAAATAAGGAGCTATTGGAAATGAAAGATGGTAATTTTTTAACATATTTTAGTTTCACAAATTTTATTCAGTGGAATTCTTAATCCAACAAAACTTCTGAAGTTAGTTAAATAGGATTTCATGTTTAAAAATTATTTTCCTAAATCTATAAAAATATAACAATTATAAAATGTGCATGGCTAATATAGGAGTTTTTGTCTTAATAGTTTGTTCCCTAATTTTTTACTCTAACTCTAATGGACAATTTTTGCTTTATCTAATTGTGTACTGGTGTTTATCAACTAATTACTTAAAAGCTTTAAGAATAAAAACTTGGGTGGTTGTTGGGTTTTTCATACCAGTATTTATTCATGCAAGCACTATGTTTGGTTACAGGCTGTTCAGCACCAGTTAAAGGGAGGGGGAGAGTGGAAGAGATTTTTATTTCTGATATTATCAGTGAATTTTAAGAAAAATTGTTGTTCATAATGGATTGATTTTTTCTTTCAAAATTTCAAAAAAATATCTTAAGATGGCAACAAATTACATTTTCCCAGTCATGTTATTTTGTTGCATGATTCACTTCACTGTGAGGGTGTGTGTTATTTGTTAATATTTGATAAGATTATGAGAAGTAATTTATTTTGTATTTTTCTTTCATGTTTAAACAATAACTTTAATATATTACAAAAAATTATTAAAAATTACAAAAGCCTTAATTTTTTGTACAATAAATTGTGTTAAATGTTAATTTTTGTTTTTAGGATTGTTAAAATTTTAGTACTTGTTTATGTTTGCATTATTAAAAAAAAGTATAGGTGACTAAGAATTTCCAAAAAATTAAAATTATTTTCCCTCTAAACACACCGAATTTGTTTGGTGCTCATAAAGGGAAAAATTTAAACCTTTGTATAAAAATTGAGGACTAGAAATGGAAAACGACCCAAATCCAAAAGAGAAATTTTTTCAGGAGAGCCGAAAAATGAAAAACGCTTGCATTTGTTCTTAAGGCTATGACTAACAACCAGATTAAATTTGAACTATTGCTACTGGAGTTCGCACTTTAGGCGTTGTCCACTTTGTTTAGCTTGTTCTTAAGGATATTTTTCCGTAAAAAAAAAGATTTTCGATTTGTTTTGGTACTTGGGTCGCTTTCCATTTCTAGTCTTCAATTCTTCTGTGCCTGTCCTAAAATGCCATATGGGAACACACACCACATATCATGTGGTGTGTCTATTTGATTTGTTAATTGAATTTCTAGAAAGACTATGGATGCCTATTCTAGGTTTGGATTAAGATAAATTTCTACGACTGTTTAATGTAGTATGTAGTACTAATGTTACTTTATCCCTATTTGAAAAAGAATAAAAATCTGCAGTTAGAAGAAATCCCATTTTTTATTAATAACTTTAATATTTTAAGAAAATTTATAAACCAATTCATTTTGGGGCAATAAAATTTCTTAAGTTTCTTTATTTGCTTAGCTGTAAAAGTACAGGTGACCTGAACTGATCAAATAGTTTGCCTCTCTAGACATCCTACTTTAACTTTTTACAAACCTTTTTATCATTTTAAAATTAACTCATGCTTTCCTATTATATAAATCATAACTTACCTAACAAAATTACTTTCTCATTATTTACATTAAAATTTTTAATGTTCTATTGTCATTAATGTATTTTTCAGGATTCAAGTATCTACGAAACCTCAATTTTGACAGAATAGTTACATGTCGCCTCAATCCTTTGAGGTATTGTGATCGGACTATTGTGCAAAACTTCGCCAGTATATCCAGAAACCATCAAATAGCATATGTATATCCAGTTATAGAAAAAAATAATAGAAATTTATTGTACTCTCCTGTTTTATCGGGTGCAGAAGAATGTGCTGCTGGAACTATGATACCCACCTTTTTCCCGTTTGATCCTTATTTATTAAAAAAGTATGTGCCATTGAATGTCAAATTTATTATAAGCTTTATTATTTATATCTATAACATGAAGTCTTAAAAAATTCTCTTACAAATTTAAATTAAGTTTCTTTAACATTTAAATATTTTTCAGATCAAAGCATTGGATTGAACCGAATTACAGAATTTATAATCATGCCAATAAAGAAGAAGAAACAATGGTAAAAAAAATCTTAAATGCGTTCTGAAGCTTAAGTTGCGAGTCTCAAACTGTCTCATTTTGTGTTTAGTGAAATTTTTAGAAATAAAAGGATAATATATTTTGTTTGTATATATATATATATATAGACATGTTTGGCTTAAATATTTTTAAAAAGAAGTTTTGTTGTGGAATTGGCTTTTCTATTTCCTCTCTTTGATTAATGTTTTCTCTCAACAAATTAACTTTAAAAAAGTATTTATGGAAACTTAATTCATTTCCATATATAATTTCTTATTTTACAGGATCATATAGAAGAAGAAACTAGTGTGAATGATGACATGTTTACTTACAGTATGTCTCCAGGATTTAAAAAATCATATTTGTTAAACAGATGATTATAGTTAAAATTATTTATTTATTAAATTAAAACATCTTTAAAATATCTATTGGTTCTTTTTTGTCTTTTCCTTACTTAACTATTGATTAAAAATAATGCAAATGTGGTGCTCTTTTGAACATCACATTTGCATTATTTTAAATCAATCTATCACTTTGACTTTACATGAAATCATTATCTTAAAATCCATTGTGTCACATTATCCACTCAAAATTGTGAAATGGTGAAAACATATTCCATCATTTTGTTTTAAGTTTGCTAATTTAAGATAAAAAGCTATTTGTTTTCAATTCAAAATGAAAACTTGTCTGAGTGATATTGAGTAAACTAAATTATATATTGTTTATGACATTAAAACCTGCTATTTAGGTTACACTTAAGTGACATACTTTGAGTGAAAGCTAGAATGTGTTACCTTTTTTGTAATTTTAGTCACAAGTGGAAAATCGGATAAAATATAAATGAGTTGTGAAATATTTTTAGACTAAAAGGTATAAATAAAACTTAGGGTTGTTGTAATTAAAGTGTACTTGTTTAGAATAATTTAGATTCAAATTAGTAATCAAGATAATTTCATAAAATTTTTATTATATGGGCAACTGAAAATGAGGAAAACATCTTTAAAAACATTTACAAAAATTTGACTATAGTTTAAATCTTTACAAAGAATACTTCAAGAACTGTAAATACATGACAGATACTTTGGATTGCTATCATCCTGGTCTAAAACTTTATTTTGTTACATGATTTTCTTTAATGAGTTGTCTTTCAATCCATTTTCTTTGAAATATCTAGCATTTCCTCAATAGTTTTCTATTTGTAATTAATAACCTAAAATTAAAATCTAAATGATTTAAGATGTATTAGAAAACTTTTATTGTTCTGTTTCACTCTGATTTTCTTGCTTGAAAAAATTCTAGTAGAAGGTAAATGCTGGCTGAGTGTTCCTTGGTGTGGATGTATGAATACTTAAATACGACTTCCTCACCTTTGAATTTGCAAATGGTTCTAAACAATTTATTTTCAGAAAAAAAATTGCAGTACAGTGATTTAAATCAGCTCTGCTTGAAAAGTAGGCCAATATGCTAGCAACCCTAAAGCTTGTATGATAATGAGAAGAAAGTCAATTTAAATAAATGAAAAGATTCACTGGGGCACATCTGATCACATTTTTTAATACTATTAAAATTAAAATATATACTTCTAATTCTAGCTTCTACACTTAATTCATAAATATGCTTGTACTAAGGCTATGTTCTTCTACCTGGTTGGATTAATTTTCACAGGTATAAGTTGAAATTTGGCATCTACTTTTGTTGCTAACCTACTACCCAAGATTTGTTTTTTTAAACAATCATCACCAAAATGGGGAGGGGGGGGGGGGAATAGAAAACATGTGAATGCAAACAATAAATTACACTGATATATTGTCTTACTTTAAAGAAGTCTTCTGTAATATAGTGTAATTGAAAGTTATACAATATTCCTAATACCCTTTTTTTCACTTGTGGGGATAGGATTTTCAACTATAACTACCATACCTTGAAATGATAACTCAATGATGAAGATGATCAAGGGAACTTAACAATTGTGTTTTATTTTCTCTAAAAATTTTGGTCTATGTGGAAGATAAAAATCGGGATAAAAAAAATTGCATTACGAGTATAAGAAAACTTAAATTTCTTCCATCATATATAGCCAGTGGTAGAAGTGTGGATAGACTCTGGGTGATGCGTCCCCCAGGGGTGGGAATTCTGCGCCAATTGCGCCAGCGCGCGCCAAAAGTGGTATCCTGCGCCAACCTGCTACAAAACCACATTTAAGCATAATTCTGCGCCAATTTTGCTTTAAATCTTCTTTTAAACGCACACGCTAAAGCGCCAAACCATCTCGCGCATGTCAAATCTATGTGAAGACGAAATTACGGCAACCTCAATGGCCGTTTTCGCACGAATTTGCAAAACATTCGATTTTTCCCCCAACAGAATGCAATATGTGGAAAATCACGTGCAATCTCTGAAATCGGCATTTACGCATGCGCATTCATGTTCAAACGCGTCTTCCACCGGGACAAATTGAAATCGCCGAGTGCTGATATCACGTGCGTCATTGTTAGATAGAATTTAAGGGCAGCCTCAAAATTTCCGATTTCTAATTAGCACGGATGACCATTTCGTACGTACCTTGATTAAGTGTGTTTCGTCGGATTTTTATCACATCCTCTTGCTCTAAATAAAAAAGAAAGGAATTGGAAAGTTAAGGGTGTATAACCATCAAATGTTTTTACTAAGCATTTAAAGAATATTTCCGCTTGGACACGCGTAATGACGATGCCTTCTATTAAATTTAGGGTTGCTTTTTGTAATTTTTACTTGTTGGGTGTTGGTAATTAACTTTTAAACGTTCGTTTTACATTTGAAATAAAGTATCACTGAAATATAATCAAAATCCCGGAATGTTTCCGATTTCAAAAAAATAAAAATAATACTTTTTTTATTAGTTTATAGAACGACATGTAGGGTAAAATCGCCATTTTGACGCAGAATTTGACCCGATTAGGAAAATAAAAAAAAATTACAAAATTTTAGAACATACACAAAAATTTAGAAACATTCCTATTTTAATTTTACTGTATTGCTATTTTTGGAAAGTTAAGGCTTGCAAATTGCTATTTTTATACAAATGAGTTATAATAATAAAACAAAGAGCGTGTGGATCTGTAGAAAGCTACTTAAAATAGGTGTAGAACTTAACATACAATTTTTTACATAAGTAGTTTTGGCCTTCTGATTGTAACTTTGATAAACGGAATGTTAAAATTTTAATTAGTTAATTTTTAATTATTTTTTTTACCAACCGACTTCAAATAGAGGTACAGCTCTGAAATTTTCAACATAAGTAGTTTTGGTCTTTTTTTAGTTGGACTTCTTAAAAACGGATTGTTAAAATTTAATTAGTTTTTTAACTAATTTTTTTAATTAATTAAAAAAAACTACAAAACGACTTCTAATAAGGCTACAGCTCAGAAATTTTCAGCATAAGTAGTTTTGATCTTCAGATTGTACATTTGACAAACAGAATGTCAAAATTTTAATTTTTTTTTTTTTAATAATTTTTTTTTTTTTTTTTTTTTTTACGAAGCGACTTAAAATATAGGTACACTTCTGAAATTTTCAACCTATGTAGGTTTGGACTTCTAATTAGATTTTTGAAATACAGAATTTAAAAATTTTAATTTGTTTTTAATTAATATTTTTACAAAGCGACTTCTAATAGATCTAGAGCTCTGAAATTTTCAACATAAGTAGTTTTTGCCTTCTAATTTTGCTTTTCATAAACATTTGTAAAAACAATTCAGAGGGGTGATTGGGGTTGTGTTATTGTATCGACGGGCAAATTTTTCGGTTCTCAATGGGGAGGGGGCTCTAATGAACCTTCTAGGAGAGTGAAGCGAGCCTGTCCTTGCATAGCAATAAATTTTCAGCGAGCTTGTGCTTGCGTAGCAATTAAACTTTTCAGAGATCTAAGAGAGCTGTGTTTGTGTTACAATGAAATTTTTAGTGTGCAAAGAGAGCTTGGTTTTGCATAGCAAACCCGTTCGTGAAGTGTCAAATGCTAATAAGTATAAATATTTTTTATTTTTATTTACAAATTATATTTTTTGTTGTAATTTTATGTATATCTTATAATTTTATATTTATTAATATGTGTTTTATGTAGAAAAATTAAATCAGATACAATTTATTATATTTCTGCTACTAATATCTTCGAGTTTTGCTGCTACATTTTCTCTTATTCTGCTCCGAAAGTTAAATTTTGCTGCTCCAATTTTTTGCGAATCTGCTCCAAATGTTAAATTTTGCTGCTCCAAAATTGCTCCAAACTGGGCTTTTGCACTTCCCACTCCTGGTCCCCCCACCTTTCAAGAAAATACCCATGCATCTCTCCCACTTCTAAAATCATTGAAATCCATCCCCTTCTTCTACAAATATTCAATTCGTCTGAAAACTACTAAAGAAAATAGCATTAACCTTTAAATGTAGTGATACTGAGAAAGTGATTTAAAATTTTCAAATGTAACAAAGAAATCTATTTATGGTATATATATATATGCTGTTATAAAAACATGTTATACTACTTTGTACAAAGTTACAAGTATTTTTATTTAACAAATACTGTTACACGTGGTTAACTTTGGAAGAACTTTCTTTTGAGTTAAATTCCTATTCTTGTTTCATATAAAAGAGTAGGGTGGGCCGAAATGGCCCAAAACTAGGTGTATGGCCAACTAGGGTGGGCCGAAAATGGCACAAAAAATTTATTTTTTTTGAAGTCGTTTTAGTAATAGTGCGGAAAAGTTACCTAATGGTTCAATTAGAACACACAAAATTTAGTCAATTTTGTTCAATATCTAGCCGCGCCCCTCTGGCCCTGAAAATGCAAAAAGTTACAAAAAAATGCACTTCTTAGCCATTTTTTGGAAAATTTTGGAAATTATTTTTAAAAACCGACATTGGTATAGCATGGAATAGTTGTCTAATATATCAGTTGGAACACACAAAATTTCGTGCATTTTGCTCAATATTTAGCTGCGCCCCTCTTGCTTTGAACAAAAATGTGCTTAAATGTCGCAAAATCGTAACAGATTCAGCGTTAGGGGGGATAAAAATATTTTTTCGAAATCGGTCTTGGAATAGCGTGAAAAAGTTACCTAATGGGTCAGTTAAAACACACAAATTTTCGTCAGTTTTTTTTTTTTTTTTTTTCAATTTCTAGCCACGCCCCTCTGGCATTGAAAATATCCAAAAACACACAAAAAATGCACTTTTAAACCATTTTTTTGAAATTTTTGGAAATTATTTTTAAAAAGTGGCATTGGCATAGCATGGAATAGTTGCCTAATGCGTCAGAAAACACAAAATTTCGTCCATTTTGCTCAATATTTAACCGCGCCCTTCTTGCTATAAACAAAAAAAAGTGTAAATGTCACAAAATCGTAAGAATGACGATCGGATGAAACTAGGGATGGAACGGATATCCGGCAAATATCCGATATCCGGTATATCCGGCAGATTTTTCAATATCCGAAACCCCGTCGGATATCCGATTTGAAGTACCGGACATCCGATAATTTCATTCGGATATCCGGCTATATATCCGGCCAACAGGTATCCACAAGAAATAATTTTTTGCAAAAAATAATTATCTTTTTCGGACAAAGGGGACACCGCAACCTACACTTTTTTTTTTTTTTTTTTTTTGGACATAAATTGCAGTCAAGTTAGAAAACAAAAAAGTTCCTTCGTGAGAAAGTTGATAAGCATAAACCATTCCTCCAATCTTTTTCCATACACATCCTTCATACGTGTTTTGCGATATGTTCTTTTCATTCCAAGTTTATGATCTGATTAATTCCAGATGTTATATTTGAATGCTTCTCCGTAAAACACGAACCGAAATACTAATAAATAGTACTTTTTTTCCATAACATAAGTCTTCCCACTTCCTCCTTTTTTTCTGACATTTGCTAGCGAGTAAAAAGCAATAAATAGCCAATGCGCACTCCTCAATGTTTTTTTGTTTGTTTTGTTCTATCGACGATAATACCCTACCCCTTTATGCTGTGAATGGTATGGTCTAATTTCTGATTTTTCATTGGCAGAAGGCTGGTATATTTTTTCTGACGTAAAATGAAGTATTGTATATTTTAGGTCTTTAACGCAGCGCCACAATGTGGAATTATATTTAGCTCTCTAGAATGTCTTGAATCATAGTTTTCTCCAATTACAATCCAATTTATAATTTTTAATAAGGGCACATTTAAAATCACCCATTTGGAAGTATTTTAAAATTAATGGAAATGACGAAAGCAAAGCCCTATGTGTTACTTGCTCCACAGAATCGTTTAAAAAATAAATTGTGCGCGGCAAAAGCCCAAAATCCTTTTCCACAAAACCCTTATGGAATCATTTAATGAGTGTGCATAAGGAAATTCACCGAAGCTTAAAAGACTCACTAACTGCATCAAATATTGATGAACAAGAAAAAACAATTCATCAAAACAAGAAATGCACGCAGACAACATTGGAATCGACATTATTTGTACCAAAATTGTGGAGTTTAGATGATCCTAAAGCAAAAGCTTTAACCACAAAAATATGCAAGTACTAATTTTGTTTGTTTATATTAAATATATATTTTAAATATGGTATAACATAATGTTGATGAATTTTGGGCTCGAAATTTTTTAAGTTTATATTTACTATTAAGAACAACTTGTCTTTATAAAATGCTACAGATTTATGTTGCTGTCGATGAATGCCAAATTATTTTAAGAAGCTGTTATTTTTTTTATTATTTGTAAATCGGTTTTGTTATCTTTTTAGTGTTGTGATTTTCTTATACACGAGACTCCTCGTGATAAAATTTTATTCAAACAAGCCACTGGTTCTTATTTATTGGCATTAATCAAATATTCCAAAAAGTCGTCAATTCTATAGTGCATTTGCACCAAAAGGGCAGAAAAAAAGGTATAGATGTTGAATAGGACATTTCCTAGGAAAACTTTTGTTTGGAAGATTTTTTTTTTCTTGCAAGATGTTTGATTTTAAGTTATATTTTAATATTTATACTTTTACTTAATTTTGCCATTACTTAAATATTAATTTTAGAAAAAATTTCTGATTGTTTTATAAAAAACAAATTGCAGAACGTTCTATACTACATCTGTTCCAAAACAACCCCAGTGTTTAGTTCCCAAGCATGCATGGTCCTCTTCAGTTTATTTCTTTCAGGTATAAACAGCTAAGTCAACCTTGCCCAGTCCGCAAATCAAACCTTGGACCTGTGGCATGCAGTGCGGTGCGCTAACCACTAATAATAATTTACTTGATACTTCATATCATGACCATTTTTTTCGTATAACATATCGTATAACTATCGTTTTTAGTATATAGACCGAATATCCGGCCGGATATCCGGTGAAATCCGTTTCGGAAATCCGTATCCGGTAGACATGGTACCCCGGATATCCGAAATCCGGTATCCGGCAAAACTCACATCCGTTCCATCCCTAGATGAAACATTTTTTTTTTTTTTTTTTTTTTCTAAATCTGTCTTGACATAGCGTGGAAAAGTTGTCTAATGGATCGGTTAAAACACACACACAATTTTGTTCAATATCTAGTCTCGTCCCTCTGTCATCAAAAATGTCCATAACATACAAAAAATGCACTTTTAAGTCAATTTTTGAACGATAACTTAATTTTTTTTAAAAACCAGCATTTGCATAACACTAAATGGTTACATAATGGGTCAGTTAGAATACACAAAAAGTTTCATTCATTTTGATCGGAATCTAGTAGAGGTCGGAAATTTCGATCAAAATAAATATCGATACTAAATCGTTGCATAGAAAAAAATATCGATATATCGATACATGATTTTTTTTTTTTTTTTTTTTTTTCCCCTTAAAGAGTTTTTTGGGGCAAATTTCTACTTTTCATGAATTCATGACTAAATTGTTTTAATAAATAAATTATAAAAATTGTTTTAATAAATAAACTATAAAAATTGTTTTAATAAATAAATTATAAAAATTGTTTTGATAAATAAATTATAAAAAATGTGTTCGTTGTAAAATAGTGAACGAGTGTGAATGTATGTCTTTGAAATAACGACGGACCGTAGATGTCTTTTCTGCTGGATTATTAAACTTGAGTAAAGATTAACTTGATTAAAGACTATTGCAGTATTCGATAATGAGAAGATGGGGCCGTAAGCCCGCTCACATGCTACGCTATCCCAGCCAAGAATGGTCTCGAAGGATCGAGTTAGTTAACTATCTCCTCTGTTGGCGAAGTTGGCCGGTCGCCAATTGGATTTGGCGATACACTGGCGCTTGCGCGCTAACATCCCGCCCGGCCTTGCACAGAGTGCTAAATTAATGCATGAAATACATTTGACATAACACAATTTAGAAAATTGAATAAATGCACACAAAACTACATTGAAATTAACAATTTACTACATGAAATTAAAACATGAAATTTAGGAAGGAACTAAAATGAATACAATATGCAATAATAATAAAATATTACAGTAAATAATTACAGTTCCAATGGCAATACACACAATTTTGAGATAGCTCTTTTCAATATCCCTGACTTTGTTTTTACATCGCACACACGTACAATGTTGTCCTTCCCTGGGTACATTTCAATGATACGACCTAGTAACCATTTGCATGGAGGTAAATTGTCCTCCTTAATTATCACCATGTCACCTACTTTCACATTGTCCTTTTTAAAAAACCATTTTTTTTTTTTTTGTTGCAAATTATTCAGGTAATTTGTACTCCACTGCTTCCAAATAGTCTGAACCCTTTTCGTAATAAATTGCCATTTGCTTAACACATTATCTACAATATCAGTTACATAAGGTTCCACAATTGCAGTCATTGGTCTTCCAATGAGAAAGTGGGCAGGGGTTAAAACCTCAAAGTTTTCTACATCAGAAGAGAGTGGAGTAAGGGGACGCGAATTTAATATCACAGAAATTTTAGATTTGTTGGGTAATATGATCGGATGTTTCCAACCATAGGAAATGTTTGCATTAGTAAGACGACCACTCACTCTTAAAACACCCTTAGAATCAAGAAATGGTGATAAGGATTTAATTTTACTTGAGGGTGATACCATACCATCCCTTTCAAGATGCTGAATATCAGAGAGAAAATGTTGTTTTTGAATCCCCTTAATTATAAAAGTTTCTTCGATGGTTCTTTCTAAAGCAGAAATATAACCCTTTTGAATCAAAACCCCTCTGCATGCATTAATAAATCTGAAAACATAACTCAATACATTCAAGTTAGTTACAAAATTGTTACTAAAACTCAATAACATATCAATTAAAGCATTATCATTAACACTTAATAAAGCAATATCATTAGAAACGTAGGATTTTTTAAGCTCAGTAACATATTCTTCTTTAGGCACACAAATAGATTCTGAGAGTGGAAGGGATTCCGGTGTGTGAAGGAATTCAGGGCCATTCAACCACATTGAATCTGGTCGAATGAGTGTTTCGACCGATGTTCCTCTGGACAACATATCGGCCGGATTTTCCTTACCTGGACAATGGAACCAGTTATTGGGATCAGTTAGGGATTTTATCTCGTTTACACGGTTGGCAACAAACTGTTTCCACCTTTTAGAGGATCCCCTTATCCAGTATAGCACTATTTGAGAATCAGTCCAGAATTTTAGTGAAATAGGTTTCTTGGATTCGATAATTTTCTGGACCTTGCAGGTAAGTCGAGCAGCCACTAGAGCTCCAAGCAGGTCCATACGTGGTAAAGTATAGCTTTTAGAGGGGCAACATGACTTTTTGAAGGGACGAGATTAACTGTAACACACTCTTTTTTGATCACTCGTAAATACACTGAAGCACCGAATGCCTTCTTGCTAGCGTCGCAAAAACAATGAATTTCCACGACGTCGTTTTCTTCAGCAGTTGAATTAAGAGCCAATCACGGAGCCCTGAATACGTCTAGAAGTGGTAACTCGGAACACCATTGATGCCATTCCTGCTGGATGTCTTGGGGCAAAGTAGTATCCCAAGGAATTTTCCTTTGCCATAGCTTTTGCAGTAGACACTTCACACGTATAGTGAATGGAGTGAGTAGACCAAGAGGATCGAAGATTTTTCCAACAGCTTGTAGGAGAAACCTTTTGGTATTTTTGTTAGGTGAAAGGAACTGAAGTAGACCCTTGATCTGGATCGTGAAGCAGTCTTCCTTAGTACTCCAAGCAGGGACGACGGGAACGGGGGGCGTAGGGGGCGACTCGCCCCCCCCCCCCCCCAAAGTTTTAGAAAGTTGAACAGTCGGCACATTTTTAAAAATTTTATCGAGATTTTTCTTTTTCTAAAGTCGATCCACAATAAAATCGAATTAAATGAAAAAAAAAATGAACAAAAATATTAAAAATATCTGAATGCAGCGTGACCCGAGTTTGACGAATCGGCATTTTTACAATAGAAGTTTATTATAAGGGAGTCAGTGTCTTTTTTTCCCGGCTATTATGATGGACTGCGAACGCAAATATTACCCTAAGTTTTTAGAAAGGCTGGTAGTCGGCAAATTTCTGAAATTTCATCCCTTCTTTTAAAAATCCCTACTGACCGATGTTTCAAAACATATTGAATGGAAAAAGTACAAATAATTAAACTCATCATTAGTATTATAAAATTGTGATCACAATGCAGCCTCAGTTGACGGTCGGCAATTTTGAATTGGAGTAAGTATATCCTTTTTGACAGAAACATTAAAATAATCTAATCATTAATATCTTCACTGACATTAGATAACTTTGATGTGTTACAGTAGATGATACACTTGTATTTGTGGTACGTCAGATAACGCCTCAAAAACCATGACATACACATTAAACGTCATTTACATAAAGTATGTAATGTACATCATATGAGTTAAAGGTTTTATACAAAATTTCTAAACACCAAAATTTTGTTTACGAAATTTGACCCGCATTTTACAAAGTTATTGCAATTAATGTCAAGTAGAACTCCGTAATGATGTTATGTACAGGATGGTCGTAAAGAAACTTTGCCGATATATGGATCTCTAAAGGCAGTCTCATTCAACAGATCGAGATGAGATTTCAGGTATAGTTATTCAGAGATATGAGGTCGGAATTCTGTGAATTTCAGCAAAATGGCACTCACGATTACCTCGGTTATAGTTACGAATAGCAACGCCTACTTTTTCCTATCGAGAAATGATCACCGCATGCGAAAACCCTAAAGAACGTTGGAATGGTACGTGTATCACAAAAAACGGACGCACAAAATACAGAACTGCCAACAAAAACACGATCGAAGCAATGGAGGCCGCTCACCAAATATTCAGCTTAGAAAACCGATTAAATTGCCTGTGATGGCACTCATGTGAACTTTAGCCTCTGTCAAATGCAAATTTCCATCTTGCGCCTCAATCGCGTTTTTGTTGGCCGTTCGCAGAGCTTTTTTTTTGTGCGTGCATAATGCGTCCGTTTTTTGTGATACACGTACCGTTCTATCTCTCTTTAGGGTTTCCTTACGCGCTGAGCATTTTGCGACAGGAAAAAGTAGACGTTGTCATTTGACAATTTCGTGCATGTAACTATAACCATAACCGTGAGCACCATTTGTTGAAATTCACAGAATCTCGAGCTCATACCTCTGAATAACTATACCTGAAATTTCATCTCGATCTGTTTAACGGAACGGAAGCTAGAGGCCCACATATCGGCAAAGTTTCTTTATGACCATCTTGTACTTCATATATTGAAAATGCATTCCCAAAATAATGCATGCCACTTGTAAACTGGAAGGCGATATCGAATTTATTCTCACAAAATAATCTTTGGAAAAGTGTTGAAAGGTTTATTATAATACTATCTAAAATTCTTAATGTTCCCCGTGCTCAAACAGCTGTGGACCGACATTGTCCAATACAACCAGGTTCAGTGTATTGCAAATTGTGAGTATCCTTTCACTACTTTGCGGGTTCGAGTCCCGTGTTAGGCATGGGTGTTTGTAAATGTATGTTGGCTTGTCTAATGACGAATGTTTCGGCGCATTATAGCCCTCGTGTTGCTGACGGCGCCAGATAATCTGAAAACAACCAACCAACCAACCTTTCACTCCTATCCTCGATTTCTGACGCAGTTTGGTCTTTGTGTTGCCCTTGCGCCTAATAAATTTGAAAAACAGCCAACCAACCTATCCTGGATTTCACCACTTTAATATTCGAAACATCGGGAAAAAATTGTCTTTCAGATAAACTAAGATTTTTTAGTTTAAATACCTTTAAAAATATTTCAAATTGGATCAATAAATCTCAAATTAGGATCATAACCATTATGTGTGGGTAAGGGAAATGGGGGTGGGTTTTTGGAAATTTCATGTTGACAGTGATGTTTCTCTTGCTTTGATCATCAAATGTGCAACTTGTTCTTCCTCAAGATCGTATTAACACTGTAGATTTGAATACCTCCCCCCCCCACACCTTTCCCAAAAAACCCCACACGTACTATTCTTATATAGTTTGGTATGTTGTGCTAAAAATTATGGCATGCTTTTTTATAGAGTATTTTGTCACTAAATTCGAAGTTCAATTAGTTGCGAATAACTTACCTTTTTGCACATAAATATTATAGTTTGGTTTAATGCTAAAGTAATCCATTTCATTTTTAATCCCGCTTAGAAAAAAAAACCTAGCATTTTCAAGTATACTTTCCTTCTTGAACAAATGATTATTGTTCAAAAAATGAGTAATATTTGCAGAAATTATTGCTGAAAAACCATACAACTTCAGTGAAAAACCACAAAAAAATCAGTTAATTAAATCCAGCAATTTTGATAAAAATATATACTCGAAGTAACTACTTTTAAGAAGTAGGTTCCTGGATTGCATTGTTACAAAAAAATTAAGTTTTACTATTAACACACGTTTCAAGAAAAATCAAAATCTTTTCTTTTTTTAGTTAGGAAAATGTGTTAAAAAGTATTTAAAAATTAAATAATTAACAAATCGCTTTTAATAATAATTGTCTTTTGCAATGTAATTATAGTGTCCATGAACGCCTACATGATTATTTGCAGGGAGATGTAAGGCGACAAAAGTTTTTGTTTAATCCTTGATTTTTCGAAGATGGGAATTGGATTTCCTAATTGGATGTTAGTTAATAATTGTTCATTAATGTTCTGTTCAAATTGATGAATTAATATCCATATATATTTTTTTCTTGTAAATTTTACCACTTTTTTTCCACGTTACTTTATTTTTCGAAACCCAGAGGGGAAGGAGTGCAAGTGCATGTTTCTTATGTCCCTGACATTGTATCTATTATAAAAATTGCAGTGCTTTGCGTAGGGAATTTTCTGTAGTAGCAATAGTCCGCCAGAATTTTAAAAAGAATTTTTCCAGAATTTGTTTTTTGATCAACCTTTATACAATTCATTTTACAAAATTCACCTATTTGATCAATAATTTTCATCTATTTAATTCCATGTTAAAGTGCTATTTTCCAACCACTTTTACACGTTTAATTATTTTTTATTTTTTTTTGAAACTGCAATTTGAAAATTAAAAAAAAAGTTGTATCGAAATGAAGCACTTGTACTTTTCAGTTTACTGAATTGGTTTAAGATTGTGGGGGGAAATTCTATCTATCTGCAAAGTATAAATGTCCCCCCCCCCCTGCCCCCAAATAAAAACGTTTCCAAAAATAATCTCCTTTGTTTGGAGAGGAAGGGTTAATTTACTAAAAAGAAATTAAAAATTAAATGAATTTGAAGGATCTTCAACTATAATGTGATGGGAATTTACTTAAAATTTGACATTAAGTACGTATTGATAAAATGCCATAAAATATTAAAAATTGTTTAGACGGTAATTTAAAAATAATTCAAACTAATTTCACATTAAATAAAACAATTCCCAATTAAATAAAAAAATGCATTAACAATTAGGTTTACGTTAATTAATAATTAATTATGCAGCAATTATTCATATATTAATTAAAAATTATGTATACGTTAATTTTACATTAATAAAAATTAGTTAACAATTTATTAGCACCTTAATTTATATTTTCTACATTTACACCGACGTGCCTTGATTTCAGTCGGCAAAAGGATGTCTACGCCCCCCCAACCAAAATTCTTAGCGACGGCCCTGACTCCAAGACAGCCCTTAGTAAGGTTTGAACCCAGGCTGACCGAAAAGTCCACTGGATACAAGTCAAGGCCTTCTCTCTTCCATCGATCCATCAGGTTGACATCATTAGTAATCCATTTTCGGAGAGTCATGTTGCCCTCTTGCATAATGTCTTTCGTGTTGCGAGAAATTTGAAGAGCTTCTTGAAAATTGTCTGCACCCGAGATAAAATCATCAACATAAAAACACTTATCCAAGAGCTTAACTGTAGTAGGGAATTCTTTACTGTATTTCTGGATGTGGTGTTTGATGGTAGCAGACAAGAGAAATGGCGAAGCGTTGACTCCAAAAAGAACTCTCTGAAATCTGAAGACTTGAAAATTGTCTTTTGACAATTGGTTGTTAGGCCACAAGAAACGCACTGCATCTCTTTGGTTCTCTGCTAGAACCAGTTGGAGGAACGCCTTTGAGATGTCAGAACAAATTGCTATCTTGTTTAACCTGAAATTTACCAAAATATCAAAAAGTAAGGGGTTTAGGTTCTGACCAGTCCATAAACAGTCGTTCAATGATAGTTGTCCACTTTCATGTGAACTGGCGTCGAAGACTAGTCTCGTAGAGGTAGTAACACTGTCCTTCATAACCGCATGATAAGGTAAATAATAAACAGGATTATTGCACACCGAACTAGGATTCTCAACCTTCTCTATAATGCCTTGAGAGAGATAATCCTGAATGATTTCTTGATACTTAAACCTCATCTCGGGATTTTGTTGAAGTCGTTTCACAGTACTCTGAAAACGTTGCTTGGCAACAGAAAAATTGTTGCCAAGTTCATTGTAGTCACGCTTCCATGGAAAGCTCACAACATAACGACCATTACTGAATTTAACAGTTTCATTGAAAATGTTCATGGCCTGTTCTTCTTCGAAAAGTTTGGGATCGTCTCTGATTCCAAGAGATTCTAGCTCGAAGAAACGATTCAAATTTTCCTCGACTGGCTCATTATCATGAATTAAGTAGCAATGTTTTATGGCAGAAAAATCAGGTTTAGATACTGACCCGGAAACTATGTATCCAAAAACAGAGTCCCTTAAGAAGAGGTCATTTATTTTTAATGTGTCGTTTTTAAATACTTGTAAAGCCCAATCGCACCCTATTAAGGCATCAACACGACCTGGCTAGTAGAATGTCTTGTCAGCCAACTGGACAAAGTCTGGAAGCCTTAAATCCGAAATTTGCAACTCGGAAGAAGGCGTGAAATCAACGATATTATTCACTACAAAGAATTCAATGTTCTCCTTGAAACTTGAATCGGCGTTAGAGAAGAAAGTACTGGTTTTAAATCGTAGTGTTTGAGAGCAATTGTTTAATCCAGTAACTGCTGAATTAACTCTTTCTTTTCGCAATTGCAACCTTTCTGCTACGCTGGCACTTAAAACTGAAATTGTTGACGCTGTATCGAGAATGCAACGCACAGGAAATCTTTCCCCAAATCTGTCTTCCAGAAAAACAGTGCAGTCCTAAAAAAAAAAAAAAAAAAAAAAAAAAAAAAAAAAAAAATCTTTTCCTCTAAAAAAAAAACTAAATATAGTGACGGCGATAAGGGGCGGAAATTCCCCCCGATCCATTTTAAAATCTAGTGATTTTGATGGCAATATCATTTATATTACGCAGTTCGCTTTTTTCTCCGATTCATACTCACTTTTGACTTTTATTGTCACCTAATCGTCACCACTGTCAAAATAACAAAATCAAACTGGATGAGATAAAAAAAAAAAAAAAAAAACCCAGGAGGGTCCCAAGCAAATCTACACGTCGTGCAAGTAATGAGTCTACATTGAAATATCCCGCTTAAAATTAGAGATGATTGAGATGGTACACAAATTAATATTTTATCAAGAAATTTTAAATCGACTGATGGATTTTAATTTTCCAATTATTTTATTAATGGAAGAAATTTGGAAAAGAAAAGGAAGGGTCTATCAAGTAAGAGGAACTTCTCTACATTTTCTTTTTAAGAAGAAAAGCCATAAAACTCTCAATCGACATCTGCAACAATAATCTTTTTAATTCATTTTGAAAACAGATTTCGAGGATCTACAAAATCTTGAAATTTATCCAAACACATTGCATATAAGGCATCTCTGACAATTGGGAAAATTGTTGTAAAAAATTGTTTAAAAATTGGTGTCAATAATATGTTTAAAAATGTCTTATAAACCATTTATAAAGTGTTAAACAATCTTTTAAAATGGGTGGTGCAAAGCAAATTGTTTAAAAATCCATATAACTTAATAGTTTAAAAAATTTATTTGAATAAAAGAATAAGTCGAAACACACATTTTTTTTTTTTTTTTTTTAAATTTTTGAGCTGTTTTGAGATTATTAAAGTATTATTAATAAAACTATTTAAAATTATCATTTTCACTGTCTCCTCCTCTCTCCCACATACCCAGAAAAGAAAATACGTTTGTAACGACGCGACATAGCGTTCCCACACCTTTTTATTTTACACAACACCACTGATCATTACGTATATAAAAAATAATGCAATATAAACAATAAAAGACGCCTCTATTTTGAAAAAAATATATTTAAATGTTTATGAAAGTTTCTTTAACGTTTATTGCATCCATGTATTTTACAATTATATCAGGCTCTTTTAATTTTTACGTGTTTAAAAACATTTTCCTACTCATGCTCCTTTTTTTTCTTCTTTTTTTTTTTTTTTCTCTCTTTTTTTTTTTTTTTTTTCTTTTTTAATGAAATAAATTCTCTGTGGGTTTGGGAAAGGATTTGAACTTTTTCAATAAAATGATTTTTTCTCTTTACCCTCTCCCCCCTCCCCTTCCCCTCCTCTCTCCTCACTCTTTGCTTTCATTGGGGCAGCGAGTTCATATTTTTCGAAATTAACCCCCGCCCCATTCATCAACTCTAGATACGACTATGGCGAAACAGGTATAATATAAAAAAATTATGCTTATAGCGTGTTATCATGTGACAGATATCCAGCCAGACAGGCAGGCAGACTTTTTATTCTAATGAGCATTGAGAGGCATCAAGGCCATCTGATTCGGTGCAACTCCTACAGCTTTGATGAAATCGAAAGGAAAGCCATTTAGGAAGTAATCGTCGAAAAGTAATATTTAGGAAGTTACACTCTTATCTCTCTTGGATATGGATTTATCATTTAACCCTTCCATTGTTTAGTGTCATATATCGTTCATCGTATATTTATTATCATGGTCTATTTTTGAAGAAATGCAATCCCGTTGTAAATTCTGAAGTAAAATGGTTTTGTTATCTCTGTGTGACATGTGATGAATTTTTAAATCTTTGTCCGATCGATATTGCATTTAAATTGATGGGATTTTTATCCTGAAGTACTGCGAATAACGGATATTTTTATTGAAGTTATATTATGTAGAAGGCTCATGTGAAACATTATACCTCGTTTTCCCAAGAAGGATTTAATAAAAAAAAATTGTGAATCATGGACGATGTAACTCAGGTGAGTTAATTTTTTTAAATTTTAATAAATTTACAATCATTATATTTTTAAATAATTTGCTATTCATTGAGATGGAAATTTTTGCCTTTACACTTTTATTAGAATTTAACTATTGTATTTAATTTAATCCACTACTTTCTATATCAGCCACAGCTCAAGGTTTATTTTTATTTAAAGAGAGCCAGAATCTAAATCGAAATATATGTTAAGAGTATATATTCTTGAATTCTTCCCAAAATTCAATTAAAATAAGTCTTTATAAAATAATTATCAATAATTTTTTTAAGTTTAACAATTATAACGTTTTTTATGCATGATTTCAAAGATTTTGATTCATTAAAAAATATGATATCAAAAATTGCATTAAACTAAATGTTTAGCCTACAAGATTCCCACACAATCCTTACAGTTTTATGTTATATATCTTTAAAATTCATTGATAAAACACATTATTAAGCATATGAAAGTTGACTATTTAATTTACAATATCTTTTTTCTATTACATCAGGATTGTAAATGGGGTGAAGAGCAGTTTAAAAAGTGTGACCTACTAACTGTGAGAAATTATAGTGGGTATGGGGGGGGGGGGGGTCATATTATGATGTGGTGATCTGTCTAATTTTTAGTCATTATATTATCCATCAAAGTTTCAATTAATTATTATAATTAACCCATTTTAAATTAAAACATCCTAAAAAGTTTTAGAATTGAAAAAGCTATTTTAAAATTTAAGCTAGCATTATTAAGGTGTACACTTAATTAATTTTCTTAGATAACTTTAAAAATCCGTACTATTTCATAAAAATGCACTATACACTTATGCACAAAATTAATGGGGAAAAAGTGAAATTAATCAACCAAAAATTCAACAGTTTTTTTTTATTGTGTTACCAATAGCTAAATTAAGCATTTATTTCTTAAACAGTAATTTTTTAATTGATTAAATATTCTTGGGAATATATTGTTTCCAATTAATTGGCTGATCATTAGATTTAACTATTCATCAAAAGTATAGAATCAACCTGGTATAAGGGGACGTATACATAATTTACTTCACTCAAAATATTAAATTTTTTTTATTCCTTCATGCCACGCTCAGTCAAGTTTTATCGACCTCCACCCCTAAAAACCGTGACTTTGCTGCCACCTCCTTCTTTCCTAAAAGAATTAATTTTACCATCCTCTTCTGTTTCCAAAATTAAAAAAAAAAAAAATAATGCATACAGTTTTTTAATTTTACTCAAATAGAACTAAGTCCAATTTATAGCAGATTAATTTTCTTAGTCAAAAGATCTCAAATGACTGGAACTAAATTTTGTTTAAACTTTAAATTAAAAAAAAGGAAAGGTGTTAATTAAATTTTCCCCTCAAAAATGAAATTGTTACATCATTCAAACGATTATTCCATTACCTCCCGAATATCACTATCACGTTGGATAAGGATTTTTTTAATTACCATAATTATTTTAACTTAGCAATTTATTTTTATTCACTTCATTATTGATTAGAATTTATAGTTGAATTCAAATAGATATTTAATTGCAGTAAAAAAAATTGCTTTCTTTATTCGAACAATCGTCGGAATACGTTTTGGCAACAAAATTTTGTAATGACATAAATGTTAACGAACATTATGCTCGACGTTATTGAAGTAAGTTTTATGATTGACGAACCTTATTAATTAATCACAAAACCCTTTTAAAATAAAATTTGAATTTTCACCCAAATTTAATTTAAATTTTACCTTCAGACATTGCGATAGCCAGTTGTCATCGATATCTAAATGCATAAAGTATATTAAAAAAAAAAAAAAAAAAAAAAAAAAAAATCACATTTCCTGAAGTTTCATTGGTCAAATAACTTACAACAAGTGAAAAAAATCACATCCTCTTGAGCCAATTTAAACTATGTAATGTAGAAAATTTTAACACCATAAATGTATTTCTATTCGCAAAAAAATAAATGTTTTCAATTTTTCATTCACATTAGTAACATCCGTTTCAAATTTCTTCCATTGCGACATTGTAGTCGAGTCTGTAAAGAACGTGATTCTCTGACGTCAATGGTGGAAATGTTATTTTTCAACTGTTATTGGTCAATTGAAATTTATGAAACACGTTTCTGGAGTTAAAAGAAATGAAATTAAAATATCATCAAGAAACTTCTTTTCAGCTAGGGGTGTAGCACATTTCACAACTTTAAATTACACTATAATGCTGCTCACTGCATTTAAATCTTGCATGGTTTAGTGAAATTTACTGTTTCCGTTTTCCTACTTTCATTCATTTAAAAAAAATGGTCAGATTGACGACAGGTGCTAACTACACGGGGGCAAAAGGGGGCGATCGCCCTTGTGCTTTATCAACTACGGGGCAAAGGTATCATTTCACTAAAAAAAAACCCAAAATCTATAAATATGTGTTTTTTCAATATAAAATATTGGGTAAAAAAATATTTTTTTGTAATATTCTAAAGGGGGAAAAAAAACCTTAAAAATTTAAAGTAAACCAATATTTGCAAGCACACTGACACTACCCACCCCTCTCCCTCAAATGAGAATCAAATCAGTGTTGCAACTCTTTTATGCTATTTCCTAAAAAATCTATATATTAATGTATTGTATGGTATTAGAATAAGTAATTTTGTATTGATGAGATTACTGGAATAAGTTCTTTTTTCATTAGTAATTAGTTTCTGAAATTATTAAAATTTGCTTTCTTCATTTTAACGCAATATCATAAATCATATTGCATCATGATACACCCTTTATACCGATAAAGTCAGAGATGTGGCCAGGACTGTGCTCAATGCCTTTGGTCCCATTTGACTTGTCCTATCACCTTTTTTCTGCACTTGTCACACGACAACAACAACAACAACATCATAAATCATATAAAATAATGTATGATATTGAAATAATTTATCAATTATCATGAATAATTATCTTCATTAATGATATTGTAAAAAAAATTCAATCCTGTTTATTATTTGCTGATGATTTAAAATTTTTTAAGTGCATAACATCATCTTATGACTGTGAAGTTCTGCAATCTGAACTCAACAAATTAATTAGCCAGTGTCGACAGAATAAGATTTTTCTTATTATTGATAAGTATTTTGTTTTAACGTTTACTCGGAAACTAAAACCTATTTTAAACAATTACTCGATAAATAATATTTCCATATTTAGAAAATCTTATATAAAGGACCTTGGAGTGACTTATGAATCTAGTTTTATTTTTAATTTACACATACATGATATTACAAAAAGTGCAAACAAAAAAACTGGGAATGCTCAATTGAACTACTTCAAATTTTACAGATATTTCTGTACTTATTAACCTTTTCAATTCTTTAGTTCGTCCCATTTTAGATTACAATTGTGTTATTTGGAATCCATCTACCAAATCGTTAATTATAACCTTCGAAAAAATCAAAAAAAGTGCGTACGTTATATTTCTTTCAAATCTAATGAGCACTTAAATACACCAATCTTACCAAACTGTACACTCGAATGTCGTAGATCTATATCTGTATTTAAATTCTTCTACAATATATTAAATAACAGAATTGATTGTCCTGCAATACTACAACTATTTAATTTATATGCTCTAAAACATGTTACTCGAAATAAAATTGTCTTCAGTAAACCTTTCTGTACAAAAAATTATATTAAGAACCAACCCATTAATCATTTTATTGACTTAGTAAACAAGTTTCCCCCTCATTGTGATATTTTCTTTGATAATTTTTTTAAGCTAAAATGTGATATTATTTCCTCATTTTTGTAATTGTCATTAATGTTTTAATCTCTTTGTGCTATTCGGTTTATTTTCCTGTTTCCATGTGTTCTTATCCTGTCATGTAATTGAAATTGGTCTTTCTGTTTGACAGTGTAAATAAATGAATGAATAAATGGATAAATGAATGAATGAATAAATTATTTATTTATTTTATAATGATGAATTAACTGGTTGGTGCTCTTACTTTTCCGTAAAATGTTTCTGAACTAATTTTATACAAATAACTTGGTTATATAAATCAAATAGTTTGAGAAAAATTTATTACGTAGTATATGGAGGCAAGTAGTAGTTGTACGTAGATCACGAAAAAAGTGGTGTCCAGAAATCTTGGACCAATCTCTCTCTTCCCCTCCCCCTCCCCGACCCTCTGAGTTTATCAACTGAATCTTATATCCGTGGTAAAAGTGCAAAGTTGGCATCTATGATTGACGATATTTTTGGCGATAATTATTACTTAGGTTAAAAAAATTAGTAAATTAGGATATATTTGGCAATTATTACGTTATTCCTTTCTTGTAAGTGAAATAAAGCAGGACCAGTCGTTGTTTGGCAATGCTCGATGGACCATGCTAAACACGATTGTTTTTCAAACTTTTACACCTTTATCGAATTTTTGATGGGATTATTTAGAACACCTTAAAAGGCATTACCTCATCGCTTTTGATCAAAATTTCTATAGCCGTTTTTTGGGGCAATTACTGTAAAACATAATTTGTTCAAAGGCAGTTAATTTATGCGCTATTTTGACCAAAACTCTAATTGCAGTTTCCATGGAAACCATTAGCCCGTATACAAATGTTGAATATCTTGGAGAGGTATTCTGACCTATATTTCTCAGACAGACGGATGGGCACAGATATATATTTTCCAGGCTTTTTCTTTTCTTTCTCATTTCAAAACGATTGCCAAAAAACTCCTTTATTTTGACAGAATGCAATACTTTCATTACTTTATGTTTCATATTGAGTAATTGAAAGTAAAAAATGTTTAAAAATAGAAAGAATACTTAAAAGTTAAAAGAAGACATTAGTAATACATTAGTAATACATTCGAATTTCTTTTTTATGGATATCCATGGCAATGGAAAATTTCAGTTTGTATTTCAGATATACTATATATAGATTTCTCCACATAAGAGTTGGCAGGAGGAGGCAAGGGGGTGTACTTATACACCCCTTGACATTTAAAAATTTAAAAACAATGAGAAAATGATATAAATTCACAAAAAAAGCATACTATCCGTTTTGAAACTATTTGTTGTGCTAAAGTGCATTTGTTTTTATTTCGTTTTAAGTCCTTATGCATTTTTTATTTTTTTATTTTTGAAGCTGATTCTTGATCCTGCTTTGCCTTTATGACTATTGAGGATTGGATAGAAGAAATATTTATTCCTTTTATAAGGCATATATTTCTTAAATTATCCTCTCAGTACCTGGACAATTATTTCTTTTTAATTGTCTTATTGCTATGAGATCTTGAAATCTTTTTTTAAAAATGATTGAGTATTTCCAATTCTGCGATTGCGTTTTAGTTTTTAGTTATTTTTCTTTATTTCTGGAACTTAGAAGATTTAAAATGTTTCTATTTTGTATTTTCTGGTTCTTCTGTTCCAAATACTGTCTCTTGAATACACTTGGATGATAAAAATATATTTAAAAAAATTAAAATTGTATTTTTACTATTATATATATATATATTTTTTTTCTTCTTTTCTTTCCCCCTCCCCTCCCCCTTCTTTTAACAAGGTTGTACTTGGTTCCAAATAAAAGCTACTGAGGAGCTAATTTTAAAAATATCTACCGTGAATTTTGTTAGTTACTCCAAATAATTATTAATCAACTTTTCATTTCAAATGCAATAAACTTTTCTGAAAAATTAACGATTTTCACAAAAATCTAGTCTTCCGCTTAACAATACTTAATTTAAGTCTAAGTTTTTTTTAGGTACAATTGTCCTGAAACATCATCTGTAAATCAGAAGTATTTCTAAATAAATTAGTTCAGTTCTTAATTAAAAAAAAAAAACTTTATCTATACCGTCAACGAATTATTTTTATAGAATCGCCCTTGTAAGCTTTAAAAAAGTATATCACGTGCCATCCTACTTATTTCACCAGTCACATAAAACACGTCTACTGTGAAAAAAAAAGAGATTGTGTGTACTCTGTCATCATAAAAAGCCTTATTCGTCTTCATTTAAGCTTTAAGTGATGGAAGATGAAACAGTGTGATGCACATTAATTGGAAGAACAGCTACTTTTGTTAACATACTTATTTTAATGGAACTTGTCTGAAGTAATTATTCATCACTTTTCCTAATTTGTAATGAAATAAAATATTTTAGCTTATTAACTTAGAAAACATCTAATGCAACTAATACTCTTTCATATCTATGTTCAAGTTCCTTTTAATTTTTAAAAATATCTTGAAATCAGAAAAGTGTTGTTTGAAGTTATGTCTTAAAATTTAAATTGTTGTTGATGTTTTATTGAGCGACATAGTATCGTTATATTTACTCTATCCCCGCCTCTAAAAAGCATATTAAAACAAATTCTTATAATTATTTATCAGTTACATTAAATCAGAATTGGCATGGTTTAAACCAAATGTTTTTTTTTTTTATCAAAAAAACCAATTTTTTTTTTTTAAAACAATAATTTAAAATTGTATTTTTATTTGTTTATTTATAATTAGATTTTTTAAACTATTTGTTCTTGTAATTAACTTTTTAAAATAAATCTTATGGTGGAAGGCTATTGAAGTTTTTATAAATATAACAATAAGTTTTTATATTAATCTAATGGATTTATTAATGTTTTATAATTATTCAAAATTATTACATTTAAATAAAATTAAAGGCTTCATTTTAAATTTATTTCTGAAATAGAAGTTTTAGACTTTAATAACTTATTTCTAAAGATTAAAAATATCATTTTTGTACAACTTATCACCATTACTGATGAATCTAAAAGCAATATTCCATGTAGATGCTGTAAACAATTATTATTGTATTATATTGTATACATTGGATTTAAAAAAATGTATCGCTAAATATAATATTAAAATTTAATAAGATTTGAATGTCCCCATAAATAGCAATTGTTTATTTACTTAGTTTAAATTATTTTCAGAAGGAATATTATTTGTTATTTTTGAACAATAATTATTCTAGTTAATTTAAAATTTTATTTATAAATATGTATACATGTAATTAGAAAAGGATTTTTAAAAAACCCGGTTTAAACCAAAGAAACCTAGTTTAAACAAAACAAAAATGGGATTTTTTTGGGGGGAGGATTACAAAAAAAACGCTGTTTTTTTTCAAACCCTGCATTAAATAATATATAGAAGTGTATATGTGTTTAAGAAAAGTGATAAGTGTATAGATGTTTCAATTTCATTTATCGTTGCTCTAATGTTAATTTTACTTTAAACTTCGCATTTATATAGTTAATTTAAAAAAATTATGTTTGAATTCAGTGTTTAAAATGTGGAATAAAGAACAATAAAGCATCAACTGAAATGTTTTTTAGCAAATTTGAACATTTATTGTTTACTAAATTTTATTAATCACATGATAAAATTTAAGCCATAATAAAATTATGCGTAGGTATCTTAAATTAATTTATTATTCACCGCATATTTTTATATTCGGAGAGCACTTAAGAAATGATTTCTTGATTCAACAATATACTTATAGTCGAATGCTTAATTTTAATGGTTTTTAAATTGTTTAAATATATATATTTTAATATCCTATTAATCGTTTCATAATTAATATATTAAACGTGTATTTAAAAAAAAAAAGTGGTAATATTGAACCAATATAATTATTGTTATTTGATTCTGTATGGCCTTCTATAGCATTTATAATGTGAAACAGTATTTTCCGTTAACTTATTTGTAAGAATTTTATCCAATTTCGATGGATTCTTCTCCTTATAAGGAAAACAAATTTGTATTACAAAATGAGAGAAAAAATTAAAGCATACATTTTGTTTTTGAAAAATCATAAATATTCACTTAAAATTTATCAATCAGATAGGAATTTTCTTTTAAAAAAAGTTCAACAATAAAAAAAGCAGGGATGAAAAAAAAACCAGGTTTAAAAAAAACAAAAAAAAAAAAAAAAAAAACATAAAACAACGTTTTTTTTTTTTTTTTTTTTACATATTTATAAATAAAATTTACCATTAACTAGAATAATTAATGTTCAAATAACAATTAATATAATAATTTAAACTAAGTAAATAAACAATTGTTGCTACTTATGTAGACATTCAAATCATATTAAATTTTAATATTTTATTTTGAGGTGCTATTCTTTAAATTCAATGTATAAAGTATGATGCAATTGTTTATTACATAATGTTATTGTTTACTATATATTGCATGGAATATTGCTCTTAGATTCATTAGTAATGGTAATATATTGTTCAAAATGATATTTTTAAAGTTTAGAAATAAGTTTTTGAAGCCCAAAACCTCTACTTTAAAAACAAATTTAAAATGCAGACTATAATTTAAGTTTAATTGATAATTTTGAATAATTATAAAACATTAATATATCTTTTAGATTATTATAAAAACTTAGCGTATTGTCTTTAATTACAAGTTTTATTTTAAAATAGATTTTAACTGATTCTATCTATAGCAGCGTCAGCCACTAGGCGGCCCGCGGGCCGGATACGGCCCGCGACAGCTTTTTCTCCGGCCCGCCGGCAGTACAGAAGAGCAAAAATCAAAATTTTCGGAAATAATTTTAATTTATTTACAATAATTTGTGTTTACTACCAAAAACCGCGTTTTCCATGAAGTGGCCCGCGTCATTAAGTCGAAAAATTCCCTTTTTTTTTTTTTTTTTTGAGACTGCCAACGAGAGAAAAAAAACAAAAAAAAACAATAGTTTGAATTATTACCAAATACGCATTGCTGGTTTTGTACCTATGATACCCCACGCACTTGATTCGTGAATGGCACAATTCGATTTCTAATTTTCTGAATGTGATGGGCAGGTGTTGGGTGTTTTAATGCATACTGGCCTCTTTTGTTTTGACGTGAAAAAAAGTATCATGATCTCTATGACTCCAGTGCAATAATGGCGTCGAAGACTAGTTTTAAACGCAAAGTAGATAATGAAAGGCTGACCGGCCGTCATCGTCTCGCAATTAACTTCGACTGAAATGGAAGATTTAGGAGGTATGGTTTAAATATCTTTATTGATTATGAGTTTATGTCAAGTGACATTGTAATATTGTCACAAAAGATGAACTTTTTTTATAACTTTGATTTACGATGTAAAGAAAATTATTTTTTTAATTATTTGAAACAAGAATCAAATATCAATTATTATTTTATTAATATAAAAAAGTTAAGTTATTGTTTCAGTTTTCAAAATTGTTTTATATTGATGACTTTTTAGTAATTATCACATTTCTAACATTGAACGTATGTAGTAAAGCAATATATTTATTGGCGTATTCGGTATAAATCTGCGGCCCGCGGAAAGTTTTAACATAAGTCATGCGGCCCGTCTCTAAAAGTTAGTGGCGAACGCTGATCTATAGTATTCGTATAATTTTTCTTTTACAATATCATTACTCAGTCATGTTATACCAAGAATATATATTTTACTTAGAAAAAATTAAGTTATTAAAAATAGTTAAAAAATAAGTTAAGTCTTAAAAAATTGTTGAAAGAAAACTGTATTCTTATTTCTTTATTTTCGTTTGAAAACAAATTTAAGATTTAACAGTTAGGATTTAACATTTTGAATAAAAAACAAGTTTTGCGGCTTTTTCTAAACCCAGTCTTCTGCTACGAAATAATTGTACAACTCCAAAAGAAGAAAAAATTCTCTCAACATTTGCTGTAATTGCTTTTGCAATAAGAATTACTTTAACTTTCTTCAACACATCAACATTTAACATTTTTATGTCATTTTCTTTCATTCGCCATCATTCTATAACTATTACATTTTCAATAAATTCCTTTTGAAAGAGATATCTTTGAAAGGGAAAACTTTTGGTTAAAACTAGAAGTTATTTACATCAAATAATTTGAAGTGTCTATTTATAAATAAACAAATAAAAGTACAATTTTAAATTATTCTTAAAAAAAACAATGAATTTTTGGAGAATCTAAATACAATATTAAATTATTCTTTAAAATTTTTTTTTTTTATAGAAAAAAAACTACCAATGGTTTAAACCAACTGGTTACCGTGGTTTTTTTAAACCAAGTGTTCCTTTTCTAAAAAAAAATTTTTTTTAATTTTTTTTTTTAAGAATAATTTAAAATTGTACTTTTACTCTCAAAATATTCATTGTTTTTAAACCACGGTAACCAGTTGGTTTAAACCATGACAACCCTGAAAAAAAGTAATCACAAAGTAACTTTTGAATAGAAACCATACATTAAGAATTTTCGTACATAAATTATTTAAATTTGTGCCATAATCTAATAAATTGAAATCTGAATTTCCATATATTTTTTTTTAAATAAAGAAACTCATTGATAATATAAATTGCTATTAAGGAATCATATTGATTCTTCTTCATTTCATGAATAACTGTAAGTAAAACAGTGATTTAAAACGTTATAGCAGCCAACTAAGTACTTTATTATTTATAATGGAGAAAGTGAAGATTTATTATGGAAACCTGAGATTCAAAATGATTCAAAATTCGATTTCAAAATGGAAAAGAAAATACTCAATTTATTATGAGAATACATCTTCTAAAATACTCCATATTCTTATGTGGGACCTTTAATTAAAAAAAAATGCTCATCCTTGAAAAAAGCCAACTATTCTAAAACCCAGACTTACCATTTTTCTCAGCCGACCCATTCTGTCATCATTGAAATGACACAACAGTTTTATTTACAAACATTTATACCAATGTTTTTGATGTACCTGATAACAACACCTTTAAAAGATTCGTCGCAAGGTTTTCCTTCAAGACATCTCCTTAATAATGACGATGCAAATAAGTCTGTAAAAATATACTTAGCTTCATTCGTTGCTGGTTTAGAAATCCTTTAAAAGTGCTTGAACTTGGGGACTGTTGAATTGACAACTGCCTTCTGATACTCACAACAGGAATCAGAACCCGAGTAAAAACTGCAGATAATTTGATACGACAGTGTCAAAAAATTTTCAGTTAGAACGTAATTATTAAACTTATTTTTGAAATGAATATCTTTTTTGAAGTTGAAAACTAGTAACTCTCCTTAAAGCTCAAATTTGAATTTTAAATAATTTTGCTTTTGTCGGAATGTAAGTAATTGGCTCGACTTATTTATTATTTACTAATACTTAATTTAATACATGAATTTCTGGCAACATTTCAATTGAATATATTAATCTCTAAAGAAATTAATGATTCGCAAAGCTAAGCACAGCTTAGTTATATTTTTGCTGTTGTATATTTTAAATTTTGCTTCTTCGTTTATACTCATTTAATACCGGTGTATAAAACAAAAATGGTTCGACTTATTTATTATTAGCTAATATTTGAATTAATATATAAATTTCTGGTGAAATGTCAATCGTATATAATATAATAGTATCGAAAGAAATTTAAGATTCGCAATGCTTAGCACGGTTTAATTATACTTTCATTTTTGTTGTTGAATATTTTAAATTTTGCTATTTTTTTTTTTATACTTGTTTAATATCAGTGTCTAAAACAAAAATTCTTAAACTTATTTATTATTAACTACTACCTGAATTAATGTGTAAATTGCTCTTGAAATGTCAATCGAATATATTAATATCGAAAGAAATTAACGATTCGCAATGCTTAGCACTGTTTAATTATACTTATATTTTTGTAGTTGAATATTTAAAATTTGCTATTTTATTTACGCTCAAATAATTTCGGTGTCTAAAATCAATATTCTTAAACTTATTTATTATTAACTAATTTTTTATCAATGTGTAAATTTTTGGTGAAACTTCAATTGAATATATTAATATCGAATGAAATAAACGATTCGCAAAGCTAAGCAAGACTTATTTATACTTATATTTTTGTTATTGATTATTTTAAATTTTGCTCTTTCGTTTATGCTCATTTAATATCAGTGTATAAAATAAAAATGATTCGACTTATTTATTATTAACTAATACCTGAATTAATGTGTAGATTGCTGGTGAATGTCAATTGAACATATTCATATCGAATGAAATAAACGATTCGCAAAGCTAAGCACGGCTTAATTATACTTATATTTTTTTCGTTGAATATTTTAAATTTTGCTATTTCGTTTATGCTCATTTAATATCAGTGTATAAAATAAAAATGGTTCGACTTATTTATTATTAACTAATACCTGAATTAATGTGTAGATTGCTGGTGAATGTCAATTGAACATATTCATATCGAATGAAATAAACGATTCGCAAAGCTAAGCAAGACTTATTTATACTTATATTTTTGTTGTTGATTATTTTAAATTTTGCTCTTTCGTTTATGCTCATTTAATATCAGTGTATAAAATAAAAATGGTTCGACTTATTTATTATTAACTAATACCTGAATTAATGTGTAGATTTCTGGTGAATGTCAATTGAACATATTCATATCGAATGAAATAAACGATTCGCAAAGCTAAGCAGGGTTTAATTACACTTATATTTTTGTTGTTGAATATTCTAAATTTTATTATTTTATTTATGCTCAGATATATTTGTGCCTACAATGAAAATTCTTAAACTTATTTATTATTAACTAATTTTTGTTAATGTGTAAATTTCTGGTGAACTTTCAAATTTAATATATTATAATCGAAAGAAATTGAAGATTCACTCAGCTTAGCACGGCTTATTTATACTTATATTTTATTGTTGAATATTTTAAGTTTTACTATTTTATTTATGCTCATTAGGGTACGTCTTATTTTCAAAGATATTAATTTTTTACGGGACTCCCTCACATTGTGTTCTATTTGATGAGAAAAAAATTCACAACTTTTTTTTATTAAAATCAAATGATCTTTAAAGGTTGCTACCAGCTCGGCAAAATCTGACACAATTAGCATTACGCAAGCATTTCGATTAATATGTTTCGTATATTTATTAGAATATTTAATTGTTCAGCCAGTAATTATTGAATAATTATAAATATTATGCTTCAAGTAGCTTATATTGTTTTTAATCCAGGTAACTCATATCAATTTATTAGTAACTTATCAATTTTAACTTCAGAACTAAAATTTGAAAAGGTACTAAAGTTGAAATTTTGAAAATATTTGTTTAATTGATAAACTTTAACAATCATTACTTTAATTTTTTTCTTCTCTTCATTTATAATTGCCAACCTTTTTTTTTTTGTACTTTCTTCTGTTGCTACTGCATGTGGTTTTTCTGTGCCTACCAATAATTTTAATCAGCTGTTGTTTATTAAAACTGGTGTCATACTGATGTATTTTAAGCTTTCTCACTATTTGTGAGATAAGTTTAAATTACCTACTAGTTTTCTAAATCATCAATTTCATCATGGCAACACTTCATTGTCTTTAATGATAAAACCTACTACAAGAAAACAATCCATGATATGGTTCATAGGTCAGATATCATCCTCACTGGAACACATAAAACTTCCATTCCAAAAACTTCCATTCGAAACAGAAAACATCTCTATTTTTTTCATTTCAAGCAGATTGAAGCAAAACATTACAAATGTTTGTCATTCAACAGCTCTACATACCATGGGTGTGTGGGCTGAAGGCCGAATACTAACAAAATTAAAACCACATGTGGTTGCTCAATTAGAAAAATTATTTCGTGACTGGGGAAACTCGAAGAAGTTAAGTTGTGTACAGGGGCTCAGGTACACCAGAGTTCGTACCCTTTGGGTGAAAAAAAATTCCATGACTTTTCGATGACTACAAACCCTTTGGGTGAAAAAAAATTCCATGACTTTTCAATGACTACAAGTTCTCTTGAAAACAAAAATTCACTGTTTTGTTTCATTATAAACATTTCATAATAAAATATATATACACAGAGCACATTGTACACACTGCATATGTTTGTAACAAGTTTATTAATTATTATATGTAATAAAAAAAAGCTGACAATCGATATTATTCTTTTTCTTGTATTTTTATACTTTAAAGTGAATAAACTTGATTTTTTCCATGATAGTGGTAATTTCAATTGCCGGTAACAGCTCTTAAATCTTATTTAAATTACTCAAAATTTTTACACGTGTGTTCAAAAACATAAAAGCAAAAGAAATACAACAGATTTCCTGCCATAAGCTGCAAGCTTAAAAAGTTTTAAATAGTAATACGAAAGTATCATTTCAATGTGAAGATTTTTCATGTATTTTGGTTCTTAAGTTTTAACATTTTTCTTTTGTTTTATTTAATATTTCCCCCTGCGCTTTTGGGGGTGAAGACATTAGAATGAACGCCTGCAGAAAAAGCTTTTGGTTTTAAATGGTTTAAAAATTGTAGAATTTTAAAGTATTTTTTATGAAATTAAAAAAAGAAACATTAGCAAGTAGAAAATTGAACTATAATCTTGAAGGGAAAGTTTTGTGTTTTTCTAGTATTTTTACGTCAAAATAAGGTTTTATTTTAAATAATAATAAATTTTAATAATCTAATAAAACGCTTAAAAACTAATTCTAACTTGAAATTATAAATAACACCAATCCTCATTACGTTGCCGATAATTTAAGTAGATGTATCCAAAGCAAGATATCATTAACAACGTTTTTATGTATAAATTGATCCATAAAAATGATTTGATTTCCCTTTCGCTATTCATCTGTCAAATAAGAAATCTATATTCAGAAGTAAGAATTAGGACGTTAACTTCTTTGATAGTTGTGAACATCGCAGGTGTGGAAAGGTTACGATTAATTATTAATTTCTTAATGTATCATAATTCCAATGTTTTTTTTTTTTTTTTTTTTTTTTTTTTTTTTTTTTTTAATTTGGTTTTTGCGTAGAATTCAATGTAACATTCCATCTTCTAATTCACCAAGAAATATGCCATTTTCATACCAAATTAAAATATAGGATATTCACCAATAAATAGGAAAACCACTTAATCGAACGCAACTTCATGTATAAATTTAGTTAATTTAAGTTAGGTCGAAAATGTGATATGTCTGTCATCTAATAAATCAAATATTTTCTTATAAAATGATTAAAAACATTAGGACCCACTTAACTATTTTTTTTTTTTAAATAGCAAAAGAAACATTTTGTTGAACCTTAAAACTTGCTAATTTTTTGAAATTCACAATCTAAAATATTTAGATTCACCTCTTGAGTCCAATGTTCATTAGATTTATATGAGGATTGGTTATTAAGATAGGTCTACTTTGAAAAAAATTGAACAGTTACTATCTATTTTCTTACAAAAAGGATTTTTTTTCACCATATACTTTTATGCTCTATAGTTAGATCAAAAAGTATTTTCGCATCTTTTTTAATACTTGATGTAAGTGAAAAAACTTAATTTTTTCAATGATAGTGGTTATCTTTTTTGCTGGTAGCAACCCCTAAACTTAATTTAAATTACCCGAGATTTTTACACATTTATTTTCTCACCAAAAGGAATCATTTGAAAGAGTGTGCCGTTAAAAATTAAAAAAATATTTTTTTTAGTGGCATATAAGACGCACATTATCTCATTTAATATCGGTGCTTGAAACAAAAATGGTTCAACTAATTTATAATTAAGTAATACTTGAATTGACTTGTAAATTTCTGGTGAAATTCCAATCGAGTATATTAATATCAAAAAACCATATTAACATGAAGTGCTTGGAAAACAATAGTACTGGTGTTATTTCAAAGGAGTGATATATATTAAAATTGCTATATCATATGAATGCCTCGGCTTCTCTCCAAAGTCATTCTATTGCTATATGGTACGGGCCTGAAATATTTATGTCATTCCAGTGTCTGGGTTTAAAATTTTCGTGTAATTCTACAGACGGAACCTTAGTCCATGCCAAAAATTCTCCTCAGAAGACAAAAGAAATCACTAGAAAAGTTTATGGGAAAAATAAAATGTAAATTTTTTTTATGATATGCAATTTCTCTCCCCCCCCCCCCCTCTTCCCTTTTCAAAAATTAAAATTAGTATGTAACGTTGCTTTTCCTTTGATAATAGAACTTCGAACACTACTGCATTGATTAAAATTAGTTTGCTACTAATAGGTAAATATAAGGTTAAAGTACGAGATTATTATTCTAATGTATTTTTTTCCCTAAAAATGTCAGTTTTCTTATGGTTCATGATTAGCAACTTATAGAAGGCCATTAATTAAGAAACCATTAATTAAATTTGGTTTCGTAGAACTCGTTTTTTTAGTGTCTAGTGTATTTTCTGCTGTGTTCTGTTCAACTCGTTCTCTTTACTTTAAAATCATGTAGTGCGAAATATCTATAACTTGAAACATGAACAACAAATGCTGTAAAAATGATCATACTTGAGGAAAGCTCATTTCAAAAAGTATTATTGCCCAACAACAACCAAAGATATATTTTCTGAGATCTTACGTATTATTTAGCATTGACTTAAATAATGCCCAGGTACATTTACTTGTTTTTGTAAACTGAATATTATGAGGTTAATTATTGTTGTTTAAAAAGGGTACGTGCATATGTTGGGCTCAACGATGCTTGTTATTCCCCTAATAGCTTACATTTTTATAAAAGTGGAGAATGGGCAATATTCCTCTGAAAAATAAACTGTGTGCCATTTAATAATGAATTTTATATTTGTCATTGTGATAAGCAAAATATTTTGGAAAAATCAAGATTTTTGAACTAAATTTTTTTTATTTCCTTGCAACCTTTTACAGATAATGCTGTCGGCCCCCATGCTAATGAATTTACCAAAAAGTGAAGTTATTCACATTCACTTTTTGAGCAGGTATTTAATTTTCACCCCCTCTTCCCGTCTCTCTATATAAAAAAGTATACATTTGTGCTATATATTTTTAGTATAAAACAACTAAAAATTTGTATAATACCTTGAAATTGGGCTGTGAAATAATAGGAAAGCAATTCAAATGTATTTTAAAATGCAAAAGTAAATTGCTTTACGGTTTGAGAATGGGAAAGCTTACATTTACAGTTATTTCAGAGTTTATTCCAAAAATGTAGCAGCAGTGCTTAAAAAATCTTTTTCCTCAAATTTAAAAAAAAATCAACACTAAATATAGAATACAGTGGTGGCATTAAGGGTACAAAATTGCCTCGATCTTTTTTAAACGCTAGTGATTTTGAACTACAAAAATCGCTATCTTTTTAATGCCTTTTAAATACAGATTTGGAAGAGCTACAAAATCTGGGAATTTATCCGAACCCATTGCTTGTAAGGTATCTCTGAAAATCTGGAAGTCAGATAATGATGTATTTAGGCTCCGAAAACCTAGATCTGATGATGACCCTATTAGTAGGGTGCGTTCTAAATCAAACTTGGCAGATACGAAACTCGATCTCAAAATTGTTTAAAAAAATCATCTAAATAATCTGCTTAAAATTTGTGTCAATAGTATGTTTGAAAATGTCTTATAATCCATTTATAAAGTGTCAAACAATCTCTTAAAATTGTTTATGCAAAGCAAATTGTCTAAAAATCTATATAATTTAATAGTTAAAAAAATTATTTAATAACAAAAGTTTATATACACATTTTTCTTTTTAGTTTTTAAGGTGCTAATTATCTGTTTTGAAATTATTAAAGTAATATCAATAAAGTTATTTATTCTTAATTTTCGACCCCCCCCCCCCCTTTATTTTCCCCTCGTCTCCACACAGAAAAAAAAAGTATACGGTTCTAACGACGCGACATAGCGTTCCCACACCTTTTTATTTTACACTACACCACTGCTACAGATGCTTCCACATTAAAAATCATGCAACTCAAGAAGTTGTCCTTCAGTGTGAAATATGATCTCCCCTGACATCAGTGTTTACTTGGCACTGTATTCTCATACTCAGCATGAGTTTCTTGATGAATTCTAGTGACTAAATTGCTTGTTCCACCTTTTGAACTGTTTCCTAGTGGTGTAAAGCTTCTAATACATTACATATTTCTACAATGCTTATCGTAGAAGCGTCCCGCACATGTGACGTTCCACAGATGCCCACACAGATCACTCCTTTAATCAAAATTTCATCAAACATGCATGTTTGATGAAATTTGGATTAGAGGAGTGATCTGGCTTACTTATAAGGGTAATATTCATATTTTTCAATCGTTTATCCCAAGCATAAGTGAGATAAAATTTGCCATAAATGTCAATAAACACGATTTAGAAACTGATGTTCCACAATTACTGACTTGTTTAGATCAAATAAAAGTAATTAGAGTAAGAAAATCGAATTTAATTATCTTTTGCTCTCCTGGGTAGCTTATTAAATTAATAAACATATTGTACCTAAATACCAAAACTCTTTTCCCATTAAACAGTTATCTGAAATCGGCATTTATTTTATATTATCATGTTCCCACATTTCTACAGATCCTCTGACGTCCAGTATATTGCTCATGAGACTAAAAAAAAAATTTTCTGTAAAAAGTATCCGATGATAAATAGATTTGGTCTTTGGGTGCAATATGTTGAATTGATTGGTTTAATAAGCTCCCCAAGAGCAGAAAAAATAATTAAATTCGACTTTTTTTACTGTAATTACTTTAACTTGATCTAGATAAGTCTTTGATGGGAAAATATCGGTCTCTAAATAGTGTTTATTGATATTTATAGCAAATTTTATTCCCTTTTGCATTGGATAAACGATTAAAAATATGAATATCCTCCTTATAAATAAGCCAGATTACTCATCCAATGCAAGTTCATAAAAAATGTGTGAAACGCTTCTACGATGTACATTGTGTAAAGACTTAATGTATTGGTATCTTTCCATCACTTGCAAACAGTTCAAAAGGTGGAACGAGCAATTTAGTCAGTAGAATTCGTCAAGAAACTCATGTTAAGTATGAGAATAAAGTGTCAAGTAAACACTGATGACAGGGGAGATCATATCTCGCACTAAATGTCAACTCAAGAGTTGCGTGATTTTTATGTGACTGCATATTAATGGTACTCCATTCTTTTGCATATGTCTCTATTGAACACTTAGCATTTCAATTTGTGACTGAGTTGTTTTACTTATAAATATGTTTCATAAAGATGTCTCTTTGATGTGAATCTCATGTGTTTAAGCTGCTCCACTGAGGAGTTATTAGGGGAAAAACTGAATATCCTTTAATTTTGCAGACCAGTGTAATACAGGGTGTCTATAAATTAGTTGGGCGATGGAGTTCAAATAGATTTGTACAACTCTTAATAACTAGGCATTATTAATCATTATTTCCCCCCAAATAATTTATGTTCGCCATGCCATTCTGTATGAAAAAAAAAATATTTTACCTATATAATATGAGTTATACAGATCTATTTGAGCTCCATTGCCCAACTAATTTATAGACACCTAGTATAGTGATAAATTATAGAATCAGAGAAAAAATATTCCACAAAAGTATTCTCATACCATAGCATTTTCTGACAAATTCATTAATAAAATTATTTTCTGACGCTTTTTTTTAATTGCGTAAAAAAATCGATTGTCTGTTAAAATTGGCTATCACAATTAGTTATCTATTTAATATTTAAAATAGCTGGTAGTTGTAAAGAAATAACAAACAACATTCTAAAATTGATTATGTTTCATCGTAATAGTAGTAAATTCATTCTTTGAATAGTTAATATATGCAATTTTCCCATTCAACGTTGGGTATGTAATAAAACGTTTTAAAAAAGAAAATAGATTTACAAAACATACCAAAAAAAAGTTGCTCAATAGTTTTATCTGAAAGCGATAACAGATGATTTTTTTTTATTGTAAGAAAATCTTCAGAATTTTAGAGGGGAGAGGGTAATTAACTTTAATCTCACCTGAACTATTCCAAGAGTACTCATAATCAGATGGACTGCATGGACGTTCTGAAGTAAATTTTTCTTTAATGCTAGAAATAAAATAATTCGGCTTTCCTTTGCAAAGGCAATGATAAATAATCCAGAAACGTATTGAAATCGTGTTTATTGATAGTTGGTTGGTACCCTCAACGACCTATCCTCATGCACAATGACGGCTAATCAGGCCGGGACCTACAGCTTAACGTGGATTCCGAACAACAACGAACATCCATCGAACGGCACCTTTGGCATGCGAGGCCAGATAGAATAAGGTATTGGAGAATAAGGCATTATGAACTCTGAATGTTTTGAACGGTAAACTAAAATTGTCAGCCCAAAATTTGAGTATTAAAAGCAACATTTTTTGTCATGATAATAGTTCGAGGACACGATATGCCTCTGACGCCTCAATAATTGCAAACGAAATCTAAAAACTATGCATTAAAATATTGTATATAGTTTTATTAAAAACAAATTAGAAATATTATTTAAAAAATCCCATTCTGAAATATTAATTTTTTCAATGGATAATGTAGTATTTGATTGGCTTGTGAAATGTGTAAGTATACGAACACTTTTAGGAACTACTCGGTATCGCTAACAATTAAGTCCAATATTTTTATTCAAACACGGTGTTGGTTGACGGTGTACGTTGCATTTTCATATAAGTTTATTTCAGGCAGGCAATTTTCAAGCATGACTTTAAGGAATTAATTATTTACTACGTCGGATGAATCGATGCAAAAGAAATTAATAATTTAATGGGTAATTAAAGTACAAGGGGAAGTGTAAAATTTAAACTGATTTCAGGTGTAAAATTTCCATTTCATGGTATAATTTAACTCAATGTACAATGCTATAAAATATCCTTTTTTACAATATGTAAAAAGATTACGTTTTGTGCGAAGTTGCATTTTGTAAACTGAGTTCTTTTGCCGAAAACTTTACATTTTGAGGAAAGAACAACTGCCAGTAGCGTAAGCATTTATTTAGTTTCTAGAAATTGAAAAACATTGAGAAGGTGAGGATTACTTTAACTGTTAAATATTTAAAGAAAAATATTAATCTAATTGCTTAGCAAAAATTGAAAAATATCGAAACGTAAATCAGTAAACCAAACCCGCTTTTTCTTTTTTTATTATTTCAGCTTTATTGCTAAAGAAATTTTGAACTTAGATGCAAACCTTGATTTGTATGATTATAATTCTAGACTGTTCCCATCATGGGGTCCCCAAATGGCCAAATCGGAATTAATCTCGGACAGAAAAAAGGTTTATCCTTATGGTTGGCTTCTATCTTCATTGTGGCTGAGATGGCGGGAAGCGGTGTTCTAGCCCTGCCTAGATCAGTTGCAGACGCAGGTAAACTCATTTTCCCCCCCTTTGGGGCATCTTAAGCAAACAAAATGCGATTAGCGCTGCAGGAGTCAGCATTATTTATCTCGTCATAAGTTATCTCATTTTAATACCCCTGAAATGAAAAGATATGTCCGATCTCGTTATGAATGTAATCGGGGACTATTTTAAAGAAAATCGTTTTTGTATTACAGTAGGGAAATTTTTTTTTGTTTTTTAGGATGGAGTGGAATAGGTCTAATTTTTTTCTGTTGCTTCATTTCTCTGTACTCTGCCATTTGCCTAGGAAGGTGCTGGTCCATTCTAGAAGAACGTTACGAAGAGTACAAAGTGAAAAATCGCTATCCTTACCCAGCCATTGCTGAGAGAGCTTATGGCATGAAAATGAGGTAAAGAGAACGAAATTCTTGGTTTGTGATCATTTTATTGTATTCGTACTTCACCAACTACTCCATTGCAAAAATATATTCATTGCTCGAAAATTAATTCAGTTTTACTCATATTTTTTTCAGGTACTTTGTCTCATTCTGCATCGACATTAATCTTTTCGGCGTGGCCACTGTTTTCATTCTACTGTCTTCTCAACTGATTGGCTCGCTTGCTGCTTCTTTTGAAATATCATTTTGCTACTGGATTTTGATATTAGCTGCTTTTTTGTGGCCTTTGATGTGGCTTGGAACACCCGAAGATTTTTGGTGAAGTAAATTTGTTTCCTCAACTGTTAATTCATCTGATTATTGAGTTTCTTAATGTTGTAAATTGTATTCAAACAAAGGAAAAAAAACTATATATACAAAACTTTATAGTAAAAATATATGGTTAACGATAAGTGTTTGGCCAGATAAAAAAAATATTGCTTCAATACTATAAAACCGAAACACATAGGGGTTTCTTTTCGCTATGGGACATTGACACCACCGATTTTCTTGGCCACCGTGAAGCGAGAATAAGATTTCACTGACTTTGACTTTCAAAAGATACGAGTGGGGAAATTTGCAAAAGGTAATTACTGTTTACAAAAATAATTAAAATGTATATTAATCAGTATGGTAGTTTTTGTGCAATAAGTTCTTTTATCGGTGCTACTTTTCACTCACCCTATATATTAGTTTTTCTATTTCCCATTACGCCATGCTTAATATCGGGAGAGAGAAAGGGATGAAATTTCTACTTAAAATTGCTCGGTCATGGTTTTGCAGTTTATGTACTGAGGACATAGCAAATTATTTTGGCGCAGTGGTTAAGAACAAATGCCTAAAAAATGAAAAGTGCGACGATGGTTGCTATTACTGACAGTTGACGCAATAGAAAAAGCACCGAAGGTTTTAGAAATTTATACGATTTATTTTCTCCGAAGAGCCTCGTCACTTTCGGGTCTCAGCATGTTTACGCTAATTATCCTTCAGTATTGTACACGACGGACAAAATTTGGCCGAATCTATTTTCGATCTGCCCAATTATTACACTACTTCACAAATGAAATCCACTAAATTAATTTAACTTTTAATTCATTCTTACTTATACAAATAAGCAGAACATTCTAGATAGAGGGATGTTGTTGTTTTTCTAAATTTATTTATGATATTTTTACTTACAGGCCAGCTGCTGTAGTAGCTTTAGGTACCACCGTGACAGCATGTATCTTGCTAATCATTGAGATTGCAAAGCGACCCATAGCAGCTGACGTGCAATATCCTCCTCCGACGGTCATGTCCTTTTTCTTGGCCTTCGGAACCATTCTTTTCGCATTTGGGGGAGCAGCTTCATTCCCTACTTTTCAAAATGACATGAGAGACAGGACACATTTTTCGAAAGCAGCAATCGGCGGATTTGTTGGTAAGGCTTTTTAAAGTAAGAAAAAATCATTATGCAGACGCTTAGGAACAATGAGGAACTTGCACAAGTGAGGAAAATGAATATTTTTTGTATTTTCTAGTGTTTTCCGACGAATATATTTGAGCAGTGCAATTATTTTTTATCTTTATGCTTTCAATTAATCAAAAATCGAGTTTGAAATTAGCCGAAATCAAAGCAAAAGTCACGTGACCAAAAACGCATAAAAAAAACCGTGACGTGGTTACGCAGAGATAAAGTCGCAAAAAGAAGGAGAAACCTCGCTCATTCCTCGTCTAAAACAGGTTTTAGACTGGTTCATTATCTGCGCGTTGACGTTTCAAGCAAAAGTGGCTTTTTCCCGCCAAATCGAAAAGTGAAAAACTAAATATTTTTTTAACTATCTATTTTTAACAACTATTTCTCAAATTTTTGAAAGAATGGTATTGTTTTTCGTGATTTTTTCTCTACTTTTATTTAAAATTAAAAGCAAAAAACGTGAGAGTTCCTCATTGAGAACCACGAATTGTAATTGTTCAGTAATATTTTTTTTTTCTTTTTAACCTTAGCAAAATTTTACCTCAGGTTTAGTTGAACTATCATTATAAAAACGGAATTCATTAAGTATTTTTTTTTTTTTTTTTAGAACAAAATGTAAATCAATGTTTAGTATTTATGAACTAACGAATGATAATAACGTTGGACACTTATTGTTTTTTTAATTGAAACTAATTTTCGTTAGTGTTTGAAAAAAGTTTATTTTTCTTATCATTGTCACTCTTAAAAAGGTTTGGCTCCTAAAAAATGAAGTAATATTTTCAGTAAATTTGCTTTCCTAGACACAAGCTTCTAAACGTGTTCATTTATGTATTGCCGCATTTACATAAACATATAATTGCTTATTAGTACAAGCGTTCCTGATATTACGGAATGGCAAAAAGAAAATTGACTCTCTTTGGTAGAATATGAGATATGAAGATACAAAATCTTGTCTGAAGTATGTCTATTTTTGAATTTTACTGAGTGCATGAGCTTGGTACAATGTGTATAATAAAAGTAATTTAAATAAGTCAATATTTTATCTATTTAATTTCTCTTAACTTTTTACTTTCAATTACCCCCTAGGATAATGAAAGTATTGGATTTGGTAAAAAAAATTGCATTTCTTCATGTTTTGGTACATCCTGACTGACAATGTGAAAAAGTGGTCTAAAAAAATTTCTGCCTGTGTGTATGTGTGTCTGGTGGCCAGCATAACTACTGAACGAATTGACCTTTGATATTCAAATTGTGTGTACAAGTTAGTAGTGTGCCATGTGACCCCTTATTAAGGTTTGAGTCAAAATAGCGCACGCGCTTATTAAAAAAAAAGGCCCTAACCATTTTGATTAAAATAGCTATAGTAATGCCTCTTATAAGGTGTGCCAAATATCCCCACCACCGAAATTTTAGTAGAAATACGATAATGGTCTACAAAAAGAAAAAGAAAAAAAGAAAAGAAGGAAAAAAAAAAGAATTTCTTTAACACAGAATTCTCTTGTCTTGAGCATCGCCCATCAATGACCTTCTTCTCTGTTTCAGTTACAAGAAAGGATAATGTAATATTAATAGAAAAACATATCGCCAATTTTTTTTTTTTTTTTTTTTTTTTTTTTTTTTATAGTGCATAATAATTATTGTCTAAAATATGTCCACACTGGGCATTTGTTTAAAATTAATGAAAACGATAAATCGCACTAATCCATTGGCAAATATAAATGCAGTGATCAGTATTGAGTGTAACTGAGAGTTGTGTGACTAGTTTGTAATTATTTCGCAGACAATGGGCGTATGAATTTTAGTGTATACTGTAAACCAAAAAGTTTTCAACTGAATTTCAAGTATAGTGTTATGAATTTTTCCACTGAGGCAATGATGGCACAGTTTTCACGGTTTAAAAGTATTTATTCTCTCTTTAGAAAACTCACAAAATCTATTCACAGGCAACAGTTTAACTACTCTCAAGCTTCAACACAAGCTTCAACAAAAATAACTTCGAATTCAGCGATAATACAAGCGCACTCCAATAGGTCAACAAAGCGATCAGCTTTCAACGAAATCCGAAGTACCTCTGAAAACTTTCCCGTTCTCCAGTCCTTTATATACAAGCGCGTGAGACATTCTCGAAATTTCCAGCCAATTTATCGGAAACGAAATATCTCGAAACTTCTCGATTACTTTAGGTGTTGCCACCTTTTTCTAACTTGTATAATCGCTATTAATTACTAAATAAAATAGGATAAAAATAAATTACAATAGAATTTTGAAATAATACGTCACTATTTACAATATATACAGAAAATTTGTGCAACATTTCCCCCTTCTTAAAGACTGCACGTCCCGGGCAGTGAAGTCCTTAAGCCATTCAATGACTTCTACCATAATATGGGGCTAGCCTATTGTAGTGTACAACTGTAGGTTTACAGGAAGGTGTCCGTTGAATTCTCACCACGACGTCGTTGATCTTCTTAAGGATCCCATACGGCCCTTCCCAGTTCGTCTGGAGCTTAGGGGAGAGTCCTTTCCGACGTTTGTCACCTTCCTGGAATGAACGGTCCATGGCCTTGGCATAGTACCGGATCTTCATGCGCTCCGTCATGATGTTGTTTCTCTCTCTGGCGAACCGATGTACGGCTTCCAAACGTGCCTGCAGATCATCTAGATACTGGACAGGCGAGGAAGGAGTGTCCTGTGGTTGTCCAAAGAGGAGGTTGCTGGGGAGCCTAAGGTCTCTTCCACACATCGTTAGAGATGGAGAAAATCCGGTGGTCTCGTGAGTTGCACTCCCGTATGCCAACAGAAGCGGTGAAAGTTTCTGATCCCCATCTTGCTGGTTATATGATTTTGAGATTGCGTCCGAATCATCCGCGGGTGCAGCTGATAGATCCCGGGACCTCCGTTCGATGCTTGTAACAGGAGTACGGATGTCGATTAACTCGTCACTAACTTTGTCCATTTCCACATGAACCACTTCCTGGGAGGGTTTCATCAACGTCGCTTTCTTCGGTTCTCTCTCCGAGGCTGGAGAGGTACTTTCCATAGATGTGGACTCTTCAGCATTCTCTATGACATTGTCTTCATGAGCTACAATCCGATATACGCACAGCTCTTTCATGTCTAGATCGTGCAAAGGAACTTCGCCTCTCCATGTCTGCAGCTGGCTTTTCTCAAAATTCAGCGTAATTCCATTTTTCTTCAAAAAGTCTAGTCCGAGAATGCACGGATCTACAATTTCGGCAACATAAACGGTGTGCTTGTAAGTGTTAAATCCAAGGGCAATGTCCACTTGCAATTTCCCATGAACAGAGATATTACTACCAGACACAGTTTGTAGAGAAACAGAGGGCGCTGTGTAGAGGAGTCGGCTGTTCAGGCGACGAGCCACGTCCGTCCTTACGATCGTTACGTTCGCTCCCGAATCGACGATTAGACGACATGGAGTTCCGTTGATCTCCCCCTTCACGAATAAACCCTGGTTTCCTCCTTGTCGGGATGAAACGTGGAAATGACTGGTCGGGGCTTCACCTGTTCTACATTGCAGCTTCTGCCCTGAGAGAGGACATCTTCTTAGATTCAGTTGTGGAGAATCCGTGGTAGTGTTATCCCTTCTCTTTTTCAAATCAAGGCAGTATCGTCGTAGATGCCCTTCCCGTTTGCAGTGCCAGCAAACGACTCTGGTCCTTCGATCCCTGGCTCCGGGATAGCTTCTCATCATTCTATCAATTTTGCTCTCCAGTTCTCGAAGCTTACTGGTGACAAAGTCAGAAGAATCCTCGGCTAATGCACCACGCACATATCGTCGGTCTTTTCCAGAAGCTAGCTGCGCGGCTTCTACTCTCATGGCGTACACGAGGGCCGACTTCAGGTTTTTGTTTTGGGATAACCTTACCACCTGCTGCACATCGGGATCTTGAATAGCGTCGATGAAATACTGCAGAGAAAGATCGTCTCGTACATCCGGGGGACAGTCTGGGAAAGCGAGGAGCGACAGTCTTTCTATATCCGATGCCAATTCTTGAAGAGTTTCATTGGCCTTCTGCTGTCTCACTTTCAGTTGCAGTCTGTTATAATCCTTTAGATGTTGCTCCCCAAACCTTAACTCCAACGCACTTGCCAGCGCCACGAATTCTCCCCGCTTCTCTTCAGGTAGTGTTTGTAAAATGTCAGCAGCTTCACCTCGAAGAGATGCTGCGAGATGGAATGCTTTCGAAGTATCGTCCCAACCATTCGCAGAAGCAATCATTTCAAACTGCATTTGATAAACGCGCCAAGACGACTTCCCATCAAAAGGGGCCACTTTGATGTTAGAGCGCGGCGCCATAAAGGGGATGGAAGCGTTATCCCAATTAGGTGACGCTATGGCCAGAGCTTCACGCGTTTCCATTTTTCGCAGCCTTTCTTCTACAACGTCAATGAATTTGTCTTGCTCTTCCTTTAAGGTGGAAACTTTTTCTTGCATGGTGGAAACTTTTTCTTCAACTTCATTTCTCACTGTCTTAAAATCTTCTCTGACATCCAAAATATCCGCCTTCATTGATTGAAGAACACTCTCTGTGCGCTCCATAAATCTATCAACGGACGCAGAAAATGATTCTTGCTTGGATGCTAAAGCTTTAATATCCGATGATGTCGCTTCTTGGCTGGCGGTGATTGCGGCGGCGAGTTCAGCATTTGTCATTTCTTGACGGGCTTGACCAGCTGCGATTGTAGCGGCGAGTTCGGCATTTGTCGTTTCTTGACGGGCTTGACCAGCTGCGATTGTAGCGGCGAGTTCGGCATTTGTCGTTTCTTGTCCGGCTTTTATTTCGGCTTTCATTTCAGCAAGCATTTCCATCAACTGTTTCATTTGGTCTTCCATCATTCCTCTAGTAGTCGGCATTCAAGATGACTTGACCCCACTTCTGACACCACTGTTATGAATTTTTCCACTGAGGCAATGATGGCACAGTTTTCACGGTTTAAAAGTATTTATTCTCTCTTTAGAAAACTCACAAAATCTATTCACAGGCAACAGTTTAACTACTCTCAAGCTTCAACACAAGCTTCAACAAAAATAACTTCGAATTCAGCGATAATACAAGCGCACTCCAATAGGTCAACAAAGCGATCAGCTTTCAACGAAATCCGAAGTACCTCTGAAAACTTTCCCGTTCTCCAGTCCTTTATATACAAGCGCGTGAGACATTCTCGAAATTTCCAGCCAATTTATCGGAAACGAAATATCTCGAAACTTCTCGATTACTTTAGGTGTTGCCACCTTTTTCTAACTTGTATAATCGCTATTAATTACTAAATAAAATAGGATAAAAATAAATTACAATAGAATTTTGAAATAATACGTCACTATTTACAATATATACAGAAAATTTGTGCAACAATAGACATTTACTCCACAATCAGCACACATTTTAATTTTATTATACCATTTACATTAACTTCGATTTTGTGTATCGATGGCGGGAAAACCTGCGAAGGCCTAATTAACCCACTTGCCCGTCGCTTTTACAGACTATATTTAAACCAACTTGCCATGATCCAATCGTTTAAAATCGCATTTAACCGACCGTTGAAGAAACTCTTTCTTGTTGACAATACTTTTTTTTTGTAAACAAATAATAAAATTACTTAAATCAGAATAAATAAATGATGTTTGGATGTGAGTGCATAAATTAACTTTCACTTGTAATAAATAATTGTTTGTCGCACATTTTGCTGATGGAAATGTTTTCGATGTTTAAAATTAGATGCAAACACAGAGAACAAACTGCTTGCAGAATCGGTGTTGTGTCAATGAATGTAAAAATTGGCAATGCATATACAGGATTTATATTAAAAACTTTGTTTTTATGGGTTATATATTTTTTTATACTGCATTAAAAGTGTATTTAACCATTTGACAAAATAAAATCACGTTATCATGTTGTTCTTTTTATACTTATACGTAAATTGCTTTTTATTAACTTCAACGTATTTAACACACATGCCATTTCTTCAATACGCATGCATGTTAAAATATTCGCTATTTGGTATTTCAGTTCTCCTAGTCTTGTACTTGCCTGTGGCTATCCTTGGATATATTGTTTATGGAAATTCCTTACCATCTAACGTACTGGACGCGCTGCCAGATTCCGTCATGAAAAGCATTATAGCAGTACTTTTAGCTCTACATATGTTTTTCGCTTTTCTTCTTGTGATAAATGCCACAGTACAAGACCTAGAAGAGTTCCTGAACGTTCCAAAAAGTAAGTGATTTCAAGCACACCCAATTTTTATTGAAAATAATCATTTGGCATTATCTGTTTTTTTTTTTTTGTTTTTTTTCCTTCTTTTTTTTCAATAGATGTTTTAAAGTCAATAAAATGTGTCCCAAAAATATTCTACGTGGTTTATTTTACGTTACTTTTACTTTTGTCGTAAGAGATATGGCATCATCTTTAATTGCAAAAATATTGAAAATAAGGTAAGAAATCATACAAAGATTTTTATAGATACTTTATTTTAAAAGTTGGAAAATTTTATTTTTATACGGCACTTTTGTAGTGTCAGAACTTCAACTTCAAAACTGACGTCAAATCCCGTTAATGTTAATTAAAATTTGGGGATATTGGGGAACAAATGTTCCCAAAACTCAAATGTTCGTGCTTACCATTAAATTCGTGACCAAATATCAATGTAATTGGGTATTTTAATTAAAAATACAACATCGTTAAACAAAATAAAGTAAAAATTAAAAAAAAATATCTTTAAAATAACTTGAAAGAGTTATAAGAAGCTTCCATCTATTGTGAAATTGAAATTGTGGGTGGGTCATAAGTCAACCATGCGACTAAACAAGAGTTAAACTGAAAACATTTTTCCAGTTTTTTCCTTCTTCTTTTAACTATTTGTTGGTGACGATAATGCAATAGTTTGAGTTTAGGTACTTCTTTATGTATATGATGGATTGGTTGAGTAGTAGTAAAATATGCTCGTTTATAAATATATTATTAAAAACTGGTCAAATACAAATAATCACATGACTTGCTCCGTATCAGAACGATGTGCGTGTGGAAACCTGTACGTGACGTTCTTATACCTTGAATTTGCAGGCAATTCACAGATGTAGCAGACAGTTCGTTTAGCACATAATGAAGAAGCCATTTATATGCTAAACATTAAACAAATGTTCTGGGATTTGAATATGGTTCTTTTGAATGGTGATTCTGATTCAGAACCACACCAACTAAGCGAGTAATCTGACGAGTGCATCAGTAATATTAATAAACATATAACTTATTTTTTAAAGTACCCACTTATTTAAAGTAGCCAGTTTAATTATCAAAAACATTATTATCACCCTGGGCCTTAAGCCCAAGGGTATTGTTTTCAATTGGTCAAAAATGTGGTCCGGTATCCGTCTCCATTTAACGTTTAGGCATGCGAGGATAAGCATTGTGCGCGCATGCGCCTGCTCTACCTGATTGGATAAAAAGGGATGTATGCTGATGTTATTCTGTTGTATTGATGTTTTATAAAAATCAAATAAAACAATTAAAAATAAATAAATAAAATAAAATAATTCTAATGGGCTTGGACTTAAGGCATAGGATAAACTGTACATCGGCCCTAAGCCGATTATTGTTGATTTGTTTTTTAAGTTTCTTTATCTATGGCAAATCGGAGGGATATATTTTAAGTAGTTTTTTTTTTTTAAATTGATCTCTCGTCAACGCACCGCAGACTGTATTGTTACTACTCACTCCAAAGGTCTCTTGATCAAGATTTAAGAACATTCATATTTCAGCAATGATTTCTTATTGGGTTCTTTTGTGATATTTTAACGATTTTATAGAATTGAGGTCTTTTTATGACATAAAAAAATTATGTTTTAAAATTTGGATTTTGGGAGAATTTAGTTACTTTAGTTGTTAGGGTACAGTACGCCAAAAAAAATCCGAACTATGGCTATATCTTTGGTTCTAATTATCATAGAATCTTGCAATTTGCACAAAAATGTTTTGATTACGATTTTCTATATTTCTGATGAATTTTTTTCTTCTTAGGGGCTGTATACTAAGTAAATTTAACTCTATTTTTAAAAATTTAAATACGAACCCGTATTTATTTATATTTTCATTCGATTTAGAATACCTCGTTTACCCTGGGTACCAAAATTCCAGTTCATTATGTTGAGAAACACATCACTTATGAGCGAAAATGTTTTGACCTATTTTGAGAGCAAATTTCTTAATAGTGGGGAAGAATCGAACGTTTTGCAAGTGAGCCATCAAAGTGAGCTTTTTTACATTTTTGCTAATATATTGAAAACCAAAAGTTAAAATGTAATGAAAAGAATTCTGGAGGGGTTTGCGACCATGATATTTCCAATAGAAGTAAAAAAAATATATGTTTCTATTCAAAAAAATTTTAAACTTGTTTTATTAATTAATAATTACTTTTAAAAAACTGTTTAATATAAAAGTTGCATGTTATTTATATTTGGTCTTTTAACTATCGTTTGGAACAAAAATTGCTAAAATATATTCAACTGTGTATATGAATTTAAGGGGGGGGGGGGGAAATCTTTTTAATGTTAATGTCTTTTTTTTTTTTTTTTTTTTTTTTCTTTCTTTTTTTGACATTATTTAAATTACTTACCACTCATTAGAAAATTATGAAATTTGAAATTTAGACGTTTTTTTTGGATTCTAAATCAAATATGGTATAATATTATTGGATAGCTATTGAATTTTTTAGAGGTGGTTTAGTTTTAATATGTAGGTGAACCTGCATGATCAAAAAATTATGTAAAATTAATAAAATCCTTTCACAATTTACAACCGTACTTGACTTTTGTTACTTCATCAATTAAAATACAAGATATAGCCCTCGTTCGGTTTTTTTTTTTTTTTTTTTTTTTTTTGCGTACTGTACCAGTCAACTACGTATAAATGTTTAATATTTATCTCTTGCCTCCCTACCCACACCGACTAAAACACTTGTAGCGGAAAGGATAAAAGTGGATATTAAACATTATTATTATTTTGATTGATAGCATTTTGATGAAACAAAACAATCTCCTTGTAAACAATTCGTAATCTTTTAATTTTCTCATTTAAAAATATAATATTTGTAAGCTTCCAAATTAAGAGTAAGAAGTAGACTTTTATCTCTTGATGTCAACTTAGGGAAAAAAAGAATGCCTTCTTTGTTTTTGGATTGAAAACTGAAGAAAGACCATTTTGATGAGGTAGAGGCGGGGATGTTGTTCGTATGCATATCTTTTTATCAATTGATTTACAATCAACTATGATTTGTTTAATTTGACAATTCATTCGAGCAATCACCATTTTCTTACTGATAAATTAATAGAAAGTTAAATATCTCCATCTACATAATATCGGCTTTGTAGTCAGAAATAAACTTAATGAAAACGAAATCTTACCACGAAATTTTCGGAAAAAAGAAATCTTCCTTTAGATTACATCATTAGATAGGAGAATTAAATTTTGCAAAATTACAAAGAAAATGTTACCTGTGAGTTTATATTAAAGTTATCAACCTTACTGGTCCCAATTCTTATAATGAAGGAGTTCCTTCGTATTAGAATGAGAGGATGGTTGTATTATACAAGAAAAATGCAGGCATTTTTTGTTGTATAAAGCTGATTGAAAAACCTTGTTGCGGACATGTGATATATATCTGTTTCTGGATCAAAATTGTAGCAACATAAAAGTCAACAGGAAATGATCTGAAGTTGTGCAAAATATTGCTTTTATAGTAACTATTTGAGAATTTAAATTCCGGCTTCTAACCAGCATATTCTGCTACTTCTGCACTACTTGGATATTCTGTGACAATTTTTCTCACCAAAGTTGCCAACTCGACAATATTTTCTTTAATTCAAATTGGCTAGATTTTTTCTATCATATGTCGCCAACCTCAATATGAAGAGTTGTTTGTCATTAAATGCCACCAAACTGTTGTGCAGTGCATGGCGTCTGGTTGTAATGTATTTAAATAGAAACTTGTATTGAAACGTCATTTTAGTGATAGTTACTATCACATTCAAATTTTTTTTTTTTTTTTTTTTTTTTTTTTTTTTTTTGTACTGCTGTACAAATACCATGCTCATTTACATAGATCCAAATAGAAAAAGCGATTGATATTAAAACTCTCTATGGTCTTTTGATCTATTTTGGAACGATGGTAAAAAAAAAGTTAAATCTATCTTTCTAAGACATTCATTTGTTGAAGAAGCTTATTCAGTGAAAGTATTAGTATAATATTTTGTTATAGGTTTGTATTGCAAAAATTATTTATAACGTATGAGTCGTAACCTTGATTTATACCATTTGTAATTTTTTTTTTGGCAGAATTCGGATGGAAGAGAGTTGCTCTGAGATCAACTGTAATGCTTGCAGCTGTCTTTGTTGCAATGTCCATTCCCAGATTCGGAAAAGTTTTGAACTTAGTGGGCGGTTCATTTACGACGTTAACTTGCACAGTATTTCCCTGTCTCTTCTATTTTAAATTATGTTCACAAAGTAATCCAGATTGGCCAGAAAGGTTTGCATAATTAATTTTTATTTTCTAATGTGGTATATCAGACCGTCTCTCATATAATTTTTTTTAACGTATCATTAAATTGTTTTTAATAAAATGCGAATTAATAAATAAGTAGTAAGCAAAATTTATATAAATAATAGTAAAATTAATAATTATATAAATAATAGTAAAATTAATAATTATATAAATAATAGTAAAATTAATAATTATATAAATAATAGTAAAATTTAGAAAAATTTCACTCTTCAAAGGTTATTTAAATACTATCTAACTAACTTTACATTCATAGGCGCCAACTACACGGAGCAAAATGAGCGATCGCTCACGTGCTCCATCAATAGCGGAGACAACGGCATCATTTTGCCCCCGCTCCAAAAACCTGTAAAAAGGTTTTTTTTCTTATATACAATATTGCATAAAAAGGACATTTTGTAATGTTCTAAAGATGAAAAAAAATCGATAAAAGTATAAAGTAAACTCAATATTTGTCAACACACTAACACTATCCATCCCTCTCCATCAAATGTGAATCAAGTAAGACAAACAGCCAGAGGACAAAATTTATGGTTGCCCTAAGCAAGGCAACCAGATATTTAAAAAGGCAGCTTAAACAAAAATTTCTGTTCTCCTTTGGGCATCCAATAATTTTAATTTCCATTTCATAAATGGTCGTTGATAGTTAGGATAAAACAAATCAATTGGATTTCGAACATTTATGTGCACGTTGGACAATTTAACTTATCCTAGGTGAAAAACAAAAAATGTATCCATCAATCACATCTGCTCTCTAACCGTTGACTACGCAAGTAAATATTTAAATTATTTTATTTAAGGTTTATTAAGTAATTCTTACAACAGTAAAAAGTTTTGTTTTGGTTTGTTTGTACGTTCGAAGACCTATTTTTGAACACTATAATGTCTAATCAGGCCGGGACCTACAGCTTAACGTGGATTCTGGACCACAGAGAACATCCATGAGCAACCCTAAAAAGAATGTCTAGTTATCATATTCTGTAACAGTGACAAATTTGAGGGCAACCAAATCTACTTGAGAAAAACCAAGATCATTTTAGTGGTTGCCCTTCAGGCAATCGTAAAAAAAAAAGCAAGATTCAATCCTTGGTAGCAGCAGTGTGATGATGTTACTGGTATAGGCTCTTTTTTACAGTAATTATTACTTAGAAGTATTAAAATCTACTTTCTTCCTTTTAGTACAATATTATAAAAAAAAGTTTGAAATTGAAATAAATTATTTTATTATGAAGAATTAACTGATTAGTGCTCTTACTTTTTCTATAAAATGTTTCTGAACTAATTTTATACAAATAACTTTGCTACATAAGTCAAACAGATTAAGAAATATTAAATGAATTGAATGGTATGGAGGTAAGTTCAACATATTCAGTAGGTGGATCATGAAAAAAGTCGTGTCCGGAAGTCTTTGGCTGATCCCCCCCCCCCCCTCTTCCCCATCTCCCCTCTCCATCGAGTTGATCCACCGAGTCTCACCACCGTGGTAAAACTGAAAAGTTGGCACCTATGGTTACATTCAACTAACTAAACTCAAAGCCCATCTTAAGAAATTAAATGGTAAAACTTATTGAAGCGACTGAACAGTCTTATTACTTTTGCAAGTCTAGCAATAAAGCAATTTAAATAAACGTTATAATTAAATAATGTATAATAAAACAGTTATTCTGCTAAAGTCTGCTTTTCTTCCCTTATATGATATTCAGTAATGAAAAACGGTAGTTATTTTTAATGGTTTTTACATACATTTCTTCTACTGTTTTTAGAAGAATATTTCATCTAAATTCTATGTAACACACTAATAAGATACTAAGAAGTTAAATTAGTTTATTAGTACTTAAAACAATTCTATTCTAGCTTGGTATTTGATTACAAAATAGAATGTAATAATTTTTCTTAGTTTGCATATACAGCAAATGAATTACAACAAATTAAAAAATTTAACATGCAATACTGATAATTTTTTACTACCAACTATACGAATTATAAAAATGATGCAATAGATATACATATAATTTTTCATTTATACATTTAGAACAACACAAACTTGTTATTAATAGTAATTATCAATCAATTTCTAGGTCAATTCCTCTAGTCGAAAAACTGTGCTTGGTGTTTTTCATTGTTTGTGGAATCATTGCTGGTTCCATCTCTACCTATTCAGCCGTAACAGACATCGTAAAACCCGATAGTTTCAATCCACCGTGTTACGTAAACATAACAGCTGCGAGCATGATGTGATCATCAGACTTGCATTCCTCATCGGGATAGAAAAAGTTTTAGCTGTTTTAAGAAAGACATGGTCGTGTTTTTTTACGTTTTTTATTATTATTATTATTTATACATATTGTGTTGTAGTTGCAACGTTTTGGTATAATATATTTTGTAACTTTCATTCGAATTTTCTTCAAATTTTCAAAAGAATTTGTATCTCAAATGTTCACAATAAGGAAACAATCTTAACTCTTTTTTGCTATGAAATTATTTATAGATGCAGGTTTAATCAAACGAGATTTATATTACAAAGAACATAAAACGTCAAATAATGTCTAGAGATAAGAACCGACATTATAACAAAGATGGGGGTTATCAAGTTGACTGGTATGTGTGTGTGTTTCTGCGTATTCATGTCCTATACACGTGAACTAAATGTGATTCTTTTTTTTTGGGTGCAAAGTTCGTTCAAACTTGAGCCAAAATAATGTTCATTTTGACTCAAGTTTGAAAGAAATTTTTTCATTTTAAATTTGAATGTTCATTTTTTGCCTTGATGCTCCCAAAAGTTTTAAAAACTAAGTTTTTATATTATATTACGCATAATTTTGAATGGCGTCAAAGTATTTTAATAAATCTTTTGTTTTGAACACATATTGTTGAATTCCTACGTATATTTTCATAATATCTGGTGACGGGAAAAAGTGAACAAGATGTCACACCTGTTGGATAACTTAAGCAAGTAAAGTTAGACGTTTATTGATAGTGATAGTTTCTACAACGCGGTGAGAAGCTTATACAAACAAAGGCTGTGTTAGTACGTGTGTTCGCTTACATGTTTGATGGGAAATTAATATCTTGGCTAAAAACTGTAATTTGTGAGAGAGGAAAAAAAAAAGCAAAGTGTGACATCGGATTAGAACTTGGTTTCTTGACGTCAAATGTTTTCTTCATACTTATCACCATCAACTTAGTGAAATTTGTGTTAATTAAAAGTGAAAATTGGCTAGATATATGTCTTCAACATTTACAGGAATAGATTTATGTTACTAAATGTCGCAAAATTTTATAAACTTAGTATCACCGCTTTTTAGCCCTTTCTCATTGAGATACGTAAAAAATTGTCAAAATCATATATTGTCTCTGCTTTAAATCAACACATTTTTGCCCCGAAATGAAAAAGTGCGTAGAAAGGGCTTTATTGTGAGATTGACCAAAATAATTGCACTTATATTTTTTGGTACGAGAGAGAGATGCACTAAAATTTTCTTTTTAATTTAATTAATCTTTAATGGCCGATTTGTACTAAAAGATTGTATATATAATTTTCTGAGTAAGTTAATGCATTATTTATAAATCAGTAGTATACCTTCAGTTGTTTTACTCAAAATTATAACTTCCTTCATTGATATTTATATTTGGGTATCGCACAAATAACTTATAGTATTTATAAAAAAAAAGTATTCAATTTTATCTATTGTGATTAATTTTAAGTGTTACAAATTGTCTAATAAATGTAAATAATAAAGGAAGTTTGATTCAATTTTTATATGTTTCAATTTGTCTGTTTATTTAAAAAAAAAAAAAAAAAATCTGCTATAAAGTCTTTGAAACCAGTTTTGGTTTGGTTGATTGGTTTGTACGCTTAACGACCTACAGCTTAACACGGATTCCAAACCACAATGAACATCCACGCCTAACTCAGTATTCGAACCCGGCACCTTTTGGCATGCGAGGCTAGAGCGCTAATCCCACAGCCAGGTTGCCACTCTTTGAGACCAGGAATTTAAATGCCGATAACAAACTATAATTCACATTTCATTTTCTAAGACGGATTAATATCCTTAGCTAATATAATACTTAAGGACAAGTTTTTTATTACTTATTTCTTAGTTTATAAATTTTTAAACATAAAATTTTGATAGAAGACACAATTAAGAGCCATTGCACGTAAAAATAAGGGCAAAATTGCCAAGATTGCGGCCATCACCTACTCAGAATTTCATGATTTTATTTTCTTATATTACCTTAACCCTAGCAAAAAATAAATCTGAAACATATTGACTATTATCTTTTTTATTTTTGGTAATATGGGGGGGGGGGGGGTCAAAGTGTAAAATACGCTTGTCTTAGAAAAAAAATTTCTGTCATTCTTGCTGTTTTGTAATTGAATTTATGACTGGGTTTTGAAGGGATTCCGATAATTTATTTTGCTTAACAGCTGATATAAGTTGTATATTAGTATATCAAAGTGAAAATTCACTTGTGAACAAATGAAGATCAACACAAAACGGCGCTTTTCGTAAAAAATCCAATTTTAAAAATGCAATAAATTTTGACTTTGATATTATTTAAATTAATTTTTTTAGCAGAGTCACTAAACATCTCCATATAAAGAGAATATAAGAATCTCATTAAAAGAACTCGGAGCCACAGGATAGTTCCTTCTTTTCAAAGGATAGTTCCAGCTGGCCCCAAGTTCATTAAACGAATAATTCTTGCTCTGAATTGTTGTCTCAACATAGTAGTTTCATGAAGTATCGCATTAAAACGTATCGTATTTTGAACGAACGTATGAACGAACGTATTTTGAAGGTTGAAACATTTTCAAGAAAATCAAAATTAATATGTTACTACTTTCGACATGAATGCGATACTACGGTATTTAAAGGGAGTGTTCCAGCTAGATCCAAGCACTTAAAGGAATTCTTCTTGCACGGAATTGTTGTATCAACATAGTATATTCAAAATATATATATATATAAAAAAAAAACAATAAAAAAAAAAAAAAAAAAAAAAAAACATTGTTTGAGGATACCACCATTTTTTTAAAAAAGATCCATTTTAATAACCACCTTTAATCCATTCCTGTTATTTTTTGCCCCTTGTTATTTCTTGTAAAACAGGTCACATTACATATTATATTTTTGATTACACCATTTTACACAAAGCTTCCATAATTGCATGGTATAAAAATATTTACAGCTTTTAAATGGCCCACAAGTTTCTTTTTATAGTTATCAAAATTTTGTGTTTGAATAAAATAAATAAACATTTTGCATAAAATAATAATTTCGTGCAAGAAGTATTGTGAGGCACGCCTGCGAGCGCCCTCTGTCGTCCTCTTTAATACGTAAGCCAGAAGCCACTATAATCTCTCCTTCTACGCTGAGAGCTGCAACGATACGAACCTCTAAAATAAAAGCTCTATACTAGTCACACGGACTATGTTTTATTCTACGAAATATTTTATGTGATGTTAAGCAAGTATGTCCCTACGTTAGAAGGCTCTAAATAGGACAAGCCTACGTGCCAGCCTTCCTTACAGTGGTTATCAGAAGTGCGATGTAACTCGCTCGACGAAGTACGTCTGACAACGAACGCCCTAAGCCTAACGAGGACTCGCTCGCCTTACAAAACAGAAGCACGACGATGGAAGACGGTTTGGAAAAGCTTAAAAAGAAACGGTCGATACTGAGAGCCTCTACCACCAAACTTATGGATAAGATCGACAAAGCAAGAATAGAAAGTAATCTCACTCCAGAACTGGTTCCTCAACTGGTCGAAAAGGAAAGAGCGTTGAAAAACATAAATGAACAAATCGAAGCGCTCATTTTGGATGAAAAGCTATTCGAAGACGATCTGCTCGCTTCAATTAATTACGAAGACAGAATTACGAAATGTTTGACGTTAACAGACATTCATCGGCAGACTAGGGAAGAAGATATGCCGGTCCGTTCTGTTCTAGCGGCGACTCATGTGCAGTGCCAGGTTAGTGAAACAAGTACTGTAAAAAGTGGTTATTCACAACTTCCAAAATTAAATATTAGTAGCTTTAATGGTAACATTAAAAACTGGATTTCTTGGAAAAATAGTTATGACATAGCTATTCACAACAACACTTCGCTTTCTGCAATTGAAAAACATTGTTACTTATTAAGCTTACTTGATGGCCCGGCGCTCTATGCTATTCAAGGACTGTCGATAAATGAAGATAATTATAAAAATGCTATGGACATCTTAATCGAACGTTTCGGCAAAACGGAAAACTTAATTAACTTTCATATGTCCCAACTCATGAACTTGACTCAAGTAGCACACAGTAATGATTTATATAATTTAAGGAAACTGTATGATACATGTAGTGTTCATATGAGATCCCTTGCTACCCTGAACGTATCAGCAGAATCTTATGGAAGCATGTTATCAACAGTGATTTTTAAAAAGCTACCCTCAGAAATAATGCTTGATTTTACTAAAGAAGAAACTGACTGTTTTGATTTAGGAAAACTCATGGCCCATATCCAGCGACAGGTTTCGCAAAGGGAATTGGCGAAATATATTGCTGCCCCCTCCCGCAGCCCCCTCTCGGAGCAGCGCAGTGATGTTACGTCAGCATCTAGACGCCACCAAGACTGGAGGAATACACCAAATCGCGCCAACGGGAAGTTTACTAGTGTAAATTACGTCAACGCGCCGAAAGAAGATATTTGTGTTTTTTGCGGTAACCATGGAAACGACGAAAGTTGCCCTCTGACCCCGGAGCAGCGGAAGCAAGAATTAAAGTTAAGCAATCGATGTTTCTTATGCTATGGTGTGAATTGTGGTGGTGCAAAGCGGTGTAAGTCAATGTTGAAGTGCGAACTCCAAATTTCATGTATGTCATGTATGTAACTCCAAATTTCATGGAACTCTACTACACGACCCAAATAGGAAGAGTACAAATGCAATCGTCTCTAATTGTTTGACAGCCAAAATATCGTCCGACCACTTGTTAAAATTAAACGGCATGAAGTACGAGAGTGATAAAATTTTTAATAGTTTGCCAACCATTGAAGTGTTATGTGATAATGTTAAAATAAATGCAGTCGCAGATTCTGGAACACAGGTAACAATAATTAGAAGTAATTTAGTACCTCAGCACTATAAAGACCCACATGGCCAAGTGGTGTTAACTTCAGCATTTGGTCATAAGCTCAAAGCCCCTTTAATAAATATACCATTATCAAAGTGTACAGAAGAAGGTAAATTTTGTGAACCCGTATATTTTACTTGTGCGATGGTTGATGAGTTATCTAATGACATGTTGTTATCTTTAAGTACATATAATAGAATAATTTCAAATGATTCAGGTGAGTTAAGTGTTGATTGTTGTAATGCAAATATTCATGTTGTTGATACCTCAAATAATGTAATTGAAAACTCCCACAATATTGATGATAATATTATTAAGAGTGATAATTTGTATAACTTAACCTTTGAGAAAACTGTGCAATATTTTGAGTCCATAGGTAGTAATAGTGAAATTAGTATTAGTGAAAATTCTGAAATGCCTTTTAATAATATTGAAGTGTTTTATATAAATAATGATGATGATATTAGCGTTAATGAGGTCAATGTAATTGATAATATGGTAAACCAGGTTAATTCTATTATACCTAACGAATTAAAATCTGACTCTGAAATGTTCCGATATCAACAAGCAAATGACTTGACCCTTGAAGCGTGTTGGCAAGATGCCAAGCGAGGGGTAAGCAACTTTTTTGTTTTGGATAATTTCTTGTATCATAAAGATAAGATTTTAGGAGAGTCAGTCAGCCAACTTGTGGTTCCGGTGCAAAGAAGAAAACAGCTTTTGGAGCTCGCTCATGCTAGTTTATGGGGTGGTCATCTCCGTAAAAAGAAAACAGCAGAACGACTTAAGTACTCATTTTATTGGCCAGGTATAAAGAAGGAGATAGATGACTTCTGTGATAAATGTGTATCGTGTCAACTCCAAGCTAAGAAGCGTCCCTTCGACGAAGTTCCCATCACACCCGTTACTCGCCCAGATGAACCGTTCCAAATTATAAATGTAGATTTAATTGGGCCAGTAGAACCGAACAGTCGTGGATTCAAGTATGTTCTTTGCACTGTTGATCAATGTACTAGGTAGCCAGAAGCCGTCCCTTTGAAGAATTTATCTGCTAAAGTTACTTGTGAAGCGTTGCTACAGATTTTCACTCGCACTGGCATCCCTAAGGTAGTAGCTACGGACCAGGGTACCAACTTCACTGCCTCCCTGACTAAAGAATTTTTAGAAAGGATTGGGTCCACCCCAAGATTATCCACTCCCTACCACCCAGCGTCCAATGGGCTCCTTAAGAGATTTAATGCAGTCTTGAAAGGAATGATTCACCACACGATGGGAGAACACTCTAAGGATTGGGACAAGTACCTTCCTTACCTTCTGTGGGCATATCGTGAAGTTCCCAATGCCACAACCGGAGTTAGCCCCTTTCAGATGTTATATGGTAGACGCCCAACGGGACCTCTTTCCATATTGAAGACAATGTGGACCAATGAAACTCCAATTCCCCTAGGCCAGCTCAAGTCAGTGACTGAGTACCTCAATGATTTGAAGATGAAGCTAGAAAACGCAGTGGAATATGCAGGGATCTCAGCCACAGAAAAACAGAAAGCTTACGCATACTACCATAATAGGAAAGCACGACATAAAGAGTTTAAAGAAGGAGACAAAGTGATTGTCCTGATACCCGACAGTGACCACAAGATGTATGCCAGATGGACTGGACCCGTCACTATTGTTAAAAAGCATACTGCCTACAGTTATATAGTTCAGCTCCCAGATGCAAGCACTAGGCATGTGCATGCTAACAAAATACGAGAATTCAAGTCTTCTACTAACAACGTTGGAGTCATTTATGACGCTGACTTTGACTTTGGAGAAATCGAGAGTACGCCAAGAATAGTCCCACTGGTTCCTAGTGAGATATACCCTGACCTGACGTTAGACTTGATGCACCTTGATCCATCCAAAGGGCAAGTGCTTATGAGTCTACTAAAGAAGCACTCTAAGCTGATGTCTGGTACTCCGAGAATTGCAAAAGTTGGAGAACACCACATTAAATTGAAGCCTGAAAGTGAACCAAAGAAGCAGAATCCATACCGAATCCCTGAAATATTGAAGGATGAGGTTGATCGTCAAATTGAGGAGTTATTACAACTTGGACTGATTGTTCGCTCCGAAAGTGAATATGCTCACCCAGTTGTGTGTGTAGCGAAGAAAGATGGATCTGTTCGCTTATGTATAGATTTTAGGTATCTCAACGCACAGACTGAAGTAGACGCTTTCCCTATGACGAATGCTACTGACTTGATTGACAAAGTATCAAAAGCCAAGTACACCACATTAATTGATTTACTGAAAGGTTACTGGCAGATTCGATTAGCCCCCGAATGTCAAGCCCTGACTTCGTTCGTCTCTCATAGGGGTCAGTACTCCTTTACAGTGTTACCCTTCGGTCTACGAAACGCGGCCGCAACCTTCCAGCGCACCATGAATGAAGTGCTAGACAAGCATAAGGACTATGCTGCATCGTATATTGATGATGTCACAATTTTTTCTGAAGATTGGGATTCGCACCTAAAACACATCGACGCAGTCCTGCATACGTTAGAAGAAGCCAACTTCACAGCCAATTTCAAGAAATGTGACTTCACAAGGCCTAAAATAAGATTCCTTGGTCATATTGTAGGATCCGGCGTACATGAACCAGATCCAGATAAAGTCAAAGCTATCGAGAACCTGGAAGCACCAACTACTAAGAAAGACGTACGCAGTGTCTTGGGACTTTTGTCCTATTACAGAGCATATGTTCCAAATTTTTCCGAAATAGCTCGCCCATTGACCAAGTTAACAGAAAGAAGAGCACCCAATAACGTGATATGGCAGAAGGAAGAAGACGAAGCTTTTGCAAAACTTAAGCTTGCTATATGCAATGCTCCCAGATGTTATTCACCAAATTTCCAACGACCTTTCATCATATACGCTGATGCCTCTTCATTTGCCGTCGGTGTTTGTTTCGCCCAGCGTGACGAGCAAAATGTTGAACATCCAATAGCCTTCGTTAGTAAAAAGTTATCAAACACTCAAGAGAAATATGCAGTTATAGAGAAAGAAGCCTTTGCCGTCATTTTTGCCATTAAGAAATTCGAGACGTACATCTTTGGATCTGAAATAATTATAGTTAGTGACCACAACCCTCTGAAGTTTCTTACGGAATGTGCTTCACAAAGTCCTAGGCTACAATGATGGGCCTTAGCTTTATAACGCTTCCATGCCTTACTAACTTATCGTCGAGGAAAAGATCATCTGAATGCCGATTCTCTGTCTCGTTTAACTGCAACCCACTGGAAAAATGATGCCAAACTAAATGACACTTGAACTTTTTTTTTCTTTCTCATGAAGTGTTACCTATGGTTAGAATTTTGAGTGCATAATTTATGATATTGTGTTTATTTACATATTTTTCATTTCCTACTTGTTTATATTTTTAAGAGTTAAATTTACTTTCTTGGTTTAATTACATGGTAACTGTAAACTAGTGCTTCAAATGTTTAAAATTTTACTTTTTTCAATTTAGAACTTAAATTAATTTGACAGGTCTTCAAAAAGACGCAATCAAATCTTTTTAGTGGGGAGATGTGAGGCACGCCTGCGAGCGCCCTCTGTCGTCCTCTTTAATACGTAAGCCACTATAATCTCTCATTCTACGCTGAGATCTGCAACGATACGAACTTCTAAAATAAAAGCTCTATACTAGTCACACGGACTATGTTTTATTCTACGAAATATTTTATGTGATGTTAAGCAAGTATGTCCCTACGTTAGAAGGCTCTAAATAGGACAAGCCTACGTGCCAGCCTTCCTTACAAGTATTCATGTATTGAATTGCAACTAATTGCAACAATCCTTCGAAATGGATTAAAGGTTGTATAAAAATTAATTTTTCTTAAAAATGGAGGTGCCTTCCATTTTTTTTATATTGTGAAACTACTATGCTGAGACAACAATTTTGTGCATGAAGTATTCTTATAGAAGCTTGTAGCTGCAACAATCTTTTAAAATACCATAAAATCGCGTTCTCGTCGAAAGTAGTTACATATTAAATTGAATCTTGAAAATTTTTGAATCTTCAAAAATTTTCTTCTTTAATTGTAAAACTATAATATTATGTTGAGACATCAATACCATGTAAGCAGTATATATGTAGGAAATTCGAGCCAAAAAAAAATTTGCAATATGCAAGTTATGTAACTTGTATATTAAAACCTCAAGTCATAAAACATTATCTGAAACCCTTCAAACGCAGTCATAAATTCAATTACAAAACAGCAAGAATGACAAAAATATTTTTTTAAGACACGCGTATTTCACGCTTCTCTCTCTCCCCTCCTCCCTATAACTCCTAAAATAAAAAAGATCTAGTTAAAATATTTCAGATTTATTCTTTCCTATGGTAAGGTAACATAAGAAAACAAAATTATGAAATTCTGAGTAGGTGATGGCCGAAATTTGGCGATTTTGTCCGACTATTTGTAGTTGCATGTTAATTTGGATTTTCTTGAAATTGTTTGAATCTTCAAAATATGCTCGTTCATATTATGAAACTACTGAGTTGAGACAACAATTTCGTGCAAAAAGTATTCGCTTAGGGGCTTAGATTCAGCTAGAGCAATCCTTTGAACTACCTTAAAATCGTGTCCTCGTATCGAAAATTTTTGAAATTTTAAAAAATGTTCTTCCATATTTTGAAACTGCTATGTTGAGACAACCATGTAAGCAGTATATATGTAAGAGGTCGGAGCCAGCAGAAATAATCATTTGAAGTACCGGAAAATCGCGTTCACGTCGAAAGTAATTACATATTAAATTGAATTTTCTCGCAAATTTTTTTAACCATCAAAAAATGTTCATCCTTCTTGTGAAAGTACTATGTTGAGATTATAATTCCATGTAAGCAGCATGTATGTTGGAGGTAGGTGCAAGCAGAAATAATGCTCTGAAATAACACAAGAACGCACCAGGGATCATGTTTGGGCTCCCTTACCCTGAAGCTCCTTCAATGCTTTATATGGAGGTATTTAGTGACTCTTCACAAAAAATGCCTTTAAATCATATCAAAGTAAAGATTTATTGCATTTTTAAATTACTACTGACAACATTTCAACCTTGTTTAGTGGCTCACTCTTTAAGTTCTTGATCACCAACTTAATTTAGTCTTAAACAGATAAACTTCCTTTATAGCCATTTAAGTAGAACATAGTGGCCGCAGAACCTGGAAATCGGAGAAATATCAGGGGGCTTTTTGATTCTGGAAAAAATCATGGAAATGTCAGAGAATGTTTTAAAATTTCACAAAAATCAGGGATTTTTTTCTATTGTTTTGAAGGTATCTTTCCCCGATCTTCCGTATTTTGGCGCTATTTTCGCGGAGAATTGTGGTAATCGTTTGAAGTTTCATGTTACGGTATAGTTTAAACTTTTCATTTCTGTCAAAATTATTTTTAAAAAATTGGCATATTGCCTCTTTAGCATAAATGTTCTATTTGATCTACACATCTGGAAAAATTGATGAGATTTGAAAAAAAGTTAGCCATAAAATTTGGGAATTTTTCAGAAATCTATCAGGGAACTTTTTTCCCTGAATTTTGTGGCCATCCTGAGGAATGTACATGCCCTATGTTAACTTTAATTAAACAAGTTAAATGAAAAGCACGGGGAAAATATTTGTTAAACTAAGTACATGAATTGTATATTTAAACTAAGTACATGAAAGAGGCGGATAAAGTTGGTGGAGAAACTTTATCACTGCAATCGGGAGTTTGTTAACACAATCCAGAGAGACAAGAAATTATAGAGAAGTTTGTACTAATCAAAAGACAATTAAATAGTAAAGTCAACAGTAGAATTCATTGGAAGCGCTTGTAATAAGGTTAGGTTTAGTGAGCATAAATACCGAGATTGTGGAAACGTTACAACTGGATGATTTTGGTTGTACGATCTCGGAGAAATATTGAATATACTACGTGGATTAGCATTGTGAACAGATTTTAGAAAAGTACTGCAAATAAGAATAACTGAAGCGCGCGATGAAACTTGCCAGAAAGTAACTGTAGAAAAGGGTTGAATGGGATTTTAATAGAGATTCTTCAAGTCTAAATTGTTTTATTTTAGGTGATAGAACGAAATGAAATCATATAAAGAAAGTGCTGAACTAAAGAAAATAAGCATAAGTGCTGGGCTAAGAAATATAACTGTAATGAAATAAGCATAAGTGGTGAGCAAAGGAAAATAGGAATAACTGAAGGGACGAAGCTTGTAAGAAAAGGATTGAATGAGATTTTAGTACCGATTCATCGAAAAAGTTTAATTTTTTGGTGGTAGATCGAAATTAAAGTATATCATCACAGACAAAAAAAAAATTTAAGAACTACCAAAAACTAACTATAACTTGTATGACAGCCATAATCAATAATCAGAACCCGAAGCAATAATCAATATTCAGAACCCGAAAAGAGTTTCGATCTTGTGTAGTGGTTCACTCTTAAAGTTTCAACTTAATGTAGTGTTAAACAGTTAAGCTTCCTTTTTAGACGTTTAAGTAGGATGTACACGATGTTATCTTTAATTATACAAGTTACAAGTTAAATGTAAAGAAAGGAGAAAATATTTGCATATTTAGTAAACAAATGAAGGCGATATTATTAATTTCATAAGCCCAAGGCCATCTAAATGGATATCTAATCCACATGATACTACAGTGGCCTTGCTTGAAATTTAGTAATGTCGCAAGCATTTTATTACAGCCTGCGGTCAAAATTGGCCTTCAAGTGTCATTTCACTTAAAAGATATACAATTTTGAAGGTCAACAGTTCAGCCAGGTTCATAGAGGTTTTTACTTTTTCTTTTGTTCTTCAAAACTGTTTTCAATAGTTTCGTGGAAGAGAAACGTATACATATCAGGTTCCTCACTTTATTCAATATATAACAGTGAACCTTAAATATATAATTTTTTGTATTTCTTGACATTACTTTTAAGTTGCTTATATTATGTTTACATTTTGTAAATAATCAAAAATTCCAATTTTTTGTCACATCTTTAAAAAATGGTAATGTCCATGTAATAGACAAGCTCGGCTCGAATGTAATTGTCATTATATATTTCATACATTTTCCGATAAAAGTAGTTTTACGTATGATTTAACTTAAGAAATATTTTATTCCTTTTTAAATCTCTTATAATAAGTTCAATTTTGTGTGTTTGTCGATGAGAGCGGAATCTACGGAGGCCTAATTAACCCCTTTGCCGTCATCTATCAGGCTGAGACTTGGCCGTTAGGTTCGATGACAATGCATTCTACCAAATTTTGGGTATGCTACTGTCACTAAAAGGTTGCTTTTACGGAATACTAAAAAACCAATTGGCCGTCATCCAATCGCGTTAAAATAGCATTGAACCGATCACTGTTGAAACTCTTTCCTGTTGCCATTTTCTTGTAATAATAAAATTACTTTACTTACTATAGTAAAATTACTTTAATCAGAATAAATAAATGATATTTGGACGTGAGAGCATATATTCACATTCATTTATAATAAATAAATTTCGAAACGTAGTTTGGCTTCACATTTTGCTGATAGAAATGTTTTTGATATCGGCGCTGTGTTAATGAACATAAAAATCGACGATGCCTATAAAGGATTTTTTTAAAACTCTGTTTTTATGGGTTATATTATTTAAGTTATAATAAGCATTCATTTATTACGAGAAATTTTACACTTACTCAAAATAACTAACTTATCGCTAAATTTTGTGAAACACTGTGGTATGATTAAAGCTCTATGACCTTAAAGATCCTTAATGACGCTACTAAGTGCTTTTTTAAACTTCTTTGAGTTTAAAAAAATCTCACTTCATAGCGTCTTTTAACATCAACTTCAGGTATCTTTTATTATTCAATTAGTCAACTTCTGTCTTCATTACTATTATACTAGAAATTGGATTGTGATAATCGATCTACAATTTCTTTTTGGCACAAAGTATTCGTTTTTAAAAGCTTTTTATTTTCTAGAATTTTGTAAATTTATCAAACTTCTCCCTTTTGTAAAGCGACATTCGAATAAATAAAAACTTTTTTGCTCGAAAGCTATTCATTGAATATATCTGTGAATGTTGAACTGAAAAATGCGTAAAACAAACTAATAGCATATAATAACTTTACTTTTTAATACTTTGGAAAACTAAGAATATATTCTAACTCTAGCTTATTTCTTGGGATTAATTCATTTTATTAATTGTAAATTCCAACATGTAGTTCTAAACGAAAACAGATTTTATTCAGTAAAATTCAAAATTGTATACATGAAAAATAAAACATTTTATGCATGAAAAATCAAATATTTATGCATGAAAAACTAATTATTTTATACATAAAAACACATGCAAAAACATGCATTATCGAAGATACTCTAGAAAGTTTTAGGACCTAGAATAATAACGCTGTGTCTCTGCATTATCTTGTGGCTATCCATAAAAAATCTATTGAGTAGAAATTAATGGAAATATCTCTGTATTATCAAAATTTTACAGTTGGCATAGAAATTTAATTTTGAATATATTATTGTAAATATAAAATGATTTTTCTAAATCTCCAATTAATAAAATCTCAATTTATGTATATTATTGAATCTGGAAAAATAAATAAAAAGCTGATCTTTTAGAAAAATCAAACCAAATAATATTTTTCTATTTATGTTTAAGTTTATAATTTATATTTATCTAAAAGCATATTTAAGACATCGATGAACATAAGTGAAAATTAAGTACTATTTTTAAGAAAGCTTAATTTAAAGAATTTTTAAAACTGGAAGCAGAATAGCACAATCATAAAAAACGATTTATTATCATCAATTGCATTTTAAATGTTAATATTATTACTTATTTTCTAGAAACAAAATCCAATGCCATTTGTAATGCGACAATCTTCACTGAAACGATCATCTGCAATTCTTTTGTAATGATTCTTTCAAAAGCATGTGACGCACTTTTATGAAGTCTTCTTGTTCTATGTAAGAAACATTGTTTTACTGTTGCAACATTATTTTATCATTGAATTAAGACACTTGACCCTGCTATTGCTGTGTATAAACAGCTGTATTGATGAACTGTTCACGTTTTCCTGGTCTGTTGTGTTGGCTCTTATGTAAAGAACGTTGTTGGATGGAACAGATGAAGTTAACCTTGGTTTACATCATCACATGACTGAGATATATTTGCTATTAAATAACGCAATTTATTGGTAGATAGCATGGTAAGCGTGAAACGGAAAGTTTCTTATGTTTATAAGTAACATTTGGTTGGAAGAGATCATGAATTTTTAAACTTTAATTTGCATAACTGATATAAAATACATTGAATCTCGAAAAATAGCTAATAAAAATGATCAGTGATATGTTCTCCTTTCTAGTTGTCACAAATCTGTTATCTAAACATAATAATTTATTGAGTACTTCCAGTATTTGTTTACTGACGTAGTATTGTTTCTGACCGACACTTTAAAAATGGAATCATATTAGTCATCATATTGTCAAACAAATATTAAAATACTCCCCCCCCCCCCATCTCTTTATAGTGTAATATTTAATTTATTGCTTTAGAAATTTTAATAACCTGAAGATCTTTTCTATTAATAAAATGTACTATTAACTTTTAAATAAAACATCTATTGCTATTTTAATAAGAACTTAAAAATGATTGGTATAATCAAATGTACGATTTATTTAATGGCTTTGTATAATAATTATACCAATTTTTTTCTTCTTTTTTTTTTTTCCTTTCAAATCGACTTACAAATATGCTGGGAAAATGTTGTCGTTGACAAACCCGACGAATTTCGACGTTACGAAGGAAGCACCAAACGAATTATAAAAAGAATGTAGTTCACTTAACACCTCAGTTAGAGAAATTCAATATGGCGATTTCTCACTCCTTTGGAATACGTACTAATTTATATTGAAATTCCTGGAGTGATCTTGGATGACCTTCGCTATTTCTGAAGTTTTGTAGAAGGTTAAAAGGAATAACTTAGTGCGAGAGTCAGTACAACAGTGGTTTTACATTCTCCGCATACAACGAGCGTAAGCTTCTGTTTAGCTATGGACTAAAACCAAAGTTGGTCTTTAATATCCCAGACAATTTTGAAGTCAAGAGATAGATTATCTGGCCTATTATACGAGTTCTACGAATTGAGATTCAACCCGGCATCGGCAGAAGAAACGATAGCCATTTATTGTAAACGTGTGTATGAAAAGAGAGAGATGACTATCGAATCAAGATTCGGGGTTTTTGTATGTTTTCACATAATAAGGATCGCCACTTGAGTACGAAAACATCGTTAAACAGCTGTATAGAATGGAATATGAAGATTTTAGATGTGACAAAGTTCAAAATGACATTTGTTATGGAAGCAGGAAAAGAATTATTAAAGCAGTAAGTTGAGCTACTTGAATCTTCAGAAGTGGAGGAAACGTACTTGGCTTAGTCAGGACATCCACTTTTCTAATCTTGGAAGAATACAACAAAACCTAATAGCAGTGGATAGGAACTGGCCCTCAGAAGTAATGCAAACCCCCGGCTCATTAAACGAGCGATTTCGAAGAATGGAGCCGTGCAATTTTTGTAAGATTTGTCGAATCATTCCGAGCAAAGACGTTGTGAAAAGCGGATAGAATCTCAACTTCTACAACGAAGTCAACCCTCAGAATAAAAGTGAAGCGTTCAACACTGGTAATAAGATGATCGAGTTTTTAGTAAACGCAGCAACTATATCTTATTTAACTACAAATTATCATTGTTCAAAAACTTCAAGAAGTTGACCAAAAAACTGAGGTTCTGATTGGTGGCAAAGACGCTTCCTCGGTGATATGTGGTGCTGGTGACATTCCCTTTACAGTTAAGTACGATTTAGGTAACGTCACAGTAATTATAGAAAATGTACATTGTCCTCCAAATATGAGACGTAATTTAATAGGGTATATAAATTTCGATATTTTTCGGACAAAAGGTTGTAATTAGGAAACTCCAAAATGTTTATACATGATAAACATTATAAACTTATCTTAACTGTTCGTCGTAAAGAGAAATATTGTATTTTGTATGCTTATTTTCAAATTCAAACTTCAGCAATGTACAGTAGTTTAAGTCCTGAAATTTTTCATAGATGGTTTTTGTCATGTTAACTATTCTCTTCTAAAGGAAATGAGTTCAGATAGAAGTGTTGAAAAGCTTCGCAAGAAGCCAAATACCACTCACTATTTACTGACCAAAAATTCAATGGCCGATGACAGCACTTCCACCAAATTTTAGAACCTGACGAGTTCAGTTTTGAAAAGAGGGTTTAGTGCTCTTTGTGTAATTGAGAATTCCTTATTACCAGTTCTTCCTGTAGTACAAATAACGAATAAAAATAATATTAAGTTTTTGTTGGATAGAGTCAAGTTTAACATTCTTCAGTTAATTAAGAGTTCCATATTACCAGCACAGCAGAGTTCCATAATACCACCTCTTCCCGCATTACAAAAATTGAATAAAAATATTAAGAATTTGCTGCCCAAATTTTAGAACTGCCCATTAATATACAATATGAAAAAGAAAATGAACCTAAACATAAGTGTAATTAAAATACATATTTTTCCGTTTCATATTCAAAGGGTAGTTTTTTTTTTTTTTTTTTTTTTTTTAATTAGATTTTAATAAAACGGACAACAAGCACTCTAATGAGAGTAGATTAAATGTAAATTTTATAAAATTCTCTAAAGCATCACTGCACTACATCACTTATTAGAAAAGGTAAAACAAAACGGCATTATCAGCTTTCCCATTGTTTTCAGAAAATTTATTTTGATGATGGGTAGATTTGTTCTGATAATTTTATTATCAGTTGTAAACTTGTTACGAAGTATAATAAAGAATTTTTTATCATAAAATACGCTGCTCTCATCACAAGCTAGAGGCAGTGACATCACATCAAACATATGATTTCTTCCGGTCGTGACGTCAGATCTTCCCGGCATATGGAGCAGACGCCCATCTCTTAGTACCTGTGCGTAGAGAGATTGTTTTTTCTTACAATTTATAGAAGTACTCATGAACGAAGACAGAATTCCAGTATTGAAGATGGATTTAGATGGACAGGTATTAGTTTTATTTCGGAGTGTTGTGCTAGTGAGGGGAAAACATAAGTTCTTTCAAAAGTTCAGTAACACTGAAGAAAATAATTCTGCTATGTTAAAATAATAGACAATTCTTTAAATTAAAAGTAAACTGAGCTAGATATTTCCTAAAAAACACCTTGAAGTATAAATGTGACTAACACTTTCTAGTTAGCATTTCTTAACATTTTCAAATTATTTATTGGTGCATTTATGTTTTCCATTTTTTTTTCATCTATTTTTAAACGATTTGAAAAGTTTATATAAATTGTTTATATATTTTCAATAAATAAATTATTTTAACAACTCTTCCGGACGATAACTGACATACCACTAGCAACACCTCCCACGCCCTCCCTCCCCAAACCACAATTGATTAAAAAGTGAAATATTTTTTTAGCTTTACTAATTTTAATCATATAGAAAAAGTATTATAAGGAATTAGGTAATAACTTTATTTACAAAAATTATAATTCAGTTGAATCTTAAAACAAACTTAAAGAGCGCATGCCATCTCTTTGATTTGTTTTCATATTATGAGAATCTTTTTATAAAATTATTTTTAAGTATTTTCTCTTATTGTTTAAAAGTAATTACTTTACAAAGGTACCCAATTTCTTTTAAAAGCACAATGTTGTTATTTGTTATATTTAAAGTGCAATTATTTTGGACCGCGTAAATCGTTTTCTAATGAACATAACTTCATAAAATGTAGTGCATGTACTCTTGCTTGAGACTATGAAGAAGTGACATCTGAAGTAAAAAGAAATACCATTTGATATTATTATCACCAGTCGGAAATGTGGCCATTTATTGACTTTTACGGTTACTGCATTTTATCGGGAAAGTTGTGGATAAATATTTTTAAAAATTAACTCTGTATGAAATAGAGGCGTGGAACATCGCACAACTTTCAATTACACTATATAATATTGGTCATTGCATTAAAATTTAACATGGTGTTACTACCATTTTCACTCATTAAAATAAAAATGGCCATTTTGGCTTTTTACGACTTTTTACGCTTTTATCATATTTTTATGAGAATTTCGGAGGCGGAAATGTTTAGAACACCTTCAGAGGCACTACCACGACTATTTTGAACAATGGCAACTATCTTATGTGTATGCGCGATTTTGATGAAAACCTTAATGGTAGGTCCCTGTGCCAACACCAATCCGCACACCAAATTTGAACATAAAAATGTCAATTTGTTCGGGACTTATGCTGAACACGTACACACATACACATAGATATGTATTTTTTCTATATCAGGATGTTCGAAAACGTAGAAAAATGCAAAAAAAAAAAAAAGATTTTTTTTTACCTTTACCGAATACTTTACTTTCATTACCCTATGTATACATGTGGGAACCAACAGTCATTCTACCCTATCATTGTGGCAGCGCCCTCTGGCGAGATGAACCAGAAGCACTGTATAAACTCTAAATCAAACACTTCCTGTATAACTGCCGCGCACGATGCACGCGCGTAGTATGCTCTTTCAATATCAAACTACTTAATAAAATAAGAGGCCAATTCAACGTCTCGTCACTTTCTCTCTGCCAGCACACTCATCTCCACAAAATTGGGGGCTCAGCCGTACCGAACTCGTGATTTTCTTAAAAGCGAAGTTATTTCAAAACAGGAAGTTTCGTCAGCCTACTAAAGCCATTTCATCGAGAACCAAAACGTAGTTCACAGGCCAATAAAACCGTCTTCATCGATCCAACGGAAACGTTTCTACAAACCTACAGGCCAATAAAACCGCCTATATCCTGCCTAAACTTTAATGAACTTTGATTTTATCACCGAACTTCCCTCCGACATCATCAGCAATTCATCCAACGGGCCAATACCACGCCGAATCAACAATCTTCTATTTTGAAAGTTTATGTTCCGAATATCCAGCACGACCAGCATCCATCATAGTACCAGCATCCTAGCCATCCTCGTAACCAGCACTACCAGCATCATAGCCGCCCTCGTCGCCAGCACGACCAGCATCTCAGCTATCCTTATACCCATTTTACGACGCCGAAAGAATCCACAAGGCCTATACCCTGCCGCCAACTCCATCGAACAAGTAATCTTCCTACGCTGCATACCAACGAAAAGTTTCAAGATTCTCAGGTAGGATCAAACCATTTTAATACTAAGCATGTTTAAAAATACGAAAAAACAAGACCTCGTCCAGGTTTGTACAGAGTTAGGAGAAGTTGTACCGACAGGTGCCACAATCATAAAATTGAAAGAAATTATTGAGAAAAATCTTGTATTTACAAGCGAACCAGATTTCATCAAAGACTTAATTTGTTCAACAATCGAGGATAGAAAAACACAAGAACTTATAGAAAAAAATAAATTAGAAGAGGAAAGAAAGTTGCAAGAATTAAAAGAGATATAAAAAAACAAAGCAGAGATAGAAAAAAAAAAAAAATAGAGGTCGAAAAAATAAAATTAGCTCAACTTGAAAAACAGTTAGAACTCGAAAACCTTAGAATTAACACAGGGGAAAACCAAAATAACTATGTACACGATAACATACCAACTGAAACATCACCGAACATTGAAAACTTAATAAAAAGCGTAAAAACACTCAGCATGCCAGTCCCCACTAGACCCGAAAATTTCAACTTGTTTTTCCAATCTTTAGAACGAGCTTTTATAACTAAAAAAGTCCCACATGAATTTAAATCTGAGATTTTGATTAATGTTCTTGGTGAACGTGCCAACAATATTTTACTATATATTCCTGAACACGAATTAGCTAACTATGAACAAGTTAAAACTATTGTTTTACGAGAATTTCAACCGACACCACAAGAACATCTTGGTCTATTCCTAGTTGACGTTAAAATATCGCCAAGCCGATTTGGCGCGGTTTTGTAGGCGATGCAGTTCTAAATTTGGCAACTCCATTTTTTTTCTTGACGCGCTTCGGCTTCAACCTTCCTATTCTCAATTTTTCATATTGGAATTCCGAATTGGCGACATTCTGGCTTTGTCGCCAACTTTTCAAAAGTGCGCCAACCCATAAACGTGAAATAAGAATTTACCCAGCCTTCGATTATTACTGCAAATTGCGTAATGTCAACGATTTCGAATCACTATGCCAGTTAATGGTGTCCGACAAACTTTTTAGTACTTTGGATAGAGAAACGCAGGCCCACATATCGGTTCGTCAAGGTGAGGCTTGGTTTAAACCATCAGAACTATAGCTAAAGAATGTGACATTTATTTTATTTCGAAGCGCAAGTCTTTAAGTGACACTACTTTCCGCCCACCGCCATTTGAAAACAACGTACAAAATTATAGAAATGGTAAACAAGGATCTTATGAAAACTTCCGAAGAACAAATAACAGACCTAGAAGGGGATTCTATAATCAAGGGAATATGTCAAGAAACGAAAATAGTCCTAGAAATAATAATTCAAATTCAGCAAATAACCCTGTGTGTGAAATCGAAACAAACAAAATTATACAACGTAATGAAATTATTAATGAGCTACACTACGAAAATGTTTTGGTAAATGATATCGTTGTTAAAACACTAATTGACAGTGGAACTTCTTTCGTATGTTTGAAATCTAATTATTTACCAGCCACAACAATATTCGAGGGTACAGTATCCTTAACAGGTGCATTCGGAAATGAGGTTGATGCAAAACTTGCAAAAATAAAACTTGCACTACCTCAAAATCCTCAAAATTATTTAACAATAACAGCTGCTATCTGTGAAGTACTATATGCTGACCTAATTATACCTCCCAGTCTTATTAGAACTGCGCACATGTCAAGGTCAAAGCAATCCTTTCGCGCAAGGCACAGATCTTCCCATGCAATCTAATGAACTCTTTCACGAAGTCAAAGAGACTCCAGATATTTTTACTAACGAAATAAAAAATGTAGACGTAAATCAAATCTTGCCCAAAATTCATCCTTTTATCTCTACTGATGAAATTCTGCAATCGTCATCACAAATTCCAAGTGGAATAAATAATAAACAAAACGAATCAAATGCAGAAAATATTTTAACATATCCCAGTAACAAATTAAAATCAAATCTCTCGCCACAAGAAGAGTATCAAAACGCTGTAAATTATAAAACTCGAAGAAACTCGAACACATAAATAAAAAAGCAACCGCAGTTGGAGATGAGCATGATTTTTTTCTTCCAAAACTATTCGAAACGAATGAAGTAAGTGAGTCTGATTTATTAGCGTGTGATATGTCAGTCATCCCAGAAAATAAAAATGATGATTCGACTGAAAATAAATTTGTTACTCCAAATAACATCGCTGTTGTAAGTACTAATGAAGCAGATATATTTGAACATTGTTTATCTAAAACAGTTTTTTCCATACATTTAAATGAAATAGATTTAACCCACATTCGGGACTTAGATAAAAAGAGAAGATTGACTCATTTGATTGAGGGTTACATGCCGAATAAAATTAAAAGTACGGGAATTGAAATGAATATTATTTTAACAGACGAAATTCCTATATGTATTAGAAGTAGACGTTTTCCAGTTCCTGAACAGAAAATTATTGATGAGCAAGTAGAACTTTGGCTTAAGCAAAATATTATTAAAGAATCATTTAGTTCGTATAGTTCACCGATTGTTTTAGTACGGAAAAAAGATGGATCTCATCGTTTATGTTGCGATTATAGAAAATTAAATAAGAAAATAGTTCCGGACAGGTATCCTTTGCCATTAATACCAGATGTTATTGATAAATTGCAAGATTCAAATATTTTCAGTAGTCTTGACCTGAAGAGCAGTTTCTTACAAATCCCTGTAAATAAGAATAGTACAAAATACACTGCGTTTAGTACCTGTAATTCTCATTATGAATTTTTAAAAACTCCATACGGTGTTTGCGTGTCTTCCGCTATTTTTCAAAGGTACATCAACACCGTGTTCCGCGACCTTCTACGAGATTCTGTGGTTATTCTATTCGTTGATGATTTTATCATACCTGCCAACTTGTACGGATCATCCGTACAATGTACGGATTTTTACTATTTTGTACGGTTGTACGAACAGCTAAAAGAATCGTACGGATTTCACGATACTTTTCGTTTTTTCCTTAAAACCGAATTTTTTAATATTTTTTCAAGTCGCCAACGAAACCGAAACGATTTTCCAAAGCTGTCGCGTCTGTCAAAATGTTAACACTCCAAGGTTGTTCTATTTACAGCAATAAAGCGCGCTGGCGGGGATGCATGTTTTCATCTGTATTGCCGACGGGATTTATCAAAACAAACCACTGTTTCGTTGTTTCGAACATTACAGTTTAATAAAGAAGTAGAAAACTGAAAGTGCTTTTTTTTTGTTTTGTTATTATTATTATTCCTTCTTTTGGATCAGACACCAACATTGCGCGTAAATAATAGCACTAAATCACAGCGCCGGGGATGCACTATTTTCATTGGTGTGGCCGACGGGACCTGGCGAACCAAACAACTGTTTCGTTGTCTCGAACTTAAGAGATTAATAAAGAAGTAGAAAACTGAAAGTGCTTTAGTTTTTTTTTTTTTTTTTTAATTTATTATTCTTCCTCTTTTGGACCGGACTCCAACGATGCGCATAAATAATAGCACCAAATCGCGGCGCCGGGATGCATTGTTTTCATTTGTGTTGGCGGTACCGAACGACTGTTTCGTTATCTCGGACTTCAGTGATTAAAGCACTTTCGGTTTTCAGCTTCTTTGTTGGTTTTAATTATTTATTTAAAAATATCCAAGTTAAACAATCTTGGTATAAGACTCCAAAAAATTTCAAGTTTTTTTGGGGTCTTATACTAAGCATTTTACTTCAAATCATAATAAATTCAAGCAAAGGAACACATTTTGCATTCTGCTCTATCATCTGATATTAAGATTACTCATGGAGGATTTACTGATGTCAGAGTTCATATTAATTCTAAAAAACAGTGACAACATTCAAATGTAATAATAAAAATTCGAAAGCATGCATAATTGATATTTGTGCATGTGATTAAACACTTTGAATACCACCAACTCCTTGTATGTTTCACTGTAGTTTTTGTGTCATAAAGCGTGTTATTTGGGTGTAATGTTTATTAAATCATAAACCTCATCAGAAATTTCATCGTAAAATTTAAATTTGATTTATTTTTAAATCCTGGTTAGTACTATTTTATTTCATAATTTCCATTCTGTGCTAAAATGTAACAATTTGTTACATTTGGGAGCAAATTAATATTATGCTTTTTTTTTGCATTTACATTTGCAAGTGAATTACTATTATTTCTATATTACATTCATAAATATTGTCGCTATTTGACTTTCCATGAGTCATAGGAATGCAAATATTTGTTCCGTAAAAATTGTACTAATTTGAAAATGCCAATGTTGGCAGGTATGTTTTATTGTCTTATCTCGGACAGAGGAAGAGGGATTAGAGAAATTAGAAAAAGTATTCAAGGTAGCTTCAGAATATGGCTTGGAATTTAATTTTAAGAAATGCCAATTTTTAAAACGAAGAATAGAATTTTTAGGTTATATAATAGAAAATGGTACCGTTCAGCCGTCACCATCTAAAACACTAGCCGTACAAAGATTTCCTGAACCAAAGACTGTAAAACAAATACAAAGTTTCTTAGGTCTTTCAGGATACTTTAGAAAATTTATACACAACTATGCTGCAATAGCTAAGCCATTGAGTGACATTCTTCGACAAAACACTAAATTTCAATTCGGAGCACAACAAAGAGAAGCCTTCATTAAATTGAAAGAACTTTTATCACAAAAACCAGTACTACGTATCTACAAACAAGGGGAACCCTTAGAACTACACACCGACGCAAGTGCCTATGGTCTAGCAGCTATACTTCTTCAACAAGCTGACAGTGGTAACCTACATCCAATATACTACATGAGCAAAAAGACATCACCTGCACAAGAAAAGTACTGTAGTTATGAACTAGAAGTCTTAGCAATCATCGAAGCTGTGAAAAAATTCCGAAACTATTTGCTTGGATCCAAATTTAAGATAGTTACAGATTGTGCCGCTTTTCAGAAGACGATGGAAAAGAAAGACCTTACTCCAAAAATAGCAAGATGGGCATTATTGCTCGAAGAATTCGATTATGAAGTAATACATCGTGCAGGAAAGAAAATGCCTCATGTGGATGCTCTTAGCCGAAACACAGTATTGGCAATAACACGCTCTTACGCTGAAGTCACAACTAGGATCGAGGCAGCGCAATCCGAAGACGATCACATAAAAACAATAAAAAGTTTAACTGAACGTGGTGTAAACAACGATTACCTATTGAAACAAGGAATCTTATACAAATATGAGAAAGGAAGAAGTACCGGTACTTCGTACCCGAAGATATGCAGAAAGAAATTATCCGAGAAATACACAACAAATGTCATTTTTCAACAGCAAAAACCGAAGAAGTCTTAAGACGTGATTACTACATACCCATGGCAAGAAAACAAATAGAAACAGTAATAGCTAACTGCATAGATTGCATACTCTACAACAGGAAACGTGGAAAGCCTGAAGGTCTATTGCATCCAATACCGAAAGACAGTATTCCTCTCAGCACTTTTCATGTCGATTTTATTGGACCACTTATTTCTACCCACAAAAATTATAATCATATATTCACAGTGGTTGATTCCTTCTCTAAATTTACATGGTTTTATCCTGTTAAATCTACATCAGCAAAAGATGTATTGGATAAATTAAAATTACAACAGAATGTTTTTGGCAACCCATCCCGAATTATTTCCGACCGAGGATCAGCATTCCAATCAACAAATTTTCAAGAATACTGCCGAGAAGAGGAGATAGAGCATGTCCAAATAGCAACTGGAATTCCCCGCGGAAATGGACAGATTGAACGAATATATTCTATACTGATTCCTGTTCTAGCAAAACTTGCTGCAGAAGACCCTACCAAATGGTACAAATTTATTCCTGAAGTCCAAAGAATTATCAACAGCTCTACTTCACGAAGCACAAAGTATACACCTTTTGAACTAATGATTGGCGTAAAGATGAAGAATAAGGAAGATATGAAAATTAAAGAAATACTTGATGATGAGTACATAAGAAGCACCATACAAGACAGAGACAACATGAGAGAAGAAGCGAAGAACAACATCTTGAAAATACAACAGGAGAACCGTCAGCAGTTTAACCGCAAAAGAAAGAAGCCGCACCTTTATAAAGTCAACGATATGGTGGCAATACAAAGAACTCAGTTCGGAACAGGCTTGAAACTGCGACCAAAGTTCTTAGGACCTTACAAAGTGACAGTTGTGAAAGGAAATGATAGATATGAGGTAGCCAAAGTAGGTCAACATGAAGGACCAAATATTACATCATCTGCTGCAGACCACATGAAACCTTGGTCTGAACATTAACTTTGACTCTTTCCAAATTGGACTGTCAAACTGAACTTAACAAATTTTACTTTTCAGGACTTTTGTTCCAATCTTTTAGTGTCCTGAACAAACTGTATATATATGTTTTCTTCTTTTAATTTCAATTACTTTACATGTCTTTTCATTTCAGTTAACCATTTAATCATAGTATTTAGCTCTACACTAGTCCTCGAGGACGAGGAAGTTGTCAGGATGACCGAGTTGTGGGAACCAACAGTCATTCTCCCCTATCATTGTGGCAGCGCCCTCTGGCGAGATGAACCAGAAGCACTGTATAAACTCTATTTCAAACACTTCCTGTATAACTGCCGGGCACGATGCAAGCGCGTAGTATGCTCTTTCAATATCAAACTACTTAATAAAATAAGAGGCCAATTCAACGTCTCGTCACTTTCTCCCTGCCAGCACACTCATCTCCACATACATATGGGTAATTGAAAGTAAAAAAGAATCCATATGCTTCAGAGAAGAAACCTAACCGGGAGACCAAAAAAAGTTAATATGAAAGCAAAATGTATAAAGTATTAAATACAAGTAAATTTATATTCTCTGTATAACTTTTCACTTCATTTTTCAATAACTGTCAAATTTACAATATTCTGCAACTTTAACTTCCACAGCAAATAAAGCTAAATTATTTTCCTGATTTATTGTCCATTCCCTTGCAGGTGGATTTCCCGTCAAAATCTGTGAATGTGCCTTCTAAGACGAATGTCCAAGGAAAAGGATTGTCCTTGTGGTTGGCGTCTGTTTTCGTTGTGGGTCAAATGGCGGGGAGTGGTGTGCTTGCATTGCCAAAAGCGCTGGCAGAATCCGGTAAATAAAATCGCATACATATTCATGCCTTAATGGTATCAATAGCAATATGATAGTAATATGAGGACTCAATAATTTAGAAACAGAGTTTTTTTTTTAATAAATAATGCTTCGTTATAAAAGTGTACAGGTAAAAATGTGCATTATTTGTTCAATATCTTAATCCATTTGAACTGCTAATGTGAAAAGTTATTTTTAAACAACCCTAAGGTACAACTTTTTCTAGGTACATAATTCTTAGATTAATCAAACTCTACAAAATCTTGCTTTCAAAACAATGTAAAACAACATACAATGTGATTATTAAAGCTATTTTAAAAATGATTCTCAAATAAATATCTTCCTCAAGTTGCATTCATTTTGATTTTTTTAATAGCTATTTTCTCAAAATGTTAAAAATATACAGTTTTCACAAATTAAGCAATTTTTCACTTGCAAACATTTTATACATATTTATAGCATATGGTCTCATACAAATTGACACATGCTTGTAAATAAATATGTATTCAAATAAATTTTTAAGAATTTAAAACATAAATTTTCTTCTAATTCTTATTAAAATCATTCATAACACAATTAAAATTCAAATTATTTACTATCCTTAAGGTCACGAATCTGATTAAGAAAATATTTGTATACTTTTACCATAAACTTTAATGGAGCCTTCACGTCCCTCTTACTTTAAAATAATGCAAAATTACTATTTTAGTTACTATAAGAAAATCACTAAAGTTAAACTTTTAAAAAATATTGTAGATGACATGTCCATTAATAATAAAATCATTACCTTGAAAGTTAGTTCTAGAAAAACTTCGAAAATTTCATTTGAATTACAATCCACATGGAATGTTAGGGGATTAACTACAGAAGTAATATTTATAACTTATAAATGTTTAAGTACAATAACAGTTAATAATTAAATCACTCAATGTTATTTTTGCAGTCAATCTTTTAGTCATTTTCTTTCTCCTGATATACTACTGAATTCTATGGAAGAAATATTTTATCCAAACCTCGAAGAAAAAAATTAGTTTAACTGGTTTAATTGTTCAATAAACTCTTATATTTGGTTTGTTGGTTGTTTTCAGATTATCTGGCATCGTCAGCAGCATGAGGGCTATAATGCGCTGAAACATTCGTCATCTGACAAGCCAACATACAATTACAAATACCCATGCCTTACACGGGACTCGAACCCGCAACCTCGTGGTCTAGAAGCTAGCACGCTTACCACTGTACCGTTTGGTCGGCTCTTATAATTAAAATCACTTTAATGGTGTGATGGATTTTGATTAATCTGTCACATGTAAAAGATAAAATTAACAAACATTGATGTAACAACAAAACAACGTTTATTTACAATTCCTCAAATTGCTTGGTTTTACAAATGTTTAGCCTGAGCCAAACATTTTCCAAGCTAAAAGGCTAAACAATCGCAGCTCAAAGGCCTGCGTCTTTCCAGCTCGGAACCTAAGACGATCTCTCCCTTTTCCTCCAGGGCAAGGCAGTGAAGTATTTCTCAAGTGGCCTGGACATCTGGTTATCCCTGACAAATGGGTCACTTTTTTAAATATTTTTTTTTTTTTAATTTTTTTATTTTAAAATAAACAACCATTTCTAAATGGAATCCAAATGTGTTTCATTTAATAAAATTCAGCATTATTCGGTTAAGTTTATATAAATGATTTCATAAAAAATTTATTAACCTTTGACGATTGTCTTGTAACCTCTTACTAATTATAAGTAATTATATTTTCCTCTTGAAATTATATTTGCATCTTGTCATTATTCTCACATTCCTCTATTAGTAAGTTTAGTACTTTCAAGGGAAAAAACGTAATTTTAAAAATAAATAAAGACGTTATGCGTTTGCTAAATTTTTTATGGATGACACAAAAACACCTACTTTATCCTTAACATTGCAATTTAAAAAAAGTAATATGTTACTTCGAGGTTTCAATATAGTTCTGTTCTCCATTTGGTTTAATTGCTTCTCTAATTCGTCAAGTATCATTACATATTGTCGAATGAAGAATAAAAATAGAAACACGGTGGATGTTATGGTTATTGCATATATAAATAAGAAACAGAATGTTTTATGAAAATATTTGATAATAATTTAAATAAAGCTGTTGAAAGTGAGTTCCTAAGTATTATTATGTATCTTTGTTTCATTGAAACATTCAACTATGTTACATTATATAACTAGCTGAATACCCGTGCTTCGCTAAGAAATTTTAACATGTGCAATACTTTAGCCAGCTGTGAGGCCTCGCGTTGCGGAAATCTGTCATTCGTTTATAGGTCCCAGTTTTTGGCGCTTCGCTCGCATTAAGATTCATAGCTACGCAAAATCGAGCTCGCTTCGTTCGCTGAAAAGTTCATTGACCCATAAGTACAGGCATACTTCACTCGTTGAAAGGTTCATTAATATGCAAGAATAGGCTCGCTTCTCTCGATGAAAGGTTCATTGTTGCGTAAGAATAAACTCGCTTCACTCACTAAAAGCTAATTGCTACGTAAGGCCTTAATATTAGAATCCTCTCCCCTGTCGCGACACACACACACAAAAATCCCCGTTAATTCAGTACGCCTTTAAGATTATTTTAACACGTGCTCGTGGAAAGCAAAATTAGAAGACCAAAATTACTTATGTTGGAACTTTCAGAGCTCTAGGCCTATTAGAAGTCGCTTTTTGTGAAAATATTAATTGAAAAAATTAATCAAAAAACAAATTAAAACTTAAACATTATTTTTGTCAATAGTCCAAATAGAATGCCAAAACTACTTGTGTTGAAAATTTCAGAACTGTAGCCCAAGTAGAAAGTTAGTAGTAGTCGTTTTGTAAAATATTTGTTAAATAATTAAAAATTAATTAAAAATAACTAAATAAAAATTTAAAATTCTGTTTTTCAAAAGTCCATTTAGAAGGCCAAAACTACTTAAGTTGAAAATTTTAGAGCTGTTGCCTTATTAGAAATCGTTCTGTAAAATATGTATTAAGTAAAAAAATTAATTAAAAAAGAACTAAATAAAAATTTTAAATTCTGTTTTTCAAAAGTCCAATTAGGAGGCCACAAATACTTATGTTGAAAATTTCAGATCTGTATAGATATCCTTTTGTTAAATATATATTAATTAATTAAAAAAGAAAATACCTAATTAAAAATTTGAAATTCTGTTTTTTTAAAAGTCCAATTAGAAGGCAAAAACTACTTATGCTGAAAATTTCAGAGCTGTAGCCCTATTAGAAACCGTTTTGTAAAATATTTATTAATTAAAAAAATTAATAAAAAAAAACTAACAAAAAAATTTAAAATTCTGTTTTTCAAAAGTTCAATAAGAATGCCAAAATTAATTATGTTGAAAATTTCAGAGCTGTAACCCTATTAGAAGTCATTTTGTAAAAAAAACTGTTAATTATTTAAGAAAATTAATTAAAAAATAACTAATTAATATTTTAACTTTCTGTTTTTCAAAAGTCCAATTAGAAAGCTAAAACTACTTATGTTGAAAATTTCATAGCTGTATCTCTATTTGAAATCATTTTGTAAAAAAAATAAATTAATTAATTAAAATATTAATTAAAAAAGAACTAATTAAAGTTTTAACATTCTGTTGGACATACATAAAATTAGAAGGCCTAAACTTTTTACGTTGAAAATTTCAAAGCTCAACTCCAATTTTAAGTAGATTTCTATAGATCCACAGATAGACACACACACAGATTTGGATCCTTCAATTGAGATTTAAATCATGTGCCCTCGCGCTGAACTATTCAGAGGCATAATTTTACAATTTAGTTAACCTTAAATTGGTAAAATTTCTATTGATGTGCGAAGAAATGAAGAAATTCAATGTCCAGTATTATTATTTAATATCTTAAGGAAAATTCACTTGAATATTTTGTCGAATAAAGCTGAATAGCAGACTGACAGGTAGTACGTTTGTAGAATTGTTAAGGTTTTTATTATTATTATTATTATTGTATTTTAGGGTGGAGCGGGGTTGCACTTCTACTGTTTTGTTGCGTGAATTCACTGTACGCTGGAATCTGTCTCGGTCGGTGTTGGTCGATCCTCGAGGAAAGGTACGATGAGTACAAAGCGAGGAATAGATACCCATATCCAGCCATAGCTTTTAGAGCAGGAGGGAAATGGATGAAGTAAGCTGTTTATTTTTTCATACAATGCATCATTAATAACACTGCATCATGAGTTGCTATATAATCCTAAATCAATGTCCTATATTGTTGTGTCATGACTAGTTAGAAATTATGAGACAATAAAATAAAGCTGCAAGAGCTGCACTATTGAAGTAAAAACTAAAAAGTTGTTTGTTCATATAATGATTTTTAATTTTTAATTTTAGAGATAAAATGAAATAAAACAAACTCATTGTGTTAAATGAATTGTCATATTGTATGATGAATAGGTAGAAATTTTGAGATAAATTGATGCAGCTGTAAAAGCTACACGATTGAAGTGAGCCTGAAATTTTGTTTGTTCACCGGATGATTTTGCATTTTTATTTTTATATTAAAAATGAAATAAAACAAATGCATCGAGTTTTATACCTTTAATAATAACTATACACAACATTTAACCTTTCATCGGGAGCAATATATTGACTAAATTCGTGTGAAAGCAAGCATTAAGAATAACATAATAAGCATATAATTAAGTTCATTTATACATTTTCCAAGTGATGATCATCGTTATAATGAATGTAAAAAGAAGAAAAAACATGTTTTTTGCACACAAAAAATGCATAACATAGATACATAAATATACATAACTACAAGTAGTCAGAGTGTTGAGACGAGAAAGTCTCACTGTACCAGTCAAATAAAATGTGTTCGACTGTAAATGAAATAAATAGGTTTTTTTTTTTTTTTTTTTTTTTTTTTAAAATTCTAATTATGTGAGTAAGAAATGCAAAATGCAAATTTTGATCAAAAACCTAGTGTGAAATAAATAATTACTGCTTTCAAATATCAATAAAATAAAATAAACTATACTAAATTAATTCTTGACACAGAATTGTGAAGTTAAATTTAGAAAAAAAAATAATAATTACTAGTGTTAAATGGTAATGATTATAAAAATATTTATTAAAACAAAATAGAACCCAACAATGACCTTCACAATTATCTATATATTTTATCTAGGTGCACTGCAGTGCACCTTCCAAATTTACTGCCAAGCACTTTTTAATGAAACCAACTCAGCAGCATTTTAACCTTCTAGTATCTGCACATTACAGTATACATGAAAGTTGATTTTTTAGTACACATGAAAGCCGAAAGTAGCTGTTAACCACTTCAGTAAGATCTCTAAGTTTACATGACTGATGTTTTTGTAAATGAAAAATTTTACTAATATTATATATAGAATAAGTTCTAACTTATTTTAAAATAAATCTTATAATTAAAGACAATTGAAGTATTTATAAGTATCAACAATAAGTTTTTATATTAATCAAATGGATAGATTAATGTTTTATAGTTATTTAAAGTTATTAAAATTAAATTATAGGCTGCACTTTAAATTTGTTTCAAAAATAGAGGTTTTGCTTTAACAACTTATTTCTAAACCATAAAAATATCCTTTTGTACAACTTATCACCATCACCATTACTGACAAATCTAAGAGCAATATTCTATGCATTATGCAGTAAACAATTATTATTTTGTTATATTGTATACATTGAATTTAAAAAATTGTAACTCTAAATATAATATTAATATTTAATATGATTTGAATGTTCACATAAGTAACAATTGTTTACTATTTACTTAGCTTAAATTATTTTCAGAAGGCATATTATTTTTTTATCTGAACATTAATTATTCTAGTTAATATCAAATTTTATTTATAAAATATGCATACATGTAATTAGAAAGGATTTAAAAAAAAATACCTGTTTAAACCAAAACAAAACTTGGTTTAAACCAAAAAAACACACGTTTTTTTCGAGGGTTTTTTTCAAAAAAAAAAAAAAAAAAAAAAAAAAAGGTTTTTTACCTACCCTGTTTTAAAAAGTATACAAAGCAAACAATCCCAAAATTTATATTTTCCCCTCCTAATCTTCTGAAAGGGGCAATGTTCAAAAATATGAATCTCAATTCTAATGTATTTCTATTGGGGATAGAATTATGCAACTTAGAATCCTAGTAGCTATTAGCATACATAAACAGAGGAAAAAATCACCACACCCAGAGAATCACCTAAAATCAAGAAATAATTAAAAAAAGGGTATTTACGCATTATACAATCGACCATAGGCGACATTTTATCGACTACGAAATGATTGCCAATTGTTAATTTTTGTTCCCTTTGTCTATTTATTTAAAATAATTTTATACTATAATCATTTACATTGAATTCAATAATATTTCATGGACTGTGGTCCGGTAAATTGAACTTTCTTTAAAAAATCCCGCTAATTGGAGTTTGTTAGGAATATATATATATATATATATATATATATATATATATATATATATATATATATATATATATATATATATATATATATATATATATATATATATATATATATATATATATATATATATATATATATATATATATATATATATTGTTATGAAATTTCCACTGAGGCAATGATGGCACAGTTTTTAAGATGAAAACTACTATTTATTCACTCTTCACAGGCACAAAATTTATTCACAGACAACAGTGTAATCGCTCACAAGCCTCAACACAAGCTTCAGCAAGAACAACTTCGAAAACAGTGATTATACAAGTCCACTCTAGTAGCTAAAACAAAGCGTTCAGCTTTCATAGAAGTCCGAAGTCAATCTGAAAACTTTCCCGATCTCCAGTCTTATTTATACTTGGCACGAGAGATAATTCGCGAAATTTCCTGCCAATTCGTCGGAAAAGAAACATCTCGAAATTTCTCGATTGCTTTAGGTGTTGCCACCTTTTCTAACCTGTATAATTGCCGCTAATAAATAAAATAAGATAAAAATAAATTACAATAGAATTTTTAAATAACACGTCGCTATTTACACTATATACAGACAATTTGTGCAACATTTCCCCCTTCTTAAAGACTGCACGTCCCGGGCAGTGAAGTCCTTAAGAGGAAAGGTCATTCAATAACTTCTACCATAATATGGGGCTAGCCTATTGTAATGTACAACTCAAGGTTTACAGGAGGGTGTCCGTTGAATCCTTACCACGACGTCGTTGATTTTCTTAAGGACCACATACGGCCCTTCCTAGTTCGTCTGGAGCTTAGGGGAGAGTCCTTTCCGACGTTTAGGATTCCATAACCACACCTTGTCACCTTCCTGGAATGAACGTTCCGTGGCTTTGGCATCGTAGCGGACCTTCATGCGCTCCGTCATGATGTTGATTCTTTCTCTGGCGAACCGATGTACGGCTTCCAAACGTTCCTGGAGATCATCTAGATACTGGACAGGGGAGGAAGGGGTGTCCGGTGGTCGTTCAAAGAGGAGGTCGCAGGGTAGTCTAAGGTCTCTTCCAAAAATCATTTGAGATGGTGTATAGCCGGTGGTCTCGTGAGTAGCACTTCTGTAGGCCAAAAGGAACAGTGGAAGTTTCTGATCCCAATCTTGCTGGTTCTTGGAAACAAACAAGGAGAGATGATTCAGAATTGTTCTATTAAAGCGTTCGACCATTCCATCGGATTGTGGGTGCAGGGGAGTTGTACGAGTCTTTTCCATGTCGAGCAAGTCACACAGCCCAGTGAAGACGGCAGAGTTGAAGTTCGTCCCCTGATCGGAATATATCGGCAGGGGTACGCCAAATCGGGAGATCCAATTCTGTTCGAGGACTTCTGCTACGGTTGTGGCTTCCTGGTCCGGAATCGCGTATGCTTCTGGCCACTTGCTAAAGTAGTCCATGACAACTAGGATGTATTTGTTGACATTCGTTGTGTAAGGTAGGGGGCCTAAGACGTCCAAAGCAATTCTTTCGAATGGTGCTCCTACATTGTAACGTTGCAACTTTCCACGAGTTCGGGTCTTCAGTCCCTTTCGCGAATTGCATGCATCACAGGACTTGCACCACTTCTCCACGTTGGACTTTGCTTTGTCCCAGAAGAATCTTTCCCTGACTTTCTGAAGAGTTTTCATGATACCAAAATGTCCTCCAGTAGGGCTGCTGTGAAGTTCTTCTAGAACGTTGGTAACTCTAGAACTTGGGAGGATTAATTGCCACAGGAAGCTTTTGCAATCATCGGACTCCCATCGACGATAGAGTACTCCATTCTTCAAGTGCAAAGAGTCCCACATAGCCCAATATCTCTTCATTGTTCGACTATAGCGTGCAATTTCCTACCAACTGGGATTTCCGGTAGCTGCTTCCATGAATTCAATTAGAGGTTTCAAGTCCTGATCTTCAACCTGTCTCTTTTGAACATTCTGGTCACTCCAAGGGTCCACGTCTGAAGTAGTTGACTTGGTAATTATTTTCCGAACGGCCGATGTGTTAACCCCAAACTTAGACTCGGCATTGGAACAAAATCGACAGTTCTCCGGACATGGTCTTCTAGAAAGAGCGTCTGCATTCCCATGGAACGTTCCTTTTCTGTGATGGATATCCATGTCGTATTCCTGCAGGCGCTGAATCCACCTTGCTATTTGTCCCTCTGTATTCTTGAAATTCAGCAACCAAGTCAAAGACGCATGATCAGTTCTTAAAAGGAATTTTCGGCCGTACAAGTAACGATGAAAGTGTTCAACGGCCTTCACTATTGCCAGTAACTCCTTTCTTGTGACGCAGTAGTTCCGCTCAGATCTTGACAGGCTCTTACTAAAATAAGCGATGACTTTCTCCTGTCCTTCGATTTCCTGGGAAAGAACGGCGCCCACTCCCTCATTGCTGGCATCTGTATCCAGAATAAAGTCCATGTTAACATCGGGAAAATCCAAAACAGGCGCGGATGTTAAAGCGTTCTTCAGTTGATTAAAAGAGTCGTCACAGTCGGCAGTCCACAGGAACTTCTGCTTGCTCTCTGTTAGTCGATGCAAAGGTCTGGCGATCTTGGAAAATCCCTTCACAAATCTACGGTAATACGTGCACAGTCCTAGGAAGCTTCGCAATTGATGAACGTCTTGCGGTCGAGACCAAATTTGTACAGCATGGATCTTGGCTGGATCTGTGCTCACTCCATCGGATGAGATGATGTGTCCGAGATAACTGACTTTCCGCCTAAAGAGCTTACATTTTGATGGGCTAAGTTGCAAGTGGGCTTCCCTAAGCTTCAAGAACACGTTCTTTACGTTTTTCAAGTGCTGATCAAAACTCCGCCCGGTGATAATGATATCGTCCAAATATACCAGACAGGTCTCGTAGGAAAGTCCTCTAAGCACAGTCTCCATTAGTCGCTCGAACGTAGCCGGTGCATTTTACAAGCCAAACGGCATAACTTGAAACTGCCATAATCCTTGTCCGGTAGTGAAGGCCGTCTTCTCACGATCGTCGGGATGTATCTCCACTTGCCAGTATCCACTCTTCAAATCCAAAGTTGAAAACCACTGGTTCCCCGATAGAGTGTCCAAAGTGTCATCAATTCTTGGCAGAGGGTAGCTTTCCTTTTTCGTAATTTCGTTCAGTTTCTGGTAATCCACACAAAATCTAGCGGAACCATCCTTCTTTCGAACGAGTACGATTGGAGAGGCCCATGGACTAGAGGAGGGTTCGATAACTCTTATTATCTTCCATTTCATGTAACAATCTCCCGACCTCCTCTTGTTTTGCAAATGGAAGTCTTCGAGGATGTTGTTTAATCGGTAAATGGGTCCCAGTGTCAATTCGATGTAGTGTAAGCTTCGTTCTTCCTACATCTTTCGATGACATGGAGAAAACGTCCTGAAATTATTTTATAAGGTTTCCGACAATCTTCTCTTGACTTCTTTCCAACCGAGCATCCTCGAGAAGCTGATCCACTAAATTCGAGGAGGGTGCGGTCAAAAACTCCTTCGATCCCCGTTCGATGCTTGTAACAGGTGTGCAGGTGGCAATTTCTTCTCATTTCTTGATAATTTTGGTAGCATCACCGATGTTAGCCATTCTCACATGCACCACCTCCTGAGAAAGATCCACAAGAGTCGCTTTTACTAGCACTCCTTTCGGGACGCTATTCGATGATGGGAAGTCCGTTACTCCAAATCGGAAGGTCTTCGGGAGCTCTTCTGAACCCCTTACAACCAAATCTGTCATGGAGGGGATGGTGATGTCTTCAAGAGCTACTAATCGATATGCACACGGCTCTTCCGAGTCCAAACCGAACAATGGAACTTCTTTCCCTGTTTGAAGCTCGCCTTTCTAGAAATTCAAAGTAATTCCATTTTTCTTTAAAAAGTCCAGTCCAAGAATACATGGGTCAATAATTTCAGCGACGTAAACGGTGTGAGTGTAGGTGTGAAATCCAAAAGAGATGTTGACATTTAATTTCTCATGCACAGAAATTTTGTCACCAGTCACAGTTTGTAGTGAAACTGAAGGCGCCGTGTAAAGAGGTTGGCTGTCCAGGCGCCGGGATACATCCGTTGGTAAGATGGTTACATTTGCCCCTGAGTCAACTATTAGACGACAGGGAGTTCCATTGATCTTGCCCTCCACGAATAAACCATGGTTTCCTCCTTGAAGGGATGAGATGTGATAGAGGCTGAGTGGGGCACCACCTGCTCTACACGGCGACCTCCGCCTCGCGAGATAGCCGCTCTTTAGTTTAACTGCTGAGACTCGGACGAGGGTTTGTCCCCTCTCCTGTCCAATTCATGGCAATCACGTCTGAAATGTCCTTCACGGTTACATAACCAACAAACCACTCTAGTTTTTCGATCCCTCGAGCCAGGATTACTTCTCATAATTCGCTCCACCTTGTTTTCCAGTTCTTGAAAGTTCTTCGTGAAAAGTTCAGAGGAATCGTCTGTCAATGTTCCACGTACGAAACGCCGATCTTTTCTAGAAGCTTGCTGTGCGGCTTCTACTCTCGTGGCATGGACGAGGGTGGACTTCAGATCTTTGCTGTCTGACATCCTGGTAGCTTGCTGTATGTCGGGATCTTTGATGGCATCCACGAAATACTGAAGAGACAGATTATCTCGTACGTCCGAGGGACAGTCTAGGAAAGCGAGGAGCGACAGTCTTTCTACATCTGATGCCAATTCTTGAAGAGTTTCATTGGCCTTCTGCTGTCTCACTTTCAATTGCAGTCTGTTGTAATCCTTTAGATGCTGCTCCCCAAACCTTAACTCCAACGCACTTGCCAGCGCCACGAATTCTCCCAGGTAGTGTCTCTCTTCAGGTAGTGTCTGTAAAATGTCAGCAGCTTCACCTCGAAGAGATGCTGCGAGATGGAATGCTTTCGAAGTATCGTCCCAACCATTCTCAGAAGCAATAATTTCAAATTGCGTTTGATAAACGCGCCAAGTCCCATCAAAAGTGGCCACTTTGATGTTAGAGCGCGGCACCATAAAGGGGATGGAAGCGTTATCCCAATTAGGTGACGCTATGGACACAGCTTCACGAGTTTCCATTTTTCGCAGCCTTTCTTCTACAACGTCAATGAATTTGTCTTGTTCTTCCTTTAAGGTGGAAACTTTTTCTTGCACGATGGAAACCTTTTCTTCAACTTCATTTCTCACTGTCTTAAGATCTTTGACATCCAAAATATCCGCCTTCATTGATTGAAGAACACTCTCTGTGCGCTCTATAAATCTATCAACGGACGAAGATGATTCTTGCTTGGATGCTAAAGCTTTAATATCCGATTATGTAGCTTCTTGTAAAGCTTTAATGTCCGATGATGTAGCTTCTTGACTTAATTTAAAATTAGTACAGTAAAAAAAAGAAGTGAAATCCTAGCAAAAATAACTCCTTAAAAAAGCGCCAAGTTTGTTATGCTATAGCTATGGCCGTGAAAAGTATTGAGATTTAAAGTAAAGGAAAGTAAAATGTTCTTGTAAATTATGTCCATTGAAAATTAGTAAAACTTTCTTCTCAGTCAGAATTCCCTTTCATAGGTCTAAAATTTCATATACAAGAATACTTGTACGACTTGGCCAATACGCGTCACAGCACGAACACAGTAAACAAGTTATTTAGAATACGTGTATAGGCTAAGCGTCACAATCATTTTTAGAACTGGATATTTAAGCCTATGAAAGACAATTTTAACTTTGAGAAGAAAAATTTATTAATTTTAATGCCCTTAATTTACAACAACGTTAAACTTGGCTCTATTTTAGATCTCATCTCAATACTTTTCATTGCAATAGCTATTGCACGAAAAAAATTGGGGCTTTTTTACAGCAATGTTAATGTTGAGATTTTACTTTCATGGCAAATTAAAGAAACTAGAAGCTAAGCAACCACATTGCCTGAAAAGTTTTGAATAATTTACCATTTTTCATTAATATTTTTTAAATTTGCAAAGTTTTTTTTTTTTTTTTTTTTTTTTTTTTTTTTTTTTAAATAATGTGCTTTCAAAACTAAAAATTGAAGAGATCTGTATCACCAAACATCAAAGAATCCATTCGTCCAAGTTCATTAAAATCTCTTAATCTTAATATGATTCATTCAGAAAAGTTTGTTGAGCACTTTTATTTATTTTATTTTTTATACTTTTTCAACTTCAAGTAATGCATAGATCTTCCTTTAAAAATTTCAAGTCGTAATCATTCTCTCTCACACCATAATCTACATTGATGAACACACGAAGAATTAAACAAGAGGCAAAAATTAACATTCAGCATCTCAAAGAGTTTCATAATTTTAAATTTTTTTATATCTCTCTATATATAAGGCAAAGCCCTCACTCACTCATTCACTGACTCACTCACTCACTCACTCATCACTAATTCTCCCACTTCCCACATAGTCACAATTCTGAAAATCGGCACAAAGATCAACAATGGTAAAAATAGAAAAAGTAAGCTATTCCGATCTCGATTAACACACTTTAAGGGGTCGAAAAGGGATTAAACGTCCCAAACGAGGGACATTCGAATATCCCACTTCCCATTTGGTCACAACTCTAAAAATTGGTACAATTATTAACAATAGTAAGCATAGAAAAAGTAAGCTATTCCGATCTCGATTAACCCACTTTAAGGGGTCGAAAAGAGCAGGGGTGGGAATTCTGCGCCAATTGCGCCAGCGCGCGCCGAAAGTGGTATCCTGCGCCAACCTGCTACAAAACCACATTTAAGCACAATTCTGCGCCAATTTTGCTTTAAAACTTCTTTTAAACGTTCACGCTAAAGCGCCAAAACATCTCGCGCATTTCAAATCTATGTGGAGACGAAATTACGGCAACCTCAAGGGCCGTTTTCGCAGGAATTTGCAAAACATTAGATTTTTCTCCCAACAGAATGCAATATGTGGAAAATCACGTGCAATCTCTGAAATCGGCATTCACGCATGCGCATTCATGTTCAAACGCGCCTGGCACCGGGACAAATTGAAATCGCCGAGTGCTGATTTCACGTGCGTCATTGCTAGAAAAATTTCCGATTTCTAATTAGCATGGATGACCATTTCGTACGTACCTTGATTAAGTGTGTTTCGCCGTATTTTTATCACATCCTCTTGCTCTAAATAAAGAAGAAAGGAATTGGAAAGTTAAGGGTGTATAACCATCAAATGTTTTTACTAAGCATTTAAAAAGAATATTTCCGCTCGGACACGCGTAATGACGATGCCTTCTATTAAATTTAGGGTTGTTTTTTGTAATTTTTACTTGTTGGCTGTTGGTAATTAACTTTTAAACGTCCGTTTTACATTTGAAATAAAGTATCACAGAAATATAATAAAAATCCCGTAATGTTTCCGATTTCAAAAAAATAAAAATAATACTTTTTTTTATAAGTTTATAGAACGGCATGTAGGGTAAAATCGCCATTTTAACGCAGAATTTGACCCGATTAAGAAAATAAAAAAAATTCACAAAATTTTAGAACATACACAAAAAGTTAGAAACATTCTTATTTTAATTTTACTGTATTGCTATTTTTGCTATAAGAATTGCTATTTTTATACAAATGAGTCTTATAATAATAAAACAAAAAGCGTGTGGATCTGTAGAAGGCTACTTAAAATAGGTGTAGAACTTAACATGCAATTTTTTACATAAGTAGTTTTGGCCTTCTGATTGTACCTTTGGTAAACAGAATGTTAAAATTTTAATTAGTTCATTTTTAATTATTTTTTTTAACAACCGACTTCAAATAGAGGTACAGCTCTGAAATTTTCAACATAAGTAGTTTTGGTCTTTTTTTTTAGTTGGACTTTTTAAAAACGGAATGTTAAAATTTAATTAGTTTTTTAACTAATTTTTTTAATTAATTAAAAAAAATTACAAAACGACTTCTAATAAGGCTACAGCTCAGAAATTTTCAGCATAAGTAGTTTTGACCTTCAGATTGTATATTTGACAAACAGAATGTTAAAATTTTAATTTTTTTTTTTAATTAATTTTTTTTTTTTACGAAGCGACTTAAAATATAGGTACACCTCTGAAATTTTCAACCTATGTAGGTTTGGACTTCTAATTAGACTTTTGAAACACAGAATTTTTAAATTTTAATTTGTTTTTAATTAATATTTTTACAAAGCGACTTCTAATAGATCTAGAGCTCTGAAATTTTCAACATAAGTAGTTTTTCCCTTCTAATTTTGTTTTTCATTAACATTTGTAAAAATAATTCAGATCGGTGATTGGGGTTGTGTTATTGTATCGACAGGCAAATTTTTCGGTTCTCGATGGGGAGGAGGCTCTAATGAACCTTCTAGAGAGTGAAGCGAGCCTGTCCTTGCATAGCAATAAATTTTCAGCGAGCTTGTGCTTGCGTAGCAATTAAACTTTTCAACGATCTAAGCGAGCTGTATTTGTGTTACAATGAAACTTTTAGTGTGCAAAGAGAGCTTGGTTTTGCATAGCAAACCCGTTCGTGAAGAGTCAAATGCTAATAAGTATAAATGTTTTTTTTTTTTTAAATTTACAAATTATATTTTTTGTTGTAATTTTATGTATATCTTATAATTTTATATTTATTAATATATGTTTTATGTAGAAAAATTAAATCAGATACAATTTATTATATTTCTGCTACTAATATCTTCGAATTTTGCTGCTACATTTTCTCTTATTCTGCTCCGAAAGTTAAATTTTGCTGCTCCAATTTTTTGCGAATCTGCTCCAAATGTTAAATTTTGCTGCTCCAAAATTGCTCCAAACTGGGCTTTTGCACTTCCCACCCCTGAAAGAGGTTAAATGTTCCAAACGAGGGACATTCGAATGTCCCACTTCCCATTTGGTCACAACTCTAAAAATTGGTACAATTATTAACAATAGTAAGCCTAGAAAAAGTAAGCTATTCCGATCTCGATTAACCAACTTTTAGGGGTCGAAAAGGTGTTTAATGTTCCAAACTAGGGATATCCGAATGTTCCTCTTCCAATGTAGTCATAATTCTGATATTTGGTGCAAATGTTAAAAGGGCAAATGTAAAAAAAATAAATAAGTTATTCCAATATTGAATAACGAATTTTTAAGGGATGAAAAGTCGACGCAACATTGAAACTATACGAGGATTATCTTAATGTCTCAATTTCAATACAGCTACTACTTTGAAATTTAGAACTAAGAACAAACATAAACACAATAAACTATTGTAATCTCGATTATGTAATTAAAAAGGGTCCGAAGGGAGTTAAATGTTCTTAACGAGGAATATTCAAATGTCTCTTTCCACTATACTATTCACAATTATAAATTTTGTTAAAAATGTCAACAAAGGAAAATTCCTATTTTGATAAACCAATTTGTCGGGATCTAAATGGGTGCAAACGTCTGAAGTGTAGTTTATCTTTTGTTCGCTAAAATGCTAATGGTAAAATTTCGTAGCGCAACACGGGTATTCAGCTAGTATGATATAAAGGACCTTCACATACACACTTATACACACAATTTATAAATATTTCAATCCTACAACAAGTGGCATTTCTTTTTAAAAAGTTATAAACTAAGGCAACTCAAAGTAAAACTAAGAAACTTAATCTGAAGAAATTGAACCTCAAAATAAAAAAGTGATGAGTTAAAATAGGATTTATATTTTTTTGAATCTCAGCTTGCGTACAAAAAATTTAGAATAAATTCGAAGTACTTGTTCGGCAGAATACATAGACACACTTCTTTTTGTGACACAAAAGTATTTTGATGGGGGAAAATAAGCCGAGAGATCATTTTTCTAGGCATCCTAACAAGAATTTTTCTCCTGACCAAGTTTCTATGGAAGTCACGTTACGGAATACGAATTTTTTTTTTTTAAAGCGTCTACATTATGCATTTTATAGCTCATTTTATTACAAAACACATCAACTAATCGTTTCTTGTTAAAAATTTTAAAAATGAAGCAAAATTTAGAAAAATATCTTAAATATTAACGATCTGCTTGGGGACCACTGTATTGAATTACACACCATTTCGAAGCCTTTGATGCTTCTTCTTTTTTATTTTTTTTTATAAAACGTGTTACTGATTCTCTCGTACATATACAAGCTTTTCCAAAAATTGCTTAGAATTTTATGTTTTGTGACATAAATTAATTGTCAACTAACTTGAAAGTAAAACGACTGTCATATAACATTGGCACGGGGGAAAAATCCTTTTTGTAGCTTAGAAAAAATAAACTCACAGCTAATTCAATTCGAACTAAATAATTATAGTGTCAAACTGCATACACAGATGCAATCATATTTGGACAATGGAAATTAACCGAAAACAAGTTCACTCAAGTCTAATTGTTTGCGATTGAGCGTGAAACCAATCGGAGCTTTCATGGAGTTTTATTATTTTCATTCCATTAGTATTTCTTATAGTCGAATCGGAAAAAACGTATTATATTCTAAAATACTGAATCCCATTAGTTTTTCTTGTCTTTCCACAGATATGTTACATCCGTGTGCATTGACATTAACCTGTTCGGTGTGGCCATTGTGTTCCTTCTTCTCTCCTCCCGGCTGATTGCTTCTGTTGCTGCCTCTTGGGGAATCTCATTCTGCCACTGGATACTCATCTTGGGCGCCATTCTATGGCCACTCATGTGGCTAGGCACGCCGGAAGACTTTTGGTGAAGTAAATTTATCTTGCGTGTTTTACAACTATCTGTTTTAATATTAGGGATGCGTGCGCAGAACGTACACGCTGAGAGCATCCACAAAGTAAAAATGTACTTATCTATAATTATAATTTTAAGGTAATTCAGAAAATGTGCTTCTACTGTGAACAGATGAAGCCAATTGAAAGGTCATCGAACGGCCATACTGTTCCCTATTTCTAATATCCTGCCATAGGTTTCCAATAGCCTTTATCTAAATTGAGAAACAATTTCTAGCCTTTTTTGTATTCAATTAAAAACACAAGCATATACTGTTCAGATAATTAAACAGCAAAAGATCAGTGATAATTCTACTAAAATTATCTACCTTCGTTCCAGCTGTAAAACATAGCGCTTGTTAAATTTTTTTCCAGAGTGCTCCAATGTTAACAATGTATGGATTGGTAAGTGAAAACAGGATAGACTTATAATACTGTCTAGACCGCATGTTTAGAGTAACCCTGTCTAACGAAAATGAAAACCACTTGACTGATAGACGAAGGAGAACGAAGAAAGAAAAAAATTCCCACTCATTCCCGTGGAAAACGCCGAAATGCGTCTGACGTAAAGTACATTACATGAATCCAAGAAAAATTGTTAAATATTGTTCTGCATTTAGTTGTAAAGAGTTGGTGCTAAAAGTTCCAGAAAGGAGGCTCAATAATCTTTCACAAATAAGTGATATTTTTGAAATTTTCTATTTAGTTAAGGTTTTACAGTACACTCATAAATATGTTTTTGTTTCGCATTCTCAAAAAGCTAGCTCTAATTGGTTTATTACGGATTTTATTTTACAATTAACTTCTGAAAATTGCAGTTAATATTGAAATAGAAAAACAGACCAAGGTTATAGCTGCTTTTTGAAGAAATTAGTGGCTATTTAAGGATTTTAATTTCACTTTTAAGTATGAACAGCAAATTCCGCGCAGTGGCCAGATTGGCAAAGTTTGTCGCGAATTTTTTTTTTTTATTCATTAATAAATAATCTGAATCTTCAAAACTGATGATTAAGAACGTTTTTAATATTGTTTTGATACTTTCATATCGGTTTACCTCGTGATTTTTTAAAATGAAACTTACAGGTTTTTTGGCTTTAACATAACAAGAACATTGGGTGGATATAGAATATTTCGTGTAATAAAACATTACTATTTAAGTTTCTGTTTCTGTTTGAATTATAATTACGATTTTTCCTTTAAAATTATCAGAAATGTCAATTGTTCTTTACATCGTACACGTGAAGTACAAGTTATTTATACAGGTTAAAATAGATTTTTTTATTAACTTCAATTTTTTTTTTTTTGTATGTTTGTTTGTAGCGGGCAAATCAACGAAAGGCTAATTAACCTATTTGCCGTCATCCAATAGAACTGAAACTTAGCAGATAGACTTTGTCGAAGACAAGACATTCTATCAAATTTTGGGGAAAGTCACTAAAAGTTTTCTTTTACACACGCTACTATATTACCGCTTGGAAGGAATAATTAACCCACTTGCCTTCATCCAATCGAGCCGAAAATTGGCAAATAGACTCGTTGTAGGACTGCTAGAATTAGAATTTATAGAAGTTTAAAGTTATATCTTAGACGATAATTAAATTGGTTTCACAATAATTAAAAAAAACACAGCACTAAATTCCCAGTAATGTAGCCGCCAAACTATCTCCCCCCCCCCCCCCCGAAAAAAACCCACACCACTCAGTTTTATTTTACGAGTGTCTTTTACTTATTTTTTACTAATGTGTTTCAGTTTAACATTTTAAAATTTGTTTGCCTTCTGGGATTCTGATGTGCTAAGAATACAATTAAGGGGTATAGTACCCATAAAATTATTTTCAGAAATTGCACCACTACAATTTAAACTATTGTGATTTTACATTGTGTTGATGTTAAGTACACATAATTTAACCTACAAAAATATTTTGAATGTATAATTTTTGATTAATTAAATTTTTAAAAAAAATTTCAAACTTTTATCGAAATGCTACCCCTTCCACAATTTTAAGTATTTGTCCATTAAATTTTTCGTATTATAATTGTTAATAACAGTTCGTATGGATTTGAAGAAGCAAGAAAAGGTTTTTTATGTTTTTACACTAAAACAGCAGAAAAACGACGTTTTTTTTTCAAGTTTTCAACTTCTTAACTAAAAAAAAATAATAATAACAAATAAACATAGCACACCTTATTCCATACTAACTTTTGTTTATCAGATGTATATAAATACGCTACAAAATTTTTCCAATTCTAACTAAATTTAGAAAAAAAGCCTTAATGATTTAAACAACACGCAAACTGAAAAATAACGAACCGAGAAAAACAGTGTTAAAGATTTCTTTTTCAGCTTTGACTGTGTGAAATGGTTTAGAAAATACAATATAATTTTTTATCTGTCAAAGGTACAAGTATAAATTTTTTCACAGCTATTCAGAAGTATATTCTCCACATTATGGGATAAAAATTGAAAAATTGACTTTTTCATCATTTTTTGGGTACCATGTCCCCTTAAAGCACATACCGTGCCTGGATTTAATTTCTTGTACTTTGCTAAGCTATTTCTTGTGCTATTATGAAGATACCATTAATTTTTTTTAATAAAAAAATGAAAGGATATGTATTACTTATTTAGATAATATTATTCTTCGTAATTCTACAATATTTGCTTTTCTGTATAATTACTTATAATTGAAGAATTTGTTTAATACAATGGTGGAAGAATTTTTTTTTACATATGTAATATTATGCTTAGTAAATTTACAACATTTGCATTCTCTATTTGTGAATACAACGATCAAAGTGTAAAAGTGCCAAAAAATATTACAATACGTAAACCTTACTAAATTCTAAATCTTCTAAAGGTTTTTATAATTATTAATGATTAAAACTGAAATTGTAGTTCATTTACAATTAGTTTGAAGATGTGAAATTTTATCAAAAAAACCAAGTAAAACTGCACAAGCTTTTTTAAAGCACACGTGATCGGAAAAGTTATACCTATTATTCCAGAAGAATACAATCAACCAACAATTTAACACACAAGTTAACTACTTCATAAAATTATTCCTTTATGTAACTAGGATAACGCCAAAAGGAGGCGAAAACGGCCAACTCTGCAACCCTGCTCTCAAAAACTCCCTAGTCATATGTTTTATTTTGGCTCCAGCCTCGTTGTGTAATTGAAGTGGGAGAGCACGGTCTATTATGTTTATTATAAGTCTATGGAAAACAGCGATATGTATTACGCAGCGATAGTCAACAAAACATGATAACTATGAAATAACCCTACTACAATTAAATTTGACAAAAATCAAAATATTAAAATCATATCAAGAGGTTGACGAATTAGAACCATCGGATTTCTTATTGGCAACAAAAGCAAGCAACGCTAACCACAAAAAGTGTCTTCCTTATTCACTTACTTTGTACTTACTTAAAATTACAAATAACGTTGTAGTACTTAATACGTATAGAAAAGATGGCTTAAATTAGGCAATTGATACTTAAAGATACGAGTACGTTCTGTACACGTCTCTTTTAAAGGAGTTGGTCATTCATAATTAATTATAACTTGGGTTTAACGTATAAATTTGTCAACAAATGAATATATTTTATAAATTTTCATTTGATTGTAAGATCCTCAGTACTTAAAAAAAAAAATTTATCTTCAAAATGGAAGTGCAAAAATAATTTCTGACAGTAGTATAAGTTAATCCATTTAAAGGGGCAATTTTAAAATTTTTGCTAAACGTCTGATTGTGAATATAAGTAACATAGCACGTGTAACCCTAAATATATAGTAATTTAAATTCATAATATTATTAACTTGTTAATGTATGTATATATTTAAAGAAAAATATAGTAGTACCTTATGCCTCAAATGAAAATGTAGTATTTAAGAAAAACTTAGGTAAAACACGTTTTATTTAAAATATAGCCAATTTACGAATTTTTTGTTGGAATGCTTCCAAAAATTAATTTTTAAAACGTCCTATCGAAAGATTTAGCCTTATCTATCTAGGAAACATCGATAAATCTGTTTTTACTACAAATTTTAATATTTACTAATGGAATCATTTAATAAATAATAAAACAAGTTTTTCCGGCACAAAATTGACTTTTTGTACATATTTATATTTCAATATTCAAGGGAGATGGGAAAGAGAGGTACTACCCACGTACTACCACAAAAAATTCAACAAATACAGACTACGCAATTTCAATAGCTATGGCATCAACCAATTATTTTATTAATTTGTAAGGCACCAACTGTATAAGTTACCCGTTGATCTGACAACTTGATTTTCCTTGAAAACATGTATTTCTATTTCCTCAATTTCATGCATACCTAATTTACTTCTTTCTTCTTTACATTGAAACCAGCATTTTCCATAAAAATTCTGCAAAAGTAAATTTTACTTCATTTTGAGAACTGTATTTTTTTCCTCTCTGAGAAGGCCTGCAGCAGTGATTGCCCTGGGATCGACCATTGTCGCCTGCATATTGTTGATCGTACTGATTTCCAAGGATGCAGCGATTTCTGCACATGCCAACTATCCCCCTCCAACTCTCAAGAACTTCTTCCTGGCTTTCGGTACCATCCTCTTTTCTTTCGGAGGAGCCGCGTCTTTTCCTACATTCCAGAACGACATGAAGAACAGAGATGAGTTCTCAAAGGCTGCCACCGCCGGATTCGCCTGTAAGGAGTATATTTAACTATTCCAGACTTGACTTGCTAAAAATATACGTTTTTTACAGTTTTATTTCTCGGGTTTTTGTAAGGGTCTAGTTGTATATTTTCCTTTAGAGATCTGTTTTAAGAACCAAATATAGAGGTACGCTTATTTCATTATTTTTGGAAAGTCGATCTTTGTTTCCTTTCCTCCATCCCCATGACTTGTATGAAGAACTTTCAGCCTGATTAGAGCTAGAAGAAACAACAGATTAACACCTAAGACACAGCCTGTCTCTAGCAGCTAATGTTACAAGAAATAGGCACTCATTCTGAAAGGAGACAAAGAAATTCATATTTAAAAATATACTTTGTCTTGATTTCTGATTCATTAGTACATTTTCCGTTTTTTATTGAATATATTTTAACAATAATGCTAATATTGATTTCTCTGATCCACTCTAATCGTACACTTTGCATTAAACTAGTGATATTGATTTTGCAGTTCTTCTACTGTTGTATTTGCCTGTTGCTGTACTAGGATACAGCGTGTATGGTGTCGACGTGGAATCAGATGTGATAGATTCCCTCTCTCCTTCCACCATAAAAACAGTAATATCGGTTTTGTTAGCACTGCACATGATATTCGCCTTCCTTCTCGTCATCAACGCCACTTCACAAGAATTCGAGGAATTTTTGAAGGTCCCCAACAGTAAGTAACTCAAGTAATACTTATTCTCCCTTTCTGTATTAACTATTTAAATAACTCTTAATTAGTAAGAATGAAGTGTGATGGTCAATGAAGATTGATTTCAACTCGCCTTTTTCCAAATGCATACACAAATTGCCTCTTTAAAACTAAGCCTATTTACATACTTTTCAGCTCAAATATATGAACTGGTGACAATATAACAACATAAACTGAAAAATTATTTGTGCAATGCACATTTTTCTACTGGCAAATATACGCAACATTGGTACAATTACTTATGTACCAATAAGTAATTGGACACCTGTGATAAGAGAGATAAACACAATTTATTCATATTCAATAGGTGGTAGAGCTTCCACCTGACGCAATTACAGCCTTAACCCTCCGGGGCATGCTTTCCACAAGGGTTTGGTTGTTAGACAGTAGTATTTGCCTCCACTCGGCTTGGAGAAGACATGCAAGTTCTTTTACCGATTTTGGACGTTTGCTGCACCTCTTAATTTGACGACCCAACTCGTCCAAAGGTGTTCTATAGGATTCAAATCCGGACTCTGGTCAGGCCAGTCCAATCGGTCCACCTCGTTGTCATCATACCAATCCATAGTGGACCTAGCAACATGACAAGTGGCGTTGTCAGATTGTTGTCTAGAATAGTGAAGTAGGAGTCAGCGTTGACCCTACGATGAATTGGGATCAAGGATGACGTAGATAAGGACCGCAGATATCCTCATTTGCATGGGTGTCCAAATACTTATTCATAGATCGTGTAGTATTTTCCATTTTATATTAGTTTTTTTTTTTTTTTTTGGCGTCATGATATCAAGTAGATCTCACATAAAATGTAGATTTGTATTACATAAAGTGTAAATTGTACATTTAGTAACCAGGAAAGACGCATACAATTTAAATACTTTACATGCCTTTTGTGGAAATCATAATTCTGATATTTTTTTACTATTTTAATGTATATATATATATTCAATTAACGAAAATTCAAAAGTTTTAATTATGTGATATTTTCAGTAACTAACTCTAATTTGAAAACAATGTAGTGTGTTTTTTGGAAAATTATTTTTGTATTTAACTAATTCACATTTCAAGTATAATGCCTTTCACCTTTTATAATAAGATGTTAACCTTTTAACATTTTACGTTAATCCTTAGGTTAAACAAACGGATCTTCCTGAAAGAAAAATAGTTTTAACGTTTCCTCATTAATAAAAACGGGATTTTCCTTACATTTACTGGAAAGAGCAACAGGATTTTATAGTCTCTTTAAGTGTATGAAGAATATACAGTCTGGAATATTTTGTCTTATATTCATAAACTTTTTTTTTTTTTAATTTTAGGTTTTGGATGGAAGAGATGTGCAATCCGAACGGTAATGTTGATAGTAATTGTATTCGTAGCACAATCAATACCCAAATTTGGAAAAGTTCTTAACTTGGTTGGAGGCTCAGCCATCACTTTAACAGCTTCCGTCTTCCCATGTTTCTTCTACTACAGTTTATGTTCGCAACAAAATCCTAGTTGGCCTAAAAGGTTCGTTTCACCTTAATTTAATACCTAAATTAATCACTTAAGCTTTTAATAGTATAGAAAGAATAAATTCGTAAATTAATGGAACAACAACGGCTAACAAAAGTATTGGAAGAGGGCTCAGGTCCAGGTTGAAGACTTGAGGGGGTGGGCTGGGTAGATCAAGAAGAAACACATGGATAGAACACATGTTCTTTTCTTCTAAATTTTATTTCTTTTTTAAATTTTTTTTTTTTTTTTTTTATTATTTTTAAACCCAGGTGATGCAAGAACACCTTCTTGACCCTCCCAAGCGAAGCATATAAACTTTACGTACTGCATAATATCAAAGGGTATTCTTCTACATCAGGATATGTATAAGAGTACACAAATACTAGTTTGAAACCAGTTTGATTATGTTTTTTTTTTTTTTTTTTTTTTTTTTTTAAGTGTATAAAATGTATTAATTCCCATTTCACTTTTCGTTAACTATATAAATACTCTTAAAAAAATTTCATTACCAAAACTTATTTGTTTTGTTTACAATTCTTAGACACTTAAATCACCTTACCCTTAAGTTTTCGCATTGAAAAAATATCCTGTTTTGATCCAATATATGTGAATAGATGAACTTTTTTGTACCGCATTAAAAAATTTCTAAAAATTGTATTGATTTCTTTCTGCAATAGTGTCTTCAACTATTAACAAAATTTCAATTCTAAAGGTTTATCCCGACGCATGAAAAAGTTTACTTGGTCGTAATCATGGTGTGTGGCGTCGTCGGCGGGTGCATATCCACTTACTCAGCCATCAACGACATCGCTGGAGCTGACACTTTCAACCCTCCATGCTACATCAACATCACTGCAGCTAACATACTCTGAAACAAACTGCCATCACTCTCTATACAAAAGACTGTTGAACACAATGCACTTGAAAAATTTGTCATTTGGAGGATTTTGATGTTATAAGTCATTTGCATCAATTTGCACACTTTATAAATATAGAGTTCACTATATGTATGATGGTCAATGTTTCCAGTTAATAATTTTATCCGGTCAGAATTAATAGTGCAGCAGAAAAAGAAATTGAAATTGATTCACTGCCATAGTTCTGTTTTGGTTTTCAGACTGCTCGTTTGACAATATTTAACTTTATTTAATTCTCAAAATAATTGCTCAATGTTGTACAATTTTGTTTTGTGATTTGATTTCCTGGAAGTAATACTGCCTAAAGAATTTCCAGCAGTACAAGGAATTTGAATCGTATTTTTGTGGTGCCGATTTTACTCACGGTCTATCATTTTACTCCATGTTTTATATAACCCAAATGTCTGCATAAAATATTTTTGTGACCAAGTGCCATATCATATTAACACATAAATTTGTTAGTTTATCTGTAGGCCACGTCAAAATCACTCAGCAGGTTTTATGAAACTTTCATGAAGTATTCGAAAAATCGCAAAGGTCAACATTCGCTAAAACTACGAAGTATTTCAGTTCCCATTGCTTTACTTTTTCCATTATTTAAAATCATTGTTAAAATTGTATTTAGTTGGTATTTTTTCCTTTCTTCATGCTTTAAATGTAGAATGATTTCTTACTCAAAAATCATAGACAAACCGAATGGTTTTAAGTTTATTATATTCTTTATTTATTCTTAGTTTAATTAAAACAATAATATTCTAGCTCTCTGATTTCACAAGTCAAAATAAAAACTGGTGCACAAATATCTGCGTGCTGTTAGCATGTTAACGTAAGCGATATTTTTAATGTCAAACTGTGTGTGTGTTCTTTTATTTATTTTTTAAATACATTACATATGAATGCTTACATTATGGTGGTGAATTGTTTTGCAAATGGAAATAAATCGTCTTTGATAAAGGTGCGGCTGCACTCATAGGCTGCACGTAATTTTGTAACTCAAGCACGAGTATTGAACAAGTACTCTATAAATACATTTTTTATCTAAAGTGTGTCCCAAAAAAATGAACATAAATTCAAAACTTCATTACGAGAACTTAATGGTAAATTGAACCCTTACGGACATGTTTAAGAGGAATTGTCACGCTTGTCCCTACCGCATAAAATTAATGCTTTATTATTTTGACAACAATATTTTCCAAAGTGCTACTTCGAAACATAGGAATATTTACGCCAGGTATAACAAAAAATAATAAAAGATCATTAAGAAATAATCTATATATTTTAAAGTAGTTATTTGGAAAATGTGGCCAAAAAATTTAAGTTATTAGGTTTATGGGTGAAGGAGAGAATGACGATTAATTGTTTTCCATAGAAGGGGATCCGTCTCAAAATGGTTTTTCACAATGAGATAACACACCCACCCTTGTTGGTTGTAAATTATGTTATTTATAACTTTTTCGTCGTTTTTTCTATGTCGAATTCTTGAATTTATTAATAAATTTCTGTTTTCCATTTTTTTTAATATTGTGTATATAAATTAAGAATTTTCTGCATAGTTCTATCATTATCACATTTTTTAATTTATTCCGAAATTTTTTTTCTCTAAAAATGTATATTTATATAAACTTGTATTTCAGCTTAATAAAAGCATGGGGGAAATTAGAATTCCACTCCATCATTCCATTTACTTACGCCGTGGAAATACTCACCAAAATTACAAATTGTTTGGAAATAGGCGTGTAAGAAAAGTAGTAAGTAGTAAAGAAAAAAGAAGAAAAAAAAAGATTTAATGAAAATCTGAATAATTATACTTTGTATAGTATAATAAATCATATTTTATATCTTCAAACGGAAAATATATTTTCTGAAACATAAATTTACTAACACAAATTGCTAACACCTTTATTATTTGTGGTTTGTTATTAAGTACTTCAGTGCAGCTTCTCAATGATCATAGAAGCATTGAAATTTGGGGGGAGGGTTGTGGACGCATAAAAAATGAAACGCATAAATATCGTACTGAAGCATGACAAATAATGCAAGTCTACAAAGAATGAGTATTCCACATTCGGACGCAACATGCATGTACACACCTTCAATTACTTTATTTCCAGAACATTTCATGGAAAAGTGTCATTGTACACTAGAAAATTACATTTTTAATTTGGAAAAAAAAGAAGCGTTATATTTAGGTATTTATAATCAGTATATAGTCTTTAAAATAAAATATATATTTTTTGTCGATACTATTTATGTTGTTGTTGTTGCTAATCCTCCATGTCTGACGGATTCAGACGATTCATGAGTCCGTTGACTCTTAAGAAGGTCGAGTGCAAGAATAAAATCATGATAGATGTCCTCCCTTGAGAGGTCCAAAAAGTCCATCAAATGCTCTTGTGAAGTCTGGTGGTCGTGGCACTTGGAGCTGGTGGTAAAGACCTTCCTTCCCTCGATGAATGTAGATACTATTTATTATAATCCAAACATAAAGTTATTTTCTGTTACAATTAATCTAATTATAATACTTTCCGTTTTTCTCTCTTTAAAATTATTATTACAAGTAACGCTTTTTCCAGTGCGGTATGTTTATTAGAAATCGGATTCGACAGATATGCTTTTTGTATTGTGCATGAAATAAACTAAGAATATTTCAAGAAACGACATTTATTTATAATCCTTTAAAAAATTCAAATATGTACAATAATACATGTTGTTATAAAAATGGCCGGAAGAGAACAATTCAACAAATTCGACTCCAAACACATTCGACAAATATCTTGCTTCGAGTTTACAATTATGTTCGAAGTTAAAATGTTGCTATTATTTTTCATCATAGACTAAACTAAAATGTCAGTATATTTCATTCCGGAGCGTATTGTGGACAGAAATGGCCATTTACTGACCTCCTTACCTTATTCTCCTGACTTATGACAATCCGTGTGACTTTTTTCTGTGGGAATATCTGAAAGACAAAGTTTGTTTGACTAATCCCAAAACGCATACTGAGCTGAAGATTGCCATTCAGCGACATATCAAGGTGATTGATCTGTCAACACTAGAGCATGTGATGGAACTTTTTACTCTGCACATGCGTCGCCCAATTACACGTGTTGGTAGACACATTGAACATGTGATTTCTTAAATTTCGAATACCTATCTGTATTCTCTATTTGAAATAAAATATATTCATGTTTTGGCTGGGTATGTCTAAACGGATGGAGTTTAGTCAATAAAGAGGCAGTTTCGCCTTTGCATTGCTTTTTAACGAAATATATTAAATGGATTACAAAGGTTAAGTTTTGATTATAGTCTCGCGTGCATTAGGACATCATGTTCATGAAGCTCTGCAGCGAACAGGTCCGGAAAGGTCAATCGCCAAATGTAATCTCTCTAGAATCTCGTAGGAATCTTCTCAGTTTGCCTGTGCTGCCGCTTATTTATCAATTGGCGGCGCTTCTGATGACTGACGTGGGGGGATAGAGCGTTTATGACATTCATTATTCATGCACCTATTTTTTAGGACGTTTCATTTTACTTTTGAACCGCTTGTTTCTTGTCACCCTGTATACATTTGAGATTATGCAAACTAAAAATTAAAATTTCCTATAAAAACCAGTATCGAAACCAAATTTTCAGCTCACCGAACCCCCCCCCCCCTTTCCCTCCTCCATCCCTATGTGAGTTATGCAAGCCCTTGTAAATAATCCTGTTGGTGTCCATGTTTTTCATCTAGTTATGATATAAAAAGAATAGCTTGTCTTTTTTATTTTCATGAAACTTCTCTTCCAAGTCTCTTCTGCTCTTCGTAAAATTATCGCTTATCCATAAAATGTTACGTTTTTCCTTGCTCTAATGTAGTGATATTTGGTACGGTATTGGATGTGTAGCAGTTTGTTTCAAAATTACCCATTCGAATAAACTTCTGACTGGCGGTGAAGTAAGATGCTATTATTCCGCAACACCCAAGTAAAATTATTTCCAGTAAGAATGCACTTTTCTTCTTTGTAACAGTACTGTGAATAAAGCGAAAAGAGCATTCATGAAATTTTTTATAATTATAATGCAAATATATTCTAAGGAGTTTCAAGAAATATCTGAAAATACTCTAATATTTTACATAATTCATAAATATACATGTAATTTTTTATTAATGACTCTCAAGTTTTATTTCATCAGAGATGGGGAAGGAGTGTACCCAGGGGCGTACTGGGACATAAAATCGGCCCGGGGATTTTAGATTTATGCCGGCCCAAATTTTCATTATAATCATTGATCATATTTTAATAATTATTGTTAATAATAAAATAATTCCAATAATTAAATAATAAATTATAATAATTACTTAATTATATTTATTTATTTATCTAATAACTGAATTGTTTTAATAATTAGTTTCATTCTATCAAATGTTCTCTGTCTCTACTATTTATAGCTTTCTTGAGTGAACTTGTATTCCATAAACCATTGATGGTTAGTTGCAAAAACTAAAGTAACTAAATCTAAATTGTAAAATAAAGAATGTCCAGGTTTGTTTATTAGAAAATGTCATCCAAAATGACAATGATAATAACAAAAAGTCAGTCTGTCGCTTTATCTTTCTGGCTTTATAGAAAGTGATTTTGAATCTGCGTAAAACTTTGATACTTTAAACACAAATAGTTTCGGCCTATTAATCGTGCTTTTGACAAATAGAATATTAAAATTTTAATTACTTTTTAAAGTTTTTTACAAAGTGATTTCCAATTTACATTGAGCTCGGAAATCTTCAATTTAAGTAGTTATAAGCCATTCCAATTGTACTTTTAACATACAGTATGTTAAAATTTTAATTAGTTTTTTTAATAATTTTTAAAAAAATTTCTTCCAGTTTTTTTACAAAATTACTTCAATAAGCGTATAACTCTGAAATTTTACACATAAGTTGTTCTGACCATATAGTTTTGCTTTTCACAAGCATAATGTTAAAATATCCTCAGAGGGGTGAGAGGAGTTGTATTATTGTGTTAAAGGAGAAAAGTCTTTTGTTTCTCGATAAGGAGGGTTCTAATAACATGGGTTTACGCTTCTAACGAGCGAAGTGATGTTCTTATGGTAAAGTAGCAATGAACTTTATCAGTGAGCGAAGCGAACCTGTGCTTGCATAGTAATGCATTTTTTTTTTTTAGCGAGCGAGGTGAGCTTGCATAGCAATGAACCTCTCGGCGAGAGATGTGAGCCTAGTTCGAGAAGCGTCAAAAGCTGGAACCATGATGGGTCTCCGCAAAGAGAGGCCACGCAGCTAGTACGATAATGTCGATAATAGAGGGTTGTTGAGAGTAATTGGGTTTTGAATTCATTGGGCTTTTTAAAAAAAATCGTAAAGAAAAGCAACTACATATATTGATAAAAAAAAAAAACTTTAGGACCGGCCCACTTTTTACAAACACTGACCGGCCGGGGGACAGCACCGGACAACCCTATGGCCAGTACGCCCCTGAGTGTATCGTATAGTGCAAAATGCTAAACAGCGAAAACTAATATTTATGGAAATATGTATAATACTAATAATAGTTTATTCAATTGCTTATTTTACGAGCAAATAAAAGATCCTTATTTAGGTTACCTAGATAAATGAAAATCAATTTTGGACGTGTATTATAGTGCGCCATAATAGTTTTTGCTGTTTCAGACGGGCAAATTTACTGTACACCACATGTATCATATTAAAAAATTAAAAAAAATAAATATTTTTGATGAAAATCAGGCAATTATGAGTAGTAAATAATATACATATTTAATCAAAAGTACAAATATATCATTCCGTTAATTTCTAAATCTTAATTCTACTGTTGAAATTCAAATTATTGTAACATAAAATATATTATTGAAATTTTCAATTGATAGATAAATGTGTATAAATGTTATAATCGTAATATTTGTCATAGACAGCATAAAAATAGCATTGCAAAAAATATTATGCAGATATTTTGTAAGAGGGTTCTGACTGAAATATTGTTGCACAGAACAGTAAAAATCTGTTTAAAATCTGTAAAAACATTGTTAATAATAAAATACATCTAGAACACTGAACAACCAATGAGGCACATTTCATTAATATCTCACCTCAATTCGCAAAAGTTATCAAAACAAAATTATAACATTTATAATATTACTTTCCAAGTATAATTATATATTCATAGAAGGCCAGTATCCATAGAAACGTAGATGGCCAGTACCCACAGTATCGGTTACTTGGTAATGCATTTAGAATTCCATGATTCAAACAAATATGAAAAAAAAATTATGCACATTTTAAATATTGCAATAAAATCAAAAGCTGTAACTTGGACATAACTGGAAGGTACGAATAAAAGGTTTAATATGTAAGAAATTGAAGGGATTGACTATATTTTCGAATCCAAAATTATCAAACTAAATGAATTTTGACCCATGTAACTTGTACATATTATATATTGTTCTGTATTATATATTGTGACCTACTATGTTCAACTTTTGCATATGACTTAGTGGTGGCCATGTGACTTGCCATTTAGGTTTTAGTCAAAATAACGAATGCGTGTAAGATAGCTTCCATTGAAAAATTTGTGTTTGTCAGTAACTACCAAAAAAACCGGTTCTGACAATTTTGATCAAAATTGCTGTCGTAATGCCTTTTAAGGTGCTCTAAACATCTCTTCTTCCAAAATTTCCGTATAAATGCGATAAAAGCTTAAAAAGTTGGAAAACGAATGCTTTTAACACAGAGAATCATCCATCAACGACTGGTTTCTCCTTTGTTTTAATATACCACAAAGCAATTTAATATTTATTGAAATCAAAATCGTCAATACCATAATATTGGCGGGGGGTTTGTTTTTGTTAATGTAATAATTATTGCCAAAAATACCACCACATTAGTTATTTTTTAAATTAAAGAACATATGAAAATGAAAATGGTAACTAACACCAATTCATGGCAAATGTAAATGCAGTGATGAATATTAAGTGTAAATGAAGGCTGGGCGTTGTTTCACACCTCTATTTAATAATTTTGAGAAGCTAAAAGCTTATTTTAGTAACAACTATAAAATTTCAAACCTTCTATTTGAAAAATTATAATTCATTTATCTTACATTTAAAATTTCGCTACTTTATGTAGAAAAATATTTGACATATGAGCTAGAGCGAAATGGTATTAGTGCACAGTGGCAGAATGCTTTCGAAAATTGAGCGAGGATTCTCAACTTTTTTTTTAACAATGTTCAAACTGTAATATACAGTCCCTCTAACAGATGGTCTTTTTCAAATTTACTCCTCTTGTGGCAAATGACAACCACTAATCTTTAAATGCAACTTCTGAAAAATTCATGTGCGTTTCTGTTCTGCAAGCAGGTAAAATCAATTGAATGTCCGTCATACTATATCCCACCTACTGTTTTGCAATAGGTTGTCTTCGGTTACAATAGAGGATAGCAAGTTTGGGGAATACTTACTAATATATATCACTACTAGCTAAGTGTCCCAGCTACCCGTCAATGTTTATGCGTATAAATCTCAGTATTTGAAGCTTCGTGACCCAGGCTTGTATCGTTCGCTAAAAGGTTAAAATCTCTTTTCAAAAGGACACCCCCCCCCCCTTCCCCTCTCCCTCTTTTTTAAGTCTTTTTCTCGTTAACAAAAATCCTCGCCCTTGAGAAAAGTAAAAACAGTCTCTTTTCAACAGTTCTCTTCCCCTACCCCTCTCCTTTTGAAAAAAATTAAATCCATTAAAAAAATATCTAAAATTGTAGTGCTGCTATCTGGTGATATTTTTGTAAACTATCTTTCCATTGCCTTAACTCTAAAAAGCCTTACAAATTAACTAAAAAAAATAATTAAAGTTTTAGCCCCGAGTGGTGACCGAGGGATAAGAATTATCCCAACGTAACCTATGCATGTCGTAAAAGACGGCTAAAATAGGTGTCCAATGCTTGGGGGGATAGCCGGATTCCCTGTCCTGGGGATTATATGCTAGCTTCTAGACCGCGAGGTTGCGGGTTCGAGTCCCGTGTTAGGCATGCATAGGTGTTTGTAAATGTATGTTGGCTTGTCTAATGACGAATGTTTCTGAGCATTATAGCCCTCGTGTTGTTGACGGTGCCAGATAAATCTGAAAACAACCAACCTAAGTAGCAAGCATAATGCCCTATCCATTGAAAATCAACAGTTAAACGCGAAAGAAAAATTATTCTGATCAGTTTTCAGCTTTGTTGATTCTAATTGAGACATTACAAATATATGTTTATATTTACGATTTTTAAAAAAATCTTTAATTTATATTAAAAGAAACAATTTATTCCAAATTGTGCAAGTTTTTTTTTTTTTTTTTTTGCGTTTTATGAACTAAAACAAAGTTATTAAATATATTAATTATTTAGCAACTTATGCATTAAAACCAAAGTTTTTAACTTTTATTTTTTAACAATTTGTATAAAAACTTCACTTATTAGGAATTGGTAAAACTGAGAGGATTCATAGGGATTTATACCTTGAGAATACTAAATTCAGGTATCTTGTGCCTACTTCAAGACAAAAAGACCTATTTAGTTTTTTAAAGACCAATTTATTATTTTTTAGTCCTAGTTTTGGAGCTGTCAGATAATAAAATGTTTAGGAGAAAATTCAAATTTACTAAATGATTTAAATTTTCTTATAAACTTGGGTACAACTTTTGCTTCCATGAAAAAGCGTTCAAATTAAACAATTTGGCTAAATATAGATGTTTTGAAATAGAAATGGGGCATTGAAGAACTTGTAACAAGAGCAACATTTATGAACTTAGTATTCCCAAGGGAATTTCATTTGATGATGAATTCAAATATGAAAAAGTAATATGGGGTTGTAATTGAATTTTTAAAAACTTAACTTGTGTACATTTAGTAAATGGACAGTTTCCAGTACAATGTACATCACCGAAAGTGTTAAAATACGATGTAAAGTACTGAAAATAGAGATTCATTTTTTAGCCATAACGTCATGTATTCAGAATATATTAATATCAAACATATATTTTCTAATAAATTTGAATTAATAAAGAAAATTAAATTATCAAAAAAAAAAAAATTAAATTGAAATACAAAGTCATATTTCACTTTGAAATTATCTTCTTTTGAATTGCATTTTCAAATTGATACCTGTTCGGACGAATATAATAAAACGTTCGGACGATAAAAATCACAATAATAAAATAGCTACCTACCCATTTTTGCGCTTATGACCTTTTTGGTAGATGAGGCAAATATAAAAACCAATTGGGAATATTGTAGTTAGAAAGTTTATAGTTAAAGCACCAACGAATTGCATCACAACCGCAAAATATGGAATTGCAAATCCCACAGGCAAAAGGAATATCATTACACCTGATCTAAGAAGGCATCTCTTATATCCGAATTCTAAAAAAAAACATCAAAAATTCAAGCCAAATGTTATTGATTTATAAAATATGTAGGGATATCGTGTTAAGTAGCAAATTAACATTCAAGTTCAGCATTTAGTCAGTGAATAATGTTGTTAAATCAGAATTAGACTAATCGCATAAAGGGTACAAAGAAATAACTTCTGAAAGAAAATCTAGAGTTGTGGATAAAATGAGTGTACACTATCATAAGAGAATGATTACAGTACCGCTTGTGCTGATATTGGAAGTTACCGATCCATCAAAAATTATGAAAGAAATCAATATTATAAAAGTACAGAATGGTTTTGATAAAATGTTGTCCTGACAGTTTGTTTTAACGTTGACTCCAACTGCAAAAAAGAAATCGGACCCTTTAATATGTTTTGTTTGTTATTGAAAATTGTTATTTTAAGTTCACAACTATAGTGAGTAAAAAAAAATAATGACTTGAAGGAAATAGGTCAAGATATAACCGTCTCTGGTTTTTTGTATTGGTAAACTGATAACACAAATTAAAGTCATTATATCTGTTTGCAGACAAAAACATTTGTTAAATTGTTTGTTTTTTATCACATTTTTAACTATTTTTACGATTTTCATTGGAATAAAAAATTGTGAAATATAATTTCGTGACTGTAATTATTTGGAATTATTGTTAGATTTTTCTTATAGTATAATTTTATTCTGTGAACGAAAATTTGGCATTTGTTTAATTTCTGCATAACTATTTGCAATAATTTATACAACTTCAGGAAATAATGAGAAAGAAAAAACTAGCTAACTTACTCGTAGGAAAATTAAGAAGATCCTCTAGGTTTTGAAAAACTGGATTCAAATGAATGATGAACGTCATGCACATATGAACCACGAAAACAACATACAAACAAGTGGTGACCCCTTTTAACTCAGGATTCTGCGAGAGATTCTCCAAGATATTGTATTTTGTATCACCTCCATAAGCCGCATAACCAAGTATCGGAACGGGAACGTAAAGCAGCAAAACAACTAAACAAAGGTGCAATGACGCTTATTAATAAAAACATAACATATCATTTAGTTTTATAAAGAGAAAATATTCCATTTTAAAAGTGCTCTAGTGTCAACACTTTTCTTGAGCAAGCAACTTTGTTTGAGAATCTCTCATCCCATATTTCCTTATCGTGCTAAAACAGGACAGATTATTATTATTATTATTATTATTATTATTATTATTATTATTATCATCATCGTCATTATTATCATCATTACCATTATTATCATCATTATTATTGTTATTATTATTATTATTATTATTATTATTATTATCGTCATTATCATTATTATCATCATTATCATTATTATGATCATTATCATTATTATCATCATTACCATTATTATCATCATTATTATTGTTATTATTATTATTATTATCGTCATTATCATTATTATCATCATTATCATTATTATCATTATTATCATCATTATCATTATTATCATCATTACCATTATTATCATCATTATTATTGTTATTATTATTATTATTATTATTATTATTATTATTATTATTATTATTATCATCATTATCATTATTATCATTATTACCATTATTATCATCATTATTATTGTTATTATTATTATAATTATTATTATTATTATTATTATTATTATAATTATTATTTTTATTATCATTATTATTATTATTATTATTATTATTGTTAGATACTGATAATGACTATAGATGGCGCCATGAGTACTATCTTCAATGTAAATAGTTGTTCTGTAAATATGTATTCATTCGGAAACATGTAGCTGTTAAGTGAGAGTGTCTATGCCTTTATTAAAAGAGATATGGTGAACTCCGAGAGTATTTATGAAACCCAAACCCCACGCAAACAAATTTAATTAAAAGAGAACAAAACAGCACAGTGGCGACGAGGATGGTCCATTGGATTACCAATTTGATTGGCACCACGGGTTTGTAAAAAAAAAACCTTCTGTTTTCCAGGTAAGCGATTTCCTTTGCATTAAGATATGGAAGAGTTAGTTACAGCACTCATAGAGCAAAATAAAGCCTTGATTTCGGCTTTGGAAGCAAAGACAGGTGATCATAGTCAAAAAGTGACTGGATTAAATATTTCTAAATATGACGAAAATGATGGAAGTTTCGATTGCTATATTGCGTATTTAGAAACTCGGAACATTCCCGATGAAAAGCGCGGGAAGGTGTTTATTGCTAGTCTTTCAGCAAAGGTTTATAACTTACTTAAAAATTTATTGGCTCCGGAAGTTCCATCAGATAAAAAATTTGAAGAGTTAGTTGATGTTTTAAGAAAACATTTAAGCCCGAAACCGTTAATTATTCCTAGTAGACATGCATTTTTGAATCGTAAGCAAACAGAGGGGGAAAGTATAAGTAATTATATAGCAGAGCTAAGGGCTTTGGCGGTCCCTTGTTGTTATAACGATAAAATGCTGAATATTATGCTAAGGGATGTTTTTGTCAGTGGACTTAGAAACAAATCGATTCTTGATAGGCTTTTCGAAGAAGATGATACAGCGCTTGACAGAACATTAGAAATTGCTTTAGCAATGGAAAAAGCGGTTAAAGGGGCAAGTGAGGTTATGGGTAAGACCTACGAAATTAAAGAAATTTCCGCGGGAAATAGGAATCGAAACCAAAAGTTTCGAAACTCAAACTTTCAAAAGCGAAGTTTTCGAGAACCGAAAGTAGAAATACAAAATGAAAATAAAAGTAATTTTGACAGTCAAAAACGAAACCAGGCTTGTAGTAGATGCTTAAAATTTGGCCACGGACCAAAAAATTGTGAATTTAAGTACAGTAAATGCAGGTTATGTACAAAAATGGGACACTTAGCTCGTGCTTGTTTTTCAGCTAAAAATGCGTCAAATCAATGTGTCAAACAGAAAAAAGTTGACTTAGATGATTGTTCCAATAGCGAAAATATAAAAAACTTAAATTCGGTTCCGATGTTTAGGGTAAAAACAGAACTTGCAGAAGTTGAGCAAAAAAGACCTCCGATAATGTTATCAGTTAAAATTGAAGGTAAGCCGATTCAAATTGAACTAGATACTGGAGCTGCCGTCTCAACTTGTAGTTTAAAAGAATTCAGAAAATTATCTGATAAAGAAATAAAACCTACAAGCATTATTTTGAAAACGTATAGAGGTGATACTGTTGTACCATTGGGTTATGTTACTGTAAGAGTTGAGTATCAAAATCAAAAGCGAAATTTAAATTTGTATATTGTCAAAGAGGATTTAGATACAATTTTTGGTAGGGAATGGTTGTATGAAATAACTATTGATTGGTCTTGTATTAAGAAAATTCAAGTATCTACTCCAGCTAAGGAGCGTTTGGATAAATTGTTGCATAACTATAAAGAACTTTTTGAATCATCAATAGGGGAGATTAAGAACTATAAATGCAAGTTGGAACTTAAACCAGATTCCAAACCAATATTTTGTCGACCTAGAGTTGTTCCCTTTGCTCTAAAAAGTAGAGTTGAAGAGGAAATTGATCGACTTAAACAGGAAGGCATTATTGAAAAGTGTTCAATTTCGGATTGGGCTACTCCTGTAGTACCAATTGTTAAGCCAAATGAGAAAATTAGATTATGTGCTGACTATTCAGTAACAATAAATAAACACCTAAAGGTACAGCAGCATCCTCTTCCTAGAGTTGAAGAAATCTTTTCTTCATTAAGTGATGGCAAAATATTTAGTGTAATAGATTTTCAGCAGGTCTACTTACAGATGAGATTAAGTGAGGAAAGTGAAGGTCTATTAACTATTAATACCCAAAAAGGTCTTTATAAGTGTAAAAGATTAATGTATGGTGTCAATGCTGCACCCGCGATTTGGCAAAAATACATAGAAGGGGTATTTAAAGGTTTAGAAGGGGTCGAAGTATTTTTTGACGATGCCAGAATAGCATCTCCAGATATTGAAACTCATTTTGAGAGATTAAATAACTTTTTTGAGCGATGTCGAGAAAATGGGTTAAGAATTAACAAAGACAAAAGTAAATATTTCCAAGATGAAATCGAATATTTTGGGCTATAAGATTAATGCGCAGGGGTTGTTAAAGACCGATGAAAAGATTAAAGCAATAAAAAATGCAAAAGTTCCAAAAAAGGTCCATGATATTCAATCTTTCATGGGACTGATAAACTTCTATGGTAGATTCTCTAAGGATTTAGCTACACTTGCATATCCTCTCCTAAAAGGAGAGTACCATTCCTTACTAAAAAGGGAGTACCATTTGTTTGGGACGAAACATGTGAGGAGGCATTTAACAATATTAAGGAAGAAATTTGTTCTGATAGGATTTTGATGCATTATGATCCAAAATTGCCTTTAATTTTAGCAACCGATGCCTCCCCAGTGGGAATTGGTGCAGTTCTTTCACATCGTCTATCTGATGGAACGGAAAGACCAATTTCTTTTGCGTCTAGGACTTTGTTCTCAAACAGAGCAGAGATATTCTCAAATTGATAAAGAGGCATTAAGCATCTCTTGGGGAGTTAAAAAGTTTTACTTGTATTTAAAGGGCAGGAAGTTCACCCTGCTAACAGATCATAAACCCCTGGTGTCAATCTTTGGTTCCAAAAAAGGATTGCCAGTGCTATCTGCAACTAGATTGCTTCACTATGCTCTTCAACTTCAAGGATTTGAGTTCGACATAGAGTATAGAAACACCAAAGATCATGGTAATGCGGACTGTCTCTCGCGATTACCCTTGGAATCTAAAGAACTTGAAATTAAGGACGATATTGCCATGTTCCAGCTCTCTCAAATAGAAACGACTCCTATCACAGCTAAGGACTTGGCTAGTGCAACAGCGAAAGATAAAGAGCTATTACCACTCCTACATACCTTGCAGTCTGGTGGACAATTAAAGGGAAGGGAAGCTGAGTATGGACTACAAGACGGTTGTATTCTCTATGGACAACGAGTTTGTATTCCAGAGTGTTATCATGCCAAAATCCTTCAAGAGTTACATCATGGTCACTTAGGCATTGTTAAGATGAAAGCCATCGCCCGTTCCTTCGTCTTTTGGAAAGGAATAGACAGTGACATCGAGCAAAGTGTTAAAAATTGCAGTGAATGTGCGAAACACAAATCTGACCCTCCGAAAGTTAAAGTCCATCACTGGGAGTACCCTAGTGCACCTTGGGAAAGGGTACACATAGATTATGCTGGACCTATTTTCGAACACATGTTCCTGTTGGTGGTAGACGCACACTCCAAATGGCTTGAAGTGTTCCCTCCAAAGAGTGCTACGCCATCCAAGACCATTGAGTGCCTGCTCGAGTGTTTTTCCAGATATGGGCTGCCGTTGACATTGGTCAGCGACAACGGTCCTCAATTCATGTCATCTGAATTTGAGATGTTCCTGAAGAACAATGGAGTGAAACACAAAACATGTGCTCCATTCAAGCCTTCTAGCAATGGACAGGCAGAGAGATATGTTTGTACACTAAAACAGTCCCTCAGAGCAATGTCCAACTTCCCAGGAACAATCCAACAAAAATTGTGCACTCTACTCATGCAGTACCGTAAGGCACCAAACTCCACCACTCTTCAGAGTCCAGCAATGCTATTCATGAAACGAGAAATTCGTACCAGGATTGATCTCGTTAGGCCTAATACAAAAAAACGCTATTGAGGAAAGAGTTCGTGAAGCGTGCGACTTCCAAGATAGGTTCTTCAAAGTGGGAGACAAAGTGGCTGCCCGCAACTATCGTCAAGGCGACAACAGATAGAGAATCGGTACAGTTGACCAAAGAGATGGTCAACTTCACTACACAATCAGCGTTTGTGGTCAACTGTGGAGACGACACATCGACCAACTCCGTGATGCAGGAGACCTCCCATCATCTGTTGTGTTTACACCGTTGCTGGTTCCTGGCCCAGATCGAACTTCGTCACCGCAGCAGCCTGGTGTGCCACCCCCTGACGTTCCTGGTCCTTTCCAGCAGGTTACTACTTCGGAGAGCCGTCCAGACGACAGTTCTCCTCCTGACTGTCATCCACAAACATCAGTCGCTTCAGTTCCTGATGTGAGACGTTCTACCCGAAACAGGAAACCACCTGCTCGACTGAACTATCGGGACTTCCCTTGATAAGAGGGAGGGATGTTAGATACTGATAATGACTATAGATGGCGCCATGAGTACTATCTTCAGTGTAAATAGTTGTTCTGTAAATATGTATTCATTCGGAAACATGTAGTTGTTAAGTGAGGTTGTCTATGCCTGTATTAAAAGAGATATGGTGAACTCCGAGAGTATTTATGAAACCCAAACCCCACGCAAACAAATTTAATTAAAAGAGAACAAAACAGCACAATTATTATTATTATTATTATTATTATCATAATCATTATTATTAATATTATTATTATTATCATTATTATTATTGTTATTATTATTATTTTCAACACCTAACTCTTTAAAGTAATTTGAGCTCCAAAATTTAACATACAAATAAATTTAATTAACCCTAATATTCAATGATTTTATAGCAGTAAAAAAAAAAAAGGTTCCTGAAAAAACTATTTATATGGGAAATTCTCTGAAAACTGAAATCACTACACCTAAAAAAAAACCTTGAAGGAATGTAAAAGTAATGAATTGTTATTAAAGTTAGATGTCCTAAGTATCATAAGGAAGCAATAAAAAAATGTAATGGCACAATTTAATTTAACTTTTTGACATTGAAAGTTCAATAATTTTAATGACTCTAAATTATGTAAAATAGAGAGGTGATTTTTAAAAGAAAAATTCAAGAAAAACTATAAAGATTGTACCTAATGTATTCATTAAAATTAGTAGAAATACAAAAGTACAATAATATTACATTCTAAGTAGAAAAAGTTATGAAACTAAGCTCAAAGTTTAAGTCCTTACACATGTCCCGTCAGCTGAAACATGCATTTTTTTTAATAAAAATGTATTTTAAATTTCAATTTTTATAAAACTTAATTTTTTCTTTTAAAATTCAATCACAAAGTGTTGTGCTGATTCTTAAAACAACACAAAAATTATTTCAGTTGTTATTTTAGAAAAAAGATATGTCCTGTGCATCAGTTTTTTAATAATTACATCAAAGCAAGATTTCTAAGTACACAATAATTTCGACAACATTTATCTGAGCAATTCTCTGAAAACTGAAACCATCACATCTAAAAAAGATCTCGAAGGAATATAAAAGTAATGGATTGCTACTAAAATCAAATGTTCAAATTGATTTAAATTTTTGACATTGAAAGTTCACTCATTACATTGATTCCAAATTATGTGAAACAGAGTGTAATAGATCGACATTTTTTAACTGAACAAATTTAAGAAAAACAAACAAAATTGTACTTAATGTAGTCATTATAATGAGTTGAAATATAAAAGTCCAATAATATTGCATTCTAGGTAAAAAAAAAGTCATAAAATTAAGTTCAAAATACATGTCCTTACACATGTCCGTGCGTCGGCGAAAAACATGCATTTTTTTTTAAATAAAAATATATTTTGAATTTAAATTTTTACCAAAATCAATTATTTTATTTTAAAATTTAACCACAAACTGGTGTGCAACTTCTTAAAAAAAAAAAAAAAATTAATTAAAATTGTTATTTTAGAAAACACATATGTCCCGTGCGTCAGTAATTTAACAATTGTGTAGAAGCAATATTTTTAAGTAAACAGATTATTTTAAATACAAATTTTGTAAAATTCCATATTTACTTTAAAACAGTTCTAAATTAATATCTTACTCCTCAAAAAAGGGAAAGTAAATAAGTCTTGCACATAGATTTAATACTTATGCATGTGTTCCAATCATCACTCCGAATTTTCAAATGCGAGACATCCACGAGAGGTTTTATCTTCATTTCCTTAGCGGAATAGGTAAATTTTGTTCTTTAACTGGCCATTTCCAAGTCTTCCTTCCTGCTTTTACCAGTAAAGAAATTTCAAAGTGTTCCTTGAAACTTGAAACTATTAAGCCAAGATATTTCCTGTTGTCAAATGGCACAATCACCCATTCACAAAATTTATAATCTTGTATTTTGTCTGTTGTTTCTAGAGTATTCTGAAGAAAGAGTGTTTTTTTTCCCCCGATGCATTGGCTTTTATTGTATGTTAATCCCTACTACCACTAACTGTAACTGCTTTTTGCCAAATAGTATTATCGCGTGAGAGGTCTTTATACAGAACACCTTTGTCTTAGGCTTTTGTGTTTACTTTTGAGCTCATAACATTGTGACATAATCCATTCTAACTTAAAATTATTTTCTAAGAATATTATTTTATTGTTTTTCATAACATAATAAATTCTTTTAAAAAAGATATCTTAAATTTTAAAAGCATTTTCAAGTTGTCGAGAAATGAGGTTGTTTGTACAAATACCAAGTACTATTCCATTCACTAAAAAGATAAAAAATTAATATATAAGGCAATTTTAAAGTGCCTCGGTAAATTTGTATTACCGAAAAAAAATCATTAGTTATTTTTATTTTTTTCTTAAAAACATAATTATCTATGCTCCACAAAGGGTATACAATAGGTGAATAACAATAACAAATCTATCTAACGAAATTTTCCAAAATTGTGCCCACTTTGAGTGGAAAATAAAGTATGTATAATTTGCCTAACAAAATATACAAAAACTGTAACTGTAAAATATCACTGTTGCCCACTTACAAAATAATATTTTCCGTGGGTTGGTTTCAGAATGTCTCGTGTATAAGTTTCCAAATGTCCCGTGCGTCAGTTCACGTTTTTGTTTATTAAATCCACAAAAATAACTCTTTTGCAAATATTTTGATAGATATAGTATTATTAACAATTACCCAAATATCCCTATGAATTTCATAATTTTAGTGCTTATAAATTCAGAGAAAATTTAAACTTTTGTCTTGAACGTAATTTTCTTTTGTTTCTCCATGTCCCGTGCGTCAGCTGCCTATAAATGCATATTTGACCTAGTAAAAACAATTATTTTTCCATATAACTTTGCGAACAACTAAAATTATAGAAAACGAAAACATAACTACTAAATTCAATAATTTGTTATTCTAATTTGTTTAAGAGTACAAAAAAGAGCTCAAAATTTCCCGTGCATCAGCCAGATAATTGCCCATTAGGGCGTATCGAAAAAATCGAATTTTATCAAATCTCTTAGCGGTAGTGCGGAAAATTTGTGGACACTCATCAGTAATAAGTGTGTGAAATTTTAAAACTCTGGGTTAATATCTTCTGTCGCCTCAATGGCCCCAAAGTTCCGAAAATTGGGCTAAAAGGGTTAAAATTCAAAAATTCCTAAAAATTCCCATATTTCGTTTAACGATTGTGGGTAGTGGTTAAATGTTAGTATTGTTTAACAACAACTATAATTTTTTTTTAAATTATAGGTTAATATCTTCTGTCGCCTCAGTGAACCAGAAATTCCGGAAATTTGTATAAAAAGGAATACAATTCAGTATTTAATCAGCAGTCGCAGATTTCGTTGATTGTTTTGAGGTAGCGCGTAATAAAAATTACTTTTTTCAACAACAAAAAGTATGCAAAAATTATTGGTTAATATCATCTACCACACTGGGTTTGGCGTATTGCCAGAAAAGTAAAGTGGAATACCCCTATTTTCACCCCGAGAAACAAATCGGAGCCACTAATAAATCACGTGATCACTTTAATTTGTTTAGTATTTAGTTTAACTTTAGAATATTTTCTTTCAATTAGTTTCGATCTTCATATCAAACATATTTGCAGCAATGTAGTCGTTTCTTTTTAAGGAATATTTTTTTACTCGTAGTTTAGTGTCTTAGTCATTTGTTAGTAAAAGATATTGGTAAATATTAGAAATCCAAGAATCATCGCATTCAAAGCTTTCAAGTCGACAAATGCTGCAATGCCCTATTTTTGGAACACCGAAGGATTTTTCACGCATGCTGCTAACACACGAAGACGCCATAAGATGTTGCGTTCATGACAGATGGAGTATTGGTAATGAAACTGATGGAAATAAAGAACCATGCTTCTCTCTTATTGCAGAAACTGTTGCTTTGAAAATTGAAAGGTTATACGTCGATTCATCCATTCCTTCTGTTTCACATAAGCGTGTTTGCGATATGATACACACTTACCATAAAAAATATCGTTTAATCATGAAAAATATAAAACGTGTGGGAAGAAGCAAGACTGCTCTTGAAAATGTTGAGAACTGTAAAACGGAAGCAAAGAAACTATTCGACATATCTTCCTGTAAATGCGCTATTTTTAAGGAGTGTACCTGTCCAAAAGAGAGCAAAGTTCCGCCAAATGAGCTGGCGTTCCTCAAAGACCAAAGAACGGAAAGAAAAATGTTCATTGGAAGTGTTGATGTACCCGAAACAAAACGACTTCAGAAACGTCAAATGCGAGTACAACAAAATACTGTGCAAAGTAAAAAAAGGCGTCTCCTGCTTCTGTTTCAAGCTTTATTCTGGAAAATGAAGATATGATGGAGGCGGAGGTGATTACCAAAGACGCGCCCTACACACCGTTTCTTCAGCAGGATTCAAGGAGTCTTCAGATGCGTGTAAAATTGGACAACGCAATTATTGTCAGTCAAAGATATAGTGTTTCTAACAGAGCCACTGCTGCTATTGCATCGAGTGTTATGAAAGATTTGGGTTGAATATCGAAATCGAATTCCAGTCTCTTCACAGACAAAAACAAAGTATGGAGGGACAAATCAAGAGTTTACAAGCAAATGGTATCAAAATTAAATGAAAATCGTTCCAATATATTTGGCCTTTATTTTGATGGCTGACATGACAAAACTTTAACATCAGAAACACTCAAGGGAAAGCAGTTCCAAAGAACAATTATAGAAGCGCATTACTGTATTGTATCGGAGCCCGGTTCTTCGTACGTGGGGTATGTTACACCTGAAAGTGGATGTGGTCTTCATGTATCGAACAGCATTTACTAATACGTAACAAGTACTTTTTAGCAAGCTCACAGTTGTCGGGTGTGACGGCAATATGGTGAACACATGAATGTTTACTGGTGTAATTCGCAGGCTTGAAATGAAACTTCAGAGACCACTCCAATGGATTGTCTGCTTACTTCATTTTAATGAGTTGTCATTACGACACTTATTCCAGTCAATAGACGGCAAGTCTTCTGGCCCTTCATCTTACACTGGAGACTTTGGACGAAAACTTAAAGGATGTGAAAAACTTTCAGTTGTTGCTTTTAATAATATTAAATGCGAGTTGCCACACATTGATAGTAGATTACTCAGTTCAGATCAGAAATACTTATTCGACATTTGCACTGCCATTAGTTCTGGCATTTGTAGTTTGGATCTAACTAACCGAGAACCAGGAACGTTGAATTTGGCCCGCTGGCTAACAACTGCAAATCGAATACTAATACTGAGGTTATATATATCTACATCAGACCCATCAAATGAGCTACTAACTTTAGTTGAATTCATTCTAAGAGTCTACGCACCCTCAATGGTTCCGAATTAAGATTAGTCACTCCATAAAAGACGGTCCTAGACATCTGTGGCATTTCATAAGCTCATCTCGGTACTTTCCTAAGAAGTATTGTGATGTAATCAATCCAGTTATTTCTCGAAACGCTTATTTTGCTGCTACAGAAAACATGCTTTTGGCCATGTTAACTGATGAAAGATGTCATATCAGAATCATTGCAGCTCGAAGAATAATAAAGGCAAGAGAAATTAGCAGAGGTGTGCGCAGATTCGTTATTCCTGATATCAATTTTGAAGCTGAAGACTACATTGATTTCATTGACTGGAAAAATTGTTTTGTGACATTGCCGCCAGTTCTTCGAGAGATAAGTTCTCAAGATCTTTTGAAAATGACAGAGGACGGTATGCCGAAGGCCTGCTAGCAGCACTTCATACAATTTCCTTCATATACACAAGCAGTCGTGCGAATTGTGAAACTTTTCACGGCAGCCTCGAGAAAACAGTTGGGACTGAAAACAGGGATAAATTCATAAGAGCTACTCTAGAATCCAGAAAACACATGTCGAAATTCGAGACAAAAAAGTATTACAAGTAGTATTGCTATCGTCAATTGTATATTTGAAAGGCAATAAAATATCTGATCCCTTTAAAATGAGGTAAGTTTGACGTGTATTTTTTATTTATTTTTTGGAAATTTAGCTTTTTATTTTCAAAATTTGGTGTTGCTGAGGTAGCAGAAGATATTAACCTATAATTATAAAAAAAATTCTAGTTGTTGTTGTCAAAAATAGTAACTATTTAGCACCATCCTTAAACTTACAGCGAAATCTGGAATTTTTTATGAATTTTTGAATTTTAATCACTTTTAGCCCAAATTTCGGAACTTTCGAGCTATTGAGGCGACAGAAGATATTATCCCAAAGTTTTAAAATTACACACTTATTAGTAATGGGTGTCCGCAAATTTTCCGCACTTCCGCTAAAAGATTTGAAAAATTTCGATTTTTTTCGATAAGCCCTATTGCCCATATAGTAAATTTCCTTTATATTTGTAACTGTCATTAAAGTAGACTAATATATGGTGAAAATATCTTCTATCTCAACTTCTTGCAAAGTTAAGAAACCATAAATATGAGTATTGATCCAGAAACTCTGCATTGAATTTCCCTCATCTTGCAAGATTTATTCTACAACTGGTTAATTTTAATTAGCAACCAAACCAAACAAAAAGGACCATAGACTTTACAGAATTGTAATTTTTACAACTCAAAAATCATGCATCATCTAGAAGGGACAGCATTGGAGTCTAATAGGAAAGTAAAATCTTTTCAATTAGTTTCTACTTACCAATTTATAATTTAATTTTTCAATTGATAATTTAACTCCATAAATGAATATTTACGTTAAGTTTATTTTCCTCAACTAAATTTAAATAGGTATTTAATTTTTCCCTGATTTACGATCGCTGGTATTTTTTTTTTTCTTTTTTTTTTTTTCTTTTTTTTTTTTTTCTTCTTTTCTCGTTTGAGCTTGTTTCTTGATACTGACTATAAATTGATGGATCTATTTCCTTTTCATCTTCAACCAACACTAATGAAGTAATATAAACCATAAAAACAGAGTATCTAAAAAATCTTTTATATGCATTGTCAATTTTTATATTCATTAGCACAGTCCGGTATCAAAACCATTTCTATCAGCAAAATGTGAATCAAACTACGTTTCAAAAGTTATTTATTAAAAATGAACATCATCCAAATATCATTTATTTATTATGAGTGTAAAAATTTTATTATTTATTTATTTAAAAAAAATTGGCTACAGTAAAGAGAACAATGGTCTGTACATTGCTCTTTTATCGCGATTGAATGACGGCAAGTTAGTTTATTAGTATTCCGTAAAACCGACCTTTTAGTGACAGTTACAGCCCTAAAATTTGATAGATTGCATTGTCATCGACATTGAACCTATCTGCCAAGTTTCAGCTCGATTGGATGACGACAAGTAGGTTAATTAGGCCTCCGCAGATTCCGCCGCCATTGACAAACATACATACAAAAATCGAAGTTAATATAAAGAATTTAAAAAGTTTATAAAAAGGCTATGTGAGCTTGTGATCAATATTGCCAGACCAAAATTAAATATAATGCAGGCACGTGTGATATGTCAAATGAAGGATCACCTTGATACGAGTTTTTGTTCCCAAATGGAACTGAATGTTGCAACTAGAAATTCCTGCAAGAATTAAATCAATTTGCTAATCATTAAGTCTAAACTATAAATACAACACATATGTGTCGTATACCAATATACAGGCCTTCATAAGAATACTTCAATTGCATAAATTAACGAAAATGTCTTAAAATTCCTCCGGAAGAGTAATTCTTTTTTTTCTCTCAAAACCAAAAAGTGGTTGATTTTATAAAAATAGTCAACGATTAAGTTCCATCACTGAGAATAAAACCATTACGAATCTTAGACAAAACTAAAAATACTTACTGAGATACCCTGTAAATATAGACTGAGGAAACATGTTCCTGTTGTTCATATTATTCTGAATAGTTGGTTGCAAAGCTCCTCCAGTAAAAGCGAATATTATTGATCCATAAGATTTGACAACGTCTAAGAATCTCGGACTATCATACGTGGAAAAAGTTCCTACTCTCTTCTTATCGATAAAGAAAGCCGCGAGAGCGACAGCAACAAAAATAGAACATGCTAACACATCAAAAATAGCTAAGAACCTGAAAAAGAATGAATAAAATATAGAGAATTCGTCTAAATATCTAAATGGATTATTGTATCCTGAAAAATGTTTTTAGTTGAACTAAAATAAATTAACACAATTTACTAAAAACCAAAACTTCCAGTTGCTTGCAGGTCATAGTTAGAAAATAAGGAACTTACATACTATTCCTATTCCGTCGAACGTTGGATAGACAAAAGAATCATAAAATTTTTAATGAGTCTTAAAATAAATATAAGCAGTACTGATATGAGCTTTTAATTGCAAACATTTTTATGCCATCATATGGCATAAAAATCTTGGCAGATGAGACAAGTTGGTAGTCCATTTTTGTTTGGAATAAATGCAACAATTCCGCAACGAATTCTTTCTTAAATTCGCGATTCTTCCCTTGCTTTTAGACGAAGTTGAGACCACGTTTTTCAATATAGTATATCAAAAGCAAAGGCCAAAGGCGTTACAAAAGTGCACGCAACCACGAAATTTTACAACGAAAGATGCTATCTACGGAGACGAGAAAACAACGAACGTCAACAAAAACAAGTTGTAACTGAGACTAAGATATCAGATGGGCATTGATTTTAAGTTGGTATTTGAGAACCATGTTACCAGTCCACCATACCCATCTCGCTGTGTTTCGTCGCGTTTTCCTTACTGGGTTGGAAATTACCTTTATTATGAGTTTACCCAAACAAAGGCAAGGTTCCATTTCCAGTACAGTCACATCTTGATAAATTGGAGCGTAGTAAAACACAGGTAAATAAGCTATTCCAATTTCGATTAACTAATTTTAAAGGTGTGGAATGTTTTGTACGAGGAATTTCCCAACGACTTAGTTCCAATATAGTCACAATTATAAAATTAGGAACAAATGTCAATGAGGACAAGCATGGATAAAGATATTCCGATTTTGATCAGCCAATTTTCAAGAATCGAAATGGTATCAAATGTCCGAAATGTAGAATGCATGACTGTCTTTTTAATGGTAAAATGCACAAGGTAAAATTTCGTAGCGAAGCACGGGTATTAAGCTAGTATGTATTATTTACTAATAATAAATAAATTTTTTAAAAATAGGACTTACAAAAAAGAAATACGTACACTATTTATAATTATATACAGAAAAATTGCGTAACAGTATTTATAAAATGAAATAAGTTGATTATGAAATAACTATCCAGTTGTTACTCACCAAAAATCTTTGAGAGTTCCTAGCCAAGTGAGAGGTATCAAAAGCAATACACAAACCGCAAAAACATAACAATACTTCAAATATTGCGAGGACGCTTCTTCTATCAACTGTGCAATCAGAGCCAGAAATACCAAACAAAATACTATTTGATTCAAAACAACAAATATCGTCACTAAGTTCCTAAAATAAAGCAGACGTAGCAAATTACATTTAATTTAAACCTATATTTAAAGGTATGGTCAACTAACCGAAAGTCGGGTGTCTATTTTAACTGAAAATTGCATTATTTTACATTTCGGTGGCTTTTATATAAAACTTACTATACTGGGACGAAAAGTAGTATGCATACAGATATATTTTAAAATGTAAAATGTGATATCTTCAGAGTGAAGGACGTAAGAAACAAATCACTAGTACTTCAAACTTTCTTTTACCCAAATTCTCCCAGTTTTTATAAAAAATAATTATAAAAACGTACTCCAAACCATTCTTTTCTGTATGAGAAAAATGAAACATGGCGTCCTGGAAACTTCTTTATAGACTATACTAAATTAACATCTATTCAAACTTATACAAATAAAAATTTGAAGACCAACAACAGGATCCAGTGCCAACAGGGTTAATTGAGCCAGGGGAAGCTAAAAGTTAATAAAAGTTTGTTAATAAAGAAGTAAATTAATGTTAGCTTTTCCTATCCTCCCGAAAGCAAATAATAAATAATATTGAACGAATTTTAAGTTAATTTTTTTTTTTTTTTTTTTTTTTTTTAATATGATGCATTTTTTTCTTTTTCCGATAATAGATATAATTAAATAATTACAAAGCAAGTAAACCCATAATTACAAAATTAAACTACACATACAAAGCGTAGCTTCTGTCTTTTCGTGCGTACTAAAATTAACATTTGTAATTCTTCAAAAAGTTGCATAATAATTATTTGAGTGTAAGTACAAAAGGGAATTTAATTGGAATTTCATATTTCAACGTTGAGAAAAGGTGGAGGAAGAAATGATTTTGGAAAGGAGTTGAGCGAAGAAGAAGTTCCCTTCACCAAAGGTTTTGGAGCACAACAAAGTTTTTTAACAGTCATGCAATCGAATTCTGGCGAAAAAAATTTTGGAGTAAAATAGAAATTTTTTAGAATGGTTTAAACTAGAAAATTTAACTAATTTTTACTTTCAATTACCCATATGTTTACATAGGGTAGTGAAAGTATAGCATTCGGTCAAAAAAGTATTTTAGATTTTTTTTTTTTTTTTTTTTTTTTGCATTTGTCCACGTTTTGGAACATCATGATTGGATCGTCAACGATTAATTTGTTTCTGTTTCACGCACAAGAAAGGACAATGTAATATCTATCGAATAACACTACCAATTTCGCCATTTTTTTCTTTCTTTCTTTTTCTTTTTTTTTCTTTCTTCTTTTTTCCCCATGTAAAAATTATTACCAAAAATATCACCAAAGTGGCCATTTTTATCTAAATGAGTGAAAATATGAAAATGGTAAATAACACTATAAAATTTAATGCAATGACGGATATTATAGTGTAATTGAATACTGTGCGATGTTCCACACCCCAAGTTTTTTCAATATAAGGAGTTGCCTTTCTTCGGACTTTTTTTAAAATCTTAATGAATTCAAATCCCAAACACTCCCACTATCCCCTTCATGCAAGGACGTAGGCAGGTGAAGGTGACCCCCCCCCCTCCCCCTCGAACGAAATCCTGGCTACGGTCTTGCCTGCATGGACCCGCATGGCGGAGACCCGACATTATATATCTCAGCTTTTGACACTTCCCGAAACAACGTAATTCAAGCTCGCTTCATTCGCTAAAAGCGTCATTGCTATGCAAGCACAAGCTTGTTTTGCTAGCCGAAAAGTTTATTGGTATGTAAGCGCAAGCTCACTTCTTCTCGTTTAAAGATTCATTGCTATACAAGCACAGACTCGCTTCGCTCGCTGAAAGGTTAATTGCTACGTAAACCCTTAATTAAAACTCCTCATCATCAAGAGAATTTTTTTTTCCTGTTATTATAATAATACAACCCTCCCTCATCCCTATGAGAATATTTTAACATTTTGTTTGTGAACCCAGATTTAGAAGGCCAGAACTACTTATGTTTGAAATTTCAGAATTAGTCACTTTATTAAATTACAACTTTTAAATTGAATAAGTCACTTAATAACTCTAAAAATTTTAATTAATTCTCACATTAATAAAATTCTAGAATTTCTATTGATGACGTATCATTTAAAAAATAATGAATAACTCTCTGGGCTGTTGAATTTATTTATTACTTTCAATTACCCATATGTATACATAGGGCTAAAGAAAGGCATAAAGAAAGTATAACTTCCAGTCAAAAAAATTGTGTGCATTTCTCCGCGTTTTGGAACATCCTGATTTCAAAAAAGTTGTCTAGAAAAAATGCCTGTCTGTGTGTCTGTGGTCAGCATAACTCACAAACAAATTGACTTGTAATGTTCAAATTTGGTGTGCCAGTTGGTGGTGGCTATGGTACCTACCGTAAAGGTTTTCGTCAAAATCACGCATGAGTAATGCGAGTAAGGTAGATGCCATTGAAAAAATCATGTTTTTCTATAATTGCTAAAAAAACGTCTCTAACGATTTTGTTCAAAACCGCTGTGGTAATGCCTTTTATTGTGTTCTAAACATTCCCACCTACGAAATTATCGTAAAAATGCTTTAATGGCGTAAAAAGTTGAAAAACGAATGCTTTCAACTCAGAGTTCTCTCTCCTTGAGCATACCTCATCAACGATCATTTCTTCTCCTTTCCTCAGTCTCACTTATAAAAAAGGACAGTATAAGAATTATGGAAAAGTATATCGCCAAAATCATCATTTTGGCGGAGGTTTTTTTTTTTTTTTTTTTTAAATAAAAGACCAAGGTACAAGAATTATCGCAAAAAATATCGTCAAATTGACCATTTCTTCTATATGAAGGAGGAAAATATAAAAACGGTAAATAACACAAATCCACATCAGTATAATAGTGTAATTGAAAGTTGTGCGATGTTCCACTTCCACACACCTAGTTTTGTTTGAAAACATCTTCAAATTAACAAGATTTTTTTTTAAGTTTATTTATTGCTCTGATAAAATTGTTGAAATGGATCAATTTTGTAACTTCCTAAAAATAAGAGTTTTGGATATTTTGAGATCGAGCTGAGCTGTGAATACAGGTTTAGTTTTCGGAACAGTTGTAATATCCCAGCTGTTGAATCAAGATGACGAAGATCGAATGTGAGCTTTTTTAGCATTATTGCTGTTGTTTTAAAGAATTATATAATTCTTCGTAAAGAATAAAGAAAGCACTTTGTAAACCTGTCACATCTAAACCTGTAACATCAGTTCTTTAAAAGAAATTCATAACAATATGCTTCCGTAAAAATATTCAATCCTCAGAATTAGTATTCTAGTATTATACACTTTAATTTTGCACAAAACCACTGGTAAGATGAAGTTCGTTTCTATTGTAATATTCTATAATATGCATTTAATGACTTAATATACGAAAGAAACTTACTTCAACCATACCCCAGCAACTCTAAAAGCAATTTCGGAATATGGGGATCTGTATCGCCTTTTATATTCCGGCCATCGTTCTTGCATAATAATCCAACACCATCCTATGACCATACCACAGTAAAGAGAGTTTACTCCACATATTAAGATCAGGAATACACCATACCAACCTGAATGGAAAATATCAAAAACAACTTTTTCTATGCCACATTTTTCAACTCAGCATGTTGTAATAAACGTGTGTAGACATGAAAAAAAAAAAAAAAAAAAAAAAAAGGGGGGGGGGGGATGGGGGGGGGGGGAAGGAGAAAAAAAAAGATAAAAAAAAATCATCGAAATTTTGTTGTTTGACCCAAAGCATCATTCATTTTCTACCTAAGCTTTGATTACCCTTTGATGTTAAAATTAAGGTGATTGAAAGTAAAGATTACTCACGTAGTTGCCTTTTGAATTTAAATTCGTAATTCAGAAAATAATGACCGTACAAGATGACAAAATGCTAGATTTTTTTTTATCCTACCATTTATTTTATATGCTTTTTTTAAGATACTACATTTAAAGCTAAAGTTTTCAGATTTTGTTTCGCATGTTTGTTCAGTTTTGAAATGAATTGGTCATCTTAAATTTTATGTCAAGGATGGTGACAAAAAGATACCATCCTTTTCATTTATATGAAAATTTATTACCTGGATACAAATATTACAAAAATAATTACCAGATTCCTTTAATGCAAATGGCAAAGTAATAATGGAAGAACCTGTAACAGAGCTATTCACGAATATCGCCGCCATATCGCCTGAAAGTAAATTTTTTGGCTTTGTAAATTTGTTTTGCTTATTCACTTCTGTTTTCTCATGATTTTCATCATACCCAGGAGGAAGTTTGTCGAAAAAAGCACTGCTAAACTCTTCATTCTCCATTACAGTTCTCAACGCAATTTTTACTTTTCTGAAAACTATAAACTTAGTAAAAAAGTTAAAGTTGGCTATGTTTTCTTTTTTTCCCTTTCTGAAGTTAAGGTAAACTTTAATATTTATCTGTTAAGAAATCTGTAGAGACAAGAATTAAATCATCTTACACCATCGATATAGATAAACAACTGGATAGACTGCTTAACGCTGGGGAAATGAAGCCATTGCCAGATGCCGTTGGTGGGAAATAAAATACGGATTGAAAATAAAATATTGGGTTGTACACAGTAGAAATGTCAATAGTGTACTTTAATTCTGTAATCTGTCGTGGCCTCAATGTCCTCTCGTTGGTGTGGTGGGGTCGGAGAGAGGAGAAGATTGCTATCTCGTATTCTTCTAGATGCTCAAAATTACGAGACGTATTTGGCTGTGTTAAGCACTTTATAAGTGGCAGAAATAGACAGTCGGTGGTTTCAAAACAAAACAAAAATAATGTGCAAAAAAATATCTACTCTAGCACTTTACAAGGCTTTTCGCATTCCCACCCAACTATAAAAGTCTAGATGACAGAACCAATCAAAGGTAATTCAATTGTGATGATGATTTAAGAAAAGGCTTGACAATTGCATGCAACATTGTAAAATTGTGTTAAAATTATATTTAAATACAAAATAATTATTATATTTATTTTTACTTTAGGTAAATAGCCTGAAGAAATATTTTTTTTGTTACATTGATAATTGAATTTCAAATTGTAACTGTAAAGCTTAACTGCGTAATGTGAAAGAATAATTTCTCAGCAACTACAGTAACCAGTAACGTAACGTGCTTGAAAATGGTTAAATAAACAACTGCGTTATCTGAACATCTCCGTCTTCTTAAGTATGTTCCCCTTTAAATTCACGCCACCTATAATAATGAATTAATCTAACTAGAGTTCTAAAACACACACAATAAATCTATAAATGAGAAAACTGATACTCTGTGACATAATTGAGTGTATTTTTGAAGGTGGTAAATATTGCATTCAAAAGAGACCATGTATTATCTCTTTATTAAAAAATCACAACAGAGTCTTGTATAAATTAAACCACATTCCATCTCCTCAACACGACAGTAGAAAGTATCTGAAGCATTTGAAGATTATCCATGTGAAATTATCTTTAGTTGTAAAACGGTTTCAATAATTTCCGACGATTGAGTGTATAAAGATAAAAAAATACCAATAGAAATTCTGCGTACAATATGGGAGTCGAGACAGATTTAGCCTAAAGATTTAAGCTGTTTCAGACTTATATGGTGCTTTGCACAAAAATTATATTTAGTTATATTTATAAAAAAAATTCTGTATTTGCATAATAATAATGTAATCCATAAAAACAAAGTTTTTAATACAAATGTTTTATATGCATTGCCAATTTTTATATTCTTTAACTTAACGCCGTTTCTGCTGTCAGCGTATGCTTGATGTTTACATTTAATTTTAAATATTAAAAACATTTCTATCAGTAAAATATACGGCAAACTACTTTTCAAAATTTATTTATTAAAATTGAATGAGAATTTATGCATTCAAGTTCAAATATCTCTTATTTATTCTGATTAAAACAATTTTGGCAACAGAAAAGTATTTCAACTATGATTGGTTAAAATTCTTTCACTTACAGCCTTAGTACGCAACGCAACGTTGAATTGATTGGACTACCCTCCATAGTAAATTTATGCATTCGCACCCAATTATCTTTTATTTATTCTGATTAAAATAATGTTGGCAACAGGAAAGAGTTTCAACAACAATCGGTTAAATGGAACTTATTAGTATTTAAAAACGGTTATAGAAACGTGTGTAAAAGTGACCTTTTAGTGACTGTGACAGTGTCAAAATTTGATTAAATGCATTGTCATCGACATCGAATCTATCTGCCAAGTTTCAGACCGATTGAATTTCTGCAAGTAGGTTAATTAGGTCTCTGCAGATTTTCCCGGCAGTGACATATACACCCCCACACACACCAATTGAAATTAATATTAGGGATTTAAAAAGAGAAATAAAAAGAGTTAAATAAGTACTTCATAAGAGATATTATTTAGAAAAAATAAAAAAAATTTCGTGCGAACCCTGTCACCCAGTAACTTGGATTTAACGTCCAACACAACTACGTGCCATATTATCGCTACTGTGCGTCAAAAGTGTCGCGGTATCATTGAAACTTTGAATAAAAGTAAAAGTAAACAACAAAATGTGCACTCCATTATGCGAGTGAGTACTAATTGGAACTTCTAGATAGCTCGTAAGCTGTTTCTGCTCTTTATGAAAGTGAAGTCAATTGAATTGCCGCAATACTGCTCCCAATCTATTGCATTGTAATAGGTCTAGTCTGGGGGAGGGGGGGGGGGAGTTGCTAATATAGATCTCTTTGGTGATTGCTAAGCCTTCTTCGGCTTCAAGCAAATAAACAACTATCTAGAAGTTATAGTTAGGGATAAGTGGTAAAACTATCACCAAGAAGATATTACTTTTACTCACCACTTTTTCCATTATGGAAATATATGCTATTGACCGTTCCTTTTCCTTTAAAAATATAGAAAAATATAATTTAATTTTCAGACAGGGGTGTTGTAGATTCGTGTATTAAAGGTCAAAATTTCAAAAGAGTAAAAAAAACAAATAACAAATCTTTATCATAATCACGTACTAGTTATATGTGTCCCGGCGTTTCCTAATGCTTGAAAAGGAATAAATGCGTGTTATTAATTAGAAACAATATACGAATCGCAGTACACTATCACATTTGAAGCAACTCTTTCAGTAACTTTCGCTCAGTAGCACAATAAGCACTAAAACAATTCTAATTACCAATGGTGAAGAGTAGTTAGAAATTGGGCATCCTGGGCCATGGAGCGACCGAGCGACGGTATGATATGGGGGCGTGGTTATGACGTCACCGGAAGTCACGTGACCGGAAGTGGAGTTGAGTTGTTCCCCTCCTGCTGCTGTTTCAGTTTCGGTTTCGTTATAAGCTGTCTGTGTATGACGTCACAGTGGGAATGACGTCATAATGTGTTTTATATCAAAGTTTTGATTGGTGGCAACACTTTTTTAGTTTCGGTTTATCTAGCAGACGGAGTTGAGTTGTTCTAGGACTGCTTCTTAGTGAATAAGTTAGAGTGATAGATTTTTATTGCATGACGTCACAGTGGGTATGACGTCATAATTTGTTTTATATCAAATTTTTGAGCGGTGGCAACACTTTTTAGTTTTTGTTTCCAGTTAAATGGGGTTGAGTTGTTCTAGGGCTGCTTCTAAGTTAGAGTTATAGATATTTTTACTAGTGACGTCACAGTGAGTATGACGTCATAACTTGCTTAACGTTAAAAGTTTTGAGCGGAGGCAACACTTTTTAGTTTCGATTTACCTTTCAGGTGGAGTTGAGTTGTTTTAGGGCTGCTTCTAAACGAATAACTTAGAGTTATAGATATTTTTACTAGTGACATCACAGTGGGAATGACGTCATAACTTGCTTTATGTTAGAGATCGGCAAAATACTTGCTTGCGATTGGTCGGTTTTAGACACATCACCAAATACTCTCTTCTCATTGGTTGAAATGTGTCACGTGATTTCATTGGCTATACAGTTTAGTAAGATAGTTTTCTACAAAATTTAAGGTAGTGGCACCATCTAGGGATGAATTTTAAGAGTCATTTATATTAAATTTCTAAGATCAGAGATACATGCAAATAAAAAAAAAATCTTAACACGACTTTTAAATTTAATAAAAGTGAAGGCCATTTGCTAAGGGTCTAAAAGAACCCTAACCCCGAGCTACACGTGACATTTCAATATTTTACCAAACAATTGTTAAAATATCGACTATCGAACGTTGCCTTCATGGTAACTCATCTACCCACCCCCCTTCCCTAACCAATTTTGAATAAGCTAATTTGAAAGACTTTAGAAAATGTTAATTATTTTGAAGTTAAATTTTAAAAGTGAGGACCCACCTCCAGCCCGATACCTCTTTTAGGAAGAATTGGTACCGCCTCACTCCACCCTATCAACAACAAAAAAAACTTATTCCAAAGAACGTATATTTCCTTGAAATATGAGGTCACTAACCAACCATCCAATAATATCTTTTAAGAAGACACCATCACCTCAAATCCTAATCAATTTTGAAATTTAGGAAATCTGAAAAGAAGATTTGTGAGAACGTATATTTCTCTCATGAATTAAATTTAATGGTCACATACAAAATCCTGGAAAAAAAAATTAACGTTAAATGAGCTTTTTAAAAATTTAGTTAAAGTAATATTTTAGTTAAATTAAGGCTTAAAGAGATAAAAAAATTAAGGATTAAATGAATGATTTAAGGAATTTTGAAGTGACCATAGGCATAACTAGTTATACCATCCTCCAACAGGTATCGCTTGTCATCAAATGCCGAGAGCGCTCGCTTTCTTTGTTGGATGGAGAAAGTGTGATGTTTTTCACTACCGATCCGATGCTGAACCACAGACGAAGGTTGTCGATTGAGAAGACAGTCTCTATAGGTCTGATGTTTTAGCTGTCTTTGAGCTGCTCTTGTGATTCCCTTGGCCGTTTGTTTCTCACCACACTCGCTTAAAATGGAATACATTTTGGAACGAAGCCCTATGAACTCCAAAGCAGATTTTCCGTTAAGTTCATCCTTAAAGTAACCGATTTTCTTCTTGTTAGACACATCGTGTAGGGGATGATCTGATGGATAGTCAGAAAAGTCAAAAAATCCCTTTAACTGCTGTAAGTCAGCAGTCAGATCTGGGGTGGTGAGTTCATAAGTGAGTGAATCTGTGTCGGTGAATAGTAGGCGGGCATTACTTCCAGACTTCTTCATGATGGCATTATAGTGGAAATCATACATTAAAACCTTGCTCAATTCTAAGATGGTGAAACCAGCATAAATGGGTCTATTAAGTGTGAGACTTTTAACTTTTCTTTGTACTGCTGCCAAGCTGTTATCAAATTCAGTGAAGGCATGGAAGGCAGGAGACGCGACCAGTTTCTTGGCTTTATGCGGGTTGTTCACCAACTGAACATCCACTCTATTCCTCAGATTTTCCATAGTTTTCCCGAACACCACATTGTTGAGAAGTTTGAAGAAATCTTTTTCAAACGATGTTTTGGCCAATTTTCTCTGCTCCGTATTAAATGCTATGTAGTCCTTCAGCCAAGGTTATTGGTAGAATTTTAGAATTCTTTGGACTTTAGTTAGTTTCAGTCCCAAGGAAAGGTATAGCTTCAGATTACGATAGTGTATAACATAATTCTTCTTTGACTGAAGATTCGGAACGAGTTTCTAACTGGAAGAAGCTGGCTTCATCTGCATTTCTTCCAAAATCTCGAGGGTGGTAGGAGACAGCATATTTGGCTTTATGGTGAAGCGTTCGGGAGCCAGAGAATAATCATTATGGAGATCGTGGAGTTCAGCAGGATAGTCGAGATCCACTTCTAGGATGAAACCCTCATTTGCATCATCTGCTTGGTCCAAGATGGTTTGAGTAGAGATGTTTTCAGGGTCCACCCACTGAAAATCACCAACAGGTAAATATTGAGACATGGCCCAACCTGAAAGAAAAATCCAATTAAATCATTCAATATTAACATAGAAGCTAAATAAAAAATGACAGTTTTAAAGTAAATTCATGCTTACCATAGAGGTTATTGGCATCCAGGTACAATATATGTTTCTTCTCCTCAGCAGCATTATATTCAGGACAACCTGGATGGTTTGCCTGGCTGTGACGATGGGTGATGACGGAGACTCCTCCCCGAATACCCTTCTCTATGAAGAGGTGCATGTTAATGTCAGTGAATAAATCCAAACCGACATCTGACATCTTGAGAGCGGCTTGCCACGCTAACCCCGGAGACGTCATCATGTGAGCGGCGTCTAGCTGGTAAAAGTCCAGAGTTAGGCGGCGGAAATTCTCAAAAACATCAGAGAGGATGAGCACATCCGTCTTCACGTACAGGTCGTGATATTCGCCAAGGTCTGTGATGCAGAAAGCTTCCCAAACAACTTGAGAGTGGTCATAATCTGCATCGGTGATGGAGGAGTTTGTAAGGGTGCTATAGAAGGCTTGCTGAGGTGGCAGAGATGTTTCTTGAAATTTAGTGAACGAGTCCATATACTCATAAGGGTACACTCCCTTCTTCAGCAAGAGATCTAAGGAAAAAATAAAAATTAAATGATATTGTTAAGAGAACATTTATATAATATTAACATTGACTATATTACGTACCATGGTTAGATGCGATAGAACTCTTCAAAATGTGAAACTTGTTTCTCTCCAGATTATCGACAAGTTTCTGAAGTGATGCGTTCAGAAACTGGAGACTGTCAATAAACTGGAGAGTCACCGGGATCTTATCAAGTTTCTTGGTGATGGAGAAGGAGATGTATTTCTCCATCGTTGTAGGGATGACTCCAATGTCATGATCAGCCACTTTCCCTAGCCCCTGCATGATCAAATGCGCATCATAATTCTTCAGGTTGTGGAAGACGCAGGGAATCATTTTCCGCAACCTGAAGGCAAGGTTGCATTCATTGTGGAGCACTTGACGGAACTGACCGGTCAAGTGATCGTGGTCGTTCACCCGATCAGTTCCTAGTCGGCCTTTGCAGAGGCCGCAATGAGTCGTTGCGTTGATTGTAATTTGATCCTGTGCAGTGATCTTCATGGGGATGATGGTGGTCAGCTTAATTGCTAACTCGTCCTTCTCTGCAATGATACTACTGATGAAGTGGTCCACTGCATCTTCTCCCCTGTAGACAGAACTGGGTTTGGTCGGCTTACTATCTGGACCTACTATAACGTACGCGTATCCACAGGGGACGTGGGTAGCTGTCTTCATAGTGGAAGTGGAGGTGGTGTCATTCAACTTCTCTACAAAGGCCTCAAAGTCCGCGTATATGATATACGGGACTTTCTGGGTGAACTTGTACTGACTGAATTTCAGTACACAGTCCTTTAGAGTCGGCATCTTGATGTGTTGGGGTGAGTGCTCGTTACAGTACGGGACATGTGCTTTGAGAGTCTCCTCCTTGGCAAAACGATGAAGACAGGAGAAACAGTAGAAGCTCGTGCCATGATGTTTAGTGAGGTTGGTGAGAAGCCTGAACATACTCTTAATTAGGCAATAATGCTGCCTCTCTCCTTCTATGATGTAAAGTAGGTTTATAACCTCAGGATCCTCCCTCTTAGAGATGTATAGGGGTAATATCTCATCATCTTCATAGCCGTAGACGTTAATGCGGAGATTGTTCAGTGCCTCCACAAAACGAACTTTGCAGGGTTGGACGGGACAGCTTACATTTCCCATCTTGAGCTCCTGCTCGTATTCTGCATAGTGGTCGACCCTATACGGATGATCTGTATGAGCAATGGGATGAAGAGCAGCCAGGACAGACCAGATGAAACATTTAGTGTCTTCGTTCTGGATGTTGAGGACGGCCTTCTTTGCTGCCAACTTGTTGGGCAACTTGAAGTGGCTGGCAGGGGCTAGAGGTTGGTACGTAGCAGTCTTCACCTCCACATGGATGATTTCATCGAGGACCCATCCAGATCCCCGCTTGATGAACTCATCGAAGGAGGACTTGATTTTGGCGAAGGCTTGGTCGATGTGTTCAGGGAGGACGCTGTCATCCAGCTCCATCTGCACCTTACTCCGGAAATAGGGTGTGGCAAATTCTTCATCTCCTTCATCACTCTTGCGAACGAACCGGATTTTAGACACAACATACCACTTGATAGCCCTCTTCTCTCCCAACTCCTCCTGCAGCACATCCTGAACTTGGGGAGTGCTTTCCCTAATGAAGAGAAGCAGGTCTCCAACTGCCTCTTCACTTGGGAATAAATGACGGGTGGCAAAGACATCGGACGTCTTCACCTCTACTCTCCTCCTTCTGGGCACAGAGGGTGCAGGTTGAATTCCTCCTACTTGAGCAACTCGATGGTGGGTGAGAAGATGTTGCATCATGACATCTTTACGACCGAAACTCTTTCCGCAGTCAGGACATGCATGAGTGGACTGGTTCTTCTTGTGGCTGTTCATATGTCTGATGAGGTTTGAGTTGGTGGTGAAGGATTTGTTGCAAACTCTACAAGTGAAATCCTTAGCACTTGAATGTATCTTCAGATGTGCGTTGAAGTGACCTTTGTGAATGAAGGACTTCTCACAAATGAAGCAGACCTGTTGAAAAAAAAAAAAAAAATAGGATGATTTTCAAGAAATTATTCGAAGTATGCAACATAGAAATAGTTACATGATAGTTATATCTATATTAAGAATTAAAAAAAAAAAAATTATTGAAGGCAACACATTTTTTCCAAAACTTTATTTAAAAATATCTTCTTCTGGAAAGCTCTCCTGAAAACACATTATTTGTAGAAATATCTAAAAACTTTATTGCAAAAATGGATTGAAAATCTTCAAATATATTAACCTAAAATATTTTTACAAAATATGTCTTCTCCAAAAATTATTTAATTTGTAAAATATCTGATAACATTTTATTTCTATAAACTATCTGCATCTGTGAAACATACTTTATTTTAAATCAAAGTACCTAAAAAACTCTCTCTGCGAAACATAATTTAAAAAACTAATACTTACATGAGGTTCAACAATGGAATTCATAACATTGGAAGGTCCAGCAATTGAGGATGCAGCATGTTGTGAGGGTCCAGCAACAGGAGTCTAAATGAAAAGAAAAAATTATTTAACATTTAAATAAGCTATTTTAACATATTCTTAACAATAGTTTATCCTTCGAATGTAATACTTACAGTTTTCTGATGGATTTTCATGTGCCGGGTAAGAGTAAATTTCTGTGTAAAACCCTTCTGACAGATGGTACAGACCTGTTGAAAATAAAACTTTGAGTAATATGTTTTTAAAGTTATTATTCTTTCATTATTTTCATGATAAAAATAATACTTACATGCAAGTCTTGTGAGGTGGATGCAGCATTGGAAGGTCCAGCAGCAGTAGATTCAACAACAACCTCCTAAAGTAAGATATTGAGAAATTATTCGAAGTTTTTTTACGTCAGAGAAAAATCGGGCGTGAATTTGGGGTGACTTTGAATAGTTACTGCACTGACAATTACTAAGTACAAAAGCAATAAAAATTTTAGAGTGAATTTAGGGCGACTTTGAATAGTTACAACATTGAAAATTACTAAGTACAAAAGTGACAAAAATTTTGGCGTGAATCTTATACTAATATTCAAGTGAATGACATTTAGAAAAAAATACTAAGTACAAAAGTAATACAAATTTTGGCGTGAATCTTATACTAATGAATGACATTTATAAAAAAGTTTTAAAGAACACATTATTGACGAATTTCAAATAAAATTGAGAAAGTTTCAAGTAAAAAAAAAATTATGCGACGTTAAATAACACAATTTAAAATTTATCTTAGACATTAAACATTCATTTCAATAAATTCATCTACTTAAAAGCAACAAGTTTAACCTTATTTAAAGAATATTCTTTTAGATACATAGTAAGTCATTTTAATAGTTTAAGATAAATACAATCTATAAGCACTCAAACATAATTTAAAAATATATTACTAAAAGAACACTTACTTGGTCATTAGGACTAGAGACAATGAGATCCATGGGAGAAGGAGAACGTGATGATGACATTATAAATAACTGAAATTGAAAAAATATATATATAAATATCGAAAGAAAAAAAAACCCATACATTTTCAATACAAGTTGGAAATAATTTTTATGTAATACTTGAATCGACTACTTTAACATGATGCGGTTGTTAAGCCTAACAAATGCACGCGATACTTAACCCTAACAATGAACGCGGTACTTAATCTAGCAATGGCATTCGATAGCCCATTTCAATATATAAATTTAACACACGATAAATAATTTCAGTTAAAATAATTTGTATACTAATATTAAATAATATACTGTTATGAATTTCTCCACTGAGGCAATGATGGCACAGTTTTCACGGTATACAAATATTTATTCTCTCTTCAGGAAACTCACAAAATTTATTCACAGGCAACAGTTTAATTACTCTCAAGCTTCAACACAAGCTTCAACAAGAATAACTTCGAATTCAGCGATTATACAAGCTCACTCCAATAGGTAAACAAAGCGATCAGCTTTCAAAGAAGTCCGAAGTCCATCTGAAAACTTTCCCGTTCTCCAGTCTTTTATATGCAAGCGCGTGAGACATTCTCGAAATTTCCAGCCAATTCATAGAAAAGAAATATCTCGAAACTTCTCGATTGCTTTAGGTGTTGCCACCTTTTTCTAACTTGTATAATCGCTATTAATTAATAAATAAAATAAGATAAAAATAAATTACAATAGAATTTTGAAATAATACGTCACTATTTATAATATATACAGACAATTTGTGCAACATTTCCCCCTTCTTAAAGACTGCACGTCCCGGGCAGTGAAGTCCTTAAGCCATTCAATGACTTCTACCATAATATGGGGCTAGCCTATTGTAGTGTACAACTCTAGGTTTACAGGAATTCTCACCACGACGTCGTTGATCTTCTTAAGGATCCCATACGGCCCTTCCCAGTTCGTCTGGAGCTTAGGGGAGAGTCCTTTCCGACGTTTGTCACCTTCCTGCAATGAACGGTCCATGGCCTTGGCATAATACCGGATCTTCATGCGCTTCATCATGATGTTGTTTCTCTCTCTGGCGAACCGATGTACGGCTTCCAAACGTGCCTGCAGATCATCTAGATACTGGACAGGCGAGGAAGGAGTGTCCGGTGGTAGTCCAAAGAGGAGGTTGCTGGGGAGCCTAAGGTCTCTTCCACACATCGTTAGAGATGGAGAAAATCCGGTGGTCTCGTGAGTTGCACTCCCGTATGCCAACAGAAGCGGTGAAAGTTTCTGATCCCCATCTTGCTGGTTATATGATTTTGAGATTGCGTCCGAATCATCCGCGGGTGCAGCTGATAGATCCCGGGACCTCCGTTCGATGCTTGTAACAGGAGTACGGATGTCAATTCCCTCGTCACTAACTTTGTCCATTTCCACATGAACCACTTCCTGGGAGGGTTTCATCAACGTCGCTTTCTTCGGTTCTCTCTCCGAGCCTGGAGAGGTACTTTCCATCGATGTGGACTCTTCAGCATTCTCTATGACATTGTCTTCATGAGCTACAATCCGATATACGCACAGCTCTTTCATGTCTAGATCGTGCAAAGGAACTTCGCCACTCCATGTTTGCAGCTGGCTTTTCTCAAAATTCAGCGTAATTCCCTTTTTCTTCAAAAAGTCTAGTCCGAGAATGCACGGATCTACAATTTCGGCAACATAAACGGTGTGCTTGTAGGTGTTAAATCCAAGGGCAATGTCCACTTGCAATTTCCCATGAACAGAGATATTACCACCAGACACAGTTTGTAGAGAAGCAGAGGGCGCTGTGTAGAGGAGTCGGCTGTTCAGGCGACGAGCCACGTCCGTCCTTACGATCGTTACGTTCGCTCCCGAATCGACGATTAGACGACATGGAGTTCCTTTGATCTCCCCCTTCACGAATAAACCCTGGTTTCCTCCTTGTCGGGATGAAACGTGGAAACGACTGGTCGGGGCTTCACCTGTTCTACATTGCAGCTTCTGCCCTGCGAGATGACATCTTCTTAGATTCAGTTGTGGAGAATCCGTGGTAGTGTTATCCCTTCTCTTTTTAAAATCAAGACAGTTTCGTCGTAGATGCCCTTCCCGTTTGCAGTGCCAGCAAACGACTCTGGTCCTTCGATCCCTGGCTCCGGGATAGCTTCTCATCATTCTATCAATTTTGCTTTCCAGTTCTCGAAGCTTACTGGTGACAAAGTCAGACGAATCCTCGGCTAATGCACCACGCACATATCGTCGGTCTTTTCCAGGAGCTAGCTGCGCGGCTTCCACTCTCATGGCGTACACGAGGGCCGACTTCAGGTTTTTGTTTTGGGATAACCTTACCGCCTGCTGCACATCGGGATCTTGAATAGCGTCGATAAAATACTGCAGAGAAAGATCGTCTCGTACATCCGGGGGACAGTCAGGGAAAGCGAGGAGCGACAGTCTTTCTATATCCGATGCCAATTCTTGAAGAGTTTCATTGGCCTTCTGCTGTCTCACTTTCAGTTGCAGTCTGTTATAATCCTTTAGATGTTGCTCCCCAAACCTTAATTCCAACGCACTTGCCAGCGCCACGAATTCTCCCCGCTTCTCTTCAGGTAGTGTTTGTAAAATGTCAGCAGCTTCACCTCGAAGAGATGCCGCGAGATGGAATGCTTTCGAAGTATCGTCCCAACCATTCGCAGAAGCAATCATTTCAAACTGCGTTTGATAAACGCGCCAAGACGACCTCCCATCAAAAGTGGCCACTTTGATGCTGGAACGTGGCGCAATAAAGGGAGTGGAAACGTTATCCCAATTAGGCGTTGCAATGGTCACAGCTTCGCGAGTTTCTATTTTCCGTAGCCTTTCTTCTACAGCATCCATGAATTTTCCCTGCTCTTCTTTGATAGTGGAAACCTTTTCTTCCATTTCATCTCTTACAGCAGTGAGAACGTTTTTCTTCACGGATTGCAGGACCGATGATGTTGTCTCCATAATAGTAGATTCTACCATTGACGCTAGCTCGGTTTTCATTTCTTCCCTGATCTTGATTACGGCTGCGGATGTGGACTCGCACTTATCGGCCAAAGCTTTCATGTCAGATGACGTTGCATTTTGCAAAGCTTTAAAATCTGATGATGTCGCTTCTTGTAAAGCTTTAATGTCTGATGATGTCGCTTCTTGACTGGCGGCAATTGCGGCGGCGAGTTCGGCATTTGTCGTTTCTTGACGGGCTTGACCGGCGGATATGGTAGCGGCGAGTTCGGCGTTAGTCGTTTCTTGACGGGCTTGTCCGGCGGCAATCGTAGCGAAAAGTTCGGCTTTCATTTCGGCTGCGGTGGTTTCTTGGCAGGCTTTCATTTCGGCTGCGAGGGTTTCTTGGCAGGCTTTCATTTCGGCTGCGGCGGTTTCTTGGCAGGCTTTCATTTCGGATTTTATTTCGGCTGCAGTGGATTCTTGTTGGGCCTTCATTCCAGCAATCATTTCCATCAACTGCTTCATTTGGTCTTCCATCATTCCTCTAGTTGTCGGCATTCAAAATTACGAGACCCCACTTCTGACACCACTGTTATGAATTTCTCCACTGAGGCAATGAGGGCACAGTTTTCACGGTATACAAATATTTATTCTCTCTTCAGGAAACTCACAAAATTTATTCACAGGCAACAGTTTAATTACTCTCAAGCTTCAACACAAGCTTCAACAAGAATAACTTCGAATTCAGCGATTATACAAGCTCACTCCAATAGGTAAACAAAGCGATCAGCTTTCAACGAAGTCCGAAGTCCATCTGAAAACTTTCCCGTTCTCCATTCTTTTATATACAAGCGAGTGAGACATTCTCGAAATTTCCAGCCAATTCATAGAAAAGAAATATCTCGAAACTTCTCGATTGCTTTAGGTGTTGCCACCTTTTTCTAACTTGTATAATCGCTATTAATTAATAAATAAAATAAGATAAAAATAAATTACAATAGAATTTTGAAATAATACGTCACTATTTACAATATATACAGACAATTTGTGCAACAATACATACATCTTAAATTTACTGAACGGATAACTTAAACCTTTAACATGTAATACAGAAAAAGATTTGAATGCACGCGATTCTTTACCCTAATACATATAGTAAAATAATTTAACATTTAAAATACACATGTTACTTAAAACATTTGAATATACATATTACTTAAAAGATACTAACATTTCACAAATAATAAAAATTCACTTACCGAATAATTTAGATGAAATCAGTAAAAAGCTAAAGTAGCAGCAAATACGATAAGCAAGCACGATAAGCAAATACTAAGCAAACATGATAAACGTCTTTCGCACTCAGGAATCTAAGTAGAAATGGCAATACGGCAACCGGTAGCGTCTATATATGAGGGGTGATCACGTGACTTCACCGACCAATCAGGTTTCGCGCTAGAGGGCGCTGCTTGGTTCTAACCTGTCAGAGCGGGTGGGGAGCGAGACTAGGCATGTTTCAACTCGCTTCAACGCGTTTGCGAGTTGAGTTGTAGTGTAACGATCTTGCTTGAAACAGTTAAAGTGATAGATAATTTGTTCGTGACGTCATAGTGTAGCGAGGTTTTTTTTAGCGTAGACAGGTGTTGCAATTGGAGTAATTATGAAATTTATTAAATATAAAGATAATATTTAGTAATAATTATCAGATTTTATTATTATTATTATAAAAAATAAACTTATAAAAAAGTGAATGTGAAAATTTACTTTACGAATAAAAATCATGTCTTTAAAATGTGTACGAATATCACTAAATAAGAGAAAAAAGTAACATACTTAAACTCTTTAAGATAAATAACTTTAACATTAACGTAAAAAATTTACTTTTCACATAAAAATCACTTTAAAATGAGTAAAAATATCGTTAAATAAAAGAAAAAAAAGTAACTTACTTAAAATTTCTAAGATAAATATTTAACCTTTACTCGAAAATTCCCTTCATATATAAAAATCACGACTTTAAAATATGACATGCAAGAGAAAAGTAACGTACTTAAACTTTCTACGACAAATAACTTTAACATTAACGTAACATTTTACTTTACACATAAAAATCCCGACTTTAAAATATGTAGAAATATCGCTAAATAAAAGAAGAAAAAAAAGTAACATACTTAAACTTTGTACGACAAATAACTTTGACATTAACGTAAAAATTTTTCTTCACATATAAAAATCACGACTTTAAAATGTGACGTGTAAGAAGAATTAGCATACTTAAAATTTCTACGACAAATAATTTTAACCTTTACGCGAAAATTTACTATATACATAAAAATCATGTCTTTAAAATATGTAAAAATATTGCTAAATAAAAGAAAAAAACTAACATACTTAAACTTTGCACGACAAATAACTTTAGCATTAACGTAAAAATTTACTTCACATATAAAAATCACGACATTAAAATGTGACATGTAAGAAGAATTAGCATACTTAAAATTTCTACGATAAATAATTTTAACATTTGAGTGAAAATTTACTACATATATAAAAATCATGTATTTAAAATATCGCTGAATAAAAGAAAAAAGTAACATACTTAAACTTTCTACGACAAATAACTTTAACATTAACGCAAAAACTTACTTTACACATAAAAATCACTTTAAAATGTGTAAAAATATCGCTAAATAAAAGAAAAAAAGTAACTTACTTAAAATTTCTAAGATAAAGAATTTTAACCTTTACGCGAAAATTTACTTCACATATAAATATCATGTCTTTAAACTTTAACGTGACAATTTACTTCTCATATACAATTAAACTCTTAGGTAAATGTTAAATAAAAGAAAAAGTAACATACTCAAAAATTTCTAAGATAAGCATAACGTAAAAATTTCATATCATGTGTTTAAAATGTAACATATAAGAGAAAAAAAATAACATACTTGAACTTTCTATAGCAAAGAATTTTAGCGTTAGCGTAAAAATTTACTTTACATATAAAATTCACGTCTTTAAACGGGATGATAAGCATGTGACGGTAATTAGCCAATCAGGTTAGCGGTAGGTGATACGCCACTTGCCGGCATTTTTAGACCGGAGGATGAGTCACGCTAAAACTTGTTCAAACAGGTCGGGAGACTTGTACAGCAAGAACAGCAGCATCGACGCGCAAGCAGCGGGTGATGCTGCGGTGTGTCAGCAGGTCTTCGAGATTATCGTTTTCCTACTTTGCCTTTTTCATAATGAAATGTTTGTGAAAATTTGGAATGAATGAAGTGGATTTCAAAGACACATTAGTAAGTGAAGGTAGAATTCGCATGGACTTTCTTCCAAAAAGTATGATTCACTTGGAGAATTTAAGATCATTTCTACTTGAAAACTTTTCTACTGTCTAAAACATTGAATATTGTTCAAACTCAGTGAGATTATATGCTACAATACGGGTAAAACTTAACAAAATTGTTACATAGAAGAAAAATAGTAAGAGATTTAAAATAAATACTAGTTATAGATACTCCAAAGAACAAATTTCACCTCTACTTTTCAATCGGAAAATCAATGCAAGTTGGAAATTTATGTTACTTCAAGAAAGACTTAGACAATTTACTTTGTAATAATATACGTTAAGGTGTCGTATTAACTCGTGCAATATATGCTGACTAAGGTTTATTTTACTTATCTAAGAAAGGTGAATTGGGGGGGGGGGGGAAATATTAAATAAATTGTAGATATTAAATACATTGTAGATATGCATTCAAGTTTTGAAAATCACCTGCAAGACTTTTAAAACATCTTAAGATAAATTGAAAGAAACTTGCGAATTATATGTAAACTATATAACTTTTTATACTCTGAAAGGAAATCACAAGTAATTTAGTTAACTTTTTTCATGGTAACACTCATATTCAACGACATGTTTTTAAAATTTAACCTTCTTTACATGATAATAGTTATAAATTTTTTCAATCTCAGATGCGATATACTATTATTTCTAACATATATGTTACGAATTGTGTAAAGTTTTTAAAAGAGTATATGTAAATCACCAATCAGAAACATAAAAATCTAACATCAATCAAACACACTAAAATAATAAGATATTTTCCTTAGTGGAAATAGTTAACTACTCATGTGATGGAATGTACTTAGAAAATTTAAATACTGAAAAAAGTTTGCTAGGCAAACTTAAAGAATATATATATTTTTTCTTGTGAAAAACTAGCATAAATTTGAAAAATGTAGAGTTTGTTACTACGTAAAATTGAACATCATCTGGACAAACTAAATTATACAGGAATTTTTTTTTATTTGAGAGGTGCTGACAATATATCATTAATACAGAGATTTTTAACTTCCACCCATAATTTCTAAATAACTTATACATAAATTTCAGAAAACTGAAACGGAATGTGTTTTACAAGACGCTTATTTTGTAAGATGAATATTCAATATTAATATAACTGAGCAAAGTTCATTCCTGAAAAAACTAGTAAAAGATACTTATATTTTGAAAATAGTTTGAAATATCCTTTTAAATTTATGAATGCTCGCTTTCGAAAGACACAAATAAAACTGATATTACACATGATAATTAACACATGCATAACATTAATCAAACAAAGTGGAAATTTTATTGCTTGTGACCGATAACTTTTCAGTGAAGCAGAACTTACATAGGAAATTTATGCAAACTTTTTCAACTTTTAAACCAAGTATTATGTAAAATTTTAAATTACGATAGGAAATAGCACACTTTAGAATCGGAACAAGTCTTCTAGTTAAGCTAAATTTATTTCTCAAGGAATTGAAAGCATACCAGAAAAGTCCTTATCATTTCGCATCTTTTCTCATGTTGCAAGAAGACATACTTTGTAAAAGATCGTCGTTGCACTTAACAAAAATCAGTAAAAATAAATGTATTTTCTATGGCAAAGATAAAACTTCACAACTTAATTACTGAAATTTAGCTAAGTTGCATATGGTTTATTCACATAACTCGCATATGCTTCGAATGTTGAAATATATTTGTCAGTTGAAATCAAACTAATCGAAAATAAATGCTACCTACATTTTCAAGTCGGAAATTACTATTAAATAAACTTTACATGTAAAACATTGTCATGTTAAAAAGAAAAATCTACAAAAATGTAAATGATAATTTTACTGTTGGTACATAAATGATGAATAATTTATGATTTTATTCTAGGCAAACGTTTTATTGTCTAACAGAGAACTTAAACTTTAGCAGAAAAATAAAAAAAATACAATTTTTATATCCTATCATGCTTGTCGAAAATTGAATTTATTAGCTGTTGTAATAGATTTTTATTGTCCAAATTTCTATAGTTTTTCTTCCCGGTGCAATAAAATTAAGTTCATGTGTAATGATTAGGTTTTTTTTTTTTTTTTTTTTTTTATGAATCTTATAAATTTAATGAAATTATTATGACCTAAGAGATTGAGTGAACTGAATAAATCAATGATGTAAATTTAAACAGTGACTTGAACTGATACATACTATAACTGTAAAGAAGTATGACAAAGTGATAGATGAAGTAAAAATAGAAGTTGAATGAAATGTGTTGAAAAAAGTTGAAGACGACAAGAAATTCGTAATTGAGAATTATCATTGACTTATATTAACTTCGTTTTTCTTGCTTATGACAAGAAAATACACTCTTTCTTATTAAGAACCAACTTGATATCTTATCATAGAATGACAATGATGAAATATCTATACATTAAAAAAAAAAAAATACCAAACTTAGACATAGCAAATTTCTTGAAATTCATGTATAATGTGAGAAGTTTTACTAGAAATATAGAAGATACAACATTGAAAGATGTGAATGTTTCGAAGTACTTTATCAGAAATAAAAAAAAGAGATTCGCTATAAAAAATTTTAGGAGAAAGTTTAAACAAAATTTAAAATCAAACATGCTTTTAAATGGGAACACATATATTAAAACTATAGCACATTAAACAATTTATATTACGTCATCTCAGTTGTATCAAACTGAATAACCTGAAAAACAACCACAAACTGAATAAACATGAAAATTATCAATATATGTGGAAAAGTTTCCTTTTTTCACATATAAAAAAAATAACACATTGACGTACGTTAAGATCACGAAACATGCATAATCATATACCGATAAGAGCAACCAATGTTGCGGGGAGATATTCACATGATGGTCAATATCCCATGAATAAATTGATTGATTGAATTTCTAATGCTAATTCCAATAGTATTCCACGTAACTTCAACTTCATATGTTACACTATAGATATATTTATTTTTCAAATATATTGACTTTCGAAAAATCATCCTTCAATATAAGAATGATCATAGTAAGAATAAAAGAAAAGATACTAAGCATTGATTTAAAGTGTATTTATTTCAACTTAGCAACAAATCATATGCTTGAAACGAAAATTACTTCGAACCAAAGTATAACCATCCAATTTCATTGATTCCTACAAGGACATTTTTCTCATCTAGTAATTGAGTTTTTTTTCTTTCTCATACACATTATAAGTGATGTCCAATCAGATGTAGAATAGTTGAAGATATCCGACCTCTTTCTAAATATTAATAAGTCACTGTTGAAAAACTTATAAAAATTTCAATTTACACTTAAAGTTTTTTTTTTATATATATTTCAAAGAATTTTTTCAAATCAATATGTATATTTAAATACTGAAACTTATTCACTTCAATAAATGTATGTTTAAGTTATAAAACTCTTCGTATGTATTGAAAAATTGTAACTTTTCGTCTTCTTCGTATAAATCGATAACTTATACACTAGTTCTTCATCAATTAATCTTCTAAGTAAATCTTTCAAAGCTAAAAACATACTTATAGCTTTGCATTTGTAACAAGTTAAATTGTACATGTTTCATGTGAAAGTTACAAAATTTCAGATATTTTCATGGAAAACATATAAAATTTTAATTTCACGAGAAACATGTACAATTTAACATGTTACAAATGCAAAGCTATAAGTATGTTTTTAGCTTTGAAAGATTTACTTAGAAGATTAATTGATGAAGAACTAGTGTATAAGTTATCGATTTATACGAAGAAGACGAAAAGTTACAATTTTTCAATACATACGAAGAGTTTTATAACTTAAACATACATTTATTGAAGTGAATAAGTTTCAGTATTTAAATATACATATTGATTTGAAAAAATTCTTTGAAATATATATATATAAAAAAAAAAACTTTAAGTGTAAATTGAAATTTTTATAAGTTTTTCAACAGTGACTTATTAATATTTAGAAAGAGGTCGGATATCTTCAACTATTCTACATCTGATTGGACATCACTTATAATGTGTATGAGAAAAAAAAAAACTCAATTACTAGATGAGAAAAATGTCCTTGTAGGAATCAATGAAATTGGATGGTTATACTTTGGTTCAAAGCAATTTTCGTTTCAAGCATATGATTTGTTGCTAAGTTGAAATAAATACACTTTAAATCAATGCTTAGTATCTTTTCTTTTATTCTTACTATGATCATTCTTATATTGAAGGATGATTTTTCGAAAGTCAATATATTTGAAAAATAAATATATCTATAGTGTAACATATGAAGTTGAAGTTACGTGGAATACTATTGGAATTAGCATTAGAAATTCAATCAATCAATTTATTCATGGGATATTGACCATCATGTGAATATCTCCCCGCAACATTGGTTGCTCTTATCGGTATATGATTATGCATGTTTCGTGATCTTAACGTACGTCAATGTGTTATTTTTTTTATATGTGAAAAAAGGAAACTTTTCCACATATATTGATAATTTTCATGTTTATTCAGTTTGTGGTTGTTTTTCATGTTATTCAGTTTGATACAACTGAGATGACGTAATATAAATTGTTTAATGTGCTATAGTTTTAATATATGTGTTCCCATTTAAAAGCATGTTTGATTTTAAATTTTGTTTAAACTTTCTCCTAAAATTTTTTATAGCGAATCTCTTTTTTTTATTTCTGATAAAGTACTTCGAAACATTCACATCTTTCAATGTTGTATCTTCTATATTTCCGGTAAAACTTCTCACATTATACATGAATTTCAAGAAATTTGCTATGTCTAAGTTTGGTATTTTTTTTTTTTAATGTATAGATATTTCATCATTGTCATTCTATGATAAGATATCAAGTTGGTTCTTAATAAGAAAGAGTGTATTTTCTTGTCATAAGCAAGAAAAACGAAGTTAATATAAGTCAATGATAATTCTCAATTACGAATTTCTTGTCGTCTTCAACTTTTTTCAACACATTTCATTCAACTTCTATTTTTACTTCATCTATCACTTTGTCATACTTCTTTACAGTTATAGTATGTATCAGTTCAAGTCACTGTTTAAATTTACATCATTGATTTATTCAGTTCACTCAATCTCTTAGGTCATAATAATTTCATTAAATTTATAAGATTCATAAAAAAAAAAAAAAAAAAAAAACCTAATCATTACACATGAACTTAATTTTATTGCACCGGGAAGAAAAACTATAGAAATTTGGACAATAAAAATCTATTACAACAGCTAATAAATTCAATTTTCGACAAGCATGATAGGATATAAAAATTGTATTTTTTTTATTTTTCTGCTAAAGTTTAAGTTCTCTGTTAGACAATAAAACGTTTGCCTAGAATAAAATCATAAATTATTCATCATTTATGCACCAACAGTAAAATTATCATTTACATTTTTGTAGATTTTTCTTTTTAACATGACAATGTTTTACATGTAAAGTTTATTTAATAGTAATTTCCGACTTGAAAATGTAGGTAGCATTTATTTTCGATTAGTTTGATTTCAACTGACAAATATATTTCAACATTCGAAGCATATGCGAGTTATGTGAATAAACCATATGAAACTTAGCTAAATTTCAGTAATTAAGTTGTGAAGTTTTATCTTTGCCATAGAAAATACATTTATTTTTACTGATTTTTGTTAAGTGCAACGACGATCTTTTACAAAGTATGTCTTCTTGCAACATGAGAAAAGATGCGAAATGATAAGGACTTTTCTGGTATGCTTTCAATTCCTTGAGAAATAAATTTAGCTTAACTAGAAGACTTGTTCCGATTCTGAAGTGTGCTATTTCCTATCGTAATTTATAATTTTACATAATACTTGGTTTAAAAGTTGAAAAAGTTTGCATAAATTTCCTATGTAAGTTCTGCTTCACTGAAAAGTTATCGGTCACAAGCAATAAAATTTCCACTTTGTTTGATTAATGTTATGCATGTGTTAATTATCATGTGTAATATCAGTTTTATTTGTGTCTTTCGAAAGCGAGCATTCATAAATTTAAAAGGATATTTCAAACTATTTTCAAAATATAAGTATCTTTTACATGTTTTTTCAGGAATGAACTTTGCTCAGTTATATTAATATTGAATATTCATCTTACAAAATAAGCGTCTTGTAAAACACATTCCGTTTCAGTTAGAAATATTACAAAACCGTTAATTTTATTATAAACTAGCTGTTACCCGCGACTTCGTCTGCGTAGAACTACTACTTCGTGTAAATTTGTTTGGACTGAATAGGCTCTGAAACTATAATGAAACGATTCTAATGAAGCCGGCACATTGAATTATTGAGATTAACATAGGTAGACTTTTCCTGACCCTGATCCCTGACTTAACTTAGTTTAATACGTTTTTGTATACGACATTTTTTGTTTTTCCTTCTTTGGTCAAAACATGTAGGTTTTGTGGACTCGATACTCGTGAGCACGCCACATACAGTTGCCCATGGGAGAAACAGTTTTTTTCTAAATGAACACCAGCTACTTTGAGTGTCTGTCCTTGAGCTTTGTTTATCGTCATAGCGAATGCTGCTTTCAGGGGAAATTGTACTCTTTTGAATTGGAATGGCAAATCGGTAGGGATTATTGGAATACGGGGAATTAACACTTCTTCTCCCTTTGCTGTTCCTGTCATAATTATTGCTCTCACAATATTGCGTCCCAGGTGTGTAATTTGTAGACGTGTGCCATTACACATTCTTGGTGCGTCAAGATTTCGCATCAACAGGACCGGGACACCTACTTTTAGCCTCAACTTATGGGAAGGCACCCCCGATAATTCTAAGGAGTTAAGAAATTCTACAGGGAACGATGTCACTTGCTCAGTGTCCATGACATTGTCTACGGACAGATACTCAACAAAATCACCTTCCACATCTGACATGATTTGTTCGTTGATCTGCCCCACTACTTCGTTTGTCGGTGCTAAAATTGCCCTTTCGCACAGCCATTGTCTGTTCTTCATATTGGTTGCAAGATCGGGATAGACGTTGTTCTTTAAGTCATCCATGTTACAGACAACATTACAAAATTCACGATTCAATGTAATCATTCCGTCACTATTTGTTTCCATACGGTCTTCTCCGATTTTCAGAAGAGCATCCGCATATTGCACCAATTGTGTATCACTGTGCAGTTGTACTCGCATCTATCACTCGCATAATTACGGGATCGGGATCGGGATAAAAGGTTGCCTTTGTCCTTTTCCAAGGTTCCATCTATCTCTATACCAAAATTCATTTAGTAGGGATATACGATACACAACTGCACTCTGCGTTTCCACCCGTATAATTCCGGGATCGGGATCGGGATCTGGATAAAAAGTACCCTATGTCCTTTCCCAAGGTTCCATCTATCTCTATACCAAAATTCATCAAAATCGGTTCAGCGGTTTAGGCGTGAAAAGGTAACAGACAGACAGACAGACAGACAGACAGAGTTACTTTCGCATTTATAATATTAGTAGGGAATACGATACACAACTGCACTCTGCGTTTCCACCCGTATAATTCCGGGATCGGGATCGGGATCTGGATAAAAAGTACCCTATGTCCTTTCCCAAGGTTCCATCTATCTCTATACCAAAATTCATCAAAATCGGTTCAGCGGTTTAGGCGTGAAAAGGTAACAGACAGACAGACAGACAGACAGAGTTACTTTCGCATTTATAATATTAGTAGGGATAACTTGTAGAAAAAAGTTACGGCATGAAAATTTTTTTTTTTTTTAATAAAGTTATTACCTGTATTGTTTTAACATTTGACATTTAAGATGCTTTAAGGTAATGACGGTTTTAAATATGAGAGAGTTTTTTTTTTTTTTTTTTTTTTGACTTTTATTATTTGAATCATCGTTTGAATCTTATGTTAAAATGACTTCATGGTTCAGTTACCGGTCGCTTTAGTAACTAAGCTATGAAGCATATCCTTTATAAGATAATGCATCTAGTCGAATATGTCAGTTGTAAGTATGACTTTACCAAGTGAGGTTGTGAATGCTGCATACTTCTACATTTGCTTAAGTGTAGCGCTATCATTCATTTATTATATGACTGATAGTGATCGATTCGCTATCGATTTTACGCTTCGTCTCAATGAAACCGGAAACTTGTCTATTTCAATGTGAAAATGTTAAGACTTAGGATACAGATAAGAGTTAATAAAATTTCTTGCTATAATGAAAGCGACGTATCAAGACCCGGGTCATGTAGCAAGTTTCGGTGGTATCGATGCATTATACCGTGCCTCAGGAAGAAAGATTCCCAAGAAAACGATACAGAAATGGCTAAAGGGGGTGGATGCGTACACTCTACACAAGCCCATTCGTCATAAATTTCCTACGAATCGGGTGATTGTTTTTAACATTGATCAGCAATGGCAAGCGGATTTGGTGGATATGTCAAGTCTTCAAAAGTTTAATGATGGTTATCGCTTTATTTTGAGTTGTATTGATGTGCTATCAAAGTTTGGATGGCTAATTCCTCTGAAACGAAAGAGAGGTATAGATAGGTGAGGCTTTTCAAATAATATTCGATCAACGATCTCCGAAATCACTTCAGACTGATCAGGGAACGGAATTTAAGAATAAGCTATTTCAGACCTTGTTAAAAAGAAGGGGATTAGATTTTTCACGACATATAATTTGTAAAAAGCAAACATAGTCGAGCGTTGGAATAGAAGTATTAAAACTAAAATGTGGAAGTACTTTACTGCTAAAAATACGCATAGATACATTGACATATTACAAGATTTAGTGAGAAGTTATAATCATACTTACCATTCAAGTATTAAGCGGGCTCCCGTGGAAGTGAATGCTGAAAATGAACAAGAAGTGTGGTTTACGTTATATGGAGATATAGAGAATTTACCTAAACCCAAATGCGTATTTAATGTAGATGATATAGTTCGCATTTCGAAGAAGAAATTAACCTTTGAAAAGGGGTATGAAACGAATTGGACGGAAGAATTGTTTGTCATAACAGAATGTGTCAAGAGACAACCTGCAGTGTATAGAGTGAAAGATTTATTAGGAGAATCTATAAAAGGGACGTTTTATACACAAGAGTTGCAAAAGGTTACAATAAAAGATGAATTTCCAATTGAAAAAGTTTTAAGAAAACGCATGCGTATAAAGAAAATGGAATATTTTGTGAAATATCGAGGATATCCCGACAAGTTTAATCAATGGATTCCTGCTTCTAACTTATTAGCCCTATAAATATTGATGGCACACGTTGCAAGACTCATTTGTCATCATGAGTTTCTACATAACACTTATCTCGGATAGTTCCATGTCCTATTTCCCTGAAAACAAAATTTCCCATTTTATTACTCGCTTACCCATACCAATTGAACTGAAAGGAGAATGGGAAGTTGGAATCGTAGAGTTTTTATATCCGCATACTTGGTATAATGTGAATCATCAAAATAATTTAATCGGGTTTGAAACAGATGGAAAGTTAGAGGTAGGAAGAAGATTACCTCCGGGTTGTTATGAGACGGTTCCTGATATTTTAAAGGCTATTTATGTGAAAGAACATGATGATAAAATTGTTACAAGTTATAATGCGGTAACGAAGCGTGTTCAGATAACTGTGAAAAATAATGCGAAACTCATATTATATCAAGGACTTGCTGAAATGCTTGGATTTGAACCTATGGAAATAACTTCGTTTGACGCAAGTATAGAAACAACTGTTGTTGGTCCATTCGTTGCTGACCCCTCTGCACATTATCGCGTATTGATGATTTATACGGATATAGTGGAACCACAAATTGTGGGAGATGTCTTAGCACCTCTCCTTCGAGTGATTAGAGTGAGAGGACAAGATGGTGAGATGATTAGTGAACAGTATGATAGACCGCACTACTTACCTGTAAACCGGAAAATGATTGAGACTTTGGAAATCGTTATAAGGACGCAAGCAGGGTGTTTAACGCCATTTGAACGTGGGCGCTCGTACGTGAAGTTACACTTCCGTCAGATATCTCTCTCATGATGTATGTCCCCTATCAGTGTTGTCAAAAATCTTTCGAAGATTATTATCTGCAGCAGACGGGAAAAGGCTTGAATTATTACCAAGGAAGTTCTTATCAGAGAGGATACGGATTAGGAGGTCTATTCAGATCATTTTTTCGTGCCGCAGCTCCGCTACTGAAATCAGCTGCTAAAGCTATTGGGAAACAAATGTTTCACAGCGGTGTCAATCTGATGAATGATGTTTCTCAAGGTCAAGATTTTAAAATGGCCGCCAAACGAAGACTCAAAGAAGCTGGAAATGTGTTAACAGATAAAGCCGCCACCAAAGTCAAGACTATGATTGGGAATGGAAAAAGACATAAAAAGCGTATGCAGAAGAAAAAATCAATCATTCCACGTTCAGCCAAGAAGAAGTGCACATCGCATGATATTTTCTCCTAATGGCTTTCTTCATCTACAAAGACTCTGCTCCTTGCGTCAAGTCGGAATTGGATTTATTTTCAATTCCACCAACCCAGACCGTTATCGAAAAAGGACAATTTGTCGAATTTCATCCCCTTTCAAGTGCACGAGGAGGTGGACCGATTGAATTTTCAATATCAGGAAGTAGTGAAGAATATGTGGACTTAGCTGCTTCCTATCTACACGTGAAAGTAAAAGTGACGAAAGCAGATGGAACTAAACTACCAGAAAAGGAACCAGTTGCTCCCGTCAACCTTTTCCTTCATTCGCTTTTCAGTCAAGTAGACGTTAGTTTAAACGAGAGAAATATTTCTTCCGCAAGCAACACTTATCCTTTTAGAGCCTATATAGAGACATTATTAAATTATGGAGAAGATGCCAAGAAAAGTTTACTTTCCTGTGAAGGATTCTACAAAGATACGCAACCTGATATCATTGACCCCATAGATGAGAATGCTGATGCTGGATTGAAGACGCGTTACAATCTTATCAAAGACAGCCAGACAGTAGAAATGATTGGTGAACTCCACTGTGACATTTTTCAACAAAATCGTCTCATGATTAACTTGGTGGATATCAAAATTAAAATGATACGCAGCAAATCCTCATTTTGCTTAATTTCAACCAAAGTGGATGGTGATTACAAGATAGTTCTAGAGCATGTTTCTGTGTTTATAAGAAAAGTGAAGGTGAGCCCTGCCGTTGCTATTGAACATGCCAAGGCTTTGGAGAAGACATCGTGCAAATATCCAATTGATCGAGTGATTTGCAAAACTTATATCATTGCCAAGGGGAGTTGGTCCTTTTTACAAGATAATGTGTTTCTTGGACTCATGCCAAAACGTGTCATTCTCACCTGTTTAGGAAAGGCTGCAATGAATGGGCAATATTCAAAGAATCCATTTCTCTTTTCTCACCATAGTGCAAACTTTGTATCTATTTACGTAGATGGGCAACCGGTTCCCTGCAAGCCTTTAGAGCTTAATTTTGATTCCAACAACTACGTTCGGGCTTATCACAGTTTATTTTCCGGATTTAATCATGATAAGGGAATTTACTTATCTCAAGAAGAATACGCCAGAGGACATGTACTTTACGCATTTGATCTAAGTCCTGATCTTTGCGACGGAGAACATTTTAATCTGCAAAACCAAGGAAATTTACGTGTGGAAATTAAATTTTCCGAGGCTATTGCGGAAACTTTATCAGTGCTCATTTATGCAGAGTTTCAAAACGTGATTGAAATATCCAAATCACGTCACGTGGTGTGTGACTTTCCGAATTAATGGATACCCTACAAATAACCAGAATTCTTTCTGGAAATGCAAAAACCAAGAATATATTCTTGGGTGTTTTCTCAAGTGATCGATTACCAACATATGTTCGAAACTTTCCAGCCTGTTTTATTGCCAACACTGACAAGTCCAATCAAGAAGGTACCCATTGGGTGGCTTTTTATATAGAATCACCTACAGAAATATGCTTCTTTGATTCGTTCGGAAACCCACCGTCTTATTTTCAAGGAGGAATATCAAGTTATATAAAGCGTTATCGACATGTAGAGTTTAATCCTATGATACTTCAATCGAATGCGAGTTCCGTGTGTGGACAATATTGTATTTTTTATTTATATTCTAAATGTAATGGACGTTCTATGAACGATATTCTCTTGTCTTTTGTACCCAATCAAATATGTAATGATATCAAAGTGCATCATTTTGTAATCAAGCACTTTAGAATTGTAGCACCATTTTATCAATAAAGAAAGTATTTAAACAGTAACACTCTGTCTCATCTCTCATTCAACATGGAATTTCCAAAGTTGCAACATCCTTTTACGATGGTAATCGCCGGTCCAATAGGATGCGGTAAAAGTTATTTTGTGCGGGATTTGATAAGTGAAAAGCAGGGGATGTTTTCAATTGTTCCCGATAAGATTGTTTGGTTTTATGGAATACATCAACCCTTATATGATGAAATTGATAATGTGACATTTGTAGAAGGTCTACCTGCGACATTTAAAGAATTTTTGGGTGAGAATACACTCTTCGTAATTGACGATTTAATGTCAAATGCTAACAGTCATTTAACTGATCTTTTTACAAAAGGTAGTCATCATTTAAACCTGAGTGTTATCTTCATAACACAAAATTTTTTCTACTAAGGGAAAGAAATGCGTGACATTACATTGAATGCACACTATTTAGTACTGTGTAAAAATAGACGAGACTTGAGTCAAATTTCACATCTAGGAAGACAATTATTTCCTCGACATGTCAAGTTATTTCAAGAAGTCTTTGAAGATGCAACGAAAAACCCCTATTCCTATTTATTTATAGATTTACGTGCCGAAACACCAGAAGAGTTACGCTTACGTACCAAAATTTTACCTACTGAAAGACAGATCGTGTATCAATTTAAATGATATAAAAGTGAATGACTTTGAAGATAAGTGCCATTTAGCAAGATGACGCTTAAGAAGGAGCAACTCAATCAATTACGACTGTTGCAAATTTGTCCGTTAAGGTTACGAAAAACGTTGTTAAGTAAACTCAATAAGAACTGTATAAAAGCCATATGCGAATGTTGCATTAACACATTGAATGGAAATATCCCATTGACTGCACGACAGAAGAAAACGCTCTCTAAACATAAGAAGATATTGCGTCATTTAAGTAATCGTAAAGTGTCTTTACCGAAAAAACGTCAAGTCATTTTACAGAAAGGAGGTTTCCTCAACATACTTATTCCTGCAGCCTTGAGTGTTTTAACTACATTATTTCATGGCTCAAATTAAGAAGTTTGCTCTTATACCCGAGGAATTGGTGACAAAACATACTGTTTCCAATAAAAGACTTAGTGAGCTTGATAAGGCAATGATACAAATTTTACATAGTGACTTACCTGATCATGAAAAATTGGTCCTCTATCATGAACTGTTGAAGAAAAGTTTAAATCTGCAAGAATTTAATAATTCACGTTCGAACGAACAAAGTAGTAAGACAGCTGAAGAGAAGAAGGAAGAAGTGGAGAAAATAGAAGATAGGAGGAAAGTTGAAGAATCTGTGAAAGTAGAAGAAATAAAGAAACTTCAAAAAGATGATAATTATCAAGAACTTATATTAGCATCACTTTCTAAACCCATGCGAAGAAAAGCTGAAAATACACTTGCTCTCATCAAGAATCAACCTGATATCTTATCATGGAATTCCAAGGGTCAAATCTCCATTCACGGAGAAAAAATACCAAACTCTAACATTATCGACTTTTTCAATTATATGTACAATACCAAAAGTAATGTATCACGGAAAAGTTTATTTAATACTGTTGTGAAAGATTTAAATGTTCCGAAGCAGTTTATCGGAAATAAGAAGTTGTTAAATTCACCTGTAAAAATTGTCCAAACAAAGTTGAGACGAAATGTAAAACCACCTAAAAAGTGGGAAAATTTATGATTCAATAAAGTGATATTGCTTTAAAATTTTTTCTATTATTCCACATAAGAAAATCACACACACATATTTCCATTGAATAATTTTTATTTACAATTTCAAATAATCTTTCAAAGCACCATATGATATACATTTAAAGAAATCTTCATTAAAGAATTGTATGACATTTTTACATTGTAAGGTTTCAATCACATTTTTAACATTAAGTACAAGTATAGCATCGTCTCCAACACACCAAGACTGATCTTGCAATGAAGTAGTTATACAGGCATGATTTCCTTGCGAGGAGTCACCAATAGCACAAGCATCACAGCGAAACAATTTTAAAACATTACTTTCTAATTCACATCGAAAAGCACAAACATATTCATGAAATAAGTCTATATTGGGTGGTATATTTACATTTTGAACACAATGATTAAGAATTTCAACTCGCAGTAAATTTATAAGAGACTCCTTGATGGTTTCACGTATTTCATGCATGAGATCTCTAATTTTAGCAAGATTATTTTCATTTACTTTTAAGGAACTTTCCTTAAGTTTAAAATAAAAGAGTTGTTTTAAAACTAACTCACCCTTATGTGATAGAACTAGGAGTTGATTGTTACACACAACGCTACTAGATGCGTATTTCGTGTTCACGTGTAAGAGTTTGTTATAAAAGTCCTGAAAGGTATCCATGTTCATCATAATTTTCTGAGTACTTCCTTGACTATTATGTTGAGACATGTGGATAAAAGACGAGAGTCATATTGATGAAGGGACACTATGAAACCAAATCCAAGGTTCCATTCCTTGAGGCATCCACTGGTTTTCTTTACAGAGGCATAAAGGCGAGTCATCCAGTCGTCATCGGGAATTGTTTCTTCTTCGACGATCACTTCATCCGATGGTATCTTCCGAGAAATGGACTTGTGGGGATACTCTACAATATCTTACGGTCTCGCTACTATGTTCCGGAAAGTGATACTGATTCTCGGCTCCGTCACAGCAGGTTCGGTTGAAATTTCATGGGTCCAGAACTGATTGGTGGGTGGCTTCATGAGAAGGAGAGATCCACTTGGCAACGGAACTTTGTTGGGCTGGAAATCAGGACGGGCAAACTGCATGGTTCTGATAGCTCCGAGACTTAGGGTTGGAATAGTGAAGTCTGAATCCAAGTCTTTTTCACTGTCTTTATGAGCTCCAATCTTGGCATTTCCATCTGTATAGTAGTTGAGAAGGGCATAGTTGTATTCTTGTCCAGTCTTGTTTTCAACATCCTTCTTAATATCAAGCAGTGTAGAAGTCCACGGCTTGGAAAAGACGCACGTTCCAGAAAAGGCATATTTCACGCCAGTATCACCAAAACCGGGCCCTTTCCTTTGAGGCGTGTAACTTTTTCCATTAAAGTTCAATTGGAGATTCTCATACTCGTAGTTCAACAATTCATGCAACAACTGCTGTGATTTAGCTGCATCGTAAAAACTTTCAACGAGTAGAGAGAAATGGTGTCTTCGCTGAATACAAGTCCGTGATTGACGCAGCTCATCCCTTCTGATTGGCTGGCAGTCGAAACAACGCCCTCTAGCGTGAAATCTGATTGGTTAACACCTATCCACCTTTATCACCGTGCAATATCCTGTCCCAAGCTCTTCAAACCTGTTCAGACAGAATGACTCATCCGATTAGCACCTGCTCGTATCTAGATCTCTCACAAGATGTTGCCATACCTTAAATGCTAAATCTTAACATGGAATGACGTCATACCCACTGTGACGTCACTAGTAAAATATCTATAACTCTAAGTTATTCGTTTAGAAGCAGCCCTAAAACAACTCAACTCCACCTGAAAGGAAAATCGAAACTAAAATGTGTTGCCACCACTCAAAACTTTTAACGTTAAGCAAGTTATGACGTTATACTCACTGTGACGTCACTAGTAAAAATATCTATAACTCTAACTTATTCACTTAGAAGCAGCCCTAGAACAACTCAACCCCATTTAACTGGAAACAAAAACTAAAAAGTGTTGCCACCGCTCAAAACTTTGATATAAAACAAATTATGACGTCATACCCACTGTGACGTCATGCAATAAAAACCTATCACTCTAACTTATTCACTAAGAAGCAGTCCTAGAACAACTCAACTCCGTCTGCTAGATAAACCGAAACTAAAAAAGTGTTGCCACCAATCAAAACTTTGATATAAAACACATTATGACGTCATTCCCACTGTGACGTCATACACAAACAGCTTATAACGAAACCGAACCTGAAACTGCAGCAGGAGGGAAACAACTCAACTCCACTTCCGGTCACGTGACTTCCGGTGACGTCATATCCGGTGATATCACTTCATGTGCCGTCATATCCGATCACGCCCCTTCCGGTGACGTCATAACCACGCCTCCATACCATACCGTCGCTCGGTCGCTCCATGGCCCAGGATGCCCAATTTCTAACTACTGTGAAGGAAATGGATTTTTTAATGATGCTTGTAATTGATATCATTTAGCAGGGTATTTGTCTCTTCGGAAGAAATATTCTCAGTCGAATGTAAAAATTGACTTCTACTTTTTTGGTCAAAATCAAATTTGCCAAGCTCGCTAACTTGGCGAAATGTGAAAAATAACTATTGCCAATTTTTTTTTTTTTTTTTTTTTTTAATTTTAAATGAAATAATGAAAACTCAGTATGAAACAAGAGTCCGTTTAAAATATCAAAGCAGTGACCAGAACAGAAGTGTAATTGAAAAAGATGAGATGTTTCTCATCCCTAGTTATTAACCCCTTTTCCATTATGTTTTTTTTTTTTTTAAATGCACTTCCATCTTATATTGATTTAAGTATTATTTTAACAATGCGGATCATTACGAATGAATAACTATAATAAGTTACATCCCATAAACTAAATCAACAACAGAGATTAAATGTCTTTGCTGCGACAGAAGTTGTGAGATTTGGAGAATACAGTGTTGTAATAAAAGTTCCGATTCTTTAGACAGAGATATTTTGAGAAGTGCATTTAAGTCGTGTTCAATTTGCTTTCATAATGAACGACAACGACGAATTCATGGACTAGGAATGCACGGCTTTAGTCAACGAGCCAATGGCCTGGGAAGAGAGTCCCTCTGGAAATCCGTGTGTGGCTGACGCAATTGTGCTTGCTCCCCACACAGATCGTAAGGTCGTCGTCGCCCGCAGACGGATGGCCAAAGGGGCTGCCTTGCCCAGTTAAGATGGAGAGGTGATGAATTGTGTGAGGAGTGGTGGTGGTGGATAATGTGTGACTGTACGGAGGGTGGATGTCCGGTTGTTGGAATTTAAAGAATGGTAAAAATTGAAGGAACGAAATGAAGAAAATTTGTTGGTATTACTGTATATAATTGTAAATATGTTTCCTACTTTCAAGCTGTGATGTTTCATTTTGCATCCAGTACTAATTTTATACAAGCGCTGCTTTGGAGATTTGCCTACTGCAAGCAGGGCCTGATTTAGAATTTTTTTTGCTGTAGGCCCAACATTCAGAGAGGAGCCCCCAATAGCAAATATTTATTTCCTTACGTCACAATATTACCAGATCAAGCTACACTCGTTAAGACTAACTTTTTACAATTAAAACGCATAGTTTACTTTCACACAATTTTTTTGGTTATAATTAGTATGATCTGGATTTCCTCAAAACTTTTGAATTAATCAAGACCCCCCGATGAACACTGATTTTAAAGCACACTTTCCTGTATTTTAAACTTACATTTTACCACAGGGTCCACATATTATATAATAATAAAGATTACTTAATTTTATAACAATAATTGTAAAAAATACAAAGTAACCTTTCGACTGTTTCCACGATCTCACCAAAAAGGAGAGCCAAAAAAGTCCATGGAAGAGCCTGCAAACCAACCAATCAGAAAGACTCTTTCATTTCATAATATAAGAAGTTGTATATGGTTGATTGGTTGGTGAACATCACTTTACAAGAGGCGAGAGAAGGAGAACAGCTTCGTAAAGCCCTTGTCTCCGTGTACATATGAAGAAGTTGTATATGATTGACTGAACCGGAAACATTTGCTTAGTTAGGTTTTATTACGTTAATCTATCTAACTTAAGTCTCTGTGACTATACAAAATATGGAATTTGCGGATATGTAACTAAAAAATTTTTATTATTTTTGTTCAGTACTTCCCATAAAAAGACCATTATATTTAAAATTTTCAGAAAACTTTCAAAATTTGGGGGCCCCCGAATTTGGGGGCCCCTAGGCCCGGGCCTAGTGGGCCTAATGGTAAATCAGGCCCTGACTGCAAGTTTTCCTACTTGTTTGAATGAACTTATGACGAACAGTGAGTCTTCTGACATATTGTCGGAACTGTGATTTTGTTCTGAGATTATATCGCTTCCAAGTTTTGACACCGAATATGACACTTATAAAATCGACTACGACTCCACTATACCGACTACAGTGTCGAAAGTGACAGTACGACAATGAATCTATGAAATCAATTCCATCTAAAGTCCTGGTTCTGCCCATTATACAGACTGCGACAGTGACAATAAATCTATGAGATCAACTTGAACTAAAGTTGTGAATCTGTCCATTATACAGACTACAATTGTGACAGTGAAGCTATGGGGTCAACTTCAACTAAAGTCCTGATACTGCCCATTATATACAGATTGCGACAGTGACTGAAACCTAATATGATACTCACTTCAGCAAAGATTGTGACGTGACTAAAATAATCTAATTGAACCTATGACATCAACTGTCCATTATACCGACTACTACAGTGATATTGACAATGAAAATATAAATTGGCATCCCAAACATTCTTTCAAATAAATTATTTGTAGTGTTCTGATATATTTACCTTCATCTAACAATAGCAATAAATAGCCCGACCACCCAAAAATATGTGTTTTTATTCTGTTTATTTTACACAAACTGTGCATATAAAAAATTTTAAACATCAAAAATTTGTATAGGTTCAAATTTTAAATTGTAAAAATTTTTGGAATGAGATATACTGAGTACAGAGGCATTTTTATATTTTCCATATCATTTGCAACTTACAACAAAAAGTAAGATTATGTATGAGAAGAAAATTCTGTATCACTAAAATCGGTACACCTGGTTTAGGTTTAATGTAATTTAAACGTTTTCTGAATCATTTCAGAACAGTATAACAGGGATTGAATGAACAAGAAAGAATCCGATTAAATAGCACATTTTATCCATATAAATCATTTATGTCTCAATACTTTTGAGGAATTTGTTATCATATTTTCCACTCTGTTACTGGATGTCCACTCTGTTATCAAGAGTAATATATTTAAAAAAGAAGAAAGAACGTTCTTTTAAATTTGCATATTTGAATAAAGGATTAATTTATTATTGTCCTTTGAATAAAGGATTAGTTTAGTTATTTTTTTCAACTGATACAATATACTAATATTGGTAAAATATTAATTACTCATTTTCTCCTAGCAAGGAACTGATGGCCTTGGGTGAACTAATGTAAAAGAGTGGACTGGACATGTATTTATTAATAGTTCTATGAATTCTATTTAATTAAAAAAAATTATTCAATTATGACTCTCGTCACCCACTTTATTATACACAATGTGAAATATTTATTTCAACTTCATATTTAAAGAAATTAAATTTTATTATTTAGGAAAAGAAAAAATAAATTGTCACTTCCTTAAGAGTAAAGTGCTCAAATTTAATTAAATTTACCAATTTGTCAATTCTTAAGCCAACAATAATTAAAAATTTGTGTATGCTCAAAGCTGAAATTATAACAAATTTTGAGAATGATCAGTTTCAACACAGTAAAAAAAAAATCTAAATTTAATTCTATATAAATCATATCACCCATGAAGACAAAGTTTTTGATATAAATCTTTTATATACATTACCAATTTTTAAGTGCAATTGCAACTTCTTGAGCTCAGATTGAGTTTTCATAGAGGTTGACCAAGGCTATAAGTCTGACGTAAGGCAATAAAAACACACATCTTTTATTTATTTTGATCAAAAAATAATTTTGCTACAGGAAAGAGCTTTAACAATAGTTACAATTATTTCACTAATACCGTTGCTACGCAATGCAAAGTTTAATTGACTGGACTTCACTTCATCATGAATTTATGCATTCACATTCAGTTATCTTTTATTTATTTTAATTAAAACAATGAGGAACTTTCTCGTTTTTTGGTTTTATTTTTAAATAAAAGTAGAGAAAAAATCATGAAAAACAATACCATTCTTTCAAAAATTTGAGCTGGGATAGATAGTTAAAAAAATATTTAGTTTTTCAATTTGCGATTTGGCGGAAAAAAAAACACTTTTGCGTTAAACGTCAACGCGCAGGTAATGAACCAGTCTAAAACCTGTTTTAGACGAAGAATAAGTGTGGTTTCCCCTTCGTTTTGCGACTTTATCTCTGCGTAACCATGTCACGTTTTTTTCATGCGTTTTTGGTCACGTGACTTTTGCTGTGATTTCGGCTAATTTCAAACTCGATTTTTGATTAATTGAAATCATAAAGATATAAAATAATTGCACTGCTCAAATATATTCGTTGGATAACACTAGAAAATACAAAAAATATTCATTTTCCTCACTTGTGCAAGTTCCTCATTGCGGCATTAGGAAAGAGTTTCAGCAAATAGTCGGCTAAAATGGATTTATAAGTATTCCGATACAGAAGCGTGTGCAAAAACGACTTTTTTGTGAGAGTGACAGCCCCAAAATTTAATAGAATGCATTATCATAGACATCGAATCCGTCTGCCAAGTTTAAGACCGACAAGATTACGGCAATTAAGCCTCCGTAGATTTGCCCGCCATCGACATACACAGCCACCCCCCCCCCCCCCCACACACACATTTAATCGAAGTTAAAAAAAAAAAAAAGGATTTAAAAATAAAAGTTAAAACTGATATTTATAATAGTACAATGTATTTTTCCCGGGGCGAGGAAAGAAGGGTCATTTTTGCACAAAGTGGGGAGAACAAAGGATATATTGCGCGTTGCAACTTAGAATGTTTTAAGGCTCTTTGTAGAGGGCGCTAGTTGCACCCCACCCCCGCTTGTCGGAGAAAGTGTCATTTCCTTACTTGATGTTAGTATACCTGTATGTGTTGTGTAGTGTACCGTCTTTCAGTAAATAAAGTAGTTTAATCTAAAGATGGAGTGCTCCTTGTGAATGAATCATGATCAAATTAAGTATTCAGGTTGAAACATTGCGCATTCGACCACACAGTAGCTCCAGATTGCTACTTTACAAATTGCTGCTTTTTCCAGATTACATACTGCATTTCTGAGGGGGAGGGGGGGGGATCAATTCACCAAAAGAAGTAACGTTTAAAAATTTTGTTTAAAATTAAGCCTTTTTTTTTTTTTTTTTTTACAAAGGCAATTATTTTCACAACACAATTTTTTAAACGAAACAAAAGTCGAAAAGTTCTAAGTTAAATTGGAGTGCATCAATATCTATTTGAAATCACTAATAATTCTGTCTTTCATTCCGCCATGTGCAAAAAATTACGTTATAGTGTTAAGAGATTCGACAGATCATTGAAAATTTGCACATTATCTCAAAAAGGGAATAAATTTCTCAACAAGGACTTTTTTTTAAATAATTATTTATAGACGTTTTTATTTTGTTTTCAGTAAAAACCTAACTCAAATATAGTTTTGCAAATGATTAGAATTTACCATCGAGAACTTCGTTTTGTAGAAATAATAGTCAAAGAATATAACTTAGAATGTACGGACTTTACTTCTTTCAAAAAAGTTACACAAACTTCGTTAGAAAAATCCTCATCAAGCATGAGCGCCGTCAGAATTAATTAGGGTGAAGTGCAAATCACTCACAAAAAGACAGAAAGGAGGGTGATGTGAGGTGGCTAAAGGTATTTTCAAAGCTGTTTTTTAAAAAAGGAATTCTAATGACAGTCGTATGTAATATATAACTGGCTTTTAAAAGTTGGATGTTCACAGAGAGTTGAATTAATACTTTTCTTTAACATTTTTAGAACATTTTGAAAATATTGAATTCCATGATACAAATTGACGTATTTGTCTTTTGTATTATTTCATATTTTACAGTGGTACACACTAAATGTGTGGTACACACTGATGTCACAATATTGATTTGATTTTGATGTATGTGTGCGGCAGTTAATTGCAGAGGGAAAAGACAAGTTTGAATGACGTAACTAAATATTATATGACATTTCAAGTATAATGTCTTCAATAAGTAAAATCTTATTGGCAACGATTGTTTGTTTACAAAAATAGAATAGTGCATGTGGGGGCTTTTGACTAATTAAAGTAATCGTGTTGGAATACGATAAGCTTACGATTAGTAAAACTTTTTAAGTAACGGGTTTTTTTTGTTACATTCTTCTGAAATATGGTACATTTGAAACTATACATAATTTATTTAAGATAAGGTTAATATTCTAACAGAAATTTAGGGTGGGAATATTTTATTTTCACCGCCTAAACTTTGAAAATAAAATGTTGCATATCAAAACTATCATAGAGTTTTAACGTCTCAGAAATATGCATTTTGGCTTACCTGCATTTTTAGTTTTAAAATTCCCCATTGAATTAAATCATGGCGAAAACCTCAGTTTGAGAAGATAACCTTTACTTCAATTATAAAATAACCATGGAGCCATCATTTCCAAGAGAAGAATCTCATTTCATCAGCGTTGAAGAGACTGCAGATGGGAAATCTCATGTTAGAAAAGTATGTTGTATTGTACATCTTATCTAAATCAGAGACATCCCAGTTTTCAAAGCACTTATAGTATGCACTTTTATACAGGGTTCCCACGGTCATTAAAAGTGCTTAATATTTTTTAACTTGTTTTCAAGGCCTTAAAAGCACTTGAAAATGCTTTGAGGTCCTTAACCTTCTGAACGTCCAGGGAATGGGCATAATTGTACAGTGATTTTCCCTGCAATAATTTTTAAATTATATTTCTAATTCAAATATATAATTTTTTTTTAATTATTTTTATTTATTTTGTTTCTAATAGATTTTAAACTATCATCTTAATAAAAATATATTATTTTAAATTTTATGTATAAATTTAAAAATGCTGTGTATTGTTGGAAAAACTGGGGGTCATAGGAGGTAGCTAGTATATATATACGTCCACAACCCTCAGAGAATTAAAAGTCCTTAATTTTGTCTCTTATCCACGCGTCACTAAAATTTTTTGGTAATACAGTAAAAGCCCGATTATCCGGCATTCAATCAACCGGAATTTATTTTTAATTTTTTTTTTAATTTCATTTGAGATTTCGAAGTTGAAAGTTTTTTTTTTTTTCTCTTTATTTTGATGGTTTCTAATTTGTAAAGGCGAAATAGCTGAATTTGCATTAATTAGAAATTAATATATTATTATAAATAGTTTTTTTTTCTTCCGGTTTATCCGGAATGCGGAAGTTCTTATTCAAACAACTGTGAATTCTCAGCAAAAAACTTTAATATTCTTAATGGAAAATGTTTTTTTCTGAAATATATCCGGAAAAATAAAAATACTGTGGTTATTTGCCGAATCTATGAACGAATCTAACTTGTTTCAATTGTATAAGAAAGAGGGCTTCGTAATCGAAATTCCATTATCCACAGCATCGGGAAAACATTCTCCAGTAGATAATTTGGTTTATCCGGAATTCTAATAGAAAATTTTAAAAAAAACTGCACATTTTGCACCTATTTAATCTTGCATCGTTTATTGCATAAAAATTTATATTCGTTTCCAGAATATGTGTCATTTGTATGTGTGGAATCTATAAATCTATGGACTACTTTCATTGTAATTATAACAAAGAAATGTGATTTTCCACTTGAAATTGCGTTCTCAACCACTTCCGGCAAAGAGTAATTAGGAAATTCAAAAATTTTTAATGGTTTGACCAAAATCCGGATAAAATTAATTATTAGGTTTGTAGGCTAGATCTACATATGGAACATGCATTTCACAAAAATTGAAATCATGTATAACGGATAACATTCTATTCCATACAGTATCGATGCATCCATAATTCATTTATACCCGCGATGTAAATTTTTAACCGCATCCGGAAAATGTGCAATTCGGCCGAATGATCAATCAGAATAAAACCTAATTGCATCCATTTAAATGCATTTCCCCCTATAATCCCAATCAAATTTTCGATTTGTTGGCTAGTCAACCATTTTGTACACAAAACGCGGAAAATGTTTATTTTTCTTTTTTGTTTACAAAAAGTATGGGTTATATTTTATTGTATACTAATAACGTGTTTTGCAAACAATTAAAAAATAAATCTGTTTCGCTGTAATTTTATTTTAATAATATTTATTTTTAGATTAGCCTACAACCAGACAATCAAATTCAAAACTTAATAGTCCATAAATTATCCGGAATTTCCTGACGATTTGCATTACAATTCTTGTATTCTTTTTTTCTATACAACATAATAGTCGTTCTTTGAATACGAAGGTCGTCTTCCCTAGCATATTTTACTTTAGGGTACAAAGTAGGTTGTGTGTGGGGAGGGGGGAAGACAATGGAATCAACAGGGTTTCCAAATACAAAAGCTACTTTTCCAGAATTCTCGGAATCTGACAGTGAAAACGCACACAAGAAAACTTCCCCTCTGGAACTGAAATAGCGAGTCCACTTTGTCCGCCCGGTAACCCTAAAATATAGGTTTGGTTAGAATAGGTACAATCAAGAGACCTCTCTATTTTTTTTTATTTACATATTTTACAAAGCTTAATCTTTTTTTTTTTTTTTTTTTACGGAATTTCTGATATGAAAATGATTTAATTTTGGTAACATATTTCAAATTACAGCCGATTATAAAGGTAAAATATAACATTATTTTAACTAAAAAAGCTAAGTAGAATATTTTTTAAATATTCCGGTTGTGACGATTTTGATGTTAGGTGCCATCACTAGCGTTATTTACCTTTTAAATTTGGCTAAAAAACATCGACATTCAATTAACTGGAAAATTCGGTTATCCGGAAATCCTAATTTCCCTGCGATTCCGGATAATCGGGCTTTTACTGTATTTGTATTATGCATGCATCAAATTGAAGTTCCGACTTTATTTCTGCCCCTTAATAAAGTGCTTAACACAGCCATATATGTCTCGTAATTTTGAGCATCTAGAAGAATACGAGATCAAAATCTTCTAGCGTGAGATTAGTGTTTACGTTTTGCAAGCCAAAACGAAAAAAAATCAAAGACCATCATCAAAGTCTGAAAGTTTGTAACCCATATCTACCAAAAGGATCCTCCGGGTAAAAACGGGTTACTCAGATTTTTATACTACTGAATTTGTTGTAAACTAATTTACTGGTGAAAACATGTAACACCATCTGTTGGTGGCTGCTACATTACTCTCCCTCCAGAATTTTATCAGAGATGGAATTCGATGCATGATACCACCAGTTGATAGTTGTCACTGTGTGATTGGGAGAGCTTTATAAGTTCATTGATATTTTTTATTTATTTTTTGCTTGAGTGGCAATATATTTTTTCATAATTAGCAAGTCAACTGTTACTTGTGTACCATCCATCGTAGAATTAGTTTTTGCGTGTTCATTTCATTGACTGCAGGTCACCAATGTAGCCCTTTCGTAACCCATGTCTACCAAAAAGATCCTTCAGGTAAAGATGAGTTATTCAGCTTTTTATACTACAAATTTGTTGTAAACTATTTTATTGGTGGGAACATGCAACACCATCTGTTGGCGGATGCTACATTATAAGGCAAATTGTGCATGAAAGATTTTTGTATTGATGCTCTTGGCAAAGTAGCTATAAAGTCACACATTAAAGACCTGATGCATGAAAGCAAATTTTTAAAAGTCCTTGAAAAATGTTATTAAGGTTCTTAAAAGTCCTTGAAAAGCCATTGATTTTCATTCTAGGTTTTCAGTGGGAACCTTTTTATAGAAAGTTGATTCACTGTCATCCATTTTTACTCTGACTTCCTGTTTCACATCCCATTGGCTTGTTGTTGAAAGTTTTAAATGTTTAGAAGCTGTTGGCAAACTAGGAAGGCACACTGCTAGATTATATGATAATCAATACTCAGAACAACTGTTTGCATACATATTTTTGAAAGAAGCAATAAGTTAATATGATGCACATTTGAAGATGAAGGGAATTAACATAAGTAAGTGTGGGGATCCATAATTAGCTCCTGGTTCAATGGCAGATTTTACAGGGTGGAAAATGCCATTTGGATCCCCTTTGCTGTATTCTGCATGAAAAAGTTTAAAAAGGGAGTAAAACCCAATCCCTAACCAAACAATTCAATAAGACAGTCTGGGGTGGATCCTAGCACAGCCCACCTCTTGGCGTCTTTTTGAATTCTCGCCAAACGAGTGGCGATAACGACGCCAATATGGCAACCTAGAGGGATTATGGAGAACTGTCTAGAATCTTACGGATCACCTATATTTTTACTTGAAGCACCTTTATTTATCCATCCTATTTATTCATCTATAGTAATAAAACAATGAGTCACTCTGTCCCTTTATAAAAACCTACTTAAAATAGGTGAAAACTCTGAAATTTTAAACATGAATAGTTTTGACCTTCTAATTTGACTACATGGATTTTATTCGGCAAATCATTTACACGTACCCTCCGCCGGCAAAGGATTAGCAAACACATTTATAGTAAGTGTTAATTTTTTAAAAAAATATTATTATTATTTCTGGCCTTCAACTATTGTTTTTTAATTGAAAAATAATAATAATAACAAATATTCAATTAGTAGTCAACTTGGCGAGATTTCAAATAAGTCGCCTAGAGGTAGGCCCATCTAGGATTTTACCGACAGTCTGATAGGAGGACTGTTTCTATGATTAGCATTTTCCAAAAACACGCTCTACTGTTTCAGTTGAATAGGTAAAATACAAATTTTTCTGTGAAAAGACACTAAAAACTGATTTCCTGCCTGGTTTTCTTCCTTAAATTTGCCACTGACATGGTGATTTTTTATGATAAAAAAACAACCTATTAAAAGTTGCTTTTAAACTATTTAAATAGGAAGAATGGAAGGATTTTAATTAGAACTTATATTTCTAAACAACCCCAAACAAAGTCACCCAAACTATACAGATGAATTCTAGGTACTTGGCAAGTTTGGGTGACAAATGGGGCATAATATACCACTTGACCTGCATTTATGTAGATCAAGAGGCATGTTATGTTCTTTTACTAATTTAAACTTCTACTGTTTTTTGTTTTCTTTTCTATTCAATTAAGTTAAAATTTTCCTTTATGTGATTAACTCTTTTAACAGTTAAGTAAACTTTGAGAATCGAACAACATATATCTAATTAGTTTACCTTTGTAAAATTTAAAAATAAAGGATGTATGTATGCCTATACTACTTTTTTTTATTGGAATAATACTGTTATCTCTTTTCACTTGTAGAAACCTAAAAAAACTTCCAGTGTTCGATTTGCTCCTGAAGTAACTTCTATTAAACCTAGAATATTTTCAAAAGGTGAGTTTTCATACTCGAATTAAAGTTGAAAGTATTGTTATTGGTTTGAATTTTATTTTTGTGTCCAAGAAATAAAATTTGTCTAAAAATGTGATGTTACAAAGACCTATAAGCATAAAAAAATTAAACAGCAATTGCGTTCCTAAACATTTTTCTGTCATTCCTCTAACAGAAAATAATATTTAGAATCTATTAATGAAGATTATTTTTGCTACAAAATTTATAGTTTCTTAATTGGGGTTTCAAATTCTTTGAATGGCATATTTATTTTGAAATTTTTTTATTATCGTTAGCAATAGATAAAATATTTAGAATAAATATTTTTATAAAATCTAATTTTTATGGCTGATCTTTGATTCATTATTTTTAGGGTAGTGTTTCAATGTCATATAGTGCACATTTTTTTAAGGTGTTTTTGTAACGAAGAACAGCACAGAACAAAAAAAAAAAGTCCAAATTGCCTTACTACCTTTACCTTAATCTTAATCACTCCATGTTCTCACTCATTCAAAGGCAACTGGAGAATCTGCGGATTTTCAACAAATATTCAATAGAAATCTCTCCCTTCACCATTCTAAAACTCATGTATGCTTATGACATATGGTGGTCATTAAGCTTCAAATTTATAGATATTAACTGTGTGGAATTTAAGAAAATGGGGAACAGATGTAGGATAAGGAATTCGGCAATTTCTTTTCCTTTAATGATAAAAAAAAAATTAAAAATTCTAAAATGCGGTAACTAAAAGAAAATTTAAACATTAATAAAATTAAGTTAAAATATAAATATTAAGGGTAATCTTCCATTATACGGTTGCCAGTTGGCTGCAAGCCTAAATATTTACACATTTAAATGATGCATAGTAAATGTCTCGCCAATCCTACATATAGAATTGTTAGTTTGGATTAGTTAGGTCTGCAATTTGGCAGTTTTTATCTGATGACTAGCTAATGGAATATACTACCGAGTTAAAATATAAATTGTGTGGCGACCTCAAATAACAGATAAAACTTCTGTGCAATGGAGTACTCTTTTGCACAGCGGTAACGCATCTGTCTCGAGATACCATGGTCCTCGGATCGAAACACCTTCGCCCGCAACGAAAGCTTGCCTTACGCTTTATTGGTGACCCGGACGTGGAAGCTGTGTGGTGACCTCAAATAACTGATAAAACTTCTGTGCAAAAGAGTACTCCATTGCACAGAAGTTTTATCTGTTATTTGAGGTCGCCACATAATGAAAAAGAAAAATTAAAATATGACTGAAAATAGAAACATTTACCCGAAACCGCATTTATCTGTAAAAAAAAACTACACCAAAAAAATGTATAATACATCTCTACTAAAAAAGTTTTGTAATCTTCAAAAAATTTTTAGTACACAGAGAAAAAAATAGTCTCATGCCCCTTTATCAACTTTATAATCATGACCAATATAACCAAAGATATAAAATTGCATAGATAATACAGGGTTTATACAGTCATTAAAAGTTTTTAGTAACTACATATATTTTAGTAGGTCCTTGTAAAAGGGCCCTTAAAGTCTTTATTGTTCTTCTTAGGCCCTTAATTTTCAATTGCAATTTTTTTCTTAAAACTTTTTTAGCTATCCCAAATTTGGTTTCTTTTATTGGTTTGAACCCATCTTTTATTTGTGGAACAATTGCTTAGAATTGCTGATTTCCCGGAACACTTCACTAATTTTTACTTCAAGTGTGGAGGGACTTTCATTAGGCATAGAAAAAAAAGATGCCCAATTTATAATTTAAATTGTTAATTTATCAATTTTGATTGTTATAATGTACTAATGTTTTGAATTTATGTTAAAACAATGAGTTTTTGTTGGTAAAAATTTATGAGATCCTTAGAAACTTTAAAAGATTATTAAAAAGTCCTTATAAACAACTTTTTTTTTTTTAAAGCTATATGAAACCTGTAATGCATTAAATTAGGCTGTAAAAGCAGTGAAATTAATACGTATATCAATGTAAAAAGGTACTTTAAGTATGTTCTATACAGTAATAAATTAATTATTCAAATTCAAGGCTAGGAAAAAAAAATTATATTAAATTTTCTATGAAATCAAATGGCATCCTCCTTACGTAGAGGCTAATTATAATAAGTAAACTATTTATTTATATCTCTTTTAATGAAATGGTTGATGCATATATTTTTAAATAGATGGAGAACTGCATTTAGAAACTCTTACTGAGGAAGACATAAAAACTGAAATTTGCAGCTGTCTACCTAGTAATACACTTGGCCGAAAAAGACTGCGTTCCTTCTCAAATAATCTAGCATCAAAAGCATTTACTTTTCCAAGATCTTCTTCAAGTGATGATAGAGACATCCCCATGAGTCGATTGCGTCATCGGTCCTTTTTTTCTAATAGAAAACCTAGTTTCCTGAGATCATTAGGTCGACTTTCTTCAAGCAAGTATCCATATGCATCTGATGAGGTATGTTTTTCTGGAAACTTGAATTTTTTTTTCTATTATTTACATGTTTTTTTTTACTAAAATTTAATTTCTTTGAATTCTTACCATGAAGATAAAATTCTTTTTAAAATATCCATGTATTAATTGTTCGACATTAAAATTTAGCAATTGACTTTTATTTGTTCTTTATTACAACAGCATTTTGAAATTTCTTTAAAAATGTAACATAATTTTTATTTCTTTTAGTTTTGCTTGTGTACTTGATACTTTTTCCTTAAAGCATTTAATACTTGATTTCATTTCTATGTGTCACTAAAGTGGATTGAGTTACAGGAAGTGTGTTTTGTTTCTAAATGTTTACTTTTATATGTTATGAAAAATGTTATAGAAATATATATTGATAAGTGTTTTAATATTTTTGTAAAGATTAATATTTTTATAACTTTAATTTTGTAATTTTTAATATTTTTTGTAAAGATTAATATTTTTATAACTTTAATTTTGTAATTTTTAATATTTTTGTAAAGCTTTTTTCCTTCTGTTTTTTTTTTTTTTTTTTTTTTTCTTCCTTTATTTCACTCTATTTGTCATCTAATATTTAGTTTTTGAAGACAATTATATTCAAACTTGACATAAAATATATTTTATTCACTAAATTGGAAGTTCTCTTACTATAGGAGCAAGATTCCCCAGATGAATTAGATTGCTGCTTTACTGAGGAAGATAGGCGCAAGGAGCTTTCAAGCATCCGGAATATCCCTGTAAGATTAAGCCAGAAAAAAAAGTACAGGTATGTTTCTTGTTTCATATTCACTCTACATTTAAATCAGAATTAAGACACACCTGCCATAAACCATAAATGACTAAAAATTGCCCTCATTAAAATCCTACATGTTAAAAAGAAGTAATCATGTTATAAGGTTTACATTTACATAAATTATACAATACCTGGAATTAAATTATTAAAGAAATTAGTGATTTTGGAATTTTCATGGAATTTTAGAGAAAATTATAAAAAATTAATCAAATTCAAAATCTGAAAGTCGAATAAGAATATATTTTTGATAAATAAAAAACTATTATTGAAGCTGGCTTCAATTACTATTATGAAATATTCAATTCAGGCATATTAATACATATACTACTCATATATATATAGCTTAATGACAAAGCTATCTCAGATTTAACAAATCCTTATATAATAATGAATTTGACATAGATAATGTAGTATCAGATTTTTTGATTTTTTATTGAAAATGTCTTGGTAGTATTGAAAATGTCTTAAAATGTATTGTAAAATTATTCAAATCCAATACTCCATTCCTTTTAACTTTACATTCTTTGGTACTTATGTATAGTTGTTTCTAAATTAATTGCATTTTAATGGATGATTTGTTATTTTTAATTGTATTTTTATTTTATGTTGTTTTGTTAAGAAATAAAGGGGAAATTGTAAAGTAAAGGTATGTTAGATAATTTAATTATAAAATTTTGTGTGTTGTCATGAGGCTTCACAAATCACAGGACCTAATATCGCAGGTATTGAAGTTAAGTATTTTATAAGATGTGTAATAAAATATAAGAGGTAATTTAATTCAAAAACTAATTTGCATTTAAATCTTGACTGACAGCACCTGAATGAATATTTATGAAGATGAATTTTATTTCATTACTTAATGAACTGTGGGATAAAACATGAGTGCTTGCTTCAAACCATGAGATTTTTTTATAGGAAATATCTCCAATTCTCTGCAATTATGGAAATACCAAACCAAATTAAATAATTTATAGCTTAAATATGTGGAAATAAACATGCTAACCAGTTGTGTAAATAGGATATAAAATTGGTGCGATAGTTTATAAAATTAACCTACACAAACATACATGTTTTATTTAATTTTATGGCATTTTAATTATTAACAGAAGGCTTAATGAATTTTGTATAACATTTATTTCATTCTACAAATTAACTTTTAATGTTTTGAAAAACTTTTGCAAGAGTTTTAAAAATTCTTAAAATATGTATAAATTTGACAGCTAAAAACCCCATACTAATGTATTTTAAGGTATACAAATAATCTATAAAGTGTATAAAAAAGTATAAGTATGTAAATGCATCAAAACAATTTCTGGGCAGAAGTTTGAACAATTTGGATTTTTTTCAGCTATGACTTCAAAATGTTAAAGGATTAGGTTTGTAATGAACTCAGTATGTGAAAAGAGGAAAAACTATCATCTTGAATATTTATTATTTTGTATTTTGAAGTGGTTTATTGACACAGCTCTACTAAACTAGCAATTATGATCATGATTTTTCTGTTGAGTTGCAAATTTATTGTGTGTGTTTATTAAACTTTTCTCAGATGTGCAAATGAGACTTTACCCATTAAATTTTGTAGATTTATCATTAAACAATAAATTTTCTTTACAGTATCATTTTCACTTTTCACAAAACCTTATCTTTCTTTTCCTGCAGAATATCTTGCCTTATCAAAAAAGTTAGTTTCCTAAAAGAGTTTTTTTGATAAGATCATTTTTTTTTTTTTTTACTTTTTTTTCCTTCTTATTTTAAACAATGCTTACATAGATATGTCTTGTGTTTAGTTTCATTTTCGGAGATTACCATAGAAACATTAACAGCAATATCATTTTGGATCGGATAGCTTGGCAGAGCAACACATTTATAGATAATATTTTGTTCATGCTATCAGTTGGTTTTTGACAGCTACTGAAAGACTTTCTGGTGTGAAAAGAGAAATATTTGTATTTTAGGTATTATGATCAGTATATTATGCAGGTTCCGTACAGAGCTAATTTGAGTGATGGTGAGAGTGATACTTATAAGTATTATCCTAGGGATGCGCCTGAAAATATGCATAATCTAAAAACAAAGTATGGAAATGTATCTGATAGTAATTTATCATTTAAACAAGTTTATGATGGAGTCTCGAGGCAAAAAATCAGCCCTTCTTCTAGGTACCTTGAATCAAGAAATGTGTCAACTTCAAAGTTTACTGAAAAAGCCAATCCAAAAAATGTTTTGCTCAGTAGAAATACTCTTAGTGACCAAAGAAGCATGGCTTTTAATAATCAAGCTTTTTCCTATGAAGATCAAAAGAGTTTTAACAAAAATGTACAACATGCAGATGATGATACCATTTATTCAGATGAAAGGCACGGAGCCAGGAAAAAAGTTTTAGCATATAATAAGAAAGCTTATAATAATAGCAATATAAGAAATAATGGCAAAATGGTTATTCAAGGCAAATATGAATATAGCTCAGAAAATAGTAAAGCCTTATTAAATTTCCCTATCTCCAAAGAGAAATTGCCTTTTAGCTCTGAAGAAAAGGCGAGCATGAAACATTTCCAAATTAATTCAGAAGAATTTCTTGGATCAAGGAAAAAAGATTTCCCTTCCACCAGACATAATAGTGAGAATAGAAGTATTAATTCTGCTCAGCTTCAGCAAACCCACAATTCTGATAAATTGTTTGCTTCCAGGAGAAAAAGTCGTCAATCTAGCAAAGGAGCCTACTATAATAGTGCTATTAATGTTCAGAATGAAACTCATTTTGGATCTCAATATAATTCAGATAACAATTTTGTTGAAAAGATAAGGGACTTGCCATACAGTAAGAGAGCCTATTATAACACTGGCATTAATATTGATGATGAAAATGATTACCCAGTGGAATATCAACCGCAAAGAGATTATTCTTGTGAAACTAAAGTTACAAATATTTTCTCTGCTCAAGAAATGCCTTGTGAAATCAAAAGTCCAATAAAACATAGGGATAATAAGAAACAGTTCAATGGAGAAGACAACATTATTAGAAAAAATCATGTAAAGAAACGAATTCCAGAACAAAATTCTGGTAATCATCATATATTTAGTGAGTCACATGCTGATATTACCAAAAAAGAACTTGATTGCCGGTTAAATAGATTTGATGATTCTTCATCTCATTTAACTAATGTTTCACCTGAAACATATTTTTCAGAAAGGGGTGTTTTTATTTCTTCAGAACAAGGTAGACATTCTGAACTTTATAATAAACAACCAATCGTTTATAAACGTAGAAATGTGAACCAAAACATAAGGGTAAAAGATATTGAAATGGAACCAAGAAATAATTATGTAAAAGAAAAATCATTAAATATGCATGATGCCTTTGTGATTGGAAAAGTCATGTTGCAAGAATCAGATGAAGAATCTGTTGCTCATGTCGAAGATCCACAGCTTTTATTTATATCTGAAAATGAAGATGTTTTAAGAGTAACTTCAAGACAGTGTTGGTCTAAGTCTTGTTTCAGCTTATCTAAACATTCTCATGTTGTTAACAAACATAATTCAAAGAAATTTTTTATGGAAAAAAGGTATAATTCTCTGATTTATTGATAAAATTTACTGGGGTTTTTATGTATGCCTATATTTATTTTAATTTCTAGAATTTGCTTTATAAAACTCAATTGAATGCCTTTTGAAATACTTAATTCTATTAAAGTTTTCATCAAAACTTAATTTAAATTGCAATTTTGTGGCCGTAAATTCAAAATATAAGCAAACTTTGATAAATTGTTCAATTAAACTATTTGATATTACTATTCCAACTTTAATTTATTTAAAAAACTTACAAGCTCATTTATTATTTATAGGGAAGCCATTTTGGAGACTTTACCTCTTCATAGACCCAAAGACAAATCTTGTTGGGCAAAGGTAATTTTGATGTGCTCAGAGAGTACAGTTTTCGTATCAAATAATATAAATATTTGTTAAGAAATATTGAAATTTTTTAGTATTAAAAAACGTTTTCTCTGTTTTAAAAAACTATTCACTCACTATTCCTAAAAACTTCTGTTTAACAAATAATTACAAAACTTCATTTAACCTTATAACTGTTATTGTTTTTGTTTTTTTCTTGATATGCATTATCATTTGAGGTATTGAGCACCAGAATAGACTATCTCGCAGTTTAATATTTACTGTTTCTTCCCTGATTTTTAAAAAACATTCATGCCAGAACAGTCTGAATGTAGTTTATCTAATGGCCAATTAAGTTGGTCACAGATAAACCACATTTGGTTCATTCTGGCATGAATGGTTTTGAAAGAAAAAAAAAAAGAAAAACGGGGTAGAAACCAGGGATGAGCCATATTTTATTAACAGTTAAAAGTTATTGATACTTAAACTCACGCGAACTAACAGTTACCTAATTTTCTAAGTAACAGTTATTCATTTATTATAAATGCAATAGATGGTGCTAGTATGTCCATATATTTCTGTTATTGAAGATCATAATATCAGAATCACGAAATAAAAATATTTTTTTCTAATAACAGTGATTGGAAAAATATATTTTTTTATCGTGATTCTGATATTAGGATCCTGGTCGTTATTCCTGGAATACTGTATACTGTGTAATCCAACTGTATCCATCGAAATAACTTGTCTGAATGGATTAACATGTCCGATTGGTATCAGTTGATATTGACATAATTTTCAATAAAAGTAGATATAACTGTTATAAGATATTGACAGAAGTTTTTGTATTGGAATAACTTTTGGACAATAGGGACCATTCTTTATTAGCGCTGCTTTTCAAGATGGTATTTTAAATTTCGTTTTGATTTTTGTTTTGCAGTTCATTATGATTTTCGTGTTTATTCAAATTAATTCGAATTCTGCACCAATTTCTTGTTATAGTTTCTATCTCGGTTTCAGAATAGATGTTTCAGTTTTATTTGGATGCACATTATGAGTGGTGGGGTGAAGAGGAATGTGCGTGGGGGGGAAAGTATCTGACGCAACATTCTTTGGGTTTAAATGACAGAGATGGTGGAAGAAGGTGGGGGATTAGGATTAGGGATTTAGGAAGAAATGCATGCGTGTTTTTGCGGAAGGCTCTTTTGTTTATGTTACAAGAATTCCTTTGGTGGGAGAGGTTTTGAACTTTCGTTCGCATTTCATTTCAGTCTTCTTATGAGACTTTTAAAGACTCTCTGTGTTTCTTTCGTATTGGTTGGAGGTAAAAAAAAATTTCATTATTGTTTTGGAATAAGAAAATGATGCTATATATAAAAAATAAAGAGTGCGTAGGATTTGAGTTTTTCCTTTTGATGGAAAATAAACTATGTTCTTTTCTTGTAAAGTAATCTTCTAATTTCAAATCGTTATAATCAAAAGATTGTGTAGTAAATTTGGAGCTTAGCTAAATAGGTTTTAATATTGAACAAAAATTTGTTTATACGTATATTTTTTATATTTAACGCATTACCTGAGAGGTTTTTAATTTTTTTATGATCATTCTTCAATTTGAACTTAATAAAAGGAATTTATTATTTTTAAAATTGCGTTTCTTGATTAACTATGAATTGAATTTCTTAAATAAACATGACATTCATTTTTTTTAGTTTGATTAACTTTATAATATTTGAATTTTACTTCAAATTTTTATTAAAAATATTTTTATTCGGGTCTAATATTGTAACTTAAATTTATAATTTTTGTTTATAAATTTTTATTTCGTAAATTTATGTATGCATATATGTGGTCGTGACGGCACAATTTATTTAAAAATTATTTACTTTAAGTTTGCACACTATTCATTGCTTTAATATTGGATTTTTAATAATTATTTTTCTTCGATATGTTTTTTAAAGTGTATGTGTCTTTAATGCAGCTCTAAAATTTTATTAACAACCAAACATTTATTGAAACGTTGTTTTAAAAAAATCTTTAATAAGCTCAATTAAATTGGCTTAGAACAGTACTGGAAATTGGAATAAAAAGCTGCATTAATTGTTGTTGGACTTTAGACTTCGTTTAAATTTATCAAACCGGGTGATTTCAAGGAAATAGAATTAAATACAGGGAACCAGACAAGAGGTCATGAATATTTAAGCTTTTTAAATCGCATTTGAACTTGGAGAATATGAAAATATTTTTACAGTCGAGTGGTTGATAAGTGAAACAAGCTACTGGACATCATTGTAAATTGTTCTGGAGTCAACAGTTTTAAAAGGCAGCTGGATCTACGTTGGAGGTTATTAGAAAAGTTAAACTGGATCAACCTTGATGGGCCTTGTGCCTGTAGTTGGTCGTCATTTTTGTATTTGTGTTTGTTAGTAAGATGAAACCGTAGCATATATAGCTTTACTTATTATGCAGTCTCCACCTCATCCCTTTAAATAGCGCTGTTGTCAGACGTGTTTGGAGATTTACAGTAAGGTTTCCACTTTAATGGCTCGTAATTCAATTCCACAGTAAGCTATAGGTTCGGAGCAATTTTGTGTATTTATTTACTTTCGAAAATATATTTTTAGAGTCACAAACAAATTTATAATTCGAGTGTTTACATTAATTACCAGTTACATAATTTTAAAATAATTTTTGTTCACAATTTTAACAATAATAATTTTACGCAATAAGCTATAATAATTGAATATAATAATCTATAATAAAATAAGTTACTTCAAATACACTGAGATAACTTGTTAAAAATGTTATATATTTAATAATTTATTATACAATAATAAATCGTGCTTTTTATAGGCTGTTGAAACTAATTTTAAATGGCTGATTCAATACAGGGAACTGAGTCAACACGAATAAAAAAAAAGTGAAATATGGAATTTTTTCACTCCTACCAAAGAAAAATATTTTGCGAAATGCAATTTGTGTAAAAAGCGTCTAAATTACCAATCAACAACAACTAACTTATCCAAGCATTTAAAGGCAAAACATATTCGAGTAATATTCCCAGTCGTAAATCGTCAAAGTACATCTTCCCATCCAGATGAGCCACAGTCGATGACACCCCAACAAATAGCACCACCCTCTACCTTTTCCCCATCTTTAGCACATCAAGTACCTTCCACTTCCTCTTCATCAGCACCTGGCAATAAGCAACAGACGACAATATCATCATATATACCAAAAAAGTTATCTTCAAGCTCAACTAAATCAATAAACGAAAAACTTATGAAATTATTTTCATTAGATTTCCAACCATTCAGCGTTGTAGAAGACAGAGGATTCAGAGAATTTGTTAACGCTTTAAATCCGCAATATCAACTGCCCAACCGCCATGCTATATCCAAAACGTATGCGCCTGCTCAGTACGAGCAATGCAAGAGTTCTTGCCGAGAGATTGTGGTATCGTGGTCGAGTAAAAATTTCATTTTGAACGAAAACAAAACACATTTATTTTAAGAACTTCACAAGGAGCAGGTGTTAGTATTCCATTTCTGAATCGTCTGGTCTCTCTTGTCTCTCATAGGAGACTAATCAAAAAACAACATAAAAATACAATCTTCAAATAACTGTTTTGTGGCGCCCTCTATATTTTACAACAGCAATTAACAATTACAATACGTTACAGCTATTAATTCCTCCCCTCACAGAAAACTTTTCTCTAAGAGAAAAAGGAGAAAAGTTTGTAATATATTTACAACAAAAGAACATAAACACAATAGCATAAAGAATATGTAAAAATATAAACATGATCAATAAACCAAATGTACAAAAAAATACTAATAAAAGGAATACGTTTAATTTAAAACTATTCTGCTTAGCCCATCAGCATTTTTGTTTAGCTTGCCTGCACGGTGATGGACATCAAAATTAAATGGTTGAAGTGCTAAGGCCCAACGCATTAAACGTGAATTTGAACTAGCATTTGTTCGTAACCATGTTAATGGGTTATGGTCAGTTTGCACCACAAATTTCTGTCCATCCAAATAATAATGCAATTTTTTTACCGCAAATACTATACTAGCGCACTCCTTTTCGGTGGTACCATAGCGTTTCTCTACGTCTGAAAATTTCTTACTCATGTACAGAATAGGGTGTTCCTCACCTTCATCATTCAGTTGGGACAACACTATACCCATACCGGTATCGGAGGCATCTGTTTGTAGAATAAACTCTCGATCGAATTTTGGAGCATATAAAACTGGTTGGCAAGTAAGTTTTTGTTTTAGAGTCTCGAAGGCTTTGTTACATTCAGGAGTCCAGATGATCTCCCCTTTTGTTACTTTTCCCTTTAGTGCATCAGTCAAAGGTGCAGCTATAACTGAAAACATAGGAATATAGCGGCTATAGTAACCAGCAAGTCCCAGGAAGGCTCTGACAGCTGTTTTCGTTTTAGGTACAGGGAAATTCGTAACTGCTTCGATTTTAATATCCGAGGGCTTTCTGCATCCTTGTCCCACAATATGACCTAAATACAGGACTTGATGTTGAGCAAATTTACATTTTGATGGTTTGATAGTCAAGTGTGCTTCTTTTATTTTCTGAAGAACTGCACTAAGATGTTTAAGATGTTCAGGAAAAGTATTTGAAAAAATAGCGATATCATCTAAATAGGGTACAGAAAAATCTTCACATCCTTCCAATAAACGTGTGACCATATTACTAAATTCATAAGGAGCATTTTTCAATCCAAAAGGCATCCTGAGAGGTAGGTAGGTCCCGAAGTTAGTAACAAAGGCTGCTAGTCGTTGAGCTTCTAAACTTAAAGATATTTGCCAGTATCCTTTGGAAAGATCCAAAACCGTGATGAAGTTGGCTGATGATACCTTTTCAATTCGCTCTTCTATATTTGGCAACGGAAAATATTTTGTCTTGGTTATTTCATTTAATCGCCTGTAATCTATACAGGGTCTTGGATCTCTCCCTGGAGATTCCACTAATATCATTGGAGATGTATAATCCGAATATCCGACTTCAATGATCTTCATAGATAACATCTTCTGTATTTCAGATTTTAAAATATCATTTTGCCTAGGAGAATTTCTATAAGGTTTTGATAAAACAGGGTTGTTATTAATCAGTTCGATGTCATGAATGACAAGGTCAGTTTTTCCAGGTATATAGGAAAAGCAGATATGGTATTGACATATTAAATTCCTCAGCTGACTTATCTGTTCTGTATTCAATCTATTTTCCAATTTGTTTTCTTGTATCATTTCATCGACATCTAAGACATTCGGATTTGCGCCTACGTAAGGAATTTCTAGCTCATCTTCATTTCGTGTTGATTCATCTCCTTCATTCATCAAAAAGTTGATTTGTTCCGGTCGCTTGTAGTAGGGCTTTAACATGTTTACATGATAAATTTGAGTTTTATCTTTCTTTCCAGGTAATTCTATAAGGTAGTTTGTTTCAGAAATTTTTCCTGAAATAGTTCCTGGACCAAGCCAATGAGGAGCCATCTTGCTAGCCTTGGAAGTGGCCATTACGAGAACCAAATCCCCTTCTTGAAATTCCCTCTTGATTGCTCTTTTATCATACCATGTCTTGTTCTTGAGCTGTGCAGCTTCCATGTTTTCTACTGCTACTTCTTGACATCGTTTCAATCTGTTGATTAAAGAAAATACATATTCAGTCACAGGGCTCTCTTCCTCGTCAGGATCCATCCAGTGTTCGAACAGTAAGGTTAACAGTGTTCGTAAGTTTTTCCCATGAACGAGTTCAGCAGGAGTAAATCCTGTAGCTGCATGTGTTACAGTTCGAAGAGCAAAGAGTGCAGGACAGATCACCTGTTCCCAATCTGCTTCGGCTTCAAGGCACAAAACTCTTAGAATTCGTTTGATTGTTCTATGGAATCTTTCGACAGGATTGCTCTGTGGGTGATACACTGAACTGTGTACCACTTTAATCCCAGTGTTTTCTAGAAAGGTTGTGGTAAGTTCACTCATAAATGAAGTCCCTTGATCACATTGAAGTTGTTTAGGAAACCCCATTCTACTGAAAATTTGCATCAAAGCATCAATTACTGATGTAGAAGTGATATCGGCCACAGGAATGGCATCAGGGTACTTTGATGATAGGCACATAGCAGTGATTAGGTAACGTTTTCCTCCTGTGGATACTGGAAGGGGTCCAACCGCATCAACATTAATTTTGGAGAAAACTTCTTGTATAACTGGAACTAATTTCATAGGAGCCTTCTTTCTGTCATTTGGCTTCCCCACACGCTGGCACTTATCACAGCTGCGAACGTAGTCTTCAATTTCTTTATAACAGTTAGGCCAAAAAAAATATCTGGAAAGAATATCTTTGGTCTTTGTAACTCCTAAATGACCTGATGTACCCTCATGGCATAGAGCCTTTAAACGTTCTTTAAATTTTTCTGGAACAAGCAGCAAAAACCTCTCATTTCCTGTTTTATCAGTCCTCCTTTTTATCAAAAGATTATTCTTACTGATGAGTATATCACTTGACGATCCTTCTTTATTGGTTTTAGAAGCTTCTTCCCAAAATGGCTGTAACTCTGGGCTTTCTCTTTGAGCCATAGCAAAATCAGAAGGTTTCACTTCCAGGAGTGAAAGTGCAGGTTCCTGTTGAACTTGAACTGGGGGTAACATGATCTCGTTATCCTTACTAAGATTTAGCACTGAACTTTCCGGTGTAGAAACTTCATCTGCTTCGGCGTCTTCTCCTTTTCCTAGATCAGCTTCAGCTTCTTTCTCTCGGTCGGCGATTTCCTTCAACCTTCGCTGAGCTCTGGTTTGGATGGCGTTAACTTCTTCAGGATTAATTCCAATTTCTTTCCTTCTACCTTCAAGCAATGCAGCAGTTCGATTTCCTAACAGATATCTGCCTTGATCCAATGGGTTCTGAATCACAGCTGCTTTTGTGAGAATATTCCCCAACTCACATTCTATCTCTACTTCAGCAATCGGTAGGCAGGACATACTTTCATCCAGAAGATGCCGCACCCAAACTTGTTCCCCAGTCATCATATCTGAAGTAACATACTTCTGGCAGATCACATCAATAGTTGAACCAGTGTCTCTGAGAATAGACATGTCTGTCCCATTCACTTTTCCAGACAGGATAAAAGGATTCAATAACTTGTCCTCTGAACTGAAAGTTATTCTATTTATAGAAGCAGTTGTGGTTGATTTCTTCTTTAATTCAGGACAATTTGGTCTCAAATGCTGAGTTGAGTCGCATTCATAACAACGTAATTGCCTTCGTGTTTCCATATTTTGTTCATTCCTGGAATTTCTTTTAATCTCTGGTCTACCTTGAGCTTGATTTCTGAAGGGAGTAGAGTTTTCTATTCTGGCTTTGGAATCAACTGGAAGTTTTGTTCGCCACTTAGGAATATTCTTTTCCCCATTTCTCTCGGGAATTTTTCTCTTAAAGTTCCCATGAACATTGTCATAAGCATCAAGTTTAGAAGCTAATTCTATAGGAGAAGTTATGTTTCCCCATTCTTCCACGAAATGATCCTTCACTTCGTTAGGCACACGACGCTTCAACTGGTCCACCACCATAAGACCCAAAAGTTGTTCGTAAGTAGCTATTTCTAAGCCAGTCACCCATTCTTGACAGTAATTGTGGAGTTCATATGCAAAGTCACTCCATGTAGATTCTGCATTTTTTTGGTGTCGAACAAACATCTGTCTAAATCTCTCTGGACTTAACTTAAATCTCTTAAGAAGCAGCTTTTTAACATGGTCATATTCTTTTGCCAATTCAGATGGCTCACGGGCAATCAATTGGGTTATGTCAGATGGTAACAGTCCTATCAGGTGAGATACCCAATCCGTCGATGGGATTCCAGCCCATTCTGCTTGCCTTTCGAAGAGTAACAAATACAGACTGATGTCGGTTTGTTTATCATCAAACTTTTGCATGAGGTGTCGAAGCTCAACTCTTGATCTTTGCGGATCATTTTGCATAACTATAGGTCCTCTATCCGATTCCAACTGGAGTTTTTGCAGCTCGTATTCTTGTTGTAGTTTTAATCTTTCTTGTTCTTGTTCAAACTTTTCTTTTTCAAGTTCACGTTGCAATTTCAGTCTCTCTTGTTCTTGTTCGACTCTTTCTTTTTCAAGTTCACGTTGCAATTTCAGTCTCTCTTGTTCTTGTTCGACTCTTTCTTTTTCATGTTCACGTTGCAATTTCAGTCTCTCTTGTTCTTTTTCGAATCTTTCTTTTTGTAGTTCTGCTTCCTCACGTTCTTTCCTACTCTCCATTATTACAATTATCTGTTCCTTAACGTAATCTTCGTCATAATTAACACTTGTAGTGATTAATTTCTTAAGATCTACCAGTTTAAGACCAGGTGTTACTCTTTCACCTAACTCTTCTGCTAACACCCTCAAATCTTCTTTCTTAGCACGACCCAAAAAAGACATTTTTAAATGTAATAATTTACTAGAGAATTTATATTCTTCACCCAACACAGAACACCCTCAAATTTATAATTATTCTTGTAAATATAATATAAACTTGATACTACTTAACCACTACAAAATATTCAAGTATGAAAATTTATCATAGAAGAGGAACATAAATGCTTTCAAAAAGAATTCAAAATTTTTAGCACTTAATTTCAGCAATTGCAATTTTTAAAACTCAAATCAAATTAATTGCATCTAATTTAAGTATATAGCACTCACATTTTTTTTTTAAAGAGAGAACATGAAATAGAATATTCAGAAATAAACTTCAGATCAAGAACAAAAAATATCTAGAACTAGACTTCACTTAAAACTAACTCTTTTACAACTTGTAACTAAAATTAGATTCAAATTACTTTTGTTTTAGTAATTTCCAATTCTTCGAAACGTTAGCACAAACCCAAAGCATTTGTTATAACTGGTACCTAAATAAGTGTTCTTGTTACAAGAATCTTACCAGATATTATATTATGGTATATATATAATTATATTAGCACAAATAATCAAATATAGCATTAAATTCATACCATGTTAAAAGAAGACCTTCAAAAGATATAAATTCAAATACTATCATAATTTAAATGCATGTACCAGATACTAAACAAAACTAGTTTTAAATAAATTTCAAAGAACTTAAAATCAACTATGAAGCTGAAAATCACAAAATACAATTATTTTCACTTTAATTGTAATTATATCCGAGGGCCGGATAATTCCTTTAATTTTCTTCACCAGAAAATGGACTTGCTCCACCACCAGTTTTAAAATCACTCTTGATCTACGATGAGTAAATAATTATAACTCACGTCAGATGAGGCAAATTAATCACTTGAATATTGCACACAAATGATATATGTACACACTCCACAAGTAATCATTACATTATTTTCATTTGAAATATTGCACACAAATGAAACTAGAACCTTGCTCGGAATCGAAACTAAACACCTCTTGAATAACTCAAGCACTAAATACCAACCACAAATGAGCACTTTCGATAAATTACACTTGAATTACAAACATTGAAACTCGCAACGTATCACCAATCTTGAAGTATTGCACTAACCACTTTGAAAACAGAACTTATGATTCACGAAGCGCTAAACACGAACACCACTCTTGAATCAAAACACAACAAAATCTTCAAAATGAAGTATTCTTTTCTCTTCTCCGGACAGGATGTCACTGGCGATCTTCAGGACGAAGAAAACTTATCAATCTGGACGGATGTCCATCAAAATCTGTAGAAACAGAACTTGTCATTCACTAATGCTGACAACGAAACACAAACACCACACTTAAAAGAAAAAACACAATATCTTCAGGTTGAAGTGGTTATTCTTTTCTCAGGACAGGATGTCACTGGTGATCTTCAGGACGAAGAAAAATTATCAATCTGGACGGATGTCCATCAAAATCTGTAGACAGGATGTCCACACTGAATCGAGGCTTTTCAGTTAATTTAATAAGCAAATTGCAATGCTTACCATTCTACATGACGAGTGTCCATACTCGGACATTTATAGGTTTCAGCAAACACAAGAAATATATAAGCAAGGCTTGCTTAATATTCCACACGATGGATGTCCATCAGGTACTCTTCGCGCCAAAATAACGGTCGTTATTCATTTCGTCGTTAAAATAAAACTTACAGTTCTTTTTCAAAACAACGGTTGTTTCAGGTTCAAAAATCCCACCGCTGCCACCAATCTTTGCTGTGGTATCGTGGTCGAGTAAAAATTTCATTTTGAACGAAAACAAAACACATTTATTTTAAGAACTTCACAAGGAGCAGGTGTTAGTATTCCATTTCTGAATCGTCTGGTCTCTCTCGTCTCTCATAGGAGACTAATCAAAAAACAACATAAAAATACAATCTTCAAATAACTGTTTTGTGGCGCCCTCTATATTTTACAACAGCAATTAACAATTACAATACGTTACAAGATACTGATGTTATGACTGAAAATGTCATTGTTAATTTCTAACTTAAACTTAAAATTCATCTCTTAATTTTGATCTTAAACTTTAAAAAGGACTTTATTCTTTATGTTCTACAATTTATATCACCTTTGAATGGCGATCTTTTTACTTTTTTTCCCATTTTTAGAGTCATATCTTTTCCCACTTGCTTCAAAAATGTAATCTTTCTAAGTTTTGTTTACCTCGTAGTATTCTTTTAAAACATCGTACTTAATTATTTTTTCGGCGCCTGAATGTGTTACAGATATGCCGAGGTGTTAGCGTTTTTAATTTTCAAAATGCCATCCATTGGAGGCCGATGGGGTTGTTTTTGGTTCAACGAGAGGTTGTATTTTTTTGAGAATTCAAGTTAGGAGCCGTTGTGTTATCTTTTCTTGGGTAAATTTTGAACGACGCCGTGTATTCTTGGGCCACAAACGAGAGTCCTTGAACCGGTTTACTCCTGTTTTTGAGAAAAAAAGCTGATGCAATAGCCCGAATCCCGACGTCTGATTGGTTGGGAAATCGCCGTAAAAGGGAAGGAGCGTTGCCGTGGACGGTAATTCTTGGTTTTTGCTGCCGATAACCACAGTCGCAAAGGAGTGGGATCCCTAAGCAGGAGAATGTGCCGTGAAGTCAGCCATGCAGCGGGAAGTGGTTTCCCTCCATATCTTCGAAGGAGGCCTCACCTAAATTAATTCCCAACTCTCCGAAGGATAAGCCAAACCATCCCGAAGGTCCCAAAAGAGACTCTATGTGAACCAACTTCCAGTCCTAGCAATAAAAAGGATTATTCCCGTAGCCTAAATACTCAAGGAACCACCGGATCCAAGATGGTGGCCATCTTAGCATCTTCATCTCCCATGTCTGCCATTGAAGGAACCAATTCACCAGCAACTCTCCTACCACCCCTCATCATCAAGTATTAAGCCAAACCATCCCGAAGGTCCCAAAAGAGACTCGAGGTGACCAACTACCCAGTTCAATCAACTAACCGGATTATTCCCGTAGCCTAAATACTCAAGGAACCACCGCTTCCAAGATGGTGGGTATCTTAGCATCTTCATCTCCCATGTCCGCCATTGAAGGAACCAATTCACCAGCAACTCTCTGACCGCTTCCATCCTCCCGGACCACCAGCCTTTAAGGAACTGTTTAGTTCATTCAGGTAGTCTGTTTAACCCAAAACAGACTCGTGTAATTTATTTATTTTCTTTTGATGAAATTTAATTTATCTCAGAACGGCCAGGGCTCTCTTCCATTAGGAATTTAATACCGGATTCATTTATCCGTTTAATTTTAATTTGTTAGTTTTAATTGTTTTATTTAATTTGATTTTTTTAACAACCTCTCCTGAGCGAAGAACAACCTCTTTGCCCTCTTGGGTATTTAATATGAATCCTTAAGGTTCATCTTGTGTGAAGCTTGTAACTGTTTTTTGAATAAGACATAATGATTAATAAATTACATTTTTATCTGGTAAAAACAGTGGTGTTTTCTTGATCTTTAGTTAAGTTAATTTTTGGTGTTTAGGTGTTGAAGTGTATCAAACTTACTATTTTAGGTACGAGGTTGTTAAGTGTAATAATTTTATTTACTAATATTTAAGTGGCATAACCACTACGACACTGAGTACAGTGAAATCAGTATGTATCACAACTGATGCATGGACGTCAATCAACACTCAGAGCTTTCTTTCTGTGACCGCACATTTCATCAACTCTGAATTTCAATTGAAATCAATGTTATTGGAATGCTGCGAAATGACAGAGAGTCACACTTCCCTTCATTTAGCCGATGAGATGCTTCGCGTCATCACTGATTGGGAACTAAAGGACAAAATTGTTCTTGCCGTATCTGATAATGCAAGCAATATCACCAGTGCCATAACTAAACAGTTGAACTGGAAACATTACGGTTGTTTTGCGCATACCTTGAATTTTATAGTTGCTGGGGCCCTCGAGGCAGAACACATTTCCTACATTTTATTTAAAGTTAGGAAAATTGTTTCTCATTTTAAGAGAAGTGCTAAATCCAATTATAAATTAATGTCTTTTCAGCAAAATTCTGGCGAGCAGCCAAAAAAACTAATGAAAGATGTTTCCACTCGGGAGAATTCCACTTACCATATGTTAGAGAGATTCGTTGATCTAGAGCAAGCGGTACGAAGTGCTATAGCTGTGATTGACACTCAGTTACCTGTTCTATCCCCGACAGAGTGGAGATTATGTCGTGAGCTGTGTTATATATTGAAGCCCTTTTCAAAAACCACTGATTCAATCAGTGGAGAAAAATTTGCCACTGGATGCCTTGTCATACCAATAGTGGCAGGTCTTAAGGATGTTCTAAATAAATTGTCTCAAAGTCCTTATTTGAGCATAACACAAAATGCTATTAGTAGTTTAAAAGAAGGTGTGCGAACAAGGTATGGAAATGTAGAAATAAATTTTACATTAGGAATAAATACGTTCTTGGACCCACGTTTTAAAATGGCAGCTTTTACGGATGCAAAAGCAGCAGAAAGTGTAAAGCAAAAGGTAATATCATGCATTACGATAAAATATGCGGAACTTCGAGCTACTCAGCAGCAAAATGAAGTCGAAAAAACAAAAGACGTTGATGAACTGTCCATTTGGAGTTCCTTAAGTAAAACGCTGGCTACAACAAAGTCAAAGGGGATGGCAAAATCCCAAGCAATTATTGAAGTTCAGAGATTTTTAGAGGAAGAAATGCTTCCTCTAGATATGGACCCTTTGGTGTGGTGGAAAAACAATGCCCATAATTACCCAAATCTAAATGCCTGTTGCGGAATGGTAAGTGAGTGGCAACGATTACGAATTGTAAATAGAGAGTTGCCATGGAGACGCTGGAATAGTTCTAAAAAGAATATCTGTAATTCTAAAAATAATAATATCTGATGTTCGTATTCGAAAGATTTAGGCGACGGTTGATGTTTGTCAAAATTAAATGTGTTCGTCTTAATACTGTGGAGTTCTTTATTGATAGTTATTCATAACAAACGAAATTTTGAACCTGATCTATTTGGTTTTAATTCAACAATGCCCTCATTATCGAAAAGTGTTGTGTCCTTGCAATTTCTGTTCCTTGCGAAAGGCTATTTTCAAAAGCAGGGCTCATTTACAGTGACAGAAGAAACCGACTAAATACAAAAAAAGCGGAAATGTTGCTTTTTTTAAATTCAAATCTAAATTTTATTGAATAATTTTTGTTAAAATTCTTCATCAACGTGGTCTATTTTTAAATGCAGATTAATTTTGTATCTATTGATACATTTTTTGTTTGATATATTAGATAATGCTATTTTAATATGTATATTATATTAATATACTTTTTTTTATGATTATGAAAATGTTGCTATTTTTAAATTAAAATCTGAATTTCAATGAATAATTTTTGTTAAAATTCTTCATCAACGTGGTCTAACTTTTAGTTTCATATTAATTTCTTATCTATTGGTACAGTTTTTGTTTGCTATATTAGTTGGTTGGTTGTATTCAGATTATCTGGCGCCATCAGCAACACGAGGGCTATAATGCGCCGAAACATTCGTCATTAGACAAGCCAACATACATTTACAAACACCCATACCTAACACGGGACTCGAACCCGCAACCTTGCGGTCTAGAAGCTAGCACGCTAACCACTATACCGTTTGGTCGGCACTATATTAGATAATGCTATACATATGTTCTTTGTGAAAAGATATATTCAATTTATTAAGTAACTTACTAATATACTTTTTTTTTTTATGATTCTGAGAATGTTACTATTTTTAAATTCAAATCTAAATTTCAATGAATAAACTTTATTAAAATTCTTCATCAACGTGGTCTAACTTTTAGTTTCAGATTAATCTTTTATCTATTGATACAGTTTTTGTTTGCTATATTAGATAATGCTATTTTAATAAGTATATTATATTAAATATAGTGTCTTTATATCACAGTAAAATATATATGATCTTTTTGAAAAGATAATTTCAATTTATTAAGTAACTTACTAATGTACTTTATTTATGACTATTAGAAAATTATTTTTAAAATACATAATTTCTATAAATAGTTTAACGCGCATAATTAATTTACAATAATTTCAAAAATATAGTTATTGAAAAGGAAAAAAAAAATAATATTAATAATAATAATATCCCTAGATTTGAAACATATTTTTTATACTTCAAAGATTCCTCTGAAAATGTACATTTTTCTCATAATATTACATAAAATTTATATGTAAGTAATAATTTTAAAGCCTATGTGCACGTAAAATGTTTCAAAATATGTTTTCATTTAAAAATCACTTTTATTTTATATGTATCGGTTATGAATTATGTTGTATTGTAAATTCTTTCTCCAATTTATTGTTAAATCATAAAAAAAAAATTGTTCGTTTTAAAATAACCTCAAAACTATAAATGATTTCTTTTATTTTGATATTTTTACAAATTTATATTGAAAGATGTTCTAATTTAAAATCGATTAACTGATATCTAAAGAGAATGTTGTAGAAAAACAGGTATGTTTTATTTATTCCATGTATTTATTTTTATTTACCTTTTACTTTAAAAATAATGGATAACGGTTATAATATTTCGTTATTTCCTGATAATTTTAATGTAACTGCAGTTATTTAACAATAACTGTTAAGCTCATCCCTAGTAGAAACAGCAAACATCAAATTATGGAACGGTCTGTTTTTTGGTGCTCAACGCCTCATTTAAAATTGCATTAAATTACTTGAACGTTTATTTGATAATAAATTTAACATTTGCATTATTGTTTTTTCAGATTTTGTTGATTACATTATAAAATTTTGCATTTAGTTATTATATTTGAAATAAAATTTATATCAATCATTATATTTTAGATATCTTTAATGAAAGATTTCTAATTGTAAATACAGAACACACAGTTTATCTATGCAAGTATCCAATCACAAAAGTCAAATCAGTTTATTTCTCAACAAAAAAAATTACTTAAATTTTTTATGTGCATTTTTTTCCTAAGTTAGATAGCAATTTAAAATAAAAACAATATTTCAAATGTAACTTAAGTATTTTTTCCTGTTTTTTCAAAGGTTCTATAAAACAATAAACCATACTTCAATTTTCAAAATTGATGCATTTAATTATTGCTTTATCATTTTCAAGGTAAAAGAGTCATGCACATGTTTCAGACGAATCTTTTCTGCATTAGAAATCTGGAATGGAACTCTTAAAAAAATTGAAGGTACTTATTTATCACAGTCCTTTTACATTCCACAAGTTAGGTTTTAGATTCTGCAGTGCAGTTTTGCCCCCAAAGTGAATATTGTCAAAATGTTTTATCTGGTTAAAATTAACTACAGATGTTTAATATTATCTAGGATTGTACTATTTCTGTATAAAAAATAAAACATGATGCATTGTGGTCTTCCCAGTTTGACAAAATTAAAACATAGGTAACAATCCTTTCCGTGGATTGTGAAAATTTACCGTAATTTGTTACCGGTAATTGTTCATTTTACAAAAGTTAATTTATAAGTATTATCCTAGCATACAACATAGATGTAAGTATGTTACATATTTTACATAATCTATATTAAAAAACTTCTTATTTAAAGAAGTTTATTAACATAGATTATGTAATGTACTTTTGTGTTGTATATAAGTATTTCTACATATGCTATTTTAGAATAGTTATTAAGAAGAAAACCGTTTCAATTATTAATTTTTTATCTGAGGAAATTTATTTTTATGTTGCAAACTGAAAATACTTGTTATTTGTTAATTTTTAATTTATTTCAGCCTGCTTTTATATTATTCTGGAAGAGTAAGTAAACATTGTTATTGAAATAAATTATATTTACAAATCTAAATCATCTTTCAATTTTGAATATGAAATTCATTATATTACTTTTTGACGTTTATTATTTTATAAATAAAGTTAAATGTTTATTCATGTTTGATTTTTCATTTTAGGCCAACAAGGAACAGGGGTGGTGTCTTATTTTGTGTTTCTTCGGTGGTTGATTGCTTTGAATCTGATTCTATTCATTTTGTATCTTCTGCTTGTTACTTTGCCTCATGCTGTATTTGCTTTTCTTCCTTTAAAAGATATTAAAATAGCTCCCAATGAAACTGTTTTTGATGAAAAATATCTTAGTCGGTTTCCAACTTCTACTAAGAGACCAAGACTAAAGCCGGTAAATATATTGTTCACTAAAGTTCATTATTACTTATCTATAATTAGTTTAAAAAATATATATATATATATATAAAAGAATATTTTATGGAATGGAATTTTCAAAATTTTAAAACAAAGCTAAAGTAATTAAAGTTTTATTTAATTCTATAGAATAGCTCTAAAGCTGGTAGTAATTTTCAATCCTGTGACAATCAGTTATGTATTGATTCTACATACTCGTTATATAATTCAACTTTTTCAGGATAGAAATATTTCTCTTAAACCTAGTGATAGTGATATCTTTTCCAATTTGGGAGCCCTTTTGGATGAGTACTTAGTAGAAAACATATTAGATGTCACTATTTCATATGATAAGAGAAACATGACCACAAAGGAGCGACATAATATATCTCGGTTTTGTGAATCAAGGTATAACGATGAGATGCAAAATCGAACTGATGGATTCCTTAGTGTTATGCAAGATTTACTTCAAGGAACGGTAAGCTTTGCCTTCATTATATAAATCTAAATTAGGATAGTTGTAGCTTATAGATAAATAGTTTTATCTTTTATTTGTTAAAAATTTTACAATTAAAATGGGTTGTTAGTATTTGGCTATTTGGCACCAGGAATTGACTGTTAATGGTACTAATTCCAGTATTAACTAATTGGGTATTATAATTAAAAATTCAAGTAAATTTGCATCAAAAGTAAATACATCTTCATTTTATATATTTTTTTATAAATCTTATATTTTACATTATGCAATGATTATTTTAAAATAAAATTAAATGCAACACTGTTCTACAGCAGATAATATGTATTTCAAAAAAACATAACGACATATTAAAATGTGCTGTGCAACAACTATAATTATATTTGTGTATTTGGTCAGGATCTATATCAGAGTGGCCACAGAACTGGGAAAACCTGGAAATCAGGGAAAAGTCAGGGAGCTTTCTGATTCTGGAAAAAATCAGGGAAATGTCAGGGAACTTTTTAAAATTTCATGAAAATCAGAGAAATTTTGTATTGTTCATCCATATTTTGGTGCTATTTTCCCAGAGATTTGTGGTGGTAAGCCATTATAAGTTTAATGTTATGGAATAATTTAAACTTTTCATTACCAGCAAAACTATTTTTAAAAAGTTTGCATATTATCTCTTTAGCATACATGTTCTATTTTATCAGGGTGTCCAGACATCTGGAAAACCTAAGAAAATTGGGGAAAGTTAAAAAAAGTTTGCCCTAAAATCAGGGAATTTTATAGAAATCTGTCAGGGAACTTTTTTTCCTGAATTTTTTGGCCACCCTGTATGTACAATAAGGTTGTCAAAGTACTGTTACATAGCAAAGTGTAATTTTTTATTAGCCGATTCTGGATATCAAACACAAAATTTGAATATTGCAATACAAAATTTTTACACCTTTGTGGTTTCCTTTCTTAAGTTCTTTCTACAAACTTTTTTTCTTTTTAAATATAAAGCTTCGCTCCCATTTTTATGTCACCTAGTGCAAAAGCTAAGGAAAGTTAAACTTGTTTTTGTAATTAATTTTTTTTACTTTAAAGAGTAAAATATGTCTAATCCTATTCTTGTTTTAAATGATAATTGTGTTTGCTTTCTTATTTGTAGGGTTGGCTTCAATCAACTGTTTTGTTCCTTGGCTACTACCCAGCCAATGAAATCTCATACTTTGGTCTACCATACCATTTGCCTGTTGCAATAATTTTTGTCCTCTTCTTATCTTTTGTAGTGTGTCTCTGCATGATGATTCAATAGTAAGTCTCCTTTAAAAAAGTTTAACTATATTTATGATTTACTTTTTAGTACAATAGTCTCAAATTGTGGTGAAGTTATTCATTTAATTTATTAAATAGCAAATAATTACAATTGTCAAAGATCTTATTTTAGGTTTGTGTGTTTAGGAGAAATTAAATTGGGTCCAAAAATATAATTATTACATTTGAATTCTAAGTTGAGAAAATTCTTGTAAGTCTTTAGAAAACTATTTTTAAAGCTTTATTACAGCATCGCATGATGGCTGATCAGGCTTGCAGTTGATAAGTGTCGGAGACTGCAAATTTTCTTAAATTTTGTATTGATTTATATGCTTTAGATCTATAAGACTAAAACCTACTGAGTACCTTTCTTCCTGGAAACTTAAACCAAATTGTAAGATTTGAGGGCAGATATTATGAGCAATCATGAAGCGGACAACTTGACTTGATTTAGCCATTTGTTTCTTGTTTTGTGTCTGCATCATGATCTATATTAATGTAATATGTTAGTCAAGAAACTAACTATTTAAACATATTATTTTGCACTGACCAATCACCATTTAACCAATAAAACAAAACTCTTCCCTCAGTTTATTCTTGATATTATACCGTTATTCGTAAATTAAACTTCAGACTAATAGTTCCCTTTAATGCTCAGAAAATCTCAGTTTTGACAGAAAATTTACGTTGTGTTTTTGTCTCGTGTATCCTTCAAATAATAATATTAATAAAAAAAAAAAAAAAAACATTTACTTAAAGTGAATTTAGTGCTACTACCTTGTCTACCTGTACAAAAATATAGCAGCACATATAATTAGTTTATGTTTAATAAGAAGGTACATTTTCTCTTAAAATAAAGGTTTTACCTATTTCATAATTTTTTTTCTTTTTAAATATAACACACTTTGTAATTCATTATTTAAAATTCTACTTTTCTGATTTCATCTGCAAAAACCATTTTTTTAGCTCTTCTCATGGCGTTCAAGAAACGATTTTGGCCAGGAAAAGTAATTATTTGGCCTATTCGAATATTCTTTTCTGTTCTTGGGATTACTGTATAGAAGATAGAAAAAGCAGTGTTATCAGACACAACAGTATTTTACATGAAATTAAGGTATTTTCATGCCTTCGGTCATTATAGTTTCTTTTGAACTTTGTACTGTATGTTTGTGCTAATTATTTCATTTGTTTATTTAGAGTACTTTAAACGAAGAACGTCGTAAAAGAGAAGTTAAGGAGTGGTCAAGAGGAAAAAAATTACAAGTGTACTTTCTTCGAGGTTTTATTAATTGTTTTGTTGTTTGCATGCTATGTGGCAGTTACTACCTCATATATAGAGTGGTCAATTATCAATTGAAGGTGAGAGTATGAAGAGAAGATTCTAGATTTTTAATTTAATATTTATAATGTAATATATGCTATCTGATTGATATAAATAAACTACAAGTGCTTGATTTAACAATCAATGTGATTAATCAGTTATTCTTAGTAATAGTCTGTTATTAATACTAACCAAATAAATCAGAGTGAATTCTTTATGAGAATTTATTACATGAACTGTAATTTCAGCTGAAACAAACAAATGCGTTTTCAAAGTTTAATATTTATAAAACATGATTGGCAAAACATGATTATATTAACAATGAATGTAATTAGTACAGTCAATCCCCGTTAACGCGAAATCGCTTAGCATGAAATCCTGTTTAACGCAAAGTAAAAGCAGTTCTCCATACTTAAAACTTAATGTTAATTTAGTCGTTTAACTTGAAATTCGGTTAGCACAAACAATTTCAGCTACCCCATCGACTTCAAGTTTACGGGGTTTGACTGAACTTAGCAATTGAGTTTGATCAATGTAATAATTTTCATACAACATGTTTTAGTTAAAAATGTAACAATATTGCTTTTATAATGTACCCCATTGTCCTAAAAAGTTTGTGTAAGGTCATTTGTTTGATGTAGTAAATAAAGAATGTACTATCATATAAATAAAATTAAAATCATTATTATAAAACAGTACTTACACTGACCAATATTCATTGCTACTTAAACTATTAATAAAGGTAATTGAATACATTTCCTATTGCATGTCAAAAAAAAAAAAATATATGTTAGAGTTATGGTTTAAATAAATTACTCTTAATTTATCACTATGATAAAAATTCATATGTAATTATTAATATTTAAGCATGATTAATATGCATTATTTATTACAATTACCAAATAATGTGATTACTTTAATTAGCAGGCCATTATTGACAATAACCAAATATTTGTTTACTTTAACCGTAACATATTTACAGTTTCAAAATGATAGATGAATTCCAACCATGTTATATCAGCACACTTTTTTTCATTATAAAAATATTTGCTTACATTATGTTCATCGTAAGGATTTTTAGAAGAGATGAATCGATAGAAATGTTGTCACTAAAACGTTATCTGATTGTTATAAAAATCTTATGAATCCGCATTTTTTCTCCGTCATCAAAATGCTTTGTTAAATTTTGACTCTTTATTTTAAATTATTTTTCAATTACAGGATCTATAGACAAAAAACATTGATAGTATTAACAATACTTTTATTTTTGTTCAATTTTATCTTTTGAAGTAACATTTTTTTTTTTTTTTTTTTTTTTGTGTATCTTTTTATGTAAATAATTTTAATGAGTGATTTCCAATAATATTATCATTACAATTAATTTACAACATTATTACTTTCTTTCTAGAATTCATTAAGTCGATAATGGTAAAACTCTCTTTCAAAGTTATTTTTTCAAAAGTTTCATAAAAGTATTTTTTTATTTATTTGTCGTTTTTTAACAGGAGCAACAGCTTCATCGACTTAATGATCCAGGTGTTAATACCCTCTTTGTGCAATACCTCTCCCCAATTGTTATCACAGGTCTCAACATTGTTGTGCCTATTGTTTTTACTAATATTGTGAAGTTTGAAATGTATAATACACAAACTCAGATCAATATTGCACTCTTTAGGTAAGCTAATTCTTTTATATACTTGTTGGTACATACTTGTTGACTTCTGAAACATGATTGTAAGACAATACAAACATTGTATACTTTATTAAGCTAATTTTATATTTACATTTTTAGAATTGTGTTTCTGCGTCTATCTTCCATCTTTGTATTAGTTGGCCTACTCTACCAACAAATAACTTGTGAACCCAAAGACCAATGTGGAGCAGGTATTAGCCCAACATGCCGATCTCCAATCGTGAGTATTTCCTAAATTATGAACTAAATATTTTATTCATTTGCTAAAAAATTGAAATGTTTGTATGAACTATGTTGCAAAGCTCATTGAAACATATGATTTAGATGTTCCTTTAATCTTTTATTATGCTACTTTTTGTTATGAACAAACACAGTGTAAAAACTTAATATTTCTCAACCTATGTTTTTACTGTAACTGTTTTTATTAACATCATGCAAAAAATTAAACTTTTTTTCATCAGAAATTGTAACAAAAGTAATATTTATCAACAAAGAGTGCTGTAAAGTAACTTTATTGCAGTAGTACAATAAAGTACTTTACCACTTGCCTTGTTTTCAAATTCTGTATAGTCTTGGTATAGAAATGATATTTTTTCAGAAGAGATTCATTAACTGAAGTTGACACATAAATATATGTATGTATTAAAAATATGTTTTACACATTTTGTTGTATAAAATTATAAAAAAACATTGTATGCTACATGTACAAAATTACTTTTACAACCTCGGTAAATTATTTGACTCATATGAATGCACTCATCAAACAAGCATTTTGCCTCATTTGAGAAAGTATTAATTTTGCATCTAGTTGCATAAATAACTATTAAATATATTTTTATTTATAACCTTTATTTTTCTTGATGAATTGCAATTACTTCATATTGCTTACCTTATATTTTATTGTATATATTTTTTATAAATATATATAAACAATTTAAAGTGTATTAAATGTATAAACATAAGAAATTAATTTTTTCATTTCAGTGCTGGGAGACCTATGTTGGGCAGCAATTTTACAAATTAGCTGTTACAGACTTTTTTGTATACATTATAATGTTCATTATGTTTTTGCTTGTTTGATGAGTGCATTCATATGAGTCAAATAATTTACCGAGGTTGTAAAAGTAATTTTGTACATGTATTAAATGTATAAACATAAGAAATTAATTTTTTCATTTCAGTGCTGGGAGACCTATGTTGGGCAGCAATTTTACAAATTAGCTGTTACAGACTTTTTTGTATACATTATAATGTTCATTACCTACGATTTACCAAGAGAGTAAGTTAAAATAAATAACCTTACATTTTAAACTGAATGTGTTTACTTATTATATTAGTTTAACAATTATTTTTAATTTTGCAGTGTTATTGTTAGAAGATTCGATAATAAAGTGACAAAGCTAATTGGACGTCAAGCTTTTGACTTACCCAACCAGGTCTTAGCTCTGGTGTACTCTCAAACTTTATGTTGGTAAGCTTTTAATTTAGTCATGCTCTTACCTTCATATCATTAAGGTATTTTTCATTTAATAAATCTGTATAAAGCTAGATTAAAATATCCTTTTGGGCATGAAAGCATCTAAAGTTTATTATTTTGCCATAAAGGAATTTTTTGTACTTTCTTATTTAATTCAGACTACTAATAAATAAGTTAATGTTTTCTATTTACATCGTGTGTGTGAGTGTATAGTTTCATGAAAGGGAAGAAAGGAAATGTGTGCTAAACACACTGGATTAACTTGGGGAAGGATGATTTAAGATGGGGGGGGGGGGATGTATTTCCTTGACACATATTTGCATTGAGAAACCTCTGAGTTACTCTTGTGAAAACCTTCCTGTTTAATTTTGCTGATTAAAAATTAAAACTAATTAATTTGTTATGTTTAAAAACAACAATGCTAGTTATGATCAAAATAAAAGAATATTGATTTCTAAAAGTTCAATCATTGGATGTAAATTTTTTGGTCTAAAGGATATATTGGTATCAATTTTATGTTAAGGTGGAGTATAGGTTTTTTTCTGGAGAAACATTGAACGTCCCTTCAAAACAATTTTGCAGTGTAAGTTTTAAAAAAAAAAGTCTTTTGTTTACTTTTCTCAAATCCAAAATCTTTTTTCTTTTACAAAAGGGAGATAAGTTTGTGCTTGTAGTTATTGATACTGTTCTTTTTACTTTTCTAAAGTTAGTTTTTACCCTCATTATATTTATAATTAGTACTAATCATTATTAATTATCTAAGTTTATAATACAATTTCATTTTTGATAACTAGTATAACAATAAAAGTATTTCAACACATTTTGAACATCTTATTTTGAAATGTGTCCTCCAAATTGAAAAAGACATTCAGGATGTCCAGCAAAGGACTCCCTGATTTTAAAATTAAATAACTCACAAAAAAAAGATCAATGGAAGAATGAAAGAAAAAGCATAGTTATTTTGAAAGCTAAAAAAATCTGAAACAGAAGTTTCAAAATTAGTTACAAATATTGCCAACAAAAGGGGCTGTAGTTGCAAAATTCTACAAATATGTTATTAATTTGCCCTCTGCAATCAGTTGTCACAAATACCTTTTATCTTTAAACAGTGGAACTGTCCTAATACTGATTGCTCTGGGCTTTCATGAGAACTACAGTGTACAGCGTCATCTTTAAATAACTAATTGTGCAAATTTATTATAAGATTTTTACAGCTTTCAAAATAACTATACTTTTTGTTTCATTATTCTATACATCTTTTTTTTTTTTTTTTCTTTCTTTTTTTTTTTTTTTTTTTTTTTTTTTAGTTATTTATTTTTAAAATCAGGGAGTCCTTTGCTTGACACACTGTATATCTGCTTCAAGTTATTAACATTTTATTTTCCCTCATGGGAATATGTTTGAAGGTATTAGTTTTGCTATTGACTTTTTTTTGTTTTAGGTTGGGGATTATTTACTCACCTTTGCTACCTGTTATAACAATGATCAAATTTGTGGCATTGTTCCATGTTAAAAAAGTAAGCATAAACTGAAAGTTTTTTAATTAATAATTTAGTCTTGTCTAAAAACCACTGTTTTTCCAGTTAACAGATACATTTAGCTAATATATATATTTGTTTTAATGTTTACTATTTTACTATCCATTTTGCTAAATTGGTTTCTGCTTAGCTGCTGTTAGCTCTATAAATTGACATTCTCTTATATACTTCTTAAAGACATGATTTAGTGTTTGTTTTATTCATGACATGTATTGAATAATATTTTGCATTGAATATGAGGAGGTGGTACTGTGTGTGTGAGCATGGTAAGTTTACATGAGCATAAAGCATAAGATTACGTAAACAAGAAAAATCCTAAAGTAACCACACCTCTCGGATAAACTGTGCAAATATTTAATATTATAATAATAAAACAGCAGTGAACAAAACAACAAATTATCCCAAATGACTCTACTATAAAAGTAAATAAAAAAACCTATTAATCAAAACAACACAGTGAAGCATAAGAAATACTTAGGATAAACAATTGTAATGCAGTGGTGGTTGTGGTTGATGCGTAATGGTAAAGTACAACTGTTCAGTACTGAAATGAAAAGAAGTTCAGCAAAATCTTAATGTATCTGACTGTTTAAATAGAACCTGGCCAAAACTTTGCTCATGTGTACGATTTTATTACCCATTTTGTTAAATTGATTTATACTTAACTGTTGTTAGTTCTGCAAATTGACATTATCTTATATATTTCTAAAACAAGTGAAGTAAAGTTTTACTTAATTCATGGGCATTTATTGAATAATATTTTTTAAGTATAAAATCAAATTTGAATATTTGATTTTTAATCATATTATTTTAATATAATTCAGTTGGTGTATTTCAAATTTTACCTTAGAAATATTTATTGTAAAACACAATTTTAAAATAATTTTTGAAGAGTTCATTTAACCTGATATTTTAGTATTATAGTAATGTAATATTAGCCTTGTTTGCATAATGTTGAGTATTAGAGTCTTTTATGTAGATGTTTTTTAAATTGTGAATATAAATGTTAGTACAAAATAATTGATATTGTCATCAAATATTTCCTACTTCTAAATTTTAATTATTTTGTTCATTTTTAAACAAATCCATCAATTTTTTAACAACTAAATACAAATTGTATAATTCATATTACTTTCAAAGATAAGAATGAAATGAACAGTTAAGTTATTGAATGCATGGGATAAAAATACCTTTAAAAATGCATATTATTTTTTATCTCAACAGACAATGGTTTTGAAATATTGCATCCCATCACCAATACCTTATAAAGCCTCTCGTAGCAATGCTATGTTTATGATGATTCTTATGTTGTCCTTTTTTACGCTTTTAATTATTCATGGATATTCTCTTTCAAGGTAATGTATTAATCTTTGATTTATATTTTTTGATATTTGTATCCTATAAACCTCCATTTTTTCAATTTTCAAGTTATGATTGTAATATTATGTGCATTATTTGTTCTTTTTAGAGGTATTAAACACTATCTCATACAAGGTTTTGCAAAAAAAAAATTGATTTCAAGAGTAGTGTTACGAGGTTTTCCTCTTAACTATATAGGTGAATACTTATTTAGAATTCGACCTAATGTAACATTGCGCTGTAAAAATGTAAACTACAAGACATATAGTGACCTACCTATGACGCAAGATACCTGAAAACACAGTAAGATACAGATAGTAGTATATAATTAAGAGTGGGAACCAACCAATGACCTAGGAACGTTATTTATTACAAAACTCTACAAATGTTCATGAAACTTACAGTTAAAATAGGAACTCATAAGCAACAACTTAAGGTGGTAAATATTAAAACTATAAATATAACTTACTATAGTTCATTATATTCTTAGTAATACTATAATTCAACAGACTGACAATTTATGAAAAATATAGAAAAACAAAAGAACACAGCTATCCAAAGGGGTTTAACCTATCCAAAAACTGAACACCAGGATAACGAATAGCATAAAAGTATGTAAGTCAGTGAAGTATCAACACTCGACCGAAAATTAAATGAAGATAAAGGGGGAACCGTTAAAACAGAAATCTATTCCTAAAATACCTAAGAGACATTTCGACTAAGGGCGGTGGGGCGACAGCTAAGAGCATGTTTGAGTCCAGTATGAATTGGCAGTCGATGGTAAGGAACGGATTAAATTTCTTTAGAGCAATAAGTCACTATTGAAGGGGTATAATTTAGTCCTTGAAGGCACCATAGTCCCTGTGAAAGAGGAGAAGAATATCTCTTGGAATCTTTTCCACTGGAATTAACCCATATAGAGGACGACCACTGGCAGAGGACTGACTTCCAAATTGCCTGGCGTGCGGTAGAGGAGCGAAACTCAAGAACAGGAGGGAAGACGAATCGGGGAAAAACTGGTTCTTCACCTTAAAATTTGTTGTAGAGCTGGAACCAAAACATCCAGAACCAGGGTTGCCAGAATATTACCCGGCATCGGGAGGTGGAACTGTATGAACTGTATTATTGACGAACTCCCACCTCGGAGTTGGTGACGGCAGAGTGGAAATACTGCACAGAATCGGGAGATTGACTATTTATGTACTATTGATGAATTCCCACCTCGGAGTTGGCGGAGGCAGAGTAGAAATATTGGCTAACTTCACTAAGAAAAACTTCAGGAAAGGCACACAGTTAGTGTGCTTCAAATAAGCCATCGCTGTCCTTTAGAGGGGATGTTGAACAGAGAACATCCCCACTTCTCAACGAATAAATTAAAAACAAACTCGGGACCTCTCCATGTACTGACGCGGTGTGCGCCATTTTCAAAAGGGATGCTACCCCAGGCTTTTCCGAAGAGCTCTCTTCGAGCGACCTATTGACACCAAGACTGCAGCAAATAGAATGGCGAAATGCAGGACCAAACTGCCGTCCTGAACTTGACTCCGCCTCTACCTCACTTGAGACCCTCTACCTCAGCCCGTTTCTCTGGCAAAATGAAAGGAGTGATCCTATTGGACGAAAGTTAAGCGTCTCTTTTCGAAATCCGAGCGATCACGGGAAGGTACAGGTTAAAATTTCCTAATCACGCAGCCAAAAATAGGGAAAATATATAAAAAAACTATGCTATTCCGCGCCCTGATCTCCAGTTTTCTCGGTATAAAAGGATTTATGAAATAAAAATGAATTTAACATCACCCCCATTTAATAGGGTATTAATTACCAAAAATGATGATTAATTTTACACTGATAATTACAGAAGGACATGATAAGAGGGGGAAATGTTTCCAATATACAGTAATAAAAACGGTTGGGAAAGCTTAGCATTTTTTAATCACAACAGTAGTAATAGTAGTTTTTAACTTTGATCATCTTATTGGTAATAATTAGTGATAGTGTTCCTTGCCTCTGAAATACAGCTCTTTAATTGCAAATGATTTTTTTTTTTTAATTCATATAAGCATTTTATTTTTTAATAATAATAGGCATATTATTGTTCAAAAATGTTCTATATTAAAATGAAAATCAAAAATGCATTATTTTTTATTAATATAACATAATTTGATTTGTTTTTCAGCATTGCACCTTCTCCTGCTTGTAGTCCTTTTCGACACTATTTTGTAATGGTTGATGCTGTCCCAGATGCTGTTTCTTCCCGTTCTCCCAATTTTGCATCATTCATCAATTTCTTTTTTAGTGCAATATTTCTTTTTCCAGCAATACTACTTATGTGGTAAGTGTGATAAGAAATTATATAATTAAAAGCAAGGATCAAATATTGAAGGGATTGTTGTTGTCTTTAAATTTTTCGATGTTACAGAATATGTAACGTCTTTAGCTTTTTGGGCGAAACTTCTGCGATCAAGGGTAATGGCGATCACATGATTCTTGGGTGCTTAATCACATGATTAATGGATACATTTTCTGTTTCTCACTTCGGATAAGTTAAATAAGTCAACATGTGCATAAAATAAGTGCTCTAAATCCAAATGATTAGTTTTATCCCAATTATTGAAAAAAAAACATACATTGCTACAAATTAAATTTCTGGTTACCCAAAGGACAACAGCAAATTTTGACCCTTCATTAAACGCCAATGTTTTTATAATGGGGAGGGAGGTCATTTATAGCCACATTAGAAGTAAAACTGAATTGATCAAAACTAATTATCTATTTTTCTGGTTTAAATGCTCATATAAAATTAAGAAAGTATGAAACTTTATGTACAGCTATCAAAAACGTTTATTTTACCTTAAAATTAACAAATTTGTTACCAGATACAAAAATTATTTTGCCGAATTTGGCTTCACCTTTTTTATTTTACACAATGTCACACTGAGTTATAGGGATGGAACCTAAGGCAATCCCTGTTTTTTTCTCTGAAACCCATATAAATCTTACTGAGACACATTTTAACTCTTAAGAAGAAAAATTCCACACATTTCTCTTCTTAGATACTGAAAAAATAAGCATTTCTTAGGTTTTTTAGGCAGGACTAGACTTTCTAGATCCACTTAGAAATAGCCAGGGATTTCTAATATCAAGAGCAATTAAACGATTCCACCCATATCTGTAACAAGGCTGCCTGGTTTGGAGTTGCAAGGCATATAAAATATAGGTAAATAAAGGCATATAAAACCTATTCATATACCAAGGAAAAGAATGAAAAATTACAAAAAGCAACAGTGACAGTAATTTAGCACAGAGCCCTAATTTTTTATGCTATATATCACACATTTATTTTTTTTATATCCCACATTAGAAGTAGAATTGAATTAATCAAAACTACCAGTTAGAAAAAATTATCATTTACTGCTCTGACAGCTGGAAAATATTTTAGTAACGTGATAGTTGGTGTTAAACATTGTTATGCATATGTCTCGAATAACATGTGGGGCACAAATTAACTGCTAAGCAATAAACCCTTATTGAAGGTAGTGTTTAATTCCTTACCCTCAGAGTAAAGCTTGTTTGGTTAATATTAACATGAAGATTTATTGTTTGGGTGTAATTGATATGATGTAGCAATGTAGATGAGAATTTTTTGGTAGAATTTAATTCCATACAATTTTTATTATACTAATATTGAAAAACCTTACTCAACTACCAGGTAAAATTTAATTAAAGCAAAACCCTTAGATATTATACTACTGAATATTATTAAACTCTGAGTTGCGTCAAATTTAATGCTTTGTTAACTTTTGTGTATGTGTACTAATCTTATATGAATACGCTTAAAAAACAAACCTCATCTGACAACATTAATTTAAAAATAGATTGTAGCTTCTTAAATGAATTATCCAGATTTCTTAGAACTTGTATATATGTATGAGTTTTTATCATAACAAAATTGAATATTTTTGCTTACCACATGCAATAAAATATGTTTTATGTAATTATGATTGATAGGTTAAAGTATTCTACAAATGTGAACCCATACTTTGAAATATTTTTCAGCATAGCTATTTATTATTACTGGACTATTGTGGTGGCAAACAGAAGAATGGTCAAAGTTTTAAAGGCTCAGATTATGCTAGAAGGACGTGATAAGCAGTTCCTACTCAATCGCCTCACAGAAGTAGCAAAGGGGCACATTTGAAAAGAAAAGAATTCTCTCTTTTATACATTTTTCTTGTGTTTGTATTTACTAATCATAGTTTATTGCTTTTAGTCATTTATTTTGAAGATTTTATTTTTAATATTATATAATATGAGAGAGTCAAAAAGCAACTTTTTGTAATTCGGAAATATTGTGTAGGACACAGAAAAGAGAGATCTTTTTAATGAGTTTTTTTTATATAAATTTTATATGAAACTGTAGATTTTTTACTATCATGAAATTTAACAAGAGATAATTTATTTATTTAATAAAATTGATCACAAGTTCCATATAAAATGAAAATATCTATTATCAAATTATATTAGAAAGAGTGTATTTGAACCCACCTATTGATCAAGAATCTTGTTTGAGAACTTTTCATGCAAACATTTTATTAATATTTTTATACCATTTGATTCATATTTTTCTATGCCAATTATTCATATTTTATTGTATAAGATGAACACATAAATTAGTTACTTTCCGTCCAATATTAGATTTACTCAGTATATATTTTAATTATCTCTAAATCATAGATGTTATTAACAAAAGTGTTACTTTCCAGTACAAATAGTTATTTAGTGTGATGATTCTAAAATCCTACTTGGTTTTTAAGTTCTGAAGTAATCAATCTACTTTTATAACTGAATTTCTAGTCTTGTTCAGTATCTGACAGATTTAATTTGTTATTTTTATAAATATTAATAAAGAAACTGTCCTTAAATGCAAACTGAACAAAATTTTTATTTATCTTTTTTTAAGTGAGACTGAACTAAACTAACTTCACCATAGGTAAAAGTTTATCATTCTATTGCATGAAATTCATCAATGCCTGTTAATTATAATAAAATTATAAAAAAAAGGTTATCTCCAATTTGTGAGAAACAAAACACTGCTATATTTTGATAATTATGTTTTTAACATGGACATTGAAGTTCTTTTATATTAGTTGGAGTTGGATTCTAAGTATTAGGTGTTCAACTTGAGTCTGCTCATCCAGTAAATACATGGATTGTGTGTGACGTATAATTAACCTTTATTGTGGCAGTGCTTGTCTATGTCACATTAAAATATTCTCTTATTATTATTGGTCATATTGTAGTATAACTGAAAAATAATATGGTGTCATCAGTAGGTAGCTTGACTATTGTTCATGTTACTAAAAGAAGTCACTCTAAGGGCTTAACAACTGGAATAGTTCTTCCTTTGCTTGATGTAACGCTAATTAATCTGTTTGAAAAATTAAAAAGTGGGATATTTTGAAGCCAATGTAACATGTTTGTATGATCTTGGTGATATAATATTTAGTTAATCGTCAGTGATCTATTGAGCATGCAATGACAGAAACAGTGTTGTTTTTCTCGAAATAATTTGAATTTCCAATTGTTTGTTTCTATGATTTATCTTAATAAAATAATTTAACTGTATTGCTATTCTTTACTGTAGTGAATGCGATTTGTTTAGTATAGTTTCGGCATACAATCAGCAACAAGTATCATTGGCTTGATATAGCTGTTTGGTTTTGAAATACCTTGCTTCTACTAGCAACAAAAATGTCCCCAAATACTAGTTTTTTCTTATCTCTCGATCTCTTATTGTGTCGCCATTGAGTAATATCAGGTTTGTACTAGCCTATTTTCTATTGAAATAGCATTTATAATTGAAGCATAGGGTGTAAAGTTTTAACTTAACGATAAATATTAATCAGATAACTAGAAGATCGCAAAATTAATTTTTAATGTTTTTTCTCATATGGTGTTTCATAGTTTTTTAAATTTACCATTTTCTTACTAGAAATATGAGAAAGAAAAGAAAAAGTGCAAGCACCAAAATTTTTATACAATAATATCCACTGGTATGAAAAACCTAAGATAAGCATTATTTTTTATTCAAAAACTATGTAAATGAATAAAGCCATTATCTTTATTAATTTACATGGAATTCATTTGCATTATTACAACATCCTGTAGAAACTTCCTCTGTAAGTTTTCCCGTACTTCATGTATGAGAGGAATAACAGTTTAAGTCACTGAGATGTGATTCTGAGAAAACACAATTTAAAGAAATTGTTGAATTGAGAAATTGTTCACAATTATGAAACTGTTATATATATTTCTTAATTTGATATGTGATGTCCTTTTTTCCTAGATTACTTAGAACCTTATATATCTGATTTGAAATGAAAAATTGTTATCTGTTGTAGTATTATATACATTATTAAATATCTCACAAGGTAAATCTAGTGTCAACTGTCTGCTCTACTTGTAACCCATTTCTTGATTTAAAAAATTAAAAAGTGAAGATAATTGTTATCTATCAGAAAAATGACAAGTATGTATAATTTCGTTTTTTATAATCTTTGTCAGTCTTTATTTGCTTATCTTTATAATTTTTTTTAATAATGTCATGATTTGTTAAGTGTTTTATTATTCTTTTGGGTTTACATTTACCGTTTAAAAATTCTCATTTTTTTCTCATCGATTCAAACAACAGTGAACTTTTTGCAATTATTAATATAATTATCTATTTCTTTCTAAAGAAAGTTATTTCTCCCTTCTCTCTTAAAAAATTCTTTTCACCTCTTTTTTAATGACTGTCAGCATTTGGGCAATTAGGTGGTGAAGACTTCAAGTGAAGAGTAAAAGTGCTTATTCTGATTGCATTTTATCATTTGGGCATATAAATGAAGGAGAGTTTAAATAGCAGAGTGGTCAGCTTCTTGTGACTGCATTTCATCACTTGGGCAACTTGGAGAAGGAGACTTCAAGTAATGAGAAGGAGTGCCAGCTTCTTCTGACTGCATTTTATCATTTGGACATGTAGATGAAGGAGACTTCAAATGAAGAGGAAAGTGGTCAGCTTCTTCTGAATGCATGTCATCACTTGGGCAACTAGGAGAAGGAGACGGGAAGTAATGAGGTGGAGGATAGAATTGTAGATCAATATCATCGTTACAAAACTGACTATCACTATTGTTTTCAGGAATTGCTTCAACGTCGAATAAATAATATGGAGGTGGTGGTTCATCCATTTTTGAAGGTAATAAAATTTGCTGGTTAGCGTCAGCACAATTTTTAATTTGCTGATTATAGGTACTTTTTCCGTTAATTTTAATAATCTCTCTATCTCTTGTATTGTTTGTTATTTCTCCATTAATTTCGGGACTGCTAAAAATAACTCCATTCAAATGTGCTGTCCTTACATCAGTTAAATAAATGGAATTAGAATTAGCTTTGGCATTTTCATTTCTTTCTGATGTAATCTCATTTTTTCCCTCACCATTATAATCATTGATGTCTTCTAAAAATCTACACTTACCTGGACAAATAGCAAAATTAATATCCTTATTTTCGATTTCATCAAGCTGTTTTGATCTAGTCTCATTAAAAGAATGTATACAAGCAGATGCATTTAAAATAGATTCTATATTCTTTTCGGAACGTCCATGCTGATCTGCAGAGAAATTGTTTATATAAGGAGAAAAGTCAACCATGGATTCCTTATTGACTGAGTAGTTATTTCTTATGGCATCTTCATTATATGTGTTGCGTGGAAGAGGAATATTTTTAAAACTGTTTGTGTCTTCTTTCCCTTCTGAGGTATCTGGAGTTAATTCGACAGATATACTTTGAAAGAAGGACTTTTTTAACCAACTGCCGAATGATTTTCTCGCATTACTTGGGGCCTTTCCGTTGTTTGTTCTGTTTACATAGCTTTCAACTGTCACTGTCGATGGGGTATTCAGTTTCATTAGTGGCGGAGCACGACTGTCGGCAGAGCCATCTTCTATGAAATATTCTTTAAATGTTGCTTTCTTATCTTCGGGAATGTTATATTTTCTTAAGATGTTTTCTAAATCTTCATGCGTCAAATTATGTGGCTTAACTTTAAGTTGTAATCTCTGTATAAGTTCAGGACAAACTGTTTCTTTCTTATTTTTGCGTGACTCATGCGAATAACTTCTACCAAACTTTGCAGTCAGTTGTTTGGATATATGTTTAAGCTCGGGTATTCTTGATTGCATAAAAGGGGCAACCCATATCAGGCTAGAAACAGCTTCTTCCAGTTTTTCATCGAGTTCTTTCTCTTCTTTTAAGAAATCAAATCTTGAAGACAGTTCATTGCAGAAAATCTCTATTAGTTCCATGGCCTCTACGAAAGCCTCTTCCCTCAAGATTGTCAGAATTTTTATTTTTGCTTGCATATACTTCTCTCTTTTTAAATAATCTTCTATTTCTCTGCGTTGTCTGCATATCAATTCTGATTCTTTAGCTTGGACTATTTTTAAACGGTTGCAGGCGAGATGTAGTTTAGTCTTTAATTTTAAATAATTTGCTCCTATCTTGATCATAATTTTCGATAAAATTTTACGTCTATAATTTTTTGAATTATATGAATATGTTGTATACTTTCTAAAGTTAAATAGCTTTCTATTGTTATTATATTACTTCTATTTACACATTCAGTGTTTTGTTTTGAAATCACCGACTGTCTATTTCTGCCACTTATAAAACATTCAGGGCGCTTACATTATTCAAATTTTTTTTAATAAACACAGCACAGCGCCTTACCGGACTTATGCTTAATTCACTACGTATTTTTATTTTCATGTGACGTGTATTGCGTGATTAATTTCCCTAATGCCAATTTTTACTTTCAATTACCCTATATGTAATATCTGAAAAATGAAAGTTTTGCTTTCGGTAAAAAAAAAAGTTGATTCATTTTTTCATTTTTACTTGTTCTGGAATATTCCGAGTTCAAAAAAGTGATCTAGACAAAATATCTGTTGACTCCTGAATGAAGATTCCTTATGAGGTTCAACTTTTGTATAAAAGTTACTGATGGCGGCCATGGAACCTATCATTGATCAATTGGTTAAAATAGCGCTTGCGTCTAAGGTTGCCACTATGAAAAAAATTATGTTTTACAACAATCGCCAAAACATTTTTCTAACGACTTTGATTAAAATTCTTGTGTACCTTTTGTGCTTTAAACATCTCGACCTCCAAAATTCCCGTAGAAATGCGATAAAGATGTAAAAAGGGGAAAAGTGAATATTTGCAATACATTGTTAACACTTCCCTTCAACATCGCCAATCAACGACTATGTCTCCTCTGTTTTACTTACAAGAAGGGACAATGTGATACTTATCGAAATGCATATAGCTGATTTTTTTTAGTGTAATAAAATAACTATCGCCAAAAATATAAGCCATAGCGGCAATTTTTTGAAAATAATAATGAAAACGAAAACTGTAAATTACACTAATCCAGAGCAAAATTTAAAAGCAGCGACCACCTTAAGTGCAATTGAAAATTGTGCGATGTTTCACTCCCCTAGATATTTTTTATTATTATTTAGATGTCATTTACTATTGAATCTCAACAGATTAACTGCTCATTCATTTCACAAATACATTAATTTACAGTGGATTAATAAAAGAATTTTATTTTACGTGCTTGAAATAATCCAAATGTAGAATGTTTCTTGTAAAATTATCAGTTTCACATCTAGTTTAAAAATGAATTATTCAAGAAAAGTTTTTTCAAAATTTCGTTAAAAGTTATATTTCATAGAGCACTTTTATAACATTGATTTAAATTGATGTGATGGCCCCCTCCCCACCCCCTCGCCCATATATACATACTCTGCCCATACTAAAAAAATAATATGTAAGCGCATGTTTTTGTAAATAGAGAAGCGCATATAACAGCGGTAGACGGCTGCTCCGGAGCCACATGTAGTTCTTTTGATAGATATTTGTGGCTCTTTAAGTTCTGACTAATTTAACCCATAGGCGTAACTAGAGTTGATGAATGGTGGAGGATTAATTTCGAAAAAAATGAACTCGCCCTACACCATTGAGAAGAAGAAGAAAAAAAAAGGGGGGGGGGGAATTAATCTCATTGAAAATGTTCAAATCATTTCCCAAACCCACGGGGTTAGGAAAACTTCGTAAGGATCCTTTCTTTTTTTTTTAAAAAAAGAGCAGCATAATGTTCTCGAACACATTGAAATTGATAGGACCTGATATAATTATAAAAAGTCGGATCAGTGACGGTCCCCTCGAAATGTTTCAAACATACACTAGTAGGTGAAAAATGAGAGTCCTGAGCCACGGAGGGACGAGGGACGGGGACCGGGGACCGGGGGACGGTGACGTCACCGGAAGTGGGTGTGGCCGGATGTGACGTCACAGGAAGTCACCTGCCCGGATATGACGTCACAGGAAATCACGTGACCGGAAGTGGAGTTGAGCTGTTCTTCTCCTGCTGTTGAGTTGTTTCCTTCCTGCTGCTGTTAGTTTCGGTTTCGTTATAGGCTGTATTTGTATGACGTCACAGTGAAAATGACGTCACAATATTATAAAGTTTAGCTTTAAGACGGTGGCAACATCTTTTTAGTTTGGGTTTCAACAGGGAAGAGTTGAGTTGTTCTAGGGCTGCTTCTAAACGAATAGTTTCAAGTTATAGGCTTTTCATGTATGACGTCACAGTGGGGATGACGTCACTATACATTATAAAGTTTAAGGCGGTGGCAACAGGAGGGTATACGGAGGGATGGGGACGAGGGACGATGAAGTCATTAGAAGTTGAGTTGTTCGACTCCTGCTTCTAAACGAATAAGTTATAGTTATAGGATTTTTTTACTAGTGACGTCACAGTGGGGATAGAGTGGGAGTGACGTCATTAATTACTTCACAAAGTTTATCTTTGAGTTAAGACGGGGGGCGGAGTTGAGTTGTTCTAGGACTGCTTCTAAACGAATAAGTTAGACTTATAGGCTTTTCGACTCGTGACGTCACAATGGGTATAGAGTGGGAATGACGTCACATTATACTATAAAGTTTACCTTTGAACCAAGACGAGACAGAGTTGAGTTGTTCTATGGCTGTTCCTAAACGAATAAGTTAGAGTTATAGGCTTTTCGACTCGTGACGTCACAATGGGTATGACGTCATAACATGGAAATAAATACGAATTTAATCTGTTTCTGTTGGAATATATCCGAATTTAGCTTGTTAGAGGTGGCAACACCTATAATTTTAGATGACGTCATCGTCCCTCATCTCCATCCCTCATTACTCCTTTGCGCAGGGGTTGAGTTGTAGGGTTCCTTCTCCTGAATGAAGACATTATACTTATAGGCATTTATGCTTGTGACATCACAATGGGTATGACGTCATTATTTTTACAAAGTGTATCTTTGAACTAAGATGGAGTTGAGTTGTCCTAGGGTTGCTTCGAAATGAATAAGTTAGAGTTATAGACATTTTTACTAGTGACGTTATAACTTGCTTAATGTCTCCTCTGATGGACCGAAATAAATGCTCGCTTCTGATTGGTTAATAGCTACTAATTGTTTAGGGATGCGGTGGCAACAGCTTCGAGGTTTAAACAGGATATGAGCAGGTGTTAATTGGATGAGTCATCCTGTCTGAGCTTGTTGAAGCAGGATATTGTGCGGTGATAAGATAGGAGGGGGAGATTAGCCGAGTGGGTTGATGGTCACGTGACTTCTTTAAGCCAATCAGAATGCATGAACTACGTCACTCACGGGTTTGATAGCTAACGATAACGCCATTTCTCCCCCTGATTTTGTCAAGTGAAGGTGCGTTTGCTATTTCTTCAAAGTTAAAATGTCGACTGATTTGAATATCGAACTTGTTGAAAGCTTTTACGATGCAGCTAAATCGCAGCAGTTATTTGATGAGTTGTTAAAGTACGAATATGAGAAACTGCAAATGAACTTTAATGGAAAAAATTTCATTCCTCAAAGAAAAGTGTTGGGTTTTGGAGATACTGGCGTGAACTATGCCTTTTCTGGAACGTGTGTTTTTGCCAAGCCATGGACTCCAACTTTACTTGCCATGAAGAAGGATGTGGAAAGAAAGACCGGACAAGACTACAACTTTGCCCTCCTCAACTTCTATCCCAATGGAAATGCTAAGATTGCTGCCCATAAAGATGACGAAAAAGACTTGAATCCAGCCTCTATCATCCCAACCCTGAGTCTTGGAGCTACAAGGATTATGAAGTTTACCCAGACCAAATTTAAGCCCAGCAAAGTTCCATTAGCAAGTGGGTCCCTCCTCCTCATGAAGCCACCGACTAACAAGTTCTGGACTCATGCTATTCCTGCCGAGCCAGCTGTGACGGAGCCGAGAATAAGCGTTACCTTCCGAAACATTGTGGAGAGAGGTCAAGATATTGTAGAACATCCCTACAAGCCTCCTTCTCGGAAGCGATCGTTCGATGAAGCAATTCCCGAAGACGACTGGTTAACTCGCCTTTATGCCCCCGCAAAGAAAACAAGTGAATGCCTGAAAGACTGGGATCTTGGATTTGGATTCAAAGTATCACTTCAGCAGATGAACTCTCGACTTTTTGTGCATATGCGTCAATATAGTGCCCAAGGAGAGAACTTTTATCCAACAAATCAAGAAATTGTGATGAATATGGATACATTTCAAGACTTCCACAATAAACTATTTCATGTGAACACTAAATATTCAACTTCGAGTGTTATCTGCAACAATCAACTCTTGATCCTATCCTACAAGGGTGAGTTAGTTTTAAAGCAGCTTTTCCAATTTCAACTTAAGGAGACTTTTCTAAGTGTGGATGAAATTAATCTTATTAAAATAAAAGAGTTGATACCTGATATTTGTGAAACCATTAAGGACTCTCTTCTAACTATACTACAAACTAAAATTCTTGTTGAATGTAAACAAAATGTTAATATTCCACCCAATATTGATTTATTCCATGAATATGTTATTGCCTTGCAGCATGAAATTGAATGCAATATACTTAAATTGTTTCGCTGCGATGGTTGTGCTTTAAATGATATGTCACAAGGAAATCATGCCTGTATGACTGCCCCATTACAAGATCAATCTTGGTGTGTTGGTGATGATGCAATTTTTGTGCTTAATGTAAATAATATAATTGAAACTCTAAGATCTAAAAATGTTATACAATACTTCCATGAAGATTTTTTTAAATGTATATCTTGGAGTTCCTTGAATGACCATTTGAAATTGTAAATAACTGCATTTAATGATATTGTATTCTTTTGATGATTATAAATAAAAAAATATATTTTATTAGATAATTTGTATATGTATGATTTCAATAATTGAACAGTTTTAAGCAACATTATTTTATTGAGTAAGGTTCCCACTTTAAGACATGTCTTACATTTCGTTTCAACTTTGAACAATTTTTCTGATTTTTGGATACTCTAATGCCTAAATTAGAGAGAAAAAGTAACATTCTTGAATATCTTACAACTAAGAATTCAAAAGTGAACGTGAAAATTTACTTTACGAATAAACATCATGTCTTTAAAATGTGTAAGAATATCACTAAATAAGAGAAAAAAGTAACATACTTAAACTTTGTACGATAAATAACTTTAACATTAACGTAAAAAATTTACTTCACATATAAAAATTACGACTTTAAATGTGAATATAAGAAGAATTAGCATACTCAAAATTTCTACGATAAATAATTTTAGCCTTTGCGTGAAAATTTACTACATATATAAAAATCATGTCTTTAAAATATCGCTAAATAAAAGAAAAAAGTAACATGCTTAAACTTTCTATGATAAATAACTTTAACAGTAACGTAAAAATGTACTTTACACATAAAAATCACGACTTTAAATTTGACATGTAAGAGAAAAGTATAACATACCTATAATTTCTACAACAAAGAATTTAAAACCCATTACCATTCATGTCTTTAAAATGTCTAATGACAACTCTAACTTTTAGAAAAAATAAACACTACAAATTTACAAGGGCAAAGAATTTAAAATTAAATGTAAAAATTAACTTTACATGTACAGTCATACTCTTATGTCAACGATAAATAAGATAAAAAAAAAAAAAAAAGAAGCTCTAAGAATTTATAAGGCAAAGAATTTAAATAATACCCGAAAATTTACCTCACATATAAATTTTTTCTTTCAAATGTGTAAGAATAACGTTAAATTAGAGAACAAGAAACACTAAAAATGTATAAGGTAAGGAACTTAAACAACAGGCGAAAATTTATTTCACATATAAAATTTTTATCTTTAAAATGTGTAAGAATAATGCTAAATTAGAGGGGGAGGGGGGAAAGTAACAGACTAAAACTTTCTTCGACAAAAATTTAAACAATATGCGAAATTTTCATACACAATTATTTTCTTAGGTTAATAATGGAAAATTTAACAGAATAAAAATTGCAAAGATAAAGAATTTTAACCTTTACTCAAAAATTCACTTCTTATATAAATATCATGTCTTTAAACTTTAACGTGACAATTTACTTTTCATATACAATTATATTCTTAGGTTAATGTTAAATTAGGGAAATTTGAACATAACAAAAATTTCAAAGATAAAGAATTTTAACCTTTACTCGAAAATTTACTTCACATATAAATATCATGTCTTTAAACTTTAACGTGGCAATTTACTTTTCATATACAATTCACGTCTTTAAACGGGAAGATAAGCATGTGACGGTAATTAGCCAATCAGGGTAGCGGTAGGTGATACGCCACTCACCGGCATTTTTAGACCGGAGGATGAGTCACGCTAAAACTTGTTGGAACAGGTCGGGAGATTTGTACAGTAAGCACGGGAAGATTAACACGTGACGGTAATCAACCAATTAAGATAGAGATCGATGCGCAAGCAGCGGGTGATGCTATGGTGTGTCAGCAGGTCTTTGAGATTATCGTTTTCCTACTTTGCCTTTTTCATAATGAAATGTTTGTGAAAACTTGGAATGAATGAAGTGGATTTCAAAGACACATTAGTTAGTGAAGGTAGAATTCGCATGGACTTTCTCCCAAAAAGTATGATTCGCTTGGAGAATTTAAGATCATTTCTACTTGAAAACTTTTCTATTATCAAAAACATTGAATATCTTTTAAACTCAGTGGGATTATATGCTACAATACGAATAAAACTTAACAAAAATTGTTTCATAGAAGAAAAATAGCAAGTGATTTAAAATGAATACTAGTTATAGGTACTCCAAAGAAAAATTTCAAAATCTACTTTTCAATCGGAAAAGCAATACAAGTTGGAAATTTTTGTTACTTCAAGAAAGACAATTTACTTTGTAATAATATACGTTAAAGTGTCATATTAACTCGTGCAATACATGCTGACTAAGGATTATTTTACTTATCAATCTAAGAAAGGTGAAAAATATTAAATAAATTGTAGATATTAAATACATTTTAGATATCATTCAAGTTTTGAAAATAACCTGCAAGACTTTTAAAACATCTTAAGATAATTTGAAAGAAACTTGCGAATTATATGTAAACTACATAACTTTTTATAATCTAAAAGGAAATCACAAGTAATTTAGTTAACTTTTTTCATGGTAACACTCATATTCAATGACATGTTTTAAAATTTTACCTTCTTTACATGATAATAGTTATAAATTTTTTCAATCTCAGATGCGATATACTATTATTTCTAATATATATATGTTATGAATTGTGTAAAGTTTTTAAAAGAGTATATGCAAATCACCAATTAGAAACATAAAAATTTAACATCATTCAAACAAATTAAAAAAAAAATAAGATATTTTCCTTAGTTGAAATAGTTAACTACTCATGTGATGGAATATACATAGAACATTTGAATACTGAAAAAAGTTTGCTAGGCAAACTTAAAGAATTTTTTTTTTTTCGAAAAACTAGCATAAATTTGAAAAATGTATAGTTTGTTACTACGTAAAATTGAACATCATCTGGACAGACTAAATTATAAGTGAAATTTTTTTTTATTTTTTTTTTATTTGAGAGGTGTAGACAATATATCATTAATATAGAGATTTTTAACTTCCACCCATAATTTCTAAATAACTTATACATAAATACATAAATTTCAGAAAACTGAAACGGAATGTGTTTTACAAGACGCTTATTTTGTTAGATGAATATTCAATATTATTATAACTGAGCAAAGTTCATTCCGGAAAAAACTTGTAAAAGATACTTATATTTTGAAAATAGTTTGAAATATCCTTTTAAATTGATGAATGCTCGCTTTCGAAAGACATAAATAAAACTGATATTACTCATGATAATTAACACATGCAAAACATTAGTCAAACAAAGTGAAATTTTTATTCCTTGTAACCGATAACTTTTCAGTGAAGTAGAATTTAAATAGGAAATTTGTGTAAACTTTTTCAACTTTTAAACCAAGTATCATGTAAAATTATAAATTACGATAGGAAATAGTATGCTTCAAAATCTTCAGAATCAGAACAAGTCTTTTGGTTAAGCTAAATTTATTTCTCAAGGAATTGATAGCATACCAGAGAAGTCCTTATCATTTCACATCTTTTTCTCATGTTGCAAGAAGATATATTTTGTAAAAGATCGTCGTAGCACTTAACAAAAATCAGTAAAAATAAATATATTTTCTATGGCAAAGATAAAACACTTAACAAATTAATTACTGAAATTTAGCTAAGTTGCATATGGTTTATTCACATAACTCGCATAAGCTTGGAATGTTAAAAAAAATATATTTGTCAGTTGAAATCAAGCTCATCGAAAAAATAAATGCTATCTACATTTTTCAAGTCGGAAAATTACTATTAAATAAAAACTTTACATTCAAAAAACATTGTCATGTTAAAAAGAAAAAAAAAATCTACAAAAAATGTAAAATGATAATTTTACTGTTGGTACATAAAATGATGAATAATTTACGATTTTATTCGAGGCAAATGTTTTATTGTCTAACAGAGAACTTAAACTTTAGCAGAAAAACGAAAAAATACCAAACTTAGGAATAGCAAATTTCTTGAAATTCATGTATAATGTGAGAAGTTTTATTGAAAGCATAGAAGATACAACATTGAAAAATGTGAATGTTTCGAAGTACTTTATCTGAAATAAAAAGTCGTTAAGGTCCGCTATAAAAATTTTTTGGAGAAAGTTTAAACAAAATATAAATCAAACATGCTTTTAAGTGGGGACACATATATTAAAACTATAACACATATATTAAAATTATAACACATTAAACAATTTATATTTTGTCCTCTCAGTTGTATCAAACTGAATAACATGAAAACAACCACAAACTGAATAAACATGAAAATTATCAACAAATGTGGAAAAAGTTTCCTCTTTTAACATGAAAAAAAATAATAATATATAACATTGACAAATGTTAAGATCACGAAACTTGTTTAATCATATACCGATAGGAGCAATCAATGTTGCGGGGAGATATTCACGTGATGGTCAGTACCCCATGAATAAATTAATAGAAGATTCTTATATTTTCTCATGCTAATTTCAATAGCATTCCACGTAACTTCAACTTTATATGTTACACTATAGATATATTTATTTTTTCAAATATATTGACTTTCGAAAAACCATCCTTCAATATAAGAATAAAAGAAAAGATGCTAAGCATATGATTTGTTGCTAAGTCTAAATAAATGCACTTTAAATCATATGCTTAGCATCTTTTCTTTTATTCTTATATTGAAGGATGGTTTTTCGAAAGTCAATATATTTGAAAAAATAAATATATCTATAGTGTAACATATAAAGTTGAAGTTACGTGGAATGCTATTGAAATTAGCATGAGAAAATATAAGAATCTTCTATTAATTTATTCATGGGGTACTGACCATCACGTGAATATCTCCCCGCAACATTGATTGCTCCTATCGGTATATGATTAAACAAGCTTCGTGATCTTAACATTTGTCAATGTTATATATTATTATTTTTTTTCATGTTAAAAGAGGAAACTTTTTCCACATTTGTTGATAATTTTCATGTTTATTCAGTTTGTGGTTGTTTTCATGTTATTCAGTTTGATACAACTGAGAGGACAAAATATAAATTGTTTAATGTGTTATAATTTTAATATATGTGTTATAGTTTTAATATATGTGTCCCCACTTAAAAGCATGTTTGATTTATATTTTGTTTAAACTTTCTCCAAAAAATTTTTATAGCGGACCTTAACGACTTTTTATTTCAGATAAAGTACTTCGAAACATTCACATTTTTCAATGTTGTATCTTCTATGCTTTCAATAAAACTTCTCACATTATACATGAATTTCAAGAAATTTGCTATTCCTAAGTTTGGTATTTTTTCGTTTTTCTGCTAAAGTTTAAGTTCTCTGTTAGACAATAAAACATTTGCCTCGAATAAAATCGTAAATTATTCATCATTTTATGTACCAACAGTAAAATTATCATTTTACATTTTTTGTAGATTTTTTTTTTTCTTTTTAACATGACAATGTTTTTTGAATGTAAAGTTTTTATTTAATAGTAATTTTCCGACTTGAAAAATGTAGATAGCATTTATTTTTTCGATGAGCTTGATTTCAACTGACAAATATATTTTTTTTAACATTCCAAGCTTATGCGAGTTATGTGAATAAACCATATGCAACTTAGCTAAATTTCAGTAATTAATTTGTTAAGTGTTTTATCTTTGCCATAGAAAATATATTTATTTTTACTGATTTTTGTTAAGTGCTACGACGATCTTTTACAAAATATATCTTCTTGCAACATGAGAAAAAGATGTGAAATGATAAGGACTTCTCTGGTATGCTATCAATTCCTTGAGAAATAAATTTAGCTTAACCAAAAGACTTGTTCTGATTCTGAAGATTTTGAAGCATACTATTTCCTATCGTAATTTATAATTTTACATGATACTTGGTTTAAAAGTTGAAAAAGTTTACACAAATTTCCTATTTAAATTCTACTTCACTGAAAAGTTATCGGTTACAAGGAATAAAAATTTCACTTTGTTTGACTAATGTTTTGCATGTGTTAATTATCATGAGTAATATCAGTTTTATTTATGTCTTTCGAAAGCGAGCATTCATCAATTTAAAAGGATATTTCAAACTATTTTCAAAATATAAGTATCTTTTACAAGTTTTTTCCGGAATGAGTCCTGAGCCACGGAGGGACGAGGGACGGGGACCGGGGACCGGGGGACGGTGACGTCACCGGAAGTGGGTGTGGCCGGATGTGACGTCACAGGAAGTCACCTGCCCGGATATGACGTCACAGGAAATCACGTGACCGGAAGTGGAGTTGAGCTGTTCTTCTCCTGCTGTTGAGTTGTTTCCTTCCTGCTGCTGTTAGTTTCGGTTTCGTTATAGGCTGTATTTGTATGACGTCACAGTGAAAATGACGTCACAATATTATAAAGTTTAGCTTTAAGACGGTGGCAACATCTTTTTAGTTTGGGTTTCAACAGGGAAGAGTTGAGTTGTTCTAGGGCTGCTTCTAAACGAATAGTTTCAAGTTATAGGCTTTTCATGTATGACGTCACAGTGGGGATGACGTCACTATACATTATAAAGTTTAAGGCGGTGGCAACAGGAGGGTATACGGAGGGATGGGGACGAGGGACGATGAAGTCATTAGAAGTTGAGTTGTTCGACTCCTGCTTCTAAACGAATAAGTTATAGTTATAGGATTTTTTTACTAGTGACGTCACAGTGGGGATAGAGTGGGAGTGACGTCATTAATTACTTCACAAAGTTTATCTTTGAGTTAAGACGGGGGGCGGAGTTGAGTTGTTCTAGGACTGCTTCTAAACGAATAAGTTAGACTTATAGGCTTTTCGACTCGTGACGTCACAATGGGTATAGAGTGGGAATGACGTCACATTATACTATAAAGTTTACCTTTGAACCAAGACGAGACAGAGTTGAGTTGTTCTATGGCTGTTCCTAAACGAATAAGTTAGAGTTATAGGCTTTTCGACTCGTGACGTCACAATGGGTATGACGTCATAACATGGAAATAAATACGAATTTAATCTGTTTCTGTTGGAATATATCCGAATTTAGCTTGTTAGAGGTGGCAACACCTATAATTTTAGATGACGTCATCGTCCCTCATCTCCATCCCTCATTACTCCTTTGCGCAGGGGTTGAGTTGTAGGGTTCCTTCTCCTGAATGAAGACATTATACTTATAGGCATTTATGCTTGTGACATCACAATGGGTATGACGTCATTATTTTTACAAAGTGTATCTTTGAACTAAGATGGAGTTGAGTTGTCCTAGGGTTGCTTCGAAATGAATAAGTTAGAGTTATAGACATTTTTACTAGTGACGTTATAACTTGCTTAATGTCTCCTCTGATGGACCGAAATAAATGCTCGCTTCTGATTGGTTAATAGCTACTAATTGTTTAGGGATGCGGTGGCAACAGCTTCGAGGTTTAAACAGGATATGAGCAGGTGTTAATTGGATGAGTCATCCTGTCTGAGCTTGTTGAAGCAGGATATTGTGCGGTGATAAGATAGGAGGGGGAGATTAGCCGAGTGGGTTGATGGTCACGTGACTTCTTTAAGCCAATCAGAATGCATGAACTACGTCACTCACGGGTTTGATAGCTAACGATAACGCCATTTCTCCCCCTGATTTTGTCAAGTGAAGGTGCGTTTGCTATTTCTTCAAAGTTAAAATGTCGACTGATTTGAATATCGAACTTGTTGAAAGCTTTTACGATGCAGCTAAATCGCAGCAGTTATTTGATGAGTTGTTAAAGTACGAATATGAGAAACTGCAAATGAACTTTAATGGAAAAAATTTCATTCCTCAAAGAAAAGTGTTGGGTTTTGGAGATACTGGCGTGAACTATGCCTTTTCTGGAACGTGTGTTTTTGCCAAGCCATGGACTCCAACTTTACTTGCCATGAAGAAGGATGTGGAAAGAAAGACCGGACAAGACTACAACTTTGCCCTCCTCAACTTCTATCCCAATGGAAATGCTAAGATTGCTGCCCATAAAGATGACGAAAAAGACTTGAATCCAGCCTCTATCATCCCAACCCTGAGTCTTGGAGCTACAAGGATTATGAAGTTTACCCAGACCAAATTTAAGCCCAGCAAAGTTCCATTAGCAAGTGGGTCCCTCCTCCTCATGAAGCCACCGACTAACAAGTTCTGGACTCATGCTATTCCTGCCGAGCCAGCTGTGACGGAGCCGAGAATAAGCGTTACCTTCCGAAACATTGTGGAGAGAGGTCAAGATATTGTAGAACATCCCTACAAGCCTCCTTCTCGGAAGCGATCGTTCGATGAAGCAATTCCCGAAGACGACTGGTTAACTCGCCTTTATGCCCCCGCAAAGAAAACAAGTGAATGCCTGAAAGACTGGGATCTTGGATTTGGATTCAAAGTATCACTTCAGCAGATGAACTCTCGACTTTTTGTGCATATGCGTCAATATAGTGCCCAAGGAGAGAACTTTTATCCAACAAATCAAGAAATTGTGATGAATATGGATACATTTCAAGACTTCCACAATAAACTATTTCATGTGAACACTAAATATTCAACTTCGAGTGTTATCTGCAACAATCAACTCTTGATCCTATCCTACAAGGGTGAGTTAGTTTTAAAGCAGCTTTTCCAATTTCAACTTAAGGAGACTTTTCTAAGTGTGGATGAAATTAATCTTATTAAAATAAAAGAGTTGATACCTGATATTTGTGAAACCATTAAGGACTCTCTTCTAACTATACTACAAACTAAAATTCTTGTTGAATGTAAACAAAATGTTAATATTCCACCCAATATTGATTTATTCCATGAATATGTTATTGCCTTGCAGCATGAAATTGAATGCAATATACTTAAATTGTTTCGCTGCGATGGTTGTGCTTTAAATGATATGTCACAAGGAAATCATGCCTGTATGACTGCCCCATTACAAGATCAATCTTGGTGTGTTGGTGATGATGCAATTTTTGTGCTTAATGTAAATAATATAATTGAAACTCTAAGATCTAAAAATGTTATACAATACTTCCATGAAGATTTTTTTAAATGTATATCTTGGAGTTCCTTGAATGACCATTTGAAATTGTAAATAACTGCATTTAATGATATTGTATTCTTTTGATGATTATAAATAAAAAAATATATTTTATTAGATAATTTGTATATGTATGATTTCAATAATTGAACAGTTTTAAGCAACATTATTTTATTGAGTAAGGTTCCCACTTTAAGACATGTCTTACATTTCGTTTCAACTTTGAACAATTTTTCTGATTTTTGGATACTCTAATGCCTAAATTAGAGAGAAAAAGTAACATTCTTGAATATCTTACAACTAAGAATTCAAAAGTGAACGTGAAAATTTACTTTACGAATAAACATCATGTCTTTAAAATGTGTAAGAATATCACTAAATAAGAGAAAAAAGTAACATACTTAAACTTTGTACGATAAATAACTTTAACATTAACGTAAAAAATTTACTTCACATATAAAAATTACGACTTTAAATGTGAATATAAGAAGAATTAGCATACTCAAAATTTCTACGATAAATAATTTTAGCCTTTGCGTGAAAATTTACTACATATATAAAAATCATGTCTTTAAAATATCGCTAAATAAAAGAAAAAAGTAACATGCTTAAACTTTCTATGATAAATAACTTTAACAGTAACGTAAAAATGTACTTTACACATAAAAATCACGACTTTAAATTTGACATGTAAGAGAAAAGTATAACATACCTATAATTTCTACAACAAAGAATTTAAAACCCATTACCATTCATGTCTTTAAAATGTCTAATGACAACTCTAACTTTTAGAAAAAATAAACACTACAAATTTACAAGGGCAAAGAATTTAAAATTAAATGTAAAAATTAACTTTACATGTACAGTCATACTCTTATGTCAACGATAAATAAGATAAAAAAAAAAAAAAAAGAAGCTCTAAGAATTTATAAGGCAAAGAATTTAAATAATACCCGAAAATTTACCTCACATATAAATTTTTTCTTTCAAATGTGTAAGAATAACGTTAAATTAGAGAACAAGAAACACTAAAAATGTATAAGGTAAGGAACTTAAACAACAGGCGAAAATTTATTTCACATATAAAATTTTTATCTTTAAAATGTGTAAGAATAATGCTAAATTAGAGGGGGAGGGGGGAAAGTAACAGACTAAAACTTTCTTCGACAAAAATTTAAACAATATGCGAAATTTTCATACACAATTATTTTCTTAGGTTAATAATGGAAAATTTAACAGAATAAAAATTGCAAAGATAAAGAATTTTAACCTTTACTCAAAAATTCACTTCTTATATAAATATCATGTCTTTAAACTTTAACGTGACAATTTACTTTTCATATACAATTATATTCTTAGGTTAATGTTAAATTAGGGAAATTTGAACATAACAAAAATTTCAAAGATAAAGAATTTTAACCTTTACTCGAAAATTTACTTCACATATAAATATCATGTCTTTAAACTTTAACGTGGCAATTTACTTTTCATATACAATTCACGTCTTTAAACGGGAAGATAAGCATGTGACGGTAATTAGCCAATCAGGGTAGCGGTAGGTGATACGCCACTCACCGGCATTTTTAGACCGGAGGATGAGTCACGCTAAAACTTGTTGGAACAGGTCGGGAGATTTGTACAGTAAGCACGGGAAGATTAACACGTGACGGTAATCAACCAATTAAGATAGAGATCGATGCGCAAGCAGCGGGTGATGCTATGGTGTGTCAGCAGGTCTTTGAGATTATCGTTTTCCTACTTTGCCTTTTTCATAATGAAATGTTTGTGAAAACTTGGAATGAATGAAGTGGATTTCAAAGACACATTAGTTAGTGAAGGTAGAATTCGCATGGACTTTCTCCCAAAAAGTATGATTCGCTTGGAGAATTTAAGATCATTTCTACTTGAAAACTTTTCTATTATCAAAAACATTGAATATCTTTTAAACTCAGTGGGATTATATGCTACAATACGAATAAAACTTAACAAAAATTGTTTCATAGAAGAAAAATAGCAAGTGATTTAAAATGAATACTAGTTATAGGTACTCCAAAGAAAAATTTCAAAATCTACTTTTCAATCGGAAAAGCAATACAAGTTGGAAATTTTTGTTACTTCAAGAAAGACAATTTACTTTGTAATAATATACGTTAAAGTGTCATATTAACTCGTGCAATACATGCTGACTAAGGATTATTTTACTTATCAATCTAAGAAAGGTGAAAAATATTAAATAAATTGTAGATATTAAATACATTTTAGATATCATTCAAGTTTTGAAAATAACCTGCAAGACTTTTAAAACATCTTAAGATAATTTGAAAGAAACTTGCGAATTATATGTAAACTACATAACTTTTTATAATCTAAAAGGAAATCACAAGTAATTTAGTTAACTTTTTTCATGGTAACACTCATATTCAATGACATGTTTTAAAATTTTACCTTCTTTACATGATAATAGTTATAAATTTTTTCAATCTCAGATGCGATATACTATTATTTCTAATATATATATGTTATGAATTGTGTAAAGTTTTTAAAAGAGTATATGCAAATCACCAATTAGAAACATAAAAATTTAACATCATTCAAACAAATTAAAAAAAAAATAAGATATTTTCCTTAGTTGAAATAGTTAACTACTCATGTGATGGAATATACATAGAACATTTGAATACTGAAAAAAGTTTGCTAGGCAAACTTAAAGAATTTTTTTTTTTTCGAAAAACTAGCATAAATTTGAAAAATGTATAGTTTGTTACTACGTAAAATTGAACATCATCTGGACAGACTAAATTATAAGTGAAATTTTTTTTTATTTTTTTTTTATTTGAGAGGTGTAGACAATATATCATTAATATAGAGATTTTTAACTTCCACCCATAATTTCTAAATAACTTATACATAAATACATAAATTTCAGAAAACTGAAACGGAATGTGTTTTACAAGACGCTTATTTTGTTAGATGAATATTCAATATTATTATAACTGAGCAAAGTTCATTCCGGAAAAAACTTGTAAAAGATACTTATATTTTGAAAATAGTTTGAAATATCCTTTTAAATTGATGAATGCTCGCTTTCGAAAGACATAAATAAAACTGATATTACTCATGATAATTAACACATGCAAAACATTAGTCAAACAAAGTGAAATTTTTATTCCTTGTAACCGATAACTTTTCAGTGAAGTAGAATTTAAATAGGAAATTTGTGTAAACTTTTTCAACTTTTAAACCAAGTATCATGTAAAATTATAAATTACGATAGGAAATAGTATGCTTCAAAATCTTCAGAATCAGAACAAGTCTTTTGGTTAAGCTAAATTTATTTCTCAAGGAATTGATAGCATACCAGAGAAGTCCTTATCATTTCACATCTTTTTCTCATGTTGCAAGAAGATATATTTTGTAAAAGATCGTCGTAGCACTTAACAAAAATCAGTAAAAATAAATATATTTTCTATGGCAAAGATAAAACACTTAACAAATTAATTACTGAAATTTAGCTAAGTTGCATATGGTTTATTCACATAACTCGCATAAGCTTGGAATGTTAAAAAAAATATATTTGTCAGTTGAAATCAAGCTCATCGAAAAAATAAATGCTATCTACATTTTTCAAGTCGGAAAATTACTATTAAATAAAAACTTTACATTCAAAAAACATTGTCATGTTAAAAAGAAAAAAAAAATCTACAAAAAATGTAAAATGATAATTTTACTGTTGGTACATAAAATGATGAATAATTTACGATTTTATTCGAGGCAAATGTTTTATTGTCTAACAGAGAACTTAAACTTTAGCAGAAAAACGAAAAAATACCAAACTTAGGAATAGCAAATTTCTTGAAATTCATGTATAATGTGAGAAGTTTTATTGAAAGCATAGAAGATACAACATTGAAAAATGTGAATGTTTCGAAGTACTTTATCTGAAATAAAAAGTCGTTAAGGTCCGCTATAAAAATTTTTTGGAGAAAGTTTAAACAAAATATAAATCAAACATGCTTTTAAGTGGGGACACATATATTAAAACTATAACACATATATTAAAATTATAACACATTAAACAATTTATATTTTGTCCTCTCAGTTGTATCAAACTGAATAACATGAAAACAACCACAAACTGAATAAACATGAAAATTATCAACAAATGTGGAAAAAGTTTCCTCTTTTAACATGAAAAAAAATAATAATATATAACATTGACAAATGTTAAGATCACGAAACTTGTTTAATCATATACCGATAGGAGCAATCAATGTTGCGGGGAGATATTCACGTGATGGTCAGTACCCCATGAATAAATTAATAGAAGATTCTTATATTTTCTCATGCTAATTTCAATAGCATTCCACGTAACTTCAACTTTATATGTTACACTATAGATATATTTATTTTTTCAAATATATTGACTTTCGAAAAACCATCCTTCAATATAAGAATAAAAGAAAAGATGCTAAGCATATGATTTGTTGCTAAGTCTAAATAAATGCACTTTAAATCATATGCTTAGCATCTTTTCTTTTATTCTTATATTGAAGGATGGTTTTTCGAAAGTCAATATATTTGAAAAAATAAATATATCTATAGTGTAACATATAAAGTTGAAGTTACGTGGAATGCTATTGAAATTAGCATGAGAAAATATAAGAATCTTCTATTAATTTATTCATGGGGTACTGACCATCACGTGAATATCTCCCCGCAACATTGATTGCTCCTATCGGTATATGATTAAACAAGCTTCGTGATCTTAACATTTGTCAATGTTATATATTATTATTTTTTTTCATGTTAAAAGAGGAAACTTTTTCCACATTTGTTGATAATTTTCATGTTTATTCAGTTTGTGGTTGTTTTCATGTTATTCAGTTTGATACAACTGAGAGGACAAAATATAAATTGTTTAATGTGTTATAATTTTAATATATGTGTTATAGTTTTAATATATGTGTCCCCACTTAAAAGCATGTTTGATTTATATTTTGTTTAAACTTTCTCCAAAAAATTTTTATAGCGGACCTTAACGACTTTTTATTTCAGATAAAGTACTTCGAAACATTCACATTTTTCAATGTTGTATCTTCTATGCTTTCAATAAAACTTCTCACATTATACATGAATTTCAAGAAATTTGCTATTCCTAAGTTTGGTATTTTTTCGTTTTTCTGCTAAAGTTTAAGTTCTCTGTTAGACAATAAAACATTTGCCTCGAATAAAATCGTAAATTATTCATCATTTTATGTACCAACAGTAAAATTATCATTTTACATTTTTTGTAGATTTTTTTTTTTCTTTTTAACATGACAATGTTTTTTGAATGTAAAGTTTTTATTTAATAGTAATTTTCCGACTTGAAAAATGTAGATAGCATTTATTTTTTCGATGAGCTTGATTTCAACTGACAAATATATTTTTTTTAACATTCCAAGCTTATGCGAGTTATGTGAATAAACCATATGCAACTTAGCTAAATTTCAGTAATTAATTTGTTAAGTGTTTTATCTTTGCCATAGAAAATATATTTATTTTTACTGATTTTTGTTAAGTGCTACGACGATCTTTTACAAAATATATCTTCTTGCAACATGAGAAAAAGATGTGAAATGATAAGGACTTCTCTGGTATGCTATCAATTCCTTGAGAAATAAATTTAGCTTAACCAAAAGACTTGTTCTGATTCTGAAGATTTTGAAGCATACTATTTCCTATCGTAATTTATAATTTTACATGATACTTGGTTTAAAAGTTGAAAAAGTTTACACAAATTTCCTATTTAAATTCTACTTCACTGAAAAGTTATCGGTTACAAGGAATAAAAATTTCACTTTGTTTGACTAATGTTTTGCATGTGTTAATTATCATGAGTAATATCAGTTTTATTTATGTCTTTCGAAAGCGAGCATTCATCAATTTAAAAGGATATTTCAAACTATTTTCAAAATATAAGTATCTTTTACAAGTTTTTTCCGGAATGAGTCCTGAGCCACGGAGGGACGAGGGACGGGGACCGGGGACCGGGGGACGGTGACGTCACCGGAAGTGGGTGTGGCCGGATGTGACGTCACAGGAAGTCACCTGCCCGGATATGACGTCACAGGAAATCACGTGACCGGAAGTGGAGTTGAGCTGTTCTTCTCCTGCTGTTGAGTTGTTTCCTTCCTGCTGCTGTTAGTTTCGGTTTCGTTATAGGCTGTATTTGTATGACGTCACAGTGAAAATGACGTCACAATATTATAAAGTTTAGCTTTAAGACGGTGGCAACATCTTTTTAGTTTGGGTTTCAACAGGGAAGAGTTGAGTTGTTCTAGGGCTGCTTCTAAACGAATAGTTTCAAGTTATAGGCTTTTCATGTATGACGTCACAGTGGGGATGACGTCACTATACATTATAAAGTTTAAGGCGGTGGCAACAGGAGGGTATACGGAGGGATGGGGACGAGGGACGATGAAGTCATTAGAAGTTGAGTTGTTCGACTCCTGCTTCTAAACGAATAAGTTATAGTTATAGGATTTTTTTACTAGTGACGTCACAGTGGGGATAGAGTGGGAGTGACGTCATTAATTACTTCACAAAGTTTATCTTTGAGTTAAGACGGGGGGCGGAGTTGAGTTGTTCTAGGACTGCTTCTAAACGAATAAGTTAGACTTATAGGCTTTTCGACTCGTGACGTCACAATGGGTATAGAGTGGGAATGACGTCACATTATACTATAAAGTTTACCTTTGAACCAAGACGAGACAGAGTTGAGTTGTTCTATGGCTGCTCCTAAACGAATAAGTTAGAGTTATAGGCTTTTCGACTCGTGACGTCACAATGGGTATGACGTCATAACATGGAAATAAATACGAATTTAATCTGTTTCTGTTGGAATATATCCGAATTTAGCTTGTTAGAGGTGGCAACACCTATAATTTTAGATGACGTCATCGTCCCTCATCTCCATCCCTCATTACTCCTTTGCGCAGGGGTTGAGTTGTAGGGTTCCTTCTCCTGAATGAAGACATTATACTTATAGGCATTTATGCTTGTGACATCACAATGGGTATGACGTCATTATTTTTACAAAGTGTATCTTTGAACTAAGATGGAGTTGAGTTGTCCTAGGGTTGCTTCGAAATGAATAAGTTAGAGTTATAGACATTTTTACTAGTGACGTTATAACTTGCTTAATGTCTCCTCTGATGGACCGAAATAAATGCTCGCTTCTGATTGGTTAATAGCTACTAATTGTTTAGGGATGCGGTGGCAACAGCTTCGAGGTTTAAACAGGATATGAGCAGGTGTTAATTGGATGAGTCATCCTGTCTGAGCTTGTTGAAGCAGGATATTGTGCGGTGATAAGATAGGAGGGGGAGATTAGCCGAGTGGGTTGATGGTCACGTGACTTCTTTAAGCCAATCAGAATGCATGAACTACGTCACTCACGGGTTTGATAGCTAACGATAACGCCATTTCTCCCCCTGATTTTGTCAAGTGAAGGTGCGTTTGCTATTTCTTCAAAGTTAAAATGTCGACTGATTTGAATATCGAACTTGTTGAAAGCTTTTACGATGCAGCTAAATCGCAGCAGTTATTTGATGAGTTGTTAAAGTACGAATATGAGAAACTGCAAATGAACTTTAATGGAAAAAATTTCATTCCTCAAAGAAAAGTGTTGGGTTTTGGAGATACTGGCGTGAACTATGCCTTTTCTGGAACGTGTGTTTTTGCCAAGCCATGGACTCCAACTTTACTTGCCATGAAGAAGGATGTGGAAAGAAAGACCGGACAAGACTACAACTTTGCCCTCCTCAACTTCTATCCCAATGGAAATGCTAAGATTGCTGCCCATAAAGATGACGAAAAAGACTTGAATCCAGCCTCTATCATCCCAACCCTGAGTCTTGGAGCTACAAGGATTATGAAGTTTACCCAGACCAAATTTAAGCCCAGCAAAGTTCCATTAGCAAGTGGGTCCCTCCTCCTCATGAAGCCACCGACTAACAAGTTCTGGACTCATGCTATTCCTGCCGAGCCAGCTGTGACGGAGCCGAGAATAAGCGTTACCTTCCGAAACATTGTGGAGAGAGGTCAAGATATTGTAGAACATCCCTACAAGCCTCCTTCTCGGAAGCGATCGTTCGATGAAGCAATTCCCGAAGACGACTGGTTAACTCGCCTTTATGCCCCCGCAAAGAAAACAAGTGAATGCCTGAAAGACTGGGATCTTGGATTTGGATTCAAAGTATCACTTCAGCAGATGAACTCTCGACTTTTTGTGCATATGCGTCAATATAGTGCCCAAGGAGAGAACTTTTATCCAACAAATCAAGAAATTGTGATGAATATGGATACATTTCAAGACTTCCACAATAAACTATTTCATGTGAACACTAAATATTCAACTTCGAGTGTTATCTGCAACAATCAACTCTTGATCCTATCCTACAAGGGTGAGTTAGTTTTAAAGCAGCTTTTCCAATTTCAACTTAAGGAGACTTTTCTAAGTGTGGATGAAATTAATCTTATTAAAATAAAAGAGTTGATACCTGATATTTGTGAAACCATTAAGGACTCTCTTCTAACTATACTACAAACTAAAATTCTTGTTGAATGTAAACAAAATGTTAATATTCCACCCAATATTGATTTATTCCATGAATATGTTATTGCCTTGCAGCATGAAATTGAATGCAATATACTTAAATTGTTTCGCTGCGATGGTTGTGCTTTAAATGATATGTCACAAGGAAATCATGCCTGTATGACTGCCCCATTACAAGATCAATCTTGGTGTGTTGGTGATGATGCAATTTTTGTGCTTAATGTAAATAATATAATTGAAACTCTAAGATCTAAAAATGTTATACAATACTTCCATGAAGATTTTTTTAAATGTATATCTTGGAGTTCCTTGAATGACCATTTGAAATTGTAAATAACTGCATTTAATGATATTGTATTCTTTTGATGATTATAAATAAAAAAATATATTTTATTAGATAATTTGTATATGTATGATTTCAATAATTGAACAGTTTTAAGCAACATTATTTTATTGAGTAAGGTTCCCACTTTAAGACATGTCTTACATTTCGTTTCAACTTTGAACAATTTTTCTGATTTTTGGATACTCTAATGCCTAAATTAGAGAGAAAAAGTAACATTCTTGAATATCTTACAACTAAGAATTCAAAAGTGAACGTGAAAATTTACTTTACGAATAAACATCATGTCTTTAAAATGTGTAAGAATATCACTAAATAAGAGAAAAAAGTAACATACTTAAACTTTGTACGATAAATAACTTTAACATTAACGTAAAAAATTTACTTCACATATAAAAATTACGACTTTAAATGTGAATATAAGAAGAATTAGCATACTCAAAATTTCTACGATAAATAATTTTAGCCTTTGCGTGAAAATTTACTACATATATAAAAATCATGTCTTTAAAATATCGCTAAATAAAAGAAAAAAGTAACATGCTTAAACTTTCTATGATAAATAACTTTAACAGTAACGTAAAAATGTACTTTACACATAAAAATCACGACTTTAAATTTGACATGTAAGAGAAAAGTATAACATACCTATAATTTCTACAACAAAGAATTTAAAACCCATTACCATTCATGTCTTTAAAATGTCTAATGACAACTCTAACTTTTAGAAAAAATAAACACTACAAATTTACAAGGGCAAAGAATTTAAAATTAAATGTAAAAATTAACTTTACATGTACAGTCATACTCTTATGTCAACGATAAATAAGATAAAAAAAAAAAAAAAAGAAGCTCTAAGAATTTATAAGGCAAAGAATTTAAATAATACCCGAAAATTTACCTCACATATAAATTTTTTCTTTCAAATGTGTAAGAATAACGTTAAATTAGAGAACAAGAAACACTAAAAATGTATAAGGTAAGGAACTTAAACAACAGGCGAAAATTTATTTCACATATAAAATTTTTATCTTTAAAATGTGTAAGAATAATGCTAAATTAGAGGGGGAGGGGGGAAAGTAACAGACTAAAACTTTCTTCGACAAAAATTTAAACAATATGCGAAATTTTCATACACAATTATTTTCTTAGGTTAATAATGGAAAATTTAACAGAATAAAAATTGCAAAGATAAAGAATTTTAACCTTTACTCAAAAATTCACTTCTTATATAAATATCATGTCTTTAAACTTTAACGTGACAATTTACTTTTCATATACAATTATATTCTTAGGTTAATGTTAAATTAGGGAAATTTGAACATAACAAAAATTTCAAAGATAAAGAATTTTAACCTTTACTCGAAAATTTACTTCACATATAAATATCATGTCTTTAAACTTTAACGTGGCAATTTACTTTTCATATACAATTCACGTCTTTAAACGGGAAGATAAGCATGTGACGGTAATTAGCCAATCAGGGTAGCGGTAGGTGATACGCCACTCACCGGCATTTTTAGACCGGAGGATGAGTCACGCTAAAACTTGTTGGAACAGGTCGGGAGATTTGTACAGTAAGCACGGGAAGATTAACACGTGACGGTAATCAACCAATTAAGATAGAGATCGATGCGCAAGCAGCGGGTGATGCTATGGTGTGTCAGCAGGTCTTTGAGATTATCGTTTTCCTACTTTGCCTTTTTCATAATGAAATGTTTGTGAAAACTTGGAATGAATGAAGTGGATTTCAAAGACACATTAGTTAGTGAAGGTAGAATTCGCATGGACTTTCTCCCAAAAAGTATGATTCGCTTGGAGAATTTAAGATCATTTCTACTTGAAAACTTTTCTATTATCAAAAACATTGAATATCTTTTAAACTCAGTGGGATTATATGCTACAATACGAATAAAACTTAACAAAAATTGTTTCATAGAAGAAAAATAGCAAGTGATTTAAAATGAATACTAGTTATAGGTACTCCAAAGAAAAATTTCAAAATCTACTTTTCAATCGGAAAAGCAATACAAGTTGGAAATTTTTGTTACTTCAAGAAAGACAATTTACTTTGTAATAATATACGTTAAAGTGTCATATTAACTCGTGCAATACATGCTGACTAAGGATTATTTTACTTATCAATCTAAGAAAGGTGAAAAATATTAAATAAATTGTAGATATTAAATACATTTTAGATATCATTCAAGTTTTGAAAATAACCTGCAAGACTTTTAAAACATCTTAAGATAATTTGAAAGAAACTTGCGAATTATATGTAAACTACATAACTTTTTATAATCTAAAAGGAAATCACAAGTAATTTAGTTAACTTTTTTCATGGTAACACTCATATTCAATGACATGTTTTAAAATTTTACCTTCTTTACATGATAATAGTTATAAATTTTTTCAATCTCAGATGCGATATACTATTATTTCTAATATATATATGTTATGAATTGTGTAAAGTTTTTAAAAGAGTATATGCAAATCACCAATTAGAAACATAAAAATTTAACATCATTCAAACAAATTAAAAAAAAATAAGATATTTTCCTTAGTTGAAATAGTTAACTACTCATGTGATGGAATATACATAGAACATTTGAATACTGAAAAAAGTTTGCTAGGCAAACTTAAAGAATTTTTTTTTTTTCGAAAAACTAGCATAAATTTGAAAAATGTATAGTTTGTTACTACGTAAAATTGAACATCATCTGGACAGACTAAATTATAAGTGAAATTTTTTTTTATTTTTTTTTTTATTTGAGAGGTGTAGACAATATATCATTAATATAGAGATTTTTAACTTCCACCCATAATTTCTAAATAACTTATACATAAATACATAAATTTCAGAAAACTGAAACGGAATGTGTTTTACAAGACGCTTATTTTGTTAGATGAATATTCAATATTATTATAACTGAGCAAAGTTCATTCCGGAAAAAACTTGTAAAAGATACTTATATTTTGAAAATAGTTTGAAATATCCTTTTAAATTGATGAATGCTCGCTTTCGAAAGACATAAATAAAACTGATATTACTCATGATAATTAACACATGCAAAACATTAGTCAAACAAAGTGAAATTTTTATTCCTTGTAACCGATAACTTTTCAGTGAAGTAGAATTTAAATAGGAAATTTGTGTAAACTTTTTCAACTTTTAAACCAAGTATCATGTAAAATTATAAATTACGATAGGAAATAGTATGCTTCAAAATCTTCAGAATCAGAACAAGTCTTTTGGTTAAGCTAAATTTATTTCTCAAGGAATTGATAGCATACCAGAGAAGTCCTTATCATTTCACATCTTTTTCTCATGTTGCAAGAAGATATATTTTGTAAAAGATCGTCGTAGCACTTAACAAAAATCAGTAAAAATAAATATATTTTCTATGGCAAAGATAAAACACTTAACAAATTAATTACTGAAATTTAGCTAAGTTGCATATGGTTTATTCACATAACTCGCATAAGCTTGGAATGTTAAAAAAAATATATTTGTCAGTTGAAATCAAGCTCATCGAAAAAATAAATGCTATCTACATTTTTCAAGTCGGAAAATTACTATTAAATAAAAACTTTACATTCAAAAAACATTGTCATGTTAAAAAGAAAAAAAAAATCTACAAAAAATGTAAAATGATAATTTTACTGTTGGTACATAAAATGATGAATAATTTACGATTTTATTCGAGGCAAATGTTTTATTGTCTAACAGAGAACTTAAACTTTAGCAGAAAAACGAAAAAATACCAAACTTAGGAATAGCAAATTTCTTGAAATTCATGTATAATGTGAGAAGTTTTATTGAAAGCATAGAAGATACAACATTGAAAAATGTGAATGTTTCGAAGTACTTTATCTGAAATAAAAAGTCGTTAAGGTCCGCTATAAAAATTTTTTGGAGAAAGTTTAAACAAAATATAAATCAAACATGCTTTTAAGTGGGGACACATATATTAAAACTATAACACATATATTAAAATTATAACACATTAAACAATTTATATTTTGTCCTCTCAGTTGTATCAAACTGAATAACATGAAAACAACCACAAACTGAATAAACATGAAAATTATCAACAAATGTGGAAAAAGTTTCCTCTTTTAACATGAAAAAAAATAATAATATATAACATTGACAAATGTTAAGATCACGAAACTTGTTTAATCATATACCGATAGGAGCAATCAATGTTGCGGGGAGATATTCACGTGATGGTCAGTACCCCATGAATAAATTAATAGAAGATTCTTATATTTTCTCATGCTAATTTCAATAGCATTCCACGTAACTTCAACTTTATATGTTACACTATAGATATATTTATTTTTTCAAATATATTGACTTTCGAAAAACCATCCTTCAATATAAGAATAAAAGAAAAGATGCTAAGCATATGATTTGTTGCTAAGTCTAAATAAATGCACTTTAAATCATATGCTTAGCATCTTTTCTTTTATTCTTATATTGAAGGATGGTTTTTCGAAAGTCAATATATTTGAAAAAATAAATATATCTATAGTGTAACATATAAAGTTGAAGTTACGTGGAATGCTATTGAAATTAGCATGAGAAAATATAAGAATCTTCTATTAATTTATTCATGGGGTACTGACCATCACGTGAATATCTCCCCGCAACATTGATTGCTCCTATCGGTATATGATTAAACAAGTTTCGTGATCTTAACATTTGTCAATGTTATATATTATTATTTTTTTTCATGTTAAAAGAGGAAACTTTTTCCACATTTGTTGATAATTTTCATGTTTATTCAGTTTGTGGTTGTTTTCATGTTATTCAGTTTGATACAACTGAGAGGACAAAATATAAATTGTTTAATGTGTTATAATTTTAATATATGTGTTATAGTTTTAATATATGTGTCCCCACTTAAAAGCATGTTTGATTTATATTTTGTTTAAACTTTCTCCAAAAAATTTTTATAGCGGACCTTAACGACTTTTTATTTCAGATAAAGTACTTCGAAACATTCACATTTTTCAATGTTGTATCTTCTATGCTTTCAATAAAACTTCTCACATTATACATGAATTTCAAGAAATTTGCTATTCCTAAGTTTGGTATTTTTTCGTTTTTCTGCTAAAGTTTAAGTTCTCTGTTAGACAATAAAACATTTGCCTCGAATAAAATCGTAAATTATTCATCATTTTATGTACCAACAGTAAAATTATCATTTTACATTTTTTGTAGATTTTTTTTTTCTTTTTAACATGACAATGTTTTTTGAATGTAAAGTTTTTATTTAATAGTAATTTTCCGACTTGAAAAATGTAGATAGCATTTATTTTTTCGATGAGCTTGATTTCAACTGACAAATATATTTTTTTTAACATTCCAAGCTTATGCGAGTTATGTGAATAAACCATATGCAACTTAGCTAAATTTCAGTAATTAATTTGTTAAGTGTTTTATCTTTGCCATAGAAAATATATTTATTTTTACTGATTTTTGTTAAGTGCTACGACGATCTTTTACAAAATATATCTTCTTGCAACATGAGAAAAAGATGTGAAATGATAAGGACTTCTCTGGTATGCTATCAATTCCTTGAGAAATAAATTTAGCTTAACCAAAAGACTTGTTCTGATTCTGAAGATTTTGAAGCATACTATTTCCTATCGTAATTTATAATTTTACATGATACTTGGTTTAAAAGTTGAAAAAGTTTACACAAATTTCCTATTTAAATTCTACTTCACTGAAAAGTTATCGGTTACAAGGAATAAAAATTTCACTTTGTTTGACTAATGTTTTGCATGTGTTAATTATCATGAGTAATATCAGTTTTATTTATGTCTTTCGAAAGCGAGCATTCATCAATTTAAAAGGATATTTCAAACTATTTTCAAAATATAAGTATCTTTTACAAGTTTTTTCCGGAATGAGTCCTGAGCCACGGAGGGACGAGGGACGGGGACCGGGGACCGGGGGACGGTGACGTCACCGGAAGTGGGTGTGGCCGGATGTGACGTCACAGGAAGTCACCTGACCGGATATGACGTCACAGGAAATGACGTCACAGGAAGTCACGTGACCGGAAGTGGAGTTGAGCTGTTCTTCTCCTGCTGTTGAATTGTTTCCTTCCTGCTGCTGTTAGTTTCGGTTTCGTTATAGGCTGTATTTGTATGACGTCACAGTGAAAATGACGTCACAATATTATAAAGTTTAGCTTTAAGACGGTGGCAACATCTTTTTAGTTTGGGTTTCAACAGGGAAGAGTTGAGTTGTTCTAGGGCTGCTTCTAAACGAATAGTTTCAAGTTATAGGCTTTTCATGTATGACGTCACAGTGGGGATGACGTCACTATACATTATAAAGTTTAAGGCGGTGGCAACAGGAGGGTATACGGAGGGATGGGGACGAGGGACGATGAAGTCATTAGAAGTTGAGTTGTTCGACTCCTGCTTCTAAACGAATAAGTTATAGTTATAGGATTTTTTTACTAGTGACGTCACAGTGGGGATAGAGTGGGAGTGACGTCATTAATTACTTCACAAAGTTTATCTTTGAGTTAAGACGGGGGGCGGAGTTGAGTTGTTCTAGGACTGCTTCTAAACGAATAAGTTAGACTTATAGGCTTTTCGACTCGTGACGTCACAATGGGTATAGAGTGGGAATGACGTCACATTATACTATAAAGTTTACCTTTGAACCAAGACGAGACAGAGTTGAGTTGTTCTATGGCTGCTCCTAAACGAATAAGTTAGAGTTATAGGCTTTTCGACTCGTGACGTCACAATGGGTATGACGTCATAACATGGAAATAAATACGAATTTAATCTGTTTCTGTTGGAATATATCCGAATTTAGCTTGTTAGAGGTGGCAACACCTATAATTTTAGATGACGTCATCGTCCCTCATCTCCATCCCTCATTACTCCTTTGCGCAGGGGTTGAGTTGTAGGGTTCCTTCTCCTGAATGAAGACATTATACTTATAGGCATTTATGCTTGTGACATCACAATGGGTATGACGTCATTATTTTTACAAAGTGTATCTTTGAACTAAGATGGAGTTGAGTTGTCCTAGGGTTGCTTCGAAATGAATAAGTTAGAGTTATAGACATTTTTACTAGTGACGTTATAACTTGCTTAATGTCTCCTCTGATGGACCGAAATAAATGCTCGCTTCTGATTGGTTAATAGCTACTAATTGTTTAGGGATGCGGTGGCAACAGCTTCGAGGTTTAAACAGGATATGAGCAGGTGTTAATTGGATGAGTCATCCTGTCTGAGCTTGTTGAAGCAGGATATTGTGCGGTGATAAGATAGGAGGGGGAGATTAGCCGAGTGGGTTGATGGTCACGTGACTTCTTTAAGCCAATCAGAATGCATGAACTACGTCACTCACGGGTTTGATAGCTAACGATAACGCCATTTCTCCCCCTGATTTTGTCAAGTGAAGGTGCGTTTGCTATTTCTTCAAAGTTAAAATGTCGACTGATTTGAATATCGAACTTGTTGAAAGCTTTTACGATGCAGCTAAATCGCAGCAGTTATTTGATGAGTTGTTAAAGTACGAATATGAGAAACTGCAAATGAACTTTAATGGAAAAAATTTCATTCCTCAAAGAAAAGTGTTGGGTTTTGGAGATACTGGCGTGAACTATGCCTTTTCTGGAACGTGTGTTTTTGCCAAGCCATGGACTCCAACTTTACTTGCCATGAAGAAGGATGTGGAAAGAAAGACCGGACAAGACTACAACTTTGCCCTCCTCAACTTCTATCCCAATGGAAATGCTAAGATTGCTGCCCATAAAGATGACGAAAAAGACTTGAATCCAGCCTCTATCATCCCAACCCTGAGTCTTGGAGCTACAAGGATTATGAAGTTTACCCAGACCAAATTTAAGCCCAGCAAAGTTCCATTAGCAAGTGGGTCCCTCCTCCTCATGAAGCCACCGACTAACAAGTTCTGGACTCATGCTATTCCTGCCGAGCCAGCTGTGACGGAGCCGAGAATAAGCGTTACCTTCCGAAACATTGTGGAGAGAGGTCAAGATATTGTAGAACATCCCTACAAGCCTCCTTCTCGGAAGCGATCGTTCGATGAAGCAATTCCCGAAGACGACTGGTTAACTCGCCTTTATGCCCCCGCAAAGAAAACAAGTGAATGCCTGAAAGACTGGGATCTTGGATTTGGATTCAAAGTATCACTTCAGCAGATGAACTCTCGACTTTTTGTGCATATGCGTCAATATAGTGCCCAAGGAGAGAACTTTTATCCAACAAATCAAGAAATTGTGATGAATATGGATACATTTCAAGACTTCCACAATAAACTATTTCATGTGAACACTAAATATTCAACTTCGAGTGTTATCTGCAACAATCAACTCTTGATCCTATCCTACAAGGGTGAGTTAGTTTTAAAGCAGCTTTTCCAATTTCAACTTAAGGAGACTTTTCTAAGTGTGGATGAAATTAATCTTATTAAAATAAAAGAGTTGATACCTGATATTTGTGAAACCATTAAGGACTCTCTTCTAACTATACTACAAACTAAAATTCTTGTTGAATGTAAACAAAATGTTAATATTCCACCCAATATTGATTTATTCCATGAATATGTTATTGCCTTGCAGCATGAAATTGAATGCAATATACTTAAATTGTTTCGCTGCGATGGTTGTGCTTTAAATGATATGTCACAAGGAAATCATGCCTGTATGACTGCCCCATTACAAGATCAATCTTGGTGTGTTGGTGATGATGCAATTTTTGTGTTTAATGTAAATAATATAATTGAAACTCTAAGATCTAAAAATGTTATACAATACTTCCATGAAGATTTTTTTAAATGTATATCTTGGAGTTCCTTGAATGACCATTTGAAATTGTAAATAACTGCATTTAATGATATTGTATTCTTTTGATGATTATAAATAAAAAAATATATTTTATTAGATAATTTGTATATGTATGATTTCAATAATTGAACAGTTTTAAGCAACATTATTTTATTGAGTAAGGTTCCCACTTTAAGACATGTCTTACATTTCGTTTCAACTTTGAACAATTTTTCTGATTTTTGGATACTCTAATGCCTAAATTAGAGAGAAAAAGTAACATTCTTGAATATCTTACAACTAAGAATTCAAAAGTGAACGTGAAAATTTACTTTACGAATAAACATCATGTCTTTAAAATGTGTAAGAATATCACTAAATAAGAGAAAAAAGTAACATACTTAAACTTTGTACGATAAATAACTTTAACATTAACGTAAAAAATTTACTTCACATATAAAAATTACGACTTTAAATGTGAATATAAGAAGAATTAGCATACTCAAAATTTCTACGATAAATAATTTTAGCCTTTGCGTGAAAATTTACTACATATATAAAAATCATGTCTTTAAAATATCGCTAAATAAAAGAAAAAAGTAACATGCTTAAACTTTCTATGATAAATAACTTTAACAGTAACGTAAAAATGTACTTTACACATAAAAATCACGACTTTAAATTTGACATGTAAGAGAAAAGTATAACATACCTATAATTTCTACAACAAAGAATTTAAAACCCATTACCATTCATGTCTTTAAAATGTCTAATGACAACTCTAACTTTTAGAAAAAATAAACACTACAAATTTACAAGGGCAAAGAATTTAAAATTAAATGTAAAAATTAACTTTACATGTACAGTCATACTCTTATGTCAACGATAAATAAGATAAAAAAAAAAAAAAAGAAGCTCTAAGAATTTATAAGGCAAAGAATTTAAATAATACCCGAAAATTTACCTCACATATAAATTTTTTCTTTCAAATGTGTAAGAATAACGTTAAATTAGAGAACAAGAAACACTAAAAATGTATAAGGTAAGGAACTTAAACAACAGGCGAAAATTTATTTCACATATAAAATTTTTATCTTTAAAATGTGTAAGAATAATGCTAAATTAGAGGGGGAGGGGGGAAAGTAACAGACTAAAACTTTCTTCGACAAAAATTTAAACAATATGCGAAATTTTCATACACAATTATTTTCTTAGGTTAATAATGGAAAATTTAACAGAATAAAAATTGCAAAGATAAAGAATTTTAACCTTTACTCAAAAATTCACTTCTTATATAAATATCATGTCTTTAAACTTTAACGTGACAATTTACTTTTCATATACAATTATATTCTTAGGTTAATGTTAAATTAGGGAAATTTGAACATAACAAAAATTTCAAAGATAAAGAATTTTAACCTTTACTCGAAAATTTACTTCACATATAAATATCATGTCTTTAAACTTTAACGTGGCAATTTACTTTTCATATACAATTCACGTCTTTAAACGGGAAGATAAGCATGTGACGGTAATTAGCCAATCAGGGTAGCGGTAGGTGATACGCCACTCACCGGCATTTTTAGACCGGAGGATGAGTCACGCTAAAACTTGTTGGAACAGGTCGGGAGATTTGTACAGTAAGCACGGGAAGATTAACACGTGACGGTAATCAACCAATTAAGATAGAGATCGATGCGCAAGCAGCGGGTGATGCTATGGTGTGTCAGCAGGTCTTTGAGATTATCGTTTTCCTACTTTGCCTTTTTCATAATGAAATGTTTGTGAAAACTTGGAATGAATGAAGTGGATTTCAAAGACACATTAGTTAGTGAAGGTAGAATTCGCATGGACTTTCTCCCAAAAAGTATGATTCGCTTGGAGAATTTAAGATCATTTCTACTTGAAAACTTTTCTATTATCAAAAACATTGAATATCTTTTAAACTCAGTGGGATTATATGCTACAATACGAATAAAACTTAACAAAAATTGTTTCATAGAAGAAAAATAGCAAGTGATTTAAAATGAATACTAGTTATAGGTACTCCAAAGAAAAATTTCAAAATCTACTTTTCAATCGGAAAAGCAATACAAGTTGGAAATTTTTGTTACTTCAAGAAAGACAATTTACTTTGTAATAATATACGTTAAAGTGTCATATTAACTCGTGCAATACATGCTGACTAAGGATTATTTTACTTATCAATCTAAGAAAGGTGAAAAATATTAAATAAATTGTAGATATTAAATACATTTTAGATATCATTCAAGTTTTGAAAATAACCTGCAAGACTTTTAAAACATCTTAAGATAATTTGAAAGAAACTTGCGAATTATATGTAAACTACATAACTTTTTATAATCTAAAAGGAAATCACAAGTAATTTAGTTAACTTTTTTCATGGTAACACTCATATTCAATGACATGTTTTAAAATTTTACCTTCTTTACATGATAATAGTTATAAATTTTTTCAATCTCAGATGCGATATACTATTATTTCTAATATATATATGTTATGAATTGTGTAAAGTTTTTAAAAGAGTATATGCAAATCACCAATTAGAAACATAAAAATTTAACATCATTCAAACAAATTAAAAAAAAAATAAGATATTTTCCTTAGTTGAAATAGTTAACTACTCATGTGATGGAATATACATAGAACATTTGAATACTGAAAAAAGTTTGCTAGGCAAACTTAAAGAATTTTTTTTTTTTCGAAAAACTAGCATAAATTTGAAAAATGTATAGTTTGTTACTACGTAAAATTGAACATCATCTGGACAGACTAAATTATAAGTGAAATTTTTTTTTATTTTTTTTTTTATTTGAGAGGTGTAGACAATATATCATTAATATAGAGATTTTTAACTTCCACCCATAATTTCTAAATAACTTATACATAAATACATAAATTTCAGAAAACTGAAACGGAATGTGTTTTACAAGACGCTTATTTTGTTAGATGAATATTCAATATTATTATAACTGAGCAAAGTTCATTCCGGAAAAAACTTGTAAAAGATACTTATATTTTGAAAATAGTTTGAAATATCCTTTTAAATTGATGAATGCTCGCTTTCGAAAGACATAAATAAAACTGATATTACTCATGATAATTAACACATGCAAAACATTAGTCAAACAAAGTGAAATTTTTATTCCTTGTAACCGATAACTTTTCAGTGAAGTAGAATTTAAATAGGAAATTTGTGTAAACTTTTTCAACTTTTAAACCAAGTATCATGTAAAATTATAAATTACGATAGGAAATAGTATGCTTCAAAATCTTCAGAATCAGAACAAGTCTTTTGGTTAAGCTAAATTTATTTCTCAAGGAATTGATAGCATACCAGAGAAGTCCTTATCATTTCACATCTTTTTCTCATGTTGCAAGAAGATATATTTTGTAAAAGATCGTCGTAGCACTTAACAAAAATCAGTAAAAATAAATATATTTTCTATGGCAAAGATAAAACACTTAACAAATTAATTACTGAAATTTAGCTAAGTTGCATATGGTTTATTCACATAACTCGCATAAGCTTGGAATGTTAAAAAAAATATATTTGTCAGTTGAAATCAAGCTCATCGAAAAAATAAATGCTATCTACATTTTTCAAGTCGGAAAATTACTATTAAATAAAAACTTTACATTCAAAAAACATTGTCATGTTAAAAAGAAAAAAAAAAATCTACAAAAAATGTAAAATGATAATTTTACTGTTGGTACATAAAATGATGAATAATTTACGATTTTATTCGAGGCAAATGTTTTATTGTCTAACAGAGAACTTAAACTTTAGCAGAAAAACGAAAAAATACCAAACTTAGGAATAGCAAATTTCTTGAAATTCATGTATAATGTGAGAAGTTTTATTGAAAGCATAGAAGATACAACATTGAAAAATGTGAATGTTTCGAAGTACTTTATCTGAAATAAAAAGTCGTTAAGGTCCGCTATAAAAATTTTTTGGAGAAAGTTTAAACAAAATATAAATCAAACATGCTTTTAAGTGGGGACACATATATTAAAACTATAACACATATATTAAAATTATAACACATTAAACAATTTATATTTTGTCCTCTCAGTTGTATCAAACTGAATAACATGAAAACAACCACAAACTGAATAAACATGAAAATTATCAACAAATGTGGAAAAAGTTTCCTCTTTTAACATGAAAAAAAATAATAATATATAACATTGACAAATGTTAAGATCACGAAACTTGTTTAATCATATACCGATAGGAGCAATCAATGTTGCGGGGAGATATTCACGTGATGGTCAGTACCCCATGAATAAATTAATAGAAGATTCTTATATTTTCTCATGCTAATTTCAATAGCATTCCACGTAACTTCAACTTTATATGTTACACTATAGATATATTTATTTTTTCAAATATATTGACTTTCGAAAAACCATCCTTCAATATAAGAATAAAAGAAAAGATGCTAAGCATATGATTTAAAGTGCATTTATTTAGACTTAGCAACAAAGTTACTTAAAATTGGAACTTTACTTTACAACAATCACTTACTTAAAATTTCTAAGATAAATATTTAACCTTTACGCGAAAATTCCCTTCATGTATAAAAATCACGACTTTAAAATATAACATGCAAGAGAAAAGTAACGTACTTAAACTTTCTACGACAAATAACTTTAACATTAACGTAAAATTTTACTTTACACATAAAAATCCCGATATTAAAATATGTAGAAATATCGCTAAATAAAAGAAAAAAAAGTAACACACTTAAACTTTGTACGACAAATAACTTTGACATTAACGTAAAAAATGTTCTTCACATATAAAAATCACGACTTTAAATTTGAAATGTAGGATGAAAGTATAACATACCTATAATTTCTACGACAAAGAATTCAAACATTGCCGTTCATGTCTTTAAAATGTATAATGACAACTCTAACTTTTAGAAAAAAGAAACACTAAAAATTTACAAGGCAAAGAATTTAAATTAACTTTACATGTACTATCATACTCTTATATCAACGATAAATAAGATAAAAAAAAGAACATACTTATAGCTTTGCATTTGTAACAAGTTAAATTGTACATGTTTCATGTGAAAGTTACAAAATTTCAGATATTTTCATGGAAAACATATAAAATTTTAATTTCACGAGAAACATGTACAATTTAACATGTTACAAATGCAAAGCTATAAGTATGTTTTTAGCTTTGAAAGATTTACTTAGAAGATTAATTGATGAAGAACTAGTGTATAAGTTATCAATTTATACGAAGAAGACGAAAAGTTACAATTTTTCAATACATACGAAGAGTTTTATAACTTAAACATACATTTATTGAAGTGAATAAGTTTCAGTATTTAAATATACATATTGATTTGAAAAAATTCTTTGAAATATATATATATAAAAACTTTAAGTGTAAATTGAAATTTTTATAAGTTTTTCAACAGTGACTTATTAATATTTAGAAAGAGGTCGGATATCTTCAACTATTCTACACCTGATTGGACATCACTTATAATGTGTATGAGAAAAAAAAATTCAATTATTAGATGAGAAAAATGTCCTTGTAGGAATCAATGAAATTGGATGATTATACTTTGGTTCGAAGCAATTTTCGTTTCAAGCATATGATTTGTTGCTAAGTTGAAATAAATACACTTTAAATCAATGCTTAGTATCTTTTCTTTTATTCTTACTATGATCATTCTTGTATTGAAGGATGATTTTTCGAAAGTCAATATATTTGAAAAATAAATATATCTATAGTGTAACATATGAAGTTGAAGTTACGTGGAATACTATTGGAATTAGCATTATAAATTCAATCAATCAATTTATTCATGGGATATTGACCATCATGTGAATATCTCCCCGCAACATTGGTTGCTCTTATCGGTATATGATTATGCATGTTTCGTGATCTTAACGTACGTCAATGTGTTATTTTTTTTATATGTGAAAAAAGGAAACTTTTCCACATATATTGATAATTTTCATGTTTATTCAGTTTGTGGTTGTTTTTCATGTTATTCAGTTTGATACAACTGAGATGACGTAATATAGATTGTTTAATGTGCTATAGTTTTAATATTTGTGTTCCCATTTAAAAGCATGTTTGATTTTAAATTTTGTTTAAACTTTCTCCTAAAATTTTTATAGCGAATCTCAGCGCATTTTTTTTTTTTTTATTTCTGATAAAGTACTTCGAAACATTCACATCTTTCAATGTTGTATCTTCTATATTTCCAGTAAAACTTCTCGCATTATACATGAATTTCAAGAAATTTGCTATGTCTAAGTTTGGTATTTTTTTTTTTTTTAATGTATAGATATTTCATCATTGTCATTCTATGATAAGATATCAAGTTGGTTCTTAATAAGAAAGAGTGTATTTTCTTGTCATAAGCAAGAAAAACGAAGTTAATATAAGTCAATGATAATTCTCAATTACGAATTTCTTGTCGTCTTCAACTTTTTTCAACACATTTCATTCAACTTCTATTTTTACTTCATCTATCACTTTGTCATACTTCTTTACAGTTATAGTATGTATCAGTTCAAGTCACTGTTTAAATTTACATCATTGATTTATTCAGTTCACTCAATCTCTTAGGTCATAATAATTTCATCTCTATATATATAAGGCAAAGCCCTCACTCACTCACTCACTCACTCACTCACTCACTGACTCACTGACTCACTCATCACTAATTCTCCCACTTCCCACATAGTCACAACTCTGAAAATCGGCACAAATATCAACAATGGTAAAAATAGAAAAAGTAAACTATTCCGATCTCGATTAACACACTTTAAGGGGTCGAAAAGGGGTCAAACGTTCCAAACGGGGGACATTCGAAAATCCTACTTCCCACATAGTCACAACTCTGAAAATCGGCACAAATATCAACAATGGTAAAAATAGAAAAAGTAAACTATTCCGATCTCGATTAACACACTTTAAGGGGTCGAAAAGGGGTCAAACGTTCCAAACGGGGGACATTCGAAAATCCTACTTCCCACATAGTCACAACTCTGAAAATCGGCACAAATATCAACAATGGTAAAAATAGAAAAAGTAAACTATTCCGATCTCGATTAACACACTTTAAGGGGTCGAAAAGGGGTCAAACGTTCCAAACGGGGGACATTCGAAAATCCTACTTCCCACATAGTCACAACTCTGAAAATCGGCACAAATATCAACAATGGTAAAAATAGAAAAAGTAAACTATTCCGATCTCGATTAACACACTTTAAGGGGTCGAAAAGGGGTCAAACGTTCCAAACGGGGGACATTCGAAAATCCTACTTCCCACATAGTCACAACTCTGAAAATCGGCACAAATATCAACAATGGTAAAAATAGAAAAAGTAAACTATTCCGATCTCGATTAACACACTTTAAGGGGTCGAAAAGGGGTCAAACGTTCCAAACGGGGGACATTCGAAAATCCTACTTCCCACATAGTCACAACTCTGAAAATCGGCACAAATATCAACAATGGTAAAAATAGAAAAAGTAAACTATTCCGATCTCGATTAACACACTTTAAGTGGTCGAAAAGGGGTTAAATGTTCCAAACGAGGGATATCCGAATGTTCCTCTTCCAATGTAGTCATTTTTCTGATATTTTTTTGCAAATGTTAAAAAAATAAGTCATTCCAATATCGATTAACGAATTTTTAAGGGATGAAAAGACGACGCAACATTGAAACTATACGAGGATTAACTTAATGTCTAATTAACTTAATTCCAATACAGCTACTACTTTGAAATTTAGAACTAAGAGCAAACATAAACACAATAAACTATTCCAGTTTACTATTCACAATTATAAATTTCGTTTAAAATGTCAACAAAGGAAAGTTCCTATTTTGATAAATCAATTTGTCGGGATCGAAAAGGGAGCAAACGTCTGAAGTGTAGAATACATGAATGTCTTTTGATCGCTAAAATGCTAATGGTAAAATTTCGTAACGCAGCACGGGTATTCAGCTAGTTAAATTTATAAGATTCATCAAAAAACCTACTTATTACACATGAACTTCATTTTATTGCACCGGGAAGAAAAACTATAGAAATTTGGACAATAAAAATCTATTACAACAGCTAATAAATTCAATTTTCGACAAGTATGATAGGATATAAAAATTGTATTTTTTTATTTTTCTGCTAAAGTTTAAGTTCTCTGTTAGACAATAAAACGTTTGCCTAGAATAAAATCATAAATTATTCATCATTTATGTACCAACAGTAAAATTATCATTTACATTTTTGTAGATTTTTCTTTTTAACATGACAATGTTTTACATGTAAAGTTTATTTAATAGTAATTTCCGACTTGAAAATGTAGGTAGCATTTATTTTCGATTAGTTTGATTTCAACTGACAAATATATTTCAACATTCGAAGCATATGCGAGTTATGTGAATAAACCATATGCAACTTAGCTAAATTTCAGTAATTAAGTTGTGAAGTTTTATCTTTGCCATAGAAAATACATTTATTTTTACTGATTTTTGTTAAGTGCAACGACGATCTTTTACAAAGTATGTCTTCTTGCAACATGAGAAAAGATGCGAAATGATAAGGACTTGTCTGGTATGCTTTCAATTCCTTGAGAAATAAATTTAGCTTAACTAGAAGACTTGTTCCGATTCTGAAGTGTGCTATTTCCTATCGTAATTTATAATTTTACATAATACTTGGTTTAAAAGTTGAAAAAGTTTGCACAAATTTCCTATGTAAGTTCTGCTTCACTGAAAAGTTATCGGTCACAAGCAATAAAAATTCCACTTTGTTTGATTAATGTTATGCATGTGTTAATTATCATGTGTAATATCAGTTTTATTTGTGTCTTTCGAAAGCGAGCATTCATAAATTTAAAAGGACATTTCAAACTATTTTCAAAATATAAGTATCTTTTACAAGTTTTTTCCGTAATGAACTTTGCTCAGTTATATTAATATTGAATATTCATCTTACAAAATAAGCGTCTTGTAAAACACATTCCGTTTCAGTTTTCTGAAATTTATGTATAAGTTATTTAGAAATTATGGGTGGAAGTTAAAAATCTCTGTATTAATGATATATTGTCAGCACCTCTCAAATAAAAAAAAATTCATGTATAATTTAGTTTGTCCAGATGATGTTCAATTTTACGTAGTAACAAACTCTATATTTTTCAAATTTATGCTAGTTTTTCACAAGAAAAAAAATATATATTCTTTAAGTTTGCCTAGCAAACTTTTTTCAGTATTTAAATTTTCTAAGTACATTCCATCACATGAGTAGTTAACTATTTCCACTAAGGAAAATATCTTATTATTTTAGTGTGTTTGATTGATGTCAGATTTTTATGTTTCTGATTGGTGATTTGCATATACTCTTTTAAAAACTTTACACAATTCGTAACATATATGTTAGAAATAATAGTATATCGCATCTGAGATTGAAAAAATTTATAACTATTATCATGTAAAGAAGGTTAAATTTTAAAAACATGTCGTTGAATATGAGTGTTAGTAGTTAGAAAGTGGGGCTCCGGGGCCATGGACTGACCGAGCGACGGTATGGTATGGGGGCGTGACCGGATATGTCATCACAGGAAGTGACATCACAGGATATGCCGTCACCGGAAGTCACGTGACCGGAAGTGGAGTTGAGTTGTTCCCCTCCTGCTGTTGTTTTAGTTTCATTATAAGCTGTTTGTGTATGACGTCACAGATGACGTCATAATGTGTTTTATATCAAAGTTTTGAGTGGTGGCAACACTTTTTAGTGTCGATTTACATTTAAGATGGAGCTGAGTTGTTCTAGGACTGCTTCTAAACGAATAAGTTAGAATGATAGGCTTTTATTGAGTGACGTCACAGTAGGTATGACGTCATAATTTGTTTTATATCAAAGTTTTGAGCGTTGGCAACACTTTTTAGTGTCGATTTACCTTTCAGACGGAGTTGAGTTGTTCTAGGGCTGCTTCTAAACGAATAAGGTAGAGTGATAGGTATTTTTACTAATGACGTCACAGTGGGTATGACGTCATTCTATGTTAAGATTTACGTTTTAAGTGGTGATAACATTGGATATATACCAAATTTAGTTTTCAGGTGTTGGCAACGAGTTCTGATCGGTCAGCTAAATGCTCGCTTGTGACTGATAAGTTTTAAACATGTGACCAAAAGTTAACTCCTGATTGACTGTTTGGTTTTCTAGCGAGTTACTTACATATCCTTTAGCCAAGTTAAAATACCTGCAACAAAGTTACACAAAAAAAAAATGTTAAATTTGAAAAGTTAATAAAAGGAATGCCATTTGCTAAGGGTCTAAAGAACCCTAACCCCGAGCTACACGTGACATTTCAATATTTTACCAAACAATTGTTAAACACACATATTAATAATACGTTTTGTATAATTCCATCTTACCGTAAAGCTATCAAGATAAATTAATTTGCATAACTTTTGTTTTACTTTGAAACTTACAATTAATAAATTTTGAAAAATTATTTATTAAAGGTGAGGACCCACCTCCAGCCCGATACCTCTTTTAGGAAGAATTGGTACCGTCTCACTCCACCCTATCAACAACAACAACAACAACAACAACAACAAAAAAAAAAACTTATTTCAAAGAACGTATATTTCCTTGAAATATGAGGTCACTAACCAACCATCCAATAATATCTTTTAAGAAGACACCATTACCTTAAATCCTAAACAATTTTAAATTTTAAAAAATCTGAAAAGAAGACTTGTGAGAACGTATATTTCTCTCATGATTTAAATTTAATGGTCACATACAAAATCCTGGAAAAAAAAAATTAACGCTAAATAAGTTTTTAAAAAATTAGTTAAAGTAATATTTTAGTTAAATTAAGGCTTAAAGAGATAAAAAAAAAATTAAGGATTAAATGAATGATTTAAGGAATTTTGAAGTGACCATAGGCATAGCTGGTTATGCCATCTTCCAGCAGATACCGCTTGTCGTCATAGGCCGACAAGGCTCTCTTGGTTTGTTGGAGTGAGAAGATGTTTAAAAATTCACTTACCGAATAATCGAAACGAAATCTGCGAAGCTAAAATAACTGTGAATAACTACACAAGTACGAACAAAATCGCGATGAGAAAAAAAACACGAAGTATTAAACACGTCTTTCACACTCAGGTATCTAAGTAGAAATGGCGAGACGGCAACCGGTAGCGTCTATATATGAGGGGTGATCACGTGACTTCACCGACCAATCAGGTTTCACGGTAGAGGGCGCTGCTTGGTTCTAACCGATCAGAGCGGGTGGGGAGCGAGACTAGGCATGTTTCAACACGCTTCAACGCGTTTGCGAGTTGAGTTGTTGTGTAACGATCTTGCTTGAAACAGTTAAAGTGATAGATAATTTGTTCGTGACGTCATAGTGTAGCGAATGGGTTTTTAGCGTAGACAGTTGTTTCAATTGGAGTAATTATGAAATTTATTAAATATAAAGATAATATTTAGTAATAATTATCAGATTTTATTATTATTATTATTATAAAAAATAAACTTATAAAAAAAGTGAACGTGAAAATTTACTTTACGAATAAAAATCATGTCTTTAAAATGTGTACGAATATCACTAAATAGGAGAAAAAAGTAACATACTTAAACTCTTTACGACAAATAACTTTAAAATTAACGAAAAAAACTTACTTTACACATAAAAATCACTTTAAAATGTGTAAAAATATCACTAAATAAGAGAAAAAAAGTAACTTACTTAAAATTTCTAAGATAAATATTTAACCTTTACGCGAAAATTCCCTTCATGTATAAAAATCACGACTTTAAAATATAACATGCAAGAGAAAAGTAACGTACTTAAACTTTCTACGACAAATAACTTTAACATTAACGTAAAATTTTACTTTACACATAAAAATCCCGATATTAAAATATGTAGAAATATCGCTAAATAAAAGAAAAAAAAGTAACACACTTAAACTTTGTACGACAAATAACTTTGACATTAACGTAAAAAATGTTCTTCACATATAAAAATCACGACTTTAAATTTGAAATGTAGGATGAAAGTATAACATACCTATAATTTCTACGACAAAGAATTCAAACATTGCCGTTCATGTCTTTAAAATGTATAATGACAACTCTAACTTTTAGAAAAAAGAAACACTAAAAATTTACAAGGCAAAGAATTTAAATTAACTTTACATGTACTATCATACTCTTATATCAACGATAAATAAGATAAAAAAAAGAAACTCTAAAAATTTATAAGGCAAAGAATTCAAATAATACGCGAAAATTTACCTCACATATAAAAATTATGTCTTTCAAATGTGTAAGAATAACGCTAAATTAGAGAAAAAGAAATATTAAAAATTTATAAGGTAAGGAATTGAAACAATACGCGAAAATTTATTTCACACATAACATTTTTATCTTTAAAATGTGTAAGAATAATGCTAAATTAGAGAAGAAAAAAAAATAACATACTTAAACTTTCTTCGACAACAATTTAAACAATACGCGAAAATTTCATACACAATTATTTTCTTAGGTTAATGTTAAATAATGGGAAATTTAACAGAATAAAAATTTCAAAGATAAAGAATTTTAACCTTTACACGAAAATTTACTTCACATATAAATATCATGTCTTTAAACTTTAACGTGACAATTTACTTCTCATATACAATTAAACTCTTAGGTTAATGTTAAATAAAAGAAAAAGTAACATACTCAAAAATTTCTAAGATAAGCATAACGTAAAAATTTCATATCATGTGTTTAAAATGTAACATATAAGAGAAAAAAAAATAACATACTTGAACTTTCTATAGCAAAGAATTTAAGCGTTAGCGTAAAAATTTACTTTACATATAAAATTCACGTCTTTAAACGGGGTGATAAGCATGTGACGGTAATTAGCCAATCAGGTTAGCGGTAGGTGATACGCCACTTGCCGGCATTTTTAGACCGGAGGATGAGTCACGCTAATACTTGTTCAAACAGGTCGGGAGACTTGTACAGCAAGAACAACAGCATCGACGCGCAAGCAGCGGGTGATGCTGCGGTGTGTCAGCAGGTCTTCGAGATTATCGTTTTCCTACTTTTCCTTTTTCATAATGAAATGTTTGTGAAAACTTGGAATGAATGAAGTGGATTTCAAAGACACATTAGTAAGTGAAGGTAGAATTCGCATGGACTTTCTTCCAAAAAGTATGATTCACTTGGAGAATTTAAGATCATTTCTACTTGAAAACTTTTCTATTGTCTAAAACATTGAATATTGTTCAAACTCAGTGAGATTATATGCTACAATACGGGTAAAACTTAACAAAATTGTTACATTGAAGAAAAATAATAAGAGATTTAAAATAAATACTAGTTATAGATACTCCAAGGAAAAAAAATTCACCTCTACTTTTCAATCGGAAAATCAATGCAAGTTGGAAATTTATGTTACTTCAAGAAAGACTTAGACAATTTACTTTGTAATAATATACGTTAAGGTGTCGTATTAACTCGTGCAATACATGCTGACTAAGGTTTATTTTACTTATCTAAGAAAGGTGAATTGGGGGAAAATATTAAATAAATTGTAGATATTAAATACATTGTAAATATGCATTTAAGTTTTGAAAATCACCTGCAAGACTTTTAAAACATCCCTAATAACCATGTGACGAGTATGTGACGAAAAGCGATATCGCATAGAGATCACGCGATGTCACGGCGATATCACACAGGGGTCACATAGTCGTCCAATGTCCGTTTTAGAGGGGGTTTTGCGACGTAACTTTGTGATATCGCTGCGATATCGCTTTTCGTCACATTGTGACATTGGGGACGAATTTGCGATTTTTGCGATATCGCATTGTGATCTGTATGTGATCTTAGTGATTTTGGCGACATCCGTGTGATTTATGTGATCTTCGCAACGAAAGCTTTGTCACTGCGATATCGCTTTGTGACCTAAATGTGATCTTAGTGATTTTGGCGACATCCGTGTGATTTATGCGATCTTCGCGACGAAAGTTTTGTCACTGCGATATCGCTTTGTGACCTAAATGTGATCTTAGTGATTTTGGCGACATCCATGTGATTTATGCGATTTTCGCAACGAAAGCTTTGTCGCTGCGATGTCACATTGTGATCTGTATGTGATCTTAGTGATTTTGGCGACATCCGTGTGATTTATGCGATCTTCGCAACGAAAGCTTTGTCACTGCGATATCGCTTTGTGACCTAAATGTGATCTTAGTGATTTTGGCGACATCCGTGTGATTTATGCGATTTTCGCAACGAAAGCTTTGTCACTGCGATGTCACATTGTGATCTGTATGTGATCTTAGTGATTTTGGCGACATCCGTGTGATTTATGTGATCTTCGCAACGAAAGCTTTATCACTGCGATATCGCTTTGTGACCTAAGTGTGATCTTAGTGATTTTGGCGACATCCGTGTGATTTATGCGATCTTCGCGACGAAAGCTTTGTCACTGCGATATCGCTTTGTGACCTAAATGTGATCTTAGTGATTTTGGCGACATCCGTGTGATTTATGCGATCTTCGCAACGAAAGCTTTGTCACTGCGATATCGCTTTGTGACCTAAATGTGATCTTAGTGATTTTGGCGACATCCATGTGATTTATGCGATTTTCGCAACGAAAGCTTTGTCGCTGCGATATCGCTTTGTGACCTAAATGTGATCTTAGTGATTTTGGCGACATCCGTGTGATTTATGCGATTTTCGCAACGAAAGCTTTGTCACTGCGATGTCACATTGTGATCTGTATGTGATCTTAGTGATTTTGGCGACATCAGTGTGATTTATGCGATTTTCGCAACGAAAGCTTTGTCACTGCGATATCGCTTTGTGACCTAAATGTGATCTTAGTGACATCCGTGTGATTTATGCGATTTTCGCAAAGAAAGCTTTGTCGCTGCGATGTCACATTGTGATCTTAGTGATTTTGGCGACATCTATGTGATTTTCACAACAAAAGCCTTGTTCCTGCAACATAATTATACAAAAAATTCACAATTAATTTTTTTTATCAACTACCTATATCTGCTTCAAGTATCTACTCTCACTATGAAGAGGCTCAGTACCTTTTCTTTACGTCAAATATTTTCTAATACTATGGTAATATAATTTATACTATCAAGGCCAATCATTACTTTAATGACTGGCCTTAATGGTATAATCATAGTATTAGAAAATATTTGAATATTTTCTAAAAGTATGAACTTTTTCTAAACTTAATATACATGAACTTAATGGTATAATAAATTAAAGAATCATAGCATTAGAAAATATTTGTTCGTCTTCAACAAGACTTTGGGAAGTAAAAACTAGTCTCTTATATTAAAAACCAATGAAACAGTTAACTACCTAATTAGCCTTTAACCAAGAGAATTTATCCATTCCAATAGATTTCTCAGCTAAATATATATCTTAAAAATAAGACAAAACATGACTAAATCTATTAAAGCACAATGTAATGTATCTCATGCATCTCAATTTTTCTTTTAAACTGATTACAATGTTGTTTTGCCATTTTGGGCAAATCTTCCATTTTATAAGTTTAGCATAAAAGAAAAATACAAAACTAAAAACAGGTTGAAGAAATCAAGCAAAAATGGAAATATGCAATTAAAATAAGAGTAAAAACATAAGAAGGTAATAAGTTTATTTTATTGAACACAAAGCAAACATATTCTTTGTTACACTAAATATTGCAGAATGTTTTTTCTTTTCGGCAAGGTATCTGTCAATCTGACTGCCAGGAATTATGCCACTTCCTTCAATGTAGTATTCTTTCTCCGTGTTTCAGAGCATTAGGTGTAGGCTTTGGACCTAGAAAATTAAAAATAGGTTATTCTTAAATTTCAGTTTAAAATACACCATTTTTAAAATTGCCATTCACAATGCAATTTTAAAAATCTAATGCAATTATAGCACAAGATGCTAGTTCATAAAAATAAAAACAGAAATTCTGTGCCAACTTTAAGTATTCATAACAAGGTTATAATAGTAATTAAAACGTGTAATGCCAACATAAATAATTGATAATTATACTCAATTCTGATATTGTTACAAGTGATTATTTACAGCTTTCATCACTGTAATCCATTAATTACTAACAAATTTATTTGGAATAGTATGACTTACTATTTTCTGATTTTTTTCTTTTAAATCCTTTTTCCCTTACCTTTGCAAAACTAAAACTGATAAATGGTATACCAATTAAAAAGCTAACACACCTCTGCGTCTAACAAATAGTTTATTTACAATTGCACATATTGCTATCTGTTTGACAATTTTTTTTTTTTTTTTTGGTTTTTAATGAATATGCAGTAGGAAATATGTTAACTCGAGCTGGAAATGATCCTCTTTTCATCTGTGAAAGTAAAAGGACAAAAAAAAAAAAAAAAAAAAAAAATGGTTTTAAAACAGTTTTTAATTTTAACATTTCCCTCCATTATTTCTTAAAAAATATAACTTATATATTAAAAAAGTTCAATTGAACTGAATAATGGATTCACAGATACAACTTATCACTAGACGACCAGATATCCGAGCCATGCCAAGTTCTGCCTTTCGAATCAAGGTTCAATACATCTCTTAGTAAAAGAATACAATACCTAATGCTGATATTTATGTCTATCTATGACTCACTCTGATAACAGAGGTTTTATCAGACTAGTACTTCCTAATTAGTGACAAAAAATATTTGTCCATTTTTAATTATTGCTAAAAAAATTGACTTGTTACTGAAAGTTGTTACGTCCAGCAACCATTTGGGACCTCTAATTCCCCAAAATTGATATTTGAGAACACTATTATTAAAAGCAATAAATTTGGCAACAGTAAGTGATTTTAAAATAATAAGGTAATTTGAGGGGGTTCAAACGACTGTTCGAAGAAGATGCCTGCTATACCTTTTGTTACTTTTCGAGTTTTACAACAAAAGATAAAATAAAAAATTATAGCGTGCTTTTATTTTACTATCTAATTGTCTATCATTAGGAATTTTATACAAAAACTAGTTATATCACAGAATAACTAGACAACTGTTATAACTAATTATTTCACAATTTAACCTCTATGATATGTTGTTTCAAACTTTGCTTAAAGTAAGTACTCCAGTCTTTATATAGAAAAACTAATTTCACTTTCATACATAGACAATAACACACGCATAACATATATGGTCAATTAGAGAATTCAAAAGCTAAAAAAAAAAAAAAAAAAAAAAAACATCCTCAGGCTTAACTTTTTCCTTAGTGGCATTATTGTATTTCTTCTAAATCAATTACATTTCATAGAAGATATATCTGAAGACTACAATTTCTTGAAATTTGAAAGAAATTAATGCTGTTATGTTCAATTAGTATTGCAAAATGTTGACAGCAGCCATACTTCACCATGGATTCTTGCTTCATGGATTACGTAAATATTTTGAGGTATATATATATATATACATACAAACAAAATAAAATGAAAAACAGCAGAAATTTGGAATTGTATCATGGGGCATCTTTTTAACCTATTAGCATATGTACTGGTAATTTGTTGTATTTCTATAGCTTTGATGTTTTTGATTTTACATTTGTAATTTCATTTTTTTCCTTTTGTTATGTATATACATAGGCGTAAAGTACGGGGAGCAGGGGGGGCTGGCCTCCCCATTTTTAAATTCTGGGGAGGCTGCCTACCCTGATTTTTGTAACACTATCTCCTTTTTTTCCCTCCATTCTCCAAATAAATTATAATAACTGTTTATTGTTGGTATTATATGAGAAGTTGTGTCATACCTAGATTTTCGAAAAATTAATAGATTTCGATAATTTTTCGAAAAATTTCATCTTCCGTCAAAACTTGCCCCCCCCCCCCATGTTTTTTGAAAAGTTGACACCTATGTGTATATATATACACATATATACATATATCTATATGCATATATATACATACACATATATATATACATACACACATATATAATATATACATATACACATATATAAATACATATATAGTAATTTCAAAACTATAAAGAATTTAAATTGACATATTTTTAGTTAAAAATTAATATTGTGCATGGATAGTCAATGAAATTGAAGCTTATGACTCAAATATATTTGAACCATAAGCAATTTTTATGCACACTTTTGCTGCGCAAAAATTATAAAATGAGTAAAACTACATGAACAATAATGGCATTTTTCATTAAAAAAATTTTTAGCCAGAAAACTAGTTTTGCTATCAAAAGAGTAATTTACCTGTTGACTAACATAATCGTCTTCAGCTCTACGTCATTGACCAGGAAAGTCTTGCTTCACCCATCTGGTTTAGCAGGCTCTTGTTCCATGTCAGATCAGTGTTGGTTTGTCTTCTCCATGAACCATCAACTAAATTCTCCCCAAAGGTGCTTTTGAGAAACTTTCTTTCAAATATGGCAAGGACCTATTGACTACAAAATAGTAAAAATTAGTTGACTGACTTTTTGGATAACAGATCATTTATATGATAAAATGTTGTACCAGCGTCATAACAGCCGTATGAAACCAGGAAAGAATGCTATTAAACACAAAACTATAGATATTTTATATCTCAGGTTTTACAAATAACCTTACTTAAGAGTAATATTACACTTAAGTAGGTCTGATCCTAAAGCTTAGAAAAAGTCATACACTTTGAATTGATGATCATTAACACGAGATGAAACATTTTGAATAGTGAACTTTCATCTTCGGTCATTACAGCTTCACATGTAGCTCGGATAACCAGCAAGGCACTCTTACTAAAATAGGATGATTGCTAAGATAAATTCAAAAAGGAAATAAGATATATGTTTGAATTAAACTAGAGATGATGTCTTGACTAAGCTGCAGTACGCTTATCGGATAACAGAAGAAGAGGTAAAATTATGCCTTGTTTATGCACACAAGACATAATAATGTACAACCTCAAAAACAATTACCATATTTTTTATGGCATCACAACGTAAAAAAACAAAAAAACAAGCTATTTCAATATGTTGCAAAAAGTTACTAATCAAAAATTGATTTTAGCAATAAGTTTTCTATAATTCAACAAGATGAGGTCTAAAGTACCCACTGGGAACAAAACCAGGTTATATTATATACAGCTTGTATATGCTACTTAGAAAAGGTATTTTGCTATGCTATTGTGTTTTATTCTATCCTTCATGATAAATCGCAGAGCATTTTTGTAACTTCCTATTAATTGAGGAGACATACCAAGAAAGCATAAAAAAATTTTCATCAACAAATTTCCTGATGGAGCAGGGCAACGTATAAACTGTCATTTTTTTGTGGCCTCTCGCGGGAAGGTACTCTAAAAAATATAGTTTATGAATTATGGTGTTGTTACGGATGCAAATACCTTTGCTAAATTTATTATATCGGCGGAATTTGCCAAAAAATACAAAAGTCAATGTAATATTTTTTACAAACAAAAGGTAGAAAATGCCTTGAGGAATTGGATAAGATCTGGTGTGATGCACAACCAATTCCACTAACACGGAGAGTGCATTGTGTTGGATCAGTTTCTTCATTAACCATAAACTGCTCAGTGACTTCTAATTACCCTAAAGCTTGGCGTCCACTATTGCTGAGCAGAGCGGATTAAATTTGAGCCAATTACAAGACTGTCAACGTCCATTGTAGCACAAGGCTTGTGCTACAATCGACGTTGGCAGCCTTGTAATTGGCTCTAGTCCACTCCGCTCTGCTCAGCGATAGTGGACGCCAAGCTTCAAGGTAAAGTTGTCTATACATCAAAGAAAATGGAGAGTGATATTGTACAACAAGTAAAAAATAAAGTGATAGTCACATGATGAATATTACCTCAGGAAAGTGGTATGCTGCATATTGGAAAGAATAACTAGTTTATTGGCCGAGCACTTAACGTTAGTCTTAATGAAGACAAATTCTCATTCATCTACCAAACTAAGCCATCTAAAAATCAGTTTTAAGAGGCTTAAACTTTTATTATCCAGCCACACCTCTCAACTGTGTATTACAGCATGATTTTTAACACATAGAATCAAAAGTTTGAAATTTGTAACTGCATATAGTATTTTGTTTATTATCTTAATTTTAGTTTATTTTTCATAAATATTTAAATGCTTAAGTTTATGTTCTGTGCTTGGTCACCAGATTTATTTGATTGCAGACACATACCGTGGGCAAAAAAAGTCTCAGTACGGAAGCCACAGTTACAAATAAATTAGCATAATTTCTTCTCCTTTGCTTCATATCTTCAAACTATTGAAATTATGTTTAATTTGGTTCTTTAAAATAAGTTTAAAATAAATGTCGGTTTTTACAAAACGCAGCAAGTATTTAAATTGAAATACTTTGGAGATATTGCTTAAGTCGCACATGGGTTAAAAATTTATAAAAATATTGAAGGGACATCTCAAACGGTGAGAAATATTATTAAAATAGCGGGTCTGAATGAACTTGCAGCCCGTAAGAATCCTTAAATAAGTACCTGTAACAGAAAAAAGCGCCTTGAGTTTGCAAAAAAGCATGCAAGTTATCAGTTATCTTTCTGTGGATCAGTTCTTTTAATGATGAATTAAAATTTAATATCCAAGGGTCAGATAATCGAGTTATGGTCTGGATAAAACCAAATCAACAAATGTTAATTTAGAATTTATGTGGAACTGTCAAACACAGTGGAGGAGGCATTATGGTGTGGTGGTGTATAAGGGCTGCTGTTGTCAGCAATGTATATTTTGTAGAAGGAAGTAGGGATCGGTAAGTGTATCTTGAAATTTAAACACAAAATCTTGTAACAAATGCACAAAAATTGTCTCTTGAGAATTCTATTCAATGTTTTTTTTATCAATTTTTAAGCCATGTGTGACTTGAGGTGAACTTATTTGCGGATTATCTTGAACCTTATTATAGGATATTTCTTTTAAGCAAGCTTTTTAGCTTTGAAGATCTTCCGGATCGATCTCTATCCTCAAAAGTTTGAAGCTCATGGTGTCTTTTAATAATATATTGTACTATAGGCTTCAATATATAAAAGATTTCCCCAATTTTTTTCATAGATAATCCATAATTTCATAACTGAATCGCCAACTGACAACTAGGTTTCGAAACTCCATTTTAAGACGATCAGCTACGAGGTAAAATTAAACAATTGCTGCTATCATGTCTTCAAGGCACTTGCGTACACTTCATATTTTAAAAATTTACTGCAAATCTGTTGTGGAAGACTTCAGAATTAATTTTCATATTGCATACTGAAACATTTTTTGTATGGCAGTTAGCAACATTTCCTAAATATTTCAATTTAAATACTTGCTGCATTTTGTAAAAACAGGTATTTACTATAAAATTATTTTAAAGAATCAAATGAAACATATTTCAGTAGTTACTGGTGATATGAAGCAAAAGATTATAGAAATTATGCTAATTTATTTGCAACTTTGACTTCTGTACGGAGATTTTTTTTTTACCTACTGTATGTTAGTCCATTACTATGATTTTGTTTGTCCATTACCACTTACTCTTTCATTCTATACATCATTTATTTATTTTACATTATATAATTCACAAACTTTTAAAATTTTTGAATGAACAAAAGAACTATGTTGTTTTTCAGTTAGTCCGTTACCTTGACTTTATAACCAAATGGTGCACTCTAATTAAATGGCAACAAATTCTAATACCCAGAATAAGAATCATGTACCCTTTAAATATTTATATAAGTGCTATTTTCAGTCAAAATTAAAAATCTTTCCTTAGTGGGTTTGTATTTGTGTTAAAATAACACTAGAATGTTAGTCCGTTATCATGGAATTGCCCAAGTGTTTGAACAAATCATATGGCTTTGACCTAGCTATTTCCTGGCGTCACTTACTTGGTAAATCACAATTGGCCCGTGAATATTTCCTTCATCAATGTTTACCTTTTCGATGATAAACACTGCTTTAATTTGAATCACGATTCAGCAACTACAACCTTCTTTCAACTAAATTTATTTTTAAAATTGTGTTAATAACATTTGACGATGGCTTCGAATAGAAGTTATGTGTTCAAAAGACAACTTAAAGGCAAAACCATTAAACATCATTGTTAAAACAATTCTCAGGAATGTACTTTACAATAATATTAATATTCATGTTACTAGAGTTTCCTGTCAAAAATCTTAATCATAAATTTGTATATATAATTACTTTATTTGACCTTGAATAATTTTATTTCAGTTTTTACACATAACTTACATAAAATTAGTACATATGTTGGGTTTGCATATAAAATATTATTACATTTTTTCGAGGGGTAATATATTCTAACAATATTATAAGGTGAACCTACCAGTAATTGACCATTTAGTGCAAGTTTCTACACATTTAATTTTTTTTCTTAAAAAATTATTAACGGAATGTTATGAAAACTTCCCAAAATATAAATTGATTAATGAAGCTCAATAATAAATTAACATGGTGTTCCAGTCCTTTTTACAATTTAAAATATCATCAGAATTTCTTACCAAAAGCAATTTTGCCAGTAATTGACCCAGTAGACATTAGTAATTGACCACAGCCATGCTAGTAATTGACCACTTCCTTTTCCAGAATAAAACCAAAAGTTAATTGTTAAATTCTGTTATAAAATGCTCTAATATTCATAAATTAACTATTAAATGAATTAAAAAAAGAAAGTAAAAATAAATATAATCAATTTTAATCCACGAAAATACGGGAACATCAGTGTAAAATATAGTATGAGGGTTTTCAAAGTTAGTTATACTGGTAGATAATTATGCATATTTTATTCAAAAAATTAAAACAAGAAAATAAAAATAATATAGAAAAGACTATCCAATCCTATACTTTCAATTCTGAATAAATTTAGATGAAAAGAATCAAATGTAGAGGATATTATTTCTTGAATAATTTCAAAATCATCCGTTTTTCAAATGGAAATCATTTTCTTGCATTGGCATTTATCCAATTACACAGAAGAGTTTCTCCAGCGTAACGAGTTGTTTTCTCGCCAACGTCGAACAAGGTAATTTTGATTGCAAATTTAAAAAAAAGAAAAAGCGCATTGAGCAGAACTTTTTGTGTTTATGGCCTTTTCAAAACATTTAGAATTGAATAAAAAAATTAAAAATGCGGGAATCGTCCATTGGACATACAACAACTGCAAAAATTAAGGACTTTTAAGGACATATAAGCATTTTTAAGGCCTTGAGAAAAAGTTCAAAAATATTAAGCACTTTTAATGACCTTGTTGTAGAATTGTGAAGTTCTTTTGTCCTCAGAGTTATGTTTAATTAATATTCATTTTCCAGATACCTACAGAAAATACTTAGGCCAGTAGAAGATTATTATATATTCTATATTGTGATATAAGCAAAGTTAACTTTTTGAAAATATAACATACACAGAATGTTTCAGCTTCTAGTTATGCAAGTTTCAATATTGTCCTGGTAAATAAGGAATACAATAACAGCAAACCAGGATAATGATGCTTGTTATATTATTTTAATTACAACTTGAATAAATAAGTTTAATTGACGCTTATTGACGAGTGTGATTGCTCACGTCAAATAATTTACCGAGTTAGAAAAAGTATTTTCCCACGTGTTGCATACAATATATTTTATAATTACGCGCAAGAAATATTTCCAATCCGTATATTTATTAATGTTGGCAACTCCAGTAAATGAATTTCTTCTAAAAATGTGTCATTTCAATGCAATGTCAAGACTGTATAATATTTGAGCACGAGGCGTGCAAGAAAATACTTTTTTTACACTCGTCTCATGTATTGCTTTCAACAAAAATTTAATTCTCTAAAAACAATTTATAAAAAGTTATTATAATAGCAATTTGAAGTTAAATAATAATAATAAATATGTATAAATTAACTTACCCAATTCGAAAATGCATAATATTCAAAAAATGTGTTTGTGTAGTGAACCAGAATATTGCCATTACATTTATTTAAAAGTAAGATAATTTATATTCTGACGTCATATATAGTTGCTTGGAAGACAAATTAATAAAATAAACGTTTTTGATTGGTTTAAAATTCGAATATGTTTTAAAGCTGTATTTTTCATTAGTTGTTTTGAATACATTGGAATTACCAGATGCTTCTAAAGATTTTCTTTTATCATGGAATGAAAAATTTTACTTCTTAATTAATTTACAAATATCCGATTTTACGCGCATTCCATTTCTTTTTTTCTTTCTTTTTTTCAATTATGTGTTGTATATTTTCTTTATTGAAAGGCTGAGTTATATAACAAATTGTAAAACTCGTTTCAATGGAATGCATTCACGTTCATTATTAAACGTAAATATATAATTTCGGAAATTTGCAAGTAGAACATAAGCTCACACAATGAATTTATTTTCTGAATACAGCACGATATTCTTTTAAATACTGTAGAGCAGCATTCACCTCTAACTTTTAGAGACGAGCGGTATGAGTTATATGTTGAAGTTTTTTGTGGACCGCAGATTTTTACCGAATATGCCAATACATATTACTTTTACTGTGTATGTTCAAGATCACAAATGTAATTATTGGTATAGAATAGATCCAACAATAAAAATATTTTTGAAAAATGGAAAAAATAATGAACTTTTTACTATCTCGAAAAATAGTTATTTAGGCAACTATACTTGGGAATATAATACTTTTTCAATCGAGGTAAAATGCTTATTTAACGAGTGCGTTAGCGCAAGTCAAATAATTTAAAGAGTTTGAAAAAGTATATTCCCACGTGTTGCATACACTATTTTTTATAATTACGAGCAAAAAATATTTTTAATACATATATTTGTTAATGCTGGCAACTCCAGTCAATGAATTTCTTCTGAAAATATATTTTTCAATACCCAAACCTATATAATATTTGAGCACTAGGCGTGCGAGAGAGTATTTTTTCACACTAGTGCGAAAAAGTGCTACTTTCGCCACGATTTTTTATTCAAAATTGTTATAAAGAGTTTTATTTTTTGCACGTTGTTATAAAAGTAATTGATATTTGATTTTTTTTTAATAATTAAAAAAATATTTTCGTTATACTATCTTAAATTAAAATCTAAAATATAAGTGAATCTTTTATTAAAACCTTGCTTGTGTGTCTTCATGTGACTTGGAATAACATTGAATAAATATATTTAAATTATACCTTCTTATATTCTGCTGATTTTGTCGATATCATCAGTTATGAGATATCAATTGTAAGTCAATATCAATTTCTCTCAGGCTCTCAAGAGAAAAAAAAAATACTATTTGTCAGACTTGCTACTACGGGCAGCGTAGTGGAGAACACTGTTCTTAATAGTTAACACATACCATTTTGGAAAAATTAATATTATGTAAAATAAAGTTCATTTCTCGAAATCTGAAATTAAAGTTCAAAGATTGAAAAAGCAGAGATGGTTCTTTAGTGAGATTATCGAGTGATCAAAATTGAAATAAGCCAAATTAAAAAAAAGAAATCTGCCACTCATTTTGAAAAATGCATTTCTCGAGTTATGCATTAAAAAAATGGTACAATAATACATTTCATTTCTTAAACTAAATTCATTTGCTTGAACTGATCTTGTCATTCATTTGCTGAAAACAAATCATGGAAGTATTTGTTAAAATTTAAGCTGACTTATGATGGATTTTAGTTGATGTAAATTTCCTCAAGTAGCAAATATTCTATATCCAAATGAATATACATGTTTGCAAATAATGTTTCTCATATTCAAGTAAATTTTGCGTTCAGTTTTCATTAGCATCATATGTCCGGAAAACGCTCAAATCTAAATATGTTATTTAAATAAATCTGGCTTGTTTAATTGCATACGAAGTGGGGAAGGGGTTTGTAATAGAAATTCCAGTATCCGTTACATCCAGAATATTTTTAAAAAAGTCAGTAATTCAAGTAATAATTCATGCAGTCATTAATACAGAATTCTAAAATCCAGAAGAAATGTACATATATTGTATCGTTTATTGCATTAAATATATATTAGTTTTCGAAATACAATGTAATTTGTTTGTCTGGAATCCATGTAAATCTATTACTTATTCTTATTATAATTATAGTCTAAAATAAAGAAACGTAATTTTATAATCGAAATTACATCTTCCACAGCAACCGGGAAACAGGGGCGTGGAGCATCGCACAACTTTTAATTACACTATAATACTAACATGTATTTGTGTTTTATATTTTCTTCATTCGCTTAGAAAAAATGGCCAGATTGGCGATAAATCTTATATGAGTCGTTAAAAAAAAAAAAAAAAAACCTTTGCCAAAATAGTGTTTTCGATGATATACTTTTCGATAATTCTTATATTATTCTTTCTTTTAAGAGAAACTGAGGAGAGGAGAAAAACGATCGTTGATGGAGAACTCTGTGTTGAATTTTCCCCCCTTTTTTTCCCTTCCTTCAACTTTTTATGCCATTTAAGCATTTTTCCTTGAATTTCGGAGGTGGGGATGTTTAGAACACCTTAAGAGGCATCACCACAGTGATTTTGATTAAAATCGTAAGAGCCGTTTTTTAGAAATCATTGAAAAACCTGAAAACTACCTTATGCGCATGCCGGGTTTGAAGAAAACCTTAATGGTAGGTCCCTTGACCCCTACCAATCCTCACATCAAATTTGAACATCGTCGGTCAATTTGTTCGGGAGTTATGCTGACCATAAACAAACAGACCAAATTTTTTTTTATATCACATTTTTGAAATCAGGATGTTCCAAAACGTGGAACATCCTGGAAGTCGTTTTTCTGAGTCGTAAGTCATCGAGTTAAACTTAACTCGTTACTGAAATAATAAAAGGAAATAATGTTCGCTTCAAAATCCAGTTAAAGTATTTTAAATGTCAATATGTATTTTTCATTGTTCTCCTAAGTTAATTAACTCTTTTTAGAAATAATAATCGTGCGGTTAAAGTTGTATTATTTTTATATTTATCTACCATTTTCAACATCATTTCCAAATTGGTTGGTGCCTATCTGATGGCTGTGTGGTTTGTTCTCTGGTCACGCATGCCAAAAGGTGCCGTGTTCGAATCCTGGGTTAAGCATGGATGTTCGTTGTGGTTCGTAATCCACGTTAAGCTGTAGGTCCCGGCCTAATTAGCCGTCATTGTGCATAAAAATAGGTCGTTGAGCATATAAAACAACTAACCAGTTGGGTTGCAATTCTTCTATTTGTCCCCCCCCCCCCTCCCTTTTCCTTTATAGAACAAATTCAAATTGAAAATAAATCATTATTTGCAGTTATTTATTGTTCATTTCGTTAAATTTTAAATGACAAGCGTTAGCCAATAACCACAGAATATCAAAGAAGAATTTTCAATATTATTTGGAAAGTCAGTCCAATTAATAGATAAAAATGGAAAGGAAAAAAGTCGAATCCAATAAATCATGTAAGAAAATAGAAAATCAGATTTAGTCGAGATCGAAGCAAGAGAAAGGCAACTGCGCTTTTCACTCCCCCCCCCCCCCTCTTCCCCTTCGAAGACGCGACCAGTAAACTGAACAGGTGTACAACATTACTCTCCCTTAGTTCTTTGTTCCGTTCCTCGAATTTTGCAAGCGAGACAAAGAAAGTAGGGAGCGAGTGGGCTGGAGACCAGATACTAAACTGACCTAAAGGGATATCCGAGTTAAAGTGACCCCTTATAACCATTCATCACCCCGAGGGTAAATAAAGATAGTAAGAAACCGCGGGCTGTAAACGAATACTGCATGGTAGGGGGTAATTTAAATTGATCTCGTGTTGCGTCGCCTGCTGGTGTAGACGGAATCTCAAAATAAATTTGTCGCATCTATAATTTTTTGTTTCAGTTTAATAATTTTATTGTTTAGATTGGTCAATGATAGTGCAATCAATTTCAAAAGTGAATGTTTTGCTAAATGTCTAGAATTCCGTAGCGATATGCATTTCATTTCCATGTTCTATACGTTGTTACCAGTAATTTATAAAATCCAACATTCTATAGCAACGGTTCGCAATTTCTTAAGTTGTGCGGACCACCTATTTTGTAAAAAAAACTTTGCGACTCATTAAATAATACAATACGTGCGTACATCAGTAATTAGTAAAATTTTAGAATTAAAGGATTAAAAAATAGTTCTTTTTTTATAAATTGTAATGCAATTAATGCAGTTTTGGTAATAACTGGATATTTTTGCCAAACATTTATCCAAAACGAGATCAATGGTGTCGATAATTCAATTAACGAGTCTTCACTTGAAGATATTTTCTATATTTTAGTTAATCTTCTTGAAACAGAATTCACTCGTTAAACCGTCGAAGAATAGAATCGAATAATTGGATTGTTACTAATCATCGAGTGACTCGATTATTCCTTTCTCTACCCTTGAAGCTTCCGTAATATTTATCTTGGATTATTAGACTCTTGATTAGCTTCCACGGGCCAGTACCACACTACTCGCGGCCCACAATAGGTTGGGAACCGCTGTTTTATAGAACACATAGGCATTTTAAATCATGCCGAAAACGGGTCGATTTAGAAATCGCTTTATCGGACTTTTTTGTTTTTTATATTTTAAAATGCTCAATGCTTTTTTTCTTCTGAAAAGATTTTAAGTTATGAAAATGATTTAAATTTTTTTATAAATTTCACATTACCGACCGGAAGGATAAAATATAACATACGATTTGCAACTAAAAATTCCATGATAAATTTTTTTAAAGGTTCGGTTTGCGAAGATTTTAATTTTACGTTTCTTTATAGTTTAAAATGTCGCTATAATGAAAATTGGCAAAAAAAAAAAACCGTCGACTTTAAATTAAACAAAAAATTCAGTTATTCTAATTTCCCAGCATTTCCTGATGATCGGGATTTACTGCAAGAATAATATGTTGAGAAGAAATATTTTATGAAAAATAAAAGTGGTGCTCATTACCTGCCTTTAAAATAGGCTATATGAATGAAAAAAGGGTATATAATATATACACTAACTTACAAGCGTTGCGAAAATTGCCTAAATCACACAGATGTCGCCAAAATCATTAAGATCACATACTGATCACAATGTGATATCGCCGCGACAAGACTTTCGTTGCGAAAATCGCATTTCATTCTAAAATTATTTTGGGATATCACTGGATGTCGCTGCGATATCACAAAGTAACATCGCAACTTCGTCACAGTGTGATGTCGCAGCGATATCACATGGAAGTCGAAAGTGACGTGAACTTTTGCGACATCGCTGCGATATCCCATGCAAGTCACATTGTGACCGTGATCTTTGCGACGAAAAACTTCGTTGCAGTGACGTAACTGTGACAAAGATGGTTAGTAGGGATCTTAAGAAAAATTGAAAGAAACTTGCGAATTATATGTAAACTATATAACTTTTTATACTCTGAAAGGAAATCACAAGTAATTACCCAAGCAACGCAACCATATTGATTCAATGTGGTGTCAACGTTAAATACCAACATGCACAATGTTGTTTCAACGTGGAACTGCAACGTTGTTTTCAAGCGGAAGTGTTCACTTAAAGGAGCGTGGATACAATGTTGAGTGCCAACGTTGTTTCAACGTAGATATATCACACTGCTTCCACATGCTAGCTATTGCCCACGTGGTTTCAATGTTGAATGTCAATATTGGTTCAACGTGGATTTGTCACATTGTTTCCACGTGAGAGTGTTCATTTTTGCCAATGTGGTTTCCACGTTGAATGTCAATGTTGTTTCAACATGGATGCATCCCATTGTTACCACATGATAGTGTTCACTTTTACCAATGTTGTTTAAACATGAATCTTCCACATGAGTGTTCAATATTGAATCTTGCCAATGTTGTTTCAAGACACACATCCCATAATGCTGTTTTTACAGCACTATAGTTCTTGAGCCCAAGAACTAGTGCTGTAGAAACAGTTTTTCTGGAAAGTATGTCTTGAAACAACATTGGCAAGAATCAGATTGAACACTCATGTGGAAGATTCATATTTAAACAACATTGGTAAAAGTGAACACTATCATGTGGTAACAATGTGGAACACCCATGTTAAAACAGTATTGCTCATATTTTTTGGAAGGGGTTATGAAATTAAAATTCAAAATACCATTTAAAGTTGCAATTTTAAGCAAAACAAATTATTGATTTTTGTATTTTAATAGATAACAGAAAAAATTTGGAAGCGAATGTATCCTGCCTACTTTCCTAAGCGCTTGTTTTGACACATTTTTTTCACATGAATGTGTTTAGTTTTATTAGCACTGTAAAGTTTAAGAGTATATGCATTATAGAAACTCTCATTTAATGAAAAGAAAAAGTTAAAACTAGAATATTTTCCAAGTATTGGCTTTATGAGTTTCCAACTACTGTTACACAATGTATCATCTTTTAGTAGGTAGAATATCATTTTGTGAAAAATTAAACTTTCCTTTTATATGCAGAGGATTATTCTGTACAAAAATTTAATTTTGCTCCAATGAACCACAATTAAAATTAATTATAATATTTGCTTCTTAATTATCTCTGAACTAATCAAATTTGAATAAAAATTATACATATATATTTTTAAACTGTAAAAATAAATCATAATGTTCAAAATAATTTTATTTTAAAAATAGCACGCATAACATTAAAACAAATGTTAATAAAACAAATATTAATAATTACATGTGACAGTAACAGACATGGTCCTAACACAATTACATAGGTACAAATACCTTTCAAATTGTTTCTAAGTTCACACTTTAAACCAGCAAATAGAAAATTATAAGATGATTAAATATATATGTGCTAATTTTTAATGACATATCCCATTCAGAGCAACAGTAGGATCTTAACTTCAAGACCCCATTTAATGACAGTAAAATAAGAAAGGAGATACAAAACAATTATTTAAGTTTGTGAACCATATGTTATAATCCATGTTTACAATCCACAATATCATTCCCAAAAATATTCCACATCTCTGTCACAATCAGCAGCCTTAATGTCACTCCACGAGCTTCTTTCGCCTCCTCATTGGTTGTTTTCATAATCTCTAAAATAAAATTACCTTTATTTAATACAATAAAGCATTCAAACATATATTTATATAGATATAACTGTTTTCCAATTTTTAAAAGTAGACACCATGCCAAAAATAATAATAAAGAAATACGACGTGTAAAAATGCTCAAATCCAACTCTGCTACTTAAATCGCCAACCAAATTCAAAGATTGAATATATTAATCAAGATAATATCCCTTTTTTTATGACTTAAAAAAATCCCTCTCTCGCGTTGAAAGCGATCCCCTTGTTTTGGATGGTTTTAAGTCAATGCCAGTATGCAGAAGCACCCTTCATATTATGGTTTGCACATTGGACTGACCAAAGATCACACGACCATTTAAGGCAATAACAGACTTATTTCAGAATATCATGCAATGACGATACACAATATAGTTTAATCAAAAGTAGATTATGTAAAAAAAATTCGAAGGCAGATGCAGAATACCAATGTTGCCTACTCCCACCCAGTATTTGAAAACTAAAATGAAGAGTAGAAAAATTTAAAGGAAAAACATATAATATAGGTTTTTAATTAATGTTATATTTCAATAGGAAACCAATTATAATTTTTGAAAATTCTAGATTGAAACAACTTAGTTGCCTTTTACTCTTAGGTATACTTTTAGAAAAATTTACTGTATCATACAAATTTAGCTTTAAATTCAAAAACCCTTTTTACTACTTTGAGGATAAATTAAATGAGCTGCTGCAACCAAATTGAAGCCATGCTTTCTATTGGTTTCCAGTTCAAAGTTAGGAGCCCTTTTTTCATTACATAGTTGCCTGGAGGTTAAAATAGTCAATTAGGATATTTTGGTACTTGCGTATTAACGCCACCGCAGCTACAGATTTGGCGGTTTTCAATTACTTACAAGGAATTAGAGTTTTATACTTACAAAGAATCCAAAAGATAACTGCATGCGAACAACAAGATTGCTCTTTATTGGCGGCACTGAAAAACCGTCAAATCTGTAGCTACAGTGGCGTTAACACGTAAGTACCGATATTTTTCTTACCAAAAAAAGTTTTCTGGAGGCTAAAATAGTCACTTTAGTAAACGCCACTAGCAGCCTTGTTATAATACTGCCATAATTCAGACATGTTCACAACAGCAAAACTAATTTAAAAAGAATAAAAAAATTATACTTAATATATAAATTATAGAGGATTATCAAAAGAACTATCAGTGTCATTTAACATGATGGCCACAAAATTCAGGTAAAAAGTTCCCTGACAGATTTCTAAAAAATTCCTTTCCTGCAAACTTTTTCCGAATTCCCCCAATTTTTTCAGATATGTTGACACACTTATCGAATAGAACATGTATGCTAAAGAGATAATATGCCAATTTTTTAAAAATAGGTTTGGTGGTAGTTAAAAGTTAAAATTATTCCATAACATTAAAACTTCTAATGATTATCACAGCAAATCTTCAGGAAAATGGTACCAAATTAGGGATAATGGATAAACATACCCTAAACAGTAACAGTAAATTTTCCTGAATATTAAAAAAAATTCCCTGATTTTTTCCACAATCGAAAAGTTTCTTGATTTCCAGGTTCTGTAGCCACACTGTTTAAGTACAACAGCTCTAACAAAGGTGAAATAAGCAAGTCCACAGAACACTGAAAAAAAAAAAGAATGTTCAATTCTAATACAATAAGTAAATTTATTCTAAAAAGTATTCCCAAATATAACTTTGGTACAGTCAAACCCTGTTAATGTGAAATCCGTTAACCTGAACTCCCGTTTAACGCAAAGAAAAAAGCAGTTCCCCGTATTTAAAACTTGACGTTAATTTATTCAGTTAGCACAAACAATTTCAACGGCCCCAGCGACTTCGTGTTAATGAGATTTGGCCGCAGAGTTGGACCCCTCCCTGCCCCAAAAAATGTTTTTTTTGTGTTGTTTAAAAAAAAAAACAGGTTTTTTTTTCCCGTTTTTTTTTTTTTTTTTAAATCCTTTTCTAATTAAAATGTATACATATTTATAAATAAAATTTTACATTAACTAGAATAATAAATTTTCAAATAACAAATAATATATCTTCTGAAAATAATTTACACTAAGTAAATAAACATTTGCTACTTATGTGAACAATTAAATCATTAAATTTTAATATTATATTTAGAGATATATAGTTTCCATTGGATTTAAAAAAACATAATACAATAGTAATTGTTTTCTACTTCTACATGGAATATTGCTCTTAGATTCATCAGTAATGGTGATAAGTTATACATAATTATATTTTTAAGGTTTAGAAATAAGTTATTTAAGCACAAAACCTCTATTTCACAAACAAATTTAAAATGCAGCATATAATTTAATTTTAATTAATAATTTTGAATATTATTATAAAACAGTAATAAAACACTTAGATTAATATAAAAAGTTATTTTTGATACTTATAAAAAGTTCTATAGACTTTCATTATAAGATTTATTTAAAAAAGTTATTTACAACAAATAATTTAAAAAATCTAATTATAAATAAACAAAAAAAAAATGCAATTTTAAATTAGTCTTTAAAAAGAGAAAAAAAACTATTTGGTTTAAACCATGCCAACCCTGTTCGACTGTATAACAAAAAGGGAGATTTAAAAAAAAAATTAACAATTTTTTTTTTGCAAAAGAATTCCACTTTCTAATTTTAGTTTTTTAGAAAGTTCTTTTTGTAAATTTTTAAATAGCGAAATATGCTATACTGTACTGCATCTTTTCAATTTACCACAGTACCTGAAAAGGATAGGATTCAGTTGTTAGGGGCCAGCGATCAGATTCCAGGCACTACCTGTTCCACAGGGTTGTACATGGAGGCAGTAAGCTGAAAATATGTTAACTATTATAAAATGTATCATCCTTATGTACATGTATATATTTACACTGATGACGTCTTTTTTAAACCTTACTTTGAAATATCGATTTGATTACCAGGTGGGATAGAGAGAAATTCTCAATTCGTTATCCATCACTGCTTGAAAAAGAAAATTAACGAAAGAAATTCATTTTTTGCACACAAAACATCAGTTCATTTTGCAGCTATATTTTTAAATAAACATTTAATTTTACATTAATTAAAACAACACATTACACAGTGGCCACAAAATTCAGGAAAAAAGTTTTCTGATAATACCCTGATAGATTTTTAAAAAATTTCCTGATAGATTTTTAAAAATTCCCTTATTTTACAGCAAATTTTCTTCAAATTTCCAGATGTGTGATCGAATTGAACATGTTAAAGAGACTACGGGTGTGGAAAATCACATAACTTTCAATTATATTATATAACATTAAGAAATGTTCTATACTACATCTGTATTCCACCTGAAATAAATTACTGGCTCTGTTGTCCCGATCCCTATTACGGTGGAGATTTTTTTTAACTGAATCAGTTCATTTAATTACCGCAAAAATTCTTTCAACAAGTATAGAAATAATATTTATACAGCATGTTTAATTCTCAGTGATCAATCGTTTTAGAAAAACATACTTTTACAAGACAGCCCATTCAGTTTTATAGCTCATACAAAACAAGTGAAATATAACCTTAGGTTTATTTATGTCACACGTGTGTCCCAAAAATCAACAAACCTCACTGATAAGAACATCATTCATTATCTAATTTCATTTATAAATAGAAAAACATCTAATTTAGAAAACCGCTAAATAATAGAGTACAAATTAATAACGTAATGAAGAAAACTTACCAGAAAAGGCATTAATCCATTTGTCAACAGACAACGTCAAGTTTCAAATCAAGTTCAAAAGTGACGCTAGCTACGTCATCACTGAAAGGTAAAAGCGTATTGCGCATGCGTCGGATGATGGAAATCGTGGATCAGTGGTGAATTGTTGAAGTATAGTTGAATCATCACGTTGATGCAATATTATAAAACCACGTTCAGTAAACGGATTTTTTTTTTTTGCTTTCATAAATTGCTTTTACCAAAGTTTTCAATTAATATGATTCCTGGACAGGATTGGGGTTTTCCAAAAACCAAAGAAGACACTTGTTTCATGTCTGGTTGAAATATCACATTGAAACAACATTGTGATATCACATTAGAAAAGTGAAGAAAACGAAATTCTGACTTTATTCGTACTACATAATTAAAACCCCTAAAAACTATACGAGATAAATTGATTTATGCTAATATCTGTTATAAAATATCAGCTTCCTTAAAAATGCATTGGAATTGCACATTGATACAATGTGGTTACAATGTGCCTTTCTCACTTTGAACGTATCCACCAAAAAACCACATAGAAACAACATGAGTGTGTTGCTTGGGTAGTTAACTTTTTTCATGGTAACACTCATATTCAACGACATGTTTTAAAATTTAACCTTCTTTACATGATAATAGTTATAAATTTTTTCAATCTCAGATGCGATAATACTATTATTTCTAACATATATGTTACGAATTGTGTAAAGTTTTTAAAACTGTATATGCAAATCACCAATCAGAAACATAAAAATCTAACATCAATCAAACAAACTAAAATAATAAGATATTTTCCTTAGTGGAAATAGTTAACTATACTCATGTGATGGAATATACTTAGAAAATTTAAATACTGAAAAAAGTTTGCTAGGCAAACTTAAAGAATATTTTTTTTTTCTTGTGAAAAACTAGCATAAATTTGGAAAATGTAGAGTTTGTTACTACGTAAAATTGAACATCATCTGGACAAACTAAATTATACATGAATTTTTTTTTTATTTGAGAGGTGCTGACAATATATCATTAATATAGAGATTTTTAACTTCCACCCATAATTTCTAAATAACTTATACATAAATTTCAGAAAAACTGAAACGGAATGTGTTTTACAAGAGGCTTATTTTGTAAGATGAATATTCAATATTAATATAACTGAGCAAAGTTCATTCCGGAAAAAACTTGTAAAAGATACTTATATTTTGAAAATAGTTTGAAATATCCTTTTAAATTTATGAATGCTCGCTTTCGAAAGACACAAATAAAACTGATATTACTCATGATAATTAACACATACATAACATTAGTCAAACAAAGTGAAATTTTTATTGCTTGTGACCGATAACTTTTCAGTGAAGCAGAACTTACATAGGAAATTTGTGCAAACTTTTTCAACTTTTAAACCAAGTATCATGTAAAATTATAAATTACGATAGGAAATAGCATACTTCAGAATCCGAACAAGTCTTGTAGTTAAGCTAAATGTATTTCTCAAGGAATTGAAAGCATACCAGAGAAGTCCTTATCATTTCGCATCTTTTCTCATGTTGCAAGAAGACATACATTGTAAAAGATCGTCTTAGAACTTAACAAAAATCAGTAAAAATAAATATATTTTCTATGGCAAAGATAAAACTTCACAACTTAATTACTTAAATTTAGCTAAGTTGCATATGGTTTATTCACATAACTCGCATGTGCTTTGAATGTTGAAATATATTTGTCAGTTGAAATCAAACTCATCGAAAATAAATGCTATCTACATTTTCAAGTCGGAAATTACTATTAAATAAACTTTACATGTAAGACATTATCATGTTAAAAAGAAAAATCTACAAAAATGTAAATGATAATTTTACTGTTGGTACATAAATGATGAATAATTTATGATTTTATTCTAGGCAAACGTTTTATTGTCTAACAGAGAACTTAAACATTAGCAGAAAAACGAAAAAATACAATTTTTATATCCTATCATGCTTGTCGAAAATTGAATTTATTAGCTGTTGTAATAGATTTTTATTGTCCAAATTTCTATAGTTCTTCCCAGTGCAATAATATTAAGTTCATGTGTAATGAGTAGGTTTTTTTTTTTGTTGAATCTTATAAATTTAATGAAATTATTATGACCTAAGAGATTGAGTGAACTGAATAAATCAATGACGTAAATTTAAACAATGACTTGAACTGATACATACTATAACTGTAAAGAAGTATGACAAAGTGATAGATGAAGTGAAAATATAAGTTGAGTGAAATGTGTTGAAAAAAGTTGAAGACGACAAGAAATTCATAAATGAGAATTATCATTGACTTATTTTAACTTCGTTTTTCTTGCTTATGACAAGAAAATACACTCTTGTTTATTAAGAACCAACTTGATATCTTATCATAGAATGACAATGATGAAATATCTATACATTAAAAAAAAAATACCAAACTTAGACATAGCAAATTTCTTGAAATTCATGTATAATGTGAGAAGTTTTACTGGAAATATAGAAGATACAACATTGAAAAATGTGAATGTTTCGAAGTACTTTATCAGAAATTAAAAAAAAAAAATGCGCTGAGGTCCGCTATAAAATTTTTTAGGAGAAAGTTTAAACAAAATTTAAAATCAAACATGCTTTTAAGTGGGAACACATATATTAAAACTATAGCACATTTAACAATTTATATTATGTCATCTCAGTTGGTATCAAACTGAATAATATGAAAAACAATCACAAACTGAATAAACATGAAAATTATCAATATATGTGGAAAAGTTTCCTTTTTTCACATATAAAAAAAAATATAACACATTGACATACGTTAAGATCACGAAACATGCGTAATCATATACCGATAAGAGCAACCAATGTTGCGGGGAGATATTCACGTGATGGACAATATCCCATGAATAAATTGAGTGATTTAATTTCTAATGCTAATTCCAATAGTATTCCACGTAACTTCAACTTTATATGTTACACTATAGATATATTTATTTTTCAAATATATTGACTTTCGAAAAATCATTCTTCAATATAAGAATGATCATAGTAAGAATAAAAGAAAAGATACTAAGCATTGATTTAAAGTGTATTTATTTCAACTTAGCAACAAATCATATGCGTGAAACGAAAATTGCCTCGAACCAAAGTATAACTATCCAATTTCATTGATTCCTACAAGGAAATTTTTCTCATCTAGTAATTGAATTTTTTTTTTCTCGTACACATTATAAGTGTTGTCCAATCAGGTGTAGAATAGCTGAAGATATCCGACCTCTTTCTAAATATTAATAAGTCACTGTTGAAAAACTTATAAAAATTTCAATTTACACTTAAAGTTTTTTTATATATATATATTTCAAAGAATTTTTTCAAATCAATATGTATATTTAAATACTGAAACTTATTCACTTCAATAAATGTATGTTTAAGTTATAAAACTTGTCGTATGTATTGAAAAATTGTAACTTTTCGTCTTCGTATAAATCGATAACTTATACACTAGTTCTTCATCAATTAATCTTCTAAGTAAATCTTTCAAAGGCAAAAACATACCCATAGCTTTGCATTTGTAACAAGTTAAATTGTACATGTTTCATGTGAAAGTTACAAAATTTTATATGTTTTTCATGAAAATATATAAAATTTTGTAACTTTCACATGAAACATGTACAATTTAACTTGTTACAAATGCAAAGCTATGGGTATGTTTTTGCCTTTGAAAGATTTACTTAGAAGATTAATTGATGAAGAACTAGTGTATAAGTTATCGATTTATACGAAGACGAAAAGTTACAATTTTTCAATACATACGACAAGTTTTATAACTTAAACATACATTTATTGAAGTGAATAAGTTTCAGTATTTAAATATACATATTGATTTGAAAAAATTCTTTGAAATATATATATATAAAAAAACTTTAAGTGTAAATTGAAATTTTTATAAGTTTTTCAACAGTGACTTATTAATATTTAGAAAGAGGTCGGATATCTTCAGCTATTCTACACCTGATTGGACAACACTTATAATGTGTACGAGAAAAAAAAAATTCAATTACTAGATGAGAAAAATTTCCTTGTAGGAATCAATGAAATTGGATAGTTATACTTTGGTTCGAGGCAATTTTCGTTTCACGCATATGATTTGTTGCTAAGTTGAAATAAATACACTTTAAATCAATGCTTAGTATCTTTTCTTTTATTCTTACTATGATCATTCTTATATTGAAGAATGATTTTTCGAAAGTCAATATATTTGAAAAATAAATATATCTATAGTGTAACATATAAAGTTGAAGTTACGTGGAATACTATTGGAATTAGCATTAGAAATTAAATCACTCAATTTATTCATGGGATATTGTCCATCACGTGAATATCTCCCCGCAACATTGGTTGCTCTTATCGGTATATGATTACGCATGTTTCGTGATCTTAACGTATGTCAATGTGTTATATTTTTTTTTATATGTGAAAAAAGGAAACTTTTCCACATATATTGATAATTTTCATGTTTATTCAGTTTGTGATTGTTTTTCATATTATTCAGTTTGATACCAACTGAGATGACATAATATAAATTGTTAAATGTGCTATAGTTTTAATATATGTGTTCCCACTTAAAAGCATGTTTGATTTTAAATTTTGTTTAAACTTTCTCCTAAAAAATTTTATAGCGGACCTCAGCGCATTTTTTTTTTTTAATTTCTGATAAAGTACTTCGAAACATTCACATTTTTCAATGTTGTATCTTCTATATTTCCAGTAAAACTTCTCACATTATACATGAATTTCAAGAAATTTGCTATGTCTAAGTTTGGTATTTTTTTTTAATGTATAGATATTTCATCATTGTCATTCTATGATAAGATATCAAGTTGGTTCTTAATAAACAAGAGTGTATTTTCTTGTCATAAGCAAGAAAAACGAAGTTAAAATAAGTCAATGATAATTCTCATTTATGAATTTCTTGTCGTCTTCAACTTTTTTCAACACATTTCACTCAACTTATATTTTCACTTCATCTATCACTTTGTCATACTTCTTTACAGTTATAGTATGTATCAGTTCAAGTCATTGTTTAAATTTACGTCATTGATTTATTCAGTTCACTCAATCTCTTAGGTCATAATAATTTCATTAAATTTATAAGATTCAACAAAAAAAAAAACCTACTCATTACACATGAACTTAATATTATTGCACTGGGAAGAACTATAGAAATTTGGACAATAAAAATCTATTACAACAGCTAATAAATTCAATTTTCGACAAGCATGATAGGATATAAAAATTGTATTTTTTCGTTTTTCTGCTAATGTTTAAGTTCTCTGTTAGACAATAAAACGTTTGCCTAGAATAAAATCATAAATTATTCATCATTTATGTACCAACAGTAAAATTATCATTTACATTTTTGTAGATTTTTCTTTTTAACATGATAATGTCTTACATGTAAAGTTTATTTAATAGTAATTTCCGACTTGAAAATGTAGATAGCATTTATTTTCGATGAGTTTGATTTCAACTGACAAATATATTTCAACATTCAAAGCACATGCGAGTTATGTGAATAAACCATATGCAACTTAGCTAAATTTAAGTAATTAAGTTGTGAAGTTTTATCTTTGCCATAGAAAATATATTTATTTTTACTGATTTTTGTTAAGTTCTAAGACGATCTTTTACAATGTATGTCTTCTTGCAACATGAGAAAAGATGCGAAATGATAAGGACTTCTCTGGTATGCTTTCAATTCCTTGAGAAATACATTTAGCTTAACTACAAGACTTGTTCGGATTCTGAAGTATGCTATTTCCTATCGTAATTTATAATTTTACATGATACTTGGTTTAAAAGTTGAAAAAGTTTGCACAAATTTCCTATGTAAGTTCTGCTTCACTGAAAAGTTATCGGTCACAAGCAATAAAAATTTCACTTTGTTTGACTAATGTTATGTATGTGTTAATTATCATGAGTAATATCAGTTTTATTTGTGTCTTTCGAAAGCGAGCATTCATAAATTTAAAAGGATATTTCAAACTATTTTCAAAATATAAGTATCTTTTACAAGTTTTTTCCGGAATGAACTTTGCTCAGTTATATTAATATTGAATATTCATCTTACAAAATAAGCCTCTTGTAAAACACATTCCGCTTCAGTTTTTCTGAAATTTATGTATAAGTTATTTAGAAATTATGGGTGGAAGTTAAAAATCTCTATATTAATGATATATTGTCAGCACCTCTCAAATAAAAAAAAAATTCATGTATAATTTAGTTTGTCCAGATGATGTTCAATTTTACGTAGTAACAAACTCTACATTTTCCAAATTTATGCTAGTTTTTCACAAGAAAAAAAAAATATTCTTTAAGTTTGCCTAGCAAACTTTTTTCAGTATTTAAATTTTCTAAGTATATTCCATCACATGAGTATAGTTAACTATTTCCACTAAGGAAAATATCTTATTATTTTAGTTTGTTTGATTGATGTTAGATTTTTATGTTTCTGATTGGTGATTTGCATATACAGTTTTAAAAACTTTACACAATTCGTAACATATATGTTAGAAATAATAGTATTATCGCATCTGAGATTGAAAAAATTTATAACTATTATCATGTAAAGAAGGTTAAATTTTAAAACATGTCGTTGAATATGAGTGTTACCATGAAAAAAGTTAACTAATTACTTGTGATTTCCTTTCAGAGTATAAAAAGTTATATAGTTTACATATAATTCGCAAGTTTCTTTCAATTTTTCTTAAGATGTTTTAAAAGTCTTGCAGGTGATTTTCAAAACTTAAATGCATATTTACAATGTATTTAATATCTACAATTTATTTAATATTTTCCCCCAATTCACCTTTCTTAGATAAGTAAAATAAACCTTAGTCAGCATGTATTGCACGAGTTAATACGACACCTTAACGTATATTATTACAAAGTAAATTGTCTAAGTCTTTCTTGAAGTAACATAAATTTCCAACTTGCATTGATTTTCCGATTGAAAAGTAGAGGTGAATTTTTTTTCCTTGGAGTATCTATAACTAGTATTTATTTTAAATCTCTTATTATTTTTCTTCAATGTAACAATTTTGTTAAGTTTTACCCGTATTGTAGCATATAATCTCACTGAGTTTGAACAATATTCAATGTTTTAGACAATAGAAAAGTTTTCAAGTAGAAATGATCTTAAATTCTCCAAGTGAATCATACTTTTTGGAAGAAAGTCCATGCGAATTCTACCTTCACTTACTAATGTGTCTTTGAAATCCACTTCATTCATTCCAAGTTTTCACAAACATTTCATTATGAAAAAGGAAAAGTAGGAAAACGATAATCTCGAAGACCTGCTGACACACCGCAGCATCACCCGCTGCTTGCGCGTCGATGCTGTTGTTCTTGCTGTACAAGTCTCCCGACCTGTTTGAACAAGTATTAGCGTGACTCATCCTCCGGTCTAAAAATGCCGGCAAGTGGCGTATCACCTACCGCTAACCTGATTGGCTAATTACCGTCACATGCTTATCACCCCGTTTAAAGACGTGAATTTTATATGTAAAGTAAATTTTTACGCTAACGCTTAAATTCTTTGCTATAGAAAGTTCAAGTATGTTATTTTTTTTTCTCTTATATGTTACATTTTAAACACATGATATGAAATTTTTACGTTATGCTTATCTTAGAAATTTTTGAGTATGTTACTTTTTCTTTTATTTAACATTAACCTAAGAGTTTAATTGTATATGAGAAGTAAATTGTCACGTTAAAGTTTAAAGACATGATATTTATATGTGAAGTAAATTTTCGTGTAAAGGTTAAAATTCTTTATCTTTGAAATTTTTATTCTGTTAAATTTCCCATTATTTAACATTAACCTAAGAAAATAATTGTGTATGAAATTTTCGCGTATTGTTTAAATTGTTGTCGAAGAAAGTTTAAGTATGTTATTTTTTTTTCTTCTCTAATTTAGCATTATTCTTACACATTTTAAAGATAAAAATGTTATGTGTGAAATAAATTTTCGCGTATTGTTTCAATTCCTTACCTTATAAATTTTTAATATTTCTTTTTCTCTAATTTAGCGTTATTCTTACACATTTGAAAGACATAATTTTTATATGTGAGGTAAATTTTCGCGTATTATTTGAATTCTTTGCCTTATAAATTTTTAGAGTTTCTTTTTTTTATCTTATTTATCGTTGATATAAGAGTATGATAGTACATGTAAAGTTAATTTAAATTCTTTGCCTTGTAAATTTTTAGTGTTTCTTTTTTCTAAAAGTTAGAGTTGTCATTATACATTTTAAAGACATGAACGGCAATGTTTGAATTCTTTGTCGTAGAAATTATAGGTATGTTATACTTTCATCCTACATTTCAAATTTAAAGTCGTGATTTTTATATGTGAAGAACATTTTTTACGTTAATGTCAAAGTTATTTGTCGTACAAAGTTTAAGTGTGTTACTTTTTTTTCTTTTATTTAGCGATATTTCTACATATTTTAATATCGGGATTTTTATGTGTAAAGTAAAATTTTACGTTAATGTTAAAGTTATTTGTCGTAGAAAGTTTAAGTACGTTACTTTTCTCTTGCATGTTATATTTTAAAGTCGTGATTTTTATACATGAAGGGAATTTTCGCGTAAAGGTTAAATATTTATCTTAGAAATTTTAAGTAAGTTACTTTTTTTCTCTTATTTAGTGATATTTTTACACATTTTAAAGTGATTTTTATGTGTAAAGTAAGTTTTTTTCGTTAATTTTAAAGTTATTTGTCGTAAAGAGTTTAAGTATGTTACTTTTTTCTCCTATTTAGTGATATTCGTACACATTTTAAAGACATGATTTTTATTCGTAAAGTAAATTTTCACGTTCACTTTTTTTATAAGTTTATTTTTTATAATAATAATAATAATAAAATCTGATAATTATTACTAAATATTATCTTTATATTTAATAAATTTCATAATTACTCCAATTGAAACAACTGTCTACGCTAAAAACCCATTCGCTACACTATGACGTCACGAACAAATTATCTATCACTTTAACTGTTTCAAGCAAGATCGTTACACAACAACTCAACTCGCAAACGCGTTGAAGCGTGTTGAAACATGCCTAGTCTCGCTCCCCACCCGCTCTGATCGGTTAGAACCAAGCAGCGCCCTCTACCGTGAAACCTGATTGGTCGGTGAAGTCACGTGATCACCCCTCATATATAGACGCTACCGGTTGCCGTCTCGCCATTTCTACTTAGATACCTGAGTGTGAAAGACGTGTTTAATACTTCGTGTTTTTTTTCTCATCGCGATTTTGTTCGTACTTGTGTAGTTATTCACAGTTATTTTAGCTTCGCAGATTTCGTTTCGATTATTCGGTAAGTGAATTTTTAAACATCTTCTCACTCCAACAAACCAAGAGAGCCTTGTCGGCCTATGACGACAAGCGGTATCTGCTGGAAGATGGCATAACCAGCTATGCCTATGGTCACTTCAAAATTCCTTAAATCATTCATTTAATCCTTAATTTTTTTTTTATCTCTTTAAGCCTTAATTTAACTAAAATATTACTTTAACTAATTTTTTAAAAACTTATTTAGCGTTAATTTTTTTTTTCCAGGATTTTGTATGTGACCATTAAATTTAATTCATGAGAGAAATATACGTTCTCACAAGTCTTCTTTTCAGATTTTTTAAAATTTAAAATTGTTTAGGATTTAAGGTAATGGTGTCTTCTTAAAAGATATTATTGGATGGTTGGTTAGTGACCTCATATTTCAAGGAAATATACGTTCTTTGAAATAAGTTTTTTTTTTTTTTTTGTTGTTGTTGTTGTTGTTGTTGATAGGGTGGAGTGAGACGGTACCAATTCTTCCTAAAAGAGGTATCGGGCTGGAGGTGGGTCCTCACCTTTAATAAATAATTTTTCAAAATTTATTAATTGTAAGTTTCAAAGTAAAACAAAAGTTATGCAAATTAATTTATCTTGATAGCTTTACGGTAAGATGGAATTATACAAAACGTATTATTAATATGTGTGTTTAACAATTGTTTGGTAAAATATTGAAATGTCACGTGTAGCTCGGGGTTAGGGTTCTTTAGACCCTTAGCAAATGGCATTCCTTTTATTAACTTTTCAAATTTAACATTTTTTTTTTGTGTAACTTTGTTGCAGGTATTTTAACTTGGCTAAAGGATATGTAAGTAACTCGCTAGAAAACCAAACAGTCAATCAGGAGTTAACTTTTGGTCACATGTTTAAAACTTATCAGTCACAAGCGAGCATTTAGCTGACCGATCAGAACTCGTTGCCAACACCTGAAAACTAAATTTGGTATATATCCAATGTTATCACCACTTAAAACGTAAATCTTAACATAGAATGACGTCATACCCACTGTGACGTCATTAGTAAAAATACCTATCACTCTACCTTATTCGTTTAGAAGCAGCCCTAGAACAACTCAACTCCGTCTGAAAGGTAAATCGACACTAAAAAATGTTGCCAACGCTCAAAACTTTGATATAAAACAAATTATGACGTCATACCTACTGTGACGTCACTCAATAAAAGCCTATCATTCTAACTTATTCGTTTAGAAGCAGTCCTAGAACAACTCAGCTCCATCTTAAATGTAAATCGACACTAAAAAGTGTTGCCACCGCTCAAAACTTTGATATAAAACACATTATGACGTCATATCTACTGTGACGTCACGCAATAAAAACCTATCATTCTAACTTATTCGCTAAGAAGCAGTCCTAGAACAACTCAACTCCGTCTGCTAGATAAACCGAAACTAAAAAAAAGTGTTGCCACCACTCAAAACTTTGATATAAAACACATTATGACGTCATCTGTGACGTCATACACAAACAGCTTATAATGAAACTAAAACAACAGCAGGAGGGGAACAACTCAACTCCACTTCCGGTCACGTGACTTCCGGTGACGGCATATCCTGTGATGTCACTTCCTGTGATGACATATCCGGTCACGCCCCCATACCATACCGTCGCTCGGTCAGTCCATGGCCCCGGAGCCCCACTTTCTAACTACTAGTGTTACCATGAAAAAAGTTAACTAAATTACTTGTGATTTCCTTTCAGAGTATAAAAAGTTTCTTTCAATTTATCTTAAGATGTTTTAAAAGTCTTGCAGGTGATTTTCAAAACTTGAATGCATATCTACAATGTATTTAATATCTACAATTTATTTAATATTTTCCCCCAATTCACCTTTCAAGTAAAATAAACCTTAGTCAGCATGTATTGCACGAGTTAATACGACACCTTAACGTATATTATTACAAAGTAAATTGTCTAAGTCTTTCTTGAAGTAACATAAATTTCCAACTTGTATTGATTTTCCGATTGAAAAGTAGAGGTGAAATTTTTTCTTTGGAGTATCTATAACTAATATTTATTTTAAATCTCTTACTATTTTTCTTCTATGTAACAATTTTGTTAAGTTTTACCCGTATTGTAGCATATAATCCCACTGAGTTTGAAAAATATTCAATGTTTTAAATAATAGAAAAGTTTTCAAGTAGAAATGATCTTAAATTCTCCAAGTGAATCATACTTTTTGGAAGAAAGTCCATGCGAATTCTATCTTCACTTACTAATATGTCTTTGAAATCCACTTTATTCATTCCAAGTTTTCACAAACATTTCATTATGAAAACGGCAAAGTAGGAAAACAATAATCTCAAAGACCTGCTGACACATCACAGCAACACCCGCTGCTTGCGCGTCGATGCTGTTGTTCTTGCTGTACAAATCTCCCGACCTGTTCCAACAAGTTTTAGCGTGACTCATCCTCCGATCTAAAAATGCCGGCGAATGGCGTATCACCTACCGCTACCCTGATTGGCTAATTACCGTCACCTGCTTATCTTCCCATTTAAAGATGTGAATTTTATATGTAAAGTGAATTTTTACGCTAATGCTTAAATTCTTTGCTATAGAAAGTTCAAGTATGTTAGACATGATAAGAAATTTTTAAGTTATGTTTATCTTAGAAATTTTAAGTATATTATTTTTTTTCTTATTTAACATTAACCTAAGAGTTTAATTGTATATGAAGAGTAAATTGTCACGTTAAAGTTTAAGGATATGATATTTTTGTGAGGCAAATTTTCGTGTAAAGGTTAAAATTCTTTATCTTTGAAATTTTTATTCTGTTAAATTTCCCATTATTTAACATTAACCTAAGAAAATAATTGTGTATGAAAATGTCGCGTATTGTTTAAATTGTTGTCGAAGAAAGTTTAAGTATGTTATTTTTTTTTCCTTCTCTAATTTAGCATTATTCTTACACATTTTAAAGATAAAAATTTTATGCGTGAAATAAATTTTCGCATATTGTTTCAATTCCTTACCTTATAAATTTTTAGTATTTCTTTTTCTCTAATTTAGCGTTATTCTTACACATTTGAAAGACATAATTTTTATATGTGTGGTAAATTTTCGCGTATTATTTAAATTATTTGCCTTATAAATTTTTAGAGCTTCTTTTTTATCTTATTTAACGTTGATATAAGAGTATGATTGTACATGTGAAGTTAATTTTCACGTTCAATTTTAAATTCTTTGCCTTGTAAATTTTTAGTGTTTCTTTTTTCTAAAAGTTAGAGTTGTCATTATACATTTTAAAGACATGAATGGCAATGTTTGAATTCTTTGTCGTAGAAATTATAGGTATGTTATACTTTCCTCCTGCATGTCAAATTTAAAGTCGTGATTTTTATGTGTAAAGTAAATTTTTGCGTTAATGTTAAAGTTATTTGTCGTAGAAAGTTTAAGTATGTTACTTTTTTCTTTTATTCAGCGATATTTTAAATACATGATTTTTATATATGTAGTAAATTTTCACTCAAATGTTAAAATTATTTATCGTAGAAATTTTAAGTATGCTAATTCTTCTTACATGTCACATTTTAATGTCGTGATTTTTATATGTGAAGTAAATTTTTACGTTAATGCTAAAGTTATTTGTCGTGCAAAGTTTAAGTATGTTACTTTTTTTTCTTCTTTTATTTAGCGATATTTCTACATATTTTAAAGTCGGGATTTTTATGTGTAAAGTAAAATGTTACGTTAATGTTAAAGTTATTTGTCGTAGAAAGTTTAAGTACGTTACTTTTCTCTTGCATGTCATATTTTAAAGTCGTGATTTTTATATATGAAGGGAATTTTCAAGTAAAGGTTAAATATTTATCTTAGAAATTTTAAGTAAGTTACTTTTTTTTCTCTTATTTAGCGATATTTTTACTCATTTTAAAGTGGTTTTTATGTGAAAAGTAAATTTTTTACGTTAATGTTAAAGTTATTTATTTTAAAGAGTTTAAGTATGTTACTTTTTTCTCTTATTTAGTGATATTCGTACACATTTTAAAGACATGATTTTTATTCGTAAAGTAAATTTTCACGTTCACTTTTTTTATAAGTTTATTTTTTATAATAATAATAATAAAATCTGATAATTATTACTAAATATTATCTTTATATTTAATAAATTTCATAATTACTCCAATTGCAACAACTGTCTACGCTAAAAACCCATTCGCTACACTATGACGTCACGAACAAATTATCTATCACTTTAACTGTTTCAAGCAAGATCGTTACACAACAACTCAACTCGCAAACGCGTTGAAGCGTGTTGAAACATCCCTAGTCTCGCTCCCCTCCCTTCTGACGGGTCGATAGTCAGTAGCACCCTCTACCGTGAAACCTGATTGGTCGGTGAAGTCACGTGATCACCCCTCATATATAGACGCTACCGGTTGCCGTCTCGCCATTTCTACTTAGATACCTGAGTGTGAAAGACGTGTTTAATACTTCGTGTTTTTTTCACAGATTTTTTTTTTTTGTTAGGGTGGAGTGAGGCGGTACCAATTCTTCCTAAAAGAGGTATCGGGCTGGAGGTGGGTCCTCACCTTTAATAAATAATTTTTCAAAATTTATTAATTGTAATTCTAAAGTCTTAACTTATTCAAAATTAGTTAGGGAAGGGGGGTGGGTAGATGAGTTACCATGAAGGCAACGTCCGATAGTCGATATTTTAACAATTGTTTGGTAAAATATTGAAATGTCACGTGTAGCTCGGGGTTAGGGTTCTTTAGCCCCTTAGCAAATGGCCTTCCTTTTATTAACTTTTCAAATTTAACATTTTTTTTTGTGTAACTTTGTTGCAGGTATTTTAACTTGGCTAAAGGATATGTAAGTAACTCGCTAGAAAACCAAACAGTCAATCAGGAGTTAACTTTTGGTCACATGTTTAAAACTTATCAGTCACAAGCGAGCATTTAGCTGACCGATCAGAACTCGTTGCCAACACCTGAAAACTAAATTTGGTATATATCCAATGTTATCACCACTTAAAACGTAAATCTTAACATAGAATGACGTCATACCCACTGTGACGTCATTAGTAAAAATACCTATCACTCTAACTTATTCGTTTAGAAGCAGCCCTAGAACAATTCAGCTCCATCTTAAATGTAAATCGACACTAAAAAGTGTTGCCACCGCTCAAAACTTTGATATAAAACAAATTATGACGTCATATCTACTGTGACGTCACGCAATAAAAGCCTATTACTCTAACTTATTCACTTAGAAGCAGTCCTAGAACAACTCAACCCCGTCTGAAAGATAAACCGAAACTAAAAAAAGTGTTGCCATCACTCAAAACTTTAATATAAAACACATTATGACGTCATACCTACTGTGACGTCATACACAAACAGCTTATAATGAAACTAAAACAACAGCAGGAGGGGAACAACTCCACTCCACTTCCGGTGACGGCATATCCTGTGATGTCACTTCCTGTGCCGTCATATCCGGTCACGCCCCCTTCCGGTGACGTCATCATCCTTCATCCCATCCCGCATCCCGCCATGGCTTCGGACTGTCATTTTCTAACTACTTTTGTAAGTAGGAAAATCATCTTCATAAAAGGAGATGCATGGTTCAATATCTTGAAAACTCTTCCCAACAACGTGTTGCGGAATAAGGTTTTGTAAGGAAGAAATTGTTTCTTTATGAGGCAAAAAAGGGCTCATTTAATATCATATCATCTAAGTAGGGCGTAAATTTTTTATTCTATAGTATTCTTCAGTTGTTGTGTAGGCTATATTTGGGCGATTCTTTTGGATTTTATACACTCTTGATGTTTTGATTTCTATATTATGTTTTTCAGCTAAGGTTTCAGCTTCATTATATATAGAATTAAACTTATCCACATGGTTGTTTCTCATTTCTTGCAACATCGTCGTTATGTTGCTGACTTCACCCAAAGCACTGGACAAGTCAATGTTAGTACTTTGCAGATACTCGAATAGGTTGTATGTGCAACCGAACAGTTTACTGACGATGCACAAATATACTAGAAAAGAAAACTTGCAACAAAATGTGTGCCTTTTTGGACGAATCGTCTGTTGCGAGGCCCTCGATTTCCTGTAACGAAGCGATGATTGGCTCTAAAAACTCCTTGAACATTAAAATAGCTTCATGACGTAAAATCCAACGTGTTTCACATAACGTCTTAAGTTTCGTCTGTTTTGTGTTAGGTTTCAAGTCTTGAATATTCCTTTTCAGAATATCTGTTCGTTTTGCAGATTTATGAAAGAAACAGCAAATTTCTGAAATTACACCAAAGGCGTTTCGGATGCCCTGAACTTTCGTTACGTCAGATATGCAGAGATTGAGAGAGTGAGATACGCAATGGGTATATACAGCTTTCGGGTATTTTTCTCTCACCGTTGCTTATTATAACCATTATCCAAGCATAAATAGATCTATTTCTGACTTTCGAGGTTTGAAAATTTCGGAGGGGGCTGCAGCCCCATCAGCCACCCCTTGGCTACGCGCCTGAGCACTAATATATATATTTGGTGCGATTTTATACATCCATATTTTTTTTTTTTACTTTCAATTACCCGTATGGTATAAAAGTATTGAATTCGGTAAAAAAAAAAAAAAAATCGATTTTATTGCATTTCTACACGTTTTGGAACGTGATGAGTTCAAAAATATGTTTGTACCTGTTAGTTATCAGCATAACTCCTAAAACGGAATGACCTGCGATGTTCAATTTTTATGCACAGGTTATTGACGGCCATGAGACCTGGCATTACGGTTTTCGTCAAAATTGCACATGTGCATTAAGTAGCTGATATTGAAAAAATTAGGTTTTTCAGCGATTACCAAAAAATGGTTTTAACGATTTTGATTAAAATCGCTATAAAAATACCTTTAAAGGTGTTCTAATTTCTAATCATTCCCACCTCCGTAGAAATGAGATAATGCGAACGCCCATAAACAACTGTTTCTGCTCTGTTGTACTTAAAAGAAAGGTCAATGCAGTGTTTATTGAAAAATATATCACAATTTTCACCGTTTTTTTGACATCAGCATTAATTGGGTGCTCTCATTACATGTATTGGTAAAAACTTTTAATATAGCCACTTAAATTTTTGATCTCACTAATATTATTTACTAAACATTAAAATACAAGAATTAAAACTTTTCTTGGCAGATAATATTATTTTCTTCAAGTAAAATTTGAAACTTGATTAAAAATTCCGTGTGGAACAGAGGAAAAACACATTGAAATTTAATAGAAGAATTTTTCTATATGATCACCCAATATTTTGATACAATCGTTTCCGAAATCTTCACAGTGTTATTCAACTTTATACATTATCACTTTTAATAGTAAAATTATTTGGAAAATTTTAATTTCTAAACACATTAAGGCACAAATATTTAAATACTAATAATAAATTTAAGCTTATTGGGTCGTTTAGATTTAAAATATTACAATTCGCATAATTAAAAAAATATAACAGATGTGTATGGAAAAAGTTTGTGTTCTGTCTAATAAAGCTTAAAAATTACTTAATACGGTGAAAGACGAATGTTTTAAAATACATTTTTAAACTCGGTTTCATTCAGTGAAGAATAATAAACAGTAATAAAGTATTGATAGTGTAAAAGTAAAATATATACAGTAGGTGTAATAGTAATAAAGTATTGGAAGATCTTGTTGAAATCTGACAAAGTTTGATATAGTAATCCAATATAGTTTATATCTGACTCTATAGATGTCGGGGAGAAGGGAAAAGCACAGGTCAACTGGTTTGGATCAGTTGGTGAAAGTATAAAATCATGTGGGATCCCTCTTTTCTCCTTTATTTTTGCTTTCTCGACGTTTCATTTGTCAGTGTATATCTTGGGGCTTGATTTCTCTCTAGGGTACAAATCAGAGCACAACAGAATGACGGGGAGAGATTGGGAAGGGTCGTTGATAAAGCAATAGTATTTTCCAGAAATTAGTAGAACCTTAAGCAATTCGCCTGCCAACTATCCCAGAGTAGACAATTTTACTGGCGCGCAGAAGTCAGGCGCGCTAACCAATTGACAAAAGTGACCACTAATGTCTAGGTATTGTATCTGTCATTTGATTTGTGCATGAGATCACCACAAGCTTATCCATATACTAAGAAAGAGATCATCCGGTTCAAAATGCAAATCTTCAAATATTAAAAAAAAAAAAAATCAAAAAATCATAATTCTGTTTAAAAACTTATTTTTATCATTATCTTATTATCATTATCATATCCGCTTGCGCTGTAGCAAATCGCAACACTTTTCGCGACAGTTCAACTTCGACTTCTGATCGCAGTCCTACTTTTGTCCTACACACAAAGTTGAATTTTCTTATAGAATTTTAGTAAATTGATACTCACTGATGAAAGGAATATCCCTAAATACACAGCAATTGGAGGACCTGGCATCAAGCTATGTTCTGTAGTTTCAAAAGGGCAGCGTTTATGTTTACCCCCAAGCTGTCTGAAATCATTGCATCCCACGTGAATAGAGTTTAAGGTCATTCCGACGAGACGAAGGAGGCGTTATCGTTGAAATGGTTCCGATTGATTTACATTTTCACGAGTTTGAGGCAAGAGAACTATATTGCTCCACTTACAATAATTAATATTGTGAAGTTTATAACAGGACCGCGTTTATGTAACTAATAAATATTTTAACATTATTTTTTCAAATGTCCGCAATTACTTTTGTTGAGAATTTCAGAGCTGTAGCCTATATAAAGTCGTTTCCTTAAAAAAAAAAAAAAAAAAAAAAATTAACATTCTGTTTTTTAAAAGTCAAATTATAAGACAAAAACTACTTATAATGAAAATTTCAGAGCTCTATGTCCATTTTAAGTTTTTTTCTATAGAGGGACAGATAGACAGAGATACATATTCTTTGTTTTATTATTATATAGATAAAAATGTCCTTTTGACTTTTTATAACACGTCATTTCATTCACCCATTCCGTTCCGAACCTCTCATGTATCCCACATTACCATGCCAGTAACATTTTATGTGGCAATGCCTCGATCTGGTTGCTAAGGTAACGGCTTATAGCCCTTAAAAAAGGAAAAGGAATATTAAAATTTTTAAACTTTCTACATAAATTCTTGCTATTTAAGGTTGATCTCAAAAGATGATCTTTGAAAATCAAAGAGGAAATTAATAAAGCTTATAGTCATTATGACATCATTTCTCCTCGTACTATAAATCTTCTTCTTTTCCAATTACTACAGCTTTATTTTTAAAAATGGCAACAAAATGCATAGTAACGCTTGCGCAGATTGGGAGATAGTTTTAAAAAAATATACCTTCCCCATAGGGAGGAATTTCGGATGTCTTGATTTTGTTTTTATATTGCTGCGTCTGAGAAACGCTACATGTTGTGATCTGGTTAAGTTCGAGTTCCTGACAAATTGTTGGATTTCATCTCGAAATCCATTTGCTACTGTACAAATGTGAAGGTACATCTTGTGCCTGACATATTTAATATCTGCTGTCTGCGTCTATTAATTATATTGAATGAAAATGATTATTTAAATTGTGCATTGTCAACTTCATAGGGATTAGCAAAAATAAAGTAAGATGATTTCATTTTAAGTAACATTTCCTAAATCTACATTTAGCTTTACCTTTTTACGACGAAGATGTTATCAGTGGTAGTTTAGTTTCAATTTCTTATTTTAGGCAAATTTTTATGGTTTCGTTGGATCGATTATTCAGTTCAGTAAGCAACTTTTATTCCTGTTTTTTTGTGGGTTATTTGTTTGCAAGCCAAATGCTTACTTTTTTATTTTAACTTTATATTTATCTATTTTTATTGTTTGATAAAATCCACGTCGATGCACTTGATCACAATACTTGTTCGGTAGTGTGTTCACTTTATTGACATTAGACACTAAGGAGACAATTTCTCGAGACTCCGCTGTAATGTTGATAAACAATATTGCGAATCTCGTTATTTGAAAAAAACTTTTTATTTTCAGTTATTAAATGTTTTCGCCTACAAACGCCCGTGCCAACTAGTTTGTATTTTTTTTTTTTGATTTCCAGAAATAACGTTCCTTTAGTTGACTGAATTCTCTGGTGCATAATCAGAAAGTCATTTACTAAAATTAACTAATATGATTAAGTTTATTAGTTATTTTTTTTGAGAATATATTAAATGTACTTCCTCAGGGTAATCATAATTTTCTTCCTCATCAGTGCACCAACAATTAGTGTTTTTTATTTTTATACAGTTTTATTTGTGCTAATGAACAAGTTGATTCTTTATATGTTTACTTGTGTTTTGTTGAGGGTATAAATAACTGGTTTTGTTTACAAAATATGCATCACTTCCTCTAAGTAGTCCATCTTTAATTTTGATATATGAGTATTGAGATGGTTTTCTGTATATTAAACAGGATATAATGACCATTATAAATTGAGTGTTGCTGTGGCAATACCCACAATTTTAATTTAGCTTAATTTTTTTCATGTCTTAATTTTGCACTTTACTCCTATGTATACCCAGTTTCTATAAATTATGTCTCTTCCTATAAAATGCACAATGCTCACTAATTTCTTTTTTATTTAAAATCAAATAATTTTTCTATTATTTACTGTTTAGTTAAGTTTTGTATGTACATCCTAATGTTTTAAATTTAGTTCACTTTTATTTACTTGACAACAAGTTAACAATGAATGTGCTATTCATTACTTCAATGATAAGTTCACTTACATTTTGTTTTCAATGCTTTACTTTCATTATATAAAAGAAATGGTACAGGAACTGTCAAGCAAATTTAAATTGATATATTTCTATGCATGTACCTAGTGCTTAAGCTGGGGTACAAAATTTCTTTAGCAAAAAATCCAAAATAACAATGTTCAGTTTAGCAAAATGCCAAAATGATTACTGGTTTTCTCACTTGTAATATTTAATTTAACACAATTCAAACACTTTTTTAATTATAATATTAATTAATTATTAATATTATAATTAATTTTTTAATTAAAATATCAACTGAAAAAATACTTTTCACTCTTCAACTTACTTGTTCTCTAGGTTGATGACTAATCTAAGTATTATAAGAATGGTGATTTTGCAAATATTGTCTCAAATAATTTTTAGCAAAAAAGCTGAATCACACCTTCTAATTTTAGCATTTTAAGAAAGTTCTTAACCATTTGCTAAACAAGCACCTATAGCTTAATTCCTACTGTACCTCCTGTAATTTTAGTAAATTAAGCATTTTAATTTTGAAATATCTAAGTATTGTATAAAATTTCCAAAATTTAATTTTTAATTAAATTTTACAACAGTTTAAGTTCTTGTAAAATTGTGACTTTATTCTAATTTTTTTCACAATCCTAGATATATTTATTAGAATTGCTTTCAGAAAACTTCCTAAGAAAGACTTTTTATAATTTTTTACTTTTATTATTAATTGTTTAAAAGTTTTTATAAGCTTATAAAAATGTTTTAAAGTGTAATTAAAAGCATAGTTATTCTCTCATCAAATTAGGTCTATGAACTTTTATTAGTACTCTTTTGTTATACTGGTTCTATTAAATTGCGGCAATAACTCATTTAAACTAACAACCTTCAAATCATTCATAATTTCTGTTTCAAACCTTTATAGGTTAATAATTGAAACCCTATAACAAACCGTGTTTAGGTTTGGCGGCATTTGAGCCTACTGGTATCCATCTAACGGAAGAGTACCTTTTTATTACTAGTGTAATAAAAGCTCACTAAATTTCAATTCAAATTATAAGTGGTTAAATAATTCATATGGGTATAAAGCAATAACTTGGTAGATATTTGAGACTAAAGAATATAGCATTGGTCTATGAGGAAAGGTTAGGATGAGGAGTCCTTTTAAGTAATAAATTTCTGTATGTAGATTCATTTTAAATACATAACTACATAGAAATGTTTAATTTGATGTATGCTTTAAGCTATTTAATCACTTTTATTGTAAGTTGAGAATACTTAGATAAGAATAAAAGATATTAATGTTTTATTGCAATGTTTCCCAATATATTACAATTTAAATATGTTTCACAAATCTAAATGTTTTTTCTGAAGTAAATAGTCTATAATATGTTATGTGGTTTATTAAAATTTTTTGGTTATTTGTAATAAACTTTTAATTCTTTATTTTTTTCCTTTAGTATGAATAATCCAAAAGGTGAAAGCAAGACTGACCATGAGGAGAGTGATCATACTCAGCCTATAAACTTGGTTGCTGCTAGAACAGTCGCATCTGGTAATGCGGCCGTCTCTTCTCAATCTCTTGCTATGAGGCCCCACATGGAGCCGAAACCTGGGCTTATGGTAATTTGACATTTTACAATAAGATAGTTTTTTTTTTTATTAATCTGTTTTAAAATGTGCAAATTAAAGTATGAATTGTATTTAAATTATTAATTTGAAATTTTCTGCAAATTTGAAATATTCTCGCTTGGTTGGAGTTTAGGTTAGAGTTGAATTTTTGTTTGATAATGATGTTTAATTTTGAATCTAAATATCATGCTAATTCCTTGTATTTATTATATGTTATATTAATACAACTGAACATAGAGAGATTAATATATACTTTGCTCTTGATTCAATATAAGTAATAATAGTCTTAGAATTGTGTTTAATATGAAAAGTTTTAGAATAGAAAACTTTTAATATTTGCTTATTGTTTAACAAAATTAACAAAAATGAACCAAAACACAATCGGAACTCTTTCATTTATCCAAACCCAAAAAGGCCGACCAAACGTTATAGTGGTTAGCGTGCTAGCTTCTAGACCTCGAGATTGCGGGTTCGAGTCCTGTGTTAGGCATGGGTGTTTGTAAATGTATGTTGGCTTGTCTAATGACGAATGTTTCGGCGCATTATAGCCCTCGTGTTGCTGACCGCTCCAGATAATCTGGAAACAACCAAACAACCAACCAAACCCAAAAAGCATGTTTCTCCACTGTATTTCCATTATCAGGGGTCGCATTGGCTCCAAAATTCTTAATTTTCCTTACATATTTGTTCCTCCCTAAAATTCCACTAAAATGTTTTGGTAACATTAAACTCCCCAACATTGAAAACATTAAAATCCCCAATTTTCCTCAAATCTGCAAAAAAAAAAACCCTAATATTCCTGTAGATAAGAATAGTGGATTTAATTAAATTTGCAAGTTTGTCCAAGTAGCGTAATTGTTTGATAATTGTTATTTTGTTAAAAGTTGTTTGACGTTTAATTTTTTTTTTTAAATTGGCAGTTTTTTGCCTGTATTGAAACAAGATCTCCTAATACAGACATAGGAAAGAATATGTCTGTGTTAGGAGCCTATCTCACTTTCAAAGAAAATATCCCTAAATGTTTTTGAATTATCCCTGAAATTTTTGAATTTATCCCTAAAATTCTTACTTAAATATTTCAGAAAACTCACTGCGTCCCCTGCGTTATAGACCTATGGGGTCAAGTTTGAAATAGAATTGTTAGTAGTGTCATCAGTGTGCTCTTTATATAGAGTTTTTCATAATTTGGTACTTGCGTATTATTTTATTAATGTTTGAAGAATGAAGAAATTGTTATAATTTACTGTAACGTGGTTCATAATGCACGTTTTAAAACTGCAAATTCTTAGAGATGCTTTTAAAATTTGGTTTAGAATTTTGAGTTCAAGAATCTTAATTCTACTTTTTCAGACTCTATATTTTCGCACACCTACACCTAGACCTGCAGGAGGGCAGGTTATGGGGCCTGTCATAGGAACTCAAGTATCATCGACTCAACATTTTACTGCAAAACAAGGTATGTATCATTGCAGTACATCTTCAAATAATTATTTTCTATCATTCTACTATAACCTATAATCTGAAAACTAACCTAGTATTGCACATAAAACATAGATTGCTGGAACAAATGTTCACTTAATAAGTGTTATATTTATTTATTTTTTTAAAAATATGCTGAAAGATGTGAATGTTTTACCTTTTTAATCCTTAAAATAGAATCTTGTTTTCTTTTAGGTCAAGATTTTAAAAATAGCAATTTATCAAGTTGGACTGGTAAGACTTTTATTAAAAATTGTTTTAACTACTTTTACTCAAAATTTTCAAAGCTCCTATTTTTTTTTTTTTAATAAAATCCTACCAAATTTTGATCCTTAACCTAAATTTCAATATTCAATAATTTGCCACAAAACTATTGTTGCAACAATGCTACTTGAAAATAAATGAATTTTTTTAGGTTAAATATTTTTTTTTTTTGCACCTCTTCAACATTAAATTATTATAATTCTAGAATGTTTTTAATTATATGAAACTTTCTAAAGGTAATTTTTAAATAGATTTTGGTTGTCTCACATTATTAATTTTTGCATTTTAAAATTCAATATTACATTTTTTTCCAAAGTTTTATGTATAATTAATTTTATATTATGTTTGTTGTTTATTTTTATATATTTTTTTCTTATAATCAGAGCAGCAGAATGCAGGGCTGCCACAGGCGACTAAAAAGGCTACTAAAGCGACTATTTTAGTGGCCAGGCGACTATGGCGACTATTTCAATGAAAAAAGGGCCTAAAACGACTATTTTTAACAAAACCTTCAACTATTTTTCGACTGAGGCGACTATTTTTTAAGAAATTGGATACTGTCCGATGGTAGCACGAAAAAAAAAATCGGCACTAAGGTACTAACATTTTTCTCAAAACGGCGATTTTTTTTAAGGTAGGACAGAGCAAATACTACAGAAATAGTTGTTCATATTCGCGGGTGCAGTGGTCATTTTGCTAGTTCGACGATAGTTATCGCTCATGCGAGATTGTTGTTTTTGACGGCAACCGCGGGCATTTTCGCCTGCCTGTTCCAATGTTTTATTTTTCGCCGTGCAAGGCGCAAGAGCATACACTGTTATATTCTGAAATATCAAATTATTTCGCTTTATTTACTCTATTTAACAAAAATGAATTTGTGGTGAGCGCCCGGAAGAAAATACTATCAGTATGGACATAATTGATGTTATATAGACGTTATGTCCGAGATTAGTGACGATTTCGCCGTGTTGGTCAATCGATGCAGAATGATTAGAATTTCAATGTTGTAGCTAAATTTATAAATAATAAAATAATTTAAATTTTGAGGCAATTTAATTACTTTGAATGTAGCTTAAACAGGGTGGCGACAGAATAGGAAATTCAGGCAAATGTCAAGGTATTTCGTAAAATTACTCTTTAGTCAAGGAATTTTGAAATTTTTGAGTGTCCCTTCTCACATTCCCCGTGCGGGTGCGGACATCTATCCGGGCTCGCGTCACAAGAAGTGGATGCCGTATCGTCGGTGCGTTGAATAATACAGGTTTTTTCATGTGCTTTTTCCGTAAAAGTCTCTTAATATCTGGCTAGTTGGCCGATTTGGGAGTACTAAGTTTTCGACCTTTTCCTACTCTCAGCAGCTGCGCCAAACTGGCCAATCCCCCGTCCTCGGCCCACAATCGCATGTTCATGTTCCGTTTTTTTTTTCTTTTTCTTTCTTTCTTCTGAAATCACTGTTATTCTTGGAACAATTATTTACACATTATTTCTGTTTGATTTTTGGTTATCTTATAGCTTTCTGACCTCCGGCCCATTATTGTTAAAAAAAAAAATCCTTAAACTTAAATCTGACTGCATCCTTTACAGACATGATTGTTTTTCTTCTTGTCTTGTGTTTTTTGTCAATAGAATATATTAGAAACCTAAATTCCTTAATATTTCAAATTGATTCCATCATATTTTTTTTTGTTTTTATTTACCCTTTACAGCACTGTTATAGTGGGCAACATATCTATAGGCATTAATAAGCAAAAAGGGTTAGATCCTGTACTTGATTATTATTATTATTAATATTTTTTTATTTTTTTGTGTGGACATTTTACTAAACATAATTAACTGAAAGTGATATGTGTTTTTGATTTATATGTTTAATATAAATCAAACAAAGAATTGAAACATCCTCCTCCCCCTTCAAAAAATAAAAAAATCTGAATGCGCTACTGCATACATTCAGGCAAAGGGTCATGGAATTTTTAAAAAAGTCCATGCATCTTTTTCCCCTGCCGAATGCTATGCTTGTCGTGTTTCATGAAAACGATTTTTTGCCTCATTTAATATGTACTTAGTGGTTTTAGATAATATTTTTGTTATACAAAATTTTATTTCCATATATCTATGAGTAATTAATTTTTATAAGAAGCTTTGAAAATTAAAAATATATATATTCTTGTTTTGCCAATCGATTTTTACCATCGCTTTTGCTTGAAGTTTAGATTTTTTTGCTTAGGTGCTGCCTGGGAGTACGGTTGAGTTGTCAACTTCCATCGCATTATGCAAATACGATAGCACCTCCCCCAAGACACATGCCTTTTACCGTATGGGATGTTATGTATTAGACACTATTTTGAATTGAAAGAAGAGTGTCTGTGGGTTTTCGTGTTTATGTAAATCAACAGTTTTATTCCGATCTTGATGATAACTTAAAACCTTTAAAACAAGAGGAAGGTCTTTACCGACTTAAAAAAACAATCGTTATGATAAGTGAGGCTACTATTTTCAACGTCCGAGACTACTATTTTCAATGTTTGAGACTACTATTTTCAATGTTTGAGACTACTATTTTTGCTACTATTTTTAACATCTGAGGCTACTAAAGCAACTATTTTCAAAGCTTACAGTCAGTGGCAGCCCTGAGAATGGTAAAGCTAATTTTTTTTATAGATTTTTATGGTTTTTTATTGTTAAAAAGTTTGAAATAAAATTCTTGTATTTGTGTAAATTTTTTTTTTTTAAATTTTTAAAAGCTTTAATTTCCTATGGAATGTTTTTTGTTTTGTTTCTAAAATACAATGTGCCCATAAGTGAACTAATTACCACAATATTAATTCTCGCACCCCATAATCATGTATAACCCTCTCTTCTAGTGATCCGAATGCCTTCAAGTGACATAGTTCAGGCCAATACAACCACATCCAGCTCTAGTGGGCCACTAACCTCTGGAATTCTGCCCTCTGCCCTGAGTGGAGGCAGCAGGCACATGATCCCTTCTGCAGTTCATCCTGTCATAGCAGCCGGGAATACTGGTCAGTCCATGGCTTCCATCATAAGGGGCTCCCATCAAGGACCACCCACTGGCCATGTTATCCATCAGCAGTCATTCTCATCCCATGTTCCTCGAGGTAAGGGTAATTTTCCTTTTTGGTATGTTGTGAAAAATGTAATTAAATAGATCTTGTTAGAAGACTTTTCTATTTTTTTTATTGCTGTGTCATATATTGAGTGAGTAATTTTTTATTATTTTTAAGTGAAACTGGTTTGTAACCCCTTCAAGAATTTGGAATTTCTAACAAAAATATTATTAATTTTTATGTTCTGCTATTTGTGGTACGAACTACTATGTTGCTTGATACCATTGGTAAATTTTATTTCACTTAGAAAGGTGAAGTTATATGTAACATAAATTACTGTAATGACTGTTGACTTAATTTAATCTTTTTTAATTAAATGAAAATATTAAAAAGTACTGTAAGTAGGATTGTAAAAGACCTAGACCAACTTTATGAAAAACAATAAATTTAATTTTTAGCTGAATGTTTCTCTAATTGCTTAACAGATATTTAAGCTTAGATACAGATAGTTAGCTATAATATGAAATTTACTTGTCTAAATTTGTAAAAAGACAAAAAATAATTGATGCTATCAGTGTGTAGCTTCTTCCTAATAAATCAAGCAGAATTTTGTTGTTGAAATATTTACTTCAATGTTTTCGGATGAAAATAAGTCATAAAGAAAAACTGCCCCAAAGTAACATGGTGGATGACACTTGTTAGATTTAGTGACTAGTACAGGAAAAATAGTCCAAAAATGGACAGTTGAAAAACAAAATTCGTTCATTCTTGAAACTTTGGTCATAACATCTTTTTGGTAGTAGAATACAAGATCCGATGAGTCCGCAAAATTTAAAGGGGTGGAACACTGTTTTTGAGGGGGGGGGGGGGTAAATCCACCCAAAATCAAACTTTTCTATATTGGTCGAGTAAGGCAGCATTTTTTAAGCATTTTTTGTGCTGAATCGAATGAAATAACTTTCAGATAAATTGGAACTCTTCTTTTTAAGATGAAATAGGTTTGTGGGTCAAATATTTGAAAATCATTAAATTGATTAAGCAAAATGCATTGAAGAAATTTTTATTGAGTAAAAACTAAAGCAAGTTTCTCGATTGGTAGTTTTTTAAAGGAAACTTTTCTGATCAATTTTGGCATACAATGTATGACACCTGCTAATTCAATTTTGGATTCCAAAATGCTCGAATTACTACACAAACAGTATCAACACTGTCTGAAAATAAGGGAATTGTTCTCGTCAAACAAATTGCCTTTTAAATGCTGTCTGATGTCCATGAGTTCTCATTTATCGTCTTAAATAAGCTATTCCTCATCAAAGTAAATTATTACACTCCTTCCCCTTATACACAATCACAAATGGTGGAAATATTAAAATATTCCTGGTTGGCAGTGGTTTTCTGAAACAATTATAGGAAATCAATATGGTAATAAATCTAGCATTATCACTTTACCTTTTATTACGGCATATCCTTCAGATCTTGAAACTGTATATACAGCTTTAGTGATGGCAATTGATGCTGAACAACTTCCTGGTTTGAAAACTATTTTTGTAACTTTTGACTTGCCTTTATATAACCCAATTAATCGGCATTAACCCTATCAGTCCCACCGGAATCACTACTGCAGAAAGTTGTGGTGAGAATAGGAGGATTTCATTTACTAATGCCCTTCCTTCAGGGCTGCCACAGGCGACTAAAAAGGCTACTAAAGCGACTATTTTAGTGGCCAGGCGACTATGGCAACTATTTCAATGAAAAAAGGGCCCAAAGCGACTATTTTGAACAAAACCTCCAACTATTTTTGGGCTCAGGCGACTATTTTTTTAAAAATTGGATACTGTCCGTCAGAAGACAGAAAAAAAAAACGGCACTAAGGTGCTAACAATTTTATCAAAATGGTGATTTTTTTAAAGGGAGGCAGGAGAGCACTATTGAAATAGTTGTTCATATTCGCTGGTAGAGTGATCACTTTGTTAGTCCGATGATAGTAACTTCACGCAAGATGTTGTTTTTGACGGCAACCGCGGTCATTTTCGCCTACCTGTTAGGTTTCAATGTTTTATCTTTCGCCGTGCAAGGCAACAGCATACACAATTATATTCTCAAATATCAAATTATTTCGCTTTATTTACTCTAAACAAAAATAAATTTATGGAATTCGCCCCGAACGCCGGAAGAAAGTTCCATAGTATGGACAATATTGATGTTATTTGACGTTATTTCCGAGATTTGTGTCAGTGCGATGAACAATTTCGCCGTGTTGGTCAATGAATGCAGATTAATTAGAATTTCAGTGTTGTAGCTAAAGTTATAAATAATAAAATAATTTAAATTTTTAAGCAATTTATTTAATTACTCTTAATGTAGCTTAAACAGGGTGGCGTCAGAACCGGGAATTCAGGGAAATGTCAAGGAATTTCACAAAATTACTCTTTAATCAGGAAATTTTGAAATGTTCGAGTTTCTCTTCTCGCGTACCCTGTGTGGGTGCGGACATCTGTCCCGACTCGCGTCACACGATATATATATAAATTTTATAGTTCGCCGATCGATTTGGGTGTACGAAGTTTCCGAACTTTTTCTACTATCAGCAGCTAAGCCAAACCGGCCAATCTCCCCTCCTTGGCCCACAACCACATGTTCATGTTCCGCTTTTTTTTTTTTTTTTTTTTTTTTTTTTTTTTTTTTTTTTTTACTTTCTGAAATCATTGTTATGCTTGGAACAATGATTTACACATTATTTCTGATAGATTTTTGGTTATCCTATAACTTCGCGTCCGCCGGTGTCTTATTGTTAAAAAAAATCTTCAAACTTTAATCTGCCTGCATCCTTTATAGACATGATTTTTTTTCTTCTTGCCTTGCGTTTTATCTCAACAGAATACATTAGAACCCTAATTATTTACATATTATTTTCTTAGATTTTTAATAATTCTATTATTTAGAAACGCGACGGTAGATTTATTGTTTAAAAAAATCCTCCAACTTAAATCTGACTGCATCCTTTACAGACATGATTATTTTTCTTCTTGTCTTGTGTTTTTTGTCAATAGAATATATTGGAAGCTTAAATTCCTTAATATTTCAAATTGATTCCATCATATTTTTTCGTTTTTATTAACCTTTTACAGCATTGTGTTATAGATGTTCAACAAATCTATAGACATTCATAAGCAAAATGGGTTAGATCCTGTACTTGATTTTTTTTTACTTTAATTTTGACATTTTATTTAACGTAATTAACTGAAAATGATAAGTGTTTTTGATTTATACTAGGGGGCTTCGCCCCCTGCTCGCTAACGCTCGCCAACCCCCAAACACCTCGCTGCGCTCGGATTGAGCGGCTTTGCCGCTCGAATTTGTGGTTAAAACATCTTGCTGCGCTCGATTAGGTTTGCCAGCCATAAAAAATGTAACCAAATTTTTATAACTTTAATGGAAGGCCTAATAGAGAAAACACCCAAATTGCAAGTTTCATAATAGAAAGTTAAATATACTATCCGCCAACATTCTGACTTAAAACTTCATTAGTTATGCCCTTACATTGAAGTCCCAATATCTTTTATTTATTCTGATAAGTCGCCCCGTTAGAGAACGACGTCTAACGCGAAGCATTTTCTGGATAGAAATACTTCAAAATAATAATTACTCTAATACAAAAATACTTCAGAAAAACAGAAAAAATCTACTTTGAAAAGAAGAGTTTAAAAAGAGCTTTAAAATTAGCAAATGGTTTGTTGTTTACATACGTAAGGATAGCTTTAAAATTAGCAACGGTTGGTTGGTTGGTTGAACCCCCGAGCAGCGGGTTTGTTTACTTAAGGATGTTGCCATTCTTATATTCAAAATCATTGAGGCTTTGTAGTAGCTTAATGATGAAAAATATTGAAATTTAACTAATTAATAAAGTGTTAATAAATTATTTTGGCACGTTTTGGCAAATCTACAGCTTATTTCCTTTAAAATGACACCTTGATCATTGAAATTGGTTGAGTAGTTTAGGCGGACGGACTAACCCCAAAAAACGTATTGCCTATTAAATATATAGATGTTTAATATAAATCAAACAAAAAATTGAAGTATCCTCCTCCCCCTCCAAAAAATAAAAAAAGAATCTGAATGCTATACTGCATACATTTAGACAAAGGGTTATGGAATTAAAAAAAAAGATCCTTGCTTTCCCCCCCCCCCCCCCCTACACCAAATGCTGCGCTTGTCATGTTTTATGAAAACGATTTTTTGCCTCATTTAATATGTACTTTTGTGGTTTAAGATAGTATTTTTGCTGTACAAATTTTTATTTCTGTATATCTATGAGTAATTAATTTTTTATAAGAAGATGTTAATTTCAAGACTTTCTTTAATGCATTATGTGTTATTTATCTTTTCTCCACTTCCAAATCTAGAACACATAATTTTTCATGAAATATATGTACCTAGTGAAATTTGTGATTGGGAGTAGCAAAATGCTGATTATTTAAGTTTCATGCTTATGCATGCCCAAGTTTAGTGAATATTTAGGACACTGTATCAAATTTATGTTATTAACAGGATACAGCCTATAACATATATTAAAGAAAATAAGTTTTTTTTTTAATTAAGAAGAAAAATATTGTACTAGTTTTGCTTTTCCTTGAAGTTAGCAAGTATGAGTGTAGTTTGTAAATTGGTTTATGCGAATTTTGTATTTTTTTTCTTGATGTTTTCCGTTCTTTTTTATGCTCTAAAGGTGCTTGTTTTGATTTTTAGCCTTAACTTATATTTAGTTGCAATTATACGTTGATAAGTAAATGTAATTCTATATAGTCAAATGTATATATTTTTAAATTGGCCATTATTTTCTTTGTTTTTTAAAATGTTGTTTCGTAAATTCTGTAGCCATTTTGTTAAAAATTTAAAAACTGGCCTTAATGAAATTCAATTGCCATTGCATAGTATAATTGTTTAAACATGATACTTGTTTTTCTGAAAAAAGTTGTTTGACTTTGGAAGTTGAAAAAAAGTTATCTTGTTTTGCCAATCGATTTTTATCCTCGCTTTTGCGTGAAGTTTAGCTTTTTTTTTTTTTTTTTTTTTGCTTTGGTGCTGCCTGGGAGTAAGGTTGAGCTGCCAACTTCCATTGCAGTATATAAATATGGTAGCATCTCCCCCAAGACGCCTGTCTTTTACCGTATGGAATGTAATGTTTTAGACAATATTTTGAATTGAAAGTAGAGTGTTTATGGGTTTTCGTGTTTTATGTAAATCAACAGTTTTATTTCGATCTTATGAGAAGTAAGGCTACTATTTTCAACGTCTGAGACTACTATTTTTTATGTGTGAGACTACTATTTTGGCTACTATTTTTAACATCTGAGGCTACTAAAGCAACTATTTTCAAAGCTTATGGTCAGTGGCAGCCCTGTTCCTTGGTTCATTCGGATACATAATGGTGGATACTGGACTGCAAGAGTTGTTGTCTGTTGTGTATGCTGAAAATACTACGAAACATATACTTTCAGGGGGCGCTTGTTCTCATGCTGTCAGAGCACATATTTTGTTGGCTGTAGCTCAGTATAATTTACATCTGAAGGACATATATAAATGGACCAAGAGTGGACGGGCAGCGAAAGGAGCGATAGGGTATTTTAAAAACTCTATCATAACAAGAGAACAATTTCATCAGATTCTAACATTATAAATCTAACAAAAAAAGTGTGGCAAGTCTTGGAACGTATCAAGCAGAGAACTTCCACGGCTAAGTTGTGGATCCAGTACCTTGAAATGGCAACACTGGTAAGAAAATTCATACTAGCAGAAAGGACTGGTGCTTGGGAGACGCATTTGATGACTGTTAAACATATGGCTCCATATTTTATTGCAAGGAAATGCATTTACTATTCAAAAGAATGCATTATTTATTTGCAGCAAATATCTACTCAGTTGCAAAAACATATGCTTCAGTCTGATTATCATAAGTTTACAAAGGGATATTTCACTATCGGGAGAACCAACACAATTTTCAGTGATATTTCACCTGATATGGTCATTGATCAACTTGTTAATCAAGAGTTCAAAGTTGTGGGAGTTATTGTTCAAAGAGGGTTCACTGAAGATGTCTTGAGCTCACATGTTTTAAGGAAACCGGCAATGTCACACATTACTTGAGCAATTGAAGATTTTTTAGACACCACATTTTTTTACAACATGTCGATGTTTGGGAAACTTGTGTGAAGAGAGGCAACAATTACATTACAAAAATACAGAAACGATCGAAATAAATAATCCTTTTTCTAATTCATCAACATCTCTTGGGATAGTCATCACTAGTATAGACTTGATTAACTGTCACATGTCAGAAGGTATTGGTCAGAAGATTATTTTACAATTCGTTAGGAAAAAATTTGGAGACGTAAAAAAAATCAAAAGAAGCGATAATGTGTGATCTCTTGCTACAGTAAATCCCTTGATCCGAATAAATGAAAAAGTAATCAACAATGCTCCAATGACACTGATGTTACTGTTTTTATCAAATTCACAGAATTAAAAACAGTTAATCAAGATGCTCACACTTGTTCTTCAAAGCAACAATATTGATGTGAAACAGGATGTTGTTTGTGCAGATATTCTTATTCTTCGAACAGCCTTAGAGAAATCTGCCGAACTTCAGCCTACTATCGTCAGCCAAGGTTTAATCCTAAGGCACCCAGTGTACATCTTAATCATAAGGATTGCACTTGCCTCAGAGGAGAAACTTAAATTGTTATTGAATCCAAAAATAAGACGTGTCAGGATACAAATTTATCACTCAAAAACGTACAGCCGCAACATCCAAATGTTGAAAACTACATTCTTCTTGCCCATGGATGCGACACATCGGTGGATGCGATTCTACAAGTGCAATCCATAGAAAAGAGAAAAAAGTTTTGAAGTTGTTTCAAACTAATAGCATATTAATGGACTGTATCAAAATATTCTCCAAATTGAATGCCTAACGGGAAATATGCTGGAGAGCGTTTTTCATTTTTCGTATGGAGTAAAGGATCGTAACCATGACCAATTTCGCCACAGTTTTTCCAGAGATCACTTCAGAAGAAGACAGCCAGATGGGAATCCTTAACCTCCACTTCCGCAAGAGGAGCTCAGCACTCATATCGAGTGTACTACCAAATACAGAAATGGCTCAGCTATCAACAACTTCCAGAAGATGGGGATTAGATTCATAGGGAGAGTGAACTATACTCTGAATAAACAACTTTATAACCTGCCACTGATGCAATACACAAACTGATTTCTTGTTCATGTAAAGGATATTGTTCAACCCAACAGTGCGGTTGCGTTAAAAGTGGCGTGTGTTGTTCTGCTTTCTGCAAAAACTGTAAAGGAATGACCAGCAGTGATTTTAAAATGGATGACTTTGACAATGATTATATTGGACAGTTTTGCATCCATAATGAAATAAACTCATAAACTGACTCTGATGTTGATAGTTTATATAAGATGATAAAAATTAATAATAATTGGTAAATTAAAGCCTTTTTGTACAATGAAATTTATGTCGGTGTTTCTATGTGGATTTACGAATATTGTACCCATAAAATCCATTATATCTTAAAAATTAGTGTTCCGATCTATCTGAAAGTTATTTAATTCAATTCAGCACAAAAATTGCATAAAAAACGATACCTTACTCGACCAATATCGAAAAGTTTAACTTTGGAGGCAATTTACCCCCCCCCCCCCATCCCTCAAAAACAGTGTTCCACCCCTTTAAATTTTGGGGACTCATTGGATCTTGTATTCTACTGCCAAAAAGATGTTATAGCCGAAGTTTCAAGAATGAACGAATTTTGTTTTTCAAATATCGTATTTTTCCTGTACTAGACTGTCAGAATGCAACTGGGAAACTGAGATAACTCTACTAAAGTTGAATACAAAAATTATTGTATCTTTATTATATTGTTGACAATACTTTTACATACTTTTTTTTCACTTCAATGTTTTCTGTATCAAACATTTACAATTTCACTAAATCATTAATACTTTTTTGATTATTTGTAAATATACATTTTTATACATAAGTTACCTTTTTACTAAATCAATAGAACTCGATACAATATTATACAGTGATTATAAAGTTACTATACTTTCTTGTAATAGTAACTTTTTATTGCACAAATTACATGAATCAAACATAATATTGTACCTGGTCAACTTTTAGGGGCACACCTTTAGTACATTCAGGGGTCTCTGACCTGCGCCCAACTGCGCCAAATGCAAAAATCTGCTCCAAGTGCTTTATTTTAGCCATAATGTGATTTTTTTTTGCGTGTCGAAATTCGTTATTGTTTGCCGATGTAATATCGCTATTGTTGAGAAATATTCCGGTATATTCGACTCTAACGCTGATATTTACGCTGGTGTGGTATTCATTTTATCCGAGTGCTACGATGATTTGCAACGCTAATGCTGACATTATTGTCAAGTTTTACGTTGTTATGACGGTCATATTCGTCGAGTCTTTCATCGATATAATAGCTCTGTAGTACTGAGAATTGAATTTAACACTATTGCTATTTTTTTCGTTTTTCATTACGGTAATTATTGCCGAGTGCTACTTTATTGCAATATCCAAAATTTGCCCCGATATTACTGAGAAAATGTCGATGTTACTGCGATGATTTGAGACGTTAATGCAGACATTATTTCAAATTATTGTGATGGTCAATTTCGTCGAGTCTTTCATCGATATATTAGAGCTGTTGTTGAGAATTGCGCTATTGCTGATATTTTCGTTGGTGTGACGGTCATTTTCGAAGAGTGCTTCGCTTTTGTTAACATCCCATATTACCGAATCTTGCACAAACATGTGTCTAGATTTTTGACGGTATTGTAAGCTCTATTGCTAATATTTATGCAAGTGTGGTAGTAATTTTTGCTGAAGTTTACACTGATGTAATAGCAACTACTGCCAAGATTTGCAATTTGCTGTTTGGTGACTTAAAAAAATACGATATTACTGGGATTTTGTGCCGACATTACCTAGATTGCGATGGTATGGTGGGTGCTATCCTCGATATTTACGTTAGTGTTATAGTCGTTTTCGCCAAGATCTATGGTAATGTAATAGCAGATATTGTCGAGATTTGCGACGCTGTTTGGTGACTTAAAAAAAACCCTCGTTATTACTGGGATTTTGTGCCGATATTACCGAGATTGCGATGATGGTGGGTGCTATCATTTACGTTGGTGTTATATTCGTTTTCGCCAAGGTCTGCGGTAATGTAATAGCAGCTATTGCTGAGATTTGCGATGCCAATTTGGTGACATTCGTCTCAGGTATTTCTGCTCAAAGTTTTTTTGTTTTGTTTTTGTGCCACAAAAGTTGCTTTCCTGCTACTAAACTTGTTTTTACCTGCTCCGAAAGGCATTTCCTCTGCTCTAAAACTTGATTTTACCTGCTGCTCCAAATCTTTCCGAGTGAGTGGGAACCCTGTACATTTCAATGTGTCCCCCTTGCACATCTCTCGTCATAGCACCTAGCATTCCACTTTGGCCGGTGAATTGTTGGCAACGTGAATTTTGACGACTGTTTGAAAACTAAACTGTCTAGCATTATAATGTATATATTTTTTATGCTCTTGGAGAGAGCGGAGAGCAAAAGTATGGAATACAGAGGATGTTTGTTTATTCCGCAAAACTGTTCAAAATGCTTCTATTGGAGTTGAATTTTTTTTTTTTTGTCGAACATAGCTCTTGTGTAGTTTCTTATACCATGATATCTAATTTAATTAAGTTCATACCCTTAGTTTTTTAATATTGAGTATTTGGAAATCGTTATTTTGGTGTCTAAACTATGTGTTATGTAAAGTTTCCATTTCTAATGCGTGAACATAAAAAAAAAAAAAAATAATAATTAAATGTGATATTGACTACAAATTAAAGGCCCCCATTTAGTGTTTCTTTTTAAACATTTTTTGTCTCAAGATTTGGCTCTGTTTTTCTTAGGGAAGAAGATAAAATCTGTTCTGCCCTGAAACTGTAGGATCACCATAAACAAGAGTGGCCGCAGAACCTGGAAATTAGGGATGTCAGGGAGCTTTCTGATTGTGTAAAAAATCAGGGAAATGTCAGGGAATTTTTTAAAATTTCACGAAAATCAGGGAAATTTTCTTTGTCCTGAAGGCATGTTTCACTGTTTATCCATATTTTGGCGCCATTTTCCTGGAAAATTGTGGTGGTAATCGTTAGTATTGTATTGTTACAGAATAATTTTAAATTTTCATTACTGTCCCAACTATTTAAAAAAAATTGGCATATTATGCAATGTTCAATAAATAATATAAACACTTGTTTTTTATTAATAACACTTTGAATTGTTTATCAAGATTTTTGGGTGAATTGTGTAGGCAATCCAATTGTTAACACTTCTTTGAGCGACCACCTCTCTAAATGACCGATTTTTCGCGAAACGGAGGGTGGTTTCTCCCGGGAAGTTTTACTGTATTGTGTTAAACAATTGTTTCTGTTATAGGGCCGGCTGCTGTTGCTAGCATTAGTGCTGCACCAAAATCTGCTGTTGCAACTCCAATACTGAGAACCCCCCATTCCTCTACAACTATGGCCTTGGCCTCATCATCGATGATGGCTCTTCATGGACCTGTTAGGGTAATTATATATTTACTCTTTCATTTGTATTTGTGTTTAATGTAATAAAGGATTATTATTTGCTTTAACATACCTTTATCTTAATTTAAGAGAATTGACTGCTTAAGGTTTATTTAGTTTTGAAAGGTAGTTTTAATTTTTTTTTACCTCAAAATTATAGTCAAGAGGGTTGTGCATTTGATTTGCCTCTAGATTTAGTAACTATAAGTGTACACTATACTTTGAAGTGTGCAACTAGTAAGTGCATTGATTTTATTTTTCTATAATCCTGAATAGTATTTTGTGTGTCCTTAAACATTTTTGTGCATCTACATGTTTTTTATAATTATTGTAATTGCTTGCCTTTTTTGCCATTTTGGCAAGATATTTAACTTATTTTATGATTTTTTTTCCAGCTGTATTGGATAGTACTTTTTTCATATTTAAGAGTTTTTTTAAGTGAATTTTTAATTTTTTTTTCAAGTGAATTTAAAAAAAACGTCTCACTAAAATAAGTAACTTGTCTTTAACATTTGTAAAAATCACTCATTAAAACATGTATATTTTCAGTGATTTCTCTTACTTTATGTTGCCAACTAAATTTTTTTACTATGCATATAGTTATTTCTAATCAATCCTTTTACATTCTTTAACATAGGTACCATCATATGCATTATGCAAGTTTTATAGATGCTATATTTGGATGCAATTTTTAATTTTTTATTTTTATAGGCTAAATCCCCGACACTTGTCAACAGGACATCTACACCACCAGTTTCGGGTAGTCCTCAAGTTGTTGATTTGCAAAAGTACGATTTTTTTTAATAAATTGTTCTTGAATTTAAAAAAAATATGCTTTTACAAGGTGCACACAGTCTTAAAGTCTTTAAGAACTACTTATTTTTGGTAGGTCCTTATATAAGGACCCTCTTAAAGTCTTCTTTTCATCTCGGGTCCTTAAATTTTGATTATGATTTTTTTTTCTTAAAATTTCTTTAGTTATCGCTAATTTTAATTTTCTTATTTCCTCTTTCTACCTGTTTGGGCCCATCTTTTATTGATGGAGTAGTTTTATTCTATTGCCTTCAAGTTGGCTTAGAATCACAGATTTTCAGGGTCACTTCACATCTTTTTACTTCTTGTGTGGATGGGTATTGTAAATTCTAATGGTGTGTTGCGTTCTAGTTCCTAGATGTTACATTTGCTTTTATACCTGTGTTATTTATGATTCGATAGGGACAGATTTTGACTATGAAAAAGAACTGCAACTGTTTTTTTGATGTCTTGTGGTTGAGTAAAGAAGGCCCATATCAAGGATCTGCAAGTAACAAGCACAAAATCAAGTGTTTGTTTATGCTACAAAGAATGTGATGTTTAGAGAATCCTTCCTGAAACTTCATATGAAGTTTATTTCAATTAAGTTTAATATTATTATTTTCATATCTCCAATTGAACAATTTATAAATTTTTACTATTTTTGTATGGTTTTTGAATAGCTCTTTAAATTGTCCAAATGATAAAAACATTATGGTAGTTTGGTAAAGAATTTAAAAAAATGAGTTTTTTCACAAAATTTAAAAAGAAGGAAGTTCTGTTTGAAACTAATTATCAAATCCAAAGAACTTGACGAATGAATTATATGAAACAGCTGTAAAATATTTCTCTTTTAAATCTAGCAAGTTAAGAAAATGTCCGAGAGAAAAGAATAATGTTTGTATTTTGAAATAAAAAAATTAATAAGAACTGTTGCTGAAGTCAGAAATAAAATTCTTTTTAAAAGTTTTTTTATAATATTTCTTTGTCAATTTTGATTGTTATAATTAAATTTTATTCATCTGTCTATTTCTACCCCTTTAATAATTTTTTTTGAATATATGTCTATGAAAATAATAAGTTTTTGTCGCTACAAAATTATTGGTGGCCTTAATTTTTTTTAAAGGTCATTAAAAAGTACTTAAAACTACTTTTATTTACTGCTTTATTACTCTTTAAAAGCTGTATGAACCCTGCTTTACTAAACATCTGTTAGAGACAAAGCAAAATAAGAATGAAAAGAATTTCAGAATTCCTATAATGTACATATACTTCTCCAAAAAAGTGGTGCATTTGCACTACTATTCTTATGAAACAACATATTTAAAAAAATAAATAAATATTATTTAATAAGAAATCTGAACTTGTTAGAGCTTTTCTGCTAAACGGAACTAATTTATAAATCCAATAACATCTTGCAAAGGCTGTTTGCCATAGATTTTGAAGCAGGTAATTTGTGTATTCAAATTTTTTAAAGTTGTATTTAAGGTATGTCTTTAAAGCTTTTTCTAGTCAATTCAAACTAATTACATAGTTTTATTTAATGTAATTATGAATTTTTCTTTCTTTGTAGATCTAATGTGACCCATTCCTTACCGCCAAATACCACTCATATTGGTCTAGGAGCTCGGACCCTAGATGGATCGGTTGTTAGAACTGGACCAACCCATTCTTCTTCAATTACCATTGCTAAGCCCATCAATATTTCTCAACCCATTGTTCAGCACTTGCAGCAGGTTAATAAGCAATTGAAAATTATACAGATTTGAGTAAATTTTTATGCGCTTAAATGATAGATCTTTGTGTCTATTTGCTAAAAGTTTCAAATTTAAACAAAATTCAGCATATTTGTTCAAGAATCTTGAGACTTTAAAATATTTCTTTAATGACTTTATTATATTTTTATTTATAATATATTTCAAATGTACAACAAAATTGTTTTGAAGATATTTTGCCAAATCATCATTATTTGTGAAAACTTGTAACTTGAAGTTAAAATTCTCTCTACAAAATTTGTCAGTTAATTGAAGCATTTATCTGCATAATACTGGGTCACCAGCTAGTTCTTAATAAAGAGTTTCAATGCTCCATGGAAACTGGGTTTTAAAGGTGCAAATTGTAATTTAGTAGGTTAATTGAGAGAAAAAAACTGAAAATATGTAAATATCTTGTGAAAGTAAATGTTCTCCAACAAAATATTAAAACTAAGGGTTCTTGCTTATCCTGTTGATCATTGTCAAATTTTTTGTTGAGCAAAAAGTTTGTACCCTCGGAGGTCCAGTTTGGCTTGGACCAGCATAGGGAGTTTTCTGTGAAATGTCTAAAATTTTCAAGGGACTCAGCATCTGTCTTGATCGATTGTTTGGATGAACTAAGGGAATTAGTTTGTCATCTTTTTATCTTGTCAACAGTCGAGCAGATGACACATAAGTACCAAATTAATTAAATTAGATTGAACTTTTTAACACAGCAATATAGTGAATTTTGTTTTACTTGAATATATATGTTTTAAATATATATTTTTGTTATGCTAGGTATACGATAAAGGAAGTCTTAAAACTGTGTCGAATTTGTCATCTACAACCAGCTCTTCATCCAACACCACTCCCTCTCACCTATCTGGTGGATTTACTTCCTCAGCTGACAGTGTAGGAGTGGTCCCAACAATATCCAGGGCGACTGCCTCGTCTGGCTATTCAACAAGCATTATGCAACTGTCGCCTGCTGCCGTTGGACAATCTTTGCAGGCACTAAGAGCAAGCCACGGGAATCCTTCCATGCATTCGTTGACGAATGTGTCATCCAGTGCCACACCTCATCAAACTCTTACGGTCATTTCTGCCAAGTCTTTAATGCCCGCTAACCACTCGATAGCTTTAGCTACACCATCAGCACGTTCTGGTAAGACTTTCCGTTCTACAGGAATGAGATTCTTCCCTTTTTTGGTGGAATTCTGCTTTTTTGTATTTTGGGGGAAAATCCGCTTTTTTGTCTTTTTTTCTCTTGAACTTCTGCTTTTTTTTCCAGCAATTTTTTATCTTTTCCTCCACTGCAGATTTTTGCTTTTCTTTCTGAAAATTCCGCCAAAGAAAAGAAATCTTTCGTTTTCGAAAGAAAATTCTCGAAAAATATGCTTGACCACGCGTCATATCTCTTACTTTATCAAATCGCCTGTAATCTTGGAATCCACTTCGGAAAGGAGAATATTTTTATATTGCAGACATTCACAGAGAATTACATTATTGCATGATGATCATTTTCTATGGCTGTTATGCCGACACAGGCACCCCCCTGGCTTTTGAAAAATAAATGAAAATTGGCGAAAAAAGTGTAAATTCAAAGGGGGAAAAGCACATATGTAATTTTGAAACTTAAGTTCAATCTTGCAACGAATTTTTTCAACTTTATTTTATGACTCCTGTCTATTTTCTATTTTGTTTTTTATTGCTGAGTATTGCTATTGCAAGCATCGATCATTGCTAAGGAGGTTTTAAGGCACCAGTTGTTTAGAAATATTGAGGATTGGAAATTGGGTATAACAGATATAAGATATAGTAAGTTTTTAGATTTCAATTGAGCATTTCCTTTATGTTTGATTATTGATTTTATTTTAATTATTTTTCGAACTTGGAAGAAACAAAATATTACACTTCTGTATTTTTAAATCTTTGATATTAACCTCAGGGTGGTGATAATGGAGATTATGGTAAAACCTATGGGTAAATTACATCATTCTGACAGCTAATTACAAATTATTACTCTTTTTCAAATAAAATGATTGAGCTCCAGATGGAAATAAGATGCATATTTGCAACATTGAACAGTTTTTTTGCCACTTTTTAAATTTTTTTTTTATTTATCCTTTTAGAGGTTTGTTTTATTTATTAACACAAAATTAGGCTTTTCTGGCTCCGTAATTTCTGTTTAGTTTGTACAAGTTTAGATAAATCTGGTAATTTATTACTCTGAGCTACAGTAGAATACTTCTGTCAAAGTCAATAGAACTAGTGCATGAACTGATAATATTCGTTTCAGTATTTATTGCTTATAAATGATTGGTTTCCCCCCCCCCCCCATTTTCGTTGAATGATTTTCTCTGCTGACTGCTAAGTAAACAAAATGTATAATTGTTGTCCGTACAATTTGAATAAATTTTATTTTCTCCCTAAGTGGCATTACACAATTCAACATTTAATATCCTATTTTTTAGTATTCCTTAGGTCGGTTCTAAACATAAAAGTACTCTTTTTCTTATTTTGACGAAAAAGTTGAGTAGGTAGAGGACTCGAAAAATAATTAGTGTGAGGACCCCGGCCAATTACGTTATGCCATCAGGGTTGATACGTCCGGTCCGAACACAAATTCAACTTGGAGGAATGGTTTTTACTCAAGGACAGGCGACAGGGCAGTTACACAAGAAAGAGAGAAGGTTTTCACCGAAAGTAGCCATACATACATTAAACTATTAATACAAATATATTTTTCTGAGAGAGATTGCTGTTTGGAGATATATTTCCTTTTCGAGAATTTTCTGGTGATTTTCTTCAACTTTAGATTTGATGATTTGTTTATGTGTGGCCTGCAAATCTGCGCAGGGCTAATTAACCCAATTACCGTAATTCAATTGGTCTGAAACTTGACACATAGATTCGTGATCGATGAAAATGTATTTCATTACGTTTTTGGTTTTGTCACAAAATGGCTGCTTTTGCACACATTACTATATTGTCACTTCGTAGGCCTAATTAATTTGATTGTTGACATCTAACCGAGTTAAAACTCAGTAGAGAATCTCGTTGTGGATGACAATCTATTGAGTACTAGTAAATAGTCCGAAATGGATGCTTTCTTCGTAGTGGTCAAAATCTATGATATCTCGATTAAAGCTCAATAAAGTATAGAGGATTTATATTAAAAACTTTATTTTTATAAGTTATATTTTGTGTCTTCTGGTTTCGTACCAAAACACTATCTTTTGAATACCACAATAACTACTTAGGAAAAAAAAGATAAACCTTCATAGTTTTTTTTCTTGCACAAGATTTTTTTTTTAACATGGTTGCGTTGGTTACTAAATAAAATCTGCAGAGGATTTCAAAAATATATACTGTGATTTTTTTTTTAATAACAAAGTGAAAATTATTGCATAATTGTTTATTGACAATTCATTGGGAATTGCAATCCACATTTCTGCAAAATTAACGATTTAAACAAAATTCTATCAGTCTTGCACCCTCCTGCAAATAATCCTGCGGGCGCCCATGTGTGCCGATATAATAGTCGCTGATGTTAGTGCAAAGATTCGCACATGTCAGACATGGTACAGTTAATCTGAAACGTGGATTTCAGTTGTCTTTTAGTAAAATTTTGATAATTCCTGAAATTGATACAGATCTGCATTGCAGTTTTATTGGTCTTCTTGCAAGTTTGACAACCATGGAACTTTCGTACGTTCAGAACTCCCAAACCTCCAACTACTTTTCCTGCAGATTGCCTGCCTCTTTCGGAATTACTTGGTATGTGATGGCAATTTTGCTGAAGTGTGAGGAAATGTCTGCTATTTTCGCGATTATGAAGACACTGTCACAGAGAATTAGGTTATAGTATGATGATCATTTTCATCATGTGTTACACCGATATAATAGTCACTAATGCTGTTGCAGATATTTGCACCTGTCAGACATGGTACAGTTCAGCTGAAACGTTTATTTCCGCTCTTTTCTTATTGAAATTTCAATCATTCTTAAGATTGAAGATTGATACAAATCTGCATTACAATTTTATTAGACTTACTTGCAAGTCTTGCAACGGTGAAACCTACCTACCTTTCAGACTTCCCCAAACTTCTTATGTCATAAACACTTTTACTGTAAATTGCCAACCTCTATCAGCATCATTTATGTTGGTGTGCGGTGATTGGTTTCGCTGAGGATTACAATGACTTAAAGACTGCTATTGTGGAGATTTGCACTATTACAGCGAATTCAATCGCCGAGATTTATGTTGTTGGGATGTTCATTTTTGGCGAGTATCACTACGATATAATAGCCACTATTCCGAAAGTTTGCGTCTCTGTAATTGTCGCTATCACCGAAATTTACGTGGTTGTGATAGTAAATTTCGTTTAATGTTACGCCGATATAATCGTCTCTATTGCAGAGATTTCCACCGATATATTGGGTGCTATCCCTGCTGTTTACGTTGGTGTGATGGTCAGTTTGCCAATTGTTGCTTTAATATGATTGCGAGATTTGCGTCGGTATGGTGGCCACTATCGCTGATATTTAAATTGGAATAGTGGTAATTTTCACTTAGGTTTAAGCTGTTTCAAAGCAGCTATTGCCAAGATTTTCAATATTGTTTCCGCTGATGTGATAGCAGCTATGTCCATGATTAGTGTGGGTGATAATTGGGGATGGGTCCTTGAATTTTTTTTTGGATGAGCTTTGAAATCCATGAAGTATGCTTTTTTTATCTACTAATTTTTATCAGAAGGTTATTAAATATAATTCTTCTCATACTTTTTTTGGGTGTATGTTGCATCTCGGTAATGAACAGGTCGTAATTATGTTTTAATGCCTAATTTTAGATTTCTGATGGCCTTGATAAGGTGTTAAACTTATTTCTTAATGAAACTTTTAATGTAAATGATTTAATAATTTAATATTCTTTTTCTTTTTTTTTTACTTAATGAATAACAAATAATTCAGTTATTGATTATTATGGTGCAATTTTTTCATCGTGTATTATTTTTTGATAATTTACTTCTTAAAACATGTTTCACGTATAAAGTATGGTGCAATTTTTTTACTCGCATATGATTTCAGTCTTTTGGGTCTTCAGCCACTCGCATCTCTGGTTCTAAATCATGTTAAGTAGTTGCTTGTTTTGTAGCCTTTTTTTATATTTATCATTAAAAGAACTCTTTAGGTAAACAACAATTCGTTTTTCACAATTTTGTTTTTCACTTTTATTTGTCAATCCTTTCAAGAGATAAGTTGATTTATTGATTTATCATAAATACTTATTCCGAAAAATTCATGCAAGTTTATCTTTCATACAAACGGAAAAATTTACTAAAATTAACAAGTTTTAAGGATGTCGTATTCATCAAGAAAACGTAACCATCAAAATGAAGGGCATTCCAAAAGAGGACTCTAAAAGTAGTTGCTTCTGAAACTTTTACAGCTAAGCATAGAAGTGCATTACCGTAGATGGAGATTACTTCGAAATATTTTAAATGGTCATGTTATTCTTCACATAATATTTTTCGGAGTTATTATATCAGTCCTGAAAATTAAATGCATCACCTTTTATTTAAAAAAAAAGTTTTTCCACCCGTACAAATTTTAGCAATCTCTGATCCAACGAGTGTTTTTGATTTGGTTGTCTTGTCTTTTACATAGCAACTCCAAGCGTGTCAGCTCCTGGAAATTCTTTAAGTGGACCTAATCCATCATCTAGACCTTTGAGCATTTCCAACTCATCTAATCCTGCCTCAATACCTGTTGGTAAGTTTGATCAAAAGTTTTGTTGTGTATGTGTGATGTATAGTTTATTTTCATTTAGGTTTTGTTTGTTTTTAGCAAGCTTATTTAACTGTAATAGCCCTCAAACATAAATATTTAAACTGCAAAAGTCAAGGTATCTTCAAATTATTTGAATTGGTAATATGGCCTGTCTCTACAGTGATTTTGATTTCAAATGGTTTTTATTGCTGTGAATAACTTTTCTTCCTAACATTAATACCATATTTGATGTTATACATAGATTTTACTCTTATATACATTAATATTGAAATTTGCATAAAAATATTTTTTTTTAAAATTATACCTATTTTTTGGATAGACATGCAATCACTTTGTAAGTTGATTTTTGAATTTTGCCAGTAAATGCATTCTAAAGTCACAAGTTAGGTAATATAATAAAACTAATTTGCGTTATTTTATCAATTTACTTTTATATTTTTATATTCAAATTTTAGCTAAAGTGTACCCTCAGTCATCTGTTTCATCACGAACTATTAGTGAACCTTCTATCTCGGATAATGCGCGAGGAGGAGGGAGCTTTATGCAACAAAGCTCTGCGCGAGTGACTACAACTACTGCTCCTCAGAGTGTAATGCTTGCTGAGAAACATGTAGAAAGGTAAATTTTATCTTTGATTTATTTTGTCATGTTAAATTAAATATAACAATTTAAAAGAAGTATATGTAAAAGGTATATTTTCTTTCAAAACTTCTTAAGTAGTTTCAGATATCTAATTTGCGCTAGTTTTCTGATGATTGCAATCTTTTGTTTTTTCTAGTTAAAAGTTTGTTTTCGTTTAAAAAATTTCTCTCAAAATTACTGCATAAAATGTCAGTGCATAATAAGGAGTGAACCATTACTACTGTTGTAATTGAACTTTAAAACCTGGAAAAAAGGGATTCCCAAATCCTGGAAATATCGAGATTTTTTAATTTAAAAAATGAAATTTTTTCAACTATGAAAGTATTAGGAATTTTTTAATGCTAGGAATATAAATAGTCTGGAGATTTTAAAAGAAATTATCAAACATCTAGGGAACTCAAATTTTGCTTTTGTTGGCATAACCCTTCTCTACATTGATTATTTTTTTAAAGCAGGAAAGTAAGAATAACAAGAAAAGGAACTTATTTTTTATGGATTTGGTTACCACCTTTATTAATATTTCAAATTATCAATAGCTCAATATCTTATTATGATTTTGTTGTAGCTATTACTATTCAGTATTAATACAAATAACATTATTTCAGTAACTCCTCGATTCGTTATACTTCCCTGTCCAAACCTCAAATGAGTAGTAGTGTAACGTATGCTTCATCTCCCACTACATATTTGTATCATGACCAGTACCCAGCTAACTTAACAATGCATCCGTACTCTTCAAACCAGTCATCTTCCGGATTTACTGCTACTCAGTTAAGACCGGTATCATGTAAGTAATTTTTTATTATAATAGATTTGACATTTTAGTTTAATGAAGAAATTCAGATTTTTAACGTATATGGTTAATGGTTACCTTTACTAGTATAAATATTCAACAAAACTTATGTTTCATATTTTTAGTTTCGCAACAGCATTCTTCAAGTAATGCTTCATCCCATTCTTCAACTCCCGGTTCTAATTCTTCACAACCTGTCAATTCCATGATGGTTGCTGTAGATTCTCGTCACGTGGCTCTTCATCCGCCTTATGGTAATATCTTTGTTACTCCAATGTAGAAACTTTTATTGATAATAGTCTCAATTTATGGAAAACCACTTGTCATAAATTTTGTATAACAGTATTCAATATATGAAATAATTTTCAGGTGGAAAAGTGTCCGATGTAAATACATCGTCAAATTCTTCCAATGGTAATGCTTCATCTGTTTCTGCAACCCCTACTCCGGTTGTCACTACTTCTTATAACAGTTTGCAGCCCCAAGGAAGTGTTAATAATCATACTTCACCTCGACCAAGTATTTTAAGAAAAAGACCCAGTGAAAGGTATTGCATGTTTTGAACTTATTTCTATAACAGTTAGTGTTTTTTTTTTTACAACCTTTGTATTTATTCTTGTAAGTGAAATATTCTAAAAAAATATTTGTGTGTAAATTTGTTTTGATTTTCTGTTTTAGTTTAGGCAGTGTTGCCAAAAAGAATCTTTCCAGCAACCTATGCAGTAATGAACCAATCAGTCCTCGCTCTGATACAAGCAGTAATACTGGTTTTGCATCAGTTTTGTCACCTAAAGCAAACAGGTAGTTATAACTTTATTTAATTGAAGTTTCAGGATAGTGTATATAGTCTTCAATTTTCCCTTTTTTTTAAGTTGTAAATAATATTAGTGTAATCGGTTAGGTTTTGCAACAGCATATTCAGCAACAGGCAAAATAATGAACTTTATAGAAAATATTGTTTTTAATTTATAACTTAAACACCCTTTTTAAAATTGAAAGTTAATCTATTTATTCATTTGTTGTATTTGCATTGTATTCGATTTTCATGGCACCTTAGATTGGTTTTAATTTCAAAACACCTTTTTTTTTCTAGTGTACCCAAGTACACTTAATAGTCAAAGCCAATTTCCATCAACTTTTCCTTTTTTTTTTAAAATTTAATTTGTAGTTGTTAAATCTACAAGATGAAGGTTTTTTTGCTTATTGGTTCTGACTATTATTTGCATTACCACACTTTTAATTGTACTATTATTTATTATTTTGCAGTGAGAAGTTAAGGGATGCTGCCCCAAATATTGTTCCATTGGCTGCTGAAAATCTGAATACATCATTAGCCATGATACCGCCATCTGCTATTAAGAAAGAACCTGGGATTTCTGAAAGTTGGTTTCTTTCTTGTGCCTCATTGCTTTTTTTTTTGCTGCATGTCAAAGAATCTTCACTTCTCGTGCATATATTTTATCGTTCTATTCCAAATATTAAGTTTAAAGATTGACTGAAAATTTACTATAATGATAGATGTTATTAGGGGTTTTGCATTTTTTTTTTTTTTTAAACTTCAATTTTGTTCTATAGGTTAGTTTACAACCGCCTCAGCTGTTTTTCCATACTTAAGCAATATAAGTTAATTCATCATCTTTTGTGGTGTGCCCGCTTCTTTTAACTTATTCCTGCCGATAATTTATTGAATGATTTTTTGGTGAATCTTTTAAATTTAATCAAGGTTATCAAATGTGTGTTTTAAATTAAAACTGTATTGAACAATTTTAATTTATAACTAAAAGGATCATCATTGTTGTGAAAACTTAACTCATAATTTATGTTGATCATAATTTATGTTGATCGTTTTTAATAGGCAGATAATGATAAAGTTGAAAAATAGCTATTTAGTTTTTTTCTTCTTATTTCAGCCTTTATAAAAACAATATTACTAAATACATTAGACATTATTTTTTGTCATTTTTATCTGTCTCAATTTTCGGTTAAATATTAGTTAAGGTATGCATTAAGTATTTATTTTTCCTATTAGTTTAAATGGATAATAAATACATGCTCCTACTTACTATTTTGTAAATTAGGGACTGAAAACAGAGACATAGATAAATTTGTCTGTTTGAACAGTAAATTTAACAAAGTTTGGTTGTATTAAATGTAAAATTTAAAAATTCCTCGGAATCAGGAGTTAAAGTAATTTCAATTCTACCATGCAATGTACCAATTTTTCATGTGAATTTTTTTTTTACTAATTTTAGTCCTTTAATTTAGAAATTGGTTATGGATTTTATGCCTATGAAAAAATATTCTTAACCACAAAGTTTTTCTCCTTGGTTTCAATTTACCCCTTAACCTACTGACAGTCATGCACGTATATATATGTCACTTGATCCCCAGTTTTTCCAGCAATACACAACATTTTTAAATTTATAAATAACATTTAAAATAAAATATTTTTTAAATATTTTTATTAGAATGATAGCTTATAACCTGTCTGAAACAAAATAAATAAAAAATAATTCAAAAAATTTATGTATTTGAATTAGAAATATAACTTAAAAATTATTTCAGGGAGAACAACTGTAGAATTTCACCCATTCCCATGACCGTTAGTGGGTTAATCAGTAATGTTGAAGTTTGTGTAGTAATGTTGCCTATGAAAGCCAAACTAGGTTTTCCATGTACCGTAATACAAAAGAAAAAAATGAGTTCTCAACAATTTAGATTGAAAATTTCTAGATTTAAAATATAAAAAAAGAGCCTAAAGGTTACAATTTAATTTTATTAAGTTAGTTTTCAAAAGATTTTTTTTATCCACTCATTTTTTGCAAAAATTCAAAATTTGTTACACTCTAACTATATTCTGGTTAATATTAAAGTTGCAATTCCCTTATTTCAAGAATTTTTTTAAACAAATTCTGGTTAAAATAGTCAAAAAATGTTTGATAGCCTGTTGTTTTGATTAGTTTTATTAGGTTAAAAATGTTTATTGAATTTTCAATAACTGCCAAAGTATTGCCTACAAAACTACCAGGTTTACATTTTATCAACATTATATTTCGTTTTAATTTGTCTTCATTACAAGGTGGATGTTGAGAATTTAATTAAAAATATCAATTTGAAATAAGTCTCAAGTAATTTTAATAATTTAAATAGCCACTTAAAGAATAACCAAATTAAACTAATATTAAAATTACCATTTCAACATTAAACAAAATGCATCTTTTTTTCTTATAAAAAAAAAAGAAAGAAAAAAAGGTTATTGTTTTACATAGACACAAACTATTTTTCTTGAAATGTTTAGCCATTAAATTCTCATACTTAAACTTTTTGTGCATAATCTTGACACCTGACACTTTTTAACCGAAATAAATGGTTACTGATAACGGCATAAAAGATCATGATGCGTAACTTAATGAGTTGGGAAAAGTATTTGATTTTTTTCCCTCCAAATGAACATTTGTTGTCAGTCCTTGCCTTAAATGAAAAATGTACTAAGTTAGGTAAAAACAAATCCAAATGTCAGCTGCATTTGACAAATGACATGTGATGGCTGCTCAACAGACACTATTAAACAGAGAGTGTCCTTCTAGGCAGCAGCATCTTCATCTTTCTGGCTTTCTGTGAGCTCCACTTGGATGGCTTCTGACTTTAAAGGTCACTTTTCACAGAAACCAGACTGCTGCTTCCAGGTAGGAATTTTGGATATGACATCCTCTTCATCAAGTGTAAAAATGTTTTAACCCTTTATAAGGCATTGGGAAATCATTTATCACAGAATAAGTTCACAAGAAAGAAACCATTTTCGATAGATATGCCAACCTGATATGACGATTGTATTGGAATTCCCTAAATACACCCTATCTTAAAAAAATTCAATGTATGAAATATATCTTAAGGTTTATATAATCTATTTTTAGCAGAAATGAAGTTTTTAATGGCCTTTTTTTGCCCTATAAAGGGTTAAATTTTGCCTGTTGCGCATGGGTAATTGAAAAAATTAGTTTTTGCATTTTTTTATAATTAATAAGTTGCAGCAGAATAATTTAATGTTTATTACATAAAAACTCTAACTACTTTTACCTAAATAGTAAATAATTACAATCATTCAATAAATTATGATAGCTTATTCTTGTCTTGCATAATTTACTTGTTAAACACGACATCTTTTTAGTTTGTTGGATATTTGGAAAGCAGAGATTTTAAAGGTGTCTGATTGTTTTAATTGATTTTGATGGCTCTGATGATTATTCATTAGTTGAAGTTGGTATTAGAAGTAATTAGAAGGCAATTTTTCTCTTAAGAATTCTTATTGTTCACTAGATATTTATTTTGTGTTCTGGCTGTAACACATTAATTTTTGTCTTATTTACCAATACCTTTTATGGTTAATTAAAATTATATTTTTTTTGCTGCAGATCACAAGGCGGAAGCCATGCACTTATTAAAAGAGTCTCATCCAGTTGAAGCATCGCCCAGAAAGAAGCCACGGAAACAATTACTGTATGAAAACATTTAAGCTAGATTTTTCTTTAGTCGGTATAGTTTTTCTTTTCAATCATTTAATATAAACTTAAAATTTATTTTCAGAGCTGCAAATGAGTTGATTGAAACTCATTCGTCTGAAGGTGATGAAAATAATTTTGATCCCAAAGTCAATGTTAAAAGAGAGGAACCAGGTATAATTATCAATAACCTAAACGCAATTCATAGATAAAATATAGAACCTTACTTAGCTGCTCGTATATATATATATATGGATTGTTAATGATCTTGATTGATACATTACTGATAATGCTTATTTTTACCAGATGAAGAGAAAACAAAGTGTGTCACCTTTTACAAAAGACCTAACATGTCTCTCTTGAATACATATCGCCAACCATGGAAAGCCAGACATAATCACTTTGTTAGGTATACTGATGTGAAGCCAAAAGGTAAATTATTTTATATTTATAATTCTATTATATTTTATGTTTTTCAGGGGTGAAAATCTTCCACTTTTACACAAATTTCTGCTTTTTTTCTCTCTGAGAAGTTTCTCTTTTTCTACATTTTTATTATTTTTAGTGGATTTTATAGGATTCTCTCGGACTAAACTTGCCTAAAACCTCCTCAGAAACAAATTTCTGGCTGCACCACTGTTCTATACCTTCAATTATATTCTTATTCAGCTACAGTTCAATACAATGCTGTATATCTTTTCCTCTTTTTTACATTTTGACTGTTTTCACCCCTGTAAATTATATTCAGGGATGGCCAGTGGCGGATCTAGGATTTTCCTGAGGGGGGGGGGGGGCGCAAGATTGTGCCTTACCCAGGACAGAATTGAATATTAAAAAAAAAAAAAAAAAAAAGCTAGGCAATGTTCAAGAAATATGCTTTAAGTTAATCCATAGCCATTGATTGACCCCCAACCTCTTTCGTCACATTTCTGACTTGTTATTTTAGCGTAAGGTTAGCGTGGTAGCGGTTAGGTATTTTATCGCGTTAACACTACCCTTTTGTTTTTTCATTATCTGTTTTATTTTAAAAACAAATTGTATTAAAAATGTATCGTGCATTTTAAACATTTTTGTAAGCTACATCCCCAGAGGTATAGATTATACTGAAGAAATTCCAATGAAAGTGGGAACTTGCTACTATTATTTGTGACTAACTGACTAAGTATAAATCCTATACTATACTTACATCAAACAGGGAAATCAGTAATTGTACATCAAAATTTAACATATTCATAACACATTTATGCAGTGAGCTTAGTAAGTAAAAATACCTTGTTTTACTGGATAATCCATTGCTACACAAGTAATCTAAAGTAATCAGGGGAAAAATTGTGTTTCAAAGAGAACGTTTTACTAATAATTATAAGTATTATTTTTAAGAAGGCAATTGCAAAAAAAATACAATTTAAACATTGAATAATTAGCACAAAACAAATTCCAGTCTTCCTTTTTTTTTGATTTAGCAAACTATACTTAGTTATCTTATACTTATCCATCTATGGATAATTATAATAGAGTAGTTAATAAAGAAAGAAAAAACACTACACGATGTAAATGTTAGTGTATTAGAAGAGCCGATTCTTGCTTTATTATTTAGCTTAAATATGTCAGTCTAATATTTTTTTAATAGGTAGAAGTTCTCTATAGCATCGAATATAAATTATTTTATATTTCTTGATAAATCTCACTTGTTGACAGTTCATTTTCATATTTTCTACTCTTGTTCTTCAAAATTTTATTTTCAACTTTTCTGATACAAAATCCTTTTTTTCCGATTCCTGGCTTTTATTTCAGCCAATCAGAGCATTTTTTACATAGATACAATGTTACACTTATGTAGTCCAGTGAAAAAAAAATGTGCCACCTACGTGTATAAATAATTTATTCATAAAAGTAAAATTTTTATATAAATCATTTAATACATACCCAAGATTTATAGTGTTAATAGAAACATGAGTAAAAGTTTCTTTTAGTGAAAATATCCGAAACTTGATAGAATGAATTCTCGTTGACTATCTGCCAAGTTTCAGCTTGATTGGATGGCAGCTAGTGGGTTAGTTATTCTTCCACAGATTTTCCCGCCACAAATAAACAAAATCAAAAGTAGATATAAAGGATAAAGTAAAAAGCAAACGATAGAAACCAGGAGTAACAAAATTTTATGTTAATTTTTTAAGTTAAAGGAATGCAAGTCAGTGGGATCCAGTGTGGTAGGTCAAATAGTTCATTTTAAAAAAATGAATCCATAAATACAAAGTTTTTATGGTATCCTTTATATTCCTTGCCAATTTTTATGTACAATTGCAATTTACTTAAGCTATTTTGATCTGAGATTCAATTTTCATGGTGTTTGATGACCACTGCGAAGAAAATCATCAATTCCGTCTCTTTGACTAATTCTTTTTTTATTTTTTATTATTAATTTTTTTTTGTCCGAAAACATGGTTATTGTTATTGACAACAAGTTATTTTAGTTAGATTTGATAACAAGAGGATTAATTAGTCCTCCACGGATTTATTCCTCACAGACACACAAAATCGAAGTTAATTTAAAAAAGGGTTTAAAAATTAAGCCACTAGCAACAAAGATTAACTTACTTTTCTCGAAGAAAAGTATTCCCAAGCATATGACAAAAATGGGTAATGACAGGTACATTTCCAAAAATCGCTATAGAATAACTTTTTTAAACTATTTTTTTGAGTGCCAAACACAAAGCAATTCTTTTTAAAAAGTCCTCCATGCCAGTAAGGCGTTCTTTCTGACTTCTCGTAACGATTCCTTTCATTTTTAAATCAAATAAATAGTATTTATAATTTCAGAATAGAAAAAGAAACGCTAAAAAAATGTGTTCCCACTTACTTTTTGTCGCTTGGATGCATTTATGTATTACAACCTACCCTACTCTTTGGTTAACTTCGGAAGTGTACAGTTTGTAAACCGAATATAAGTCTCAACACTCTCACTACGCGTTCAAAAATTTCTTCTCCTTGTGCTAACTAGTAAACCACACCACAACCATTTAAAAGAGGGCTTCAAGGACAAAGACCCAGAAGGGTGGAGATGTTATCTCATTCAGTGTCCAGTGATATTCCTCCCCACGTCTATCCCTTGTGCGAAATCAGTAGAGAAAGATGACATCCGGTGTATTCCCCCTCCCTTCCCCCTCTTGTGATCGTCTAAAAGTTAGAAGTTCAGAGAGGAAAATTCGCTTTGGTTTCGGCTCCTTATTGTTATAAAATAAAAGTAAACAATTATTATTTTGTAAAAGAGTTTTTACCTAACTCAACTCCAACTCCTATGGTAAAGTGTTGTGGAGATGTCTTCAAAGTCAAGGGGGTGGAGGTTTGATTACTTGTACAGTCTTCTAACGTCCGTTTGAATGGGAAGGGAGAGGGCTATAAAAAGAACCTTGAACCAAAAATAAACTCTTTTTTGGGGGAGGGGGGCTTTTTTCGGAAATTAGACGAAGGTCAAAATATACTCGTTAAGTAAACTTATTAAAAAAAAAAAAAAAAAATTAAAATTTTTTGTGTGCCAATTATAAAAAAAAAAAAATAAAAAAAATAATAATAATAATCTGAGGAGGGGGCGCGCGCCCCCTGGCTGAATCCGCCATTGGGGATGGCACACCTGCGCCAATTTAAAATACTAATACAACCTGATATGAAACTGCTCTTTTTACGTTTTTTGCGCCAAAACTTTTTTTCCATTATTTTTTTCTTTCTAATTTGCGGTTTGTGTTTGTTAGTGAAAGTCGTCAACATTTCGTTTTCTTTGTCTCCGTTCCCGCGTATCAGTCATTTCCTGTTTTGGTTTGCGAGTGCCTTTCATGCACCAATGAGAGTACGAGAAAAAGAATCTGGACGAGTCTATTTCTCGCTCACAGGTGGATGCGAATTTTTATGGTTAGTGCGGAAAAGAGCGCTATAGTATCGTTTTCGAATCTTTGATCATTATTCTCATTCGAGCTGCATCTCACCTGTTTTGAGAATTACAATGTTCGTAAGAAGGAAATTTTTTGAATTTTTGAGCGGGAGTTTAGTGTAAACAAAAATGTAATTGGGGGTCGATCCAATTTAAATATCCACAATATCAATGGCCTACGTAAGATAAAATCTTTCGTTAAGAACAATGGAGGCAAAGTGGAGAATTTGGAGATCACCCCTGTGCTGCTATGATCTGTTAAACAGTCTAGAAAAGTTTACACTTCAAGACTAGAAAAAGCTACAAAAGAAAAAGTTGTGCCAGTGGATACTGTTGTTCAATTAAAAGATGAAGAAAAAACCTAATGAAAGTTTGAAGGCAACGGATCTTCTTGTTACTACAGCATCAGAAACAATCCGTGAAGGTTTAAAAAAGAGAGATTTTGCAGCTATTGAAAGTGGCGAGATGATGCTCTCAGAATCCCAAAAAAGGAAAGCAAAAATTAATTGCTTTCTTGAAACTAATAGAGTTCAACAAGAAAAAATTGAAATTAAAGGGTGCGCTGCAAAGTAAAAAAATGAAACTTTAATTCCTGGGGCCTAAAGAACTGTTATTCTACTTTTACTGCAGCTTAGTTCCTTGTGATTTTGTTTTATATTTCTGAGCTCATTTATGTATGTATATATATATGTGTACAGACAAAGTGACCCATTTTTTTATGTAGTATTTTTTCATACTGAAAAAATTATCAAAACAAAGTGGCTAATACCAAGCTAAAGATCTCCACCTTAAGCTGGGTTCAAAACAAATTGCTTTTCTACAATTATTGCAGAAGTGTGCTGCTGTTTCTTCTATAGGTTACTTTGTTTTGCTCATAACTTTTTAAGTGCAATATTTTAAAAACTGCCCCTCTTGACTTTAATCCTACAAATGGCCATAAAATTGCATGGTGGGTGTCAAAGGTTAGATTATTTGGAACACTGTGTGTATATATGCACACATGCTCATGTAGCGTCAGTATTTTTGTAACAACGTTAATGGTATGATTCTTTTGCATTGAAGTACTTTTTACTTGTAAACTTGTAAGTAAGCACTTTTCACTTGTACTTTTGTCTGGAAGAAAGTATTTTTAACCAATGGATATTTATATTAACAAATGTGCAATGTTAATATTTAATTTTATTCATATATTTCTTAATTTTTACTGACATCCTTTAATTTGTTTACTGTTGAAGTTGTAGTAATTAGCCTGTACATATTTATTGCACTGTTGTAAATAATTGCAATAAGTGTAATATTTTTTCAAACAACATAAACAATAATTCTTAACATAGTACAAATCTTGATTTAAACTAGTGCACAGTTATTATAAAAACATTTTAATAGACTCATTTTGATTTTAACTTGTGCAACGCAAAAACAAAATGTGATTTTCCCCTCACAAAGTTGATAAAAATCCGATTTCACCTGATAAAAATTGAAACAAAATTAGATTGTGGGTGATACAAAGCTGATACGAAATTGGATTTCAGCTGATACGAATGAGAAGTCAAGCTGTGCCATCCCTGTATATTCTATGTTTTAACTCTATTATGACATCAAACTTTATTTTTATGACCTCATTTAAGGACTTTTATTATGTTGAACATTTTAAGTGCCTATATGTAATGATTTTGAAGTATAGTTTAATAGCTTAAATGTAATCATGTTGAACTTTTAAATGTTATTTTTGTTATCTAGCCTCAATTTTTATTGTTAATATTCTAAATGTTTCAGCAAAAAATTTTTACAAAATTATTTTTCTATATTTTTTTTCCTGTAAGCCCTGTATTAACAGCACTTTAACCACTTCTTAATTTTTCAAACAACTGTGGATTTTCCTATGCATATGATGTTTGTCTCCATTTTTCTCGATAGTTGTCAAATGAAATAGTTTAATATATTTTATTTTGATAGTTTTCATATCAGTGCATTGTTATCAGTGAAGATGACATCAAATATACTTTATCAGTTTGTTGCCTCAAAATCAGTACCCAAACATAAATTTGGCTTTAGTAAGGACAGGGTTGAGTGGTAAAGGACAGGGTTGAGATTCTTCCGCTTTTTAGTATAAAGAAAATATGCTTTTTTGTCATTTTTTCTCTTGAACCTCCGCTTTTTTCTTTTTTCCGACAGTTTCCATCTTTTCTTTCACTGTAAATTTTTGGTTTTCTTTTTGAGAATTCCCTAAAAAAAAAGAGATCTTCAATTTTCTAAAGAGAATTCTCGAAAAATATGCTTGACCTCGCGGTATAACACTTTCGGGCGTCACCGGAAAGCGCATAGAATTCTCAAATCATCGCCGGAAAACGCATGGAATTTTCAAATTGCCTGTAATGTTAGCATCCACTTCAGAAGAGAGAATATTTTTCTATTATGTATTTCCGCAATTATGGCGGCGCTGTTACAGAGGATTATGTTGTAGCTTGATTATCATTTTCGTCAGGTTCCAATATAATATCCACTGATGCTGTTGCAGATATTTGCACCTGTTAGACATGGTGCAGTTTAGCTGAAATATGGATTTCCGCTCTTTTCTTATTGAAATTTCGATCATTTCTAAGATTGATACAAATCTGCATTACAATTTTATTGGGCTTGCTTGCAAGTCTTACAATAACGGAACCTACACACGTTTCAGACTTTCCCAAACTTCAGAAGTCACGTTCACTTTTACTGCGAATTGCCGACCTCTATCGGTATTATTTACGTCGGTGCGTGGTGATTATTTTTTTTGCTGAGCACTACGATGACGTAAGGACTGCTATTACCAAGATTTGCGCTACTATGGCGAATGCTATCGCCAATATTTACTATTCTGACGCTATTGTCGCTATTTCTGAAACTTCCATCATTGTGATAGTAAATTTTGTAGAATGTTACACCGATATCGCCTCTATTGCAGAGATTTCTACTGATATATTGGATGCTAACGTTGATGTTGGTGTGATGGTCAGTTTGATTATTGTTGCATTAGTACGATTGCCGAGATTTGCGCCAGTATGGTGACCGCTATCGCCAATATTTAAGTTGGAGTTGTTGTAATTTTCACCTAGACTTAAGCCATTTTAAAGCAGCTATTGCCGAGATTTGCAACGCCGTTTTGGTGTCATTCGTCTAGGCTTCTGCTGGTATGATAGCCACTATGTCCATGGGGATTGCGGGAGGGATCCTTGAAAATTTTGAGGATTCCATGAAGTATGCTTGAATGAAATATGCTTTTTTAGCTACTAATTTTTATTAGAAGGTTATTAAATATAATTCTTCTCATACTTATTTTGGGTGAATGTTGCATCTCTGTAACGTACAGGTAGTAAATATGTTTTGATGCCTAATTTTAGATTTCTAATGGCCTTGATGATGTGTTAAACTTAATTAAACTTTTAATGTAATTTATTGGATATTCTTTTTCTTTTTAATTACTTAAATTATTAAGTTATTAATTATTGTGTAATTTTTTTTATTATGTAGTCTTGTTTTGATAATTTACTTCTTAAAATATGTTTTGCGTACAAAGTATGGTGCAATTTTTTTGCTTGTGTATGTTTTTAGTCTTTTGGATCTTAAGCCAATCTCATCCCCAAAAGGATTTTTATCTCTCTTTTTTAACATGTGAACTTAAAATTTTACGTTCTGTTGTTGGTTCGGAAAAACGAAAAAACCGAAAAACCTTTTTGGCGTAATATATGGAGTATATTTCTTGAGAAGCTATAAGACTTTTCTAATCGATGTGTATTAATATTTCAGAAGAGAAAAAGCCTACAGTAAATGAATTGGCTAATCAAAAGGGGATTCTTCAACAAGCAAATGGATGGAAAGTCTATCATTTGTCTGCTCAAATGGAAGAAGTTGTAAGTGTTAAGTACTATGCCTAACTTATCAATATCTTTTGTCGATTACACATTTGTTTTTCAAGAGCTTAAATTGTCAGTACAGGTTCGTTTCTCTTGCTTTTTTGTGTTTTCTGAACTCCACATTGAAGGATTAAAAAGAAAATTGAATGATCATCATGTGTTATTGTTGTGATTTTATAGTCCACATTTAATTATATTAAAAATTCATGGCACACTTTAATGTTCTCAGCAATTTTACATTGGGAAAGTTTAGAAGAATACCTATTATTTTTAATAGTTTTATTTTACACTTTAATAGTTTTATTTCTACTTTTTCTTAAATGGGGAATTCAATATAACCTTTAAAAATATGGATTCGAAATTTTTGAGATTGGCATTATCATCAGCAACTGGAAAGCTCTGATGATAATGTCACCTCTGCCAATTACTGTCTTATTATGAATCATCTGTAGTTCAGTTGTAGTTTAACCAATTTTACAACTCTTTATTTTTATATATACATGCTTTCAAATATAACTGATTTTTTAAAAGGAAAATTAATGTAAAACCCCTAGCAGGGCTGTCACAGGCGACTCAAGATACTATTTTCAAGGCAAGACTACGGCCGACCAAACGGTATAGTGGTTAGCGTGGTGGCTTCTAGACCGCGAGGTTGCGGGTTCGAGTCCCGTGTTAGGCATGGGTGTTTGTAAATGTATGTTGGTTTGTCAAATGACGAAATGTTTCGGCGCATTATAGCCCTTGTGTTGCTGACGGCGCCAGATAATCTGAATACAACCAACCAAGGCAAGACTACTATGGCGACTTTTCTCGCCAAAATTGGCCTAAAAGCTACCTTTTCAGCTAATCTTGTTACTTTTAAAAATATTTGGTGACTATTTTTGGAAAAAAATCATTTATATATTTTATTTACAAGTAAAAACCCAGGAGAAACTCAAGTTTGATCATGACGTCAAAAGTAGTCGGTCTCTGTTCTTTTGGTCTGTGGCTTCCACCAATGATGTCACACTTATAGAGCTCGATTTAATCTGAACTTAAGAGATTGAACATTTTTCTTCAAGAGAACTTCTGTTTTCTGCTTTTATTGGTTCTGTGGTGAATCACTGTTAACTTTTGCTATGCATATTTCAGAAGTTACATAAGCGGCGTTCTGCAGAGTCCACCAAAATGCGTGAAATCTGTGTGAATACGCTTTGAAAATCAATTTCGCCAGATAGAATTAACCTTCTGCATGAATTCACGCATCGGCATCATAGTTAATTTTTAAAAAATAATCCATTTTATAAAATTTGGCGATCAATCTAACTATTTTTTCGAAGAACAGTGCTACCTCCCTATTCTTTTTCTGTGAAAATAGCACCCTTTTCTGAAAAAAAGAAATTTTTTTCGTTTACTTTCCAATGGAATCCAATATACTGATCACCCCCTTCTAAATTGCCAGTTACACGTTCGCATTCATGTTCAAACATGCCTTGCACAGACCAGTGACTGACTGAAGTCGTTGAATAGATGCTGATACCATGTGCATCAATAATAGGTAGATTGTAGGGGGACGTCCTACAATTTCCATATAATTTCATAAGTTCCTTAATTAAGTGTATTTCGCCGACTCTTCACCATGCCTTTTTGCACAAAATAGAGAAAAAAGGTAACCTCATGCATGAAAGCATTTAAAAAGTAGATTAACGCCGGCACCTGTGGCGTTGCGACGGAAGTGATGGTTTTATGTAACTTCGAACTAGAAACCAGAACTGTGTGTCACGAATATCATTACGGTATGTACAGCAAAGGTCAAACGCCGCGTTTTTTTTTATAGAGAGAACCTAAGATTTTGTTAATTTTACTATGTAAAGTTTATAGGTTTTAAATTTTTTTTGCAAAGCGATTTCAAATAGGGATACAGCTCTGGAATATTCAACATAAGTCGTTTTGGCCTTCTAATTGAATTTTTAAAAAATTTTAAAATTTTGATTACTTTTTTTAATTTGAATTTTTTTTACAAAGTGACTTTCAATAGGAATGAATCTCTGAAATTTTCAATAGAGGTAATTTTGGCCTTCTAAGATTTTTGAAAGTAGAATGTTAATATTTGAATAAATATTTTAAATTATTTTTTTTAAATAATTTTTTTTTTTACAAAATGGCTTCTAATATGGCTACAGCTCTGAAACTTTCAACATAAGTGGTTTGGCCTTCTAATTAAATTTTTAAAAAATATAATGTTAGGTTTTTGATTACTTTTTTTAATTAATTTGAATTTTTGTTACAAAGCGACTTCCAATAGGAATGGAGCTCTGAAATTTTCAACAGAAATAGTTTTGGCCTTGTAATTGGACTTCTGACAAACACACTGTTAAAATATTCTCAGAGGGCGGGGAGGGGATTTTGTTATTGTATTAACAGGGAATAATTTTTTTTGTTTCTCGACAAGGAAGGGATTTTAATATTACGAGTTTATTAAGAAATGAATCATATAGCGAGTGAAATGATCTAATGCTTACATAGCAATGAACCTTTCAGCGAGCATGTTATTCAATATTTGATTAATTTTTTACAAAGTGACTTCTGACCGGCCTAGAGCTCTGAAATTTCCAACATAAGTAGTTTTAGCCTGCTAATTAGACTTGTAAACATAATGCTACATTTTTATGTATTTTTTTTTTTTACATTTGTTAATTGATTTTTTACCAAGTGACATCTAATAGACGTACAATTCTGAAATTTTCACAAGAAGTGTCAAAAGCCAACACCACCTAAAGACAAGGCCTTACCACTTGTTTGTGACGTCATCAAGAGAAGTTGGATGGTTTCTGTTCATTGCAGTTTCATTATTTAGTGTAGTTTGAAAACAACATGAATAATTTTTTTTGCTCAGAGAATTCAATGCTAAATTTCAAAATGTTATACAGCATTAAAATATTCAAAACTTTTCATTCAATTTCTAATTACTAGAATAAAAATTTCCCAAGTTAAAAAGTTTTGAAATAAAATTATATAAAAGACACATTTTTTATATTTTTTTGCATTTATATATTTATCAATAGTGTAAATCTTATTGAAGTTTTTATCACACAGATAATATATTGAATTTTCACATCAGTTTAATTGTTTACACATAAAAAGAACACGGAACTGAGTTTAGAGTAATCAACTTCTTTTATTTACAATATTAACACAAACTATTAACTTAACAGATATATTACATACCTGCCAACATTAGCATTTTCAAATTAGTACAAATTTTATGGAACAAACCATTAGTTAATAGGTCATCAAAAATGATTATAAATAATTTGAAATTTGGAGAAGAATTGATTTCTATCATTACTATTATAGTTTTTTAAAATCTCTATTAAAGTGGAAATTTCTTCACAGCTGTTTACATTTGAAGGTATGCATATTTCATTTAATTTTGTTTTATGAACATTATCAATATAAATATTTAAAAGAAAGTTTATAATCTACTACTGTTGATTTTGTAATACGAGGTTCTGGGTTTAAAGTTAATTAAAAAAAATATCAATATTCCAGATTCTTTCAAATGAGACCAGTCAGCAGGTAAAGAAATGTTATTTACTTTTTCACAGAGTTCTTCGAATGATGAAAATGCCATCCTTGATGGCTTATCCTTCATCTCTTGTAAACTTTCAGCAATTGCCTTTTTCAAATGAAAATTCTCAATCCACTCTTTAATTTTAATCACGCTTCTCTGATGTTTGAAGTAGATGATAAATAAGAAGGGCAGTTAGGGAAAATAGTTGGCACAGCATTATTTGTCAGGCGAGAGTACTTCATCGGAGCCGATATTTTCTCTCCTGTCTTGCTGTCAAAAGCCTCAGCAACTCTGCATATATACTCATTTTGGTAATGTAAAAACACTCCTAGGAAAATATATACTTAAAATAAAAAAAAAGCTTAAGTATTATTAAAACAGTTGAGTTTTTCAAATAATTAGTTTAAGAAGAAAGGGGACGTAAGATGTATAAGGGAACTACAAAACAAATTATACCATTTCCACTAAGAGGACACATTTTAAATATAAATGAGATAATTAAGTCAAAATGTAGAAATAAATACATTCGTATACACATTTTAGTTAAAAATCCAAGTCCGGTACAGATTCTGGTTTGTTTTTGGAATTGTTTGCATAAAACTGCGCCAAATTATGGCAACTATAAGCAGTTTATTTTACATCAAGAAAATTGCCATTTTTTGGGCAAAAATCACCTTGGTGCAGAATTCATGGCAGACTTGGAATTTCAATCCATATTTTAATTTTTGCACTATGGAATTATCGGTCATCAATTTAAAAAAAAATGTCAATTGATTAAATAAAAAAGAAAACAATGATAGAAATGCACTACAGGGACTTGAGTATTGTTAGTAACTATTTGGAGTTAAAATAAACAGCTAAATGTCAATTATGGTTGCAATAAAACTGTTTGAGAAAATAGGACATATAGTGTAGCAGTTTAGTCAAATTTAAAAACATTTCTAATAAAAACATACCAAAATTTATCATTAAAAACATTTATATAAGTCAATATGCCAAAGATTTGTACTTACCCTTGAATATTTTGTGGGTTTGAATACTGGGGATGGATTGGATCCATTTCTGACGCAGTTCCGGATCTTCGGGAAACTTAAAAATGGACACTTGGTTGTCTGGGTTGCAATTTCCACTACAACTAGTTACACAACAGGTATCATAGATGGCATACTTCTCAATTAAAATTTATAAATAATAACGCTCGCAAATAGTTACTCAATTACAAGTCTGTTCAAAACTATAAATAATGGCGCTCGCAAAAAGCTACCACTAGCATCAACGCCATTGCTAAGCCTAAATACAAATGTGCTCTGCTGCTGACATAGGGAGGAAGTATAGAAACTAGATCTAACTGGTTCAGTATAACTTCTTGTGATGACGTCACTACAACCAGAATTGAGAGTGATTGGGCCTTGTACTTTAGGTGGTGTTGCAAAAGCTGGGACTTATAATACACAATGACGTATTTCCGCAATGCTGGGTCACGCAGCTAGTTCAAAGTATAGTTTTTCAGGATTGTCATACTATTAATTTTAGTATTTGAGGATACTATTTCGGCTACTTTTTTTTATGTTTGAGGCTACTAAAGCAACTATTTTAATGCTATTAAGCTGTGGCAGCCCTGCCCTAGTAATATCTATTATTATCATACATTTTCAGTCAATCTTTAAATTCAACCAATATATGGAGTTGATTGATAAAATAAATATATGAGAAGAGACAAAAAAAAAAAAAGGACAAAAGATAATCTATTGATAAATTGTTACTTTTTCGTACTAAACTCAGAAACATGGTTCATGGTTTTCAGCATCTTATATATAATTTTTTTTCTCATTAGATTGAATTGGAAGAGTCTGTTTATTCTCGGCTTTCCCATCTGCTAGAGTTTGTTGAAAAAGATCCACCAACTCTTAGGAGTAGGAGCATCTCTAATTCCGATGAAGATAGAATAGTAAATAAGCTTACAGATTTAATAAAGGTAACCTTTAGTGCATTTTTTGTATCTGAACATTTGATATTAAGTATATATAACTAAAACTAATCGAGTTATTTATATAGTATTTACTATTATATATTGCTTGTAAATAATATATTATAAAAAAATTTGGACAAAATGTTTAAGCATGTTGCTGAAAAGTTAAATTTTTAAATTGTCACAAATTTATTTAGTGAAGTCCTTGTTAGTTTTCTAATCACAAATATAATAAAATAAATATAGTTTTTAAACAACTAAATGCGCAGTTGGCATCCAAATAAAAGATGTATCTATATTTTCATAAAATTTCAGATATATCAGACGAAACGGTCGTTTCGCCGCCAACCTTAAAAAGGCAGAAACGACAGTAAGTATCTATTCTCTGCACAACTTAGAGCGAAAAAGCCGAAATTGACTATTTTCTATCGTGCTTACGGAACTTCACATAATTATACAAAAAATACCATTGATTCGTCTCGGTGATATCTTTTAAAGAAAAAAAAAAAATGGAGTACCTAGGATAAAAGACAACGAAGAAAAAAAATATTGAAATTTCCAAAACGAAATAAAAAAACGAGTTCTAGCCCGATTTTGATGTAAAAATTTAGACAAACGTCCAGCCCTAACTAAGCTATAAATCTTCAAACGGATTGAATTATACGATGCGGAATGTTTCAACTTAAAATCCTACGCTGGTTTGAACTTCATTACATAATTCTTACTATTTTAAATTAATTTAAAACCACTTTTTTTCATTTCATAATTTGGCGACAGATAAAGGCGATCAGCATGTAATTGAGGTTCAGATATGCATGCCAAAAGTTGCCAAACAGGTTTGCCATCATTTCGAAGTTAGTTTTTCCGACATGTTAGGCTTAAGTGAGAATGTACGTAATGTTTAAGTATTGGCAGAACGAATCGGACTATAATTATATAGCTTATAACATCTTTAAAATTGAAATAATTTAATTTTTGAAGAGACAGAATTAAAGAGAAATATTTGTTCTTCATATTGTATGTGTTATTTGAATTGTATGATAATTTAGAGTGAGTTAACTTTCAAAAATATTTTAATTTCGGGAAATCTCCGTTGAAAAATGAAAATAATCATATTTTGTTGTAAGATACTATGGGCTGAGTATAAATGTGGAGGTTATGTGAGCTGACGTCACAGTCAATTCATTACAGCGGGACTAAATAAAACACGCATTGCGATTGGCTAATGGAATTTGCAAAAATGTCATTCGTTTTTAAAGAATTTGTTTACTTTCCGTTGTAAAATGAAATCGTAGAATCATATATCATCAAAATTATAATTTCATAGTGAATTTTAAAATTGTTGTTAAAAAAATATTTTAAATTTTGTCAAATATCAGTGGGTTATTATGTGAACCAAAATAATGCTTGGTATAATAAAAATAATTTATATTGCAATAATTAGACTGTAAAAAAACTTGTAATATTTATTTGTAACAATTTATTAGAATGGCTTTGTATGTTAAAGGTGCCGGATTTAATTCCTGGGTTAGGGATGTTCGTTGTGATTCGGAATCCACGTTAAGCTGTGGGTCCCGGACTGATTAGTCGTTATATTATGCACTAAAATAGGTCGTTGTGCAGACAAACTAACCAATCGAGCTGAAACTTGGCAGACAGGCTCTTTGTCGATGGCAACGTATTTCATTAAGTTTTGGGGGTTGAGTTACCATACACAAGTTTCTAGTACTCGTTCGTGGTCGATTTTGATGGTTACTCCTGTCCGCATTCAATCAATTTGTCAATTTTCAAGAAGATTTTGGCATGTAAGATATCATTTAACTCATCTTGAAAAATTATGAATATTCATGGTACCAGGTGTACCATAGGTGGTACTACTTCTGGTTTATCAATTTTGAAAATAAATATGGCATGTTGGGAGTCGTTGGGCTTGTTTAGAAAATTTTGAATGTTTAAGGTACTAGGTATAGTATAGGTAGTACCACTTTCAGTTTATCAATTTCCAAGATAAATATGACAAGTTGGGCTTTTGTTTTGATGAATTATGAATGATTAAAGTACCAGGTATGCTATTGGTACCACTTCCGGTTTATCAATTTTAAAGATAATTATTGCATGTAAGGTATCGTCGAACTCAGTTTGAAGAATTATGAATATTCTTGGTACCAGGTGTACCATAGGTGATAAAGAGAAAAACGATGAAACGGACAAATTCAAAAAATAGAAGTCGCCAGTATTTAAAAAGATATCCCCCCAAAAAACACTTTGGAAAAGTAGAAAAACCACCAACCTCAAAAACACAAAAAACTTTCATGCAATAAAAAAATCAGAAACATGATGAAAATTTTCAGCCACAAACGCAGTGATATAAAAAATGGCCAACCTCTGATTACAACTCTCGATTGTGACTCGCTTAAGAATGTATGCTTACTTAGTTTATTTTTAAAATTTAAGTTCCGCTCCCATAAAAATTTACGCTGCTTGAGGTTGGCACCCGTCTTAATCACTAACCTTAGCCCCCCCCCCCCCCCCCCCTTCCCGTCTCCTCTCCCCAAACAAGAAACACTTTCCAAAATGCATGTATCAACCAAACAAAAGAATATCAAAAACATTTCAGTTTCTTACTTAAAAAATTCTTAATAAAGATTCAAATGCGAGCGTTTGAGTACAGTTTCTCTATACTATTTTGAAAATTACATCTACATGAACATGAAGATTTACACTACTTAGTATTTCCTATCCATCCAAATGAAATCATATCTTCTCCAATATTCGTGCAAACAGTCATAAATTAGTTTAAACGCAAGCATTGTTAATATTCCTATAACGGGCGCCAACCTCAAGCAGCGTAAATTTTTATGGGAGCGGAACTTAAATTAAAAAAATAAACTAAGTAAGCATACATTCTTAAGCGAGTCACAATCGAGAGTTGTAATCAGAGGTTGGCCATTTTTTATATCACTGCGTTTGTGGCTGAAAATTTTCATCATGTTTCTGATTTTTTTATTGCATGAAAGTTTTTTGTGTTTTTGAGGTTGGTGGTTTTTCTACTTTTCCAAAGTGTTTTTTTGGGGGTCTCCTATTTTCAACCTCTGTTATGAACTTAGGTTTACTGAGAATTGCCCATTTTTTCCCCTCTGATTTGTAGTTTTCACAGTAGTAGACATATAATTAGAACTAAAATATTCTTTAAAATCAGTTCAAATATGCGTGTCATGCACACTCCAAAGCCAAGTTAAATGTTTAGATATTAAGAAGTTTCAGTAAGAAGCAGAATGAAAACTAATATAAGTCTAGGTTTGTGAGGAATTGCAAGTTTCTAAAATTGCTTAATCCAAATTTTCAAGCTTTATTGACTTAAGGCAATTTATTGTGTTTCCTATTTGTGTTCTCAGTTTATAGTTAGGTTTATAGTTCATCAAAGTAATTTTCTAATGCATCCCATAGAAAATTCTCCTTTGTTATCTGATCCCACCTGTTATAGTACTTCCCTTATTAAAGCAGCTATCTTACCAAAATCTGCATACTCGATTGTTGTCACGATTCAATCTCCTTTGGTATACACTTTTGGATCTTGCTACTTAGCAAAATCTATCTGTATAATTCCTGTTGTAATAATATTCTGTGCATACTTAGATGCAATACCTCTTTTCAATCTCTTATAAATAAGACATTTGATTTCCGCCTTCTAACCTAGGAAGGTGTATTGTTTATGCTGTAGAATTACTTCCTAGTCAGTCCTGTTACTTAAGGATATCTTTTTACTTGTGATTTAAACTTAGTTAAGTGATAAATATAAACTTCATAGGAAATGGGAGGCTGCTTTCATTCTGCTGTTATATTACTTGTTCACTTGTATCATGTTTCTTTCAGGGTAATTTGCAGAGAAGCAAAATAGTTCAAGAGCAGGTTGCAGAATCAAAACAGCAAGCCATCAAGGTATTGGATCATAAAACAAACATTGTCGAAATGGTAAACAAGTACATTAGCAGACGCCCTCTCAAGAAAAAAGAGAAATCGTGACCCAAGTAATCCTGCATGCTGAATTTTTTTTAACGAATCGGAAGATTTCTCTAAAAGATTTTATATAAGCATTCCCTGCAAAAGACATTTGGAATGTGTTGCGTATAAGGAACTTTATCTCACTTTGTGACATTGTGCATTTTAATGTTTTGTCCTGGAGATTTATGAAAATTTTGTAAATATTTTAAAATGAATATTTTAAAATGTGTTGCAAATAAACTTTAAAAAAAAATATCATCCTCGCCAGCAGTCTCAACAATTGTACAAAATGTAGAGTTTTCATTGTCCATAGACATTAAATATGTTTTAGTGCTCATTTGTGTGGTTGTATGTATATTGACGTGCGTGTATGTAACTGTACCAACTGACAATACTCTAATGAAATTTTTAATCTAAAAGTATTAAGTTATTTTTCCTTTTTAACAAAAAGTATATTATCTGACAACAAGAAATCTACTTTTTACTTGTTCACTTTTAAATTATTTTCTTTTTCAAGCATTACTAGTCTTTTCAAACCACCTGGCTTTTATAATAGCAAATTTTTCTTTGAAATTTGACTGTTCTTTTATAATAGTAGTTCAAAAAATAAATTTAAAATCTTACGAGTGATTTTATGAATAGCTATATTGTGTTGAATTTCTGCTAAAATATTTTTTATCGAGCAATTTGTTTGTGATGTTATATAGCTTGTTGTATATAGTTTCTATTTTGAAAGAAAGGGTAATACTTTTGTAAAGTTTATTGGCTTGTAAATAGAAAAAAAATATGTCTATTTATTTCATTAATATTAGTATGGCTACATCTATATGTGGCTGTTCATTAATGAAGCAGAATATACAATTGTGCTGATTAGGAATTTCTCTTGGATTGTATGCAATTGTTATATAAATTTTTTTGAGAATTTATTTCCATTATAACCAAATCTATTTTTTGTTTTTCACCATTGAAAAATTTTCAGCAATGGTAATTATATCTGAGGTCTTTGGTTGAAGATAAATTTTTTAAAAAGTAAAGTATATTGTGTTAATATTCTATTGCATGAAGTTGCTTTTTTAAACTGCTTTTACTTTCTCATTGTATGATTTATTTATTAACATGTTCTGAGTAATGCCTGTGCAGTGGTTTTAAAATCTGCAACATAATTTTTATTTTTATTATTTTGGATTAGTTAATCCATTGTTTAAATGAGGAGTGCAGAAACAAAAAACGCTAAATAATTTTTGAAAATGTTTTTTTTTTTTTTTTTTTTTTTTTTTTTTTTAATTTGGGAATTTCTATTATGGTTTTGGCAAATTTTTACATGGCAATTGAAACCTGTAAGAAAACCACTAAATTTGTTTAAAATCCCTGAAATACAATGATCGAAGCAATCTTAGACGTATATCATTTTAGACTTGAAAAATAATGACCGATTTTTGATTTAGAGATTTTTGTTCCAACGCTCCTCATATATAATGCATGTTTTTGTTTTTCATAACATTTTATAAAATATTTCAATAAAGAATTTTTGTGAATTTGGTACAAAAAGTCTTATATTAACTTTGTAGAATTTGGTGCATTTAATGAAAATTAAATTAAAATTAATGGTGGTTCTGCTGTTTCATTTTATAAAGTTATTTTTTGGAGTAGTGGCTCTTGTCCTTTTTATGATTCGCTATCCGTCTTGCCCTATAGTTAGTATAATTTAGCACCCTTTGTAATACTAGAAGAAATAGTAATAAATGTAAAGAAAATATGTAGAAACAAAATATTTTAATTTTATGTAAATTGAAAAATTGTTTGCAAAAAACCATTTATATGCAAAAAATAACTGAATTGCAATCATCAGTTTCTTGGACACTGTCTAGTTTGATTGATAAAGTAGATTTTCTTTCAAGAAAGGTGAATATTTTTTATTTGTGTTTGATAGACAGAAAAGATTTTTTTTATGAACTAAAAAAATGTTTACACACTGAAACATGATGTACACAGACTACAGGAAAATAGCAGATAAATAAGCTACAAGAAACAAACATAAGTAATGTTTTCAAAAATATACTAGAAAAACCATTATTGTTGATAATGGAATTTTTATTAAACATTCTAAATTCTTGTATAATGCATAACCTCAAGTGGAAAACAAAATGTTTTTTGGTATGAATGTCGTTGACTGTGAATGATAATCACACCTCAAATTTTTCAGTAAATTCAATTGTGAGATAACTGTAATAAAATCTTCATATCTTGTAGGGGAAAAAAGTAATTTGTCATGGTTTTGAATATTGCATGCTCTATTGAGAAAATAAGAAAACAGCAAAATGAAGTTCAGAATACTTTATTTTATAAAGTTTTATTTTCTCTTGCGAAAATATAACATTCAAAGCTAACTTGCAAGGTTTTGATTTTTTGAATAACCTGACATTTATGAAAAAATCATACATGGGTATAGGAGCAATATGAAAGAAAGAAAGAAACGGACATAAAATATACAAAGCTATATATTTTTTACCATAACTTGACTTGGATCTAAAGTTAAAAAAAATAAAAATAAATCTGGCATTTTGAATATAGCGACTGTTTCAGTTAACCTCTGCGTTTCAGTTTATCTGTAATTGGGTAATCACTGTTCATATACTGTATTAAGATTAATTTAAGTTTTCTGATTTGTGAAGTGGCCACAAAACAAAATAAAAGGACAAGTTTCTTATAATTGCTTTTGAGAAAAGTTACTACTAATAATGTCAAATTAATATTAATTACTTGGAATGTTTACAATTCGGCAATAATGCTCTTCTTGCAGTATGTATTCATGTATTTTCATTAAATAAATCAACAAAATCTTGAGTCAAAAATATTTATTGAAGTCAACTAAGCTATGTGCCTTGACAATATAACTTGGGGGATCGCACATAACGACTCAAGTTTAATTTGTAGGCCAAAAATATGTAGTTTTTCATGGCGAATTCATTAGATGTAGCAAGAGTGAATTTTTTTGTGTAGTGAATAAAGATCAAAATGCACATATAATTTGCTCCTCATGCTTTAAAATTTGGAACATTTGTTGAAATTTCTACATAATAAAGGAAAACAATTTCAACCTCAAATAGTAGAGCTAAATGTCACAGTCAAGTTAAAAGTAGTGCATATATATTCAGTTAATAAAATGTTATTCTTTTACATAGTCTTTCCTATGAAGCTTAGCCCACGGCGTACAAGAGTTCTTCACTTCATATTTCACATTTTTATTTGTGTAAACAGATCCTTTTTTATAGTGTTGGGCTTCAAGTTGAGTATCGGAACTACGATCGCATTCCAATTTAAATCTTGCAAAATTTTCTTTTTTGACGTTTGTTTCTGACGTTTGTGTCGAAAAAAAATCTGTGTCTTTATAATTGTTGAAATTTGAACTATTTTGATTGAAGCAGGTGTTCAAAGTTGTTCTTTTTTCACTATTTGAAACGATGTTTGAAGGATTGAAATTGGAATAATCACGTTTATCAGGTCTCTCATATTTTATATTTCTATAGTCGTTATAGTTTACTGAAGAATTTGAATATTTATTCCATGGGACAACATATTTACTCGATGTTTTATCTTCACCTGCTGTGTATTCTCTTTTCATGGTTTTGTGTGTTAGGCGAGTTTCGTTTATTGAAGTCTCGTGGCTAGTTTTGAATAGAGATTGATCAATTGAATCTTCATTGAAGGTTTGGTGGTTAGTGGGGTAAAAAAACCTTTTGACAAATTTTATTGGCGAGTTAGAATAATTTTGACGGTCATTCTCGCTCGGAATTCTATATGAAGTTTCAGTTGAACAATTACTTGCTCCACTATTTGAGGAAAGAGATTGTTGATTAGGTTTTTTATAGTTTCTGTTTGGCTCATTCTGGTCACGATTGTTTTCATCTGCAGCAGCACTACTTAAAAAATTGCCTAACTTTTTTGAAAATTTAGTTTGTGAATCTGAATGGATATCTCTACTCTTTTTGGACTCTTTTCGACTTTCTTCAATTTGATCTTCATATCGTTTATTTGGGGAAATGTCACACTTTTCGCTTCGATTATAATACTTAGTATATTGATATCCCTTTTGTCTTTTGGGTAAGTATTCATGAGTTGCACTAGATCCATCTTGCTCAAAAGTGGTTTCTTTTGAAGTTTGGTGTTCTGAGAAGCTATCATCACCTACTAAAAATGTTGATTTAGAAGTAGTAGGCGAGATAAATTTTTGAACACTTTTATATACCACCTTGTGAGTTTGATTCTTTTTATTGTATGAAGAACGCTTTTGTAAAGGTGTTTCTCTAGAATAACCAATTTCCTCATTGTGAGGCGATACATATTTGAATGTGCTAGTATTTTTACAATTTTTGTTGTCTGTAATACTGATTTGATTTATTTTCCTTATTATTTCGGTTTTCTTTTTCTCTTCCATCCATTCAAGTCTCCTCTGAACTTTTCTATCCAACGCTCTTTCTTTCAAACGTTTTTCACGCTCAGATTGTAGAAGTATATGAAAATCATTACTTTCCTTAATGTATTCCAACTTTCTGCGTTCCTGAATTTGTTTAACAAAATCCTTTAAATCATTTTTTATAACAAGGGCTCTTTCCTTTTCTCGAACACTACGGGCACGCTCTGCCAGAACAGTCTCAATTCTACGATTTTCGTCTATTTCCCACGTACTTTTATTCACTGCTTTGTCCTCTTCATACTTCTTGATGAGCAGAGGCACTTCTACAATTCTTTTAGCCCGTTCCATGTGATCAGTCGTTCTGTCCTGCTTACGAAGCCTCGAGGCCAGTCCTTTCTTCTCGCGAGTAATTCTCTCAAAATGCTTGGAAAAAATTACTTCGGAATCCAAGTCTTCCAATTCATTGATGTCCAATTTTTCCACTATGTCCCCAAATTCTGACTTTTTCAATATCTCTATTTTCTCTTGTAGTATCTTCCGTTTCATCTCTGCTTGTTGTTGGATTCGCTTTTGATGAGCTTTTTCTTCTGCCTCTTTAACCAATCTTACCCTTTCTGCAGCTTCGAATTCCAGCTGCTTGGCTGTCATCAGGTTCTTCTCTTGTTCCTCCCTTTCCAGGCGCAAATTCTCAACCATTTCCTTATGCTTCTCAATAATTTTCTTTCTTTGTAGAATCCCTTTACGATCATCGCACGATACTCGTAAGTATTGCTCAGTGACCATTTTACGCACGGCGTTTTCTTCCGTCATAAAATAGTTTGGCTCAAGATATCTTCCTAACATTTTCAGCGAGGAATAAACTTGAGATAAGTAGTTCATGCTTTTGTCTTCTGGAAGTTGACGCACTTCCAGTCCACCCTCGTTATTCGAACTTTGAAAAAAGAGTACTGTATTGAAACGCAAGCAGGAATTTATGTGATCTAATCTGACTGGAATGTCATATCTTCGCGCTGCTTCTACAACAAACCTTTCAACGTAGAAGGTATCAGATATCGGCACCAAAGATATGAATTTTGACCATGTCATTGTTTCGTAGATTTTTGATAGCTGGGTAAGAAGGAGTACAATGAATACATCAAGTACAGAATCCAAATACTTACTTAAACTATCGTGATGTAACAATGACAATTGACTAAATGCTTTTGTGAGGCTAATTATTTTATTTCCCATATTCAGGGGATCCAGCTCTTTTTCAAGAAGATTAAAAAGTTCTCGTATTTCTGTCTGTGTAACTGATATTACTTCATGCCGCTCAAGATCTTTAACTAACGTTTTACGACTAAGCTTACTTGAGTAGTTAAGTAGCGATGACAATGATCGGTGCTTCTTTTCAGAAACAGAGACATCATTTTCTGCTAATAGATCGATTGTGGGATTATTTGGAGGGAAAGGAACAGCAATAACGGATAATACAACAGCTGAAGACAAAGCAGACACTTCTTCAGTTCTTACATTCTTCTTTAGTTCTTTTGTCAGTAGAAAATAGCGGAATAAAGCAGCTGAGTGATATAAGTGATCACCAGTTTTTAAAAACACACCGGCTAATTTTTCGTAATAATTTGCTATGATTTTTGTATTACCCTGTCTTTTTATCGACCCGATCATTAAATGAAGATTTTCAGTAGCTTTAAAAACTTCTTGCCACAATTCTAGTTTGATAGCGATTTCCAATTCAAGTAATCCTGTTTCTAAATACAACGCAAGTGCTTCAGGGTTATTTAATGTACTTAAGTATATTTGGGGTTTCTGTTTGAACCCAAGATGAACTTTGAATACATTGCAAAGTTTACGAAATTCAATCTTTCGCTGGTACTTCATGCAAAATTTTAATGCTTTTTGTGCAACGTAATGATACAATTTTTCTATCTGAGTGTTTCGAAGGAGATCCAAGCAAAAACGATAACATTCCCAGTTGAACTTTATCCATCGAAATAGCTCAATATAACTTTTGATTCCGCTTTTGCTGTTATTCACAAGCTTCAAAATTTTCTCAAAAGTTATTGTTCGGTCAAGAGAACATAACTCGGTGGTATCATAGATTAACAATTCTTTAGTTGTGGTTTCAATTTTGTTCTCTATTAGACAAATCAATCGCCTTATAGCCTCTTCCCAAGACTTTAAATCTACGCTATGACATATATTTCGATATAAGTACAATCCATCTTTTACAGTTGCAGGCATTCTGCAATCTACACAAACGTCCAGCAATTTATTAATTATGGCTTCATGCGTATTTTTTAATATATGGTTCTTCTTGTTTTTCAAAATGTCATACAGGCAATCCACTGCTTCATCTTGCTTTCCAAGTTCTAAAAATTCATTTGCTCTTTTAAGAGCATTTTCTGGGTTGTTAAAGTTCGACATTAGCAAAATCAAGTTAAGTTTCTATTTTTTTTTACCAAAGAATTTCAAACTGTTTTCGGAATTTTTTAGTTGACCGTTTCATCTTTCTAGGATGTTGTTGCCATTTTAAAAATGCGTTTTAAGTGAAACTTAATTTGTTTTTTATGCCGTGGAATAATGATATTTGATTTTTTAATGACACTTCTTACATTGAAAGTTGTTCTACTGTAGTGGTGAATAAGAAAATTTGGGTATTTTAGTTTAAATTTACTAAAAGTTTAACAAAAAACTATTTTTTGAAGTTTAAAATATGTAAAGAAATTGTAATACATTGATAAAACAAAATAGTTTGCAAACCAAATTTTGATCCAAGCAACTTCTTAGTATTTCAAATAGTACAAGACGCAGAAATTATCGTCGGCAGGATTATTTGCAGAGGATGCAGATCGCATATGGGGAGGGGGGGAGGGGGGGGAGGGGCGGAGGGGCAATAGGTAAAAGTTTGTTTTCAAACCTGGATTTTTCAAAGATGATTATTGAATTTCCTAGAGAAATGTTAAACAATAGATAAGTATTAATTTTTCGTTTAAATGAATGATTTAATACCCATATTATACTTAATATTCCAGTAAATTATACCACTTTACTTCACTTTATTTTTCAATGTTCAAAATCAGGCGTTTCTCAGGCGAATGCGTTTCTGTTAAGAAAACACTCAGTGAACTCTCAACGATCAGCTAGACAATCGACTTTAGACCATTTTTAAGAGCGGCTATCCGTGTCTACTCATTTAGGAAAGTCAAATTTTTCATATTGTCGATATGTGTTGATTTGAGCAAGAGTCTTCGAATTTGTTGCTGGGAACCTTGACTCTCAAACTAAAGTACAGTGTCAAGTTGATGTTTAGATCATGTATTGGCTCCAAATTGAATTGTGACTAAGACGTTTACAGATCAAAATTATCGCTAAACCCGGAAACAGTGATATTTTAGTAACAAAATAATATAAAATTGTTGAGATTCTTGTTACTAAATGTCGATACAATTCTTAAAAGCTTATATCATTCCTACTTCAATTAATTCATTTGTAATAAAGCTACTGAAAAGTATATCCAATATCACCATTCTTGCAATATTCCTATATGAAATGTTCAAGCTCTAATAATGTTCTGGACTAGATGAAAAGGAACGTTGGGTGCTATGAAATACCATTTACATTTAAGAGTAATATTCATCAATAAAATGATTTAAATCCGAAGACCAAGTAAAATTTGCCCAGTTCACCCGACCTCTGAACTTTTTACAGTTAATTTTTAGGCTTAAATATTTATTTAAAAAATTAAAACAAAAAATAGCATTTGGAGCGTAATATGTAATTGTTGGGTTATATGAAATTGCATTATAGTATAGTTATTAATACAGCAATAGATTTTAAAAATTAACCTGCATGAAATTCTCAAAAAAAAAAAAAAAAAAAAAAAAAAAAGGTAGAAATACTTGCTCAACAGCGGACGATGTGCCAGGTCCATATTTCAAGCATGTATAATTTGACAATATTTAATGTCTGAAATATTTCTCTTATAAGGTGGAAATCCTATCACAAAACCCCCGGCCAATTTAAAGGTTTTCACTACCAAAATGTCACCAATTGGACGACTTTGGTTAAAAAAAATTTCATCGAAATTTCAAGTTTTGAATCCGATATCTCTAACTGGAGCCAACGTGCGATTGGTTGGTTGTTTTTAGATTATCTGGCGCCGTCAGCAACACGAGGGCTATAATACGCCGAAACATTCGTCATTACACTGTTAAAAATTTTGTTCCACCTTGCACCAAAAATTGGTTCCCATTTAGCTGCCACCAACATTTGGTGCTTAGTTTCACGATTTAATGGTGCAACCTCGGACCGTAAGCACCACTAAATCGCGAAACTAAGCACCAAATGTTGGTGGCAGCTAAATGGGAACCAAATTTTGGTGCATGGTGGACAAATTTTTTTAACAGTGTAGACAAGCCAACATACATTTACAAACATCCATACCAACACGGGACTCGAACCCGCAACCTCGCGGTCTAGAAGCTAGCACGCTAACCACTATACCGTTATATTGGTCCGTCGAGGCAACGTGTGAATTTCCCCTCTGAGAGGACTCGTTTGTAAAATTAAGAGATTATTATAATATATCTCTAAAAGTACCATCAGGCAGATTGATTAGCGGGTCCACATACTTATGAATTGAAAAGTCATCACATATACTTATTTTTGAAAGATCAGCTTGAAATATTTATGTTTTAAGTTTAATTTACAAAATGGGTTTATGTACAAATTATGAATTCGAACAAAAAAGATTGCCTCGGTTTCTTGTAAAAGACCAAATTTTGATACACATAGAGGAATTGTACAGCCAAAAATATTGCTAAACTGGCAATTTCTAAAATAATGAAAATTCGAAAACAAAAACGGTAAATTACACCAATCCGTTCCAAATTTAAATCCAATGACCAGTATTAAACCTAATTGAAAGTTGTACGATGTTCCACACACCTAGTTAAAAGGTGTGTCGTGATGATCATGAACATGCCACAAATGTCACCATACGGTGGAATCTCACTCACAATAAATATTATCGCTTTGCATAAGATTCGTTAAAAAAAGTTTTAAAAATTAATAAATAGAATATTAGAATGTGTTTCCATTAAAATTTTTTCAAGCCTAATTTATCAACTTCATTAAATATGTTCCTTTGAGATATGCTGTTCCAATGTTATAGAACACTTGAAAAATGAATAAGTGCGGATTTTTTTTATTGATATATTTATGACCTAAGGTAATCATTAACTTTAAAAAGCTTTTTAAAGATCAGAGAACTACACAAAAAAGTGTTTTAGTTTTTAAGACGCAAGAAAGTAAAGTTTTCAACGTGGAAAAAAATGTGGGGAGTAAAAATTGTGTTGCGTTCCCCTTGATTCAATTATGACCCCCCCTCCCCCCTACACCAAAAAAAAATATCACTTTAAGTTTGAGTTTCTAGGTTATTGCGTTCGAACATAACTTGGGATGCTGCGACTTAATGCATCAGGGTTTGTAAGTGTCAAGTTATCGTGGCAAACAGGAAGCATTAAAAAAAAGGACAATGTTTTTTTCCTTCTGCATTTTTAAAAAAAATTCATGAAAAGGTAATTATTTCTCGTCTAGAGTGCAATCATTAAGTGAAAGGGAAAAAAAAAAAAAATATTCATAGAAGAAATTTTTTCTGTTAACTTAAAAGTTACAAAAGTATGAATATTGAAGATCAAACAAAGGAAAGTCCACCCGTCAATAAATTAGAGGATAATCAGTTTTTCTCTAATAATTTTGCAGTGGAGCAGCATGACACATGAAATTGTCATTAAAGATTTAACTTTATAAAATATAATGATAAGTAAAACAATACAGTCGCAAAATGAAATGCAAAGTGTACAGTACAGTAGGGGCATATGCAAAAAAACAAAAGATAGAATTTACTGTACTGTATCTAGCATTTGAAAATTTAGGTGTAAAATACAGTAAGGGATTCTTTCTAAAATCACACCTAAGATGGCACATTTTTACAAAGTAGTCTCAAGAAAAATTGTACGAAACCTCCCAAAATTTTGAACTCACAGTTGAACTGATTAGAGTTAAATGGTAACCTCCACCTTCTCTGCGTTTGTGTCTAAAGACCAGATTGAAGAATAAAGAAGTTAATTTCCCTTAAATTTAATTTTTGGATAAATACAAAAGCTATTTAAGCTGGAATTTTATCGGGCTTCTGCGTGGGCAATGAAATATATAGGCCTACTTTTTACATATTAAGTGGCTTGAGTTTCTTGTTGAGGGAATATCAAGAGAATAAAAATGTCAAGACAAGCAGAAAAGGTTGACAAAGCTAGAATAGAAGAGTCCTAGCATCTGAATGATAAAAATAGAAAAAAAAGAAAAAAAAAAGAAGTGCAATAAAATTACAAAACAAAAGAAATTGATATCTTCTGAAAGTAGTGAGCACTACAAAGACATGCATACAGAATGCCGTGTAAAATATATCATTTATAAATCATGCTATTGTTACGAATTTTTCCGCTGAGGCAATGATGGTACAGTTTTCACGGTATAAAAATATTTATTCTCTCTTCAGAAAACTCACAAAATTTATCCACAGGCAACAGTTTAATTACTCTCAAGCTTCAGCACAAGCTTCAACAAAAATAACTTCGAATTCAGCGATTATACAAGCTCACTCCAATAGGTAAACAAAGCGACCAGCTTTCAACGAAATCCGAAGTCAATCTGAAAACTTTCCCGTTCTCCAATCTCTTATATACAAGCGCGTGAGACATTCTCGAAATTTCTAGCCAATTCATCGGAAACGAAATATCTCGAACCTTCTCGATTGCTTTAGGTGTTGCCACCTTTATTTAACTTGTATAATCGCTATTAATTAATAAATAAAATAAGATAAAAATAAATTACAATAGAATTTTGAAATAATACGTCACTATTTACAATATATACAGACAATTTGTGCAACATTTCCCCTTTCTTAAAGACTGCACGTCCCGGGCAGTGAAGTCCTTAAGAGGAAAGACAATTCAATCACTTCTACTATAATATGGGGCTAGTCTATTGTTATGTACAACTCTAGGTTTACAGGAGGGTGTCCGTTGAATCCTTACCACGACGTCGTTGATCTTCTTAAGGACCACATACGGCCCTTCCCAGTTCGTCTGGAGCTTAGGGGAGAGTCCTTTCCGACGTTTAGGATTCCATAACCACATCTTGTCACCTTCCTGGAATGAACGTTCCGTGGCCTTGGCATCGTAGCGGACCTTCATGCGCTCCGTCATGATGTTGATTCTTTCTCTGGCGAACCAATGTACGGCTTCCAAACGTGCCTGGAAATCATCTAGATACTGGACAGGCGAGGAAGGAGTGTCCGGTGGTCGTCCAAAGAGGAGATCGCAGGGTAGTCTAAGGTCTCTTCCAAAAATCATTTGAGATGGTGTATAGCCGGTGGTCTCGTGAGTAGCACTTCTGTAGGCCAAAAGGAACAGTGGAAGTTTCTGATCCCAATCTTGCTGGTTCTTGGAAACAAACAAGGAGAGATGATTCAGAATTGTTCTATTAAAGCGTTCGACCATTCCATCGGATTGTGGGTGCAGGGGAGTTGTACGAGTCTTTTCCATGTCGAGCAAGTCACACAGCCCAGTGAAGACAGCAGAGTTAAAGTTCGTCCCCTGGTCAGAATGTATCAGCAGGGGTACGCCAAATCGGGAGATCCAGTTCTGTACGAGAACTTCTGCTACGGTTGTGGCTTCCTGGTCCGGAATCGCGTATGCTTCTGGCCACTTGCTAAAGTAGTCCATGACAACTAGGATGTATTTGTTGCCATTAGTTGTGTGAGGTAGGGGGCCTAAGACGTCCAAAGCAATTCTTTCGAATGGTGCTCCTACGTTGTAACGTTGCAACTTTCCACGAGTTCGGGTCTTCGGTCCTTTCCGTGAATTGCATGCATCACAGGACTTGCACCACTTCTCCACGTCGGATTTTGCTTTGTCCCAGAAGAATCTCTCCCTGACTTTCTGAAGAGTTTTCGTGACACCAAAATGTCCTCCAGTAGAACTGCTGTGAAGTTCTTCTAGAACGTTGGTAACTCTAGAACTTGGAAGGATTAATTGCCACCGGAAGCTTTTGCCATCATCGGACTCCCATCGACGGTAGAGTACTCCCTTCTTCAAGTGCAAAGAGTCCCACATAGCCCAATATCTCTTCATGGTTGGGCTATAGCGTGCAATTTCCTGCCAACTGGGTTTTCCTGTAGCTGCTTCCATGAATTCAATTAGAGGTTTCAAGTCTTGATCTTCGACCTGACTTTTTCGGACATTCTGGTCACTCCAAGGGTCCAAGTCTGAAGTAGTTGAGTTGGTAGTTATTTTCCGAACGGCCGATGTGTTAACCCCAAACTTAGACTCGGCATTGGAACAAAATCGACAGTTCTCCGGACATGGTCTTCTAGAAAGAGCGTCTGCATTCCCATGGAACGTTCCTTTTCTGTGATGGATATCCATGTCGTATTCCTGCAGGCGCTGAATCCACCTTGCTATTTGTCCCTCTGTATTCTTGAAATTCAGCAACCAAGTCAGAGACGCATGATCAGTTCTTAAAAGGAATTTTCGGCCGTACAAGTAATGATGAAAGTGCTCAACGGCTTTTACTATTACCAGTAACTCCTTTCTTGTGACGCAGTAGTTCCGCTCGGATCTTGACAGGCTCTTACTAAAATAAGCGATGACTTTCTCCTGTCCTTCAATTTCCTGGGAAAGAACGGCGCCCACTCCCTCATTGCTGGCATCTGTATCCAAAATAAAGTCCTTGTTAACATCGGGAAAAGCCAAAACAGGCGCGGATGTTAAAGCGTTCTTCAGTTGATTGAAGGAGTCGTCACAGTCGGCAGTCCATAGGAACTTCTGCTTGCTCTCTGTTAGTCGATGCAAGGGTCTGGCGATCTTGGAGAAACCTTTCACGAATTTACGGTAATACGTGCACAGGCCTAGGAAGCTTCGCAATTGATGAACGTCTTGCGGTCGAGACCAAATTTGCACAGCATGGATCTTGGCTGGATCTGTGCTTACTCCATCGGATGAGATGATGTGTCCGAGATAACTGACTTTCCGCCTAAAGAGCTTACATTTTGATGGGCTAAGTTTCAAGTGGGCTTCCCTAAGCTTCAAGAACACGTTCTTCACATTTTGCAAGTGTTGATCAAAACTCCGCCCTGTGATAATGATATCGTCCAAATATACCAGACAGGTCTCGTAGGAAAGTCCTCTAAGCACAGTCTCCATTAGTCGCTCGAACGTAGCCGGTGCATTACACAAGCCAAACGGCATAACTTGAAACTGCCATAATCCTTGGCCGGTAGTGAAGGCAGTCTTCTCACGATCGTCGGGATGTATCTCCACTTGCCAGTATCCACTCTTCAAATCCTAAGTCGAAAACCATTGGTTCCCTGATAGTGTCCAAAGTGTCATCAATTCTTGGCAGAGGGTAGCTGTCCTTTTTCGTAATTTCGTTCAGTTTCCTGTAATCCACACAAAACCTGGTGGAACCATCCTTCTTTCGAACGAGTACGATTGGAGAGGCCCATGGACTTGAGGAGGGTTCGATAACTCCATTATCTTCCATTTCATGTAACAGTTTCCCGACCTCCTCTTGTTTTGCGAACGGAAGTCTTCGAGGATGTTGTTTAATAGGTAAATGGGTCCCAGTATCGATTCGATGTTGAGTAAGCTCTGCTCTTCCTACATCTTTCGATGACATGGAGAAAATGTCTTGAAATTCTTTTATAAGGTTTCCGACAATCTTCTCTTGCCTTCTTTCCGACCGAGAGTCCTCGAGAAGCTGGTCCACTAAATCCGCGGGTGGTGCGGTCGGAAGCTCCTTCGATCCTCGTTCGATGCTTGTAACAGGTGTGCAAGTGGCAATTTCTTCTCCTTTCTTGATAACTCTCTTAGAATCACCGATGTTAGCCATTCTCACATGCACCACCTCTTGAGAGAGATCCACAAGCGTCGCTCCTACTACCACTCCTTTCGGGACGCTATTCGATGATGGGAAGTCCGTTACTCCAAATCGGAAGGCCTTCGGGAGCTCTGTTGAACCTTTTACAACCAAATCTGTCATGGAGGGGATGGTGATGTCTTCAAGAGCTACTATTCGATATGCACACGGCTCTTCCGAGTCCAAACCGAACAATGGAACTTCTTCTTTCCCCGTTTGAAGCTCGCCTTTCTCGAAATTCAAAGTAATTCCATTTCTCTTTAAAAAGTCCAACCCAAGAATACATGGGTCAATAATTTCAGCGACGTAAACGGTGTGAGTGTAGGTGTGAAATCCAAAAGAGATGTTGACATTTAATTTCCCATGCACAGAAATTTTGTCACCAGTCACAGTCTGTAGTGAAACTGAAGGCGCCGTGTAAAGAGGTTGGCTGTCCAGGCGCCGGGCTACATCCGTCCGTAAGATTGTTACATTTGCCCCTGAGTCAACTATTAGACGACAGGGAGTTCCATTGATCTTGCCCTCCACGAATAAACCATGGTTTCCTCCTTGAAGGGATGAGATGTGATAGAGGCTGAGTGGGGCACCACCTGCTCTACACGGCGACCTCCGCCTCGCGAGATAGCCGCTCTTTAGTTTAACTGCTGAGGCTCGGACGAGGGTCTGTCCCCTCTCCTGTCCAATTCAGGGCAATCACGTCTGAAATGTCCTTCCCGGTTGCATAGCCAACAAACCACTCTAGTTTTTCGATCCCTCGAGCCAGGAATATTTCTCATAATTCGCTCCATCTTGTTTTCCAGTTCTTGAAACTTCTTCATGAAAAGTTCAGAGGAATCGTCTGCCAATGTTCCACGTACGAAACGCCGATCTTTTCTAGAAGCTTGCTGTGAGGCTTCTACTCTCATGGCATAGACGAGGGTGGACTTTAGATCTTTGCTGTCTGACATCCTGGTAGCTTGCTGTATGTCGGGATCTTTGATGGCATCCACGAAATACTGAAGAGACAGGTTATCTCGTACGTCCGAGGGACAGTCTGGGAAAGCGAGGAGCGACAGTCTTTCTATATCCGATGCCAATTCTTGAAGAGTTTCATTGGCCTTCTGCTGTCTCACTTTCAGTTGCAGTCTGTTATAATCCTTTAGATGTTGCTCCCCAAACCTTAACTCCAACGCACTTGCCAGCGCCACGAATTCTCCCCGCTTCTCTTCAGGTAGTGTTTGTAAAATGTCAGCAGCTTCACCTCGAAGAGATGCCGCGAGATGGAATGCTTTCGAAGTATCGTCCCAACCATTCGCAGAAGCAATCATTTCAAACTGCGTTTGATAAACGCGCCAAGACGACCTTCCATCAAAAGTGGCCACTTTGATGTTGGAACGTGGCGTAATGAAGGGGGTGGAAACATTATCCCATTTAGGCGTTGCAACGGTCATAGCTTCCCCCGTTTCAATTTTCCGTAGCCTTTCTTCAACAGCGTCATGAAACTTTTCCTGTTCCTCTTTCATGGTGGAAACCTTTTCTTCGATTTCATTCCTCACAGTCACAAGATCTTCTTTCATTGTAGAAACCTTTTCTCCCAAGCAGTCAACTTTCCCATTTACCGCCTCAAAACTCTCACTGATTTCTTTTCTTACTTCACTCAGAACATCTTCTTTTACCGATTGTAGAACACTTGTAGTAGTCTCTATTATCGTAGATTCCACCATTGTAGCTAGTTCGGATTGCATTTCTTCTTTAATCCCAATTATAGCTGCTGATGTGGATTCTCGGCAGGTGGCGATTGCAGCGGCGAGTTCGGCATTTGTCGTTTCTTGACGGGCTTGACCAGCGGCGATTGTAGCGGCGAGTTCGGCATTTGTCGTTTCTTGACGGGCTTGACCAGCGGCGATTGTAGCGGCGAGTTCGGCATTTGTCGTTTCTTGACGGGCTTGACCAGCGGCGATTGTAGCGGCGGTTGATTCTTGTCCGGCTTTTATTTCGGCTTTCATTTCAGCGGCCGTGGATTCTTGTCCGGCTTTTATTCCAGCAATCATTTCCATTAATTGTTTCATTTGGTCTTCCATCATTCCTCTAGTTGTCGGCATTCAAAATTACGAAATCCCACTTCTGACACCACTGTTACGAATTTTTCCGCTGAGGCAATGATGGTACAGTTTTCACGGTATAAAAATATTTATTCTCTCTTCAGAAAACTCACAAAATTTATCCACAGGCAACAGTTTAATTACTCTCAAGCTTCAGCACAAGCTTCAACAAAAATAACTTCGAATTCAGCGATTATACAAGCTCACTCCAATAGGTAAACAAAGCGACCAGCTTTCAACGAAATCCGAAGTCAATCTGAAAACTTTCCCGTTCTCCAATCTCTTATATACAAGCGCGTGAGACATTCTCGAAATTTCTAGCCAATTCATCGGAAACGAAATATCTCGAACCTTCTCGATTGCTTTAGGTGTTGCCACCTTTATCTAACTTGTATAATCGCTATTAATTAATAAATAAAATAAGATAAAAATAAATTACAATAGAATTTTGAAATAATACGTCACTATTTACAATATATACAGACAATTTGTGCAACACTATTATACTACCACGAACATCAAAGGTGATTTTGCATGACAAATGACCATAAAGAATGTTTTTTGAGATTGAATGATTGTACTTTCTTGGCGAGTACACTGTTAAAAATTTTGTTCCACCTTGCACCAAAAATTGGTTCCCATTTAGCTGCCACCAACATTTGGTGCTTAGTTTCACGATTTAATGGTGCAACCTTGACCGTAAGCACCACTAAATCGCGAAACTAAGCACCAAATGTTGGTGGCAGCTAAATGGGAACCAAATTTTGGTGCAAGGTGGACAAATTTTTTTAACAGTGTATATCCCTATCCCTACTAATATTATAAATGCGAAAGTAACTCTGTCTGTCTGTCTGTTACCTTTTCACGCCTAAACCGCTGAACCGATTTTGATGAATTTTGGTATAGAGATAGATGGAACCTTGGGAAAGGACATAGGGTACTTTTTATCCAGATCCCGATCCCGATCCCGGAATTATACGGGTGGAAACGCAGAGTGCAGTTGTGTATCGTATTCCCTACTAATATTATAAATGCGAAAGTAACTCTGTCTGTCTGTCTGTCTGTCTGTTACCTTTTCACGCCTAAACCGCTGAACCGATTTTGATGAATTTTGGTATAGAGATAGATGGAACCTTGGGAAAGGACATAGGGTACTTTTTATCCAGATCCCGATCCCGATCCCGGAATTATACGGGTGGAAACGCAGAGTGCAGTTGTGTATCGTATATCCCTACTAAATGAATTTTGGTATAGAGATAGATGGAACCTTGGAAAAGGACAAAGGCAACCTTTTATCCCGATCCCGATCCCGTAATTATGCGAGTGATAGATGCGAGTACAACTGCACAGTGATACACAATTGGTGCAATATGCGGATGCTCTTCTGAAAATCGGAGAAGACCGTATGGAAACAAATAGTGACGGAATGATTACATTGAATCGTGAATTTTGTAATGTTGTCTGTAACATGGATGACTTAAAGAACAACGTCTATCCCGATCTTGCAACCAATATGAAGAACAGACAATGGCTGTGCGAAAGGGCAATTTTAGCACCGACAAACGAAGTAGTGGGGCAGATCAACGAACAAATCATGTCAGATGTGGAAGGTGATTTTGTTGAGTATCTGTCCGTAGACAATGTCATGGACACTGAGCAAGTGACATCGTTCCCTGTAGAATTTCTTAACTCCTTAGAATTATCGGGGGTGCCTTCCCATAAGTTGAGGCTAAAAGTAGGTGTCCCGGTCCTGTTGATGCGAAATCTTGACGCACCAAGAATGTGTAATGGCACACGTCTACAAATTACACACCTGGGACGCAATATTGTGAGAGCAATAATTATGACAGGAACAGCAAAGGGAGAAGAAGTGTTAATTCCCCGTATTCCAATAATCCCTACCGATTTGCCATTCCAATTCAAAAGAGTACAATTTCCCCTGAAAGCAGCATTCGCTATGACGATAAACAAAGCTCAAGGACAGACACTCAAAGTAGCTGGTGTTCATTTAGAAAAAAACTGTTTCTCCCATGGGCAACTGTATGTGGCGTGCTCACGAGTATCGAGTCCACAAAACCTACATGTTTTGACCAAAGAAGGAAAAACAAAAAATGTCGTATACAAAAACGTATTAAACTAAGTTAAGTCAGGGATCAGGGTCAGGAAAAGTCTACCTATGTTAATCTCAATAATTCAATGTGCCGGCTTCATTAGAATCGTTTCATTATAGTTTCAGAGCCTATTCAGTCCAAACAAATTTACACGAAGTAGTAGTTCTACGCAGACGAAGTCGCGGGTAACAGCTAGTTTATAATAAAATTAACGGTTTTGTAATATTTCTAAGGTAATTTATATTGGCTACTTCTTTCATATCTACCCCAGAGTTTGCTTAAAATTTATTCCAGTAAAATTATCGGGGGACATTATTTTAACTCTGAATAAAGTACGCATTTCCTGGATTATTGCTGATACACCATAATTGTCCACATTATCATTGAGTTACTATCCTATTTTTCACAAATCTTCCTCATAGTTTAATAAGTTATAATTTCCTAATTCAATAACTAATTCGTATTCCAGATTCCATGCTCTTAGTAAAAAAAAATGAAGTTTAGTATTCAGACTCTGAATTGACTAGGGGTGTGGATCGTCGCACAACTTTCAATTACACTTAATACTGATCGCTGTATTTATATTTGTCATGGTTCGATGTGATTCACCGTTTTCGTATTGTCTTTAATTAAAAAAAAAAAAAAAAAAAAAAAAAAAATACTCGCATAAATGGCGAATTTGGCGATATGTGTTTTCGATAAATACACTCATGTCCATAAATTAAGGATAATTAAGTTCAGGCAAAGAAAGAGACAGAAGCAAAACAAATTTGACTTATTTGTAAAGTCTATTTATTAAACAAAAGGTAAAGAGCAAAAAATATGCTGTATGTTTGACATAATTTAAAAAAAAATTTCGATTTTTACTCCCTGGAGCAAATTTCAAAAAAGAACCTATTTACAAAAAACAGTATAACATGGTTAGTATGATGGTTAATACGGAGTATGTCTCCCGGACGATGCAATACAGACCTTACAACGCCTAGGCACGCTGAGTATCAAATTATCAATCTGATCTTGGGGAATATTACACCACTCATCAAACAATGCCCTCCGAAGTTCCGGTAGACAGGTGGGAGGGGGTTGACGGGCTGCAATTTGTCGGCCAAGCATATCCCACACATGCTCTATTGGATTCAAGTCCGGTGAGTATGCTGGCCGATCCATACGGGTGATATCCTCCGATTGAAGGCATTCGTCTACAATGTTTGCACGGTTCTTACGGGCGTTGTCATCCATGAACAGAAATTCAGCACCCATGGCGCCCCGAAACAAACGTACATGTTGTTCCAGAATGACATCCCGATAGATGTGGCCTGTCATCGTTACATTCTGAACATGCAGGTCAGTTCTGGAACCAAGAATAATTCCTCCCCAAACGAGCCATCCTGCACCACCGTAACGGTGTCGTTCAATGGTGTTCTCTTGGTGGTAACGGGTACCTGGCGCTCTCCATATGAAAGTCCGGCGAGAATCAGACTGCAAACTAAACCTGGACTCGTCGGAAAACATCACACAAGACCACTGTTGGGGTGTCCACAATGCATGCTCTCTACTCCAGGCTAATCGCAGGCGACAGTGAGTTACGGTAAGTGGAAAACATCTGACAGGCCTACGAGCATATAGACCAATGTGCCCTAAGCATCTGTACACGGTCTGCATTGAAACTGTCGTACCGGTAGATGAAGAGAGCTGACGAGACAGGTCTGATGCTGTGCTCCGTCTGTTTCTTTTGGCAGTAACTGCCAAATACAGGTCCTCATTCGACGTTGTAACTCGGGGGCGACCTGTGCTGTAACATCTACTCACATTACCATCAGTGGTGTAGTGTGAAGTAAAAAGATGTGGGAACGCTATATCGCGTCGTTACAAAAGTATTTTTTTTTTTGTGTGTGGCGAAGGGGGGGGGGGGAGTGAAAATGACAACTTTAAACAGTTTTGTTGATATGACTTTAATAATCCCAAAACAGCTAATGAGCACTTCAAAAAAAAAATTTTAAAAGTATGTTTTGACTTATTCTTTTATTTGAATACTAGCTGTTACCCGCGACTTCGTCTGCGTAGAACTACTACTTCGTGTAAATTTGTTTGGACTGAATAGGCTCTGAAACTATAATTTTCATTTCCCATAAAATAAATCTGTAAAAATTTTGGTTGCTCATTATTTGTAGGAAGCAAAGAACCAATCCTATGATAGATTTGACCTTGGATTGTAAAAGTAGATGAAAACCCAGGCATAACCACCTCATTTTCTACACCAAATGACGTCATTTGAAAGCATGAATTATATTTCCTTATTTTGATTAAAAAACGCCGCGATTCGTTGTTATCACCTAAAAGTAAAGACTTCAATGGTTCCTCTGGTTCTCCAAGTATTGGAATTGAAACCTTGCCACCAGAACAACACATACCCGGAGTTTCTTCTTTCCACTTGAGTGCTTCACAATGTATACATTTTTTATCCATTCCACCTATGAGAAGTAATCGATGGTTATTATACTCAATCGATGGGTCATAATCAAAAGCAGCATTGTGGAATGCTCTCCATGTATACATTGTAAACGCATTTCTCCTTTCTGACTGCCGTTCAGCATTTAACACACGTCGTCTTTGGGATTCTTCTGGCATCTCTGCAGCTATCAATGATGCGTGTCGCTCAGCATCTAAAATCTGCCGGGCCTGAGTCTGTTCATAGGTCTCGGCAGCTCTTTGCGTTGCGTGTCGCTCAGCATCTATAATCTGCCGGGCCTGAGTCTGTTCATAGGTTTCGGCAGCTCTTTGCGTTGCGTGTCGCTCAGCATCTAAAATCTGCCGGGCCTGAGTCTGTTCATAGGTCTCGGCAGCTCTCAACGACGTCTGCCCTCACGTGTCTGCCCGTTCGGGTAAGCATACTTTGTGATCTACACTCCTCCCACCGAGCCATCCGCGTCCCCCGCACGTCTTTGCCGCCGCGCCGCGCAGCGCGCCCGCGCCCGCCAGCCCCGGCGTTTCCACCCGTATAATTCCGGGATCGGGATCGGGATCTGGATAAAAAGTACCCTATGTCCTTTCCCAAGGTTCCATCTATCTCTATACCAAAATTCATCAAAATCGGTTCAGCGGTTTAGGCGTGAAAAGGTAACAGACAGACAGACAGACAGACAGAGTTACTTTCGCATTTATAATATTAGTAGGGATTTTTTTAAAACTATTAAGTTATATGGATTTTTAAACTATTTGCTTTGCACAACCCACTTTAAAAGATAATTATAAGACATTTTCAAACATATTATTGACACAAATTTTTAAACAGATTTTTTACAACAATTTTCAAAATGTCAGAGATGCCTTATATGCAATGGGTTCGGATAATTTCCCAGATTCTGTAGCTCCTCGAAATTTATTTTCAAAATGAATGAAAAAGATTGCGATTGTTGCAGATGTCGATTAAGAGTTTTATGGTTTTTCTCCTTCAAAAAAAAAAAAAAAAAAAAAAAAAAAAAAAAAATAATAATAATAATAATAATTGGAAAACTAAAATCTATCAGTCGATTTAAAATGTCTTGATAAAATATTAATTTGTGTACCATTTTAATCATCTCTAATTTTAAGCGGGATATTTCAATGTAGACTCATTGCTTGCCAGATTGCCAGACGCATAGATTTGCTTAGAACATTCCTGTTTTTTTTTAATCTTATCCAGTTCGCTTTTTTCATTTCGACATTGGTGACGATTAGGTGACAATAAAGTCAAAAGTGGGTATGAATCAGAGGAGAAAGCAAACTGCAAAATATATATGATATTGTCATCAAAATCACTAGATTTTAAAAAAGACCAGAGGAATTTTTTTTTTTGAGGAAATGCTGCAACGTTTTTGGAATAAACTCTGAAATAGCTGTAAATGCTATAGTAATTAATAGCTGTAACCTTTACCATTCTCAAACCGAAAAGCAATTTAATTTTGCATTTTAAAGTACTTCTGAATTGCTCTCCTACTACTTCTTCACAGCCGAATTTCGATGTATTATACCTTTTTATAAAATTATTAGCAGTTTTACATTATGAAAAAATCAAATATGCAGAACCGACCTAAGAGTAAAATGCTATTAGGTGTGCAAAAATGTGTTTTGGTGCCCCTTTCAATGAAAATGAGCATAGAAAACCCTCCAAAAATGGTAGGGGTACTCTAGATGGTATGGGAGCAAATTATTAAAATCGTAGCGTTTTCTGCACTAAATAACATCATTTTAAGTCCAGTTTTATTAAGAAACCGTCGGATACAATTTTTTTTTATAAAATATAAAAATTGTAATAAGATTAATTTCGTCAGAATTTAATAAAATACATGTTATTAAAATTACTGATTTTTGCCACGCATTACTTTTTTTTAGTAGTCCTCTTGCTCTTAGCGCAAGCCTTAGTTCCTTTTCGTAACCCTGGGTTGTGAAGGGATACAATTTGGCTAATGTAGCATTATCAGTACTGTCAAGTTAAAGTGAAACAAAGTTAACAACTGTTCTGTCAAAACAACGTAGCGGAGCGCTTGAAGCCAGTCTCTTTACTGTACTTTCAAGCAACATTTTATCGGTTGAACTAAACATATTCAAATTCACAAACATACATACATAGAAAAGCGAAGTTTATATAAAGGATGGATTTAAAAATCAATACTGTTTTGAACATATTTTTCATGTTCAAACAAAAGTTATCAGTTTGATTTTCAATAAAATAAATATTTCCCAATATTTTACAAAATATAAATGCATAATTCCTAGATCACAAAACCTCTTAAAAGCTAATATAAAATATCAACATTCTGCTCTTACCTATCTGGATTTTTAGCACTAATCAGCTTTTTCCGTCAGAATCGCAGGTTTGCTTCACTTTTTTGGATTGTCAAAGAAAACCCATTTTTTACTGTCATTTGTTTTTTCCTCTTGAACGAATTCCTTTCTTATGTACGGTGAGAGGTTCACAAATAATTTTTTAAATCAGCGATATAAAAAAAAAAAAAAAAAGAAGAAAAAAAAAAAAAAAGAAAAAAAAAGTTAGATAACTTTTGTTGATAAATCGGTTTGCGTTCCCGTTGAAATTAGAGGAGGGGAAAAGTTCTTCAATGAAAGGACGCAAAGAACTGTATGTGCTAGGCCACAGTATTTGTTCTTTAAAAATGTAGATAGTTGGCGTGAATTTGTGTATGGATGTTTCAGTCTGTATATATTCGATTTGATGTCTTGATTGAAACCATTCAAATTTGACGTCTGGAATTCATCCACAAGTACAGATTATTCGTTGAAGAGGATAATTGCCATGAATGAATCATAGCTAGATGTAAACATGTATGTCAGTTCATTTCTAATGAAAGAGAAATAGCCGTGGGGGGTTGCCGTGCCCCTTTCAAGAGTATTACAAAAACTAGAACTTGCCTGCTCATCTCTGAAGTTGTGGATTGCACACGAAATCAAAGTTCTCACGAAATGACTTTTTCGTTTTCGTACTTGGCTTTGCGTTTAGTATCACGTAAAGAGAAAAAAAAAAGTTGAAAAAAAAAAGTTGAAAAAAATAAATAATAATAATTAGATGAGGGAACGCCGTTCCGCCTTCTAAAAAGGTAAAGGATCGCCGTTCCCACGCGTTCCCGCTCCACTACAACCCTTATTACCATCATCTTGGAATCATTGCCAAAGCCTGGAGATGACACTCTAGGCGATTCCAAGTTCCTCGGATACTTCCAGCTGGGTACGTCCACATTCCAGTCGTCCGATAATTCTACCATGAAAAAAATCATCCAAATGCTTCTTTTGTGCCATAACTATGCGGTTATTGCACTGAAAGGCTTTTAAAGCGCTTGTGAACAATTTTACTTCTTTGCCACCATTTCTTATAACCCCTCTCTTACACTCTCGTCATTGTGACGTACTATCCGCGCCATCTGGTGGTTTCCTGTAATTTGCATATTCTTCTTCAAGATGTGTGTGATAATTCTACAGGTGAAATTTTTATTTTAGAGTTCAATTTCTGTGTGATTCTGAATTATCCTTAATTTATGGACATGAGTGTATTACATTATCCTTTCTTGTAAGTGAATCACAGAAGAAGCAGTCATTGGTGAAGCTCAAGAGAAAAGAACTCTGTGTTAAGGCATTCGTTTTTTTTTTTTTTTTCCTTTACGTCTTTATCCTATTTCTACGGGAATTTTGGGGGTGGAGATGTGTAGAGCATATTAAAAGGCATTACCACAGCGATTTCGATCAAAATCGTTAAAGCCGTTTCTTGACAATAACTGAAAATCTTAAAATTTTCGATGGTTCAACCTTTTGCGCATGCTCTATTTTGACCAAAATCTTAATGAGAGGTCTCATGGCCACCACTAATCTGTATATAAAATTTGAACATCGTAGGTCAATCCGCTTGTGAGCGGAACTGCCACGAAACTAAGAGACTCTCTACTCTGTATAGGGCCCGGTACTAAGTTTGATTACGTCACGCTAAGCGATAGATGAAAACACGAAGGCCGTCTACCGTAGTCCGTAATCCACAGATGTAATGAAACATCTCTGATAATTTCTATAAAATATTATGTAGTGAGTTATAAACTGTTTTAATACGTTAAGTTGTTTAATTGTAGAATATTCAGGTACAACATTTAATTTCGCGAAGTAAAAGCACTGAGAGTGGGATTTAAATTAAAACACTGTGGCAAATTCTTGAAATTACAACTGGATTTTTTCAATATTACTAATATTCCTTTTATAGTAGATTATTCGGGTTGAAAATTCTCTGAAATATATTCATATACTAATATATCTTAAATAATTTCAATACCATAACAAGCAATACATTAAAACAGTATGTATTTAAAAGAATAAACATTACAATAATATAAACACTAAATTATTATACAAAAATTGTATTTCAACTTTGAATATAATAGGAATTTAAAAATTGTAAAGTGCTATAGTACCTAATATTCTGATTAAAATTTCTTTTTTAAGCAATGTATTTCCTCAAGAAGAACATGATAAATTATTAGGTATTTTCATTTTTAAACAAATAAGTTGGTTGGTTTATGAGCTCAACGACCTATTCTTATACACAACTAGCTGTTACCCGCGACTTCGTCTGCGTAGAACTACTACTTCGTGTAAATTTGTTTGGACTGAATAGGCTCTGAAACTATAATGAAACGATTCTAATGAAGCCGGCACATTGAATTATTGAGATTAACATAGGTAGACTTTTCCTGACCCTGATCCCTGACTTAACTTAGTTTAATACGTTTTTGTATACGACATTTTTTGTTTTTCCTTCTTTGGTCAAAACATGTAGGTTTTGTGGACTCGATACTCGTGAGCACGCCACATACAGTTGCCCATGGGAGAAACAGTTTTTTTCTAAATGAACACCAGCTACTTTGAGTGTCTGTCCTTGAGCTTTGTTTATCGTCATAGCGAATGCTGCTTTCAGGGGAAATTGTACTCTTTTGAATTGGAATGGCAAATCGGTAGGGATTATTGGAATACGGGGAATTAACACTTCTTCTCCCTTTGCTGTTCCTGTCATAATTATTGCTCTCACAATATTGCGTCCCAGGTGTGTAATTTGTAGACGTGTGCCATTACACATTCTTGGTGCGTCAAGATTTCGCATCAACAGGACCGGGACACCTACTTTTAGCCTCAACTTATGGGAAGGCACCCCCGATAATTCTAAGGAGTTAAGAAATTCTACAGGGAACGATGTCACTTGCTCAGTGTCCATGACATTGTCTACGGACAGATACTCAACAAAATCACCTTCCACATCTGACATGATTTGTTCGTTGATCTGCCCCACTACTTCGTTTGTCGGTGCTAAAATTGCCCTTTCGCACAGCCATTGTCTGTTCTTCATATTGGTTGCAAGATCGGGATAGACGTTGTTCTTTAAGTCATCCATGTTACAGACAACATTACAAAATTCACGATTCAATGTAATCATTCCGTCACTATTTGTTTCCATACGGTCTTCTCCGATTTTCAGAAGAGCATCCGCATATTGCACCAATTGTGTATCACTGTGCAGTTGTACTCGCATCTATCACTCGCATAATTACGGGATCGGGATCGGGATAAAAGGTTGCCTTTGTCCTTTTCCAAGGTTCCATCTATCTCTATACCAAAATTCATTTAGTAGGGATATACGATACACAACTGCACTCTGCGTTTCCACCCGTATAATTCCGGGATCGGGATCGGGATCTGGATAAAAAGTACCCTATGTCCTTTCCCAAGGTTCCATCTATCTCTATACCAAAATTCATCAAAATCGGTTCAGCGGTTTAGGCGTGAAAAGGTAACAGACAGACAGACAGACAGACAGAGTTACTTTCGCATTTATAATATTAGTAGGGAATACGATACACAACTGCACTCTGCGTTTCCACCCGTATAATTCCGGGATCGGGATCGGGATCTGGATAAAAAGTACCCTATGTCCTTTCCCAAGGTTCCATCTATCTCTATACCAAAATTCATCAAAATCGGTTCAGCGGTTTAGGCGTGAAAAGGTAACAGACAGACAGACAGACAGACAGACAGAGTTACTTTCGCATTTATAATATTAGTAGGGATAATATTAGTAGGGATGACGGCTAAGGAGGATGGGACATACAGCTTAAAGTTGATTTCGAAACATAATGAACATACATGCCTTATCCGTGATTCGAAACTGGCACCTTTGGCATGCATGGCCAGAGAACTAACCACAGTCATCAGATGGGAAAACAAATAAGACTTCGTTGATTTGAAAATAAGTGTCAAAATGAAATCATACAAATAATTCCCTATTAATATGTTTTTTATATATTTACAAATAAAAAAAATTATAAAAATATCTTTTTAGCATTCATAAAATTAATAATTAAAAAATACCCAGCATTAATAAATGCAACTAGCTACTGAAATAAAAAGTAGTGAAGTACATCTTTTATTTTTCAGAAGAGCACGACTTGAGAACATTATTATATTCTTTTTTAAACTATGAACCATCATTATTAGCATTACATTTCAAGAGCCATTTTAATTCGTGATTATTTTTTTCTTCTCCAAAAAAAAAAAAAAAAGAAGAAAGAAAAAAAAGAAAAAAATACAGACAGTCTATGGGAAATATTCTGTTGAATACTTATTGGCCCTTTTTGAATGATCAGGCAATAAAAAATAATGCGGTATTCTTGAACACACAACAACCAGTCTTTTTTTTTTGCAATGTTTACATTTTCTTTTAGATTTTATCGTTTATTCTTCTAACTGGTTTATTCTTCCATCGGTATCATATATTCTTGTTACATTCCTTGGTACTAAGAAAAGAAATATCATCAGGTTTTGTTTACGAGTATAGCCATTAAAATATAATTTCAACTTAAATCAAGTGATAAATAGAAATATTACTTTCTGACTATTTTTAATGATATTAAAAAATCAGCAAATGTTTGCATGATAGTTGCTTCAGTTGGAAACAAACATCTTCATCATCATATCATCAGTTTTACAAAATTATATTTTCAAAAGAATATTTAAAATAGAAATATGAAATAAAACTTTTTTTAATTTCTATGAGAGATTGTTTTAGTTACGATAGGATTAAGCCTAACTTAGAATACTAAAAGTTTGAAATCAATACATTAATAACATGATACAACTTACCTGTAAAGTTTTCAAACATGAAAGTCATTCCTTTATAGATTTATCCTTTCCACATTTCAGCTGGTTAATTAAATAAAAAAAGGATAAAAAGAAACATCATCCAAAGCTTAGCGACGCATAAGATAAGAGCGCCATCTGGTTGTACCAGGCCCGATATAAATATGTTTCTACATTTCGCGGCGATCCCGTTGTGAGCCACAGGCACACATAAATTTTTTCTGGATAACTTTTTTGAACTCAGAATGTTCCAAAACGTGGAGAAGTGCAAAATATCTGATTTTTAAAAAAAAAACTGAATCCAATACTTTCATTACCCTATGGCAACATATGCGTAATTGAAAGTAAAAATTTGTCATAAGGAAGTTGAAGTATGAAATGTTAAAACGTTTATACGCTGAATGGCTGATACTATCAGACTAGAAGCTCAAATTTCGACAACTGAATTTTGATGTCAAATTTACCAACTGAATATGAATATTTTACCAGAATGCATTAGCAATACAGCCTAGATATCTTTATTTGTAATTAATATTTTTGTACAAAGATAAAGTTATTTCGTAAACAAAATGGGAAATAGAAAACGAAAATAGTAACAATCTAAGAGGACTTATGCAAAACTGCATTAATATGTGTTTACCTTATTATGAGTCTGAATATTTTGAATATTCTGTAAAAATCTTTTAATTTCTAGTTTGAAACTCAATTTCGTCCATGTGATATAAGTCTATTAACCTTTCGGAAATTGCTTATGCTTTAATTTCCGCTTTCTACTGAATGGGAGAAAAGACACTTTCTCTCATTTATGTCACTCAGCAACAGTAGAACAAATTCTAGAACGGAATTTTCATATTCGAATCTGCATCCGCTGTTTCTACAGTTATGGGAGAGGAGTATTTCGAAAATTGGATTTAGTTTTCTCTTGGTCGTAATCATCTGGTTGCGTCATCTCATAAATTAGATAAAACAATCGAGTGAAGCACTTGGTTAGCAGTTAATGCATTTTTCTTCATCGATAAGCTTTTCGATTTTACCAGTTCATTCAACATTTGACTATAGTGAAGGGCTTTAACAAAGGGTTTAGATTTGTATTTCTGAGATCAATGTTTCCTCATTAAAATTATGAGAGATAAAGGTATGAGCTGTTTGTCAAATGAAAGGTTCAATTTAATAGGATTTTCATAGCAAATTTCAAATAAAGTTTTAACAGAAAAATTAAACAAAAACAGATTGGAGACGGTGTCTTAATTATGTGGAAACTTTTTTTTTTCCCAAAAAAATTGAACATCGAAAGATATTTGAAAAAAGTTAGATATTGAAAGGCACTATTATTAAAGAAGCGTCCAGCTTCTTTAAACGTTTCTTTTGAGGATATTTAAACTTATACTATCACAATTTAAAGCTAATTTGTATTAGATGCAGTCTGTCTGTCAAACTTTAAAGCACTTTGCATTTGAGTTTTTCGGAAGAAGCTTATGTAACCTAATAAAAATGGTAGAGCTTTTCCAACTGGCATATTTCAGTGAAATGTTTAGCGCACTAGTTGCAAAAGAGCTTCTGATCACAACTTCTGATACATCCGATCGTAAATACCCTTTGAATTTCAGTATAGGTGCTTGAATTGAGGAGAAGTTTTATTTTTCATATCGCACAGGTCTATAGCATTTGTGAATTTATTGGATGGGAATGTTGACTTTTAGAGGCGGGCCATGTGATTAATGTTGGAACCTTTCTCGGCCTGGATCTGCTGGATATAACAATACATGTATCTCGATCCACAATACATAGCATTTCTGAAAACTAAAAAAAAAAAAAAAATATATATATATATATATATATATATATATATATATATATATATATATATATATATATATATATATATATATATATATATATATATATATATATATATATATATATATATATATATATATATATATATATATATATATATATATATGGTGCCGGTGGGCCTCAGAAAAATCTGTCTCGTGCCAAATCTGGCCAGCGGGCTGTGTAGTGGCTAACTTTGATTTAGAAAATAAAATTGATTTGAGTCATTTATTCATGCGGTTTTTGTTTTTTACTCAAAATATTAATTCTTTATAGATTCCATATAGCTTTGCATTTGGTTTGAAAAGGCATTTTATAAAATAATAAGGAATTTAACTTTAAAAAAACTTTAAATTTACTTATTAATTTGATGCTGAGTCTGCATATAGTACTATGAATAGTTTCGATCAACCGTACAGCCAAAATGTAAATTAAAATCCCAATTATACTTTCCAATTATTTTTAATGAATTTTGATGTTCATAACAATTTATTTCTAAGTAATAAATAATTTTCGATGCGTTATTTCAGGCTGATTACAACTCAACAAAGCTAAAAAAATATTTGTATATCTAAAATGTCAGATTTTTTTTTTAAATTGTAGTTAACTAAAAATTCTTTTCAAACTTTTGAACCTCTTGGGAAAGTAAGTTATTATTTCAATTGGTCGAATTTTTAAGCAACGCAAAATATTTACCGAAACATAATAGTCCTTAAAAAACCTTGTTCTCAAGAGTGGATCTTTTAACAAAATTAAATAATGAAAGTTCCGGTACTTATCCATTTCAAACTTAAAGTTTCTTCCAAAATATTAGAGCAATAAGCAATATAAAAAACTATATTCAAAACCAAAAGACTAATTAGTCAGTTTTCTAAAACATCTTCAATTTTATTTCTGGTATGATTTATGCGCAACATTGTTTGTAAAGTAAGAAAACGGTTTTCCAATTCTTTTGTTAGAATACGTCGTGCTTTCTCAAAATAGATATAAATCCGGAAAAGTTTCCATAAGAGAATTGTACTCATCTTATTAATATTTTTTTTTACTTAACTAATTTTAATTTAAGAAGGACAACTGCTGTAATTGAATGGCCTAGGTTTCTTTATATCCTAACTAATTCTTTTTAAGATTTTGCGAATAAACTATAAGCAAAATACGATCTTTGTTTGCAGCAATATAAGACTTTTACTTCCTAGTAGAAAAGAAATTTAAGCACGCTTTTCTGAAAATTAATCATATGCACTTTTATGTGTATAAAAGAGATAAGAGAAGCTTTAAAAGAATTACTTTAAATGTTTCTGTATCTAAATTGTATTTAAAATGTATTTAAACTTAAAATGAAAATACATTATACATATTTGGTAAGGATGCTGCTTTATCTTTTTGAAGCCTAATGTAAAATCACAGGTTAAGCGAGTAGCTCAAATTGACAAATGTTTAATGCTTATCATTAATGGTTATTACCAATGGTTAAGTACCAAAAATAAACGAAAAAATATTCATTAAAAGAGGTATTACAAGTAAAAAATTTTCTATGTGCTAAAAGAAACTATTCAAAGAATTAAACAACATTTCTTCAAAAGAAATCTGAAATGGTTGTTCAGATTGAACTTGATAATTCTCACATTTCACTATAGCAAAATATGTTAAACTTAATATTTCGCCAACCTATCAAAGCAAGAAGAAAACGAAAAAACAAATTGCTATTTTAATCTATCATCAAACAACTCTGGAATTTTAATAGGTAAAAATGTGAGAAAAAGAAAAATCTCAATTGTTATCTTTTTTTATTACATATAATCATTAATAAACATATTACAAACATATGTAGTGTATGCAATGTACACTGTGTATATATATTTTGTTATGAAATGTTAATAATGAAGCAAAATTGTGAGGTGGTGAATTTTTGCTTTCAAAAGACATTGTTGTCATTGAAAAGTCATGGAATTTTTTCCTCCCTAAGAGTACGAACCTTAATGTACTTGTACACACTAACTACTAAACTTTTTCAAGTTTGCTCAATCAGAAAACAATTATTTTATTTGAGCAACCACATGTTGTTTTAATTTCATTGGTATTCAGGCTTTAGCCCATATCTCCATGACAAGTATAGCAACTGAATGGTAGGCATTTTTAGTGGTTTGCTTCAAAATCTGCTTAAAACAAATAAATAGATATGGTTTCTCTTTTGGATGGCAGTTTTCTATGATTCAGTGAGGATATTTGGACTATGAGCCATATCATGATTTGTTTTCTTGTAGTAGGTTTTATCATGAAAACAATAGTGTTGACCTAATTAAATTGATGAATTAGAAAATGTGTAGATAATTAAAAAACTGATCCTACAAATAGTGATAAAGATTAAAATACATTTTCAATGAAAAAAAGCTGATTAAAATAATTAGAAAGCAAAGAAAAAGCACACGCAGTTGCATTAGAAGAAAGTAATCATAAACAGTGGCTGGGTTTACAGTTACGAAACAGTTGAATGGCTACGTTAATGCACTTTTACAGAGTATTAGTTTTTTTATTACAAAAACAAGGTCGGCAACTATAAAAAAAGAGAGGACAAAAATTAAAGTAATGAGATAAAAAATTAAGCATATCAATTAAAGAAATATTTTCAAAATATCAACTTTAGTACTTCTCCAATTTTAGTTCTTTAGTTAAAATTGATATGTTATTACTAAATTGATACAGGTTTCTTGGAATAAGATCAATATATAAGCTACTTGAAACATAACATATATTCACTACCTACTGGCCGAAAAATTAAATATTCTAATGAATACATGAACAACATTAATTGCAATGCATGCGTAATGCTAAATTTGTCAGATTTTTATGAGATGATTACAACCTCTAAATATCATTTGATTTTAATAAAAAAAAATTGTGATTTTTTTTTCTTATCAAATGGAACAAAATGAGAGGTTGTACCGTAAAGAATTAATACCTTCGAAAAAAGACACCCTACCATATGGGTAATTAAAAGAATTTTTTTTTTTTTTTTTACTGAATGCAATACTTTCATCATCCTATATCAACATATGAGTAATTGAAAGTAAAAAAAAAATTCGTTAGTTTATGCTAAGAATTACTAATCTTAAAATATTATCACTATACATCAGATTACTAATCTTAAAATATTATCATTATACATCAGATTACTAATCTTAAAATATTAATATTTTTAGTGTTTATTCTTAGCCTTTTCAAATAATTTTTAATATAAACATTAAACTGATTTAATAGATTTGTGATTATATCAAATTCCTTAAAGGGGTCTAGGGCACAAAATTAAAAAAAAAAAAAAAAAAAAAAAAAAATGTAAAAAATAATACAAATATTTTAAAATAAAATTGCAATAAAAGTTTTGTTTCTATCATTAGTAGAACTTGAAATATTTAAGTTTTTGTTACGTGACAAATGTTTCTCAGGCATGCTATCTTGAAACTTTGAAACTGTTTTTCTCGGTGATAGCTTTTTGCCTTTTTTTTTAGTTTAAATTGATATAACTTAAAAACTACTCTTTATAAATCTATGAAACTTTCCACAAATATTTTTCATATACATTTCTTTGATATATCTTCAAGAATTATGTTTTTTTTATTTAACTTTTAAAAAAAAAAGTTTTTGGAGCTAAGCATATTATGGATTTTGTACAGTTTCTGCATTTTTTTTTTTTTTTTTTTTCAATTTTTCTAATTACTTTATTGAAAAATCACGACGACAATATTTTGTTATGAATTATAAGAAGTCATTTTATGCAAAAATGAAGTAATTTTTCTAAAAAGATTTTCAGATATATAAAATTTAGGAAATATTAAAATTTTTAAGTTTTTAAACTAAAAAAAAAAAAATAATATATTTTTTAAATTTGAAAATTTAAAATAGTTTTTTAAGTTTCAAAGCATCATATATTACTGCATAAAAAATTTCAGAAAATAATTCTAAAAATAAAGATTTTAGAATTGTGAGTCCCAGACCCCTTAAATTCTATGAGTCAAATTTGACTGATTCAAACATTTTTAATAAAAAAAAATATTATTTATCAATGGTGTATTATTGGTATTGCTGTAATTGTTATTAATTTAAAAATACTTTAACCATACTTTTTTAAGTAAAAACTGATGTTCCACATCAATCATCGTAAAATTAAAATTATAAACATAAGTTTAGTAGTGGAAAGACTAATGGGAACAGATTAAGAAAAGAGGTCTAAGATGTATAAGTTTATTTGTGGATTTGGAATGGCTTCACAAAAGAACATAGCGCACTTATTCTTTTCTCACTCACAATATCTTAAAGATATCTATTTGCTAATCTTAAATACACATAATTTTGAATTTGAGTTATTATTTTGCACCGCTAGATATGTTTTCAGTGACAATAATTCTTATACTCGTTATTTCCTTTAGAATAAAAAAATGCCCAGCAGTACTGTCCAAAGAGAATTTTTTTTTGACCTCAACAACAAGTCCACCATTAGTTTGTTGGAGAGCACTCATGAAGACTTACGTTTTGCACCCAATTTTGATGTTAGCGTTCGGAGAACAAGCAGCTTGGACGACATATCTAGGTTCTACCGGTATTTCGATTTAGTGAGAAGCAACTTGGGCACGATCTTCACTTGGCAGCAATACCTCAAGATACTACGGGAACAACTGAGCAACTTAGAGACACTCACTGTTCTGGGAAAAGCCATGTTACCTTTCCTCCACACTCATCAGACAGAAGAGTTACCTTATGTTACTAATTCGCCAACAACTTCGATTCAGATAGAGAAGAAGTTTCAGAAAATTGATTGTACCTCTACAGATATGGTATCTTTAACAGAAAAGGATCCACTTACTGTCAGTGCACCACAGTTTGATTGTGTCGATGTCTGCCAAGCTGCCGGGAAGTCTGTAAGAACTCCGTCTGAATGCAGTACTATTTCACTTGCGAACAGATCCCGAGTACTATTGGTAAGTAAAGTCTACACATTAATACATTTGATCATTTAAATAATGTCACAAAATAATGGACCATTTTAGTTGTCAACACAAAGAATTACTCCTATTGTTCCTTTCTTATTCAAAGCACAGAATACTCCCATTGTTCCATTTCCTTATTAATAATCCATTTCGAAAATTAACAACGTTTAAAAATACTGTAGCAACGTTTAAAAATACTGTAACAACGTTTAGTTACTTCACCCGATACGTCTAAAAATTTGAAATTGGCAAAATATCTATCAACAAATAACAAAGAGAGTTCTTACGGTTTGGTGGTGTAAGTTTTGGTTGGTAACTGTCTATTGGAAAATAATTCATAATTTTTGATTGGTAACTGTCTATTGGAAAATAATATATTTTTTTAGGTGTTTAGGACAATAAATACAATGTGTAAACAAAGGACTTTAGTTTACACATTGTATTTATTGATTGCCAAATTCTCTAACAAGGAGACCTTACGGTCTCGGAAATTCAGATCGGGATGAAATTTGGCAGATTGATAGTATACCCTAAGGGTATCCACACTGTAAAGTAATAAAGCGCACTAGCCAGAAGATTCCGAGAAAATAGGCTTTAAAGTGTTTCCCATAGCTTAGACACTAGTAGAGATTTTTGATTTGCAACTCCCCGGTGGCTAAGTGGTCAGCGTGATGGATTCACGTACGGGCGATCCGGGTTCGATACCTCGTGAGGTAGTTTCTTTTTTTTTTTTCAATTTATAAAGTGACTGTTACAGCTAATTGAAATTTGAATTAAAGATAATATTTTATTTTTAAATACGAAATGTATTTTTAATAGAGAAAATAGAGATAAATTAAATAGATATAAATTAAAATTCTAATTACCACGGCAAAAAAATTAGGGTAAACTTAATTTATCTATGGATTTTGACATATAGTTTTTATTTGTCAATTATTTATTTATATACATACACCAGAATGACACTTATCATAAAAACATGGAAAACAAAAACTGTTTTGACATCTTGCACAATTTATAAAGGAAGATTGTTTACAGGAACAACCTTTTTGTAAAAGATTCGTTGGAAAATATACTTCATTAACATTCATGAAAATATATCTTTCGTCAGAAAACTTGGAAGCATACCAGGCATACCGGATCATTTTATTAAAAATTGATGATGGACTATTGATTGTATTTTTATGCAGTCTTCACGGGTATTTATTTCTCTATTATTTTCAACCAGATACGCGAAATTTTGCATACGCTTTAGTAGATTCTTTACCTGTCTATAAAAATAGACGTCGCAAAGTGCCGTTAGGGTTTGGAAAATTTCTGACTACCTGCTTGAGTACAATAGGACAACATTCTTACTCTTCCATATAGAAACTGGTTCTTCATGTTTTTTGGGAAAATCATTTACTTCTCTACATCTTATAATATCTCAATATTTATAATCACTTGTTTGTGAAAATAGTAAATAGAGTTTTAATGTACCTTCATTAAAAATACATTTTACGTATTTAAAAATAAAGTATTATCTTTAATTCAAATTTCAATTAGCTGGAACAGTCACTTTATAAATTGAAAAAATAAAAATTAAAAATTACCTCATTAAAAATACATTACGTATTTAAAAATAAAATATTATCTTTAATTCAAATTTCAATTAGCTGTAACAGTCATTTTATAAATTGAAAAAAAAAAAAAAAAAAACTACCTCACGAGGTATCGAACCCGGATCGCCCGTACGGGAATCCATCACGCTGACCACTTAGCCACCGGGTAGTTTTCAGATTAAAAATCTCTACTAGTGTCTAAGCTATGCGTAACACTTTAAAGCCTATTTTCTCGGAATCTTCTGGCTAGTGCGCTTTATTACTTTACAGTGTGGATACCCTTAAGGTATACTATCAATCTACCAAATTTCATCCCGATCTGAATTTCCGAGACCGTAAGGTCTCCTTGTAAGTTGTTTTTATAACGTCTATATATGACCATTTTCAGAAGATCTGCGCTGAAACAAAGTCTCTTGCTCAAAAAATCAGTAAGACAGCGGATATTATTTCTCGTTTACCCCAGATGTGCGCTGAATGCGGAACATCTCTGGATGGAAACAGGCACAAGCAGTACTGCGCACAGAGAACTGATATAGGAGGAGATATGACTGGAAACTTGGAAGAACTATTAAAAGTAGAAGGCAAGTTTTCCTTTTGAATCAAAGTGAAGGGAGCTTATAACCTATTTGATGATAATCAAATGCCTGTTTTTTTTATGGTTCAATGTACTCCATTGGCAGCCATTTTAAAATTGACTCATTAATGGTGAAATATTTAGATTTAAAACTATGACAAAAATCATTTTCGAAAACATTACAATCTGTTTTGTGAAAGAAACTGCTTAAAACCACCTTCATAAAAGTGAAAATAAACTGTTTACTAATCTGTAAAATTTTATTTTCATGTGTAGATTTTAAACAGGACCTTCTAAAATGGAAGCAAGCAAGAGAAATAAACAATGCTTTGCATGAATAATATGTTGAGTTCTAGTTTATTATACTGTGAAGATATCTAATGTGAGAAAGTAAAACTAAAAGAATAAATGGGAATGGTTCATGGTGCCCCTATGCTCATGGTGCCGCACTTTCCCTATCTCTGAAAAATAGAGGGACAGAGCCTTTGTATAAGCTTCTCTTCTAGTTAGAGTAGTAAAAGCTAAACTGAATTTTATAAGAAATATAGCTCTAATTGAAATACTTTAATTTAAATTAATTTATTATAGGGTTGCATGAATATTTTTTAATTCAAATTTAACTGTGTTTTATCCAACAACGTAATAATTTATTTTTGTACCATAAAACGATCCATACAGTAACTGTAATTTTGTCCTTTAGGTCAATTATCAACAGAGGTACCTGATTTTCAAATGAATCCTTTTCAAGTGACAACGTTTACAGAAAAGCAATCCAGTGGAGCTGGCGAATTCACACATTGCCCTATCTCTCTGAATAAAGAAAATCCTGATAAAAAATTCTCATTAAAACGATTGGCCAGGATGTGCAAGCAATGCATTACACGGAAATGATTCAGAATTGAGTCATTCATAGAAGATATTTATTGTATCAACCAGATGTACGAAAAAGGGAAGAAAAAATAAACAATATTCTATGTTGTTTGAAAGTTTTTATGTATCATGTAAATGATATTCAAAACAATTAGTTTCAAAAGGATCAATTGAAGTTTGAGGTTAAAAGGAAATTTTTCAAGTTTACTACGTGCACGGTCCCATGGTAGAACAAATGGTTTAGAGGATCTAGTCAACAGCTCAGCTGCTTATTTTAAATAAAACATATATTTCATTAGCATGTAGTTTTTATATATTTTTGGGCAGCATCGTTAAGATGCTCGGCAAGAGATTTTTTAAAGTTTAATTTAAAGATTTTTTTTTTTACAAAATACAGAAACGTTGTTAAATTAAGGATCTATAAACATGTTAATAGCGTATTTCAGGGCATAAAGACATCAAACTATACAGATGCAAATAGGAATTAAAAGTTAAATAATATAATTCGTAATCCATCAACTTCTTATATAAACATACATGTTTAAGTTCGGAGCAAAAAGAAAATAGTTAGGACCATTATTGCGATCAAAATTCCCTATTTAATCTAAAAATCGTTATATGACGGACATTTGAGCAATAATCATTTCAAATCACGCCAACTTGAGGCTTACGAAAATTTAACTTGCAGACATCTCCAACCGGCAGATTTTGTTTTGGTTACATGGTCATTTTTTACGAGTTTGATACTCTACAAGACAAATATTGGGAATATAATAGTATGACCAGGACCTTCAACGCATAGCGTTAGATTCGAGCACAAAACTGCATTTTTTTAACTCCGTAAAAACATTTTTACAAAGTCGGAATCTAGCTAAATTCCTTTTTTATGTCTGAAAATGATAGTTCTCTTTATTTTCAACAAAGATAACGTGTCGATATGTTCTTCACAGGTTAAAGCTAAGATATTGACATGTTTCGCAATATCCTGAATAAATATGCACTACTTATAATTAATGGAAAATTCCTTGTACATTATGTGCTCGATTATGATGTATAGCATAGTGTAAATACAGAAAAAAAAAACCCGACATTTTCTCATATACTGAATAAATGAGCATTAATTGTAATTAGTAAAATGGTATAGAGATATTTTTTATAAATGCAATAAAAGAGAGAGCAATAAAAATAGCAATCTTTTTTAGATTTATTCCAAAAAAATAAAAAATAAATAATAATAATTTTCTACGCAACTTATTAGTTTTACTTCTATTCTCTTTCATAGAATGAAACCCTTTTTTTCTCATTTCTACTTTTTCACTAGAAAAAAGTACACAATTCCTTTTTCTAAGAAAGAAAAATAAATTTTTGAAGCTCATTTTTATTAAGAATTTGGTGTGATACAAAAAGCTATTAATTTTTCTTTTCCCCATCAATTTCTTTAACAAAACCAGAAAAATGCAAATGTGAATAAGAGAAAATATTGATTTTACATGTGAAGGGAAAAAGTTCTTTCGAATGAACGATTCAAAGTACCTGAATTCAGAATAACTATTGCTGTCTTTTCCAGGAATGCAGTATTGATGAATAAAACACTAAAATAAAGCATGTTAATGTTCCAGTCTTAGAATTCCGTTCCCGTGATAGGATTTAATTTCATCAAGATAATCTATTGGTATTTTTCTCATAATTTGTGCTTGAATTCAAATAAGTTTGTAGGTAGTTGAGCTCATCCTGTTCCACTGACACGATCTTTTTTTAAACAAGTGACTAATTGCATAGTCTCATATAAACTGGGGACTTGTGTTCTTAACGGGATGAATTTGCATTTCAGTGGTAAGACATGCATGACTGCTTTACAAGCTATATTCCTCTATATTCATTCAAATTAAAATGCAAATGTGAGACACTTTCCCTTTAAAAATCCTCCGATGGTATAATATCTTTGGTGAGTAAGTTTAATTTAGACAACTCTGAGCACGCTACTTGCATATACCTCTTACTATAAAATATAATGCAATGGATCAAGACTATGCGAAAAAGACATTGCACTACATATATAGTCAAGAAATTGATTAGAACTGAAATATTTAATGATGCATTAATCGAAGGATTCAATTAATTTCAAATCATTTGTCATTTTCGTCAAACGATTACAGTTCAATACCCGGTTTAAATTTGAAATAATCATTAATAAATTCCATCTATGATAAAACGTTGTACACTATTAAATTTCGAGATTATGATAAAATGAATGATTTTTAATTCAGAAAGAATAAAATTGATTAAATTCGATGATTCTGTGGCTCGATGGATGGCAGTGTAGTTAACGTTTTAGCATTGTATGCAAAAAGTGCTAGATTCAAATTCTGATTGATTCAGGCATGCATGTTGATTTTGGGAAGGAATCCATACTAAGTCATATGTCCTGACCCGATTAGCCATTGTGCACAAAAATAGGTCGTTGAGCGAACAAATCTATCAACCAACCAATTGATTTCACTTTGGAGTACTAATTGTTTTTAGGATTTTTTCTGTGAAATACAGAAAAAATTAAATTAAAATATAATAAAAGGATCTAACTGTGCGAATGTGTCATTCATTGGCAATCATTTAAAATTTTTTATTTTGATAGAGTTATGGAACAACACTTAAATTTAAAACTATGAAACACATCATTATCTAGGACATCACAATCTATTTAGTTTTAGAATTTGTTACAAACTATATAAAATCCCATTCGTCAAAGTGAAAACAAACTTATAAAATTTATAAAATTTTTATAATTTTTACTTTCAATCACCCATATGTATACATAGGGTAATGAAAGTATGGTATTCGGTTAAAAAAAAAAAATCTATTTTTTTTGCATTTCTCCACGTTTTGGAACATTCTGATTTCAATAAAGTGATATAAAAAAAAATGTCTGTCTGTGTGTATGTGTTTACGTGGTCAGCATAACTTCCGAACAAATTGACTTATGATGCTTAAATTTGGTGTGAGGGTTAGTGATGGCCCAAGGACCTACCATTAAAGTTTTAGTCAAAATCGCGCATGTTCATAGGGTAGCTGCCATTGAAAAAATTATGTTTTTCAGTAATTGCTAAAAAAACGGTTCAAACTATTTTGTTCAAAATCGCTTTGGTAATATCTCTTAAGGTGTTTTAAACATCCCCACCTTCGAAATTCCCGTAAAAATGCTTTAATGGCGTAAAAACCTAAAAAACGAATGCCTTCAACACAGAGTTCTCTTTCCTTGAGCATACCTCATCAACCAATGTTTTCTCTTCTTGCCTCAGTTTTAATTATAATAAAGGATAATATAAGGATTATCGTAAAGTACATCGCCAAAATTAAAATTTTAAAGATGTTTTTTTTTTTTTTTTTTTTTTTTTTTTTTTTTTTTTTTTTTTTTTTTTAGATCCATACAAGAATTATCATCGCAAAAATATATCGCCATATTGGCCATTTTTTCTAAATAAATTATGAAAACATAATAACGGTAAATTACGCAAATCCACGTCAGTATTATACTGTAATTGAAAGTTGTGCGATGTTCCACACCCCTAGTTGGTGTCTTCAATAGTCTCCTCGAGATACCTGGCAAAATATCTTTGAACAACATGTCTTCTGCCGGTACAGGAAGAATGCAATACGCAGTTGCCAGCAGGTTAGAATGAATGAAGGGTTGAATATGCAAGTGGTGGATTACTCTTAATACTCAAGATATCTTATAGATATGCAAAAAAGTACACTCTTGTGTGGAAGCTGTCATACTGATGAGGGAACCCAATCAGGATTGACTAACAATATCGAGAAAACTTGCAGTACTCGTATTAGTGAAAGTGGTACTGCGCTTCATATCAAGTAGTTCACAGAAATCGGTGTTGAGTAGCAGGTAGTTCCATTGATACAGGAGTGGCAGTTCTCTTTATAATAGGAGAAAAGAGCCTGGTGATGCACAGCCCACTGAAGCTAAAGCTTGTGCTCACTTTTTACTTTTTTTTTTAAGAAGCAACTAAGGAAGCTTGAAAGGAACTGATGGAAAGTACATCTGCATCAGGTTCAAATGGAGTCATCGACTGGCGTCCAAATACCAAGATCGAATAGTACCCTTCACCCTTCCCCAGTATCGTGACTGCTAAGAAGACAGATCTTTAAACTAAGTCCTTTGCCAGTGCAGAAAAAATCATTAAGTCATAAAAATGGCTATTGCTAAGAAACGTTCCAGAAGCAAAGCTAGGAAAGGATGAAATCTATGAAATCAACATATCCATCTTAAGCTAAGATTGACGGAATTCCCCAAAACAGCAAACTACTAAGAACAGAGCGTGATTATTGAACAGGGTTGTGAAGCCCGGGTTTAGTATTTCATTTTCTAGGGGGTCCCCAAATACCCATTTTCGATTATTCTTTTCCAACTAATACGTTTTAAACTCAAGCATTTAAAATTAGAGAATACACATCCTTTTTTTATGTTTGTTTAATTTGAGGTGTAGCCCTTTTGCACTAAAGTATTGATTTAAACCTGATAAATACTTATTTATACAAAAACAATAAATGCAATAAAGTGGTAAATTATTGAATTCATGCGCCAGCCTGAAACATTTGCAATGGGGGTTCCGGTTAAAAGGTGGTCTTACCTTTCCTCGAAGTTTTGATAGGAGCATGACTAAGGATACATGAGTGAAGTCTAAGAGAAGGAGCTCTAGTCATCCTGTATGAGCACCTTCAGACTGTAAAACGGTACTAGGCTACTTTCCAGGAAGATAGGCGTTTGCTAAGGTGTTCAAATCTGGAGGAGCAAACAAGCTGCCAAAACATGAGAATGTGGCGTTCAAGACAAAGAACCTCATGGATTCAGATATTTTGCTGAAGGGGCTTAGCCATTATGATCAAGACTTGAAGTCTGAGAAGTTAGTTGTTCAACTTTTTTTCCAAACAAATATCATCAAATGGGTTTTCGAGGTGGGTCTGGCGGCTACTGAAGCATTTCGGAATGCAGTAGTAATATTTAGAAGGAGGTAAACACACGGTTTGATTTAGGAAAGTTAATTTGAAATTCTCCATAACCTAAACGTCAATTCCAAAGACGTAGAGGAGGAAAGAGATACTGAGGTGAAGAGTGTAATGGAATCCCTCTTAGCTAAGTAATTCTAGCACATTATTAAAAATATATAAGTTAGCCCTTGATTTTTGTTCTAATGGCTCAAAGCCACCAGACTCACCGTGGTTGAGGAGAAATTCTAACTCCTGGTAAAAGATAGGGAAAGTGCCCACAAGAATAGAGGAATGTACACGCTTATCTCAAGATTTTATTCTATCGCAAATACCATCATAAATAGCATTAATGTTACTCAAATCAACCTTCAGCACATTCGATTTGTTTCTGACATACTTAGAATGAAGACGCCATAGGTGAAGTTGTTATCGCTCTTCTTCAAGAACCATGGAACTCATCCAAGTTTAAGGTATTAAAGATATACATAAAATTCAACAGTAAATTCCAACAGAACGTGCATTAAAATTGTACCTATAGAGTGCTCCCATAGTAATTAAATGGGAAGTTAATGTCTTGGATGCAAATAGAAATTGTATTAGAAGTGCAATGCTTGGAAAAAAATTTCTTGCCAAGTTTAATTTCAAGCTCACCATGTGTGGTGATATTTTTATTTATTAAAAATTACAAATTAGCAAGTGTAACAAGTAATGTTAAAAATTATTTACCTAGATTTTTTTCGTAATAGAATTTCATTTGTAGAATTCTATTTACATTCATTAAAGGGCCGTCCATATCTTTGTTAAAATATATATATATATATATATATATATATATATATATACACAGAGAATACCCTTTTCAAACTAACTCAGAAATGAAGGATCAACATAGGGGAGAATAGTTTATAAAAATTCTGAGGAATTTTAGTATGTTAAAAAAGCCATTTTAGACATAGATATTATCCGAAAAAATAAAAATAAATGAAAATTTAAAAATTTGATAAAAATTCATTAAAACAAATGTTACATAGAAAATAAACTTTAAATAACAAAAATTGTCTTTCCTTTACCACTAAACACAGTGACTGAACTTTCTTTTTAAATACAAAAAGTTAAACAACTAATTCATCTTCAATACAAGTTACTGTTGAAAAGAAACTAACAACTGTTTGTAATAAAGAATTATTTAAAAAAAAGCTAGGTGAGCTACTGTATTTCATGTTTTAAGGATATTCCAATCAAATGAAATTGATCTCAAAAGTAAAACACGTATGAGTTTTTATGATGGAAAGTGAAGTTTACATGTATATCTTATTCATTTATCATTTTCTTAAAGTAAATATCTTAACTTTTTTTGAAGGTAAAAATGTCCTATTAAATTCCACGACATTCTTTTATTTTCATTTTAACTAAGATAGCATTTAAAGATCAGTTATAATACATTTTTCTTTTGTTACTTCTTTTCAATAAGTAATTTCTTTTTTTATGTATCATTGTAAGCTTGTGATTTTTTAATCATAATGAAATATGTTTTAAGAGTTCGAAAGGGAAAAGTCAATTCATTAATTTTTTTTTTTCACTTAAGGTATTTAGTTTCAAGAAGCACGAAAATATAATTAATCATTTTAAGCAGGCATCCGTAAGAAATTCTTCTCTTTATGCTTGATAAACTCAGGCATTAAAGAATTTAAAAAGTATTTAAAATTGTTTGACGTGCTTTTTTTAATTACAGTTTAAGCTACACACCATTTTTAAGATTAAGAAAAGAAAACTTTTAATCATTATTAGCAATTCTTTACCATTTATTAAAAAAGAAATACGTGTGTAAGATGAATGTTCTTATTTTACTTTAAGATAACTTACTTGAAATGAAATCAATTATCAATTCTTAGTTTTTGAAATACTTTCTTGATTCTGTCAAAAAGTATTTTTTTTTTCGTGAAAGGAACATCTGGAATCAAATTCTAAATTAACAATTCCCTATGTGAATGATAAATTTAGATACAAGATTTCGGTATAGTAATTGGAGATTCTTTAATAGAATTGATTTCATGTAGTCATGTAGAATATTTAATCTTATGTAGTATATTATATTATAATTTTATTATATAAAAAATTCAGGGTGGCCTTTTTTGAACTGCATCTTTTTAGAGCAGTCTATAGCCTGTTATAAAGAATATATCCTCATAAGATTTTGCACATATGTTATTTAGAGTTCGAGAAAATGACATCTTAAGGTAAAATATATAAGTTCAAAGTTGCTGCATAATATGGAAGTATGACGATATAAAGACTTATTTGGAAGTTAGCTTAACAATTTGAGTTTTATTAGGAAAATTGAGAATTAAGTTTCAGAACAAGAAGAAAGCAATACGATAAAATTTTGAAATATATATAATATTACTGTTGTCCTTGAAATATGCAATTTGTAAGAATTTGAACTACTCTTATTAAAATATATATATATATATATATATATATATATATATATATATATATATATATATATATATATATATATATATATATATATATATATATATATATATATATATATATATATATATATAGTTACGAATTTTTGTATAGTTGTAAATATTTCGTAGTGTTAATTTTGGAAATAGTAAAATTTATGTACATTTCGCTTAAGGCAGTGCAATAGTTCGTGGTTAATTTGGTTTCCCTGCAATGAGCCTTTCAATGCGTGATAACGGGTTTTACAGAGGTAACTCTGGGAAGCGAGTTTCAAGGGGCAGGGCATTTAACATTATGGTAATGGGAATCTCGCCAAATTGGCGAGATAGAGCTAAGTTGGTGACGGTTTTGGCGACTAATTTTTGTCACCAAATTTGGCAAGAAATCGCCAAATGTCACCAAACTTGGCGACCATTTGGCGACATTTTCGGTACATGTATAGGTACATGTATCCCATGTACATGTATATAGGACTTTTCGATTACAATTTGGAAAGTTCTCCAAATGTCTTTCTCTGGAAGGTTCACGTATATTCACCACTCCTATATAAGTGCGGCCTGAGTTGGTTAGTAGTTAGTTGTGTCTCAGCGTTCATTGTGAGAGCTGTATTCCTGACTTGAGTAGTTCTTGGGTTTTGAGTCACTGAATTAGTTGACTGGAGATACTAAGCGAACTGTATTGCATTGTCTTTTGCGGCGATTTAGCAGTTGGATTGTCAAGTTTTTAACTGCTGTTTTGTGCTCTATTGATGTGAAAAGAGCTGTATTGTGTCTACTAGAACGAGAAGTTCTGGAGCTGTAAGAGAACTGTGAAGAGTTATTTTTGGAATAAGTTTCTGCAAGTTTTGATATATATATATATATATATATATATATATATATATATATATATATATATATATATATATATATATATATATATATATATATATATATATATATATATATATATATATATATATATATATATATATATATATATATATATATATATATATATTAATTATTATTATTTTATTAATTTTTAGAGATAATTTTCCTTGGTACCAAGGGTTTACGAAGCGCTGATAGGCTTCATATTGTTTTAAACTGTGTCAGTTTCAGTCATTGCAGAAATCGTCAGAATATGAAGAAAATAGATTTTGAAATTTTTTACAACTATGATGAATCTAATGGAGGCAAAAAATATATTACGAGTTTTGAAATTTTCAAAATTGTTTTAGTAATTTCTTATTAACTACAAGATAGTTTCTTCTCTCTCGATATTCATGAACCTTCCCATTGACATTAGTTAGCAGTCACGAACAGATAGACGCCCAATAAAAAGAATACGCTTAATCACGTTTTGAAAGATTCACTACTTTTTTCAAGCCATTGCTAAGGGAATAAAGTTGACTAATACAAGTAAAGTGTTTTTTTTTTTTTTTTTTTTTTTTTTTTTTTTTTTTTGTGAAAAATATCTCTGTACTTTAGTTAGAATAAAAACAGCATAATTTTTTAAATGTCAGGTATGTTTGATGTTTATAATTTGTGTTTTGGTTTTACCAGGGATAGTTGTCTATATTTCATTTTGCAACCACCGATTGAAGTCGTATTAATCAAAGTTTATCATTATCCCAGTAACACCAATTCGTTGGTCAATCCCGATGTGGACCATAGTAGTCATTCCGTTCCTACGTCTCTTGATCAATCTTGCACAGTGATTTGCAAAATATACTTTAAATTTTGAAATGTTTATGAATATAACTTCAAATATAGTGCTTTAACTTTTAAATATAGTGTTATAAGAAAGGACGGATGGGTAAAAAATATGTTTTGTGATGGTTTTGACAAGTTTATTTTTTGAAAAATCGTGTATTTCGGAAAAATGTTTGAAATTTGGCGTGGACTGGTCAATCTTCCCAGAAACACTATTTTTGACATTGGCCAATACCGCTGATTAGAGGTAGATTTAGAATAGAGGTAGATTAGAGGTAGATTATAATAGATTTAAGGTAATTAATCCAGGTAGGTCATACTATCAAAATAATAGTGTTTGGCCTGTTCCTTCCATCTATTAAGTAATAGGGTATGATTTTTTTTTTCCAAATCAATTTGCAATAGTGAGTAACAGACAAATTTTTCATGGCTAATTTTGTCCCCAGCAATAACTTGAGAGATTGATACAACGAAATAATATTTGCTAAAACTTTTAATTCACTTGATAAAACAGCTTAAGTTGCGTTGTTTGACAGTTTACATCGTCTGTATCTCTGACAACAGAAGTAGCAGGAAATGTTTTTCTCACTTTAGACGATTCAATTTAGTCTTTAACATTAGGTATATGCGTTTTTGTTAAAATGCTCTAATTGGTTTCCTTCGCAATTTCTTTAATGAATTACAATGCATTTTTAAAAAAAATAAATATAGATATTATTTTGATGGTCCTTTATGGAAATGGTGTTAGTGTAAGAAATAATAATTTTTTGCATTTCGTTTGTAATATCAAATTCTAATGGTTCAATTTATGATGGCGGTGGTGTAATTATGTCACCCAGTTCTATAAATCGTACAATTTGAAAAAATTTACAAAGCCTGCAGAATTTCTGCTGTAATGTCTATTAAACATGCCGAAAAAAAATCACAGTATTTGTGTGAATATTTTATGAAAAATATTTAAATGCAAATTAATTAATCAAGGGGCTTAAATTTAAAATATGAAAGTGGTACAGTATAAGCAACTTTCCAATACATTTTATTACGTAGTAATGGAGATATAATATGGAACTATAATCATCATATGTTCGTGGAAAATTACTTATGATAAAATATTATTATCGTGCCTTCTTTAAATTTAATATGGACACAAACAGCTTTATTAACTCATTCAGCATTAGTTCAAAACAGTTTATTCTTAATTCTAATGTTTTGATGTATAAAATTTATCTTTTACTACGGAAGCAACTGCAATTCAATATTCTCACTGATTATCCTTCAGAGTACTCTAATTGAAGCCCTTCAGAATGAAATTCCTCTAACTCCATTTCGAAATGCAGATGAATATTATATAATTCGTAAATGCTGAATATTTTATGAAATTACTAATGACTAAATGCAATTTACATCCTGATGAGTGCGTTCCTTCTCACTTATACCCTTTTAATTCTGAATTGTCTTTCAATTATAGGAATGTTAAAAATAAGATGGAATCCAATACTTTTTACTTCTATACAATTCGAAAATTATCATTAAAGCAAAATTGAAAATAATAGAAACAAACATTCAGAAGAATTCCTATTCAGTTTGTTGTACAAACTAGAATTTGACATACTATGGATTTTAAGGTGAATGAGTTGTTACAAATTATTAAAAACAAAGTAATAATACATGTATTTGAGTCTTATTTATTAAATCATCTGTTAAAGACTTCTACATACTATAAATGCTTGTCTTCATTTGTTCAACAAGCATTTTTTTCTCTCAAGGATTCAACCCTAAAAGTCTATGCATATCCAATATATCTAAAGACATAACTAAGACTTCTAGAATATAAGCTACGACAGAATCTGGGTACAGTTTTGGTTGACTAGTTAGAGGTATAACTTGACTGTTATTGCTGCCTTCATTTTATAAGATATCAAGGCAACTACAATGACAATCATAATTAGAATAATAAGTAGATTTATTTGAAACTGTATCTTAATTGTAAGGAGGATAAAATTTCCAATATTTTTCATTTGTAGTACTTATTTAATCTCTTTTAGGCTACCTAGAAAGTATAATATTTTTTATTTACTACAATATACAACTAAAAATAGGAATAGTACTTCATTATATACCTTTGTAGGAGACATAAGATGTGAAAGAAAAATTGCTGAGACCCCTTATTGTTTTCATAAGCCTACATCATTTGGTAGATTACTTCATCCGAGAGTGTTGGCTCTTCATTTCCGGAATGTTGGGCTGGTTTTGGCAGAATGTCGATTCAACTACTCATCTAACTTCTTTTCTTCAAGAAAACTCGATAATATTTTATCCATATTGTTTTAAAACTTTGGTGTGTGCCTCATAAAAAATAAAGCATTTTAGACTGTAAAAAACTTAATGGTACATAATTTAACTAACAAAGAAAATTTTTCCAAGGCTCATTCAGTGTTTAAAAACCATTAATAGTAGTTTATTAAAGAAATCTTCAATGTGCTCAATTAATCCGAAAATTTGATCATATGAAGTTAAATTTACAATCCAAGCAATTTCCTTTTTCTTCAAATAAAACAATTTATTAATACACAGATTTAAAATAAAAATCCTGCTAGGTAAATACATTTTCGTTGTTACTATTAGCAGCCTATGTAAAATGTTACAAGAAAACATGTAGTCAGCTAAAAATTAAACGTATTGTCCCAAATATAAGAGTCAAATAAGAACAACACCAACAGATTATTGATGAAAAGAGAAAACAATATCATCTGACATACTTAAAAATAAAATCACTTTACTTCAGCATAAAAAATATAAATTTTTTTTTCTTCTATCACTTATCATCAAAATGCAAGGTTATAATATTGACTGAACTACAAAAGTTTCACTAAGTTTGCTTCGTCAGAAAGAGTATTTTTTGAACTTGTAATAAATAAATAAATAAATAAATAAATAAATAAATAAATAAATAAATAAATAAATAAATAAATAAATAAATAAATAAATAAATAAATAAATAAATAAATAAATAAATAAATAAATAAATAAATAAATAAATAAATAAATAAATAGACTTTCCTTAAATTTTCTTTCTTTTTGAATTGAAATTTTCTTTCGTTGGTTTTAAAGTATACATATATAATGGACATGTTTTATTTAATTTTTATGTCAGAATTTCAAACATTTTGGCAGTATATCAGAAATAAAAATGATACATTTTCATATATAAACTTTTTTTCCGTTAATTTTTTGATTAGCTAATTGGAATTAAAATGACTAATTAGGATGTTACTCGAACGGACTTAACTATACTTGTAATTAACATAGAGGTACGATTTTTATTGCAAATAAAAGATATTATATTGATGCATGTTTTCATAAAGAATTGTGAATTTGGCTTCAATATTTATTTAATTATAAGCTTTTAAGTAAAAAGTTTGAAAAAATACATAGTTTTTAACAAAAATCAACATCAAAATATAAATAAAAGATGGGTTTATAACAATGAATATTAGATTTTTTTTATGAAAACCTATTCATAATTATTGTCTACAAAAGATAATTAGAATTTTGTAAATCTGACCATTTAAAATAAAGTTATGACCGTTGGCGTAAAGTCATATAACACCAAAATGTCATTCTTCAGGAAACGCGTTTAAAGTTTACAACACTAATAAATGTGATACAAAACAGGTTCACAAAACCCACTGTAATTTAAAAAGCAATTTGAGTCTCAGAAAGAAAATGGTATCATTTTAAAGTTAATAAATTCGGGAATATTTTGAAGAAAAAATAAGGGAAGAAAGAAGAAGAAAAAAGCGCGTACCTTATTCTAATTTCGTAATTCTTAATGTATATGTATACCTTATGTCACACTCAAGCTGGAAACTTTCAAGAAAATGTTTGTGTCCCGATTAAGGCGAATTATCGCTCTCACATCAACGTTACAGCTAGATAACTGCAAAATTGTCATTCTTTAGATATGGGCAGGATAAATAAAAAAAAATTACTCACCTTTATTGTATACTCTAAGTGGATAACTGTAGGAAAGTCCCATTATATTCTATTTATATTCAAACCATTAGGATGTAGTACGATTTCGATGCTTTTAAAAAACTTCAAATACGTTTTTCCCAAAATTATGGCCTAGCTGTTAACTAGTTGTAGCATTAGGATGATGTTATGAAGTCAGCGGAAAAATTCAGAAATGTTAATACGTAAATAGAAAACTCTTTTCTAGGCAGAACAGACATTGTTGACAAATTCTTCTTTGATATATTCATTTGAAGTAATACTCCTGATTTCATTTGCTATTGGAAATTTTGAAAGACTAGGCTGTATTGCTTGAATAATAAAATATTGTTGCAAGAAATTTCTGTATATAGTTGTAAATAGTGACATATTATTTTAAAATTCCATTGTAATTTATTTTATCTTATTTTATTTATTAACAGCGATAATACAGGTTAGAAAAAGGTGGCACACCTAAAGCAAACTGGAAATTTCGAGATGTTTCTTTTATTTGACGAGTTGGCTGGATGTTTCGAGAAGATTCTCACGTTTCTGTATAAATAAGACCGCAGATCGGGAAAGTTTTCAGTTTGACTTCGGAACTCGATGAAAGCTGAATGCTTTGAGTGTGCTTGACCTGAATTACCGTTGAATTCAGAGTTGTTTTTATTGAAGCTTGATAGTGATTGCACTGTTCTTCGAATAATTTTTGTGAGCTCTTGAAGAGAGAATAAATATTTTTATCCAGTAAAAACTGCGCCATAATTGCCTCTGTGGAAAATTCAAAACAATATGTTCATTTGTAAAAGACGAATTTTTATAATTAACTTCCTTTTCGGTGGATGATTGTGAAAATAAGTCGTTATCTAATATCTGTACGTCAGAAATTAACTTCACGATTAGGCGATTTTACAGAATAATGAAAGAAAAAATAAAATAATTTTACTCTCATTTCATACTTTAGGTGTATTCTCTGATAAGACTATCTTTATATGCCTTAGAAATATATTTTTGTAGTTAGTTAGGATTTTATGGCTCGATGTAAAAGGATTTTGTAAGTCATATCTGAAATAAAATAAAAATCACCAAAATAGGAACTTGGAAACTTCAGAATCGTCTTTCGTGAATTTTATTGACTCATAATATTTTAATTACTGTAAATATTGATGAATATACAAAACTGGGAGACTTGGTACTCTTTAAAATTTATTTTTAATTTAAAAATATTTTTACATATTTTGAAGTATTCTAAGCAAAAACTAAATTTTATTAAAAAGAAAGTTCTCATAGTGCTCTAAATTTTCAAAATTTGTAAAAAAAACTCATAACACTTCCAATTCTATCTTTTATTTTTATTTTTCAGTATTTAAAAAAAAAAAAAAGTGTTTCATGTAATATACTCTAACTTTTTAGGCATCGTATATAGAATAAGTAAAATTGTTTTCGAGAAAAACAATAATTACTATACCTATAGATAAAAAAAAAGTATTTATTACCATTTAAATTTGTAAAAAGAAGTTTATATTTTATTCAAAAGTCCATGCCTATTTTTTTCAAATAGATCTTTCGAATGACACAAAATATGTTATGTCATTTCATTCATATTTGCTGCAGTTTTAGCATTTTGAGTAAGGTGGGAATTTCAAAAATCCCGAACTGAGAAAAATGCGTACGGAATATCGAAGGAGTTATTGTGGCAATGTTAAATTCTGCATGAAAATAAAGTTTTTCTGCAATTGTAGTTATCGGATCAGCTCAAAAATGTGCCAGAATAACGAGAAGTTTTCAAAAATTATAAACACATTAAAAAGAGAAAATTGATATTTTTATAAATTTTTGTGAAAACAAGGGGTACCAAATCCCTTTAATTTTGAATACATAGAGATTATTAACAAAAAAAATTATTCATTATTGATAACATTATATAGAATTTAAATAGTTGTAAAATGAAATTTTATCAAAAAATAAGCTTTTAACGTAAGCATAGACCCCAAATGATATAAGAAAATATTTATAATTGTGTTTGTTAATTACAAACATATGTTTTACTGTTTCTTGTACAATAAAAACAAAGCAAAAATGTTCATAATGTAATAATTTAAATTTCAAAATTTTTAGAAACATCTTGTATCTCAGCTTTTATAAATTACAATATTTTCAGTATATCTTCAAGTTCGATTCAAGCTCATAAATTAATTTATTAAAGAGAAAGAAGAGAGTTTTAAGAAATATTAAAATCTTTTTAATTCCTGAAACTTAAGATAGCAGATAATGAGTATTTCTAAAAGCTTTTAAATAAATTTTAAAATTCAAAGTACGCATTTTCTATTAATAAAAATAGCTTAAACGGGTGTTTTTATTTTAATCATAGGACAATCAGTCCTTTTCGAATTGATATTTGTTTGTCGATTGAATTCTTAGAACAATTCCTTTCCGAAGTCCTGTATCATCTATGAGTTGGATGATCAAATATCCATCATCGTTCTTCTATCACCCACGTGTATATTATCTTTAGTACATCCCTCGCTTCGATTATATTCAGGTGTTTTCGGCATCAAAAGATTTATTGTTGATAGGAATTACCCAAGAATTCTGGAGTGTTTCGCGGAAAGATAGAAAAGTCAGCGAAAATAGCTTAAAGTAATTCACTTAAGTTCAAGTTACGTACTACAGTCTTTATAAATGTGTTTATATATTTTAACCTATAAATACGAAATTTATTTTATCACAAATTAAAAAAAATGTTTTTTTTAAGGAATTCTACTTTCCTTTTTATTTTTTTAAAAAAGCCTATACATGTTCTAAAATCAATTATTTGTAAGTAATATTATTATTTTTCCATTACGTTTTAATTAAAAAGTTTTGATTCAGCTTTAAGGTGTAATATGTATTTTTACTTTCAAATACCCGTATGTTTTCATAGGATAATGAAAGTATAGCATTCGGTAAAAATACCCACAGATTTTGTTTCCTTTTTTCCACGCTTTTTGGAACATTTGTGACTTTTAAGGTGTTCTAATCGTCAACACCTCCGAAATTCCCTAGAAATGCGTTAAAAGTGCAAACATATGAAAAGCTAGTACCTTTGGCACAGTCCTCTTCGCCCATCAACGTTTGATTTTTTTCTGTTTCACGCACAAGAAAGGACAATTCTATGACTATGAAAAACCATCGTCATTTTTATGTTGTTGTTTTTTTTGCCCATTTTAAAATTATTGCCAAGAATATCGCGAAACTGGCCATTTTTATGGAAATGAGTGAAAATATGAAAATTCTAAATAACCCCCAAAAAAAATTTTTAAGCAATGACCAATATTGTAGTGTAACTGAAAGTTGTACGATGTTCCACAATCCTAGTTTCTACTTATGTTATATGATAGAATACATTTCGTTGAAATGTATTATGCATAATTTTTTACATCAAAGGGACTGTTAAGTCAAAATGAAAGGGATAAATTTTCGATTGCATAATTTCGAAACATACAGTAACACTTCATGTTCAACATTTTTTATAAAACTATTTGCCTACTGTTCAGTAAATTTTCTCCTAGTCTGTTAACCATGTAATAACATGTGATTAGTAGTCTCTTGGTTTAATAAGTTTGGTAGTCAACCAGCAAACGACTATATATTTTCATGAAAATTGCACAGTTTATGAAATACATACCAGAATATAATCTGTATGTTTTATATCTATATCTATTTTAAAGTTATATGATTCGTACCTGCTGAGATGTCAACACACACCCTTGCTGTCACCCTGGAGGATTTTTTTCCTCCAATACTTGACAGTTGTTACTGCAGTCGGCTTAGTGGTGAAAGTGAGGATGTAAAGGATATGTTATATGTGAATGAACGAATACCAAAGGATTTCAATTGTTTCCTATCCTAAAGAGAGTTTTTCAGGTTCTTAAATAAGATATAGTTTAAGGAATATGAATTCCTCATTCCTGATTGTTTTGTAGAATTTTGCGGTATATTGTGAAATCAGTAAAATTTGACAGTTTAAGTCACAGTGGCTATGCAACATTTCAGTGTTGCATTTTAGTATTTGTTTCAAATTCTTGTCGAATTATGTGGTTTTTTATTACTATATTCAAATGCCTCTTATTTTGTGTGTATTTTTTCAAAAATATATTTTTTTTTTAATTATTTTTAAATTTCTAAAGTTTGGGGCCAGAAAGTTTCAATGAGATGTTTTCTTAAAGCTTATTTATTTATAAAACTTGTAATAGCTACTCTTTGCTTGAGTAATGGCAACGTAAAGTATGTTTCTGTTAGATTGTTATCCCGAATTCAATTATTCTCATGAAAAATTGTAGCTGAAACTACTAGATTGAATAGTTTATTTCAAATTAAGCCTGTGGCACACAGTAAACGAGGTCAAATGACACTGTTATTAAATAATTAATGATACAGTCTCATCATTAAGTATGAACTAACACAATTTAATGTACGAAATCAGTTACCCTTTCTTAAGGAACGAAAGAAAACACATATTAAGAAATTCGTACTAATTAAATCACGCGCTAATTAAACATTAGTATTTAACAGTAGTTTTACATGAATACAGATATAATGTTTTTATGAAACTAATTGTGTTTACTTATTTTAGATAGTAAGACTTTTATGCAAATGCATGTTGAAATGAAGAAAGCATTTAATATACTATCAATTGTGGCTTCCAAGTGTTGTTTTAGTTATTTAACAAAATTATTTTTAGTTCTATTAGTGATAAAGAATGATGAAAGAAGGTATTAATCACTCTTTGATAATTTATCGCATCACAAAAACTTTCATTTGACTGAGGACTCAGTTTAAAATTTTCTGGCATGAAATCTGCCAAAAATTAAATGTTATTTTTGTTATAAAATAAATTAAAATTCTTAGCGTGAGAAGTTATTGCTAACTTATAATAATGTTTGTAAAAGTGTACAACATATCTTAAATCCCGAATAAATAAAATCCATGATTTGAATAATGTTTTCAAGTCTTGTTTTATTTTTAAAACAACGATGCCATTATTTTATTGAAATAAACATATAAAAAATGAATAGAAATATTAGATTGTTTCGGTGCTTAGTCTGTGCATTTTCTGTTTATTTTCCCAATGTTTCTACAAACATTTCCTTTTCCCTCGACAAATCAGATTTCTGAAAGATTTATTCACTCAGAAGCCCTATTGAAATAAACAAATATCCGGTTCATCAAACAATGAATAAAAGCGCTTACAATTTTTGTATTTCTAGAGCTACCACTTGGGAAATTATTTTTCTGTCTTATTCAAATCCTACTTTTAACTTAGAGGAATAATATACGTTGCATGGTATATGATTAATATAATCGATGTTATATATGTTTTAAAGGATTATTTTTAAAAAGTTACATTTTCTAAATTCTAATTTGTTTGATTTTAAACTTATTGCTTGAATTTTTCAACACTCAATTTATAAAAATTTTTAGTTAAAAAGAAATCGAAGAATTTTGGAAGAGATTCATTTGCCAATTTTCAACTTTAGCATTATTTTTCCATGAGCTGAATACTCGTGCTTCGCTACGAAATTTTAACATGTGCAATATTTTAGCTACCTGTGAGGCCTCGCGTTGCGGAAATCTGTCATTCGTATATAGGACCCAGTTTTTGGCGCTTCGCTCGCAGGAAGGTTCATTTCTACACAAAATCGAGTTTGCTTCGTTCGCTGAAAAGTTCTTCAGCACATAAGCACAAGCTTTTTTCCCTCGTTGAAAGGTTCATTACTATGCAAGTATAGGCTCGCTTCACTCACTACAATCTAATTTCTACGTAATTTATATTAATTAATTAATTAATTAATTAATTAATTAATTAATTAATTAATTAATTAATTAATTAATTAATAACGAACTAAATAAAAATTTAAAATTCTTTTTTTCAAAAGTCCAATCCTAAGGACAAAACTACTTATGTTGAAAATTTCAGAGCTGTAGTCCTATTAGAAGTCGTTTCGTAAAAAGTTTGTTAAGGCGTCCTCTCACTTTAGGCACCTCGAAAATAGGCTATTTTCGCGATTTTTTTTCGAGGATTTTTGCAAACAATTATGGGATAAAATGGATCCTATATAATAAACACATCTTTCAAGTACAAGAAATTTTTATTTTTTATTTTTTTGAACAATTATTATAATAAAACAGTAGCATCGAAAAACCCGTGTAGAAATGTAATGTTGATGGAATTTCGGAAACTATCCGGCCGATTGTCATGAAATTTGAATGACATATTCTTCATAGTTATGGCTATAGCGCATATCATCAGATTTTTGAAATTTTGATTTGAAGTATTTTTTTTTTACAAAAAACTGCAAAAAAACGCGTTTTTTTTTAACTTTTTCGAAAAACGTGCGCCATTTTGTTATTTTCGCGAATATCAAAAATCTGATGATATGCGCTATAGCTATAACTATGAAGAATATGTCATTCAAATTTCATGACAATCGGCAGGATAGTTTCCTAAATTTCATCAACAAGCCACGAACATTACATTTCTACACGGGTTTTTCGATGCTACTGTTTTATTATAATAATTGTTCAAAAAAATAAAAAATAAAAAATTTCTTGTACTTGAAAGATGTGTTTATTATATAGGATCCATTTTATCCCATAATTGTTTGCAAAAATCCTCGAAAAAAAATCGCGAAAATAGCCTATTTTCGAGGTGCCTAAAGTGAGAAGACGCCTTAATTAATTATGAAAATTAATTACAAAAACAACTAATCAGAATTTTAAAATTCTGCTTTTCAAAACTACAATTAGAAGGCTAAAACTACTTATGTGGACATTTTCGGAGCTGTATCTCTGTTAAAAGTCACTTTGTAATAAAAAAAAATAACTAATTAAAATTTTAATATTCTGTTTGACGTGTATACAATAAGAAGGCTAAAACTACTTATGCTGAAAATTTCAGAGCTCTACTCCAATTTTAAGTAGGTTTCTATAGATCCACAGACAAACAGACAGACACACAGCTTGTTTTATTATTATAGATGGAAGATATTTTAATTTAGTGAGGGAATTATATTCAGAAGATGTTGAGCTCTTCTCTGAATTTGAATAGCTCACAATTAACGATTAAGATACTAAAAATAATTAAAAATTTGTTGATAAAAAGAAGAGGTAAAGTTATTTCGTTTGGAATAATGCTAAAGTTGTTTTGTGTTTTTATTCCCTATTTGACAAGAAATTAACAAATTTTAGTTTATATTAAAAAAAATATGTATAATTTTTCTTTAGTCATATTTTTATTTGCCGTGAAAATTTATAACTACTTTAAAACATTTTACAGTTTCTGCTATTAAATGATATTAAAAGAACATAAAATTGCAGTTATAAAATGAATTAAGTTCAATACTACTAGTATATTCAATTATATTTCTTTGAAGGAAAATTTGATTTGTAACTCATATGTTCCAATAAACTCTTTGTTCCAGTATATTCGTTTCTTAAAATTGTTATTTCTTCTTTTAAGAAAGGAGAACTTCACAATTTATTATAACAATTTTAGTTTATATTATCAGAATTATATGTAATGAAATCTAATGGCAAGTCGATATGTCGAATAAAGATCTCATCAAGGTAAATTGTCATACCAAAATTTAACCTGAAATTACGGCTGTAATTACTGGAAATGGTGACCGAAATTCAGTTTACAATTTCGAATGCTATTGAAAAGTGATATATATAAGTTGGTTGATTTCGATAAGGTGATTAAGATTACATAATATATAGTTGTAAGTTTTAAACGAACAGGTATCCTTATATTTGTCTGATATTTTCTTAAATGTACTTATATTCTAAAAAATAATAGTTATTTTTTAAAGATGTTCTTAAAGATGTAAATATTCTTTTTTTACTAGAGCCTCGTAACACATAAAAACAAGGCAAATTACGAAATAAATGTTGAGAATCGTCAAGAAGAGGAAAAAATAGTAATTATTGGAATTTTTCAAAATGTTGTATTTTAAAAATATGGTTTAATTATTTTTATAGGTTTATAACAATTAAATTCAAATCTTGTTTCGTATTACTTTCAATTACTCGTATGTATACATAGGGTAATGAAAATATAGTATTTGGTCTAAAAAAAAAAAAAAAAAAAAAAAAAAAAAAAAAATTGAATTTCTCCTAGTTTTGGAACATCCTGATCTCAAGAAAGTGATATAGAAAAAAGTGATATAGTGATCAGAATAAATCCCGAACAAATTGACCTAGGATATTCAAATTTGGTGTGCAGGTTAGTGGTGACCATGAGACCTACCATTAAGGTTTTCGCCCAAATCGCGCATGCGCATAAGGTAGTTGCCATTGAAAAATTTATATTTTTCAATTATTTCAAAAAATCGGCTCAAACGATATTGATCAAAATCGTTGTGGTAATGCCTCTTAAGGTGTTCTAAACATCCCCTACCTCCTAAGTTCCCGTAAAAATGCTTTAATGGCTTAAAAAGTTGAAAAACGAATGCTTTCAAAACAGAGTTCTCTTTTCCTTGAGCATACCTCATCAACGATCGTTTTTTCTTCTCCCCTTAGTTTCGCTTACAATAAAAGATAATATAAGAATTAAAGAAAAGTATATCACCAAAACATGTTTTTTTTTTTTTTTTTTTGTAGACCCATACAAGAATTATCGCAAAAAATATCGCCAAACTGGCAATTTCTTCTAAATGAATGATGAAAATATAAAAACGGTAAATGACACAAATACACGTCAGTATTATAGTGTAAATGAAAGTTGTGCGATGTTCCACACTCCTAGTTTTTTGTTTAAATTTAGTCATCAAAAGCTTAATTACGTGATAATATTGGGTTCGAAATTAATAAGATCCATTTTTGAAATCTCTGAATCATAATTATTTTGCATTTCTCCACGTTTTGGAACATCCTGATTCCAAAAAAGTGATCTAGAAAAAATGTCTGTCTGTGTGTGTTTATGTGTCTGTGGTCAGCATGATGGTAATGCCTCTTAAGTTGTTTTAAACATACCACCGAAATTCTCGTAAAAAGGTTTTAATGGCGTAAAAAGTTGAAAAATGAATGCCTTCAACACCGAGTTCCCTTTTTTTTTAGCATACCTCATTAACGATCGTGTTTTCCTCTCCTCTCAGTTTCGCTTATAATAAAGAATAATATAAGGATTATCAAAAAGTATATAGCCAAAATCACCATTTCGGCAATTTTTTTTTTACCCATACAGAATTATCTAAAAAAATATCGCCAAACTGGCCATTTATTCTAAATGAAGGTTGAAAATATACAAACGGTAAATGACACAAATCCACGTCAGTATTATAGTGTAATTGAAAGTTGTACGATGTTCCACACCCCTAGTTTTAAATGCATTTTTAGGTTTAGTTAAAATTTTGTTAATTGTATTTAAATATATATATATATATATATATATATATATATATATATATATATATATATATATATATATATATATATATATATATATATTGTAATTTCTAAATTATTTAACTTTCCGAAGAAATCTGTTCGATTGAAAAACCCTCCCTGGTAAGAGTTTTTCTGTTACAAATATCCTACTATAATGAAAGTATTTGTACAGATGAGCTTATTTTAATGATTTAAAAACATCTTTCTTGCATGCGTAAATTTAAAACGTTCAGTTATAAATGTCCATACGATATTTTTAGGATTTATAAAACTATAATTTTACTTTTAACCTAATACAATGTTCTTGTTTATAATTGAAGAAATTATAAATTATCTGGTTAAGAAATGAACGTAACGCCAGCCCCTTATCTTTTCAATCATAATATAGGCGATTCTGAAATTAAGGGGACATTTCAGTCCTTATGCTCTTATTGGCTTAATATTTATTCCTTTAAGTGAGGAACTTAGAATTCAGTAGGAAAAAGTTTACATTTAATGTTTTCAATCCTTATTTTACACATTTATTTATTATTTATACATAAAAAAATATCCAAAGTATAGGAAATGTAACCTCCATGGAATGTTTCCACTCCTGTTATTTTAGTGTTAACTTAAGAAATAAACCTAATTAATAGTATATTTGAGGAAAAATCTGGGTTAAACATTTATTTATTATATAAGTAATTAAGTAATCACAAAGAAATATAAATCTTAATTTATTTTACCACTTTATTTTAAGCACAAAAGTTGTCCCTGGGTGCTGAGGTAACCTCTATGTAGTATCTTTAACTTGATTAAAATTTTACTAGATAGCAGTACAGTCTTCTTAACCAGAGCTGAAGTGAAGCTCAAGTCAATTATTTTGTCTGGTGATGTTGTTGGATGTGCATAGTTTTATAATGTTTGTGAAAAAGCTGTCCAATCTTCAAAAATCTGGTGAGTTCTTTTTTTCGTGTAACCTCCATGTTTAGTAATGTTATTCCTTACAGTGTTAAACATACTTTTGGCGTTACCTTTTATCAGAGAGCCAATTTTTTCTTCGCTAAAATCAAAGCCAGTGTATATTCAGCCTTTTAGGTTAAGTTTTAAGCATGTCAATCTACTTACTTCGATTTATTTATAACCTCCATGGTTTTTATTAACCACGGAGGTTACAAGCAAAATTAGAACTTTTTTTTTTAGAAAATATATTTTTCCTTTACATTTTTTTGAAGTGAGAAATGTATTAGTTTTGTTGATAAAATTCTAAGAGTAAAATTTCAATTTTGGTATCTATTTTTTATTTTTATGTTTCTTTACCTCCTCAAATCCCCTTTAATTTCAGAATAGCCCATATGATATCTCAACATAGGCATTTAAGCACTTATAAAAGGTCTAAGAAATCAAGTATATGAATTCAAAATCTCTCACAACACTCAGCTTCTACTATATCTAGTAACTTTATTTTTCTCAATATTTTGCTTCAAGTGTGACTACATTTCTGCCGAAGTTGGAAAAAAAAAAAAAAAAAAAACCCTTTGAAAATCACTGAAGTTAGCGAAATTTTATTATTCATCGTCTTCTGGTTGCAGCCAAAACTTAAGCCAGGCCTAGAGTTCGAAGGTTTAAAAGAATTTTTTTAAATTTATATGTTCTTGTAAACTTGTTCGTGTATTCTTTTTTAAGTTACATTGTAAATGAGGGTTTCTATTTTCAGGAAATGTTCCAAGAAGTTGAGAATTTTAGAAAGAGGAATCAATCCAGCTCCACGTCTTCACCTTAAATTTATAAAATAAATTAGTTAAGTATTTCTAGCTTTTAAGTTTTAATGCTTTTTTTTTTTTTTTTTTTTTTTTTTGTTTTTTTTTTGAGATTTAAAACTATTAGTCTTTAATTTGTATTCAGCAGGTCATTTTTTAGATAAAATCAAGTTCTTATGATTTTGATCTGAACAAATAATACATGTAACAATCTTAAAAAAATTTTGATCTATCTCAGTTTACTAGCAAGCTTTGCAAAATGTGCTTAAAAAAGGCAATTTTAACTTTACAGATGAATTAGTGCCTGGTAAAGATATGAAATGAAAACCACATTTTCCTAAGTGACGGAATATTAAAAACTGGACTACCATGGATTGATTTCTCAAAGAAAATTTCAATGTGTGCCGCAAGTTTTCGGCTTTATATAAAAGGCCTAGGTATTTTATACAAATTTTAAAAGGCTAAGTATTCTTTTAAATTTTAAAAATACATTTCTGTTAATTCAAGCTCTGAATAAAATATGCAATAAAGTGAAGAACCAGTGTTAGTTATTAACTAAGACTTTAATAATGGAATTTGAACTGTGTTGTCAATTCAAAGAACCTGACGCTATGCAATTTGTTGAGATAAAAAGACTAAAATGAGATGGCCATGTCATTAGGATGGATGGGATAAGAATTAATGAAAAGTACTTTCCTGGCCAAGCCTCTGGGTCCAAGACCATGAGACAGACCAAAGTTTGGATAGCTGAACTGTTTTGAAAGCGTCCTTAACATAATGAAAGTAAAAAACAGGAAAGCCGCCACTAATAGAAGAATGGCGCGTATAAGACTTCCTGAGAAGGGCCATGGTCCAAGGTCTAAGGTTTCGGATTTTTAACTAAATGATTTCAATAAGATGCTGTTTTTTTTAAAAAGGTTACTAAATATCCAAAAATAAGTTAATAGTAAAATGTATATATGTAAGCAAAGAAAAGAAAAGAAAAAAAAAATTAGTCAAGTGGCTGTTTAAAAACTTTTGGTTGGTAACAATATTCGTAATTAACAATTAAATATCTTGTATTTTCTTTCTTAGTTCAGTTGCTCTTTATATTTTCCTGTTTTAGGCTGTGCGAATACTAAAAAAGGATACTTGAACATTTGGGAAAAAAAGTTATATGCAGGATTTAATGCGGTATTACTTCAAGCTACTAAATATGGAACAAAGCCAACGTTTACAAGTTGAAGGAAGAGATTTAGTCGTCGAAAATTTAAATAAAAAGCATGAATTGACAAAAGTGTTGATTAATGCATTTTTAGAATAATTAAAAATATTTTTATTATTTTTTCATGCTTATAAATCTTTATTAAGAGACTCTATAATCGATGTGAGAATCGATGTCCGAAATTTTATTTGCATTTAAATTTAATGATATCAGTACACAGTCAAATATCTTTTAAGCTATTATAATTAAAAATAAAAAAGCAAATTTAGGAATTTTAATTAAATGATTTCTATAAGTAGCTGCTTTTATATATATATATATATATATATATATATATATATATATATATATATATATATATATATATATATATATATATATATATATATATATATATATATATATATATATATATATATATATATATATATATATATATATATATATATATATATATATATATATATATATATATATATATATATATATATATATATATATATATATATATATATATATATATATATATATATATATATATATATATATATATATATATATATATAAAGGTTAGTAGGTAGGTAGTATATAAAAGGTTAATATATAAAGGTTATTAAAGAGCCAAAAGTAACTTAATAGTAAAGTTTTTGTATGTTGTCAATGAAAAGAAAAAATAAATAATAAGAAAAAGATACAAATTAATAATTAATAAATGTTCTGATACTCGAGATAAAATTTGTGTAACTGGAAAAGTAACATATTTTTTTCAATTTTATACTTCTCGAAGAGTGGAATTATATATGTACTTTTGAATTCAAACATCTAGAGATACAAAGAAACCATTAAAGTCAATTAATGATGTGACTTTCCAATTTACAAGGAAATGCATTAAAAATCCCCATCTTGCTTTACAGATGTTCTTTGACCTAGTATGACTTTCCAAAAAAGCACATGAAACCCGAATATTCGTGCAAATGAACTAAAATAAAAATTTGAAGGAGCAAAATAAAACGACGAAATGGAGAGACCATTTGCTATCTCAAAAGGAATTCCAGAGCTATATCTTCAAACGAAATATAAATTAAGTATGTATATCCGTAGCTTTCTATAGTTTTACTACACATGATTTTGTTTCTGTTAATTTAAAATATCGTAGTCTTTCATTTACTTTCAGAAGATGATATATTCAGTGGAAAACTGCTGAATTTTTTTGTGAAAATGTAATTAAGTATCATACATAAAGAAAGGTAAAATATATAAATTTCATAGAAGGTTATCTGCCATCTTTTCAAAGATATATTTGAATATATTAAAGTATCCCAATTTGTACTTTTAGATGCATTATAGAAACGTCCTGAAGTCTAGCAAAGGCAAATATTCATAGTAGTGAGGAAAACTCAATAGACTACTTTAAGAGTAGTGTTTGCTTTAAACATCAGATGGAACTCTAACTAACATACATTATTTTACTTTTCAGGCTTTTCCATTATAACCATGAACCTTTGAATAAAGAAATCGGAGGAATATATTCCTTAGGCATCCCTGTTAAGATTTACTGTATGGTTCCCTCTTGGCGACTCTTTATAAATATCGCCCAATTGAAAATGATGTCAAAAAGCTGTGTCGCCAAATCCCAAAATGGCGTCAAAACAAGCCCTCTTAATGCAAACGGTCACTAGGGTTATCTGAAAACCTTGGCGACAGGTTGCTACATTCAGCGCTGTATCATCAACTTTCAAAAAATCGCCAAGGGGAACCGTACAATAAATCTTAACCGGCATCCCATTTAAATAAGGTGAGTACACAATTTGTTTTTATCCAGAAGCACAAAATAAAGTTTTATGAGTTTAAAAATGTAATTTTTTCGCAGTCGTGAAAGAAATAAGAGAGGATTCTTGGCATAACCTTATCTATATGCCATCATCGTTTATTTAAGAGGTATATTTTAAATACATTGTGACATATTTGAATCAAATTACAATTAACATAATATTTTAAGTTTTCTAATTCAATTATACATTTTGCAGAACCAATTGTTTACTTAAAAAGTTTAGAAAAAAGAAGGAAAAGAAGGTAGGTCGCTACGGTAATGCTTTTTAAGGTGCTCTAAACACCCCCGTCTCCGAAATTCCCGTATACATGCTCTAAAGGTGTAAAAAGTTGAAAAAAAAATGTATTAATCACAAAGTTATATTCCTTTGACCATCGCCTATCAACGACTGTTTCTTTTTTTAGAAACAATAGTTGTTCTCTTCAAAGAAAGAATTATCCCAACAAAAACATCTGTAAAAAGGCACCAAGTTCTCCATGCAATAATTATGGCCGTGTGAGAAGTATTGAAATCTAACCTAGAGCCAAGTTTAAAGTTGTTGTAAATTACGGGCAATGAAAATTAGTAAAATTTTCTTCTCAAAATCAAAATTGTTTAGCAAAGCCTCAATATATAGCTGCAAAAAATATTTGTGTTACACGTGGCCATTACGTATTCTGGATCTGGATCACTGAAGCATAATGCAAAGTCACATAAGCATTTTTGTAGCTAGATATTTAGGCCCATACAGGAGAATTTTGATTTTGAGAAGAAAATTTCACTAATTTTTTTTGCCGGTAATTTACACCAACTTTAAACTTGGCTCTACTTTAGGTCTCATTACTTTAAACGGCCATAAATATTGCATGAAGAACTTGAAGCCGTTTTATAGAGATATTTTTATCGGGATTTCATTTTTTTTTTCAAGGTACTAATTTCAAAATTTATTACTTTTTTAAATAACGGTAACAAGTTTTAAAATGTTTAGTGTACATAATTTTTAAACTTGCAACTAAACTTTCTGGGATTGAAAGAGTTAAGTATACATGTTTTTTTGAATTACTTATTATACAGACGACAGTTGGCCAACTCTTTGTTGGCGGCCAACTACGAGAACTTTATAATTAGTCGACTTCTTTATTCTTTTAATTATTGTTGGTTTTAAGAAAGTTTTAAAAAACGTTCTCAACAACGTGCAATTAGCGAAGAATTACACGAGATTTTTCTAAGAAAGTACAATTTACTGGACCACAGTCCATGAAGTAGCTGCGCATTGTAGGTGATTGATTATAATATAAAATTATTTTGAATAAAGTTTATTCAGATATGCAAAAAACGTTGGCAAAGAGGAAAAAAATTAACAATTGCGATAATTTCTTAGCCGATAAAAGGTATCGCTAATTGTCGATTGTATAAGGCGTTAGTACCCTTCTTTTTATTATTTCTTGATTGTAGAGGCTTTGCGGTATGTGGTGAGTTTCTTCTCTATTTATATATGTTAATAGTTACTAGTATTCTAAGTTTTATAATTCTAGACCCAATGGAAATGTATTAAAATCTAAAGTTTGAGTTTTTTTCCTTCGTATACATGATATAGCTTTACAATCATGCTAAATTTCCTAGTTCTATCTCTACTAGAGGTGCAGTATATTGATTATCAGTGAGGTCTCAAATATGCCGTTTTCTGTCGTTTTCGAATTTGATTAGCAACAACCAATAGAATTGGAGACTTGATACTTATGATCTCACTAAGTGGCAAACAGATACCCGTACAAAAAATTTCAGTTCTCAGTTATACTGTAATGCACAGATACGAGAAATCAAAATACTGCTGAGCTTCTTCCAGTAAAAGTTGTCTGGGTGGATGCCCTGCCGTGTGCCTATGTAATATTTATATTAAAAAAAACCCCTCAAATATCGTAATTTTGGCTGTTTTTTTCTAACCAATGCAATAATTATTGCCAAAAATATAACCAAGTAGGCCATTTTTTTTTTAAATTAAAGAAAACAGTCAAATGAAAACGTTAACCTACACCAATCTATGGCGAATATAAATCGATCTAACAATTAAAAGTTCCCAGTCCAAACCTTTAAAGTTTGTATACATTACATATTTCTAGTTGAAATATTATAAGCTTGCGAAATGAAGAGGTAACAACCAATAGTGCTTTCATACATTATTTAGAATTTGCAGCATAAGCTAAATTAAGTGAATCAGTTTGATTTGATTGTGTTAGTATGAAGGTAAATTTATTTCTTGCCTATATTATTATATTTATTGATTCACACCATGCCGCACTAGCACCAAAGCACACATAAGCAATTACCACCTTTTAATTCAGGTTGATCCATTTTGAACTCTATCCCCTCTATTGTAATATAGTAAGCGTAGTTTTCAGTCGAAATAACTTTCAATCAATATAGTCTCTATCCCCATAGACGTCAAGAGATATTCACCAAATATTACGCTCTCACCATGTTTCTCCACTTTACATCTCCTCCCAACAAAGAATGCCTATTTACAACCGGAATTTTCAAATCTCCCTTCTCAAGAAAAAGGAAATCTCACCACAGATACAGCCAGGTTTAAAATCCTACTTTCACACCTGGGGACAAGCAATAAAATCCTCCATTCCAGTACCCTCAAATAGAGGAATAAAATCACACCTTTTGAAGAAAAAAAGCATTTCACACTTACCCGAGGGAGCAATGGCATTTCTTAGGGGGGGTGTGGGGGGGGGGGGGGGGAGGGGGGGGGAGCAGGGGATTTCACCCCCCTTTTCTCGGAAATTTCCATCTCTAGAAATTGTGCTTTACCGCTTTTCATCTCTGGCTGGATGGATCGGATCTGGCATGAAAGGCCTTTTGTTTTATGGATGGGACTGTGTTTCATAGCTTTGAGACGTTCACTTCACTGTGAAGTTTTAATATTGGATGACATATCCTGTAAACCTGGCTTGTTGTTTTCGTGGGAATAGATTTTCTGTGTGTTGAAAGTTCTATTAACGACTACATTATATAAGTATTATTTTTTTAAAACTATTGTAACTATTTTATATTCATAGTCATATTTATGTTTATCATACCTGACTGTGTATCAATATTTTGCTTTTTATGATCAGTTTACGGTACCAGTACACGTTGGAACTTTTTTTAAATTTTGAAGTCACAATACAAAATTTTGCACGCTTCCCAAGTATTCTAAAACTAACATATTTGAATTGGAAAAAAATTTAAACAATCATATTTAATTAATTAATTACAATTTAATTAGCTAACTAGGGTCTAACAACTCGGGTCACAACTTTAAATGCAATTAATAGAAAATTTTAATTTTTGTTGCAAATCAAAACTACTGATCTTCCACAAGGATTTTACTAGAATAACAACTTTAACTTAGATAGTTTTTAAATAACAGAATTTTGTTTTGTAAACACTAAAAAACACACAATTTTTTCAAAAAATGCAAGATTAAAAATTAATTATTTCAGATTGAATATATATATGACTAGCTGAATACCCGTGCTGCGCTACGAAATTTTACCATTAGCATTTTAGCGATCAAAAGACCCATTCACGTATTCTACATTTCAGACGTTTGCACCCATTTCGATCCCGACAAATTGATATATCAAAATAGAAACTTTCCTTTGTTGACAATTTTAACGAAATTTATAATTGTGAATACTATATTGGAAAGAGGCATTTGAATATCCCTCGTTTAGAACGTTTAATTCCCTTCGGACCCTTTTTAATTACGTAATCGAGATTGAAATAGTTTATTATGTTTATGTTTGCTCTTTGTTCTAAATTTCGAAGTAGTAGCTGTATTGGAATTGAAACATTAAAATAATCCTCGTATAGTTTCAATGTTGCGTCGACTTTTCATCCCTTAAAAATTCATTAATCGATATTGGAATAACTTATTTCTTTTTAAATTTGTCCTTTTAACATTTGCACCAAATATCAGAATTATGACTACATTGGAAGAGGAACATTCGGATATCTCTCTTTTGGAACGTTTAACGCCTTTTCCAACCCTTAAGTTGGTTAATCGAGATCGGAATGGCTTACTTTTCTATGTTTATCTTGATTGGCATTCATACCAATTTTAAGAATTGCGACGAAATGGGAAGTAGAATGTTCGAATATCCTTCGTTTGGAACGTTTAACCTCTTTTCGACCCCTAAGCGTGGATTAACCGAGATCGGAATAGAATGCTTTTTCTATCTTTACCATTGTTGATATTTGTGCCGATTTTCAGAATTGTGACCAAATGGGAAGTGGGATATTCGAATGTCCCTCGTTTGGAACGTTTAACCCCTTTTCGACCCCTTAAAAAGGGGTAATCGAGATCCTTTTAGCTTACTTTTTCTATTATTACCATTGTTGATATTTGTGCCGATTTTCAGAGTTGTGACCAAATGGAAAGTGGGATATTCGAATGTCCCCCGTTTGGAACGTTTAACCGCTTTTTCGACCCCTTAAAAAGGGGTAATCGAGATCCTTTTAGCTTACTTTTTCTATTATTACCATTGTTGATATTTGTGCCGAATTTCAGAGTTGTGACCAAATGGAAAGTGGGATATTCGAATGTCCCCCGTTTGGAACGTTTAACCCCTTTTCGACCTCTTAAAGTGGGTTAATCGAGATCGGAGTAGCTTACTTTTTCTATTTTTACCATTGTTGATATTTGTGCCGATTTTCAGAGTTGTGACTATGTGGGAAGTGGGATTTTCGAATGTCCCCCGTTTGGAACGTTTAACCCCTTTTCGACCCCTTAAAGTGGGTTAATCGAGATCGGAGTAGCTTACTTTTTCTATTTTTACCATTGTTGATATTTGTGCCGATTTTCAGAATTGTGACTATGTGGGAAGTGGGAGAATTAGTGATGAGTGAGTGAGTCAGTGAATGAGTGAGTGAATGAGTGAGGGCTTTGCCTTATATATAGAGAGATTATAGTAGGATCTCTGCTCTGAAATATATCCTTTAAGTTGCCACAATTTTTTTTAAAATCGGTTACTTTGAACTGAAGCTATCATCGGTAGAATAAAATCATACAGCGACGAAAACAAGTTCTTCAGAAATTGAGTTTGAAGTTTTTAATCCAGATTTTTCAGACAAAACACAGTTTGTTGCAGTTGGTACATTACAGTTACAGCTACAGTTATACCTTGTTGCTATTCAGTTACACTTTAAACTGTTGAACTATTCTTAAATTATAAAATATATTAAATACTAACTATTAGTGATATACATTTAGCTCATTATAAATACTTTCGCTAAGCCTAACTTGAGCGAAAAACAAAACCAAAATGCTTCGCTGTATACCTTTACTAAAATTAACGTAACTTAAAAACTATTTTGAATTTCTAAAATAAAATTGTGTCATTTTAAAGCCACTGATTTAGACAATAATTTAGGATAAAAAAAAATGCTTATTTTCATTGACCAAAGTGTACCTTAATTTTAAAATAATTTTTAACAAAAAACGCCCGCATTTGATTAATGAATTTTTATAAAGAAATACATATAATATAGCTTAGTATATTTTTAAGTATTATATTGGTACTGTTTCTCTATAAATTATTAAAACTTATAAATATTTATATATAAGTATTGCCGTAAAAATGCACTGCAAAATAATATACAAATTCAATTCAAACGAAGTTATAAATATATGTTTAGATCAAACGTTAAGCATAAAATTTAAAGGAATACGATACTAAACAGATATTCATTATAATGATACACATCCAACTAAATTTTATTCTTATATAATGTTGCTTTGGCAAGCAATTAAATAAATACTTGTAAAGAATTTATAAGGTAACTCTCTGTTTTCTTAAATGATTATAAATTCAACTTCTGAAGAAACAACTAATCTCAAAAATGTTATTTATAACTTTAGTGAGGATAAAATATTTTAATCCATTGTGATTAATACCATAAAATTTATTTTTGTAACAAAATATATATTTTTTTCGAATTATATATTTCGTACTATTACTTCTAATGACATACGAGTTTCTCTTCAATATCATCTGGAGACAATATTCGATATCCGTTAGCATATACTACTGTAACATAATACTAAAATCAAACTCAGACAGGGAAGGAACTCATACTGTAATCAATAAATCACTGCTTAGCACTGAGGCGTGATGATTGCTGTAACTTTGGCTCAAATTGGATAACCAATTCCATTTTCACATCACAAGATCGAACATTCCGGATTGAAAAATGATCTTTGTGATTTAGTATAGCATTTGGCATGAAAAGTGCTTCTTTCCGATTAAAGTCTCACTCACAACAATTTGTAATCCGATTTCAAAGGAAGAACGGAAATTTTAATTCGCTTAATAAATTATTTTATATGACTGTAGTTTGTAGCTATCCCATAGACCAAATACCTCATTTGTTTATAATAATAAATAAATTCCGAAATATAACTTTAAAATATATATTTATACATTATATCTACCAAATATAACTTTATACACAATACCTACCAAATACATAATTACCGAATACACAATATTTATCAAATTCCCAATATTTAACAAATATATACTATTTACCAAATACACAATATTTACCAAACTATAACTTTAAAACATGAATTTTTTACTAGATTTACAACAGTAATTAAAGTTCATTAACAAATTTTGAACAAGACATAAATGGGAACTTTTCTAATTTTTATTAGTCCTATTTTATCATATTTTAATATAGAGTAAAAGTATTGCATTCGGTAAAAAAAAAAAAAACGATTTTTTTTTTTTGCATTCGTACACGTTTTCGAACTTACTGAGTTAAAAAAAAAAAAATGATAAAGATTTTTTTTTTCCGAACGGATATTAATCTACGATATTCAACTTTTGTAAACGGGTAAGTGGTGTCCGTGGAATCTGTCATTAAGGTTTTTGTAAAAATTGCATATGCCCATAAAGTAGCTGCCATTGATAAAAAAAATCATGTTTTTTAGTAATTGCTAAAAAACGGCTTCAGCGATTTTGATCAAAATTAGTGTAGTAATGCCCCTTAAGATGTTCTATACTTTTCCACATCCAAAATTCCAGTAAAAACGTTATAAAGGCGTAAAAAGTTGAAAAATGAGTGCCTTTAACACAGAGTTTTCTGCCCTTGAGCATACCTCATCATCGACCGATTTTATCCTTTGTTTCACTTACTAGAAATGTTTATGTAAGAATTATCGAAATATACATCTACAAACTTGTCCTTTGAGCACTACGTTTTTTTTTCCCCTTTTTTCCTTCCCCCCCCATGTAAGAATTGTTACTAAAAATATCGCCAAACTAGCCCTTTTTTCTAAATTAATAAAATTATGAAAACAGTAAATATCCCCATTCCACGTCAAATTTAAATGCAGTGCCCAATATTATAGCGTAATTGAAAGTTGTGCGATGCTTGCTTGACACCCCTAGTTTATTATTCTTTAAAAAGGTTCTATAAGCTTGCTTATGAAATCTTTTTAAAAAGTAATAATGGAAAACGCACTAGTTAATTTCCTTTCAACTCTTTTTAATGATCTTTTATTACTGTTGTTATTCCTGGTGTAAAAATTCATTTGTTTTTAGCAATAATTCGATAGATATTGTGTATAAACAAGTTAATCATTAGGTCTATTATGAGGTAGCTATTACCTGAAATTTCTTCTTATGGTACTCTTGGAAACACTCTTGAAATAACAACGAAAAATGATTTATTTAAAACAAACTTCAATATGAATTTTTATAGTTAAAGTTCTTTTCACTCAATTTTGTACGTTACAAATTATTATGCGTCTGTATAATGTTTGATGTCAACCAAATAATTATTAATTAATAATGTTACTTATCATGTATTATGCTAACATATTTTCATACTTCACTTTATAACAAAGATCTATAAAAAGAGTTTAAAAACCTTTCAAATTACCAAAATTCCAATTACCCTGCAGAAATAGCAAAATTTTTGTGAGAGTTATTGAAAAATTCTTTTGAATAGTAATTTTTATTTGCATCTCCGGGTACCGCAAAAGTTCCCGAATCTTACAGAAAATAGTTTTCAAACCCACAGTTGAATATTTTATTTTTAGAACTAGGCGTTATGGATCAAAGCCTTTCAAAAGAACGAAATGAAGAGTTACGAGTTCTAACGTTCCATGGAACATCCATCAGCTACCGTAACAATCTCCCAAGAAAAATCGAAGGCAAACAGAGAAATTCTGCCAGAGAAGCACTTTTTCGAATGCTTTATTCCTTTTTCTAAGCAAAATGGTGCCGAGGGCTTCGAATTTATGCGTAATGTGCAGAAAAAACTGGTACTTAAGAAACTATGTCTAACTTGTTTACTTTTAAGCATGAAGTAATGACATTCTACGTATTTTTCGAAATGGGTAAAAGTGTATTCGGTCACTATTAAAGTTGCAGTTAAATAGTCGTATAGGCGGTAAACGTCTAGTTGTTAATTGCCTGAATTTGTTGCTTTTATGGAATAACGACCTATGTATTTAAAGAAATAATTTTTTCTTTTACTGTTTTTTTGCTAATTACTGAAAACGTTAAGGGTAATAAATGGCAATAGTACTAATAAGTAAAAGAAAAAAAAATCTCCAATATGCAAATAAAAAAATATAAATATTAAAATTGAGACCATATTCTTAAGCTCTTCCTTTTTTAAGAGGCTACAACGCGTTTAATTTTTCTAGCATTTAAAATATTTAGTATTTATAGTATCATTAATAGTAATGTATTTATAGTATCATTAATAGCATTATTTTTAAAGATTTTTTTTTTTTGCAATTATTGTTAGAATAGAGCTTGTGCTACTAAATATTATAATTTTGCAAGTGGAGGTGACAAACATATTTTGAATATCAATAAAAAATAAATTAAATGATTTATGAAAAATATTTATTTACCTAGAAAATAGATATTATTTTTTAAATTGTATTTAGTGCATATTACTAAAAAAAAAAAAAAAAAAAAAAAAAAAAACCTTTAAAATTAAAAAAAAATATTAAAAATGTGTTACTTATTTTGCACAAATAGTCAAGAATTTAGTGAAAATATGCTAAATTATATTCATTATACGGAAAAAAAACCCCTGAATGATGGCTTTATCTTCGGTTCTATATAATTATCGTAGATTCTTACGGTTTGCACCAAAATGTTTTGCTTACGATTTTCTACAAGTCTGGTGCAAAAATTCTTCTTAGGAGGCTGTATACTTAGTAAATTTGACTCTATCATTAAAAATTTCAATACGAACCCCTATTTTTTATGTTTTCATTCGATTTAGTATACTTCATTTACCCTAGATACCAAATTTCATTTCATTATATTGAGAGATACGTCACTTATGAGAGAAAACGTTTTGGCCGATCTTGAGGGCAAATTTCTTTAGTGAGCCGAAAAATCTGAACATTTTCATGCTTCAAGACGTAATCTATTAACGGTCCCTGTAATTGAGCTTCTTTACATTTTTACTAAAATCATGAGAACCAAATGTCAAAATGGAATGAAAAAAAATTCTGGAGAAGTTTTGAACCGTGATAATTTAAATTAAAGCAAAAAAAAAAAAAAAAAAAAAATACATGTTTCTATTTAAAAAAAATTAAAACTTGTATTATTAATTAATAGTTAATTATTAAAAACTTTTTAGTACAAAAGTTGCATATTATTTATGTTTGCCCTTTTATAAACTGTCGTTTGAAACAAAAATTGCTAAAATATATTAACTATTTAAGAATTTAAGGCTGAAAAAATAAACTTTCTTTTTAACATTAATTTGCCATTTTTTTTTACATCATTTAAATTACCAATGACTCATTGGAAAATTATGAAATTTGGTCTTTAGACGGGTTTTTTTTTTTTTTTTTTAAATTTTTTTTAAATTTTTTTTTTTTTTATTCTTTATATAAATAGGATATAATGTTATGGGGTTGCCATTGAATTTTTTAAAGTTTGGTTTAGTCTTAATATGTAGATGAACCCTCATGATAGCATTTTCTATGTACAATTGTGTTGTGGGGTCTTAAAGACCTTCCACGATTTACAATGGTACTTCACTTTTGCTATTCCTTTAAATAGAATACAAGATATAGCCATCGTTTGGATTTTTTTTTTTTGCCTAATGTACCTATGTATTTTGATCGGAGCTCTTTTACGCTCTATTAATTAAAAAGTACCAATTTTATTTAAATAAAAATAAATTACAGAAAAATAACATTGACATTGAAAGAAATTTTTATAGAATAAAACGATTTTCCAGTTATAAATTTTAGAATAAATTTGTATCGAATTACATCTCAAATTTATACAAATGACTTGAAACCCTTTACACAGATATGAAATAAAAATAATTAATTATTTCCACTATAGTTTTAATGTTTTAAGAACATAATATTTAATAGCAAAAAATAGAAGATTCAATCCAACTAATCAGTTTCTTTCCTGTAGTTTTAATTTGTAATTATAAAGATAAACATCGCTTTTCCAAGTAAAAAAGAACGGGGGAGCATGTGTTTTTTAATTTTCGGTTTCTTTTCCATTTCAGTAGAGATTTTTTTTTATCTCTTACTTTTACTTAAAAAGGATATAAAAAAATTCACACTTATTCAACTCCTTCATTAATTTGTTAAATTTTTTATGAAATTACAGAATCAAATACTTTGTATCTTTTATTATAATATTTTTTTTTTCTATTTTGTTTTCTTATTAACATTTTATTGGAGTTAATAGAAGTTGAAAATATGTATCTTCTTATTTTTTAAAACTTTTTTTTTTCATTTTCATTACCAGATAGCTTAAAAAAAGCATAGCTTATTTTTTTACTTTCACTCAACGTAAAAAATTACGTTGTAGAAGTTTTGACAAAGTAGTTTGAAGATAAATTTTATTTAATATACATGTTTTATATTCAACTATAGTCAACATATAGTTCATTCAGTGAAAATTAAAAAGCATATAATTGAATTGTATTATTGTAAATTGTAAAATTTTGTTTTGCAACATTTTAGCTTCTTACTTTCGAGTACACTAAACAGTTTTATCGAATTTCTATTGCGATGTTTTATTTACAACGATTATTATTACTTAAGAATAACAATTATTTCAAAGCCTCATTGCTTTTATTATTAAATAAGTTTTTAACATAAAACAAAATGATAAAAAGTTATTAAATATGATAACTATCTCAAAATTTATTTGAATTTCGTTTTTGACGGAGTCATTTTTAACTTGGTTGCAGCTGAGAAACTCAGAAACCTTTCGATCTTCTCTTTTTTCACAGTTCGTTACTAAATCACTCACATTGTTGCTTTTTGTGGCCTCGGGGCTTGTGAGATATATCAAAATACTTTTCTTAAAATTACGCTTGAAGAATTCTCACGCAGCCCAAGGGGTGTCAAACTCTATTTTCGACTTTTGATGCTGAGGGTGATACATATATTTTCAAAAATACAATTGTAACTTGAAAAAGCAGAAACTATGTCAATGTATTAAGTTTTACGACACATACTTGAGAAAATTTTAAGTAGAATTTGCACGCATACTAAATCAATTAATAATTTTTAATAATGTATTTCATAATTTTAATAATTTATATCATAATTTTAATAATTTATTTAATAATTTCAATACTTTATTTCATAATTTTAAAGGATTAATTCTAATAATAATGCATATATAACTTTGGTTATACTGGCATTGATAATTTTGAAAAGAAAACTTCTCCAACTCCTTTCATATTTAAAAAAAAAATTCCTTATTGTTTGAATTTACAACTATACCTATAAGTCTTTTTTTTTTCTTATTATGCGTTTTTTTAAACAATATTTCCGCATTCACCAAACGTGTATCCGCATACCATTAACATTTTTTAAAACTTATTTGAACAAATCATAAAAAAAGAGGGATTCTTCATCATTTTGCCACTTACAGTGTGTAGGATGGGTAGGTTGTTTTGCATTATCGATGGAATATTTATGTGCACAATAATTGCTAATCAGGACGGAACTTACAGCTTAATGTGGATTCTGAAACACAATGAACAACCAGGTAAACCCAGGATTCGAGTACGGTGTTTAACCTGGGTGCTAACCACACAGCCATCAGGTGTGAAAATTTTCAGTGTAAGAGTATTATTTTAATAATATTAATTAAGAGCATTAATCAAAAATTAATTAAGTGCACTAATAAAATAATAAGCGTTGTAAAAGAGCCCACTAATAAAATGTCTTTTCACAAAATAAATCTTGAATATATATATATATATATATATATATATATATATATATATATATATATATATATATATATATATATATATATATATATATATATATATATATATATATATATATATATATATATCAATTTAGATTACATCAAAGCATTAAAACTTGTAAGTTTGTCATTCAATATTTAAACAATAGCAAAATAAGCAGTCAACAGTAAGTATTACAGGTCTAGTACTCCATTTCTAGACCTGAGCATAGAAGTTTTACATTAAGATTTTTGCACATCGTATGAATAAGTAAATTAAAGAAGAAGAGCTATTTCCTTTGATCTATAAAGAAAAAATTATTAGTTTTTAATCTTCACACAATACCTTGTTTCAATGTAAAGTAAATGCTTATGAAAATGAATATCTGAAGTGAGGATATTTTTTATTTCAAAACTTATATCCTAAGGTAGCTATTAACTCTAAAGAGGGCTTTTAAGAGAGAATAAAAAAAACCTTTTACATTTTTATTACAGAATATAAAACCCTTAAGAGGTAAAGTAAGGTTATATAAACAATTTCACTTCAAGTTGATTCAATTAGAATTTTTTTTATGAGTTTTTACAAGTTTCCAGATCATTTCTTTTCAATGTTTTTTGGGTTATTGGTGGAAGATATTCATATAACGTTTGTTATCGAAATAAATAATTTCGTTTTTAAAGCGAGAATAATGGAATATTTTAGTCGACGTTCTTTTAAAAGACGAGATTAAAAAGAAAAAACTTCTTAAAGTAGATGGCATGCATGAATCTTCTATCCACTTAAGTGAAAAAGTGATAGAGGAAAAAGTATGCAGGCATTATAAATTGATTTAAAAGTTTCAAATGTGCGAATAAATGTTACAAAGTAGCCAAAGTGTAGTTTTAGAGTTATTTTTCATAAATGTATCAAGATATAATATTCTACTTGTATAAGTATTTTAAAAAGAGTATATATTTAAATTATGTCACAATTTTCATTATTAGTAAAAAAATAGAAGAAGATAAATATTTAAAAAAAAAAGAATGTAAGTTACTAAGTGTAATAAAAGTCACAAACATTTACAAAATATTTTATCAAAAATAAGCATTAATTAGAATTGCTTAAAGGCACTTAGATATATTAAATCTAAGCTCAACAAATATAATACAAGTTTAAAGTTTACTAAATCTATAAAGTATAACAAGAAAAATAAATTCAGGCAAATAATTTTAATTTCTTAGAGAAATTATTACTGAAAAAATATTATTGTAAGTATTGCGTGACTATACGTAAACGTATTTTAAAATATTTACAGAATCCAAATAGTAAAAGCATAGAACTGTATAATAGTCGACACTTAAGCTATTTTACTTTACAAAAAGAACTTGAAATATGTTTTATTCAATTTACTCAGAGAACAGTAGAAATATGGTTTTTCGTTGTTGTTTGAAACAAACTCAACCTCTCAAGCTAAAAAAGAATCTTTTCAAAAAGTCCATTAATTCCAGTCCTAAAATCATTTATCTTCTTCTAGACGAAAAAGGCAAGGAAAGTGACTCAAATTCTCTTTGCCAAACCTAATCGTCGGTAGCAAATTGCAGTAAACCTTCTTTTTACTCAAATGTTTTTTCTTTTGTTGTTGTTGTCTTATGAGTCTCTAGTTAAAAATGGCTGTACTTCGCATTTAAATTTTTTTAGGTTTTGCAATACGTTATAAGAGATATTTATTAAGATTATTTCCAGTGAATGCTTTCTGTTTAAGTATTCATGTATTTATAAGAAAGCGTTTTTCAACAAAAAGTGTTTCTGCTAATCATATTATTTCATATCTGTCGAGTTAGTATAAAAGAAGTTTGAAAAATAAATATTTTACTATACACAAGGAAATGATGGAGTTTTTATAGAATAGAGGTCTAAATGACTTCTTTTAAAAACACATATAAGTTATATTAACTAAAAAACAATAAAATATATGCACAAAAGATAATGAACTATTGTATTTTTTGAAGAAAAGTATTTTTGTTATCAACCATTTTTAAGGGATTTAGGAATTTGTATGTTAAATATTTTCTGTGCATTTCCTAATACTTGATTTTTGAGGCTTGAATATTTTTACAATGCCTTTTGTTAATGCCAATGCCATTAAATTTTTTTTAGTGAATTAGCAATGTAAGGATTATGATCCTTAATCAATTATGTTTTCATTATTTATTTGTAATGTTTAAAAATTCAGATTTTGAAAGATATTTGTTCAACTATTGATCATCAAAATATCATTGTGAAACACGACCGCAGTCTAATTATGAAATATGCAATACGATTCACTAAATATACGCCACCGGATAATACGCAAAGTAGAATATATTTCCTAATTAGAGAAAAAGTGAGCAATTTTAAACGTAGATTTTAGATACTAACAAATAAAAATATTTATTGAGCTATTCATTTCAAGTACCTTACAATAAATGTAAAAACTAAATAAATATATAACTATACATTCTCTTCTACGTCATCCAATTTACATTCGAGCGTAATTCAGCTTTTTATTAATATATAAAGACATTATGCTACTATTTTAAGATATTTTCTAAAATGTCTATAAGTTCTCAAAATCTGCATTTTATATTCCTGTAAACTTAATAATACAAATAACCCAATTTTTATTGAAAAAATATAAGTTAAAATTTAGTCACAATCATCATAATTTATTATATAAGTAGGAAGATAAATTACTTCAACTGAATTCAGTTTAATGTTGACGTTAATTATCTAATATCAAGAAGATATATTAATTTAGGTGGCACTTAATATAAAAGGAATTTACAAGGCAATTTTGAGAAAACTATTTGGTTTTTGTCATATATATATTTGCTAAGCATACTGAAATTTTGGGAAATTTTGCAATAGTGAACACATAATTAATACTTAGGAAATAAATTAATGAGAGTAGTAGGTATTAATATTACCAAAAACATTATTTGAAAAGCCGGTAAAATATTTTTTTTTTAAATAATACATTTAATTTACGATTAAATGATCCAAAATTTATTGGTATAGAATTTGGGAAATTATATGTTGGATTACAGAATTGAATCGATTTCAATACTGAAATCCAACATATAATTACCAAAATTTCTATATTAAGTGTCATCAGAATTAAATTAAAAATATAATTAATTGGATTTTTTTCTTAGTTTCATGAAAGTTTATTACGCAGAAATATTGGTTCATATAACGTGTTTATTGAAATTTATGGTATATTTTATGCGCTATTACTTTTAATAAGTGCACATTACTTCAGAATGTACATCATTTCTATAACTTCTATATTTACACCAGACCACTCCTCTAATCCAAATTTCATTAGCCATGTATGAAACACTTCAAGAAGACACCTTGTAGGAAGATTCAATATACTAAAAATTAGCCATCACTTGAAAATAGCTCTAAAAGTTGCAATTTATCTACTAAAGCTTATTAAGAACCTTATATTAAGTACGAGGATATCGTGCAAAGTAAACACTGATGACAAATAATATCATTTCTTCTTTTAAAGGTAAACTCCTTGTTGTGTGATTTATTTTTTATGTCACACTAATGATGCTCCATTCTTTTATATATATCCTCATTGTACACTACGAATTTATTATTGCGTTTGCGTTGCTTCATTTATTATTATGATACGTAATTTTTTTCTTTGATATGAATTTCATTTGTTTAAGCTTCTTCACTGGAAAACTGTTGATAAAAATCAAATCTGATAGTCCTTAAGTATTGTTCACCAGTTTTTCACAACTAATTTTTTTAAATATATGTATCTTTAATTTTTAAATGTACTTAATTTTGATATTACTGATAGTTGTCCAATGTTTAAATATCGGCTTTATGATATCACTTTAGAAAGTATTTATATTTTTGATACGATATAAAAATGTATGGAAGTCCTTTAATTATTTCCTTTCCTGAGATGTCAAAGGATTGAAATGGCATTTGATGGAGAGAAATGTATGAAAAACAGAATTATTTTCTTACATACTTTGACGATCGTTGTAACTGATTAATCCATCTTGGACCTTGTCGAAATAAAAAAAGGTATAGTCAAACGAGAATGTCATTATATAATACAGCCTACTTGATATATGATCATTCACTGTTGAGTCTTTTGTCATAAAAGGATATTAGTTTTAACCCAAAGTATAGAATTGGGACGAAACGTTGCTTTAACAATTTTTATACAATAATGTATACCATTCTGCATCAATATATCAAACAAGTGGAGGTATAAAACTGAAACCACACTGTTTGAGGAAACACCGATTATCTTTTGTATTCATTTGTTAGTCACTATATTTTACAGTTCAGTATCGAATGATAGACTTATTTGATAAATAAAATGAAGTCTGTAACAAACATAAAAGTTTAATTGTGCAATTATTCTGAAATTAATGGAAAATCGTATTTTCTTATTTGTCTATGAAATCGAGGTCAATGTATCTTGATCCAATATCCAATGTAACAGCGCCATCATCTTCATTTTGGGCAGTTACATTGAAGCAAGATTCTATATTATCAAGGCAAATTAACAATATTTTGTAAAAAGTTTCCAACATCATTTACAACTTAAAAAAGTGAACAGAGAGCTTTGTAAACAACGGAGAACCAAGATATGTTGTGACCAAGATTCAACATTTCCCCTGTATGTTATATATTTCAATTAACTTTATAAACTTTTAAAATACCTTAGAGTATGTTTTCCCATATAGTGTTTTAATAACAAATATTTCTATAATTAATTAAAAAATTACTTCCCAAAGTGTCATCTATCTATGAAATGAATATATTTAATTGTACTAAATTCTACTATTTAGAAACATATTTCTAGAACAGCTTTAACTTGACATAACTCACTATAAACATAAGTATTGACAGTAAAAATATGAATTTAATGCTTGTAGACTAATTTTTTTATTGCATCAAAAGCCTCAAAATTATTAATAGAAAACTAATCACTTATCTTAAATGCAAAAGTAAAATATTGTATTTTTCTTTCGATATTTAGAAAGTTTATAAGTTTGTTTTCAATTTGTTATATTTAAAGTTTCTTTCAATTGACGTGTTTTTTTCCCTTCCTTTGTTAAACAACGTCTCCCTATTGAATATTAATGAATTAGTTGAAATAAATTTGGATTAAAATTAAGTAAGTACAATACATGGTGGAAAGCAAACATCAGTAATTTTAAGCAAATAAATTTTATGGAGAATGATTGAAGTATTTCTTTCGAGTACTTTCTTTTAAAATTAAGAAGATTTTCCGATCACAAGGTTAGGTAATCAATTTCTGACCTTAAAATCTTAATCTAGTAACTTTATAATTATATAAGAATCTAGACAAATGTTTTTAATTTGTTTAAAAGCTTTCTTGACTACTTTCCAAAGAGGTTACAACTTTTTTGATTATATGAGAAAATAATACATACTTATATGATATTTTTTCAAAGAATTTTCGTATGCACTCTTATTTATTTGCAGAATAACTAAAGTTGGATTTTTTTACTCTGTTTATTTTTGCAAGCATGATACAATTGTATACAACTTTTCTAAGAAGAATTTTTTCTGAAACTAATATGGATGTGTTTATTCACTCAAAATATTTATGGTTTTAATTTAGTATTGCAATAATTTAATAAAAATAAAACTTGATTTGCTTTCTACGTATCAATTATCTTCATTGCAAGTGACAATTTATTATGAATGGCTCCAAACTACAACATTCTTTAATATAAAGCTCTCCTTGAATCTTTTACTATGCTTTGGTTTGGACAGAAAGATAAAGTGAAAGTCTAATGCCAGTGATACCTAATCGAAGTATAATTTTATTCGGAGAATACATTGTATTATTTTCGATCAAAATGTAAAGAATCAGCAATAAAATTTAAAATTAAACACAAGTTATTTAAAGGACAAAAAAAAAAAAAAGATTTATTTTTTAAGACCGTAATTGATAATTGAAATAATACATTGCTTTTAATTATATTAGGCATTTTGTTTAATATTATAAGAATTAAGAATAATATTTTGCAAACTGGATTTAATTTAAAAGTTATGATATTCCTGAAACATATATTTAGTTCCCTTAGCGTGTAGTTGACGTAATTACATTTAAATAAGAACTAAAAATTTTATTCTGAATTTGTTAAATTACAGAACTTAAAAGAAAAACTTTCATTTTTTTCTACTAAAAACCCTATACGCTTTGAATAAAAGTTATTGAAAAGCACAAATAGGATTTAAAGAGGATTCAATTCTAATAAATAAATGTCTTTTTAAATTTTTCAACCCTAACGATCCAGAGAAAGTCGTCGGAGATAAAAATAAAATATATCAGATATACTACTATAACAAACTAATTTCCTGGGGGATACTGTTAAAGTAGACATGCTTAAAGTAGACATGCTCAGCTACATCCTGAATGACTGTAGGCTATAGGGAGAAAAAGTACACGCCATGGAAAAATTCATTTTTATGTACAGCTGACTCAAATATACCACAATGATCATACTTCTTGACGGAAAAAAGACATTTTATTAGGGAGTCAAATTTGAAAATAGAAATTTATACTTGATGCTCAATTGTATGAGAAACATCATTTATTCAAATATAGAAAGCCACAAATAGGCAGTCAATATGTTTTGGATTATTTTTATAAAGTTGTTGTTATAAATTTATGAAATAGGCGAATTGAATTTGTTTCTCTACAGAAATCTTATGAATTGCTTAAGGATATATTTGTTGATTAATAAACTGTAAGAAAGTGCTGTTTCAAAACAAAATTCTAAATACTAAAATGTATTTAGAGAGAAATTACATATTAGGGCATTATTTAGATTAAAAAATGTACGAGTATTTGGAAAATTGGGCATTTTTTTTTAAAAAAAAAACTTTTTGTTTAAAATATGCTATAAAATAACAGGGCATGTAAGGGATTTTGAATTTCATTTATAGGAAATAATCAGTATCTGAGTTAATTGTCTGATGTAGTTCTAGTTTGCTAATTTTGAGTGCAATTGCCCAAAGGATAATTGGATAACTCAATAAATTAAATTATATCAGTGCTCATGGAGTCACTTCTCTTAAAGAAATTTATTTTCAAGAAAAAATAAAATACTTTTGAATAAAATTGAGTCACACAGTTGACAGATAAATTCTCAAATATAAATTTATAAATAATGTTGAACATATTTGGTAAAGATATGGGTACTTAAAAATGATAGAATTTTTACTAAATGGCTGTTAGTTTAGTTACATTTAACATTTCTGAATACATATCCTAATCTTTATAAACGTTTTTCTTTAGATATATGAATCAAATAAAATTTTCAAGTAAAACTTTTTTATTGAATTGAACAAATTAAAAGAGTAACATTGGACATTGGACAAGTTTGTAGAGTAAGTAATGTCACTCAATTGGAAATTATTATATTATATATTTCATTTTATACATTATTGGAGTATTTATAAATTTGTTAACTCTGACAATTTCCTCTATAGTAAAACCTCATTACATAATAAATTAATGGGATTAGATTTCAACCACTTTTGGCCACATTTAAAAAAATGCTATATCTATCAATCAATGATAGTTAAAAGCTAAGTATAGTTCATTTTAATTTATCATCTTATTTCCTTTCATCCGTATGTCTTTTTTTAACTTTACTTACATTCTTTAATGATTGACAGAATTTTAGTGACATTGATTTAAAGTTTTTCATATTTGAAAAGCAAAATATTTTAAAGCAAAAATACTTTCAAATTATTAATATTTTAAGACAGAACAGAAAAATAACATATTAATATAATAATTAGATAATAACACAATAAATTAAGATTATTGATTATATATACGTACATCTTTTAACTTATTTTGACTCACGTAACATAATAGTTTATTTCTATCCAAAGACAATTTACAGTGGATAAAAATTGTTTATTACTCACTTTTAACTTTTCAAGGTAACTTTGGTGGTGAGGATGTTAAAAACACATAAAAAAGCATTTCCGAAAAGATTTTTGTCAAAATCATAATAACCATTTTTTTTTTTTTTTTTTTTTTTTTTTTTTTTTGACAACTGCTTTAAAAAAAAAAAAAAAAAAAAAAAAAAAAATCAATGTCAGGTCCATTCTGCACAGTCGATATTTTGAGTAAAACCTTATTGTTATATTTCATGGTTATTACTGCCTTGTACAGTACCCCCCCCAAAAAAAATCAGAACGATGGCTATATCTTCGGTTCTAATTATCGTAGAATCTTACGGTTTGCACCAAAATGTTTTGATTACAATTTTCTATATATCTGATGCAATTTTTTTTCTTAAGGGATCGTTTACTAAGTAAAAGTAACGCTATCTTCGAAAATTTCAATACGAACCCCTATTTTTTATCATTTCATTATATTTAGAATACATAATTTACCCTAAATACGAAATTTCAATGCAATATGTTGAAAAACACGTCACTTATGAGCGAAAATGTTTCGACCATTTTTTTACTTTATTTCCGATTTTCAGGGAGAATTTCCATAAAACGAAAGGTATTTTTAAGATTCTACTTCACAGCGGGAGAAATCGAACGGTCACTGTGGCGTTTCACGACGTTAAAAAATACAAATATTAGTCTAAAACTGCATAGAAACTACTTGGATTTATAGTATCATGTTTAAGATTAATACAAAAATAGCAAGTAAACGCTAAAGTAACATAATTTATTTACAACGTTAAAGATGTGCATTCCACACATGAAATAAATAAAATATCGAAAACTGTAATTGCAGAAGTATAACGTATACTACTGATAATTAGAAAATTAATAAATATAAAATGTAGGCATTAGTAAACAGTATTCAGCAAAGCGTGATTATTTTGCAGAAACATTTCACTGTAAACACAAATGTAACTTGATCGTTGAAATTATTTATGAAATTAAAAAATCACATGATTCAGTAAAATTTTTAAATCGTAACTTATTGAAATTGCTTAAAAAATGTTGTTTTAAATAAATGTAATTTAAGATAGTAATTTAAAAAAAAAAAAAAAAAAAAAAAGAACACTGTTGAAAACCACACAAAACATATGTTCCACGATTCCAAACACGTTAGACAGATTAAAAAAAATATATATAACAAATAAAACTGCTTTGTTTATATAAAATAATATTTCTTTTTGTAATTTCAAGAAATTCTGTTCCGATTCACCCCGCTGTTCCTATTCACCCCATTTTACGATAACAAACCTTGTGCGATTTTCCACACCTCTAGTTTACCTTGAATTAATCTTAGATAGTTTTCCAAAAGTCGTCTACTATACGGTCCCTTAAAGTGAGCGTTTTTTACATTTTCGCTAAAAAATTGAGAACTAATAGTCAAAATGGAAAGAAAAAAATTGTGTGGGGGTTTTAGACCATGGTAAATCTAATGAAAGCACAAAAAAATATATGTTTCTATTCCAAATTATTTTTAATTGTTTTATTAATTAATAATTAATTATTAAAAAAGAAATTTACACAAAAGTTGATTGCTATTTATGTTTGACAATTTACAAACTATCTTTTGAAAAAAAAAATTACTGAAATATATTAATTACTTAAGTATTTATGACCAAAAAACCAACTTTTTTATTTAACATTAATTTATCATTTTCTTTTTATCATTTAAATTACAAACCATTCATTAGAAAATTACGAATTTTTGTATTTCGACATTTTTTTGGATACTGAATCCAAATATGGGATAATATTATGAGGTTGCTATTGAACTTTTTAAAGTTTGGTTCTGTTTTAATATGTAGATGATCCCTCATGACAAAAAAAAAAGACAAAAAAAAAAAAAAAACTACATGCAATAATTAAAAACCTTCTACGATTTACATCGGTACCTTTTGTTTGTTATTTCAACAATTAGAGCACAAGATATAGCCATCGTTCTGATTATTTTTTTGGGTACTGTACATTAAATTTGAGTATCATAGAAAGATCCTTTCTGCAGTTATTTTTTTTTTACTTATATACAAAAAAATAGTGATAAAAACACAAAGTAACCAGAAAACGGTTGTATGAAATGTAAGTGACTCCTATTTCAATTTTGGTTTTTCTTTTTGAAGGGGGGGGGGGGGGAAGGAGCGTATATTAATTACCTACTAAAATATTGGATTTTCTCTTTCGTATTTGTATTAAATTATATTTTTCTAAATGTTGCGAAACTTTTGTATGCAATTCATGGCAAAAGAACATTTAGTTGCAAAGAACTGCCATTAATTACAATTGAAGAGTAATACATTTTTCTTTAAAGATTGACATGACATTATGTCTATATTGATATGACATATTACGTCTTGCAAGACATAAAGTAAATTTATATTTTGTAATGTATGTACTCGTTTACCATTTTTTCAAAATTATTTTTGTCATTTATTTAACAGCTTTGTTAGAAAAAATCGCAATTAACTTTCTATCACTGAATAGTGATGAATTGCCTTAAATGAAGATGTATATGAATACATATTTTAAAATGTTTTTTTATAAAATTAAAAAAATTATTTATCAGGAAAAGGAAGTTTTTTTTAAGGCAAAAAGTTTCTTCCTCTAATTTTGAGAAAGTATTGCATTCAAAACAAATCTCAGTATGATTTCTCAATTTAGATGATCTAAAAATTATTTTAAATATTAAAATACATATTTGTATTCAATAAGTCTTTTTATATATTTACTTTTAAAATGAGTTTTTGAACGTGCTCAGTGAGTCTAATATTCATCAGTAGCTTTTATGTTCAAGACTTCCACATCTATCCCCAATAACGTCATGGGTTGAAAAGAGAGGAATGTTCTTAACAAACAGAGACCGGATACAAGTTGCAGTCGATTTATATTCGAAAACCGTTATTGCAAAAGCTGTACTTTACATTTCAAAACATACTTTTTTACTCTGAGTGCATGTTTTTACAGAATAAACATCCATTCTGAATATCGATCAAGTTTTCGACAATCATTATTTTTTCCCTTAATATTATTGAAGAGCACGAACTGTCATAAAAATGAATCGCATAGATTTTTGTTACTGTGATTGTAACTTGTGTAATGCAACGTTACATTTTAAAGAAACTTTTATTAAGTTCAATGAAAATATTTTCTATGATTATTAATTATTTGTTTAATTAGTTGCAACTGTATTTTTCAAAATTATACATACACTGGTCATCAAAATAAAAGGATAATGAGAAGAAATATGTTCACTAAGTTAATGTTACAACCAATGCCCAATGCTGCAACTATTTATGTTAATTGAAAACAATGGAACACGAAATTGCACTTCCACGCATACGTTAGCGCCGTAAATATGCAAATTCGGTGATTGACAATCTGGGGCGAAATCGGCTTACGTTGGAATTCGAGTCTATAGTGTTGTTTAAAGGGAATATGGTTTCTGAGAGTGATCAGTATTCATTAGTCTCAAAGGCATAATTTAAGTGAAGGTCAAAAGTGAAGAAGAATCGGTAGAATCGAGGAAGGTCAGACACAAATGGGGGTCGTAAAAGGTCCTAAACGTGATACATCATGAGTTTGGATACCTCTTTTTAAGCACTGGTCAAGGGAGATCAAGACCAACAACTGCATCCGAAGACCGTTTTCTGTCATACTTGGCTCGAAGAAACAGCGAAGCAACTACATAAGTTTTGGTTTTAGACTTTCAGGATAGCTTTAGGCTCCAATTAGTTGTTCTACTGCTGAACGAAGGCTAAAAGATGTTGGACTATATGCGAGAAATTCAATGGCTTGTGTTCCCTTCACTCTAGCTTCAAAAGGAGCTCGTTTTAATCAGTGCAATCGTCATGTTTAATGGAGCCAAGAAGACTAGGCCAGTATATTGTTTACTGACGAAGCATTGCCTGAATATTGATTCTAGACATGTTTTGTCCTAGAGAGAAGAAGGAATACGCAACTTGCCTTCCATTGTCAGTGAAATATCTCGTTTCTGAGGCCTCGATTTAATAATTTGTAGAGGAATCATGACAAATGGCCGCACCCCGCACCGAGTTTCATATATTTCAGTTAGGTTTTGTAACCACTGGACGATTTAATGGAACCCCAAGTTAGACTATTTAGTGGAGCTGTTGAACCAGAGTTTCTTATAATGGATGACAATGCTCATCCTAATCTAGCATATTTGGTGTCCATTGGCGGACCCAGCGAGGAGCGGAGGGGGCGATCGCTTCCTTCTTTATTCACGGTTAAATAAGAAGAAAAAAGAAGGGGGAAAAAAAAAGAAGAAAAAAAAAGAAGAAGAAAAAAAAAAAAACGACGATAAAGAATATTTTATGTGTTTTTTTTCGTGATTATAATAAACAAAAGTCATCACTGGCGTCACAAACTAACATACATATTTAATTTATATAAATAATAAGCTTTTGAACATGTGAAAGATTGGATTTAAAAATAAAACCAATGTACTATATTGGTTTTACCGCTCACATTTTAATGTGCGCTGTTCTCAGGCTTTGAATGAAGTCGATCAAGATTTGACGAATCCGTACTGAACATTTTTAATACAAATGTTCTCATCTCAAAAAATGGAGATGAAACTGCCTAGGACGAAGAAAGACAACAAAGCAAATTATAGTTTGAAAATGTTCAATGTGAATATGTATTCGTTGTTAGATTGTCCTGTCTATGAAATTTAACAATAATTTATCCTGAATCATATAGTTGTAGACAACTCTAATTTATTATCGTAAATTCTCACGTAGTCAACCATAGTGTCGTCTTTATGTTATTGAGCTATTTTTTTATCTCTATGTAACATATTCCATATAATCAACGTTAAAGTATGGTATAGTTATATACCGCCCCCTCCGTAATAAAACTCTGGATCAGCCTTTGCTGGTGTCAGAATACTTGCAAACGTAAGATATCCATCGAATGGATTGACCAGTTTACTAATCCGACTGGAACCCGATTGAATATGTGTGGGATGCTTTAGGGCACTGAATTTCATCACGTCAAATTCCTCACTGGAAGCCACTCTTCTAAAAGAGTACTTTTAGAAGAGTGGCGTGCAATTCCTCAAGCCTTGATTAACACGTTGGTAAGTCAATGAAATCAAGATGTGTGGTCTGCATATCCGTCTGAGGGGATTATACACCATATTAAAGAAGAAAAAAATCCACAAGAGGTGACTTAATTTTCCCATCATTTTCTAATTTCCATGAATTTGGTTTTAATTTCAATATTTTGATAATAATCAACTGATATTTTAATTAATATTTTTGTACAAATTTCTATTAATTATTTTTCATTAAGTATTAGTTACGTTTTATTTCTGTCATTATAATTTAATTTTGATGACCAGTGTAGGTATTGTATAATAGCATAAGTAGAGTGTTTTTACTAAAGCTTTGAAATAATCGGGATAGTTTTTTTTAGAGGGTTTGGAAACTTTTTAGCATTAAATATGAATTGTAATTTTAAATTGCGTTCTGATTTGTATTAGAGCATTAAATGAAAATGAAAAGTTTTGATTTAGTCACTTCAAAAGCAAAATTTTTTCTAGTAGTCTTATTTTATAAAAAGAATGATAAAATAGAATATGACCTATTTTATAATTTCCTTAATATTATATCATTTAAAAGTTTCTCGATTTAAATAAAAAATTAGGATTTAAACAGTTTAAAGTGAATAGTAATAAAAAGTTATCATTATTTGTTAAATAAAAAGTTGTTTAAGAAACATATAATATACGACATTTAAATTGTTTTCAAACACTTCGTATACTGTTTCTTCTGGCACATATATCGTAGAAAACTTTTCGCATTTTTCAAAATAGGAATGCAATAACAAAATATGAATTCTTTTCAATATTTTGACAGCCAATAAATAACAATGAAAAGACAATGACAACAAAGAATCTTTAGATTCCTTAGAGAATTGAGTAAAGTTAAAGTTTGTTTTACAGAACTATAGGGTTACATTTTTATGTGTATTCATTTGAGGAATATCCATGAGATCTAATAGAATTATAAAATTAATATGAACAAAATAAGATTTATCTTTTAAATTAAAAGATTTTCCAAGAAAGTTGATTGGACCATATATATATTTAGAAAAGTATTCCTGATAACAATTTGATAAAATTTGGTCCAATACAACCTATTTTAAAAATGTAATAGTTAAATTTTTTTTTGAATAAATGACTATTTTTCAAATTACGCTTTCTTAGGTCAAATAATATTTTAAGTAAATTACATCTAGTAATTGTTCGCTACCCTGTATAGCTTTCAGGTTCTACGTATTAATCTTCTTTCTATAATTAATAATAAACTCCATTTAAAACCTTAACTGCCGATAATCGATAGCACCCTTGATGAGTTGAAGTGTTTGAGCAGTTTAATACTGCTATGCTACCTGGGAAGCTAATCGTTTATTGGATCTCTATAAAAATTAAAATTTGTATATTTTAGAACATACTACGTGTTATTACACATTCCTTTATTTGATGTTGATTACCTATCTTAAATAGTTAAAAAAATGAATCGAGTTATAAACTTTTTGACCACACTGTATAGACCTACGCGTTTCTACTATGAATACAATGTTAAAAATTAGAACACTTTACTTTACCACCAAAAGTTATAAAAAAAATACCAGAAAACTAAGCATAGTTAAAATCTTATTACATAGTACACTTATCGCATAGACATAATATCTTAAAGAATAAGATTTTAATTGGCAGTGCATATAGCCAAACTATATAACTGGAGATTAAACCACAAATTTGTAACTTATAAATATACAAATTGTATCAATACTTCAAACGTACAAAAATACATTTCATAAACTTCTACAACTAAAACCTAGAATTAGAAATTGAGCTATGTAATAGTTAAAACAAATAAGAAAATTTCAATTATTTATAAACTATCGGAATAAATGGTTCTAAACATTTTTACCCTAAACATAGAGTAGACGAAAATAAATTCTTGAATTTAAGAAGCCACAATGAGTTCCGAAAATAAGAAATCCGGGAACATTTCAAATTGAAAAATGTTCGAACAGCAAGCAGAATGGGGAAAGATAAATATGGGAGGTCAAAATTATTAATATCCCCCTCTGGCTTCTCTATTATTAGAGTTCTAAAGAGATTCCCTCCCTTCTAGAACATTCCATGAATCTTTCGAGGAAAAAGAGGACGAAGAATAAGACTCCTCAATCTCTCTTTAACAACATATTCGGAAAGGAAGGATTGAAAAAAATTAGGTTAATGGAGTTTTTATGAAACTCCGGTGGAATTCGGTGACATTAAAGGAAGTCTTTCTGAACACTTCTATTAAAAATTCACTTGATGGGAAAATAGAGTTCGGGAAAGATGCTGAAATGGTGTTTGGTAAAGAGAGTGATATTATATTTCCCATATGGGCTGTGTGGGATAAAATATCATAGTAATCTCTGAAATACATTATTACTCATTATATTTGGATCTAGTAGTAGTCTAAAACATTGACCAAAATTTTTGGATTGATTGCAAACAAATTCCCCCCGTTGATTATTCTAAAATGTAAAAATGACAGTAGTATGCGTTCAACACGATAGAAGTAGTACTTTTAGTATGAAATTAATAAATCATTTTTAATATTACTGGAAAGACTATACAGTTGAGAGGCAATCGGGTCCTAACAAGTATTTTGGTGTAAGTATATGTTTGAAAGCAAAGAAATAAAGTTTTTCGTTCCCTTTTTCTACATAATAATTAAGAATGGTTGCCTTGAAAATTGTTAGTGAAAACATTACAGATGAATACAAAAAATTTAAAGTCTTACTTTACATAGCTTATGCAGACATTCGTCCGACTATCTTTAAGAAAGAAGTCCATTTTTATCTAAAAGTAGAAATTGTCAATTAATTTCGTCATCAGGCTTGCAAATCTAAAGATACTTTTGTTACATAGCATTGTAAAAACTCTCGAATGTTTATTTTCCTATCATATCTTTTATCATTAAATCTATATCTCATTTATTATGAAAGTATCACAAATTACCACAAACCGTCCAACTACCACAAACCATCTGATAGCCTAAACTGTATATTAATAGATTTCCTGGATGCATAATTTGCAATTGTTTTACATTGCAATAATTTCAGTATTGGCCAACAGAGGACAGCACACTGCCAGATATGTCAGGTAATTATAAAACGAATAATTTGTTTTTTCTTGTTGCGACTGATTTTTAAAAAAAGAATTGATTTGTACACTGGAAGTAATGATTTTAAAAAAAAGAAGAAGCAGGACGAAATAACGCGTTTTTGTTTTTAAAATGGAGTATAAGTGTTGTCCCCCTTTGTAATTTTTGTTTAACCACTACCATACTGAATGGTCATGAATGTAGGTAGATACATGATCGTCTGTATTTAAATATTGTTGGGCGGTGTGTTATAACACACACACACACACACACACACACACACACACACACACACACACACACACACACACACACACACACACACACACACACACACACACACACACACACACACACACACACACACACACACACACACACACACACACACACACACACACACACACACACACACACACACACACACACACACACACACACACACACACACACACACACACACACACACACACACACACACACACACACACACACACACACACACACACACACACACACACACACACACACACACACACACACACACACACACACACACACACACACACACACACACACACACACACACACACACACACACACACACACACACACACACACACACACACACACACACACACACACACACAAAAGGGGGGGGGGATTACAGAAAGTAGCTGTCATTTATTTATTTGCCACAAGGGATCACATAACTAATTTTTTCTTCGTGGCATTAGTACTTAAAATGTAGTGATCAAATTTTAAATTTGTTTCCAATCAATTACCGTAAAAGTACATTTTTCTTACTAAAAATTTTTCTAAATGTTAATTTAAAAGTTTTGGTTGCATACGAGTTTTATTAAAAATTTAAGAGGTATTTAAAAAATCTTTGGGGGAAAAAAAAAAATCAAATGAAAAATTGTATTTTTTATTGATTGCTTTTATGTTTGCTTGAAGTCATACATAAAAGCATTATTTTTCTATTATTGAATTTACTTATCACTCATCAAAAAAATTGAAAAGTACAAAATTAGAAATTTTCTTATTCTGCAGCAAAAGTTTAAAACATTTATGATGTTTACTTTGTGTATCGGTAAATATGCATAAGCTCTTCCCGTTACATAATCACCATCGTAAATTTTTTGATTGATTAATTTGTAACATAAGTTAGAATTCAAAGCCATTCTCTAATACCTATTAATCATTCATATTTCACTTCAGAAAATCTGTCATATGTTTTATGAAGCATTAAAATATAATTAATTGTTTCAGTTATCCACTCTTTATAAATTATTCAATTACTGTCTAATGAACTCCAGTCCTTTACCTAATTAAAAAAAGTGATTAAGAGTTGTTAGATATGAATTCATTTCTTATCCAAGAATGTTTTCATAAACCTATGAGAAAACATACTTGATATATTCTTACTGCTTTATTATATGTATAGAAAAAGAATTTTAAAATGTTGCTACAGGTCAAAGTTAAAAATATTTCTAAAAAATATATAAATTGTTAGTTGTTCAGTTTATCACTTACAAACGAGAAAACAGAAAGACTTTACAGTATAATTTCTCTGTCTGGGAGTTGGAAACATCAATTTAAATGAATTTTGCATCCTCACATGTTAATTAATATCCTAAAACAAAGGAAAACGATTTTTTACTAAAACTTAAATTTTAAAATTGTACTATTTCTTTCCAAATTTCAGACAGTATTTTCTCTTTGAGGTACAAAATGTTTTATACGAAATAAAACGAACTGATAAGAGGATTTTAAAATAAATTATATACGGAGCTTTTTGATACTGGAAAAAAAGTAGTTCAAAAAGCTTTTTTAGTTCCTAAACTTATAAGAAGAATAAAGTGGAATAAAACAAAGAAGTTTACAAGAATAATAAAAACCCATAAATAGAAAGTTTTTAAAATAAATCATTTGTATGCATTGCCATTTGTTAAGTGCAATTGCAACTTATTGAAGTCAAATTGAGTTTTCACAGTGTTTGACCACTAAGAAGAAAATATCCATTCTGGACTATTTACTAGCATTTTCTATCTCCTTAAACTTATTGATTACATTGTCACCCCAATGAATCTATTTGCCAAATTTCAGCTACATTGGATATAAACAAGTGGGATAATAGTCCTCCGAAGATTTACCCTCGTCAACCTTAATAAGGGAAGGTTAAACATCACCAAATTGTGCACGATTAAATTAAACTTGGTATCTGGAAAATAGAACGTAAAAGTGGATTAGTCTAACTTTAGGCAATAAAAACCAGTTGCCTATTTGTGATCTTTTAGTTACAGCCCCAAAACTTGATAGAAAGCATTGCCATCGACAACAAGTATATTAGCCAAGTATTAAAGTTTCAGCTCGATTGCATGATGGCAAGTGGGCTTATTAATATTTAGAAGAGATAATTGAAGTGTGTGTGAAAAAGGTCTTTTGTGGCAGCCCCCAAAACTTGATAGAATCCATTGTTATGGACAACGTGTATGTATGCCAAATTTCAGTTCGATTGGAAGACTGCAAGTAGTTTTATTAACTCTCCATAGATTTACAAGCCATAAACAACCCGTATTAATAAAATCAATATGGAAAAATAAAAAATAGTACTTAATTAGTTAAAAGTCATAAGTATAATATAAATGTCATAGAAATTAACATCCGTGCAATTTTCATCACGCATATTTCTCTGCGCCATGAAATGAAAGGGAATCGTAAATAATTCGATATAGCCCACTCTGAATTTGCATTATTTGCAGACCTTCGATATGAAGTTCTGCTGATTGAGTTTTGCAATGCAGATGAGTAGGTTATAATTTGCCCTTGTTTGACACAGTCCATGAATCGGATGCAGTTCATGATTTTATCTTGTGTACTCCTATTGTCGTAAATGGTAAGCTTTATTCAATATACTATTTGATGATGTGATAAACTCAAAAGGAGAATATTCATTGGGGATTTGTAATGCTTTATGTATAACAAACTCATTAACAACAGTGAATAATGTATTGTTCATTTATTGAAATGTATCTATAAAACTTTGAAAATCTTTATTATACTGATTTTCGTTTATAAAAGTATTTTTGTTACATTAAATAGACCTTGCAGTTAAGATAGAAAAAATACCTTTTAAGAAAAACTGTTACTGTAGCCCTTCTTACAATTATGTAATGGCAGTAAATGAAATGTGGATATCTTATTATTCCGAAGTACAATGAAAAGAAAAGGTGTCGTTAAAAATATGTAATTCCCGGTTATATGAAAAGTAGTTAAGTTAAAGGAATTCATTTTTAATATCTTCTTACTATCAAGGGTTTAGTATACCAAACGTTGTTTTCTAATGTATACATGTGCATTTGAGATGTTTTTCTCTAATTTTTAGGTTAAAATTTCAGTATTTTATTTAGTGTATCAGAATTAAATTCAACACTTTTTAACATATAACTTTTTTGTATTAGTTATTTAATTAGTTAATTGAAATTGCGATGACAAATTAGGACGTTATTAGAACTGACAGAAATTTACTTTTACTGACTAATTTTTATAGAAAATAAAATATATTATATTAATACTTGTTCCCAAGAACCAGAATTGTGAATTCCGCTTCAATATTTATTTAATTATAAATTTTTAGATAAAAAGTTTGAAAAAAAAAATACATAGTCATAACAAAAATTTAAGATTAAAAAATATTTTTAAAAAAAATTTGTTTATGACAATTTATAAAAGATTTTGCATAGATTTTGGCTCTTGTTACAGTTTATGTAGTAATATTAAGCAATATAAATTTCACATATCCACGCTTAACTTAATATCTTTGGGGTATATCTATTAAGTATCTTTGCATAATGTTAAAGAATATACAAGGTGGCACGTACACACAAATGATCAAACAAATTATTTTTTTAACTTTTTTATTTTCGAAAAATATAAGCATTTCTGTATTCATTATTGTTTAAATTTTTATACTAGATACATTAGAATTTTTTTGTTTGTTTTTAAATAGTGTTTATTATATACTAAGTATATGTATTTTCTTACAAAAACCTTGTCTTTCGTCCAAAAGAGAACATTTTCTTAAAAATGAATTAATTTATCTTAATACTTTCTTCCAAATCTAATAACCAGATTGTGTATACATTTTGAGTCATTGATATATGCATAAAACAACTAAAATAAAAATGTAGGCTATAACAAGCAAGATTTCAGTGTTTACAGACAAAAAGTGTGTGTTTTTATTGCAATTTTTTAAAAAAAAACTTAACAATAATCATGCCTTGAAATTCTAAAGACGAGATTTTCAAAAGATTTCATAGAATGTATAGAAAAAAAAAATAAGAAAAAAAAAAAAAAAAAAAAATAGATGTTTAAGTAAATACAATTTTCTTAAATGAGCATTAAAGACAATTTTAGCATTTATATATAGAATAAGTTGCTCTTGCCATCTCCCCCTCCCCCTTTTTTAAAGAAATAATAGTCACTGTTGAAGAATATTTTTATTACATTTATTACAGTGGATAATGAATGATTTTCAAAGTTTTAGTATATTGCCAGTAGTAAACAAAATTAAAGTTTCAAACATGGACAAATTATCGAGAACAGTGTGATAAAATTTAAAGAAATTTATTTCAAATAGTAGTAAAATAAATTAGTAGTTGTAAAAATCGTAATTTTTTGTGCAGAATTAAAAAAAAAGAAAAAAAGAAAAAAAAAAGCTATGCTTTTAAGCAGTCACATCTGAAATGCAATATTAATTATAGTATTTCCTTCTTATATTAAAATCCCCTGAAAATTACTTTGAAAACAATTTTAATGTTTTAGCGTGACATGTTATGAAACCTACAGATCTTGGAGAATAATTACTGGGATGCTTTTTTGGATTGTTTCGCATACAAATTATTTTTTCCCAATTTGATCAGAATTTTATTGAATCTTAGAAAAACACCAAACAATCCATAGACTTTCAAAGTTTTAAATAATACGAAAATACGTATTTTGAATGTTGACCTACTTTGAAGGAATTGAAATCCCAAAACCGAAAGGGGAATATATTAGTAGTAGTCAAAAAGTATTAATTAAATTTATTAGCTTCAATTGATGAGAATGTCATTCATTCTCAGCGTAATGAAGTGAAATGTGCACCTTTACTATGGCTACTAAGTGGCATAGCGTTAAATTACGGAGTAGTGGAATTCTATCAACTATAAATAAAATGCATAGAAATTACATTTTAAATGACAACGTTATGAATCCTATTTAAAGAGGGTAGTCTTTTTTTTTAAAACCTGCATTTTGCATGACTCTATTCTCTAAAGTTTAGTTATTTAGAATGACATAGAACCCATTCCAATTCCGTCGCATTGTGTCAAGCAGACAATGCGAATGGTAAGAGTACTTGCTGAATTTGTAACAGTAAATACACTGGACCAGCATTTTATTCCACATTTATTTAATAAAGAAAAAGGGAGATATATAACTTATTTTTCCTGTGTGGAAGATTAAACTAACTAGGTATCATTTGTTAACTTCAACAAAAAATATTGTAATCTTTGAATATTAGGTCTCAAAGAAAATTTGGCAGGAATCAAAGTTGTTTATTGCTTATTTACTTCGGGCATTCGCAAACTGAAACCGTTTCAAAGCTGATTATCATAGGACTCGAAATATCTGCACCGATTTCAAATATTGGTGGAAATCAAAACATTAATTTTTTATAGGCAAAGGAGAACAGACCCATCCACATTTATTTGCCACATTTGAAATATATTATAAATTATAGCTTATGTGCTATCTTGGATGTAGTTAAACAATTCTGGAAATTTCAATGAAATTTATTCAGGCATATAACTTAAAATATTCCTAATGAAAAAATTGCAAAATTGCTTTATTATATAATAATAATAATAATAATTTTCGAACTTTTAAGCTAGTTTTCTAAATTTCCTAATGATGGCCCCTTGACTCCAAATTTATTAAAAAAAATCCTATAAGTATAAAAATTGGTGACTTTATACGCTTTCACAAAAAGTCCGAGTCTTTATTCTTCATTAGAAAAGTATGTGTACTCCCATTCAAAGTTTACGTAACTTTACATAATTTAGAAAGTGTTCATATAATTTCATGATTCAGAACACTGTCAAACACTGAATACAGAGAAAATTTACTTACTGTGAATTACTTAAAATGTGTACCAATTCTTAAGATACATTGGCAGTTTCCAGCTAATCACACATTGCGATTTTTTCCACAGAAAATTATGGAAAGAAATGCAATAGAAGAAAATTAAAATATTGATTCAGTTAAATTGCATGTTATATCTTTTTACAAAAAGGAAAAGAATAAATTTGCATCTTTAATGGTTTTTAATCATACATTTCATTTAAGTATCTTTGCATGGGAATTCTAGCAAAAACTTTCCCCCCGTTTATTCTGAAAACATCATTAAAAGAGCAGCACATTTTTTTTTTATCAATGGGTAAATTTATAGGAACAAATCTAAAAAATCTTTGTGACAAGCATGAACTTCAAGATATATTACGAAATTTAGTGTACTTTAAATCTAGTATTCATATGAAAAACATAACTAAAAATTAGCTAACTTGCTTCTTGTGAAAAATTGTTGTTTAAATAACTCGGGAATTACAGCATACCATTCAAGTTAAGATAGTGGCACATCCTATATGGACTAAGAGTTATATTTTTTAATACAAAAGTTTCTCTGTTACACATTTTAAAAGTTTGCAAAAAAATTCCTTTTTAGGTTTTTTTCAATCTAAGAAATTTAAAATCGCTAAAAATTAGTTCAAAGTAAATGGTTCAGTATACAATGCCTTCGAGCAAATAAGAAAGAACAGAGAAGACATATTTCTAAATAAAAACTTTCGAATATATAAAATCTTCGAATGAAATCAAGATGGTATCGACAAATCAAACTTGAAATGTAAAACCATTCGAAATCAGAAACTCAAACGTTACAGTTTTCAGTTTAAACAATACTAAAATTCCCCATAAAACTTGCATAATAAAATAAAAGTAAATTTGATTATATAAACAAGAGATTGAAATATAAAGTGAACTGGTCTTGAATATTGGGAGAAAAAGAGTAAAAATAAACTTACATTTATATCAACAAAACTTTGATACACTTCTTTAAAAAAAAAATTAAACGATAGGTTTTATTTCAACTTCAAAACAATATTGGTGCATTTTATTATACTGAAATTTTAAAAAAATAAAGAACACACATAAAAAAAATTGTTCCAGTGAAGTTTGACTTTCAGGACTGAGAAATTTATTTTTCCATTTCTGGTAAATAAAATGATAGTACATTTTCCCTCTATTTCTTTCAAAATATTTGTTTTCTTCTTATAGCCATCGGAAAGTTTTAGTGTAAGCTTTGAAGAAAACGCTTTCGTCCAAAAGTAGAGGACTTAAGGTGTCAGCGTATTGCTCTATAAAAAGAGGAGAATTCTAAATAAAACATTCGAATTTTAGCCATACTGGAAATTCGAGGCACTTGGATAAACTCTTTTTGAAAAAACCCTTTTTAGTAGAAGCTTTGCTTTTGATTTGCTACTACATATGCTAAGAAGCCTGATAAATAATTCCATTCAGTTATATAAGAAATATATTTGTTGTATATCTCTTTACAAATTTTTAAGGCAAGTGTTATTTTCGGTGACCCATATAATTCAGGTGCTACTTCAAATTTCGAAGTCCTTTTTCTTTCAATTTTTTTTCTTCATATTCATGACAAATATATAAATATTTATTTGTTGGTGTATCTGTTTATAAAGAATTATATCGAATATCTTTGGAATCAATGTAAATGTAATTTAAGCAGCACCAAAAGTTAAATGAAACTGATTTATTGTTTATAATTCGTAGTTAGAGTCTAAACTATAAATAATTAAGGGAAATAAAAAAAAAAGCCTATGAATGTACAAGCACATCATAGACTGTAATCCGGTTAGTTCAATTTCGCTTATTCTGAAAAAGTGACGTATTTTTAAAATTTTTTTTTTTATCATCAAAACATCTTATTTATAAAATATTCTTAACAGTATAGTGAATTTAATCTTAAATTTAAATAAGAATTTGAAATAACTTTTGAAAAAAAGTTTTTATTTATTTATTTATTTATTTATTTATTTATTTATTTATTTATTTATTTATTTATTTATTTATTTATTTATTTATTTATTTATTTATTTATTTATTTATTTATTTATTTATTTATTTATTTATTTATTTATTTATTTATTTATTTATTTATTTATTTATTTATTTATTTATTTATTTATTTTATCAAAAAATTATTTATTTCCTAATTATGCAATTTATCGCGGTTCAAAAAAAGGAAAATTTTAAGTAAATTAATCGTTTTAAATAAGTTTAGTATTTTAACTAAAAGCTAAAAAGTTTATTAATAGCATTCAAACGTTCTTTTTAAAAACTGCTCATTGGAATATACTATAATTTTTTAAACCAGTGAAATACTCTAAATCCAGAACAAAGCCGAATAATAATCCTAATTTATGGTAATACAAACCTTGAAAACCATAATCTAATAATAAACGTATATTGTAATTAAGATTCGAAATCAAAATATGACAAACATGAAAATAATGCCGAAAAAAGACTGAAAGAGTAAAAAATAGTTCTTAATAAATTCATACTTACGCATTACTCCGTCGGACTTTGATGATCTTTTTGTTGGGAGAAAAAAGTTTGAACCGCTTGTCCTCCCCGGTGGGCCAGCATCGAAGCCTTCTCATGACTTGCATTGCTGCAATGGAGGACTGGGTCCGTCCAGACCGACAGTTTTAAATCCTAACTTTGACAAATTTTCTGTCTCACAAACGGTTGATGGAATGATATGTAAATACTAATATGTTTAGTACAATAACATTTTTTGAAGGTTTTTTTTTTTTTTATGAAATGTTCAACCATTTCCCAAGACTGATTGTAGAATATTTTAAACTTAACACTTTTATATATTTACACAGTTCTTTTTTTAATTTTACCCATATTAAATACTATATACTTCTTAATACTGTGGTAATTCATGTTATATATTTCTGAATTTAAAATGATTTATTTTCTTTTACTAGATTCCATCCATCAGTAATGTTTCCTAGATCTTTATATACCATGTTTTTTTATCGTTAAATATAGAGAAATGGGATCAAAACTCCATTATTACCACCCAAGTGTGGTTTATGCGGTACACGCCACGTTTCGATTGTGTTGCCGACATTCAAAGATTTAGCGTCGATTTGTATTATCTGAGATTTCTTCAGCTTGTGGACTAGATGATTTTGGGAAGGTGGTAAAGTCAAAAAAGAAAGAATCAATGTGCATCTCATGCCTTTAAACTTACAAGCAGTATATATATATATATATATATATATATATATATATATATATATATATATATATATATATATATATATATATATATATATATATATATATATATATATATATATATATATATATATATATATATATATATATATATACATAATAAGAAAAGAACTATAACAAAACTAGGAATTTTTAATGGGGTTTTTAATTAAAAATTTAATGAAACATGCAATTTTAAAGCATACTTTTCATTTAGAAATGAATGACAAATTGCAAGTGAAAATTTAAAGAAATATTCTATAAAATAAACTAGCATTTAAAATTAGAGCATGCAAGTTTTCAAAATTAACTTATGGTACTTAAAAAAATATATATTACTCGATTTCGTGACCATCTACCAATTTAATTTTTCTGGATATATAATCAATAAATTAATATATCTCTTGTACTACCATGCATAATTCTGGCAATTGCTTGTTAATTCAGCATTAAATTCGTGAGTAAACAAGCAAAAAATTGCTTTCCATTCGAATGAGAGCCTGTTTTCCTGAATTAAATTATTTGCTGGAAGTGCGTCGAATGAAAGTACACGAATCACTGTTCTTTCATTTCATAAACTGCAAGCTGTAGTATAAACGAAAGAAGACGCCGCTATTAATGAGATATGACAAAGTTTCATTACCATGTTCTCTCTAATGAAATTTCCAGGGCAAGCTATATTAATTCTGTTTCTTCATTACAGAATGAAAAAATCAGTCTGTGGAGAAATCTAATCAAAAATGATCACGCACCAAAGTAGGAAAATACACTTACCAGCTATTTAGATTACAGCGTCTTTTCCATGAAATAGATCCTTATTATTTTATTATGGGAAATGGGTTTTCAAGATAGAGAAACCGAACAGCGTCGCATTCAAGATAATAATAACAACATTAATTATTAATTATAGATTATTAATTATTAATAAATAATTATTAATTATTAATTATTAATTATGATGGGGACATTAATGACACCGATGATGTTGTAAGTATACGTTTGCTTATAATTTTTTACGAATTCAATCGATAAGCATCAATGTTACAACTGATATTAATTCACAGATAAAATATAGGAAACCATCAACAGTGTGTTTAGTAGCATTAATAGGTTACATTTTCTGAATAGGCCGTCTTATGTAAGTAATAAAACATTAAATTGAATGAAAATTGTCACTATCCTATAATTTAAGTTGTTTCAATTTTATTCAACTTGTATGGCCTTATTTTTATCATCTACACTATACTGTAATGAGATGAGAATCTTATGCTGAAGACCTATCTGTTTGCCCTTTTGATTATGGAAAGTCAAACTTACAGAATCAAACTGCAAATGCCGTCAAATTTTTCGAACTAAGATCTCGCCAGGATTAGTTCCTACACCAAAAAAGGTCCTAAGTGCACATTTTCCTTTTAAAGAGTTTTTTAATAACTTATAGTAAAAACTAATGCTTTAGATTACTTCATGCCTTTTTTGTGTAATATCTACCTTAATATTTTATGGATTTGACTGAAAATTTAATCCAATATAAATATACATCTCAGAAAAACACGGATATACAAAAACCTGAATAATGCTGTGACAGTTTTAATGGTAACCATAGACACATTTGAAATAAGATAGTTTTCTTTTCTTACACAAAATCATTTACTTGATATAAAATAGCACTAAAAACCAACAAATAGAGCATATGCCTAAAATAACACTTTGTGCTTAGTGGTACAACTTGGCGTTAAGTTACCCAATTTGAGGGTAGTAATTTTTTTAAAAATAAAACTTGTTTCTTTAAGGATAAAAAACTATAAATGACGTGGTATTGTAATTAAGTTTTAGTTAGAACCACTTAACTTGAACCACGATATTCTTTAGTTTAAAAATGAAACCAAGTATACCTGAAAAAGAAAACTTTTATCTTCGACAATATTATCTGATACGAATTTCGCTAATATCTCTAAACGAGTCGTGTAATTTAAAAGATAACGAGGCTCAACCCATTCTCTTGTTTTGAAAGTTTTCACGTTACTATGGATACTATCAAGTTCAGTGCAATGTTAATACTACATAATCAATAAACATTAGCATCTCCTATTAGAGTTAAAACATTAAACTTACAGTGCCATTTGAACTTAGAATTAATGATTAAACTGTAAGTACTGAGTACTGTAAATTTCTAAGTGCAGTATTTGTTTCACAATTTCTACAACATCGATAAGTTTTTCGACTATTTAGAAATTCAAAATTTTATATTGACACAAAAGTGACTTGTGTCAATATAAAATTGAGTGAAAATAAATTTATCTGCATTGATACTTTTGCTCACAATTTACACAAATAAAATTTTTTGATAGGGTATATATTTTTAAAATAAAAATAGATGTCGACAGAGAATGAAGTTATTAATATTTATAAAATAAAAACTACATTTTTTTAAAAAGTGATTTTGAAGTGTTTTGAAAATACAAAAAGTTTCATTTACTTTAGAAATATGGTAAAATATTTTGTTAATTTATGAAACAAATATATTAACAATTCCTATAAACATGAATATTGTGTTTTTTATATAATAATAAGGTTGAATATTAATGAAAATTACATTACTTTAAATTGATATCGAGTTAAATGCATTTCACTTTAATATATAACATCTTGAATTACATATTTTATTAAATTATAATATCAAGTAATGATTGTTTTTATTAAACTCGAGTGTATATAAAAATATGGGTATTCTAGTTAAAAAAAATGCAAAAAGTTAAAGATATTTTAATTCAATATAAAATTAAATTATAAAATTACAAACTTTTATTGAAAAGAATAAATTATATTTTTTTACGACAGAAGGAATCATTGTAGGTACTTTATTTTAGTTGTGCGTCTCCAAATGTCGGTTCTTGTTATTATACTATAACTTGAGAAATGGAGGTATTAAAAAGTATTTCTTTTCTTAATTTGAAAACTACCCCAATGAAGAATTAAATATTAATTTCAGAGATTTTTTTTTTTTTTTAATTTCTGGTTCAATGATATTTCAGAGCACCAAAAAGGAATTTTTCAGCATGAAATTTTCAGCGAGTTAGATATTGTCTTTTCTTATCTTTTCTTCGATAGATCAGCGCCAGTATAAAGATGCTTTTTTGTGTGTGTAGGAATGTGAGGCGGAAGTACTGTTGGGTGTTTTACTCTTCAGAACATGCGATTTTTAATATTTGAATGTACTTTTATCGAAACTTATATGAACACATATCGCGCATACCTTTTTCTCCAACCCCACCACACCAACAAGAGGCTATTGTGGCCACGACCTATTTAATGTGTACCAGCCCCCACTATCGTACATACCAGTATTCGGCGAGTCAGGCCCGAACCCACGCTTTACCGCTCGTGAGCACGCTGCCTTAACTCAAGGCCATTGGAGCTTCTCTTATCTGTAAAAAAAAAAAAAAGGAATTTGAAATGTATCAGGAAATGGTTCTTTCTATTTCTGTATAATAGAATAGATCTTCATTAAGTGGCTTATATATTCCTTAAAATTTTACTTCAACTTCGTTTTTATTATTTGACACACTTAAAATTAATGTAATGACACTTAAAATTAATGTAATTTTCATTGTCTTTTAGATACTTACTTTTTTTGAAGATAAAGACAATGAATACATTTCTTAAGTTTGAGTTTGTAGTGGTCGTTTGGGTTGGGAGAAACTATGGAATACACTAATTCAATAGACATTGGGAAAAAAGTATTGAGTTATTTAGAGACATTCGATGGATAATATAAATGTTTTCCAGGCAGCGCCATGTTATATGACTATTATATTCTCAGTTAGAAATTTTGAAAAACATTTTTTTCCGTAATACACATTAAAAACAGTCAAATGGGGGTTTTCCTGCTCACTTAAATAAAAATTCACTTACCAACTATACATAATTCCTTCACCTTGCACCTACAAAGAAAATCAAAACAATAGAATGTTTGAAGATGGGGAAAAACAAAAGAGGATTGTTCTATAGGGACTGAATTTATTTCTTCTTTTTTTTCTAATGCAACTGCCAATACAACAGTTCAATAAACAGAATAAACCAATTTTCGTTAGTTCTGACAATTTAATCAAAGTTCTCAGTTCCTTAACTTTCCTTTCTGAAGCAGAGAAATGCATCTTCATATAATGATTACAATACTGTTCGTCCATTTTATTGCCTTGAAACCTAATTCTCTTTTCTTCTGGCCTATTCCTTGAACAATTTTGTTTATAAATATTATATTGTTATGAATTTTTCCGCTGAGGCAATGATGGCACAGTTTTTAAGATAAAAACCACTATTTATTCACTCTTCAATGGCACAAAATTTATTCGAAGACAACAGTTTAATCACCCTCAAGCTTCAACACAAGTTTCAGTAAGAACAACTTCGAATACAGCGATTATACAAGTTCACTCTAGTAAACTAAGCGATCAGCTCACATCGAAGTCCAAAGTCAATCTGAAAACTTTCCCGATCTCCGGTCTTTATATACTTGGCGCGAGAGATCATTCGCGAAATTTCCAGCCAATTCGTCGGAAAAGAAACATCTCGAAATGTCTCGATTGCTTTAGGTGTTGTCACCTTTTTCTAACTTGTATAATCGCTGTTAATAAATAAAATAAGATAAAAATAAATTACAATAGAATTTTAAAATAATACATCACTATTTACACTATATACAGACAATTTGTGCAACAATATGCACTTTCCCATTTTGCATTTCGAGTGTATAATCGTATTAATACACATGTAATAGAAATAGGCTGAAATAACTTTGAATAAAGAAATTTATACCTTCAAATTCATTCTATTCGAATATTTGTGAAGTATATTTTCTTTTTTTAAAGGTATGACTTTTCGTGAAACTCTAATTGATGTTTTATTTGTAATAAAGAAAATTTAAAATTCTTTTATTAGATGAAAATTAAGAACAAAAAAGGATTTTTTTATTTGCTTCATTGGTTTATAAACTATTAATATCGTATTTTCTTTCATCCCCCCCCCCCCTTTTTTTTTTTATTTCTTCACAGCATTTATGTGTGCTGCATGAAATAATGCTTAAACTAGTCTTCAAATTTTATTCAATAAAATTACTGCTTTAACAATTTCCGCTAAATAGCCAAAATCCATGCCACCTTGGCAATATTTTTTGAGGAATAAAACCTTCAAAATTGTGAATTAGACGTTAAGTTTTTCAATAATTATTACATTATCCTTTCGGGCAAGTTAACAGAAGAGAAACATTCATTGAAGATGAAAGATAAGTCTACGTTAAAGATATTATCTTCCCAATTTTTTACACCTCTATCTAATTTCTACTGAAATTTAGGAGGTGGGGATGTTTAGAACACAGAAAGGCATTACTACAGCAAATTAAAAATTTCAAGAACCAAAATTGGTTTCTTCTCGAAGATAAATAACTGAATTCGGAAATCAAAGGATGTCCAAATTAGTTCATTTTATTATTTATATTTGTCAGACTTTCAGTTTTGTGATATAGTGATAGATTACATTATCACATTTTTTTATATGTGGTAGGGAGTTAAGTGAAGATCTTACCCTGATTTAATGGTAATTTGTACTTGAGGGGAGTAGACTTGGTGGCACGGTTTGGTATAAGAGATGACAATACAGGTCAGGCGTCAAGTCAAAGTTTATAGTGAGCTACTGATTGGGAAGAGAAGCAGATGAGGTGATTTCTAGAGAGTCCCTCTTGATGTTTTTAAAAAATTGGGAACATCTAATTATGAGGATAAAAAGGATGAGTAAACTCTTGAAGGAGACTTTACTGTTTTCGAATATAAGGATTTGGCAAAGAGGACGGTTGCTGCGAATAATTTCCACGTCAGAACGAGATCGCGAAAAAGACCAGCAGTGCGAGGACAAACTCTAAGCCAAGGAAAAATCCAGGCTATAGAGTCTTCCGGAGAGGTACCCCACAGCTCGAACTGATCTCAAGTCTTTCATGAAGGATGTCAACATGACACATTCATCCCAAGCATCCCACAGCCTCAAACTGATACCAAGCCGTTCCTGAAGTTGGAACCAACACGTCCTTTATCCCTCAACGAACTCACTAGCCCGTAAGTCGAACTCCTCTCTTTTTATTACAAAATGAGCCCTCCTCTTCTCTTAATTAAATTAGCAGAGTTCTAAACCTGATGCCACCAAGCTTTAGTAATTTGAATAATAAATATGTGTTTTAACCTTTTTTGATGTTTCTTTTCTTTGTTCCATGCCTCAATGCAAGAACTTATTGATCATGATTTTTGGCCATTTGAATTAATTGTGGTTGCGTTGCGAGTACAAAGGCTAGCCACAACAATTTGATTTCAGTTAACTTCAGCACTGCTCGTTTTTTCTTACCTTTGCTTTGGTTGATTTTATTTCACTTGGGGAATTTTGGGGAGTTGATAACTTTCAAAATTCATAATACATTTTGAAATTCAAGGTATGTACCTACTGAACATATTCCACCACTTTAAATAAAGTGAAAAATGGGACAGACAATAGGTGATGTAAATGAAAGAGAATATCGAATTGTGAGCTCATATTTACGTGTGAATTATTACGTTTAAATATTATTTTTTGGGCTTATTAGGTGATAAAAGTAAGACATTATTAATAATTATTTACTTGTTCAAACTGTTAATTTACTTTAAATAATTAATTTATTTTTATTTATTCATGCATCGCTTATAACTACTTGTGATATTTTTAACAGTAGGTTTAAGTTCAGCAAGTTTTAACTCGTACTCTTAGTATAAATTGTAAATATATATTTATATTTCTTTCATTGTAGATGTAACATACTGCACCAAAAGAGGATGTATCTTGAATTTTGACAAATTTCTATTGTTTCATTAATTCATGTTTTGTTTAACGTTATTGGGGAACCAAAAAGTGGTTAAAACATCGAACCTATTTTTTCTCCTGTTTTCGCTTGCGATGTTTTTGCTGATTAAAGGAGTTGATTTTGATTTTGTAAAAATAGAAACGATAATGGAAGTAATTTTAGTGTGCATGGAATAGATACTGGGAAATTCGCTTTTTTCTGCAATAAGATATCCCTCCTGTATGTAACTGAGTAAGTTGCGCCCGATGACTCAAATAGTTAACAAGATCAACTCTCCCGTTATTATTGATTACGCCATATTATCAATAGGTCAGTTGTCAGTGGATTCAATTGAAAGTTAAAATATGCATATCCGAATATATTATATCCATAGAGAATTGAATTTGATAGAAAATTTCTCAGAACTTCATGTAATTTGTTGTTTTTTAACCGATTTTAATTAAACTCTGATCTACAACTTTCATGCTAACAAACAATGGAAAAAGTGAATTAGTCTTTAAAAATTATTTTGAATCTCTTTTACCCACTGAAGTGGTGAATAGCATAGAGAATGGCCCTGAAAGTTTATACACAGAGATGATGATACAGACAAAAGCAAATGGGTATAAAACAACTTTATAAAATAATGACGAATAACTAACTGTAATAAAGACTAAATAAGACATCTCTGTTTGTAAGATATTTTTTTTTATTTTCTTTCAAATACTTTGCGGTATAAAATAATATATAAAAATGGACAATTCCCGCATTTTTTAAATTTCATTTTATTCAATTCTAAATGTTTCGAAAAGGCCATAAACACACAAATTTCAATACGCTTTTTTTTTTTTTTTTGAATTTGCTATCAAAGTCACTTTGTTAGACGTTGGCGGGAAAACAATTAACTCAGCTCGAATTGAATGTGACATCAATGCTTCCCAAACATCTTGGCTTGAATAGCAGCTTGACAGCGAAAACCAGTTTTGCAAGTTTCTCGCAAATGGCACTAACCTGTACGGAATGTGGCAATGGTCTACCAACGCCAAATAATTACAGCGCAACAATTTGATAGAAACCTCACGATAACCATAGAAACGATAGGGCTCTTTACGTCACGAATTTTGTTGACTGTTTTGACCGGACTGGTTTTGGCTCGGTTTTGAGGCATTTTCGTTTCTTAATATTTAATTAACTAACTTTTTTAAAGAACTTTTGTTTAAATATTTGGAATTGGGGGGAAAGAAATTCTTCATAAATATAAACTAATTTCCCTCGTTTTTAAAAAATGCGGAATTGTGCATTGTAAACATTCACTCGTCGAGTATAATGTACCAGACAATGGTAGTATTAGTGTTTTTTAGGTTTATAACCTTTTCGTAAGCCTAAACTTAATATGTGAATTTGCACCAGAATGAAGGTGACATGTGTAACAAACATTTCCTTTGTTTACTTCTTTGGTAAATTGAAATTAATATAAACACATTCATTGACTTAAATGTCATAATTAGTATTTTGAATTAGATATACCTTAACGCGCCATAGTTGAATTATTTTTTAAATTTAAAACACAATAAAAAGTTTAAAAAATCTTAGACGTCTATATTTTTTGTAGTCTAAAATGTATACAAAGCTTACTTTTTAAGTTGGTCTATTTAAGCTTATTTTTAAGATATACCAAATTTCATTCAAATCGTTCAATCTGTTCTTGTGTTATTTAACTTTTTATGTTTTGATTCTCCAGACAGACAAAAAAATATGATGTTATAAGTGTTTTTTACTCTTTGCAGGAGAAGAACACTTATTATTTCAAAACAAACCTTCAGGCCAGAATCATATTCAAATACTCCTATGTGCGACTTTAAAATTTGGCTCGTCAGTAGTTCTGACAAATATTTCATTAAAATCATGCATAGGCAAGACACCTGTTATTGGCATGTATAATTAAATTTTTCTGTAATGGCTAGATTACTTTTCTGACTTTGATAAAAGACATTTTTTTAAGGTGTTTTCAACATCCTCTTAATTGAAATTCTCACAATAATGTGCTAAAGTCATAAAATTTTTGAAAAAGGATCGTCTTTAATAATGACATTCAAATCGTCTTTTCAACAGTCAACCGTCTTGTCTTTAGATTACACTAACATTTTCAGACCATATAAAATGAAATACGCAGATCTAGTCAATCTTAATTTATCTAAATAGTAAAATTAGGTATAGCTCTTTATGTATGTGCTTTTGTGTGTCCGAACAACTTAATATACACTCTTGCATTTCAAATTTCATCATTCTGGTGTGGATATTTTGTTTGGAATTTTTAATTTCAAACGTTTCCTTTATTTTCATAACAATAAGTCTTTCATTCTATGGTTATGAGTTAATTAACACCCAATTGCCTCAATAAAGGAAATAATTTTATTTCGATCATTATCAAGACTCTTCAATGTTACTACTATTTCGAATCTAAATAAATTATTTATTGAAAATAAAATTTATTTGCCTGAAAATGTATAAATTCATCATGAACTGCATAAATTCATCAATCAGTCATTTGCACAGTACCATTAAATCTTTATCTTGCATTTGTTTTAGCACCATTGTTATTCATGTAAAATTGAAATTTTTCGGTGTGCATGTAAATGAATATACTAAAAACACGTATTAAAATTTTTTGGAAGTATTTACAAGTGTTAATTTAAAATTCAGGAATTTGGTGGGTTTCTTTACTGATTGTGTTTATTTTCCTTTTATTTTCTTGGAGGATAAATGTACGGTTTTCAAGCAATTTTCGTCAAGACCTTTTCGCAAAATAGATAGTAGATTGACGAGTTTGTATAAAATATACTTGTAAATTTATAATGCCTACACTATGTAATGATATTGACACCAATAATATGGAATACCTGCCACATTTTTCGTTTGGCAACAAAATGGGTTTTAGTTGAATGCTTTATAAGACTGTGATTCTAATCAGTTCATACTCGCTTCACCTTCAATGATTAAACTCTGTAAAACAGTGAAGGCCTGTGTATAGTCCATTGAAATATAGTCTTTGGAAATAGGTACGAAGAAAAAGAAAATGAAACAGATAGTTTGTTTTATAGTTTATAGATCTTAAAATTATATTTTGTTAAAAATCACCAATGATATCTTTAAATTTACCAAAATTGTTGACTTTTGTTAAAATTTCAAATGAAAACTTAAATGCCAATTTATTCTAAATTTTAATGAAGCTACAGTTTTGTAGTGTAATTGAAAGTTGTAAGATGCCCTTCCTACGTTTTAAGTTGTATCTCGACTGCAACAAACATATTTTAAGTTAAGAACAACATTTGTCTTAACATTTATATCTGTATTGTGATGGAATGATAAAAGTTGCAAATACTATAGTTAATAGGTTTTGAATAAATTGAAAAATTAATAGTTATTATGTGGTTTTATCGTGTTACTGGAAAATTATATTCCATTTAAAACTGCACAACAATTAAAAAAAAAAAAAAAAAAGATTCGCTTTTATAGGTCTCACATATTTTTGGAATATAATAAAATATTTTGAGGTTTATTAAAAGTAATGTAACATTTTTAAAATTAAATAAGTTGTCTGTAATATCTACAGAAATATGTTAAAAAAAGTTAATACTGCTCTTGTTAAAAAAAGGTCTGTAAAACAATTTTCTGTTGAAGATTTATGTGTGCTTTATCTTCAGTATATTTGCAAAAGTTAAGCTCCAGTTTACGATTAAACCTTTTAGCATCAATAATATTTATATGAAGGTTTGTTAACAATGACTATTTTACAAAGAAACCAACAAATAAGATCTCTAGGCTACTGATATTAAGTATTAAATTATATTACTTGCAATTTTTATTGTTAGCTATTCCAAAACAAGTTTATATTTTAGCAATCTAATAGGAAGAAAGCATACATGAAGTCATGTGTAGGATCAGTTAATGGCGCTTTGATTTTTACATTGTTTCAGTGTTAATATCTACAATACAAAGTTTCTTTGTTTTAAATTTATCATGAATATGCATGGATAACTTTCCGATTGTGGTATTATCTTGATTATATACAGCTGATTATGTACTTGTAATTATGTGATATTACAATGCCAATTAATGATGCAAAAATATTAATTAGAACGACTATTTTTCGTATGTTAAGCATAGTGCGAAAATTGATTATGATACTTAAGTTATTGCAGAGAACGCTTTATTCCATTAAACAAAGTTTTTTTTTTTTTTTTTTTTTTTTTTTAAATGAAAATATTGTTTTATCTAACAAATAGAAAAAGGGGGAAATTCTTCCAATTGGTAATCAGGCATTCCCTGAAAACTAAGATAAATATTCCGATAAACCGAACTAAAAAAATTAGAAAAATATTTTGCTTTGAAATGAAACTATTTGCCGTTTCTTTTAACTGTTATTTCAAAATTTGTTTTTTTAAAGAAAAACATTTGGTTTAAGATGAAATGGAATTATTTTTATTTTAAATGTTCATTGTTCCTGAAAAGTTTGTTTTGATGAATTATGACAAATACATTTCATGCATTTTTAATGAACTATTCTTATGAAATACTCATAATAAAACTAGGGATGTGGAACAACGCACAACTTTTAATTACAGGCCAGTATGGAAATATTATTTTTTTGTGATAATTATTGTATGAGCCTTTAAAAAAAAATAAAAAAAATAAAAAAAATGTGATTTTGACGATGTACTTTTCGATAATCCTTATATTATCCTTTATTAAAAGTGAAACTGAGGGGAGAAGAAAAAACGATCCGTTGATGAGGTATGCTCAAGGAAAGAGAACTCTGTGCTGTAGGCGTTTTTCAACTTTTTACGCCATTAATGCATTTTTACTTGAATTTCGGAGGTGGGGATGTTTAGAACACCTTAAGAGGCATTAGCACAGTGATTTTTATCAAAATCGTTGGAACCGTTTATTAGCAATCATTGAAAAACATGATTTTTTTCAATGGCATTTACCTTATGCGCATGCGCGATTTTAACGAAAATCTAAATGGTAGGCCCCATGGCCACCAGCAACCCGCATACCACATTTTAACATCGTAGGTCAATTTGTTCGGGAGTTAGGCTGACCACCGACACACAGACACACATACAGACAGACATTTTTCTTGATCACTTTTTTGAAATCAGGGTGTTCTAAAACGTGAAGAAATGCAAAAAAAAATTTTTTTTTAACCGAATGCTATACTTTCATTACCCTATGTATAATACATATGGGTAATTAAAAATAAAAAATACTTCAAAAAGCTTAATTTCGTTTTTCTACATTACTTTTAAAGTATCACAAACACATTATTTCACACTAAATACATACTATATATATTTAAAGTTAAAGTTAAGGATATATTATTAATAGTCCAGTCATTCTAGAGTTGAACCTTGCATAAATTCCCATTGAGCTGAAATTTTGCAGAGTGGCTCTATTTGATGCCCTGAGCAACCCACAAAAACTCCCCTACTCTCCCCCTTCAGCTTCCTGGTTTTTTAGGTGCTGGAATACTGGGGCGCTGGACAAATGCTGGAGCAGCTGTTACTGACTAACGGCTGGTCGCATTGAGCTCAAATAGAGCTCAAATGAAAGGTAAATAAATAGGCTTTAATTTAGATATAAATTTGATATCATTTATTAACTTACAAATTGATGAAAGCCTGTCAAAGTTGAAAAACTATGCATTTTTCTATTATTTTTCGATTTGAGCGCTTCTATTATTAATAAATGATTTAAACCCATTTGACATAAAACTATTAAACTCTTTTTCAGATTTTTAGAGATTTATAAATATTGCTTGTGTGATAAATAGTTGCAGATATATGAGCGTTTCAGTGAAACGCTACCTCGTAATGGGAGTCTCATAATAAAGCGTGCGGTGTTTCACCCTGATCAAATCAGACACAATAACCATTTTCCTCAAGCTTTTTCCATTTAAGATCTTTTTTAAACTGGAATACAATATCATATTACATAGATATGTAGATAAACATGTCATACGCATCCATGAGAAAAAATATCTCTGAATAAATATTTTCCTTAGAAAATTTTAATTTTCAACTATTTACATATTGTTAAAATGCAATAACTAATAATGCATAAGAAAAAGCAATAACAATACTTGTAAGATATAATTCTTATAATCCCCGTCCTTGAAATAAAATAGAAAGTGATGTTAAATGGTGGTTGAAGGGTTATACGACTAGAAAGACTATTTTTTTTTTCTTTTAGAAGATATATATTTCTATGTTTAAAAATCTTTTTTGTCATTAAAGCAGAAATACTAGGCTGCTTTCTTCTCAAATAGTATACTAACTACGAATTTGTGTTTGCACATCTCTCGGTATTGTCCACAAATATTTGAGCATTTAAGTTCTGCTCTCCTGCAATCACACCCGCTACTCGAGTTGCAGTTACTCTTACTGTTGCAAGGTATAATTTATAACAGTCCATCTGGAAAAGTAGGTAACATTGTAGGTTGAGGAACATTTCTTAACCACTGTTGTATTTGATGATAAACACAAAGTGAACGATGACGTGCCTCAGCTGACGTTGGAGGGAGAGTTTCTAATTTAAGAGTGGTGGTTATTGCAATTTTGGCTATACCTCTGCTGTACATGTATACTTGTAATTTGTTTAGTGTTACTCAATTTTGGCTTTTGTGAAGTGTTATCGTGAATTTTTCTCCTGCTTCTGCTTTTTTATCACAATCTGTTTCAACCAAATTAAAAATTTCAAGCGTTTTCTTTATTTGAAAATTTTCAGATAGGATACCCCTTTCCTTTATTTTACAGAGCAGATGTATCGCATCCAGTCATAAAATGGATGGAAAAGTATATGGTTCTTCATATCCCTAAAAATCTTTCTGTGTATACCTACAATATAGTACAATTTTGCAATTTTTGATCCGGCGTTCGATACAAGAAGCATAACGTTTGCTTTATTTGGAGTTCTAGCTACTAGCATTGTCTATCACTAGTTTCTATCTATCACTATCTGTAACAAGAACTGTCACCTTTCATTTATATTTAGATTTTTCCAAAGTAGTGGCAACAATTAAGGCATCAGCATCTCTTACAGCTTCTTTCACATCCACTCCTACCTTTTCAAGACGAATTTGTAGTTGTTGTATGAGCATGGTTTAATTGCCACTATTTGACAGAAAATCTTCATGTTTGCATGTAACTATTTGTGTCATATACTATTATGTTCGCACATTCACATTTCCGTGCTCTTCGAATTTGTTCTTGTTCATTAGTTGTAGGACCACCTTAACCTCAAAATATTTACGTGATGAACAAACACAAGATGGGGGTAGCAAAATAATGCTATTACTATCTATCAGACATTGAGACTGTATTTTTTAAAGCTTTTCGAATACTAGAGGGGCAAATATAACTTTTTCTATAAGCGACATGAACAATGAGACCACTTTTGAAAATTTCCTTTAAATTATCATTTTATTGTAAGCTTGTAGTTTAAAGCGTTTCTGCGGCTTTTCTCCAAAAGTCACTTTCAATGGGAATCCGCAGATTATGCAATTTTCTCAGTACAATATTGCCTTTGTGCAACAGTCTTTAAACAGGGTGTAATCTTAAGTTATATTTTAACTAGCAGCAGAAAAACCCAATGAAAAGAAAAAGAGTGATACTTTTCAACAAGCAATCAATAAATTGTCACAACGGACAGCGATATCAGCGTTTTAAAAAATCTCGGACAATTGTGAAACTTCCTATATCAGTCCTGTTTCCCCCATTTCCGGTCAAAGGCACCCCCGAGTTCTTTCAGATTCCGCATGTTTTTTAATTCCACATGTTTTTTAGAAAGATGGGAGCCAACTTTTGAGGCTAAATTGGTGTAATGACCCTTCAATTACAAATGGGAATAGTCTCATTTAGTCTCAAACACTTGATAGTCAAATGAAAAGGGGAAAACTTCTATTGCGTCACTGAAACCCTTGCATATCTGCAACTATTTATCGCACAAGCAATATTTATATATTTCTAAAAAGCTGAAAAAGAGTTAAATAGTTTTATGCCAAATGGGGGTTTAAATCATTTATTAATAATAGAAGCTCTCAAATCAAAAAATAATAGAAAAATACATGGTTTTTCGACTTTGACAGGCTTTCATCAATTTGTAAGTTAATGAATGATATCAAATTTATATTTAAATTAAAGCCCATTTATTTGCCTTTCATTTGAGCTCTATTTGAGCTCAATGCGACTAGCCGTTCGTCAGTAACAGCTGCTCCAGCATTTCTCCAGCGCCCCAGCATTCCAGCACCTAAAAAACCAGGAACCCGAAGGGGGAGAGTAGGGGACTTTTTGTGGGTTGCCCAGGGCATCAAATAGCAAAATATAGCACTCTGCAAAATTTCAGCTCAATGGGAATTTATGCATGGTTTGGCCTATTTTTTTGCCTAGAATGACTGGGCTATAAGGCTTTTATACTAACAAGAAAACAATTTTTATTTCCAATATTCTCTGATTCATGTATATTTATATTTGATGGATCTAAAAAGCAAAATAAACTCATTCATTAATATAAAATCACCACAATGGTCTCAGTATAATGTTTACCATCGGAAATAATTATTTCAGTAGAATAAAAGATATTTAAACGTGTAACTAATAGATCGCTCTAATTACAAAATAATTAACTCTTTCATGCATTGTAATTGCTTTTATAAAATTGTCGGCTTATTGCTTCTAATGTTTTATTGATTCCGGATTTATAAATACCTAATAAAATAGATACATTTTATAATATTGAAGAAGGCATTTTTTCATTTATTCATCTTAATAGCATGCGAAATCAATCTTATATATACTCTGAAGTTGAAATTTAAAGGATACATCAGTTTTTGGCAGATAACTTTATTGCTGAGCATTTTATAAGATTTTATAAGAACACATAAAATTCATATCAAAGATAAATTTTTACGTATGAAAAAATAAAATTAAAAATAATTCCGTGAATACATACGGAACGTATTGTGGAGGGTATCTGCAAAAGAATAGAAAGTCATTAGAGTTCGGCCATCAGAAAATCAAGTTAACTCAGAAAGTGTATCTTTAAATCTAACATGCATGTTTACCTTGTACTGAATTCTCATACTTTAAGGAATGATTCAAGCAATATAAAGTGAAAAAAATATAGCCCATTCCATATTTAAAGCTCTTTTTAAGTGATGGACAGCTCTCAATGAATGGATTTGTGCTTTGAGACATCTCTCTGAAGCACCCCAGACATAGTTGATTAAATTCATATCAGACGAGGTGTCTTGCATAGGTATGAAATGAAATTTTCATTTTGCATATTTCGTCTAAAGCACTTTTCATGGTAAAATATGCTATAAACGTCATAAAGAATCCCAAAAGCAATATATAACTATTATAGATTTACTTGGAGCAAGGACATGTAAGCGTTGTAATAATATCTAGTTTTAGTATATCCTCCTTTTACGGAACTTTAGTACGACAACCAAACAGATGACGTTCCAAGATCGAAATTCTTTGATTACTCCATACTTTTTACTGTTGGGAATGCAACTTTTTTTAGTAATATTGGACATCAGATAATCTGTCAAAAAATGGGAATGTAAAATTATCTGGTAAACACCAATGAAAGATATCGATTTTGGACATGGGGAAAGTCTTGGAATGCAAAACGTTAGTCGTACTATATTTTCAATGGAATGGAAACTAATACTGTAATTACTTGTCCTACTTGATAAATGGTATTTTAATGAAAATCGATTTTTAATATTTATGTTTAACTATGCCTTATGTTACTATTTTCATAAGTATACAATTAAAACATAATTTCTATACGTACGCCATAACACTCCTTTACTATAACTTCCATCCAATATGTATGGTACATTTCGTGTAGAATTAACGTGGCATGATTGTATATTTTGGTAACTGTTCATTTTTATTCCAACTATTCATTTCAGCTTTGAAGAGGAGAACCAGGTAAATTGGTTACAAAAGCTTTTAAAATAAGGGAAGATATTATTTTCTATTAATGTGCAACAATAGTTGTTTAAATTTTAGAAAAGATGCACATGTAAGGACAATCTAATAGTACTATTTCGATACTTCTTTTCTTTTACGTTCTTTACAAACTCTTTTATAAATTTTCCAACTGTGCACTTTTAATTCATTTTTATAAGTGTGCTGTTTCATTAATCATTTTGATGTGTTAGGATAATGTGATTGCATGTGTCTTGCTAAAAAGTTATTAGAAAAAACACGCATTTCATTTCATTTTGCGCAGTAGATACTCATTAAGTATACAGTTTCAAAATCTAAATTTTAAAGTGGCAAATTTATCAATAAAATAAAGTTAATATTTAATAAGTAATTTATTTCCTAAGTATTTTAGGTTTATGAATTTTTCTGTCAGATAATGTTAAAGGGGAATTTTATTTATCAAATCAAACGGTTAGAATACCAGTTTCTTACGTGGAATAATCTTTTATACTAAAATAAATTTAATATATCATATTATGTAACGTAGTGACATAAAAATATTTTATTTTAGTTTACTTGGCACACAAACAAGGTCATTGTGACTATTTGTTGTATTTGATATATTTAGTGTAACTATTACATATTTATTAATGTTTGCCTCGGAATGATCTTTTACGGCTGTCATTTAAAAATGTTTCTGATCTTTTTTAAAGTAAAAAAAAAAGTACCCAAGCAGAATCTCAAAAGAGCCCTTTTTGTTCCTTGTCGATGCCTCATTTTGTGACAGGATATTCTTAAAGCACGAGAAATCCCAAAGGGGACAGGAGTATAAGAATAAGAAGATACATCATTCAAATACTAAAGGCGTAACAAAAATAAATGCGTTTATATGAAGGGAAGAATATAAAAAATCATAGATGTTTTCAAATTTAAATTTTAAGAGTGCTTAAAAATGTTATTTTCAAGTATGAAAGGACTATAAAGTTCGACAGAATTTTGTGTTTTGCGTATTTTTAGTAGTATACATTGAAAGTGAATTCTTCTTTTTTTTATAATTAAACAATAAATTATATACAGATTATGTGTACAATTTAAAGAAGTTGTAATAGGCTTAGTTACTACTATAACTAAGCATTTGGCATTGACAAACTCTAGACACAATGTTCTATATTGATATTTTTTTTTTTTTGGTGTTTGGTAGAAAGATAGAGTAAATGATTATTTTAGTGGGAGTTAATTTTTTTTAGTTATATGGTAATGAACTTGGAAATAAATATCCTATATCAAGTAAGATAGATTTAAGGTCAGTTTTAGTAGTATAAGTTCAAGAAGGATGAAGTTGGTAGTATTTTGCTATTTTTAAGACTTTGATTAATGCAATAATTCCTTTTTAAATTTTTTTTTTCCGTGAAATATTTATTGATATTCACGAAACTGTATAATTGATTTATCCTTTTCATAAGAATCCATTTAGGTTTGAAAATGTCTTTCTTTTTTTGTGAAAAGGGGGATTGAACACATACTCTTTTACAAGTTTTTAAAACTTAGATTTTAGACAGAAAATATCATAAAAATAAAATATTGTGAAAATAAAGAAATACTTAAACTTTCCTTACATAATTTGTTTAAAAGAAACACATAAATAATTAGCAAGTTAAAAAACCAAAACTGTCATTTCCTTCACCACTGAGGCAAACGTTGGGAATATATAAATTTATTTTGTGCAAATAAAATTTTGTATTTAATTATAAAACCAAGTGTCAAATATCAACTCAACTCAAGGAAACTCTACAATAACTTTTAAAACATTTCAAAGACCATATACCACCCAACTTAACAATCCTTGAAGAAAAATCGAGGATAAGCAGAAAGATTTGCATTTGGAGAATATTTTATTTTTCCATTTTCCAAACCAAAATGGTGTCATAAGGGCCTTCGATCATCATGCGTGGAAAAAGTAGTCTCTGAAATGTTTGTTCAAATTGTTTACACTTGAGTATAGCATAGGGGAATTCTTTTCCTTTCTCAACAGAGTAAAGATCTTCTTTGTCATTGTTATTGGCTAGGTTAAAAATGCAATTTAAACTATTATAATTGATTTCTGTGTTTATTTTTTAAAGTAACCCTCTTCTAAATGGTGGTATATTTCACTATTGCTTACGATTGGCTCTGAGAATCTGAAGATAAAAACTATGATTTTTTTGCCAATTATATGAAGTTGTTTGTATTGAATACTCCTATACCATTCCTCAATAATAATCTTGTAATCACTTATACTATTTAAAAATAGAGCCTTCTAGCCGAAAAATTCTCTAAAAATTCAAATACAAGAAGCAAAGAAATACAATTGTATGGATTTTATAGTAGTCGATGTGATTTTATATGGCTATTCTTCCAATAAAAGATTAGTTTGAAATATGATATTCTATAGTCTATGTGTACAATGCCCTCTAATTTTTATTATGAAGGTAGTAAAAACACATTAGTGCTCTTTTTTTAATATAATGCATGTGTTGTTTGAGTAATCTTTGGTAGAAAATTAACATATTTGAAATGTATAATATCAAACTTGTTCAGCAACAGAATGGATAAGACTGCCAATTTTCAGCTGCATCAATTATAATTCATTTTCAATATTAAAAAATAATTACAGAGACTAATTAAAATAATTATTAAATATTTATAAACTCATGCTATCTTGAAATGATTCCAACGTAGCATTTTTTTTTTATTAAACATCAGTGTCACGATCAAAACAGTTTCCTTTTAAGAATTTAAAGAAATACAATAATATGTCAAATTTTCACTAAATAACTTTGACCTTTAAATTCACTTTAATAAAACTGAGATATCAGATACAAATACATGACATACTATATAAGGATATGAATATAAGTTAAAAAGTATTGTAGCTAAATAATGCCACCCCACACATTTGTGTAAGTACATATTTATTACTTTTATAAAATAATATAGAAATTGAAATTTTTCATTCTTAAAAAAGATTTCACAATCCTGATCTGTGAAAAACGACTTCCATTTTAAATAAAGAATTAACGTATTTATTCCTTGTAACACCTTTATTTTGAATGAGATAAATGAGATTAAAATTAGAAACGATCAATTTAAAGTCCATGAAATATCCTAATCATTGCCAAACGTCAATCATTTATGATCATTTGGGCATGTAACCATGTCAAAATAATTAACTTCGCTATCTGCTTAAAGGATTTCACCGCAAAGTAGTTAATGAAATATTGCAGAAGGGATTTGAATGATGAGGGTTTTCAAGACAGCACTTCATATCTCATAACATATATTGCGCAATTATTATTTTGTATAGAGTTAAACTGTACCACTAAATATATAATTGTGGTGTATTACTTAAGGAATTAATATTCATTTAAATAAATTGTTAAGTTGTTGTGAAGTTTATTTCGGTCGTTCGTAAATGTGTGGCATAAAATGTTTCGGAAATGTATACGTTTCTAAAAACATTTTAAAAAAATTAAAAAAAATTTAAAAGATATTTATTGTACTACGCCTTCTCATTAATTTTCAGTATGTCAAAAATTTTGTCATTTCAGATGAATATTAAATTTTATCAAACTCAGCACTAATTAGTTTTTGAAGGTAGAATTTATCTGTCAAAACTACAAACATGAAGAAAAATAAGTTTTTTTCCTATCATACCTACTGTTTAAAAAGTGTAATTGTTTTGCGCTATTATATTGTAGTAAAACTTAATGAATTAAAATGTTTTTATGACTGTTAGGAAATGTAAAAATAGTGTAGAGTTTTAAATGTGTGTTGTAAATATAACATTTGAGCGTTATGAAATTTGACATAACAATTGAAAAATAAATATATTTTAGAAAAAGACAGACTTCAATAGATTTTATTTATATTCTATGTAATGAGTTCACACTCTAAAATATACTCTCGCAATAAGATTTTTTTCTTTGGTGATTATTTTATTGGTGATCAGATTATTCTTTTATTCCGAGATGTCACATGATTATTTTCATCCTTGAAATGATTGGCGTAACTATCTTGTTAGGATAAGAAAGGGATGTAAGTACTAACAAATTGATAGAAACAATCAATAAAAGTGATGGTAATGCATAGGAATTGCAACAGATAAAAGAAGCAAAGCTTGGGATTTGAACAGAGGAAAAGAATATGGAAAAGTATGCATCGTATATTAGAGAATGCTATCCCACCAGAACACAAATAAATCACCCACCATTGACATAATTCCTTTTCTTTTTCGATAATATCGAAAGACGCTTAAGTTACTAAGTGCCTTGAAAGAAAGACCCTTAAGTGTCCATAAACGCAGTTCGACATAAATGTTAATAAAAATAACAGTAGAATTAAGTATTATATAAACACAAAGTATATATATTATAGTTGGTTATATTGTATTTTACACTGCATAATTATAGCACTATATTTTTTACACGTACTTTGTTGACCTGAGGTAAGTAATGCAATATTAGAATCCATGTAGAAAATGACTATAGATAAAATTAAAAGAATAGCTTAGAGGAATTTCAATGGCATATTTTGAAAGGATGTTCCCATATGGAGTTCCGGAAATCAAGGCCAGAGATATGCTTCCATTTAGCTCCAAGAATGCTTTTGAAATCTCTGGTATGCGGCATCAAATTGGAATATCGTATCGGATCTTGGGAGTTTTTGTGATTATTTACGATTATAAAACGTCAATTTGAGTAGATTTGAGTTTCAAATTTCATATACCATAGTTGTCTACATCTCTAATTATTAATGTTAAAACGGGATTTCTTTTATTATCAAAAATTATTGATAGTAAAACTATCAATCATACAATGTTACTGTGTTTTAATGTGCGAACTTATTTTATCGATTAATAATATCGTGCATGTAAAATTGGAAATTCTTTGACATGATCTGTGTTAGGGTTTTGTAAGATATAAATCGTGTTAAGTCGTACTTCATTCTAATGTTACGTATTGGATACATATTTTTCTGTTACTGTATGTGATCTGTAAGTAAATCACAATCTTTACACATATTCACATGTCTAATGTAGTTATTGCCCTACCAGGTCGTCAAAGAAAGTTCCCTTTTTGGTTATGATACCATAAACCCGATAGAACTGACACAACGATTTCTGGTGGATGTCATCCTGAAAGCGCAGTTTTAACTGTTAAAAAGATCCGTTACAGTACAATTCTCTGGAATTTTTATGAATCTGGATAGACTTCTTTTATTTTTACTGCGAACAGAATGTTTGAATATTACTTTATAAAAAGTTTTTCAAAGTTTAAAAGTTACATCCAAGGTTCTTTCTTGCCACTGCTATCGTAAAGGTCTCTACTTATCTGCATTTCTGTTCTTTATGAGTTTCTCTACACTACTACATCTACCTTTTAATTAAAATAATTAATTGAGATAAATTGAATTTCTTGGTTAAACATGGACACCGCCTTAGTAGAATTAGTAGAGAAAATAATAAAATATGCATTAGATAACTTTTTAAGGTCTACATATACATTAGGAATTGCGATTTTTTAATCAAGTTTGCGGTTTTTTATTTTTGTTTTGTGTGTGTGTGATAAAATATTCCCGAGTTCATTACCATTAAAATGATATCAATTTCTTGCTGAGACTCAAATTACTTTTTAAATTACAATGGGTTTTGTGAACCTGTATTGTATCAAGTTCATTAGTGTAGTAAATTTTTAAACGCGTTTTCTGAAGAATGACATTTTGGTGTTATATGACTTTACGACAAGGGTCATAACTTCATAATAAATGGTCCTATTTCCAAAATTCTAATTTTATTTTGTAGACAATAACTGTGAATGTGTTTCCTATTGAGAATCTAATACATATTGTTATAAACACATTTTTATGCATATTTTAATCTTAATTTTTTGTTAAATACTATGTATTTTTTAAACTTTTTATTTAAAAACTTATAATTAAATAAATATTGAAGCTAAATTCAAAATTCTCCATAGGAACATGCATCAATATAATATATTTTATTTGCAATAAAAATCATACCTCTAAGTTAATTACAAGTTTATTTATGAATGTTCTAATAATGTCCTAATTAGTCACTTTAATTGCAATTAATTTATTAAAAAATTGACGGGAAAAAAATTTATTTACAAAAAATGCATCATTTTTAATTCTGATATACTGGCAAAAAGTTTGAAATTATAACCTAAAAATTCAAGAAAATCATCTCAATTGTATATGTATACACAGTAAAAATTTATATTGACAAAAATTTATATTGATAAAATAAACATGAATAATTTACAATTAGTAAAATAATTACTTCATGGGGGATTCAATTTTTTTTTCATGATAGAAGTGGCAAATAGTAAATAAATGAAGTCGCAATAGTAATAAATAAATAAATGATATTGTAATAGATCCATAAAATTCATTCCATTGACCCCTTTAATAATCATACCGTTAATAAATCGTTAATATTTGAAAAATATATGTCTTAAAACTAAGAAAATAACGCGTCGCTGCTTCAAAAGTACCTTTCTCTAACAAATTTCTCCAATTTTGTAAATATCATTCGAAAAAGCTACGAAAATTGTTCGCAATGAAATAAAGATGCGAATTTATGATAAGTTTGCTTTTTACGAGGAATAAGAGATTTGGATCTGCAAACGAATCAAAGACAAACGTAATCGCAATATGAATGCAAAAGTAGGATAAGTAACAAATATAGGCAGCATTACTATTCTCAAAGATTATTTTGGTTTCTTTATATGGTATTAATATGGATCAAGGGTATCGCCATTCGTATCCTATTAAATCGGCACATTCTGAATTCATGAGAATATTATACATACTGAAAGTAATCTTATAGAATGAGTAAGGAAAAGAATTGTTTCAGTTTATTTGAAACTAGCTAGAAAGTATTGTGGGGATAAGGAAGCATCTACGTATTTTTTAATTCTAACACAAATCCCACTAAAATTTTTAGTTTTAACAAAGGAATTACAACATTGCAATAATATTTTACCAAGTGTAACAATTGTTGATATAATAGGAAGGATTTCGATATTTGCCATTTCTTCAATTATTAAAATAACTGTGATTCATATACAATGATTGGATTTAAATATGAACGTACGATCTGACAATAGAATACAAATTTCTAATCGTTTTATGGAAAATAGGTCTCAAAACTAAATCTCTTATGATTTTTAATATCACTAAGAAAAGATACAGACCTCTTTGGTAGGTTTAAATTTTTCAAAACTTGCTTTTCCATAAATCCAAATAATTTTCTTTGAAATTATTTATGATTAAGTAAGCATATGGAGAAATCCATAAAATGTCAATTAAATTGCTTTTACACTGATGGCACGTATAATTGATATTCATTTAATCAATCCACAAACGTAAAAAAAGGGAAAATGATACTGAAACACTTATTTCGTGGAAAAGATACCCACTCCCATCTTTAATATGTTGCGTGTATAAAAATTCAAGGAAAAGTATTGATTTGCATTAAACCAAAACTCATATGTATAAAATTCTTTTTTAATATTAATCCCACCACATAAAACATTTATCCATCCTTTAATTTAACATTCATTTGAAATGAAACTTATAAAAATACTTTCTTTCAACGAATTCTCCTGACTTCATATTAATTCCTAAGACAGCACGCATAATAATTCCATTATCATTTCCTAAAACATCAGAAGGCAATAAATAAGCAAACTCCTTTCAGCCTACGTGATTATTTATGTCAAGGAAAACTTTGCAAATCTCTACTTTAAATCCCACTCTAGTTGTCACACTGCATTTAGTAAGGATACATGTATCTATTTAAAATATTCCTACACACTAGTTCGTACTGAGTATGTAAAAGAGATTATTTATGTGTTGGGATGAACTAAGCTCAGTGCTCTGCTAACTAAATCTTAATTAGAAAGAATAGAAAATATACCATTCGATGTCTTGTACTTACACCAACTTTCATTAAAGCAAACATTCTACAAGGATTGTCGACATTTAATGAATATAAAACATACTTTTATGCATTGAAAGCATTTAATAATTTATGTACAAAAAAAAAAAAAAAGTGTATGTTAACTTTTATTTATTCAAATATAAATATCTTAAACTTTATTCTGCTTGACAAAGAATACAATGCCAATTTAATTTGTTTCATTTTTCTACATCAATAATGCAAAATATTCATCTATTACTTATCATAAAACCATTTTATTACTATATTAAATAAAATATTGTAACCTTAGTATTCAAATATTTGTAGCTCTAAAAGTTTAATTTAAGTATGATTGGGACGATATTGTGCATATTTATATCAATGAAATTTTTGTTTCAGTAAATAAAAATATAAATGGATTTTTATGAAAATTGGTATGTGTGTTATTGGTAAAGTTTCGAGATGAAATAATCTATATATAACTTAGGCACTCAATTTATAAGGATAATCTATATATTACAGTCACACGAGTTAGTACCCCTTTTCAGCATTCGTTTGGGAACACCACCATGTAATATAAACTTAAAAATTTATTTTTATGAAATTTGGTTTGTATGTTACTGGTAAAATATCGAGATTAGATAATTTATATATTACCTAGGTCCTCAGCACATTTCCATTCCATTTATGTTAAACTGTAGAAAACTGTTTGATTTCTCACATTTTCTAGGTAATCTACTTCAATAATCATCGCATTAACTAAACACTATTAGATCTTAGCTTCAATAACAGCAATGTTTTTTTTTTTTTTTTTCTTTTTTTTTTTTGTTTTTTTTTTGCCTCTAAATTAATAATCAGAGAAACAAAACAACAACACTGCGTACTATTAGCCAATGAAGCAACTTGTAATTGAAACTAACAAAAAAAAGTATTTTAGAGAAAAAAAATGGCAATACATTTTAGTGCCTCAAGCGAATGCTGGGAAGGGGTACTAGCTCGTGTGACCGTAAGGCCATCTAACTAAGGTTTACGTCACTACGTTACACTTGATTAGAGAGAGAAGCTCGTGATGGCTTTCCCTGTATCTTCTATTCATTTCTCCTATTCACAAGATATTGAATAAGAAAGTTCAAAATTTTACTTTTAACTTATTCAGAATGCATTAATGTACACATTACCTATGTAAAGTGGAGACAACTTATTTTGTATATTATTCTGTTTTTTAAAGACCTTTTAAAGGAATCTATAGATTAACTATGTAATGTGTGCAAGGGCATATTTATTCTTCATGAGCTTAAGTGTAATGGCAACAAATAGACGTTCTGCAAAACAAAGATATCATTAAAAAAATTCTAAAACAATCATTTTCACAGAAAGTTAGGAATTCATTTCGAATTTTTCAAAAATAGCACGTGTAAACGGCGTTAATTTCTTCAAAACGAAGTTCGTTCACTTTTGTATGTTATGAATAGCATAAGGCTCAAAAATAGTAATTATGCCAATGTGCGCATTATATACATAGTTAATCTATTGATTCCTTTAAAGGGCAGAATAATGTACAAAATAACAGCACTTTTACTTTTGTAAAACTATGGCTTGACTTAATTCTGAAAATGACTCACATTGATGGAAACATTATAATACTTATTCTTACAAAAGAATTAATTTTAATTTTGTATCAAATTTCTAGAAGCGTTCACTACACGTTTTGATAAGCGCTCTCTTAAATTGGGATTTGAAGTTCGTTGAAGTAACCTTAAATTTCAAAAACTTAATATTATGTTGAGCTGCAGCATTTTTAAAAAAATAAATATACGAAATACAAGTATACAAATCCAATTGCACCAATTAGTAATATTTTTTTTTTTTTTTTTTTTTTTTTTTTTGTACTGTGCAGGAACTTAAACATGTTTATATAGTTAGCATACATAGAGTATTACATTTTTATAAGGAATGCCCCCCATTTCCATCTTTAAGCATATATCCATTTTTCTGGCAACCTGTATTAAAAAACTTATAGAACGCTTAGCCATTAATATTGTTACGAATTTTGTATATTTGTAAATATTTCGTAGTGTTAATTTTATAAATAGTAATTTATGTACATTTCGCATAAGGCAATGCAATAGTTTGTTTCCCTGCAGTGAGCATATCAACGCTTGATAACGAGTTTTACAGAGGTAACTCTGGGAAGCGAGTTTCAAGGGGCAGGGCATTTAACATTATGTTAATGGAATCTCGCCATATTGGCGACGGTTTTGGCGACTAATTTTTGTCGCCAAATTTGGCGAGAAATCGCCAAATGTCGCCAAGCTTGGCGACCATTTGGCGACATTTTCGGTACATGTATAGGTACATGTATCCCATAACCTATATAGGTCTTTTCGACTACTCTCTGGAAAGTTCTCCAGACATCTACCTCTGGGAGTTTCAAGAAGGTTCACGTATGTTCTCAGGTCACCCTATAAAAGCTCAGGGAGAGCGGGTGAGGCAGTTAGTTAGTTGTTGACTGTTTTTGAGTCACGGAGTAGTTGTTAGCTGAGTCCGTTAGTTGACTGAAGTTAGTTGATTTTGAATCACTGAGTTAGTTGTGATTCTGAGTTAGTTGTCTCTCAACGTTCATTGTGAGAGCTGTATTCCTGACTTGAGTTCGTGGATTTTGAGTCACTGAATTAGTTGACTGGAGATACTGAGCGAACTGTATTGCATTGTCTTTTGCGGCGATTTAGCAGTTATTGTCAAGTTTTTAACTGCTGTTTTGTGCTCTATTGAGGTGAAAAGAGCTGTATTGTGTCTACTAGAACGACTGAGCTGTTCTGGAGCTGTAAGATAACTGTGAAGAGTTATTTTGGAATAAATTTCTGCAAGTTTTGATCTGCTTTGGCGTCAAATCTTTCGAACCCGTACAACGCAACAATATGTTTAAAAACATCTTATGTATATAAGTTGCTAGTAAGAAACATATATTTATATAATTACGTTTAAATAAAATGTAAAGATATATGTTACCCTACTTGATGTTACTTTAATGTGTGTCGTGGAGGAAATATTGGTGGGTATCATTTAAAAAGGGTTCTCCATTATAAATGAATTGAAGAATAACATTATTTCCAGCATGAGATTTTTTTTTTTTAATTTTGTATATTTTTAAGTAAAAAATGCTAATTATCACACAGATTTCTAAGCTTAATTATTACCTATACATTAAATTCAAATGTTTTTAGAATGCATACAGATTAACTTGCATCTTTAAAGAGACGGTTGTGAGTTATTTTTAGTTTTTTCTTATAAAACACTTGCCTTTCTACTTCGAACAGATGAAAACTTCAAGATCTTTCAAATGGGTAAAAAATGGCGTCGTTTCTTGATCTAGCATTCCATACGAGCTCGTTGTTCAATCTAAGCCTCACAAGGCCCACTGTATATCACAGTATTAAGGGATGCATCTCTTCATTTCCACGCATCCACTAACACATAGATTAACTGGAAGAGGACCTCACTATCTTAGTATAGGCATTTCTTTACCCACTCACTTATTTCTGGTGCGTGGGAGAAAATTGCATCTGTCGTATTGAATATTGGGGAACCGAGAAACCAGACCCCGCGATTCGAAAAATAGGATGCAAGAAAAATATTGTGTAGATACAGAAGGGGAAAAAATGGAGGCGTTGGGATTCTTTTTGGAGTAAAAGGTAATATGATAAACTTAGACTTTTCTAAAAATTGTGTTTTGGAAAAGATGGAGAGTTTTTATTTGCGGACTCTTTTGCTGGTTCGTAGTAAATTAATAGCTTTTATTTTCTATTGAGACATTGTATCTTAAGTTTCTTTTCAAGATATAGTGACTTTGTTTACTGGCGGAATTTTTTGAAGTGCAAAAGTATCTGTGAAAAAAATAAAAGTATAGCTTTGTGATTGTGGAAAATATAGTTTCTTAAAAATGGAAAACTTTCACGTTCAAATTTCAATTCTTAGGATCCAGATTGTAGAGAGAAAATACATGATTTTTTTTTGTAATTATTTTAAACTCTAGCAAGTTAATACAAGTGCAATATATAGTTTTTATTATACTTTGGAATTTTTTTATCGATGTCTAAAATCATAAATGTAGTAAGAGCACATTTAGAGTTGACTAGTGTGGATATAAGATTTTTTTTATCATTAAAACTTTTCTTCACACATATGTTAATGAATTATTTTAATGCTCTGAGAAAAAATAATTATCAAAAGAAATTAGCATTGAATAAGCAAAGAATACAAAACAAATATCTAAAAAAAAAATTTTAAAGATCAAAATCATATTTTTCATTAGAAAATCATTCATTTTTTAAAATTACATTTTATTCCATTCTGTTACATTACATCAGGTTCAAATATAAAGTATGTACAATTATGTGACATATAATCAACATAATTACATTTTCCTATTTTCGAATCCGTTCCTGGCACTCATTCGTTTTATATATAGAGAGTTAAATTTTAAATTGTAGAATCTGGGAATATTTTTTGTAAAAGTTAAATCAGGCCCAGATACAAAGCATGTTAAGTTGTACGAACAGAAATGAATGAAATACTCACCAATTAGAATTCACGAACTGTAACAAAAACACTGCCATTTTGGATATTTTATAAATCGATGTATATAAATAGAACTTCAGCAATAACCATTTCTAAAACCTTTATTGCACTGGTAAAACTCTTAGTTGAGGGGTTGAAAGTTTCTTCTTAGCTGTCAATATAATGGGAGATGAGATAATGCATACAGCATTGGACTTTTGACGCTACACGGAATAAGAATTGAGCTTTTGATTAGACTTCCCATTAGTTTCTTTTCCAATTCCTATTTTGTTTCTCATAGAGTAAAACATTTAGCTACGATGGACAGCTAACCGAAAGTCTGTTTTCTTACATTATAGTAATAACTACTTTCTCCCCGATGCCAATTTCGGTGTATAGCTTGCTAATCCACCAGCTCCACTTTCACCAAATAAAAAGTACGTAAAATTTGGCGACATGAGCATAATCACATTTAATGTGAATGAGATTGGGTTCCAAACCCGCTCGTGGAAATCATTTACTTCATATAAATATAGTTGAACTTTGTTGATGTAAAATCTGTAAATATTATAATTTTTGCACTTTATCCAGTGACATAAATGTTTTTTTTTTTTTTTTTTTTTTTTTTTTTTTTTTTTTTTTTAACCCAGGATGCCGGTTTCCTCAGTTTTTAAGGCAACCATGATAGAATTTCTCCACCATCAACCCAAGACTAGAATACCCGTGTATGTTTCCAAACATCTTTTTTTTTCTCTATTGTTTATAAAAAAATATCGTTAGGAATCGGAGAAAATATTGCATTATTATTGAAAATATTGACAATATTGCATTATTGTACTTGCATCAAAGTACCTGCTTGTACAGACAGAAGGCCATATTGTATATCCTGGTTATATCAGGCATTTTTAGAATATCATTTAGGATTAAATAGTACGGGGGAGGGGGGGGGGGCAAATACAAACACATACCCAGAATCCTGCATTATCAATTATCTAAATCACATGGCCTCCCGGTACAGACAGGAGGCCATACTGAATATACTGGTTATATCAGGCATTTATAGGAAACCACTCAGGATTATATTGTACAGGGAGGCCAAAACACATACTCAGAATCCTGTATTATCAATTATTTTCATAATCACATGGCCTCCCGGTACAGGCAGAAGGCCATATTGTATATCCTGGTTATATCAGGCATTTCTAGGATACCATTTAGGATTGAATTGTACAGTGAGTTATTCCTTTACTCTAGTTGAGCAGAATCCTGTATTATCAATTATATTATCAAACTTAAAAATTGTTATGTATCGTATGTCTGTACCTTTTACATTTTAGACTTATGAATTTGAAAATTAATCTTGTCACAATTTCTGACTTCCTTCTCAGACAGGAACCATAAGACATTCTTATTTTTTTTACTTCAGCAACTATTAGACACGCTAGTTGACTCCCAGTAAAATTTTCTTGCAAATATGTAGTTATTTCATATTTGATAAATGCCATGATTGGTAGATCCGACAAGTTGCTTCCTACACTTGTTTCCAATGTCAAAAGTACAACAATATCAGGCACACTAGAAATGGCCATTTGGCACCTAAAAATTAATCCTCAATTATTCAATTTGTTCCTCTTCTTTGTAAAACTATTGGACTAGCTATGTTACTAAATTTTTCCTACCAGTTAAATGGATTGTATCTCTGGTTTATCACAATCAAAATTGTTTGTCATGAAAGAAATTGTCGTCCTTCTTTTTGTCAGTAAAGTGCAAGGACAAGTTACATTATCTTAAATTTGAATCGTGACCCACATCCAATGTGGAATTCATCCTTAAAATATGCGCATAATATTACTCTTCAATCAGGAATATCAACTGAGCATGTGTGTCCTGGTCGAGTGGTTATGGCATCAGACATAAATCACCTCTGCTTCTGATCTTCTTCCTAGTGCAACTTTGCAACATGCTGTAAATAAAACAAACCCACAGTTGATCCAAAGGCACTGCCATAGAATATTATATACGAACAGTGACAATCAGTTGCGTGGGGACAATCAGCTTCTGGCAATCTGAATCGAATATCATCTGTGATTGTATCATTGAGAAAGACAGAAAGGGGGTGTGTATTCTGATTCATTGGTGTGCAGTGTTCGCGGGATCGAATCCCGCTCCTGGAACTCTTTTTTTTTTATATATTAACGTAGCTACGCTTATATTTTTAAAATCTACTATCATTTTATTTTTAAAAATTTATTTAGTAGTTTGAAAGTTTATTTTTTGTTGAAAATTTCATAACGTGAAAATTTGTTATTTATCTTATGACTGCATCTTTTACATTTCAGACTTACAAAATTGAAAATTTACCTTGTCATAGATTTAGTTTTTAGTCAATTTCTGTCTTCCCATAAGACCATGTTTAATTTTTTACTTCAACTACTACCAGACACACTAGTTGATTCACTGTAAAATTTCCGTGAAAATATGTTGTTGTTTCAACTCTTTAAATATGAAACTATGTATCGTATAACAGGGAAGTAACGTATACCTATAGTAAAATTACTAAGCTAAATAGTTTGAGACTACTTACAACGCCTCTAGGTACTATTTATGGAAGTTACAAAATATAACTAGAAAACTAAAGGAGATCGGCAAAAGAGTCCAACTAGAATTATGTTATCATACAGCTGTATGATATTCGTGGTTAAAATTATGGACTGTTCGTGACTTGAAAGATGGCTATTCTTGAATTGAAAAACGTGTTCCTCGGTTATCATACTGTCACGAACAGTCCATAATTTTAACCACGAATATCACTGCCAATTATTCATGAAACTTTTTCCTGTGTTTTTTCCTACTATTGTGAAGATTTATGTACCTGGACTTTTTTGTCGATTTCCTTTAGTTTTTAGTCATTTTTATAACTTCCATAAATCTCCGCTAAGAGTGCTGCAAACTGTCTCAAAATATTTAACATTACCAATTTACTATAGGTCAACGTTAGTACCCTGGTTAAACGAGAAGTTGTTTAAAATTTAAAGGCCTGAAATGGGCTTTAGGAATCACCCTGTATAAAACAGTGTTAAACGTCATGTGTCAAATCTGTAAATGTTGCTATTTTTTTTAGTTTATCAGTAACGTGAAAGTTTTCTTTTGCAGTTTAAACGTTTGAACACACACAAAATTTAATTAGTGTGTTATAATCAAGATTATCAAATGAGCAAGTGTGTTATAATCAAGATTATCAAATGAGCAAGTGTGTTATAATCAAGATTATCAAATGAGCAAGTGTGTCCAGGATGGCCGAGTGGTTATGGCATCAGACATGAATCACCTCTACCGCTGATCTCCTTCCTGGTGTAACTTAACAACATGCTGTACATAAAACAAACCCACACTTGATCATAACGCACTGCCAAAGAGTATTATATGCGGACAGTGCCAATCAGTTGCGTGGGGTCAATCTGCTTCGGGCAATCTAAAAAGAACATCGAATATCATCTGTGATTGCATCATCGAGAAAGGCGGCACGTGTTTGTAATCTGATTCACTGGTGTGCAGTGTGCGCGGGCTCGAATCCCACTCCTGGAACTTTTTTATATTTACTTATCTAAACTTCAATTTTTAAAAACTGCCACTCTTTAATTTTATAATTCATTTAGAAGTAAGAAAGGTTTTTTTTCAGCTGTTAACTTCACAATGCAAAATTAATGTTCGTTATAAAAGTAACAGTAATGTCGTATTCAAAAGGCCGGACGAAAGTAACAATGGATGTAAGGCAAAGATTTATGAAAAGCTAGAATGAAATGCAAAGGATAACCATGCAATTATTTTAACTTGTAGACTGTTAAATTTTTATTTGCGAAAAGTAATTGGACTATGATCATAAGTTTTTCTGAAATTTTGTTTCAATAAACTGTTGCTATTATATTGCATCATGTACAAATTAAATATCTGTAAGATTTAGCGATATTTAATGAATATAATTGCATTTAATCTGCTGTGAGATGTCAGGTTTAGATCCTGCTCTTGGAAATCAAATGGTTTATACAGGTTCATTCCGAAAGGTCCTTCTGTCCTTAAAATTTTAAATAATGCCTCGTATAACCACGGATGTAACATGTGCCTATTCTAAAGTAATTATGCTAAATATTTCGAGACAGCCAACAGCTATCCGGCTATTTATGGCAGTTAAAAAGAACTAAAAAACTAAAAGGTAACAACCAAAAGTTCAGTTAGAAAAGTGTTTGTAATCTGAGTTTATTTTTCAGTCAAATTCGAGTCAGTTGTAAATATAAGAGTAAAATTTTTCGGTAAGACATACGAAAATTCGTTTCGAAAACAAACGAAAATCGATATTCTGTAAGAATACTTCTCAAAAGACATACGAAAGGAACACTGGTTTTAAGACCAATAGATAATCATGCATATATATAGTAAGACGTAGATTGTTATATTTTTATTAACTAAAATTATTGGACGGTTATATTAAGTTTTTCTACAAAGCGTTTCTATTATTGTACATCAAGTTCAAATAATTAGTATGTAAAATTTGGCTTCACGTAACGAATATAATCATCGGGAAAGATTGTACATATTTGTGTTATGATTCACCAATATGTAAGAGTGGTGCGAATTCGATTTTTTTTTTCAAATTTCTAAACTTCTTAAAAAAAATTAAAAGAAACCATCAGTTCAATTTTACGCACAAATAAAAAAAAAAATTGTGAGCATTATAAAATTTTTCTTATGCTGGTAAAAATTGTATGTGGTCATATGAATAACTCTTATTTTCTTGTAGTAGAGCGGCTAGGCGTCATATTGAAGCCGAAAACTGTATTGCGTGGAACAAGTCTGTAATTTTGCATATTAATAGAATATGCCATTCTGATCATTTTTAGAAGTGGAGCCACTCGGATTTAACTTTTGGTCAAGTATTTATACTAGTTCATAGTTAGACATAAAATGTTCGTTTTTATCAATAAAAATAGTTTTATGCGGGATCACAGTCGAATACATCGACATCATATATTAGATGTAAAATAGAAGTTTTTAACCGGAAGTGACTAAAATTCCGACCGAAAGCCTGCTCATAAGGAACTGATACTGCCCATATACCAATACATATATGTATCGCGGTAATTAGTCTCAGATAGCCGGAAGATTTCAATTGATTTTTTAAAAAATAAAGAGGATAATGCCGAATATAAAATGCAGTATCATTTCCTTATAAGCAGAGTTGCGATTGGAATTTCAGTAACTTCCGGTTGAAATTTTCAATTTTATAATCAGCATTTCCATCCTTATAATTAGATGTAACAACATGTAGCATTAATATTTTTTAATTGTGACAATTTAAATGAAGGTGGTAAAATTTAAAAAAGAGCATTTTAATTTTTGATGTTGCCTCTTACCATCATTTGCATTAACTCAACATATTCTGCACCAATACGTTATGAATTCATAGTATCCTTGATAGATGATATAGATGGCTGTTACCCCCCCCCCCCCCTTCTCCCCTGTTCAACAGATTAACATTTCCCAAATCTCCGACGCGTCCGTGTTAGTGTGATTAAATTCTCCGGGCTGAGTTACCAATCCACCGCAATTGCACATCAAGTAGATTTGGAATCTGGAAGCGTACCGAATAAGTAATTGTCCTCAGTCAGAGGATGTGCAGGAAACCTTAGCTGCTTCAATCAACACATCGGGATTGGACGCATGGTCACCTAAAGATGCTTACTAAAAGATAGAATATATAATCATACTATGTGTATAATATATGTTCGAGAATAGGATCGAAAATTTAAATACAAAGGTTTCGTTTAGGTCTTTAATAAAATATTATTATTATTATTACTATTATTATTATTATTATTATTATTATTATTATTATTATTATTATTATTATTATTATTATTATTATTATTATTATTATTATTATTATTATTATTATTATTATTATTATTATTATTATTATTATTATTATTATTATTATTATTATTATTATTATTATTATTATAATAATAATAGTAATTATTATTATTATTATTATTATTATTATTATTATTATTATTATTGCTATTATTATTATTATTATTTCTTAGTTACGCATACATACGAGCTGATTTTATTTTGCATATCTAACACATTCAAAACATATGCTCTATTAGTTCCCCAACAAATATTTAAATGGAAATATACAAGATTGGAAATCTAAACATACATCCCTATAACCTTTGATCTCATTGTTAATATAACATGGGAATCAATTTTATTGGAAATTCATTGCGTTATTTGTATAAGGCAAAACGTAAATGTTATACTTCTACATAAGTTATGGAATTTAAAGTAAGTTCTGAGGAGAAAAATAATAAGGTAATCTTCGGATTGGGTTGTTTGGAAATCATAATCATGCGTTTTCAATGTTTTAATGATAATAGAAATGATATATTTTAAATCAAAAGTATTTGTAAGAAACAGCAAAACTACGACATATGTCATGTGAATACATTACAAATGAGGTGAAATTTCTCTTCCATAGTTAGTTTCACTAGTTTATGCATTTTACTGTTGTAAATTTCATTGTATTATACGATAAAATATTTTATCACTACACAGTGTCAGAAACACAGCAGTTTCAGATATTCTATGAACTAAATACAGAAAATATTACATTTTTAATTTTTATAATTTAAATTTCAAAAGTATAACAATATATGTTGGTTCCCAAAGTAATTAAAATACCTCTGTGTTTGTAATTACAGTCAGCTCTCTTGAATTTGCAACATCTTCTTTTGGAGAAATTATATTTTTTATCGAGTTTTAATTACTTTTTAATAGTTAATTAAAAAAATTATGGAAGTACCGTGAAAAGTGAGGTTTATTACATGAAGTTGTATCAATTACTTAACAGGGCTTAATAGACTGAGAATAATAAAATTATGAAAATTAATATATTTGTTTCCTTGAATTTTGTAAGGAACTATACTAAAATCTCTAGAATATTTCATCATAAAATTTTTGCGTTTTAGTTACTTACTTTTAAGAGAATTGGTTAGAAATTTGCATATCATGTATTAAAATAAATGGCTTTTTGTTTGAAATTAATTGACTTATTGTTTATTTACTTTAAAGAGAATTGGTACGTATCATATATTATAAAAAATAGCTTTTTGGTCGAAAATATTTGTCTTATTAGTTATTTACTCTTAAGAGAATTGGTAATAATTTACATATAATTCATTAAAAGAAAAAATGGCTCTGTGGCTGAAAGTAATTGACTTATTAGTTATTTACTTTTAAGGGAATGGATAACGCGTTATATATCATGCTTTCAAAGAAAAAGCTTTTCAATTGAAAAGAATTAAAATAAAATTATATAACTGGCTGTATAACTTTACACTTAAAAATATCAATATACATAAAACGCACGAAGCGTTTTGATTGAAAAACTTCCTTTAATTCTGTTAATTTCTTTGTGTTTAAATGTTTTTTAAATGTTTAGTATTCGTTTACAATTTCGATTTTTTAACAAATGAAGATGTGCATTCGAATACCAACAAAATAGTGTAAAAACAAAGTCGAAACTGGTTGTATCCCTCTCATGCTAATATCATCAGAAACTGTGTAAGCAAAATAATCAGTTATTCAACACAAGAAAGCACTTTTTACACATAAATAAATGTTTTTTAACTTAACTACATGGAGTTTCCCTACGGGGTTTCTTTAAGGAGTGACTTTTTAAATATTACTGTAAGTAACTGAGTTTCTTAAGAACTAAAACTATTATCTATCAAGAATCTAATTAACTTTCTTTTAGAAATAAATGTTCAAATAAAAATTAAATTTCAAAAACTTGCTAGAATAGCTAAGCTTTTCATTTGCTTGTAAAAAAAATGTCATAATTCGAAGAATTTCTTTTATTGTTTTGCGTTAGCTTCGCTTGAAATTAAGTAATCTTCAATTGATTTTAGAGTAAATTGTATGTTTTGTATAATGAAAGTCTTTTTTCCCCTAACTAACGACTTGCATGGTAAATCATATTCAATGAGTTTTTAAATGTTACGATAGCTAATACGTACCCTAACACTAAAACACATGTAATAGTACTTCACTTTGAGTAAGGTGATCCTGCAAAGCAATTCAAATATCTTTATGAAGCTGGTATGCATTTAATACACAATTTTTATGCTAGAAAAGTAAATATCTATGAGGTTGCTATTATGTTTTTTATTGTTTAGACTCTTTTACTTGTATCTTAAGGTGTTAATATTGTTGTAATCGCATTACTTAAGCCAGAAAAGAATGAAACATTGTTTTTTAGCTGCATATCATGGCGTTACTAAATAAAAGGCTACGAAGTACGAATTATTAAACGCTGATGGTCTCGTATCCGACTACTGGAGGAAATATTGTACTTGGCTTCTTATTTGGCAAATATATCATAGGATAATTCATCAGTTCATTAACAGCTGACATTCAATGATAACTTATGGGTTCGGATTGAAGTCTTCATCGTATCGCTTCATTCTTCTTGATCGTTTCGGTTATTATCATTAATTGACTAACAAAATTCTTAGCTTTTGTTTCAGGCTAAACGGATTTAAATCTTTCTTCTTCCCTGGTCTTCATATGTTAAGGGGATTTGACAGTCCCCGCAACATTTAAAAGTTGTATTTTAATACAACTTCAATGTCATATAAATTATTTATTTCTCAATGAATTTACAAACTTTTATCACTCAACGTGTTGTTAGATATTTATAAACATAGTAATTGTGTAAAGAATTAATATTTTGAGTTTACAAGCTTTTTTTGAAAATATATCAAAATAGTGATTTTTATCACGTTTCCAGATAAAATAGCTTATAAATATTTTTTTGAAGATTACTAATGTTAAGTTAACATTTCGATTAACGATGATAACCTATTTTTAAAGAATATTTGTTTTAATGTTTCTGAAAAAAAAAATATATGTTTTGTATGAACTAGAAGAATTTTTTTTTTTCATGAAATTCACGTTTAAAAAAATATACACATATTTCAATAAAAATTTTAGGTCATCAATATGGAACTCACTTTTATATAATATTCTACTCAAAAATTGATCGAAATATAGAATTGATTTTTTTAAAAGTGTACCTAAGTGTTGAAAATCACTGTTTTGAGTTAATTGTAAAAAATGCTTACAAACTATAAATATTAATTTTTTATTATTATTTTTGCTTTATTACTATATTTGCAAATATCGAACTACAAATTCTGTGAAAAAAGTTTGCAAATACGTTAAGAAAAAAATAATTTGTAGGACATTGAAGTTATATGTAAATTCGACTTTTAGCTTGCGTCGGTGACTGTCAAGTCACCTTAATTCTAAAGAATTATTATAAGGAATCTAAAACATTTATTGAGTAAGAACACCCATATATAAGTCAGACTTATATAAAATCCTTTTATGAATAGGAAAATAACAAGTTCTGACATGAGTTTTTATTCGTCTCCACTTCACATGAATTCCCCCCCCTCCATTAGTGAGTTACATGATTGGGTCGTCGCATAAAACAGCGTATTGGTTCAAATTCTCAACAGCCAATATATTTTTTTTATTTGGAATGCATTTACTTAAGTTTAAGCTGTTGGAATTTCTTATAGATAGACTTCCGATCGAAATGCAAATGACTTCCGGATAAACTTTTTTTAACCATTTTTTAAATATTTCATACAAGAAGAATTATTTAACATATTACACGTGTCTATAGAGTTCATGGTTTTGGCTGTGACCCCACATATAACTATTTCTATTGGTAAAAACGAACATTTTATGTCTAACTTTGAACTAGTATAAAAACTCGATCGGAAATGAAATCCGAGTTGGTCCTCATCTTAACCCACTGACTGTCATGCACGTATATATACGTCATTTGATCCCCAGTTTTTTCAGCAACAACCGACATTTTTAAATTTATAAATAAAATTTAAAATAAAATATTTTTTAAATATTTTTATTAGGATGATAGTTTATAACCTATCTTAAACAAAATAAATAAATAATAATTAAAAAAAAAATTGTACTTGAATTAGAAATATAATTTAAAAATTAATACAGGTGAAAACAACTGTAGAATTTCTCCCATTCCCATGACTGTCAATGGGTTTTAAGGGGGTCTGGGACTCAAAATTTTTAAAATTAGCAAAAAATATTTACTGTTGTAAAAAATAATACAAATGTGTTTGAATAAAATGGCATAAAAATTTTGTTTATATCATTAGTAGAACTTGAAATGCTTAAGTTTTTGTTACATGACAACTGTATCTCAGACATGCTAACTTGAAACTTTGAAACTGATTTTCTCAGTGATGGGTTTTTTCCGGGTTTTTTTCAGTTTAAATTGATATAACTAAAAAAACTACTAGTTATAAATCTATGGAACTTATCACAATTATTTTTCATACATATTTCTTTTGTTTGTCTTCAGTAATTATGTTTTTTGATTTCCTTTTCTTTTAAAAATTTTTTTGGAGCTTAGCATACTATGGATTTTATACAGTTTTTGCACAACATATTTTTTATTTTTTTTTTAATTACTTTATTGAAAAATCATGATGCAAATTTTATATAAATTATAAGAAGTAATTCTGTGCAAAAATGAAGTGATTTTTTAAAAAAGCTTTTTAGATACATCAAATTTAGTAAATATTCAAATTTTGAAGTTTTTTAATAAAAAAAAGTATTTTTCAAATTTGACAATTTTAAATAGTTTTTTTAGTTTCAAAGCATAATACACTACTGCATAAAAAATTTCAGTAAATAATTATAAAAATAAAGATTTTAGAATTTTTAGTCCCAGACCCACTATCTTAAAATGATTAGAATGACATTTTCTATCAATGTGCCTATTTATAGAATTGCTTCACGAAATGAAGTTCCTTTCCTAGCTGGGCTATTAAAAAAAAAAGTTCGAAGACTTACAAGTACTGAAAAATATTTTGATCGATGTTATAAATATTTAATGAAAATACATTAAATATTATTATTAAATTTTTTAAATTTTCACAGTAATTAATGAGTTAAATGTAACTTCATTTCCTTTTAATACATTTTTATAAATATTATTTTAAAATCTCCCATATCATTTTATAGAAAAATTGCTATACAATAACAACTCGCAGATATAAACACATTTTTTAAAGAAAACCTTCTATTTCCAATAAACTGCGAAGAAAGGTAAAATATATTTTGAAGTCTAGTAATAGTCAGCAAGGCAAAAATACAGAAATGGATATTTTTTTTTATTAAAAAAAAAAAAAAAAAAAAGAGAATGTTTCATTTTAAAACGCTCCAAAGCAGTTTAAGAGTAAGGAAGCTTTATAATAAAAGTATCATAACCTTATCATAATTTTATAAGCAATTTTTCAATGGAAAAATGTGTACGGTAACTTTTATTGTAATGCTGTTAATGTATTTTTGAGTGGAAGTAATACAACTAATAGCATATTTACTTCTCTAATTTCTTTATAATGTGCAGTAAGTTTTAGATAACTAGCATTTTTACTAAAAGATTCCTTAACATTAACTCTAATGAAATATAAAATCCTAATAATCCATGTTTAGAAAAATAAAATATTAAGAAAAGAACAATTAAATTGGTGCAGTATAATGTAATGATCTTTTTTAATTATGTGCTATAAAATAAACTCAGCAATTGAATAATTGTAATTCCAATTCGGAGGCAAGGAAAATTTCCAAGGCGAATCTATATACATACAAAAAATCTCTCAAGATGGCTAAAAAACAGTTGAAAACTACAACTAAAATGAATCTAATCAGTAGAGGGGGAAAAAAAATCAACAATTGAAAAACTCAGGGTAGAAAAGGAAGCTAATGAAAAGAACACATTTCCTGGAGCAGTTTCTAGAAAGAAAAGTTGAAACTTGTTTTTTATGTAACAACCATTTCGGCATCAGAAATATCATCGAAGCTTTCACAATATTATTTATAATAAACTGAAAAAAGTAAAAAATAGTTGTTGTTTTTTCACATAATTCAATATTAAGTTTAATAGTACACTCATAATAATTACTTTAATAATTTTGAACTGCACTTTGGTTGTTTTGGAAATGGAAAAGAATAAATTTAACATAAAACTGTTTGAGTTAAATTTTACAAAAATCATATACATGATAGTAGCTTTCGATTTTTACGAGAGATTTCTCAGATCAATATCTAAAAGTTATTACTATAAAAAGCATACATATACCATTAGTTCTGTAAGTAGGAGTGTTTATTTAACATTAAGCCATTTGAACTATCCCTTCAATAGGGTATTTGACACCACTAACAAATAATCACCAAATGCGGCATATTTATAGTATTTAACGAAATAATAATATAATGCCAGCAGTTTTAACTCGAAATAATTGCTCAAATTTTTATAAATCAAATTTTAAAAATTGCTTTTCTGAGCGCCTCGTCACGTGATCAGAAACGCTCGGATAAACTCCTCTGCAGAGTGTGACGTCAATGTTGACCACATTTGTAAGCAAACAGCTTCATACTTTTATTTTAAAGCTTGGTTCATCTCTTTTCCTACTATATGATAAATTATGACTATTGAAGGTAACTTTTAGGAAATATTTATTTAAAGAAGTGTTATTGGAACATTGGAAGATGGTTTTGTAAAGACACACATTTCGAATTTACCCAAAATAGATGCTTTGATGGTGGGGTTCTTTTTCAAGTAAAGCTCAGAATTTTATTCTGCAGAGTTTAGAAATGTTAAAACATTTGTATAAGTATCAACAATTCTCACAATTCTTATAATTAGAAAAGCAACAACAACACTTTTACAGTTATAATAATCATAAAAACATTAGGAAAAAAAATTAGCAATTAATATAATCCGCTGAGTACTGTTAAAACGGAGTGAATAGGAACAATTTTCAGCTTTCAAAGTAAAAATAGAGTGTAATAATATCGTTAACGAACATATTTTTGACTTAGGAACGTGGGTATTACCTTCTTCTATACTGATCAAGCCCAAAAATGTTGGGAAAAACGTGACTTGCATTTATTTTGATTTTTTTCATGTTGTTTCGATTCACCCCGCAGAAAGGGATGAAACGGAACACTCGTTATAATTTACAGCTGATATTATTTAAAAAAGACAAAAAGGTGAAAAAGACAAGTAATAATGCATTGAGGTGAATAGAAACACAAGATTATCATAAACAAAATCCTTTAACCCTTTATCTACTGACGGTACTTATAAGTCCAGTCATTGTACTGCATTTCTCATGGTACTGTACTGATTTAAATGATTTGAAACCCATAGAGACTTTGAAGTCCACTTCTATGAAGTTTTTTCTTCACTTAATGAATGACAGCACAAGATTGCTTCTTTTTGGAAACATTAAGTATTTAAAAGAGTTAGTACAAATTTTAAAAAATTCAGTAAATAAATGGTTAACTGCTGTGATTGGGTGGTTTGATATTTTTTGGCGCAAGGGCAACACGTGGTTCATACTGCTCCGAAAAATTTGGTGAAGATCAATTTAAAATTTCAGTAACAAAGAATTGGAAACATTAATTTAAAGTCAGAGATTAAATATTTTAGGGGGTTGGAAGCATTCTACAAAAAATGACTCGTGGTCTGTCAGACCGCATACAGTAATTAAAGGTTAATATGACAGACAAAAAACGTTTTTGTCAAAACAATTCATGCAACAAAACAAATATTTTGGTTTCAAATTTATTACAAAAAAAAAAAAAAAATCAATATTTCAATAGTGCATCAGTACTTAAACTTAATATTGTGTAGTTAAAACATTTAAAAAATTTAAATAAGTATTACTTGCATCAAAATGATATTGCTGAAAACTAAGTTGATTCTCTTCTTGCAAGATTTAACCACTTTTTTTGTATGTTTGCTTTCCTGGGCACATGTGTAAACAACTTTTCTGCAGTTTTAATTGAAGTACTTGTACAGTGGGGTACTGCATAATATCGATACCGGTGAGACATTTCTTGGAACGAAATCAAAAGAAAAACACATTTCGCGCTGGAAACTCACTCGCTATTGCGATGCTGTTTATGCAAGATTAACGTCACACAGTCAGATGGGTTTTTGAGCAACGTTTTAGGGGCGGGGCTTCTACTTGTATTTTAAAATGCAATTTTTAGCGTTTTGCGGCATTATATTGAAAAAAGAAAAAATACGTGTCTTTTATTTTGTGCATACTTTTTATTTAAAAAATAATTTGAAAATTTGTCAAATACCCTATTTAAGAACTAAAAATTTACTATATTTAATGACAAATAAATACAACTTATGATATTTGTTAAAATTATGAAGGTTTATATATTTTTCAAGGTCACGTAACAGGGAGGAAGAATTATTTGTGAAAAAATAAGAGTTATATAACTGTAAAAAATTTAACTTAAATAATTTTGAAAGATTAGTTTTAATTATGTTCATATTTCACTTATTCTATTAAATCAGGCTTAAATAAAACTGTTTTATGAATATCTGAGTCGTGTTTTATAAATAGATGATAATTAGATGCTAGTTATGACTTTAGATCCCTTTAATTTCGAATATTTTTTTTTTAAATAAGAAGCTCTGCTTTATTTCGAATCAAAAATACTGTCAAGTGTATACTTGTTCAAACATTCAAATCTTCAGACTAATCGTATTAACTTTATGTAAAAAAAATCCTACATTTTAAATATGTAGTATTTTAATGCAAGGTAATAAATTATTATGATATTATACTGCCCAATAATTAGGTTTAAATTCATTTAATCTTTTAAACCTACTTACAGAACAAAACGCATATGGGTTTCTGTAAAGATTGATAAGTTTTCCTTTTAAAGTAGGTGTACTTACGAGCATTTCAATAAAAGTATTATTAATACTAATACTTAAGCCTGGATTTGTTTTATAAAAATATTCTTAAAATATTCCTTTCAAATCTATACAAATGCAAATTAATCAACTATTCCCCATCGGTCAAATAAATTTCAATAGTTTTTTGGGCAAAATCCCTTAAAATGAAATTTGTAATTTTTTTATTTTTAGACAAAAATCAACTTATTTTGGCATAAAATCTAAACGCAACATACACTAATCTCTATCTATGAAAGATAAAGCCCTAACTCAAACAATCATCACTAATTCTCCCACTTCTCATATTATCACAACTCTGAAAATTCGTATAAATGTCAACAAGGACAAAAATAGAAAAAAAAATAAGCTATTCCGATCTTGATTAATCATCTTTAAGGTGTTGAAAGGGGTCAAACGTTCCAAAAGAAAGAGATATAAATGTCTCACTTTCAATATACTCACAACTCTGATATTTAGTATAAAAATCAACAAAGCCAAGCTTAGAAAAAACTAAACTATTCCGATGTCGATTAACTAATTTTAAGTGGTCTAAATAGGGTCAAACGTTCCAAATGAAGGATTTTCAAGTTTCTAACTTCTAATACAGTCACAACTGTGATATTTGGTACAAATGACAACAACAGCAGGTCTAGAAAAAATAAACTATTACGATATCGATTAACCAATTTTAAGGGGTCAAAAAAGGGTCAAATATTTTAAACGTGTGATAGTCAAGTGTCCCACTTTTTAAAGGGACGAAAAGGGGTAGAAACGTTACAAACGTGGAATCTTGAAATGTCCCACTTCCAATGGAGTCACAGTTCTGAAATTGATACCAAGGAAAAATACAAATAAAGTTAGTTTATCCTATGCTAATTAATGAACTTTAAGGTAGAGGAAAAGGGTAAACTGTTCTAAACGAGGCATATTCAAATTTCGCACTTCCAATGTAGTCACAATTCTGATATTAGGTAGAAATGTCAATAAGAGCAAGCATAGATAAAGTAAAGTATTTCGATATCGATTAATTAATTTTAAAGGACAAAAAGGTGTCTAAGCGTTCAAACTATACGAGGAATATCCCAATATCCCATTTCTAACACAGTCACAAATCTGACATTTGGAATCGGGGGCAAACAGAGGTAAAGTAAGCCATTTCAATCTCGATTAATTTTTATGGGATCGAAAAGGGGTCAAACATTCCAAACGAGAGTTATTCAAATGATCCACTTTCTATATAGACACTTCTCTGAAAACTGAAATAAAGATAAAGCTCACGTTAAGAAGCTATTCTGATCTCGATTAACTATTTAAAAGGATCTAAAAGGAGTCAAAACGTTCCATACTAGGAATATCCCAATTCTCCACTTCCAATATAGTCACAATTGTAAATTTTTTAACAAATGTCAACAAGGCCAATCATAAATAAAGTAAGGTATTCCGATTTTAATAAATCAATTTTCAGGGGTCGAAACGGCATCAAGCGCCGAATTGTAAAATGCATGAATGTCTTTTGCTTACTAAAAATGCACATGAGAAAATTTCGAAGCGAAGCACGGGTAACTGGTATCCAGCTGGTATCTCTATATAAAACGATATTTCAACCCAATTCTTAACGTATATTTTCAGAAATGTAAGAAAAGTTTTTTACTTAATGAATACCTGTTGTTAATATAAAATCTAAAATTGGTATAAATTTTCATGAAAGATGATGCAATATAAAATATTTTTTTTTCCTCACAAAATTCAAGAATTTGATTAATTTAAATATCTTACAAATTTTATTTATAATTTCCACATTTATAAATGAGCACATAAATTCAAGAAATTGATGCAAAATAAATTTGAAAAGTTTTAAATAGTTTATATGATATTTTTTAAAATCCTGGAATATTGATAGAACATTATCTTCCTATTATAAATCATAATATGATTGATGGGAAGTGGACAACTAAACAAAATTCAAACTCCATCTTATCCCAAGATATAAAAGTGCTATGCGCTTCCCAGTTGGTTATTTTTATTTACTTATCCACAATCCAATTACCAAGCAATTACTTTATAAGGGGATTGGAAGGTCAAAGAGTAATTATAAGTAGAGGTGTAATTTCTTTGAGCTTTCTGAGGTCTTGTATATAAGGCTGTTTCATTACAGGCCCATCAGCTCCCTGGTAATTTTATTATTAGTGCGTCGTATTTAGGGTATCAAATTAGGGAATTGTGTATTACCGTGCATAATTAATCTCTTATTTAATGAATAAGTACGATTTTTGCGAAATAGATAATGAAATAGAGTTGTTGCAAAAGTCATTGGTTCGTCTCAACACGAGACAGGAATTTGGTTATTAGTGTTCACTGGAGGGTGTAAATTAGAAAATTGTGCAATACCGTGTATAATTGATACTGGGTTTTTTTTCACAGAGAAATACGGTTTTCTGTGAAATTCAAAAGGTAAAGTTTCTGTAAAAGTCACTTCATACAAGTAGCCGAAACCATTCAATTGTAATTTAAGCTTCTACACCACATTACTGCAACGAGACGCATTTACAGATGCCTGTCAGTTCCCAGATAAAACTATAAATACTATATACATGTGTGATATGTCGAATAAAAGATTTCATTGATATTAGTTTAAAAAAAAATCCAACAGGAAGTTAATACTAAGGATCTCGTAAACGTAATCAAAATTCAATTTTTAATTCGTTAAGCTTAATTTATAATTGAAGGTTTTGATAAAATTAGCTGTATTATAAAAAAAAAAAAAAAAAAGAATAACCATACGTTTGACTTGAAGAATGCTTCTATAGTAATTACATGGGAAATTTCTAGTTTGGCGATAAATAGACGTATGGGATTAAACCTTGAATATTTGGTCGTAAGTCATAAGTTATCTCACCAACCTGCCAACTTGGCGACATCTTTGTTCATTCTTAAAACTCCAAGTTGACAGTGTTTTTATTTTAATATGATGTCATCATACTTAACAGGGAGAGTTTTCAGTCACTAAATTGTTGTCATATTTTATGCTTATTAGATATAATATGATGTGTCACAATATAAACATGAGTGGAAGTGGTTTGTTATTAACATTTATTGTCATAATTTCGCTTGTTTATATTTATTTCAAGTCTTTGTTTACAGATTTCAATTTATCAGACATAAAATGAAGTACTTATCCTATATACTACAATAAATAATTTCAACGAGCGTGTCTGAAGTTTTCCACCGACGTTGAAAGTGGTTGGAAATCAACTTGTAACCTGGCCGTAAATTCTCATAAAATGGGTTACAGTATTTTAAAAATATGGCGAGTTATAAAATATCTGCCTTACATTTTGTATTGTAATATGTACTTTCCTTCAGTCTATCGGATTTTGTGAAGATATTGCTGCTTATAAGAAAGATCGAAGTGAAAAAGTAACGTGTAAAATACATTTTTAAAAACATACATGATACATATATTGAAATGTACGCTATTTTTGTTTAAAATAAAAAGTTGATTTCTTGAATCCCCATTAGTCATTATGGTTCGATCATATAAATAAAAAATATACCAACATTAGTGTGTTTCAGAAACGATCAAAAATGAGCTTATTGCTATTATGGAATCAAATGGAAAGAAACGAGGTACATCTCAATGTAAAAAGACATTGATTACAAGTGTAACTAAAAAAAAAAAAGACAAATTTCACAAAAGGCAAAATTCTCGGCTGACGAAGGCATCAAACTCCTTTTTTATAGCATTAATCATGCATATCTATATATATATAACTAAGGACATCTAACCTGCTTTTAGGGAGGAGTTTTGGCTCGCTTGCTGCTGGACGAATTCCTGATATTTCCTTTGAGGGAGCATTCTAATCCGGATAGACGAAAGGTCAATGAAGTTGACTAACTACCACCCACTTCCCTTATCTTTGATCGAAAAGCCCAGACATACTCTTCTGTAAACACCCACGCAATCCATGACTCCTTTCCGATACTTAACACTGTTAAGTAAATAAATTATTTCCCTTCTTTCTCATACAGTAATTTATTTTGCTCATTTCGTTAGAATGACTGTCAGTTATGTTAGTAAATGGTATTTATGATTATGTAAGTACAAAAATGTTAGTTGTGTAGAGTTACGTTTAATGTTAATTTTTGTATGCACTAAACCTTTAGATTTATCCATTTGAGAATAATATACTTTTATGGTTATATTTTTAATGTAACTGAATAAACAAATTAACCCAAGATTCTGACTTAGTTATTGACTCCCTAATTGATTTGATTATAGTGAACTTTGGTTTAGACTATTTTATCTCTTGCAAATAAATACCATTTCTTTTAGAATTACGTAATGTGCAAGATTACTCAATATACCTAACTGCAAACTAAAGTATGGATAAGATACAATTTCTGAGTTCACTACTCTTGTGAAGGTGGAAATTAAAATGGTGTGATCACAAATTTGTACACGATTTGCATCGAAAATTAGGTTTTAATTGATCACTTTCAATTTTCACCCATTTTTTTAATAATAATTTTTTTTTTAATAATCAGCTCCCGATTAAAGATTAATTTAATTAAAAAAAATACTTGTATTTTACTTTTCACATATATCCTTCACTATTTTAGCTTTATACCCTGCTTTATCTCATTAGGGGTAACTGCTCTCTTAATTAATTTATTCATAACGGCTAAACTATTGATCTTATGACAATAATTAGTATTTAAAATGTTTCACGACAAACTAAACAACTCATTAATATTTTACAGTGATCATAATAACTTGAATAGCTGTTAAACCTTTGTTGTATTCAGCGTTCCCCACTATGCTTTCTTCTTGAACCCTACTCAAAATTTAAGCATTCCTCAAAAACCTATCCAAGTATAGCTACGTGCACTCGAACTAGCATATCTTATACCGTATCAGCTATTAAATTTTTCCACCTGAAGTACCACTATGTAATTTTTACCATATAAATTATTTGTCTGTTGAAATATTGAATATATATATATATATATATATATATATATATATATATATATATATATATATATATATATATATATATATATTATGATCAAACCTCATAATCTACTTTCTACACACTTAAAAAATCCACTTCTGGCAGAACACACTAAAAAAAGCAGATTTTTTTTTTATCTTCTCTTAAATCTCCTCCTAGGGTGGGGTGTCTGTGTCCTGGACGAGGGTTAATGCACTTCCGCAATCAAAGAGAGAGATCCCGTGAGAAATTAGAGAAACTCCTTCTCAGATTTATAGGCTCCTCTCCACCTCGTTAAGGAGATTCCAGAAACAATAACTTTTCTCTTGCTCACTTTCCAAACGTTACTTTTTGTTCCGGTGTGTTCTGACCAGGATTTTTATGGGCCGGAGTGTCTTTGTGTGGAAGGATGATACCAAAAGTGGAGGATTGAAATTTATTGGTGTCATTTGTATTTTGTTTCATACAGTATATCAAAACTTTTGAAGTTTTATTCAAAGCATGAATGTTGCAAAAATGTTGAAATGCGTTTATTGTTAAATATGGTTTATTAATATAGGCAGTTAAATATAAAACTACTTTTGTCACTAGTATAGTCGGATTAAAATCAAACATTATGTATAGATTAATTTAAGGTATTAAACAGCTTCTACGCTGCTAATTACTTAATTGTATGAATTTAGATTTTTTCAGCAGTGATTGAATTAACAACTATATTTAAGTACATACTACCAATGTATTTGGGTCAACTAATTCTAAGTAGGACATTTTTTATGAATTACAATTTTTACACCAGTCAGTTTCCGAAATTTTAAATATATAAATCTCACACAGGAAAATAGTTTTAACCAGATTCCTTTTTATATTTTGAAGTAGCTTTTAATGTTAAGTATGTTGAGACTAAAATACTATATCATTTTCAATTATTAAAAAATAATTAATATTCACTTGCATTAAACTTTTAAAATATTAAAAAGTTCAATTTAAATTAAATCTCACGGTTATAGATTTTTGCTAATTTTATCTACTTAATGTCCATTAATAACCATAACCATTGTTTTTGTAACCTGAGACAAAATATATGACGGCATATTATAGAACATTAGTTTTAAATTATATTTCAATAATTTAATTCAGAACCAAATGAAACTTATTGTTATTATAATTTTATATTTTAGTGAATATTTTAACAAAATTGTCAAGCAAATTGAATGCATCTATTTTGACGTGTAATTTATGCTACATGAAAGCATATTTTGCATTTTAGTTCTATCAGAAAATAACTTTTTAATCTCAATATATTAATTAATCATATAGTTACAGATTGAAAAATCTAAAACATATATTTATAAGGTTTACTATTAAGCCTTCAACGATGTAATTGAGTTACCTGAGGATAGACTATTTACCCGAATTAACATTGATAACTTTATAAAATTCGTAACTAAATTATTTTTAGTTTTATTTAAACTTTCTATTACTTGGAAGAATTACTTGGATTAGAATATAATTTTCTATTACTTTAGAATCGAAATTTTATAGAATATTTACTCTTTCTATTACTTTAAATACCTAAGAGATGGTAATTAAAAGTAACGTAATACCTTTTAAGTAATTTATAACAAATCTCTCTCTCTCTCACTCACACACACACACACACACACACACACACACACACACACACACACACACACACACACACACACACACACACACACACACACACACAGTTAATTAATTTATTCAATTAATTAAAAATATCTTCAGATAAATTCTTTTAGATGTATTTTAATAAAAAACAATATAAACAATATTTAAGGTATCTCCGTAATCTGTTACATAGAATATTTTCTCTTTAAAATAAATGACAGTTGAATTCTTATTTTTTTCTTATGTTTATCTAGTAATAAAATTTTTTAATGACTTTTAAAACTAAATTTAAAATCTTTTTAAAAACTTTTTTAAAATTAACAATACTAAATATTAAAATTATATGTTTTTTTCGAGTTTTTCTAATAATCAGAATCTTTAATAATGATATTTTTTTCCCCAAGACTAACTTTTTAAAAACATACATAAATAACGAATTAAAAATGTTTTATAAGAAAAATTTTATTTTAAAACCATAATTTCTTTTCGAATTTCTTTTAGAATTCAATATCATAGTAAAAAATTAGTTTTTTTAAAGAAAAATTACTGAAAGTTTATTAGAAAGACCTTTAATTACTGTATCTTTTAAATTTTCTAAGAGGATTTTTTTTTAACCATAATTTCTTATAGAATTTAAGAATACACTAAAAAATTAATATTTTTAAAGTAAAACTACTGAAAATTTACTATCAAGAGATTTACACATAATCATTGCTTTTAAAATTGCCAGTTATATTATACTACCAATATAAAAACGTAATGTATTCCATAGAAAGTAGCATTCTCTATTATTCGTAGTGATACAAGTTTACTTTTAATGAAATTATCAGTCGACTTTAAATAATAAAAAAATTAAATTGAAATAAAATTTAACAAGACTTTTGAGAATGATAACTTTCGACTGTAACTTGAATAAGAAATAAATTCCCGTTCTATCTTTAGATAAAAGTTAAGGGCCTCTTAAATGGTTGGAATTGATATCCTAAGTACGCATCATTAACGGGCACTTTATGGAACTTTGAGATGAAATCAAATGGGTTTTTTTTTTTATGTATTTCGCAGTCAATGTTAGTAGAATAGGTTTTTTTAGAGAGTAACTAGGAGTCTGTTGCTAATAGCAAAAATGATGCGATAATGGTGTTACAAATTGCGAATTAGCCGAAATGTAGATTATTTAGTCGGGAAGTGTTTCGATCTTTTCCTTGGCTAATGGCCTTGTCAAAGTGTTTCATTAATTAGTTTGGTTACGGAAAACAATTATTTTTGTTTAAGTGCTTTGCTGTATTTAAGGATATTACAGGCTAAATTCTGAAACGATCAATTGCATTTCACCTAATAAATATCTGAAATAATTATCAAACATTAAATTAAAAATCATAATAATGCTTGTATATTTAGTATGTATTTATATTGATGTTTTCTTCAATAAAAATTATTTATTGATTTATAATAAAATGTTTTTTATTTCAGTTTTGAAGATATTCATCACAAGTTTCTTTCTGAAATAAAGTTGTGCCATAATATAAGTTTTGTGTACATCTAATAAATCTAATTTGAAAGCTATTTGATTTTATAAGGATTTAAAATTTAATATTAAATCTAATAATTAAATATTAATCAACTTTTAAACAAATTTAAAAAAATTCTCATATTTTGTTAAATATTACAATTTTATTAATGGCGTAACTTTTTTTATTAAATTTGTAACTCGATATAGAATAAAAATAAGGAATTCAGTTGGGATAACTCTAGTATAACTCAGTAACTTAAAATTAGAAAAGTACATGGATTTATTAAGTTTTTTTTTTTCATAATATAAGTTTTATATAAGGCATGAGAATATATTAGATTTTTTTTACAATTTGAAGTATAAAAATTCGATAATTTTAAAGTAGGTAATAGGTCAATGTTCAAAATCATTTAATCGGTAAAAATTAGAATTAGAATTAAAAAATTTAAAAATTCTCAGAGATTTTACACTTTAGATGAACTAATCTGAAGAAAGTTTTGTTAAAACTCTAAATGATATTTACGAAAATAAAATATTTTCAATAAGAATGACGGATACATATTTGTTAAAAAAATTCATATTTTTTTACAAGGAGATAATTTTTAAGACAAATACTTTTCTAACATATTTAAGAATGAATTTGGGAAGGGGGGGGGGGGGGGCGGTCAATTTTTAAGACTTTTTTTTTTTTAAATAATTCGATAATTTTATTTATAAAGCTACTTACTAAAATTTTCCCTTGGTGAAACACTTTAATTATTATTTTTAAACTTTCTCGAATGGAGATCAAGCAGAAATAGAAATAAAACATTTATGATCGGTGAAAAACGTAAATATGATTGATGTATAAATCAGGAGAACTCTCTCCATGAAAGCCACTTTGTTGTTAGAGATGTTATTGAGTTTTTCTCCCTGTCTTGCTTTTTACTGAGTTTTCTTTTCTCCCTAAACCCTCTACGATGTCCCATCGAAAGTTACGAACCATTAAGCAAAGCTCTCTCAGATTGATAAATAGTAGAAAAGCACTTGAGAGAAGAATTTAAAGAATTTAGTTCCTGTTTTTTAGATTCAAAGACCATTTAATCTGTACCTGTGTTTAAAAGAAAACGTTTTAGGGTACTTTTACTTCAAATGTTCATGTTGTATTTATATATAACAAATTGTAACAATAAAATAGCGTATGATTCTATAAAGATGCATATTTAAATGCTTTAAAAATTTCTTTTTTCGATGAAACGATAACATTACATAAATGGTTAAACAAGTTGATTTGAGGGTTTCATACTATCAAACACTCACTGAATACTTCCTGCCTTGTTAAGCTTAAATTCTGTGTAAATTTTACTCGTTATTAGATGCGATATTACATCAATAATGAGATGATGATTTAAAAAAAAATATTCTAAGGGCTTCATATAAAATATTGTATTTTCTGTTACAAGAAAAAAATAGTATCCTCTATTTTATCAACATAAATAATTAATACTGTGTTATTTTGATTTTTATTCATTTATGAACATATTTAAATCTCAGGCAAGAATTGTTTTGTCAAAATATGCATAAATTGATGTAAAATATGATTAAATGTAAATACTTACCGTTGAAATTCTTCGACCTTAATAACTTACAAACACAAGCTTAACCCATTCTTTTAAATGTGTAGGTAGAACATGATTATATTTGTAATTTAAACTGTAAATGTTAAATTATGCAGGATGTTTTCTTTTCGGTCTGATTTTAATCATCTTCGTTTGTCAAGTCGATTACTACAATTTTATATTTCATGTTTGTTCTCAGGTTACCTATAGTTTTTATTATGAATTTAAAGAAGGTACTGGCTATCTGCAAGGAAAACAGATCCTACCACAATTCTAGATTATGGTTGTTACTACAGGAATAAGACTCGTCTATTTCGAATAGGGGTCCCACATGCAGAAGACTGGGGGCCTAAAATATTACAATACGGTAATCGTCAGTAGTGAGAAATTGTTTACTTGGTTAAGAATATTTCGATAATCAATGTCAAGCCAATGTTGGTGTCTTTCTTCTATACCCTTCCCGTTAAAAATATGACAAGTCTTGTTTCCAAGACAACAAACAGCTGTAGACAACTTGGTGGGAGCTATTCTAGTGATAGATAGACAGTTTAAGGAGTTGTGGACAGCTTAACAGATTTTTATCTAGAAATAACTTCTTATAAGTCATTAGAAGCCGCTATTTTCTTATTTAATTTTAATAAAACTACTGAATAAATATGAATAAAGACTGAAAAAAGTATATAATTTTGAAGTCTGAATTGTAGCTTGTTAGAATAATGTTATTTAAATAACATACTCTTTTAACATATTTATTAACTTTATTGAGTACATTTCATCTCATTTTATTACAATACTTTTCACATTAAGGGCTCATCATCCAATTCCACAAATATATTGTCTATCACATAGCCAAAAAATCACAATATGTCTCAAAAATGACATTTAAATTTTCAAAGAAAAACTTATCATGTTTCTCGATAATTTTAATTGCAAAAGTTCACTTACTTTTGAGGTTGATTTAAATTTTAGTAAAATTTCCTGTGTAATGCAATATCTAGTACTATAAAGTAAAATGAATTTTTAAATAAGGATAGCTATATCTATACTTCATTTTGATAATAATTAAATCTTTAATCAGCTATTTCAATTAAATTTATCTACCCTGCATTTGTATTTTTTTTCTTGATGTGCGTGCTCTGTGCTTATTCCACAACATTTTATAAATTTATTATACATGTCGATGACTTTATACATAATACTTTTCATGAAAATGTTATTTTTCTCATAACAACTTAAAAATAAAACCCAGTTAAAAATTCAATCTACTACAAAAACACGCTATACGTACCGTAATTATCAAAATAATACAGTAAAGCTTCAAAGTACACGAAGAAACTTCTTATAAGAAAATGCTGTAAACCATGGTTAGTAGAATATCTAAAGTTTCCTACTTACTACGTGCATAAAGTAACATCTAATTCGTTCAATTCATTGTTAATGAACAGCTTTGGGATAAGATATTGATACCTTATTTGTAGAATGCAAATGCAGTTTTTTGTTGGCAATACTTTATTAAGAAACTAATTTATGATATTTTGAGGAATAGTTTCATTTATTTGTAATAATAAGTTGTTTCAAGCAATATCTGCTTAATAAAGCCACGAACAGATTAACACTGAGAATATTTTTATGTGAAAGATACAAATAATATTTTCTGAAATTATTATTTCTCAGGTGTACAAATAAGACCAGTTCAGCAAATAATTCTAGTCTTAAAATATCAGTTTAAAAATGTAGTTTTTTTTTAATGTTTTTTTAGATTTTTTTAAACTAGAAATTATTTGAAGAAATTGTATATAATCTAAATTTTTTTAATTATTGAAGCAAAGATGATAAGTTTAGAATTTTGTAACTGTTGCATTTTCTTTAATAAGAAAAAGTATTGGATTTCAAATATGCATCAATATATTTTTTATTCTTGTATATTAGAAAGTATTTTAACTTCTCTTGATCATTTTGATATTTAACATTTATTATCACATTACAACTAATTTCAATTTAGTGTTATATTTAATTTTAAAGTTTCAGTATATATTAGCATTTGCATTCATTCCCGTATGTTCATTAAAACAGCAAATAATTACAAAAAGTAAATTACAAATAGTCTGTTACACATAAATACCTTATATCAGTTTCATTTGCAAATTCTGTTTTTCACAAATTTAGTCTGATATATGTGTAACTCAAAACAAAAGAAGAATGTAATTCATAGATTGAGAGATTTCGTCGATTTTTATTGAGGTCAAAGATTCAATCCATTAACGAAGTTATAGACGAAAGAATTAAGAAATTTAACAACTATTTTGTTACTCTTAATTTATCATGCTCTCGTTTGCTACTGTTGAAAATTTAAAAAAAAAAAAAAAAAAAAAAAAAAAACATGCAATAAATCCTGCACTTGTTTCCATAACTACATCTCTATTCAAAGTGCACAACAGTCATAAGTCCACCCATGGCACATACTTATATAATCAACCTTTCTATGTTATCATACACCAATACTATTCAAAGTAATAATCTAATAAAAAAAAAATTGCAATTGAAATCTTAAAACCTCACTCTCGTCAGAGTTAAAACGTGGACCAATTTAGGTACCTTTAAATTGCTATGAACCTAATATAAACCGATGAAATCTCTCCGCCGTCATAATTGCTCACAATCCATCTTCAGGTTAAAACAAATCCTTCAATTAACATCATTTAAAATCGACACATTCCCTCTCGTTCTTTTTTACCATGGAACCATGATGAAAATTCATTGAGGAGAATCTTCGTCCTGGTGAACAATTGACATTGTAGGCAGTTTTGAAGGAAATGGCAGAGTGTTGTTGGGGAATAGAGGAGTTAACATATGAGGGGTGCGTCTAGGCTGTCCCCCATGTCCACACTGGAAGCTTCGTAGGGGGGTTCCTTGGGAGGTCCCTCAGAAGCGCTCCCACGAAGATTCAATGAGAACTTGCCTGGGTCTTCGCTGGGAAAAAGCCATGTATTAGTGCCAGCGCTGATGTTTCGTTTATAAAAATATCGGCAACTTAATTTTTATGAATAACCATTGAAATGTATATATATAAAAAAAGAAGAGAACAAGTCCAGAGATTGCATAATTAATGACTGATTAAATACACAATAAGTGAGGCCATTATTTTGTCAAATTTAATCAAGAGATCTACAAAACTAACAGAAAATTAACTAAATCATTTTATATTTTTTGGCAACAAGCGTTTATATAATTATCAACCACAACTGAAGCTGGAAGGACAGAGTCTCACTTATGAGAAGAATCCCAAATATCTGGGTTTTATTCTCGACCAAGAGTGCACTTGCAACAAGCATATCTAACACATTGTGTTGAAAGGTAGAAAACGTCTTACCATTCTTAAATATATTGCGGGTAGAGACTGGGGAGCCGACGCAACAACACTTAGAACAACATATATGACCTTTATTAGACCTATACTTGAGTATGGTTTCCCAATTTATAGTTGCGCTTCCTAAACTAACCTTAAGAAGTTAGAACAAGTTCAATTAAGTGCTGCCCGGATTATCACCGGTTTGAGACATAGCTGTCCTTCAGAAATCGTTCTATATGAAGCCGACTTGCAGCCGCTCCATACTAGAAGACAAGCTGGTCTTGTTAAATACTATAATAAATTCTCTAGTTATGGCCTCTGCAACAAGACCTCCAGGTATCTTAACAGCTGGAGTAATCATCAAAGATTAAAGAGGAACAGCCCTTTCAGTCTGGCCGCCTCTCTTCATCTACCCAATAGTAATGTTGAATCCAACTCACTACAATGCTGCTTAAATCCAGCTGAAGGACTCCCCAAGGTTCACTTTCACTTTAACTTAAGTTCTCATGTTAACAAGAAAGACTACTTCCCAGAACATCTTAGACAACTGACCTTAGAAAACCTGAGCCACATTCCTAACAATGCCATTAAAATATTTACTGATGGTAGTAAAAATGACAATCTTGCTGGCAGTGGCATATATATCGAAACCACTCAAGCTAATCTGACTCTTTCTCATCGTAATCCTAATCACTGCTCTGTCTTCAGAAGTGAATTGATTGCAATAGACCTGGGACTAGAAGCTATTATAACCGAAGAGAATTATGGTGACCTATGGATCTTGTCTGACAGCCGTAGCTCTCTCCACCATCTTTGTAATTGGCTCCTTGTGGGCGACGGGATCAGCACCTCTATCCTGCTTAAATTAAAGCTCATTTCTCTCAATCATGATGTTCATTTGCAATGGGTACCTTCCCATGTGAATCTCCACGGGAACGAAATAGACGATATCCTTGCTAAGGAGGGTTGCAGGATTTCAACATTTCCCTCTTCCACATTTACTTTTTTGGAATTGTACTCTCTGGAAAAATCAAAGATCTCGGAGGAGTGGAAAACACCCCCAGCCCATAATTGGTACAAGGGCTCAAAACCGGGTTTGTCCCTTGACCTCCCGTGTGACAGACGTACCCGGACTGTTCTATCAAGGCTTGCTAGCGGTCACATCAAGTGCCTCACTTTCAACGAGGGCAGGAAAACCTTCGCCACCTGCACCAAATGCCAAAATCATCAGGCCTCTCCTGAGCACCTCTTGGATTGCATGGGACTCTCTAAGGAGGATCTCTTTAGCAATCCTCTCCTAGTCTTCGACTTCCTTTTAGTCAACGAACTCGTGGATCTTGTCTGACTCCATCAGACAGTGATGATTAGAAACAACAACAACGACAACATATTTTTTGGCCTTGCCATGATTAGTCATGAATTCCCCTGAACCACTGTAAGTCGTAAGAAATAATGTTAAAGATGTTTATATCTAAAGCTGAGGTGAATAAAAAACATGCACTATTTAACGATTTATAATTCAAGAAGTTCAAAGAAAAACATATAGATAAGGGTAAGAAGGCATATGCTCCTTCGTGAACTTTGACCTGAATATATCTTGCCTAATAGTTGCCGGCTTGGTTAACAGGAATTGGTAATTTCAATCGACCTTTTTTTTATACCTTTTAAAAAATGTCATTTATTTTAAATATAAAAAACTTAGCTATTCTCGTCTTCCTAATCGATTCAACTAACTCATTTATAAATAAGTATTTGTCCTAGAGCTCCAGATACAAATTAACCTGAGATCCCCAATACTCACAGTTTCTGCTGTTTGAGGTCCGAGCACGATCGGCTGATCTTCCTCGTAAACCTTTGGTATGTCTTGTTGAGTCTGCAATGACATGCCACAGCCACCAGTGCCACCAAGGAGGCCGCCACGCACAGCATGGTACCAACAAGGTACAGGTTGTGCCAACGGTCTATTACCTCTCCATCTGCATCACTCTTATGGTGGTGCTGATGCTCCTCTGGCTCGCCTGGGTCCTCAAGAGTTCGGGGCAATGGCTGAGCGGCCACCATTGCTTCTGGAACAAATAGACGCATCTTGATTTTATAAAATTTGTACCAATTAGAAAAATACTTGGTTATGATTGGTCACTATAGCCCCATAACCAGCCACTATTATTTTTGGAACAATAAAAAGAACACCCAAATTAGATGAATGAGTTGCACCAAGAATAAGTGGACGGTGATATGCAAAAACCAGAGTAGATTCCTCTTTTTCAGAAAATGCTGAAAACTTTCATCATATTAGTCTGACGCCATGAAGGTTTCTTATTTTTTAAATTGATTCCTTAATTTTATGTATAGTAATCTAAACAATAGATATCGAAGTTTTTAGTATAAATGAATCCAGAGATAAACATAAAATTCGATGATGGTTGATTTTTATACATTAAAGAAAAGTATACTGATTTAGGGTAATAGATGTTATTGATATCAATCTATTGTAATTTTTAAATGCGAACTAAAAATCAAGAAATATAGCATTTCCAAGGATGAAGTTAGTTAAGTGTCGAACTCCTCCCCAGTAAAGTACAAGTTTCAACTGCAATCCTGTCAAGGACCTATTATGGAGAATAATAGGGGTAGTTGTAATTCAAATTAGTCGTGGATACAAAGTCATCACAAAGTTAATGTTACTGGTAATGTTCTTGTCAAATGCATACAATGACATTTCTTTGTAAACCAAATTTAAGTGGTATTACGAATTATAAGGAGAAGATCCCTAATGTCTTTTGCCAATTTTTGGCATGTAAATATCAATCAAAACTAAAGTGTAAAAAAATTAAACTGAACTGTTAAATTAGCAAAACAGTTTTGGATATCATAAAATTTTTAATAATCAGATGTTTCCAAACATCTCCAATGTACCTTTGTAATGTAATTTTGTGATTTAGAAACTCAATATACCTTCGCACAGATCTCCGGTGAAGCCAGGGTTACAAGAGCAGAAATAGGAATCCAAACTAGGCCAGCAACTTCCACCATTTTGACAAGGATTTGGGTAGCAAGGATCATAGTGTTGAGTGCAGCCTGGACCTGATGAATCATAATCAAATAAGCTAATTTAGAACAAAATTGTGTAATCATTTAAACAAACATATATACATAACATTAACAAAACAATTCATATCTTAATTACATTTAAAAAGTGTTTCTAATCTGAGTCTGCAGAAATAAATAAATAAATAAATAAATAAATAAATAAATAAATAAATAAATAAATAAATAAATAAATAAATAAATAAATAAATAAATAAATAAATAAATAAATAAATAAATAAATAAATAAATAAATAAATAAATAAATAAATAAATAAATAAATAAATAAATAAATAAATAAATAAATAAATAAATAAAGTTTGAATAGAGCCGAGTGAATTACATGTTTATATATCAAGTAATCAGATCACCAAAAGAGCTTATTTTTCTAGAAATAAATGATTTGAATGAATATTTAATACGAGAATAAAATTTCTATTTAAATCATATAGTCTGGAGAAAATGTATACAATTAGTGATTATTTCTATTCATAATTTTGGGTGCCATACCATTATATCCTGGATGGCATATGCAGCTGTAGTTGTTCCCACGGTCAACACACTGAGCAGGTGAGGGGCATGGATTTGGCTTGCAGAGATCTACTTTGATCTGGCACCTGCGTCCTTCGTATCCGGGTCCACAATGGCACCTGTACCCAGCCACCAGATCCTCACAGGCACCCCCATTGATGCAAGGACTCGAGTCACATTCATCGTATTCAAACTCACAGTGATCTCCTCCGTAACCTAAATTGAGCATTGCAGTAGCAATGAATACACTGAGAAATTGAATTTGTATTGAAAATAATGAAATATTTATTTTTCACAGCTTGGTGTGTGAGATACTTTTTAAAAATCTACATATGGATAGTTTATGTCCGTATCCATTTAGTACATTAAATAATAATTTTATATTAGGAGACTAATGCTAAAAGTATTTTATACACTAGTGTTCAAAACAAGCATCGATTCATGTTTTGTTACAGGAACCGCTTTTATACATGAACTTCATTACGAAGAAACTTCTATACTTATTATAATGATAAATCGCAAATTTAAAGACAATGTATACAGTGGAGGTATATTTATGCAAAAAAAAAATCAAAAAAATCAAACAACTCAAAGAGTTGATCTTCAATAGAGAATAAAATTTCCCCGATACTAAAAGTACCAGTTAACTACCAGTTCCTTCTCTTACTTAACATAAAGTTATGAGCTCTGCGGGAAAATTTCCTGTCCTAACCATAAAGCTGTTTTCTAGTGGGACACTGTTCACAAAGCTTTGGATCTTCTCAGAAGGCATCTCCTTAAGTTTTGCACAGTAGTGTAGTTCGATCATTTTATATTTATTTACAAAAGATTTTTTCAACTTAATGATCATTTGCAAAATGATTGAAAGTATCTATTTCAAGTCCATTTAGCGTAATTGTACACATTCAGTTAGAACATTTGAGAATAGCATAAAATAATATATAGTGATATTTTTTTTTAGTGCAAAATAAAAAATACTTAAAAATAAAAGTTACTATTGAAATGCTAAAGTAACCATTAAAACTTTTTTTTTTTTTTTTTTTTTAAATCAATGGATATTACACAATATAATTTTACTTTTTTTATTTTTTATATATTAACTGATGGTTTATTCTTCTCTGCTATTGAAAAGGTGACAAAATTCCGAGATTTAGAATATTCATATTATAACTCCAACTGTGCACTTGTCATCTGTATTGTCCGTAATGATTTATGTCCTCTAATTGTTTTTTAATGATGTGTGTTTATGGATATATTTACAAATGGGTAATATAACAAAAACGACGTGGTTAATAGTAGCGCAGTTTTGAAAAGTTAGAAAATGTGGTCATGTATATGAGCCATACTTAAAAAGGAAGTATGTAGCATCCTTTATTCAACTGTTCTTGTTTATTTTTATACTATCAAACTCTGTTTCGAAAAATGTGCATTAATGAAATACATATGTTTATTTTCACATTCGCATAAATCAGACAAGTTGTGCAACGGAAATGTATTTCCGTGTTTTCCAAAAAGTCAAAATGTAAGCCATTTTTTTTTTTTTTTTTTTTTTAAATATCCAAGTTTCTTTTCTAAGATATTGAAGTTTTGTTACAACAATGAAAATGAGCGTAGTTCTGTACAGAAATTTTACCATCACACTGTAAATGCTGATGTCTTAAATTTAGACAATAAAATGTCTGAAAATTCATTTCAGACTCATTAGGTGACTTATTTGGCACAAAGATGATTTTTTTTTTTTTTTTTTTTTTTTTTTTTTTGAATTTCAGACATTGCACGGGTCTTAAATTGCGTTCAGTCACGATAAATGTCTTAAAATGCAACACTTCGGAACAAAATAAGACATTTCGGAATTCAGACGCTTCTCGCGATTCAGACAGTATAGACCATGGCAATATATCATTCAAGTTCATTTACCAAGTAAAAGGACAACCTTTAAATTTTCCAGGATCCCCAAAAAAGTGTTGTTTTTCGCAAAAATCCAAAGTTGTCTTCTGTAAACGTGCATAGTTTTTAAAATGTAACTATTAAAAGTAGAACTACTTTTCACGACCTGTTTACACGCCAATAAGAAAGTTTGCAAAACCTAAATATAAAATCAATAACTTAGAGTTATAAAAATAGTATTTTTTTTTATTTATCAGTATATAAAAGGCCAAAATCAAACAAAAACAGTCACTGGAATATTATATATAAAAAATAAAACTTTACTTGTATACGTCCGCTGTAACGTGTTTGTTTACTTTTGAAACTCGTAATGTTTTTCACTCGTAACGTTGCAGATTCAGAAAACTCCTCTGAATTAAAAACACAATAACTAAAAAAACATTATTTTGTCTATTTAAATATTTATCTAGTTGTACCTAGAAAATTCACAAACTTTAGATACGAATTTCGTATCTAAACGTAAATCCCATTTTTATATATTAATATCATATGGATCTCATAAGATTATACTCAAACAAGATTTTAAACTATCAATTACCATACCACAATGTATTAATCATAAACTGATTAATATACTGATGATTTTCATGGGCTATCTATGTAATAATAATTTACTAATTATTTATTGTAATTGTACATGTGCTTGTATTTCAACCTCCACTAATTTAATAAACCCACTATAAAGCACATCCATAATTTTTCTTTACAAGTAAATGTACGTGAATAGAAATAAGTACTTGGATATCTCATTTGAAACACAATCTTAGGTATTTGTATAGAAACAAAATAATGAACCTTTAAGGGATATTACATTTGTTTCTTTACAACCACAACGCATTTTAACAAATTACCATGCACTTTAAAAGCCCATTACCTGCCTTCAGGGCCATAAATGCGACTGTCTTTCAAATACCACAATGACCTGAAGTGAATATTAAGTTTCCAAACGGTTTAACTGTAGATCCAGTCGCCCACTTAAAAGTCAGAACTGATTTTCTGCTTGATTGTCTTTAAAGCTATCGGAGTATGAAATCTCGGTCTTTAGTACTTAATCTTATATTGAGATTCAGAGTAATGCCAAGCCATGTTTGACTACTATTGCCATGTTTGACGCAGTTGTATAAATAATATCAGGGTTGAAATATATTTGGAGAAAGCAATATATAAAAGAATCGATGTTTCCAGAAGCGCTTAGGAAATTTCCAGCAACTTTATTAAACGAAGAAATCTTTCCTTTTCCTAATGAATGGAGTTTCTGAAATATGCAAATTTCTATCATCTCTACGCAATAATGTGATGTTATCCAAATCTTATCTGGTATTTTTTAATTATGTTTGTACCTCAAAGAATACTCAATATCTACGAAAATATGACTTTTGAATTTCTCAAATAGCACGTTAAAAATTTATCATATCACCTATCAAGTCGCGTGCTTTTGGTTAACAAAAAAAAAAAAAAGAAGGGGGAAAAAAGCATTAATGAGTTTGTTATTAAATCACTAACCATGAAACGTACCACTTTCCCTAGTTATGGCTCAAGACGTCAGTTTTTTCTTTAACTTCATTAGAAATTATGATACGTGCATAAGCAACTTGACGTTTTCTAATAATTATGTAATGTCTTCTTTATTTTGTGGCCAAATAAGTGTTTTAAACAACTTCAATAAATGAACACCCCCCATTTTCCTTGTTGTAACATTTTTGAGTACAACATGAACAAACTCACATCGAAATATTGGCTAGGCCCGGAAAAGCATCTGAGTCATAAGCCTACATTTTTTTTTTTTTTTTTTTTTTTTTTTTTTAAATCTATGAATTGAGTCACACATTCCTAATTTTACCTTTACAACCACATCCTAGAAAATGCTTGTCCTATGTTAGATAAATGGTGTTTCAATTGTGTTTGTTACATTTTTCAGTGTTTTTAGGATGAGATTAAAACTGTATACTGTGGACTTTAAATTATTTTATGCTTTGTGATTTAATTAAGTTGATAGTCTTTTATCGGGACGAAAGAATTTTTTTTTTATGATTTCAGATGTTTCAGTGATAGAATTAGTTTAGCAAATACTTTAGTTTGAACTGTTTTCATAAATACAGTTGCTGTCATGGTTACGTCTCATTTGATATATTTATGATATGTCCGTTAAATCAGAAGAATCAAATGTAAGTATAATAATTTAAATTTAATAAGATACGCATAACAAAGGAAAATCTAAGAAAACTGAAGTTGTATCATTTTAAAATATCAATATAATTTGTTTCAATTTTCAAAACTTAGTTATTAATTTCAGCTAATATTGTTACAATCTTAAGTTAAATGTATTATTCCACCTCAAGCAAACTAAAAAAAAAAATGATATATGTCCATATCAATCTTGCTTCGCGAACTCAAGAAATTAACTACACATAAAAAAGAACGACCAAAAAAAAAACAAAAAAAAAAACTACCCTTCAAAATTAACGAGCAAAATTCAATCGATAAGAGGGAAAAACTTAAACGAATTTTTTATATTAAAAGATTAAAGGAGAAATTAAATATGGTCTTTCATGTCTGACATCAAGAGTTCTTGGCATATCCACTGGCTCTCAATTAATTGCATCGCTACATTCTCTCATTTAATTGGTAAAAGTGAATTATAAAATATTTAAATGAAAATGTTTGATATTTATAAAAAGGACGAAACATTTTTTTATATTACAGAACATACTTTGTTATTAAAGATTCTCAGAAGTGATTCATAATTAAATTAGTTCACTTTAATGCCTTTTGATAAATATTCAAATTGATAGAATTCTCTTGCCTAATTGGTGCAACCAGCCAGCACAGACCGGAACCTGAAGATCACTCGAACTTTAGATTTTTATTTTATTTTATCGAGATCAAAGAGTTATTGTAAGTAATTCTCAAAAGAGATAGATGCTAATTTTATCTAGTGTGTTGAAATAAATGGTTCAAATGATAATTAGAGAAATTTTCGTTTTAATTTCAAAGAGAATTATATTAAAATTTCTCAAGAAAAAAATATAATTTTTTTAAATGTAAATATTTTCATTCAAGTTATATATTTAAATTGGTTTTAATGTTGGGATACGAATAATAAGACATTGCCTTTATTAACGCGCATTATTCTTCATGGGAACATCATCTTCAACTAAAGTAAGTTACCCAAGTATGGCTACCCTTCAGCATTTCAATTATTCTAATTTTTGTTTCAACAAATAAAAATTTTAAAATTCATGACAAGGCTATTTGAAAGATAAAAAATTCACCTTAATTTTTTCAATCAGAGTTAATGATTAAGGCAGGATCTCTTTAAACAAAAAGGACATGCTTATGAATCAACTTTATAAAAACAATTTTTGTTACTTGCAATATCGCTTAATTGCTTTACTAGGTTGTATTGAATTTCAAAAATGGAAGACTCTTGGCACTCCTTCACCTCATTAACGTGGCTTTACGCCATTTACATTATAAATTATAAAATAAAATTTTTTTACAATAGTAATCATAATCGGTGTTGTACCCATATTTGGGTCACTTGCCTTACAACTTATAAATAAATTTCTTTACCCATCTCAATTAATAAATGTTGCAGTTTTTCATACGCAATATATAATGAATTAAGTCATCTAAGTTAAATAATTTTTCTCTAAGAATTTACGTTTATCAACTTCACGACAAACTTTCTCTGATTTGTACAAAAAGTTGACAATTTTAAGAAAATTTGAAAGTAATATTTTAAATATGTACTCGTCATAACTATGGTGAAACGTTATCCAATATCACCAACCAATACAAAAAATTATAAATTACTTTTGGCTACATCCAGTAGTAAAAGTAACTGTTAGATAGAAAGCTGGCAATTATTTGCTTAAGCTCTTTCTTGAGAGAAGAAAGTCTTCCACGATACTCTTATATATATTTTTTATCATGGGAATTATTAAGGGTGGGGGGGGGGTGAGGGAGAGAAAAACTCTTTAAAATTCTTCCCATTTGCGTTTGCTTCTCAAAAATGCGGTCGGATAAGTAAAAAAACCAAATATAATCAAAAGGATCAACCATTTGTAAAAACGCAAACTAAACCAAACAAAAACTAAATCAAACAAAACTGATCAAAATAATTAACATAGTTCAACATTAGTACAGAAAATGATCACTCTAAACTGTTGTTCTACACTTCGATGATTGTGTTTTTACTAGTATGGCATCATGATTATTGTACGGTACAGTGTACACTATACACAATTCAGATATACTTATACTATTTATGGAACAAGTCGTCAGTCACGAATTCGTAAATCCCATGAAAAATTAAGTTAATTCTACGTCAGTATTTTACACTTATACCATGCCATTCAACACCTCACCTCACCATGTTCCTATTAACACGTTAAGCTTATTCAACAGAGTGTCACATTAATCCTAATTGCTTCAACCCTACATTTTATTTACAAGTAAAGTCCTTCAAATTACCATTACGTTATATGACTATGACATATCTCTCTTTACACCAGTACATACTCAAAAACTTCAACTTTGAGAGTCAGTTCATTATAGTCCCCCAACACAAATGTTAACTTCCAAGCAGTCATATAACGTAGTTATTCCTCACCAGGTAGGCAGTAACACTTGTATCCACCGAATCCGTCCTCGCAAACTCCGTGCACGCATGGGTTGGACAGACACTCGTTGACATTTGTCTCACAGGTGGACCCTGCAAATCCTTTCGTACACTCGCAGCTGAACTCGGTCTGATTCCCACTGCAAGTGCCGTTGTTGAGGCAGGGCTTGCGGTCGCACAGACTCACTTCGCCTTCGCACGAACGGCCTCGATACCCTACATCAAAGAAGAAAGTTTGCTATAGTGGTATTTGTTTTGGAGGTTAGAATTGTTCTGTTGGATATACACATAAAAACGAAAATATGAAATCAAGCCATTTTTTTTTCTTGTATAGCTTTCAAATGTGTATTACTGAAAATTCAACCAGTAAGGAAGTTCAAAAGAAATTTGGTTCATTTGGCTTAGTGTATCAAAACTTGGTGTAAAAACAGTTTGAATATTAATATTTATTTATTTCTAATGGTATTGTATACCAACTAGAAATAAACCCAAGACTAAAATTTAATCTTTTTTTACTCTCAAGGAAAATAAGTATTTGCATTCACCTAAAATGAAACCATAAATTTCGACAACTTACTATTATTTCATCTTTGAAAAAACTAGTTTGATATTTCTTATATCGTAAAAATACTTCTTATTAGTTCAATTTTTTTATTAATTAATTAAATTAGCTTACAATGAAAATATCTCTTTTACTTGAGTATCACCGAAATAGTATCACCAGTTCATATTCAAAAACTTTTTAACCCCTTGAAGATATTAAACAATAACCAGTACATAAAATAATTTTTTTTAAATTATCATGCTAAATTTCTCCTCCTAATTTAGTTTTAAAGCACCAGGAATAAATATAACCAATATAATTAAAAAAAAAAGTTTCCTTATACATATATTTATACATACACTTAGTTTTAATCTCATTATAATCGATTTAAATCCAAACACTAATTCTTTAAAACCAACTACAATACATGCCAACGTCAACCTTTAAATACAAACAACCATAAACTCTACCAAACTTCTGACAAGCCCTTCAAACCCTTCATTCTACCCTCGTTTACCCCACTCCCAAAGTATCCCCTTAGGGCAAGACAAACAACTACCGTGTGGACAGAGACACTGGAAAGTCGTCCCTAACAGTCCTTCCGCAATGTCGACGCAGAATCCTCCATGCTGACACGGGTTTCCGTAGCAACCATCTCTTTCCTCGCAGTATTTGCCCACGTAGCCCACACAGCAACGACAAGAGAAAGAACCCTGGAGAAGACAATAGAGGAGAGATAATGTTAAGTGAGTGGAAGGAATGCGTAGTACCGTGTGGATTTTATTTGTGGGGTGTATGGGATATTGATTTGGGGTGGGAGCATTCTTTTAGTGTTGTTCAGAGGTTTTCAATGGCTGTTTGTGTGGAAAGTCGTGATGTGCTTGTTTTGGACGGATGTATTTAATGATTTGCAGTAGTTGTTTTGGAGTTTATTTTTCTCTCAATTAGTTGACGTGGATCAATAATTATGTTTGATATTGTGTTTCAGATAATGAGTGGTTTAACTTTATTAATGAGTGACTTATTTAAATTCGAAATAATTATATTAGGTTCATTAACTCTTTTACTTCTAAAAAAGTGCTTGAGAACAAACCCATACTGTTTCAGAAGCCACATAGTTAAGAAAAAAAAGTGGTATTTTGATTTGGAGATATGACGTTATTTTTGTATTTGGTTGAATGCTTATTGGACATTTTTAAAGGATATTTGTTTGGAAGTACTTGTATTTTTAAGGGATATGCGTGATGTTATGGAGCATACAGTGGTTCTAGGAACTGTTCAGTTCTAGCTCAATTAGTTGACGAAAAGTGATATAATTTATTTGGTCTAATGTTTTTAGAGGTTTGACGGATTTAAATATATTTAAATTTTTTATAGAAGATTATGATATAATATGAACATATTGAAGCATTAGTTATATTTGGTTCATTAATCTTTTTTCTACTGAATCCGTAAGTTGAGAATAACAGTGCTTTCTAAGACGAAAAACATTTTTTTATTGCAATACTTTTTGGTCGTCTAAAAAAATTTAAGAAATAAATCTGGCACTCAAAGTTAAAATTAAGGAATGAAAAGGATTCTACAGGAGTAAAATGAGTTAAAATGGTTGAAAAGGGACACAATAATACATTAAAATGTTCTTAATGTAATAAAGTAGAACGAAGCTTACTTGGATAAACACTGAAGAAGTACACTTAACTAATTTATATTTAATATTTTTAAAAATGTGAAGTACCACTACAATAAATTTGAAAATTCTCATACTATTTTTTTTAATCTCATTGCATGAATAAAATTATGCACTTTATGCAAAAACATAATAAGTTCGGTTTGAGTTTTAATAAAAGAAAATAGCGTTTTTGAATTAAGTTCAATAATCAACTTTTACAAGAAAACTCACAATTATTCCGTGTACTCGCTTGCTTAACAGTAATTTATGTACTGTAGAAACACATTTGAGAATTTTAAATTAATAAAAATCTCTAAGAGATGATATGCACAAAATATAAAAGAATTAAAGCATCTTAAACTCGACATAAAGTACTCTTATTTATTCATTTTGAAATGCTATTCGGGGGAAATAAACACAAATTCCGAATTTTATTTTATATAAATGAGTAATTAGAAAATCCAAGGTTTTATATATTAAATTATATAGTGAATAAGGCTTAGCCTAATAATAAATAAGGTTCTCTGACAGATGTTTTATCTTACCAATGTTTAATACATAACATAATATATTACATTTTTAACATAGTTATACTTTCAAAAGTCAAAACTTCATATTTCTTTTATAAAAAAAAGTTGAATTTAAGAAGTTGATTTATGAGTTTTTTACATTTCTCGATCCATCAAAGAAATCCAGTGTCTGTGTTTCTTTACATACCAGAACTGTGTCCAATAAAAACTAATATAGCCCTTTTCCTTGAATAATTCATGTCTCTTACATTGGTACAATTTTATTCGTTAGTTTCCTCTCAGTAGGAATTAAAATAGTAGAATGTTATCTAAGTTTCTCCACATCTTAACTCTAGTATTTTGTACACAGGTTTACCAATTACATAATTAAATTTCAGATATTTTATTACAGTTAATTGGTTGCGTTTTAGTTGTTTCTATTAACACAAATGAGTTGCATATAGTAAGAATCGCTGATTTAAAATTATCATTTAAAAATACATATTTGTGCAATTGTTTGAATCACCAAGTATACTTTATTAATGCAAATTTGGTCGATGTGGAAGCATATAAATGTAGTGTAAAGTCCATTAACTGCAGGCATAAATACAATAAACATGTCCAAACATAAAACGGTTTGAATATATAATTAACTTAATATAGAATAATAATAATAATAATAATAATATCCTTTCAGTTCCCCTTAACCTAAATTAATAACCATAATTCATTTATAAATTTACATAATTCACTTTACTTAAATGAATAATCATAATTCATTAATAAATTTACTTTATTCAGAAAATAGTATTCATATCAATGTAGTAAATTGTTAATGTATACATTAATGAGAATATCAAATATTTTCTGCATGAACTTCAAAATAACGTCAAAAAGGCTTTAACTGAAATTTATGAAGCGAAACAAACTTTGATTATTCAGTTTGAGATGAATCCTTTGGCTATCTTTATTTTTCATTTCTGATCAGAACATTCTATAACTTAACTTCTGTAGATATGTCATGTTTTGCATTTTGGTCTAAGTATTATCACTGTAATGAGCATTAGAGAATCCATCAAGAATTAATCCATCATCAAAAATATTTTTGTCTAATTGCGCATACCTTAACTTGAAACCGAATAATGATAACGTGATGAATTTGTGCCAGTGAGAGCAGTTTTGGAAATTCGACGTTGAAATTCATTCAGAAAAATATCTCTTCCTTTCCTTGTTATCAATGTGTTATTCACTTTCAATTTTTCTACAATTTTTTTCAATCAACTTCTCCTCTGAATCGCCTGGAATATTTTGGATCTTGGATTTAGGTTCTTGGAATTCTTGGAAACACGAATAGTTTTTGGAAACGCATTTTTTAACTTTTCAACAAAAATCATAATATAAAATTAAAAGACACATAATTTCTTATAAATAATTGCAGATAAAAATTGTTGACTTGCAAACTAATTTAAATTCGCACACTATTTATCAGCAGGTTATACTTCAAAACTTCCATGAAAGCTTATGTACAACATTTATAGACTAATCTCATTATACTTGTGAAACTCATTGATTCCAATCCATCTATCCGAGATATATTAAACTGACTGAAAGATTTATTGCATATCTTCAATGGAAACTCCCCAGACACTATTGGTCATAAATGTTTATCTTTTGGCAGCTTATCTGATTAGTTGTCTCTGCGGATATATTCCATTGATAAAGGGACATAAAATTGGATAACAACATCTGACCTCGTAAAATTGATGCACTGACAACTGATGCGGAATAACAAAGCAATAAAACATCTAATAAATGTTGTTGTGAAAAGCCTTATTTGTATTTGTAAAATTTTAATGAGGTACTGGTGTTGTTATAGAGAAATAAAAAGTTTTAATGATAGAATTTTATTGCTTATCTATTTTTATGTTCGAAAACGTTAATGTTAAACAAATTATTTAAATTTTTAATGAGAAATATTTGTCTCTTTATATAATTAAAATCAAGTGATTGTTTTTAATATTGCACATTTTTTTATTAGAGTGTCTAAATTATGATATTTTAATTTTATATTTAAATTATTAAATTTAGAAAGCAAAGTAAATTTTATAGTTTTTTTTACACAATTGTTAAAAAAATTACTTCTCATGTTAAAAATACTTTTATGTGTACATTCCAAGAATAAATTGTTTAAGTAATTTTGTGATTAGTTTATGGCAATAAATATTTTTTATTTACATTAATTTATTTTTTGATTTTAAAGACTATTTTACATTAAATTCTTGTTTTTGAATTACGTTGCATTGCAGAAGCTATGATGCAATTATTCAGAATAATTTTACATTTAGCATTCATTTTTAATTTAAAATTCATACTATGCAATAAATACATATCAAAACATAAGGCTTGTTCAAGAACGAAAATTAAACTGAAGTAAGCGTTTCATTTTTTTTTAGCTAAATTGCTTTATGTAAATTCAGATTTTAATTTAAGAAATAATTTCTTACTGTGTTGGAAAAATTGTCACAGAACCCTTTTCCAGAACAAAGATTTTGATCTTTATTCTTCAGGCATTCGTGTTCTTGAACTTTAATTTGTACGCTCCACAATGATTCACATTCTGTTCCTTTTTGAATAAGTTGAACTAGAAAAGAAATAGAGTTGATTGAAAAGGTAACGAAAAAAGTGTAATATTTAAATTTATATTTTGTAACACGTAAAGTACATGCACTATTTTCAAATAACTTTGCAAAGTTTGTAAATGTAAGTAAATCTAAAGAGAATCTTTTTACCATGGCATTTTGTGTAACATTTTTCAGACTGTGGTATGATTCTTTTAAAAAACAGATGAAAATAATTATACATTTTGAACACGAAAATTCAAAACGTTTAAAATTTTTTTCAATAATTGAATACTATTTGGAATTTAAGCCTCGAAAACAAGAATTGTGTACGAAAAATATCTCTATGTTATATTACAAATAAAATTTAAGAATCAGTACAGTATTTGAAAATTCAATATTTCTTTACATTTCTTATTATAGTTTATTTATTAAGTATGGAAGACTTGTGTACCTAGAGCCACCCCACTTTTATTGAATAATGTTTAGTTCTAAGTTTTTTTTTACTCACTTGTGTAAGTGGCAACACCCGATTGCTCTTTTGGCAACCATTTAGAAATCTTAGAGGAGAAAACTGTGGCAAGTTATAAGTGGAAAACGTTTTTATATGGTCTGCAGTAACATTTTGCAGCTCATGTCTTTTATTGTTTTACAAAGTTAAGTCAAATACTTTTCTTTGAATTTTAGTAAATAATTTTATTTGTACTATAAAGTACCAAAGGAGATGTTTAAATAAGTCCTTTCTCCAGGTGCATTTTTAGTAGAAGACATTTTATATGAAACTACCAAGTCGTGTGCCTAGGGCCACATAGTTGCTTATTGTGTTAAAATTGCCAAAACCAAAATCTTTCGGTGCTTCAAATTGATAATGCATGCAGCCCATTTTTTTTTTAATCAGTTTTTTAAGTTATGAAAATACGTGTAATTCACTAAAAATTGTACACATTGCAATATATTATAGTTATTATATGATAAACGAATGACTGATAATTACTTGATATTGTTTCTTTTAAACAATTCATCTGTGTATGTTTGTTTTCTATTCATTATGGACTGAAACCTCACTTTAAGAGAATTGCCCTAGGTACATCAGCTACTGGTCCTAGGTATAACGAGGTCTTGTACCTAGGGCCATTTGTGAAATTTCTTTAAAAACCTTCTATTTTACAAAATCTATTATTTTAAGTATTTACATTATTCCTAATGGGAAGTTATTACTATAACGATGTATGCATATCATTTTAACATTTTTAAACGGCTCAGTGACTCATTTTTAGTGCATTGAAAAAAAGTGGCCCTAGGTACACAAGTTTTCGCTATATAATTTCATAAAACCTGCCAAAAATTAGTCATGATATATTCTTACATTTTGTGAAAAAAAAAAGTTATACAGTACGTCCCAAAAGTTTATAGACAACCGGTTTTTTGGATTTAAGAGCTAACTAAACGAGTAAGAAATATATTATGCAAAAAAGTATTGAGGAAATGCAAATAATAAAATACTCAAACAACTTTAAGCAGTCGCAGATTTAATATAGAAAAATAAAAACAAAAATACATAGACAAACGGTATTAAAAGCTGATTTAAGTACTGAGAGCAAAAATTTGCATATTCCAAGGTCATGTACTTGTGACGCAATAGTTGCCTGAGATAAAAGCGAAACTGTCTTTCCTTTTTCGACTGATTGCAAAGATGCCTCGCAGAGTGCAGTTTTCCAAAAATGAAATTTGGCAAATCTATCGTTTGAAAGCTCGTAGAATGAAAGTTATGGACATTGCAAGAAAAATTAGACGTAGCAGGGTTGGTATTTACCGAATGCTCTCAAAAGGTGACAATTTTGAAATAAAATCCCTTTCTGGACTACCAAAGAAAACAACTAAACGGCAAGACAGAGACATTTTGCGATTAGTTTCAACCTAGAACATGTCTGTAAGGTTAATTTCAAGAGAAGTGACCGTTCTAGTATCAAAATCCACTGTGCATCGACAGCTGTAGGCAAGCAAATTTCTTGATTATCGCAAAATGCGTCACTTGCTAAAGTTTACAAAACAGCATAAGGACGTTCATGTTCAGTGGGCTCGAAATCATACGAGTTGGACAGATGAATGAGTGAGTATTCGGTTCAGTGATGAGAAGAAGTTTAATTTAGTTGGTTCCGATGGTTGGGTATATTATTGGCACGATATTCACAAGGAACCACGAACATTTTTCAGCCTACAACAAGGAGGAGGTTCACTCATGGTATGGGGAGTAATTTCTTATAATGGAAAGACCGATATTGCCATTTTAAAAGGTCGTCAATGTTTCGAAGATTACAAGAAAACGCTCGAAATGCAGTTACTTCCATTTGGAAAATTACCTAAGTGGGAACCAATTGTCCTGCTGGATATATCAGCCGGACAATTGATCCATTCACGTGTCAAACTCTACAATGCAATGGTTTAGACAAAACCAAGTAACTGTTATGGACTGACCAGCCATAGGTCCTAGCCTGAACCTAACGGAGAACCACTGGAGAGTATTATTTAGAGACATATATGCTAATGGACGTCAAGTGGCTACAGTTCAATATCTAAAGCTACAAATTGAACGAAGTTGATTTTCTCTAAAACTCGAATTTCTTCAAACTCTTGTTTTGAGTATGCCTGACCGATGTTTTGAAGTGATTCGGAAAAACGACTCAAAAATTTGAACGTTAAAGGAAAAAAAAAAATTAGTTGTCTATAAACTTTTGGGACAGCAAATTTTAATTTTTAATTTTTATCTCAGAGTCTGTGATAGTGTGATGTTATTTATGTATATTATTTTTGTCTTGATTTTATTCATAATTAAAAATGGTTTTGAAATTGTTACTCATCTTTTTCATTTTGTAAAAAAAAAAAAACTTTCTCTATAAACTTTTGGGAAGCAATTTATCATAAGCAAAATAACACACGAACTAGTCCTTTAAGAGTTATTTAATCATGTTTCACATCTAAGAGGTTAAAATCTAGTCACAAGTTTAATCTAAATTTAACAGTTATAGGTTGACCGCACTTCCCTATAATCCATAATTATATTCCAAATCATGCACTTAGCATCGCAGTTTGTCAATCAGTTAAAGCTAAGTTTGGTTGGATGACTTTATCGTGACGCAGTAATCATGTCCTCTGTTCATTAATCCGGAACACTTCTTGTAAGAGGTGGTCATCCTAACACAACGTTGCTCATTTCATTGATGACAATGTATGGCAACATAGAGATTTATAGATGGAAGGAAATTTCTAATGGTAGCAATTCAGTAGATTTGCTCTTACTATGGTCACATGCAAATAGATTTGACCTTACTATGATAACAGGCAAATAGATATAATTTTACTATGGTCATGCGCAAATAGTATGGAAGAAAGTTTTATCAGTTTTTATTATACATACACTTTTAAAAGTAGGTTTTATTAAATCCTTTATATTAATCTAAATTGTGTGTGTGTGTGCTTTGTGTGTGTGTGTGTGTGTGTGTGTGTGTGTGTGTGTGTGTGTGTGTGTGTGTGTGTGTGTGTGTGTGTGTGTGTGTGTGTGTGTGTGTGTGTGTGTGTGTGTGTGTGTGTGTGTGGCTGCCGGCAAATATGATCTGTGGACACCTAAGAAAATTGATTACCGTCATCTGATCGAGTTTGAAACTTGGCAGATAGATTCGATGTCGATGACAATGCATTTTATCAAGTTTTGGGGGCTGTCACTGTCACAAAAAGGTCCCTTTTACGCACGTTTAGATAATCGTTTTGGAATACTAATTAATCCCATTTTACCGATCATTGTTGAAACCCTTTCTTGTTGCCAACATTATTTTAATCAGAAAAAATAAAAGATAATTGGATGTGAATACATAAACTTATTATGATGTGTGGTCCAGTAAATTCAACGTTAGGTCGCGTAGAAACGCTGTAAATGAAAGAATTTTAAGAAATCATTGTTTAAACTCTTTCTTGTTGCCAAAATTGTATTAATCAGAATAAATAAAAGATATATAGAAGTGAATGCATTAATTTTTTCATTTTTAATAAATAAATTTTGAAGCGTAGTTTGCCTCATGTTTTGCTGATTGATACTTTAATATTTAAAATAATATGCAAACATGAAGCACATGCTGACAACAGAATTGGTGCTGAATTTAAAATTTGCCAATGCATATAAATGATTTGTATTAAAAACTTTGTTTTTAAAGGTTATATTTTTATTAATTAACCCACAATTTAATATTCCAGTATTTTTTCATAGTTTTGGAAGTTTGTGTTAACCTTGCCCGTCTCACTTTTTAAATTTTTTATAGATTGAAGCTAAGAACAAATCCATAATCAAGTATTTTAAACACACACACAACACACACACACACACAACACACACACACACACACAAAACTGATTTTGGATGGAACTTGGTGCTTTTTAAAATTCCCAATTTTAAATTTTATATAATGTAACATTTATACTTACTGAATATGTTTGAATCTCCCGATTTCAGAAGGGCCCCTTCTAATGTGAAGTTACTTGTCTCTGGAGTCATTATTACCTTTTGATGTCCAATATCGCACTTGTGTGAAGATTCTGATGTGCTCAAAATATTGATACGATTGGTCATATTATAGTCTGTTTCATCAATGTCTGCGACTATCCTAAAAGTATTTTGAAAATTATACCCTTCATCTTATAAATAATTTTTTTTCTATGACTATAAAGAAATCTTCAAACATTTTCACAAAAAAAATTTTACCAGTTGGTACGTATAAATGTAAAATATTAGAATATATAATTAAATTCACGATACGAATTGATATGATAATTAATAGCATCGATATAATTAAAAAATTAATAAAATTTACACTCAACAGAAATATAAATGGAAAGCAAAGAAATGCAATCTCATCACGCAAAAATTTAATTTATACATAGAAAATAGTTGTAGAAAGGAGTTGTATAAAAATAATTGTAAATGTCTAAACTATTTCGAATTTTAAATTTGTAAATATCAAAACTTCTAGTAAAAGAAAACTTACAACTTAAATAAAGTAAATTTGGTTAAAAAAAACCTTTTAATTCAGTATTATCTTTCGAAAATTGGAAAAAAAAATCAAAATCCTAAAGCAGGAAGTAGAACCAAATAGCTTTGAACTATTTTAAATAAATTAACATATACTTAAAAAGCTACGTATCAATCACATGAAGGATTTTTCTGTACAAGTGCTCTCTCTTTTTTGGAGTTTTAAAGTTGAAAAAACTTCACACGGTGGAATCCGAAAAGAATATAACGGTGTGTTATTTTAAAGAACTATTTAGTTATTAATAGGGAAACGAAGTTAGAAATTTGAAGAATTATATTTATAACAAATTTTAAAACATCAGTGTGTATGATAATAACAGCATGGAATTGGAAAGTCGTTTGCATAGTCTATTTATATTAAATTTTTTGCTCACTCATTTGAAGCTTCCTTTAAAACAATCGTAAGCAGATTATGTAAGCTGATGCAGATGAGAAGGTTACGGAAAGGCATAAAATAAAAAAGGAGTGAAAAAAATCTGATCGGAAGATTTTATCTTAAGTTATCTAAAAATTAGGTTTTTAAGTAATAATTAGCCATCAGCCTGGTTTTTTAAGTATATTTAAGAATTAGTGGGGTTTTCCTCAAACAAAGCCATGCAACTGAATAAAAATGGAAATCCTCACTCTACATCATCGTATAATTTATTGACAAATGATATAATTATGAAATGAAATTACATTTGAAAAATACATGAATTTTATTGAAATCCATGCAAAGCATATTTAATATTTCTTTTAACTTGCAAATAAACAAAACAAAACAAAAATTTAAAGTATCTATTTTCTATTTTTTATTTTAAATCGTTATTATCGAATTTTCTAATTTAAAATATTGTTAAAATACCTCTTTTTCTAGTTGCAAGGAAAACTATATAGTATGTAAAATTAAAAAATCACAAAAAGTATTTGATCCACTTAGCAGCTTGATTTAATGGGAACTCAAACCTAAAAACACTTTTTGAAATGTTTTATAAGAAATGAAACAAAATAATGTTATACAAAGAATTTTGAATTTTTTTATATAACAACAATGACAAGATGCTATAATCTTCCACAGAAGCACAACAACTTTGGACAATATCGCTCTACATTGATTAATCCGGATATAGAACACGCTGTAAGCCGACAATTGTTACAGATATTGGCCAATCTCATCCAATGCTGGATAAAATATACTGGAAGTTTTAAAATGGTGATGAAAGTTAAAGTATATAATATATAAGAAAGTATGGAGGGCAAAAAAAAAAATGTTTTGTGATGTTTTTGACATGTTTAATTAAAAAAAAATCGTTTATTTTGGAGAGGTGCTCAAATTTTGTCCAGAATTGATCAATTTTCCAGAACTCTTGTTTCTGACATTAACACTACATGAGTTCTAGAGTCCGGACAATGAAAAATGTTGTAGTGTTTAGGAAAAATAAAAGACAGTAAGATTTTTCCTTAGCATTATTTTCACCCTTATCTATTTATACTTAGATCTTAACTGATTTTCTTTTAAAAGAAAACACGCAGTATTAATTCAATTAATTAAGGATTTAGGTTTTTTTTTAATAATGCGTTTTTTTTCCTTCCAAACCTCACATGTATGACAAGTACCTATAAATTAATATGCTAAATTAATGACTGTAATTAGAAAAATAAAAACACATTTAATGATGCAGTTAATAATTTTAACCTTAACTAACCTAAAAATTTCAATATGTTGCTGTAATCACAAAATTCATAATTGCTGGAGTCCTAACAACTTGGACCATCATCATTTTCAAATTTATGTGGAATTCCAAACCAACTCACTGTAACTTGATAGGTAATAGTCATTAACCGAGGGCTGATGAAGAAGGGGGGAAAAAATTGCAGATAAGCTGATAACGACACCGCAAAATTTATTTCGATGTGTTCAGCAACTGATTAAGTTTGTTACGTTGAGGACTACAAGAAAAAATGCCGACATGGATGTCGATCTAATAAACTGGAAAGAAGAGTTAACGAACTGAAGCGAAGTGATCGTCATTAAGCTATGATTTAGGCGCCACCTTTTAACGTCCTTGTTAACGACACCAAAAAGCAAAAGTAAGAAAAAGATCGTTTGGTTTATTTCAGTGGCGTTCGATGTTGCTCTTAATTACGTTCCGATGGGAGTGTCCTGACAACTATGGAGTGAGAGGAGGTGGGGGTAGGGGGAGTAATTTTTGAGTGGATTGGAGTTGCTGGTCGTTTGCATGACAATAATGGAGATTCACGGCAATCGTTCGATTAAGAAGAAGGGTGGAGGAAGTAGTTTTTGTGATCGAAACTTAGAATTCGAATGTTTTAAAGTATACCGAAAGAAATGAATGAAGGAATTTGAATTGCAAATTGGGACTGTCGAAGCACTTTGACCATTTTCCGACAGAGGACATTAAGACATAGTTTATTGAAGTTGGTGAGACGATTCTAGGAGGATTTTCCTTGTTTAATTTATAATTCTTGCTGGTAGAAATGAGTTTAGAATTCCGTAGAATTAAAAAAAATGTGCCACTGAATAATTCATTGATATCTTGCACTGCGTGGATTACAAACTTGGAATGAAAGAATTTCTATAACTCAAGACTGTGGGATTATAGAATTCAATTGCATCGGTGATTTTTGGAGAGATCACCTAAATTTGAATTGAATTTGAGTATGGAAAGAAAAATAAATCAAAAGATGACATTTTAAGTCTATGCCATAATCAAAAGATTATGGGTTGTTTATTATATATATATATATATATATATATATATATATATATATATATATATATATATATATATATATATTACCCCCTGTAATAATCTTTTAGTTATATTTCTAATTCAAATATATATATATTTTTTTATTTCTTTTTTATTTATTTATTTTCTTTTAGATAGGTTACAAACTATCATCCTAATAAAATATTTAAAAAATATTTTATTTATAAATTAAAAAGTGCAACTCCATTAAAGAGAGAGAGAGAGCGATTAAAGTGTGTCTCAATGCAATCACATTTATCACTTACTGTATTTCATCTCCTCTTTGAATGACAACAGTAACGATAGTGGAAACGTCTTCGTCCTTCTTCGTCAGATTAGAACACTTTTCTCCAGAATAACACGCAATCTGAAATGAAATAGAAACAAAATTAGTATTGACGTATCTGAGAAACTCACAGCTAAGCAATCAAATCGAGTGTCATGATTTAAGTAAATTCATTATATATTTATTTATTTGTTTGGTAAAAGTTTTGTTGCAAAGATTAAAATGATGCCTCAAGTAAATAACACAACAAGGAGAGAATGTTCTGAAGATGTTAAGATTAATTATTTAGACAATCGCTTATATTTAAAAGCTAATTTATTTACACAATGAAGTTTTTGTGTTATTCAATCAGAATGAGTTGAACTGTTGTTGTATTGAAATAAAAAGCAATTGTAGAATTTAGTCCATTTTATTTTTCAGATTGAATTTGAATTAAGTGATAATGGATCTCAGTGTTGTGTTTATTTAAAATAGATTTTTTAATTGAAGTTTCAAGAATCCTGGTACTAATGCAGCAAAACTTTAAAAACTTTGGATAAAAATGCAAAACCTTTGAGTAATTTGTAATTTTTTAAATTTTTTTTTATTATATTTAGTGTAGTATATTGTTTTACGAAACAAGGCAATTCTTTCAAAACAGTTGTTATGGATGATGAAAATGTAAATGGTTGGTTCAGGAAGGAAAATAATTCGTTATTTAAAGTAATAAAATTGCTATTTAGTGAAAAAATGGAATTCATAAAATAATAAAATGCTTGTAAATTAAAAGATTAATCATTTGGTCACCTTTATTCATAAACCAGGTGGGCAAGAAACTTCTGATTTTCTTGAAAATGTGTTCGTGAATTTTTCGAAGTGTACATTTCTACAAAGAATCACTTAAGAGTTTGATAATTACCTTTTAAAATATTTAGAGTAAACCTACTACATAAATATTAACAATATGAATTCAACGATGCATCGAACTCAATCTTAAATTCATATCTAATTTTTGTATCCATTCATTTCTGTGACAGTATTTATGATTAAATTTTCATTCATACACTGCTTCGCAATCTGTAGTTATGATATTTCACGTAGTATTTCATGCAGCTTCTATATATGTAGCATTTTTAAACTTGAAAAAAAAAAAATAGATAATAAGTCTGAAAATGGATGGCATTAAAATAAGCTTTAAGATACAAGTTATATTTTCAGCAGCAATTTGATTTGCAAATTTGTCGCTATTTGAAAATGAAATATTTCTTCAAACATTTCATCTGAGATCTTATCTTTGAATGATAGAACTCTACTTCTCAAATCTTGTCCAAATAGCTGGGAAAAAGCATCGTCATATCTCCTGACATAATTTTTTCTAAACATTTCTTCTATTCTATTTCTTTCTACAATGGAACTTATTCAATTTCTGAACAAATTTCTCACCGGTTCTAATTCAGTAAAGCACAGCCCCCATCATCCAATATTTAATTCCAAACTTTTTCTCTTTCCGCAAATTCCACATCAATCCCAGAAGAGCAAGAACCTCAAATTTTACTAATTTATCATTTTAATGGACTCTCCACTTTCATTATCGCCTTACCTCCAGAATTTCGGTCACAAATAGCATCCTGTCATCAGATGGTGAGGCACAATTAATAACTTATTAGGGCGTTGGCTCAGGGTGGGGTCTTACCAAAGATCAAACAAGGTCAAAGTACCGTCATCGACAGTTAATCTCGACCATAAACCCCTTCTAACATATGAACATTTAAACTGAATCTTCAGTTAAAGAAAACAAGTTGACACCAACAATTAAACATTGAGACCTTGGCTGGAATCAAAATTTCGAAGTTATACGTATATACAATTGCATTTATAATTAATAAGATATAAAATAACCGAACTTCTGAAATGAAAACAGAACATGTGCAACCACCCCGATGCTCTATTCTATTTCCGATTTCATAATTGAGTAGACATGATGGCGATTCTGAAAGATAGAATCGTAACAGTAGTTAGGCTGTCTGGTTGAAGTTTTCCATGTTTTCTCTCACTCGAAAAGAAAATGAAGAAAATATGGGATGAATTTCCTTGAAATGTCTACCTTATGGCGTTTTCTATTAAATTACTTGTAAAAGACCCCCGAATTTTTCTTGAAATATTTTTCAGTTGAATATGAAATACATGCAGCTCTTTCAACAATAAATATACAATACAACCAAACCAATAACTTACATACTATGATCATATTTTCTTAATATATGGTATTAATGTCTGGCTATTTTTTAGATCGTTTTTTAAATTTATATGAACTTTTAAGCAATTTAAAAGGGTATTATTATTCTAACGTATTTTCTAAAATGTCTCTTGGTTAAAATTTTGCTTTTTGATAGAATTTTACGTTTAACAAAAAAGTGTAAACAATAATTGTATTTTCTATTTATACATTTTAATTTTTAGTTATATTTACAATTACTTATTAAATTAAAAAGATATAGTTCTTGTTCTGTTACATCGAGTTTTCTTAACTTTCTTAGATACTCAACTAATTGTTAATAGGATCATCCTCTTTATGATACCTTATACATGAGAGCTAAGATATTTAATTTGGTGAATGTCCTTATAGTCATGTTTTTAAGGCGTTCTGTATTAGTTAAATTTAAAGTAAATTTAGTAAAATTTAAAATGAATTAAAATTAGTGGAATGTTAGATCTGTAAGAATTATTCCCCATAGGTATTTCTACTTCCCATTCAATGAATATATAGATTCAAATACTTCATCTGGTTTTAAGGTGTTCGTTTTAAATTGACCATAAAACATGTAATTTATTTTATAAACAACTTCTCTTTTTTTTAATTCGAGAAAAACAATAAATTTTTAATGTTTTTTTACTTGGCTTAGGTTCAAACAGATTAATGGACATAGATATGATATTATAAATTTCCGATTCTTCGGTAAGCTAAAAAATTCATAAAATATTTGTTTTAATTTTATAAGTCAAAGTACAATTCGATATTTGAACATTGCAATAATATAAGAATAACGCTATGAGAGATTAACAAAAAGTGTTTTTAAAGAAATTCTTAAAATAAAGAAAAACCATAATGATGCTTAAGGTTTATGTATTATATAGATTAAAGCATAAGACTTTAAACAGTAGTAGCTATAAAAATTATTAAAATATGCTAAAATTAAAATATGAATAATACAAGTACTCTTCATTACAGTTTTCCAACATTGTGAAAAACTGTTTATTAATATGGTACTTTAAGCTGACAATTAATTTCATCTAAGAAGCAGTTTACCTTAAAGAGGAAAGGTTTTAATTAACCTTCATTAGGCCTTTTCTAATGAAGATCGGGGTTGGACTCATTAGGAAGCAATCGTATTTGTGAGTTCACGGTGGCCTCGTTAGACGCGTTCTCAGTGGGGAGATAACGTTTAATTCCGATAGTTAGAAAATAGGTAAACTTAGGAGAGATTTAAGAGAGAGAGAGAGAGTGTGTGGTGATGGTTTTGAAAAGGGACTATTGATCTGTGGAAAGTGGATTTGTTTGAAATCTTGCTTATCATCAAGATGTTGAACATAAGAAAGCATTTTATGATTGATTCCATCTTCTTACCAAAGAGAAATATCCTGGGATTTTGAATAATATTGTTGCTATTTCTGTTATTAATATTGTTGTTATTTATGTTATTGTTGCTATTGATGTTGCTATAATCGTCTTCCTCATTATCGTTATCCTTATTATTCTAAAAATTATTGTTATCATCATTATTACTTGTAATAGTAGTATTACTAACGTTATTATTAAGAAAATTATTATCATTAGTAGTACATTATGGTTATGGCTATTTGGCTGATTTGGGATCCTGCGATTCCGACCTGTACCACTCTCAACAACTGGTCCAAATCGGTTGACATGGGATTATCCCTCTCCAGTTAATCAGAGCTATATATTAGAAGTAGATAATTGCTATATTTATTTATTTATTTATTTACTTATTTATTTGTTTATTTATTTATTTATTTATTTATTTATTTATTTATTTATTTATTTATTTATTTATTTATTTATTTATTTATTTATTTATTTATTTATTTATTTATTTATTTATTTAATGTTGCTTTTGTATTTATTCTTCTTACAATTATTATTATATTTACTACCATTATAATTATTGTTACTCTTATTCTTCTTATTATTTACAATATAATGGCAATAACAATGATATTAGTAAACCTGGATATTCAAGTAAAATTAAAATGCATTATTTAATTAATACTAATATAAGTTTTTAAGTAAATAAAAATGTTTATATTTCAATTAATAAAAGTCCACACAATCATCTTCGTTAAAGAAGATAAATAAGAGTTCATTTAAAATGGGATTCAAACACTTCCATTTACATTTCAATTGTGTTGAAAGCTAATACAACCAATAAAATATCAAATATATGTCAATATATGTAATCCAATTTATTTTATGCTACTCTTCTAAAACAAGTAATTACAAATCTCCTAATATTTAACAACTCAGCTAGTTCAACTCTGAAGAATTTTAACTTTTTTTTTTTTTTTTTTTTAATTTATAAGAACACAATACTAGATATTATGACTCCCATTCATAAGCCAAGTATCCCACTACCAGCAAACGTTCATTTCTTTCAAAATGGTTCCAAGTTTCAACATGCTTTGTGTCCCAAATGCGACTTCATCTCCATTTAAGAGTGGCCAATTGGAAAGATCGACAGGGCGTGTCGAGTGATGAATTGTACCTCCGTGGTTACTCTTGCAGTGGAATTTGCATATGAAGGTTGTCTCTTGGGCTTCACCTAATAGTATCCGATCTATTTGATGGATTATGCAAATTTTGTGCCCACCAAGAAGGTTCACGAAATTTGGTTAAGATTAGTGGCTGTATAGAATGAATGTTTCAATTTGATGCAGGTGAAGGGAAATTGTTAGAAGAGAAATTGCGTCGAAGAATAGAGTTGGCTTAGAGCTCAAATATTTGGTGGGTTGTTAGTGTTATTTGTTAATATTTTTAGTCTTAAAAATGTTTCTCAACAAGTACTGATAAATTGAAAAGAAGATAATAGATTTTGAGTTCTATAAATGATTGACTATATTCATAAAGATAGCAGTCAAAAGTTCTAGAACGTTTTACAATCTGCTAAGTGTGAATGAATTAAACCATACCATATAGTTTAATATAACCATAATGAAATAGCATTACATATGTAGTTTTTATAATCACAATCAAATCAGGCATAAAATATTCTTATTATTGCCTCAAGTTATTGCTTCTTTCCAGTATTAAAAAATACTCCTACGCTTATTTACTGAACTAAAATTGAGCATTCCATTAAATTAAAATTACTTGAACATATTAAGTTATACTTTTGAACATTTGACTAAATAATTGGCTAACAAACTAAGGTTTTTGAAAATTAGAATGCCATTCAATGAAGAAGAGATACTAAACATTTCTCAAAAAAATGTTCTTACGTTCAAGAAAAATATTAAAACTGATTTATGTATAGTTCTTTCCTTAAAATTGACGCTAACACAACAGCAAGACGAAATTTTAAAGACAGACCTTTTTAATTTAACAATGCTATTTATCCGAAATATTCATATGTAGACAATTTATTTCTACAACTAACATTTTCTAGTTGCCTTTAGATGTTATAAAACCGACAAAAACAAAAAAAATTAGTGATACTGCTCTCAGTAAGTTACAAGAATAAATATTATCTACTCCAAATTTACCAACAATCCACAAATGTTCACTTTGATGTAGCACTGTCCCTCAATGAAAAATATGAAATGGGAAAACATTATCTTGTAGTTCAAACAGTTATCAGTTGTATAACTCGTCCTAAAAAAATAAGTATGAGTAGATTTTAATAAAATAGAATTTATCACCATGAGAAACAAGTACACGTTCAATTTACTTGTTCAAGGGAATCCTTAAAATGGTTTTGGAAGTAATGTGGATATCCATTTAAATAAAAGCAGAATCTCAAAATTCGTGGACAATAAATGACGCCTTCTATGAGATTTATAGTTATTTTTCCCGTCTCCTTTGAAGAAACTGATAAAAAAATTATTTATTTATAAAAGACTTTTCACGCCAAAATGGTCTTGATTTATGGGTTTTTACTACAAGTGTTTTAAATCTGAACGTACTGCATCCAACAACTTTTTCCCTGTAGCAGTAACTTAAAAATGATAAATCGCTGCCAAGTCTGAAATAGTAGTACTTCGTCGTCTGAATAAAGAAGCTCAATGGATTTCATTCCAACAACAAATCAAATTCATATAAATTTGAAATTGTGTAAGGTCAACTTCTGGATTTTATTGTAATTGTAGGTTAATCTGGTAATTTATGAAATTGGTCCATATTCTCTTGTAGAAGTAATAATTAAATTATTTTCATTCAATTGAATTGTCTCTCAAAAGTGATCTTCCATGTGTATTTTATAATATCTCCAAATCCTGAAAAGTAAGCATTATCTTTATGAAATGGTTTGGTTTGTTTGTAAGATCAACGACCTATTTTTGTGCACAATATCGGCTAATCAGGCCCGGGCCTACAGCTTAACGTGGATTCAGAACCACAACGAACATCCATACCTAACCCAGGATTCGAACCCGGCACGTCTGACATGCGAGGTTGATTGATTATGGACATGACATGATTATGTGAAAAGGTGATAAAACTCGATGTATAATATATTTTCAAAGAGGCGGCTTTTCACAAGTAACAAATCAATTCGTATTAAAACTAATGTTTGTGAATCTTTTCAAACTGAGCAACAAAAAGCAATAAAATATTTTAACACAACTTCAGTGCATCAGATATATGTTATGACTTCATATTTGCAAATGAAATCTAAGTGTATTGCACTTGACTCCATATTCTGGTTTACTCACAATACTTTAACATCTATTCTAATATTCTACATAACACAATAATAAATTTAAAATTTAAAAACATAATGGCTTATGCAAAACGTGATTTTTAATAATGAAAAATAGTTTTTATGGGTAAGAGCTCTTAAAAACGACTGTTACGTAATCAAACACTCTGCATGTCAGTACTTACATTTAACAATTACATTTTTCTTTTACTCGTAACTTTTTGCTGGAGAGCGAATTGTTTATAAAATATGTGATGCAGATATCTGAAAAACGTTTCAGTAGTAATACCTGCATTTAGGAGGTTTCAGTCAAGAAAATCATTGAAATTAAACATAGCTTCTATGCATGAGTTTTTTTTAATTGTAACGACTGTAAATAATGCAATTAAAAAAAATACATGTTTTTATGAATATTTACAAAACTAGTTTATTCTGTGAGTTTAAAATATAAAATGTTATGCTTGTGAATTCCCTTGGTCTGTGATATCTAAATACGTTTTTAGGTACAAATAATATAAAATCTGAATTTTTCAAAGCAGTTTTAAAATATTTATGTTTTCGAAATGCCCTTATTTTATTTTATTTGTTGTCTACTTTTAAGCATTAATAGGATATTTTCCCACGGACTTCCATTTAAATCAAATAACTTTTCTTATTCTTCAAGCCAGACATACAAAAGTTAGTACAGTCTTGGATAAAATTTATGATCATCTCTAGACATGTACTTTAACAAATTTAACGTATATCAATAACCAATTACCAATGTAGATGTGTAGAGGATGTGTAATGTAGATATGTTAATTTTTCTCATATATCTTTGAGTAAAAATAAATCGGTCATTAAGAGCAGGACAAATAATAAACATAAAAATTTTTAACATAAAAATGCATTCCTTTCAGTTTCTCTTTTTTTTACAAGAAATGTAAATAATTCGTGACTTAAAATGTCAAGACTCAAACTAAGAAGCGACGTAAAATCCCAAATACTGAAATCACTCTTGATGGGAATATGGAAGATATATTAAAGTCCCAACGACAGAAATAACTTTTTAGACTTTTCATGACATGCATTATGCATGAGCGAGGTAGAAAGTTTCTGAACAGGTGACGCATCTTCTTTGAAATTTGCGCATCTGTAATATCTGGAAGAGACATGTCTAAATATTTTCAGATATTTCTTAGCACTGCCATTTCTTGAAGACGTTAAAAAAGCGCCGTCTATTGGTTGTCGTTTGAAATTTAGCTGCTGAGAAGGTCTAATGGAAGTTCTTTGTATTACGGGAAGTATCTCATTTGAATTTTAAATCGGGTATTTTGATATGGTAATTCGTATCTGCTGCGGTTCTTTGTTTGCACTTTTAATTGACTTTATAGTTAAAGAACCTCTGGTGATAAAATGTCAGAAAAATCTTTCCCGTTTCATTAGCTTCTTTTAGAAGTTGGGATCACTGCATAATTTAATTCGTTGTTCGGGATCTATTACACATTTCTGAGATAGCTTAAAATACTTTTATGAAAAATAAGTTAAGAGTTAAGGGATGAATGTCCTAAGATATATTGTTCAGCATAATTTTATAAGTTCGGGACAAGTTCTGTGCCTACCTTAACTGTAGAATAATAGTGACTTTTGTTATACAATGAGAACTAAAGTTATTTTAAATACTGTTTTCATTACATTTTATAGATCAAATTTTGATTAAATTGATACTTAATAATGAAAAATGATTGAACACTACTAACCGCATCCATATCAATAGTACTAAATTTTAAATTAATAAAAAACATAAAAGTAAAACGACTCAAACTAAATAGGGTATAACAACTACTAAAAGCATAGTAACAAAAATAGTATTATAAGTTACTTATTATAATTAGTATTTCAATATTCGAAAGATTTTTTTAAAACAAAGGATGACAAAACATAAACCACATTAAAATTTACTTTTCAAATTTAAGGTAAGAAAGCTTCCAAAACCAAAAAAATACATATACATATCTTGAATTACATTTAATGAATATTAATTGAATGATTATATTTATTTTTGAAACAATAAAATAAGTAGTGAAATTATTTATGATGTGCTTTTTAATTTCCTATACAAATAGTTAGTACTTAGAGATATATTAATCCCGTGCTTTTAGAAATGTTAGTTACTTATATTCATCAAATATTTGAACATTTTTTAATACTTTCGGGTTTTTTTTTTAATCAAATTTAGTCACAATTTCAACTTATATTATTTTTAAAACCGAAATTTGTAATAAAATTCTTGAAAATGATTCATTTTTTTCCTTAAAAGTATTTATTAAAAATCCGTGTAGTAAATTTTTATTTTATATTAATTTAAATCAACAAAAATTAAAAGGAAAGACTGAAAGATGATTGCTTCATGAATGATGTTTACCATTTAATAAACGAAGTTAAATATACATTTAATTTTCGTCTTTAAAACATGGACACATTCTTCATGTCACACCCTTAACTACTCTTTTAACAAATTCTGTGCTTTATTCTATCTAGAATAAAGCATATATAGTACTATAAAATAACGACAGAAAAGCAGACTTTGTCACACTACAATATCTCTTATTCCACCATTTTTCGAAGTTATATCATTAAACACCAGATATGTCTTTTGGAGACACACAATTCACTTTTTTGTTTTATAACCCACAAGCTTTTATATAGATGAACAAACATTTGTTTTGATTCCCTAAAAAAAGAGACTGGTTGTCTACGAAAAGTTGGCAATAACGAATGTTCTTTGGCGAGACAAAAGGGTAAAGAATGGGTGGAGAGGAAATGGATGAAAGTGACCCAGATCTCTTTTATTAATCCATTTTCTTCTCTTTCATATTTTCTGCTCCAGTGATTTGCGTCGCATGCTATGTTTAGAAGCAGAAATCTGCGACGTCACAGGTAAGATTGTTTGGCAGAGTTTTGTTTATTTTTACCACAATACCCACAAACATTGGACAATTTTAGAGCAACAAAAAGTATATAAACTGTAACTGAAAAGTTGGGACTGCTTTTAGAGAAGGTTTCGAAAGTGTTATTCTTTTGAAGATAAGTATAACAAAAGAAAATAGATTATCTAAGTTAAAAATGACAAGACAGTTTTGGTGAAAATTAAAATAGTTTCTTTGGTTTACTTTTCTAGATAATTTAGTATCATTTTGCTTAATATTTGGCTTGAGACCTTTACATGAATTCAAGAATTTATTTGAAAATATAATTGTGTAGATAAAAGGAAATATTTTGAATCTGAAAACTTTATTATAAGTGAGAAGATAATCAATAAAACGTTCAATATCAGAGTTTAAAATTATATTATTAAGCAGCATATCAAATTTATTAAAAATTTCACTAAACTCGAAAGTATTTAACTGCAAGTACTTTTTTCAAAAAATTCTTCTAAGTTTCTTTTTAGAATAAAATAATTTAATTACCTCTACCAAAGAATTTTAACTTTTTTAACACAATGCGTTCCTTATAAAAAAAAAAACTTGATATTTATATTCAAATACCAACTCTATTAGTTCGTATTTCCACACGACATCCCATATCCTATTAAAATATAAATTCATATGAAGAGAAAGTGACTTTAAAAATTGCTTTGGATTCAATATATGAATGCATTAGAGAGAAATATGAAAAAAATATAGTTATTATGTTCAAATAGGGATGAAAAGTAATAAATTAATAGCATAAAAAGGGCTTTATTGAAATTACGAAAATCGTGAATTTAGCTTGGGTTGATACTAAATTACTGAATTGATTACTAAAATAACCCATTTACTCATTTTGAGATTTTTTTTCATGTTTCATGCAGTGAAGCTGCATTTTAACGAAAATTATAAATGAATGTTCAAATAACCTTCAACAAATCCCATGTAATATTTTAATCAGCTAGTCCAACTGAATGTATTGATAAAAATTGGTTAGTATATAATATAATAAAGATCAGGAAAAAACTTCAACCAATATTTTCAACACTTATTATACTTATTAATGTTTCCTACAGTTCCTTTTAGCACGTAATGAAGTAATAAACATTAAATATGTATATAGGGTATTTTTGGGTAACAAAAGCTATAGATCATTTGAGCTTACGTAAATAAATACTTGTAACATTTACTAAAATATAAAATTGAAGACAAATAAGCAAAACTTAATTAATTGTTGATGTACCTAATTGATTCCAACTCAATAACTTAAACTAATAGAAAAAACTTCCAACCACTCTTGAAATTAAATAAATTCCAAATATTTTAAAGGAACACATTTTCAATTTAAAAAATTTAACTTCTTAAATTTATAAATAGTTGCAGGCACTTTAATATTAACTTCTTTATCCTCCTATGGTTATACAAAAATTCTAGATAGATCTCGCTATAATATCATCTTCAATCTCACCGAGTTGCGTTCTGTTAAACCAAATTAAGTTATCCGTCAGATTTAAAATCGGTTACATATTAAAGACAAAGTTAAATTCCTATTTAAATCAATAAAAATCGCCCCTGTCAAAAAACTAAATTAAATATACGCGTAGACTAATCAATTCATATTTTCCAATTCATTAGTAAGCTATAAAATATTAACTTCCATAAATTAATCTCTAGAGGTACATTTCAAACCACATTTTAATATCGTAATGGATCAATAAATGAAAACTTTTTCCCAAATCCCATAACCCAGCTCCCCTCCTTACCAAACCTAAGTATACAAAACAGCACATTTCAAATTAACAGCCATCAAACGATTCCGTAACAACAAAAATATCCCTTTCCATAAGTTAGCATCGGGAATATATTTCTCCCCATCGCATGATCAGGATAATGGTCAATTCAGAAAAAGCTGTCTGCCTCGAAATAGAACATCACGAAAGAAGTTCGATCGATGTAACTTACTTTACTTCACCAAACGTGCCCAGCGAGATTAATTTGTGGCCGTATTTGAGCCTTACACATGTCCCCAACTATCTTTTCGGGAAAGTGGCTTTCGGCTACGTTCTCCCCAGACCCCCCAAAGATCTCTCATGGATAAAAGTTGTTGCGATGGGACATTAACTTTTAGCCTTCCATAAAAGTTATCATTCGTGATGGATAGGAAATTTATAGAAGTTTTGCTTTTGTACTATGTTTTTGTTCTCAAGGTTAAATAAAAGTTTTATGCCTTTCTAAAAGCCGTTTGGGACTGTGGGAGTTTGATGAGTGATAAGAGAAAGTTCGAAGCTGTATCAATCTACTCTGTTTGCTCTATAATGTCAGTGGGGTTTGGTACTTAATATTTTGATATAATAATTCTTGGTTTGTCCTTTCATTAAAATAGTGATCTTATGAAAATTTCAATTAGAAACTTTACAATTTCTACTCTTTTTATTTAAATTATACAAATAAAATCGCTTCTAAAATATTAAATGAATAAACTTTAATAAAGTTCTTCTTATTCCTTCAGTAAAATTTCACAATTCGAAATGTATTGGCTAATCGAATTTTTCTGATTGTGACTTCTATAGTCTAGGAGCTAGGTTCAAGTAATTTTATTTAACTAGTATCTGTGCTAATTAGTATATCTAGATTATTGTACACTTAAATATGTGAAAACTGCAATTTATTTAAATTGTTGCGCAGCTGTATATTATTCTACTGTGATACATTATTTTTCTGTCAACATCAACTGATGTTAAGTGACATGTAAAGGAGCCTACTGGAAAGAAAATGGAAGGTAAAGAATAAAGTTACAATTCAATGGTATTAAAATGTGAACGCAAGTACATGTTTTATAGCTTTGGGAAATTTCTTATTTTTAATGCCTACTAAAGTGAGTTTCATGTTTCCAAGTTTCCTGATTACCCAAAAAATAGAAGATGATCTAAAATAATAATTACTTATTGAAAGAGCAGATATTAAAAAACGTCAACAAGTAGAATATATTCTTAGAAGATGATAATAGGATATGAAGGTTTCCATTCCTTTCATGAGACTTGTACCGTTATTTATTACCGCGATGCTAACAAAGCACAAATAATTTATTAGATGATTACCTTTCATGTATTTGTAGTGATGAATTGGGAGTCTCAGCTATATTTATAAATATATGAGAAAACACCTCTGCAGCAATATAAAGGAAGGATTTTTCAAAAATGTGCTTTCAGTGCTTGGTTTTTTCAGTATTTAATTTAAATAAAAGCAAATATTTGCTTTTTGTTATTAATCTTTCTAAATATAAGGCAAAGCTCTCTCACACTCACTCACTTATGATTAATTCTCTCACTTCCCACATGGTTATCACTCTGAAAATTGATACAAATATCAACAATGGTAAACATAGAAAAAGTAAACTGTTACTATTTCGATTAACCGTCTTTAAGGAGTGGAAACGGGGTTAAACATTCCAAACGAGGGATATTCGAATGTCCCACTTCCTACATGGTCACAATTCTTAAAATTTGTACAATAGTCAACAAAGACAAACATAGAAAAATTAAGTTATTCCGATCTCTATTAACCCACTTTAAGGGGTTAAAAAGGGGCTAAAAGTTTCAAACGAGGCATATTCGAATGTCTCACTTCCCATATAGTCAAAACCCTGAAAATTGGTACAATAGTCAACAAAGACAAACATAGAAAAAGTAAGATATTCCGATCTTGATTAAACCACTTTAAGGGGTGTAAAATGGGTTAAAAGAGAGAAAATAAGTCCATATTAAAATTATAATTTTGTCATTATAAATTAACAAATGTGAAAAAATATAAAAATAGTGTTGTTGTTGTTGTTTCTAATCTCCAACCCAGTTGGACGGTTTCAAACCACATTAAGGAATACGATGACCTACAAAAAGACGAGAAAGGGAGAAGAATAAATTTCCTCCCAAACGAAACACAAACAGTCCAAGATGTGTTCAGCTGAAGCCTGGTGTTGGTGGCACTTTGAGCAAAGAGTGTAATTTTTCGTGCCTTTAGAGAAGGTATTTAATTTTATAAGTGTGTATGTAAAGTTGCATTTTTTTTTTCAGTTTTATGAAATAATTTTGCATATAACAATCTGTTATAAGGAAAATTAGTATTGTTTAAAATTCTGGAAAAAAAATTGAAAAAAGTGGGCATGCTTTTTCACCGTAGTCTGCCCATATTCTTATAGTAGTATATTTTGTTGCTTTCAAGATGCATGTATTATATAGTGACTAAATATTATGATTTATTTAATTTTAATTTATTTGATTCTTCTCAATGTCAGTTTATAAACATATTTTTTCTTTGGAATATCTCACTGCTAGAAGATTGAAAAAAGCTAATTCAAAAACACAACAAAAAACATAATTGTAAGTTGTAAACTACATTTATAAAAACACAAAAGTATAAGAAAGCTTTGAAAAAACTAATTCAAAAACACAACAAAAAGCATAACTGTAAGTTGTAAACTACATTTATAAAAACACAAAAGTATAAGAAAGCTTTGAAAAAACTAATTAAAAAACACAAAAAAAAACATAATTGTAAGTTGTAAACTACTGTTATAAAAACACAAAAGTATAAGACAGCTTTGCATGTCTACAAGAAAGAGTTTCTTTTAATAGAGAAATTTAAATTATGCTGTTCTTTTGAAAATTTTGAAGTCTTAAATATTGCCAGATAACTGAAGAGGCATTAATCAATTTGAAGAGTTTATACCTGTTCCAAAAAAAATTTAAGTTTTTAAATCCTGTTCAATGAGATAAACATTTCTAGATTACCCATTCTTCAATACCACATTATTTCAATAAGTACATTTTTACGAATCCTTAATTCCCCATTTATTCATTCAACCATACGTTATTAAAAGCAATCTTGGCAAAAATATAAATGCTTAAGCGCTTCTTGTAATTTGAAATTAGAAATATTTGGCTATTCTAATATAGCCGAACGACCGATTGTGTTCGCAATGGATGAAGGAAAGTCATTTTATTTTCTTAGAATAAAAGATAAGGTATTGGAGTTTCCGAAATTTGATGGCATAAATGGGACGTCAAATTGGAAATGGGTTTTATACAAGTTTACAATGGATTGTGGTTTCTCTAAGATAGGAATAAAACAATTTGTAAGAAAAAATCCACGAGAATTCCACAACGACCACAAAAGACTCAATTTGTAGGAAGTAGGTCAATTTTAGTAGATCACGAGGAATAATATTGGTATCAATATCGATCCCTCTCAAGTTATTTATATAAAGAGGCCAAGTAGGGCAGATTTCAATAGACTTCAGATGGTATTTTTCTGCAACGTTAAAATTGTATTTTGTGTTCAAATTGTTATTTTTACATCAGTAGATTTAGTGATGAATCATGAACCTCTATGTTCAACTTTACTAAAATAGATAATACTAAAATTCAAACAGGTATATCCAATGCCTAGTGATAGGACATATCCCATATTGATCCTTCCTGAATATTGTACTTCCTAAAACTCGTACCTTACAATATGTAGGCTAACTAAATAGTACATTTTAGCAGACGTACTTTGATAATTTAATCTTTACGTAGCCTATGCCTATCTTTAATGTGTAATACGAATTGCACAAGAGATCTTACAAAATTGGAAAATAAGATTGCTTTGATTACTTAACCACTACATAAAGTAGATCCATCTTCAATGTGTAATATATTAATTTCACAGAAATTCCTTACTTGATTAGGAAATGAGCTTAAATTAGATCTTAAGAAGATGGAGTCTGCGAAAGTAAGCTAAAAGAGTTTAAGTTAACTTCTTATATTGTTTGTAGGTAAAAAGTTTTTTTATAAGACATATCTGAATGTGCAAACCTAATCTTTCCTGATTGGAAATAAGCTTTAAAATAACTTTCAGTTCTAAGCATTAGAGTTTGAAGAAAATATTTTGTGTTTTTTTTCATTGTGGTTCAGTAAGTAATTTTGTGTTTGTAGAATTTACAAGAAAGTACAACAAAGTGTTCTTTACGGAGAAAGTTAAGATATCAAAAAATAAACTAAAATTATGAATTAATTTTATTAAATCTTGTCTTGAACTGAAAATTACCATTTTAGTTGCATTAAAAGGCTGACTTTAAAATGAAACTGCTTCACCTAAATATGAAAGGAGAAACTTCTAGGTCGTTATTTTTTATGGGTATTCCTGAATATTTTTTTTCTCATTGAAACATAAAATGTAGCGTATTAAATATAATGTTTTATACAATTATTAAATAGAATGACTAAAATTTATGAAATTTTACATTTTTTCTTATATAATTTCAATGTTGCTGCATTAGAATTCTGTACCTATTTTTCAATAGAATATGTTATTTAATTTAAAAGTGAAAAAACTATTATTCCTTTTTATCATAGAGAATATTTAATTGAAAAAAACCCTATGGCATGGGTAGAATTCAACAAAATGTAAGCTTCTACTGAAAGGCAATATTTGACTTTCTGATTATAATGAGAAGCTGTGTTGAAAACTATCATGATGCCTAACTTACTATTGTAGCTAATGGTGTTAATTATTATTATTTTTTAATTTATGTCGAGTGCAAAATTACAAACTATTTTTTTTTAATGTGCCCTTCTCCCCTCCAATTCGAAATCATTTTATATCCTTATTCTTCGGAGTTTATTTATATAATTTGAATTATTTATTTAATCTACTGTTTAATATGTGCTGGATATGTTTTGATGCTTCAGTATAAATGCCCTCAATTCACCTCTATTGTTACAATTCAACTTTATAGTTACAATTCAACTTTATTGTTACTATGATAAATGTTAATTAGAATAATAAATGTTTCAATTTTAATGAAATTTATCAGCTTATCTTTTTCAAATCTTTTTTTATTTACAATTTTTTTTTTTTTTTTTAATTATGTTTTTGTTTTAAGAAATTAACAATAGATGAAATGTGTATTTCCTAAAACGCAAGAGGTAAGTTGAGTGGTTAGTTAATATCCAAATTTTATATATTAGACAGTGTTATTAGACTACATGATATATAATATATACTATCTTTAATTAACTAGCAGATCTAAAGTTAACTCATATTTCATCTTGTTTCTACAAGTCAATAATCTGATTACAGCAGTTTTTGGCTAAGGAAATTTCAGATTAAGCTTTCATAACTACGAAAAAGTAGTGAATTGAAACAATTAAACGCATATTTTATTTAAAAAATCTTTTAATCAGTATAACATGTTATATAAAATCAAAAATTTAAATAATTGTATTATATAATATTAGTATAAAGTATAAGAAACTACTCTTTTTTTTTTTTTTTTTTTTTTGTTTGTCTGTATATAGAAATCGGTGATATGCAATTTTTGATAAAAACCACCAAATTGCAGAGATAACTCATCCAAACTAACAACCTTCAAATATTATAATTCCTATAAGAGGGCTGCTAACCCTATTAAAAAACCGTAAACGTTTTAGCTTGGGGATATTTAAGCGTCATTTAATAGTGTAAATATTTAGGCTTAGTGACAACTGCGCCAAATGGTACACGTCTAACGGAAGAACATCTTTTTATTTAACTTGATGTCGTAAATACGCAACACAAAAGGGAAAGCAATTTTGCAACATTTACATTCGATTTGTCGAAAACAATGCAGATTACTTAAAATGAGTTACTAACGTGTGGAAATTGGAATCGAAAGTTTCATTCCAATAAAAAAAAACAATCGCAATAAATTTATTTCCGTATGATACCAAGAGAAGAATCCAAATTTTTGTTCTGTAAAACCAAAAGTAAATTACAGAGGGAACAATAAAAATATTCGAATAATGGCGATTTCGTAGAACATTGTCTTACGACCAACCCAGATTGCATCAGACCTTCGTCTTTCAAGAAATAACATTCACAGAAAATACATGTATATAAAAAAACACTAGTTAATTGAAAACTGCGAAAGAGACTGGCTTTAAAAAAAATGTCACAATTGTAATATATTGCACTACTTTCTTGTTCACATATCTCTATGGCGACAAATGATATTCCGACATCTTCTGTGATGAAAAAGAAGAGAAACAGTTAATTCAATTCAAACACTCTAGAGTGCGTTTTCCCAACACATTATTGCAAGCACATAGAAATTAAATATTTATTTGTGTTGACTTATTGCACTATAAATAAAAAAGTGAGTGGGGGTAATAAAGAAATAATTTAAATATCAAGTTTGCAATTTTAATCAACAGAAGTCAACTTCTTCAATATGACTATGGTGGAAATTTGTATTCTTTCATACATAATCAAATACTTCGAACGTTAATAAAATTAATGTTTTGAAACATTAACCATATTATTTATATTCAGGCGTATTCATTATTTAATAGATAACAATTATTTTAATTTGGTTTAAAAATGTAAAATAAAACAATCAATAATTCGATTTGGAAACAAGAAAAACAATCAACTTTAAAATTCAACTATGAATGAAATTAAAACAAAAAATAATCCATTACAGTTCTAAATGATTTGCCATTTTAATGGGCTAACCAAGTGTAGTTCGAACTCTTTCATACACGATTTAAGCATTAAGCATTTTTTAAGCATTAAACTCAACTGAAATAAAACATAAAACCATTCACTTTCCGCTCAGCTATCCATAAAAAGCATAAACAACGAATTGTGGAACACCGCATGGCCATCCTTGTCAGCAATTTAAACAAAGAAAAACCTACCAAATAGATAAAGAATGATTAATGAAATGTCTTCTCTCTTTCAATTTATCGACAGTGCAATCGATGCAAATTTCGAAAAAGTAGTTTCCGAAGCCAAATGTTTCTAAATGACTAATGGCCCGCGATCAGATTGGGTGAAATCGAATTGTTAACGGCAAAGGGAGTTTTTCTCCAACAAAAGAAATTTATTTTTGCAGATTGATGATCCAAATTGAAAGTTAGTCAATCGAAATTGAATCAGAATCAACGCAAACTACGTAAAAACTGTTGCTGCAGTCACCGCATGTTGTAAGGATGTTTAATGGTGTTTGTAAACTTTTATTCGTTTTTATTGAGGTAGTTTTACGTCATTAGTAAAATTCTGAAAGCGATTGAATCATTACTTAACCATTTTGCAATAGAAAAATGCTAGGTGTAAATTCGTTGCACATTCATATTGAACAGCATTCAAATATTATCGCACAATCGAATACTTGTACTCATGAAAAGATGTTTTTATTCCTAAAATATATCAGTTCTAACTCAACAGCTGTTCATTTTATTAACTAATATATAAAATTATTCGATTTTAGAGGAATGAGCAACTAAAAAAATCTTGTCTCAAAAAACCGCTATAAATGATGCAAAATGGCAATTCACCTAAAATATATGTAACTGTTACTGTAACATGTTACATTAATAAGAACATGAACAAGTAATTGACTCACTTTTGAAACACTAATAGTAAAATTGAAAATACTTTCTTTCATTAATTAGATAACATAAAAACCTAGTATTGTTTTAACAAATTATTAAAACTCTAGAGAATCATTTTTATTGTGGAATTGTGAGTTAAAATTCAAAATACCGATGATAAATTGCTTAAACAATCGGCAAGCCGTATTAAGATACTCATTATGGATACATTAAAAAAAATTAATTCATCCAACAGTTATTAAGTAATAACAATATTTCAAATACAAAAACCATGTTGAAATATTTAAAGAGTTTAATCGTGGACACTATTCAAACAATATAAATGAGATGGATATTTATTCAATCAAATGCAGATAGATATATTTTTTTTCGACATAAGAGAGTTAAGTATGGGTAAGAGGTTGAAAATGATCAAAGAACTCCGACATGTGTAATTTTGACAGGACACTGCTCTGCCTCTAAGATATCATTTCACTTTTTTGCTAGGTAATACGTTTAAAATCTAAATTTCAAAGATATAGCACTATTTTTAATACACGCAGGAAATCAAAAAATAAATCAGGTGAAAAAAAGACATGTACTCAGATTTTAACATATTTTGACTTATACAATTTGAGATAATGCTTGTTCATTATTGAAACAGTGTCCAAAATTGTTAATGTGCTTTAAAGCAGAACAAAAGTTAGCTTTAAAAAAACCTAAATTTTACGATAGAAATATGATTTGCAAATAATATAAAGTGACATTAAAGTAAATTAAGAAATATACTGCAACTTGACAAAATGGCCTCTTCCTGCAAAATCCTAATAAAGTCCATTTCAACATAAAAAGCACACGATATATTTATGATACCTGTTTTTACATTTGTTGATTCCGCCTGCTTTGAAACCAGTAAATATGATTTTATTTGAATATCTGCAAAGTTATATAAAAAACTTGATCCTTACTAAAACAACAGATACAAACCGTTTCATCTAATTGAATACGCACACTTTCCATTTTAATAGAGGTGGTCAAAACATTTATACCTCAAAACCGCCCTTAACCACGTTCATCACATGCTACAACTTCCACTCCTTTCGTATAACAGAACCGCATCCCCAAATCATGTAATCGCATCCTTCTGGCAATCAAATTAACATAATGAAATGATTAGGCTTGTTAAGATGTAAGAATTGTTTTCCCTATAAGAGGTTAACGGCATTTGTAACTGTGGCATATAATAGCCATAATATCTTCTCCGATTATCGCAAAAGTTTCTTTGTTGGAGCTTTAATTGAGGTGATACATTAGGTCTTATTAAATCTCGAATTATTCGTATTTGTTTTGATTACATACAGAACCAATTAATCTATAGATACACTTAGCCTACAACTGTTCTAAAACGTTAAAATATAACCCAATTGATATATAGATATACTTTTCATACAACTGTTCTATAACGTTAAAATATAAATGATAATTCTTTGCATCCATCAGCATGGATGTTTATTCCTTTGCGACACTTTGAGATTAATATATTATGAGTTAACTTCTTCAAGAAATACTTTTAACTAGGGGTGTGGAACATCGCACAACTTTCAATTACAGGCCAGTATGGCGATATTATATTTTGCGATAATTCTTATATGGAAATTAGAGGAGGGGGAGGGACATCGCCAAAATTGTGATTTTGGCAATGTACTTTTCGATAATCCTTATATTATCCTTTATTATAAGTGAAACTGAGGGGAGAAGAAAAAACGATCATTGGTGAGGTATGTTCAAGGAAAGAGAACTCTGTGTTGAAGGCATTCGTTTTTCAACTTTTTACGCCATTAAAGCATTTTTGCGAGAATTTCGGAGGTGGTGATGCTTAGAACACCTTAAGAGACATTAACACAGCGATTTTTATCAAAATCGTTGGAGCCATTTTTAGCAATCATTGAAAAACATGATTTTTTCAATGGCAGCTACCTTATGCAGATGTGTGATTTTGACGAAAACCTTAATGATAGATCCCATGGCTACCAGCAACCCGCATACCAAATTTGTACATCGTAGGTCAGTTTGTTCGGGAGTTATGCTGACACATACAGACAGGCATTTTTTATAGATCACTTTTTTGAAATCAGAGTGTTCCAAAACGTGGAGTATTGCAAGAAAATTGAAATTTTTTTGACCGAATGCTATACTTTCATTACCCTATAATACATATGTGTAATTGAAAGTAAAAATGGATTAGCTAGACAGTATGAATCATTATAAAAATGCTTAAAATACCACTTTTACAGAAAAAAATACTGAGTTTGAGTTGCGACAAAATTCAAAACATTTGGGGACTAAGAATATTCAAGTATTCGATATTTCGGATAACCAATCATTTATGAAAATAATTTTACCAATGTTATAGAAGCAATATAAAATAAAGAAACAGTGATATTAAACACAACGCTATATATTTTTATGTCACATCTTAGAAATAACCTTACATAATGTAATATTACATTAAAGTAGGCCTAAAATTTAGAAGAAAAAGTACAATTTTTTTTATTTGCTGGTAAGAACCTTTTCGTTAACCTATGCTTTGATTGATCTATATTCGGAAAATCGATGCTTTAAACACTAACGAAATTACATTATCTCATAATCAGGATAATTAGAAAAAGAACCAATTTTGAAATTCCCAAAGAAAAAGCTACTGGACATGACCATACAGGAAAAAACTTTAATGTTCGGAAAACTGAACTGAGCATTAATAAGCTTTTCTACTGTCACAAATTTACCCATAAAAACAAAGTTTTTACAATCAATCCTTTACCTGTATTTCCAACTTTTATATACGATTGCAACTTCCCTAGTAGCACAACACTGGCCAAAATCGCTCTATATTGGCTAATCCCTATGTGGACGGTCATAAACTGGCGTTATTACGGATCTTGGCCATATTGCCGAATAGTGGATAAAATATACCAAAATTTTTGAAATGTTGATGAACAGTTTTAAAATTTAAATATTTTTATAAGAAAGGACGGTGGACTGAAACATATATTTTGTAACGTTTTAGATGCTTTTTTTTTTTTTTTTTTTTTTTTTAAATCCTTATTTTGAAAGATGCTTGAATTTCAGCCAGGATTGACCATGGACGCCGGCAGAAGGGTGCACTTGTAGACCGCGGCTTTTGAAAATTTAAAAAAAAAAAAAAAAAAAAAAAATTAGAAAACTAGAAGAAAGGTAATTTTTTTTTTTTTTTTTTTTTTTTAAATATAAATGCCGTTTTGAAACTGGTTTACGTATAGAATGTGCATCTGTTTATATATATATTTTAAAGTCTCTGGTGTATTTCATTTTTGTTTTTAAAGTTGTTTGTTTTTCTTGAAGCAGAGGTAAGCCAGAGAGCCAGTATATAAGACTATTGAGCATTGGATAGAAGAAGAAATATTTATAAAAGTATTAGATATGAGATCTTAAAATCTTTTTTAGAATACATTGATCATATACGGTGAATTTTTTTTAATTATTCCTAATATGAATATTAATGCATAATTATTAATTAACATTTCTGAAAAATTAGCGATTTGATTTAAAAATCTAACAGTCTTGTACCCCTTTCAAAATTTGTCCTGCCAGCGTCCATGGGATTGGCTAATCTTCCAGAATCCCACTTTCCGACATTTGCTAATACTGCTGTGTTACCTGAGTAATTTAAACGATTTTGGGCTCGGATCAAACCTTCATAGTGTTTGAACTTTACGAAGGAAATCAATGATACCGTGCCATTGAAGAGCTTTTTTCGTCATGGCGCGGAATCCCAAAACTTGATAGAATGCATTGTAATCAACAATAAGTCTATCTGCCATTTCAGCTGAATTGGATGACGGTAAATGTGTTAAATAAGGCCTTCACAGCGTCTAGAAGCGTGCTTAAAAGCGCCCTTTTAGTGACAGTCCCTAAAACTCGGTTGCATGCATTTCCAACGACAACGAATCTATATGCCAAGTTACAGCACGATTAGAATACAGCAAATATATTAATTTTAAAAAAGTTAATAAAAAAGATTTAATAAAGGTTTAGTTTTAAACATTTTGTAATGTTCAAGTTATGAGACTTCTTTTAAACACTAAAAAACTATAGAAACTGGAACTGTTCACACGAATAAAGATTTTGGTGTTCGATTTGAAAATAACGCGGAGAAACATTAGGGAAACAGCATGTGCAGCAAATGTTAGAAATACGGAGATTCATGAATAAAACTATCTCCCTTGTACTGGACGTCAATCAATATAACTTTCTCATCCATGCATATTTCTTTTAAATCGTTTTTGAGTTTGCGAGAAATAGAAAGTGACGGTTTCAGAAGAATACCTGTATATCGATCATTTTTCATCTGGAGAAGAAACAAAAAATGAAAAGTTCTTTAAATAAAAAGAAACTTGTATACATAAGTTGCAATGTCAGATTCATGAATACCAGTGCTGACAGAAGATAGTATGAACTGATATATATTTGAAAAGAATACAGAGTATGAGTTTTTCAAACATTTCTCTTCAATAGATAGATTTTTGTGGAACTGAATTCAAAGAAAGCTTAAAAGTTGAGTACTTTAGATACATATATATAAAATGACATTATTGCACAATAAGTAACTATGATTTAAATTTGTAAGCATATTTTTTTCACTTGGGACTTAAAACACATTATTCAAACTTTAACACAAGGAACTAAACATTCAATAATTTTAATGAATGTTAATATTTTTAAATTCATTACAAGTTGGGTGGGATAGTGAAAATATTGGTTTAATATACTTTCTACTCCTCTTAGTGAAAATTGTCAAATAATCTCTTTACATTTTCGATAACTTATAGAATAAATTATATTAAAAAAATTTTATGCAACATGGGAATCTTACCAATTATAAATAAATTAAGTCCAAAATCCAAACGTCACCTTATATTTCGCTGTTTAGTTTAAAAAAAAAAAAAAAAAAAAAGATGCAAAGTAGATCTGGAAATACTTTCCTTCAGATATTGGATTTCAAGTGCATAAGATAAGGAAAAACTCCATTTATTTTCAACCATCAATTTATCTTTATTCCGAACATCTCTCTTTCTGGAATCAGATTTGTTTATGTTCTACTTCGTAGGCAACAGAAAAGGCCTTTACGTTTCGGATACAAAGTCTTTTCAAACGTAAACTAACTCCACAAGTTCTGTCTCCTTCCTATGAAAATGCACAAATGTTCGGAATTGAAAATCTCATTTCTTTCTTGGTACCTAGGTTTCGCATGAATGAAATCCAGTTGCTTTTTCCTTTCTGCTATTTCCTATAATGTATGCATTCTACTAAACCCATTCATTCTCATATATATATATATATATATATATATATATATATATATATATATATATATATATATATATATATATTATTTTTTTGTATTAAAAATAGAATATCGAATTATTAATTTTATCGCAAGATTTGTATTGCAAATGTTGAAACTAGCGTCATTATAACTTTCGAAATAATACTTTGAATTTGTAAATTTTGCAAATGTACTGCACATTTACTTTATATATTTCATTATCATTTGGTAAATATAGTTTAAAATATGTTTAAATTCTAATTTCAAAATTCGAGTCATTCATTTCATCATGGTATACAACAATAATCTTTTTGACTTTTATAATCTATAGATTTTTATAATCAGTGTTTAATTAAATACATTGCCCTTGCTTTCAAAATGTTAAAACTATCTTTAAACCATCGTCTAATATTTTAAAAATATACACTTATGTTAATTTCAATTGAAATCAAATAAATATCTAAAAAAATTACTTTATTTTATACACTAATTTTATAAATAAGTATATAAAAACTTAAGTTTCGCGTTTTTGAAACGTATCCTCATAATTTCAAGAAAACCAAAAATGAACAAAAGGATATCAACATACAGAACTATAAAAAAACAACCATAAAACTATAAATCTAAGAAATAAATTGGCGACATAAAAGTAAAACTTTAACGATGTGATGAAATATGGAAATTTCTATTCACAGAAGTAAAATAAGAGGGAAATCCATTTTATGGCTAATAGAAATGCAGGCGTCAGTAATCTAACTTTTGGCACACATAAAAGTTTTGTCCATTCAATAATCACAGATAATATACTAGCAGTAAATAATCCAAAAAGGATTTCGTTGTCGTAAAATTTTTCGAATGGATCCCTAAAGAATTTCATAAGGTACTTTCCAACGTAAAACACCAATAAACCAGTAAATAAACCAACATGTTCAGCTGTTGAAAGTAATTATGAAATTCGAGCAATATGAAAGGAACTTGCACAACTCGAGCAAATCTATTTATTCTTCAGCTCTCTGATTAAGTTTGCATGTATTCGCCCCTGTTAATAGCTATTACGAGATTACCTAACTTTTAAAATACTCCTGTATATGGATAGAAATATTTGATGAATGATTGCATTTGTAAGATAATGCTATAAACTTAATAGTAATATAACACAACATGATACACAGAGTTTGATACTTAATATAGAAAATATAAATTTTTATTTATCAATAAATGAGCTTATATCATGTTTTTTTTTTTTTTTTTTTTTTTTTTTTTTTTGTTTTTTTTTTTTTTTTCCCTTCTTTTTTTTTCTTTCTTTCTTTCTTTGTTTTTTTTCTCAAAGGAGTGAATTACTCGAATGAGTTGGTATGCATTCATTCAGTAAATGTTTAAATGCAACGTTGGATTGAAGAATATGAAAATTATAATATAGAGGATATTAACGTTATTGCTACCTCATAGAATTATATCTATGAATTGACAATCACTACCATAACATATAGTGACAACTATAGAGACGCAAATCTCGGTAACAGTGATTATTATATCGTAGTAGCACTCGCCAAAAAACAAACATCACAACAACGTAAATTTCGGTGATAATTCCCACTGAAGCAGCGCAAATCTAGACAATAGCATCCTTTACCTCAGACCACCCCTCAACAATCTAAATAACAGCAATAGAGACTGACATAAAAGTTTTTTACTACTGCCGTTATTTTTATATTATATGATTTTTCAATTGATATAATTATTTATAAAAGAGAAAAAAAATTGTGCTGACTGTTCATTATATGTTGAATACAAAAATCCAATTTCTTCCTTATTTTTCAGAGCTAATCATTCAGTTTGTAGCGAAATATAGATTTATATTTGTGCTTTAAAAATAATCAAGCTTTTAAAGTATTTATGTTTTTTTTTTCTTTTCTCCATAGAATTACTCAAAGTAAGTGAAATTTCATTTTCATACATACATTTTCGATAACATCTTCATATTATTAATACAAAAAAATACATATATTTTTAATATTTTTTAATAAATAAAACTTTTCAAATTGAAAACATTTCTTATTACCACACACATTTATAGCATACATATTTTGGTTAATTTAAAGAAACCATACAGTGTTTTTTTTTTTTTTATCAGCAATGATACAACAAACTTTTTAACTGCTAAAAGTCTTGAAATTTGACACCAATAGTGACTTATAAACAAAATAATCTAAAACATTCCAACGATAAAAATGATACAATATCGAAGACTTATTAGCACGTCAGAGCTGGACAAAGCGAAGGTCCCCCACAACCTCAAAATATCTCCATAAATCCGAGACAATGATATCGTTTGGTGTGAGAATAAAAGATCTTGATCCATCTGACAAACGACGTTGTCACCAGGGAGCTCAGTGGCGAACAATCGGACCGATGCCATCCGATCTAGAGAAATCCAGCCATTGAAAGAGGAATTTTGCTTTCTTTTTCTATGCCCAACATGTTTCTTTTTTTTTTTCTTTTTTTTTTCGGGAAAAGATTTCTTATGTCTTGAGACGGAAGAGAGGTTAAAAAGCTTCCCTGATTTATGGAGGATAATAGAAATGGTAGGACCATAGATGATGGACACTATTTTCTTTTGTTGAAGAATTCGACAGTGAATGTGAGCATATATAGGAATGCTTGAGATAAAGGTAGTGTAAGAATGCGCTTTCTCGATTACATGAATGGTAATGTTTGGTGAGGTTTGGGTGGGGAATACTGAGAATGGCTATAAATGGAGATGTCTTGGTAACCGCAACATTTTTGGGATTTACTATTCCGCTTAGAAGTTTTATTGTTTTATTATTACTTTATATGCTTACATGTCACTTTCGGTCTTGGACATAGTAGTTTGGTTTATTAATAGACATACATAAAATTCTATAACTGAAAACATTTCATACTTCAAGAATATAGCGTTTCTTTCTCGTAATTATTTAAAAATTCTCCATTAAGAGAATATATCAAATACTTTGGCATGAGAGTAATGGATTCACATGTTTCCAATAGAATTTTTAAACGCATATTAAAATGCCTCTTTTGGCACAGATTTACATGGCAATTGGAAATTTCATAGATATTATTAAATAAAAAGTAATATTTTGAAATAAGCACAACACTATTTGTAAATTTGTCATGTGGTTAATTTTATTGTGAATGGGCATAAAAATTATACCAAGTAAGTGGTGAACACTTTCGTACTATTATTTTCACATGATATTCCTTGAACAATCATAAAATAAGATTTCTTAAATTTACTACGTTTAGGAGAAAATATTCATATGAATAGAAGTTTCAACTACTCCTTCTCTGACTTTGTCAAGATAAGTGAATTACGGGAATAACTGGATCCCGAAAAAAAAATGTAAAATTGAATTTTAAATATAGTATTTTCTTATAAAAAATAACTAAGCCTTATAAATTATGTTTATTATTAAAAATTTTAATAATGTAGATATTTATTCTATTTCTTTATAAGTAATATTTCTTTAAGGTTGAATGGGGGTAATCATTTTTCTCTTACAGATTAAATATTAAAAAAAAAAAAAAAAAAAAAAAAAAAAAAAAAAAAAAATCTTTAATTCACTTTACTTACAAGGCTCTTTCACTTTAGTTATAAGTAAAGGCAAACTAATTAAATGGGTAATATTAAAAATAATATCCCGATTTAAGTTTGTTATATATTATATACTGGCAGGTTTGTTATCAATCCTCCATCTTCATTAATCAAATTTTAAATATATTAACTGAAACAATCAGAAACATCAGTTTAATAAATCAATAATTGGAAATAAATTAACTAATGAAGAATAAAGAAAACTTTATAACTCAGTATAACAAATACGTGGGGTAATCTTTAATTTTTTTCTATTTGGTACATATATCAAAGGGAAAAAAACATGGATTCATTAGAATACAAGACGTTTGTTGAATAGCACACATTTAATCTCAATCTCAAAGGTCCTGAAGGGTATTAAATTGCTTCACTAGACATTGTTTCTAAGTGAATAACTTTTGAGCAATACAATACGAATAATTCATATTTAATTTAAATCACTATTTATTCAAGAAGATAAGGAAAGGATGTTAATAACGAAGTATAATTTTATGATAAAAACTGCTGTAAAATGAGAAAATTGAACACGGTTATGTGAGAGTAAGTTTAAATATTATAAAGAAGTTTAAATATAAATTATTTTCTGAAAAACAAAGATATATATAAGTATATTGTAAGAACGTATTTAAATGAATAAAACTAATTTATTTTCATTATTTTTTTGCACTTAAAACCAGATTTCATATTTTAAAACAATATTATGCATGATTTCCTATATTACTTATTGACGTAAAACGTTTCATCATGAAATTGAATTTTTCCTCTTGTAATCTTTCTAATTATAATCAAAATGAAATCCGATCAATTCAAATAATTTAAAGAAAATAAACTTCAAACGCATACATTTTCAAGAAAAATACACCCATAAAACATAGAATTTAAACAACAATTATTATTAGTTTTATAAACTAATAATAATAGCATATATCAAATCAATGGTTCAGTTGATTGGAAAATTATCAATCTCTATTTAACCATCGATGGTCCTTACGCGTGAAAATCATTGAAAATCCATTAAGAGCAGCATTTTACATCAGCAGGTGCGGACGTTTAAAATTACAATTAATTCCAAATTAACTTTTTGTACTCCTTAATAGGAAAATTTGCACATTAAATACGACATATGCTACCACTGTGAAGTTTTTGACAGGTGAAATTAATCACTTGTGACAGTTAGATACTTAATTAATGCATATATGATTAATGGTGCGTTATTCTTGAACAGATTAATGCTTATAAAATCATTTATTCGAAATTAATATTCGTAATTATGACATTAAAAACGAACGTGATGCATTCTTTTATTATATTTACAAATTATTCCAACTGTCTTTTATTATATTTATAAATTATTCCATTTAAGTACTCAAAGTATTAAATAGTTCAGAAATAGTAAAATTTGCAACATGAGTAAAAAAATTCAATGCTAAAAAAGAGAACAATTGCAGAATTTGCAATTTAATTGAAAAAAGAATTCATTTTAAAACATGTATACTATTAAACATGGTGTAATTTTTTATTTTTTTTTATCATAAATACATTTTAAAAATCGTACAGAGAGAAATATATTAAAAGATAAAACTATTAATTTTTTATAACTGAATTAACTGAACTGACAGTTAAAATAAATTCAAAATTGATAAATTATAAAAAAGGAATAATCTGGGAAAACAATTAGATATAGATACGAATGTTTTTTTTGTTTTTTTTTTTCTTTTTTTTTTTTCTTCTTTCTTTTTCTTTCTTATAGGTGTTAAAGTTTCTATAAGTGAACTACACAATAGCATAGACAATAATTATATTATGAATTCACACTTTTTTTTAAATAAAATATTTTTCACTGCTTAATTCTTCTAGTTGAATCATTTAAGTACTTTATCATCAACAATGAAATTTTATATAAAAAAAATCTCAGTCGTTAAACATATTTGTGGTATCGTATATTAGTATAGTATATCGAAACAATGTTTTTTTAGTGTTCCTTACTCCCGATGATTGCCACAAACGGGACACTTTTACTGTCTGTACTTTCATTTAAAATTGTGAATGTTAAATAATGCGAGAATTGATAACGCAATTATAATGAAATTTGGCTAGTACTATATTCAAACATCGACAAAAAAGACAACTTTTTTCAAATCTTTTTTTTTTTTAAGTTGTTTATTGTTTTCATCAAGTTTGGGGGGGGGGGAGGGGGGGGTTCCAATAATTACATTGAACTTTGTACCAAATGAAAGCTATATGTGAGTGAATTTAAAAAATACGTCAACTTTTTTATAAATTTTATCAAAGATGAATATATAAGTAACTATCAGAAATTACCTTCTTTCACACTCTTAATTCTGAAACTCACAGTTAAAAAAATGTTAAGAAAAATCAGAAAAGGGGAAAACATTAATAATTTCAATAAAAATCATTTTGGGTCACCAAATCATATTAGCTAAATTGTATTGTATATTTGATACATAACATTATCGTAAAACCCTACGGCCTAAAAATAGAATAATAATGGCTTTTAAACTTCCTGCTTGTCAGCGTAGAGTATTGCAGTTTTGGGTACTATTCACACTGCAATTATAAACAGAAACTGAACGTATTGGGAGAGCCAGGTTTAAATTCCGTTTGCCATTGGAAGTAATTTACTCATGTACTTAAACTATGGTCTGCGTGAAAAAATTGTCAGCATTATCAAAGATTTAGGTTACGAATTAAAAATAACTTCAGAATTACTGTAAATAGCTATGTTTTGAAACCAAATAGTAAAAGTTTAACTCACCCCTACTATAATGAAACAAATATAAATCAGTTCAGGAGTTGCTGTAATCTGGTAGAGTACATAGAGGGTATCTCTATAGAACCTGAAACAACATTATCACTTCCAATATAAAGGCACAGAATACTCAGCATGTGACTATTAACAATAGACCTTTTTTAGTTATGGTTTGCCTACATCATCCTTTAAATTCGTGGTAAGACAATTACTTACCAAAGCTATCTGAGATGGCATCTCACATACCAAACTACAACAAAATGTGAAACTGGAAATTCTGAACACCTGATGAACAGACTTAAAAGCAGCTCCCTTTCAGTTTCGTTACCCTTTTGATCTATAAACAGAAGAACTAACTCATTTTTAAGTTTCCTAGAAAACGTTTTTCACTTATTTCCAACCAACTTCCTAAAACTCAATACCATTCACATAACAACCACCATTCTTCCTCGACAAAACTTCCTTGGCTCCATCCAATCCCTCCTTGTAAATCAGTCCAGCGAGTTCCTTTAAATCATCGTTAAGAAAGGGGTCCCTTTTCATGGTCACTGTGGGGAGTCTTCTAATTGCGAGGGGAAAGGAAACAATTACACCTTTTGTGCAAGAGCAGTTGGGGAGGTCTCCTTGAACAAATAACTCAATTGTACGCTTTTGTTGTCCGGAAACGAGAAGGAAACTTGGATAAAATGCTTGCCTTATGCGATCGCTTAACACGACACTCGTTGCATTTGTATAGAGGAGTAGGAATAAGTTCAACTGCAAATTGAAAGAATGAGATTCGTGTGTCATTTATTGTAGTAGAGACGTGTAGTGTTTCTGTCTTTAGGATAGATGTAATCAGATGAAGATTTTGTGATAAACAGGGATTTCTGATGTAAATACAATTTATTTTCTGATAAAGATTTATCCATAAAACAAGTTTTTAATGTAAATCATTATTAGACACTGTCAACTTTTATGAGCAATTACAACTTATTTAAGTAATTTTGATCTCAGATTGTCTTTTAATAGTGTTTTAACACTGAGAAGAAAGCCAACAATTCCGTACAAAGAAGTAACACTTTTTTTCCCGAAACTTAATAGAATACATTGTCATCAACAACTAGTAAATTTGCCAAGTTTCAGATCGATTGGATTAAGGTAAGTGGATTAATTAGTCACCGAAGACACAAGAGAAACTTAAAAGTGGTATTTTGGTGATAGTCATCGACAATGAGTCAATTTGCCAAGTTTCAGCTCGATTGGAGGATGGCAAGAGGGTTAATTAGCCCTCCGCAGATTTGCTTGCCACAAACAAATCCACATGAAAAAAAATCGAAATTAAAGGATTTAAAAATAAGAACTAAAATTTGCCTTTCCGTGTCTGTAGATTATAAGAAATTTATTTTAAAATATTCTTAATTTAATAGCAGTTATAAAGTAATGATTCTACATGTAACCACAAGTAAAGTAATATACGACTTCGCCTACTTTTTGATATTGAATAGAACTAACTATATTTTGTTATTATGGAATAAGGATTCATACCATTAAATTATATACTTCAAATATTTAATGAGTGTTCAATAGCTGTATATTTTTTCTTAGAAAGATGAAATGCCTATGCAATCGCCAAATCTAATCAATCTTGAAAGCATCCAAAAAACATTCCATTCATTTGTGACATTTTTAGCGTTTAGAAAAAAAAAATTTTGATGAATTATTACTATTCAATCTGCGTTTCTTGAGACCTTATTAGGTCAACTGTAATACCTAGATCTTATCTAGAAAGACTATCTTAGATCGGTTCTCGAAGCATCACTGCGAAACTTCTATTATAACTAGAACTCTTATAAATGTGTGACTAAAGTAGAGTAGACAAAAAATAATTACCTAAGTGTTAACATTGAACAAAGTGACATGGCTAAAAATTTATTTAAAACTCGACGTAGCTAACTGTAAATTTGCTCTGAATCTAATTCTTCTGGCTGCAAACAAAATATAGCCTCAAACTATTACAATTGAAGCTCAAATTATTTGATAAATTTTGGCCATTCTTTTTTTTTTTTTTCAGCTTGATTTAAATAAAAAAGGCCTTCTTTATGATTTAACGTGAACAAGAGTTTGAATCCCCCCCCCCCCCACCTATCTCTCTCCCAGAAATAATAACACTAGCCAGGGTAATAGACATGACAAACTGATTTTTTAGGTAGAGTGCATGGTCAACTATTCTTACCTAAATTATGGTACATAATTTATCCAGACCAAACATGAAATTTTTCTGTCCCATGTGTCTTAAAATTTGATTCTTATCAATACAGATTTAATAGGCAAAATAGTAATATCAATTATATGTGTGTGTCCAGGATGGCCCAGTGGTTATGGCATCAGACTTGAATCACCTCTGCCACCGATATCCTTCCTGGTATAACTCAACAATTTGATGTACATAAAGTCAACCCACACTCGTTAACAGTGCACTGTCGGCGAATAAAATATATGGCAGTGACAATCAGTGGCATGGGCACAAACTGAAAAGAGCATCGAATATCGTCTGTGATCTCATCATCGAGAAAGACGGTACGTGTTTGTAATCTGATTCACTGAAGTTCAGTGAGCGCGGGTTCGAATACCGCTCCTGGCTCTGACTTTTATTTCTTATACTACCATATTATACTTACACAAGCAGAAATTCACACGTATAGAATTTTCTATGTATAACAATTGGTTTTTAAAAGTATAATACAGAGAATATACTGAAAAGCTACTTAATGCTTCTCAAAGAAACTATAAGGTCATTCTTTTAAAGGGTATCACGAAATATACCGACAAATAAAACAAATGTCGGTTTTACAGCTTTCAACAATCTCAGACTTTTTAAGAAAGTTAATTTAGATCACTTAAAAAATACTTTAAGTTTGAATAATCTATACAATAATTTTGTTTTTAGTCCCTTTTACAAGTAAAGTTCTTAATATTAAATTAAAGTTGGCGTATCAAAATAAAAGTCAGCTCATAAAGAAATGACAGACAAAAGTAAAACTGTTGTTGAAGTAGAGATATGAGAGAAAGAAAATTCAAAGACGGACACTTATGCTAACTCGTGTTTTAATTATAGAAAATTATCTGAATTTTGACAGAAACTGTCTCTAAAAGACCACTGCGACAAATGTTTCAATTGTGATATATTTTGGCAAAATACCAAAATATACAATTTGAACAAAAACACAGCCAATTTGGAGTTTCTTTATAAAACAAAATCTTCACTAACCTGGCTACGTATGTTGTCAATTTAAAGGGGGGGGGGGAGGCATTACTGTGGAACACTCATTCAGTTGAATTTTTTGGCACTTCCGAGTGGAATTTTCATTTCACTGTTATATAAATTTATTTACCTTATTGAAAATTTCAATTTGTTTTACGACACTAATGTCAAACTAAATTGTAGTACAAACTATTTGCAGCTTCCTCACGAAGACAGCAGGCATATGACAGTTTCTTGATCGCACGAAACTACCAACTTAAACATGAAATAAGAAGGTAATAATGCATGACCTAGCAAACAATTTCATTTCAGATTTATTCACAATCCATTCATTCAGACACAAAATAAGGACAAAATGCCTTTTCAATCAATCGCCAAATTTATATACACAACGTCCTCTTATCGGTAGATTGGATGCTGTACACAGTAACTTAGCCTTCAAAGCTCTTTGATATCAATCTGCTAAATTTCTTATGGTTTGGCCACCTCTAGTATAAATGACGGAAAGTTGACTTCTTAAAAGAACTCTGTCAAGTATCGATGTTACTTCCTATACTAACAATTCCATGAAAAGTTCTTGCATAATGTGCTGATGACGTTCACCTTATGGTAATTATGCAAGAATCTGAAACGACCCTATGAACGGATACAAGACACAAATAAATTAATCCTTAATTATTCAGTTCGTTTTCTACTTTATTGGACTACTGACCGACTTACGTTACTGTATAATTTTTTAACTGTATGATTGGATTTCCTCCCTAGCAGACTTGACCTAACACATTTATTTTTTGTAGAGTGCAAGGTCAGCTCATCATATCTAAACTTTGGTACATAATTTATTCAGACAAAATCTACAATTTTGCAGTACTATATATGAACCTTTTTAATACGCATCAATGTGGAGCTAGTATGAAAATCACTAATATCAATCTTATGTGTGTGTCCAGGATGGCCAAGTAGTTATGGCATCAGACTTGAATCACCTCTGCCGCCGATCTCCTTCCTGGTATAACTTAGCAATTTGATGTACATAAAGTCAACCCACACTCGTTAACAGTGCACTGTCGGCGAAAAAAATATATGGCAGTGACAATCAGTTGCGTGGGCACAATCTGCGTCTGACAATCTGAAAAGAGCATCGAATATCGTCTGTGATTCCATCATCGAGAAAGGCGGTACGTGTTTGTAATCTGATTCACTGAAGTTCAGTGAGCGCGGGTTCGAATCCCGCTCCTGGCTCTGATTTTTATTTCTTATACTACCATATTATTCTTACACAAGCAGAAATTCACACGTATAGAATTTTCTATTTATAACAATTGGTTTTTAAAAGTATAATACAAAGAATATACTGAAAAGCTACTTAATGCTTCTCAAAGAAACTATAAGGTCCTTCTGTTAAAGGGTATCACGAAACATACCGACAAATAAAACAAATGTCGGTCTTACAGCTTTCAACAATCTCAGACTTTTTAAGAAAGTTAATTTAGATCACTTAAAAAATACTTTAAGTTTGAATAATCTTTACAATACTTTTGTTTTTAGTCTCTTTTACAAGTAAAGTTCTTAATATTAAATTAAAGTTGGCGTATCAAAATAAAAATCAATTCATAAAGAAATGACCGACAGAAGTAAAACTGTTGTTGAAGTCGAGATATGGGAGAAAGAGAATTCAAAGACGGACACTTATGCTAACTCGTGTTTTAATTAAAGAAAATTATCTGAATTCTGACAGAAACAGTCTCTAAAAGACCGCTGCGACAAACGTTTCAATTGTGATATATCTTGGCAAAATACCAAAATATACAATTTGAACAAAAACACAGCCAATTTGGAGTTTCTTTATAAAACAAAATCTTCACTAACCTGGCTACGTATGTTATCAATTTGAGGGGGGGGGGGGGGGCATAACTGTGGAACACTCATCCAGTTGAATTTTTTGCCATGACATAGCAAACAATTCTATTTTAGATTTATTAACAATCCATTCATTCAGACACAAAATAAGGACAATATGGCTTTTCAATCAATCGTCAAATTTATATACACAACGTCCTCTTATCGGTAGATTGGATGATGTACACAGTAACTTAGCCTTCAAAGCTCTTTGATATCAATCTGCTAAATTTCTCATGATTTGGCCAACTCTAGTGTAAATTACGCCAGTTGACTTCTTAAAAGAACTCTGTCAAGTATCGATGTTACTTCCAATACTAACAATTTATTGAACAGTTCTTGCATAATGTGCTGATGACGTTCACCTTATGGTAATTATGCAAGAATCTGAAACGACCCTATGAACGGATACAAGACACAAATAAATTAATCCTTAATTATTCAGTTCGTTTTCTACTTTATTGGACTACAGACCGACTTACGTTACTGTATAATTTTTTAACTGTATGATTGGATTTCCTCCCTGACAGACTTGACCTAACACATTTATTTTTTGTAGAGTGCAAGGTCAGCTCATCATATCTAAACTTTGGTACATAATTTATTCAGACAAAATCTACAATTTTGCAGTACTATGAACCTTTTTAATGCGCATCAATGTGGACTTAGTATGAAAATCACTAATATCAATCTTATGTGTGTGGCTAGGATGGCCGTGTGGTTATGGCATCAGACTTGAATCACCTCTGCCACCGATATACTTCCTGGTATAACTCAACAATTTGATGTACATAAAGTCAACCCACACTCATTAACAGTGCACTGTCGGCGAATAAAATATATGGCAGTGACAATCAGTGGCATGGGCACAAACTGAAAAGAGCATCGAATATCGTCTGTGATCTCATCATCGAGAAAGGCGGTACGTGTTTGTAATCTGATTCACTGAAGTTCAGTGAGCGCGGTTCGAATCCCGCTCCTGGCTCTGATTTTTATTTCTTCTACTACTACCATATTATACTTACACAAGCAGAAATTCACACGTATAGAATTTTCTATGTATAACAATTGGTTTTTAAAAGTACAATACAAAGAATATACTGAAAAGCTACTTAATGCTTCTAAAAGAAACTATAAGGTCCTTCTTTTAAAGGGTATCACGAAACATACCGACAAATAAAACAAATGTCGGTTTTACAGCTTTCAACAATCTCAGACTTTTTATGAAATTTAATTTAGATAACTTAAAAAATACTTTAAGTTTGAATAATCTATACGATAATTTTGTTTTTAGTCTCTTTTACAAGTAAAGTTCTTAATATTAAATTAAAGTTGACGTATCAAAATAAAAGTCAATTCATAAAAATGACCGACAAAAGTAAAACTGCGTTGTTGAAGTAGAGATATGGGAGAAAGAGAATTCAAAGACGGATACTTATGCTAACTCGTGTTTTAATTAAAGAAAATTATCTGAATTTTGACAGAAACTGTCTTTAAAAACCGCTGCGACAAATGTTTCAATTGTGGTATATTTTGGGAAAATACCAAAATATACAATTTGAACAAAAACACAGCCAATTTGGAGTTTCTTTATAAAACAAAATCTTCACTAACCTGGCTACGTATGTTATCAATTTGAGGGGGGGGGGGGGCATTACTGTGGAGTACTCATCCAGTTGAATTTTTTGCCACTTCCGACTGGAATTTTCATTTCACTGTTATATAAATTTATTTACCTTATTGAAAATTTCAATTTGTTTTACGACACTAATGTCAATCTAAATTGTAGTACAAACTATTTGCAGCTTCCTCACGAACACAGCAGGAATATGACAATTTCTTGATCGCAAAAAACTACCAACTTTAACATGAAATAAGAAGGTAATAATGCATGACCTAGCAAATAATTTCATTTCAGATTTATTCACAATCCATTCATTCAGACACAAAATAAGGACAATATGGCTTTTCAATCAATCGCCAAATTTATATACACAACGTCCTCTTATCGGTAGATTGGATGCTTTACACAGTAACTTAGCCTTCAAAGCTCTTTGATATCATTCTGCTAAATTTCTCATGGTTTGGCCACCTCTAGTGTAAATTACGCCAGTTGACTTCTTAAAAGAACTCTGTCAAGTATCGATGTTACTTCCAATACTAACAATTCCACGAAAAGTTCTTGCATAATGTGCTGATGACGTTCACCTTATGGTAATTATGCAAGAATCTGAAACGACTCTATGAACGGATACAATACACAAATAAATTAATCCTTAATTATTCAGTTCGTTTTCTACTTTATTGGACTACTGACTGACTTACGTTACTGTATAATTTTTTAACTGTATGATTGGATTTCCTCCCTGGCAGACTTGACCTAACACATTTATTTTTTGTAGAGTGCAAGGTCAGCTCATCATATCTAAACTTTGGTACATAATTTATTCAGACAAAATCTACAATTTTGCAGTACTATATATGAACCTTTTTAATACGCATCAATGTGGAGTTAGTATGAAAATCACTAATATCAATCTTATGTGTGTGTCCAGGATGGCCGAGTGGTTATGGCATCAGACTTGAATCACCTCTGCCGCCGATCTCCTTCCTGGTATAACTTAGCAATTTGATGTACATAAAGTCAACCCACACTCGTTAACAGTGCACTGTCGGCGAATAAAATATATGGCAGTGACAATCAGTTGCGTGGGCACAATCTGCGTCTGACAATCTGAAAAGAGCATCGAATATCGTCTGTGATTCCATCATCGAGAAAGGCAGTACGTGTTTGTAATCTGATTCACTGAAGTTCAGTGAGCGCGGGTTCGAATCCCGCTCCTGGCTCTGATTTTTATTTCTTATACTACCATATTATTCTTACACAAGCAGAAATTCACACATATAGAATTTTCTATTTATAACAATTGGTTTTTAAAAGTATAATACAGAGAATATACTGAAAAGCTACTTAATGCTTCTCAAAGAAACTATAAGGTCCTTCTTTTAAAGGGTATCACGAAACATACCGACAAATAAAACAAATGTCGGTCTAACAGCTTTCAACAATCTCAGACTTTTTAAGAAAGTTAATTTAGATCACTTAAAAAATACTTTAAGTTTGAATAATCTATACAATAATTTTGTTTTTAGTCTCTTTTACAAGTAAAGTTCTTAATATTAAATTAAAAAGTTGGCGTACCAAAATAAAAGTCAATTCATAAAGAAATGACCGACAAAAGTAAAACTGTTGTTGAAGTCGAGATATGGGAGAAAGAGAATTCAAAGACGGACACTTATGCTAACTCGTGTTTTAATTAAAGAAAATTATCTGAATTCTGACAGAAACTGTCTCTAAAAGACCGCTGCGACAAACGTTTCAGTTGTGATATATCTTGGCAAAATACCAAAATATACAATTTGAACAAAAACACAGCCAATTTGGAGTTTCTTTATAAAACAAAATCTTCACTAACCTGGCTACGTATGTTATCAATTTGAGGGGGGGGGGGGGGGCATTACTGTGGAACACTCATCCAGTTGAATTTTTTTCCACTTCCGAGTGGAATTTTCATTTCCTTGTTATATAATTTTATTTACCTTATTGAAAATTTCAATTTTTTTTACGACACTATGTCAAACTAAATTGTAGTACAAACTATTTGCAGCTCCCTCAGGAAGACAGCAGGCATATGACAGTTTCTTTATCGCACGAAACTACCAACTTTAACATGAAATAAGAAGGTAATAATGCATGACATAGCAAACAATTTTATTTTAGATTTATTGACAATCCATTCATTCAGACACAAAATAAGGACAATATGGCTTTTCAATCAATCGCCAAATTTATATACACAACGTCCTCTTATCGGTAGATTGGATGCTTTACACAGTAACTTAGCCTTCAAAGCTCTTTGATATCAATCTGCTCAATTTCTCATGGTTTGGCCACCTCTAGTGTAAATTACGCCAGTTGACTTCTTAAAAGAACTCTGTCAAGTATCGATGCTACTTCCAATACTAACAATTCCACGAAAAGTTCTTGCATAATGTCCTGATGACGTTCACCTTATGGTAATTATGCAAGAATCTGAAACGACCCTATGAACGGATACAAGACACAAATAAATTAATCCTTAATTATTCAGTTCGTTTTCTACTTTATTGGACTACTGACTGACTTACGTTACTGTATAATTTTTTAACTGTATGATTGGATTTCCTCCCTGGCAGACTTGACCTAACACATTTATTTTTTGTAGAGTGCAAGGTCAGCTCATCATATCTAAACTTTGGTACATAATTTATTCAGACAAAATCTACAATTTTGCAGTACTATATATGAACCTTTTTAATACGCATCAATGTGGAGTTAGTATGAAAATCACTAATATCAATCTTATGTGTGTGTCCAGGATGGCCGAGTGGTTATGGCATCAGACTTGAATCACCTCTTCCGCCGATCTCCTTCCTGGTATAACTTAGCAATTTGATGTACATAAAGTCAACCCACACTCGTTAACAGTGCACTGTCGGCGAATAAAATATATGGCAGTGACAATCAGTTGCGTGGGCACAATCTGCGTCTGACAATCTGAAAAGAGCATCGAATATCGTCTGTGATTCCATCATCGAGAAAGGCGGTACGTGTTTGTAATCTGATTCACTGCAGTTCAGTGAGCGCGGGTTCGAATCCCGCTCCTGGCTCTGATTTTTATTTCTTATACTACCATATTATTCTTACACAAGCAGAAATTCACACATATAGAATTTTCTATTTATAACAATTGGTTTTTAAAAGTATAATACAGAGAATATACTGAAAAGCTACTTAATGCTTCTCAAAGAAACTATAAGGTCCTTCTTTTAAAGGGTATCACGAAACATACCGACAAATAAAACAAATGTCTGTCTAACAGCTTTCAACAATCTCAGACTTTTTAAGAAAGTTAATTTAGATCACTTAAAAAATACTTTAAGTTTGAATAATCTATACAATAATTTTGTTTTTAGTCTCTTTTACAAGTAAAGTTCTTAATTTTAAATTAAAGTTGGCGTATCAAAATAAAAGTCAATTCATAAAGGAATGACCGACAAAAAAACTGTTGTTGAAGTCGAGATATGGGAGAAAGAGAATTCAAAGACGGATACTTATGCTAACTCGTGTTTTTATTAAAGAAAATTATCTGAATTTTGACAGAAACTGTCTTTAAAAGACCGCTGCGACAAATGTTTCAATTGTGATATATTTTGGCAAAATACCAAAATATACAATTTGAACAAAAACACAGCCAATTTGGAGTTTCTTTATAAAACAAAATCTTCACTAACCTGGCTACGTATGTTATCAATTTGATGGGGGGGGGGGGGGCATTACTGTGGAACACTCATCCAGTTGAATTTTTTTCCACTTCCGAGTGGAATTTTCATTTCATTGTTATATAATTTTATTTACCTTACTGAAAATTTCAATTTGTTTTACGACACTAAGGTCAAACTAAATTGTAGTACAAACTATTTGCAGATTCCTCACGAAGACAGCAGGCATACGACAGTTTCTTTATCGCACGAAACTACCAACTTTAACATAAAATAAGAAGGTAATAATGCATGACATAGCAAACAATTTTATTTTAGATTTATTGACAATCCATTCATTCTGACACCAAATAAGGACAATATGGCTTTTCAATCAATCGCCAAATTTATATACACAACGTCCTCTTATCGGTAGATTGGATGCTTTACGCAGTAACTTAGCCTTCAAAGCTCTTTGATATCAATCTGCTCAATTTCTCATGGTTTGGCCACCTCTAGTGTAAATTACGCCAGTTGACTTCGTAAAAGAACTCTGTCAAGTATCGATGCTACTTCCAATACTAACAATTCCACGAAAAGTTCTTGCATAATGTGCTGATGACGTTTACCTTATGGTAATTATACAAGAATCTGAAACGACCCTATGAACGGATACAAGACACAAATAAATTAATCCTTAATTATTCAGTTCGTTTTCTACTTTATTGGACTACTGCCTGACTTACGTTACTGTATAATTTTTTAACTGTATGATTGGATTTCCTCCCTAGCAGACTTGACCTAACACATTTATTTTTTGTAGAGTGCAAGGTCAGCTCATCATATCTAAACTTTGGTACATAATTTATTCAGACAAAATCTACAATTTTGCAGTACTATATATGAACCTTTTTAATACGCATCAATGTGGAGTTAGTATGAAAATCACTAATATCAATCTTATGTGTGTGTCCAGGATGGCCGAGTGGTTATGGCATCAGACTTGAATCACCTCTGCCGCCGATCTCCTTCCTGGTATAACTTAGCAATTTGATGTACATAAAGTCAACCCACACTCGTTAACAAAGCACTGTCGGCGAATAAAATATATGGCAGTGACAATCAGTTGCGTGGGCACAATCTGCGTCTGACAATCTGAAAAGAGCATCGAATATCGTCTGTGATTCCATCATCGAGAAAGGCAGTACGTGTTTGTAATCTGATTCACTGAAGTTCAGTGAGCGCGGGTTCGAATCCCGCTCCTGGCTCTGATTTTTATTTCTTATACTACCATATTATTCTTACACAAGCAGAAATTCACACATATAGAATTTTCTATTTATAACAATTGGTTTTTAAAAGTATAATACAGAGAATATACTGAAAAGCTACTTAATGCTTCTCAAAGAAACTATAAGGTCCTTCTTTTAAAGGGTATCACGAAACATACCGACAAATAAAACAAATGTCGGTCTAACAGCTTTCAACAATCTCAGACTTTTTAAGAAAGTTAATTTAGATCACTTAAAAAATACTTTAAGTTTGAATAATCTATACAATAATTTTGTTTTTAGTCTCTTTTACAAGTAAAGTTCTTAATATTAAATTAAAAAGTTGGCGTATCAAAATAAAAGTCAATTCATAAAGAAATGACCGACAAAAGTAAAACTGTTGTTGAAGTCGAGATATGGGAGAAAGAGAATTCAAAGACGGACACTTATGCTAACTCGTGTTTTAATTAAAGAAAATTATCTGAATTCTGACAGAAACTGTCTCTAAAAGACCGCTGCGACAAACGTTTCAGTTGTGATATATCTTGGCAAAATACCAAAATATACAATTTGAACAAAAACACAGCCAATTTGGAGTTTCTTTATAAAACAAAATCTTCACTAACCTGGCTACGTATGTTATCAATTTGAGGGGGGGGGGGGGGCATTACTGTGGAACACTCATCCAGTTGAATTTTTTTCCACTTCCGAGTGGAATTTTCATTTCCTTGTTATATAATTTTATTTACCTTATTGAAAATTTCAATTTTTTTTACGACACTATGTCAAACTAAATTGTAGTACAAACTATTTGCAGCTTCCTCAGGAAGACAGCAGGCATATGACAGTTTCTTTATCGCACGAAACTACCAACTTTAACATGAAATAAGAAGGTAATAATGCATGACATAGCAAACAATTTTATTTTAGATTTATTGACAATCCATTCATTCAGACACAAAATAAGGACAATATGGCTTTTCAATCAATCGCCAAATTTATATACACAACGTCCTCTTATCGGTAGATTGGATGCTTTACACAGTAACTTAGCCTTCAAAGCTCTTTGATATCAATCTGCTCAATTTCTCATGGTTTGGCCACCTCTAGTGTAAATTACGCCAGTTGACTTCTTAAAAGAACTCTGTCAAGTATCGATGCTACTTCCAATACTAACAATTCCACGAAAAGTTCGTGCATAATGTCCTGATGACGTTCACCTTATGGTAATTATGCAAGAATCTGAAACGACCCTATGAACGGATACAAGACACAAATAAATTAATCCTTAATTATTCAGTTCGTTTTCTACTTTATTGGACTACTGACTGACTTACGTTACTGTATAATTTTTTAACTGTATGATTGGATTTCCTCCCTGGCAGACTTGACCTAACACATTTATTTTTTGTAGAGTGCAAGGTCAGCTCATCATATCTAAACTTTGGTACATAATTTATTCAGACAAAATCTACAATTTTGCAGTACTATATATGAACCTTTTTAATACGCATCAATGTGGAGTTAGTATGAAAATCACTAATATCAATCTTATGTGTGTGTCCAGGATGGCCGAGTGGTTATGGCATCAGACTTGAATCACCTCTTCCGCCGATCTCCTTCCTGGTATAACTTAGCAATTTGATGTACATAAAGTCAACCCACACTCGTTAACAGTGCACTGTCGGCGAATAAAATATATGGCAGTGACAATCAGTTGCGTGGGCACAATCTGCGTCTGACAATCTGAAAAGAGCATCGAATATCGTCTGTGATTCCATCATCGAGAAAGGCGGTACGTGTTTGTAATCTGATTCACTGCAGTTCAGTGAGCGCGGGTTCGAATCCCGCTCCTGGCTCTGATTTTTATTTCTTATACTACCATATTATTCTTACACAAGCAGAAATTCACACATATAGAATTTTCTATTTATAACAATTGGTTTTTAAAAGTATAATACAGAGAATATACTGAAAAGCTACTTAATGCTTCTCAAAGAAACTATAAGGTCCTTCTTTTAAAGGGTATCACGAAACATACCGACAAATAAAACAAATGTCTGTCTAACAGCTTTCAACAATCTCAGACTTTTTAAGAAAGTTAATTTAGATCACTTAAAAAATACTTTAAGTTTGAATAATCTATACAATAATTTTGTTTTTAGTCTCTTTTACAAGTAAAGTTCTTAATTTTAAATTAAAGTTGGCGTATCAAAATAAAAGTCAATTCATAAAGGAATGACCGACAAAAAAACTGTTGTTGAAGTCGAGATATGGGAGAAAGAGAATTCAAAGACGGATACTTATGCTAACTCGTGTTTTTATTAAAGAAAATTATCTGAATTTTGACAGAAACTGTCTTTAAAAGACCGCTGCTACAAATGTTTCAATTGTGATATATTTTGGCAAAATACCAAAATATACAATTTGAACAAAAACACAGCCAATTTGGAGTTTCTTTATAAAACAAAATCTTCACTAACCTGGCTACGTATGTTATCAATTTGATGGGGGGGGGGGGGGCATTACTGTGGAACACTCATCCAGTTGAATTTTTTTCCACTTCCGAGTGGAATTTTCATTTCATTGTTATATAATTTTATTTACCTTACTGAAAATTTCAATTTTTTTTACGACACTATGTCAAACTAAATTGTAGTACAAACTATTTGCAGATTCCTCACGAAGACAGCAGGCATACGACAGTTTCTTTATCGCACGAAACTACCAACTTTAACATAAAATAAGAAGGTAATAATGCATGACATAGCAAACAATTTTATTTTAGATTTATTGACAATCCATTCATTCTGACACCAAATAAGGACAATATGGCTTTTCAATCAATCGCCAAATTTATATACACAACGTCCTCTTATCGGTAGATTGGATGCTTTACGCAGTAACTTAGCCTTCAAAGCTCTTTGATATCAATCTGCTCAATTTCTCATGGTTTGGCCACCTCTAGTGTAAATTACGCCAGTTGACTTTATCATCGAGAACGTAAAAGAACTCTGTCAAGTATCGATGCTACTTCCAATACTAACAATTCCACGAAAAGTTCTTGCATAATGTGCTGATGACGTTCACCTTATGGTAATTATGCAAGAATCTGAAACGACCCTATGAACGGATACAAGACACAAATAAATTAATCCTTAATTATTCAGTTCGTTTTCTACTTTACTGGACTACTGCCTGACTTACGTTACTGTATAATTTTTTAACTGTATGATTGGATTTCCTCCCTGGCAGACTTGACCTAACACATTTATTTTTTGTAGAGTGCAAGGTCAGCTCATCATATCTAAACTTTGGTACATAATTTATTCAGACAAAATCTACAATTTTGCAGTACTATATATGAACCTTTTTAATACGCATCAATGTGGAGTTAGTATGAAAATCACTAATATCAATCTTATGTGTGTGTCCAGGATGGCCGAGTGGTTATGGCATCAGACTTGAATCACCTCTGCCGCCGATCTCCTTCCTGGTATAACTTAGCAATTTGATGTACATAAAGTCAACCCACACTCGTTAACAGTGCACTGTCGGCGAATAAAATATATGGCAGTGACAATCAGTTGCGTGGGCACAATCTGCGTCTGACAATCTGAAAAGAGCATCGAATATCGTCTGTGATTCCATCATCGAGAAAGGCAGTACGTGTTTGTAATCTGATTCACTGAAGTTCAGTGAGCGCGGGTTCGAATCCCGCTCCTGGCTCTGATTTTTATTTCTTATACTACCATATTATTCTTACACAAGCAGAAATTCACACATATAGAATTTTCTATTTATAACAATTGGTTTTTAAAAGTATAATACAGAGAATATACTGAAAAGCTACTTAATGCTTCTCAAAGAAACTATAAGGTCCTTCTTTTAAAGGGTATCACGAAACATACCGACAAATAAAACAAATGTCGGTCTAACAGCTTTCAACAATCTCAGACTTTTTAAGAAAGTTAATTTAGATCACTTAAAAAATACTTTAAGTTTGAATAATCTATACAATAATTTTGTTTTTAGTCTCTTTTACAAGTAAAGTTCTTAATATTAAATTAAAAAGTTGGCGTATCAAAATAAAAGTCAATTCATAAAGAAATGACCGACAAAAGTAAAACTGTTGTTGAAGTCGAGATATGGGAGAAAGAGAATTCAAAGACGGACACTTATGCTAACTCGTGTTTTAATTAAAGAAAATTATCTGAATTCTGACAGAAACTGTCTCTAAAAGACCGCTGCGACAAACGTTTCAGTTGTGATATATCTTGGCAAAATACCAAAATATACAATTTGAACAAAAACACAGCCAATTTGGAGTTTCTTTATAAAACAAAATCTTCACTAACCTGGCTACGTATGTTATCAATTTGAGGGGGGGGGGGGGGCATTACTGTGGAACACTCATCCAGTTGAATTTTTTTCCACTTCCGAGTGGAATTTTCATTTCCTTGTTATATAATTTTATTTACCTTATTGAAAATTTCAATTTTTTTTACGACACTATGTCAAACTAAATTGTAGTACAAACTATTTGCAGCTCCCTCAGGAAGACAGCAGGCATATGACAGTTTCTTTATCGCACGAAACTACCAACTTTAACATGAAATAAGAAGGTAATAATGCATGACATAGCAAACAATTTTATTTTAGATTTATTGACAATCCATTCATTCAGACACAAAATAAGGACAATATGGCTTTTCAATCAATCGCCAAATTTATATACACAACGTCCTCTTATCGGTAGATTGGATGCTTTACACAGTAACTTAGCCTTCAAAGCTCTTTGATATCAATCTGCTCAATTTCTCATGGTTTGGCCACCTCTAGTGTAAATTACGCCAGTTGACTTCTTAAAAGAACTCTGTCAAGTATCGATGCTACTTCCAATACTAACAATTCCACGAAAAGTTCTTGCATAATGTCCTGATGACGTTCACCTTATGGTAATTATGCAAGAATCTGAAACGACCCTATGAACGGATACAAGACACAAATAAATTAATCCTTAATTATTCAGTTCGTTTTCTACTTTATTGGACTACTGACTGACTTACGTTACTGTATAATTTTTTAACTGTATGATTGGATTTCCTCCCTGGCAGACTTGACCTAACACATTTATTTTTTGTAGAGTGCAAGGTCAGCTCATCATATCTAAACTTTGGTACATAATTTATTCAGACAAAATCTACAATTTTGCAGTACTATATATGAACCTTTTTAATACGCATCAATGTGGAGTTAGTATGAAAATCACTAATATCAATCTTATGTGTGTGTCCAGGATGGCCGAGTGGTTATGGCATCAGACTTGAATCACCTCTTCCGCCGATCTCCTTCCTGGTATAACTTAGCAATTTGATGTACATAAAGTCAACCCACACTCGTTAACAGTGCACTGTCGGCGAATAAAATATATGGCAGTGACAATCAGTTGCGTGGGCACAATCTGCGTCTGACAATCTGAAAAGAGCATCGAATATCGTCTGTGATTCCATCATCGAGAAAGGCGGTACGTGTTTGTAATCTGATTCACTGCAGTTCAGTGAGCGCGGGTTCGAATCCCGCTCCTGGCTCTGATTTTTATTTCTTATACTACCATATTATTCTTACACAAGCAGAAATTCACACATATAGAATTTTCTATTTATAACAATTGGTTTTTAAAAGTATAATACAGAGAATATACTGAAAAGCTACTTAATGCTTCTCAAAGAAACTATAAGGTCCTTCTTTTAAAGGGTATCACGAAACATACCGACAAATAAAACAAATGTCTGTCTAACAGCTTTCAACAATCTCAGACTTTTTAAGAAAGTTAATTTAGATCACTTAAAAAATACTTTAAGTTTGAATAATCTATACAATAATTTTGTTTTTAGTCTCTTTTACAAGTAAAGTTCTTAATTTTAAATTAAAGTTGGCGTATCAAAATAAAAGTCAATTCATAAAGGAATGACCGACAAAAAAACTGTTGTTGAAGTCGAGATATGGGAGAAAGAGAATTCAAAGACGGATACTTATGCTAACTCGTGTTTTTATTAAAGAAAATTATCTGAATTTTGACAGAAACTGTCTTTAAAAGACCGCTGCGACAAATGTTTCAATTGTGATATATTTTGGCAAAATACCAAAATATACAATTTGAACAAAAACACAGCCAATTTGGAGTTTCTTTATAAAACAAAATCTTCACTAACCTGGCTACGTATGTTATCAATTTGATGGGGGGGGGGGGGGCATTACTGTGGAACACTCATCCAGTTGAATTTTTTTCCACTTCCGAGTGGAATTTTCATTTCATTGTTATATAATTTTATTTACCTTACTGAAAATTTCAATTTGTTTTACGACACTAAGGTCAAACTAAATTGTAGTACAAACTATTTGCAGATTCCTCACGAAGACAGCAGGCATACGACAGTTTCTTTATCGCACGAAACTACCAACTTTAACATAAAATAAGAAGGTAATAATGCATGACATAGCAAACAATTTTATTTTAGATTTATTGACAATCCATTCATTCTGACACCAAATAAGGACAATATGGCTTTTCAATCAATCGCCAAATTTATATACACAACGTCCTCTTATCGGTAGATTGGATGCTTTACGCAGTAACTTAGCCTTCAAAGCTCTTTGATATCAATCTGCTCAATTTCTCATGGTTTGGCCACCTCTAGTGTAAATTACGCCAGTTGACTTCGTAAAAGAACTCTGTCAAGTATCGATGCTACTTCCAATACTAACAATTCCACGAAAAGTTCTTGCATAATGTGCTGATGACGTTTACCTTATGGTAATTATACAAGAATCTGAAACGACCCTATGAACGGATACAAGACACAAATAAATTAATCCTTAATTATTCAGTTCGTTTTCTACTTTATTGGACTACTGCCTGACTTACGTTACTGTATAATTTTTTAACTGTATGATTGGATTTCCTCCCTAGCAGACTTGACCTAACACATTTATTTTTTGTAGAGTGCAAGGTCAGCTCATCATATCTAAACTTTGGTACATAATTTATTCAGACAAAATCTACAATTTTGCAGTACTATATATGAACCTTTTTAATACGCATCAATGTGGAGTTAGTATGAAAATCACTAATATCAATCTTATGTGTGTGTCCAGGATGGCCGAGTGGTTATGGCATCAGACTTGAATCACCTCTGCCGCCGATCTCCTTCCTGGTATAACTTAGCAATTTGATGTACATAAAGTCAACCCACACTCGTTAACAAAGCACTGTCGGCGAATAAAATATATGGCAGTGACAATCAGTTGCGTGGGCACAATCTGCGTCTGACAATCTGAAAAGAGCATCGAATATCGTCTGTGATTCCATCATCGAGAAAGGCAGTACGTGTTTGTAATCTGATTCACTGAAGTTCAGTGAGCGCGGGTTCGAATCCCGCTCCTGGCTCTGATTTTTATTTCTTATACTACCATATTATTCTTACACAAGCAGAAATTCACACATATAGAATTTTCTATTTATAACAATTGGTTTTTAAAAGTATAATACAGAGAATATACTGAAAAGCTACTTAATGCTTCTCAAAGAAACTATAAGGTCCTTCTTTTAAAGGGTATCACGAAACATACCGACAAATAAAACAAATGTCGGTCTAACAGCTTTCAACAATCTCAGACTTTTTAAGAAAGTTAATTTAGATCACTTAAAAAATACTTTAAGTTTGAATAATCTATACAATAATTTTGTTTTTAGTCTCTTTTACAAGTAAAGTTCTTAATATTAAATTAAAAAGTTGGCGTATCAAAATAAAAGTCAATTCATAAAGAAATGACCGACAAAAGTAAAACTGTTGTTGAAGTCGAGATATGGGAGAAAGAGAATTCAAAGACGGACACTTATGCTAACTCGTGTTTTAATTAAAGAAAATTATCTGAATTCTGACAGAAACTGTCTCTAAAAGACCGCTGCGACAAACGTTTCAGTTGTGATATATCTTGGCAAAATACCAAAATATACAATTTGAACAAAAACACAGCCAATTTGGAGTTTCTTTATAAAACAAAATCTTCACTAACCTGGCTACGTATGTTATCAATTTGAGGGGGGGGGGGGGCATTACTGTGGAACACTCATCCAGTTGAATTTTTTTCCACTTCCGAGTGGAATTTTCATTTCCTTGTTATATAATTTTATTTACCTTATTGAAAATTTCAATTTTTTTTACGACACTATGTCAAACTAAATTGTAGTACAAACTATTTGCAGCTTCCTCAGGAAGACAGCAGGCATATGACAGTTTCTTTATCGCACGAAACTACCAACTTTAACATGAAATAAGAAGGTAATAATGCATGACATAGCAAACAATTTTATTTTAGATTTATTGACAATCCATTCATTCAGACACAAAATAAGGACAATATGGCTTTTCAATCAATCGCCAAATTTATATACACAACGTCCTCTTATCGGTAGATTGGATGCTTTACACAGTAACTTAGCCTTCAAAGCTCTTTGATATCAATCTGCTCAATTTCTCATGGTTTGGCCACCTCTAGTGTAAATTACGCCAGTTGACTTCTTAAAAGAACTCTGTCAAGTATCGATGCTACTTCCAATACTAACAATTCCACGAAAAGTTCGTGCATAATGTCCTGATGACGTTCACCTTATGGTAATTATGCAAGAATCTGAAACGACCCTATGAACGGATACAAGACACAAATAAATTAATCCTTAATTATTCAGTTCGTTTTCTACTTTATTGGACTACTGACTGACTTACGTTACTGTATAATTTTTTAACTGTATGATTGGATTTCCTCCCTGGCAGACTTGACCTAACACATTTATTTTTTGTAGAGTGCAAGGTCAGCTCATCATATCTAAACTTTGGTACATAATTTATTCAGACAAAATCTACAATTTTGCAGTACTATATATGAACCTTTTTAATACGCATCAATGTGGAGTTAGTATGAAAATCACTAATATCAATCTTATGTGTGTGTCCAGGATGGCCGAGTGGTTATGGCATCAGACTTGAATCACCTCTTCCGCCGATCTCCTTCCTGGTATAACTTAGCAATTTGATGTACATAAAGTCAACCCACACTCGTTAACAGTGCACTGTCGGCGAATAAAATATATGGCAGTGACAATCAGTTGCGTGGGCACAATCTGCGTCTGACAATCTGAAAAGAGCATCGAATATCGTCTGTGATTCCATCATCGAGAAAGGCGGTACGTGTTTGTAATCTGATTCACTGCAGTTCAGTGAGCGCGGGTTCGAATCCCGCTCCTGGCTCTGATTTTTATTTCTTATACTACCATATTATTCTTACACAAGCAGAAATTCACACATATAGAATTTTCTATTTATAACAATTTGTTTTTAAAAGTATAATACAGAGAATATACTGAAAAGCTACTTAATGCTTCTCAAAGAAACTATAAGGTCCTTCTTTTAAAGGGTATCACGAAACATACCGACAAATAAAACAAATGTCTGTCTAACAGCTTTCAACAATCTCAGACTTTTTAAGAAAGTTAATTTAGATCACTTAAAAAATACTTTAAGTTTGAATAATCTATACAATAATTTTGTTTTTAGTCTCTTTTACAAGTAAAGTTCTTAATTTTAAATTAAAGTTGGCGTATCAAAATAAAAGTCAATTCATAAAGGAATGACCGACAAAAAAACTGTTGTTGAAGTCGAGATATGGGAGAAAGAGAATTTAAAGACGGATACCTATGCTAACTCGTGTTTTTATTAAAGAAAATTATCTGAATTTTGACAGAAACTGTCTTTAAAAGACCGCTGCGACAAATGTTTCAATTGTGATATATTTTGGCAAAATACCAAAATATACAATTTGAACAAAAACACTGCCAATTTGGAGTTTCTTTATAAAACAAAATCTTCACTAACCTGGCTACGTATGTTATCAATTTGATGGGGGGGGGGGGCATTACTGTGGAACACTCATCCAGTTGAATTTTTTTCCACTTCCGAGTGGAATTTTCATTTCATTGTTATATAATTTTATTTACCTTACTGAAAATTTCAATTTGTTTTACGACACTAAGGTCAAACTAAATTGTAGTACAAACTATTTGCAGATTCCTCACGAAGACAGCAGGCATACGACAGTTTCTTTATCGCACGAAACTACCAACTTTAACATAAAATAAGAAGGTAATAATGCATGACATAGCAAACAATTTTATTTTAGATTTATTGACAATCCATTCATTCTGACACCAAATAAGGACAATATGGCTTTTCAATCAATCGCCAAATTTATATACACAACGTCCTCTTATCGGTAGATTGGATGCTTTACGCAGTAACTTAGCCTTCAAAGCTCTTTGATATCAATCTGCTCAATTTCTCATGGTTTGGCCACCTCTAGTGTAAATTACGCCAGTTGACTTCGTAAAAGAACTCTGTCAAGTATCGATGCTACTTCCAATACTAACAATTCCACGAAAAGTTCTTGCATAATGTGCTGATGACGTTCACCTTATGGTAATTATGCAAGAATCTGAAACGACCCTATGAACGGATACAAGACACAAATAAATTAATCCTTAATTATTCAGTTCGTTTTCTACTTTATTGGACTACTGCCTGACTTACGTTACTGTATAATTTTTTTACTGTATGATTGGATTTCCTCCCTGGCAGACTTGACCTAACACATTTATTTTTTGTAGAGTGCAAGGTCAGCTCATCATATCTAAACTTTGGTACATAATTTATTCAGACAAAATCTACAATTTTGCAGTACTATATATGAACCTTTTTAATACGCATCAATGTGGAGTTAGTATGAAAATCACTAATATCAATCTTATGTGTGTGTCCAGGATGGCCGAGTGGTTATGGCATCAGACTTGAATCACCTCTGCCGCCGATCTCCTTCCTGGTATAACTTAGCAATTTGATGTACATAAAGTCAACCCACACTCGTTAACAAAGCACTGTCGGCGAATAAAATATATGGCAGTGACAATCAGTTGCGTGGGCACAATCTACGTCTGACAATCTGAAAAGAGCATCGAATATCGTCTGTGATTCCATCATCGAGAAAGGCAGTACGTGTTTGTAATCTGATTCACTGAAGTTCAGTGAGCGCGGGTTCGAATCCCGCTCCTGGCTCTGATTTTTATTTCTTATACTACCATATTATTCTTACACAAGCAGAAATTCACACATATAGAATTTTCTATTTATAACAATTGGTTTTTAAAAGTATAATACAGAGAATATACTGAAAAGCTACTTAATGCTTCTCAAAGAAACTATAAGGTCCTTCTTTTAAAGGGTATCACGAAACATACCGACAAATAAAACAAATGTCGGTCTAACAGCTTTCAACAATCTCAGACTTTTTAAGAAAGTTAATTTAGATCACTTAAAAAATACTTTAAGTTTGAATAATCTATACAATAATTTTGTTTTTAGTCTCTTTTACAAGTAAAGTTCTTAATATTAAATTAAAAAGTTGGCGTATCAAAATAAAAGTCAATTCATAAAGAAATGACCGACAAAAGTAAAACTGTTGTTGAAGTCGAGATATGGGAGAAAGAGAATTCAAAGACGGACACTTATGCTAACTCGTGTTTTAATTAAAGAAAATTATCTGAATTCTGACAGAAACTGTCTCTAAAAGACCGCTGCGACAAACGTTTCAGTTGTGATATATCTTGGCAAAATACCAAAATATACAATTTGAACAAAAACACAGCCAATTTGGAGTTTCTTTATAAAACAAAATCTTCACTAACCTGGCTACGTATGTTATCAATTTGAGGGGGGGGGGGGGCATTACTGTGGAACACTCATCCAGTTGAATTTTTTTCCACTTCCGAGTGGAATTTTCATTTCCTTGTTATATAATTTTATTTACCTTATTGAAAATTTCAATTTTTTTTACGACACTATGTCAAACTAAATTGTAGTACAAACTATTTGCAGCTTCCTCAGGAAGACAGCAGGCATATGACAGTTTCTTTATCGCACGAAACTACCAACTTTAACATGAAATAAGAAGGTAATAATGCATGACATAGCAAACAATTTTATTTTAGATTTATTGACAATCCATTCATTCAGACACAAAATAAGGACAATATGGCTTTTCAATCAATCGCCAAATTTATATACACAACGTCCTCTTATCGGTAGATTGGATGCTTTACACAGTAACTTAGCCTTCAAAGCTCTTTGATATCAATCTGCTCAATTTCTCATGGTTTGGCCACCTCTAGTGTAAATTACGCCAGTTGACTTCTTAAAAGAACTCTGTCAAGTATCGATGCTACTTCCAATACTAACAATTCCACGAAAAGTTCTTGCATAATGTCCTGATGACGTTCACCTTATGGTAATTATGCAAGAATCTGAAACGACCCTATGAACGGATACAAGACACAAATAAATTAATCCTTAATTATTCAGTTCGTTTTCTACTTTATTGGACTACTGACTGACTTACGTTACTGTATAATTTTTTAACTGTATGATTGGATTTCCTCCCTGGCAGACTTGACCTAACACATTTATTTTTTGTAGAGTGCAAGGTCAGCTCATCATATCTAAACTTTGGTACATAATTTATTCAGACAAAATCTACAATTTTGCAGTACTATATATGAACCTTTTTAATACGCATCAATGTGGAGTTAGTATGAAAATCACTAATATCAATCTTATGTGTGTGTACAGGATGGCCGAGTGGTTATGGCATCAGACTTGAATCACCTCTTCCGCCGATCTCCTTCCTGGTATAACTTAGCAATTTGATGTACATAAAGTCAACCCACACTCGTTAACAGTGCACTGTCGGCGAATAAAATATATGGCAGTGACAATCAGTTGCGTGGGCACAATCTGCGTCTGACAATCTGAAAAGAGCATCGAATATCGTCTGTGATTCCATCATCGAGAAAGGCGGTACGTGTTTGTAATCTGATTCACTGCAGTTCAGTGAGCGCGGGTTCGAATCCCGCTCCTGGCTCTGATTTTTATTTCTTATACTACCATATTATTCTTACACAAGCAGAAATTCACACATATAGAATTTTCTATTTATAACAATTGGTTTTTAAAAGTATAATACAGAGAATATACTGAAAAGCTACTTAATGCTTCTCAAAGAAACTATAAGGTCCTTCTTTTAAAGGGTATCACGAAACATACCGACAAATAAAACAAATGTCTGTCTAACAGCTTTCAACAATCTCAGACTTTTTAAGAAAGTTAATTTAGATCACTTAAAAAATACTTTAAGTTTGAATAATCTATACAATAATTTTGTTTTTAGTCTCTTTTACAAGTAAAGTTCTTAATATTAAATTAAAAAGATGGCGTATCAAAATAAAAGTCAATTCATAAAGAAATGACCGACAAAAGTAAAACTGTTGTTGAAGTCGAGATATGGGAGAAAGAGAATTCAAAGACGGACACTTATGCTAACTCGTGTTTTAATTAAAGAAAATTATCTGAATTTTGACAGAAACTGTCTCTAAAAGACCGCTGCGACAAATGTTTCAATTATGATATATTTTGGCAAAATACCAAAATATACAATTTGAACAAAAACACAGCCAATTTGGAGTTTCTTTATAAAACAAAATCTTCACTAATCTGGCTACGTATGTTATCAATTTGAGGGGGGGGGGGGGGGGCATTACTGTGGAGCACTCATCCAGTTGAATTTTTTGCCACTTCCGAGTGGAATTTTCATTTCACTGTTATATAAATTTATTTACCTTATTGAAAATTTCAATTTGTTTTACGACACTAATGTCAAATTAAATTGTAGTACAAACTATTTGCAGCTTCCTCACGAAGACAGCAGGAATATGACAATTTCTTGATCGCACCAAACTACCAACTTTAACATGAAATAAGAAGGTAATAATGCATGACATAGCAAACAATTTCATTTCAGATTTATTCACAATCCATTCATTCAGACACAAAATAAGGACAATATGGCTTTTCAATCAATCGCCAAATTTATATACACTACGTCCTCTTATCGGTAGATTGGATGCTTTACACAGTAACTTAGCCTTCAAAGCTCTTTGATATCAATCTGCTCAATTTCTCATGGTTTGGCCTCCTCTAGTGTAAATTACGCCAGTTGACTTCTTAAAAGAACTCTGTTAAGTATCGATGTTACTTCCAATACTAACAATTCCACGAAAAGTTCTTGCATAATGTGCTGATGACGTTCACCTTATGGTAATTATGCAAGAATCTGAAACGACCCTATGAACGGATACAAGACACAAATAAATTAATCCTTAATTATTCAGTTCGTTTTCTACTTTATTGGACTACTGACTGACTTACGTTACTGTATAATTTTTTAACTGTATGATTGGATTTCCTCCCTGGCAGACTTGACCTAACACATTTATTTTTTGTAGAGTGCAAGGTCAGCTCATCATATCTAAACTTTGGTACATAATTTATTCAGACAAAATCTACAATTTTGCAGTACTATATATGAACCTTTTTAATACGCATCAATGTGGAGTTAGTATGAAAATCACTAATATCAATCTTATGTGTGTGTCCAGGATGGCCGAGTGGTTATGGCATCAGACTTGAATCACCTCTGCCGCCGATCTCCTTCCTGGTATAACTTAGCAATTTGATGTACATAAAGTCAACCCACACTCGTTAACAGTGCACTGTCGGCGAATAAAATATATGGCAGTGACAATCAGTTGCGTGGGCACAATCTGCGTCTGACAAGCTGAAAAGAGCATCGAATATCGTCTGTGATTCCATCATCGAGAAAGGCGGTACGTGTTTGTAATCTGATTCACTGCAGTTCAGTGAGCGCGGGTTCGAATCCCGCTCCTGGCTCTGATTTTTATTTCTTATACTACCATATTATTCTTACACAAGCAGAAATTCACACATATAGAATTTTCTATTTATAACAATTGGTTTTTAAAAGTATAATACAGAGAATATACTGAAAAGCTACTTAATGCTTCTCAAAGAAACTATAAGGTCCTTCTTTTAAAGGGTATCACGAAACATACCGACAAATAAAACAAATGTCTGTCTAACAGCTTTCAACAATCTCAGACTTTTTAAGAAAAATAATTTAGATCACTTAAAAAATACTTTAAGTTTGAATAATCTATACAATAATTTTGTTTTTAGTCTCTTTTACAAGTAAAGTTCTTAATTTTAAATTAAAGTTGGCGTATCAAAATAAAAGTCAATTCATAAAGGAATGACCGACAAAAAAACTGTTGTTGAAGTCGAGATATGGGAGAAAGAGAATTCAAAGACGGATACTTATGCTAACTCGTGTTTTAATTAAAGAAAATTATCTGAATTTTGACAGAAACTGTCTTTAAAAGACCGCTGCGACAAATGTTTCAATTGTGATATATTTAGGCAAAATACCAAAATATACAATTTGAACAAAAACAAAGCCAATTTGGAGTTTCTTTATAAAACAAAATCTTCACTAACCTTGCTACGTATGTTATCAATTTGATGGGAGGGGGGGGGGGGCATTACTGTGGAACACTCATCCAGTTGAATTTTTTTCCACTTCCGAGTGGAATTTTCATTTCATTGTTATATAATTTTATTTACCTTACTGAAAATTTCAATTTGTTTTACGACACTAAGGTCAAACTAAATTGTAGTACAAACTATTTGCAGATTCCTCACGAAGACAGCAGGCATATGACAGTTTCTTTATCGCACGAAACTACCAACTTTGACATAAAATAAGAAGGTAATAATGCATGACATAGCAAACAATTTTATTTTAGATTTATTGACAATCCATTCATTCTGACACCAAATAAGGACAATATGGCTTTTCAATCAATCGCCAAATTTATATACAAGTCCTCTTATCTTCAGATTGGATGATGTACACAGTAACTTAGCCTTCAAATCTCTTTGATATCAATCTGCTAAATTTCTCATGGTTGGCCACCTCTAGTGTAAATTACGCCAGTTGACTTCTTAAAAGAACTCTGTCAAGTATCGATGTTACTTCCAATACTAACAATTCCACGAAAAGGTCTTGCATAATGTGCTGATGACGTTCACCTTATGGTAATTATGCAAGAATCTGAAACGACGCTATGAACGGATACAAGACACAAATAAATTAATCCTCAATTATTCAGTTCGTTTTCAACTTTATTGGACTACAGACCGACTTACGTTACTGTATAATTTTTTAACTGTATGATTGGATTTCCTCCCATGCAGACTTGACCTAACACATTTATTTTTTGTAGAGTGCAAGGTCAGCTCATCTTATCTAAACTTTGGTACATAATTTATTCAGACAAAATCTACAATTTTGCAGTACTATAATGAACATTTTTAATACTCATCAATGTGGAGTTAGTATGAAAATCACTAATGACAATCTTATGTGTGTGTCCAGGATGGCCGAGTGGTTATGGCATCAGACTTGAATCACCTCTGCCGCCGATCTCCTTCCTGGTATAACTTAGCAATTTGATGTACATAAAGTCAACCCACACTCGTTAACAGTGCACTGTCGGTGAATGAAATATATGGCAGTGACAATCAGTTGAGTGGGCCCAATCTGTGTCTGACAATCTGAAAAGAGCATCGAAATATCGTCTGTGATTCCATCATCGAGAAAGGCGGTACGTGTTTGTAATCTGATTCACTGCAGTTCAGTGAGCGCGGGTTCGAATCCCGCTCCTTGCTCTGATTTTTATTTCTTATACTACCATATTATACTTACACAAGCAGAAATTCACACATATAGAATATTCTATGTATAACAATTGGTTTTTAAAAGTATAATACAAAGAATATACTGAAAAGCTACTTAATGCTTCTCAAAGAAACTATAAGGTCCTTCTTTTAAAGGGTATCACGAAACATACCGACAAATAAAACAAATGTCGGTTTTACAGCTTTCAACAATCTCACACTTTTTAAGAAAGTTAATTTAGATCACTTAAAAAATACTTTAAGTTTGAATAATCTATACAATAATTTTGTTTTTAGTCTCTTTTACAAGTAAAGTTCTTAATATTAAATTAAAGTTGGCGTATCAAAATAAAAGTCAATTTATAAAGAAATGACCGACAAACGTAAAACTATTGTTGAAGTCGAGATATGGGAGAAAGAGAATTCAAAGACGGACACTTATGCTAACTCGTGTTTTAATTAAAGAAAAATATCTGAATTCTGACAGAAACTGTCTCAAAAAGACCGCTGCGACAAACGTATCAATTGTGATATATCTTGGCAAAATAATAAAATATACATTTTTAACAAAAACACAGCCAATTTGGAGTTTCTTTATAAAACAAAATCTTCACTAACCTGGCTACGTATGTTATCAATTTGAGGGGGGGGGGGGGCATTTCTGTGGAACACTCATCCAGTTGAATTTTTTGCCACTTCCGAGTGGAATTTTCATTTCACTGTTATATAAATTTACTTACCTTATTGAAAATTTCAATTTGTTTTACGACACTAATGTCAAACTAAATTGTAATACAAACTATTTGCAGCTTCCTCACGAAGACGGCAGGCATATGACAGTTTCTTTATCGCACCAAACTACCAACTTTAACATGAAATAAGAAGGTAGCAGAGCAAACAATTTTGTTTTAGATTTATTAACAATCCATTCATTCAGACACAAAATAAGGACAATATGGCTTTTCAATCAATCGCCAAATTTATATACACGTCCTCTTATCTTCAGATTGGTTGATGTACACAGTAACTTAGCCTTCAAAGCTCTTTGATATCAATCTGCTAAATTTCTCATGGTTTGGCCACCTCTAGTGTAAATTACACCAGTTGACTTCTTAAAAGAACTCTGTCAAGTATCGATGTTACTTCCAATACTAACAATTCCACGAAAAGTTCTTGCATAATGTGCTGATGACGTTCACCTTATGGTAATTATGCAAGAATCTGAAACGACCCTATGAACGGATACAAGACACAAATAAATTAATCCTTAATTATTCAGTTCGTTTTCTACTTTATTGGACTACTGACTGACTTACGTTACTGTATAATTTTTTAACTGTATGATTGGATTTCCTCCCTAGCAGACTTGACCTAACACATTTATTTTTTGTAGAGTGCAAGGTCAGCTCATCATATCTAAACTTTGGTACATAATTTATTCAGACAAAATCTACAATTTTGCAGTACTATATGTGTACCTATTTAATACGCATCAAAGTGGAGTTAATATGAAAATCACTAATATCATTGATATGTGTGTGTCCAGGATGGCCGAGTGGTTATGGCATCAGACTTAAATCACCTCTGCCGCTGATATCTTTCCTGGTATAACAGCAATTTTATGTACATAAAGTCAACCCACACTCCTTAACAGTGCACTGTCAGCGAACAAAATATATGGCAGTGACAATCAGTTGCGTGGGCACAATCTGCTTCTGACAATCTGACAAGAGCATCGAATATCGTCTGTGATTCCATCATCGAGAAAGGCGGTGCGTGTTTGTAATCTAATTCACTGAAGTTCTGTGAGCGCGGGTTCGAATCCCGCTCACGGTTCTGATTTTTATTTCTTATTCCGCAGTATGATTCTTACACAAGCAGAAATTCGCACGTATTGCATTTTCTTTTTATAACAATTGGTTTTTAAAAGTATAATACGTTACTGGAAAGCTATTGTAGTATCCATTTGCAGCTTCCTCACGAAGACAGCAGGCGTATGGCAGTTTCTTTATAACACCAAACTGCCAACTTTTACAAGAAATAAGAAGGTAATAATTCATGACAAAGCAAACAATTTTGGATTTATTCGAAAACCTTTCATTCAGACACAAAATAAGGACAATATGGCTATTCCATCAATCGCAAAGTTTATAAACACAACGCCTACCTAATGGTGGATTATATGTTGTACACATGTTCGCTTGAATAGACATTTCCCGCATTATTATTATTATTATTTTTTTTTTTTTTTTTTTTTTTTTAAATTTAATTCTAAATGTTTCGAAAAGGCCATACACATAAAATTTTCTGCTCATTGCGCTTTTTTTTTTTTTTTTTTTTATTTGCGATCAAAATTACCTTGTTCGACGTTGCCGAAAACGACTTACTCGGCTGTCATTGAATGTGACGTCACGACTTCGCAAACATTTTGACTTGAAATGCAGCAACAGCAACCAGATTTGCAAGTTTCTCGCAAATCACGCCAAACTGTGCAGATTGTGGCAATGGTTTACCAACGCCAAATATTTCAACGCCATCTATTTGGCAGAAACCTCACGATAAACATAGAGACGATAGGGCCCCTTTACGTCACGAATTTTGTTGACTGTTTTGATTGGACTGGTTTTGGCTGGGTTTTGAGGCATTTTTTTTTCTTAATATTTATATAACTAATTTTTTTAAAAACTTTTGTTTAAATATTCGGAATCAGAAAGAAATTCTTCTGAAATATATACTAATTTCACTCGTTTTTAAAAAATGCTGGAATTGTCCATTGTGATATATCTTGGCGAAATACCAAGCACTTACAATTTGTAACAAAGACTCTGCCAATTCGTAATTTGTTTATAAAACAAAATGTTCACTGACTTGGCTAGGTACGCGATAAATTTGACAAAACAGGGGAACACTCATACCATCTTCTTCTGATAGTCTGTAAAGAGCATCGAATATCGTCTATGATTCCATCATCAAGAAAGTCTGTATGTGTTTGTAATCTGATTTACTGAAGTTCAGTGAGCGAGCGTTCGATTCCACTCCTAGTGCTGATTTTCATTTCTTTTACTGCCATACTATACACTGTTAAAAAAATTTGTCCACCATGCACCAAAATTTGGTTCCCATTTAGCTGCCACCAACATTTGGTGCTTAGTTTCGCGATTTAGTAGTGCTTACGGTCCGAGGTTGCACCATTAAATCGTGAAACTAAGCACCAAATGTTGGTGGCAGCTAAATGGGAACCAATTTTTGGTGCAAGGTGGAACAAAATTTTTAACAGTGTACTTACACAGGCAAAAATTAGCACGCATTACATTTTCTATATTAACAATTGGTTTTTAAAAGTATAGTACAAAGAAGTTACTAGAAAGCTATTTAATGATTCTCTAAGTTACTAAAGGAATCTTCTTTTAAGAGATTCACGAACTTACAGACTATTTTAAAGAAATGTGTAAATTTACAGCTTTTAACAATCATAGTATTTTAAAGAAAATTAGTTTAAAGCACCTAAAATTTTCTTTAAATACGAATAAAAATATTGAAAAAATATCTAATAAATGTAGGACTATAATCAACACCCAAATTATTTTTTTTTTCTTTCTTCTTTCTATTTTTCAATGAAAAACTTACAACTTCGAAACAGTCTTTCAATTGCTATCAGTGCGTGATCGAACATCAAAAATGATTATACTAACACCTCCCAATATTCATGATCAAATGTGTAACCAGTTTTTTGTTAATCTGTATTATATGTTTGTTATTTTAATATAATTGTACTAAGCCTTCATCTCATCTCTGCTGTTAGAAGAGAATAAAAGCGCACTTGTCACTGTTATATTGGATCACATAGTTTTTTTACTTCTGTGCATATTTATGGTTGCAGATTTTTTATATGTGTACTCTACTGTGCCTAAATGTTGAAAAGTTATCTTAAAAAGTACTATTAACCCCTACATAACTTAAGGATACCCATACTCACAGTACTTGGATATCACTACGTCCCAGACCTAATGCAATTCATACGGACTTATATAATTACTTTATAATATGTCTCCCAGGCTGATGAACAACAAATATCCATGATTTTAGATAAGTTATTTCTCTAGTTTGTTGGAATCACTTCACGCCCCGTCAGAGCATTCAATCACCTTAACGAATGTACAAAGCATCTGAATCACGTCGCCGATCTGCTCCTTTCCCCAACTTGCTTTTCATTCTGATCATTGAGAATCACGGCGTTCCAAGGGATCGTAATCCTTTTATTTATTCTCCAGAACTGAGGCACTGAGCGAAGTCGTGGGAGCGAATATAAAGAGATTAGGTGCGATAGATACACATTCTGCAAATTAGATTCTGCAACTGCGAGGACGTTCCTCCTGTTGCTAGGGATGTGAAGTCGGCTTTCTCTGTTTCATGAGAAGCGAGAATACTCTGATTAAATTTACTGTTTCGTCGCTGTGGTGCAATAACAATCATTACGGGATTTGAATTTATGGAATAAAAATGAGAGAAGAGCAAAAGGACGCAAGTAGGGCGAGGGGGTTTGCGAAGAGAGGTTTTTGTGTGATTTTTTTAGGGGTGTGTGAATGTGGAATATTAAACCAGTTCGTTAGCTTGAAATGTAAGTGGCTAGGTATAAAATGTAGAATATTAATGTGTTTTGCGATTAGTTTTTTTGGCTTGATTATATTTAATATAAATCATACATGCAAATCTTCTCTAAGAAAATCCAGACTGTATTTTACAATTGAATGAAGATGAGAATAGTAGCATCTAAAGTTAATTTACTCGGATGAGCCAATTATTATGGTCAAATCAGACTCTTTTGTCTTATTTCTAAATATAACCTGTCTTAAAAGATGTTTTGTCTGTAGTTAATGTTTGAAGTGTATTTTTGTATCAATTTACTGGCTGTATTTTTAATGAGTTTGCTTTTTAAGGGAGACCCGTATAACAAATATTGAAGGGGAAAAAATTCATTATATTGCATAAAATTAAGATACATATATTCAAGAAGACATGAAAAAATTTTCAGAGTTCAAAGGAACTGCAAACATTAGATTTTAAACTTTTACATACCGATCTACCATGAAGTTGTTTGCATGGTTTTATTTTTAAGTTCATTTTTCTCGAAATCTACATTTAACTATTTTGATTGTATTTTAAATGCTATTGCTTTTTTAAAAAAAATTCTTGCAATTAAAATGTTTATATTTTTGAAATCTTGAATATCCATTTCATAAATGCAGTTTTTTTTTTTTTTTTTTTTTTTTTTTTTTTTTTTTGTGTGTGTAAATTGTAGTAACTTTTTTTAAAAACTAAAAAAAAAAAAAAAATTAAAAATTGTAAAAATTTAGAAATTACTGGTAAAAATTACAACATATTTTTTTTTAATTGCCCGTCTGCCCGTCAGACAAATTGAAAAAAATCTCTCCCTGCATCTATAGAGTATACTTTAATATAATAAATTATTTTTGAAAATAAAAAAAATATTTAAAAAAAATTGGAGAGTAGTATTTTTAAAAAGACTTATAATTCGGCCAAAAAACACTAAATAACAGAAATAAAAAAAATTAAAAATATTAAAGTAAAAAAAAAATTGTGTCAATAATTGTTTAAAAATAGATGTTTTCCTTATATAAAAAATGTGGTGCCACTAAATTCATTACTATAAATTTAAGGTTTTTGCTTACAGGTCTCCTTTAAATATTAAAATTGTTAATACAAATTATTTTTGTAACAAGAACGGTATGAAATTTAAACATACAGTATTAAGTACAGAATTTTATTATGTAATTTTAGTCACGATAATTTATAAAAATATTTTAGAAGTTAAAATTTTTTTAAAATGCATAAATAGTAAACTTCTAACAATAAATTTAAGTTCATATAATAGCGATTAACTGCCCCATTATTGTAAATTTTTTATATTATTCAATATTGGTGTTTTAAAACATCATTAATAACTTATGTTACAAGTGTTACTAAGATATTCACTTGAAATGGCTTACTATATTTTATCATCCAAATGTAATGAATAAAATGAAATAAGTAATAAATAAAACGCAGTGTACTCTTGAACTTAAATTGAGAATAGTCAATGGTGCCACCTTCCATTACTTGACTTACTATCAACGTTTTCTTTCAATTTAATTTTCACTTACGATTTCTCTTTCTACAGAATTATTAAATAATATGATAAATTTGTGTGTGTGTGTGTGTGTGTGTGTGTGTGTGTGTGTGTGTGTGTGTGTGTGTGTGTGTGTGTGTGTGTGTGTGTGTGTGTGTGTGTGTGTGTGTGTGTGTGTGTGTGTGTGTGTGTGTGTGTGTGTGTGTGTGTGTGTGTGTGTGTGTGTGTGTGTGAGGTGCGCGCTCGCGCGTCCTTGTAGGTATAAACGTAAATGATCAAAAGTCCGCTTTTAACAGAGAAATGAAAGAATCATCACGAATTTTTGTCCCATGCAAGGATTTATGTAATTTCAAAATTCCATTTATCTTTTAAATCAAAAATGCTGAGCAGCATTGTTAACATGACATTACTTTTGTTATTTAAACACTTATATAATTAATTTAATACTGTAATGATCAAATTTCTAAGAAGATGTATGTTTGTATTATCCCAACAAAACAAACTTCAGGCTTCCTTCCAAACAAGGCGGATCCATTTATCCCTTACAAGGATATTGCGTGGCATCCCTTCAAACAAGTATTGTATTTGACACCACAAATGTAATGTTCTCTGCTTTGTTGATATGATGTTTGTTTAGCATCAATTCATTACAGATTTTTAAAAAGTTAATTTTAAATTTCAAATATTTACTTCAATATATACAATAAAGTCATTTCATAGTGCTTTATAAAAACATTTTTAAGTAAAAAGTATTCTTCACAGCTCCAGTACTTTATGTACTTTAAATACAAAATCAAAAGTCCCTATAAGACTGAATATGTGTTATTATATTTAACTTGCATTCTGGAAAGTTTAAACCATAACGTTTAAAACATAACTAATTTGAAAATATAATTATAATATGTTTTGTTAATAAATTTTGATGAGATAATTTCTGAAAAATTTTAGACGTATTTCGCCTCTAACTTCAATTAATTGACTTAGGAATATTACTTAGGCAAATTAAATTGTGTTTGTTTTAACAAGACAATATTTTTTATAAAACAAAACCAATTTTATGCCATTTAATTAAAATCCAATTGGAAGGAAGATTTCTCGTCAATAAAGAAGGATTTAGACATTCTATTAAGTGACGCTTGTCCAACACGTTAACTACAATCCAATTTGAAATCAATATATTTTGACAAATACAAAAATCTCAACACAATGCAACAATAACCCATTCCATGATTAATTTGAACACTCATATAAAATACTGAATGAAAAAAAGCAAAATAAAATTTGAAGAATGGTATATATTAGTCTTTAAAATAATTCAAATTAAATGAGGCATCATACATTGCGAAGAAGGGATTCATTTCTTATCTTACGACCATATCAAAATAAGGGAGACAAAAAATAAAATCATGATTGTTGCCAAAACATACATAAAAAAATGTTTGTTCATCGTTGTGTGACTGAAAGGAACTTGTAAAGGATCAATACTTGGACATTTTCCAGGAGACTTTTTCCTTTTTTACCGCAAAGTTAATCCATACATAAAAAATGAAAACTCTACGCTCATTTATTTTTTATAAGTTAGTCTACATTTAGTTAAATAAAAAAAACTTTACTCAATTTAAATCATTTCAGTAGTAAAGATGTTCAATATGTGTACTAACTGAAATTCCCCAAACTGATTCTCTTTTAGCGTAAGAAGAAGCATTACTATACTTTCAACATTAATATCTGTTTCAAATGTTTTCAAGTGATAAGTAAATAATAACATAATTTTATGAAACTAAAAGAAAATTTCATCTTTTATGGAAAAGTTACTAATTATAATTTTCTATAATTTTTAAATCGCGAACAAAAATATTGTAAATTTTTTTGATAAAATTTTTCTGTAACCAAATATTTCCTGTACCAAAGATTAATAAATAAGTTTTATATATTTCCTGAAAATATTCTTTAATTTTTCGGGATTAATTTGAAGGACAGTTTTGCATCAGTGTAATCAAACGTTAACTCTACAGTAAAAAAAAAAAATGAAATTATCAAATAAATTGCTATGCAACTATTATTTCATTTTTTTTAATTAGTTATTAATTAAAAATTCCTCAAGGTAAAAAACCTTCAATTGCTTTAAAATTTATATTATTAGTGCAATTTAATATATTTAATATACATATTCCAATAATTGAATTAATAATATTCGAAAACTACTATATTTTCACTATTTAAAAATGTATTCAAATGTAATACAAAATTCTACAAATTCATTTAAATAAAAGTTGAAACAAATATTGATGCAAAATAATCAACGGTAACTAATTCAATAAACCTAATGTATAAGAAAAACTATTTCGAATATAGTTTTATAATTTCCTAGATACCTTTTATTTACTATTTTACTAGTTGACATTGTAAGAAAATTCTTCCTTTGACATTACCAATCCTTTGAATTCAAATAAAGGTGTATGAAATGTATCAGTGTCTTAAAAATCCTGCAATATATACATAACAAGCATTTAATTATTTTGTTCTTTTAAAATTATTCGGTTCCCTTTATTTTATCTGTTCTAATTTGGTTAACAAAGAAAAGACCGTTTCAAAATGGTGGTTAATCAAGTATTCCACATGTGTTTATGCCTCGAGACAATAGCAACATATTTCATCCATCTTGTGCATGATCACCATTTTCGGAAGTATCCCCATCTCCTAAGCGATAGATTTAACGTTCTCGAGGATACCACCTTGCTGTTCCGAGCTATAAAATGCTTTCTGAATATGAATCTCTGCATGCTTTGAATTTGAAAGTAGGATTCACGATCGACATTTAGGAAATGGTCTACCACGATGTTATCTCAGCCTATATATTTGAGAATATTACTTTTATTGATGGTTGAATTTATTTCTCGCCTAAAGTACAAAACATCCACTGGGCATTTCTGCTAGTGTAATTGCAATATCTAAGAACATATAGTTAGTAAAAGTTAGCAATAGAGCTTTACTTTATTTGCTATACTGCACACACTTAGTTAAATATTTCATTAATAATCTCCATCTCGATAAGATCAATTATAATAACTAAAATTCAATTGGAATTACAACCGGAAGCGCCTCTGGACTAGTGGCAAAATACCTTTTAATAACTTGTATTATAAATTCCCATATTGGCTGATAAGGAATTGCAATCACATGGAAAAATTAAAGAAATTTAATGCATAAATAATGAAAGAAAGTTAAAGCATAAATCGGTATAGACTTTAATACATAATTTAACTTAGTACCAACATTTACTGTATTTTACCACTTCATCAAAGTTAAACAAATTGGTAAAAACATCAAAGTTAAACAAATGACAGTTATAAAATCTATCTTAAACATGCAAAGAAAAAAACGAGAATAGCTCAAAGAAAAAACTAATAACTGTGCCACAATGGTACTTTCTAGTCCTAGATGACCCGGACGTCAAATTTTTATATATGTCCAAAAGGGAAAACGTTGAGTACATTTTAATGAGACTGCCTCAAAACGTATTAAGCGAGATTCTCCTGAGAAATGGAGTGACCTAAATAGACCTCCGGTAAAAATTTGAGTTCAGTTTAGCCAGATGCTGCTCAATTGAGTTTATCTTGAGGTCCTGTTGGATCACGTCGTTGTGAAAGTAACCGGGGACACCAACCATTTCCCTGAGGATTGTGTTCTATACCACTTTCAGTTTCCTAATATTAGTATGAATGGCTGCCGTCAAAGCTGGCGAGGCATAATGAGCAGGCTTGACGCTGTTAAAACAACAGTTAACTCTAGCCACTATGTGCCTTTGAATGAGGTATTGGTCGTTCTTGCTTCAAGATAGGGATTTTTTCGAAAAGAAATGTAAAGTTGAGGTAATGAAGCTCAATGATTTATTCGCAAATAAAAAAATCAATTAAAAATCATGTAATTTATATTACAAAATGTTAGTATAAGATGCACCAATTGTACCATGTATCAAGGCCAAAAGAAGTTTGGGATCTGTAGACGATATTTTTTTCGACATGATTATCAAAGGATCTATCGATTTAGAGAAAAAAATTGTTTGCATGAATCCAAATTAAAAGTATTTCTGTTTTCATATTACTAGAGTTGAACAAAAAGTAAATCCGAAGTGCTCATTACTTCAGGTTTAAAGTGGATATATACTATCATCGTAATTAAATCTTCCTTTAATTTAATTTAACAAACACCACAAAAATCTATACAGGTCAGAGATAGCAGTGTAGAACCTACCCAAATAAACTTATTTTCAAAAAATTTACTTCACATACTACAGTCAAACTCCGTTAACACGAAATCGCTGAACATAAAATCCCGTTTAACGCGAAATAAAAGCATTTCTCCGTACTTAGAACTTAACGCTAATTTATTAGTCTAACATGACATTCGGTCAACGCTAACTATTACGGCGGCCCCATCGACTTCGCGTTAACGAGGTTTGACTATTACAATAGAGGAAAATGATAATGGCTGAAAAAATAAAATTCATAATCGAAGTTTAAACTTTCCCAAGTTAGAAATGTGGCACTTTAAAGAGATATACAGAAGTTAACTTTACAAGCTCATTTGGAAAAACAGTTTTAGATTAAAAAAAAATCTAATGATTTATATTATCAACATCTAATTATTACCTTTAGAGTGTCATTTACAAAAAATTGAAAAATTGTATAGGTTTTTAGTTATTTTTAAACTTAATTTTTAGTTCTTTTTATTATTTAATTTGTTTAGATATTATTTCTCCATGATCTTAGTCAATAGAAGAGGAAGCTTTATAATCTTTATTTATTGCTCCAAAAATTCCCTCATAAGTTTGTTTGAAGGAGAATTTATTCAGCTACATAATCCTGTATTTTAGATTTGCTAAAATTAGTGATCATTATAATAAAGCAATTAAATTTTGTATCTCTTATATTGTCCCTAGATAGAACACTCCTGTCCTACCTCTAGACAGGGATTACGAAACCAAAGGGAAAAAATCTGAGGGTGTCAAAAGGAAATGCACGTATACTTTTAGTGGTATTGTAAGAGCATTACAATATTTTCTCATCGATCTTTTGAACTGCCATTTGACTATTGACTATGAAAATTGAACACAACTCAATTAAACACACGTCAAACTTTATAAATAATGTGTTTTCTTTTAATTTACAAAGTTTGACGAGTGTGGAATTATGTTTTATTTTGGAAGTGTCACTAACCACTGTAATAAGGAGTAACTTAAAAAATCATTTGCTTCAACCTTATACCCTTCCATATTCACATTTTGAACTGTCCGTTTCAATCTATCATTGCCCCCTGCTAGGATGTCTTGTGTCCTATGAAATCTTGATGTGTTCCCTGTTATTATTTCTAACTATTTTGTATTAAATGGTAGTTAAGATGGTGACAATGTATAGAAAATATTACTTAAAATAGTAAAATAAGCCAAAATGCATAGCTAAAAAATTTTAACCAATCCATTTCATTACTTTTAACCATAAAAAAATAAAAAATAAAAAATTCAACAGCAAAATTTTGTTTTGAACATTAAAAAAGAGAAAAATAGATCCAGACACTAAACTGAACGTATCATACCATTGAACACTCAAATACAATGGACAATTCCTGCATTTTTTAAAAACGAGTAAAATTAGTTTATATTTATAAAGAATTTCTTTCTAATTTCAAATATTCAAACAAAAGTCCGTTAAAAAAATTAGTTATTTAAATATTAAAAAAAGAAATTGCCTCAAAATTGAGCCAAAACATGTCCAATCAAAACACTCAGCAAAATCCGTGACGTCAAGGGTTTGTACAATTTCTATGGTTATCGGGAGGTTTCTGCGAAATAGTTGGTGTTGAAATAGTTGACGTTGGTAGACCGTTGCCCCATTCCATAAAAGTTGGCGTGATTTGCGAGAAACTTGCAAATCTGGTTTCCGCTGCTGCATTTCAAGCCAAGTTGTTTGCGAAGCCGTGACGTCACATTCAATGCCAGCGAAATTAATCGTTTTCTCGCCAACGTCTAGCAAGGTAACTTTGATCGCAAAATAATAAATAAAAAAATAATAATAATAATAAAAAATAAAAAAACATTGAGCAGAAATTTTTGTGTTTATGGCCTTTTCGAAACATTTAGAATTTTATAAAAAAAAATAATAAAAAAGCACTTGAATTGTCAATTGAAGGACACATGTTAACGCGTTGTTAACATACGTTCATAAAAATCTCATAAATTCCTTATTTTTAAAGTAATATCCCTAAGTACGATTACACTTCTGGTCAGGCAGTCACCCCTACTTATATAACATTTTGTGCAAATCTGTTGATCTATATAGACTCCAGAATGCTCTAAACAGCGTCAATTTAGTTAAGGACTCTCAGTATTTTGGGTAATAGTGAAGAAATGCATTCAGTCTAGTGCTTAATCTTTTCAAACGACCCTATCAATCATTTTTTAAATATTTATTTCAAATAATCCATATTTTTTATCAAGCATTAGCAGTGACTCCTAATACAGAAACACAAATATGAAATTCACTGCATCATGTATCAAATCGGTAAAACTATATTTATGTATATAGTCTTTAAAGTAGAATAAAATATTTCATGCAAAACAAGTCCTCTTGTAATTATGAAGGAAAAAAAAATTGCTTTGCATTTTTTGTTATTTCTTTAATCCCTTGTTTGCCATTCGATAGTATCTAATAGCAATGATTTAGAGAAGTAATACATTCTTCTACAAAAAAGCAGGAATTAATCTAATTTGTGCATAGTTTGTCTTTATAAGAAGTTTTCAATCTATGTTATCTTTGTCAGTACCATTCTTCAATGAGTAATTTTCCCCATAAGTTACAGAAAACTTGTCTGTAACTAACATGTTGTTTTTATGTTAAATTCAAAATATATATATATACTTCTTGCATTAAGAGTTATGTTCATAAAAATAAAACGTGCAGTAGCAATTTAAAAAAATTCCAATTAAAGTATAACACTTTCCTCTATGGTAAATTTATATCGAATATAAAAATTAATTTAAAATATTATATAAATATTTGATTCCACTTTAATACTTATTAGGTAATATAATTGAATTTCCAAATGCTAATTATATATTAATTTAATAATAATTTTTTTATATAATTTTAATGATATTCACTATATTTAATTTTTTAGTAATTAAAGAAAATAATATTTTTAATAATTTAAAATAACTTTATTATAATAACAGTATTATACAAATGATCAATTTGTTATTTTCGTTTAAAGTTAACAGTCTGATAATAATAGAAACTTAAAAAATAGCAGGAAAACACAAGCTTTTGTGCTAAATCTATTTTGCAAACTTTATTTGCTTGTTATGCATACTAAGAAGTATTTGCATAGTGTTTGCTTATTACACATAGGATCCAGAATTGAAATACTACATTTTCTAATAAAATTATCATTTCAGTATTTTATTTTTACTTTCAAAAGAAATACATATATATATATATATATATATATATATATATATATATATATATATATAAAATTTTTGTAACTAACCGAAAAATCTAAAATAGATAAAGTCACATTCCTAGAAACATGAAAATGCTATAATGCTTTTTGAAATTATTAAATTATTATAATGCTGTTTGAAATTGTGCCAGCTATCTCAGACATCGTTAAAAAGCTATAAAATGTTTCAAGAACTTGCCATCAAGGTTTCAAATTATTAAATGTTTATATATAGAATAGTTTAACAACACTAATTTATATTACCAACACTATTTATCGCATCACTTGCAATATCTCATTGACTATTATTTAGATTACTCTCATGCTACTAATGTGAAAACAAAAACAAGATAATTTATTCGTACCTCAAAGTTCTATCCATAATAATAAAACAAGCTGCGTGTATGTCTGTCTGTCTGTCTGTGGATCTATAAAAACCAACTTAAAATTGGAGTAGAGCTCTGAAATTTTCAACATAAGAAGTTTTGGCTTTCTAATTTCATGTATGTCAAAATTTTAATTAGTTCTTTTTTAATTAATTTATTTTTTACAAAGTGACTTCAAATACAGATACAGCTCTGAAATTTTCAACACAAGTAGTTTTCACCTTTTAATTGAACTTTTGAAAAACAGAATGTTAAAATTTCAATTAATTATTGTTTAATTAATTTTCTTAATTAATTCACAAATTTTTTTACAAAACGACTTCTAATAAGGCTACAGTTCTGAAATTTTCAACATAAGTAGTGTTGGCCTCCTAATTGGTCTTTAGAAAAACAGAATTATAAATTTTTATTTAGTTCTTTTTTAATTAATTTTTTTAATTAATTAATAAATATTTAACAAAACGATTTCTAATAAGGCTACAGCTCTGAAATTTTCAACATAAGTAGTTTTGACCTTCAAATTGGACTTTTGAGAAATATAATTTTGAAATTTCGTTTGTTTTTTAATTAATTAATTAATTAATTAATTAATTAATTAACAAATATTTTACAAAACAATTTCTAACTGGGCTACATTTCTGAAATGTTCAACACAAATAGTTTTGAACTTCTAATTGGACTTATGACAAAAAGAACATTAACATTTTAATTTGTTTTTTAATAAATTTTTAATTAATCTTTTCACAAAAGCGACTTCTAATAGGCCTAGAGCTCTAAAAGTTTCAACATAAGTAGTTTTGACCTTCTAATTTTGCTCTTTACAAACATCACGTGTTAAAATATTCTTAAAAGGGGTGTTGTACTATAGTTATTAACGGGGAATTTTTTTATTGTTTCTCGACAATGGGTGGACTTCTAATATTAAGGCTTTACATAGCAATTAGTTTTTAGTGTGTGAAGCGACCTTATGCTTACGCAGCAATGAACCTTTCATCGAGCAAAGCGAGTTCATGTTTGCAAAGCATTGAACCTTTCAATGAGTTAAGAAAGCCTGTGCTTATGTGTCAATGACTTTTTCAGCGAGCGAAGTGAGCTCGATTTTGCGTTGCAATGTACCTTCCTGCTAGCGAAGCTCCAAAAATGGGGCCTATACACCAAAGACGGATTTCCGCAAAACTGGGCCTCACAACTGGCTAAAATATTGCACATGTTAAAATTTCGTGGTGAAGCACGGGTATTTAGCAAGTTAGTTATATAACTGTCTGCAAACAAACTTTTATAATACGCGAATTCGAAACAGTAAATGTACTCCAACTAAGAAATAACAAATTTTCAGTAATTTATAGGCAAAAATCACGTCGTGTGTATTGCTTTAGAAGTACTTTTTCCACATATATCTCGTATTTGTTGAGAAAACACTTATAGGAAAGTATATGCTTGGAATGCAAGTACACGCTTGCATGTTAAATTTTTCGATGACGTTTCCGATAACAAAATTTAATTATTACATTTTCTTTAGCGATAATTCAATATTTTTGTTCCACACTTTCAATATATGTCCAAGCCACACCCACTTCTGTATACCACTCTTACTATTCACGCTTAACTCAATCTCTAACTCAGTTTCAAAAGTTGTATCAACTTGCACTTACCATACTTACATACAAGTGAAAATACATCACCCAGGTTTAATTAATGTTCATCGCCAGTTACAACTCTTAATAAAGACTAATGCCCAAATAAGTATATTTTATATATGTAGCAAATCAACACCTGTTTTCTCTTCACACCTCCTCCCCTTCCCCCCCCCCCCTCCTCATCATGTAATGGACCATCCCAGTTATTACATATAAACTTTGAAATTGTTGTGACAACACTCGACTCTCAAACTTCGTTCCTGTTGATGTGTAAATATTGAGTGGATCAGTATCTGTAGGCGCCCATGAAAATGTCTTTTCTAGATTATACCTAAAGTTTTCATTAAATATATTTCGTCAAAGAATTGCTTTTTATTCATCTGTTATTGTGGAATTGTGGTTATTGTGTGTGTTATATACCATAGTATATGTATTTGACAGTTTTCCTTCATAACTTTTTAAAACTTCAATGACAATTTATTTCCCAGTCAAAACAAAATACTTCATAATGTATAATGTCGTAAATAAATGAAAGTGGGATGTGTTATTAAGATTAACTTCTAACAATTAAAAGGTCATGATTTTTACAAATACATGTTTTCAAAGATCATTTTAAATTTTCAGAGTGCACGATGAAAACGTTAAAATTATATTTAAATTTCATAACAAGGAGTAATTTAGAAAGTAAGTATTTATAAGAAGACTGCAATAAAATGTAACAAGTAATTTAGATAATTACGATAAAATATTACAGACAAATAAAAGAAAAAATCATTTGCAACATTTGAATTTAAATAAAGATATTTATATATAAAAAGCATTAAATTTAATTCAACTTAACCACTCAGTAACATCAGTACAGATACAACAAGCATTCTCTTCCAAATTCTCTTTTTAACAATGGACAAAATTAAAGACTATAGGTTTAAAAAAAAATGCTTTCTTTTTCCACAGGAATGTTTCTCCGTACAATGGCCTTCAGCTTCTTCTAGAAATTTCTTCTTTCGCAGTTAAGTCTGCGGGACTTTTTTTTACACAATTTTCAACAAATACCACACCTAACAAGCAACCTTAACAAACGCCAATGAAGTAGGCGACACGTGTTCAAAAAATACACCAGGGATGCTTTTCTATCTATTCTTTTTCTTTTCTTCCGGTAGAAATTGTTTAAAGTTTGCGAAACCTTACTTTTCTCTTTCTTTCTCGCCGTGTTCTTCTTATATTCGTTTCCACACTGTTCCCATGGGGGAAAGATTTCAAAGATTCCACTGGAGAAATTTCTTTGTGTTCTTTATATATTTTTAGTTTGTCAAGAAACCTCTTCACAAAATGGATTCACTACTGCTGAGGAGATGGAGTCTAGTCTGAAATGAAAATCTATCATCCTTTTTCTCCCAAAGGAAAGTTGGAGCGTCTCTCCAAAGTTATTAGGATTTTGCATACGAATCCTGCCATTAATATCGCTTTTCTTAATAAGAATCTGAAGACTTCAAACTGCCACCGACAGTTCCAAGATTGATAGAGGTGCTGGTGAAAGTAGTTACAGAGATTTAAATGCAATAGTGGTATAGTGTGCATAACACAGAGTGCATCCTCTCATAGAAATTTAATATATGATACGCATAAAATTCAATTACAAGTAGAAATTTATAATATGATTTGAAAAACATCCGATTATAAGTATATATTTAAGAAATGATTTGAATAACATTCAATTACAAGTAGAAATTTAAGATATGATTTGAATAATATTAACTTACAAGTAGAAATTTAAGATGTTATTTGAATAACATTCAATTATAAGTAGAAATTTGAGACTTAATTTGAAAAACATCAAATGATAAGTAGACATTTTAGTAATGATTTTAAAAACATCCAATTATAAGTAAAAGTTTTAGGTATGATTTGAATAAAATAGTCATAAGTTTCTATTCATATTATATACTAGCTGAATATCCGTGCTTCAAATTTTAGAATGTGCAATATTTTAGCTAGCTGTGAGGACTCGCGTTGTGGAAATCCGTCATTGGTGTATAAGTCCCAGTTTTTGGCGCTTTGCTCGGAAGAAGGTTCACCGTTACACAAAATCGAGCTTGCTTCGTTCACTGAAAAGTTTATTGATAGATAAACATAGGCTTACTTCACTTGTTGAAAGGTTCATTGCTATGCAAGCATAGGCTCGGTTCTCTCCCTGAAAGGTTCATTGCTGGGTAAGCATAAGCTCGCTTCACTCACTAAAATCTAATTGCTACGTAAAGTCTTAATATTGAAAGCCTCCCCCTTGTCAAGAAAAAAAAAATTCCCCGTTAATACAATGATACAACACACCTTTAAGATTATTTTAACACACGTTTGTGGAAAGCAAAATTAGAGGGCAAAACTACTAATGTTGAAACTTTCAGAGCCGTAGGCCTATTAGAAGTCGCTTTTGTGAAAAAATCAATTAAAAATATTGATTAAAAAAAACAAATTAAAATTTTAACATTCTTTTTGTCAGTCCAATTAGAAGGCCAAAACTACTTGTGTTGAAAATTTCCGAACTGTAGCCCAATTACAAATCGTTTTGTAAAATATTTGTTAATTGATTATAAAAAATAAAATTTTAAAATTCTGTTTTTCAAATATCCAATTAGAAGGTCACAACTACTTATGTTGAAAATTTCAAGGCTGTAGCCCTATTTTGAATCGTTTTGAAAAATATAATAAATTTAAAAAAAAAAATTAATTACGAACTAAACAAAAATTTAAAATTCTGTTTTTCTAAAGTCGAATTAGAAGGCCAATACTACATGCGTTGAAAATCTCAAAACTGTAACCCGATTAGTAATTATTTTGTAAAATATTTGTTAATTACTTAAAAAGATTAATTAAAAAAATAACTAAATAAAAATTTAAAATCCTGTTTTTCAAAATATCAATTAAAAGGCCAAAAGTACTTATGTTGAAAATTTCAGAGCTGTAGCCCTATTAGAAATCGTTTTGTAAAGCATTTATTAATTAAATAAAAAAATAAAAATAAATAAAAAATTTAAAAAGAAATAAATAAAAATTTAAAATTCTATTTTCCAAAAGTCCAATTAGAAGGCCAAAACTACCTATGTAGAAAATTTCAGAGCTGTAGCCCTATTAGAAATCATTATGTAACATATTTATTAATTAATTAAATAAATTAATTTTAAAAAAAACTAAACAAAAATTTAAAATTCTGTTTTTCAAAACTACAATTAGAATGTTAAAACTACTTATGTAGAAAATTTCAGAGCTGTGACTGTGTTTGAAGTTGTTTTATAAAAAAATAATAATAATAATAATAATATTAATAATCAAAAAAGTACTAATTAAAATTTTAACATTCTGTTTGACATGTATACAATTAGAAGGCCAAAACTACTTGTGTTGAACATTTTTGAGCTGTATCTCTGTTTGAAGTCACTTTGTAAAAAAAAAATAGTTAAAAAAGAACTAATTAAATTTTTAACATTCTGTTTGACATGTATACAATTAGAAGACCAAAACTTCTTAGGTTGAAAATTTCGGAGCTCCACTTCAATTTTAAGTACGTTTCTATAGATCCGCGGAGCCACAGACACCACAGCTTGTTTTATTATTATAGATACTTTTCATCGGATCTCTTTACGAAGGAAATTGAAGGGAAAGAAAAGTTATAATTTTAATTTTTTGAATAGTGAAATAACAATTTTATATAGATATAAGGAGAACTAAGAATTGAAACAAAATATTGTTAAGTTTTTCTTTCAAAGAGGGCAGTAGGTAAAGCTATTCATGAACTTCAATAGTACAACACTTTTGAAAAGAAATATCTTTAAATGCATCTTGAAGATAAAAATTGGTACCCCTTAAATTATATTGTCATTGTAGTGATAATCAATGAGAATTACATCATAGAAATGACTTTGAGGAATAGATGCATTGTAATATACTTTTATATATAAGGATCAATTAGCCATTTTACTTCTCGATTTGTGAATATTTCTCAACAGTCATGTTCCCAAGCACTTTTTTCCACGAAGGTTTTAAATATTTATCTACATATATTCGGTTGAAAACTTAAACCATGAACTTAAAAATAGAATAAAAATAACAAAAAGTGTTTGAATTTCTCTCAGGTAATTGCATAACATGAAAAATGATTTATTTAAATGCACAGTGATATTTCGTCATGAATTTATATTTAATTATGCTAAATGTCAGTGACTTAATTTCTATTTAAACTCCTTGAAAATAAAGTATTGAAATCCTACTTACAAACTTCTGAGAGCTAAATACAAATCTTTAAGTACAAAAAAAAATATTTAAAGTTTATTATTATAAATTATTTTTATTTCATTATTCGAAATTAAATTAATAGAATAATTTTTGGTAAGATTATTCCATATTTTTCGAAAGAAAGAAGAAAACTTCCTTGGTAAAAAAAAATTATCTACAATGTCTTGTAATAAAGTCTTAAAGAAAAATAAACCATTTCCAAAACCCCTTTAAAACCATTTAAATAGAAATAATTGCTACTATATCGTAAAGAACAAATTTTAGATATCTTTCACGAAATTCCAGTAAATGATGAAGAAATGGTATTTAAACATTTTTATTCACAAGCAGATATTAAATTCTTAAATATTAATTGTGGAATATTTCAAAAGAGGATGTTTTCGCTATACCATCAAATAATTTTTTGATATTATTTCAAACATTCTCTCGACATAAAACTCTACTATTATCTCTTTACTTGTAAGAGTTTGTGTTTAATTTAAAAATAATTTTGTTTTTGAAAACAAGATCAAATAGCGCTCTATCTCTTGTTAGACAAAAGAATGGCTCTATTAAAATACATGCAGAAAAGTACTTTTTATACAAAAAGAAACAGAAAGATAAAACTTCAATCAAAATCAAGTGCGAGGTGCTCGCATTTAACTAAGAATGTAAGCTGAACATTTTTGAAACCCAGAAAAACATCTAACAACCCGTCTTCGTAAAACTAAGGATAACAATTTATTCAGAAAGATGTTATTCATTTTAAATCTGTGTGGACAGATATGACAAGCAAATCGATTAAAAACTCGTGTGGGAAATAAAATCCTCATTTATCATTCCAACATCATGAGGCAGCACTTCGAAAGAATTTTATGTGACAATGGAAAATGACTTTCGTCTGCAGTTTGGAAAATAAAAACATTTCTAGCGAGAAGTCATTGTTCCATCGTGTTTATTCACCCCTTGAGGAGAGCTTATTCATGACTTCTGTAAATACTCTTACCAAAATTGACGGTTCCAAATTTTGTTATGATTTGAAATTTGAAAGAACTGTTTAATATAGAACGGATTTACAGTTGTTTTGTTAAAATTGATTGTATATTTAAGAGAAAAAATGCGCTCTGCATAAGAAATGAGAGACTGTTTGTATTGATAAAAGAATGATTTATTTGATTTGTACCTGTGAATTTTTTTTTAATTTTTTTTTTCTCAAAACAAAATATTTCAATAATAGCAATAACACAAACAGCACAGATATATTGTCCTTTGTAGGACAATATTATTCTGAGGAGATAGGCCAGTCCATGCCGAATCTCGAGTATCGTTCCAAAATACACGATTTTTAAAAAAATAAACAAGTCAAACCATCACAAAATGTATTTTTTACCCCTCTGTATTTTCTTATAGCACTATATTTCAGTTTTAAAACTCCGCATCAACATTTCAAAACTTAGTGTATTTTATCAAGATCCATAGCAGCGGCCAGTCTTCAATTGACCACATCAGGATTGTCCAAAGTCGAGCAAATACTTGAAATGAAGATAAATTTCCCGCAGAAGACGAATTAGTGACAAATTGTTCAAAAATGAACAAGTCCAACCTAAAAACAATGAACAGAGAGACGATCGATACAATTGATAATAAAAAAGGCTATATTACAGAAATTTCGTTAAAAAAAAAATAGTTTATACATTTCTGAATAGAATGATGTTTTTATCTTATTTCTTCAATAAATAAAATCTCCTGAAATTATTTGTTGTTTAAACTAGGGATGGAACGGATGTGAGTTTTGCCGGATACCGGATTTCGGATATCCGGGGTACCATGTCTACCGGATACGGATATCCGAAACGGATTTCACCGGATATCCGGCCGGATATTCGGTCTATATACTAAAAACGATATTTATACGATATGCTATACGAAAAAAATGGTCATGATATGAAGTATCAAGTAAATTATAATTAGTGATTAGCGCACCGCACTGTATGCCACAGGTCCATGGTTTGTTTCGCGAACTGGGAAAGGTTGACTTAGCTGTTTATACCTGAAAGAAATAAACTGAAGAGGACCATGCATGCTTGGGATCTAAACACTGGGGTTCGGGGTCAGAATGACCATCTGACCGGAACATCTGCTATGTGACACACAAATGCCACAGTCAAGAAAGCTGAGCTGGGCCCAGCAGACCTTGGTCCACACGGGCTGTCACGCCACTGAGTTAATTTTTTTTATTTAAACTTTAGTTGATGAAACGATGTTTTAGTGATGCCAATACCTACACTTGCTGAACAATTTTGAAACTTCATCACCATTTTGTTTGTGTGTTACTTAAAATTGTACCAAACATTCTGCAATGTGATGAAAATATTTCAGAAATACGTTTGTAAATTGTTACTCAACTTCTTCTTACCTTGTATCATGTAATGTAAACATAAGATAATCTTCCTCAAGTCTGCATAAATATCCTATATAGCTTTTACCCGAAAAACACACAGCAAGGTGATAACAAACAAAATTAGAACTTACATATTTTTGTGGTTAAGGCTTTTGCTTTAGGATCATCTAAACTCCACAATTCTGGTACATATATTGTCGATTCCAATGTTGTCTGCGTGCATTTCTTGTTTTGATGAATTGTTTTTTCTTGTTCATCACTATTTGATGCATTTAGTGAGTCTTTTAAGCTTCGGTGAATTTCCTTATGCACACTCATTAAATGGTTCCATAAAAGGGTTTTGTGGAAAAGGATTTTGAGCTTTTGCCGCGCACAATATATTTTTTAAACGATTCTGTGGAGCAAGTAACACATAGGTCTTTGCTTTCGTCATTTCCATTAATTTTAAAATACTTCCAAATGGGTGACTTTAAATGAACCGTTATTAAAAATTATAAATTGGATTGTAATTGGAGAAAACTATGATTCAAGACATTCTAGAGAGCTAAATATAATTCCACATTGTGGCGCTGTGTTAAAGACCTAAAAATTACAATACTTCATTTTACGTCAGAAAAAATATACCAGCTTTCAACTTCTGCCAATGAAAAATCAGAAATTAGACCATACCATTCACATCATAAAGGGGTAGGGTATTATCGTCGATAGAACAAAAAAAAAAAAAAAAAAAAAAAAAAAAAAAAAAAAAAAACATTGGGGAGTGCGCATTGGCTATTTATTGCTTTTTACTCGCTAGCAAATGTCAGAAAAAAAGGAGGAAGTGGAAAGACTTATGTTATGGAAAAAAAGTACTATTTATTAGTATTTCGGTTCGTGTTTTACGGAGAGGCATTCAAATATAACATCTGGAATTAATCAGATCATAAACTTGGAATGAAAAGAACATATTGCAAAACACGTATGAAGGATGTGTATGGAAAAAGATTGGAGGAATCGTTTATGCTTTACAACTCGGCGCCAATAATACGGTGCCTCTTTCTTCGAATTCAAACTAAATGCACCTGCATCTTCTAGCTCATCTCTGAAGTTAGGGATATGCGAAAGCATAGTTCTCACGAAGGAACTTTTTCGTTTTCGAACTTGACAGCAATTTATGTCCAAGAAAAAAAAAAGTGTAGGATGCGGTGTACCCTTTGTCCGAAAAAGATCATTATTTTTCGAAAAAAATTATTTCTTGTTGATACCTGGTGGCCGGATATATATCCGGATATCCGAATGAAATTATCGGATGTCCGGTATTTCAAATCGGATATCCGACGGGGTTTCGGATATTGAAAAATCAGCCGGATATGCCGGATATCGGATATTTGCCGGATATCCGTTCCATCCCTAGTTTAAACGTCATTAGTAGGCGCATGGTGTATTGATACTTTTGCTAAATGTGGTTCTTTTAACGCTAGTGTTTTTCAGAGATCTTGAAAATTCAAATCGACATATTTCCATGACCATTAACAATTGGTTATTCAAATTTATGGAGCATTTAATTTATTTAATTCTAAATATTTTGTCATCGCAGAATTTTAGTTTTTAAATTTTGTTTTAAAATATAGCATTTAAAGTAAATGGTAAAAAAAAAAAAAAGCAAAAATTTCAATATTTTAACTTCGATTTTTTTCTAATTCATACATAAAAATTCTGTGAAGACAATCTTTATGTATTTGTGTATTACAAAAAGGTTTCACTTTGAGAAAAAACTTTATTTTTCTTGATTTATGTAGGTACGCGCAAACATCAATTATTATGGATTATTTTTTAAAGAATATTTTTAAATATATATATATCACAGACCTACAAATGGCTTCGTATGTATAAGATAAATTTGTATGTATAAGATAAATTTTAGGAATAATAAAACTTATAAATGACAAACTTATAATTGACAGCTCAAAGCGAAGTTTGAAATGTGTCCTTCTACACAATGGGAAAAAATGTGGTTCAATACTAAATGCTCACTCAACGAAAATGAAAGAATATAACACCATAGCTTTGGTAATGGAGAAGATAAAGTATCATGAACATCAATGGGTGATTTATGCGACTAAAAAGTGGTACACTTTTGTTTGGACAGCAAAGTGACTACACAAAATATAGTTGCTTCTTGTGCCTCTGGGACAGCACAGACAAAACACACCACTGGGTGAAAAAAGAGTTGTCAGAGAGAAAGCATGGACATTGGGGAAAAGAATGTCATAAATGACCCCTTAGTTGAACGAGAGAATATCATCTTTCCTCCATTGTATTTTAATCTAGGCCTTATGAAGTAGTTTGTATAGGCTCTTCACAAGAACGGATCATGTTTTGCATATATAGGGGGCACAATGTCTCACCCCTTAAAATATTCATACGGGACTTTATTTACTTGTTTCTTGCGTCAGATGTCTATTTTGCCATATTAAGCACAGATTACTATCTGAATTTTTTTTTTATCTAAATTGAGTTATTGTTTCAGTTGAGTGCGTAAAAAATTAAAGCAGGAACATTTGACGGCCCACAAATAAGACAAATTAAGGTCCTGCCTTCGTAAATTCGATGAATGAGACTGAGTGAAAAGCCTGGACTTGCAGTTATTTTCTGGACAAACCCAAAGCTGAAAACTATGTTGAAATGGTGAACAAGATGCTTAACAGTTTCAAAACCCTTGGATGTAAAATGAGTATAATGTATACTATTTACACAGTCACTTAAACTTAGAAGTACTAAAAAAATTAGGAGACACCAGTGAAGAACATGGTGAAAGATTTCACCAGCATATTCAAACTATGTAGGACCGCTACCAAAGGAGATAGGATACACACATGATGGCAGAGCTTGAGTTCAAATAGGGAATGTATCGAAATACCTTCAAGAATGTTGCGTAAAAGAAACTTCCTAAGCGTTCAGTGACTATAGTTAGTTTCACCGATGACTTTTTTCTCTATCTTTGTACGTAATAATATTTGCATAATATAATAATAACAATTCTATGTTTAGTTTTATTATTTGATCCATGGATTTAATATAAAATAGTGTAAGGTATATTTCACTAAAATGCTATATCCTAGAAATTCGATCTCCTAGGCAAAAACTAATGCCATATTTCAATTCAGGAGATCAAATTCATATGAAATCTGCTCCACAAATGAAATACCCTAGCCCCAAAACCACTATTGGCCTGTGTAATGAATAAATGGCGATTTTTTTCCCCCCTTTTTAAAATTACATTAGTTTAGGTCTTGTAAGTGCCTTGTATACCTTGATTATACATGTAAATTTCTTTACGATGACATTATGGCCATCGTGGTAAAATAAGTTTCACTCCAAAATCAGTCTCAAACACTTACTTTGATTTTAAATGGACACAACTTGAGCAATAAATTCACTTTTCAAAGTAATCACCAAGAAACACGCTGTTAGAAAAAAATGAAAAACGTTCCAGAAAGAAGTTGTTTTCCTTTAATATATAAATTTTATAAGGACGTTAAACCAAACTGAAAAAAAAAATTATTTTCAATGCATTTATGGAGGATATCGGAATTGTAGAACATAATTATTAGACATAAAAAGACGAGTCGTTTTTACGATAAACTCAGAAGGCAAATAAACTATACTTAACGTATTTAACCTCGATGAAATTTAATTGGGATGGGATTAGTAAAGATTCTAATAAAAATATTTCGCAACTTCTAAGGCGATTGGTTCACATTAGGGAAATTACGAGCAAAGCCTTTTTAAATTAAGAATACTTAATCCAGAGGTTACATAAGAAAAGCAGAGAAAGTCAGTGAAGACTAGATATGTAACTGTAACGTATAATATACTGGTGTATATAGTACGAATACAATAGATTTTGGTGCAAATATAAAAAAGAAATAGAAAAAATACCTTTGCTGAGAAAATTAAATTTTTATTTCTAGGAATTCAGACAATTATTTTAATTTTCTTAGAACAATCCGTTTTATTTCTTCAATAACAATACATTGCTTCTTTTTATTCCTCTAAAATTAATTGCATTAAAATATCCAGATAAAAAATATTAAATTATTTATTTAAAAATTCTGAAGTTTTTAACGAAGATGTTAAAATAGATCGGTTATTTCCTTCGTAAAAATAAAATTGTATTTTTTTCTCTTTTACGAGTAAAGAACCTTCCACATTCGTTTATATATATATATATATATATATATATATATATATATATATATATATATATATATATATATATATATATATATATATATATATATATATATATATATATATATATATATATTTATTTATTTAAACTCGATTTAATATAATTATCACCTCAGAGCAACTACGAATAATTAATGTCAAATTATTGATATTACAAAGGTTAACGTTGAATTGAGTTCGTAATTATCACTAGAAGTTTCGCATCTCATCCAGGAAGTTTCTTTTGTATATATTTTAAATGTAATATTCAAAAGCTTAATCCAAATTATTTATCGATAAGTTGTTAAAATGCAGCATTAAAAACTAATTACACTATTTTCTTAGAGCACAAAATTTGCAAGCATTTTTAATAATTTAGGTTAATTATGTAATGCTTTAACAGCCAACTTCGAATACTTATTATAAATATATATTTAATTAATATATTTAATAATTATCGTAAATGTATTTCTAGTACTCTGGAAAAGCAACTATTTCCAATATTTATACTTTCTCAAATACTCTTAAGATTTATTCAAGAATTATTATGGAATTGTGGTCCATGTGCTTACTTTGAAAATTTATCTGAAAAATGATCAACAATCCCAAAATTTTGCTTTGAATAATAATTATCAGTTTATTTTCCATTTTTTAATTAATACCTGGTGAATAAAATGAATGGTATGTTTCGATCACTATTAAAACTCAGATCTCGAAGATCTAAATATTTTACGGGCCAATAACGAAAAACAGAAATATATCTTTCTACATTGCAAGCAACTTCAATTAAGACAAGATTTTTTTTTTTTTTTAAATGATAAACGAAAATAAATGGTAACAGAATAAGGAATAAATAAATCTGAAATCTAGTGCGTTTCATTAGTACACAGTTTCATTTGCAAAAGAGAAAAATATTGCAATGTGGAAAATCATGGAAGGAATTATTGACTTATGTCGTTATTTAATCAACATTCTTTAAATTTTATTAATAATTCTTCAGAATTTAGAATTAAATTTCTAGAAAATTTAAAAAAATAATTAGGGCAAAACAAATAATGTCAAATAGAGTATAAAAAGGTTTATAAATTCAAGACAAACTATTGTTATAATAAAAATATGTATTCTTTAGTTACAGAGTACTAATTTCAATAGCCACAAAAACAAAAAGCTTCAGTAAGGCGACAACAATTTACATTTTTTAAAGTTTCCGAAATTAAGAATTCGGCTTTGTTTCATTTCATTATTTATAAGAAATAATTAAAGGAGGTAAATAACTATTGAAAGATAATTTTATTCTTACCCTCTGTTAGGAAACTTTTTGTTTTATGTTAATTTTCCTTTTTGTATTCAGTAGATACTACTTATTGAAAGAAAGCTTTCATTAAAAAAATTTATGTATTCATTGTTTAAGAATATTCCGAAATTAATTTTCTACATAATAAATTATTCATTGGTAGTAATGATGCAAAAAAACAATAGACAAAAAAGTGCGGAAGATATAAAAAATAGGAAAGCCGTAATCAAATACCAGCAATACAACAAAAAGAGAAAGAAATTAACGCAAATTTGTATTTTTCCAAAAAAAAAATTAAGAAATAAAAATTAAGAAATATTTAAGTATTGATATTTTCTGTCTAATTGCAAGTTTAATAACTAATTTTTTAATTGTATATTGTGAAATGTGTTTACGTTTGTCTTGTTTGTTCACTCAGTATTTAAATTTGTTCTACAAAATACGTGTTTTATACATAATTTTACGTATATATGCTTTGCAATATTTTAAATTTAACATTACATTGCAGAAATTCCATATTTCGCAAAATGCAAATATATGTATTTATGCTGTGTTAGTGAGAATACACAAAGTAGTCGAAGAAAATAAGTTCTTTCATTAGACACAAAAAAGTTACTTCCCACTTTTTCGATTCCCTCGCCTTCCTTTCCCATCATCTCCACAGCAACATTCATAAAAATACAACTCTACTTTAAAAGTGCAACGTCGACAAAGATGTCAACACTCACAAAAGAATCACAGCAATCGCGGTTCTATCCGCAACGAACAAGTTGTGTAACAGAAAAGAAGAAACAAAAAAGTGGCTACTTCAGCACTAAAAACAATTCATAAAAGCACTCTTAAATCACACACAAAAAAAAAAAGGAACTCGCTCGGAGAATTGCTCTTGTTTTTCATCTGAAAAACTTATTGAATATTGTATGAATGCGAAATTTTCTATCTCTATAGTTAAGTGAAGATATGATGAATTTATGAGTGTTTCCATTTAGTGTAATCCTCCGCCATCCCTAAGACCGATTTACAATAAGGTAATGAGTTCTTCATAAATGGAAACATAAATCAGGAACATAATACGCGCATTCATTAAGATTCAAGATCTTCATTACTGTAATGGACGTTCTTAAGACTAATGAATTTTCAAATGAGTGGGACTTTTGTTGCCTTTTGACATTTACTTTTTGGAAAGAGAATATTGTTATGGAAATGTAAATAAGAGTGAATGATCATTATTTGATGATTAGTTGCAAATACATGTGCAGATACGTTTTCAAGATTTTATTCGTTTTCAAGAGCCTTCAATTGCTTTCGAGTAATTAATTTCTCTATTCAATTTAATTACACATTTGGTTTAATTGTAATTTGTTGATAAAAACTCTTTCAATTAGTTAGTAATAATTCATGATCTTTAATTTTACAATAGATTTTGTAGTTAGTCATATACTACAAGACTCTTTTTCTTCAAATTAGTGAAATGCTTCGCAAAGTAGTTATGATTATTTTTAAAGTTATTAAAATTATTCTTTCAAGTTAGTGCAATTAGCCTTTAAAGTTATTATACTTATTCTTAAAATTGTTATAATTATACTTCTATTTAAAAACTGGTAGTATATCTTTCTTTTTAAGCATATAATTTCATATGCAAAGGCATTCTATTGTTATCCTGTAAATTAGTATGCAAAAATGCACATACTATTGAGAAATTTTGTATTATATAAGTATTATATGAAAAAAATATATATTATTCAATTATTTAAAAAAAAGCTATTTATAAGACGAACTAGTGGCATTTCGAAAACTTTTCTCAACACTGTAATAGTAATGGTAAACAAAGGAACATGCGTTTTTTTTATAAGGGGGTTCCAGCAAATTGCATTTTAAGTTAATGATACCAATGCTACAGAGATGTACTTCATTTAAATTGAACAAAAATTATACTAAAATTTAATTGAAAGTTCCAATAAAAAATATTGAAAAAGACAACCAATAATACAGCCTGTGCTGTATTTCGGAAAGCATGAAATTCCTCGTGACCAATTATGAATGGTATTATTTACACTTATCATTAATTTTAAAATGCGGAGCTAATTAAAAAAACTTAAAAGTAGCCTATTTATCAGTTCGCAATGGGATAGTAAAATCAAGAAAACTATTTAAAATTTAGTATCAAGTGTAAGTATAATTTGAAAGAAATTTGACACATTTTTATATAGCTTTCACTAATCAATTGGAAGATGTTCTCTCTCTCTCTCTCTCTCTCTCTCCCTCTCTCTCTTTTTTTCTTTTTTTTTTCTTCTTTATCAACAAGAATCTAAAAAAAAAAGTTCGTAAATATCTCATTTTATACTATTTTTTAATTTGACAAAACCCAAAAATCTTAAGTCAATATCAGTCAAATGTAACATGTGAAGTAGTAGAGTTTTATTGAAAATGGATTGTCGGAAACGATTTATTTACTTTTGTCAGAATATAAGACCCACTTGTGTTAAAAAAAAATTTATTCATTTACTAGTTGTCATTTACTTTAATGTATCATAAACTAGAAATACTATACTAAATTCAAATAATTTTTTAAATATACACTGTATCTTTTTTAACTATTAAAATTCTTAAAATGTTCTTAGAAAAAGATTAATATTTTAAGTAAACTATGTGTATGATATTTTCAGAATTCAATTAACAAAACAAACACCGGGCATTTAAAATTACTTGGATATGAATTTTATTTAATCGAAACTATAAAATCTCTAATTAAAAAGTATATTAAAAAACTGTTTTAATAAAAGCGTATTTCATCATAAAACGTCACTTGTAAATTCAGTTAGGAGAACAAAAAATTAAAACTGAATTACTACCACCATTTTCTGGATTTAATTTTATATGATCTAATCAAGAAAAAAAAATTCATGCTACGTAATTTAAATTTTCTCGGAGCCATCACAAGAAATTAAGATATAAAAAACGATTTTTGTATTTCTAGAAACAGCACTTAAATCAACATGGCTGATGTTACGATTTAGACCATTCAAATATTATATGGGAAACAATATAATGTATAAAATAGTTTTTCTTGATTTTAAAGTTTTCGAAGCATCATAGTATCGATTTCGTAAAAAAAATTTCAAACTAGCTTGTAAATATGTATAAATACCCAAAGTTTTATTTGAAGATAATACTTTAAACTAAATTCTTCTCAAATCTCTCAACTTTCACCGGAAAAGCAGCAAATCGAGTATAAAAGACAAGATATCAACTCATACATAGAACATGTAATACAAATATTCAACAGCGTTTTGATGAGAAAATTCCTTTTGTGAACCATAACTTTATTTTCATTCAATGCTTTTGGAAAAGACGCCGGGGCAACATAGTCTGCCAGTCCGTATGCTGCCAACCGCGAACTCACAAAACGTTAAGAACTATTTTTCAGAACTTTTCTAGGACAACCCATCACTCATACTATGCTTTTGAAGTCTCAGAAAGATATTTACCGAGCTCTCGAGGCACAGAACTTATTTTTGTTATTATTATCATCTGAAGAATGGCATCATGAACATCTCCACACTTTTTACCGCTCTTTTCTTCTGTTCATTCTACTGGCCCCACACCAAAACAGGATTACTATTATTTTTAAGAACTTTTTTTCTATTCTCTCATGCGCTCGGAATGAAAAGATTTACTTTACACACCAGGCAAAAAAAAATACTTTCAAGACCTTTTTTCGAAGTTTTACAATGAAAAAATTTTAGAAGAGTTTTTCTCCCTCTTTATTGAACTTAATTCGTGAAGATGGAGGAGGAGAGGGAGAGAAATAACGTACAGCTGTTTGCGACGAAGATAAACTCTTAGATTTCATGTGCACAGTTTTTTGTTATATAAAATGAAAAATTCTGCTTTTGTGAAGGGTTTAGAGGGCGGAATCTGGAAATGATACAGTAGATTATATAGAGATGAACTATATTCTTAAATCCCCACACTAACGCAAGAAAATTACTTTTTCTCAGTTGACGCGTCTAGTTTCTCACGATTTTCATTGTTCCTTTTTAGAATACTCTTATACAAAATACTAAACAAATAAATAAATTTATCCCATATTATCTAAATAAATAGTTCATATTTAAATAGTTTTTTTTAGTTTGTTTTTGTTTTTAAAAATATTAATGCTTTGAAATAAAATGTATTAATCACCTTAAATACAAGGCGTCGTGAAAAAGGCATTTAAAGAAAATAGGCAAGGGTGAAATATTTTAATCTCTTTTTCTTTATTTTAAATTTATTAAATTTAATATTTACTCTTCCCATTATTTTTATTTTTGCAATGGTAGTCACAGTTTGATTCTACTTAATTGCCAGTGCATTAAAATCTAAGTCTCTAAAAGCCTATAATGTGCATCCCATTATATTATGCGTACCCCCAAATTCATTTGAAATATATTCTCGTAAAGTCTCTAAGGAGTGACTAATAAGCTATTACAATGAGAAATGTCGTTGAATTAACTAGACCCCATTTATCACACATCGATAAGTCTCTGAACAAATAAACGTTTGGAGTTATTATAAATTGTGATAATTACAGCAGATTATTTATTGAAGATGAATTGTTAAGTTTGGTTCCAGAATATTCTATTGTCTGTTTATTAAAATAACCCAAGAAATATATTTTTGTAATACATTATAAAAGTTTTTTTTTTTTCAGTCTATGTTCAATTATTGCTAAATGCTATACATTTATTAATAGAAAAGTTAAAAAAAAAAATATTAGTTATATGGAAATTAACTGCGTTCTTATATATTTCATAATGTAGAATTAAAGCTTTTAATATTATAAGGTTTAATTGTAAATACACAATTTCTTAGTTTTGTTCAATTTTAATGAACATGTATTTTAACATCCAATATACCATTTTTTCACCGGCTTATAGAAAAGCAAAACTGTTTCTATCAAACATCCAAATATTATGCATATTTTGTATACTTGAAAGATCATTGCTCTCATGTGCAAAATAAAAGGCAAACACAGACAAAATAGCGCACTTACATATGAAAAGCTTTAAGAGAAATATGTATCTTATTAAACATTTAATTTCATTTAATTTCAATAAATACACACAAGTTAATATACAAATATTGTTAACAACAAAGCATTGCAAATATTTCAAAAGCAAATCTGGATTGAAAATACCACTGTCATATTTGAACTTTACCTAGATTCTTTTTCCTCTATCGCAGTCTAAAAAGCTGATTTAATTATTTTATTATAATTCTATTAATTACATTCTCTACGGCTAAACATTTAATTATTTGGAACAAGACGAACAAGGAAATATATTGAGCGAGACAATGTTCGCCAAATAAAAGATCTTTAATGAACAGCTTGTTTCCTGTTGATTGTAACAATCGACTTTATTTTCTGGGAAAAGTAAAAACAAGCACTAAAAGGATTACCGAGAAACATGTTATTGTATCGGAAAGAAAATATTTCGATGATTCTAGTACCCTGGAGTGTTTTCTTCCATTTCAAAATGAGATTTTGTCGGTGCGTATTGATTTGCATGGAGACAAAACGGATTAAACTCGATAGAAAAATTGAACAAAAGACCCTTGTGTTTATCTTCTCCATCTTCAATAAACTGCGTTTATAATTTCGGACAAAGTAAGCTCTAGCTATTTTAAATAAATTTGAAAAATATTATATTCAAAGTATTAAAACTAAGGCTGTTTTGAACTACATAAATGGGATATCTTGTATGTGATCTCAACTACAAACTTAAATTATTACCCTAATTGCGGATTTATTAGATTTTAAATTAAGAATATTTTTTTACAAATACTACTGCATAAATGAAATTCTATACTTAATAAAATATTGTATAGATATACCTTATTAAATATATAGTATTTTAAAAATATCATTACTAATAATGGCATTAATATAATCTCGATTACAAAAGTAAATAAATGGCATGATTTATTAGATTTGAAATCAAGTATGTTTCTTTAAAAAAAACTGACGCATGAATGAAAATTTTCTAACATAAAATATTTTTTTCTAAATTAATAATATATTTATAATTATAAAAATATTACCACTAATAATATTATTAATAATTAATATTAATATGATTACATATTTTACTAGCTGCTGGACAGAGACCCGTCATTGTGTAAAAGTACCACCTCACAGGATCACTTCATTCACTAAAAGGTTCAGTACTGTCCATCATCCTTCCAAAAAAATTTAAAAACCCTTCCAATATATCACCAACCCCCTCCCTTTCTCTTCTGAGAAACATTTTTGTAATTGTTTCCTGGTATAGAAAGAATATAATACAACAACACTCCTCTTCCAATATTATTATTGTTGTTGTTATTATTATTATTATTATTATTATTATTATTATTATTATTGTTGTTGTTGTTATTACTATTATTATTATTATTATTATTATTATCATATTATTACTATTATTATTATTTTCAGGCATATCATAACCGATATCATTAAACTAATGATAATAATAATAATTAAATAATAATAATTAAGTAATAATAATAATAAAATAATAATAATAATAATAAAATAATAATAATAATAATAATAATTAAATAATAATAATAATTAAATAATAATAATAATTAAATAATAATAATAATTAAATAATAATAATAACTAAATAATAATAATTGAATAATAATAATAATTAAATAATATTAATAATTAAATAATAATAATAATAATTAAATAATAATAATAATAATTAAATAATAATAATAATAATTAAATAATAATAATAATAATTAAATAATAATAATAATTAAATAATAATAATAATTAAATAATAATAATAATTAAATAATAATAATAATAATAATTAAATAATAATTATTTATTTATGCTTATAGAAGCTAAATAAATGAAAAAATATACTTATATTGACAGAACCTAAATATACTTATTCTGAAAAAGCCCAAATGAGTGGGGAAAAAATATATAAGTACAAAATATTTTGAAGGTTACATCAATGTGAAGTTAAAGTCAAATCACATACCCAAATCCAAAAAAAAAAACCTTTACACTACACACAACTCAGGAACTTAATATTCACAATTTTTCCGCATAAATCGGAACTAAATCTTCAGCTCTTCCGGTATCAAAATGTATTCTTTCACGCGTACACCTTCCCCTGGGTTGAAGCCTCGCACCCCATTTCAGGAGGGGCGGAACTCTGATTCTGATGATTGAATACGTCAGAAATTGAGATTTTGTCCAGCGACGTGTGAGTAAGGGGCGCCGTGGATTGTGTCTGCGGTCGCCCCGAAATTATTATTTCTTCTCTCTTCGGACGGCAGGAATCGGTGCAAGGTTGGGTGAGATAAGAGATTACTATCCAGTAGTTTTTATTCTTCTAAGTTATAAGAAAGAACACACCATAAGCCGGATTTTTCCGAAATGATACCTTAAGTGTAAAGGATTTTGCAAATTTGAGGTAAATTAGGAAGTTTCTAGGGATTGATTTATTTGTTGTGAATTTAAACTGTGATCTACGTAAAAAAATTGCAGCTTTGAGTTAGTTTATCTTCTGGTAAATATCTTATTTAAAACAGTAAATATTCCTTGAATGTTTGAAGAAATTAACAGAGCACGCTTTGTACTGCAAATGGTGTATTTTCTACTACCAAAGTAACAGACACATAAATCGTAGTGGGTTCGCATTGTACTTTTTTTCTAATTTCGTAACAGATTTTTAAAGAATTAAATAATGCCTAATAGTTAAAAACGGAAACAGTAAACACAAGTGTATATTTATAACATTCAAGCTTCTAGTTATTACCTCAATTAAATGTTTAACTTTTAAGAATGTACCCTTGAAAAGCAGATTGGAAACAATCCCCTAAAATACCTAAGAGTTGTCAAAATTGCTACTTAACATAAGTATTAGATAAAGTAAGTTAGATGCATAGAGATGCATCTAACTTCTTGTTTTACTCTCAAATTGTCGTTTTGTGACGTCACCCTTCGCGGCTGTTAGGATTTTAGAGACAACCTCTTATCTCTATTCGCCTTAGTTAAGAAGGCGATTCAATTGAGTTAGTGTCACGTGGTCTTCGTCTTCTTCCGGAGAAACTTGGGGTGGAAGAAATGTGAATCGTGCAGGGAATGACACCGGGATGTATGGGGTGATTTCTGCAACCACCCACACCCAGAGGGAGATCCTGATTGGAGCTATTCTTCAGATTTTACATCCATCTTTTGTAACAAGTTTATATGCAAACCTTTTATTGGAATGGAGTTGGGTTCCTTTTCTTTTGTGAGCTGTTGAAATTTTATTGTGTTTTATTTAAAAAAAATATTCACACTCCAAATAAAAACAATATAATCTTATTGTTTGAATTTTGAGTGAATTTTTTTTTATATATATATAAAAAGTAGTTGCCTTCCAAAATAGGTCAAAGTACATAGAACTGCAAGATATGCTGAACGTTTATCTGCGCTTTTATCGACAAAATGCTTCTATTTTCCAAAAAAAAAAATCTTAAGGGAAAGTACATGCAATTCACCTAAAGATATATTTCTCAAAATATTATTTTTTTTTTTTTTTTTTTTTTTTTTTTAATATTTATACTAAAATAACTTATTGATAAATTAATATAATACTATTTAATGCCAAGATGATGCTTATGATCCCAGGAATTAGATGGTGAATTAGTAATTCTAAAATCTGACATGATATTAAAATATAAGAAGAAAAAATTAAAAAAATTCTCTTTTTCTTTTAGAGAGACAAATATTAAGAACAATTCAACTGCACAATTATAATCACTGAATAAGATATTGTTACGAATCTCTGTATATTTGTAAATATTTCGTAGTAATAATTAAGTAAAAAGGGAAATTTATGTACATTTTGCATAAGGCAGTGCAAGGGTTTGCCTTCGCTTTCCTACAATGAGTCTCTTAATGCTTGAAAACGAGTTTTACAGAGATCATGCTGGGAAACGAGTTTTTCAAGGGGCAGGCTATTTAACATTATGGTTAATGGCAATCTCGCCAAGTTGGCGACCATTTTGCGACATTTTCAGTACCCATGTACCTGTATAGGGCTTTTCTACTACGATCTGGAAAGTTCTCCAAATTTCTATCTCTGGAAGATTCGCGAAAGAATTAACTTTCCTATATAAGCCCAAGAGAGCGGGTGATGGAGCTAGTGAGTGAGTTGAGTTGAGTTACTGAATTAGTTGTCTCTCAACGGGGTATTCAGAGAGTTCCAAAAGTGAACTGTATTGCATTATCTTTTGCGGCGATTTTAGCAGTTGTGTATCAAGTGTTGTAACTGCTGTCTGTGCTCTATTGTTGTGTAAAGAGCTGTATTGACTCTATTAGAACGGAAAGTTTTGGAGTTGTAAAAGAATCGGCGAAAAGTTATTCAGAATAAATTTCTTCAAGTCAAGTGTTAATCTGCTTTGGCTGCAAGTCTTTCGAACCCAACAATATCTAATACACAACAAAGGATTTCAAAAACTGATATCGAATGCTTTTGAGTTATTTGCGAATTTTGTTCTAACACCATCATAAGGTGGCGTCGATCCTCATCCAAATTTCTTACCTAACATCTATTTAGAAATGTTATGGATATCGCAGGGATATACCAGAAAGATGTATAGTTACTCTTAAAGAATATGGAGAAAAAGAAGAGAATTGTCATTGATCTATGCAGGATTTCAAGTTCTTTTTTTATTTTTTTTTATTCAGTAAGTATATCCTTGTAGTTAATAACTTAAAACACGTTTTAAATAAGAAATTTGACGTTTTAAAACATAATTTTAGGTGTAAATAAAAGAGGCTTAATATTTTTTTTTTTTTTTTTTTTAGAAGTTTAGCGGTCTTTCTAATCATCCTGTTTTACGATATTGCACAAGAGCTATTTAAGCATGCCCTATAGTAGACAAGCTCCTATATATGGGGAGAATCAATCAGAATTGCCTTTTTTTTTTCTTTTTTTTTGTAATGCGTATTAAAAAATACTAAACATTTTAGTATATTAGTTGTTATCAAGTGAAGTATAAAGATTCAAAAGATTTTTGTAAGAGGCTAGGGTTTGTAAGCCAAAAACTAAAAATAATAGAAACAATATATCTATATATGGTCAAGCCAACTCTTCTCATGAAAATGTAATTGAATAATCCTATAACTATACAATTTCTTTTTATATGTAAGTGGAATCTATATGAATCATGCTCAGATCTTATTTCATTGCATCGTTCTAAAAAAATACCAAACAAAGAATCACCTCTCTTTTTTATTACAACGAATATTTTTTTGGATTCATATACGATATATCAAATTTCTTTTTGTAACAATTATAGTAAAGAGAAAGTCTTCATAAATATTATTCCAATTACTTAAGTGATATATGATACTTATCATAAACTCGATACTTATTTAATTGCTGACATTGTATTTAAAGTTAAAAATAAGAAATAAATAGCAATCTCCCAATAAGGACTTCATTTAAACAGCAAAAAAAGTTTTAAAATATACAGAATACAACATAGAGAATAGAATAATATTTTAATTTCTTTATACTTCAAGAATTTATTCCACATTCACCTTTAAACTTCTTTTTAGTGATCCATCACTCCAATAAATTATTTTAAATTGCACTTACTTTTAAGCAGAAATAAAATTGCTATTTCATTTTCTAAATTAAACATTTTAATTTGCTTTTGCTTTTTTTTAGGTGAAGTAAAAACATAATGTTAAAGTTGTTTATATTTTACTTAGAAACCCATTTTAAAAGAACTTAAAATCTAACTTTGGGTTATTACATGAATATATAAGTACTACTTTAATCGTAACCGTTCACTAACAGAAATGAAATTCTGTTGGACAGAAATAGCCCCATCCTTTCATGTTCTCTAGTTGGGGTATGTGCTTTTAAAAGCCATTAATCAAACTAATTAAATTAGGACGTATACTTTTCCTTGATATTCATTAATCTCCGTAAACAACACACAAATAAATTAAAAGACGTGAGTTACAAAAAACGGTAATTCCTTACTTACTCAATTGCTACCATGACACATGAAAAAAACTTTTTACTACTTATCACTAGGACTATTTCTTATTCTATTTAAATCCTAAATTAAATTCAACCTAGAATTAAAAATAGTTTTAACAAACCGTTCAGAGTAGGTTTAAATGATCCTTCTGAAACAGATTTCATTCGAAAAAGAGGTCTGGTAATAAATTCCTATGTTTACATCCACTAAATAAATAAAAAAAAAAAATCTACTTACATTGACCCTAAAAGAGTAAACGAATAAAGGAAAGTGATTTATTAAATAACTCCTAAAAAGGCAACACTCCAACATCCTAAGACATCACATATCTGTACTTTAAAGGAAAAAACATCCCTACGATCGAATTACCCAACATTGTTCGACAAGTCATCACAGCACTGCACTCACCATCAGTCAAGAGAGCTAGGACAACTTTCCACTAGCAGAGTCCCTTAACCATTTCCCAGAGACAAATTGGCATCTAGGACTCGTTTCCGAAACATTTATCCCATAAATCCTCGACGGCAGATCCGGAGAGATAGGGACAAAACCGAAGACATCCTTCAGCTTTTATCTCTTGTCCCTCGTTTTGGAAAACGACGTCCCGCTTTGTGCATTTAGTCGCCTTAAAGGAAAGTCGATTTTCCCGATCCTTATTGTTTCTGATACAATAAACATTTGTTTATAGGACATGGCGGAGTGCTTGCGAAAGGAATGGCAGGGGTGGAATCTGGGCACATAATATATCGCTTTTTGGGATAGGAGTTATCTGAGGTTATGATTTATGGACTGGTCATATGAAAACAAGGATTAACTAGTGAAGAGTTTGTTAAAGTGTAATTCAGGGGAATAAGTTTAAAATACTATCTGGAAACGCAAATGTTTCTGCAAAACTGCATCCTATGTCAGTTTTATTGTATCAAATTCATATGTGTCAGTTTTATTCATATGTGTCATTCCATGCAAAGAGGAAAAACTTGTAAAAATTAAAATTTTAATAAAAAAAAATTTACACATTTTTGGGTACAAAAAGATTCAAAGTTCATTCTTAGAAGTTCGTGTTTTAAAATCTATTAATTTCTAAAAGTTGAAAATACTCTCGAATTATAATCAAGTTTGTTCTGTTTTTATGAAAGTGATTTTTAATGTATGTAAAATAGTTGATTTTTTTTTCTGTAGTTATACTAAGGGTTTTTAAATAATTATATTACCTTAAATGATAGTAAGAATTGTTTAAACAAGTTTTTCGATGATTAAATTCTTGTATTTCATTGATTTTAAAGTTAATTGTTTCATGTAACGTAAGTTACCAGAAATGTGTTTATTTTCATATGATGATAAAAAAAAATAATAATGATAATAATAATAATATTTGTTAATTAAATTTTTTCTTACTTTTAGATATGCACTTAACAGGAATCTATACTTTCATTTCGTATATATTTTTTATAATTAATAATCATGCAATAATTAAAATTTGTAATGTAAGTTACCAAAAGGATAGAACTTGAGGTATCGATGGAGAATTTTCCATAGAATACTTTAAATACTAATGAACTTTCCATAAAAAAATAAAATATTTGTTTACTCATGGTTTCAAAACTGTCCAAAGTAAAAATAAATAATTTTAATGATTCTTTTTTTTTTTCCAAGAAACTCCCTTAGGTTTAGTTTTAATTCAATGTTATAACGACTAAACAATCTTTCTAATCAAGCCTAAGCATATCAATTTAGAAATTTTTAATATTATATTAATTACCAATATCAATTTTTAATGTTATATTAATTACCAATATCAATTTTTAATATTATATTATTTACCATTATCAATTTCTACATGTTGATATTAATAGGTAATTGGAGTGTAGATCTTAAAAGAAGTGTAAGACTGCTAATTAGGAAACAAATTGTTAATAAAGCTGAGTATTTTTTGCTGGCAGCTCAAAATCAGACATTAATATTTACAACTAAAAAAATATAGATCACTGCTGATGGAAAAATTTCAAGTCAAAACTAGTAAACCTATTTTTCATAGCTAACACAATGCAGAATATTAAAATCTCGATTTAAAAGTTTTGTGACTGAAAAGCTTCCCTACGGCAAAATATTAAAATATATGTTTAAAAATTTTGTGACGCAAAAGCTACTGAATTCCTTCTAGGGCTTCGTAAAAATAAAATAATATAGAATCTTGAAAGTGAATGATTGGTATGGTGGGTCAATACAATGGGGGGGGGGGGGGATTCACTGTATCCAAGTATAATAATGCCACGAAAGATGACGACTTAAAGACAGTGTGGTGGTTTCAGCATGTTATTATGAATCTCAAAATTGAAATGAAAGATTTAATTCAAACTGGAAATTATCCAATCATCCAGATGAATTTTTTTATACAAAAAAAACATTTGATTCATAAAATCAAATAATATGTTGTAGTGGGCATTATAAATTAGAAGAATAAATCTACTACTTGAAGAATAGATATTGCTTTTTTTTTTCCGCTCTCTATTTGCTTCTTAATTATATTTTTTAATTATAAAATTTTTAAATTTTGATAGTTGTAAAATAATGTAAATTATACACACACCATTATAGTATTTTTTGTAACCTCTTAGTAACTTAAAGCATAAGTTAGTTTAATAAAAAGGTTTTTTTGTTTCAAAGTTCTTGCACTGAAAATTTTATATTTACAATGTCAAAAGTGCTGTATAAGTATTGTATCGTTCCTTGCTGCAAAAATACCACCATTTATGCTGCGGATAAGGTATTTTTTTAGTGAACTAAAGATCCTTTAAGGCGCAAACAATGGTGCACTGCAATGAAGCGAGATAAAACCAAAAATAAGAAATTGTTTTATAAAAGTTCTTTCTATTTCTGTGAACATTATTTTTCAGTAAATTGCAATTATTTTTGTTTTAATTGATTAAAAATATACACGAACCAATTTGTTTTCGTTAGGATATTTTTTCTTCAGCATTTCAGATCGATAACACGCCTCATTTTATATTTTAATAGATCGTTAAGAATTCGAAGTTTTGTAATAATATTTCCCCCCTTCAATTAACAAACAAATTATGCGAGATATATCAGTTGGGTCTTTTAAGAGTATTTATTAATATTATTGATCTTTTCTTTCTTTGAAGATTAAAAAACAATTGTTTGCAATTTTCAAATCGTGAATGTATCATATGTTATTATTTATATAACTTTCTCGCCCTGCTCTGTCAAAAAAAAAAAAAAAAAAAAAGGAGCATTATTGTCTCCACAATATGTTTAAACAGAAGCAGTTTAAAATTTAGTCCTTTTCTGTGAAAATAATTTATACAAACGTATTGAATTTAAGGTATTTCTCTACACATTAGTAATTGGGAAATTACTTTTGAGGCTTGATGTTTTTACAAAAAGTGGGTTATTTTAAATACTTTCAAAACAAAACTATGAAAAAGAAAAGCTGTATTTAAGTTCTATTTAGAATTCTAGTAGGTTCACTTTAGTGAATCATTGTTCCATTTGTAATTGAAATCAGAGTTCGAAAAAAATTACAAATTAAATTATGGCCAGTGCATTTAGACTCAAATTAACTAACTATATTTTAATTGATTAAATATCAAAAGGAAAAACTTATCAAATATATATTTTTTGACACTTGTTTAAGTGTGAAACAAACATTGCGAGTCTAGTTCAAAATTGAAGAAAAAACGTATACAACGAGGTAACCTTAAGACCAACAAAATTATATTAGAACTCAGAAACACATATGAATGATAACAAAAATTAAATGAAATTCTATAATTTAAAAATCACTAATCTTTGAATTTTAACTCCTCTTGTTTCTGCACCACAAAGGTTGAATTTCTTGCCAAAAATGATATTATACTGATAGAATCTGATCTTGGAAGGTTATTCGATTGTACTTTTTTAAATCCTTGGTTTAACGGTATGATAAATTTGTAGGGACTATTAAAAAAAAAAAGGTCAAGTTAAAAAAAATTAATGAATATTTTAAATGGAGTTATAGATAATCCAAGCAATCGCTTCATTCAATGCACTAGACACAAGATAAAGTTAGCTCCGGGTCCGAAAGCTTCGTGCATCCTGACGTCATTGGTCAAAAAGGCTGTTTTCAGTCACGTGATGTTGTTCACGTTTTCGCTCATATTTAATTGCATTTTACATGTTTAATGGAACGTTTTTTGAACATTTTGATTGAATATTCAGAAACTACATCAATTTTTCTCTCGGAAAAATATAATATTACGACATTTTGGGTATAGTGCAACTTCCCCATTGGTATATCATTTCCGAAACATGCAAAAGTGTAATGAAAGTTACTTTTAATTAAATTTATATAAAAATATGCAATTTATTATTTGGTTTGTTTGTACTCTCAACGACCTATTTTTGTGCACAATAATGGCTAGTAAGACCGGGAACTACAGCTTAACGTGGATTCCGAACCACAATAAACACCCATGCCTATCCCAGGAGAAGAGCCTGGTACAATACCCCAAAAAAAAATCAGAACGATGGCTATATCTTCGGTTCTAATTATCGTAAAATCTTACTGTTTGCACCAAAATGTTTTGCTTACCATTTTCTATATATTTGATGCAATTTCTTTTTCCTGATGGACCGTTTACTAAGTAAAAGTAACGCTATCTTCAAAAATTTCAATACGAACCCTTATTTTTTATCATTTCATTCGATTTGGAATACATCATTTACCCTATTTACGAAATTTCAATGCAATATGTTGAAAAACACGTCACTTATGAGCGATAATGTTTCGACCATTTTTTGACCGATCTTCAGGGAGAATTTCCATAAAACGAAAGGTATTTTTAAGGATCTTCTTCACAGCGGGAGAAATCGAACGGTCAGTGCATCGGTTTACGACGTTAAAAAATACCAATATTAGTCTAAAACTGCATAGAAACTACTTGGATTTATAGTGTCATGTTTAAGATTAATACAAAAATAGCAAGTAAACGCAAAAGTAACATAATTTATTTACAACATTAAAGAAGTGCATTGTTCACACGAAATAAATAAAATATCGAAAACTGTAATTGCAGAAGTATAACGTATACTACTGATAGTTAGAAAATTAATTAATACAAAATGTAGGCATTAGTAAACAGTATTCAGCAAAGTGTGATTATTTTACAGAAACATTTCACTGTAAACACAAATGTAACTTCATCGTTGAAATTATTTATAAAATGAAAAAATCAAATGATTCAGTAAAATTTTTAAAGGATAACTTATTGAAATTGCTTAAAAAATGTTGTTTTAAATAAATGTAATTTAAGGAAGTAAATTGTAAATTTAAAAAAAAAAAAAGACACTGTTGAAAACCACACAAAACATATGTTCCACGATTGCAAACACGTTAGACAGATTAAAAATATACATACAAAAAATAAAACTGCTTTGTTTGTATAAAATAATATATATATATATATATATATATATATATATATATATATATATATATATATATATATATATATATATATATATATATATATATATATATATATATATATATATATATATATATATATATATATATATATATATATATATATATATATATATATATATATATATATATATATATATTTTTTTTTTTTTTTTGTAATCTTAAGAAATTCTGTTCCAATTCACCCCGCTATTCCTATTCACCCCATTTAACGATAATTGAACGTTGTGTGATTTTCCACACTTCTAGTTTATCTTGAATTAATCTTTGATAGTTTTCAAAAGTCGTCTACTATACGGTCCCTTAAGTGAGCGTTTTTTACATTTTCGCTAAAAAATCGAGACTAAAAGTCAAAGAAAAGAAAAAAATTGTGACCATGGTGAATCTAATGAAAGCAAAAAAATATGTTTCTATTCAAAAAAAATTAAAATTGTTTTATTAATTAATAATTAATTATTAAAAAAGAAATTGATGCAAAAGTTGATTGCTATTTATGTTTGGTCATTTACAAACTATCTTTTGAAAAAAAATTACTGAAATATATTAATTATTTAAGTATTTATGGCCAAAAAACCAATTTTTTTATTTAACATTAATTTATCATTTTCGTTTTATCATTTAAATTACAAACCATTCATTAGAAAATTACGAATTTTTGTATTTCGACATTTTTTTGGATGCTGAATCCAAATATGGGATAATATTATGAGGTTGCTATTGAACTTTTTAAAGTTTGGTTCTGTTTTAATATGTAGATGACCCCTCATAACAAAAAAAAACTAAATGCAATTATTAAAAACCTTCCACGATTTACAACAGTACCTTTTGTTTGTTATTTCAAGAATTAGAGCACAAGATATAGCCATTGTTCTGATTTTTGTGGGGGGTACTGTACCTTTCGCAGACGTGGCAATAGCGCTAATCCTACAACCATCAGGTTAGCAAATAATTTATGAAAATAATTTTAAATTGCATAATTGCAATTCTTAAAGATTAAAGGGAATGTACATAACTTTAAAACACCAGAAGGTAAAAAAAAATTTAAAAAAAAAAAAAAATATTAAAAACAAAAAGAGTTTTTTACTTTATTCCTTTTTGGCGTAATGTAAGTTACCCTTAAATCAATTAACTTAAATCAATTTTATAAATTAAAAAAAAAATAATTAAAATACTTTCATTTCCATTAAAATGTAGGTTTTTATAAGTTGATTTAAGAAATCAAATGAGTATTTTGCTTTAAATTACTTTTTACTTTCAATTACTATATGCATACATCGGGTAATGAAAGTATAGCATTAGGCGTAAAAAAAAATTTGAGCATTTCTCCAAGTTTTGAAACATCCTGATTTCAAAAAAGTGATCTAGAAAAAATTTATGTCTGTGTGTGTATGTGGTCAGCATAAGTCCCGAACAGCTTGACCTACGATATTCAAATTTGATGTGCGAGTTGCTAGTAGCCATAGGACCTACCGTTAAGGTTTTTGTCAAAATCGCTCATGCGCGTAAGGTAGCTGCCATTGAAAAAATCATGTTTTTCAGTAACTGCTAAAAAAAAGGGATCTAACGATTTTGTTCAAAATCGCTGCGGTAATGCCTCTTAAGGTGTTCTAAACATCCCCACCACCGGAATTCCCGTAAAAAAATTTGTAATGGCGTAAAAAGTTGAAAAACGAATGCCTTTAACACAGAGTTCTTTTTCCTGGCACACCTCGTCTACGATCGATGCTTTTTTTTTTTTTTTTTTTTTTTTTTTCTTGCTCAGTTTCACTTACAAGAAAGGATAATATAAGAATTATCGATAAAATATCCCCGAAATTCCCATTTTTCCGATTTTTTTTTTAAAGACACAAATAAGAATTATCACAAAAAATATCGCCAAACTGGCAATTTTTTCTAAGCGACTGATGAAAATATAAAAATGATAAATTACTCAAACTTACATCAGCAATATAGAGTAATTGAAAGTTGTGCGATGTTCCACACCCCTAGTTGCTATTATATTTATAGAAACAGTTAACTGAAAGTGTCCAAATGGAACGTAAGTTACCATGGAATGACCCTAATAGTCATAACTTAACCAAAGTTATGTCTTGAATTTACTCCGCTGAGCTAAATAAAGTTGTTACCCCCAAAAAAAATCAGAACGATGGCTATATCATTTGTTCTAATTGTTGAAATAACAAACAAAAGGTACCGTTATAAATCGTGGAAGGTTTTTAATAATTGCATTTAGTTTTTTTGTCATGAGGGGTCATCTACATATTAAAACAGAACCAAACTTTAAAAAGTCCAATAGCAACTTCATAATATTATTCCATATTTGGATTCAGCAATAAAAAAGAATGCGAAATACAAAAATTCGTAATCTTCTAATGAATGGTTTGTATTTTAAATGATAAAACGAAAATGATAAATTAATGTTAAATAAAAAAAATGGTTTTTTGGCCATAAATACTTAAATAATTAATATATTTCAGTAATTTTTTTTTTTCAAAAGATAGTTTGTAAATGACCAAACATAAATAGCAATCAAATTTTGCATCAATTTCTTTTTTAATAATTAATTATTAATTAATAAAACAATTTTACATTTTTTTTTTAATAGAAACATATATTTTTTTTTGCTTTCATTAGATTCACCATGGTCACAATTTTTTTCTTTTCATTTTGACTTTTAGTCTCGATTTTTTAGCGAAAATGTAAAAAACGCTCACTTTAAGGGACCGTATAGTAGACGACTTTTGAAAACTATCAAAGATTAATTCAAGGTAAACTAGAGGTGTGGAAAATCGCACAACGTTCAATTATCGTAAAATAAGGTGATTAGGAACAGCGGGGTGAATCGGAACAGAATTTCTTGAGATTACGAAAAAAGAAAAAAAAAATATTATTTTATACAAACAAAGCAGTTTTATTTTTTGTATGTGTATTTTTAATCTGTCTAACGTGTTTGGAATCGTGTAACATATGTTTTGTGTGTTTTCAAAAGTGTCCTTTTTTTCTTTTTTTTTTAATTTACTTCCTTAAATTACATTTATTTAAAACCACATTTTTTAAGCAATTTCAATAAGTTATCCTTTAAAAATGTTACTGAATCAGGTGATTTTTTCATTTTATAAATAATTTCAACGATCAAGTTACATTTGTGTTTACAGTGAAATGTTTCTGTAAAATAATTACACTTTGCTGAATACTGTTTACTAATGCCTACATTTTATATTTATTAATTTTCTAATTATCAGTAGTATACGTTATACTTCTGCAATTACAGTTTTCGATATTTTATTTATTTCGTGTGAAGAATGCACATCTTTAACGTTGTAAATAAATTATGTTGCTTTTGCGTTTACTTGCTATTTTTGTATTAATCTTAAACATGTCACTATAAATCCAAGTAGTTTCTATGCAATTTTAGACTAATATTTGTATTTTATAACGACGTGAAACGCCGTTCGATTCTCCCGCTGTGAAGAACCTTAAAACTACCTTTCGTTTTATGGAAATTCTCCCTGAAGATCGGTCAAAAAATGGTCGAAACATTTTCGCTCATAAGTGACGTGTTTTTCAACATAATGCATTGAAATTTGGTGTATAGAGTAAATGATGAATTCTGAATCGAATGAAATGATAAAAAATAAGAGTTCGTATTGAAATTTTCGAAGATAGCGTTACTTTTACTTAGTAAACGGTCCCTCAAGAAAAAGAAATTGCATCAGATATATAGAAAATCGTATGCAAAACATTTTGGTGCAAACCGTAAGATTCTACGATAATTAGAACCGAAGATATAGCCATCGTTCTGGTTTTTTTTGGGAGGGGGGTACTGTACAAATCAAACATGAAGTATGTCCAGAAAATCCTAGTAATTTAGTATGAGAAAGTCATGTGGCAGCATGAATGATGAAAGTGGATTTCAGATGTAGAGTGGGTAACCCAGATGTACGTATCTTCAATGTGGATTGTAAATCAAAAGGTTGATTCAATATCATGTGTGTGTGTGTGTGTAGATCATGACTATATGCATATTGTTTTTACTGACCTCACCAAGAATGTATTCTGGAACGAGAAAATAGGGAAATCTTTATATGTTACGGAATATGATTTATCCTTTGCATAAATTCACCAGAAACCATCCGCTATAAATCAAATAATTATTCATCACGAATTACCATTAAAATTAACGGATCTTAAAGTTAGTTAAATACTATATTTATTTTACTGTAGAATGTGCGTCGCAATATTATAAATATACTGCAAAAATAATGTAAAAGCATCTTTGCTTTGTTAATGAAGTATTACAATTTCATTCTTAAAAGTTTCTTTACAAGCATCACAATAAACGTCATCTTCATGATTAAATATACTCCTTGTATACTTTAAGACGTAAAGAAAACGATATAGGCACAATAAAACTAAAGTAGCGAGTCACACAGAATCCATCTCCATAAAACGTGTTTAGTAATACGAGTTATTCAGGTAAAACCTTACTAATGGGACTAACATCTTTGAAATGCTTAACTTGGCAAGCGTCGATTATAAACTGTTTTACTCAAGGATACATCAAAGTTTAGTAATGGAATGTATCGCTTTTCCAAACATCCCAACAATTTATAACAGATCGCATTTCTTTCCATTGTGACTTCATTCCAAAACTACGCTCTATGAATCCACCACGTTTCTCCAGCACGAGTACTCCATAAATCATCCTTGATTTGACGAGGAGGCACGGTTTGTGAAATATGCATGTCCATTAAAAGCGGCACCACGTCTTCCTGGAGTGGCACAAAATCAATGTGGACGAGGGGTGGGCCGTCACTCCTTGTTTGTCGGAGGTAATGCTGGGGAAGAACACATTGGGCAGAAGGAGACGCCACCCTGGCTGTCCGAGGGACATCTCTGTGAAGGATGAGGAAGGTTTGTGAGATTTGTATGAATGTCAGGTTGTTCCTTTGGTGGGTAACACTACAGACAAAGATTGCGAGTGTGCATAACTTTCAGTGGTATATTATGATGGATTGAGTAGACTAGGGATCATATTAAGGATGTAGCACTTGATGGAACACTTTGCATGAAAATAAAGTAAATGGTTGCACTAAAAATTACATAAATAAAACTTTTATTGTAATACTCTCTTTACCTCCAAAATATAAAAATAGCCTCAGATACAGAAGACGCAGTTATCAGGCGTGGAGTAAAAAACACGCTCATGTTCAATTTCCTAAATTTAAGCTAGATAAACTCTGCTTAAAGTGTACATGAACACGATGGCAATTATAAGATACAGTGTCTCGTTGATTTTGTAGCTATCTGATGGAACGTTAGAGTTTTCAACCATGCATATCGCAAGTATTAGACATTTTTTCCATGAAATTTGAACTAATTTCAGTTCAGATATTATTGAGACAAATAGGTAGAGTATAGTTCTAGCGTTGATCCTGCTCCGTGGAAATCTAGTTCAACCGCCTAAGATAATAATCTGTTGAAAGCTGCGATATTACTATGGGTGTGTCAAGATCTGGCAGTACAAAGTCAAGACAAGTACCTAGTATGACAATGGAATTTTGCATCCAAATTCTGCAAACTCTGGTGTTCGAAAATGATAAGATATTAAAAGAATACATAGTTACTTCCTCGTAATAAAATGGTAATTCTATCAATAGTGTGTATAAAACTATTTGAAAAAAATATTAAATCTGACAATTCATTATATTCTGTTTGATACGAAAGACCAAATATATGTATATTGCATTAACAGCACAAGTTTGCGAAACAAATGCTACTTTTAATACCTTTGCCATTTTATAACTCCTACCATTGCCGTATAAATCAATTTTAATACATTAGCACTTATGCAAATGATAAAGTGAATGTTCGCCTCGCCCTTACCGCTGTGAACAACAGAGCGACGGATCAGACAATTTCAACACCAACGCATTATCATACTATAGAGCCTTTCAATCGAGCGATTGCGGAAATAAAGCTCACACCCTTTTCCGATTGCCATGGAAATGATGAGTGCTTCGATCGAAAGACATAATGTGAAGCAATTGTCCACTTCGGACAATTTGAACACAGGGGAAACTCCAACAATGCATTTGTACAGACCTAAGGGGTGAAATTTTGCAGTCATCTCCTAATAGGAGGAGAGAAATTGCATCGCTTTAGGACATCGACAAAGGGTTGCATACAAGCCAAAGGTTTATAGCCAAAGGTTCGGAAAAGGGTCCGAGTATTTGCGTGAGTGGAACAATCAGAAAATAACGAGTAAACATGTCTATTTATCAAATTCAGAAAATAAAGGTATAAATAGCAGGTGCTGTATAAACTAACTGTTTGTATTTTATAAGGCTGTGTTGTTTGAACTTCTTATAAATCTTCGTGAAAGACTGAAAATTAAGTTCTTTTAAACTTATGGGGGAAAAAATTTCGTAGTTTAATGACAATAATAATAACGATATTTTTGTGATGCATAAGTGAACTGGTAATGTTTGCTGGAAATTGTTATTGCATTTAGCGTATATTTCTACAAAATCGTACAACTTAATCTAAGTAAAAGAAAAACTATAAATAGTTCCGGCTAGTTAAATAATTTGATCAATTTTGATTGCTAATATTTAACCAGGCTTACTTTGATGGCATTAGTTTTAGTTTTAGTCCACTTTAAATACAACATGCAATTGTAATACTTTCAATTCATGTGTGCTCAAAACTTGTCAGTGTTTTTATTGCGTCGATCAAAATTTGCAGATGAAGATATTTCCACATATTTTTTCAGGGGAAAAAAATTATTATTATATTTACTGAAATAAAAAAAATATTAAACAAAAAACCTGTTTAGAAAAGAAAACAATATAAAATTGACATTCCTTTTTTTATTATTTGTATTCTAATTTAATTAAACTTTAATCAGTAATTCCTTACATTTAATTGTTTAAAGAAAAATTAAAGTTTTATAAACTGTACATCAAAATGAAAAAACATAATAAACTAAAAATTTAGAAAAGATAAATTCTATGAAATAAAACGATGTGAAAGGGAATCTAAGAGAATAAAATGTGCCGCAATAAGATTTCTAGGAGTTTCAAAGTAAAAAACAAGTGTTTCTCTAAGTCCCCTCGTATTGATATGGTGCCATAGAACAAAAATTATCTTTTACTGAACAATTAAGACTATTTTTCAACATATGAACTGAAAGCTGAAAAAATTTATTAGTGTGAGTGGTTTTTTTTTTCCACCCACAGAAATGTTTTTAAAACTGAAAGGATTTTCAGTTATTATTTCACTCCCGAAAGGGAAAATGTGTTGGATGAAAAAAAAAAAAATATGGCTTCTATAATATTGATTTGCATTCTTTCTTGCATCATAATATCCTAGAACTTAAAGAAAAATCAATGTCTTAAAAATATAAAATTAAACTTACAACTTTGAGAGAGAAAAACGGAAGAGTGAGGTAAAAGATGACAAAATACAACACTAAAAGAGTAGTACACTCGAACCGTTCTTTCGACGTTGGTGTGACTTCCCCACAACGATTGTTGTTTGCTCACTCACAAACATTGATAGGTTATGTACTTTATTTTAGGTGTAACACTTTGAAGTTGAATACATGGTATGGCCGATCAACCACATGCGTTCAAACTCTGTTTGAAATCCATGTACTCTATTAAATGTGGTTAATCTCCCGAAAAACGTATCCGCTGTAGAAACTGTCATACGTTTAGAATATAAGAATATTCTGCTTTAATCCTGTACTCCACTTTCAATTCTACAGAAAAACACCACTACTCAAATCAAGGTTGGACATTGAGCAGTAATTTTATTAAATACTTTTTCTTGGGCATTTTCCAGGAGGGCATTTTTCATTAATAAAAATACTGTCTTTTAAACTTATAAATATTTAGTGTCTATAAAATGCATGGTAACTTGTTAAGGACTTAATTTTTTACGTATTGCATAATTTTAAGATGTGTCGCACAGTTTATAATACCTCTTCCATATCTGTATATCCGTGTGTAACAGCAAGTTAAACATTTCTAAGAAAGATAGCTCGTACTTAATAAAATTAACTCATAATAAAAATGTATTAACTAAAACACATTTTTTTTAAACAAATTATAATTAAAAAATTAATCCATCAATTTTACTTTTATAAACTCATTTAAGTATCACAAAATAACAATCACAAAAAGGGTGTTATAAAGTTGTTTTTTATTTATTTATTTATTTATTTATTTATTTATTTATTTATTTATTTATTTATTTATTTATTTATTTATTTATTTATTTATTTATTTATTTATTTATTTATTTATTTATTTATTTATTTATTTATTTATTTATTTATTTATTTATTTATTTATTTATTTATTTATTTATTTATTTATTTATTTATTTATTTATTTATTTATTATTTGATGTTATAAATAGATCGTCAGTGTAAATTTAAAAAAAAATTCACTAAATAAGATAAATCATGATGAAAGGGATAGTTTAATTTTTATGGATAATTTATTTTTAAAGTTACCGAATTTTAGTTTTATACAGCCTCTCCATAGGAAAAATACCATTTACAAATAGTGTTTCCAAGGTCGGATAACATGTTTAAAAAATAGAATTTTATCTTTAAAATTAACTGAATTGTATCGAATTTAAAATTGAAAAAGCTTTAAATTTATTTAAAATGGTAAACTCACAAATTATTAATTGCAATGTTATAAAAATAATTCTGAAACAATCTATCTTACATGTTTAGTTAAAACTTTTTGTAAAATAAAAGATTTTACACCCAAGAATGCTTTCTTTAATAATAAGTTATGCAAATTGTTTAGAATACCTAGCTTTGAATACTGTAGTTATAAATTTAGCTAGCATCCTTATTTTCTATCAACAGATAGCTCATCTAAAATAGTGTAATTCACATTTTTAAATTAGCTATATGTCGGTTACTTTTAACCCTTTGTTTACTGACAAGATGTATCAGTAAGGTGGTTAAAAAATATATGGAAAATTAATTTTTTTTTACCTAGAGACCAGGACACCCCCTCATTTTTTTACATCTACCCATACAAATGTTCTAGCAAAATTTCAGAATCCTATGGCGCTATCCTATAAAAGATGGCTCTCAATGAACAGTAAAATTTTGCATTTTGTGCGTTTTAGGGTATTTGTAGTGGATTTGGTAATAAGTATAATTGAAAGCAATTTTCTTAAAGAAAGTTTTTATTTATACCATAATTAATTTTTTTTAAATAACTTAGTAAAAGTTTATAAAATAATTAAACTGTGGCGGGCTCTATCCCTGCTCACAAACGCTCGTTAATCCCCCGTGTTACACTCCATTGTCTTTTGAAATTCTGATAAAATTATCCCTATAAATTAGGCGGTATAAAATGCTGAAAAACATTCAAAATAAGCTATTAATACACCTAAATACGAAATGAATAATTAGTGTGGTGTCTTGTTGATCAGTAGTGGTGTTTTTTTCATCATTTAACCAAGCCTTACAGTACCACTTAGCTACATTTTTTGTAAGTCGAAAATGATCAATCGGAAATTATCTAAATACCAAAATATCATTTCAAATCATAAAATTCTCACTCAATAAATAGTGGATTAGCGAGTATAAATAGTTTCTAAGTTTCAGCTCTATTCAAAGTTTCTAAATGTATAGCTGTACTTAATGAACATTTTCACACGACACTCAATCTCCTACCAAGAACAACATCGAATTGAAATCAATCGAATGAATAGTTAATAACATCTAAAAAATATGAGTTGGGTATGGAAATTGTAAACAACATAAATCCTGTAGATTTTGCCATCCAGATTATCGTAACCCACTGTCATTGCAGAGACATGTTCGATAACGAAATATTGAAAAATTACCATATCAAGAGTTCTTTTTGTGAGTAAAAAGTAAATATCAAGAGTTCTTTTTGTTACAAATTCTCCAAGATTGCATTATCTTTCATCATTTTTAATAGCTCGCACCCTTTTATATTTCTGGAATCTTTTGAGTTATTCATATCTGAAATACTTTTTAATTTTTCCTATGCTGTAATTATGTGTAAAAATATGGCCTAACCAACCAATTCATTTGAAAGATACCACATAAGCTTTTTCAAAACTTTTCCAGCTGCAATTCCAATTTTAAAATCCATTATCTTATACTTTTTAGCATTTTTCCACAAGTTCAGGTCACCACCAGAAGCAAGTGGGGCTTCTATCCATATCTATACTGTACAAAAAAGCACTGAACTGTACAAATAGCTGGAGCTGCATTTCTTCTCTCTATTAGTTATACGGAAACCCTCTTGCTGGTCTCTGAATAGATGGATTTAAAAATGTACAGGCGTTTAGCTATCCACTGTGCGTGATGAATTGATGAAACTGCTCTGCAATTGATTTTCTCTGGTATATTGCCCAAAACGATTACTGTCAACTCGATTACTTCTTTATAATCGTCTCTAACTATTATAGATTTATACACAGATGAAAGAAGGGCTACAGTTGAAAGTTTAAACTTTTTAACGTCTTTTTTCAGTTCTAAATCCTAAAAGTTTATCAGTGCAATTCTTTTTCAAACGGCTTTAAGTCTGTTGAAGAGAGAAACCTCTGTTAAACATGATGGTCCATAGCACAACTAAAATAACTTTGCCAATATTAATTACATTACATGGTGTCAGCAGGCTACCCACAATAGCTCATGCCCGATTTTTTCTCCAAATTAATGCATGCCTCTTATACACAAGCAATAGTCATACTCGTAGTATCAAAACTTTGTCCAAATTTAATTTTCAACTTGCATAGTCTAGCATAAAAACAGTTTTTTGAAATATATTTCGCTGTTCTTCCACCACTCAACTTTGAGACACTAAGAAGTTTTTCAATACCATCTCTCGAAACATATAAAGACAAACGGTCAATCTTTCTTAATCCAAAAGGTTTTAGCAGAAGTTTGCCTTTCCAATGAAGGGCTATAGGACAGTCAGATTTGAATTTACCCATTGCTTAAATCAGTGTATTCTTTTCTAGTTTTTTTTTTTTGTTTGTTTGTTTGTTGTTTTGATTTTTGACCCCTCTTTAAAGAGGAAACATTCGAGGAACATGCCCCAAAGCTGCAACTACTGGAACAATCAAACGAAATGCTTCACGATCATACGTTATTTTTGATAATATGGATGTTGCCAGATACAGTAGATAACTGTTTCCAAACTATATTACATATATTTAAAACCCATAAAAACTTTTTTTTGTAAAAATGTAGCCATGCGTTCTTATCAGCATAAAACTCGAAAATTATGCGAAATTACAAAAAAGTACAAAATTGAATGGTCATTGAGCGCCACCTTTTTATAGGAGTAGGAAGCTAAAATTTTAGGTGAATAATACTATGGGTAAATGTAAAAAAAATAGGGGGTGTCTTGGTCTGTAGCTGGAAAAAAAGCTTTTTGAACCACCCTAATGTATCAGTCCTGTAAGTTTTCTCATGGTACTGTATTAATTTAAACACTTTTAGATCCATTCTGACTTTTAAATCCACTTCTATGAAGTTCGTTCAGTGATTGGATGTCTGCACTAGCTTATTTATCTTTATCTACAAACATATGGCCGATTTTGATTTTTATATGCCTGTATCTTGGCATTATATCGTCTTACATACTTGTCCCTAGCAAAAAGAAATAAACTTGCGCTGCCATCCAACAATTGAAGACAAACTTCATAAAAGTGGATTTCGAAGTCCCAACTGAACTCAAAGCGCTTAAATTAATACAGTAACGGGGAAAAAACTGACGGGACTTGTCAGTAAATAAAGAACTAAATATAAATGGATAATATTTTTTTCTTACATGGATGGGATTTTACCTCAGAAGAAATGCTTTTATAATTTTCCTCTATAGGGGCTATATACTTATTAAAAATCTCTAACTTTAAAAAAAAAGTTTCTCATGAAAATAAGAATAGTGGCGTTTTCTGAATTCTTGTATTATTGGGAAATCTAGATTTATTCCCAACACTAGTATCAAAAAGAGAAAAAAAGTAATAAATTGGAACATTCTGTAACTAGGGGTATATTATAATCAAAATACATATAATATATTAATGCGTTATTTAAATTGTATCACCAATAAGCGTTTTGAAAGCTATGCACTCAAGTTATGCCATTGTACTATAAGTTATTTAAAAACTATTTTAAAATTAGAAAGAAATTAGATCATGTTTAAAGTCTAAAATACCATCATATTAATGGATAAATTTCTTGGTAAACAACCCTAAAACGACGTATCGTAATTTTTAGAAATTTTAGCACGTATTCAGAGCATCCCAAAGGTACAGAATATACGCTAAAAACTATATATATTTCATCCGGGGTAGGTTAGGAATGTTAAAAATTATCCAATGTTTGCCGTTTTTTTTTTTTTTTTTTTTTTTTTTTTTTTTTTTTTTTTTGCTTTAGCTTATTGTTAAAATTAAATTTGGTTGACATTTTTTTTTCCTTTCATGGCATTTTAAATGCAGATTACTTTCTTTCTCAAATAAAATGATACAGTCAAAAGATTCAAAATTTGAATGATTTTTGTATTCATTGTTTATATAAAACAATAGTAGATTATCTCTCTGATTTAAAGATAGAACTGAAATGGGCAAATATAAAATAGAACTGAAATGGGCAAATATTTGTGATTTATTAGTTAATAATTAAATGTAAGCTGTATTTTTTAATTTTAAACTGTGTATGTTCTTTAAATTAATTTTAAATACATTAAACAAGGATGCTTATTTTAGAGTGTTTAATTGGTTATCTAAGTTAAAATAATTCATCTATAAATGCGACTGCATTTATTAAAATTAAGTACATTTTATCTTACGTTATTTACATTCTTGGGTCTATTTTTTTTTTTTTTTTAACGTTCAATAAAACTTTTGATTAACAAGATTCCAAACATACTTCGACATGAATATAGAATTTCAATGATCATAAAACTTTACTAATTTCTAACTAAAAGCATATTATTATTATTATTATTATTATTATTATTATTATTATTATTATTATTATTATTATTATTATTATTATTATTATTATTATTATTATTATTATTATTATTATTATTATTATTATTATTATTATTATTATTATTATTATTATTATTATTATTTCTTCTTCTTAATTTTTTTAGAAGTATAAACATGTACTTACGTTTGTTGAGTTCAAATAAACTTGAGTTGTCTGCTTTGTCATCCTCCATTCTACTCGTGAGTTGTTTGCATCCCGACTACATGCAGGCAATTCATCCATCGCATCCGTCAAGATTGAGACACTTGCGCACAATAGAATCCAAATCCAAAAACGCTGAAGAACCTCCATTTTAAATATTATAGATTCAAGAATTACTGAGAGTTTTTAGATACAGGATCGTAAATCGTCAAATCAGACTAATACTCACTTTTTAAAAAAAAAATCTAAATAATTCTTTTTATCAAATTATCGTTTGGTAGTACTTTTTTGGCAAATGAAAGTTGGCCCGATAAAGAAGAATCTTACTTTGAATTTTCGTTCGAGTTTTTAATGAATAAATTTTTTAAGGAAAAGAGTAACTCTGAGTTCGAAATATTTAACGTAGAAAACAAAATATTTACTGTCCATAAAAAATGGCTTGCTTTCGAATAAACGACTTCACAATCAGGTTTGCAGACACGAAAACTCCAAGAGCATGTAAAAAGTTCCAAAGTGCGCAGGAGAATAGAAATGGGTAAACAGTGTTTCCCGCTCAAAATCCCGGAGTCGAATGATTCCTCACTCCAGTATTCCGGGGAAAACTGCCCCCTTTCCCCACCACCGCTACCCCTTCAACGGTTTGTGGTTTTTTCCGGAATCGGGGAATGAGCGCTCGGTGCGTTCGGTGCAATAAAATTTTGGAAAAGAATAGTAGATAGATTAAGAGTAGCACGCATCATCAAAAAATATTTTTTAATAATTCTTTGGAGATATTTTTTTCCCCAACCTTGAAAGGAAATAGAAAATAAGTAAAATAAATAAAAATGGATTTTTTTCTGGGGATAAGGAATGTAAATATAGCAATTGTTTGAGTTAGCATTTTTCACTTTGGAATTTTCATAGTTGTGTATGGTTAATATGCAATAATTCCTGATGTTTAATATTTAAATTTAATTAATAATAGGTATTTCTATTAAAAAAATTTACGGATTCGTTAATGAGTATCGGATTTTTAGCAGTTATATCGTAAATTATTGATTTCATCATTAAAAACATTCTAAAATACATACAAAATTAAATAAGAAATATATAAACTACTTTAATTAACTGAAAAAAGTGCGATAAAAATAATCTTATTAAAAATTTTATTCAAGAGCCCAAATAGTTTTACTATTATTCTTTCTATACTTCATCTTTTCAAAGAAAATGACATCTTTACTGACTTTTATGCATTTAATACAATTTTTTTATTTTCATATGCTAGGTACATTTAGCAATCAAATATAACACTTGCTTCGTATACTAAAAAAAGTAGCCAAATGCCGATTACAGTTTTAGAGATTACGTTATATATTTTTACAAGAGAGAACACGTTGTGATTTTGACGCCAACGACTGCGTCCCATAGTGGAATTTATAAATGTACATGTTGAGGCCAACCTAAATTTTTGCTCCTTTGCGAATTGGTCCCAATTTGTTACAAATTGTTAATACATGTTTCACCAGAAATAACAGTGGTTCTTAGTATTCAGATTTTATCCTTCATATTGTGAACTTCCATTAGGTCTATGTTTAAACCTGATTAATAATTTTGAAGCATTATATCACTTTAGTACAGATAAAATAATAAGATATTTAGAAAAAAAAATTCTTTCATTCGTTAAACCGTGGCTAACTTCTTTTTGTCAGTAGAATTCCTGATCTGGAGAGTTCCCAAACTTTAAACGAACTGGAAAACAGTTTTTGAGGGAGAGAGGGATTCATACCAAAATTTTAACTTTTCGATAATGGTCGAGTGATGTGTCTATTTTCATGCATTTTCATGCCTAATCAAATAAAATTCAGATATATTAAGACAATCATTTCGAAGGTGTAATGGTATTTGCACGTAAAAATACTCGAAAATCATAAAAAAAAGAATTATTGCTCAAAAAGGTTCTTATTTACATAGAATTAGCAATTTTCATCTTCTTATTGTCACATAAACTATCAATTTCAGAAACAGTTTCTAAGTTCATTTCGTCATGAATGTGAAACATATTTTGCTCAAAAGCAAAATATCATACTCTCCGTAAGATAACATTAAAATATTAAATTGATGAATTGAAAATAAAATAATTCATATTCCAAAAAAAAATCAATCGTTAAATTTCACATTGAGGAGTTTTATAATTATCCATTTTCATTTATCTCAAATTTCACAAGTAAATTTACACCCATCAAGTCCAATTTGCTGAAAATTATCCTTATCGTACAATTACTTCCCTTCATATGGATTACTTCATAAAGACTTAAAATAATATTTCAGCAATGCATTATCCTATCTAAAAACAGTTTTCTTTTGGCAGTAAATCACATAATAGCATGGTTATTTAGCCAAAAGACTGCAAACAAAGTTCTCAATCGATAAAATAATAACGTTTGATAACAAGGATGGGCCTCAAGTCTATTTACACACCACCAGAATTGGTAATCAATATATTAAAGTTCTTAAGCCAACCTTCATTCTTTTCTTCCAATACTTGCTTTCCTTTCAAGCCCTAAATTGATTTTTGAGATGGTATCACAACTGCATTAGATAAGACCAAACTTCAAAAAGATGCCGAAACTAGCCTTATATTTTCAAAGGTTGGATAGTTATTTTTTCACTGATAGAAAAACAATGCAGTGTTGTGTATATATTTCTAGATAGCATCTAAGAAAAATTCCACGTATATGATAATAAAAACAAGCAAGATAGATTGAAGCTTTTCAATATTTAATCTAGTGGAATGAATGGAGGATTGAAATAAAATCATACGCTTGGATGAAACTCTATATTTTAGTTGTTTTTATCTTTAATAAATTATATGATACCCTTTCATCCAGGATATCATTTAATAAAAAAGCGCCTGATACCCAAACTTCATTGACTTCAGAAAATTATACAAATTTCTTTAGTTGCACTGTTTTGCTGTTTTGAAGGAGAAATTCTTTGAAGATTGCATCTAAATTTTGTATAAAATAATTAATCTTATTTTGTGCTATCGTACGTATAATAATATTATTTTTGTTGAGAAAAAAATAATTATACGTGGTGCAAAAGTTGCAAAATGAGAAGACGCCATTTCTAAACATTATATTCAAATGAAATTTTTTCTTAAAAAAATAATAACTGTTATTAAGTTAATACATATAGGTATTAAACACACATGTTATTGCAATACATTTAGTATTAACATTATTTATACTGAGTGTCCCAAAATGGACTCACGGTTTTCAATAATGAGTTTTAAGAAAATCTGGTACCTTTAAAACTATTTTTTTAATTTAAATCTTTAAAATTATAGTTTTTACGTACTTGGAAGTATTATTAGGCAAAAACTAAATTTTATTTTTAAAAAAAGTTCACATGGTACTCTAATTTTTCAAAATTTTAATTTTTTTTAAAAAATGCATACAATTTTAAATTCAATCTTCTTTTTCGTTTTTCAATATTTTTTTATGGTTCTTTTTAAAAAATGTTTCTAATAATATACTCTAAAATTTTATGCGTCGGATTTCGAATAAGTAAAATAGTCGTAGAAAAACAATAAAAACTATACCTATAAGTAAAAAAATCGTTTTAAAAAATTATATTTTTCAACATTTAAAATTGCAAAAAAAAGTTGAAATTTTATTCAAAAAACCATTTCTATTTTTGTTACATAGATCTTTAGAATGACACAAAAGAAATAAATTTCAAGTCATTTCATTAATATTTGCTAAAGTTTAAGCATTTTGAGCAAGATGGAAATTCGAAAAAACCCGAACTAAGAAAAATGCGTTCTAAACATCAAAGGAGCTATTGCAGCTATGCTAAATTCCCCAAAAAATTTTAATTTCTATGCAATTGCATTATCAGATCAGCTAAAAAAAACTTAAGGAGAAGGTTTCAGAAATTATAAACACGCAAAAAATAGAAAATCAACATTTTTATAATTTTTTGTGAAAACAAAGGGTACATAGTTCCCTTTAAAAAAGGAAAACGATAGAAATTCCCCATTTGCAACATTCTGCTTGAGAAACTAAAGAATTTTACCCCTTAAATTTTCAAAGGTAGTTACAGTGTTCACCAACGTTACAGTGTTCAGCACGCTGCTGAATAAAAAAAAATTAAACAGAAAAACGGTTTGAAAATGTTACACAAACTACAAAACGGTGTTTTTAATACAACCACCATAAACTTTAGTAGATAGTGAACCAGTCAGAATATGCAATTTGTTTAATTTTCATTAAATTAAATATTATTTAAAACATTTTCTTTTCTTTTTACAAATTATTTGCTATTTCAGCAAAATACATTTAAACGAAAAAAATTAACGGGATGAAATCGTCAATTGACACTGCCAATAAACAATGCACGTATTTTCCTCTCAAGTTGAACCAAATAAATTAAACAACAATATTCAAGATATGAATCGTTTGATGTTAAAATGGGACACCATTTTCCCCATAAATTTTTATTTATTTTTGAATGAATATTAAAGAGAAACTATCGTGTAAAACTGATAGAAGAATTAAGTGCCCTTTATTTGGCGCATTCCATCAATGTTTGCCTTTACAAGAAATTTGTATTTCTTTTCTTTCTCGTGTAAAATCTTGAATATGTTAGAATTCTCCTTTTAACACCAAGCGATTCATTTGAACGATAGCTGGCTATTTCACAAAGTGACTGCTTCCTAATCAACCAAAAATAAACATTTCGAGGATTGTTATTTTATGTGTGCTATAATTTTTATTTTTGATAAATTGTTACCCACTTCGAGTTTATGAATTCCTTTAAAAAAGAAGTACTGTAAGATTACTCATAATGATATTTAATAACTGAAAAAAAAAATCTCTAATTACCATAAAGTTTATCGAGATTATATATTTTTATCACCTGTTTAAAATTATATCACATTAATTCTCACAATCAATATTATCATTATCAAAAGTTTTTAAAAATCCAATAAACAAATTCGGATGTTTTGAAATGTAATTAATGAACCATTTATTTTCTCTACCGAAACTGAAAATGCATTGAACACAAAAAGAAAAAAAAAAAGGAAAGAAAAATGGGAAATTTAACGGAGCAATAACTTGAACTCAAATGATAAGGCAAACAAGAATTATTTCCAGCCACTCGAAATAATTGCGCCCCAAAATTCTTTGTCCCATTTTAAAAAGAAAAGAAGCATGCATTATTTATAATTCAATAAAGAGTGTTTGTTGTATACTTGGCGTTGTTTTTAAAGCGTCTGAAAAATAACTAATTTTTCTCTTTCAAGGAAATAAAAGTTGCTATATTCTTTTCAATGATCATTTTGAGAATGAGTAATTTCTATTAGTAAATTTCCTTAACTATGAGGTGTTTTTTTTTTTTTTTTTTCAAATATTTTTAAAATTGTTAAAAGCCATTGCGATATTTTAGGAGTATTGTTCAGTTTACTGTTTATTGTAATTGAAAAATTGTTTATGGAAATTCAATTGAAATTTAATAAACTTCTTTGAAATACGAAGTTTCAAAATTGTTCAAAAAAGAAGTTCGTATTTATTAAATTTATTTGTAAGCAAAAAATTTAGATTTTTTTTTTCTTTTACAATATTTAAAATTATTTGCTTGAAAATTTTTTTAGCAATTAATAGACAGACCAGACGCATCCAATAATATTTAAGAAAGAGATAATATATTTCTGAATTTATATTAATTCGTGTGTTGTAAGCACAGAAAACCAACTTGCATTGTTCACGCATCACTTTTATTCTAAATGCTACTGAGTGAACATATAATAAATAATCATCCAACTAGTTTTCATGCAGGATTAACAAAATAATTTAACCTATCCAGATAGATATTTCAGTCTATATAGATATTTTCATTCTTTCAAGATCTATAAAAAGTAGACATAAAGTACATTAATCTCACGCCTCAAGCTGATCAAACGGTATAATGGTTAGCGTGCTAGCTTCTAGACCGCGAGGTTGCTAGTTCGATTCCCGTATAAGGCATGGGTATTTGTAAATGTATGTTGGATTGTCTAATGACAAATGTTTCGGCGCATTATAGCCCTCGTGTTGCTAACAGTGCCAGATAATCTGAAAAACAACCAACCAACTCACGCCTTCAAGTAGAGAGGATGTGGTGAACAGTGAAAAAAAAGTATATTTACCATTATGTGAAATTTTTTCGGAAAATATCAATATTTTTACTTCTATAACTTGATGTTTATAGTGAATAAATACAAGACAGTTTTTGTCTCGATGGATCTTATTCAAATACAACAAAAAGCAATCGATGGAAAAAGTTATCGATTTATCATTATTCAAGATGAAAAAGTACTATTTCGTTCCATAATTTCAGTCAGTGATTTGCCATTCTAATCTTAATAAGTTAAATTTAACTTATTTGCCTCCATAGTTTACCACCTCTTTCGTGTTTTAAATGTATCCGTTTGACTTGTTTATTCTACCAGGCTGGTAAACATAAAAATTAAAAAAAAAAATTAAAAAAAAAATAGGAAAGGTAGTTTAGTAAAAATTAACTGGATATTTATCTTTAAATTTGATAGCCGCTGATTCTTTAAGAAGATCTAGATTCAGAAGATGGTTTAAGAAATCTGAGCTTTTTAAGTTACAGTAAATTTTCGATAAAAATATCTTTGTATAAAATATCATCCAATTACCCACTTTGCCCCACAATTGCCACTTGTTAAAAGCTAATATCTCAAATATAAATACAATGCAAAAAGTTTCTTTACAGTTTTAAGAAAAATATTTAATATCATCGGCTATCAACTCGATATATTGGAAATATATTTGAACTGCATGTACTTCTGCCTAGATATAGAAACTGATACACTATCAAAAATTGTTCCAGGAAAATTAGAGGTGGTGGTTTTAAAAAGAGTCAGGCACTAAGCGATTTACAGGCTCTTAGAAAGCTTTTCCTTTTTATCATCCCATTATGATCTAGTAATATTCCCATAAATTTCAGATTGTTTTGAATTTTAAACAGCGCGAGTGGCTAGATGGAGACCATGTTGGTTGGTTCGTTGGTTGGTTGGTTGTATTCAGATTATCTGGCGCCGTCAGCAACACGAGAGCTATAACGCGCCGAAACTTTCGTCATTAGACAAGCCAACATACATTTACAAACACCCATGCCTAACACGGGACTCGAACCCGCAACCTCGCGGTCTAGAAGCCAGCACGCTAACCACTACACCGTTTGGTCGGCAAGGAGACCTTGTTTTAAACTTCTCTATATTTTATGTCTACTGCTAGTTTCTAAACGGTAGTTTTGATTCGAGATTGTCATTTGTTTCATTTCATCTTCTCAAGCGCAGTTTGATAGTTCAATCCTCAGGAAGCAAAAGACTTAACCTTCTACTTCGAAGCACTTTTAACTAGGTACGTGGAACATCCATAGACTTAAAATAATAGCTATACTAAACTTCAACTTAACTTGACATCACTAGACGGTAGATCGTCACAGTGCTCATAGGCATACAATTGTATTTATTAAAACCAAATGTCGATAGTAACATTTTTAATGAGTTTATAAAAATATACTACCACCAAGTTTTGGTTTTATTGAAAAATTTTAACCATTTTTTGGTAAAAATTAATATTTACATTGCGATATCTGAATTTTTTTTTCTCCTAAAATTAGTTACCAAAATTTAACTTTTAATTAAAGTTTTCTGTTGAAATTAATATAATATGTGCATTGATTAAAAATATTTTGATATTTGATAGCATTTTTATTACATTTTTCAGCAATTTGCAAACAATACGTAACATAATTGCTTATAAAATTTAAAATATAGACATTAAAATCAATTTCAATTTACATTGTTATTTTCCTTCAAGCAGATTTATATAAATATTATACCATAGGGTATCACTTACAAATTTCCAGTTACAGTTTTTAACAATAAAATTTGTAGATAACATTGATATTGTAATACATTTAACTCAAAACTTCGAATTAGGAAACAAACAACAATTTGTTTTATTCAATGGCAAAATCGTGTTTGAAGTTATACCTTGGTAAAACTATATGAATAGGTAAATTAGATGTCATAGACATACTGTGTCCACATTCATATAGACATACTGTGTCACACATGTCATTTCTAAACTTCTCTTTGATGGATTTCTTGTTTTCATGAAACTTCTTTTTGTCCTCTCCCTGACGAACCTGCCATTTACTGATATTCAATCTGTAAGATATGTGAAGTAAGCATTCGAAAAATTTAATCCAAGCATGAAGTGGTGATAGACCAAATCGGAATGTATCTAAATCAACTTCTTGCTTTATAACTTTCGAATATTTGTTAAACTGTTTTAAAGTTAATCCACAAACATAGCACCTCTGTTGTGAAGCAGCAGATGTGACAGCATTGAAAACTTTTCCATTGACCATTGTGAATAAAACTGTATGAGAAATATTAATATTTGTATTGTTAGCTATTACTACGGTTGGAACAAGGTTTTTAATTTGGTTTTCGATGTGATCTACAATTTTTTGTGTTGTTTAATCCGATTCAGGAACAAATTGCAACAGTATTGGGCGACAGAAGCGAGGAGATACTGGTCTAGGATTTTTCCGTATGACAGCTTTTGTATCGTCCTCATTTTCAAAAAACATTTGGAGTGGAACACATGACACAAGAAAGATATGGGAGTCCTATGAACTACTGGATAAAAACCTCTGCTTATATTAACTTTGGCCTGAACTTCCGTCACAACCCCATTTGATTAAAAAATCACTTTATGCAATTGTTCATTTGAATATTTTTAAACATCACATAGTTTACTTTCGATAATGCGTCCAGCTGTGTGATCCAGTAAAGATTGAACAGCAACTTCTACTTTCAACTCGTCGCATTGTAAGGAACTATTTTCTGGATAACAGCTTTTCTTTTCTCTTTGTACGGTTTTGTAAGAAGGAAAAGTGTTTTTAAAGTGACTTCGAATTATATTATATTGATGTCGGGATAATTTTGCTTCAACAATCACCGACAATGCTACGTCCACTGAAACTTGATCACCGACATATTTTTCACTTTCTGAAAATGATTTAATATATTTTGATGCTCTTGATGGGGAAGTAAATGTGGCATCTTTGTCGAGTTTGGACGCATCTAGTCTTCCACTAGCTCTCAGATTCATCTGTGCTGCATAGGCTAATGCTTCTGGTGTTGTTTCTGAACGTTAAGTTTCGTTTTTCAGCGTTTCGATCATTCGCTTCTTTCCAAAAAGTCTGAAGATGGTCGACCTAATCTTTTATTTAAATACCATGGAAAGTAAATACTTTCATTAGGCCATTCTTCATTTTTATTTTCAAAAGTCCTTCTGGTTCTATTGCTGGCTTTCCATTTTTTCTTATAAGGGTTCAAAAATTGTTTCAAAATATCGTGGATTTGAGATGAATATTCATGCGGACAGTTCGTATTTTTTTGTATTTCAAGTTCCAGGTTTTTTACTTTAGTTTTAAAGCACATAGAAGCGGGCATGTTGAAAATTATATCAAACAACTTCCTCTTTCTTATAAATTTATAATTTTCTTCTTAACCTTAAAAAAAAACCTACTTTATAAATCTACAGGATTCAATCCAGGCCGTTTGATCAAACACAGGCAGCTAGATCCATTTTGGTTCGAATGAATTAAAATAAATTCTATTCTCTAATGTGAGGGTTACATTATCAATACAAAAGTAACGTCGTCAATAAATTGCTACACTTCTTTTTTGCGATTAAAATAAATCATAGGCATCTTGTATTTTTCTTTATCTATTAAGAAATAGGGAAATTGTGTACAGTGGCTTTTATTATAGGATTCCTCATTCCTCATGTAGTATGATTATAGCGTCATAGAAGCAACAAATAATAATATTATTATAGTGGTATAGAAGTAACAAGATGATTTATTATCCGACATTTATTCTGGGCTCTATATTTATGTATTATTCATGGCAGTGTTTTCAAACTATACTCCATTAGTCTGAAAAAAAATTCTGAAAACATTTTTCTTAAACTCCATTAGCTTAAAGTTTGAGAAAACTATAAGAATATCATATATTTTGCAATACATAAAGTTTATTGTGAATAAACTACGAATTACTATTTATCCCATATACGCTGTCAATATTTTATGAATAAAAAAAAAATAAAAAAATAAGAAACCATAGTTTCTAAAAATTAAAAATGTTATTTTTTACATAAATTATGTTAACAAACTATGAATTCATACTTACAAGGCAGAATTTATTATTCTTTTATCAGTTGATTTAACAACACATTTGCGTCAAATTCCAAGTGTTGAGTGTAAATATAATTTGCATTGTACATTAGGTAATTATGATACATTCTCTTCTGAATACGCACATCTGAACAGATAATTCGCTAGGAGAGTTCCCAGCATTAACAAGTGAAAGTTATTTTCCTTTGAAACACCTCTTCAGGGAACCTTCTTAAGAAACTCTTGAAATTTAATGTTTACTTTATTTTAAGGTATAAAAGGGACGAGAGTTGCTGTGTTCCCTATTTAAGCATTAGCGTGAATTTCCAAGCTTAACGCGCAAAATATGTAAACGAGGTTGCACTATGCGTTTTGCACAAAATAAAAGTTTCTACTTTGCTACTTTCAATTTCTTTTTTACTTTCCTCGCTTGTCGAAACTGGAAACAGTCTTAGGAAATTGCTAACCTCTTTTATGTTTCATGTATTCTACGAAATATCTTGCGGAGTGAATGAAAGAAAGAAGAAATTGAGGGATTAAATTTAAACTTGAAATATGCTGCAGAGAATTCTACTTGCTCTTATATATATAAAACAAATGAATATTTATTACCTGTGGTCGGTGTATTAATATCTTTACTTAAAAAAAATTACAGTTTTAATAGAGTGTAGTTTTCTATAATTTTTTAAGGACCGCATGACTTTCCATTTACATTGCGAACATATATATATATATATATTAATAAGTGGAGTTATTTGCGTTTTATTTGGAATAGATTTACTGTCAAATAGGCAAGTTGCGGCAAGATGTCTAAACAGTTTCTAATACACAATTAAATGCTCTTTCAAACTGTATAAAAAGTTGGATGATCCAAGATGACTTTATCAAACTTTTTTACTAATATATGTATAAGGTCATAAAAAATGCAGTAATTTTTTAAGGTGCATTTCCAAAAATAAATAAAAAATATTAAAATTAATCCAAAAATTAAGAAAAAATATATTATGCTCTACTAACCACTTGCTATAGGCTCCATGATAAAGTTTTACTTCTTGGATAAAAACAAGAGCTGAAGATGGGTCTGGAAAAAGCAGTCGGTTTGATGAAAATATGCGCTTTACTGAAAACGTTTCTATAAGTTCATATTTCATCCATAACAGCTGCGCCAAAAAACTCATAAAGCAGCTGAAAAGGGTGGAATCAGATGCTCAAGATACTTATAAACAAATCCCTGTGGTTTAAATAGGCAAATTAAAAAAAATAATTTTTTTGACTTTTGGCCAGCTTTTTCGCCATTCTGCCCCACTGTGCGGCGTGTAAGCATAATGTTCGCCAAACCACAACCTTGTAAAGAACAAAAGACTCCAATGAGGTTTGGCAAGAATTATGTCTTCGCTCCGCTAAAATGGATTAATTGCCTATGAGCACGGTGGAGATCTATCGTCTAGTGATGTCAAGTTAAGTTGGAGTTTAGTATAGGCAGTATGTTTAGGTTTGCTGTGTGTAACGAAGATCAAACCACGTGACTGTAGGAGTCCACGAACGAAGAAGGAAAAAAATACATTCGTTTTATATATATATATATATATATATATATATATATATATATATATACTCTCCATCCGAATAAATAACCTATAGATTCTACAGGTATATTTTTCGTATGGAGTTCACACTTCTTTTCCTCTCAAAATATCGAGAGAACGATATCAAGCATAGGAAAATCAATGCATGAAAAACCTTTAAAACGCGTTTTTCTGATAACCTCCTTTTGTTGACTTCGCCCTTTGTATCCGTAACACCTTAAAGTTCTATTTAAGTGACTCATTTTTGCTTTCACTTACCATTTATTAACACAGGGTAATGAAAGTATTGCACTCGGTAAGACAAAATAGATTTATATGGTATTTCTACACGTAAAATAGTTATAGAACAAAATAGGACCATTTTTACAGGATTCAATGTTTTATCATAGAACGCATTCTTGCATTTCCCATTGAAACGAATGTATTTTTTTTCTTCTTCGTTTGTGGACTCCTACAGTCACGTGGTTTGATCTTCGTTACACACAGCAAACTTAAACATACTGCCTATACTAAACTCCAACTTAACTTGACATCACTAGACGATAGATCTCCACCGTGCTCATAGGCAATTAATCCATTTTAGCGGAGCGAAGACATAATTCTCGCCAAACCTTATTAGAGCCTTTTGTTCTCTACAAGGTTGTGGTTTGGCGAACATTATGCTTACACGCCGCACAGTGGGGCAGAATGGCGAAAAAGCTGGCCAAAAGTCAAAAAAAATATTTTTTTTAATTTGCCTATTTAAACCACAGGGTTTTGTTTATAAGTATCTTGAGCATCTGATTCCACCCTTTTCAGCTGCTTTATGAGTTTTTTGGCGCAGCTGTTATGGATGAAATATGAACTTATAGAAACGTTTTCAGTAAAGCGCATATTTTCATCAAACCAACTGCTTTTTCCAGACCCATCTTCAGCTCTTGTTTTTATCCAAGAAGTAAAACTTTATCATGGAGCCTATAGCAAGTGGTTAGTAGAGCATAATATATTTTTTCTTAATTTTTGGATTAATTTTAATATTTTTTATTTATTTTTGGAAATGCACCTTAAAAAATTACTGCATTTTTTATGACCTTATACATATATTAGTAAAAAAGTTTGATAAAGTCATCTTGGATCATCCAACTTTTTATACAGTTTGAAAGAGCATTTAATTGTGTATTAGAAACTGTTTAGACATCTTGCCGCAACTTGCCTATTTGACAGTAAATCTATTCCAAATAAAACGCAAATAACTCCACTTATTAATAACTTCCACTTATTAATATATATATATATATATATATGTTCGCAATGTAAATGGAAAGTCATGCGGTCCTTAAAAAATTATAGAAAACTACACTCTATTAAAACTGTAATTTTTTTTAAGTAAAGATATTAATACACCGACCACAGGTAATAAATATTCATTTGTTTTATATATATAAGAGCAAGTAGAATTCTCTGCAGCATATTTCAAGTTTAAATTTAATCCCTCAATTTCTTCTTTCTTTCATTCACTCCGCAAGATATTTCGTAGAATACATGAAACATAAAAGAGGTTAGCAATTTCCTAAGACTGTTTCCAGTTTCGACAAGCGAGGAAAGTAAAAAAGAAATTGAAAGTAGCAAAGTAGAAACTTTTATTTTGTGCAAAACGCATAGTGCAACCTCGTTTACATATTTTGCGCGTTAAGCTTGGAAATTCACGCTAATGCTTAAATAGGGAACACAGCAACTCTCGTCCCTTTTATACCTTAAAATAAAGTAAACATTAAATTTCAAGAGTTTCTTAAGAAGGTTCCCTGAAGAGGTGTTTCAAAGGAAAATAACTTTCACTTGTTAATGCTGGGAACTCTCCTAGCGAATTATCTGTTCAGATGTGCGTATTCAGAAGAGAATGTATCATAATTACCTAATGTACAATGCAAATTATATTTACACTCAACACTTGGAATTTGACGCAAATGTGTTGTTAAATCAACTGATAAAAGAATAATAAATTCTGCCTTGTAAGTATGAATTCATAGTTTGTTAACATAATTTATGTAAAAAATAACATTTTTAATTTTTAGAAACTATGGTTTCTTATTTTTTTATTTTTTTTTTTATTCATAAAATATTGACAGCGTATATGGGATAAATAGTAATTCGTAGTTTATTCACAATAAACTTTATGTATTGCAAAATATATGATATTCTTATAGTTTTCTCAAACTTTAAGCTAATGGAGTTTAAGAAAAATGTTTTCAGAAATTTTTTTCAGACTAATGGAGTATAGTTTGAAAACACTGCCATGAATAATACATAAATATAGAGCCCAGAATAAATGTCGGATAATAAATCATCTTGTTACTTCTATACCACTAAAATAATATTATTATTTGTTGCTTCTATGACGCTATAATCATACTACATGAGGAATGAGGAATCTCTATATATATAAGGCAAAGCCCTCACTCACTGATTCACTCACTCACTCACTGACTCACTCATCACTAATTCTCCCACTTCCCACATAGTCACAACTCTGAAAATCGGCACAAATATCAACAATGGTAAAAATAGAAAAAGTAAACTATTCCGATCTCGATTAACCCACTTTAAGGGGTCGAAAAGGGGTTAAACGTTCCAAACGGGGGACATTCGAATATCCCACTTCCCACATAGTCACAACTCTGAAAATCGGCACAAATATCAACAATGGTAAAAATAGAAAAAGTAAACTATTCCGATCTCGATTAACCCACTTTAAGGGGTCGAAAAGGGGTTAAACGTTCCAAACGGGGGACATTCGAATATCCCACTTCCCACATAGTCACAACTCTGAAAATCGGCACAAATATCAACAATGGTAAAAATAGAAAAAGTAAACTATTCCGATCTCGATTAACCCACTTTAAGGGGTCGAAAAGGGGTTAAACGTTCCAAACGGGGGACATTCGAATATCCCACTTCCCACATAGTTACAACTCTGAAAATCGGCACAAATATCAACAATGGTAAAAATAGAAAAAGTAAACTATTCCGATCTCGATTAACCCACTTTAAGGGGTCGAAAAGGGGTTAAACGTTCCAAACGGGGGACATTCGAATATCCCACTTCCCACATAGTCACAACTCTGAAAATCGGCACAAATATCAACAATGGTAAAAATAGAAAAAGTAAACTATTCCGATCTCGATTAACCCACTTTAAGGGGTCGAAAAGGGGTTAAACGTTCCAAACGGGGGACATTCGAAAATCCCACTTCCCACATAGTCACAACTCTGAAAATCGGCACAAATATCAACAATGGTAAACATAGAAAAAGTAAGCTATTCCGATCTCGATTAACCCACTTTAAAAGGTCAAAAAGGGGTTAAACGTTCCAAACGAGCGATATATTCGAATGTCCTACTTCTCATATTTTCACAATTCTGAAAACTGGTGTGAATATCAATAAATACAAACGCAGAAAAAGTAAACTATTCCGATCTCCGGTGGATCAAGGGGTGGAAAAGGGGTTAAACGTTCCAAACGAGGAATATTCGAATGTACCACTTCCCATATGGTCACAACTCGGAAATTTGGTACAAATGTCAAAAAAGGTTAAACATAGAAAAAGTAAGCTATTCTGTTCTCGATTAACCAACTTTAAGGGGTCGAAAAGGGGTTAAATGTTCCAAACGAGGGATATCCGAATGTTCCTCTTCCAATGTAGTCATTTTTCTGATATTTTTTTGCAAATGTTAAAAAAATAAGTCATTCCAATAACGATTAACGAATTTTTAAGGGATGAAAAGACGACGCAACATTGAAACTATACGAGGATTAACTTAATGTCTAATTAACTTAATTCCAATACAGCTACTACTTTGAAATTTAGAACTAAGAGCAAACATAAACACAATAAACTATTCCAGTTTACAATTCACAATTATAAATTTCGTTTAAAAGGTCAACAAAGGAAAGTTCCTATTTTGATAAATCAATTTGTCGGGATCGAAAAGGGAGCAAACGTCTGAAGTGTAGAATACATGAATGTCTTTTGATCGCTAAAATGCTAATGGTAAAATTTCGTAGCGCAGCACGGGTATTCAGCTAGTCCTATAATAAAAGCCACTGTACACAATTTCCCTATTTCTTAATAGATAAAGAAAAATACAAGATGCCTATGATTTATTTTAATCGCAAAAAAGAAGTGTAGCAATTTATTGACGACGTTACTTTTGTATTGATAATGTAACCCTCACATTAGAGAACCGAATTTATTTTAATTCATTCGAACCAAAATGGATCTAGCAGCCTGTTTTTGATCAAACGGCCTGGATTGAACGGTATTTGAAAAAATAATATGGGATTTATTAGTTTATGAATAACACACTTGATGAACAACTTCGTATTCATCTCCCATTTTTAAAATTTTATACCTTAAAAAAAAATGCAAACTTAGCAGACAAAATGACTTCTTTTTACAGATTACTTTTTCTACATGACATTAATTTAATGTAATTCATATCCAAATTCCTCCAATTCATAACAAAATTTTTGAGAGAGTACCATTTGTGTTTAATTTGAGCACGCTCAACTACCACGCACGAAGAAGGTTTCAAACACTTTTTCCAACTGTACTTTAAATGCTTATACTTAAAAAATATAGGAAAAGTTGGTTCACTCTAACTGAAATGAAGGATTTCAATTAAAAGCAAAAAAACAGTCATTTTGTAAAAGGTTAAAAAAAAAAAAAAAAACTGTATATGCATTCGAGCCAGTTATTAAGGCAATGTATATTTCTTGTTTTCAAGATAAGGAAACCAATAGGGGCCTTCGAAAGTCAAAAATTGACAGAAGTGGGGGAAGCACTAACTGCAAATTCGATTTTTCCATCAGATATATGAAAAGTCTTTAAGAAACTGGAATAATGTTCATAAATAAATGGCATTCCATACACACAATGAAATTGTCTCTAAATGTCTAAGTTTTACCCCATTCTATATCCAAGGGAAAAACTTCCCAAAGAGTTACTTCGAAATCTCACTTTCAGTTAATTTTTAAAGAAATTCGCTTTTAAATATTATTTTGAATACTACTTATCTTATCAAAAGTTTCAAATCGAAGCATGACACATGATTATCGTATTTAAAGTATTATCGAAACTAAAATGTGTCCCAATATTCCAGTAGAAATTATGAAACACTATCTATAAGAATCGATGTAGAATATTTGAGGTCAAAACAGAAAATTACATAATGAGATGAAAGTATAGTTTATGGATATAAAATACTTAAATTCAAATTTGCTTATTTAAAAAAAAAAAATATTCAAGAAAAACATCTTAAGAACTTCTTTTCATTTTCAACCACTTATTTAAATAAAACATTCTTACATAAAAACGTTACCTTAATGTTTCAAAAGTGAAAACCAATACATCAAACATATTTTATGGCATTTTTCTTCTAGTTAATATGGGAATACTTACTAAAATGTTTTCAACATTCGATTTTAATAGTAAATTTCAGTAGCTGTTCTACTTTGAAGTCAAAAGCTTCTAAATTAGTAACTCCTCCCATGGTCACACCAATCGTGATGAACTTCAACCCCTTTTCGTTATAAAATTAAGAATTACGAATGTAGGCTGAGATCATAAATAAATATTCTGAAAGCACTTGTAATCACATTTTCCCATGCGTCCAGGGACATAAGTCTACTTACAGTCCAGGCGTTCCGCTTCATTTATGATCTGAAACTCTACGACATCGAACGTTCTAAACGAAGGCTCACTACATTAGCAAAATGATTTTATCGATTTTGATTTCTCCTGCCATTTACTCTAAATTTCTACGTAAGGTTAATAATTTAATCTTGCAAACTGTTCGTCTTAGATCATTAAAACGACTTCAAAAATCCATTTACTACATCATGGCAGAGACAGAAATTCATGTCCCGCTAATATGCTTGTAAGTTTTCGTTAATCTATTTCTTACCAAACACCATCAAAGCTTCGAAGCTGTTGGGCCATAAGGCAGTCACTTCCATCGAATCAGGAGCAATGTCTTTTTAATGTGTTTTAATAGCTTCGAAAGCTACATATATTATAAAAAAAAAAAAAAACTATTAAACATTTAAAGTATAGACCCTTTCTGTAAACCAATTATTGGGAGAAATATATTTCCAAAATTTCCTATTCCAGAATAATTCAATTGGAGAGAACAAGACTCGTTAGTCACGTGGTTACATTTTTTTCTTTTACGATCTATCAATATTTTCCAGATAAATAATATTTCAAGTCCACAAATATGCGTCTTGCCATGTTTTTGTTCCATATTGTACTGTAATTGAAGAAAAAATGATCTGAAATGTTGCAGAATAGTCTAGTTGGAAAATTTCGAAAAACTATAATGAAATTCAGCTGTACCTTAATAAACATGAAAGAAAATAGAAAGCTATTTTGTGGCCATTTCACGATTTTTAATTTTCCTTATACTATACTTATTTATTCTTCCTCATTGGAATTTCTCGGACGTTTAATTATCCAAAAATGAAATTTTCGAATTGATGTCTATTCTCCTGAAACATCTGAAGATTTTTCACATATTCAGAGCTAATTAATTAATAATAATAATACAGATAAGAAAACAATAGAGATCTATTTAAATAATAATTATTTTTACGTAGAAAACCCAAAAGCTTTATAAATATCTTCATAAATCTAACAAAAATATTTTTGCTATGCAGCCTTGTATTTTTGCTTTTACTTTTATTGCATACTAGCCCAATACCCGTGCTTCGCTGCGAAATGTTAACATGTGCAATATTTTAGCTAGATGTGAGACCTCGCGTTGCAGAAATCCATCATTGGTGTATAGGTCCCAGTTTTTGGTGCTTAGCTCGCAAGAAGGTTCATCGCTAAGTAAAATCGAGTTCGCTTCATTCACTGAAAAGTTCATTGTTGCCTAAGCATAAGCTCGCTTCTCTCACTAAAATCTAATTGCTAAGTAAAGCCTTAATGTAAGAAGCATATCCCCTGTCGAGACACACACACAAAAATCCCCGTTAATACAATAATACAACACACCTTTAAGATTATATAAACACATGTTTGTGGAAAGCAAAATTAGAAGGTCAAAACTACTTATGTTGAAACTTTCAGAGCTCTAGGCCTATTAGAAGTCGCTTTTTGTGAAAATATTAATTAAAAAAATTAATCAAAAAACAAATTAAAATTTTAACATTCTTTTTGATAATAATCCAATTAGAATGCCAATACTACTTGTGTTGAAAATTTCAGAACTGTAGCCCATGCAGAAATCTTTTTGTAAAATATTTGCAGATTAATTAAAAAAGAACTAAATAAAAATTTAAAATTCTGTTTTTCAAAAGTCCAATTAGAAAGGCAAAACTACTTATGTTAAAAATTTCAGAGCTGTAGCCCTGTTAAAAAATCTTTCTGTAAAATATTTATTAATTAATTAAAAAATATTAAAAATAAACTAAACAAAAATTTAAAATTCTTTTTTATTTTTTTTATTTTTCCTACAGTCCATTTAGAAGGCCAAAACTACTTATGTTGAACATTTTAGAGCTGTATCTCTATTTGAAGTCCCTTTGTTAAAAATTAATTAAAAAATAACTAATTAAAATTGTAACATGCTGTTTGGTATGTATACAATTAGAAAGCCAAAACTACATATGCTGAAATTTTCAGAGCTCTACTCCAATTTTAAGTAGGTTTCTATAGATCCACAGACAGACACACAGCTTGTTTTATTATTATAGATTTAGCTACTACGAATTAAAATTCAATTAAAACAATGGGATTTTTTGGTATCACTCGTGCAGGTGTATATAAGACGCACCTTTTAACTATAACTAAGTTGTGGAACATCTCCCAACTTTCAATTACACATAGTACTGGTCATTGTATTTAAATTTGCCATGGGTTGGTATAATTTACCGTTTTCGTTTTCTTATTTTCATTAATTTAAAAAAAAAAAAATAACCAATTTGGCAATATTTTTTATGATAATTATTAAAGTGGCAAAAATATTTTAAAAAAAAACACAAAATATTGAAATTAGCGATATGTTTTTCAATAAATATTATATTATATAGGAACGCAGCAGTATTCCGCCGCCAAGTTCGATAACAAAGCGGCAAACATGCAAGTGTATATTATGTTGACAGAGCTTAGGTCAATTTCCAACCCCTCAAAGCTCAGCTTCTATTATAACTAGAAACCTGATTTTTTTGCCATCGTGTTGCCCCGGGTGAGTAGACGAACAATAACAACATAATTGTTAACATTGAACAAGAAAACATGGTAAAAAATTCCTTTTGAAAATCACCGAAGTCACCGGAATTTTGTTCTTCTGATTTTTCCGTTTCTTTTTATTCTTCTGGTTCTGACCAAAACTTTAGCCTGGGCCACAGCCAAAACTATTTGAACAATTTTGACCTTTTTTTTAATTTTTTTTTTTTTTTTATCATTATTATTATTCTCAGCTTGATTAGAGGAAGTGCCTTTTATATGTTTTGTAGGGTAGGAGGGTCTGTACCACAAGGGTCTGCTTATTACCAAAAAAAACCTATCGAAAATTTCACAATCTTAGCCTCTTTTTTTTTCTCTTTTTTTTTTTTTTTTTTTTTTTTTTTTAAATTATCACCAAAAATATTGTCATCCTGGCAATTTTTCTTTTTTTTAAGTATTGAAAATAGGAAAACAAAAATAGTAAATTACACTGATCCATGTCAAACTTAAATGCTGTGACCACTATTAAAGTGTAATTGAAAGTTTGGCAATGTTCCACACTCCTAGTCTTCAAGCCGACCAAACGGTACAGTGGTTAGCGTACTAGCTTCTAGACCGGAAGGTTGCGGGTTCGAGTCCCGTGTAAGGCATGGGTATTTTTAAATGTATTTTGGCTTGACAAATGTTCTGGCGCATTATAGCCCTCGTGTTGCTGACGGTGCCAGATAATCTGAAAACAACCAAAACCAACCAACCTAGTCTTAGAATTTTTATGATCAAGTGTGACGTTATTGCGTATTAAATATGTTGTGCGAAGATTACTCAAAGAGATATTAGTCATATGATGGCATAGTGGTAAGATTATATTGTCGTATTTGGCGATGGTTAAAACCGAATTTATGAGAATAAAATGCAGTTAAGCAGTTTGGGAAAAAAAGTATTTAGACTTAATATGTGAGTAACTGAAAACCTTGGCAAATTTTTAAGGGATGTAATTTAAAGAGAAAGATTAATGGAAAGCAGGGCTCGACTGCAGTTAAGTTAGCAAACTCTATAAAAAAATTTATATCTTTCCAAAAATAACAACTAGACGTTGTAAAAAAAAACCGCCAAGTCAGCCAGAAAAAGTTATGAAATCTAATGTTTGCCGCCAAGCGGCGGCGTTTAGTATCTTTCGTGTACTTGTACACAATGTACGAATGGGGTACTTGTACATAGGCAATCAGTACTTGTCAGGCTAGAGTTTTTATAAAATTAATCTCAATTCAGTGCAATGAGTGCAAAGTAGTTGAAGCAAATGAAATGAGATTAATCCGAAACAACTGTAGCCTGCCAAGCAATGATTGCTTATGTACAAGTACCCCATTCGTACATTGTGTACAAGTACCCCAAAGAAACTAAACGCCGCCGCTTGGCGGCAAACATTAGATTTCATGACTTTTTCTGGCTGACTTGGAGGTTTTTTTTACAACGTCAAGTTCTTTTTTATTGAGGGGGGGATCCATTTTTGTAAGTCAAACAGAGGAGAAACAGTAATTGGTGGACTCTGATCAAGGAAAGGGAACTCTGTGTTAGAGGCATTCGTTTTTAAACCTTTTAAGCCTTTATCGTAATTTTATAGAAATTTCGGAGGGAAGGATGTTTATAGCACCTTAGAAAGCATTACCACAACGATTTTGATCAAACTCGTTAGAGCTGCGGGTTTAATTGACAATTTCTGAAAAACGTAAATTTTTCAAAGGCAGCTACGCATGCGGAATTTCGACGAAAACCTTAAATACAGATCCCATGGTCGCCAATACCCTGTATACAAAAGTTGAACATCGTTAGTCAATCAGTTTGGGAGTTATGCTCACCACAGCACACTGACATTTTTCTTAAAACACTTTTTTTTTAACTCAGTAAGTTTCAAAACGTGTAGAAATGCAGAAGAAAAAAAAGAAGAAGAAAAAAAATCGATTTTTTTTTTTTTTTTTTTTTTTTTTTTTTTTTTATACCGAATACAATACTTTTCTTACCCTATGTTAATGAATGGGTAATTGAAAGTAAAAATGGTTAGGCCATACTACATTGATTTGCTGTTGTCAATTCAGCAACAGGATCAAACCAGATTCAAATATTTCCGACTAAAATAGAATCATTGGGACTTGAAATTTATGGTTTGTGTACTGCTCAATATCTATTGCTACGATTCCCAACTCATGGGCCGAGCCGCAGTTAGCGTGGTACTGGGCCGTGGATGATAGTCGAGAATCAAACCAAGAGAAATATTACAAGAGCTTCAGGGGGTAGAGATGGGAACAATCGAATCACTCGATTGTTAGCAACAATCGAGTAATTCGATTGTATTCTACGATGGTGTTACAAGGTGAAAAATGTGTGGATTCAACAGCTTGAATAAAACCATTCAGTTTTAATCCAGATATTGACTCTCTCATAGCGGACAAACAATGTTAAAAATCACACTGACTTTTTCGTTTATTAACTTTGACCACTAGTTTTTTTTAGTTTCCTTACAAATGTGACAGCAAAGTCATTACAATAAAGTTCCTTTCTTTATAAAAAAAATTATTGTTTAATCTTCTTGTACAGTACGTTTTACTAATTACTGAAGGTGCATCTTATTTTCGAAAGTGTTAATTTTTTACGAGGATACCCTCTCATATTGTAACAATTGATGAGAAAAAAATTTCACAATTTTTTTCAATAAAATCAAATGACATTTAGAGGTTGCTGCCATCAGCTCTGCAAAATCTGACAAATTTAACATTACGCAAGCATTACAATTAATGTGTTTCATGTATTTATAAGAATATTTAATTGTTCAACCCGTAGTTATTGAATAATTATATATATTATGCTTTAAGTAGCTTATATATTGATTTTTGTCCAAGTAGCTCATTTTAATTTAGTAGTTACCTATCAATATAGTAGTAACATATAAATTTTAACTAAAGAATTAAAATTTGAAAATTGCTAAATTTGATATTTTGAAAATATTTCTTCAATTGATGTCCTTTAACAATCATGATTTCTTCTTTTCTTTATTTATAATAATTGCCAACCTTTTTTTTTTGTAACTAAAAATTAAAAACTACACCATACTCTGAAAAAGTGCATTAACGTAACCATTTAACTGTTTCTTAACTGTAAATGCAACCATTTCATTGTTTATGATTACTTTCTTATAATGCAACTACATGTGGTTTTTCTTTGTTTATTAATGATTTTAATCAGCTGCTGATCAATGAAACTGGAGTTATACTGATTTTTTTTAATCTTTCTCACTTTATTTGTGAGATTAGTTTTAATTATCTACAAATTTTCTAAATCATCAATTTCATCAGGGCAATACTTCATTGTCTTCAATGAAAACCTTGTACAGGAAAACAAACCATGATATGGCTCATAAGCCAAATATCATCTTCACAGAATCATAGAAAACTTCTATCCAAAAGAGAAACCATGTCTATTTTTTTTCATTTCAAGCAGATTTTGAAGCAAAACATTAAAAATGTTTGTCCTTCAACAGCTATATACATGTCATGGGGGTGTGGCTAAAGTCCGAATACCAACGAAATTAAAACAATTTGTGATTGCTCAAATAAAATAATTATATCGTAATTGAGTAAACTTGAAGAAGTTAAGTAGTTAGTTCATACAGCTACATCAGGGTTCGTACTCTTTGGGGAGAAAAAAATTCCATGACTTTTCCATGATCACAATTTTCTTTGAAAACCAAAATTCACAACCTCACAATTTTGTTTCATTATTAACATTTCCTAATAAAATATATAAACGCAATGTACAATATACACACTGTATATGCTTGTAATAAGTTTATTAATGATTATATATAATAAAAAAAAGCTGGTAATGGAGATTTTTCATTTTCTCACATTTTTATACTGTAAAGTGAAAAAACTTGATTTTTTTCCATGATAGTGTTGATTTCAATTGCCAGTAGCAACCCCTAAATTGTATTTAAATTACCCAAACTTTACACATATCTTTTTTTTTTTTTTCACCAAAAGGAATCATTTGAAAGAGTGTCCCATTAAAAATTAAAAAATTAATTTTTTAATGGCATATAAGACGCACCCCAACGCACATGCACAGATTCTATTAGCTAATGAGTCTCAAAGTCTTTTTTTTTTTTTTTTTACAAAAAAGGTGGTCCGCACATCTAAAAAGTGCTGCTCTATTGCATCTGTCAAAAAGGTTTTACGACTTTACAAATGACGAATTCATCGTTCTAAAAAAATAATGTTAAATACACTTTTCCGCATGACCAATGCTCATAATATTTGATTGAATGACCGAATTTTATAGCCTGAATGGCTGCACTGAACAATTCACTCATACATCAACTATGGACACCAAGATAAATGTGGAGCCTACTAATGCATTATCATAACAGACGTCACAATGGAGTAGATGCCTGTAATTTCCCTCTGACAAATGGATCGCATTGTGCGGGTGTCCTTTTCCCAGACCAACACAAATTATGCGACACAATATTAATTGTAATAATCAACTGATTGATTCTAATTTTCTTCTATGTGGTAGAAAATTTGTCAACTTGATTAAGAATTGAAGAAGTGTAAAATGTAGTACCGGGTAGTAGGAAAATAATTATTGATTAATCCTTCTTGTAATATAAATAACTTCCTATAAACTGACTCTGTTTATAACCAGTAGAAATCAACAGATATTCATAAAAAATTTCAGATGCATATTACTGAAACAATGGTGAAATAATCTCTAAAAATAATATAACCCATAAAAACAAAGTTTTTAATATAAATCCTTTATATGCATTTCAAATTTTTATATTCATTAACATAACATCGTTTCAGTTACCTGTGTGTGCTTGTTTTTAAGATTTAAGATTAGATGCAAACACAAAAGCACCATTTCCTATCAGCAAAATATGCGAAAAACTACTTTTCAAAATGTATTCATTAAAAATGAATGTGAATTTAAGCACTCACATTCAAGTATTTTTTATTTCAAAGAATTTTATTATTTATTTATTAAAACAATTTTGGCTGCAGGAAATAGTTTCTTCAAAGCTATTTCAGTACGATTGGATGACGATAAGTTGGTTTATTAGCATTCCGTAAAAGCCATCTTTTAGTGACAGTGCCAAAATTTGATATAATGCATTGTCATCGACATCGAATCTATTTTCCGCGTTACAGCCAAATTGGATGACTGCAAAGGGGTTAATTAGGCCTCCGCAGATTTTCCAGCTATCGACAAATATACTCATAAACATACATACACACAAAATCGAAGTTAATATAAAGGATTTAATAAAATAAATTTGAACAAAAATACATTACAAAATTATTAAAAAATCGTTACAATTTTCTCAAGTGATGCTTCAAGGACAACAATCACAAGATACGTAAACACAATTTGCATTTTTTTTTTTTCCATAATCGTTCAGTTGCTAAGCATAATTTCTTTAAGTCCTTCAAGTTCCACATTTCAATCGCAAAGGAAAAATTATAACTGTTGTGTGTTTAATTTTTTTCAAAAATTATTTCCTTGCGGTCTCAATATTTTGCGCATCTAACACTATGAAGATAAGTTCAGAAAATAGACAAAACATCGCCAGAAAATTATGGCCAACCTGATAACAAAATACATGATACCACGTAGGAAAAAAATATATTTCCAAACTTATCAACATATTTTTATGTTTTGTAAAAAAAAAAAGTTATTCTGTAAGGTAAGGTAAGCAGTGAACACAAAATGAAACATTTTTACGATCTAACATTGATGTATGTTTATCGTCTATTAACAGTTCTAAACAATATCATTACTAAATCATATCCATGGCTAATTAAGGAAATGGTTCTATTCAAGTAGAGTCTTTCCATAACTCAGCTTGAAAAACTTAGTACTACTGCAATTTTATCCAATCAGAAATAATAAAACAACAACCATATCGGTGTTTTCCAAGCTAACAGTTAAGGTGCCGTTTGGAATACCAAATCTCTTCGGTACTTTAGGTAACTTATCATTACTTAACAAAATTATTTTTGATAAAATGCAACCCTACAGGTGTTTATTTTACTACCGCTTTACAAAGTGGTTCATTTCTTTCCCAAGAACGAATTGGAATTTATGAGAAGTGCATAAGCTAACAGATCAACTTCAAGAACACCTTGCTTATGCATAACTATTTAAGTGAGGTAAAAAAAAATCACATAACACGAAATGTGTTTCTATACTTTCAAGTCCCTTGGTACTAATCTCGATATTACAGATGATTTGAAGTTTTGAATGCAAGTGGTGGTAATTATCGTTAAAGCTGAATAATTTTCTTCCTCTATTTCCCTATGGAATATATTCCAGGATTTAATGTTTCTAAATACTAGCGCTGGGCTTTAGAAGCTTTATTATAAGTTTAGACGATTTTCCGTAAATGTTATTCTCAGAAGTATTTAACGGGTTTGAATAAAAGAATTTTCATGATTATCTGGTGAATAATTTATTAATTCCAACTGTTTCTTGAATGAACAAGTTCGTTTCTGGAATGTTATGTAATCAATCATCTGAAAACCGTATCAGCATAAACAAGATGGTTTTTAGAAAAGTTACTATTCTGATACGTTGAAAATTTCCATCTGACAGTAAGGCTTATGAATCAGAAAGAAGAAAAAAATTCTGAGAAGCAAGTTATGAATTTAGTGATTGCTGAAATTTTCTGTGAATTAGTTTCCTGGATATTTTTCCAGGAAACCAATTCACAGAAAATTTCATCAATCACTAAATTCATAACTTGCTTCTCAGAAAAAAAATTTCATGTTTTTAAAATTTGTATTGAATTTAGTGGTGACAAACATTAAATAAAAATTGAACATAATTTTTATCATCGATTTGTTTAATTGTAAATCAGTTTTAAATTTTATATTTTTGTTTTAGTTTCTAATATCTAACATAGTGCTCTAGGAAATTAATATGTAAATTTTTCACTGTGCACAATTTATTCCAGAATAGACAATAGACAATTTCCGGTACACAATTTATTCCAGAGTGCGCATGCAGTTCTAGCCATAGAAAAAATAAATTGCAATAACAAATATCGAAAAACCTTCAGAGCGTAATTTCAAAAGTATTTAAAATTGTATGCATTAATTATTTAAAGCAAAAGAAATAAATTAAACCAATTTGAAACTACGTAACAAAAAGAGATTATTTTTTTTTAATCTGATTAAATGCCTACATTAAATTTGATTGAAACTAAAAAGAAGATCAGAAATCGATTTCATCATCTTATTTTTCTCAAAAGAAGATAGTTTTATAATCTACTTTTTATTTTTAATTCCATGAGACTGATTTTAAAAATAAGATATTACATTTCTTGATAAGATATTTTAAGTTCATACCTTTGATTTCCAAACTTTCTAGAGATAATTATGGTCTTTTCGTACGAAGCTAATTTCAACAATAATAGTGTTAACGCATGTGTTATTGCGCAACCCTGTCGCGCATTTTCCATCCTACCCCACCCTCTTTTTCGTCCATTAATTACTGTAGATTGATTCCCGCGCTGTGGCGGATGTGTGAGAGATTCCTCTCAGTTCTCATGATAACTCCTAGGTTAGTTATCATTCTATTTTACAGTCCAACTTGTGAATATTAATAAAACTGTGCACAGCTGCCAATACTCGTCGTGAACCTTTTCTGATTAAATTCATAAAAACTGAGCTATCGCCGAACATTTGGTCACGTACGAGCCGGAGGACTGAACTGTGCTATTGAGGCCTATGGTTTGGAGTATGATGCGTTAAGCATTTAGTCTTGGATTACCATATGGTTTGATAACCTCATACCCCATAGTGGATTATTTACTCTATGCAATTCGCATTAAGTAGTGGTGTTATGGTGCACACAATTTGGAAAAACTCAACTTTGGACAGAGTATTTTGGAATATACCCAAAAGGTAAGCCAGTCTTTTTAGAAACTATTTGATCTTGAATAATGGAGGAGTTGGCCAAGATTAAAAGTATTCGAGCGTCATGCCGGACGAGTATAACAAAATTGATCACGAAAATAGATGCATTGCTGGCGCAAACTCAGAAGAGTGGAGAAGAGATTTTGGAGCTTATAGAGTTTCTCTCGGAAAAGGAGAAGTCACTGAAGGAAATAAATCTAGAAGTGTTGAATTATACTAAAGCTGAAGAAGAATTTGAAAAAGAAGTTATTAGTAATGAAGGTTACGAAGATAAAATTATCACCGCTCGTTGTCAACTAAAACGTTGTTTACGTGAATTAGATAAAAAACAAATTCCGTCTGTGCAAATGCAGGATAATGAACATTTGATGAGCAATGGTTCTCAGAATGCTATTGGTCGTATGAATGCGTCTACGGTTAAGTTACCAGAAATTCCCCTTCCACATTTTAGTGGTAAATATGATGAGTGGCATAATTTTAAACTTCAATTTAAAAATATTATTGGATTTAATGACAATTTGTCATCCGAACAGAAGTTGCATTACCTTAGCGCTGCATTAAAAGGTGAAGCGAGATATCTACTAACAACAGAGGATACATATTTATCGCTTTTCAAAGCCTTGGAAGATCGGTTTGATAACCAAAGGCTTATAGTTGAAACACACGTTAAAGCTATTTTAGAGCAAGATAAAATCACCCGAGCGTCCGCTAGAGATATTCGACATTTATTAGATAATGTTAAACGGAATATGCGAGCTTTGAAAGTTCTTAAATTTGATACTAATAATCTGTCTGAAATACTAATTTTAAATATATTGCTTCAGAAATTAGATTCTGAGACTCGCAAAAATTATGAGTTAGCAATTAGTTCCAAAGATGTGCCACGTTTGGATGATTTAATGATATTTTTGGAAAAACGCGCACAAATATTGGATAATGTCCATCAAAATGTTGTTATTAAAAACAGATATCAGGATAGAAATTCTCCTAAGCCGCGAGCATTTTTAGTGAAAACAAATAACTCTAATTTAACTTGTATATTATGCAAAGGCAAACATCCATTATATAGGTGCAGTGCCTTCAGTGAATTAAATATCGCTCAGAGAAAAGAAGTCATCATAAAAAATAAACTATGTTATCGATGTTTTGGAGGAAACCATTTTTTCTTTAATTGCCCTTCCAAACACAGTTGTAAGAGATGTCATGAGGTCAAGCATAACAGTCTTTTATGCGAAAAACGCTTGGCGTCGACTGAAGTCATAACAGACTCTCATTTACAGCAATTAAATTCGGAAGCGGAGCCATTTATTTATCAACAATCGACACCTCCCGCGCCAACTGCATTGACTTGCGTGAGAAAGAAGTCCGTCATCCTTTCAACTGCATTAATTAGAGTTTACAGTCCGTCAACAAAATCGTACATTTTGGGAAGAGCTGTTTTGGACTCGGGGAGTCAATTAAGCTTTGCCACTACACAATTTATTAACCGTTTAGGGTTGCATAAAAAGAAGCAAAGTATGAATGTTATGACTTTGGGAGGGTCTCAGACGCCAGTCGCTTATCAAGTAACAACAATTATTGCCAATGAAGGAGAAACTTTTTCTGCAACACTTGACTTTCATGTCGTAAAGAAGATTACGGATTTTATTCCAACAACAAGGATCAATTTAAACGGAATACAAATTCCAGATGGCCTAGCCGACAGCCACTTTGCAAATCCGAGTCAGATTGATATTCTGCTTGGAGGGGAAATATTTTATGAACTCATAAAGTCAAAAACGATTGATGCTGGAAATGGAATAGTCTTTAGAGAAACGGTCTTCGGTTTTATTGCTACCGGGGCAGTGGAATCGGCGACTCCCGTTAATTACTGTGGACTGATATCTCGTAACGAAAACATCGAAGCATGTTTGCAAAAATTCTGGGAAGTGGAGGCGGTATCAGAAAATTACCGTTCTTGCGAAGAGGACTCTTATTGTGAAAACCACTTTAAAGAGACACATCAACGAGATGCCACTGGTCGCTATATCGTCCAAATGCCAACTTCTGACATCGATTCCCTGGGAGACTCCGAACGGATGGCTGCGAGGAGACTCACTCAGCAATGGACCAGACTTTCCAAGGATAACAAAATGAAAAAGATGTACCAAGATTTTATGAGGGAATACCTAGAAATGGGTCATATGGAACCAGTACTAGAGTCGTCTGAGCCACCTACGTGCCCTACGTTCTTCCTCCCCCATCATGGCGTGTTCAATCCGGATAAAGTGACAACTAAGCTCCGAGTAGTGTTCAACGCTTCTGCTCCATCAACGACCGGTAAGAGCCTTAATGACTGTTTACTGAAGGGAGAGGTACAAGAAGACATTTTTGACATAATGACACGATTTCGCAAGCATAAATACAGTTTTATGTGTGATATCAAAATGATGTTTCGGCAGATCTTGATAGACCCCCAGCAACATGATCTTCTTCGAATTCTGTGGATAGAAGAGGGTACCTCCCAGCCAGTTACCTATCGACTCAAGACGGTGACATACGGCACAGCCTGTGCCCCTTTCCTAGCCATCCGGACTTTAAAACAAGTGGCCCAAGATGAAGCCAAAAGATTCCCACTTGCCGCTGCCGTCCTACTCCAGGACGCATATATGGATGATGTCGTCTCAGGAGCCCCAGACCTTGCTACAACTGCAGAGCTGCAAGACCAATTGCAGGGCATCCTCGGAACCTGTGGAATGACGCTTCATAAGTGGAGTTCCAGTTCACCTCAACTGATGAACAGCGAGGAATCTAGAGACCAGGAGCACCACTTCTCAACGAATACTGACGCTGCTGTCAAAACCTTGGGTGTTAGCTGGCACCCTGGTCAAGATATATTTTTCTACAAAGTTTCAGCAGTCCACAAGTTATCTTTTACCAAACGTGAAGTGTTAAGTGTAATCGCGCATATTTACGATCCGTTAGGATTATTGGGAGCAATAATCACAAAAGCAAAAATCTTTCTACAAAAGCTATGGCTTCTTAAACTCGACTGGGATGACACTCTTCCCGATCCCGTATCAAGTGAATTTGTGCAATTTGTGTCCTCCTTAAAAGCCATAGAAAATATAAAAATTGAAAGATTCATTCTTGGTGTTGACTTTGATAAAGCTATACTTGTGGGTTTCTGTGATGCATCCCAAGCAGCCTATGGGGCTGCAGTGTACATGCACTGTTCCAACGGTGATTTTTCATCAACCAAGCTAATAGCTAGTAAATCCCGAGTATCTCCGATCAAAGTGATTACCATACCGCGGCTTGAATTATCAGCGTGTCTTCTCGTTTCCCAGTTAGTGGACAAAATTCGCCATTCCTTAAAGATGGATATTGCTCACACCATCTTGTACACTGATTCCACTATAGCTCTTGCATGGATAGCTACCCCATCCATCAAATTAAAAACATTCATAGCAAATCGAGTGTCCAAAATTCAAACCCTTACTGAGCAGTGCCACTGGAGACATATCCCCTCTGGTGACAACCAAGCGGATATTATTTCGAGAGGGTGCAACCCTGAAGATTTGGTAAATAGGAATTTGTGGTGGAACGGACCTTCAATTGTGTATGAACCGATCAAACAAGAACCCGTCGAATTGTCAAACAATTCATTGGAGGAAGAGCCGTATTTGGTCGAGCTAAAAACAACCACCACTGCTTTACCTATTTCCTCAACTGTAGATACAAATAATTTAGTGAATTTTACTGTTGGATTCAAAGATGTTGAACTTAAAACATGTCTTACAATATCTGATATAACCTTTGCTAATTCATTTTCGAGTATTAGTAATAATTACAACACTCTTCTTCGTATTATGAGTTTTATTTTTAGGTTTTGCCATAACTGTCGTCAACCGGACAACAAAAGAACCGGACACCTGTCCTCGGAAGAAAGAAAGCTGTCTCAGCAGTTTTTAGTAAAAACTGCACAAAAAGCGGCATTCCGGGAGGAAATTAATGATTTGTTGAAGGGTAAAACTGTGTCTTATAACAGCAAATTAAAAAGTTTAAACCTTTTCTTAGATAATTTTCAAATTTTAAGAGTAGGTGGTCGTTTGTTTTCTCCTCCCAGAGCACCTCATTTTGGAGGTCTGTTTGAGGCCGGGGTTAAAAGTATGAAAACACATTTGTTACGTGTTGTTGGTGAAATAAAACTCTTTTTTGAAGAATTATTAACTGTTGTAACCCAGATTGAAGGTGTTCTGAATTCGAGACCCATATCTCCTATGTCATCTGATGTTTCTGATTTGGAACCCCTTACTCCTGGACATTTCCTAATAGGACGCCCCTTAACAAGTACAGTTGAACCTCAACTTATTGATGTACTTGATAATAGACGTTCTCGGTGGCAATTAACCACTAAATTTGTACAGAAAAATGGCGCCGATGGCAATCAGATTACCTAAATTAGCTCCAACAACGCCATAAATGGCAGTTTGATAAGGACAATGTAAAACCTAACACTATGGTCTTAATTAAAGAAGATAATTTGCCTCCTTTAACATGGTTACTAGGTAGAATTGAGGAAGTTATTAAGGGTAAAGATGGAAAGGTTAGAGTTGTTGTTGTAAAAACTAAGTCAGGGTATTTCAAAAGACCAATTACAAAATTATGCATTCTTCCATTTGAAGAAAATCAAACTTAAACTGTTTAATTTACTTAATCATTGAATTGAATTTTAATAGTACTTATAATGTAAATTGTGCTTTAAAATTGTTAAAATGTACTTTTAAGTTGATTCGATATCTTTCATATTTTGTGTTTTTACCATGTTTAATGTCAATGTTTGAATATTTCAAGTAGTAGTTGTATGTTTGTATCACTAATTTTTTGGTATTTTTAAAATTGTTTGCTTATAGTTATTCAATTCTTAATTGGGCATTTGCTTAACTTGCATTTGATTTAACTTACATTTGATTATATTTTGTATTTTTAATTTTCCTATATTTTGGTATTATTGAAATGTTATTTCAACGTGGGGCGGGATGTTAACGCATGTGTTATTGCGCAACCCTGTCGCGCATTTTCCATCCTACCCCACCCTCTTTTTCGTCCATTAATTACTGTAGATTGATTCCCGCGCTGTGGCGGATGTGTGAGAGATTCCTCTCAGTTCTCATGGTAACTCCTAGGTTAGTTATCATTCTATTTTACAGTCCAACTTGTGAATATTAATAAAACTGTGCACAGCTGCCAATACTCGTCGTGAACCTTTTCTGATTAATAAAACCATAAGAGTGTAAATATTGAAAACCGCAGTACCAAAGGAATAAATTGAACGTTTTTCATAAATCAAAAACTTTTGATCATGAGCTCGTATTTCATTAACGTTAACGTATTTAAAAAAAAGAAAAAAAAAGCATAATTTATGTCTATTTAAGATCAATCGCTAAATGGTAAAAGAGTTCAAGTAGAGAGAAGGTTTAATGAAGCTCTGAGGCAGAATTTTACATTTTATTTGCTTTAGAATCTATATGAGAGTGTCATACGAGCTTAATAATAATAATAACAACAACAACAATAATAATAACAACAATAATCAAAATAATAATAGTAATAGTAATAATAATAAGGATAGTAATAATAATAATCAAAATAAAAATAATAATTCGTTTATTATCCGTGGTACATCATATTTGTTTTCATAGTAGGAAGATTCATGATCCAATACCGGTAATGTGTTGTATTGTATTTCACTGTATAGTATGAATCTGAAATTGATAGTTTTGGCTATAGAGAAGGAAGCCTTCTATTCTTTTGAGACATTTCCTTACCCTGCTTTCCAGACTTGATACGCCAATCTGATGATTGTGTCGTTAGCTCTTTGGTCCGCATGCCAAAGGTACCGGATTCAATCCCGGGCTAAGCATGGATATTCTTTGTGGTTCGAAATTCACGTTAAGCTCTAGATCCGGGTCTGATTAGCAAGTCATTGAGCATAATATTAGATTGTTGAGCCTACAAACCAACCAATCGGACTGGTTACTTTCATCTTGCACTCATTGGGCATCACGTCTAGAAATGAATAATGTGTTTACTTCCAAGCTTTTCTGCAATATTGATGCATTCTGGTTGATAAAATCAACATACTGAAAAAAAAAAGACTTACTCTTGAAGATAATTCAACGGAAAACTAGATAAACTGCAGCCACCTGTAACATTATCGTGAACTAAATGTAAAAATAAACCAGGAATAAACCCTTCTTTTCACATTCGGTTTTTTTCTAAGCCTCTCGAAACTGGACCACTTTTTTTGAACTTAAAAACAATGCGCTTTTTTACATTTAGCTGTTCAATTTTCCAAAACTCAATCCGAAACTTTTTGCATGGATTGAGAAAACCTAGCTTTCTTTCAACTTCACCCATTACAAATTAAGTGCAAAGGTGAAAGGTTTTAGTGAAAGTTCAACAAAAATAATTAATTGAGTTTGGAGTCTCAATCTCTGGATTTATAAGTTGTTTTTAAGATATTTTTTATGGGGAAAGATATATACAAGGACTATACTTCATAAAACACCATAACAATATTTACTTTAAAAGTTATTCTGAAATGTCTTGAGGAGGTGTAGATTGTGTTTTGAAAATAAGAAATCTATGAAATAGCAAATGGGTAACTTTATTTTGAAAGTTTTGACTATTCTCTACTTTTTACGAACCAAAATTATTTTTTATATTAAGCAATTAACTTAGATAAAAAAATAACTTTCTGAGCAGCCAAGAAGTTGTTACTCTTGTTTCTTAAACTATTGCCTTATATAGGAGTGATTAACAAAACTGTTTGATGAATTGAGTGAGTATGACAATAGAAAATATTTTCGCTGATAATCTTGCTTGTTGCTTGCACACCAATAACAATTATTTGAAAGTTATTGAGAGTAATAGAAAGTTTAAGTAAATAAAATTATAATAAGATGCAAGAATCGTGGCAAAAACCATGGAAAAAATCAGAACAATCTTATATAATCCATTCAATGAAGCTATTTCTGCATGACATTCTTTTACCACAAAACCTGTGAATTGAATTTTTTTTTTTATATTGTTCCAGTGACTAAAAAAAGTTGTTCATACTCTATGTGAGTAATCGTTTTCCAAATATCGATACCCTCTTGATATCAGCACTTGAGGAAATAATTCAAATTTAAGATTTATAAGCACTTGTACCTCAATACATAAAAAATTTAAATGTAATATTTTTTTCTCCTCGAACTTCATACTTCTAAAACCAAAATCTGAATTTTTCAAAAATATTTGGCACACCCAAATAACTCAGGGAAAAAAAATCTGTTTTTCGACAGGCCTCTGTAAACTCGATTTTATTTGACTTTTTTGTTCACTCAAGTTGACTTCGCAGCTGACGTATTAAACCTATTTTAGCAATATGTTCAATTTTTTATTGGTAAACGGTTAAAAGATATTGAATGGTTAGTCAAAGTTTATCATCCACTAATGAACGTACAGATTCAAATATTGAACAAATTTTCAAGAAAATACAAATATTAAAAATGCACTCATAGCAAAATAAAAAGTTTTACTTTTACAAATGAAAAATATCCATGAAATATACAGTTAATATCAGCTACGAAACATCACATTCGATAAATCGAAATCTAAAATAGGTAATAAATTTTTTTTAAAGAAGAAAGTCAGAAAAACGATTGTGCAGAAGAATATCCAATAAAATATGCGTTACCTTTACAATGCCCTTCGTTAAAATTCTTAACTTACAATTTTCTTTTGTGAAAAAATCGCCTAACACTAATATGCCATAATAGCTTTTATTTTCTGTAATAAAGAAATAAAAATAAATCTTTTTCCTATGCTAAATTACATTGTTAAATCTAGACATTATCGAAAAAAATCAGTCTATGATAAAATAAAGATGACCAAAAATCTGATTGACTAACATCTCCGCTCTAAGTAAAAGTACGATCTTCAATGGGTAACAATAATCTTTTTCCAGAGAAGATACAATCCACGCTATCATCATCATCTACAAAGTACTCTCCTCCTCTATTACCTTCTCAAGGCGTGATGAATAGCCCCGACGTAGAGAAGAAGATACTCTACCAATTACTTTACATAACACTCCTCACAAGAGAACATTTCTTGGAATTCCTCCAAGCGCAGCTCCGGCCATCATAAGGTCAATAGGAAAGAGAGTAGCTAATCTCATAACTGGTTCAAAAATTAAATTAAAGGAACAAAATTCACATGGAGTTTAAATATGATGTGATGTGATGACTGAGACGATGGGTTCTAAAGTTATCAGTGAGTGAAAGCACCGAAGGATGTGATTGGACTAACAACCTTTGTCTTGAACAGATCTAACAGCATCAGCCTGCTGATTACGAAATGATCGCGTTTGTAATACACAAGGTGTTCATAATTTAAATTCTTACACGTGAAGTCAGTATTAATCAACAGGTCTTCATAAATACTATAACGTTGGAAAATAATCTCTAAAATATATTAAATACATAAAAACTTTAATATATTTAAAAATTATAAAATAGTTGAAATTTTCTTTAATGACGCTTCAAAAACAAGAATTATTGGACAAATGAGGACTAAAAATGGAAAACGACCTAAGTACCAAAAAATCGAAAATATTTTTTTTTTTACGGAAAAATGTCCTAAAGACTAAGCCAGACAGAATGGAGAACGCTCAAAGTGCGAACTCCAGAAGAAATTGTTCAAATTCAGTCTGAAATCATTGCTTTAAGTAACAAATGCGATCATTTTTTGGCTCTCCAGAAAAAATTTCGTTTTTGGACTTAGGTCGTTTTCTATATCTAGTCCTCAAATATTCAAAACTTTTTTAGATTTTTTTTTTTTTTTTTTTTTTTTTTTTTTTTTTTAAATTTAATACGCAATTTGTAACTCTTCTGGTAGTTTCAGCCTTAACTTATGTAAGTAATTAACGTGCCATATTTCTTCCTATTGAAATTGAAATAATGTTTGATTTCTTTATTCAGATATTATTTCTTCACGATTTTTGTAATTACTATACAAAACTTTTAGAAATCTGTTGATTACGATATACATCTCTAAGCAGAAGAACTATGAACACTTTGTTCAATTTGCACTACTTTACTACCAGCAAAGTCCATTAACTGAAAAATACTCAGGATCTCAGGATTAAAAAAATGCATTCATATTTAAGTACATTCAGTAATTATAGAATATCCCCGAAAAACTTTATTACACTGTTAAAATTTTTGTTTCACCTTGCACCAAAAATTGGTTCCCATTTAGCTGCAACTAACATTTGGTACTTAGTTTCATGATTTAATGATTTAATCTGTCCGTAAACACCATTAGATCGTGATACTAATCACCAAATGTTGGTTGCAACTAAATGGGAACTAATTTTTATTGCAAGGTGGAACAAAAAATTTTACAGTCTAGTAAATTTGAAAACTACACGTGCTCTCATTTTTATTTCTTGCTCAGCATGAGCATTTTATTCATACCAGGAATGAGCACTGAGGGAGTGAAGGACTTGCTTAATTGGAGCCTCCTTAGAAAAACGATATACCTTCCTGACCATTTTATAGATATTCCTCAAAATGATAACCTTTGTTATTTTATGAATTTAAAGCATAGATCGCATTGCATACATTTCGTTTGCTGTGCACATACACGTGAAATGTAGCTGTAAAATTTAAAGCGTAATCTTCATTCTTCAATATTTCTGAGTTAATTGCGAAAAGGTTACAGTTTTCATTGGTGTCTATAATATCTGAAAAGAAATAATAGGTCATTTCTTAACACATCTGGTTTTCAAGTAAGAGTTACTGATTACACTTTCAGTATTCAATTCATCATTTTTAACAACATTTGAAACAACAATGTTAAAATATAACAAGTCAGCCTTCTCGAGTTGAGAAATAAAAATGTAAAGGGCTATCAAACTCTCGCCAAAAGGTACGTCCAATTCGGAGAATTTTCCCCATTCACATTAAGTTTTTTCCTTGGTACTGAAAGTTATCACAAAACCCCATCTTCTCTTTCAACCTTACAGACATCCACTTTGAAGATGTTATTAATATTTAACTGAAGAGGGCGAACACCAGAGCCAGAGCACGATTATACCAACACGTCCAGCCTGATGTATTGGAGTCCTTCTGGACACTCCCTCATTCGAATGGGACGATGACATGAAAAAGTAATAGGGGCGCTTCAAAGAAGTTTCTTGAACCACCCCTTTCGAAGGTACAAAGGACCCTCCTCCTCCCTCACATTTTGACAAGGAGATGGGATTTTATGTCGGGTACGTGAGTCAGTAAAGATCTTCCCAGATCAGGGATAATTGGCTACATCTTAAACAGGGGTTTGAAGACTGTAGTTATTGGAGTTTCTTTTCCTATTTCCTTCATTTTTGCATGGGTGGCGGTTGTAATTATGAGTGTTTAATAAATGTATTAAATATGGTTATTTGTTTCTTTTGATCCTTATTTAATTTTTTTGAGGGAGTTATTCGTTCGAATTTATTGGACGGATACAAACGATAAAAATAAAATCTGCCGAATTATTTTCGATTTAAATTCGAAAAATAAAATTCTGTACTATTTTAAGAAATAATAACGATATAATTCCCAGCCATCTTAAAGAAGGTAATAAAATTATCAAGTATTTTAATGTAGAAGAATAAATTCTCTACTATTTCGAGGAATAATAATAATAAGATTCTCTGCTATTTTAAAGAAAAATAAAACTATCTCCTGCAACCGAGAGGTAAGATACCAAGCTGCTGATTGGGGTGTTCCCGGTTCAATACCCAACGCTCGACGCAATGATATTTTCAATTAAATTAAAAAAAAAAAGATATCGTGTCTTTTTCAAAAATGACTAATATATTTTCGGAGTTATGACAAGTTTGCAATTTACAACAATTAGTAAATTCTATTCATTTCCAAGTATTCATTCCTTGCAGTAAATGTGTGTGTGAACTCGTATACGTATTCACTACACCGCATATATAGGAACAATCTCAAAAGTCAAAAGTTCCATAACTTTACACAATTTATCAATGAAATATGAATGAAGTTGTCAAAAGAAAAATACAAAATCTTGATCGAGGAATTTCGGACTTACATAATGATCATTCTTTGTGTTTGTAACACGGACTTTTTTTTTATTATCTCTGACTCTTTTCAGTGACAATAATGAACGAGAAAAACAAGTTTTTCTCTCTATCCTATCTGATTCGGTTAAGCCTTCTTACGTGCTGACTTAGAGACGCCATTCTCCACTTTGATGTTGTCTGCTATTTATCTTGTTATGATTCCCTTTTCGCTTTCAGAACACATAACAGAACAATCTTTTCCATTTAATAGAAAAAGTTTTAGACATTCTGAAAAGAAAAAAGGGGGTAAAAGCAAATCTTTTTTCAGATGCACTGAAATGAAAATGATACTCAAAACTAGGTACTCATTACTTTTTATTGTAGCAGTTGGTAATTTAGAAAAAATCGTTTTCTGGAATCACATAGTTAAAAAGAAATGTTCTTGTGCAGGTGGAAAACTTTTTCTGTGTCTAATTAGACACATTTTAAGAAAAATTATATTTGCAATAAAGCTGCAAAATGAGGATTTTTTTTTTTTTTTTTTTTTTTTTTTTATATAAATTAAAATTATAAAATAATAATAATAATAATATATGTTATATTTAAAGATTAAAAATGTATGCAAATCGCATCAATCACAGCTGCTCTGAGGAAGCTGGACTCACGCCCCATAGAAAGTATGCTCGTCTAGCATGCAAGAGGTCTTCGGATCTAACCCATAGTCTGCAGACTTTGCTTTTGAAATAAGTAGACAAGCTGGTGATTGTGACTGAAAATCACGTGTCAATTGCCGCGGGTTGCTGATGAGAGTTTTTCAGGTTTTCTCCCTTTGAGGCGCAATTTCCTGGCTGTTTACCCATTAAAGACCTCCTAGAATGTTTACCCCAAGAGACATACTCTTTCTATCCCAGATCATTATTAAACAATGTTCTAAAACAGAATTCCCTTCGTGTAACTGTTGCACCAGAAATCGCCAACGAAGCATACCAACAACACGTTGTCACAGACGCTAAATAGACAGAGCCACGTTATAACATTTTAATACTAGAATCTTAATGAAAGTTCCACAAGTAAATTAATCTAACAATTAATTAAACAATCTGAGGGGGAAAAAATTCTGTATAGCAATTCAAGTCAATTGAAAAATATATCGGTTTTTTTTTTTTTTTTTTTTTTTTTTTAACTCTCAATACTTTTAAACAATGTTGATAATACTTTTGTTTAAACGTAAAATGGAAAAGAACAATGATTTATGGGAATAAAAACTAGGACATTAAAAATTCTTAAAATTCTACAGTTTCCAAATATCGAAGGTCTGAGCTGTTTTTGTGGGCCTCCTTTCAACGTATTTATTCTTCAAGTCTTGACTGAAACACACGTAATACGAAATCATAACTAATGTATGTACCATTTAAAAAAGAAATATCTTAGAATATTTGAAATGCATGCATCAAGGCTTACAGATTTCTCAGTAACAAATAAAAGCTTGCCACCCCAAGCTAGAAAATTTTCTATCATTTCACGCCTCAAAAATTCACTACATAAAATAAAAAACATTTTATTCTCGCCCGTATTCCATCTTTTTGTTCTCTTCTTTCAGTTTTAGTTTTAAAAAATGTTGATATTTGAAAAGAAAACGATCTTACATGGATTTTTTTCGTCATTTTAAAAACATCTTTCAAATAAATGTTTGCATAACACGCTTTTATCAACAATGCTTCGTATACTTTAAAATACGTTAGATAAAATGATATTACACCGTCACAAGTCTTAAAATATATATTTCCTTTTTTATGATTTAATGCATATTATAAACAGCTTTTACTGCTTTATACCGTAACCTGAATTCGAAATTAAACTTTTTTTTTCTAAAAATTCAATTTAAGAGAAGATTCTTTGAATACGATCCACCTCATAAAGTTTGTATACATTTTCAAACTAATACCGTAAATTTCTTAGTTTAGTTTTTAAGAAGCTCTTATTTTTAGAGTTTTATGGAGTTTCTCAATTACATTCAATTGTGTGCATGAAAGATTTTGTTTGAACTATTGACATTTATCGAAGTAACTTAATAAAAATGTATATTAAAGTACCGTCAGTTTTGTTTAATATATATACGAATGCGTTTCTTTGCTAAAAAAAATCATAAATAATATTCATAAATAAATAATGAGAAAAAAAATCGACTGTCAAATTATTACCATCTTTTACAATTAAGTTTCATCATGATCAAAATTCAGCCTACAAAATCACGATTTTATAGAACAATTTAATTTTATATAATCAGGTATGTCATGCAGAAGCGTCCCCGGGGGGGGGGGGTTGAAGAGAGGACGGATATGCATTAATATTTTACTCATTTGACCATTAAAATCATTACAAATCTTATATGGATTTTTTTTTAAGAGGCTGATATAATGTTGTATGTGAAATTTATATCCTCTCAAAAATACTAATGGCTAGATCTCATGTAATAAATGGTAGTAAAATAATAAATTTATTTTCAAATTTAAAAATGATAAATTTTGAAACAGGACTTTTTTCTCCTTAAATTATTTACTTGGTTACCTATTAACCTTCTCATATTTTGTGAGAACGTTGATTTTTTTTAAATCCTTTATAGCTGTAACAAATATTCTTCATATATTAATTGTGCTGGTGAATTGCTGCTTATTGTTTTTTATTTCTATCTGAGGCACATGGTTGTATGCCTTGGTGTCATATTCACCAACTACGCGGGGGCAAAGGGGACGATAAGAACCCCAAATGAGAATCAAGAGTAGCAACTCTTTTGAAACCATTGCTGGGAGACGAAGAGGGGGAGTTGAAGGCCTCTGAAGAGCCCTTGATCCCATCATCATTTCTGGGCAATTTCACAAAACATGTTTTAAAGTATTGCATGATATTGGAATAAGTAATTTTGTAATTATGATATTACTTGTATGCATAGGCGCCAACTACACGGGGGCAAAGGAGACAATCGCCGCCGTGTTCCCCCAACAGAGGAGACAAAGGTATAATTTTGCCTCCGACCCAAAATTCAGTAAAAATGTATTTTTCCAATATAAAATATTGCGCAAGAGGATTGTAATGTTCTAAAGAAAAATAAATCCCTTAAAAATAAAAAGTAAACACGATATGTGTAAGCACATTGCCACTATCCGAAGTCTCTCCCCCAAATGAGAATCAAATAAGTGAAGCGACTGTTTTTTGAAATTTCACAAAAATTTATATTTTACAGTATTGTACAAATAGGTAATATTGTAAGGATGAGATTACTAGTAGAGTCTCTTTTTTCATTATTATCCAGCATTATTAAAGTTTGATTTCTTCATTTTTGTGCAATATCATAAAAGTATATATTTCATTTAAATAAATATATAGTTTTATCTATCATAAAACTATATATTTATATAATGTATGATATCGAAATAAATTATTTTATAATGTAGGCAAATCATAAAAAAGTGATGTCCAGGAATCTTGGGCAATTCTCACTATTAAATTAATCACACTATTTCAATCAAAGCATATTCTATATCAACATAAAAAGTATAGCACAGATTGAAATTTTGAAAAAATAATTCCTCTTCACAAAAAATTCAAAAGAAGATACTTAAAGTCCTGAAGTGGTTTTTATATTTCAGATTGAAATAATCATCTGTGCAAATCAAAAACTATGTGAATTTTATTTATACCAATAAAACAGACTGTCTGTCTGATAGTCTATTACAGAAAGCAACTTCCAGTACATGGTGTACTCTAAAAATTTTATTACAGTTTATGCCAATTAATTTTACTTATCACAGACAGAATGTGAAATTTTTAATTAAGTTTTTATTTGCAGGTTTACAGGTTTAACATTAATTTATGAGCTATATGAGAAGATAGTTCCCACAACTTCAACCAGTTGGCGGCAGACAATCTTAGCTATTGTTTTTTAATCTTATCTTGACTGCTTAACTTGATTTTTTTTTTTATTATTATTATTGGGTTTTATACTTTGGAGAAGTTTGTTTTAGTGAATACTGGCTCTAGTTGTTTGGCTGATTTGGGGGTACCAGCTGACCTGTGCGAACTCCTTGGCTAACTACCTATAATGAATTCTCTAAAAAACACTGGTCACAGAATAGGAATGACCTGAAATTTCACCTGTATGTAGTCAAAGAAAGATGAAAATTAATGGCATAAGGAAAGAACTATTTTGAAAAAAAAAAAAATTTAATAACATACCACTTTTTGCGTAAATTCAGGTCATTCTAATGAGTGCTTCTTTTTTTGCAGCTTTTTGAAAGGGGGACTTTAATTATGACCACTTTGGGGTGATTATAAAAGTTTAATTCTCAAAAAGAATGATTTCAAAAGCATGATATTTTATCTTGTGATGAAACATGGGTTTCAAAAAGCAGTAATATGGTACAAGAAAAAAAATAGTTCGAACTAGTTTTTTTTCTTATGGCATACCATTTCCACTTTCTTCCAGTACATACTTGTCAAATTTCAAGTCATTTTGATTAGAAGCCTTTTTTTTAAAAAAAAACTTTTGAAAGTTGAACTTGAAATATGGACACCCTGTATATAAAAATCACTAAGAGTTTATTTACAAAAATACGCTAATTTTACAGTTTTTTTTTTGTTTTTTTTTTTGAAGTACCTACTCTCAATTGAATGCTCACTTAAGCTAAAACACTTAATTGAAAGATTCCAAGTTTAATTTAAGATAATTAAGAAACTAAAACCTTAAAATAACTTTTAAGTCAATAGAGTACAAAGTGGCAGTGTTTATTCAACAATTCCTAATTTTACAAATATAGTACAAGTTAAATTGTATGAAATAGTCATTAATAAATGCATAATTTAGATAAAACAGCAAGTAAATATTTCAAACACATAATAAATACAATCAGCTAAATAAAACATATTGGGGAAAAAATATTTGGCACTTTTACTTTTGACACAATTTTTATGAACACGGTGTGAAAAAAAAGCAATGTAGAATCCATAAATAAATTTTTCAGATCTAAATTACTTTAAAAAATAAATTTTCAATGGCATTCCAAAGTGAAGTCTGTTAAAATAATTGGCACTTTTTATCAATGTAGAAGGCACTTCAAAGACAAGAAAAAGAGAAATCAACAAAAATGCTTTTATATTTGAACAAAATGAGATTCATATTCAAACTAAAGCAATATTACAGTCATTAAGTAGCTCAAGGCACTTTAGCACCACATAATCAGCAATTAATATAAGGTTCATTAGGGCACAATAACATCATTTTTATGATTTGGATAAAAGCTGAATAAGATGACTATTTCCAGACATAACATCTCTAGAAAAAACTATCGTTATAATTTCTTGGTCTATCCAAACGAAATCATAAAATATTGTAGCATTATAGAGACAACATATTAAATACCAAAATGCATCTTCAAGGCCCACATTAATCTGTTAAAATTAGATGCAGACAATAAAATGCCCTACTTAATAAAATATCAACATCCAAAGCTCACCTCTGGGCAGTCATAACCGTTGAAATGCATGTATAGAACCTCATTAATTATCATTCAAATTTTGAATACCCGGATTTCTTTAAAAATTTCTAATCATTCCCTTATAATTAAATCCCCTCCCCCCCCCCCCCCAAGTTATGAAATTTTAGATTTTAAAACATGGCCAACATATCACCAACCAAAATCAGTTAAATTTCAAAACCTTAAAATTATTACGATAAAAACAGGGCCAGAACAAAATAAAAATTCTATAGCAAGACGAGATTCAAATCAAATATTGCAGTCATTAAGACACAACACAAATAGCACCAGAAAAATCCACATCCTCCTCAATTAGTCCTGCTTCCCAAATACAGCACAGGTGCATGTCTTCTCATGCAGACTTGGCACCTGGATATCTTCCTCCTCAAGTCTCCAGCTTTCAATGTCTCTGATCGTGGCACATCAAAAGAGTCCGGCCTGCTGATGGTTGCAAGCCAGAAGCTCTGGGCTGTCGTGAAGTAATTGCACCGTCCATGACCTTGACACTCAATGAAAGGCAATGGGCGGAAGTCTTCCAGACAAGAGCCGGGAGATGCAAGGGGCTGGCCAATGCCTTCTGCTCCTGAGTCAGTATTCTGCAATGATTGAAGATTTTTTTTAGTATTATGCTGTTGTTTTGTGTCTTAGAGATTTGAATATGTGTGCTCAATTCAGTTCAAGTTTGGTGTTGTGTCTAGGGAAAAAAAACCTATAGTTAAAAGTAAAACATGTAAAAGTAGTATTATGATTCAAAATTTGTCAAAAAATGTTCACTTGAGCTTTATGAAAAGATTTTCTATGATACCTTTAAAAATTAGAGTAAATGACAGAGTGGTAAAATAAAAATTGGAATTATTGATTAATTGTTTATTGTGAGAAAATAGAATATTATTCTTGAGTATATAGTAATATTATTCTTGAAATATTGCAAATCACAACGTTGGAGAAAATATACTACTTTAAAGTGTGTTTTTAAAATGGCAAAAAGTAATTTGCCTGTAATTCAAAATACTTGGAAAATGCAGTCTGTCTAATTTAAGAACTGAGTGCCTTCAAATTAAATGAAGGGCAGATGCTAAGTTTTCATTTGTATATATCCTAGGTACTACAATGAATCCAGATTGATTTTGCCATAAACAACTGGTAATGAAGATTTGAAGCATTATCTGCTGGTGGAACTTGCAAATTTGTTGCCAAAGTTATTAAAATCACAATTCTCAAAAATTCATACCTTATTTCCTTGCCTTCTGAAATTATATTATTCCATAGCATTGGAACACTTAATGGCATACTTGAAAGAGTTTAAGTTATATTTCAGTTCATAGAAAAAAATCAAAACAAAAATTTTAATTGAATACATAGAAAGAATGTTACCATGAGGAAACTGTATCCTATCCAAACGCCATCCCATCCTTCAGGGCAATCTGGAACATCCATGGTTTGACTGTGCACAGCAATCACCTAGTGATAAAAAGTAATCCACTTGTTAATTAAACATTAATATCAACAATTTAGATACTTTTAACATATTTTTAAAAAACCTACCAAAATTTTAAACAGCAATGCTTCAACATATGCTCAAAACTCATAATATTAAAGATTAAATGTTTTACTACCTTGGACTGCCTAAAAATTAATAAAACTTCGACAAAGAATTTTTTCAAAAGCAAAAGTAATATTATAAAATGTATATAATATGCAATTTAAAAGTAAATATTGAGGAATAAATCTCGTCAGAAAATCTTTTGACTTACTTGAGTTGGTGTTTCACAAACAGCACATCTACTAATATACTTGGGTATATCTTGTCCAACAATAGGTGTCATTGACATGGTCATTGGTTCAGGTGTGCTCAACCAGTAACTGAAATCATTTCTTGAGGCCAAGTTGCAAACGTTGTTCAAGTTGCAGAACATAAATGGCATAGTACTAAAACGCTTCAGACAGCTACCAGGTGTTCCTGAAATATAAAATATGCATCTTGTTAAAATTGAGTTTTACTTTTTTTTTTTTTAATCAGTTAAGTGTGAATACTCAAGAGACCAAGCTTTCTAAACTCGAATTCTGGTTGAGTGAGCACTAGCAAGTGAATTGTTTGGCTACTAATAACAAATTCACAAGTAATTCATGAACAAGTTATTTTCAGAGTGAAATACATTTAGTCCCAAAGCAATTTGTATGCATGTTTGTTGAACCAGTTATTTCACAAATAAATAATAAAACTACTGTGTGGGGATAAAAAAAATTTGAAAGATACCACCGATCTTGAAATAAAAAAACAGGGACTGAATCTGATCCGTTCGAATGCTAGCAACTAAACCAGTATGTTTGTGTAAAAAAAAGTAATAAACCACTTATTTTAAAACCATAGCAATTTATTATTAATATTTAATGTTTAAATTTAATTCTTTGGATCTTTTTATGGAACAAAATAATTTTCCTTGAAACCTATTCATAATTATTTCAGCTACGGATTTTTTCCAAATTTTTTTGTGTTTGCGTTTAGAAATCAATCAGGGAGAAGAGGGGATATTTCCCAAAAGAAAAATAGATGTTTTGTTAAATAAAATTACAGCAAATCCCATTTGTAATAACTTTTGAAATAATTGTAGCTTCACTACTCAATTATTTAAAAATTTTATAAAGTTTTTTTTACAAAGATTTCATGGTACACAAAATAAGTCTTGTAAGACAGACAGAAAGTCACTTGATAAAGAACATCATATATCATTACACCTAAGCTCTAAATTAACAAGTCATTGCATTATTTTATCCTAAAATGTTAATATTTATACAATTAATAAAAAGTAAAGAACTACTCGAAACCCACAAATCACTAATATTTTTTGTCCTCTAATGTGTGGGTTTTACATAGATTCAAACATTATTGTTTAGAAGCTACTGAAAATAGAACAAGAAATTATACATTTTTTTAATTAAAAAAAAAGTTTGCTTGTAAAAATACACGTCACCTAAATCTTGTCCATGTGAACGCTCATTGCCTTGCAAATACAGAAGAGAGTACCCTGTCCACATAGGAGCAGTTTTGAAAGGACATTCGGGAATGATACTTGTTTGACTGTGCCGGGTGAAGAAATATCCTCGAGATGGAGCAGGTTTTCCAGGCAAACCGGGCAAACCTGCATCTCCCGTGGATCCTGTTACCCCAGAAAGGCCTTCTAGACCTAGAAACAGCATTTAAAGTACTACTTTAAGAACATATAAAAATTATAAATCAAATTGAATGGTCTGGCATTCATAATTTCTCATATATAGGAAAACTAAATTTAGTAAAGATTAGATAACTGCATAATGAACAAAACATTCTTTTAGGTTGCATAAATTTTATATTTACAACTTTTTTAAATAAATAAACCATATTATTTTGAGTACAAGTCAAAAAAAGTTTGCCTCTTTCTATTAACAGTTTTTTCTTATTGCTAAAACTTTAACTTCACATCATTTTTTTAGTATAATATATGGTGAAAAGCAAAGTTAGAATATGGTGAAAAAGCAAAGCCCTGTGGTTTTAGATCTTTGAATTATCCTCAAGAGTTAAAGGAAACTTTTAAAATGAATTGCTGATCTTTTGTGTATAGTATAAAAGAAAACTTTCAAAGCAAAGTTCTGTTAATGTATTTTAATCATATAAATTCTCTATCATACAATACATTTTTGACATCGAAAATTGTTAATGTGATTTGGAATGTTTTAGTTTAGTGTTTAGATTCACCAGTAATGTCTTTTCCATTTTACTTACACATTATAGAAAATATATTGAAAAAAAAAAACGAAAAACTAGACAAGCAAAATTGAACCATTTCAAGCAATCAACTTTGGCTACCATACTTTCTAAAAACACAGTTTTTTAGAACCTGGGAATGAAGCTTCAATTTATTTTTAACTTCATACATTTTTTTTAACGTTAATCCACAAAACTTTGAAAAAGAGATTACAACACAAAAAAGTGTTTTGATATTCCTTTTTAAATTATCATGCAAAAAATCTCTAGCATGAAAGCCCTATCGACACAAAACCTGCATAATTCTTTAACTTACCACTATATCCAGGTTCTCCTGCCATTCCTTTGTTTCCTGGAAATCCAGGAAGTCCATCAAACCCTGGTCGTCCAGGATTTCCTTGAAGTCCTGGTAGGCCATCGATTCCTGGATCTCCCATGGGACCCCTCTCCCCTGGGAATCCTGGAAGTCCGGGGGTACCGGGGGTACCCCTTTCTCCAAATATTCTTGTTAAGGCATCAGGAACAAAGGAATCACCTATTATGCCTGCTTGACCTTTGTAAAAAATATATTTAAAATTTGAATATTATGGTTAAACTTTCAAAGACAGATAGCCTATTTATGAATCAATGGTAGTATTATATTTAAAAATTTATATTATACATCTCGAACATATACATAAATAACAAAAAATCTAAGTAGAAAACAAAAGTCAAGAATTAGAACAGGGTTCCCACTCAAACCACAGAATGAAAATCAATGACTTCTAAGGACCTAAACAATGTTTTAAGGACCTTTGAAAAATTGCTTTCAGGCATCATGTCTATTTATAAATTTTTAATAAAGTATATTCTACCAAAAAAGTTGCAAGTTGGCGCATGTGTAATACAAATATGTCAGAGAATTCCAATATGGTGTGGCGGATAAGAGGCTGGCACAAGGTGATAACAAGTCTGAGTTGTATTTTTATAAATTTTGCAGTTGGGCAAACTACATCCACAAAAATGCAGGACTTTTAAGGACCTCAAAACATTTTCGATAATTTTTAAGCGCCTCTAAGCATTTTCAAGTACTCAAGGCCTTAAAAATGAAATTCTAATATATTAAGCACTTTTAATGACTTTTGCATGGTTTGTACACTTGAAGGAGAAAAAAGTTCAAGCACAAACAAAAGTTCAAGCATTATCAACAGAAATACAATAAAAAAAATCCAAATTTTTTTTTTTTGGCAAACTGTGCATGTTCAAATTGAGTAAGTAAAAAAAAAAATGTTTTCTAAGTTTCAATAAAAAAAAATTAAGGTTACAATAGGAAAAAGAAAAAAAGATTTTAAGATGCTATATTTTTAGAAAATAAAATGAAATTCAAGCACTTTAAATGTATTTTTAAAGAATTCAAGGTTTTCAAGGACTTGAAAATGAAAGATTTTTTTTCAAGCGCTTTTCAAGGTTTTTAAAAACTTACGAACCATGTTTTAGTAACCGTGGGAACCCTGAAGAAATATAAATATTTTTTTAAAAAAACTGTTATCACTACTTTTAAAGTTAATTATTGTACTTGTGAAAAATGTCACTTACAAATTTCTTAAGTGTTCACTAACTATACTAAAAAACAAATATTTTAAATTCAGACAAAGGAATAGAAAATTGCTTTATAAGAAGGCACACACACTGTAACAAATGTGGAATATTTCAATCAATATAAAATACAACAAATTAAAATTAAATGTATAGATATAATATAGGATGTCTAGAGAAACAGCAATTTTAATTCCATAGAAATCCATGCCAAGGATGAGGAAATCTAATAAACAAATCTACCTGGAAATCCCTGGGGACCTTTGCGCCCAGAAATGCCAGGCAAACCATCTATACCGCGTTCTCCTTTACTTCCTGGGAAGCCAGGAAGTCCCTGTAATCCTCTCTCACCCTTTGAACCACCTATCCCTGGTAATCCTTCTAATCCCTACAAAAATATACAGCAATGATTATAGCTACTATATACAGACATTTTTATATGATGGTATATAAAGCATCTATGATAGTTAAAAGTCATTGAACTAAAATTTCAGAACACATTAAGAAACATTTAGTTTAGCATATTTAGTGAACACTTTTATAACATACCTGCCAAGTACTAAAAAGATATTTACTATTTCTAAAAAAAACACCTCTTTAATATTCAATGTATTATATGTTACTTAATTCCTTTGTCTTTTTAAATTCATTATGATTGAATATCAATCTTAAAATCTCTTGACACATTTAGTATGTAATTAAAATGTATAATTAATTTCCTGAGAGAAGATTAGTTTTAAGGTGTCTGGATATTTAACAATGTAAAGGTGTGCACAATTTTTTTTTAATACATATATGTATACTTGTCCTGTAGCAGTATTTATAGACATCAAACCGGAAAAAAATAATTCAACCAGTACAGCCATATAATTTAATTTTTATATTTGCACAAGTATGAAATTTGCAATTAGCATTGAACCATCATCAATTATATAAAATATTTAAAATATAGCAATATAAAAGCACACAAAGTCAGTTTTGAAATTGGACAAATGCCTTATCTCATTTCCATGAATTTTTCACATGTAATTCTTACTAACACTGCATACATAATACAAGAAAACACATATTTTAATCAGCTAAATAAATAACTAAATTGAATACAACCAAAGAAAATCTGTAAATATAAATATGTGTGTATCTGAACAACATTTGTGTAAGTAATGACTGTGAGAAAATTATAAATTTATGACACATTAGTGCAACAGTATTGCATGGCTATTCTTACTGGTAAGCCAGCAGGACCAACTTCTCCAGGTCTTGACAATCCTGGCAAACCTCTTTCTCCTCTGATACCAGGTAATCCAGGAAGCCCATTTTCTCCTCTTAAACCAGGAAGTCCTTCTAGACCAGATAGACCTGCAAGAAAAAGATTAAAATAAATAACTGACAGTTAATAAAACTTCAATTGACAGGTAATATTAATGGCACAATATCTTTTCTTATAATAATAAAGAAATTCCTCATGAAAACGATTTCTGCCATATGAGAAAAACTGCTTACAAGTATGATGTGCTCCATCTTTTAAAGAGTAAACAAAAATTCACAGAAAAAAAGGAAGTATTGTCTGCAGCAAAATTTTAACAAGTAAGGTTTATCATTTAATTGAAACATAAACTTTAGAATAACAGAAAAATAAATTATAAAATTAGTTAAAATTCCAAGTCTGGAGAGGATTCAACGCCAAAGTGAATTTCAAAATTAAATGACAATCCCCACCATTCTTAAATAGCAAATGAACTGCCTATTGCTGCCATAACTTGATGCGATTTTATGTAAACAACTTTTGGCGCAGAATATGCATAGGGCAAGGATTTTTTGCCATAAACTTTAATTAATAAAGCCTCAAAAGTTTGACTTCATGAGGATGATAAAAATGGTGGACAGTTAATTTATGATTGATGAGTTATTACTTTGGCACACATTGTTGAAAAGTTTTTGGAATTGTTAAATCTTAATCATGTTATAATAATATTTACACAAGGTTATTATTCTTAAATATACCTTTTTGAAACACACAATTAATTTTCTCATTTTGCACATTGTTTGCATCATTTGGCATTGTTGCAAATAACGTTTTAAAACAAAGCAATATGTAACAAATGTACACAGGAAGATTTTTTCAGTTAAAGTCTGATTTAAACAAAATTTAATTGATGTTTACTTTAAAATGAAGTTCTAATAAATGCATTAAACAATTTTACTAAATAGTTTTAACTGCAACAAAAGCGTCAATGTTAAGAGATTGATTTTTAAAAGAAGCAAAACAAAAAAAGGCATTATACGAATAAAGAGAAATAATCAATTAATAACCCTCATCATTTTTCTAACATTTTTTCCAATCAAATTATCCAATAGCAAAATAAAATCTTACATAGTATCATGAAGAAACGCAAGTTTTATGGTTTATGTTAGACACAAATCTTTAGATAGGGATGAGAGCACCGATTCATATTCTACTTACCAGGAGGACCTATCGGACCTGGTGATCCTCTTGCACCTTTAATCCCTGGTGTTCCAAAACCTGGATAGCCTTTTGCGCCAGGAAAACCAGGTAATCCAGGTTCTCCAGCATCTCCCTTTCTACCACCTAGTCCAGGAAGCCCAGCTAATCCTGGTGTTCCTTCATCCCCTATCTGCCCCTTTTCAACTATTAAATAAAAGGTGATATTATTTAACGCTTTAAGAAATAAATACCATAAAAAGTTAACAAACATCTTTAGATTTATATTGGAAGTAGTGCTGATAAAAAAAAAATTGTTAGAAATCAAGGATTTACATTTTAGTAGCTAAATATTATACTAAACATTTACTTTTCGGAAGCTAGTCACAGGTATAACTATTTTAATTGTAATGAAATACATGCAATACCTGAAGTACCAGGAAAACCTTCTTCACCTGGCCGACCTGGTATTCCTTCCAAACCTACATGTAAATAATTGAATATTAAAAAAAAATTGTAGATGACTGCTTTTAAGAAATAACAATGAGTAAAAATCATTTGATAAGTAAATGGACATATTAAATATGATTGGCCATGCCAATTTTATATGAATCAAAGCTCGGAATTTTCCTATTGCAGTATTTTAATGTTTTAAGCAACTTTTCTTAGAGTGTAATTAAAACAGCAATAAATTGAACTAGACTGCTTCTTATGCAATAAAAATTCAGTTAACAAGGCAAATCTGTGAATACATAATCATCTACTTATCCATGGTTCGTACACTTGAAAGAGAGAAAAATTCAAAGACTTTTCAAGCACTTTTCCAAGGATGTTAACAATTGTGGATGTACATTAACAAAAAATCCAAAATTGTTTTTATTGGTGAATGCTCAAATCGAGTAAATGCCCAAAAAATTTTATTGTTACGCAATCTGAAAACTTAAAACCACAAATAGTAAGTAAATCCAAATGGAGTAAACCAGTTTACAGATATGTTACACTGGCACCATGCATACATGTGATTAGTCAAGCAAAAAATTAGCTGAAATATTTTTCTTTATTTTACAGCATAATACACAAAAACATATATTAGCGCACAAAATTCAATACAAATTTTAGTTAAATTTTGGATATAAGATTGATTTCAATTATTAACTCTACAACAACCACGTCTCATTGTGATTGACTCACACACAATAATTAAATAAAGACAACTGTGTTCATGTATTAATCATAACTGAAAAATGTAACTTGACTTAAATGTTTTTGTACACATTCAGAAATTATAATACAGGGTGTCCAGCAAAATTTCTAATAAAAATTCAAGCATCATCGAAAAACGTTCAAGGACCCCTCTTGCGACCAATTATCACCATATTTTCCAGTATAAAAGTATACCCCACTCAGTAGTGTGCTGAGCTAATTTTAGAAATTAGAAAAATTGTATGAAAATAAGAAATGGCTTATCAGAAAAGAATTGGGTTGTTATATTGAAAATAGGAAGAGAGGATTTTTTAAAGGCTCATTCTTGAGACTGAGAAGAAAAAAAAGATACAAGATAGTTTACCAAGTCATAAATATGAAGGTCTAAATCTAAGCAGACAAAAAACACAGGTAATGTTACTAGGTGCACACTTTAATAGTTTGTGCTAAGCATCAGCCGCATTGGAACAAACAGCTTCATTTTGAGTGTAAGATTCGAATGTGGTAGGATAGTTTGAGACTTAGGATTTTTTTTTTCAGGCAAACATTTCTCTGTAATTTGGCAACTTTTGCAGTTCTTTCTTTCAGTTTCCTTTGGCTTTTTCTTTGAAAACAATTGCTTGTCACTAACATTTCTGTTGATAAGTACTAAGGGAGGGAGATTCTACAAGACCATAATATAGTACCCAAGCAAAAAAATTTCAAATTTCCACAGTTGAAAAAGCCAATTTTAAACAATTATATAAAATAATGCTTTAACTTTTTAACTATTATTAATGGCTCTAGATAAAATATATATATATTTTTTTATATGATAAAATACATTATTTTATATATTATAGCAGTTAAAATTGCAATTATAAATAAGAATATGCAGTAAAATTGGACAATTGGGACGAATTTTTTGCACAAAACTAAATTAAAATCTTAGTAATTCTGTATATATTCAAATCAAAAGGCAAAACTGATCTTCACACAAACACTAATCACGGGCATAGCGGCTATCACATCACCGGAAACCTAGGCGAATGACACATAAAGAGGGCAGCAAATTTCGCAATATCTACTATTAAAACGGCTTAGTCGAAAATTACCATTACTCCAAAGTAAATATCGACGATAGCGGCCACCGTATCGGCGAAAATCCGAGTAATTACATTAAAGCAACAATCGGAAAAAATTAACACCACAACAACGTAAATTTCGACGATATTGCCCGCCGTTAGCAGCGTAAATTTATGTAAATACAGACCTTAAGTCAGCGCAACGCTCAGCGAAACTAAGTACCATACACTAACGTAAATAATGGCGATAGAGATTGGTAATCTGTAGAAAAATTGGCCATTACATCGGAGGTTTGAGGAAGTCTGAACGCACATAAGATCCATGGCTGTCAGATTTGCTATCAAGCTCAATAAGATTGTAATGTAGATTTGTATCGATCTCAAGAATAATCGAAATTTTAATAAGAAAAGAGCGATAATCCGAATTTCAGACAAAATTTATCATCATGCAACAACGTAATTCTCAGCGATAGCGTCCGCCATAATCACGGGAAAACGGCCATTTCATCACCATAACGTTCAGCAAAATGTCCATCGCATATCAACGTAAATAATGCACATAGAAGCTATGATATTAAAAAAAAAATTCTGAGGAAAAGTATTCATTCCATCGGTGGTTTGGCGGAGTTTAAACGTGTGCAGATTTCGTGTTTGTCAGGAAATTCCATCGATCTCCGGCATGTTCGAAATTTCGGTCAAAAATCTTCGAATAGAACCATGTTTAAAGAGAACATTTCTGAAGGAAGGAGAAACTACTTTCGATCCGCGAGATCAATGGGAAAATTGTGGAAAAACGGCGATATAAGAAGACTTTTTCCGATACTGAAGAGGAGTGAAAATTTCTGAATTCAACCGAAAATTCCAACATTAATACGAATTTCAAGCATAATCCACGATTTTCACGAGATTCAAAAAATTCAAGTATATTTCCCAACTACTGGTCACCTTGTAATAATAGTTAAATACAGAAAAAGTCCGATTATCTGGCATTCAAGATTCAATCCACTGGAATTTTTTAAAAATCAAATTGGTGAGAATACTTTTTTCGCAAAAAAAAAAAAAAAAAAAAAAACCGGCGATAAATTGCCAAATTTTATACATTTTTTAATTTAGTTTAAGACTTTGAATTTGAATAGGCTTTTTATTAGAAACATTTTAAGGGAATGAAGGACGAAAGCAGACTTTTCAATACGATTTCCGAAAAAAAATTGAATACATCTATTTTCAGAATTGACACAAGTTTTTCAGTGGATGATGGATAATTTTGATGCAATTCGCGGATTTCCGCAAATTCTCGGATGAATCACATGTATGACCATGTTGTTCTTTCGAGATAAGTGCAGGGCACCGCTCTGTACTCCTCAAAGAGGGAAGCAAAGTAGCAAACGAAATAATGCAATCTTTGTACGTTCAATCATCTTTTAATGATTACTAAATCCAAAGGATTTTTGCTCATTTTGTTGACCAAAATTTTTTGAGTGGATACATTTTTAGAAAATGAAATTCAAGCACCTTAAATATATTTTTAAAAATCAGGGTTTCCAAGCACTTGAAAATAAAAGGTCTTTTTCAAGCACTTTCGAGGTTTTTAAAAACGTACAAACCAAGTAATCAGTAAAAAATTACTTAATATATTAATGGAAAGGACTAATAATATCAACAATTCAGTCATAGTTGAATAAAAATTAGTGCAACACTTGCCAAAGTCAAAGAAAAAGTTGTGATTTTTTGTACTGTATTATATTGAGCATACAATATAAAACAGTACAAAAAATTGCAACTCTACACAAAGAGATAATGCACATTACATTATATTTAAACCTTGGATAAAGGTGCAATGTCCATTTTTCTGTCTTCCAAGAATTCTGCATCCATTTTTACTTGAAATGCTTGATGAAAAATTCAAAGTAAATATGTAGGTAGATACATTAACTTTAGGTAAGATTCAATTAAGAAATAAAAACATACAATTCCTTTGTAATTTTAATGATATCCACCAACTCTAAAAAAAATTTACTTCAAGTTTTAAAATATATTATTACACATGTGTTTAATAATATATTTGACGCACTGAACAAGTTACAAGAAATTCCATATCACCTTTTGGTCCAACAGTTCCAAAAATTCCTGGCCTGCCGTCAAATCCTGGATCTCCAGCTTCTCCTTTCAATCCTGGTAAACCAGGGAATCCGTCGTCACCTCTGAATCCAGGAGAACCACTTACACCAGGGTATCCCGAATCTCCAGGAAGACCTTTGCTCTCTGTGGCTGATGCTATTCCTGAAAATTTAAATCCAACATGCCATTATGTAAGAAACTGAGAATAAATTAACAATAAATTCAATTGCATATTTTTACAACTTTTTCACAATTACTAACTCAAATTTATTTATTATTATTATTATTATTATGTTTTACTTTTTCTAGATAAATAATATTACAATTTCGATGCAATTCAAATTTTTTAAATAAAATTTTAAGAATGTAAAAAATATTTATCTGAATTCTGCATCTCATTTCAGTTTTAACACTAAGATAACACTATATTTAAAATCTACTTGTAATTTTGTTGTAAAGGAATAAAGAATTATATGAATTCAAACTTTCAACACACTACATGAACATGCAAAATTTGTTTTCAATTAAACCTCAAGAAGCAATGTATGTAATTTTATAAGTTTTGGATTTAATGACTTTTCACATCTTTAGTTGTATCTATATACTAAATAAACAAATTGTTGATATCTGTGGAAATAACTGTTAGCATTGCTGCAATTTTTTATGAAAATAATTTACTGCCAAAACTTTTTAAGTACAAGCGAGACATAGAGACGTAAAATAAAAAACTCTTTTTTTATGGTTTCGCCTTTAATTTCTAATTTTATACATAAATATTCGAGAAAAATGTATCCGCATAACAATTGTAGATTTAATAATTTATATTACTAAAAACACAAAAAAATTCTGCTTTTAAAATAAAGCACACCTTAAAATTAGACAACAAATTAAACAATAAGAAAAAATTATTTCAATAATTTATAACTTTCCCGCTTGCTAAATGAATAAAAATGTACAAGTAGACATAAAGGAAAATTTGCTAACAAATTTATCTTAAAATTTTGCACTATGAGACACATAGATTTAAAATGTTTTGACATCTATAATCTTTAAATTTCATTAAAATAAGTTTTTAAAATTGTATTCTGATAAAAAAAAAAACCTCCAGAAGACACAGTAACATTTACAACTATTTTACTAAAAAAGTTTTAAAATAGAAAACAATGCTTCTATTTTATTCTAATGTCTTATAAAATTTCTTTATTTACAACGTTTGAATTGGGTAATATGTATTTATAAAAATGTGTCGCACCTTTAGGGCCTAGATCTCCCTGTGCTCCTTTTCCTCCAGGGAAGCCATCCAAACCAGGAGATCCTGGAAAACCTCTGTCACCTTTAGGTCCAGGAAAACCGACTAAGCCTTCTAGACCTCTTTCACCCTAAATATAAGAAATACTTTAGATCGAATATATTTGTCATGCAAAACACTAACACAGGGAAAGGTTTAAGAAAAATCTAAGTTATAAATCAGGAAATGTGCAATCGTTCCATAACTGCTATATAATGTAAATGAGCAGTATTTAAAAATTGAACATGGACAAAGAAAGGCATTGTAACTCTTTACTGTACCTTACAAAGGTTACAGATTCAAGGTAAATCTAGATTGATTTAATTATCTCTACAACTATCCTTTTCCAAAAGAAAACCACATGGGATATAAGCAAATAGTTACAAAGGTACAAATCTTCTTTGATTAATACTTTTTTTGTCATGCTAACCATCTAGTTTGAAGAATTTATTGATTTATGGTTAATTAAATTTTAAAAGAATTAATGTGTATTTATTCAACATACACTCAAAGGATATCTACTAACCTTCAAACCAGCGAATCCAGGTAAGCCAGGAAATCCTCCTTCTCCTTTTCTCCCTGGGACACCTGGTAGTCCATCAAGACCAGCAGGTCCAGGTTGGCCGGGAAGTCCTTCGTCTCCTTTTGGCCCATCCAACCCTAAAATAAAGATACACAGAATGTTTCACTAATATTGTCTCATATAATAAAACTACCAGGTTATTGTCAAGTATTATTCGAGCATACAGAATGTACTAATTTTTAATAACATTTTGTAGCATCCTAAAATTGCAAAAAAAAATTCAATTTTTTTTTATCAACAAACACTTTAATTAATGAGTGACTGTGATTTTACTCCTGATGAAACAAAAGTACAGGGTTCCCACTTGAATCACAGAAAGAAAATCAATGACTTTTAAGGACCTAAATAATATTTTTAAGGACCTTTGAAAATTTGTTTTCTGGCATCATGTCTAAATATAAATTTTAAAAAAGTATATTCAACCAAAAAAGTTACAAGTTGACTCATGCATAATACAAATATGTCAGAGAATCCCGATACGGTGTGAATAAGTGGCAGTGACACGGGGATAGCAAGTCCTAGTTGTATTTTTATAAATTTTGCAGTTGGGCATACAACATCTGCAAAAATTAAGGACTTTTAAGGACCTCTAAGTATTTTCAAGGACTTTTAAGCACCTCTAAGCATTTTCAAGGACTTTTAAGCACCTCTAAGCATTTTCAAGTACTTTCAAGGCCTTGAAAACAAGTTCAAAAATATAAAGCACTTTCAATGACTTTTAATGACCGTGGGAACCCTGAAGTAGATTCCACAATAAAATGTGATGCTATATTTCACTCTTGCAACAATAATATGTCTACTTTGAAAACTAATAGCATTGTATTTTTATTAGATATTAAAACAAATAAATGGTTTTCTTTATAATTTATTAGGATAGATTAATTTTCAATAAAAATAAATTGAAATGTAAATTTCCTACAAACACAAGATTACAGTAATTGTAAATGAAAATTGAAAATAAACAGAAAATTTGTCATTATTCTTTTAATTCTTCAATTTTGCAACAGTGTACTAAGAAAAGGATAGTGTACAAAAACCTAATAGTAGATCTCTTTGTATTTATCCTAATAGTTTCAGAAATTTCTTGAAACAAAGCTAAAAAATATTTCGAATTATAATTAACTTGAAATTAGTCTAGATGATATTAAAAATGTATTATGCTTCAATGGTCAATGTCTCTCATTCCCTTCTGTTTGCATATCTTGAAAAAAGATAAACTGTTAAAAAAATATGTTGTAGTTTAAACTTCCAAACATATAACTATCTGTCTTGATGTTGGAATAAAAAGACTAATTATAACAAACCATTAATCTGAATAATTACAATAACTTATTACCAGGAAATCCCATGTCTCCCATTTCTCCTTTGCTGCCTGGTCTTCCAGATGGGCCTGGATATCCTTTCGGACCTGGATATCCAATTTGCCCTGGTTCTGCACCTAAAGCTATTCCTGGATTCCCCTGCACTCCTTTCAATCCTGGTAAACCTGGCATTCCAGGCCTTCCTGGAAGTCCAATAGCTCCTAAAAATATAAAAAATAATAATAATTGGTTGAACAGTTACTTGGTGTTATTTTAAATCAAAAATACAACAAGTGTTAAATTTGAATAAGGAATGCATAAGTAAATAATAATTTGTGTTTTTAAGTATACTATCATAGTAATTTAGCTACATGCTAACAATGACACATTTTTACATTCCCTTTGTTTCAATGGCATATATAATACTAAAATGAATTTTCAAGATTTTTAACCTAGCACCTGATGAATATTTATTTTACATGCAACACTTATTTTTCTAAAAGTTGTTTGTTACTTCTTTTTTTTTTGTCAAAAAATGAACAAATTGCATATTGTTGAACAACTTGAGATGTTACTTTATATTCTAACTGTATTTATACATGAAGATTTTATGACAATAATTTTGAGTTGAATGTCTACAGATGACCAACTTTTTGTATTATATTTAGCAACAATGCAAAAAATCATATTGCAAATAAATTTTAATAGCATATATCTTTGTAAATACTTTTGAGGGATTTTCTCTTGCATTTAAAAATATTATTTAGAAGTAGTGGTATCCAGAGTTTTCAATACTTAAAAGAATACTAACACTTTAGCAAGTTTAACAAAGCTCTGTTTAATAAAGCAGCTCTTAAAAACAGGCAGTCTCACCAGACAGAATTAGTTTGTTAAAATTGTCAATTATCAACATGGCACCCCAACTCGGAAAAAAGATATAATTTTACCATACCTATTATGGTGGTATTATTCTTGTAAAAAGTTAGGGTCACTTCTTTTTATAATTTTCCAACAGTTGGGAGGATATGATTTTTAGTAATCTAGCACCTGATAAATATTCTCATTTGAGAAAATCAAGTGTACAATTACAATGAGAAAATACTAGTTTAGCAACAAGAATGATTTAGAACAAGTTAACCAAGTCAAAAATGAAGTAAACCATGAATTAAAAAAATACTGCATGTTGACTTTACGCATCTTTAAAACTATTATAAGAACATGTCTTACCAGGTAGCCCAGAATCTCCGACTTCTCCCTTGACACTAATGAAAGAAGCATCTCCTTTGGGTCCAGCGAATCCAGGTAATCCACGATCTCCAGGCAATCCAGGTAACCCTGATAGACCAGGTCTACCAGCTAAACCAGGAAACCCAGCATCACCTTCCACACCTACAAAAAGTATTTTTATAATATTCTTCAATTCAGATAAGAACTAAAGATAGACACAATGAATTATTATTTTTTTTAGCTTATCATTATTTTATCTTGTCTAATAAGGCCAAAATACATATATATATATATATATATATATATATATATATATATATATATATATATATATATATATATATATTAGTACAATACATTGCATTTAAAATTCAAATTTCATAACAGCAACCAAATCTAATATTTTAATAATAAAATATGTATTTTTGAAAAGTTTCTGATAAAACAATAGAAAATTTATATATAAATGGTTTCAATATGAAACTCTGTAAGCTTTCAGGGCTGGTACCTAAATTAATCTTTTTTAAACATTAGACACACTATTAAAATTGGACCAATTTTTAGAGCATCCAGCACTGATGTCAAACCATTAGCACAGCCTATATGTCATCAAGATGCAGTGTTTCAGGCTTACTCATATCAAAAGCATTAATTATTACTTTCACTACGATTCTAAATAGTGATAAACAAATACTTTTTAAAAACTTAATACATTAAAAGTGCAACAGTTTCAAAGTGAAATTAGAAGTTAAACAGAAACTTGATCACAAGAAAAGCTAAGTTTGATACAACAGATTGTTATTTCTACCTTTTAAGCCAGTGATTCCAGGTAGTCCTGATCGGCCAGGAAAGCCATCAAATCCAGGTGGTCCCATATCTCCCATTTCACCTTTCTTGCCTAAAAGTGGCAAAATTTTGAGTAATTAGTACAATGAATATTTATTAAAGTAACAATTGTATTAGTGTAATGATACACAAATTACTCAACTTAAAAAAAAAGAAAGTAGGGCTTACAGTAAAAAAGAAAATGAAAAAAAAAAAATCTAAAAATAACATTCAAATTCAGCTTTATATAATATTAATAAAATATTTACAAATAAGTTTTAAAAATCTCCTAAGGTAACATAATGATATCCATTTAATCCACAATTTACTTTTTAACTACATATAAACAAATTGTTGATTTTTTGTAACCAATCTTTGATATAGGAAGTTAATAATTATAGTTAGCAATAGTTATTTTAAAACATAAAATGCAGAGAGAAAATAAATCCGGACTGAAAAACCAATCAATAAAAAACAACTCACCAGGCAACCCAGGCAGTCCATCTTTACCCAATATTCCTGGTTGTCCATCGCGACCTGGCGTTCCATCAGGACCACGCACACCAGCCAATCCTTCATCTCCTCTTAGACCCTTCAGTCCAGGGAATCCAGGTAAACCCTCCAGACCACGCTCTCCCTTTTCCCCAAGCATTCCTTTGAAATTAAAACCATATTGAAAATTCAAGAATCATAAAATACATTTATTTTAACAAGTCTCTAAAGTTAAAGAACCTAACCATAATGACAGTGGCCAAAAGTCACTCAAAATATCTCTGCAGAAGACTGTTTCTCATACTTGATTGGAACTAATTGTATATACGTGGAACAGTCAATAAAATTCAGAAAATCAATCTTAACTTTAATCACTATCTAATAAAAATAGTTTCAACACCCGCGTAACTGTTTTTTAGAGTCATTTCCATAGAGATCAATAATCAGCTTTGGGACGTAATCAGTCAGCTTCTATAAACAAAATTAAATTATTTTAAGTTAGGGTCAGTGTAAGTTTAGAATTAGATATTACAATTACTAAGTGTATTATGATTAATTATTTGTTAATATAGCCAAAAGGATATCATTGTGGTAGGGGCATACATGGGACATGGGGAAAATATGATATGTTAGACAATACGGCATTCATATAAGGAACATGGTGAAATTGTTTTATTATTCCTTTGAAGGAAGTATTCCAAAAATGAATGATAATAAGATATATGTCCTTTATAAATGTCTCTCTTGGTGAAGAAGGTAAAATAAACTAATGTTTGTATAATCTAAGAGCTTATTTCATTTTGAAGAATGGAGTGCATAGTTTTGCATCTAGTCATTACTCCTACATATATCATTGAATTTCAATTGAAAAAAAGCACTGGATTATCTAACAAATTAAAAGCTATAGCCCATTAAAAATATTCAGATTGCTTTGCACAAATCAAAAGGATTTATTTGATTTTTGTACACTCACTTCCAAAAGTTAAGCACAGAGAGGTAAATGTTAATTTCTGTAAGCCAATCTGAATTAAATAAGCTGAAATTTGCTGCAAAGGTAGAAGGAAATATGCAAATACGTTAGGTAACAGTCAATCACAGTTTTGCGTTGAGAAGTATGCACTACTGGCAGTCGTATAAATAGCCATCATTGTGAAGTGTTACAGGAGATGCATGTAAGTGCTGATGAAAGATGTTTAGAACATTTGTACGATTTTGATTTTTTTTCAAGGTAGACTTGTTTCTGTGGCTTCCAGAAGACAAATGGAAGATTATGAACATGGCAGGTTATCGGAAGTATTTAAGCAGGACAGTCTATCACAGATATTACTCTTTTCTTCAGCGTTCATTCCGTCATTTCACAATTATGGAAACAATTCCAAACCAGCCAAACTGTTATCCAATGACATGTAGCCAGTCATCCAAGGGTTACAACCCCCGAGGAAGATCGATATATTGCTGTTGTAACCAAGTGGAATCGAAGATCGCTCTCCACACGTGTTAAATCTATGGTTTTACCAATGGCCACATGTGTTTGACCATTGGTAAGACGATGTTTGCCACTACTGTTCGTTGAAGGCTACACATGAATTGTCTGTATGCCTAGGTACCATGAGTTTGTGTTCCTTTATCTGTCCAATTCAAAGAGGCATGATTAAAGTGGTGCCACCAGCATATGAATTGAACTGTCTCTAATTGGGGCAATGTTATGTTCACAGATGAGTCCAGGTTTGCCCTACAACCCGATGATAAACATGTAAGGGTCTAGAGGGAACAAGGCACACGCAACTGCCATCAGAGCATCATCAAACATCATGCATTCCGTGGTGGAAGCATCATGGTCTGGGCAGGGATTTCACTGGGATATCGCACCGACCTGCACATCTTCAGGCGAGGTTCTGTGACTGCTGTACGGTATCGAGATGAAATCTTAGACCCCATTGTGAAATTGTACGCAGCAGCAGCTGGTCCTTCTTTTGTTTTAATGGAAGATAATGCGTGTCCCCATAGAGCTGCAATCGTTGAAGATTTTCTGGAGAGTGAAGGGATTGAGCGTATGGAGTGGACGGATTACTAGTTGAACCTTAATCCAATTGAAAATCTTTGGGACAGGGGCATACTGGCCATAGGGTTGTTCGGTGCAATCACAGGACCGATCTGTGTCTGTAAAAAATGGGCCGGTCCAATACAAATTTTATTTTTTAATTATTTTTCAATATAAATAGTTGCTTTCCTTAATGTAGTTTTCTTTAAAAAACAATTTTTGTTTTTTTTAATTTCAAATCCAAATCATCCCCACCCCCCTCAAGTGAAGCCTCTCATTTGGTGGAAGTAGTAAGAGGTTCTAAGAAAAGTAGGTGTACTAAGATTTATATATTATCATATTACTTCTTACATATTTTACAGCCTTTATTGTTAAATATTTTTTATCAGTTCGTATGTCATTTTCTAATAAAATGAACCTGCAAGTTAAATTCCTGGATATTCTTTGTTTTACAATTTATATTTTTTAGTTTTTGGGTTTGCAGCAAACTATCAATGGCTTATAGAAACTAAGCTCACTCAAAGGAGGTATAAATACTAGAGACAGAGAAGATTTTATTTTATTAAACTAATTATTACAACAATTAAATTTTTAAAATTTATAAATAAAAATAATTTATTATTGAAATCAATTATTAAATATGAATATTTAAATATTTTAAAATTTATAAATAAAAATAATTTATTATTGAAATCAATTATTAAATATGAATACTTAAATAAAAAATTATAATTGTTAAAATTATTTTTTTATTAAAAATTAATTTAATTATTGGAATTATTGTATTAAAATATTATTAATGATATAGAAAATTTGGGCCGGCACAAATCTAAAATCACTGGGCCGATTTTATGGCCCTGCTTTGGGATGCCCTCGGTTGGGTAGAATGTAGACGTTTTTTACCTCCAGCCACTCTCAGAAATATAGAAACTGCCCTACAGGAGGCATGGTGATGACCAGAGCTCCAGAAAAATATTTTCTTCCTGCGTAAGCAAATACCATTACCAAAAATTTCCTACGAGTCTGTGCGCTTTAAATTATACAGCTGAAGAAAATTAATTTTTACGTATTATTGAGGATATAAAGTTGTTTAATTCAAAACCTTCTTAGCATTGATTTTGGAAGTATCAGACTCTGCAGGATAAACATCGGTTTCCAATGGCAAATTTTCTGTTTCAATATTAGGGTCATTAGTACTGGATTGGCTTCAAGGTTGAGCTTGTGAAACAAAAGCAAACATTGATGCTTGTCCAGCATACCTCCTTTCCTGTTTTCATTTTTGTGATTTCGATTTAAATAATGGGAATAGTTTTGCTCCAACATTTCTTCATTGCAAATACGGCATTTTATTTTCTTTATCTTGCTTGGAAAGCTCCTTTTCATTTTAAAGAAAAATATGATTTCTTTTAAATTACAATAAAATATCCAAAGAATTCTTTCAAATTAAAAAATTATTTCAAATTAAAGATTGAAGGAAATAAACTCTTAAGTGCAAAAAACTCAAGATGCAAATGGATTGAAAAAGTTTCAGTAAAAGAAAAACTTGTAATTGTATGTTTCAATAGGTTCAGGTTCCAAAGTCAGGAAATTAAGTCGTCCCCCCCTTCCCCTCCTCCGTACGGTTGTCAACACTTCTCCCTTCTCCGTTCAACCTAACTGGAATTTCTCCTTCTTCTTAGAAATAACAGGTGAGGAACTATATGGGGAATAACATATCCCCCAAACCTCTACCCTCCCGGAGTTACTGGAGTCAACGACTCTCCCTTCCCCACCCTACCTAACTGAAATTTCTCCTTCTTCCTAGAAGTAACTGTTGGGGAACTATATGGGGAATATAGCAACCCTGCGGGGAAAAAAGAAAAAAAAAGGGGAAAAAAACACGACTTTCGATTTTAATTTCCTGCAGGATATGATGATTTCCTGCGTACACCGTACGCGCGTACGTCCATTTTATCGGACTCTGGTAATGACTGGACTCTGCGGTGGTTGATGATCACCTCGTAACAATCCTAATCACATGCTGTATACAGGGTTCCCACTCAAATCACTGAATGAAAATCAATGACTTTTAAGGACCTAATTAATGTTTTTAAGGACCTTTAAAAAAAAAAAAATTTAGGCATCATGTCTATATATAAATATTTAATAAAGTATATTCTACCAAAAAAGTTACAAGTTGGTGGATGCTTAATACAAATATGTCGGAAAATTCTGATATGCTGCAGATAAGTGGCAGTCACACGGAGATAGCAAGTCCGAGTTGCATTTTTATAAATTTTGCAGTTGGCCTCACAACATTTGCAAACATTAAGGACTTTTAAGGACCTTTAAGCATTTTCAAGGACTTTAAAGCACCTCTAAGCATTTTCAAGGCCTTGAAAACAAGTGCAAAAATATCAAGCACTTCTAATGATTTTCAATGACCGTGGGAACCCTGTGTATACTTTGTAAGCAGGTGAGGGGTGCTCCCTAACCTATTAATGTCGGTTTTTGTTGTTTGTTTTGAATTTAAACATCACTTTGTTAATCCCGCAAATAAGACGTCATCTTATAATTTATGAAAATTCAATATTTTTTTTATCTCTGTTTGTAATTCTTTGTTTTCTTTCATGAATAAACATAGAGCTCCTTACTTGCAGCATATCATGTCAATCAAAGCAGTACTTGTAAATTTTTTTGCATTTTTACACTCTGTGCTTAACTTTTGGAAGTGAGTGTATATACCACTGACATAAATTCCATAATCTAATATAACAAGACAAAGAATACAAAATACAAAAGAACTTTTAACTAAAAAATCTACCTGGTAAACCAGGATATCCAGGTAATCCAGGTAAGCCTTTTGTTCCTGGTCCTGCATCTCCGGGCTCTCCTTTTTCACCTACAAAACCTGGAACTCCTTCGTACCCTGGAGAACCTAGAAATACAAAATACAAACTGAATATTATTTTCTACCCTCGACAAAAATATATCTTTGCAGCATAAACAAATGTCATTATTAAAAATACCTTATAAGTCTGTATGCTTTAAATTATACTGTAAATAAAAACTAAATATCCTATTTGAGAATTCACAGTTGTTGTTTAATTTAAAACCTTCGTGGCACCTATTTTTTTTTACAATATACTGTATTATTTGTAAATATTTTTTACAATATACAGTTTTAATAAAACATATAATTTTTAGGTAGTAAAAAATATTTAATAAATACTAATATAGAGTTAATAGTTTAGTTAATTGAGATTGGGAAATGAAAGAAAACATTGATTCTGGTCCAGCATGTCTTCTTTCAGAACTAGTTGCATCTTTATGATTTCATTTTAAATGGGCAGAATAATTTTGCTCTAACATTTATTACATATATAACATTTTACTTTCATCGTCTTGCTTGAAAAGCTCATTTTTATTTTAAAGGAAAATATTGTAGCTTTTCCTAATTACAAAGAAATATCCAAAAATTCTTTCAACTAAAAAGAAAGAATGAAAAAAAATCAAAATGCAAAGTTGCCAATGATGCAAATAAATTGAAAAAATGCAGATAAAAGGAAAACATATTTTTTCAGGTTCAGAATCCAAATGCAATAAGTAATGAAATCAAGTTTTGCGTTTCTTGTAATTACAAAAATATATAATTAATTAACTAATAATATTAAAAAGTTGCTATTTGATTTTAATTTCCTGAGGGATCTGGACATTTTCTGCATACATCACACCCACATACGTCCCTTTTACCTTAACCCTGATTACTTAAAAATTATCAAATTTAAAAATACATAATTTTCAATGACAAATTTATATAATACGTAATTTAAATATACAACAAGTACTTTCTTAAAGTTTCTTTTAAGAGAAGTAACAGGAAAAAAGCACTTTTGTATTTATTGATATCACAAGCATTACGTTTTGGCATTACAGTATCAAGTATTAAATTTCACAACCATAAATTTTTATATAATCTTCCTTAAGTAACCTCATAAAAGTCAACAATGATGCATTTAGAAAATTTAAAAAAAATAATCCTTCAACATTTTAAAACAGCTTTAAAAACATAATTATTTTTAAATGTTTCTCATTATTATGTGATAAGTTCAAAACAAATCTGATTGTCATAATAACTGTCATTAAAAAACAGTTCTTTACATGTTTATTGTGGTACATCAAAATTGGATAACTAGTATATTCAATATTTGGTGATATTTAAGAAATGAAATTTATTTCTGTTAAGTTTGATAACATTTAACAAAACCTTTGTCAATTTAGATGACTTTTCTATAATTCAAAATGTCACTAAGTTGGCAAACATAGCTAAAAAATATTCACCGGATATTCAAGTTCTAATCCAATATACTTATTTTTGCAACCAGAATGTGAACTTTCTTTTCAGTTACTAAGAGTTTAGTGGGGTTTAATGAAAAGTTAATGAAGTACTTTTCGGATGAATTTTAAAGCACTTTCTGAATGAATTTTATAAAAGACATTCAAACTGATAGATGATATATTTCTTCATAATTTAAAAATTAAGCTAAATTGACTTCCAGTAGCCCTTCTATGAACCTCCGGACAACCTCTGATTGAATTTTGATACAAAAATACATCTTGGAGAGAGATCTTACATTTAACAAATCCCAAATGTCTGTAACATTTATCTTTTTAGCTGAGAATGTTGACCTTGGACAAGTAAATGAACAGAGCCTTTGTATAAGCATATCACTACATTAGGGTAATGTGGAAGCTAAAATTCAGAACAACACAAGTGTTGGCTACTCTACGATTACTGTACTACAATAAAAATATGTGGTTTACCTTTGGGTCCATTTGGACCTGAAATTCCTGGTTCTCCTGGAAAACCAATTCGACCTGGAATTCCTAATTCTCCTCGTTCGCCTTTTAAGCCAACTAATCCAGAAAACCCTGGTTGTCCTTCAAAGCCATCAAAGCCAATTTCTCCTTGTTCACCCTAAATAGTTATTTCAATGAACTGCCATTATTACAATTCCAAATAACTGATACATAGCAATAAAACTTGTAATTTTTTTTAATTATTTTTAAAGGTCAATTTGTAAAAAAGAACTAGGATTAAACACATCCATTTAATAAAAACGACCTAAGTCTAAAAAAGAAAAAATTTCAGGAGAGCCCAAAAATGAAAAACACTTGCATCTGGTACTTAAGGCTATGAATAAGTATCGGATTGAACTTCAACTATTGCTACTAGAGTTCACACTTTGGGCATTCTCCATTTTGTTTAGCTTGTTCTTTAGGACTTTTTCCGTAAAAAAGATTTAAATTTTTTTGGTGCTTAGGTCGTTTTCCATTTTTAACTCTTAATTGTTTTAAATTAACCCCTAATGCATTTGTTTTAAATAAAATTTATGATGTATTCAAAGTAAAAGGACTTCTTGAAAAACTATATCCTTACAACTTGATATCGTACAAGTAAGATTTAAATTACTCTTAAATTAAAAATACAATTCAGTGCATTAGGAAACTTTGAAGTTGATCTTGATAATTTGCTTAAATTTTAATAAAAAAGAATATTATATATCATTATACAATTAATCACAGTGGTATGTGCAACTGGAGTATTGAGTATTTAGTAATGCTAAACTATACCTTGATACCAGGTAAACCAAACAATCCATCTTCACCTCTTCTGCCTTTAGGGCCTATGGGACCTGGCCGACCTGAATCGCCTGGCAACCCTGGATAGCCTTTCAAGCCGATTTCTCCCCTCTGTGTTGTTCCAGGAAAACCAGCTTCACCTTTCTTACCAGGCATGCCGGGTAATCCATCCCGACCTGGTAAACCGGGTTTACCTAAATATAAAAAGTTATTAGCCATTTGTAAGGGATTATTTAAATAAAAAAGGATCTGCATTTTCTCTATAGCAAAATTGAAAAAATTTTGTAAAAAAAATATAATAAAAAATTAAGCTAAGAAACTTAAGCAATATTTTATGAAATTGTTATGTATAGAATCAGTGTTCTTTTTTGAGGAACTATTAAACACCATATACATTTTTAATTACTCTTTTCTTCTAAATTAGACATCTCCTGATCAATTTCCTTATTTACATCAAAGTTGGGTCTGTGGTCACAAAATTTTTAATCATTTGTATCATTTCCATGGCAAACCAACCACCAGTCACTCAATCTGAGCATCTCAGACTTTAATGAAACCTTCATTGAAATCCTTCACCCTAGTGAGAAAACATTTTTACAATTTATTTTATCTCATTGAGTTTTTCTAAAATTTATTTTTTAAACTTTGAAAAATCATATTTTGGCTTATGCAAATATATTTAAGCTCAAATTTCTCAAGTTCCATAAGGCTTATAGAATTGTCTGACCCTCATTTTGATTATAATAAGTTTTAATTTGATGAATAAATTGACTATTCAGAATAGAAAAAATAAAAAATTTCAAGTTCATGTTTTGTTTTTTTAAATTTTGAAAAAGAATGTTTATTTGTAATATTATACGCTTTAAATTTATATAGGTAGGAAAATTTCTCTTTTGAAATGATCAGACACAGATAAACTTGGAACAGTACAATGGTTGTAAAACATTAATGCTTAAAAGTGTGTAATGGTGTTAATGGAATCAATCGCTCATATCAATAATCTTGTGGAGGTCTCCTGTTTAAATAACAGATAAAGCTTCTGTGTACTGGAGTACTCTTTTACACAGAGGTAAAGTAAGCGGCTCAAGAACCAAAGGTTCTTCGATTGAGACCCGATTCCTGCAGAAAGCCAACATAAATTGGTGACATTGGACAATTGAATCATGCGGCCATCTATCGGCAAATTCTGAAATACTGCACGACTTCCACACGATTATCTTGACATCTTTGGCGGCTCACCACCAAAGTGGCAATCGAGCGACTCACTGCCCCACGCACTCAACTTACGTGTAGGCAAGTCAATCGTTAGTCTCTTCGTGACTTACTGGGAAGGGGCTATGTGGTGGTCTAGTATTTAAATAACAGATAAAGCTTCTGTGCACTGAAGTACTCTTTTGCACAGCAGTAGCGTATCCGTCTATGAATCTGGGAGTCTCTGGTTCGACTTCCCAATAGGGTATATCGCAAAAATCTCAATTGCTGGACAATTTTTCATCACTACCAAAACACTACCATTAAACAAAAAGTACGAGCGAATTGCTTGCCGCTCCTACACAATTCCTGAAATGTTCATACAAATCCGAGATGATCAGGTTAAAAATTGAAAAATTTTAGTTAATTAAACATGGAATGATCCATATAATTATTTGGCTCAAAGAATCTAACATATAAATGGTAGCCTCTATTGAAAGAGTATAAAAAATTCTTTAAAATCAAGTAATTGTAGAACAAAGCAAATATATAGGTTAGTTCTACCTACAGGTAAACTAGCAGTTAATTAGGTTTTCCATAAAATATATTAAGTCAACCTCGTTTTATACACTGATTAAAGATAGACTATTTAGACATTTAGAATAATGCTAATATTATAACTAAGTTAGACTTTCAATAGACATGGGTCAGTAATTAAAATCAAAACACAAAATATTAAATTATTAACGAATCAAATTAATAATCACCTTCTAGGCCTGGACGACCTGGAATGCCAGGAGCTCCTTGTGGTCCAGCAGGTCCTGCTTTAAGCTGAAGCTGCTGTAGAATTTCATAAGCGTATGGTTCTCCTTTCTCTCCTGAGAAATTATTTTTAAACATTATGTAACAGAAGTTAGAATACAATGATAATCACAAACTCATCCAAGATCAAAATAAAATCAACTTCTATAAATATATTGACATTAAGATAAAGCAGTTAACAAGGCCATGACAAAATGCATATTAAAGACTTATTAATATAAAATGTAAAAACAATTTTACTTTAAAAATTAAAATTTCATTTCGACTGATTACCTTTTACATAAACTCATTCAAAACAACAAAATGAACTGCTAAATAGCTTAACATAGAAAGCATGACTTATAATTTTTATTTAATCTACTGCAAATCATCATATGCTACTGAATTCAGCTTTCAAACAGAAAGTATTTGTTAAATGAATGCATCCAATGATTTAAAATCATACTGGAAAAAGCAAGCTCAGATATACTGTCCAAAAAATGTGTAGAGCAATGTCAAGTCTTAGAATATACCTATATTCTATAATTGAAATCTCAATATGAGGTTTAAAATTAATGTCATACGAAGAATGAATAATGTTAATTGAGTGTTACAATAAAAACCAAAATAAAAACTGCTTGCTTTTAGAAATAGTATCCTCAAATACTAAAATAACTTGACAATTCTAAAAAACTATATTTTGAACTAGCTGCTTGGCCCTGATCTTGTCATAGTGTATAGGTCCCAGCTTTTGACACTTCTTGTGAAAATTTCAAAGTTGTACATCTATTAGAAGTTTTTTTGTAAAAAATTAATTAACAAAAGTAAAAAAACTTCATAAAATATTTGCATTCTGCTTATCAAAAGTCTAATTAGCAGGCTAAAACTACTTAAGTTGAAAATTTCAGAGCTCTAGGAATGTTAGAAGTCGCTTTATAAAAAATTAATCAAATAATATTCAACAACATGCTTGCTTCGCTTGCTGAAAGGTACATTGCTGTGCAAGCATAAGATCTTTTCACTCGCTAAAAGATTAATTGCTATATAAACCCTTAATATTAGAACCCTCCCCCGTCGAGAAATAAAAAATAAAAAAATATTCCCCGCTAATACAGTAACAAAATCACCCCCCCCCCCCTTCTCTCCCACCTCAACCCTGTGAAAATATTTTAACAGTGTGTTTGTCAAAAGTCCAATTAGAAGACCAAAACAACTTCTGTTGAAAATTTCAGAGCTCCATTCTTGATGGAAGTCGTTTTGTAAAAAAATTCCAAATTAATTTTAAAAAAACGATCAAAATTTTAACATTATGTTCTTTAAAAATCCAATTAGAAGGCTAAAACTACTTATGTTGAAAATTTCAGAGCTGTAGGCATATTAGAAGTCATTTTGGTAAAAAAAAAAAATTAAAAATACTAATTCAAATTTTAACATTCTGTTTTTCAAAAGCCCAAAACTACTTATGTTGAATATTCCAGAACTGTACCCCTATTTGAAAACGCTTTATAAAAAAATTTAAAATCGAGGATTAGAAATGGAAAACGATCCAAGTCCAAAAAAAGAAAAAATTTCTGGGGAACCGAAAAATGAAAAACACTTCATTGGTGCTTAAGGCTATGACTGAGAACCAGATTGAATTTGAACTACTGCTACTGGAGTTTACACTTTGGGCGTTCTCCACTTTGTTTAGCTTGGTCTTGAGGACATTTTTCCGTAAAAAAAAGATTTTCAATTTTTTTGGTACTTGGGTCGTTTTCCATTTCTAGTCCTTAATTAATTAACTTAACATAATAAATTTTACAAAATCATTTGTTCTTTAAAAAAAAAACATGTGGCGCTTGACCTCTACCATACATACCGTATGATATCAGAATAAAAGACAAAATGATATGATTCACTGTTCTGGTTTCTAGTTAGAAGTTACATAAAAACGTCACTTCCATCGCAATGCCATAGGAGTGTGCCAGCGTTATAAGGTCACGCGATTGTTAGGTTTTAGTTTGATCTGAACGCCATTTATGTAACTTCTGAAATATGCATCGCAAAAGTTTCAGTGATTTACCACAGAACCAATAAAAGCGGAAAACAGAAGAAGTTATCTTGAAGAAAAACATTCAATACTCTTCAGTTCAGATTCAATCAAGCTCTATAAGTGCGAGCAACATCATTGGTTGAAGCCACAGACCTAAAGAACAGAGACCGCCTACTTTTATGCCAATTTTGACGAAAAAAGTCGCCATAGTAGCCTTGACTCCAAAATAGTCGCCTTTTTAGCTGCCTGTGGCAGCCCTGTAAATTAAATTTTTATTTCTAAAGAATTAAAATGTATTGCTCAAAATTTTTACCACTAAACCTTCACTATGTTTGTTTAAATTAAGCTTTCACAATTCCTTTAGAAAAATACCATAATTTGAAGCTTTTCGAGTTTCAATTTTGGAATTGAAATTAGAAGTAATTCAAGAGAAGAAAAAAAAATATTTAAGCCCTTTGATCACTGTTCCTGTAAAATTGGAAATTATACTTTAACATATTCTTCTCCCCAGCCAACAATGTGGTCAATTCAGTAAATATGCAAAAAATTATCTCATTAGGTTTCCATTTCACCTTTCTTTCCACTGATTCCAGGTAAGCCCTCCAGTCCTGGATACCCCTTCAATCCAGGTAAGCCAGGCAGCCCGACCTCATCTTCACCCCTTTCTCCTTTGAGGCCAGGAGCACCTGGGGATCCAGGAAAGCCATCTGCACCAGGAAGTCCTACCTCTCCATAGACACCCTAGAATGAATTAAAGATGAAGGAATATGGTACTTCAAAACACCTTATTCAATAGAAATAATACACAGATAAGCTAGATTGCAACTAGTACTTACTGCTTCTCCTTTTCTGCCAGGGAATCCTGGATATCCCTCCAATCCTTGACCTCCAGGTCGTCCTGGGAGGCCAGGTGCACCGTCAAATCCAACATCTCCAGGCAACCCTTTAGGACCCCTGATTCCTGCAGGGTAAATCAACTCTCCGGGGTCACCCCTTGAACCTGGTCTCCCTTCACTTCCATCCACACCAGGAATACCCTGCAGAAAAAACATTCACATTAGGAAATTATCTCATTAATATAAGTAATAGTTAACACTTGATTCATTTAATACTTATTAAATTCTACAAGTTTAGGAAATTGGAAAAAAAAAATGTAGCTTTTGCCTTTTAAAATACTTGATATTTAGAAATTTTTAAAGCTTAATAATGAAATAACTTAAATAACTGAAAAAATTATGGTAGCAACATTCTTAAATTCAGTTTTAGCTGGTTTGGAAAAAATAGTAGGAATACAAATGCCTTTAAAACACTAAATCCTCAAAACTGACAGATTCAAAAATTGAAATAAAAATTAAACCTTACTGCAAAAAAAAAAAAAAAAAAAAAAACATGTTCTATAATTATTTAAAAGAAAAGCTTCGAATTGTTTTTATTAAAAAAACTTTTTTTTTAAAGACAAAAACATTTTATTAATCCTGATGAAATAAAACTCAAAGTCCTATTCCAGATATTTTAACTGAATAAAATTTATTTTTATATTCTTATTTTTATACACTGTCAAAACTTCTTTCTGTTTCTATGGTAATTTTTCTGCCAAATAGTTGGTGTGTGTTTGGCATAGGTGCTTAGTAGACAATTGAAATATCCCATACCGGTTGGCGCGATTTGTGAGAAATTTGGAAAACTGGTTCCCACTGCTGCGTTTCAAGCCATGGTGTTTGAGATTTAGTAACGTCACATTCAATTTGAGTCGAATGAATCGTTTTCTTGCCAAAGACTAACAGGGGAACTTTGATTGCAAATTTCCAAAAAGAAAAAACGTATTGAACATAAATTTTTGTGTTTGTGGCCTTTTCGAAACATTTAGAATTGTCCATTGAAAGCCTGCATTGTGCCTGTTCATCACAATCCATACTTTGGCAAACATAATGAATAATTTAATGCTTAAACGAAAAAGATCAGTGGCGAGGCATGACTTTTCGTAGTGGTCATCGGTAAATCTTTTCCTCCCCCCCCCCCCCCCCATAGCCCTGTTCTCAATCGTTACTACATGCATTTGCATACAATAGTGATAGACAAATGTTCTCAAATTTTACATGTATTAAGGATGTGGCACAAAACTTCTTGTTAAGCTAAAACACATTTTTCGAAATAAGCCCGGCTGACATTTTAAATTTCATTCACTTCAATATTTTGCATTTCGCGCTTTTTACTAGTAATCTTCCTTTTACTGATAACTAGCCAACTTGGTTGTATAATTTCGCCACAAATGACTGAAATTAGTGCTTATTTCTGTAGCTAAATGTAAATAATTTTCAGTAGGATGTTATGAATAAAAATAAAGACATTTAAATGAAAATAATGATACAAAAGATTAATGGCATAAAAAAATGTATTTATCAAACTAAAACTTATAATAATAAAATACACATAGTAAAACATTGTAAATTAAATATTATTATTTATAAAAATTGTACGAGCATTTTTATTTATAATATTTTATATTTGGAGAGTGATTTAAAAACAATAAGTAAATGGTTAAAATAACCAATCAATATTTTGACACATATACATTGGGTCTGCCAATCCGACTACTATATTTCCCTATTGTAAAGTTTGAAATTAAACACTTATTTGAACTCAAGTTTCGGTTCTTTGTTGCAAACTTTTCTATAATTTGGTTATAAAAATTTCCACTTTTTCGAAGTATCACTAACATATCTTTTTCAATCGACAAGAAAGAAAGGTTGCTCAAACGATCTTGATTTTGAGTAGAGCGAGTTTTTCATGATTCTGTCCCATTGGGAATCGGCGAAAATTACGATAACGAACCACGAACATAAAGAAACAAATATTAATTGACTAGTTTTTTTATGTATTAAATAATTATTTATAAAGAAGAAAAATAATCACTGCTTGTTAAAATCTATAAAATAGTAACACATTTTAATAAATTAAATTCTGATACATAATGAAAGATAATTATAATGAATAATAAAACATAATTACAATAAATAATGAAAATTTGAACAATAATAATGTTTTTATTGTAATTTATTACAAGTCCTTACCGCCTCCCCCATCTCCGTTTTTGATCAATACATACTAAATTCATTTACATACAATCATGATAAACAAATATACCCAAATTTAGTTGCCGTCCATGAGGGGATATGTAACCCTTCCTTTTCAGCTTCTCAAAATAAAAGTTTAAAGCGTAATGACAAATTTTAATCCAAACCCAATTCATTCGATTGGAGAGTATGGAGTGTGGATTGAAATCGTATCGCAAGCCTATATTATCAATGAAATTAAAAAAGTCACACAAGTACATAAAAACTTAAATGCAAACATTCAAACAAATGTGCCCATGAGAAGAATTTATAAAATTAAAAAAAAAGTATTAATTATATTCTCCCCATTAAGTTCAAAACCAAATTTGATGAATCAAAGTAAATTTAAACTAATTTGAAAGGTTCACTGGCAGGAGACATAATAAACGTTCTAAAAAATGTGCCAAACCGATGCCCTGGTTAATCTAAATAACAGTTTCAGATTTCTAATATTTTTAATTATTAAAATACTTTCATCCGTATATTACCCAATCATATGTCACTTAGTAGTCATCTAAATTGTGTATGGAAGTAATACATAGTAATAAAAATAATAATTAAAAAAAACACTTTAAAATCTTTTATCGCCGATTTGGAGATATCACGCCAAATATCAGGAATTCACCTACAAGAATTATCGCAACCCTAAACGTATTCGGTATAATCTCCGATGACCTGAGAGCCTTGTCGACGAATCAGATTCGCTGATTGATGCCTTCACAAACTGAAAACTATTGAGAACATGGATTCGTTAAGTATGACCGAATCTCATATAGAGGGCAGCATGAACGAAATTTCCTATAATGGATTTTTTTATCACTTTCTTGTGTAACTTATTAGGAAACAGTTATAAAAGTGTTTTTTAATGAAATACTGCCCAGATTAATTAAGAATATTGTTATTAAATTGAAAAAACCCTCCAAATTTTTTTTTTTTAATTTTTTTTGCGTGAATTGTTAATTTTTTACATGAGATTTATGCACTCATCGCCGAATCCAACGATGACCGGGCCCCTCGCCACTGAAAAAGATAGACCTCAAACTAAACAACAAAGTAAAAGATCTTTGTTTGCTTGATAAACACTCAAAAAGGAATTTTTCTTTTCTTATGATGAATGATTGAAAAAAAACTTCCCTCGTAAAGGAGTTCGAGCAAACATGAAAACATTTTTGGCAATTTTCGTTAAAAGAAACATGAAAACATTTTGGCAATTTTCTTATTCTGCGAAAAGGACTATATAACTACTCCATTTTAGAAAAAAAGTAAAAATGTTCTTACAGCAAATCCTTTCACTCCAGGAATACCAGGTACTCCAGCTTCTCCTTTTCTTCCAGGTAATCCACTAAATCCTTGATATCCGGGTGGTCCAGGAGGCCCTAGGAAAGAAAAAATATTTATAAGAAATATTTCATAAATCGATTTTTTTTTTTTTTTTTTTTTTTTTTTTTGATTTAAGGCCTTTAAATATTTAGACAATGTTTCATTCATGGTCCTTCTGAATTTCACTTGTTAACAATTATGAAACAATTACTTGGTTTTGAAAACTCATTTACAAAAAAATATTTGCATGTTGGATATACTTTTCTATTTTAGCAATCTACTTGACATCAAAATAAAAAATGCACAACAAATTGATCGTTCATATGCTGCAATTCTTCAAATAAAGAAAATTATTAAAATCTATATAATATTGAATGTTAAATGTATCATGTATCACATGAATGGTAGAAAATTGAATTTTAAGTTCAACAATTTTTAAATAACCATACAAGTGAAAAACTTTACCTGGTCTTCCTTCATCTCCCGGAGCTCCTTTGAATCCTGGCAACCCTGGAGGACAGTAACCACAGTCATCACCCTTGGGCCCTTGTGGACCAGGTCTACCATCTGCTCCAGGTATTCCTGGCTCACCAGGTTCTCCTGGAAATCCGGCTAAACCTTCTGATCCTCGTGGCCCTTGTTTTTGAACACCGTACCCAGGATAACCTTTTTCTCCTAAATTAAAAAGCAAGTAAGGAAATTCAGTTTTCCTTCAAAATAACTACAATGTAAAGAATATTAATTGTAGATACTACAGATATAACTGAATCTTGGTATGAAGAAAATAATCTGCTGCATTTAACCAAGACAAAAACGAAAAATGGAAGGGATAGTATTGAGGTCACAAGAGAGGGTGTTAAGAATTGTTTTGAAATATAGATGGCGCTTTTGTGTAATCAGAATATAACTGTTTTGTATCATTCATTAGAGTATTAGATATGTACCAATAAAGACGTAACTAAGAAATTGGGAGTTGCGTTTTCCCTTGCATGGGAGGGATAGGAACATCGACTCTAAAAGATGGCACAATTTGGTGCAACGGCCGAAAAGTAATGGCCAATGAAAAAGGAACCACCGCAAGCTTTGATTGAGACAATGTTGAAAGTCTCCGGACAACGTGTGATGTATTTAAGGTATGGCATTTAATGAGGTAGGATGTTTATTGTTTTGTTGTGGTAAATTTTCGAATTTAGTTTTGTTTGAAAATTGGAAGTTTCGTGTTGAGAATGTGTTGTGCTGGGTTTGAAGTCTGGCATTTAGTGAGGTAGAATGTTTATTGTTTTGTTTTGTTGTGGTAAATTTTCGAATTTTGTTTTGCTTGAAAATTAGAAGTTTCATTTTGAAAATATGTAGTATGATTTTTGTTGATGATTATTATGGGATTTGCTTTAATTGATAGTGTTGATTTAAGTTGTATCAAAAGTTAGTTTTGGTTTCTTGTTGGTATATGCATTCAATAATTGTGTGGTAATAGTTGGCAATTGTTGTATTTGTGACTAACTTGTTAGGGTTTTTGTTTTGATTTGTTTAAGTTGTAGTGTTATATAATTATTGTGGCATTGTTAAATTGTTTAAAAATGGCAACTTTACAGAGAGCAATCACCAAACGAACTGTTTTGAGATCTAGTACAACTAAACTAATCAACAAAATAGAAGAATTTATTTCTAATGAACTTGATGTAGAGGTGAAATTAAATTCTTTAAAAGAATATCATGAACAATTAACTGTAAAAGAAAATAATATTAAACAATTAAATTTAGAAATTGAACAACTCGTAGACCTCGATAAGTCGGAAGTTATTACATCTGAAGAATATTCGGAAAAGATAATTATTTGGAAACATAGAATAATAAATGCTATAGAAAAGTTAAGTAATAGTTTAAATGTTACAATGATTGATAACAATATTGCGAATGCCGAAGGCGGTTTTGAATTGGCTAGTAATATCCGTAGGGAAACAAAAACGGTTAAACTTCCGAAATTAGTAATAAAAACATTTTATGGAGATTCGGCTTATTACTTAGAATTTATAAATCAATTTGAAAGTGCTATACACCTTAATGAAACTTTATCTAAGATAGATAAATTTAATTATTTGAAATCTTATCTGGGTGGAGCTGCAGCCCATTGTATTAATGGATTTGCACTGACAGGAGAAAATTATGATGCTGCTTTGGTTTTGCTAAAAAATAGATTTGGTAATAAAAATGCATTAATTCAAGCTCACTTAAATCATCTGTTAAAAATTCAAGTTGTTCGTAACATAAATGATACGATTGGGTTAAGAAAATTGTTTGATCGTGCAGAAGTACAAATTAGGAATGTGGAGTCATTGGGGGTGAAAACAGAAACATTTGGAAACTTGTTAAGTCCTATTTTGTTAGAGAGAATTCCCAGGGAACTAGTGTTAGAATTTAATAGAACATATTCCTATGAAACGTGGAATTTTAGGGATTTGATGGAATTTTTAGATAAGGAAATTCAGTCAAGGGAAAGGACACAAATATATAGTTATAAGTCTGGTAATTTTAACATAGTAGTTACGAATATAAGGGTAGTCCTAGAAGGTTCGAAGGTAATAAACGGTTTGGAAATAAATTTAATGAACCGCAGTCTACCGCAAGTTTCGCTACTAACGTAAAAAACAATTGCGTCTTTTGTAATAGTCCAGACCATGAGTTTTGTGAAAGTCTTAATGTGTCGGAAAGAAAAAACAAAATTAAAATGGATAAGAAATGTTTTCTATGTTTCGGGTTTCACATGGCTAGATTTTGCAAGGCTAAAATAGATCCTTGCAAACATTGTAATTCTAAGTTTCACCATTATCTATTATGTAATAAAAATAATAATGTAGCCACTAAAGAGTTAGTTGAAGAGGAAACAAATGCAGTAACTCAATGTAATTCCTCAACTGGTAAGTCAAATAGTATTTTATTGCAAACATGTAGTGTAATTGCTTGTTCGGGGGAAAGATCAAAATTAGTTAGAATTCTTCTTGACAATGGATCTGAAAGAACGTGGATAACTCAAAGTTTAGCAGAAGCTTTAAAAGTTAAACGGATTCGTAAAGAAAGATTATCTATTTTTTCCTTTGGGAACATAAAGCCCGCAGAAAAACTACATTGCGTTGCGAAACTGAAATTGAGGAATAGGCATAACCCTGAGAAATCAATTGAAATAGAGGCATTAATTACAGATACTATAACAGCTGCTCCAATCTCGATTCCAAACGCAATAAGTCAAAACATCGTTAAAGAAAAGGAATGGATGTTGGCTGATGCCTGCAATTCATCAGATTTGAATGTGCAGTGTCTAATCGGTGGAGATATGTTTTGGAAAATCGTAAGTGCGGACGGAGTGGTTTCTCTAACTGAAACTTTGAGTTGCATTCCAAAGTTATTTGGGTTTACACTTCAAGGAAAGGAAGATCGCAGTTTTAATGAGACTAGCGTTGGGATAGTATCAACAAACTTAAGTATTGGAAAAAGTATGGAAGTTTTGTGGGATTTGGAAACCTTGGGTTTGAAAGACGACGAGGGTTTAAGTATCGCAGATAAAGAATTCATCACCGATTTTGAAAATGGACTAAATTTCTTAAATGGAAAATATCAAACAAAACTATTGTGGAAATCTGCGCCAATTCATTTAATGAATAATTTTGGCTTGGCCAAAAGACAGTTTGATAATTTGATAGAAGGTTTTAAAAATAATAAATGGGTAGCTTCTGAATATAAGGAAATTATTAAAGAACAGTTTGATACGGGTATAATTGAAGAAGCTACTAGCGGTAGTGAAGGTTATTTTATGCCCCATAAACCTGTCGTAAGAGAAAATAAAACTACTACACGCGTTCGTTGTGTTTTTAATTGTAGTTCTAAAACGAAGGATAATTTGTCGTTAAATGATTGTTTAGAAACGGGTCCGAATTTAAATCCCAACATATTGAATGTTATTTTAAAGTTTAGGAAATTTGATATTGCTTTTAGTAGCGATATAGAAAAGGCATTCTTAATGATAGGTATCGCTGAGGAAGACAGAAAATTCTTAAAATTTTTATGGGTTTCCGATAAAGAAAATGAAAATTATAAAGTTATGCAAATGACTCGTTTACCATTCCGGTGTACGACATCGCCTTTTATTTTGAGTGCGACAATTAAGAAACACATTAAGCAATATGAGGAAATTAAACCTAAAGCTGTAGAAATGCTAAATTCTTCTCTTTATGTTGATGATTTGTACTTTGGAGGACAATCTGTCGAAGAGACCATTCAGTTGTCCCTGAATGCAGTTTCTATTTTGAAAGATGGAGGTTTTAATTTGCGAAAATTTACAACTAATTCGGAGGAGTTAAACTCATTATGGTTAGAAAAAGGAATTGGTTCAGCTGATGATAACTCAAAACTCCAATCAAAGGTTTTGGGCTTGAATTGTAATCCGGAAAGGGATAATTTGTCGTTGGAGTTGGGTTCAATGATCGAGGGTTTGAGTTGTGGAGGACCAACCAAAAGACTTGTCTTACATTTTGCTGCAATGGTTTTTGATCCTGGCGGGTTTATAGTTCCATTTGTAATTAGGATTAAGTGTCTGTTACAACAAATTTGGAAAAGGGGTCTAGAATGGGATCAGGAATTACCGAATGATCTTGAAAAGAAGTGGAGTGATTGGTGTAGGGAGGTCCAGTGTTTGAGAAATATGGGAATATCGAGGATGTATTTTTTTAATTGTGTAAATATGGATAAATTGAAGGTTCAGGTGCATATATTTTGTGACGCGTCTCCTATAGCATATGGTGCAGTTTCGTATTTTAGGTTTCCGAATGATAGAGGTGAGTTGATTACGTCCTTCATGTCGAAAAGTAGGGTGTCGCCGTTAAAGAAATTATCACTTCCAAGGCTTGAGTTGATGGGAGCAGTGGTAGCGGCAAGAATGTGGAAGTTTTTAGTAGGGTTGTTTGAGAATTTATTAGAAGAGGTTTTCTTTTGGTCAGATTCGGATATTTGTTTGCATTGGATTAAGGGTTCTGCTAGGGATTGGAAGCAATTTGTCTCAAATCGAGTGTTGGAAATTCAGGATTCAACTGGTCCTGAAAATTGGGGACATTGTCCAGGACTAGAGAATCCGGCAGACAAACTGACACGTGGAATACCAGCAGCATCTCTTCTCATCGACAACATCTGGTTTTCGGGTCCACCATGGCTGAGGTGTTCTCCTGAACTTTGGCCTACTCAACAACATTAAAAGAAGATCAACTAGAACGGAGATCCATCGTTACCACATGCGTTTCAACTATAGCACAAACTATAATTGATGTTGGTTCATTCAGCAATGTTAAACGACAGTTGCGAGTGACTGTTTGGGTGATGCGATTAATCTCTAAATTCAAAAAATGACCTACTCAAATCGGTCCCATTACAGCAGATGAACTCCAAAAGGCAGAAGAGTTCTGGATAAAGACTAGTCAAAACAGTACATACGCTCTTGAAGTTGACATTCTCAAAAAGGGTAAGCTGCTGCCAAAGGACTCTAGTCTATACAGTTTAGCCCCTTACTTGGATGAAAGGGAAATTCTTCACGTCAAAGGACGTTTAGAAGAGAGTTTCTGTACTATAGAAGAAAAACATCCAATTCTTCTTCCATGTAAATCAACATTTGAAAGAACAAACGATGCACTAAAAAGTTTGACTGAAATCATTGTGATCCTGAATTAAAATACTTCATATCATCTGAAGGAATAACGTGGACATACATTGTAAAACTTGTACCATGGTGGGGAGGCTTTTATGAACGATTGATGAAAACTATTAAGGAGCCTCTCAGAAAGATCCTCGGAAGAGCCCTATTGACTTTTGAAGAAATGTGTACAGTGTTAACCGAAGTCGAAACAGTGGTTAACAACAGACCACTCACTTACGTGTCAAACGATGTAGAAGATCTACAGCCATTGACTCCAGCTCATTTCCTCTTCCCATCAATGGAGTTAAACGAATACCCATTACATTTTGCAGAAATTCTGAGCAATGGACGTTCCACCAAGGAAGGTTTGGCTCGAAGGAAGTTGTACCAGACTACTCTGCTACGTCAATTTTGGAGAAGGTGGAAGGAAGAGTATCTTCTTCAGCTGAACAATGCCCACAAACTTTCAACTCCTACGCCTCATAAGGACTTAAAAAAGGGTGACATCGTCTTAATAGCAGGAACCAACAAATCAAAGTTTCTGTGGACTCCTGGGAGAGTCAAAGAGATTATAATTGGTCGCGACGGACTTGTTCGTTCATGTATAGTTCAAACTGCTAAGGGACAGTACAAGAGACCTATACAACTATTATATCCTCTTGAACTTTAAATTCTCTATTGTAGTTATATATGCCTTATTAGTTTACCTTTAAACATGCTTAATCAATCTATTTTCATTTTCAGCATATTAATTATTTACATATTTTGCTTTAACTTTAATTTTGAATATTGTTTGTATTGTATTTTGATTTTTTTGCTAAAATCAGGTGGGGAGTGTTAAGAATTGTTTTGAAATATAGATGGCGCTTTTGTGTAATCAGAATATAACTGTTTTGTATCATTCATTAGAGTATTAGATATGTACCAATAAAGACGTAACTAAGAAATTGAGAGTTGCGTTTTCCCTTGCATGGGAAGGATAGGAACATCGACTCTAAAAGATGGCACAAAGGGTAATTGAATGATAAAGAACATATAATTTAAGGTTAGCAAGATTTATTCATTTTTATGGAAGTAGTTTTTGTGTGAGCACCATAAAGAATAAATAATCTATCAGCTAAAGGGAATAAAATGTTATTAAATTATTAATGTAACTTATACAAAAAAACCAGCTTAGTATAATTAACTTTAAGTAATCAAGTCCCAGCTTAGTTCTGCATTTTACATGGGTATCATTATTCCAAGTTGGCCAATTAAAGAATAAAAGTTTATACAGTGCTTGCCAACCCAATTGTTATGTTGAATGAATTATATATTTTTTTTACATAGTCTCTTTTCTTAGAAAGAATTACACAGATGTGCAGATTCAACAACTTTTTCATTGCCTAGTCTGAAAAATACATCAACCACAGAAGGTACCTCAAGTGTCAAAAAGTTACAGAATTACGTTGCACGTCAATTGACAAATCACTTGCTTCCCAAACAATTTTCTAGAAACAGTTTTATCACAAATAATTTTTCTAAATTTATTTTGAACTGCTACAGGACAAAAAAAAAATCATGAGATGCAATTTTAGAAATTTTCTATTCACAAATTTACACTTGATCAGGGCCGCCGACAAGGGGGGGAGGGATGGGGGGGGGGGGCAAAACAGTGCATAGTATAGGGGCCCGTCTTATCAAGAAGGGCCCGCGATTTCTTGTTAACATAATCTTAAAAATATAAATTTTACAAAAAAAAATTATAGGACTCGTATAACTAAACAAAAAGGCAAAAGATATGGAAAATTCTTTTGCAAACGACTCCTAAAACCAGTCTTTTTTTTTTTCTTCTTTTTTTTTTTAAAACCGACCCCGGAACGCAAAACACAAGTAGAGGAAAGGTCCATGGGAATTAGAAGGAGGAGATTGGTTAAGAGAACCTTTAACCACCAACAGTTTATACCCTAAGGCAACTTTTTATATCAGTCATATGTATGCGTCTGATGGATATTTGCTCTATCAGAATGAGAACTACCCGATTTTTAGTTTTTGTTGTCATTTTGAAGCTCAGTAAGTAATCTTTTTGTTTCGAGCGAACAGCGATAAACCTCTTTGGGCCCCTAACAAGCTGCGACCTCAAAGGCAAACACCAATGTTTATTGAAGAAACTACATTTCAGTCTAAATAAAAATAATATAATAAATATATATATATATTTTTTTTTGCCAAAACGTCTTGCCTGACAACTTATGATTCTGTCGCTATTCATTTGTATAAGTGTATGCGCACTAGGCCTGGGCGATGTTAACATTTTTGCATTGCGATATATCGGGTAGCAAACATCACGATGTCACGATACATCACGATGTTAACTATATTTTTTTTACAAAATACTATAAAACAACGTTTTCATAACATGCTATGTAGCCGAAAGTTATGCTTGCTTAGCTTTGTAAAATTTTATTGAATTCATGTATAGAAGTTTATTTTAAATAATATGAGCAACGACCGAATTACTTTCAGGGGGATACATAAAGCACCCAAGGGGGTGTAAGCCGGTAATTTTTTATTTTTTTGGTTTAATCCGGATTTTTTAATTTCTCTATCTTAATAAAATTTTACTTTGTTATTATCCAGGGAAGGAGGAAGATGGGGGAGGGAGGACAAGTGCACTTCCTGGTGGTGCACATATTACTTTAGTTATTGGATATTCTTAATTATTAAATTAAAAACATACTTTATAATGAATATTTTATTACTTACTATATACAATATAACTATTAAACAATAAAAATAAATTAATGCATAACATTTAAAATTCTAATAATCTTTATTTTGTGCCAAAAAAATATGCATTTCAGCATTTTTAAGAAACAATGGTGGATTGAGTAACTAATCTTATGGAAATAAACTTTACTCAAATTGAACAAACTGGAAAAAAAAATTATAAAACATTTATTTACTTAAGAATCAGAAGAGAAAATCCTTCAACGTAAATGGGAAAAAAATCGTTTATAAGTGTTTAAGCAATTAAACTAGAGAAACAGCTGTGATCAGTCCATGCGCTGGTTCATATTGACTTCGGCAGATATAACAAACCATCATAGTAATAAATAACTTGATTATCTTAACTAGGTAAGAACTAGACTGAAATTACCGCGCTAGAATACCGCAATCCACTTGAATTAATAAATAAAGCAAAGCTCTAAAGGTTACAAGGTTCTCAAGGTTGTTAGATAAAAAAAAAATCCTGAAGTAATCCTGATGTAAAAGATTTAAAAATACAAAAATGTTATATTTTATTTCTTCCAAGTTAGAGAAAAAATAAAAAAAATAAAAAATTAAATAGGAAATACTCAATTGAATTCCAAAAATAGAATATCAAGGTCTTATATCTCATGACAAATTAAATAAATATCAAAACGTTTTACAAGAGTTACGAGAACAACAAAAAAAATGTTCAAACAATAAAAGGAATACTTCTTTCATCGAATCTCCAATATAACTAGACTACTGGCACCTGAAAATCACCAAGCAATTTCAATACTCAGCTGTAAAAACGAAATAGGAAATAAACGCGAGACCTAAAATGGAAACATCGCACATACCGACGGTGGATACGATTATCACGATGCCGAGTATCGCCCCAGCAAAAGCAAATGGAAATCATCTGCAACGGCACGGTGTAGCTGTTACACTACGTTTCTATACAGTCTTAGATACATCGCGCATATGCAGGGAGGATTAACTGCGATGTGGTGAAGTATCGTATATGAAACGGCGCGGTTTTGACAGTTTCAGTACGTTTCTTTAGTATTCTAGAAACGCTGCGCATGAATCGTGGCAACAGTTCTTATTCCTTGGAAGTGCTAGGCAAGTATGGCGCTCTCGTCAAAGAAGATCATGATGTATCGGTTTAGGGAATAAAGTGAAACCGGTTTGACGATGCCGATTTCACACCAGTTTTGGATGATATATCGATACATCGCCCAAGCCTAATGCGCACTACAGAAAAACTCAAAATTATTTCCTCTTGAACGAGGAATGAGTTTTGTGCAATCGTATATGAGGCTCTTATAAAAAAGTTTTTAGGCAATCGTAAAAGAAAAAAAAAAAAAAAGGTAATTATGAACATGACCATATTAAAAGAGTGCAATTATTATTCATCTATTTGAATTGGTTTACTATGAAATCTAAAATGACTTTTTAATCTGTTTATGTAACAAAAACTTTAAAGAACTGTCATTTTATACTATATCACAGGTTATCAATTTGTGTATTTTTTTTTACATTTGGCTAATTAAGTATAGTTAAATTTTAGTGTTTGTTTCATCTATAAAATGATATATATATATTGTATTAAAACAGTAGTTTACAATTTTCATTATTAATTTGAAGATGTTCAAGTTTATATTTCCCACACATTTTCTTTAACAAATAAAAACTGTCCTAGTGCAACTTTTGATCTAGATTGGAGTAGTTAGAAATAATTTTCAACTATTAATAAATTAGCAGTAATCATAGTTTTCTAAATTTTCCACTCTCTGAAAATTTAGAGTAAGGAACAATTAAAAGTGTCAAAGAGATCATGAAAAACTAATTAAAAGAAAAACTGTTTTTTTAAAAGGGGCCTACTGTTAATTTATTTTGTATAACTTACACTTTGGAAGTAATAAATTAAAGTTTGCTTTATAGTTTGAGCTATTTGGTGTTTATATTTCAACAATAGTTTATCTTTATTTTTTGTCCAAATCATTCACATAGAGCACTTTCAATAGCAGGTCTTACGGCTGGTTTTTTTAAACCTAAATGCTGTACCAATCTTTTTCAGTATTTTAAAAGTGATAAATGGAAACAAAATTATTAAAACATCAATCTCGAACAAACTCCGATACAAATGGTAATCGAACAGCGACAAAATGTATACAGACTGAAATAATTTTTATCAAGGATCTTCAGACAGTGTTGAAATGACTTTAAGTTGGTATTTAAGAACAGTGTTACCAGTCAATCCTACTATTTTCTCTGTTTCTTTGCGTTTTCTCGATTTTTCTGGTTTGAAATTACGCAGTAAGCTTGTAATGAGTTTACCCCGACAAAGAATAAATTTATTATCATTATTGCTTCAGTTTATTGCTAGGTTAAATGAATCAGAAATTTAAGAGCCACAAATATCCATCAGACAGCTCCAGAGCTGCCGTCTAATGACTGCTTCTCTAATTACAAATACCACCCCATTTCAAAAATAATAACTGTGGAGATATTACCTTTTTAGTAGGGACGGTAGTATGTGTATATGAGCAAGCAGTGGGGGGGGGGGCATAGTCAGGGAAGGGACCCCCCCCCCCAAAATTGTGTGAAATCATGTTTTACCACTTTCCCTTCTTTTTTTTGTGAAACTTGTTTTGTGTATTTAATGAAATCTTCGACCATACCCCCCCCCCCCCCTCCCCGAAAAATTTCCTACCTAAGGGCTAGGTGTGGGGGCCCGAGGTGCAGTTGCACAGGGGCCCGAAAATCCTGTCAGCGGCCCTGCACTTGATTACATAGATCCTTACTTATTTTTCAAAAAAAAGATTAAAGTCATGAAAATAAATACAACCATTCCAATTTGAATACATTACCTGGTTGGCCTGGGTCTCCTCGAACACCTTGAAGACCATATACACCATCCTTTCCTGGCCGTCCATCCAGACCAGCTGGACCAATCACAGATATCCCAGGAACTCCTTTTTCACCACTAGGGCCTTGTAATCCTGGGTAACCTGGTCTACCTCTAGAACCTGGGATACCAGGAAAACCTAGAATACAAAAAATTATTTTTCAGATAAAATGTCCATATTTCATTTAATAACTGAAAATAATATTTATTTTAAAAATAAAGTTTTTTTTTTTTTTTTTTTTTTTTTTTTTTAAATCAAACCATTGCAAATTTAAATAAGGAAAAATTAAACTGCAAACAAATTCAACAGAGAATGTAGTGTACAAAAATTGTCGTCTATTGTACATAAAAACTGTAAAAATACAGGAAAACTAATGAATATCATAATAGAATAAAAGCAAACACTACCATCTTCTCCTGGTTCACCCTTGAAACTTAATCCAATGGTTCCAGGTTCCCCTGGAATTCCTTGTGGTCCTGGTTCTCCTGATGTACCTCGATATCCTACAGGACCTCGAACACCAGGTTTGCCTGCAATTGCATATTAATTTGTTTTAAACTTGAATCATCAGACAAACATCGTTATGCATTTCCTTCATCTTAATCTTTGCACAGGGTTCCCATTTAAAACACAGAATGAAAATCAATGACTTTTCAAAGACTTTTAAGGACCTAAATAATGTTTTTAAGGACCATTGAAAATTTGTTTTCAGGTATCATCTCTGTACATAAATTTTTAATAAAGTATATTCTACCAAATAAGTTACAAGTTGGTGGATGCATTCAAATATGTTGGAGCGCGGGCATAGCAAGTCCGAGTTGTATTTTTATAACTTTTGCAGTTGCCCACACAATACCTGCAAAAATTAAGGACTTTTAAGGACCTCTAAGTATTTTCAAGGACTTTTAAGCACTTCTAAACACTTTCAAGCACTTTCAAGGCCTTGAAAACAAGTTTAAAAATATTAAGCACTTTTAATGACTTTCAATGACTGTGGGAACCCTGTGCAATTAACTGCATTTCTCTTCCATTATAAAATTATCAAAACTATTTTAATATGAATGCCTAAAAGGTGCATGTCATTGAGAAAAGTAGATATTACCTGGAATTCCTGGAAAACCTCTCTCGCCAGGTACTCCTTGTTTTCCTCTTGGCCCGGGAATGACTTCTCCAGTATCAATTACTATACCAGGACGTCCCTGTAATAACACTCAACTTGTAACTGTAGAGTTTTAGAACTACAGAATCAAATAGTTGCATTCATCAAGTACTTAAACACATTTTAGTACTAACACTCTGTATATAACACTACGAAAACTACACTATCAAACTCAAATAAAATTATTTTATTTATTAAAACAATTACTATTACTGTGAAAGTCCCAACAACTCCAACTACAACATTTATTAAACTACATTATCAAAAACAAATAAATTAAACTGCAAAAAATAACTATACCAAGATATCTTTTAAATAATACTAAAAAAAAATAAACTTTTTAAATAAAATAACAAAATCAAATATTACACAAAAAAAGTTAGTCAAAATAAAACCAAGATATATTTAACATTAAATTACTTATTATCACAAGAATTTTGAGCATATTTAATACTTTACTTAACTTTTCACATTGCAAAGGATATGTATGCATCACACAAGCATACTGCCCTCCTCAGGTCAAACAACAAAAACAAATATATTTTTAAAATACCAAACTGTTCAAACAAAATATAGAGGAAACAGAAATAAAAATATATATATTATTTTTATAAATTGTTGGTAAAATACTTTCTATTTTAATATTCATAAGGTTACATTTAGTTACTAAAGGGTTTTTCTAGAAAATATAAAACTTTTATAGGACACAAGCTTTATTTAAAAGGAAATTAGTCCATGTGCTTTTTTTTTTTTAATTCATAAAATGCATTTGTACTATTATGTAATTCAAACTAGAATGAACGTAACAATTTATTATAAAGCACCAACATAATTGTACATACACTTTAAGAAAATATATTAATTCTTAAAAGGGACGAATAACTTTTATAAAAAAAAAAATTAGCTTACAGGGGGCCCCTGTGAACCAGGAGTGCCAGATAGACCAGCGTCACCTTTAAAACCCTAAAAAAAAAATTACACTTTTATTATTTATTACAATATAATATGATTACAATAGTTCTTGTCATTAAAAAGTCTTCATACTATAAGCTGGTTTAACTAATACTTTGAATGTAAGTCAAACTTGTTGAGCTTTTTGATATTTTTAGTTTTTTTTTTTTTTCAATAAATTAAGCTAAGATTAATTATTAATCTTTATTAGTAGGGATGGAACGGATGTGAGTTTTGCCGGATACCGGATTTCGGATATCCGGGGTACCATGTCTACCGGATACGGATATCCGGCCGGATATTCGGTCTATATACTAAAAACAATAGTTATACGATATGCTATACGAAAAAAATGGTCATGATATGAAGTATTAAGTAAATTATAATTAGTGGTTAGCGCACCGCGCTGCATGCCACAGGTCCATTGTTTGATTCGCAGACTGGGCAAGGTTGACTTAGCTGTTTATACCTGAAAGAAATAAACTGAGGAGGACCATGCATGCTTGGGAACTAAACACTGGGGTTCTGCGTCAGAATGACCATCTGACTGAAACATCTGCTATGTGACACACAAATGCCACAGTCGAGAAAGCTGAGCTGGGCCCAGCAGGCCTTAGTCAACACGGGCTGTCACGCACTGAGTTTATTTTTTTTATTTAAACTTTAGTTGATGAGTGAAAGAGATCTTTGTTGCTGATTTTATATCTTGTAATATTGATACTTTTAGTTTTTCATATAGTTCTGGCAGGGCTTTATCACGAAAATAATTTCTACTTGGAAGCGGATAACGAGGAGCTAGGTATTTTATTAACTGACCAAAGCCTTCTCTATTCACAATGGAGAATGGTTCAGCATCAAGAGCCATTAACTCACCTAAAATTATATTAAAATTTTTTTTTACAATGTTGAAGTGCAAAATATAGCTACTTTCAATTTACTTCATGCATTGTTTATAATTGATAAATGATTACAAAATTATACCGGAGGCATTTGTTAATAACAAAAGATTTATTTTAAATATTTTATGAAATTGAAGTATATATTTTTTTGCAATGCACCTAAAACATTACGGATTTAAAGAAATCTCGTAGAAAACTTAAATTGGATCTATCGGAATATTCCGTCTTTAAATATAAACTTAAAAAATTTCGAACCCAAAATTCATCAACATTATGTTATACCATATTTAAAATATATATTTAATATAAACAAACAAAATTAGTACTTACATATTTTTGCGGTTAAGGCTTTTGTTTTAGGATCATCTAAACTCCACAATTTTGGTACAAATAATTTCGATTCCAATGTTGTCTGCGTGCATTTCTTGTTTTGATGAATTGTTTTTTCTTGTTCATCAATATTTGATGCATTTAGTGAGTCTTTTAAGCTTCGGTGAATTTCCTTATGCACACTCATTAAATGGTTCCATAAGGGTTTTGTGGAAAAGGATTTTGTGCTTTTGAAGGGCACATTTTTTAAACGATTCTGTGGAGCAAGTAACACATAGGGCTTTGCTTTCGTCATTTCCATTAATTTTAAAATACTTCCAAATGGAGAATTTTAAATGAGCCATTATTAAAAATTATAAATTGGATTGTAATTGGAGAAAAATAAAATTCAATGCATTCTAGAGAGCTAAATATAATTCCACATTGTGGCGCTGCTTTAAAGACCTAAAAATTACAATACTTCATTTTACGTCAGAAAAAATATACCAGCTTTCAACTTCTGCCAATGAAAAATCAGAAATTAAACCATACCATTCACAGCATAAAGGGGTAGGGTATTATCGTCGATAGAACAAAAAAAAAGCATTGAGGATTGCGCATTGGCTATTTATTGCTTTTTACTCGCTAGCAAATGTCAGAAAAAAAGCAGGAAGTGATAATAACTAAAACTCTTAAGAAGTCACTTATGTTATGGAAAAAAGTACTATTTATTAGTATTTCGGTTCGAGTTTTACGGAGAAGCATTCAAATATAACATCTGGAATTAATCAGATCATAAACTTGGAATGAAAAGAACATATTGCAAAACACGTATGAAGGATGTGTATGGAAAAAGATTGGAGGAATGGTTTATGCTTATCAATTCGGCTTCAATAATACGGCGCCTCTTTCTGTTTTTGTTTTGTAACTTGACTGCAATTTATGTCCAAGAAAAAAAAATTAGAAAAAAAAAGTGTAGGATGCGGTGTTCCCTTTGTCCGAAAAAGATCATTATTTTTTTCAAAAAATTATTTCTGGTGGATACCTGGTGGTCGGATATACAGCCGGATATCCGAATGAAATTATCGGATGTCCGGTATTTCAAATCGGATATCCGACGGGGTTTTGGATATTGAAAAATCAGCCGGATATGCCGGATATCGGATATTTGCCGGATATCCGTTCCATCCCTATTTATTAGTTTGACTTCTTTACAATGCAGTTATACATCTTTACAAGTCTGCAATAATTTAATATCTAGATGTAACTGTATTAATGTTTTATCTATTTACAGCAGGGTCCCTTCAAGTGAGATAGTGGCAATAAATTATATATTTTTACTTACAGTTTAGTTGATATCCTATACATTGCCCATAATTGCCCACAAAACTATTAGTTTAGAAAAAGCACAAATATTTTCTCAAAAGTATTTATTATTTTTAAAGAGTTAATAAGAAGGAAACTTTTAAAAGAAAATTAAAATACAGGTAAAAACAGTATCTTATTTTGGAATATTAAATTAGTGTAAATTAAAAACAAAATAAGTAAACATCTTAAAAAGTATTCAAATTAAACCTTTTATTTTTTAGTTTCAAAATTAATTTATTTAAAATAATTTATACTTATGATTAAATTTATAATCAAAACCTTCAAATATGCTTTTAATGATAAAGCTTCAATATTTCTTTATTTATATTTACAAATGATACTTAATAAAATATAATTATTTTTTATTTTTTTATTTTTTTTTTGTTCTAGTGCAGGTTATGTTGAAAAAAGAAAACTACAAAAATAAAATTTACACCAACCAGGAGAATCAGCAATACTAATTTTGCCTTCAGCACAAAATTATAGAGCATCTCAATATTTTTCAATACATTACGATTGTAACAAGAACCTCTCAAATATTTAGAACTTAAAATGTTTGTCATTAACCCTCATAAAATCTTAAAACACTATACACTTTACACATTCAGCAATAAAATAACTAGATAATATAATAAGTAATATTTTATTCATTGCTTTTTAAATTAGGAAATAAGATAGTTGTGAAACCAAATTTTTTTACCTTACTTCCGTATCTCCCATCTGGCCCAAAAAGACCAGGCTCACCTTTTGGGCCTTTTTCTCCAGATGCTCCAGGGAAACCAGTCTTGCCTCTTTTACCCTATTAGAATTTTCAAATATACACATTCAAAAGCACAAACTTTAAAATCAAGGATATTTAAAATACTCACAATAAACCTCACTTTTAAGAGTATGTATTAAAACATATTAACAAAAAACATGTCTTTAAGCTAACTTATACCCGATACATAGTAAGTAAATTAAAACACATAATGCAATAAAACTTCAGTCCTTTTACAAAAACACAAAAAAAAAAAGCAAAGGACAAATACATACTCTGGGACCACTCTCACCGCGCTCTCCTTTTTCTCCCTTGGGACCAATAAAACCTTTTGCACCCTAAAATAAAATTGCAAGAGGTCTTACTAAACACAACTTAGAATGCTATCATAAAAGTTTCTGATTATTTAATGTGTATTATTTACCAAATATATTTCTAAATTACAATACCCAATACCATTTTATTCCAGTAGATAAAAACATTATTATTCATTTCTAGTTAAGCTAGTAAATCTTGTTAATTATGTCTAAAATACTACTACTTATAAAACCAAACTAGAATTATAACAGAAATTTAATTTAAGAGATTTCAAATTTTACTGAATAAAATAATCTGATTTTAGATGTATAGTTGATTGTACTGTAATATACAAAAAGCCATTGTTAATTTTCAAATACCATTAAAGACCAATTCTTTAAAAATTTGTCATTTTAATGAACTTTTTTTATTTCCTAGTTGAAATAGAATAGAAAACCAGAAACTAAAGTACAAAAACCTCTACACCATACTAAAGCAAAATCGACATTTTTAGCATCACATTAAAAATTGATTTCTTGCAATATACAAACAAAAATCAGTCATTCAGTTATATTTACATCCACTTTAATTTTAAAAAGTCAACATTTCATAGAATGCAGGCACACATCCCATAACTTTTTAGATTTACATAATTTTTAAATGCATAACTTATTTTAGAACCTTAGCTTAATTAATATGTCTAAATAATTGTAAGATACCCATGTGTAAAAGAGTTTTTTTTTTTTTTAAAAAAAGAAAATATTTAGAAAATGTAATGGCATAACAAAATTGTTTCTTACATCATTTCCATTTCTACCATCAAATCCTTGAGGACCTACATTACCCTTTTCACCCTATAAAATCAAACACAAAAATACTATTTTTATAACTAACTTTACAATACAAAGTACTTATACAACAAAAAGTACAGTAAAAAATCTTAACACATTTGAATAATATTAGATAGCTAACTGAATTTTTTTTAAAAACACAAACAAAATAAAATAGAAACATAAAAATGTACGCACAGAAAAATCAGTGTTAACTAGTCAAATAAGTATTATTTGACCTTTTACGGTACAATTTAATCATTGTACATGAAATAACTATTTAATTAATTTAAAAAAACTATTTTTTTATTTGAAATTTATACATATTTGTAATCAAAATTATATCATTAATTTAAATAGAATTATAATTCATTGTAAAATATCAAAAATTAAAAAAAATTAAAGTAAACCGAATTAAGTAAATATATATTTATTTATTCTGATTCTTCATAATTGCTACAACCTCCATCTTCAAAGTTTACATTACTCTAATCCATTATAGCGTTTATTTCACAACACATTTCGCCTTGTATAGTAAAAATATACATATATATATATATATATATATATATATACATATATATATATATATATATATATATATATATATATATATATATATATATATATATATATATATATATATATATATATATATATATATATATATATATATAAATATTTGTGTGTGTATATATATATGTTTGTTTGTATGCAAGTGTGTATGAACGTGTATGCATGCATATATATATATTTATGTATCACCTACATTTAGGGTAAGAATGTAATGTTTTCAAGAAAAATTAGAACGTGCAATATTTTCACATGAAATTGTTTACACAAATTTAAATCAATATATCTCCTTTATTAAAATCTAAAATTGTGTTCTACAGTATACCAGAAGATTACCATTCATCAGAAATCATTTCAACATTTAGACACTAGTCTCTTCCCCATAGTGCCAATATCAAAATAGTTCAAAAACAATTTGCATTTTACCTTATGAACAGACTTTGCTGATGTTGCAATCCATTTTTCAAAGGCACTGTCAATGCACATTAACAGTGCACTTTCCGGACATAATTTTTTGTAAGTTGCTTCCGTTTTTAAAAAAAAACACTCGCTGCACTGGTAAAAAAAGCAGTTGCGAAATAAACACTGCTCTCACGTGTTCCTTTCAAAAAGACAGTGTGTAAAACTCGGTGCAGGCTCATTCGTTCAAATTCCACTCCCCCAATCACCAAATATGAACCAATAGACGCATTTTGGCGCATGCATAATACAAATATGTCAGAGAATGCCATTATGGTGCAGATAAGGGGCGGGGCGGTCACAGGGGCGGTGAGTTGTATTTTTATAAATTTTGAACACAACAACCGTAAAAATTAAGGATTTTTAAAAGGAGTAACAATATTGCCAGATTCAATACAGTAAAAAATTTTAACTAAATTATTATCATATTTAACAGTAACTTTCAATTAACAAATGAGCTCATCATTATACAAAATGAAAGGAAAAACCAATGACAGGCTAAACTCACCATTCTCTATATTCCACCCCATCACTAAATTAAAAAAGTATTTAATTCAAGTGTGCATCGACACAAATATATAATAAAAAGTTAACTAGAATTTTTTTTAAATTGAATGTCTTGTTCATAGAGATGTCGTATAAGTTTAGAAATGCAGAATATTTTTAAATTTACTTACTTAGAACTTACATCAAACAAAACTCAGTTTTTTCTCTAAAGCTCATTTCAAATTGATTCTTCCTTAAGCATAATGAGGAACTTTCTTGTTTTTTGGTTTTATTTTTAAATAGAAGTAGAGAAAAAATCAAGAAAAACAATACCATTCTTTCAAAAATTTGAGCTCAGATAGAAAGTTAAAAAAAAATTTAGTTTTTCACTTGGCGATTTGGTGGGAAAAAGCCACTTTTGCGCGAGACGTCAATGCGCAGATGATGAACCAGTCTAAAACCTGTTTTAGACGAGAAATGAGCGAGGTTTTTCCTCCGATTTTCGACTTTATCTATGCGTAACCACATCACGGTTTTTTTATGCATTTTTGGTCACGTGACTTTTGCTTTGATTTTGGATAATTTCAAACTCGATTTTTTATTAATCGAAAGCATAAAGATAAAAAAATAATTGCACTGCAAAAATATATTCGTTGAATAGCACTAGAAAATACAAAAAATATTCATTTTCCTCATAAATTTCTGTTCTAAACAGGATTTTGATTCTTGCATTTTTAAGTTTCTCTTCATCTATTTCAGAGAGAGATATGATGAAGACATTATCAATGAGTGCTAATAAAACATTACCTTTTCACCAGGAATTCCATTTGGACCAGGTCGGTTATTGATGTACTCTTCTTCTGGACTTATTCTTTCATATTCCGATCCTGGAGGGCCAGCAGGACCTTGAGTACCTGGAGAACCAGGTTCACCCTTACAAAATTGAGACAGAAAATATATAAATAGATGAAAGAAATAAGAAAGAAAATTAATTACAGGAAATAGCGAAAAGTATTTCCATTTTGGTTACAGGTTAATCCATTAACAATGGTTGGTAAGAAATTTTGCCAAACAACATTTAACTTTTCTTTCTTTGCAAATAATTGACAAAACTGTTTCCACTTGGTGTTTCTTTCTTTCTAAGCATTAACAAATCAAAATGCTGCAGTGCTGACAAATTTTTCGAATACCTTATCAGTTAAAACTTGATTCAAATACAACATTTCTTTTAACATGAATGATGTATCACCATCGTATCGAAAGATATAAAAAAAATTGTTTTACTGTTTATGATCTAATTTTTGTGCTTTATTTTAATAACATGAATCTATTGTTTATATTAATACACTAAAAAAATCTAAAGATACTCATTTTATACACATTAAGTAGACGTCTCGTTATTTTAAGAGTTTGTATAATGATTAGATTACTTATTTTACTTAGATAGCTTAAATATGGTTAAAATGTAAATATGATTTAAAAATAAAATATCTAAGATAAATATTTAATTTCGTAAGAACAAATGGGTGATTCTCTGGTGCTGAGTCACAAGATATTGCAATATTAGGAGAAGGCGGGGCAGAGAGGTCCACCCCTTGTAAATTTACTTATTTTTAACATTTAAAGCTTCAAATCAAGGCTCATAGATGGTAGCATGAGTTAGTTTTATATAAGCCTAAAAAGCACATGGCTATAGCAAAATCAATTATTTTATTACGGTTTAATGTTTTATGCTCCTAAAAGAAATGTTTCGAGTATCAAGTTTTTTTTTCATTTCTTGAGGGAAAAAATAGCACACAAATAGTATTGAACAGTTGTTTTATTTATAAAGGTAAGATATTCTTATTTTTGATATCTAAAGAAAATTTGCAAATATGCAATCTATGTATAATTTTAGAATGATTATTTCATCTGCTTCAGCATGGGGTACAGTGGACCACCCACATGTGGGGCGCAGTGGTCCATGATTAACTGTGCTCCTGAGAGACAAAATTTTCAGCATAATTAAAAAAAGGTTGTTGTTTTAAAAAAAAAAAATTAAAAAAAAAAAAAAAAAAAAAAAACATGTATTGATAACCTATTCATCTTAAATAAAAAAATTAACAAAATATGTTGGTTTAATTTTTCCAAAATTTTGTGATTAGCAAGTAACACGAATATGGCCGTGCAATGAAAATATTTTTGAAGACCATGAATGGTAACTGACCAACTGACATCTCAAGAAAGTAACAAGGATATTCACAGACTAAGTTGTAGTAATCAAAATCTGAAGTACTTCAAATAAATGAAGTACTAACCAAACTCCTGAAGAGGTTTGTCGAATCCCGATAGCTGGAGTTCAGAAATCAAGAAAAGGTAGACAAAAGGGGTCATCAAAAATAATAACAGTACCCAATTAAAAATTCATTAGAAAAAGAAGCCATGAAAAAGGCCATTATAAAGGAAATAAAACAAGATAATGCCATCAAAAGAATCTTTTAAAATTCCATTATCAAAATTTAATGTTCACTGATTTTGTCTACATTTTTATAATTGTAATTTTGAGATAATTAAACATTTATATAATATAACTTTTTATTATAATATATTTAAACATTTGCATTATGTAATCTTGTTAAGTAATATATTAATTAAAAAACCTATTTATACATTATAATTATAGGTTGGTCCACTATGCCCCAAGAAGTGGACCAGTATACCCCGGAGACAGGGTACAGTGGTCCACTTTATGATCACACATAAAATGTTTTATTTTTAAATATGTGAATCGAAAATTATGTTCTAAAAAATTTTGAGGTGAGAAGAAAAGCTTCAAGAGTATGCATGATTATTTTCAGGTGAACTGACTTTTCCATTTAAAAGAGAAAGAAAAGAGTAGAAAAAAAAATAAAAACTGTAAAAGTGAGCCACTGTGCCCCATCCCATAAAGCAAACATCCTCCCAAGGAAGTCCACATCCCTCCACAGAACTCCAAATGACACAGTGAGGTAGTCCTAGGGAGGAAGCCAAAAGGAGCTCCCTTTGAAGCATATCCCAGGGAGGTGCATCCCAAAGAGCTTCCCTGGGAATTATGTCCCAGGGAGGAGCATCCCAAGGATCTCCCTGGTTTGTGAAAATGATTGTGTTTATTAACCCACTGATGGTCATTGGAATGGGCGAAATTCTACAGTTGTTTTCCCTGTAATAATTTTTAAACTATATTTCTAATTCAAATACATAATTTTATTTAATTATTTTAATTTATTTTGTTTTAAATAGGTTGTAAACTATCACCCTAATAAAAATATTTAAAAAATATCTTATTTTAAATTTTATTTATAAATTTAAAAATGTTGTGTATTGCTGGAAAAACTGAGGGTCAAATGACATATAAATATGTGCATGACCGTCAGTGGGTTAAGCTCAAACAAACTGAATATTTTAGGATATTTTTATGATTTAAAATAACCTAAGACTGTATAATGTAAATTGACTCAGCGCACTGTAAACATCTACCCTGTTTCTATTAAAAAATTTACAACTTGTCGAATCTGTGACAAATTAAACAATTTGTCAATACTGTTCTCAAATATTTTCATTTTGAAAATGGTTCATATTCATTTTAAAAGAGTTTGCAATAAAACATTTTATTTCAAATTTCAGAATAAAAAAAAAAATTAGATATATAAAAGCATGTCTAAACGTCAAGTGTATGTAAAAATGCCAAATGTGACTAGCAACTGCTGTGTTGCAACCAAATGTGACTGTTGTTGATAAATGCAGTTTCTGGAAATGCTGAAGGGTTACAATAAGAAATTAGCTGCTGAAATTCCTTTTAAATAGCCAAGTGTTTTTATTGCGACTGTAATAAAATAAAATGAAATGGAACTTTTCAGCTGTGAATTGCAAATACGGTACAGATGTAATATAGGACATTTCTTAGGCATGATTTTATTTGGCGTTTATTTTTTTTATTATAGATAAATGCGGCTTATGGCTACGGATCTTATTTAACTTAATTTTATTATTATTTGTCATTAAATGGTTTTTTATTTACCGTTTTTTTTTTATTTTGATGATTTTTCTGATTGCCAAATGTCTTGTACTGCATTTGTTCCAGCAATACTAATTATTTTGACGATTTTTTTTCTTAAATTTTACTAAGTAATTTTGTTATTAAAAGAATTAAATGTTTCAAATTCAGAGAAAATTTTATTTTTTACAAGTGATAAATGGTATGCAAAGCCTACAAATAAAGTAAGTTTGTATAAGGATTAGCCTTCCCTCAATCATATAGGATGTTAGAAGTGCTATCATTACCACTGTTGGTCTCGCTTTACACATATTCATCTTGTGAAGTCAAGTTTTTACACGCTGAAGCTGACATTAATTTTTAAGCTCTTCATATTTTAACCAGACTGTCTGTTCTGCTAAGTAACTTTTTTAAATATAAAGGTATCTCTTATTGGCTGCTCTTTTAAATGCAGTATGAACCTTTTGTTGCACGTGCGGCAAAAAAATCTAAAGTAACTAATATTTTTATCATACTTACCCTACAGTGGAACAATGACGCATCCTAAGAAAATTTCATGAAGCATGAAAAACCAAATTAATTTCCTTATAAACTTAGTGACCCCTATCAACTTGGAACTAGCAAAATATTGTTGTGATGCACTTCAGTCTTTGTTCTCCCTGATATGTTACATATTCCTTTATATGATGTACTACGCATCTTAACTTGTTTTTTACAAATTTGCAGTTATTTTATTTAGAGATGCACCAAATAGTGATTTTGGCCGAATAACAAATATTCAGCCTATGGACAAGCCAAATACTGGATATTCAGCCGACCGAATATCTGATTATTTTTTCTTATAAAATTCGTCTTAATTACTACTTATCACAAAAATAGGATTATTTTATATTATAAAAACATAGATAACTGGACCATCATTAATGACAATTTTCTTTGTACGGAAAGGTTACACAACAAAAATAGCTGTTTTCATATCTTTAAAACTGTTCAAAAAGTCACATCTTATGTCGAAGGCAAATTTAAGGGCCAATGCGTTCCCTGAAATTCCCAAAAAACCAAAAAATACAACGTAAAATTGCTGTGGATGGAAGTGTCTTATAAGTTTTGAAATTTTTTTAACTACTGTATAAGGAAAATAAAATCATATTTCTTTAGAGTGGTATTCAGCAAGAATAATAAATTGGCATAAAATAAAATAAAAAAATGTATTTCGCTGCCTAAAATCCAGATATTTGGCCAATCCGAATATTCGGTTCAATGGCCAAATACCAAATATTCGGTGCATACCTAATTTTATTATTCTACCATAACTGCATTATAATTTAAGTTTTTGTGATTAATATCAATTTTATTTCTTTAAACCAAGGAGCTCAGAAAACTCAAATGTATTGGAGGCTTCCTTTTCTCTCTCCACCATGTTGCACCTGGAAGGACAAAACATTGTCTTGGACGAAAAAGGATTCAACCAGATACATCAGTCTCATCTCTCCCACCACGGATGAACACCACCAACACTGGAGTAATGCCAAAGCATATTTCAGCTGTGTTCTACATTATACTGTGCTCTGCTGTCGAGTTTACAGTATCATGTGGACTCAACACGTTACTTTGGTGTCTCTTACGAATGTCCCTGCTTCTGACATGATGCTGTTTGTGTAGTATTTGTGCTTATCCATTCCTGCAATGACTTCTCAACCAACTGGCTCTACTTTCTCCTCTACTCACTCATGATTGATCGAATAATATGTAAATGATAGAAACAGAAAAGGCAACTAACTTTTTCTCCTTTAGGTCCTCCAGTTCCTTCACCTTCAGGACCCTTGAAACCTTTATCTCCTGGTAGACCTTGAATGCCCTACAATATTAATTATTGGAATTATATTTCCAATAATTTATATTACAATAATAAACTACAAGAAAATACAACTAATTGCTAGAATAAAAAAAAACTATTTTAAACAATATAATAACAGTATTTTTATATTTGCAATAATTTTTCAACTCTGTTAAATAAAAATTCCTCTTTACAAAGGAATTTCAAAAATATACTTTAATATTAACACAAATTTAAAATCTCATTGTTCAAGCATATAAAATGATCAAAATCCATATAATAAGTTAAATGATTAAATACCAATAATTGGAAGATTGGCATACTTGACATATTAAGCAAAAAACATTTTTTAATTAACAAGAACTTTTCTAAAACAAATCATAAAAGTTCACTAGTATAATAACTTACTTCTAACCCAGTTTCACCACGATTACCCTTTTCACCAGCAAATCCAGAAAGACCAATATAACCCTACATTGTAAAGTAACAAAACTAATTTATAATCATTGAAGAAAAAAAGGTAATTGATCAAAGAACATCAATAAAAAAGTTGAAAAATCTTACAGGAACTCCAGGCTGACCAGGTTCCCCAGGATCTCCTTTAACACCAATACTGTTGATTCCACCTTCACCTGGGTCACCCTAGAAACATTGAAAAATTTCAACAAATCTGTATTCAAGGTGAGTTGACTCAAATTCTTGGAATGTCAGTAGTACAATGTAACGAGAAGCAAGCTTCTGTAGTATAAATTATACAAAGGCCATTCTGCCCATTCCATCTGAGGTCAAGATTCCCAGCCAAAACTAAAAGTACTGCAAACAGGGGCAGTAAATCAAAGGAAAAATCTTAACAAGATAGATTAAAGGTCTCACTATTAGTTGATTTTTGTGCCAACTTTAATTTCAGAAGTGCTTTACATTTAGATAAAAAAAAAAGTACTTTCACAGTGAATATATGGGAAGTTCATATCTTGACAACAAATTGTGATATCGAGTTCAAACTTAGATATTTGACAGCAACTTCAGAATGATGAAGTCAGAGATCACCATCATTAGAAAGCTCTAAAATTTACAGGTGGAACCTCTTTGCTTCCAATTATAACTTTACAAATACATAAAGCAACTGTTAATTATTTATAAAACTTTCATTCATGATGAAATGATTAAAAAGTTATGCACCAAAATGAAAACAAGCATAGAGGCAGCTTTTTTGTGACTGTAACTTTCACAATAAAACTTTTACAATTAAAATTATACTTGAAGCAAGCACAAAAATTTGAGGATCACAAATATTTTTGAAAAATATGAATGTGTATCTCGTCTCATACCTGTTAAATTGAAAGATATTTTTTTTTCTATTAACAACTAAAAGGATAAAATCAACAAGTAAAATAGTTATGTCTATTCCCGACATAATTCCCGATTTCGGAATAATTTCTCAATCTCAGGAAATGCAAAATTAGTAGCCCAAAATATTATGCTATTAGTGCTCTGAAGTATAAATATGGCCAACATATGCTACAATTTATATTGGAACACAGTCATTTTCATAACAAAAGTTTTGAGAAAAGTTAGCAGTACTTTAATCGGGGTGAAAACAGTCAAAATGTAAAAAAAGAGGAAAATAAATGCAATTTTTTTTTTTTTTTTTTTTTTAATTACAAAAAAGCAGTATAAGTGCAGCCATAAATTTTTTCTAAGGGGGGGAGGCAAGTTTAGTCTAATAAAACCCTATAGTTCCAACTAAAAATAATAAAATTGTAGAAAAAAAAACTTCTCATAGAAAAAAAAAAGCAAAAATCTGCCTAGAAGCAAAAGATTTTCACCCTTGTTCAATGAAACATAAAAAAAATTTCAGATTGTCAAAATGCATGCAAAAAGTTAACACAACTACCAAAAAACACATGAAAGACAAAAAGAGAAAACTCGTATATATCTAAAGAAGTTCAAAAACTTAAATGCAAAATGAAAGATAATGTGAAAAAAAAAGTTTCAACTTATGTATTAACATTCTAAAAGAGAATCAAAAGATGAAATTTAGAAGTAATTTTAAAACTTAATTGGTAAATTCATTAAACTTCACTAAACTCCTATATTTTAAAACTGTTCGAAACTTAGAAAAATATTATGTTAAGTGCTTCATCTAAAAGTAGTTAGATATGTGTTTAATTTGTGACTCTAAAGAAATATATTACTTTTGTTTTCATGTTTAGGAATTCAAAAAAATAGTTGAAATAATTTAGTCAAAATATATTATTATTTTTTTAATTTGTGCAAACGAGTCATAGTAGGATAAAATACGAGCCAAAAGAAAAGTTATAAGAAAATCTGGGTATACCAGTAATGATATATTAAAAGTAAATTAAAAGTAAAAGTAAAAAAAGTCAAATTAAAAACTTTGTGAAATCATTTAAAGCTTTCAACAAATTAAATTAGCAATTACATCAATCATTCAGTATCTTAACTACTTTAAAAAAAATACATAGAACAGACAAAATAATACATTGTATATGCAAAATCTTGAAAGTTAAGATTTTTATATTTAAAATAATTAGCATTCGTGTAAAAAATGCTATTCCTGGCAAGATAGTTAAGTTTCTGAGTTTAAAATTCTACTTAATTATAATACTAAATTAAAATTATACATCTTTGTAATAAACTGCTTGAATTTAGATTAGTCATAATTATAAATACAAATGAGAAAACATTTTGCAAATATTAAAAATAGGAAAAAAAATAATATTCATGCTAGAAAAAGACTGCTGTTCTACATTTACAGGCATAAAACAAAGACATTCTAAAGCAAAATTTATATTTAAAGATAAACAAAATTGATTATGTTCTATTAAATGTTAAACTACCTTAAATCCCTGTTGTCCTAAAGGCCCAGGTGCACCTGGTGGTCCAGGTAAGCCAATTTTTCCAGGTAAACCAGGGTTACCCTAATGGAAAATCAAATAAATAATTGAGACATACTTCCACAATCATCGGATCAATCAGATGTAACATCCATATATATAAATAACGCTATAACTCGGCTAGGTAAAATGAACAACCTAGTTAACAAGTACTCAAACATCAATAATATTTCACCTTCTATAGGGCATAGTAAAAAAAAAAAATCCAATAAAAATGTTGTCACAAGTCATACACATGTCCAAGTTTCTTTATAAAATATTTGTTCATCAGTTTTATAAATGAAACTTACGGCTGTTCCATTACAACCCGGAAAACCAGGTTCACCAGATGGTCCTTCACTCCCTGGGAGGCCCTAATAATACAAAGAAAAGTTAAGTTAGGCGTTTAAAATGGCAACGTTAACATAAATCAATAAATAAAGAAGTGATACACACTGGAATGCCATCAGGACCAGTAAAACCGGGGACACCATCATCGCCCTAAAATACAAGATTCAAAAACAAATTTAATTTTCAAAATTTTAAATAATAATACACTATACATAGAGAATTTAAAGAAAGAAATCAAATACCATCAAAGGAGATTATTTTCCTCCGGCTGCTGAAAAACATTTTTAACAAGAAATAATATGGTATATTTCAGTAAAAGAGGGCAAGAATATATTTTTTGTATGAAATTCGGAAACAGCGCTATCCAACGATTTGATGTTGTTTTCCCTCACTATCTGTTAGTGGTTGGTCGGTTGTTTTCAGATTATCTGGCGCCGTGAGCAACATGAGGGCTATAATGCGCCGAAACATTCGTCATTAGACAAGCCAACATACATTTACAAACATCCATGCCTAACACGGGACTCGAATCCGCAACATCTGTTAGTGGAGATAACAACCATTTGAATTGCTGTGATAGTAGTACACTTTTTGTCATACAGTGTAAAAAGTTGTATGTTTTATACAAAATGTACACTATGTATATTTAGAGTATAGTAAGTGCACAATTATGTTAAGTAGTAGCAATCGACTTAAAGCATAATTTCTTATTTTTGCTCCTAGTTCATGTAACAAATCATTTTGTTCATCAGTCTTATTCCAGACCAATATTGAAGACCATTTTACCCTTCCTATAATAGTTTGATTTGTTGTTCTATTGACAGTATGAGTTTGCTTTGGTTTTATTCATAGTTTTTGTTTGTTGTGATGTAATTTTCATAATATTTGCAGACACCTACCTATATTGGTAACTAATATTTATGTTAAGTTATGTTTGGTCACTATCTTCATTTCTACACTACTTACTTGTATGTTTTAGTTACATAAATGTTCTTTTAATTAACTGGTAAAGGAAAGACTGATAAAATGTTTGCTATGCCGAGACATGAATAACCAACAGCAGAATGTGCCTTAAAATGTGATTTTTTATATATATTATATATTTTGAGTTTATTATCAATTAATCTCCATGTCTGCCTCACTGAGGTATACAAATCAAAGTTAGACAAACAAATCAATTTAACCTTGCCAAGTGTTATAAAAAAAAGAGAACCTTAAGGATCACTTAATGGAGCAGTGAAAATTGATTTCTTGGGACAGAAAAAATAGAACGAATACTTTCAATGGTGCTAATTAAGAAACATATGGTTTAAATAAGTCTAACCAAGCTTTACTATTGAAATATATAAAATTTCTTATCTTGCAGTAAAGTGATTCCTAGTTTAGTTCACAAAGAAAATACAGTACACAAGCCTAAATTCAAGGAATGAGAGTTTACCACAATCTTTAATTAATTAAATATATTGGTATAACATAAATTTAGTAGTACTAAATAATACTCAAATGCTTAAGAAATTTTGGAAATGCAAAATGGAGAAGTAAAGTAGCGTCAATTGATAGCATTTTAAATTGAACAATTAGTATTGCTACCTATTAACCTTCAGTTAGATGCAGTTGATCAGACAGGCACAGGTGATTCTGTCACCTGACCCTGCCAACTAGTTGCATGTCAAATATATGAGGAGGGAGACAGGTTACAGAAACTTTATTTTTTATTCTAACGCTATTCCTTATAATGTTCATCAATTAGCAGTTGTATAAATGAACTTACATATTTATTATGTTTTTAAATGTGTCATATTGTACCTGAATTTACAGATCAGCAATATGCGGCCAGCAGAAGTTTAATAAAATCTATCTAACAAAAAGATTATAAAACACTATTTAATGTTGTAATAAAAAATATAACTGCAACATTTTATTTATTTTGAGAAAATTTGTGTATAATAGTCAATAGTAATATATGTATTTGTCAATAAAGAAAGTGTAGATAATCAATTTGAAAACCACCCACTTCTTCATTTTCTACATATAATTAAGTCACAAAATTTTACACATACTTACAAAAAATAGCTTAAAAGAATTTTAGTTTCTGTAACAACATATCACATTCATTTTAGTATTAAATTTGACAGCAAAAAAAAAAAATATTTTTTAAATAAAAGCACGTATTTCAACAACATTGCAGATTTCATTTCTGAAGTAAACTAAAAAAATTTAAATAAGATCTCATTCATACTGAATATAGTTCTGCAATGAATATACTTTAAAATAAATCAATTATGTTAGTTTACCCTGATTCCTTTTGGTCCAAATGCTCCATGATCGCCAACATCTCCTCTAAGTCCAGGAGGCCCAAATGGACCTTCAGGTCCAATTGCACCAGGATGTCCAACTTGGCCTTGTAAACCTGGAAGGCCTGGAATGCCCTGTTAAAAAAAAAAATCCTTTTTACCAGTTGAGAAACTAAGAAATTTTCAATTGTTAGAATGCTAAAATGTCAATAAATTTGATAAACTAATCCCTGTTTCGAAGTTCTAATTTTTCTACAACAAGTATAAGAAAACTGTGACTCAATAAACATGTACTTAAAGTCTATTTTGGCATTCAAGTTCCCATAAAAGTACTGCTTAACGTTTACCCAATAAAAGCAAACCATAATGAAATTTAATTGTATAAACCTATATTCAAATATTTATTTTTAAAAAAAATTACTTATGCTTCAATAATTCTTTAATTAACATAATGCATTTAAGACATTCTACAGACATTTTCAGAAATTTAAATAATCCATCATTTTTGTGTTTAGAAAAGGTTATCAGGGTATCTACCAACTTTGTCAAATACAATTTCTTGACTTTTCTTGACCTCAGAAGAAAATTTCTTGACCTTTTCAGAAAATTTTGCAACCGTTTAAATAATCAATTTGCCAAAAAAATTACAAAGGCAAACCATAAAAATGTAATACTTTTAAAAAGACAACAATCAGAGATACAATACAACGTACTTGATCTATATTGAAGCCACAACTATGAATGTTCGTACAGTAGATTTTTCGTGCAGTTATATAAAAAAAAAAATTTCCCCCTCCCCAAAATTAACTTTTTTCTTCTTCTCTCGGATAGAAATATATGAAATATATTACCAATATAACAATGGTTGCTGCACTAATTTGCTGAAAAAAACTCACTGAAATGCTTAAAATTCTGTTTTAATCACACTAGAAAATTAGAGAAATCCACGTGAAAGAAAATAGCAAGAACAATAAAACATTATATCATAAAATTTAGTATTGTGAATGATAACACTAAGCAACACCAATTTCAGCATATTTTTTTCATTTTAGCAATCTCAATATCTAATGACTGAACTTCCTCCTCCTATAGGAACATAACAGCAAACAATTTGTTCATTAATGATAAAAAGAACTCATAGTAGATGAAAAATCTGACAAAGTCGAAGTGTTTACAGTTGCTTCACATTGTTTGCTTGCTTCAGCAACAAAAACATTTTCTTGGGATGGTAATAGGATGCTATTAGTAGCATTGTTGGATGGAATTACATGTGGTGACAAAGACTGAAAATTAAGCATTCTTTGCTTGCCTGTTAAAATTGCACAGGCTAAGTCTTGATGTATTTTTGATGAGATTTCACCAACACCATTTCACTATGACTGGCATTAAATTTTGATTTGCAAAATGTACAATATCCTTTATATTTGGACAGTAACACAGGCATTAACCACTTGGCTAGACCTTTATCAGATTCCATCCAGTTTTCTCGAAAAGTACATCAACAACCAACAATAGGTTTGAGGCCCAACAAGGTTGTCCATTTATATTTCCTGACCATATACAATATATATATATATACTCGCATGAAAGTCGAGAATGTGGGCCAAAATGTTCACTAAAAAGTAGGGGGTCAACTTATATGCTAGGGAATGAAGATTAAAAAAAAAAAATGTTTTAAACAAAAGGGATAGCAACTGACTTTCAGAGAAAGCGCTTTAATCATGCCGCGATTTGAAGAAAACCGGAAGTCCGTTCGACTCCGCTGTGTCGTTGCTTTCCAATAATTATTCCTGAACTTAAGTTAATACTTTAAAGCAAAAAGTAAATAAAATAAAATAATCCGAGATGAATTTTTTAACTTGCTTCGAGATTCAAAAGTGCGGGAAGTCCGTAAAATAATCAAAGTGACGTTGCATTGTAGGTTCTTATTCCTCGTGAAATAAATGACTTTAAAAATAAAAAATGCACAATTTATTACATAAGTAATTTTAGTACAGGAATTTATAGCGATAATAACGGCAACTCAATTAGTTGGTTGTATTCAGATTATCTGGCGCTGTCAGCAACACAAGGGCTATAATGCGCCGAAACATTCGTCATTAGACAAGCCAACATACATTTACAAACACCCATGCCAACACAGGACTCGAACCCGCAACCTCGCGGTCCAGAAGCTAGCACGCTAACCACTATACCGTTTGGTCGGCGGCAACTCAATTAGAAATTACGATGTAGTGTTATAAAAAAAAAACCACAAATAAGTGCTGTTAGGCCTAGCTATCGGCAAAAGTTTCAGAGGAATTTTTTCACCTATCATATTTTTATTTTTTTTCATGATTCTTGCTGATTAATATTTTATAAATAAGTTAATAAAATGTTCTTGCCGATTCGTAGATTTTTATCGTAACTTTTCGTGTCGAAAATACATTTAGAAAAAGTTACGAAACTCCTCCATTCACACTTCGCCTGTCGATCCCGTATAGCAAGTTCACACTTGCATACCGCAGAAGTGTTCCACACATTATAGTTCTACGAATATTTAAACTTCACAAACTATATTTAACATTCAAAGTTACACCACATTTAACAAAAATAAACTCTGGAATCCCGAGTATTTCTAAATTAAAAAAAAAAAAAAAAAAAATAGTTCTGCCGTTTATATGTCGGGCCGACAAAGGCCGGTTTTAGAGGAAGGAATGGTTGCAATAAACGCTATATGTTCATAAAAAATTTCTCACATCATTTTGGAAAAAAATTGCCTTTTTCAGCAAATGTTTGTTGGAGAATTTTTTGTCGATTTTTCTTAGGGAATTACCGAATTTTTCAGTTTGGCAATCAGCGTGAAAATTTCGTGACCTCTGATCTGATTTCTTGACTTTTTCGTGACTTTCTTGACTTTCCTGACTGGTAGACACTCTGGGTTAATTAGCTATCCCTAAAAAAATATGCAGGTGTGGTTTAAACAAGTTTTGCTGCAAATCCAGTTGGTTGGTTGATTTTGACATTATCTTGAGCAGGATTTACACTAGGGCTAAGCTGTGCACTATTACAGAAATTACACAACATGCATGAGAATACTATACGAGAAATGCAATCTGTACTATTGCTTCTGTAAAACTTAAAACTTTTCACTACAAAAATTTTCTGTAAATATTACTTTTGTTTATTTCTTGAAGTTATACCTATTAATAGAATAATCAAGTAAGTAAATGGAAAAAGTGCTTATTTTTTTTAAAGTTCCAAAAAAGTGATACACTTAAGTTTTATTAAAAACAATACATTAAAATATGTTTTTTTTACTGAGAAAAACCAAATCTTTAAATTTTAGAAACAAAAGTTAAGTCTTTTCTAAAACAGCATTTTAAGTAAACTTTTTAAAGCAAAAAAAAATCTACTCACAGGAAGACCTTTTTCTCCTGTACAAATACAGGGCTGTACAGTGCATCCTTTACAAGCCTGTAAAAATAAAAATAAATTAGTAAAAAAAAATTAATGAAAATTTTCTACAAGACATCTGCATTAATGGGTTTTGAGGAATATGGCTTAGTAGGAATCTAGTGAGTGTAGATTAGTGAATGAAGACATAATTTATCTTACTTAAATTGTTACTTCTTAAATGTTTATAAATAATCAATTTTTTTAGACATTCCGGTAAAAATTTTTAAATTATGACCTAAAGGTATGTTTTAAGATTGTTTTGAAGTAACAGAATGAATAATAAGGAGATGCAACTGCACTCAATGTCCAAGTCAACTTGGTAACAAAAAACTTTCAATGTTATTTGAAAAATACAAACCCAAACATAACCTTTTCCTTGTACTTTGAAGGGTTATTTGCCGATTACATGACGATAAAAATTAATCTGACTTTAATTAATTCATCTTATTTTTTGTCACCATTCCCAAAGCAGACACTCAATAACATATCCAAATTACTGTCGCAAACAAAAGCCATCTTCAGTAAAAAAAATTACAGTGCAGCCAGTGAAAATTTACTATTGGTAAAAATAATTGACATTTTCAAAACAAAACTGAAATTGCATTAATTTCTCACCCAACTAAGAGTAAAAGCGTAATTATAGAGTAATATTATAGAGAACATGCACAATATATCACACATAAAATCCCAAACATAAAATTTCAGCTCAGCATGAAACTGTCAGAAAGATAGCTGGATAAGCAGTTTCTGAGCTGACTAGGTTTGATACTCTTCCATTAGCCAGGTACCAAAGAGAAACCGCTAAATTGCTAACCTAACTCCTTCAAACTAACAACCTTCAAATCATTAACAATTCCTGAAACAAACTGTAAACATTTAAGCTTGGTAATGCATTTACACATCGTTTAAACGAGTACAAATTTAGGCTTTGCACAAACTAGTATGTGGCTAATGAAAGAATGCCCCAAGATTAGACTATTAAATATATTCCAACAGGTTTTTCAGTTCCTAATGTTTAAGTATATTTGAAAATCGTAAATAAAAGTAATAATGAGACTAAAGTTTACCGTCTGTTTCAAATAAAAAACTTAATTGAGTAGTATGATATACAAATCAATTTATCCCATTAAAATATATATTTTGCTTCTTAAGAACTGAAATAAAAATTTGGTGAAAAAAACTACATATTTTTACAAGTTAAGATTTGGGGACAAAATATTATACGATAGAGTACTTAGGTGGATTGCTGAAGTGTTTCAAATTTATCAAGCACTTCAAAAAATAAAAGTAATCGGCCCTCTTCTGTTAGACGGGTACCAAATAAAAATTGCCAAATTTCAACATCCCATTCAAACAAATAACATCCAAATCATTTATAATTTCTATAACAAGTCCTTATAGGGCTACAACAAACCATAAATAAGCTTGGTGATTCATTTATGCATATATAACATTTAGGCTCTGCACCAACTGGTACCTGTTAAACGGAAGAGTACCAAGTAATCTAGATATCCAGAACTTGTATACCAAAGAAAAACTGTATAATAGGCAGATTCTGTATGAATATTGAAACTAGGTATAAAAATGTTTTTCTTCTTCAGACTGGATAGTGTGTTGGTGTACCAAACTCTAACTAATAATCGGAATGAATTCGGGAAAATCTATGTAAATTATTAAAAAAAAGTTATTAACATTGCTTTTTATACAAGAAAGTTCGTTTACTTTTGATTTATTTTACTTTATCAAGAGTAGGGTTCAAATGTGTTACATGGTGGCAAAGATAATTCACCAATGAGGAACTTGCACAGGTAAAGAAAATGAATATTTTTTATATTTTCTTGTGTTATCCAACGAATATATATTTGAGCAGCGCAATTATTTGTTATCTTTGTGCTTTCAATTAATCAAAAATCGAGTTTGAAATCAAAGCAAAGGTCATGTGACCAGAAACACATAAAAAACAGTGACATAGTTAAGCATAGATTCCATCGAAAATCCGAGGAGGAACCTAGTCTAAAACAGGTTTTAGGCTGGTTCATCATCTGCGCGTTGAAGTCACATGCAAAAGTGGTTTCCAGCCAAATCGCAAAGGGAAAAACTAAATATTTCTTTTAACTATCCTCCCAAGCTCAAATTTTTGAAAGAATGGTATTGTTTTTCATGATTTTTTCTCTACTTTTATTTAAAAATAAAACCAAAAAATGTGAAAGTTCCTCATTCTAGGAAACTGGCAAGATTTGTTGTTTCGATGTCGTCAGCGGTATTCCGGAGTCGTGATTGGTTAGAATTACTGTTGTTTGTGGATAACGCCAAATACATACTCTTTTCGCCAAAAAAACGCTTAATTTTGTCTGGTGATAATTGATATAGTTACAAATGTGGAAAACTGCATGAGTTACATTTTCCTCTTCATTTCAATGTTTATCGTCTGTCGAAAGCTAAAACCAGTTGAAGAACGATTGGTTTTATCTTGGTTACATTATAAATTTGAGTTATATATGGGTATTTTTAGTGGGAATGCAGAAACCATGTTTTAAAGCCTAGATTTTTAACAATGACAGTTCTTTTAAAATAAATTAGATAACTTGCGATAAATTGCTTGCATATCAAATAAAATAATCTTTTGCTACTTTGGAAATTTTACTCTGGATAAAATCCTTAGAATTTTAACACATTCACTACTGATCACGTATCAGCGCGGAATGTCTTGTTATTCTATAGTAGTCTGTCCTGATCAGACTGGACAAGATCAGCAGACAGATTGTACCCAGCTAACCTTACGGAGGAAAAGAAGACAAGATGTATCTAATATTTATGTCACATGACATTATTTTGTTACTTTAGCTAATGCTAGCATGAAAGGAAACTCTGATCGGGTACAGTCTGATCAGGACAGACTACTGAGGTGTAACAAGACATTCCGCACTGATACGTGATCAGCAGCAAATGTGCTAGCGTATAACTACATATAACCTTCCGGGAGAAAGGATGGAAGATTTAGGTGTGAGTATCTTTAATTAAACATAACTTTTTATTTATAGCGTTTGTGATGTTGGGATTAAAACCCATATTCCAATAAAAATTGGAACTACCAAAATAGTTTATAAAATATGAGTTTTAGGATGCGCACACCTTACTTTTTAGAGTTTGATACTACAAAGTAATTTTTTTTAAAAAAGTGAGATTTTGGGGGTGAAATGCTACAAATAACTGCCCGAAATAGGTAGGGTTTTTTTTTTAGGCTCAATTGGCCATAAGGCCAATGAAATAGGTCGTAATTTTCCTTTTAGAGCGTGAAGCTAGCGCATACCTTACTTTTTAGAGAGTTTTACAGTACCAAGTAATTAAAAAAAAAGAGATTTTGGGGGTGACATGCCACAAACGACTGCCCAAAATGGGTAGGGGTATTTTTTTAGGTTTAATTGGCCGCAAGGCCAACGAAATAGGTTGTATTTTTTCTTTTTAGAGCGCAAAGCGCGCACACACCTTAGCTTTTAGAGTTTTTATCAAGTGATTAAAAATATAAATATTCTGTTAGGGGTTAAATATTCGGCATTGATGTAAAAGTTTAATGAAATTTTACCCCTTATAAATTATTTGAAATTAAATTTTAATCGCTTAAACTATTTCTCAATTATCGTTTAAAATTTCCCCCCGGGATTTTTTAACATAAATGTAATTGAAATCAAAAGCGAAAACACTTAATCTTGCTACAACTTGCATCACAGCCATAGCTTAATGGCTTTGGACTTCAACCTTCCTAAACCACAAATCATGGAGCAGGTTCAATTCTCAATTTTATCAATTTTTGCTGTTGTTTTGGGTTTGCCAGTTCATTTGAAATCAAGGTGTTTTTTGCCATTTTGGATTTGCTTTAGTGTCGGAGTTCGCCATTGCTTACGTTTTGTGGAAAAGTTCTAAAAACGCCAAGAGCTATCATATAACACAATTTAACCCAAGAGTAGAATTCTCAAAACATTATGCATGTCAAAGGCTTCCTAGTTGTTAGGGTACAGATACGTATAAAAGAGTCATGACGATTTTTTAGTATGTTAGGAAAATAAAGCAATTAAACAATATTTATGGCATGGCAGTAAAATAGTTTAAAGAGCAAGATTAATGGTAGCAATTTGTAAATATTCAACTTTAAAACAAAGCAAATATAATAAGTTACCAAAAATACAAGTGACCCCCAAGAATTTATATTTAAGTTACAACTAAAATAGAATCATATATTCAGGTAAGTTGTTCCATATTCTTTTTCAATTTATCTACTTTAAAAGCAGTTTTTTCTCACTTGCTATTTTTTAAAACACTTCATATTTTAGTTTGGATAAAATTTGTCGAATAAAAAGCGTTAGAAAAATTATTACTTTACCAATCACTAATTTGTATTTTGTTTTAAGACTTGGAAGTGAGGTGAACCATAAACACCAAATAAGTGAACTTTGTTAGCAATGCTTACTTGTTTTTAGCATTTCTCTTGTGCTTCCAAAGCCATTCATCTATAGAGCTTATGCATGGTAACGCTTACTCAACTGTCATGTTTACAGGAATATGAAATACCCATTGTAATTAGATAGAAACCAAAAAATATGAAAGTAGAAATATAGACTTATATTCATAAATGTTTATATCTACGTATTTGCATGAAGGAAACAAATGAAAAATTGGCGAAATGTGTTCAATGGATTACGTTATGAGATAAACGTTCGGAGGTAAACCAACAAACCAAGGGTGAGTGTGGAGAGCAAGAAAGCTAATCTCTTATAGATCAATCAAAATTGCCTCATATGACGACATTTAAAATTTATATCTGAATCGTGAATCCTCACGGGGTGGAAATTTCGATATTTTGAGGGCAGGTACGTAACCAGAAAATTATTTCGGGAGGGGATATGAAATCAAATATTGTGATACGAAATTTATCTTTTAAATTCAATCTCGCATATACATAATTAATAATTATACGTGGGAATTTTTCATTGCGCTCTTTAAAACAAGTAAAAATTTAGTTGGTTGGTCGGTCGGTCGGTTGGTTGGTTGAACTCCCGGCTGGGAGTGGAAAGGAAGGACTTTGTGAACTAGCACCAGCTTCCGCGTACATATGTGAGAGAACCACCTCTCTGGAAGAGGTTGAAGTTAAAAAAAAGAACTAATAAAAATAAGGGGGGGATATCAAATCATTTCGGTGTTGTGAAATTGCCATTTCCAAGTAAAAATTTGCACAAATCCAATAGTTTATTACGTATAAAAAATATACGTAGTCACAGTTAGGTTTGCATTGGAAATCAATAAGGAACACTTTCAGAAACAACAAGGATCTTTAATACGAAACATAGGCCAGATAGTCCGGGGAATAGAGACTGAAAAAGGGGTCTTACCTTGCAAAAGGTTATGTAGTTCTGATTTTTTAATATGTTATAAAGGTCGGTCCCGTGGTTTATAAACCAAGTTTTCGACCTCCTTACCCTTGTGGTTTCTCCGTGGTGCGCCAAAAACTGAGCCGTTTTTCAGTTTATCCGTCATAACTCTTTGTCAATGCATCTTAGAAACAAACATTATATTCAAAAGTTGTAGAATATTAAATTATCTACAACTTTTGTACACTAAGTTTTTTTGTAGACCTATTATGTAAATAGTTATGCCGAAACAAAGTCAAAACTTTTTCTTAAAAATGCTATTTTTTAAGATTTGTGTCAAGTTTTTTGATTATATCTTCATAATAGTGCATTTTAGAGAAAAAGTTTGTGAATAAAAGTTGTAGAGCAATAAATTTCCTACAAGCTTTCTATATAAACTTATTTTCTAGGACTAATAACAAAGGAGTTATTCTGCTTTGTGTATTTTCCATGCTGCACCACAAACAAATACGTTTTTCAGTTTATAGATCATAACTCTTTCGCAATGCATTTTAAAAACAAACATTAAGTTTAAAAGTTGTAAAATATTAAATTTTCTACAACTTTTGTGAACAATTTGCTTTTGTAAAGCTATTATGTAAAGAGTTACGTAGCATCAAAGTAAACACTTTTTCGTAAAAATGCTGCTTTTTTAAGTTTTTTACCGAGTTTTTCAATTAAATCTTCATAACAATAAGTCGTAAGGAAAAATATATTGTACAAAAGTTGTAGATCTATAAATTTGCTATAAGTTTTATACAAAAAAGTTACTATATAGGACTAATAACTACGGAGCTACTCTTCTTTGAAGGTTTACGAGATGATAACCTATAATATTTTATGTATAGGGAGGGGTTTAAAAATAGCTTCTTACTGCATAGTCTGACAATTTTAATAAAAAAATAATACAATATATATATAATACTAATGATAATGTAAAATAAAATGTGGAAATATATTAAATAATGTATATATCTGTAGATAATAATAGTAATATAAAATTTACCATTTTGCCGTGATGCACCAAAAATGTCTGCATTCGGAAATAAAAATGAGAAATAGACTGCATTCAAGTGGCTAATTGGGGTACAGCTACGTGGGGTACAGATCTTTTGAGATAGAATAGAAAAATCACAAGGGTGGCATTAGTGACATGTAAAGGAATTCTTTTAAGGACTCAGTTTCCGCAAAAACACCATATACTGTTGATTGAGATTTGCCACTGCCGAATTTAGGGTAGAAGATTAGAAGAACCGAAAAACCATTCTCAACCCTCCCCACCACTAACCATCCCGACAGAATATCAACCACTCATAGTTACTTAATATTGGAATACATGCGTTATAATGTTGGCTGCTTCATCATATCCAATATTACAGGAATTTACAAAGATCTTCCTAGATCCTAATGCCAGTGTTTCAAGCATCACCGAAGCAGTATCAAGCATTCTTGTTGCTCTCTTTGGTGGTCACAGGGCAACAACTTGAAATGCTTTGCGTTATAAGCAATTTTCAAAATCAACAACTGGGAGCAAGTTAAATCTGTCAAAGCTACCTCCGACCCAAGAAGCTGCTACGAACCATGTCTTTCGCACATACATTCAAATAAAGACATGGATGGGCCAATTGAAAAATCCTCTGGTCTGTAGGTGGAAGATGGACAGTAAAGGACTTCTTCCTATTACAGCCACCAGGGATTCAGCTCCTCAATCAATTCTAACCTACATTTTCTGCCAGCGCAACATAGGATGCACTATGGCTTGCGGTTGCAGAAAGGCCGGTCTCAAGTGCTCCATAATATATAAAAACTGTCATGGACAAACCTGTGACAATACAGCGAACATCATAATTGATGACAACGATGAAGACGACCCAACAGAACTCTTAATTCAAGAAGTAGCGGAGGAACTAGCCGAGCCTTCGCGGGTAAACGAAACTAAATTTAAGAATTTATAAGTTTTCTAAATTGTAAGTTTTATTGATATTACTATTATTATATATAGATATATACATTTTTATAATATTTATATTTTTTGATTTATAATACTATTATTTTAATACCTATATTGTTTTATTTTTTATTAAACTTGTCAGGCTTTGCAGTAAGAAACTATTTTTAATATTAGATCTTACCAAGTAGTTCTTTTGTTATTAGTCCTATAAAATAACTTTGTATATAAAACGTAGCAAATTTAGGGTTCTACAATTTTTATGATATACTTTTATGGATATCATCTAAAAACTCGACAAGAATCTTAAAATGGTATTTTTACGAAAGAGTTTTTGCTTTGATGCTTTTCATACAATTTGTTTTTCATACAATAGTTCTACAAAACAAATTTTGCACATACATTAGTAGTAGAAAATTTAATACTCTACAACCTAAAATATAATTTTTCCCCTATAAAATGCAGTGGAAAAAGGATATGATCGGTATACTGAAAAAAATTCAAAATTTCAGAATTCAGAAGGTTTTTGGTGCACCATGGCAAAAATGGTAAATTGATATTACCGTTATTGTATATAGATATATACATTATTTAATATATTTCCACTTTTTATTGTACATTTTCATTAGTATTATGTAAATATTGATTTTCTTTTTTATTAAAATTGTCAGACTATGCAGTAAGAAGCTATTTTTAAACCCCTACCTATACATAATATATTATAGGTTATCATCTCGTAAACCTTCCAAGAAGAGTAGATCCTTAGTTATTAGTCCTAGATAGTAACTTTTTGTATAAAACTTAGAGCAAATTTATAGATCTACATTTTTTGTTTAATATATTTCTCCCTACGACTTATTGTTATGAAGATATAATTAAACAACTCGGTAAAAAACTTAAAAAAGCAGCATTTTTACGAAAAAGTTTTTACTTTGATACGACGTAACTCTTTACATAATAGCTTTACAAAAGCAAATTGTACACAAAAGTTGTAGAAAATTTAATATTCTACAACTTTTAAACTTAATGTTTGTTTTTAAAATGCATTGCGAAAGAGTTATGATCTATAAACTGAAAAACGTATTTTTTTGTTGTGCACCACGGAAAATACACAAAGCAGAGTAACTCCTTTGTTATTAGTCCTAGAAAATAAGTTTATATAGAAAACTTATAGGAAATTTATTGTTCTACAACTTTTATTCACAAACTTTTTCTCTAAAATGTACTATTATGAAGATATAATCAAAAAACTTGACACAAATCTTAAAAAAGTAGCATTTTTACGAAAAAGTTTTGACTTTGATGTGACATAACTATTTACATAATAGGTCTACAAAAAAACTTAGTATACGAAATTTGTAGATAATTTAATATTCTACAACTTTTGAATATAATGTGTGTTTTTAAGATGCATTGGCAAAGAGCTATGACGTACAAACTGAAAAACTGCTCAGTTTTTGGTGCACCACGGAGATCTCACAAGGGTTAGGAGGTCGAAAACTTGACTTATAAACTACGAGACCAACCTTTATAACATATTAAAAAATCAGAACTACATAACCTTTTTTACAAGGCAAAATGTCTCTATTCCCTGGACTAAGAACGTTTTGCTGTTTGTTTGCTAACTTAGCGAATGATTGCAAGTACATCATTGGACTGGTGATAAAGCCTTTCAATGTAGACATAAAAATACCTCTTATAGCATGGAATATATTAATTAAATAACTAAAAAATTAGGGCATTGCTTAAATACGAGCCTAGAAACGAACCTATATGTGTTGTATGCAAAAAAATATTTACTTTAATTTTTCAAGTGGTTACTAATGTTGAAAAGAAATGGCTTAATTTGGGATTTTTAATCTCCTTCATCAAATTACCATCGTTTCACTTAAACTTCATGAGTCTAGTAAAATAATAGAAAATATCGATGTGTGATAAATTCATATTGGATCTAGAATTGAAAGAGATCAACTTATAATTTCGCGAGGGGATATATCCCCCTATCCCACCTCCTGACTACGAGCCTGTTTGAGGGGCAAATTTTATAGTTAATATAGTCACCAAACTTATCGAAAGTAAGCGATATATTTGTTCCTATCTAAATTAACAATTTCATAAGCAGTAAAAGATATAAATATTTGTAAAATTATCAACCTTGAATTATAGTTACTTAAAACATTTCGCAGTTATAGTAGTACAAAGGAAAAGGTTATAATATGATGCAACGTAATTCTAGAGTGTGAAGAAGCGACCTTTTAATTACAGTAAATCATCATCAATCTTTAATTAGAATTTTTGGGGAATTATACTAGACAAGATTTAACCATCAGTGCCTCTCGCAGAGGCGTACTGGGACATAAAATCGGTTCAGTGATTTTAGATACATGCCGGCCCAAATTTTCAATAATAAAATTTTATTTTTAATAAAATAATTCTAATAATTAAATAATCAATACATTTTATTATTTAAATAGTTATACTTATTAATAATTAATATATTTTGTTATTTAAATATTCACTAGGGGGCTTTGCCCCCTGCTCGCTAACGCTCACCAACCCCCAAACGCCTCGCTGCGCTCGGATTGAGCGGCCTTGCCGCTCGAATTTGTGGTTAAAACATCTTGCTGCGCTCGAATAGGTTTGCCAGCCATAAAAAATGTAACCAAATTTTTATAAATCTAATGTAAGGCCTAATAGAGAAAACACCCAAATTGCAAGTTTCATAATAGAAAGCTAAATATACTATCCGCCAACATTCTGACTTAAGACTTCATCAGCTATGCCCTTACATTGAAGTCCCAATATCTTTTATTTATTCTGATAAGTCGCCCCGTTAGAAACGACGTCCAACGCGAGGCATTTTCTGGATAGAAATACTTCAAAATAATAATTACTCTAATACAAAAATGCTTCAGAAAAAAAGAAAAAATCAACTTTAAAACGAAGAGTTTAAAAAGAGCTTTAAAATTAGCAACGGGTTTGTTGTTTACATATACGTAAGGATGTTGCCATTCATATATTCAAAATCATTGAGGCTTTGTAGTAGCTTAATGATGAAAAATATTGAAATTTAACTAATTAATAAAGTGTTAATAAATTATTTTGGCACGTTTTGGCAAATCTACAGCTTATTTCCTTTAAAATGACACCTTGATCATTGAAATTGGTTGAGCAGTTTAGGCGGACGGACTAACCCCAAAAAACGTATTGCCTATTAAATATATAGATATTTAACAATTAATTTTATTTAATAATTTTAATACTTGCATTGTTGCAAAAACTAGTTTAATTAAATCAAATTTTGTCTGTTTTTACTATTTATATCTCCTTGGAGTGAACTTGCTTTCATTAATTCATTGATTGTTGTTTGCAGCAAAAACTAAAACAAGAAATCTAAATTATAAATGAAACTAGTAGGTTTATTAAAAGATAACATTCTAAAATGATAATATATCTTTAACCTTAAAGGTTATAAAATAAGTGAAAAGTAATACGATAATATATAAATTTTAGTACACCTGCTTTACTTTGTACATCTTATATCTCAACCAAACAAAAGGCCTCACAGGGGAGAAGAGTGGGGGGGGGGGGGGTTGCCGGTATTTTAATGTATTGAGCTTTTAAAAACGTTAAGGTAAGCATCTCTATTTTTATTGAAAAACTAAAAAAAATACTTCCGTGCCAGACCGGCCCATTTTATACAGATACTGACCGGCCCGGTGATTGCACAGGAGAACCCTATGGCCAGTACGCCCCTGAACTCACGCAAAAGAGCGTTCAATAAAATTTCCTTTGTATTTAAAAAGAAAAAGTAACGTTAAACATAAAAGTAACAAAAGTAAAAGTAATCAGAATTTTTGAGTGTTTCACAAAACTTAAAAAGTACTAGAGACAGCTTTATTTGTTGGAACCCATACGCAGAGACGAAATAATGGAAGTGTTCTGGAACATAATCCATTCCAAACCATCGTCTGGAGAACCGTAATCAAGGGAGTAATTATATATGGGGGGGGGGGGTGCAAGTGAATTGTTTGCATGTGATTGAAAATTCGCAATACGTTAAATCTTTACAAAATGCACATCGTAGAAGTGTCCCACACATGTTTGATGAAATTTGGATCAGAAGAGTGATCAAGCTTATTTATAGGGGCAATATTCATATTTTTTAATCTTTTATCCAAAGCAAAAGTTTAGTAATATTTGCCATAAGTATCAATAAACTCTATTTAGAAATTAATATTTCACCATTAAAGATTTGTCTAGATCAAGTTAACGTAATTACAGCGAAAAAAAAAGAAATTTAATTACCTTTTGCGCTCTTAAAGAGCTTATTAAACCAATTCACCATATTGCACCCAAAGACCAAATCTTTTTAACATCAGTACTGAAAATATTTTTTTCAGTCTCATGAGTTATTGAACGTCAGCTGACGTCCAATATTACTCATGAGACTAAAATAATTGTCTAGAGGTTCTGTAGAAAGGTGGGAAAACGATATTACGTGGTAAATGCCAATTCAAGATAACGATTTAATGGGAAAAGAGTTTTGTTCTTTAAGTGAAATATGTTAAATTGGTTTAATAAGCTCCCCAAGAGAGCAAAAGATAATTAAACTCCACTTTTTTCACTGTGAATATCGCCCTTTTAAGTAAGCCAGAACACCTCTAGTGAAATTTCATCAAACAAGTGTGGAACGCTTTTACGATATGCATTGTGGAAGTATTTAATGCATTGGGAACTTTCCACCACTTGCAAACAGTTCAAAAGATGGGACAAGCAATTTAGCCCTTAGAATTCATCAAAAACTCGTATTAAGTATGAGAATACAGTGCCAAGTAAACACTGATAACAGGGGAGATTATATCTTACACTATTGGTCAACTCCTTGAGTTGCGTCATATTTAATATAAATGCATCTATACAACTGCACAATAATAGCACTCCTTTCTTTTGCATATGCCCCCACTGTACACTTTATATTTCAATTTCTGACTGAGCTGTTTTATTTAACGTTATCTATAATAATAAAACAAGCTGTGTGTCTGTCTGTCTATGGATCGATAGAAATCTACTTGAAATTGGAGTAAAGCTCTGAAATTTATAGCTTAAGTAGTTTTGGTCTTCTAATTGTATACATGTCAAACAGAATGTTAACATTTTAATTAGTTCTTATTTAACTAATTTTTTTTTTCTTTACAAAGGGACTTCAAACAGAGATATAGCTCTGAAATTCTCAACATAAGTAATTTTGGCCTTCTAATTGGACTTTTAAAAAAAAGAATTTCACATTTTATTTAGTTCTTTTTTAATTAATTAATAAATATTTTACAAAACGATTTCTAATAGGGCAACAGCTCTGAAATTTTCAAAATAAGTAGTTTTGGTCTTCTAATTGGATTTTTCAAAAACAGAATTTTAAATTTTTATTTGTTTTTTAATTAATATTTTCATAAAAAGCTACTTCTAATAGGCCTAAAACTCTGAAAGTTTCTAAATAAGTAGTTTTGGCCTTCCAATTTTACTTTCCACAAACACGTGTTGAAATAATTTTAAGGGAGTGAAATATTATTGTATTAACGGGGATTTTTTGTTTCTCTATTAAGGCTTTAAGTACCAATTAGATTTTAGAGAGTGAAGGAAGCTTATGCTTACTCAGCAATGAACCTTTCAGCGAGTGAAGTAAGCCTGTGCTTATGTGTCAATGAACTTTTCAGAGAACGAAGCAAACTCGATTTTGCGAAGCGATGAACCATCCTGCGAACAAAGCGCCAAAAACTGGACAACGCGAGGCCTCACAGCTAGCTAAAATATTGCACATGTTAAAATTTCGTAGCGAAGCACGTCTATTCAGCTAGTGTTACATAAAGATATCTCTTTGATGTGAATTTCATGTGTTAATGCTGCTCCACTGAGAAGTTATTTGGGAAAAACTAAAATATCCTTTAAATTTGTAGACCAGTGTAATAGTTCTAGTTCAAATCTTATTAGAACTTATTAAATTAAATGACTCGAAGAATTTGAGTGGTTAGATTATTCCGAAGAAAAATCCACCCTCTTTGTAAATATTGCATAAAATTTTCGCACTCCAAAAGTACAGGAAAAGGAGTTCACTAAGTAACAAGGGGATTAGTAACACAGGCATTTAGTAATTTGAAAAAAGGGATTTTCGATCACTGCTGAAGATACAGAAGAGGTAATGATTTAAAAGACCAATTAATGAACAGGGAGGGGGGGGGGTATTAAAAAAAAGTTAAGTAAGTAAAAAAGTAGGGGCAGTGAGGAAAATAATATTAACGAAAATGCAATTAAGAGTTAAAAGCGCACGTTTTATAAAATAATCCACTCTCATATAATAAAGCATTAGTTCGCTGTAATTATAAAAATAAAATGAAAATATATTTTTAAAAATAATTACTAGATTGTTTTGTCCCGTCCCAATATTTCGTTTAAAACCCATTGAAAAGTATCCTTAATCAATGAATGATAGCTCTCTTAAAAAATAAAAAAAAATAAAAAAATGCAAATAACGGTAAGTTTGGTCATATTGTCCCCCCCCCCCCTCCCCAAAAAAAATATATATGACCGATATTCGACACTGACCATCATACAATCGATATCTAATCAAATTGAAAAAAATACACACCCATAATATCCTTGGTTTTATTCTGATATGTATGAAGAGAATAACACATTTCTATCAACAAGATTCCTATTTTTCCCGACGCATGAAAAACATTTCTTTCTCTTCTTAAATAATCTCTTCGGTACATCTTATTCAACTTAGATATGTTAAAGTGTCCGTGAGCAGGCATCGGCAAAAGATAATCACCGAAGTCCTTATCTATGGAAATAACAGAAACAGTAGAAATGATGGCTCTACAAAATAAGGGGGCGTGCGAATGTTCAAATTCATTAACTTGCCCTTTTATCCATCACCACACAACCAATTATATCAGAAAGACAGGAATCTATCCTTGACGGAATGCCGTCTTTCTTTCAGAAACAAAAAAGAAAAGGGATATGATGACTCAATCTTTTAATGAGTTCAGCTTACTGAGTTGTTTACAGCAAATTTTTGGTAGTTCTGATAAATGTCTTTTGGTGGAGTTGACATGTTGGAGAACAAACAGCTTCCGGGACATTTATTCAGAAATAGAATTAAGCACATGATGGGGCAGTCTTGTTCAGTTTTCCGCATTTGATCTTCTGCTTTGAATCTCGGTTTTATGATGAAACTCAAGAATAGAGTGGGTGGACAAAAACTAATTCCTATCCAAAGAAATTGACCAAGAACAGCTGACCAGAACTGACCAAACAGCTAAAAAAGAGGGCGGATGATGGGAAGAAGCGGAGAAGATGAAATTCGTTAAACGAGGCATGAAGAATGTGAGCAAAAGACGTAGCCTCCATACTCAAATAAATTCTTGGATTTCCTGCCATGTAGCGATCGCACATTCGAATGTGGGGAAAAAAAACTGCCTAATTCGAGAAAATGTGTTTCCATAACAATAAACACTTAAAATCATGCAGTATGCAGATTTTTATTAAACATAATCCAACTTTGAATGCAAAATTATAGAAGCTTAGAAACACTTGCAATCTTTTACCGCTCTGGCTTCCAATGCCAATGATGTCGATTTCGAATACTAGGTTGGGCATGGAAGTTCGTTGTGCTTCGGAATCTCCGTTAAACTATAGGCCAAAGCCTAAATAGCCATTGTTGTGGAATATAGGACCTTGAGCGTTCTAACCAAACCATAAATTTTCCATCCATCAATTTTAGAATTAGGACAGATTTATTTTTTACATGCATGAATTTATTACTATAAATTTTAGATATTTTGATAAACCAAAATAAGTTTGTTGTTGACCCTTTATAGTCATCTGTCGAATTTTATATTTCAGTGTTTTTTTTTTTTTTTCTTGTTATTGTTTTTTTTTAGCCCACCGGCTGCTCAGAAGAAGAGGGAAAAAATTCTAGATGTGGAACTTATTATTACTCAATTTTATTTCTTCAAACAATTTCTCGAAAATGATGAACAAAATGAATGAATACCTTCAATAATTTATTAGTATGCAAGTACAGTAACCCCTCGTTGTATCGCGCCACAGTATATCGCGCATTCGGATATATCGCACTTTTACTATGTCTCCTATTTTTTCTGATTTCCCTTTTTTTCTATTTTATCATATCGCTCGATATATCGTGCAATCGGGTATATCGCTCCCGACAAGCATGATATATCGAAGGGCTACTGTAAAAAAAAAAAAAAACTTTCTATTCTTGACGAGCAGAAAAATTTTAAAAATTATAGTATAACACCTCTATATATCACGTGAGCCTATAAGCTATGAATAAGGTGACATTAAAACACATTTTTTTACATATTGTTACATTTGCTAATTACTGACTCATATCGAGTTATTGAAAGTTAATTGTAGTTTTAGCTTCTGCAATGCACTCTTACCAATTAACCTTATAGAAAGACCTTCTGCCTGGGTACTGGGAGAATATTAAAATAGCAGTAATTCTATTTTCCCCACAATATTAAGAAGAAATAATAACGCAAAAAATATATATTAGAGATCGCTTTCTCCCTCTTTAACATGCTTTTAAATGAAAGTTTGTGTTTTTCAAGTATCTAAAATTCGCAGATGAGAACTTCACCACACATAAAAAATACACATACCACATGTGCACCGCAGGATTATTTGCAGGAGAGAGGAGGGATGAGATCACACTCTATGGATGCCAAAAGATAACAGTTTGTGTCCAAACCTGATGATTTTTTTCAAAAATGATAGCTGAATTTTTTTAATTAATTGTTAATTACTAGTTATGCATAAATTTTACTTTTAAATCAAACCCAATTACACTTCATTTTCCTGTGAATTTAAAAAAAAATTCTTCACTTTAGTTTTTGATTTTCAAAATCCGGAGGGGGGGGGGGGAGTTCACCTGCTTCACCTTCACTGGGAGCGCCTATGCATATTGGATATACGCTTAAAGGTAATTCATTAAAGTGAAGTTGAGGATACTGGGAATTAAAAATGTTCACTACAATTGAACGCGAATTGTATGTCCTCCTCATAAATGCTCCCTTTTTCTGAGAGAAATAAAATTTGGAGCTAGTGCCATTCCAAATTGCATTGTAAAGCATTCCAAGCAACACGGACTTAGAAAGAGTCTGAAGTAAAAGTAGTCAAATTCAGTAGTCATGATTTCCGTGATGATGCATAATAACTAATCATTGGTCAAGAACAACCATCCAAATCGCAGCAATCCTTTATCCAAATGAACATCGTATTTTATAGCACTGTAATTTCTCACTGAAATTGCTGTTATTACAGTGATCGAGTGGTGCCTGTCTCAATGATAGATTTCAACAAAGGTAGAAATGTAATCTTCAAGTGAGAGTGGTTTTTTAATAGAGAATGGGTCTTATATATCAGGGGCGTAGCCAGGATTTTTTTTCGGGAGGGGCTGAGAAATTATAAATGTCAACTTCGGAAACAATAATTATCATTCAATAATTTACAAATCAAAATTAATCAAACTAAAAAACAATAAAACACTTTTTGGGATTGTAATACTTTTAGCACATATAGCGTTCACTGGAAAGAAAATTTATTCGTTAAATGTAGTAATAATCAAATGACCCTTTCTTTTCACAATCGTGACATTAAGTATTAACCCTTTGCACTCCAGTGGCGCCTCTCAGGCGCCACACGATTGGATGCCAAACCACGAGAGGACCATTAGGTGTGATGCGGAAATTCGATGCAAGGCCAATGACTGTGTTTAGTTTCTATGAAGCAAATCCATAAACACCAGCCGAACCTAAAATGTCTCGAGTTGCTGATTCCTCCGCGCGAAAAAGGCCTGGAGTGCAAAGGGTTAATATGCATGAATAATACTTGATTAAGAATGCTTTAATGAAACACAATAAAAATGCTTTAATGAAACACAATAAAAATGCTTTTTAAAATAAGAAAATGAGAAGAAATATCACATTTAAAATAAAGTTTAATAATGGGACAATTGTATTTAATTAAGAGGCATTACAAAGTTAAATTGAATTTTCTAACAGTTCCACTGCTGGCAAATTTGTTGAGGACCATCTCGTCTGAAACTGAGCATTGCCTATGGATATTCAGCAAAGCCAGTCCAGTTAAGCGATTTTCGCTTGTCGTACTTCTAAGATAAGTTTTCAATCTCCGAAGAGTAGAAAAACTTCTCTCAGCTGTGGCTGCTGACACTGGCAGAATGGATAGGATTTTGAGCAAAACGTATACGCTGGGGAAGAGGTTTTGGTCGCATTCATACAGCGACCAAATCGCTGAGTTTGGTAACATTTCGACCGACAACCACTTTCTTTTCCACAGCTCCCATTCGCCTTCAATCACATCTTTGTTAGTAGGAAGATCATCTTCATAAAAGGAGATGCATGGTTCAATATCTTGAAAACTCTTCCCAACAGCGTGTTGCGGAATAAGGTTTTGCAAGGAAGAAATTGTTTCTTTATGAGGCAAAAAGAGCTCATTTAATGAAGATATCATATCATCCAAGTAGGGCGTAAAAATTGTTATTCTATAGTATTCTTCAGTTGTTTTGTAGGCTATATTTGGGCGATTCTTTTGGATTTTACACACTCTTTGTGTTTTGACTTCTATATTATGTTTTTCAGCTAAGGTTTCAGCTTCATTATATATAGAATTAAACTTATCCACATGGTTGTTTCTCATTTATTGCAACATCGTCATTATGTTGCTGACTTCACCCAAAGCACTGGCCAAGTCAATGTTAGTACTTTGCAGATACTCGGATAGGTTGTATGTGCAACCGAGTAGTTTACTGGCGATGCACAAACATACTAGAAAAGAAAACTGGCATGTGCTTTGCAACAAAATGTTTGGCTTTTTGGACGAATCGTCTGTTGCGAGGCCCTCGATTTCCTCTAACGAAGCGATGATTGGCTCTAAAAACTCCTTGAACATTAAAATGGCTTCATGACGTAAAATCCAACGAATTTCACATAACGTCTTAAGTTTCGTCTGTTTTGTGTTGGGTTTCAAGTCTTTAATATTCTTTTTCAGAATATCTGTTCGTTTTGTAGATTTATGAAAGAAACTGCAAATTTCTGAAATTACACCAAAGGCGTTTCGGATGCCCTGAACTTTCGTTGCGTCAGATATGCAGAGATTGAGAGAGTGAGATACTCAATGGGTATATACAGCTTTCGGGTATTTTTCTCTCACCATAGCTTGAACACCACGAAATTGCCCATGCATGTTTGACGCCCCGTCGTATCCTTGGCCACGTAGCTTGTTTAAATCAAAGCCAAGTTTTAGCAAGTCTTCTACAATTGTAGCTGTAAGACCTGCACCAGTTAAATCAGTGACAGGAATAAACGCAAGGAAATCTTCTCTAGTTTGTACAGTTGCTTCATCAATATACCTTATGCATAAAGACAGTTGTTCTATTTGAGAAATATCTGTTGTTTCGTCGGCAATGATGGAAAAAAACTCTGAATTTGATACTTTTTTAACTATTTCGGATTGTATGAGCTCTCCAAAAATACTTATGATTTCGTTTCGAATTGATGGGCTTATATACAATTTCAAAAAATTAGAAAATAACGAAAACTTGTGTTATTTTCAAATTTTAATTATCCAAGCATAAATAGATCTATTTCTGACTTTCGAGGTTTGAAAATTTCGGGGGGGGATGCAGCCCCATCAGCCACCCCCTGGCTACGCGCCTGTTATATATCATGTATATAAATATATATATATATATATATATATATATATATATATATATATATATATATATATATATATATATATATATATATATATATATATATATATATATATATATATATATATATATATATATATAGGTCTATTTATTTTTATATACGGATAGGTCATTTTAAAAGACGAGGTTAAAAGCAATATTAACAAGATTCCGATTCTAAGAAGACGTAGTTTTTTTTCATACACTGTACCTGGCATGATTAAAGGCAAAGCCAAACTCAGTCTTTTATTCCTTACTTTGTTTGTATAATTCATGCATTTATATATTTAATTAAGATTTAAACCGAAGTATATGTTTCCTAATTAGCAGGATACCGTACAAATTTTACTTTGTATGTATTTAAATTCAATCATCCCTTATTAACTTACTAAATTTACTTACCAGCAAAACCATAGTGTGATAAGAGTTTTCTCTAACTCCATGCCTACTTAATAGTTAAAATGGAAATGAACATGAAAAATTAAAATGTTACCACACAAAGTAAATAAAAGAACACTTAATTAGAAATAAGTATTAACATGCTGACTAAAAAGACACACACACATATTTACGTACTTTAATTTTATTTTGAGTCTTAAAATTTAATGCAGAAAGTAGTGTTATATTGAAAACTTTTACATTTTATTCTTTTTATTTTCAATTACCCTACACATGTAATATACGATAATCAAAAATGATAAAAAAAAAAAAAAAAAATGCTCAATACGTAAAATAAAATAATGAAAATATTGCATTCAGCCAAAAAAAAAAAAATGTATTTATTTATTTATTTATTTATTTGGTATAATAATTTATTTATTTATTTGGTAATAATAACACAAAACACATAGGTAATAAATAAGATACCACCTCCATTTTCTTAGAAATATGCAGTATTAAAAGACATTCTTAACATAGACAATATTCTATATGAAATCACTTGGGATGAAGGGACATTTAAAACTAGGGGTGTGAAACATGGCACAACTTACAATTGCACTTAATACTGGTCACTGCAATTAAATTTTTCATGGAATGGTGTAATTTACCGTTTTCGTTTTTATATTTTCATTATTTTAAAAAAGGACCAGTTTGGCGAAATTTTTGACGTTAATTATTACAAAAAAAAAAAACTCGCTAAAAGAAGCGTTATTCCTTTCGACAAATATTAAATTATCTTTTCTTGTAAGTGCAACAGAAAAAGAAACAGGCGTTGATGGGCGATGCTCAAGGGGAGAGACCACAGGGATTTTGATCAAAATCATTAGAGGCGTTTTTCGACAATTGCTGAAAAGCATAAATATTTCAATGGCAACTATCTTATACGCAAGCGCATTTTTTTTACCAAAACCCTAATGGCAGATCCCATGGCCACCACTGACTTGTACACAAAATTTGAGCATCGTAGATCAATCGATAGTGAGATATGCTGACCACAGACGCACAAACATTTTTTCTAAACCACTTTTTTAAACTCAACACATTTCAAAACGTGTAGAAACGTGTTAAAAGTAAAAATTGGTTTATAGAGTTCACCCGCGCAGTTTTGTTGAATATCGGATGAATAATTAATGATGTTTGTCAAAAATCATAATTTTATTCTCTTAGATAATCGATTCCTATAAAAAAATTATAATCGAATCAGTCTTATTAAAACACACAGATCACTAGAAAATGTGTTTTGGGATGTACACATTTTCTTAAAATAGTACTCTTATACTATTCAATGGGAAGTATGGAAACTAATCTGAATATAAATGAAGCATTCACTTTAAAGAAATGTATATATTTTAAAATTTATTCACGTACTTCCCTTCGAGAGACCGTAGGCTCTCACATTGCATGAAGCTGTTAAACAATTTTGTTTATGATTTTTATAAATTTTGGTTAATGTCTACCATATAGATGGGTTCAACAATAATTGTCCATGTTTTTCATAAACAAATTAAAATAGTTACTTTTTCTTTAATGTTAATATATTTATACAGAGAGCAATTAAAATTCTTTCGGAAATCTATTTCATTGCATCTCTCTAATCAGGCACAGTAATGCGTACAAAATGGGACTTTGAAACAACCATTTTCTTACTCGTACGTTATATATTTTATATATTCTTCTGCTGAGAACGTAAAAAAATTGTAACACAATATTCCAAACACGAACTATGACAGTCTCACGTGATAGCCGTGAAGTTAGATAGCAATGAACCTGTATCACAAGTAAAATTCTGATTGACTGTGTCTTGTGATACCATTGACACAGCTCTAAAATTGTCTGTGGAATTGAATCATGCCTTGATGCTGTGTCAGATGTAGAGCATGATTTTTAAATGTAACATGAATAAATAGGATTCAGGTTGGTTGGTTGTTGGTTGTATTCAGATTATCTGGCGCCGTCAGCAACACGAGGGCTATAATGCGCCGAAACATTCGTCATTAGACAAACCAACATACATTTACAAACACCCATGCCAACACGGGACTCGAACCCGCAACCTCGCGGTCTCGAAGCTAGCACGCTAACCACTATACCGTTTGGTCGGCTAAATAGGATTCAGAATTTTAAAAACATAGTTTTATATGTGCCATAAATAAATACGTATTCTATTGGGACATTTAATACAAAATAATGTGAATTGTTTTTATAAAATAAAATGATTAAAAAACTACTACCATCCATATGGGGTCAATTCTCCAGCAGGTAGAGCTAGTAGTAATTCTAGTTCTAGAATTTTGATTGCTGCTGATTGTTTATTTATTTTAATAAATTAGTTTGAATCTAATTTTATTTCAAATATTAAAATGGGTTATTACAAAATTGGTAAAATCTTAGTTTACGTGATAAGTTGGCGTGATTTTGAAAATTTGGCGACAAGACCAAAATTACAGATTTCCGGTTGTCACCAAGTCAAGATGGCTGCTGACTCAAATGAACATTAAAGTTTAACGACTGCTGAAAACATAACAAATGTTCAAATAGTCAATAAAATTCGACATACTATGCAATTAATTATAAAAACAAATACGGATAAAAAGGGTGAATGTTTGTGGAATGATTCTATTAGAACATTGCTACTTTTGTCAACTACATCGCCCATCAATTGATGCTAAAGTCAATTTCTGGACGTATACACTCGCTTATCACGCGACCACTGACTTCCAATAATTCGACCCAATTAAAACTTTCAAATATTAATTTTTCTCGATTTTCAAATGGTTTTTGGGGGAGTTACAATGTAACTATTTTATATGAGATGGAAATACATTAGGTAAAAACTATTATACATTTAATAGATATTATACGAAAGGATATATAGTTCTTTAAAATGGGGTTGTAACTATGAAGGGAACAATTTAAAAAGACATGCTAACTATACCTAAGCAGATAAAAATCAAGCTGATAAAAAAGCAAAACTTTTGTAGGATTTAATATTTTATATATATATATATATATATATATATTAAGAGACTGGATGTAATTTAATGCAATGATTTATTCTTTATTAAAAAATTCTATGTAAAATATCCATAAACTTTTTATTTAATTTTTGTAAAAATTTCTCTTTGATTTGTTCAAGATATAAAGAGCAAAACTTTCCCTTAGTTTATTGATTAAATTGATAAAAAACTATGTAGAAAGATTGATATAGTTTTAAGAAGAACTAATAGATTTTTTAAAAATAAACTTTAAATATACTACCAAACATATGATTTTTTTTTTTTTTTTTTTTTTTTTTTTTTTTAAATTTAATGCAACTATGGAGGAGGGATGGGAGAATTCAAAACTTAAGAAATCTGGCAGAGGATGGTCAGTTTGTTAAAATTATAGGAAAATAAGAAAAAATGTGTAATATATGTTGCACTTGTGCTTCTCTTATACTGTTGCTATCATAAAAAATTATTTGATCGACATTACAATTTGCGATACAATAACATATATTACACGTCATTTCGTGGTGTTTTTTTTTTTTTTTTTTTTTTTTTTTTTTTTTTTTTTAATTTTTTGCAAAAATAAATTTGCCTATACGACAATATGATGGGAATGGATCGCCTTCTCTTCATAGCCATCATCACTGCCTGCATGTAATAGATTGACATGTTTTTTTTTTTTTTTTTTTTTTTTTTTTTTTTTAAATACAGTAAACGAATAAAGTTTGGCGATTATTTTTGAAATCTAGGATTGAATAGTATTTTAAACACACACTCCAAGCATTTTTTCCCCTTCTTAAGCAGATAAAAGTGAAAATGATTTAGGAATACTTTAATATAAAATTATAAAACAAAACATTTTTTAAAATAAATCTTTTTTAGTAAAACAAATGCAATTTTTTATATTTTAAATATTATATTTTGCAATGTCAAGAGCTTTATACCGGACATGAAACCAAGATAAATATCTATTATTATTAACCAAAATGTCAACAGCTGTACGAAAAAAACTCCTATTTATTGATATCATTTCAGAATTATGCAACCCATGATACAAAATAAATATTTAAATAAATTATAAAAAAAAATCTCATATCAAGGATGTGTTAAAATATTTTGAGGAATAAATGATGCGTGCGAAATCGAAATACAAACAATCCAGCTTTTGCAATAGCATAATAAAAACTAGTGATAAAAGAGATGAGAGATTCCCTTTATCAGTACAGCTTCCAAACGCAATCCCGCTGACACAAACAAGAAGAGCAAGAAAAACTGTTCATAAACATCAAATTAAGACCATCCGATGTTGGGGTGTGTTACCCGGGAGTGGACAAAGGCCTCCCTTGTCAAAACCGTCCTTCCAACATCCGAGAGGAAAAAGAAAGACCACACCAACCCAATGGCCCGGTTTGTCATCCTACACAAGAGAGACCTATTTCTTGGGAGTCACGACCCAAAATAGAAAGAAGAGACGGGGGTTGCGTATGAGACGCCGAAGGACACTCGCTAGACTTCGGGAAATGCAATTTTGACACTGGGATGGAAAACCGAGCGGAAAGTGTTGCAAGACTCTTGAGATTGAGCTTGTTGTTCATTGCGAACTTTTTCGTTTTCTCAAGGCCTTTTTAAAGAAATTTTAAACAAAGCATGCAAAACACTCTCCCGTCTGCCCTTGCATGTACGACAAAAAATTGTCTGTTGATAGCGTAAATTATGGAAGGAAAAAAAGTGGGAATGGATTGGGGAGAATGGGACACCACTTTGGGGTGTTCAGTTCGTCACAGGGGCATTATAAGTTAGATTGATATCGACTCCATTGATCGAGAGAATTCATTATTCAATTTCACTGGCAGAAGAAAACCAAATGTGGGAGGTCTAAAAGTTGATTCAGGCGTTACCAAGTCGGTGTACCAGTTAAGGTTGCCAGCCGTAAGATGAAGGTTGATTTAATGCGTAGCCAGTGGACGAAACGTCAACCGGTAAGTTTATTAGAAAGTTTTACCATCACACGTTAATTAGAATGCTGGCTTTTCCTTTACACAGTACCAGCAGCTGGAACAATCCATCTATTGAGCTAGGATTACGCAAGGATGTCGTTGGTCGTGGGAGAGAATAGGTGATAGGATGATGGGAGTTGACGCGTCAACCGAAAATGTTTGATCTACTGGAGCTGTCAGTTACAAGCGAGCACGTGACAAATTGGATTCTGTAGTGAATGGAATGAAGCGTTTACACAGAGCTTCTCGCTGATATCTAATGACTGGCGGCTTCAACTGGTACGCCGACAGGTAACATGCACATTTTAAGAAGATGCTACTAAATCTTTACGATGCTGCAGTATACACCAGAAAAAAAGAAGAATTTACACTTTTAATGACATAATATCATTAATTAATATTTTATCGTTCAATTGAAACAATTTTGCCAGGAGTTTACCACTGAATTTTTATTAAAGTTGTAAAATTCATGTACTATAACCATATGATTCAAAAATCTCTTCCCGACATTATGGACTACATTTGCTACATATTGATTTAAATTCTTTGAATGTAAGAACTTTATTCCTTAATTTGAATGCAAAAAAATAATAATAATAATTGAAACATCAGTCATTTGTAAACCATCAAAAACTAAACTTAAATTTTACTCGAGAGGGTAAGTTGTAAGTTTTAATCACGTGAGGTTCCTTTTTTAACAGCTTAAAAACGAAATATATATGGACGTGGAAAAGTATTGGTTTAAAAATTTGTGAACACAAACACTGAAGATTATAAATGTACACGAAATAAACAGCAATAATTAAAACCATAAGTGTGCCAGGATAATTGTTTCTATGAAAACTAAACTGAAAAAATCTATTACTTATAAATTAAGGTATTCAGTTAATTTAACTACTATATTACATATTTGAAAATTGAAAAAAGTCCAAAGAAGAATAAAAAATAAAAACTTTCAAATTGGTTTCAATCACTTTTGCGCGATATGCTTTTGAGCTAAATACATTCTTCAAAAATACTTTTAATTACAGTAGGAGGGGATAATAATTTTACTTGAATGTTCAATGATTAAAAATATTAAGAAATGTCATTACATCTTGTAACAAACACTTTAGAGCACCACTGGCCTGTTGCTACCTTAATATAGCCTCATACCGGCCTCGGAAATTTAAGTTACAATGGAAAGTTTTAGGGATTTAATACTTCGAATTATTGCGATTAAAATATAAACAAAAGTATCTTATTAAGCAAAAAAAAAACTCTGAACACGTAATTTTACTATTGGTGAAATTTTAAAAATTTCGGTGTTACAATGCAGAGTTTTATGTTAAAAAGGCTACTAAACTGTTCTTCCGCTTTACCAAATACATCTTTTAACTTCATTCCCGCCCATGAAAATGCGAGCACATGTCAATTATTATAAAATTAAATTAACGATACCAATGATTTATTACAAACGGATCATTTCGTTTTCCAAAATGATTCATTGATTTTTAAGTGGAATTATGTAGTAAGAAGAATCGATAAAAATGCATCGGATCCTTCGTCAAAGAAATAAACTAATTTACTCAATTCTTAACGTTACAATTAAGAAGTTCTATAATCCAATTATCATGATGATGATGAAGTTATTCGTGTGTCCAAGACGTGTGTTAATTGTCCTTGTCAAGTAAAATTTTTAATTTGCATCGTCGTAGCTTTTAGTGTTTAATTAGTCGGAAAACCGCAAGGATTTTCTATGTCCCGCATGAGCGATAGCTACTAATTACGGTTTTGAATAGCGACGAATAAATTAGTCCGTAAGGTCACATTTTAGATGGTTAATATTTTTTCGTTGCATTTGTAATTGGGACAAATGCATTAAGAAATAAGCAGTAAAAAATATCTGTACATCAAAAAATGCAAAAATTTTGTAAGAAGTTCCCAAAAATAGTGAAACAATATATATATATATATATATATATATATATATATATATATATATATATATATATATATATATATATATATATATATATATATATATATATATATATATATATATATATATATATATATATATATATATATATACAGATTAATGCCTTAAGAATATTTCTTTAAGCTGTTATAGAATACTGAATTACATTTATAACTTATTATGTAGGATTTAAATTCGTGCAAAAGTATGTGATAAAACAATAGTAGGAAAAATTCCTTTAAAATGTGAAAGAAATTTCTAAAAATACTTTCTTAACGAACTGATTATCGAGCTCAAAATAACAAAATTATTTGAAACGTAAAAAATACAAAGCATTCATGGAAAAATAAAATTATTACTATAATTATATATTATCTACTTATAATGAAACTTCCGTCTGTTCATCTATATATATGTATAAAAAAATATTTTCGTCACTATTGCTTTTCCCAATCCAATATACCAATTTAAAGCTAAACTAAGAGAAAGTCCCTTGAACATTAACGCGAAAGATCTCGGAAGGTTGCCAGTAAAATAAAAACAAAAATACACTAGACCAAAAAATGCTCCTGGGGAGAAAAAAATTTATTCCAACAACATGGCCACTGAACCGGAAGTAACTCTCTATTACGCCTGTTGGTAGTAGGAGACTTTGCTATCTACAATTTCTCTAAAACTCTTGAAGAAAACGTCTCGCGATTTTCATTTGATTTGAACAATGAACAAATATCCAAATATGCCTGGTTGATATATTAGTGTGATACTGAAAACGTTTTGTCATGTAATAGTAAATATCTTATTATGACACACCCGTGCCTAGGGAAAAACTACAACGGCACCACAAAAATGTTTCTGCCAAATATTACTAATTCTAAACATGATTTTGCAGGACATGGCCCATAATGAAGAATACAATTTCTCTCTCTCTCTCTCTTATCGCTCTCTTTCTCGTCAATCACTCTCTCCTCTCTCGCCCACCTGATGGTTGTGTGGTTAGCGCTCCGGCAACTCACGTCAAAGGTGCCGGGTTAGTCATGTAAGTTCGTTGTGTTTTGAAATCCACGTTAAGCTGTAGATCCCGACCTGATTATTCGTCAATGTGCATAAAAATAGGCAGTTGAACGTGCAAACCAACCAACTCTCTTCTCTCTCTTTGTCAAACACTTTCTCCCTTCCTCTCTCTCTCCACCCCCTTCTCTCTCACTCTTATTGCAGACGTTTTGTTCGAATTACACAAATAAATCCTAAAAACCTATTCGTTCGGTACTTTTTTTATTGTTGTATAGTTAATTTAATGGAAAAGAAAATAAAGATATCGGTAATAGAGACGGTCGTCCCTGGAAGTTTCAGAAAGCATCATGATTTTAGTGATGTATTGGAATGCAATAATAATTTTAAATATTAGAGAGAAGACATACGCCATATTAAATTCTTTAAGATAAAGTTATTCTCTCACTTCTAGAAACTTGTAATTTGTGTCGCCAATTGTTTTAAAACATTAAATTACACGTTTTCAGTTATCTTTAACAGGCAATTCTTCAATAATAATGGAAAATTATCAAGAAAGGAATTTTGAACCGATTATTAATAACTATTTCCAATGTATTATTTCTAATTTTTTTTTTACAATCAGCATCTACACTACACCAATATAGTGAGAAGCTCATTCTAAAATTCTGCCCACCCGTCTGAGGCAAAAATTTCCAGTCAAAGCTACAAATTCATGGGCTGTAGAATCACCTGGGTTAAGAAGTGCACCTGACTTTTGAAATTTAAAAATATAGTGCAGAAAAGTAACAAAATTCACAAGAAAAAGAAGTTTAATACTGATTTTAAATTATTCATTTCAACAGGAAACTAAAGCAAAGCTATTCATTAACCTTTTTAGTAAGAGAGTTATAATTACCAATTTTGAAAAATGGAAGTTTTAACACTAACTTTCAACTCTTTGCATCCCTCTGTATGCGATATGCACCCTCTGCAAATATGTCGGTGCTTTGTACAGTCAAGTAGAGACGAATTAGCATATCATATCAAAATTAACCAATAGTGTTTTACATTTTTACAGAAACCAATAGAGGCTGGTTAACGGATCCAGGAGAAGGGGGAGGGGGTGGGGAAGCCCCAACACTTTTTCGGACCTTAACCCCACTAATAGATATATGCTTGATAATAAAATTGTTTTGTTGGGAAATTTTTATAAAATAATATTAAAAAAAGTTTTAAAACTAATTTAAGCATTTATTAGCGCGCACAGTATTACTAGAAAAGGTAGAGCAACAGTTTAATTTTCACAAATCCGTGGAAGTGTCAATCAATTGCAACTATTACAACACAAAACAGCTCAGACTAGGAAAATAAAACAAACTCCAGCAATTTCCCGGGAGATGTTTAAAGAAAATTAGTTAACTAAGCAGTTCTATTTTTAATGAACACCATTTTGCTGTGGCATTGCTGAAAAACCTTATTTTATGGATAGAAAATTTCAATGTAAACTGCTGCAATTGAATTTTTTTTTTTTTTTTTTTTTTTTTTTTTTAAATATTTCAGTGCCTATAGATGTATTTGTCAATGTCATCTGCACTACAAAGAGATACGTAATATTCCATTAAAGTTTTTAATTAAATATTAAAGCTTCGTTTCTGACATAGTCCTTGAAGTTTTTGGCGAATTTACTTTTTTACAAATGTACCTTGTTAAAATTCAAGATTGAAATTAAACTTTAAGTTAACCATTTATATTTATGATTTAAATATTCAACTTTTCAAGCATTTAGAAATGTAAATATTAAAGTTCAATAACGCAAAAAAAAAGATAGATCTATAATAATAAAACAAGTTTTTTTTTGCTTCTCGACAGAGGAGGGGCTTCTAATATTAAGGTTTTATGTAGCAATTAGTTTTTAGTGAATGAAGCGAGCTTACCCTTACGCAGCAATGAACCTTTCAGCGAGCAAAACGAGCTCATGCTTGCCTAGCAATGAATCTTTCAACGAGCGAAGTAGGCCTATGCTTATGTGTCAATGAACTTTTCAGCGAGCGAAGCGAGCTCGATTTAACATTGCGATGGACCTTCCTGCGAGCGAAGCGCCAAAAATTGGGACCTATACACCAATGACGGATTTCCGCAAAGCGGGACCTCACATCTAGCTAAAATATTTCACATGGTAAAATTTCGTAGCGAAGCACGGGTTCAGCTAGTTCAAAATAAATTCTTAAAAATAAACCCCCTTAAAACCTTCACATGAAATACTGGAATACCTGCTATGTTATAATCCTTCGTTTTATTAAAATATATACTTAATTGAAATTTATTTGTTTTATTTTATTTTATTTTATTTTATTGTTGAATTTATGTCATAATTTCTTTTATATGTACATTTCAGTAATATTTGCATAATAACATGAAATTCATGTATTTCGATATTTTTGAGCATTTTTAACGATATGCAGTAGTTAATTTGGGCCCTCTCACTGTTATTACTCACGAGGCACCACTGATATTAAGAGTACTTCCAACTTTATGAAAAGTTCACATCATGGTTACAAATATAGATATCGTATCGAAACTTGGATATTAGTTATAAGTTTTCACGTCAAATAGATAACACTTTTGTAGTCAAACTTTATCATGGCAAGCTAAAAGAAAACAATACTTTTCCGTTAGGCGGGTACCAAAAACCGCCAAGTCTGAAAGTTGGCGCAGTTACCGCCAATCTGAAATGTTAACATGAAAATAGTATTTAAATCTCGTGGACTTTTATTTTTATTCGTTGGTTAGGGGTTGCTATAGCAATCTTATCACAGATCGGTAGGTTATTAATTAGAAAAAGTTATCCTTGCAGTTTGGCGATTTTTATTTGGTACCCGTCTAAGAGTACCAAGAAAACTGACGATCACTCAATAAATGGTATTTCATATGCGGTTAAACATCCAGTCAAAAGCCAACTTAAACAATACTTTTTCGTCTTTTAAAAAATAATTAAATTTTGACCTAATAATTACTGTTCTCTCGATTTACACACTTCCGGTGTAGAAACGTGAATCACAGGGAAGACACTTTACTATGTTTTCACTTAAGGCACCCACCACCACCACGTCATATTTCATTCTCGTCTAAAAATGTCCCGCGGTTTCGAAACACGTACGTTATCTGAGAAAATACAAATTTCAAAGCGAGCGTCTGGAGAACGTTAAAGAAGACTGAGCGATGCGTGTCATTCTTCGTGTTTTCTTCGCGACACCCCCGCTTGGAGTTAGGACTGGTAAAAGCGTGGGCGGCATCCACACTTCTCACGAGATTCAAATTACACGAGGAGACGAGGTGTTCCGCTCGGCATGCGACGAAGACACTCGTTTAACACCTATGAGCCTTTCTGACAACTTCGGAGAGTTCTCTGTTTTCTGTGGCAAATGGGATAAGTGGGTTCGTGCCGAAACAATTAGATGGCATCTCGGGCGTGACAGATTGTCCCAGAAGATGTCTGTGCTGAGCTTTTCTTGTTGAGAGGATAGGTTAAGAAGTTGGCAAGAAAAAACACGTTTAAAATATTTTTTAAATCATGTAGAAGAGGAGATGATTAGAAGAGACCGTTGCCTTCTCCCACTTTGAATGCGTCGGTTTAATGTGCCTTCTTCTATTGTATTCACAATTTTAAATGCGCATAATTTTTAAGCGACGTTTTATTTCTTCTATTTCACAAAGTTGATACTTTGTCTCTAAATAATATAATTTGAATAAACATAAATTTCCCCATGAAATTAAGCATTAATTATATACCATAAAACAGTTAAAATCTTTTTGAAAAATCTAACACACAAATTATTTTTACTCTTGATCAGTGATAAGGGCCCGATTTAGAAAACCAAACACTATAGGCACAACGTAGCAGATGGGGTCATGGGATCACCATTTACGTTGAATTAATTTAAATTTTAAATATTAATGTCAATTTTTATTACAGCATTGTTTAGATTAATGTTAATATATTAATCTTTTTAATAACTTATGAGTTATTAAAATATGTTATCAAATTTTAGGTTATTAATCAAGAGCATATTGACAGTTGCAAAAAATTAAATTCTAATTACATGCATTATGACAAAAATTTGGGGGAGGCACGAGCATTATTGGCCTTATGGGAAATAAGGCCCTGTAAGTGATTCCCAACCCATGGACCACATATATGATCAGCGAGAGAGTTTTGGAATGATTTATAATTAAAATATTTACAAATACAAGAACTCTAAATAAACTGCATCTTCGGCATCAAAGAGCTTTTCTTTCCCTCTCTTTTATATTTCTACAACTCAAAAAAACTTATTTCGAAATTAGATGAACTTGCGTTTATATTAGTTGAATAACAAGACATTTGGCATGTCTGAAAATGTAACATCTTTTTTGCCGAAAACAATAGCTTTCTATTTGCATTATTCTTCATATCAATTCAATATGCAGAGTAACCAATATACACTGCTCAAAAAAGTTAGGGGATAATGTTTTTCTCTAACAACTTTTCAGTGGAACACATGATATTCAAATCAAGGAGACAATGCAATTTAATGATGAGTAAAAAAACATAGTGGCAAAATGAAATGCAAAGTGTACAGCTAGGGTATATGCAAAAGAATAGTGTACCATTAGTATGCAATTGTACAGATACATCCTTATTAAAAATCACGCAAATCAAAGAATTATTAACTTTTAGTAGGTATGATCTCGCTTGTCATTAGTGTTTACTTTGCACTGCATTCTCATACGTAACATTATGTTCTTTATGAGTTCTTGTAACTAAATTACTCATACCAGCTTTAGAACGGTTTGAAGTGATAGAAAGTCTCCAATACATTGAATATTTCCACACCGCGTCTCGTGGAAGCGTCCCACACATGTTTGATGAAATTCGGATTGCATGAGAAGTGATCTGGTTTACGTATAAGATCTATTTTCATATTTTTAATCATTCATCCAAAGTAAAAGTAAGACAAAATATGCCATACATATCAATACAAATGATTTAAAAACCAATATTTCACAATTATAGACTTTACTAGATCTAGGTAACGCAATTACAGTAAAAAAGTCGAGTTTAATTATCTTTTGCGCTTCTGGGGAGCAAAATAAAGCAATCCAATATATTGCATGCCATAACCAAAACTCTTTTCACACCAAATGTTGAATTGCTGTATTGAGCTCCCCAAGAGCTCACATTACAATTAAAATATACTTTTTTACTGTAATTACGTTACCTAGAACTAGGCAAGTCTATAATGGTGAAATATTGGTTGCTAAATCGTGTTTATTAACATTTATGGCATATTTTGATCCATTGTTGCTTTGGATGAACAATTAAAAATATGAACATCGCACCTAAACGTAAGCTAGATACTCCTCTAATACAAATTTCATCAAACATGTGTGGGACGCTTCCACGCACGTGTTGTTGAAAGATTCAATGTATCGGGAACGCTCCATCCCTAAAAAACAATTATAAAGGTGGAACGAGCAATTTAGCTATTTGAACTCATAAAAAAAACTCATGTTATGTATGAGAATGAAATGCAAACACTTATTATCTCCTACTAAAAGTTAATTCTTTGAGTTACGTGGTTTCTATAATGGATGTATCTGTACAACTGTACACTAATGGTACTCCCTTCTTTTGCATACGCCCCCACTGTACACTTTGCATTTCATTTTGTGGCTGTGTTGTTTTACTTATCATAATGTTACATAAATATTTCTCTTAGATGTTAATATCATGTGTCTATGCTGCTCCACTGAAAAGTTAGCAGAGAAAAATTCATTATTCCTTCATTTGAATGCCAATGTTAACTATAAGAGCTTTCTCATTGGGGGAAAATAACTTGAAGTCATCTTTATCAATGTGCCACAAAATCACTCTAATTATCACAAGTAAAAAACTAATAATTTCAAGGGGTTTTTTTTCTAGGTATGGGGGTATTCCATTTGTAATAATCCATTTCCAATTCTTTAAAATAAATCAATTTAAGCTATTTAAGCTAAAAAAAAAAATGTGTTCAAAAGTTGTTTAAACAGTCAGTGTGTATGTCATAGACCATCACTCTTCACAATTCTACTTTTGTGAAGAGTGGTGGTCTGTGACATACATTTCTTTTAACGTAGTAGTTTTCTGTCACGTTGAGGTTTGAAACCATTGCTCAAGATGGAAAAATTTACTAATCACTTGGTATGAAGCTATTAGCTTAAGTAGCATACTAATTTTGTTATTATTTCTCAGAAAAACTCATTTTTTCATCTCCAAGGAGAAAATTTCAAGCCTTGCCATTATTATAATTTTCAATGCCAAATTTTTTCTGTAAATTAATGGCTTTCAAAGTACTAATTCCTCTTGAAGGATATCTAGGTGAGTAATTGTAACTTTCATTAAACATCTCATTGCTTTAACTTAAGAAATAATTAATTTAACTTTTTTGGATATTATATATTCGAACAAAATAGTTACTAATTCAAATTTTGCTTTCAAACTAACAGCTGCTTCTAGAATTATTGCCTTCCATATAGTTTCTCAAATAACTATAATTGCTTCATATAATATTATAGATAAAATATAATATTATAAGATTTAAAATGTCGCTCTAATTCTTTAAATCGTATTAAAATATTTTGATAAAAATTATGTATTAAAACAGTTTCTCTTTTATCAGAAATTCATTAAAACTTCTGCAGGATGAAAATTGAAATATTTTACAAACACCTTAACTTATTATGGTTAATTATAGACAAACTTAGAATGCGTATATTTAGTTACATTTCATAAATCAATAAATAATTTTATGTAACAATTTGATGATTTGTTTGTCCACTTTTATAAAATTGAGCTAAAAAAGCTATATGTTGGTAAATTAGCAATACTAACCAATGGTGTAAAATGCAAATTAAGAAGAACGATAACAGTTCTATTGATAATTCGCAGAAAAAAACTAAACGTTATAAGGTGCTACTAAACGTTTTTAAAACCCTAAAATGCGCTTTCTCAAAGTAATTTTCAAGTGACTAAAATCCTTCTTCCCAGTTGGTCTTGAATTGTATTTGATAAATTGAAATACAACCATTCCCTTCAGAAAGAAAACAATAACAATTTACTGAGAATACAACCTTAAAAACGACTTTCCCCAGAATCTGCGTCCCTTTTCCCTCCTAGAGTAACAGATTAGCTCACCGAATGCCTTTACTCCTACTCAGGCAGTGCATTAAAAGGGAACGTGAACAAGATTAAGTGAGAGTAATCCTTTCAATTTAACATCAAGAGTCCAACTGAACGGGAATAAACTGGAACACAATAGAACACCATAGAAAATAAAAAAACAGAAATGAAGCAAGGAGATGAAGAAGAGATAGCGTGGATAAAAGGAATGTTTAAAAAAAGCCTGTAGCCTAATCACAGGTGTGGGTTCTTAAGAAGGGGGATTGCCTGGGTTGACGCATATAGAAAGGAGAGTGTCATTGAATAGGAAGGAGAATTCGGAAGCCCATCATGTGGTCGGATAACAAAGGCTTGCCCTTTTTATCCTGAAAAAAAAATCCACTTGAATTCTTGTAATATGTTTAAATAGGTGGTTGAAGGGGGGGGGGGGGGAAACATTTTTTTCTTAAAATTATAAGTCCCGTTAAAAGTTTTTGGAAGAGAGGGTGGAGAAAGGGATGCCGACAATTCTAATTATTGGGATTTGGATTTGAGGAGCCAAATTCATAGGCACCGCCAGGAAGGGTCAAAGATGTGTACATGAACCCCTCTGGCGTTTAAAAAATTAAATATAAAGTGTTGAAAAGTGATAAAATTCACAGGGGAAAGAGTATGACATGAATTTGGATATGGATTTTAAAATATTGCGTAACCAGAAAATTAAAGCATAATCATTAATACTTCAGCAGGAAATCTGATTACCATTTTTTGAAAATTGGATAATCGGATTTCCTAATCCTATTTTCTCATTGTGTGAAATCACCCCCCCCCCCCTTCTTTGAAATTAATTCTGTTGGAGTCCCTGTATAAATCAATGTTTATGTTTTGTTGCAGGAAAATATGAAGTCATTTTAAGTGGTGTACAAATTTAGGTATGCTAGATCACTATGTGTTATGACAATTCTAACTCAGAAAAACTCAAAGCCGCTGTTCCATCCATTGTGTTTGCAAGTTTTCAATTCATTGGATCCGACAGTAAGTTACTTGTTTAGGAGTTGTTGCAATTGATAAATAACCAGAGCTTTAATTTTAGATATTATATAAGCCTGAGCCATTAAATTACAGAGAGTTAAAATATATTAAATCAGGAAACTTTCTAATATGACTGCAGATATTGAGGAAATATTATTATAAATTATTAAGAAATTTTACGAAAGATCTTTTCAAAAAATTAGCTAAAACAAAGTTTTTATTTATGCAACAACAAATAAAATTATAAATTTTTTAAAGATATAGCATACGTCCGAAAATGTTTATGAACCATAACATTTAATCGTATTAGGAAGATACTTTTTAAAACGAATCATGGTTACATAACAAATATAGCTACAATATCCCTCATATTTTTCATTTATTATACATTATACTTCAATTATATTATATAATAAAACTCAAATAAAGGAAAAAAAATTACCCTCTAAAGAAAATCAATCATAAAATGCTTTTCAAATTCACTCTATTAAAAAATAATGTAGTATATTATTAAAAAAAGGAAACGCCGTTGTTGTATCATGATAATCACGACATTGAAATCATGAAAATTGATAGAAACCATGTAATTCCCGCAAAATATGTTTTTCTCCTTAGAATGCACTATTTTGTACCTTCTTAAAATAAAGAGTTCTCTCAAGTTAAGTTCAGGGACCAGTTGATAAAAAAGCAAAAGCAGATAAAAAATCTATCATAATTTGAAACTTTAAATTAAAGTTTCTAAAACAAGATGAAGTTCAGTTCCAAAATACGTGTTTCAAATCTTTATTTAATAACAGCCAATAAAGATTTAGCTTTTCATATGTAAATTTCCATTTTACATAAACAACCTACACAAAACTTCAAACAGACAGTCAAGAATTTAGCCACCCTCTATTAGCCATACAAATTCTTTAATATATGACTTCACCTGGATAACAAATTACCTTCGTTCAGATGAAATCACGAATCTCTTTTGAATTCCTTTTATGGCGTTAACGTTTCTTTTAATTATACATCCTGAACAATTTGGAGTCGAAATCACGTCTATTAGCAAGAATTTCTCTGCACGTTGGTTTGTCCTTAGTCCTTTCATTCATAACTAATACCAGTTATTTTATTTGTTTTTTATTTCATTATTTGGGTTTTTCTCAGTTTCTAAACAACACTTTAAATTTTGATTTGAGTATAAAATGACAAAAGATAATTTAATTTTCATCCCCTAAAATATTTAGTAAGAAGTTCAGATTAAATTTAGAAGGATCGAATGTGAAAGCCTTTTTTATTAAATATTTTGTCTTTAAATTTCATTTGAAATTCGTTATCTGATAAAAATGGTAGTTAATTGTGAAAGATTAAAAAAAAAAAAAAAAAACCGGTTGTTCATAAAAGACATCTACTTTGTAAGTAATAAACAATAAAAGTAAGTTCAAAGGTATCCAAGTCCAGTAAAATTCTGCAAACAAAGATATACATGCATTTTTAAAATAAAAATTTCTTTGAAAATTTCTGTACCTGTCTTATTTAAATACCTAAACTTACGAAGGATTTTGAAAAGTATATATATTTTTTAAAAGTAGCTAATAAATTTTTCTTTCGATTAAAAACATAAACAAATCAAATAATGTATATCTCCTTTTTAAATTTTATTTTTGACACTCTTAATTCATTTGGAAAAAAAAAAATGTTGACTTGCACATATGTTTCTTTAACATTTTTAAATTTCAGCAGTTTCCACGATAGGCCGAATCGCTATCAATGGTTTATCTTTCAAATGTCTGGAAGATGGCACAAAGTATCAAGTCAATGCTGATAATCTCGGAAAACTGATAACTTTATTGAAAGAAGGGTAATAAATCTCAAAGTAAACAGTATAAGAATGAGGACATCAAAGCTGTGGGTTCAAATACAGCAATCACCCATAAACTCTTGCAGATTGAATATGATGAATTACCTCCGAGGTTTTTTTTTTTCTTTCATCATTCCAATTAAATCAAGCCCATCCGGAATACATATATTAAAAAAATTTATAATTACTCATTTTAATCTACTTAAGTAGTTTTCTAGACCACATTTTAAAAACTACATAGATTGCTATTTGTATTCTAAACAGGAAACAAATTAACTTCATATGCTTTATTTTACTAACATTTCCTCTTCCACGTCAAAAATTTTACATACCACGGAAAATAAAGTATTCTTATTCACATTACTATTTAATTAATTATTTTTAATTAAATTTATTTTTATATAATATAAATTGTAATTTTTAAACTTAACTTTTTCTACATTTTGATAAATTTTTATCTGTGAATGAATCTAGTATTTCATATGATTGAAAATCAAATTGTAATTAAATATCTATTACTTTACTATAGTATTTTTGATTGTTAAATAGAATAAAATAATGAACTAGCGTTCAAACTATGATCAGAGTATACATTTCATCAACAGTCAGTCCACATTTGGGTAATTAGTAAGTTGTTTTTAAAACTGTCTTATTGATCGGTCTCTTGTAATATAAAATAGACATTTCCTCATGATATTAATTTAACGTCAGATTATTGAAATTATGTTTTAATTCTAAGAAATACATTAAAATAATTTTTATAAGTTCTGCAAATATTTTTATTTATCCAGTAAGAAAATAGCGAGTTATCAAATTTCACAATTAAAATTTTGAAAACAAAAATTAAAATTTGAAAGAACAACATAGAATTTTAATTTTTTTTTTCCAGTCATTTAAAACTGAGTTGGAAGTAATGTTAATTATAGAATTTTCATTAAGTTATTCCTTGAAGTTAAAAAAAAAAAAAAAAAAACTTTCTTTTCCCATTATACTTTCGATAAAAAGCTGTTCTGAGATGTGTCTGAAATGTGGGGTTACTATTGGCGACGAAACTCTTACATTGGCGAGTTATAAATAAACCCACTTGCCGGAATTTCTCCCAAGGAGTTTAAAGTTGTGCATCTTTTAAACACTTTAATAAGCAATTAGTAGTCAATTTTTATTGTGCAATAACTTTTTCTCAAAACCAGATAAAGAAATTCAGCTAATCATTTAGGGGCTTGATAATTTTTTTACGGGAAAAAGGAGAAAATCACCAATCATCTCCCACTAGTTAATTTATATATTTTATAATATTAATCATTGAATTGTAAATCATTACAATTGTTGAACATATGGGGGACTGTTTTAAATATTTTCTATAGAAATCCGAGTTTTATAATTATAGAGAAATGGAAGTATTTTTATAGTTTTGTAGTAATGTTCATAAAATATACGTTTTATGCATTGAAGCAGTAAGTGTAATATTTTAAGTGTGATATTCTTAATATGAAATATAAATAATGCCAGATGATAATATTGTACAGTTTTGAGAAATTGTAGAGACTTGTTAAATATTGCTATTTTATTTGTTGATGAGAAAATTTAAATCCAAGAAAACCTAACAGATTCATTTTTACTGAAATATATTCAAAGAGAGAATATTTACATTTTAAAATAAATTGACAAAACATTTTACTCATTTATAACGTTCAAAATCAAGGCATTTATTCGTACAATTCCCTTTCCTGAAAAAAGTTCGATAAGTTTCATTTTCGTGATTCATTCATAATAAAATACTCAATAGGAAATCATGTTTTGTCTAAATCTTCAATTAATATTAATTTAAGTTTAAGTGTAAAAACGCATAACTCAGGAAAAATAAATGATATTGAAAAATAAATGATAAAGAAAATAATTTTATCGTATGTTATATTATTAAATGTTAACGCAAGACTTATACAGCAGATTAGAGAGAGATGAAACATATTTAAAGGATTAGTGAGAAAAGCACCAACCCGACTTATCGACTACTCTCTCCAGTCTGAGAGAGTAGGGGGGCAATCACAAATTGAATCGGCTGAGCAAAATTGACAATGCAAATAAGACGTTCTTAATTTAAATTGAAAAATATAATATAATTAACAAAAAAATATAATTAAACCACTTACCGCCGATTCCACGGAATAGCACTTCAATAACAACAGAACAGATACTAGCACAAAGGGTGCACATTTCTTAAATAACACCGTCACCATTATTGACAGATTTTTCACCACAAGTAAACAGGGGTTAGTTTTTCCCCAGTAGTCGTCCGGTCATTCCACCCTGTAAATCCCACTGTCCATTCCGACAGCGGTCGCGTTTTTTCTAGACACAACAAACAAGCATGGGAATACAATCCTGGTGGCTTTTTCTCCACGGCCGAAATAATATTCCTATTTCACTTCTGGATCCTTGGAATTGTTGAGTATTCCCCAAATTCAGTTGTTTTTCGTTCGTGGCTGGTGTTGTTGCGGGATGATTCTCAGGCGTGAGCTGGTCTGGTGTTCTTCAATAAGCAGGGAACACGATCGAGCGACTCCTCAGCCTCGCCGGAGTCAGCCGAAATGAAGGGGTGGGCGGAGATTGAGGATGAGGTGAGTGACAGGTCTTTCCTCCAATGGGGGAAAAACAAGAGCACATGGGAGATTTTGTTTACGTTTTCAAGGATTTAGAGAAAGAAGAAAATAGCTTTTTTTTTTTTTTTTTTTTAAATCAAAACTAAATAAGAATACAAAATTTCTTAGTTCAGTCAGTTAACTTTGAAGATACAGCTTGAAAATGAAAAATGAAAAATTATGTAAATATAAAATAATAATTTTTAGGAAAATAAAATAATTGAAATATTATTCAATAAATAATCCAAAAACTATTCAATTCTTAATGAAGGAAAAGCATTTATGAAATTAAATTGTTTTGTTATTTTTTTTTTTTTTTTTTTTTTTTTTTTTTTAAATTTAAGTTGCAAACAAAACATTTTTTATGATAGTTTTTAAAGTATTCATATCTTAAGGAGTACAAATTTTTAATTAATTTTCGCTCTGTGTGATTAAGAAAAAATTATATTAATTTTGCTTCACTGGGAAAATTTTAGGAGCATTTGTGAAAATATAATTCATTGTAGTTGGTGCGTTAAGTCCGTTCTGTAATATTGTGCAATATTTTTATAATATTATTAATTTAGGACATCCCATTTTTATGGATACTGGAAGTATTATTTGCAGGGTTTTACTAGCTTTGATGTTTCAAAAATGACAGTTGACTTTCCGATTGAAATATTAATAAATAATTATACACTAATTTTTTGATCAATTTATAATTTAAAACCCATATTATACTCATTTATTTCGGTGAATTTTGGAACTTTTCCACTTAACTTTTAATTTTCCAAAGTCAGGGTGGAAAGACGCAAATAAATCCCTTTGATCCTCTCTGGTAATTTCTTATATTCTTCTAATAAACCCGAATAAAAGTATTTCGGGTTTATTAGAAGAATAAAAAATATCAAGACTTTTTTTGGGTTCGAAATAAAAATTTCAAGACAAATTTCCATACATCTCACCCCATAAAAACGTTCTCTAACAAATCCTTTGGAAATTTCCAGAATACTAGACATCTATCGCATCCCTTTCACTCCGCCCCTTCCTTGTCAATCAAGTGACGCAATCAAGCCCCACCCCTTCCCAGATGAACTACTTGCAGTTCGAAAGAAGAGCATCCCGAGCGAGTGTCCTACAGCCGCAGCACTCCGCTTTTCTGGAGATCCGCTGGTAGACGGAGAAACTCTTCAACTGTGAACTCTAGGATTAGAAACTAATAAGCTAGCAGGGCCCCGCTGGACAGAGGCCGCCGTCGTTCAACCACGAAATTCACTTTTAGGCGGTCAGCGTGTAGGGGGCTAGTGAAGAAGATCAACGTTAGCCCCATGGTGCTAGTCGGACTAGCGAGGTAGTCATGTGTAGGGCGCACTCCGGTGCCAGTGCCGGGGAGAGACATCAAAGGGATGGTGATGTCGAAAGGACTGTGATTTTCCACTCTCTTGATAGGTGGAGGTAGGTCATTATCTTTAATTGAGAAAAAAAAGTTATTCATTACTGCCTCAATGGTAAATGTGACTGAAAAAAATATTAATTTAAAATTATATGATTAATTTTATGGATATACTGAAGTATTTTATTATTTTTTTACTGATAAATAATTAATATTTTTAATATAGTTTTAAATAAATACTTTTCTGACTCGATTTTTTTTATGTATAATTTAAAATGAAAATGCTTTTTTCAAAATTAATAGCCCAAAATGAAATTATTCGAAGCTCATTTGAATTGATAATTATTTGGTAAGTTTGGAAATATTATTCTTGTTAAACACATCGAGTACCAAGCACAAGTACACTTGTGACTATATACTGCTTGTATGGCTTGGTGGTGAACGTGTTATAAAATACTTATTCATAATTAAAAAAATATATACATTTAGTATGAAAACCCAAACAAAATATATTTTACGTTTCAATCTTGATTACTACATTTTTTTAAGTCTTCGTTTAAAAATTATACTTTAAAACTTGATACTTTCTCCGTTGTATAAAATATCTAATTTAACGAATTATATTTATTTTACAGGTTCCTATTGATATGCCTCGCCTTCTTAGAAATCATAGCTTGTATAGAAGCAGTAAGTTTATTATTATTATTATTATTTTAACTTTTTCTATATATGTGTGAAAATGCATCAACCAATTTTTAAAATCTGGAAATCCCTTGGGAGTTGAAGTTGACTATCGGCTAGCTTCTCCGGTTTTATTCAGATTGGCAACCCTGTAGCTCAGTGAAGAGGGAAAAGAATCGCTCTGATCCCACCGCTTTCTCTCCGAGCAACAGCTTATTTATCTTATCATTTATACCTCGGGCACTGAAATCTTTCACTTTTTCAGCATTTTATTGAATTCTTAATGTTTTATAATTCAAAAGAAAAGATTTTAAGTAAATTATTTAATCGCAATTATTTAATGACAAAACAAATGGTGAAAAAATAACAGATAAGCCATTACTTATTTATACCTTTCCGTTACTAAAATCTGACTATCCATGTGAATATTTTTCAAAAACATTACGAGATTATTTTTTTAATTCATGTTGCAGAGAAAATTTATGTCTTTGTAATTATCGTGAAAAATACCTTCCGATAAAACCATCCGTTTCTTTAACTTATAATATGCACTAAAAGTGAACATCAGCAATGAGATACAAAAAATCAAGAACCATAACACATAGCTTACGAAATCCTTGAGTTCTGTTTGCACTATTCTTTAAATTTTACAAATTATCATAAGAAGCTCCACGTCAATTATTATTTTTATTTTAAGAGATAAATCTTAGAATCAAATATTTTATGTTAAAAGATTTGGGGTTCCCTACAAATGCTTTTTATTTACAACTTTTCGAGTTCCAACTCTTCCATTTATTTAATCAAGCGGTCCTCTGAAATGAGCGTTAACCGAATTTTAATTATAAAAGTTTTTTTTTTTTTAAATACCTACACATAAATTATGAATTATCAAAAGTACCGTCAGTCTAAAAAACTCCCCTCCCCCCCCCCCCCTCCCCTTTAATCTTTCAATCAAAAAGACTTCGATTTACATCATTAACATGAGCTATCAATGTTATTTAGCCGACTCCAGCGAAAGACATTCCACTCATCGCGTTCCAAGAAATACCCCGATAAATGAACATCCTCCCTTTATCAAAAGACCACATTCTCTTAATTTTGGTCATAAATACCGTCTTTCTTCTCCTATCCCTCCCAGATGAGCCCTTGTTATATAATACGATAAAATAATAACACCAGAGGCGGGTGCTTCTCATCTGGGAGCTGAGTCATCGTGTTGATGTTGAACCCTATACACCCCCAAATTTCTCATATAGGGGGTGTGGAGTGAACGAATTGTTGCGAGTGGGTGCTCAATTTCTTGAATGGGGGGTAAATGCTCACAATACCGCTGTTTAGTAGTAAGGGAACTTTCTCTCGTGACCCTGACCCTAAACGGGGAACACCCCCTTTTTTACTCTCGAAAAGATCCTTTTTCCGCTGCTATATACCCCCCTCCCCACACCCTATCCTCAATGCACGCATCTCTTGTAAACTGTGATGGCTCGATCACGTTTATGATAGAGGGATGCAAGTAAAAATTAAGGATATCATCTCATCTCAAGAAATGAAAGGTTAGGTGTTTTTTTTTTCCTGCGAGATGGAAAAGACGGATGGCGTTTTAATTTTGTATGCCTTTTGTTTTGATGCATCTAATTATTTTAAAACACGTTTTTGTTTACGATTAAATAATTTCAATAATGCAATTTTAGTCTTCAGATGTATTTTTAATTGTGGAGGTTGGTATCTTAAGTTGATCTCTGATAAATGAATTCGAAGGACTTCAGCATGAGATAAGAGAGGAACTTTCAGTTTTAGCTCGGAAACCTGATCAGATCGTGATTATTATAAAGCTCGGTTGAACAGAATTACAAAAATCTATTTTATTCGCCCAAAAAAAGAAGATTCTAATATTTTAATCACACCAAGCAAGTAACAATCATAACAATAATTGACAAAATTAAATAATAAATTATGTTTTTTTTTAACATTATTTTACTGAAGAACTTGTTATTTAAACCTCAGTACTTCTTTTATGAAAATATGTTGTTGCTATTATTATTATTATTATTTATTCTATTAATAATAAGAAATATTTCTTTTCCCGATTTTGTTTTTCTAAATTATACATATTTCATCATCTTTCAGAAAATTTTTTGATTATAAATATTTTCTTGAAATTGCATTTTTAAATTTTTCCAATTTTAAAAATTAGGAGTAGATATGTAAAGAAAAATATTTACAAAACCTCTTTATTTGGCATTACTGTTCTCATAAAATGAGTTTTTACTTATTATAAATTTCGCCTATTACCTGCTTTTTAAACCCTAATTCACAAATGTTAAGAGTTCTGAAAATATATTCTGATATAGAAAGATCCGGAGTACAAATGACGTAAATATATTTTATTTAAAGAATTTTATAATGGCCAATTTACATTCAAAAATGCTTCGTACTCATATTTTTATTTTTAATATTTGCAATTTTTTGTTATTAATAATAGGGTATTATTTGAAAAGTAATTGGATACATTTGGTTTAAAGACAACAATATTTTTAAAGCAATTAATTAAAGATTATTTTGATTTTCATAAACAAACTTTCAAGTTCACGTTTTGCAAAAAATGAAGTTGGTGAAATAACTTTCTTATAGTCTTTGTACAAACCTGCATAAGTTAATCAAGAAAAGTTTAGTCTTTCATTAAGGAAAAAAAACTTTATTAGTTGGTTTTTAACCTCTTTTCGTCGTTTAGTTTTTGACAGTCACTTTGGTTCCCTGCATTGGTTTTATTTTTCAATTTTGTAATAATCATAAATATATTTCAGATTTAATTATAAGGTATTCAGCATCAGATTAACGTAAATATGAAATATATACGATAATTATTGAACGTTTTGTTTAATCAGAAGAAAATATTGTAATCATATTTTTTTATAGTTAAACGTTTAATTTGTATAGTAGTATCTATTTTATTTTATTTTATTTCTTAATTTAAGTAGCAAACTGGAATGTCAAAATAATATTTTTGTCGTATACTACCTCACATTTGTTGTTGGGATTAATATAACCATATCAACTTGATGCGTTTTATAATTTTAAGTTTCATGAAAATCTTTCGCTTGCAAAGAAACTTTCGAAACTACTATTAGTTACGTTATACATAACGTTACGTAATCAAACATAAAAATGATTTAATATACTTCTCTTATATTAACAAAGAAATCAGAAAATAAATTTTCCACCTATGGGCACTTTTTAAATCGTAAGTAAAAAAGAAGATACATACATTAATATCGTAAGTAATGTATCTTCTTTTTTACTTTGTAGTAAATCCCGTTTAAATATTTTTTATGGGCTTTAAATTACTCCCTGAGACGGAATAACATGAATTAAATTATCTGATATTTCCGACACCCCTCGCGTGAAAAAAAAAAAATTTAAAAACATTTTGATTCGACTCCCAGACATAAGAATAAAAAAACGATCCCCTTTCGCCCCGGGCGTTTTCCCTCCATTTTCTTTTCGACACCCAGTATTTCCATCCCTCCTTCCCAAAGAAACCTCTGAAAGACGGACTACTTTTGTACGCAGTGGAATGTATACAGCGGGGATATTTGTGAATACTTTATCACATTGAAAGAATCTATTGTCAGCAAAAAATGCTGTCGGATTTAGGGGATTTGACCCTTGTTGGGAATGTAAAAGGTGTTCTTGCTCAAAGGACAAACGTATCTGAGGATCGATCTCCATTTTCACTCCTCAGAGAGAGGAATTACTTACGCATTTTACCCTCCAGAAGGAAACAGCTTTCGTCTGTGTGCAAAATAATATTGAAATTCCCACTATAACCATATAACCAGTAAAAAATCATTTTTTTTTTTTTTTTAATATAAATCCTTTGTATGTATTGTCAATTTTTATATTCATTAACATAGCTCCGTTTCTATTGCCAGCGTGTGCTTGGTGTTGGCATCTAATTTTAAGTATTAAAAAATCTCTATCAGCAAAATATGCGGTAAACTACTTTCAAAATTTATTCATTAAAATGAATGTGAATTCATGTACTCTCATCCAAATATCTTTGATTTATTCTGGTTATAACAATGTAACTATTTATTTGGTAAAACAGTTTTGTCAACAGGAAATAGTTTCTTCATGATCGGTTAAATGCTATTTCAGCGCGATTGGATTACTACAATTTGGTTTTTTAGTATTACGTAATAGCGACCTTTTAGGGACAGTGACAGCCGCCAAAATTTGGTAGAATGCATTGTCATCAGCACCGAATCTATCTGCCAAGTTTCAGCCCGATTAGATGACGGCAAGGGGGTAGATTTTCCCGCCATCGACATACCCAGCCAACCACCCACACAAAATCAAAGTTAATATAAAGGATTTGAAAAAAATCAAAATAAAAAAAATAAAAAAAAATAAAAAAATTAAAATGAAGACAAATTTTATTTCTCGATGCTTATAATTTTTATCATTTAATTTATATCCAATCCATTTAAATTATAGTTATGATTTTTTGAAATGTTGATGCACAGTTTTAAAATTTAAATATTTTTATAAGAAAAATCGGAGAGGTAAAATATATATTTTGTAATGTTTTGGACGTGTTTTTTTTTTTTTTTTTTTTTTTTTTTTTTAATTTAGTATATTTTGGAACGATGCTCGAGTTTCAGCCAGGATTGGCTAATCTTCTAGAATCCCTGTTTCAGACCTTGACCAATACCACTGTACTACCTGGATGATACTATATGTCTAGCTATTCTCGGTGAAATCACCCTTTACCATACAAATTTAAACTAATGGCCTATAATCAATATATTGATACTATAAACATCCACGAACATCAACTTCAAATTCAATCCAACATTTTTCAATTCAGCAAGACTACGTTGAATTTTCAATCTAAATTATTCCGTGGCAGACTTCAAATCGCATTAAATTTCTTTTTGAAAAATATTCATGATTTTTCATTTTTGCTGGTGCTTCGAGTCCAATTCTCGACACAATCGCCGGCAATTTCTCATTCCGTTATGAGAAAAAGGCCAGAAGATTGCGATCTTCCACTGAGTGTGGGTGGTCTCAGTCTCGGAAGGGTACCCCGTTCTTGAAAACAGGAGGGTGAAGAAAAAAAAACGCGGGAGATGGGATAAAGAAAAGTCTAGGTTTATGACCTCTTTAGGATATACGTGACAAGGCCTTCGAAGTGTACGTACGATGCGGAAGCTCTACTGATAGACCTTGTTAGATTTTTTTGAGTAATACGAATTAGGTTATAGCAGAAATATCAATAATATTGACGTACATTGTACAGGACGCGAAAAATTACCCGAACGAAGGCGGCTATATATCTTCGATTCTAAAAGTAGTAGAATATTACGTTTCGCACCTAAGTAATTTGTTTACGACTTTTTGTATACCTCGTAAAATTTCTTTTTTGGGCGGCTGTTTACTATTTAAATTGAACATTGAAAATTCCAATATAAACTTCTAAATATTTTTTATTTTCGACCATTTCATTCGATCTGGAATACTTCGTTTACCCTAAATACCAAATTTTTGTTCATTATGTCGAATAGCACGCCACTTATAAGCTAAGGGCAAATCTCAATATTGAGAAGAGTATTTCTCCAGCCGGGAGGAATGCCCGTCAACGAATGCGTATTTCAGGACGTTACTGTTTTAGTCTACTACTTGGAAACTATTGTATTTATTGTGTCACGTTTGACGATGTGCTAATACAAAATAAATAAAGACACTCAATCAGAAATAAATTTTAATTTAACATACTTAATTAACAAAGTTGAAGTTGGTCAACTTCTCACGTAAACAAAAATTACAGTTCAACCAATAGCGCAACAACTTTGACCAATATAGGTTGACATTAGCCAAACCCGTAGTGGAACGTTATAAATCAGCCGTTGGATAGCAAGTAACATAATAACTTTGGCCAATATAGGCTTACATTGACCAATCCCGAAGTGAAACGTTGCAAATCGACCGTTTGATACTGATATTGACCGATCTCGCCCAATGTTGGATAAAATATACTGGAAGTTTTAAAATGTGGATGCCCCAGTTTTAAAATTGAAATATTTTTTTAAAAACAGGACTGAGGGCGAAAATTTCTTTTATCATGTTTTTGACATGCTTATTTTTTTTTTTTTTTTTTTTTTTTTTTAAGTTGGGTTTTAGGAACGATGCTCGAGTTTCAGCAAGAATTAGCCATTCTTCCAGAACAATTGTTTCATTAGCCAATATTGCTATCCTAACTGGGTAATAGTGTTGATCATAAAATTGACAAATATAAAATTGTTACCTTATGGTTTTATCTGGCATTGATAAAGAACTTGGCGTGTTAATTAAGTCTCACGTATTTCTTATATCGCTATATTATCCAACATTGTTTAAACTTTTCAAGTAAATTTAATCCCATCGTTGTGGACAATCGAATTATTTTCTTTCTTAAGATTGTAATCTATAATAATTATCTAATATGTATGTTTTTGCATTTTCTTGAAATGTCCTTAAATGACCTATAAGGCTAAACTTCCTGTAATATTATTTGATTTCGAACTCAATTTGGTTGTATAGTTATATTTTTTTCATGGTGCAAAAAAGATTAAAATGAAGGCTCTACTGTGTCAAAATTTCGTAACTCCCTAACTATTATGCTCAGTAACGTTTGAAGAAATCCCCACCCTAAAATTACATCATGTTGCTACCCTCCCCCCCCCCCTTTTCCCTTTCCATGCTAATAATTAATTTTACCGTTTACCCCTATTTCAAAAATTACAAAAAATCGATACTTTTGTAATTTTGAAATTTACAAAGATATAATAAAGTCCAACTTATTACACATTGACTTCCTTGGTTAAATTATTTCAAATAACTGAATCTAAATTTTTTGCAAACTTTACATTGAAAAAAAAAAATTATTGATTGAATTTTTCTCGTATAAAGGGAAATGTTACGTCACACAAACGATTTTCTCCCCCCCTCCCCTCCCCTTGTCGAAGTCCATCACGTTGGACAAATCCCCTCTCTTCCCTTTCTGAGCTTGATGAAATTGATGCACGTCCCCAATTCTTTTAACTGAAGAAATAATATTAATATTTTAACAGTTCATTCGTTAACAAAATAAAATTTAGAAAAACAAAGAAAAGAAGTAAATCCTTGATTTGTTTACAGAAGTTTCTCATATCACGGGCTTTGGGAACAAAAATTATTAATATTAAATAAAAATTCTAAAAAAAAAAAAAAAAAAAAATTTAAAAAAAAAAAAAAAGAGTCAACTTATCAACATGAAAACCTACAATAGTTCTCTTTGTATGGGTAAAAAGTTTCCAACTCAACATAATTGCAGACAGTCGATTATCTCACTCTGTTAAAGATAATGTCTTTTCCCTTTTCTCTTGAAGGTGACCGGCCTAATATTCCAACTTTCAACTCACGCGGACTTCTTGTTCGCCATATAAGTAATCTGCATCCTCGCTTTATTCTCTTCATTGAGATAATTTATCAGTTTTGTTTTTCTCCCTTATTTTTATGAATGAATCATTCCACTTAATATTGGGATGAATGACTGTGATAAGCGCCCACTCCTTACACTCCGGACCAGAAATTGGAAATGACGTTATGCAAAAACGAATCACTGTTACTAGGACTACTATCGAATTTTCATAGCATATATTTATAATTTCGTCCTTATTAAACGTAGACAGTAACATGAGAACCGCCAGAGAGTTGTAAAGGAGAGGGGGGGGGGAGCTGCCTTCCACCCTCCTGGATTTGGAAAATTAAAAGTAATGCGGGGAAAAGTGATCTGATTTAATGGAAGTAGAAGTATGATAAAAGTTTTAAAATATCGTAAAAGATCGTATAGAAATTTAATAGACAAATTTTAATTAAAATTTCATAAGGATATCCAATTGAAAAGGTTAAAACAAAAATATACCGTCTTGCCTCATTTGCACTCTGCAACCCCTATGAAAATAATTTTGACAGTGCCCGTGAATAGCCATTCAAAATGAGTTCAATAATCAACAACGTTAAAATGTGAACAGTTTATTTACTTGTTATATTCTTTGCCATACAATTCACTTACTTTATATTTCTAGTGCTTTGCTTGTATTTTTTTTTTTTTTTTTTTTTTTTTTTTTTTTTTTTTGCTGGCTTAAAGCATATTAAGCTGATTTGAGATTCGTAAAAAACAATTTACGAGTCTATTTTTCATTTCTGAAATTTGCTAACAATATTATATCTTGAAATCTATAATAATAAAACAAGCTGTGTGTCTGTCTGTCTATCTGTCTGTGGCTCAGTGGATCTATAGAAACCTACTTACAATTAGAGTAGAGCTCTGAAATTTTCAGCATAAGTAGTTTTAACCTTCTAATTTTATGCATCACAAACAGAATTTTAAAATTTTAATTAGTTCTTTTTTAATTAATTTTTTTAATTAATTAATAAATATATTACAAAACGATATCTAATAGGACTACAGCTCTGAAATGTTCAACATAAGTAGTTTTTGCCTTTTAATCTGACTTTTAAAAAACAGAATTCAAAAATTTTATTTCGTTCTTTTTTAATTAATTTTTTTAATTAATTAATAAACATTTTATAAAACGACTACTAATAGAGCTACAGCTCTGAAATTTTCAACAAAAGTAGTTTGGCCTTCTGATTGTATACATCACAAACAGAATGTTAAAATTATAATTAGTTCTTTTTTAATTAATTTTTTTAATTAATTAATAAATATGTTACAAAACGATATCTAATAGGGCTGCAGCTCTGAAATTTTCAACATAAGTAGTTTTGGCCTTTTAATTAGGCTTTTAAAAAACAGAATTTTAAATTTTTATTTTGTTCTTTTTTAATTAATTTTTTTAGTTAATTAATAAACATTTTACAAAACGACTACTAATTGGGCTACAGCTCTGAAATTTTCAACATAAGTAGTTTTAGCCTTCTAATTAGACTTTTCAAAACAAAATTTTAAATTTTTATTTAGTTTCTTTTTAATTAATTTTTAGAATTAATTAATTAATATTCTACAAAACGATTTCTAATAAGGCTACAGCTCTAAAATTTTCAACATAAGTAGTTTCGGGCTTCAAATTGGACTTAAGAAAAACAGAATTTTAAATTTTTGTTTAGTTCGTTATTAATTAATTTTTTTAATTAATTACTATATATATTACAAAACGATTTAAAAAATGGCTACAGCTTTGAAATTTTCAACATATATAGTTGTGGCCTTCTAATTAGATTTAAAAAAAAAAACAGAATTTAACAATTTTTTTTTTTTTTTAATTATTTAACAAATATTTTACAAACGATTTGTAATTGGGCTACATTTCTGAAATTTTAAACACAAGTAGTTTTGGCCTTCTAATTGGACAGACAAAGAGAATATTAAAATTTTAATTTGTTTTTCAATTAATTATTTCACAAAAAGCGCCTTCGAATAGGCCTAGATCTCTGAAAGTTTCAACATAAGTAGTTTTAGCCTCTAATTTTGCTTTCCACGAATACGTTTGAAAATAACATTGAGGGGGTGTTGTACTATATTGTATTAACGGGAATTTTTTTTTTTTTTTTTTTTTTTTTTTTTGACAAGGAAGAAGCTTCCAATAGTAAGTCTTTACGTAGCAATTAGATTTAAGTGAGTGAAGCGAGCTTATGCTTACGCAGCAATGAACCTTTCAGAGAGCGAAACGAGCCTATGCTTGCATAGCAATGAACCTTTCAACGAGTGAAATAAGCCTGTGTTTATGTGTCCATGATCTTTTCAGCGAACGAAGGGAGCTCGATTTTGCGTAACGATGAACCTTCCTGCTAGCGAAGCGCCAAAAACTGAGTCTTATACACGAATGACAGATTTCCGCAACGCGAGGTCTCACAGCTAGCTAAAATATTGCACATGTTAAAATTTCGTAGCGAAGCACGGGTATTTAACTAGTTATTAATAAAAGAACTTTACTAATTAAATTGGGATACCGTTATAATTAAATAATTTAAAAACTTGATATTATAATAGAAAAATTGGAATGAATGTACCTGAAAATGTTACATGAAAACTAATTCCTTAAATAAGTTTAAACCAACCCATTATCCATAGGCAGTTTAATTCATTTATCAAAGTAAGAAATGAGCCTAGCTTAGCGGACAAGCCGCCCACTCTTTCCAATAGACCAGAAGTCGTGGGAAGAAGCTGTCCTTGTAGAAAACAGAGTTGTCTCAAGAAGGGCACCGCAAATTAGATATTTTTTATCAACTTGAAACTAATAAGAAAAAGTTGGCTTGGTATTGATTTCAAAGTGGGGGACGAATTTGTCTGTTTTGATAAAGCCGGCTTTATTCGTCGTGCTTTGTCATTTGAACTTCCAAAGGCGAAGACAGCACATCTTGTGATGTTGTGTGTCTTGTTAGTTGTTTGTGTTTAGATTTCGCTCAAAATCCGTGTCATGGTAGGAAACAGTATTCCAAGAGTTTTGTATGTCAATTACATAGGGGTTTTTTTAGCGTAATTATTATAAACAAGATTTGGAAGGTCCTCTGTTTCAATTTCGTCTTGATTGATAGATTGGGGAAAAGTTAGGTTTATCACTTTTTCAATGTTCAGAGAAATATTTTGGAAATTTAAACCACTCACAAGATTACTAAAGCTACGTATAGGCAAGTCTCAGAGGCATACTTCGATATTAGATTGTTCTTAAACGTATGTTTTTATGCCTCATTTTGAACTTGAAGCGACCATTGTCAAGAAGTCGCTTTAAATTATATTTTTTCAAATTATGAAAAAGATTAAAATATGATAAATTTTTTTAAAGCTGTTTCAATACAAAACAATATTTTTCTAAAAGCCGTCCTTAAGCCATATATATATATATATATATATTGTTTGTTTAATGATTGCTACAAAAAATAACGCGATAAGAGAGTTGAATTCGCCAAGATTTTAAAAGGAGATTTCTATTAGTTGAACATCTTTAACATATTATAACAGCAAATTTTAAATATTATAAATTCCCCATCTTAAACCTTGATTGGGAATCTCCCCAACATAACCTATTATTCAGTCTCATCATTTTCTAGTAATATAATTTTTATAATGAATTCTTGCCAAATTTTAACAATTAAAAAAAAAAATCCAATTTATTATCTTCTGTTTGCCGTGATTCCCTTGAATGCTTCCGATCATTCTCAAGTCATTTGAGTTGAGCTTCAATAAAAGAGAGGGCCATACAGGAAGACTCGGAGATACTGAACAGCTGATCATCCGTCTGTTCTAAGCTAAACATTGTCTTATTTTAGACTGCTCGACTTGGAAGAGAAGATCCTTGGACGAGCGTTCCTCGCTCTCAATTCTAGACGAGTCTTCAGAGTACGCTTGTTGTTGGTTAGCCACAGAATTCTAATACTTAATTATGTTTGCATTGTTTTTGCTGTCAGTAGGAATTCCGTTTCAACTGGCGTAATCTCCTCGCTTCGTTTTGAGGAATATTGGCTTCTAAGGTAGTGCGATGTCAAGAAGCATGCTCCAAAACAAAAATAAATCTTCGAAATTTTTGAAATTTCATTATTGCTCGTGTTTAATTAAATTTAAACAGTACTAAGTATGACAATTTATAAATTATTAGTTATTAGTATAAGTTACGTAATTTTTTTACAAATTATGAATTACATAGTTACTAATTAGTAATTATTACTAAAAATTATGCAATTAGTTACTAATTATTAAATGCAATTATCAAAGCCGTTGAATTAAGTTATTGTATTTGTAATACGCATAAACCAATTCTTCACGGATTACAATATACACCGAATATTTTTAAATTGATTAATACTGCATTGCATTTATTGATTAATGCTTTCAAATATCATCAGGGAATATTTAAAAACTTTTAAATATGTGTTAAAATTGGATTGAGCAAAGGCTTATATTAGTGTTGAAGAAGATGAGAAAATTGTGAATGAAGAAGGTTTATAGGAAATTTCTTGCCCAGAGTTCATCTATTTGCAAGTCGAACAATCTAAAACAGTAATTAACTTATTCGTTCTGTAAATTAAATTGTAGATCTTGACTGTGATGGCTCAATAAATTGTCTTTCGAAGCTGCTCCTTGGCTAGCCATCCAAATAGAAAGGGATTTAGAAAATCTGCCATTTTATTAATTCCCTTAAATACGTAGTTTTACAAATTCAAGTACTTAAATTCATGTTTTTATTAATTCCAAGTTAATTTTTATTAAAAGTATCTTAAATTCAAATCACGCTTAATTGTTACTGTTCAATATCTACAATATAATATTAACCAGAAAATAAACTAATTTTTTTCTCGTATTAAGTCTTTCAAATAATCATGTGCAACCTATAAAAGTGAATATTATTGGAGAAAAAAATAAGTGGTACAAAATTCACGCTTTTCGACGAAACTGAAAGGCTCGTGAGAGAAACATAGTAAGTATACTAAAATACAGTGGCAGTAATTTCTTACGGAAGTGCTTTAAAAAGTCTGTACTGAGTGCTCACATTTATTTTACTCTGTAGAATGTCTTCAAATTTAAAGAACATTCGTCCTCTAAAGGTACAAATACATATTTTGGCTCCAAACATCTTTAGAAAATTATACATAAGTCAAACCCCGTTAACTCGAAGTCGATGGGACCGCCGAAATTGTTCGCGTCAACCAAATTTCATGTTAAACGAATAAATTAAAGTTAAGTTTTAAGTACGAAGAACTGCATTTACATCGCGTTAAACGATATTTCATGATTTCATTTTAAGCGATTTTACGCTAACGTGGTTTGATGGGATCGTTATGACATTAATGCCACTCATGATTAGGATTTTTTTTTTTTTTTTTTTTTTTTTTTTGTAATAATTTTGTATTTAGTGCAGTATTGTATTCAAAGTCATCGCACAAAATTTAAGGGAATTGAGAAGAAATGTTTTCTAAATTGCAACTTTACGACACATTTTTCTTATCTTGCGTATAAACCTGGGGAATATTATTATACAAATTTGATCAAATTATTGGTAAAAGGAGTTGAATGAGAGTAAAGTAAAAAATATTATAATGATACTTACATCAAGCAATCTTTCAAGTTTATTTGTTTCAAAGATAATAAATAATTGACATTAAATATCAATTTCTATTTTTTAAAACTATTATTGACAATTGCCGAAATAAAGTAAAATCATTTGTATCAGTTCTTGAACTTTTCTTATTTGTAGAAGTAGAACATTAGTAAATTCTTCATGGGGACCGACGTTAATTATTTTCAGTGGAAAGGGAGGCATAAGTTTTTGTTCAAACTAGGATTTTTGAAAAATGTAAGTGCCATTTCCTAATGAAATGTTAATTAATAGTTGTACAATAACTAACGTCCTGTTCAAATTGGTAATTATAATCATATGTTGCACAGCACAAATCTTTTTCTTTTCAATTTTACCGCTTTTCTTGAAGTTTAAAAACAATCAAAAGCCAGGGATCTATCATAAGTTTCAAGCTATCAGCTCATTACTTCAACATCGATTTAGAAAAAATTCAATCTCTTATTTCCACTGAAGTCTGAGGTATCCTCTAATATTACAAAATTCTTAAATACTACAGCTATTTCCTTCTTTGCTTGTGGTCAAGTTCTTGGTCGTCAACTTACTTAATGGTTCTACTAACTGAGGTAAAACTACCTAACCAATGTTGCCTTACCTTCTAGTCTTTTGTATTCTTATTGCCATTATCAGTTATGGAACGGAGCAGAAAAGAACATCCTGATTGTTCTTTCGAATATCCATTTTCGAAAATTTAAAGCCTTGAAAAAGAGTTGTCGGGATTTGGATCTTAGGGGTGTTTTAGAGAAGGGGTCACATTTATAATGATGTACATAAAAAAAAATTATAACCCATAAAATAATGATGTTATATTACAATTAAAGGGACATAAAAGAAGCTGGCTATTTTAGGGGAATAGGAAGTTGTGAACATTTTAAATTCCATATCCCATTAAAAAGCTTGTGAAAATTCTTGTAGAATAGTTCAAAATGGGTTATGTTCTTGAAATTAATTTTATATTGCATAGCATAAACTTTCCTCGTCTATATGATGGCACATCGTTTTTCAAATTGTATAACGTGGTATATGTAAAAAAAAAAAAAAAAAAAAAAAAAAAACTTCTTATTTGTGATTTCATAAACTTACCTGATACATTTTGAAAGAAATTTCACACATATTTTATTAATTCAAATTAAAAAGTGGTACATTTGATTTAAAAAAAAAAATTCTAGTAATACTTCTAGTAAGAAAATAATATTGTATAAGTGAAATTTCAAATAACTGTTTAGTATTATTTTATTTTTATTTTTTCTATTTATTTGTGCTTTATATTGAAAGTGTGAAGGTGTATTTTGCAATATTATCGAAAAGTTAACAAAAATTTAGCATTTCTCATTATTAACTTCATTTATAATATCATTCGTTCATTCCAACTCCTACCAAATACAGTATTACAAATTCTCTTAAAATATTTTCTCTACTACAATGGACTAAAAGGGTAATATTTTAAAATGAAACAATGCCTTTTAATGTTTTTAAGATATCGCAAATATTATATATTGATTATTCGGCAATTGTTATTTACTAAAAAGTATTAGTGGAAGTTTCTAAATAAAATACATATTAAAGAGAGAAAAAAATATTTCTACTTAATTTTACTTATACAAGTAGGCTCGCTTACGTATCATAAGTGATAACTTCAGCTGTATTACAACAAATTTAAAAAAATGACAACATTGAATGTGAAATAATTTTAAAGCAGGTTGTCTAGAAAAGTACAATTTAACTGAAGTATTGCTTGTTTTTAACAAAATTTCAATATTCTTATTACATTTTTTTAATTAATTTATATTTAATTCTTTAAATTAAAATGTATTGAGTAGTGGGATAATAAATTTATGCTTTCAAAACAAATTTTTTTTTTTAAAGTATAACATAATAATAAGTTTTATAACATGAAAAAAAAAACAGAATCCGAATAGCAATTCCACTGGCCAATATCTACTCGACACTGGCCAATCACGATGTGGACCGTTGTAGACTAGCCGTTGATACGGATCTAGGACAATCTCACCCAGTGCTCGGAAAATATATTGGAAGTTTTGAAATGCTGATGCAGAGTTTTAAAATTAAAATATAGTGCTATAAGAAAGGACAGAAGGGGTAAAAAATATGTTTTGTTATGGTTTTGACAAGTTTATTTTTTTTAAGTCGTGTATTTTGAAACGATGCTCTAGATTCGGCATGAACTGGGCAACCTTTCCAGAACCCTTGCTTCCAACATAGCCTAGTACCTCTGTGCTGTCCGGGAAATAGCAAAATATTTTAAATAATTTAACATAACTTTTGCACAAATACGTAGTGTGTATTATGAATATTTGTATAAGTATTATGAATTTAGAATTACCAATTCTTTTTAGTTGGGAGTGTTATCAATCCAGTCAATTATCAAAGCGTTAATTCTTCATCACTTTTCAAATTTTCAGAAAAAGTAACCAAGCTGATAAACGTTAAAATGAAGACACCCTGAATATTTTAAAGTCAATTTCTTTCGTAATATTTTTTTTATCCTGTAAATAAACATAAACATCACTGTCTAATTTAGAGAACCTAACAGGATTATTTGGAGAATTCATGCCATTCTTCTTCAGACCGTTAGTATTAGGTCCCGTGATAAAATCCGAACGTAGCCTGACTTCAAGATGACTAGGCCCCTAATAATCCTTAAATACCGCAGGCTAAGGAATGTTTGATAGATGATTCACATGCACAAACACTCGGATTTTACTTGCAAGGAGGGGTTTTTCATCGTATTTGAAAATATTGTTATTTGTAAGTTGCTTCCCCTTAGCTTATTAAAAAAAAAAAATTAAAATGATTGATGACGATGAAATGCTGCTGCAAAAGGCGTCCATGTTGTTTATCTAAACTTCTTTTCTTGTGTAGTATTTTTATTCGCCTTATTAACTTGGGTTGTTAAAATGATATTTTAATGATATAACGTAGATGCAATATTTACTAATTAAAAATTATTTTCACTTATCAATAAAAACAGCAAGAATATTTACTTTACTCCAAAAACGTCTAATGATGAGGGCTATTAGCCTGCATGATTTTAAATTTAAATGTTAGCATATTTTTCCATCTTTTTGTTGTATGGTTTTTAGAAAAAAAATAAGCTAAACATCGTCATACTCTTATGAAAGTAAAAATTATCTGTCTACAAATATTTCAGTTATTTAATAAAAGTTGGTGTTTTTATACCTACCTTTCTAAGTATGAAAAATCCAACTAAATTTATCCATTTTTGGCCAAAATGCACATCTTGTATACTAAATACTATAGTTTGAAAGTGTTCTTTTCATAGTAAAATTTACTGTCAGCATTTTTTTTTTTTTTTTTTTTTTTTTTTTTTTTTACAGTTAATTGCATAATTGTACTTATTTCCCACCTTCTAAATTTGTTTGACAAATGACTTTCATGAATTGAATAAAATACCTCGTGCTAAGTTATAAAAAAATATAGTAAGCTTTTTTCCATTTTAAGTTCTTTTTTCGCGTATATTATTCTTTTGCTCAACAAACTGAAAAGCATTTATCACGCAACTCTCAGATTACAAAAAACTAATAGAGTAGTATAAGTTTTATTTTTATCAAATTGGGAAAGGAACCTTAGCTAAGCCTCTTGCGCTTGTAATTGATTCTTCTTTTCATACTTTAATTAAGTAGATATTTTTAAACTCATTTGTAACAAATTATGTTGCTTGTATGGCTTAAATATTTGAAAACCTTTTTTTTTTTTTTTTTTATCAAAGGATATATAAGAGAACAGTTTTCGATTTATTTATTTATTTATTTATTTTAAATTTTACATAGATGGTCAAATAATATTTTTTTTCAAACATAGTTTTTGTTCGCTATAAAATATATTAATCTTTTACTTGAATTGAATAAATTCACGTATTTTAACAATTATCTCTTATTTTAAAATCAATTAATTAATATTAATCGTTATCACATTTTAAACCAACCTATAATCAGTAACATAATGCACTATCTTTACAATTTGTATTAAAGTCCTTCGAAAAAGTAAACGTACCCATTCAGGCAATCTTTATCTCAAAGAATAATATCCACACTACTTTCCATTTCAAATACAAAGTGCATGCTGTCTCGTCACCCAAGTAGCTACTAAATACGAAAACTAAATATTGTTAGATCAACCACATAAGTACCCCATCTTCCAGCGTGGCAGTCAAGTGACTGCAAGGTCATCAGTCTCACTTGGGCTGGGATAGTCAAAGTAGCACTCTAAAGTAAATTTACATGCCACCTTATCGTGTACTGTGGTTTTGAGCTCTAAACGAATTGCAAGGCAGGCATTTTGTTAAGTTCCTTCGTATTGTATAGGAACTTTTTGAGTTAGGATTAGGATGCTTTTATCACATCTTATTCAACGAGTGACTGCATGCACTAAAACAGGAACTTGTTTAGTAAAAGATGTTGTAAATGTTTAGTATTTCTATATCGGTACCGTCAAACACTGCATTTTATATAAAATTATGATTGTCAGTCATATTACGTAAAAATAATAAAGTATATGTAAATTGGAAGCATAAATAATTTTCCATAAAACAAAGTGACTTGGAAGATTATTCGCAATTATAAATTTAACAATTGTTCCTAACTGTGTAAATTGTCGCTAAAAATCGCTCTAAATCTTCGTACCATTTCATTGTAATCACTTATAACATCAATTCACAATTAATTATTGGGAGTATTAGTTTAACTTGATTACAAAAAAAAGTAAGAGTGATAAAGTACATTAATAAAAGTGTGCTGTATATATTTGAATTTAAGGTCAAATACAGAGGATTTGTGAAAATCCAACACATTTGTTCTAAAATATTGTATCAAGCATACCAAAAAATTCTTATTCTTTGGTACATTGGAGAACAAAAGTAAAACAGTCAGAAAAATCAAATCAAAGCAATGCGACAAATGAAAAATTACCTCTTACACAGATGTATGATTTTCACTTTATTTGATTCTACTTAAACATAAAAATATGTATTTGCTGATGATTCACTGAAGACTAACGGATTAAATGAGCATTTAAAAAATATTCTATTTTTAAATTTTAATTTTTATAATATCGTGGTAACTAAAGAGATCGATCAATATTGAAAACATATAGCAATTTGTACTACGTGTTACAACAAAACTATGACTTACCATTCGTTAAAAATGCTAATTAATTCGAAGAAGTTCCATTCAATTTTGTATTTCGTCTTTTATGCTTACTAGATTTTAATATTTGATTTTCTATACATGAGATTGAAATCGATGACCATTGTCTTCATCTTTAGATAAAATGTTTGAGAAAATTACTGATGAAAATCTACACCAGCTTGTTAAAAGCTCAATTATTTCTAAATACGAATCTGTGTTTGAAGTTAAAATCTCAAGTTTGACATTTTTTTCTACATTCGAATTTGAATCGTTTGATTTTAAGGGAACTCATATTTTTCTTTTTTGTATAAATTCTAAGAGGAATTAATAGAATTTGAATTCAGATTTCTGAGTTCTTTAATAAAGATGTGATAGCCTTGTAAAATTTCCATTTTGCAAGACCATTTTTGTGTTGTTTTTAATTTTGTATTTTTCGCGGCTTCAATACATAGTTAATTATTTTTGTACACATTTTGACTTTGTTGGATAATCGATGACGAATGTTTCACTAAAACTCAAATTAACAAAGGAAAGTTTTCTTCGATATATTTATGCAGTTGCGGTCTTCTTCTATGATGTTCTCTTTTTTTTCCCCGCTCTATTCTCTCGTTGCTTGGCATGGCAGAGGCAATCGCCCTGTGGGATCTTAGAATTTCATTCAGGTTCAAGTTTGATCAACACATATCTACTCTTTCGTCGTCTTTATCTAGTTGTATCTTCTGACGTAATTTTTATCAGTTTTTCTTTTATTTATAACAAACCAGTAAGAATAATGAACTTCTTTAAAGAAAAAATGGTTTAACAAAGAAATGACAAACACTAAAATTACATAAGAATTCAGACAGAATGAATTATGACTTACAGTGTTCGAGACATTTAGATTTTACTTTGATCAATTGAAGAGTTGAGCCAGAACGTACCATCCCACAATAGTTATTTTTCTAGCTGAAGACTATTTACTCCGTTTTGTTAAAACTTTTCATGGCAAATGTAGTTTATCTAATGGCTAGCTTAGTTGCCCATTATATGAACCACATTTGGCATGAAATTTTTTATCAAAACTGGGTAGAAAGAGCCTTTAACTAGAAAATAACCCTTGTGGTATGGTCCGTTGTGGCCCTCAACGCCTCACTTAAGAAGATCGATCACTTGATTATAGTATTCGACCGAACATGCTGTTTTTAACTTTGGTGTAACCTATTTTCAATATTAAATGTGTTTAAATAAATTTCTCCAAGAATATATTTGATAAAAAGATAATTATATACTCACAAATGATTTTCCTGTAGACTATACCTGAGAGACCTACCTTTTTCATTTTACTTAATATTTACAACCATTTAATTTTGAATATCTTTAGAAAGACATGGATATTAATAAGTTATTTTCTATACTTTTATAAACAAATCCAAGTATTGCTGTTTACATTTAAAATCTTTTTCACTTGCTTCTCAAAAAAAACAAAATAAATTTTATTTATCGGATGAAAATTCATAGTATAAAAATCGTATCTTGATTGCAACGTTATTTTACAAGAAAAACTCTTTATTTTCTGAGAAAATTCGCACATCATTTATTGGATGAATGAGAGGTCACTGCCGTTATTTGATGCTCGCAACAGCAAATGCAGATAGCGACTGACTCCAACTTATCTTCATGAACCGTGACGATAATAAATAAAAAAAATAATAAAAAAAGCTCCCTCAGATTTCAAGTAATGTTTATTTTACGAAACTTTTACCTTGATCATTTCGATGGAGGCGATAGTAAAAGATGGAAGGTTAACGAAACATATAGTTCTGCATTGAGATGATATTATTTACATATAATTGAAAATTTTATGATGAGAAGGAAAATCTTACTAAGAACCAAATGGTTGTTTGTATATAATAACTTTAACTATAACAATAAAATGTTAGTTTATTTATGATAATACTTTACGAATAGATACGTAAGAATTCATTATTATAGTAAATTAAAAATTACAATACAAATGTATTTTCGAACGTAAAATATTTTTCAAGGAACACGAAAAATAGACAAGAAGAACGCTAATGCTGAAATTGTTCACTCGGAAATCGTTTAGACTTAAAAAGCTAAAATACATTTTTCTTTCAGTGTGAACACGGAATATTTCAGAAACGCTCTTGATGAACCAGTAAATAATTTATAGACGGTTGAAATGGAATCTTCTCTATATATATAAGGCAAAGCCCTCACTCACTGATTCACTGACTCACTCATCACTAATTCTCCCACTTCCCACATAGTCACAACTCTGAAAATCGGCACAAATATCAACAATGGTAAAAATAGAAAAAGTAAACTATTCCGATCTCACTTTAAGGGGTCGAAAAGGGGTTAAACGTTCCAAACGGGGGACATTCGAAAATCCTACTTCCCACATAGTCACAACTCTGAAAATCGGCACAAATATCAACAATGGTAAAAATAGAAAAAGTAAACTATTCCGATCTCGATTAACCCACTTTAAGGGGTCGAAAAGGGGTTAAACGTTCCAAACGGGGGACATTCGAAAATCCTACTTCCCACATAGTCACAACTCTGAAAATCGGCACAAATATATCAACAATGGTAAAAATAGAAAAAGTAAACTATTCCGATCTCGATTAACCCACTTTAAGGGGTCGAAAAGGGGTTAAACGTTCCAAACGGGGGACATTCGAAAATCCTACTTCCCACATAGTCACAACTCTGAAAATCGACACAAATATCAACAATGGTAAAAATAGAAAAAGTAAACTATTCCGATCTCGATTAACCCACTTTAAGGGGTCGAAAAGGGGTTAAACGTTCCAAACGGGGGACATTCGAAAATCCTACTTCCCACATATTCACAACTCTGAAAATCGGCACAAATATCAACAATGGTAAACATAGAAAAAGTAAGCTATTCCGATCTCGATTAACCCACTTTAAGAGGTCAAAAAGGGGTTAAACGTTCCAAACGAGCGATATATTCGAATGTCCTACTTCTCATATTTTCACAATTCTGAAAACTGGTGTGAATATCAATAAAGACAAACGCAGAAAAAGTAAACTATTCCGATCTCCGGTGGATCAAGGGGTGGAAAAGGGGTTAAACGTTCCAAACGAGGAATATTAGAATGTACCACTTCCTATATGGTCACAACTCGGAAATTTGGTACAAATGTCAAAAAAGATTAAACATAGAAAAAGTAAGCTATTCTGTTCTCGATTAACCAACTTTAAGGGGTCGAAAAGGGGTTAAATGTTCCAAAAGAGGGATATCCGAATGTTCCTCTTCCAATGTAGTCATTTTTCTGATATTTTTTTGCAAATGTTAAAAAAATAAGTCATTCCAATATCGATTAACGAATTTTTAAGGGATGAAAAGACGACGCAACATTGAAAGTATACGAGGATTAACTTAATGTCTAATTAACTTAATTCCAATACAGCTACTACTTTGAAATTTAGAACTAAGAGCAAACATAAACACAATAAACTATTCCAGTTTACTATTCACAATTATAAATTTCGTTTAAAATGTCAACAAAGGAAAGTTCCTATTTTGATAAATCAATTTGTCGGGATCGAAAAGGGAGCAAACGTCTGAAGTGTAGAATACATGAATGTCTTTTGATCGCTAAAATGCTAATGGTAAAATTTCGTAGCGCAGCACGGGTATTCAGCTAGTAAAACATATGTGAGGCTGACTCGTTAATTCAAATTGCCTTGTTTGTTTTCGTGTTTTGTTTGTTTTTTACTGGACCAACCTTGTTGGGCGATAAGCCTGTTGTTGGTCTTGAAATTTGTATTTGTTTTTTAATACATCTGATTCTAAAAAATTTGCAGTCAGATGCTTCTTCTTTTTTCCATTTTTCAATGCATCATAAATATATGATTATGAAAAATATTCCTTCGATAGAAGAACTGCATAATTCTGACGCAAAATTTTATTATTATATTTCTGCTTGAGACAAAGTGTTTAACGTTGTAAATATCGAAAAAGAAAGTTGCATTGCAATCAAATGTAGGTAATGTGAAACAAAAGTGTTTTTTTTTTGTTTTTTTTTTCCAAAAAGCATCCTGATTAAATGTATTGATGTTTAAAATGGCTGTACAATATAAATTCGCGAATAAATTATAACTTTATCTATAATTTTCAAAAGTTTGGTGTTATTAAATAGCATGATCCGCATTTAATTTTAATTACTGTTCTGTCTCTTTAGGGGAACAATGGAATAGTTATAAGATTAACTTCCATGTATGTGTGTGAATCAAGAGCATAAGTCAAACGTAATTTAGGAACCGGATTACCTGATGGAAATTTATAAAAAAAATGACTTTTAAACAGATCAGTTAAAAATGTATCCCAAAATTGTTTTAAAAAACTCTATGATTATCACATATAAAGATATAAAATAATGATGAGGATGTATCAAAAAAGTATTAGATATGGAACTTGTAGTGACTAATAAAAATTTATCCGCCCTTTCCCCCCCCCCTCCCCGATCTCCTTCAACCACACTCACCTTGTAATTTGTTTTCTTCTGTTAGAGACAGAAAAATTAAATTTATAAATATAAAAGAAATGTGATTGACCGTTATTAAGTTCTGACAATGTAATGTAAGCAACCGAAGTATCGTGTGTTCGAAGAAAATTATTTTAAATGTTGAATATTGAGTCTTGCTTTTTAATAATTTTATCAGAAAGCTCTGTTTATTTTCGCATAACAAATATACCCTAAATAATCATCCTTAGGTAAAGTTCACTGACTCAAAATCATCGCCTGTCTGACCAAATTATTCTCCCTAAATGCATACTTATTATAGGCTGACTCATTTAGGCTAGCTTTCAAAAGGAAATGAAGAAAAAGGATTTTGGCATATCATATGTCACCACATGATTTCGAAATAAATTTCCAGGAACTGCATGGGAACAAGATAAAAGTGTTTTCTCATTTGCTTCTATTTTATTCTAAATTGTTATTGGTATATGGAATATCAAAGAAATAATGACTTTTAAATTACCTCATCAACCTTGAAATATTTTTAATACCCTGTAACTAAGTTCGACAGATTCAGTTCGTTAGATTTTATAATTTTTCGTTTAATATAATCTTTAAGCTTGTTTTTTGTTGTTTAATATAATCTTTAAGCTTTTTTTTTTTTTTTTTGTAATTAAATATTTTGGGCCAGTATGACTAATTTACAAAATATTTTATGCCATTCATTTACCAAATTTTTAATCAGAATTTAGGTCTTTCTAAGCACTGACAAAATAAATTACAAAAATAAAATTACCTCTTAAATTTTCTCTGCATGTACCTTCACTACAATCCTTTTCAATCATCAATTTTTGGTAATATTTCACTATTTATATTTCTGGTCTTGGCAATACTAAGTGTTGCTAAGCAACCGCTGACGTTTACAAACGATAATTTAATATTCTTAACCATAATTTTTTTAGAACTTTTTGTCATTTTAGCTTGATTTGTGTTAGTTAACAGTAAATTGAAAAATTCATCTCGGGCAAAAAATGGAATTGGACTCGTGAACATTTTCGGGTGATTATTTTTCATAACTTTTAACGGGGATTATCAAGACAAGAGTGTTTCGATGAACTTAATTTTTTATACAGAGATAAAGCGCCATCCTACAGCTCTGTAAAAAACTGGTAAAACGAATTTTATCGTGGTCAATGTTCGTTCCAGGACGAATTCCGTGAAGGTAGTCCAAAATCGGTTGTTGTGCCAGAAAATACCGATTCTGTGCATGAACTAATAAAGCAAGATCGCCATATGACATACAGTGAGATTGAGGCATCTTTGGGCATTAGTATAACAATTGGTGCAAAGAAATGGTGAAAAAAATACGTTCAAGGTACATCAAAAGCTGTGTATAACATCTACACAGGTGACGAATCATGAATCTATATGCATATGAGCCCGAAAGAAAACAGCAATCGACTGTATGGGTCTTCCAAGACGAGTCAAATCCAACAAAAGTTGTTCGAGGAAGAAGCACATCGAAGCAGGTTGCCTGTTTCTTCGGCATTACCGGTCACGTGGCGACAGTGGCGTTAGAGCAATGCAGGACGGTCAATACTGAATGGTAAAAGACCATTTGTTAGCCAGAAGTTTTCGGAGAAATTCGCAAAAAGCAGAAGAGGCGAATCATTCTTCACTATAATGCAAGTGCTCATACATCGGCTCAAATAAAGGATTTTTTGACCGGCCAAAACATAGAATTGATGGGTCATCCACCATACAGCCCTAATTTGGCACCCAATTACTTTTTTTTTATTCCCACATTTCAAAAATAAATTACGTGGTCAACGATTTTCGACACCCGAAGAAGAGGTTGATGAATTCAAAACGCATGTTTTGAAGGTACCTAGATCGGAGTGGAAAAAGTGCTTCGAAAATTGGTTCAAACACATGCAAAAGTGTATTGATCTTCAATGAAAATATTTCGAAAAACAATCAAACCAATTTCGATCATAAATATTTGTTTTTTCATTATTAGGCCAGAAATACAAATAGCAACCCTCGTATCAGCATTTACCCAATTATTTTAAATCATTGTCTATTTCGCCTTGACGGTCATTAGAAAACAAATTTACAAAATATTAAAAAAAAAAAAAAAAAATTAATTCAGCAGTAGAAAACGCAATTTCGTAAATACAATTAGTAATATTGTGTGCAAGATTTAAAAGAAAATTATGAAATATAAACACCACTTCTAGATTGTAACACACACTTTTAAGCTTTAAAATATTTTCGTCTTTTTGAGTGGTTACTTTATAATATTCATTAGTTTAAAATTAATCTTGAAAGATCAACTTAATGAAAACTGAACAACAATTTTATCAATTAAATATAATAATATAAAGTGAAATTGAAAAAAATTCCATGTTTGCGGTGGATTTGAAATTTTCAAGTGTCTGTTTTTATCCTTTCTTTTAATATCCACCTATAATAATTTCTCTTAATATTCTATAATAATTTCTTTTAATATTCTTTTAATATATTTCTTTATTCATTAATATTTAATATGAGTATTTTAATAACATAAAAATATTGCTTATTGCATTATGTTAAAACCTTTTTCCTTTTTTAGAACATTGGTGTTTTTTTCTTTATATTTTATTTGTCGCTACTTTCTGGGAGAAAGGAAATATGTTTCTGTATAAGAATGACGCCAAAGTTGAACTTGATCTTCCTCCTTTTCTGTTGCACATGACATAAGTCGTAAGAGAGGAGAAGAAAAAAATAAGAGCAGAATGCATCAAAGAATTAAAAGACTAAAAAGAAAAAGAGAAACATGCTTTAAAAAAGTTCCTAACAAAAGTAACAGTGTCTACGAATTCTGCAGTGTTATAAAAAAAAACACGATTCTTTAGAAAAGCTTTAGTCACGGGTTAAGCACAAATTGCACCTAGTTTATAAGTTACTTTAATAAGCTAGAGTTGGATTTAAATGATATTGTTGGTAACCACCTGCATACATTATTTTGGTTAAATATTATTTTTCCAGTTCTTTACAAATGTGAATACTTATTTCCTACGTCTAACTTTTTGAAATCATTTACTTTTGCGATTTGTGTATTGCCATGTTCTTACCCAGATAACTCGAGTAGATTAATTACGAAGTTTTCTTTTCCTCCTACACTGTTAAAAATTTGGTTCCACCCTTCACCAAAGTTTGGTGCCCATTTAGCTGCCACCAACATTTGGTGCTTAGTTTCACGAAATAATGATGCTACCTCGGACACCATATTATGGTGATAGGTTGCACCAAAATTCGCGTTTTCGCCGCACTATTTTGGAGTGAAAGGTTGCACCAAAATTAGTGTTTTCGCTACTCCATTTTATGGTGAAACGTTGTACCAATATTTGCGTTTTTGTTATACCATTTTATAGTGATAATTTAAACCCCCATTTATATTTTTTGTACCGCATTTTAAAGTTAAGGATGAATCAATATTTATGATTTATGTCCAACTTAAAGGTGTATAAAATGTTGAATGCTTTTTTCCCCCTGCTTGTTATAGCTGTGGATAGAATATATATTTTTAAATTAAATATTGTTTGTATTCAATATTTTTTATTTTTTTTTAATTATTACTTTTTCATATATTATATAGTTTTATAAATAATATTTTGTATATAAATTATTTTAATGTATATTGTATCATAAATAAAAAATAGCTATCATTTAAACATTCAATGAGGATATAACTGCAAGGGTTCTTCAGCTAGGACAATGAAGTATAATCATGCATTAATTAAAAAGTATATCCATTTGGAAACAACCAATATTAAAGTATTTTTTTTTTTCAACAAATAAAATATCCACATATAAGTAGAAATATTAAAAAAAAAAAAAAAAAAAAAAAATCTATTTCTAATAAGCATTACTATTTAATTAAAAACTGAATATCTTTATTTGTTGTTACCAACAATAACCCTTTTAAATAATTAAAATTATGATCAGATCAACAATTCTCATATTTTAGCAAACTATTTTTATAGCCCTGTATATTTCATTATTTCACACAGAATACTGGAACAGGAAAACATTGTTTACTTATTCCAATCAGATCTCAAATGCAATCAAAATGAGTCACATGACACCCTCCAATTTCATTTATATATATATTCAAATTTAAAAGCAGCTTCACATTATAAATGAAAATACAAAATCAAAATATTTTATTAATTGCTCATTACAAAATCAAACTGAACAGATGTAATTACAAAACATTTTATGAATAACATTACGGTTGGTAAAATTAGCATCCCACTTTCTAAACTGCAACTAATCGAAACTTGTGTTATGGCAACCACAGCTTTAGAATACCATTATATTTTGCCCTGTTGGACATGTGTTTCTAAATTATACTATCAAACAAATTCTGTTTAAATATATTTGTAATAAAGTAATAAATTATAAACATACATTTTTAATACAGAAGAGACAGTACTTTTCCCTTAAAGGGTGCTATTGGCAAAAAAATATCCAAGTACAGTACGGATTCTGCGTTAAGAATTGTTTACGTAAAACCAAGCCAAATCATGGCAACCATAGGCAGTTCACTTGATATTAAAAAATGGTGGCTGCTGCCATTTATTGGCAAAAATTATCTTGGCGCAGAATCCGTACCACACTTGAATTTTGCCAATGGCCTCCTTTAACGGAAAAGTACTGAAAAGGATTTTTAAAACATTTAATTGATTTAAAGTCTGTAACTGAACACTAAATCGACTTATTACTTTGCAGGTTATATTTTTTATCATATTACAGCAACCTTTCATTATGCAATGGTATCGTGCAGAGCAAGTAGTTTTACTGTTATTTGTACTAAATGCAAGTTTTTCATGTTGAAATAGGTGAATTCTTAATGAAGAATAATTAAAAAAAGCTAAGGGACAACCAATAATACCACAAACATACCGAAAAAGATAGCTCATGTTTATGTATAATGTATATTATGAGCAGGGTAGAAATGAAACTTTAAAATTCTCTACTTTTAGCACCCAAAAACATTGTTTTAAATTGGGGTTCCCACACTTTTCATACAATAAGAAGCTATTAAACACATTAAACATAGGAAAGATCTGTTTTTGATAAATTCATCAATCTAGACATTTTTTTCTCTACACTTTTAACGAGGTAATTTTTACAAGAAAATATTATTAAACTAGCTGCGTGACCCTGCGTTGCGGAGACTCGTCATTGTGTGTAGGTCCCTGCTATTGACGTTTCGCGAACCAGGCTCACTTCTTTCGCTAAAAGGTTAATTGCTACGCAAACTCAAGCTCGCTAAAAAGTCCATTGCTACATAAGCACAGGCTCGCTCCGTTCGCCAAAAACTTAATTCCTGCTCAAACATAGGCTCTCTTCGCTCGTTAAAAGGTTGATTACTTAAAAGTTAAGGTTATACTCAGTGGTAGAAGTGTGGGTAGACAGGGGGTGACGCCCCCCCCCCCCACTTTTCAAGAAATACCCATGCGCCCCCTTCTAAAACCACTGAAATCCATCCCCTCACTTGTAAAAGCACTCAATCCACCTAAAAACTACTAATGAAAAATGACATTAACATTTAAATGTAGTGACACTGAGAAAGCTATTTATTTTTACATATCAAAACTTTTAAAACAATTGATGGTGTATATATCATATTATAAAAATGTATTATACTACTTTGTACAAAGATATAAGTATTTTTACTAACGAATTCAGTTACATTTGGACAACTTTAAATGTCAGAAAAACTTTCTTTTAAGTTAAATTTCTATTATTGTATCATGCAAAGGCAAGCTATTTAAAAAAAAAAAAAAAAAAACTTTTTAGAATTCTCTATTAATTTAATTTCATGTAAGTTTGCACATTTATAAGTATTATTTAAATCTAAATAAACAGTTATGTATATAATATTGAATTATTACTTTATCTCTTACTTCCAAGTAAAAAAACTTAGTCGCCAAATATTCATTAAAATAACAATAAATTTTGAACCCTCGATTCATGTTAATGTTAGCAATTATAAATTATTTTTTTACTAGTTAATATTTTTGTTATAAGTTACGAAATTATAAAATGTATCATTGAAGATGGGAGTAGGGGGGTGGGGGAAGGTGCCCTTGTCACCAAATTTTGGGCGTCCCCCCTCCCCCCACTTTTTTTCCCCCCTCACCTCTACCACTGGGTACAAATGTCAACAAAGGCATATAAGTAAAGTAAGCTTTTCCTGTTTTGATAAATAAATGTTCAGGAGTCAAAATAGGATCAAACGTCCGAACTGTGTAACGTCTTTTGATTGCTAAAATGTACATAGTAAAATTTCGTAACGAAGAATGTGTACTCAGCTAGTTTAATATAAATTCCCTCATGCCTTAGTGGCCAAATTTTCCAAGAATCACACACAGGAAGACAACACTAGAATTTTCTTGTCAACAACTCCAGAAGTGGCCAATTCTCTTGTCATCCAGAGTAGGCGCGTGCGATGAGTGTAGAGGAGGCCTCTCCCCATTAGCAGTGAAAAAAAACAAAAAAAAAAACAGAGACCTACTGAAAAAAATATAAACTCAAAGCAAACATTTATTCCACTCAAAATAGTTCCAAAACGTCGAGTGTTTGGTAAAAAAACCCACCCTTTTTCGACCATTTTTTTTTTTATTTATTTATTTATATTTATATTTTTTAATAATATTGAAATCAGAGCTTTTTATATCATGCCGCAATGCATTAACTGAAATACATACTAGCACATTCGAATACTGGACGACTAAAGCTATAGTCGTAATAATTATTCTTAGTAGTAGTAGTAATTATTATTATTGGTGTTGCCGCTGCTGTAGCATTTGTTATTACTAATTTTTACTAAAGTTAGGGATAACTTTTGAGCCAGTTAATTTACTATTGCAGTTTCTGGTAATTTTTGTTATTCCTATGCTCTGAATGGTCATTAAGCCATTTAGGACATAAAACTAATCAATAAATTTCGAAGCGTGTATATTACATTCTTTTGTAAACTTCCTTAATTCAATATCATAAGCACCATCCAAATAATTATCCTCGACTAAAATATTCTTATCGGGTCTTATCGCCTTATCTAAGGTATTTTTCTTGTTTAAATTAGCTTTTTTTCCCTGTATCGATTTTTGGTTAACCTTTTCAGTCTTTTAAACTGCATTAGATTAAATATGTTACTTGATCTTCTAGTTCGCGCAAGACCCTACTGCACTATGGCATCCACTACAATCAAATTTATTATACACTATGAAATAATATTTTTACGAATTTGTTAAAAATTTTATATATAAAAAAACTTGATCCAGTTTCATGAAACATGTTATAGTTGTTTGCTGATTGGAGTGATCAACAGTTGATAGCCAATATTCTATGAATTTTTACATTTTCAAAATAATCTACTGTAAAATTTGTCACAAATAAAAATTTTACTCGCAAATCGTAAATTAAAACAGAAATCCTCTACTTCCTATTCTTTGCCTTCAGAAAAATATCAGTCGGTTCGTCGATAGGCCGTCCTGAAAAAGAGTCGGGTCTGGAGATGATGTCATCGGATGTGCAATCTGTTTGGGTTACTTTCAACCTTTCCATCTGCGGACAAGGAGCTCTTTCAGCAATCCGGAAACGGTTCCCCCCTCTTTCTGCAGAAAGATGCGTAAAACATCCACGACGGGACAATTTTTGTCTCAGAGAGAAATTCCTTTCTTCTTTGGACAACTTATCATGCATGCTCTCTTTAAATAATTGCAATGTTGAAAAGCCATTGCTCATAATCACGCAGCATTGTTTACGCAGAGTATTTTGATATTCTAAGCAGAGCCAAGAATACCGAGATGAGTGTAACTTGATAAACTTATTTTAAGGAAAAGGGTAAACCTTTCAATTTTGATGTGGATTTTCAAATTTTTGAATTCCGTATGACTTAATAAATTGCGCCGAAGATTAATTAATGACGACTTAATTAATCACGGAATTAGACATATCAAAGACATAGTAATTTGATAAAATATTTCTGCTGAAAATAAATTATCGCAAAAAAATGCCAAGGCAAATTTATGACACTTAATTAGAATCTATATAGATACACAATGCAAAATCTTTGACCAATTTTACAAAATATACATTTAAAACTATATCGGAACTTAAAGTATATTCCTATTAAAGAACTTCTTTCAAATTAGTATTAGTTTCAAGTTTTTTTTATTAGAAAAGGATAAAAAGATACAGTGTTAAATCTTATGTACACCACTGTAACATACGAAGTTAAAATATTGATGAAAAAAATTCTTAGCTACAGTTTTCATCTTCATGAAAAATTGCCTCATTTTCTAATTATGTGCAGGGGTATAGTTCTTATTATCCAATACACAGGATAGGGCATATGCTGGGCTTTGCTAAACTTCAATTTTGGATTTAGGAAACATAATCATGTCTTCACATTAATATAAAGTACGCTGTGTCATTTTAGTAAGTGACAGCGCAGCGGGGATATCGTGAATAGGTACTCTCCATTGTTGTCCTTTTAACTTTTCCCCCTACCCTTTTTAGATTTATACCTTTCAATTTAGTTTGAATTGTTCTTACAGAAGATTCAAAAGGTGTATTAAGTGGACAAAATTCTGCCGAAGGATACGTATCCACTTCTTGCATTGTATGGTTGGTTCACTTCTCCTTTCCATAAAGGAATGGGATGAAATTAATGCATTACAAAACAACTTCATAGATATTAGGTTTTCTTGACTAAAATTCTGACTCCTTTCATTCAATGGGACTCTGGAGTCACATTTGTAGAAATAGCTTATATTGCTGGGATGAGAGAGAATCTGAACTCTTTCTACTTGATAAAATCATTCTATTATATAATCAATGTTTTGTCTTTACAGTCTCACCATCAAATGAATACCTCGAAGTCAAGTTAGATCATTAGATTTAATGGATTATTTTTGAAAGCAAATCATATATTTCTTTTTATTACCGATATACAAAGCAATGGTTTAGATTAAGTAAGTTTTTAAAAGTTAACAAAATTGTTCACAAAATTTTGCTCCTTTCGTTATATTTGCTTTCATTGTTTATTTTTGAATTTGCAATTTTGGTGAACTTAAGTATTTTGTTCTAATCCACAAATAGATGGCAGCACCACCTAATTTATTGAATTTTATATATTTATATATTTTTACACTAGATGGCTGCACTACAGGATTATTAAACAAATTTCTGTGTTTCAACTATGTATACTTTGTTCTAATTTACTGTTTACATTTTCCTCTTTTAAAATTATTGGGAAATTAACTCAGTCATTAATCCAATGGGTTATTTAGGAGATTCGATGTATGAGGAACATTGTGTGACACGATTGTCTACTTGCTACATATTGGAATAGTGGTATTGTGTCCATGGGAAATGGCTTGTGCACATTTTAATACACAAGTTTCTAAAATATCTGGCGAAAATCTTAAGTCAGGAAGAGAGAGCCGAAATAAACAAATTTTGTAATTGAAAGTGTATGTGCAAAGGACGTGTCAAGGTGTTAGAGGAAGAGTTTTTAATTGAATGTAGCTGATAAGATGAGATCAATTTTGCATTTCAACCTGGGTGACAAACTCTATTTCTATACAAAGTTATATGAATGGAACAACATGTCTTATTAAATTCTTTTAAGGGTGATAGTTCAAAATCAAAACTCGATTTTTATTGGTAGGGTTTAATTTAGAAAATTGATTACTAATATAGGCACAAAATATAAAATAAGGCTTCTCATTGATTATTATTGGTGTTATTTAAATATTAATGACAATTTTGATTACCGATTTGATTTAATTAATTTATAAAAAAAATGAATGGTTTTCATAACTAATGAGCTATTTTTTTTTTTTTTTTTTTCCTTCTTTTTTTTTTCTTTAGATTAGACTTAAAGACTCTTTCAGAAGTTTGTCTTCATTTTTGTATTTTTTTATGCACAAGATTAGTCTAACTGGCTTTCCTATAAGTTTCACATCACATTAAAAGAAAAATAATAATTTCAACTCTCTTTCCATGCAATTTTCTGAATTTCTGTTTCGAAGTTTAAAATTGAATTATCTTTTTTTTTTTATTTATTTTTTTATCCTGTACAGGCCATAGCAAACACTTTAAGCAACGTTTATCACAATCCATCGTCAACTCCAACTTCATTCTTGGATACAGGGGAAACTACGTTCATCTAAATTTATCTTCAAATCTTCATTTATCATTTCTGGAGCAATAACGAAAGATGTTTTTCCTGGACATACCTCATCCTTTCAAAGATTCTTTAAAACTTCTATTTATTGCAATGCCTAAGTTGGTGTAAACAGTACCCCCACACGCATTCTAGTCTACAAACACCGTGAGTGGAACCATCTCTTCTCGTGTGGTTTCTTTCCCCTTCGCTTACCCGTATCAACAAAGGTTATAAACAATTTTCGTAGGACGGATTTTTTTTAAATGTGTGAAGGAGATAAGGGGGGGGGGGGGGGGCAATATCAATTATATAATGACTGAGTTATGTTATTCATCATCTAGCTTTCTAGTAAATTTCTTCAGTCAGTCAGACTTATTATAAATATATGATTGCAAATTGTATATTTCTCACGGAATGAAATTATAAAATAATTTTAAAAACTTAAAGTTGATACTATACATATCTAAACATATTAATAAATTGTTTTTGCATGATAAATATCTCAGGATTTTATGTATACGAAACAAATTTTAATTTTTCATCAAATTGTATTTTCTTATTTGAAATATTTAAATTGTTTTATTGAATAAAATACGGTTAATCTTTAATCTATGTACATGAACTCTAAATGTACCACTTCAAAAGAACTACAACTGGGTATTTTCTAAGACACTAATATTTAATGTGAAATGTGAAAGAAGACTTGCCCTCTTGGTTTTAATTATTTAATTAGTATCTATATTGTTTAACGTATAAAATTTAAATTTAAATCTACTTTTTGATCTAAAACTTTGAAACCACCATTTTATAAAGCAACGTTTATTATTAACTAAGCAGTGAAATCAGAGAAGCAACTACTTTGTTGTGACTTTTTTCATCACTTATTTTTTAAAAAAACACGTTATTCAACATGTATTTATCAATTTAAAATTTCATACGCTATTGTTTGTAACAAGACTGCTCTAGTATTAAAGGGCATTGACATTAGTTTTCAAATATTTTGTTCAAAACAATATATTTAAAATATTTGCGTTCATCTTGTTATTACTAGACGTCTAAAATAGAGTGAATTAGAATTTCTTAGATATTTGACTCGCAGCTACTATTACGTAGCAACGAAATGGTACGTTTAAAGAAGAAATTCAGAATTCTCTACCTTCAAAACAAGCAATAAATACTTCACTTTCACCAAAACACGTAACAACTTTAAATGCGTTTGAATAAAATTTTAATTTCATTGATACACAATATCAGTACATGATATTTTCTGAGACAATCTATATTTCAATTGGAATGAAAAATAATGGAAAAATTAAAAATTGATTCTGCATTAATTCTTTACAAACAACTGAATCAGAGTTCGCTTCTATACTCATAATACCTTTAATGGTGATGGTGGTGACCATGATGATGTCCATGGTGGTGTCCATGATGGTGTCCATGATGGTGATGGTGCCCATGGTGGTGGTGATGTCCATGATGGTGATCATGATGCTCATGATGATGATGATCGTGGTGGTGACCATGGTGATGTCCATGATGATGGTGACCATGATGATGATGACCATGATGGTGATGGTGCCTTGCTTCCTCATCTAAAGTTTTCCCAGAGACATGGCAAATTGCTATGAGCAAGATGACGGCCAAGATAATAGCATTGAACTGCATATTTTCAAATTATGTTTTGATACGGAGCTCTTGTAAAATCTTCAAAGTGAACTCTATTGGATGCGAGAATGAATTTGTACATGAAAAGAAGTGTCTTTTTATAGTAAAAGATACTGAATTTTGAAAGACAAGAGTTCGCATTTGGTGTGGTACGGATGCGGATCACCAGTGTATAACAATGCATTTAAAAACGAAAGCACGAAAAAAGTGAAAGTCCTGGTTTGATAGATTTGAACAAGCGAATTTGTTTCGATATGGGGTCAAGGTGAGCTCATAGGAGCTATCTCTAAAAGTGAGAGGTATACTTTGTGTTGAATTAAAAATGTGAAATATCTGATGCGGAAATAAAATTAGAGGGAATTGCCATTTTTCTTTTTCTTTTGGTAACTTGATGAGTCAAAAAATAAAATTTAAGCATTGTTTAAAATACAGATTTTATTTGTCGTTGAAACGTGTGGTTGATTTTTTATATATATATATATATATATATATATATATATATATATATATATATATATATATATATATATATATATATTGCTATAGATATATTTACCTTTTTTTAGACTTTTAAGAATTCGAAAGTTTTTCTGTTTCTCGAGAAGAATATTTTCTTGTTAACTTTTTACAATAAATAACCTTTGAAAATCTTTCCTTCGCATATATTAGAAAAATTAATTTTTTTATATAAAAAAAATAATAACGTGTATAGGACACAAAAATACTCAAAATGAAAGGGTTTTTTTCTTAATGCACAAAGTCGTAAAATTATAGTTATCTGTGAACGCATTTACATCAAATATACTACTTATTCTGCATACAAAATCGTGTGTCACTGACATGACAAATGAAACAATTTATTATTTTCAGCAACATAATGTGAAATTTTTTAATACTTAAAAAATTTGCGATTGTTAAATTCAATGTATCCTGAGATCATTTCAAAAGAAATGGAGGAGTTATTTAAATTTTGAGATATAGAAAGTAAAGGCAGAACATTTAAGCGTATATATTCTGAAGATACCTCAAACGCGAATTATTTATTTCAATGTCTTACATCTATAAATATTTCGATATTCAAATGGCTCCACGAGCCATTTTTGACGACATTATGGCATTCCAATTCAGGATTACGTAAAAAAATTATATCAATCATGTTCACATCACAGGTCAAAAATTAAAGAAACAAATCAAGCAAAACCAGTGTGATGACAAGAAAAAATTCATAGTTAGTTTAAAACGTTGAGCGCCACGTGAATTCTTAAGGAATTCCTCTTCAGGCTGCTTAGAAGCGCTGGTATTGGCGGTAAAGCAATGCGAAGCGCCTACTAACAGATTGTAATTTACTCGATACAGCTGTGTAAATACATTGTTTTTTTATCGCAGTAGAAGATATTTACGTTTAAAATGAAATGCGTATAGACATTCATTCCATACTTTTACGCAGCGTTGCCAAACCTTGGAGTTAAAATTCTTAGGCAGGCAATTTTTCTCAAGGGCATTTCGGACATACTATATTTAATAATATTTTTATCTATTGAATTATCAATAGTACTTCAAAAACAAAGACTTCCTGCACTTTAAAAATTACTAAGAATGGCACTATGTCAAATTATAGAGGTAGAAAAAATACATAGGCGGATCCAGCGAGGGTCGGAAGGGGCGATCGCCCCCTCTGTTATTCATTATCGCTCACGTTTAACTTGCACTGCTCTCAGGCTTTGGATATATGAAATCAATCAAGATTTGATGAATCTGCTTTGAGCATTTTTAATATAAATGTTCTCATCCCCAAAAAATGGAGAGGAAAAAGACGAGGACGAAGCAAGACAACAAAGCAATTTATAGTTTGAAAATGTCATTGTGAATATGTATTCGTTGTTTAATTGTTCTATCTATCATATTTAACAATAATTTATCCCTTATCAAAGAGTTGTAGGCAACTCTAATATATTGTCGTAAATTCACACGTAGCCAACCACTGTGTCGCCTTTATGTTATTGAGACTTTTTAACTCTTTGTAACATATTTTGTACAATCAAAGTTAAGTTGTCCCATGGTATAGTAATGCAACTTAAGAGCAACAAAATTTACCTAAGCAATTCAACAATCACCGCCCCCTCCGTAATAAAACTCGGGATCCGCTCTTGGAAAAACAACAGCGTTCTGTCAGCCTTTGGTTGACGCGGCCTAAATGAAGTTTAGTATCAGCCACCGATGGCTGACGTTCAACGTGTTAATTAATTTTGCTACACAAAAATTGGTAAGTATAAGGTGTAAACACGTTTCTCACATTAGTTGAAGAAGGTAAATATAATTTCGGGAGCCTCACGGTCACATAACACCAGGGGTTGAAACTTGTGATTTTTTATGATTGTCTTAAGGACAACCACTGAAGTTATCTTGGTTGTCCTCAAATAAAGTTTGCTGCCTTTAAATTTTTTAATGATACAGAATACGAAAACTAGAAATTCCTTTTACTGTTGTTAGATGGCTTAATAAATATTTTTGTCATAAAATAATTGTAATATTTACTTTAGTCAACGGTAAGAAGGGAAATTGAAGTTTTATTACTTGGATCTCCATTGATTAGTTTCAGCGAAATCCAAATGATTACTTTTACCCTAATTATCAAAACATTTATGAAATAGAAATTAAATTTCTGGTTGTCCATAGGACAATTGAAGTTTTTGTTTAAATTGTCCTTTCAAAAAACTGGTTTCCTCGGCCCCTGCCTGCTTAACACCATTATAAAATTTCGTGCTATATGTATATGCAACATGCTGCATCAGAGGCGACATTTAGCGATTCTGTTTAGTATTTCGACTTTTGCAGTCTTTACATATTCACTACTTTTTTCTTTCTTTCTTTCTTTCTTTCTTTCTTTCTTTCTTTCTTTCTTTCTTTCTTCCTTTCTTTCTTTCTTTTTTTCTCTCTTTCTTTCTTTATTTTCTTTTGTGTTTAATAAGATCTTATTTTATTTTTTTAATGAAATTTCATTTAAAGTTAAGGCTATGTACACCAATTTGGATTTGAATTGACTTTAATATTTAAAGAATATTTAATGTTGGTCGCTCCTAAATTTCTGCCAAAAGGCCATTAAATCTTTCACCTAGGCTGACGGCGCCAGATGATAAAAAAAAAAATTATATTCCTAGATTTCCCGCATAGTCTTGTGTTGACTCTCCCAATACATACTGCTCCGACTGCCTCTGTGATAGTATTATTCTTATTCGTACATTCTATTCTACATTCTATTATTATTATTTATTCTATTCATTATTTCATCGGTTTTTTGAACGAGCTACCAAGATTTGAGTATCTATGTGAACGGTTTAGGCTGGCCGTAATTAGAGTGTCTTGGCTAATCTGATCGTCTTGTACTGGATAAAGTATACTGGAAGTTTTGAAATATTGATGCAGAGTTTTAAAATTTAAATATAACGTTATAAGAAAGGACGGAAGGGTTAAAAATATGATTTGTGATGTTTTTTAAATGTTCATTTTTTAAAAAATCGTGTATTTTGGAACGATGCTTGAGATTGGGTATGGACTATCCAATCTTCCAAGAATCCATGTTTTCGACATTGGTCAATACCGCTGTGCTACCTGGGCCCGCCTTTATTTAAAAATTATCTTGGTAAATTAATTTATTGAAAGAACAGTATGTTCTCTTAATTTATTATCACTTCGCACAGACGTTTACGATAATTGCTTATCTATGGGGCCACAGACTTTATGCGTGAAAGAAATTGGAGCATCTGGCTCCACTCATATCAATTCAGCAAATCAAATAAAAACACTTAATAATAAATTAAAATATTCCATAGAGCAAATCGCTTTAAGCAGTTAGTGACGTCAAACAAGTAAGTTATATTCACTCCAGAAATTATTTACTGTTTTTTTATTTAAGAATGGCAACGGAAACAATATTTTGGTTTCTTAATCGCGCTGTATTTGTTTTGATACTAGGTAAACCGATTATTTAATTTGTAAATATATTGTTGTTATCAATTCATTATTCACTTAAAATATATTTATAATATTATTTTGAATAACAAGTTTCAAAAATTACTTTTCATTAAATTTACAAGTACCAAGAATTATTTTTAAATTTGAGATGTGATCTACAGTATAAGGCCCATTGTCAAATTTTTCGGTCATCAACCAAAATAAAGAATAACAAGGCAATAAAGTCGCTGACAGGGTTACGCTGAAGCTGTATAGTTGTGGCTCTCACTTTTGGATTTTCGGATTTCAAATCAGATTGTATTTCTAATCATTTGTTTAAACTTATAAAATTATCAATGTCTTCTGTGTACAATGTGATTGAGGAGATTCAGGGTAGTATTCAGTTTTAATTTTCTGGAAGCTGGCGTACATTTTGAAATCCATAGTGAATTGTATATTTATGTTGGAGCTGTGTAAATAAGTTTATTGATTTTCCTAAAGAAATGCAAATGTGGGTTAGAAAGCGTAATCCCCTCCCCCCCCCCCCCCTTTTTGGGGATTTTGGTCAAAGTTTGGTAACCGGGCTCCTATATGGTTCCATTACAACTTGGCATCCATTTTGGCAAACCTGTATTCAATTCAGTAGTAGTGTCAATTCAACTTGACAACATTTTACAAATTTGCAAGGAGGAAGGGCATATAAAGCATTTTAACCGAAATGGGATTAATAAGCATACAAAATTTAAGAGCAATATTTTTTTCTGTTCATGGATAACATTCCCCATTTCATTAAAATTGCATGCTTATTCCAGAAAACTTAAACTGAATGCTATCCTTAAGTTCACCTTAAAACTGCTATAGAAGGCATAAAATTATTAAGAAAAAAAAATCTGACAAATAATAAGATATACAATCCTGTTTCGCATCCATTAATCCACATATGTGCTCACCCCCGCAAAGCACAACCTAGAAATGCTGATTTGAAAAGCATAGTGAGTGAGTATAGGCAAATAACTGAAAAACCTCTTAAAGCATTTTCAAGGAGCAAACAGTTTAGGAAAAAGTTTGTAATGGGGTCCTATATAACATTTATTCTATTTATTCAAAAAGAATTTACAACATCAGAATTTTATTTAACTACAAACTACTTTTTTTTTATTTTACAGCAACAATATCAATATTCACAATATCCATCCCCTAGTAATTATGAAAGATCAACAGATGAAATTGGAAAACCCTGTGCAGGATGTGGAAATGGAGGATGTAAATGTATTGGAGAAAAAGGATCTAGGGTAAACAAATATTTTATTTATTTATTTTTAAGTTCAAAATCGGATCCACCAATTTTGGTATTTTACGTGTCAAACCTAATTATAGAACAAATTAGCTTGGCTACGGTAAAATTTAAAAATATTCATATCTTTAAAACTATTTCCATATACATACTTATTATATTACCTTAGGAGAAACTAATTTTGTCTGCAGCCCAACTTGATGTCAGACTTATTCTGAAATCAGGTTTGACCTCCAACCAATAGCAAATATCGGAGGGGTCGGGGGATAGTCAAAAATTTTTGCACTTCCAAACATTAGCAGTTTCATGTCTCTTCTTTGGATTTATGTGTGTTCTTTGTATTCTGTTACCATATAATAACTAATTATTCACTGAAATTCCATCAATTACTAAGGCTATAAGGGACAAATACTGACAAAATATATGTAGTCATTTGGCAGTTTAAGGGCACTTGGTACCCTTCAAACTTTTTATTTAAGCCTTTAAAATTATAATTTTTACATATTTGCAAGTATTACTAAGTAAAAACTAAATTTTATTTAAAAAAAGTTCACATAAATCTCTAAATTTTCAAAATTTAAAAAAAGTTATCAAATTTCAAATTCTATCTTTTTAATTTTTTTATATTTTTTCCTAATTTTTTTTTTTTTTTAAATGTCTCTTGTAATGTACTCTAACTTTTAGGTATCGGATTTAGAATATGTAAAATAGTTTTTGAGAAAAACGATAGTTACTCTACATATAGGTAAACAAAAAACAAGTATTTTTCAACATTTAAATTTGTAAAAAAAAAGTTTTTATTTTATTCAAAAATCCATGCCTATTTTTGTCAAATAGATATTAAGAATGATACTCAAAAAATTTCAAGTAATTTCATTCATATTTGCTGAAGTTTTAGCATTTTGAGTAAGGTGGGAATTTCAAAAATTACGAACTGAGAAAAATGTCTTTGAAACATCAAAGGAGCTATTGCAGCAATGCAAAATTCTCCATAAAAATATAGTTCAGTGGATCAGCTCAATAACGTGCCTGAATAAGGAGATGGTTTCAAAGATTATAAACATGCAAAAAATAGGAAATTGATATTTTATTATTTTTTGCAAAAACAAGGGGTACCAAGTCCCATTAAAATTGTCGCCAATTTAACAACATTATGCACACCTACAATGAAATGCATCTTTTTTGTTAAATTATTAAAATCTTTCTTTGAATTAGTGTACGTAAATGTTTTGTCTCAGCTCAAATAAACATTCCTCATTAAAGCATCCATAACAATATATATAACATCAGTATTCCTGATCATATAAAATTCAATATTGGCACAACCAACTAAAAAATTATTAATATGGACTTAACTGTATTATTTGTCATAATGTACACTCCATTATTTAAATGAAGAGTTATTTTACTTCCTTTAATAGTTTGATTATTATTGTACCTTACTTAGTATACAACATCAGTTACAAATAATGTTCTATAATAGATATTAATGAAAGCCCTACTTTTTTAAGGGAGTTCCAGGACCACCTGGAGCCCAAGGAGCGCCAGGATTACGAGGATTCGAAGGCCCTGAAGGACTACCCGGTGAGAAAGGTCCCAAAGGAGACACTGGTATATCAGGCCCACGAGGACCAAAAGGAGATAGGGTGAGGACTCGTAAATATCATAATAATCCATAGTTAGATGTGCTTACGGGAAATTGGAATGGAATTTTTTTTTTTAAATACCAATTTTGAGATTTTTACATATTTAGAATTCCCTATTTCTTCCCTTTCCATCATACATAATTTTCTTCTGTAGCATAATTAGAAGTATTAAAAAAATTTATTTTATACAACTGATTTAGTGTAACAGAAACTATGTTTCCTTTACTTTAAACCTGTTTATCTCAAAATGTGTTTTTCTGTGTTTGACGTAGTTTTTCTGGGAAACTTCCATGTATTTTAATGTAAAAATTTTTATACACGTTTTACATGTGCCTAGGTATATGCTAAAATGAGCTTTGGAAAATAACTTAAGTATACTTATATTTTTTAAAATATCAATTTTTGAAAAAATTTAAGTGACTAATTGGGAAACAATTCTATAAAAAATGTCTAGGGCAAATTTCTTTAAATGCTCATTTCAGTATAAATAGCAAGTATTTATTTTGTATACAGATACAATTTTGGACCTGTATATGTATGGTGGGTTCTAAAAAAGGTGCATCAAAATATGCAAATTTAACATGGTCAGCATAGGGCTTTTCAATTCCCCGTAATAGGCTCTTGAAACAGCTAGAAGTGTTTGGAAAGTAAAACACCCATGAAACTTTAACCCACTGACGGTCATGAGAATGAGCAAAATTCCCCATTTATTTTCCCTGCAATAATTTTTAAATTATATTTCTAATTGAAATACATAATTTTTTTTTAATTATTTTTTATTTATTTTGTTTTAGATAATAAACACAAATATCTAATAATAATCTAAACACAATAATCTAACAAAAATATCTAAAAAATATTTTATTTTCAATTTTATTTATAAATTTAAAAATGTGTATTGCTGGAAAAACTGGGGATCCTGTGACGTATATATACATGCATGACCCTCAATGGGTTAACATCTAATCGTTATGTTTTAATCTTAAATTTTAGGGTTTTTTTAAGCCCTAAATTAGTATTCTCGAAGTACTATAAAATCATTGATTTTTGTTTAATAACATTAAGTGATATTTTGAAACCAAGTTGAATATTAAACTAGCCGTAAGATCATCGATACAAGTTAATTTTTCACAAAATAGGTTTCTAAGGTAAATAGATGACAAACAAATGTTTTTTACAACCAAGAAAAATTATCTGTGTGTAACTAATATTGTGTCTAAAAATGAAACATATTTAAGAACGTAGAAAGGATGTTGAACAAATACTGTAAACTATTCATAGGTAGAACAGTTTTAACTGCAGTTTAAGATTTTTTCAATGATAAACTACTCACTTAGAAAGAGAACCTTACACTGATCTTTTATTGTTTGTTTACTGATCTTATTTAAATTTTTTAATAAATTTTTTTTATGATTCATTTTAGGGTAAAATGGGTGTTCCTGGATATCCTGGAGCGAATGGTATTCCTGTGAGTAATTTTTTTTAACCGAACACTAAATCTTTTTCCTGACCATATAATCAAGTCATTTACTTAATCTTACACGTTGCAGGGTTTACCTGGACATATGGGTCCTAAAGGTCCACCTGGGATGGATGGTTGCAATGGAACTGATGTAAGAAAGCAACTTAGTTTTTTCTGATATTGTTTTCTTCTCTTAAAACTACTAGAATGACTGTATCACATACATGTAACATATTTAGAATTTTGACTAAATGTCATATTTATTAAAGGAAGTTTAATAGCGCCAAGTAATTAGTTACTGTCATTTTTTTACTATTATTATTAAGTTTTCTGTAATTATTCTTTAACTCTAGACATGGTTCATAAATGACACATAATGAGTTGAATTATTTAAAAAGTACAATGTCACATAAATGTACATTTCTGTACCTCAGAAACAAACTATCGTTAGTACTATTGGTTTAACATTAAGATTATAATAGTTTACTTCTAAGGTAGAGATTTATTTAAGAAATCCTGTCCTATAGGAATAGTTTTCTTCTATTCCTAAAGTTCCTTGCCAACTAAACGATATAGTGGTTAGCGTGCTAGTTTCTAGACCGCGAGGTTGCAGGTTCGAGTCCCGTGTAAGGCATGGGTGCTTGTAAATGTATGTTGGCTTGTCAAATGACTAATGTTTCCTCGTGTTGCTGATGGCTCCAGATAATCTGAAAACAACCAACCTAAGGTTCCTCTTATCTGATTTTTGAAGTCTCTTAAATAAATGAGTCATCTGAAGTTATTAATAAATGTGAGACCATATATAAGTTAATTGGTGTAGGATTATGCTTATTTATTGTCCAATTTTTAAATTGTTTATTAATATAATATGCTAGCCTATTTATCCACCATATAATTTATTTTTACAATTGGGTTACCTATCTATTACTGGCCAATTGTTAGGGAGTACCTGGCGCTAATGGGTATCCTGGTGATCCTGGTCCTCGAGGTTATCCAGGACAACCTGGATACAAAGGAGAGAAAGGAGAACCCGCTATTGGACCACCTGGTTTAAGAGGACAAAAGGTAACTAGTTGCTTTCATTTACAAGCTTTATCATTATAAATCTGTGAGTGGATAAACCATTTTGATTGAATTTTAATCATTAATGTATTTTGACTCGCATTTTTTTTCTCTGTAGGGGGAACATGGCAGAGATGGAAGCCCGGGAAAGCCTGTAAGTTTACTTTACTTTTTCAAATGGATGTTTTGTTACATTTAGGTAAGAATTTATTCTGAAAAAAATCTAACATGATTTTGGGATCTTCAAATCACACCTTCCAAATCCACTGTTAATTGAGTGCTACTAATTAATTGAAAGATTTTCAGGTTTCGCATTCTTTGAAAAACTAATCAGTCTATGAGAAATATACTATTTTCCATGTTTTAAATCATTTGAAAAAGTCTTTTGACTGGCAGAATAAAACTGAGTCCTTAGTTGAGATTTCCATTTGACCTACCGCCGACCAAACGGTATAGTGGTTAGCGTGCTGGCTTCTAGACCGCGAGGTTGCGGGTTCGAGTCCCGTGTTGGCATGGGTGTTTGTAAATGTATGTTGGTTTGTTAAATGACGAAATGTTTCGGCGCATTATAGCCCTCGTGTTGCTGACGGCGCCAGATAATCTGAATACAACCAACCAACCATTTGACCTACCCTCAGTTGATCAGTATTGAGTTAATCAGTTTGAAATTGTTTCCTATATCAGGAATTTGATCATAATTTTAAAAAAATAAAAAATTTGCAAAAATCTTAATACTTGTTGTAAAGGGAGATATAATTAAGAATGATACTATTTTTGATTGGAATAAAAAAAAATGCTAACTTTTTATTTTTTATAAATATAATAAAAAGTAATCATGGATGTGACTTAAAATATAAAAAACTGCAGAGAATTATTTAATGAAGTAGAATTCAAAATAAAAGAGATGTATAAGTAAATGTTACTTATATTTTATAAGTGAATAAAATGCAATGCAATTTAAAATGTGACAAAATATAATAATTTTAGTGTATATTTTTGATTTTCGAAAGATTTTGTGAAACGCTGTGGCTGGTTGCTTCTCTTTGCCCTAAACAGAAAAAAAATAACTGTGTTGAGTATCGCCTGCTTCAGAACAATTTTTTTATATATATATTTTTACAAATACTTAATTTTAAAATTTAACTCCTCAAAAGATATTTTGATAAAAGGGCCTTATTCTCTTATTTCACATTATTTCTTATTTCACCACTTAATTGACTTCAACAGAAATGAGTTATTATCAAAAAAGCAGGTTGAACTTCGGTGACTTCTAAAAAATCCAGTTCTGAAACATTTGAATAGAATCATTTATTCAAAATTTCAAATTTCCTTAGTTCCAACTTCAAAGCAATTTAAATTATATTTTCAAAGAACAAAAATAAAACAAAATGTACCTTTAATTTATGTAATTTATTGTTTTAAGATGCTTTTGCAATATATTAGGTTGTTTATATGTTTAGGAATATACATAACCTGAACTTTAAATATAAAGTAATGTACCATTCTCTTTCTCAGCGTCACATCTACGATAACTAATTCTGTTGATGTGACATACACTAATCTAATAAAATGATAAAGTTTTTTTTGCTTGTGATAAAATTCTCCTTTAGTTTTTGTTTCATGATATTTGCAAACAAAGCTTTTTCATCATATATATTACAGTTTCTAACAATTATTTTGTAAATTTAATTGATAATTTAAGTTATATTGGAGTCCATTGATGTGAGATGCTCATCTCAACCTTTTCTCTGTCAAGTCCAATAACTGGATGAAATTTTTCATAAATAATCATCTGTAGCTTGTTCTTTGCATCTTAACAAAACATCTATCTAACAGCTGATTTATTTATCAAAACAATACATTACTGCCAACTGCAAAGATTTAATGACCCTTTTTGGGTATTCAGTATTTTTGGGATTTGACCCATTGCTCTGATTACAGACATAAAACTTGAAGTAAAATGAACATAAAACTTAAACTTAACTTGTAATTGCTAGAAATGTATCTGTAGCGTTCTGCGTTAAATAGGGAGAGGGCTAACAAGACGTCTTTCTAGTATGAAGATTGTTTATTCAACTGCCTATGTATTACGGTTACAGGTAAGTATATCAAATGACGGTTACAGTGAAGGGGTAACGCTACATCTCCCCTAAAATTTTAATTTTAGAAATTACCAATTTATAAAATTAATGTAAACATTTAAGTAATTAGTTTTTAAACATTTTAAAGAAACATAAAACTTAATTAATTAAGCACTATAAGTAGGAATTATAAATAAAGTTTATAAGTTCAGTCTCTTCACTGGTTTGATGACTCGTCCCGATTTGGTACGTATTGGACTTGATGGCACATGTACATCTGGAGAATCGGGCAATGTAGGAAGTGGAGGTGAATGTACAACCTCTCTTAAATTTTCTTGAGTTGGTGCTGCACAGGATGAATTAGACTGAAAATTCAGAGAGCTCTTGAAAGGTGAAGCTAGCTCTGCAGATGTTGGTTGAATGTGGATTGTGTTGCGTCGAATGCTCTTGTCTCCAACCTTGACAATGGCAGATCTTGGATTGACCATTTTTTCTATTTTTCCTCCTACCCATAATCTTGGTCCAGCCTGAACTCTAACAATATCTCCAGGATTGTGTGTTGGTGGCTTTTGGTGAATGATGTGCCGATTAGCAGCTTGAGTTTTCTTCTCTCTGATGAGTCTCAGTGTTTCAGCGCCATCTTCAACAGCTCTTGGTTTGAGAGAATTTATCGTAGATGGCAGCAATGATCTTGTTGTTCTGCTCAGGAGGCGTTGATGGATGGACATGAGGCCTGCTTCCCGTGGAGTATTACGAAGATTCAGCAGAGCCAGGGAAATATCAGAGTTGTCTTTACGGCACCTTTTGAGTATTATTTTGGATGCTTCAACTGCCCTTTCTGCAAGTCCATTTGACTGTGGATGGTACGGACTTGACCTCTGTTTTTGTATTCCCCAGCTATCCAGGAACTCATGGAAAATCTTCGATGCATACTGTGTACCGTTATCTGATTCAAAAATCTCTGGAATACCATGTACTGAGAACCATCTCTTTAAAGCTTCGATGCATTCTCTCGAAGTCGAGTGATTCAATTTCTTAAAATCATAAAATCCAGAGTAGCTGTCGGCAATGACAATATACTGCCTTTTGTTGAATTCAAAAAGGTCTGATGCTACTCGTTGAAATGGATATTCAGGGATTGGCTTTATCAGCACTGTTTCTTTCGGCTTGTTTGGCTGTGTTTCTTGACAGACTTTGCACTTTTTTACCATGTCCTCAATAGCAGCGGTCATTCCATGCCAGTAAAATGAATCACGAGCTCTTCTCAGAGAACTTTGAATTCCTAAGTGTCCTTGATGCAACAGATCGAGGAGTCTCTTTTTTAAGACATCTGGTACAACCACTCGTTCTCCTTTAAACAGCAGATCATCATGTATTGATAGTTCATCTCTAAAGTTCCAGTACTTTTGTGCGTCTCGTGGCACATCTGCACATTTATCCGGCCATCCTACTTGAATGACATTTTTCAGAGTTACCAGTTCTTGATCACTTTTTGTTTCTTGCTTAAAGTCTTTTAATGCGTTTTCAGACATCGGCACTACTACATGAACAATGCAAGTGTCTTCTTCAGTGTCCTGTTCAGTATTGTCACAATCACGACTCAACGCATCAGCAATAGGAATTGAGGTTCCTTTCTTATAGACAATTTTAGGATTGTATTGCAATATGTCATAAAAAATGCGTTGCAGTCGAGGTGGAGCCTGAACAATTGACTTTTTACCAATGGACTCTAATGGTTTATGATCAGTTTCTATCATTAATTCTTTACCATAAATGTACTGGTGGAACATATTACACCCGAATCGCATAGCCAATGCCTCTTTTTCAATTTGGGGGAAATTTTTCTCAGATTTGGACAAAGATCTGGTAGCATATGCAATGGGCTTAGAATTCTGACTGAGAACTGCACCTAACGCTGTTGAACTTGCATCTACAGTAACTGTTACAGGTTTATTTACATCGTAATAACCTAACACTGGTGCGGATGACACAAGTTGTTTGATCTTTTTAAAGGAATTTTCCTGAGATTCTGACCATTCCCACTCAATTTCTTTTTCTAGCAATTTTCTTAAAGACTCACTAATATGCGAAAAATTTGGAATAAATTTACCCAAATAGTTTGCTAAACCCAAAAACCTACGAAGCTCAGTTATATTAGACGGGGTTTTCAATTTATCAATTGCACTAGCCTTTTCAGGATCTGGGGACACTCCATTTTCATCTAAGATATGACCTAGAAATTTAACTTTCTTAGCAGACAACACACATTTTTCTTTATTAAGCTTTAATCCTGCCAAGAACAACCTCTTCATCACTTTATCAACCTGCTCATTTAATTTTGCTTCAGAATTTGCAAAAATCAAAATCTCATCCATAGAGCATTCTACATTATCAAAATCCTTTAAAAGCTCTGACATTTGCTGTTGATAGATTTCTGGAGCCGATACCAATCCGAAAGGGATTCTTTTATAAGAATAACGTCCCCAAGGTGTATTCACAGTTAAATATTTTGACGTTCTTTCAGTTACTTTTAATTGCCAAAATCCCTGTTTGCAATCTAAAAGTGCAAAATGTTTAGTACCTTTAATTTTACTCTCTATCTCTTCCACAGTTTTTAATGGGAAGTGTCGTCTCTTAACAAACTTGTTCAGTTTAGATGGGTCTACGCAAACTCGAATTTTATCATTTTTCTTAACAATTACTAATGGGCTAACCGCATAACTTGGTTCATTTACTGGCTCTAAAACACCTAGTTTAACCATATTATCTATTTCCTTTTTAACATCATCTTGCAACGAAAAGGGTATATTTCGAGGTGGGGAAAAATCAAGTTCAGCATTTTTATCAATGTCAATATCATAGGTAAAGTCTTTTAAACACCCCAACCCATTAAAAATTTGAGTTTTCCAATCATCAGGAAGGGTCTCAGTTTCAGTGAACATGACACGCTGAATTAATCCTAGCTCAACACATGATTTACCAACCAGAATAGGTTTAACATGACTGTCTACAACAATAAACTTTAACTTGCCAGTTTTGTTTTTAATCTGAACCACAGTATTTATTTCACCCACTACTTTCATTTCATGATTACTAAAAGAAACTAATTTCTTAACTTTAGTTTGTTCAAGGGGCACATTAATTATTTTAGCTAAATCCAGACTAAGTACATTACACTGTGCACCTGTATCTAATTTAAGTAGCACTGGTTTACCTGAAATTTTAACATTTTCAAACCAATCACTATTTGTAACAGAATTAACATGCAAAGCAACAGTATCTAAATAAACTGCTTCATCACTTTGAATATTAAGATCATTTTCAGCTTTGTTTACAACATATACATTTTTAAATTTACAAACTTTAGCAAAATGATTTACCTTACCACACTTTCTGCAACGCTTTTTATATGCTGGGCAAGATAAAGGTGGATGTTTAGAACCACATCGCTTACAAACAAAACTAACATTTTTGTTTTGTGTTCCCGCATTTTCGTTTCGCGAAAAGGAGCCACTATTCCTGCTAACGGTTGAGTCATGCGACGATTTCTTTTTGAACACACAGTCGATTTTTAAATCAGTTCCTTTTAATTCTTTCAGCTGTTTTGAAGCTTGCTCTGAAACACGGCAGATTTGTATGGCTTTGACCAACGTCAAATTTTCTTCGGCCAACAGTTTCTCACGTACCTGATCGCTATGTACACCGAAAACGATTTTGTCGCGGAGCAATCCATCAGCAAGTGTATCAAAGTTACAACCTGTAATCTTTGTTTTGGCCTCGGTAAGAAACTCGTCAAATGTTTCATTTTCATTTTGCTTCAGTCTGAAAAAGTTCCACCGCACAAAAGATTCGTTTTCTTTTGGCGCGAAATAATCTTCGAACTTCTGTTTCAGCACGACTATATTCTTTCTGTCTGCTTCGCTGAGTTGAAATGAGTTGAAAACAGGTATCGCCTCTTCTCCCATAGTTGTCATCAATACTGCAGCTTGCACCTCTGCAGACTTTGAATTCAAATTCGTGGCAGTAGCATACCATTCAAATCTTTGCTTGAAATCTTTCCACGCAGAAGCCATGTTATCACCACTCAGTTTCAACGACGAGGGCGGTTTCACATTTAATCCAGAAGTGTTTTCGGTTATTGGGTCCGGCATCTTAAATTTTTATGAACCACTTCTGACACCATGTAGCGTTCTGCGTTAAATAGGGAGAGGGCTAACAAGACGTCTTTCTAGTATGAAGATTGTTTATTCAACTGCCTATGTATTACGGTTACAGGTAAGTATATCAAATGACAGTTACAGTGAAGGGGTAACGCTACAGTATCTAAAAACATTTTCTTAATTTAAGTATGGTTTAAAAAAATTTAAGTGTTTTATTTGTGAAATATCACCCTATAAAAAGTCAAAATAGTAAATAGTGACAGTCAATAGATGTGAAATTTCCCTGTTTGGAAATAAAATTTGTATAATAATTAAAATATTTTATCACAATTTGAAACTGCTTAATTATATAAATCGTACTAAAGTTATTTGTACCTAAAAAATAATTTTATTAGTATACTTTTTGTAATAAACACCACTTACACAAATTCCTGATTTTCTGTATATCGACTCAAAATAATTTATATAATTGCTTAATCAGTTTATAAGTTAACATACTTTTATTTTAAAATGACTTAATCCTTCAATCAAAATTAAATTTGCAAATAATATATTCATTATTAAAACAAATTTCCTTGAAGTTGTTACTCTTCATTATTATTTCTGTTCATTTATACTTCAGCACTTTTAAATGATCTCTAAACAAATCAATTTTCTAATAAGAAAGTTAATGTTGACCTTTTTGTATATTATTTCAGGGACCACCTGGTGCAGATGGTGTACCAGGACCAAAAGGAGAACGTGGATTCCCTGGACCACCAGTATGTTAATAAATATTTTAATACATTAAATATTTTTTAACAAAAAATACATTTTTATTAATCTCTTTCATTCTGCTTGAAAGTTTAATATGTTATCTAGGATATGTTTCATCGATAACTGTTGTATGTAGATATCTACAATGTGTTCTGCTTTGAAATATATTAAAGTGCTAATATTGGTATAATTGGTATTAATATACTTGTTTTGAAAATAATTCATGATCTAGGGAGCAAGAGGTGAAAGAGGTCTATCAGGAGAAAAGGGAAATATGGGTATTGGATTTCAAGGTCTGAAAGGAGAAATGGTATGTAAAAAAATGATTTTCTATTAATAAAATGTTGCATTTAGCTTTTTTAATTTCATAGATATCAATTTATAGCTTTTAATAAATCATTCTTTTCAATTATTCTTTAAAAACGTGGTCAGAAGTAAAAGCTGTATTTTTGTTTATTGCTTTAAGTGATTGTAATGAATTCTTTCTCTGGGGTTAAATATTCCTTGTGTTCAAGTATAGTTTACAGTTTCAAATAGTCTAAGTCACACAATCAAGTTTAGTGTATAAAAAGATATCTAAAAACAAATGTTATAATTTTTCTTTTCTTTGCTTAGTGTTTAAATGACTTCTTTTTATGGAATTTTAATAAAACAACGTTGACTTTAAAAAACAAAAAAATTCTTTTAAAGAACTGCATAATTTGAATGTATTTTCTAGGGAGAGAGAGGATTAATTGGACCACCAGGACCACCCGGTGCATGTAATGGATATTTTCTAGAAAAGAAAGGAATTACTGTAGGACTTCCCGGACTACCTGGCCAAAAAGGGATGAAGGTAAGGTAAAGATGAGTTATAATATCTCAAGCAAATTTACTATGACAAATGTACTTTGTAAAATATAGTTTGTTTAAATTATTGTAAATATTCTCTACCTTAAACATTTTAGAAGAAAATTGATTACTTAAAAGTAACATTCAGTTGTTAACATTAGAAGAACATTAAAATGTTGACCACCAACCATGAGGTACCTTGTGATTGTAAAACTGCTGGTATGATAGGTTTGATTGTCAATGTATTTATAAACAACTTTATACATGTTTATACAATTCAATTTTGAATGCTGCTGATGGAATGATTGTTGGAAACATTTGAGAAGAAAATGTGAGTATTTCAAAATATAATTGCGTAAAGTTTGAAATTATGTTTATTGTAAATATTTTCTACCTTAATCTATTTAAAAGGATTGACTTACATTTTTCTATGAGTAACTGTGTAATTTTGGTATTTTTGAATAAGTTTTCTTTCGAAATGTCTTAGTATGTAAATATTTAATAAATTATGTTTTCTGTAAATGCTTTTTTTTTTTTTTTTTTTATGTTATGTTACTGTTAGAAGACATTAAAGATGCTTCTGGAAAAATTAACAACAAAATTAGAAAATTCAATTAAAGCAAAAACCATGATTCTTTGTTTTTTTATTTCCCTCTGCACCAGAACAACAGTTACTTTATACTACTTTGATTTTTCTCAACACTATATTTGTACTACTAATTTGAATAAAATAAGAAAATAAAAATCATATCTATAACTTAGTCACTTTCAATCAAGTTTTTTATTTTAGGGTGAAGGTGGAGAAAGAGGAGAGAGAGGCTTTAATGGACTACCTGGACTAGTGGTAATAATAGTCACACACAAGTTCACATAGCTATTGTTTTATTTATTCTGATGTGTAAATGTGGTTTCAAAATATATTTCCTCCATTTTCAAAACACTTATTATGTTCAATCTTTATCTGTTTATTGAGTTAGGAGTTGAATACTGAGCTGTTTTGAATTGATATGAATGGGTTTTAAAAAGGGTTTAGTAAATCTTATTCCCTTGCAATTCTTTATTTATGGGGATTTGCCGTAACTCATGACTTCCAAAACTAGATATTATTGCTAGTTTCAAGAGAAGTTATCTTTGTTACTTGCTAAGAATTATTGTGCTTAAAAAATTAAATAAAGTCAATATTTAAACACAAAACTTTTCATAAATTGACTCTAGATAACACTGAATAGATAAAATAAAAACAATGTATTACTACTATATTTTTAATAATAGCAATCTTTGTAGAAGAAACACAAAATAATGCATGCTTTTTTCTTATTTAATTATTAGAATCTTTGTAGAACAGATACGGAATATTTGTTTTGTGAACCTACTTATACTTGCCCGATCTTTTTATCTTAAATACATATTTCATTCAAATACCATTATAAAGGTTGAATACATTACTTATATTTATTTAGGGACCACCAGGAGATATTGGTATGACTGGAGAGAAAGGTCTTCCAGGATATCCTGGGCCTAGGGTATGTATTTCATTATATAATGTGGCAGCTAAATCTTTAGTGAAGTATCACACAACAATGCATTTTTATTTCTAATAATGACTTTACAAAATATTTACAAGAGGTTCTATCTGAATCAGCGTTCACCACTAACTCTTGGAAATGGGCCATATGACTAATTTTGCAGCTTTTTTATAACAAATTTATATTAAATACTTTAATTACTTTGGATTCAACAATTAAAATATTTCTGAAAACTGAAAAAATATTGAAATTTTTTTTTAGTTTAATAAAATTACAATTGATATTTTTTTCTTCAAACAACTAAAAAATTATAATATTGTTACAAATTTTTGTATATTTGTAAATATTTCGTAGTGTTAATTTTGTAAATAGTAATTTATGTACATTTCGCATAAGGCAGTGCAATAGTTCGTCATTAAATTAGCTTCCCTACAGTGAGCCTCTTGATGCTTGATAACGAGTTTTACAGAGGTAACTCTGGGAAGCGAGTTTTAAGGAGCAGGGCATTTAACATTATGGTAATGGGAATCTCGCCAAATTGGCGAGATAGAGCCAAGTTGCCGACGATTTTGGCGACTAATTTTTGTCGCCAAACTTGGCGACCATTTGGCAACATTTTCGGTACATGTATAGGTACATATATCCCATGTACATGTATAGGACTTTTCGACTACGATCTGGAAAGTTCTCCAAATTTCTCTCTCTGGAAGTTTCGTGAAGATTCGCCACTCCTATATAAGGACGGCCGTGAGAAGAGTTAGTTAATTTTGAGTCACTGAGTTAGTTAGTTGATTTTGAGTCACTGAGTTAGTTAGTTGATTTTGAGTCACTGAGTTAGTTAGTTGATTTTGAGTCACTGAGTTAGTAGTTGTCGATTTTGAGTCACTGAGTTAGTTGACTGGAATTACTGAGTCTCAGCGAACATTCCGAGTAGTTCTAAAGCGAACTGTATTGCATTGTCTTTTGCGGTGATTTAGCAGTTGTGTTGTCAAGTTTTTAACTGCTGTTTTGTGCTCTATTGTTGTGAAAAGAGCTGTATTGTGTCTACTAGAACGAGAAGTTCTGGAACTGTAAGAGAACTGTGAAGAGTTATTTTGGAATAAATTTTTGCAAGTTTTGATCTGCTTTGGCTTCAAATCTTTCGAACCGTCCACGCAACAATATTCATTATTACATAAATCAAAGTGTAAAAAAGTATTGAATCTTTTGTTACAATATAACAATCAATATATAAATTGTGAGACAATGATGGTAGATATAGTTTAGTTTCTTTTATGACCGAATTGATGTCTCTCGCTGTATTTGTCACAGCCAATCTTAATGAATCTTTCAAATGAGCACCAGTTAAGATATTCATTCTTGATTAAATCTATCTTGCTGAAAGTTTCTTCATATAGTTTCTTTGGACTACATATTGAAGAATGTAGTTTTGGTGTATGTAGTTTAGTGAAGAATGTAGACGCAAAGTTTGTTTTTTGTTCTTCTGAACTGCAGCAGGCCACAAAAAAGGCTGTCCCAAGCCAGATGCAACCTGCAAGCCATATATTGATAAACACTGATCTATATGATGAAATCATTTCGTTATAGCAGTTTAGTAACAGCCTTAAATAGTTAAAATTGTGTGGAAGATATAATTGGAACCTAATGCAACAAATATAGAGTGCTTTTAATATGATAATTATGCGTCTGCTTTCAATAGTGTGCCTTTATATGGAAAATAGCAATATTGAAATTTATAATGCTTGAAACTGTGTTTCTCTTTTATAAATTGAACATTTATTAAGCTTATAATGTGTTTTAAATAACGTGGTTTCTCGCTCTGTCCTCTCTCTTGTTTCACTAGTAATAAAAAATTTCAATACAAAACTTGATGGTATTTTATTAATTTGTTTCAATTTGAATATAAATTCCAACTAATAAACAGCAATCGATTGTAATGAAGTTAAACAAAATAAAGCAAAATTGTATGTCTTACTATACCAGTAGGGAGCTTGTGCTGTTGTACATCAACCTATATGTACTCTGTACAATTTTTATTTGAATATTTAATCTTAACACAGAATATTTTACATTGGTTAACAAATGTATAGGCTGTGTCAATTCAAAAAGTTTGATGTGCTAAATTTCTGAAGTTGGAGATGTACTTGAAATGTGTGAGAAACTGTAAACTAAAATGTGTGGGTTTTATTTATCATATGCACTTTTTGAGAGTTATGCTGTTAAAATGTTTTAGACTTAAAACTTTATCTTAAAAATATTTTTTAGGGTAAAGATGGATTCCCTGGACCACCTGGGGTACAAGGATTTAAGGTTTGTGCTTTATTTATATTATTTTAGAATTTTTTTATTCCACCAAGCAAAAGAAAATTGTAAATAGCAAGGATTTTTTCAAGAGATGCTTTTCATACAAATCCAATTCATCGAAATCTTTTGTGACAACTATTTTTATATGATCCTAAGTTCATATTTGGAGATCAAAATTTCATAAACATATGCTTTAATATTTCAGGTTATAAGGGAGGATTTTGGTTTAATAATATACAACAATTGGTGTATTTTTCTTTGTGTTTAATATATGTATTTCTCTTATTAATATTAGGGGGACAGAGGTGATGATGGTCTACCTGGCTTAGATGGATTACAAGGTTTGAAAGGAGACTCTGGAGATGGAGGTATACCAGGTCCAAGGGGCTTGCCTGGACCCCCAGGTCCCCCTGGTGTAAGTTTATGTTTCAGGAATTAATGTAGTTCTCTATTTGGTTGTTTGTATTTTTTTACTTCAAAAACTTTCTTTTACATTAAAAAAAAAACATATCACAACTTTAAAACTTACCTGCAGCATTGATTTGAAATCTCATACTTTGGAATTTTGACTTAACACAATCGATAGTGATTGCCTTTCATATTGATTATACTGAAATTATGAACTGTGATAAGTTATAAAAGAATTTCTCTACAATGTTGTCTTTTTGCACCGACAATATGCTCTTTTTTTTTTCTTTTTTTTCCCCTCCCCCCTACTCTCTCAAATGTGGTTGTAAATTTAATTAGAAATTAGCTTTACTATTTTTCTGAATCTGATTGGAGTGATAACTATTGGTATTTAAGGATATAATCATGAATATATTTTTTTCTAAAAATCAAAGTATCTAATAAAGTATGGTAGAGAAATAGTACAAGTGATTCTATCCTACTGCGATACTTTGAATACATACTTGTTTTTATTCAATTAATATCTATCGTCAGCGTTGTATTACAAGTATTTTAGTAACTTTTATTAGCATTCTTTAAATCAGATGTATTTTACCTATTATGATAAATTATACTCTAAATTGCAAATGAAGTAGAAACTTTAAGTTAAATAGGTACAAAAATTTGATAATTAAAAATTGCTGTGGTGTATGAGTGTGTAAAGTAACCTTTTTGGACTGAATAATTATTAGACAACTTGGTTTTTCCTATTATTAGCTGATATAGAAAGTATGTCAAACTTATAAAGTAAATCTACCTTTTCATTTTTTTTATGATATTTCACAATTATGCATAAATGATTATTAACATAAGTCAATTTGTATTTTTCAATAATACATATTGATCCATTTTATTATTTTGAAATTTTTAATTTGTTATAATATAACCTAATAATAAATAATGCTTTTATTTAAAGCATATTCAGTCTTACAAATGTATTTTATTAATCATGTTTTTTAGTGTATGATTTTTTATTTCACTTGCATAACATATTTAATAATTTATGTCCTTAGGGCATTGAAGGGAGGGCTGGTCCGCCAGGGCCACAAGGTCCTCCTGGCATAACTGGACCACAAGGTTACCCAGGAACAGATGGAATACCTGGTAAAACAAATTATATACGGTTTTATTAAGATGCTGTATGAAAATCAATTTTATGCAATATTCCACCTTAATTGACATTTCTTCTTCAAGTAAAATATCTTCAATTTAATTATTTCTGTAGTTTTACTATAATTTGCAATGTTAAAGTTGACACAGTTCTCAATTATTTAAATATGAAAAGATAATTTTTTAGTTTGAATTATCTAACACATCTTAATTAAGAAATAGGATGCAAAAACTTTTCACCTTTGTATCTGAAATGAAAGACAACAACCTTCGATTTACTTAGTAATATTAATCTATTACCCTTACATTTTTAGTTATAGAACTTGATTTAATTTTTGTTTAAGACAAGATGATAAATTGGGAGGTTTTGATTGTTACAATCAGATTCAAAGTTTTATAAAATAAAATAAGTTTTACACACATTTTCTGTTTGAAACGTATATGTTTCTAACATTGCACATTTTATAACAATCATTAAAGTTATTTCTGTTAAATCTTTAAAATTGACTTACTTAATTTAAGAAGAAAAAACAAAAAGAATGAATTTTTATCATATTTCTTTTTCATTAGTACTAAATCTAATATGCTAAATTCATCTATTCCATAAAATAATTTATTTTAAGTGACAAGGCCAAAATGTATAACTTATACATACTGATCACAAATTATTTTAAATGCATATGTGGAGGAAAAAATTAATAATAAATGTCCAAAGAATTATTCTCATTTCATAAGTTGTTGCTAATTGGCATGTTTGATTTGTCTTATTCACCTTTAATTTAAATAAATAATAGATGTTTTAATTTTTTATTTCTCTGGGCCCACTTAAAATTTAGCTTTGACCAGTATTTACACAAATAACTTGATTCCATTTATCATATGTTAACACGCTTATCAAAACAATCCTATTTCAGGTGAAATCGGACCTCGTGGTCCTCCGGGACCTCCAGGTGGTCCAGGAACTCCTGGTTTACCTGGAAGGGAAGGACCACCTGGTTTGAAAGGACTTAAGGGTGATGGTGGTTTGCCTGGACTTGAAGGATTGCCAGGGGCAGCCGGGCTACCCGGCTCACCAGGACCCAAGGGTGAACCGGGTCCCAAGGGCAGTCCTGGTCTCTCTATCCAGGGTCCCAATGGAATGGATGGGAGTCCTGGTCTTGATGGGCTGACAGGTGCAAAGGGCGAAGGAGGTCCTAAAGGAGAGAGAGGTATGTAGTGACTTGTGCATATTACTTGAAGAACATTAGTAAGCAGCGAGCAGAAGAAATATGGAAAACATGGAATTATAAAGAAAATTTATAATTCTGGGAATGTACAGGAATTTGGGAAAAAACTATAGTTAAATCAGTGAATTCAAACACTTTTTAATTTAAAAGGGATTTAAAAATCAACAAAAATTTCACAAGAGCAAGAAATAAAATTATATCAATAGGGTGTTCCACAGTTTTTTTGTTATATAATTCACTTCATAGAACTTTTGCTTCTAATTTTGTTAAACTTCAAATCAGTCTATAATTAAAATTATCATTAAAACATCAGGAAATTTAAGTATTTTTTCCCCACCAGACACCCTGAGTATGATTAGACAACTAACAAATACTAAAAATTTAGGTTCATGAGTACAAAGTAAATTATCATATAATATCTTAATTGATATGAATGTAAAATTTAAGTTATTATTGTCTTAATTACCTTTCATTCAACTCCTCCAGACTGGATAAGCAGCAAGCAGATATAATATGAAAAACATGAAAATATAAAGGAAATTTATAATTCTAGATATATAATGGAATTTGTGAAAAAACTATAATTAATCGGTGAATTCAAGGACATTTTAGTTTAAAAGTTATTTAAAAATCAGCAAAAATTTCTCAAGAGAGCAAGAAATGAAATTTTCAATGGATTAAGATTTAATATGTATTTTAGTTCAGTTATTTTTTATTTGTTAATAACTTCAAACAATGAATTAGGAGGCTACCTATGTAGATTGCTGAGATTTCCCAAATATATTACCCATACAAACCTTTACAAAACTTTTTTTCTTGCAAATGTTACATTATTTATCAAGGATTTGTTATATTAACCCTGCTTTCTTGTATGATGAGAAAGAAAAATAATTTACAGAAAAAAAGTTTTCAAGTTATTTTCTACTGTTGTATCTAGTTATTTTTTTTAGTAAACACATTCAAAAATATTTCAACTTTCTTTAGCTACTAAATATTAGCAAGCTAGAACTAAATCTCATGTATTAAATAATAAGAATGTTGCATATAATATTCAAACTCTGTAATATTCAACTGTAAACTCTGTATTAGGGGTATATGGTAATGTGATAGGGTACAATAAGTAATGAGTACTTATGTTTCAAACCAAATTTAAGTTGTATACTCTTTTTAGGTGCCCCTGGTGACACTGTAGAAGGAATTCCTGGAGAACCAGGTTACCCTGGTCCAAAAGGAGACAGAGGATTTTCAGGTCTTCCTGGTCGCCCTGGTTTACCTGGATTAACTGGATCAAAAGGTTATTTTTTTTTATTAACTTTAATACAAAATAGGATATTTTTAATAGAGATAAATCAATTAAAAGAACTCTCAAAAAGAATTGTTAGATGTACTGATATGAGTAAATTATACACTTATGTATCTAACTATAGAAGTTAAGGTAAAGTTATTGTTTAATGTTGAAAAGTTCTCATTTTAAAGAGTCATTTAATGTTCTTATAAAAAATATTTTAACAAATGTTACAAAACAGCTTTAATTTCCATAAATCAACATATTGAAAAAATATGATTTTTAACATGATGGTCAAACGAATAGACACCATACCATTAATATAGTCACTGTACGAGTAATATGATTTTTGGTCTAACATGCCAATAGGCCAAAAATTTTTTAAAAAAAGGTCCAAATCCATTTCATGGACAATTACAATACTTTTACATTTGATGAATAAGAAAATAAAAACATCAATATGTTTTGTTCAGGTGAAACAGGTGGAAGCTGCACCACCTGCATCCCAGGTGCCAAAGGTGAGAAAGGTGAAAGAGGTTTAGATGCTTTGCCTGGTTTGCAAGGTCTTAGAGGTGAACCTGGACTTCCTGGTCCACCAGGTCCAAAAGGAGATGATGGCTTCCCAGGACTTGCTGGACCCCCTGGGGATGAAGTAAAAATTAACATTTATTGTGCATCAAGTTGTTGCATTAGCTAGTGATTACAATGACTATCGTTAAAAAATAGCTTTATTACCTATAAAAAACTTTTTAAAGCACTGACTTGCAGGGAAATTATTTAATTATAAATTACTTGGTACTAATTATCTTAACATTACAATTAGAATATTTGTGTACTTAAGTGAATGATTTCCAATCAAAATGATCCTATATCTTGAAAGAAATCTGATTGGCATGCATAGATAGTTGTTACATAATATTCAGTTATTATATTAATATATTAATTAACAAATTCTTTTAACTCATAATAGAACCAGCCAAAATATTTCTAAAAAATCTCCTTACATTTCCAATTCAAACTTATTTTTTAGTTTATTACTAAATAAAAGTGTTAATATTAGAAAATAAAAAATAGATTGTTTAATAAAACAAATAGTTACAGAATTTTTATGAAACTTTCATTTAAGGGTCGACCTGGTTTTCCCGGACGTGACGGAGCTAAAGGAGAAGCAGGACCTCCTGCAGTAATACCCACAGATTTAGTTATTGGAGAGAAAGGTTTGCATGCATTTTTTTTTCTATTGTATAATCAGAATTTTTGACAGAAATTTCTGACTGATGTGTATGAAATATTTCAGGTGAGAAGGGAGATTCAGGCTTGCAAGGTCTTCCTGGTCTGCCAGGACGAGATGGTTTACCTGGACCACCTGGATTACCTGGACCCCCTGGTCCATTTGGATTAGTTGGTGATAAGGTATCTCAAACTATATTATGAAATTATAATATCCTTTCCACTTAAATATTATGTTGCTTTGACGTAAAAAAATAATTTAATATCTGTAAATAAAAAAATGTAAATTAAGAAAATTAACTGTCATTGGGAAAGTTATATAAATTAAATGTAATATTATTTATGCATATACTGATGGTCACATTTGTTATGAATTAGATGGAAAACTTATTTATGCTTTATTAACTTATTAATTTATAATTATTAACTTATGTGATATTAAACTGTCAATTTATAATTAATTGCTATTCATGCAAAGAGTTTAGAATCCAATTTTCAATATAACTGTAATGTATTATTTCTTTTGTATTTAACCACTTGATTACTTAGAAATTTATTTTTATACACCCTTTTAAAACAGTTACTCTAAAATAAAGTATAATAACTTAAAAGTACAAACCTTACTTCTGGTCTATTTGGAATATCAAGAAACTAAAACCAATTGATTTTAGGGTGCTCAAGGTTTCCCGGGTTCTCCAGGCAGACCTGGTTTACCTGGCCTCCCTGGTATCATAGGACCAAAAGGAGACAGAGGCTTTGGTATTCCTGGCCCAGCAGGAGAAAGAGGAGAGAGGGGATTTCCTGGATTACCTGGTTTAGATGGACTCACTGGGCCAAAAGGAGAACCTGGTAACTTTCTTTGGAAATTATTTACTTTTGTATCATGTTACAAATTCAAGGCTGGTTATATACAGGGTTTCCGCGCATATGGAAAGTCAGGGAAAATCATGGAAAGTCATGAATTTAGACATAGGGTAAATTTTGTCATGGAAAGTCATGGATTTTGAACAAAAAAAGCCTAAAAGTCATGGAAAAACAGTGAATTGCATGGATTCCAAAAAATCTTACGGAAAATCATGTGACTATGACGTCATAAACGCCATGATCGCGATTCGTTGTTACTTCAATGATTCATTTGAGTTTTTATTTACTTTATTGATAGAAATAACGGTTGCATTTAAAAACTCCGGCCAATGAAAAGAATTTCTGAACTCCAAACTTGTGACATCACACAAGTAGGTCTCGATGAAAAAAAAAAATCATAATGTAAGACTGAAAAAATTAATTTCATAATCTTTACTTTTGGTTTGACTTTGTATGCTACTGGTTTACATTGTTGATATCAAAACATTTGATTTTTGATTATTTAATTTACTTATATTTTCTTATTCCTTCTTCAAATATTTATTTATTATTAAAGATTGATTAGCTTTTTTAACACCTGAAATATCAAAGAATGGAAAATTATTTTTCGCCGTTTCTTCTGGTTTTGACGTATCTTTGTTACTGATTATATGGTGAGTACCTATTCCTCTGCATTTATTGGAAAAGTCTCTTGTAGATATCTAGGGTGGCGACAGAACAGAGAATTTCACTATTCTGGAAAAATAAAGGAATTGCGTAAAATTTGAACTAGCTAACTCGCTTCATTTTAAGTGATTATCATCTACAAGATGATATATCTAATACCAAAATTCTCAAATTATACGTCCAAATAAAACATTTTTGAATTAATGTAAAATCAAAACAATATTTTTAAAATCATTATATTTGTCATTCCATAAACATGGAATGTATTAAACTTCTGAAATCAAAGCCACGGAGATCTATGTTCTTCTCTGCCATCTGGACGGTGAACGAAAATTAATGTTTGGAGGTAGCGGTAAAATGAAGCGGCAAAATGTTTCACCCAGTCGCTCATGTTCATCATTGCCGGCCGGACCCATACTTCCGTTGTAATCAATGTTCACATTAACGCAAGCAGTGCCGCTCCATTGTTCTGCCGACAGTCGCTTACGCTTGCCGTTCATATAACTTCAATCTGATTGAATCCTTTACTAGCATGATTATTTTTAAACTTATTTTTTGTCAACAGTATGTATGAGAACCCTAATTATTTACATATTATTTCTGTTAGATTTTTAGTTATTCTATAACTTAGCAGCGCGGCAGCTCGCATCCATAAACAGAAATTCTTCAACTTCAATCTAACTGCATCCTTTACAAACATGAATATTTTTCTTCTTGCCTTGTGTTTTCTGTTAACAGAATATATTAGAAGCCTAAATTCCTTAATATTTCAAATTGATTCCATCAGATTTTTTTTCGGTTTTATTTACCCTTAATAGCTCTGTTACACACCTCGCTCTGTTTTATACACCTTTACTGTATTATTTTTCTATGCTTAGTTTACTTACATGAAATGAGGATTTTTTACTCAATATAAAACTTATAGTAATCATTTTACAATCATATACAATAATTTATTTACTATGTTGCGTTAGTAAAATTTACTGCATTGCGTTAGTAAAATAATAAAATTCTTGAGCCAGGTTCAATGTTTTTAATGTGATTTCTTGAGTCATGGAAAATCATTTGCTTCAGTCATGGAAAGTCATGAAAAGTCAGGGATTTGGGACATTTAAGATTGGCAGAAACCCTGTATATATGTAATTGTATATTTTATGTATCAATGTAGCAATTATAATATTCCTAAGACCAGCTTCTGGAAATATTTTTTTGACAATAGTCATTAGATCATATTTTCATGTACAAAAGTGTTAATAGTATTTATTTTATTCAAAGAGTATGTCACCATTTTGTGTCCTATAATTGAGCTGTCAAATTCTTAAAGACATTACGTCCACTAACCATTATTCGACCATCGTTCTATTAAAAAATTTCTCCAACAAAAAAAAAAGCCATAACTTTGTATTTCTAGTTATAAACCATGAAAATTTAAAACTCAATTGTAAATATGAATTATTTTATAATAGATATCTTATTCCACCTTTGTGCAACCTCATTCAACAAAGTTTCATCTTTTTTCAATCTAGTAAATATTTTTTCTTTCAGTGAATTAGTATTAAACAAACTCACAAATGTGTTCCTTTATACATAGATATATAATTTATTTTCAAACTAACTTCTAGCTTCCTTCATTTTTAAGGTCAATTGCCACCACCAGAAGAATTGAAACTCCCTCCTGGTCCCAGAGGTCCTCCAGGACCCCCCGGTCTCCCCGGAGCCGATGGACTACAAGGCTTCCCAGGACTTTCTGGGAAACCAGGATTTGATGGACTGCCTGGAGAAAAAGGAGATGCCGGGCAAAATGGTCTTCCTGGACCACCAGGACCAAGAGGTAAACCACTAAAACATGTGTTATCTACAGGATTGAGAGGGATAGAATGAATCGTTGTGTCATTGAAAAGAGCACTGTATACAAGCGTTGTATTAAATCGTGATAATCACCGAGTTAGCACCAAAGGGTGTGTTAAATTATAAACAGTCATTGCAAAAACGAGCAAAACTGAAAAAGTTTAACTTTAAACTTTAAAGTTTGGTTCGTCATCTATTTTAGTTGAACTATTTTAGTTATTCAGTTTATATTATTATTATTATCATCAGTGAAAATTATTTATAACAGCCGCAATGATTTGATTACTATATAAAATTGCCAGTTAATTTAATAAATCCTATTAAATTAATCATTAGCTGTTTACATTAGGTATATTATAAAATAAACAGCAAAATCCATTTGCCACATGAACCAGTCTTTTTGGTTATTTTATAAAATAATCGGTAATTTTCCATTATAGCAGATTTAACAAATTAGCTGTAACACATATACCATGGTTTTTTATTAATATTTTCTCTATGGTATAAAATGGTTCACGTGACTTTATTATACAGGTAATAATAGTAAAGATGTAGTTAATAGTGTTTGAAATCAAGTAAATATTTCTTATATGTACTGTACAATAATCTAAATCATGTGTAGTGAAAAAAGTTAAGTTTATGTTGGTAAACCTGCTGATTACGTAACCTTGGTCGTGGGGTGGCAGTGACAGATGTCCAGGACAAGCAGTTGGTTTGTCACCATTCCTCCCCAATTAATATGTAAACTTGGTACTCATTTACTACACGCTGAAGAGATAAATATCTGAGTTGATCAAGGCCAACTATGATGTATTATAATATAAATCTTATGTAGAACTAGGTAACAATTTTGGTGTTTTAATTCTTCCACAAAAATTAATAACACAGTGTTCTTTACAGAATTCTAAAGTTAGTCAAAGTTAAGAAAAAAACTGTTCAACCTAAGCTTATTAAAGTTATTGCAAGATTTTTTTTCTCCGGCTAGGGTAGAAGTTTTTTCTAAATTTTGTTTTATAAACTTTTGCAGGAACAAATAGGGAATGCGTTGAAATTTTTTTCTTACTGTTAGAATGGGTTTTAAAAATTTAAATCTCAGTAAAACATATGAATGACATTGAGTAAAGATTGCAACTCATGCTTTTATTTTAATGTTTTGAACTGTCATATTTCATTGAAATTTTTTTATTTTTTATTTTAGGCTTACCTGGACCAAGGGGTGATAAAGGCAGTACTGGACCTATGGGATTTCCTGGTGATGTTGGTCCTAAAGGTGATGAGGGTTTATCTGGACTACCTGGCTTAAGGGGTAAGATTATTAGATAGATCTAATCATAGGAGCCTCTCTAATAATTAGAAAAACATTTTGACAGTCAATAAATTGTCTTACATTTTTAAGAATTGGTTGCATTTAATAAAATAATTATAAATGTATATACATCCCTATTGTTGAAAATATAAAAAATAGTCTAACAAAATAATAACTTATAAAATTAAAAATTATTTTTGTGTATATAAAAAACCCATATTATCATCTGTAATTAAGTTAAAGACAATCTGTAAAAAGCTCTTATTTAACAAGAAATATTCAGAAATTCATGTGCACTAATATTATTTTTGCTAAACAACTAGAAAATAAATATGCTTAACACCAATATATCTTTTTCATTTGAGGTGAACATTTCTATTTTAATAATACATATTATATAACTGTATAATATGGAAAATTCACTATTATTTACTATTTAAATATTGACTTTTAAGGTATAAATTAGTCAGTAATAACATGGAAATAAGTATAAAGTAGAACTTTGGTTTCTGGTTTTAAGTATGTTGCTAAAGGCATCTATTCGAAATTTAAATCCTTACTGACCGTCAGAAGGCTTTTCAGATTAGGTTTTAATACAAGCAGATGTTTTCTAATGAGCATTTAGTATTCATATTAACTAGGTGTAATCTATTTGCTCCGTTATTCAAGCAAGTAACAAGGATTGTAGGCTTACTAGTGGCATTCTGAAATATTTATGATTTGAAGTCCACTCACCTCCTAACTAAATGCAACTAAAAAAATATCTATGAAGCAAAGTAGAATTCTGACTACAGTACTTTGCTCTCTTGTAAACTAGATATATACAGGGACTTTTACTTCCTAAATCACCTAGTCTACATTCATATTGGAATGTGCTCAAGTTTCCTCTTAAAATGACAAAATTCTTAACACTTTAGATTTGAAACTGGAAAATTTTATTTCTCTTTTAAAAACTTGCCAATTGTAATCTTTGTTCTTATTCTTGCATTACTAAAAGTTTGAATTAAATTTGAGAATCAGCTTTTTATCTTCTTTTTTAGGAGGCAAAGGAGAACAAGGATTACCTGGAATAGGACGACCAGGCCCACCTGGTGTTCCGGGACTGCCAGGTCCCAAAGGAGATCCAGGATACCCAGGCCCCCCTGGTTTACAAGGTAACAAATAATTATTCTAAATAAGTTTATTTTAGCTTTCTTTGGTTAGTGATAAAACATTGTCTTTAGCCACTGCATATGATTCTTATGAACATATTTGGGTCCTATTATGTAATATTAATTCATAATAAAAAACTCTGCCCAATATCAGAAAATATTTTATCAGCTTGCAATAAAATTTTTAGAAGTTAAATTTACCTACTGCACAATTTTTATGAAGGAATTGGTAAAAAATGCTGAAGTAAGAAATAATGATACCCAATAACCATGCCCTTCAATTAACACAAGATTCATCTCGCATAAGATCATAAATTCTGATTAAGTCTTTCCAGCTGTGTAGCTGAGCAATTCTCTGGAATTGTTCAAACCTGATTACACTGCAGATTACAATCAGGGTTCATACGCCTCAGGGAAAACCTGGAAAACTCAGGGAAAATAAATCAGCCTTAAAATTCCAGGGAATTCTCAGGGAAAAAAGAAAAATCCCCCCTAAACCTGGAAAAAGTCATTTTTACTTTTGAAAAAATCCTACCCTTCAGCTATATTTGTTTAACCTTAACTCGAGGACTTAAAATTGCAAAATTATTTGATAACATAGACTTGCAGAAAGTTATTCTTAAAGAATAAAGACCTTTTATGTGTTATCGGAAGAATTTGTGTGATCAAATTTTGACTATATTTATCTGGCTTGCTGAAATAATTAAAATACTAAAAGTTTTTCTAAAAATAATCAACTCTGCAACGAAAAACACAACTCAGGGAATTTTTTTTTTCTGAAAATGAGTATGAACTCTGAAATCCTGATGACTAGAGTCCAGTGGAGGGAAATGGTGAATGAGGTAAAATGGGGGTGTATTTAAAATACCTTTTTCTTTTCGCTCGTTTCGATGTTTTATTACTTTTTTCTGTTGAAATGTATTTTAAGTAAAGTTATTTCTAATTGAACAATGAATTGTTGAACATGGTAATACCACTATGCTTAAACTTATTTTTTATTCATTTGGCAAGGGGCCTATCTATGAATGTTTTTCAGAAACTTTCTTCTATTTTCCTTTATGAATTAAAATAATCCTTATATTTTGTTAAAAATTAGTAGCGAATCTTTAAGAGAACAGAATTTTATAAAAAAAAGGATAAATATGAATTAATAATTTATATTTTTTTATGAAATTTGTTGTGTGGTGAAGTAAAAAAGGGGAATGGTCTGCCACTTGAGTATGCTTACCACCATTTGTTTTCAATATTTAAAAAGGAGAAAGTTTACCAATCTTTGACTGCTAGAGGACCACCAGGAACATTTTATGGTTGCGCCAACTCTTGAGGAATGTTAGTTATGTTTGGTGGAACTCTTTATTTAGTGACTTTAAATAGAGGTGCTGTACATTATTTTAATTGTGGATTAATAATTTCATTGATTTTGTGAAGCAAAAAAAAAATGAAGCATCATAGAAGAGATATATGGAAGTCATCTGGCATACAATTCAGAAATTCAAGTTATGAAAAATAGTCTTGTTATACTCTGTTTTATATATACTTGACTAGCTGAATACCCGTGCTGCTATATGAAATTTTACCATTAACATTTTAGCGTTCAAAAGACATTCATGTATTTTACACTTCAGACATTTGCTCCCATTTCGATCCCAACAAATTGATTTATCAAAATAGGAACTTTCCTTTGTTGATATTTTAAAAAAATTTATAATTGTGAATAGTATATTGGAAAGAGACATTTGAATATCCCTCGTTCAGAACGTTTAACTCCCTTCGGACCCTTTTTAATTACGTAATAGAGATTGCAATAGTTTATTTTGTTTATGTTTGCTCTTTGTTCTAAATTTCAAAGTAGTAGCTGTATTGGAATTAACACATTAAGATAATCCTCATATAGTTTCAATGTTGCGTTGACTTTTCATCCCTTAAAAATTTGTTAATCGATATTGGAACAAATTATTTTTTTTACATTTGCCTTTTTAACATTTGCACCAAATATCAGAATTGTGACGACATTGGAAGAGGAACATTCGGATATCCCTCGTTTGGAACATTTAACCCCTTTTCGACCCCTTAAAGCTGGTTAATCGAGAATGGATTGGCTTACTTTTTCTATGTTTATAGTTTTTGACATTCATACCAATTTTCAGAGTTGTGACGAAATGGGAAGTAGGAAATTCGAATATCCCTCGTTTGGAACGTTTAACCCCTTTTTGACTCCTAAAAATGGCTTAACCAATAAATAATTAAATAGCATACTTTTTCTATATTTGTCTTTGTTGACATTTACACCAATTTTCAGAGTTGTGACCATATGAGAAGTGGGATATTCAAGTTTGGAACATTTAACCCCTTTTCCACCCCTTAAAGTGGGTTAATCAAGCTCGGAATAGCTCAACTTTTCTATGTTTACCATTGTTAACATTTGTACCAATTTTTAGAGTTGTGACCATATTGGAAGTGGTACATTTGAATATCCCTCGTTTGGAACGTTTAACCCTTTTTCCACCCCTTAAAGTGGGTTAATCGAGATCGGAATAGCATGCTTTTTCTATGTTTACCATTGTTGGTATTTGTACCAATTTTCAGAATTGTGACCATGTCGGAAGTGGAACATTCTAATATTTGTGGTTTGGAACGTTTAACCCCTTTTCCACCCCTTAAAGTGGGTTAATTGAGATTGGAATAGCTTACTTTTTTTACGTTTATCTTTATTGATATTCGCACCAGTTTTCGTAGTTGTGACCATAAAGGAAGTGGGATATTCGAGTTTGGAACGTTTAACCCCTTTTCCATCCCTTAAAGTGGGTTAATCGAGATCGGAATAGCATGCTTTTTCTATGTTTACCATTGTTGGTATTTGTACCAATTTTCAAAATTGTGACCAAATGGGAAGTGGGACATTCGAATATTCCTCGTTTGGAACGTTTAACCCCTTTTCCACCCCTTTAAGTGGGTTAATCGAAATCGGAATAGCTTACTTTTTCTACATTCTTCTTTGTTGATACTTGCACCAGTTTTCAGAGTTGTGACGAAATGGGAAATAGGACATTCGAATATCCCTCATTTGGAATGTTTAACCCCTTTTCGACCCCTTAAAGTGGGTTAATCGAAATCGGAATAGCTTACTTTTTCTATGTTTACCATTGTTGATATTTGTACCAATTTTCAGAGTTGTGGGAAGTGGGAGAATTAGTGATGAGTGAGTGAGTGAGTCAGTGAATGACTGAGGGCTTTGCCTTATATATAGAGAGATTTTAGAGTGCCATCCTCAATGAAGGAAGTGTAGATGAAAAATTGGTTTCAGAAGAGCAGATTATACAAAATATTTCTAAAACATTATTTCAATATATATTATATTGTTAATGAAAACCATATAAAGTACATGACAAAGTCACAATTGGGAAACTAATATTTTTCTTAAAGTAAAATATTCACCACTCATTGAATGAACATAAAGTCAATAAGCTTGTAGACTTTATTTCTTTATTTGAATATTTTGGCAATATATTTCTGAAATATTTTTCAATAGAACTATGTTTAAAAATATGCTGAAATAATTTTATTTTATGCTTAGTATAAAATATATTTTAACTTGAATATATGCTCAATTTAGAACCAATCCCTACCATTGGGGAAATGTTGATATTAATAATTGCATAATAAATTGTAAAACTATTAAAATGCATTTTGATTAAAAAAATTAAATTAATGATATATTTTCAATCTATATAGTTTAAATGTATATAATACGTATCAAAAGTTTTATTGAACTAAATTTAATTGTCTGATTTCAAGATGATGTTTTTAAAAAAATGACGGAACTAAAATTGTTTTCCCTCTCCCACCTAACCCTATAGACAATGGTTATAGCACTATCACATATAGAAATTCTAGAAAATGCAGCTTAAATTACTACCTGCTTAGCCTGGGGCCCAAAGTACTTTTCTAGTTAATTAGAAGTTACTTTTTATTTATTGCATTGACTTTCAGAAAATGCAGTGTTGCTTAGAATTTAAATGAAAAAATTATAGTTCTTCAGAAAAAAGATCTACAATTCCAATAATTTATCTGTGACATAAATTACATGTTATCCCTTTTCTGCTACAGGGAAATTCTGTATAAACAATAAAACTGAAGTATCATATTAGCTTAATTGTTTATTCCTTTTCATGCTTTAAAATAGAAAAATTTATTTTGTAATTTACAGGAGATCGTGGTTTACCTGGTTTCCCTGGCATTAAAGGTGAACTAGGAAACCCTGGGTTACCAGGTTTCCCTGGTGCTAAAGGTCCTAAAGGTGAACCAGCTCGTGAAGGATTACCTGGACCTCCAGGCGAACCAGGAATAAGAGGATTTGATGGTCAGAAAGGTTAGAAACTTCATTGATTATCTTTATAATAATGAGCATTAACTAATATTTTGCCTTGTTTCAGAGTTTCCCCTTAAATTGTTTTTATCTTAATTTTGCTACAATTTTATAATTGTTTTATTAGATAACTTATTTTTAGAAAATTTCTCACATATCTTATTCAAATATTTTTCTTTTATTTATTTTTTATTTTTATTTACATTAAATATTTTTCATCAATAGAACTTTGTTTTGAAGCTAATCCTATTTTCCTGCATTTGTAATAACATCATGCTATCTGCCATTGTGTAGGTCTTCCTGGCCCTAAAGGAGATACTGGACTTCCTGGACTTGAAGGATTTCCTGGGGATAAAGGAGATGTTGGTCTACCTGGTTTGCCTGGACTGCCAGGATTTGATGGACGACCCGGTGCTCCCGGTCAACCAGGACAAGATGGCTTAGATGGACTTCCAGGAATACCAGGTTATGTGTTAATTACTTTACAAATAATGAGAGTTTTGGTACATTATATGAATAAATGACTTATCATTTTCCTTATCTATTACAGTGGCGGTTCGTGCAGCACAGCCGGGTTACATCTAAATTTATTAGTTCCAAACTAAAATTATATATTTTACAATTTTATAAAATAAAGATTCAATTTCTGTGATTAATGTAAAAAAAAATCCGATGATTAGCAACCTTATTGCCTCAATACTCAATTCACGAGAAAAAAAACCTGCTTCCAATCAATCCAAACTGGTGATCTTCCTCCGAACTGCAGCAGAGTGTTTCTGAAATGCGTTTTGGCTGTGACTTTGCCATTATAACCGATGGAACCCAACAGAGCCTTTCTATCCATGTAATGAGAAGCAAGCCAGCCAGTTTAGCAGTTTTCAACTTCGCTGTCCTTGTTAATTCGATGAACTGATTGGCTCCACTTGAGAATCAGCGTGGGTGAGGGTGAGAGGTAGGAAACCGAACGTTTCTAAAAATCCCTCCAAATGGAATGTTGCGATAAGTTTATACTGTTTTCTTGTTATTTATTAAGTTAACCATTTTGAAACATGGAGCCCTTTTATAATAAAGTGTGCATATTGTTTGAAACTTCTTTTAGAAGATGGAAAGAATATGATAAATGCCAACTACTTAAAGAAGATAGACCAACATTAAAACTGTCCTCCATTCATAAAAAAATGGGATACGTCTCAGCAATGGGCATAAGTTTCTGTTATCTTGGTATGTGCTTTGCTCAAGGTTTTTCCAAACTGCTTGAATCAATCTCTATATCGATAATCAAACTGTGATACATCTCATTTTCAATCAAATGTTTATCTTAAATACAATAGAACCTCGATTATCTGACCTTATTCAGACCAAAGATATGTCAAATAATCAAATACTCTGGATGATAGAGAATTGTCAAAAAATAATAATAAATATTTGATATCTTCATTTATTAAGTACAGGAGTTCTAAGGTTATAAAATTGTTTAAAATGAGAGTTTTTGTTGTCGTAGTCTTATAACTGTTTTTTCGCTGATCTGTTCTGAAGTCTTTTTAAAAACAATAGTTCAGTTTGTGTTCAATCTAATTGTTGTTATTCTAACCGTGTCAGTCATTATAAAAAACAGTAAAAAATCTTGCCATTACTTATGTAGCATTGGTAATTTTCTTTCTCCTTGCTATCACTTTTCTTTAGAGCCTCAATACATTTGCTCAAAATTGGACAAAAGATTTCATCATTAGTTAAAATTTGAAATCCCTCATTGATTTAATCACTGTTTAACCAATCATTAATACATACAGTGCATCATTTTTCACATCCTGGAATTTCCGCAAACATTGTAGCAAAAGTCAAGCCATCCCCCTTTGATATATGATCGTGGAACATTCCCAAGAGAGAAATGGTTAGATTAAGGAAAAGGATTCTTGTTTTAAATGGGTCAAAGGATTTGTTACTCATTTGGGAAAATGAGCTTGAATTAGGATGGTTGGTTCCAAATAAAAGAGAGACAGTTAATCGACTCAATCAACTTTAACTCGATAAACTTTATCCTCCCACAGGAGTCAAGGGAGAAAGAGGAATAGCTGGCTTTCCAGGTTCCCCAGGGCCTGCCGGTTTAGACGGTCTACCTGGAATCATGGGAGAGAAAGGCGACCGGGGTCTGACTGGATTACCTGGAACGGATGGCTACCCTGGAACACCTGGAAAGAAGGGAGAAGTGGGTCTGCCTGGTTTTCCAGGTGCCAAAGGTCCACCTGGAGATGCAGCAGCTAAAGGAGAGAAAGGGGAACCCGGATTTCCTGGATTAGTGGGACTGCCTGGAAATCCTGGGCCACCAGGTGAGTGGTTGTGACTTTAGGGTGTATTTTTCTCTCTCTCTCGTTTTCCGAGTATTATTTCGGAAATTGATATATATTTTTGACTTGATGTGCTGGTTTCTGTTATAAATAAACTAGCTTTTATTGTAAAATCCTTTCAATAATAAGTATTTTTACGTGTTACTTTTATGATGTTTAAGTTTCAGCAAAAAAAAATAAGTTCAGGAAGCGCATATGTTTCCTAAAAGAAAAATATTAAAATATGAATACTACTGCTGCGTAAAGGAAAAATGTATTTTTTATTAGCTATCTACTTTGATTTTGGTAATGTAAATATGTTTTAGGAGACTACTTTTCTGACATGTAGATTCATAACAAATTAAACATTTAATTTTCAAATAATGCAAAATATAACTGTACATCATATATCGTTGTGTGAGTACTAAAACTAAGTAAATACAAAATTGGTGAAACATTGTTATGTACACAAAAGGATGACATTAGGCTAGATTCATAACATTTTGCAACTGGGTAACTATTGTAGACTATCTCTATGTTCTAAGTCTATTTTTCAAAAATCGATGACATGTCACCAATAGGAAGTTTAATACTTTTGTTTTTCTCAAAGCAACTGTTTTGTATAATAACCTAGTTTTAGTACAGAGGCATTTATCAGTACTAAACAACATATACAAGTGCTTTTGGCAAAATCTTCATACTTTTGTCGTTTTTTTTAACACAATTCCTTTAACAGTCGATGTATTCTTTAAACAATAAAAAAATTTATCAAGTATAGAAAAATTATGTAAAATATCTGTTTATTCTTTTATTATTAAAATCCTTCAAAAATTTGCAGAACCCTGTTATTTAGATTTACGATTGAAAGAAAGATACTTTTGTTTGATAAAAACAAAGTTGATGTGTATTAAAATATTATGATTTTGTAATTTACTAACTAATGTAATACTTCAGAGAGAACAAATACCTTTCATGGGATATTAATTACTTCCTTTCCTTGGGTATTACGGCTAAAAAATTTAGTTAATATCTCTTACAACCATCACAGTCCTTGACTGTGCTAGAAGTGTGGGTAGACGCGGGGTGAGGCATCCCCTCATTTTTCAAGAAAATTTTCATGCGTCCTCCCACTTTTAAAAACACTTATCACCATTTTTGGGCATCCCCTCACTTTTTTCCCTCTCACTTCTACTACTGGTCCTTAGTAAATATACTCTCCCATAAAGTATAAAACTTCATTCATAATTATTTCTTTTATTTATATATATATATTTCATTTTCAAAAGGTCTTGATGGATTCCCTGGAGTGAAAGGTGATCCCGGACTACCTGGAAGGGGTTTACCTGGTCTGCCTGGACAACCTGGAGAAAGAGGACTTGAAGGTCCACCTGGACCTCCAGGTTTACCTGGACTCAAAGGTGGAAGCGGATTGCCTGGATTTTCTGGAAATAAGGGAGAAGCTGTAAGTTTGATTGATCTGAATTATAGACAAAATGAAATTACTGGTAATATTTATTAAAAGCATCCCCAATGAACAAGATACCAATAATCTCTAAAAACAAACGAACGCAATTTTTCATTGGAAATGATTTAAAGTGTATTATTCACCTTTTTTTCTTTTTTTCTGTGGTGATGTTTAGAAATAAAAAGTAGTAATTTTTCATTTCATAAGTTCTTAAAATAAAAAATAAAGAAAATTATCTTCTGCCAACTGCTACTCATGAAGTTATTAAATCTAAAATTAGCTCATTTAAAATTAAAATATAATTAATTCCCCCCCCCCCCCAACTCATTTATCCATGCACTTTTAGAAATAATTTAGCATGAAGCTCATTAAAAAACAGCTGCTTTTTTCAAAAGAAACCAGAAAAGTAGTTGTTTTAATATGTAATATATTTATAAGCATTTAGTGTTATATTACTCAAAAGCCAAGAAAGGATACGAATAACAAAAACAATGCTCTTTAAATAATTAGCAGAATCAATGAAAATTGTTTATTCTTTTAACATAAAAAAATACTTCTCTAAACCTCAAAAATTTTACTTTAAACTGATAACAATACTTTTCTATCATCCTTGCCACTTTATTTGAGCTTTATTTGATCCACTTGTGTTAACATAATATATCCTATGATAAGATTATCTTAATTCAAAAATAAGTATGATCACTTTGAAAAGTTAACTGAATGAATATAGTTGTTTATTGACGTCCAAGGTTCCCAAGCCCTTCTTGCAACATATTAATAGATTTACGTTATTAAAAATGAAGGGGAAAAGGGGGAAAGTAATTATACCTACTTACTCCTTGGCTCTACAGCCCATACAGGGCCTTTGCCTCCTTTATCACATAGCTCCACTGAACCTTTATCTTCCAATTTTTGATTTTCATCTTTTTTAAATCTACTTTCACCTCACCTAGCAATCTTTTTCTAGGACATCCAACCTTTCTCATTCCCTCCATTCTTTCCCTGTAAATTTTCTTTGTTGCTCTTTCATCACTCATTCTTTCCAGATGTCCAAGCCATTATATTCTTTTTGTTTTTATTATATTTACTATATCTTTTTCTTTATATAGCTTACTTAACTCTAAATTACTCTTAATTCTCCAAACATCTCCATCTTTGAATGGTCCTTAAATTTTCCTTAAAATAAAAATAATAATAAGCATATTAGATGTGAAATTAGAATTTTTACAACTATTAGTATACATTGTGCAAATTGTGGGAAACAATATGAATATTATCCAATGTTTATTTATTTTTCATATGGCTAGGGTCTACCAGGTTTACCTGGATTCCCAGGCCCTCGTGGATTCCCTGGTACACCCGGATTACCTGGAGTGAAGGGCGATGGAGGATTCCCTGGAATTCCTGGTCAGAAAGGAGACTCAGGAGAGCCAGGACTTCCTGGTCTTCCAGGTCCAAAAGGAGACAGAGGTGATTTTGGAGCTCCTGGTTTACCTGGTCTAGATGGTTTCAAGGGAGCTAAGGGTGATTCTGGATACCCTGGTCCACCAGGTATATATTTGACTATATTTTTGAGGGGAAAAATAAGTGCTTGAAATCATTCCTTTTTTTTTAATGTGTTATAGTTGGCTTCATCAATCAGTCTAGAATTTTTTGGCCTAACAAAATAGTTATGTTGACTTTATAAGCAAATATTTGGAAACTACATTTATTGTCAATTTTATAGTTGTGTTGAATAACAATCTCTTTACCTTTGGCCAAGTTAAATAAAAGACAACTCGTAAGAAGTTTTATTATACCTCAATAATTTTTCATTTTTTATTTGCTTAAGGAATTGAACTTTCAAATAGTATCAAATTTTTAATCAGGCATAACCTTAACACTTGTCTGAAATTTTTTAAATGCATTCTTTCACTGAACTTTTTTTTTAATTCCTTTTAGGTGATAGAGCTGATAAAGGAGAAAAGGGTGAACCAGGTTTACCTGGACTACCTGGTGTGAGTGGACCAAAAGGAACAAGAGGCTTTGATGGCATTCCAGGAATATCCGGTATAATTTCAAATTCTCGTGTTGATTGAAAATAATTTCTTGCATTGTGTCACTTACCTAACAAACAATTTTTCTGGTAGGTGAGAAAGGAGATCGTGGCCTTCCAGGATTAGAAGGGATACCTGGAAGAGAAGGTTTAAGAGGACCACCAGGTTTGTAGATTTAAAAATAATAGTTTAATTAATAGAATTCCTAATACTAGTTGAAAAAATAACCTCCAAATTCACAATGTTCAGCAATAAGCAATAATATGGAAAAGTGGTAATCATCAGAGAAATTAGCAATTCTGTAAATATCTGTGATTCTTCTGGGAATCTGTGAAAAACTATTATTTAAAAGCACCTTTTTCATATTTTCTAAACATTAAAATAATTTTTCACGATTGAAAAAAATCTTATTATTGCAATAGTGTTATGACTGGAAATGTCATTGTTAATTTCTAACTTAAACTTAAAATTTATCTCTTAATTTTGATCTTAAACTTTAAAAAGGACTTTATTCTTTATGTTCTACAATTTATATCACCTTTGAATGGCGATCTTTTTACTTTTTTCCCATTTTTAGAGTCATATCTTTTCCCACTTGCTTCAAAAATTTAATCTTTCGAAGTTTTGTTTACTTCGTAGTATTCTTTTAAAACATCGTACTTAATTATTTTTTCGGCGCCTGAATGTGTTACAGATATGCCGAGGTGTTAGCGTTTTTAATTTTCAAAATGCCATCCATTGGAGGCCGATGGGGTTGTTTTTGGTTCAACGAGAGGTTGTATTTTTTTGAGAATTCAAGTAGGAGCCGTTGTGTTATCTTTTCTTGGGTAAATTTTGAACGACGCCGTGTATTCTTGGGCCACAAACGAGAGTCCTTGAACCGGTTTACTCCTGGTTTTGGGAAGAAAAGCTGATGCAATAGCCCGAATCCCGACGTCTGATTGGTTGGGAAATCGACGTAAAAGGGAAGGAGCGTCGCCGTGGACTGTAATTCTTGGTTTTGCTGCCGTTAAACACAGTCGCAAAGGAGTGCGGATCCGGAAGCAGGAGAATGTGCCGTGAAGTCAGCCATGTCGCGGGAAGTGGTTTCCCTCCAATTCACCCGTAACTCTCCTACCACCCCTAATCAAGAAGAATAGACTCGAGGTGACCAACTACCCAGTCAAGCAACTAACCGGATGAGTCCCATTGCCTAAATACTCCAGGAACCACCGAATCCAAGATGGAGGCCATCTTAGCATCTTTCCTCTCCCATGTCCGCCATTGAGACCAACTACCCAGTCAAGCAACTAACCGGATGAGTCCCATTGCCTAAATACTCCAGTAACCACCGAATCCAAGATGGAGGCCATCTTAGCATCTTTCCTCTCCCATGTCCGCCATTGAGACCAACTACCCAGTCAAGCAACTAACCGGATGAGTCCCATTGCCTAAATACTCCAGTAACCACCGAATCCAAGATGGAGGCCATCTTAGCATCTTTCCTCTCCCATGTCCGCCATTGAAGGAAACAATTCCCCAGCAACTCTTTGACCACTTCCATCCTCCCGGACCACCAGCCTTTAAGGAACTGTTTAGTTCATTCAGGTAGTCTGTTCATCCCAAAACAGACTCGTGTAATTTATTTATTTTCTTTTAATGAAATTTGATTTATCTCTGAACGGCCAGGGCTCTCTTCCAGTAGGAATTTATTTACCGGATTCATTTATCCGTTTAATTTTAATTTGTTAGTTTTAATTGTTTTGTTTAATTGATTTTTTATTTAACAACCTCTCCTGAGCGAAGAACAACCTCTTTGCCCTCTTGGGTATTTAATATGAATCCTTAAGGTTCATCTTGTGTGAAGCTTGTAACTGTTGTTTTTTGAATAAGTTAATGATTAATAAATTACATTTTTATCTGGTAAAAACAGTGGTGTTTCTTGATCTTTAGTTAAGTTAATTTTTGGTGTTTAGGTGTTGAAGTGTTTAAAACTTACTATTTTAGGTACGAGGTTGTTAGGTGTAATAATTTTATTTACTAATATTTAAGTGGCATAACCACTACGACAATAGGCATTCACTCTTTTTATAAATTCACTTCAGCAAAATTTATCTTCTTTTGTGAAAAGTCACTAATTTTAGTTTTTAATTCATGCTTATTCCCAACCTGGACATTTTCAATATATTCACAAATTGAAATTTTTTTTTATATGATATATCTTGTTCAATTTAGCATTTAATTATTTAAAGGTTCAGGGAAATGCAAACTATTTTTCCTCTGCATATTAGATAATCTTGCAAGCTAATCTTGAATATTATCTAAATGAAAAAAATTGTATGCAGTTAATCTTAATGCAATATTATCTTACAATTCTTGAACTTTTTTATCACAAAAAAAAATAATAGATTTTTGATGATTAATTTAACGATGAAAATTGTTTTCTTTGATATAATTAAACCTAGTGTTGTATCTACTGTCTCTGAAAACCTAGTAATTGTATCCTGTCTCTTATGCCTAAAAGTTTCCTTCACTGTCTTTGAAGACAAATGTAGTAACCTTTACTTTTATCAACTATTTGATTTTCCTAATAATTGTTATTTGTTTGTTGCAACTATTTAAATAAAATATAATGTACTTCCCTTTGCAGGAGAACCTGGTTTACCTGGAGTGGCAGGACCACCAGGAAAACCTGGAATAGGTCTGAAAGGAGATCGTGGATTGCCTGGAAAACCTGGTTCAGATGGCTTCCCTGGTATACCAGGACCTAAAGGTATATTATATAACTAATGCATGAATAAAAAATTCTAAGCTCATTTGTTGATACAAACTTATAATATGTGTACTATTTTGACTCTGAAGTATAGAGGCTATTGCTGTTTGATAAATTAAATAATAAATTATTATACTATTTTATATTTAGTTTATCGTTTGTGGTTAGCAGCATTATTTTTAGAATTGCTTTACTTTAATTGTTGCAGTGCATAGAGATGTCATTTAAAATATATCCTTCTGTTATATTCATTTAATACACTGCAGATGAAAATGATTAAATGCTTTAAATATTCTTGCACTCTTTAAATTTTTTTAAGTTTCAAACTTGAATTTTAATGTAGCAAAATAAATATTCATTACAATTGAAACCTTGAAAGTATAATTATAAAATGTTTTATAAATGCAAGTACACTTTTAATAAGTGTAATATGCAAGGTAAAAGAATTGACATTAGCCCTCTTAATGTTTTAAAATCCTAAATTCTTGTACACTATTTTCAACCAAACAATTTGTAAAATCTGAATATTTATCCTTTTCCAAATTCTTTATTGAATAAGCATTTCATACAATTTAACTTTCCGGATCCCCCCTCCCCTTTTCCAATTACCACAATAAATTAAACAATTTTGGTGACAATTCAATTGAGTTCAAAACTATTTCTCCTAATTCAGTTCATTACAAACATTTATATTTGTTGTAGGCGAGTCAGGCTTCCCAGGTCTTCCTGGTGTAAGAGGTCCACCAGGAGACCAAGGCCTACCTGGTCTTCCTGGCTTGAAAGGAGATCTAGGTGAGCCAGGTTTCCCTGGTCCACCCGGAAGAGATGGGTTCCCTGGGGTGAAAGGAGAGAGTGGCTTACCTGGTTTCCCTGGAGCAAAAGGAGAGAGAGGATTGCCTGGTTTAGAAGGTCCACCTGGGGTACGAGGACCACCTGGAGTATCAGGTAAATGTTTATTTCTTTTCAAACAACAAATATATACTTATGTGTGTTTGTTTACATGTAAAGCAGGGTGTCTTTAAAAGGGAATAAACACACAGAAACCCAAAATTGATTTATTTTTTTTCTAGAATTAGTGTGCACGTATATGTATTTACATAATACACAAAAAGAAATAAAAATTCTTTCTATAAAGCCTTCAAAATATCTGTTTAAAATGTTAGTAGTTTAAACAAGTGATTGGTTTCTTTCCTCCAGTCATTACTATAAATGACCAAGAGATGACATCAGTGTTACATTCTTACTTTAATGTTTATTGGGTACTAACAAGTGTATGAAAAAAAAAGTATAGCATGTACTAAAAAGTAAAAATATATTTTCTAATAAGTACAATAAAAACTAAATGTTTCTTTAAATCTAAGTAAACACTTAATTTTGCTTTTCAACAACTGCTTTTAACTAAGTAAAAGTATGGGCCCTTCTATTATTTTTAAACTCCTCATATGGGACTCTTGTGCTTTTACTTTTAGTCAGTTAAAAATAGTTGTTGTAAAAGAAAAGTTATCTTGATTAAGTATATTTATTAAATTATTAAAAATATGTTTTTTTATCAAGTTTTATATTTATATATTTCATTTTCTACCTCTTATTCTTAAAGGTTAAGTTGTAACGTTGTTATTTATCTATTATTATCTATTCGTGTTTAATCTTGCCCATAATGAATTAGCATACTAGTAAATACTTAGATTATTATTTAAATAAATTAGATTACATATTTAGATTAAATGTAATTTTCTTGATCATGGCTGTAATTCCTCAATCTTTCAATTTCATACAGTGCATAAGTATAGCATTGATATCTAGCCTTATTGGGGGATCCAAATCTAGAAAATTACTCTTTTTAAGTATCCTAACCTTAATCAAGGGAAGGTCATAATCTAGTCATTTGCAGAAATCCCGTCTATTGATCAATAGAAAAGAGATTTAACTATTATCAATTTATTATTGATGTATTATAAATGTTGTATTTCCATCCTGGGGTTTAAGCATCCATGCCAAATTTTAATTTGATAGGATTGTAGGAAACAGATCAGACTTGAGTTGCAAGAAACAAGATTTCAAAACACAGCACTTTTAGACAGAGTGACCCAAGAAATGGATGCATCAAATGGATTTTATATTCTCATATTCTTTACTTAAGTGTGTAGAAATTGAAGCAATTCTACATAATATGTAACTTATAAGTCTGAATGTGTAGGAAATGTTTTTTTTTTTTTTTTTAAGGTAATTTTGTTCGATAATTTGCATAATTGATCACAACACAAGTTTGTCTTATTCCTTTCAAATTTATATTTCAATTTTAACAAGATTTGTTTGTTCTTAGTATCACTATTAAAAGATATCAACATAAATTTAACTAAAATAATTCTGAAAATAATAGAAGTTGCTCTCATATTATTTGTGCAATGTAAAAATATCTTTTTAAATTCAGGCCGCGATGGACTACCTGGCTTGCCTGGATTCCCTGGAGCAAAGGGGGATGCTGGTCAGCCTGGACAACCTGGTTTCCCTGGACTTAAAGGGGATGCAGGATTCCCTGGTGTACCCGGATTGGATGGACCACAAGGTAATATAATAGTTACTTTTTTCTTATGATTTTCATCTTTATCACAAACATTTTTATTTATAATTTGAACTAAATTATTTAAGCCTGAATAATTCTGACTTTTTTGCCCTTAAAGATTTAAACTTTTATTTTTCTAAAATTTAAGATTGAACTTTATTTTGGTATTTACACATGCATCCTATCACAAACACTTTTTCAATACTTTCCAAACTAGAAAAAGTAATCAAGCTTACTTTTTTTTTGACAAAACAACATTCATTTGAAGAATTATGTTAAGTAATTCTAGCATTAGCTACTGAAGATATGTTTCTATATTGTAAACAACAAATTATCTAAATGCACACTTTTTATTTACTCATACATAAGTATCCATAATTTAACTTTAATTCAATACTGTAGAGTATTTCAATAATTATGTTGCTATTATGTATTAGGTGAGCCTGGATTGCCTGGTCCTAAAGGAGCAAAAGGAACATCTCCACCATTAAATCTACTGAGGGGACCTAAAGGAGAACGTGGTTTCCCAGGAACACCAGGAGAGAATGGACCACCTGGTCCCAGAGGTTATGATGGACCACCAGGTTTACCAGGTACAATGTTTTTTTTGTATGCTCTAAAAGTATGCACTCAGTAAAACAGTTTAATGGAATAGCAACTTCTACTAGCCTTATTGCTTGACATTGTCCAGGTTGACTCATTTCTGCAAACTGCATTGCTTTTATTTCTTTTCCCATTGAGAGCACTTTAAATAACATTTTACACGAGTTAAAATCTTCTGCTTTTACACGGATTTCTGCTTTTTCTTCAATTTTATTACTTTTAGTAGACTTTGTAGGGCTTTATCAGACTAAAGTTGCCTAAATCCCCCCTCAGAAAAAAAAATTTGGCGGCACCATTGTTCTATACACTCATTAATACAGAATTATATTCTTATTCAGCTATTTTTGTAGTTCAAAATAATGCTGTGTATGTTTTCCTCTTTTTTTACATTTTAACTGTTTTCACCCCTGGTTTTAGTTCATGTTTGATTTTTGAGATTACATAATGAATTTAGAAATTATGAAATCTAATATATCACGTCACTGCATGAATATAGTGGATGTTCAAACTGACACACTTCACATTTTAAATTTGTTAGAAAATAAAATTTTAACAAAGATGCTCAGATTATTAATACAGAATTTTTCACAATATCAGAAAATAAATTCAATAGGTTGTTTAATAAAAAAAATGTAATGACCTTTGGCCAATTCCAAATATCATCTCAATTGAAAGTGATTTATTTTCTATTAAAAAAAAATTTATAAATATTGTTTCCTCTATTACTAAAGCTCTTTTAGAAATCTATATCACTCATAAAAAAAAAATGAATGAAACGCCTTTAAAAGTCTCCCCTCAATCAGTGAATTATTTTTTGAGCTGTAACAATAGATAGATTTATGTCTTTACTTTTTATTAATATGGATTATAACCCTCATTTATTTAACAAAACCCCTCATTATCAATGCAAACTTATTTCAAACTGAATCAATCTTCTGTTTTCAGGTTTCAAGGGTGAGGCAGGCCGTGATGGTCAGCCCGGCTTACCAGGGCTCCCCGGACCCATTGGCCTGAAAGGAGATAGAGGAGTATCCGGACTACCTGGCCCACCTGGACTGCCAGGAGCAAGAGGGCAACCAGGACCCGCTGGACTGCCTGGAATACCTGGAGGAGACTACTTGATGGGAATCCTACTTGTTAAACATAGCCAGTCCAACTTTGTACCTACTTGTCCAAATGGCATGCAGAAACTGTGGGATGGATACAGTTTGCTGTATATTGAGGGCAATGAGAAGGCACATAATCAAGATTTAGGTAAAGTTATTTGATATGATGAAATTTTTGGGTATATGAAATTCTTTTGTTTGTTTTAATATTTGGCCTCTTTTATTGCTTTAGTATTGTATGGTAAAGATCCTTAGAAACTTAGAAATGGAAAATACCAATAAATTTATTCAGTTGATTGATGTGTCTTTCACTGGTATTTTATGTGTGTTTTGAGATATTTTTGGCAGTCCTTATGCCAAAGTGACACAGCCATAGGTGTAATGGAGAATCAACTTGGTAAAACAATATTCCATTACTTTTTAATAAAAAACTCATAGTAAAATCTCTTCAGGTCGGAATTTGAGGTCTAATTTTGAAATTTGTTGATTTATTTCTACTGTCTTTTCATTTTACTCTACACCATTATATAAAGGTTAATTTAAAATGCACAGCTATTTGAACAGGCAATACATTTTTATTATAATATAAATATATATGCTCAAAATACTCTTGTTTAAAAAACTTTATAAATTTCTGGGTAATTTCTAGAATATGAAAGACATAATACCTGGTATGTTACTAAAATGACACTTTTAGGTTTTAAGCAAGACATAACTTTGAATTTTTTTGAGTTTTTATTCATAACATATACTGAGCTGTTTTTATACAATTTGCTATCAATTGTTGTACAAAATCATATTAATATTTCTAAAAAAAAATTTAAGCTCTATTTTTAAATTTTCACAAATTGCTCTAATGGAATAACATATTACAGAAATTTAATGCATATTGGTCATTAAAAAAACCACTTTATAATTAAATCTATCCTAACTATTTATGAAATGTTATTTATTACACATGTAAAAAGCTTTTTGTAATACTTTACAGGTTTTGCCGGATCTTGCCTGAGAAGATTCAGTACAATGCCTTTCTTGTTCTGTGATTTCAATAGTGTGTGCAATTATGCAAGTAGGAACGACAAGTCCTACTGGTTGTCGACAAATGCCCCCATACCAATGATGCCAGTAGGCGAATCTGTCATTCAAGAATATATCAGTCGATGTGCAGTATGTGAGGCACCAGCCAATGCAATAGCAGTCCATAGTCAATCTCTCAATATTCCGGATTGCCCAGCAGGATGGAACATGCTCTGGATAGGTTACAGTTTTGCCATGGTAAGTTAAATGCTTTTATTAAGGTTTTTACAGAGCAATTTAGTTATTTTGCAAAGTACTATGCATAGGTTTTGTAGTTTTTGTTTCTGGCCTTTAGTGAAACTTAATAATTTTAAATAATAAGTGCTTACTTTTAATTGGCTTGTTTGATTACTTCAACAAAACTCATATAATACTTTACATAATCTTAATTAGATAGCCTCATGGAAGTTTTAAAAATTATTTATTAAGTTGGTAAAATATATTTAATAATTCTAAAATGGAAGGTTTGTGTTTGTGAAAGTAGGAGACGTCGTAAAATAATTTTAATTGGAGTAACAGACCATTCCAAACAAAAGTTTTGCTGTATCTAATGAGAGAGCTTTTTAAAAGAAAATATGTTCTGATAACTTATAAATATTGTCACCTAGCTGGTATAACTGCTAGTATATTGCAAGGTCCATATTAGTGTATAAAGTACTGGTTATATTGTATTTGCTGAATAATAGAAATGTGCTTTCAGTTTTCCTACTACATAAATTTTCTTCTCCCTACTGAGCTCTGATTCGATAATATCATAAAATACATCAGTATTTTCTTGTCCTTACCCATTCATTCCATTAAATATATAGCCACTCCTTCATATACCTGTTACTTGCATCTACTCTTTTCAAACTCAAACCTCTCTCCTTCCAAATAACCCACCTTTTTCAATGCCAAGCATTCTCCCTTGTATCTCTTTAAACCACAGCCTTTTAACTCATACATTTATATTTATCCCCATTATTGTTGATTAGGATATCTTTTAGAATTCAAATCGATATTGTTTGGATACATTTTTTGTATTTCAGCACAAAAAATTTGGAACGACATAAATTTAGATAAAGTCACATTTCTTGATTATAACTTAGGCAAAGAATAGAATTAGAATAACTTTTTAATACTTTTTTTTTTTTTTTTTTAAACTTAAAAGTATTATTTTGTTTATAATCTTTTTATAGCAGTTCTTTTAAACTTTTTAGTCACATATTTCTGCTTCATATAATCTGGAAATGATGGAATTTTAATGTCAACTCAACAGCAGAAATATAAAAAAAAATTTGAACATATTTTAAGTTTTAGCTCCAAAATATGTAGCCTAAGCTACAGTCTAGATTAAAATTTACATGTTGCGTTTCATTTCAACCGGAACAGTCGCTTAAGTGTAGTTAGGTGTTAAATTAACAAACGATGTATGATTATTTTATATAGAGAGTTACTTAGTTTACAGTAATTAATATAATGGTGATGTTTTTATAGTTTTAGTCATTCTATTTTAAAACTGCACCTCTTGTAAATTAAAAAATACATTTCATTTGTAGTAAAACGTGTCAATTGTATTTTTATAAATCTTAATTCTAATCACTCTAGATTGAATTAAAAATAAAATTGTAATTTAAACACAGTTCTTGCTGTATAACTTTAAATATTTTACGTTTCTTCACATTTCTCCTTTTCAACAAAGAATAAAAGGTTGCTTTTGTTCCTCATGCAATAATAAAAAAACAAAATTAACACCTCCCTTTAATTTCAGCACACTGCCGCGGGCGCAGAAGGTGGAGGCCAATCCCTCTCCAGCCCTGGAAGTTGCTTAGAAGACTTCCGTGCAACTCCCTTCATCGAGTGCAATGGCGCCAGAGGAACCTGCCACTACTTTGCCAACAAATTCAGCTTTTGGTTGACAACAATCGACCCTAACGACCAATTCTCACGTCCAGTCAGCACGACACTGAAAGCAGGAGATCTTAGGTCTCGCATTAGTCGATGTGCAGTGTGCATCAAGAACACAAATAATTATGATGCGAATCTCTAAAGATGAGCGAAGGAGAGTTTTAGCGGTGCTCAAGTTTGTGCCTTAGAACTGAAAGCAATGGCACAGTATTACGCGGACTATTGCGGCTGATGCAAATTGTTCAATGGAAATTATTTTTTGCTTTTTACTGCTCGCCTAATTGATGCAATAGAATTATTGTAAGTATGTTATAAAGAAATGTATCAATACACTGTTGCTTTAGGGTCTATTTTAAAGTAAATTAAGTGTGTGTTAGACCATTGTTGGGTTTTGGCATTCACCCAGACTGAAACTTATGTGCAATAGTGAAAGTAATTTGCTTTTTAAGTAGAGAACATTTCACTCTCATTTATTACTTGTTAAACTCTTTTGGTTGACTGTTACATCTATGACTAAATATGTAACTTGCAGAACTCAATGTTTCTTTTTGAATTCAAAGTTCATACATTGTTGTTAAATATGGATAATTTATAATATTTAATTTAATATGTTCTAATGTCCATAATTCATAATATTTTAATGTTTAGCTTGCCTTTTTACTCTGCCCTTTCGATTTAATTTGTTAAAGTGACATGTTTATTTAAAAGTTCATGTGTTTAGTGAAATTTTTTACTATGAGCATGCTTACGCTATTTTTGTGTATTGTATAAATATGTACTTAAAAATTTGAATGGAATTTCGTTATTTAATTTTTTAATTATACCTTAACACTTCTCTTCGTAAGAAAGATAATAGAGCCGGTATATTTATTCCCATTTCAAATTTATGCTGTATTTAATGCTTTGTTGGGTTTGAACTGGTACCATGAGGCATTTGTAATAGAATCTTTTAATTGTGTTTATAAATAATCATAATGGATTTTATGGACTTCGAAAATTTTACATGCATTTTTATGTTGAACCCATTTTACAACTCTATTTTTTCCTTTAAAAATCAAATATCATAATTTTACATTCAAATCTGAATATGAAAATTATTTATTGCACAAAATAATACTGAGTACATTACTATGTCAAAAAATTGTACTCAACAAGTTTTTAGTTTGCATTGTTGAAGTCATTTAATATAAATTACCAACTTATTGAATTAAATATTTAAGAAAATCAAACAATTTCAAAGATCATATCTATAGTATAATCATACTGAGTATATCAGTGTGTTTATATTCCTGATATCAAAATTACTCAATAATAATTTTACTTTGAGGCATTTTTTATCCAGTGTGTTGTGTACATATATAAATTATATTTTATAGCATACTTGCCTGCTCAAATGTTTAATTCTATGTCACAAGTTGTTAAAATGTATTTAAAGCATGTAAAATTTGTCAAGTGATGATGCATTGACCTAACTGGAAATATATATAATAATTATTTAAAGCTGTCACTGCCAAATAATACTTAATTTTGGAACCCACATAAAGAAGCTATTGCATATCACTGCCATCTTTAAGTCCTAGTCTTATCTTTTTATATTTTCTTGTGTAAATTATCTGTTATTTTTAATTGATATGCTGCTAAATGTAAGCTTCTGTGTTTCAATAAAAAGTAAATTTATTTTTATGTTTTCACTAAAATAAAATTCTATAATATATTTAATATGTGTTTATTAAACTTATCATTGTTGAGTAATATTGTAAGCTACATAAAATGAAGTGGAAATCAAACATTACTTTAAAATATTTTTAAATTTAAAGTTCCTAAACTAGGATTTTGAAATATTTAGTTAATATTTTTTAAATGGTTCGACTTTAATGCTGAATCTTTCAAGTCTATTAAATTATGTTTCTTATACAATCCCATTTATCACAGAACTCGGTAAGACCTACAATATATACGAATTCTTTTAAACACTAACGTTAGTGGTAAAATTCCATAAGGTTTTGTTTTGTTGCTTGAGTTTATGAGGTTAATAATTATATATAATTATAGGCAGTAGCTAAGATAACTTCAACAACTCATTATATAACTAAAAATTGTTGATTTTTGTATGAAGAAATTGGGAAAATATTGATAATTATGTTTGAAAATGTAATGACGTTTTCTTAACTTTAGCTTAAGGAACTTAACTTTTCTTAAGAAAGCTTGTAAATACTGTGAAGAGTAACAATTCCCAGCTCTGTAAAAAAGCAATATCCAACTCATACACCCTTTGTTCATCATTGTGCAGCAACCTTCCTTTTAACCTGGCTGACTAGAACTTCGATGCAATTTTTTCAGATCCTCTAAACACATGTATATGTATTTAACTAACCGTAAGAGCTCCTTAATCCTCCTCTGACCGGATCTGCCATATATTCCGAACCATCCGTATGACTTTCTTTTGCTCCCTACTGCAAAAGAAAAAATTTGAAAGGGCCTTAAATTTTATGGTAGAAATGCAACAGTGAAGGCTTGAGAGGCGGTTTTGGAAACGACTTATACAAAATAGGTTTTAACCCGTCATCGTCAGTGGGTGAAACGAATGGGAAAAGTGCATTGAACTTAAGGTTTCTGGGGAGAATATCGAATTAGAAAAATGTCAAACAAATTCAATTTCGTGAATTTAGCATTGTGTAGCATCAGTTCCAGTCTTTTTTGAACAACACTTGTAAATTTAATACTCAGTTTAGTGTAGCTTTGTTACAATTTAAATGTCCCCCCAAAAGCTGGAAGAACATTTTCGAAATGAATCAATGTGGAACAATGTGTTTTGATTCTTCTGGAATAATAGAAAATGTAAAAACTGATTGAATTAAATATTTGTTGACGAATATCCATTTTAGCGTCAACAAATAGTTGCTCGTTTCATAACGTAACTGTTTATAATAATTTAACAATATGAACTTTTTTTGTATGCTTATAATTGGCCTTGTAAATTGATATAAGGTCGTTTACTAGAACATATTGCTACATATTTCCACCTGGTTATTATTTTTTATTCACAACTCCATTGTGAGAAAAATTAACTCGTTTAATTTAGGTAACAATTCTGAATTTAAAAAAAAAATTAAGGGCCCGAAAAAATATTTTGGCGATGGGGCCCGAAGTAACATCGTTACGCCTCTGGACAAGTGTCCCCTCTGGCAGTGCGGAAATTAGATTCTGAAGAAACTTTTAAACACATATTTTATGATGACGGACAACACCATCGTTGAATGATCCAGTGTGAACTGAAAACGCAACTGACACCATTTTAAGGGACCTGACACCCTGGCAGACATTGTTCAAACCATTACTAAAAGTATACGTATTACGTCTCTCAGTACACGTATTATATCGCATATTACGATCATTTGATTTCTTATTCACAAGTTTTCGAACGCTGCGAATAATAGTTTCTAAACAGAAAGGGCAACTCGGGTTTCACGCTTTTCACATTATAAGGTCACTAATGCGATTTTCGGCCCATAAAACTCTCAAAAAGCCGTTTATGCAGAATGATACGGCATAAAGAAGGTCACAGATCGCGAATAAGGAAATTTCTGTTACTTTAGAACATGGCAATATGTCCGGAGGTTTTTCTCACCATCGGTTTATTCTGATAGCAGCATTTCCCGCAATTTAAAAATTACTTAATATTTTTTATGATTAATAATTTGTTTTTATTTAAATTGCTCTTTATTTTAAGAGAAAGTTGAACAGAGATAATACGAGGTCAAACATAGAGTTAGTCCTGAAAATTTGAACTTTATACATGTAATTGGTTTTTCAAAAAGAACTGATTGAATTCTAGCGATCTCATCTGGGTAACTGTATTTCTGGGGATATGTCCCTTACCCCCTTTAAATAGAAATGTAATTGTTCCCACCTGGCCAAGTTCAGGTTGCTTAGACAAGCAGCACATTCAAAAACACATATTTACACGAAGAAAATGTAGATGTTATATCGCCCTCATTAGCCTCTGCTTTTAAGCTATCATGAAAATTGCATAACATGGAGAGACTTATAGTACTTCTCAAAATTGTTGCAAATTTAAAGTTTCCATCTTAAACGATTCAATGATTATAAAATGTAAAAACTAAAACAAAATTTTACAAAAAAAAAATTGCGCAAGATTTTTAGTTTTCAATATGAAAAATATATTTCCAGGTAAGATAAAAATATGAAGATTCGTACGCATGTAGTATTTAGCCTGTAGATAAAGAGAAAATGACAATATTTAGTTACTTTGATTAATTTTTAAGCTATGAGTATGACTCGAGTATCGATCAAGCCAATCCTTAACCCTTATCATTCTTTTAACTGACAAAAACCTAAAATTGAAGTATGATGATTGATGAATAAATATAAAGAATAAAACATGGTTCATCAAAATTAAAAGGATATTTCAATTGTATAACGAATATGTTTTAATTATATAGCTTTTAATTTTTTGAAGAAACATTTTTTTCCTGCAAATTTGAGCTTGGAGCTTTATGAATCTTGCTTCTTTTTAAATCTTGTCTAATAACTTCGATTTTATTTTTGGTTTGTGTCGTTAAGAAGCTGAAACTTGATAAATAGACTCGTTATCGATGACAATGCATTCTGTCACGTTTTGGGGTCTGTCACTGAAAGGTCGATTTTACACAAAAACATCGTTTTTCTAATGACATAGTCGTACCACAGACCGTCAGACCCAGATACCTAGTCATATTCAAGCATGTATAATTTGGTATTATTTAATGACTGAAACCTTCCTGTGTTAATGTTAACGATATACGATAAAAGAAACCTACCATTTTGATATATTTAAACCCCTTATATTAGCTTCTATTTTGTTTGTGGCGGGTAAAATCTTCGGATTGGCTAATTGCCGTCATCCAACTGAAACTTGACAGATAGACTAGTTGTCGATAATAATGCATCCTATTAATTTAATTTTTTTTAAATGGTGTGGAGATGGGGGGGGGGGGGGGGGAGATATAGAGGTAAAAAACGAACGCTGAATGCATGTTTTCTTTCATCTGAGTTTAAAAATCACTTAAATAAGTTGCGATTGCACTTAAAAGTTATTGATGCATGTAAAGAATTTATAGTAAAAACTTAATTTTTGTGGGTAAGTTTTTTTTTTTTTTTTTTATGCCTGATCAATGTAAGGAATACCGGACTCAGTCCTTTTATACAGTCATGCTTTTGATCGGATAAGAAATTTCTAAGGAAAATTATTTGGTAAATTGAGATCATTTCAGATATAAATTTAAATTGAATAAAAACTAAGTATTTTGATGATTTTTCAACAGTTATATTTCTATCACAGGCATGTTTTGGAGTAAATTAAGATAGATTTCGCATTATTTTCAGTATATGGTTGTCTCATAAATGCTTTACAGTTTATTTTTATTTTCAAAATTTTTTTTAATTAAAATAAAGAAAATTATATTTTTATCGTCTTATCACTTGGGTTTGCATCACTTTTTTGTAGTTGTTTGGAACACGAACTCTCTTTCAAATAAAACAAGTTAATAAAATAAAATATTTGAAACCAAATCCAGGAATGATTTGTTTCCAAAGGTAGTAAAAAATTTTTTTATCTCCAAGTAGTTTGTTTACTTCTTCTTTCATCTGTGATCGACCATCTGACTCTGAAAAGAGAAATTGACGTTTGATGTTTGTTACGGAAATGGGATTTGGCGTCTTTTTTCTTCCTTGATCGCCTCTTCGGCTACCATCATTTTGATAGAAAACTTTTATCCTAAAAGATCGCTATAAAAGCGAAGAATTTTGGAATATTTACATAAAAAGTTTTTGCATCATTCTAAAAAAAATGTATTCTTTGGATTTAAAATTTTATATCCCTGTTTAATAAATTGAAACCAGAATAATTTTAAAAAGCAGCTGGCTTATGATTTATCTAGGAACGCGGCAGTGTTCCGGAGTGTATATTATGTTGACAGAGCTTAGGCCCGTTTTCGACCTCTCACAGCTCAGCTTCTATTATAGTTAGAACCCTGATTTTTTTGCAATCGTGTTGCCCCGGGTGAGTAGACGAAAAATAACAACATAATTGTTCATATTGAACAAAGGAACATGGTAAAATAATCTTTTGAAACTCACCGAAGTCACCGGAATTTCGTTCTTCTGATCCTTCTTTTTCTTCTGATCCTTCTGGTTCTGACCAAAACTTTAGACAGGGCTACAGCCAAAACTATTTGAAGAATTTTGACCATTTTTTTTTTTTTATTAAATTCTTCTCAACTTGATTAGAGGATGTGCGTTTTGTATGATTTGATGGAAAGGAGGGTCTGTACCCGCTGGAAATGATGCCGATGCTTGGGAATTTTAGCCTTGCCTACAGCTCAAACGCTTTACTATATTCATACCATTCTTTTTTTATTCCTCTCAGCTTGATTAAAAGAAGTGCCTTTTGTATAAACTAATGAGTAGGAGGGTCTGTACCCCCCCCCCCCCCACCAGAAATGATAGCGGAAGGTGGGAATTTTAGTCCGGATAATGACTGATTAAAACATGACTTATAATGACTTTGATTTGATACTTTAAATTGAATTATTTAAACAGTGTAATTAGAAAAAAGTAAAAATTACTTAATGCTTATTACCGAAAAACATGTGGCAAATTTCGCAATTTTGGCAGTGTGTTTGTTTGTCAATGTAATAATTATTACCAAAAATAAACTGGCAATTTTCTTTAAAGTATTGAAAATAAGAAAAGAAAATAGTAAATTACACTAATCCATGTTAAATTTAAATGCTGTGACCAGTAAAGTGCAATTGAAAGTTGTGCGATGTTCCACACTCCTAGCCTTTGAATTTTTATGATCAAGTGTGACGTTATTTTATATTAAACTAGCTAAATACCCGTGCTTCGCTACGAAATTTTAACATGTGCAATATTTTAGCTAGCTGTGAGGCCTCGCGTTGCGGAAATCTGTCATTCGTGTATAGGACAAAGTTTTTGGTGCTTCGCTCGCAGGACGGTTCATCGCTACGCAACATCGAAATCGCTTCGTTCAATGAAAAAACCATGGACATATAAACACAGGCTTATTTCACTCGTTAAAAGGTTCATTGCTATGCAAACATAGGTTCGCTTCGCTCGCTGAAATCTAATTGCTACGTAAAGCCTTAATATTGGAAGCCTGTACCTTGTCGAGAAAAAAAAAATCACCATTAATACAACACTCTTTTAAGATTATTTTAACACGTGTTTGTGGAAAGCAAAATTAGAGGCTAAAACACTTACGTTAAAACTTTCAAAGCTCTAGGCCTATTAGAAGTCGCTTTTTGTGAAAAAATAAATTTAAAAAATTAAAAAAACAAAACAAATTAAAATTTTAACATTCTTTTTGTCAGTCCAATTTGAAGGCCAAAACTACTTGTGTTGCAAATTTCAGAAATGTAGCCCAATTACAAATCGTTTTGTAAAATATTTGTTAAGTAATTAAAAAAAAATGTAAATTCTGTTTTTCAAAAATCCAATTAGAAGGCCACAACTATTTATGTTGAAAATTTCAAAGCTGTAGCCCTATTTGAAATCGTTTTGTAATATATATATATTAATTAATTAAAAAAAATTAATAACGAACAGAACAAAAATTTAAAATTCTATTTTTCAAAAGTCCAATTAGAAAGCCAAAACTACTTATGTTGAAAATTTTAGAGCTGTAGCCCTTTTAGATTTCGTTTTGAAACATATTTATTAATTAATTAAAAAAATTAATTAAAAAAGAATTAATTAAAATTTTAACATTCTGTTTGTGATGCATAAAATTAGAAGGCCAAAACTACTTATGCTGAAAATTTCAGAGCTGTAGCCCTATTAGTAGTCGTTTTGTAAAATGTTTATTAATTAATTAAAAAAATTAATTAAAAAAGAACAAAATAAAAATTTACGATTCTGTTCTTTAAAAGTTCAATTAAAAGGCCAAAACTACTTATGTTGAAAATTTCAGATCTGTAGCCCTATTAGTAATCATTTTGTAAAATCTTTATTAATTAATTAAAGAAATTAATTAAAAAAGAACTAATTAAAATTTTAACATTATGTTTGTGATGCATAAAATTCGAAGACCAAAACTATTTATGCTGAAAATTTCAGAACTCTACTCTAATTTTAAGTAGGTTTCTATAGATCCACAGACAGACAGACACACAGCTTGTTTTATTATTATAGACTAGTTGAACACCCGTGCTTAGCTACGAAATGTTAACATGTGCAATATTTTAGTTAGCTGTGAGACCTCGCTTTGGGGAAATCTGTCATTCGTGTATAGGTCCCAGTTTTTGGCGCTTCGCTCGCAGGAAGGTTCATCGCTACTCAAAATCGAGCTTGCTTCGTTCGCTGAAAACTTCATTGTCACATAAGCACAGGCTTACTTCACTCGTTGAAAGATTCATTACTATGCAAGCATAGACTAGCTTCGCTCTCTGAAAGGTTCATTGCTGCGTAAGCATAAGCTCGTTTCACTCACTAAAATCTAATTGCTACGTAAAGCCTTAATAGAGAAACAAAAACTCCCCTTTAATATCCCGTTAATACAATAATACAACACCCCTTTAAGATTATTTTAACACGTGTTTGTGGAAAGCAAAATTAGAGGACAAAACTACTTTTGTTGAAACTTTCCGAGCTCTTAGCATATTAGAAGTCACTTTTTGTGAAAACATTAATTAAAAAAATTTATTAAAAACAATTTAAAATTTTATCAATATTTTCGTCAGTCCAATTAGAAGGCCAAAACTACTTGTGATGAAAATTTCAGAACTGTAGCCCAATTACAACTCGTTTTGCAAAATACTTGTTAAGTAATTAAAAAAACAAATAAAATTTTAAAATTCTGTTTTTCCAAAATCCAAAGGCCACTACTACTTGTGACGAAAATTTCAAAGCTGATGTAGCCCTATTTAAAATCGTTTTGTAAAATATATATTAATAAATTAAAAAAATTAATTAATAACGTCTAGTTGTTTTTTTGGGAAGATACATGATTTATAAACACAAACTAAAATCTGAATCCGCTATCAAATATAAAAGAGTATATTGGCTTAAAAAATCTGCAGAGAGTTGCAGAATAAGTTAAAAACACACATTTAAAAATGAGACTCATTTCTCGTACTTATTCAGTTTTTCCTTCATTACACGTAAGCGCATTTATGTAAACATGTCCATTCGTCCAAACATAGAATAGTCCGGGAGCAAATGTAATCCCGTGGGCCACTTCATGATGCAAACATGTGGGTGGTGTCATTCTCTTCGTATGAATGCGTACAAAATGAAATCCGATGGTGGGTACCTGGCATCCCGGTATGAGTGGCGCTACAGTCGAAAATCCAAAATGGCCGCCACCGTACCACCTAACGTGCATTTTTGTTGAATAACGGCTTCCTAACTCATTTTACCAACCAGTTGACTATAAGAAAACTTGTATTAAATAAAATTTCCTTTCCAATGGTATATAACACATGCATGTTAGATTAAATTACACATTTCAAAATGGCCGCCGCGTCGCGATCTTAAGTACGTTTTTCAGGTTGTTTGGTTTGTACGCTCAGCGATCTATACATGTGCACAGTAACGGCTAATCAGGCCGAGAACTGCTGCTGAAAGTGGATTGCGAACCACAAAGAACATCCATGCCCAACCCGGGATTCGAACCCGGCACCCTTAGCGTGAAAAGTTAGAGCACTAACAACATAGTCATCAAGTGGGCAGTGCGTTTTTCAGAGTAATAGCTTCTCAGTGCACTTTATTCACTTGTTGGCTATTGGGAAACTGAAGGAAATAAAATAACTTTTGTAATGGAGTATCTACCTAGTCAAAATTTAAGATGGCCGCTGCATTATCGTTGCTGGAATGTCTTTTCAGAATAATAGCTTCCTTGTGCACTATATAAATATGTTGGTTATTAGAAAACTTTTTGGAATTAAAAAAAGCTTTCTGACCATTATAGCACCTTTACATTGTCACTCCAAGTTTTAAAATTAAAAAAGGACACGATTTTTGGGCATCTGTTTGGGACTCTAATAATAGTTTCCACATTATATTATAAGATAAATGAGCATCACAGAGAGCTAATATTTACAGATTGGACAGTAAAATATAGCCTTGGCACTTTTCACAAGTAAATAAACTATGGCAGCTCAATATTGATACGACAAAGTTTTTTAACATTTGGAATGTGAATGTCACAGACAGTGTAATAGTTTTTGTTATACCTATGTAACAAAATATAAATGGTGTAAACTATACTAAGACTTTTCATTATCATTAAGTTAAATTAACATCTTCATCCTTATCTTCCTTATTATCATTCATCATCAGGTTAACAATTGCAGTGTTGTCACATAGTCATCATCACTACCACATGAGCACATCTCTGTGCAAGGCAGATTGTTGATATCGCATCGACAGAAAAGGCCACACCGACGCTTCAGACAGGAGCACTTAGTCAACTCTAAGAGACCCTGCGGAGCACAATTTTCTGTACATGTAATAGGCTCAAATTTCCCATCCACAAGCGACCAGCCAAAATCAGTAGGTTGAGATATGTCAGGATACTGTCGAGTATCTTGTGCCCAAATCATTGCTTGGTAGCGTGCACGCAAAAGACCTGGATAAAGATATACCTTTGCTGGTGCAAGATGTTCCCCAGTCTTTTGTTTTTTAGTGAAGAGCCACCATCTTACCTCCCCAATGTCTGTCATTTTGGTTCGCGGTACATACACAACTGACAAACGAATGCCTCTAACATTTGTAACATTTCTGTGGAAAGGGTTTTAAAATGACCCATAAGGCCCTGTGCAGCTATAATGTCATCACTAGCTACAGAAAAAACTTTCCACCATATAATCTTTCCTTTTCCAGTAAATGATTCAGTGTTACCAGCACCAGAAAGGGCGTGGAGTCCTGGTAGTGCGGAAGTCTTAATGGGCCCTAGCATGTCATAGAGTGACTGAAGATGAATTAACCGTTTGTTTCTGCTAGTACCCACTATAATGCTGGATTCTCTTGGAAGCATATAAGATATCTCCGAAGAGCAAGTACTAATACATCTGTGTCTGCAGAGTATTTGTTAATCTTGCTAATGCCTCTGGAAGCAACATGTATACTGTGCAAAATTATTTTAGTATCTGCTTCCTCCGGCATGGTTTCAAGACACGACACGTCCATATGGCTTGTATTTGCATGATTTCTCCAACACAAACAATTTTTTTATTATTCTTGACAGCATAGTCCATAATCTTGGATGCCAGGTATTCTGTCAGTTCATCCTTAGTCATTTCGTGCAAAAGTAACAGGTGCATGGTTAATTTAAGGATGTTTGTTGATGGGTGCACTTTGTATTGGATAGGGGGCCAGTTTACCCTGACGTTTCATCCTTGTCTGTTTATAGGTGTCAAATTTTATATGAACATCTTTGTATGTACCAAACTTCTTTGATTTTTGTCTGACAAAGTGATCTGCAAGTTCTTCACAAGTCTTAACAGTCATAGGTTTATCGATGGAATGCAGCTGTGCCAACAGTTTGTGCTGTCGCATCTACTGGAAATTGTGTTAGAATTAGCTTTTCTCATTGGATGAAGGTATAGATGTAGCTTCTCCAGGATACCCATAAGCTTGCTTTTTCCGAGCAGTAATACATACATCCATGTAGGAAAAACAAAGCAGGTGGCAATAATGAGAATTCATAACGACAAAAAGTTGCTTTCAAATCTATATCACCCGACTTCTTGTTCCAATCATCAGTCTAAAAAATATTGAAAAATCATCTTTTAACTCGAATAATTTTTCCTTCATTTTGTTACTTTAAAATTTTGGAATGCTGATTTGCAGGCATAAGTTTTATCTTTTTCATTGGTGCCCATAACTGTACTGAGGGGTTTGGTGGCACCGATTTTTCTGTTGATACTGTTGGTTGGTTGATCATTTTAATGCGTTCCTTAATGAATTTCGAAAGAAGACTCTCACCAATATCAGCAACTGTACACATGTCTATTTGAACGTCATCGGGAAGAACTTTCTTATACACCAGATGTATAAGATGTTCTCTATTGCATTAAAAAAGGTTGGTATAAACCCTCTATAAACTTTTCAACGTTGTGATCCTGACGCTTGCGAACCGATAGACAATATTCATGATGACATTTTGCATTGGGGGTGGCATTTTTAATCATTACATTGGTTAATGCATCAATTCTTGTGAGTTCGGATCTGGCAGAAAGAATCTTGTCCGAGCAGTCTTGTTTAGAGAGATGCCTGCAAGTCCACCTTGGTCTTCAAGTCTTCTGTTCTGGTGTTCCAGAGCTTCATTGGCTCCTAAAGCACAAATGGTATTTTGGTTTCATTAACAACCCACTTTCCTTGCTGTAATTCTTGCCATATGGTTGTATGCATTTTATTAAGTTTTTCCATATCCATCAAGTACAATGGAATCATTCTTGCATAGTTTAGTCGATCAAAGGCACAGAAATACTTTATGAAGTCCTGTGTCCCTGTGTAGCTGCCAAGTGCAAATCCAAGTCTGTATTTCTGACTAACCTGATAGCTGAGTAGTTAGCTATCTGGATTCGCGTGCTAAGGGTGCCGGGTTCGAATCCCGGGTTGTGCATAGAAGTTCTTTGTAGTTCGGAATCCACGTTCAGCTGCAGTTCTCGGCCTGATTAGCCGTTATTGTGCACAAGTATAGATTGCTGAGCGTACAAACCAACCAACCTGAAAAACGTACTTAAGATCGCAACGCGGCAGCCATTTTGAAATTTGTAATTTAACCTAACATGCATGTGTTATATACCATTGGAAAGGAAATTTTATTTCCTACAAGTTTTCTTATAGTCAACTGGTTGGTAAAATGAGTTATGAAGCCATTATTCGACAAAAACGTACGTTAGGTGGTACGGCGGCGGCCATTTTGGATTTTCGACTGTAGCGTCACTCGTACCGGGATGCCAGGTACCCACCATCGGATTTCATTTTCTACGCATTCATACGAAGAGAATGACACCACCCACATGTTTGCATCATGAAGTGGCCCATGGGACCACTTTTTTCTACATTAGCGCCCAGACTAGAAGCATAGATGGCAAAATTTGAAAACTCCCATCAGCATAGCATAGGCGCTAACTTCACTTGGGCAAAGAGGTTGATCGCCCCCGTGCTTCCCAATAGTGGCAGCAAATGTGTGGATTTTGTCCCCTTCCCAGAAATTTGTAAAAAGTGTTTTTCCAGTATAAAATATTGTGCAAAAAGGAATTTTTTTAAGTTCCAAAGTAAAAAAAAAATCCTGTAAAAGTAAAAAATAAGTCTTCATCTATAATAATAAAACAAGCTGTGTGTCTGTCTGTGGCTCTGTGGATCTATAGATACCTACTTAAAATTGAAGTAGAGCTCTGAAATTTTCAACATAAGTAGTTTTAGCCTTCTAATTTTATGCATCGCAAACAGAATGATAAAATTTTAATTATTTCTTTTTTAATTGATTTTTTTAATTAATTATTAAATATGTTACAAAACGATATCTAATAGGGCTATAGCTCTGAAATTCTTAACATAAGTAGTTTTGGATTTTTAATCGGACTTTTAAAAAACAGAATTCAAAATTTTTATTTTGTTCTTTTTTAATTAATTTTTTTAATTAATTAGTAAAAATTTTACAAAACGACTACTAATAGGGCTACAGCTCTGAAATTTTCAACATAAGTAGTTTTGGCCTTCTAATTATATACATCACAAACAGAATGTTAAAATTTTTATTAGTTCTTTTTTAATTAATTTTTTTAATTAATTAATAAATACGTTACAAAACGATATCTAATAGGGCTACAACTCTGAAATTTTCAACATAAGTAGTTTTGACCTTCTAATTGGACGTTAGAAAAACAGAATTTAAAATGTTTGTTCAGTTCGTTATTAATTAATTTTTTTAATTAATTAATATATATATTACAAAACGATTTCAAATAGGGCTACAGCTTTGAAATATTCAACATAAATAATTGTGGCCTTCTAATTGGATTTTTGAAAAACTGAATTTAACATTTTTTTTTTTTAAATTTTAATTAACAAATATTTTACAAAACGATTTGTAACTGGGCTACATTTCTGAAATTCGCAACACAAGTAGTTTTGGCCTTCTAATTGGACTGACAAAAAGAATGTTAAAATTTTAATTTGTTTTTTAATTAATTTTTTTAATTAATTTTTTCACAAAAAGCAACTTGTAATAGGCCTAGAGCTTTGAAAGTTTTAACGTAAGTACTTTTAGGCTCTAATTTTGCTTTCCACAAACACGTGTTAAAATAATCTTAAAAGAGTGTTGTATTAACAGGGATTTTTTTTTCTCGACAAGGGACAGGCTTCCAATATTAAGGCTTTACGTAGCAATTAGATTTTAGTGAGGGAAGTGTTCTTATGCTTACGCAGCAATGAACTTTCAGCGAGCCAATGTTTGCATAACAATGAACCTTTTAACGAGTGAAATAAGCCTGTGTTTATATGTCCATGATTTTTTCAGCGAATGAAGTGATTTCAATTTTGCTTAGCGATGAACCCTCCTGCGAGCGAAGCGCCAAAGACCGAGTCCTATACACGAATAACAGATTTCCGCAACGCTAGGCCTCAAAGCTAGCTAAAATATTGCACATGTTAAAATTTCGTAGCGAAGCACGGGTATTTAGCTAGTAAGTTAATATAGGATGATGAAAATATCAGATTTGGTCAAAACAAAATTTTGATTAAAAAAAAAAAGAACATTTTTCGACGTTTCAAAACATCCTGATCTCAAAGAAGTGGTCTAGAAAAAAATGTCTGTGTGTGATCAGTATAGCACCCGAACCTTACGTATTACCTAAGGATTGGCCTACGATGCTCAACCTTTGCATTTTTGTTAGTTGTGGCCATGGGACCTGTTATGAGGGTTTTCGTTCAAATTCGAACGAATGTATTTAACACAGAGTTCTTTTCTCTTGAGGATCGCCCAGTGACTGTTACTTTCATGTTTCACTACCAAGAAAGGTTAATGTAATGTTTATCGAAAAACGTATCGCCGATTTCGCCATTTCCTGTTTTTTCTTTTTTTTTTTTTCTTTTCTTTTTTATTATTATTATTATTATTTTTTTTTTTATTATTATTATTTTTTTATTTAAGTGTAACATTATCACCAAATGCATTGCCAAACTGGGTATTTTTTTAAAAAATTAAGTATAAACTCGGTAAATTATACCAACACATGGCTATTATAAATGCAATGATCAGTATTAAGGGTAAATGAAAGTTTTGCAATGATCCATGATCCACATCCCTATAGTTTTTATTGGTAATATGGGAAAATTTTTAAGTTTAAGCCTTAATAAGATCATTACATACCTGTGACACTATTTTAAAATTCGTAAAATCATATCAAATACTAGGTTTTTTTTTTTTTTTTTTTTTTTTTTTTAATGACTTAAAAGTACATTGATGACAATGAGTTTGAAATATTGACTTATTAGGAATAGATGTAAAGTTTTAGTGGGAAATAAGCTATCCTATAATTAGAAAAAGTTGGATTTTGAAGCCATCGTCACATCATAATTACTTTTTAATTAGGTTTATTTTAATTAAAAATGCAATTATTAAAATGGTGACATCAGACTTAGAAAGTTGGTCTGGATCTCTTTACTCTGACCTAATATTTTGATTGAACATTTTTCTTGCGACAGTAAATAAGTTTAATTGAGGGTTTTACGAAATTGAGGCTTTAGTATGTAATTCTTTAACCTAAATTCTTTCAAAGTAAAAGATCAGTTTAATGATTTCCGAAGTCCCATTGACTTTTCATGTTTCTTGCAGATGTAATGTCAAAAATATCCTGTTCCAGACCAGTAGTTACTAGCTGCATTGATGTCCGTATATCAAGGACTAGAGATACTAAGCAAATTTTTGGACATTGAAGGTGATATTTCCTGACAGAAAATCACTGATGGTATAAATAGATGTCAACGGTAGAAACGACCGATTAATTGAATAAAAGTAATATTTTTAATCACGTGACAACGGAAAATCACTAGAAGTTGTTAGAAAAACCTGGGAAACAAGTAGTGCGGTTGAGTGATTTTTACGTTTATCAAACTGGTCAAGTTGGTCATTTGTTGTTATGGCGAAGAACACAACATCATTAAATTTTTGGGTTAGAAATTTGTAACATTACGAATATACATTGAGGATTTTTCCATGCAATATGATTGTGAGAAAATAGGAAGAATGATATTCAACGCGAAACACAAGCCAATCAGCTAAGAGTTGTAAAAAGCACACTCACATTGCTGTGAAAGCAATTTTCCGATTGTGAAACAGCCCGAAAATTGACCCTGAACATTAGTGTTTGAACAACCAAAGCAATCCTACTTAAAGATATGAAAGTAAAAACGAATAGTTGTTACCATAACATACGGGAGTTTACACTTAGATCACAGGAACGCACTGGAACAACAATACCATACAAGACTGTGTTCTCATTCTGAGGATTGGATAAGGTTTGTTTGTATACGCACAAACCATTGCACTGCATGTTTTCATTAATCACATCATAAACAGGCGCATCAATTTCAATGGCATCCTAAATATGCCAATTGGCCCAATGGATGAAATTAGATTCTGTTGGTCTTTCGATTGAAGATGTCAATACATCCGGCACCAACCTTTCAATGTCTGTTTTTCAACCAACATCCCGTTAATGATCATCAAAGATGAGACCTGGGGCACTGACAATAATAATTATCAATAGAGGCATACTAAGCTTGATATGTGAGAAAATTAAACAATGTGTTTTTAGCGTTATTGTCGGAATCTTTTTTTTTTTCTTTCTCTAAATGTAAGTAATTTAAGTGGCTCCAGTTAGAAATTCTTTCATCTTTGTGCTCTTTATCTTCATTCACTAAGTGTATCTCGAAAACCTGGACCAGCATACTCCCCTGAACTGCATTTCATAGACAATGTATATTGGGTGATCTTGAGAGAGAGAACCACATGTTAGAACTTATACCACATAAAAAAAAAAGTGATAGTGCTACTGAATGAATATGGTAAGGACTATTAAATAATCTAGTACACATAGTATGGGGCCATTCAAATATTACGTAAGCACCTAGGGGGGGGGGGGGAGAGGGTAGCGATTTGCTTATTTTTGCTGACAAGGGGGGGGGAGGGGGTATGAGTGATGCTTACGTAAGCATTTAATAATCCCTTTATTTCTAAAAAAAAATTTAAACTTATAAAAAATTTCACTTTAGTACGCCGAGTTCTAGGATAGGCGACTTTTCATTCAAACTCGATCTAAGGGATTTAAACTTACGTCACATAAGAGTGACGTACTCTGCCTTCAGCCAATTACAATCAAACATTGATGATGCAAAATACTGCAGTTTCAAAATAAATAAAGGGGATTCCCCTCTTTTGGGTGTTTGGAGACGTGAATCCTACATTAAACCTAACTTATGTGACAGACAATTTTTGTTTTTGTTTCGCTTGGCGACTGGCGGGCGCCTAAGATGGAACAGTAGTTGGTTTAAGGTTCAAGATTCCGAATTGAGTTGTGTTTTGAACAAGTTTCTTTTTCCACTGCAATCCTTCTTGAACTTTTTGAAGATTAAGCAAATATAGTTGCTCTGCTTTCTGTTTGCTTTAAAAAAAAAAAAAAAAAAAAAAAAAAAAAAACATATGTCTTCATTTCGTGAAATTTTATATAAAAAGCTGTTTGAAGCTTTTAAAAAGTCTGCATCAAACAAACCCTTGAAAGATATTCAGGATATAAATAATGAGGTATGGCGTCATTTTAAAAATGCCTCTAAAAATGACGAACTAGAAGTGTTGGTGTTAAAAAGAGTCGAAAAAGAGTTGCGAAGGGCAACTAGAAAAAAATCCCTTCTCCTTGATTATTTTATAAAGGTAATTATAAACAATTTATTCATAATATGTTAAGATAAATTTACGTTAAGTATATTTTATCAGAACTTTTTATACTTTTTATATTCACCTTGGTTTTGACTATTTACATATTTTGAAAAATGTAGCGAAAACTAAAATAAGTATAGTATACTAGATTTGGTAATACGTAATTGTGTTAAAATTGACATCTTCTTTCTTTAATTATACAGATAATTTATCTTTACTTGTGCATTCTTTTTGGAAGTATTATTCAACTTTCGTCAATTAAGTAATATAATTCAAGAAATGAACTCGTTTTTTATTAAATATTAAAGAGCATTACTAAGATCAAAGTACATCATTAAATATGAATCATTCGCTAATACAGCCGACCAGTTTTAATAACCTAGTATCTGACAAAATCGTCAAATGGAGTATTTTTAATTCGTATCATAAGCTCTTTTAGCAACTACTGCATGCACTCAGATACAAACTAATATATAGTTTTGAATATTTAGTTCTTTAACGTAGAAACGTATCTTTTTTCTTATTAAACTCACTGTGTTTTTTGCTCTCTTCAACTGCAAAATCATCTGTTATCCAGATAACTAGATTGCTGAATTAAACCGCAGAATATAAAAGATACAATTTGTTCCACTCAAATAACCCTATATGAATTAAAAAAATTAAAACTAAATTTCTTTCTAAGATATTGTGTACTAAGGCCAATTTTTAGAATTTCTGTTAAGAAATTGTATTAAAACTTTCAATTTCAATGCAACCCCTTAAAATATAGTATATTTTCTCTTGTTGCTTTGTAATAGTATTTTTTTTTTATTAAAGTATTTTTTTTATGAAAGTATTTTTTTATGAAAGAAGTATTTCTCTACTTTGATAATATACTCGGACTTAATTTTGTAATTATTTAAATGTTAATAAAATTTACTTTTTAAAATTGTCGTAATGCATGTAGTGCAATTTTATAACAGTTCTTATAGGTTCAATGTTAAATATAAAATTAACAATAATGCTTTGAAATTTCATTTGATTACTAAGGTATAATAACTGATTAATAATTATTAAAATATTTTCATTTAATTGCTGCATATACTGTTTCATAATAAAAAAAACCACTTGTGTGAGTTACGGAATGGTAAATATTGTTACCTTTCAAATTTGTGTAAATAGTGTAATTGTCCCTGTAAGGAAGGCTGGCACGTAGGCTTGTCCTATGTGGAGCCTAATATAGTAGGGACGTATTTGCTTAAGGTATACATATACAATTGAGATGATTTTCTTTAATTTTTAGGTTATAATTTAAAACTTTTTGGCAGTATATCAGAATTAAAAATGATGCATTTTTATATATAAACTTTTTTTTTCCGTCAATTTTTTAATCAGCTAATTGCAATTAAAGTGATTAATTAGGACATTATTAGAACATACATAAAGAAACTTGTAATTAACTTAGAGGTATCATTTTTATTGCAAATAAGAGATATTATATTGACGCATGTTCCTATGGAGAATTTTGAATTTGGCTTCAATATTTATTTAATTATAAGTTTTTAAAGAAAAAGTTCTTAAAAATACATAGTTTTAAACAAAATATTAAGATTAAAATATGCATAAAAAAAGTGTTTATAACAATATATATTAGATTTTCCATAGAAAACACAATCACAACTATTGTCTACAAAACAAAATTAGAATTTTGTAAATCGGACCATTTATTATGAAGTTATGACCGTTGGCGTAAAGTCACATAACACCAAAATGTCATTCTTCAGAAAACGCGTTTAAAGTTTACTACACTAATGAACGTGATACAAAACAGGTTCACAAAACCTACTGTAATTTAAAAAGTAATTTGAGTCTCAAAAAGAAAATGGTATCATTTTTATGGTAATGAATTCGGGAATATTTTAAAACCAAAAAACAAAAACGCAGAATTGAGTCAAATTTCACGATTCCTAATGTATATGTATACCTTAACATCATAAAATATTTCGTAGAATAAAACATAGTCCGTGTGACTAGTATAGAGCTTTTATTTTTATAGGTTCGTATCGTTGCGGCTCTCAGCGTAGAATGAGAGATTATATTGGCTTACATATTAAAGAGGACGACAGAGGGCGCTCGCAGGCGTGCCTCACATCTCCCCACTAAAAAGATTTGATTGCGTCTTTTTAAAGACCTGTCAAATTAATTTAAGCTCTAAATTGGAAAAAGTAAAATTTTAAACATTTGAATCACTAGTTTACAGTTATCATGTAATTAACCAAGAAAGTAAATTTAACTCTTAAAAATATAAAGAAGTAGGAAATGAAAAATATGTAAATAAACACAATATCATAAATTATGCACTCAAAATTCTAACCATAGGTAACACTTCATGAGAAAGAAAAAAAGAGTTCAAGTGTCATTTAGTTTGGCATCATTTTTCCAGTGGGTTGCAGTTAAACGAGACAGAGAATCGGCATTCAGATGATCTTTTCCTCGACGATAAGTTAGTAAGGCATGGAAGCGTTGTAAAGCTAAGGCCCATCGTTGTAGCCTAGGACTTTGTGAAGCACATTCCGTAAGAAACTTCAGAGGGTTGTGGTCACTAACTATAATTATTTCAGATCCAAAGATGTACGTCTCGAATTTCTTAATGGCAAAAATGACGGCAAAGGCTTCTTTCTCTATAACTGCATATTTCTCTTGAGTGTTTGATAACTTTTTACTAGCGAAGGCTATTGGATGTTCAACATTTTGCTCGTCACGCTGGGCGAAACAAACATCGACGGCAAATGAAGAAGCATCAGCGTATATGATGAAAGGTCGTTGGAAATTTGGTGAATAACATCTGGGAGCATTGCATATAGCAAGCTTAAGTTTTGCAAAAGCTCCGTCTTCTTCCTCCTGCCATCTCACGTTATTGGGTGCTCTCCTTTCTGTTAACTTGGTCAATGGGCGAGCTATTTCGGAAAAATTTGGAACATATGCTCTGATATAGGACAAAAGTCCCAAGACACTGCGTACGTCTTTCTTAGTAGTTGGTGCTTCCAGGTTCTCGATAGCTTTGACTTTATCTGGATCTGGTTCATGTACGCCAGATCCTACAATATGACCAAGGAATCTTATTTTAGGCCTTGCGAAGTCACATTTCTTGAAATTGGCTGCGAAGTTGGCTGCTTCTAACGTATGCAGGACTGCGTCGATGTGTTTTAGGTGCGAGTCCCAATCTTCAGAAAAAATTGTGACATCATCAATATACGATGCAGCATAGTCCTTATGCTTGTCTAGCACTTCATTCATGGTGCGCTGGAAGGTTGCGGCCGCGTTTCGTAGACCGAAGGGTAACACTGTAAAGAAGTACTGACACCGATGAGTGACGAACGAAGTCAGGGCTTGACATTCGGGGGCCAATCGAATCTGCCAGTAACCTTTCAGTAAATCAATCAATGTGATGTACTTGGCTTTTGATACTTTGTAAATCAAGTCAGTAGCATTCGTCATAGGGAAAGCGTCTACTTCAGTCTGTGCGTTGAGATACCTAAAATCTATACATAAGCGAACGGATCCATCTTTCTTGGCTACACAAACAACTGGGTGAGCATATTCACTTTCGGAGCGAACAATCAGTCCCAGTTGTAATAACTCCTCAATTTGACGATCAACCTCATCCTTCAATATTTCAAGGATTCGGTATGGATTCTGCTTCTTTGGTTCACTTCCAGGCTTCAATTTAATGTGGTGTTCTCCAACTTTTGCAATTCTCGGAGTACCAGACATCAGCTTGGAGTGCTTCTTTAGTAGACTCATAAGCATTTGCCCTTTGGATAGATCAAGGTGCATCAAGTCTAACTTCAGGTCAGGGTATATCTCACTAGGAACCAGTGGGACTATTCTTGGCGTACTCTCGATTTCTCCAAAGTCAATGTCAGCGTCATAAATGACTCCAATGTTGTTAGTAGAAGACTTGAATTCTCGTATTTTGTTAGCTTGTACATGCCTAGTGCTTGCATCTGGGAGCTGAACTATATAACTGTAGGCAGTATGCTTTTTAACAATAGTGACGGGTCCAGTCCATCTGGCAAACATCTTGTGGTCACTGTCGGGTATCAGGACAATCACTTTGTCTCCTTCTTTAAACTCTTTATGTTGTGCTTTCCTATTATGGTAGTATGCGTAAGCTTTCTGTTTTTCTGTGGCTGAGATCCCCGCATATTCCGCTGCGTTTTCTAGCTTCATCTTCAAATCATTGAGGTACTCAGTCACTGACTTGAGCTGGCCTAGGGGAATTGGAGTTTCATTGGCCCACGTTGTCTTCAATATGGAAAGAGGTCCCGTTGGGCGTCTACCATATAACATCTGAAAGGGGCTAACTCCGGTTGTGGCATTGGGAACTTCACGATATGCCCACAGAAGGTAAGGAAGGTACTTGTCCCAATCCTTAGAGTGTTCTCGCATCGTGTGGTGAATCATTCCTTTCAAGACTGCATTAAATCTCTCAACGAGCCCATTGGACGCTGGGTGGTAGGGAGTGGATAATCTTGAGGAGGACCCAATCCTTTCCAAAAATTCTTTAGTCAGGGAGGCAGTGAAATTGGTTCCCTGGTCCGTGGCTACTACCTTAGGGATGCCAGTGCGAGTGAAAATTTGTAGCAACGCTTCACAAGTAACTTTAGCAGATAAATTCTTCAAAGGGACAGCTTTTGGCCACCTAGTACATTGATCAACAGCGCAAAGAACATACTTGAATCCACGACTGTTCGGTTCTACTGGGCCAATTAAATCCAAGTTTATAATTTGGAACGGTTCATCTGGGCGAGTAACGGGTGTGATGGGAACTTCGTCGAAGGGACGCTTCTTAGCTTGGAGTTGACACGATACACATTTATCACAGAAGTCATCTATCTCCTTCTTTATACCTGGCCATATTGAAGGCATTGGGAACTTCACGATATGCCCACAGAAGGTAAGGAAGGTACTTGTCCCAATCCTTAGAGTGTTCTCGCATCGTGTGGTGAATCATTCCTTTCAAGACTGCATTAAATCTCTCAACGAGCCCATTGGACGCTGGGTGGTAGGGAGTGGATAATCTTGAGGAGGACCCAATCCTTTCCAAAAATTCTTAAGTCGTTCTGCTGTTTTCTTTTTACGGAGATGACCACCCCATAAACTAGCATGAGCGAGCTCCAAAAGCTGTTTTCGTCTTTGCACCGGAACCACGAGTTGGCTGACTGACTCTCCTAAAATCTTATCTTTACGACACAAGAAATTATCCAAAACAAAAAAGTTGTTTACCTCTCGCTTGGCATCTTGCCAACACGCTTCAAGGATCAAGTCATTTGCTTGTTGATATCGGAACATTTCAGAGTCAGATTTTAACTCGTTATTTATAATAGAATTAACTTGGTTTACCATATTATCAATTACACTGTCCTTATTAACACTAATATCATCATTATTATTTATATAAAACACTTCAATATTATTAAAAGGCATTTCAGAATTTTCACTAATACTAAGCTCACTATTACTACCTATGGACTCAAAATATTGCACAGTTTTCTCAAAGGTTAAATTATATAAATTATCATCCTTAATAATATTATCATCAATATTGTGGGAGCTTTCAATTACACTATTTGAGGTATCAACAACATGAATATTTGCATTACAACAATCAACATTTAACTCACCTGAATCATTTGAAATTATTCTATTATATGTATTTAAAGATAACAACATGTCATTAGATAACTCATCAACCATCGCACAAGTAAAATATACGGGTTCACAAAATTTACCATCTTCTATCCACTTTGATAATGGTATATTTATTAAAGGGGCTTTGAGCTTATGACCAAATGCTGAAGTTAACACCACTTGACCATGTGGGTCTTTATAGTGCTGAGGTACTAAATTACTTCTAATTATTGTTACCTGTGTTCCAGAATCTGCGACTGCATTTATTTTAACATTATCACATAACACTTCAATGGTTGGCAAACTATTAAAAATTTTATCACTCTCGTACTTCATGCCGTTTAATTTTAACAAGTGGTCGGACGATATTTTGGCTGTCAAACAATTAGAGACGATTGCATTTATACTCTTCCTATTTGGGTCATGAAGTAGTGTACCATGAAATTTGGAGTTGCATACATTGCACTTCAACATTGACTTACACCGCTTTGCACCACCACAATTCACACCATAGTATAGGAAACACCGATTGCTTAACTTCAATTCTTGCTTCCGCTGCTCCGGGGACAGAGGGCAACTTTCGTCGTTTCCATGGTTACCGCAAAAAACACACATATCTTCTTTCGGCGCGTTGACGTAATTTACACTAGTAAACTTCCCGTTGGAGCGATTTGATGTACTTCTCCAGTCTTGGTGGTGTCTAGATACTGACGTAACATCACTGCGCTGCTCCGAGAGGGGGCTGTGGGAGGGGGCAGAAATATATTTCGCCAATTCCCTTTGCGAAACCTGTCGCTGGATATGGGCCATGAGTTTTCCTAAATCAAAACAGTCAGTTTCTTCTTTAGTAAAATCAAGCATTATTTCTGAGGGTAGCTTTTTAAAAATCACTGTTGATAACATGCTTCCATAAGATTCTGCTGATACGTTCAGGGTAGCAAGGGATCTCATATGAACACTACATGTATCATACAGTTTCCTTAAATTATATAAATCATTACTGTGTGCTACTTGAGGCAAGTTCATGAGTTGGGACATATGAAAGTTAATTAAGTTTTCCGTTTTGCCGAAACGTTCGATTAAGATGTCCATAGCATTTTTATAATTATCTTCCCTTATCGACAGTCCTTGAATAGCATAGAGCGCCGGGCTATCAAGCAAGCTTAATAAGTAACAATGTTTTTCAATTGCAGAAAGCGAAGTGTTGTTGTGAATAGCTATGTCATAACTATTTTTCCAAGAAATCCAGTTTTTAATGTTACCATTAAAGTTACTAATATTTAATTTTGGAAGTTGTGAATAACCACTTTTTACAGTACTTGTTTCACTAACCTGGCACTGCACTGGAGTGGCCGCTGGAACAGAACGGGCCGGCATATCTCCTTCCCTAGTCTGCCGATGAATGTCTGTTAACGCCAAACATTTCGTAATTCTGTCTTCGTAATTAATTGAAGCGAGCAGATCGTCTTCGAATAGCTTTTCATCCAAAATGAGCGCTTCGATTTGTTCATTTATGTTTTTCAACGCTCTTTCCTTTTCGACCAGTTGAGGAACCAGTTCAGGAGTGAGATTACTTTCTATTCTTGCTTTGTCGATCTTATCCATAAGTTTGGTGGTAGAGGCTCTCAGTATCGACCGTTTCTTTTTAAGCTTTTCCAAACCGTCTTCCATCGTCGTGCTTCTGTTTTGTAAGGCGAGCGAGTTCTTCGTTAGGCTTAGGGCGTTCGTTGTCAGACGTACTTCGTCGAGCGACTTACATCGCACTTCTGATAACCACTGTAAGGAAGGCTGGCACGTAGGCTTGTCCTATTTGGAGCCTTCTAACGTAGGGACATATTTGCTTAACATCATAAAAGATTTCGTAGAATAAAACATAGTCCGTATGACTAGTATAGAGCTTTTATTTTAGAGGTTCGTATCGTTGCATCTCTCAGCGTAGAATGAGAGATTATAGTGGCTTACGTATTAAAGAGGACGACAGAGGGCGCTCGCAGGCGTGCCTCACAGTCCCATCTGACCGGAACATCTGCTGTATGGCACTCCGGGGGCCCACGGTCACACTGTTAAACTATTAAAGTTAAAAAAAAAAAAAAAAAAAAAAATCAGGAGCAGGGGGGGGGGGAGGGGGTTACCGTATGCTTACTTAATTATAGATGCGATTTGCTTATTTTTGCTGACAAAGGGGGGGGGGGTCAAAAATTACCAAAAACATGCTTACGTAATATTTGAACGACCCCTATGCAACCTCTATGTTATTATCTTCCATTCCAATCAGGAATAAAGAACTTTAGATTATATTTTTAACTTATTCAATATACATGAAACAGTAATAGAGTTGTAATAGAGGAGACAGCATCTCAAGCTTAAAGGTCATTTCCCTAGTCTGCTCCACTCTATATTATTAGTCAATTGGACGTTATCAACTATATCGTAGGTGTATCGCCCGGTGGACTAACAATATATAGTGTACTTCTAAAGTTGGATTATCATTTGCTGCAAGAGAATTGTCGAGGAAAATTGGATATATATAGGAACGCGGCAGTGTTCCGCCGTCAAGTCCGATATCAAAGCGGTAGATATGCAAGTGTATATTATATTGACCAAGTTTAGGCTCCGGTTTTTGACCCCTCATAGCTAAGCTTCAATTTAAGCTAGATCTCTGATTTTTTTTATCATCGTGTTGCCCCACGTAAGCAGGAAAAAAAAATGATTAAAAAAATATATATATTATTGGTTACGTTGAATATGGGAACATGGCTAAAAATTCTTTTGAAAATCGCTGACTGGAATTTTGTTCTTCCGGTTGTGACCAAAACTTTAGATAGGCCTACAGCTAAAACTATTTCGTAAATTTTGGCTATTCTTTTTTCATTCTTACCAGCTTGATTAGAGATGAAGTGTCTTTTGTATGATTTGATTTGAGGTTCTTTAGCCCCCCCCCCCCTCCCCCTACTCCTATTGAGAAATAACAAACATATCAAAAAGAATTAATACTATGCGTTGTAAAAAAAAAAAAAAAAAAAAAACGCTGAGTAAAATGTTCAGCCACAAAAAGTTATAAAATCTAATGTTTGCCGTCAAGCGACAGAGTTTGATTTCTTTGGGGTACTAAATTCAATTGGGATGATTAGGGGAACCCTATAGATAATCAGTACTTGGCAGGCTAGACTCTTTTTTAATTAATCTCTGATTCAGTGCAATTGGTACAAAGTGGCCCAAACGTATCAAATGATATTATTTCGAAATAACTCTAGCCTAAGTACTGGTTGCTTGGTCAAACCCACCTTGTCTCCAAATCGGACTAACAAATAATAACTCTTTGCATTTTAGTGTTTTCTCCTCCCCACTCGCCAGTCTCGGAGATAACAAGAAAAGCAAGCCGGAGAGAAGTGGGAGTAGGTAAAAAAGGAGAGTCCTGAGCCAGGGCGCAATGCGCAAGGGACGAGGGACGATGACGTCACCGGAGGTGGGCGGGACCAGATATGACGTCACAGGAAGTGATATCACCGGATATGACGTCGCCGGAAGTCACGTGACCGGAAGTGGAGTTGAGTTGTTCCCCTCATGCTGCTGTTTTAATTTCGGTTTCGTTATAAGCTGTTTGTGTATGACGTCACAGTGGGAATGACGTCATAATGTGTTTTATATCAAAGTTTTGATTAGTGGAAACACTTATTTTAGTTTCGGTTTAACTAGCAGACGGAGTTGAGTTGTTCTAGGACTGCTTCTTAGTGAATTAGTTAGAGTGATAGGTTTTTATTGCTTGACGTCACAGTGGGTATGACGTCATAACTTGTTTTATGTTACAGTTTAGTTAGGTCGCAACACTTTTTAGTTTCGGTTTACCTTTAAGACGGAGTTGAGTTGTATTTATGCTGCCTCTAAATGAAAACGTAATAGTGATAGGCTCTAATTGTATGACATCACTGTGGGAATGCCGTGGGAATGACGTAATAGAGAGAATATGTTAAAGTTTAACTTTTTAAGTGTGGCAACACCCTGATATAGTTTTAAGGAGGGATGCGGGATGGGTCGAGGGGACGATGACGTCACTGGAAGTTGAGTTGTTCTAGGGCTGCTTCTAAACGAATAACTTAGAGTTATAGGTATTTTTAGTAGTGACGTCACAGTGGGAATGACGTCATAACTTGCTTTATGTTAGAGATCGGCAAAATACTTGCTTGCGATTGGTCGGTTTTAGACACATCACCAAATACTCTCTTCTCATTGGTTGAAATGTGTCACGTGATTTCATTGGCTATACAGTTTAGTAAGATAGTTTTCTACAAAATTTAAGGTAGTGGCACCATCTAGGGATGAATTTAAGAGTCATTTACATTAAATTTCTAAGATCAGAGATATATGCAAATAAAAAAAAAATCTTAACACGACTTTTAAATTTAATAAAAGTGAAGGCCATTTGCTAAGGGTCTAAAGAACCCTAACCCCGAGCTACACGTGACATTTCAATATTTTACCAAACAATTGTTAAAATATCGACTATCGGACGTTGCCTTCATGGTAACTCATCTACCCACCCCCCTTCCCTAACCAATTTTGAATAAGTTAATTTGAAAGACTTTAGAAAATGTTAATTATTTTGAAGTTAAATTTTAAAAGTGAGGACCCACCTCCAGCCCGGTACCTCTTTTAGGAGGAATTGGTACCGCCTCACTCCACCCTATCAACAACAAAAAAAAAAAAAACTTATTCCAAAGAACGTATATTTCCTTGAAATATGAGGTCACTAACCAACCATCCAATAATATCTTTTAAGAAGACACCATCACCTCAAATCCTAATCAATTTTGAAATTTAGGAAATCTGAAAAGAAGATTTGTGAGAACGTATATTTCTCTCATGAATTAAATTTAATGGTCACATACAAAATCCTGAAGAAAAAAAAATTAACGTTAAATGAGCTTTTTAAAAATTTAGTTAAAGTAATATTTTAGTTAAATTAAGGTGTAAAGAGATTAAAAAAAAAAATAAAAAAAAAATTAAGATTAAATGAATGATTTAAGGAATTTTGAAGTGACCATAGGCATAACTAGTTATACCATCCTCCAACAGGTATCGCTTGTCATCAAATGCCGAGAGCGCTCGCTTTCTTTGCTGGATGGAGAAAATGTGATGTTTTTCACTACCGATTCGATACTGAACCACAGATGAAGGTTGTCGATTGAGAAGACAGTCTCTATAGGTCTGATGTTTTAGCTGTCTTTGAGCTGCTCTTGCGATTCCTTTGGCCGTTTGTTTCTCACCACACTCGCTTAAAATGGAATACATTTTGGAACGAAGTCCTATGAACTCCAAAGCAGATTTTCCGTTAAGTTCATCCTTAAAGTAGCCGATCTTCTTCTTGTTAGACACATCGTGTAGGGGATGATCTGATGGGTAGTCAGAAAAGTCAAAAAATCCCTTTAACTGCTGTAAGTCAGCAGTGAGATTTGGGGTGGTGAGTCCATAAGTGAGTGAATCTGTGTCGGTGAATAGTAGGCGGGCATTACTTCCATACTTCTTCATGATGACATTATAGTGGAAATCATACATTAAAACCTTGCTCAGTTCTAAGATGGTGAAACCAGCATAAATGGGTCTATTAAGTGTGAGACTTTTAACTTTTCTTTGTACTGCTGTCAAGCTGTTATCAAACTCTGTAAAGGCGTGGAAGGCAGGAGACACGACCAGTTTCTTGGCTTTATGCGGGTTGTTCACCAACTGAACATCCACTCTATTCCTCAGATTTTCCATAGTTTTCCCGAACACCGCATTGTTGAGAAGTTTGAAGAAATCTTTTTCAAACGATGTTTTGGCCAGTTTTCTCTGCTCCGTATTAAATGCTATGTAGTCCTTCAGCCAAGGTTGTTGGTAGAATTTTAGAATTCTATGGACTTTAGTTAGTTTTAGTCCCAAGGAAAGGTAAAGCTTCAGATTACGATAGTGTATAACATAATTCGTCTTTGACTGAAGATTCGGAACGAGTTTCTCGCTGGAAGAAGCTGGCTTCATCTGCATTTCTTTCAAAATGTCGAGGGCGGTAGGAGACAGCATATTTGGTTTTATGGTGAGGCGTTCGGGAGCCAGGGGATAATCATTATGGAGATCGTGGAGTTCAGCAGGATAGTCGAGATCCACTTCTAGGATGAAACCCTCATCTGCATCATCTGCTTGGTCCAAGATGGTTTGAGTAGAGATGTTTTCAGGGTCCACCCACTGAAAATCACCAACAGGTAAATATTGAGACATGGCCCAACCTGAAAGAAAAATCCAATTAAATCCTTCAATATTAACATAGAAGCTAAATAAAAAATGACAGTTTTAAAGTAAATTCATGCTTACCATAGAGGTTATTGGCATCCAGGTACAATATATGTTTCTTCTCCTCAGCAGCATTATATTCAGGACAGCCTGGATGGTTTGCCTGGTTATGACGATGGGTGATGAAGGAGACTCCTCCTCGAATACCCTTCTCTATGAAGAGGTGCATGTCAATGTCGGTGAATAAATCCAAACCGACATCTGACATCTTGAGAGCGGCTTGCCACGCTAACCCCGGAGACGTCATCATGTGAGCGGCGTCTAGCTGGTAAAAGTCTAGAGTTAGGCGGCGGAAATTCTCAAAAACATCAGAGAGGAGGAGCACATCCGTCTTCACGTACAGGTCGTGATATTCGCCAAGGTCTTTGATGCCGAAAGCTTCCCAAACAACTTGAGCGTGATCATAATCTGCATCGGTGATGGAGGAGTTTGTAAGGGTGCTATAGAAGGCTTGCTGAGGTGGCAGAGATGTTTCTTGAAATTTAGTGAACGAGTCCATGTACTCATAAGGGTACACTCCCTTCTTCAGCAAGAGATCTAAGGAAAAAATAAAAATTAAATGATATTGTTAAGAGAACATTTATATAATATTAACATTGACTATATTACGTATCATGGTTAGATGCGATAGAACTCTTCAAAATGTTAAACTTGTCTCTCTCCAGATTATCGACAAGTTTCTGAAGTGATGCGTTCAGAAACTGGAGACTGTCAATAAACTGAAGAGTCACCGGAATCTTGTCAAGTTTCTTGGTGATGGAGAAGGAGATGTATTTCTCCATTGTTGTAGGGATGACTCCAATGTCATGATCAGCCACTTTCCCTAGCCCCTGCATGATCAAATGCGCGTCATAATTCTTCAGGTTGTGGAAGACGCAGGGAATCATTTTCCGCAACCTGAAGGCAAGGTTGCATTCATTGTGGAGCACTTGACGGAACTGACCGGTCAAGTGATCGTGGTCGTTCACCCGATCAGTTCCTAGTCGGCCTTTGCAGAGGCCGCAATGAGTCGTTGCGTTGATGGTAATTTGATCCTGTGCAGTGATCTTCATGGGGATGATGGTGGTCAGCTTCACCGCCAGCTCGTCCTTCTCTGCAATGATACTACTGATGAAGTGGTCCACTGCATCTTCTCCCCTGTAGACAGAGATGGGTTTGGTCGGCTTACTATCTGGACCTACTATAACGTACGCGTATCCACAGGGGACGTGGGTAGCTGTCTTCATAGTGGAAGTGGAGGTGGTGTCATCCAACTTCTCTACAAGGGCCTCAAAGTCCGCGTATATGATATACGGGACTTACTGGGTGAACTTGTACTGACTGAATTTCAGCACACAGTCCTTTGGAGTCGGCATCTTGATGTGTTGGGGTGAGTGCTCGTTACAGTACGGGGCATGTGCTTTGAGAGTCTCCTCCTTGGCAAAACGATGCAGACAAGAATAACAGTAGAAGCGCTTTCCATTATGCTTAGTGAGGTTGGTGAGAAGCCTGGACGTACTCTTAATTAGGCAATAATGCTGCCTCTCTCCTTCTATGATGTAGAGGAGGTTTATAACCTCAGGATCCTCCCTCTTAGAGATATATAGAGGTAATATCTCATCATCTTCATAGCCGTAGACGTTAATGCGAAGGTTGTTCAGTGCCTCCACAAAACGAACTTTGCAGGGTTGGACGGGACAGCTTACATTTCCCATTTTGAGCTCCTGCTCGTATTCTGCATAGTGGTCGACCCTATACGGATGATCTGTATGAGCAATGGGATGAAGAGCAGCCAGGACAGACCAGATGAAACATTTACTGTCTTCATTCTGGATGTTGAGGACGGCCTTCTTTGCTGCCAACTTGTTGGGCAACTTGAAGTGGCTGGAAGGGGCTAGAGGTTGGTATGTGGCAGTCTTCACCTCCAAATGAATAATTTCATCGAGGACCCATCCAGATCCCCGCTCAATGAATTCATCGAAGGAGGACTTGATTTTGGCGAAGGCTTGGTCGATGTGTTCAGGGAGGACGCTGTCATCCAGCTCCATCTGCACCTTGCTCCGGAAATAGGGTGTGGCATATTCCTCGTCTCCCTCATCACTCTTACGAATGAACCGGATTTTAGACACAACATACCACTTGATGGCCCTCTTCTCTCCCAACTCCTTCTGCAGCACATCCTGAACTTGGGGAGGGCTTTCCCTAATGAAGAGAAGCAGGTCTCCAACTGCCTCTTCACTCGGGAATAAATGACGGGTGGCAAAGACATCGGACGTCTTCACCTCTACTCTTCTCCTTCTGGGCGTAGGGGATGCAGGTTGAATTCCTCCTACTTGAGCAACTCGAAGGTGGGTGAGCAGATGTTGCTGAACATGGTCCTTACGTCCGAAACTCTTCCCGCAGTCAGGACAGGCATGAGAGGTGGCGGATTGATGGGTCTTCATGTGTCTTGTCAGATCGGAATTACGTGTGAAGGACTTCTGACACGTTCCGCACATAAAGTCTTTCTTGTCAGTCTGGACTTTCAGATGTTGTGTAAGGTTGTACTTCTCTGTGAATGTCTTGTTGCATACAGTACAAACCTGTTGACAATAAAACTTTGATAAGTTTCGAGAAATTATTTCACTTTAATACTAAATATATTATTTAAAATTAAATTAAAAAAAAAAAAAAAAAAACTTACATAAGGTTCAACATTGGAATTTATAACATTTGAAGCTTGTGCAAGATGGATGGCACGAGAGGGTCCAGCAACAGATACCTGAAAAATTTATTTAACATTTAAATAAGCTATTTTAACATATTCTTAACAGTAGTTTATCCTTTGAATGTAATACTTACAGTTTTCTGATGGATTTTCAGATGACGATTAAGATGTCCCTTATGATTAAAGCCCTTCTGACAGATGGTACAGACCTGTTGAAAATAGAAATTTTGAGTAACATATCTTTGAAATGTTAAAGTTATTTTTATTTCACTTAAATGATAAAAATAATAGTTACATGCAAGTTTTGTGAGGTGGACGGGGCATTAGAAGGTCCAGTAGCAGTAGGTTCAACAACAACCTCCTAAAATAAGATATTGAGAAATTATTCAAAGTTTTTTACGTCAGTGAAAAATCGGGCATGAATTTGGGGCGACTTTGAATAGTTATAACATTGAAAATTACTAAGTACAAAAGCAATAAAAATTTTGGCGTGAATTTGGGGCGACTTTGAATAGTTACAACATTGAAAATTACTAAGTACAAAAAGAAAACAATAAAAATTTTGGCGTCAATTTAGGACGACTTTGAATAGTTACAATATTGAAAATTGCTAAGTACAAAAAGTAATGAAAATTTCAGCGTGAATTTGGGGCGACTTTGAATAGTTACAACATTGAAAATTATTTTTTATAAAAACAATAAAAATTTTGACGTGAATCTTATACTAATATTCAAGTGAATGACATTTAGAAAAAATACCAAGTACAAAAGTAATACAAATTTTAACGTGAATCTTATACTAATGAATGACATTTAGAAAGAAAAAAAGTTTTAAAGAATACATTATTGACATGAATTTCAAATATAATTGAGAAAGTTTTAAGTGAAGAAATCAATTATGCAACATTAAATAACACAGTTTAAAATTTATCTTAGACATTAAACATTCATTTCAATAAATTCATCTACTTAAAAGAAAGAAATTTAACCTTATTTAAAGAATATTCTTTAAGATACATAGTAAGTAATTTTAAAAGTTTAAAATAAATACAATCTATAAGCATTCAAACATAATTTAAAAATATATTACTAAAAGAACACTTACTTGGTCATTAGGACTAGAGACAACGACATCCATGGGAGAAGGAGAACGTGATGATGACATTATAAATAACTGAAATTGAAAAAATATATAAATATCGAAAGAAAACATACATTTTCAATATAAGTTGGAAATAATTTTTATGTAATACTTGAATCGACTACTTTAACATGATGCGATTGTTAAGCCTAACAAATGCACGCGGTACTTAAGCCTAACAATGCACGCGGTACTTAATCTAGCAATGGCATACGATAGCCCATTTCAATATATAAATTTAACCCATGATAAATAATTTCAGTTCAAATAATTTGTCTACTCATATTAAATAATATACATACATCTTAAATTTACTGAACGGATAACTTAAACCTTTAACATATAATACAGAAAAAGATTGGAATGCACGCGATTCTTTACCTTAATACATATAGTAAAATAATTTAACATTTAAATACACATGTTACTTAAAACATTTGAATATACATATTACTTAAAAGATACTAACATTTCACAAATAATAAAAATTCACTTACCGAATAATTCAGACGAAATCAGTAAAAAGCTAAAGTAGCAGCAAATACGATAAGCAAATACTAAGCAAACACGATAAACGTCTTTCGTACTCAGGAATCTAAGTAGAAATGGCAAGACGGCAACCGGTAGCGTCTATATATGAGGGGTGATCACGTGACTTCACCACCGACCAATCAGGTTTCGCGCTAGAGGGCGCTGCTTGGTTCTAACCGGTCAGAGCGGGTGGGGAGCGAAACTAGGCATGTTTCAACATGCTTCAACGCGTTTGCGAGTTGAGTTGTAGTGTAACGATCTTGCTTGAAACAGTTAAAGTGATAGATAATTTGTTCGTGACATCATAGTGTAGCGAGGGGTTTTTTAGCGTAGACAGTTGTTGCAATTGGAGTAATTATGAAATTTATTAAATATGAAGATAATATTTAGTAATAATTATCTGATTTTATTATTATAAAAGATAACTTGTAGAAAAAAGTTACGGCATGAAAATATATATATGTATATATATATATATATATATATATATATATATATATATTTTTAATAAAGTTATTACATGTATTGTGTTAACATTTGACATTTAAGATGCTTTAAGGTAATGACGGTTTTAAATATGAGAGAGAGTTTTTTTTTTGTTTTTTTTTTTACTTTTATTATTTGAGTCATGGTTTGAACCTTATGTTAAAATGGCTTCAAGGTTCAGTTACCGGTCGCTTTAGTAACTAAGCTATGAAGCCATATTCTTTATAAGATAATGCATCTAGTCGAATATATCAGTTGTAAGTATGACTTTACCAAGTGAGGTTGTGAATGCTGCATACTTCTACATTTGCTTATGTGTAGCGCTATCATTCATTTATTATATGACTGATAGTGATCGATTCGCTATCGATTTTACGCTTCGTCTCAATGAAACCGGAAACTTATCTATTTCAATGTGAAAATGTTAAGACTTAGGATACAGATAAGAGTTAATAAAATTTCTTGCTGTAATGAATGCGACGTATCAAGACCCGGGTCATGTAGCAAGTTTCGGTGGTATCGATGCATTATACCGTGCCTCAGGAAGAAAGATTCCCAAGAAAACGATACAGAAATGGCTAAAGGGGGTGGATGCGTACACTCTACACAAGCCCATTCGTCATAAATTTCCTACGAATCGGGTGATTGTTTATAACATTGATCAGCAATGGCAAGCGGATTTGGTGGATATGTCAAGTCTTCAAAAGTTTAATGATGGTTATCGCTTTATTTTGAGTTGTATTGATGTGCTATCAAAGTTTGGATGGCTAATTCCTCTGAAATGAAAGAGAGGTATAAATATTGTTGAGGCTTTTCAAATAATATTCGATCAAAGATCTCCGAAATCACTTCAGACTGATCAGGGAACGGAATTTACGAATAAGCTATTTCAGACCTTGTTAAAAAAGAAGGGGATTAGATTTTTCACGACATATAATTTGTCAAAAGCAAACATAGTCGAGCGTTGGAACAGAAGTATTAAAACTAAAATGTGGAAGTACTTTACTGCTAAAAATACGCATAGATACATTGACATATTACAAGATTTAGTGAGAAGTTATAATCATACTTACCATTCAAGTATCAATCGGGCTCCCGTGGAAGTGAATGCTGAAAATGAACAAGAAGTGTGGTTTACGTTATATGAAGATATGGAGAATTTACCTAAACCCAAATGCGTATTTAATGTAGATGATGTAGTTCGCATTTCGAAGAAGAAATTAACCTTTGAAAAGGGGTTGAAACGATTTGGACGGAAGAATTGTTTGTCATAACAGAGTGTGTCAAGAGACAACCTGCAGTGTATAGAATGACAGATTTATTAGGAGAATCTATAAAAGGGACGTTTTATACACAAGAGTTGCAAAAGGTTACAATAAAAGATGAATTTCCAATTGAAAAAGTTTTAAGAAAACGCATGCGTAAAAAGAAAATGGAATATTTTGTGAAATATCGAGGATATCCCGACAAGTTTAATCAATGGATTCTTGCTTCTAACTTATTAGCCCTATAAATATTGATGGCACACGTTGCAAGACTCATTTGTCATCATGAGTTTCTACATAACACTTATCTCGGATAGTTCCATGTCCTATTTCCCTGAAAACAAAATTTTCCATTTTATTACTCGCTTACCCATACCAATTGAACTGAAAGGAGAATGGGAAGTTGAAATCGTAGAGTTTTTATATCCGCATACTTTTGGTATAATGTGAATCATCAAAATAATTTAATCGGGTTTGAAACGGATGGAAAGTTAGAGGTAGGAAGAAGAATACCCCCGGGTTGTTATGAGACGGTTCCTGATATTTTAAAGGCTATTTATGTGAAAGAACATGATGATAAAATTGTTACAAGTTATAATGCTGTAACGAAACGTGTACAGATATCTGTGAAAAATAATGCGAAACTCATATTATATCAAGGACTTGCTGAAATGCTTGGATTTGAACCTATGGAAATAACTTCGTTTGATGCAAGTATAGAAACAACTGTTGTTGGTCCATTCGTAGCTGACCCCTCTGCACATTATCGCATATTGATGATTTATACGGATATAGTGGAACCACAAATTGTGGGAGATGTCTTAGCACCTCTCCTTCGAGTGGTTAGAGTGAGAGGACAAGATGGTGAGATGATTAGTGAACAGTATGATAGACCGCACTACTTATCTGTAAAACGGAAAATGATTGAGACTTTGGAAATCGTTATAAGGACGCACGCAGGGTATTTAACGCCATTTGAACGTGGACGCTCGTACGTGAAGTTACACTTTCGTCAGAAATCTCTCTCATGATGTATGTCCCCTATCAGTGTTGTCAAAAATCTTTTGAAGATTATTATGTGCAGCAGACGGGAAAAGGCTTGAATTATTACCAAGGAAGTTCTTATCAGAGAGGATACGGATTAGGAGGTCTATTCAGATCATTTTTTCGTGCCGCAGCTCCGCTACTGAAATCAGGTGCTAAAGCTATTGGGAAACAAATGTTTCACAGCGGTGTCAACCTGATGAATGATGTTTCTCAAGGTCAAGATTTTAAAATGGCCGCCAAACGAAGACTCAAAGAAGCTGGAAATGTGTTAACAGATAAAGCCGCCACCAAAGTTAAGACTATGATTGGGAATGGAAAAAGACATAAAAAGCGTATGCAGAAGAAAAAATCAATCATTCCACGTTCAGCCAAGAAGAAGTGCACATCGCATGATATTTTCTCCTAATGGCTTCCTTCATCTACAAAGACTCTGCTCGTTGCGTCAAGTCGAAATTGGATTTATTTTCAATTCCCCCAACCCAGACCGTTATCGAAAAAGGACAATTTGTCGAATTTCATCCCCTTTCAAGTGCACGAGATGGTGGACCGATTGAATTTTCAATATCAGGAAGTAGTGAAGAATATGTGGACTTAGCTGCAACCTTTTTCTTCATTCGCTTTTCAGTCAAGTAGACGTTAGTTTAAACGAGAGAAATATTTCTTCCGCAAGCAACACTTATCCTTTTAGAGCCTATATAGAGACATTATTAAATTATGGAGAAGATGCCAAGAAAAGTTTACTTTCCTGTGAAGGATTCTACAAAGATACGCAACCTGATATCATTGACCCCATAGATGAGAATGCTGATGCTGGATTGAAGACACGTTACAATCTTATCAAAGACAGCCAGACAGTTGAAATGATTGGTCAACTCCACTGTGATATTTTTCAACAAAATCGTCTCATGATTAACTTGGTGGATATCAAAATTAAAATGATACTCAGCAAATCCTCATTTTGCTTAATTTCAACCAAAGTGGATGGTGATTACAAGATAGTTCTAGAGCATGCTTCTATGTTTATAAGAAAAGTGAAGGTGAGCCCTGCCGTTGCTATTGGACATGCCAAGGCTTTGGAGAAGACATCGTGCAAATATCCAATTGATCGAGTGATTTGCAAAACTTATAGCATTGCCAAGGGGAGTTGGTTCTTTTTACAAGATAATGTGTTTCTTGGACTCATGCCAAAACGTGTCATTCTCACCTGTTTAGGAAATGCTGCAATGAATGGGCAATATTCAAAGAATCCATTTATCTTTTCTCACCACCTATTTACGTAGATGGGCAACCGGTTCCCTGCAAGCCTTTAGAGCTTAATTTTGATTCCAACAACTACGTTCGGGCTTATCACAATTTATTTTCCGGATTTAATCATGATAAGGGGATTTACTTATCTCAAGAAGAATACGCCAGGGGACATGTACTTTACGCATTTGATCTAAGTCCTGATCTTTGCGACAGAGAACATTTTAATCTGCAAACATCAAGGAAATTTACGTGTGGAAATTAAATTTTCCGAGGCTATTGTGGAAACTTTATCAGTGCTCGTTTATGCAGAGTTTCAAAACGTGATTGAAATATCCAAATCACGTCACGTGGTGTGTGACTTTCCGAATTAATGGATACCCTACAAATAACCAGAATTCTTTCTTTAAATGCAAAAACCAAGAATATATTCTTGGGTGTTTTCTCAAGTGATCAATTACCAACATATGTTCGAAACTTTCCAGTCTGTTTTATTGCTAACACTGACAAGTCCAATCAAGAAGGTACCCATTGGGTGGCTTTTTATATAGAATCACCTACAGAAATATGCTTCTTTGATTCGTTCGGAAACCCACCGTCTTATTTTCCCGGAGGAATATCAAGTTATGTAAAGCGTTATCGACATGTAGAGTTTAATCCTATGATACTTCAATCGAATGCGAGTTCCGTGTGTGGACAATATTGTATTTTTTATTTATATTCTAAATGTAATGGACGTTCTATGAACGATATTCTCTTGTCTTTTATACCCAATCAAATATGTAATGATATCAAAGTGCATCATTTTGTAATCAAGCACTTTAGAATTGTAGCACCATTTTATCAATAAAGAAAGTATTTAAACAGTAACACTATGTCTCGTCTCTCATTCAACATGGAATTTCCAAAGTTGCAACATCCTTTTACGATGGTAATCGCCGGTCCAACAGGATGCGGTAAAAGTTATTTTGTGCGGGATTTGATAAGTGAAAAGCAGGGGATGTTTTCAATTGTTCCCGATAAGATTGTTTGGTTTTATGGAATACATCAATCCTTATATGATGAAATTGATAATGTGACATTTGTAGAAGGTCTACCTGCGACATTTAAAGAATTTTTGGGTGAGAATACACTCTTCGTAATTGACGATTTAATGACAAATGCTAACAGTCATTTAACTGATCTTTTTACAAAAGGTAGTCATCATTTAAACCTGAGTGTTATCTTCATAATACAAAATTTTTTCTACAAAGGGAAAGAAATGCGTGACATTACATTGAATGCACACTATTTAGTACTGTATAAAAATAGACGAGACTTGAGTCAAATTTCACATCTAGGAAGACAATTATTTCCTCGACATGTCAAGTTATTTCAAGAAGTCTTTGAAGATGCAACAAAAAACCTCTATTCCTATTTATTTATAGATTTACGTGCCGAAACACCAGAGGAGTTGCGCTTACGTACCAAAATTTTACCTACTGAAAGACAGATCGTGTATCAATTTAAATGATATAAAAGTGAATGACTTTGAAAATAAGTATCATTTAGCAAGATGACGCTTAAGAAGGAGCAACTTAATCAATTACGACTGTTGCAAATTTGTCCGTTAAGGTTACGAAAAACGTTATTAAGTAAACTCAATAAGAACTGTATAAAAGCCATATGCGAATGTTGCATTAACACATTGAATGGAAATATCCCATTGACTGCACGACAGAAGAAAACGCTCTCTAAACATAAGAAGATATTGCGTCATTTAAGTAATCGTAAAGTGTCTTTACCGAAAAAACGTCAAGTCATTTTACAGAAAGGAGGTTTCCTCAACATACTTATTCCTGCAGCCTTGAGTGTTTTAACTACATTATTTCATGGCTCAAATTAAGAAGTTTGCTCTTATACCCGAGGAATTGGTGACAAAACATACTGTTTCCAATAAAAGACTTAGTGAGCTTGATAAGGCAATGATACAAATTTTACATAGTGACTTACCTGATCATGAAAAATTGGTCCTCTATCATGAACTGTTGAAGAAAAGTTTAAATCTGCAAGAATTTAATAATTAACGTTCGAACGAACAAAGTAGTAAGACAGCTGAAGAGAAGAAGGAAGAAGTGGAGAAAATAGAAGATAGGAGGAAAGCTGAAGAATCTGTGAAAGTAGAAGAAATAAAGAAACTTCAAAAAGATGATAATTATCAAGAACTTATATTAGCATCACTTTCTAAACCCATGCGAAGAAAAGCTGAAAATACACTTGCTCTCATCAAGAATCAACCTGATATCTTATCATGGAATTCCAAGGGTCAAATCTCCATTCACGGAGAAAAAATACCAAACTCTAACATTATCGACTTTTTCAATTATATGTACAATACCAAAAGTAATGTATCACGGAAAAGTTTATTTAATACTGTTTTGAAAGATTTAAATGTTCCGAAGCAGTTTATCGGAAATAAGAAGTTGTTAAAGTCACCTGTAAAAATTATCCAAACAAAGTTGAGACGAAATGTAAAACCACCTAAAAAGTGGGAAAATTTATGATTCAATAAAGTGATATTGCTTTAACATTTTTTCTATTATTCCACATAAGAAAATCATACACACATATTTCCATTGAATAATTTTTATTTACAATTTCAAATAATCTTTCAAAGCACCATATGATATACATTTAAAGAAATCTTCATTAAAGAATTGTATGACATTTTTACATTGTAAGGTTTCAATCACATTTTTAACATTAAGTACAAGTATAGCCTCGTCTCCAACACACCAAGATTGATCTTGCAATGAAGTAGTTATACAGGCATGATTTCCTTGCGAGGGGTCACCAATAGCACAAGCATCACAGCGAAACAATTTTAAAACATTACTTTCTAATTCACATCGAAAAGCACAAACATATTCATGAAATAAGTCTATATTGGGTGGTATATTTACATTTTGAACACAATAATTAAGAATTTCAACTCGCAGTAAATTTATAAGAGACTCCTTGATGGTTTCACGTATTTCATGCATGAGATCTCTAATTTTAGCAAGATTATTTTCATTTACTTTTAAGGAACTTTCCTTAAGTTTAAAATAAAAAAGTTGTTTTAAAACTAACTCACCCTTATGTGATAGAATCAGGAGTTGATTGTTACACACAACGCTACTAGCTACGTATTTCGTGTTCACGTGTAAGAGTTTGTTATATTTGTCCTGAAAGGTATCCATGTTCATCATTATTTTCTGAGTACTTCCTTGACTATTATGTTGAGACATGTGGATGAAAAGATGAGAGTCATATTGATGAAGGGACCCTATGAAACCAAATCCAAGGTTCCATTCCTTGAGGCATTCACTGGTTTTCTTTACAGAGGCATAAAGGCGAGTCATCCAGTCGTCATCGGGAATTGTTTCTTCTTCGACGATCACTTCATCCGATGATCTCTTCCGAGAAAGGGACTTGTGGGGATACTCTACAATGTCTTGCGATCTCGCTACGATGTTCCGGAAAGTGATACTGATTCTCGGCTCCGTCACAGCAGGTTCGGCTGAAATTTCATGGGTCCAGAACTGATTGGTGGGTGGCTTCATGAGAAGGAGAGATCAACTTGGCAACGGAACTTTGTTGGGCTGGAAATCAGGACGGGCAAACTGCATGGTTCTGATAGCTCCGAGACTTAGGGTTGGAATAGTGAAGTCTGGATCCAAGTCTTTTTCGCTGTCTTTATGAGCTCTAATCTTGGCATTTCCATCTGCATAGTAGTTGAAAAGGGCATAGTTGTATTCTTGTCCAGTCTTGTTTTCAACATCCTTCTTAATATCAAGCAGTGTAGAAGTCCATGGCTTGGAAAAGACGCACGTTCCAGAAAAGGCATATTTCACGCCAGTATCACCAAAACCGAGCACTTTCCTTTGAGGCGTGTAACTTTTTCCATTAAAGTTCAATTGGAGATTCTCATACTCGTAGTTCAACAATTTATGCAACAACTGCTGTGATTTAGCTGCATCGTAAAATCTTTCAACGAGTTCAATAGGTAAATCAGACGACATTTTCACTTCAAACTAACAAGCACAACTTCGAAGAAAACAGCAAACGCACCTTCACTTGACAAAATCAGGAGAGAAATGGTGTCTTCGCTGAATACAAGTCCGTGAGTGACGCAGCTCATCCCTTCTGATTGGCTGGCAGTCGAAACAACGCCCTCTAGCGTGAAATCTGATTGGTTAACACCTATCCACCTTTATCGCCGTGTAATATCCGGTCCCAAGCTGTTCAAACCTGTTCAGACAGAATGAATCATCCGATTAACACCTGCTCGTATCTAGATCTCTCACAAGATGTTTCCATACCTTAAATGCTAAATCTTAACATATAATGACGTCATACTCACTGTGACGTCACTAGTAAAAATATCTATAACTCTAAGTTATTCGTTTACAAGCAGCCCTAGAACAACTGAACTCCATTTAACTGGAAACAAAAACTAAAAAGTATTGCCACCGATCAAAACTTTGATATAAAACAAATTATGACGTCATATCCACTGTGACGTCACGCAATAAAAGCCTATCACTCTAAGTTATTCACTTAGAAGCAGTCCTAGAACAACTCAACTCCGTCTGAAAGATAAACCGAAACTAAAAAGTGTTGCCACCACTCAAAACTTTGATATAAAACAAATTATGACGTCATATCCACTGTGACGTCACGCAATAAAAACCTATCACTCTAACTTATTCACTAAGAAGCAGTCCTAGAACAACTCAACTCCGTCTGCTAGATAAACCGAAACTAAAATAAGTGTTGCCACTGATCAAAACTTTGATATAAAACACATTATGACGTCATTCCCACTGTGACGTCATACACAAACAGCTTATAACGAAACCGAAACTAAAACAGCAGCAGGAGAGGAACAACTCAACTCCACTTCCGGTCACGTGCCTTCCGGCGACGTCATATCCGGTGATATCACTTCCTGTGACGTCATATCCGGTCAAGCCCACTTCCGGTGACGTCATCGTCCCTCGTCCCTTGCGCATTGCGCCCTGGCTCAGGACTCTCCTTTTTTACCTACTAGTGGGGTATTTTTTCTTTGCTGGATCCTATGAATGGGACATTTGCAATGTTCTTGGCAATCCCACGTGGGGCCAACAGGCCCATTAATCCCCCTTCACAGTTTATGAACCTATTCGTTCTATAATATTCGTGCTTGTGTAGCACATCTTCAAAGATACAGAAAAGCTCACGTTAAATCCAAAAATTTATTACACAAATTAAAATAATTATATCTTTTGATATTAAACATCATACTATTGGGGCGTATTGGGATATAGTATCAAACCGTCGATCTTAAATTTACGGCTGCCCAAATTTTCAAAAAAAATAAATAATAATAATTATAATAATAAAATAAATTAATTAGATTTTAAAATAATTATTGTTAATAATAAAATATTTCTAATAATTTATTAAATAATTAATTTGAATTATTAAATAATTAATTTTAATAATTAAATAGTTTTAATAATTAAATATTTTAGTGTTTTTAAATATTATTTAATAATTTCAATAATTAAATAGTCTTATTTATAAATTAATTTTCATAATTCTATTGTTATAGTTCTAGTGGGAGGGATTGGGATTTGGATGCATGCAACGTTTTAGGAAAACGTTAAGCAAGCATTAAAATAACATTGCAAAAATGTAGGGGTGTGGAACATCGCACAACTTTCAATGACACTATAATACTGACGTAGATTTTGTGTCACTTACCGATTTTATATTTTCATCATTCATTTAGAAAAAAGGGTCAGTTTGGCGATATTTTTTGCGATAATTCTTATATGGGTCTTTAAAAAAAAAAAAGAAACGTCGACATTTTGGTGTTTTTTTTGTCATTGTAATAAGTATCTCCAAAAATATCGCCAAACTGGTCATTTTTTTTTAATTAAGGAACATATGAAAATGAAAACGGTAATTTACACCAATCCATGGCAAACATAATTGAAGGGACCAGTATTAAGTGTAATTGAAAGTTGTGCGATGTTCCATACACCTAGTTTTATTACATACATTGTTGGTTTTTTTTTATTGCTTATTTCAGTAACATTTGAATGGGTCTAAAGAATATGTCTTATTTTCAAGAACAATTAACATAATAAATTGAAATAATAAAATAAAGCATATTTTTATAACAACGTGCAAAAAATTAAACCTTTTTTTAATAATTTTGAATAAAAAATAGTGGCGAAATTAGCACTTTTTCGCACACCTCGTGTTCAATATCACCATACATCATAGTCTTCGAATTGAAATGACATGTAGTCTGAAAAAATTCAGTGACTCGAGTAACAACGTTAATAAATAAATATATGTATTAAAAATATTTTTTGCCCGTGATTATAAAAAGCATCGTATGCAACTAGTGGGGAAAGTAATACTTTTTCAAACTCGGTAAATTATTTGACTCGTGCTATCGTACTCATCAAATAAGTGTTTTACCTCGTTTGAAAAAGTATTTCTTTCCCCACTAGTTACATAAATAACTATTTTTTTATTAGAAAAAAAAAAAGTTCAAAACTTTCGTAGTATGCAAACGTGAAGAGTTAAGAATATTGAACTCTTATTTCTTCCAAATTCAAATTTTAGAAATAATTAACTCAAGCTTAAACATGAAATGAGATTTTACAAATTCTTTTAATCTTGTGAAGAATCATATGAAGTTTTATTGTAAAAGTGGAAATATTGTTTAGGTGAGATTAAAATTCAATGTATTAGGAAAAATTTAATAGGTAGATAGAATAAAAATAGAAGAAGAATTTTCCATAACTAGTTGTTGAAAAGTTATAAAAAGAAGAAAATATTTCAGCATAAAAATTAATAGAAAAAATGTAGAAAACAAAAATTTTCAATTTAGAAACATTAAGAAAAAATACAGAAAATGCTTTATTTTTATTAAGTATTTCCCATAAATTAATAGTTTACTCTCAAAATCAGAGCGTTTCGTAGCAGAAAACGTTGACAAAAACCCAAGGAGGACAAAGACAAAACCCCACGTGACAACCTGCCCAAACACCTTTGGCGCACTTCCATTCTATTTGGCGACAGCCTCAAACCGCTTTCCGATTGGGCGTTCGGAAACTTTCTACTCCGGCAACCTCCCCGTCCCGTCTTATTTCCAAACAGAGCAATATTCGGTTAGCAGATAGAACGAAAGTTGCGTCGTCACGCGAACAGTCACTGCAAAGAAGGGAAAGGTCGGGGCGAAGGAGGTATGATCCGTTGCTGAAGGCCCTCTACGAATCAAAAGTGACAAAACAAAGCGAAAAAAAGAACCTCATCCAAATATGTCCCAGCAACAAGATGTCATCGAACAGAAAGGCCCCAACCAAGTGGTTCACATCCGCAGCGACTCCGAAACTAAGCTGGACGAACTGTTCAACGCAGTGATCCGGCCGAAGGATTATCAGGTTCCACTCACGGTACCCATGCGACTGAGGAACCTGCCCCCCTCGTTCTTCCAGCAGCCAGAAAAGACCTCTAAGTCGCCATCACACTCCCGTGAATCCTCCCAGGACAACACAGTATACCCCCATCAGCACAGTGGGCTGTCGATCCACCATCCGCGGGCACACTCGTCCCCGGCCTCACTGCAGCAGGGGGGCTATGGTGGATCCAAGAGTGGAGGGCCACCTCCCCCGCATCAGCATCTCAGACAGAGGAGCTATGGGGATCTGCTTGATGACAATGCCCCTCTGCCCCCGGGATGGGAGATGGCAAAGACGTCGGCGGGTCAGACGTATTTCTTGAAGTAAGTCTTTTTTTCTTTCTTTCTTTTCTGTCCGAATTGAAGTGCAAGCTATATCAGTTTTTTATGTTATATACAGTGGTTCAATGTCAAATATAAAAGTAGGGGATCATTATTTAACGAATGTAAAAATTTTAATAAAATCCGACTTGGGAGAGTTAGAAGTTTGACTATCTGCTATGAAAATTAAGAGGTCTCCTTTTTAAAGCGACATCCCGAAAGACCTCCCCCGCCCCTTTGACAATCAAATTCCTCTCACTAGAAACAAACTTTGTAATGCTCAGCTCTTATGTAGATTTTAGCACCACAAAATATTCAATCAAAATCTAACTTTTAAGTCGAGAAACATATTCCTGTTTTAATGTGAAGTCATATGCAGCTGACAAAAAACTTTTGTATGAGAGCAGGAACTCCTACCAAAAATCAATTGCCTTCTGTCTTTTAGAATCGTTCGCTTGAACCACTGTGGCAGGCAAACTGCTGTACTAGTTTGCAAGATGTCTTGGGTTTAATTTCTCTCACGAATGTGCTATAATCCCTAATTTGAAAATGAATAGACAGCTGGAATTGAGATAGTCTTGTGTCAATTGTTGAATTGTATAGTAAGAATTTTTATGTTGTCTCCAATTTAAATTGCAAGTGCTTTGTATATCTTTTTTTAAAAAAACCAGAAATGGTTTCCACTTTAAAACACAGATAATAATATTTCAGTGCAGTAGTAGAAGTCCATAGTAAAGCTCTGGCCAAATTAAACTCATATATGACAATTTCTGTTGGAATAGCAAAAAGTGAGTGACTCAAGTGGACAATTTTCCACTTTTGTATAACACTATACAGCATAAATTGCAAATGGACATCAACCAGAGAACCATTTTAATTATCTAGGAAACTTATTTTGTATTGTTGAAAGCACATGTAGATTTTTTAACCCACATTTGAGAGTCTGCTATGCAATTCTTATCTCCTTTACTCCTTATTGAATATAGGGTTGTTGGTAAGGTAGTGTTGTCTGATTGAAATTATATTATTATTTGTCTAACATTAATTTGTTTTTGTTATTTTTGTTACATTTTAAAGGAAATTAATTTAGTTTAAGATAAAATCTGTAAAATTTCTGAAGAATATTGCCATTTTACCAGAAGTATTATTGAATAATAATTGTTTGAGTGTTGTTTTTGAGATAGGAAGGCCAACTGTTAAATTTATAAACCCTTTAGTTCACTTGTATAGTAGTTGCTAGATTTGTAAATTACACAGCCAAGGTGTGTTAGGTATTTTCTTTTGAGGAGGAACGTAAAAAGAAAAAAGTTAAGCTTTACAGAAGAGTAGACTTAGTTAGGGGGAGCAGTATGCAATTATTTTACCTTATATGGTGCTGCCTAGAAAATGAAAGATATTTTTGTTTCAAAGAGGAAAGTAATTGTTAAATATTAGTTGTAATTTATTATTTATTCACAGCGTAAATTTTAATATGAAAACATATGAAAGTATCTGTTTTACATTGAAACTAAGTTTAATTGTAGTAGTTAATTTTAATTTGATTTCAGGTTCAGTTTTGTCATTTAAAATCATATTATTTAGTCCTTTTGTTCGAAAAGGGGCATGTTAGTCGGAAAATACAAAAAAAGGCTAAGCTCAAAATTTCATGCCAAAACATTAAAAAAGATTGAGCAAATGCTAACATTTCTTTGATAGTTCTATATATTTTCCATGCTTGAAATTGCAAAAAAATTTTTCCAAGTTGTTATATCTGCTTTAAAAAATTAAATCTCATAGTTTTAACTTTTCGATACACAATACAAAATTTTGTGAATAACATTTTCATGAAATAACCTTCACTTTACTGAGTTATAATTTCCATTTATTTCGGAGAACTTGTTTGGGAAATTTATTATTTAATCACCTGTTGCTCAGACCACTATGTAGAATTCCCAATCCTACTTTACTTCCAATAACACAAATTTTTAAAATCTTTACTTGCTTTTAATCACTTGCTTGAATTGTTTTAGTTTTTAAATTAAAAAATTTAAGTATGTTTCATTTATTTAAATGAACAGAATAAAGTAATAAATTAAAATCTGATTGTAATTTTATTGAAAATTAATTTAAGAAATGCTATTGAGTTCAGGGGCAACATCTTAATTTTATATTGTGTGTAACTTTTGTAGTGTCCTTATCTATTTTTAATTGATTTTCAAAGGAACTCTGCATTCTGAGACACGAATAATATAATTTATATTCAACATATGTGTAAAACTGCAAAGATGAACATTAAAAAAATCCACTAAAATTAACTTACATTTAGTTTACTATAGTTTCCTTGATTCATTAATTTGTAATACTTGGTGAATACCAAAAGTTAAATGTTTAAAAGCTTATTTCTAGGTAGTTGAATAAATTGTTAGACATTACAGTCTATGTTCCCATTATGTCAATCCAATACAACTTTGTTAATTAAGTTTAATTTTTGTTAGTTTTCCAGTTTGAGTTTTTAAAGTAGAAAGTATCTATGAAAAGTCTAGTGAAATGAAAAAAATTTACTATATTAATCAAATTATTGATTGACTTTCATAATTTCTTTCACACTTCATAATTTCACTTTCATAGTGAACCTGAAAATCAGGGAAGTGTCAGGGAGCTTTCTGATTCTGGAAAAGGATCACAAAGTGTTTATACTTGGACTGCATTATAATTTAATTATAATTAGAACGATTTAGGGCCGTTTACAGTAATCACCAGGTCTTCATAAAATTTTGCATATGTGCCACTAAGGCCACAGGAAAATAATATCTAAAAAGTAATAAAAAAATAGTTCAATTTTCGAGTGTTTTTTAATGCCTATACTTATGTATCCTCCTAACCACCCAATACACTTTTCTCAAACTGTTTATGACTTATATCGCAAAGTAAGTTGTATAAAATTAGTCCAGAAACATTTTATAGAAAAAGTATAAGCACTAATTAGTTAATTCATCATTATAAAGTAATTTATATCATAAATTATTTTAAACGATATTCTTTATGATATTCTACTATAAAAAATACATTTTAATAATTCTAGATAGTAATAAGTGAAAAAAGAGCCTGTACCAGCAAACTCACCAATACATACACCAATACATGATAATACTTCAAAATTATATTTTTATGAAATTGCGCAAACATGACAGCACATTTTAACAATTCTAAGTGATTTTCCAATATCTTTGAAATTTTGTATTTTTTATTGTACTCTAGGAAAAATAAGCAAAAAATTCAAATATAAGAAACATTTAAAAACATATTTAACTGAAATAATAAGTATATTGGAAAAAGACGTTATTGCAAGTTTTTGAAGCAGGGACGAAATATGCCCTGCCTTTGATGGAGCACGGTGGCGATCGCCTCCTTTGGCCCAGTGCTGGTGCCGCCTATGACCCCCACTTGCGAGAAACAAAACAATTTTCATCGTTAATGCAATACAATTCCCCTCATCATTCCGAGATTTTTTTTTTTAAAAGCCTCCCCCCCCCCCCCTCCCCCACCTTTTCTCATCCTCCAAGAATCAATTTAATCAAAAACTCTTTCCTGGTAATAGAACAAATACAATAATACAACACCCCTTTCCCTAACACTTTACTGTTATACAATCTTCCTGAAACCGACTCTAATATTCTGTTTGTGAAAAGCGAAAATAAGAAATAGGGGGGGGGGGGGAAACACTTTAAATAATTAAAGAAATTAATTAAAAAACTAATTAAAATTTTAACATTATATTTGTAAAAATCAAAATTAAAAGGCAAAACTACTTATGTTTAAAATTTCGGAGCTCTACGCTTATGGAAAGTCATTTAAAGAAAAAAAAATTAAAATTAATTAAAAAAAAATCTTATTAAAATTTTAACATTCTGTTAGTGAAAAGCAAAATTCGAAGGCCAAAGCCATTTATGTTTAAAATTTCAGAATTTTACGCATATTGGAAGTCACTGCATGAAAAAAAAAAAGAAGAAAAACTAATTAATTTTAACGCTGTTTGTCAAAAGTACATAAGATTAAAAACTACTTCTGTTTAAACATAACTTTCATTTTAAAAATGCTTTTTTCGTAAATGTATTATATTTGTACCTTTTTAAAATTATCTGTTTCTACATTTGATCTCATTAAAATTTGACTGCATGTTAACGTTTAATTTATTTTTTATAATTTTAATTTGTTTTCCAACTCCTTGTATGCCTTAACAAAATTTCAATAAGGTGCTATTTATTTGCTAATGCAATTGTACTCCGTGCTTTACTTCGTTGTGAAAACTCACAATTTTTTAATAATTGAGAACTCATGATCTTGTTTTAATTTTCCCATTTGGATGAAGAAGTTTTGATTTACAAAGTGTTCCGTTTCTCTTAAAAATTTTTGACGTTTCATTTCTCTTTTATCCCATTTCGAAACATGACTTTTCGTATAAACAGCCCATTTTTACATGGCCACACTGATGCCGAATAACACACCTGTGTTCAAACAACTATTTCGTCCTTACCAGTGTGTGTATTTGCACATCTTCGACCTTACTCTCAATAAATCCGATCTGGCGTCCTTGTCTTTTTGATGTTGTGATGTCATTCCTCGAGCTGAATACACTGTGACGTCAGTCATGTAGGAAATTTTGTCTTTTTTAAAGTCACTCATCCTTAATATAGTTAAATTTCCAAAGATCGTTTGGTTGTTTAGATTCTTTTCATGTTTATCCAGCAAAAAGATTAAAAAATGTGTTTAGTCTAATTCGGTATTTTAAGTTTCAGTAATTGGCAAAATAGCGATTTTTTTTTATTACTTTGAGTTTTCCGAGAAAGCTCAGTAGAATTTTTTTGGATTGGAGTGTACACAGTAGTAGCGGACTAGTATAGAAAAGAATGAATAGTTGTAATTTTGGAGTTTGTCATCAAAATGGACCAGATCTGTTTTAGGAAAACTATTCAAACTTGGCTTTATTTTAAAACACATACAAGGCTTAGTGATTTGTCTGAAATTGTGCTTGTCATGGCTACATGGAAACATGATCGAGCTATGTTCTGACAAATACTACCAAGTACCAGGTGAAATGTACGTAACAAAGTATTACGGTTTTTGAACAGTTTTTTTTTTTTATATTATTAAATCCGATTCTATAGAATCCAATATATTGGTAGGGAAATTGTGAATTGTAGCTTTTTAAGGTTCGCAGTCACTTTTTAACATTCGATTATAGTTCAAGAGAACATGACATCTGTAACCTGTATGGTGCAGTGGCGGCTCATGTACTTCAGCCAGTACAGCCGGGCTGCATCTAAATTTATTAGTTCGAAACTAAAATTATGTATTTTACATTTTTCTAAAATGAAGATCCAATTTCTACGGTAAGTGTAAAAAAATCCGATAAATAGCAAACTTGTTGCCGTAATACTTAATTCAAGAGGGGAAAAAAAACGCTTCCAATCAACCCGAACTGTTGATCTTCCTCCGAACAGCAGCCGAGTTTTCCTGAAACGCGTTTCGGCTGTGACATTGCCATGATAACTGATGAAACCCAACAGAGCCTTTCGCTCCACGTAATGTGAAGCGAGACAGCCAGATGGCAAAGGCGGCCCTAGGTTCATTTTTCAGGGGGGGGGGGGCATTTTAAACTTTAAGTTCGTAAAATGTATGCACTATGTAACCTAATTATAATAAACTAATTGCTGATTAAATGCTTGATTGCAATGATAAGTGTAGAATTTTCTAAATTAGTAATTTTCATTTGATGCAGAATTAAAAAAGTTAATTTAAGCTTGAATTGCTCTCCTGAAAAATAAGAAAAGAGTAAAACAAAGAAATTACAAAAAATAAAAATAGTTAATAATTGTTTTACAATCACACTTCTTTACTCTTTGAAAGCCTAAAGAACAAAATCCAATTTCCTCTGCTTTGTTTTGGCAAATCTGCCTATGACACAGCTCACATCAATGTTTATGTCTCTGTGAGTATGCAACAAGCTAAGTCCTGCTAACCTTTCTTCCCCCATTCTAGCTCTTAGCCACGTTTTCAAGCGTCGAAGGGTAGAGAAACTTCATCAGCAACTTCATCAAGCTTCTTCAGCAGAGGCAACGCTAACTGGTAGTGTTGCCAAAATTTTAAGTAACTCGTAAATAGTAGGATATACATATTTGTCACAAGCTCTCATTGTATCTATGGCAGAAGTGGGGAGCTATTCTTCTTTTTTCCATTTCTCTCTCCATAGTGCTAGCTCACTTTCAATCAGAATAACACTCATTTGTGTCAGTCCTAAAATTGGTATGAACTTCTTTAATAAGTTTTAAAGCTCGTTGCTTTCTGATTCTGTTGGCTTTTCCATATCGGAGGTTGGAATCAGTAATCGAAAGCCAAAACAATCCAAATTTTCTTTTGGAAATCTTCCTATTAGGTCTTCAATTATATTATCCAATAAAGGTATGTAAACCGAGATTCTAAAATACTCTTCTGGTATTTGAGTATTTCTTTTTAGAGAAGTATTTAAAAATGCTCTCATTTTTTCTTTTTGAAGACATATTGTAGATATTCGTCACTAATTACTCGAGGTAAAATGATCACGAAATCTTTAAACAACGAATAAAAGTGTTGCTAGTTCAACAGATATTTTCACAATAAATGGCCTGTCTAAACTAGTTATAACAATAACACAGTACCGATTTCATGCCCAAGTGACAAAAGTCACACACTAGTCCAGACATCACATGTTGAAATTACCCTCGGCGCCATGGTTGCTTAGAAGAGCATGGTTGTTCCAAAAAGGGGCAGAGGCCCCCGGGAAAAAGGAAATCGTCGTTTAGGAGGGGGATGGTCACTACCTGTGTACTTGTGTTGTGTACCGGGTATTGTGTACGTAAATACATTTAAAACCAGGGTTTTTTCTGGGGGGGGGGGGGGGGGGGCTATAATTCTTTGTACTGTAAAGAAAAAATTTACGTTAATGAAATTGTGCTTAAAAATCTGTATTTTCACCGTTTTTTAAACTGGAAATTCTCAAAGAGTTTTGGGATATTTGAAAGGGCTAGGGAGGAAGAGGGAACCCTTCAAGGAGGGGGCCATGGCCCCCATGGCCCCCCCCTTGAAGCCGCCAATGCCAGATGGTGCATTTTGAATGTCAACTCTGGTTACGTGGCACTGGCGTACGTGGCTTTAGCGTAATTCTAAAAGATCACCGTGGTCTTAGGGTACAGATTCCCATTGCACCTGTTTTGACTCCCCCTTCCCCCAGAAACACTTTTCTCATTGTGAGATAAAAACCAACGAGTGTGAAAAACCCAAAACTGGAAATTACGACAATAGCCAACACTTTTAAAATTTACGACCTCTTTTTGAAGGGAGAGGGATAGGTTGAAATACTGAACCAGTTCATTTTCCAAATACTGTGTTCTATCACCAAATACTAGTGATCAAATATGGCCGCTCCTCTAAGTTTTGAATGTCACGTTGGTATGCTGATAAGGGTCTTTGGGGGATGAGAATGCCTCCTGGCAATAGATTCCAGTAAAATGTAAGTATTCCAATACAAATAGAAAAGTTATAAGTTATCAATATAACTTGCATTAAAATACAAATCGTATTTTAGAAATTCATTTAATACGAAATTATTCAAGACAAAAATCATGTGTTTATCAACTTCTTATAAATTATAATAGTCTTCTCGGAGTAACTGGATAGCTGTAGTGATTAACGTCTTTGGCTTTTAAGCTCCAGTCCAAACCCGAGCCATTTAAAATATTTTGAAAAAATTTACAATTTCATAAAATAATTAAGTAAAATTCAAATAAAATATATCTTCCACGATATCTCAAATAACTCGAAAATTTTCTCACAAAATTCAACCATAGCAAAAAAGGACATCATCCACAGAAAAAGGGGAAGCCAACAGTAAATACCCAGCTCTATGGCGCCCCAAAAGTCTTTCGATCGGAACCCAACGTGTAAAATTGACAGGTGACACGCCTCCTTCTCTTTTTCCCTAGTTACCCTCCTTCACAGGTGTTAAAGTACGCCAAAGCCACGCGATGTAACGCATTGTACCCTAAAACCACGATATTTTAGCTGTACGCAAAAGCCACGTATGCCAGTGCCACGACACCATTTTAATAATTATTATAAAATGAAGCATTTAGTTTTTGATACTCTAAATCGCACCTGCTCCAATTCACAATTCTTTCTGCAACCTGATCCAAACTCCCTATTTTTAGCCAAATTGCACTTTTATTGTAATGTTAAATTTTATGTTCAAAAGTTAAAATGGAGCAAATTTTGAAAATATATCTCTAATTTGGCAATATTTTTGAACATATAAATGTAACCGAGTTGGCGAGTTTAGAAATAAGCTGTGTATGTCATATTTTTACTATTAGTAATTGATTTATTAATTACTTGCCAAATTAGAAATGATGATTATAATTAGCTGTTTTCGAAAGAAGGGGGGGGGGGGGGGAATTATAAACCGTTTTATAAGTTATTTCTTCCCAAAATTGCCAATGGTTTCTCAAATTCGTGTGTTCGATTTGTTCCTCCATAGCTTTGACGTACTACTTCCAAGTGACCCTTTTAATTTCTGCCTAAAATGTTTTATACAAACCTTGATTTTTACTTTCTTCTGCATCCGATGCTACTCCTTGCAACACCTGCGTACGTAAAAAAAAAACATGCCACCTCAAAAGAATACTAAGATTTCGAAGTTTAAAATTTTTACAAAGGTTTGACTTGTCCAAGGATCTTAAATCCGATCCGGCCATACTTGCGCATTATATTAAGATGCCTAATAGTTCAAACGAAGGCTTGTTCTTAAAAGTATATGATACTTTTAACAATAAGCTAAGAAAAGAACTCATGTTGCCGCTCGTATGTTTGGGTGCAACTGATTAATTAGAGAAAGAAAACAATGCCTGTTGTCTTGGCGACCTTTACTTCGGTCACGGTCATCAGGTTTGACTTGTAAATAAAAAGTGTGTGTTTTTTTTACAAGGTCGCTTGCACATTTGCATACGGAAATAAACACTTAATGTTTGGTTAGTGCTTTGAAGTAAATTCGTATATCTTATATGTGTTGATAAGATATGGTGTAATATTGGCTGTTATCGAGCTTGATTACTGATAGGTGATTCAAGTTCAATGATAGTGATATCTGACTAACAAAACGCAGTTTTAAGATCAGTTCCCAGTTTTTACGAACAAAAGTTGTCTGTTTCCAAGTGTTTAAAAATGGCTAATTAATTGCTGCACTATGCTAGTAATAGTAAATTAAATAGTGGTAAATTCATGTTATTGAACCTTGTTAAAATTATTTATCTTTGCTTCGATACCAATAGTCTAATAGTGACAAATTCAACCATTTATATATAAAAGTTTACATACATGTCAACTGAATTGGTTATTTGAGAAACCCAGCAGGTCAGTTGAGAGCAATTTTAAGAAAGAAAAAAAAAAAGAAAAAAATTGTTTTGTAACAAGAGGGTGCACCTCCCGCCCAAAACTCCGACCTCTCTTCAATGCTGTGGAAAGTGACCCTTTTGACGCGTTTTCAATTCCAGACTTTTCGTTTATCCACAAGAAATAAAATATTTCGGAAAAGTACAATTTTGATAGAAACAAGTGTCAAAAGGAGTCTGCGAGAACTTCTCAAGTAACCGATATAAGTGCTTATAAGGAAATAGGCAGGTGCTTATAGTTGAAAAAGTAGGAAAATATTTTCTATGTTCTGCCATGGAGGAACCTTAATCTTTTAGATAGGCATCTAAGCAAATGAAAGTGTGATCTCAAGCCCGCTAAATTACGTTTTTTTCTTCTTCTTTTTATAATAAAAAATACCATCTTTTGTCAACCAAACAAACGAAGGCGTCTCAAAAAATATTTCATCTCCGAAATTGTTGGGAAGTTCTCGATTTTTAAGGTTTCTCAACTGTCTGTATACTTAATCACCCGTTCCAAATGACTTTGGAGGTAGATGAGGACTGCAATTTGGTGCTATCGTGAGACCTGCACCCCACCTTTCCTAGGTCATAATTATTTGTAGAGATGGGTGTATTACACTTTAGTTTTAATTCCCACCTACTTCTGAATCCTTTTTCTTAAGTTTCCTTTCTCACGAGCTTGTATTTTACTACAAGTCATTTGAAAGCAACGTTTGAATTGGACGTTTTATTATTATTACCATTCTATTTCTATTAAGAATGCTATAAGTCAATAACTGTCGTCTCTTTTATAATTTATGTATGGGTTATGAATGCATGCAAACTAACGACCATTGTATCCGTTCTTCTGAAAACGATCTAAAAGTTTTGAGTTTCAATAGATATCTTCGTACATGTATTTCTTAATTCGTTTTTCTTTGATAATTTGGGGAACGCATTTCATTCCCCATCTACTTGTTTTGTGATAATGCTTCACAAATTACTGACAACTATATTGATTACTCAAAAAGCACTGATTTGACTCTTGATTTCTGCGTCTTAATGCAGAAACGATAATTTAGAATTTATAGTCATCAGAATTACCAATTCAATGTTTTCAGTTTCAAGAAACCAACAAGAGAAAAATTTTTAGTGCTAAATAATGTTGAAAGATTCTAATGTCAGAAAATAATGTACTTTTAAGTTTAGTTGTTCAGTGCTTAAAAATAGGAAGTGTGGCATGTACTCAACTCATTTCCGAAATTTTCTAAAATTGATGTTTTTCGATGATGAAGAAAATTGATGAATATACTGGCGTTTTTTCTCATGACTGTAAGTTCTTTCAAGTCAGAAACTGTAACTTATGTATTTTCACTCATAAATACCTTTTCAATTTTAATAGATTTTAACACACACAAATGCTTCAGAAGTCTTGATACTGGAAAAGGAATATTAATAGTTATCTGAAAAATATTTGTATTTAGACTTGCATTTTATTTTCATACAGACACTTTCACAGCGTTTGGGCGTTTTTAGTTCTTTTAGGGTGTTCTTCGCGTTTTTATCTTTAAAAAAATTCTTTCGCTCTGTAAGAAAATAAAGCGATTTGTAATAAAGATATTATAGATTTCATATTAAAGGAATTCCACTTGTATATGTGATGTCTCCATTCTTGCAATATATATATAAATAAATGTGATAATTCTGCAATTCTAAGATGTAAATTAAATTCAACCTAGATTTATGTTTGTTTCCTAAATAAAATAACTATAATAAAATCCTTCATACACAGTTCTATTTTTTTGTCCTTCTTTGTGACAGGTAGATCGCCGGTCCCATTAGATATGAAAATCAAGCTACACGTTTATCCACCGACCTTTAAGTATTAATAACATTTGTTAAATAACGCCGACTCCTTATTTAAATTATAATTGCTCTTTTAAAAAAAAAAGAACTTTTGAATTCTAGACCTCATTCTTCACAGCATAGATTGCCGAGATGCGAATTACAGAAACGTTTGCGGTCAGCTTTGTACCCGAAGGAAACGTAATTATAAAAATTCGGTCTCTGAAAGACTGCATTTTAATAGATAGTTGGGATTCCGTCTAAAATTGCAAGTCTAGTTTAGGCCTTGAGCAGCCAACAGCTGCCTATCTAGTTCTAGTAGAAGCATCAAGCAAATGTTGCGAAACTATCCATCAATGTCGAATATGATTGCTTGTCTTTTGATCGTAAGGATTTTTCTAATTGATCAAGTTCTGGTATTCGTTCATTGACATTATTGTGCCGCAGTTAATTTTATTTGGTAGTGTAAAGTTTGAATCGCTTTTCATTAATTTAAGTAAGTGTTCCATTTCGAACAAAGCTTATGCCCTATGTTATGACTGTTGTCGCTACTTCTCATATACATAAGATAAATTTAATGAAAATATTAAAAAGAAAGAAAAAAAATAAGAAAATTGCTTATTGTGAGTAAAATACGCAACACGCGTGACACTCATCAACGCTGAGTTGATGATTTCGATGGAATTTTTAGTCTTCCGTTGGAGGTTATGCATGTTGGTTAAGTCACAGTCAATTATTATAATTTCGTAAAAATAAAATTACACTACTGATCACTGCATATAAATTTTACAAGCATTTGCGTTATTTACCGCTTTTATTTTTCATTAATTTATAAAAGCAAAAATTTATTGCAGCTTAGCTATATTATTGGCGTTAATTCTTACATTGGCCACGGCGAATTTGGTGGGATACTTTTTAATAATTCTTATATTATTATTTCTTGTAAGTGTAAACGAGGAAAGAGTCTTTGAAAGACGATGCTCAACAGAAGAGAATTCTGTGTTAAAGATATTTGTTTTACAACTTTTTAGGCCTTTATCGCATTTTTGCGGTAATTTCGTTGGTGAGGATGTTTAGAGTACCTTGAAAGGCATTACCACAGCGATTCTATGATGACCACTGACAAAGACGGCCGGGCAGACTGAATTTTTTTCTAGACTACTTTTTTTTAACTCGGTGCTTTCTAAAACGTGTAGGAATGTAAGAATTTTTTTTTTCCTAATTGAATGCAATACTTTCAATACGGCAATTGAAATTGAACTAAGGGTGGGGAACATCGCAGAACTTTCAATTACATTTTAAAACGGTACTGCATTTAAGTTTGCCATGAATTGTTTTAATTTACTGTTTTAGTTTTCATCTGTTCCTTACTTAAAAAATGGCTAGTTGTGGTGATGTTTTTGATAGTAATTATTACATTTGCCAAATAAATAAAATTGAAAAAAAAAAAAAAATCCCGCCACAACGGCGAATTTAGCGATATGTTTTTCGATAAATGTTACATTATTATAACTTGTAAGTGCAACAGAAAAGAAACAGTCGTTGATTTGCAATGATCTAAGAGAAGTCTGTGAAAAATATTCTTTTTACGCAGTTATCGAATTTCTACGAAAATTTCAGAGATGTGGACGTTTAGAGCACCTTAAAAGGCATTACCACAGCGATTTTGATAAAATACTCTAGGGCCGCTTTTTGGCAATTACTGAAAAACACATTTTTCAATTTTGACAAAAACCTTAATGGCAAGTCCAGTAACCCTTTTGCCCAAGTTGAACGGTCAAACTGTTCGGAAGTTATGTGACCTCACACATTTTTTCCCCAAGACCACTTTTTTTTTTAACATAGCACGTTCCAAAACATCTAGAAATAAAATTAAAAAAAAAAAAAAAAAAAAAAAAAAAACCCCTCTTTGATCGATTCTAATACTTTCAGTACTTTATGTTAACATTTGGATAATTGTAAGTAAAAATGAAATGAGAATTATGATTGGATAATAGAATGTGAAATTTCTAATTTTTTTTAAGGTATATGATGATTTGTCACAAGCCTTATAATTGGCTTGTTATACGATACGATTGTGTTGTCATACGATGGAACCTCACTTAAAATAACGCTGTGCATAAGATCTATTATGAAAATATTCCCTGAACTATAGGCCGCTTATTTTCGTTTGACAACATTTATTTTAATTTTCTCATCTGTAATAAAAACATAGTAATGTATACGAATACATTGTATGTAGCAGTGTCAAGTATATTAAAAAGGCTGTATTAATTCCGATTTTCTTGTACGATTTTAAAATGTAAAGAAATATGTATTTTAATGACTACCCTTTCAAGCAAGAAAAGCCTGATTGGAACCATTGAACACACACCTGTTAATATGCAGTCATACAGTGGAGTCACCACTGAATACTATACTTTCAACTTTATTCTACCTATCAGCACACAGCTGATATTACAGTACACGCTGCATCATCTTTATGAAACCGGAACTTCCTTATTACAAAATGCGAACAAGACTGACAGCAAAGTCTATTCAAATAACATACCCTGAAACTTTTCCAGTTAAAGTGATGAAATTTTACGATTTGGCTTAGTGTCTGTATTGCTACACTCCTAAAAACAATAGTTCGGAACTTTTCTACGACTAATGGCAAATTTTAAAAAAAAATAGTAACGCGTAAAAATATTCAAAGAAACTATATCACACAGTTAACTTATTATAAATTAACTTATTAAAATTTCTAACAAATGAGTGTGGCCGTTTACGAAACATCAATCTTATTTTACAGCTTGTGTTTTATTTGTAAACTTAGCTCTATGACCAGACGTTGCTTGGTCTATGGAAAAGGGTTTTGTTTAGTTAGGAGATGGTTGTAGTAATTTCCTTGCGATTTTTAGGAATTATAATAAAATTACTTCATGTGTCTCGTCGCTGAGTATAAAAATTTGGCTTTACTTGGTGTTAAATATTTTTCATTGTGAATAGTTAAAAAAATAACTTACCCAAGTTGGATAATTTCTAATCCCGAGTTTTTATGTAGTCTAAAATATTAAACGTAAATTGTGAAAATAGTTCTTGGATTGATATTTCGCAATTATTATTATCGATATTTACCCAATTTATAAGAAGTCTTGACAAAAATGGTTCATATGGTTTTAAAACTGCATAAATGATAGTTTTCTACGAACTATCTTAGTGTTTACAATAAGTACTACGTTAGTTAAATTAAAAATTTACAGGGATTTTTTTTAGTGGAACCGAAAATTCGGTTCTAAAATCATTTTCCAAAACTTACTTTCATGGAATATTAAATAAAGTACTACTGCTTTTTACAATGTTTAAAAAATTTATAAATATTTCTGTATCAATCGTTAATAATAATATTACAATAACATTTTAAATATTGTATAGTTATTTAACGGTACCTGTTCGCAAAATTTGCAAGTCATTTTTATACATGACGATGACACAAACTTTTCTCAATGAAATGTGTGAGGTCACCAAAAGAAAATAATCACAATACAAATTCAAATTTTCTAACGTAAATAGCCAATTCAAAAGCTGCGTGCCAGACATGTCTGCGATCTTTGCTAAAAACTTTTCAGGAACTTTGTGTTGACGTCACTCTAATTTTAAAGCCTACGTTAAAAATTAGCACTTTTAATTAAAAACTCGTGTTTTAGTTGAAAACAGTCATTGGCGGCATTTTAGTAGAAATTGTTTGGTAAGAGAACTGTAGTTTAAATCGTCAGGGAATGACTTCATTCTAATGCTAAGTCAATGACAGAAGTAAAACCATAAAATCTAACTTGCCAAACAAATCCATATACCTAGATAGTATGGTTTTATTTTTATAGATTCATAGATTAGATGCTCTTTTTACCTATATTTGTAACATTATTTTTTATATAAATTTTAAATTGTTTTTCCATCGTATTTACCATATCTTAGATTCTGTCGATTTGAATTATATGTGATTTTTAACAACATTTAGTACATTTCTCATCGTTAAGTTTCTTTTTCTAGGGGATATGTAAAATAAGGTACAAGTAATTATTAAATTGAGAGTTAATAGGATATTTTTTGGAATTAGTGATTATTTTATTGATTTACTTCACTAGCAAACATTTTCTATGAACCAATCGTTATAGACTGTACTTAGCATCAGGGGTTGCTTCTTGTGTTGCACTCAACTTACTCCACATTTTGGCTATCCTGATGAACTATACTTGCAAATACTTATTCATTCGTAATACCTAATATTCGATATGATATACCTGTACTTGTTTAATGATATTTATCTGTACTTCATCCACATTCTCTTATTCCTTTGGGTAACCTAGGCTGATAATGAAAAGGGGATGAGAGAGAACACAGTCATATTAAATGCTTCGATAGATTGCAATTTAATTTGTGACCAAACAGACCTTTTTGTCAAGCCCGGTTACATGACACGCCTGTTCATTTTGGGTTAAACTGATGTTCCTATGTATATTTGATGTTTGCTTTTTTCCTCAATGTATGACATGAAAGCGGGTTTGTAATAGTTTTCTCTTTATTTTTTTTCTTATATTTGAAGTTGTTTAAGCATAAAATTCTGCGAAACAAACTTGTTTTTTTCTTCTTGGGTCTACTATACTTAGAAATATGCTCTTTGAAACACTATAATTGTTTTCGTTTCTAAAAGTTAGTTTGCTTCATAATGATTTCCAAGTACACCGTAGCCGACTTCTGTCATTGCTTGTTGGTGCAATTATAGAATTCTAGACTCAGATTTCTCCATAACTTTCACCAAGTTGAAGCAAAACAGGTCGGAGGTCAAAGTGAGGACTTTGTGAAGTAGCAGTTGGCCCTGCACTGTACACTTGCAACTTTCACAAAGATGTTTCAGGCTAGCAGTGTGGACTGCGGAAGGCTCCGCCGAGTACTACTCGCGTTTGTTTTGTAAGATAGCTAGGGGTATCATTTATAAAATTATGGTATATTGTCTATACTTCTCAACTTTACCTTCGGATTGAGATAGCTTCCCGCAAGCCCTGTAGGTTAACCAGGAAAGTGTAACGCGCAGACCTTGCAGAAGTGAATGGCGTCTGTGACTAAAGTGGTGTCCTTGCAGAGAGCAGGAAGACAAACTAAAAGCACACCTGCGAGTAAAACTGGGTGTCAATTACTCTTATTCGTGTCAAAGGTACTGGTTAAGTGATTGTGGTCGTGAGTGTGGAGACAGTTGAGTAATCCAACTGATTCAAGAGAAGACAGCCTTGTTTTGAAGTGGTAGCAGTAGCGTACTAGTGCCCCCGTCGTTGGCCGTGCGCCCTCTCTTTTGGCAAGCGATTTTTTCCTCTCGAGCTCTACGGCGCCAATGCTTTTGGTTCTATTTTTGAAAAGGGGCACACTTTTTACCCCCTCATTTTTGTTTTCGTGATACTCTTTTCACGCATTCAGGGTTTTGTAGTATTTTTATTTTCTTGTCCCCCTGTCTCTCTTTGGCATTATGTTTAGATCGCCTCTCTCCCTCATGCTTGCCTCCGAGGATGCTACAAGTCCCAGTTTGTACGATAGTAAGCTATTATGGGTGTTTGGGGTTTGTGCTCTCTGTCGGGCTTTTATTTGAGTAGGAAATAGATTATTTTGAAAATTAATCGCCATTGTTTTGTCTTGCTCTTTGATTTATTTGAAAAATTATGATTTTCTAAATCATAATTAGGACTTAAATTTTTTTGCTATAAAATATATTGTTGACAGCGGTGCTTGTACAGATTTTCATGGAAGTGGGGAGGAGGAGGGGGAGATGCACGTTCTCATTTTCTCGTTCAAATTGTGCTCAATTGAGTGTTCTTAATAAATTAAGTCTCTAATGAATAAAAACCAGCACTTAGAGAAGTACTTAAGCAATTGAGTCTAGGATGAGAAATGATTTATCTGCCTTTTTCTGGAAAGATCCTGGACTAGTGTCTCCTGACTTAATAAATTTGTATGTCACGTTTTGAGTTATTTGTAAATATTTAGTAAACACTGAGTTAATATTTTAATATAATGATGGATTTTTTTTTTTTTTTTAAATTGTGTAATTTATTATGAAATTAGTAAGCAGTAACCGGTTAAATTACATTTGGTATTTATTATTATGTAAAAAATACGCATATAAGTAATTTTCCAGAAATAAACACCAACATTTAATCTGGAGTCCTGACCAAATATACCAGAAATGTAGGTAATATGGATATAAGCGTCTTTTTACTAATAATGACCTAACAATTCAATGTTTAAGATTTTCCAACCTTTGTATCTCTTAGTTTTGAAGGTTTTTATTTCTAAAAATTGAAGAGTTGAACTGATGTTTCAGATCAGAATGTTCATTCTACTTGCGATAGGTCTCCAGTAACTTCCGATTTCCAACGTGTTGTTACTGGGCAAACTCAGTCTTTTAAAATGAGTTGATTTTGTCGAGTTGCGATGATGGGCTTTTCCCGATTTTCAAATAGGTGGCAGATAAAAGGCCTGCTAAATGGTTCCTAGGGTCATAGAATACATACTCCCAATCATCATTTGAAAGAATATTTGAAATACCCCTTCCCTGTTAAACAGATCATCGACATAGTCCGGATGATTAAAACGCGCATAATCTTTCGTAAATAATGAAGAAATTTCCACTTTAGAAATGAAAAAAATATCTTCCCCTCAATTAGGCTGAGTATTCATTGTTCCTCTTTCCGACATAAAGTTTGTTAATGAGATGTATAGATTACTCAATAGTCCAGTAGTGTGGATCTAGTTGCACAAAGTATAAGAAAACACGTTTGAATGACACTGGTAACATTCGAAGTATCCGAGTTTAACTGCTGTTCACTGCGTTGTTCATTTACACAGTGTTATTACAATGTGTTATTTCCGAACTGCTTCAGACCTCGTGGAATATTCATCTCGCTTTGTTGAGCACGGGTTTCTATAATAAGCCCCTCGTAAAGTTCGGACTGTCTTCTCTTTCACAGATTTGGGGACTCGCTTGGCAGAGGTCCCTGACGAGCGAGAACTCTTTTTTTTTCCTCTTCAAAAGCAGTAGGCAGAGGGTGATCAATAAAACCAGAAGTACTGACGTTGAGTCGTTTCTTTTGTTTGAGTGTCTCCTACAGTGAGAACATCCGTTTTTAGTTACTCCTGCTTGAATACGAGCCACCCTTTTCGTTATTCATCTTGCTTCTGCAAGCTACTACGATTGAAGTAATCCTTTTTCTTTTGATCTCAATCCCTTTTGGTTAGTCTAGTTGGAAAGCTTCTTTTAACTTTGGATCTATTGAACTTGTATTTGATTATTCCTGGGAGAGGTCTGGCTTATCTTCTAGAGAAATAAAAGAGTATCGATGTTTCCTAAATGTCACAAATTTAACAAATCATACAAATTTCAATTATAATCTGCTGCAGGCGTTGATTGTGAAATTTAGTTAAAATATTGAATAACTTATGACATCAGAAGTATATTATTATATATTCGAAATTCAAATTCCTTAAAAAAAAAAATTCTGCCGCTAGCTGTTGCGTTTAGAATGGAATAAGTTGAAATGAATAGTTTTAAAATTATTTAGAAAGATTAACGAGTCAACTCTTTTTCCAGACCAATAATTTGTATAAATCATGGCTCTTATCAAGTATGAAATAATAGCTTGTCAAGAATAAATGTTCTTTATGAAATTAAGTTTAAGTTGGAGAATCAATTAGAAATTTTTTAATTGTCTGAATATTAATTTTAAGCTTATTCACTAAGTTAAAAGATTTTTTGAACGTCATTTTTCCATTCAAACAAGAAAATGTTCTCCAGTTTTAATCTAAAATAACTTGTTTATTATTTCTTTTTTGCCTTCATGATGCACGATTAGAAACACATTAAGTAGAACCATTACGTAAAGACAAAGATTTATGGAAGCTATTTATAGTTCTAATGTGCTGCGACAAACAGTTTTTCCCTTCTGGTTTGGTAACAGCAAGATTCTATTACAGATTTGTCATTTCGTCAATCTTTTACCACCCTAGATGCTCATGATATTTTTTTCTTTTCTGAGAAAGCGCAATCTCAATTGTTTTTTCGATATTTTTTTTAAAAAATCTTATGAGAGGTGTTTTATATTATTTTTTAAGTAGTGTTCAAAACAAATCTTTCCAAGCACTTACTTCCCCTATACTAATTTTATTTTTATTCCCTTATGTAAAAGTTTGGAATGCACTAAAATCACCTAGAAGGCTTTGCAATGGGGGCTCGTGCACTACAGCCAGTGCAGCCAGGCTGCATCTAATCTAAATTTATTAAATCTAAACTAAAATTATATATTTTATAATTTTCTAAAATAAAGATCCAAATTCTACGAAAAGTGTAAAAAAATCCGATAAACAACAAACTTCTTGTTTCAATTCCCACGAGGGGAAAAAAACTTTCTAATCAATGTGATCTTCGTCCGAGCGGCCGCCATGCTCTGCCATGGTAACCAATGAAATCCTATATAACCTTCCCTCCACGTAATGTGTAGCGAGGCAGCCAGATCAGCGATTTTCTGACTTCGGCAGCCCTTGAGAATTTCTGCTTTTAAATAATCTCTAGATGGAATTTTTGCAAGGTAATGGTATTATCTGAAGGATCGAGAGTTATTTTATTAGTTTGAAGTACTATTTTGTTCTGAAAATAAATTTGAATATTTTAAACTCATTATCTAAAAAATCGAGTTTTTGGCGCTTGAAACTTCATTTAAACAGTAATAACTTAAATTTGATGTAATCTTTTTAAAAAAGGATTTGAGAATTCAAATCTGCATTAACTATTCGATGTTTTTAGCCTCAGTCAAATTTATTGGAAAAGAAAATGAATTTTGCTAGATTTTTATATGCAAAAGTTTTTAGAAAAGTTGCGATTTTTTTTACTTTGTTAAAAAAATTCTATTTAAAAAAACTATATTCTGGAAACTAGATGGAGGTTCATAAGATTGAGAAAGATATTGCGAACAATTTCCAATCATAATTTTTTTCTTAGCCCCATAGAACTCGAGTAATCACTGTTCAAAAATTTACTAATTAGTTAATTAATTTTTGAATAAAACTGATTTCTTTTTCCATCGAAACATCATTACTAATTATGTACTTCTAATGCAAATAAAAAAAAATGATTTTAAAAGAGTAATTTAAAAAAAAAGAATGTGTGATAGTGCATGATTGTGGAAAGTCTGTGTGTGGTTTGGGGGGGGGGGGGGAGTCGTATGTTTCCTACTGCCCTAACATTTTCGACCACTGGCCTCCACTGAGGCTTTGCTATAATTATATATATATAAAAAAAATGTATTTTGAGTTCTAATGGCTTTTTTTTTACTCCTACGAAAATCGTTTCCCTCTCTATTCCGTATGTAAAATCGGTAACATAATTTTATTTTACCCTTTAAAGTTAAAATTGTTTGTGGCAAAACATTTACTTTCACACACACAACAGTTTAAAACGTTTATTGTCTGATGCAATCAATTAAAAACGTTGCACGAAGTGAACATATTGTCTCGTTGAGTAAGGCTGTTCCTGAAAGGGAAAGTGTGCGCCAGATCTAGTTTTTAATTCATCAAAATCGAAAGCAGCTTCCGATAAGTTGCTCGGGAAAAAGCATGATGATAACTGGGTTAAGTGGATAGCGAACGAGACGAAATTGGGAGCTTTTCAAGCGAAAAGAATACAATTTCGTCATTGAGACAAATATTGCGCCACTTTAGTCGCTTTGTTTTCCCTTTGCTCGTGACTTTTTGCCGGTTTGTGTACCGTACAGTGATAGGACCCACTGCCCAGATACTATCTTTATTTAATCCACACTTTCGGCAATCGTTCTCTTCCCCTTTCTTTCTTTCCAGAGCTGGTTCGATTTGTTCCTTTTGTTAATGACAATTGCATTGCTCTAACAGTCCAAAGCTGGGCTACCGCAAGCAGTGTTTAAGAGTTTGTTCTCACGGGTTTATTTCTATGAAAAAATTAACATTTTTCTCTCGGCTTGTTTTAAAGCCCAAGTTCTCCATTATACGATTTTCTTTCTATCCGAAAGAATGAAGGTCAATTGTAAAATTTAATTTGTATATTAAAGAATCTAAAAAAAAAAAAAAAAAGCTATTGAGGATGTAATTAGTCAAAATAGGCGCCGCTCCGTCCCTGTTCACATTCTCGCTTGAAAAAATATGTTGGATTTCAAAATAATATTAAAAAATCTCTTTCCTATTTTCTTTGTTATACATGTGATGAATATTCTGATGCAATTATTTTTTGAGGAAAATTTATTTTCGAGAACCTTAATACATTTAAGTTAAATTTATTCAAACAAAATGCTTGTCAAACTTGAGTATGTAGCAATCGATATGACATATCAGAATTTTTTAATATGAACATTAGATTGAGGTATTGTGCCTGGTAACTTAATAGCATCAAATCGTAACTGTATGACTTTTAGATTGTGATCTTTCTTTGATCAAAAAGTTCGCTAATTTTGGAACACATTGATATTTTACTCTGCATCATTAATGCCATTTGCCGGACATCAAACCTGGAGATCTCAGCAACTTGTAAAGGTTGCTTCGCGTCTCTGAATCTTGTTGCTGTTAAGGTCTCAGCGTTCTCGTGTACCTCCTGTGGACGCATCCGCGTCAAATTACTCTCCCAGAACAGGGACAGCCGTGACCTATAGCCGTTTTCATTTTGATCTTCGGAATTAGCATAATGCTTACCCATCCTCAATATTCATCCTCTCCTGCAAGTGATCTCATACCTGTCGCGCATGCTGAAAAGGTCCGCCACAATGTCCATTGTCACTTGCCGCTCTAAACTAGATCTGTCAGAACGTCGCTGGCGTTTTGTTGTTTGAATCGAAATTTATGCCTCAACCCAAATCCGAGATCATACACACACAATGCCCTTCGTTCCTGGTGGGCGGTTTTTCTGAGTGGTTTTGTTTTTATTTGGTTTTTGCGTCGTTTTCTGGGAAATGACATGCCGCACTGGCTTTCAGATATCTGGTGTTGGTTTTTGTGGTATTGTGTCTGCTGCCAGGCGTGTTTGGTAAGGCTAAACGCTTCTGAAGAGACCGCCTCTCGTTGTTAAAATTAGTTGTCTCTTTTCAAGTCCACTAATGCGTACGGAAACGGAAGTGTGTCAACGCGTCTCCCCCCTCACTTTCTGATAGTCAGGCTATTAAAATGTCGCGTATCACAATTAAACGTTTGAGAGAAATGAAAATGTTATTGGTATCTTTTCAGTTAGAAATGTATCAGTCCTGTTTGTTGACTTCTCTTTTTTATTGAAATACTTGCATCGATTGAGTGGTAGCCCCTTCTTCTTTGTGCCATAGTCGACTTTATTCACTATATTTTTCGTGTATTTTTTCAAAAGTAGCCATATTATAGGAAGTATGAACATTTTTTTTTAATTAAAGAGGATTGTCACTCTTTTGCGCTCTACTGTATGTCATGTATTACTCATTGTGCAATGTATGGCCAAATGTCACTTTAAAACTTAAAATTTCCTACCTTATGAATTTCCTATACGATACTTTTAAGGAAAGTACATAAATGAAATTTAATAGTTAAGTTGGGCCAGGGTCCGTTGCCAGAATGATTTCTATCTCTAGAAAATATAATAATATTAATATTGGTTCAGCAGTAATTGCGACATGCATGCAGTAAATAAGGCAATTCACAATCCTACTTCTGTTTAATTAACTAACCATTTAACACTAAAAACTTCCTTTCTCATTGGGAATTATCATTCTATTGTGTTGATTTATGTTCTATGTATGAGTTTGCAAACTTTGTAACTTGAAACAAGTTTAAAATGCCAAAGGGGAGAAAAGCAAACTACGTAGAATATATTTTTTTCTCCAAAATAAATACATTTTCTTGGACCTATAAAAAGAAAGAAAGGAGAAGTCAGCGTTGAATTTTTATGTGTAAGATGAGTGGGCAACATGTAGGTTATTCTTCTATTTTTTTTTAATGGCATTAATAATGGAAATCGGTTTTAATTTTTAAAATTTTTCCGCGTCTCTATCGTTCCCCAATTTACGTATGTATTGGTAATATGTAATAATGAGCATTTCACGAGTTCAAGCCTGAAGATGGAACTTTTTAAGCAAAAGTAAAACAGTGCAAACGATCTATAATACAATGATCTTTATAATTGACATTACAGTTTTGTCACATTATCCAGCCTTATATTAACGAAACACTATATTTCTCCTGATTAACAACACAAAAATCCAGTGTTCATTGCAAAAATCGCGAAGCTAATTTAAAATGAATTAAAAAATTTCGAAGCCCAGATAAAAAGCGACTATGTTATAATATTAGTTGGATGTGCTTTCTTTCATCATTCATACTATTAACGAATATCGGATCAATACCCACCTTCTTTCCGAAAACGCGTTTTGTCTCAGCGAAAAACATATCAATTTCTTGGAAATGTATCACTGCAGGCGGAATTCTCTTTCTCTGAATCACTTTCTGACTCACTTGCACACAAATCTCTCATAAATCAATAGCAAGAGAAGGCCGCATTTGAGTCCAAAACAGCACTCTTCTGGAAACAGTATGCACGCAGAAGGGCACTATGAAAGATGTGACCGCCACTCGTTTGTTTGGAAGAGTCACATAAATTTGCAGTCTTTTTTTTTTGTAGTTGGATGTGTTGTTCACTGGCCTGAGCCCGAGATCATAGGCGACGTTTCAGGATTCTATTTGGTATTTGCGACTCTAGTAGTCTCCCCCACTTGCTCAAACAGGAATTGTCGTAAAAACAGAAAAATGTCAACAAAAGTTATTTTTCTGCATTTTGTGGTGAACTATACCACAAAATGCTAGTTCAGCGGCTCTACCTGAGATATATTTCGCAATTCGTTGCTGTCCAATTGCTCCACTGTCACTGGAAATTTCTTTTTACTCCAATTCACTATGAAACTGGATCAGTGGAAATTCGTAGAAAGTACTCATTTTCAATTATGTTTTCGATGCACATGCAGAGGTCGCATTCGCTCAAAAATTCGAAATATGTTCCTTAAAATCCCCCCCCCCCCTTCTCCGTATTTAATTTTTTTTTTATGATTAATAAAAAAAAACTTACCCCCCCCCCCCCAAAAAAAAATAATCCCCGATTTTCAGCCAAAATACTTGAAAAAATCCCGATATTCCTGCAGATGGGTAAAGTGGATTAAATTAAATTCGTATGTTTGACAAAATAGTATAATTGTTTAATTATATAACTGTTATTTTATTTTGTTGTTTGACGTTAATTTTTTTGTAAATTGGCAGTTTTTTTTTTTTTTTTTGCCGGTATTGAACCAAGCTTTAGAAAGAATATGCTCATGTGTTAGGAGTTTGTGCCAGCTTCAAAATAAATATTCTTAAATGTTTTTGAATTATCCCTAAAATTTTAAGAATTATCCTTAATACTTTTGGGAATCATCCCTATAAAAGTTCCTGAAATTTTGGAATTATCTCTAAAATTCCTACCTAAATTTTTTAGTAATAACTAACTGCCTCTGCATGTGATGTTTCTGAGTTCTTCACTTTGACGTGAACAAAAAATATATATATTCCTGTGGAGAATCACGGTATAGGTCTTCAAGAACATAGGCTTGGACGTTGTTTTTCGAAATATTTGTGCTAAGTATTTTTATATTTAAAACGTGCATTCACATTCCGATTTTTTATTAAAATAATATCTGCAATTAAAAGGCAACTAGGGGGCTTCGCCCCCTGCTCGCTAACGCTCGCCAACCCCCAAACGCCTCGCTGCGCTCGGATTGAGCGGCTTTGCCTCTCGAATTTGTGGTTTTAAAACATCTTGCTGCGCTCGAATAGGTTTGCCAGCCATAAAAAATGTAACCAAATTTTTATAAATTTAATGTAAGGCCTAATGGAGAAAACACCCAAATTGCAAGTTTCATAATAGAAAGTTAAATATACTATCCGCCAATATTCTGACTTAAAACTTCATTAGCTATGCCCTAACATTGAAGTCCCAATATCTTTTATTTATTCTGATAAGTCGCCCCGTTAGAGAACGACGTCCAACGCGAAGCATTTTCTGGATAGAAATTCTTCAAAATAATAATTACTCTAATACAAAAATGCTTCAGAAAAACAGAAAAAATCAACTTTGAAACGAAGAGTTTAAAAAGAGCTTTAAAATTAGCAACGGTTGGTTGGTTGAACCCCCGAGCAGCCGGTTTGTTGTTTACATACGTTAGGATGTTGCCAATCATATATTCAAAATCATTGAGGCTTTGTAGTAGCTTAATGATGAAAAATATTGAAATTTAACTAATTCATAAAGTGTTAATAAATTATTTTCGCACGTTTTGGCAAATCTACAGCTTATTTCCTTTAAAATGACACCTTGATCATTGAAATTGGTTGAGCAGTTTAGGCGGACGGACTAACCCCAAAAAACGTATTGCCTATTAAATATATAGATTTTGTAAGTAACTGGTTTGTAAGTACCTCTGACTGGATTTTGACAAAAATTTTCTTTAATTATTTACATCATGATTTAAGTGAACCATTCCACTATTTTTTGTTTTGCAATCTTGCCTCTAGTGTGCCGACTCACTTTAGAAATAAATCAATGGACCAATTTTCTTTTACACCTTTTTCCCCATATCCAAATAAAAGTAAATGTGTTTTTGTTCTGGAATTGCTAAAACTTGAATTTAAAATTTCGTTTAGTAAAAACCTTTTGTTAAACGAAATTTTTTCAGTCTCTAATACTCTTTTGGGATCCAATTTTCTTCCTGTTGATATTGTCCCGTACCCCAAAAAGTCTGAAACGGAACACTTAAAGAATTACTTAAATCTTACTATCAAAAAACAGAACTATCAGAAAGTTGAATTGGGCGTTGTCAGATATTTTTTTCAGAAGGAGATATGAAATTGTAAGTAAACAAATCTTGATAATCATTTTTATTATTAATGCCCCGTGTATTTAGTAATCAAGATAACAGATATTACCTTCTACGCATGTTTCGAAATTTAAGAATATTTAAAATTAATTTACCATTTCATATAAAAAAATATAATTTAATTTTTGCGCTCTAATAGGGAACAGAAATATTTCGGTAGGTAGCTCATAAATTTCTTAACCATTGATAAGTAAGAAAGTAAAGTAATTGGACGTTAAAATAATAAAACGACAAATAATAAAACGTTCTTTGATTATATTATGATTATGTTTGGTATCAAAAGAAATAGCTTAAAGTTATTCAAAAATATATAACATTTGGGTTGTTATACTTTTGCCTCCTCCTTCTGTAGATGAAGTAATTGGCTAAAAGAATCGACTTCGATTATTTTTTCATTTATATTAGCTTAACATGACTCGTTGCTCACTGAATCGATTTTAACGAAACTGAAAAGGTGTGTGCGGTTGGTGGTCAGCTGTGTACAAACACTTATCCAGGTGTTTCTACACTAATGCATGATAATCGTAAACAAAGGCTTAGTTCATCTGTTTGTATGAAGTTAATATTCTTAGTTAATGGCAACTATTTTTTTGCAAAAAGTTGCAGTCGCCCATTTGGCGATATTTTTATAATTTTTTTTTGCCAAAATAGCATCAAAAATACTAACATGGCGATTTTTTTTTTTATTATTATTATTATTATTATTATTATTATTATTATTATTCTAAAATGAGAAAATTTAGTCTTTCCGCATGCCTTTTTTTTCTAGTTAAGGGAAATTATTTCAATGAATCAATATATCTCAGATTAAAATAAATTAATTTAAAATGACTGATATAAATGTCCATATCTGGAATGTAATTTTCTATTCAATAATCCGAGAATGAAAGTCCAATTCCAACACGCCTTGCATCATCACCCCAGATTTATAAAAAGAAGTCGACCACTGCCTTTTCTCACGTGCTCTCGAAAACTCTTCCTCACATTGCGAAACCAAAACGAGAAATATTCATTAGCAGAGGAGAAAACAAAACCATATTCGTGTGATGCATGGGTGCTTTTCGAAAAGCCCACAGTAGCCATTTGAAAAACGAGATTCTTGCCACTTTCTCTCCGGAGATGAAAATGACCCAGTGGAAGAAGGACATCGAGGGACGGACATCGACCCTCAAACCTCGTTTGTTCACGTGGTACGCCCCTTCCTCCATCCCCCCCCCCCCTTCTCCGCTTTTAACTACTTTCTTTCGGTTTGAAATGGAAGCTAAGCTGTGAGAATTTGTGGTAGAAATTCTTCATTACATGTTGGTGGCGCTCTGTAAGAGTAAAGTCGCTTTAAAAAAAAAAAAAAAAAAAAAGGATTTTTGAATGTAATCCAACGTTTTTAAAATTTTTATAACTTTTTAAAACTTTTAGTTCGTAAATTGAAGTATTTTTGGCCGATATTTCGTGTTTCAGTATTCAATTAAATGATTTATGTAAAAGCGTGTTAATGTTTGAAACTAAAAGCTGTTGGAACGCATCAATTATTTTCCCAAGATATTTCTTTCAATCATTTATCTTTTATTTTTTGTTTATAAATAAATTTCAGAATCTAATTTAATTACAATTCTACGATGGTATCACCACGACTTAGTCGGTTTGGAATTTGCCAAATATTCCAATTTTTTAGTGCATAATGCCTAACTTTTGATTGATTATGATTATCAGAAAAAGTAAGGCGTCCCCAGATGGTGTCTTATATAAGGTTCAAAGATGAAAAGTACATTCAAGTAGTGAATGGAATGAAATTATTCTTGCTATGGATTGCATACATTTGAATCTAAATATTTTCAATTTATGTATGGTACTACGATTTTTTTTTATAATAAATGTTATGAAAATGTCTTTAAAGCTTGAGTTGATTGGATTTTTTTTTTTAAGTATTTCAGGTTCCATGGAATATTTCCTGCCTATTTTCGTCAGGAAGTTATATCTTTTTATTATATATACTTTTTATGTTTAGAATGCTTGAAATGTCTAAAAGAACTTTTTTAATTTCTTCAATTAATTTTTTTCGCAGATTGTGGAATAGGTTATTTTTTAAACTTAAATATTGATACGATTTTTCTCTACATTTGAGAAACTGATATTAAAAATCAAAAACTTTAAAATGGTGGGAAAAAATTCACCTTTTCATTCCGGTAATTAATTTTTCTTTCTATACACATTTTTCCTCGGCACAGTTTTTTATTGTTTTAAATTTCAATAAGAAATATCGATCTCAATTTTAATTTGGGTTTTCTATAAAAGGTTATAAACATTATTAAAATTCCACACATTTTTTTTTTGAGCTCTTGTTATGATAAATGATTGCTTTCTAGTCTCTATACCCATGTTTTGCCTGTGTTTAGTGAGACGTACACGTGAATTTGTTAAAACAATTACTGAATTTTATAATAGACTGCCAGATAAATTGAATAATGAACTTGATTGGGAATATTTATGAACTTGCAATTTCAGAAATGTTATTCAGGGGGCTTAGTCATTACGATTCTTATCACTGAGGAAACAGTGTGATGAACCACTTGAAGGTTTGTCTCAGTAAACACGAAAGGGAGTTTATGAAAATGTGAATGCGAAAGCCGTGGTTGGGAGAATCATGTCTCCGAATTATACTCTTTAGGCGAAGAAAACGAAACCGGATTCGAACCTGTTTCCTGACGTCGCAAGCAGGTTTCACTGGCAAAGGGAGGCCTTGTAAACAAAAACTCGTGAAGCGGAAACGTAAATAAAGCTTTTGTTTCTTCCTTCCAATGCTGCAGCATTGTTTTCCCCATTCGTTCGATTGAACTCTCGTTCCGCCAATGGCAACTCGTCAAACGACCGACGTCTGCTCTGTTCCTTTGCAGCACAGAAAGGACAGTCCCGACCAGACTTGACTATAAATCAATTCAAGACTTCGTTTCATGAATGAGCGTCCTGTCATGCGATGCGAAAATGTGTCGATTCAAATAGGGCTATCGCTTTAATGTCAGCATTTCGGGTTGCCGCCTGGTATTGTTGAACGCGTCGTCTTCCTCTTTTATTAACTTACTCTGTGAGATTCGAACTGGTCTCATCTTTTTGTTCCTGCAGGCTAGTTTTAAGAGTCACGGAATACAAGTTTTTGAAGATGACCGATAGAAATTTAAGACAGTGTGTGTGGTTGGCAAGTCCTTCCTAAAAATTTGGGGATTTTGGGGAGCTTTAAATTTCTGTATATATGAGCTGAAGCAGGCGCGTAGCCAATGGGAGGGATATGGGATACGTCCCCTTCTGAAATTTTTCTTTTCACTATAAAAGTATAAAGGATTTTTTTTATTTAAAATAGAAAATTTATTTAAAATAGAAAATTTATTTAAAATGTTTTTAAATTTTGAACCTTTCGTAGAAAAAATATCTGTTATCTTGATTGTTAAATACATGCGGCATTAATAATGGAAATGATAATCAAGATTTGCTGACTTATAATTTCATATCCCACCCGAAAAAAAATTCTGGCTACGCCCCTGATCTGAACTATCGCCATTTTTTTCTCCTTCAATTCTTAAGTTATTATTGTGATAGTGTGTATTTCGCGTTCTTTTTAGAGGTGACAACACCGTCTCATTCATAACTTATAACAAATGTATTTATTCTGAAAGAGTAAGAATAATATGAAGATAACAGGTGTTTTCTAACCTACTCTTCTGAGGGGAAGAAATTCGCTGTGATTGTTTGATGGGACACATTTTCCATTTTCTTTTTAAAATTCTAGGGATTTTGAGTCAAAATCGGGTTAATTTTGCCGCCTTCTTACTTTTAGCGATCTCCCACCTCCCTTCCCGTCCATCTATTTATTCATCGATCGATCGCCAGTACTGTCAGGGTTCCCACTTAAATCACAGAATGAAAATCAATGACTTTTTAGGACCTAAATAATGATTTTTAAGGACCTTTGAAAATTTGTTTTCAGGCATCATATCTATGTATTAATTTTTAATACAGTATATTCTACCAAAAAAGTTACAAGTTGGCGCATGCATAGTTCAAATATGTCTGAGAATTCCGATACAGTACAGATAAATGGCGGTCTCGGAGGGATAGTAAGTCTAAGTTCTATTTTTATAAATTTTGCATTTGGGCACACAACATCTGCAAAAAGCACAGCTGTGCTTTAGTGATGTATCCTATGTGGATGTAACAAATGTTTTAGTAAAACCAACTCATTCATACTACGACAGAATCAGTTTCTTCTCTATCAATCTCATTAATGATGGATGGTTGATAAACTTTTTGGAATTACTGTTTCGATTTAATTGTACTCGGGAATATCATAGCACTCAACTTCTAGACGATTTTTTTTTTAATGTTAAAAAAAAGTCTCTCCAACACAATTTGCACCTTCCTATTTCCTCAGGGTGTTATTTTCCGCCCCTTTAACCACCTGTACCTGATCGCATGTGACATCTGGGTCAGGGTTGGCGAGCTTAAAAGTTTCACTTTCTTTTTTTAAGTTGTCAGACTTGGGTGGGCTACGCGTGAGCTGGCATTACTAAAACTTCCTTTAAATGTCTAAATCGATCGCTAGAGCTCGTCTGTCTCTTGACGGATTTGCCGGAATTGAACGTACATCTAGACGATCCGTCTGGTGCTTTTCCATCACCATATCGCCATTTTACAACAGAATGATGGTTTTATGTCAAGGCTGAGTTTCCGCCCCTAAACGCTTTTTCGGAACGGATACATCTCATTAATTTTCATCAAGCGTGTTTGTGCGATTTAAGTAGATTATTCTGCAAGAAAGCGCATTTCGCTTTGGTAACACTATACTGCCTGGAATTCGATAACATGAAGTAGATAACTTCGAACTTGATCGATCAGAAGATGGGGTTGTTATATTTATTTAAGTGAATAAGCGTTCTAATGTTTGTAGATTTTGTGGTTTGGCAGCGATTCATTGGTAATTTAGTAAATTGGAGTTTTCTAATGGATCGATTGTTTGTGACTTCGCGCTTGAAAGGTACTTTATTTTGAATTTGCTTGCATGTTTATTTGGTGAGGAGGTTGTGCAGTGCATGGCTGTAGAGAAAACCAAGCTTATGTCACTGAATCCAATAGAAAGTAAACATTGAAACTCCTAAAGTACTAATCGACGTTCTGGGTGGGTTCAACATTCAACGATCAAACTTTTTTAGGGTTGGTTCAACAATAACAATGTTTTAAAAAGAATAATTGTTTTATTCAAAATGTTCCAAAGTAAACTGCAATTAAAGTTCATCCGACCTCGGCATTTTGCTCTTCAACATTTATTTTGTGTCGCTAACATAAAATCTTCATCCACTTTGATATTAAACAATCAACAAACAAACTTGATTTAGGAATGCTTCAACAACAAAGGCGACATTTTGCCATTTTGTTTAGCACTGAGATTTATGTAGTCTTCTAAAATATAAGCAATTATTTTTTAAAAATAGAAGGAAGTAAAAATAAAGTTTATTTTTAAGTATTATTCAGTTTCTTAATGCAATTTTTCGTTTAAGCTTCAAAATTAACCCTAAGTTTTAAGAACGAATAAAATTTTATCCACGTTCCATCCATCGCAAACTATAATTAAGGTATACCTGGGACCAGCATTTTACCTCTACCAAATTTGTTAGTTCTAACAATTTACAAAGAATTTTCCATCGTTGTCTTTACTCGGAACAAGTACAGTGGAGGATTGCGAGCTACTGTTTAAATTCGACATGCGACGCTCTTAGCCTCACGCTGCATTTTGAACAAAAGCGGTGTTTTTTATATCCCTTTTATCTGTCATCTTTACTAATAGTGTCATTGTGTGTGCTGACGAGTGTGGAAAATGAGAAGGAATTACGAGTCGCTGGAGTGTGGATACTCCAGCGAAAGTGGCTATTCCTACGATGCGCATCTTTCTTTTCCGAGCCGCCGAGTTTGCTTTCCCAAGACTTTCTTCTGCTCGATTCTCGGCAGATTCAGGTGGGAAACTTCTTTGATAGACACTGTTGAAGGGCTGAATTTCTTCGCACTCTTTTTAGTGGTGTAAGAAAACTGGGACCACAGAGTTCAGGAGGGTTTCATGATTCAACATGATAAGTGACTTTAACTCTTAGGTACACTCAATGCATTGTATTAGATGCCAGATTCGTTCTCTTCTTATTTTCAATGTTATTTAACCATTCAACACCTATCAATAGTATATAATTGTTGATACCTACAGGGTCCAACTCTATGACCTGGATTGCTATTAAAAAACTATAAAAATAATTGCATTTTGAATGGAAGAATGCTTCTATAGTACCATTCCAATAGAAAGGTAGCGGAACACTATTCCTTATCTACTGCACCCCTGGTTGCGATTGATGACACTGTTGTAAAAACGAGGTAGCTAAATTTTGTAAATTTTTCTTAAGGGAATAAAAAGATGAACCTACAGAGTTGCCCGATCAAAGTGTTTTTTTTTTCCCCCTTTACAAAAAATAATAATAACAGCAGTTATTTCGTTTATGCGAAAATTGTGCGGCTTTTATTTTTATTTTACTAAAAAAAAGATCTTATAAATTATAAAAATAGTTGACTTTCCTCGTTTCTGTTTGAATGTCTTTCAATGACTTCCGGATTCACTGGTATCCAAATTGGTATATTAACCCATTAAAGACGACTTTAAAATGGATAAACAGTCATTATTTTTAACTTTCTGAAAATCATTTTTATGATTTTTAAAATACCTTAAGTGGAACCACAATCGCAACTTGTTAGCAAAGGGGGGGGGGGGACACCTAAAATTTCAATTGGTAAGTCTTTTTGCCAACCGTTGTTAATGGGTTAAGCGAGATACGATGCACTGACTCAGAAACAGCAAGAAAGGTTGCCCCTAACATTACTATAGCTTTGCGTATTAAACTCAGAGTGGTCACAGAACTTGGACATTAGGGAAATGTCAGGGAGCTTACTGATTCTAGAAAAAATCAGGAAAGTGTCAGGGAATTTATTTTTTTTGAATTTCACGAAAATCAGGGAAGTTTTCAGGCATTTTCCCCCGTTCTTCAGTATTTTGGCGCCATTTACCCGGAGATTTTTGGTAGTAATCCTTAGAAGTTTAATGTTACGGAATAATTTAAATTTTTCATTACCACCAAAATTATTTTTTAAAAATTCGCATTTTATCTCTTTAGTATACCTGTTCGATTTGATCCGTGTGTCTGTACATCTGGGAAAATTGGGAACATTTAAAAAAAAGTTTATCGTAAAATCAGGGAATTTTTTAAAAACTGGTGACAATTTTTGTTTGGGAGAGCTGAAACATTTTTCTTTTGTTCTACAAATATTGAATTATTTTAAATGACCTTAAGAAATCTGACAATCAAGATAGTTATTACAATGTTAAAGATAACTAGTAACCGTCTTGAAGAGAAAATATGATTGACGAACACAGAAAATTTTATTGTTATTTGGTATAAATACTTGAAGAGCTTTCTAAAATAACGTTTACAACTTATAATTAACTCGATGCTATTCATATACAGGGTTTCCGTGCATATGGAAGGTCAGGAAATGTCATGGAAAGTCGTGAATTTGGAGATTGGGTAAATTTGTCATGGAAAGTAATGATTTTGAGCAAAAAAAAATGGCCATAAGTCATGGAAATACAGTGAATTTTATGGATTTCTAAATATTTTAAGTAAAATCTCGTAACTGTGACGTCATAAACGCCATGATCGCTACCTAGCTTATTGAAAATTCATTTATGTTTTTATTTACATTTTGACGGAAACAACGGTCACAGTTAAAAACCGTGACCAATGAAAATATTTCTGAACTCCAAATTTGTGACATCACACGAGTAAGGTCTCATAGGTGAAAAAAAATTTCGTAATATGAAAATTAAAATAACAGTTTTGATAAGCTAGTGTTTACACTTTTTTTTTAAATTTCCCGTCTCCTTTCTTCTGTTTTGCAATGTTGATATCAAAACATTTGATTTTTGATAGTATAATTAATTATTGTTGACTTATTCTTTCTTCAAATAGTTCTTTATTGTTAAATATTGATTAGCTATTTTAACACTGAAATATCAAAGAATGAAAAATTATGTTTCTCTTTTGCTTCTGATTTGGAAGTTACTGAAACAAAGATTTTTTACTTAATTTAAAACAAAACTTTATAAAAATCATTTTTGGTACATTGATTTACTTACTATGTTCGTGTTAGTAAAATTCATATTGGTTATTATTATTATTTTGTGATTTGATTTCGTCATGGAAAGTTATTTGCGGGTCATTCCACACGAAATCAACCAATAAAAAAATAATTTTTCAACTCAAAGTGTAGGAATGTTTTAATATTTTGTGTGTGTGTGTTGAACTTACTTCTGAGATGAAAACAGTGAGATTAAAAAAAAAATTTCGACGATTCCTTCCATAGTTACGAATTTTTTAAATTTTGAAAAATTCACGAATGTTGCATAGTTTCACAATCTTTAAATGGCTGTAACTTTGGAACTATTCGACCTAAAGGGTTGGTATTTGTGTCATTTTGTTCAGTTTTTTTCTGTCTTTCAATGAATATATAACATGATCAACTTACTTGAAACAATATTTTTTTTTTGTAAATTTGTTTTATACATTTTTCAAAAACTTTAAAACGGAATTTTTAATTTTTTTGAAAAAAACATATTATATTTGGCCATCTCTTAAGAACATTTTCACCAAATTTCATGATGGTACTCTTATTTTATCATAAACAAAAAAAATTATATCTGTATGTAGGTTTGGCTATTTTTTTCTATAAAACCCTATTATCTGATGTTAAAAAGTAATTTGAGTATAAATTCATGTTTAAAATAATAATATTTTCCATTTATGCAAGTTTAGCTTACTTACCAAACAAAAATATGAGTGTTTATTTTGTTATATTTTATTTATTTGGTTAAATTAACCATTTTACAGCAACATTTTTTCCAAACATTTACAGTACTTTTATTACTATTCTACGGTAATAAAAATATCTGTTCTATATGTTTGTAAATTCTGTAAAACTCTTGCACATTTCCATTTAAACTTAAGGGTTGTAATAGGTAAACAATATAAGGTGGTGAACTTCAAAAATAAACCGTTTAATTACATTCTAATGCTAAAAGTTTGCTAAGTTAAACTCCCACATTGCTACAATGAAGCAGCCATTTAAAAACGAGTATATTTATTTCTGGAGCAACATTTTTGTAGCTCTTATCATCTTCTGTTTCGTGACTTAGCATGTTCAACGTGTTGTAGTAATAGGATTCCAATTTACACAAAATAAAGTTTTTTGGAACTGTCAAAATGTCTGCTTTTCTTGGATATGTGAATGATATTGATGGTCCTTTTAAATGAAGGAAAGAAACTTTAACCTCTTCTTTAACTTGATCTTTTAAAAGAATCAATTTTTTCCAGTGAGAATTCTTTTCAGAATTTTTTTTTTTTATTGTTGTTTTAGATGTGTTATTTGGTTACCAAACTCTTGCATAAAATCTTTAAGTGGTTTAGCAATGGTCTCAAAGGTGCAACGATCAACAGTAAACCTTTGTTTATACGTGACATTTTTCATCATTCATATCTTCTGCAAGACATCCCATCAGAGCTTCTTTAAAATCATCAATTTTGGAACAGTTTTCATAGTTGTTTAAAACCCATGACTGTGCTGGAAGGGATTGCACATAATGTTAGCCATGCATTCATTATATGTTGTAAGAGGATTATCAGATTTAGGTAGTTTGATTTTACGTAAATTACCTCTAGCAATCATCAATTTAATATTATGGTGTGCTATGCAGACACACACAGAATGTGTACCACTGACACAAGCAATCTTATAGTTTTTCAGTCTCAACTCTGCAAACTTTGAAAAGCCAATTAACTTCTCGTAAGTTTCCCAAAATTAGTCTCTTTTGTATATGAACTGTCTTACCTAAAGCATCCTTCCCCACAGAAACATAGTCCTTTTTCCCAGGCATTTGTCTGCTTACTTCATCATCATCGTAAAAATTCACTGAAATAATTGTTTGAGGAGATAAACTTTTACCAAGTTTTGAGTCTGGAATCGACAAGACACCTTTTTCTTCAAATATTAGTGTAACAAATGGCAGACTATTATTTCATCTGAATATTGATATTTAATTACATGACTAGAAAACAGTATTTTATACTCAAATGGGCCACATTCGATACTTAAATTAATTTTTAACAAAATGTTTTTGTTTTTTTTTCATATAAAAATTGTGCAGACAATCATACATGAGCAATTCTCTGCTTTAAGCACAAGACATTTTAGCTCTTTTTTCTACTCATAAATTAGAATTCTAAAATCATTATCAATCTAGCAATTTTGCTTTGTTTTATATAGCTTTACTTGGGGACAAAGTTATATGGAAAAATAATTATTTTAACTAGGTTACGTATGCATTTATATCGTCTGACGCACGGGACACGTCCGTATCCTGTGCGTCAGACGATATAAATGCATATTTGACCTAGTTAAAATAATTATTTTTCCATATAACTTTGTCACCAAGTAATATAATATAAAATGAAAACATAACTATTAGATTCACCTTAGTTTTATAAATCTTATCAATTTACGAGTAGAAAAAAGAGCCAAAATGTCCCGTGCGTCAGCCAGAGAGTTACCTACAGAATTTTTTTTCCCTATGATACCATGGGAGTACCATCTTGAAATTTTGCAAGAATGTTTGTAAAAGATGATTAAATATAATATATTTTTTTCAAAAAAAAATAAAATTCCGATTTTAAATTATAAAAAAAACTTTTTTTAATTAAAAAAATAAATATTGTTTAAAAAACACTTAGTCATGTGTTATATATTTTATCAAAGACAATATAAAACTGAATAAACTGACATAAATTTCAGCTCTCTAGGTCGATTAGTTCTTGAGTTACAACCATTTAAAGATAGTTAAATGATGCAAAATTTGTGAATTTTTCAAATTTTCAAAAATACATAAGTTTGAAACTAACTTTGAAAAAAATCTCAAAATATGATTTTTTTTAATTCAATGTACTAATACTACATTTACACCAAAAATGAATAAATTTCATTGACCTGCCGATTTGACCATTGGTTGATTTGATGTGGAATTACCCTTGCTTCAGTCTTGAAAAGTCATGGATTTGTGACATTTTATTTTGGCAGAAACCCTGCATACATTAACTTTTTAAAATAATATTGAAGAAACCATTTTAGTGTCAGAATCTACATTTTTGTTTTAACCAAAGGTGAAAAATGATATGGTAGTTGAATTTGGTACATTTAAAAAAATTCTGTTGGAAGATTAATAGCTTAAAAATTACTGGTTGATTTTCACAGAGCACTTCTAAATTATCACAAAAAAATTATTTAAAATTATACATTTGAGACGTGACGTAATTGTCTTATAGTTAGAAATTGTTGACTTTCTATAAAGCGGAGGAACAAACACAGGAAAACTCAAAGATAATTGAAAGAAATGATAATGAATGAAAATCCTAATGTAAATATTAAGCCGGGCCGAAAAAGTCGGAAGTGTTTTGGATCTTTCTGCGGTAGTGCGGAAAACTTGTGGATTCTCATTATTAAAAAGTGTGTAAAATCTTAAAACTCTGGATTGATACCTTCTGCCGTCTCAGTGTATCGAAAGTTGTGAAAATTGAACTAAATATGCTTAAAATTCAAAAACTAATAAATAATCACAGATTTCGTTGATCATTTTGCGGTGATGCTTAAAAGTTACTGTCTTTTAATAACAGCAAAAGGAACACATTTCAGAATTATACATTAATATCTTCTGCTACCTCAACGGCACCGAATTTTAGATTGAAGGCATTAAAAAAAACAAAAAAAAAAACATTACAATTACCTCATTGTAGTGCTAAAATAAACTTTATTCCATCTTTCAGACATACAAATTACAAAAGCATTATTAATTGTAAGCATTTTGGAATGTTTTTCTTGCTTTTTTTAAAACTAGAAATTCTAGCATATATGGTTTCTGGATTCTAGGATTGCTTTGTGTCTATTCTGCTGTCCAACTGCTTTTCCGGCGGCTCCAGTGTTTAGTTTAATTTTACAATTTGCTCGACTGCTTGTGTGTGTATGTGAAGGATACTTAATAAAATCCTAGCCGTCCATTGACTCACAGTCCTGTATCATCTTCAAAAGCTCATAAGATCTGTTATCTCTGAGAGCTGCCGTTCAAACGGTATAGTGGTTAGCGTGCTAGCTTCTAGACCGCGAGGTTGCGGGTTCGAGTCCCATGTAAGGCATGGGTGTTTGTAAATGTATGTTGGCTTGTCTAATGACGAATGTTTCGGCGCATTATAGCCCTCGTGTTGCTGACGGCGCCAGATAATCTGAAAACAACCAACCAACCACACACAAAACTTATCACTGAAGCTTCCGGAAACACACAGTAACTTGTAAGCATTACCGCAAAATGATCTGCGAAATCTGTGATTATTTCTTAATTTTTGAATTTTAAGCATTTTTTAGTCTAATATTCACAACTTTCGATCGATTGAGGCAACAGAAGATATCAATTCAGAGTTTTAAGATTTTACATACTTTTGAATAATGAGAGTCCACAACTTTTCCGCACTACCGCAAAAAGATCCAACATACTTCATCTTTTTCAGCCCGGCCTAGTAAATATCTCAAGTTTTATTTCCCGAATATTATATTCTTTATTTAACTTTCTGATAAACATTTTGTCTTGCTACTTGTAGGTCAAATCTGAGTTTGCCGTAGATATTAAAAATGGGGCAGTCTTTTATTGCATTTCATTAAAATTGCCTATGTGATAGCTGGGATATTGATTCAAGGCGTTATCTCTTCTTTTGACACGTTTACCACAAACCTCTGTAACGTACAAAAAAAAATAAGAAAAAAAAATAAAAAATAATAATAATATATATATATATATATATATATATATATATATATATATATATATATATATATATATTCATTTTGATTCTGCATTGATGTAGAAAACAGCTTATTCAAAGACTTTATGCGTCTGTCTGAAGTTCAACATTCCCAGACAAATTTGCAAATGCTTACAAACACGTGAGGTGCGTTATGCCACATGTAAAGTCTAGTAAAGATGAGTTCTTATACCAAAAGTGAACAAGAAGTTATGACCGGAAGTATCGAAAACGTCAACCGGAAGCCAAGGAAACTTAACTATGAAAAGTTTACTCCTTGGTTAAAAAAAAAAAAAAAAAGATACTGTATTAAATCTTGGACATTCGTTGACAGGATTTTTCACCAAGTTTGTCCCCAAATTCGGCAACTTGGCGACATAGGTTAAAAAAAGTTCTTAATAACAATCTTATTCTGAAGTTCTTATTTCAGTCGTAATATATCTCTGAATTGTACATTCTTGGTATCTAGACTTGATGTACCATAGTAGGAATATGTAAAGTGTTTTTTTGGCGACGGTAATTTTCAGTGCATCTTATTTTTTCTATAGATTAGTCAGTGCCACTTTCAGAATGATAAATAAACATTTTTCTTTTTTCTTCGGTTTTTCTTTTTTTTTTAAATTAATCTAGAGTGTCCAGTAATCAAGAAAATTTTCAAATCTGTAAATGATAGATTTTTGGAACAATTGTAATTAAATTGAGGAGTTAATTATTTTTTTATCTTCCTTCGTATGATAAAAAATCTAAACAAATTCTAGAAAAGCGAAAATATAATATATTTTAATAATTTTATTATTTTTAGAAAATTTACTATAAATAATTTTTTTTTGTACAATAATAGATTGTCTTTAAATGTAGCTTTAATGATTTACATTTGAGTTTTTTTTTTTTTTTTAATCTTTTTTTTATCTGGGAAATTCTTCCTGTATTCTTTTCTTCTAAATCTCCTAAAGTAGTTATCTTATGTGGAATAATGATCTTAAAACTTGAACGAAATATATTTAAAACTAAAGAAGTAGCCATAAAAAGTAAATAGACACTAACCACTCTTAAAACGACTGCTCATTTGCAATTAACATCTTCTTTTGTTTGAGAACATTTAAGTACGAAAACTTAAAAAGATGCTTAGAATTATAAAATGAAAATTAAAAAAAATAGACAACTGTCAAAGTGGTGCTGTGTGTAAGATTTCGCTTTCTGAATTTAATTGCATCTATTATTAATGCAATTACTTGTTTACCTTTCGAAGTGACTCCTCCAAATAATTCCGTTCTGTTGTCGGAATAACTCCATGTGCATGAAAATTATTTTCGCTAAAATTTGGCAATCTGAAATGGGCAGTCTTGGGTAGGAGCACCTTGATGGCATTTCCGAAAGCCGTTATGGAATAAATTATACGGACCTTGAAAAAGCTGGGCCCCCTCGGGTAGTGACGCCCAGTTTTCACGATGAATTGCAGGTTCCGGTTATATTAATCTAAGATGAATATAATGGAACTTTTTGAAAATGCTTGCACAGGCCTTTTGACTTCTTTTATTGAAAACATGTATTGATTTTTTTTCATTTTTTTTTTCAATGTGTTTCGGAACAGTTTGTGAGAAGGAAAATATTGACGCCATCATAGCTATGGCGTTTGGATGATGGCGTTCTTGATGATGTGCGACGCTTTCATTATCCAACACAATATAATGTTCAACAGCTTTTCCATATACTCATAAAATATTTAAAAAAGGACAAAAATTATAAATCTCTCCCCCCCCCCCCCTAAATTTTCCAATTTTAAGTAGCACTTTTTTATTGCATTAAACTAACTTACTTAACTTTGTTGTTTATGTTTTCCTTCCCGAATCAGCAAGATCAAAATCACTTATCCAACCATTTTAATGCCTTTTCTATTGCTACTATTAGCGCTCCACTATGATCTTTCTCTGCAGTGTTTTATTTGTTGTAAAACCTTTAACTCAAACAATTTTATTTGTTGTGCAAGAAAGTTCAATGGAACATTGTTTAAAACATTTTATTTGCACTTGAACTTAGTATAAAACAGTGGTACAACTTAGTTGCAAAACACATTTCTAAGCGTTATGGTTTACTTTCTAGTTCAGACTCCACGTTAAAAGAAGTTCTAGACTGTTTAGTTGTTGAGACTTGAGAAGGATAACATTAAAAAAAATATTGTGAATGTGTCGCAAGGTTAAGCAAAAGGGCTATTTAGAAATATAGTGCCGAAATATTGTAATAGCGAGTGGACTACTGATAGTAATTTTTTTGTGAGAAGGGGAAGGGGATCAGTCTACCGGAGAAATCTTTGAAGAAAGAACTACCCGTATTTGAAAATCAGCTTTGAAAAAAAAAAAAAAAAAAAAAAACCAGTACAACTTGCATTAGCCGTATTGTCAACAAAATTTCATGAATCACAACCACTGTCACATCTGCCCATGTTTGCAACTAGAGTATGCGACGCAATTCGAACCAGGGTACTCAAGAATGCTAGGCGCTTATTCTATCTTCGAACCACGATTTCGGAACTTGTAAAACCAGTGCTATAGAAGTGTTGGTAGACGTGCGGTGACGCGTCCCCCTACTTTTCAAGAAAATACCCATGCGTCCCCCAACTTCTAAAACCACTGAAATCCACACCTCCATTTTCAAAAACACTCAATCCGTCTGAAAACTACTAAAGTGATTAACATTAACCTTTAAATGTAAAGGCACTGAGAAAAGGTGATTTAAAATTTTCAAATGTAAAAATAAACAAACTATGTGTGGTATATATCATACTATTGTAAAAATGTATTATACTATTTTCTTTTAGGATATAAGTAATTTTATTAACAAATACTGTTACACTTAGTCAACTTTTAACTTTGGAGGAATTTTCTTTTGAGTTAAATTTCTATCATTGTTTCAAATAAAGACAGGTTATTTAAAAAAAAAAAATTAAAGTTCTCTATTAACCCTTTGCACTCGAGGCCTTTTTCGCGAGGAGCGACCAGCAACTCGAGACATTTTTAGTTCAGTTAACGGTTAAGGATTTGCTTCATAGAAACTAAACACAGTGTTAGATGGTCTTGCATCGAATTTCAGCATCAAACCTAGTGGTCCTCTCGTGTTGCGGCTTCTAATCATGTGGCGCCTGAGAGGCGCCGCTCGAGCGCAAAGGGTTAATTTAATTTTATGAAAGTTTGCACATTTGGAAGCACTAATTAAATCTAAATGTTGAATTATTACCTCATTTTATCTCTTACTTCCAAGTAAAAAAACTTAAGTCGCTAAATATTCATTAAAATAACAATAAATTTCGGACTCTTGTTCAATTTTAGTGTTTTAGGAAGTATACATTATTTTCTTACTAATTAATATTTCTATTATAAGATAAGAAATTGTAAAATGTATCATTGGGAGATTATTTGCACTTTTGAACTGGCGCTAAGTTATTTAGTAAATGAAGAATAAACGCATTTGTGCTTTTTATTATAATAACCGGAAGGTATATCAGGGGATTGCTCTCTTTTATCACCACCCACCATCGTCTGTTTATGCATTGTTGCCTTATTAGCGGCCTAAAGTGGCTCTGCAGGTAGCGCTGGCGGCTTTCGTCAAACGGCCGCTTCCGTGCAGGGGCGTGGTTCTCTTAACGAAGGTACAATCTTCCGGTGGACTGCTGTTGTGAAGTTCGTTTTCTGCTGGTGGCGTGCATGGAAAATAAGGTAAAGGCACGGAAGTTCGGTTCATGGACTGTTCAATCACTGTATATCGGGAACTCCTACTCACTGCGGTACCTCCGGCTCTGGTTTTGACTTTTTAATAAAACCGCAAGTTCCGTCTAGTAGTATCTGTGTAATTAAGAGGGCATAGTAAAATAGTAAAAGAATTTTCCAGGTGTTTCTTTCACGGCATGAGAATTGTTGAACTTGATAAGACTCTGGTATTCCTCCCTTTCACATTTTCAGATCTTGAATTCGACTTTTGGACGCCGAAAATTCAACCCCAAAAGTTTTATTCATTGAAGTTTTGTTATTTGAATTAGTATTAAAGATGAAATTTGCTTATGAGCTCAAGCATATTATAGTTTTACATTCGACGTCTTATTTATTATAACACAGAGAAATAATGTCTGCATGATTTTATAGATGGAGGTTTATTTCATTATCCCCTGGCTACTAAAACCAAAGCTACTTGTGAATGCTTCCTCCGCGTTATTTTACAGACAACAAATAAAATTATATAAATATTCTAAGTGGTAAAAATAATTTTTCCTTTTATTTTTCGCATTAACCATATTGTTCTCTAAAAACTTGTGTGGAAATCAAGTACAAACGTAGGTTCCTCGAACCAGACTAACATCCATCGAACTTGGGATTTAAACCTAACATCTTTGGCACAAGATTTCAACCCTTCCAGTGGGGAAGTGAGCCAAAAATGATTTTTTTAAAAGCTTATCATTAATTTTATTCGCTTCCTATTCATCAGAACTTGTGGTGGTGGTAGTAGTGGAGTAGTAAAGAAGAGAGACTGACCTTCTGAGCAGCAGACTAAAAATAAAAGGCGTTATTTTTTCCACCGGTTTTGTAGCGAAAATAGTCTTCTTATTATGAGCGATAGTGGTAAATAAACATTGGCTCCCGTGTGGCGCCCACAGTTTTTTCTCTTCCCAGTCCTCTTCCTTTTTCTACTATTTCTTTTGCTAATTTGTGACTGAATCTACGATACTGGTCGTCAGTGGCGAAATGTGCTTTGCTTAACTTTGGAAAAGTAGAGGGAAATTCAGGGTTCCCACGGTCATTGAAAGTCATTAAAAGTGCTCAATATTTTTTAACTTGTTTTCAAGGCCTTGAAAGTGCTTGAAAATGCTTTGAGGTGCTTAAAAGTCCTTAATTTTTGGAGATGTTGTGTGGCCAACTGCAAAATTTATAAAAATACAACTAGGACTTGCTATCCCCGCGCGTGACTTCCACTTATCTGCACCATATCAGAATTTTCTGACTTATTTGTATTGCGCATTCACCAACTTGTAACTTTTTTAGCAGAATATACTTTATTAAAAATTTATATATAGACATGAAGCCTGAAAACAAATTTTCAAAGGTCCTTAAAAACATTAATTTGGTCCTTAAAGGTAATTGAAAAGTCATTGATTTTCATTCAGTGATTTGAGTGGGAACCCTGGAAATTACTTGAATTAGACAATCAACCACTACGTCAGTGACGGATTTCTTTCCTCCCTTTATTTCTTCTGCAAGTGAAGATATTTCTGCCGAAATGTGATATTTTCTTGGACATTTATCTGTTTCATTCATTCGTAGTTATTTACGAGGCGCGATAAAATGTTATCAAGTGAAATAATAGTCTTTTCTTGGTGGTATATCTCTCTGAAAGCTATCGTGTGTTTGGGTTTTTGTCGGGGAAGATAATGGGATATCTTGCGACAATTAAAAAACAACGTCGTTAAATGTTTGTTCAACAAAATTTAAGGTAAAGGTTGTTACTTTAAACAGTAACAGGTTACAATATAAAAACCAAATTTTTCGTTATCGTTCACACTTTGGTAGCAATATGTAGACAACACGAAAAATTCTTTTCGATATTGCATTTTTTTAACACAAGTAATAAAAATTAAATTGTTATTAAATGAAATGTAAAGCTTTTTGGTTATGTAATAAAAAAGTGGTTATAAGCTTGCTCTTCAAACCTCAATTTCCTAATTATCTACTACCACGTGTTTAAAGGTTCAAGTAAATGCATTTGAATTCATACAATGCTCTTTAGGTTCCAAGGACTTGGAAATTTACGATACCCCTCAAAAATTCATAACTTGCAACCATATCACATTAACGAACGTCTTTCTTTCAGCGATTCTGACATCATTCACGTTGTATACTTACTAATTGTCGTGTTAATTTGTATCATTTAACGTTTCTCCCATTCCTATCACGCTCTGCTGCCTGGGATCAGCGCAATTTTTCCGAAACTTATCGACAAAGCAACACCGAAACTTGCAATCCGAACGTGTTTAGCATTCACATGGCATTACATTTAGTCGGTCCAGAAAGTCGCTTGTGAAACGCAATTGAAGCAGTAGCACTTTAGGTTTCCTGTGTAGTATCGACTACGATTGTGCTTTGAATATTAAAACAAAGGCTTTTAGAAATAGACTTGGACTTCTAATAGGAGTTGTTGACTGAGAGATTGCCTCTTCAGAGTGCAATCTACGGGACAAGAAACTTAGCAGATAGGACGCAGGAAAAAGGAAAACGCTGATAATATCTGCTATGATATTAACAGGTGGTTGCTACTTTTGATCTTAGTGTAAAACTAAAGATAAACTCACCTGAGTGATAAGAATTGAGATGGAGCGATACTGCATATCCATTTAATAAAAACAGGAATGTGTACAGAGGTGGGAGCATAACATTACTTTTACTTTTTCAGATTGATGCTTTAAATTTTGTCATATTTTCAGAAAAATAGTCGACAGTATAAAAACAGTAAAAAATTATTCTAAAAGATCAATTAAATTGTCTTCTCTAAGAGGATTGGCGTTAGTAAGCAATAGTTATATATCATCGCAACAAATAATATATGTACGATTGTTTGCAACAAATAATTTAGGCAGCATTTTTTATAGAAGATTTTGCCTCGAAACTCCTGTTTAATTTTATTAGTTGTATGTTAAATCACTTTCCATTATGTACAATTTTAAAATCTTTTGTGAAGAACATATATTCTTATTGTCACTTACACTAAACGCTTATTAGTCGCCTATGGGGTAATCTCAAGTTTGTATGGATTGTGTTATTTCCTTCTACAATTACGAACCGAACAAACCACGCTGTCACAGTCGAGATAACGTGTGGCTTAGTTCATCTAATCTCCATGAACACCACTAGGAAGGTGCAAAGGGGTTAAAAATTAAAAATATTATGGAAGAAAGTGGTATGATCCATTGGCAATATTGGTATGATATAGGTTTTAAAATATTCAAAGGATAAGAAATTTAATACGTAACTATAAATTAGAATCTCACAAAGATAGCCAATTAAAAAATCAAGTTTATAACTAAAAAATTAACCCCCTTGTGTGCCTTCTGCTTTCCCCTGGAAATAATTTTGCCGGTCCCCTTGCTATTCTCTCTTTGCCGGCATTTTAGATGTTACGAAACTTCTTATAATTGGTGTTAGTGTACCGGATGTTTCAAGATACAATGCAATACGACGAGTAGTTTAAAGGTTCGGCCGATGATAACCTGGAGCCGTCTTGCATCTCTCTTACATTACCACCACAAACCACGCATTACCACATCGCCTACACAAATCCTTTACTCATCACTCCACCTGTGCCGCCGATGATTGAGTTGCAATAAGGTGCGCAATCTGTCTTTTATAGTCAAGTCTTTTTTACCTGTTCCGACGACCTCTCTTCACCGCTACCTTTATAACGTGCTTCTGCACTATCTACCCCTGACGTTCGAAACCAAATAAAAAAACAAGGTCGGGCGCACAAGTCAATGTGCGTGCGGTTGTGTCCTTCAACTGTCGCAGTGACCACTGAAGTTGACCATCGATCCTTCGCATCCACGCGACGGAGTCCACCTTATTGCTAGTTATTGTCTTGCAGGGTGAATTATGCAACAAGTAAAGCTATTTTGCTCAATAGTGGCATTGATAAAAAACACACGAGAGGGATGGATAAAGCAGTCGATAGAAAGTGGCTAAGCTTTTATAAAAGCTTATTTTTGTTACTTTTAGTGACATAGCATTTTAATGAAATTTAATAGATTTATTTTTACGAATGCAGGAATTTAAGGGTCGCTGTTGGCACGGTTGAACACTCGCATTTGTGGGGGGTTGTATGTGTTTGTTTATCCAGTAGGTTGAGCCAATAGATGTGAAATTTTTTTAGTGAAATTTTTTTAATGCTTATGATACTATTCTATGGCAATCTTTTTTTAATGAAAAAATCACGACTTTAAAAATTAAATCTCTTCTCATTGTCCATCGATTTGACACGCGGAACTTATCTTGATCAAAATGTAATTATGTCATCATGATAGTGAATAATTCTTATTTAAAAGTACGTAATTTTAAAAAATCATTATTTTACATTGTCTTCAACCGATAAATGGTACCAAAGGTCAGCGATGGAAAGTGGTTGAATATAAGAAGTTGGCATACTAAAATTTAGGCTGACTTTCAAGTCGTGGCCGTTAATTTCTTTCTAAAAGTCTACTAACTTTTAGGGAATATAAATAAAGACTGTGAATTTAAATTAATCCCAGTAGATCGATGTTGAATTTAAGTATTCATAATTTGGACAAGATACTTAAAATTAAACCATGTATGTTTAGCAATCGTCATTAAAGATTTTTAATAACTAAAGCTTTGATATCTCATAAAATGTCCACGTAACTGATAATTGTAAGCAATAAACAAGAATTTCATTCAACAGTATTAGTTATTGGATGTCAAGGGGCACATGTCCGTCCAAACAACACATAAAAATATGCTTCTGAATGGTTATCAGAATATGTTTATTTTGTAACAAAGCAATAATTCAGACTCAAAAGTAGATAATAAACTAAACAATATTTTTAAAAAGTCCCATCTTTTTAGTAAAATGTTCATAAAATGAATTTAACTTGGGGTGTGGAACATCGCACAACTTTCAATTTATATTTGTCGTGGATTGGTGTAATTTACCGTTTTTTTATTCATATTGCCGTTATTCATATGCCAGTTGGCTATATTTTTGGCATTAATTATCACATTGATAAAAAACAACACGGTCAAAACGGCGAAATTGGCGATGAGTTTTTCTATAATAACAGAGTGTTCTCAAATTAGTCGGGCAATGGAGTTTAAACACATCTGAATGACTCTTAATAACTAGGCCTTATAAACCAATCTTATAATTTGTGTTCACTATGTCATTCTATATCTATGCAAAAAAAATTTGAATTCCTGAAAAACTCATGAAATTTGCTTTTTTTTTTATAACGGCCCTTATAAATCCCGAAAATTGTGTTTCCACTCCTGATATTTCTTTTTATCTCCTGAAAATTTATCATCGAAGGGTAAAAAGATTAGTAAAACTTTAAAACGTAGCAGTTTTTTTTACTCGATTAAACGTCTCTGAAATTCGATATCCGTATTGTACTTCGTAATCTACTGTGCATGCGTTTCGTCACAACAGCCGCAAAGAAAAACCTTTGGATAGTCCCAAAATGCACCGCAATTCTCGACAACCAGGCGTGTAGAGAGAAAATATTTTATTAAACTTGTAATTCCCCCCCCCCCCCCGTTAACTCCTGAATTTACTGTACTTAACTCCTGAAAAACTCCTTGGTAACTCCTGAATTTTACTATCGTAGATTGAGTATGAACCCTGTAATACAGATCTGTTTGAACTCCATTGTCCAACTAATTTGTAGACACCCTGTATTGCATTATCCTTTCTTATAAGTGTAGCACAGAAAAAACAGTTGTTGATGGACGATGGTCAAGTGAAGAGAACTCTGTGACATTCGTTTTTCATCTTTTTGCGCTTTTATCGCATTTCCATGGAAATTTCGGAGGTGGGGATGTTTAGAGCACCTTAGAAGGCATTACCACAGCGATTTTGATCATAATCGTTGGAGCCGGGTTTTTTTATTTGGTAATTGCTGAAATTTTTTTTTTTAATTGCAGCTACCATATGCGCATGCTTAATTTTGACGAAAACCTTAATGACTGGTCCTATAACCACAATTACATGTGCACAAAATTTGAACATCAGGTCAATCCTTTCGAAAGTTATGCTAACTACAGACAAACATTTTTTCTAGACCTCTTTTTTGATCTCTACGTGTTTCAAATTGAGTAGAAATGCAATAATAATAATAATATATTTTTTTAACCGAATGTAATACTCCGATATCCAATACCCCATGTTAACATATGGGTAATTGAAAGTAATAAGTAAAAATCTTTTACACTCTTAATTTTTAGGGTCTGTTAAATATCATGTTTAACTGTTTACAATAAGTAAAATCCGTGGGGCACTCGCTTAAACACTAAAAATAGAGGAGTGCACAGTAACACTTTATTAAACATAATTTTAAAAGTAGTTGGAAGAGAAAAAATGTTTTGCATTTTAATGCATTTATTTAAAATTATTCTACGCTTAGTTCATTCTTCTTTTTATTAATCAGCACTTGTTTTTTTAGTTAGTACTTCATCTGAAATTTTATAAGATATATATTATTAACAAAAGCGCAATTAGTATAATTTATTTTGTTTTTATTGTTAATTCTAATCGGCGTAGTAAGTTCAGTGTTTGTAATTTACTGACACTCATTATATTTCTGACGAATGGCTACCCATTGTTTGTTTTAATTGCCCACATGCATTGTTTTCAGAAATTCTTCACTATTAGCACTGCTTGTGCGTTACAGATTCTGCAATGCATTTTCCTTGTGCTTTCTGAATTAAGATGCAGGTCGAGTACCAAAAGATAATCTCTATCTTAGCTTTAGTTTCTTTGTCAAATTGCATTATTTATGACATGCTCTTTATATTTGCAACGTAATTGTCGCCAGTTTAGTACCGATTACTGATATGAGTTCAATGCTGTCAAGTTTGTAACTAAATGGTACATTTTGATGAAACTCAGGCAGCGTGGTTGTCGAAGTCTAGTAGATGAAGTTGACTAATAGTGAAGGGGGAAAGGGAAACAAGTCCAAAATATAATTTTATTACAGGAGGGGGATTTAAAATGACATTAAAGCATCCTTAAATATATATATATATATATATATATATATATATATATATATATATATATATATATATATATATATATATATATATATATATTTGCATTGATACTATTTTTTACTTTATCGTTTGTTTATTCCTATTTAAGGTTTGCCGGTGGAAAAGTTGGCATTAGGAGATTCACAATGATATTTTAACTGCGAGTCGTAACTCATGAAAATAATTATATTTCTTATCTATATTTTGACGTCATCGACACCTAGGTGCCCCCCTTCTAAATTACTTTTTTATTGTTATTTTCAAAGGATTTTCTCGTAATCGTGATGCATATGCTATGCTGCTTCTATTGAAAGACTTCCCAGTAGGTATTACTTCTTGAACTTACCAAGAATTTTCTGCAGTTCAAATGTTGAAACGATATACTGCTGCAATACCGCCCTCGTGTAGTGTAATAAAAATCCACCAAATCGAAAGATATGCTTTCATACAATTTATGCAAAAAATACTTTTTAAACATTCAGCGGCCACCAGAACCGCATGCTTGAATTTTTTCTTTTATTCGGCAGAATTAGAATCCAATCCAAAGCTTAGCTTCAGATCAATCAGACAGAACGCGCCTTGCCCACATCCGGGCTTTCAGTTATGTCTATCAATTGTATCAGAAGCCTAATTGTCTTACAATATGCTAACTCACGGTAATGGCTTTGTTTCCGACCGCGTCTTCTTGTAGAGCATTTTTACATTCTGGCCTTGTTAAATGCTTATCCTTTCGGCTTCCTGTATCCACATAAATTGATTTTTTTTATTAGCTTTCATACTTCATTGTTTCCTTTATTCTTTTCATTGTGTTCTTGTCGAATCGTTCCAATTGTCAATAGGCTACTTATTGTGATTATTTTGATGGATGTCAATGCTTATTGTTTTCGTGTGTTGTGACATGGAGTACAGCCAATAGAAGAATTAGAAATATTTATTTCTATTACATATAATTTCCGTAAAGAGAAAAGAAAGAAGAAGAAGAAGAAAAAAAAAAGGGCGGGGGATCCGTATTTCGATTTTTTTTCAATAATTTTTATCTTCTAAATTTTCATTGTAATTTGCGTCATTTTGTTAAACTCCATTACTTACCCCTGAAGCACCTTCCATCTACGTTATTATCGGAAACACTAACCCTTTGCACTCGAGGCTTTTTTCGCGCGGAGGAACCAGCAACTCGAGACGTTTCCTGCCATTTTTTGGTTTGGTTCGTGGTTACAGATCCGCTTCAAAGAAACTGACTACAGTTATTGGCCTTGCATCGAATTTTCGCATAAAACATAGTGGTCCTTTCGAGTTGCGGCATCCAATCAGGTGGTGAGTGAGAGTCACCTCTCGAGTGCAAAGGGTTAAGTCGAGCTAATCATCACACCCCAAGGAGGATTTTTCTCTATCCCTTCTACAACAAATTTTGCATAGTCCTTTATTGGTTAATAATCATCTATTTGATACTTCCAAGTAAAAACACGCATTCTTTTACAACCAAATATTTTTAAATCTTTGATATCAATGATCTGCTTCAGACCCTCTCGTAACCAATGTTTGAACTGTTATATTAATTGATATTTTGGGTTCCAATAATCCACAACAATTATTTTATTCTTAAAAGAATTACTTAACTTTATGTGTTCGAGAATGATGCAGAAAGTTTATTTGAAACGGCAATTTGAAGACGGAAATAATTCCAATTGTTTCTCAATTAAACTTTTTCCTTTCCGCCGACTGCCGATTCAATAATCGGCGTTAAGATTACCATGTTAACGCAATAGTGTTTCATTATTTAAATTTTTTGTATTATTCTTGAACAAATGAAATTAGGTAATTTTTTCAAACAAAAAACTTTTTGTGAATTTAGGACCGAAAAATATTTAGCTTACCAGCATCAACGAATTGTCAGAGACAATCATACAGCTCTAATGGAATCGAGGAAAATTATGAATAAATAAAAAACATTATGGATAAATAGAATGGAATCGCTATGGATAAATAGAAAAAAAAATCAAACTCCCTTAGCAGAAAAGCGACGACGTGCGACGTACATCGCAAGTGAAATTTTAGCAACCAGCATCTTTAAGTGTCATACATAATCTGTTGTGTTTTTCTTGAAAGTTAATGCAATAACTAGAAGCTTATCTTTTGCTAAAAAGTTACTCTTAGTTAGGTAGTAGTAAGTCTTTGGATACCTTTTTCACGTGTGATATAATGCCAGTGGCCATATTCGAAAAAATAGTCCCTGAACAGTGTCGGAAATGGTGAAAATATAGATGCAGACATTCTGTTCGATCTGCAGACGAGTTTGCAGGTCGAGGATTTGTGACCTACCCTACAATTGCTGTGCATCTTCACCTTTGAGTATCTTTTAACCTGTTCTCAAAAGGTGACGTTTCATTGATGAGCACAGGGTGCAAAATTATTGTGGATGATGAAGAAAGAAGTTCAATATGTACTTAAAACGAACACTTTGTTGACCATTTCGAAGATGTTGAAATGTTTATACATACCATTTAGCATCTAGGTTGAATAATTGACACCTTAGGCCGTTTTTTTAAACTAAATAAAAAGAAAGAAATTGACATTTTTAAGAACAGTTGTTCCACATGCACTCAAAGGTAGTGGAAAAGACATTTTGTTCTTATTATTACATTTAATGAAAGTGTTTTCTAAGTTTCCAGTATTTCAGGTTTTTAAATTAAGAAGAATAAAAAGTAAAGTATTTCAATCGTGCATCACTGACTAGTATTCCAAAATCTCATTTTCCTTTTTTCCATTTTTTTAGGAAATTGTGTTAACAATTTGTAGGTAGCAATGCCGACTTTCCCAGGAATTCATTATTTTTGAAATAATGACTATTCTTATTCATTGCATTGTATTCAGAAATTATAATTGAATTTCTAGTATAAAGGGAAAGGAAATATTCGAAGAAAAGTACGACTAAATAATTTTCTTCATATACCTTACTTTATGCTGTGTATTTTCAGTTAAGTTTGAAATGTAAAGTGTACAGTTCTTTAAAAAAAAAATATATATATATATGATATTTTCCATTTCTATCAAGTTTATGAAAAATTACTCTAATCAATGTAAACTAATGTTCCGATAGATGCGACCTTTTTGTGAGTTATTAACACATTCCAAATGTGTTTTTCTCCATAATACAAAGTGCAAAATTTTAAAAAATTATCCTGGAAATGATTTTTGAAATATACTACAGAGATTAAAATATGGAACCAAGCATGCTTATGATCTAAAAAAGCGTAAGGAAAGGCCATCAACAAAAGAAGCCGCGCCTACTTCATCAATGTTTAATCATCACTAAAAGTACCTTGAAAAACCGCAATTGACCTCGCTCATTTTCAACTTATCACACAAAAGTTATTGTACTTCCATTCAACTTTATGAAAGGAATAATCGAAAACACGTTTTTAAATGTTAAAAAATTAATGAGTTGTAAATGATACCCTTAGTTTAATTTGTTTTTGTATTTTAAGATTTTCAAAGGTATACAAAAGTTTTCTATCTTTTTTTTCTTCTATATTCTAGTTAGATTATATTACATTCTTATAATCACCAGGTTGTGGTTTGGAAAGAATTCTTAGAGAATATTATATATAAACAACGTTTTTGGAGCATGATTGGCGTTATTCTTTCAGAAACGTTCATAGGGCTTCTGTGGTTCTGCATTCAGTACTTAAGTTCGAAGTCCGTCTCGAAAAGTATAGATATCGTAATTGTTATCAAAAAAAAAAAAAAAGAATAATTTTTTGAGTGTAGGTTTTTAATTAAAAAAAATAAAGAAAAACGTAAGGTGATAGACACTTACGGTGTTCGACACAAGAAATGGATTCGAAGAATTTACTATGGAATACTAACACTTGATACAATTGTTGGGATTAAAGCGCACACAAGTCCACTCTACGTCTGCAATTATTAAACTAGGTATGTGGAACATCGCGTAACTTTCAGTTACACTTAATAATGTTAACTTCTTTTAAATTTACAATGAATTGGTGTAATTAACCATTTTTGTTTTTATACTTTCATTACTTTAAAAATTGGGTTTGGCAATAATTATTACATTAATAATAATAAAAAAAAAAAAAAAAGCCCTACTGGCGATGTGATTTTTGATAAATATTACAGGGTCCTTTATTGCTTGTGAAACCAGTGGAGAAACCATCGTTTCTGGGCGATACTCATGAGAAGAGCTTTACTCTTTTATCACATTTCTACGAGGTGGAATGGATAGAGCTCCTTCAAAGAAAATAGAGCCGATTTTTTGCAATTGCTAAAAAACCTAAATTTTTCAATTGCATTACCTTATACGCAAGCGCAATTTTGATGAAATTCTTAATGACCGGTCCCATGGCCACAACTAACCCGTGCACAAAATTTTAACATTGTAGGTCAATTTTTGTTCGGAAGTTATGCTGATCACAGACACACATATATTTTTTCTAGACCCCTTTTTTTAGTTCAGCATAGAAATACTAAAAAAAAAAAAAAAAAAAAAAAAAAAAAAAAAAAAAAAAACTAAATACAATTCTTTAATTATCCTGTGTGTGTTAACATATAGGTAATTGAAAGTAAAAAAAAGTCTTATTATATTTGAATTTAATTTCAAGTCTAGGATTCATCTTAAGCAACGATAATGAATTTTTAAGTACTAGCTAAAAGGCATGAAATTTTCATTCAATGAGTACAACAGCTTAAAATTCTAAACTTAAAACAATCATTCTTTATGTTTTGAAATAGCCAATGTGGCTCAAGTTTCTTGGAAAACATTCAATAAAAAACTGTAAAAGAAAGACTTCTTTAACCGCAGACGAGTACTGAGGGGTCAACGAAGGTTCTGCGTGCAGGTGTGTGTCCATAAAAACACCTATAAAAAGTTGATGTCCTCATTACATCCCTGACGAATTGACCTTGGGTTTCAACCGTCTATTCCCTGCGTTGCTCCCCCACCTCAAAGGGCTTTGTTTGATTTAGGTGAGCTTATTAGTTTACCGCTACTTCCATGCTAGCATGCAGGTGTTCCACAATGCCACTTTTCATCTTTTTTTTTTCCTTTCCCCTTTATAAAACTCTCCGAGCCCAAAGAAAGTGGACTGTAACTACCTTTGAATATGTGTCGATGGATGACATTTCGAGGTTCCTGTTAAAATTTCCCATTTCGTTACAGTTTCAATGGGTTTAGGGTTTTCTTACTGATTGCCCCCACCTCATTCACTTCTCATTTTTAAATGTGGCTCTGTAGATGCAAGTTTCTCTTGGAAAAACCCTTCGATTTCCACATTTGTTCCAAAATCTGATCATTCTCGTTAAGAGTCATAAATAATATATTCTTTGTCGTGGCATTAATATTTGCAGGGTAATATTTCTAATAATTTTGGAAATAAAACTGATACTGTAGAATTTTTTACTTGTGAAATGTTAAAGGGCTCATCCTAGATCAGTGATTCTCAACCTTTTTTTTGTCGCGGCACAATTTTAACGATTTCAAAATTTGGCGGCACACAAAGAAAAAGATAAGTTTAAAAGTTGTTAATATATATATATATATATATATATATATATATATATATATATATATATATATATATATATATATATATATATATAGTAAGTACTTTTCTTTACTTATAGTAAGTACTTTTCTTTAATTTAAACTCTACTCGTAATAAAAAAAAAAATTATAATTTTTACTATATACATTTCTAAAATTTGGCGGCACACTTTAAGAATTTGGCGGCACACTTTAAGAATTTGGCGGCACACAAAAGTGCCGCGGCATAGTGGTTGAGAATCACTGTCCTAGATAATGCTTCTGTCGTTACCCGTCTGTCTGAAGTCACAATTCCTTGACCAAACTATAGATACTGCAGACACAAGTGATTTGTTAAATGAAAGATTTCTTCAAAACAAGTTCTCCTACCAAAAATTCAGTTGAAAATGTTTAAAATTTGAGTGTTTCCATAGAAACTATGGTAAAATTGTGATGTTCTAGAACAAGTTTTTAGCCTATTCGGCAGCGTTATTGTGCATAAAAAAAAATTCAAATTGTCTTTTTTTTTTTTTAACCATATATCGTCAAGCTTAACAAAGGGAGATTATATTCATCAAATGTCACCAAATCGAAATACTTGTTATCTGGACTTGATATCCGTTAGAAGCGGCTTTTTTAGTGACAGGCAAAATCCGACTTATTTTTTCTTCATAATAGGAAACGCTGATTTTTTTAAAACTCACCTCTAAAACTTGGGCCAAGTGCCAGATCGAGTATGGGCTTACAGAAATGATATGGTCTTATTTAAATGATTGTGTGTCCTGGTCAAGTGAGAATCAAGTTGGATTTTCAAATATACACTACTATCAAATATGTTGTTGTTTACAACCATATGTCAAATAGAAAAACCATACTCAATTGTTTTTTTAATATAGTAACCTACAGTTACTTAAATGATATGAAATAATTAAAAATATTTATACATAAATTCCTCTCGCAGTTAACGGTATGTTTTGTTTGTTGTTTGAAATGATCTTAATAAAATTTAAGAAATTTCATTTATTAACAAAGACCATACATGAGATAGCTGCTCCGTACGTCTGCCCATTCGGAAATTCGACCAGCCTATAGGTAGTCATACCGTTCATCATTATGTGTGGGAATACCGAATGATAAAGTTCCTCAATAAAAGGGTTACAAACTGAAGTTCTCCGGTTGACAATCCGCGCACGAAAAACCACGCTACGATGTATCTTGGCACGGAAAAGGTAGCCCATAAATTACGACCCTCCCCCCCTCCCCAATTCCTGGCAAGCTGCCCTTCGGGCGAATTCACTCCAGGCAAATTGCCTACGATCTTTTAATTACGGTGCCAAGGCTCCCTTGCAAGTGGGATAAAATATTTATGAATGATGGCGAGGGCAGGAAAGAAGGTAAATATATTTTTGTCGCCTTTTTTTCCCCCTTACTTTCCAAAACTGAAATCTCTGCTTATAATTATAGAACGGGCCGACACGATAACGACCTGCTCAAAAATGTAGCAGTCCCGCGATCCGAGTTGCGATTTCGAACTCGCCAACAAAATGCGATTTTGATGTTGTTGTGCATTTCCTGCAGTCGATTAATTCTCGATAATCATCACATTCCAACGTGTCTCGCATAGGGTAATTATCACCGAACTAGAATTCCGATGGAAAACATGCCAGGCTAGCCATTCGTATGTCTTTTCAGAGTATCTCTACCCAGAGATAGATATCTAGTATTTGATATTTTTATTGCTACAGAATAGATTTTTTTTGTTTGTTATTTAGTTAGAATCTTATTCAGAACTTATAAGCGCACATGTACGGAAGAGTTTTATTCCAAAGCTGTTTCTTTCCTTGATAGAGTAGTTTTACAATAAGGGAATTAAAGCTGCAACACATTTCTAATGTTATCTTCCAGAAAAATGTCCATGTATTTAAAATAAAGTCTTTAGTTCTCTAAAAATGGTGATTATTTATTTTGTATTTATTCGCAGCAATCCCCTTCCTCTTCTCCCCAAATGCTTTTTCGAATAACGCTTGACCAAAAAAACTTGTTTTGTTTCGTTTCAAACCAGGCTATTCATCAAATTTAGTTTCAAAATCTGCAACATACACGAATTTTAATATTGTTTAATTACTCATTGGTTAAAAAATTAGGCAATTTTGTGAAATTACTAAAATAGCTTTAATGTATACATAAAAATGTTAAAATTTTAATTTATATTCATGGTGAAATAAGTATTTTAACTGGTGAAATAAAATGAGATGGTGAAATAAGGAGCAAAAGATGTAAAATTTCATCTTTGGCACCATGCGGGTTTCGAAACTATAGAATCGATTCAATATTGTCGTTAATATTGGAAAGTGTGCATTCATCATATTAGTAGTATTTTCATCAATTGGGGATTTCTCTTTAAAGGAATGCGGTACCGAAAATAAAAAAAACTTTATTTATGTACATTTTTACGTCAAAAATTTATTTTTTGTATGAGATACTATTTATATATCTTTGAGAAAATGTTTTTTTAAATATTGTGTTTTGTTATTTAAAAAAAATTTAAAAACCAAGAAAAATCCATAATAATTGATGTTTGCGTATTTTGATATAAGTCAAGAAAAAAAAAATCAAAGTGAAAGCTTTCTGTAATACATAATTATATAAAGAAAATTTTGTCTTCACAGAATTTTGATTGGTGAACTAAAAAAAAATTAAACAAATTCTCAAAGTTAAAATATTGAAATTTTTGCTTTTTTTTATGTTATCTTTTACGCTAAAAATTATATTTTAAAACAGAATTAAAAAAATAAAATTTTGTGAAGACAAAATATTTAAAACTATATAAATTAAATGCTCCAAAAATTTGAATAGCCAATTGTTAATGGTTCTGGAGATATATCGATTTGAATATGCAACATCTGTGAAAAACACTAGTGCTCGAAAAACGCACTTTAAGCAGACGCCTCAAGGTGTTACGCCCATTAGTGATGTTTAAATCACAGGTAATTTTGTGGCGTTCTAATCACCGGAGGAATAAGATGAAAACATCATTCTCTTCAGGAATGTATGAACTATTTTTTAAAATCAGAAAAAAAATTTGGTATTTTTGAAGAAATTTCGGTATCCCCTTACAGTATTTTAACTATTGAAAATAATAGAGGAATGAATAGAACGTATAATTTTCGGACATATGCAAATTTTCTCAGATATTTTGTTGATCTTGATTTTATGGCAAGAAAAGTAACAACGATTGACCAACATGCTTTGCCGTTTGCACGTGGTCTCGATGACATAGGTACAGTATTTTCCTAGCAAATCTCATAAAGAATGAAATCCGATGATGACGTGCTCTTGACCCTTTTCCGGTCGTTTGAACAGGGCCAAGCTCAACTTGACGCAACAAATTGGCGAATCGGAAGGGAAAACCCTGCTTAGAACATGCTTCGAAAGGAAAGAAGACTTGGAACAAGTGGGCTGAGAATATTGGAAAGTCGGGCTTCTTTCATGGAATTATGTTGGGGGCGGGTGATCTTCATGTTGTTCTTTTCTTTGTAATAGAGTTTGTTTTAGGATATTTTTAATTAAATTAGATTTTCATTTCAAATTTGAAAAAGCTAAAAAAGGAAAGTAAAACTAATGTTGTAATCTATTGGAAAGTAAAACTAAAGAATCCTTACTCTCATTAAGCAATGGATTGTAAAACATGAAATGTTTTTTCTTCTTCTGACCCCATAGATAAAGCAAGCACGTTGTCTCCATTTTAAGTTCTTATTAATGTTTTATACATGTTTTCTGTTCCGCATGTAAAGCTTTTGTAACGAACATATTTATTTTTAAAAGAATGTCAATGGCAAGAACAGAAATGACAGTTTTATAATTTTGATAAATTCTCCCCTTTAAGTCAGGGGTTACAGATTTGTTTTATATATGTTAAGAATTTTTAAGATATGTGTTTATTTATTTTATTTTTGCTAACTTATTTTCCCTGCTAAGCAGTGTAACATAGCTTATTTTCAATGTGCAAGTCAATTAATCTAGTTCCGTTTGTTTTGGTGTCTGTTCTTTTAGCCATCAATTGTGAGCTGGGAAGTTGAACGGACTTGAATTGGAACCTCAAAGGATGTTTTCTTCCCATTTAACTTAACACAACCTTGTTTTATACAATGTTTCAAACTCTCTGCGCAACATCCTACATCTTTTTAGTTGAATTGAACTGCACCATCTGTACACATCCTTAATGGAATGCAATGTTTATCTTTGTCGTTGGTTAGCGCTATCCTTGATGACGCCCAATGATTTATCATCTCTGGCGCAATTGAAGGAGTATTTAAATAATATAAAATGAAACCCTAACCAGTTATTTTGTACCTATTCAGTGTTTGCGTATTTTGAAGGGGGGGGGGGTGATTAACTATTACAAAATCCATCATTTTTACGTGTGCATTACAAGTGTTGAATAACTCTGGAATCGGTTGGTCGATTCGAAAAATATGTTACAATTATATCCTTGAATTCAAAAACCGGTAAAAAATGATATTTATAATTTTTAATTTTTTAGTTAGAAAATGTAATCAATTCATTATGTCAGATACCAAATAAAATCCAGTGATGAGGGGAATTAAAAAACTTAACGCTGGTGGTGTGAGAACTTGTTGACATATCGTCTTATGAACGCTTGAAAAAAAAACAGCTTCAAAACAAAACTCCTATTCTAAAAGTTGCAGAAAAGTTACATAAAAATGTCAGTCATTTAAAAGGGAAATAGTTTAAATTAAATTAACAAATGTTGGTTAAAAGAATTTTTTTTAAACAGTGTTTACTTTTTAAGACTTAATTAATTATTCTCGATTAATCGCCGACCTTCCCGGAGATTACCCATGCCTAAAATCCTTTCAGAAACGAGCACTCGCATACCTGGTTTTCAGCTACGGAACACTCAGCGTATCACGTTGGCACGTTTGTTTCACCAAACCGACTACATGTGTCACTGGCACAGCAAAATAAAATATAGTTTATGTTATTAGGAGTAGGGTTACATAGAATGGCAATACTTGTAACGTCCTTATGACCAATCACAATACTTCTTTTAATACGAATTCGAATTTTCACATTCCATTAACCAATTATAATATGTGTTTCATTTATTCCCGAGTTTACGAATTGACTGTGACATTGTCGCATAACCTCCATGGCTGATAGAAACAGCCAAATGTTCTATCAACTTTCAATCAAATGTTCGATCAACTCCAATCGAACCATAAACTACAACCTTTTTCCCTTTATTATTTTTTATACTTAATAATTTGTTTACATTTGGAAGCCAATTCATTTCCACATAATAGTATTTGCAAAGTTTATTATTCTTAAAAGTGCTGGACAAAAATCATTTATTGAAATTTAAAATACGATTTATAAAACTTAATGCAATATGGTATTTTTATTAGGGTTTCATCGGTGGGCAACCCTCGTGAAATGCCTGTTACCAATCGCAATACATCTTTAATAATATAACCCATAAAATCAAAGTTTATAATATAAATCCTTTATATTCCTTGCCAATTTTTATATTCATTAACATATATCGCCGATTTTGTTATCAGAGTGTGCTTGGTGTTAGCCTTAAATTTGAATTATTAAAAACATCTGTATCAGCAAAATATGCGGGAAGCTACTTTTCAAAATATATTTATTCAAACTGAATGTGAATTTATGCATTCACATCCAAATATCTTTTATTTATTCTCATTGAAACAATTTTTATTATTTATGAATTAAAAACAATTTTGGCAATAGGAAAGAATTTCAAATTGTCGTTAAAATTTCTTTCACTTACAGCGTTACCATGGAACGCAGAGTTGAATTGACTGGACTTCAAGCTGGATTTACACGCTACCAGTCGGGCTTCCAGTTTAGATCGCCAGTTCTGTGACGTCAGCTAAACGACCGTTGCGCCGTCTATCGGTGATCACGAGAGAGCGCACATGATTGGTTGATCGGAGTCGTCGGCACCAGTAAATAGAAAATGTTTAGTTTACTGGAACCAGTAGCCTGGTGACGTCACATGACGTCACTGACTGGCGATCTATACTGGAACCTCGACTGGTAGCATGTAAAACCGGAAACACTAAACAATTTATGCATTTACATCTTTTATTTATTCTGATTAAAACAATTTTGGCTATAAGAAAGAGTTTCTTCAATGATCGGTTTAAAGCTAGGCCTCCACTATCGTTGAGCAGAGCAGAGCGGAGTGGACAAGAGCCAATTACAAGGCTGCCAACGTGTACTGTAGCACGAGCCCCGTGCTACAGTAGACTTTGTCAGCCTTGTAATGGACAATTCCCGCATTTTTTAAAAACGAATGAAGTTGATTTATATTTATAAAGAATTTCTTTCTGATTTTAAATATTCCAATAAAAGTCCTTTAAATATTAAGAAAAGAAAATGCTCAAAAAATCCTCAAATTTCGATCCGCTCAAAACGGGCCGATTTTGAGTATGACTTGATTTTGAGTATGGTTTTGTTGTGCTAGGAATAAAAAGTTTGGTGGGAAAATATCGGTATTTTTTCGTTAAAGGGGGCCGTTCTCAACCTCCAAGTCCGGTACAGATTCTGCGCCAAGGTAATTTTTGCCAAAAAATGACTGCCCCGCCTCTTTTTTTTTAATGACAAGTGAACATAATTTGGCGTGGTTTTATGTAAACAATTCTTGGCGCAGAATCAGTACCGGACTTTCAATTTTGACCCATTACTTTGCACTTGATGTTTACAAAAATTTAGAATAGCTTTCCTAACAAATAGCTTGTTTTAAACTTAAAAGGCAAACATTCTTTAATTTTTCTAATATAAAAATTATCATAAATGTAACTTATTTCAAAATGATCTTCACAAACATAACGTACAGTCTTTGTCGACAGTGGCATATACTTTTCAATGTCCCTCTTCATCGCTTTTTTCGAGTATTTTTATTCCGTGGTACGTAAATGAAAATTTTGGCAGGAGTTGTTATGGTTGTGCTTTTGCACATTGGCACGATACAATATTTGTAGAAAATGTTAGACATTTTAAGAAAAAATCAATCAAATAATATGAAAACAAAATGACGAGAAGACAAGTATTTGAAATTTCCATGATAACAACGTTTTAACAGCCGCAACCGCCACGTGACCTATGGAGATATTTAGGAAACGATGACGTCACAATAGAGTCGCAAAAAAAAAAGGTCAGTTTTCCCGCAAAAATCTGATAGGCAAACTTAAAATGCAAATTTAAAAAAAAAAAAAAAAAAAAGTGTGGAGAATAGAAATTTTTGTGTTAATGGTCATTTCGAGACATTTAGAATCGAATAAAAAAAAAATTAAAAAAAAAATGCGGGAATTGTTCATTGGCTCTAGTCCACTCCGCTCTGCTCAGCGATATTAGACGCCAAGCTTTAAATACGATTTCAGCGCGATTGTCGACAAGGTGGTTTATCAAAATTCCATAAAAGCTGCCTTTTAGTGACAACCTCCAAAATTTGATAGAATTCATTGTCATCGAATCTGTCTGCCACGTTTCAGCCCAATTGGATTACGGCAATAGGGCTAATTAGGCTTCTGTAGATTTGCCTGCCATTTTGCCACACAAAAAATCGAAGTTAATACAAATGGATTTAAAAATAATATCTAATTTTCATATTATATTAACTAATTTCTGCAGTAAACACATTTTACGGTGGCCATAGCAGTAGACAGTGATGTCGCTATGCATTAACTCCATTTATCATTATTTATTATTAAAAAAAAAATCATACGACTTGAAATTACAGAAAAAGGCAGTCGAAACTTGCAAACCAAACCATTGTCCTATGTGTGTTCAATGAAGAGAGTTAAAATTGTTCTTATACAGAATTCTATGATAAAGGAGAAGCTCCAAGCATTTTTTTATAAGTTCTAGTTCGTTTCTGTCTGCTGTAGCCATATTATGATTGATTGGTTCATTCACGAAGAGATTGTGATCCCCAATCCACAATGATCTTTAGCTATTCATCTAGTCTGTACTAACATAAAAATGAATCTAGACGATGGTCAAATCATCGATATATATAAACAACTGGATAGACTGCTCCGATGTCAATGCAAGGAGAAAAACGCGCTGGCGGTTGATGATGATGATGGGTGGATGATGAACCAATCATGGTTCACTTTTAGAGTTGAATGGGAATGCGAGAAACCTTGTAAAAGTGCTAAAGTAGATATTTTTTTGCACATTATTGCTAATTATGGTCTACTTTTTACATTTCTGATGTGTACAACCCACGAATTTTATTTTCAATTCTTGGCAATCCGTATTTTTTGTCTTCCCAACGGCATCTGGCCTTGGCTTCATTTTTCAAACGTTAAGCATCCAGTGTTTTATCTGTATATCGATGGGTCAAATAGGCTAAAAATGATTATTACCCTGTTATTTTTACGTCACGTATGAAAAACGTAAACTCCTAAAATTTTTAAAAAATGGAAAGTTTATTTTGAAGGCATTGTCGATCCCCCCCCCCCCCCCCGCAGTCATGGCGTATAAAAGGATTGTTATTGCAAGAAGGAATCTAGTAAAATTCGCCTTTTCACCTTATAAAGCCTTTTGTGTTAGTGAAAATAAGTGTGTAGGTCATTATAAACAAATCAGTAATAATAATAACTGATTAGGACAATTAGGTTAATAAATTTCGAGTCCGGCATCAGTAACCCATTTTGGGATTTAATTTACCGGAATGTGTTTACAATGAATATATAAACATACACAAATTAACTCCTATCAATTTGGACTGAAAACCTCTAATTGGCGTTTTGTTTCAAATTTTATTTTAGTTAATTTTTGTTTCAATTTTAATTACATTCAAGACTAGACCAAAGTGTTTATTGTACATGATAGTCCTATATATCAACTTATTTCATGCAAAGGCCGTGATTTAAATAGAAGTGGAATGAACTGAAATTATACTAATGATTATTCCACTGATAAAATAGGCTATTCTAACTAAATGTTTTGAAAATAGGCCTCGACTAGTTTGTTCAGGTCGCAGGTCTTGAAAATGTACATAATTTTTTATTTTTACTTTTAAAAAAATACCAAGCATGAACAACATGGCAACGTTTATAAGACTTGTTAGGGTTGATTATACACGCGATAATGAAAACATTGTAATATTTTATTAAAAAAAAAAAAAAAAAAAAATGTTTGTTAATTCGGGGATAAACTCGTCCCTAAACATCCAAATTTTAAATTCTAATGTGGTATCACTCTATTGGCATCCAACATGTGCACTTCCCAGAGAGTTATGTTAGATCCGGTTGAACTTCATAGAACTCAAGTTGGAATTTGCGATTAAATTTGGTTTCATTCTTCTAATATTACTAAGACTCTCAATTTGTTATAAGACACGTGTCTCTATTTCAAAATCGCAATATATTAACTATTTTTCAATTGAATTATAAAACTCGTCTTTGGTTTTAAAAATAAAAATAAAATAACCCATAAAAACAGATGTTTTTTTTTTTTTTTTTAAATCTTTTGTCACTCTTTATATTCACTAACACAGCACCGATATCGAAAACATTTCTATCAGCTAAATGTGCAGCAAACTACGTTTCAAAATTTATTTGCTAAAAATAAACGTGAATTTGTGCTCTAACATCCAAATATCATTTATTTATTAAGATTAAAGTAATTTTATTATTTATTTATTAAAAAAAATTTTAGCAATAGGAAAGTGTTTCAACAATGGTCGATTAAAAAAAAGAGCGATTGGATGACGGCAAGTTGGTTTATTAGTATTCCGTAAAAGCGACCTTTTAGTGACAGTAACAGCCCCAAAATTTGATAGAATGCATCGATATCGACCCTATCTGCCGAATTTCAGTCCGATTGGATGACGGAAGAATTAGGCTTTCGCAGATTTGCTTCTCGTCGACAAAGTGGAAGTTAAAATAAAGAATTTTAAAAATCAGTTTTTCTTATTTCTATTATAAACAAATGCAATTATGATTTGTCTGTATTTGAAATACTTTCCACACTGTGGCTCGAACTTCAATTATTCATGTTTTCCGTTTAGGAATTAAACACTGTTCACAATGATCATTTCGACCATGGACAGACACGAAGCGACCATGAAAATAACTTCTTGGCCATTAGCTCTATGTACAGTTTATCACGAAAACGCCCTTTTTCTTGCAAAAAATAAACCCAAAAATATTAAGAAAAGGCTCAAAAACATAAACCTTGGTAGAAATTGGTCTTTTACATTCCTCCTTCGTCAATCAAGGCAACTGCTTTGAAATGTCGCTAATTGATATCTTCCAAACCTTTCTCGGTTTAATTTTATTATTGTATTGGCTACCACATTGATATAATTTCCAAAGCGTGATTTTGCACGTGGACCAATTTTCTTTGTCCAATTAATTTCACACGTATCAAGGTTTTTTTTCCTCCAGGGCCGGTGTTTTCAGAGACTGATGGTTTGATAATTGAGATAAATTAATCGAGCCATCCTTTATATGATCATGTAAATTTGTGATTATTAATGGAATTTTCCAAACATGATAAATTTTTTTTTATTTTACTGAATGTAATAGGCAAAAGTACTTTTCACGTCAACGCGAGATTTCCTATACTTTTTTCTGTATAAGTAGCAACGTCAGATTAATGGTGTATTTTGTATCGGAATTATCTTTTGAATCAATTACTTAAATATTTGTTGATGGGCGTTTCCCAGAAGCAAAATACATCTGTCGAATTTGATGTTAAATTTATAAGGAACTAAATTTTGTTTTATTTGCTGAGTGAAACTGTTAAATTGCATTTGCGGCTGTTATTCCATCACATAGCAAAAACAAACTCCAACTTCCAATTGCAGCTTCTTGTGAGATTTTTGTTGCAAATAAATATTTTTGTTATATTTATAATTTTAAAATCTTAATCGATTTACACTAAGTCAACTTTATCCCAAATATTTGTCGTTTTCTTTCCAAGAGATGTTTTATAAGGTTTCAACAAAAATAAACATAGCAATGTACCTTAGACATAAGTTCTCATGTGCGCTTCATTTCACTGTAATTGTTCTAATTGTAATTGCTTACCTTTGACGCACAGGTTGCAGGACTTGGATGTTAACAGCGAAACAAGTTTAACATAGCGTTACTTTTCATTGCAAAAGTGATTGGGTGGTTTTCTTCGCCATTCTTGATTTTTCTCATCATGTTGATGTTTGTTTGGCCAAATCTGTTTCCGAAGCAAATAGTTTACTGTTAAGATGCTTTCCAATGTCAAAATTCCACCAAGTCCATGCATTTGCAAATCATATAACTTAAACTGTAAATATTTCAGTTTCAGATGTATGTCGCATATCAGTTTCAAGATAATACTAGTAGTATTACTTAAAATTCAACCAAAAGTGCTTTGAAATTTATTTGGAAAATGCTTCTATAACAATGTCAATAGAAGTTCAATACAATCTACAAATAGAGAAATCATATTAAATTTGGATATTCTGTAAGTTTTACCACTAGGGGGGGGGGGGGGGTTATCGCCATAATGAGGAATTTTTATAAAATAAAAAATCTCGCAAGTTGGTAGGTTGTTTTTTTCTTCGTTATGTGCTGCTAACTTTAAGACGCGAAATTTCATCCATTAAATGTTGTCAAATTGTACATGCTTGGTATCTGAAACCGATGTATCTCACTAGAAAAGCATGTTGAAGCAGACTTTTAGTGATAGTTACTGTCGGAATCTAACTTGTTTTTGGGCCTGTAAATTTCGAGTCTCTCACTGTGTGACGGTTGTTTTTCGACAAAAACCCGTTTCTGATTTGGAAAAGTGTCTTCTTCCGCCAGTACACGGAACCCGATAAGCCATTAACTGAGCACAATTAGAAAGACGGCTTTATTTGCCTAAATATCTCATTTGGGCCTTTTAAAAGCCTTGCATGTCGCGATGAAATGGGTTGATTGAACTTGGGCAAGTTAAAAAGCGGACGACCTTTTTCTACTGTGCCGGAAAACGCGATGTTTAACGAGGAGGGGGGGGGGGGGGTAACTTGCTCTCTTCCACATTTTACTCGTTTTCTACATCGTATTTTTATGATCATGCCGTGTTTCACAAAATCAAGGACTTTAGAAGCCAGACTATGGTTATTTTCTGTTCAACCAGATTACAGTGTTCATGATAATGTTTTCTTCAAACTGATTGAATAAATTTTTCTCCTCATCTGTAGTTAAATATCCATTAGTGAAACTAGTACCTAGATTTATTTCGTTGAAAAAATAAACGATTAAATCAAGCGTATACGTCTTGAGTTTTATGCGTTTTAGGAACTCTATTTACTTTGGGATCCATTACAAATACGAACGTCTGATTACAAATACGAACATTATAATATGTATCCCGCATTACCCATATATAGACTCGTATACTAATTTAATTTGTCTGAAAAGTTCAGATTAGCACATTGGTGAGAGGTGCTTAAAAACCTCGTTTATTTGAGGTCCCCGTTTATTTGAGGTCCCCGTTCTACAAGAGCCTTCTTCAGCCATCATTAGATGACAGATGTATGAATGCCGCTCATTTGCAAAGTTTCCAGATATTAAAATTCCAACAGCAACTAAGGGTGACTATGCGACATTAATAGCGCACTCTACCACAGAAATGCGACATTTCAGGACATAAATAGGTCACATTTTGTGTTGTCTGTACCAACTATATACGTGTGATTTTAGGGGCGTTGGAGCGGATTCTTTCTAGTGATACGTGCTTATAATTTTTTTTAGAACAGTGTTTAAGGTACCAGCGTAGAAGTCGACCTTGTCATTTTATTTTGAGGAAGTAAAGTACACAATCCTAATTTCGGGTGATCTAAAATTGTGAGATCTACCGTCCATTTAAAAACAATAACTATCGGGTTAGTTGGCTGAATCTTTGAAAGAAGAAAAAAAAAAACTTTTGTTCCTGACCGTCGAAATACGAAAGGGTGAATTATTAAAGGACAAAGGACTAATTATAAAACTGTATTTCCAATAAAAAAAATCAATGGTGTGATGTTTGGCAGGAGTCACTCTCAGTTGGAAAGTTCCGTTGAGGAATAAATCGAAATCCAAAGATATTTTTTCTGTGTTTTTCCCCACAGTACACAAGAAAACAGCATTTCAGCAATATAAACAATTGTCCCATTTGAATTTCATTAAAGGACAATGATTTCAGGAAATAAGCACTGAGCTGCAAAAAAAATAACCTGCTTGATGTCGGCAAGCAAGAATTAAGCCTGCGCCCTCGTGTTTGATTTCTGAGAAAATCTTATGTTTTTTATGGGAAAACGGCAAAAGTGGTTATGCCAATGGCAGAAAAGAAAAAGCATGAAATAAATTAAAGCAGTAAACAACGACGTCGAACAATAGAGTTGCTTTCGCCAACCTCAAATAAGTGGATGCGTGTGAAGCTGATGGAACGAGTTTGAGTTCTCGATGTCTGTGCCTCCTTTCGAAACAAACTTTTGTCCGGGTTAGAAACTTTCAGGGGGCATTGGCTTGTGTTTAGTTTTTTAACGATTATTTCATTGGTAGAATTAGTTTAGAAACTCCTTAAGTGGATTTTCAAAGGGAAAAAATCATTAAGAAATAGAGATTAATTTAATTGGAAGTAATGAGAACAAATATTGTTGATGGTCGACGGCGATGGCACGGCTTGCTTTATTTATTTACATTGACACTTATCAACCAGATTGCTCTACAAAATGTATATTTTTAAAAGGGGTTTGTTAGCAATTTAATACAAAATATTTATGGCTGTATTTATACTATCAATCTTTTCATATAAAGAATGATTTGAAAAACGAAGGTAAATTTTTTAACAAAAATTTACTGATTTTGGAAAATAATATCTCTTTTGAAAAATTGCATAGGTTAAAAGGGTGCTCTTTTTTATTGAAATTTATACTGTCAGCATTATTAATAGATTACTGAAGGAATAGACGCATATATTTTGGGTCCTTTTACATGACGATGTTGCAAAAATTTACTTTGAAAAAAGAAAAAAACTATTTCACTAAGTTCGGTAGGTGAATAAATCAGTATTCAAAGAGATTATTTTTTCTGCCTGTTCTTTCCCACAATACGAGAAAACGGTACTTCAGCATAGCCAAACAATTGTCTTAATTGAATTTCATTGGAAGACTATGATTTCTAGAAATAAGCACTGCTCCTTTTTTGTAGACTTTTTTTTTCTTACAGTTAGTATGAGTTTACTTGTAAACACCTCAAGAAGTCGAAACAATTAAAAAGTTAATTGCCTAAGCGTAGATTAGTTTTTTTTTTTTTTTTTATCCTCGATCTTTATTGGTCTTCTAACATCAAACAGTATTGTTTACTAATTAAAGGATAATATATTAATTTTTTATGAATATTAAGTAAGTCTTTTTTTGCTGTTCTTAAAACATATATTTTAATCTCCTGTTTGCTTTTTTACTAATAACTTAACCCTATATGCAGTGCTAGAAGTGTGAGTAGACGCGGGGGGACGCGTCCCCCACTGTTCAAGAAAATACCTATGCGTCCCCCCCCCCCTTTAAAAATTCTCAATCTGTCTAAAAACTACTAAAGAAAAATAACATTAACATTTAAATGTAGTGACACTGCGAAGTGATTTAAAGTTTTCAAATGTAAAAAATAAACTATATATATATATATATATATATATATATTACAAGTTACACAAAAAATGAAGAGGAAGTGGTGAAACACGATTCCACGCAATTTCGAGCACGTCGGTCCCCCCCACCCCCCTTCCCCACGGCGCTGATATAGTATATATTTCAAACAGTTATTAAAAAAAAAATTTTTTTTTAGAGTTCTTTATTTATTTAATGTCATGAAAGTATGTACATTTGGAAGCGCTATTTAAATCTAAATAAGCAGTTATGTATATAATATTGAATTAATACTTCATTTTTTTTTCTTACTTCCTAGTAAAAAAGCTAAGTCACAGAATGTTCATTAAAATAAATTTTGGACCTTTGTTCAAAATTAGTGTTAAGAAGTTTAAATTATTTCTTTACTAGTTAATATTTTTATTATAAGGTACGAAATTATGACATTTATCGTTGGGGGAGCGCTTGTCACCAACTTTTGGTAATTCCCCCTTCCACTTTTCTTTTCCCATTTCTACCACTGCCTATTTACGACTTGAACCAATAACAACCAATATACAACATCAACAAAAATCAACATTGCTTGTTTCAAGCCACAGATACATCTCGACAGTTTATTAAACTTGCGTCGTTAATTGATTTCAACTTCTCGGCGATGCTTGTGAAAATCAACTTATCTGATGGTTACGAGGAATTATCTCGAAAATTGAAAGAGCAACAAAGTTCCTTTTTTTTTTTTTTTTTTTTAATCTGTAGACATCCAGTTCGCTTTAAATGGTCTTCATCCGAGATAATCAAAGGTTAAGAATTTATGGAATTTTCTCTTACCGAAACGAATGACGTAAATGCGAATTGGCACTATGAGTGACACTGGATATTTAAGCAGTATACCATGCGCTAGCACGCGTTCCTTGTCCCGCAAAATGATGTGCTTCTTTTCTATCTCGTAAATATTATTTTCGACATGAAGGTTAAAAGTCGACATGTGACGCAAACAGCTGTCAGGAATAGACGAACTCTCATGGAAAAAAATGCGTTTATTATCACTTGTGTAATATGCAAAGCGTGTGAAAGTGGTTAAAGTCGCATGACGGATCTCTTTGAAAAATCACCGGGCAGTTCTTTGGTTTTGCCTGATTAAGTAGACTATAGCCTGATAACAAATTCGTTTGATTTCTGATCACTAAAATGTATAATGTGGCATGGGGGGGGGGGGGCTAACAGCAATGAAATTATAAAAATAACAAGGAAAAAAAAAGTTTTTTTTTTTTTTTTTTAAACCATTTGCATTTCAAATGTGATTTCCTTTTAAATTTCTGTTTTGCACCACTTTCCAAGAAACTCGAAATCTGTTTTTTTATTTTTTTTTTTTTTTTTTTTTTTTTTTATTTATTTCATTAACGATATAAAATTTTTTGTTTAATTGGAGAAATGGAAGGTAAATAAATTACTGGTAAGAAAGGAATCGTATGTTGTGAAACAATTGTTTGACAACATTAAAATATAAAACTAGGGGGCTTCGCCCCCTGCTCGCTAACGCTCGCCAACCCCCAAACGCCTCGCTGCGCTCGGATTGAGCGGCTTTGCAGCTCGAATTTGTGGTTAAAACATCTTGCTGCGCTCGAATAGGTTTGCCAGCCATAAAAAAATTAACCAAATTTTTATAAATTTAATGTAAGGCCTAATGGAGAAAACACCCAAATTGCAAGTTTCATAATAGAAAGTTAAATATACTATCCGCCAACATTCTGACTTAAAACTTCATTAGCTATACCCTTACATTGAAGTCCTAATATTTTTTATTTATTCTGATAAGTCGCCCCGTTAGAGAACGAAGTCCAACGCGAAGCATTTTCTGGATAGAAATACTTCAAAATAATAATTACTCTAATACAAAAATGCTTCAGAAAAAATCAACTTTGAAACAAAGAGTTTAAAAGGAGCTTTAAAATTAGCAACGGGTTTGTTGTTTACATACGTAAGGATAGCTTTAAAATTAGCAACGGGTTTGTTGTTTACATACGTAAGGGAGAACGACGTCCAACGCGAGGCATTTTCTGGATAGAAATACTTCAAAATAATAATTACTCTAATACAAAAATGCTTCAGAAAAACAGAAAAAATCAACTTTAAAACGAAGAGTTTAAAATTAGCAACGGGTTTGTTGTTTACATACGTAAGGATAGCTTTAAAATTAGCAACGGTTGGTTGGTTGGTTGGTTGAACCCCCGAGCAGCCGGTTTGTTGTTTACATACGTAAGGATGTTGCCAATCATATATTCAAAATCATTGAGGCTTTGTAGTAGCTTAATGATGAAAAATATCGAAATTTAACTAATTAATAAAGTGTTAATAAATTATTTTCGCACGTTTTGGCAAATCTACAGCTTATTTCCTTTAAAATGACACCTTGATCATTGAAATTGGTTGAGCAGTTTAGGCGGACGGACTAACCCCAAAAAACGTATTGCCTATTAAATATATAGATTAAGCATTCTATCACTTATTTGAAAATCGATGACATATTAAAAATATAATTCAAAACTGTTCTGTCACAAAACAGGTGAGGGAAAAAAAGAAAGAAAAAAAACCCACCTCACCACCATCAGTCAATTGTGAAGGAAATGGTGTCATAACTGCCAACCTCAGTAACCTCTTAAGGATTTTGATACAGTAGGAGATACTATCTCTTTATCTTAGGAGCAAGAGTTTTGAGGAAGTCTTAATTCACGAGATGTAGTTCTTAAATCTATCCAATATTGCTTTATAAAAATCCCATTTTTTTTAAATCCCTCCCACGCCACGAGTGATACGCGCATTGCAACTCCCTTTCACTGACTCACCATACCGATTGTATGCCACATTGTCTCGCCCACAAACCGAAACTGGGCCTTCAATAGCCATTGTAGCTGTCTCTAATTCCTGCTTTTCATTTGTCGAAGCATCGGTACAAGAGACATCAGTTTTGTCGTGTTTCCTTTCTGTTCTGTTGCCTTTGTTTCTCTCGATCACCGATGGTAGGGCGGTGTATGGCATTGTCTTCTGGGACTTCATCAAAAAACGTCGGGGGTGGTCGGCAGAGATGAGATTGTGTGATGTGCCGATTTTACTGCAGCATCCTGCTGTGTTTGTCAATCACTCAATAGTGATTTAAAATCAGTGTTGTAGAATAGAAAATGAAAACCTTTTCGGTACACAGAGAATGGTCCGAAGCTATTTATTATGGAAAACAATCCATAAAAGTCTGTTTCGATATAATAATCCTGCTTGTTGCAATGAATATTATTATCATAATTTTTTTATCTTAATAACTTTTGACCTATGAGACTATTTCAAAATACATTATAAATTCGATTGATAAAAAGTAGACCTTACAAATATGCGAATGACACTGTTTCGAAAACTGTAAATACATGTAAATTAACTTGATAAATGTAAGCCTTATAAATAAGCGATTGGTAAAGAAGCATCAAGTTTACAGAAAGTATAAGACCATAAAAAATTATAATTTAATTTTGTTAGAATTACAATTCTTCCAAGCAAAATCATCTACTACTAGTCTTACCTTCCTTAATGCAGATTTATGAGCAAGTACTTTGTTACTTGTAAATAGGGTTTAATTTTGAATCGTACTTTAGCTTGTGGTTTAACTTTAAAATAATCCAGGCCTTCACATAACGACTTTAGTTTTGTTACGCTACAGAAAAAAAACAGCTTGCTAATGAATGTGCTTTTTTAGAAAATTCTTGTAAATTCCTTACTTTCGTTTATTATCGTTTGTAAAATCGCTTCAGAAATTTCTTTGCATTCTTATTATATTTAATGCACTATGTTCTGTAGTAACTATGTCCTATATTAACCACAAAACATCTTATTTGTTTTTTTTCGTTAACAATTCCTATTTCAAATCAATTTTTTTTTTTTTTTAATTTGTTGTGTATAAGAATATACACATGCTATATTTTCCACTTTTATAGAATATCAAATCCATATCTATTCCCTCTTTTTCAATATATATAAATGCATGTCTCGTTTCATGAACTGACACTGACACTTGCCTGTACAAGTAAGGAAGACCTTCTATGAAGGCATGTTCCAATCACAAAATAAATACAACCTGATGCTGGTCTGTCAGATTTCAGCAATTATCCCCTCTCGCCTCCCCCTTCTCCCCAGTTTAATCAGAGGCTTTGCTTTATAAAAAATAAATAAATCCATTGAACCGTCTGTGGACAGAATAGAAACCCTGCCATCGAAAATTACAAACTTGGTCATGCCCATCTTCTGCTGGAATCGATTCGTTGATCGTTTGGACAAACTTTTTGAAGTGGGGCCGTTTTTCTGAATCGTTGAACCCCTTCGTCCTCCAATCAGGCACCGCCGTGATTTTTTGGTCGAGTTGCGAGCTGTCGGCGAAACCAATCGGCGTGTCCTCTTGAGTGCAACAGTGTTGCAGCGAAAGGAAAAGTGGAATCGGGGTTTTTGACATCTGGGGAGGCACAGAGAAAAAAAAAAGAAGGAAAAAAAAAACGATCTCACAATCATTCAGTTATCCTCCACTACCCCGGGGTCAGAAAACATGATATCCCCCCCCCCCCTAAATCGTGAGAAAAGACCGGCGAAAGAGTACTCTTGTGCATGCAATAATAGCTTGTGATGAGCACCGCTCTTACAATTTAGTTTTTAGAAGAATTATTGGAGTCAAACTGTGGTTGTTTGTACATAATTCGATACTCCAGTTTATTTCCCTTTTAAGTTTGACCAAAGGTTATCAGTCATTTTCCGCCCCATTATCACTAGAGAGTTCTGAGAGGCAATTGCTCTTTCATACCAGTTGTATTTGCGAGAGGAACCTCCAAAATGTAGCTTATAATTTGACACAAATGAAAAAGAAGCTCCCTTAGTTTCATTTTCAAGTACAAAAGATAAAGTTATTGCAATTTTGATTTCAACAGAAAAAATCTTAAGATTGAGTTCAATAAATGGAATCTTATAAAATTATACAATTAAAGTTTATATCAATCAGTAACCTTTTACTTTGTAAGTTTGATGAAAATCATGGGCGCCGGCAGAATTACTTACAGAGATAGGGGGAAGGGACCAGCAGATTAAAAAAATTTATCCTTGAATTAAAAAAAATAATTGAATTTTTTAATGAAATGTTAAATTGATAGTTAATGCATTTCTGTTCACTAATAATTTAAATCTATTTTACTCGGCACACGACCTATTTTTTCCTGTGAATTCTACCGTTTTTCTATACTTTTCTGTAATTTTCAAAAGCCAGGAGGGGCTACAAAGTGCACTTCCTTGTACCTTCTGAAGGGAGCTACTGAAAAACTTTGCGCTTCTAAAAACATAATTAGAAAAAGTAATTAAAAAAATATATTTATAATAACGTGTTTTATAATGTTTATTAACAAGACATATTACTGTTTTTTAACTTTTGGATATTTTAGCAATTTGTTTTATGTATGTTAATTTTAAAGATGTTAATTATATAAGAATATATTACACATGCACTGCACACCATGCTGTCCGCAGTTATGTATTGCAGTAAAATGCTTTTGGATTTGATGGCTGGTTCGGCGAACGTGCATCCTCAATGGTTTCAACACATGTCCTTTAATCACCATGTGTCGGGGTCTAGTGGTTAGCAGTGCGTGCTCTGTAATTTCGTCTAATTTCAGATTCTGGGCCATGTTCGGAGTCTACTTTCTCCGGAAACCGATTCCGGCCCACACAATAATAGTCCCTCTGTTCCTGCGGGAAATGATACAATTTGAGCAGCAGCAAACACTTTAAAGGTTCGATGGCTCTTTAAAACACTTATCCTCCCAGTCATTGTTCATCGTTCATCAGACCTGGACCAGCTTTTAAAACAGTTGGCTATTAAAAGATCCGACCTGAACTGAAGCCCTTGTCCTGCGATGCTTTTTTCTCTTCTTCTTCTTCTTCTTCTTTTTTTTTTTTTTTTTTTTAATTGTTGGAGTCTGGCAAGACCTGTGCGAATGAATAGATATAATTGATGTGGTCGATTGTTTAGAATATGTATGTTGTGTTATCGATGCTATTAAAAAATTCACGTGAATTTATTAATTATATGAGCTCCTAAAACTTGTCCTTCGAAAATTGCTTTGTAAATATTTGGCTTGTAATATACGAGCGTAAGAAATATTTACTGTTGTAATTAAAGACACTTTTTATGGTTTAGTGGAATTTAAAGTATTCTAAGGTTTCTTTTGAAATTTCATATTCAAACTTGTATCGCTATTATAAATATATATAAAAAAATCATTAGGTGTTCATTATTCGGTCGTAGCAAATGGGCCGACAAAATAAACTTGGCAATTCATTTTTACTTTCAATTACCATATTACGTTTGCATCGGGTAATGAAAGTATTGGATTTGGACATTTCGATTTTTTTTTTTTTTTCATTTCCATCAATTACTTCTTGTTTCACTTACAAGAAAGGATAATGTAATGTTTATTAAAAAACATATCGCCAAATTTGCCATTTTGGCGGTTTTTTATGTAATAAGTATTGACAAAAATATCGCCACACTGGACATTTCACCCCCCCCCCCCCAAAAAAAAAGTATTGTTCAAATTATTCTGTAATAGTTAGCCTCCAATATTATGAGATTTGGATAGTAGATTTTTATGTTTATTTCGTGATGAAATGGTATTTTGTTTCATCGAATTTAAAAAAAAAAAATGTTAGTCCATTGAAGTTATTTTTCAGACTAAATAAATAGGGTTCTTACTAAATATCTTTATTTATAGGAGATGCTATACTGTTTTAAATTTATGGTAATGCAGCTTTTAAATTCTTTTATTTATTTTTTTAATTTTAGAAAGTTTAATTTCATCAATTGATTTAAAATATGGGCAGGAATTGATTTGAAATTGATTTAATTTATCTGCTTGTACATATTAAAAAATAGAAAATAAAACCAGTAATTTTTGAAAATTTTTTGATTGTCGAATTTTGTTTTTTCTGGGATGAAGTTTGTGTGAATTCTTGTATTTACAAAAATTCTAATATTTTAAATTAAAGTTTTTTGCAATCAAGGGTGAGAATTTGAATTAATACCTGCATCTCTTACTCCAACTTAAACGATTTTTAAAATTAGATGCATTCAGATTGAAACTAGGGGTGTGGAACATCGCACGACTTTCAATTACACTATAACTGATGTCAATTTGTGTAATTTACCATTTTTATATTTTTATCATTCATTTAGAAAAAAATGACGTGCGAAAAATGTCGCAATGTATCACAAAAAATTATTTTTGCCATAATTCTTGTAAGGGTCTTTAAAAAAGAAAAAGAAACAACTTCTTCCGCTTTTTTTTCCCCTTTTTTTTTCTGCGGGCATTTTTACGGAAATTTCAGAGGTGGGGATGTTTAGAACACCTTAAGAGGCATTACCACAGTGATTTTGATTAAAATCATTAGAGCCGTTTTTTAGCAATTACTGAAAAACAGGATTTTTTTTTCAATGGCAGCTACCTTACGCTCATACGCGATTTTTACGAAAATCCCATGGCCATCACCAACCCGTACATCAAAATTTGAACATCGTAGATCAATTTGTTGTTCCGGAGTTATGCTGACCAACAGGCAGACTTTTTTTTTGTTAATCACTTTTTTGAAATCAGGATGTTCCAAAACGTGGAGTAATGCAAAAAAATCATTTTTTTTTGTTTTGACCTAATGCTATGTACTTTCATTTCTCTTTGTATTCATATGAGTAATTGAAAATAAAAAGTGTAGTATGTCATTTAATTGTGGTTTCCTTGGATGGACATTTTTTAACACCCAAAATGAATTCAAGGTTCTAATTTCTTTTCTTGATTTTATGTTTAAATGATTTCCCGTTATTCCCTTTTCATTCTTAATTTATATCTTCAAATGTAATATTAATTGTATTTACATTTTAGCTACTCTTATTTTGAATTGTGCAGAATAAAGAATACATGCTACTTGTGTTTATCTTGATAGATTCTAATTGAAGTGTTTCTTTACAGCCATTTAACACAGACTACTACTTGGGTAGACCCCCGCAAAAAAATAACTGCTGGGAACATGGCAGCTTCTGTGAATATGCAAAATCTTGGTCCCTTGCCAAAAGGATGGGAACAAGCAACTACACTGGAAGGCGAAGTCTATTTTATTAACCACATTGACCGTACAACAAGCTGGCTAGACCCGCGAATACGTAAGTTGCTATTTGCTAGAGATAATTATACAATTTGAGTAACAGTAGGATTCTTTGAAATAAAGTTTTTTAAGACCTAGTTTTTTTACATTATTCTTTGGTCTTAATGTTTGATAAAACATTTTAACATCAACAACATTGGCATTACTTTTAGAATATTTTTACCATCTGCAATGTCCTTTTTTTTAATTCAAATATTCAATACGGTTTTAAATAAATATGTATTAAAAATACTTTACTTGATTTAACTTAATAATTTATTATAATTTGATTTTTTTATCCTTACATATTTATAAAGAAAAGTAGGATAATGATTTTTATTTTCATGTTTCTCAAATGTTATAAATTTGACCTACCAATACTGGTTCTAAATTGAATCGAGTATTGTATATAATAAACTTGAATTAAAATGGAGTATTGAAAAAAAATTGTTTCCTTTTTTCTTAAATTGTTACTAAAATACCTTATTATTTCTGTTTCAATATTATGGTTTTTCATCCATTCACAAATGTTTGAATTTTGGATTGTAAAATTATTATTTGATACAGCTGCTCACCTTCAAAACCCTCCCACTGTCAGTGCCCCTGCTCAACAACAGTCTGTTTCTGCTCTTCAGTCTCAGAATCCAACTCAGGTATACAATTGATCCTTTTCTTATAGCATTTTATTCTTCAAATCGATTTAAAGTCATGTTAAATTATCCTAATGGAAATGGCTGTATGAATTATATATTCTTTTTTAGTGTAAAGATGACTGAAAAAATTTAAGTTATTCAGAGTTTATGTTTGCAGAATGTATAAGAAAAAGAATATACAAATTAGTTGTAACGAACTAATCTAGTATGTTTTATGTAAATTATTGTATTATGTATTGATGTAAATAAAGATCTTTTTAAAATATTATTTTAGGCATGGCATAAAAATTGTTTACAATTTAACATATTATATTTTTTATTTATAAAATTGTGTACCTGCTGGTCAGCCTAAGCAATTTTTCTTCACATAATTTAAAATATATCAATTAAAATGTCTGTTTAGGCCGAAAAAGTTATGGCTCCTCTTAGATTGTAATTCTCAGTTAAGAGTGTATTGAGTTATTAACTTTATTTATAGGTACAAATACTTCCCAGTTTAGTACAAATGGCTTATCTGAACATTCTTCTAAATTTGCTTGAATTAGTTTGCCTTCTTTCGTTTGACGAAAATTCTATTTTATAAATGTTTATGGTTGATGATCTATTTCACCATTAAATTTCTTCTACCTTTTACAAGCCAATGTGATGTAAAATACATTAAAAAAATATCAGAATTTATCACTACTGCATTCTAAGCGTAATCATGTTATATCTTCGACTAACAGGATTATAACCTTACCCATTTTCAGTTTTAGTTCATATTTGTACATAGTGTTTGACTATTATGTTGCAATTGTTTACAAGTATTATGCCTCTTGTTCACTAGGGCATATAAAAAAAAACTTTTTTTTGGGAATTCAAAATTTCAAGTTGATAAAAGTTGTCATTATACTCGCATGTTTACCAAAAAAATTTTTAGTTCAATCGAAAAATATTTAGGTCTCCCGGAATGGACATTTACAACTTACAATTTTTATACTTATTGCTTCATCCTTTCGATTAAATAGAGTGAAAAATAGTTGATGATATTTCACCGTTTCACGAAAAACTTTCCATTTATCTATTACCATTGCCTAGTTTTCTTGTATTACAATATTTAAATTCCATAAAAGAGCACTTGCTGATTGAGCTTCTACTCTAATTGAGATTGGCTCTACGGTCACAATCTCTAGAAAAAGAGAATAGATTTTCTGGCAGTTCTTACTTCACTGAAATAATTCAACTTTATAATAATTCCCATGGTAGAAGCATTTTACTATCATGTACACTTTCATCATTCGAACCCTGTGACATTGAATCATTTTCGATAACGTTACCTTCATGTCTCAAACCTAGATTCTTTGTTGGTTGGAAGTCGTGCAGAAATGATATGAATTAATACTTGAGTTTAGTAAACGCCATTTCATAAAATGATATTCCCGATATTTCAAAATACTGTACTACTATACCTAGACTATGAATAAAATAATTGAAACTAACCAAAAGAATGGGTTGAAACTTGACAAATATCCGTATTTTCTAAAAAAGTTAAGTTTTTCATGTAGATTCAGGGAGACCTAATTATTAAGTGGCAGATATAATTTTTTTATTACTGTTAATTAGTATTATAAACTAGACATTTTTATTCTTGAAAATAAAAATTTGCTTTATATTTATGTTTAAAATTTTTTTTTTTAAATCTTTGTTTTTGTCAAAAAACATCAAATTTCAAGTCCATTCCGGGAGACCTAAATATTTTTCGATTGAACTAAAATTTTTTTTAGTAAACATGTGAGCATAGTGACAACTTTTTATCAACTTGAGATTTTGAATTTCCCCAAAAAGTTTTTTTCGATACGCCCTATTGTTCACAAGTACTTCATTGAGGATAAATGCCACATCTGTTGGGATTTACGGATTCATTAAAACCCAATTCTCCAAATGGTAAAATAGATGTAGTGTAGTATTTGAACAAGAAAATATCTAATATATATAACCAACTGACCCAAATTTAAGTATTATACATTCATAACTTTTGTCCTTAGTTAGGCAGACTAGTTTTCTTTAATAAATAAAAGTTACTGTTTATCTGTGTATCTTATCCTATTTCTTGAATATTTGTTTTTCTATTTCAGGGCCCAAATGCAAATACTAGTGTGGCAAGGCAGCAGCTCCCAGCCCAAAGCATCAAATTGCCTCCTTCACTAGCTGCAGCTGTCAGTATTCAGCAGCGGCAACAGCAAAACCTCCGTGTACAGAGCTTAGAAATGGAAAGGGAGCAACTGAGACTGCGGCAACAAGAAATCATGCGACAGGTAGATAAATTATGAAGTTTTATGTTCTATATTTAGCTTAACAGTAAAACAGCTGTTATTTCTCTGTATTGCAATAGCTTTCTTAGTTAAATTAGTTACATAGTTAAATTATGAAGTTTTATGTTGTATTTTTAACTTAACAGTAAAACAGTTATTTCTCTGTATTGCAATAACAGATATTCTTTGTCTGTATTATAATATTTAATTTTCAACTATACTGCACAATTATACAGAGTTCCCACGGTCATTGAAAGTCATTAAAAGGGCTTAATATTTTTGAACTAGTTTTCAAGGCCTTGAAAATGCTTAGTGGTCCTTAAAATTCTTAAATTTTTGCTGATGTTGTGGAGCGAACTGCAAAATTTATAAAAATACAACTCGGACTTGCTATCCCCGCGTGACCGCCACTTATCTGCACCATATCAGAATTCTCCGACTTATTTGTATTACGCATCCACCAACTTGTAACTTTTTTGGCAGAATATACTTTATTAAAAATTTATTTATATAGGCATGAGGCCTGAAAACAAATTTTCAATGGTCCTTAAAAATCATTATTTAGGTTCATAAAAGTCATTGATTTTCATTCTATGATTTGAGTAGGAACTCTGTTATAGTAATCGACACATTTTTTAGTGTTCAATGTTAGTTCATGGGTGCCAGGAGGATTATTTATTTGCAGATTGCATACATAGGGGTGCATATGTTGTTTTACTTTTTTTTTTTTTTTTTTTTTTTTTTTTTTTTTTTTTTAAATGTAATCCAATTTTTTACTGAAATGTTACTTTATAAGTTTTCTGTTGAAATAATTTAAAACCCATATTGCATTTGATTTTTCTGTAAATTTTGCCATTTTATTTTTAATTTTCAAAAGCCAGGGAAGTGTTCATGTAAATCTTGCGTGTAGACGTTCTTATTTTTTTGCATCAAAATATAAATGTGTTTATGTAACCTGCTTACTGCTTTACATTGTTATATTTGTACCTTCATAATTATGTTATCTACCTACATTTTTATGTTTTTCTAATTTCTTACAGTACCTAAATATAATTTATTGTAATTCATTATTTATACCTTTGTTATGATACATTTTATGTTGTCCTTAACTTAACAAACTTGTCTAACCTTAAGCAAACTGAAAAATACAGCTTAGTAGTTTTATGAAAAAGTGTTAAACTATAAGAAAACAGTTTTAGGAAAAGTACTCAAATATTACTGAATTCTACACATACATAATTTGACAACGATATATAAAATCCCCTACAAGTGACACATTCCCAATTTTTATAAAATGCAGCAAAAAAAAATCCTTTTAATTCAACATGTAGTGAATGTTGCCTCTTTTTTTTTGTGATTGTTTTTTCAATTTAGAATGGTGCTCTAAATTTTTGTCAAATCATCAAATTTCTCTACAGCTTGACCAATTCAACAATGTCTGCAACCCAATTTAAAATTTTGATGCTTATTTGGTTTTTCCCTTTCATTGCCTAATTGTCTTTGTAGTGAAATATAGAAATACATTACTTCTATGGTTGGGATGGTCTTTTATGAATGCGACATTGAATTAGCCTTAGCTAAACATGTCTCATATCTAATTCATCTTCCGATAAACTATCACTTTCCAATTTATTACAATTTATTTTTAAATCATTGATTTGCACACGGATAAATCATTTGCATATAATTCATAGAAAATTTCTTCCTTGTAGTGTTCCTTCATGTTTGAAATTTCTGTAGTACAAAAATTGTGGTATAAACCTAAATACTGAGATTTTTTTTTTTATATATATAATAGATCAGTGACTGCTCAATAGGATAATCAAAGCTTTTGAAATATTCGATATCGCTTTGAGTTTAAATTTGAATAGATAATCCAAGTACAAACAAGATTTTACTCGTGACGATCAACAAAGTGTTAACCAATAACATGGTGCTTGTCAAAAAGTGATGTATTGTACCTAAAGACTCACTTTTACAACAGATATAAAATAATGTAATAAGAAGCATGAGCAATAGCAGCTTTTCAACTGGTCATTGCCATTAACAATTGACCAGGATGTTAGTGATGTTGTAGCATCTGCCAACAGATGGTGATACACGTTCCCACCAGTAAATTAGTTAACAACAAATTCACTAGTATATAAAAAAAATGCCGAGTTACTCATCTTTTCCTTGAGGATCCTTTTGGTAGACATGGGTTACAAAGAGCTGCATTGGTGACCTATGGACGACGAAATAAACACATAAAAACTAATTCTACGATGGATCATACACAATTAATAACAGTTGACTTGTTAATTGCAGGAGAATATATTGCCACTCAAAAAATTGAATATCGGTGAACTTAATAAAGCTCTGCCGATCACGGAATTATCAACTGGTGGTATCTTGTATCGGATTTCACCTCTGATAAAATTCTGGTGTGTAAATGTAGCAACTGCCAACAGATGGTGATGCACGTTCCCACCAGTAAATTAGTTTACAACAAATTCAGTTGTATAAAAAAAAAGCAGAGTAACTCATCTTTTCCTTGAGGATCCTTTTGGTAGACATGGGTTACAAAGAGCTACATTGGTGACCTATGGACGACGAAATAAACACATAAAAACTAATTCTACGATGGATCATACACAATTAATAAAAGTTGACTTGTTAATTGCAGGAGAATATATTGCCACTCAAAAAATTGAATATCGGTGAACTTAATAAAGCTCTGCCGATCACGGAATTATCAACTGGTGGTATCTTGTATCGGATTTCACCTCTGATAAAATTCTGGAGTGTAAATGTAGCAACTGCCAACAGATGGCGATGCACGTTCCCACCAGTAAATTAGTTTACAACAAATTCAGTTGTATAAAAAAAAAGCAGAGTAACTCATCTTTACCTTGTGGATCCTTTTAGTAGAAATGGGTTAGGAAGGGCTACAATGTTACAGGTCTTCCAACGAAAACACATGGTTCAGAATAGAAAACTTATTGTTTACATTTAAAAGATTTGAGCTTCCAAATAGTTTATGGTATAGTGAGGTGCATGTTTAAGAGTTTGTTGATGAACAAAGAGATAGATATTTTAACACATCAATGTATTTCTCTTAGCCTTTATAATGCTGAACATGTCTGCTTTCTCTTTCTCAGCAGGAGATCCTCCTTCGCCAGAGCTTAGGTGAAAAATTAACTCTGGCTCCCTCTCCCCCCACCACCTCTGACCCCCTGGATTCGTTTCTTGAGGGAGGAGAGTTCCACTCTAGACAGGAGAGTGCAGATAGCGGACTGGGACTTGGACCCAACTACAGCCTGCCACACACACCAGAAGACTTTCTCACTAACCTCGATGACATGGAGGGTGAGTGGGTTAATTGAATTGGATTTATTCCTTGTACCAAGATGGCCAAAAATACTAATACATCATGATTAAAAATTCCAAGGAAAACTATTGGGTTTCCAACGCAGTTGCATTTTTTGCTAAAAGGCTCTCTAATATAAAATGAAACTTCTGTATTTTAGTAAAACATTTTGCTGACAGTTGGCGAAAACGAATTAGTCTGTGACCATTAAAAACAATTAGTAAAAATCACAATGAACAATATCCACCACCCTGCAGAGCTGTGTTCCTCAAAAGTGTAACGTTATAATACTACTAAAAAGACCACAACACTTTCATTTTAGTTTTTTAAAAACATTATTATATATTGTTATCTTTGCAAAAATGTATTCAATTAAGCTATATTGTGCATAATGAATTAAAACTAACCTGAGACCATTATGTTGGTCAACTCTGCTTATTTAAATTAAGAATGAAGGCCAAATAGTTTTATTTAATTCATTTTATCGACTAAAATTTATTTGAAAAATTTAATCGGTGAAAAAATTATTGGCAAATTTTCAAATTTATTTGAAAAATTTATTAAAATTTTCGACATTGATAAAAATATCTAAATTGGTTATAGTTTTTGAAATTATTCAAGCACATTTCTTATTTTATTGGTAAAGCTCTACAGTGATATTCGAATCTTGTGTTAATTCGGTGGAATCTTGAATTTTGTCTTTTTAACATGGATGATCCCGATCTGTTATTGATTCAAGTCGAGCCTATTCTAACGGGCAGTCGTGGCCTAATTGGGCAGTCGTAAACTAAAAATGGGCAGTCGTCAATCCAAAATTGGGCAGTAGTAAAAAGCAATTAAAAATATATGTGAGCCAATTATATTTTTATTTCTTCATCTTTATCTAAATTGTCAATGTTTTTGTTTTCTTATTTTTGTTAACTTTCCGAAGTTTACCAGGTGCTTAACTTCTTGCAAAGTTATACATAATATATATATTTTTTTAATTAACCTATATGTAAATTAACCATTTGGTAAAAAAACAAACACTTTTTCTTTGAATTTTTTCACGTTTTGGGACGTTCCGAGTACAAAAAAGTGGTCGTGAAAAAATGACTGTGATATAGCTCCCCAAATCAGCATAACTCTTAAGCGTTTTGACCTACGATGTTGCACTTTTATATACGGATTGGCAGTGGCCCTGTCATTATGGTTTTCGTCAAAATTGATCATGCGCATAAGGTAGCTGCGATTAAATAATTTATCTTTAACAACGATTGCAACAAAACGGTTCTAATGATTGTGATCAAATCACTAAGGAGTTCTAAACACCCCCAACTCCGAAAATCTCATAAAAATTCGATTAAATTGTAAAAAGTTAAACAACGAACGTCTACCATAGAGTTATATTTTTTGGGGCATTGTCCATCAACCACCACTTTGCTGTTCCTCCTCAATTCACTTACCCAAAAGTATAAAGTAATTTTAATCTATAAAATATTAATAATAATAATAATAACAACTTTGTCAATTTCTCGGCCAATGTATTAAATATCGCTAATATGTCTAATTTTTGTTTAAATTAATGAAAATATGAAAACGAACACGGTAAATTACACCATCCTATGTCACATTTAACAATGATCAGTATTATAGTCTAATCGAAAACTTTGCTACGTTTTACAGTTTTAGTTTTACTTTCAACTTTGATTAGATATTACATTATTAAACCAAACAATAAGTTGCGATTCAAATTTACTTTAAATGCTTTAATGATATGGTTTTTATAAAGCTCTTTCTTTTTAAAACATTAGCCTTATTATTATTTTTTTAATTCAGGGATATTTACTATAGAACTATAATTCTTCCCCCAACAAATGTTTGCTTAAAAAAAATATTCGTTCACACTTGTTAATATGTATGCGGGTATTTCATTTGTATGGGTCGCTTTTTATTATATTTAGTTTGTATACTTACAAACTTTTATTTTCTTGAAGATATCTTAACTTAGAGGCTTGCAGCCTAATACAGCCATGTATCCATTTTGAAAATTTAATACGTAAACTGCAATATTAAAGAATTTACTATCATAAAAAAAGAAATTTCAAGATACATTATTGATGAAGAGAATTTTATTAATGTTTAAGAATTTGCCAACTCTAGTACAAATGTAGTCAAATTTATGTATAAATTTTCTCAAACAAAGTATATGTCAAAACTAAGTTTCTGATTATTTGCCGTCTTTAGCTATCCTCTTCATTTTGAGAATAATTGTACACTTTTACACTCTAAATATATCTCGGCAGGGTTTATTTTAACGAGTAGTCGTGGCTCATTTGAGCTGAGAGATGGGGTCGAAATCTCCTCTCCATTCTCCAAGCAGAGGGATTTGGCAAAAATACCGGATGTCCTCTTTTCTCCCTGACCTTGAAATAGGGGGAGGATACGAAATATATTTCACTTTAGTGTCCACTGTCAGCTGATCAGCTCCTCTTCTTCGGCTGTTTGAGGTCAAACTCCTATTGTGTGTCCTGTCCTTTGGAATTTTCTTGGGAGATGACCACTTTATAGGGGGTGGTGACAACTGTTGTTTTGACGAAACTAGTTAGCGATTCCAAGTCCCAAGATGACAAAAACAGCAATGAATAGTTGACTAGAGGGAATCGAAAGATGCAGTATCTTTCCTTTCAGAAGAAAGTGGATGACAGCTATTGAATGTTTGCCTTGTAAGTGTAAATTAAATAATATTTTAATGTTTGGTATAAAAAACATTGAATTTGTATTCACGATTGTTTAATTGTCTTTTGCGACTTCTTAAAATTGGAGTATAGCTCTGAAATGTTCAACATAAGTAGTTTTGACCTTCTAATTGTACCCCTGACAAACAGAATGTTAAAATTTTAATTAGTTATTTTTGAATTAATTTTTCTAATTATTATTATTATTATTATTTTACAAAGTGGCTTCAAATAGAGATACAGCTCTGAAATTTTCAACATAAGTAGTTTTAGCCATTTAATTAATCTTTTGAAAAATAGCAAGATAAAATTTTGAATAGTTTTATTTTAAATTAATTTTTTAATTAATTAATAAGTATTTTACAAAACGATTTCTAATAGAGCTATGGCTCTGAAATTTTCCACATAAGTGGTCTTGGCCTTCTAATTGGATATAAAAAACAGAACTTTAAAATTTTATTAGTTTTTTTAATTAATTAATAAATATTTCACAAAACCATTTCTAATAGGTCTACAGTTCTGAAATTTTCGACATAAGTAGTTTTGGCCTTCTAATTGGACTTTAAGCAAACATAATTTAAAATTTTTATTAGCTTTTTTTTATAAATTTTTTTTATCGTTAACAAATACTTCACGAAATGATTTCCATTAAAGCTACAGTATTGAAATTTTCAACATAAGTAGTTTTGAACTTCTAATTGAACTTTTGGCAAAAAGAATGTTAAAATTATAATTTGTTTTTAATTAATTTTTTAATTGATAGTTAAATAAAATGCGACTTCTAATGGGCCAAAGAACTCTGAAAATTTCTACATAAGTAGTTTTAGTCTTCTAATATTGCTGTTCCCAAACACGTGTTAAAATATTCTCAAAGGGGTGTTGTATTAATGGGAATTTTTTTTCCTGTTTCTCGACAAGGGAGGGGCTTTCAATACTAAGGTTTACGCAGCAATTATTTTTTAGTAAGTGAAGCGAGCTTACGCTCACTCAGCAATGAACCCTTTTAGTCTCCTTTCACACTATCCGATTTCTGTCGAACGACAAAAAAGTAGGAAGACAAAAAGTCGGGTGTTTCAAGCAATGTGTTTCAAAGCAGCCTGTTATAACACCCTACGGCTGCTAACGGCTGTCGCCGGATAATGCGAAAGGAGCAATTCACTTCTTCACGCCTCTAAAAGAATTTTTGTATCCCTACTTTTTGTCTTCCGATAGAAATCGGATAGTGTGAAAAGAGCCTTAAGCGAGCCCATGCTTGCACAGCAATGATTCTTTCAAGGAGTGAAGTAAGCCTGTGCTTATTATGAACTTTTCAGCGAGCAAAGCGAGCTTGGTCTAACGAAGCAATGAACCTTCCAGAGAGCGAAGCGCCAAAAACTGGGCGGGCCACGTAGCTAGGTAAAAAATTGCACATGGTAAAATTTCGTAGCGAAGCAAGGGTATTCAGCTAATAGATTTATAAATATTAATTAATTAACCTCATGAAGTAAGGTAATACAAACCTCGTTTTAAAATTTGAGTGTTACTGTTATATTCAAAGATCAATTATCGGATTTTATTGTTTCAAATTAACTTGCTGTAGGGGATGAAAGGGAGATGAGAAGTGGGGGGGGGGGGGAGGGAAGAGAGGCGATTGGACTTTTGGGCAGTCGTAAATTTTCCTTAGAATAGGCCTTGATTCAAGTATTGAAATTAACCCTACCCTATGAATTTCGGCTGTTTTTCTCAGGAGCTCTATCATGTCTCTTATTAATTTTGAGTATGAAATTGAGTTTCCATGACCAATATTTTATGCAGCTTTGCTTTTTAGGTAGTCTGCCTACTTTTTTATTTGTACACAAAATAAGTATGTTTTTTCTTTTGCAGATCGTTCAAGTAATGACTTAGGCCTAGATCTTCAAACCAATTTGGATCTCGGGGATGATAACATGGATACGGATGATCTAGTTCCAAGCCTACAGGTTAGTAATTTCTACCTTATTTTTTTACTTTTTAAATGCATGCTATTTGTCTTATATATTAATTAAAATATTTCGCTACAAATTTTTAAATAAGTATCTCATCGTAAAATAACATACTTTTACATCAAAACAGTTTTCTACAATTAGTAATTAGTTTGCATTAACTTCTACTTGAGATCAAAAACTTTTCCAATGCTAAACAAAATTATAATTAAAAAAAAAATAATTGGACATTATTTTCAAATACTTATCGGAAATTAATGGGTTTGACAGATTTGTTATATATACCTAGAAAATATACCTTTAGCACTCTTTAACTCTGAATTAAAACAACGGTTCTGTGAGTTACAAAACTTCTTCACAACTTGATTAAATCCCACTACAAATTAACTTTTAAATAAAATCATCTGCTGATGAAGAAATGCACTTTTAAAATTTAACATTTGGATAATATAGGCCTTGAATTATTTTCCAAATTCTATTATTCCTACCACTATGATCAAAAGTTTTCTCATCTGATTTTTTTTTATTAATTGGCAGAGTATTTTTCAAAATTTTAAATCTTTCCATTACCATTGATGACTTAGCTGGCAATATTTTGACTATTTTGCTCAACCTTAAACTTTGCTCCAACATGTATTAAATTGCTCAGACCTCATTGTAAAGTTACATTTTTCTTAAAATATTAAATTTATTTCCAGACTTTAGATTGATATTTTTAATTTGTACATGTGTGTAGTTGTAATAATTTTCAAACAAAGTAAAATTGAAATATGACTTAAAGCATTTGCTAAACGATAATATTAAAATAATGTTAGAGCATGCAGAAAGCAACTTTTAAAAAACACCCTTGACTTACATTTTAATACCACTGAAATTTATTTCTGGAGGTACATTTAAAAAAATGTTTTAAGGGATTTCCTCTTTGGATAGCATTTAACAATTTGCCTTAAACCACTGTGATCAAAAGTGTTTAAAAATTCAATACATTAGAAAATGATGCTTAACTTCATTAAGTACATAATTAAACTGCTTGTTTTGCTGCTGCATTGTGTGCATGTTTTTTTAATCCATGCATTTTGTTTTTCAACAGGAAGAACTAAATGCTGACATATTGTCTGATGTTGAGGCTCTTTTAGCTGCCAACAAGGATAGTGTTTTGACTTGGCTATGAACTTGAGCCTAGACATGGACTCAACAAGTGCCTTGTACAATATGATGACTGTAGAGATATCACTGAATTCTGACTGTTTTGTTGAATTGTTATCTGAAAACTATCTGAAATGTGAAGAGGATTGTTTTCAGGTGATCTTATAGTTGTTGCCCGGTAAAAGTTTTCTTGGCAACTGCTCTTCTGTTCCATATTCCTGGCTTTTAAACTTGGTAATGGTGCGATGATCAAATCTTGCCTGTTGTTATTGTTGTAATTATATTATTAATGCTTTCTTGATTTTTATTCTCTCTCAAGTTAACCAAGGAAACTTTTACTAGATATTTAGTCTTCCAAATAAAGGTGTAGTTGTTGTGGTAATTATAAATGTCTTGGTAAGTCTAGAAATTTTATTTGGGATTGTTGAGTATATATACTTTTTAAAGGACACTTATTAAAATAGTGATTGTTTAAGATATATAATCTAATTTATCATGTGTTAAATGTTATTCTGTGTGCTAACTCTTGTTAATATTATTTGAAACTGAATCATCATTATGATTCTAACTGTAATCATGTACTCACAATGGCAATGTTTAATATTTGTTGTGTCCTGATTTAGTATAGCTAAAAGATAATACAATATATGCTAAAACTTAAGAGATTTAATAACTTCCATCGTGCAAGCTTTTATAATTATCACTTCTATTTCTTTATTTGGAAGACTGGCATTTGAAAGGTGTTGGAAAGCTCTATGACCACTTGCTCATCATCAGAAGCTACACGCTGTATTTCTTCTAAGTTCCATGTTTTCATTTATACAGAATCATTAAGTTTCATGCTCAAACCTTTTTGTGCATTGTCTTTATCACAGCTCTCATTCATCATAAAATCATGGTATTTTAGCACAAAAGCTCATTTTTTTTGGGGTGAAATATTTTCCAACTGCACCAACCCACATGATCATTTGTTTGAAGACACTCTAGCAAAAGAGATAAGACTTTAAAATTTAGTATAATGTAAATTTTTATCTTTTATTTCAGTTAAAAATTGTAAGTTTTATATTTTTTATATATTGAAAGCGTTTTCTCGTAGGTTTAAAGCTATGTAGGGAGATTTTCCAGGGGGATCAAATTAGCTTGATAAAGGGTTAATTATATATTTTAGTACTTCATATTTTCTGCTATCTTACTATGCAGAACGTACTAATACAGTCGCCACAAAACATTAAGAATAAGGTCGATTGGTGATAATATAAGGACTGTGAAAACCTTCCTATATAACTGTGCAATATAATGTCTTTTAAATTTCGAGACTTTTCAAAAATGGTTCAAGTGTACGCTTGCACCCTGACAGCACTATGCATCGGCATGTAATCTAGAGTTACATGAAGCAAGCTGCACTAAAGAGAGGAAACATAAGACATTTAACACCATCCTTTAAAAATTGGAACTAACATAATCTATATTTGAAGGAAATTTCATTTTTTCTACTTTGCATATAGAAATAACCTTGTCTAATTATGGATATACTGGTTCTACCTCTCATTTTTTTTCCCCCTCAGGCTTACTACTTCTTGTTAACACTGCACCTTCAGTACACTATTCATTGTACCAAGTTTGCACAATGCAAGAAGCATTTGGTTAAGTCTTGATTTTATATTGAAATATTTAAATGTGAGATATCTTTTATTATCTCCACATTGAATTATAATGCAAGGCATTGCCTATCGAGAAGGCTGCTTTTAAATGTTTCTCAATGAAACTGAAATAAAAGTTACAGGCGCTATACATGTGATTGAAGTTCTGTGATTTAATGTGCCTTAATTATTACAAAAATTATGGAGCAATAATATTTTAGCTTTGTTTGATTGAAAAGATTTTAAACCTTTTGCTATGTAAATTTTATCTCATGTTGTGCTTTTGTAAAAGAGAATTCTCATTGTTTGTGAAAGTTTATGTGAAGTGGTTACTGTTTAACATTTGTAATTCAGCCCAACTGATTTATATTTTCAATGACACATGTGGGAACATTTTAATTGTCTTACTATAGTTTGTTATTTAATAGGCAGTAATTGTGACACTTTTATTTCTTTAATCACCAAGCTTTCAACTTTAACCTTTTTAAATTTATTCCTTGTTTTTCAGTTTTAATTGTATATTTTTGCATTTAAAATTTGTCTCTTCTATTCACAAAATGATTTGAAACTACTACTCCTTATCCTTTCATTTTTATCAAGTTGTGCCCAGCTATCAGTATACCTTTTAATCCAAAACACTTTTTCCTTTCTGTAAAAAGAGACCTATTTACAATAAAGAAGTTTTAAATATTTTGTGTAATTTGATTTCTTGGCCTTCAAATATAATTTGGGTTATATTTTTTATCGAAACATCCAATTAATTTATAAAAATTATTCAGAAATGTTTATAATTTTAAGGCATCATAAATTGTTATTTAAAGAGGAAGGGAGCAAATAAAGATAACTTTGCCAAAAGACTTTTCAAATGATTAAACACAAAACCTAATCTTCATAAATTAATATTTTTATGATCTAAGAAAATAACAATGTTTTAATTTTAAATCAGTTACTAGAGAAGAAGGGAAAAAAAGAAACTTGTTGCTTGATTGTGTTACATTTTTCTAATATATTAAAAGTATTGCCCAAAAATTCATGAAATTTATATTTTATTAATTGAAATTTAGAAATTTACATTAGTAAAATGGTTGCTCATAAAGATCTTAGTTACCACCTTTTAACAATGCTGTTTTAAATTGAATTCATGACACTGAAGTTTACCAAAGGTTATATGCAACGACATCATCTTGGTTAATATTTAAAAATATTTATGGAGATGACAAATCTTGTGAAAGTCAACAAATATATATATATTACATTACACTGTCACTAATACATATAACAGTTGGAGTGACTAGGCATAGAGACAAATTATATAGCTAGGCATTTTTTTGCTGTAATCGTTCAGCAGGCCATTAATAAGTAATAAATGTAAGTTATAGATACCTTTCTTAAATATGCAAAGTGCATATTATCAGTGCTAGAAGTGTGGGTAGACACGGGGTGACGCGTCCCCTCACTTTTAAAACCATTTAAATCCATCCCCCCACTTTTAAAATCATTCAATCCGTCTAAAAAACATTAATGAAAAATAACATTAACCTATTTTAATGTAGTGATAGTGAGAAAAAGTGATTTTTTTTTTTTAATTTAAAAACTTACAAATTATTTATGGAACTGATCATACAACTCTAAAAATGTGTTATACTACTTTGTATAAAGATAGATATTTTTTATTAACAAATACTGTTAGACTTGGTCAACTTTTAAAATTGGAGGAACTTTCTTTTAAGTTAAATTTCTATTTTTGTTCCATATAAGGACAAGCTACTTTTTAAAAAAGCATTTTAGAATTCTCTATTAATTTAATTTCGTGAAATAATGTACATTTATAAGCACTATAAAAATCTAAATAAGCAGTTATGTATAAAACGTTGAATAATAATTTTATCCCTTGCTCAAAGTCACACAATAGTCATTTTAAAATAATAAGAAACTTTGGATTCTTGTTCAATGTTAGTGTTTGGAAGTATAAATTATTTTCTACTAGCTAATGTTTTTATTATAAGTTACGAAATTACAAAATTTATCGTTGAAGATAGGGAGATGGAGGGAGGGATGCACTTGTCACCAACTTTTGGGCATCCCCCCACCTTTTTTTCACCACTTCTACCACTGCATATTATGTATAAAATTAACAGGAGTTTTAGAAAAACCACATTTCACAAGCCTAAAAGTAGGACAATATGGTTTACACAAAAATGTCCAGAAATAAATTGTCTTTTCAGCATTAATTAAGGATATGTTTCTATGTGATAGATGGTGCTTTACATCAAAATATTTTGCACTTCACCATTAAATGCTATTAGAAGTGGTACCTACAACGGTTGGTGAAAAATCTTTTTTCTTTCCAAAACTTTTTCCTAAGCATTTCTGTGAAAACCATATTTTTCAACCTTTAGATCTTGATTTTTCACTAAGTCCTGTTATGTTGAATTCAATTTTTTTTTTTTTTTTTTTTTTTTTTTTTTTAAATTTTGTTAGATATTACAAGTAGTTGAATATATTGGTAGAACTTACCATAAAGCCAATTTTTTGGGGAAAATATATTTATTTCCATATTTCACAGTAATATCTGGATCATCTTTGGTGAAAAGTTCTATTTACAAGTCTAACTATAAAAGATTCATAGGCTGCTATAAGTAAGTCATCTCTGTGTTTTCGTGTCCGTCACTGACTTGTCCATTGGCCGGCATGTTTAAGTTTCCATTGGCCACTTGGTTACGAGGAGCAGACCCATTCATCTCAATGAAGTCGCCATCGCCACCAATTCCGCCAAATACGTTGCCAATGCCTTCTTTTTTTTCGTTGGTGTTCTTAAGGTAAGATTGACGTGCCACCTCTCTGAGTTGTTGTGCCATGCTGGCGCCTGTCATCTGTACCATGTGGGAGAAGAGACTGTTACGATTCTGTAGTAGGGTATAGGGCTCATCAAATTCCTTTACTTCTCCTGCATCCAGAACCTTATGACAAACAAAATAACGATTGGTTAAAATAAGACCTATACTAAATAAAACAAAGAATTTTTGAGACTGATTAAGTCTATAGAAACTTTACTTCCAGTATTTGGAGAACTCTGAAATTTTAAACGTAAGTAGCATTCGACCTCCAATTTTGCCTCTGACAGAATGTTAATTATTATTATTTTTTATTTATTGAATTTTAGTTTTAACGCCGAAAAAACTACAATCGTCATCCGTTTCCAAACTCCGTCCAGATGGCAGCGAGATAGGTTGCAGAGTATTTCTCGAAGGGGGTTGTATTACTGTGTTAAGGGATAAATCTTTTTCTTTTTTTTTTGTTTCTCGACAAGGAAGGATTGTATTTATTAATGGGGATTTGCATAGCAATGAAACTTTGAGCGCTAATGAGGAATCCAACCCGGGAGTCCTATAGATCAGTAGATAGGCGTGTTAACCACTAGACAAAAGTGACTACTAGTGCCTAGGTGTTGTATCTATTATTTGTGCAATAGACCACCACATAGCCCCTTCCCAGTGAGTCATGAACAATTGAGTTACTTGCGTGTGAGTTGAATTTGTTGCGTGAGGCAGTGAGTCGCCAAAGGTTGCTTGCTGAGTTGGTAGTATGGAGGTTGTGCAGTATTTTCAGAAGGTGCCGATAGATGGCAGCATGATTCGTTGTCCAGTAGTCACCAATGTAGAGAAGTTCTAATGAAGATTCAAACCTGGGACTCCTAGATCAGTAGACGCGTGTTAATCACTAGACAAAAGTGACCACTAGCGCTCAGGTGTTTTAACTGTTATTTGCACACGAGACCACCACAGGTTCATGTAGCGTCAAAAACTAGGATCCACATTGGTGGGTTTCCCCAATACTGGACCGGGTCATGTAGCTATTAAGTAATAGGGAAGAGATGGAGAGGTGCACTAGAGTTATCCAGTTTGAAAAAGACGACCTCCCAAAACTTCAGAACGTGGATAAGACCATGATTTAGTTTAATATAATTCCTTGCCTCATAAACAGAGTAAGAAGAATTAGACCAGCGTCAGCCACTAGGCGGCCCGCGGGCCGGATCCGGCCCGCGAGAGCTTTTACTCCGGCCCGCCGGCAGTAAAGCAAAAATCAAATTTTGTTGGCTGACCAAATGGTATAGTAGTTAGCTTCTAGACCACGAGGTTGTGAGTTCGAGTCTCGTGTAAGACATGGGTATTTGTAAATGTATGTTGGCTTGTCAAATCACGAATGTTTCGGCGCATTATAGCCCTCGTGTTGCTGATGGCGCCAGATAATCTGAAAACAACAACCAGCCAAACCAAATTTTGACAAATAGTGACAAAATAGTAGACAAATTTTAATTTGTCTACTATAGTATGTGTTTACTACCAAAAACCGCGTTTTTCCATTAGGTGGCTCGCGTCAGTGTGTCTTGAAAATCTTTTTTTTTCTTTCCGAGAATGTCAACGAGAAAAAATAAAAAAAGCAATAGTTTGAATTATTCCCAATGACGCATTGCTTAGTTTTGTACTTATGATGCCCTACCCCCTGGATTCGTGATTGGCACACTTCGATTTCTGCTTTTCTGAATGTGATGGGCAGGAGTTGAGTGTTTTAACGCATAGAGAAGTACCACGATCTTTATGACTCCAGTGCAATAATGACGTCGAAGACTAGTTTTAAACGCTAAGTAGATAGTGAAAAGTGGACCGGCCGTCATCGTCTCGCAATTAACATCGACTAAAATGTAAGATTTAGGATATGGGTTAAATATCTTTACTGATTATGAGTTTATGTCAAGTCACATGGTAATTTTGTCACAAAAGTTTAACTTCTTTTATGACTTTGATTTACGATGTAAAGAATTTTTTTTTTTTTTTAATATTTGAAACAAGAATCTAATATCAATTGTTATTTAAAAAAGTCTAATATCAATTAATATAAAAAAGTTAAATTATTGTTTCAGTTTTCAAAATTGTTTTATATTGTTGAATCTTTAGTAATTATCACATTTCTAACATTGAACGTATATTGTAAAGCAATATATTTACTGGCTTATTCGGTAAAATCTGCGGCCCGCGGAAAGTTCCAACATAAGTCATGCGGCCCGTCTCTAAAAGTTAATGGCGAACGCTGAATCAGACAAAAGAAGAGCATTCAAAGTCATAATTTGTCAAGAATTCCAACAAAATGAAGTAAACATTTTTGTAGTCACTTTAAGAAATCATACTATATATTTACCACTTGCATGATTCAACTAGACTCCCCCCCCCCCCTTTGCCTCATTGTGTAACACACAATTTCATCGTGCTCTCATCTTCTGTGCACTAAAATTATTATTTTGGTAATAGGGATTAGAGAGAAAAGGATGGAACGTGGTTCAAAATTTTGACATCATATAATTCTACTCGTAAGTGCTAGCTCAAGAATGTTTTAAGTCTCATAGGAAAAGGGAGAAAAATAATACTTACTAAAACTCTATCAGAATCCATAATAGTGTGAAGGCGATGAGCAATGGTTAAGACTGTACATTGCGCAAAGCGATCTCTTATCGTTTTCTGTATTAGACTATCCGTACTGTAATAAAAACATTCAGTAATTAGTTGACTAACAATGAACACGAAATAAGACTATTCAAATAATTAAACGAGAATGATACAAGGAAACATAAAAGGTGAAATTTAAAAGAAAAAGTAACAATTTTGGGACTAGTCATACCAAGTAAGGCATCCAAATTTTCCCCTTTAATTGGTCTTATCTAATTTTGGGAAAGTTAAAAAATGTTTTAAAAACTATATTAATGAAAAATAAATCCAGGGACAGTTCCTTACACCAGTGACATTATTTCAGGGTTTTTTCACTAATCTTCATCGAATCAAAATAGACTTACGGCTCTAAGATTAAAAAGAATCATTTTTCAATTAAACTTGTAAGGTGGTGAACCCATCGGTTATTTTTCAGTTATTTATAGTACTGATCACTGCTTTGATTAAATAAGAAATTAATTGATGTAATTTACAATTCGCGTTCTTATATTTTTATTTAAATAATAATAAGATAAAGACAATTTGGCGACATGTTTTTTGTAAATTTCAGGAACCCTAAAAAGATTATTAGAATCTTTTTTGTTAATTGCTGCAGAGCCTATATTTTTCAATGTTGCAGGTACCTTCAGCACATTCGACTTTTGACAAAACCCTTTGTTGTCACGTTCCGTGAACACTACTGATTTATATTTGGACACAGCATATCATGATCTGTTCTGGGATTATGCTACTTTTCCAAAAAGAATAAAAAGCTTTTTTGAACTTGGGACAATCCACACCATGGTGATCACTAAAAATCTCGACATCGATTTTTCAACCCCTAACCCCCTAATAAATATCTATTGGTCGTCCATTGGATTGTATAGATGATAACTGTATGCCTATTGGTCATTTACAATGTCCATAGAAAATCTTATTGGTAGACATAGTGAAAGTGCAATGGATGAATAAAGTACGATGATTTCCGGGACATTTGACGATCCATTAGTCGTCTATTATCGGTAACTCCAGTAGATATCTCATTTTTGAGAGCACATCCGGTGGATTATTGGATGAGGTTTGGCTATGTAGGATATTACATATCGGATGATTTAAAGTAAAAAGAATATTTTTTTAGTTAAAAAATTTCTACTATCAAAGGATATTAGTCTTATTAACAGTATAGTTTTACGCTTACGAAGAGATAAATTCACAGCAACATGAAAAAGAAGTTAGTGATACAAGTGAGATAGGTGGGAAATGTAATCTTACTTGGGGTCTACGTTGGCTGTTGCCTCATCCAGTACGAGTATCCTGTTTCTCCTGAGTATGGCTCTGGCAAGACAGATCAGTTGTCGCTGACCCACGCTGAAGTTGCCTCCTCCTTCGGACACAATGGTGTCCAGTCCTCCTGGCATCTCCTCGACACTCTCCTTCAGGTAGGCCTGGAAATCCATAACATATTGGTTTAGAACTGATTTATACATTTAACAGATATAAATCGCTTTCTACAGAGTCCAAAAAGTGGTATGTATTTTATATGGGAAAATAGATAAACAATGTACATTAAAAAAAAAAAAAAAAATTCAGCAAGTCAAAAGTGAAACATCATAATCTGAAAGCAAGAATTTGTAAAGTCTAAATAACTTTTGAAATTATTAAATTCAAATGAATTTTTTCAAAAAATGTACCACAACTGCATTTCTTTAAGATAATTACTACTTTTGTAAATTACTTTCTTTAACAATTTCCCCTATATAAATAAGTAAAAAAGCTCATTACCACATGTTTGGTACGCATAGTATTAATACTACAAGATAATTAACTGGTTACGCAGTATCTAATATTTAAAGAATTATATAATGAAGAGTAATTTTGATATGTTATACAGGGAATGCCACTATATTATGTTCTCATTACGCTATTATAAACCAATAAGAAGTTTTAATTTTATTCTCTCTTTTCTGTAACATTCCACTATTAGCCTTAACATCCTCTATTGCAATCTGCACAAATTGGATGCTGGGGACCATGTGAATCATCTTACGTATAAATCAAGTATCAAACATAGATATGGCTCACTTTCTTACACTAGTGCCCATAAAATAAGAGGCAATTATATTTTTTGGAGCGAACAAATATATTAACATCCGTAGCAGATAGTCGTTACAGAGACTAATGTACATAATACATTTGCAGAGGGAAGAGGGGAAAAGTAGCCAAGCTAAGGTGATTTTTTAATTCAGCTTGCAATCAAAGTAAAAACGTCAATTCCCAGAATGTTGATTAAGATATAAGGGGAAGGGATACAGGCAGATTGATTGATATAACCAAACATATTCAGTCATGGCTCACTTGATGCGTGTGTTCAGCTTTCAGGTCTCGCATACTCAAAGTGCGGGGTTTGAATCCTGGGTTAGGTATGGATGTTTGTTGCGGTTCAAATCCACATTAAGCTTTAGATTCAGGCCTGATTAGCCATTATTGTGCACAAGAATAGGTCGTCGAGCGTACAAACCAACCAATCTTCAGTCGTGATTTCCACCTTAACATCCAAAAATTTATACAACGTATTTACCTCTTAATTTATAAACAGCAATCAAATATAATGAACTTTCTTCTTCTTTATGAGCACGACAACCCTTGACAGGTCTTGGCCGCCTCAACCGCACACAATCTCCAACGTTTCCTATCCATGGCAATTCTTCTCCAATTGTTAACTTTTAAGACGCTTAGGTCTTTTATAGCGGTATCTAACCATCTATACTTAACTTCAACTTAACTAGACATCACTTAGACGGTAGCTCGTCACAGTGCTCATAGGTATTTAATCCATTTTGGCGGCGTGAAAGCATAATGTTCGCCAAACCACAACCCTATAGAGAACAAAAGGCCATAAGGTTTGGCGAGAATTATGTCTTCACTCCGCCAAAATGGATTAAATACCTATGAGCACTGTGACGATCTACCGTCTAAGTGATGTCTAGTTAAGTTGAAGTTTAGTATAGTTGTGGGTCTTCCTCTGGCCCGGAGTCCCATAGGGTTTTTATGAGTAGCGATTTTAACTACATTATTTTCTGGGCTTCTCCAAACATGGCCAAGCCATCTTAACCTATTGCTCCGAATGACCTGTACTGTCTGTGGTTGCCCATAGAGCCTATATATAGTTCAAAGTTAAATCTAGTTCGCCAACAGCCTCTCTCTTGTACTGGGCCAAATATCGCTCTGAGGATTTTTCTTTCAAAAATACTCAGACTACGCACGCTCAATATCTGCATTAAGGGTTCAAGTTTCATTTGCATAGAGCAAGACAAGCAGAATAAGAGTCTTATAATTTTTTATTTTAGTTTTTCAACTAATTAGATTTGATCTTAGTTGCTTTCTCAATCCAAAGAAACACTAGTTAGACATTTTTATTCTGTTTTCAATTTCTGCACTAAGCTTGTTTTTGTTGTTGATTATCGTGGCAAGGAATTTGAATTCCTTGACTTTTTCAAAGGTGTGCCCGTTAATGCAAATCGGGGCACTGCGATTTACAGTTGAGGTCGAAGATTCCATGAATTTAGTTTTATCTTCATTAATGGTGGGGCATATATTTGTGGCGGAAGTTTCAAGGGCCTGAAAGCTCTCTCTCACAGCTCTTTCTATACTACCAATGATCTATATATTTAATAGGCAATACGTTTTTTGGGGTTAGTCCGTCCGCCTAAACTGCTCAACCAATTTCAATGATCAAGGTGTCATTTTAAAGGAAATAAGCTGTAGATTTGCCAAAACGTGCGAAAATAATTTATTAACACTTTATTAATTAGTTAAATTTCAATATTTTTCATCATTAAGCTACTACAAAGCCTCAATGATTTTGAATATATGATTGGCAACATCCTTACGTATGTAAACAACAAACCGGCTGCTCGGGGGTTCAACCAACCAACCAACCGTTGCTAATTTTAAAGCTATCCTTACGTATGTAAACAACAAACCCGTTGCTAATTTTAAACTCTTCGTTTTAAAGTTGATTTTTTCTGTTTTTCTGAAGCATTTTTGTATTAGAGTAATTATTATTTTGAAGTATTTCTATCCAGAAAATGCCTCGCGTTGGACGTCGTTCTCCCTTACGTATGTAAACAACAAACCCGTTGCTAATTTTAAAGCTATCCTTACGTATGTAAACAACAAACCCGTTGCTAATTTTAAAGCTCTTTTTAAACTCTTTGTTTCAAAGTTGATTTTTTCTGAAGCATTTTTGTATTAGAGTAATTATTATTTTGAAGTATTTCTATCCAGAAAATGCTTCGCGTTGGACTTCGTTCTCTAACGGGGCGACTTATCAGAATAAATAAAAAATATTAGGACTTCAATGTAAGGGCATAGCTAATGAAGTTTTAAGTCAGAATGTTGGCGGATAGTATATTTAACTTTCTATTATGAAACTTGCAATTTGGGTGTTTTCTCCATTAGGCCTTACATTAAATTTATAAAAATTTGGTTAATTTTTTTATGGCTGGCAAACCTATTCGAGCGCAGCAAGATGTTTTAACCACAAATTCGAGCTGCAAAGCCGCTCAATCCGAGCGCAGCGAGGCGTTTGGGGGTTGGCGAGCGTTAGCGAGCAGGGGGCGAAGCCCCCTAGTATCTATATCATCAGCATATACCAGTAACTGAACCGATCATTTCCAGATTGTGCCCCTTTGTTCTAACCCACTGTCTAGTATACATTTCTTCAATGCTATATTAAAAAGAAGGCAAATAATGAACTTTACCTCTTCCAAAGCTTGCCATAGTTCAACATCGTTATGTTCATCGAAGGGATCCAAGTTTCTTCTGATGGGTCCAGTGAACAGAACGGGGTCCTAAAACATATTGAATAAACATCGATTTTCAAAAGTACACTCAATACACCCTATTCAATTAATATCTGAGTAACTTTATAACTCTCAGTCCCAATTTCCCATTTTAAAATTCTAGCTAAAACTTAGTTTTAAAAAAATTTCACACGTTTTTTTTTTTTTTTTTTTTTTTTTTTTGAGAAACAGGAAATAACTACGAATAAGTTATCCTCAAGATGAAACCGTTGTGGCTATTATTTTTATGAAAAGCACATCCCCATGATTGCTAACGAAATATAATCACGGTTAAAAAAAATCAGATAATATCAACAAATCATTATTATAAAATAAAATATTATCTCCTTCAAATTTCTTAGGAAGAAAACCTCATTGATAGAATATTACTCCGCACATATCTAAAGCAGTAGATGTGAGAGGCTGACGATCTCTCATGTTTCTGAAACGAGTTCACACAATATTCCTTAATTCCATTATGGATGACTTTTTTTCTTCTTTGGCCTTTAAAAAAACAAATACGTTTGCTTGTGTGACAGCAGAGTTTGGCACTGAATATAAAATTGCCACGTAAAAGCTATCTAATTATCAGACTAGAAATCGTTGTATAATCGAGTGCTTGGTATTGCAGTGAAAATTTCTCAACTTTTCCTCTCACACACATAGCTCCTTATCTTCATGAAAAAACTGAACCAATATTATAATTGTTTTAAGAGACCACTACGGAATTGAATTCCTGATTAAATGATAGTTCATTGTTTCACTCATGGGCAACGCCAGGGAGGTTTAAAGGGCTCTTGCAAATTAAAAATAGTGAAGGGAGGTGGTAAAATTCAAAGGAAAAACGAAGTATAAACGTTTCTTGGACCAAAATAGCAAAATTCCTCTCAAAACTAGCTTAATCGTCTTAGTAGGTTTATGTAGATTTTAAAAAATATTTTTTTTTTCTGTATGTAAATATTATGATACTTTGACGACATTCTGTACTCTAAATCATCCATTTCGTTTTAGGCCTCATGAGCAAAAGTTAGCTTATCCCTTTTTATATTGTACAAAACAGCCGAAAATAATTCAATCGAATAAAGTACTTTTGAAGAATTAATTTTCCAGCTTTCCCCTTTAGATGCATTTTATTTATAAAATATTAGTGTATATTTTGGTGAAAATGTGCATATTTTGTGGTTGTCGTAAGTTTAATTAACAGAGTATATTAGTTTGAATATTAGTTTAATGTTTATTAGAAACCAAAATGCTTTATTGTATGGTAAAGGCGAAAGAATAATGAAATTAAATATTTAAAAAAAAAAAATAATAATAATAATAATCTGAATAATTATTGTCCATTGTAATTCAAAAAGTCTCTTTATAAAATAAAAATAGCAAAGTGTTCAGCGAAGTTTAAATTCTGTTATCAATGATCAACCTGAATTAACTAAAAAATAATTTTTTTTAAGTCAACATTTATATAATTTTGAATGAAGAAATTGTCTTTTTTGTTAAATTTGAAGTTTTTTAAAAGTTCTTAAGCATTATAATTTTGTCTAATTTTATGCTAGATTTTTTTTTTCCAAAACTGCATTTGTAAAATTTAAAAATATATCTAAATGACGGTCTTAATGTTCACTAAATTGGTTTAACGTTTTAAAACTATTTTATTTGCAATTAATAAATGTTCAAAAAACATTTCAAGGACAATAAATGGCAGAATACAAATTCCAAATTTTTAATTTTTAATAAAGACGTTTTGGAAGTTTTAAATAACCGTCCATCCATACAGATTGAAAAAGCTCATGAGAAATAGAAGATTAATTTGGCGAGTTCAAAAATATTTCTCTTTTAGTTTTATTGGTTATAATTTTGTACTGTGGAATATTTATCTTAAAACTAATGAATGGTTTCATTCATCTTCTACATTCAGTGCAGACAAATTTGAGAATCGGTCCACTTATAAAAGTATCTTTCCTTTAATGAAGGTAATGTCACTCAAGTAGAAAGACAACCTCGCGGAAATAAGGACACACACCCAAGAATTCCAAGTCAGATAAAGTCACCGTTTTAAGCGAAGCGAAATTATTAATTATATTCTAAGAAATATTTTTTTACGAGATAACGATTGTACGATATTTAATACCTAGCTGTCTAGCTTAAGACTAGCTGTGTGGCCCCGCTCTCCCGAGGACCCGTTGAAAGACAGAAGTTTACATTTAAGAAAAAGTGGAACAAATATAGTAAAGGCATTTGGCGATTTTTTTCACTTAACGATCAGAAAAATCACAAAAATCAAAAACAAGGTAATTAAAAGAAAACTAAAACATAAGTAATAATAAAATTAAGTTAAAATTCAAATATTAAGGGTAGTCTTCCGTTAGTCCGTTACCAGTTGACGACAAGCCTAAATGTTTACCCATATAAATGTATTAGAAATGTATCGCCAATTCTAAATATAGAAATTATAAATTATTTGAAAGTTGTTAGTTTGGATTATTTGGGCCTCCTTTTTGGCAATTTTTATCTGGTACCCGGCTAACGTATTAGTACCAGCTTAAGTTAAAATATAAATAATAATAAAATTAAAATGTAACTGAAAATAAAAACCGTTTCGAGAAACTGCATTTATCTGTAAAAAAAGCACTAAATAAAATCGCGCCAAAGAAATGTCTTACAGTACATCTGAACCAAAAAAAAAAAAATTATATTCTTCAAAATGTTTTTGCACATGGAGAAAAAAAGTTGTCTCATGCCCGGTCCTTTACCAGCTTTATATTTACGACCAGAATAAATTACCAAAGAAATAAAATCGCAAATGAAATACTAAGTTTCTGGCGTAAATTGTAAGATAGTCTGGTGTAAATAATAAAACATGTATAGTACAAAAAATGTATTTAAATCTAGATTAAATAATATGGAACTAGGATACATAGTACAAAAATACTATGCAAAAAATAAAAAAAAAATAAAAAAAAGGAATTTTGATATTCTGAGTAAAGAAAAGGAATTAATATTTATCTGGAAATAAAAGAAAAAATTAACAAATATCGTAATTATTTGAAAGTTTTCTATGAATTGTAATAATTTTAGCCGTTATATTTACACTCTGATTATTAGGTAGGTCAGATTATACTACCGATTACGCTCATTCGCAAAGTGTCGATTTACAGTAAATATATGGAACATTATAATAATATGCGAACCGCTTATAGGACAGACGATTGTAATATATAAAAATAATCAGAAAAATAAGGGGGATCTATTAAAATAATTTTTGGTTTTATTCTGATGTAATAAAAAAAATATCTTTGACTATATATATACATATATAATATTCCAATACATTTTTTTTCATGTCAATAAATTTTAATAAAAGCAACTTTTAGTCGAATTTAAAAGTTTTTTTCTACAGTCTCTATGTACTAAAGCTGCTATGTACCAAATTTCGTACCTCTAGGTGCAAAACTGTGGATTTGTATAAGGTTTAGACGTACAGACAACTCAGTTTTATATATATAGATAATCCTTCATATTAACATTGATTTTGTTTGTGTGTGTATGTGCTTATTTGTGGTGGGCTAATAAACATATTTTCTGTCATCCAATTGATCTGAAACTTGCCAGATAGAATGCATTGTCATGGACAATGAACCTATCAAGTTTTGGGGAATATCAGAAACATATCTCTTTTTTACACATGCTTCTATTGACCTTTCGGGTGTCTAATTAACTCACTTGCGTTAATCCAATCGATCTGAAACTTGGCAGATAGAATGCATTGCCATTGGCAGCAAGTCTATCAAGTTTTTTGAGGAAAAGTGTTAGTCAACTGTAGTTAAGGAACCGATGATTTTCTAGGTAGATGTCAAACAATGTGAATGTCTGAGCTCAAAATCAATTAAATAAGTTGCAAATGCACAAAAAAGTTGGTATTGCATATAAAGAATTATATAACAACTTGATTTTTCTATGATCTAATGCATAAGTAATAAAGATATGTGTAATATGTATATCAAATTAAAGGTCCCTACGAGATCAGAAATTGATGAGTACTGACATGATTTCCCAAATTTCAATTTACTTTTCATTTATAGGGAAATTACATTATAAGGGTACAAATATATGTATTGTCATGTTTCCTTTTAACGCGACATTGTCAATGTTGATGACGCAATGGTTTGCTGGATCTTTTACTAATAATAGTAGATATGTTGATGTTTTCGATGAAATTAATGTATTATTGTTTATGCATGCATTCACAAAGAACCTGGTAAAATAGTAAGCATAATTAACCCAATGAATGCCGTACAGATATGCGTGTGTAAAATTTCTGATAATGCAGGTCTTTTTTTCATGTTTATATAAGAAATGGTCCAGTATTCTTTTTATATCATAATTTTATCAACGTTGCTTTGATTTTTACCAAATAACTCGAAGAAATTAATGTATACGAAGTAAAATTTGCCCTGAATGAAATGAAAACCTCTTGCAATTTACCTATAGAGCAGATTTTCGCAAAAATAGTTTATTTAATGATGAAATATTGTAGGTGGTGGATAACAATGCTTTCTACAAATCTCTATAGGTCTTTTCAATAATACATCTGGAAGGAAAAGTTCAGAGGAATTGCCTGGTGCATCGCCACCAACCAGCCCAAATCAGCTGCTACCCCAGTCATCAAAGACCGAAAAAAATCCGAAAGTGGAAGTTAAACGCTTTATTTCCAAGCACATTCTTTGCTGTTTCACCGGCTAAGATGGACAAATGACAAACTATGTGTGACTTTACCGATCTATGACTTCCTGAATATGACTTCCCTACAATACATTTTAACTGAAAACTTCATGACTAAGACCTTCCCACGATTATGACATTCCGATTTTAACTCTTTGACTAAGACTTCGTGTGTATCATTCGTAACTTAGAGACGATGATCTCATAATATTTTCATATGATTTCTCGACTTGTGGCTTTGTGGATGAAACATAAAAGTAATAAAGGAAATATGCCTACCGGGGAACCCGTTTTAAAGGGGTAATGCGTTCATGAACTATACTTCCTGGCTGAACATGGAAATTAGTTCAATAAAAATATATTTTTTAAAGAAACAATTAATACGCACTGTTACTTACGAACTTATAAAAATGCGACTTACGAGATTTGTATCCGCGTAACGAAGGTTTTCTTGTGTGGTTTTCATGGAAGTGTTAGTTTTAGAATAAAAGAAAAGCATGATTCACAAAATTAAGCAATATATTTATTTAAAAAGCGTTTCCCAGGCTGTGAATTGCGACCTATTGGTGGATTATGAACCAATTTTTAGTAGATCAGGAACAGTTTTCAAATGGGTGAGATTTTTATATGAAAATTAGAAATCATATGAAATATCACAATGGGGAAAAAATAAAAAGTTGATAAGATTTAACTAGGTGGTCATTTCGAGAGACATAGGAATTTTAATACAAATTCGTTTTTTTTTTCCCTTTTCCAAATTTCTTGGTTGGTTGGTGCGAGTTTTATTGCGCAAGAGCTTCACCAGGGCCATACTGCTCCAACTCATACTGTATTTATATTCTAAAAATTAAAATCTTTAAAAATATGGAGATTAAAATAGTATAAGCAATACAATTATAACATTGTCAAATTCTAAATCATACAATAAAAGCCGATTTCTTGTAAAAATGCAATATATATAGTATATATATATTGTTACGAATTTTTTTGTATATTTGTAAATATTTCCTAGTGTTAATTTTGTAAATAGATAAATTTCTGTACATTTCGCATAAGGCAATGCAATAGTTTGTTTCCCGGCAATATGAGTGATATCGCTTGATAACGAGTTTTACAGAGGTAACTCTGGGAAGCGAGTTTCAAGGGGTAGGGCATTTTAACATTATGATAAAGGGAATCTCGCCAAATTGGCGAGATAGAGCCAAGTTGGCGACGGTTTTGGCGACTAATTTTTGTCGCCAAATTTGACGAGAAATCGCCAAATGTCGCCAAACTTGGCGACATTTTCGGTACATGTATCCCATGTATAAGGACTTTTCGACTATAATCCGGAAAGTTCTCCAAATGTCCATCTCTGGAAGGTTCGTGAAGATTCGCAGCCTCCCCTATATAAACCCGGCCGTGAGTGAGTCGGTTAGTTAGTTGATTTTGAATCACTGAGTGAGTTGTCTCTCAACGTTCATTGTGAGAGCTGTATTCCTGACTTGAGATACTGAGCATTCTAAAGCGAACTGTTTTGCATTGTCTTTTGCGGCGATTTAGCAGTTGTTTGTCAAGTTTTTAACGGCTGTTTTGTGCTCTGTTGAGGTGAAAAGAGCTGTATTGTGTCTACTAGAACGAGAAGTTCTGGAGCTGTAAGATAACTGTGAAGAGTTATTTTGGAATAAATTTCTGCAAGTTTTGATCTGCTTTGGCGTCAAATCTTTCGAACCCGTACAACGCAACAACTGGTGTCAGAAGTGGGATTTGATGCCGATTACCAGAGCAATGAAGGAACAAGATGAAAAATTTCAACAGCTTTTTGCTTTCATGCAAGAAATGGAGAAGAAAATATCCAAAGGGCAAGAAGAGATGAAGAAAGAGATTTTCTCTGGCCAAGATAAGATGAAGGAAGAGATTTTCTCTGGCCAAGAAGAGATGGAGAAGAAAATGACCAAAGGGCAGGAAGAGATGAAGAAAGGCCAAGACGAAATGAAAGCGGGCCAAGAGGAAATGCAAAAGAATATTTCTGCTATCTCTGCCGGACAGGAGGAATTAAAGAATCATCTTTTAGCAACTATGGAAGAAAGCGTGAAACAAATAGAAGACAAATTTGAAGAGAAATTCGAGAATGTCGAAAAGAAATGCAATAGTTTAGAAGGGAAAGTCGAGAATGTAGAATTCAAGTTTAATGATTTGGAGAGAAAGATAGAGATTTTGGAAAAGAAGAATTTAGAAGAAAATTTGGGTGAGATAGAAGAAAAGATAGATCAAATGTTAGAGAAGAGACTGTCGAGCCGAACTCTTTCGGAAGATTTGAAATGTGTACCAGTCACCTCCCGACCTTCAATCAAGCTTTCGACTTACGATGGAAAATCTTCCTGGCAAGTGTATAAAACTCAATTCACAATTGTCGCCAATGCCAACGGATGGGACTCCGTGACAAAAGCCTGCCAGTTAGCTGCATCTCTGCGAGCTGAAGCTGCAGTTATACTACAAACGCTTTCCGAAGAGCAACGCTTAGACTTCAACGCACTCTCAAGTGCATTAGAACTACGGTTTGGCGAAAAATGTGTGAAAGACTACAGCAGGCTGCAATTGAAATCTCGCCAACAGAAGCCTACCGAAACACTCCAGGAGCTCGCCACGGATGTTGAAAGGCTCTCCCATCTCGCCTTTTTAGACTGCCCCGCTGAAACGAGAGAAATCCTGTCTCTACAGTACTTCGTCGATGGCATCAGGGACGTAGAGATACAGAAGGCCCTACGAATGGCAGACGTCAAGGATTTAAAAAGTGCTTTAGTATATGCCATGAAGTACGAGGTAGCCCAGCAAGCAACCCGAAGAGAACGCCATCCTATCAAGGCTGCAACTATCCAAGAGCCAGAACGCCCAATTGCGGCTTGTATGGATGAATTGATAAGGCAGATCAATAACTTGAGACGAAATATCGCGGAAAAGAAGCAGAGTCTGAAGTGCTGGAACTGTGGAGGCGAGGGCCACATAAGGAGAAACTGCCGATCCCAAGACACAGGAGCTAAGACCGCTCCCAGAAGGGAGGAGGGAAACTAAATTCTGGCCATCTCGCGGGGCGGAGGTTGCCAGTTGTTGAGAAGCCCCATTTTAGAGCTCTACAAATTTCTGCAATGAGTGGCGGCAGTAACGGACTCTTCATCATGGGACACGTAAATGGAGTTCCCTGCAATATGATCATCGATACTGGAGCCAATGTGACCATCATCCGTAAAGATTTGGCCCAAAAACTGGATGGAAGACTAATCTGGACGCCGCCCTGCGTTACCCTCCAAACTGTGTCCGGCGATAAAATCAACATCCATGGAAAAATGAACATCAACATCACGTGCTTCTTATCATCACACGGCATATGTGGCGGACATTATGGACACTTGTATACTAGGACTGGACTTTTTAAGGAAATATAATTTTTCCTTAGACTTTAAAAATAATGAGCTGCATTCAGTTTCTGAAGACATAGCGTTATTTGGAATCAAAGATAGTGAAGTTAAATCCGTACATCAAATAATAGCTCAAAATGACATCACATTACCCGCAAGAACAGAATTATTACTTCCTGGATACATAGCTGAAGATAAAAGTTTCCGATATGGCATAATGGAATACCCTGAAAACCACAAGAGCCCCAAAGGAGTACTGGTAGCTTCAACTCTCGTCGACCTTTCAAGGACTGCCATACCTGTGAAGGTCGCCAATGTGAATGATAAAGTGAAAGTCATTAAGAAAGGTGAAGTGTTAGCCACCTGTACTCCCGTAACTTGCATAAATCGAACTACCAATCTTCCAGCCACTGTGTCTTCAGAGAACTTAACATCAGAGCTACTGCAGAATGCACCGTTAAACAACGTAGAAAGAAGTGCTGCTCAACTGGTCATCAAAGAATTCCAAGATGTCTTTTCCCGCACATCTTCGGATGTCGGACGAACAAGTTTGCCGCAGCATAGAATTGATACAGGAGACAACCCACCTATCAAGCAACACCCAAGTCGACTACCGTTTGCTAAACAGGAAGAGGTGGGAAGCCTTCTAAAGGAAATGCAAGATAGCGACGTGATTGAACCTTCAGCCAGCCCTTCGTCCTCTCCCATCGTCCTGGTTCGGAAGAAGGATGGTTCAACTAGATTTTGCGTCGATTATCGGAGGTTGAACGATGTTACGAAGAAGGACAGCTACCCTCTTCCCAGAATTGAAGACACTCTGGACATTCTTTCTGGAAACAAGTGGTTTTCGACACTAGACTTAAAGAGTGGATATTGGCAAGTTGAGATACACCCTGATGACAAAGAGAAGACAGCATTCACAACCGGACAAGGACTTTGGCAGTTCAAGGTGATGCCTTTTGGATTATGCAATGCCCCAGCAACATTCGAACGCCTCATGGAAACAGTGCTAAGAAGTCTTTCCTACGAAGCCTGTCTCGTTTACCTCGATGACATCATTATCGTGGGGCGAAGTTTCGAGGAACATCTTGAAAATTTTAGGAAGGTACTGCGGAAATTAAAAGATGCCAATCTGAAATTAAGTCCGGCCAAATGCAAGTTATTCCGACATGAAGTGACCTACCTCGGATCTGTCATCTCTGCCGAGGGTGTACGCACAGATCCAGAAAAAGTGTCGGCAGTTAAAGAATGGAGATGCCCCAAAGATGTACATCAGTTGAGGAGTTTCCTGGGGCTTTGCACCTACTATAGACGATTCGTGAAGGACTTTTCTTACATCGCAAGACCCCTTCACAGACTGACAGAGAGCAAGCAGAAATTCTTGTGGACGAAAGACTGTGAGGATGCATTTGACCAACTGAAGGAGGCTTTAACATCTGCACCTATCCTGACGTATCCTCAGCCCGATAAACAATTCATTCTTGACACGGATGCGAGCAACGAGAGTATCGGTGCTGTTTTGTCCCAAGAAATAGACGGCCAAGAACGAGTCGTAGCATATTGGAGTAAGTGCCTATCTAAACCGGAGAGGAATTACTGTGTCACCAGGAAAGAGTTGCTCGCCATAATTAAAGCCGTAGAGCATTTCCATCATTACGTCTACGGCAGGAAATTCCTGCTCCGTACGGATCATGCATCGTTGACCTGGCTTCTAAATTTCAAGAATCCCGAAGGTCAGATAGCTAGATGGATAGAGAGACTCCAAGAGTATGACATCGATATCCGTCATCGGAAAGGATCATCTCATGGAAACGCAGACGCCCTGTCTAGGAGACCCTGCTCAGAGAGCTGCCGATATTGTTCCAGGGTTGAGGCGAGTTACGGACTGATCAATCCGGTAATACGCCAAGTTACATCTTCAACTTCATCGGATCCAGACCCGTGGAGTGACGGAGAAGTCAGAAAAGATCAATTGGGAGATCCTGACATCAAGCCTTTAATCGATTTAAAGGAGTCTTCGAATGCGACACCTACTTGGCAGGACATTTCCACCTTTAGTACTACGACAAAGCAATATTGGGCCCTCTGGGACTCCCTCCATATTCGAAACGGCGTGCTGTACCGGAAGTTCGAATCTGATGATAGAAAGACATCCCGATGGCAACTATTACTTGCAAGATCCTGAGTCTCAGACGTTCTTAAAGAGCTTTATAGTGGTCCAACTGGAGGCCACTTCGGAGTAATGAAGACGTTGCAAAGAGTTCGAGAGCGATTCTACTGGAGTAAAGCGAGGGCTGACGTGGAAAAGTGGTGCCGATCATGTGATGCCTGTGCAACCCGGAAAGGACCGAAGAAACGCAGTTGAGGAAAACTGCAACGTTACAACGTGGGAGCTCCTTTTGAACGGATTGCGTTTGACATCTTGGGACCACTACCACGAACTGCTGACGGCAACAGATACATCCTTGTTGTCATGGATTATTTTACGAAATGGCCCGAAGCGTATCCTATCCCTGATCAAGAGGCTACCACGGTTGCAGAGGTAATGGTTCAGAGCTGGATTTCGAGATTTGGAGTGCCTCTTCAGTTACACTCTGATCAAGGAAGAAATTTTACCTCTGCTGTAATGAAAGGACTTTGTGATCTACTTGGCATTGACAAAACACAGACGACGCCTTTACACCCACAATCGGATGGCATGTTAGAGAGGTTTAACAGAACCATCCTCAATAACCTCTCACTGATGGTTTCAAGAAACCAACAGGACTGGGATCAGAAGTTACCTTTGTTTCTTCTGGCCTATCGCAGCGCTATCCACGAGACTACCGGCTATTCTCCATCCCAGATGCTCTTCGGTCGTAACCTTCGTCTGCCGTGTGATCTGTTGTTTGGCCGCCCTCCAGATGCACCTTCATCGCCAGAGGAGTACGTCGAGGATCTTCAGGCACGGTTTGAAGATGTGCACAATTTTGCCAGAGAGCGAATCAATTTGGCGACGGACAAGATGAAGACCAGATACGACACGAAGGCTACAGGACATCAATGCCAGGAAGGTGACAAGGTTTGGTTCTGGAACCCGAAACGACAAAAAGGACTTTCTCTCAAACTTCAGTCTCATTGGGATGGTCCTTACTCAGTCCTCAACCGGCTGAATGATGTCGTGGTCCGAATACGTAAGTCACCAAATTCTAAACCTAGAGTCGTTCATTACGACATGTTAGCCCCTTACTATGGCCATAGTTTGTAATCCCCCTAATGTACAAAATGTATATAGTTATTAAGACCATGGTCACATGTGTATTTAAATTTTTACGTTTATTGTTTATTTAATTGTTTATTTAATTATTTATTTATTTATTTATTCAGTAATGTTTCTGTCTTTAAATTAGTAAGTTTAGTAAGTTTTATAGTTTAGTTATGAACACAGAGTGTTTGCTATTGCAGAGCTTGAGCCTTCTTTCCGGGAACTGTACTGCCCGGGACGTGCAGTCCTTGGGAGGGGGGCAATGTTACGAATTTTTTTGTATATTTGTAAATATTTCCTAGTGTTAATTGTGTAAATAGATAAATTTCTGTACATTTCGCATAAGGCAATGCAATAGTTTGTTTCCCGGCAATATGAGTGTTATCGCTTGATAACGAGTTTTACAGAGGTAACTCTGGGAAGCGAGTTTCAAGGGGTAGGGCATTTTAACATTATGATAATGAGAATCTCGCCAAATTGGCGAGATAGAGCCAAGTTGGCGACGGTTTTGGCGACTAATTTTTGTCGCCAAATTTGGCGAGAAATCGCCAAATGTCGCCAAACTTGGCGACATTTTCGGTACATGTATGGGTACATGTATCCCATGTATAAGGACTTTTCGACTATAATCCGGAAAGTTCTCCTAAAGTCTATCTCTGGAAAGTTCTCCAAATGTCCATCTCTGGAAGGTTCGTGAAGATTCGCAGCCTCCCCTATATAAACCCGGCCGTGAGTGAGTCGGTTAGTTAGTTGATTTTGAATCACTGAGTGAGTTGTCTCTCAACGTTCATTGTGAGAGCTGTATTCCTGACTTGAGATACTGAGCATTCTAAAGCGAACTGTTTTGCATTGTCTTTTGCGGCGATTTAGCAGTTGTTTGTCAAGTTTTTAACTGCTGTTTTGTGCTCTGTTGAGGTGAAAAGAGCTGTATTGTGTCTACTAGAACGAGAAGTTCTGGAGCTGTAAGATAACTGTGAAGAGTTATTTTGGAATAAATTTCTGCAAGTTTTGATCTGCTTTGGCGTCAAATCTTTCGAACCAGTACAACTCAACAATATATATATATACATACATATATTCATTTATTTTCGTGCTTAATCAAAAGTAATGTTAAAAAGAATTAAACAATTGTTTAATGATGAGAGAGGAAAGGTGAAAGAAAAGTTGATGGAAAAAGGTGGATACAGACTTTTGAAAGTTTGAGGACTTCCTATTTAAAACGTAAAGTTGTAATGACAAAATAGCCGAGAAAAAAAAAGCAATCTGTTCACTAGTCCGTTGTTAGGACTTGATATACTTTGAGAAGCTTGCTTTCAGAGCTGCTACGAATGCATCAGCTCCAATATCTATCACATATTACAAGTGAAAAGGTTGCTAATTACACAAAAAAGGCACATGTTCCGAATGGTTTCATTAGCATTTATTAACTTTATGAAAATCGGCCAATATAGGTCAACTCCTGTGTTGAGAAAACATAGTTCAAATTTAAATCGCTGAGATGACAGATTTTCCGTTAGAGACCTGTAGACCTAATGCTTTTTTGGTCACAACATATGTCTAAATATTTCTTTCAAACGTCTGAGCAAAGGCGTACTGGGACATTAAGTCGACCCGGTGATATTAAACTCATGCGAGCCCAAATTTTCAATATAATCCTTAATCAAATTATAAGAATTTTTATTAATAAAAATCCAATAATGATTTGGCCGACCAAACGGTATAGTAGTTAGCGTGCTAGCTTCTAGACCGCGAGGTTGCGGGTTCGAGTCCCGTGTTAGGCATGTATGTTGGCTTGTCTAATGACGAATGTTTCGGCGTATTATAGCCCTCGTGTTGCTGACGGTGCCAGATAATCTGAAAACAATCAACCAATAATGATTTGTATAATCATTTTTAATATTTAAAGTATTAATAATTAATATATTTTATTATTTAAATATTTATATTTAATAATTTCAATAATTAACTGGTGGTAGTGATTGGAATTTGAAAGGACTGGGCTTTTTAAAAGAAATGTTAAGGAAGGCAAATACTTATATATTGGAGAAAAAATTAAAAGCTACAAAAAAAAAAATTCTGTACCCGACTGGCTCATTTTCAGTCAGTGGAAGACCCCGTGATTGCACCGGACACTGTGGCCAGTACGTCCCTGTCCTCGAGATGTTAATATAGTGTAGATAAATAGTAAGTATTTAATAATGCTTTAAGCTACTGAAACAAATTTAGCAGGCAGTTTTTTCAAAATGAATCCCAATGAGTTGAATTATAGTCAATCTTTCAAAACTCATCAAATAATAAATAATATTTTTTCCTAGCACCCTTCACTTTTTAATTTTCAACAAGAAATGAAATCTTTTAGATTTTTCACACTCGTGTTAACCCTTTGTTTGCTATCGCAAACTGACGCATTTTTGGCCAGGTTATTACGTCATCAATAATGTAAGTTAATAAGTAATAACCTTACCAAATCGAAATCAGTTTGTGAAAGAAAAGAAAAATTGGCGAGAGAAGAAAACATAATTGGGTTTTTGTTAAAAATAAAAGAACGGAGACTGCCAGATAAAATATCTTAGTCTATTATTTGGTGAGTTTGAATTGCAGTGTCATTAAGATTATTTTTTTGAATAATTCCTGTTGAATTTATTCCAACATTATTAGACAAAGATATTTTTAAATTACTTCAATTTCTCTACTTCAGTACAAATTTCAGAATGATGTTCGAGGTCGTACCAAATCTTGTAGTTGCCTCTTGACCTACAGAATTTTCGATGGATCAACGAACAGTGTAAAAATTTGAGTTGAAAGGGGACACCCTCACTTTTTGAATTGTTACTGATAGCGATAGAAAATTGACTTAGATTGGTTCCAGCCCCCTCTTTTACCGCCTATTCGCCGTCACTGTCGGGGATATGAGGAGACTACCTCATCGCAACCTCCTTGACTTGATTGCGTTCTGGTTCAAAGCTACTCTGCTTTCCCAAATGATTAGCACATTTCATAAATCTATTTCAATGGATAAAGTATTTTTAAAAACATTTTTAGGCTTCAAAAACATTTTATGGACAATTGGTAGAAGACTTTTTTTAAAGGTTTTCCTTTTAACTAGAAACAAATGCGACTGGAAACAGTGATTATCATTCCTCTTTGACTTACCTGAGGAATGATGGAGACTTTCTTCCTGAGGTCATGCAGCCCGATGTCTTTGGTGGCAATCCCGTCGATCTTCACCTCCCCTTCTGGCTCCGTCATACGAAAAAGAGTAGCGATCATAGAACTTTTTCCCGCTCCCGTTCTACCTACAATGCCGATCTATAAGAGACACAGGTTCACATGATTAATCACTAAACTAAGAAATGTATCTCAGTTGAAAATTCGGCAGTGATATTGATGCTACTTTATTCATCAATTGAATTCGATAACATATTTAATCATCATGTGTTTCCTTCATCCAGTAGAACCTAAAATGACCTCTAACAAATGCGTGATGCAACTTGTTTAACAAATTTTCTTTTAAAAATTGAGTTGCACTTTCGCTTACTTAAAAAAAATTCCATTATATTTTCTTGTAGAATAAATGAATTTCGCCAACAAAAAATTCTAAAAATAAATTTGTAAAACAATTCCGTACAATCACCAAATTCACCATGAAGTAAATTTTTTTGAACTTCTGTCGATCTCACCAATTCTGGATGAGAAACGTGCCCCCAAATTGTAATACACAAAATATCCTTAAATAATAACCAAATTTTTCCATGGTTCCAATGAAATATGTACTGAATATTATAGGGAAATGTGTTGATTAAAGAAGGCTCTAGATAAGATGCTGTTTAGTTATAACCTATTATATAGGCGAATGCATTATATGTAGGCATGTATATGATTACCTTTTCTTCTGGATAAATCTCAAAATTGAGATTCTTGAGTACGGGTGGCTCATCGGGCGAGTACTTGAGGTTGACGTTCTTGTAAGTGATGAAGCCTCTACTCGGCCAATTCTTAGGAGGTTTCTTCTCCTTCTCGCTCTCCAGTTCTGCTTCGGGCTCTAGATTACTGTACTCAATCACCCTCTCCACGGAAGTCATCTGAAGAGAAACGCAAGCGAAACGTGAACATTTTATAATCACAATTTTTTAAGTTATCTTCATGAATACAGTAGATGTTGCATGGAGGGTAACATACGTTCTCTATACGTGCAATTACTTATGTAAATAAAGTAAATTAAATAAAAAATTAATTTTTTTCTTCAAAATGTTAGAAAATAGGACGATGGAATGCATTCGGTCTTACTTGACTCTCCACCTCTGCCGATTGCCTAACACCCCATTGGAAACTTCCACTGAGCTGCAGAGCGGAGGATATGGCCAGACCGGCTTTACTGGCATAAGACGGATCTGGAAAAAAATATTAATATAACTCGCCTATCAATCTTGTAAATGAAACAAAATAAAAGGCAAAAACTTTCAAATATCTCTTAGACTCAAATGAGTTTAGGATACCTTGAAGAAGTTCCCATGATAGATCTCTGGCGTACGACTGTAAGGTCTGAGTGACTGATAGTCGTGAAGCGACAAAAACAGAAATGTCTGCGTGGATGATATTGACAGAGCAGAACCTATCACCTGAAGGTAATATCGAGTGGCAACATAGAGCAGTAGAATACTTCACATCCTCTGGACTATATCCGAGTTGGAACACATATCAAACTTTAGGTTACAATATGTATCTTCTCCCTACTATCTCCATGTAAGAAGTGAATTCGTGCTTCAAGTAAAATTAGGATTGTATTTGAAATTTTTGTGTAGAATATACGTATATTTTATTATGTAAGACAAAATGTGTTAGAGAAATAAAAGTTAATTAATAACTCTAAGATATTTTGTACAGAAGTCGTCGAAGTTCGGCCTTCCTCATTGCAGGGCCTATTCTAATGGGCAGTCATGGCTCATTTAGGCAGTCGTAAATCTAAAATTGGGCAGTAGAAAAAGGATTAAAAAAAGTGAGAAAACTGTAAACCAATGCATTTTTTTTCTTTCTTCCCCTCTCTCTAAATTTTTTGAGCTTTTACTTTATCTTATCAACTTATCAAAATTTCAAAAATGCCAGCTCAAAATGTTCAGCTGATTACAAGTTATAAACATTTCCCCTTTAGTCCCTTCGCTTTATGCCTGTAGTTGGTTGTAATTTTTATATTTGTATCTCCTATTATCAGCGGGAAAACATCGGAATAAACTGTCGGCCCTTGAGAGTTATCGTCTGTACGACAGGAAATGAGAAACCGACCGGATTAAGTGGTTTCCTAGAAATATAATTGTATCAGGGCCTATTCTAACGGATAGTCGTGGTTTATTTGGGCAGTCGTAAATTCAAAATTAGGCAGTCGTAAAAAACACAAAAACAAATAAAATAAAGAAAAATAATTGCTCATTCTTATTTTGTAACAATAGTGCATATGGTACTTTCAAATATTTCACAATATGAAATTATATTTTTGGAATACAAATAACAAGGCATACGTCTAAAATCAAAGCTGAGAGATATCGAAATATCCGCTCCAAGCCAGGACGAGCCGGTCCTGTCCAAGCTTAAAACTTTATTGGGCAGAAAGATTTGGAGAAAGCACAGGATGTCTTTTCTCCCTGACCTTGCAATAGAGGGTGGATGCGGAATGTTATGCGAGTCAAGTGTCAGCTGATCAGCTACCCCTACAAGCCGAAATCATGGAATATATCTTGTCTCATCCACTTCAACAATTACGCTCGAAAAAACCCTTTTCCCCATTGTCAATGAATCTTCACTTCGGCTGTTTGCGGTCAACACTCCCACTGTGTGTCATGTTCTTCTCTGGAATTTTCTTGGGAGATGACCACTGTATTTTTTGGGAGTGGGTGACAACAGTTGTAAAATAAAAAAAACAGCAGTTGACAGCTGAATTTAGACACAATATCTTTTCTTTACGAAGAAGGCAGATGTCAGCTATTGAATGTTTGCCTTGTAAGTGTAAATAATCTTTTAATGTTCGGTATCAAAAACAATGAATTTGTAATCACGATTGTTTAGTTGTCTTTTGTGACTTTTCAAATTCTTTCATAAGAAAAATATTGTAGAAATGTATAGATATATAAAAATTAACCAATTAACCTTATGAAGTAGAGTAACAGAAACCTGGTACTAAAATTTGAGTGTTGCTGTAATATTTAAAGATAAATTATCGGATTTTATTATTTCAAATCAATGTTCTGCATTGGTTAAAAGGGAAGGGGGGGGGGGGGGGAGTGTAGAGAAAGAGATTGGACTTTTGGGAAGTCTTAAATTTTTCTTAGAATAGGCCTTGCCTCATTGAAGGACTTCATTATGGCAGATGTACACAATTTTTATACTAGTGTAGCACTAGCGTACGAATTAGATGATTTTTCGAGGATAAAATCTTCAGAGGTTTTAATTGATGAGTTTGTGTTGTAACCCGATTCTCTTTTATTAGAAAATAACCGACAAATTTACTTAAAAAATAAGGTTATTAGGTCCAATTTCAAGGATCCATTTCTAAAAGTGTTAATATTATTGAACCAACCTGTAATTCGATAGAACTGTGTCTTACCTTCTGAGAGGACGACCATAGCGACAGTGACACACGAGATGTAGATGACGCACAACCAATCGAGGACAATCCCGAACCACCTGGTCACCGAGATGAACATAAACCACGTGGCCGTGTGTTTGTCCTGGTAATGGTCGAAGCTCAGCTCAAATGGCTGCTGAGCTTTGAAGGCACGAATGGTGGTCAGACCGTACAAGGATGTGCTCAGGTGAGAGAAAACTGGACTCCTGGCTAGAAAGATGAAAATTATTGTTGTAAAAAGACTTGTATTCACTACAAGTGAAAGTAAGAAGTATGATTGTACAGTGTTTCTTTACTAATTCTTATATTTTTTTCTATTAAATATAGTTTGTTACAGTCCTGCTCATAAGTTTAGACACATGAGGCAATTCCTGAAAAAGCAATAGTATTCCTTTATTTTCACTAGTTTCTTTCCAATTTATATTCCTAGATCCATAAGAAAAAATTTTAGGGTAAAAAATTTCCAGGAAAAATGAAATAAAATTGTTTAATATCAACAAGTTGAAATTTTGCAAACTTTCCATGCCTCAAAAGTATAGACACAAAGGTAAGATTTATGCAAATTCTTCAGAGGAAGTGATCGCATCATCAAAGGAGAGTGATGTCCTAAATTTGTTATATACGGTTTGAAGTAATTTCCACTGCTTATAATGATGCTGAAGTCTACGCAATTTTCGTATGTAGAGATTTTAAGAATTTGAAAGTTAAAGACCAGAGGTAAATCCGTTTCTGATAGTTCAATTGCATTAAATCGTTCCAAAAGAGGTATTCATAGAGTTTTAGTGGTGATCAATTTCAACCAAAATCGGGATCTGGAAGGCCTTGAACGACCAACAAACGAGATGATAGACAAATTATAAAACTGGCTTCAAATAATATTACCCCGTAAATCAGATAAAAAATGTAATTGTCACTAAAGTTTCATAGCAAACTATACGTAGAAGAATTGTGGAATGCGGGATTTAAAAAAAATCTTAACTAAAACGCAAGCCGTGTTTGCAGTCTCATCACAAAGAAGGAAGACTGAATTGGGTTCAGCAACACATATCAAACAGTGACGAATGGCTACAGGTGGTCTTCAATGACGGAAAAAAATAAAAATGGAACCTCGATGGTCCAGATGGGTTTTCCTATTACTGGAATGATCTGCGTAACGATCCTGTAACTTAGGTTAGTCGACGTCAAGCTGGAGGTTCAGTCATCGTTTGGAGAGGATTTGGACTCAATATCCAAACTTCCTTAGCGTTTTCAAAGGGAAAACAAAACACTGAGGTCTACCAGGCAACTCTCTGAAGTAACTTACTACCATTTGGTGAGCTTTTAAGTGGACCTAACTGGAAACTACAACAAGACAATGCCTCCATCCACACATCCAGATCAACGAAAAGGTGGTTTAAGGCTAAAAATGTCACGGTTTTCGATTGGACTGCTTATAGTCCTGACCGTAATCCAATCGAAAATATATGGGGAATTTTTATAAAAGTTGTATCTTCCAATGGAAAGCAGTATTCTACCATTTTTTAACTTAAAGAAGCTATTGAAAAGGCGTGGTATGAAATTGAAACCTTGCAAAAACTTGTACTTTCAATAAAAAAAAAACCGGGGTTTTGATTTGATAAAACAATGTGGAAGCGCCATTGATTACTAAACCTTTTCACTTGCTTATAAAAATTTAAAATTTTTAATTTGTGCCTAAACTTATGTGCAACGTATTTTTGTAATTTTTGCGACTGATTCACTACAGATTTGTTTTTCAATTTCAAATTTCTATTTTGAATATAATACGTACATATTATTGAGTAATATCAAGATTGAATCTTCTGTCTTAATACTATTTTATAAAACATCAATTTTGTGTTGTGTCTAAACTTTTGTGCAGGACTGTACCACACCAAGTATTTTTTTATATAAAACTCGGAGTAAAAAGTACGACATTTTGTTTGGTATGGTTCATCTTTAACGAAGCCAATTTCGACCCATTATTAACCATTACCTTCCGTAGTCATATTTTAAACATCAACTACCATCGCATTGTCTCCTTCTGATAGATAGACTGAATGTTAGAGGGCAGAAGATAATAAAAAAGAGCGATGACTTACTGATGCCCTCGTATCTTTTGACATCTCTAGCTGTGGGAAGGTAGAATCTCCTGAGAAAGATGAAGAACACACAGATGATAGCGGTGGGAATGATCAGCAAAGGCTCCACTATGGCCACCACGCAGATGATACCAAGCAATGTGCAGAAGATCTGTACCAAACGCCGAAAGAACATGAAATGAGATGACTTTTAATAATCTCCCAACCAAAGAGTAGAATATTATTGACGAAGTATCCTTTGCTTAGTGTTATCGATAGTTGTGTATAGTTCAATTCTTGAAAATTTTCCTATTATATTTTTATAAAAACTTGCACAAACACAGAGTTTGATTAAAAATATTGGAAAGTGGAAACACTATTACTTATTGTTTCAATGTAGAAACACGAATGGTTAAGTGCAGATATGCTGACACAGAAGTTAATGTGATAAACACACACATTATTAAATAAATTCACGTTTTAAAAGGGAATGTCAGTCTGCCCCTGCTCCATAGACCTAATGCTTTATTTTTTCAGCTACAATTTCTGCCAGTGTATTGCTTTGAATCATATGAAATTTTACAATAGCCATAAATTCAGTAACAAAAGTTCATAAAAAAATTTAAAGCAAAATAACGAGCGTTTTCTTTTATTATTACACGTAAAAAGTTTTTATGAACTAGATTATAAAAACTTTTATATAGCTTTATAATAAAAAAAAAAAAAAAAAAAAAAAAAAAAAAAAAAAAAAACACCAGTTAATTTACCTTCACATTTTTTAATGAACTTTTATTACTGATGGTATGGCTGTAATAAAATTTCATATGCTTCCAAACAAAACTCTGGCAGAAATTGTGACTGAAAAAAATAAATTAAGCATTAGGTCTATGAGGTAAAGATAATCTGACTTTGTCTGGAATAAAAGTCGAAGAACAAGATACATATTTATACTTCGGAGGTAAAGGACACCATGTCACATTTCTGTATTAAATTGACTTATGACTTAACTCCATGTCCTTAATGTGGATTTTTCGATCTCAAAAAATGGTATAGGGCACTATGTCCTTTCATTAAGCTGTTTCTATCAGTAACAAAAAAATAAATTTTAATAGCTCAAAGTTATAGAAAATTAGCTCTCGTGGACAAATACAAAAATGTGACATGCTGTCCTTTACCTCCTTCCCCCCCCCCCCCCCCCGAGTACAGATATAATTAATTTATTTTCCAGTACCTACTAAAAATTTTATATTTTTAAACCTATTTTTTCCTCTGTATGGTAAACATACAGAAAATATAACAATTAAATACTATAGGACATTTTGAAATCTAAAACTTTGAATTACGTTTTTAGTTATTGAGCAATTTAGTTATAGAGTTTAAAGCAAACAATGTCTATTATTACTCAAAATATACTTGGAGCAAATAATGTCATGATAATTATTTTACACGAGACCTAAGTTCTTTTTAATTTTAATATAGATTATATCCTCTATCTTTATCCACTATCTCGAGATTTTATTATTAGTGAGAATTTGGAAAAAAGTAGGGAAATAATAACTTTAAATAGTATAATTAATTTTATATTGAAAAGAAAAAGTAAAAAAAAAAAAAAAAATGAATTACACCTCCCACGATCCAAAAGAATGGGTACATGGTAGAGAAACCTTTATTGCAATCGTTATATTAGGTTTGCTCCAAGTATGGCCAAGTACAGCGTAACCCCAAAGTTACAGAAAATTCGAAAAATTGATAATTTGCGAAAAATCAAGAGCAGGGCGATGCTGTCTTTACACGAAAGTCTAAGAGAAAATAAGTTTTTTCCTACAATGCAATTTTTTATTATTATTATTATTTTTATTATTATTATTTTTATTACCCAGATGAGATTTCAGGTTTTCGTGGAAAACTGTTGAGTGTGGCTTAAGCAGACTGCGGTCGCTAATTAGCAAGATTTTGCTATAAAGTACCCTTTGTTAAAAAAAAATATATGTATTGTTTGGGGATCCTGTATTTTCTTGTGTAATTCAATGAAATCCACATCGTCCTACTCTCAGTTGTTCGAGATTTTTTTTTCTCCAAATTTGCTGTTTCTTTTCGATTACCCCACATATAACATTAAAGTAGACTTTACCTCGAGACAGTCGGAGGCTGTAGGAGGAATTACGTCATCGATGATGCCAAGGTCACGAGAACATCGGTTAAGAACATTGCCTGGGTTAGTTAACAGAACAGAGTGTTAGGAGAGAGGAGGTTAATGGTTAGTAGCAATGTGAAGGATGATTGGAATATGTTTTCCAACTTATTAGTTATACACTCCTAGCACTTTACCTCGTGCTCAATATTTTCAGGTTCTTAACTAATTTAATTGATTCCGTGTCTTCAACTATTCACTTTTAATGTGTAGATTCTGAAATTGTGCTAATGGAATAAGTTAAATGAAACCTCATATTGCCAGAAATTTAAATAGTTATCATTATTACTACAATTAAAATTACTCTGATTATTAAATGTGTATCCAAAGTCGGTATTTAGATAGAAAACAATAATGCAATCGAAGTCGGTTGAATTTCATTTTCTACTCATATAAATATAAACATTCATTAATTTTCATCCCAAATTTTATTTAATGGTAATAAATGACATTCAATAAATAAATAAAAATTGTATTTAGGACAAAATCAATGGTAAAAATGTTGAACTAAGAGAAGTGCTATGAAAACATTACATTAAATATATTATAAAACCAGGGATTATGAATTATTCAATTTCAGTAAGTTTGAATTTAAACGTAGAAAAAGTTCAGTGATAATTTATAATAATGTCTGAAAAAGATAAATAATATTCACAGAAAGAAATGTTAGGTATGGAAACAATTTGCTTCATGTTTTTACATGCAACAATGATTTGATCTTAGGCTCATTGTTATTTTATACGCAAATAAAGTGTAAGACTCTCAGCTGCTGGACAGTTCAATTGCTTGGTTTGCAAATTCAACGATTATCTTTTGAGAAATAATAGCTAAGCAGAACGGGACCAACTACTTAAAGTAAAGTTATGCCTCCAAATGAGTTATCATGTATTCTAACTCCTTTATCGGCACTTTCAAACTAATTTTAGGTGACAATTATTTTCTTAGTTGCTTGTTAGAAGTTTTATGCCTGATGAAATGTAAATACAAGGCATTATCTCCTACAAAAAGAAGTTCCCTCCAAGATGTAGGCATAAGTTGAGTTTTCTAAGGTTAGTAACAGAATTTTGAGACGTATATCTTCCACTACAATGAATTAAATTATCGGTTTAGATTTCGTACTTAGATAACAAAAAATGCTTTATCAATAAAGCAAATTCTAATACAATCGTCCCATTTTCTTTAGAGTTAGGTCTAATGTTTTCAAGCATGGTATAACGTTAGTAAGCCACGAATATATCTAGAGGACAAACAGATCGAGGGACTTAAAGCACATAAAACACTTCAGAAGTTATCTATGAAAAGCGCTCTATGAAAACAAATATACATATCTAACTAAACACAAAATAGTTCCAACACGACGAGGGTAAGAAAAATTTAAATTGCAATACATGTATACGAAACGAACTAACAGATACATAGATATAACATATAGTTAGTACTTTATTACTTGTTAATGTTAGTGGAAAAAGCATGTTAGTATTTCGTAAGAGAAACTAACCCAGGCAACATCGCTAATTTTAATCTTGGTTTTTTTACGATGTTTTATTAATACATTTTACTATACACTTACATAAAAATTAAAAATCATGAATGCTTCTTATAATTAACCAAGAAATGTAGTTGAGACACATATTGTATTCGAATTTTTAAAAAATATATAAATAACACCCAATTAATAATTTAGAAATTAAAATGAATTAAAACCAAATGTGTTTTTTTCTCCCTCTCACAAATATATACGAAGCATTGTAAAGTTACCTAGCTCTTTCATTAAGTACCGTTTAATACTATTAGGAAGCTGCCATATGGTATTATACACTCCCATCTTAGTACGTCACTATCTCCTGCAATTGCAATTTTTAGGCCGATATATTATTCCTCCGATTCTAAGAGATTTGTTATACAAATAAGCCCTCCCATTTTTCTATTCACACTCAGCTTTTCGATGGCATGGCATTAATTTCGATGCAATAGCATTAATTTCTGCGATGATTATCATAACCAAATTAATGTTCATTTATTACCATGGACGCCGGCAGGATTATTTTCAGGGGGTGCAAGGTGGCTAAATTTTGCTTAAACGTTGATTTTTTAATTAGATTTCCTAAAGAAATATTAAAATATACTTATGTAATAAATTTATGTTCCTCTAACCTCTTTCATATCTCTGTTTTCCAGTGATTCATACCACTTTCTCCACTTAACATTTAATATTTAAATTCCAGGGGGGTGCACTTGCACCCTTTTGCATCTTCCTGGCGGCGTTCATGATAATTACCTTAACGGTAACGTTACTTTGTACATGTATTCTTTTTTTAAATGTATTCTTCTTCTTATTCTAAAGGTAGATTTAGACGGTGCTAGCGGTTGGCTTGCTAGCTAGTAAGTTGACTGGAAGCGCCATCAAAACAAACATAATTGTTCTACTGGAACTGCCAGCTGCTAGCTGGCTGTATCGATACATGGTCCAAAACCGGTTGGGAACCAACAATGTCAAACCGGTGTCACTGTTTTTGCAAAACCTATACATCACGGTGTTCGATACTTGCCAATCACTTCATGAAAGAAGAATCATGATACTACGATCCACCCTACATTCATGCGCGTTTTTTCTAAAATACTATACAAACGTAGTGCAACAGTCAGCATCGCGCCGTTTAAGGCGAGTTCCATTGCTTTTAAGCATGCACGATACTTCATCACATCGCGGTGATCCTATCCACCCAGCATGTGCGCGATGTTTCCAAGACTGTATAGAAACGAAGCGCCAATGACAACATCGGACACAATAGACATCGTACACTTCACTTATACAAGTCCCATTCGCTTCAGTGCATGCGCTATCTGGTCTATTAGAAAAAAACATACGAGCACAGGTTACATTTAGAAATCTTGAAGAAATAAAGGGAGAGGGGGGGGGAGGGGTACTGAATCATTGAAAAGTAGGATAATCTTGTTAAATTATTTCCGGTTGTAAATTACAAGAAATTTTTTGTTTTTGGAAATGATGCTATTTTGAATTCTATTTTAGAAATCCGTTGAGAATGCAGATGCAACATAAACGATTGAAAACAACTGGTTGTGCCCCGTATTGAATGACATGAATTTTCATTAACAGATTTAAAGATAGTTAAAATAACTTGCATTTAAAATTCTTCATAATGTATGTAATCGAAAGATTTATCTGATTCGGACTGTCGAATGTTTTCTTAACTTCAATACACCCCAGGCTTATTAATATTTATTTCAATTTTATCGTCACAAATATATTTGCATGAAATTTTAAAGACCAAGAAAGAGAGGTAAGCTTCGATTTTGACATTTCCGAAATAGAAAGTATCATCCCATTTTCAATGTTTATCTATGCAAATATGTTCTAAATTTATATTCCGATTTGCAGAACTAAAAAAATGTGTTCTACAATGACATCTAAAATACTCTTTCGATGCAATAATTTTGATTCAGTATTTGAAGCAATACCAATACATTTATTCTGTGACTTTTAGTTTTAAGATTTTTAATTATAATTTTATAATTTAATTTAGATTTTAAACAAATCTCCCTTCGATAAAAAAAAAAAAAAAAAACCTCATTAATTAATTTAAGATGGGTGAAAAATAGATTAGCTTACAATAAAATGGGTCTGTACGCCCCTGCAAATAATCCTGACAGCGTCCATACCAGGAAGAGCACTTGCTTTACAAATTAAAATTTCATTAAGATAGCCTATTGAAAAATCTAGATTAAACAAAGCAAAAAAAAAAATATCCAGGTTGTACCCCCTTAGGTGACTTGCATATCCCCCTGAAAATAATTCTGTCTCTCCCCATGTTATCTAAAATAAACTTGCCTACATGAATTCAATAAAATGTTAAAAAGCTAAGTAAGCATAACTTTTGGCTATATAGCGTGTTATCAAAACGTTGTTTCTTAGTATTTTATAAAAAAAATGTTGACGTGATGTTTGTTTCCTGATATATCGCGATACAGAAATCATAACAACGCCCAGGCCTACCAGCTGCTGATACAGACTGAGCTCTACTCACGACGGGGAAGCAGAATGCGAGGCTAACATACAAGAGGACTCGTATACACCTTTACAGTTTCTCTTTTCACAACGAGTACAAACATTGGCGATTGTGAACTCTTGTGTCAGATGTCAGGTTGCCTGGTGAAAGTTTTCAGGCTTTTCCTCCAGTAGAGAAGCAAATGAGGAGCAATTTCACATTGAAAGATCTCTCAGATGAGAGCATCGTCGTTAAAAAAACAGTCCCGTTTCATTACAAATTTATTACCCCCTACTAAATCCAGGTTGGTTGGTTGTATTCAGATTATCTGGCGCCGTCAGCAACACGAGGGCTATAATGCGCCGAAACATTCGTCATTAGACAAGCCAACATACATTTACAAATACACATGCCAACACGGGACTCGAACCCGCAACCTCGTGGTCTAGAAGCTAGCACTCTAACCACTATACCGTTTGGTCGGCTACTAAATCCAGGATTTCATCAGATTTTAAAATGTAAAATATAGCAAAGTAATCAATTAAAAATAGAAAGAAAACCTTACACTTAAATAACACACAATAAAAACACACAATTGATATACAAGTAAGAAATTCCAAAGTAACCCTTGCAACCATCACCATAAATAAAGTGAAAACCACCACCATCAGATATTAAATCTGCCACCACCACCAAGATTCCCATGCTAGTAATAGGTGCATAGGTTACTAATGATTATAATTCCATGCTGTAAAAACATCTTTTGAGTGTTAGTATTCTTTTGCTACTCACAGTGACAGCATCTAGAGCGGACATTGGCATGGTCTCGTCGATTACGCCTACATCCTTGGAAAATCGATTTAGAACTCGTCCTAATAAGGTAGCATCCAAACATTAGTTGAGGTACATGAAATTCATTAAAGACTTAAATTACGGATTTTTTGTGCTTAAATGCACGTGTGTATTATATTTGAAGTTGTAATCTAAGCGATAGTTGTAACCTAACGTGTCACTGTTTGATGATTGTTATGCTAAAAAAAAGTGCCAGTGGTTTTGAGCATTTGATTGTAATCTAATTCTTTGATATTAAAGTTGATGCAATGTGATTTTATTGTGGTAACATTTATGATAATATGTATTATTATGCTCTTTTATGGTCTAAATTAAAGTTGTACCAACTGTTTTAAAAAGAGTTACATTATTTTAAAAATAATTCCAGAGTTTTTTTTGTACACAATATAGGCGCAGTCAGCAATTACTAATTAATTTATGTTTAGCATTTTTTTTTTCATTAGCATTAATAAGTTTATTAAAAAGTGAATGGTACATCAAATTTATATTTGAATTATGCATCAACTGTTGGTAATAAAATCTAAATCGGATGAGAAGTATGAATTTCAAGTAACAACTAAAAAATACCAAAGTTTAAAAAGCCTACGTTAACTTATATAATTTTCAGTTTTACTTATAATTATTATCCGAAAGCTTTTTATCAAATGCCTTATTTCTAATCAGTTATAGCGTTTATTTTATAGTTACTCTTAAATTAAAACCCTGATTATGTTCGTACGAAATGTATCTTAAAACTAATATCGACTTGCAATTTGATATGAAATATTATCAAAGAGATCGCAATGACAATTTCTACTAAAAACTAAACAAGAAATAGAAACAATTTATTACTCACCAACAGGATTGCTATCAAAAAAGGATACCGGTGACCTCAGAACACATCGAAACATGGTGTTGTGTAGATTCCTCGACGCCTTCATGCACATATAGAAGAAAGAGGTAGTTCTGACTAGGGACAGCAGAAAAACAGCCAGCACCAGACCAGCGTACACTGACAGGTTAAAAGGGGTGTTAACTATTCTGCTAGCATCTTCCTCGTCTATTTTGTAGTTGTGTGTCAACATAATGCAGTCCTCAGTGGCGTTGGACACTGACCACTTGTAGTAGTCTAAGTCCAACAGGCCGTAGGTGTCGTTGAACAATCCTGTTTGGTTGAGGAAGCTTTTGGTGGCGTTTCCCCAGCAGCGTTTAACGTTGTACTTGTTTTGTTCGGAGTTTGTCCTGAAATAGAATTGGAGTTAGGATAAAATGTTTCAAGGTAAATTTCTATGAAATTCTTCAAGTATATGTGGTTTACATCGCAAAAAGTTTAGACGCGCAAACATAGGTAGCCAGTGAGAAATTTAAATAGAATAATTTGAAGAAATGTGAAGCTTCAATATAGCTGTGAGCATTCAACTTTTATTTTTTACTGAAGTTAATCGTGGACAAAATAAGTCAGTGACACCAAACTCAAGTATTAAAAAAGCATTTTATTATTTTTTTCAAATAAGTCGATTGAATTATATTATATTGTTGGTTAGTCATTTACATTACATATTTTCTTGAGTAGGGACTTATGCGGGGATCATGCTAAACCAGAACAACCGTTGAGCACAGTCTAAACTATTGAGAGTAGTTCTTTCTCCTTTGATACTTTGACCACTGAAAGCAATCAAGGTAATCAAGAGGATGATTAACCAGTTAACTAAGTTTGACGAGTATACTCGTCATGGAGAAGTGTCAGGATTCTTAGTCTTGTCGTCGTGCGTAAAACGTAGTGACCATTGGCTATTTAAAATGTAATTATTACGAAAAACGAAACATATTCTCAAATTTCAAGATGTTTAGAATATTTTGAGGCCAGGCCGGAATAAAACAAAAAATTATAAAATATGAAAAATTTGAGATAAGGGCATGCGTCCCCCATGCACCGGCTGAAACAGCTTTGGTTCGGTTTTGGGTTTATCGGAGCAAGAGCAACATCTAGGCTAGCGTCAGCCACTAGGAGGCTCGAGGGGCCGGATCCGGCCCGCAAGAGCTTTTACTCCGGCCCGCCGGCAGTAGAGCAAAAATCAAATTTTGCGGGCCGACCAAACGGTATAGTAGTTAGCTTCTAGATCACGAGGTTGAGAGTTCGAGTCTCGTGTAAGGCATGGGTATTTGTAAATGTATGTTGGCTTGTCAAATGACGAATGTTTCGGCGCATTATAGCCCTCATGTTGCTGACGGCGCCAGATAATCTGAAAACAACCAACCAAACCAAATTTTGACAAATAGTGACAAAATAGTAGACAAATTTTAATTTGTCTACTATAGTACGTGTTTACTACCAAAAACCGCGTTTTTCCATTTGGTGGCCCGCGTCAGTGTGTCTGAAAATCCCTTTTTTTCTTTTTCTTTCTGAGACTGCCAACGAGAAAAAATAAAAAAAGCAATAGTTTGAATTATTCCCAATGACGCATTGCTTAGTTTTGTACTTATGATGCCCTACCCCCTGGATTCGTGAATGGCACACTTCGATTTCTGCTTTTCTGAATGTGATGGGCAGGAGTTGAGTGTTTTAACGCATAAAGAAGTACACGATATTTATGACTCCAGTGCAATAATGACGTCGAAGACTAGTTTTAAACGCTAAGTAGATAGTGAAAAGCGGACCGGCCGTCATCGTCTCGCAATTAACATCGACTAAAATGTAAGACCCCCAAAAAAACACTTTTGAAAAGTAGAAGAACCACCAACCTCAAAAATACAAAAAACTTTCTTGCAATAAAAAAACCATAAACATGATGAAAATTTTCAACCACAAATACAGTGATATAAAAAATGGCCAACCTCTGATTACAACTCTAGGTTGTGACTCGCTTAAGAATGTATGCTTACTTAGTTTATTTTTAAAATTTAAGTTCCGCTCCCATAAAAATTTACGCTGCTTGAGGTTGGCACCCGTCATAGGAATATTAACAATGCTTGCGTTTAAACTAATTTATGGCATATTGCACGAATATTCGAGTTTATGATTTCATTTGGATAGGTAGGAAATACAAAGTGGTGTAAATCTTCATGTTCATGTAACTTTCAAAATAGTATGGAGAAACTGTGCTCAAACGCTTACATTTGAATCTTTATTAAGAATTTTTTAAGTTGGAAACTGAAGTGTTTGTGGTAAGCTTTTGTTTGGTTGATACATACATTTTGGAAAGTTTTTATTGTGTGGGGGGTTTTAAAGGTTAGTAATTAACACGGGCGCCAACGTCAAGCAGCGTAAATTTTATGGGAGCGGAACTTAAATTTTAAAAATAAACTAAGTAAGCATACATTCTTAAGCGAGTCACAACCTAGAGTTGTAATCAGAGGTTGGCCATTTTTTATATCACTGTATTTGTGGTTGAAAATTTTCATCATGTTTATGGTTTTTTTATTGCAAGAAAGTTTTTTGTATTTTTGAGGTTGGTGGTTCTTCTACTTTTCAAAAGTGTTTTTTTGGGGGATATCAGAACTTTTTTTTAAACAATTTTTTGAATTTGTCCGTTTAATCGTTTTTCTATTTATCACCTATGGTACACCTGGTACCAGGTTGGTTGGTTGTTTTCAGATTATCTTTCACCGTCAGCAACACGAGGGCTATAATGCGGCGAAACATTCGTCATTAGACAAGCCAGCATACATTTACAAACACCCATGCCTAACACGGGACTCGAACCCGCAACCTCGCGGTCTAGAAGCTAGCACGCTAACCTCTATACTGTTTGGTCGGCCACACCTGGTACCAGGAATATTCATAATTCTTCAAACTGAGTTCGACGATACCTTACATGCAATAATTATCTTTAAAATTGATAAACCGGAAGTGGTACCAATAGCATACCTGCTGGTACTTTAAACATTCATAATTCGTCAAAACAAAAGCCCAACATGCCATATTTATCTTGGAAATTGATAAATCGAAAATTGTACTACCTATGCTATACCTGGTACCCTCCTTAAACATTCATAATTTTTCAAGACAAGCCCAACGACACCCAACATGCCATATTTATCTTCAAAATTGATAAACCAGAAGTAGTACCACCTATGGTACATCTGGTACCATGAATATTCATAATTCTTCAAGTTGAGTTCAATGATATCTTACATGCCAAAATCTACTTGAAAATTTACAAATTGGTTGAATGCGGACGGCAGTAACCATCAAAATCGACCACGAACGAGTAATAGAAACTTGTGTATGGCAACTTAACCCCCAAAACTTAAAGAAATACGTTGCCATTGACAAAGAGCCTGTCTGCCAAGTTTCAGCTGGATTGGTTAGTTTGTACGCTCAACGACCTATTTTAGTGCATAATAACGACTAATCAGTCCGGGACCCACAGCTTAACGTGGATTCCGAATCACAACGAACATCCACACCTAACCCAGGAATCAAATCCGGCACCTTTAACATACAAGGCCAGAGCGTGCATCCCATTGAAAGTTTATACAAATAAATTGTTACAAATAAATATTACAAGTTTTTTACAGTCTAATAAATATTGCAGTATAAATTATTTTTATTATACCAAGCATTATTTTGGTTCACATATAATAACCCATTGATATCTGACAAAATTTAAAATATTTTCTTAACAACAATTTTAAAATTCACTATGAAATTACAATTTTGATGATATATGATTCTACAATTTCATTTTACAACGAAAAGTAAAAATCAACACATCTTTAAAAACGAATGACATTTTTGCAAATTCCATTAGCCAATCGCAATGTGTGGTTCATTTAGTCCTCTGTAATGAATTGACGAATTGACTGTGACGTCAGCTCGCATAACCTCCACATTTATACTTTGCAATTCAGCCCATAGTATCTTGCAACACAATGTGATTATTTTCATTTTTAAACGGAGCTTTTCCGAAATTAAAATGTTTTTGAAAGTTAACTCACTCTAAATTGTCATACAGTTCAAATAACACATGCAATTTGAAGAACAAATATTTCTCTTTAATTCTGTCTCTTCAAAAATTAAATTATTTCAATTTTAAAGATGTTATAAGCCATATAATCATAGTCTAATTCGTTCTGCCTATACTATTACAATACGTGCATTCTCACTTAAGCCTAACATGTCGGAAAAACTAACTTCGAAATGATAGCAAACCTGTTTGGCAACTTTTGGCATATATATCTGAACCACAATTACATGTTGATCGCCTTTATCTGTCGCCAAATTATGAAATGAAAAAAAAGTGGTTTTAAATTAATTAAAAATAGAAAAAATTATTTAACGAAGTTTAAACCAGCGTAGGATTTTAAGTTGAAACATTCCGCATCCTATAATTCAATCCTTTTGAAGATCTATAGCTTAGTTAGGGCTGGACGTTTGTCTAAAATTTTACATCAAAATCGGGCTAGAACTCGTTTTTTTATTTCGTTTTGGAAATTTCAATATTTTTTTTCTTCGTTGTCTTTTATCCTAGGTACTCAATTTTTTTTTCTTTGAAAGATATCACCAAGTTGAATCTATGGTATTTTTTGTATAATTATGTGAAGTTTCGCAAGCGCGTTAGAAAATAGTCAATTTCGGCTTTTTCGCTGGAAGTTGTGCAGAGAATAGATACTTACTGTCGTTTCTGCCTTTTTAAGGTTGGCGGCGAAACGACCGTTTCGTCTGATTTAGGATATGGTTTAAAAATCTTTATTGATTATGAGTTTATATCAAGTCACATGGTAATTTTGTCACAAAAGATTAACTTCTTTTATGACTTTGATTTACGATGTAAAGAAAATTATTTTTTTAAATATTTGAAACAAGAATCTAATATCAATTCTTATTTTATTAATATAAAAAAGTTAAATTATTGTTTCAGTTTTCAAAATTGTTTTATATTGTTGAATCTTTAGTAATTATCACATTTCTAACATTGAACGTATATAGTAAAGCAATATATTTACTGGCCTATTCGGTAAAATCTGCGGCCCTCGGAAAGTTTCAACATAAGTCATGCAGCCCATCTCTAAAAGTTAGTGGCGAACGCTGATCTAGGCTATACTGCGCCCCTGCTGAACAGCGTACCATGTTTCGGTGACTACCACTCCACAACAGGAATTTAAAATTTTAACTTTAGATATATTATTCTTGCGTTTTTCGTTAATTATGTAATATATGTTAAATAAATAAAAATTAGTAATAAAATAAACCTATCTTTTTGATGCTATATTTTAACAGCGACACTTACTCTGTGCTTGACGACTATACTCGCCATCGATCGATTTTCGTGACACACAGAAATTCGCACTTTCAAAACGGAGCGACACAGTTAACTGGTTAATGTCTTCAAGGAAGTCGCAAAGGTTAACGGTTCCGAATTAGCGTCACGAATAAGAGATAAACTAAAAAAACTTTCAACTGCAGCATAACAATCGATAACATCATAATAAATTAACATCCATAGTAATCAGGTCAACATTTGTTGAATTTGAACAATTGTCTTTTTGTCATTCACTTTATATTTCAAAAGACCTTCTTACAAATACAAATTGAAAAATGACGATGGGCTCAAAGTCCATCCAGGTTAGGGCCGTTTAACCCCTTTTACCAATCCATAAATGAAGGATCCCTTCGACTTCTTTCTTTTACAATAAATTACATTATTGCAAAATAAATTGTATTTCTTTTACAACAAAGTATTATATTATTTTCTATTGTATATGTTAACCCTTTGTTAGTCGCGCGGTTGACAAATGTGCCCCACAATCAATTTCTCAATAGATGGCAGCCCACGATCAAAGCCTTCTTACAGTTTTTTTTTTTTGTTTTTTTTTTTTTTTTTTCCCCAAGTTGTCTCAAATTTTTTTTTAATTTTTATTTTATTCTGTTCAATAATGTTGTGTTTTTCATTAAAATACCCACTTACTTTGATATTTGGTCACGAATTCAATGGTATGCACGAAAATTTGAATTTTGGGGACATTTGTACTTCACACGACTAACCACGAGACAAAAGGTCGCGCGCCTAACCAAGGGTTAAAATCTGTTTGTGTAATTTACATGATAATCTCTTGCCCTTCTTGAATATTATCCATCTTTTAAAACGTATCTGCTTCCTCCTCAACTTTCTAACTTTTCTCATGGGTCAAAATCTTTTTTTTCTCTTTTTTTTTCTTCTCGACTGGAGTTAAATGGATGTTTATATAATGTTTAAGCACAGAATTGAACAGATTTATCAAGCGCAAAGCCTTCATTTACAGTTGGGTGCGACCCAAATTGTCAGTATTTTTAGAAACAGCTGTGGGGACTTTCACAAATATGTTAGTTCTGATGTAGATAACTATCGAGATGTGTTTAATCATATTATATTATTAAATATTTATTAAAAAACGCTCTACACTTGTAGAAATATTTCTATTAATTATATAACCTAGCCTATATTGGGTATTGTAATAAGCTGATGTACGTGGAAAACCATTTCAAACTATAATTTATTCCACCTATTTGCAGCAAGTGACTACACATTTGGCTACACCTTTTTTATTATTTTGTACTACTAGTTATTATAAAAACGCAAACATAATTTGTAAAGTATAAGGAGTAATTATGCAGAGTTCTATGTCATGCAAAACAAAATCGGAAAGAGCAATTTTTACGTATAAAAAAAAAGCAGGAAGTTTGTTGTTTTTAACACACTTTTATTAGTTTCGTATGTATCTCTGTAAAGGAATTTTTGAAATCGATTTTCGACCACTTCAAAACTTTGGATTAATTTGAAATTTTGCACAGTTATCAAGGACCGATGACAATACAATAATTCAATAAGTTTGTCGCATTATCGCAAGGATTAGCTCGTGTTGCCGTTGCGCCGTTAAACTACAACTAACCAACCTTCTTCGGAATCGAACCCTGGTGATTCCGAAGCCCCTACTCGTAACAGCCCCAGTAGTCACAGAACCAATCATCGACAGATGATAAGGAAGACATTTGAAATATCTGTCTTAGGCACTACGGTTATACTATCAGCAAAAAGTTATTCAGTTTTATCATATAATAATGATGGACGAGCCACCGATTGGTTTTAATCTAATATTAAAGCGTTCCTTTCATCTGTCGGAACTCTGGATTGCAAGGATTAGATCTAGAAATACCATAGCTTTCCATGTAAATATGGAGACAATCTAAGGGGCCATAACCGAATTAATGAGCTATTCGCGGTTTCACCTTAATATGACGTAGACTGAGACATGCATGAGTTAATCATTGAGACAAGCATATGACTACTGGCCGGATCAACTAATAGGGAGTTTCATTCACGTTTCACAATTGAATATTAGTTTAAAAAACTAAAAAACACGCTTTAATAGAAAGCGTGTTTTTTTAGTCGCATTATCCTTACCAGGATCTTCAGGATTAACGATTTGTCATATTCAGAGACACGGTAGTGTTTTATGCTAAGTACTACGGCGTGTACTAAGGCATACACATGACTTAAATTTGAGACAAACATGTGACTATTGGCAGGAACAACTGATTATATATATATATATATATATATATATATATATATATATATATATATATATATATATATATATATATATATATATATATATATATATATATATATATATATATATATATATATATATATATATATATATATATTCCCCCCCCCCATAAAGAAAACTAGGTTTAGATTTAAATCGTCTTTTTGTGAATTAATTAAAAGGTGATTTCTCTAATTTGTTCTATATAATGAGAAAAAGTTATTCAATTTAGCCATTAACCAGAACACTTAATAAGAGAACTTTTGTTTACGTTTTTGGTATCAGACATCTTTTGGAAACTTTTCTTTTTGGCTTAAAAAAAATCAAGGGGTCCTCTATTCTACACTTCTACCATCAATAAATTTCAACGATTAGTAATCTACACTGTATTTTATTAATTGGTCATTTACCAAGCAGTGAGCCAAAAGTCGCTTCCATTGAACAGCACTTGTGTGCCAATGTAGGAGAAGAGCAGAACAAATCGAAGGATCGGACCAGCACCGGACTTGATATAATTTGTGTAAATCTTCAGCTTGACGGAACCAGATGTCTTGAGTTCCTCTGGACCCTTGGGGCCACTCATTTTATCAACCACTCCTTCTCCTGTCACCTGAAAGCATTAAGGCATGTTATTTGTACTTTATATGATGAACGTACTTGCTAGAGAATTTGTTTTTTAATTTATATTCACTTTAATTCCATTCCTTTTCCGTAGATATATGGTATATGTTTAAAATCATTCAGAAGGTAAACATTTGTTTTTGGTTAATTGATAGTTTTTATCTCAGATATAATTAGATAGTTTTTTTTAAAAACAATCATAAATCAAATTTTGATTTGCTTAGAAAGACAGTTGCGCCAAAAGAAAATCATTCAAAATGTTATACTTCTATGTTTTGAACTTCCACCATATATAGCTAGATGGAATAGTTTTTATTTTAACGATCTTTTCATAATGAAACCATGAAAAAAAAAATCATGATTTTTTTCAAGAATTTTTAAAACTTAAATTCAAAAACTAGGAATAAGTTCCATAAAAAAAAATTAGCCGCAAATATCGTTAAAAAATTTAGAAAAAAGGTTGAAAAGTGATTGCTATAGTTCATATTCCATCAGTACAATATAACGTAGACTAACTAGAAATAACTCACATCATCGTAGTCCCCAGAAACGGAAGAACTGAGAGACATGGTTGATTCGTACAGCGGAATGGGCGTTGTTCCATCTGTCAGCTGTTCCTCCAGAGATATGTTGCTGATCGTGGAATTCATAGAACAAAGACGATGTCGGCGTTCTTGTTCGTAGTCTTCCATCATGGAGCCCAAGTCCACGCCTGCTTCTGTCAGCTGGTTGAAAGTTCCCAGAGCAAGACAGCGACCCTGTTTTACAAGACACAAATCGATGATTTAATTAGGATGGAAGATGGAAGTATCATTAAATGATTGAAAGAATATAGTTCAGTAAAATATTTCGAATACTTATCTAGTTTTCAACTTTTGCTTCATTTAAAAAATATGGTTACAATTATACCATCAAACAAAATGTTACAGTCATCAATCACTATGTGCTGTGTATAGACTTGCTTCAGTATTTCACAAAGAAAAATAATTCAGTGGGTTTTTTCTTGGTTGCATTACACATTACAAACTATAATCTAATGTTTAATTACTGTTTGATCCAAAATTTACAGAGAAAATTGTAAGTAGCTTTCTTCGCTAGTAATACTCATAAGTGAATACCGGTTTTTAAATATATCTTAATGACACTATCAGTCTCCGATTCTTCTCAAGTTTGAAAATCAGGAAATTTTTAACAATATTTACAATGTGGGGGGGGGGGGGCGAAACCGGTAAATCATTTTGATTACTCATTATAACCGATATCCATTTCTTTAGTCTGTGAAATTTTTTATAAAATAAAAATAAAAACACACATGTAAACTCTTTCCCAGCACTTAAGAGAGATTCTAGAAAAAAGATAAAAAATTATAAATAATTTCACAGATATTATTTTTTAAATTACATTAAGAACATATAATTTCAAATAATAATCCATAAAAACTTTTAATTTCTCAATTACTTTTCTATTTTTTTTTTTTTTTTTTTTAACTTAATAGTCATTGAAAATGTTTTCTGTTATTATTTAATATATTTTTATAATTTATTTTGAAACAATAAATTCTGAATTTTTTTTTACAATAGCGATTAATTGAAAACTAAAAAACAAGGTAGATATTTTTTTAATTTATGCATATATATATAAATTTCTTCCAATACGTACGCCAGAGCACTTTTTTAATCTAAATTTCGTCAATCATGCGTGGGACGCTTTGAGGAAACGAATGTAAAAAGATTCAATGCATTAGAAACTTTTCATTACTTGAAAAATTTATTAAGATAAGAAGAGCAATTTGGTCACTAGAGCTTATAAAGAATTTCATCATAAATGTGAGAATACAAGGCAAAAAACACATAGCTCTGTTATTTTAGATCCCCCCCCCCCCCCTCCAGTTCACACTGGATTTTTAATTTGGCGATTGTTTTGTTCCACTTATCATTACGTTAAGTAAATATTTCTATTTGACATGATTTACGCGCGTCTAAGTCACTCCCCTGGAAAGTTATTAGCAACAAACTTAATACCCTTAAGTTTTACCATCTTCCCCTCTCTCCCCACCTACTTTATATTTTAAAAATTCTTACCGGAGAATTCTAAAAAGAAAAAAATACTATACATTAAATCACAATAAATTAAAAACGAAAGAGTAAAATATTTTATCAACGATATTCCGTCATAAAAGGGTTAAAATGTGTTTTACCTCTTTCAATACAAGGATTTGAGAAGCTCCTTTCAAAAACTGAATCTGGTGGGTGGCTAAAATCCTAACTTTGTCCTTTAGGTAACCATTAATGCACCTGTGATGAGAAAACAGAAAAATAAAAGTATCCACACCACAATATATACTTATGAAAATCGTAACAGATGTGTATAAATAAAAACTTTCAAAAGTGTCAAGATAATGACTTTTCCTCTACAAAGCTATTTTAATCCGAGTATATTTCTTCATGTTGCATCATAATTTGAGTCCAGATATTGAAAGGCATTGTTTTACAAAACGTGTATGAGCATGGTGGTTTACTTAACTAAGTACAGTTAAAATAGAATAGGACATATAAAAATAAAAAAATTTATCCGTTAATGAAACCTGGCAAAAACATTTTATTTGTCATGAGAATAAAGAAACAAAATAATCTATAAAAAATTCTATGACTCTTAAATTAGGATCTTCTATCATCGTTGCTAAATGTAGTAAAACAAATATGCACTGAAGCGGTATTTCGACAGGTACTGCGCTGCGTTTCGTAAAATACAACATCTGACAAACAATAACAACCACATCCAAAATGCATTTATAAACTCCACAATAATAGAAAACTTCAAAGAAAACAACGTACTTTTCGAAAAGGTGCTTCGACACGGACGAATCCACTGCGCTGAGGGGGTCATCGAGAAGGAAGATATCGGCGTCGAAGTACATAGCCCTGAAAAGTGTCAGTATGTTGAGTATAAAAGATGGTCTCAATGGAAGAAAAGATACTGCGTCTGTTGCTAGATATGGTAACTTACCTCGCGAGATTGACTCTTGCCTTTTGGCCACCGCTCAAACTGACTCCCCTCTCACCAACTGCAGTTTGATCTCCATAGGGAAAGAGCTCGATATCCTTAGGAAAGCAAATAGCACAGATGAGACTTATGATATCATCAGTGAAACAATTCGACTGAACTGAAGCATTTTACTGCTTACGATGTTACACTCCATATCCAAATAAAATATCTACTGTCTGTCTATCAGAAGAATAGCCCTCGCCAAGAAGTCTAGCGTTGTCTATTGCAATGGAAAAAAGGCTACTTCCATTTTCTATTTTCCACTGGGGATTCCAGAAGAAATACATCGACATTGGCTTGCTGAAAGCTCTGATGGCATATAGGTGATATTCCATAGATTATAAAAACAGATTAACAGATTAATTCAAATAAAAGATTTCTCGTCACCAAGACTAATGTCGTATTGTATCATTTCAGGTCGCCAATATTCTGCAAGTAGCACCCCTATCCTAAATAGATAAGTTTTGTTTCTATAGAGACCGCCACAATCTAGACTTTTTGTCAGAATCTATTCTCCTGAGAGCCGGACTGTAGTTATACGCAGGGCCTCATTTCCCATAAGGCCCATGCTTATGGCCCTCGAATTTAGGAGGCCCCAAAATGACTGAAAAACTCTGAATTATTGTGTAATTATCAATATTCTGTTCAGTGAGCTCTTGATCAAAGCCATAAAATATTTGAGTAAAATATTTTAATAACTCATTTAATTATTAAAAATATTGCTTTATGGTATTAATTTTTTTAAGACGCTAAACAAAATTGAAATTAATATTTAAATAACACAACAATTATCAATGGCGAAGGGGGGGGAGGCATCTGCTAAGTTGTGCCTATAGTAATAAGTTTTCTATGTCCGGCCCTGGGTATACGTTAAACCCATTTTCACTAATTCAAACTAATTTTCAATAAAAAGTCGTCAGTCAAAGGTCTAACTTGCTTCAATTGTTTATTTTTTTATTTTCTACATTGCCAAATACGAACCTCGGCCTATTATGGAGATTCAAGAGAGCAAAAATTGCGAACGATACACAAAATTCATAACAAATTAGTGGAAACATTCACATCGCATCATAAATCTGAATCTTCAACGTTCCTCAACCACAGTAGTATATATAGATTAGAGATTAAACAAGCTAACAGTCGTGTTCCATCGTTAGAAAAGTTATTAAAAGTGGCAAGGTGGCATATCAAAAACACCTATGAACAAGCTTTCCGATTCTTAAAAAAAAAACATACTACACATTAGCGAAACGGTAAAAAAAATTTATTTCATCAAACCGACTGCAGGTGTCACTGACATTACGTGAAGATAAGAATACGTGGAGAAGAATAAACAAAACTGCATTTGTGTACAAACTAAATTACAGTGATTTTCTATCAGAAAAAAAGAAAGTAGCCTCATTTGGAATTCGAAAATCTTCTTCATAAACGGCTTTGCTTTTATTTACCATGTGTAGAACTCAGCGTTTACAACCATTACAAATCATAAAACAAGTCGCCCTTTCCTCCAGAGCACGTTGTCACCCGCCATACCTTATCTAAGGCGCACACATTGAGCACCTTCTTGTACTTGTTCTCATCAAATGCGCTTCCGAAGATGACGTTCTGTTTCACGCTTCCCCCGAACACCCACGGCTCTTGGGAGGCGTAAGCGACCTTTCCACGAACCTTCACCTCTCCGGACACGATGGGCAATTCTCCCAAGATGGACATCAACAGAGACGTCTGTAAGAACGAAAAAGATTAATCGACGCGCTGATATTTTTGCTGTACAAAACATTATCACGCATGAACCAGATAAGAGACATGTAACTAAACAGGAGATACAGAAAAAAAAATTAATCTTAATTGACCTGATGTGAATACTCCTTTTTTTTTTCCATATTCGATTAAATTGTAATTAGATTTCAATAAATTTGTCAATCTTGATAGAATTCGACGGTACAAATACAACAAAAACTCAATTCTTAATATTTCGGACGCTTGTTTGGTTTTTTCACATTGGATTGCTGCCGATATGTTTAATTTTCAATTCACATGCATAAACCAGGCCGTCAACAAAATATCAAAATTTGAGTAAAAGAACTCTATTGAAATGTACAAATTTGCCCAAAATGTAAGAATTGCGAAATAATTTAATAGTATTATTTACTCCAAGTCAGTATGATTTTTGTGTGTGTGTGCATTTTTTGGATAATTGTGCCGCTAGTTTGTTTGTCTGGACAGACGGCGCAATGACATCCAATTATTTTTACTGACTAATGAATTCAAGATATTGATAAGTCATTCCTATATAATTAAAAAAAAAGTTCCTTTTTTACAGAAATATGACAGGAGAATTTTGAAAGACATAAAATCTGTAGATTTTTACAGAAAACAAAAAGACAAATATCTATCGATAAAAATTAGTGCCGTCAAACTTTGACAAATATGCAGAAAATATAAGAAGTTAATTGTGTTTATTTTGCACATTTTTGAGAATTGGGTTATTTGTTAATGCAGAATTTCTGGTCATAATTTAATTGTTATACACTTCACAAATGTATGCATACCGATTACGGATTACCAAGATTAGTAAATAAAACGCAATATTTTTTCTTTAAACCACTAAAACTCACCTTGCCACACCCGACTGGTCCAACGACTGCCAACAACTCCCCGGGTTTCACTGAAAAGGTTACGTTCTTCAGAGTTGACTCCCCGTCCTGAAAACAAACAAGTTGGAGTTTGACAGTAACTGTGACTAAAGAGACAATTTCTACACACGTTTTATTGCTGTACATCAGAGATTAAAATACAAAACATATTAAATTTATTGACATTTAATAACTCAAATTCTGTTAATTTAAAAGTACATGAAAAATTGTTAAAATATTATTAACTAGGTGAATACCCGTGCTTCGTTACGAAATTTTACCATGTACAATATTTTAGCTAGCGGTGAGGCCCCTCGTTATCCATCATTGGTGTATTATTAGGTATAAGTTTTTGGCGCTTCACTCGCAGGAAGGTTCATCGCTAAGCAAAATCAAGATCGCTTCGCTCGCTGAAAATTTCATCGACACATAAGCACAGGCTTACTTCACTTGTTGAAAGGTTCATTGCTATGCAAGCATGGGCCCGCTTCGCTCACTGAAAGATTCATTACAGTGTAAACGTAAGCTCGCTTCACTCACTAAAAACTAATTGCTACGTAAAGCATTAATATTAGAAGCCCCTTAATACAATAATAAAACACCGCTTTAAGAATATTTTAACACGTGTTTGTGAAAAGCAAAATTAGAAGGTCAAAATTACTCATGTTGAAATTTTCAGAGCTCTAGGCCTATTGAAAGTCGTTTTTTTGTGAAAATATTAATTAAAATATTAATTAAAAAAAAAATTAAAATTTAAATATTCTTTTTGTGAAATGTACAATTAGAAGGCCAAAACTACTTATGTTGAAAATTTCAGAACTGTAGCACTATAAGAAATCGTTTTGTAAAATATTTGTTAATTAATTAAAAAAACAAATAAAATTTTAAAATTCTGTTTTTCAAAAGTCCCATTAAAAGGCTAAAACTACTTATGTTGAAATTTTCAGAGGTGTAGCCCAATAAGAAATCATTTTGTAAAGTATTTGTTGATTAAAAAAACAAATAAAATTTTAAATTTCCGTTTTTCTAAAGTCCAATTAGAAGGCCAAAACTACTTACGTCTAAAATTTAGCTGTAGCTCTATCAGAAATCGCTTGGTAAAATATTTATTAATTAATTAAAAAAGAACTAAACCAAAATTTAAAATTCTGTTTTTCAAAAGTCCCATTAGAAGGCTAAAACTACTTATGTTGAAAATTTCAGAGGTGTAGCCCTATAAGAAATCGTTTTGTAAAATATTTATTAATTAATTAAAAAAAAGAACCAAAAAAGAACCAAAGAAAAACTTAAAATTCTGTTCTTCAAAAGTCCAATTGGAAGGCCAATACTACTTATGTTGAAAATTTCAGAGCTGTAACCCTATTAGAAGTCGTTTTGTAAACGAATTTCTTAATTAAGAACATTAATTAAAAATAACTAATTGAAATTTTAACATTGTTCTTCAAAAGTCCAATTAGAAGGCCAAAACTACTTATGCTGAAAATTTAAGAGCTATAGCCCTATTAGAAATGGTTTTGTAAAATATTTATTAATTAATTAAAAAAAATAACCAAAAAAGAACTAAAGAAAAACTTAAAATTCTGTTCTTCAAAAGTCCAATTAGAAGGTCAAAACTACTTATGTTGAAAATTTCAGAGCTGTAACCCTATTAGAAGTCGTTTTGTAAAAGAGACTTTGTTAATTAATTAAAAAAAATAATTAAAAACTCTTTTAAAACTAAAATTTTAACTACTTATGTCTAATTTAAAAACTACTTATGTTGAAAATTTCAGAGTTCTATTCCAATTTTAAGTAGCGTTCTATAGATCCACAGACAGACAGACAGCTTTTTTTTTTATTATTATTATTATAGATTATTTCTGTTAGGTTAATTGAATAAAATGGTTGGAAAATGGTTTTTGAATATTTTATTTATCATAGTTATTTAAAGTTTTACTTGTAGTCCTAATGGACAATACCTGCATTTTCTAAAAACGAGTGAAATTAGTTTATATTTATGAAGAATTTCTTTCTGATTCCAAATATTTAAACAAAAGTTCTTTAGAAAAAATTTAGTTATTTAAATATTAAGAAAGGAAAATGCCTCAAAATCGAGCCAAAACCAGTCCGATCAAAACACGCAACAAAATTTGTGAAGTCAAGTTTTGCTACTGTTTCTATGGTTATCGTGAGGTTTCTGCCAAATAGTTGAAGCTGGTAGACCATTTCCATATCACGTACAAGTTGGCACGATTTGCGAGAAACAAAAAAAAAAAAAAAAAAAAAAAAAAAAGATAACTGCAAAACTGGTTTTCGCTGCAGCATTTCAAATCAAGATGTTTGGGAAGCCTTGACGTCATATTCAATTCGAGCCGAATGAATCGTTTTCTCGTAAAAGTCTAACAGGGAAACTTTAATTGCAAATTTAAAAAAAAATAAAAAATGCGGGAATGGTCTATTCTGTGTGAAGTTCAGATTTACTATTTGATGCCTCTTGGTGACTTTTTGAAAGTTGGCTATTCGGCGCCGAATGTGGCAAACCGACGCCAACTTGATTTTCCGGCAACCAACTAAGTATTTGGATACGGCAACACGGCGCTTAGACGCCATTTTGGATTTGGCGACTTAATCTTTTGACGCTATTTTCAACTTGGTGACTTTTTTGTAAAGCCGCCAAGAGGCATTGTAAGATAATCATAACCCTGTTTGATTCAAACATTAAAGCAGTGTCCCATTCATCCGTGACCCACTCTTTCTTTCCGATATTACATCAAAATTGTAAATTTTGGTAATTTAATTTTTAGTGCTTCCAAATTTAAATTTAGGAGGCGCACCGTTTATGATTATGGGATCTGTTGCCGAGCTGAAATAGACAGCAGGAACCCAACGCTTTTAAATACATAATACATCTGAAAAAAGGGGGGGGGGGGAAATCACTTACACTATTCCAAGAGGCTACCACTTTCTGCATCCAGATACCACATTGGCTGAGCTTCGGTCTAAGGTTGGATACATCCAGAAGAGAAGTCTCTTGTTGTTCCTCTAACAGCAGGAATTTCTGAAAACATTTGACTAAATTATAACATAGCATCAATGCTTTTTCCTCCGTCCATGGTTTTATATAGACCTGGTTCGTGCTCTTACTTTTTCTGTAAAATGTTTCTGAATTAATTTTGTACAAATAACTTTACTTAACAACTCAAACAGTTTGAGAAAAATGTATTTTGTGGTATATGGATGCAAGTTCAATATATTCAGTAGATAGTTCATGAAAAGAGTGGTGTTCGGAAATCTTGGGCCAATCACCTAGATAAATGATTATTATTGAGCCAATTTAGGATTGGGTTTAATGCAATTCGATAGATTTAAACTTTCGATAATCCTGAATAAATGGCTAATTATGGGCGGTGACCTGTACCTACTGGACTTTATATCATGTTTATAGTTTTGCTTTCTCTTCGAGGAGGCAAAAAGTATAAGAAAGAGAAATGAGCGCCTGGAGAGACTGTGAAATTTATTATCTTATTGACAACACAGAACAATTTTAAAAATATTTTTAAATTGACGAGTTTGGCGATAAAATTTTTTTGTTGACTTCTAGTTTTGCTACGAATGCTATCTTCGTATAGCCTTTGTACGCTTATCACTACATTAGAAACTAATATTAAACAAATATTTTAAATCTCTATCTATAAAACACAAAGCCCTCATTGACTCATTACTATTTTTCTCGCTTCCCATGTCCTACTACTCTAATTAAATACACATGTCAACAAGGACAAACATAGAAAAGTAGGCTAATCCGATCTCGATAAATGGTCATTCCACGTCAGATCGACCAGGCCATGACCCCCCCCCCCCCTGATTTTTATGAAATTCCTTTTTATATGGTTATTAAGAAAATTCTCGAATATTTTTTCGCTATTCCTGTTTGTTGAAATTTTACAGCACTTTAAAATTTACGGTCTTGTCAAATTTTGGATTACTGACATTTTCAAACTAAGAGGAACGTGTCAGAGAAATAATTTGTTTCTAAATAACTACTAATTATATCTTTATGATTTTTTTGCAATTCAATAAAACTCTGCAAAGTTCAGAAAAAAAATATATTATTGCTCCACGTAAATATAAAATTTCACAAAAAATTATTAAATTGTTCATACTCGACTTTTTTCTAAGAAAAACAAGTTTTTGTCATAAAAAATAGTTGAATGGGGGCCTTTCAGGAACCACTTCTTTTATAATTGAAAATTATTGCAAAGACATATATTATCTTTCTAAAAAATAAAATTAATGTGTTTCGTCCTTCTTTTAGTACAAATTTTCACGTTTGCCAATTTTTTGGGGAAAAATGTGTTTTCTAAAATTTAAATTTGAAGCATATGAAAATTACTAAATCTGAAAATGTTAAACATGAAAATGACTGTGAATATATGTACTATCTTTGTGTAGAATAAAATTAATCCAATTTTACATCTTTACTAAGACAAATTTGCAAATTTTAATTATAAAGTTCGCTTTATGAATATAAATGTTAATAACGAGGATATACACAAATTTAAATCTGACCTATACAAAAATAATAAAACATTAAAATTATTGCAAGAAATTTTCTTTTTGAATAGTTAAATGCAATTGTATTTTACACTTCTGGTTGAAATTTTGCACTTTTGTCAATATTATTTGAACAATTTCGTTTCCTGATTACTAAAATTTTCGCATGCTCCGATGATCCTTGAAATCCAAATGAGATTTTGAAATTCATTATTGTGCACCATGAGCTACCAGTTCTTGCAAGAATTTTTTAAGCCTAATAATTTAATTAAAAAATATTAGCTTTGTGTTTAAATTTTTTTTTATTAATGAATGATGATTTTGTGTGCTATAAACTTTACTAACAGTTTAACTAAAAACAAATATCTTGTTATCTTAACTACACTCAACTGCATAATGTGTTCATTTGCATGCATAATGAATTCTCACATGATTTCATAATGCTAACATAGTAGTTTACTTGAAATTTTCCTTTACGTTAGTCAGCGGCTCGGGTATCTTTCTCAGTACGCGAACCATAAAGTGTCGAGGATAAGGATTGAGTAGGGGATGGTATTTATTGCTTTCAGGGGGGGGGGGGGTAAAAGGAGGTTGTTTACTCTAAAGATAAGAGCCCATTGAGTTTCATTTAGTTGTGAGTATGAAAAACCTGAAGAGATACTCAAACCACACGTCGAATTAGTTGATGAATGCCAAGCAGAATTCCAAAAAAACCCCAGAAAGTTTCGTTGATTGCTGAATCCTATTTGTTATTAAATTGACCACTTATAAGCTTTTATCTTCAAATGTAGTGAAGGAGATTTGAATGCAAATGAATACCATAAACAAACTATCAGTAGTAAAAAAGGGATAAAAATAAAGATAATTGAAGACTTAAGTGAGAGAGAAAGAGAGCTGTTAAACTTAAGAACCAATGTCGATGCTTGAACTCTGAAAATTATTTGCTTCCACCGCGAAAGTTTATTTAGAAAGAAATTTGTATTTCCTCAGAAAGCCTTCCGAATTCCTTTGAAGAGATATAAAACACATTTGTCAAAGAGGAACTTTCACGTTTTTTGGTTTTATTTTTAAATAAAAGTCGAGAAAAAATCATGAAAAACAATACCATTCTTTCAAAAATTTGAGCTCGGATAGAGTTAAAAAAAAAAAAATTTAGTTTTTCACTTTGCAATTTGACGAGAAAAAAGCTACTTTTGCGTGTAACGTCAACGCGCAGATGATGAACCAGTCTAAAACCTGTTTTAGATGAGGTTCCTCCTCTGATTTTCGACGGAATCTATTCGTAACTACGTCACGGTTTTTTATGCGTTTTTGGCCACGTGACTTTTGCTTTGATTTCAAACTCGATTTTTAATTAATTGAAAGCATAATGATAAAAAAATAATTGCACTGCTCAAACATATTCGTTGGATAACACTAGAAAATACAAAAAATATTCATTTTCCTCACTTGTGCAAATTCCTCATTTTAATAGCAAAAAGGTTACAACAATCTATGAAACTCCCAGTCTCTTTGCAATTCAATTTGGCATTCAGCAATTAAATGGTGCGTGGTTTGTACTTAGCTTCGTTTTTTATACTCAACCAATGAAACTTAAATAAACGCAATGGGTCCATAATTTTGTGGTAAACAAAATTCTTTAAGCCCTCCCTCCCCCCCCCCCCCCCCTAATCTTCAGCAATAAAGATCATCACCAACTCAGACGTTACTCAAGACACTTTATGGCTCGTTTACTGATAAAGACACAGAAAGTGCATAAAGATCTCCACTCCATTTATAAAAGATTAAGCACAAAACTTACTTTTTTAAAATTTAATAATCAGGATAAAAAAAAATTCTTGCAAGAACTGTTAATTCATGGTGTACAATAATGAATCCCAAAATTTCATTTAGATTTTAAGGATCATAGGAGCATGCCGAAATTTTAGTATTCAGGAAACGTTGGTTGGTTGTTTTCAGATTATCTGGCACAGTCAGCAACACGAGGGCTATAATGCGCCGAAAAATTCGTCATTTGACAAGCGAACATACATTTATAAACACCCATGTCTTACACGGGACTCAAACCTGCAACCTCGAGGTCTAGATGCTAGCACGCTAACCAGTATACCGTTTGGTATTCAGGAAATGAAATTGTTTAAATAATATTGACAAAAATACAAAATTTCAACCAAAAGTGAAAACTCTTCATAAAGTAAAATTTTTTGCAATAAATTTAATGTTTTATAATTTTTGTATAGATCAAATTTATTTTTGTATATATTCCGATTATGAATTAGATTCATAAAAACGAACTTTACTGAGACAAATTTGCAAACTTTAATAATAAAGATGTAAAATTCGATTAATTTTATTCTTCACGTAGATAATATATATATATCCATGGTCATTTTAATATTTAGCATCTTCAGATTTAGTAATATTCGCATACTTCAAAATTAAGTTTTAGAAAACAATTTTTTTTCCAGAAAAATTGACAAAATTGAAATTTTTTACTAAAATAAGGCCGTAACAAATTAATTTTATTTTTTAGAAACATAATATATATCCTTGCAATAATTTTCATACTAAAAAAAATGGTTCCTGAAGGATGCAAAATCAGCTTTTTTATTCCTGAATTTTGCATAGTTTTATTGAATTGCTAAAAAAATCACAAAAATATAATCAGTAATCATCGAGAAAAAAATTTATTTCGCTGACCCGTGCATGTTATTTCGAAAGTTTCAGTAATCCAAAATGTGACAAAATCGTAAATTTTAAAGTACTATAAAATTTCAACTTGCGGGAATAAAAAAAAAAGGTTTAAATGATCCAAATAAAAGTTACAATTGGTAAAATGTCAAAAAGGTAATCGTCGTCCATTCAATCCCCGTTACTTGATTTTTTTTTTTTTTTAAACAATCCAATCATATAAATCTCGTCTAATTATTAAGACGTTCTAATACGAGATTAATCACTTAGTTGTTGTTAAAATGTATGTATGGCAATGTATAGCCATTGTACTAATAGTCATTTTTTTTCTCTTGCCCGGAGGTCATATCAATTGGGTTTGCGTAGCAATAAACCTCTTACCAAGCGAAGCTAGCCTGGGTTTTCTTAGCAAGGAACTTTTTCGTTAGTGAACAGAGAGACAGAACCTAGTCCACGAAGAGTCATAAACTATGCTCCACACAGCTATTAATAAATAAGGTAGGTAATAACTTCAAAATATTTTTAAAAATTAATACCATTTACCTAATCATTATAATTTACACACAATTGGCTGAAAAACGGTCTTTTGTGCACTCTCTAAACAACAAACTCTGACATCAAAACAAGTTCCGTAAAGGATTCACGTATTATTCGACTTAAGACATTATATGAAATAAGTATCACATAATAAACGCAGATTTAATTCTGAAATATTTGATGAAAATATGTAAAAGAACTACGTTTTATTCCCTCATAATTATAGAATTACATTTCATTGTGAAAACACATCGCACGTACATCCTCAATATATGATTTGCAAATCAAGAATTGGACTTGAAGGGGAAGTACCTGTATCCTCTTGAGAGATATGATGGACTCAGCCCCTTGCGCGATGGCGTATGGAAAGAAGAGTGTCATGGCCAATCTTAGGTTGTTGAAGAGAGACATACAGACGAACACCTTCTCTGGGGTGAGGTTGCCGCGAACTCCGAGCACGAATACAACGAAAGAGATGAGGAGGATGAGCTTGGAAGAGATGAAGAATACAGCCAGGTTGAGGCCTCGGAGGATGGATGTGTGTCGGATCTTAAGCACTTCCTTCCTGACAACACACACAACAAAGGTATTAGTAATTGCGATTATCAGTCTTTCATTAACGATGCTGCTGCTTATCAAAATATATATTGTCCGAAGTATTGCTACATTACTCTTCGTAACTATTTTTTAAAAAAAGTAATGTTATCCATACGATTGAGTACTAGTTTTGTGACAATTAAAAGGTTTGAGTTAGAAAAATTATTTTAGCAATTAATGTTTTCCAATCTTCAACGTATTATGTTTTAAGCATGGTAAAGTGGGATAAGTGCAGCCATGAAGTGTATCTAAGGACTTAAAAGCCTAACAAAAACCTACGAGTGACAGGGTTCAAGTGTGTACCCTCCCTATTCTTGAATTTTAACAACGAGACTATTGATTCTTAAGTTTCTATATCATTTTAAAATGTAGATTACTTTAGATTTATTTTTCTCTAGCATGTTCCTGTAAAACACTGCACATGCTCCAGAGATTCTTTTTGCCTCTACACAGCAATAAGTCACCTTACAAGGTCAATTTAATTTAAATTGAGATACATTTTAAAATAAGGGAATACTTGGTAAATACTAAAATCCCTTGTAATCATAGTATTCTTACCTTCGAATGGAGTCTACCAAATTGGCAAAAGGGAATTCCCAACCATACATTTTGATGACTCTCATTCCTCCGATGATCTCGTTCATGAGTCGGATTCTTTCATCGGTCAGAACTGCAGTCTTCATCCTATGGGACATTGGCAATTATTATATTGACTTTATTTAACAAAAGCATAAAAAATCGTTGAGAATTTTGTGAGCCACATAAAATATATTATTTAGCGATATTTTAAAACTAACAGTTTCTGGCTAAAGATAAATTTGCTTTAAACAGAACAATGCAGTTACATATATAATTTAACTAACTAAATAACCTGTGCTCTGCCACTGAATTTTACTAATTTTCATTGTCCTGAAAAAGAAAAACATTAGAATATTCCGCATTTTGAATGTTCTGCATCTTTTAGAACCCTAAGGATGTGTGGTTAGGCGTAATAATGATAATTTAAATTTACTACAAGCATTTTAACCATTTCTGACTCTTACAGGTGGTTAGTTGAAATCATGATAATATAGTTTGATTATTTACACGACGAACAGATTTGGAAGCATGTGTACCATTTTTCAGCTTCCCATCTTTATGGAAATATGGCATTTCAGTCTTCAATTTTTAGAGCATCTCTCTCTCTCTCCCCCCCCCCCTCTCCCCATCCCCATCTAACGCTTCACTGGTGGTTAGACGGAATTTTGATAGCTTTATTTTAGCGTGCATCGATTTGAGATAAGGTGTACCTTTTTTTAAGCATCTTGGTTTTATGGGAAGAAGGATATTGTCCTGGTTTTAGGATATTCCACATTTGAAAAGTTTTACTCATTTTCGATCTTTTAAACTTAGTAAAAGTAAGCTATTCTGATCTCAACTAAGTACGTCATAGCTGACATTTGTATCAAATTTCAAAGTTGTGGTTCAAAAGGAAATTAGAAAACTAGTAAAGAGCCAGAAAGGGAAATAAAGGTCTTTGATTTTTATAAATAGTAATTGAAGTAATACATTTTTAAATAATGAGGTTTTTTCCTCCCATAATTTTGTCTTAAGACGCATTTTTACAATAAATCAAACACAAGAAAGTAAGATAGTTTATTTTATTTCTATGAGTAAATTTCGTCTTCATTTCTCTATAAATAAGCATGAGAGAAATACAATATTTGAAAACACGCATAAGAATTGGATCACGTAAAAGAAGGTTTGCTGCCGACGCATGACATAAAAGCATGCATATATTTCCATCAACATAATTCGATTAAAATGATATCAAATAATGCAAAAAATTCTCTAAGAGAATATTTTTTTTGCAGTCAAATTCTTTGTAGAGGTAAATTAGTTATAGAAAGAGGGGCAACAATAGAAGAATACCTGAGTTTGGAGAAGAATTTCCCCATCAGTCCCTGAAAAGGTATGTACAGGAGGAGGACAGACACTCCGGCCAAACTAGCGTACCCGATGTGCATCCACAATACTCCGATGATGATGAGTGTTTGAATGGGACCAGCTATCAGGTAGGGTAGGTACACGACAGACTGAAAATAGAACATGAAACGCAGCATCAGATATCAAGTACGCAAAGGCGTGTTACTAGGCATTTTTAAGTCAAATAACTGGACAAGTTAGATAGTGTCAATAAATCTCACAAGCCGATTGCGGTGCATCAATCAGGCCCAGATAACAAGCACGTTCTATTTTCTGGCGACATTTAATAACTGAAATATCCCCAAGGTTAAGGTTAAAGTGAAAACTTCGCATCGAATACTCAAGTTCAAACCCAATATTTTTATTTGTAGATAAGTACTTATTTCAATCCAGAAATATCCTTCCGTTCAACTTTTAAAACATTCTAATTGAATTTTATGCTGTCGTACTAATCATGTTGCAGAAATGCAAAGAATATATAAAGGGTATATAAAGGGATAAGTTAAGAAATTTGACTCATAGACTGTTAAGGTTTATCAAAAATTGACAATTTAAATGACTTCGATAATGAAACGTTGATATTTTTATGGAATATGAGTTGTTGTATCATAAAGCCCTCGTCTATTTAATCCCTTATTAAATGCTCAAGTCATTCAGTATATCCTGGTTTAGAAAATAAATTAATTTTTATAGTGGTTTTTCGTGATTTTTAAAGTGATAAAATTTTAGCTTTAACGTGGTAGGCTCTAATTAAATAAAAAATTATCTGATGTTCAAAGTTTACAAGTGCTGTTAAGTTTAACAAAATATTCATTAAATCTTTGCTTTTTAAATTGAATTAAAAGGTTCAAACTATAAAGTTTAAAAAAATATATATTTCTACTTGGCAATTTTGTACCTGCTGTATTTTGTTGTTTTAATAGTCTTTTTATTTTGCATTTCTAAAACAATTTAACAATTTTCTTAAAAAGTCACTTTGTAACTTAACTACACGTTTTCTTTCGCCGTGTCGCCATCGCCCAGTGAACGGATAAGGCCTAAAAGCGGAAAAAGCCCTGAAAAACTTCTATTTTGAGAAGGAAAAAAAAAAAAGGGGGGGGGGAACTATGTTTCTTTAGTATTTTGAGTCCTCCGAGTTCATTTATGCTATAACCAAGATCGTAAGAACAACCGTTTTTAGCAGGGGCGTAAACAGAAAATTTGTGAAGGAGAGAGGAATAAAATTGGTTAACAAATTTATATGATTTCATTATTTTAATTTACTTTAACAGTTAATAAATTATTCTTTAATTAATTAATTAATCATTAATATATGGTCTGACAATGAATACTTAAATAATTATTAAATAACAAAAAGGTAAATATTTCTTAGAGATTTGTTGCTTAGTTAATCATCAAACTCTCTTGGTGAGTTATTAAGGATTTATATAAAATTCTTTGATTTATAATGATTTGAAAATAAACTTTAATTATCTTTGAAGGAGATTCATCCGAACGTAGAGTTTAGCCCTTAATCTCCCCAAGTCTCTATGGTTAAGAGCCAGATTTTTAGATTAGGGTAGGTGCGAAATATCGGGTGAAGAGCGAATTTAATAAAAATAATACTTTATATAGTAGCTAGTAATATATGCAGAAAGTGTAAGTCAGACCTTAAAATTACAGAAAAATTATATCAGTCCTTAAAATTAAAGAAAAATTATATAATTTGCTTTTTTTGGTTAAGTAGGTACAAATAAAGTTTTAGTTTAAGTACATTTTTTTCAAAATGTAAACTGTTGTTTTCACTGATTAATATATTACAAAAAAAAAAAAGTAAATTGGTTCTGTAATTTTTTTTAAATAAAGCTTTGAATTGCATTGATAAACATCTTGATTGCCTTTACAAATAGAAAATTATGTTACAATTTTAAAATTCACAGAATTAAAAGAATAATAAGATTAAACTAAACTATACGATTAAACTAATATATATTTAAATTATATTATTTAACTAATATATATTTCTTAACAAAGGCAAAACCGGTTTATTTAAATATCGATTACTTGCAAAATATTTTAGCAAATGATTTTTATTCTGAAAACATTAGAATACCAGCTAAAACTTATCCTTATTTATTTTTACAATTCATTTTTCTATATATCACTACAAGTTCGGCATAACCGTGTTGATGTTTTTTCTATGGTGTTTGAACAGCTCGCTTCACAGATTTATGCAGATAATTACCGAATACCCAGGTTTCCGCAGCTGATTATTGGTTTAGTGGTTAAAATATTGTTTGCGAAGCAGTCTGATATCAATAAGACCATGGTGCACATTAGTTATAGTCTTTTATTTATACGAAACTATGATATTAGAGACAAAACTAATAAATATTGAAGTCAAAACAAGCTACTTTGTGTATAATGACTTTTGGTGAGTGTAAACAAATAAAAACATGGCTATTTAATGTCTAAATTCTGGAATCTTGGCAGTCAATTATCCTTAAAATAAAAAATGTCAACTTTCATTTTCCTAAAAAGTTAAAAACCGGATCTTTTGCCGCTCTCTGACCAGTGCGTTGTTTTGATTTATTTCGGTTCTTGTAGTACGAAATAAGCTGTAAAAAATACTAATAATTTTTTAAAGGTTTATTTTTATGCAGGTATCAAATATGATAAAAAATTCTATTTGAAAAAAAAAAAAAAAAAAAAAAAAAAAAGGTTACTTTCGAAAGAAATAAAATTTACCGTATATTTACTAAAAATATAACAAGTTATTATAAGCATCACTTATGATTTTATACATATAGTAACGAACGGTTCAAATATATTTGAATTATATCCACATGTATACTTAGTAACAGACTGAAGTCTCACCTGGTCAAATCTGTTGACGTCATTAGATAGAAGGTTTACCATTTGTCCAACTGTCGTTCGACCTAAAGCTGCTTGGCTTAGTTTCAGAGCCTGAAAAAAAAATGTTCGGTTTTAAAGTTTTATTACAAGAAATGGTAATATTGTCTATATCAACATATGGCATTTCATGAACAACTACAATAAGTGGCTACTAACTAACAACATTATTGTTTATTAATAAAAGGGGAATTCTTTCTTGCATTGGACATTTTAAGAACTACATTTATGAAAATATAAAAACACAAGTAAAATGATTTGTTAAATAGTATATGTCAGACATTTAATATTTATTTTTTTTCGTTTTAAAGGTCCGAAATAAAAAATTTTAGCCGTCTAAGCCTCAACAATTTTTTTATTAGTATTAGTATTACTATAAATAATAATTTTAATATCAGCAAAAGAAAATAATCGAACTGTCACCGTATTTCATCGCAATTAATTCTGTGTAATACAATCGTGCACAAAAGTTTAGACACAAAGGCAATTCAAGCAAAAGCAATAGTATTCATTTAATTTTCACTACTTTTTTTCAAATATATATTCTTAAAGCCATAAGAAAAAAGTGTAGGGTAAAAAATTTCCAGGAAAAATGAAATAAAATTGTCTAACACTAACAAGTTGAAACTTTGAAAAGTTTCCATGCCTTAAAAGTATCGACATAAAAGCAAGAGTTATGTAAATTCTTAGAGGAAGAATCGCATCATTAAAGGAGAGTGTCTTTAAGTTGCTATAAAAGGTTTGAAGTAATTTTCACTGGTTAGAATGATACCTAAGTCTACGCAATTTTGGTATGTAGAGATTTTAAGAATTTGAAAGTTAAAGGACAGAGATAAATCCATTTATGATATTTCAATTGCATTAAATCTTTCCAAAAGAGGTATTTATCGAGTTTAAAGCAAATGGTGACCAATATCAACCAAAATCCCAATTTGGAAGGCCCCGAACGACCAGCGAACGGGATGTAGACGAATTATAAAACAGGCTTCAAATCAACATTACTTTGCAAATCAGATCAAAAATATAATTGTCATTTTCATGGGAAACTGTACGTAGAAGAATTGTGGAATGCGGGTTTTAAAAAAATCTGAACTTAAACTCAAGCCGCGTTTGCAGTTTCATCACAAAGAAGCAAGAATGAATTGGGCTCAGCAGCACATATCAAACAGTGACGAAGGGCTACAGGTGATCTTTAGTGATGAAAAAGATGTAGCCTAGATGGTTCAGAAAGATTTTCCTACTACTGGCATGATCTTCATAAAGATCCTGTAACTCAATTTAGCCGATATCAAGGTGGAGGTTCAATCATGGTTTCAAAATTGTGTCTACGTTATCATTTTTTTTTTTTTTTTTAATTATTACTTGTGATGGACATATTTTGCTCGTAGTATTTATTTAAGAGTTTTGGAAGAATTTTAATTTAATTAAAAAAAAATTAAGTTAGACCCACAACGTTTACAAGATGGATTATAATTTCAAACTATTTCATTAAGAAATTCTTAATTTTAGGAAATGTTTGTTACTTTTAGACAGATTCAAATTATTGGTTTCCTGTACCAAATGGAAATTTCAAGCAGATGTTGAAACTTTAGAGATTTCTTGCTTAGATACGGTAGATATAATGACACCTTTCTGCATGCATATAATCCTTTAGATTCAAGATAATTGCGAGAAACATAATTAACTTTACTTACTTTTTTATATACTAAAGAACAGCATGCTATTCGAACTCTCATTCCAATCCTCTGAGCTCCGAAGAAGTACCTGTGATGGGTGAATACAAACATGGCTGCCAGCAAACAGACGCAAGCCGTGTAAATGTATAAATTTTGGTAAGTAACTACCTTCATCCTAGCAAAATGCTCAATTAGATATCCAAGAAGAATAGGCTGCATGACATGAATGAAACATTCCTGTAAAAGTAATAACAACATTAAGTAATCGAATCGTATAATCAATTTCAAAAAACAAGAAGCTAATTTTAAAGCTAAACGAAATTTTTTTAAAATCATTTTAAGGCATAAGATGCACTCAGAGCTAAAGTGGTCTCTGTAAGTAAGGTAAAGTAATTAGATTGTTACAAATTAACTCTTGGTTAGTCGCGCGGTTGACAAATGTCTCCCACAATCAATTTCTCGATAGATGGCAGGCCATGATCAAAGCCTTCTTACAATTTTCTTTTTTCAAATTATTTTTTAAATTTTACTTTATTCTGTTCAATAATGCAGGGGTCAAAGTGACAAAATAAGAATATATAGGATTTTTTCAAAAAAATATAGGACAATATAAAACATCAAATAAATGCACACAGTTGCTATTGAACTTCAAAATTAATTCGTTATACATTTATATACTCGTTATATTGAATTTAAGAGAATAGAAAACGCACCTTTAAAAAAAAGAAATCGCCTGATCCTGAATACGTGATCCGTTATTACCTCAATATTCCATCCCTAAATCAAGTTTTATTAATTACATTATTTGCAATCATGAGTCTTTTGCTTCCAGCATTTTTAACTGTTCCAATTTCTTTAAGTATTTTCTTTTTATCCCTGTTTGCAGTCATTTGTTGATTCAGATTTACTGTTCAGTGTCGGCTGGATTGGCGGCGAAAAGTCGGAGAAATATCGCTGAATGTGGCGAACCTGGTACTTGGATTTAAAGCAACCCTAGTGATCGTTTGGATTTGACAACACAACGTATTGACGTAATTTTCAATTTTGGCGACTTTTAAGAAAAAATCGTGGCTAATATTTCGAATCCAGTACGAATTCTGCGCCAAGGCGATTTTCGCCAAAAACTGGCAGCCCTGCAATTTTTTAAGAGCAAGATAACTAACTGCCTATGGTTGCCATAATTTGGAGTGGTTTGATGTAAACAATTCGTGGCGCAGAATCCGTACAGGATTCGGAATAAAAAAAATCGCCATCCGACATCATACAGTAAATCTTAACCCTTTTGTTTCTTTCATCAATTATTGACTGAGCACTCAAAATGTTCTTTAGTAGTCCTGCAAGTTAATCCCAAGTTGTTTTTATCCGTTTTTCCAGAGGCAGAGTTTCGTTGTTGCATCTCTCTCTACATTATGGCCAATTAATTTATTACGTTGGAGGAGAAATCAGATCAGAAATTCAAGACCGATTGTTATGGAAATGTTCACATGTTTACAACTCCTGCCGGTCCAGTAGAGTTGAGTTGTAGGTTATGCAGCACGTGACGTCACAAGAGATAAAACGCCGCGCCACAGTTACAAACATCGTTTTTGTCAGGTCTTTTTCTCCTACGATCGCGCCAAAGAATCCGAAATATTAAAAAATTGCAACAAACGGCGCCGTTATTACGAATTCGAAGAAAATATAGATCGAATCAATGTAGAAATATAGGATATATAGGACAATTGTAAAATATAGGACAATATAGGACGTTTTTACCGATTTTTAAAAAAATATAGGATTTATAGGACATATAGGACGTCTGCGACCCCTGATAATGTTTTTTTTTAATTAAATACCCACTTACTTTGATATTTGGTCACGAATTTAATGGTATGCACGAAAATTTGAATTTCCGGTACATTTGTCCACCACGAGACTACCTGCGAGACAAAAGGTCACTCGCCTAACCAAGGGTTAATGCCCGTAGAAGGTTTATTGTTTAAACCCGTAGTGAATAAATCCCTACTATCACAGTATATTAATAGATAATAAAACTCATGTAACTTGCAAAGAGAATCAATGCGAATGAGTATTTAGTAAATTGTTTTCAAATCCCGATTCATTTTGATCTTTGAACCATTCATATAGCTATTATATTATCCTTAAGTCTCCTACATTATCGGACGTTTGGAGAACTTGTACTCAGTGTCGACAATCGGTAACTAAACGCGAGAGGTAGGCTCAGGGGTCATACTACAAAATTAGGCACATACACCCACCCCATACGGCGATCACTAAAAGTCCAAAGAAAAGTGGGGATGTAAATCGACGTTTAATTAATTACAACACTCAGAATCTGCCTTTCAGCATTTTTTTTTTCACGATGCAATAATTAGAGAGAAAGAATAAATATGTCCTCATAGATATTTATTATTGAAACCCTCCACTATTTAATCGTTTAAAACAGGTTAAATATTAAATTAGTTAAAGTTGTTACATATAAAGAGTCATTCAGATAGGAGTTCATGACCAAATCTATGCGAATTACAAACTTTAAAATTTATGTTAGCAATAAATTAGCTTTATACAGATAAACTATATGTTATTTTAGTTATTCGTTTAATAAATTTGGTTATTTAAAAATTAATAACTCGAATTTGATTTTAGTAATTTTTTCATTCCCAAAGGAAACCTAAGAAAAAATATTCCTATGTTATTACAAATATTACAACGCAGAAATGAAATAATATTCTTAGTTTAAAACTACCTATGTTAACCTATACTAGCTTAAAAATGATGCTCTATAGAAGAATTTGCAACAAAATCCAATAGAAACTAATTAACGTCAATTGATTAATTTTTACTGGTTTTACTGGTGTGATTTTTAAATTTTAAGTAAGAAAAAAAAATACTTGAATTTTGAACGTATCCTTGAACTCTTTTGAAACAATTTTACTTAAGGGTAGATGAATGTTCCAAGTTTTACAAAAAAAAAAAAAAAAAAAAAAAAAAAAGCAAACTCTTTATAAATCTATTGTATTAACTTCGATTTTGTGTATTTGTGTGTTTGATTGTAGCAGGAAAATAGGCGAAGGGCTAATTAATCCATTTTCCGACATCCAATCGAACTGAAACGGCTGATAGACTCGTTGTCGATGATAATGCCTTTTATCGTTTTGAGATTTGTCACTTAAAGGCTACTTTTACACACGTTTTTATTGTTGCTGCGCAGGACTAATTGATCCACTTGCCGTCAACCAATCGAGCTATAAACTTGGTAGATAACAGGGCAGATAGCAGATATTATAATACCTATCGATAACTATGAATCGAAACAAAGTCTTCAATTAGTAACCGATAACAATGCATTCTAATAAGTTTTGGGACAAAATAAAGTTAGTTCACGGCACGGAATCGATGATTTTCTTCGTAGCAGTCAAAGATTATGAAAAATCAATCTGAGCTTTAAAAAAGTTCCAAATCGGCAATGAATGTAAAAGATTTATATTAAAAACCTTTTTATGGACAAATTTTTCGAATTTCAGATCTCTCCACTTCCTTCCTGGGAAAAAGTTTAAAATAGTTGATTATTCCTGGGGAATCCAAAAGGATAATTCTTCAAGCAAGCTGCAACCCAAATATGATGTAAACTAAAAAACATTTTAAGCATCACTATCATTGCAACAGGATTATGCACTTTTACCTTCGAATTCAAAAGGTATATCACTAATCTCGCAGTTTATTCATCAACTTCTTTTTTACACAAACAAACAACATTTACCCTTGAGTGACTTGGCGAATATTAATTCTGCATACAAGCAACAAGACCACAATTCCTGTGTTATGAACATTTGAAAGTTCCGTTTCCGAAATACCTTTTAATCATCGTGTTTCCATAGCTGTTGAAGATCGTGACTAGCCAAAGTTCGGCGAATTTTTGATAGAAATACAATATAAAAATGGTCACAGGTCCATAGCCAGACAAGGCTTAGGTTAGACAAGTGTGGAGCCACCGAACCGTGCAATTTTGATCCGGATTAGCGAGTGCTGGAAAAAATACTGTTTCTGAGAAGTTATTCAACCATCGCGAGGTAGTAATGCATTTGTTCTTAGTATTTTAAGGGAAAATAATACATTTAATTTACCTTGGAATTATGAATATGCTATTGCATCAGGTAAACACCATTTGCACCATAATCTTTCACATTGTTTCATCAAAAGTGAAAGAGTTTAAAAACAAGAGTGTCCTTCCCCTTGCTAGGATGAAACATTTTTTCTTAATAGCTTTATATAATATGCAAGTGAACTGTGAAAGTCAACAACAATTTCGTTTTCCCTGAACAAAATTACTATTCCAATGTCGGAGTTGCTTTTTCAGAACTAAGCTCTTAGAAACATATTTTTGTCTGTAAAAAAAAAGAAGAAATGTGTTGATAAAACGCTTTTATTGGTTTCATAAGAGAATTCGGTATAGTATAGTCTTTAATATAAATTTATTTTCTATAGTTCTCTTTATAATATTTAAAGCGCAATGAATTTGCATTTGACAACAATCTTATACACAAATGCAGAGGGTATCAACATATGGGTAAAAAGAAATGCAAGCATGCATGTTTCAACATGCAAAACTCGTTACACATAATCAACGGTTACATCCCAATCAATTACTTTCTAGTACGGACTATTTCAAATTGAAAAGCCTTAACCAATTTTATACCTTTTTTTTTTATTTTTTTATTAAAATGCATAAATGTCGAATATATACTTACTTAAATTTCACAATATTATTATTAATTTAAATTTCTAATAATATATTTAGTATATTTCTCTGATCTGATATCTGTATCAGATACAGATTAACTACTAACTGCAATTTTACTGAACAATATGGAGTATTTAGACTGCGTGGGAAAACATTTTTATACGAAAAAGTTACTAAAACATAACTAAAAATTTTCCATATTTAAATATATATATTCATAAAATTTAATAAATTACGAATTTATCGTTATATCCTAATAGTCATTCTTACTTCTACCAACGTGTATAATCCATTCAAGCAATAATAGGCCCCGAAACTCCTGATAGTTGCTCTGACAAGACTAGGCTTCTTTCCTTCTTTCAATTTCTTGAGTTCTTTCTCCCATTCTCTGAAATTGAAAGAAACATCAACGAATTTGAATTTTACTTAGGGAGTGACGGGAATAATTTCTTTTCTATGAAAAACTGTTACCATTCATGATTTTTAAGCTTAATTTTCAAATACTAGAGGAAAAAAAAGGGGGGGGGGGGGGAATACTATTGCAATTACTCACAAAATCTTTTAAGTTTTCATTTGAAAGTAGGGACTTTGCTAAATTTATTAATGTTATTTAAAAGATTTTCCATAACAACTTCACTCCCGTTTAAGATGTATAGTTATATAATTTTCATACATACTTTTGTAGTTTGTCCCCGATAACTTCAGATGAATCAACCGTTGGACAGTCATAGATGTCATCTACTTTGAGGTTCCCCTTCCTGCCTTTCATAAAAAATGGAAGCAGCCACCTGCAAGAATTGAGTTTCTTTATTATCATAATACATTTGTGATAAACTTATTCAGAATACAGGGTGGCCACAAAATTCAGAAAAAAATTCCATGATTTTGCGGCAAATTTTTGTTCAGATTTTCCCAACTTTTCTAGATGTGTGATCAAATAGAACATGTATGCTGAAAAGATAATATACCAATAATTAAAAAATAGTTTTGGCGATAATGAAAAATTTAAACCATTCCGTAATGTTAAACTTTTAATGACTACCGTCACAATTCTCCGGGTAAATGGTACCAAAATACGTATGAACGGGGAAACGTGTCTTCAGAAGAAAGAAAATTTCCCTGATTTTCGTGAAATTTTAAAAAGTTCTCTGACATTTCCCAGAATCAGAAAGCTCCCTGACATTTCCCCGATTTCCAGGTTCTGTGGCTACTCAAAATAATAAGTATCGAAGGGCCCTCACAGCTTCGTAAAATTTGTCCGTATTTGTCTAAAGACACCAAAAGTCAAAACCTCAAGACACCAGATTGACGCCTCCTAAGAAGTTCGAAAGTCGAAATGAAGTATGAGGCCAAAAGAAACTACGTCTTCAAAATTACTGCCTACACTACACAGGTGTGCTACCTCATCAAACCAAGCAACTGCACTCAAGTTGACACATAAGGGGACTGGTGCATCCCAACACAGAAAATTTTACAGGCTGGTCTTTCTTAACAGTCACAGGAATATTAATCCATAGAAAGATCCATTTTTAAAAATTCCTTGCATAAGCTGGTTTATGCGCTCAACGACCTATACAATAACGACTAATCATGCCGGGACCTACAGCTTAACGTAAATTCTGAACCACAACAAGCAACCATATCTAACCCGGGATTCGAACCCGGCACGTTTGTCATGCGAAGCCAGAGTGCTAACCTCACAGCCAGGGCCCTTGCATAAGAGTTTTACACATTAGAAGAAATAGTTTTCAAAACTCAAAACTGTATACAAGTGTTTCCTTCCGGGTGATTACCGGTAGTTATGTTTTACTTGGGATTGGCAGAGTTCCGGCCCTGGCAATTTGATGGTTGTGACTGTCGGAATCCCAACGCGGGAGTGTCAACAACGAATGATTAGAATATCAGTTTTCAAAAGAGTAAAAATGTAGGTCGTAGGAGTTGTCCCTTGCTCTGGAAATTACCTTGTGGCCGACGTGAAGCAATTTAACTTTAACAAATCGAATTGATGTCATTGCCTATTCTGCTTTTTTGATTTCATTAGATGCTAGCTTAATTAGTGGTTTCATCAAAGAGTTTCAACCTAGTTCCATACATCCAGGTGTAATTCAGTATTTTCGTTTCGACATAGTGTGTGGTTGCCGTCTCTAGTGCAAGTTTTTGGTTTTCTGTCAAAATGTGGTTTAGTTAACAGTGTGTATGTTTTATCGAGATTTACTAACGTGCGCATATGGATTATCTTGATTCAAACCAGAATGTGCCAGACCTCATTGGAGTTCGGTGTGTTTATTTAGTTTGTAGTTAAGAAGGAGCATTGGTAAATAAATGTGTGTAATATTATCAAAAAATGGAATTATTTAATATAAAAATGGTAATCATAGATAACATCAACAATCGGCAAAGGGGGTCTTTTGCGTTTCATTTATGAGTTTGGCGTTTGAATTAATTTTTAATATTTGTTACCTTTTTCACATGTTCAATTGTTAGATGTGTGTTTGTTCTCACTTAGACGCAAATGGGGACCCTTACTGCTTCTGTACCAATATTTCTTTTGCGTTTAAGTTATGAGTTTGGTTTTTGAGTGAACAATAATTGTTTTTGTTGCAACATTTTATTATTTCCGTTTTGAATGTTTAATTTCAAAGGTAATCGAAATTGTCTTTGATATTGATTTAGTAATTGGTTCATGGGGGAGGAAAAAATGCAAAATTATATCTTCTAACGGTTAAAGGCATATCGAAATTGTCATTAATATTTCAATAACATCAACAATTGGTTATGAGGGTTGTGCTTCGAAGATCGCGCAGAGAGCGCTTTTGGGGGTTGGCGAGCGTTAGCGAGTCAGGGAAAAAGCTCACTAGTGTTATAAAAATAAACAATACAACAAGAGAAGATGATGAACAGTTATATTAAGTTAATTTTTGTAGACAATCTAAACTGACTGGAAGATTTTTTTTAAGCCAGACATAAAAGATAAAGAGTTACTTGTGCAGAAATAACATTTCAAAGTGTCTTTAAAAGTCATTGACAACTACGTCCACTAAGAGAGTACGATAGATGTGGTATTTCAGTGTTGACATTAATCATTATACTTGTTGAGTGTTCCTCCAAATGTTCAATGTTAATCCTAACTATTCAGTGAAAATACATTTATGACTTATGCTGGTTTGCAGTGGTATTTCACATAGGTTCAACATGCTCCTCCTGGAGATTCAAACTACTCCACCCAATAGACCCCATTGTACAGTACCCCCCCCCCAAAAAAAAAACCAGAACAATGGCTATATCTTCGGTTCTAATTATCGTAGAATCTTACGGTTTGCACCAAAATGTTTTGCATACTATTTTCTATATATCTGATGTAATTTCTTTTTCTTGAGGGACCGTTTACTAAGTAAAAGTAACGCTATCTTCGAAAATTTCAATACGAACCCTTATTTTTTATCATTTCATTCGATTCAGAATACATCATTTACTCTATATACCAAATTTCAATGCATTATGTTGAAAAGTACGTCACTTATGAGCGAAAATGTTTCGACCATTTTTTGACCGATCTTCAGGGAGAATTTCCATAAAACGAAAGGTATTTTTAAGGTTCTACTTCACAGAGGGAGAAATCGAACGGCCAGTGAGGCGTTTCACGACGTTATAAAATACAAATATTCTAAAATTGCATAGATACTACTTGGGTTTATAGTGACATGTTTAAGATTAATACAAAAATAGCAAGTAAACGCAAAAGTAACATAATTTATTTACAACGTTAAAGATGTGCATTCTTCACACGAAATAAATAAAATATCGAAAACTGTAATTGCAGAAGTATAACGTATACTACTGATAATTAGAAAATTAATAAATATAAAATGTAGGCATTAGTAAACAGTATTCAGCAAAGTGTGATTATTTTACAGAAACATTTCACTATAAACAAAAATGTAACTTGATCGTTGAAATTATTTATAAAATGAAAAAATCACCTGATTCAATAACATTTTTAAAGGATAACTTATTGAAATTGCTTACAAAATGTGGTTTTAAATAAATATAATTTAAGGAAGTAAATTTTTTTTTAAAAAAGGACACTGTTGAAAACCACACAAAACATATATTCCACGATTCCAAACACGTTAGACAGATTAAAAATATACATACAAAAAATAAAACTACTTTGTTTGTATAAAATAATATATATATTTTTTTTGTAATCTCAAGAAATTCTGTTCCGATTCACCCCGCTGTTCCTATTCACCCTATTTTACGATAATTGAACGTTGTGCGATTTTCCACACCTCTAGTTAACCTTGTATTAATCTTTGATAGTTTTCAAAAGTCGTCTACTATACGGTCCCTTAAAGTGAGCGTTTTTTACATTTTCGCTAAAAAATCGAGAACTAAAAGTCAAAATGAAAAGAAAAAAATTGTGGTGGGGTTTCAGACCATGGTGAAGCTAATGAAAGCAAAAAAAATATATGTTTCTATTCCAAAATTTTTTAAATTGTTTTATTAATTAATAATTAGTTATTAAAAAAGAAATTGATGCAAAAGTTGATTGCTATTTATATTTGGCCATTTACAAACTATCTTTTGAAAAAAAAAAAAAAAACTACTGAAATATATCAATTATTTAAGTATTTATGGCCAAAAAACCAACTTTTTTATTTAACATTAATTTATCATTTTCGTTTTACCATTTAAATTACAAACCATTCATTAGAAAATTACGAATTTTTGTATTTCGCATTCTTTTTTAATGCTGAATCCAAATATGGAATAATATTATGAGGTTGCTATTGAACTTTTTAAAGTTTGGTTCTGTTTTAATATGTAGATGACCCCTCATGATAAAAAAAAAACCTGCATACAATTAGTACAGGAGATATAGGCAAAAAATAGGCTATAGGTGGAACTAATTCCAATAGAAGCGGCGATTGAATTTTTGAGCTCGTGGAGGATATCTTTTTGACATACTAAAAGTCTAGAAAAATCTGAACGTGCAAAATGCGTTTTTTGGCCGCCATCTTGGATTTTTTTTGTAAAAATCATAAAAAGTCATGTGTGGTACCAAATTACAGAAAATTTTATGCTGAAAAAGATTATCATTTTGGTTTTAAAAAGTACAAATAATTAGCAAAATAGTGACCAAAAAACTAAAAGCTTATGCAGTGTTAAAAATCCTTTTTATTAATAAATAATAAAAGAGTTTTATAATACGAATGCATCATATGCATTTTGTCAATATTTTTCATCTTACATAAGAAAAAAGCTATATCTATTACTATTCTTTTGAAATACTTTGTTCCTGTGCACTATTTGTGCAGTCTCTACCATCAGAACAGTTACAACCTATCTCGGTACATTCCAAGCCATTACGTCGACACATACATATACCACTACCACACTGTTCATTTGTATACGTTTTCCATGTGCAGCGGACCTTGTTCAACAATAACTCTGGTGCAGGGCTCATTTCACACGTTATGGGCTGTAGTTGGTCTCCTACTTTTTCCAACCCTACACTTGACAATATTAGTGTTCATAGTTTTCCAACAATAACATTGTAAATTTACGCGGAGAAGATGATAAACAGCAGCATCTTCTGTAGGTGGTAGTCTTACCATATTAAATTCACTTCCACCGTACAATGATATCAATGCTTTGGTACCAATACCTGTAAGTTCTTTTCTGATCCAAACAGAGTAGTACAAATATTAAATTCCTTACATTTCTAAAAATGTCTATGTGCTGCCTATTTACTTTTACCAAATAAAGAGATTATGATATCGCATCTAGTTAAAGCATGTGAAAAGAGAATAATTTTGTATCCCTTATCCTTAGCACATGTTGCACCTTTAATGTTAAATTTTTTAACGCCGGAAGTAGGAGTCAAACAAATATTTTGTGTATTATGGTAAATCAAAAGTACAAAGATATCGATGTCCTCAGCAACAACCGTTACACGCATTTTTTCTGCTAAGGTCAGTGCTGTTTTCACTATAACTGTATCAGTATCATCTGTAGCATGAATCACAGTGTGACCATTCTCTTCCATGTGTTTTTCAAGCCTTGTAATAAAGGATTGTTTACTTTTTTTTATTAGAAAAAAAAGGGTCCTTTGCCAAATAGATAACTCTCGGTAAATTTCACTGTTACTGATGATTGTTTTTGTGCTTATCTGATGCTCTATATTCTTTGTTCTGGAGATGATATAGCCACCAAATACTATTGTCACAACTTGATATTGCTTATAGCAAAATGATTGCTATATAGTTGTAATACATTTGAAAATTTCCCAGTTTTTGGCCATGGTTCAGTGAAATTAACAGAGAGCTCTCCACTTCTTATTAGCAAAGAACCCTTTCTTACCAATAAAAAAATATACAGTCCTTTATAACCATGCTTGGAAATCACTTAGAAGAGAATGGCCACATTATGATTCATGCTACAGATGATACTGACACAGTTATAGGGAAAATAGCACTGACCTTAGCATAAAAAAATACATGTAACAGTTGTTGCTGAATACACCCGTGTCTTAGTACTTTTGATTTACCATAATACTTTGCAGTCTTCTACTTCCAGCAATAAAAACCGTAATATTAAATCCGTGCAACATGTTCTTGACGATAAGGGATGCAAAATTATTCTCTTTTCACATGCTTTAAACGGGTGCGATACCACAAGCTCTTTATTTAGTAAAAGTAAATCGACAGCATATAGACATTTCTGTAAATGTAAAGAATTTAATATTTGTGCTAGCTACTCTGTTTGGATAAAAAAATTCTAACATAAACGAACTCACAGATATTGGTATCATTGTACGGTGGAAATCCAAAGACTGAGAATCTGAACCTACTACATTAAAATATCTACTTGAATAAAATCACAACTGCCAAAAGTGAATTTAATATTGCAAGATTGCCACCTACAGAAGATGCTGCTGTTTACCATCTTCTCCGCGTGCATTTACAATGTTATTGTTGGAAAACTATGAACATTAATATTGCCAAGTGTGGGGTTGGAAAAAGTAGGAGACCAACTACAGCCCATAACGTGTGAAATGAGCCCTGCACCAGAGTTATTGGTGAACAAGATCCGCTGCACCGGATACAAATGAACCGTGTGGCAGTGGTAAATGTACGTGTCGACGTTATGGCGTGGAATGTACCGAGATAGGTTGTAACTGTTCTGGTAGAGATTGCACAAATAGTGCACTGAAAGAATGTATTTCAGAAGAATAGTAATAGATATAGCTTTTTCCTTATGTAAGATGAAAGATATTGAAGAAATGCATGATGCATTCGTATTATAAAACTATTTTATTATTTATTAATAAAAAGGATTTTTAACACTGAATAAGCTTTTGGCTTTTTAGTCACTATTTTGATAATTATTTGTACTTTTTAAAACCAAAATTATAATCTTTTTCAGCATAAAATTTTCTGTAATTTGATACTACACATGACTTTTTATGATATTTAATAAAAAAATCCAAGATGGCTGCCAAAAAACGCATTTTGCACGCTCAGATTTTTCTAGACTTTTAGTAGGTCAAAAAATTATCCTCCACGAGCTAAAAAATTCAATCCCCGCTTCTGTGGGAGTTAGTTCCACCCAAAAACCTATATCTCCTCTACTAAATTATTAAAAACCTTCCACGATTTACAACGGTACCTTTTGTTTGTTATTTCAACAATTAGAACAAAAGATATAGTCATCGTTCTGATTTTTTTTGGGGGTACTGTACCATTTCATGCAATACTTTAAAAATAAGTTTATTTTTGAACATAAAATATTTTATATTTTCAATAGCATACCTGCCAACATTAGCATTTTCAAATTAGTACAATTTTTACGAAACAAATATTTGCATTCCTATGACTCATGGAAAGTCAAATAGCGACAATATTTATGAATGTAATATAGAAATAATATAAATTCTATTACAAATGCAAAAAAAAAAAAAAAAATTAAAAAAAATTGCATAGTATTAAATTGCTCTCAAACATAACAAATTGTTACATTTTAGCACAAAATGGAAATTATAAAATAAAAAACTTGGATTTAAAAATAAATCAAATTTAAACTTTACGATGAAATCTCTGATGAGGTTTAAGATTTAGTCTACATTACACCTAAATAAAACATGCTTTATGACACAAAAACTCTAGTGAAACATACAATGAGTTGGTGGTATTCAAAGTGTTTAATCACACGCACAAATATCAATTATGCAGGCTTTCGAATTCGTATTATTACATTTGATGTTGTCACTGTGCTTTTTAGAATTGATATGAACTTCGACATCAGTAAATCCTCCATGAGAAATCTTAATATCAGATGCATAGATAGAGCAGAATGCAAAATTTGTTTCTTTGTTTGAATTTCTGATGATTAGAAGTAAACCGCTTGGTTTGAAGTAAACTCCAAAAAAACTTGATATTTTCTGGAATTTTACACCAGGATTGTTTAACTTGGATATTTTAAAATAAATAATTAAGACTAACAAAGAAGCTGAAAACCGAAAGTGCTTTAATCTCTAAAGTCCGAGAAAACGAAACAGTCGTTCGGTGAGTGCCGCTAAAACAATTGAAAACGGCGGCGTCGCGATTTAGTGCGCAGCGTTGGAGTACGGTCCAAAAGAAGAATAAAAAAAAACTAAACCACTTTCAGTTTTCTACTTTATTAATCTCTAAAGTTCAAGACAACGAAACAGTTGCTTGGTTCGCCAAATCCCGTCGGCAACACAGATGAAAACAATGAATTTCCGGCGCCGCGCTTAAGTGCTTTTATTATATACGCGCAACATTATTGTACGGTCCAAACAGAAGGAAGAACCAAAATCTAAAGCATTTTTGGTTTTCAGATTCTTTGTTAATCTCTTAAGTCTGAGGCAAAGCAATAGTTGTTTGGTTCGCCAGGTCCCTTTGCCAACACAAATGAAAACAATGCATCCCCGGCGCCGTGTTTAGTGTGCTATTATTTACGCGCAAGTCCAGTACTATTATTTAGGTTTTGGAGTCCAGTCCAAAAGAAAGTAGAATTAAAAAACTAAAGCACTTTCGGTTTTCTGCTTCATTATTAACCTGTAAAGCCAGAAAAATCGAAGCAGTGGTTTGGTTTGCCATATCTAGTCGGCAACAGAAAAGAAAACAATGCCTCCTCGCCAACGCGCTTTAGTGCTGAACATATGCGCAATCTTGGAGTGTGAATAAATATTTTGACGGACGCGGCAGCTTTGAAAAATCGTTTCGGTTTCGTTGGTGACTTGAAAAAATTTATAAAAAAAAACAAAAAAAAAAACGAAAAGTACCGTGAAATCCGTACGATTTTTTTAGCTGTTCGTACACCCGTACAAAATAGTAAAAATCCGTACATTGTACGGATGATTCGTACAAGTTGGCAGGTATGCAATAGCCTCTTCAACGTGCCCCATCCTCCCCTACCACATCGAAAATCATTCTTATTTTGCTTAGAATGTAAAGAAATGCTAGTATACTGGTCCGCTGGGCCAAAAGTGACCAAATGACCAAAATAGTTCGAAGATCGACTTTGAATCTGCTTTGGATGAGTTGAACTAAATCGGATTGCCAAATATGTCATAAATTGACTAAGAATGACAGTTATAGAGAGAGAGAGAGAGAGAGAGATGTAATAGAAATCCTTTTTTAGAACCGACAGTTAAATTAATTCCTCTTTCCAAAGCACAAAACCCTCTTTAATCAATTCATTCAACAACTTATTTAGGATAACTTCCCACGCCAATTTAATGTGTGAGATCTTTGCGGAATCAGCAGTCTTGTTAGTCATTTCCCATAATTAGTATTCCGTTCTGGCGCCAATATACTTGCCTTCTCACTACAATGTTTATAAATTACATTTGCTGAATCAGTGATTCCCACGATTTTTAACGACGCTGTTCTCTGTTCGACATAACTATGTATGACATTCTATTCCCTGTCAGTATGTTGTAAAGACGTAACTTTAACGCTCTCTCTCTCTCCGGTCCATTCGGTTTATATCTTAATAAATGTGTTTTATTGTTAAAAATGGACTCTTCACTATATATATATATATATATATATATATATATATATATATATATATATATATATATATATTTTTTTTTTTTTTTTTGCATTTCTCCACGTTTTGCAACATCCTGATTTCAAAAAAGTGATCTAGACAAAATGTATGTCTGTGTGTGTATGTGGTCAGCATAGCTCCCGAACAAATTGACCTACGATGTTCAAATTTGGTATGAGGGTTAGTGGTGGTCATGGGACCTACCATTAAGGTTTTCATCAAAATTGCGCATGCACATAAGGTAGCTGCCATTGAAAAAATCATGTTTTTCAATGATTGCTAAAAAACGACTCTAACGATTTTGATAAAAATCGCTGTGGTATTGCCTCTTAAGGTGTTCTAAACACCCCACCTCCAAAATTCCCGTAAAAATGTTTTAATGGCGTAAAAAGTTGAAAAAGGAATGCCTTCAACACAGAGCTCTATTTCCTTGAGCATACCTCATCAACGATCGTTTTTTCTTTTCCTCTCAGTTTCGCTTATAATAAAGAATAATATAAATAGGATAATAAAAAATATCGCCAAACTAGCCATTTATTCTAAAGGAAGGATGAAAATATACAAACGGTAAATGACACAAATCCACGTCAGTATTATAGTGTAATTAAAAGTTGTGCGGTGTTCCACATGCCTATAGTTTATTTGGTGATCCATCACTCTTTTATTTTCAATGAGGAAGGGTGTAGACGATTTCACTTTTCTGGCCCCCAAAACTTGCATTTTTTAAAAGTGAACCAAGTTGGTGATAAATATTACTTAAGTGACGTTTTAAATTATTAAAATGAACAGAAAATTAAGACATATCTATTATTCAATATATTTCAGTAGCGAATATAATGAAAACTTTAAATAAAAAATCTTTTGCTGCCTTGCATTCACCCTTATTTCAATCTTCACCCTTTATGCAAACTGGTACCCATGTTTATTAGTGTTTCAAAAATAAAACAAGTGATGCATAAAAATATATCTCATGAAAATAATCGCTCAATTCATTTTATCATCTTAAATACAGAACAACCTAAGGTACGTTTCTGGAACGTTACGTCGAACTAACGGCGAATTTAAAAAAAATCCATCTTTGTTTATGAGTATTACCTTTGAGAGGAAAATATACTTTTGTTGACATAGTCATCAGGTAGATAGGAAGACGAAATTCTTTAGGACTATAAACATTGAATTAAATAGTATTGCAGAATCATACATTACGGTTAAGGTTAAACTAAAGCATCTACCTAATATTCAGCAGTTCAAACTGGGGAATGTACAACAAGGTTCTTGAAGAATACAGGTGGAAGTACAAGAGATTGAGTGATTGTTTGAAGAGATAGAGTATTTATAAAGTGTATAATCAACGAACCCAAGTAGAACTTTGTGAGTGATTTCAGGTATGGGGCAATATCTTGTAACAAGGTAAAGAATTCGGTAATCGATTATATTCTTTCCCGTCCATATTTTTAAAATCAGGTATGCATTTCTCAGTGTTTATTATTTAAAAAAAAAATAATTATGCATTTATTTAATTGCGATTTTCGCGATAATGAGTTGTTTGGTCTTTCAGAAATACTCGCAAACTCTGTAGTGATGTAATTGCGAAAAAGTGAGAGACAGAAAGAACCGACAAGTTCTTTCTGTCTCTCACTGTTATGTGACACGTATAATGATTTGCAGTTATATCATTTCAAAGTTATTGAATCTTTTCTGAAAGGTCCTGTCCGATCAGCGTCAAAAGTGTAGCATTATCGCTTATTGTTGACTCAACCCTTACGCTTATTTTGACAAATCTAAAAGCTGCATTTACTAGATAAAAAAATATTACGCAATATTTCTTCAAAAATAATCATTTAATGATACCAATTTTTAATGATCATTAAATGCTACACTTTCAGTTTGTGTAAAAAAAAAAAAAAAAAAAAAAAAAGCGCATGTTCATGGGATGCGAATCTTTTGGAATGAATTGTTTTTCAACTTGTTGAACCAGCAATTTGACGAAACTGTTTTCACAATTACATACACATGATAAGTGGGATGATATTATCTTAAGAAATATTGAAGGGAAGAAAAACTTTCGATTCAGAAATAGTGTCTTAAAACGGTCAAAAACGCTTTAACATTAAAAAAAAAAAAAAAAAAAAAAAAATGACTTTAAAAAAATAATCCAGTTCATTGCATGTGTCGTACTGGCAAAATAGAAACTCGAACTGTTTGATGTAACCAATTGCAGACCCTCAGAATTTAATAAATATCAATTTACATTGCAATTGGCAACGAATATATCTCTCGATTCATTTATGAGTGGTAATATTTTCTTGAGGAATGTTTGTAAAATAACATTTAAAAACAGCGTAAAACTAATGCAAGCAGTATTGTGCAGCAAGCAGTACCACAATGTTAACTATTGTGGATGGAGAAACATTTCTCTTGCCACAAACTCATGAAAATGTCAAGCAATCATAACTATTGCAACACTAAACAGTCCTCTCCAGGAAAATAAAGAAAAGCTCCGACATTTCACAGGATATAAAAGGGGAAAAAGTTTACAACAAGCCTAGATTTAAAGTTATTAGCAATGATACCTCTTTCAAACAGTTAGGAATGCATACATAGCATACTTTTTCAATTTTTACATGTCTGCTCGGAAACCCTATTTCATCATTATTTATGGGTATCAAATTATGGGTACCAAAAAGCAAGGAAACATTGTTGTATTGAAACATTGAGTATTTTAATGCATATAGATGTGTTTTCCATCCCCAAGATAGACAGTTACATAATATTCTAAGCATGCTAATATTCAATTAATAAAGGTTCGTCTCAGACGACTTCATATTGAAGGTTTTTAACAATTTGTATTTTTATCAAAAGTACCTTACTAAAAACCAAGGTATAAATGACTTATTAAGTTAATTATTTATATTTATGACTAGCATGTTGAAAGACATAGAGCTTTACTTTTAAGAAAAAGTAGAACAGATGTAGTATAAGGCATTTTTCATTAAAATATCATAATTTAGCGCAAAAATCAAAAACACGGTAACTAAACGAAAATTAAAACATTAATGATCAGAAGTTAAAATATAAATATTAGGGGTGCCTAAAATTTAAATATTAGTTACCCTGTGACGACGCTAATATCTTGCAAGATGCCTTGATGTCTTCTTTGAAAGCTGTGCGGATTCCCAAGAGAACTATTGGAAGTATTTCCGACCATTTAGTGTTCTCGTGTGCCTTTATGGGTGATTTTAATTGCATATATTGTATATACATATATTGTACTTTTGTCATTCCATCTCTGTCACTGGGGAAGGGTGGGGGGGGGGGGGATAACTCTGTGACAAAGATAATATCTTAAATCGTTTTCTGATGTGAGTTGCCTTGGCAACGGTAGAACAAGAAAATGTCGACGACTAAGCAAGCTAGTTAAATAAAGATTTACTCTGAAACCTTCTGATATGGTGTCAATTCCATAACTCGTTTAAATAACGCGTAAATGTATCGCCAATTCTAAATATAGGAAGTATAAATTATTTGAAGGTTGTTAGTTTGGATTAGATAGGTCTGCAATTTGGCAGTTTTTATCTGGTACACGGCTAACAGAATAGCACCAAATCAAGTTGAAATATAATAATAAAATTAAATTAAATATATCTGAAAATAAAAACCGCTACTAGAAAGAACATTTATCTGAAGAAAAACACCAAATAAAATCGCGCCAAAGAAATGTCTTATACTACACCTGTACCAAAAAAGTTTTGTATTCTTAAAATTTTTAGTACACCGAAAAAAAAAGTAGAAACCCTTACCAACTTCATAATCACGACCAAAATAAAGCACCAAAGAAATAAAATCGCAAGTGAAATACTAGGCTGGTGGTGTAAATTGTAAAATAGTCCAATGTAAATAGTAAAACATGTATAATACAAAAAAATGCATTCCAATCTAGATTAAATAATATGGAACTTGATACATAGTACAAAAACACTACACTAAAAATAAAAACAATCAAAAGAAGGAATTTTGATATTCTGGATATTATAGGAAACGTATAAATAATTACATGAAGATAAAAAGAAAAATTAACAAATGTCGAAATGATTTGAAAGTTTTTGGTGAATTTCAATAACATTAGCCATTATGTTTACATTCAGAATAGTATGAAGCATTATGCATTAAAACGCGCATGCGCAGAGCGTCGATTAACAGTAAATATGTATAATGGAATTTATAATAATACTCGTTCTGCTTATCGGGCAGAAGATTGTAATGTATAAAAGTAATCAGAAAAATAAGGGGGACACATTAAAATGACTTTGGATTTTATTCTGGTGTAATAAAAAATATAGTTTACCATTCCAATAATTTTTTTTTAATGTCATTAAATTTTCATGAAAGCAACTTTTAATCGAATTTAAAAGTTGTTTTCTACAATCTCCATGTACTAGAGCTTCTATGTACCAAATTTCGTACCTCTATGTGCAAAACTGTGGATTTGTATAAGGGTCAGACGAACAGACAGATCAGTTTTATATATATATATATATATATAGAGAGAGAGAGAGATCTAAATATTCAATTACACTAACATTTTGAATGCAATTTCTTTGTTACAATTTCAAATCAACTTTGAAAGTAACGAAGAATTTTGTTGAATTGATTTTTTTTTCTAAACTTGTCTTTAATAAGCTGTAACATTAATTATCTTTAACTCGTTCAGTCTTCTTAAGTTTCTATTTACACCAAGGATAAATTTATGATTTTTTTCTGGTAGATTTCACAAGCGTAATAAAGCTCTGTATTGGTAAACCAAAGTTTATTTGAAGTAAAAATATAAGATCGAAAATATTTATCTGTTGAGTAATAGACTGAAGAACCAAATTGACACAAATTCATAAATTGTGTCATTATAATAACTTTTCTTGTGAAATAAAATACTCAAATAACCCTTTCTTCATGACATACTGATCTATAACCATAATTGGTAATCATGATTTACCAAAATAAACGATACTTTAATAATTTCCAAGCAAACTGATGACTTAACATTAAAATAATTTCATATTTGAACTCTTCCCCCCCCCCCCCATGCAGATATGGATTGATTTAATGTTAATACTTTGTAAAATCTTGTTATAAAATATTGAGTTTTATTAACTACAGAAACATTAATTTCAATTTAAAAATTTTTTGTAATTAATTACACAGGCCAGCAAAATTTGTGTCATGGAGTGTTTGCAAATGTAATGACTGAATTTTATATTTTTTGGTACGCTGTTTTCAAATATGACATCCATTTTTCTCTATCACTTAAGGATTTTTCACAAAATGTGCCTGAATATATGGGAAAGAAAGCTTACTGTACATATTCTGGGGAAAAGAAGATATTTTCAAGAGTTTTATTTACATATTAATTAATATATTAAACAATTGGAAATGATTTGCTAAATGTATATTAATTAAAAATTATGTTAATTAGAACAGTTAATGGTTACCATTGTTTAATACATCCTGGATTCATATATCCTTAATGCTTTCTTTTCCTTTTTCCTTTAAAGCTCATTTTGGCACTTATAATCTGTTGTCCATCTACCTTGGTATCTACGCTCCACCTCCTTGATATCTTGGTGAAATCTTTCACTTTGTTCTTCACTAATTGCACCAAGATTTTCGAGAAAGTAATCCAAATGCAAATTTAAAAAATGCACTTCCAAACTCATTGAATAACCCAAGTCATTGAATTCCATTAACATGTTTTGAAAGATAGATTTATAGTTGTGGTTCTCTAAGGTTCCAGAACAATTTTGTGATGACTCCCTTTGAAGATCTCCATGCCTCTTTTTTAAACAAAAACATTTTACTTTCAAACACTTCGTCTTTTAAAATGTTTCGGAATAAATGGACCTACGAAAACGCCTTCCTTTATATTTGCTTTCGGCAGCGCTGGAAACATGTTGCTTACATATTTAAAGTACTCATCTCTTTATAGAGCTTTAACAGATTGTTTCATCAAGCTAAGCTTGATGTAAAGCGGAGGCAACAAGACTTTTCTCGGATCAACCAAACTTTTCTTTACTACATTTTGCTTTCCTTTGCGACCACTCCTTTTTGATTCAGTGATTCTTTTATCCCTACTCCAATAGTCACACAAGAAGCAAGGGTACTTGGTGTATCCAGCTTGTTGTCCAAGAAGCATGGAAAGCACTCTTAAATCACCGCTAATCATCCATCCATGTTCTTTATATTTCAAAAGGGTAAAGATAAAAGCTAAATTTTCGCAAGATTCTTTCAGGTACACAGAATGCCTTCATTGCACTGAAGAATAATTGCTGCCATTATATAGAAGCACTGCTTAGAGGCTTCTTTTTGAGGAGTCAATAAAGAGCCTCCATTCGTTCAAGCTGTACTGTATATTAAAATTCTCCATCAATCCAGTGACATTGCTATAGTAAGCCAAGCCACTATCATGAGGAAAGTATGGAACGAAATCTGCTTCTCCCTTTCTGAACCATGAGAAAGAGGTACAAAGAACCAATAAATTCTTTTGCAGGCAGATTCTCGTATTTAGACACATGAATTAAGTTGAAAATTGTTGGGTTTTTTTCCCACCAGAGACAGAAAAAAATCTAGTTTTCTCCAATGAGGACGAGTTACGGCACTGTATGCTTATCCTCTTCCTTAATTAACACAGTTGATTGATTGCTATGAGAATCAAAATTTTCAATTTCTGAAATTTTTAATTTTTTGAAAAATTGGCACGACATGGAATTTTTTTCTATTTTTCCTGAAATCAGCGTCCAAAAATCTATCAATATCAGCTATTGGTTTTTAAACACTTTCTTGGTTGCAGGCTTGTGTTATTTAAATATATGATTGGTTTGATAGCTAAAAATGAATTACAATTAATTTTATGAGTCTAAAACTACATAATATAACAACCGCATAATAAAGAAATAGAAAATAAATTCAATTAAACACTTAAAATCCTCAAATGCAATTATTCGTCGGCAGGATTATTTGCAAGGGGTTACATCCCATCACATAAAAGCGGCCCAAACAGACCCGGTGCCAGGTAACTAAAGCTTTCGTTCAAACCGTGATTTTTACTTTGAATTACCCATATGTTTACATAGGGTAATGAAAGTATAGCATTCGGTATAGCATTCAGGATAGCATTCGGTATAGCCTTCGGTCGAAAGTATAGCAAAAAAAAAAATTCGATCTGTTTTGCATTTTTCTATCCTGATTTCAAAACAGTGGCCTAGAAAAAAATATGTCTGTGTGTACGTGGTCAGCATAATTCCCCAAAAAATTGACCAACGATGTTTAAATTTGGTGAGCGAGTTGGTAGTAGCCATGGAACTTACCATTAGGGTTTTCATTAAAAACGCGCATGTGCATAAAGTTGAAATCATGAAAAATCATGAAAAAATCTGAGTTTTCAGCACTAACGATTTTGATTAAAATCCCTATTCTAATGCCTCTTTAAGGTGTTCTTATAGTTCTTACACTTCCGAAATGCGATAAAAGCTTAAAAAGTTGAAAAACTAGTGCCCTTAACACAGAGCTTTCTGCCCTTGAGCATCGCTCATCAACGATTGATTTTTTTTTCTGTTTCACACACAAGAAAGGAAAATGTATGTCTATTGAATAACATCGCCAGTTTCGACATTTTGCTGGAGTTTTTTCTTTCGCCCATGTAAAAATTATTGCCAATAATATCAATAAAGATGACGAAAAATTTGAAAATGGTAAATAACACCATATCAAATTTGAATGCAATGACTAATATCATAGTGTAATTGAAAGTTGTGTGATGTTCTAGACCCCTAATTTAAAAATGATCATTGGATTTCTTACTGAGATATTAATAGGCATACTTTAATTATACGTTAAAAGAAATGATTTAAAATCCATATTATACTTTTTTCCTATGAATTTTCCCCCTCTTTATTTTCTATTTTCAAAAGTCATGAGAGTGTAAGTGAAACCCCCATGCGGCTCGCATGATAAAATAGAAATCTGGAATGCCAACTTTGTTATAGTCATTAATTTTATCAAAATACATCTTTTATCAAAATGTATTTAGATAATTTTATTGTGTAATTAATCTTGTAATTTTGTTCGAATGTAACTTTAAGTAACACTTAAATAATTACATGGAGTTCATACATAGGCGTAACGAAGGGGGGGGGGGTAGGGTAGAGTGTTCACCCCCACCCCCCATTAGGTTGAGAAAAATTTAAGCAAATATGCTACATTTTTTCCTAAACCAAATCTTTATTGATTATCACTCAAATTATCCATCAAATTTAATTATTGGGATTATTCAGTGATCAGTGTTTTACTAAAGTATTCAAAAGTTATACCAAACTGCAAGACTATACATGGATTTTTCACCAGAAGAGTAAATATGCCATTTAATGTACCATACTTGATGATAACTACGGGCTACAACCGTCCGAGACTGAAGAAATGAACTCTCCATTGCAGGAAGCATAAGTCCTGAGTGGACATTGCGCTGCATAGAAAATCCAAACACTAAACAATAACATAATGTAAACTAGGGTAGTGGTACATCGCACAACTTTCAATTACTCTATAATACGGGTCACTGCATGTAAATTTAACGTTGAAGTGCTATTACTATTTTAATTGTTTTGAAAAAAGGGCCAGTTTAGTGATATTTAGGGCAATAAGCTTAAAAAAAAAAATTAAAATGCCAAAAATAAAAAGAATTTAAAAAAAATGTATCCCCAGATTTACAGATTCGGACGATGTTGATATCGTTATACATATATAAAAAATAATGCAATATAAACATTAAAAGACACATTTATTTAGAAAAAAATATATTTAAATGTTTTTGGAAGTTTCTTTAATGTCTATTTTTGGCAGAGTATGTTTGAAATATTTCGAGAAGCTCGCCACTGATCCTATTTTGTTTGTTGCGACTGGAAAAGTTTCTCTGAAACTATTATATGCTTTTATTTTACAATTATATATAAGACCCTATTCATGTGTTGAAGAAAATTTTCCTGCGCCTAAAATAATTAAAAAAAATTTCTCTTACTCCTTAGATTTGGAAAATGATTTGAACTTTTTCAATAAGGTTAACTTTTCCCTCCTCTCTCCTCCCCTCCCTTTTTTCTTCATTGGTGTAGCGATTCCATATTTATCGAAATTAACCCCCCCCCCCCTCTCCATTAACTTTAGTTATGCTTATCAGTTGAAATAATATGATATTTGTACGTTTTTTCCCCAAGACATGCAATTGTTAATTCGTTGCCCTTCCCTTTTAAAACTATAGCCGCCACTGAATGAAAAAAACTATTTGCTACGAATTGTTACTCTTCATTTGGATAATGTATAATTATCAAATTATGTGAAACTTTAATGGAATAATGAAACTACTCAAAACTTTCTCAAATAATTAAGAGTTTTAGTAGCCACTTTCTCTAATTCACATTTTTCAAGATAGTTGTTTTATTGTAGAATCATCAACTTGTCTCAAGTCCATTACAGTAAGGAAAATGGAAAGAAAAAAAAAAAAAAAAAAAGAGGTAATAAACCAGCTAAAAACCTTGAATTTGTACGTACACTGCAAAAGTACTGTTCTATTCCGAAAACAACATTGTAACACATCATGTGTTTTCGCAATGAATTTAAAAGCAGAAGTGTTATCTCTTATATCAGGGCAAAAAAAAAAAGGAGAAAAATTTGACGATATCTTTTAAATGCTTTAAGGCTCTATAAATCTTAAAGTTAAGCAACTCTAGGTGCAAGTCAGATAACAGATATATTTGATAACCAATGATATGGATCACCTTGAAACTAAATGTGTAAAATATTATATTAGAAAAACAAGCACCCCCCCCCCCCCCCACCACAGTAGCTGTATACTCACGATACTGCATTTGTCTTTTGCACAGTATCGAGGATCATTTATATATATAAAACTGAGTTGTCTGTACGTCTGCATCTTATACAAATCCACAGTTTTGCACCTAGAGTTACGAAATTCGGTACATAGAAGCTTTAATACATAGAAATTGTAAAAACAACAACTTTTAAATTCGATTAAAAGTTGCTTTTATTAAAATTTAATGACACTAAAAAAAAATTCTTAGAATGGCAACGATATTTTTTTTTATTACATCAGAATAAAGCCAAAAGTTATTTTTATATGTCTCCCTTATTTTTCTGATTATTTTTATGTATTACAGTCTTCTGTCCGATAGACAGTTTGAATATTATTATAATTTTCCATATATTTACTGTAAATCGACGCTCTGCACGGTTTTAGCGCAATGCTAATAATCTGAATGTAAACAAACTATTGAAATTCACTGAACACTTTTAAGTCATTACGACAATTGTAACATTTTTTATTTTATTTCCAAGTAAATATTTATTCTATTCTTTTGATTGTTTTTATTTTTTGTATAGTGTTTTTGTACTATGTATCCAAGTTTCATATTATTTAATCTAGATTTGAATACATTTTTTGTATCGTACATGTTTTATTATTTACACCAGACTATCTTACAATTTACACCAGAAAAGTCGTATTTCATTTGCGATTTTATTTCTTTGGAGTTTAATTTTGGGTCGTGATTATGTGGTTGGTAAGGTGCCGGGCATGGAACTATACTCTGTACAAAAATATTTGGAAGAATACAAAACTTTTTTGGTTCAGATGTACTATAAGATATTTCTTTGGTGCGATTTTGTTTAAAGCTTTTTTACAGATAAATGTAGTTTCTCGCAACGATTTTTATTTTGAGTTATATTTTAATTTTATTATTATTTATATTTTAACTTAATTTCGAACTAATCCGTTTGCCGGTTACCAGCCAAAAAAAATCGTCAAAAAGAAGGCCTAAATAATATAAACTAACAACTTTCAAATAATGTATAATTTCTATATTTAGAATTGGCAATACATTTAAGTGCCATTTATATAGGTAAACATTTAGGCTTGATGGCACCAACTGGTAACCGCCTCATGGAAAAATGCCCTTAATATTTGCAATTTTTCTGATCGTTAAAGGAATAATATTGCCAAATGCCCTTTACTACATCTGTTCCACTTTTTCTTAAATATAAACTCCTATGTCTTTCAACGGGTCCTCCGCAGAATGGGGCCACACAGCTAGTAAACTTATAAAATTTACAACTGTTCGATATGTTATGTATTATTTGTATATAATGTAACTCTTATGATAGAAACTGATTTTATTCTTTGGGGTAAAAAATAGAAAACACCAAAATCTCTTTTAGTGATTGTCATTATTGACAGATACAAGTATTTTTTTTTTTTCTTTTTTTTTTTTTTTCTTATATATGTTTTATTGCAATCATAATCATTTATATCTAACTTTAAATGTGTTTCAAAAGAATCCAATTTTAAAAGTACCTCAAAATTTATCGGTATATTTGTTCGCACCATACCACTAATAAGATTTTTTTTCTTTTTCTTTTTTGTCAATTCTTTGGATTTACCAACATTAAGAATCGCATTAAAAAAGACTTTAAATCATACATAAAAAATAATCTTTATTACATTTTGATTACGTATGGAAAATTACAATAGAACGTAATGGTAAATTATTGTAATAAATGGTTATTATGTATAATAACCAATTTATTATGCATAACAACTATTTGTTATGTATAATATCCAAATTAATTATGTTAGCCATAACATAAACATTAAATAAAAGACATTATCTAATCAACTATTGCATTGGAGAACTTTTTGTAGGCGTGTATGAGGCATGCCTCCAAAAAAAGTTTGAAGTGCCAGTTTCTGAACAAAGAAGTCTAACTTCCGATAAAAAAAATATCGTAAATACTGATTACACTCTGAGAAGAATGATATGACGCTTCAAATTTTCAAACTAAACAAATAAATTTTACTGCCCTTTTTAGAAGTAAAATAGTTATACAGATAACATTCATTTGGAAAAAACGTATCAGAATATAAACACTTCATAAAACAATGAGTGGGCTAAACAGATATAAAGTTATAACACAAGGTGTGAATTTAGATTCTGCACTACAATATACACTGGCCAAAAAAAATTAAAGGATAACCAGTGTTTCAATAATAACTTATCTGTGGAGCAACATAAACACATGAAATTCACGTCAAAGAAACATATTTATGTAATATGACATTAAGTAAAACAACTCAGTTGCAAATTGAAATGCAAAGTGCACAGTGGGGGTATGTATTGGTTTCTAAATCGTGTATATTGATACTTATGTCATATTTTATCCCACTTTTGTTTTGGATAAACGATTAAAAAATATGTATATCGCCCCTATACGTAAGCCAGATCACACCTCTAATCCAAATTTCATTAAACATGTGTGGGAAGCTCCTACGATATCCATTTTTTAAAGGTTTAATGTATTGGGAACTATCTATCGCTTGCAAACAGTTCAAAAGATAGGACAAGTAATTTAGCCTTTAGAATTCATTAAGAAACTCAAGTTAAGTATACTTCGAGTAAACACTGATGAAAGGAGAGATCGTAATTCACACCGAAAGTTAACTCCTTCATTTGCGTGATTTTTAATGTGGATGCATCTGTACAACTGCACACTACTGGTACTCCATTCTTTTGCATATACCTTGCATTTCAATATTATCTTCATAAAGATGTCTCTTTCATATGAATTTCATGTGTTTATGTTGCTCCACTGAGAAGTTAATAGGTTAAAAACTGGTTATCCTTTAATTTTTTTTATCAGTGTAGTTGGAGCATGCATTAAACTGTCCATCAATTGAAAATTTATAAAAACTTTGGACGGTGCTCATAAAGGACCACATGTTAAATACGAGAACACATAGACAGGTAAACATTGAGGTAAAGAGTGATCATATTTCCTCTTAAAGATCAACTCTTGGAGTGTCGAGTATTTTTTTTTAACATGAATAAATCTACAGAACTACACACTAATGATTCTCAGTTGTTTTACATAAACCACCACGGTACATTTTTTTTCCGATTGTTTTATTTTATTTACCAAGATGAAACGTAAAGATATTACTTTTATATAAATTCAACGGGTCTATGTCGCTCCACTGAAAAATTAATTCCGAACAACTGAGGTTCCTTTAATTTTCGCTTTAGTGTAGTGCACTGCTATATAAAAATTTAGATAATGACGTCATTCAGCTTTAAAATTGTAGAATTGTGATACTAAACTTCTTAAAGCCTTTACATATATTCAAAAACTCTTTTAAAATACTTTAATCAAAACACAGTTGTTTGATTTGCAATAATCCTAATTTTTTAGGTATAAAACAGGATAATGCAAAAGTTTAGACACGAGAAAGAGTTTCTGAGAATTTTTGTTTGCATTGGCCAATTTAAAGAGATGACGTCACAGACTTCGAACACTTAAATTCTGAAAACAATAACTCTTCGTAGTCGAGATACCACGAGCTAAAAAATTTTAAGTTGATGAGATTACGCAGATTTAGCAATTGAAAACTGAAGTTAAACTAGCTTAAAAAAATGTCGGCTATTATTAATATATCAAATAATTCAATATTTCGAGTTTTATCTATTAGTGGACACAAATATAAAGCCAAACGTAGATCTAGTAGGCCGCGTGTGAGGAATAAACACGTCGAACATCAAAGAATGGCGAGTACGCAAATACGATTCATAAACGAATTTTGGAAACTGGAATAATGATTCATCACAAAATAAACTAGGGTTGTGGAACATCGCACAAGTTTCAATTACACTATATTACTGATGTGGATTTGTGTCATTTACCGTTTTTATATTTCTATCATTCAATTAGAAAAAATTGCGATTTTGGTAATATACTTTTCGATAATCCTTTTATTATTCTTTATTATAAGTGAAACTGAAAAGAGGAGAAAAAACGATCGTTAATAAGCGATCGTTTAAAGAAAGAGAATTATGTGTTGAAGGCATTCGTTTTTCAACTTTTTACGCCAATAAAGCATTTTAGCGGGAATTTCAGAGATGGGGTATGTTTAGAACATCTTAAGAGGCATTACCACAGAGATGTTTGTCAAAATCTTTTGAGTCGTTTTTTAGCAATAATTAAAAAACATGATTTTTTCAATGGCAGATACCTTATGCGGATGCGCGATTTTGACGAAAACCTTAAGGTAGATCCCATGCCCACCAGCAACCCGCATACCAAATTCGAACATCGTAGGTCAATTTGTCCGGAAGTTATGCTGACCACAGACAAACATTTTTTCTAGATCACTTTTTTGAAATCAGGATGTCCCAAAACGTGGAGAAATGCATGACCAAATGCTATACTTTCATTACATAGTATGCATATGGTTAATTAAAAATAAAAATAAATCAACTCTGAAACCACATTATAAGCCCTAAAGAATGTTGTATGGACCGAATTGGAAATCATGAACTTGTATAAGGAACGTCGGTATATTTTTAGTCACAAACAAGGTGGACCACTGGGATGATTTGGGCAGCATTTTTCTAAAACGGATAAGTGCTTCTACACTTAAGCAGTCGTCATCAAATATCATCTATAATAATAAAACAAGCTGTGTGTGGTGTGTCTGTCTGTGGATCTATAGAAACCTACTTAAAATTGTAGTAGAGTTCTGAAATTTTCAGCATAAGTAGTTTTGGCCTTGTTATTATATACATATCAAACAGAATGTTAAAATTTTAGTTAGTTCTTTTTTAATTAATTTTTTTAATTAATTTTTTTTTTTACAAAGCGACTTCAAACAGAGATACAACTCCGAAATTTTCAACATAAGTAGTTTTAGTCTTCTAATTGTAGTTTTGAAAAACAGAATTTTAAAGTTTTGATTAGTTTTTTTAATGAATTTTCTTAATTAATTAAAAAAAAAATTTACAAAACGACTTCTAATAGGGCTGCAGATCTGAAATAATCAGCATAAGTAGTTTTGGCTTTCTGATTGGACTTTTGAAAAACAGAATTTTAAATTTTTATTTAGTTTTTTTTTTTAAATTTATTTATTTAATTAATAAATATGTTACAAAACGATTTCTAATAGGGCTACAGCTCTGAAATTTTCAACATAAGTACCTTTTGCCTTTTAATTGATCTTTTGAAAAACAGGATTTTAAATTTTTATTTCGTTCTTTTTTTTAATTAATTAACAAATATTTTACAAAACAATTTCTAATTGGGCTACAGTTCTGAGATTTTCCACACAAGTAGTTTTGGCCTTCTAATTGGACTTTTGACAAAAAGAATATTAAAATTTTAATTTGTTTTTTAATTCATTTTTTTAATTAATATTTTCACAAAAAGCGACTTCTAATATGCCTACAGCTCTGACAGTTTCAACATAAGTGGTTTTGGTTGGTTGGTTGTTTTCAGATTATCTGGCGCCGTCAGCAATACGAGGGCTATAATGCGCCGAAACATTCGTCATTAGACAAGCCAACATACATTTACAAACACCCATGCCTAACACGGGACTCGGAACCCGCAACCTCGCGATTTAGAAGCTAGCACGCTAACTACTATACCGTTTGGTCGGCAAGTGGTTTTGGCCTTTTAAGTTTGCTTTCCACACACACGTGTTAAAATAATCTTAAAGGGGTGTTGTATTATTGTGTTTACGTTTTTTTTTTTCTCGACAGGGAAGAGGCTTCTAATACTTACCTAGTAATTATACTAAAGGATAGGATGAAGTGAGCTCACTGAGTACGCTGTAGGAACCGGTTTCCCTACGGTTGTTGGTTGGTTGTATTCAGATTATCTGGCGCCGTCAGCAACACGAGGGCTATAATGCGCCGAAACATTCGTCATTAGACAAGCCAACATACATTTACAAACACCCATGCCAACACGGGACTCGAACCCGCAACCTCGCGGTCTAGAGCCCCTACGGTTGTAAAGCATTGAGTGAGCTCAAATCAGGTTGTCTTCTAGTATAGATTTTAGTGAGTGATGCGACCTTATGCTTACGCAGCAATGAATCTTTCAGCGAGTAAAGTAAGCCTTTGCTTATGTGTCAATGATCTTTTCAGCGAATGAAGCGAGCTCGATTTTGCGTAGCGATGAACCTTCCTGTGAGCGAAGCGCCAAAAACTGGGACCTATACACCAATGACGAATTTCAGCAACGCGAGGCTTCACAGCTAGCTTAAATATTGCACACATTGAAATTTCGTAGCGAAGAACGGGTATTCAGCTAGTAGCATTATATTATGATAATGGCGGTAACCTGCTGCCATTTGTTGAGATTTTGACTTTTATTGTTATTGATATTGTAAAGTATGCATAGCACATTGGACTGAATTTGCATTAGAAAAAAACTGATTAAATTTATTTTGAAATCTGTGTAAATTTTTTCATTGTCTAAACTTTTGAGTTGGAGTTTATAAGCTTCTCACTACTTTAGTGTAGAAGTTAAATCTCATTTGGAATTTTTAAACCACGCCACGTTCTCAGGAAAACAGATTTAAACATTTGATAAACTGTAAGAGACACAAATGTACCTAAGCACACAAATAATTTCTGAAGTAAGCGTGTTTAATAGTAAAATAAAAAATAAAAAAAATTATACTTCCAGTTTTTGAAGAAAATGTAGATTTTTTTTCTTTGCAATGACGTTTTATAAACTTTTGAAGTTTAAGACAATCTTTAACAAATGAAGCAAGTTCAATTTTTACTTTTTAAGCATGCAATAAAATTCTTTTCCTCGCCGCTATATCAACCAAATAGTTTATTACTACTTTATTTAGGAACGCGGCAGTGTTCCGCCGCTAAGTCCGATAACAAAGCGGCAGACATGCAAGCGTATATTATGATGACAGAGCTCAGGCCCGTTTACGACCCCTCACAGCTCAGCTTCTATTATAGCTAGAACCCTCCCCCCCGGGGGAGCAGACGAAAAATAACAACATAATTGTTAACATTGAACAAGGGAACATGGTAAGAAAATCCTTTGAAAATCGCCGAAGTCACCGGAATTTTGTTCTTCTGATTCTTCCGATTCTGACCGAAATTTTAGCCAAGGCTACAGCCAAAACCATTTGATTAATTACGATTTGTTTTTCTTCTTCCCCCCCCCCCCCCCTTCTCAGCTTGATTAGAGGAAGTGCTTTTTATATGATTTGATGGGTAAAAGCGTCTGTACCTCACCCCCCCCCCCCGAAATGGTTGGTTATTTTCAGATTATCTGGCGCCGTCAGCAACACGAGGGCTATAATGCACCGAAACATTCATCATTTGACAAGCCAACATACATTTACTAACACCCATGCCTAACACGGGACTCGAACCCGCAAACTCGCGGTCTAGAAACTAGCACGCTAACCACTATACCGTTTGGTTGTCGTCCCCCCCCCCCTCCCCCCGGAAATGATCCCGATGCTTAGGATTGTAAACGCTTTAATATATTCAGACCATTCTTTTCTTTTTTTATTCCTCTCAGATTGATTAGAGGAAGTGCCTTTTTTATCAATTAGGACGTAAGAGGGTCTGTACCCTCCCAGAAATTATCCCGGAAATCGGGAATTTTAGCCCGGATAATGTTTGATTATAACAGGGCAATGGATTTCGAATATTCAATTTTTGCTCAATTTCAAGAAGTGACTTTGATACTTTAAGTTGAACTATTTAAACAGGGTAATTAGAAAAAGTAAAAATTACTTATAGCTTATTACCGAAAAACATTTGAAAATTTCGCAATTTGGCACTGGTTTTTTTTTTTGTCGTCGTCAAATTATTACCAAAAATATCGCCAAACTGGAAATGTTTTTTTTTTTCTTTTCTTTTAAGTATTGAAAGTAGGAAAACCAAAATAATAAATTACACTGATCCATGTCAAACATAAATGCTGTGACCAGTATTAAAGTGCATTTGAAAGTTGTGCTATATTCCACACTCCTAGTCTGAATTTTTATGATATGATCAAGTGTGACGTTATGCGTAGTTGTGCGGAGATTACTCAAAGAGATATTAGTCATATGATGGCAAAGTGGTAAGATAATATTGTCGTATTTGGCGATGGTTAAATCCGAATTTATGTGAATAAAATGCAAATAAGCAGTTTGGAAAAAGAAAAAAAAGTATTTTGACTTAAAGTAACTGAAAACCTTGGCAAATTTTTAAGGGATGGTCATTTAATGAGAAAGATTAATGGAAAGCAGGGCTCGACTGCAGCTAAGTTAGCAAATTCTACAAAAAGAATTGATATCTTCCCAAAAAAACAACTAGACGTTGTAAAAAAACTCGCCAAGTCAGCCAGAAAAAGTTATGAAATCTAATGTTTATAATATAATGAATATAATAACTAAAACTGTTTTTGAAATATCAATTATTAATATATTTTTATTCATTCATAAATAGATTTACATTTTTTTTTTTTTTTTTTTTTTGTTAGCCACAAAATCAGAACACTTGAAAAGAAAATCAGACAAAAAAACTTTCTTTTCCTCCTGAAGTTTTGTTGTCAACATTCAAACGAATTGATTTTATGTATGGCAACGTCACTTCTTGACCTTAATATTAAAAACAAAATTCATTTATCAATATTAACGTAGGCCCCAAACACATATTTGTTCTTATCTAATGTGGTTTTAACATGCAGATTGACATTTTATATTAGGGTAAATGAAGGGTAGAAAAATCGATTGGAAAGGGTGAAGAACACAACACTTAGTAGTTATTTACTTTTAATACTTAATACTTCTTAAAAATAACGGAAGGAATTTTATTAAATTTAAGCGTTAGTTATAGCATGAAAATATTGAAAAGTTAAGAATAACTATTAATAATATGAAATGAAACAAAAAAAATTCGTAAAAAAAATATTTACATAAATAAAATTTATGTGCAAGATTTCTTCTTCACTTATAAATTTCATTTGAATAAGATAATTGCACATTCTCTGAAAGTAGAACAAGTTTAGAATTTATACTTAAAACTTTAAATTCTTAGGTGAAAACATTTGTACCATTTAATTAAGAATATTTTTGCTTGAAAGAATAACCCTACGAATTATGAACTATCTTTATTTTCCCATAATTAATATAATAAAGATTATTAGGAAGATATATTTCAGCTTATTTGAAGAGTATTTTTTTAGACTTTTACTCACTTAATTTATTATATAAATTAGTTGGACAATAAATTCAAATATATCTGTATAATTCTTAATAACTAGGCATTATTAACCATTCTTTTTTCCCAACTAATTTATGTTCATCATGCCATTCTGAATGTAAATTTTTTTTTATTATGCCTAGTTATTATGAGTTACATAGATCTATTTGATCTCCAATGTCCAACTAATTTATAGACACCCTATATAATAATGTAAATTGTTATATTTTTTAAAACGTTAAAAAGTCACTTCAAACAAATTTCAAATAAAAATACTAAATGTATCATCATGATAATATTGAAAATCATGCTAACTGGGGTTGCGGAATATCGTACAACTTACAATTTCCCTATAATAGTCACTGCTTCGAAATGGTAATTTTACTAATTTGCCAATGACATTATTAAAATTGCCATTTACGTATTCCTAATTTTAATTCAATTTTTTTAAAAATTAGCCGAATTGGAATTTACACACATTTATGGTGGTAACTGTTTTCCAAAATCTCTCCAGGTTGGAGAGATTGAAGGCAAAAATAGTAATCAATTTCTAGTTTTGGCTGAGAAAATCGACCCTTAGAGGACAGACAAAATAGCTTAATCATTGTATAATCTTATCAATAAATGTATTGTAGAAGATCGCTATTTTATTTAAACAAAATAATTAAGATTGAGTAGATACTAGAATATCTTTTCATTTCTTTTGATCCACGTGACCTGACATTGTTATGAAAAGGAATGAATATTTTCATTGATGAAAAACGTTAATTTTTCAACTTTTAACTTTTTAAGAGCACAATTTCACGGGAATTTCGGTTAAAAGTATATATATATATATATATATATATATATATATATATATATATATATATATATATATATATATATATATATATATATATATATATATATATATATATTAATATGACAGGTACCTTCTGTACATGCACAATTTAGAAGAAAACCTCATTTTCGAATCAAATGTGCGCTACTGGCTTGCATATCAAATTAAAACATCGTAGAACATGATCATGTCGTAAAACATGTCGCCATAACATTTCCACAATGCAAAACTTCCATCATCCCATATTACAAAACATATCGGTTGATAGGAAGTAAAAACCACAGAAGCAGCTACTTAAAAATGACGAGCATTTTATGCCATTCAGCAAGACATGTGGTTAACGTTCTTTCCAAGGCCTTTTATGATCAACTCACAACAGAAGAATTTAGCTTCTCAATGAGAGAAACCAATTATAATTAAGAGTGTTATTTTCTTCTGAGAACAATCAAATTACTTATGTGTATTTCTCTCTAGTGTGCGCACATGACATTTTAGCTCTTTTTTTCCCTCGTAAATATATTAGAATTGCTTTGTATAAACTAGTGTTTTTATTTTATATAAACTAGTTGGTGAGTCAAATTTATATTTATAACAACTGACGCACGGTACAAGTTTGTGTCCCGTTTTCGCAATGGGTTATTAAAAGTATATTTCACCTAGTCAAAATATATCCAGTGGTAGAAGTGGGGAAAAAAAGGTGGGGGGACGGCCAAAAGTTGGTGACAAGTGCACCCCCTCAACGATAAATTTTATAATTTCGTTTCTAATAACAATAAATTTATAACAATTAAAGAAATAACAATTAACTTGTAGAAAGGAAACAATTTTTAACACGAACAAGGGTCCAAAATTTATTGTTATTTTAATGAATATTCTGCGACTTAGTTTTTTTACTAGGAAGTAAGAGATGAAGTGAAGTAATAATTCAACATTATATACATAACAGTTTATTTAGATTTAAATATTACAATTGAAACATACTTCCATAAAATTAAATTAATAAGGAATTCCATTTTTTTTAAAAAATACTTTGTCTTTATATTTTTTTCTAGTTCCTCAAAAGTTAAAATTTAAGCAAGTGAAAATACCTATATCTTATTACAAAGTAGTATAATACATTTTTATAACACTATAACATAAATAGCTATTTTTTCAGTAACTTTAAACTTTTTCTCTTTGTTATTACATTTCGCATTTCCCTACATGCTTGGTATATTTTTTAAGAAGAAAATATATGCTTAATTAATTTTAGTACTATCTAATATCCCATGCCCAGTATTGCTTAATGTTCAAAGAAACTTATAATCAAAATTAGTGATAAAAACTGAAAAATATAGTCGGGAATAAATAAAAAAAATTATACAGTTTTGAATTACATGACTCGGAAGACAGTGATAAGATGAATTTGTTTCAACAATTTTGGCATTGATAGTATATACAAGTATTGTATCGTGCATTCAAAAATTGAAAGTAAAAAAATTGCAAAATGATATTTTACCTTCTTAAAGGAAATGTTTGCATTTTTTAGCTTTCTCGTTTGGATTCAAGGATAATTTTTCCTGCCCATTTATGAGTTTTACTGGTTTTGTGTTTAAAAATCTGCTTTCTTAAGGATTCTCGTTAGTCAAATTCCTTGTCTCCATGTGACAAAATATTACACCCTACCCATTCGTTAGAAAGTTTCAAACCATGTTTTTTTCTGGTTCCAAGCTTTTTAGCAGCCTTTTGTATGTGTTGCATCAAGTTTTTGTTCTCCACAAGTAAGCCATGGATACTAGTTGTATTTCTGAAGGTGCGTATCATTTTATGTCCAATACTTTGGATAATCATTACTGCAGTGCGTTTTTGCTTACTGTTGCTGCCACATGCTAGATTCTCTCTCCACGTGGTCTCTTCAATTTGATGCACTTGCACATTTTCCACTGCTCCTTCCTCAACGTTCTGGTAGTGTATCGGAGTCATTTTTCTTACAGTTTTGAAGCCAAATATATCAGTCTCATTTTGTTTTTTACTAGATGGAATACGAATACAAATGCCGTTTAGAATCAGAAGTAAGAGTTAATGGTTAAGTTGGAGGAATGCACGGTTTTCTACTAATAATCAACAAAACGCAAAACAATCTAAAGTAAATGGTCGAGGACAGAACAGGAAATGATAGGGTAATAAATATGTCTTTTTCTATCCACTCCTCAATAATCCCAGACAACGGGCGCCGAAACTCGCCGCGCATTTCCAAGAAAAATTGACGGAATCTGCTTTAAACAAAACAAAAATTAAAGTATAAAAAATAACAAACAGCCAGAAAAAGCAGAAGTAATGAAAATGGTTAATTCTATCCCCCCCCCCCTCCCCTTTTAGTTTTTAGACGGATCGAATGTTTTTTAAAATTGGGAGAATAGATTTCGGTAGTTTTAGAAGTGGGGGGGATGGATTTCAGTGGTTTTAGAAGTGGGGAGACGCATGGGTATTTTCTGGACAAGTGGGGGGACGCGTCACCCCGCGTCTACCCACACTTCTAGCACTGAATATATCTATATATATATCAAAATATATCTTCTCTATAAGTTTGCCACCTACTAATATTATATAAAACAAATAAATCCTAGTCTCACAATTCTCATCATCAGTAATAGATTCATCATAATTTTACAAATCTAATCTGTTTACGAGAAGAAAAAATGAGCACAATGTCCCCTGCGTCAGGTCCAGAGAATTTCCCTTAAACACTTACAAAGTGAAATTATGGATATAAAGAATGTTTTTTTTTTTTTTTTTTTTTTTTTTTGTAGAGTCGTAGAAGCGATTAGAAGTGTTGCATCTAAGATTGGGGGGAAAAATAGATCTATATATGAAAAACAAGTAATACCGCTAATTCCCACAACTGTAAAATATTTTATATAAAATTATATATAAAATATGCAAGTTAAAACTTGAGGTTGTATGTTCGTTTGTTAAATTTATCTTGAATAGCTATTTGATGTTTTTTTACACTTTATAAAAGTTCTAATACGTATTAAGTACTAACAAAAAACAATTTTATACTACATAAAATCCACACTAAAAGTTGTTTCATGAGCAAGGAAGCTCATGAGCTCGTGGCTATATAGGCACGACAGATTGCAAGATCCTGGTGTAATTAGTTATTTTTTATAATTAAACTTTTTTCGTTAAAACTTTTTTAAATTCACCTTCTTTTTTATTTTTCACGAGACAAATTATAATCATAAAATATGCACATTTTTTTCCTAAAGAACTGTTCTATAGTATAGTGAAAATATGAAATTTGCAGATTTTGGTGTAATTATTATTATTATTATTATTTTTACATAATTACACATTTTTCATCACTTTTTTTTCCCCCATTAATTACTTCATTAATTTTTTCAATAATTTTTTTTCAAAGTTTTCTCAAAATTCACTTTTTTTAGAAAATGTGATAATTTTGAACATGAAGAGATCTGACAAACCTATCTAACCGATATAAAAACACCGATCTAATGGTAATATTCAAAAGAAATGTTAAGCTCAATTTTAAAGGGCTAATGAGGGGTTACAAGTAAATAAAATGTAGGGATGAGTACGTATAAATCTTGGAAGTTTGAGAGAAAGTTTCTTAAAAAAACGAGACTCTGCTCTACTTGCGTAACCCTTCCCCTCCAAACTAAGCTCTTAACAAAAGAACAAAACTACCTGAAGAAGACACGCGAAAGCGATTACATTTGATGAGTAGACGGGATTCAACTGTCAGTTTTTATCTTTAATTGCGAAAGTAACGGAATAAAGTAATAATCTTTTATCTCATTTTCTCTGAGATTTTTGGGAAGGAAGATTGTGAAAGATTAAAATGCCCTTCCTTCATGACACGATGGAACATTTTAGTAAAAAAATTCCACTACGTTGCCACAGCGAAATCCTCAGAAAATAATCTGCATTTTATTCCGAACTTTCAAATGCAGTGATAGAAGTGGGGAAAAAAAGGTGGGGGGATGACTTAAAGTTGATGACAAGTGCACCTCTCCCCCCTCCCCTCCCTCTCACAGTATTTGTTATAAAATAGAAATATTTTTCTTTATACAAAACAGTGCAATACATTTTTGTAGCAGTATGATATATAACACCATAAAGTTTTTTTTTTTTTTTTTAATTTTAAAAACTTTAAATCACTTTTTCGCAGTGTCACTATATTTAGCATTTCCCTACATGCTGATATATTTTTTAAGAAGAAAAAATCTACATCTATGTAATTTTAGTACTATCTAATATTCCATGTTCACTATTATTTAATATTTCAAGAAGTTTAAAAACAAAATTTAGTGATAAAAACTGAAAAAATTGTAGGAAATTAAAAAAAAAAAAAAAAAAAATCAACTTTTTTCAAAATTATATGCATAGTGCATGTCTTGGAAGACATGCACTATGTTAGACAGTGGTAGGATGATTCTTTTTCAACAATTTTGTCATTGGTTGTATAATAAGTATTGATTGAAATTGAAATTAAAAAAAAATTGCCAGAGAAAAATTTACCTTCTTGTGCTAAAAAAGTTCATGTTATTTTTCATTAATATTTTTCGATGGATTGAATGTTTTTAAAAGTGGGAGGATGGATTTCAGAGGTTTTAGAAGTGGGAAGACGCATGGGTATTTTCTTGAAAAGTGGGGGACGAGTCACCCCGCATCTACCCACACTTCTACCACTGTTCAAATGAGCAAACAAAATAAAAGAATATAGACTGGAATCACAGAAGAAAAGAAACAAAGAGACTAGAACTTGAAATAAAAAAAAGTATTTTATATTTCTAGTTCATAAAACTCTTTCATAACTATATTTTTCATGATAGTCGGGGGGGTTTCCGACTTTTGAAGGAATTTTTTTTTTAATTACAATTCATATCGCCAGGATTTAGAAAAGGACTAGATTTCTCATTTGGGCTAAGAGTTTTACAGTTGCTTCACATTAAAAAAATTATGTTGATAAGTGAATAACAGAATACGTTTTCGACACATTTAAGTTTACAATGTATAGACACGATATTCTGTAAGGCATTATTCCTAAAATCAGAACTGCTTTGCTTGGCCATTACATACATATAAAAATTGGAGGAAAGTTATAAAACTATTGTGTAATTAAAATCAATTAATCTCAAATTTTCATTAATATTCAAATGAAATATAATAATTATATTGAATCAAACCTATTTCATTTTATTATTTCGTTTCTTTACCTACAACTTTATGAGAAAATAACAAGAAATCTTTAGTTTCTCGTACATCAGATGGTGTCGAAAGTATTGTAATCGTTCCGAAAAAATATTCATCTCCGTTTTTTATTTACTTATATCGGCGAATATTGCACGCTGATACCCTCAAAAAAGTAGAAAATAAGTATTGATGATGTCTTCCAGTCCATCCCGCTAGAAATTCTACCTTCCAAATGACTGAAAGTGCACAATTAATTTTAACAGAACTCGGAAGGTAATTGCGGTTGTAGGTCAATTTTGTCCTATCAAAACAATCATGTACAAGAGTCTGAAAGAGCAAAATTCAAGATATTCTTTTATTTCAACATCGTGACCGTTAAGAATGGTTGTCACGGCAGGAGTTGTCAAAGTATGTACAAAAATCGATACAAAACGATTAAAAAAATTAATCTTCATTTTTATTTTCTATTGGCAAAGTTTTTGTTCATTCTTATACAATTAAATTAAAATTACTTTTTTGGTATTAACTTTTTAATAAACCTGAAACATATTTCCGACAATCTAACAAAGGGGAAAGAAGGAGGTTGTTTATTTAGAGTTGGGAATTGAATATTGACTGAGAAATGCTGTTTGTCAATTCAAAAGTCGATCGTAAAACTTTTAAACTTTAGCGTGACATATTCCCTATCACTTGGATTTTCCACTCATTGATTCTTTTAAGGAGTATAATTTCCTCCCATTCCTACTTATAAACATGACGTTGAAATACTATATTTGCATTTTACATTGTATCAAGATTATTATGCATATTAATCTGAATAAAAAAATTATTTCACGATAAATTTAAAGGAACTATAATTTACGGTAAATATAAGAAATAGGGATTTCAAATAATCTTGGTTGTAAATAAAAAGTTTTACTTCAGAAAAAGCAGTAACAAATTAAATATATATTTTCAGGGCGGGGAGGGATATATCGCAGGCACTTTGCCAGGGGAGCGTAGGCAAGAGGAGATATATTTTAACTTTTAAGCAATTAGGGATGTCTTGTTGCAAGTAAGAGTTTTACCTCAGAAGAACAGTAGCAAAATGAGGATACATCACCCCCTCCCAGGAAATATATTTTAACTTTCAAGAAATAAGGATGTCTTGTTGCAAGTAAAAGTTTTACTTCAGAAAAAGTAGTAACAAATTAACAAAAATTTCCCGCAAAGCCTAATAATCAAACCCTCCCAAATTCTCATACTAAAATGTAATGAAATTGTCCAATTCTATGATATCTTTATTCAACAATGAGAACCTCTGGTTTTTAGCGATGATCCTATCCTTCCCTATAAAAAAAAACTGAAAAACCTTTTTTCGTGCGGACTTCATTCCTTCCATCCTAGTCTCTGCTATCTTTCCCCCTTCTTGTTTGTCTGCTACCTGTAGACTATTATCTGGGCTTGGCACCATATTGACCTGGCCCAGAAAGTTCCTGACCAATAGATAATTGTAGATTTTCCTACAGACAGTGACAGTATTGTAAGTGAGTCGAGTTGTGTGTTGCATGATATTTGAAGCTTGGAAATTTACGTGGAAAACTATTTCTATTCTTTGATATAAAAACACCAATTTTTACTTTCAATTACCTAATATGTAAAAATACATAGGGTAATGAAAGTACAGTATTCGGTTATAAAAAAAAAAATTCTCCACGTTTTGGAACATCCTGATCTCAAAAAAAGTTATCTAGAAAAAATGTCTGTATGTACGTGGTCAGCATAACTCCAGTAAAAATTGACCTACGATATTCAAATTTGGTGTGAGGGTTGGAAATGACACAAGTACCTACCATTAAGGTTTTCGTCAAAATCGCGCATGTGCAAAGGGTAGCGGCCATTGAAAAAATCATGTTTTTCAGTAATTGCTAAAAAACGGCTCAAACTATTTTGCTCAAATTTGCTGTGGGACTGCCTCTTACGGTGTTCTAAACATTCCCACCATCGAAATTCCCATAAAAATGCTTAAATGGTGTACAAAGTGGAAAAACGAATGCATTTAACTCAGAATTCTCTTGCCTTATGCATACCTCATCAACGATTGTTTTTTCTTCTCTGCTCAGTTTCACTAACAGGAAAGGAAAATATAAGAATCATCTATAAGTATATTGCCAAAATCATTATTTTGGCGGAGCTTTTTTTTTTTTTTTTTTTTAAATCGCATACAAGAATTATCGCAAAACATTTCGCCAAACTGTAAATTTTACTAAATGAATGATAAAAACATAAATACGGTAGATGACACAAATCCACGTCAATATTATAGTGTATCTGAAAGCTGTGCAATGTTCCACAACCCTAGTTTATTTTGTTACCACAGTGTTAGTTTAATCTTTCATAAAAAACGATCCACTTAAAATGTGCATCACCGATTAGTTTTTCGTCATAATTGTTTAAATATTATTGTTAAATATTTAGAAGTTGTTGTAGTAGTAATACTTTCCAAAATTGCTTAAATGGATTGACTTTCATGTCCATCCATAGAAAAATTAAGGTCAATTTGAAAGGATATGTTAAATGTCAGAGAAAAAGTCCTTAATTAACTTTTCAAAAAACCTCGAAAGTTAGGTTTTGCATTAAAAATTATGAGGGAAAATGTGTGCCAGGGCTCCAGAAAAATATTTTCTTCCTGCGTACACAAATGCTATTGCAAAAATTTCCTGCGAATCTGCGGGCTTTAAATTATACTGCTGAAGAAAATTAAATGTTACGTACTATTGAGAATTAAATGTTGTTTAATTCAAAATCTTCTTGGCATTGATTTTGGAAGCACCGCTCTGCAGGATAAACATCGGTTTCCAATGGCACATTTCCAGTTGCAATATTAGGGTCATTGGTACTGGGTTGGCTTAAAGGTTAAGCTTGTGAAACGATAGCAAACACTGGTGCTTGTCCAGCATGCCTCCTTTCATAACTATTTTCATTTTTGTGCTCTCGATTTAAATGCTGGGAATAGTTTTGTTCTAACATTTCTTTCAAATACGGCATTTTATCTTCATTGTTTTGCTTGGATAGCTCCTTATCATTTTAAAGAAAAATGTAGCTTCTTTTAAATTACAATGGAGTATCCAAGAATTCTTTCAAATTAAAAAGAATGAAGGAAATAAACTCTCAGTGTAATTACATGTTTCAATAGGTTCAGATTCCAAAATAAGGAAATGAAACCCCCTTTCCCCTTTATGGCAACACTTCTCCCTTCCCTGTCCAGCCTAACTGGAATTTCTCCTTCCTATATACAGAGTGGCCACAGAACCGAGAAAACCTGGAAATGTCAGGGAGCTTTCTGATTCTGGAAAAAATCAGAAATTTTGTATTGTTTAAGGCACGTTCATCCATATTTTGGCGCTATTTACATGGAGATTTGGAGTGGTTAAGCCATTAAAAGTTTAAAGATACGATTAAAAAAAAAAAAAAAATTTTTACCACCAAAACTATTTTTTTAAAAATTGCATATTATCTCTTTAGAATACATGCTCTATTTGATCAGGGTGTCTAGACATGTGGAAAACCTAAGAAAATTGGGGAAATTTGGAAAAAAGTTTGCCCTAAAATCAGGGATTTTTTTTAAAATCTGTCAGGGAATTATCAGGGAACTTTTTTTCCTGAATTTTGTGGCCACCCTGCATATAGAAGTAACAGGTGATGAACTATTTGAAGAATAGCATCCCCCCCAACCTATCCCCTCCCGGCGTTACGGGAGTCAATGATCCCCCTTTCCCGCCCTGTCTAACTGGAAGTTCTCCATTAAAAAAGAAAAAATAATAATAATAAATAAAAAAAAAAATAATTTTCTGCAGGATCTGACGATTTCCTGCGTACATCGTACACGCGTACGTCCATTTTATGGGACTCTGATGTGTGCTTAACAAAACTTTCTGCAAACGTTGTGTGTAAAAGTTAATAAAATTTAGATTTTTTTTATCTACTGACATATTATAATTCGATAAATAGCGCCGTATATTCTCTTAATTAATTAATTAATTAATTAATTAATTAATTTAAAGAGTATTATCGACAATTATTTTATATATCATTATTGCGAATGATTTCTGAATATGGGGGCGCATAACCCCCAATACTATCTTTATGTTATTCTTCTAACCCCAAGGTCGGCAGACTTTTCTGCTCTAAGAGCCAGGCATTCATTAACAGAGTCGTAAAAATAGTTAAAGAGCTGCAGAATAAATATAAGCAGTACCAATATGAGTTTTTAACTGCAAACATTTTTATAGTATAGAAATCATGGCATATGAGCAACACCTCCTATATATGAGACGGTCGATAGTTCATATTTGTTTGAAAAAAAAAACGCATACAATTCAATCCTTTCTTAAATTTACGATTTTCCTCTCATCAATTTTTCTATCCTTTTGGACGAGGTCAAGGCCATGTTTTTTCAGTGTAGTATATCAAAAGCAAAGGCATAAGGTTTTTTAATAGAAGGCATAATTGCGAACAGTTTACAGCGAAAAGTGCTATCTACCTCAATCGAAGACGAGAGAACAATGAACCTCAACAAAAGCTCGATGCCGATGATATTGTGACGCATAGAATGCAGATTCTTATTGAGCATTCTGATTATTCCATATTTCGACTCAGAAGATGCAAAGGCCACTGTGGACGTTGATTTTAAGTAGATATTTGAGAACAGTGTTATCAGTCCACTCATCTCTCTATATTTCGTTGAATTTTTTATTTTTTATTTCTCAAGTTTGAGATTATGCAGTAAGTTTATAATGGTTTTATCCAAACAAAAAGTACACATTTATTTATTTACAGTCATCAGTTTATTCTTAGACTGAGTTACTTATAACTTGAAGAGCCGCAGTCTGCAGACCTCTGCTCTAAGCCGTACACTTATTTTTCATGTAGAGGAGAAACATGTTTTCCCATAAAATAATAACAGAAGGTAAACGTTATTTCTATTCCTACAAAAATATACGGCTTATAAAAATAAGATAGGTAATCGATTAGAGTTGTCCTTCCAAATTTACTATTGCCAGATGTTCTGATACCTGGTCATTTTTTACCACTACTATGTTTATACTACAAATTAAACTCACAAGATATTGGCTTATTAGGTGAAAAAAATAATGAAAAAAGAAGCATTGTTTTTTTTTCTTTAAATATTTTTAAAACTTGCGGTTGATCCCAAAAAAATTCTTGTTGACATAGTGCATATTGGATGCGTACTAAGTTTCATAATGTAGACACATTTTTTTTTTATTGGGTGGATATGTTTATTTGGTATTAATTGTCCATACAATCTCATAGTAAAGCTTTATTAACCTAATTAAAAATGAACAATTCTTAGAGGCTGTGGGCTAATTCACCGGGTATTGTGCTCTTTTTCTACTCGTAATCAGACTAGATTTGTAAAATTATGATGAATCGAGTACTTATGTTTTTGTTTCATGTAATAGTAGTTGGTGGTCAAACATTTATAACCCACTGATGCACTGGACACTTGACCTATAGTTAAAATAATTATTTTCCCATTTAATTTTGTCACCAATTAATATTATATAAAAAGTAACTACTAGATTCATGGTAGTTTTTCAATTCTAATATGTTTACGATTAAAAAAAAGAGCCAAAATTCACCGAGCGTACACAAAGAATAGCCCACTTATACTTTAAGCATTCAAGTTTCATTTTGTTAGAATGCAAGCATGCGTAAGTTGGTATTTTATTTTTTTGCATCGGAAGGATGTATGTTGATTCGATTCACAGTACTAGAAGTGTCAGTAGACCCCCCCCCCCCCCCGCATTTCAAGAAAATACCTATACGTCTCCCCACTTCTAAAACCACTGAAATCCACCCCCCCCCCCCCACTTTTAAAAACACTCAATCCATCTAAAAAGTACTAAAGAAAAATAACATTGACCTCTAAATGTAGTAACACAGAGAAAAAATGATTTAGAGTTTTCAAGTGTAAAAAAAAAAACCTATTTATGGTATATATATCATATTATTATAAAAATGTATTGTGCTATTTTGTATAAAGATATAAGTATTTTTATTAATTAATACTGTTACACTTGGTCAACTTTTAACTTTGGAGGAACTTTCTTTTAAGTTATATTTCTATTTTTGTTACATTTTAAGACAAGCTAGAGTTCTCCATCAATTTAATTTCATGAAAGTATGCACTTTTAGAAGTACTATTTAAATCTAAGCTGTTGTGTATATAATGTTGAATTATTACTTCACTTAATCTCTTAATTGCAAATAAAAATACTAAGTCGCACTATATTCATTAAAATAACAAATTTTGGACTCTTGTCCAATGAGAGTTATGAAGTATAAATTACTTCATTACTAGTTAATATTTTTATTATAAGATTCCAAATTGATAAAATTTATCATTGAGGGGAGGGGAATTTCACTTGCCACCAAATTTTTGGGCATCCCCCCCCCCCCACTTCTTTTTTCCCACTTCTACCACTGTCGATTCATATATATCCATAAAGGCAGCAACTCATTTATTCGAGGCGACCTTGAACTTAAAATTTTGACCTTGAGTGGTCAGTCAGTCGGAAAGGGATATTCAGATAAAACCTGGGAACGTAGGGTTTTTAGGGGTGTGTTTGGATGTGCACGGTGGAAATTGGGGAATGTACACTGTACAATTTCCACCGTGAAATTCACAGGAACATGCAGAACTCGCATTCTTGCTAAACATACAGGAACGTCGCAGACCTATAAAAGCTTGAATTATAGATTTGAATATCAGAGGGTTCCAAATCGTTCTGGTCAAGCTGAACCTTTAATTTTAATACTTCAAATGAAAATATGAAGTCAAATAAATTGAAACTTCTAAATTGTTCTCACAAATGAAATAAAATAGTTTCAAGAACCAGAAATATCTGTATCCTGGTCTTTAAAAACAATTTTATGTTTGGATTTCAGTTGATAAGTTTAAGTTAGTAATTAAGTTATTTGTTGCATATCACTTTATACCTTTATATTATATTTTTGAATGCTTTATATCATAAGTTTCACTGATTATAACTATCGCACTAATTAAATAAGCGTTTTACCTAGTTTGAAAAAGTATTACTTTTTTAGAAAAAACTCATTGACTGGAGTTGCCAACATTAGTTTTTATACAAATGTATTACAGATATTTTTGCATGCGATTATAAAAAAATATTGCATCATTGTATGCAACATGTGGGGAATCACTTTTTCAAACTCGGCAAATTATTTGACTCGTGCTATCACACTCGTCAAATAAGCATTTTTCCTCGTTTGAAAAAGTATTACTTTCCTAACTACAAGTTGCATAAATAACTATTCTAGTTTGACACGTGATCCAAAAGGCAATAATAAAATTGAAATATAAAATACACTTATCGTTGTAAAATCGGCTAACTCGTCACTTTTTTCAAATAACATCGAATTAGAGAATCTTTCAACATTTACTTACTACCATGGTAAAATTATTCAAATGGGGACCAGGAAAATTTTCTTAAAATAGGTGTTTTGGAGCAAAAATAGAAATTCGTGAATTGGAGCAAATGCACTATCTATATATTTTATTGTAGCAGTCGCAGTCGCAGACACAACATTTAATTTAATAATTGGAACAGGGTAAAATAGACCCAGCTGAAATCTGTCGCAAGGCAATAAAATGAAGAGACATATGTGTCAATAACGTGACTTTATATCTATTACGTATACTTGGACGTTCAACTGACGTTCATTGTTAGTATATCACAATCGAAATTTCAAAAAATGTCACACGTTTCCACTTTGCAATTTATTTTTAAATATGTTTATAAAATATTTCATGCAACATTTTTAGCTTTTTAAACTCTAATCTACATTGGAAAAATGTTGCAACATAAATTTTAGGTAGGAAAATTATATTAATTTCTGATTCAAGATATTTTTAGAATCCAACAATTTCATCGCAATTATTAATATTCCAAATTGCAAAATATTTAATATATATATATATATATATATATATATATATATATATATATATACTGTAGGATTTCGTTTAAAATTAATACTATTCGCGCAATTTAATTTATTTTAGCTGTAACTGTAGTAATATAATGAAACTTTCTTCATTGTTATAAATTTAATGAGATTAAATATGGAGTATACGCTATAGAAACAAAATATAAATTATTAATTAGAATATAAAAAATCGACTCACCAGAAAAAAAGGCGGGAAACAAAGTTGGCTTTCGTCCATGGATTCGGATACAATTTGGTTTTCTCAAAATCCATTGAGGAGAAAGAAGATAAAATGGCGTAAATTCAAAATCTTCTTAACCCCCTACCACCTGAGCGGGATATAGCAGACGATAATTTTAACGCCACACTTTTAAAAGCTTCTTCACGTTCCGTAATCAGAGGTAGACAATCCAAGTTTGCAAATTGACTGACTTGTCGTAAAAAGCACGTGGTTCTCTTGAGCAGTTGATAAGAAAAGAAGAGCATCCGTTAACCCTCAATTATCCCAGGTGCGTAAAAAAGAACTTCAAGATCACCAGAGAAAGAGAAAAGAACGTGGAAACATAGAAAGAGAATTTCCCGGTTCGTTTGTCAAGCGCAGACAACGCCATCTGGAGTGATGAGTTCGAAGTAATGACGAAGGTTAACACAGAAACCTTCAAATGGAGGACTGTAAACACAGTTTCTCAATCCTTTAGGAGAATTCGCTTACGTTTGGATAATAGGTAAACCTTGGGGTTGTTTAATCTCAAACTGACTTCTCATGATCTGTTGTAAAGGAGAAAATATGATGTTAACTGCACATTCATCATTAAGGTATTTACTATTTGGGCAAAATAAAATGTAATAAAAACTAGGGATGTGGAACATCGCAGAACTTTCAATTACACTATAATACTGATACCAATTTTTGTCATTTACTGTTTTTATATTTTTATCATTCAATTAGAAAAAACGGCTAGTTTGGCGATATTTTTCACCATATTTCTTGTATGGTTCTTAAAAAAAAAAAAAAAAAAAAAAAGGCTGATTTTGGCTATATACTTTCCATTATTCTTGTATTATCCTTTCTTATAAGTGCAACTGAGAAGAGGAGAAAAAATTATCGTTGAGGTATGCTCAAGGAAATAGAACTCTGTGCTAAAGGCATTCGTGTTTCAACTTTTTACGCCATTAAAGTATTTTTGCAGGAATTTCGGAGGTTCGGCTGTTTAGAACACCTTAAGAGGCATTACCACAACGATTTTGGATAAAATCGTTCGAGCCGTTTTTTTAGAAATTACTGAAAAACATGATTTTTTCAATGGCAGCTACCTTATGCGCATGCACGATTTTGACGACAACCTTAATGGTAAGTCTCTGTGCCATCGCCAACCCGCACACCAGTGATTCATCCCCCCCCCCCCCCGCGAGCACGCTAGAGGAAAAGCGCGAGAATATCCAAGAGAAATTTTATTTAAAAAAATTGATTAACTGACTGAAAGGAAAGCACACATACACATAGAAAACAAGATACTTTTCGACATATTTAACAAATAAAGTAAAACAACTTACTAAATCAAAACTTACTTAATCAAAACATACTAAATTAAAAACAAATTTAATAATTATTAATGACTTCCTTGGACCTTCTTGCAGAGCAAAGTTTTTCGAAGGAAGGCTTAATATTAGAACTAATAGCCACTCTCAGTTCTATTACTATATTTAGCCGAGATCTATATTTTGTCTTCAAAGAAGCCACAGCAGAAAATCCAGTTTCCAAAGGTAGGATGTTGAAAATGGTAATAAAATGCGAAATGCCCTTGTTTTCAGTGCAGAAAAAATTATCCTCTAGTCCTGCACAAAATTCAAATAGTGATTTATTACTAAATTGTCTTTTGGTTTCGCCACTTGTCGTTAAGTCTATGAATTTTTCTTCCTCGTCAATTGAGAGTTTTTCGGGAGTCTTATGAAATGGATCCCTAACCCACTCGTAACTTAAGTTACGAGTAGCAAGTACTCGTAACTTAAGTTACGTCAACAAGAAAATACTTTTTTAAATTCTTAGCCAGCATGGCTAAATGATTTTCAATGGTTACAAAAACAACTTTTACATGTTCTTCTTCAGCCTTGTAAGTTTTAGTACACAATCATCCATATTTGCAAACATTGTTAGGTTTTTTTGCTTTAAATTTCTGCTCATCGATTCCAATTTCGCTTTTACTCTTGTTTTGGCAGTTACTTAAAAATAATTTTAAAACAGAATCCAAAATACTCAATATACATTATTGTGTCACACATTTTATTGTAAGCGGGGCGCGAGGAAAATTATGATTGAAAACTGGGCCGCGAATACTGAAAAGTTGAGAAACGCTGCCGCACTCTATATTTGAACATAGTATGTCAATTTGTTCAGGAGTTATGCTAACCACAGACAGAAAAATTTTTCTATATCAGGATGTTCCAAAATGTAGATAAATGCAAATTTTTTTTTTTTTTTTTTTTGCCAAAATACTCTACTTTTATTACCCTATGTATACATATGGGTAATTGTAAGCAATAAAGAGCAAATGTTAGAAAGTCACAATCTATTTTCCATATTTCTATCTATTTTTTTCTGACTTATTGCAAATTAATTGATTGGAGTTTGGAGGTAATTTAGAATGGATCTTACTCATCGTTGAAGTAAAGCCAACTATGAAGATGCCCTCCGTATTCGCTGGCAAGTGAGCATCACGTAGAGGATGCAACGTGAATGAAATCGGCGCGAAATGTTATTCTTACCTATCTTTCTATAATAACAACCATGACATTACATCGAATTTGTCATTCACTCAGAAAGAATTTACATTGACAAACCATGTTAATAAAAAATATTGAAGGTAACTTTCAATTCTTTTAAAAAGTTACGTTTAAACTTGATCTACTCTTATATTAAAATTCTTTTATATATATTTTTCGAATAGTCGAAATTCTTTCGATCTATTCTTATATATGTTTTAAAGTGAAATATATACATTGTTTATACAAATTCCATGTGAACGTATTTCCGTATGAATATAATGAGCCTGTTTTTTTTTGTTTTTTTATATTCTTTCAAACTAAAATCAATGGATATTAAATAAATCAGCCAGAAAAATCGTAGTAATTTAATATTATTAGTTAACAATCTGTAAAAGGTGTTCTTATCGTGGAAGAAAAATTTATAAATGAAATTATAAACTTTTCGTTTACCATCCTCATTAGTATGATTACAAAATTTAAGTAGAAAATGTATTATTAAAATAATAAAGTTGCTTTATATATATTAGTTAACAGAAATTTAATCTGCAAAAAAAAATATATTGTTTTGCTGAAATAAAAACAATTATCTAGAATAATTGTATTTTAATGTAAGAAATGTGTATTATTGAAAAAGTAATAAAAATTCTCAAACTTTTTTAAATATTTTATCGGCTCTTTAAGAAATGTGAACACAAATTTTTTTCTTGTTCGATATTGCTAGAAGCGGATTAGCTGAAGAAAGAGTCATGCGCAGTTTGCTGCGTCTATCAGCCAATCAAATTTTTGTTTATCTTTATTTTCGCACCGAAACCACTGAGCTAGCGACACCTGTAGCGGTTTGGGGTAGAGATGTGATATTTACGTTCTTTTTGCTGAACAGGTGTTCTCTGCTCCTGTTCTTTTAAAATGAACTACTCATTAACCCGTTCTTTTGAAGAACCAGTTCTTTTTTTCCATTTACCGAAATCATTTCGAAGAAGTGCCGGTCGGTCTTTGGGGTAGATCACAAGGGTCAAGGACGAATCTTCCCGCACTCCGCTGCTCTGATGACGTTGCGTTTTAAAGAATGAGAGGGAAAGTTACTAAGTTTTTGTTTGATTTTCCTATGACTGCGTCAGAATAATATATACAAATTAGAAGACTTTTTGATATTTTCGAAAATATGATTGTGACAGTCACACTCCTTAAATTATAAGCTCTACATATAATTTTAGGCTGAATATTTGCATTTATAATGTAGTAATTTTAAGTGGATGGAGTTTTTAATATATAAAGTTTCCAAAACACTGGGACTCAAAGAATGTTCAAAACCTCAATGGACAAAAACAAATATTATTGCATTTTATTTAGTCTATAATTTATTAAAAGGGATAAATAAATAAATTAAAACTTTAAATTAGAAATTAATGGAGGTATACAAAATCACAAACGATGGTGAATATTGTATAATTTTTTTCCCGACACCCTAGAAATGATTTTTTTTTACTTTCATTTACCCCAAGGGCGTAGCCAGAAGAAAAAAATTTCGGGAGGGGATATGAAATCATATCAATAAATCATACAATCCTCTTTATCAATGCCGCATGTATTTAGTAATCAAGATAATAGCTATTTTGTCTGTATCCTTAGACATTCAAAAACATCTATAATAGTAAAATAAGCTGTGTGTCTGTCTGTCTATTTGTCTGTGGATCTATAATAGAAACCTACTTAAAATTGGAGTAGAGCTCTGAAATTTTCAGCATAAGTAGTTTTTTCCTTCTAATTGTATACATCACAAAACAGAAAGTTAAAATTTTAATTAGTTATTTTTTAATTAATTGTTTTAATTAATATATATGTTACAAAACGATATCTAATAGGGCTACAGCTCTGAAATTTTCAACATAAGTAGCTTTGGCGTTTTAATTGGATTTCTAAAAAACAGAATTTTAAATTTTTATTTTGTTCTTTTTTGATTAATTCTTTTTAGTTAATAAATAAACATTTTACAAAACGATTACTAATGGGGCTACAGCTCTGAAATTTTCAACATAATTAGTTTTGGCTTTCTAATTGAACTTTTGAAAAACAGAATTTTAAATTTTTATTTAGTTTCTTTTTAATTAATTAATTAATATTTTACAAAACGATTTCTAATAGGACTACAGCTCTAAATTTTTCAACATAAGTAGTTTTGACCTTCCAATTGGACTTTAGAAAAACAGAATTTTAAATTTTTATTCAGTTTCCCTTTTTAATTCATTAATTAATTAATATATATTTTACAAAACGCTTTCAAATAGGGCTACATTTCTGAAATTTTCAACACAAGTAGCAAAGTCCTTTTGTCAGTCCAATTAGAAAGCCACAACGGCTTTCTAATTGGACTGACAAAAGGAAGGTTAAAATTTTAATTTGTTTTTTAATTAATTTTTTCCTAAAGAGCGACTTCGAATAGGCCTAGAGTTCTGAAAGTTTCAACATAAGTAGTTTTGGTCTCTAATTTTGCTTTCCACAAACTCATGTTAAAATAATCTTAATGGGGTGTTGTATTATTGTACTAAAGGGGAAATTTTTTTTCTCGACAAGGGAGAGGCTTCCAATATTAAGGCTTTACGTAGCAATTAGATTTTAGTGAGTGAAGTGAGCTTATGCTTACGCAGCAATGAAACTTTCAGCCAGCGAAGCGAACCTATGCTTGCATAGCAATGAACCTTTCAACGAGTAAAGTAAGCCTGTGTTTATGTGTCAATAAACTTTTCAGCAAACGAAGCGAGCTCGATTTTGCGTAGTGATGAACCTTCCTACTAGTGAAGCGCCAAAAACTGGTTCCTATACACGAATGACAGTTTTCCGCAACGCGAGGCCTCACAGGTAGCTGAAATATTGCACATGATAAAATTTCGTAGTGAAGCACGGGTATTCAGCTAGTTTTAAATAAATTTAATATTTTAAACAAAATATAAATTGATTTTTGTGTTTTAATGGCAAACCTAAAAATTTTGGGACTAAAAAAACGCTTGAATTACCCATATGTATACATAGGGTAATGAAAGTATAGCATTCACTCAAAAAAAAAAATCGATTTTGTATTTGCATTTCACCACGTTTTGAAACATTCGGCTTTCAAAAAAGTGATCTAGAAAAAATATACGTCTGTGGTCAGCATAACTCCCGAAAAAGTTGACCTACGATGTTCAAATTTAGTATGCGGGTATGTGGTGGCCATGGATACCATTTAGGTTTTCGTCAAAATTGCGCATGCGCACAAGGTAACTGCCATTGAAAAAATCATGTTTTTCAATTATTGCTAAAAAACGGCTCCAACGATTTTCATCAAAATCACTGTGGAAATGCTTCTTAAGGTGTTCTAGATATACCCACCTTCGAAATTCTTATAAAAATGCTTTAATGGCGTAAAAAGTTGAAAAATGAATGCCTTCTACAAAAGTTCTCTTTCCTTGAGCATACCTCATCAACGATTGTTTTTTTCTTCTCCCCTCAGATTCACTTATAATAAAGGATAATATATAAAAACGGTAAATGACACAAGTTCACGTCAGTATGTAATTGAAAGTTGTGCGATGTTCCACACCCCTAGTTTTCATTTCAATGGTAAACTATGCTAAGAAAAACACGCATTTAATCGGCGCCATCTGAACAACGTTTTAGTTTTTTTTTTTTTTTTTAATTTCTAGAAAGTTATAATTTTATATAAGTAACTCAAAAATTTAAATTATTTTTGAACATACTCGTTTCTGAAAACAAAATTCTTATAATATTATAACTATCTTGCTATATAACACTTATTATACTGGAGAAAATTAAAAAAAACAAATGTAACACCTTCACAACTAGTGAGAGATAATTTGTTACAATCACTGTCGTGCCTACTCGTTTCTGGATAGTAGAAATTGCATTGGCCCGATGGGGCGATAGAGTATGAGTAATTTGTGAAAGATTCCCACAGTGATAATGTAGTGTAGAAAAAATTAACTTGAAACAAAAATGTTAGAGATAGCCCAGGTCCTTTTACCAAAATAATATTTCACAATAGATTTACAATATAATGGGACACACTAGTTTTATTACACATTATATAAAAAATACAACCTTCATTACAGTGGATTTCGAAACACAACGAACAACTCAGCCTGCTATAAGGATTCGAACCTAGCACCTTAAGAGTATGACAAGCAACCTTTGGAATTGCGTTAAACAAAATACGACATTTCGTTTCTTTCTTAATTAATACAAATTAGAAGACCAAGAAGAGGCTTATGATCCAGGAGGGTTGGTCTAGACAAAATAAAATACTGAATTTATAAAATACACATTATAAAAAACCGAATATGCAGAATGCATAATAGAAAATACCGAAATTGCAGAATTCAACATTTTCAATTATGTATTCCTATTATGCATTGTGTATATATTTCGTAAGTAAAGAAAGTCAAACTGTTTGCAAGTCCTCACATGCCGAGAATTCTGTGAAAGAACATGTTCTTGACAAATTTATTATAAACTCCGCAAATTTTTTTTTTTTAATTCTTTCAAAACTAGCTTTTATTTGTTACATACAAATCTAGTGAAAAAAAATTATAATAATTTCAATTTAAAACCAGAGTAAAAAAAAAATATTTTGTTTTTTTGCCGGATGGGATTTACCGGACCAATGTAACATAGACCTAATACATTAAAAATTAAAAAAAAAAAATTAAAAATTCCAAAGTTAAATATTCCACAACATTTTGTTATCATAAATTATGTTTCCTTTTTCCAAATTTACCAAAAATTAAGTTTACTTAATTTAAAAACACACTTGTAACACTTTACAATATAAGAAAAACGCAGTTTCATTCAATGCATTGATAGTTTGAATATAAACGAGAAATGAAATAATTACCTTATTATTATTAAAACAATAAAAAAAAAAACATATAAGCATTATACCTGCTGAAATTAATTGAAAAGATCTCCCCACCCCCCCCCCCCTCCTCCCCGCGAGCATTTCAACACAGTCCTAATAATGAAATCAACAGCATATCCGAGAAACACGGAACCAGTTCTGTAGAAGCTCCCGTTCCGACACAGAGCGGGAATGAGCAGAGAACAAGTGAACGGGAATAGTTCAAATGAACTAGCTCTTTACGGAGCAGTTCAAACTGAGCCGTTCGGAAAGAGCAACTCAGCTCAACTGTTCTGAACAGAGCTGGTTGAAAAGAACTGGCTCTTTGAAACAAACCTGCTCATCGATAGTACTCCATACCGATGTTGTTCATCTACTCTGCGCCTGCGCAACGCAGCCCTGCTGTTAGGAGATAGATCACGGATGAGGAATGTGTGTGTGGAGGGAGAGGGGGAAACGAAACCTTCTTCCTCAAGTGCGACGTCAGAGGTGTGACGCATAGGATCGGAGCTGGAAGGATATCATCCAAGAATGTTAAGGAACAGGGTTTTGGTGAGATCAAAGAACAGGATGTTCTTGCTCTTTTTAAGGAACAGGCTCAAAATAGCAGACTGTTCTTTTATTTCCCATCCCTAGTTTGGGGAAACATATCTGATGATTGTTCCTGTGGGAGATTCTTCAAATCGGAGGGCATATTTTACTATATAAGTAAGCTTTGGTTGTAGTCAATATAATGGTAACTGCTCGCAATGTCTGATGGGGGAAGAGGGATAAAATACAGGTTTGTGATTGGCTGAAAATTAGTATGTACTTTTTGAGGTGTATTGTAAAGTAATTAGTAACAAGTTTGGAAATGATGAAACAAATGATTCATTTCTTTTTTAGACTTCGATTTACAAATAATGAAAACTATTATATACTTTTTTTTAATTATCTGAAAAAAAAGAAGAAAGAAAAAAAAGAGAATCAAATATCAATCGTAATTGTATTAAGATAAAAAAAAAATTCTAGTTTTTAAAAATGCCACCTATTATTGAATCGATAAAAATTAAAGATATATATTTTAGTGAATCCGGCCCGCTAAAAGCTCCAACATAAGTCATACTGCCATGTCATAAAAACAATAAATAATAATAAACAAATAAGCGTTCAGCAGAAATTGTATTTTGTCGCAACAAGAATGAAATCAGCATATTCGTTATTCATCCTTGGGCTACTTTCATTTGGCGAGCGGGCCGTGTAACATCGTTCTGGTGCAAAGTAACCCCCATGTAACACTTTTGCCAGAAAATATCCTTTCAAAATAAATATCATAAAAAGGAAGATAGTTTCTAGTTTGAATAGACAGTGCGTGCCAAGGAGCATCGAATTCTTCATCACGGAGGAGCTACAAACCTACCACAAGATACGACAAGAATATACAGAAATACAAGAATACAGAATATACAAGAAAATTGTCCGCATTTACTACTAGAATGAAAGAACTGTAAAAACTTACAGACAGCTCAGTAATGGACATGAGATCATTTGTCTCAAGCGCCATCACAGCTCCTCATTTTTGAAATCACAAAGCGATAAATCGAAGAATGAAATCACTTGCTGGTCGCGGATTCACTTTCAAGCCATGAATATAGCTTCTCCAACACTAATAGGCCTAAATTAAAAAAAAAAAAAAAAAAAAAAAAAAAAAAAATCGTTTGAAAGTAGCGTATTTAAAGGTTGAGTTTAAATTCTTAACTTTATAAGAAGGGTTATAGTACTAAAAAAAATATTCCCTGTACGAGGCGGTAACCTTAACTGAAGCTTGGGATATTTTTAATTATAAAATGCAAATTCACAATCTTTTACATAACTTATGATATAAAAAAGCTAAATACTCTTAATTTGCGCATTTATTCTCTCATTAATTTATATTACAATACATGCATAAGAATTTATGAGTTATTAGTAATTAGTCATTAATGAAAAATTGCAAAAAGTACTGGAACACCGTACCGGCTCTCAAAAAAGAAAACGGCACGCCGCGCCGAACCGTCACTTACTAGGCCCACTACACCCCTACTTATAAGTTGTGTAATTACTTACAGTTTTTATTTATTGCATATTGCATAAAAAATTCATGTATTCTTCAGTAAGTGATTTGGTTCACATAACTTTTCTCTTATTTCATCGTTTAGAGGATGTCATAGTACAGACCATTCCCTATACTATGTTACAATCTTTTAGATCAGTGCATTTAGAAACTATTTGTATAAAAACTTGAAATTTGGCGAGTAGGTACGAAAAAGATCACTTATTGAAATGACATAAATTGTTTCCTTTTAATATCTATCTATTATAAATGAAAATTAAGATAGCAAAAAACAAAACCAGGTGGAGCCACTTCATATACATTGACGTAAGGATTTCAAATATGAAATCAAATATTGTTACGAATTTTTGTAAATTTGTAAATATTTCGTAGTGTCAATTTTGTAAATAGTAAAATGTATGTACATTTCGCATAAGGCAGTGCAATAGTTCGTCGTTAGCTTGCTTCCCCGCAATGTGTGTCTTAATGCTTGATAACGAGTTTTACAGAGGTAAAGCTGGAAAGCGAGTTTTACAAGGAGCAGGGCATTTAACATTATTGTAATGGCAATCTCGCCAAATTGGCGAGATAGAGCCAAGTTGGCTACGGTTTTGGCGACTAATTTTTGTCATCAAATTTGGCGAGAAATCGCCAAATGTTGCCTAACATTTTCGGTCCCCATGTACATGTATAGGACTTTTCGACTACGATCTGGAAAGTTCTGCAAATATCTACCTCTAGAAATTTCAAGAATGTTCGCCTCCCTATATAAGGCCGGCCGTGAGTTGAGTCCGGGATTTTGAGTCACTGAATTAGTTGACTGAAATTACTGAGTTGAGATACTGAGTTTCAGTGAGCATTCAGAGTAGTTCTATTGCGAACTGTATTGCATTGTCTTTTGCAGCGATTTGAGCAGTTGTATTGTCAAGTTTTTAACTGCTGCTTTGTGCTCTATTGTTGTGAAAAGAGCTGTATTGTGTCTACTAGGACGAGAAGTTCTGGAGTTGTAAGATAATCTGTGAAGAGTTATATTGGAATAAATTTCTGCAAGTTTTGATCTACTTTGGCTTCAAATCTTTCGAACCCGTCCACACAACAATATATTAGACGCAATTTTCGAGTTTTTAATTTATGTCATTTCATTAAGTGATAATTTTTGTACCTACTCACCAAGAGGCTAGAAGATAGGGCCGTCGCCAAGACATTTTATTGGGGGGTAGGGGGCGGGGCATAGACACGCAGACATCTTTTTGCCGACTTACAATCAAGAACACTTTTTATATTTTATAATAACTTTTTACCGATTAAATCAATAAATACAGTGTAGCACTTAACTATTAATATATAAATTTATTTTGGGTATATTTTGAAATAAATTATTTTACGTGATTTTAAGTAAATAAATTAAAGTAATTTTTAACGAAATAAATTCCCGCTTTATATTAATATGTATTAATTAACTTTTAAAACATATACCTTTAATACAGTGAAAAAAATAATTCGTTTCTTATATTTTGTGCACATTTTTTTTGCATTACTATAATATGACTAAACAACACTATTATAAATTCTTGTCAATATTTATCAATGTTTTTTACTTTCAATTACCCATATGTATATATACATAGGGTAATGAAAGCATAGCATTCGGTCAACAACAAAAAAAATTGATTTTTTTTTTTTTTTTTTTTTTGCATTTCTCCACGTTTTGGAATATCCTGATTTCAAAAAAGTGATCTATAAAAAATGTCTGTCTGTGCGTGTGTATGTGTGTCTGTGGTCAGCATAACTCCCGAACAAATTGACCTACGATGTTCAAATTTGGTATGAGGGTTAGTGGCGGCCATGGAACCTACCATTAAGGTTTTCGTTAGAATAGCGCATGCGCCTAAGGTAGCTGCCATTGAAAAAATAATGTTTTTCAATGATCGCTAAAAAAACGGCTCTAACGATTTTGATAAAAAAAATCGCTGCGGTAATTCCTCTTAAGGAGTTCTAAACATACCCTCCTCCGAAATTTCCGTAAAAATGTTTTAATGGCGTAAAAAATTGAAAAATGAATGCCTTCAACACAAGTTCTCTTTCCTTAAGCATATCTCATCAACGATCGTTTTTTCTTCTCCTCTCAGTTTCACTTATGAGAGAGGATAATACAAGAATTAGTGAAAAGTATATCGCCAAAATTAAAATTAATTTCACAAATATTGTTTTAACTAGTATGGTGAGAAAAAGTGGTGAAAGAGACATCAAACTTGTTTATTTTATGAACAACGTCAATGACATTTTTGTATTTTGTGGCCAAACGGCCGTACGGTTATTGGCAGCGATTACAACCTAATAAAACTTATTTCAACTTTAGAAATTGTTTTTTGGGACCATCTAGCTTTTTTCTATAGCGTTAAAACCAATCTTGGAAGAAAAATATCTCGACTGAAGTTTGTTACTCCAAAAGAAAAATTACCGAATTCATACATTTTGGTTACGCTTCTAGTAAAAGAAGTGCCACAAGAATTTACCATTACAAGTTAGTGATTTTGTTCCGTTATTTTTAGTATCATTGATCAATCATTGGCGACCATTACATTTGTTATTATTATTTATTTTTTGCTTTTTTTATATTAATTTCACTATTATTGTTTTCAGCACAAAAAGGCAATGACATTTTGTAAATTTGCCGACTGCCAAGATGAGTAAAAGTTATTGGGGGGCGAGTCGCCCCCTCCCCCCCTTCCCCTTTCGCACCGGCCCTGTATAGAGTGCATAGGGAATGATCCTTACGTGGACTTTCTCTTAACAATTCGGTTAGATACTGGAAAAAAGGTTCGGTGGAGAGACAATATGGCATTTTACTACCATTTCATAAAATAATTTTTAAGAAATTCAAATTTCCCGATGAATTTTCTAGTTCGTAATTACATTGAGATTGCAAAGCGCAGAAATCGGTTTCAACCTACAATGAAGTACGAAAGATTACAATGGGCGTAATATCAATACCCAATTATGATAATGATGATGCAGGCGGGTTTTAAAACATTACAACGGAAAAGTGTGAACAGATTTGATATGACTCGCTTGTGTTTGGAAGTTTGGTTTTAATCTTTGCGCTGCCTATAAAAAATCCCGACCTTTAGAAAAATTTGAACAGTAAATTTTCATGGCAATCCCACCAAAAAATTCATATAAGCTTTATTTTTTCTCAAGAATACAAAACAATAGAGTTGATGCGTTGGTTTCTGAATACCCTGTGTAATTCGTAAGTAAAGCCCAGGATTTTGTATCTAATACTGGTAAGGCTATTTGGTATCTATATAATGAGGTTTGGACTTCTCCAAAGTTAGAGGTCCTTTAGCAGACCAAATCTCTATTTTAATAGTGTATTTAAAGCAGGTGTAAGGTAATTAATTGTTTTAATTATTTTTACTCTAATCCTAAGAATTATGAAATAGAATATCCTGTATGTATAATTACTTAGTTTTTTTTTTTTTTTTCAAAAAGACTGTATCAAAACTGTATGTAAAAGTTTATAGCTGTTTCAAAAAGTTTTTGACTGTTTGAATTGAACTAGTTATTTTAATACGTTTCTTTAATACTAAAATTTTAAAAAATATAACACCTTCAATGCTTCCTTTTATACTTCAGAAGGCTTTGATACTTTTAATAGAATTCTTAATAATACAACAGGAAGCTTACTTAAAGGCTCTGTAAAATACTAATTAATAAAAATTTTATTATTCTGTTTGTGAAGAGCAAAATTAGAAAATCAAAACTACCGTTGTTTAATATTTCGGAGTCCTACGGAAGTCATGCTTTATAAACAAAATTTAAAAAATTAAAAATAATAATTAAATAACTAATTCATATTTTGACATTCTGTTTGTCAAAAGCACAATTAGAAGTCCAAAATTACTTATGTTTAAAATTCCAAAGTTCTATGTTTATTGGAAATCACTTTCTATACAACCACAAAGACAGAAACAAAGACAAATAGACAGACAGACGGACTCTAAGTTTTATTATTATACATATCTAATATTTATTATGACATTCTTATTAAATTAAGGGAAATGATTCGAAGATATATTTTTATTAATGATAGACGATAATCGCCATGCTGCGAGAGATTGGTTCAGTAACTCAATTTTTTTATGAGAAAATTAGGGCCCAATTTTTTTTTTTTTTTTTTTTTTTAATTCAGTGCCTTGGTTCAAGAAATTAACAATAAAATAATTTTTTCATTAACTTACCACCGACCATGAATTCTAGATAAATGGCTCCTGGTATAAGTGGCACAACGAAAGCGTGGCGACCGCCAATTTTTAAATCTCCGATCATAAATAAAATCTGTAATGCTTGCCTGAGGGGTTGGCCATTACTACTTCATCTAAGGTAAGTATCCAGTGGGGAATAAGAAAAGAAAAAGAGAATAAGGCGCTGAACGCTTGCCAGAGCAAAGTACAAGTAGGGGGGGGGGGGGTGATCAGGCTAAGCAAATGCTCGTACTAAAGTAGAGTACATGGAACACATAAGAGGATATGGCATGTTTATCAAAGCTGTGACAATAAATTAAATGTTTAAACACAGGATCATTTTGAAGACAAAAATACACAGGTTACAAACTCGTATGACACATATGTTTTAAAGAAAATATAAATCAATAAAACAAAAATACAATCATGAAATGTTGCATCCGTTGTTGGGTGAGTTTAAATTCTGAAAGCTCATGACGAGAGAATTCTGTGTTAAAGGCATTCGTTTTTCAACTTTTTACTCCATTGAAGCATTTTTGAGCTGGGGATGTTTAGAACACCTTAAGAGGCATTACCACAGTGATTTTGAACAAAATCCTTAGAGCCGTTTTTTAGCAGTTACTGAAAAACATGATTTTTTCAATAGCAGCTACCCTAAGCGTATGCGCAATTTTGACGAAAACCTTAATGGTAGGTCCTTGTGCCATCACCAAACCCGCACACTAAATTTGAACATAGTAGGTCAATTTGTTCGGGAGTTATGCTGACCACGCACACACGAACAAACGTTTTTTCTAGATAATTTTTTTTTTAAATTAGGATGTTCCAAAATGTGGAAAAATGCAATTTTTATATTTTTTTTTTATTTTTTTACCGAATACTATACTTTCATTACCCTACGTGTACATATAGGTAATTGAAAGTAAAAATATACTTAAAAAACTTGCCTAAACATTCGTCTCTGAATCAACCATGACAACAGTACGTTCTTTGTTTATGATATTCAAGTGTTATTTCCTGTTCTCCCATAATTCGGACTTCTATCCCACAGAAAAATGACGAAGTACCATTTCTCACATTCTTGCTATCAATAAAAATATTCCTTTGGTGGATTAGCCGACCAAACGGTATAGTGGTTAGTGTGCTAGCTTCTAGACCGCGAGGTTGCGGGTTCGAGTCCCGTGTTAGGCATGGGTGTTTGTAAATGTATGTTGGCTTGTCTAATGACGAAAGTTTCGGCGCATTATAGCCCTCGTGTTGCTGACGGCGCCAGATAATCTGAAAACAACCAACCAACCTTTGGTGGATTATAATGATGTAACAAATGCGTTCTTTTCAACCATTTCAAGATGTCATATACGGTATGTTATAGTTAATCGGTGGTTAACTCATTAACGGCGGTTGGCAAGAAAACTTGTCAGTTGAAATTTTAAGTTTTTTTTTTTTTTTTTTTTTTCTTCTTTTTTTTTTTCTTTCGCTAATAAATGAGATTGTGGTTTCACTTAATGTTTTTTAAAAATCATAAAAATAATTTTCCAAACAATCTGAAAAATTCAAAATATACCTATAAATGATCTAAATAAATAAGGTAAAGGTTAAAAACTATGACTGTTCATGCATTTCAAAGTCGTCCGTCTTTAATGAGTTAAATGTTTATTTCTAGTCATACGTATATCTGACTCTTCCAGTTGATTTTTGGTGCGCCTTATTGAGACATTTCAATTAACATATGCCATATGATCGAATCACAAATAGTTATCTTGCCATAAATGTCTTTCACTTTTCGTAAGTTGCCCGTATGGAAACTTATATCGACATGACCTTCAAATTTATATTTAGCACATGTGCGATGTGTGTGTTCAAGCTCGTTGCGGAGGAGATATGTTTATTAGTACCAGAAGGTGCTAAAAGGGTCGACTTAAAACGTCTAATTGAAGAGAGTGAGGTGTATAAAAAAGACATTGAGTTTGTAAAATCCGTTATTGATGAAGTGCTTGAGGAAAAGAAAAACCTCAAGTCTCCGCTCATGAGAATCAAATTGAATTAGAAAAGATTAAGTTGCAACGAGAAGAAATTATTAGAGAAAGGATTCAATCAGAGTTAGAATTAGCGCAGTTAAAAGCTAACCGAGAAAATAGCGGGAGTTCAATAGATCACGAACATAAAATAGAAACTGAAGAGTCAATTGATAGTTTAATAAAAAGCGTTAGAATATTAACAATCAAAGTGCGGAGTAAATGGAAAGGATAGGGTTTCTTTTTTATTTTATTAGAGAGAGCATATAATACTAAAAGTGTGCCTGAGAAATATAAAGTTGAGGTTCTGTTTAATTTATCAGGGGAACGAGCTTCTAATATTTTGACCTATATAACTGAGAACGATTTAAACAATTATGAGGAAATTAAATCAATTGTTTTGAGAGAATTCGAACCGACACCACAAATAGTTTTAGAAAAGTGCTTCAAGAGAAAATTAAACATAAGTGCAATTTGTTTCGCGTTTAAATACTAGCAGGGACGACGCGAACGGGGGGCGAGGGGGGCGTCTCGCCCCCCCAAAGTTTCAGAAAGTTGAACAGTCGGCAAATTTTCGAAATTTTTGTAGTCCTTTTTTTAAAGTTGATCCACAATAAAATCGAATTGAAAAAAAAAATGTCGAACAAAAAATATTAAAAATACCCAATTAAATGCACGTTAAGTTTCACTTATCGTCATTTTTACACTAGAAGTCTATTATAAGGGAGTCGGTGCCTTTCCCCCCGCCTACATTGATGGACTGCGTGCACAAATATAATAGGTATCTTGCGAACACAAATCATAGATATCTTCATTATCTCACCCCGCCAAAGTTTTTAAAAAAGAAAGACGGCAGTCGGCAAACTTCCAAAATTTCATCAATTCCTTTAAAAGTGCCAAGTGATGGATGTTTTAAAATATATTGAATAGAAAAAAATATAAATAATTAAAATCGTCAATAGTATTAAAAAATCCTGATCACAATTCAGCCCAAGTTGGCGTCGGCAATTTTAAATTGAAGTAAGTGTATCCTTATTTTGGCAGGAACGTTTAAGATATCGTAACTGACAGCTTCTAAATGAAATTAAATATAAACATATCTCCCGTACCCCGTACTGTTGCACGAGTATCAATTTCCACAAATTCTCTAGAGAATGAATAATTTTCCTTCAATTTCAAATCAGTACATTTATTTGTATAAATCGTCAAGTCGACTGTCGTAAGTTTTTAAATTCAGTCATCTGATAAGTACACACTATATTCTCAGGAAGAAACTGACAATAATTACTTATTCTTCCAATTAATAGATAACTCTGTTGTGTTACAGTAGGGGACGTATTTTTAGTACGTCAGGCGTCAGGTAACGCTTCAAAAACCATGATATACCCATTAAACGATATCTACATGAAGTGTGTATTGCACGTCATATGAATTAAAAGTCTTACAGAAAATTTCAAAACATCTAAATTTTAACATCCGAAAAATGAGACCTCTTTTATCAAATACATATCTTACGTACATCACAGGTCTGGCGAGAAGTTTCAATTTCGAATAAAACTTGCATATTTTTTGGCAAGTTATTACGAACGTGAAGTTGAGTGAAATGGAAGTAGAGTGCAATTCTGTTAAAAAATATTTCTATTACATTTTACCAAATTATTGCAATTAATGACAAGTAGAACACTATAAATGATGTTATATAGTACTTCATTTATTAAAAAAGTGTAGCGGTGTACGGTAATGGAGAGTCGAACCCAGAACTCCCAGATCAGAAGACAGGCACGCTAACCACTAGGCAAAAGTGACCACTAGCCCCTAGGTGTTGTATCTTTCATTTGAACACGAGAACACGACATATCCCTTTCTCCGTGAGTTGCAAAGGGGTGAACGATTGAGTTGCTTGCATGTGAGTTGAGTGTGGCAGTGAGTCGCCAGAGGTTGCTTTATGTGTTGCAGTGAGTCACCAGAGATGCTGAGGTGGTAGTGTGGAGGTCGTGCAGTAGATGGTGCTACTGATGTGTTCGAATATTCGGGTCACCAATGTAGCGGTGTGCGCTAACGAGGAGTCGAACCCGGGACTCCTAGATCAGATGACAGGCGCTCTAGCCACTAGGAAAAAGTGATCACTACTGCCTAGGTGTTGTATTCGTCATTTGTACACGAGACTACCTCAAATGTGTTACCGATATAATGCATGCCGTGTAAATTGGAAGGCAATGTCGTATTTATTGCAACAAAATAATCATTGGAAAAGTATTGAAAGGTTTGTTATAATACTATCTAACAATTATTATAATACGTTAACAAAACGTTTTTAATAATTATTGTAGTTTGAAATGCAATTATAATGCCCATGAGCGCCGACAGGACTATTTGCAGGGATGTGCAGATCGCTAACAGGGCGACATAAGGCGACAAAAGTCTTTGTTTAATCTTAGATTTTTCGAAAATTGGAATTGGACTTCCTAATTTGATGTTAGCTAATAGCTGTACAGAATTTTTTGCTCGAATTGATAATTTACTACCTATATATTTTTTTCTTGTGAATTACTTCTTCCACAATACTTTATTTTTCGAAAGGCAGGAGGAAATGTAAGTGCATGTTTCTTATATGTCCCTGACATTGTCTCTAGTATAAAAATCGCAGTGTTTCGCGTAGATAATTTTGTGTGATAGCAATAATCTGCCAGGATTTTACAAAGAAGAATTTTTCCAGAATTCGTTTGATTAACTTTTTTTATAACGCTAAATTAGAGTCGCCTATTTGATCAATATTTTTCATTTATTTTATTCCGTGTTGTAGTGCGATTTCCATCCATTTTACACGTTTAATTAATTTTTTGGAAACTGCAATTTGAAAATTAAAAAAAATTGTATTGAGATGGAGCCTTTGAATTACTCATGTTACTGAATTGGTTCAAGATTGTAAGAATGCATTCTATCTGCGAGTGATAAATGCCTCCCCTCCCCCCGAAAAATTATTCCCTTTGTTCGGGAAAGAGGGTGTTGTTTATTAAACAAAAATGAAAAATTAAATGAATTTGATGGAACTTTAACTAAAATATGATGGGAATTTACTTAAAATATGACATTAATTACGTATTAATGAAATGCCATAAAATATTAAAAACACTAAATAAAATTAATTACACATAAAATAAAATAATTCACAATTAAATTAAAAAAATTAACAATTAGTTATAAACTCATTAACAATTAATTACGCATTAATTAACAAATAATTATATATTAATTAAAAAAAAATTGCATTAATTTTGCATTAATAAAATTTAATTAATAATAGATTAACACCTTAATGGATATTTTCTACATTTACACCGTACTTGTCTTGATTTTAGTCGGCAAAATTATGTCTAACGCCCCCCCAATCGAAATTCTTAGCGACGGCCCTGAATACGAGTTTTGATTTCTACTTACTATTGAGAGGTGTGTCGGAATTCGAGACCTCTGAAAGCAACTGATTGTGTCGGATAAATTGTTTCAGACATTAGATAACCAAACAGCCGATCATATAAATATTAGACAAGCCGAAAACTAGTTTAAACCGTTAGAGTTGGCTAAAGAGTGCGATTTGTATTAAACGGTAAACGAACCAGTTCCAAGTTGTTAAGAAGAAAAATGCCTGTTTTAACTGCCTGTCCTTAAATTGCAGTGTTAAGAAATGCGGGTATAAAAATTGCTTGTGTGGCAAGAAGGAATTATAAATTAATTCACTTTAGTCCCAATGAGAACAAAAATGTTGTGTCTAGAAATGAGGCCACAGAAAGCGCGAATGATATACAAACGGCGGGAAAAAACAATGAATATGTTTCTTCTTTTTTTCCATCCACGGCTTCACACGCTATGCCATTTGTGGCTTGTGTGAGCTTAGTAGAAATCAAAAAGAGTATTATCTTGTCTAAGCACCAAATAATAGGAAAATAACCCGGTGCTAAGTTAACCTGGCATTTAGGGTAACTTAGAACCACTATCAGAAGTTTCATATAAAATACCTTTTTTTTTTATTCAGTCTAGGACTATTAAATATTTGAACTAGTAAAATTAAGTTTCTAAATATTTGAAACATCATCAGCTGCAGTTTTCAACACCCTAAAGTTTGTATATTTTAAATAACACCACAAAGATTATATATGGTAGAAACAATGAATGATGAATCACATAAAGATATTGCAAAAAAAAGGAAGAAAAAAAAACTATTTATTGTTCAGTTTAAACAAAAAAAATATAGGGAAAAAACAATCTTCAGTTCATTCACTTAAATATAAACTCATTTTATCAATTAAAAATTGAAAAGATAAGTAGAAAATAATAAAACTGATAGGCCTCCCTCATGTTATTAGTTAAGTACTATAGTGTTTGCAAGTCACAATGTGGCACAAATACGAATATTATATTCTTAGAAATAGTATGAGGTTAGAAATAGTATGACAATATAAAAAAAAAAGTTTAAACTTCATAAAATTTCACTTTGGCATTCTTTAGATTAATAGTTTTGCATCAAAGAAATAATTATTGATCTGGAAAACATCTCATCTTCTAGCTGGAATAGTAATTTCTGGAGATAATTTTTTTAAACACGCTTAATTTTTCATACCACAGATCATTATTGATATTGGGTCCTTTTCAATATGCACCAGATTTCTTCATGAACCACCAAATATGACGTTGTCTTTTAAGACAATTTGGTCTGGGTACATTTCTCCATCGTATTGAATAATTACGTGGTCGTAAACTTTGCATATGCCATAACCAAAATCGAACTATTCCCACTTGCGCCATTCCCATTTGCGCGAAGGGGCGGAGAATTCCCATTTGCGCCACCAGATTTTGTAAAACAGCATATGACGGTGTTCTCCCTCTTTTGAACCTCACCCCTCTCCAAAAGTTTTAAGGGGGGAGAGCCCTGTTCTGTTCACCCCTTCAAAAGATGGAGGGGGGGGGACAAGAAACCTGTTCTGTCCTGTCAGGAATGACTGGACGGACTCACTGCTGACACAGGGCTGCCAAATCTGGCAATTTTTCGCCAATTTGGCGATTTTTGAGGTCGTCTGGCGATATGTTTTGAGGGTTTGGCGATTTTTTGGCGATTTTCAAATTTCTTTTGGGCGATTTTCTGCTTTTTGGTAGATTTTTTCTATATTTATCATTTTTTTAAATTTCATACATTATGTTGATGAAACCTTTCTTGCGACTGTCTGCGTAGTGAATTTAACACCAGGCGAGTAGTAAGGGAAAAGTATAAGTGGACCAGGGACGGATATAGGATTGGATCTCAGGGGGAAGGGCAGTCAATGATAATTTTTGTCTGTTTTCAGCAGAACGGTTTTCTCTGAAATAAATAAGGAATTTAAAAGCTTTTTGCATTTAATTAAGTCTCTGATTTATTTCTTATGTCAGCTTATTTAAGCGTCTTTATGATGCAAAATATATAATAATTAAACAAAGACTCTGTGTTTTGACCATAGGTAGGTTCGGTCTTCTGATTGTGCAAATCGCTAACGGTATTTTGAAATTCCAGTTAGTTTCTTAATTATTTTTAAATTAATTAATTTGTAATCAAAAGCTTTATTTTTTAAGAAAAATTTATTATTTTTAAAATATAATAAATTCTTCTTAGAAAAACAAAAGTTCATATTTTTAATTTTTAAATTACAATTTTATCTGTGCACTGAAAAAATATGTGTGTCCTATCTAGAAACAATTCCTATTGGAGGGCAAAAAAATTTTTTTTTAAGGAATTTGGCGATTTTTTGCTTTATTTTGGCGATTTTCATAAATTTAAGATTTGGCGATTTTTCAATGGGCTGTTGGCGATTTCGTCTATCTCAGACCTGGCAGCCCTGGGCTGACAGTCAATTGACCATTTTATCTACAGCAAAAACGAACGTGTTCATTAATTCTCTTTTCAAAGGTAGATTTTTCAAAGGTATTAGTTTTAAAATATGGCGGAGATAGAAGTTATTGAGACAACTAAAGGAAAACCAATGGCACTGTATAAGGGATTTCAGCATAGAATGCGGCACAAGGGAAAAGAAAGTACCACGTGGATGTGTATCTACGAAAAACCGAAGAGCTGCAAAGGCAGAATAAAAACAACGAACAACATCGTTATAGAAGAAACGTCGCACTTATGTACACCTGATGTCGCTGTTTGTGAAGTCAAAAAACAGGTATGCAATCTCAAGAAGCGTGTGAGAACCGAAGAAATGCCAGCTCCCTTAATATACGAAGAAGAAATGAGTAAGCTGTATAGCCAAGGCCTGAATCTCGTTTCAGAGATACCGTTATTTACAAGCGTAAAAAGTTCTGTGTATCGCAACAGAAGCGCAGCACAGGGCTATGCACGAGAACCTAAAACTGCAAGTGATATTGTGCTCCCTGATGAAGTGCTAGCAATGGATGATGGTTCAAGTTTTTTACTTTCGGATGAAGAGAGGCAGAATAGAGTTTTGGCGTTCGCTACGCAAAAGGGGAAAACCGCTCTAATTAACAGCGATACATTTTTTGTTGACGGAACCTTTAAAATTGCTCCCCAACAATTCACACAATTGTATACTATTCATGCAGATCTGGGAAACACGGCATCTGAAGTAAATGCCCTGCCTGTGGTATTCGCTTTATTAGAAGATAAAAGAAAAGAAACGTACAAAAGGCTTTTTTCTTCAATCAAGAATGAAATACCTACCTGGAATCCAAAGAAAATTATGATGGATTTTGAAGTTGGAGCAATATCAGCCCTGAAAGCTCTCTTCCCTGAGATACAGATCAGAGGGTGCAATTTTCATTTCAACCAATGCCTTTGGCGAAAAGTACAAGACATTGGCCTCGTCAATTTGTATAGAACCGATGAAGAGATAAAAAGACACGTAAAAATGTGTGCCTCGTTGGCCTACCTGCCAATTGCAGATATCGATGAAGGCTGGTTGCTTATTCAAGAAACAACACCAACAAATGCGATGCTACAAGAATTTTACGATTACTTCGTAGAACAGTGGATGGAAAATAGTATTATAACACTAGATATATGGAATTGCAACGAAGAAAGTCACCGTACAAATAATATAGTCGAAGGATGGCATCAGAGAATCAATTCCCGCATCGGAAAAAACCACCCACGAACTGTACAATTGATAAGATTTCTGAAAGAAGAAGCGAAGTATGCCGATTTCCTGATAGATAGAGCTTCACTACATTTGGATGGCAAGAAAAGGAGGAAAAATGTCATTGCAAAAAACAACAAAATCAATAAAATTCTAGCCAGTCTAAATGTTGACAGAAATATAGGTAAATGTTTATCAGCCCTTTCCTATATTAACAAAATGGATTAAAGTAGAGACTAAAAAGATTAGATAATGTAGTTAAACTAAACTATTATTGATGTACAATCTTTAAATTAGATACTTCCCAGTAAAATCAATATTTAAATGCTTGTTTTTTCTGTTTTATAACCAAGTAAATTATGAATGTTTTTGTGGTATTTGTTTGTTTTTGTTATATTAAATTCTGCTTTTTTTAAATAAACCTAAAGCAAAGATATTAGAATAATGGATACCAATGTCATGTCAACCAATTTCATGTTTCTCAATTTTCACATGGTCAAAATATGATCACATGATCATGAAAATGACATATAAATAAATAGCTTTGTCAATCTTACTTTTTTAATTTTTGAATAATGAAATCTAGAAAGTATAGAAAATGTAACGAGTTCTAGAAAATGTATCTTGTAGTTTGCTTTTTACTAATTTAATTTTGCAGAAGTGTAATTTCAGAGAAGAGGACATGATGAAATTTTTTTTAAACTTTTTTTATTAACAATCACTTTAAAGGTTTTTATTTAAAATGTAATAAATATATGAATTATTCATAATTTGATTAGTTATAAGACTTTCAATAAGACAATGCTGGTACTGATCATTTATAATATCATTCTTGAATTTCTATTATAAAATAAAAATACAGTGTATTTTGAATTGTAATTGTTTCAGATGCTTGCCATAAGTGTATAATAAAAATTAGACTTTGAACTGTATATATGATCATTTTAGTCTTTAAATTTTTTTTTGTAGCTGGTATTTTAATAGAATTATTAAAATATTAATTATGTCTGTTGGGCAATTCTGGAAGACAGTGGACCTATCTCTTGAATTTCAATAATGGACATTTAGTTGTGTCGCACTTTTTTTCAGAAGTATATGAACTTGTTGTGTTTTAGCATAATTTTTAAATTAACACTATTATTATATTAGGTTTATGTTATATGTATACAAGGGTGGTTCGAAAAAAACTCTTTTTTAATTTTTGAAAACGGCTTGGAGAAAAACGTTTTTACACATCGTGATAAGAAAAACTGTAAAAAAAATTGAAAAAATATTTATATCTTCCACTCACGCACTAAAAATAAAACTTATTTTAATAATTTTTTTTAAAACCTAAACGTTATATATTTTAAAGGTATTAGTTTGAAACGTGTAGTGAAAGGTAGGTATAATGCTAAAAGACATTATTCGTTGCACTATTTTATCATATTATAATAAGTAATATAATTCAAAATTAACGTCTTTTGTAAAAAATTAAGATTTTTCTGTAAAATGATAAACGTTAATTTTCACATTTTGTTTGTTAAAATGTACTTCAATATTCATTTGAGTCACCTTTTTTCTTTGGTTTCCATATCACGATGAAGAACTCTAAGGGAAAATTTTGTTGAAGGGTTACAGGGGCATATCTAGAACTGATTCAAGAGGGGGGGGGGGGGGGCAGTCAATGATTTTTTTTATCTGATTTGTGACCAACTGTTTTCTCTGAAATAAAAAAAAAATTTAGCAGCTAATAATTTAATTAAAAATATAGATTAAAATTTAATATGTCATTAATTATTAATTTAATTTCTTAATAGTTATTACAAAATTCCATTTATTATTAAAATTATGAATTTTTTTTAAAAAAAGGCTATATTGTCTTAATTTACTTTTTTAAATTACAAATCATTATAATTTGAAAGGATATAGTTTAAAATGTGTAGTTTAAGAGTAGCATAATGCAGGAAATTATTATTCTGTTATTTTAAATCCATTAATAATTAGAAATATTCCAAATCACGTGCAAAAAAATATTTCTTTAGTATTTCGTCCGATTCTCCGATTTAAAAAGGAAAATATCAAGTGATTTTTATGAAATAATTAAGTTTTGAAGATACCTTTTCTCATATATCTTATGAATTAGTTTATTACATTTTCAAATAAAGAAACTTCCACCAATAATATGCCTTTATTTACTTTGTTGCACTGGTGCTTAAAAGTAACTTTTAAACACGATTTCGTTAAAAGCGCCACTTTTGCTACGATTTTTGATTTGAAAAACCTAACCTTTTTGCACGATATTATAAAAATTACGTTGAAATATTTACTCAGCGTTTAAAAATGTGTACCAGTGAACAGAAGCTGACTTCTTGGGTGTTGATTGGTTGTAAAGGATTAGGAGGAATTTACTTAACGTTTTTTTTTTTAAATAACTTGTTCTAAATATACTAGGAGGTTAAATTTTTCTTGTAATACATTTAAATATTCTACCTATTGTTTAACAACAAAAATAAGCTTTTAAGCCTTCCGTACATAATACGTTAATGTAATAACTTCGAACAATTAATTATTTTATTTAAAAAAGATAATGGCACACAAAATTTGAACATCATAGGTCGATCCGCACGAGAGTTTTACCGACCACAAAGAAACACACACACACTAATATTACCCTCTATATGTGTTGAACTCTGGAACCATTTGCTGTAGTTTGACGGTGGAGTCGGGTAGGAATTCCGACCGTTAGATTACCTGGACTGAGTAGTAGCGGTGGCGCAAATGGGAATAAAACCAGTCTTTTGACCACTTGGCGCAAATGGGAATGGCGCAAGTGGGAAGACCCCCCAAAATCTAAAACACTTGCGTGTTTTGTCTATAAAATTCCTTTCTCATTGATGTGTTCAACAACCACCACTTGAACAATCTCTGATTTTTCAGTAACATTCTCCACAACAATTTCAGCAGTATAAACCTCTATCATGTCCTTATTGTCCAACTTTCATCTTCTTCGAAAATGATAGTGTTGTACATACACTGTCATCTGCATCATCTAATTCAGGTTGGTTGGTTTATACGCTCAACGACCTACAGCTTAACGTGGATTCCGAAATACAACGAACTTCCATGACTAACCCGGGATTCGAACCCGTCACCTTTGGCATGCGGGGTCTGAGCTCTAGCCACGCAGCCACAAGGTGGATTATCTAGTTTAGGACTTATACTCTTGCTGTCTACCAGGAGTTCATATAGTAGAGGACTTTGGACGATCCCCTCATGTCCTCGCTATACATATTCCTTTACCATTTATTTTTTGTGCATAGAAATTTTTCACTTCCTCAACTGAAACGCTTTTTACAGCATCATAGGTAGGCAGATTTTTTTTAGTTCTGTGAATGACTGCTAGATCATTATTTCTATTATATTTAGGTACTTTTTGAATTCACTCTCAATATTTTCATTTTATCGGATTTCGCATACAAGGGAAGATTCCATAAATTAAATTTCATTTGTATGTATATAAATGTATTTAAAAGCAAAACCAAAAATAAATTGGAATAAAATATGAATTATATGAGCAGTGTATACATTACACACTGTCATCAGGCTAACTTTGAACCGGCTCAAAGTTACACTGAATATGTGGTAAAATGATAGTGCCTTAGTTTTTTGCTTTTTACCAAATATTAGTAAATTAATAACCATCAGTTACTAACAATTTCACTATTTTCAGAAAATTATATAACTGATAAAGTGGTAAGTTGATGCTTACTTGCATATATTAGTTGATTTACATCAACTTCAAATAAGTATTAAAATGGAACTTGCAAACAATAGTTCAGAAAAACAATTGAATGGCCAAATAAATTATGTACTATTTTGCCAATTCATTTTCTAAACTATAGATCAAAAATCCAATTTCACAATCTTGCCAGCATTTTGCAGCAATGGATCATTAGCAGCTCTTTAAAACCAAAACTACTGAAAACTAGGTGGCGCAAAGTTATACCCTATGGCTCTAAGTTACCCTGAATGAATTTAAATGCTAGTAATGAATGCGTATAGAGATTACAATTTCAGAGTGAAAAAATAAATCAGTCTATTTCGTATATAAATAATACTTCTTTAATCGTGAATCGTAAATTTGTGACAAGCTTTGGGAGTAAAAATAACAGTTATGAAAGAGATATTTCAATGCTTGTAGCAGTGGTACTAAAAAAAGTAGCGGATTTATATCCAAATCATATGATCGATGTATGCGTTGAGATTCCCGATTCAGTTAAACTGGCCGATTCCAAATTTAATATTCCGGGTAAAATTGATATATTAATTGAAATGGAATATTTTTATGAGATATTAACGTCAGAAAAAATAAATGTTAAAAATGCGAGCTTGATATTACAGGATTTGGTATTTGGCTACGTAATAAGAGGTAGAATTGAACGAGTTCAGATAAAGTAAATTCCAATTATTGCGGTTTAATACATGACGCAGAAGAATTAAATTCAAACTTGAGGAAATTTTGGGAGATTGAGGAGGTGGTAAATTAATTGCTTAAAACTGAGGAAAATTCAATATGTAAAGAGCATTATTACGAACTCATAGGAGAGATAAAACGGGAAGATACATTGTGTCCATGTCCTTTAAGGAGCATTGGTCATGTCTAGGAAATTCTAGGAATATTGCGATAGGAAGAGATTAGAATCGCTATGGACTCGCTTGTCTAGAGACCAGGAATACCTAAATTTATATCGTGAGTTCCTGAAAGACTGAGGAGTTAGGACATATGAGTGATATAAAAAGCAGTATAGAGCCTGACATCAGCTATTATATGACATTTCGTGGTGTTTATAGGCCTCAAAAGCAAAACTGCGCACAGTATTTAATGCTTCAACAACAACAACAACTAGTGAAAAATCATTAAATTCCATTCAATACAACGGTGGCGTAATACAAAATGACTTGTTCTCTCTAGTAGTAAGGTTCCGTAAACATGTGTTTGCATTTACTGCAGACATCCGTCAAATGTATCGAATGATAAATATAGATGGGATTCGAAGGAATCTTCAGAGGATTGTGTGGAAGGAAGACATTAATAGTCCAGTTCAAGTGTACCAGTTAAATACTGTAACATATGGAACGGTTAGTGCGCATATGGAACGGTTAGTGCGCCGCATCTGACAATGCGAACATTAAAGCAAATTTCTATTGACGAGGGGAAAAACTTTTCCATTGCTGCATCGGTTCTGTGTAATGACCAGTGCTAGCAGTGTGGGTAGACGCGGGGTGACGCGTCCCCCCACTTTTCAAGAAAATACCCATGCGTTCCCCCACTTCTAAAACCACTGAAACCCATCCCCCCACTTCTAAACCCACTAAAATTCAACCCCTCACTTTTAAAAACACTCAATATGTCTAAAAATTACTAAAGAAAAATAATTTTAACCTTCAAATGTAGTGACACTGTGAAAAAATTATTTAAATTTTTCAAAAACAAAACAAAAAAAAACTCAACTATTTAGGGAATATGTATCATACTATTATAAAAATGTATTATACTACTTTGTATTACGATATAAGCATTATTATTAACAAAATATTAACATTTATCGTTAAAGGAAGGGAAGGGGAGGGGGGAGGGTGCACTTGTCACCAACTTTTGGGCATCCCCCACTTTTTTTGTTCCCACTTCTACCACTGGTAATGACCTATACATGAAAAATGTTTTAAGTGGAGCAGACTGGAGAATGCAAAATGGAGTGCGACTGGAGAATGACTGGAGAATACTTTGTAATATGAGCTTATTGACATTTTCAAAACTGTTCAAATGTCGTTACATAAATGGCGAAGTAATAACTCCGAATTGAATTCGGGTCCAGTTTTCAAGAGGAGTCGAAGGCGCTAGAGGTTTTGTACGCTTGATAGCTTGACGTTCCAAACCCACATAGAAAACGTAGTTCCATTTACAAAGAGATCAATACTTTCAACAATCGCACGTATTTTTTACCCGCTGGGACTTTTGGGTCCAGTAATAACTATAGCAAAAATATTTGACATATGAAGAGTTCCTAACAGCCATTACTCAAATAGAAGACATTCTAAATTCTAGACCGCTTGTGCCTCTGTCGCCTGATTCTGATGTGTTAACTCCTGCCCTGAACGCTGCGGTTCGTAAACAATCAGACTACTCAAAATGTCATTTAATTTGATTTTATTGTAATAACATGAGAGAGAAAAATATACGTCTTGTCTATTCAAGAATAGAACAAGAAAGCCCTTTTAGATAAGAGATAAGATACATAGAACTATATACACTAGCTCCCTCTCACGAGGGGCCAACATTTGGTTGCTTGGAACATGATCCGAAAATGCCCATTTCCTAATAGTCACGCCCTCAAATGCTGTAGTAGAGTCAAATATAACTGAAGTCAAAGATAATCGATTGTCCAACTGGAAAAAGCTTACCAAAATAATTCAAATTTTTTGGAAAAGGGCATATGCAGTATCTTAATAATTTACAACAGAGGTCTAAGTGGATGATAGAAAAAGTGATGATGAAAATTAATGATGAAAATCTACCACCACAAAAATGGGCATTAGGTAGAATAATTAAGCTCTATTTTGGTGAAGACAAAAGGGTCAGAGTGGTTCAAATAAAAACTCAATATAGAGTTTACAAACCGTTTCAAAAATCTGTATTTTACCTATAAATATGTAATTTTATAAGAGTATTTTGGTCTTATGTGTGATTTATTGTTCAATGTTGTGTTTAATTACTATTTTCATTTAAATAACTGTATAATCGAAGTGTTGAATGTAACCATAGCAAAGTGGAGCGGAATGTTCAGTTAAGCGCTGTTGCAATAGGTCTGGCAAAAAATGTATGAGCACAGTGTTTCATCAAGTGTTGAAGGAAGATGGTGCAATGTGTGTGTGCCTTCTTCTTTAAACGTTAAAATTTACAGTCCATTGTAAACGAGTGAAATACTTTTTAGAATAAAACAGTTACTTTCAATTGAATTTTTCGTATTAAAATTCGTCTCGATGAGACAATATAGTGACGAGACCTTTTACTTGATATATAGTAAGTAATAGATGTACAATATATCATCTGAAAAGTCTTGGCAAATTAGGGACTCGTACCGAAATTCATCTAGAAGTACTATAAATTACATCTACTAGTAACTTCTACTTCTGCTGCATGAAAGGTCTTGTTGACACGAGTATACGTACCGAAATCTAACCAAAAGTGAAGAAAATTATGACATGAAGTCTTTTTTCAAATATCAATCGGAAGGTCTCGTCAATGCAATTTCCCATACCGAAATTCAACCTGAAAACTTTCAATTGATATGTAGTAGATATATCTACTGCATATCAACTGAAAGATTTCGTTGAGAAAAGTTTCCAAACCAAAACTTTTACCGGAAGTGGCAGAAATTATAGTTATATGTCCACTTCCAACTTTTACGTGAACTTTTTTTTAAATATCTCTTCAGATGCAGAAATTCGGAGACACTCTACACTTGATATACAGCACAAGTAAAAGTTGTATTGGTCTCTAACTAATTTCTGTATCGGTTGAATTTTGGATGAAGGATACCTACCTATTGTAATATATCGCATTAAGAGAAGTGGAATTCTAGTTGTAATTTCTGATATTACTGCTTGAATTTTGATTTGGAAAGTCGTCACGATGGACCTTTTACTTGATATATAGCACACGTCAGAGGTGCCAGGGAGTTTCAAGTGATTTTTGTTACTTGATGATGTTGAATATAGGCACGAGAATTAATTGGGGCAATACCTTTCATTTGATAATAGTCAAGCACGTATAAAGTTGTTAATATATTTTTAGTCAAAGTTAAGAGATTTCCGTTTAATAATTTCGCTACTATTTAACTACTAGCTACTACTTATCGAGTCTTTCTAATTTTACTGATCTTATTGCGACTTTCGTATTCGTTTCGTATATATTGTATGTATTTATAGTATTTAAACTTAAATTTAACAAGTTGCAAATTCCCTTATGATCGTCGTCTTTAGTATTTCTCGCGACTTCCATTTGAATAGTATTTGTAATGTTATTTAGAAATATTGACCTCTGACAGACAGACTAACAGAATTTTTGTAAAGGCTTATCTCTACTGTAGTGTAGAAGCAAAATCAAGATAATTTATGTTTAAATATAATTTCACTTTTCATCAGAAAAATAAAAATTATTTGCAACAAATTGTCAGTCTATAATCCAAAGCCCGCTTCAACGTGCATTTCTATAGGGCTTCATCTGTTCCACACATCAATCGTGAGCAATTTTGCGACATATAATAAATGAAGTCTCTCCTTGTTAATAATGATAATTATTTGTAGTTTTTTAAATAAAAAATAATGTCGCCAAGTTGTCGAATATGCAGAAAATTAGCAGCAAAACTAGTTACCAAACATTCAAGTTACAATCTGATTTCTATATTTTCAACCAAGATGAGTAATTATGGAAAAACTCTTCCGGTCGAATTTTCTACTTCCGGTTGGAACTTCTAAATTAATATAATGTCATTCATCCAGAAATTCCAATTGGAACCTCTTCGAGATCTTCAAACTAATTTTTTACTTCTATCAAGTATTTATAGTTTAGGCTTAAGGAATTGCAAATTGACTTCAAGATTTAGTCTAAATTTTGTGTAGGAGTCAGAATTTTTGTATAGGAAAACTTACCCAAAAGGCTGTTTATTTCACATCTCCATCGTGTCTGTTCGTTATTACGTAATACGTTTTATGAATTTTTTTTATTGGTGTATGACTGGTTTCATTCTGAAACTCGCTGACAAACGTAATAACCAGTGGTGTAGTGTAAAATAAAAAGGTGTGGGAACGCTGTGTCGCGTCTTAACAACAAACGTACACTCTTTTTTAATGTAGGAGGGGGGGGGGGAGTAAAAATTACAACTAAGAATAAATAACTTTACTAATACTATTTTAATAATCTCAAAACAGATTATGAGCACCTCAAAAATTTAAAAGAAAATAAATTGTGTTTTGACATTTTTGATTTAAATAATTTTTTAAAAACTATTAAGTTATAGGATTTTTAAGCAATTTGCTTAGCACAGCCCATTTTAATAGATAATTTAAGACTTTTTAAATGGATTATCAAGAAATTTTCAAACGTATTACTGGCACAATACCTACAAAATCTTTTAAACGGATTATTTTCATGATTTTTTTTTAGCAATTTTCAAACAGAAAGATTTCCATGAGAAATCGAGTTTCTATACAGAAACATTCGACTTAAAATTCCTTCTGATAGGGTCATCACCTGATCTGTGTTTTCGTGGCCTAGATTTAATATAAACATCTGACTTCCATAATTCTGTTAAGATGCAATGGTTCGGATAAATTCCCAGACTCTGTAGCTTCTCGAAATATATTTTCAAAATGAATTTAAAAGATTGCGATTGTTGCAGATGTCAATTAAGAGTTTTATGGTTTTTCTCCTTCTCGAGCTGAAAATGTAGAAATATTTATATTATAAATTAATATGAAATTTTTTCGTTTATTTAAATGCAATTACAGAAGGAGTAATAGTTTTCAGTTAAAGAACAAACACCAATATCAGGCTGATTTTACAAAATATTTTTGGCGCCTTAAATACAAGGTCATGTAGGGCCGATACCTTAAATCAATTATAACAACGTTTAAAGTATACATAGTTTTACATTTCCTTTAAGCCCCCCGACACTTTATATTGAATTTAAATAGACAAAAAATAATGCTTAGTGATTTTTTTGATGCTAGGAGATTTACAAAACCCTTTATTTATTTCCAAGTTCTTGTACGTAATAGCTACTTGATTGTGATACGGTAGGCAAACTCTGTCTGAATAATGATATTTTAAAAAGTATTATTTTGCAATTATTTACGATTGCTAAGAGTTTCTTATTTAATTATTATAAAACACCAGGATGTTAGGGATCCTAGGGGAGTCTGACCCTAAAAACCCTCCCCTTGGATGCGTGTTTACTTGATAGACCCTTTCTTTTCAAAATTTGCTCCATGAATTAAAATGAAATTAACAGCTAGAAGAAGCTCAATTGGAAAGTTAAAATCCATCAGTCGATTTAAAATTTCTTGATAAGATATTAATTTGTGTAGCATTCCAATCATCTCTAATTTTAAGAGGATAACCAAATGTAGACCCATCCGGGTGCAACTTGTTCTCCTTATCGTCTCCAATGCACATTCAGTGTTGATTTTTTTAAACTTGAGAAAACAGATTTTTTCTTAAAGAATGTCTGCTGCATTTTTGGAATAAACTCTCAAATATCTATAAATGTTTATTTCTAAAAATCCATTTCCAAATTGAAAAGTAATTTACTTCTACGTTTAAAAATAAAATACATTTGAATAGTTTTCCTACTATTTCACAGTCCAATTTCGATTTATTATACCCATTTAAAACCATTATAAATTTATATTAAGAAAAACGAAATATATAACCCATCAACAAATGTGAATACTTTCACTTTTTGGAAAAGACAGACTCATTAGCATGAGTGCCGGCAGCATTGTTTGTGGAAGTTTGCAAAGGGAAAAAAATTGTTTTTGTTCAAACCATGATTTTTCAAAATATTTTTCTTCTTACAATGGCAAATATAAAATCTATTATTAAAAGGCACATAGTTTATTTTTTTTCGGTGTATTTTGTCTTTTCTCTACTTTTATAAAACTTTAAGCAACTAGGGGAATGCCAAGCATCCTCCCATGCACCTTCCTGATTCCACCCAATTTCATTATTTTTACATATTAAGTTAAAGTAACAGTTAAAAAATCAATACAGTTATGAATATGTTTTGTCATGTTCAAACAACGTATCAATTTGATTTTCCAAATATCTGGCGAACCAATATAAATGCATAATTTCGTGATCTCAAAACACCCTAAAAGCTCATACAAAATATCAACATTCTACACTTATCTATCTGGATTCTTAGGGCCCAAGTAGTTCATTCCGTCAGAATCGCAGGTTTACTTCGCTTTTTTGGATTGTCCAAAAAACAGATCTCTTATTGTCATTAGTTTTATCCTCTTGTACGAATTAATTTCTTAGGTACGAAGCGAAGTTTACAAATAAATTATGAAGTGGGTGATATAAAAAAAAAGTGACATAACTTTATTTGATTAATCGGTTAGCTTACCCGTTAAAATTAGAGGAGAAGATACATTCTTCAAGGAGAGGACGCAAAGATCTGCATATGCCAAAAAACAGTTTTGTTATTTAAAAATGGAGAGAGTTGGCGTCAATTTGTGAGTGGAAATTGTAGACCGTATTCATGAAGAACCATACAAGTTTAACGCCTGGAATTCATCCACAAACACAAATCATTCCTTGAAGATGATAATTGACATTGGATGAATCATAGTTAGATGTAAAAATACGTCAGTTCATTTCTAAAGAAGTAGCATAGAAGCATTGAAGGTAGAGATGTGATATTTACGTTCTTTTCACTGAACAGGTGTTCTCTGCTCCCGTTCTTTTAAAATGAACTACTCATTAACCCGTTCTTTTGAAGAACTAGTTCTTTTTTTTTTTCAATTGCCGAAATCATAGCCCTTGAGTGCATCTTCGGTCGGTCTCTGGGGTAGGTCACTAGGGTCAAGGACGAATCTTTCTCTACACTGCTCTGCTCTGATGACGTGGCGTTTTAGAGAATGAGAGGAAAATTACTAAGTTTTTGTGTGGTTTTCAAATGACTGCGTCAGAATAACAAATACAAATTAAAAGAGACTTTTTTATATTTTCGAAAATATGATTGTGACAGTCACACTCCTTAAATTTTAAGCTCTACATATAATTTTAGGCTGAATATTAGCATTTATAAGGTAGGAATTTTAAATGAATGGAGTTTTTAATATCTAAAGTTTCCAAAACAATGGGACTCTAAAGAATGTTCAAAACCTCAATGGACAAATACAAATAAATATTATTGCATTTTAGTATATAATTTATTAAAAGAGATGAATAAATGAATTAGAACTCTAAATTAGAAATTAATGGAGGTATACAAAATCACAAACGATATTGAATTTTGTATAATTTTTTTCCGACAAACAAGAAATTATTATTATTTTTACTTTCATTTACCTCAAGGACGTAGCCAGAAAAAAAAAATTCTGGAAGGGATATGAAATCATGTCAATAAATCATACAATCCTCTTTATCAATGCCGCATGTATTAAGTAATCAAGATAATAGGTTTTTTTTTTTTTTTTTTTTTTTTTTTTTTTTGTATCCTTAGACATTCAAAAACATCTATAATAATAAAATAAGCTGTGTGTCTGTCTGTCGGTGGATCTACAGAAACCTACTTAAAATAGGAATATAGCTCTGAAATTTTCAGCATAAAAAGTTTTGGCCTTCTAATTGTACATATATGTCAAAGAGAATGTTAACATTTTAATTAGTTCTTTTTTAATTTTTTTTTTTTTTTACAAAGTGATTTCAAATAGAGATACAGCTCTGATATTTTCAACATAAGTAGTTTTGGCCTTTTAATTGGACTTTTAAAAAACAGAATTTTAAATTTTTATTTTGTTCTTTTTTAATTAATTAATAAACATTTTACAAAACGATTACTAATGCGGCTTCAGCTCTGAAATTTTCAACATAAGCAGTTTCGGCCTTCTAATTGGACTTTAGAAAAAAGAGTTTTAAATTTTTATTTAGTTATTTTTTTAATTAAATAATTAAAATTTTACAAAACGATTTCTAATAGGGCTACAGCTCTAAAATTTTCAACGTAAGTAGTTTTGACCTTCTAATTGGATTTTAGAAAAACAGAATTTAAAATTTTTGTTCAGTTCGTTATTAATTAATTATTTCAAATAGGACTACAGCTTTCAAATTTTCAACATAAATATAGTTGTGGCCTTCTATTGGATTTTTGAAAAACAGAATTTTAAATTTTTATTCAGTTTCTTTTTAATTAATTTTTTGAATAATTAATATATATTTTACAAAACATTTTCAAACAAGGCTACATTTCTGAAATTTTCAACACAAGTAGTTTTGGCTTTCCAATTGGACTGGCAAAAAGAATGTTAAAATTTTAATTTGTTTTTTAATTAATTTTTTCACAAAAAGCGACTTCGAATAGGCATAGAGCTCTGAAAGTTTCAATATAAGTAGTTTTGGCCTCTAATTCTGCTTTCCACAAACACATGTTAAAATAATCTTAAAGGGGTGTTGTATTATTTTATTCAAGGGAAATTTTTTTTTTCCGACAAAGGAGAGGCTTCCAATATTAAGGCTTAATGTAGCAATTAGATTTTAGTGAGTGAAGTGAGCTTATGCTTACTCAGCAATGAACCTTTCAGCCAGCGAAACGAGCCTATGCTTGCATTGCTATGAACCTTTCAACGGTGGAAGTAAACCCGTGTTTATGCGTCAATGAACTTTTCAGCCAACGAAGCGAGCTTGATTTTGCGTAGCGATGAACCTTACGAAGCCAGCTCTATTTTGCGTAGCGATGAACCTTATGAAGCGAGCTCGATTTTGCGTAGCGATGAACCATCCTACGAGCGAAGCGCCAAAAACTGTGTCCTATACACGAATGACAGATTTCCGCAACGCAAGGCCTCACAGCTAGCTGAAATATTGCACATGTGAAAATTTCGTAGCGAAGCATGGGTATTCAGCTAGTTTTAAATAAATTTAATATTTTAAACAAAATATCAATTGATTTTTGTGTTTTAACGGCAAACCTAAAAATTTCGGGAAGGGATATATCCCCGTATCCCTTCTGGATAAACGCTTGAATTACCCATATGTATATATAGGATAATGAAAGTATAGCATTCGGTCATTAAAAATTGATTTTGTTTTAAAACTTCTCCACGTTTTGAAACATCTGGCTTTCAAAAAAGTTATCTAGAAAAAATATCTGTCTGTGGTCAGCATAACTCCCAAAAAAGTTGACCAACGATGTTCAAATTTAGTATGTGGGTATGTGGTGACCATGGGTGCCATTTAGGTTTTCGTCAAAATGGCGCATGCGCACAAGGTAACTGCCATTGAAAAAATCATATTTTTCAATTATTGCTAAAAAACCGGCTCTAATGATTCTCATCAAAATCACTGTGGAAATGCCTCTTAAGGTTTTCTAGATATACCCACCTCCGAAATTCCCATAAAAATACTTTAATGGCGTAAAAAGTTGAAAAACGAATGCCTTCAACAAAAGTTCTCTTTCCTTGAGTATACCTCATCAACGATCGTTTTTCTTCTCCCTTCTGTTTCACTTATAATAAAGGATAATATATAAAAACGGTAAATGACACAAATCCACGTCAGTATGTAATTGAAAGTTGTGCGATGTTCCACACCCCTAGTTTTCATTTCAATGGTAAACTATGCTAAAAACAAGTATTTAATCGGCGCCATTTGAACAACGTTTTAGTTTTTCTTTTTTAATTTCTAGAAAGTTATAACTTTATATAAGTAACTCAAAAATTTAAATTATTTTTGAGCATACTCGTTTCTGAAGACAAAATTCTTATAGTATTATAACTATCTCTCTCTATAGAACACTTATTATACTGGAGAGAAAGAAAAAAACACTTCACAATTAGTGAGAGATAATTTGTTACAATCACTGTCGTGTCTACTCGTTTCTGGATAGTAGAAATTACTTTGGCCCGATGGGGCGATAGAGAATGAGTAATTTGTGAAAGATTCTCACGGTGATAATGTAGTGTAGAAAAGATTAACTTGAAGCAAAAATTTTAGAGACAGCCGAGTTCCTTTTACCAAAATAATATTTCACAATAGACGCAATTATTGGACTCACTAGTTTTATTGCACACTGTATAAAAAAATACAACCTTCATTACAGTGGATTTCGAAACACAACGAATGACTCAGCCTGTCAAGGATTCGAACCTAGCACCTTTAGAATATGATAAGCAACCTTTGGAATTGCCTTAAACAAAATACTACACTTCCTTTCTTACCTATATTAATACTAATTTGAAGCACAACAAGAGGCTTATGATCCAGCAGGGTTGGTTTAGACAAAAATAAAATAATGAATTTGTTAAATACACAATTGCAAAACCGAATATGCAGAATTCATAACAGGAAGTACTGAATTTGCAGAATTCGGTATTTTCAATTATGTATTCCTATTGTTGTCGCCGTTTCGATTTATTCTAAATTCCGCACCTTGCGCTATATCTCGCCAATGTGGGGGCCCTGTTCCATAATTCCTCCAAGGTCTTTTCAAAAAGGGATTATCCCCTTTTTTATAATTGGAAAAGAGATGATGAAATATCTTGTGTTCATGTGCAATATGTAGATTTATGATGTAGTTTTTTGTTTGAGATAGTCGTTTGGTTCGATACGAGAAGAATTCGCTAAGCGGTCATTTTGTGGAACCGCACTTATTTAATAAATCGAGATTTTACAATCCACCGAGTTCTTTAATTGAGTTTTAAAACGAACATTATTACATTTCATTTGAGAGCTACGAGAATAAAACGGATATAGTAAAGACTTATTATGCTTTGCGTATATTACGTAAGTAAAGAAAGTCGAACTGTTTGTAAGTCCTCATATGCCGAGGATTCTATGAAAGAACATGTTCTTTACAAATTTATTACAAACTCCGCAAATTTATTTTTGCAATTGTTTCAAAATGAACTTTTATTTGTTACATACACATGTAATTAAAAAAATCTCACAATTTCAATTTAAATCGAGGTAAAATTAAAACTAGGGGTGTGGAACATTACACAACTTTCAATTACACTATAATACTGTCGTGGATTTGTGCCATTTACCGTTTATATCCTTCATTTAGAATAAATGGCCAGTTTGGCGATACTTCTTGTGTGGGTCTAAAAAGAAAAAAAAACTTCGCCAAAATGGTGATTTTGGCGATATACTTTCCGATAATCCTTATATTATCCTTTATTATAAGTGAAACTGAGGGGAAAGAAGAAGAAAAAGAAAAAAAAACCTTCGCCAAAATGGTGATTTTGGCGATATACTTTCCGATAATCCTTATATTATCCTTTATTATAAGCGAAACTGAGGGGAAAGAAGAAGAAAAAGAAAAAAAAAACCTTCGCCAAAATGGTGATTTTGGCGATATACTTTCCGATAATCCTTATATTATCCTTTATTATAAGTGAAACTGAGGGGAAAGAAGAAGTAAAAGAAAAAAAAAACTTCGCCAAAATGGTGATTTTGGCGATATACTTTCCGATAATCCTTATATTATCCTTTATTATAAGTGAAACTGAGGGGAAAGAAGAAGAAAAAGAAAAAAAAACCTTCGCCAAAATGGTGATTTTGGCGATATACTTTCCGATAATCCTTATATTATCCTTTATTATAAGCGAAACTGAATGGAAAGGAAAAACGATCGTTGATGAGGTATGATCAAGGAAAGAGAACTCTGTGTTGAAGGCATTCTTTTTTCAACTTTTTACGCAATTAAAGCACTTTTATTGGAATTTCGGAGGTGGGGATGTTTAGTACATCTTTCCTTACTAGGCATTACCACAGCGATTTTGATCAAAATCGTTGGAGCCGTTTTTTAGCAATCATTGAAAAACATGATTTTTTTAATGGCAGCTACCTTATGACCATACGCGATTTTGACGAAAACCTTAATGGTAGGTCCCATGGCCACCAGCAACTCGCATACCAAATTTGAACATAGTAGGTCAATTTGTTCGGGAGTTATGCTGACCACATACACGCACGCACACACACATACAGACATTTTTTCTAGATAACTTTTTTGAAATCAGGATGTTTCAAAACGTGGAGAAATGCAAAAAAAATATAGTTTTTTTTTTTACCGTATGCTATATACTTTCATTACCCTATGTATATATACATATGAGTAAATACATAACAGCTCGAACTTTTTATTTAGCGGATGGGATTTACCGGACCAATGAAACATTGACCTAATAAATTTAAAAAAAATATATATATTTTTGGAAAATAAAAATTCCACAACGTTGTGTTATCATAAATTATGTTTCCTTTTTCCAAATTTACCAAAAATTAAGTTAGCCTAATTTAAAAACACACTTGTAACAAACACATCATAATATAAGAAAAACTCGGTTTCATTCCAATGCATTGAAAGTTTGAATATAGAACGAGAAATCAAATAATTTCCTTATTATTCTTATTTATACTCAAAATAAAATAAAAAACAAACAAAAATATATAAGCATTATATCTGCTGAAATTAATTTAAAAGATCCCCCCCCCGGCACGAACATTGTCCAAAATTACTTACGATAGCTTCCACTTTCATTTGAAAGCAACAGTATATTCGAGAAAAAAGGAACTGGTTCTTTCCCATAGATCCCGCTCCGACACAGAGCGGGAGCAGAGAGCAAGTGAGCGGGATTAGCTCAAAATGAACTACTCTACGGAACAGTTCAAACTGAGCCGTTCGGAAAGAGCTACTCAACTAATCTGTTCTGAACAGAGCTGGTTGAAAAGAACTGGCTCTTTGAAACAAACCTGCCATCTACTCTGCGCCTGCGCAACACAGCCCTGCTGTTAGGAGAACACACAACATGGATACGTGTGTGAGGAGTGGGAGGGGAAAACAAAACCTCAAGGAGGTTAGAAGAGAGAGGAGGTCCGAGCAAGCTTGGCGCGAAGAAGCAGACTTTGGCAACCCTACTCTCACTTGAACTAAGCCTATACAAACCGACTTTTTAGTACGCTCTTCTACGGGAAAAAACGTGGGTAGGGTTTGAAATTCTGCCAAATTTTTAATATAGTTTCTAAAAAAGCAATTTCTGTGGTTGTAGGCTATAGTTCAAGACCTGAACTATCAAATGGTATGCGTATTACTCTTCACAGCTAATAATTAAGCAATATTCAGAGGTTTTTAAATCCCTCTCACTAACTTCGATTTTGTATGATTAAGTGCAAATCGATGGAGAGCTAATTACACATTTGCCGTCATCCAATCGAGAAAAAACTTATCAGATTGATTCGATGTTGATGACAATGCACTCAGTTAAGTTTTGGGGGCTATTACTATCACTAAAAGACTGCTTTTACACACGCTACTATTGGACTAATTAGCCCACTTGCCATCCACCCATCAAGCTGAAACTTGGCAGATGGATTCGATTTGGATGACAATGCATTCAATCAAATTTTTAGGCGAGTCACTACCACTAAAAGGCCACTTTTACGTATGCTTTTTATTGACGCTTTGGTTTACTTATAAACCCTTTTCCTATCATGAGATTAAACATTTAAACTTAGCGGACGCACTCGTTGTCTATGAGAATGCTTTCTATTAAGTTTTGGGACTGTCACACAACGGCAGTTTTTACATGCGTTTCTATTGCCTTACGTTAGAATTATCAGTAGCCTTTACTCACGTACTATTATCCAGATACAAACCTTAATTCAAACATGTTAAATTTTAGCAATATTTAATGACTGAAATCTTCTACTATTAAAGTTACCGAGGAAAAATATTCAAAGGGCTAATTAACCCACTTGCCGTCATCTAATTGAACTGAGACTTGGCAGATGGACTCGTTGTGGATGAAAATTTAAAAAATGGATTCAATATTTTAAAGCCGACCAAACGGTATAGTGGTTAGCGTGCTAGCTTCTAGACCACGAGGTTGCGGGTTCGAGTCCCGTGTTGGCATGGGTGTTTGTAAATGTATGTTGGCTTGTCTAATGACGAATGTTTCGGCGCATTTTATAGCCCTCGTGTTGCTGACGGCGCCAGATAATCTGAATACAACCAACCAACCAATATTTTAAAAAAATGGATACCAATATTTTCTTTACCTTTGCACACTATGTAATGTAATCGTTTCGTAATCTATTGGAAATATTTTACACTAGCTGCATGGTTCCTCGTTGCGGATATCCATCATTGGTGTATAGGTCTCGTCTCAGCTTTTGGGGTTTTACTCGAAAAAAGGTTCATTGCCACGCAAATCCAAGCTCGCTTCGCCTGCTGGAAGTTTAATGTAACATAAAAGCAGCTCGCTTCACTGGCTAAAAAGTTTATTGACACATAAGCACTGGCTCGCTTCACTCGTTCAAAGGTTAGTTGCTACGCAAACACAACTCTCTTAGCTCGCTGAAAAATTCTTTGCTACGCCCTCACAGGCTTGCTTTGCTCGCTGGAAGGTTAATTTTATTGCGCAAGCATATGTTCACTTCGCTCACTGAAACTCGTACCCTACGCTTATTTGAAGTCACTTTATAAAGAAAAACTTTAAAAAAATTTAAATAAAAAAAATTTAAATGTTAACATTTTGTTTAAGAAAATCAAAATTAGAAGGCAAGATCTACTAATGTCGAAAATTTCAGAGCTCTACGCTTATTTAAAATCACTTTATAAAAAAAGCTTAAAAAATTAATTAAAAAATATTAATTAAAGTTTTTGGTTGTTTACTTCGATTGATTATTTCGTTTTCCGTGCGTCAAATTCCTAATGTCCGCTGAAATCTAAATCGTAGCTTTTACAATGGCTTACATTTGAAGACTTCTCGGTGCTAATTTGTAAAGGGCAATTGAGGGTCCACTGTGGGTGGGCCTGAAACGAGATGCGAGAGCCGGTTTCCCCCCCCCCCCCTGGTGGCGGGTGACAACCGCCCCTCTTTGTTAATTTGTAACGGACGATGGGTACAAGGGTCCGAAAACAAGTCCATTATCACTCCGTGGCCTGAGGGAAGAATAGGAACAGAGAAAAGCCCCCTGCTATTGGGATTTCTAAGCAGAAGTTTTACGACTTGTCGATGAACAAGGCGGCTTCTTTTCTTATTTCTTAAGGTATTTGGATTTCGAACTTTATGTTTGAAAAGAAAAGGAATAATGGAAAAAACTTGGCTTTCTATTGAAAACTTTGGATGCTCTTTTTCGATTCGAATTTTGTTATAATAGTTTTACAAAACATTATTATTGTAATATCATGGGTCATCAGATATCTACGTTGCTTTGGTTTAATTTATATTATTACTTATGAAGCTCTTATGTGTTTTTGGAATATTTTGCGTGATTGAAATACTTTTGTGAGAATTTTGTTTGAATTCAGTAATTAATTAAGAATAATTTCAATATTGCAACGCAAATAAAAAAAAAAAAAAGCTTTTAAAAAGCACTGAAACGGTTAACAATAATTATTATCATCAGTTTATATTGACATTATTATATAAACCTACATAATAAAACTCAGAATTAAAAATTAACAGATTTATCTAAACTTTTACAAACTACAGAGAAATTACGGCGCCAGATTAGAGGAACCACCTTGAGTTATTTAATAATGTAAACTTATTAAAGGGTAAATATCTGAAGTACCGAAAGAAAACTGTTCGATGATTTAATTATTTATCTCATTAACATCTTAAATTCAAGAAGTCTTTTTACTATTATAACTCATAAAAACAAAGTTTCTAATATAAATCCTTTATATATATGTTTTATGTGTTAAGTCACTGAACTCAGATCAAGTTTTGATAATGTTTGATCACTAAGGGGAAAAAACAACATCTATTCCGAAATATTTACTAGTTTCAAAACTTGCTTGAATACATTTTCATCCACAGCGAGTCTATCTGGCAAGTTTCAGTCCAATTGGATGAAGTGCGATGTCATCAGAGGGCGACGATAGTAGCTTGTGTAAAAGCATTCTTTTATAATAGTGTCAGTCCCCAAAACTTGATATAATACATTCTTAGTGACAATGAATCTGTCTATCAAATTTCAGCGCGATTGGATGACGGTAAGTGGATTTATTAGCATTCAGAAACGATAATAGAAGCCTGTGTTAAAGCGATCTTTTTGAGTGTCTGTGGCAGCCCCCAAAACTTGATACAATGTATTGGAATCTATATCAAATCAATCTGCAAAGTTTCATTTCGACTGGATGACAGAACGGGTGTTAATTAAAAAAATCATTAGAAGTGACAATGTAGTGTCTGCAATAGCGGTCTTTAAGTGACAGCCCCCAAAACTTAATAAAATGCATTGTCATCGATATCGAATCTATGTGACCAATTTCACCCGATTGGTTGGTTGGTTCGCTCAAAGACCTATTTTTATGCACAATAACGGCTAATCAGGCCAGGATTTACAGCTTAACGTGGATTCTGAACCACAACGAACATCCATGGCAAAACCCGGATTCAAACCCGGCCTTTGGCATGCGTGGCCAGAGCGCTAACCACACCGCCATCAGGTTGGTCAGCCTGATTGGATGACGGTAAGAGGGTTAATTAGCCATTCGCAGATTTGTAGGTCACACACACACAAAATCGAAATTTATATAAACAATTTTTTAAAAAAGGTAATAATTTGTAAGTAACTGTCAGAACGAATGAAATACAATCATTTGATATAAGTTGAAACATATTGTGACTTACCATAATTTCCAAATTTGCACCTGCATATTACATCTTATTATTTGTTTTTCAACCTTCTCGTATATTATACTTGTATGGTCAAATCGCTATTCTCAGAAAAAAAAAATTTAATGATTTTTAGAAGAATTTTGTTTATCGATACAAAAGTATCATCCTTTATGGTCCCCTAAGCAGACATCACCCCCCTTTCCGCATTGGGGTCAAGTCAATAACGCCACTGCTTATAAAGCAATGTTAAACAGTAAACAAGTCCATTTTATAATTGCTTTAGAATAATAAAAGCTACAAAAATAATACTAACTCAACACAGATTCTCCCCCCAAAGAACTTCCCAAACAAATTGGGAGAAGGGAGGGGGGGGGGGGGGACAGAAGAAGTTCTCTTTGACAAAGAGAAAAATGATATTGTATAAAACAGCGGTTTCTAACCTTTTTAGTTGTTCGGATCAACTATCTATATTATGAAAAAAATATAATGTACACGAAAAATTAAATTATATTTTTTTATAAAGTGAGGAACTTGATTGCACTTGGCTGTTACGACAATTAGAAAACTAAAAAACAAGTGACCAAAGTTTAAAAAAAAATCATCGGAATTTTTTACATTGTTTATCCCCCGTCAATGAGAGAGTCAATATCTAGATTAAAACTTAGCCATGCTGTTTAATTCACGCATTATTCACTATCGATGTTATTCACTCGTTACAACATCGAAAAATACAATCGAGTGGCTAGATTGTTTCCATCTTAAACCCTGAAGCTCCGATAATATTTATCTCGGCGATTCTCTACCAGAGTCCACGGCCCAGTACCGCACTACTCGCGGTCCGTGGGGGTAGGAACCGCTGGTAGAGAAAATCAACTAAGCTTGGCGCAGTTGGGAGTTTGGCGTCGAAAAGGGCTTAGTTGCTTGGCGAAAACGGCGATAAACCTGCTTCATAGGTACAACCGGTTTCGAATGGTTTTCCAGTTTGCTCACACCTCCTTCTCTTCTAACCTCCTTGCAAAACCTACTTCCTCAAGTGTAACGTCAGAGGTGTGACGCATAGAATCGGAGTGGGAAATGGTTGGTTGGTTGAACCCCCGAGCAGAGGGTGGAAAGGAAGGACTTTGTGACTAAGCACCTGCCTCCGAGTGGGAAAAGTATCGTCGAAGAATAATAAAGAACAGGGTTTTGATGGGATCAGAGAACAGGATGTTCCGGCTCTTTTTAAGGAACAGGCTCAAAATAGCAGACTGTTCTTTTGTTTCCCATCCCTAATTGAAGGAGAGGAAAGGGTGGGCATGTATCGGATTGTTGATGGAATGGCCATGTGCGGGTTGCCACTTTCAAGTGTTTTACAAACACTTGAACTTCCTTTCTCAGCTCTGAAGTTGTGGATCGTAAACGAAAGTATATTTCTCACGAAAGAACTTTTTCATTTTCTTGAATTTTCGTTAAGTGTCACGTAAAGAAAAAAAATGTAAAAAAAAAAATTAATTGCAAATGTAAAAAATTTTAGGTGAGGAAACGCCGTTCCTCCTTCTAAAAAGGTAAAGGATCGCCGTTCCCACGCGTTCCCGCTCCACTACACCCCTGGTAATAACTACTTCATTCTGTTTCTTCCGTTTTTAAATCCTTTATATTAATTTTAGTTTTGTGTGTTTCTGGTGTGCTAATCTTCAGAGGGCTAATTAATGATGATTATATGGAATCGATCGCAAATCATTTTTTGTTCCCCTTAATTTTTGTGTGTGATTAAACTAAGAGTTTAATTTTTTCCACGATATAATTCCGAGTTAGAAAATAATGATCTGTGGGAAATATGTAACCACTTCACATACAGCTCTGAAAAATTTGGCCATAATGCTAATCCTATAGGAGCAAAGTATAGTTAAAAGTGTACCTTTCACTCCAAGTTATGAAATTTTAAACATAATAAGTAATAACTTGTAATTGTACCCGTGACAGTCAGAATGTTAAAATTTTAAATATTATTTTATAATTTAATATATTTTTAAAGTGCAATATTCCAAATTAAAAAAAAAAAGTCTACTAGAACAACACGCGAATGGTACAATCGAACCTCTCGTACCAAATGACGAGGCTAACAATCTTATTGACCAGACGAGTACATAGAGACCTTTCTTCGAGACTTAGATGGACAAAGTTGGAGTATCGAACTCGGATGTCAGTAAGCAAGAGTAGTAGGTCGAAGTAGTATTCCAAAACATGAAATCTATCAAACAAACAGCAAACGTTCTTCAAGAAATTAAATCTAATCCTAATAAATCCATCAAAAAGTATGTCAAAGGATACACATTCCTGTTTATCGTCATTGGGCTAATAAATATCAATATCACACATCATACTTTGCTTATCATATCTGACTGAAATAGTGAGCTTCTCATTTATTCATAAGAATATTTTTGACTCTATGTTTCCACAAGAGAGAAAGATGGGGAAGGGGTTGTGGAGATTAAATATTTATTTTATTTCTCACATTTTAAAATATTTAAACGATTTCCGTTGGAATAAAAAATTGGGAAATATTACTTATGTAGTTCATTATCATTTTCTTATCGAATATAATTTTACTTCTTCCATCGTTTCCCCATCCTCCCCCGCACCTTCTTTCGCATTGCGGTTCCCGGACCCGTTGTGGGAAATCAATTTCATTTGACTACCAATCGAGCTGAAATTCGGCAGATAGACTCGTTGTCAATGACAATGTATTGTGTCAAGTTTTGGGGTGTGTCATTAAAAGACTACTTTTACATACTTTTAAAATACAGCTTCGATGCACTAATTAACTGACTTGCTTTCATCCAATCAAGCTAAAATGAACCGAAAGCCTCATTGTCTATGACGATGTATTCTATCAAGTTTTGGAGACAAAAAAAAAAAAATTAAATGATCAATGACACGAAAGCGATAGTTTTCTTCGCAATGATCAAACATGAAATCACAATCTGAACTGAAAATCCTTATTCAAGTTACAATTGCACATAAAAGTTGACAAAGCTTAATAACAATTTAAATTAAAAACTGTGTTTTATTTAATTTTTCATATCCTTAATATTAACCTCGATTTTGTTTGTGTGTTAGTAGTTGGCAAAGCATCGAAGGGCCAATTGACCCACTTGCTGTTACCCAATCGAGTAAAAACTAGCCAGATAGACTCTTGTCGATGGCGATGCATTCTATCAAATTTTACCTGGTAGCTTTTATCATGCTTTTATTCACGCTTTCAATTACCTTACGTTAAATTCACGTACCAAGTCATTTTCTAGCATGTGCGGTTTTAATTTGACGGGAACAAAAAATAAGATAGTCAATGACACGGAATGAATGGTTGCTTCGTTGTGGCCTAACACTATGACTAACACTGAAAACTCGAACTGAGATTAAATAAGCTGTGATTGCGCATATAAGTTGTCAATACATATAAAAGATTTAGAGTAAAAACTTTCTTAATGCTTTAAATTTTTTATTTTTCGGTTATGGAACAACACTTAAAAGAAAACATTTAAATTTTTATCGTAACTTCGTGAATTTTTTTAACCAAAGAGAAATTCCTTTAATTATAAATGTGTAAAGACATTAATATTAACTATATATAGAAATATTTTTAGAGTAAATTTACCATTTACGCGAGTCGTCCAGCATAAAAACACAATTTGTTAAAAAAAAAAAAAATCTATAGCGACAGGGATTTACAAGATTGTGAAATTAGTTTTCATTTCACATTGTTAAAATATTACTCTACAATTTATCACATCCTAGATAACTGCATTATATACATCTAAACTATTGTAATAATCTAACAAAATTGCATATTTTTATTAAACATTTGATTAAACACTAATAACATATTGTAGATTGTCGTTATTGAAATTCCATTCCAAACAGATTTTGAAACCAAACCAATAATCATTTTGGAGATTCCAACAAATACCATAAATATTAAAATTTTAAAAGTATTTTGAACATTATTTAAACTAATGGAGTTTTTCTGAAAAGAAACATGTTTATTACAACTTAAAATTCCGAAATGATTTATAAAATCACCACGTAAAAAGAAAGTGCTTTGAAATATAAAACTGCGTGCTTATAAATATGTATTACGAAATAGTCAAACCTCAAAAGCAAATGACGGAATGATGGAAAAGTAATTATTTAGTAAAGTAATGGCCATTTTTCAAATTCATGTAGAGATGAAGAGCACTTCAAAATTATTTATGAGTATTTTCTGCTGTGATTATATGAGCTAATTTATTGATTCAAATCAATAAACTCAAGTATAATAAATTAAACAAATGGTCTCCAACGTTCTTGGAACAAGGAAGTGGTAATTCATTTGAAGAGTATTATGAACGGAATGGCAACATGGAATAGTTCATGCTTTATGGAATCTATCAGTTCATTGGAGGATTTTTTTCTTTGTCCGGATTTTGTGCCAATAAGCTAAGATTTCATATCGTGACGTCACATTTATAAGCTTTTTCAATAATATTAAATAAATGCATCTTTTTACATGAACTATTATTCGTTGTCACTCCGTGAAGGTTGGTTGTTAGTAATAGCTGTGTGAGTATACAAATTTCAAAGATGTTTTCTACACCAAGAAAAGTTAACAGCCTACAACAGGAGTACGGTGAGCAAAAATTAATTCTAGTAAAAATTTAGCACATTTTTATAAAATCTCATTACTCAGAATGGGAAAAAAGTAGAGCCAGTCCTCCACAAAAGCTGTGCATTTAAATGGTAGTGCAAGTATGAACACGAAACTTGACTTGAAGATAATCATCCCTTATTGAACTAGTTAGGGGCTGTGGATGTTTCTTGGCCGTTTTTTAGTAAAGTTAAATTATATGAAATAAAATGTTATACTAGTATGTCATATCGATTTAAATAGGATCTAGTTTGCGATTCCTGAATATTTTAACGAGGCGCATGACTGCCTGGGGAATTAGTATGTGTATATCGCAAATCTGCGAGGCTTACCCACTTACTGTCATTTAATCGGGCTGAAACTTGGCAGATAGATTCGATGTCGGTGACAGTGCTTTCTCTAAAATTTTGGCGGCTGTCACTGTCTCTAAAAGTATCGCATATTAAGCTGATACAAATGTTTTTAATATTTAAAATTGGATGCAAATTTCAAGCACATTCCGGCAACAGCAGCGGCGATATGTAAAAAATATAAAAATTGGCAATGTGCTTAAAAGATTTTTTCATAAACTTCATTACGGCTTGCTTATACTATTTTTATTAAAAAGCAGACCTAAAAATTTTTGTTGCTGAATTTTTCGGAGCTTATTCGCTGTTATGTGGATTTCCGCTTTTTCTCTCTTTTTCAACAATGTTATGATTTTTAGTGGAAATTGGAGAGTCATTCCATGCAAAGAGGGAAAAACTTGCAAAAATTAAAATTTAAATAAATTTTTTTTTTTTTTTACACATTTTTGGGTATTAAAAGATTCTCATGCAAAGAGGGAAAAACTTGCAAAAATTAAAATTTAAATAAAATATTTTTTTACTTACACATTTTTGGGTACAAAAAGATTCTAAGTTCATACTCAGTATAGTTCGTTTTTTAAATACATTGATTTCTAAATGTTGAAAGCACTCTCGAAATACTATTGAGTTCTGTTTTGATATAAGCGGGTAGTTTGATTTTAAAAGAGGGTAAAATATCTTAATTTCTTCTATACTTTTATTTCGTATATATTATATATATAAATATGCAATAATTTTGTAATGTAAGTTATCTAAAGGGAACTTGAGGTATCGATGGAGAATTTTCTATTGAAAACTTAAAATACTAATAAACTTTACATTAAAAAAATTAAATATTTATTTACCCAGTTCCAAAACTGTCCAAAGTATGAATAAACAATTTAAATGAATATTTTATTCCATTTCTACAAACTCCCTCGGGTTCAGTTTTAATTGCAATGTTATAATGACTAAACATTATTTCTAATCAAGGCTATGCATATCGATTTAGAAAATTTTAATAATATATTAATTACCAGTATTGATTTCTGCATTTTGATATAAAAATGTTACTGGAGTGAAGATCTTGAATGAGTGTAAGAGTGCTAATAAAGAAGCAAATTGTTAATATAGCTGAGCATTTTGTGCTGGCAGCTCAAAATCAGACATTATGATTCGCAACTTAAAAAATATAGATCACTGCTGGTGGAAAAAATCCCCAAGTCCAAACTGGCAAACCTATTTTTCATAGCTAACACAATGCAGAATATTAAAATCTCCATTTAAAAATTTTGTGATTGAAAAGCACAAAATTTACGGCAGATTAATAACATATTTGTTTAAAAATTTTGTGACACAAAAGCCATTGAATTCCTTCTAAAGCTTCGTAAGATTAAAGCATATAATCTTGAAAGTGAAGGATTGGTATATAGGGTCATTATGACGATTCATTCCAAGTATAATAACTGTCACGAAAAGTGACGACTTTAAAAGCAGTGTGGTGGTTTCAGCATTTTATTACAAATCTCAAAATTGAAATGAAAGATTTAAATTCAAACTGGAAATAACCCAATCATCCAGATGAGTTTTTTAATAAAAAGAAAGATTCGATTCATTATATCAAACAATTTGTAGTAGTGGGCATTATAAATTAGAAGATAAAACAACTACTTAAAGAATGAATATTCCTGTATTTTTAATTATCTTTTTTTTTATATAATACTTTTAAATTTTGATAATTGTATCACAATGTAAATTATACACAACATTATAGTGTATTTTGTAACCTCTTAGTAACTTAAAGCATAACTTAGTTTACAAAAAATAAAGCAATTGGTATACCATTTCTGAAACGTGCCAATGTGTAACGTAAGTTACTTGTTATTAAATTTATGTAAAATTAAATAATCTATAAAAATAATTATAAATTGCAAGATTAAAGAAGGGAATGTATATAGCTTTTAAAACACCAGAATGTTAAATAGAACAGAATTTAATTAAAACTAAAAGAACTTTTTACTCCATTCCTTTTTGGCGTAACGTAAGTTACCACACTTTATTTTGCTTTGAATTACTTTCTGTTATTATATTTATAGAAACAGTAAACTGAAAGTGTCCAAATGTAACGTAAGTTACCATGGAATGACCCTGGATACTATCAGATTAAACTTGCTTAAAATCCTCCTCGGGGGAAATATTCTGGTTGTACTACTGGTCTCAGGGACGACGCGAACGGGGGGGGGCGAGGTGTTATAAACATCCCCTCCTGAGAAATTCCCCTAAAAATGTTTTAATAGAGTAAAAAGTTGACAAATGTTGACGAAAGTTGTCGACAAAATCGACAAAAAAGTTGACGCTCCTCTCCTCAGTTTCACTTTTAAGAAAGGATAATATAAGAATTATTGAAAAGCATATCGCCAAAATTATCTTTTTGGAAAAGTAAAAAATATCCTCCAACTGGCGATTTTTTCTAAATGAATGATGAAAATATATAAACGGTAAATGACACAAATTGATATCAGTATTATAGTGTAATTGAAAGTTGTGCGATATTCACACCCCTAGTTTACTTGTGACTGTCTTTTCACCTCTGTTGATTCAATGATCTAATAATTAAACAAGCTGTCTGTATATGTCTTTGAATCTCTATGGAAACTGAAATTTTCAATAGAAATAGTTTTAGCCTTCTAATTGGACTTTTGATAAACACACTTATAATATTCCCTAAGTAGTGGGAGGGAGGGGGTTGTATTAATGGAGAATTTTTTTGTTTTTGTTTTTTGACCAAACGTTTATTGTAAACTTATTTTAAAGAATTACTTTAAACATATTTCAGTAGTTACTGAAGAAATGAAGCAAAAAATTAGAAATTATGCTTATTTATTTGTTACTTTGGCTTCAGTAAGGATACTGTTTTTACCCTCTGTATGCGTATCCAAGTCGTGTTTCCCTTTTCTGATGGCTACCTGGTTCAAATCGTGGGGTTAGGTTTGGATATTCATTGTATTTCGGAATGCATCACGTTAAATTGTAAATTTAAGATCCTGTCCGGATACACAAAAATAGATCGTTGAGCGTACAAACGAGGCTACCAAATCGTGCTTCCCGCAATTCATCAAATATAAGTCATTTGAATTTCATTTCGGTTTCTACATTTAATCCAATGGTTATGAAGAGTGGTATTTTCCAAGTTTCACTCTTCTTGTGTTGCCCTTGTGTTTTGTGGTGAGAAATGCTTTTAATATGACATCTTAAAACATCGTTGACCGGTCACGAGTTAACTCGTGTTTTCATGGCCAATCGTTGCCGACCGGCCACGAGTAAACTCGTGATGCGCCTCCCCCCCCCCCCCCATCACTGTTGTTTTCACGAGTGTGCTGTCTCAAGGCCTGACTTGCATCCCTCGGAGCCCAAAAGCATGTCATGTTTTCGGAGCCCTTAAAAAATTTTTGGAGAGGGTGCCCAATAGTTATATTGACAAGTGTTTGCCGGAAGGATTTTCGTCTTTAGTCTGCAAGTTCATTCATTGACAACCATTTTCTGAAGTCTTAAATAATGCAAATAATTTTAGTGGTCGCTTATGGTTTTCTAGAGAAAATCAATACTTTCAAAATGTGTCAAGATTCCACTAATATTAATTATACAAAAAAACGATTAATGATTAGTTTTTCTATTATTTTCCCTGTATAGGTGTTTGAATAGGATCATAAGATACCTTTGAAATAAATGTTGTATATTATTGCGTGAAATTTGGATAATTTTTTTGAAAATTACTTAACGTTAAATATCTATTTTTATTATAATAAAAATAATTTCAAGTTAGATTAAACATTTTTTTAAGCACTTAGTTTTTTTTTTTTTATTCCATAAATCGATTATATGTAATAGATTTCCTGGGGGCTAACTTGGCCTCTTCAAAGCCCAACTGAAAACCAAGTCCCTCTACCAATTTTCTTGCATGAAAATTACAAATAAAGTAAAATATTTTAAATTGAACCTTAAAAGTATTTTCTTCCTTATTTTAGGCAATAGGAGGAATCATGACGAGTGTGATCTTATTGAAATGGTTAATAAGCTGCAGAATAAACTTGCAGTTAGTGGGAAAATGTTGGATATTTCATTGCCACAAATTGTTGTCGTAGGATGCCAAAGTGCAGGGAAAAGCAGTGTATTGGAAAGCATTATTGGAAGGTATGTACTACATGATCATTTGTAAAGAACATGTTCTGTGTTTATGAATTCAAGTTAGAAATTTATGTTTTTTATAGCTTCATATCAATTTTACTCTGCATTCTATGACCTAGGTTTCAAAACAAATTATACTTCTTGATTCTCTTATGAAAATTATTTCTTAAGAATTAATATTTTTCAGAGAGTTTTTGCCGAGAGGAACAGGAACAGTTACAAGACGTCCTACTGTCATTCAACTACAACCCAGTGACGAAGGTAATATGTAGCAAATTAGTTTCATGGCTTCCAATTTAATTTTATAATTTATAAGTTAGTTCAAAGTAGACTTGGATGCCGCCTTGCCATAGATCGATGAAATGGTGTGATGAGACAAATAAATAAACCAATCAACCAGCTACCTCTTTTTGCCTATGATTTTTTGAAATTTTTACCGAATGCACTGAAACGTCTTTAAAATTTTCAAATAGATAAAAATCTTTCTAATATGGTTTGGGGAGGCCTCTAGCAATATGAAATTTGAATATTTGCTTTCTTTAATGCCCATTTTTCTCTCCTGAGGGGGGGGGGGTTATCCCATCATCCTCTTCCCTGGTTGGGCTACTGGTCAAAAGTAAAAGTCTACATTGAGGAACTTGCAATTCTATATGTATTTCTAGTGGTTTTGTATTTTCTAGTGTTATCCAACGAATATAATTGAGCAGTGCAATTTGTTATCTTTATGCATTCAATTAATCAAAAATCGAGTTTGAAATCAAAGCAAAAGCCTCGTGACCAAAAACGTATTAAAAAAAAAGTGACGTCGTTACGCATGGATTCCGTCGAAAATGCTAAGAGGAACCTCGTTTAAAACGAGTTTTAGACTGGTTCATCATCTGCGTGTTGACGTTACACCCAAAAGTAGCTTTTCCCTGCCAATTCTCAAAGTAAAAAACTAAATATTTTTTTAACTACCCGAGCTCAAGTTTTTGAAAGAATGGTATTGTATAATATGATTTTTTCACTACTTTTATTTATAAATAAAACCAAAAAAAACCGTGAAAGTTCCTCATGAAGTGGCTATACTAAAAGTGTCTACCGACCACTGGCTGCTATCTGAAAATTTCAATTTTCAGATCCATTGGTTGATTGATAACTATTAATTAATCTAAACGATCTTGTCTATGGTGCCATAGGAAGTTGCATGTTCTTTAACTGCATTTAGTTTCTTATGTAATTTTGAAAAATTGGAAGTCAAATGTTACAAGTAATGTGTTAAATATTAACTATCTTAATTATTTTTCTTGTTTCAGTTTATGCTGTTTTTTTGCACTTGAAAGATAAAAAATTTACTGATTTTGAAGATGTTAAACAGGAAATAATCGAAGAAACCTTACGAGAGCCTGGTCCTACTGGATTTTCAAAAAAACCTATCAATCTTAAAATATATGCTCCCAATGGTAATATATAATAAGTTAATACTTTTATCCCTTCATTTGATTAATATAAGATTTTTGTAAAAAATCATTTATTTCTTATGGGCTAATGATGCCAAATTTGCTACCCAATGCTTTAATAAGTTTTCAAAAAGCAAACATTTTTCAATCTTTCAGTTCTTTTAACTGTAGGACAGTTCAAATAAATACACAGTGTAATTAATTTTTAATCTTTCAGTTCTAAAGCTTTCTTTGGTGGATATGCCTGGGATCATCAAGAATGTGGTTGGCAATCAATCGGAAGAAGCCATTCAAGATGTGAAGAACATGGTATTGAAATACATTGAACAGCCAAATAGCCTGATTTTGGCTGTGAGCCCAGCTAACAACGATATAGCTACTTCTGATGCTCTAGAGATCGCCAAACAAGTGGATCCCAAAAGTAAACTTTCTCATCAAAAATGAATTTTTTGCATCATTTTTGATTCATTTTTAGTGTTGAGTTTTGCTATTACTTCTGGATGCCTGACAAGAAAATAGACAATTTTGGGAATATTGATATAAATTTTACTCTCCTTCCTAAAGTTATAAACAACGTGTCACAAGAGGAAAAATTGCCGTTTCCCCAATTGTGTTAATTTCCTCTTCTTTTGTCAAATAACAGGTTTCCTTCGGTCATTAAAAGTGCTTACTATTTTTGAACTTGTTTTCAAGGCATTGAAAATGATTAAGAGGTGCTTAAAAGTTCTTAATTTTTGTGGATGTTCTTTGCTCAACTGCAAAATTTATAAAAAAAACAATTCAGACTTGCTATACCAATCTGACCGCTACTTATCTTCACCGTATGCTCTGGCATAACTTCATTAAATTTTTTTTATTTTTTTTTATAATTTTTACACTTCGACCTTTTTTTTTTTTTTTTTTTTCCAGGATATTTATAACAAATAAATATTTTGAGCAACAAATGTAGTTTTTGATAGTTTACCTTTATCATTAACTTTTATTTTTTGCACATTTTCAAGAAGAGAGAACACTTGGTGTTCTAACAAAACTTGATTTGATGGATGCTGGAACTCATGCTCTTGATGTCTTAGAAAATCGTATTCTGCCCTTGCAGCGAGGTAAGCAAAATCCTTCATTAAATATTTCAAAATTCAGTAAACAATAAGGAAAATTTGATGTTCTTCATTGTTATTTCATGAACTACATAGAATTTTTATTTTTGGCTGTACCATGTTTTTTGCTATACTCAATTTACCCATGTTTATAATTTCTTATGTAATCAGTCTTTGAAAATCTTGCTTATCTCTTGGAACTTGTTAGAAAATCAGGATTTGCATTCGCCCCAAGGGAGGATCCAGAATTTTATTACGGAGAGGGTTATAATACAATACACCATGGAATAACTTAACGTGATTATACACGATATATTACAATGAGATAAAAATACAACAACCCAAACTTTAATTTTGCTTTATTGTCCTACTTCGTCCTCTGCCTTTTTGATGCCATTTTTTGGAATGAGAGCATCTATATTTATGATGTTCAGTAAGGATTCGTCTAATCTTGATTGATTTCCTCCAAAGTTTGAGAGCAACGCCAGAGTTGGAAAAAACCCCAAATAAACCGGTTTTTTTGTTTGTTTAAACCAAGTTTTTTGGGGGTTCAAACCAGGTTTTTTTTAATTTTGTTTTTATAAGTAATTGGAAACATATATATATATATATATATATATATATATATATATATATATATATATATATATATATATATATATATATATATATATATATATATATATATATATATAATTTGGCAATAACTAGATTAATGTTCAAATAACAATTAATATTCCTCTTGAGAATAATTTAAACTAAGTAAATAAACACTTGTTGCTACTTATGTGGAGATTCAAATCAAAATTTTAATACTTAAGAGATAATATTTTTTTAAATTCAATGAATACAGTACAATATACAATGGTAGTTGTTTACTACATAATATAAGGAATGTTGCTGTTAGATTCATCAGTAATGAGGATAGATTGTTCAAAATGATAATTTTTAAGAGTTGCAAATAAGTTGTTAAAACACAAAACTTTTATTTTAGAAACAAATTTAAAATATCGACTAATTTAAGCTTAGTTGGTAATTTTGAAGAATTATTAAAGCATTAATAAATCTATAAACTTATTGTTCAACCAAACATAACATATTGTTACCAAAACATATCTCAATCACGTTACGGTACCAAGAATGAAGAATGTTTATTAGTGAATTATTTTCTTAAAAAATAAAAATAAAACGGAATTCTTATTTCTTTATTCCATTTAAATTAAATTTTGGATTTAACATTTTGAACCAAAAACAAAATAAGCTGTTTTTTCTAAAACCCTTCTCCTTCAATGCATCATCATTAAACTTTTTTATATCATTTTCTTGCATTCGCCATTGTTCTCCGTTACATTTTCAATAAATTCCTTTTGAAATGGAAATCTTTGGAATAGAAAACTTTTGGTTAAAAGTAAATAATTTGAAAAATGTAATTGTAAAAAAAATACAATTTTGAATTATTTTTTATAAAAACCTTATGGATTAAACTGTGCTAACCCTGTGCAACGTGTATTAAAACATGAAACATGGGCGGTAAAAATCATATAGTACATAAGTTTTAATTCTAATCTTTCACTTGTTAGTAAGCTTTATTATATACAGGGTTTCTGCGCGTATGGAAAGAGTCAGGAAATGTCATAGAAAGACATGAATTTGGACATAGGGTAAATTTTGTCATGGAACTGATTTTAGCTATATTTGTGGTGCTGAATCTAAATATGATGGTACTCGAGTTTTAAAAAATTATTGTCCCGATTCATACCAAATCAATCGCAGGTACCGAACATCAAGAAATGGGATGATTTTTTAGTGCTTGTTCTGTGTGAAACAACTCGGTTGTGAAAAGCAAACTTTTGTTTCTTGCAGAAAAGGAAATCGTCATTAATAATCGCCGATGATACAGTTCCGCTAAAATGCCGATTTCAGCATTTTTGGCCAAAATTTTCTAATCAACACAAATCCGCATTAAAATTTCAAGCTTGTGTATGTATGTAATGAGCACCTGTAAGGTTATTGCGAGTAAGAAGTATAACAAGTATAACACTGACATTAATAGACTATTTCTGAGGAGCGTTATACCTTGGAGTGATAGTTATTCTTGCTTAAGGTTGACGCTCATTTAACGATTTAACAGTCGCTTTTGCCGATTTTGGATTCAACGATTAACAGTTGCTTTTGCCACCATTTTAGTGGTGATGTTGTAACCGCTATCTCCGCGATTTGCGTTTTTTTCATGGGTACTTTCATCCAGACTTGCGTTGATGTTACAGCGTTATGTCCGGCATTTTTGCTGGTGTGAAGATTGATTTTGTCGTTTTGGTCAACCAAATATTATAGTTAAGTTTATAAATAATAGTTTTGATTTCGATATTATAAAGCAATTTGTTTATTTATTTTCGTTGTTGGTGTTATTTACTTTCAACTACCCTTAAGTTTACAGAGTAATAAAAGAATAGCATTCGGTTAAAAAAAAAAAAATTGCAATTCCCTACGTTTTGGAACATCCTGATTTAAACTAGAGGTGCGGAACATCGCACAGCTTTCAATTACTCTACAATACTGACGTGAATTTGTGTCTTTTACCATTATTATGTTTTAATCTTTCATTTAGGAAAAATGGCCTGCGTGGCGATAATGAAGGTATGCTCAAGGAAAGAGAAGTCTGTGATGATGGCATTCGTTTTCAACTTTTTACGCCAATAAATTATTTATACGGGAAATTTGGAGGTGGGGATGTTTAGAACACCTTAAGAGCCATTAGATGATTTTTTTCAATGGCAGCTACCTTATGCGTGATTTTGACGAAAACCTAAAATGTTAGGTCCCATGGCTTCCAGCAACCTGCATACCAAATTTGAACATTGTAGGTCAATTTGTTCAGGAGTAATGCTGACCACAGACACACATATAGACTAGACATTTTTTTAGATCACTTTTTTGAAATCGAGATAATGGAGAAATGCAAAAAAATCGGATTTTTTTTTTTTAACCGAATGCTATACTTTAATTACACTGTGTATAATGCATATGGGTAATTGAAAGTAAAAAAATGTGTATGTACGTGGTCAGCATAACTTCCGAAAAAATCGACCTACGATGTTAAAATTTTGTGTGCGGGTGGTTGTAGCCATGGAACCTACCATTTTAAGGTTTTCGTCAAAATAGCGCTTGCGCCTAAGGTTAAAATCATGAAAATATCCAAGTTTTCAGCAAATGCTAAAAAATGGCATTAACGATTTTGATTAAAATTTATGTGCTGATGCCTCTTAAGGTGTTATAATCGTCTCCACCTTCGAAATTCCAGTAGAAATGCGGTAAAAGCGTAAAAAGTAGTAAAACGCATGTCTATAACACGGAGCTCTCTGCCCTTGAGCATCGCCCATCAGCGATTAACTTTTTTTTGTTTTGTTTCATGCACCAGAAAAGACGCATGTAATGTCGATCGAGTAACATAGCCAATTTTGCTATTTCGGCTTTTTTTTCCTCTTTTTTTTTTTCTTTCTTTTTTTTCCCCCACGTAAAAATTATTGCCATTGTTATTTAAATGAGTGAAAATATGAAAATGGTATATAATGCCATAAATTTTAATGCAATGACCGATGTTATAGTGTAATTGAAAGTTGTGCAATGTTCCACATTCCTGGTTAAGTAATAGACACTCATTTTGAAGTAAGATTCAGTGATCTTTATATTTAAATAAGATTGTCTCAGTGTTCTTTTTTCAATACCAGAAGATCGTCATCGGCTGTTGCCAAGAGCATACCTGCCAACTTGTACGAATCATCCGTACAATGTACGGATTTTTACTATTTTGTACGGGTGTACGAACAGCTAAAAAAATCGTACGGATTTCACTGTAATTTTCGTTTTCCTTAAAACCGTTTTTTTTCTTTCTTTTTTCTTAATTTTTTTTTTTTTTTTAAATATTTTTTCAAGACACCAACGAAACCGAAACGATTTTTCAAAGCTGCCGCGTCAATCAAAATATTTATTCACACTCCAAGATTGCGCATATATTCAGCACTAAAGCGCGTTGGCGAGGATGCATTGTTTTCTTTTCTGTTGCCGACTAGATTTGGCAAACCAAACCACTGCTTCGATTTTTCGGGCTTTACAAGTTAATAAAGAAGCAGAAAACCGAAAGTGCTTTAGTTTTTTAATTCTACTTTCTTTTGGACTGGACTCCAAAACGTAAATAATAGTACTGGACTTGCACGTAAATAATAGCACTAAACCACGGCCCCGGGGATGCACTGTTTTCATTTGTGTTGCCAACGGGACCTGGCGAACCAAACAACTATTGCTTTTCCTCAGACTTAAGAGATTAACAAAGAATCTGAAAACCAAAAATGCTTTAGATTTTGGTTCTTCCTTCTGTTTGGACCGTACAATAATGTTGCGCGTATATAATAAAAGCACTTAAGCGCGGCGCCGGAAATTCATTGTTTTCATCTGTGTTGCCGACGGGATTTGGCGAACCAAGCAACTGTTTCGTTGTCTCGAACTTTAGATATTAATAAAGTAGAAAACTGAAAGTGCTTTAGTTTTTTTTTTTTTTTTTTTCTTCTTCTTTCTTCTTTTGGACCGTACTCCAACGCTGCGCACTAAATCGCGACGCCGCCGTTTTCAATTGTTTTGGCGGCACTCGCCGAACGACTGTTTCGTTTTCTCGGACTTTAGAGATTAAAGCACTTTCGGTTTTCAGCTTCTTTGTTAGTCTTAATTATTTATTTTAAAATATCCAAGTTAAACAATCCTGGTGTAAGATTCCAGAAAATATCAAGTTTTTTTGGAGTTTACTTCAAACCAAGCGGTTTACTTCTAATCATCAGAAATTCAAACAAAGAAACAAATTTTGCATTCTGCTCTATCTATGCATCTGATATTAAGATTTCTCATGGAGGATTTACTGATGTCGAAGTTCATATCAATTCTAAAAAGCACAGTGACAACATCAAATGTAATAATAAGAATTCGAAAGCCTGCATAATTGATATTTGTGCGTGTGATTAAACACTTTGAATACCACCAACTCATTGTATGTTTCACTAGAGTTTTTGTGTCATAAAGCATGTTTTATTTAGGTGTAATGTAGACTAAATCTTAAACCTCATCAGAGATTTCATAGTAAAGTTTAAATTTGATTTATTTTTAAATCCAAGTTAGTTTTTTATTTTATAATTTCCATTTTGTGCTAAAATGTAACAATTTGTTATATTTGAGAGCAATTTAATATTCTGCAATTTTTTTTTTTTTTTTTTTTTTTTTGCATTTGTTATAGAATTACTATTATTTCTATATTACATTCATAAATATTGTCGCTATTTGACTTTCATAGGAATGCAAATATTTGTTCCGTAAAAATTGTACTAATTTGAAAATGCCAATGTTGGCAGGTATGCAAGAGAAGAAATAATTTTTAAATTTTGAAAACTGAGGCTACTATTTTCGACGTTTAAACGTACTAATTTGGCTACTCTTTTTAACGTCGGAGGCTGCTAAAGCATTTTTAAAGCTTATAGTCAGTGATAGCCCTGCCAATTAATTGCAAGGTATATCTTAAAATAGGTTATATCTTATTCTATCTATTAGTATTTGTTTAAATTTTCATTTACTAAAGCACACAAGTCATGTTATACCCAAGAATGTAGATATTTCATTTTGGTGAATTATTTAAAAAAAAAAAATAATAGAAAGGAAACTAGATTCGTACTTCTTTATTCCCATTTAAAAATAAATTTAGGATTTAACATTTTGAATAAAAAAAGTAATTTTACAGCTTTTTCTAAATCCATTCTGTTATGAAACAATGGTACAACTGCAAAAGAAGAATAAATTCTCAATATTTGCTGTAAGAATTGGCTTAAACTTCCTTCAATACATCCGCATTAAACTTTTTTTATATTATTTTCTTGCATTCCTCTTCTTTCTATAACTTAACATTTACAATAAATTCCATTTGAAAAAGATATCTTTGAAATTGAAAACTTTTGGTTAAAAACGGAAGTTATTGACAACATTGAATAATTTTATAAATCTAATTATAAAGGAATAAAATTACAATTTTAAATTATTCTTTAAAAAAATCTTCCCTTGAGAAAAAAACCCCACTTGGTTTAAACCATGCCAACCCTGATTTGAGGTAAAAATATCTTAATCAAATTAGGGCATTTTTCCCTTTAGGTTATGTTGGTGTTCTCAATCGTAGTCAACAGGACATAGATGAAGAAAAGAGTATCGATTATTCCCTGGCAAAAGAAAAGCGTTTCTTTGAAAATCATCCTGTTTATAGGTATGTTTTATTTAAATTAATATTTTTAATTTTTAATAGGAACGATAGAAATTAATTATCTTAAGGAGGACTACTGCATTGAAAGATACATAAATTGTAGGTTTTCCTATTCTTACGTTCCTAAATTAGCTTTCTTGGAATTGCAGCAAATGAAAGAGCAATTAATTTTAGAAATTGGGTCTTAACTTTTAATATTGACAATCTTTCCAGTTACGATATTTTTTAAAGTCGAGTATTTTTTATAGTCCATTATATATATTAATAATAATAGTTTATGGTATAAAAGAAATTTTACCATCCTATCCTTTTTTAATGTCCTTGTATCATTCAAACCAATCTTGGCTTGAAATTTCTTTTGCAGTTCATTTATTAAAATATCATTGTTATGTATATATCTTGCAGCCATATATCGGATGTGATGGGGAGCCCTTATCTACAGAAAATTCTCCATATTCAGTTACGAGAACATATCAAGAAAACTTTGCCGACACTTCGCAAAGAGCTTACTCGAAAGCTTAATTGTCTAAGAAGTGAATTGCGAGAGTTTGAAGCCTTAATGAACCTTAACAGTGGTAGATCAAATGCAGTGCAAGCCTATTTGTTCAAGTGAGTAATTTGAAGGATGATTATTTAGTTCAGACTGATTTCCTTCAAAACAAAGATTACAAAATAATTCTAATTCCATTTGATTGTATACCCATAACATGTTTTTTTTTTTTTTTTTTTTTAATATTTAATACCAGGTCTGTTTTGTTTAAGTCTGTTAAAAGGACTGCACAAAATAATGTGTTAAAGAAACGACTTTTTGCAAAAAGGATATGTTAACTACAATTTGTAACTTACTCCCAACTTTTGAATATTTTATCGAATTTCATGGTTTCATATGAACAAGTTTCTCTTTATAATGTTGTATCATACGAAAAAGTTTCTCCTTTTGGATGCAGTCTCGTGTTTTCTTTTTAAACGAAATTTTGGATTTTAATCAATTTATTCACACAGTGTCTGACAAAGGAAGTGCACTCAACGAGGTTTAAATTAACTTTATAGTAACTAGAAATTTTTTGTGTTTGCTTATACAATGACTGTTAGATACATCGCCTATTATTGATTTTTTAATTGCTTTTAATTTGTTGTATTTCAACTGAATTTCTTTAATCTTGTAGGTTAGTGCAGATTTTTATAGATGACATTCATACCAAAATATTTGGAAATTCTGAAAATGTAAGCATGTCAACATTGACGACTGGTGCAGTCATTAATTACAAAATGTATACAGACCTGCAAAAGATATTAGAAATGGTAAAGATTTTTATTTTAATGGCGTGTTTGTTATGCACAACTTCTTCATAAGTGGCAAAATAATTTTCTTAAGACTGCAAAAAATGACACTTTTTTGCTGAATTTTGTAATTTGATTTATACAGTCCCATCATTTTTATGTTGTTTAATGCAATAGCATCTTGCTTGCCATCTACTTTTGTCATGAATTAGCAAAAAGATGTTGCCATGGGGAACACCAGCATTTAATGATTTATTTCGGGATTCGCACGGTCCTTGGAAAGTCCTTAGGATCTCCTTATGTTTCTAAGGGCCTTTGAAAACTCCTTAAATTTATCCTGAATGTCCTTAAAAATTTTACTTTTTGAGGGCTCTTGAAAATTACGGACATTTTGTTGTTCTTTTTCTTTCAGGAATTTTTCCGAAACTTCCACAGAAAAACAAAAAAAGCCAGTGCTCCTACCATCAAATAATAATAAAAAAAAGCTTCATATTTTATTTCCATTTATTTTCTCTTTCCATAAATCAGCGTTCGCCACTAACTTTAAGAGACGGGCCGCATGACTTATGTTGGAACTTTCCGCGGGCCGCAGATTTATACCGAATACGCCAATAAATATATTGCTTTACTAAATATGTTCAATGTTAGAAATGTGATAATTACTAAAGATTCAGCAATAATATAAAACAATTTTGAAAACTGAAACAATAATTTAACTTTTTTATATTAATAAAATAACAATTGATACTTGATTCTTGTTTCAAATAATTAAAAAAATAATTTTCTTTACATCGCAAATCAAAGTCATAAAAAAAAGTTAATCTTTTGTGACAATATTACAATGTGACTTGACATAAACTCATAATTAATAAAGATATTTAAACCGTACCTCCTAAATCTTCCATTTTAGTCAATGTTAATTGCTAGACGATGACGGCCGGTTCGCTTTTCACTATCTACTATGCGTTTAAAACTAGTCTTCGACGCCATTATTGCACTGGAGTCAGAGATCTCAATACTTCTTTTCAGGTCGAAACAAAAGAGGCCAGTATGCATTAAAACACCCAACTCCTGCCCATCACATTCAGAAAAACAGAAATCGAATTGTGCCATTCACGATTCGAGGGGGTAGGGTATCATAAGTACAAAACTAAGCAATGTGTCATTGGTAATTATTCAAACTATTGCTTTTTTTTTCTTTCTTTTTTTTTTAATTTTTTCTCGTTGGCAGTCTCAGAGGGGAAAAAAAGGGATTTTTTAGACTTACTGACGCGGGCCACTTAATGGAAATGCGATTTTTGGTAGTAAAAACATACTATAGTAGACAAATTAATAAATTTGATTTTTGCTCTTCTGTACTGTCGGCGGGCCGGAGAAAAAGCTCTCGCGGGCCGGATCCGGCCCGCAGACCGCCTAGTGGCTGACGCTGCCATAAATGAAAAATATGTAATAAATAATGTGCAGATTGTAAGTCTGGATTGTAAGGATCATAGTAGTAAATCATTCATGACGAATTGAAGCATCTATTAAGCTGCAAAACAGTGACTTAAGTTCGATTAGTTGAAACTATTTTTTTTTTCATCCGTATCCAGTGTGAAACTATGAAAATGGGAATATAAAAATGTCAAAAATATTAAGCTGCCCAAAATTAAAAAAAAATTAAAAAATATTCCAATTACTTCTGCTACATATAAAAGTTACGCCATTCCAATCATTCCAATACGGTTCTGACAAAACGAATAATGAAAGGTGAAGCGTTAAAACAGTTATATTAGGATCTTTTTCTGTAAGTATCGCTGATTTTGCATTTTTTTAATCTACTTAGTCTTTTGCGCTGCTAACCATTACGGCACTTGGATCTGCAAATGGATCCAAATTTACAACATTTAATTTATTTTTGTCATCTTATTTTAAACTTCAAATATGATTTGAAAACTGCATCGAGAAATAAAATGTCGGTTCCAATCATAACTAACGTAAGCAGAAGTCATTTGATCGTAGTAATGCTAATTGGGATTACTGCCTTTGACGTAAAGTTACCCAAAACTTTAAATTTAAAATAAATGGTTTATTATTCTGTCGTTGATGAAACTTAGTATTTCGGTTAGTTATCAGCGAAATCTTCAAATTATTTTTATAGAGATATTATTTGACGGTTCATTTGTGAAATGATCGCTGAGAAACTAACCTGCATCCAAATATTCATGGTGCTGAAAGAGTCGATATGATCTAGAAAGATTTTATGACCGGATGAGTTTGATGGAGGTCAAGTCAAATGTACAGGAGAACGTACTACAATTATTGAAAATTAGCCATTTCACCCGAAGTTTCTAGCTTGATAGCAGATGAGCATACAAAATAGTATTGAAACCCAACCGAAATATTCAACGTATCCGAATCTATTTCGACCCACCTGATAGCTGTGTGGTTAGCGCTTTGACCTCGCATGCCACAGGTGCCGGGTTCTAATCCTGGATGTCGTTGTGGTTCGGAATCCCCTTCAAGTTGTTCATCCGTCCTCATTAGTCGTTATTGTGCTCAAAAACATGTCGTTGAGCGTGCAAACCAAACCAAATCGTGTTTGCCACATTTGAAATACAAAATTAGTTTAATTACAATCTATTTAATTCATTCAATGGTTATGAAGGGTATTATTTCCAAACGTACGAGCTAATCATACTCGCATTCACGACTGAAAATTTGTGGAAATTGCCCATTGGATGGTTGTTGGGTTTCAGCTGATATTTCGCATGTCAAAAGTGTAAGGGCGCTTTTACAAAAAGTTATCGTTATAAAGACTATTATGACCCAATTTCCATTTTTAATTCTATCGGCTCTGTGGGTAGTGGATGCATTTAAGCTAATTAGTAATTTATTTAATAAGAAACCATCAACATTAGGAATTATTGATCTAAAGAGAAATCTTCAGGTTGTACCTCCTGTTTCAGTATTGCCGACCAAACGGTATAGTGGTTAGTGTGCTAGCTTCTAGACCACGAGGTTGCGGGTTCGAGTCCCGTGTTAGGCATGGGTGTTTGTAAATGTATGTTGGCTTGTCTAATGACGAATGTTTCGGCGCATTATAGCCCTCGTGTTGCTGATGGCGCCAGATAATCTGAAAACAACCAACCAACCTGTTTCAGTATTAGAATCTCCCCCCCCCCCATTTTTTACATCATCGATACCATATGCATGCTTTTATAAATTTTAGCCTCTTTATTGGGTTAAACTAACCTTTTTCGACGTGACCTTCGCGTTGCCCTTGCGCCAGTAAACCTCAAGAAACCTACCAGTTTTTGTTTAAATGCACCATCTTTGTTTTTATGAAATTGAAATGTATTTTTTTGAATTTTTATGAAAGACCAATCCTTTTCTGAAATAGTGCTCAATTACAATTTGAAGTTGGTGATTCCGTTAAACTTTTCTCATTGACTTAACCTAAGGTGCGTAAATAATATTTATATAGGATGTGCTTACTTCCAGTACAAAGTGTGAGTTTACTTTATTTGGTGCTGATAGCTTATGCTCGCGCTTTAAGTAACCTTAAATTAAATTGCTATAACTTAAGGGGATCCGGCATCTCCATAGGAGCCCATGTTAAATTCAACAATTATGGGGGCATCTTATCTAATAACCGATTCTTCAATCATTATGAAACTTTCAATATAATATTTAGATACTTCTGAATACGTTAACACGAGATTTTTTTTATTTTTTAAAAATAAAAATAATTATGAATTTCTAAAAATATGTTTAACAAAAATTATATAAATTTAGACTTATTATTTAAAAAAAAAAAATGCTACTTTTCGATAATTTCTCGTGTTAAAGTACTTAAATACATTAGAGAAATATGTGTAAAAATTTCAAGCATTTATGTCATACAGATTTTAGGCTATGTGCCCCCTAACATGATAAAACGGCATTTTAAGAAATTCGGCTTTTAAGTTAAAAAACATGCATTAAATACCTACTTATTGGTTACTTTCAAAAATTATTCAAAATATTTTGAAATAAGATCTAAGGGGCCGTTCAAATATTACGTAAGCAGCTAGGGGGGGGGGGGGGAAGGGGGTTAGCGATTTGCTTATTTTTGCTGACAAGGGGGGGGGGAGGGGGTATGAGTGATGCTTACGTAAGCATTTAATAATCCCTTTATTTCTAAAAAAAAAATTGAAACTTACAAAAAAATTTCACTTTTGTACACCGAGTTCTAGGATAGGCGACTTTCCATTCAAATCGATCTAAGGGATTTAAACTTACGTCACATAAGAGTGACGTACTCTGCCTTCAGCCAATTACAATCAAACATTGATGATGCAAAATACTGCAGTTTCAAAATGAATAAAGGGGATTCCCCTCTTTTGGGTGTTTGGAGACGTGAATCCTACATTAAACCTAACTTATGTGACAGACAATTTTTGTTTTTGTTTCGCTTGGCGACTGAAGGGCGCCTAAGATGGAACAGTAGTTGGTTAAAGGTTCAAGATTCCGAATAGGGTATTTGACAAATTTCCAAAATATGTTTTAAATAAAAGGTATGCACAAAATAAAAGACACATATTTTTTCTTTTTTCAAAATAATGCCGCAAAACGCTAAAAATTGCATTTTAAAATGCAAGTAGAAGCCCCTCCCCTAAAACGCTGCTCAAAAACCCATCTGACTGTGTGACGTCAATCTTGCATAAACAACATCGCAATCGCGAGTAGTTTCCAGCGCGAAATGTGTTTTTCTTTTGATTTCGTTCCAAGAAATGTCTCGCCGGTATCGGTATTAAGCAGTACCCCACTGTACAAGTACTTCAATTAAAACTCCAGAAAAGTTGTTTACACATGTGCCCAGGAAAGCAGACATACAAAAAAAAGTGGTTAAATCTTGCAAGAAGATAATCAACTTAGTTTTCACCACAGACTACGATTCACTTCTGTGAAGATCATTTTGATGCAAGTAATACTTTATTTAATTCTTTTAAATGTTTTAACTACACAATATTAAGTTTAAGTACTGATGCACTATTGAAATATTAATTTTTTTTTTGGTAAATTTGAAACCCAAATATTTGTTTTGTTTACATAAATTGTTTTGACAAAAGCATTTTTTGTCTGTCATATTAACCTTTAATTACTGCATGCGGTCTGACAGACCACGAGTCATTTTTTGTAGAATGGTTCCAACCCCCTAAAATATTTAATCTTTGACTTTAAATGAATTTTTCCTATTCTTTGTTACTGAAATTTTAAATTGATCTTCACCAAATTTTTTGGAGCAGTATGAACCACGTGTTGCCCTTGCGCCAAAAAGATCAAACCACCCAATCACAGCAGTTAACCCTTTATTTACTGAATTCTTTAAAATTTTTACTAACTCTTTTAAATACTTAATGTTTCCTAAAAGAAGCAATCTTAAGCTGTCATTCAATAGGTGAAGAACAAACTTCATAGAAGTGGACTTCAAAGTCCCCATGAGTTTCAAAGCATTTAAATCAATACAGTACCATGAGAAATGCAGTACAATGACTGGACTTATAAGTACCGTCAGTAGATAAAGGGTTAAAGGATTTTGTTTATGATAATCTTGTGTTTCTATTCACCTCAATGCATTATTACTTGTCTTTTTCACCTTTTATAAATTATAACGAGTCTTCTGTTTCATCCCTTTCTGCGGGGTGAATCGGAACCACATGAAAAAAATCAAAATAAATGCAAGTCACGTTTTTCCAACATTTTTGGGCTCGATCATTATAGAAGAAGGTAAGACCCACGTTCCTAAGTCAAAAATATGTTCGTTAACGATATTATTACACTCTATTTTTACTTTGAAAGTTGAAAATTGTTCCTTTTACCTCCGTTTTAACAGTACTCAGCGGATTATATTAATTGCATTTTTTTTTTATCCTAATGTTTTTATAATTATTATAACTGTAAAAATGTTGTTGTTGCTTTTCTAATTATAAGAACTGTGAGAATTGTTGATACTTACACAAATGTCATTTCTAAACTCTGCAGAATAAAATTCTGAGATTGACTTGAAAAAGAACCCCACCATCAAAGAAAGTATTTTGGGTAAATTCGAAATGTGTGCCTTTACAAAACCGTCTTCCAATGTTCCAATAACACTTCTTTAAATAAATATTTCCTAAAAGTTACCTTCAATAGTCATAATTTAGCATATAGTAGGAAAAGAGATGAACCAAGCTTTAAAATAAACGTATGAAGCTGTTTGCTTACAAATGTGGTCAATATTGACGTCACACTCTGCAGAGGTGTTTTTCCGAGCGTTTCTGATCACGTGACGGAGGCTCTCAGAAAAGCAATTTTTAAAATTTGATTTATAAAAATTTAAGCAATTATTTCGAGTTAAAACTGCCTGCATTATTATTATTTCGAAAAAAAAAACCAGGAGCAGAGGGGGGGGGGGGGGGGTATGCGATTTGCTTATTTTTGCTGACAAGGGGGGGGGGGGGGGTCAAAAATTACCAAAAACATGCTTACGTAATATTTGAACGACCCCTAACTACAAAATATGCTATCATTTTGAAAACAAAATTTATATTTTAATGAACATTAATAAACTCGAAATTAATAATGTAAAATTTTTCATGTACCGGACCCCCTTAAAACCTACTTATTATAAATCGATGAAACTTTCCACAATTATTTTTATATATATTTCTTTAATTTGTCTTCAGGAACTAAGTCTTAGAAGTTTAGTATACAACGGATTTTATACAGTTTTTGCACAAAATATATTTTTTTTTAAGTTTTTCTAATTACTTGATTTAAAAATTATGAAGACAATTCCCCCCCCCCCCCCTTCTTTTTTTTTATGAATTATAAGCAGTTATTTTATGCAAAAATAAAGTGATTTTTTAAAAAAGTTTTTAAGATATATCAAATTTAGGAAATATCAATTTTGAAGTTTTTAAATTAAAAAAAAATATATATATTTTTAAATTTTGAAAATTCAGAATAGTTTTTTAAGTTTCAAAGCATAATACATTACTGCATAAAAACTTTCAGAAAAATAATTCTAAAAATAAAGATTTTAGAATTTTGAGTCTCAGACCCCCTTATAAAGTACAGAAACTGAACAGTATGGTCCACGTGTTGCCCTTGCGCCGTTAAATTCCTATCTACTAAAACCCATCCGGTGAAACACAATTCAATGAAATTAACATTCCATATACAGTAACGCTAGGTGTTGTATTCGATATAAGGACACGGCCGGTTTAACCTTTTTAGTTTAGAAGGTTACTGAACGTACTCCCAACCAAATTTTTTCTATTTTAATGAAACGGACAACTATCCTTACCTGCCAACTTGTACCGATTATCCGTACAATGTACGGATTTTTACTATTTTGTACGGTTGTACGAACAGCTAAAAAAATCTTACGGATTTCACGGTACTTTTCGTTTTTTCCTTAAAACCGTTTTTTTTTTTTTTTTTTAAATCAAGTTTTTTGGAGTCTTATACCAAGCAGTTTACTTCAAATCATCATAAATTCAAGCAAATGAACAAATTTTGCATTCTGCTCTATCTATGCATCTGATATTAAGATTTCTCATGGAGGATTTACTGATGTCATAGTTCATATCAATTCTAAAAAACACAGTGACAACAACAAATGTAATAATAAGAATTCGAAAGCATGCATAATTGATATTTGTGCGTGTGATTAAACACTTTGGAATACCACTGACTCCTTGTATGTTTCACTGTAGTTTTTGTGCCATAAAGCATGTTAATTGTGTGTAAAATATCTTCAGAGATTTCATCGTATAGTTTAAATTTGATTAATTTTTAAATCCTGGTTAGTATTTTATTTTATAATTTCCATTCTGTGCTAAAATGTAACAATTTGTTATATTTGGGAGCAATTAAATATTATGCATTTTTTTTTTTTTCATTTGCAAGTGAATTACTATTATTTCTATATTACATTCATAAATATTGTCGCTATTTGACTTTCCATGAATCATAGGAATGCAAATATTTGTTCCGTAAAAATTGTACTAATTTGAAAATACCAATGTTGGCAGGTATGACTATCTAAAAACTTTTTACTCTGGTGAACTATTTGGTACAAACTGCATCTTGAGTAAGAATGAAATAAAATGCAATATTTTTCGCAAATTATATGTTATATTTTAACGCCGTCAAACATTTTTTATTTTTAAAGATTTTTTTATTTTAGTTTTAAGATCCTTATTTTTTTTATTGGAAGGTACCTGAAAAGTCATTTGAAACTCCTTGGATTTGGTTTTCGAAAAATCCGTGCGAACCCTGTATTAATATGTGAACAAAATTAAGTTGTCTGGATAAAATAAGTTTTGTAAAAAAGGATACCCACTTTTGAATGTAAATTTATTTGCTTTTATTGAAAATTAAAATTGTTTTTCTTTATATAAAGCTTGTGTTGTTATTCAGTTGAGGGTATTGTGTTTATTATTCTAGCCAACTAACTTAACAGATGACGAGCTGATAACTTCAATAGCTAATCAACATGGAATCAGGCAAGAGGTTTTTATGAATTTTAAACCTGTACTTTTGTCTCTTGTCACAACACACGATGTAATTATTTGTTATTATTTTAGGAATACCTTGTCCATTCCTTCTATCAATTTAGAAGCAGCATGTGGTGCAATCTTGAAACAGTACATTGATCCATTAGAATATTTTGTGGATTCTATAACAGACTTGCTAATAATTGGCATTGAGGACTCTTCTGAATTGGTAACTTTTATTTTTAGTGAAATTTTGCCTTATAATTACACATTTAAATGATTTTTAACTTAATTTTATCAGTCCACTGTGAAGTGTTTTATGAAGTGATTGACATATATTTGTGATTATCTCCACAGATAGGTGCATACCCTAAGTTAAAAGCTGAAATTGTCCGTTTCATTAATGAGTCAGTTGATAAAGCTACTATTGAAACAAAAGTGAGAATAGTTACTTTACTTTTCTTTAAATTTGATTACAATTTTTCTATAATATTAATAGTTTGCATAAGAAGCATGTCCCTACCATATTATTTGAGAACATGATATAGACAGCTTTGTAAAAATCGCAGCTATGTGGCATAATGTCCAAAATTCAATTTTTGGTATCATTTGCAGCATATCAACCTCTCGAATTATTTGTTGTTTATTTAAGTGTATGTATAATTATTATTTATTAAATTATTTGTATAATTTGCATGTATTTTGATATTTTTTAGGAACTTCTAGAGAAACACTTAAAAGCTGAAATGAATTACTGCAACATATACCATTGGGATTTTGACAATTCAAAGTATGCAAATTTGTTATTTTCATGCCAAAACTGGCGATGATACCTGCCTTTGAACAGGGCTTACAAAAATGATCTTTTTTTAAAATCGGAACTTTTCTTCCCAAAATGTAGAGTGCGGTTTGATAAATAAGCATATTATGCAAACTAAAAAATTATAAAATCATTCATGTATAACTGTCATGAAGAAAAGTACCATTGTGATGCTTTGACAAATCTCTCTTAAATCGATAAGGAAGAAATAGATCTAGAAAGAATAAAGTGATTTATTTTTTAAATTCTTAATATTAATTTCGATTTTGTGTATTGGTATTTTTACCGATGGCGGGCAAGCTGTCGTCCAATCGAACTGAAACTTTGCAGATAGATTCGATGTCAGTATCAATGCATTCTCTAAAATTTTGGGGCTGTTACTGTCACTTCAAGATAGTTTTTTCCGAATACTAATAAAACGACTTGCCATCATCCAATCGCACTAAAATAATATTTAGCCGATTATTGAAGAAACTCGCCGTGTTACCATAATTGTTTTGAGTAATAAATTATAAAATTGTTTTATTCTGATAAAAAGGTATTTGCATGCGAGCATAAAATTTCGCGTTTATAAAATTTGATGCAAACGCAGAGCACACTCTGTGTACAGAATAAGCGCTGTGTTAATGAATATATATATAAATTGGCAATGCATATAAAGAATTTATGTTAAAAACTTTGTTTATCTGCATTTAGAAATAAATAAATAATTTCAATAATATATATATATTTTAGATTTAAGGATGGTCTTCCTTGTAGTCCAGTGAAAATTTGGAAATCTAACGTGGAAAAGACTGGTGGAGACAGTGATGACGACAACAATGATTTGAGCACTTCCGCTAATTATATTTCGGTACTTATATATTTCAATAGGTTAATGTGTTAAAATAATAATTAAAATAATAAGAAATATGAATGGTTTAAGCTACTTATAATTTCTTAATTTTCAATATGCATGATCTTCATATAAACTTATCTGCAATTGAAATTGGCTTCATCTCTTTAAGATTTTCCAAGTGCCTTACTAAATGAATCTAGGAGGCAATTTTCCAATTCTTTTTTATCTGTAAATCGGGTTTGCATATATAGTGCACTCAAAGCATAATTTTTCTTATAACATAGATTTAAGTCTTAAACATGTTTTGTATGGGGAAACTATTGAATAGAATATGCAAACTCAAGTAACATAGAAATGCATTATTGTGTTAAGTGATGACAAATTTGCTGTTGTCAGTTGTATTTTCTGTGAGATTTCTAAATTTTTTTAGTTAAGAAGTAACATATTAAATACCCAAAATATTAAACAACTGTGTAATGTAGCAGCTCTTAAGTCTTGTATTGTACTTAAAGTATGCTTACAACAGTTGGGGACTTAGTATCCTTGGGGGGGGGGGGAGTTAATCATACTTGGTCTTAATCTTAGTTAGTCATACTTGGTCAGGATGTTCTGTTTGAATTTATACTCAATGCACCCTTAGTTCAGTCAGTTCAATTTGTTTGAAATTATTCTGAACCTCTTGTTACCTTAATTGTTAAAAATGTAATAATTGTTTTGATATATGTTTTTAATGTAAAATTTCATTCTTTCAGGATAAATTAAAAATAAACCAAAATGCTAAAGACAATTCCAAAAATTTAGCTGAGATAGTTAAGGAGTACATGCAGTTGATACAGAAACAGATAGGAGATGTTACCATCAAATATGTCATGTGCTTTCTAGTGAAAGGGGTAAGGTATTCTTAAAACATTGTAAAAATTATTTCTCATAGGCTATAATATTTGTCTTTGAATTCTTAAAAATCTTCTTGCTAAATTTAGCATTATGACTCAAACTATATTCTTGGTTTTTGTATTTTCTTTTATTGTTGCTACTATGTTTTTTATGTATGTCCTTTTTCATTTTTTAATATTTCTTTCCCTGTATGATTTGGTAAAATATCTTTATTTCTACGAATATTTTTTGCAATTGTTGATTTAATACATTTTACTGGCTTTAACCTCACATGCCATTACAGAATTAATTTTTTCGATTTCCAAATAAAGATTTTTATTGCATTTCTTTCCAGGTTTCTGAATTTATTAAGAGTAGCCTGATGGTTAAACTCATGGGATCTGATAACTTGGTAAGTGCAGTACTTTTGAACAAAAAGTTTCCAAAGCATTTTGTTCTTCATTAATAGTATTGTGATTTAATACAGAGTTGGTTATATGATGTAAATACTCCAAAAATCAGGAAAACAACAGGTTTCATCTTACGCCCACTAGTGGGTAAAAATTTTTTTATCTCAATTTGACTTGCTGTGAATAATCTGTTTCGTTTTTAGTGTTTCGTTTTTAGTTATTTTAAGCTTTCCTTAAGTTTATGGAATCTTGGAAATTTTGATGTAGTAGAACGAAATAAATCCAATAATACACATACCTACTACTCGTTTTAAAGTTTCTTTTCTCCCTCTTCTAAATGATTACCGATTGCAAATGTCTGCTATTAGTAAAATCTTTATTTTTATTACAGAAAATTTTGATGGAAGAATGTGAGAGAGATTTCCTAATTCGGGATGACATGTTAGCTACTTGTACGGATCTTGAAGAGGCTTTGAATGCCATTCAATCATTTTAACTAGTACAGCATTAACTACATTTTTCTTGGAAGTTTTCTAGAAATTAAGAATATTTGTTTACGAGATGATTTGTGCAATAGTTTTTGTCTGAACAGTAAAATAAACATTGGGATTGTTGAGTTATAATTTGAAAATAGAATTCTAGTTCAATGTGTATTTTAAGTTCATTTTTGATTCTATATATTTTAATTAAAATTGGAATTTTTTTTTCTTATTATATTGTTCTGTGTTTCAGTTAGATTTCTAATATTTTCTCGTCCTTTCTTTATTCCGATTCTTCTTCTTAGCATTATCTTTTTTTAATTTTCTTCAACTCAAGTTATTTTAGTTGTTAAAATCTTTTGCCCTTGTGCATTTTAATTGTTCTTATGTCCAAAGAAAATAAAATTACTGTATTTTCAATACAATAATAATTAACTGTTGTTTCTATCCCATTTTATATCTCTCTGTATTTAGTATTTTCCTTTTTTTGATTTCTGTATTTTTAATATTCAATAAATTCAAGTTAACTTTATGAATGCTCATTGTGTTATTTATAAGCACTTAAATTTTATAAAGCTAGCTCTTATTGTTGAACTAAAGTTGAAATTATTCATGCTCTAACAGTTCTGTGTTCAATTTTTATTAATTGAGGAAATAGCATTTGTTTTAAAATATTTCTTAGTGTGAGGTCCCTAAAAATACGAATTTATTATAAAGATCAGTTGACAGATCTTTGAAACTACCAAATAAAAATCCACCTTTTGAAAAATCTGTTAAGTGGTCCAAGTTAACGAAGAAGTGTAGGGGAAAGGAACTGTGTTTCCGCTTGGAAAAGTTCTGGCAACCACTATTTTACAGCTGAGCAGACAAGTTTTAAGTGTTAGTTATAAGAGTTGCATCAACTTGCACTTGACCAATATCGATCCATTATCTTTCCTCTTGATAGATGTGAGGCCGGCGCAAAAGGTGCCGAGTTTAAAAACTGGAGTATCGCCTGAATGGTTTTTGTAGTTCGGAATTCATATTAAGCTGGTGGTGATTTCAATGTTAATATCGTAAATTATGCAGTTTGCCAACCTCCTTCCGTTTATACCGTCTTTTTCAAGACTTACTTTCCACTCGAATCGCCGCCACTGACTAAATGACAACTCCAAATGGACAAGATTCTGAAATAAGGAGTGCCCTGAGAAGTCTACATTTGGATATCTCTCGTTTAAACTGGAGGTAATAGGGATTTTGATGGCTGATAGATTAATATTTTATCAAAATTCTAAATTGACTGATAAATTTTAGCTTTCCAATTTGAAATTCATCGAGAATTTTATTTTATTAATGGAGCAAATCTTGTCAATCAAGGGGAACATCTCTATTAGTATTTGTAGAAGTAAAAAAGAAAATCGATTGACGTCCTTGGCAATCACAATTGTCAACTTATTATGGAAAGCGGATTTCGAGAAGATACAGAATCTGGGAATGTATTCCGAATCCCTTTTATGTACAGCGTGTTCTGCATTTAAATTGATAGATTTCTATTGTTAAGAAGTGATGTAAAAAGAAATTATATTAATGAACTTACGGGTATTCTTTTGAACAACACGCATCGAATATAAAACTGTTAATATATGCATTAAACTTTGAAAAATAGTCACTTTAAATGAAAAATATCAATTTAGTAGTTTATTAGGTAAAGATTTAACATAAAAGAGCTACTAAAAGAAAATTTAATCCGACCGATGATCGTCTTTTTCTTCTTTCTCGGGGGGGGGGGGGGGGAAACTCCCCGTATATATAACCACGTATTAGCGTTTCTCCATATTTTTATATTACACCTAATAGAAATAATGTGCTTGATTTTGAATATCCCAATGTTTTAGTTTGATTCTTCTATACAAACACTCCCTGGTATCTTTCTCAGTCGAAATATAGAACAATCCGAGTGCACAATAAAGAATGCGCCCACCAAGAGTCAGTCTCAGTTGCATCGAGTTTTTGTCGATGTTCATTGTTTGTTCTCTCATCTCCAACTCAGATGGCCGACCAAACGGTATAGTGGTTAGCGTGCTAGCCTCAAGGTTGCGGGTTCGAATCCCGTGTTGGCATGGGTGTTTGTAAATGTATGTTGGCTTGTCTAATGACGAATGTTTCGGCGCATTATAGCCCTCGTGTTGCTGACGGCGCCAGATAATCTGAAAACAACCAACCAACCAACCAACTGAGATGGGATACCATCACCTTTCTCAGTAAACTTTTCGTGATTACGCGCGCTGTTAAAATGGCTTTTGGTATCATATATTGGAAAAACATGGCCTCTACTTCATCTAAAAGGAAAAGGGAAAAAATGATGAAATTTGTGAATTTAAAACAGTGGCGATTCGATACAACTTTTGTGTGTGTGTGTGAGGGGGGGGGGGGGTACTGCAGAAAATGCCGACTATAAATGAAAGTTTGCCGACTCATTGAATAAAATCCTTAATCAAATTTTAATAATATTTCCAATAATTGAATAATTCATTATGATAATTAGTTCTAATAATTACTACGCTTATTATTTAAATATTTATGTAACATAATTTCAATAGGTAAATAGTTTTATTTATAGACAGAGAGGCGACTGCAAATTTTTGACCTCATCGAACATCACTCTGAAACTCATATGGAATGTAGAGTTATGCTAGCTGATTAACAATCGCGTGGTCTGCCGAAGCGCATTTGGCCGGAAGTGTCCGAAAAGCGGGACCGCAAGTGTAATTTTTGGAGCCCAAAATACCTCATCGAACATCACTCTGAAATTCACAGAGAATGAAGAGAATTACCTACCGAGTAAGAATCACTTGGTCTGCCGAACCGCATTTGGCCGGAACTGTCCGGCAGATCAATCCGAAAGTGCACTTTTTGGGGGCCAAAATACCTCATCGAACATCACTCTGAAATTCGCAGGGAATGAAGAGAATTACCTACCGAGTAAGAATCACTAGGCCTGCCGAACCGCATTTGGCCGGAACTGTCCGGTAGACCAATTCAAAAGTGCACTTTTTGTGTGCCAATATACCTCATCGAACAACACTCTGAAATTCACATAGACTGGGAGGCGACTGCAATTTTTGGACCCCATCGAACATCATTCTGAATTTTTTATAGAAATCGGAGAAAAGTGAGTAGATTGCGAATCCACTAGTCTGCCGTAACAAAAATGGCCGAAACTGGTTAAAATTTGACTTTTAATAAGTTGAACGAAATCCAATTGCCAAATGCGCCATAACTTGCCAAATAATGATTTTTTTTTTTATTTGGTAACCCTCACTCTTTAATTTTCAATTAAGAAGGTTGCAGAAGATTCAGATATCTGGCGACGGTCTACTTGTATCTATTAAAATGGGGCCAAGTTGGCAAAAAATATTACTTCACTTATGACGTAACTGATGTCGCCAATTTGGCTTACTTTTAAAAGATATAAGTTTTCCGAGCCAAAGATCAGAAATCGTTTGCGCTTTTTCTCATTGAAAATCAAAATGAAGTGGGTTGCCAGACGAATAAGTTTTTTCTATTTTTGGCAAGTTATGACATATTTGGCAATCGGATTTTAGTTCAACTCATTCCAAATCGATTATTGATCAGTTTCGGCCATTTTTGCAACAGCAGACCAGTGGATTCCTAATCTACTCACTTTTCTCCAATTTCTATAAAAAATTCAGAATGATGTTCGATGGTGTCCAAAAATTGCAGTCGCCTCTCGGGCTAACAGGGAATGAAGAGAATTACCTACCGAGTAAGAATCAAATGGTCTGCCGAACCGCATTTGGCCGAATTTGTCCGGTAGACCAATCCGCAAGCGCAGCTTTGGGGGTACCTAAAGACGTATCGTATATCACTTAATTAAACTAATTCTACTAACAATTTTCGGTGATATGCTGTTGTCCAATTCATCTTTATATTCTTTCTTTAATGTCATAATCTGTCGGTAACATCGTAAATGATATTCAAGATCTGGACACAGAATAATCTTTCCATACTTGATATTTTATTACTTCTGCGCATTTCGTTCATTTCCGACAATTTGTTTTCTTTTTTGCACAAAAAACACTCATTTTGCGACATTAATTTGTATTTGAAAAGAAATAAGAAATTACCATAGAAAAATAAGACGACTGCTTAAAATAACAATGTAGAAAGTTCTGATTAGAAGTATCGGCATACATTCATTCAATTTTTAGAATATGACTTTCATTTCAGCAAATGATTTTGTAATACTTGGCCCAAACGATCCATGTATATATTTTTTACTTTCAATTACCCATATGTATATATACGTAGGATAATAAAAGTATAGCATTTGGTCAAAAAAAAAAAAATCGCATTTCTCCACGTTTTGAAATATCCTGATTTCAAAAAACTTATCTAGAAAATATTTCTGTGTGTGTGTGGTCAGCATGACTCCCGAACAAATTGACCTGTGATGTTCAAATTTGGTATGAGGGTTAGTGACGGCCAAGGGACCTACCATGAAGGTTTTCGTCAAAATTGCGCATGCACATAAGGTAGCTGCCATTGAAAAAATCATGTTTTTCAATGATTGCTAAAAAACAGCTCTGACGATTTTGATAAAAATCGCTGTGCTAATGCCTCTTAAAGTGTTCTAAACATCCCCACCTCTGAAATCCCCGTCAAAATGTTTTAATGGCGTAAAAAGTTGAAAAATGTATGCCTTCAATACAAAGCTCTCTTTCCTTGAGCAAACCTCATCAACGATCGTTGATCGAAAAGTATATCACCAAATTCACCATTTTTGCGATTTTTATTTTCCAAGACCCATACTAGAAATATCGCAAAAAATATCGCCAAACTGGCCCTTTATTCTAAATGAAGGATGAAATTATAAAAAGGGTAAATGACACAAATCCATGTCAGTATTCTAGTGTAATTGAAAGGTGTGAAATGTTCCTAGTTTAATAAGCTTCATCATATGACGTCCATGGTCGTCCTTTATGATATCATATCAAACAACACTTCATGCTGTCTTTGCATCGATCATGAAGGATCGTGTTTGATTGATATTTTTAATTTATTCCTAAAGTAGTTATTTTGTTGCCGGACAGTTCCGGCCAAATGCGGTTCTGCCGACCGAATGATTCTTACTCGGTAGGTAGTTCTCTTCATTCCCTGTGGATTTCAGAGTGATGTTCGATGAGGTATTTTGGGCCCCAAAAAGTGCACTTGCGGTCACGCTTTTCGGACACTTCCGGCCAAATGCGCTTCGGCAGACCACGCGATTGTTAATCAGCTAGCATAACTCTACATTCCATATGAGTTTCAGAGTGATGTTCGATGAGGTCCAAAATTTGCAGTCGCCTCTTGGACTATTATAAATTAATTTTAATAATTGAATTGTTATAATGTGGTGGTAGTGATTGGGATTTGAATGCATTGGACTATAAAAAAAAAAGCGCTAAGCAAAGCAAATACTTATATTGAAATAAAAATTGGAAGACTATAAAAAGAACTTAAGTGTCGGACCGGTTCATTTTTTACAGACACTGAAGGGCCCTGTTGGCACCAGAAACCCTTTGCAGCCATTTCTTTCTTTGGAAGTATAGATATGTCCCCCCCTCCCTCCCAAAGTGGGGGCCACACATCATTTGGCACGGAACTGAATTAGCCATGGGCGTACTGGGACATAAAACTGACTCGGTAATTTTATATTTATACCGACCCAAATTTTCATTATAACAATTAATCAAATTTTAATAATTGTTTAATTATAGTAATTTAATATTTTTAATAATTAATGCATTTTATAATTTAAATATTTATATTTAATAATTTCGATTATTAAATAATTAATTGAATTGTATTAATAACTATAAGTTAATTAACCCTTTCCACTCGAGCGGCGCCCTTCGGGTGCCACACGATTGGATGCCGAAAAACGAGAGGACCATTAGGTTTGATGCAAGGCCAATTACTGTGTATGGTTTCTATAAAGCAAATCCATAAACGCCAACCGAACCTAAGATGTCTCTAGTTACTGAACACTCCACGCGAAAAAGGCCTCGAGTGCAAAGTGTTAAATCAAATTTTCTCTGTCTCTACTATTTTTACTTCCTTTGGGTGAACTTGGTTTGATAGTTCGATAAACCATTGATAGTTTGTCCCAAAAACTAGAGATCTACATCGCACAACTTTCAATTACACTTGAACATTGGTCAAAGCATTAAAATTTAAGGTGTTATATTTACCAGTTTCATATTTTCACTCATTTAAATAAAAATTGCCAGCTTGGCAATATTTTTGGCAATAGTTTTTACATGCGTGAAACAAAAAAGAATCAATCGTTGATGGGCGATGTTCAAGGGCAGAGAGGTACTTGTTTTTTGCCATTTTGTACACTTTTAATCGCATTTCTACTTGAATTTGGGAGGTGGGGACAACTAGAACACCCTAAGAGACTTAGGCAAAGAGATTTTAATCAAAATCATTAGAGCCGTTTCTTAGCAGTTACTGAAAAACATGATTTTTTCCTGATTTCAACCGAATGAACATGCACGATTTCGACGAAAACCTTAATGGTAGGTTGGATGACCAATACTAACCTACACACCAAATTTGAACCTCGTAGGTCAATTTCTTCGGAAGTTATGCTAACCACGTACACATAGACACATTTTTTCTAGACCACTTTTTTGAAATCGGGGTGTTTTCCAAAACGCGGAGAAATGCAAAAAAAAAAAAAAAAAAAAAATCGAATCTTTTTCTACCGAATGCTATGTTTTCATTACCATTTGTAAACATAAGGGTAATTGAAAGTAATAAAACAAAGATAACTTAATTGAAAAATAAAGAATGTTCATGTATATAAATACTAGTAAATTTACTAGAAAATTACATTCAAAATGATAATAAATACTTATCTTTAAAAGTTATAAAGTAAGTAAAAATGCACTATTTTCTAACCACAACATAATCTATTAAATTAAAATGATGTGAAATTTTAAGTTACTTTTAAAATGCGAAAGTAGTTAGAAAATGACAGTCCGGGGCCATGGAGCGACCGAGCGACGGGACGGGGGACGATGACGTCACCGGAAGGGGCGTGACCGGATATGACGTCACAGGAAGTGATATCACCGGATATGACGTCACCGGAAATCACGTGACCGGAAGTGGAGTGGAGTTGTTCCCCTCCTGCTGCTGTTTTAGTTTCATTATAAGCTGTTTGTGTATGACGTCACAGTAGATATGACATCATAATGTGTTTTATATCAAAGTTTTGAGCGTTGGCAACACTTTTTAGTTTCAATTTACATTTAAGATGGAGCTGAGTTGTTCTAGGGCTGCTTCTTAGTGAATAAGTTAGAGTGATAGGTTTTTATTGAGTGACGTCACAGAAGGTATGACGTCATAATTTGTTTTATATCAAAGTTTAGAGCGATGGCAACACTTTTTAGTTTCGATTTACCTTTAAGATAGAGTTGAGTTGTTCTAGGACTGCTTGTAAATGAATAAGTTAGAGTGATAGGTTTTTATTGCGTGACGTCACAGTAGGTGTGACGTCAAATGTGTTTTATATCAAAGTTTAGAGCGATGGCAACACTTTTTAGTTTCAATTTACCTTTAAGATGGAGCTGAATTGTTCTAGGGCTGCTTCTTAGCGAATAAGTTAAGAGTGATAGATATTTTTACTAGTGACGTCACAGTAGATATGTCGTCATGAATTGCTTTATGTTAGAGATCGGAAAAATACTTGCTTGCGATTGGTCGATTTTTAGACACATCACCAAATACTCTCTTCTCATTGGTTGAAATGTGTCACGTGATTTCATTGGCTATACAGTTTATGGTGCTTTGAAAGATTATTTGAAATTGTAAATAAAAATTATTCAATATAAATATATGTGTGTGATTTTCTTATGTGAAATAATAATAAAAAAAAAAATGTTAAAGCAATATCACTTTATTGAATCATAAATTTTCCCACTTTTTAGGTGGTTTTACATTTCGTCTCAACTTTGTTTGGACAATTTTTACAGGTGACTTTAGCAACTTCTTATTTCCGATAAACTGCTTCGGAACATTTAAATCTTTCAAAACAGTATTAAATAAACTTTTCCGTGATACATTACTTTTGGTACTGTACATATAATTGAAAAAGTCGATAATGTTAGAGTTTGGTATTTTTTCTCCGTGTATGGAGATTTGACCCTTGGAATTCCACGATAAGATATCAGGTTGATTCTTGATGAGAGCAAGTGTATTTTCAGCTTTTCTTCGCATGGGTTTAGAAAGTGATGCTAATATAAGTTCTTGATAATTATCATCTTTTTGAAGTTTCTTTATTTCTTCTACTTTCACAGATTCTTCAACTTTCCTCTTATCTTCTATTTTCTCCTCTTCTTCTTTCTTCTTCTCTTCAGCTGTCTTACTACTTTGTTCATTCGGACGTGAATTATTAAATTCTTGCAGATTTAAACTTTTCTTCAACAGTTCATGATAGAGGACCAATTTTTCATGATCAGGTAAGTCACTATGTAAAATTTGTATCATTGCCTTATCAAGCTCACTAAGCCTTTTATTGGAAACAGTATGTTTTGTCACCAATTCTTCGGTTATAAGAGCAAACTTCTTAATTTGAGCCATGAAATAATGTAGTTAAAACACTCAAGGCTGCAGGAATAAGTATGTTGAGGAAACCTCCTTTCTGTAAAAGGACTTGACGTTTTTTCGGTAAAGACACTTTACGATTACTTAAATGACGCAATATCTTCTTATGTTTAGAGAGCGTTTTCTTCTGTCGTGCAGTCAATGGGATATTTCCATTCAATGTGTTAATGCAACATTCGCATATGGCTTTTATACAGTTCTTATTGAGTTTACTTAATAAAGTTTTTCGTAACATTAAAGGACAAATTTGCAACAGTCGTAATTGATTGAGTTGCTCCTTCTTAAGCGTCATCTTGCTAAATGATACTTATCTTCAAAGTCATTCACTTTTATATCATTTAAATTGATACACAATCTGTCTTTCAGTAGGTAAAATTTTGGTACGTAATCGTAACTCTTCTGGTGTTTCGGCACGTAAATCTATAAATAAATAGGAATAGGGGTTTTTCGTTGCATCTTCAAAGACTTCTTGAAATAACTTGACATGTCGAGGAAATAATTGTCTTCCTAGATGTGAAATTTGACTCACGTCTCGTCTATTTTTACACAGTACTAAATAGTGTGCATTCAATGTAATGTCACGCATTTCTTTCCCTTTGTAGAAAAAATTTTGTGTTATGAAGATAACACTCAGGTTTAAATGATGACTACCTTTTGTAAAAAGATCAGTTAAATGACTGTTAGCATTTGACATTAAATCATCAATTACGAAGAGTGTATTCTCGCCCAAAAATTCTTTAAATGTCGTAGGTAGACCTTCTACAAATGTCACATTATCAATTTCATCATATAAGGGTTGATGTATTCCATAAAACCAAACAATCTTATCGGGAACAATTGAAAACATCCCCTGTTTTTCACTTATCAAATCCCGCACAAAATAACTTTTACCGCATCCTGTTGGACCGGCGATTACCATCGTAAAAGGATGTTGCAACTTTGTAAATTCCATGTTGAATGAGAGACGAGACATAGTGCTACTGTTTAAATACTTTCTTTATTGATAAAATTGTGCTACAATTCTAAAGTGCTTGATTACAAAATGATGCACTTTGATATCATTACATATTTGATTGGGTACAAAAGACAAGAGAATATCGTTCATAGAACGTCCATTACATTTAGAATATAAATAAAAAATACAATATTGTCCACACACGGAACTCGCATTCGATTGAAGTATCATAGGATTAAACTCTACATGTCGATAACGCTTTACATAACTTGATATTCCTCCGGGAAAATAAGACGGTGGGTTTCTGAACGAATCAAAGAAGCATATTTCTGTAGGTGATTCTATATAAAAAGCCACCCAATGGGTACCTTCTTGATTGGACTTGTCAGTGTTGGCAATAAAACAGGCTGGAAAGTTTCGAACATATGTTGGTAATCGATCACTTGAGAAAACACCCAAGAATATATTCTTGGTTTTTGCATTTCCAGAAAGAATTCTGGTTATTTGTAGGGTATCCATTAATTCGGAAAGTCGCACACCACGTGACGTGATTTGGATATTTCAATCACGTTTTGAAACTCTGCATAAATGAGCACTGATAAAGTTTCCGTAATAGCCTCGGAAAATTTAATTTCCACACGTAAATTTCCTTGGTGTTGCAGATTAAAATGTTCTCCGTCGCAAAGATCAGGACTTAGATCAAATGCGTAAAGTACATGACCTCTGGCATATTCTTCTTGAGATAAGTAAATTCCCTTATCACGATTAAATCCGGAAAATAAGCTATGATAAGCCCGAACGTAGTTGTTGGAATCAAAATTAAGCTCTAAAGGCTTGCAGGGAACCGGTTGTCCATCTACATAAATAGATACAAAGTTTGCACTATGGTGAGAAAAGAGAAATGGGTTCTTTGAATATTGCCCATTCATTGCAGCATTTCCTAAACAGGTGAGAATGACACGTTTTGGCATGAGTCCAAGAAACACATTATCTTGTAAAAAGGACCAGCTCCCTTTGGCAATGCTATAAGTTTTGCAAATCACACGATCAATTGGATATTTGCACGATGTCTTCTCCAAAGCCTTAGCAAGCCCAATAGCAACGGCAGGGCTAACCTTCACTTTTCTTATAAATATAGAAGCATGCTCTAGAACTATCTTATAATCCCCATCCACTTTGGTTGAAATTAAGCAAAATGAGGATTTGCTGCGTATCATTTTAATTTTGATATCTACCAAGTTAATCATGAGACGATTTTGTTGAAAAATGTCACAGTGGAGTTGACCAATCATTTCTACGGTCTGGCTGTCTTTGATAAGATTGTAACGCGTCTTCAATCCAGCATCAGCTTTCTCATCTATGGGGTCTATGATATCAGGTTGCGTATCTTTGTAGAATCCTTCACAGGTCAGCAAACTTTTCTTGGCATCTTCCCCATAATTTAACAATGTCTCTATATAGGCTCTAAAAGGATAAGTGTTGCTTGCAGAAGAAATATTTCTCTCGTTTAAACTAACGTCTACTTGACTGAAAAGCGAATGTAGGAAAAGGTTGACGGGAGCAACTGGTTCCTTTTCTGGTAGTTTAGTTCCATCTGCTTTCATCACTTTCACTTTCACGTGTAGATAGGAAGCAGCTAAGTCCACATATTCTTCACTACTTCCTGATATTGAAAATTCAATCGGTCCACCATCTCGTACACTTGAAAGGGGATGAAATTCGACAAATTGTCCTTTTTCGATAACGGTCTGGGTTGGGGGAATTGAAAATAAATCTAATTCCGACTTGACGCAAGGAGCAGAGTCTTTGTAGATGAAGGAAGCCATTAGGAGAAAATATCATGCGATGTGCACTTCTTCTTGGCTGAACGTGGAATGATGGTTTTTTTCTTCTGCATACGCTTTTATGTCTTTTTCCACTACCAATCATAGTCTTGACTTTGGTGGCGGCTTTATCTGTTAACACATTTCCAGCTTCTTTGAGTCTTCGTTTGGCGGCCATTTTAAAATCTTGACCTTGAGAAACATCATTCATCAGGTTGACACCGCTGTGAAACATTTGTTTCCCAATAGCTTTAGCACCTGATTTCAGTAGCGGAGCTGCGGCACGAAAAAATGATCTGAATAGACCTCCTAATCCATATCCTCCCTGATAAGAACTTCCTTGATAATAATTCAAGCCTTTTCCCGTCTGCTGCACATAATAATCTTCGAAAGATTTTTGACAACACTGGTAAGGGACATACATTATGAGAGAGACTTCTGACGAAAGTGTAACTTCACGTATGAGCGCCCACGTTCAAATGGCGTTAAACATCCCGAGTGCGTCCTTATAACGATTTCCAAAGTCTCAATAATTTTCCGGTTTACAGGTAAGTAGTGCGGTCTATCATACTGTTCGCTAATCATCTCACCATCTTGTCCTCTCACTCTAACCACTCGAAGGAGAGGTGCTAAGACATCTCCCACAATTTGTGGTTCCACTATATCCGTATAAATCATCAATACGCGATAATGTGCAGAGGGGTCGGCTACGAATGGACCCACAACAGTTGCTTCTATACTTGCGTCAAACGAAGTTATTTCCATAGGTTCAAATCCAAGCATTTCAGCAAGTCCTTGATATAATATGAGTTTCGCATTATTTTTCACAGTTATCTGAACACGCTTAGTTACCGCATTATAACTTGTGACAATTTTATCATCATGTTCTTTCACATAAATAGCCTTTAAACTATCAGGAACTGTCTCATAACAACCCGGAGGTAATCTTCTTCCTACCTCTAACTTTCCACTCGTCTCGAATCCAATTAAATTATTTTGATGATTCACATTATACCAAGTATGCGGATATAAAAACTCTACCGTTCCAACTTCCCATTCTCCTTTCAGTTCAATTGGTATGGGTAAGCGAGTAATAAAATGGGAAATTTTATTTTCAGGAAAATAGGACATGGAACTATCCGAGATGAGTGTTATGTAGAAACTCATGATAGCAAATGGGTCTTGCAACATGTGCTAGTAGTATTTATAGGGCTAGTAAGTTTGAAGTGGGGATCCATTGATTAAACTTGTCAGGGTATCCTCGATATTTCACAAAATATTCCATTTTCTTTTTACGCATGCGTTTTCTTAAAACTTCTTCAACAGGAAATTCGTCTTTCATTGTTACTTTTTGTAACTCTTGTGCGTAAAACATTCCTTGTATAGGCTCTCCTAATAAATCATTCACTCTATACACTGCAGGTTGTCTCTTGACACACTCTGTTATGACAAACAATTCTTCCGTCCAATTCGTTTCATACCCCTTTTCAAAGGTTAATTTCTTCTTTGAAATGCGAACTACATCATCTACATTAAATACGCATTTGGGTTTAGGTAAATTCTCCATATCTCCATAGAGAGTGAACCAAACATCTTGTTCATTTTCGGCATTCACCTCCACGGGAGCTCTTTTTATACTTGAATGGTAAGTATGATTATAACTTTTCACTAAATCTTGTAATACGTCAATGTATCTATGCGTATTTTTAGCAGTAAAGTACTTCCACATTTTAGTTTTAATACTTCTATTCCAACGCTCGACTATGTTTGCTTTCGACAAATTATATGTCGTGAAAAATCTAATCCCCTTCTTTTTTAACAAGGTCTGAAATAGATTATTCTTAAATTCCGTTCCCTGATCAGTCTGAAGTGATTTCGGAGTTCGTTGATCGAATATTATTTGAAAAGCCTCAACAATATCTATACCTCTCTTTCGTTTCAGAGGAATTAGCCATCCAAACTTTGATAGCACATCAATACAACTCAAAATAAAGCGATAACCATCATTAAACTTTTGAAGACTTGACATATCCACCAAATCCGCTTGCCATTGCTGATCAATGTTATAAACAATCACCCGATTCGTAGGAAATTTATGACGAATGGGCTTGTGTAGAGTGTACGCATCCACCCCCTTTAGCCATTTCTGTATCGTTTTCTTGGGAATCTTTCTTCCTGAGGCACGGTATAATGCATCGATACCACCGAAACTTGCTACATGACCCGGGTCTTGATACGTCGCATTCATTACAGCAAGAAATTTTATTAACTCTTATCTGTATCCTAAGTCTTAACATTTTCACATTGAAATAGATAAGTTTCCAGTTTCATTGAGACGAAGCGTAAAATCGATAGCGAATCGATCACTACTACTTAAAAAATAAATAAATAATAATGCAACACATAAACAAATACACAAGTATGCAGTATTCACAACCTCACTCGATAGAACCATACTTGCAACTAACACATTCAACTATAAACTTTACCTTATAAAGAACAAAACTTGATAAAATTAATATCCTTAAGATCATACCAATACCTTAAAATTCCTTGAAACTCCGTTTAAATGCAAAATTCCCACTATATCCCCTCTGTGACGTAGCATAAATATTTTTCAAGCAAGAACGCTATCTTCAATTCCCACCACGTGGTAATTTTTCTGCAAGTTTTAAAATTAGTTTAAATTATATGTTATAATTATTCATCAACTATTACTTAAATCTTTCCATTTCAACAAGTATCAACGTTAAAAACCCACGTGATAATTTTTCTATAAATAAATATTCATTTAATAAATAAGCGCCAATACCTTATCTGTTTAAATGCTAGATTCCAGCCATATCATCATTATGACGTCATGTGTTAAAAGCCAATGAGTTTATATTTTGCAATCATTATCAACAACTCAACTCGCAAACGCGTTGAAGCGTGTTGAAACATGCCTAGTCTCGCTCCCCACCCGCTCTGATCGGTTAGAACCAAGCAGCGCCCTCTACCGTGAAATCTGATTGATCGGTGAAGTTACGTGATCACCCCTCATATATAGACGCTACCGGTTGCCGTCTCGTCATTTCTACTTAGATTCCTGAGGACGAAAGACGTTTATCGTGTTTGCTTAGTATTTGCTTATTGTGCTTGTTTATCATATTTTGCTGCTACTTTAGCTTTTTTCTGATTTCATCTGAATTATTCGGTAAGTAAATTTTTATTATTTGTGAAATGTTAGTATCTTTTAAGTAATATATATATATATATATTAAAATGTGTTAAGTATGTTAAAGTAGTCGATTCAAGTATTACATACAAATTATTTCCAACTTGTATTGAAAATGTATGTTTTTCTTTCGATATTTATATATATTTTTTTAAATTTCAGTTATTTATAATGTCATCATCACGTTCTCCTTCTCCCATGGATATCGTTATGGAAGTTAATGACCAAGTAAGTGTTCTTTTAGTAATATATTTTTAAATTATGTTTGAATGCTTATAGATTGTATTTATTTCAAAATTACTTACTATGTATCTAAAAGAATATTCTTTAAATAAGGTTAAACTTGTTGCTTTTAAGTAGATGAATGTTTAATGTCTAAGATAAATTTTAAACTGTATTATTTAACGTCGCATAATTGATTTGTTCACTTAAAACTTTCTCAATTATATTTAAAATTCATGTCAATAATATATTCCTTAAAACTTTTTCTAAATGTTGTTCATTAGTATAAGATTCACGCCAAAATTTGTACTTGGTATTTTTTCTAAATGTCATTCACTTGAATATTAGTATAAGATTCACGCCAAAATTTTCATTGCTTAGTAATTTTCAATGTTGTAACTATTCAAAGTCGCCCCAAATTCACGCTGAAATTTTCATTACTTTTTGTACTTAGTAATTGTCAGTGCAGTAACTATTCAAAGTTGGCCCAAATTCACGCCAAAATTTTCATTACTTTTGTACTTAGCAATTTTCAATATTGTAACTATTCAAAGTCGCTCCAAATTCATGCCAAAATTTTTCTCTGACGTAACAAAAAAAAAAAAAAACTTAGAATAATTTCTCAATATCTTACTTTAGGAGGTTGTTATTGAACCTACTGCTGCTGAACCTTCTAATGCTGCATCCACCTCACGCGGTTTACATGTAAGTATTATTTCAATCATTTAGGTGAAAGAATATTAACTTTTAAAACATATTACTCAAAGTTTTATTTTCAACAGGTCTGTACCATCTGTCAGAAGGGCTTTAATCATAAGGGACATCTTAATCGTCATCTGAAAATCCATCAGAAAACTGTAAGTATTACATTCAAAGGGTATTCAAAGGGTGTTAAGAATATGTTAAAATAGCTTATTTAAATGTTAAATAATTTTTTCAGGTACTTGTTGCTGGACCCTCACAACATGCTGCATCCTCAATTGCTGGACCTTCTAATGTTATGAATTCCAATGTTGAACCTCATGTAAGTATTAGTTTTTAAATTATATTTTGCAGAGAGAGTTTTTAGATACTTTAATTTAAAATAAAGCATATTTCACATATATAGATAGTTTATAAAAATAAAGTATTTTTAATAAAAATGTTTTCAGATATTTTACAAATTAAGTAATTTTTGGAGAAGACATATTTTGTAAAATGTTTTAGGTTAATATATTTGAAGATTTTCAATCCATTTTTATAATAAAGATTTTAGATATTTCTACAAATAATGTGTTTTCATGAGAGCTTTCCAGAAGAAGATATTTTTAAATAAAGTTTTGGAAAAAATGTGTGGCCTTCAATAATTTTTTTTTTAATACTTAATAAAGATATAACTGTCATGTAACTATTTCTATCTTGCATACTTCGAATAATTTCTTGAAACTCATCCTAATTTTTTTTTTTTTCAACAGGTCTGCGTTATTTGTGAGAAGTCCTTCATTCACAAAGGTCACTTCAACGCACATCTGAAGACACATTCAAGTGCTAAGGATTTCACTTGTAGAGTTTGCAACAAATCCTTCACCATCAACTCAAACCTCATCAGACATATGAAGACTCATCAATCTGCCACCCCTCATGCCTGTCCTGATTGTGGAAAAAGTTTTGGACGTAAAGATGTCATGATGCAACATCTGCTCACCCACCTTCGAGTTGCCCAAGTAGGAGGAATTCAACCTGCATCCCCTGCACCCAGAAGGAGGAGAGTAGAGGTGAAGACGTCTGATGTCTTTGCCACCCGTCATTTATTCCCGAGTGAAGAGGCAGTTGGAGACCTGCTTCTCTTCATTAGGGAAAGCACTCCCCAAGTTCAGGATGTGCTGCAGGAGGAGTTGGGAGAGAAGAGGGCCATCAAGTGGTATGTTGTATCTAAAATCCGATTCGTTCGTAAGAGTGATGAGGGAGATGAAGAATTTGCCACACCCTATTTCCGGAGTAAGGTGCAGATGGAGCTGGATGACAGCGTCCTCCCTGAACACATCGACCAAGCCTTCGCCAAACTCAAGTCCTCCTTCGATGAATTCATCGAGCGGGGATCAGGATGGGTTCTCGATGAAATCATCCATTTGGAGGTGAAGACTGCAACGTATCAACCTCTAGCCCCTGCCAGCCACTTCAAGTTACCCAACAAGTTAGCAGCGAAGCAAGCAGTTCTCAACATCCAGAATGAAGACAATAAATGTTTCATCTGGTCTGTCCTGGCTGTCCTCCATCCAGTTGCTCATGGTAACCATCTGCATAGGGTCGACCACTATCTGGAATTCGAGCAGGAGCTCAAAATGGGAAATGTAAGCTGTCCCGTCCAACCCTGCAAAGTTCGTTTTGTGGAGGCACTGAACAACCTTCGCATTAACGTCTACGGCTATGAAGATGATGAGATATTACCTCTATACATCTCTAAGAGGGAGGATCCTGAGGTTATCAACCTACTTTACATCATAGAAGGAGAGAGGCAGCATTATTGTCTAATTAAGAGTATGTCCAGGCTTCTCACCAACCTCACTAAGCATGATGGAAAGTGTTTCTATTGTTATAGCTGTCTGCATCGTTTTACCAAGGAGGAGACTCTCAAAGCACATGTCCCGTACTGTAACGAGCACTCACCCCAATGCATCAAGATGCCGACTCCAAAGGACTGTGTGCTGAAATTTAGTCAGTACAAGTTCACCCAGAAAGTCCCGTATATCATATATGCGGACTTTGAGGCCTTGTAGAGAAGTTGGATGACACCACCTCCACTTCCACTGTGAAGACGGCTACCCACATTCCCTGCGGGTACGCGTACGTTATAGTAGGTCCAGATAGTAAGCCGACCAAACCCATCTCTGTCTACAGGGGAGAAGATGCAGTGGACCACTTCATCAGTAGTATCATTGCAGAGAAGGACGAGCTGGCGGTGAAGCTGACCACCATCATCCCCATGAAGATCACTCCCCAAGACCAGCATGCTATTAATGCTGCAACGCACTGTGGCCTCTGCAAGGGCCGACTAGGAACTGATCGGGTGAACGACCACGATCACTTGACCGGTCAGTTCCGTCAAGTGCTCCACAATGAATGCAACCTTGCCTTCAGGTTGCGGAAAATGATTCCCTGCGTCTTCCACAACCTGAAGAATTATGATGCGCATTTGATCATGCAGGGGCTAGGGAAAGTGGCTGACCATGACATTGGAGTCATCCCTACAACGATGGAGAAATACATCTCCTTCTCCATCACCAAGAAACTTGACAAGATCCCGGTGACTCTCCAGTTTATTGACAGTCTCCAGTTTCTGAATGCCTCACTTCAGAAACTTGTCGATAATCTGGAGAGAGACAAGTTTCACATTTTGAAGAGTTCTATCGCATCTAACCAGGGTACGTAATATAGTCAATGTTAATATTATATAAATGTTCTCTTAACAATATCATCTAATTTTTATTTTTTCCTTAGATCTCTTGCTGAAGAAGGGAGTGTACCCTTATGAGTACATGGACTCGTTCACTAAATTTCAAGAAACATCTCTGCCACCTCAGCAAGCCTTCTATAGCACCCTTACAAACTCCTCCATCACCGATGCAGATTATTACCACGCTCAAGTTGTTTGGGAAGCTTTCGGCATCAAAGACCTTGGCGAATATCACGACCTGTACGTGAAGACGGATGTGCTCCTCCTCTCTGATGTTTTTGAGAATTTCCGCCGCCTAACTCTAGACTTTTACCAGCTAGACGCCGCTCACATGATGACGTCTCCGGGGTTAGCGTGGCAAGCCGCTCTCAAGATGTCAGATGTCGGTTTGGATTTATTCACCGACATTGACATGCACCTCTTCATAGAGAAGGGTATTCGGGGAGGTGTCTCCGTCATCACCCATCGTCATAGCCAGGCAAACCATCCAGGCTGTCCTGAATATAATGCTGCTGAGGAGAAGAAACATATATTGTACCTGGATGCCAATAACCTCTATGGTAAGCATGAATTTTCTTTAAAACTGTCATTTTTTATTTAGCTTCTATGTTAATATTGAATGATTTAATTGGATTTTTCTTTCAGGTTGGGCCATGTCTCAATATTTACCTGTTGGTGATTTTCAGTGGGTGGACCCTGAAAACATCTCTACTCAAACCATCTTGGACCAAGCAGATGATGCAGATGAGGGTTTCATCCTAGAAGTGGATCTCGACTATCCTGCTGAACTCCACGATCTCCATAATGATTATCCTCTGGCTCCCGAACGCTTCACCATAAAGCCAAATATGCTGTCTCCTACCGCCCTCGAGATTTTGGAAGAAATGCAGATGAAGCCAGCTTCTTCCAGCCAGAAACTCGTTCCGAATCTTCAGTCAAAGAAGAATTATGTTATACACTATCGTAATCTGAAGCTATACATTTCCTTGGGACTGAAACTAACTAAAGTCCATAGAATTCTAAAATTCTACCAACAACCTTGGCTGAAGGACTACATAGCATTTAATACGGAGCAGAGAAAACTGGCCAAAACATCGTTTGAAAAAGATTTCTTCAAACTTCTCAACAATGCGGTGTTCGGGAAAACTATGGAAAATCTGAGGAATAGAGTGGATGTTCAGTTGGTGAACAACCCGCATAAAGCCAAGAAACTGGTCGCGTCTCCTGCCTTCCATGCCTTCACTGAGTTTGATAACAGCTTGGCAGCAGTACAAAGAAAAGTGAAGAGTCTCACACATAATAGACCCATTTATGCTGGTTTCGCCATCTTAGAACTGAGCAAGGTTTTAATGTATGATTTCCACTATAATGTCATCATGAAGAGGTATGGAAGTAATGCCCGCCTACTATTCACCGACACAGATTCACTCACTTATGGACTCACTACCCCAGATCTGACTGCTGACTTACAGCAATTAAAGGGATTTTTTGACTTTTCTGACTACCCATCAGATCATCCTCTACACGATGTGTCTAACAAGAAGAAGATCGGTTACTTTAAGGATGAACTTAACGGAAAATCTGCTTTGGAGTTCATATGGCTTCGTTCCAAAATGTATTCCATTTTAAGCGAGTGTGGTGAGAAACAAACGGCCAAGGGAATCGCAAGAGCAGCTCAAGGACAGCTAAAACATCAGACCTATAGAGACTGTCTTCTCAATCGACAACCTTCGTCGGTGGTTCAGCATCGGATCGGTAGTGAAAAACATCACATTTTCTCCATCCAGCAAAGAAAGCGAGCGCTCTCAGCATTTGATGACAAGCGATACCTGTTGGAGGATGGTATAACTAGTTATGCGTATGGTCACTACAAAATTCCTTAAATTTCATTCTTCTAACTTAATTTTTCGCAATTCATTAACTATAGTCATTATTTTTACTAAAATATTACATTAACTTAATTTTTATAAAAACTAAAATTAGTATATTTTCAGGATTTTGTTAGTGACCATTAAATTTAATTTTGGGAAATATACGTTCCCCCAAGTCTTCTTCAAAAAACTGGACACTCTTAAATTTAATTTTTAATGTAACTCTATTCTAGAAATAGTTTATGTCCAACATTAATCTTTTAGACTAAAACTTTAAAATTGTTAAGAGGTGAAGATATCTTCTTAAAAGATATCATCGAATGGCTGATTAGTGACCTCAAGTTTCAAAGAAATATACGTTCTTTGGAACATTTTTTTTTTGTTAGGGTGGAGTGAGGCGGTACCAATTCTTCCTAAAAGAGGTATCAGGCTGGAGGTGGGTCCTCACCTTTAATAAATAAGTTTTCAAAATTTATTAATTGTAATTCTAAAGTCTTAACTTATTCAAAATTAGTTAGGGAAGGGGGGTGGGTAGATGAGTTACCATGAAGGCAACGTCCGATAGTCGATATTTTAACAATTGTTTGGTAAAATATTGAAATGTCACGTGTAGCTCGGGGTTAGGGTTCTTTAGACCCTTAGCAAATGGCCTTCCTTTTATTAACTTTTCAAATTTAACATTTTTATTTGTGTAACTTTGTTGCAGGTATTTTAACTTGGTTAAAGGATATGTAAGTAACTCGCTAGAAAACCAAACAGTCAATCAGGAGTTAACTTTTGGTCACATGTTTAAAACTTATCAGTCACAAGCGAGCATTTAGCTGACCGATCAGAACTCGTTGCCAACACCTGAAAACTAAATTTGGTATATATCCAATGTTATCACCACTTAAAACGTAAATCTTAACATAGAATGACGTCATACCCACTGTGACGTCATTAGTAAAAATACCTATCACTCTACCTTATTCGTTTAGAAGCAGCCCTAGAACAACTCAACTCCGTCTGAAAGGTAAATCGACACTAAAAAGTGTTGCCATCGCTCTAAACTTTGATATAAAACACATTATGACGTCATACCTACTGTGACGTCACTCAATAAAAACCTATCACTCTAACTTATTCACTAAGAAGCAGCCCTAGAACAACTCAACTCCATCTTAAATGTAAATTGAAACTAAAAAGTGTTGCCAACGGTCAAAACTTTGATATAAAACACATTATGACGTCATATCTACTGTGACGTCATACACAAACAGCTTATAATGAAACTAAAACAGCAGCAGGAGGGGAACAACTCCACTCCACTTCCGGTCACGTGATTTCCGGTGACGGCATATCCGGTGATATCACTTCCTGTGACGTCATATCCGGTCACGCCCCCTTCCGGTGACGTCATCGTCCCCCGTCCCGTCGCTCGGTCGCTCCATGGCCCCGGACTGTCATTTTCTAACTACTTGCGAACTATATCTCTCAAACAAAAGTAATAGTTTAAATTTTATAACTTCTATAGCTACCTGTGGAAACAAAACATTAATTTAAGTATATAACTCAGTCCAATTTATTATCACCTTAGAAGCTGTAACATTTCCTCATTCTGGGGATTTTATTATTATAGCATGCATGATAATAACTATTGCCCTTGCACATATCAGCCACATATTAGCTTTGCACATATCAGTCACATATCATCATAGTCATTGCACGTATCAATCACATATTATTGTCATTGCACATACTAATTACACATCATAGTCATTGCACGTATCAATTACATATTATTGTCATTGCACATACCAATCACACATGTATTATTATTATTATTATATAAATAGTATTGATTGTATTAGCATTGTAATTTAGGTAGATAAGTCAATGCAGTTAAGTTGAAAATTAAGTGCGAAAATAGAAGCACAATTTAATGAATCAAAGAAACTTTTAATCAATATTGAATTATGTAAAAAATATTAGTATTATACACGAACTTATATTAAAAAAAATATCTTCCTGTATTCTCTGCTCTTTTCACGCATCTCATTTATTATATCTTTCGATGATATGGTTTTTAAACATGAACGCTTCTAGATGTTCTTGGGTAATCGTGCTAAGTAATTGATTTAAAATTAACTTCAATTTTTAAAATGACAGTTCACAAGAAGCTTGCGAAATGTGGACGGATATATAACATGTAAATAAGAAGACTTTCGTTACATAACAAACATTTTGAATGAATTAGACCAATTCCTCTAAAGTTTTTAAGAATTGAGAGCCATTATATATAAATAATTTGAAAGGACACTTAACTGAAATGTAATTGTTGGTCAATTGGAAGATATCCAAGAACACTCACATAAAATCAGCTGATCTCATGTGAGATAACAGCACGTGTATGTAATTTGAAGAAGATAAACGAAGAACAGTATAGTATAATTTTAGATATTAAAACATAAACATTTATTGGAAAGTGAAAATTTTCTCTCAACTCAACAAAACAATAGTCACTCTTTTTTGTGTTGTGTTCAATCATTTGTCATTTTCATTCGATTACAAGATGTTAACAACAAGAGTGAAGAGTTACTACCCTCTTTCCCATCTCGAAAAAGTGACCCCCCCCCCCCCCTTAAAAAAGGATTTAAAACACATAAATCTAGGTTGTTTTATCGGTGGTTTTTGTGTTCTGTAAAAGGTGTGCTGTAAAAGACGCTTGGAACGCTGCCGATTTGCACCTTGATTCAGCATTTCGATATTTCCTTTATTCTCCTTCGTCACTTTGACTGCTCGACTTCATATATTTAAATAAATAACTAGTTACATATGAGTCCCAATGATGAAATCACTATTGAATATGAAATACGCATTTTGAAAGCATTTGTAATCCAATATAAAATCAGCCGACCAAACAGTATAGTGGTTAGCGTGCTAGCTTCTAGACCGCGAGGTTGCGGGTTCGAGTCCCGTGTTAGGCATGGGTGTTTGTAAATGTATGTTGGCTTGTCTAATGACGAATGTTTCGGCGCATTATAGCCCACGTGTTGCTGACAGCGCCAGATAATCTGAATACAACCAACCAATATAAAATCACCAAATGATGTATGCTGTCAAAATAGCTACAGTTTTTTCTTTTTAAATAAAAAATCAGCATTTACATCAGCTTGGAAAGGTTAGTGATGCTCGAAAAAACTCCTTGAAATTTCCGAGAAAAATATAGGTTTAGGATTTAAATTTTTGAATATTCAGTGCGTTCATCGAGCATTTGCGATTTCCATCAGGAACACCAGCCCTAATCAGCCTTCACAAGCTTGCAGTTTTAGAACCTCTTAACGAAGAAAAATGGGCATAATGATAGGAAATATGATAAATATAATGAAAGTTTGTTGCTATAAACATAACTTTACTACGTATCTAAACACAAAGTTTTTCATTAATCAGCAACTTCCTTCAATGACATTTAAATATTAAATCCGACCTTGAAACAAACTTGGGAAAATGCAATCTACTCTGAAAAAAAAAATGTAATCTATTCTAATGAATCTTAATTGCAATGGCAAAAAGATCTTTTCTAAAATTAAAACTGATTCGTTATTCTTAATATTAAAAATTTTACTGGAATTGTAATGTCGATTATAAACTACGGCATTTGAAAACGACATTATAAATTTGATTGTTTTTTGTAGTAATTTTTATAAGAATCTGTTAAAACTAATTAAAGCTAATAAAGATGTACATAAGAAATTTTCCCCCAATATATGATGTCCTATTTTAATATGAACAGAATTTGTTTCAATTATCCTAGCTATAAATTTGGCTATTTTAAAACCATAATACATACTATTTTTATGTATACTTTTTATTCATGCTTTTATTTTTACTTTCTAATATACTTTTGCACAACTGGACGACTCCTTCGATCCTCTCTCCACCAGTCTGTTGTGTTCTGTATCGAAGACCGTCATCTGACGATTCTACTTGGAAATTGGTGGATTTGGCCGGATTTGTGCAAAAAATCTTAATAATTATTGAAAAATGTAAGAAATGCTTGTGATCAGGGCCATCCCTAAGAATTTTGGTTGGGGGGGCGTAGACATCCTTTTGCCGACTGAAATCAAGGAATGTCCCTTGTAAATGTAGAAAATATAAATTAAGATGTTAATAAATTGTTAACTATTTTTTATTAATGTAAAATTAACGTATAAATAATTTTTAATTAATATATGAATAATTAATTATTAATTGATGTAAAACTATTTGTTAATACATTTTTTTATTTAATTGAGAATTATTTTATTTAATGTGCAATTAGTTTTAACTACTTTTAAGTTACCGTCTAAAAATTTTTTAATATTTTATGGCATTTTATTAATACTTAATTAATGTCAAATTTTAAGTAAATTCCCATCACATTATAGTTAAAGCTCCTTCAAATTCATTTATTTTTTTCATTTCTTTGTAGTAAATTACCCCTTCCTCTCCGAACAAAGGAGATTATTTTTAGAAGCGTTTTTATTTGGGGGCAGGGGGGGGGGGAGACATTTATACCTTGCAGATAGAGTTTTTCTCCACAATCTTAAACCAAGTCAGTAACTTGAGTAGTGCAAGAGCTTCATTTTGATACAACTTTTTATTTAAATTTTCAAATTGCAGTTTCGAAAAAAATTAATTAAACGAGTAAAAGTGGTTGGAAATAGCACTTTAACATGGAATTAAATAGATGAAAATTATTGATGAAATAGGTGACTTTTTTATAAAGAATTGTATAAAGGTTGATTAAAAAACAAATTCTGGAAATTTTTCTTTTTAAAATTCTGACGGACTATTGCTATTTCAGAAAATTCCTTACGCGAAGCACTGCAATTTTTATAATAGATACAATGTCAGGGACATAAGAAACATGCACTTTCACTCCCTCCCCTCTGGCTTTCGAAAAATAAAGTACAGTGGAAAAAAAAGTGGTAAAATTTACAAGAAAAAAATATATAGATATAAATTTATCAATTCACATGTTATTCAAATCTACAGTGTTATTCCGATCTTGAGGAAGAACAAGTTGCACATTTGATCTTCAAAGCAAGAGAAACATCACTGTCAACATGAAATTTCCAAAAACCCACCCCCATTTCTATTACCCACATGTAATGGTTATGATCCTAGTTTGAGATTTATTGATCCAATTTGAAATATTTTTAAAGGTATTTAGACTAAAAAATCTTAGTTTATCTGAAAGACAATTTTTCCCCGATGTTTCGAATATTAAAGTGGTGAAATCCAGGATAGGTTGGTTGGTTGTTTTTCAAATTTACTAGGCACAAGGGCAACACAAAGGCCAAACTGCGTCATAAATCGAGGATAGGAGTGAAAGGATACTCACAATTTGCAATACACTGAGCCTGGTTGTATTTGACAAAGTCGGTCCACAGCTATTTGAGCACGGGGAACATTAAGAATATTAGATAGTATTATAATAAACCTTTCAACACTTTTCCAAAGATTATTTTGTGGAAATAAATACGATATCGCCTTCCAGTTTATAAGTGGCATGCATTATTTTGGGAATGCATTTTCAATATATGAAGTACAAGGTGGTCATAAAGAAACTTTGCCGATATATGGGCCTCTAGCTTCCGTTCCGTTTAACAGATCGAGATAAGATTTCAGGTATAGTTATTCAGAGGTATGAGCTCGAGATTCTATGAATTTCAACAAATGGCACTCACGGTTATGGTTATAGTTACATGCACGAAATTTTCAAATGAGGTCTACTTTTTCCTGTCACAAAATGCTCAGCGCATAAGGAAACCCTAAAGAGAGATGGAACGGTGAGTGTATCACAAAAAACGGACGCATTATGCAAGCACAAAAAAAAAAAAAGCTCTGCGAACGGCCAACAAAAACGCGATTGAGGCGCACTATGGAAATTTGCATTTGACAGAGGCTAAAGTTTACATGAGTGCCATCACAGGCAATTTAATCGGTTTTCTAAGCTGAATATTTGGTGAGCGGCCTCCATTGCTCTGATCGTGTTTTTGTTGGCAGTTCGCAGATCTGTATTTTGTTCGTCCGTTTTTTGTGATACACGTACCATTCCAATGCTCTTTAGGGTTTTCGCATGCGGTGATCATTTCTCAATAGGAAAAAGTAGGCGTTGCTATTCGTAACTATAACCGGGGTAATCGTGAGCGCCATTTTGCCGAAATTCACAGAATTCCGACCTCATATCTCTGAATAACTATACCTGAAACCTCATCTTGATCTGTTGAACGAGACTGCCTTTAGAGATCCATATATCGGCAAAGTTTCTTTATAACCATCCTGTACATAACATAATTTATGGAGTTCTACTTGACATTAATTGCAATAACTTTGTAAAATGCTGGTAAATTTTGGTATACAAAATTTTGGTGTTTTGAAATTTTGTATAAAACCTTTAACTCATATGATGTACATTACATATTTTATGTAAATGACGTTTAATGTGTATGTCATGATTTTTGAGGCGTTGTCTGACGTACCACAAATACAAGTATATCATCTACTGTAACACATCAAAGTTATCTAATGTCAGTGAAGATATCAATGATTAGATTATTTTAATATTCCTGTCAAAAAGGATATACTTACTCCAATTCAAAATTGCCGACCGTCAACTGAGGCTGCATTGTGATCACAATTTTATAATACTAATGATGAGTTTAATTATTTGTACTTTTTCCATTCAATATGTTTTGAAACATCCGTCAGTAGGGATTTTTAAAAGAAGGGATGAAATTTCAGAAATTTGCCGACTACCAGCCTTTCTAAAAACTTATGGTAATATTTATATGGTAATATTTGCGTTCGCAGTCCATCATTGTAGCCGAAAAAAAAAGACACCGACTCCCCTATAATAGACTTCTATTGTAAAAATGCCGATTCGTCAAACTCGGGTCACGCTGCATTCAGATATTTTTAATATTTTTGTTCCATTTTTTTTCCCCCCTTCCTTCATTTAATTCGATTTTATTGTGGATCGACTTTAGAAAAAGAAAAATCTCGATAAAATTTGCCGACTGTCCAACTTTCTAAAACTTTGGGGGGGCGAGTCGCCCCCTACGCCCCCCGTTCCCGTCGTCCCTGCTTGTGATATTTCGCAAAAACTATTCACTTTAAAAAATGAAATCAAAATTCCTTCCCCAACGAAAACCGAATTTTTCCCAATGGGGGGGGGGGGGTGCTACAGCCCTTCCGCTGGCGCTACCTTTGATTCCCTCGAGGCTGTCACTTATGCCCATTGCTCCAGAATTACCTGGTATATTGCAACATCATCAAAGTCTGTTTCACAAGGAGAAATGCAAATTGTGCATAAAAGATTTTGATATTAGTGATAGTTGCGAAGCAACTGATGTAAAATCACACAATAAAGAAATGCTTGAAAATCAATTTTCCAAGGCCCTTAAAAATATTATTTAGATCCTTAAAAACCCTTGAAAAGTCATTGGTATTCATTCTGGGATTTTAGTGGGAACCCTGGTTGGTTTTCGTTTACTGAAAATCAAGTATTTTTTGTTAAATAATGAAAAGAGCAGTTACTTGAGACGTCACTATAACGGAGAACTTTTGGAAATCAAGCTTTTGTTTCCCTACAAATATACCCAAGATATATACAAAAATATTTCAGTCCAAAGTGTTTCTATATTATATGCTGGTAAAATAGTACAATTCCCGTTTATTTATAAATTTCTTTCTAAAAAAAAAAAAAAGAATGATTTTAATTGTTTTAAGTAAATGTTTCTAGAAATGTAATGGCAACCGTAATTTACAGGTAGTAAACGGCGGAAAACATAACAGACGAATTTTGAGGGAAATTTTGTAAACCTTATAAATAGTGCATATTGGTTTGAATAATTTGGTAGATCCTTTTTAAATTACAATGACAGCAGATCAAACAGAAGGCTTCGTGGATAAGTATGACACAATGTATACAGAAGCCATTCGTTTAAAATCCTTTCAAGGATGGCCCTTTGGTGAGGATTCTAAGTGCTCTGCAGCAAAGGTAATTTTAAAATTGAATGCTAATTTTTTTACTTTATGGTACTTTGAGAATTTTAAAGCATCTGAAATGTCCTGTTATTTTAAATGATGTATTAATCAGTACTACTTGTCAAATCTGAAAACGATTAACGCGTTTGAATCATTTGTTTTTGCATCCCTGACACCAATAGTTTTAGGGGGATTTTTTCCCATTATTTTCTTTAATACTTATTTAATGATCCCTTGGGTGTTGCATCTTTACAAATTTATCATTTTCTGCTAAAAAACAGATTTTTAGCTAAATGTTTCCATTTTAACAATTTTTCCATGGCTGTAAATTTTGAAATAAAAAAAAACCTTCATCAATTTGGCACTATTTCTAAACAGTAATATAGCTATGTTGGTGTGAGTGGATACACACTGTGTGTTTTGTTATTTTTCGACCAGTGTTTGCTAGTTAAATATTTCCAAAGGGTATTTTCACTTCTACTCTAAATTTTAGGTATTGGTTTTAAAAACCAAAGGTTATTTTTGCAAACTAAAATATTTAAAAATGAAAACTAAATAATTTGTTGACAAAATTAATTACTACAACAATAACATTTGCACAATTTCGTGTATCGGAGTGGAAATATGATTTTTAAATGCTTACTAAAAAGCACTTATTGCTATAAGTGCTTTTTAGTAAGCATTTAAAAATCATATATAAACCTTAAACTAACCATTAATCTACATTTTTCAGTAAGTTTCTTTTCTATTTTGAGCAAGAAGGCTAAAAAAACAGTAAAAAGCCGGCAAAATGCACTTGATCAAGGATGACCTTCCATGCTAACTAGCACTTGGAAATTTTGGGATGGCCCCCTACTATCCACCTCCACCTAATTATGTTGCACTTGGTATCATCAGCCATTCAATGATTCAGTCAGTCACTGGTCAGTGTGAAGCACGTTTTAACATTAATGAGCATGCCTGACTGGCGATTTCGAAAGGGGTGACCTGCATATCGCATTTTGTTGCAAAATAAACGAAAATTTTCAGTAAAAGACTAGAAGGGCACTATTTTCTTAGAAAATTTGTAGGAAAGGCAGATTTTTAAAAGGCAGGGAGGGCATGCTGCCCTTCAAAAAACGCCTAAGAGGATCTCCGATTTTATATAATGGAGGATTATTTTTAAAAATTTAACTGTGATGTGCTGATACGTGGCTTCACACTAGACCTGAAAACACCTAGTCACCACTCGCCACAGGTCGATTAAACGGCCGGCCACCCTTTTGTTTCTCCCCTCACCTACGATTTATTTTAATTATTACCGAATGTACCAAAATTTCCAAATCAATGAAAATCTCCCTTTCCTTTCTTGAAATCATGTACGTATACACCGTTAAAATCCATTCATCCACGATATAGATTCATGATTTGACAGGGTGGTGACAGAACCGGGAATTCAGGAAAATCAGAAAAGTGTCATGGAATTTCGAAATTTTTGAGTTTTTCATCTTGCATTCCCCGTGAAAGTGCGGCCGCTGCCTTATTGTTAAAAAAAAATCTTCAAACTTCAATCTGACTGCATCCTTTACAGGCATGATTATTTTTCTTCTTGCCTGGCATTTTTGTCAACAAAACATATTAGAACCCTTATTTTATTTACATATTATTTCTGCCATATTTTTAGTTATCCTATAACTTAACAGCGCGGCCACCAATAGCCCTTACAGTTAAAAAATTCTCCAACCTCAATCTGACTGCATTCTTTACAGGCATGATTATCTTTCTTCTTGCCTTGCTTTTTTGTCAACAAAATATATTAGAACCTTAATTATTTGTGTATTATTTCTGTTATATTTTTAGTTATCCTATAACATAAAAGCGCGGCCACCGGTAGACTTACTGTTAAAAAAAATCACTAACTTCAATCTGACTGCACCCTTTACAGGCATGATTATTTTTCTTCTTGTCTTGCGTTTTTTGTCAACAGAATATATTAGAACCCTAAATTCCTTAATATTTCAAATTGATTCCCACTGATTTTTCGTTTTTATTAACCCTTTACAGAACTATGTTACAGATGTGCAACAAATCTATAGACATCCATAAGTGAAAAAGCTTAGATCCTGTACTTGATTTTTTTTTTGTACTTTCATTGACATTTTATTAAACACAACTAACTTAGATATGTGTTTTTATTTTTTACATTTAATACAAATAAAATAAAACATTAAAATGTTCTCTTTCAAAAAATAAAATAATTATAAATCTGAATGTGCTACTGCATTCAGGTAAAAGGTAAAACCCCAACCTCCCCTTCACTGGCTGGGCCATTGGTAAAAAAAAAGAGGAAAAAAAAAAGACAGTGATGCAAGTGGCTACTAAACTAAAAGTGTCTATGGGCCACTGGCTACTACTTGAAAATTTCAATTTTCAGGTCTACTTCACGCATTTAGTTAATACTATTGGTGAAATTGATTTTCAATACGTGTTCACGCATTTTGGCAAACTCTGATTTCTTCTATACAATTTTTTTATTTTTAATTGTTTTCCGAATTACAAATAATGCATATAACAAGCTGTGGTAACTTACATATTGTCCATCCGACCATTGTCGAAACAAAAACTTCCATCAAACAAGTTCCCTCAGTCTGTTAAAATGATTGGTGCGGACGAATACCTGGTTGGCCGTGCAGCTGAGGTATTCCCTAGAAGGCAAACCAGTCCTCTGAGAAATCTAGACCATTCGAACATTTTGTCACCAGTAAATAGTATAGGAAAATATCAGTGTGTGGTGTAAAAGAAAAGACGCTGGAGAATGTTAGTTTACATCATTATAGACAAAGTTTTGTTTGGAGTAGGAAATGAAAAAAGACAGTCATCGCTCACCTTATATTTGCATAATAGCCATCCATTTATTGTGTTCATATTGGACAATAAACTACTAAATTTGTATCAGAGTTCATCTTAGAAATGAAAAAGGGCAGGGTGCTATTTTGCAAAAAAAAGGGCAATTCCTGTTTACGAGGGCACTTTTATGGCAAATTGCAGAAATTTGCATATTCGTTTTCTGTCACAATTTCAATATTGTTATACTTTTCTACCACGATAAATAATTTTCAATATTCTGAGGGGAAAAAATAATAATGCAAAAATCCGTGAATCAAAAACTCGCTCAGAAACTTAAAAGATATCAAAATACTGATAAAATGCTTCATCCCTAATTCTGCTGGAATGAGACTGAGAAAATTATTAAAATTAAAGTGCAATTTACACAATAAAATTGTCATCAAATACTAATTTTTATAAAAATATCAATTTATAATACAGTACAAATTAAGGAAAATGTTTTAGTATAATGAAAATGTTTTAAGATAAGAACTTTTCACATTTTCAAAATTTTCTAAAGTTTGAATGAATCAACCTTTAACTTCATTTCTTAGGTTTGCCATTGTTAGATAGAGAATAGAGTTTCTTCAAATTTAACATTATTCGTTGTGGGATATCACAAGGAGTATTCTGACTAAAGAACTTGGACTATGTCCTGAAATGTGTGCATTTTTTTATTTTCCAAATCGGATAAAATTTAGTGTCAAAACGGGGATTTTTTTTGCCGTCCATGCCGCTATTATGCAAGCTGTAATAGAAGTTTTATTTTTTTAAAAATCGGAAATAATCTGGGATTTTGATTGCATTTCTGTTATGTTCAATTTTAAATATGAAACGGATGTTTTGAAATTAATTGGTAACAGGTAAACTATCAAAAACACCCCATAAGTTTAACAGGACATCACGATTACGCGTGTCCAAACGGAAATATTCTTTTTAAATTCTTAGTGCAAACATTTGATGGTTATACACCTTTAACTAAGTTAATCAAGTCTTTCAAATTCCTTTCTTCTCTATTTTGAAGAAGACAAAGTAAAAATCCGGCGAAATACACTGCGAAACACGTACGAAATGGCCATCGTAGTTTACTAATGTGCACTTGGAAATTGTAAGACGGCTCCCTACAATCCACCTACTAATGAAGCACGTTATATGGACATGAAGATATCTACTCAATGGTTTCAGTCCCTGATAAATACGTTGCGCGTTTGAACATGAATGCGCATGCGCAACAGGCGATTTCAGTAGGGGTGACCCACATATTGCATACTGTTGGGAGGGAAAAAACAAAAGTTTTTAGAATTCTTTCAGGATGAAATTTTTTCTGAAAAAGGGCAAGAAGGCGCTATTTTTGTAGAAAAGGGTCAGGCAGGGCACGCCGCCCGTCGAAAAATGCCTAGGATGAACTCTGTTTGTATATTTCTTGTAAAACTGATTAATTACTTTTTGTTCATTTAGTGTATAAATAAACAAAGATTGTTTCTTATTCAACATATATTATTAAAAAGAAAAGGAGACCTGAAATTCATTAACATCCTTCTTTCATCATGTCACTGCCACTCATTCGTTTTCTTCGTTAGCTATCTATTAAATTAAACACAGAACATGCCTTACTTGCAAGGCTTGGGATAAGTTCCCAGTTTCTGCAGTTCCATGAAATCTACTTTCAAAATAAATTGACACGATTGCGATTGTTACACATGTCAATTGACAGTTTGGTTTTTCTTCTTTTCAAGGTGCAAATGTTGAGAAGTTCCTCTTGATTGATAGACCTCTAACTTGTTTCTTCAAAATTTGGTCCATTAATGAAATGAAATTTACAACTCGATGAATTTCAATTGGTAAGCTAAAATCCATGAGTCGATTTAGAATTTCTTGATAAAATATTAATTTGTTCACTATTGTAATCCAAGTTACCTCTAATTTTAATAGGGGATATCCAAATGTAGCCTTTTTGCCAGAAGATTTGCTGGGGACACTCGGTGATTCTGAAACTTGTTCAGTTTAGTTTGTCATTTAGTCAGTGGTGACGATTGGGTAGCAAATATGATCAAAAGTGGGTATGAATGGGCGGATAGGGAAACTGAAAAATTTATGTAACAGTTTTGCTATCAAAACCACTAAAGTTTAGAAAAGTGCAGGGACATCTGATCGCTGCTGCAGCATTTAGTTCTGGTTTTCTGAAACTTCGGGAAGGTGGGGTGGATAGATTTTTTTAAAGAGCTGGGGATTAACTTTTGAAAGAAAATCTGAAAGAACTGTAAATGTAAACTTACCCATTCCCAAAATAAAAAACAATTTACTTTTGCGTTTTAATATACATTTGAATTGCGCTCTAACTTTTTCACTTAACATTTTCTAATGTATTATACCCATTTTCAAAATTGTCTAGTTTTGTATTAAGGAAATTATAATGTATAGCATCAACATATGTGAGTGCATTCACTTTTTCAAATAAAAGGATTGATTCATTGGCTTAGATTCTCCCAGTATTATTTGCAGATAGTAGCAAGGTCACAATTTTTTTTGTTGTTCAAACATGGATTTTTCAAAACTTTTTTTCTTCTCAATGAACAATTTAAAATCTATTATTTAATGGCTTGCAATTTTTTTTCTGTAAATTTTTTCCACTTTTCACTAACTTTTAAAATTTTTTAATAACTAGGAGCATTGAAGCTTGCCTTCCCGGGACCACCCATGTTCATTATTTTTATGAATTGAGCAAACAAATCTTGTATTCAAATCGCATATAATTGTCATATTCAAATAACTTATCCGTTTAACGTTCTCAATAACTGCCAAACCTACATAAATGCATAATTCTATTGTTTCCAAAACCTTAAAAACTAATATAAAATGTCAGCATTCTCTACACTTACCAAAGATCTTGAAACTCAGCACTGGCAAGTTTTTTATTGAAATCAGTTGTTTGCTTTGTCTTTTAGAACTGTAAAAAAAGCACCTTCTATGATCAATTGTTTCTTCCTCTTGAGTACATTAATTTCTTTGATTTTGTGAGGTTTACAAGCTAATAATTTAGTCAGTGTTATATAATTTTCAAGAAAAAAAAATTATATTCCTGTAAATTGTGCAGTATTTTTTTTTTTTAAATTGGAGGAAGAGAAATATACGTCAAGAAAAGGGGGCAAAGAACTGTATATTTCGGACCACAGTTTGGTTAGTTAAAAAGGCAGATAGTTGGAGTGAATTGGGTATGGGAGTTATGATCTGCATTCATAAGAAACCAAACAAATTTGACTTCTGGAATTCATCCACATTACTAAAGATCATTGGATGAGTCATAGATGCCACTCCATGTAGGAGAGGAATTGGAAGGGGGGGGGGGGTCTGATTTATGTGTTGTATTGCTGATAGATATGGCCAGGTGATGGTTGCCATGCTCCTGTTGCAAATATTTGAACTTGCCTGCTGCTCAAATCTGAAGTTGGGAATCAGGAATGAAAACATAGATCTCATGCAGTGGCGTGCGATGACTTTTCTTTTAAGGGATGCAATGCTATTATTAATTAAATTTATCATCTTATACACTAATCTCATATCACTATAACAGGTAAATATGCCATTGGAAACATTTACCCAAATATCATAAATAACTGCAGAAAAGTGAAACGAATATAATTTAAAGGTAGAATTTATTTCATATGAAAACAAAAAAGTTGCAATAATCAAATATTGAACGAAGACAAGTTTTAAAGAAACATTTATTACGAAAAACATGATAAAATAAATTCAAATTAACGAGCATGTCTCAATATTGTTGCTCGCTATGATCATAGATGGCAGCACCATAATTCTCATTTCGATTGAAAGCAATTTTAAAATTGTTTGTACAAAATTTCAAAGTATAATTTTATCATTAAAAAAGCTTTAAAAATTATGTTAAAAGATGCATTTAATGTTTAAATGAACCTTACTCACGATTTAAATAGAAAAAAAAAACAAGATGGCCTGCATAAGAAAACTCAAAACGAAAAAATACTTACGATCACTATTGATCGATTCAATGGAGAACTATAAGCATTTTCTGAATCGCTTGTCTAGCCCAATAAGCTTCGTAGCCACCTGACGGAAGAATTTTTATGAAAAATAATGGAACAGTCATATCTTCAGGGTTTCCACGCATATGGAAAGTCGGGAAATGTCATGGAAAGTCATGAATTCAGACATTGGGTAAATATTGTCATGGAAAGTCATGATTTTGAGCAAAAAAATTGCCATAAGTCATGGAAATACAGTGAATTTCATGGATTTCTAAACATATAAAGTAAAAATCACGTAACTGGTGACATCTTAAACACAATGATCACTGTTCAGCTCATCAAAAATTCATGAATGTTTTTATTTACGTTTTGACCGAAACAACGATCACAGTTGAAAGCCGCAGCTAATGAAAACATTTGTGACATCACACGAATAAGGTCTCGGAGGTGAAATTTTTTTTTATAGTATGAGATCTGAGATTAAATTTTGATAAGCTTGTGTTTACATTTTTTAAATTTTTTTTCCGTCTTTTTTCTTTTTTTTTTGCATTGTTAATACCAAAACATTTCCTTTTTGATGATATAATTTATTATTATTGACTTATTCTTTCTTCAAATATTTCTTTAAGATTGATTCACTTTATTAACACTGAAATATTAAAGAACGGATAGTTACTTTTTCCTTTTTCTTCTGATTTGGAAGTTACTGAAACAAGGACTTTTTACTTAATTTAAAATAAAACTTTATAAAAATCATTTTATGGTACGTAAATACTTTGATTTACTTACTATGTTCGTGTTAGTAAAATTCATATATAGGTTATTATTATTATTTTGTAATTTGATTTCTTGAGTCATGGAAAATTATTTGCTTTAGTCTTGAAAAGTCATGGATTTGTGACATTTATTTTGGCAGAAACCCTATATCTTACAAATAATTTAATGTTGCTTTTAACACAAAAATGTCAGCTTCGCAAATAAATCGAAATACGTTCGCTTTTATTACGAATACAGAACATTTTGAATATTCACTTCTCTTATTCTTTCATTTATTTAAGGCAAGCAATGTTTACCTTGCTTCTATGGACCACACACCCCAGCTTTCAAGAAAGATCTTTTCATTTTCTTACTTGACTTTGGGTTTAATAGTGTCAAATAAAGAAAATGTTTTTAAAAAATTATAGAATTAAAAAAATTTTAGGACGGGAACACTTTTCCCATGTGTTCACCCTCCACTGCACTGTTGGATAATATGTATGTCTCAAAATAGCCAAGCTGTTTTGAGAAAGAAAATCATGATCCATTCAGTAAATTAGATAACTTTGCTTTATACTGCTACAATTTTTCTGCTTAAAATACTGCTCTAAGACTCTTGTAGGCAGCCAACAATTATGTTACTTTTTTGTTCCCTAAAGAAGGAAAAACCATCAGCAATAGTTCACTCATTCTTTAATCCATGTTATAACATCTATTGTATTCAAGAAATATTTTTCTTCATTTCACAGTTGCCATCTTGAAAAAAGACACAAATTAGGTATTGTTACTAAGTGGTATGGTTTAATGGAAAAGTATCAAATAACCTAACCATACCATCTTTGTAAACTTGCATATTAGGGTGGAGTAAGAAATATAGAACGCCTATATGTGGAAAAGTTGTCTCTTACAAAGTCTATTTATCATACAAAATTTCAGCTATATCAAATAATATCTTTGGCTGCCCAAATAACTTTGAATTTTAAGTTTTTAGCCCAATTTTTGGTTACAAACTAGCCAAAACGGAATGAAAAATATGATATCTCTCATTTGAAACTACGAATGGTTGAAATTAAACTTTAGAAGAAATAAATAACCAATTAATACTTGTGAATGACCTTGGAAATCGTGGGATGGTCTTCAAATGTGCATTGCTAATGCACATGCTCTTCTGACTCTAGCTAAGGGTAAGATGTTAAATGCTTATGGGAAAAAAGTTCACTTCCTATTGTATCGGATCAACAAATAAAACATAAGATAAGAAAAGAGAAGGTGTATTAAAAGGTGAAAAGAAAAGGTGTATTAAAAAAATTTCGAAAAATGTGTGTCTTTTCAAATATACGCTGAGGGAAATCTGTTTGATACTTCCTTATGTAAGTGAAAGGACTTTGATACTTCCTTATGTAAGTGAAAAGACTTTCTAATCTGTAATTACAAAATTAAATTATCTGTAACTGAAAGAACTTTTTTTATGGATCAAAGAACATTTCGTAGAATGATAATTTGAAATGTTGATATAGTAAAAGCAAGCAAAATTATTGAAACGGGGGGGGGGGGGAAGCAGCAGAATTAAATAAAAATGCTCAAATGCAAGATATTGTGGAAAATACAAGTAATAGACTTTCTAGTTCTGATATGAATATGAGACAGATTTTGGAATCTTCTAATTCTTCAAATGAGAATGAAAATACTGTCTTTGAATATAAACAACTTGAAATGAAAAAGATAATTATAAGTCAAGATTCCCCTTCAACTTCGCAAATGAGAACTAAGCTTCCAAATGTAGCACAGGCTAGTGACAAAACTGGTGTGTCTGATAGATCAGAGTCAATTCTTATAAACGATATAGGAATATTTACCAAAGAAGATTATTCTAAAGTAGTGTCGATCGTAGCAAAACCATAAAGGATAGAATAAAAAACCTCATTGACGGGGGGGGGGGGGGAGGAAAAGCACTCTCAACATATTTTGATCCATGTTCTGAAAGTAAAACAACATCCTCTTCTGTTATGCTCTTTTCCTTCCTTAATTTGAATCAAAGTCTTGTATTTTCGACAGTCAAAGTATATCGAAAATTCCAATGAAGAGTGTTTTTCCTTTCACCACCCCTCAAGTCAATGCGGTTTTTTATTCTTTCCTTTTTGGTTTTGCTACTATCAACTACTTTAGAAGAATCTTCTTCGGTAATAATTCCCATATCATTTAAAGCAGCATTTATAAGAATTGACTCTGATCTATCGGACACACCAGTTCTGTCACAAGCCTGTGCTACATTCGGAAGTTTAGTTCTCATTTGCAATGTTGAAGGGGAATCTTGACTTATAATTCTTTTTTCATTTCAAGTTGTTTATGTTTCAAAATCTTCATTTTCCTTTGAAGATTCCAAAATCTGTCTCATATCAGAACTAGAAAGTCTATTACTTGTATTTTCCGCAATATCTGGCAGTTGAGCATTTATACTTAATTCTGCTGGTTTTTTTTCCCGTTTCAATCTCTTTTTAATCATTTTGCTTGCTTTTATATCAACATTTCCAATTACCATTCTACGAAATGTTCTTTGATCCGTAAAAAAAGCTCTGTCAGCTACAGATACAATTTTGTAATTACAAATTGGAAAGTTCTTTCATTTTTGCTATGAAGTGTCAAACAGATTTTCCTCGGCTGATTTTTAAGACACAAAATTTTTCGAAAAAATTTAATACGCATTTTCTTTTTAAAGGTTTCTTAATATTGCGATGTTTTTATGGTATTTTCTTACCTTATGAAATGAACTTTTTTCCCATGAGCATTTAACATCATTATTAAATGGGAACACACATCAGCAAACATGGAGAAAAAAAAATATGGCATGTAACACAAACTAAATAGAGCAACCAACTCGAACAAAGATCGCATTCGATAGTAGTGACGCAGAGAAACCATTAGCCAGAGTCAGAAGAGCATGCTCGTTAGCAATACACATTTGAAAAACATCCCGCGATTTCCAAGGTCATTCAAATATTGATTGATTATTTATTTCTTCTAAAGTTTAATTTCAACTATTCGTAGTTTCAAATGAGAGATGCATGATAGGCTTTGTACTAGACAACTTTTTCACATATAGGTGCTATATATTTCTTACTTTTCATTTTTTCACTCCACCCTATTGTATATATTTACAGATTATTCATCGAATTATTTACAGTTTCTAATGTAAGTTTATTCTTTATAATTATATTACTTAGTATAAATACTATTGCATTGTAAGAATGAGGTATTGTATTTTATGCTTATTTTTTTTTTTTTTTTTAATGTATAAATAAAAATGTCTTTTTTTTTCTCAGATGGCAGAGGCAGGTTTTTTTCACTGTCCAACAGAACATGAACGAGATTTAGTTCAGTGCTATGTTTGCTTTAAAGAATTGGATGGATGGGAGTCTACCGATGAACCATGGTATGTCATTTTGGATACCCATTGTCATTTTAAAGACTAGGCTAATGTGTAAAAATGTAGTAAAATAGAAATCATTTTTCATTATCAAAAACATCATTGTTGTCATGTGGCACAATACAGCTATGCTTATTTGGCATCCGGAAAAGTGGGCTCTAAAGAATTTTTAAACAAACTCATGCATATGAATGCCACAAATCATATCTTAAAAACAGGCCACAACATTGAACTCTCAAGCCATCATTTAGCGGGAGTATAGGTACTATACCTTCACTTTTCTATGCAAGAAATTTTGTTTCTAAGAAATCCTTGTTTCCATGGTAAATAAATAATTTTACTCGATTACAAAAAACCCTTAATGCACCATCATCACAATAAATGCATGTCCTGTGCCATTGTCATAAGAAATTGAAATCGCTACAGGAAAATTTACTATTTCCAAAAATACTTATTTTTACTGTGGAAATCTATGTTTTTCTCTATTATTTAAAACCCTAGGTGCGCTAATGACATAATAAATATATGCTGTGTGTCATTGTCATAATAAATGCAGACCTTCTCCAGTAAAAAATTGAAATTGCATCAGAAAAATTTACAAAAAACACTAGTAACTTAAACTGATAATGACATTTAAAAGGCAGCCTTAATTATTCATGCATCTCTATTTAACTTAGTTTTGAATTCTAGGTCTGAACATCTTTCACACTCGAAAATCTGTGTTTTTGCACAATTGGGAAAACCTCAAAAAGATCTCACTGCAGAAGAGGTGTTTAAAATAGAACAGGAAAGAAAAGTTAATAAAAATGTAAGTTGTCTGATATATTGTACTGCTAGTTTCACTTAGTTATAAATGTTCTTTTACAAATACTAGGGAGCTCCGCCCCCTGCTCACTAACGCTCGCCAACCCTGGAATCTTTCGTCCTAAAATTAAGATTAAAGTAGCTAAAACATAGTTGGTACAAAAGCAATAAGAGACCCTATTTGCACATATAAGAATTAAAAATGTGAAAATATAGAATAAATCGCAAAACTTACTTACAAAACTAAACCATTCCAAATAATTTGTTGATAAAAGGATCCGATTTCAAAATAACTGATCATTGCCAATTAAAAAAATTTGCAGTTTCCTGCATTATTGAAGTATGAATGAAAATTTTGATTACTATTTACATGCCTTTTAAAATTTGATTAAAAGCTAGAAAATGTGAAAAAGATAACGAAAAATAAAAATTACCTTAAAAGGAGGTGAATCGGAACACTTTTCAACTTTCACGGTACTACTTACAAATTTGTCCTTTTTTCAATTTTGACAAAACCGAAACTGTTGCCAAAATGCAGTTTTAGCGGTAATTATTAATAACAGTGTACTAAAGTTTCTTTTTGGCAAAAGTTTTGGTTTTAAAAAGTATATTAATTGTTGGCAGACCCCACATTCAAAGAGGAACCAAGATGAACATATTAAAAATGTTAACAAACACACATGGGAATAAACTTATTATTTTTAAACAAAATAAAACTGATAAATTTTCAAGATATCCTTAATTAATTAAACACTATGTGTAAAATGCAGCGTCTGCGTATAAGTAGGTTCATACTGAAATTATTTATAGAACAGTTGCGACTTCCAAACATCACAACACTGATTCCAAAATGCCATTTACAAATAATTCTTTGACATCTCGAATAAAGCGCCAACGAATTGAGTTGCAAAAGACAAACACTGAAATTATTGCAGTTCAATTAATCTAATAATCGTTGCTTTTTGAATTCTACTTAATGGTAGTGAGATGATTCCTCGAGAAGCCATTGCCTCGCTGTGTTCATCGGTTTGTGCATTCTTGAAATATGAATGATAATTTTAATTACCATTTATTAGATGGAATAAAAAACAATTATTGACTCACCCAAGCTCAAATAATTCAATAAAAAGCATATGCCAAACAAAATAGAAAATGTAAAAAAGAAAACAAAAATAAAAAAGCTTTTTTTTTCCAGATAAATGCTGTTTCTGGCTACTAATTTTATTTTAATTTATATTTCAATTTAGTTTATTGTTGATATTTTAATTTTATTTCAGTTACTGTGTTTTTAATTTTACTTCAGTTACCTTGTTTTCAATTTTATTTCAGTTACAGTGTTTTTAATTCAGGGTTGCCACGCACTTGGAAAACCTGGAATTGTCAGGGAAAATGAAAATGACTAAAATAGGTCAGGGAAAACTAAAAAATGGGATATATTTCTGGAAAAGTCAGGGAATTTCTTTCAGATTCAAGTTTTCTTACAAGAAGTTCAGTAATATTTTTTAGCGTGCACATCTTCGTTCTGAAAACTTGCTATTACCTATAATATTTTCTTGTAATAAGAAGTAAAAAGCCCCCGCTGAAAGCATATTGTCTGAAAATCTTACACTTTTACGCTGATTTCTACTTTTTTTTCTGAGAATTTTCACTTTTTCTACAATAATATTATTTTTAATGGACTTTGTTGGGCTTTATCAGACTAAACTTGCCTAAAATACCCCCCAGAAAAATTTCTAGCTACGCCACTCTTCTGTACACACATTAGTACACAATTATATTCTTATTCAGCTATTTTTGTAGTTCAAAATAACGCTCCATATATAATATTCTCTTTTTTATATTTTAACTGTTTTCACTCCTGGGAAAAATAAAGGGAGATGCACTTTGTGCTTCTTCTACCATCTAATCAATTTATCTTAGCAAGTACATTAGTGTTTGGTGACACAAATCGCAAACATTTTACATTTTTGCAAAAAAAGTTGATTTCTGTGTCGTTGTTTTTACCAAGAGTTTGATTGATTTATAAAAATGCACATTAAAATACTGAATTTTTTTTTTATGTATAATCCTTCTCTAAAATTACAATTTTAACTGCAATTATATGGAAAAAAATATTATTATATTTAGTGGAAATAGTATGGAAAATTATTTGAAATAAAAAATTTCCATTTTATTTATCTTCTGATGTGTTCTAACAAAGAAATCATCAATTAATATTAACAGGTTTGAAATAGTCCAAGCCGTGAAATAGTTTATTTAGTAGCTTCAGGCTTAAAAAATAGTATTCAAAACAATATCCTTATTTTTTTTTTTTTAAATTATGATATACATAATAATACATGATAAATGACATGAATAATACATGACATTAGATATACATGATAAATTTATACTACTCATTTATTGTACATGGTTCTTACGTTTTTAAGAAACCTTGAAAATTGCTTGAAAAAAATCTTTCATTTTCAAGTGTTTGAAAACCTTGACTTCTGTAAAAATATGTTTAAAGTACTTGAATTTTATTTTATTTTCTATGAATATATCATATTAAAAAATTTTGGTCAACAAAGTAAGCAAAATCTTTCGAATTAAATTAAGCCAATCGGAAAACATCGCAGTTGAATATACCAAAATTTAGTCCATCACCCTTTGATGAGTACAGCGCAGCTCTTGCGCAAAATATCTGGAATATCCAATCAAGTCACGTGATCTTTTGTTTCATTTTTGTATCGTGGGTACTAATTTTTTGCGCACTGTTTAAAAATGGCAGGTAAATGCATTTTCAATGCAAGCTGATTAGAAAAGCCAGAATATAATATTGAAGCCTATGTGTTAGATTTGCACTTTGCACTATGAATGTACTTTGTGTGTCAAAAATGTCATGATGAGAGAAAGTGCTTTAAAAAACTATGCAAAGAGTAAAAAATGGATTTAGTTTTCATAAGAAGTTCGATGAGGATTTTTCGAACTATTTCTAATGATAAAAAATACCCCAATAGCGGATATATTTCGCAACAATCAACGTCGTCAGTGCAATGGAGGCGCATTTAATTGAAAATGAAGTTTTGGATACTAAAATGCTATGGACATTGAAAATCATAAAAAAGTTATGGTGTTTATGAATTTAATGAAAACATTGATAAATTATGTAATTGCGTGTTAGCCGATAGCGTGATTGCATCTAAATTCTAAATCTTCATTTGGAGAAGAAAAACTGCATATTATACAGTATTTGTAATCAAGCCTTCAGAATAGATTGGAAGGCAGTTTAATCAATAAGACTTTTGTGTTATTATTTCATAAAAGTCTTAATATGATGAAACAAGACAATTAAATGGATGTTCACATATGATATTGATGTAATTGCCAAGTGAGTACTAGCTACTTTACTCCTGTTTTTATGGGACATAGGTGGCTTCTGATATATTGAAAGTTTTTTTTCTATTGTAACCTTAAAATTTTCTTTCATTGAAATCTAAAAAACATTTTTTTTTTATTATTTACTCCATTTGAACATTCATTGTTTGCCAATAATAAAAAAATCGGATTGTTTTTAATGTATTTGTGTTGATAATACATCCTTGAAAAGTGCTTAAAAAGTCCTTGGAATTTTTTTCTCCTTCAAGTGTATGAACCATGTTGTAGAAAATATTTATTTAAATCTGCTTTTTAATAGTTAAGTTTTGTTACAATTGTAAAGGACTGTTGGCTTTTAATTACAAGGTAATTTTTTGGTTTTCCTATTGAGGTACCTTATAACATACATTGTGGGTAGATATTTAGCAAAATATAAGGTTGTACCATTGGCTTGATAGTGCTAAACATTGGTGACGTGCACAAATTGGTTTGGTTCATGTGTGTGGTTTTATTGTGTTTTTACAGAAAAGAGTAACTGCCCAGAAAATTCAAAATTTCCGAAAAATAGCAGAGGAAATAGAAGATTTCATCCTGGACATGAATGAAAAAGTTGAATCTAGTCGAAAGAAGAAGTGAGAGAACTTTTTCAACATACTGAATCATTATCAGTGGATATATTGTCCCTTCAATCACTGGTGTTTGTTTATATTGTTTCCATTATCTTCCTTCAAATAATGTTGATTGTTGATCATTCTTTTGTTCCCTGATGACTTTTCTGTCAAAGTTGACCGCAAGAAGTTGTTTGAATGTGATTATTATAACTTCATCAGGCATGGTTAGAGTTCAGCAAAAGCACTGATTTCAGGTTTTTTCTTTAAAGAGAAATTTCAGTACTTTCAATGTAGTTTAAGAAAATAGCTAGACCTGTTTGTCAATGTTTTACAATTGTTTAAACTTATTTGACTCCTGAAATTTTTAGAAAATTATATGTTTTTTTGCTGATTTTATCACTTTTGCGTAAGGTTTTGTTTTGTTTTTGCTTGGGAACTGTACTATGTCTACTTCGTTTTGTAATTGATTTAATGACAGAAATTCCACTGTATAAACAAATTATTTCCTTGTTTCCATGGCAATTATAGCTAAGTAAACTGCATTTTGCTGTTACCTTCAACTATAAAGTGAAGTTGTGAAGAACTACATTCCAACAACATTCATTGGGGATTTTTACTGCAAGACTGCTTGTGTACAATGGCCCTTAAGCTTATAAAATTTAAACATTTTCTGATATAATGGGGGTATAGAGAAAATACAAGCATACAATTTTGTACTATTTAAAAAATATGATTGCTAGTTGGGTTTATGTAAGAAAAATATAGTTATGATTTATGCTAAGTTGTAAAATTTAGCAGTGTGTGGTTGTTATTGTACATAATGTTGTCATCAACACACACTCGATTAAAGCATTCTCTACCCAGTGGTAGAATAGTGTTGATAGATGGGTTATGCAGCCAATTGTTTTAGCTATTGGGAATTTTTTTGCTCGGGACCAATCTAAATAATTAATAAAGCAACTGTTTTTATGATTTGTAACGTATATTACATCTTTCTTATTATCTTGTCTTGGAGTGGTTACATATTTTTGACCTTGATATCTAGATATTTTGAATCCCAACCTCAGTATGATCGTAGACCACTAAGTTAAAAGTTACATATATTGTGCAACACCAAACTTCACCAATCTCTCCCTCAATCTACTTAGTAACGTTCAAAAATACACTATTTTTCATGCATGTTGTAATGAACAAAATTATTAAATGACCAAGAAATTTATCACCAAACAATAGAATTCCTTAAAGTAAAAATTAAATTTTTCCCTTCCCACTTGGGATTTACCAGTGAGATATTTGGCTAGGGTCTATTACACTAGTTTGGAAATTCTTAGAATCATAGTGCTGTTTAAAATTTCAATGTATGCCATTGTGTTCTTTGTTTTTATCAATAGAAGAAAAGAAAATCCTTCTTCATCCAATATGTTTTCAATTCTTTTACCTGCTGAATACTGTGAACTACTTTTTACCGTTTTGCAGTCTCCAGGTTAAAAACCACTGATTGATATGAATCATTAGCTCAATGTTCTTTTCCTGTAAAAATGGTTAGCTTGTTACATTATGTGTTATCCCTGTAGCTGAAGTTTTGGTGCCTATAAGGGAAATTTAATTGATGGAAAATTATAAGCATATTTAGATTAAAGACAGCAATTACTTTTTACAATAAAAAAGAAAACAAGGTTTCTTTACAAAATTGTTAACCGTATGTTATTATTAAATGTATCTTAGAGTAAAAAATAAAGGTGTCTTACCTCAAGAAAATCAAACTTAACACAAAATTAGTTACACTGCACCAATACCTACCATTCTTTATCTGTGTGTTTAAAAAGTAAATTATTCTGATTTGTTGAGTACTATCACAAATCATGTTTATTTATAATACCCAAAAATGCAAGACAATAAAACAAAAGACTGGTTGTTTGTGATTTTACATTTTGCACAGTTTTTTGTGACTATACTTTTTTTAAAGAAGGACCTGTCATTTAGATGATGGTAACTATAAGAAAATTGCCAAACAAAATTTGTCAATAATATGAATGATATGCAAGCAAAATATTTTTTCCCCTTAATTTATTATTTTCCTGATGTTTGCCTAATTTTTTTCTCTTTGAATGAACAAACTTAACTTATTGCAATGATAGTATAAGTTTAATTTAAAGCATTGTTTATGGAATTTTTTTTTATCAGATACTAAAGTATAATATTACTCTTGTTTCGGCTTATGTTTCAATTATTTAAAAAGTCTAACTTATGTATACTTTTCGTAGTTTTTAATATTTGTGTATGCAGTGCATACTTTCTGTACATTTTTATGTTTTTATGCATTCTGCCAATTTTTCTTTATGTATAAATATCTCATGTATATATATATATAGTGTTATACAAATATAAACATTAAAATCGTTATTTCCTCATAATATTTCTTTGTTAAATAATTGTCTTACCATTCTAAAAGGTTAAGAAAACTTATCTTCCTCATTAAATTTGTAACATAAACATTTTTAGTTTTCTTAGTCATTTAAATTTGAAATTATTTAGTTAATTACATTAAGCCACTTTTTTTGTTTCTGTATGGCCCTAGGAACAATCTTTATTATATGCTTAGAAAAAAGGCATGTTATAACTGACGCAGTTTTCAGGTAGGTACTTCCTTTTTCTTTAGTGGAAAACTGTTAAGATGTTACAGTATACTGAAAATTTTGGTATTTTAACTTTTTATAGCTCTACATATGTATAAAAAAAACATTACTTGCTCAAGTTTAAGGGTATAGGTGCTTTAAAAGAAATTACATTGGGAATAACAGAAAAGTATTACCATCTTCAGTCAAAATTTACTCTTTCTGAAACCAACGTCAAATTAGTCTGAAAATAATATTACCATAGAAGAAAGTTAGACTTTTATCCTCAAGTTGCAGAAAACTATGAAAATTGCCAGAGTTAAAACCATAAAAACTTCAGTAATTAGTGTTTTGTTGACCAAAGATAAAAAAAAAAATTGAACACTTGAATAATGTATTCCATTTTCACCTTCTGTCTGGAGTTTTAAAAGTTAAATCATAGGAAACCAAATGGACCAATAAAAAAAATTAGTACAAAGCTTTTAACATTCCAAACAGTAAAAATTAAAAAAAAAAAATTAAAAATTAAAGTTTTGTTAAAATTCTGCACATTTCAACTTCAGAAATTTGTATTTTTTTCTATTACTTCAAATATGAAGTAGAATATAAGTATAAAATATGAGATCTTTTTATGGAATATATTTGCTGAATTTTAGACATAAGGAAGGTCTTTTTGCAGTTTAAAAAATAAATTGGGTGCATAGATTAAATGCTTTCTTAGGAAAATTATTTTGATTGGTGAACATATCTTGGTTTCAAACAAATTAATCTTAGTGTTTGATCTTTGAGTTTGTTATAATTTTTTATTTGCAAACTTCTAAAACACATATGTAGGTTAACTGAATCAAAACTGAAATGGGTAGAAGGTTTGGAGATATGGAGAAAAACATAACAAAAAGCGATTGCAATATAAGGAGTAGTGAGATGCTTACAAAATTTCGCAAATATTCCAACTATAAAATAATTTTATTTCAATTATGATTTGTATAAAATCTTTATGATGATGTATTACTGTATAAATCAAAAAGTGGGTAAACTATATCTACTACTTAATTCTGTTACTTGCCACAGCTTAAGCCAAAGAAAAAAAAAATTGTTTGTTTCCTGTAACCCTACCTACCCTAAAATTATAATACAAAAATTTCAACCCTGAAGTTTTTCTTAGACTTTAAAAAAAAAAATTATATGAAAAACATTCATTAATGCAATTAATTGTTTATCACATAATAAGCTGTTAAACCTGAAGAAAAATTATTAATACCCACTAAAATACCTTATTTCAGTAAATACCTGGGTACCAGAATATTGACCCACAAAAATAAATATGACCAAGTATTTAACATCACTGATCAATTTAAAAACCTTGCACATTAATACTCCAATAATATTTATTTTTGTGTATTTGCTAAGAATATTAAGCACAAAAAAAAAACCTTACCCTATCTACCCTGATATTTTTGCCCATGTAACAGGAAACAAACCTTTATTATTTTTATAGCCTTTATTACCACTCGCAACCAGAGGTCGTGGTGGCTCTAACAAAATATGCCAATGTCCCAGATTAGATTCTTTCTGCCTCCAGTCATTTTGTTGTTTGTATATTTATGTCTTGGCTTTCCATTCATGAGCACTAGAATAATCTATTGTAGTTTTGTGAATATGCTTTCTTACATCCCCTAACTAGGTTTCTGTCCTTGTTGCTTTTTCTTATGGGAAACGTATGGTTTCTCATAGTTGCCTATTCCTATGGTTTTTTTTATAAATGGCGGTAGTGCGAACGATATTAGATAGTACAACTCGTCCCTGGCATTAACTTATGGATCGGTTAAGTTAATATGAAAGCACTCTTCTGGTTGTGATTTACAATTGAATTTTGCGTTGTCCTACTAATCTTGTCAAGACCTTGAAGCTGATATATGGCACTTGTCTGTATAATTTTAGTTTAAGCTTAACCTACTGCAAATTGACTTCCAGTTGCCATTTCTGTTATTTCTAGTTGATTTTTGTTTCGTTGCAAGACCTTCCATTTGACATAACGTACGTGTCTAGCATCTGTAATTTTGTCGGGGAACGTTGACTTAAGGACAGATGGACACAGCTGTTTAAACTTCTCACTAAATTAGTGTAATACAAAAGCTCAGATTTTTTTTTTATTTGGGTACTTGTACTTGCACTTGCTTCCGAGTAGATCTATTAAAGAATGACGTTTGTAAAAATATTTTAACACTGGCCCAATCGATCAAGAACTTAAAGGCTGGTAGTTCCGCTTGAAAAACGCTTTGTTTTTCTTTCAAATCGATTTTGATCATTCCTGAGATCAATGCATATCCACATTAAAATGTTATGGGAAAAGGCAAATTCTTTTTGAATTTTGTCAGCTATGGAACCTGCGTACGTTCAAATTTTCCCAAACCTCCGATGTAATGACCACTTGTGACGCAACTTTCTCTTAATGTTATAAGCTGTATCTCCATCATTTACTTTGATGTGTGGTTGTAAGATTTCAGCCGATAAGGTGGGTGCTATCGCCGATATTTTTGTAGCTGTAGTCATTTTTACCGAGTGTTGCTGTTATGTAATTGCCGAGATAAGCACCTGTATGTGGACGTTATCGCCGATATATTTACTCTTTAATTGATTAATGGTCATTTTAACCTAGATATACACTGATGCAAAAGCAGTTTTTGTCGAGATTTGTGATGCCGTTGTGTTGGCATTTGCATAGGTTTCCGCTGATGTGATGGTCGCTATGACCGTAATTAATGCTGGTGCAAGGCTCGATTTCTCCGTATGGTTGAACTATAAATTTAAATGCGCAAAAAAACACCTTGTCAGTGGATCTTACGAATAGAGGATTTTGTATGGAAAAACCTTTCTTATTTTAATTTCTTTTTATATTGGTCCTAAGATAAAATTTACAGTTGTTGTACCGACAGTTTTGTTAGAATGACACTGATTTTTTGAAAACTTTCAAATACCATGTTCTTAAGATATTTTCTAACCTTGATATTGAAAATTAAAAATCAACAAAAGATAATTGTGACGTCTAGTTGCAAAACCGAACATCTCCTCAAATCCTGGAAATACGATTTTTAATTTTTTTTTTTTAAAGTTTGACGTAAACTTTTCAACCAACTGGAAACAAGAAACCATGGCCAATCCGGTCAAATCCGTGTTTTATATGCGTTATAAAATCACGATTTGCTGCAAAACCGCCCAAATCCTCCAGTCTTGATGTTTCAAAACCGGCCATCTCCGTATTAGGGATGGCCATTGAAAGATAAATTTCGGTGAGAACAGCGAATAGTTGTTAGCGATGACTGAAAAGTATTCTACCGCAACCATCGATGTTGAAATATCTTCGATCCACTTTGCACAAAACCACTACAAAGACCTACCAAAGACAGCTGCAATGGTTATATTCGTTTTATACAATGTACATAAAATAAAAGTTTATATTGGAAGAAGGTCAGCAATGCCTTCCTAAAACCACCTGCACAGTGGCATTTCAAAATTCGCTCCGACGAAAAGATTTTTCATAACGAAAGATAAGAATAAGGTGTTGGTGCAAGGGGAGATCTTTTACAGTTCTGAGATAGGAGTCAGAAAGCCGGCTGTGAAGAATAAGAGAAGTATTATGAACAACACATTTGAGGCAGTGGATGCGGGTAGCATTTAAGCATTCCTCACTTTGATTCAAACCACAAAAGGGAATTAGAGTGCGCCATTGGTCAATCTTCCTGTCAGTCTGTGAAGAAGTAACGCCCACACAAAATGGCGGCTGTATGCTGAATGGGAGTGCTAACAGAGAATTCGTATTTTCTTCGTTTGTTTTTGAAAATATGATTAGAAAAAAGAAGGAAGATATTGTTTTCATTAGAAGCAACGTCAAATCATTGTATGAAAAAAAATCCTGGGTGGACGATTTTTACAGTATTACGAAGTGCTGAATTCAACGAAGCCATATTCTTATTAAATGGGAAAAGTTATGTTTGCTGGTATTTCTTATTGACGTAGCTTTTTAATGAAGTTTGATGATTTTATAGTCGCACTAAGTTAGTTTGTGACTTCAAAACTGTAATATACTTATAAATAATCGTAAAGCTGATTTTTAATAATAATTAATTGAAAATTTGAATAGTGGTGCCATCTATATCCAAATTTAGTAAATCCCAATTTACCTTTTAGGAAATATTTTTACCATCTAAGAGTCGTGATAATTAATATTCAGTGAAGACGTTTTATGTGAAAAAATATTAGTATAATTAATATGGTCAAACTATATTATATTTATATTTTATTTTTTACTTATAGTTACATTATAGAATAGACACGTTTATAATTTCTATAACTTCATATATCATAAAATAGATAAATATAAATTAATTGCCATAACTTATGTTCACAATATTATAATCCAATATAATACTATAGACTGCACATTAAAATATTTCTTATTAAATACAAGACAATATTAAAAAAGCTCAATATTTATTAACATTTATTATTATTATAAAAATGGAACAGATGTAGTATATAGGAGATTGGGCGATATTTTTTATTTGATAATAGCAAAAAGAATCAAAATACAAATAATAATGGAATAAGGTTAAAATATTAATAATAATTAAATTAAAATACTAATAGTAATAAGGTTAAAATATTAATAATAATTAAATTAAAATACTAATAGTAATAAGGTTAAAATGCTAATAATAATTAAATTAAAATACTAATAGTAATAAAATTAAAATAACACTAAAATTAAGTTAAAATGTAAATAATATAAAGTATCAATTTAAAATAAAACTTAAATCTGTTTCCAGAAACCGCATTTATTCGGAAAAAAAACAACACCTATATAAAATCATGTCGAAGAAATGTCATATTCTGCATCTGTGCCATAAAAATTATTATAACAAAAAGGCTCTAAAAAGTTTATGCGTCGCATTGATGCTGTCATTTATTCAGAAATATTTTAGTTTCTTCCTTATAATGGCAGCAAACAAATGACTATTAATAAAATAATAAGAATTGATAATTTCAAAAGTAGCATTCGAGTTTCTGAGTCACCCGAATTTTTCTTTTACGTCTTAACGTTTACAAAAAAAAAAATTAAACTTATTTTCAAAAATGTATTCCAGCCGCATAATTTTCCTTGATAAATATCCAAAATTTATACTTTGTTGTTAAAAGCAGTTAATTAGATTCAATTGGAGTAAAACATTAATCAGGAATAAAATTATCATTTATAAAACATTCGCCATTTAAAAATCAGTTCCTAAACTCAATATTTAAAACATGCGTTTAATTCTCTGTGTCAACACAGTAAACATTGTCAGGTGTTTAGCGGCTTCCATGAAAGAAACGTATCAGCCAATGGCGCACTCTCATTCCCTTCTGTAGTTTGAATCCAAGTGAGTTATGCTTAAATGCATCCGGGTAACGTGGTGAAGCCTTTAAAACTTCGAGATGTCCAAAACTTACTCACAAAACATTTCGGGTCTAATTGGGAAACTGACGAAGGGTTAATTTTTTACAAAAATATCTTGGCATCAGCTGCTCAAGATGGAGGAAGCAGAAATGATGGAGAAGAAGCATGGGCGTCCCCAGGATAATTTGCAAGTGGGTGCAGACGATACCCATTTCACTGGATTCTTGACAACTTTTCATCGTTCATATATGACAACATAAATTTCATAACCTTTTTTTTTTATCATTTACCTTTTTCACTCATTTTAATCATAATCATTTACATTTTAATTGCTTAAAAACTAATTTTTTAAAATTAAAATGAATACTAATTAAAAAATTTAAGATTTAGAGATAAAATAATTATTAAATCACAGAATGACCAAATAAATTTTAAGTCACAGAATGAATTTCTTGCAATCAGTTCAAATGCTGAACCAAAATTGTTACATTTAAAGAGTATCTTGGATGTCAGTGTTGAACAAAATTTTAAAATTTTAGCTCTAAATTTATATCGTTTGCGATTTGCAGAACATATTTGCATGTATAAACATTGAAAATTGTAAAATAGTGCTTTTTATTTCGGAAATGTTAAAATTAAAGCTTACCTCGGTTTTCCTAAATAATTTCTTTCTTGGTCTTTTGAAATTTCATGCAAAATATATTTATGGAAGTGAAGTTGAACAAAAGAGAAATAAGCCTGGGGTGTGATTGTCCGAATCGGGGAAATCCGTGGTACAAATTAATTTTTAGTGTTCACTGTTGCTCTATTTTATAAAATAATTAAATCTATTCATGTTAAGTCAGCATCTATAATAATAAAACAAGCTGTGTGTGTGTGTCTGTCTGTGTCTCTATGGATCTATAGAAACCTACTTAAAACTAGAGTAGAGCTCTGAAATTTTCAACATAAGAAGTTTTGGCTTTCTAATTTTATGTATGTCAAACAGAATGTTAAAATTTTAATTCTTTTTTAATTAATTTATTTTTTACAAAGTGACTTCAAATAGAGATACAGCTCTGAAATTTTCAACATAAATAGTTTTAGCCTTCTAATTGGACTTTTGAAAAACAAAATTTTAAATTTTTAATTAGTTATTTTTTAATTAATTTTCTTATTTAATTAAAACATTTTTTTTACAAAACGACTTCTAATAGAGCTACAGTTCTGAAATTTTCAACATACGTAGTTTTGGCCTTCTAATTGGTCTTTTGAAAAACAGAATTTTAAATTTTTACTTTGTTCTTTTTTAATTAATTAATAAATATTTTACAAAACGATTTCTAAAAGGGCTACAGCTCTGAAAATGTCAACATAAGTAGTTTAAGCCTTCTAATTGGACTTTTGATTAAACGATTTTGCGTTGCGATGAACTTTCCTGCGAGCGAAGCGCTAAAAATTGGGGCCTATACACCAATGACGGATTTCCGCAACGCGGGGCCTCACAGCTGGCTAAAATAATGTACATGGTAAAATTTCGTGGCGAAGCACGGGTATTCAGCTAGTTAATAATATTAAGTCATATCATTAAACACTATTCTCAACAACTAGTTCTCAACCATTTACTTTGCATCTGTACTCTGGTAAAATATGCAAAAAGGCACAAAACATTAGTGTAAGTTAATTATATACTTGTTAAAGTTTGTTTAATTTCTTAATTTAAACTTATCTGAGTAATTTGCACAAAATTTTACAGTCACTGGGAATTATTCGTTCATTTTTTCAATGGATTTATTTTCGCCATAATTCATTCAGTTATTTTTGCACCAACTTTAACACACGTAAAATGTCTTCACGTCTATCATTTGATAGATAAGAATTCCAAATACGTGTCTTTGAATAACCACCTGTGAGTTTCCCAGTGCATGACAACGCGTATCTTAATGTTTTTATTTTATTTTATTAAAACGTTTTTCTGATTGAAATAAAATATGCTATTTGATGGTAAATCATTTCAACGGCAGATGGCGATTGGAAATGTAAATTCGACTTGATAAATGATTTAATAATTTAAATTCATTTTAAATTGCTAAGTAAAAGAATAGTTATAAAATACATTGGTTAACTAAGAATAAATTCAAATATGCCAACAACTATGATAGGAATGATTCTAATGGTGACAGTTAATATGGATGATATGCGAAATCTGATCTTCTAAAGATGCACGGAAATCTTTATAAGTCACTTCATTGCGCGTGTGCCTAAGTTCGGCTTAGAGATACTTCGATACACCCACTCACTTTCCTTACACTAGTTTCTTCTGATTTACTTTCAGTTGTGATATTCGCTTAAACAAGTGTCACACTTGCATGACTTCGCCGCTTTTCTAGGAACGCCATTTCCTGTAACACAATTGTCCTGTGACCTTTCATTTGAATAATACCAATGCATCTATTTACGTACTTCACCCCTTTCTTCACAAACCAATGGTTTTCTTTTCTTATTTATCAGTCATTAGACGCAATCTATATGGGTAGACATCTAAAAATATGAAGTTTAAAGTTACGCTCTAAGAACTCTATAGATAGGCATTTTCGCTATTGAGATAATTTTTAAATTCCACGGGTGGATAGACTTGATGTGTGTTTTCAACTTTCGCTACAGGTAGATATGAAGATATCTACTTTCAAAATTCACGTTGATTGCCTAGTGTTATTCTATTTCTGAAATATGTGGAGTAGCGAAGATTAGCGACCCCCCCCCCCCTCCCCATTTTCCTCTCATTGAACTTTTATCGTTTTTACCATTGAAAATCTGAAAATGTTGCCGCCTATTACCACTCCTTTATATCTCCTTTTGGCTCCTACGTTGCCTCTAATTGTTTTTTGAATTTTTATAATGTCCCCCTCCCCCCCATCGCCCCACCTCCCTCTCCCCAAAAAATTATTCAGGTGCACTATTTCTGATAAAATATAGTAGAGTATAACATAAAATTCAGTTGGAAGTTCCATACACAAGTGTTTTAAAGATCATCTGGAAGAGTGTTTCCATAGTAACTATGGGAAGTTCACATTTTGGCTCAAAATAGAGATATTTTAGATTAGAACTTGAATAGTCTATAGAATTTATACTTGGCGACATTTTTGATTATGAGAAACATCAAATAAGCTACATTTTTGTTATACATTGTGAAACCTTGTTATGCCGCAGGATCTAGAAAAAATGTACCGTAATAGAAATGTATATAGAAGCGTTCTTTATGACAGTATTTTTGTTTTTTGATTAACCAAAAAGAAATAAATTTCTGCTCCAGCTTTTTCCTTAGCGTGTAAATACGCCCTCTATCTTTCCCATACAGAATATATCAAGGTGAGCTAAACAATGAAGTGGTCACGATTTCCCCCCGAATAAACACAATAGAATTATTGAACGGTTCACTGAACAAACAACCTTCAGGTCAGTTGTCTGACTTCGGTATATTCCAAACGAAAATACATCCATCTCAAGGTATTTTTTCAGGAAATACGAAAAGTCTCTCCCTCCGTCGGATTCTAAATTAATGGTGCCTTAATATTTCAAAAGTAAATAAATAGCAAAGCGTTCGAAAATTTGCTCTGAAATAGCTTTTGTTCAGTTTGCAGAGGAATATTTTTTAACAAATGGACACGCTGCTTTTTGTAACAGATCAACTCGACAAGGAAATATCGAATAAGTTAAGTCGGTGGGCATTTTTTACGCTATCAACGACACTTTTCTATTTCTAAAAGCCATATTACCGCTCTTTGCATTTCCTTCAAAGATGTTATTATGCCAATCCACTTCATACTGGATGCTCTAACAGTTATTATTCTATAAATTCCGAAAGTTCCAAGTAAGGAAGGATTTAGGGTCTCATGATATTGAAGTTAAATTTGTCGATGGTACTGTATATCTGCTGAATGTTTCCTCGTGTTTATTATACATTTGATTTGCAAATTCAGAAGCTTTTTACTAGCGGGTTCCCCCCCCCCCCCCCTCCACGACAAAAAATTATTCGAATGTAACAGTTACGATTTGATTTCATTCTCTGTCGTTATTAACATTTTGCTAGCTAGCTGACAGTAAAATACAAATCGCTTGGCCATCAGTTTCCAAAGAGAAACAAGTTAGGCGGGCTGAATGTATTCTTAGCTCGACTTTAAAATAGGCTTAGATTCTGTAATAATCATCAGAGATTGTGCATAATTTACCAACTACTTTGATTTTTCCTTGTACTACATAAAGATTTCCATTTTTTTATTTATAAGTATGAAATTTGTGTGTCATAATAATATCTAGGCCATAGAATCTCCCTTCTGAAAAAATGCTTAGTGAATGGGGGAGACAAACTAAGTGACCCACGACATCAGGACAATTGCAGATAGTAGTGAAAATATAAGTCGGAGAACATTCAGTTTCTAATAGGATTTTCGGAAGGAAAAGAGGAAAACTCCCGTCGTAGTGACTGAAAAGAAATATAGAACAGACAGCCATCATGCTTATCTTGCTACGAAGAGAATATAACATTTTGGCCTCTGAAGCCCGCAGCTTTTATAGTAGAGAAATTTTGATTATACCTGGAAGAAATAAAAACCATTATTGCAATCGCAATAATTTATATGCCGCTTATGCAATCGTCGAAAAGATAAAATCTCTTATCTCTCATTGAAATCGACGCTTCCCCCCCCCCCCCCTCCGTGTACCTGTGTCTTTTGTGAACATTTGTGATATTTATTTTGTAAAGAAAAGTTATTACTTTACAATTTTCAATACCAAGATTGTGTGAATTCATTGTAGTTTTTTAAAAAAGAGGCCCCGATTCCCAATCAGGTAAAGTAAAGAAAACAGCGGCCCTCTAATGTACTATAGAAACATTCCTTGTTGACGAGACTACATAGACTCAGCTGTCACAACTGATGGAATATCAAATCACGCTCGCTGCTCACATGTACTGTTTTTATTGTTTTGCTCAGCAAATTAAGGGCGTTTCATTTCATTCAGCCTTACCAGAATGTGCAAGGCCCAAAGTGTAGTATTATGTTACAGTTGCGTAGTCTTTTTTTCTTATACATCTACATTAGATTAACAATCTTTCAATATGTCATCGTTTCAAAGCTTCCAACTAACTTATTAAAAATGGAACACATTTATGTTCGATGGTTTCAAAGTTTAATTAAGTTGTCAGCTTCGATTTATAGTGTCTTTGTTGTTTGAATAGTCTGGTTAAACAATCAATAAATCACAAATGAAAGGTTTACGACTGAGCTATTTCAATAACAGAATTCTTTAAAAAAAAGTCTTATGGTTTGTTGTTTCCAAAACCTAGTTAAGAGTTGGATGCGTGATCATAGCATACTGAACCATTTTTAGATAATTACTTGAAGATTAACTTTTCATGTAAATGTAGTTTTATGTTTAAAGATGATTACAACTAATTACTAGTGAATTATTGCTTATTCGGCCTAAATCCATTGTGATGAAGTTTGTGAATCACGACGGAAATATTTTAAGAATCAAGTATACAGTGTGAGATAACTTCGGTACTATCACATTCGTATTTCTCAATTAGAATCTCGGGGATATGGAATAATTTAGTATTTAGATTTCAACTATTTTACCAATTACCCAGTCTTTGAAAACATTCTAGCCTTTGAGAATGTATTTCATGCATTTATTAATTTACTTTAAAATGTTAAAAGTATTAATAGTGATAATATTATTATCTTCATTGTTTTGTTATTTTTTTCCTTAATCAGTGTATTAAAGAACGAGTAAATAAACTGTTTTCTCATTGAACCTTGTAATTAAATTCGGTGATTAAAATGATCTTATTCACAAAAAATATGCATGCAAAATTCATTCGCATCTTTTGAATTTTATTCTAAAGCATGAAGATTTTATTCCACACCTTTGGAAGCTTACTCTAAATACAGGGTGTCTATAAAATGTTGGATACATTTTGATGGTGAATAATTCATAAAATAATGAAGATAAATTTAAATTGAAAAGCAAAAAAAAAAAAAAAAAAAAAAAAAAAGCCAAATAAAAATATGAGTTATTCTATGTATAATTGCCATAAGTTTGTTTACATCTTCATTTTTTTTATGAATTATTCCACATCAAAATGTGTCCAACATTTTATAGACACCCTATATAAATCACATTAATGCAACTTGCAATGATGTTTGGACATCCATTGTTAAATCCAAGTTTTACCTTTCGCGGTCGATCGCCGAAGGAAGAGAGATTTTTATCTTTACTTTATAAAATTGAGAATTTCATTGTTAATATCCATATTGGTATGAAATTTTCTAAGACGAAATGAGAACGCAGTTTTTACCAAATACTAACTATAATTTATTCTTCTTTAGAAGGCTTACAAAACTTTTCGGAACAACAGTAAACTCACTTTCTAGCTTCAACTCAAGCTTCGATGCATACAACTTCGGATACAGCGATGATGCAGGCACAACGAAGATACACAAAAAGTCCGATCCTTTCAAAACAGTGTCTAAACCTCGACTGTTGTCGCGATTCCATCCATCCATCTTTTTACAGCCTCGTGGTAGAAATTTCTAGATAAATCCAATCAACCATCGCGTGATGGAAACGCCTCGAAATTTCTCAATTGATTTAGATGTTGCCCCCTTTTTTCTATTAGTGCCTGTATTAGTGCTTTTAACAAATGAAATAGATTTTTAAAAGAAATATGTCACTATTTAAATTATAATTCAGAAAAATTGTGTAACAATATCCTTGATACGCTCGTTAATAGGTTATTGGTACCCGATCCCAGTCAAGCTTCGATTGCTAAAATGTTTATTGCTATTCACATCCAGGTTAGCTTTACTCACTGAAAGGATCATTGGTCCGTGAACCATACTTAAAAATTCTGTTAGTTAAAATTATGAAAAATTTTGCATTAATACTCTCTCTCCCCCTTCCCCTATTTTTTTTCGAGAAATGAATCTGTAACAAAATACAGGAAATAATTTTTGGTTCAAATATATCTAAAGTGAGCAGCACTGACGGGCGCTTTTGGAACTGGCGATGAGAAGTTTTTTATATATTTGTTAACCGTAAAACTTTTAAAACGGTAAAAAGTATTTAATTCGTAGCGTTGAGCTCATTTTAGAACGACACTCAAGATCCAACTGATTCATATTCCACTCCTTGTCGGTATTTATATCCTGGCGCAAACTTTTCTGAAACATCCAGAGTTAAGGGGGTCCAGTACCGAAATTTCTTCAAAAATCCCAATTTTTTTTTTCTGATTTAAAAAAATAGTTCATACATTCCTGAAGAAAATGATGTTTTTATCTTATTCCTCCGGTGATTAGAACGCCACAAAATTACATGTGATTTAAACATCACTAATGGGCGTAACACATTGAAGCGTCTGCTTCAAGTGCGTTTTTCGAGCACTAGTGTTTTTCACAGATGTTGCATATTCAAATCGATATATCTCCAGAACCATTAACAATTGGCTATTCAAAATTTTGGAGCATTTAATTTATATAGTTTTAAATATTTTGTCGTCACAGAATTTTATTTTTTTAATTCTGTTTTAAAATATAACATTTAGCATAAAAAATAAAATATTGAAATTTTTGCTTTTTTTATGTTAACTTTGAGAATTTTTTTAATTCACCTATCAAAATTATGTGACGACAAAATTTTCTTTATTTAATTATGTATTACAGAAAATTTTCACTTTGAAAAAAAAAAAAAAAATTTTTTTTTTCTTGACTTATATCAAAATATGCAAACATCAATTATTATGGATTTTTCTTGGTTTTTAACTTTTTTTTAAATAACTAAACACAATATCTAAAAAAACATTTTCTCAAAGATATATAAATAGTATCTCATACATAAAATAAATTTTTGACATAAAAATGTACATAAATAAAGTTTTTTTTATTTTCGGTACCGGACCCCCTTAATGATTTGGCGATCAGCATGCACTGGGAAACAACTCGAAATGTCGCGAATGGCTCAGGTGTTGCCAAATTTTAATAGCCTGTATTATCGTTATTAACAAATCAATTTAATAAATAAAACTTTAAAAAAAAATATACACAACATTTACAATTAATATATGCAGAGAAGTTGCATAACAATATCTTTATAACTTGATGGAGAAAATTTAGAAATTCTCAGCCACCTCTTCACACACATTAGAATGAGGAACTTTCACGTTTTTTGGTTTTATTTTTAAATAAAAGTCGAGAAAAAAAATCATGGAAAACAATACCATTCTTTCAAAAATTTGAACTCGGATAGATAGTTAAAAAAAATATTTAGTTTTGCGATTTGGCGGGAAAAAGCTACTTTTGCGTGTGACGTCAACGCGCAGATGATGAACCAGTTTAAAACCTGTTTTAGACCAGCTTCCTCCTCGGATTTCGACGGAATCTGTGTAACTACATCACGGGTTTTTTTATGCGTTTTTGGTCACGTGACTTTTACTTTGATTTCAAACTCGATTTTTGATAAGTTTAAAAGATAAAAAATAATTGCACTGCTCAAATATATTCGTTGGATAATACTAGAAAATACAAAAAATATTCCTTTTCCTCACTTGTGCAAGTTCCTCGTTCTTCTTCTTCTTCTTCTTTTTTTTTTTTAAATTTATATATATATATGACACCTATAAGTGAAACAATTGTGCACGTTTAACCTACGTAGGTGTTGTATATTAAATTTCAATTAGTAATGAGTATTCAACGCTGAATGAACTGTTTATTAAAATATTTAAAAACAATTAAAACTGAGTAAATGCAATTACGGTATAAAGATTGTTGATGTACATGTTTATTCCAATTTGTTCCATAATTATTGCGTTTGATGGGTTAAGAGGGCAAATTACGTTCTTCATTGCATGATAGAAATTAATGTGAGACTTTTTAGAACAAATTAAATTATTGAATTTTTTGTGATATTTCCAATTTGTACACTCACTTCCAATAGCTTAGCACTGAGAGGAAAATGTTTATTTCGGTAAGCCAATCTGAATTGAAGAAGCCGAAATTTGCTGGCAAAGGTAGAAATATGTTAGGTAACAAACAAATCACGGTTTCGCGCCGAGAAATATGCAAAACATGCAGTCGTATAAGAAACCGGCATTGTGAAGGGTTACAAGAGTTGCATGTAAGTACTGAGGAAAGATGTTTAGAAATTCATACGATTTGTTTTCAAGCTAGACGTGTTTCTATGGCTTCCAGAAGACGAATGGAAAATTCTGAGCGCAGGCGGAATGTCGGACGCATTGAAGGAGGACGGTCTATCACAAAAGTTGCTATTTTCTTCGGCTTTCATCATTCCGTTATTTCATGATTAGGAAACAATTCCAAACAGTTGTCCGAAGACCTGTAGCCGGTCGTCCAAGGGTTGCGTCCCCCGCGGAAGATCGATATATTGATAGCTACACATGAATGGTTTGTACGTCCGGGTACGACGAGTTTGTGTTCCTTTATCCACCCAATTCAAAGGGACAGGATTAAAATGTGCCACTAGCGTGTAAATTGGACTGTGTCTGATTGGGGTAATGTTATGCTCATAGATGAGTCCAGATTTGCCCTACAATCTGATGATAAGCGCGTAAAGGTGTGGTGGGAACAAGTCACGCTCAATTGGCTCCAGAACATCACGCATTCCGCAGTTGAAGCAATATGATCTGGCCAGGGATTTCATTTAGATATCGCACCGACCTGCTCATCTTCAGGCGAGCTTCTGTGACTGCTGTACGGTATCGAGATGAAGTCTTAGACCCCATTGTGAAACTGTACCCTGCAGCAGTTGGTCCTTCTTATGTTTTAATGGACGATAATGCGCGTCCCCATAGAGCTGCCATCGTTGACGACTTTCTGGAGAGTGAGGGGATTTCGCGTATGGAGTGGTCGGCTTACTCACCGGACCTTAATCCAGTTGAAAATTTTTGGGATGCCCTCGGCCGTGCTGTATGTAGACGTTTCCCACCTCCAGCGATTTAAAACTGCCCTACAGGCGAAATGGCGATTACTGAACTCTGCAGTGGTTGATCACCTCATAACAAGCGTGATCACACTCTATACACTTTGTATGCAGGTGAGGAGTGCTCACATACCCTATGTTAATGTCGGTTTCTGTTGTTTGTTTTGAATTTAAGCATCATTTTGTTAATGACGCAAATATGACGTCATGTTAAAATTTATGAAAATTCAATATTTTTTTTCAATTCTGTTTGTAATTCTTTGCTTTGTTTCATGAATAAACTTACAGCTGTTTACTTGCAGCATTTCGAGCCAATCAAAGCAGTACTTGTCTATTTTTTCGCATTTTACCGCTCCGTGCTTAACTTTTTGAAGTGAGTGTACTTTCAGTTACTCAAATATAGGACAATGGAAATATTGCATTGGGGCCCAACAATCGATGCTAATTGTTTTGTTGATCTCGTTGTTTTGGAAAGTTCTCACTCTCAGTCCAAATAATTTTCGAAAAGGGTTTTTCTGTGTGGTTGTCTGTAAAATAAACGTATCATGTTTCAAAGCCACGCATTCGAAGTCGGGCATGGGCAGAAAACCCACGCATTAAAGAAATCGTTTTTCATCAATTGCTAAACGGCGGATCTAAAAATTCGTTCTGGTAATCTTTTCTAATGTTCTTAACATCACCACCACCGAAACTCTCGTAAAAATGTACTAAAGGGGTATTTGAAAAAATTAACGTCTTTCAACAATCAAAATCTTGATTCAGCAACAGTCAGCATTTTTTATCCACCAAAGAAATTGTTAGGAAACTTGAACCGAAAATCATAAGTTCCACGCACATCTAATTTAATTTTGTTAAAATAGAAATATATAATTTTAAATCTAGCTTCTGTAATACATTTCCTGACGAGGGGGTTTAGTCCTCTGCAGTGGCGGCTCGTGCACTACAACCAGTGCAGCCGGGCTACATCTAAATTTATTAGTTCAAAACTAAAACTATATATTTTGCAATTTTCTAAAATGAAGGTTCAATTTCTACGTTAAATGTAAAAAAATCCGATAAACAGCAAACTTCTTGCCTTAATACTCAATTTATTCGAAGAAAAAAAAAAGTTTCCAATCAAAGTGATCTTTCTCCGAATGGCAGCCATGTGTTCCTGAAACGCGTTTCGGTTGCGACGTAGCCATGGTAACCAATGGAATCCAATAGAGTTTTCCCGCCACGTAATGTGTAACGAGATAGCCAGATCAGCGATTTTCTGACTTCGGCTGGCCTTGAGAATTTCTGCTTTAAAATCATCTCTAGATGGAATTGTTTGGAAGATAATGGTATCATCTGAAGGCTAGAGAGTTATTTCATTAGATTAAAGTACTATTTTGTTCTGAAAATAAATTTGAAAATTTTAAATTCATTATCTAAAAAATCGTTTTTTGACACATGAAACTTCAATCAAACAGTAATATCTGAAGTTTGATGTAATCTTTTAGAAAAATGATTTGAGAATTCATATCTGCATTAACTATTACATGTTTTGAACCTCAGTCAAATTAATTGGAAAATAAAATAAATTTCTCTAGATTTTTAAATGCAAAATTTTTTAGAAAAATTCCGATTTTTCGCTCATCGATTGTAAAATCCTTTTAGTTTGCTTCACATTCTTTAAGTTGTATGTTCACTAATCCATGAGTTCTCTACGCCTTGTCTAATAAATTTAAATTTATTGGAAAAAGGGTTTTTCTTAATATTACAAAATATTTCTAAAACATTTTTTTTTTTTATAAATTGTTTTGCTTATGCATTTTTTCCAATTGTTTTCAATTATTTTTATCTGTTTCAAGTGCAATACCAAGTACAATATCCATTTTATCTTTGTGATTAAACATACAACTAAATAAGATTACTTTTTCCTACTATACTTCACTTACTTAAACTGGAAGAAAGTAAATGAACATATCGTTATCTACTATTGTGACACATGAACTTTTCCTAACATGTAAAGGGTCTTAGGGAAAGGCAATTCAACGAGAATAAGGGAAGCGAAGCACTTCTTTTTTTAGTTTTCTAAACACGTATGAGGGTAGGAATAAGTGTTTCAATGAGAGAAGAGTCTATTCGGATTTAAGATATAAAAAGTTTCGATAAGGAAGATAACTACGTTTTGTTGTAATTGGTGCGAAGTTTACGATTTTATTGGCTTCAATGACAGCTAAGTTTGCACCTTCTTTATTTTCAGTCGGGTAATAATTGACATTTCTATAAGTCGAAAAACTCAGAATAGTCATTATAATTCAATATTTTAGTATCTATACTTGCCTATTCACTATAATAGCCCACGTATAAGATTTTAAAATAAAGGGTTTTGAAATTCAACAATTCGAGTGTGAAGGTGGGGTTGAGGTTACGACAACTTATTGTGTGGGTTGACTTTGACTCGTAGGGTCATTGAAGAAACCACATGTAATGATTTTGTTTGGATATTAGCAACCTCCTCTCGCCAGATACACACGCATTACATTTATTTTTAAAACAATGGAAATGATTAAAAAGCTGCTTAAAAAAAAACTTCAAGTGTTTCAAGTTCAATACCCATTTGTAGCTTTTAGAGGCCACGTTTTCTCTCTAAAACTCTTTCGGTTTAAATTCCTATCTTATATCGCGTATGTTGATGGTCGCGTCTGTTCTGTTAGTTACGTCGATCAGAAAAAGCAGTAAACAAAAACTGTTTTTAATCATTTGCTATTTCACTGTCCCTCTAGCAGGAGAATAGCTCCCACCAGATAGTCAGGATGGTGGTCGTTATAGAAACAAGACCGATTTAGAATAAGGATTTAGAATAGCACGACCGATTTAGAATAGCACGAAGGGCGTTGCAGTGCAAAACGGTTACAATACGGCACACGTTAGATGTCTTTTTCCTAGAATCTCATGTGAAAATAAGGTTAGTCTCGATTTCATGGCAACGGAAAACACTAGACGTAGTGGTGAGAGCTATTCGTGTCACAGCCAGACAGTAAAATATTGGTGGTTTTAAAGTTTTCTGTGCAAGGGCTACGCTCGGGCCATACTGCACGCGGTAGCGTTTTAACTTCAACATCTACAGAAAAACCTCCCTTAATATTGAGCTTGGTCAGATGATGAGGCGCTGACTCTTGAGCTAGAACCTCTCTCTCCACAACCACCGTGACGTCAGCGATAAGGCATTGAGACTTATGGTACCAATACACTCTCGCCGAGACAAGACGAGCCGGTGCGAGTGCTAGAGTGTACTTGGTGAGCACGGCCAGGGCGGAAGATGCCGTGCGCCCCAAGTACACTCTTCTACTCGCACCGGCTCGTCTTATCTCGGCGAGAGTGTATTGGTACCATTAAATGGATTTAACGCGTAGCAGTCGCTGTTATTTTGCGCACCAGAGTTAGGCAATGCACTGGCTCGATCCTTCAACCTTCTGGTCATGAGACTTTACAAAATGTTGTACACTTTAATTTGGATAAGAAACAGCTACACCTTTCATTGGAACAAGGATCTTGTTTTGCACAACCACAGCGTACCTCTCTCTGGGGATGACAGATTAACTCTGTTTGGTACACTTACAGGAATCTAGCTTTTATTGAAATATCTTCTATCCAGTCGATTTCTTTTGCTAGTTCTTGTGAAGATGCTAATTGAGCAACTTGGATTCTGTAGTTCTGTTAGTTAAAAAAAAAATTCAACAAAATTTAAGTTTATAAAACATGTTCTTAGTCCAATTAGTGGTTCACAAAATTGTAACTAAAGAATCCTAATAAAATACGCTAAAATTGCAATGTTTACCCAGTAATGAAGATTCGATGCACTTCGAAAAGGCTGCAGGGTTTCTGCTCTATCAATATTCGTTAGTTAGAATCATCGGAAAAGCAAAACAAACAGCTTTACTTTTGATCAGCTAATAAAGGAAACTTTTTTCCTCGACTGTCAAGACAGGTGGCTACAGTGTTCAAATATTAGAATGGGGAAACAACTTCTGTCTGTAGTCGATATTTTATCACCTGAACTCATTCATGGTTTATTAACGTATCATGAGAGTAGATGCAAATTTTGGTCTATTTTCTATTAAACCACTTTCGTTAATTAATGATTCTAGGATTACTTTGGTATCCAGGGTTATAATTAAATATCACAATTTTAATTTTGTTTATAGCTAATAACGTAAAATATAGAGATCATGATTTATTTTTTTTGCGTGAGAGATATATGAGGCATTGCTGATACAAACAAAGAGCAAACTCAACTTCAGATTTAAAAAAAAAAGAAAAAAAAAAAAAATCATCATTCGAATCTAGACCCTTTACAGATTCTGCATGCATATTTTTCATGTTAAGTTCGCCCTTCCTTCCTTCTCAAAATACTCAGGGAAAAGTGCCAAGATGGAAAACCTTTCAAACGCGTTTTTCTGATTACCACCTTTTGTTGAGTTCGCCCATCGCACTCGCAACGCTTCATATAAGGAACGCAAATTGTAAACATTTTCAAATTAGAGTTAGTAAAAAATATGTAATGTGATGTTATTCAATAAATTTCGTTTTAAAAAATGTTATATGATGGTTCTTCGTCCTCAAGCCAAAAATATTAGAATTTTTTTTTCTACCACAAGAATCTTTTCTGTCGTGTAGGCCGCATTTGATCTGATAGGCTCAAGGTATTATGTTGCCTCATCCAGCCGAGTAGTTGTATATTAAATATTTGTTGTTTGTTTCGCAGGAACTTTTCTATTGTTTTTCTTTTTACATCTATGATAATAAAACAATCTGTCTGTCTGTGTATCTGATGTCTGTCTGTGGATCTATAGAAAGCTACTTAAAATTGGAGTAGAACTCTGAAATTTTCAAATGAAGTAAGCGTTGGCTTATGTGTCAATGAACTTTTCAACGAGCGAAACGAGCTCGATTTTGCATAGCGATGAACCTTCCTGCTAGCGAAACGCCAAAAACTGGGACTTATACATCAATGACGGAATTCCGCAATGTGGGGCCTCAGCTAGCTAAAATATTTCACATGGTAAAGTTTCATAGCGAAGCACAGGTATTCAGCAAGTCTATAATAATAAAATAAATGGTTGTGTATCTGTCTGTCTTTGGATCTATAGAAAACTACTTAAAATAGGCTTAGAGCTCTGAAATTTTTAATGTAAGTAGTTTTAACCTTCTAATTGTACCTATGACAAACAGAAGGTTAAAATTTTAATTAGTTATTTTATAATTAATTAAAAAAAAATTATCAATGACTTCTAATACGGCTACAGCTCTGAAATTTTCAATATAAGTAGTTTTAGCCTGCAATTGAATTTCTGAAAAACATAATGTTAACATTTTAATTAGTTATTTTTAATTAGTTTTCTTAATTAATTTTTTTTTATATAAAACGACTCTAATAGGGGTGAAATTTTAAACAAAAATTATTTTTTAACCTAGTCATTTAAACGCTAGTTATTTTTTTAACTAATTAATAAATATTTTCACAAAAAGCGACTTGTAATAAGCCTAGAGCTCTGAAAATTTCATATAGGTAGTTTTGGCCTTCCAATTTTGCTTTTTACAACCACGTGTTAAAATATTCTCAAAAGGGTGTTGCATTATTGTATTAACAAAGAAATATTTTTTGGTCCTCGGCAGGGGAGGGACTTCTAATATTAAGGGTTGACGTAGCAATTAATTTCTATTGAGTGAAGCGAGCTTATGGTTACGCAGTAATGAACCTTTCAGTGAGCGAAGCGAACCCATGCTTCTATACCATTGAACCTTTCAACGAGTTAACGAGTAAAGTAAGCCTTTGTTTATGTGTTAATAAACTTTTCAGCGAGTGAAGCGATCTTTGTCTGCGAACAATGGAACTTTTCAGCGAGAGAAGCGAGCTGTTTTTGTTACAATCAAACTTTTAGCAAACTAAGCGAACTTAGTTTTGCGTAGCAATGGACCTTTCTGTGAACTAAGCGAACCCATTCGCGAAGCACCAAAAGCTGAGGGCCAATACCACTGTGCTACCTGGGTTTATGAAAAAAATAGAGGTCGATTTTTTGGGCAATAATTATACATTTTACATTTCATAGATAAGAGAAAGTAAGAAGGCTATTTGTTAATTTTCGGGAATGGTTGCAGTAGCGCAACTTTTAGGATTCTAACTTGCCAATCTTACCATGTATTCAATCCGTGGTCGAATCCTTGCCTAGCTGCTTTACATTTTTCATTTCATAAAAACGGATCACTTACTAATTATTTAAATAGAAATTACTCAAATTAATCAAATCGATTCTATTTTTATTAAAATAAACCAGTTAAGAATTTTAAGTGGATTAAAAAAACCACTAGATTTTAGAAGTTCTGATCATATTTTTAATGAAAATTAAAATTCCACTTTAAAATGTACATGACAATAAAAGATACATTGTATAACTTGTTTAAAATGTAGAATAAAATTTTGCTAAACTCTCAAACATGAAAACCCAGCAATTGGAGTTAAATTCTCCATGTCTTGTGCTAAAAACCTCCCATTTTCTTTTATGAGTGAAAACTCCGGCAGTGGAGGAAAGGAGATGGTAGGTAAGATGGTAAATTTTTACGTTTTATTGTCGTTTTCGTTAGTTAGTTGTCCATAAGTGTCAAAATTTTCTATGTGGAGTAGTAGAGAAGGGGAGGCAGTGGTGGCTCGTGCACTACAGCCAGTAAAGCCGGGCTTCATCTAAATTTATTAGTTCAAAACTAAAAACTAAAATTATATATTTTACAATTTTTTCAAATAAATATTTAATTTCAAAGGTAAGAAGAAACACACACACACACACACACACACACACACACACACACACACACACACACACACACACACACACACACACACACACACACACACACACACACACACACACACACCAGTGGCGGATCCAGGATTTTCCTGAGGGAGGGGCGCAACAATTTGCCGTGCCTTAGTCAGGATGAAATTGAATATTTAAAAAAAGTTTTTTTTAAAGAAATCCAAGTAGTGTTCAAAAAATATATTTCAAGATCATCCATATCCATCGATTGACCCCCCCCCCCCCATCTCATTCATCACATCTCCGACTTGATAGCTTAGCGTAGGGTGGTTAACATTGTCCTTTTGTTTTTTCATCAACTTTTTTATTTAATAAAAAAATTGTATTCAAAATGTACCGTACATATTGAACATTTTAGCAAGCTACATTTCCGGAGGTATCGATTATACTGAAGAAATTACTATGAAAGCGGGAACTTACTACTTCTATTTGTGACTAACTAAGTATAAACCTTACATTATACTTGCATCAAACTGGGAAATCAATAATTGTACATCAAAATTTAACCTATTCATAAAATATTAATGCAGTGAGCTTAATAAGTAAAAATACGTAGTTTTACTGGATAATCCATAGCTACTCGAGTATTCTAAAGTATATAAGGAAAAATTGTTTTCCAAAGAGAATGTTTTACTAATAATTATAAGTAATATTTTTAATAAGGGAGATAATACTTTTTGCAAAACTGTTTGCAAGTCTATTTCTTGTAAAAAAAATTGGCATACCTTTCCACTGTGGTGTTGCAAAGGAAGATTTTTAATCTGAACTCAAACATGGCACTTATTTACAAGCCGAAACACAAGCACGAGCTAGAGCTGGACGAGTTCTTATGCAGTTTATAAACAACCTTCTTCCTTTCTATCAAAACTTTAAAGTTTAGCCAATTACCATGTCCAGCTGAATGAAGGTAGCAATTTCCGAGGAGGGAGATTAACCCAAATGGTCAACCTCTCATCCTCCTTCCCCCCCCCCCCCCTAGTTGGCGTTGAACATTACGCATGTGAGAGTCAAAATCTCTTCCTCTCAGCCGATAGAAAAAGGTATCTTTGGTCCTGAAGGACGGGAAGAATATTTATTGATAATTCGATCCCAGGAAACTTTTAACAGAAAGGGATGTGTTTTGAAGTGTCGTGAAGATGTCTTCAAGATCAAGGGGGTGGAGGTTTGAATGCTTGTACAGTCTTTCAACGTCCGTTTGAATGAGAAGGGGGAAGGCTATAAAAAGAACTTTGATTGAAAAATAAGTTTTTTGTTTTTCTGTTTTTTTCGGAAATTAGATGAAGGTCGAAATATGTTTGTAACGTGAACTTATTTTAAAAAATATATAGACTCAAGCTGAGGGTAGGGCGCGCGCCCCCCGGCTGGATCCGCCATTGTTATGCCGTAAGCATTATAATTACTTATAAAGTGCAATATTTCTTGCATTACTTCTGCAATAACGAAAAAAAAAAAAGTAGAAAAAAAAAAAGAATTTGAAAGTATGTCCAGGTGAATATTTGTACAAAACTTTTCAAATTATCGTAAAAAACATACAAATTTATTTTGTTAATTCATTCGTTTAATTTCGTATAGGGTTTGAAAGCGATATTTTTTTAAATAATTATTTCTGCTACTGTAGTGCTACTTTACACAGATAATACTACTTACAAAATTGTTTATAAATCTATTTTATGTAAAAAAACAAACAATTGGCATACCTTTCCAGTGTGGTACAAGAGAGGATTGTTAATCGAAATTCAAATATGACGCTTATTTACAAGCCGAAGCAGAAATTAGAGCTGGACAAGTTCTTATGCAGTTAATAAATAACCTTCCTCTTCCTTTCTTTCAAAAGTTTTAAGTTTAGCCTATTACCATGTCCAGTTGAATGGGGGTGGCCATTTTCGATAATAGTCCAACCTCTCATTATTTTTTTTTCCCTGGTTGGCGTTGGACATTACGCATGTGAGTCAAAATCTCTTCCTCCCACTCGACAGAAAAGGAATCGGGGTATCAGGGGTCCAAGATATCTTCAAGGTCAAGAGGGTGGAGGTTTGAATACTTGTACAGTCTTCCAACATCCGTTTGAATGGGAAGAGAGAAGGCTATAAATAGAACCTTGGTACAAAAATAAGCTTTTTTTTGTTGCTTTTTTCGGAAATTAGATGAAGGTTAAAATATAATTGTTGCGTGAACTTATTGAAAAAAAAAAAAAAATTATTATTAATATTTATTTCTGTAAATTGTAAAAAAAGACTCCACCTGAGGAGGGGGCGCGCGCCCCCCGCGCCCCCTGGCTGGATCCGCCATTGACACACACACACACACCACGATAAACAGCAATCTGATTCTTGCCTGAATACTCAATTCACGAGAAAAAAAACCGATGCCAATCAAAGAGATATTCCTCCGAACAGCAGTCGCGTGTGTTCCTGAAACAAGTTTCGGGCTGCGACGTTGCCATGAAACCAATGGAAAGCAATATAGCCTTCCCTTCACGTAATGTATAACGGGGCTGCCAGATTAGGAATTTTTTAACTTTCTAACTTGTTGCCCTTAAGAATTCGATGAGCTGATTGGTTCTGCTTGAAAATCAGCATGGGTGAAAGTGAACGGTTTTAAAAAAAAAATCCCTTCAAATCGAATATCATTTTGAAGCATGGAGGGGCACAGACACCTTTTTCTAACCCTACATAAAAGAAAAAACAAGGTATGAACTTTTTCCTTGTTTATTTACAAAAATTGTTTGTTGGCCATGTTTGATTGTCAGAAAATTAAAAGGAGTGTTTGGAATAGTTGCTGAATAGTGGATTAAACAAAAAGGTTGCTCTTTGAATAGACGCTTCATGCAATTACTTATCAAAGTGGTATTGTTTTTAAGTAAACAAGAACTTACATTTAGAGGCCAAAATGAGAGATGTTTATGTTTTTTTTTTAATCAAAACTATACAGAATGATTTGATTAATGGTTTTTATTTGATAATGTTTTGTTATAAATGTTATTATTTTGTATAAATTGAAACGAAATTTCGATTTGAGTATTGAAGAATTTGCGTTCATTTTTTGTGAAATATCACAAAAATAGGTTAAATGTTTTTAACTAGTTTTTCTGTTATAAAATAATATCTAGATGGAATTTTTACAAGATAATGGTATTATCTGAAGGGTAGCGAATTATTTTGTTAGTTTGTAGCACCTGAAAATAAATTTTAATATTGTAAACGCATTATCTAAAAAATCGTGTTTTTGTAAAGTGAAACTTCATTTAAACAGTGATAACTTAAGTTTGATACAATCTTTTGAAAAATGATTTGAGAATTAAAATCTGCATTAACTATTAGATGTTTTGAGCCTCAGTCAAATTTCTAGGAACAGAAAATGAATTTTGCTAGATTTTTAAATGTATAAGTTTTTTTTTAAAATTTACGATTTTTTCTACTTTCATTGTTAAAAAAATTCTATTAAAAAAACAATATATTCTAGAAACTAGATGGAGGTTCACAACATTAAGAATGATATTACGGATAGTTTTCAACCATTAATTTCTTTTCTCGGCCCCATAAAACTCGAGTAATTGTTCGAAAATAGGCTAATTATAACGATAATGACGAGTTAATTAACTTTTGAATAAAACTGACATTTTTTTCAAGTAAACATTATTACTAATTATGTACTTTTATGCGCAAAAAATCCAATTTTTAGCATGATAAATTTAAAAAAAAAGTTCGAGTGTGATTGTACATATGGAATTGGAAAGTATGAAGTGTGTGTTTGATTGGGGGAGGTGGGGGGAGGGGATGTTGGGAAGTTGCATGTTTCCGCCTGCAGTAACATTTTCAACCACGGGTCACCACTGGAGGAGGGAACGCCAATAACAAAAGTTTAAATACATCACAATAAAAAACACTAAATCAAAAAATGGAGAGGAAATGCCCCCTATCTTGTTTCCCCTAATAGTTTCTAATTGTCATCCGAGGGAAAATGCTTGAAGATTCACCAGCTTACTGGTTTTGGAATTAACCAGGAATTCAAAATATATTTTACATTTAAATTTTTTTTTAATATTCAAAATACAATTGTATCATAAAAAGTAATAATAGGGCCTTTTGAAAATGTTTTTTTTTTTACTAAAATAGAAATAAATCATGATGAATCTGAAAAAATGCAGCATGTAGCATATAACTGAAACAAGTCGGATTGTACACTCCCAGAGTGCTCTTCGTTTATACTTCAACTTTTAATCGATTACGCCTGTTTCTTTCTTCAATTCTGAAATATATCTGAATGAGCGATTTGAAAGAACCTTCGACCATACGCTGCCTCAACCAATCAACTGAGCCCACGAGTGGTTACGTATCGTATATACCCTGACCGTTCACTGTTGCTACTGCTTTGCCACGTTTGACTTTTCCCTTCGGCTGCGGCATTGGTGTTTTCAGTGTCAAGTTGAACTTTTCTGCCGGCTTTGGACTTAAAACTCAAAAATGTATGTAAAACTATTAACTGTAGCGTTATGCTTTTCGGTAAGTATAGCTGTCGAAATTAAAAAGGAAAACAGTGTTTTAGTTTTGACGAAAGACAATTTTGAAGAAGCGACCAAAAACAAAAACATTCTCGTCGAATTTTGTAAGTACAACATTCGTGATTTTATCAACTGTATTTTTGCTATGATATTTTCATATTTAACTGGTCCAGTTTTGCTCTTGGTAGTTTTATTTCGAAATTTACCGTGTTAGAAATTCTTTTCTTTAGATTGAGCCGGCGTGATGTGTTAGTTATCAGTTTGAAAATCAGTATGTCGTGGATGTGTGGCATCTTCATTTACTTTGTTGTCTGCCATAAAATTTTTATTGAGGAAGTTTTAATGTATGTCTGGGAAAATTGTTCTCCTGTCAAACTTGTTTCTTTAAGGTAACTGATATTGTTTTCGACTTAAACAGTTAAAATATTGCTAGATTCTTCCTTTTGTTTCGGTAAATTTAAGGCAGAAAATGTAAATCGTGTTCTTAGCATCTGTAGATTTATTCGATCTTTTTACTTGATCAGGTGCATATTCAAAATTGTTTTTTTGTGTTTTTTCTTTCTAAAATTATATCTCTAAATTAATTTTTCCGAACCTTTACGGTATCACATTGAAAGGTTTTTATTTATTCTATATTTTTAAAGATAATCTCTTTAAGAAGTTTTTTTATTAAGTCATGTTGCATATTGTAAAATATCTTTTAGATGCCCCATGGTGTGGACACTGCAAAGCCCTTGAGCCCGAATATGCCAAAGCCGCAGAAACTCTGGACAAGGAAAAGTCCGAGTTGCTCCTCGGTAAGGTGGATGCTACTGCTGAAACTGAGTTAGCCGAACAACATAAAGTCAGTGGATACCCAACCATAAAATTCTTTAAAGAAGGCAGTGTATTTGAATACACAGGTAAAATATGATTTTGTTTTGAATAATGAAATAGCAGTTAAGTATTAGTTCTCTGTATGATCATAATGTTACAGTTCACTATGTAAAGTTCTAAAAACTTGCCCTAATGGGATGTACTATGCAATAACTAATTTATCCAAATCAAATTAATTTTTTTTTTTTTTTCATACAGAAAATGTAGTTCAAAATTTTTTGTCATTTTAAAATGTTATCAAACACTGATTTTGCTGTATTTTCTTAACTATTGAGCTAAATTTGTGTTTTAAAGAGACTTATATTTCGATTTCCAGTGTTCATACTTTCTAAAATTTGCTTTGTGAACTAGTAAATGTAACAGATTGCAGAATCTAATTATGGGAGAAAAAAGCATGTGACGTCCAGCCTCCATTTAGAAAAAATATTTGCAAATGTTCATTTAATACAAATTTGAGGTGAAACAGTTTTGTATTTTTCAAAAGAAATAATGGGTTGGGTGCATAATTTTATTCTATTTTCCCTGGGAGCTTAATATCTAAATTGGACCTTGAGTGATTGTGAAATATGGTCTCGTTATTGTTAGTTTTCCTAATGGTAGTTTCCCAGGTTTTCTAATATTTGAAAATCTTGAAGCAGGTCTTACAATACTACGTGGAAAGCTTTCTCCATTTAAAATTTGGATTAATTTGTATCCCAGATGTTTTGGTGTTAGTCTTGTATAGCTTTTGAACCATAAAAAGTTGAAAGTAACCAATCACATTTCATATTAAGTTATTACTTGATGTATACTGCAACTTTCAGAAATAGCAAATTTAAGTACATGTGAGTAGCTGGTAGTATTAGGAAAATGTGATGCCTTTGTTGAATGATGGATTGAATTTGATAAGTATAAAAATAAGTAGTTTTATTCTATAATTCATAAAAATAATTGAATAGAGTAATTTTCTATATAATACAAAGTAAACTGCTTGTATATTTTAGTTTTTAGATTGTTTGACTAAATTGTTTTCTGCCCTCTTTTAATTCTGTTGATGTTTAGGCGGTCGAACTGCGGACGAAATCATCAGGTGGTTGAAGAAAAAGACAGGACCACCTGCTCTGGATCTGACATCCGTTGACGCAGCAAAATCCTTCATTGATGGCTCAGAGGTTGTTGTTGTGGGATTCTTTAAAGACCAAGATAGTGCAGAAGCAAAGGCATTCAAGAATGTTGCTTACGAAATGGATGACTTTGTTTTCGGTATCACTTCAGATGATGCTGTATATTCTGAACTTAAGGCAACCAAAGATGGTGTTACTCTTTTCAAGAAGGTTTGTTTTATTATTTTCGATGCACTTGTTCTTAACTTTGTGATCATGCATTAAATTTTAACCAATAAACACTCTTTTAGTTCGATGAAGGACGAAATGATTATGATGGAGATTTGACCAAAGACACTGATATTAAGAAGTTCATCAAGTCAAACAGTCTGCCATTAGTTGTTGAATTTAGCCATGTGGTATGTATTGTATTGATATTGTATAATTTTTCTGTTTTAAAAATTATTAAAATGTTGTTCATTAAGGGTCATACAAAAGTATCTAAATAATTTGTGCTTTTATCTTGTTGAAAATCGTACAAAGCATGTTAACCTTTAAAAAAATTCTTAACATTTTACATTTTTCTTGTACTGTACGAGTAAAGTAATTTGATAATAATCTTTACTCTATCCCAGTGATTCTCAACATTTTTTTTTTGTTGCGGCACACTTTTAACGATTTCAAAATTTGGCGGCACACAAAGAAAAAGATAAGCTTAAAAGTTGTTTACTTAATAATAATTTGGAATGTAAAATAAAATAATATAATATGTGCTACAAAAACAACAGCACGTTTATTAAGGGATTTATTACAAATGAATAATAAGAATACTTTTAATGAGAAATTTGAGCTTGATGTTTTTTGACAATTTCATTTATGTTTGGTTGTAAAAATGACAATTCTACTCTCATATCGTCTTCTACATTTAATAGTCTCTATCTTTTTTTTCATCTTTATGTTGGTTAATACTGAAAATACAAATTCACACAAATAAGATGTAGAAAATTGTAATAATATTTTTAAAGCTTTTTTGGCTATCGTGGGATAATCGCATCTAATGTTAATCCAAAATTGATTCTTCTGAATATTTTAAAATTAAATCTCAATTATCAGAAAGCGAAATTAGTTCTTCCTTTTCATTCAAAGTTAATTCAAATACAGAAGTATTCGTTATCACAAATGGATTGCGAACCCAATCAAATTTTTTTATATCTAAATTTGAGATATAATGAATAATTCTCTCCTCTAATGTTGTCAAATGGTCAATAACAATTTTGCGTAGAAATCTAATCCGAAAGTGGCGAAGTGATCTTTGAAATCACTTGCGGAATTCGTGGGAAAGAAAGTCTCGTCGATGTGCTTTCCAAACATCAGACAACAAGACGCACACTCATACACCTGCAGGGGGCTGTATGTAAAAAATAGGTCAAAAACAAGACACAGAGAAATACGTAACGAAGTGGTGAAAGTGAAAAATCTTCGTTACAATATATATATGTATATATGTACTTTAATTTAAACTTTATTCGTAATTAAAAAGAGCACTATAATGTTTACTATATACATTTCTAAAATTTGGCGGCACACAAAAGTGCCACGGCATAGTGGTTGAGAATCACTGCTCTATCCTTTGAATTTATTTTTTTGCTTGGAATCCTATGTTATACCTTTTAAATTTATTTCATGTATTTTTTTCTTTATTTGCTGTTATTTAGACCTACATTTTGCTTAACTTATTTCTTTTTGCAATTTAAAAATGCTTGAAATAAATATTTTTAAAAAATGACCTAATTTAGACTGCCCAGAAAATCTTTGGTGGGGAAATCAAGATCCACAATCTGCTGTTCATCAGCAAGGGTTCCTCAGACTATGAAAGCAAAGTCGAAGTCTTCCGAAAAGTGGCCAAGGAATTCAAAGGCAAAGTTTTGTTTGTTACCATTGATACTGACGATGCAGATCACGAAAGGATAATGGAATTCTTCGGACTAACTAAAGAGGAGACTCCCACCATGAGAGTGATCCGACTTGAAGATGAAATGACTAAGTTTAAGCCTCAAACAAACGACATTGATGAGAGTTCAGTCAGAGATTTTGTAACTGGTGTTCTGGAGGGCAAGATTAAGGTAATACTCTTTGTATTATAATATTACAATTGAAACATTTGACACTTAGCTTTTGAATATTAGGATAACTTTAATGGGAACAGTTGAGAATGTCCCATAACTTTAAAGAATTTATTCTAGATTGGTTTTTATAGTTAACATATGAATTGGAAGGCTGAAATTGTGGGTGGGCCGAGTTGAATTTTGTAGCTATCAATATGTAATGCAGTTGGACGAGCTTAGTCTTGGCATAGTCTCTTAGCTCTCTGTAGGGGAGTTCCACTCTTGTAAAATAAAATAATTTAAATTGACTAATTCTAAAATGTCAATATTGACTTAACATTTATCATGATTGATATTGATGTAGTAGAATGCTAAAGAATATGTGTTATTGGCTTAAATTATATTGACAAATAAAAATGCATTGTATTTTGAGAATTTTGTTGACTATTTTTCTTATTTTTTATGTTATAAAATATTTTGGTATCATTGCCAGAAATGTGTCGCATCATTTGAAATGTTGAAATATGAAGATTTTAGTTATTAAAATTGGTAATTTAATGTTTAGTGTTATTATGATGTAAGCTTGTGTTTTATTCATCGGTAGAAAATTTCTCAATGTTAAAAATTGTTAGTTTTTGAAAAATTCAAATTGAATTTTTGTGGCAATTTGAATTGCTTCAATGTTGGGTTGCAAAAACTGTTCGATCAATTTTGGCTATTTCTTTTTTATACTCTTCTCGGTTTGATAAGAAGTGCCTTTTGTATGGATTCAATGTATAAAATTTTAGGAGTATGTAAGATTTACTTATTTTTAAATTAAATTGCATGTTTATCATTCTGAAAACACTTTAATTTTGGGTTTTCTAACTCGGTTAAAATGTGTTTTCGTAGCTTTCATTTTTTAAGATAATGTTTTAACACATCAAGGTGCCTGGTTGGTTTTGAACGATGTACTTTCTGGTCATTAGCCTACCACCTTAATGACTGCTAAAATTTCTCCCAAGATAACAAATGTTATTTTTTTAAAGTAAAAGTTATTTTGAAATATACTGTATTTAAAATGAATTGTGTGTGAACACTCTAATTTAATAGAGATTACTCTATTCTCAGCAACATTTACTATCTGAGGATGTTCCTGAAGGATGGGACAAGGAACCTGTTAAAGTTCTAGTAGGAAAGAATTTTGATGAAGTGGCCTTTGATAAATCTAAGAATGTCTTGGTTGAATTTTGTAAGTTTATTTTTTAAATCTTAAGTAAAAATGTCTGTTAATCTTTATATTGCTTTAATAATTAGCATTTGTATTTAAGTTAATGGAACGTTTAAAGTATTTTATCCTTAGTTGAACTTGTATAAAACATTTTAATTGATTTGAGCTATTTTCTAACACTAAAAGTAAAATTATGTTTGATATAAATACTATAATTTTTACTTAAGAATAAAATCTTTCACAGTTTAATGACATTTTCTTTTTAAAAATTGTTTTGCAAATGAAAGCTTTTAAAAATTTGGATTTAAAAAAATGTAACATTTATTACGTTCTTGTTAGGATTTATGTAATATTGAAATCTAATTAGCACGAAACATCTTGCGAAAGCCGATTTTTGTCGACAATATGGAGATTTTTTTTTTCTAATCTTGGAAGGATTTGCATAAGTTTACAAGTAATTATGCTAGTTTTAAAAAGAGTAGCCATTATAAATTTTGATTATAGACTAGGTAAATTACAGTAAACATGTTTTTTTAATTGTTTTTGTGAACTATATAATTCTAACTTGTGTATTGTATAGTTTATGCTGATTATAATCGGTGTATTAATTTAAATTTTCAGATGCACCGTGGTGTGGTCACTGCAAGCAGTTAGCACCCATCTATGATGAGCTTGGTCAGAAATACAAGGATAGCTCTGACGTGGTTATTGCCAAGATAGATTCCACTGCAAATGAATTGGAGCATACTAAAATTCAAAGCTATCCCACAATAAAGCTGTACAAAAAAGGCACAAATGAAGTGAGCGTTTTCAGTATTTCGTCGTAATACATAAATTTGAAATGTTGCATTCTAATCTGGTAGATAAGTTGATCAAAAAAAAATATTGGTTTCTTGATGGTTACTAGATATTTCACTAGTGTAATTTTAACTTCCTTACTATTCTAGTAAATTGAAATAGCCTTGCATAACAATGTACATTTAGCTCTTCATTAATCTTTCTTTACTAATTAATATTTTAATTTACTATTGTGTTCAAAAACATTTTTAAACAAGTTTGGAAAATAAATCTGCCACGATTAATTATATGTAAGAATTTGGGAGATTTAGTAGCCATTTTAAGAATTTCATGTAAAGTGTCGAAGTTGATAAATCCTGTCCTGATAGTCTAATTCATTCATGAAATCTTACTGTATTTGTTAAATTTAATTTGTGTAACAAATAGAGAGGTGGCATTGAAATTTTCAACAACAAAAATTTAACATTTGATTCTAGTAGAATTGAATTTTTAGAGTTTTCTATTATGTCACTTTGAAATATGCGATTTGGTTTAAAGAAATATATTTAATCTAGTTGCTTAGACTTATAGTAAGAAATTTTTTTTTTCCGTCTGTGTAATCGCCTCAACATATTTTTTTTTCTTTCAATTTTTACAAATGACAATTATTTTTGCTGTTTAATCAGTCTAACTGGGATTGATTAATAGTTTTAGAATCCATAAAGACCTAAATGGGAATAATTTTACTCTAGAAGCATTCCTATAATTGTTGCACAACTACTAAATATGGAAGCAAAAATCTCATTTGTAGTAGGATTTTCATTGTTAATGTCAAACAAAACTTTTATGTTTCAAATGTTCGTAGTTTTTGCAAAACCATTCAAGTGACAAAGTATTTGTGCTCAAGCATTATTTTCTATTATAGCTGTAGTTTCATTAATCCAAATATCAACGATCAGTTAAATAGTTTACTGTTTGGAATTGATTCTTATTCTTCAACGAAAAAATTTAAGTTTTGAAAAGAAAATGGATAGAACAGTAATTATTGCATTTAAATTTTTTTTTTTGTAAAACTGCAAAATGTGGAAATATTACCTTTGAATATTTCATTTCAAATTCTTTGCAAATTTTGTTCTTAATTTATGTTGATAAACTTCAGATTTTAATCATTACAGCACAATAGCACTTGTAAAATTTTAAAAGCACTCCGAATTCATAGTTTAAAAAATTCTCTAAAGCTTTGGAAGATGTAAATTCTCTAAATAACTGATTTTTATGAAATTATTTATAACCAAATAGCTTTGTAATTTTTATTTTATTTAAAATAAAAAAGAACCAACATCCCAAAATGAAAAACAAAACTTTTTAGATAGAAGCAAAAATGATTACTATTTTGAATGTGTTTGTATCCAGTTTTCTATTAAATTAAAAGATGGATAGCTACAGCCTGAAATTGATGTGTATTTTGTAAGCATTACCTACTTGTTTCTTAGGTGGTTGAGTATAATGGTGAACGTACTCTTGAGGGAATTAACAAATTCATCGAGACAGATGGAGAGTATGGAAAAGCTGCTCCTGATGAGGTAAATTGTTATTTTTGTGAACACTTTTCTAACTTGAGTGTTTTTACTTCTGTGTAGGTGATAGATTTCAATGGAGAACGCACATTTGAAGGCATTCGCAGGTTTATTGACACTGATGGTGTAGATGGTGCTGCAGTTAAGGAAGAGGTCAGCTATACTAACAATTTCTTTTTTCCACTAATTAAACTGTTATGATCAATGGCCTGTGTTTGGTTTTGGCTTGTGGATTTACTTAAGTTCTATTTAGTTTAGAAAACGTATTGTTTCAATATGATTATCAATATTTCTACTTGATTATTATTCCAGCATTCAGTCATTTTCAGGGATAATTAGTTTTCAAAGCTTAAAGTGGTAAAAAGTTTGTTCAAAATATATTTGTATTGTTAATTACAAAATATGAAATTTGTAAAATCTGGTACTTTTAAAGTTAAATTTATTGCAAGGTATTTGCGTTTAATACTTTTTTGAACTTATGTTTGAAGATCAATGGATATTTACTGGATTAGTTTTGAATAATGAAAATACCAAATCTTTTTTAACTTAAAAAAATTAAACCTAAGCCTGTTCTATTATAAATTTGTTAACTTAAATCTAGATCAGTTAAAAGTATTTTAATAATTTTTTAATCCTAAGGAAAGGTCTTGTGAGATGATTATTACATTGATAAAAGTCTAACTTTGGTTAAGATAAAATTACATATTTTTCTCATGGATAAAAAAAAGTTTTATCTAATTTTTAAAAGTGTATTAGAATGAACTAGCCACAACTTTTGCAGCAACCTTGAATGGCAATTTAATTTTAATTTCCGTTGTTAGTTATGAAGTATAATCTTGCAGGCCATGGTCATAAAGTTTTTGGTGTTGGTCTTAATTATTTAATATAATTCTTGCATGCTTTCTATATAGTTATCTATAATCTTTACAAAGTATCCAAATTAAATTGTTTATTTTTCCTTAAATTTGCATGATTCTATTTCTTATAATTTAACATTAAATTCTTTAAAAAAAATTTAAATAACTTTGTAAAATCACAAGTAGAATTCGTTATCCTAACTCTTTCTTCCATAATAATAAAAAATGAATATTTTTTCATATTTGTTTGAATATTTTTAGTATTTTATTTTTAAGGGAGTATGGATTTTTTTTTGCTTCTTATATTGCATGCCAAGTTTACTTATTAACTGCCCTGTTATAATCTAGTGTGGTTCGTTATGACTTGTATCTTATAATGTACAGACGACATGTTTTAGCTGGAGAATTTTTTATTCAACTTTTTTTGTGAGAATGTTGTATACTAATATATAATTGCATTCTCAAACTTATAGTAAAATGCCAACATGCATTTGAAGTTCTGAATTATGTAGCTTATTAAATGCTGAAGTGGATTATTCTTAAAAATGAAATACTTTCAAAATGTTAAAATAAGTTTATGTTATTTGTAAAATTCACTGCTGCTTAAATTCTATTGTATGTACTTTATTGTTATTCATACAAACCACTAATATAACAGAGTTCTTCTCACAATCATTGAAAGTCATTAAAAGTGCTTAATATTTTTGAACTTGTTTTCAAGGCCTTGAAAATGTCTAGAGGTGTTTAAAAGTCATTGAAAATGCTTAGAGGTCCTAAAAGTACTTAATTTTTACGAATACTGTGTGCTCAACTGCAAAAGTTATAAAAATATAACTCAGACTTGCTGTCCCTGCATGATCACACAGCTTTACTGCATAGTATCAGAATTCTCTGACATATTTGTATTACGCATCCACCAACTTGTAACTTTTTTGGTAGAATATACTTTATAACCAATGAAGAATGGTTAATCCTGTACATCATTAAAAAGAATATCAATATTTTTACTCGATATTAACCATTGGATAACTAAACTTAAATCAGTATTTATTCTGTAACTAATCATTCGACTCGTAGACTACTAATTAAAAACTAGTATATTTTCATATTTCCTTTATTTCAAACAAATTAGTGTATCTTAAGAGGAGTATCGTAATATTTCAATTATAAATTATAAAGGTGGTAAAAATAATCATTTACAATATTGCAGTTGTTAAAAGTGCAATAGGAAGATCTTGAATTTTCAAAACTGGCAGGGGTGGGTAGTCTATTTAAGGATGTGTAGTTGTCTAGAATTAAAATGTTAATATTAAAAGTGAGTTTAATAAAATTACTTTTAACCCTTGGTTAGTCGCACAGTTAACAAATGTCCTCCTTAGTCAACAGGGTTCCCATGGTCATTGAAAGTCATTAAAAGTGCTTAATATTTTTGAACTAGTTTTCAAGGCCTTGAAAGTGCTTGAAAATGCTTAGAGGTGCTTAAAAGTCCTTGAAAATGCTTAGAGGTCCTTAAAAGTCCTTAATTTTTGCAGATGTTGTCCAACTGCAAAATTTATAAAAATTTCAAGTCGGACTTGCTATTTCTGCGTGACTGCCACTTATCTGCACCGTATCGGAATTTTCCGACGTATTTGTATTATGCATACACCAATTTGTAACTCTTTTGGTAGAATATACTTTATTAAAAATTTATATATCGACATAATGCCTGAAAACAAATTTTCAAAGGTCCTTAAAAACATTAATTAGGTCCTTAAAAGTCATTGATTTTCATTCTGTGATTTGAGTGGGAACCCTGGTCAATTTCTCAACAGGATGTTAGCCCATGATCAAAGCCATCTTGTGTTTTTTCCCCCCAAGTGATTTTAGAAATATTTTTGAATTTTACTTTACCTTGTTTAATAACGTTGTGTGTTTTTAATTAAATACCCATGGAAATTTCAAATTGTTGAGAAAAACTAAATTTGAATTGGATATGCTTTGCATGCAGCGATTTAGAAATGTATAGCAATCTACTAATTTTTGACGTGTTTTTATCTTTATGGAATCTATCATTACCGTGATACACAATTGTATTTTGAATGTATAAAATGTTTTTTCTGGAAATTTTTGCATTTTGAATGTTTTAAGAAAGAGTTTTCTAGAATTTATTTTTATTTTAAATCATTTTAGGAAGAGGATGAGGAGGAAGAGAAAGATGACGATCAGGCAAAACGTGATGAGCTGTAAGCTTTGTTACCACTTAAGAGTCATCCATTTCATATTCCTCATAACACATTGTGTACCAAAGTCAGCTGTAAACTCATTCCTTCATTGACGCCAATGGCTGGTATCCAGGGGTTGTAACAAATCAAGAACATTCTTTCAGATTCTGTGCTGAATTAATCAACTTCAATAAAGAAATTTGTTTTATAAATTGTTCTTTTTTTTACTAATGTTTTGTTAAATCTGTTGTTGCCACCTAATTTTTTACTTACCTGGTGCTTGTATTCAAAGACAAAGTAAAAACAATGTTTTCCAAGTTTTTATTGATTTTTTGTGAATGCTTTGAAAGAAAATTAAATGAATGTTTCTTGTTGTGATTAGTTTTTATGAAAATTGTCTGAGTGAACACTTCCCAGGACATGAAAATCTTTCCTACATGTAAAAAATTTGTATTTTGAATGTACTTTTTGTAGGTCAGAAAGAGATTTTAAAGTAATACAGAAATAAGGAAAAAATAGCTGCAGACGCATTTTTTTTAATTTATACAAGACATGCAATTTTTTTTTGTATTTTGACAAGTGTCCCTTAAAATTTGGAAATGGAATTATAGCACAAATGTGCATTTCTAAAAATATTATAAAAGTGTTCATCTTATAACAAATCAAGCAATTTATTTCACTAGAGGAAAATTGCTATAACTCTTTTACATATGCCAAAAAAAAAAAAAAAAAAAATGCTGCACATGCGTTTAAGCGTGGGTTATTGACCATTTGTTAAGATTTTGACCAAGAAAATGTAGGCAACTGTTTTTAGCGTCTTGTGGTTGAATAATGACTCGTAAATAGAAAGGACTTGAATTTGCAAATAACAAATCAAAATATAGTTTTTACAATGGGAGAATCTAGTGAAAGTTGATATGAAAAGTAACTTTTCAGTACCTTCCAACTTGTATAGGTTAGCCGTACAATGCACGGATTTCAAACGGTACACAATTTTGGAAAAGCGAAATTTTGCTTTTCATATGGATAAATATTCATACGGATATTTGTAGCCACTGAAAACTAAAATGATCTTAACCATTAACTTTTTTTGTGTTTGATTAATTGCATTTGTTTTAAAGCTTTAGTATCAGGATGAAACTCTGTCTCTTTCTTTTCAATAATTATTTAAGTTTTCGGCACTACAGTTTGTAAATCTTTCAAAAACTTAAGAGCGAAAAACAATCTTTTTCTTACAAAATTTTATGCTGCTTCTTTTCCTCACTTAGTTTTGGCGTAGTTTAGTCATTCTTTGCTCTTGTGTCATTAAGATTCATAGTACCAACCTCAATTGGTTTAGATTATGTTTAAGGCGAACATTTGCGCATCGGCTTGCAAGCAGATCTAGCAAGTTTTCGAAAAAATCTGTAGGTTGTGGCAACACTCGCCCTTTTTATAGGAAATTTGATAGCTATTCAATGGTGCAAGTAAAAAAATCTCCCATTTTAGACCAGTTTTCCTTGATGAAGAATTTAGGTTTTATTGTAGACTTGAGATTTCCTTTTGGTATTTAAATCGTAGGAGGAGAGATATATAATGTCGATAAATTTGTAATTTATGGATCTATTCCTAGTTATGGGTACCATTTGCCAGATCGGAAAATATTCTTGAATTTGTCTATTTTGATTCATATAATGCAGTGTTTGTAATTTATGGATATGAAAACAATAAACTTCTTTTCTTAATGCGGTCGCCACTACTGATGCAGCATCATCTATTGCTAGAAATTATAAGATGACCTCTAAAAAATTAAAAGGGCATTAAAAAAACTTTTCACTTTTTAAAAGCTGTACGAACCCCTTTGCAAGAAGTGATCAAATCTCGACGGCGATCTTCAGAAGTTTATCTAAGTAAATTGGCTTGACGACGATTGTGAGTGGCGTCGGTTTTTTGTGTGACGTGGGAGTTTCTTTTCTCATTCGAGACGCCATTGCAGTTGGTTTCCCCTTGAAAAGACTATCTTATGAAGACAATGCCCTGGAATAATTCAACAGGGCTCTCACGGTCATTGAAATCACTTAATAGTTTTGAACTTGTTTTTAAGGTTTTGAAAATGTTTAGAGGTCCTTAAAAGTCCTTAATTTTTGTTGTGTACCCAACTGCAAAAATTATAAAATAACAACTCGGACTTGCTAACCTCGCATGACCGCCACTTATCTGCACCGTATCGGAATTCTCTAACATATTTGTATTACGCATGCGCCAACTTGTAACTTTTTGGTAGACTATACTTCATTAAAAAATTTGTGTGCAGACATGGTGCCTGAAAACAAATTTTCAAAGGTCCTTAAAAACATTACGTCCTTAAAAGTCATTTATTTTCATTCTGTGATTTGAGTAGGAACCCTGTTTGATGACCTCGTAGAAGGCATTCAATCCTTCACACACATGTTTGATTCAACAATGTTTCAACGCTGTCCTCTTGTTGATTTTATTCCCGAAAATTTCAAATACAATCAATCTATAGCCTCCTATTTCTATTAATAACATAAAACAGATCTTGAAGAGGCCCGATGTGTTATGAATTTCTAACAAAAGATGGGATCACTACTTTTTTATTGACGAACTTAAGTAAGGATATCCGATTGTGAGGTTTACGATTTTATCTCTCGCATGCCAATGGTCTGAATTCGAGTCTTGGTTGGTTTATGCTTGTTGAATGCCAAGTTAAGCTGGAGGTTTTGGAAGAAGTTTGTCGTAAGAATTAAACCAAACTGAGCAATGTTGAGTTCTGTGGCTAAATTTGTTTCCTTACTGGTTATTTACCTTGCCTTAGGCTAAGAAACAATTTTGGCTTTTTTGCAAGTAGTTAAAATGAATTAATTGATTGAAGAAGTGTTATTGTTTGGTTAAACTGAAATTTTTGCTTCAAGTGGCTCAGAAGTGTCTTATTCGACGGATACAAGGTATTTAATTAACTCTTTATTTAAAGTGTTTATTTTGATGTCTTTATAATTATGGAATTTTATGTAATCTATATTTATGGAATTCTGTTGTTTAAAAAACCGAAAGCACTCATCTAGCGAATTATAACGCTCAATATGTGGAAATTTAGCTCAATGAGCGTTTTCTGTCTTTGAATTCATGATAAAAAATAAAAAAAAAAATACACGTGTTTTCAGAAACTAGTTAATAGGTTTTATTATTGAAGCTTTTTCAGAAGATAATTTATTGTTAGTGCGCTAGAAAGCAATGGCACGCATTTTTGTTTTCTATATTAAGTGTTGGAAGTGCATGGTACAGTACGCAAAAAAAAAACAGAACGATGGCTATATCTTCGGTTCTAATTATCGTAGAATCTTACGGTTTGCACCAAAATGTTTTGCTTACGATTTTCTATATATCTGATGCAATATTTTTTCTTGAGGGACCGTTTACTAAGTAAAAGTAACGCTATCTTCGAAAATTTCAATACGAACCCTTATTTTTTATCATTACATTCGATTCAGAACACATCATTTACAATATATACCAAATTTCAATGCATTATGTTGAAAAACACGTCACTTATGAGCGAAAATATTTCGACCATTTTTTGACCGATCTTCAGGGAGAATTTCCATAAAACGAAAGGTATTTTTAAGATTCTTCTTCACAGCGGGAGAAATCGAAAGGTCAATGTGGCGCGTTTCACGAAGATTAAAAAATACAAGTATTAGTCTAAAATTGCATAGAAACTACTTGGATTTATAGTGTCATGTTTAAGATTAATACAAAAATAGCAAGTAAACAAAAAAGTAACATAATTTATTTACAAAGTTAAAGATGTGCATTCTTCACAGGAAATAAATAAAATATCGAAAACTGTAATTGCAGAAATATAACGAATACTACTGACAATTAGAATATTAATAAATATTAAATGTAGGCATTAGTAAACAGTATTTAGCAAAGCATGAATATTTTACAGAAATATTTCACTATAAACACAAATGTAACTAGATCGTTGAAATTATTTATAAAATGAAAAAGTCACATGATTCAGTAAAATTTTTAAAGGATAACTTATTGAAATTGCTTAAAAAATTTTGTTTTAAATAAATGGAATTTAAGAAGGCAAATTTAATAAAAAAAAAAAAAAATTGATAGTTTACAGAAAAAATAATTAATAATTTAAAAAACTAAAAAACACGCTTTAATAGAAAATCAAACTAAAAAGTAGAAAATAATCAATAGATTAAAAAACTAAGAAACACGCTTTAATAGAAAAGTGAACTAAAAAGTAGAAGATAATTTTAAATAAGTTTGAAATAAGAATAGAGTGATTAACAAGAAATATTTATTTTATCGTACAAAAGCGTGGGGTGCTTTTTAAGATATTTTCATAATGGCTCTACTTTTACCAATATCTGTCATTAAATATTTACAAAAATTGACATCAAGCATCCCACGCTTTTTCACGATAAAATAAATATTTCTTGTTAATCACTCTATTCTTATTTCAAACTTATTTAAAATTATCTTCTACTTTTTAGTTCACTTTCCTATTAAAGCGTGTTTCTTAGTTTTTAAACTATTGGTTATACGATAATTGAACGTTATGCGATTTTCCACACCTCTAGTTTACCTTGAATTAATCTTTGATAGTTTTCAAAAGTCGTCTACTATATGGTCCCTTAAAGTGAGCGTTTTTTACATTTTCTCTAAAAAATCGAGAACTAATAGTCAAAATGAAAAGAAAAATTTTTTGGGGAGGTTTTAGACCATGGTAAATCTAATAAAGCAAAAAAAATATATGTTTCTATTCAAATTTTTTTTAATTGCTTTATTAATTAATAATTAATTATTAAAAAAGAAATTGATTCAAAAGCTGATTGCTATTTATGTTTGGCCATTTACAAACTACCTTTTGAAAAAAAAAATTACTGAAATATATTAATTATTTAAGTATTTATGGCCAAAAAACCAACTTTTTTATTTAACATTAATTTATCATTTTCTTTTTATCATTTAAATTACAAACCATTCATTAGAAAATTACGAATTTTCGTATTTCGCATTCTTTTTTAATGCTGAATCCAAATATGAAATAATATTATGAGGTTGCTATTGAACTTTTTAAAGTTTGGTTCTGTTTTAATATGTAGATGACCCCTCATGATAAAAAAAACTACATACAATTATTAAAAACCTTTCACTATTTACAACGGTACCTTTTGTTTGTTATTTCAACAATTAGAACAAAAGATATAGCCATCGTTCTGTTTTTTTTTTGGGTACTGTGCAATCTATTATGTATTGTACAGTCATTGCCATACTTACACCTGCTTTAAAATTTTCTTGTACTTTAGAAGAAACCATGATTTTCTTTTGCTTTTTCCGTTTGTTTCTAATTGTCGCATACAAACATACACGATTTGCCGACAAAGAAATATATAAAATGAAGTTATTTTCATAGAAATTTTAGTTAAGCAAGGACAGTACCCATTTGTCGCGAATAATTTTGATCATGCATAAAAAATAGTTATTTGTTTTGATTTTATATTACAAAGTAAGACGTTGAACAAAAAGCGAAAAACTACAAAATTTCATTAATTATATTAATCATATCTCAAACAATTAAGGATAAGGGCTTTGATTTCTCGTAATTTTTGTTGTTGGTATCTTTGAAATTCCAGCTGAGTATTGTCGAAAAACAATGTTTCAAGTTTGGTTGCATGTATTAAACCAATCTTAACACGTTGACTGCCACAGAATTTTGCACGATTCCGGTTAAAGAGCCAATTTGATTTAATCTTTAACGACGGTACAGTCATTCAGGGTAACTTTGAGCCATAGGGTATAACTTTGCGCCACTTCCTAGTTTTCAGTATTTTTGGTTTTAAAGAGCTGCTAATGATCCACTGCTGCAAAATGCTGGCAATATTGTGAAATTGGATTTTTGCTCTATAGTTTAGAATATGAATTGGCAAAATAGTACATAATTTATTTGGCCATTCAGTTGCTTTTCTGAAGTACTCTTTGCAAGTTCCATTTAAATGCTTATTTGAAGTTGATGTAAATCAACTAATTTATGCAAGTAAGCATCAACTTACCACTTTATAAGTTATATAATTTTCTGGAAATAGTGAAATTGTTAGTAGCTGATGGTTATTTATTTACTAACATTTGGTAAAAAGCAAAAAACTAAGGCACTACCATTTTACCACGTATTCAGTGTAACTTTGAGCCGGTTCAAAGTTAGGCTGATAACAGTATGTAATGCATACACTGCTCATATAATTCATATTTTATTCCAATTTATTTTTGTTTTTGCTTTTAAATACATTTATATACATACAAATGCAATTTAATTTATGGAATCTTCCCTTGTATGCAAAATCTGATAAAATGAAAATATTGAGAGTGAATTCAAAAAGTACCTAAAAATATTAGAAATAATGATCTAGCAGTCATTCCCAGACCTAAAAAAAAAATCTGACTACCTGTGATGGCTGTTAAAAGCGTTTCGTTTGAGGAAGTGAAAAATTTCTATGCAAAAAAATAAATCGTAAAGGAATATGTATAGCAAGGACATGAGGGGATCGTCCAAAATCCTCTACTATATGAACTCCTGGTAGACAGCAAGAGTATAAGTCCTAAACCAGGTGATCCACCTGATGGCTGTGTGGCTAGAACCCAGGCCCCGCATGTCAAAGGTGCCGGGTTCAAATCCCGGGTTAGTCGTGGAAGTTCGTTGTAGTTCGGAATCCACTTTAAGCTGTAGGTGGTTGAGCGTATAAACCAACCAACCTGAACTAGATGGTGCAGATGACAGTGTATGTGCAACACTATCATTTTCAGAGAAGGTGAAAGTTGGACAATAAGGACATGATAGAGGTTTATACTGTTGAAATTGTTGTGGAGAATGTTACTGAAAAATCAGAGATTGTTCAAGTGGTGGCTGTTGAACACATCAATGAGAAAGGAATTTTATACACAAAGCATGCAAGTGTTTTAGATTTTGGTTATGGCATATGCAAAGTTTACGACCACATAATTATTCAATACGATGGAGAAATGTACCCAGATCAAATTGACTTAAAAGACAACGTGATATTTGGTGGTTCATGAAGTTAAAAAAATTATCTCCAGAAATTATTATTCCAGCTAGAAGACGAGAAGTTTTCTAGATCAATAATTCTTTCTTTGATGCAAAACTATTAATCTGAAAAATGCCAAAGTGGAATTTTTTGAAGTTTGAACTTTAATTTTATATTGTCATACTATTTCTAACATTAAGAATATAATATTCGTATTTGTGCCACATTGTGACTTGCAAACACCATAGTACTTAACTAATTGCATAAGGGCGGCCTATCAGTTTTATTATTTTCTATTCATCTTTTCAATTTTTAATTGATAAAATGAGTTTATATTTAAGTGAATGAACTGAAGATTGTTTTTTCACTATATTTGTATGTTTAAACTGAACAATAAATAGTTTTTTTTGCAATATATTCATGTGATTCATCATCCATCGTTCCGACCTAATATATTCTTTGTAGTATTATTTAAAATATACAAACTTTAGGATGTTGAAAACTGCAGCTGATGATGTTTCAAATATTTAGAAACTTAATTTTACTAGTTCAAATATTGAATAGTCCTAGACTGAATAAAAAAAAAGGTATTTTATATGAAACTTCTGATAGTTGTTCAAAGTTACCCTAAATGCCAGGGTAACTTTGCACCGGGTTATTTTCCAATTATTTAGTGCTTTCATCATCAACATTTACTAATTTGAGTAAATTAAAATATAATTTAGGGTTTATTCTTCCATTTTAGGCCATTAAGTCTGAAAATACTATAAAAACATAAGTGGAGAAGAAGAAAATACTGAAAATGTGGTTCAACGTTACCCTGATTGACTGTATATGGTCTGACAGACCGCGAGTCATTTTTTGTGGAATGCTTTCACTCATTAAAATACTTCAACTTTGACTTTTATATTAATTTTTCCGATACTTGGTTTCTTAAATTTTAAATTGATGCTCACTAATTTCTTTGGCACAGTATGAACCACGTGTTGCCCTTGCTCTTAAATTATCAAACCACCCAACCACAGCACTCGTCGACGCGTTGATTGAAGAAGAGATTGAACCAGTGGTGTGAGTTGAATGCAACTCATATGAAAGTCAACGTGTTAATTCCTTGTAGAAATTTTCTAATTTTTCGTTATCAACTCACAATCGGACTTATTTTTACAGAAATACTTTTTGAAGCGATGAGAGTGTACTTTTCTAGAAATGAAATTTTCTTATTAAAAATTCCCATACTAATTCAATGATCTTTATTGTAAATATTTAAAATAACAAAAAACTTCTTGTAATGATTGTTTTAGGTCATCCACCCAGGTTGATGGCAATTATTATTATAATTTTTTTTTTTTTTTTTGAGCCTATGTTGAGTTCGTCCTTCGTATCCGCAACGCCTCATATACGATTACATTAACCTTTGGTTAGTCGCGTGACCTTTTGTCTCGCAGTTAGTCGCAAGGGGGACAAATGTCCCCCAAATTTAAATTTTCTTGCATACCATTAAATTTATGACCAAATATCAAAGTAAATGGGCATTTAATTAAAAGTACAGCATTCTTGAACAGAATTAAATAAAAATTAAAAAAATATTTTTAAAATAACTTGAAAAAAACTAAGAATAAAAAATATATTATTATTGAAATGAACTTTGTGAAGATCAAATTTTTAAAATAGTTTTAGAACACAATGAGCATAATCACATTAAACATTGTTGCTAAAATTATTGTGAAAATATAAATTTACATCTAAAATAGTATAAAAACTATTGTATAAGGAAGAGAAAAAGATTTTATCACAAAAAGTCATTCAGTATCCTCTTCGACACCTGCAGAATTTGCACATATTTCAACCTAAACTAAATGGTCATTGCAGACCCATTTGCTACATTTTCAGTATTACTTGAAATCCAAAAAAATATAAAAAGTGAATCTATGTAAAAACATTGCCCAATTTTTTTTATTTCTGAGAAATAATGTGTCAGTCAAATCATATAAAAAATAACATACCCACCCCTCCTCAAAATCATAAAAACTGTAAAAATATAAACTGAAAATTGATTTTGGTATAAACCAGGCATGTGATACATGTGCATGGAGTACTTTTTGACGCTGAATTGAATAGAAAAAATCAAGATGATTTAACCATCCTTTATAAAGTAATAGTTATTTTTACAGACGAAATCATTTATACACTGCGTGAAAAAAGTAGAAGGACACATGATTTTTTTTTATAAATAAAAAACACTGATTTTTTTCCATAACAATTTAATGAGTAACACTTTAAATTACTAATTGCAAACAGATAACTGTATCTGAAAATTGAAACAAAAAAATACAGGTCAAGTACAGCAATAAATCAGTTTTGACTTCATCATACTCTGTGAAAAAAGTAGAAGGACACTTCTAAATAATGCAAATAAAAGTCTTATTAATAGGGAATTCTTCCACAATTGGCTTTGATTACTTCAAAAATTCGATTTAGCATCGAATCATATAAATTTTGAATTTCTGTTTGGCAGAAATTGTCCCATACATAATTCAAAGTTCTCCGAAGCTCAACTATAGATTCAAACTGCTTGCCTTCCGCGTAAACGCGACGAACAATCATTGCCCATATGTTCTCTACAATGTTGAGGTCCGAGCTTTTAGCAGGCCATGGCAAAACCCGAACATTATTTGCTGCAAACCAATTTTTAACCCCATTAGCTGTGTGAATTGATGCTCCGTCCTGTTGAAAAATCCAGTCATTTCCGCCTAGCTCAACGACGTAGGGAAGGAGATCTGAATTCAAGACTTGGATATAATCTGCGTGTTTTTGCCTGCCACTCAGGAACACTAGGCTTGTTCTTCCTCCGTACCCGACTGCCAACCAAACCATTAAACTCCCTCCTCCCATCTGTCGGGTAGAATAAGTCTTTTCTTCAGTACCGAGTCAGTGCCAATAGTATTTGTAGCCATCTGGACCGTCTAAATTAAATCTTTTCTCATCAGAAAATATAACGGAGGTCCACTCTGACGTCCAGGACATGTGGTTTTTAGCCCAGTGCAGTCGGTGTTCAATGTGCCTTTCATTCCATTTGGGATTGGGGCATCCTTTTTCGGAATACGAAAATTTCGGACCTTTTTATGTAGTTGTAGACAGTTCTTCTTGAAACGTGTGTGATGCCTGCATATTTTGAGCTTTGGCAATACTTCCATCCGATTTTTTTAGTTCCCGAATAATTTTTCTTTGATCGCGTTGCGTCAGTTTTTTAGGTCTGCCAGTCTTCTTTTTGGTTCAATGACTACTAGGATTTCTTATATAGTTTGAAACAGTATTTGGACTAATATGTAGCTGGCGTGCAATCTCTCTCACACATTTGCCATCGTTTTTGTAGGCATAAATTTGGCCTTTTTCAAACTCACTTAAAGGTTTCCCTTTAGGCAGTCTAAAAAGATGAAAACGACGGATTTTCAATAAAATAGTATGTTTTTCTTAACAAAAACAGTTAAAAAGAATGAAACACCTACCTTTGAGGTTTACAATATTCCAAAATAAATTATTTTAGCACGTGCCCTTCTACTTTTTTCACACACCAAAAATCGTTAAGTACTGTTTTCCTTAAATTTTACTAGCAGTAGATAAAATTTAATCATTTATAAAAAAGCAAAAAATAGCCAAACTACATAAAAAAAGAAATTTAGTTCAGGAGGATCGAAATACAAAGCATAAATTCCAAAATATGACTGTCCTTCTACTTTTTTCCCGTAGTGTATCGACGAAGTAAAGGTGTACCTTATTTCATAACTTATTCTTTATTTCTTATACTTTTTTTACTTACTATATCAATTATTCTAATTACTTATTTTATTACTAACTGGAACTTTTTCTATTAAATTTTGGTACTTTATTAATATTTTCCACTCAGTTTTGGTGCATTACATGTATTTTTATGTTACAGTCTATAAGATAGACAAATAGCCTATAACTTTTTATAGGAAGGTTATATAGTCTTGATTTTTTTCCATTCGATTCAGCGTCAAAAAATACTCCTCACACATGTCTCACATGCCTGGGTTATACCAAATTTAATTTTCAGTTTAAAAAACCCTCCTCACCCCCTCAAAAACACACCCTTCTATTCTTTATTCTTGTGGCAAACAAAATGTTTTTGCAAAGTTTCATGAACGGACCAATTTTTTAATTTCTTTATGTCGTATTTTACCTTTCCTCGATTTCTACATGTGTTTTCGTTTATAAAAAGGACTGTAACTCTTTTTTTGTATTAGATAAATCATCTTTGTTTTTTCCCCATTCGATTCAGCATTAAAAAATACTCTAAAAACATGTGTCACATGCCTAGATTGTTCAAAAATTAATTTTCAGTTATAAAACCCCCTAAACCCACCCCCCAAAAAAACACCCTTCTTTGCTCGATATTTTTATGGACTCTTTTGATTATTCATTTTCATAACAAGTAGAACATCTCTACCAAGTTTCATCAGCGGACTAATTTTCTTGTTTTTCTTATGATTTGTGGTACTATTTTATCCGTAAAGGGAATTTGCTTTTGCGGACACTAAAATGGATCTTTTTGTCTGTTCTTATGCACTGAAACAGAATGTTAATAGGGTTTACGAAACTTGTAGATCTTTCAGCAGAACAGCGGTCTTAAGAATACTTCTCCAATAGTAAAGCTATGACTCCTTTACCACACTCTGAATCCACCATCCTGTCACGGGATTCAAATCTGATTGAACACATCTTTGGGGAAATGAAACTGTCACAAGTAAGGAAACCTTTCGAAATGTATTGAAAACGATGCTGGAATGTATATTTGTGTAACAGAAAACAAAATATTAGTTCACTACGGGGCTCCGCCCCCTGCTCGCTAACGCTCGCCAACCCCCTGGATTACTATGCAATCCCCTTGGCTTGCTTTGCTCGCCTCAAAGTGAAGCATTTAAAATATGCCCTAGCAAAAAGCTATTTCATTTGCATAATTCCAAGAAACTGAAAACGTTTTGTTATTTACGAAGAGTCAGAATACTTGCCACGTCATTATCCTATTGCTGTCGAAACGCCTTAAGCAGGGACAATGTGGCAACGTAGTAGAAAGCTCTTAAAAAACAACAAAAATAAACAGTATAGTACATACATTTAAAAAAGATCGGTTATTTCACTGAACTATTAAAATTTACGGGCTGGTTTCGTGTGAAACGCCAAAATAATTAAAGTTGCTTGTCGAAATTTCTTAATGAAGCAATCATATGTTCGCATAATCTTTTTTGAGATACTTAGAAAATAAATTAAATCAGTGAAAAGCCAATTATCCGGCATTCAATCCACCGGAATTTTTTGAAAATCAAATTTGGCGTGAAAATTAGCTCTATTTCTCCAAAAGTTTTTTTTTTTTTTTAATTTCATATGAGATTTTGAAGTTGAGTGGGTGGTTTTATTCGTTATTTTGATAGTTTTCAATTCATAATAGCTGAATTTGCTTTGATTAGAAATGAATATAGGTTCAGTTTCCTGCATAATACATCTTGGAGACTTTTTGAAAGTTGTCGATTTTGCTCTGAATCAACCCGGCGACCTCCGGAATATGTTCCAGCAGATAACTTTTCCGAAAAGTCTGGTTTATCCGAAATTCTAATCCAAAAGAAATGTACACATCTTAGATCTATTCATTCGTACATCACCTTAACTATTAAATCAATACTTTTTAAATAGACAATTTCTATTTGTAGACTGTAATAAGAAAAACAAAATATAGCGAATCCAAGTTGTTGCTGTTGCCAGATGTATTAGTGAAATTTCAAAAGATATATTGTGATTGGCTGGTTTGCTGAATTTTGAAATTCGTGCATGAAGTACATTTAGAAGACTTTTGAAGTCGTTGCCATTCTGCTCACAGAAGTACAGCCGAATTTGGACGTTACGCAAGAGAATTATATATATAGATTCCATGTCCAAAAGACTCAAAACAGTCATAAAGGATAGTGATGGATTAAAAAAATATTGTTGTACTTTAAGTTGACAAAATTTACCAAAATCAAAAATAATTTAACTGTACGGGTACTTCTGCTTTATTATTTTTCTTTTTAATAAAACAATTTGTTTTAATTTTTGTTTTATTAAAAGGCTGAAAAATATTTGTTAATTTGAAATAATTTGTTTTATTAAACTGCTGAAAAATAATTATGTATATATTTCACTAGCTGCGTGACCCCGCGTTGCGAAAACCCATCATTGGCTTATAGCTCCCAGATTTTAGCACTTTGCAAACGGTTCATTGCTACGCGAAACCAAGCTCGCTTCGCTCGCAAAAAGTTTCATTGTAACACATACAAAGCTCGCTTCACTCGTTAAAAAGTTCATTGATACACAAACACAGGCTTGCTTCACTCTTTGAAAGGTTCATAGAGCTACGCAAGCACAAGCTCGCTTCACTCGCTGAAAAATTTCATTGTTAAGCAAGATGAAGCTTGCTCGCTAAGAATAAATTTCTACATAAACCTTTAATATTAGAACCCTCGTCCTTGTCGAATTTTTTTTTTTCTCCGTTCATATAATGATAAAACCCCCTTCACCCCTCTGAGAATATTTTAACATGTATTTGTGAAAAACAAAATTGGAATCTAAAACTACTTATGTTGAAAATTTCAGAGCTCTACGCTTATTAGAACTAGCTTTGTAAAATTATTAATAAAGAAAAAAGAAAAGAAAATATATATATATACCATTATGTTAGTCAAAAGTCCAATTAGAAGGCCAAAACTACTTATTAGGAAAATTTCAGGGCTGTAAACCTATTAGAAATCGAATTGTAAAAACATTTTTAATTAAAAAAATTAATAAAAAAACTAATTAAAATAATATTCTATTTTTTATAATCAGAAGGTCAAAACTGCTTATGCTGAAAATTTTAGAGCACCGGCTCGATTAGAAGTCGTTTTGTAAGAAATAAATTAAAAAACTAATTAAAAATTTTAACATTGTTTTTCAAAAGTCCAATTATAAGGCCATAACTGCATATGTTGAAAATTTCAGAGCTGTAGCTCTATTACAAATCATTTTGTAATTTTTAAAAAATTAATTAAAAATATTAATTAAAAAAAATAATTAAAATTTAAACATTCTGTTTGTCAAAGGTACAATTAGAAAGCCAAAACTACTTGGATTTAAATTTCAGAGCTCTACGCCTATTTTAAGTAGGTTTCTATAGATCCACGGACAGACTCTTTGTTAACTGTTATAAATATTTATGAATTTTTTTTAATTAAAATTTATCTTTGGAGATAAGATGTATAATTGTTTTACAATAGTATAATATTTCCCCCTATTTATATTAAGTGCACATTTTAATTCCAAATTTATTGAAGGTAAACTTTTACTTTTGACGCTGATCAAGAGGTCTATTTGAGTTGATGTACTGAATAAAAAGGGATATATTTTAGTTAATGAGGCTTTTTTAAGTTGAGGTTTATGAGGAGACTTTATAAAGTATATGAAAAGGTACAGTACCCCAAAAAAACAACAGAACGATGGCTATATCTTTTGTTCTAATTGTTGAAATAACAAACAAAAGGTACCGTTGTAAATCGTGAAAGGTTTTTAATAATTGTATGTAGTTTTTTTTATCATGAGGGGTCATCTACATATTAAAACAGAACCAAACTTTAAAAAGTTCTATAGCAACCTCATAATATTATTCCATATTTGGATTCAGCATTAAAAAAGAATGCGAAATACAAAAATTCGTAATTTTCTAATGAATGGTTTGTAATTTAAATGATAAAAAGAAAATGATGAATTAATGTTAAATAAAAAAGTTGGTTTTTTAGCCATAAATACTTAAATAATTAATATATTTCAGTAATTTTTTTTCCAAAAGGTAGTTTGTAAATGGCCAAACATAAATAGCAATCAGTTTTTGAATCAATTTCTTTTTAATAATTAATTAATAAAGCAATTACATTTTTTTTTTTTGAATAAAAACATATATTTTTTTTGCTTTCATTAGATTTACCATGGTCTAAAACCCTCCATAATTTTTTTTCTTTCCATTTTGACTATTAGTTCTCGATTTTTTAGAGAAAATGTAAAAAACGCTCACTTTAAGGGACCGTATAGTAGATGACTTTTGAAAACTATCAAAGATTAATACAAGGTAAACTAGAGGTGTGGAAAATCGCATAACGTTCAATTATCGTATAACCAATAGTTTAAAAACTAAGAAACACGCTTTAATAGGAAAGTGAACTAAAAAGTAGAAGATAATTTTAAATAAGTTTGAAATAAGAATAGAGTGATTAACAAGAAATATTTATTTTATCGTGAAAAAGCGTGGGGTGCTTGATGTCAATTTTTGTAAATATTTAATGACAGATATTGGTAAAAGTAGAGCCATTATGAAAATATCTTAAAAAGCACCCCACGCTTTTTTAAGATAAAATAAATATTTCTTGTTAATCACTCTATTCTTATTTCAAACTTATTTAAAATTATCTTCTACTTTTTAGTTCACTTTTCTATTAAAGCGGGTTTCTTAGTTTTTTAATCTGATTATTTTCTATTTTTTAGTTTGATTTTCTATTAAAGCGTGTTTTTTAGTTTTTTAAATTATTAATTATTTTTTCTGTAAACTATCATTTTTTTTTTTTAATTTGCTTTCTTAAATTCCATTTATTTAAAACAACATTTTTTAAGCAATTTCAATAAGTTATCCTTTAAAAATTTTACTGAATCATGTGACTTTTTCATTTTATAAATAATTTCAACGATCTAGTTACATTTGTGTTTATAGTGAAATATTTCTGTAAAATATTCATGCTTTGCTAAATACTGTTTACTAATGCCTACATTTAATATTTATTAATTTTCTAATTATCAGTAGTATTCGTTATATTTCTTCAATTACAGTTTTCGATATTTTATTTATTTCGTGTGAAGAATGCACATCTTCAATGTTGTAAATAAATTGTTACTTTTGCGTTTACTTGCTATTTTTGTATTAATCTTAAACATGTCACTATAAATCCAAGTAGTTTCTATGCAATTTTAGAATATTTGTATTTCATAACGTCGTGAAACGCCTCACTGACCGTTCGATTTCTCCCGCTGTGAAGTAGAATCTTAAAAATACCTTTCGTTTTATGGAAATTCTCCCTGAAGATCGGTCAAAAAATGGTCGAAATATTTTCGCTCATAAGTGACGTGTTTTTCAACATAATGCATTGAAATTTGGTATATAGGGTAAATGATGTATTCTGAATCGAATGAAATGATAAAAAATAAGGGTTCGTATTGAAATTTTCGAAGATAGCGTTACTTTTACTTAGTAAACGGTCCCTCAAAAAAAAAAAAAAAAAAATTGCATCAGATATATAGAAAATCGTAAGCAAAACATTTTGGTGCAAACCGTAAGATTCTACGATAATTAGAACCGAAGATATAGCCATCGTTCTGTTTTTTTTTTGGGGGGGGGGGGTAATGTACAGAGCAGCAGAAAAATGCATGATGAGCAACTGCTTTAATAGGCCATAAAGCTGTTTTTTATAGTTAATTGATGCATTGAAATTTATTTGAATTATTTGAATTGTCTTTTATTTGAATTGTATGAAATGATTATGATTGGCTGTCGCTCTATCCTTTTTCCTAAAATCTCGACCATCTGTAAAGCTGAAATTTTCGAAAAGCTTGTTTAGTAACCTTAGGGAAAATCTTGATGGCAGAATCTGCATAATATCCCTAACTGTAATTCCAAAATGAAGCTGGAAGAGAATTAAAGCTCTATAAAAATGTGCAGTCTAATTATGGCCACCTGGGTAAAAAAACACAAGGACATACCCAAAGGGGTACATGGGAGTTTGGATGTATTAAAAATAAATCTTTCTAACTTTCTCATCCGCCAAATGCAGGAAGTACAATAATCGTCCAAATGTCAAACTCGATTTTTTTCTTCTTCTTTTTCTTAGATAGGCTTAATATGGTACGCTGATTCCAAAAATCTCGATGGTATTTGATCTTTCTTCACTTTGAAATTTGTACCTTAAATAAGTTTGAACATTCTAAATCGAAAAATTAAGGATTTATGTAAAGGACGAGAATAAAAAGAAATCGAAACTTTATGAAAATTGGAAATACTACTAAGAATTTAAATATATTTTAAAAGCTGTGAGGTTGGAAAATAGACAAACAATTGAGTAGTGAAATATAATAAAAGTATTTAAATGTCAGTGGCGGCCCGTGATCGAAAATGCCAGTGCAGTCGGAAACATGCTCCCCCCCACATCACACGCTTTTCACAATCATTCATGAACGCTAAGTCTTTAATCTTAATAATCTTTTACACTCAAACTCAAATAAAAATTTCCTTTCAATTTTTATAAAATGAAGAAGGTGAGAAAGAAAACATTTACTTATTTTTTGAAAAAAAAAATCAATCCTCCTTTCTTTAAAACTTGCGAATCAGTCAATGATGTCGTCATAAAATGGCGTTGTTTTGATAACACACCCCACCCACGCAGATTCTCATATGCTGAGCCAATCAGCTCATCGAATTCTCAAGGGCAGCCGAAGTTACAAATAATACTTGATCGGCAGCACCGCTATTACAATGTGTAGAGGGAAGGCTTCTATTGCTTTCCATTGGTTGCCTGGGCAACATGGCTGTCCGAAACACGTTTCAGGAAACACGGCTGCAGTGTTGGGAAAAAAATCACTTTGATTGGAAGCGGGAATTTTCTCGTGGATTATTCAGGCAAGAAGATTGCAGTTTACCAGATTTTTTTTCACTTACCGTAGAAATGGATATTCATTTTAGAAAATTGTAAAATAAATAATTTTAGTTTTGAACTAATAAGTTTAGATGCAGCCCGGTTGTACTGGCTGTAGTGCACGAGCCGCCACTCTTAAATGTATTGTTACGAATTTCTGTATATTTGTAAATATTTCGTAGCATTAATTATGTAAAAAGATAAATTTATGTACATTTCGCATAAGGCAGCGCAATAGTTTGCCTTACTTTGCCTTCCTGCAATGCGACTCTTAATGCTTGAAAACAAGTTTTGCAGAGATAATGCTGGGAAGCGAGTTTTACAAAGAGCAGGCCATTTAACATTATGGTAATGGCAATCTCGCCAAATTGGCGACGGTTTTGGCGGCTAATTTTTGTCACCAAATTTGGGGGGGGAAATCGCCAAATGTCACCAAACTTGGCGACCATTTTGAGGCATTTTCGGTCCCATGTATATGTATAGGACTTTTCGACTACGATCTGGAAAGTCCTCCAAATTTATATCTCTAGAAGATTCACGAAGGATTGACTTTCCTATATAAGCCCGGCCATGAGTTGAGTTAGTGGAATTACTGAGTTGAGTCCGTTAGTTGACTGGAGTTAGTTGACTGAGTTGAGTTACTGACTGACTGGAGTTACTGAGTTAGCTGTCTCTCAGCGAGCATTCAGAGAGTTCCGAAAGTGAACTGTATTGCATTGTCTTTTGCGGCGATTTTTAGCAGTTGTGTTGTCAAGTTTTTAACTGCTGTTTTCTGCTCTATTGTTGTGTAAAGAGCTGTATTGAGTCTACTAGAACGAGAAGTTCTGGAGTTGTAAGAGAATCTGCGAAGCGTTATATCGGAATAAATTTCTGCAAGTTTTGATCTGCTTTGGCTTCAAATATTTCTAACCCATCCTCGCAACAGTATATTTATTTGATATTTAGTTAACGTCTTTTTGCATTTGGTTTATTCATCGGGGTTTAGTTATTTTGAATTACAAGGACCCAAGGAGTGTTAGTGACTGAATACATGACACATCTGGTTAAAGCAGATCTGATTATAGGAGGATTTTCGAATTTTATTGTTAGCCAAATATATGGAACAGTTGTGTAGTTGATCGAAAAATTGTGTTAAAGCTGTTCTTATCAGCTTGTTATAAAGCCTGGTAGGCAGGGTAGGCTGTAATGTTTTTTTGTTTTATTTGGTTTGCAATGTTTTTATACTCTAAAATCAAACAGAATTAAATTTAGTAACATAAATAATGCAAAATGTATGCAAGCCATTTCGTTTCTCTAACTGTAATAATTTTTTAGAGACGAATTCCGCGATTTTGATGAAAACCTTAATGGTAGGTCTCATGGCCTCCAACAACCCGCAAACCAAATTTGAACATCGTACATCGTAGGTCAATTTGGTCGGGAGTTATGTTGACCACAGACAGACATTTCTTCTCGATCACGTTTTTGAAATCACGATGCTCCAAAGCGTAAGGGAAAAAAAAAAAAAAAAAACACACAATTTTTTTTTTTAGACCGAATACTATACTTTCATTACCCTATGTATACATATGAGTAATTGAAAGTAAAAATACAATTATTACAATAAAAGCTACCTAATTTCATGATAATTTCTCTTCTCACTTTTTAAAGGTCAATATTCAAATTTTATGTATTGAAAGAAAATTTTATGTAGGAGGTAATCTTTATTTTAAAGGGATGGAATGGGAAGGTCAGATTTTCATGTGGAACTACTTTTAAATCAGTAATGTCAAAAAATAGATATTTACTATTTACTTGTCATACGAATGAGGATAAGACTTGTGTTTATTAGATGAGATAGGGGAGGGCGAAATGATAGATATTAAAAACATTGTAACAAATTTATACTTTTTGAGAAAAAAGATCTTATAGACTTTTTCTATAGAAGAAGAAATATATATATTTTTTTGGAAAATACAGTAGAACGTTAAAAAATGTTTAAACGTAGGCAATTTTTTTCTAGTAGGAGGAAGGGTTCAACTCCTTTTTCCGAGACCACAGAATTTTAGAGGAAAAACTTTAAAATGAGTAATGTAAAACACGTGAACTTTTATAGAGAGGGGGAGGGCGTTCGATCACGAATTTTAATGCCCTATTATTTACATCCAAAATAAAAGCTACAAAAAATATTATTTGAATTCCCTTCGAAAAGAAAACTTTTTAAAATGCTAATAATTAAGATAATTTTAAATATGTTTTTTTTTTCACCACTGACTACAACTATAATTCATAAAATATATGAAAGGCAATCATGGACGCCGACAAGATAATGTGAGGGAGGTGCAAGGCAGTGAAATTTTGTGTTAAAACCTCAATTTTTCAAAAATTATTGAATTCCTAATTATTGTATTAATTAATGGCTATGCATGAATTATATGTTCAAGTGAATATTATAAAACCCATGTTATAGTAAATTTTTCGTGTGAATTCGATCTTTCTACATTTATAATTTTCAAATGCCAGGGGTTGGAAGTGAACTACCTTGACCCATCTGGCGGCGCTTATGAAAGCAATTAAGAATTATAAGTTCTTATTCGTAATTAAATATGTTAACTATTTATAAATCTTCATACACTATCTACCAATAAGTATTTGAACACCCATTTAAATGAGGACATTTTCTCAGGGGGGCAGCATAGACACCTTCAATTCACATCAAGAGGACATCTTTATGCAACTTTAAGTAAAACAACTAAGTCGCATATTGAAATGCAAAGTGTTCACTGTGAGCATATGCAAAAAAATGGAGTACCATTAGTGTGCAGTTGTACAGATGCATTTACATTAAAAATCAAGCAATTCACTGAGTTGACTTTTAGTGTGAGATATGATCTCCCCTGTCATCAGTGTTTACTTGGCACTGTATTCTTATACTTAACATGAGTTTCTTGATGAATTCTAATGGCTAAATTGTTCTTCCCACCTTTTGAACTGTTTGCAAGTGATGGAAAGTTCCCAATACATTAAATTTTTACACAATGCATATCGTAGAAGCGTCTCACACATGCTTGATGAAATTTGGATTAGAGGAGTGATCTGGTTTACTTATAGGGGTGATATTAATATTTTGTAATCATTTGTCCAAAGCAAAAGTGGGATTAAATTTTCCATAATCTTCAATAAACACGATTTAGAAACTGATATTTCACAATTAAACACTTGTCTAGATCAAGGTAACTCATTTACAGTGAAAAAGTGGAATTTAATTATGTTTTGCGCTGTTGGGAAGCTTATTAAACAATTTCAAAATATTGAACCTAAAGACCAAAACTCTTTCCCCCCCCCAAATCGTTAACTTGAATTGGCATTTACCATGAAATATCATGTTCTCATCGTTTCTACAGATCATCTGATGTCCAAAATCACTCATTAAGACTGAAAAAATTATTTTTTGTAAACAGTATCTGATGTTTAAAAGATTTGGTCTTTGGGTGCCATATGTTGAATTGGTTTAATAAGTTCCCCAAGAGCTCAAAAGATAATTAAATTCGACTCGTTCACTGAAATTATGTTAATTTGATCTAGACAAGTCGTTAATGGTGAAATGTCGGTTTTTAAACCATGTTTATTGATACTTATGGTAAATTTTATTCCACTTTTGCCTTGTATAAACTATTAAAAAATATCAATATTGCGACTATAAGTAAGCCAGATTACTCCTCTAATCTAAATTTCAGCGAGCATGTGTGGGACGCTTCTACGATATGCATTGTGTAAAGATTTATTGTATTGGGAATTTTCTATGACCTGCAAACTGTTCAAAACGTGTTACGAACCATTTAGTCACTAGAATTCATCAAGAAACTCATGTTAAGTATAAGAATACAGTGCCAAGTAAAAACTGATGACAGGGGAGATCATATCTCACACTAAAAGTCAACTCAGTGAATTGCTTGATTTTTAATGTAAAGTCGTTGTACAACTGCACACTAATGGTACTCCATTCTTTTGCATATGCCCCCACAGTACACTTTGCATTTCAATTTGCGACTGAGTTGTTTTACTTATAGATATGTTACATAAAGATGTCTTTGTTGTGTGAATTTTATGCGTCTATGCTTCTCCACTGAGAAGATATCCTCATTTGAATGGGTGTCCAAATACTTATTGGTAGACAGTGTACATCCCTTCTTCCGAATGTAAAATTCTGTGTACTTCCTTGGCATAAGTCTATTCAAACATATGCTTCTGAGATCCTACCCTTCAAAAATCGTGTTAAAATAATTGCATAAATATGGAAATTATTAAAGATATTATAAAGGAAATTCGAAACAGTTCATCTTAAATAACTTTATTTGATAGCAATCTTACAAATTTTCTCGGAAATATACTTAAATAATTTCAAGCTGTACATGTTTTTGAAGTTGTAGCAAAATATATTAAATGGAGGGCTTCGACAATTTGAAGAAGAATTTTTTCAAGCTTTCATTAGATGCAATTTACATTTTAAATATCTAATTTTTACTGCAGTAATTTTAACTTTTTTATGATTATAGTTGTATAACATAAATTAATTATCACAATATTTTTCTAATAATATAAACCTTGTAGAATAATTTATTATGCAGTACAGCTATCTGTAAAATATATTTTATATTTGTTCCATATGAACTTTTAAACGTTTAAGAATTAAGCGACTCAGGCAACGCACATATTTGGCCAATGTTTTGTAATATGTACAAGCCTATCACACAAGATAGAGAACAAAGATATATTGATGAAATGAAAAGTGGATCAAAGTTAGCTGAAACAAATATACATTTATAATTGCGGAAACAAATATGAATGTGAGAAATGATAATACTTCTAAGGAATGAAGAAACATCAGCAAGTCATGATCAAAGATAACTTGCTTAACTATATACAGATATACATAAAGTATACAGCTTTTAAAGTCATCTGCAACAACAGCTGGCAACATTTGGCATCAGTATCACGATTTGTTCTGTTCTGGCAGCTTATCGAAATGTAACATTTCAGCAACTATTATTGATCTAGGATGCAGTGTCAAACACTCATATTCAAGACCAGTTGCCACCTTCTCGAATATTTCTCAGTTTTAAACACATTTATGTATATAAATATTAAGTAAACTCAACTGTTCTTTCAAGAACTTTTCTATTAAAGCAACAAGGAAGATTTGAAAGAAATGAGAAGTCCTTTCTCGTCTTACTAGAGGCAAAAATATTGCAACTTAAAGATCTAATCTCCGAATATCTTTATATTGCTGAGAATTTCTTCTTCGGAGTATATGCTAATGCTACTGATAAAAAAAAAAAACAAAAAAAAAAAACTTTAATGTCAGTGCAAAACTTGGCTATCTTATTGTTCCTACCAATGTTATTGTTGGTATTTCTCTAATAGGGACTGTTTATTCCTATAATAGAGCCATTGTGTCAAAATTAAAAGAATAATTTTTACGTCTTACAGCATAATTTTCCTCTTCCAAAGAAAAAAAAAAAAAAAAAAAATCTGTACAAATTTTTACAAACTTATTTTTCTATACATATTTACAATTTTTTTAAATCCTAAAGTAGGTTCTAACAGTAGGGTCGACCCATCCGATTCCCCTCAATGAACAACTTAGAAAGCTCTGAGGTTTCAGTACACCCACAAACGTTAGTCCTCTTCATCGTTGTCGAGAAGATTATTCTTGCGTCGCACTAACATCTTGCCCTTGAGCCACGGCCCTTGCAGACTTAAGGGCTGAAAGTCATCACTGAGCAATCTCTCTCGCGCGCCCACTGTAGCCACCAAGCAAAAGCTATCACACTCGTCATCATCGTATATCGGACCCTGCTTCCCTTTTACTCTCACAGCCGTGTTAAGCTGTTTCACTGTGCATATTATGACATCTCTGGTCGTGGTTTGAGGGGTGACACACAGAAGAACACTATACCCACTGGGCAGTCCAGTATCGTAGTCTGCATATACTCTGAGAACATTCTTTGAGTCGCATGCGACAGTCGAAGAAGACGTCTGGCACAGGCAGTCGACCGACAGGGTGGTGTCCTCGTCTTCATTGCTGCTGTCTTTGGAATTGATGCTCAGTTTGCAATTGTCCAAAGTGATGTCGGCTGAAGAGTATGACTTGAGGCTTCCGGCGAAACTGCTGCGGATGCTGCTCCGACGATTGGACTCGTTGTCAAAGTTTGAATCGCCGAGTCTTTCTGCGCTGTAGGCTTTGGATCCACAGTTCATGATGTCGCTGTCGATGGACAGGTCTGTTGGGTGGCTAATCTGAAGCCTCGAAGTCGACGAGCAGCGACGGATTTGCCGCTTTCCTGTGTTCAATAGTTTGACTGATAAGGTAGGGCTGCTGTGGTTGTCAATCGATAGTTGCTGGTTAGCTGGCTGTTGCGGGGCCGAGAGTTTCGGGGAGTCTGGACTTGAAGCATTCGTCCAAATATCCTTCAGCAGGACACCGTTTGATCCTTGCTTATCGCGGGCGAATGTGAGAACATCCATAATCCAGCGGATAGCTCTCCACATGTTGTCCACTTGAGTCTGAAATTCTTGTAGTTGGTTAAGACGAGACTTCGCTTCTGATAACTCAGAAGAGGAGAAAGCCTAGTAAGAAAATGCAAGTTTAAAAAATGATACATATTTTGATTGAAAATGTTATTTAGAGTTTGTATTCGTGAATAACGTTTATTTGTTTATTTACAATACAAAATTGTGGATATATTAATAAAGACGATTTTCTGGGATTATAAATACTACAAGCAGTTATACGTGAGTGAAAATAAAAATTCTTATAACGAAAAGTGTAGACTTTTCATACTACAAGTCGTTTTTGAAAACAATATGCATGAAATTCTTTTATGAAGTTGAATAGAGTTTGTCTATGAAATTAATATGATGCTTCATATTTTTATCATAATATTTTTTCTTACCTCTCTATGAGCATGGTGGGCGAGCATGTTATCCATCTCTAGAATAGAGGAAAGTCGGGAATAGCGAGTGATGAAGTTTGGTTGGTAAGTAGTCATGTGGACTGAAAAAAAAGCAAAATATTCCGTTATGATATTATTGTAATTGTCAAAGTTGTGTTAACACAAAGATCAACACACGGTATTCCAATGATTGTTTAAATATATCTAGATAGGTCCATATATTTCTAACTAACTATTCAATGCAAGATATATTTCAATCGGCAACTTAATGCACAGAGTAATACAAATTTAATTCTAATGTAGTGTACTTACTCATTTCAAATATTTGAATTGGAAGTGGAATACAATCAGATCTGGCGGTTATTTCGTCACACTGCCCTGGAACTGAGCATACACTATCTACAGGAGGTAGCACCAGCAAAAATGATACATTTTCACTTAACTCGATTACTTCGACATCATAGTACCTAGAAAAAGTACGGTATAAGTTTGCATCAAAAACTAACCAATAATTTAAATGGCAGATATAACCATAAAATCAAGTTTAAATTAATTTTTAAGTATATTTGTTTTAGAAGGTCAAGGCGAGTGGGATTTCATCTAAAACTCAAAAGCAAGGATTAGTTGAAATTTACTGATGGTATTAGACTTTAATTACTACAACTAAGTGGTTATTCTTTAAAGCTGAATGAAATAATGAAAATTAATTTCCGTAAGGGAGACGAATTGTTAAATTGTTTGTTTTTACTTTATTCTAAAATAAGTAACAAGTTTTTTAAGATGTGTCCATTTAAAGAAGTATTAATGTGGTCTATGTATTATGCAGGGCCATCGAAAAAGGCTGGACACCTCTCAAAAAGTCGTATTTAATGAAATAATTAGAACACTTCTTTCTTTTTAATGTTCATAAATTAATAGTTTTACATAAATAAGTTTCAGTATGAGCACTATTGATTGTTCTGTATTCAACGAGTTGAAAATTAAACCCTATTTCGATGCAATAGTTCAATGTCAAGTTCAGACCTACATTTTTTAGCTGTAAACAGAAAAAAATTGAGGTCTAGTGATGGTAAATTAGGACTAAGCAGAGGTTGTGTCCAATCTATGTCGGTGAGCCTGTTCATTGACTCTTATGAGGCCAGTAATACAAAATGGCGTTGTTCAAATTAAAAAAATTTCTATTTAGTTTTCCTCATCTAATTTTTTTTAAACTTTAAATATGTATAAACATGCAAAGTATCTTCTTCAATCACTGGAGATGTTATTTGATGGTTTAATAAGTACTGCAAAATTACAGTCTGGATCCAAATAACTTTTTTTTAAACATTCTTTAATAAAATCTTTAAGACTTTCTGTCGATGTTGTTTATTAAATTATTTAATATGTTTGTAAATATTGTAAAATTCCTTATAAACCAGTCCAAGTATACATAGTAACGAAAAGTTTGTGAATCAGCAGTCTTTAAAGGTAACATACCTATGCAAATCAACAACGTTCTCTGGAACGTCCAATTCATTGAGGAGCTGCTTGGTTGCTAGGGATAAAGCTTTCTGGAACTTCATCTGGATTTCTGTAGGTCCAACTGGTAAGGTACCATTTGCGAGACTTTTGAACCATTGCCATTCCTCGCTGTTAAAGAAACAGTCAATCAGTTTCGATCATACGTGGGAGGACATGTGTTTTCATAAAATGTATTCAGATTGTGTTGACTTTTAATATATAATGCACCTGCTGTGTTTCAAATTCCATTCCAATTGTGAATAAGTTGAAGTTTTTATAAGCGATATGAGGGTCGGTTCCCTTTTGTCATCTTTTAAGAGATGGGGAACCAAAAATATTGCTCTCATTTAAAAAATCATCACTCTAGCTTAACCGATCAAAATCGTTTTAATCTATCATTATAAGGAGAACAACAGTAGGAGATACTCTCCTCTCTGTCCTTTTTTTTTAAACACATCCGAAAAATCTTTCAATACGTTCTACATCCACTTATCGCCCTAACATTATTCTACTAAGAATACTAGAACGCAATCGATTATATATAAAAAAAAATTGAACTATTCAAGATTTTATTGCAAAAGTTAGTAGGAGTAATCACTTATTAGTAATTCAAAGTGTGGCGTCTTTTTTTCTAAGCACGATCTTTTGTGCAGCGGTATCTTACAAAAAGAACAGATGTAGCGAGCATCACTGCGCTTTTTGTGAGCATTGTGCAGTTTTCATGGTTTTGACAAGAGTTTTTTTTCTTTCTAAATACTACTATGCATTCTAGGATGTTACTTGTACTGCAGCCTGTGCTTCTCCATCATCCAAATGTTGGTTGTGTTAATAGAATGTTATTGTTGGTCAGAGTTCGGCATGTTATGCCCTTTAAATGTATTGAAGAGTGCCTAGTTGGTTATCCACAAAATTACTTCTAACTTCACTTTATGGTCTTACGGACGAGTAGATAATGAGAAAGCTATTACTCGAAAACCCATTGAATGAAGGCTAAAAATAAAGCAATTTTTTTCAAACTAAAACCAAAGCATAAAAAAAAAAAAAAAAAAAAAAAAAAAAAAAGGTCCTCCTAAAAAAAAAAAGAGGCAGCTAAACATTTACGAAATTTTTTATAAATGTGCCAGTCTGCAATAATTTAATTCATGGCTAAAAGATTCGAAGAATTACCTAAAATGAAGTCGTGTATATATATATTTAGAATCGAGGTTTCTCGGGACCTTTAATCAACTGTGCCCGAGGACCAAACGAACTCCCTTCGCTAATGTGTTCAAAAGCGTAAAAAATCGAATTGGATGGCAAAAGATCAGAATATAATAAACCTTACCATGAGACGTGTGGGTTGTCTCTTATTTTGGCATGTGGCAGGACATTGGGCGTCAACGTGGGTACCACAACGCGTATTGCATCCACTGAGCTCTTCAGTTTCATGTAGCCCACGTAGAGACCACGAGAGAGGGGCTTGTTGCTCACTTGGCTGTACAGGATCATCTCCTGCAAATAGAAGAACATGTTAACATAGTGATCCAATCATGTGAAAGGGATATTTAACAGGAGTATACATGATTAAGTACAGTATTATTTTTAAATTACAAATATCACATCAAAAGAATGTCTAGGTAGTGTAATTTATTAGTAATCATGGCGCAAATGAAATGTATGGAATTTACTCAGCCCGACGCCTACTTTTATCAATGAATCTGAGATTGATTTCTGAAAAACAAAAATAAACTATCTACATTTTCTAAATGCTAAAAGCTAGTTTTTTTTAAATAGAATATTATATTACCCCAACTATATTTCTAGAAGAATTTCCATTGCTTTAAACTTTTTTTTTAAACAAACATTTATAAAATAGCACAAATTACCAAGTGTGCTAATTCCATTCAAATAAAGTTCCTTTGTTGTTATCATGTTGAACTAGAAATCCAAAGATTTAATTTAGAATCTTTAAAAATTAAAGAAAAGAAAAATCGATTTCCATCAAGCTTCAAAAACAAAAGCGTACTTGCCTGTAGAGAATCTAGAAGCAAATCGTTAACACCGGGGTTTTCTCCATTATCAGAATTGTTGGCTCTCTTCCTTTGTATCTTGTAGAGTGGAAGCCACCTCACTGATAGCGTCACCATGGTCTTCGGATCATGGATATGCTTCACTGTGCAGAGGACAGTAGTCCCTTCACTGTCCTTCAGTGGTAAGTAGTAGAGTTGGCCCAAATCTTGGAGTCCAAGTGCTCCCTGTAACAAACACGGGCAATGTTGAGAAAACGGTGATGGTTTTTTAATTAATTTTAGTGATTTATAGGTTATGTGTAACATAAGTTTAAAGGTTAATGTCGTTTGCTTACGTTATGCGTGGTTAAACAAAGTAACGACTGGTGATTTCATACACAGGGTCTCATATAATTCATTTTCAAAACCCGATTTATTCAAAAGTATTATAATGTCGACCAAACGGTATGGTGGTTAGCGTGCTAGCTTCTAGACCGTGAGGTTGCGAGTTCGAGTCTCATGTTAGGCATGGGTGTTTGTAAATGTATGTTGGCTTGTCTAATGACGAATGTTTCGGTGCATTATAGCCCTCGTGTTGCTGACGGCGCCAGATAATCTGAAAACAACCAACCAATCCTGGTGTAAGAGCTACACTAGTACTAAGCTAAGTCACAGACTATGATGAATAGTGAAGCCAGTTCCCATGGAATTTAGTGAGTATTAGATTATGCCGCTCGATCTTTTGGAACCCAATTTTTTGTTGTCTGTTTTTAACTACTTTTTTTATATATATTTTTGTTAAAACTACATTATGTTTGCTATATTTCGAGCTGTGCGCAGTTAAAAATAATTAATTTTAAATTTTACCTACACGATATTTGTGTTTTACCAAACGACACTTTTTTAGTGGGATATTCTGCACCTCAGAATCAAACGAGCTCGAGTCGCAACTGTCCCAATACAAGTTTACGCCTATGTATACAATGAGAAATGGGAATTGTCTGGTATAGTTGAGTGCAAGAGTAGATGCTAGAGGTCGGCAATATATCGATAAAACAAAATTTTTGTAGATATTTTTTTTTAAGATATCGATACTAAAAATATCGATACAAGTCACAGATATATCAATATTTCCAAACATTTTTAGCTTTTTGATGATCGTTTTGTAGTTTCATGTGTTTTTTTCGATTTTCTTTATTCCCTTTTCAAAAACTTCAAAATTAAAGTTTGGACTTGGCTGAGAGACAATTAAAATGGCACCCTAACTAAAAAAAAAAACTTAATGTAATGGAAAGATAAGAACATTTATTATTAGTCATTATCATAGCGCCGTTTCTGTTGCCAACGTGTGCCTGGAATTTGCATCTAATTTTAAATATTAAAAACATCTTTATCAGCAAAATATGCGGTAAACTACATTTCAAAATTTCTTCTTTAAAAATAAATGTGAATTTATTCATTGACATCCAAATGTATTTTATTTATTCTGATTGATAATATAATTTATTTATTAATTTTTTTTTTATAATTTATTAAAACAATTTTGGCATGAATTCATGAAAAGTAGAAATTTGCCTCGAAAAACTTCGTTTCTGGCAAAATTGAAAATGAAATAACAAAAAAAATCATGTATCGATATATCGATATTTTTTCTATGCAATGATATAGTATCGATATTTATTTTCATCGATATTTCGGACCTCTAGTAGATGACTCGAATAAATGTTTCGCAAGGAAAATATTCACCGTCTTCAGATATTCATTTATATTGTTTCACTAATTTCTAATAACCTGTTTCCAGAGGAATTTTGTCAATTTCAAAGTTTTAAAATTCAATTCCGAAAGTGTGTTTTGGTTGGTTGTTTTCAGATTATCTGACGCCGTCAGCAACACGAGGGCTATAATGCGCCGAAACATTCGTCATTAGACAAGCCAACATACATTTACAAACACCCATGCCTAACACGGGACTCGAACCCGCAAACTCGCGGTCTAGAAGCTAGCACGCTAACTACTATACCATTTGGTCGGCTAAAGTGTGTTTTGGTGAAATACACCATAAAAATCAAAATTTAAACATGCAATAATTGTCAGTGTTAATGTCTGAAGATACTCGTATATTGGAGGGGTTGTCATACTATATTGGACTCGGGAAATATTTAAATGTTCATTTTTCTTAGTTCAGAACCGTAGATTTTGCTGCTCAACATATACATCAATATATTTAAACCTAAGGCTAATAATAGGGACTAGCAATGTTTTATATAATATTTCACCAGCTATTTGAACAGCTTAAAGTGCGTGTGCTTTTAAAATTTTTTATTGAATGCACGTAATTTATCAACTCTTAAAAATTGTCACGTCCTAAACTTCAAATCAAGTTTTTAGTCGTATTTATCTGAAACCAGTGTCCCCAATCTTTTGCATTTCTCGAATATTTATGTTTATTCTATTAAAATAAGCCACAGGTTAAAAGACAACTTATAATTATAAAATCTAGGTGACAAATGATCTTCTGATACCATCTTGTTTCGGCCTACTCATCGTCCCAAATTTCTTAACAGGACCTTTTGCCTTGCGCCACAGACGACAGTTCAATGTCATTGATTTATAATAAAAGTTATAAAAGGAAATTATCCGATATAAAAAAAGATGCATGCTCTAGATTTCTTAATTTTTGTTAATGCATGCATCTTGTAGCTACTCCTACGATAATCAGAACAACCTAAAGAACGATAGCAGACAAGTTCCTTCGTAATTTTTTTGTCAATGTTAGTTCAATAAGAAAAGAAGTGAAGGCCGAAGTGGGCTTATTAGTAACATAAGGTTACTGGTCTATATCTCTTTCTTAATAAGCTGAAGGTGCGAGAAAGAAGAGCATATTGAAATTATAGTTGTAATTGATGACTAACTTATTTGTGCTTTTAAATGATTGTTTTATGTTAATTAAATTATAATTAAAATTCAATTTTACTTTTTATTATTTTTTATTTGACATTCGGAAATTCATTGAGATATATAAATGGGCAAATTTTCTGGTTGATGCACGAGACATTTTGGCTCTTTTTTTCTACTGGTAAACAACCTAGAATTCTAAAACTGTAATTAATCTAGTTGTTATATTTTTGTTTTAAACAATACTAGTTGGGGGCATAGTGATATTGAAAAAAATATGTATATATTTTAACCATTAAAATTGTTATTTTAAGCCACCGACGCACGGGACATGGAGTTGTCCCCAGGGTCGGTTGCTTATAAATGTATATTTGACTTCGTTAAAATAATTATTTTTCATACAACCTTGTCACTAATTAGTATATTGTATATAAAAAAAATATAACTACTAGATTAATTATAGTTTTAGAATTTTAGGCTGTTTACCAGTAGAAAAAAAGAGCTAAAATGTCCAGTGCGTACATCAGAGAATTGCCAATATGTACGATTGCTTCATGTCCATGAAACCGATTATATCGTATATAAACAACCCGATGTTTAGTTCGTAAGTTAATGAATATAAAATGAATTACTTGACGATACTTGTTTTATAGGTTACAGTAAGAAAAATACCGATAGGCATTAAAAATTAGTTTTCTTTGCCCCTGTTCCATCGACTTTCTAACAAAAATTAAAAAAACAACTTTGTAAGGCTAGTCCCAAAAGAATTTCTAAATATAGGAAACTCCTGCAAATTGCATTTCTTAACGAACTGTACGAAAAAATATTCAAGAACAACTTTTTATTTGTGATACCTAAGTCTTTGAAATATAACAAAAAATATCTTCTTTCAACTAAAACTACAAAAAAAAAAAGTTTGCCCAGGAAATACAGAACTCCGCAAGAAGGTTCTTATCAAGGAAGAGTCGCCGAAATCTTAATAAGCGGAAGCGAGTGTCACAGGGGAAGTTGCGACCTAACACATGGCAAACAGAAGATACCAGATGCGATATTTCTTGTAATAAGGAATAAGCTAAATCTTTCATTTACGGCGGGAAGAATTCATTTATCCTGTTTTGAAATTGAAAGGTTCATACTTTCTTTGATCGCATTTCCTATTTTAGGAGAAAACTGTTCTTGAATCTTGCCGATTGGTTAATTTGTTAATTATTAGAAATTTTGTTGCACCGGTAGTGTAGCATTTGCATTATAAAATGCTGTATAGTTTTTAATCCTTAGTTGGCAAATAATCATGGCAAGAATAAATCTGAAATTTGGTGGTTTTTTTTTTCGATTAATTTCATATTTGAAGACCAATTAGTTTTAGAATACTGTTGTTATTTTTATAATAGAATATTATTTTGTATCAGATTATTATTAATTAGAATATTATTTTGGTTTTTAGAATACTATTAACTCAAATATTGTAAGAAAAAGAGTTCCAAATAACGACGAATTAACGTGGATGAATTATGTCCATTAACTTAATTTTAATTTTAAAGACTATGCCAATGATTAAAAATGATATACATTTTGTCACCATAAGAATTTTTATGAATGAGGAAATTTAAAGAAACAATCATTTGATTGTACTTAATTAAACTTCATTAGTTTAGTTAAAGAAAGAGAGTATTTAAATAACAATTCATTTTAAAATTCAAAACAAAATGTACCCTTCAGGAGATTTAAGACCAAATAATAAACCAATTCAATCAATTTACATTACTTTAATCCTAATTAGCTTAATTTTCCCCTCTGTTGTGCACTGAGAAGGAAATAATTGATTTACATCATTCAACATTCATCACTCAACGAAAACGAAATATCCATTTACTACTATGTTAATTTTTCTCATTTAAACGTTGTCTTCCTTTTTAAAATAAAATACATCCTTTCTCGTTCCATTTGGTTATATCCTTTCTATGTATTTAAACGAGTTTTTAACAAAGCTGAATGTCGAGTTTCCTGGAGTGTCATTTATGATTCATATGAGGTATTCGAGATGCACTTCTAAAACAAGTGGTTCAATGTTTCACTAGTTGTGCCAAGTCAAGTACAACCCCTGGATGACGAAACATTCCTTCGCTTGGTGTTTAGGTTAAAACATCATGTGGATAATGTTATACCATGACTGATATAAGGTCGAATTCGAATTTATAGAGTAATTGCTTTTCTGATTCAATAATTAAATTTATAGAGTAAGAAAAAAAACAAAAAACACACACATTTCTATCGGTTTAAAATCAACACTAGGTACTCTGTGTTACAGACAAGAATTCCCCAACTAATCAACTATGGTTATTGGTTAATTATTGTGGTTGACTATCACATTTACCAGGCGCAAGTACCAAGTAGAGAGGATATTGAGAAGACAGTTAAAATTGAGTTGCAAGTTTTTTCCTAACATTGCGATCAGAGCATAATCCCTTCCTCACTGGTTTGATCCATGATAAAGGTAAAATACTCCCAGTATAGAGTGATTATCTCAATAAGGAAATTTTATGTGCACTTGGAGATCCAACCGTGAGATAAATTCTTTAAATTTTTCTTCTTCCTTTTCTGTTGTTTTTAAACAGTTAAACCCTGTAAGTGACAATTATTTTCGTAAGAGTGTACTCTTATCACTTTGGTATAATCAGCTTGAAAATGATCTAGGGGTTGCGTAAAGACTTACCTGCATTTGTTCTGCGGCCTGCAAAAGTTTGCTGCGGAAGTGCACGTTGGACGAGGAGTGGCTTTTCTCCATATCCTGCCTCAGAGTCTTCACATCTTCCCATGTGCAGGCAACCTGATAGGAAGAAATTCCTCTTTACTTTCTTCCAAAACGCCAATGGAAGTCTTTTTCCTCATGTACTTGCTTAATCGTTCACAATAAGACTTCCTCCACAATAATTTATACCCCCCCCCCTAAAAGCTTAATGAACTAAAATGAATTTGTAGATGCATAAAATATTGAAGCTCTTTAATTGAAATAAATACATGTTTGTTACAATTAAATTAACATAATTTATAGTGCTTTTTGAAATTTAACTTTATTGTTAGATAATTGCTTATTAGCGAAAACGGGGATCTAATATTCGTGGATAAGTAATAATCAGCAATATGGCCATGGTCACTAGTTTTCATAGCTGAACATAATCTAATTGCATAACTTTAAATTCTTAAAAATTCAGTTTGTTCTCCCTAAAATATGCTGAAACATAAAATATACGATCCAAAGTTTTTCAAAGCATGTGCTATGCATGCATGAAATTTCTAAATATATAAATGGTTGATAGCATCGCCTGAAGTTAGTGGTTTCTAGTTATAGGTTATATAGGTCATACTAATTATTCTATATTATACTGAATTTTTATTTGTTGATAATACCCCATGCTTCTAAGCAAAATGCACGAAACTTTTATTACGGTCCATCGAAAATAGATCAATATAGAAACCAAAAGTTGCGATGCCATTCGGTTAATAAGTTGACGAAATTTAGAGATGAAATTTATAGAGAATTGTGATGAAGCTGATATTGACCTTCATGAGCCAGTGGAAGTCTGTGTGGAGAGGTGAGGGAAATGTCTCGTCCACTTCCAGAATGGGCAGAGTGTCTTCTGCGGTGACGATGATTCTGTCCTCGTGGTACAGAAGACAGGCGAGAAACACACCCCTTGGAGAAAGAAAAGCAAACAAAAGCAATATTAAATACAGATATTACATTAAAATGGAAAATTTAAGACCCATAAAGATTGGTAGTAGCATCTAGTTTTTACGGATTCGGAACTACCTATAAGCATTTTTATGTGAAGGCACATAAGGTTACATCATCATTTTGTAATCGTTTAACTTGGCGAATCAACTTAAGCTTAGGAAAACAAGGTTAAAAGGTAAGTTTCTTTTTAAATAAATACTTGATGCATAAAGATTCGGAGGCAATGACTACCTTTTCATGTTCTTTTGGAACTTGGGAGCTGAAGTGAAGAGATGTTTGATGCTTTTTCTCACTTGTCGCCTCTGCTGCTGAGGGGTTTCTGACAGATCTGAAGGTAAAATGTAAGCCTTCATCACACACATATAATAACTTTTGAATTTGTAAAACTCAGTTTAGAATAATGTGTAATGAATGTAAAATGATTAATCAAGATACTATAAATAAACTAATTTTAGTTGTACATTAATCCCGAAAAATTTCCCTTTGAAAATGAATCCTGAAACTTTTCTAATAAAGTAATTTAGTGCACTAAACAGTTTTCTATACAACAAAAATATGCATACCATATTCAAAATTAACCTTTTACACGATACTTTTGGGCAGAAATAATTTATATGTGCGAAAAATTAATACCTTGCATTTTGCTTAGAAAGAATGATTTTTAAAAAGAACACACAAAGACTTGAGATTCATTGTCATTTTTAACAGAAATCTTATCTTTTTGCAGTGATGGATTTTGACAAAAATAAATTATAAATTTTGAGAAATAAGACTTTTTGTGTGTCTTAGAAATGATACTCACTTTTCAGTATTCTACAATCGTCGAAGTTAGTATAATAATTTCTGAGTATTATTTTGTCACGGTGTTTTGTGAGGTTGGATAAAAAGCTTAAGACTTGTTGATATCTTAATTTCTAAGAAAAAATTAGTCTGAATCTAAGCATATTTCCCACAATTGTTTAGCCAAAATCAACGAAAGGTTGGTGAAAATTGTATTTTTTTTAACATTGTAACAAGGGAAACCAAATGGAATCATATGACTCGCATATAGGGATAACTGTTCTTAATTTGTATTTTCTTGAAAATTAAATATGCCATTTTCATACAAAAAAAAAAAAAAGAAAAAAGTTTATGATCCTTAAATAGACTGACCGTAATTCAAAAACGGGTTATCTAGCTAAAACTGTTTTCCAAATTCCCATTCCAAAAGGACAGCATCTTGCAGCATTTTAATATATTTCCGCATACATTATCATTTCTACGCACAATCGTCTGTCTCCTTTTTCATCTGATTGAGTCAAAGATATGGTGATGGAAACTTACCCTTTATTTCGCTAGCATATCCAGGTCTGGAGTTAATTATCTGATGGAAGAGGTCGTCTAGTTTCCCCATCCGGCCTGCGGAACGGGGAATTTTACTTTCCACATCACGCCAACCTGCACAATTCAAGAAATCTCGGTAAAACTTGGTGAAATTAATGGTTTGAGCAACTCTCAACAATTGAAGCGGGAAAACAAAGAACAAAACGTCTTTTTTAGATAATATCTTGCTATTCCCGGAAGTGTGTGTGTGTGGGGGGGGGGGGATTAAATTATTGTAATAAGGGACATTTTAAGGGATGGAACTTAACGATTTCTTTTACCAATTTACTTCATTTTCCATCTATACCGGAATATTTGAATAGTTACATTATCTGAATACGTGTTTAAATAATAATTACATTGACGAGCAAAAAGGGGCAGTTGCCCGTTCACATTTTTTTAAAGCTTTTAATGATCCAAGTAGAGAAAGCTTCTTGGTATTGCAGTTCTTCACAGTTTTAGCACTTTTTTTATCCACCTCCAACTCAATTGTCCCCAATAAATTATCTTGAAAATTAATTAACTTTTTATATGCAGGGATTAACAAAGGTGTTTGCTGCTCTAAGGATATCAATTTCCATTTTGGCACGAAAGTAAAAAAAGAAAAATACTGCTATTCACTTGATGTATTAAAATTCAAAAAATTACCGCATACCTTGTATTTCAACAAAATCAAAATATGATTAATATCTAAATTAATCTAAATGATGCTGTTTATTCATTAAATTTGACAACACCATATATTAATGTGCCATGATTTGAATTTTTTTTTTAAGTTAAGAGACACATAAAATAAAAGAATAAAAGTATATCAACGATATAATGATAAAGTATTAAAATAAATACAAGTAATAAATATGAAAATAAATAATTATGGATAGAATATTATTGACAGAAAATAACAAATAGCAATAAGAATAATAATTAAAAAAACAAAACAAAAACCAAATGATAGATAGTACTCACATGAGGGTGTTGCAGATAGTGGTGATGCGCTCTTCCACTCGCTGAACCCCTTGACGTTCCCTGCCGCTACCCGCACGAAGTAAGTGCTTCCCTGAGTGAGATCGGGGATCATTAGCTCCAGTCTTTGAACATCACACAACTCCAGGGAGCCCGACAGGAGAGAGAAGTCCGCGTAACAGCTCCATTCCACTGCACACGAACATTAGAATACTCATCAAAAGAGAACTCAGTATTCATAATTTTGAGTCATAGTGCGTACAGTATTAGACTACATGGACTTAAAGCTGGATAGACACTGACCCTTCAGTGGTGGTAAGTGGTAACAGTAATGCTCCAGGGGCTGATAGGGTTAGAGCGTTTGGAGGAACTTTCTTAGCCATAAATGTGCCCAATCATCGTTCATCGATTTCTCAGAGAATGAATTTTTTTTTACAAGAGCTATTAAAATTGGTTGGAACTTTTAAACAGTGGAATTTGGAAATTTTGAAAAAATATCTTGCATGTTTTTAGTCCCGGCGGTAAATAAATATGGCATCATCTCCGGTAATATTCTTCCCAGCTTCAACACTTTAACTAAATGGAAGGATTTTGAGTAGTTTCACAATTCACGCGGGTATGGGAGAAACTAGCAATCGGATAACAGAAGCTTTTAACTTGAAGTTATAGTATGCTTCGTATGATATGCTGCTATTCCATTCGAGTAATTGGTATTTTTGGGCTTCATACTAGGATATCAGATTGATTACTAACTTAGCAACATTTTGTTTCTCAACTTGCCTAAATCACGAAATTTTCTCATTTCTAATGATATCGCTAATGTTTGTATCTACAAACGCTGATAATTTCAAACGCCAACAAACTACCACCCATACGACTATTACCAGTATACCTGTATCAAATGCCAAACTTCAGAGGAAATTTATAGTGGTTAGCGTGCTAGCTTAGCTTCTAGACCACGAGGTTGCGGGTTCGAGTCCCGTGTTGGCATGGGTGTTTGTAAATGTATGTTGGCTTGTCTAATGACGAAATGTTTCGGTGCATTATAGCCCTCGTGTTGCTGACGGCACCAGATAATCTGAATACAACCAACCAACCAGAGGTCATTTAAATTTTACTTAACAGAACAGAAGTGAAGAGGTATTTTAGTAATAGTCGCAATCCAATTTATGTAATATAGCAACGAATATTTTGTTCTTTGTGTGTGTTCTTTCAGTGTAAACGTACACCTTTTTTACATTAATTACATTAGCTCTTGAATTCTATTGCATTAATTTTCAGAGGTGCAGTGCAGTAGAAAATCGTTGTTGCAGCTCCCTTCCACTCAAATCACAGCATACGAAAAATAAGATTTCAAATCATTCATCAGCAGCGTTGGGATCTTCGTATGGGGTCAGGCCTCGTGTGGAGTTGGTTCTCACGGAAAAACGGGCTGACCCTTTCGACTGGTGCAGCTTCGTGAAAGAGTTTTTTTTTTAAATATATGTTTTACGTGTTTTGCTTTGAGCAAAGGAATGCTTGAAAAGGATTTAGATAGGACAGCGGTTCCCAACCTTTTTAGTTGTACGGACCACCTATTTGTAAAAAAAGACTTTGAGGCCCACTAAGTAACAGAATATGTGTTTCAGTAATTAGTAAAACATACTGTACAAGACTGATAAAACAATATATTTTATTTTATAGAGAAAGGAGCTTCATTGTATTCACTTTGCTGTCACAACTATAAGAAAAATAAAAAAAGTGGTCAAACCAAAAAAAGAGTCAATGTTATTTTTAACATTGTTTGTCCCTCAAGAGAAGGTCAAAATCTAGATTAAAAATGGATAGTTTAGTCATGCTGTTGAATTCACGCATTATTCTTTCATTACACCATCGAAGAATACAATCAAATAAGTAGATTATTTCTAATCATTGAGCAACTCGATTGTTCCCATCTCTACCCTTGAAGCCACTATAATATTTATCTTGGCTTAGATTCTCGCTCAACGTCCACGGCCCAGTACCACGCTACTCGCGGCCCATGGGTTGGGAACCGCTGATAGGAGAATGCAGAAGTTGCGTAGTCATGAAAGACTTAATAAGGGATATGAGTGGTACAAGAAGTTTTTACTTTATTCTTCAAATTATTAGACTTGTCGTTCATTAGTTGATCATGGGTACACGAGTAATTCATAAATATTTTAAATACGTTATATATTCATAAAAATTATAAATTTTATAAAGCCGGTAAAAAAAAGGTGAAATCACACTCCTTCTTGCTCTTTAACCGTTATCGGCACCATATTGCCTGACAAGCATTAGGCTTATTAGTGGGTGTTTTGAAAAATCGACAACCGGATGAAAGAATCAGTACCTTTGTATTTGGTGACGATACTGCACTCTTCATGAGCAGTATCTGGTTCAGAAAACTTCACCTTCAGTGATCGTGTTCCAACAACTTCCAACTGGACACTGGAAGGAGGGTCAGGAGGGCCTGAAAAGAAGTTTAGTTTAAGATATTTATAATTCTACGGTGTTGAAGATTTTATTGTGAGTAGTCAAGTAAACAGGCTTCCTTTTCTAAATTTAACAATATCAATTAATTTTTTAAAACTCTGCTAGTTGGTCAGTATGGATGCAGTGTGTGTCTTAGAACGCACCGTATGGATTCTTTTTGGCCCTTTCGCTTAGTGCCACTAAGCGAAATGGCCAAAAAGACCTACTTAATTTCGTTAGACAATGTATTTCAATATATAATGTCCGGTCCTAAGTCGAGGGAATCAGGCGTTGTGTATTAACAGATAATTCAGGGGAAGCAACAAAAATTATTGTTCTGTATTTTTGTTTAACATATTTCGTGAGGCTGGATTATAGTCAATAAGAGTAACATTTATTTCAAAAGTTATTAAGGTAATTAGTCAGTGAATTATTTACTTAGATTGCTCTTTGGTTTAACATTTTACTGCAGTATTTGTGATTACTGTATAGTTATACTTCTATTGGGGTATCAATTCTTTGTTAAATGACAAATAGTCCACTTTGCTATGCAATTTAGTACAAAGCAAACCTAATGTTAGTTAATTACGTAGATGTAAGTGGTTGAAACATTCTTCTACAAGACTTCGCATTCTAAATAAAGTGATTAAAAAGAAAAGAAAAGATTGAATTTTTTTTATACTGGTGCATAACAGCGATAGAATTTAGTTTTGTATAAATCACGACTTAAGTTTCTTACTGATTTCTATTTAATCAATTAGATGAATATTAGATAAAATCGCAATTTTAAATGAAAATATATATTAGGGAATTATACAGTTTGAGAATGACGTATCGCTAAATTGTGGAACAGAAAAACCCTTAATACTAAAACATGATTGCTGGCTTTGAAATAAACGGTTCTAGAAAAGTAAGAGCCGAAAGTGTTCCAATGCCATATAATTCAATACCCTCTCATTACTCCGCGAAGATAAAAGTCTGGTGGCTCTTTAATTTCTTTATTTTTTTTCTAGCTTACTAGTTCTTTAAATAATGGTCAGGGACTAAGGTGCCTCTTATATACTTGCAGAGAGCAGGGGGTGTGGCGGGCAAATTTCGAACGAAGTGGGGGCGCATATATTCCAGCTATTTCCTGCCACCCCCCACTCTACCTGGAATCGGCTTTGGAAGAGTTCGCTTCGAAAATGCAAGTGGGCCAAGGACTGCAAATAAACGGGTTTGTCTAACGAGTCGGAAAAAAGGTGGACAAATGGTGGATAGGGTATGGGACAGAAGAACTTGCGGCAAAGTCTGTGCCGAGAACTATTTGACGGCTGTGAAGCATGCCAAAGAGTTCTGAACACGTACAGGGATACATTGGAGGAAATATAAATTCGAAAGAGTAATTTTCGTGAAAAGGATTTTTTTTTATGGCTGATCAAATAAGGATAGAATGTTTGTGATAATTTATGAGCTAATAAAGCGTGTTAAAGAGACTTGTTGCGTTTTGGAACTAGCTACGTAGTTAACTCTTCTGAAAGAGGAAGGACAGTAGAACGTACCTGCACGCAGGTTCTTTGTTCGATTTAAATTCACTTTTTATGCGACCGAAGTGGTAGCAAAGAATAGTGCAAACTTCTGAAAAAATGACATGCAATCTTAAATGTTAGGAATCATTGAATATGAAATACATAGTTAAATTTTAGAGAGGATCAATATAGCAATTGAAACTGAGAGGATTTTAATTTTTTTTATTTGATTACATTCGAGCTATCGGTTGGAACAAGTCAGAATAACTATAAAGTTGAAAAATTAACGGAGCTATAATGTTGTAATTGAGGTTCTTTCATAATTCATAAATTACAGTGCTAATTTGCTAAAAGGAGTTAATGGGTCTCCGAGAAAATTGCACATTATTTATTTCAAAGGTTAGTTCTAGAAAGAAAAATTCCCTGCTTAACTTCACTCTCCTTATAAACAAAACTAAACACAATTTTGAGGCAAAACTTAATTTGAAAATTGCTATAAAGGTCAATACCAATTAATTTTAAATCCAAGTTATTTTATTAAGGATTTTTGGAATTTAAAATCAGAAGAGGAATCAATATGTAAGGAGTTCCTGAAAGCAAATTTCTTCTTCAAATAGTTTCAAACGGCTCTCCTATCAACTTTGACTAGCCAGTATCTTGGTACGCAATACAAATATTTTGGGTTCGACACCCTTTACAAATAAACATTGTTGCGATAAACCGCTTTTATAACAAGTTTAACGGAGTAGATAAGGTACCAACTTCCCGAAAAACATACGTTTCTTGTATACCAGTTTCCACCCGTCAAACTTATGTATGAAGGAAACCACGTATTTTCTTTAAAAAAATAATTAAATTTATTATAGAAATTTAATCAGTAATAGGCTTATTTTTTTAATACAAGGGTAACAGATTTAACGAACTTATTATTAATCAACTTAATCATTTTTTCAGTGATTTTATTGCAGGAACACAAACTACATGTTCGTAAACATTCTTACACTTAATTCAAATATTATTACTACTTCTATTTTTATTGCAATAGCCAATTTGACAAGGATTTGCGTATTAGAGAGCTGTTAACTTAAACTGATAGAAGAGGAATACTATATTCGTTTTTTTTTTTTTAATTAGTCAATAAGTTCGGTTAATTGAAATAAAAATTTCTTTCTGAATATTTTTGTCTTTAAACAATATCCGAACATTTAAAATTGCAAAAATCTAAAATATTGTTACTGAACAACAACAGGCCCCCGGGAAGACCCCGTTTAACTGTATTTGCACTCCTTTCGATGGACTGTATCTACTCAAACTTGGTCTTACTGCAATATTAAGGGGGTCTGGGACTTAAAATTTGTAAAATTCTCAAAAAATATTTTATTATTGTAAAAAAATTATGCAGATATTTTTAAACAAAATGGCATAAAAAAATTGTTTTTATCTTTAGAAGAACTTAAAATATTTAAGTTTTTGTTACATGACAACTGCTTCTCAGACATGCCATCTTAAAACTTTGAAATTGTTTTTCTCAGTGATGGCCTTTTGTCCCTTTTTTGAGTTTAAATTGATATAACATAAAAGTTACTTGATATAAATCTATGAAACTTTCGACAATTATTTTTCACATATATTTCTTTAATTTGTCTTCATGAATTATGTTTTTTTTATTTAACTTAAAAAAAAAAAGCTTTTGGAATTTAGCATACTATGTATTTTATACAGTTTTCGCACAAAATATTTTTTTAAAATTTTTTCTAATTACTTTATTGAAAAATCATGAAGACAATTTTTGAAATGAATTATAAGAAGTAGTTTTATGCAAAAATTAAGTGACCTTTAAAAAAAGTTTTTTAGATATATCAAATTTAGGAAACATCAAAATTTTGAAATTTTTTAATTTAAAAAATATATATTTTTAAAATTTAATTTTTTTTTTTAAAGTTTAAAAGCATCATACATTACTGCATAAAAAATTTCAGAAAAATAATTCTAAAAATAAAGATTTTAGAATTTTGAGTCCCAGATCCCCTTAATAACAATAAGTTGTTTTAATATTTTAAGAGGAAGTTTTAGTAAGGAAAATTCCCTATACTCGCTTTGTTACAATCTTGTAGCGCAGTGCATTTAAAAACTATTTTGTACAAAAGCTTGACATTTGGTGAGTAGGTAAGAAAATTATCACTTCATGAAATAGCATAAATTAAAAACTCGAAAATAGCGTCTAATATATTTTGTATTTGAAATCCTTACGTCAATGCATATACGATGGCTCTACCTGGTTTTGTCTTTTGTTATTTTAATTTTCATTTATTAAATGAATACAATTTATACCATTTCATTAGGTGATCTATTTCGTACCTACTCACTAAATGTCAAGGTTTTATAAAAAGTAATTTCTAAATGCACTGGCGTAGAAGACTGTTACATAGCGAGTATAGGGAATGACGCTTACTACTACTACTACCTCATAACGACAGGTATTTGTAGTTATTCTCAACTTTTGTGCTTAGTAACAGTAATTATTGTTCGTCTGGATGGTCATCTTTTTTTAGTATTATATTATTATTTTTTAGTATGTATATTATTATTATTATTTTTTGTTTTGTTCGTGGCCATAAAGCTTGGACTGAGAGAAAAATAACCACAAAAAATTATCTGTAGTTGTTCGGTTAATTTCAAGATTACTCATATACATTTGTCACGGGGTAAATAATTTTACGAAGGAAACCGGTTTATTACGATTAACTAACAAAATTAGACGACCCGTTGTCAGTTTGATGGGCATACGTAGGAAAAAGATTACATCATACATAATCTTGAAGTTACAAAGTTGTGAAGGCAACAGACACGAATACATATTCGTATCATTAAATAAAATAACATTCAGTAAAAGAATTCAAGTAATTACTGTCATAATTTTGGTATTTTGCTCATGAAATCTGGAAAACTCCTATTAAATATGGATCTATCCAAATATTCATAGTTAATAAAGATAGACACCAAAACAGATTTCGCAAAGCTTATTTTACATAACCAATCAATCTAAATTAATCAAGTCTAGGAAAACAATACACGATAGCGATAAGTCTCGACTAAGCAACTGCTAAATAAAGATTGAGTAAGGAGATTTTGTATGGGAATATCTAGTTTGCGAAATATGGGTACTTTCTATAAGATAACATAAAAAGGGAATTGAAGTAAAGGGAAGGATATATGAACGCTTATGGTATTTTGTTACGAAGTTTGTTAGTAAACAAGTTGTGAAAAGAAAGTCGTAATAAAGAGCATGGGAAAAGTTTGGGATTTTTCAAATAAAATTTCTAGGGAAACTATGATATGCGTTACTTAACAAATATAAAAGTATTTATTACATTTTAACTACTGTATTGAGTGGATAACAAAGTTTCATAAGGCTTTTTTTTGTGTGTGTGAAACAAAACTAAAATACAAAGACTTATGACATAAAGTAAAATAAGTCATGGGAAATTTGGTTTATTTTTTTCTTTGCCTCAATGGATCTGGGCAAACGATCTTAAAAATAGCTAATTTGAAGAGAGTTAAAAAGAAAAGTTATGTTTGTTGAGAATTTTACAAAGATTTGACTAAAATAGGAGGTTTTTCAATAGTTTGATAATACAGATATTCTTCACTATGATGCAATTTTTATAGTAGAAAAATGTCATATTTGAAAACTTGCATTCTGATATTTTACAATATATTCTTATTTTTCTCATTATTATTTTTCTGACTTTTAATAAATCCAATGTTTTAAATTTTATTAAGGATTTTATTGAACAAGAGTTGAAAAAGGACTCTACTACACCGAAAAACCTCGTTCATTATTTGTTCAAAATCATTATCTGTGGGAGTCATCCATGGGTAAGGAAGAAATCATAAATTAGGAGAAAGCCCAGAAAATTCCCACTAGGCATCCCGATAACTGGCTGAAGACTATCTGAAGAGAGACTGAACGAAAAATATTTTTTAAGATTTTACAGTTTATTTAAAAATTTGTGAAAATTATTTAAAATCTTTGAAAACTTCAATACAAATCCCCATTTTTCACCACATTATATGCCTTATATCCAATGTTAAAAAACGCGCCATAGCGTAATGAATGAAAACATACTATGTTTTGTATCAGTATTGAGAAGTGCAGTTTAATAGGTATAGCGGGATAAATAAATGGTCAAACAACTTAAATCTATTTCTTGTAGGTATACATACGTCCTTTGTAATAGGACGTTTTAATATAGTTGCTTTTACTTTGGCAACCAAAAGCCAGAATAGAAAGATGATTTTTTTTGCGTGTTTTCGAAGCTTGTGAATTTAAAGGAGGAATTTAAAAAAAATAAAATAATAATTTCTATTTTTTTTTTATGTTTGTGGTGTGCAAACCTGTGGAGGGTTAATTAACCCACTTGCCGTCTTCCAATTGAGCTCTGAAACTTGGCAGATTGATTTGATGTCAATGATATGCATTCTATCAAGTTTTGGGGAATTTTCGGTATTAATAAAATGCCACTTTCACACACGTTTCTATTAGCGTTCCTTCCAATTCCCCTCATTCAATCGAGTTGAAACTTTGAAATTTGGCAGGGGCAGTCGTTGTCGATGACGATGCTTTTCTTTCTATCAAATTTTGGGACTGTCACGCGCGATTATAACCAGTTACTAGTTTATTTTTACTAGTTTAAATTGAACTTTTTGAAGTTGGATTCTGATTAAATCTGTAAATGGCTCTTTAAAAAATCTGTATCCATTCAGAAAAACTTTTCATCATACTTTGCAAATCTTTCATCAATTAGAACGAAAGATATAGCCAGTATTCGGATTTGTTTTTTGAATTCTGTAAATGTTCGACTAGTTATATAAACGTTTCAAAATGAGGGAGTTGTTTTATTTTTAAATGGATCGCAAAAGAAAAAAAAATTTAAATTTACAAAACAACTTAGTTCTAGTTTCTTAAAGAACGTACAAACACTTCATTAATTCTAAATCGGTGTTATCCTACTTTTTCACATGTATTTTACTAGTGTATAAACCTCTTTTGAAGTATAAAACTTTATTTAAAGAAATCATCAATTCAAAACAAACTCTCGCACTGAAACACGACCAGAACATCAAACGGACAATATTTAAAACTAGGATCGATTATTTTCTTTTCAAGTTCAGTAATAGTCAATGAGCTTATTTTTTATTGTTGAGAAAATGAACATGGAATGGCTTAGCCAATCAGCGCGTCGGTGCAAAGATTTTTCTGCAAAACAATAATAACAATCGTTATTTAATTGGATTTTTCAAATGCAATTGTGATTAAAATAGAAAATAACGAGCGATTCTCTGTTTAACAACAAACCCTTATGAAAACAAAACTGGAATTGTCACCAGCAAGAGAGTGAATACCACCTCATCTTCAAAACCTGTAAGACAATGATTTAGCTACCAAGGCTACCCTAGTTTTTCGTGTCTCGAAAAGACCTTAAACCAAATCTCGCGAAGCGTGTCTGGTGGCTCGTGACCAAGCGTATAAATGCTTTGTTTATGTTTTAAAAAGGTTTTGAAATGCCACCCCGGCTGATGTGTGGTCCAGTTTCATTGCCCTTTCAATGGATAGAGATTTTTTTTTTGGAGTTTGATCCGTGGAATAGTCTTTTGACGAAAATTGACCGCGTGAAACAGGTGGTGTTGGCTAACAGTCTAATGTAAATGGCGTTTCAAAAGCTTTTATTATTTGACAGCTGATTGTATACAACGTTCAGTAATTAATTTTCTTACAATTGCTTCTTGAATATGTAATGCCATAATGTTTTAACTTGAAGTTTAATTGTAAACCTCTTTTTAATAAGGAAAATTTCAGGTTTGGTAAATGCCATCTACGTCCATGTGTTTAAAAACAGCAGGGTACATAGAAGCATAATAACTATAACATTTTAGTACAACTTGAACTTGTAGCAATCTTATGGAAAGAGTTATATAAAAATCTATATGATTTCCAGTGATCTATATGATTTCAACATTGGCTATTGCATGACTGGTTATTGACTTGAAGTCTAGTCTACCTGATGGCTGTGCAAAGGCATAGATAGAGTTGATCATATGTGGCTGTGCGGTTAGTGTTCTGGCTTCGCATGCTAAGGGTGCCGGGTTCGAATCCGTGGTTGGACATGGATGTTCGTTGTGGTTCGGAATCCACGTTAAGCTGTAGGTGCCGACCTGATTAGCCGTTATTGTGCATAAGTATAGGACGTGGAGGGCACAAACCAACGACTTGAAATCAAAGAAGGCTTAACAATCATCATAGATATCCATATTAGCAACTCTCCCCAAACCAGTTAGCGTTAGCTTGTAACCAAGAGCAACCTCTTATACGGTATTATATAGCGAGCTGAAACTGCTTATGAGCTATACAGAAGTTGGTTAGATGTTTCTGATAAAATATCAGGGAGAAAATCACCTCGTGATCTTTTTCTTCCGAAAGTATGTACATAATTTGACTTTAGTTTTGCTGAAAGTATATTATAAATGATTTGTTTGTAATCTTGTAGCTTTTATCCGGAATAAGACAGCCGACCAAACGGTATAGTGGTTAGCGTGCTGGCTTCTAGACCGCGAGGTTGCGGGTTCGAGTCCCGTGTAGGCATGGGTGTTTGTAAATGTATGTTGGTTTGTTAAATGACGAAATGTTTCGGCGCATTATAGCCCTCGTGTTGCTGATGGCGCCAGATAATCTGAATACAACCAACCAACCAACCGGAATAAGACAATTCTTATATTCTTTTTAAACTGAAGTGAGCAACAGATATCATGTATTTAACATTTTATTTTCCCCTCATACTTTTTACAAGTCATGTAAAATTCTAGATTTTAACTCGAATGTAGTTTGTGTATACGTCACAAATCGGACATTATGCGAAAATACGCGAATAGAATCCTGCTAAGAATTAATGGACGCACAAGCTGTAGAAGTGTTAAATTTAAAAGTGTGGCTGCTTTTCGTGGTAATGTGATAAAATGATAATTTAATTCACGGAATTTTAAGTTAGAACGAGTTTGTAAAGTAAACTTTTAGCAGGAAATGCCAAATATTTAAAGTTTATAATACTCTGAAAAGTCGATTCTCCTACCCCAATCCACCCAAAATGCTATTTAGTTCAGTTTAGAAACCGGCTATTAGTCGAATAGAGTTTCAAACACGGCAAACTGTAACTTTTTTTTGTTTAATCAATCGTTCATTAAAAAAATTACAATTTTGTGGAATTACTACAATTGGTACACAATAGGAGTGTTAAAGTTTCTAGTTTTATTTATTAATAAGGCGAATTCTGTTTTTCCGCTCTCTTGTAAAATGTCCTTTTTGTGCACATGGCTGGCTAGGCAACTCTGATTTAAGAAACAGACTACTACATTTCCTAATTACTATAAAAGCGAAAGCTTATTTCCATTAAAATGTTCATGTCTGGCACTACGGTTCCTATCCATCAATCTTATTTCTAGTCTTACTAACAGCTTTCTAACAATAAAAAAATATAAATTGAAGATCTATTGTTCACAGATTCTAATCTAGATCGCTCAGTTTCTGTCGATCATCAGGAATCGCCTTGAGCTATTGCCACTACGCAATACACGAACTCGCCAGCCACTATCCAATTCACTTTGAGTTGAGCATTTTGAGGTGGAAAAAAAAAGTGAAACCTCATCCACGACGTTGACCGAAAAGGGATTTAAAGTTTTACTATTTTTTTCATTTTTTATTTTCCTTTGTAGGATGCCCATCGCCGCCAAAGTGAATTCTGAGAAAGGGTACGAAACTTTGTCTACTAGTGACCTTTTCTGATAACTCGTTTTTCTCGTCGTTTTTACCTGCGACTAAAAATCCTTCTCCAGGGATAGATCAGAAGAAGGGATCATAAAAACACCTATAAATTTATTCTTCGGGTCCAAGGTCTTATCTTTGTTTGCGCTTCCCCGCTAATGCCCCAGCTAATCAAGCATGTGCTATGACTGACATATTCAAACAATGGGTGGGGGAATATGCCGAAGTAGCACACAAATAGGCATGAGAACTTAAATTTGATTCAAAATTTTTGAAACGTTAACAGTTGAAAGCTTATGTAATATTTCTTTCAATAAAAAAATATAAGTGTTTAATAGTCTGTGGGTATATTTAAACCTAGTTTCTTAACATATTGACTGCCATATGAGTGGCATTCAACTCACACCACTGGTTCAATCTCTTCTCCAATCAACGCGTTGACGAGTGCTGTGGTTGGGTGCTTTGATAATTTTGGCGCAAGGGCAACACGTGGTTCATACTGCGCCAAAGAAATTAGTGGTTGGTTGTTTTCAGATTATCAGGCGCCGTCAGCAACACGAGGGCTATAAAGCGCCAAAACATTCGTCATTTGACAAGCCAACATATATTTACAAACAGCCATGCCTTACACGGGACTCGAACCCCCAACCTCGCAGCCTAGAAGCTAGCACGCTAACCACTATACCGTTTGGTCGGCCCAAAGAAATTAGTGAACATCAATTTAAAAAACAAAGTATCGGAAAAATTCATATAAAAGTCAGAGTTGAAATATTTTAGTGGGTGGAAGCATTCCACAAAAAATGACACGCGATCTGTGAAACCGCATACAGCAGTTAAAGGTTGAATCAAATTGATTCTTTAGAGTGGAATCGTGCAAAATTCCATAGCAGTCAACGTGTTAAAGGAAATATAAGTTTACTTGGGTTATTTACTAAATAACAGGTATGATACAGCAAACGTGTTTAAATAGCAATTATTCGGCTTTGTGGTAAAGCAATATGTATCAATATGATATAAAACAAGGTGTCTTGACATCACTTGCATTCGTATTGTTTAACTAAAATCTTTCTGTTTAAATAGACACTGTAATAAACTTCTACGGTTATTTTACTTTTTAATTGCTAACTTGTTTTATACACTCATTGGAATTTTTTATATTTATTAAGATTAATTATACGTGTACTGTTATGCATTCAAATCTAATAAACGTAAGTAGTAGTGATTTCAGAATTCAGATCTAAACCACATAAGATTCTGCTACTACCTTATTTTGCCGTGATTTAGGATCATTAAGATTCGTCCGTTTTCTTAAAAAAAAAAAAAATGAAAACCTATTAAATTTAAATAGGGAAGGTTGGCCAAAATTCAGATATAAACCACGTAAGATTCCACAACTACTTTACGCTTGATTAGCTACTACTTCTTTTCCAATTAAACTAAAGCTACGCCTGCGATCAAATACAATAAGTTTTTGTCTCAGATCGCTACTTTTGGTGTGGAGGCTGAAACAATGGTTGAATGTCTATTGTTGAATCCAGGAAGACGCGGTTTTTAGTCAAACAAAAAGAGGACATGGTGTTTTTATGTCTATTTTGCACAATAAGAAGATTCGGATTCTCGCGGCCATGATTTAGATACTAATGGGGTTACGATGAGTGACACTTCGAGGTGCAGTAGAAAGGAAATACTTTTATTTTGTAACGGAAATTACCTTGAAGTTGAAAGATAAATATTGCAGGATTCGTAATCGGTTTCGCTTATATTACTGTATTTTTTTAATAATTTTTTTTGTATCGATTACGATTATTTCGATAAATTCCTTTTTTTTTTTTTTTTAAAGTTGAAATTTTTTAAATATCATTAAAAAAACTTAATTTTTTTTTAACTAAAAAGATCGTAATTTAAATTTAAACTGATTTAAGCACCCGGCATTTTTTGGTGAATTACCACTTCAAAAGACCATATAAATTCATTTTTTATAAGGTTTAAAATAAATTATGAAAGAAAATTACAAATTCGAAATCGACATGTTTACGGAAAATAAATTATAGGCCATGCCCACAAAACCCTGGTATAAGTTGTAGTAAGGTTAAAATGATGCCTTTTTGTACAACTTTTTTAATATGAAAAACGTTAGTGATCTATGCGTTTTTATAAATGTTTCTTCCCTGTTTGAAATTCCAAGTTTGGAATTAATGCTTATGAAAAGATAGTATCTTATTCAACGACTTTAATTTAACTTATTGCATTATGAGAAAATTCTATCTATTCATATTCAACTAATTTTCATCCTTAAATTTTGAAGGTGTTTTTTTTAATCATTTTTAGTCTTATTAATGTGAGAATGTTTATTGCTCCATGATCGGAATTTATAGTTAAAAAATATTTCCTTAAACATTTGGGCAGAACTCATAGTTCAAAAGAAGAATACGCGACTAGTCTGCGAGATGACTCAATATCGATTTTCCAGTCACTTCTTTGCAATATCTTATTTTAAAAATGAATAGACACGGCAGCAATGGGTTCAGATAATTTCGCATTAATTGTCAAGTTGCCTGGTTGGAATATTCAGGTTTTTCTCCCATCCGAGACACAAATATGGGTAAATCCCCCCTCTTGAAAAACCTGCTTTAACTTTGGACTACACCCAGTAATCCAGATCTTATACCATATTTTAGGCGTAGTATAGACATAGCCTTGTGTAGCACTTAGAAAAATTCAATACAATCAATTAATTTTCAAAATTTAATTTCAAAAATCAATTGATTGCTCTTTTGAAATAGTACACTTAGCATTTTAAAATTGTTGAAAATTTATTAAAAACTTTGTTGAAAAGTTTGTGATAGATTTAAATGTATAAATCCTGCTAAAGCAAATTCGTAAGTAATTGCTCTTGCATTTATAATGGGTATATTTGGCCCGAAAGTATTAAATTGTATACAGTGAAGTTTTTGAAGAGTTATGATGGGAAAGTTTCTTATTAAGTTTAAAAAATTCATATTTTAATCCACACTTGCGATACTGTTTTGACTGGGGAATAAAATCAAATAAGTTTTCTAAAAATAAACTACCGTTAGTTATATATTAATACTAAACTTCTTATAAAAAATAATACGTGCTCGTTTTCTTACGAGTTTTTTTTTTTTTTTTTTTTATAAAAATCTATAAGTTAACGGCCACGTAATATTTCACATGGTAACTTATATAAAATTTATTTCTTCATCCCCATTCCTTTGACATAATCTAAATTCCTAATGTTGGAGTATTTTTAGCAACAGCCCTTAGGCAATGGTTCAAAACAACCGGAAAAAAAAAATACCATAACAAGTATAATTAGAAATTTCGAAGGTGTATGCCTGTGTCAACAAATTTTTAATAAGATTTTTTTTCTTTAATTTTTATGCATGCTTACGTAGATGATCAAATCCTGTTTTCATCCTTTTGAGAAGTTGATGCCGGCGTTGCCATAACGACAACTGACGCTCCTTTTCCTAGAGAGAGAAAAAAAATATTTAGTATAACCTTATTTTTTGACATGTATTTTCAGAAATTTTTATAAAAAGATTGATATAAAATCAGGTAAAAAGGTTGAAATTAACTAAATGAATAATTTCAAAATCCAATTAAAGTATGCATTTAAATTCGTTATAAACAACTAATCTTCTTAAACCAAATTTTTGTTGAACATAAAATGCAGAACATATATATATTTAGAAGTTGTGATACTTTCTTAATCACTTCTGGTTCTTTCATATTTACCTTTGTTGAACATAAATTTCTTACTAAAAACTTAGCTACTAAACATAACATAAATATAACTACTAAAAAAACTGGAAGTACAGGCAATATTATTTTGAAATAAAAAGATATTTATGAAAACAAGAACTTAAAAATTCTTGATGATTTCAATACATTGTTCATTACTTAATCAAAGGCCTCATGATCAATTTTCTGTCATGAATATTATGTGCAATAGGTTAATCCATTTCACAAAATATGGTAAATTGTTAAATAAGTTTAATTTAAATCAGTTAAAAAAATAATGTTTGTCCAGGAGTGTTCAGCCGCCAAGTCCGATATCAAAGCGGGAGACATGTAAGTGTATATAATGTTGACCGAGCTTATTAGGCCCGTTTTCGACCCCTCAAACCTCAGCTTCTATTATAGCTAGAACCCTGATTTTTTTTTTTGCCATTGTGCTGTCCCGGGTCAGTAGACGAATAATAATAATAAAATTGTTAACATTGCATTAAGGAACACGGCAAAAAAATCCTTTGAAAATTACAAAAGTCACCAGAATTTTGTTCTTCTTATTCTTCTTCTGGTTGTGACCAAAACTTTAGTCAGGGCTACAGCAAAAATTATTGGATGATTTTTGACCATTATTTTTCTTTTTTTTTTTTAATTCTTTTCAGCTTGATTAGAGGAAGTGCCTTTTGTATAATTTGATGGGTACCGCATTCTTTAGTATACCCCCCCCCCCCCCGGGAATGATCCCGATACTCGGGAGTTTTAGCCAGCATTACAGCTTAAACATGTGCATTAGTAGTTTCTGATATTATAAATGTTTCTTCTTGTAATATCATAGATTTGAAAAATGTCTGGATAGTGATGCTAAAAGTAAAAAGGATGTTGTAGTTAATTATCTGTTCTTTCAAACAAAATCTGGGAATTTGATAAATTGAAATAAGTTACGCATGTGTTTGGAAAGTTCAGTTTTTAAAAAAAAATTCAATTCTAATATCTGAATAAGTATACTTGTTGATTTTATGAGTTATTTAGAATCTTGCAAATGATTTAGCAAAGTTGTAAATGTTACTAAGATTTTTCTTTTGCTTGTTTCTCAAAACTTAGTATAATACTGTCAGTCTATTAAGAGAATAGCTCTCGTCAGAGAGTCTAGATAGTGGCAGTCGCTATAGAAAGAAGATTCATCGCTGTAAAATAAGGGTGATGCATGCAGGAAATTAGTTTTCAAAAAGATTACAATACAGCAAATGTATATGTCTTTGGAATCCCCGGTGGAAAATGGGGCTAGACATATTTCCATGGCAACAGACACACTCTAGACAACCCGGTGGGAGCTACTCTTGTGAAAGATACAAACATTAGTTTTTTTTTTATCAAGTTAAGTTTAGAAGTGATGTTTCACGCATTTAGTGGTTTCTCTGCTGAGCATATTCCTTCATTGAAGAATTTTAATTCAGTTACTTCATGATGCAATATTTGCATATGAGAGAACACCGGCAAGATAAAAGTGGAAAAATGCTTTGGTTGGAAATATGAGAAAATGTAATTTCTTCTGAAATTCCATAAAACTGGCACTGAGGAGATTTGCAAATAAATGTACCACGTTATTACGCGCGCTATCTTTTGTAACAGTCAAGGGGTATAAAAAGCTGTAGACATCCGTGGAAGCTTTTAGAGCTGTTTTCTAAATTAGAGTGGGTATAATGAGTCTTGTAAGATTACAAGTAAAATACTCAAAATAGACAAAGATCAAGTAATTTTCCACGCGGAGTAATAATTTCAGTTTGAGAGACGGTGCATAAGATTTCGGGGGTAGATAAGAATTAGTAGAGTTTTCGATATTATCACTGAAAAGATGCAAACATAACTACAGGAAATAAAAGAAAAATATATATTTAAGTTGTTAATTTAGAAAATTACTGTGGATGTGAGTGACAAGCGTAGAATGGCAAGAATCACTTCATGTGAAATGTGTTCAATAATGGAAGTACGAATAAATTGTTTGAACTTTAAAAAACATCAATGCATGGAATGTGAAACGCTTCATCTACGATATGGTTTTTAATGAATGCATACTCCTAATAAGTATTGAATAATTCTGAACTAGGTTTTTTGATACTTCAGTGTACTTTCAAAAGTGCGCATCACAGAGATTACAAAATATATATAATATTTTAAAATGACATAGGAATATTTTTTTCTTATAAAATACCTTTTAGTAAAAATAAACTATTGAAGAAACTAGACTACAATTAAAAAGAGACTAGTATAGCATGAAAATTAATTGAAGAAGTTACTTATTGTGAAGAACTTATTATTGTAATGAAATTGATAGAAAAAATAAGTAAGAAATGTTAAAATAAATGAAAAAATTATTGAATTTTTTCCCTCACTCTTTATTCCCCCCTCCCCCCCCCTTTTTTTTTTTTTTTTTTTTTTACGAAAGTGACAGTTTTAGTTAAAAAATAAATTTTACTTGTAATTTTACAAAACTCTTTTAGTAAATAAATATATTTAATAAAACTCTCCATTTTTTACGAGTTGTTTTTTCTTAGATACTTGATAGATATGTGGAATATTTTTTTTTATCGTAAAAAAAACTTTACCAATATTTATTTTAAAATAATACCTGGAATAATTTTAAAGTAGACAATATTTTTATTGTTATGATCAGTAATTAATAATTGTACTTTGAAGAAAAATACATTGCATTGGATATCATTTGCGATTTTCCCCCCTAAACAATTAAAAAAATACGAATAAAAAGAAGCAAGTTGTTTATGACTATCTTTGATCCTCTCCAATTACAATTTGAATTTAGATTCATCGCTTAAAATGAAATCTTAAAAAAATGACAAAAAAATACAATGTTACTAAAAGAGTTCAATTCATTAAACAAATTAGTAACGAGCTATTTGAAAGTGCTTACGTAAGAGTTAACATTAACCACATCGTTTTTATATGACATTGGAGTATATTAGATTTGTTTTATAAACAAGTATTTCCATAAAATAGAATTTAGATTTTTAACAATTGAAAGGCTTTTTAACTGCCCGTAAAACAGTATCCTTGTATAACTAAAATTTTTATTTCTTTTGTACAAAAAATTAGCTTACATCACCAAATGCCAAAAAATGTCAACTCCATGAAATCTTAAAAACGTGTTGCAAGAAAGTTCAATTCTTGTTTAAAACACATTTCTTGAATCGAATCACATAAGGTCCACTTACTTGGAGTTTGACCATGTGTATCCATGTACGTTTCCTCTATCAGATTCGCATAAAATAAATAGAGTTTGAGTCTAGCAGCGTGGAGTAGTATCAAAACATGGGTATGGAGGGAAGCGTGCTACCTCAGAACCGGATCTGCCAAACGAGTCGAACTGTCCAGCACGAAGTGAAGTGAGGAGAGGGAGGATAGAGCGTCCGGTGTGGGGGGGTTGCCAGATGCGGCGGGAAGGAAATCCATCAGTCGCCAAACGATAAGTTTTGCATTGGAAGGGAGGGGTGGTCTATTTTGGGATTCGTTTAAGAATTATTTTAGAACGGAAACAAAATACGTCGGAGATGAATACGCATTTCTTTTATCAATGTATTCAATTTTGAGAAACAGGCCAGAGAAATTGGATGGATTTTTTTGCATCTATGTCAAATAACGTGGGCGATTTCAAATAACTCAGTTTTCAAACACTTTTTTTTATAGGTGGCAGTCGTTTCAACGCACTCAATTTTTTACAAGAAACGTAATTAATATGAATGAATTTTTTTGGACTGTATAGACTTCTGTAGAGTGGTTAAAGTGTTCCGTAAATAACTAATAAAATTTTGGAATAAAATTTCAGGAAGAAATTAAATATTGGCTAGCAGAATCTAACGATACCATAAATTCAATTTCAAAAACATTGTCTTTTACCCACTAGTTGCATAAAGATTTTCAATCTAGCTAGTAAAGTTAATCACTTCACGTTAATTTTCTTTTACGACGGGTTCATGCTCTAAATAACTCATATTGCTTTTAAAATGAATATGGTTTTACCAGGCTACCTAACAATAGAAATATGTCAGGTAAATTCATACTTTTTTTCCACAATACACTATTTTGATAAGTATTTGGATAATTTTTCCTGTATATTTTTTTTTTTTTACAAAAATTAATAAAATTTTGCTTTTCATTTCATTATAAAAAAAGAGATAAATTAAATGTGAATGTTTTTCAAAGCTACATATACCAGTACAGTTTCGAATTAACATAATATAATTTAATGTTAAATTGTGTAACATCCATAATTGGTTAATTATTAAAATGATCGTGCATATACTATTATCAGTAAGTGAAAAAAATCTAAAATATTCTGGATCTTGTCAGATTTAAAATGGCATTATATTCTTTAAGAAAATTAAAATACTTTTTAAACTATTTACATTTCACAATCACACAAAGATCACGACCGAAAACTTTGAACTCAATTTGTGAGGAAGTAGTTTTTGTCAGAGTACGACTTTATTTCACCAGAGATATCTTCAGTTTGAATCACTCGATTAAAAAAGTAATGTAATTTAAAGTAAATAATACAGTGCTAGGAGTTGGTTGGTTGTTTTCAGATTACCTGAGGCGTCAGTAACACGAGGGCTATAATGCGCCGAAACATTCGTCATTAGACAAGCCAACATACATTTATAAAAACCCATGCCTAACACGGGACTTGAACCCGCAACCTCGCGGTCTAGAAGTTAGCACGCTAACCACTATACCGTTTGGTCGGCACAGTGCTAGGAGCCTTCTAGGATCTAAAATATCTAAGTAATAACTGATATTTAACTTAATTTTTAATCTTGATGTTTTAATAAAAATTGAGTAATTTTAAATACATTAAAAATATAATTCATTGAAAAAAAAATGTATTTAAGTTATTTTACTTACAATTCTAGTAGGTTTTCTGTGGTAAATCGCTAATAAAATCATTTGCACTAAAATTTAAAATGAAAAAAACTTTTTTATGTACTAATGTTAGTTTTTTCACTCTTGTTAATGTGGGGGGGGGAAAAATTGTGAGTCCAGTTCAAAAATTAAAGAAATAATTTTTCAACGTTTACTGTTACCTTATTGATTTGTTCCATGACGATTTTCTATTTCAGTATTTCGTGATTCTAACAACTTCAAGTACTTTCCAAGTATCCATGCGAGATCGATTTAGTTCTAAAAATTTATTCCTCAGAAGAAAAAAATATGATATTCTGCTTTAACTTTTATTAAGAAAGAAAAACTTTCTTCCCTGGAGATTATTTCGAAGAAGCACTTTTTTTCCCAAAAATAGAATAAAGGAGGTTCCTTGAAATCTTTAAATAACTAGCTTTTTTTTAGTTCTTCGTAATCGCAATGCCAAATAAAAATGTCAAAAGGCGATTAAGCGCCAAAAGAGTTGACCCCCAATGTTTAGAAACGTTTCCCTTCGCCTATCCGAGTTCATCTCACTTACTTACTTTTTCTTACTGAAGCACGTTTTTACTCTCCCCCCATCGCAAATATAAGGTAACTAGGAGAAAGAGGGTCACAAGAGGAAAAATACCCTAGTCTTATTTTTATTCTACCCTCCCCCCGATAGCGCAGGTAAAAATTTACCACTTTTCTGATGGAACGGATTGGCAGAAATTTAACAATTGAGCATTTATCAGGAATATGACAGAACTTGTTCCTTTTTTAGAAAAGCAAACAAACTTGGCGAATAATTGTATCGTATTCTTTTTATCACCAACTTTACTGCTTACGTGTTTTTTTCTTCTTGGTTTCAAAAAGAATTGTGTTTCAACTACTCCACAATTAATTTAGCCCACCTGAAGGCTGTATGGTTAGCGCTCTGGTCTTGCATGCCAAAGGTGCAGGGTTCTAATTTTGTGGTTAGGCATGATCCATGGATGTTTGTTGTGATTTGGAATACACGTTAAGCTGTAGGTTCCGGCCTGATTAAAATTTACTGTGCTCAAAAGTAGGTCGTGGGTGTACAAACTAACCAACCAACCAACCACTATAAATTTATTGACATTTCTCTTTTATTTTAAAGATCGATATAAGTACGGAGACACATAAGTAAGGAATGAGCTCTTGATGCATTATTAAGAGGTACTGTTCAAATTGTTTGGAGACCGTATGTGTCGAGTGCCTTACTTTAGTCATTGCAGTTTTCCTTTTTATATTGTTACCTAGACTGGATTTTTACAGTATGTGTATGAGGGGGGGGGGGGTGATAACTGACTTGATTGTATGTTAACAAATACCTGATAAACCTCATATATTTACCTATAACATTTTACTATATTTATTGTTTCAATATACCTTAATTATATTTTTGGTTTTAATATACCTTAATTATATTTTTGGTTTTAATATATATTAATTATATTTCTAGGAATAATTATTTTACGCATAATTTTTTATATTTCTAGTTTAATTCTTTTTTAAAGATATTTACCAACAGTATTTGTGAAAATGCCATTGCTTCTGTACAACAAAATAATTTCTTCTATAATAGTAGTTAACGTTGGAATATACTATGAAACAAAAAACAATAAATATCCTCTTATTTAAAGGTTGCTGTAATGAATCTGCAAATTTTATGATTTTATTTTTTTCAACTTCGCTGCTTTTAAAAAAAAAAATTCTAGTTAAAATACTTCCGGGCAGAAACTTAAAAGATTTAGAAAAAAAAAAAAAAATCAAACTTTTAGATTCTTCACGTGTCTGAGGATGGTATAAAAGAATTTCGTTTTTTACGCTACATAACTAAACATTCGCTCATAGATTACCCAACCATGCAAATTTTACGAATTGTTCCAGTTGCACTTTTAACATCTGCCAAGAGTGCAACGCTAAATTTTATCCCTGTTCTATTTTTTAATTAAAATATTATAATAATTATTCTCTTAAGATACATTAATTTGTTTGAAATAACTAAAAGAAATATTTATATCAAGAAACTTTTTTCCCCTTCAATTCGTAGTCTATGAGTCGAATGATTAGTTACAGATAACACTGATTTAAGTTTAGTTATCTAGGGCTAAATCGTGACGGCGTGGTGGCGCTGTCCTTGTCAGTTGAGTTCCGAAGGTGTGTAGGATCAAGATGCGGATGTTTTCTCGTTTTCCTTGAGAGATGCGGGGTCTAATGAGAGCGAAGAGAGACGCACTTCGCTTTATTACGTCAGAACGGCGAGTCGCTGATGCAACAGGTGATCGGCCTTTGTTTAAAATTAGTCGCGTTTCTTCAATTTCGACCAGATTTCTTGGCAAATATTGCACTCATGCATATTGGAATAAGTTAATCAATTCTCTGTCTCATTGGCCTAATAAAATATTTCTCGTATAATATTAGCACCAAAGTAATCCTTCAAACCATTTTGTTTTAGTTAGAACAGAAATTCGAAAGAACTTGAAGGAGAAAATGAAGTGTGATTTTTTCTTTAAATATTTACGTTTTTCATCACTTTTTTTGTGTGTGTGGAGAAAACTGCAAAATTTTTCACTCTTTAGTTTTCTTTCGAATCTAAAAGCTTTGAAATGTCATTCAGTGAGGATTGATATTAAGTAGCATTGATATTGATGACAAAAAGTGGATGGTTTTGAAACATTATTTTGGCTATAATGTGTTTTGAAAAAGGTGAATCTGGTAATGAAGGACTGATGATAACTCTGAAGTGGTTAATTAGGTATGCTGTGAGATAGTATGCTGGCAACTGAATAGGTTAAGACCTGAGATTATATTGAAATATCTAGACGCAATTGGGATTAAAACTTCGTGTGACAAACATGTCTCCTGAGAATGAAACATTGTGAAGCGTACGAGTGTTCTAATTGAAATTGAAAGATAGAATGACATACGAGTCTCATAACTGACATTGAAAAATTGTGAGGCATACGAGTCTTAGATTGAAACGTTGTGTGACATGCCAGTCTCCTAGCTGATATTAAAACACTTTGTGACGTATGAACTTTTTGAGATTGAAATGTTATTTGACATTTGAGTCTAGTTTCTAGGCAGAGATTTTTGGCCATGTTGTCAATAAAAACAATAAATCTGACAAATGGTGATTTTTTTAAAACCGATCCTTTTCACATCAGAGGGAAAACATTGGAAAAAACCATCAAGTGATACAATAGCTAACATACCTTCTCAATAATTGATTGTTGAAAAAAGTCCAGGATAAGAATACCTTCAACCAATTTTGAGTCAAAAGTGGTGACACACTGGAATATATAGCCAAAGTTCTTGCGTGATTTTGTGTATTCATTTTTATTTGCTATGACTAATATAGAAGCTATTATGTCCAGTGAATCCAGGTGCATTAAATTCCAGAAAGCGCGAGCATTCCAAACCAATTACACTTTTATATATTTCTTCTATACTGGGAATTTTTGATTTGGTATCATAGTAGCAACGTCAGTAGTTATCAGGACAGTATTTCTTTTTAGTATTGCATTTCAGCATTATTGGGATTTTTATTTCGTAGTTTTTAATTTGTTTACCTTATGATAAACATGTTTAACTCGTGGATTACTTTTGGCTGTGGACAATATTTCTCCCGGCTAAATACTTTATACAAAGTAGTTTTCAGAGTAATAGTATTCAGTATATTTAGATGCAAGAGACGTTTGAGAAAGATATTACATAGTAATTATAGTTTAATTTCTTTTTAATTTAATATTATACAATTTACATTCCTATTATGTTGACATCAAAATAAATTAATACGAAAACATTCAATTGAATAATTTCATTTAATTCTAGGTTCTTGGCCCACTTATTAAATCAAAAGTTGAAACTCCTTCGGTAATCCTCCTTTTGATTAAGTCATTGAAATTTTTTTTATTTTAACAACATCAGTATAAACGTGTTATGCTGGAAAAACTTACAAGCCAAAAATATTTTTGACAGTACTACAAACTCATTTTTTAATTGTGATGTTATATTTTATGATGTTTTAAGTTTCCAATTTATAATAACGCAATGGGCTGACACGTCATACATTGTATGGAAAAACAAATGAAAAAAAAATAAAATTCTAAATATTATGTAAATATGAAGTGAGCGCATTGGGGAGTAAGTTCGTGCTTTATTGGCAATTCTATTCTCCCATATCCAGAAAAAATATATAGGCCTCCTTATAATTTGACAATTTTTTTTACTGCGTAGTTTCGATTTCTTTTGATGTCAAAAACGAATTAAGATTAAGGTATAGAAACCTTTTTTCTGATCTATCTCTTACCTTTTATCCTACATATATTAAGGAATCCAATTAATTTCTTCCTTATTATTTTATTTTATTTATTCTTGAAATAGTTATGATATTTAAATTCAGAGGAAAGTCAGTTTAGAATTATTTCTTGAAAAGTAAAAATAATGCATTAACTATATTATGATACTATTTCTATCTTGATTATCTTCACGTAAAACTTATTTTAAAAGGGAATTCTCAAAGGATGTTCAAGTAAATTAAAGCTGGAGTTGATTAATTAGAGGACTTTGTTATCTTTTCCCTTTATTTTAAGAATAAACTTTAATTATAATCATTCAGGGCATTTCTTAAGTGAGTCTTTTTTAGTAATCGATCAAGAATCATAAATGGAAAAAGCTGATATTTTCTATAAAAGTAAGAAAAAAAGAATTTAGTTTAAAAAAGAAATTGTTTATATATGTTGCTAACTAGCATTTAGATTTTTCTCTGAAACATTTTTTATATTAATATATAGATATATATTTAAAAAAAAAATTCAGTTTATCGTTATGTATTGAAGTAGTCCTAATTTATTCGTTAAAATATCATGTTTGAAGTATTCAAACTTCAATTAGATTTTATAAAAAAGCAAAGTCCAATTGAGAATTTACTACCTATATATAAAATCATTCAAAATTACAAATTAAATTTAAAGGACAGACTAAATCGGATGTATTCTATCACAAAACAAATGGCCAAAACTATTTTTCTCTTATTCGATAGTAGATGGCGACACCACACTCACTTTGAGGAGAGCTGCTGATAAACTGCCGTTGGTGGCAGCACTAAGAACACAGGTTCCCAAGTCCTCAACACAGCGACCAGCTTCTTTTACAAGGGTTTGAAGTTGGTGAGACCTACTATCTCGGCAAGGAACTGAAAAGAAAAATATTTAGGGTTTATAGACATGATAGATAATTTGAATACATGAATATAACAAAACTGGCTTTCAACAAATAATTTTACAGTATTCACAAGTATTGACAAATGACTTATAAACTACTCTAATTTAAATTTGTTTTTTAAATGGTAGATTGACTAGAAATAGCACTGCATTATTCGATTGAAAAATACGACGTGGAATGCAGTTGAATTAAATGTACGCTTAAAATGTATAAAATTTTCATCTTTTAAGAGAATTTTGACTTAATTTCAACGTTCAACGAAGTGCCACTAAGAATTAACTAATCATTTCATATGCATGCGTGTAGAAAAATTTATTGAATGTTAGATCCCTGTCAAATTTAGCGAATTTTAATTGAAGACTGTTTTTAGTATTTTAAATTTTAACAGGTTTTTCATATTATTAGATACAATGAGAACCGTCCACATAATGGATTAACATTTAGGTTAATAATTAGTTAGCTTTAATTATTAATAGGTTAATAATTAAGGTTAATATTTTCTAAATGTAATACTTTGAATTCAAATTAAAGTCATATAATAATCTGTCCAATTGGTACAACTTTTGTAATCACAAACATAGTAGAAACTAACATAAAATTTATTAAGGTCAGTTTCGGTTGTGTAATTTTGTGAATAATGCCCCACTATTAATATTTCCCGTACAAACAGTATAGTTATCATTAAGCCTTAAATACACAAATAAAATTGAAAATCTTATACGAGATTATTAAATTTAACAATTAATGTTTTTATAATTTCTGAGTACACACGGCTTACTATAATTCATCGTGTTACAACAAGTTGTTTGCAATTATTTATTTCAAGTTTAAATTTTTATTATATTATATAGAAAATAGAGAGTAGAGTAAGTTGAGATCAGTGCATTATAAGGATCTTATTATATTTTGAAATCGGGTATTTTTCCTCCATTTGTCAATCACGGGATTGTGGATAAAAAGTCTTTTAGTTATTTTGTGACTCTAAATTATATATTTTTTTGTAATTTAGTATAAAAAATATTTTTATGCCATAAGACTTTCATTCATTTTTACATAAGTGTTTGAAAATATTATATAATCACATTATTCGTTCAATCTGTCAATCTTTTTTCCTGTCAAAATTTTTTAAAGAGATCGTCAATCTGACACTTCCTAAATGACCTAATCCTTCTTTTTTTCATCACAATATTTGCCGAAGTATTTCTTTAATACATATGAATTTGTACTTAAGATATAATAAAATAAAATAAAATATTAACAAAACTTGAAAATAAAAATTAGGAGTTTTTTATTATTAAAATTTAAAAGTTTTTATAAGCAGAATCATAAAAACTTTTAAAATTTTAATTAAAAAAAACCAATTTCCCTTCAAAATTTATTAATGTTATTAGTATTGATATCCTTGGAGTATAAATTCTTATGAATTAAAGCAAAACTTTGGCAGATATTATGGCCAAATAGGAAGCATTTGATAGAAAGAACACGACATTTTGATCTCAACTTCTCAGATTAAATACATATGATATTAAACTTGAGACATCTCATCAAAAGTCTCACCATCTTCGCCAATATGATATATCCACAGATACATCAACAAGAGATTCATCTGCGGCTGTTGTATTAGTCAGGAAAGCGACTCACGTGAAATTCATGCAGGTCAATTAGACAACTGCGACTGTTTTCGCTACGAAAGGGCCTCATTAGAAGTTTATTTGGGTTTCAGAAGACGTATTTGATCAGTTTGGTGGCAGCAGCTGTTAGCCTGGAATGACGTCACACGACGTGTGGACCTCTTTTAAGTACACTGTTGCTCTATTTCCAATTGTTAATTCGAGGAGAAATTGAAAATTCTCAACAATAATTTTGATTGAATAGTTGGTATGGAGTTGGATTGAAATAGTTTATTTTGATAATGTTTAATGAAGGTATGTTGTTACTTCATGACCTTTTTGTAAAAATTGCGTTCAAGTTTCATATGATGATAGTAAGTTTGGGAATAGTGTACTTTTTGTGCACTTTGAGCCAGAAATCAACAACCCTGAACGCGAGCGTTATAATTTATATATTAATTCAAAATTAGGTTTTTCAATATCGATATTAGATGTTTATGAGTTAAAATATCGCATTATTTTGAATAAAAAGTCATTGTAAACTAAGGATCTGTTTCAAGTTAGGGGATATTTATCCAAATTTTTCTCTATCAGAATTATTAGAAGAGCTTATGATCCGACACACTTTTTACTGTTTTAACTAATTACAATTTAAAGTATACGTTTTCATTAAATTAAAAATGTAATGAAATTATTCTCGTAGGCTTTTTGATAAGAAAGTATTTGGTATAAAAATGTATCAAGTATTATTCTTTAGGTAATATTACAAAACACAGTGTCTATTATTTCGGGAGAAAAAAAAAAAAAAAAAAAACCTTCACAGCCGCAGAACTGCTGTTTATTTTATGACATAAAACATTAAAACTAGGAAGAATTGAATCCGGAAACTACAATTACAACTCAGAGATAACTATAACCTTTATCTTTATTCTTTAGATAACAACCACATGTTTTTTTATTTTTTATTTCAATAAATAAGCTTAAACGATGTTTTTCTCACAGTAATAAGAATCCAAGTCTTATTTTTATCAGGGATTCGTTCTAAAATACATATAGATGCAAAGTTATAGAGGTATGTATCAAGGTTGCTCTTCCCGCTTCATGTCCCAATTCCTCTTGTGCAAAGAGATTACCCTCATAATTGAGTTCAAGGCTGTACCTATAGCGAAAAAGAGTACCTGTAATGGATGAAGTTTAGGACTAATGTAGTTGTTAAATTCTACTAAGTACACAGAAATGTTTGCTTTGATGTCCATCCGATGGGATATATTAATGTCGTTGTTTTGAACTGATATTGTGGGATGATACAAAATACAGTGTTCCGCGTATGATAAGGTATCTCAAAATTGTAACATGTATCTTTTCTGATATAGATATGCGAAACGATAAATCTACACACTTTTTATGTGTGGAGTTTTACTGTGGGATAAGGAATATTTGTTTATGTAGCTATGAGTTCTTAGTTTATTCATAGCTGCTTCTGGGAAATATATCGCAGGAATTTTAGTTGCCACATTGAATCATATAATTCTAAAAATAATGATATGTTTAAACACCGACCTGTTTTAATAGAAAAATTTGTTTGCCTTGAATGAAATTTGGCAAAGAAATGAAAGTAAACCGAGAATCATTCATCAAGAATTGTAGAGGTGAAAATGGAAATTTCAAAACATATTTGAGGTCCTTAGAAGTTTTTAGATTCGAGCTCGAAAAACAAAACGTAATGAAACATCTTTAAGAGTTTCCTTGAGTGTGTTTTTATAAAGGAAACAGTTTTATTCCAGTCTCGATGAAATTTTGTCTACATGATCTTTGAAACAAGAGACATATTCCTGGCTTCTTGAAAAACTCCCCCCTCCCTTTTTCACCCTTTAAGGGGTATGATAATACCTGAAGATCTACTGAACCAATTTGAACCGGGTTATTCCAATTTTTTCTATGAAAATTTTGACCAATCCACATTATCCGATGTTTTTGTAGTTAAAACTGAGAAATTGAAGATAAAGGTGACAAGGATTATACTAATAAATTAACATCTATTAAACCATTTTGAACTGTTTTCTATACCTATACCTTAGAAGATCTAATCTCGATTTTATTTCTGATTTTAGTGAACATTTTATGGACCGTCTTTATGTCAGAAGAATGGTTGAGTATACTTCCTTTTTGCCAAAAAATATTTATTTTAACTTTTGTAAGGGATAATTTCTACGCTTCGTGGTTCCGCTGTAAAACTAGACTGCATATAGAATCTTTTTTTAAGTAAATGGTTTCTGTGTGGAACCACTATGCTTCAAAGGGTTAACTACTCTAGATTATTGGGAACACAATTTCATTTATATGTTAGGTAGTTGGGATGGTGAAATAGAGAAAGGGGATAATTTGAGATCTACTCAACCAAATTGAACAAGTTTTTTTTTTCACTACAAGTATCTTGACTAATTCAGGTTATCGTGAACGCAATTTTATTACAGTGTTTCGTTAAGGTGGTAAAATTGAGGACATGAGTTAAGGGATGCATGCTCATAAATTGCAATTGACTGATCCAAATTGGACCAGGTTTATACCGTGAAAAGCAGGGCCTCAGCTGTTTGAGTTCGAGAAAGGCTGGGCACAGCAGCTAAGGAGCAATATTTATGTATAAGAATGACGAATGAAAAAAAAAATTCCCCAAATGTTAAATTACTATAGAAATTATAAGTAACAAATACAATATATTAATTTGCTTTATGTAAATGCGTATAAAATCTCGAACTAATTCAAACATATCGAATCTGTTCTAAAAATTAATTGGATCGCAAAACTTCTGTTTTAATATTTTTTTTTACAAGAGGCCGCGTACATTCGAATATTAAGTAGCTTTCCTTGTCCGGATTCTTATAAAAGTAGAACAATCGTTATCTTTAACAAAATAGAAGATAGATTTTTCCAAATAAAAGCACAGTGGGATGAAAACATTTAACCCTAAATGTTTCCAAAATCTTGAAAAGTTTTTTTCTAGGTTAATGCCTATTTCCGGTCTGTAAACTATGGATACGCTAGACTTCATTCGTGCGTTTCAAAAACAGCTCGTATTTAGAACTTTCCGCCGTCCTGCGCGATGGTAGTAGTTGCACCACCGCACAGTGGTCCATATACCTCCAATTCTTGGTCAAAAGATCTGAGATAATTTTACTTTGCAAAAAAAAAAAAAAAAAAAAAAAAATTAATATTGCATCGTACTTCTTTTTCTTTCGGAATTGAATAGAACCAGTCCTAGGTGGATATGCTTAATCGCTTTGAAAATAAATGAGACTTCTTTGAAAAAAATTATTGTTTTTCAGACAAATAGCGTTTGCGTATTTTTCACTTTTCGGTTTTCTGAATCGAATCAAACCATTTTCGAGCATGTAGAATCCACTGGAATCGAGCCCGAACTGGTTTAGAGCCCTAGTTTGTAGGATAATATAATTTTACTCATAAATAAATCCTGTTTGAAAATATTTAAAATTTTTATACGAGATTATTGTTGAGAGGATAATTTTGTTTTTAATGCTTGAAGTTATAAATTACACGCCCTAGCCACTTCGGAACACAAATAAGAAATAAAAGCGTCAGTAAACACTCGTATGTGGAAATCAGTTTCTCGATCTTCTCACTAAAGATAACCTCTCCCCCCCCAAAGCTTTGATTCATCTTCTTTATTTCCCTCTTTATCAATTTGTGCTTTATGCATTCTTGTACCTTTGTATAGAGGACGATCCAAAATTCGATGTATGAGCTTTTAGGACTGGCAGAGAACACAAAAAGAAACTACATATGCACAGGAACTGTTGGTAGGAGATGTCATACTAGCTTTTTAAAATATTCATTAAAAGATAGAAAATGTAAGATAATCAAAATCTTTATTATAAGTAACTTTACCTTTTAAAATAACTCCTATGCTTTAGAAAAAATACTATAGACAAGCAAAGTTCTAAAAGATCGAAATGCAGAGCTTGCAACTAATGCTCAAGAGAAAATCTAGGTGACAATTTACGGCCCTTTTTTCCTATATGAAAAGGTGTTTTTTCCCTTTTTGACTCACGTTAAAGTTTATAAGTCGTGTGTTTTAAACCCTGTTTATAGTTAAGCATATTATAATGAAGTTTTTGATCACTATGTCTTACACGGGAAGGCATTTTGTTTTATACATATTACCGCTCCCTTCCCCCGCAAGGATTAAACATAGATTTGGAATACAACCTATATCTGTTATTTTGTATACAAATAGTGTCTTTAATCTGTTTGTCTAATGGATAGATACTCACATCTGGGACTTTCCGCAGCCCCGTGCGATTGCAGCAGTTGCACCATCGCCACATTAGTAGTCATCACCGCCAAGTCCAGAGACGTGAATCCATCCGCATTGACACTGCAATTAAAAAAATAAATTAAAGGATAAAGTAGAACATTGGACATAAATGAGCTCATCGCTGTTTTTGAATTAATAATCCGAACTCGAAACTGAATTAAGAACTAGTTCCATCCACTCGGATCTTATTATACGAACTATTGAAACTGATTTAGTATACCCTGGATTTGGACAAGTTTTATTGAAACATTTTACTTTATAATTGCGTTGAAAAATATTTCTAATTGATATTTGATAGGTCGCCTGCGCTTCAAGGCGTTTCGGAACTTAAGTACAATTTAATATTATTGAAATAAAATAAACTTCATGATTCAACGTTTAAAATTTGGGATTAAATAATCAAGTTAGCAAGTTTTAATACACAACAACAAAAAGTATAAAAATTTGCCCTGCCTACGTACTTAGTTGGTATGTTGTTACTCTATTATTTTTAATACAAGTTATTCTTCTGTTGATGAAGAACGAAGTAAAATCAGTAACCAACTAGATAGCTATTAATAAATTACAGGCAACGGTGTAAAATACACTCAGATGTAACTGTTTTGGTTCTAAATCTAAAGTAAAAAACAATGAAACGTTATTATTTGTAGCTCTTGCAGAGAATAAACATGTGAATATGATATAGATTTTGTTTAATGACGTCAAGCGATGTTTGATTGAATAACACGATCATTTCCCACTTGCATTATTATAGTTTTGTATTCAAAATTTGAAAATGACTGTTCAAATGTTTGAATATGTCAAATTTTAACAATGACGCCACGAGGAATGTATAGCATCATGAAGAAATGACGGCACCATTCAAATAAATTAATGGTACATAGTACTATGTAATTAAGTATGAAGCTTGGAAAGTTTTAATGAGAACATATAGTTGGTTATATTTGCTCTCATATATGTATTGAATTTCGATACAAACTCTCCAATTTTTTTAATTTGACAGTTTTACAATTAGTGATTTATCAAATGAAATAAAACACATTCAAAACAATCTAAAAATGTTTAGAGTTAAAGAATAAGAAATTAAGATATCAATATTTTTAATGTCAATGTTTGGGAACATATGAACAGCTTAAAATACAAATAGAAAAAGAGTTTAGATAATATGAGAAGCTAATAGTAAAGTGGATCAAGTCAAGCAGTCACTTGATCCACCTTAGCTCTGAGCGCCTGTTAGTGTCACATTAAGGTAGTATAAAGGCGTTCAGAGAGTAGAACAAGTCAGTACTGAAATTGATCCATTTTACTTTCAAGCATCTCATATTATATCGACTCCTGCTCTCTTACATTAATACACTTTTCATGTCTCGTGTAATAGCGTTGGTTTTCTGTACACAAGGAAATTTCGCATGGTCTACATTTTCAATCAAAACAACAATAGAGTTTTGAAATTTATCCAAATGAACACACAGACCAATATAATTGTTCTAATTTGTACTATCTTTTACTGTAATCAACAGTTTGCAAAATTGCAGTTATTTATAAACTCCTTCCAATTCTTTCGAATTCCCCAATTTAAAATAAAGACAGCTCATAAATATTGTCATCGACGCCCTTACCTAAACAATTAAGCTTTTGACAAACTTTTAATTATTGAATATGGGCAACAATTTCACCGCAACAGAAACCTCATAAGCCAAAACTTCGATAGACGCTATCCCTCAAGTCTTTGAGCAAGTATTATTACAGCGAAAGGAGGAATATTACAATTGTTCTCCCATCCAACACCTTCCAGACGTCTGCTTTTGCAACCAACCACATTCTGTTGGGAAACATTACAGCTTCTTGAATGACCGAATGAAAGTGTCAAATTAATCCCCACTCCGCAATAAAGAAGCGCGACGATTTTAAAAGTAATTTTTAAAGTTCAAAAGTCTTACGACATCTACTTGTTATGTGAAAGTTTTATACTGTTGCGAAAGTTTTGACTGGGTAAAAGTTAGTATTCTCCACGAAAGTTTAAAGTGATGGTGAAGAATTAAAACACTCTGTTCATATATACTGGGTTACGAATTAAAATTTCATTTTGATAAATATTTTTTTTAAAGTCATTAGTAATTTTTTCATATAAAATCTCAAGATTAAACAAAAAGCCATCAAGTCTAAAAGTATTTGAATGATTTTTATTTGTAGTGCATCCCAAAGTGGTTATCAAATAACTTTTCAGTTCATTGCAAAGAACAACGAAAGTCAAATTTATCATTATAGTTATGCTATACCAACCAGAATTTTCCCATAAAAATTATTCATTGAAATAACCTAGTCTATGATGTTAAGATTATTAAAGAAAAATTTATTAAAATGTCCTTGATTTTTAAGAAAAATTACACATGTATTCTTTTGTTTTACTGGTACAGTTTTATGCTAAAAATGGTTTAGCTACACAGGAATAAAATTTCTTTTAGCTATTCACAAAAAGACGCCGACTTCATATAACTACTTCTGCAAGATATCTTTGAATTTTTAGTGTCTAATATTAGAGAACAAAACCGTGCATTTTACTGTCTAAAAGGAGGTAACGTTTTCTATAATAAGATAGGTGATAAATCTATAAAACGTCTTGCAATTGTTGAATCAGACGTAGGTGGAAAGTAATAAACCATGTGCAGAAAAGGACAGTGAAAGTTGTTTCAGGTACCTTTTAGCATCAGGTACAGGGAAATTTATGTTTGGCCAAGAAACATATGCATCTATAAATGTGCAAATAAGTAAAAAGAGAAATCCATTTTCAAACAAAATCATTTATATTTAAACATTTTTAGTGATAAGATATGTTTGGGAAATAGCATTTGAATATTTGGGTAAAAGAAATGAATTCATAAAACAAGTTTCAAGTCACGGCACAGCATTTAATTAACATTTAAAATAACTGTAACAATCAAGAAGAATAAAGAAGAATAAATTAAACTTGTTCAAAGTATTTATTAGTGTTTGACGTTTTTCTAAGACATTCAATATTTAGTACATATCAGAGTCAAAATATTTTTAAATATTGCTTTTGAAAAAATATAAATTTTTCTGAATAGCTTTAATCCAAACAATCGTATTTTAAAAGTTTGAAGAAATTTTTATATATTTTGACAAAAGGGAGGATGAGGTTAGTTGGTTGTATTGGACATCTCTTAGTGCAAGAATTTCATGTGATCTATTTTGTGAAGTACCTTCGTTAGATGGAGGTCTGGGTTACTGAAGGTACTCGGTGTGTCAAATGTGATCTTCCGGAAGGTTTTTAAGCAGGGGTTATTAGAAGATATTAATGACTATAGTAAAAAATGTACCAGCAACATAATCTAATTCTATAAATTTGTCATATTGAGTTTTGCTTCAAAACAATGTTTCTGCATAGCCAAACTACATTTAAGACAAAAGTGTACACAGATATTTCGTGTGTTACGTAGGCGTTCTGTTACACATAATTGTTTGTGTCTATTCAAATGAAATGTAATTGTATTAGAGGTCGGCGATATATCGATACGACGATTATTTTATCGATATTTTTTAAAAAATAACGATGTATAAAATATCGATGCAAATTACCGATATATCGATATTTTCAAACATTTTTAGTTTTTTGATGACCGTTTTGTAGTTCCATGTGTTTTTTCGATTTTCTTTATTCCCTTTTCAAAAACTTAAAAACTAAAGTTTGGATTTGACTGAGAGACAGTTAAAATGGCACCCTAACCAAAAAGAAAACATAATGTAATGGAAAGATAAGATCATTTATTAGTGGTCATTAACATAGCGCCGTTTCTGTTGCCAACGTGTACCTGAAATTTGCATCTAATTTTAAATATTAAAAACATCTCTATCAGCAAAAAATGTGGTAAACTACACTTCAAAATTTAAAAATAAATACGAATTTATGCATTGATATCCAAATGTTTTTTATTTCTTCTGATTGATAATATAATTTATTCAATAAAACAAATTTTACAATTTATTTATTAAAACAATTTCGGCATGAATTCATGAAAAGTAGAAATTTGTTCCGAAAAACTTCGCTTCTGGCAAAATTGAAAATCAAATTAAAAAAAAAAAAAAAAAAAAAATGTATCGATACATCGATATTTTTTCTATGCAACGATATAGTATCGATATTTATTTTGATCGATATTTCCAACCTCTAAATTGTATGCTTACTCATAAAATATTTTATGCCAATACATTCATTTAAGAGATTCTGATGCACTGAAATGACAGTTTTTTTCTTTTTCATGTGAAATCAGACATAAAAACATTAATGATGTCATATGCAAATTTTATCGAGAAGTTATTACTGATTACACCAATTCCTGACACCGCATATTGCGACTAGGTCAAGAGAATATAGAAATAATTTGGACATCTAGTTAATCCCATCGATAATGCAATTTAAATAGCAGAAGGTTATCGGTGAAGAAGAATAAAAGAAATCAGTCCACTGAGATGAGATTGGGAACTAGGTAATCCTCTAACCTTCTGATAATCTAGTTCTTTCAATCATTCGCCTAAGGTCAACTCGCATTTTCCTCTGGGTGCTTTTTTTTTTCAAATCCGGTAAAAAGAGAAACACGGGAAGATACTGGGTTTGCGGATTTGGAAGGTGTATCGATTTCGTTTGCACAGCGTAAGTGTGAGAACCGGCTTTGGCTAGATTGAGTTCAAGTGTGGTTTTGAGATCGGCGAGTTTCTTCCAAGAGGGAAGGTTCACAATTTAAAACCATCGAAACCGACCGAAAGTATTGTGTCGGGGAAACATAGAGGATGTCGCAAGAGAAAGTGGTAATGTGGTTTTCCTTTATGAGATGGATGTATCGGAATTTTCATTGCGTAGTTTAGGGCTACGTATTGCAATGTCTGGAGAAGAGTTTTTGAAATTTCAAAGGTGGCATGAAATACTAAAGGTTTTACAAAAGAACTTCTGCATTTTATAAAGGAAATAGACCAATACAAATATCAACCAGTTAAAAAAGCCCTTTGGTTGCAATCGCTATCGTACCTATTTAATTTTTTCACTCTTTGTTAACAATCAACAGTGGTTCAATATGTTGATCTCTAACATAGGGTGAAATGAACTTCCCTGGCTACAATCAAAAATCCCAATAAACACATAATTAATTTCATTTATAAAACTGCTAAGTGATTGACACAATTATAAACAGAGGCATAAGAATAAAAAAAAGTGACTGAAATAATTTTCGACATAAAACTAGTCGGTGAGATGAGGCAACAAAATCACCTATGCCTGTCAGATTAAATGCACCCGACAGAGGGTTAAAATAGAGTATGAAGAGTGCTGATACTGGGAATCAAACCCGAGTAATCTCGCTTCTGGTGAGCATTCTGAAGTTGACACTTGAGTGAAGCTATTATAAATGAGATTAGCAATTAGGGAAATTTCAAAAGTATCCAGTGGAACATAAAACATAATAATCCGGTACAAAATAAAAAGTTACCAGCTTTTTATTTTAAGACAATTGTTGGGTCTTGTTTTTCACAGAAAAAAAATATTCACGTAGTTTAGAAGTAGGTAAAAAAACTGAAAGTGCATTACACAATTGTAAAAAACCCCCACACACTTAACAATTAAATAAACAGAAAAGGAAGGGAAGAAAACGAATGATCATGAATAAAAGACTGAAATCTCATTAATTGAGGCAATCTTCTAATTTTAACGAGTAAATGTTTAAGAATATAAGTTATTTTTTAAAAAAATTCGAGATCTAATATTAATTTATAAGTTAATGAAATTAACTTGATATTTAAGAGAGACAATTTACGGAGATGTTAATTTTCCTTTGTTAATTACTTATTAAAGTAATGACTTCTTTATCGGGTTGTAATATTTCCTCCTTCAGATATATTAATTTTTAGAGATTCTGGATGCACTGAAATGACAGTTTTTTTTCTTCTTTTTCATGTGATATTAGACATAAAAGCATGAACTGAGTTGTTTATAAAACAATTTTATTTAAGTACACTTGAAAAAGTAAATAGTAGTTTTTAAAAATGTGAATTTCAAGGAAATACGCACGTATATATGATTGGCCATATATGGAAGCCAGGACCAGCAAACGAAGTTTTTCTCAACTATTGTTGGTGGGAATTTGTACGAGATAAATTTTGAAAACTTATGTTAAGAGAGTGTTCAATATATAACATTGATAATTTATTTTTCTTGTTAAATAGCTGCATTTAAAAATTCAAACTGCTACAGTAAAAAAAAACCTTTCAGATGAAAACACTTCCTCTTAAATCAACATTCCTGTATTTAGAAGCAAAGGCATCACGCATTTTACAGAATGCACGACATGTACATCGATTCAAACTCGTTGAAATATGGTCTGATTATTACTTTAACCTATAAAAGTGCCGCTTTACCAACACAACACGACATATTCCACCCAGCACATCCCACTTTCAAACAAAACTGAGCATATCTCAAGGCAGTGTTCTGAAACTCGTGGTTTTACCTTGTTGCTTCGTACGGATCAGCACCAGCAATCAAGTGATAATCCCGTTACATGAAGAGGGGGGCACGTAGGCTAATGGTGGGGGGTTTGTCTTAAGTGGTCGCAACAAACTTACAGAGCATGAAGACTTTGCTTTAGGAAGTGTGTCAACTGATTGGCATTTGCGACTAATGGTTTACGGTTTGGTTGTGACTTTGGCAGAAGGGGGTAACTTCTAAGAGATATGTTTTCCGGAAGAGACTGACCACTATCAGTTCGTTGGGATGTTTTGTTGTTGAGTCGTTTTTGGTTGTTTTACGATAAGATTGTATTTATGGAAATATCTAGATACATATCAAAGGAAGGCTCAATAGAGGGGTATGTGCCTTGACATCTGACGATTGGGATATATTGTCACAATCGACTGTAAGTTGGGATATATTGTTACAATCGACTGTAAGTTTTTCTCTTTTCACGTTTCTTGGAACGCGATACAATATTACATAGATTTCCAGGAAACGTGAAAAGAGAAAAACTTTAAACCTATAGTACACTTCTTTTAGTATATCAAAATTAAATTAAGTTACTTTCAATAGTAAAATTTTAACTATGCAAAAGTCGGGTAGAAAGGATCAAAGAAGTTATTATTTTTTTAAAGTTTTACAGAAATTCTTGTTTTAACTCTGGAAAAGCGATAGACTTGAACAACTGAAATACATTGATTCGATATCTTTCCGTTCGCAGTCCGAAAGTTAAGAAAAATTTACAGAAACTACGAATATACTACTCGGCTACGTACCCGAGTTTCTACTACAACGTCCATTTCTCACCGAATATTTTTCAACAGCAAGTCAAAGTTACGCTAAAATAAGAATGGCTAAAAATATCTTCTAATTATCCACAAAACCACCACTTCTCCAGTAAAACTATACACTACTTATTTGAACCCACCATCACCTTGATTTATACGAGTTTGTTTACATTACCGCAGGTCGATCCTTTCGTTTACACTGAAAAAAAAAATTGAAAAAAATGGCTTGACCCACTTACGGGAAGACAGTCTTGTAGATTGGCTGTCACGACAGATGCTCCAAGGGTAGATATGGCATATATTTTTATATGTTAGAAGATTGAGGTTTCTTTTAATCGTAGGTATTTGACATGCAATGGGTCGCAGGTGATGTCGATGTGCGTCAAAGTGAAATCTATTAGTTCAGAGGAATCAGACGTTTTATGGATTGCAACCTTGACTGTCCTTACGTCTTTTACTAAAGGACAGTTTTGTTTTATGGCAGAGAGGTATTTGATCGTATGGTGGGAATCGTAAAGAGGTCGTAAACCTTTGTTTATGTGTAGAATGTTTATGAATGCATAGTTTAAGTTTTGGGCATTGGTTCGCGCTCAAAGAACCTATTTTTATGCACAATGACGGCTAATCAGGAGAGGACCTACAGCTTAATATGAAATCCGAACCACAATGAACATCCACGCTTAACCCCGCACCTTTGGCAAGTAATGTCAGAGCTCTAACCACAAAGCCATCAGATAGGTTGGCATTGGTTTAAGAGTACAGTTTAGAGTACAGACTTCTATTATTTACAGATTTTTAATCATGGGAAGAGATTTGATTGGTTAAACACGGAGGAGAAAAAAAGTTTGTATTGGTCGATAAAAATAGAAAATCTCAGAAAATATTCTAACCACACTAGAAACTCCAACTGATTATATAATGGAGCGGTTGTTTTTTTCTTAATTTTTAAAATTGAGTAATTTGTCTACATTTCAAAAAAAAATCGGCAACTGTCCTCTCATTTCCCTTCTTTGGGTTGGTAATGGATGCCAATGGCAATAGACAACACAGTTTATACTCTGTGATAGAACTTTGTAGTTTAGAGGGAATCTTAACTGATTGAAAAGTTATTTTAAATATGAAAAATGTAGAAAAGTTGACCTTAAAATTTCAATCATAATCCAAAATTTATACCAATTTAATCAGTTTCAAACGCTTAAAATAAAGTAATATAGTTTATGTAATTATGTTAATATTTCAAAAGTAATGAGTGAATAAAAGATGTAATTTTTTGAATTGTACGATTACTATGGATATAATATAAATACATTGAATTAAAAAAAATACGCATACGCATAATAAAATAATTATATTTATGTTTGATAATAAATCAAAAACTACAATGTTTTTTTTTTTTTTTTTTTTTAAATAGAAAACTGTAGAAAAGGTCCCTTTGAAATTCAAAATATTTTAAAATTTATGTTAGTTTCGTATGCTTTAAATTTATAGTATAATGAATATAATTTTATTAATGCAATATAAACTTAATCATATGTACTAATATAACTCATATGGATATAGTTATAGAAATTTGAAACAATTACTGGTTCATGAAAGTAGAATTTGAAGGATTTTTCCATTGCAAAATAATGAGAAACAAATTTAATTCAGTAAATGCTAGAAAAGTACATTGAAAATAATTTCATATTTAAAACTTTAACAGCAAATAATTAAATTCTTACAAATACTTAAATTTTTTGAAAAATTGAGATTGATAGTTTTGAAACCATTAGAAAAATAGCTTTCTATTTACAGTAAAAAATTAAATTTTTTCAATGAAAATAAATCATTAAATAGCACATAATAGTTTTCTATATATATATATATATAAAATAAAGGAAATTAGAAATAAAACCAAGTATAGAATTAAAAGCAGGGGGCGCAGGGAGTTTTCTAAAAACTTAGGAATAATTTTTTTACGAATAATTTTTCTTTTTTTTGGATATTACTTTTAAAGCTGACATAGGTTCCTAACACAGACATATTCTTCTTAAAGCATATTTCAATCTGGCAAAAAAAAAAAAGATTTTCAAAAAACTGAACATCTAATAACTTTACAACAAAACAATAGTTATATAATCAAACAATTATACCATTTTTTTAAAAATTAAATCCACTTATTTAATTTTTATGCAACATTCAAAGTACGTAAAAAATATTGTTTTAACTTTAAAACTTAAATCAACATGAGTTTGGCTAAACTAACAAGACGATTTAAAATTGTTTATCAATAATCAAAATATTAATTAAAATTTAATAATTAAAACCACAGAAAATATTTTCTCCTTTTGAGAAATATAACTTTTTTTTTCACGGGTTTTACAAAAAATCGTGGAATTTTCGAGGTTTTTAATTTTTTTTAGGAATTATCGAAACAATTTTTGTACAATTTTAGAAATTTTAGGGAGAAACAAAATTTTTTACGAATATTAGGAATTTTAGGGCGAATGCGACCCATCTAAAAGTAAGTTAATAAACTGTTTGTCAAAAGTTTTAAAATCATTGCCGTATTTTTTTAAACGCACACATGGATATTATTTTTTTTTAGTTCATTTATGTTTTGAAGTATTTCATACGAAGGCCATTGTCAAATACAATGTTTCTCTTAAATAATTACAGTACAAATAATCGGTAAAGCTATTTAAAAAAAAAAAAATGAATATATACAAGGTTTCTAAACTTACTTGTAAGAATGCGATCTTTTTGCACCAAGACGCATGGTTAAAGAAAACGAAATTAGGAGAAATAGAGTAGATGCGGCTACTTGGAACGTATTTTGTATTCTGATCGGAAACTTCAACGAGCGCCACATTTTTCGTCTTCGTCACGTGACAAGTAGACCACGCTGCGCATGCGCTGGAAGTCCGTTCCAGAATTGAAATAATTGAGGACTAAAGTAAAGTTTGAAGAAGGCTGTGTCATCATTAAATTGTCCTTTAATTAGAAAATAGAATACATAAAGTACAAGAAATTCTTCGTTTATTGTATTCTACAGTCACTTTCAAGGTGCAAAATACCTCAAATTATTTTAATTTTCAATTTTTTAGGAATATAATTTTTTTTAATACGTAATATGTAGCTAGTAGCATATTATTTTTTATGCTTTCAATTGTTTGGATAAATTCTTTTGGCATAGTATTAGTTAAACGCTAAATATAAAACCTAAATACTAATTTAAAAGTAATAAATCTATTTTTAAGAATTCTTAACATAATCTTGGAGGATTGGATTTCGTATTTTTAATATTAAAATTAATGATTCATTAAATATTAATTACGAAATATTTTAAATTTTTGTATTATATTAAAGACAAAATATGTTTTTGTAGTTTTAATAAGTATTTAATGGTTTTTGAATAACTATGTAAATGAAATACAATAATTAGATGATTCCATGAGCATTAATTATTTTTCATTAATTTTGATAGCGAAATATATATATTAAGACGTATAAACCATGCCACTATCTGACTTTTAAAAGCAAGCATTACAAAAAAAAAAAAAAAAAAAAAAAAAAAAAAAATCGGAAAATCAATAGTTATAACTTTTTGTGGCTCATGAAATGTCAATCAAAGTATGGCAGAAATTAAAATTGAATATAATTATTTCCTTCTTTGTTTTCTTTGAAATGCTTTGATGCAATTCAGATTTGATATTACAGAGGCAGCGTTAATTGATAAACAGGGATTTGTTTATAATGTCTTCAGCCAAAAGATTGTTTATAGTATGGCCTTTAACTCTAACTGGAAGTTGCAAATTAAATCCTCGCCACAACGTTAAAAAATATTCTGTGGAAACACGAGAAATTATTGAGCATAATTGGTGCAACAGAAATTTATTTTTTTAGCAAAAATGTAAGTGTTAAAGCTGTTTCTTGCAGTAAAACGTATTTCGTTGTTTAAACAGTTGAGCTTTTTAATTTTTTTTTGTATCTGTCTCTATAATTAATATTTAGTATATAGTTTCGTTCCAGGCTTATAGTTTCTCAAAATTTTTTGAACTTTTTAGATATAGAAATTAATCAAAGTTATTTGAGAGGGAAAATTAACTCTGTCCTTATAAGTCTTTAATAATGGTCGCAATTTCAATCGGGATTTGTAAAAGAAAGATATGAAATTGCCCACTAAATGAAATTACTTCAAAGTTTCTTTTAACGGTGTCTCAAAACTATCATACAAATTTTCCAGGAAAAAATAAAAAATGTAGACACTTTTTCATGTTAAAATATCAAAATTCTGTTTTTAAAACAAAAATATTATTTTTATTATTATTATTTTTTTTATCTTCATCTGCACCTCACCATCGTGAATAGAATAATCCACTACGAAGTATCAAAGAATATATTTCAAATTATGGTTTTATTCATAACGCATTTCATTATAGTTCTATGTAACCTTTTATTCTTTTTCTATGAATTTTTCATAAAATGTGTATTTACACATATTCCTTAACTTTATACTCAATTTAGTTGCCGAGATTAGTGAAATCCTTGCGTAAGTTTTAGCAAGGAATAGTTAATGGTTATAGTTATTGTATATTAAACAGTTTCGTCTGATATCTTTTCTTTATAACTTTCAGTTTTAATTAAAAGCCGAATCTTTTGAATTTCAGAGTGGGTATTGACGTAGGAATTCAATTGGGAAGGTGTCAGAAGGTTCTACAAAAATAGTTAAAATTATTTTTGGTACGTCATTGAAAAATTTTACGATATGAGGTGAACATAATAAAAGAAATGTATTTTTTTTTATACATTAAAATATCTTACAATTTAAACTTTAAAATCTTTTTCCAAAAATAAAGTTCCAGTTTCAATTTAATATCATTTTAACATTTCAAAGAAAAGTTATCTGAATTGAAACTGATTTTTTTTAATCCGAGTTATTTTGTAACTGTAAATAAATTTGTTTTTACTCAAATAATTAAATATTTTATGAAGTTTAATTTTAAATAGTTTGATGCTAAAATATATTTGGGGAAAAACCAAACAAAGTAAAGATCAAGCAGAAGAAGAATTACATATTAATACAGTGCATACCCAAATGATTTATCAATGATATGTCACCAACCATTGTAGGTCGTATAAAAGTGTTTATTTCTAAATAAAATGGATTTACTAAATAATTTTTTTTTGTTAATGAATATGCTTTTAAATCATAAATAATTTATGCTTTAACCCTCTGGTTTATACAAATACCAATTGAAGGACAAACAACAGACTCAAGATTCAACTTTTTATTTAGAAGTACTTATTAGTTATCTAGTTTCAAAATGACTTCAATTTAGAAAATATTGGACTTACAAAGAAGGGATATGCTTCATTGCTGACATCATTTTTTATAGCCGTGCTTTTTAGAAAGAGAAGGCACTTATTCCATTCTTGAGTTTATGGTCACTGATATCAAAATAACGAATTGTTTTTTATATTTATTTAATTGCTGAAATTTGGATTAGGAAACTGATATACGTAAAATAGTTACCATATAATATTAATTGATAGCTTAAAAATATATTTCTAAATCACTGTTAATATTAAATTAAAATATGCGAGCATTACTTAAAAAATTCCAAATTGGAGAAATGTGGGTAAGCTGAGTAGCAAAATATTTTCAAGTTGAATACGAATTATAAACAGAATAATTTGCATATTTAATAAAAATTATCAACTGTTTTCTGATTCTGACTTAAAATTGAAAATGACAATAGTAGCGCACATTTAAAAAAATTCTTTCTCAATCAATAAATTCCTACAATTCAATAAATATTGATTTCCCCCCCTTTTGTTAAGTTTACTGAAATAACATACAAAACATGTTTAGCCCGTCTTGTTGTCTCATTCAAAATCACATACAGAGAGAAGGACATACTCGAATTGAAATATTACGTACCTTCATATATAAAAATAAATAACATGCAATGTTTTAAGGATAAAACACTAAAGCTATTTGCAATATATATCAAATGAAGTATATGTTGAAATGGGATTTTTTTGTTTGTTAAGTTGTAGACTAACGTCTTTCGTACTTTAAAATAACAAACATATAGGAAAAATCGGTCTTCAATACCCAAGTATCATGATGTTTAAAATACAAGACATTTGAAAATGTTTATCTTTTTTCAATGAAAATGTTTTTCAAAACTTAGAGTTTAAGAAAATTGAGAATCTATTGTTTTAACAGAAAAGAATGATATACATTAGTAATAATGAAAATGTTTATCGTTTCAGTTAAATAGTTTTGTTTTAACTTCTCAATTTTGAGCACGATAACTTTATTCTAAAAGGGTCTGGTAGAATGATTTATTACATATAATTCCAAACACAAAAAGCTAGCTTAAATTGATATAATGTACCTTTTTTATCACCTTTCTAAACAGATAAGTTTTACGTTAAACTGCCAATCATAAAACCATGTAACAAAGTTTATTTAAATAAAGATAATTTTGGAGATTTGTTATACCAGTATTACCATCTTATCGAATTTGAATAAATGCTAGCTACTTATATTTTTTCTCAAAAAAGTTTATACATTAGAACAAAACACCTTTTTTCAACTAGAATATGTTTGCCGAATGTATTAACCTGTTCAGGACCGGCGAAAGGAGAAAGAAGCGCTTCCCCAGGCCCGCGCGCTCAAAGAGACTACGCACGCACGGGACCGGGCATTTTTCCCGGTTAAGCATTTTGCCCCTTTAAATTCAAATAAAACGTTCCAATCTGAAATCACGTCTGTGTGATGATGGGCCGGCTGGCACGGAAACACTGATCACAAATACGATATCGCGGGCCGTGAGGGAAGAATCGTCTGATCACATATACGCGATCACGGTCCTGAACAGGTTAAACAAATTTTAAAACAACTTTCAAGCTGTTACGAAGAAATTATGGTTCCTATTATATAACTTTCAAAAGATAATCAACATAAATACATCTGTCAAATTGAAATACAGTATCGATTTCAATAATCTTAAGTAAATAAGTATACCGATTTAATGGTTAATTATTCATTCCATATTACACAAAATCTTTTACTTCTTAGCAGAGCTCGCCAAAATGCGTGAAATCTGCTTGAACACGCATTGAAAATCAATTTCACCCCATAGAATTAATTTTATGCGTGAATTCACGCATCGGCATATCATGGTTAAATTTTTATAAAAATAATCCTTCATTTTATAAAATCAGAGATCATATTAGCCGTTTTTCGCGCTACTTCCCTGCCCTTATTCTTTGGAACTAGGGCCTTTTTATGAAAAAATGCAAAATTTTCGTTTATTTTCAATTCGAATGCCATATGCAGATCACCTCTCCGAAATCGCATTTCTCGCAAGCATGTTCAAACGTGCCTCGCACAGACCAGTGACTGACTAAAGTCATTGAATGGTTGCTAATACCACTTGCCTTATTGATAGGTGGATTGTAGGGGGTCGTCCCACAACTTCCGAATTCTAGTTAGCACAAATGGCCATTTCGTACGTTCCTTGATTAAGAGTATTTTGCTGCCTTTTAACCAGGTCTTGTAGTACAAAATAGAGAAAGAGGTAAATTAACACTATGCTGTCCTCATGTCTAATCCAGATTTTTTTTTTCTTTTTTTGGTATCGGAGACTGGTTCAGGAGTTTAGATAATTTCGCCTATCGCCGAAGATTTTTCGTGTTTTCGTAAATCATCAAGTTTTACTTCGCTGTCATTTGCCCGATAGTTTTCGTGGTGTCGACGGCATTTGCCCGATAGTTTTCGAGGTGTTGCCGGCATTTGTCCTATAGTTTTTGCAGGATACCAATGTGGTGTCACCGGACGGCATAGTGTTAATTGTTAGATAAAGGTTTTCTAACCATCAAATGTTTTTAGTAAGCATTTAAAAAGCACATTTACGCTCGGATACTCGAAATCGCAATCGTGCATCACTGTTATTGTTCGAGTTATTAATTTTGTTAAAAAAAACCTTATTTTGCTTTAGTTTTAAAAAAAATTAATTTAATAAATACCCTTTAAAATTTAGGGAGGGGGTGAAAATACCCTTTGGAAATATTTAACTGGCCAACACTGCTTCTTAGATTTGTAATTAGTGAGGCTATCGGAAAGGATTTCTGCTGTTATCCCAATCCTAATTTAACTAAATTTTCCCTAATTTACAGAATATTTAAAAACTTTTTCTAGTATAACATCATTCATGTTAAAGAGATGGTATAAATCATTAAGTTCTACTTACATGTAATTTTAGAGTTTGTTCAAAGACAGAAACATTAATTTTTTTTATGCAGATTCATTTTGCAGTATGACCATTATTTTCTGCAACAACGTCACTACGTCAATATTATGAGGATTTTCGAATTCAAAGTGAAGTGATGCGAGTGGCAATCATATATACTGGAAAAATAGTTCATAATGCTTGTTTCTGAGAATCCGGATGCAAGAGTGAATAACGAATAGCACTTTATGCGGTAGCGAAACAAAACAATCGTTAACATTGTCCAAGTCAATTAGAAATCAGACACGGAGTAAAATAACAATAAAAGGTGAATAAAATCAGACACGTTTCTTGAGCTATAAAGCTCCTTTCATCAGGGATAAAAAATGATCACGAGGTAGGGATTGTATTGCATTAGAGTGACGCACCGAAAATGTCCAATTTCATATGTATTTTACTGGGATTTTCTTTTAGTCTTGTTCTTAAATCTCGATTTCAGGTTTGTGCGTGTTGCGTAGTTGCAAATGTACACCCATCAAATAAACTTTGTTAAGGAAAACTCAATTTTCTTTTATGTGCTGTCAGTGATTTACATTGTAAAACTATTTGTCACGGGTTGTTTCAGATAGAATGTATGTACCCATTTTCAAGTTCTATTATAATAAAAATACTATAAATGTATTTGCGAAAATAAATGAGAAAACCTGTTCTTTTGAAACTTCTACGGTACGTCTTGAATATGATTAAAAGGTTTATATTTGTGGGAGATGGGGGAACAATGTAAACTGAGCAATAAGTAGTAAATTTTTTCTAGAAATAGTAATTTGTTTAAAACACAGTTTAAGTAACCAATACTTTTTGAATGACTAGTTGATATTATATCGTGCAGGAGCTACACTAGGACTATGTTATGGCAAAACACGTAGAAACTGTCCGGGGGATTGCTTTCCTAGAAGTTTTTTCAAAGGGAAACTGTCCGTTTTGCCTTTCAAATGGAAGAAAACCTGGAAAACCGCTATATGGCTCGAAAATCGACACGAGATTATCTGTCACAATGCTGAAGGTGCACTATACCCAAAATGCCATCATATTATATTTTTCTGAGCGAAAAACTGATTTAGTTTCTGAATATTCGATTAAAATGTTAAAAAAAGTTTCATTAAATATGAAAAATGCAATTAAATATGAACGAAAACGTGAACAACATCACGTGACCGAAAACAGCCCTGTTGACCGGTGACGTCGGGGTGCACGAAGGCTCCCGACCCGGAGTTAACTTCATCTTGTGTCTAGTGCATTGTATGAAGCGATTGCTTGGATAATCTATAATTCCACACGCTAATATTTAAAATATTCATTGCGAAATTTTTTACTTTGATCTTTTTTTTTAATATTCCCTACAAATTTATCATGCCGTTAGACCAAGGATTTAAAAAAGCAAAATCGGATAACCTTCCAAGAGTAGATTCTATCAGTAGGATATCATTTTCGGCAAGAAATCCAACCTTTGTGGGGGCAGAAATAAGAGGATTTAAAATTAAAAGATTGGTGATTTTTAAATTATAGAATTTCCTTTAATTTTTGTTATCATTCATACGTTTTTCCGAGTGCTAATATAATTTTGTTGGTCTTAAAGTTACCACGTTGTATACGTTTTTTCTTTAATTTTTGAACTAGATTCGTAATTTTTTTCACAATTAAATAAATGTAAAAAAATATGTATTTGCAAAGTTTTTCCATTTGATATTTAATCAATTAAAATGTAATTACTTAATTGGAGTCTAATTACACCGACCATAACTTAATTTGTATTTTTTTTTTAGAACTTTGATTTCAATTGCAAATAAAAGAATGATTCACAACAGTGGACATACTAGAATTCTAAATAGAATTTAAATGCAGCTTTTCTTTTTCATAGTTTTGTTTTGAAAGTATTTAAAATAACCCACTTTTTTTAAAAATATCCAAGACTCAAAAGTAATTTCCCAGTTACTAATGTGTAATAGTACCTTAATTTCAATATGCTTGTATAAATTATTTTCTGAGAAAAGGACTAAATTTGAAACTGCCTCTGTTTAAACATATTGTGGAGACAATAATGCTCTTTTTTTTCTCTCCCCCCCCCCTTCCCCCCCCCCCTTCTTTTTTCCCTTTACAGAACAGGGCGTGAAAGTTATGGCGATAATGCCATCGGATATATTCACGATTTGAAAATCGCTAACAACTGTTTTTTAATCTTCAAAGAAAGAAAAGATCAATAATATTTATAAATACTCTTAAAAGACCCAACTGAAATATCTCGCATAATTCGTTTGTTAAAGGGAAAATATTATTACAAATTTTAGATTTCTTAACGATCTATTAAAATATAAAATTAGGCGTGTTATTGATCTGAAATACTAAAGAAAAGATATTCTAACGATAACAAATTGGTTCTTGTATATTTTTAATTAATTCAAACAAAAATAATTTCAATTTACTGAAAAATAATATTCACAGCAGTAGAGAGAAGTTTTGTGAAACATTTTTTTTTTTTTTTTTGTGGTTCTGTCTCGCTTCATTGCAGTGTATCATTGTTTGCGCCTTAAAGGATCCTTAGGTTCATTAAAAAAATACCTTATCTGGAGCATAAATGGTGGTATTTTTGCAACAAGGAACAATACAATACTTAAACGGCCCTTTTGACTTTTTAAATATAAAATTTCAGTGCAACAACTTTAAAAGAAAAAAACCCGAAATCACAACAGCTTTGCTTTTGTAGGAATCGAAGAACCGGAACCTAGGCCATCGTGATGTCACAGTGTAAATACGGTGAATTTAAAGGAAGTGACGTCAGGGTCATTCAAAAATTAATTTATATAATATAAATTGAATTTTTTCAAACTGTAAATGGTACCATTATGCTTATTTTAAATGGAACTATTGTTTTCAAAATTGTTTAAAAATCATGCAACTTCCCCATTGGTGATTCGATCCCCGGATCTTTCGAGCGCAAAATGAATTATCTGCATTCCAGGCCATTAGTCGGTGCAAAGTTCGATTGAAATAAATTTTTAGATGGATCCTCTATGAAAAAAAGTGAATGGAAAAAAAAATTAATTTTTTGTAAATTTGAAAAAGTCCAACAGTGTTTTTTTAATTGATGAAATTGTAGAAATGGGATTTAAAGCCCGTTTGTACAATATTTTATATAATTCGGAAAATTATCTAAACAAATGAAATAATCTTTGAATGTGTGACCCAGGAAAATTTTGGCCTTGAATTTATAATCCGTGATGTGATAATATAAGTGTGATAATAATTTTTAAAATAATTCTTTAATTCAAATTTAAAGTAAATTTTAGTAAATATAGTCGGATGTGTATAAGGAATTATTTTTATTTAGAGGTTGTAAATTAAAAAACAATCGTTGGGCTTACGTATATATACTTCCAAATTGTTACTGTATGCTGCAGAAGGTGGAACGTTCTTAAATTATTGCAGTAATAGTAGCCAATTGATTATTTTAATTTCCACTTCAGTTACAAGTGCCAAAAATGCTTCAATTTTTTTTATGAGCAGATTTTATGTCCCTACATTATTTCAAAAAACAGTTTCTTAAACTCCGCTTGAATAAAAATTAACCCTCCAACTACGGCGATGCTTCCTCCATAAAGAGTGTTTCGACATTCAACTCAAACAGCGTTCTTTGGAATCCGAAACTTGTCGATGATTTGTGTGTTCCGCCAACAGGAAATGCATCTCTAATGAGAAAGAGAGGGAGAAAGTGAGACGTTAATTGCAGGGAGTCAATTTCCTGATCCACGGACGCCCATTTGCATGGACGTCAACCTCTTTCACCTTGCAAGCCGCACGTTCAACTCAGGTGTCAACGTATCTTGCCTCCTCCACTATTGATCGGCACGTACAATACGGCGTCGGTTGATCGCGGTACTAGACAAAAAGTATGCAGCGATATCTTATCCTTCCGGGTTTAGTGTTCTCTACTTGAAAAGCAGAAAGGGAACACTTAAAAAAAGTTGTCTACTTGTAGAATGAAATTTTGTTTACCAAAAATACAAAACTGCGAAAATACCCTAATTTTGTTATGGATTATATTCTTTGCTAGTGGAACTGTACATTTAAGATTGCTTAGAGGAGTTACTGTTTTTGGAAGTTGATCATAGTTAGATATTGTTTTCAATTATATAGGTATAGTCAGGGCTTTCACCGTCATTGAAAGTCATTAAAAGTGCTTAGTAATTTTAAACTTGTTTTCAAGGCCTTGAAAATGCTTAGAGGTGCTTAAAAGTCATTGAAAATGCTTAGAGGTCTTTAAAAGTCCTTAATTTTTGCGGATGTTGTGTGCCCAACTGCAAAAGTTATAAAAACACAACGCGGACTTACTATTCCCGCATGACCGCCACTTATCTGAACTGTATCGGAATTCTCTTATCATATTTGAATTACGCATCCACCAACTTGTAACTTTTTTGGTTGGAATATACTATATTAAAAATTTATATATAGACATGATGCCTGAAAACAAATTTTCAAAGGTCCTTAAAAACCTTAGTTAGGTCCTTAAAAGTCATTGATTTTCATTCTGTGATTTGTGGAGGAACCTTGATAGTTATAAATCGTATACCGCTCTTCCATAATAGAGTATCCAATTGAATTTTTTTTTTTTTAACATTTAAGTTTGATTTATCAAGAAATAATTAACAGAATTGTTTAAGAGGAAAACTACATCTCTAAAACAGTAATTTATTATTGTATAAATTACGATGAGAGATGAGGGAGTCGGCCGAGTCGACGCTTTAAACTTCGATTTCCAAACAAATACCACAATGTACAATTATAAACAAACTTTGAATTAGTGTGCCATTTGTCAATTTTAATGTTGTTAAATGAACAAAAAATGATAATTAAAAAAAAAAAAAATCACTGTCCATAAATAAGGCATAAGGAATGTCCCCCCCCCCCCCCTTTGTGAGTGTGTTTGTTTAGAAATGGAACATTAAAGTTGATGGTGGATCCTTATGGAAGAGGAATACGAGTTTCGTCCTTTCTATCAAATCACTTCAGAACATATAACTGGTTCTGAATTTGGGCTAAACGAAAACCAAGCACTACTTTGACGTTAAAATGTTTAATTGGTCTATTTAAATAAAATGCGACACCAATTAGAAGTAGTCATAGTTTAATACTTTTCCGGGATATGATTGTTCTGAGAATTTATAATTACTGAACAGAAAAGCTTCCGCTTTTCATTATAAATGGAAGGTTTTTAGTTTCAGAACACGTTGAAAGAAGACCATTTTCCCTTCCAACTTAGTGAATTAACTGTTGTAATCTACCTGACCAGCAAACCATGCATTATGAAATACGAATTCAAAAATAAAAATATCCGTGCTGAAATCAAGGCCTGAGAATAATCGTAAGAGTAAGAATAAATTGAAACGAATGGTAGTCGCAGGAACCTTAACTTTCAAATGGCCATTTCTTCCAAATTGAAAACAGGTGTTTTTGTAAGAAGTATAATTTTCTCTTTTTATAATTGAAATTATTAAAATGGAAATATTACCTTGGGTACACCATCAGAATGATTTTTAAATTATGATATTTCAGAATAATTTGTAACTACGCACAGTATGAAGATTATTTTTATTTTCAAAAAAGATTATTTACACAATACAATAAATGCGTTGTTACTATGATGCTACAAAAATACTAATAAAATAAAGTTTTGATTTTTTCTCTCTTTGATAGAATATAGACCTTAGTAACTTTGAAGCGCAAACATTATTTAAAAACTGTTGATGGTGTTCTTTGCCTAAAAAAGACTTCACACTATAAAAACAAATGTTATATACTTTTGCTCTCCTCTTCATTTTCAAATGTATATTAAAAACGGATAAAAACTGACAATAACAGTTTAACTTCCTACTTCACCTGAATTCCAAACCATTGATTTATAAACAAGTAAAATACTTAGGTTATGATTCTCGCATTTGTTGACGTAATTTGTTGTCGTTTCTGACGTCCAGGTGTAGCATAACTCCAAGGATATATTTATTTTGCTTTAGAAATACATCTGTTACGAATTTCTTTTTCGTAGTGAAACTTTCACATATTCAGATTTGCATTCTAATTTAATGCAATGTTTCACATGCACTAATTATAGGCGGTCTCTTAAAGTAGTACATCAATGGAGTGGTGGTTTATTGAAAATGAAATAAAGACGTAATTTGAGAATACCTTTTGAATAATAGGAGAAGAAATCTATTACAAGTCGAATATTCACTTTAAAAATCAGAAATGTATTAATTTATAAATATATATATATATATATATTTTGAAGTTATAACTAAAGCTTAATTATTAAAAGTCATAATAATTATATAATGCAGAACTTTTAGGACAATGTTAGAAGATGACGATGTTTTCAATATTCACTAAGACATTGTGGTGAGACTTTTAGAATACTGTAAGTTATGTATATATTTAATTTGGAATTTAATAGATAATTTTTCTAAATTTACCATTTATCTATATATTTAATAGGCAATACGTTTTTTGGGGTTAGTCCGTCCGCCTAAACTACTCAACCAATTTCAATGATCAAGGTGTCATTTTAAAGGAAATAAGCTGTAGATTTGCCAAAACGTGCCAAAATAATTTATTAACACTTTATTAATTAGTTAAATTTCAATATTTTTCATCATTAAGCTACTACAAAGCCTCAATGATTTTGAATATAAGAATGGCAACATCCTTAAGTAAACAAACCCGCTGCTCGGGGTTCAACCAACCAATCAACCGTTGCTAATTTTAAAGCTATCCTTACGTATGTAAACAACAAACCCGTTGCTAATTTTAAAGCTCTTTTTAAACTCTTCGTTTCAAAGTAGATTTGTTCTGTTTTTCTGAAGCATTTTTGTATTACAGTAATTATTATTTTGAAGTATTTCTATCCAGAAAATGCCTCGCGTTGGACGTCGTTCTCTAACGGGGCGACTTATCAGAATAAATAAAATATATTGGGACTTCAATGTAAGGGCATAACTAATGAAGTTTTAAATCAGAATGTTGGCGGATAGTATATTTAACTTTCTATTATGAAACTTGAAATTTGGGTGTTTTCTCTATTAGGCCTTACATTAAAGTTATAAAAATTTGGTTACATTTTTTATGGCTGGCAAACCTATTCGAGCGCAGCAAGATGTTTTAACCACAAATTCGAGCGGCAAAGCCGCTCAATCCGAGCGCAGCAAGGTGTTTGGGGGTTGGCGAGCGTTAGAGAGCAGGGGGCGAAGCCCCCTAGTCGTATTTTAATTTATATCATAAAATATTTTTTTATTCAATACAGACTGATATTTCTTTTCTATCGTCTGCACATGTAACTCGAATTGTGTGCATATTATACGTGCTAAAATTCTTAATTAAGTATAAGCTTAAAGTTTCATCATTGGAAAAAGTTATAACCATGAAAAGTGTTATATTTGGATTTTTTTTTTATAGCTGAAGACTTCTGGAGCCAAACTATCGGGAAGACAATCAGATACCATTTATCTTCGATAAAGTGCGACATCTTCTAATATTTGAAAGTGATGATACCTCGTTATCATTTAAGTGACAATTTGAGCGAATACGGACTTTTTTTCACCATTGACTGAGATAACCTGATAACCTTTCTTAAAAATGATACCAACAATCGGCTGATAACAATCTGCCATTGATCAGATTTATTATCAGTTGATTGTTATCATTTTTTAGGCAAAGTGTGTGATAAATTGGAAGACATAGATCTAAAAAAAATTCTATAATCATAAATTTCTAGGAAGAAAACTTATGTAACTGAATTTGAATTTCTAAGATGTAATTTTAAAAATAAATAACTGAAAGTTTTTTCGGATCAAACTATTAAAATCCATCCCATAGTATAAAATTTTTCAGCTAAGCATAGGTGTTTCCACTCAAGTGAAATATCTGTCAACAATATCTGCGATGGCAGGTCTATGTGGTAAAAACTTCACAGTGCATATTGTAGAAACCGTAAATATTTAATCCCAAATATTTAAAAAAAAAAAAAAAAAAAAAAAAAAAAAAAAGAGTTAAATTGATTAAAGAATTACACCCCTGCATTTATCTTAATCTGATTAGTGAGAGGGAGGAATTTTTAATCATCAAATCAGTTGTCAATCATCAATCATGTTAGCCATCAAACCAATTGTGAATAATTTGAATTAGCTATTTAAAGTTTTGTTTTCAAGCAATTTCATACCACATGCCCAATCGTAGGATATGGTAATATTAAGTATATATTAATACCAGGATTTACATAGGTTTTCAATTTGAAGGGGGCGAAAATAACAACGTTAACACATGATACATGTACCAACCAAAAAACATGTACATTTCTTACATGCATTAGTTTAGAAGTGGGTTAAAGCGAAGTTTTATTTAATAGTACTTTGCAGCAGTACGTATAAGGTTTAGGTCAATTTTATACCACAGCCCTAAACTTCTCAAAAATAAGTTCGACATTTTGAATTTGTGCCGATTGGAACGGTTTCGGTTAACCGACGTTTCCGTTGATCGGTTTTGGAATAATCCGTGTTTTAGAGTACTTCCATAGGAAATATCTCTGAATGCTTTTTCTCAACTTCACATTGGAAAGCACTGACAAAAGAAATTTGCGTAAGCTAAACTGATATTTATATGCGATTTTATGGTTTGTTGATAACATCTTTTTATAAAACAAAAGAATTGTTAAATTCGAGGTCGTAGCTTTAAATTTAGTTATTTTTATTACATAAATATAGAAATATCACCATATGTGCACAATGCACATGCGCAATGTACAATATATAATTTTTTTTTTTAAAGCTTCTGAAAAATTTATAAGAAATTAATTTTTAATATTGTTAAACAGATTATTCTGTTTCCCCATTTATTTATAGAACGATATTCCAATTGAAGACAAGGCTCTATATCAAAGCATAGTGCGGTTTACATAACATCATATTGCATTACTACTACGCAATAGAATGTTTATTTTACATTGGCAAAATATTCTAGAATAACTACTCTACATTTCTACGTCGTAAACTCATTGAACAACCCATCCAATCTTCCTAACTCGATTTAATAAGAAGAAAATAAAATAAAAAAATAATATAACATAACTTCAAAAAAGACCCTAAATTTGACCCACTGTTTATCAACACGCGATTACATGCATCTCCTGCAAGAACCCTAAGGTTAAAATGCACACACACTTTTCTGCAGGTTACAGATATCTGATGATGATGCGTTTGATGACAGACGCACGCGAAGGTTGAGTCCGGAATAATGGGGCGACGCACAGGGCGGTCAGACGAATTATCAGACATCCTGTGAACCGTTACATCCATTCAATAACGTGATTTTACGCTCCTTTTGCAGTGATCGAGATAAGATGGCTCGATCCTGAAGGGACGGAGTCAAAGTGTGCAACAAGGAGTTGTGATAAGAGAGGTACAGGAAAAGATGTCGGAAATAGATGTTCAACTGAAAATATCGCAATGAAATAAACTTAAATCTTATTTCCTAGATGAACACGTTGCAAATATTTAAAACGTTCGGGTTCATGATGATAACTTCTATTCGTATTTTAACTATTAGCCTCTGAATTACACTGATATCTTCATAAAACTACTTCTTTGGTATTACATAGGGTTCGACTTTCCCATACAACGGTGACTGATGATTTATTAAAAGCTCAAGATTTGTATTAACTACTGATTAAACTATTATTTTCATTAACTACTATTAACTATTAATTTAAATTGAAACATTGAGCTGAGTAGTTTCTCTAAAGGCAGATCGTATCTTCGTTAGACATATTTATATCTTAGGAGAAATCAGCGGCAAATGTATAAAAATTATAATGTTTTAAAAAAATTATAAAACTTTTAAAAGAGATAATCTAACTGTTTTATAATCCAAATTCTTATTTTCTAAAAATTATTTTCTAGTTAAATTTAATGCATTTTTATTTACACTATTCAAATTAATTTAACTCATTCGATCATTGTGTAAATTTTACCCTTTTTTGTTTCCAACAAATAGTCATGTATAAAATTACCTTATAATTCTTCATTTTTATACCTTTATGATACAGAACACAGCGAAACAAGTTTCGAAATAAATCTGCGAGGGTTAAAAAGACGGCCGTCGATTTTTTTTGGTTCCTTTTTTTATTCTACATTTCTTCTTTAGATCCTCTAACCTAGCTCGAGAGAAAAAGTACCAGGAAGAATAATTTTGCTGAAGTCAAATTTTCAGTTGAGATAAATTCCATAAGCACCTGAAGCAAAATGTGCGAATGGCAGTTTTTTGGTTACTGCTTAAAAATAGGTTAAAGAGAGTATAAGCTCCTTTCACAATATATTGTAGAAATACCATAAAACTTCTTATCTGGTGTAGGTTGAGTTTTCTACCCGGGAAAAATTGTAAAAGACATTTTATTTTTATTAAAAATTAGTTTTCACATTAAGAACTAAGTAATTTGGATTAAGTAAGCATTACCAACACAATTTAAAAGTTCACATATTAAACTTTTGTTTAATTTCATATATGTATTATATTCGCCAGAAACTGTATTTAGGTAACATTTATTTTGAATCACAAGTTGGAGCGAAAAAATTTAATAAATTCCATTTTTTGTACTACTAATACACATTTCAGATAAATATGCATTTTTAATAGTTTATTTTTTAAAAAGAATTTCAGCGTTATAAGTTTCAAGGTAAAAAAAATAGAATACTTAAAGAATCATTTGTGATATTTGTCCATGCGTGCGAAACAATTATACTCGACTAAGGCGGGAATTAGTTGGAGCATTGAAATGAATTTTCGTAATATGCTAGCTCAGAGCTCGAATAGATGTTTTTAGCCCCATTATAAGATGTTTATGCTTGATCTAAGATTTTTGGTTGGTTGTATTCAGATTATCTGGCGCCGTCAGCAACACGAGGGCTATAATGCGCCGAAACATTCGTCATTAGACAAGCCAACATACATTTACAAACACCCATGCCTAACACGGGACTCGAACCCGCAACCTCGCGGTCTAGAAGCTAGCACGCTAACCACTATACCGTTTGGTCGGCCTAAGATTTTTGATGAACCAAAATAATTTTACTTGAAGCTATACATAACCATCTACATTTCTGATTTTTTTTTTCTGCCTGTTTGTTTCGAAATTGGAGTATAAAGAAGAGGGGTAGGCATTTCCCCCACAATTAGACGTTTTATTGAAACAATTGTAAGAATCCATATATGTTACATATTTTTTATATCCTTGCATCCATAACTTTCATTTGGTTCTAAACACAATCTCATTACAGAAAAAAAAAGTTTTTTTTTTTCTTCTTTTTAACTCTTTAAATTTTTTAATTCCAAAAAAATGCTTTCCAAGACTTTCTAATGTGTCCGTCCATGTTTGGGAATGTATCTGAGGAACAAATTTAATTCAATCGTATAACTCGTTCCATTTTTATTGAAGTGTGTTTCATCCAGTCAGACAGATATCAAAGTGATCCTTATAAGTATTCCATTTAGATTTTGAGTACTGGAAACACAATATATATATATGTTTCATTAGCTAAATCAACTATTCTTCTAAAAAAGCAAACAAACAAGTTTATGAAAATGTTGCATAGCGTGAAAAATTCTATTTTTAAATATTATTTATTTAGATTCCACTCAATCTTACGTTACAACACCGTCTGAAAAATTAAAAACATTCCCCTGAGGGACTTCTTTTATTCAAAGGTAAACTTATTTGGAAATGTATTTGGAGAATAGTAATTTATTTCACTTTTCAACCGTCCTTCGAGATTTAAACTTATTTATTGTCAACGCCATTACTGCGTGAAGTTTATAGTTTGCCCTAATAATGCTGGGTTCCATATTGAATAAATTATCAACTGCACTCGAAAAGGCTGTCTTCTCAGAGTAAAATATATTTTGTAAACAATTTCTTCTTGAAATATGAACTGTGAATGTGTGGTCAAATATTAATGGTTTTTCACAACAACATACTTTCTTGAAATTTAATTAAAACATTCCTAGACATAACTGAACCATAAACTAAGTTATCTGTTGTAACTCTTGAAATGTAATTCAAAGAAAACCGAAGAGATTTTCTATTATTCTATTGGATGTCTTCGCATTTAAGAAAGAAATATTAGACTTAAAAATGCTTTTTTTTAGAACTGGAATTACATAAATTCTGGAACTTATTCTTTAAAGAGAATACAATTATATAAGGTGAGACCGAAAAGTAAGGTGACAGATGTCATAATAATCACTGTATTATATATTTGCAGATAAATACATCACTGTCCTTCAAAGTAGTTCCCGCCGTCTACAATACACTTCTGACAACGTTCATACAAGTTCTTGAAACTTCTGAAAAAATCCTCCTTTGAGACTGTCTTAAGTTCCTTGGTAACAGCAGCTTGAATGTCTGAGATGCTTGAAAATCCCCTTCAGAGCCAATTTCAGTTGTGGAAAGAGGAAAAAATCCTTATTCCCCTGATCTAGCGCCAGCAGATTTTTTCCTCTTTTCACAACTGAAATTGGCACTGAAGGGGATTTTCAAGCATCTCAGACATTCAAGCTGCTGTTGCCAAGGAACTTAAGACAGTCTCAAAGGAGGACTTTTTCAGAAGTTTCAAGAACTTGTATGCACATTGTCAGAATTGTATTGTAGACAGCGGGATCTACTTTGAAGGACAGTGATATATTTATCTGAAAATATATAATACAGTGATTATTATGACATCAGTCACCTTACTTTTCGGTCTCACCTTGTAATACCTGATTCAACTTGTTGTTCAGTAGATATTAATATATACGTCTATAGAAGATATTTTTGTTGTATAATTGAGTTGTAAATTTCATGATTAAAATTACTTAAAAACTACGAATACCTGCCAACTTTGGAATTTTCAAATTAGTATAATTTAAAAAATATATACATCTTACACGCATAATTACGACACAAAAATAGCATAGTAAGTATTTGGAAAAACAAGATACTTATATAAATCCAAATTTCAAAACAAGATTTTCTTCAAAAAGAGAGTGACATCTATATTTTTTGAATGATTATTGATCACAATTTGTTGAGTGAAATTATGTGATTCTTTTATAATAAAAGCTTAAAGTAAAATATTTTTGGCCGGGTAAGATCATCTGCTGAAATTTCCGACTGTTGATATTCAACAATCTATTACCATAATAAAATATTGCAGACTAGAAAATTTGTGCCATGTATCGGTAATAAAAAACCACACGGGCGATTATTTATTAAAATCTGAAAGCATTGATTGGCGGTAAAATATTTCATACCCGATAGGAAAACAAAAGTGATGCAGACTTCAAAACTTACGAAATAAATTCGAAAATCGCGCTAAAACCCGAATTTTTCTTACTTCGAAATCTAAATACAGAGGCGTAAATTTGGTTATTTATTTTACAAAATTTGGCAGCATTAATTGGCTGGAGGGCCTTCATCCCCAATATAAACTTCAAAAGGAATGTTGGGCATGAAAACTTCGTTTAAGTGTGAGATAAAATCCTAATTTTATCTTCGAAATCGGTAGAAAATAATGAGGATAAAAAAAATTTTCCGGAAATTATACCGTTAAATAGGTGTTAAACCACGCATAAAACTAGTCAAATTTTTACCAGTTTAGAATTTAAAATTTCATAAAGAAAATATTGCGAATCGGTCAAAATTTGAAGGGGAAAACATACATTTTCAAAAATAAAATGTCTGGTAATTAAATTAAAAAAAAAAAAAAAAAAATGATGTTTACTCGAAAATTTGTTACAAACTGTTATCCTGATACTAATGATTGATTTTGAAAAAGGAAAAAGGAGATTGGTTAAGATCATTTTAGTTTTTGGTGGGGGCTTCCAGATTCTTTTTCCCAGAATAGAAAAAAAAACAACTCAAAACCACGTGAAATTCTGAAGGTTTTCACTATCACTCTAATCACAATTACTGCTGGATCAATGAAAACGATAAACTATATTTCACGTCCATGAAAGAATAAAAAAACTTCACAAGTGATTAGTGTATTGTTAACCTGAACTTTGGTCTAAGCGCAATTTCGACTTAGGCGACGTCACAACATAAAGAAAAGTCATGTAAAGGTACAACTGAGTATCCGATTATAAAGTGATAATGTAAAGGGGAAAGTTAACATTATTAATGTTAACATTAAATTAAAATGTTAACCATTTTTCCAGCTTGATATTACACTACATCCAATATGTAAGTTTAATTTACTTTTAAACTGAATATACACAGTTAACGAGGACAACCGATAATGATTGAGAGCAGGTAAACATTTTATTTTGATGTATTAAGACCGTTGCATGAAGTTAAAACCATATCTGAAACCAAAATAGAACTTCAGAAATATTTAATATTTATAACCGACAGCTAAAATTAAGTAATTAGTTTTTTAAATGTCTGGCAAAGTACTGTTTATGAAATTACTGGCAAAAATGTAAAGGTGGGTCGTGGAGATCGAGATAAGCAGATTTTGTAATGGAATGTGTATGCCAGTGGTAGAAGTGGTGAAAAAAAAGTGGGGGGATGCCCAAAAGTTGGTGAGGGGCAACCCCTCCGTCTTCAACGATAAATTTTATAATTTCATAACTAATTATAAAAGTACTAACATTGAACAAGGGTTTAAAATTTAATGAATGATCTTTACTTGGAAGTAAGAAATAAAGTTAAGTAATAATTCAAGGTTATATAACTGAATATTTAGATTTAAATAGGGGGTATTAATGTGCATACTTTCATAAAATTAAATTAATAGAGAATTCTATTTTTTTCTTTCTTCTTTTTTTTAAAAAATAACTTGTCTTTATATGAAACAAGGATAGAAATTTAACTTAAAAGAAAGTTCCTCCAAAGATAAAAGCTTAATAAGTAACAGTATTTGTTAATAAAAATACTTATATCTTGAAGCAAAGTAGAATAATACATATTTATAATAGTATGATATATATACCATAAATAGTTTTAAAGTTTTCAAATGTAAAAAAAAAAAATTATCACTTTTTCTCAGTGTCACTTCATTTAAAGGTTAATGTTATTTTTCATTAGTAGTTCTAAGTGGGAAGACGCATGGGTATTTTCTTGAAAAGTGGGGGACACGTCACCCCACGTCTACCCACACTTCTAGCACTGGTGTGTCTGCAAAAGAAGCGTTGAGTTATAATAATGCATGATTACATTGTAGTTGAAAGCAGTCAGCTCCATCTCTTCACTCCCATCACTGACAAAACGTTGTACCTGTCAATTAACTACTACTCTCGCAACTGGTCGCTACTCGCACAATGGTGGCAGGCAACCCCCCTGGCACCATGCTCCTCCACATGTCGCAGAACTATCCTTTTCTTACTACTTAAGATGTGCCATTTCTACACACGCAGATTCCATTACAAAAGGTGCTTATTTTGGTAACTGCTAAATGTCTTTGAATTTTTGCCGGATATTGTAGAGGACATAAAGGCCATTTTGATACTATATGAGAGGGTACTGCATTTAGGCGATGCGTCAACTTGGCTTGCAATAATTCCCACTCTTCTCTCTTCGTAGATACTACCAACAATAAATAAATGTATTACTGATAACTGGTTTAAAGATCTATTTCTCTACTTTAAACATTTCCCTTTTCTATTGGTTGATCAATCGATTTTAAATGTTAAAAAAGTTCAAATGGATACTCTATGATGGATATACGTGTTACGATTTATCACCAGACCGTTAATCTATAATAGCCGTATCGTGCTGAATTCTGCTTTCCAAATCAAGTTTCATTAAATCAGCAATTTAATATGTAAATATGATGAACTTCCCCAAAAATACACTAATGATGTGCAAGGTTGCTCACGGGTCCACTGGTATGATTTTAATTCCATTACTAAATTTTGCTAGCGGTAATTACAAATTAAAATATGTAATTGAGTATTTTAATGCTTTCATGCAAATACAAAATTTTAATTTGAGCTCAATTTGAAATGTTGTTCAGTTTAGCTTAGGCTGACAGCGTTGGCAATCGGATGTCATAGATTGTCAAAATTAATGGGGTGGGGCAGCCTTAAAAATTTTTACTATTTCACCGTCAAACATAAAATTAAAAAAATAAAACAGTAACTCAACCTACTTACCCTTTAAATTGACACCACTGCATACGGGTGGTTTGCAAAGGGTCTTTAATTAAATTATTTTCATAACTGCTCTAAGTTTTATTTCTTATTTTGTTTGGGAAATGCATTAAAATAGATAAATGTCAAATTGTTCACCAAACTCTTCAAAGCAAAACAAAATGTTCTTACAGACGGAACTGAAAATAATAATTTAATTTTGCTTGTAATTGTGAAGCACAAAGTTTGTTTTTAAATTCCCATTACACAATGTTCAAATATAGTGCCTAATAATTTTACATATTCAATAGTAATAATAGTGTAGTATGTCTTTAAAGCAGCGTCAGCCACTAGGCGGCCCGCGGGCCGAATCCGGCCCGCGACAGCTTTTTATCCGGCCCGCCGGCAGTACAGAAGAGCAAAAATCAAATTTTGCAGAAATAATTTCAATTTGTCTACAATAGTATGTGTTTATTACCAAAAACCGCGTTTTCCATTAAGTGGTCCGCGTCAGTAAGTCTGAAACATCATTTTTCTTTTCTGAGACTGCCAGAAAGAAATAAAAAAAAGCAATAGTTTGAATTATTACCAATGACACATTCCTTCACATTGCTTAGTTTTGTACTTATGATACCCTACCCCCTCGATTCGTGAATGGCACAATTCGATTTCTACTTTTCTGAATGTGATGGGCAGGAGTTGAGTGTTTTAATGCATACTGGTCTCTTTTGTTTTGACGTGAAAAGAAGTATCGCGATCTTTATGACTCCAGTGCAATAATGGCATCGAAGACTTGTTTTAAATGCAAAGTAGATAGTAAAAAGCGGACCGGCTCGCAATTAACATCGACTAAAATTGAAGATTTAGGAGGTATGGTTTAAATATCTTTATTGATTATAAGTTTATGTCAAGTCACATTGTATTATTGTCACTAAAGATTAACTTCTTTTATGACTTTGATTAACGATGTAAAGAAATTTTTTTTTTAATTATTTGAAACAAGAATCAAACATCAATTGTTATTTTATTAATATAAAAAAAGTTAAATAATTGTTTCAGTCTTCAAATTTGTTTTATATTGTTGAATCTTTAGTAATTATCACATTTCTAACATTGAACATATGTAGTAAAACAATATATTTATTGGCGTATTCGGTATAAATCTGCGGCCCGCGGAAAGTTCCAACATAAGTTATGAGGCCCGTCTCTAAAAGTTAGTGGCGAACGCTGCTTTAAAGTAAGGAGCTCCATGTTAATAACTTGAAAGCTGTCCAAATATAAAATAACAGTTACTTCCGCTTTATTCCAGATACTTCTGTTTTATCGCAGGAAATTAGGCTTGAGTATATATCCGTTTCAATAACGATTAAATACGTTTTTTTGTGATGAAATTAGTACGCATGACATTTATTTTCAGAACATTTGTAACCTTATCTTTTAATTGCATGCTTATATGCCTTTTTATAAGTAACGTATATTTACTTTCAATTGCTCTGATGTAAACATAGGGTAACCGTCAATTTTTTTTTTTTACGTTTCTACACGTGTTGGTTGGTGCAGAGATAAGAAAGTGGTATAGAAAAACTGTCTGTGTGTCTATCTGTGGTCAACATAACTCCAGAACGGACTGACCTACGAAGTTCGACTTTTGTTTACGGGTTAGTGGTGGTTATGGGATCTGTTATTATAGTTTTCGCCAAAACTGCACATGCGCATAAGGCAGCTGTCATTAAAGTTTCGTCATTATTTTAGCAATTGAGATAAAAAAAAAAAAAAAAAAAAAAAGGTTAACAATTTTGCTCAAAGTTGTGGTAGTGTCTTTTATGTTACTCTAAGCATCCCTATCATTGAAATTTTCGTTGAAATGACGTAAATTTTTTAAAAATGAATGTTTTAAACACAGGATTCTTTTCCCTTGAGTATCGCCCATCAACGACTGTTTCTTTCTTGTTCCACTTCAAGAAAGGAAAATGCAGTATTTGTCAAAAACATATCACCAATTTCGTCATTTTGGCAGTTTTTTTTTTTTTGTCAAAGCAATAATTATCGCCAGAATATCGCCAATATGTTTACACTGGCCAATACTGATCAAACTGACTATTTTTTTTTAAGTAACCAAAATATGAAAACGAAAAAGGTTAACTACATCAATCCATTACAAATTTAAATGCAATGACCAGTATTAAGTGTAATTGAAAGTTGTGCATTGTTCAACACCTCTAGTTAAATTTCTTTTGTGAGTAACGAAGGTCTGTGAGGTTGACAAATTATTACATGGAATATATAGAAATAAGTTTTCAAATAATAATGAAAATAGCGGTGTTATAAAATTAAAATCGAATCTAATTGAATTTTTATTGTTCATTTATGTAGGTTTTTGATAATTATTACGTTTTAAGAATTTTTTTTCGTTTTTTTTTTGTAATATTTGAAAATGTACATAACCGTTTGGTTTCGTTCAAATACTTTTTAAATATCAGAGTAAAATGCCAAGCATTTAATACTTCTAAAACAATTTAACGTTTTGTATCAAGAAGAAAAATAATCCAGTGAAATTAAATGTAGTTGTCTCTTTTATTGTCATTAGGAAAAAGTTAATTTACTAAATGTTGCATTTATCTATTCTTATGTACCTTTGAATAATACTTGAAATAAATTACAGTATTTTAAGGTGAAAACGTAAGAGTTAAAGAAACATTTTCTATATCTGACATATTATTATTATTATTATTATTTTTTTTTTTTAAAGAAAAAACATAGGATTCAAGATTAAAAGTCCATAGAAATTGAACTTTAAAATACTTATATCATCCAAGATAACACAAAAATACATATGATGAAATTTGTTACTAAGTAAAACTAGTTTCCTTGTTACTAAGAGTAAGATTTAAAGGAAAATATTTTCTAGCTAGATAATACTATGCTTGGAGCTTACAACATAAATTAATGTCCAAAGAGACTTTCAACTTCATAAAGTTCCTTTTAAATAACATTTCCGAAAAAGATTATCTGAAGATTTATTTTTCGGTTTGTAATTTACAGTAGTATTTTGCAGCTCACGAAGAATTAAGTAAGAAACTTAATTTACTGATAATTTGGTGCAATAGGCGCAAAGATCACTAGAATTGTTGCTAAGAGAAAGATTTCAAGGTAGGTTTTAAGAAAGTACCTGTAAAATTTTTTGACCTTTTTGAACGTAATCAGTTTTATGTAGTAAAAATGTCCTAAGTAATCTAAATTAAAAGATAAATATGTCTGTCTGTGAGTAAGGATAAAACAGCTAACTTTAAATTTTTTAGATCACCTAAGGATAACTAAGCTGTTTAATGTTTTTTGTATCTATCTGTTTGCATTTGATGTTACACCGCTTCTAATTTTGAAACAACCAAATAAACTTTTGCGTAAATTTCGAAGTTTACAGAATACAAAACAAATAGAATTTGCTATTTGTTTCCTCTGGTTTCCTACTGTTCCAAGGGTCAAAGTAATATATTTAAGTACTTCTCTTAAAGTATCTCCAGTTAAGATTGAATCAACAATATCATTGTGACATCTGGTGTGATGTAAAACCTTGTTGTACTTATCCCGGGTTGTTGAGTGATTTACTATAATTAGCTTAGTGGGGGAAACGATAGTTGACAAGGGGAGGTATTTAAAGTATGGGGTATGTGTGTTGGCAAAATTATTTTTTAGGCTTATGGGAACTGATTTCGGTTTTTAATGGTAACAGTGTTTCAAATATTACTTATCGTTCGATTGGAGTGGAAACTCTAATTTCGCCAAAGCACTGAAAATGTAACACTTAATAAAAACAACAGCATGTATCACTTCAAATTAGTAAAAATTAAATTAAACAGCCTCCAAATTAACAGCCAACACATCACATTGACAGTTCAACAACAAATTTTAAGAAAAAGCAATAGCAAGCAGTAGTACTAATTGAACTAAATACTTTTAATTTAGGCAAACAAAATTAAATCTCGCCAAACCAAGAATAAAATTGAACAGGTAAAAAAAAAAAAAAAAAAAAAAAAAAAATCAAGGAACTTGGCCACTTCTTATTTATTCTAGGTTTTTAATGAATTTAATGAAATATAATGGTTAATCAAAACTGTAGAAAATAACATGTTATGAGATCAAAATATCAAATGGCGAATGATTTTACGAGCAACATAGTTTTTCTGAACGGAAACATCGGTAACATTTTATAAAGTAAAATTAAAAAGTAAATTTGCGATTAAATTTTTTTTTTTTTTTAATTTAAGAATCTGACTGCGACAATAATAAATTGATTTAGACCTGGTTAATGAATTTTTTAATTAATATTAAATAAAGTGAGCAATTTGTATAAATAGAAGTTAAAGTGTAGAGATAACTGAATTTTTCTAATCTTTTAATAAAGTCTTGGCTTTTTTTTTCCTGCCTTTATTCCCCGTTGTGAGATCGATAGCGTAACCTTATTTACCTGAATCCCCGTATGATTCAGAGGTTAGGGAACTTTGAATAGACCTCATTGTATGTCAACTGTAAATCCATCGACATTCCATAGCTGAATAAAAAAGGCGTATTGTGTTTACATTTCAGAACATAGTACTCTTCCTTATTTACTTTATAAGCATCTGAGAATTTTCAGGATGTTTTTATTATCTTTTTTTTTTTTTTTTTATGTCTACATAAATACATGGGATTTAGCTTTTAAAAATTATTGATTTAAAAGTTATATATAATTATTTAATGAAGTTTATTATGAATTTCTTTGTCAATTGATAAACTTTGATGTATTAATTACTAATACTAATACCCATTTTCGGTTTGAAAATAATAGAGCAACACTAATGTTTTAGAATTTAAATTAAAAATTGGGATCAAAATAAATTATTTATAAATCTTTAATTATAATAATAATAAAACTTGAAATGTTTGAAGGTGTTAAAAATATAAAGGTTAATTCATTCAAGTTGAATTAATTTTAGACAGAGTTTAAAAAATTCATAGTATGGATTAAAGTGCAAATAACAGAGCTAGTACTCCTCAATATAAACTTTTTAAATTATTAATTTTTTTTTCTAAACCAATGAAATCAGAACAAATTCTTATCAAATTATTTATGTATTGATTGTTGTTTAGTTATTCTTGGAAGTTTATTAAGTTATTTGAGTAGACATACATTTATTCAGGGATTAACATTTTTTGCTACTGAATTAAACTACTAAAACTTTTGGAATATAATTTTTTATATTTTTAGAATGGTACTCACAGGAAATATAAAATAATTCATATTTGTGATTAAATAATAATAATAATAATAATAAAACTATTTGATGTTACTCTTTAAACGTAATTTTAAAAAATATATATATCAAGAAGTTATGAAAACTAATTAACAAAAAATAATCTTACACAAAAAAATAAAACTTGTATTCTTTTTGGGGTTGTAAATCCCTTCAATATTCAATGTTAAGTTATGTTCACACATGCATAGTTCGCCAAAAAAAAAAAAAAAAAAAAAAAAAAAAAAAAAAAATTCTGAACGATGGCTGTATCTTCGGTTCTAATTATCGTAGAATCTTGCAGTTTGCACCAAAATGTTTTGTGATTTTCTACATGTCTGTTGCTAAATTGGTTTTTCTTAGGGGGTGTATACTAAGTAAATTTAACTTTATCTTTAAGAATTTCAATACGAGCTCCTATTTTTTTATGTTTTCATTCGATTTAAAATACTTCATTTACCTTAAGTACCAAATTTCAGTTCTTATGAGCGAAAATGATTTGACCGATTTTGTGGGCAAATTTCATTGAAGTGCGGGAGAGGCAAACGTTTTGCTTGCTTCGTGACCTAATCTATTATACGATCCCTTAGAGTGAGCTTTTTTACATTTTTGTTAAAATATTGAGAACCAAAAGTTAATATGGAATGAAAAAAATTCTGGAAGGGTTTTCGACCATGATAATTCTAATGGAAGCAAAAAAATATATGTTTCTATTTTAAAAAAAATATAAAACGTTTTATTAATTATTAATTAATTATTAAAACACTGTTTAATACAAAAGTTGTATGTTATTTATGTTTGGCCTATTACAAACTATCGTTTGAAACAAAAATTGCGGAAATATATTTAACTATTTAAAAATTTATGGCCAAAAAAAAAAAAAAAAAAAAAAAAAAAATTTCTCGTTAACATTTAATTTGCCATTTTTTTACATCATTTGAATTGCTAACCACTCATTGGAAAATTATGAAATTTGGTATTTAGACGTTTTTTGGATTATAAATCTAAATATGGTATAATAATGGGGTTGCCATTGAACTTTTTAAAGTTTGGTTTAGTTTTAATATGTAGATGACCCCTCATGATCAAAAAAATTATATACAATTAATAAAGACCTTCCACGATTTACAACGGTACTTGACTTTTGTTATTTCATCAATTAGAATACAAGATATAGCCATCGCTCGGATTTTTTTCTATTGCGTACTGTACATTTTATTCCATATATAATACTCTAATTGATTATAATATTAACATTTTAAACCTAAAGAAAAATAACTATTTGCTTCTTAGAATATAAATATTTTAAAATCCAGTCGTAGTATATTAATGCAACACCATAAGCACAATCCATCAATTTTAGTTATTCATAATGCCATTTAGCATTAACTATAAATTGTTTTGAATAGATATATCGTTACTCTTAAATTAAAAAAAAAAAAAAAAAAAAAAAAAAAAAAAAAAAAAAAATCTGTGGATTTAATTAAAATGTTCTTTCATTCCAGTTCTGATATTTAAGTTTTATATCACTTTGAAAGTAAACATTTTAAAAATACAATACATAAATAAAGAAATCAAAATATAATTATCTTTGATATCGAAAGAATTTTACAAATGAAACAAATTTTTAAGATTGACTAAGAGTTAAAATGTTAAGTGAATGCACGTATAAAAAAACAAATGCGGAATATATTTAAATAACAATAGACATTAATATTTATTTGAATATAAGTTAAATTTAATTTACAAATAAACATTTATGCTTTATTTTAGTTTTTAAAAGCATTTATGATTAAAATTAATTGAGTATGCAGCAACATAAATAGTTTGCGTTTCACAAAGGATTGTAAAATACTTAGATTTCTATTTGGATTTAACTACGATGAAAAAGTTACATTTGGTGCTTATTATTTTTTTAGCAGAATTCCTAATTTTCTTTTTTCATTAAAGCTGTTGCAATGGGAATAATATTAAAAATATTTTTTTATAGGAGTTTTTTTTTTTTTTTTTTTTTTTTTTGAAAATAGAATTAATTTGAAACATTTTATTTTAATCTTTGTCCTGTAAATGAATAGATATGCCATGAATATTCATATAGCATTTATAATTACTTAATTATTTTATACGAAGATATGAATTTTTCATTTTCCATTTCATTTTCATTAATTTTTTATAATTTTTTTTTAAAGCTTACGTGTTTTTGATTTATCTTTATGAAAGTTTTTAGTTTATGTTAATTTCTTAAACTCAAATGAAACTTTTGTCGGATGTATAAAATTAATATGACCATCAAATTTTTGTAGACAATTCTATATTCTCAAAAAATTCTTTAAAGGGATCGTTATCTTGTCCCATAGACTCATTGTTTCATTTTGTGGGTCACAATATTTTTAGAAGTATTATTTTAAATCTCCTGAAATTTTTTACGAAGTATAACAACACTAATAAAAATTAATTCGAGATTTTAAGGTAAAATAACTAATTGGTTATTTATTATTATTTTTTTTTTTTGAGTTTAATAACCCAGCAAATAATTTTTTTAAATTACAAAAATAAAAAAAAAAAACATTGAACACAATACTTATAAAAGTTATTTACAAAATTTAAAGGAAATATAACTGTTTTCATACTTGAAAAAGATTTCGAATGATTTAAAGAAAAACTTCAGCATGTATTGCAGCGCAAGTAATGGATAAGTTTTATTGGGCATTTTATGTAGCAAATAATAGCTAAAATAATTCTTATATCATTAAGTAAACTTAGTTTTTTAAGCAAGTCTAATTTGTAGTGTATGAAATATCAATCATATTTATAGACTGTTATTATCATCAAAATTTTACTAATATTTCACTTGTAAAAGTATGTGGGTAGAATATATCATTAATAAAGAAATACATAAAATCCATTAACATGTAAATAATTGAAATTAATTGATTTCTTTCAAATATTGTTTACTGTAAAATATAGCTGTAAAACCCATGTTCCGATTACAATTTGATATTTTCTTTTTATCCGATTTGTATCAAGGCTATAACTGGACTTTCATTTCGATGTGGGGAAGGGAAAGGGGGGATTGAAAGAATATCTTTACGTATATAAGCTTCGTCATTCAAAATTGTAACTTTTTTTTCTATACTACCCTCCCACCAGTCTCGTTTGATCGACCCCCTCTTCTAAAATTACGTCACGTTCCTGATATCCTTCCCCTTCCGTAAAAATTAATTTTATTCCTCCCCCCTAAAAAACCCCCACTTGTATAATATGGTTTGTAGTTTTTAATTGAACTCAAACAAAATAAAGTTCAACTTATTGATTAGCTTTTATTAATGTGATTCTTGGTCGAACTTTTCCCCATAAAAGTGAAATATATTACGTCATGTAAGTAAAATGTCCCCTTCATATCATGGTCCATCACGTTGGACCAACAAAAGATTGATTAATTTAAGAAGAAAAAAATTCTTTATAATACTATACTTACAGGCTAATTTTTTTTTATTGTACAGTTTGGAAATATTTAGTTGTGGCTTAGTGTAGAGCATCGATAATACATGCTTTTAAGTATTCAGGCAAAAATTATATTCATATAATATAAATTTAAAATATTTAAACCTTTTACAGGATTTTTTTTATATACAAAAGGATTTAAATGTTGCAATGTTTTAAATTTAGAGATGAAAGAATTAAAAAAAAAAAAAAAAAAAAAAAAAAAAAAAAAAAAAAGGGAGGATTTAAAGATAAATAAATCGTAATTATATTTAATGAAATTTAACTTTAAAATATTTAAGAGAACACAAACACATTTGTTTCAGAAAGATCAAAAGATTTAAAAGTTATTTCTTTTTTATTTCTATAAGAAAATAACAGCAACATAAGTAATGTTGATCGATACGAAATAAAAAGTAACATAAAATTAGCTTGCTTTATTAAAATAAATTAAGTGATTAATATATATAATTAACCAGTGCCATATAAACCGCCATATAAGTGCCATAGTGCCGTCAAGAAATTTGTTATATACTTGAGCTTGAAAATATGGTCGACAGATGGCAGCATCAAAAGAAATAAATTGAAATTTATGATTGCAAAGTAGTATTAAAATAACGGAATGGAAATGCTCGTGACGTGTCTCATAAAAATACAATTATTTAAAACTTTTTTCTCAATTTAAACAATTTTTAAATTGGATAGTATTTTACATTTACATTTCGCATATAAAATACTAGCTAAATACCCGTGCTTTGCTACGAAATTTTAACATGTGCAATATTTTAGCTAGCTGTGAGACCTCGCGTTGCGGAAATCTGTCATTCGTGTATAAGACCCAGTTTTTGGCGCTTCGCTCGCAGGAAGGTTCATCGTTACGCAAAATAGAGCTCCCTTCATTCGCTGAAAAAATCATGGACACATAAACACAGGCTTATTTCACTCGTTAAAAGGTTCATTGCTATGCAAGCATAGGCTCGTTTCGCTCTCTGAAAGGTTCATTGCTGCGTAAGCATAAGCTCGCTTCACTCACTTAAATCTAATTGCTACGTAAAGACTTACTATTGGAAGCTTCTTCCTTGTCAAAAAAAATAAAAATTCCCCGTTAATACAATAGTACAACACCCCCTCAATGTTATTTTCAAACGTATTTGTGGAAAGTAAAATTAGAGGCTAGAACTACTTATGTTGAAATTTTCAGAGATCTAGGCCTATTTGAAGGCGCTTTTTGTGAAATAATTAATTGAAAAACAAATTAAAATTTTAATATTCTTTTTGTCAGTCCAATTAGAAGGCCAAAACTACTTGTGTGGAAAATTTCAGAAATGTAGCCCAATTACAAATTTTTTTGTAAAATATTTGTTAATTAAAAAAAAATAAAAAAAATTAAATTCTATTTTTTAAAAATCTAATTAGAAGGCCACAACTATATATGTTGAAAATTTCAAAGCTGTAGCCATTTTTGAAATCGTTTTGTAATATATATATTAATTAATTAAAAAAATTAATTAATAACGAACTAAACAAAAATTTAAAATTCTGTTTTTCTAAAGTCCAATTTGAAGCCCGAAACTACTTATGTTGAAAATTTTAGAGCTGTAGCCTTATTAGAAATCGTTTTGTAGAAAATTAATTAATTCTAAAAATTAATTAAAAAGAAACTAAATAAAAATTTAAAATTTTGTTTTTCAAAAGTCTAATTAGAAGGCTAAAACTACTTATGTGGAAAATTTCAGAGCTGTAGCCCAATTAGTAGTCGTTTTGTAAAATGTTTATCAATTAACTAAAAAAATTAACTAAAAAAGAACAAAATAAAAATTAATTCTGTTTTTTAAAAGCCTAATTAAAAGGCCAAAACTACTTATGTTGAAAATTTCAGAGCTGTAGCCCTATTAGATATCGTTTTGTAACATATTTATTAATTAAAAAAATTAATTAAAAAAGAACTAATTATAATTTTAACATTCTGTTTGTGATGTATACAATCAGAAGGCCAAAATTACTTATGTTGAAAATCTCAGAACTGTAGCCCTATTAGTAATCATTTTATAAAATGTTTATTAATTAATTAAAAAAATTAATTAAAAAAGAACAAAATAAAAATTTTAAATTCTGTTTTTCAAAAGTCAGATTAAAAGGCCAAAACTACTTATGTTGAAAATTTCAAACCTGTAGCCCTATTAGATATCGTTTTGTAACATATTTATTAATTAATTAAAAAAATAATTAAAAAAGAACTAATTAAAATTTTGAAATTCTGTTTGTGATGCATAAAATTAGAAGGTTAAAACTACTTATGCTGAAAATTTCAGAGCTCTACTCTAATTTTAAGTAGGTTTCTATAGATCCACAGAGCCACAGACAGATAGACAGACAGACACACAGCTTGTTTTATTGTTATAGATTGGAGAACCACCTTATCTGTGTTTTTGTAATATCTCCCGAAATAATATTTTAATGAATTCATTTGAAATGATCAATCAATTTTACGAAAAGAAACACAGTTCTTGTAGCTATGGTATTGCTATTATGTCTATATAAACAATTTATTACCTGTTAACATCGACATTGGTGGACTCTAAAATACCACGAGCTCTATCCAGTTGTTTGTGCTCCACTGCGGCAAACAACGCTGAAAAGAAATGTTATTTATTAATGCAAGTGCTGCCTATATGTTAAAACCCATGTTAAAAAAATGATAGTGTATTTAAGTAACGTTATGAATGGACTATGTTAAACATTTTACACACGTTAATACTAATCTGTTACATAATATTATTCATTTATACATTACAAACATTCTTTCATAATATTATTGTGCATAAATAATTATTTACCATATTGATAAAACTAGTATCGTTACCTGACGTAAGGCGAGAATAAACTTAAAGTATTTTTTAAAAATGAAGATTAGCTAATGTACCAAGAGCAATTTGCCACACAAACCATTTAAGGCATTTCTCATTTAACAAACGTTGCAAATATTTAACACAAATTAGTTTTTCTATTTCAGTCACTTATTATTTAAAGCTTTTATTAAAAGGTTATTACAACTGATCAATAAAAGTTTTAAAGCAGATTCTTTTTATACATATCCAAACGCAAAACAAAAAGTTAAATAAAAATCAAATCAATAATTTTTGGGTAATCACATGCTGAACTGGATTTATTATAAACTGCCGGATATTCCTGTGTAAAATTGCTAACAATGTAATCTTTAAAGAAATAATTTTTGTAAATCTTCCTATTTAATTTTATAGGGGGCTATCGATATGATCTTTTGTAGGACAGACACATTCGATAATTTTGGAAAGCATTTCAAAACAAAAGACAACTTCTTTGAAGATTTAAGTTTTAAACTATCATTCGTAATGAAATAGATTCAATCGTTTTTAATAATTATGTTTTTAACATTTGAGTGGATTTGTCAAAGAATGAAGTTAGCAATGAATTTTAAAAAAATACTTTAAAAATCAAGTAATCAACGGGAAAAACATTGCAAGGATGTAATAAGATGTACCTGATAGTTTCTTTTTTTATAAAACAATTCCATGGTAATGAATGACTTTCATAGCTATGAGAAATGACTGCACACTAAGTCAATTTGCAGCAATACTAGAGGTCGGTGATGTATCGATACAACGATATTTTTATCGAAACTTAAAAAAATATATCGATAGTAAAAATATCGATACAAGTCAACGTTGTATCATATTTTCAAGAATTTTTAGTTTTTGGATGATCGTTTTGTAGTTCAGTGTGTTTTTTCGATTTTTTGAATCCTCTTTTCAAAAACTTCAAAACTAAAGTTTGGACTTGGCTGAGAAACAGTTAAAATGGCACCCTAACTAAAAATAAAACATAATGTAATGGAAAGATAAGATCATTTATTAGTAGTCATTAACACAGCGCCGTTTCTGTTGCCAATATGTGCCTGGAATTTGCATCTAATTTTAAATATTAAAAACATCTCTATTAGAAAATTTGCGGAAAACTACTGTTTAAAATTTTTTCTTTAAAAATAATTGTGAATTTATGCATTGACAGCCAAATGTATTTTATTTATTCTGATTGATAATATAATTTATTTATAAATTTTTTTTTATAATTTATTTATTAAAACAATTTTTATAATTAATTTCATGAATAATAGAAATTTGTCCCGAAAAACTTTGTTTCCTGCAAAATTGAGAATAAATAAATAAATAAATAAATAAATAAATAAATAAAAAAAACAAAAAAAAAAACAAAAAAAAAAAATTAAAAAAAAAAAAAAAAAAACACGCCATGTATCGATATATCGATATTTTATCGATATTTTTTTTTTCTATACAACGATATAGTATCGATATTTATTTTGATCAATATTTCCGACCTCTAAGCAATACCCCTATTTATTGCCAGGATTCTTTTAAAATTCAACGCCTTTTAAAACATTTCTTAGTAAAAGAAAGTTTTCAATAAATTTCTTTTTTTAAAGAGAAGTGTAAAGTGAATCATTAGTATAAATGCATAAGCGTGACAATTAAACTTTTTAAAAATTTGCAACTGAGAAATATTTGTTTTGAATATTATATAGTAACTTTGATTTTGTTTGTGTTGACCAACTGTGCAAATCTCCAAAAGGCTAATTAACCAATTGTCCGTCAACCAATTGAGTTAATAATTGGCAGATAGCCTCGTTGCCGATGATGATGCATTTTATCGTTTTGGGGAACAAGCATCTTCTTTCAAATTTAAAAATGTGAAAAATCGTTGAAATTCTTCAAATGACACAACCATTACTCGAGTGTTTATAGTGTTAGACTCTGGGGATTCTCGTATAAGTTCGAATACTATCGGAAGCGTTATTGAAATTACCTCGCTTAAAATAAGTTCCAGTTCTCATAAAATTAAAGTTTGATATAAGTAGTTCTATATATGTTCATGAGTACACGTAGGAGTAAGAGTTCAATGCAATTTCTCATAGAAGTTGGTAATGTATATAAAGGATTTATGATAAAACTTTTTTGTATGGTTCAAAACTTTTAGGCCGGAAAAGTCAAAAATAAATATGAAGTAGGTGATTGATAGTTTAGGGGCAAATTAATTTGGTTCATCAATATATCTTGGATTAAAAATGATAAATTAAATTTTTTAATATTTTTTTGTTAATCGTAAATAATGGTTATTGTCTGAAAAATAAGATGCATGCTAACACTTTTCTCGTAAATTTACTGGCTTTGTTGGTATCGTGTTTGGGTTCTGTTCAAGCGTACCATATTTGAATCTTGATATATACTTGCAGAACATCATGTTCCCAAAAATACCTACTATTTTAGAAGATAAAATTTCATATAAGATTTCCTAAATTTTCATTAACTTTTTCAATTTGAATAATTAAAAAAAATTCAAATATTTTTTCAAAAATATTTAGATAAACAAGTGTAGAATCAGTTTCTATTTAATGATGTTTTATATGATGAATTAAAAAAAAAAAACTAATCACTAACATGTAAGAAATAATATCTCAGCTAAAAGGATTAACACTTAAATTAGCTTGTTCAATTTGTTGTCATACACGAATCTGTTAAGTTTAAAAAGAAAAAGAGCGAATGTTCACACGCACAGAGATCGAGTAAAAAAACACTTAGAGTTGAATATTCATTTGGGATCGCTTTTTTTTTTTTTTTTTTTTTTTTAGTTAATACCGATTTCCCCCCTTTATGAGAAATTAAATAGGAAGTATTAATAATATTTGAACAACAATTTTTATTATAAACACCCTTAACCCGATTCTTTTTACTCCACTTGACTCTATTAATGAGATGATGTAAAAACCTGCAATTTGAAAGTATCATACACGATGTCCCTAAAATCCTATTTCAGCAAATCATAATCTATTCCCAGAACATCAACAAAATTCTCTGATCCTTGTTTTATTCTCTTTATGTTTCATTAATTATCTTTTCATCTAATACATGTCTCAAAGATCTTTGAGTCTTAATCCGACAGCCGATGTGATAAGGTCTAAAAACTACAAAAGGTGAAGATTTTTAATTAAAACCGGTGTAAAATTTAATTCTTTCCCACCTGGTCCCTCGTCAAAGAAATGTCGAAAATTCAAACAATATAACCTTTTGTTTGGGGATGTTGTATTTATAAATATGCTGGGTAAAAATACCAAATTATTTTTCTAAACTTTAGGAAATTTAATTTTTAAAAATTTAGTTTGGGATTTTTAAGGTAAAGTTTGACTGGTAGAAATTTGATGCGTACAAATTTATCTTTCGCTATGGTTTATGATGGTCTTTGACTTGTTGTGATCTCGTGTGCAATTGACAGATACAACATCTAGGCACCAGTGATCAAACTTTTGTCTAATGGTTAACGCGCTTGTCTTCCGATCAGGGTTCGACTACCCGTTAGCGTATATCGCTACATTGGTGACTCAAATATTCTAACACATCAGTGGCTGCACGACTTTCACACTACCACCTCAGCACCTCTGGCGACTCACTGCCACACAGCAAGCAATATTTGGTGACTCACTGTCATATGTAACTCATTGAACTCACACGCAATCAACTCAATCGTTGACTCCTTTGTGACTCACTGGGAAGGGCTTTGTGGTGGTCTCGTGTACACATGACAGATACAACCAGTGGTGTAGTGTAAAATAAAAAGGTGTGGGAAAGCTATGTCGCCATCGTTACAAACGTATTTTTTTTCTGTATGTGTGGAAGAGGGGAGGGAAGAGTTAAAATGACAATTTTAAATAGTTTTATTAATATAACTTTAATAATCTCAAAACAGCTAATGAGCACCTCAAAAATTTAAAAAAAAAAAACAAAAAAAAAAAAAAAAAATGTGTGTTTCTACTTATTCTTTTATTCAGATAAATTTTTAAAAATATTAAGTTACATGGATTTTTAAACAATTTGCTTTGCACAACCCATTTAAAAAGATAGTTTAACACTTTATATAAGACATTTTTAAACATATTATTGACACAAATTTTCAAACAATTTTTTTACAACAATTTTCCCAATTGTAAGAGATGCTTTATATGCAATGTGTTGAGATAAATTCCAAGATTTTGTAGATCCTCGAAATCTGTTTTCAAAATAAATTAAAAAGATAGCGATTGTTGCAGATGTCGATTGAGAGTTTTATGGCTTTTCTTCTTATTAAAAAGAATATGTAGAGAAGTTCCTCTTACTTGATAGACCCTTCCTTTTCTTCTTCCTTTTAAAATAATTGGAAAATTAAAATCCATCAGTCGATTTAAAATTTCTTGATAAAATATTAATTTGTGTACCATCTCAATCATCTCTAATTTTAAGCGGGATATTTCAATATAGACTCATTACTTGCCAGACGTATAGATTTGCTTGGGACATTCCTGTTTTTTAAATCTTATCCAATTCGATTTAGTTATTTCGACAGTGGTGACGATTAGGTGACAATAAAAGTCAAAAGTGAGTATGAATCGGAGGAAAAAGCGAACTGCATAATATATATGATATTGCCATCAAAATCACTAGATTTTGAAATGGATCGGGGGAAATTTCCGCCCCTTATCACCGCCACTGTATTTAGTGGTTTTTTTTTTTTTTTTTTTTTTTTTTTTTTTTTTTAAAGAACTCGGAGGAAAAGATTTTATTTTAGGAACTGCTGCTACATTTTTGGAATAAACTCTGAAATAACTGTAAATATAAAAGCTTTCCCATTCTCAAACCGAAAAGCAATTTAATTTTGCATTTTAAAGTACATCTGAATTGCTTTCCTACTTCTTCACAGCCCAATTTCGATGTATTATACCCATTTACAAAACCATTAGCAGTTTTATATTAAGGAAAATCAAATATACAGGACCGGCCTAAGAGTAAAATGCTATGTGTGCAAAAATGAGTTTCGGCGCCTCTTACAATGAAAATGGGTCTAGAAAACCCTCCAAAAATGGTATGGGTGCAAATTATTAAAATCGTAGCGTTTTCAGCACTAAATAACATTAATTTACGTCAGGTTTTATTAATGAACTTTTGGGATACATTTTTTTTATATAAAATATAAAAATTGTAATAAAATTAATTTCTTAAGAATTTAATAAAATACATGTTATTAAAATTACTGATTTTTGCTACGCATTACTTTTTTATAGTAGTCCTCTGCTCTTAGCGCAAGCCTTGGTTCCCCTTCGCAACCCTGGGTTGTAAAGGGCTGCAATTCGGCTAATACAGCATTATTAGTACTGACAAGTTAAACTGAAACAAAGTTAACAACTGTTCAGTTCTGTCAAAACAACGTAGAGGAGCGCTTGAAGCCTGTCTCTTTACTGTACTTTCAAGCAACATTTTATCTGTTGAACTAAACATATTCAAACTCACAAACAAACAAACATACAAAAGCGAAGTTAATATAATGGCTTTAAAAATCAATACTGTTTTGGACAAATTTTTTCATTTTCAAACAAGTTATCTGCTTGATCTTCCCAATATCTGGCAATAAAATAAATATTTCCCAATTTCTGACAAAATATAAATACATAATTCCGTAATCTCAAAACACCTTACAAGCTAATAACAAATATCAACATTTTGCTCTTACCTATTTTGGATTTTTAGCACCAACCAGTTTATTTCGTCAGAATCGCAGGTTTACTTAACTTATTTCGATTGACAAAAAAAAAAAAAAAAAAATATCATTAGTATTTTCTTCTTGAACGAATTCATTTCTTAGGTACGGTGAGAGGTTTACAAATAATTTATTAAATCGGTAATATATATATATCTCTAAAAAAAAAAAAAAAAAAAAAAAAAAACGTTACATAACTTTTGTTGATAAATCGGTTAAGAGTTCTCGTTAAAATTAGAGGGGAAATATTCTTCAAGGAAAGAGCGCAAAGAACTGTAAGTGCTAGGCCACGGTTTTGTTCTTTAAAAATGTAGATAGTTGGCGGGAATTTGTGTATGGAAATTTTAGCCTATATATATGACGAACCATACAAATTTGACCTCTGGAACTCATCCACAAATACAGATCATTCGTTGAAGAGGATAATTGCCATTAAATGAATCATAACTAGATGTATACATATGTGGCAGTTTATTTCTAATGAAGGAGAAATGGCCATGTGTGGGTGTCTGCGCCTCTCAAGTGTTTTACAAAAACTAGAACTTGCCTGTTCAGCCCTGAAATTGTGGATCGCAGACGAAAGCAAAGTTCTCATGAAATTACTCTTTCGTTTGCTTATTTGGCTTTGATTTAAGCATCACATAAAGAAAAAAAAGTACAAATTAAAAAATAAATAAAAAATAATCTAGATGAGGAACGTCGTTCCGCCTTCTAGAAAGGTAAAGGATCGCCGTTCCCACGCATTCCCGCTCCACTACACCCCTGGATACAACATCTAAGCACCAGTGATCACTTTTGCCTAATGGTTAACGTGCCTGTCTTCCGATCTAGGAGTTCAGGGTTCGACTCCCCGTTAGCGTATATCGCTACATTGGTGACTCGAATATTCTAACACATCAGTGGCTGCACGACTTTCACACTACCACCTCAGCACCTCTGGCGACTCACTGCCACACAGCAAGCAACATTTGGTGACCCACAATCATATGTAACTCATTGAACTCACACGCAATCAACTCAATTGTTGACTCCTTCGCGACTCACTGGGAAGAGCTTTGTGGTGGTCTCGTGAACAAATGACAGATACAACATCTAGGTACCAGTGATCACTTTTTTTCCAGTGGTTTACGCGCCGGTCTTCCGATCTAGGAGTCCTGGGTTCGACTCCCAGTTAATGCAAGTATTCAACTTACACCTAAACTTGTATTTTCGAAACCATGAACACTATATTTCGATCTCAGCCTACTGTGACTCAAAACTTTACATTCCAGTTTATATTGCAGTCAAGCAAAAACTAACACCCATGGGAGGAATAAAAAACTAAACTGTCCATGAGCATCTGAATCTCATGCTTGATAATTCATTCGTTTTATTTATTACATCAGTCCTGTTCCGAAAGATTTTTAATGGTATCTATTAGTCTCAGCCAGCATGGATTTCGAGTCATAAATTAATATTTTTTTTTTAATAAAGAAGGAATAAATATCATAATGGAATATTGTGTTGGCATCGAGATTATCTATAATTGCCACGTATCAGGATGATATAAAATTTCTAATTTCTTTAAAGTAAGCTACACAATGTGAAGCGGCAACAGACTAAAATAAATGTTCAATGTTCAGTCGAGAACTACAGAAACCAATTATCTCAGAATAGTCCTCACTTCAACCACCCAGAGCCATCTAAACAATAGGTCTAATGTGTCTTAAATAAGATCCCAAGCGCAATCAGCTAACAACCAAACACGGCAAGATCTCTCTCTCTCATAATAACTGAGAACAAATTCATCCCTTTGCACTGCATTTAATCTCGTCGATCAATACAAGATAAATCTCTACAAGAGTGCTCTCCGGGATTTAGGATAAAAATAGGCACAACGATTAATGAACGTCCTGGGATGTTAGATTAACAAGCGCACTCACATTGGAAAAATGAAATACAGGGATTAGCATTAAAGGGACTCGTTTGCCTTAACATTTGCTCTTGTGATGTAATCCCGAAATCAGATGTTAAGTAACGGGTAATCTTATTTCATTGAACTTGTTTCATTGAACCTTAATCTTATTCCCATCGAGGATGAGTTTTATAATACTGGCTTGATTGGGATTTGTTGCATTAAATGAAGGGTTTTCAGTTTGTTGAACTTTTTGAATTGAAAGAGTTGTTAGTGAATATGGCGTCCATATTTATTACGTATATATTTAAGTATTTTAAGGTATTTAAATTTTTTCATTGTTGCTTGCATTTGATTCAATTTTATTTTTACCATTTGATGTTGTATTTTTGATAATTCATTTGGAATTCTCATTTGGTTGAGATTATAACTAGTTAATGTCAAATTTCTTTCATTTATTGGAAAAAGATTCTTAGGATAAATTATACAAGTTTATTGATACTTTCATAATATTTTTGTTCATTTCTTTTTATTTCATTTTTATTTATCAATGAAATTGGAACTTTTCACACACTTCTTAAAATTGCATTATGATGCTGATAATATTTGCAATTTTGCTTTTTAACTTAGCATTTGTAAAAATATTTTTTAATCTATTATTGTCTTTTTATCGTAACAAATCATTTTAGTAATAAGCTTAGACTGAAATTCATAATATAAAAAGGGCATATAGGGTGATTATATCAATTTAGTGAAAATATATTTAAATAAGGGTTTTGCAAAGCTGAAATCTACAACCAAATTAAATCAAGTGACAGGTGGGTTAAAATAGTAAATATTCACTCGGCGCGATATAACATAATTGCAATTTACTTCCCCACAAACTTCAAAATACAATAAGGATGAGAAGAATCAATCAGTGAGATTACCTTGAAGTTCAATGTTGAACTTATTATATTTTTCAAGCTTTTTCCTTTCCGCTTTTGACAGAGGACTAGAATCAATAATTCTTTCCAGACTTCCCTGGCGAGAACCTGAAAATAGAAATTTAAAACTTTTCATGAAAATAGAAAGATTACGATTGATTGTTAAATCTAAACTTGTATCAAAAGATATAAATTCAAAATAAAAAATACCAAAGTTTTCTTTTCTTGCATTCAGAATTTTTTTGATATTTATTAAGGACCGGTTTTTATTAGAAGACTAAATACTCTTGTATGTATTAGAATAGTAAATATAAACATGCATATGTTGAAATATAGTGTATTTTAAAAAGTTTATTCACGATTCGTAGTTGATTAAAATTGATTTATTCTTGTAGAATTAATAATCAAGATATTTATATAAAAAATATATATATATTTTGAACAATTATGAAAAAATACACCAAGTTTTAAAATTTATATTTCAAACATAAGAATGAAAACATGGAGAACTTTATACTTAACTACACTAGAGTACATATTTTCTACATTACACTAATGTTCCAATTTGTTACACTACACTAGTGTTTATACTTTCAACACTACATTCGTATGGTGAGAATCTTATGCAAATGTTGTATTTGTTCTTCTGAAGTAAGCATTCTAAGAAAAAAAACTACATATACTACAGGCACATACATAGACTACAGACATTCCCATTCGAAGTTCATTTCTTGGCTGCAAATAGAGATATTGGATTATAATTTATATGTTCGGTAATAAATTTATCCTCAAATTTATTGCGGAAATTTTTGTTCTTAAAAGCTCCGAATTGGAAGGATTTTCGTTATCATACGTCGACAATCTATCAAGTAGAGATTTCATTCACAAATTATAAGCGCTTGGATATGATGTATTGCAAAAGAAACATAGGCGTAACTGTATAGTTGATGAATGGGAGGGGGTTGATTTCGAAATATATGGACTCGCTACACCAATTGAAAAGAGAGAGAGGGGGGGGGGGGGAGAGGAAAAAAAGAGAAAAGTTCATCGTATTGAATAAGTTTAAATTATTTTCCAAACCTACGAGGTAAGGAAAATTTCTTAAGAATTATTTTCTTCGAAAAAAAGAAAAGAAATAAAGTAGGGAAAAAAAAAAAAAAAAAAAAAAAAAAACAGGAGCAGGAAAATGTTCTTAAACACATAGAAATTGAAAGGATCGTATATAATTGTAAAATACATGTATATAATATTTTCGGAGATACTTTTCAAGCGTAGCAAACAAGATAGTATCAGTGGCGGGACCCTCGAAATATTTAAAACACACACTGTCAAAACTAAACATTAAAGAAACTTCCATAAACATTTGAATATGTATTTTTTTTTTTAATTAGATGTCTCTTAACGTTTATATTGCATTTTTTTTTTTTTTTTTTTCGTATTTATAATGATACCAACATCTTTCACGTTTGTAAATCTGGGGATAAAATTGCTATTTTTTCTCCGTCATCAACTACGCTATCTGTGGATTCTTTCTCAACTTAAACAGTAATTTCACCACATTTTTCATCCTTTCTTCTTTTTCAAAATAAAACAGTGTTTTACTTTGCGTTTTGCGTTTGTTACCTGCATTCATTTTAATTACTTTTAATTTTCCACACGTTAACATAGAATAACGAAAATATTGTTTTCGGTTAAAAAAAATTTCGCATTTTTTGCATTTCTCTGCGTTTTGGAACAGCCTGACTGTAAAAAGGTGGTATAAAAAAATGTCTGCCTTTGTGTCTGTATGTACGTGATCAGCAGAACTTCCGAACGATTTGACCCACAAAGTTCAATTTTGGAGTACAGGTTAGTCGGAGCCATGAAACTTGTTATTAAGGTTTTCGTCCATATTTCGCTTGCATAAAACATGAAAAAAGAAAACATGGGAAAAAAATCACGTTTTTAAGGAAATTACTAAAAAGCGTGAGAAATGCCAGATTTATTTACAAATTACTTAAAAACGGCTTTTACGATTTTGATCAAAATATCTTTGGTAATGCCTCTTAAGATGTACTTAACTTTCTCACCACCGAAATTCCCGTAAAAATGCTATAAAAGTGTAAAAAGATGAAAAACGAGTGTCTTCAACATAAAGTTCTCTTCCCTTGAGCATCGCTCATCAACGACCGTTTTTCTCCTCTCCTCAGTTTCACTTCAAGAAAGTATATTGTAAGAATTATCGAAAAGTATATTGTCACATTCGCTATTTTGAGTTTTTTTTTTTTTTTTTTTTTTTTTACCTATGTAAGAATTATCGCCAAAAGTATCACTAAACTGGCCATTTTTTTCAAATAAATGAAAATGGTAAAAACACTTCCACGTCAAACTTTAATGTAGTGACCAGTATTATAGTGTAAATGAAATTTGTGCGATGTTCCACACCCCAAGTTTACATTCAATTGTTGTTTAGTTTTTGGGTTTTCTATAGCAATGTCCACACAGTACTTATGTTTTCAGCGATGGAAAGTCTATTTCTCCAGTCTCAGACGGGTGTACCGCGTAGTTATCATTAAATGGTACATTAAATTGAAATTTTGCTCTTCTGGTGAAAAATCCATATATAGTCTTGCATTTTGGTATAACATTTGATTACCTTAGTAAAACACTGATCATTGAATAATTCCAGTAATGAAATTTAATGGACAATTTGAATAATAATCAACCCAGAGTTGGTCGGGGAAAAACGCTTTATATTTGCATAATTTTTTCTCATCCTAATGGGGAGGGGAGGTGTTGACCCCCTCTCAATACGTCTATGGAAAGAAAGGTACATAGAAGTGTTTTTTTGTGATAGGTTACTAACACAATTAAAATTTTTAAAGTAAACATAACAAGTTTTATTGTGAATATCGTATTTGTAAGCGTAATATATTTAATTATGTATGGGCAGGCGAAAATACAACCAAATAATTACATTATTAAAACCGTATGCCTAAAACATCTGTTATTCTGAATAAGCATTTCATACGCTTCATTCATGTGACATCGATTACTTAAGGTTTAATTGGAATTATTGCAAAACACGTATTGCATCTTAATTGTATTCTAAGTAGAATAGAAATATTAATAAAGTATTGTGTAGCTATTTTTCAAATATTTAAGGTATAACATTTAAGTGCAACAACATAAAAGAACAAAATAGATTAAAAAAATATCCTAGTTGGAATTAATCAATAAGTTTAATTAATGTTTTTACATATATTGGAAGAAAATTCAATATTTTATAACAATTGAAAAATAAACTGATTTAAGAAACTTTCGCATTAAGTAAAAGAATATAAAATCAAATGTATATAAATGAATTACATAAATTTTCTTTTAGCTTTTACAATAAATATGAATGAATGTGAAATAATTGGAAAAAAATTATTTTGTAAGGCTTAAAGAAGCTTATGAAAACTTTATTTCAAAGATTGCGCTAATTATTCAATTAAATCTTTAACTAGTATTTTTTCAGTAGAATTACAACAAGGAAAATATACTTAGTATAAATAAAAATGCTGTATTCATTTCAAATGCGAGAATATAAAACAAAATAATACATTTGTATAATTTTGTTACAGTTTTATGTAACATTTATTAAACAAAAAATTTAAATTTAAAATATATTTTTATTTTAATTAATTTTTTGGTATTTGTTTTGTTTTTTATTCCGATAATTATTTAAAACTTTTGCATAGTATTTTGGCGACGAAATAAACTTTTTTTTTAAATTAAAAAATGTATTAAAAACTATTTAAACAATGATACAAATAGTTAAAATATTTTAAAAGGCATATTTTATCTTATTTCATTGGTTATTTTAAACGTTTAAAACAAAATATTACATTTGAATAATTTTGAATATGTTTGTCCAGGTATCTCTTTGAAGAGAAAATTATCATTTCTACTAGTTTTGATACATTTATTCTCAAATGAAAGATTGCAGTTTTGTGGAAAATGAAACCTTTAACTGATGATCATTAAAAATATCATAAATTTTAAGTTTAATTCAATTAATTCCACACAACAAGCTAGAGTATAAAATTCCCCGATACTTTATCATTAAATATATTACAACTTCATAAAATGCCACGCAATCGTTTTTACTCTAATTTTGCACGAATAATTAGCAAAAGCCACATCATCCTTCCCAAAGAAAAGCTAAAATTACCAATCAATTTTAAAAAGTAGTCGCCCAATTTCTGCTTCTTAAGTCTTTCGCGAGTAAAATATTTATCGCGAACTAAATAATGTGCCCTAAAAGAAAGGAAACCGCAAAAAAAATCTCCTAAATTGCAAACTCGGTGAATTCATTGACAGATTTCATCCCCTTTCATACATTTACATTCTTATCATTTTCTCTTACTTTTTAATCAGAAGCAGATTCTACAGAATCGCTAACTCAACAGAAATGAAGAGATGAACGAGCGAGAAGATACCATTCTTCCAAGTTTCGTTCTTTCTTCGTTCCCATGTCAACCAAATTACTATTTTCTTTTTTGTTATTTTTCTAAGATTTGATACGATTTCCTATAGTGACGAGTGTCCGTATAAGAAAACCGAAGAAAAATTGATGCTGTGAGGAAGGAAATACTTCTTGAGTTCTTTCCAGTTTTACTCCCTTTTCACATTCCGGTGCTTTCAGTTATGAAATGAGAATTTTTAGTTTTAAGGAAAGAGAATGTTGCGAGTTCTTTCAGTAAAGAACGAGTTTATGAGTTTCAAGCGAGTTTAAGGTTACCCGGGTGTTAATAATTTTTAATTCCCTCTTTAAAATTAATCGGTTATTAATTTTTACGATTAGTATTATTATTTTGTTTATTATTAACATTTATTAATGTTTATGAAAATAAGGGTTGAAATATAAGAATAGTTGGTAATTTGCATACTAGATCGTTCAATCTGAGTTGGTAGAGGCAATGGGGAATGAAACTAAGCTTATTTGAGAAAATATATCATTCTAGTTCTTATTTGGGGTTCTATATTACAAGAGAGAAATAAAAATTAACAGAAAATCAGATTGAACACTAATAATATCCTTTATATATATATAAAAAAAAAAAAAAAAAAAAGCAAAATTGAAATTATTTTTATATTTCAGAAAAATAGTTTGAAAAGCATTAATAGAAGCTAACCAGAACAAGCCTTAAGATTTTCGCAAACACATCTGTATTAAAAATGCTTCAGTTGTAATATAACTCATTTCATAGGAAAGTATTATTAACCATGAAAAGTAGATAATTCTTATAATTTTATACAAATTTATTGATTTATTTACTACGGAGTAAAATTCGTTCATCGTAGTATTATAGGTAATCTCACAAGTAAATATTTGTAAAAGACTTTTAATAAATGAATTTTAAATTTAAAAAAAATAATAAATAAGTATGTCAAAATAATAAATAAGTATGTAAAAATAATAAATAAGTATGTAAAAATAATAAATAAATATGTAAAAATAATAAATAAATATGTAAAAATAATATATAAATATGTAAAAATAATTAATAAGTATGTAAAAATAATTAATAAGTATGTAAAAATAATGAAAATAAACCTTCAAATAGTACAAGCATAAACATAAAATGAATGATTCACTTAATTTTATTCACTCTTCATTATTTTGAAATTTATTGAAAAGATCAGAATTTGGAGGAAAATGTTTTTGACGTGAAAGATAAAATTAAGCATAAACTAGTGTTATAAGTGGTTATAACAGTAATATAGTTGAGTAATATTACTATAAATTTTTGAGTAATATCTACAGTTGAGTAGTATATATTTTAATATTTTTGGGTACTATTACTATATCCTCTATGTTTGTATATAAAAAAATCATATCTTATTATTACAGCATAAATCAATTGTTAACTAATTTACCAAGTAACAGAATTTAACATATCGCCACATGTGTGTATTAATAGTAATTGTGAATGGCGGCGACTGCATTGACTGACAAACAAAAATGCGTTAAACTATTTTGCATTGTATTTCAGAAGTTAGTCAAATCAAGTAAAAAAAGTTTAAAATGACTTTAAACTTTCATAAATTACAATACAAGATATAACTAATTCAAAAAATTATCACCATGAAAAGGAAGACGTAGACTGTACTATGTAATAGGTTTTAGAACATTGCAGAAATAAAGACGAAGTTTTTTCAAACTTGATAATACTTGACTTAATATGAATAATTCAGCTTATTCGTGATCAAACTAAATAACCAGCATATAGATGATACATTTCTACTAGTAAGAAAAGATCAAATAAAGGCTCTTAGAGAGAAAAGGTGAATATATACAGAAGTCATGCAAGTATTATACTTTGAACTTAAGTTATTTCTTTGCATAAAAAGCATATACACGTATGAAAGAATTACCAAGATCTAATATTCTACAATATAAAAGCCTCATAATTTAGACTTTAATCAGAAGAGGTTTTAAAACATTTCAGAAATGAATACAAAGATTTTTCAAACTTAACTATTATTAAAATCCCTAATTTGAATGAATTGCAATCAAAAATGAACAAACAGCATTTCGGCGATGCCTTTCTCCAGCAAGAAAAAACAAGAAGCGTAAGACAAATACACAATTTCATTGCATACAAGTTACACGACATTATATATTTACATAAATTACCAAGCGTAAGCACGTATTTAAGAAAAAAGAAGAACTAATATACTGAAGTATGAAAGTCCCCCAAAGATATTATGCCTCAAGATCCTACGAAAAGCTATTACTCAGTCTAATCCCTGACAAGATTTAGAAGTGCCACAATCATTATGAAAGAGCATATTTTTAAGTATTATTGTAAATAAATTAAAAGTATTCTCGTATATGCAATTTCTTTATAATATTTAAATTAATGAGCATTTCAGGTTAATAGAATATTAGATGACATCTGAAAAATGCATGGTGAAGAAATTGCAATGTTTTGAAAATGACCACAATTAAACCTTTATCTAGATCACACTAATGAATAACTTTAATCACTAGACAATTTTTTTTAATTCTTTTGAGGACGCATATCTTTTTCTAAAGAAGTTATTCTCTAAAGAACTTTAATGAATTCCTTCGTCATTTTCTATTAAGTTCCAATTCATTTTTATTTTTTTTATTTTTGCATAATGATTCTTTTAAATAAACTCTTAGATTTTTTGAGCCGCGGAAGTTTCCAAACCATTATCTCTTTCAAATGATCTTTTACATTTACAGATATTCTGCTCGTCTAATAAAGTGTCTTATTGATGACTTGTGGAGTCGGAATTTAATTGAAGAACCACATTTTTCTTTTTAGTATTGTGATACTTACATTAATGAAGATCATGTGTTTAGTTTTTATTTTAATGAAACTTTCATTTAAGTTCGGAAAATGTTGCTATTTAATGGAATTTGTAACAAAATAGAAGCGTTATTTCATTATTATTTTCAGTAAGGAATTTAAAATTTTTGTGCCTTAAGTTTGTGTAGGTTTCTTAAAACCCATTGACGGTCATGCACGTATATATACGTCTTAGGATCCCCAGTTTTTCTAGCAATACACAACATTTTTAAGTTTATAAATAAAATTTAAAATAAGATATATTTTAGATATTTTTATTAGGATGATAGGCCATAATCTATCTAAAACAAAATAAATAAAAAATGATTTAAAAAAATTCTGTATTTGAATTAGAAATATAATTAAAAAATTATTGCAGGGAAAACAACTGGGGAATTTCGCCCATTCCCATGACCGTCAGTGGGTTACAGCAATACTTAAACATATATTATTCTCTTATTTTTGAACATGCTTTTAAAGAGAACATTTAAATTGCAGTCATTCAAAAAAGTTCAGTAAATTTATATACATGCATAAAATGTATGGATATAAGGATGATAAATTTCAAAACATTGGAAATACTCTAGCTTAACCTACTATTATGAAACCATATTTTATAGAAAACGCTATTTTAAATACTTAAATTTAATATATTTCTATTTGTCTTATATTTATTAGTATCTCCTATTTTGATTGCTTACTGAAAATTTTATTTAATATTTTGTTATTAACGGATGCAAAACAACCTATCAAAATATGTAGAACAAAGCATTAAAAAAAGAGTGAATATTCATTTTTTAAAAAATTGAATATTTCGTAGGAAAATGTTTTTACGACATACATTTTTTAAAAATAATAAATAAACAATAAACATTTACTGAAAAGTTTATTTAATTTTTCTATTATTACCGGATACAGAAAATAACTTATCAAAATATGTAGAACAAAATACTCAAAAAATGAATTTTTAGTTTCAACAATTAGAATATTTTGTTGGAATAAAATTCTTTTAAACAATAAATAATTTTATAACACGTATCAAGTATAAATATTGAAACATCTTAAGTGATGATTGATTTAAAGTTTTATTTTTATGTCTATTTAATTGAATTGTTATAATGTAGATTTATATCTTAATTGCAATAACTTTAATAACAATTCACAATTTAATTAATTCATCACACATTATATGAATGCAGCCAAGAAATATGTTTGAATCTAATTTAAAATTGTTATTTTTGGAATGAAACTACTTGAAATAAGCAATTAAAATATTTTATAGTTGAAAATTATTTTTATTATTACATTATATTGATACAAATGTTGCTAAAAAAAGTACCCAGAAACGTGATGCAATATCAAAAGCTTTTTTTAATGTAATTTTTAGAATTAAAACGTACTAATAATTTTTGTGAAAAAAAAAATGTATTTCAAAACTTACAATTGTTGTTACACAATATTTTTTTTTACAAATTTTTAACTATTTAACAAACATGATTATTAATATAATTTTTGCGCAAATTTTCAATTAAGTCAATTTTATTTCCAGTTAATTTTTTCGCCATTTATATTCTCTATTTTTAGACACACTGTAATGTATTGATCAACAACATTAGTTTTTAACTGTATTAAATATTTACGATATACAAGTGCTATTACATTAGAAAGTTGAAGGATTGAATTGTCTGAGGAATATAATTTTTTTATGGACGTCTTTTCAAGTTTTATTTATAGTAAATAGCAAAACGTTTAGAATTTGAACACAAATTAAACTTTCACCTTAGAAAAACGAAGCGGAAACAACAGGAACTAGAAAAAAAATTCTATATCTTAAACAATATAAAATACATGGCCAAATATCTGGTTTGCTGTCACTACTTATAGAAAACGCTGCCATTTTAATGTCCAGGCATGCTACGTAAACTAATGCAAACCCAGATTTTGTTTATGTAAAATCCGATGCTGGGCTTTTCCCCGAAGAGTGTTACGCATAAAGAAACAGAAGGCCAATCCATTTCAGGATACTTCCTGAACCACTGGGATGTCTATCATTTTCCCAGGAAAGAATTTAAATCGAAATATTTGCAAGTATTGTTAAGGGAGAAATTGTGTTTGTTCACAATGATTTCTTATAAAACAATCGTAGTTTTGCAAGGTGATTCACAAATGTGCATAGTTTTACAGTGAACTGCATTTAAAATGAAATAATTGTAATCGTGTCGTTGTAACAAAACATCTTCATACTAGTGCAATAAAATTGTTTTCCAGAATATAATGAAATTTAATTCGCAGTATTGGTTCTGGAGGAAATCTAGCTATGGTTTACTAGTAATGCTCACTATTTTTACATTCTGATGCATATATTTTGATTTATATTGACAGAATGATTCTAAATACATGCTGATTGATTTTTTTTAATCGAAGTATTTAGTCCTCTAGTTATACGTAATTTTAAGTCCGTTTTGTGTATGTTTAGGTTTATCCTGTCTGAGTTGAAGTTTTAAATATCAATTGAGAATTATATAAAATAAAAATGCCCTCGTTTCAAATTATTTCTCATCTAAATTTTTAAAATCACTAATCTTCTACTTATTTCAGAGTTATATGATGTACGATATTATATGACTAATCTTATACTTATTTCTTTTTAATATTCAGTGAGTGATATGTCATATTCAGTGTTATATGCTTTTTGAAAGAAATTTAGGAGTACTTAAAAATATTAGAATATTAAACACTATCTCAAAGTATAAAGAAGCAGCACTAATGATTGAGTCCCATCGTTTTAAAAGAGCGAATGGAAGCATAGTTTTAAAATTTCGATACTGCAACATATTTATGCATTTTTGAGTTAAAAGACTGTGTAGAGTATAGTAGAATTCCACTATGGGTAGATGTTATAAAAAGTTTGTTACACATAATGCGTTGGGATTTTATGTAAAAATTCAAAACGAAATACATATATAAAGTTTTTATTCTTATTTCTAAAACTAAGTAGGATAAAAATGAAGCAAACTTCAATATATGACTGGGAATAATAATATTTTGACTTACGATTGAGATTAATAATATTATTATTACAGTAATTTATAACTTCACTTCACTGTAAAGGGTTATTTTTTATTCAGATGTTACATTATTTTATATTTTGAAACACAAGTAATTTTTTGTAATTTTCAAAAACATATAAAATTTGTTAACTTAAATGTATGACTAATGGTAAATAATATTTTTTTTTTTTGCTTTTAGAGTGGGTTTTTATTAATTCCTGCTATGATTTAACAATTGAAGGGCTTAGTAGATTAAAGAGGTATGTCGTTACAACAAAATTGTTAGAGCAATTTTATTGGCAATTGTGGAGAAACGTAAATGTCTCAATGGAAGCTATCTTTTGCGCATGTGAAATTTTGGCGAAAACCTTAATGACAGGTCCCATGGCGCCACCATTTAATCGTATTCAAAAGTTGAATATCGTAGGTCAATCCTGGTGGGAGTTATACCGATTAAAGACAGACACACAGACATTTTTCTAGACCACTTTTCTAAACTCAGCCCTTTCCAAAACATGTAGAAATGTAAAATAATAATTTTTTTTTAACCGAATGCAATACTTTCATTGCCTTAAGTGAACATATGGGTAATTGAAAGTAAACAAATATAATTTAGGTTAACAGAAGTTTAACATAGGAATCGTACTGGGACGTAGAAGTGATTTTAAAATTTCGTATCGCTTAACCTTTTTTATAGTTTGTATAAATCCGATGCCAAATCAGTCACAGCGTATATACAATATATATTTATTTGTTTATTATGAATTACTTTGGATTTTATTAAGAAAAATATATACACCAACTTTCTTCATTCCGCTTTATTTGCATTTAAATTTGTTTTGCGTTTGATAAATTTCGTTCTTGTAACAATTCTTAAGAGACAATAACTGTAAAATGCGCATAAGATGCTCAAAATAGAAAGCAATACATTTTTATAGGAAAGCTTACGTATAGATGCAGCAAATGACAATAAGAAAGTAATATGACAAAGAAATTGAAATATATGCTATTGACAGATTTTACGAGAATTTAAAAAATAAATAAAATATATATGTAAACTGTGTTTAATATAATAATAATAATAATAGAACGAATGTCTTCAAAGGAATCATAAAATTCGTGAATTTAAGATAAAGATAAATGCTACAAAATACATTTTAAACTTTCTCAATTTCAATTCTTTGGAATAATGGGGTATAAAATAAGATATCTTATTGGAAATCTAATACTATTTTAAAAATCCGTTAAAAAGGTTTTTGAATTGCAATGGTGAGGCAGTTTCTTTTTCCTTCTACAATTGAGTTTTTATGTATCTTTCATTTTACAAAAATTGTTTTTAGTTATAAAAAAATTAATAATAATAATAATAAAATACTATAATATTAATAATAATTACTCTTAATAATAAAAAATTATAATATTAATAATAATTGCTACTAATTATAAAATATTATATTATTATTATTAATAATAATAATAAAAAAATATAATAATAATAATTACTACTAATTATAAAATATTATATTATTATTATTAATAATAATAATAAAATATTAATAATAAAAAAATATTATAATATTAATAATAATAATAAAAAGATATTATAATATTAATAATAATAATAATAAAAAAATATTATATTAATAATAATAATAAAAAAATATTATAATATTAATAATAATAATAAAAAAATATTATAATATTAATAATAATAATAAAAAAATATAATAATAATAATAATAAAATATTATAATAATAATAATAGAATATAACAATAATAATATTAAAATGTTATAATATTAATAATAATTAATAATAATAATAAAGTATAATAACAATAAAAAAATTATAATAATAATAATAAAATTTTATAATATTAATAATAATTAATAACAATAATAAATAATATATTATGTAATATGTTATAATATATATTAAGAATAATAACTACAAATTTATAATAAAAATTAATAATTTAAATACTAAAAATTATTTTCGACATCTCTATAGATGGTTTTTAGAAAAAGGTCGAAACATTTTTTATTCTTTTTTCGTCAGGTATACTTTACCATTGTCAAAAGCATTGTGGCGACCAGCACATGGAGCCTGCACAGACTGCCGTCAAGCCTGATCAGACTGCCTGCTTTTGTGTAGAACTTTTAGTAATTTCAGATTTAGTAAGTTTTAGTTAGATTTAGTAAATTGCCTTTATGTAAATTCACACCAATCTCCTGTAACCATACCGTACGTTATATGTATTTAATATCCCTGTCTTTGCACAGACAGTTGCTGTATTAACTGATCCCGTATATGAGCAGGATCACTTCTTTCAGGGAAGTCGTTGTTGTTGTTTTCTAGTCATTTACCGTATTTTAATAAATTATGTTAAGTTTGAGGTACTAGTCTTTTTTAAGCTTTATATTTACACGATCAAATATGACGTGTGGACAACTGGTGACCCGGACGTGATGCTCATGATGAAAAGTGGATACTACGCAACAACTTGTTAAGTCTAACCTTCTGACATATCTGTGGACATCTGATGACCTGATCCGGTTCCTGTTTGACTTGGACATTAGGCTTGGGCGATGTATCGATGTATCGGAAAAAACCGGTATGAAATCAACATTGTCAAACCGGTGTCACTATTTTCTCCAAACCGATACATCGCGTTCTCTTTTGACGAGAGAACGATACTTGCCTAGCACTTCAAGGACGAAGAACCGCGGCAACGATTCATGCCCGGTGTTTCTAAAGCACTATAGAAACGTATTGAAACCGTTGACACCGCGCCGCGCCGTTTGAAACTAGTTCCATTTGCTTTTGCGCGGTACTTCATCGGCAAGCTCACATCGTGCTAATCGTATCCATCCTGCCTTGCATATGAGAGATGTTCCCAATATTGTATAGAAATATAGTGATACCGTCGACATCGGGCCGTTTGAGATGATTTCCATTTGCTTTTGCGGATGCCCGATATTTCATTAGAAAAAACCGTATCGTGGTAATTGTATCCACTTACGCATGTGGGATGAGTATTGAAATTGCGAGGTGACGCCAGCAGTCTAGTAATATTGGAGATTCCATAAAAGAAGTATTCGATTTATTGTTTGAATATTATTTATGTTGTTCTCTCAACACTTGGAAAACGTTTTGATTTTTATTTAATAGTCATCAGATATAAGACCTTGATGTCTATTTTCGGAATTCAATTGAGCATTTCCTACACTTTTTGTGTTTCATTTTTGATTTTTTTCCCCTTTATTATTTCTCTAACTTGGAAGAAATAAAATATTACACTTTTGTATTTTGCAATCTTTTATATTAACTTCACGATTTTTTTATCTTGATATTATTTTATTTTGCTTTATTTATTAACGCAAGGATATTGCACCATTCGGCCGCGGTAATTTATGTCTATTTTTACCCAGTTAAGTTAATCTGGTTATTTTTTACTATGAGCTGTTTGTTATATCTGCCAAAATCAATGTGAACTAGCACATGGACAGTTGTTTCTCTAGTTCGTATAAACGATTACATATAAACGATTTTTTTCCATTTAAGTTGAAAGATTTTCTCTTCTGACTGGTAAGTAAATAAATGCTTTATAAATTTTTATAGTTAGTACAATTTGAATAAAGTTTATTTATTTCCATGAGATTAATTACTCAATCCAAAATTATTATTTTTTTTTTTTTTAATGTTTTTTAATTGCTAAGCATAAAAGTTTTTGGATCGAAAAATGATTTGCGTAAGGACTCCATTTGACTACGTTACACTGCTGTCCTTGATACGTCCGGTTCAAATCCAAATTCGACTTAGGTGATATGCTACAGTATAACCCCGTTAACGTGAAATCAATGGGGCAGCTGAAATTGTTCGCTTTAACTGAATTTCGTGTTAAGTGAATTAATTAATGTTATGTTTTAACTACAGAGACTTGCTTTAACTTCGTGTTAAGCGGGATTTCATGTTAAGCAATTTCGCATTAACGGAGTTTGACTGTTTATTAGTTGAAGACAGGCGATAGGGCCATTACACATATGGGAAGAGCACACCACTCAGAATAATGAGAGTGAACGACTTGAACCCAAATTGTGCTATTTGCATTATAAATATGGGGAAAATGCTCGCAGCTGCAGAAAACCTTGTTCATTTTCTTTAAACTAGTAGGCCCAACCTCGGATTCGGTGATCCCTGGTGAGACGGGTTTCCTTAACCACCGTTTGTTTGTTACCGACCCCAAATCTCGTATACAATATTTGGTTGATAGTGGATCTGATTTGAGCTTGCTTCCTGCTTATTTCAAGGGCTGTCGCACTGTTAGCTCTTATGTTTTGAGTGCAGCTAATGGATCTCCTATAAAAACTTATGGTTCAAGGCTTCTTTCATTGGATCTTGGATTGCGTAGAAAATTTGATTTTCCTTTTATCATTGCTGATGTGTCAAAGCCTATACTAGGAGCAGATTTCTTGCAACGTTTTGGCTTATTGGTAGATGTGAAAAATAAGAAATTGCATGACCCTTTGACTTCTCTTTCAACTATGGGCAAGGTGCTACCCACCTTTGTGCCAGGCATTAAAACTGTAGTGGGGGATTCAAAGTATCACCTGTTAATACAGGAATTTGAGGAAATCACTAAGGTTAAAGCCGAACCAGTTTTGGTTAAACATGATACCGTGCATTATATTAACACTGTAGGCCCTCCTGTTTGCTCTAAAGTTCGTAGGCTGAATCCAGCCCAACTTAAAATCGCTAAAGATGAGTTTGCGTATATGCTTGAGCATGGCATTTGCAGACCATCTAGAAGCCCTTGGTCAAGTGCTTTGCACATGGTGCCTAAAAAGGGTGGTACAGATTGGCGACCAACAGGGGACTATCGTGCGTTGAATGTACGCACTAGGCCTGATAAGTATCCTCTTCCAAATTTGCACGATTTTACTCAGAATCTGGCTGGTAAATCTATTTTTAGTAAAATTGATTTAGTAAGGGCCTTTAATCAGATTCCTGTTCACAAACCTGACATTGAAAAAACGAGTGTTATAACACCGTTTGGTTTATTTGAGTTCATGTTTATGCCCTATGGGCTATGTGGAGCTCCTCAGACCTTTCAGAGGTTTATGAATGAGGTGTTATTTGGCTTGGATTTTGTTTTCGTTTACATCGATGATATACTTATTGCCAGTACTAATGAAACTGAGCATCTCCAACATGTACGTCTCGTGTTTGAGAAATTGCAAAAATTTGGTATAACCATTAATACTACTAAAAGTGTATTTGGTGTATCTGAAATTTCTTTTCTTGGACATTTAGTTAGTAAAGAGGGATGTAAACCTTTACCAGAAAAAACGGAAGTAATTTCAAATTATCCTAAGCCAAATACAGTTGGTGATTTGAGGTTTTTGGGTTGTTTAAACTTCTATCGTAGATTTGTGCCAAAGGCTGTTGATTTGCATGCCCCCTTAAACGCACTGCTTTGTGGTTCTAAAAAGAATGATCGTAGAGTTATAGAATGGAATGATGAACTTTCTGTTGCTTTTCAGCGCTGTAAAGACAGTATTGTTAACATAACTCAACTTTCCCATCCTGAACCTGATGCTGAGCTGGTATTGTTTACTGATGCAAGTGACACTAGTGTAGCAGGAGCACTTCATAAGAGAACAAGTGGGGGTTACTTACCCTTGTCTTTCTTTTCTAAGAAGATGAATGCTGTTCAGAAAGTATATTCAGCTTATGACAAGGAATTACTTGCAATATATTTGTCTATTGTGCATTTTCGTTTCATGTTAGAGGGTAGAAATTTTTGTATTATAACTGATCATAAGCCTTTGATATACGCCTTTGCACAAGGTTTTGAAAAATGTTCCCCAAGGCGTTTGCGTCAAGTTGAATTCATTTCTCAATTCACGACAGACATCCGGCATATACCTGGGGATAAAATCCTTGTAGCAGACGCACTATCAAGGGTGGAGGAAATTGTATTTTCTGAGTCTATTGATTTTGTACAAATGGCCGCCCTGCAGTTGACAGATAAAGAGCTGCAAAAGTTGCGGGATAATCCTGACCAAACTGGTCTTAAGTTTAAACTAATAAATTTTTCAAATTTAAATTACATTGTGATATTTCACAATCCTCAGTTAGGATTTATGTGCCAAGGGAGTTCAGGCGTAAAGTTTTTGAATCGATACATAATTTGGCTCATGTAGGTTCACGTTCTACGTTAAAGCAAATCCTTGGTAGTTACGTTTGGCCTTCAGTTCGTAAGGATGTAGCTGGTTGGTGTCGTACGTGCATTGCTTGTCAGCGTGCTAAAGTGCACAGACATACAGTTTCACCTCTGGGGCAAATTCCGACCCCCAACTCTAGGTTTCAACACATTAACTTGGATTTGATAGGGCCTTTGCCTACTTTTCAAAATTTTTCTTACTGTTTAACTATAATTGATCGTTACACAAGGTGGATTGAGGCAATCCCTCTTCAGGACATAACTGCTGTTTCAGTATCACGAGCATTTTTGTTCCATTACGTCGCTCGTTTTGGTGTCCCGGCGCGTATCACATGTGATCAAGGTCGACAAATGGAGTCTGCTACCTTTAAAAGGTTGGCTCAATCCCTTGGTTCAGAAATAATACGTACATCGGCTTACAACCCTAAATCTAACGGAATGGTAGAACGCATGCATAGGGTACTTAAATACGCTCTTAAGTGTTTTCCTGCAGAGTCCTGGGTTGATCGTTTGCCTCTTGTACTTTTGGGTTTAAGAACGGCCTTACGGGAGGACTTGAAGCATTCTACTGCTGAGCTGGTTTATGGTCAAACTCTTAGGCTCCCCGGACAGCTATTATCCGAAGTTGATTTGGGCTTGGCTGAGCCTGAATTCAAAAGCAATACTTCTTTTGTACGACTGCCGGTTTTTAGATTGCACAGACCAACTGAGCCTTCAAATGTTAGTAACGAAGGTAACTACAGCAAAATCATTTGTTGCTCTGAAACGTCTGCTCCCGACCCATTCTTCAACAAAATATCATAGCTATCGAACATACTTACAAATAAATATATGGAAAGATACTAAAGAAAGAATCAAACCAGAAGAATGGGGTTGGTATGTAAAAAATAACTCGTACTACCCATTACTCGGCGACTTGACACCAGCTCCAGATTATTTACTCAAAATGATACGACGTTCCTGCACAAAAAAATGCTCTACATTACGGTATGGATGCAAGCGTAACGTAATAGCCTGCCCTGTTCAACAGTCAAATCAATGGATGCGAAAACAACAACAGCTATGAATACAATGAAAGTGATGAAAATGATTAAAGGTTTTTTTTTTTTTTTTTTTTTTTTTTTGAAACCTTTCCTTACATTGAACAAACTTTGAAGCAACAAGTTAGGATATTTACTGTTTAAGATATGTATATTGTTTAAAATACATCATGTATACCTTCTTACTTGTGAAATGTAATGTCCTCTTTTTAAAAAAAAAACTCCTTGCAATTCTAAGCACAATAACCTATCATTTTGTTGTGTTAAAGTTAACATCCGTGATTAAATTATCATGGTTGAGGGGGTGCTGAGTGGGAAAAACTGCGCTTAGGCATACTCATCATATGGCATGGTATCCGCCATTTTGAAATACGTTTTTCGGGGTGTTCCCATGGATCAATTTTGTCCGATTTTGGATATGTTGTTCAGCAATGATAACTGATTTAAAATCAATTAAAAAAGCTTCTGTTGCAATTTTTTTCATGTTCAATCACAAATTGCCTGGACTATAGGCCATTATATCATTGAAGTAAAACATTCGTGTGAAGACAATTTACAAAAACGCACCTTAAACATAGGGACAGAATTATAAAGAAATAATTCTTTTATGAATAATGAAGGTTTTGCATGAATAAGTGACAGTCAATTGTTATTTCCTCCGGAAAATGAAATGTGCATTTGATTGGATAACGGAAAGTGAAAATTCGAAATTGTATTTAGAGGTATATTGTGATTGGTCGCAAGCATATCGCATGGGTTGTTATATGAGGAACTACAATCAAAATAACGCCTTTAAGGTTCATAAACAAATGATGTAAAGTACCTAAAAACTAACTATTTATTTAAATAATCCCAGACGAAGTCCTTGAGTTATGTGTACTCTTTTTTTGATCTGGAATTAATTAATATTACAAATAAGTTCTCTGAAGCTTGCATTTCACTCTTGGTGGTTTTCTTGAAATGTCTTATTTATTAGTTCTCTATCTTCATTTATTAGATTCAACCTAGAAAATAATCTTTTGGTATCAATGGCGAATGATGTCCGGCGGACGATATATTTCCAATCAATTGTTGTGTTGTGAGATTATCGTCCATTATCTGTTTGTTCAGATTATTATGAATATAAAATCTTAGATGGTGACTTTTATTAGACAGTGTAAGGTAGATTTATCATATATCTATAACGTGAGCAAGATTTTGTTCGTTAAAAGCGAGATTTTCTATCGGAAAAAGACGTATTTGTAATATTTCAGTGCTTATAAAACTCGTACTGATACGTAAACAATAATTTTGAAATTAGTTATACGTTCGTAAGATTAGAAGAATGCTGATAAAATTCATTTTTACTTTCAATTACCCTATCTATAATATAAGGTATTTTTTTTTTTTTTTTTGCATTTTTACACGCTTTGGAAGGACCCGAGTCCAAAAATGTGGTCTAGAAAAAGTGTCTGTATATCTTGTGTGTGCACGCCTGTTTGTTTGTGGTCAGATTCGCCCAAACGACTTGACCAACAATGTTCTACTTTTATATGTGGGTCATTGGTTGCCATGGAATTTGTCTTTGGAGGTTTTCGTTCAAAAAGTCATACTTATCAGGTGACCACCATTGTAAATTTATGTGTTTCAGCAACTGCTTAAAAAACTGTTCTAAAACTCGTTATGGTAAAGCCTATTAAGGTGTTTTAAATGTTCCTATCTCTGTACATAAAATAAGAACTCGAATTGATTAGTTTTAAACTAATTATAAAAACAAAATATGCAATTATGAAATAGAAATTATATTGCTGGTTGCCCAAAGAACAACCAAAATTTTTTGCTTAGGTTGCCCTTTTAAAAATGTGGTTGCCTCGGACACCCTCAAATTTCGACTCTTGTTTTTTGATCATTGCCCATCAATGATTGTGATTTGCTTCACTTATCTGAAAGGAATAATGCAATAATTATCCACATTGGCGGCCCGTGATCGAAAATACTAGTGCAGCCGGAAACATGCGTCCCCCCCCCCCCCCACCACACACTTTTCACAATCATTCATGAACTCTAAAGTCTTTAATCTTAATAATCTTTAATACTCAAACTCAATACAAAGTTTCCTTTTCATTTTTATAAAATGAATAAGATGAGAAAGAAAACACTCACTTATTTTTTAAAACCAAATCAATCCTCCTTTCTTTTCAACTTGCGAATCACTCAATGATGTCGTCATAGAATGGTGTTGTTTTCGTAACATACTCACCCCACCCACGCAGATTCTCATTTGATGAGCCAATCAGTTCATCGAATTCTCAAGGGCAGCCGAAGTTAAAATTAACTCCTGATTAGGAGCACCGCTATTACATTGTGTAGAGGGAAGGCTTCTATTGCTTTCCATTGGTTACCATGGCAACATGGCTGCCCGAAACACGTTTCTGCTGTGTTCGGAGGAAGATCACTTTGATTGGAAGTTGTTTTTTTCTCTCGTGAATTATTCAGACAAGAAGATTGCTGTTTATCGGATTTTTTTTTCACTTACCGTAGAAATTGGATCTTCATTTTAGAAAATTGTAAAAATATATAATTTTAGTTTTAAACTAATCAATTTAGATGCAGCCAGGCTGTAGTGCACTAGCCGCCAGTGTTATCCCCAAATATATCGTTCATTTAGCGAATAATGTTCTTTGTTACCAATGTACAGATCATAGTCATTTTTTAAATTAATAAAAATATGAAAAGGAAAGCGGTAAATTACATCAATTCATGTCAAATTGAAATGCAGTGACCAGTATTGTACTGCAAATGAAAGTTGTGTGATGTTTCTTACTCTTAGTTTATGTTAAATTTGATAAAATTTGTATATTGCTTTCGGAAAGTTAAAAATTAGTACATTGAGAAGAATGATTGGTTTGAGTATGTTACTGTATTGAGCAGATAAAGAGTGAAATTTCATGAAGATAAATTATTTGCTTTCAATGTTATTCATTCGAACAATTTTACATGAACCGTTCATTTTTCTCTGTTAATTACTTTTAATAGGAACTAAATTTCTTAATTTATTTCAAGAAATATTGTGTTTTGCCCTAAAATATCAGAAAAGGTTAAATTAATTCATTTTGAACGAAGCTTGTTTTCAATTATGGAATTTTATTTTTACAAAGAAAGAGAAACAACTGCAATAAAAAACTATTGTTTTTGTTTTATATAATCAGAATGTCGAGTGTTTTTATATAATTATTTGAAATCATTAAGTATAGCTCCTTAAAATTAATGATACATTGTCATTTTAAATTAAAAATAAATAAATAAAAATAAATAACTAACTAAATAAATAATTAAATAAATAAATAAATAATTAAATAAATAAATAAATCCTCGGCTGAAATATAGGAAATGTTATTTAAATTTAAACGTTATGTGTTCATTAAGCTATATTTAACGAATATTTTTTTCTGATGAGGCATTATCATATTTCCCTGATTAAAAAAAAAAAATCTATAAATATTACTATTAATTTGGAGTTGGCTTCTTTAGAAAATTTTTTAAACTGTATTTGATAGTTACAGAATTCTTTTAGTAAATTTGTATTTGTTTGGAAAAATCCCATTCATTGAGATATATGATTTAATGTGATTGAAAATGAAAAGAGATTATCAAAAGCAAATAAAATATCACCAAGTGATTAAAAATTCAATCCAAAAATACGCAAACAAAAAATATAACTATTGAATTTATTGAGCTTAAACTTTAATTGTTTAATTTAATTTTCGTATTGCAGGTAATTGGATAAAAACTTGTTATGACCGAATAAACGAACTTTGTTGAAATATCTGATACTTCTAATTAAAAAATTTTATTGAAAAAGCTTAGTAAGTCCAGGAAGTTTTAAGGTTCACTGAATGGGCCAATTAATAATTTTCTTTGAAAAGCAATTATTTTGTATACGTTAAACTCAACAAGTGAATCTGTTCACTTAATGGTGTGTTGTTTTTATTTCTAAGTCATACATTTCTTGTGTTGTTTCTAATTAATACATGTGATATTTTTAGAATGAATATCAGCAAATTTTTTAAATTTGAGAAAGAGTTAGTCTTGCTCAAGGAGAGTAAATATAGGAAAAAACAAAATTTGGTTTAAAAAAAAAAAAAAAAAAAATGTAATTCAATCAGCATTTTCTACCGAATCCTATACTTTTATTACCCTATGCATAATACATATGGGTAATCTAAGTAATATCAAATAATCTAATAATATCAAATAATCTAAGAACTGTATGTTTTGAGAAATAAATCAGGTTTATAATTCTCTTACTCACATAGCAAGTAAACATGATATAAAAAATTAAAGAAGTTGAAAAGTTTTTTAAAATATATTTAATTTTACATCGAAATAAATTTAAAATAAATAGTAGAATTTTGTTTAAAGAACAACATATCAATTGTAGAACATAGAAATAATGCGATTGAAACCTGATGATGGATCAGATGCACAGATTTAATATTTGTTTTAATATTTTTAATCTTTGTTTTGTTAGGCTATATCTATTTTGAGTATGCTAAAATACATAAAAACTTTTCTATGTAATTATATGCAACTTTTTCTTTCTACTTTCAATTACCCATATATATTATGCATAGGGTAATAAAAGTATAGGATTCGGTAGAAATTTTTTTTTTTTTTGCATTTTTCCACGTTTTGGCCCACTCTGATTTTAAAAAAGTGATATAGAAAAAATGTCTGTCTGTGTGTATGTATGTTTGTCTGTGGTCAGCATTACTCCCGAACAAATTGACCATTGACCTACGATGTTCAAATTGGGAATGCTGGTTGCTGGTGGTCATGGGACCTATCATTAAGGTTTTCGTCAAAATCGCGCTTGCGCATAAGGTAGCTGCCAGTGAAAAAATCATGTTTTCCAATGATTGCTAAAATACGGCTCCAACGATTTTGATAAAAATCGCTGTGCTAATGCCTCTTAAGGTGTTCTAAACATCCCCACCTTCGAAATTTCTGTAAAAATGATTTAATGGCGTAAAAAGTTGAAAAACGAATGCCTTCAACACAGAGTTTTCTTTCCTTGAGCATACCTCATCAACGATCGTTTCATCTTCTCCCCTCAGTTTCACTTATAATAAAGGATAATATAAGGATTATAAAAAAATACATCGCCAAAATCACAATTTTTTTTTTTTTTTTTTTTTTTTTTTTTTTTTAAAGATCCAAAAACAGATCCATACAAGAATTAGCTCTAAAAATATCGCCATACTGGCAATTTTTTCGAAATAAATGATGAAAATATAATAACGGGAAACGACGCGAATCCACGTTAGTATTATAGTGTAATTGAAAGTTGTGCGATGTACCACACCCCTAGTTAATAAATACTAGCCCGGTATTGACCTGTACAAACCATTTCAAAATGTTTAGTCGATTGTAAGTTATAAACATTCCTCCTCCCCCCACCTTAATACTCTATCAGTAATTTCACCACATCAGCAACATTTGAATGAAACTATGTTTCTGAAAATCTGGATTAGTCAAGATATCTATCGAAAAAGACTCGGTGTTCAAATTTTGTAAAATTCATGCTTTAAAGGGTAAAAAAGGAGAAGGGGATGATTTTTTGAAATTTCCAACACCCAGAAAACGTCCTCTTGTTTCGAAGGTCAAGTGTAACACTATCTACCTGTAAAGCTCTTCTTTATACAAGTTCTTCTAAAAAGAATTCAGTACTTTGAAATGACATAACTGCGAAACAGGGTGAGACATATAAACGAGACAAGTGATATATTGGACAGACAGGTATGGAATTTTGAATATACCGGTTTGCAAAATTAGTAATCACATTAAAATGTCGCCACAAATTGTTGTAAAATTTGAATATATCGAAAATAGTTTATCGTTTCCCTCGTAACAGAGTGACCTATTATCCCTTTAACGGATAGTTCAGTTCAAACAGTCACTTTTGCAGAATGCAACGGTTTTGAAAGATACATATATGGATGTTCAGTATCCTATATTCCCGGTTTTGTGTATTGACAATTCGTACAAATGAAAATGAGCTTCACTGGCAATGAGTCATCAAATTTACTCCCATCAATCAATCAATTTAAAATTCTATACCTGTCTATCCAACACATTTCTTGTCTCTTCCGCATGTTTCTCAGTAGTTTGTAGTTATATCATTTCAAAGTTAGGGATTCCTTTCTGAACAGACCCTGCATTTATAAATCGTTAAGATGAAATTTTTCACGATTTTGATTAATTTTATTGTCAACTGAAGATATCTTTATTCAAACACTTTTAAAGGGTTAAATTCTCTTCCTTATACAAATACAAAAGTTAAAAACTAAAATCAATAAGTGATTATAAACGCAATAAGGAAATGCATCACGTAATAGATCACTATAAAAAAATACCAACCAAGAGTATCGATACGTGCTGCTACTTGGGTAAATAGAAAAGCGAGTAGGATTCCGCTTCATTTCTTCAGAAAAATACCACAAAAAGTTTCAGCCTTTTCACTTCATAACACTCGATCCAAGTTAGCAAACAAAGACTTTTTGATATTCCCACAACCGATATTCTCACGAGACTAAGGATCTTTTTCTTCGCGAATGCATCATTTTAAGGGACTGGCGGTTGCAAGGTTCAATTGATGGTGGATATCTGATTTGATGGAAAACATGAGAATGAGAAGTAGCACAAAAGACTTAAAATTGGAAGACAATGCATGTTTTGGAGACTATTTCTTTTGTAGAGAAAAAGGAATTTCTCTGAAATGCATATTTCAAGCTTACTATCTTATTGTAACACTTCCATCTATTGTGAAAAAATGAATACTTAATAGATTTATTTCGAATTTTTTTTTTTTTTTCAGAAACTATTCCGAAATTATATAAACTGAGAACATTTTAAAATGTTGACTGGTAAACACAAAATAGTCTTGAGTTATTATACGCCTTTCGCTTCATACATGTTCACACTTGGACTTCAAAAATCTAAGATGTATGGGGTGGTTAAAATTAAACTGAAGTTGTTTTATACTGTCTGGAGCCTATAAAAATCAACAGATTGAAATTTTGTCCCAATTTACCACTCAGACTAAGGGGAAATGAACTATTTTGTTTGTAACAACTGGCACTAAAACGAGACTTCTACCCACATTTTCCATTAAATTACACACGATCCATAAGTCAATTATGTACAATTTGACGACATTTATTAACTCAATTTTCCCCTGTTACGTTAACAACAAATAATAATAAAAAAATAAGCTTGCGAATTTGTGGTTTGTAAATTAAATAGTCTTGAAGTGGGTGAGCTTGGATAATTTGGATGGAAAACTAAAATGCATTTTACTGCGCAAAAGCAAAGTTTGACTATACGGCGTCAAAATTGAAAGTTAAAAGTTAACCTTAAGTATTCGCTCATAACTGTAGTGTTTTTTTTCTTTTAGAGATACATTCTTAGAACGTTTTGTTTTTTAAAAAGTTAGGAAGAGGAAGTTATTTTCACCTTTAACACGCAATAAAACATTCAGTTGATAAAATTAACACGGCTGAAATTGTATTTCTAGCCCAAATATATTAATACCTCGGTTACTTTTGGTTAGTTAGGTACTGAATTCTAAAGTCGGAAAGAAATTTTGTAACGCAAAAGTAACACATGAGTAGAACTATGCTTGAATGCCGTTAGACTTAGAGTAATCTGTATGTCAAAGGGGTTTACCTTCCAGAAGGTTGGTTGTTTGGTTGGTTGTTTTCAGATTATCTGGCTCCGTTAGCAACACGAGGGCTATAATGCGCCGAAACATTCGTCTTTAGACAAGCCAACATACATTTACAAACACCCATGCCTAACACGGGACTCGAACCCGCAACCTCGCGGTCTAGAAGCTAGCAAGCTAACCACTATACCGTACCTTCCAGAAGGAAAAACTATACTGCATACTTGCACGTGATAAAATCTGAAAAACTTCCGACTGGCAGCCCAACAACTTACACGAGAGACTGCGCCGGTGTTGTTTACTTACATTGAAAACAGATTGCAGAGAGCTGCAATGCACGATACTGATATAACTCACAAGCAAGGTAAACATTGAGCCTGACATTTCATTGAGTTGACAGTTCAACGAGTACTTCAGTTTTTCAACATCTGATGATAGTGCTATTTTAACGAGTAAGAGTGTATTTTCAAGGTATGTAACATTTCAGTGAGCAAATCAAGGATAGTTCCGATGGGAATCGACAAGGATTGCGCAGCAATACTCGAGGGTAGTAAGCGTTTGCTAGCAAGGATCTCAGCACCCTCGTATGATATACATTAATAAAGTTATTGAATAGTTTTCTTTTTGATCTAAATCTTTTCCCAAAAGATTCATCCGGTAACGTTAACTTTCATACAAGCATAGAAAGTGAGCGAAAATTTTATTTTTCCATTGTTGGCGTAAATATCATGCCTACTAAATTTTTTATGAAGATTTGTTCATTAGAATAAACGCCTAGGTGGCTCTAAAAAGGTGCATTTAGTTTAATTATATCCCCCATGTATGCAAGAGCGTTTCTGAAGTTTAAGAAATTTTATGCCAATAACATTGGATGGGTTAAAAAGAATTTATAGTGCCTTAGGGGAAATTATTAAAACGAAAAAGGAGGGACACCAAAATAAATATTAATCACAATACTTTATTATTACCTTGAGGAAAAACAAGAAATGTTTGATAAAGTGATTTTATTTTGGCAGTTTTTACCCTGTACAATCATAAATAAACTTTTGAATATACCAGAATTTTCTATTTCATTTAGTGAATCCATGGTAGTAAATCAACTTAGATATGAAAATATAGTTTTAGGTTTCATAAATATGTAAAAAAAAACATCCGTACTCAAAATTCATTTTTTCCATCAGGGAGCTTTTTATCTTAAAACTTACTACATAATATAAATATACAAAAAACGAAATTAGTTTTTACCCAATGGAAGCGTTTAATGATCTCATACATTTGAAATACATAATTTACTTCAGACTATTTTTAGTATGGAATATTTCACTGGTTTTCAATTCGAAAATATATTGAAGTTGATTGTAAGGAAAACATATATACGATTTAAATTGAAATTGATCAACATATCAGTAATACGGAGGATTAGTTCGGTAAAACGACAGCTTCCAATTTACTTGAGAAAATATGCTGATTAAATATTTAACATCAATCCATTACAATTATTTTACTTTCGCAAAAGATTCCAGTAGGTGTCAAACTAATAAGCTTCTTAAATTAAAGGAAGGCCCAAATGACGGATATATATCTTGTTACTTTAATGTTGTAATTACTTCGCTTTTATTAATGACCTTTTCGTTACAACTCGATTACCCCAGAAGAAAAAGAACAAGGTTTATTGCTTGGACAGTGGATTTTTAGGCTTTTAAGTGTTGTTCTTAAAATAGCCTGTTTCTAAATATTGAAATTGTGTTAAAGACATCGATATTTTGCTTAAAAAATTCTTTTTGAGTATCTTTGTAATTCCACCTATGACAATTTATTAATATGTAATAGAAAAATAACACAGATTTATTTATAAGATACAAAAAGGATTAGCCAAAGTGTACTACTACTGGTCATTTATTTAAGGTTGGTGCACAATACATAAACCTATTTATTTTCTTTAAAACCATTATTATAAATGCAATTAAGTTTTTGCACATAAATAAACACAATAAAATGAGTAATTAAAAATACTTTAAATCCAAATAATCTTAGAGCCACGTATTGCTATTCGGGTTTTTGAAAATCTCAAATATTGGAGATTGTACTCAAATTTTAGAGAAACCACCAATAGTTATTTTTCAACAGCTAATTTTGGAATTGAATAAAATTATAGTTTAAATAAGATAAATCATTGACATTATGAAATAATATTATTCCATGTCATCAGTTTGTTTAAGAATTGAGCGCAATTATAGTTTAAATAGTATAAAGTTGTTGTTTTTTTATCATGAAACCGTATTAATCCATTCCATCAAGATGATGTGGGGCTGAAGAAATACAGAAATGAAAATTATGTTCTACTTATTGCTGAAGACGTTTTTCATAAACATGGGCAGCATACTTTAATCTAGATATACACCTGGTCAGAAAATTAAAGGAATATCAGTTTTTCCCTAATGGCTTTTCTGTGAAGCAGCATAGACTCATGAAATTCACATCATAGGGACATCTTTATGTAGAATAACGATAAGTAAAACGACTTAGTCGCAAATTGAAATGCAAAGTGTACAGTGGGTGCATATGCAAAAGAATGGAGTACCATTAATCTGCAGTTGTATAGATGCATGCACATTAAAAATCAAGCAAATCAAGGAGTTGACTTTTAGTGTGAGATATGATCTCCTCTGTCATCAGTGTTTACTTGGAACTGTATTCTCATACTTAACACAGTCAAATAATTTACAGAGTTGGAACAATGTGCGAAATTACTTGTTCAAACTCAGTAAATTATTTACTCACTCGTCAAATAAGCATTTGGCTTCGTTTGAAAAAGTATTACTTTGGAACTAGTTGCATAAATAACTATTTCTCTTACCCTCAGTTTAAAAGATTATTGCGATCGTAATGAATATTTAACAATTATTTATTTTGAACAAGTTTCATATTCATGACACGCACGCCTTAAACGTGGCTGGAATTCTCTCATCTATCATTGAAGCAAATATTACGTACATAATTTTTGTTTTAAAGTGCACTGAAAACGGTACGTGCGAGAAAAGAATAACCAGAAAAAGCAAAAGTGTTAAGCTTATTCACTTGGTTAAGATGCATATTAATATTAAAGGCAAATTTATTTAATCAACGTATTCCAGAGTAGAAAATTTGAAAAATACAAGCAATGTTAAATGGCTTTAAGTTTAATTTGAGATTATAGATGACTTTTATATAATTGGACAGATAATCACATTATTAGTTGTTGTTAATAAAATTTTTAAATTTAAAGGTTAGAGTTTTACAACTTTTTAATGTTACTTCAATGGGAGGGTTGAATTCAGAGTGTAAATACTTCAATAAGATTAGTTTTTGTAAATTGAGGAGATTAGTATTTAACGAATCTCCCTATCCAGCAAAATTGCTCAGAATGCTAAACAAAGTTAAATACCAACTTCGTTTGTGCTGTATAAAATATCAATTGGTTTAATTCAATCAAAACTTGTCAGTCAATTATTATAGGTGATCTTTATAAATTATACATAAATTATGTCAAGAGTACAATTTTAATTTTACCAGGTATTTTCCTAAGGAAACATCACATCGTTTAATATTTAATAAAGTAATAAATAGAAAATAAAATAAATGAAATAAAGCTGTTTATTAAATATTCAGTTTCAATTTACTAAGTATTCGTATAAAAAAGGTAGGAAATGTAGCTAAGCTACAGTAACGGCAATATTCGAATTAGGCAATAAACAAATACTAAGAGTAACTGAATATTTGTAAAAAACAAAACCTCCAACCTGTCTTTTATGTTATAAAGTAAAAATACATTGTATCTAACACATGCAATACCGTCGAAAAAGATAAATAATGAAACTTTTTCAAGTCCGTTATTCTCCATATTAAATGCGAAGTTGAGAATTTGTGGATGGAATCTATTTTTGGGATAGTATCGTACTACAATGTTCCTTTTTAGCTAAAGCATTTCGATGACATTTAAAGTTCAAGGTTAGTAAAACATTTAGAATTCCCGAGAAAGGAGATTATGGCGCTTTTCAAAACATCTTCACTTAAACGCGAAACATAACTAAAACAAATGAGAAAAGCAAAGAATAGATCATAGAGGAATAAGAACTATGTTAAAATCCGTTTAGTTGCACTGAAAGCGAATGAGAAAGAATTAATTAACGTGAAAAAAATTGTATTGTACAGTAACTGTCACTGAAAGAAAGCTTATACATATGTTTCAATTGTGGTACATAAGACCTCGATAGCAAGCATGTATACGTTAGTGACATTTAATGACTGAAAGTTCACCCTGTTAAGATTGATAACATATAACTGAAACATGGCGGAAACATAATTCGGAGCTTTCAGTAAAAAGACAAGTCACCAAATTGGCGAGTTTGGCAAAAAACTTATCGAGAAAACTTGTTACTGAATATCCAAATTCTAATGCAATATTTTTTTTTTATTTTCAGTAAAAAAATATACATACTTCCAATCAAATTTGAAAGCACTTTCGGTTGACATTAACGGTAGAATTTTAGATATTCTTACTTATTATTCTATGCCGACCAAGCGGTATAGTGGTTAGGGTGCTAGCCTCTAGACTGCGAGGTTGCGGGTTCGAGTCCCATGTTAGGCATGGGTGTTAAATGTACGTTGGCTTGTCAAATGACGAATGTTTCGGCGCATTATAGCCCTCGTGTTGCTGATTGCGCCAGATAATCTGAAACAACTTATTATTCTATACAGTAAATTGCATCTCTTTCCTCCGTAGTTTTTCCCCTCATCTAGCACTGAACCTGGTGGATAGATTCCCTATCTCTAAGTAAACGACGAATTTTGTATCAGGAAGAGTAGCAAAGTTATGTCACATGACGGTTACTTAGAAAAACGCCATGTGGTCTGCAGCATTTATTGTTTAAGGTTAACCCAAATAAGGTTTAGGTACTTCCGGTTGAATATTGATAAGGAAACTCATCTAAATGAGACCTTTCATTTGACATATGGTAGCTTTTTTCGTATCATTTTTGAATATTAACTTGAGACAGACAGATGGCGAGATCCATTATATAAGCTTTTCACTATATTAGTGTACTTGGCAAAAACAATTTACAACAATCGTTATAAAATGTTAAATTTTTCGTTTTTATTTTATTTTTGTTACCACACAGTAATTTTATTTTGAATAATCTTAATAATTGGTAAGTTTATAAAAAATATTTAAATGATGATGCAAATTATTTATGTGAGATAGTGTCTTATGTATGGGTATAGTTTCTTAATACTATTTGTAAAACCTTAGGTCTTTAAAAGTTTTTAATTTACATAAGATTGCCTTTTAGTATTAGTGTTTGTAGGTGATTATTTTTAATTTTTATCAAGTCCATACGTAACACAAAAAATTAAAAAAGTTCCAACTAAATCTGTTAATTTTATAATTTAATTAAAAAAAATGTGTCTAGTTTTATTAGCTCTTTGTAGCATGTCTAGAAAAGTACACTAATTTTTTTTTTATTTTAGCTTCTACATTATTGCAGTAATAATCCTTTATGAAGACTAAGTCTGTCCATCTGCCTTTAAGAAGCCAAAATAAGAAAATGAAAACTTTTTTTGCCAAGATCGCCTATACTTTTTGTAATTTATCCTTATCATAATATTTTCATCGATTTCATTTAATTATAGAAAAAAAAAATCATGTTCCTGTTCTATTAATGTACCGAAGAATGTAAAAGTTCAGAGTCTCTATCGATACCAGTCCAAGAATAAAAAAAATTAGTCGCCATAGATACTCAATTCTCAAACGTTATAAAAAAACTCAAATGTAATATACAAAATGATAATATTCTCAAATGTTACAACACATATACCATAATGTTTTTTATCATGAAAGTGTGTACATAAAATTTATTCTAGTCACAGAAATAAATCAGAAAATCGTTCTGACGAATTAATCGGTAAAATAAAAGATTTATCGCGATGATGACATCTAGACGTGGATTCGTTTATCAATGTTTACATGATATATTTTCCCTAGGGTACGAAGCCACATCGTTGCTTAGAGGAACATGACTTTTTTTATTCTCTAGATAATATACAAACATCTTATTTTCATTCATTATTTTACTGTACCTGAGATGTGTGGTAAAAGTCTATTTTTTTTATTAATACCATGTGAAATGCGCTTTGGGTTCTAATGTAATTGAAAAAACCAGAGGAATGCTAATTCAAGTATAAATAAATTTACGTATTTTATAAGTGATTGTTTATTTAAAAATGTATGAATTAAAAATATCTATGGTTGAACTTTCAAAGAAGTTTACACTTGTTGTACAAGTTTTGCACAAGTTTAAAGTTGTTGGCAAGAATCTATAACATAATTGTAGATTCTTTAAAAGATAGCTCTTTAAAAGACATACATAGATAAACATAGCTATAGATTCTACTGAAACATGGTTTGTTTTTGAGCATATTAGAATATATAAAATAAACTTAGAAAGTTTCCATTTTGAAGGGAAAGTGAGCGAAAGTGATTAATATCTCGAAACGCGGCAGTGTTCCGCCGCCAAGTCCGATGTGAAAGCGGCAAACATGCAAGTGTAGATTATGTTGACAGAGCTTAGGCCCGTTTTCGAACCCTCACAGCTAAGCTTCTATTATAGTTAGAACCCTGATCCCTGATCCCCCCCCCCCCATCATGCTGCCCCGAGTGAGATGAAAAATAACAACATAATTGTTAACATTAAATAAGGGAACATGGTAAAAAAGTCCTTTGAAAATCGCTGAAGTAACTGAAATTGTGTTCTTCTTCTGCTGATTCTTCTTCCTCTTCTGGTTGAGACCAAAACTTTAGCCAGGGTTACAGCCAAAACTATTTGATGATGTTACACCATTATTTTTTTATTTTTCTCATCTTGATTAGAGGAAGTACCTTTTGTATGATTTGATGGGTAGGAGGGTCTATACCTCCCGGAAATTATCCCGATACTTGGGAATTTTAGCCACGCATACAGCTTAAACGCTTTAATATATTCCTACCATTCTTTTTTTTTTATTCCTCTCAGCTTGATTAGCCGAAGTGCCTTTTGTCTAAACTAATGAGTGGGAGGGTCTGTACCCCCCCCCCCCCCAGAAATGATCCCGGAAGTTGGGAAATGTAGCTCGGGTAATGACTGATTAAAACAGGTCAATAGATTTCGGATATTCACATTTCGCTTACCTTCAAGAAGTGACTTTAATATTTTAAGTTGAACTATCAAAATGGTGTAATTAGAAAAAAATAAATAAAAATTACTTATTTTTCAATTAAATTGCATGCTTATCAAAGCTTTGAAAACACGTGTTTCAATTTCTTACTTAGAAAACCACTTTCAGTTTAAAATAAAGTTTAATAGGTGCCTGTTCGGATTTAAACCATGCGCCTTTTAATCACTAACCTGATATCTTAACGACTCCACCACTAAAGGTTGCTGAATTTCTCTTAAAATAATAACAAGTCTTATATTTCTAACTTCAAGAGAAAGTTGCTTTGATACGCATTTTTTTAATATATTTATTTGTATGTAAAAGCTGGTAATCCTCAATTTCGCATAAAAGCAAGTAATTTGTTTGTATGTTTTACTTACTTTGTACAATTACTTATTTTTTAGTATATAATTACATGTTTTTTTGCCTAAGTTATAATAGATATATATTTTTGATTATGAAATTGTTTTTCTTGTCGTGGTAAGTAAGATTTCTTCTTAAATGAAACGAAAAGGATTTTGATTGCAAACCTAAATCTCTTTACAATATTTAATCATGATATTAATTGTCACTCTCTGTTACGTCATCATGGAGTTGCTTATAAGAATTGACTTTTGTACTATTCGGCTTGTTCTGAATTCTGTTACGAACTGAAAAAGTGCAGACGATAATCTTTTTTTAGAATGTAAAAACGGTTATTTTATATATGTTCTTGTTCTAGTTCTAAACTTTTTGTAATTAAAGAAAGACGTGAAGGGTTTTGCTCTCGTTTCTTAAGTGTGCTGGCGTTTGTTACCTTCCATAATTTGAACCTGAAAAAGGATCCAAGTGAGATCCTACATATATTTTTTGTGGCGTCCGCGACTTTTGACTTTAAAACGATTTAAAGATTGACTATGGAAGGAGAAAACACGAAACGCAAAGCTTTGAGACAATCATTCACGGTGTGTGCCAATAATGTTGAAGAGGTTTTACGAAATGATGAAACTACGGTAAACCAACTATGTCTTTTGCAAAAACAATTATTGGATAAATTTTCTCGCCTGGAAGCCGTACAGGAGAACATTGCACAAGCTCTCTTGGATGATGAAGATTTGGCGACGAATTACGATGAAGATTTTGCAAAAGCGGAAACCTACAGGGACAGATTTTGTGCGGTCTCGACACAGCTGGAATTAAAAATTAACATGAATATTGACGCATCGAAAAGTGCTAACGCGATGGAAGAAAAACGTAAATTTAAGTTACCCCGTTTGGAGTTGAAAAGATTTACAGGTGAGCCGAAGGATTTTCTAGCCTTTTGGTCGCAATTTAGCAAAATTCATAGCGATGACAATATTCCGGATGAAGATAAATTCCAGTATTTGTTACAAAGTGTAGTGCCAAAATCTAAAGCGGCGAGGCTGGTAGAAAGCTACCCGCCCACGAGAGAAAACTATTCAAAAGTTATCGTTCAACTGAAGGATAGATTCGGTCGTGATGAATTACTCGTTCAAATTTATGTACGGGACCTTCTAAGCCTGGTTATGAAAAACGCATCCGGCAAAGGAAAAGTCGACCTATCTGAACTGTATGACTTACTTGAGAGTAAGCTACTTGCTTTGGAAAGTTTGGGGCGCACGAAAGAAAAGTTTGCCGATTTTCTGGAACCCCTGGTGGAGTCCTGCCTTCCGGAACAGGTGCTGCGTGCCTGGGAAAGGAGTCGATCCATTGATGAGGCATCCAGTGGAACAGCTGACGCAAGCGTGCGTTCTTTGGAAAGATTAATGTCCTTCCTTCGCTCGGAGGTGCAAAGTGAGGAGATGATCATACTTGCTCGCTCGGGACTTGGAGTGCCACAGAAGAATTTACCAAACCGCAGGGATGAGGAGCCATCTTTGCCCACAAATGCAGTCTTGATTAATGCAGGTAAGGAAGAGGGGCCAGCCAAATTTAAATGTATATTTTGTTCAAAACAAAATCACTTTAGTTCTGACTGTTTTTTGGCGCAGAAAATGTCTTTAAAGGATAAGAAGAGTATTCTTATAAAAAATAAAGCTTGTTTTAAATGTTTTAAATTAAACCATTCGGCACGATTTTGTCGAAATAAATTCATTAAATGCGGTTTTTGCGATGACAAATCCCATCAAAGTTTAATGTGTCCCAAAAAAGAGGACATTAAAGTTGAAGACATTAAAGTAGAATCTGATCCTAGTATCACAGTTATAGGCAATACGCTTTCTAATCAGTCAGAAGTATCCAATATATATTTACAAACAATTATGATTAAAATTAGTCATAAAAATAAAGAGCTGGTTTTGCGCTGCCTTCTGGACAGCGGTAGTGAAAATTCCTACATTACTCAACGGGCAATCGAAAAATTGAACTTGACACCTGTAGCAAAACAAATCATGTTACACGGTTTGTTTGGGGGGAAGCAGACGGGTCCCAAGCAACATTCCCTCTATAATGTTGAAATAAGTAGTTTAAAGGGTGACTTTTCTTGTAAAATTCCAGTTCTTTCAGAGAATAAAATTTGTGGGTGTCTACCTAAGGTTAGGAATATATTGGTACTATCAGAACTAAAAGAAAAATATATTGATGTACCTGATATTTATTCGTCACATTATGAAATCGATTTACTAATGGGAGCCGATTCTATTGGGTTAATCTTAACGGGTATGAGCATTACACTCGAATGTGGTTTAACGGCTGTTGAAACCAAGTTAGGATATACTTTAATGGGTAAAATTAAAGAAAATTTTAGGGAACATGTTGTAATGTCAGTGCCTGCTATAAGTGAAAGACAATTGTCAAAACCAGTGGTAAGTATGTTATCCACACAATTGTCCACTTTTAATATCAAAGAATTGTGGGATCTGGAAACAATAGGTATTCGAGATCCAGTGGAGAATTTAAAAGGAAACATGCGTTATGCAAAAGCAATTGAGCAATTTGAGAATAATTTAAATGTGCTTCCAGATGGTAGATATGAATTGTCCTTGCCATTTAAAACTGAAAGCAAATTACCAAGTAATAAAAATTTAACATTGAAAAGACACAAACGAATGTGTCAAGGTATAATTGATAAGGACTGTCTTGAATCCTATGTTGCTGTATTTAAAGAATGGGAGAGGTTAAAAATCATTGAAAAGGTCCCAGATAATGAAATTAAAAATGATGGTTATTATATGCCCCATAGACCAGTGTATACACCTTCTAAAACTACTAAGATCCGCCCCGTATTTGATGCATCTGCCAGGGAAGGAAGTAAACCTTCTCTTAATGATTGCCTTCATAGAGGTCCAAATTTAATTGAACTGATACCGGATATCTTAGATAGATTTCGTGTGTACCCTATTGGCATATCAGGAGATATTGAGAAAGCTTTTCTGCAATTAAGTATAACCCCCAAACATAAGGACTTTTTAAGGTTTTTCTATCCCCATGAAAGTGAAGAAATAATTTATCGTCATTGTCGCGTGGTGTTCGGTGTCTGCTCAAGCCCATTTCTATTAGCAGCCTCAATAAAGCATTTGTTAGAGCATAGTCCCCCACAATATCGAGATTTGGTTAATAAACTGCGTCATTCCTTCTACGTAGACAATTGTGTTACCGGTGTATTCCACGCCCAGGAAATACATCCATTTATTTCCAAGTCTGAGGAAATTATGAAAATGGGGTGTTTTAACCTCAGAGCATGGGAAAGCAATGTTAAAGGGCAGGGCGTAACTAAATCTGAAGGTGATACAAATGTATTAGGAGTTGTATGGAATTTAGACAGGGATACTCTTAGGTGTTTCATCGATAAGGAACAGTTAGGAAAAACTGAACAATTGACTAAACGGTCGATGTTATCTGCCATTCAGAGAATCTTTGATCCTATTGGCATATTAACAGCAGCTACATTGCAGCCTAAAGTTTGGTTGCAAGAAACATGGAAACTAAAATTATCATGGGATGATCCCTTACCTCCAGATTTATATAACAAATTTAATAAATGGTTCACTGATATTTCCTTGTTAGAGGGCTTAGAAATCCCCAGATATTGTGAGGCTAATTCCTCATCAGACATGCACGTTTTCGTAGATGCTTCCAAAACTGCTTTCGCGGCTTGCGTTTTCTTAAGATCAAAAACACCTTTCGGAATTAAATTAAATCTAATTAGAGCAAAGGCTAGGGTTGCTCCATCCAAAACTGTATCAATACCTAGGTTAGAACTCTTGGCTTGTTGCGTGGGTGCCAGATTGGCCAAATCCATTCAGAAGGCATTGGACCTGCCTGATTTGACCACTACCTTTTGGACGGATTCTATGGTAGCTTTATACTGGATAAAACATTATGGGGAATGGTCAATTTTTGTGGCAAATAGAGTAAGAGAAATAGGAGAAATTACTCCTTCTGAAAACTGGAGACACGTTCCAGGTCACTTGAATCCAGCAGATGTTCTTTCTCGTGGCTTTTCACCCAGATATCTGTTGGATTCAAAATGGTGTGAAGGCCCAGCATGGCTAATTGAGGATTCTAAAAATTGGCCTACAACTGAGATCAATTGTGCAGTGAAAGAGGTCGATTCTGAAAGGAGGAAAGTTAAATTGTGTCACATTAATGTAAACAATAAGGAATGGTATTCAAATAAGTTTTCGAATTACCACTCTATTATCAGGTTGACTGCATGGATCAAGAGATTTCTTGATAACTGTCGTAAAACTCCTGAAAATAGAGCGACGGGAAAACTCTCGTGTACTGAAATTGAAAGAGCCGAAAAGGTTCTTATTCGCTCGGAACAATCAAAATTCTTCCCTGATCCAAATTGTGTACCAATAATTAACGTATTTAAGGATGATGAGGGATTGCTGCGTGTTAAGACCAGAATAACTGAGCGTAAAGATGACCATTGTTTTTTGTCACCTATCCTCCTTCCAGAAAACTGTACCTTGACTGTGAGGTTGATCCAATACTTACACCATACAAATTGTCATGCTGGTACTCAAATACTTCTCTCAATTATCAGAGAGAAATATTGGATTCTAAAAGCTAGAAAAACTGTCCGAAATATCGTTAGGAAGTGTGTGAGGTGTCGAAGGTACAGTGCAAAACCAGCTGTTACTGAACCAGTAGCTCTGCCTCCTGACCGAGTTAGGGATACTAATGTTTTTGAGGTGTTAGGTGTTGATCTGGCCGGCCCTCTCTTCCTCCAGAATGGTGAAAAAGTCTGGATTGTTCTCTATACCTGTGCAGTCTTCAGAGCAGTGCACTTGGAGCTCATAACTTCGTTGTCAACAGAGAACTTTCTGCTTTCATTTCGACGCTTTATCGCACGCAGAGGAAGACCTAAGATAGTGTATTCAGACAATGGTACTAACTTTAGGGGTGCTGTAGCTGAATTCAAAAATCTTGATTGGGAGAGTATAGAGCGGGAGACAGAAATTCAACAAATAAAGTGGAAGTTCATCCCACCCACCGCTGCATAGTGGGGGGGATGGTGGGAGAGACTTATAAGAGTGGTTAAAGATCTCTTAAAGCGTACTTTAGGAAACGCGATTTTGTCGTATGAAGAGCTTCTAACTGTTTTATGTGACTGTGAGTCTATCATAAACTCTCGCCCATTAACTTACATTTCAGAGGATTCCGAGGATCTTGTGGCAATTACGCCAGCAATGTTTTTGATGAGTAATTCTTCTCTTGATGTCACTGACTTAGATTTAAGTGATTTTGCCAAGTTTCAAAAACGAGTGAAGTTTCGGTCTAAACTTCTTAAGGATTTAAGGAGCAGGTTCCGAAAAGAGTATTTAGGTTTGTTAGTAGAAAAAAGTCAAAAACCATCATCTCGTTTCTTTACTGTTGGAGAAGTTGTGCTCATTGAGAATCCTAACAAGAAGCGTTTATATTGGCCTCTAGCCAAGGTATTGGAATTGATCCCAGGTAGAGATGGGAAAATTCGTTCTTTACGACTCAAATGTGGTAACTCAATAATAATTCGTCCTATCCAACGAGTATTTCCCTTAGAGGTACAGTCTGAAGATATTCCTGTGGCGGTCACTACCCCTTCTGATGTACCAGACGTTACTGATGATCCAGTTCAAGGTCCTGTGAATGCCGAGTCAATTCCTGATGCTTCGGCTGACGATATCCACGGGATTTCAAGATATGGGAGAAAGGTGAAACCCCCGAAGAGACTGGACTTGCTCAATGTGACTTTGTTTTTTGAGTAAATAAATACTCAAAAAAGGTGGGAGTATGTTACGTCATCATGGAGTTGCTTATAAGAATTGACTTTTGTACTATTCGGCTTGTTCTGAATTCTGTTACGAACTGAAAAAGTGCAGACGATAATCTTTTTTTAGAATGTAAAAACGGTTATTTTATATATGTTCTTGTTCTAGTTCTAAACTTTTTGTAATTAAAGAAAGACGTGAAGGGTTTTGCTCTCGTTTCTTAAGTGTGCTGGCGTTTGTTACCTTCCATAATTTGAACCTGAAAAAGGATCCAAGTGAGATCCTACACTCTCAATACAAAGAGTAGTATGTGAATCTAATGGAGTTGTTGCTTACGCAATTTTTTTTTCTTAGGGCGACGGTATGATTATTCATGCTAAAATATCCATTGGCTGTATCTTACTCATTTAGAACATAACAAACGCAACAAAAAGAATTGATATCTCCCAGAAAACAACTAGACGTTGTAAAAAAAAGCCTGTCAAGTAAAACAATGTCAGAAAAAGTTGTGAAATCTAATGTTTGCCGCCAAACGGCCGCGTTTAGTTTCTTTGGGGTACTTGTACGCAATGTACTAAATTGTGATTATTAGGGGGAATCCCAACAGGCAATCAATACTTGGCAGGCTAGAGTTTTTATAAAATTAATCTCAATTCAGGGCAGTGGGTGAAAAGTAGTTGAAGCAAATGAAATGAAATTAATCCGAAATAACTCTAGCCTGCCAAGTTCTGATTGCCTATGGGGATTCCCCCTAATAATAGGTTCATTGTGTACAAGTGCCCCAAAGAAACTAAACGCGACCGCTATGCGGCAAACATTAGATTTCACAACTTTTTCCGACTGATTGTTTTACTTGGCGGACTTTTTTTTTTACAACGTCTAGTTTTTTTTGTTTTTGTTTTTTTGGGAGATATTTATAGAACTGTTTGTTAAGCGTTCTTTTTTTTTTTGTATCTATGAGGTTTTTTGGTTTTTTGTTATGACGTGATAAAAGCTAATGTGTGATTAGTACCCGTTGAAAATACGACACATGCAATTAAATCTGGAACTATATAAATTATATTGCGAGATGTTTTTATTCAAAGTACTTATTTAGAGTCGCTAAAAAAAACAATTCTCTTTGAGAATTAAAAAACAAATCTTAGTGTTATTAGGGAAGTTATATATATATATATATATATATATATATATATATATATATATATATATATATATATATATATATATATATATATATATATATATATATATATATATATATATATATATATATATAAATTTGTTTCCGTAAACCATCAAACATGTAATGAAAAACTCTTTCAACTAGACACCAAGCCTTTATAATAAACCGTTGATTACAGCGCTTTTTCTTCTGAGCAGGTTTGTTAAAATAATGCAATTTTTTTTAAAACTTAAGTTGATTCAAATACGCTTCGCTTAAGAAGAAATTAAAGTTTTTTGTAACTTGAAACGATACGTAGTGCAAGTTACATAAGAAATTCCTTTGTGTATTTTATTTTAAATGATAATGACTTCAAAAGAATGTTTCTCTTTAAACAATTAGATTAATAAATATTGGAAGTTTAATTTAAAAGAGTTTTGCCCCAGTAATTAACAGACAGGGATTTTTCTTGGAAACTCATTCAGATTTTCGGAATCAATTTACGTCAAGATTGAAATTTCTACAAAGCCAATTACGTATAAGCTACAGGATTATTTTTCAAATAGCCTGTTTGGACCTTTTGAGTAGTTTATTAACGAGTATTTCAACAACTAGTTTAGATCTTCAATTTATTTTTTACCTTTTAATTAGTGAATATATAATGTAAATATTAGAGAAAGTAGTAAAAGGAATGTTTGAGTTCTAAGACATTTTTGCCTTTAACACGATGGGACAGAATTACCATATTACTATTAAATAGGAAAATTCATGAGAGATACATTCTATTCCATTGAAACACATGTAAAAAAACAAATGTAAAGTCTCAGTACGAAACTTAAACTTCTTAGTTATTAAGCATGTTGGTTTGTTATTTTTATTTGATTTTCTAAAACTATACTGTTACACAAATGTTCTGTTTATTGTTGTAAATAGTGACGTATTATTTTGAAATTCTATTGTAATTTATTTTAAATTATTTTATTTATTAACAGCGATAATACAGGTTAGAAAAAGGTGGCAACACCTAAAGCAATCGGGAAATTTCGAGATGTTTCTTTTTTTTCAACGAATTGGCTGGATATTTCGAGAAGGTTCTCACGCGCCTCTATAAATTAAATCGCAGCTAAAATCGACAGGCAGTTTGACTTCGGAACTCGATGAAAGCTGATCGTTTTGTTAACCTAATGGTGTGAGCTTGCATAATCGCTGTATTCGAAGTTGTTTTTATTGAAGCTTGTATTGCTGTAGCTTGTGAAGCTTGTGTTGCACTGTTCTCCGAATAACTTTTGTGATATATCTGAAGCGAATAAATAACAGTTTTTATCTAATAAAAACTGTGCCATCATTGCCTCAGTGGAAAATTCATAGCAATACCAAGAAGATTTTTTTCCCAAGTCGTACATTTAATATAAATATAATAATTTTTTTAAAATACGCAAAATACATGTTTTTAAATGTTACAGATTTATTAAAGCTATTTTATGATACTTGAGGGCTCCACCCCCTGCTCGCTAACGATCGCCAAATACCGGGATTGCTATGCAATTCCATTTGGTTCGTGAAGCGAACCAGCCTCGCATCAAAGTGAGGCATTTAAAATATACCCAAGCAAAAAGCTATTTCAGTTGCATAATCAAGAACAATCTTGAAGAGTGATATTATGCCAAATTGAAACTGAAAAAATTGGATTATTTATGATGAGCAACAATACTTGTGACATCATTATCCTACTGCTTATGTGAGACGCGTTAGGAAGGAACATTGTGGTCACGTAGTAACACGTTTTTGGAAAGCAATAAAAATAAGCGATTTCATGCACATATCTAAAAAATATCAGGTATTTCAATGAACAATTCAAATATACTGATTGGTTTCCTATGAAGTGACAAAATAGTTAAAGTTGCACATCGAAATTTCTTTACGCAGTAATATAAGTAATTATATGTTTGCATACTCTATTTTGGGAACAGAAGCACTATAGGACCCCATTGCGACTTTTCCCGGTTTGAACTGATCGGATTGGCACCGTTTTACACTTCTGGCTACCCTCCTTCCTACACGATGTCCCGTGGGTTTCAATCTGGCAACCCTTGCAGTTTTGGTGGTTATAATCGGTTTGGCCCAACAATTGAGTGTAAGAACGGGTACGGTAAACAACCAAAACACAATTGGCGACTTTTGCTTGGCGGTTTCTTGTAGTCACCAACCAAAAAGTTGCCAATGGTTGTCCTATACTGCTTCTATACCCTTCTTTGCGGTACTTAAAAATAATACAGTAAAAGGTCTATTACCCGGTTTTCAATCAACCGTAATTTTTTGAAAATCAAACTTGACGAGAATAATCGAAATTTCTTTTGAGATTTCAAAGTTGGGGGGAGAGGGGGAGGGGGGTATACTTTATTTTGATAATTTTTAAGTAATGTAATTGCTTAATAGCTGAATTTGCTCTGATTACAAATAAATATAGACTCAAATTTATTATTCGGTAACTTGTCTTTTTGACTTGGTGACTTTTTGAAAGTTTGTGATTTGGTGCCGAATGTGGTAATCCCTCGACTTGGTTTTCCAGGAACCATAGTGACCGTTTGGATTTGACAACACGCCGTTTTAACGCCATTTTGGATTTAGCAACACAGCCTTTCAACTTTATTTTCACTTTGGCAACTTTTTTAAAAGTCGCCAAATGGCACCGTACAGTAAATCATAACCTGAATGATATTATAAATGATATTATAAAAAGTTATTTTTTAAAAAATTGTGCTTTATTCGGAATGCTGAAATTCTTATTCAATCTACTGTGAATTTTCAGCATCTATATATATAATTCTCTTTCGTGCCGCCCAAATTCGGCTGTATTTCTGTGAGCAGAATGGCAACGACTTTATACAACCAATCACAAATCTTCTAAATGTGCTTTATGCACGAATTTCCAAATTCCCCAGTCCAGCCAATCACAATATATCTTTTGAAATTTGACTTCTGGTAATAACCAACAACTTGAATTCGCTATAGTTTTTTTTTTTTTATTACTGATACAAATTATTGCATATTTAAACTGTATTGATTTAATATTTATGTTGATGCCGGAATAAATAGATGCAAGATGTGTACATTTCTTTTGGATTAAAATTCTATAAAAACCAGGTTTTTCTGAAAAATTTTCGGTTAAAATTACAAGTCGGGTACGGATTCTGCGCCAAGAATTACGCCAACAAATTTCAGCCCACGCCCTTTTGTTAATAACAAGTGAATTGCCTGTGGTTGCCATAATTTGGCGTTCTTTTATGTAAATAATTGTAGGGCCAAAACAAATTATACTCTTCAAAACTGCGAGCGTTGCCGGATTGAAACCCACGAGACATCGTGAAGGAAGGAGGGGTAGCCAGAAGTGTAAAAATGCGCCCAGTTCAAACCGGGAAAAGTCGCCAATGGGGTCCTATACTGCTTCTGTTCCCAAAAAAGTGTATGCAAACATATAATTACTTATAATGCTGCGTTAAGAAATTTCGATGTGCAACTTTAATTATTTTGGTACTTCATGCGAAACCAATCCGTATATTTGAATTGTTCACTGAAATACCTGATATTTTTTAGATATTTGTATGAAACTGTTTTTGCTTTCCAAAAACGTTTTACTACGTTGCCACACTGCTTCTCGCGTCTCACATAAACAGTAGGAAAATGATGTTGCAAGTATTGTAGCTCATCATAAATAATCCAATTTTTTTCAGTTTCATGGCACAATATCAATCTTCGAGATTTTTCTTGATTATGCAACTGAAATAGCTTTTTGCTCGGTTATATTTTAAAAGCCTCAATTTGAAAAGAGCCTGGTTCGCTTCGCGAACCAAAGGGAATTGCATAGCATTTCGGGGGGTTGGCGAGCGTCAGCGAGCAGGGGGTTGAGCCCCCTAGTAGAAACCTTAATATTCTTAATGGGAATTCCGTGCTCAGTTTTTATCGGTATATATATTCGGAAAACGTTTACATATAAGTATGGATAAAACTTTAAAGTACGGTACGGATTCTGCACCAAGAATTGTTTACATAAAACCGCGCAAAATTATGGCAACCATAGGCATTTCACTTGTTATTAAAAAAAGGGCGTTGGCTGACATTTGTTGGCGTAATTCTTGGCGCAGAACCCGTATCCAACTTGGAATTTTAGCTAACAATTTTTCGGAAATACCAGTTTTTTAGATCGTTAACTCGTTGTGGATGATAATATATTCAATGAAGTTTTTTTGGGAAAAAAAAGAAGTTATTTTACAGTTCGTAATGGATATTTTGTTCTGAGTTATTCACTATGAAAAATCGACCTGAGCTCAAGAAGTTGAAATTGTACGTAAAAATTGGCAATGCATATAAACGATTTATATTAAAAAGTTTGTTTTTATGTGTTATATTATTTGTAGATAACTTTTTTGAACTCACGTATACAGGTTTACGTAATATATATATATATATATATATATATATATATATATATATATATATATATATATATATATATATATATATATATATATATATATATATATATATATATATATATATATATATATATATATAACCGAATGCAATGCTTTGGTTACCCTATGGGTTATTCACAGTAAAAAAAAATATTAAAATACTTTTATTGATTTAGAGCTTTAGATTGAGGCGTAATAGTACAGCTTAACTTCGATATTTAAAAAAAAATGTAAGATTAAAAACATCGTTTTTGAAAATGTCGGTGGGAGGCGTGTTTTCTTAGTTTAAGTATAGATTTCAAATTTTTAACTCAACAGATATAAAAAGAATCTAATAACTGTTAAGGACAAACAAAAACCAACCAATGGTGGCTTATGTCTTGATTTAGAACGCTATGGCCTACATTTCTTCAGCCAAGATAATTTCCCAGCATCATAAGAAGCACTTTCGAAATAAATAACATAATAAATACATCTAAAAGAGATCGATGTTCCAATAGGACGCAAGTTATGAGAGTTTGTCACCATTCATAGAACTCTAATCGGATTTCCTGACTACAGTTCTGGATGAACATTTTCGCTGAGTGTTCTGCTCCGCCTTGGGATAAGAGGTTTAGCTGGGGAAAAAGGGATTACTACATGTGCGTGTAGAAGTGGTAATATCATAAAACGAGAGTTCATATTTAGACATTTTTTTATGGCTTTGGATAGTTACGCAATTGTAGTTTCGGTGGGAAAAGTGAAAAATGTATCATCTGTTGTTAACCAGCTAATTCCAAACGACCGACATCTTTTTTTTGTTGTTGAAACACAGATAGGAATCTAGCATTACTTGTTAGATTCTAGCTTCAACAATCATTGAGCATCTACTGAGTGCTCAATACATGCTGACAAACTGACTTTATTTAGTGGCGGCCATTGAATAGAAACGGAAATGCAGTGTTGCCATATGTTGGATACAAATTCCTTGTAGATTTAGTATTAGAATATTTTGCATAACAAAGTTGTATAACTTTTCAAAAATGGTATATTTATTAAAAGGTAAGTAAGGATTAAGAGTCACCACTGTTTCAGAATTCTTCCTGCTAAGTGTACTTCTTTGTCTCACAGCGCAGAAGCTATTGCATTTAAAAGTACGAATTTATCAACATTTGTAGAGAAATGGTTGGGGAAATCGCTGACAAGAAAAATTTAAGGATGTAGACTTTAGTTTTTGAGTTATTACATGGTAAAAAGTGAGTTTTTATTTTATGCCCCGTCCTCTAGATGGAAAGCTAACCACTGTAGAAATCTAATTTTTCAAACATATATCTTAAATTCGTCAAACAAATATCTTATACTATATCTGTACCAAAAAAGTTTTGTATTCTTCATAACTCTTTGGTACACATAAAAAAAACAGAACCCACTTACCAATTTCATAATCACGACCAAAATAAAGCACCAAAGAAATAAAATCGAAAATGAAATGCTATGCTTCTGGTGTAAATGTAAAATTGTCTGATGTAAATTGTGCAACATGTATTATACAAAAAATGTATTGAAATATAGACTGAATAATATGGAACTTGATACACAGGAAAAAAACCACTATACAAACGAAAAGAATCAAAAGAAAGAATTTTGATATTCAGGGTTAAATACTAAAGAAAATGAATAAATATTTACTTGGGATAATATAATGAATAATATTAACAAATGCCGAAAATAGTTTGAAAGTTTTCGGTGAATTTCAATTGTCTTAGCCATTATGTTTACAATCAGAATATTATTATATTAATAATATTATATGAATATTATGTTTCGCTTTCAAATGGCGTATGCGCAGAGTGCTGATTAACTGTAAATATATGGAAAATTATAATAGTATTCGAGCCGCTTTTCGAACAGACGATTGTAATACATAAAAATAATTAGAAAAATAAGGGGGACACATTAAAATAACTTTTGGTTTCATTCTGATGTAATAAAAAATATCGTTGACATTCCAAGATTTTTTTTAAAGTCATCAAATTTTAATGAAAACAACTTTTAATCAAATTTAAAAGTTTTTATCTACAATCTCGATGTACTAAAGCTTCTATGTACCAAATTTCGTACCTCTAGGTGCTAAAATGTGGATTTGTGTAAGGTTCAGACGTACAGACAGCTCAGTTTTATATACATAGATATTTCAAACTGTCTAAATTAGTTGGTTTGTTCAGTAAATTTGTCGATGAAAACTTGATCATTTAGCATTTAATAGCAATTTAGTCGCAGATTCCCACTGATACATGCTTGACAAGCCAACTTTTTGGCTACCTAAATCAGCTTTCAACCCTCCTCAGCTGCTTTCTTGAAGGAAAAAAAAAAAAAACAGGGGAAAAAAAAAATGACTCTCGTCATGGGTGCGTCAGCAATATACGAGCGTTGACAATAAGGGGTACAGCCACCGGGTAATAAATAAAATAAGTAATAATAATAATAATAATAATAATAATAATAAAAAACGAATCTCGCTCTTAACTAATTTTAATGCGAAGACTTTTCTTTATTATTGTATTGAAAGGCTCGATTTCTAAGAGTCCCAAATATACGCAAGCCGATGCCTTAATGCAAAATGCCGTCATGATGGACTTTTAGAAATAGCTTCTTTTCAATTCAGAGACCATGAAACAAATGTGTATTAAAAATAGTACAGTGTGAAATCTTTTTATGGATCTTATGCTGATAATAATGGAACTTATGCAAGTCGTTACATTGGGAAGTGTTCTAGCATAAGGCAACTTTTGTGAAATGTTCGTGACCAATAACAATGTAGACATAATTTAAAATCAAAGCCGAATTTTCCATTCCATTAGCCAATGAGATTGCCTATTTTATTTACCCGTGAACATAGCAGTTGACTTTGTAGTAAATATGCACTAATTCCATTAGTAAGTAATGGAGTCGCACACCATGATTAGATCTCCTAAAATAGGGAGGTCAGATCGAACGCCTATTTATGTGGGTTGTAGAAACTTAGGTTTTAACGTAGATTGCTTGCAGTGGGGTCAGTGTCGCATGCGCGATTATAGTAATTCCAATAAATGTAACATTTTGTTACACTCGGGGAATTATATGCATATTATTAAGCTTTTCTGTTAATACTTGTAAAATATACAAACAATGCTAATGTTATTATGTTACAAAAAAGGATATAGGTCCTATAACGAGTGAAAAGTAGTTTTTTGTTATTGAAATAAAACTAAAATCAAATACGTTTTTTTAGTTGGAATAAAACAATCAAACGTTGATTTCAAAAGGTTTTTTTTATGATTCGATAAGCAGGATGCAACAGAGTAAACAATATTAAATAGTTCCAAAACAAAATTTTAAGCCTCAATCAAAATTGTGCAAATACATTTGATTTTACTTGCACAATTTGATATAATATCACTTAAATATAGATAAAGGTTTTTACTAGTTCTTTACGTATCTTTCCCTGGGATTAATGGGGGAAAATTAAATTTGGTGCATAACAAAAACCATTATACAAAAGACTGTTCATGGATTTAATTGTTCTAACAATAATACAATTACCTTGATATAGTTATATATCCAAACAAAGACTTATTTCTTATTTACTTATTGTCTGGAGATAGTTATATTTTCATCTTACACGCCATTTAACGGATCCTAAAAAGATGCGATCGTAATGTAATAAAATCATAAATCATGCAAATGTTCAAGTAGTTTGTTTTGTAGTTATATTAGTTTCAGAGTTGACTTGTTTTACAAGTTAAACACAATTAATAATTTAAGTTTGAAATATAAACAAAACCATCAACCTAATTAACAACAAATTTATCACTGGATGATATTTGTCTAACGGTTATGGTTTCTGGCCTTGCCTCGTGATCGATTCCTGATTGGTCTTTGTAGTATCAACAGTAGAGGTCGGCAATATATCGATACGACGATATTTTTTTTAAATATCGATAGTAAAAATATCGATACAAGTCACCAATATATCAATATTTTCAAACATTTTTAGTTTTTTGATGATCGTTTTGTAGTTCCATTCGTTTTATCGATTTTCTTTATTCCCTTTTAAAAAACTTCGAAACTAAAGTTTGGACTTGGCTGAGAAACAGTTAAAATGGCACTCTAACCAAAAAGAAAACATAATGTGGTGGAAAGATTAGATCATTTATTAGTAGTCATTAACATAGCGCCGTTTCTGTTGCCAACGTGTGCCTGGAATTTGCATATAATTTTAAATATTAAAAACATCTTTATCAGCAAAATATGCGATAAACTACTTTTCAAAATTTCTTCTTTAAAAATAAATGGGAATTAATGCATTGACATCCAAATGATTTTTATTTATTCTGATTGATAATATAATTTATTTATTAAAACAATTTTTATAATTTATTTATTAAAACAATTTTTATAATTTATTTATTAAAACAATTTTGGCATGAATTCATGAAAAGTAGAAATTTGCCCCGAAAAACTTTGTTTCTGGCAAAATTGCAAATCAATTTTAAAAAAAATTAAAAAATATGTATCGATATATCGATATTTTATCGATATTTCTTTCTATGCAACGATATAGTATCGATATTTATTTGATCGATATTTCCGACCTCTAATCAACAGTCTTCACTTAATGATGCGGTATGTACATGTGACAATTTTTATCTTTACCAGTCCCCCCCAATCCACACAAATTTTTTTGTCTGTCTCAATACTAAATTTTATGTCAAAACAAAATATAACTGCTTTAAGATGAGCATATTAATTAAAGCCACACATTCCCTCAAGGTTATGCATAATATTTTGAAAATAACGTTATTTTCTTCATAAATAGCTGTATAGTTTCATTTGAAATAAATATTACTATTGAGCTCGTCGCCTGCGCATTATATATTGGTTAGAAAAATTACTTCTTTGAAAGTTCATAAGAGTTAGCAGTTGTATTCAAAAGCTGATAGATAAGGTTCTCTGGTTTCCTCAAAGTGCTAAATTTGCTTTTTTTTCTATTTTGCTGCCATCTATTGTATACTTTCCGAAAATTGTTGCATTATTTCTGAATTTTTAACTTTGATTTTGAAATAAATAATACAAAGCGTTGCTATAAATACTCCATACATCAGAAGCGGAAGGTCTTCGTTTTTAAATTGGTAAATCATTTATTAATTTTGGTTTTGCATAAAATGAGAAAAATAATAGTCACAAAATTCACAAATTGTAAAGATTCATTATTTGTGAAAATCCCATGATCCATCACTGTATCATCATCAGTAATCTCTATGCAACGCAATATAATTTTTTTCGTCATCTGTATTTATAGTTTGCGTGGTTTAACTGTCAAAAGAACGTGGTCATTTTGGATTAGGTCGGTATTTAAAGCACTCTCAATTTATTCCACCAGTATTTTATCACCAATTATTATACCCGGGAGTTATAAACGGTATTTGATGGATACCGGTTATAATTAACTCCCTACTCTAGGAAATACGATAACCCTTTGATTTTCACGAAAAGTGTAACTGGAAAAATAATTTATCCCATTGCAAAGGCAAGAGTTGGCCTATAATAACGTGATGAATTTACGAATGCGCTAAATGTGGGAAGTATAACTTATACTAAATTATAGATTTACCAAATAATGAATTGTTGTTAAAGTAAAACGAAATATGTCTAGTTTTGGAAGATTTGGTTTACAGTTCATACTTCAAACATTTGAACCAACTCGTTTTTCTTAGCTTTTCCGGCTGAATAATTATTATTCAGTTCTTCTTTTTGTTTTTATCTAATATTAAAATGTTAGAAAATAAAATTTGGGAGATCATCAAATATCTATATTTAAATTGTCACAAGCTCAGCAGTTAAAAACAAAGGACCTTCAGATACTTAAATTGTAATTTAAATTAATATCAAATTCAAACAAATTTCTCAATTTTAAATCAAATTTTTTTTTTAGTAATAATTCTATTTTAATTTTTTTAGCCTGTTATAGGTCCAACTTTTCATCCAAAATTAGAGTGCTTTCTTTTAAACAAAAAGTTTTATATCCTATTAAAAGGCGTTTATATTTCTTGAATGCACTTGTAACATTGTTTGGTTACTTTTATATTTTTAAATCAACACTTGCAATGAATTATTCTTCGATTTTAGGTGAAAAACTTGAAATAAGGAGCGAAATATCACCTTCTCTAATCTGAAGTCTTTCAAAATTATCACCATTACTTCAATAAAAGTTTCAAAACTGTTTGTTTAAATTTAACAATTTTGTCTAGAACAGGGAACAAAACAAATCTGTTAAAATAAAATGTCAACCCACTTTGATAGATATTTTTTTAAAACATTTTTACAGCATCAACATTTTAATTAGTTTAGGAATGGAATTTAATTTAACTAAAAACAAACTAAGTTTAAATTTTGGAATCAATTAATTATAAGTACTTTCAATAAATGTACTTTTAAAACTAAAATTTGAGATCACCAACCTAATTGTAATTCGATTCAAAAAGTTTTGTTTGTAGTATTATCAAGGGCAAAATTTATAAATATTAGTAAATCCCCAAGTAAATGCAAAATAGCTGTCCCCTTTTAGATAACTATCATAACTTACAATTTGAAGCTACAAAATAAATTTACCCTGGGAAAAGAAATGTCGTAATTCACACATGAAATTCTTGTATGTACGACCTTACAGAAATCAATTCTCCAAGAAAAATAATAAAACTTAGAAGCAAGCGAAAATAAGAGAGAAGTGTTTTTACAAGTAAAAATCTACTCCAGCTGTCTCAGTATCTCTGGAAGTAAATTAATTGTTAAAATATAGCCTGGCATGACATTTGGTGTCTTACTTATTACACCCATAAACCACTCCGTAGGTTCTTTTAAAATATCGAGATAAAACCTCAGAATGTTACATTTTAATAAAACTGGAAATTGTGTCGCAGTAAATGAGGTTTTTCCTCTTCCACCGAATATTCATGAATATTTAAAGCTGCAATAAGTTCTTGTAAGCTAAGTTGCGCTCAGTTTAACCCTGCCTTAGAGAAGATATTTAGGAGAAGAAAATTATTTCAACCGTATAAAAATGGTCTTGTTGAAAACCGTTAAGATGGCGAAACTCATTTTCCTTTTTTTTGCAAGGATTTTTATTTAGGAATGTAGAATGCTGTTTTATTATTTTCAATCAGATATGCAAAATTACAAATGTGTACTTCAAATTTGTGCTTGTAGAACTATTTATTTGGTTGTTATTATTAACTAACATATACTTTGTGATTTGATGTTATTCTATACGTTCATAAAGAATTTATTTTATTTAGTCAGAATATTATAAGCTTTTTATTAAGTAAAAGTTTACTTAATATGTTAACATACTGCAACAGTAAGTCAAAGAATATAATCAACATTTTTACAAATTATGAGCAAATATGTTATTTTTATTTAATCAAAAAAATTGTGATTCACAAATATTAGTACATAGTACTTTGGTTTACGATTTAAGAATGAAAAGCTTGCAGCTGTACGTGGATTAGTGTTCCTATGGGGGGGGGGGGGGACACACATCTGTTACATCTTTGCCATATGCCTATAATATTTTATAGTCTGGAAGAATATGCCGAAGTGATGTTTTCTGATAAAAATCTTCAAACCATGAGAAATTTAAATTTTAATTCAATTGATTAGACGATATATCTAGGGACGCGGTTCACCAAGTCTGAAGTCAAAATGGCAGAACATGCAAGTGTATATTATGTTGACCAAGCTTAGGCTGGTTTTCGGTTTCAAAAAACGACTAGACATTGTAAAAAACCAGCCAAGTAAAATGATCAGATAGAAACAGTAATCAAATCTAATACTTTCCTCCAAGAAACCGCATTTAATTCTTTTGGGGTACTTGTACACAATGAACTGAATTGGAATTATGGGGAGAAACCCCCATAAGCAATCAGTTCTTGGTAGGCTAGTAGTTTTATGCAATTAATTTCCATTTAGTAAAATGAGTACATAGTAACTGAAATATTTGAAATGAGATTATTCCAAAATAACTCTAACCTGCTAAGTACTGATTGTTTATGAAATAAACGTGACCGATTGGCAGCAAACATTAGATTTCATAATTTTTTCTGGCTGACCATTTTACTTGGCAGGTTTTCTTTTAAAACATCTAGTTGCTTTTTTGGAAAATTCAAGTTACTTAAGTTTCGATTGTAATGAAATTTTGAAAACAAAATCCATCATTAACATTTAAGATTGTATTTTTATGTAAAAATTAGGTCATAACTGGTTAAAGTGATCGAGATGCAAAATATTTAATTATTAAAATTTCTTCCGAATTTAAAACTTATGAATATCACTGAATTAATGTGAGCTGAATTGCTGTTTCCACAGGTAACACATATTTTAAGAAGTTTGAAGTAATATTTCAGAAAATACTATTGTGTTGAGTCTGTGAAGTTGACGTTCATGAAGAAATTAGTCTTCGATCAACATACTACTATTAAAATGCTTTCTGACCTTTGGAATTTTTGCTGGTTGTTGGGGACGTGGCGGTGCTGTTTGATCTTTTCTCCAGCTTTGCTGGTACACTGGGTGATACCGGGAGGGGTTTGCCACTTGACCCAGGAGTTGCTGGAGACAAGCCGCCATTATGAGTGGCAGCCACAATGCTGTCCAGGTTATAACCAGAGATCGATGTTTCCAGAAGGCTATCAATACTGTTGGCTTTGCGGAGAGAAGCTCTGAAATATAAAGGATACATGCAGATATAGACATTTTTTTAAAAAACAGTTTGTAAATCGGCATTGTGCTTGTAATTAAGTTTCCTTTTTTGTACCCTTACTATTGTAAATTACTTCACCAGAACGAGTTTGAAGGAATGATGGATGCGCAACCGTAAGGTTATGACTATAATTACAGACAAAGAAAATTAAAAAATAGTTTTTAATTTTATTAATTTTTAAATATTTAAAAGTAAATATTAGAAGAAAATTATTAAAGTACATATTTCTTTAATACATTTTTGTTGATGATTTTATTAATTTGGATAATTAGTGAACATAGAATGATATGCAAAGAGCTTTGGTTGTTTACTTTTGATTTGGAAATGAGCCGATGATGATGATGGTAACTTGCCTAACTGATTTTTTTTATTTTTTATTTCTGTTTATTTATTCATAACATACTTCGAAACATAGACGTTAGTGTTTGTGAGTCGTCAAATGTAAATTATACACTAAATATTTTAAGCTACCTACAAATAATTATTTAGATTAGGTAATTCGAAATTAATACATTTTTATTCCTGAATAAAAGATGTATCAAACTATTGTAATTAAAAGTCATAAGATATGAAAATGGTAAGTTAAGCATTTGTCTAATTAAGTCTAAGCAAGTGTAATTAACATTCCCAATACCCCCCCTCCCCCGTTGAAACACATCAGTTTTAATCGTATGTCCACCTTTGAAACGTTTTGAATATATGCTGAAAGTTTCATAGGGATTCTTTAAGCAATTTTAGTGCGACTTGGAAGAAAAATAGCAAGTTTTGCATTTATATTATAATACTATGGGATAATTAGTTATATCATTTGCATAATAAAAGCTTGAAATGAATTGTAATACATTTTTAAAAATTTGTGTAATAAACTAAAAATATGGATTTATGAGAAATAAATGAGAAAGTTTTCTCTTAATTTCTCTTACGATTTATATTATTTCACTAATAAAATTATATTTCAAAATATTGCATAATATAATGGCATTTTGATATTCTTGTAATAACGGTTGATTTTAAATGGATTATTTTTATTTTCATGACTTTCAAACGTTTAAGAACATACTTTTAAATAAAAACAAATTGAGCTACACATTTTTTCCATAGCTATGAAGTTCACCTCGACATAGCTCCTTCAATGTTTATGATAATGGTATTATTTTTGAGCAATTATAATAATCAAAAAGGTAAGATTATTTTCAAATTTAAATTTTTTTGCCAGAAAATTAAAAGGAAAAAAAAAAAAAAAAACTATAATTCATCTTATTTTTAATATATTGAAATTTGCATTTTATTCTTCTCAAATCTTGTTGAGACACAGTACAGTGTACTTACAACTCTTAAAATTGTGTCTTATATTAGAAATGTGTTTAAAACACATCACAAATCTTCTCGTTAATACCTAAAAGTGAATGGAGTTATTCATCTATGATTTTGTGACAATTATTGAATAAAAGGAAATTTTTGTTGGCTGGAATGCGCGTTCTGTATCTTTTCACAACAAAACTGAGACGTACACCGTTAAATCTACCATGGTAGAGTAACCATTATGTAATAAATTAAATTTAAATCGATAATATTTGAGGCTGTGAGAAACAAAGGGGTCCAAATGAATTTTCTTAATTTTTGAGGAAAATACACTTTAGTTTTTTATTTATATAAAATTTGTATGGAAATTATTTGCTGTTCAAATACTAACCCCTGGAAGGAAGATATCACTAGTTTTCATAGAATTAAATATAAATAAGAAATTTAAAAGAGTATTTTCTCGAAAGTTAAGCAAAGTCACTTAGACCCCTTTGCTTTTCAATCCCTCATTTTATGTCATAATATAAATAAGTTAAGCGTCTTACGTATCTGGGGCCAACGATGAATCCGATCCATGACTTGAAGGCCTATCACCAGAAACAGATTTATCTCTGGCGGTGAGAAATCTCGCCAACTTCCCCAATCCTGCTCTGGAACCCTGGCTCCCATGCTCAGACCTTGGAAATAAAAATATCAAATAAATTTATAGAGGCTATTCGTTTCGAAGTTTTCAAAGTTGAAATTCTATTTACTTAGTAAACAGCACCCCCAAGAAATTTTTTTGCAACCGAGTTATTGAAAATCGTAGGCAAACTACACTGATGCAAACAGCTTAATTATATGACTTTTAGAATCGAAGTTGGTTCAGATCTCAGTGCTTCAGATTTACTGTACAGTACCTCTTAGCGACTTTTTGAAAGTTGGCGATTTGGCTCTGAATGTGACAACCCGTCGACCTGGTTTTCCGGCAACCCTGGTGACCGTTTGGTTTGGATATGGCAACATGGCGTTTTGACGCCATTTTGGATTTGGCAACACAGCCTTCTAATGTCATTTTCAATTTTTTGAAAAGTCGCCAAGAGGTATCGTACGATAAATCATAACCACGAAGTTATTGCGAATGCACGGATTTTTTGCGTACTGTACAAATTCTAATAATACGGATGAATAGGCACCTTGATGAATTTTGCATTTTTGGTATCAACGTGGTTTTCTTGGAGAATATATGTAGGAAATTGAGATTTTCTGGAGATATATGAAATTTTTTAATCTGGTAGATGAAAGAGTAAAAATATTACCTGTTGTCTTTACTACTAGAAGCTTGAGATGTAACAGATCCGGTTGAACTAAAACTATTTCGAGGTGAGTTTCCAGGAGATTTCGCAGATGATACATCATCATCCACCAAGAGCTGCCATTCTGAAAAAAAAAAGAAGAAACATTCTATTTGTTTCATCTGGTTTATTTGAAACAATGGCGTCAAGAACATTTAAACAAGTTGGATGTTTTGGATGAATCCTTACGAAGGTTAAAAAACAACTTTGTTTTGCTATTCACTTGTATTTGGGAGTTTAAACTTTGAAATCGGAAAGAGAAAAAAATATATATATATATATATTTCCTTGGTATGCCATTACTTTAAAAATTTGGCAAATAACTTAGGCCATATTACACTAATTTATAATTTTACATGAGTTTGAATAGGACATCTTTAATATTAAAATGTTTTTCAATTTAATTTAGTAATTTCGCTATAAGATTTTAGTGATGTTAGTAACACCTGAAAACTGAAAAATCACGTTAACTAACTCTAAATTTAGAATATTTGCATACGTTGACAACATTGTAATAGACTGAGGCGACTGCAAATTTAGCTATCTCATCGAACATCAATGTGAATATTTTAAAGAATGAAGAAAAATTGTAATAGAATATGAATTTACTATTACTAGTCTGCAGGAGGCGTAACGAAGTATTTATTGGTTCACTTTTATGAAAAATGCAAGTATTTAGCGCCAGAGAAGTTAAATCGTTTGTACCTGTCCACATTGTAAATTTAAGAGAGGTGGGTTTTCAAATAAAAAAAATAAAAAAATAAGAATGCTCATTATTTGGCAAGTTATGACATATTTGGCTACCAGACTTATTTCAACGTATTCAACCTTAATTTTTGAACAGTTTCGGTCATTTTTGCACCTACACACCAGTAAATTCTTAATTTACTACCATTTCTTTACATTCGGTACAAAATTCAAAATCTTAAATTATACTACCATTCCTCCCCCTTTTACATTATATAAAAAATTCTAAATTATGTACGATGTATTCTATCAAGCTTTGGAGGTAAAAAAAGGTTAGCCAATGGCATGGAATGGAATTCGTATTGGTCAAATACTATGATAAGTCGATCTGAGCTAAGGTCACTTAAATAGGTGCACTTGGGCCTAAAGTTGGCAATGCATATAATAGATGCGTAGTTTATGAGTTAGTTTTTAAAACACCCATAAAATTTGGAGTTTTGGGTTTCATAAAGCTTAAAAGGCTGGATTTTAATTTCTTTCTTATATTGTACGCTTATTTTTTAGCTAACTAAAGTTAGCAAGCTTCTTTTTTAACAAAACGGAAATTATATAAATTGCATGTAGTTGTAAAAGTAGAAATATTATACAACTTTATTTATTCAGATTCCACATTGTACAAGAAACTGTTTTTACAAGATTTATTGATTACATAAATGGCATTCATTGACGACCTCATAGTAGTAGCTCTATTTTTATGAAAGCTTTGTATTCTTATCAAAAACAAATTATATTTAAGACATAACTAATGAAAATGGTACGCTATACTTTTTGTACTGTTTTAATTTTAGTCAAAAAATATGAAAAAGCAAATTTACTGCTGTGATGAATAAAATATTGTATCAGAATGCATGATTTATGCAAAAAAATTCGCCTAATACATTGATGTAAGTTTGTCGCTTAGATACAAATTTTACGTTTATATGCAAAAGCCATTTAATCTTTTAATACAATTTTGTAACAGTAACTGAAATTGGAGAACATTAAAGTATTTTTCAGAAGAAAAATCTTATAGATGTCAGGTTTTTGCTAGATATGCCATTCCTTTAAGTAATAGGTGATACGATAAATATATGTATTACTTAGGACATTTTAAAGGAAACATCTTTTTAATATTCTCTTAATTGAAAACAAAAAACTTAATCTGATAAATCAGATGAGGATTATTTTTAGAAAGTGGAACTGAATATTATAGGTAATGGATCGGTATTTTTACTACTTTCTATTATATTTGCACGGGTTTCTTTGAATTTGTATAAATCAGTCTTTCTATTTGAATAATGACCTTTTATGCTTTTAGTGCAACTGTCAATTGTAATCTTCAAAATTTCTGAAAGGTTTATTTGAATTTGAGTGCATTTAAAAAAATAAACTTACGTCTCCCAAATCGTATAACAATAAAGAATAAAATTTAGAAAGACGCGAAGAACAAGTAAATGACATACGGGGAAATTGAAAATTCGTTTTATGACTACAATCGACCTCGCGTGTAATGTTAACATAAGATAATAAAAAAGTATTGTTTTCGGTAAATTTTTTTTTTTTTTTGCAGGTCTCTACCTTTTGGAACATCCTGAAAAAGTGGCATCGAACAAATTTCTTGTCTGTTGTCAGTATAACTCTCTGACTTACAATGTTCTCCCTTATTCACCTACAATGTACAACTTTGCATGCGGATTAGTGATGGTCATGGGACCTACCAATAGGGTTTTGCTAAATTGCGCATATGCATAAGGTAGCTGCCATTGTTTTTCAGTAACTTCTAAAAAACGGCTCAAACGATTTTGATCAAAATCGCTGTGGTAATGCCTCTTAAGATTTTCTACACAACTTTACGACTAAAATCCTTGTGGAAATACGATGAAGGCATAAAAAGTTGAAAAACGGAAGTATTTAACGCAGAGTTCTCTTTCCTTGAGCATTTGAGCGCCTCGCCCATCAACGAATTTGTCTTCTCTGTTTCCCTTACAAGAAAGGATAATGTAATAATTATCGAAAAGTATATCGTCAAATTCCAATTTTGGTGGTATTTTTTTCTTCTTTTTTTTTCTTTTGGTTTTTTTGGGCCCATGATGTAAGATTTATTCCCGGAAATATCGCTAAACTGGCAGTTTTTTTAATGAATGATAATATGAAAACGGTACATAATACCAATCTATGTAAATTTAAATATGTTAATGCAGTGACCTGTATTATAGTGTAATTGAAAGTTGAACGATGTTCCATACTCCTAATTACTTTGTGAATTAGGTGATGATTAAATTGGCTTAAAACACAATTTTCTTTTTGTTTGATATACTATAACATATGGTCAGATAATAATGTAGTGAATAATGAATACAAATTAAAAATTAATTTAGATTCATGTATTTTATCTCCGTAGTCCTAATTTATTAGTGTATTATTACATTTTCTTGAATTTATCAAATTGTGCTAAAACTTTTTATGTTTTAATTAATTATATTACATAATTTTTACAACTGTTTTTATCTTCTCAATTTCAGTCGTTTAGATACAATTTTTATTACTCTAAATTATGGTTTTATAAGCTTCTATGGATATGGTTACAGTTTCGCAAATTAATATTGTTTTAGAAAAATCAGAGGAAATCTTAAATCATTGTATCTTTCGACTAATGAGGGGAAGATCATTATTGAAAAATATTAAAATGACATTTTAAGATACGTCTCAATACAATTATGATCGGTTATTTGAGATCATACAATAGAATGTTCCTTCTAATTGGTCGCATAATATGTTAAAAGCTTGCTGTTTCGTAAGAACACGTGTCTTGTGATATTAAATAAATATTATGGTTTATCATTTATTTTAAAATGTATGATAACTAAAAATAAATGAGGATGTAAGATGTAGTGCAGAACTTCTATAAAGTTGAATATTTAGTTTTAAGATTCAAAATATCTTTTAAGGTGAAACCTTAAATGATAATCACTATTTGGATGTTGATTCTGGTTCTATGCTATGCGAATTTGTAAATGGTATTGACGCAATTTTTTTTTTTTTTTTTTTTTTTTTTTGAAATTTATACACTTGCTATTTTTTTTCAACTTCTTTGCATGGTTTGTTGCTATAGTGATTGGTTAAAGGTGTTTTGTAAATCACTAGCAATGTTACAAATGAGTTTACTTAAGAAACTTTTAAATATCTGCGTCCATATATAGTACATTCCATTGACTTTTTGTTTATGTATTTCTAGTTTTATGTCACATTTATGAATGAATGTTTATTTAATATTGTAAAACATTTACTAATTTATAAAAATATGTATATTGTTCCCAAATGATGTATACATATTATATCCTAAATCAGTACTTAATACTTAGATGGTTAGTCCTAAAATAATTAAAATTAAATTTGAACTTAGCGAAATTAAAAATGTTCACCAAAGGATTTGCTTTTATGTTTGAGTATTATAGAAAGCACTTGAACTCTAAAATTGTAAAACAAGTAATAGCCGCTTCTACTCATGTTAAATGTTGTTGAAACTTGAGTATTTGATACAGGAACACAACATGACTCATGATTCTTACAAATATACTGGCCTGTCTTGATGTGTTTAAAAAACTAATATTAGAAGTCTAGATTTTAATTTTGTAAACAGAATCTCGGCTTTAGAAAAATTTGGTACAAAATCTTTATTTTGGCATATTTAAAATTTCTTAAACAGTGATAAAGTTTATCGCCAAAAGTATTCAAGTCTCGATTTAATATTTCATTTTGTAACCAAAATCGGAATTTTTCATAGAATTATATCATAGAAGTCTTGTAGTTTAAAGTTTTGGCCAATTGTAGTTGAATTTTTGCTAATTAGTGAATTTTAAATGACCTTCAATTTTACATATAGCACATAACTTGCATGACTAAAACTAAAAATGCTAGACTTCTCGTCGACTTCAAGTTACAATTTCTTATTGTAATTTTTATTAGTAATTCATTGTAGTACTTTTTCAACGAGTAGTTTGACAAATTTCTGCTGGTATGGTTGACCTTCAAAAAGACGGACAGGCAAACTTCTCAAAATACTTTAGTTAGAAGCTAACATAAGAAAAATCCTCCAAGCCACTTTTATACCTAAATAAAGTAGAAACGAAGGTATCTTAAAAATAAAGGAAAAATACAGATAACTTCCATTCTTCAAAGTTTTGGGTAACAGGTGCAAGATCTCTCGCTATTTGATTTCCATAGAACAATGCACTTTCTGCCAAGATCCAAAACAAACTAACTAAAACGACACCAACTTAATTAAGGCAAGGGTTAATACCTCTATCTCCATCTAAACCGTAAACAATTTCTTGGGAAGTTCCTCGTTTTAACAGCAGCAGGTAATATACGTTTTCCTCAAACTGTGGCTTTCCTGGTGAGTCTTAGATTCGTTGATAAGCAGTGACAGTTAATGTTCACATTTCAAGGTGGATTTTGTAGTGATAAAAGGATTTGTGAACAGTTTAGGGTTGAATTATTGTTATCAAATAATAACTTTTAAATATTTTCATGAAGTTTCTAAGTAAATTTATTCATTACACTTAACCACAAGGTGAGCTACCATCATTTCTTCGTGTGTTTTAAGCAATTAAAAGTTTAATTGTTTACTTTTTTTTTAATTGAATAATATTTTAGCTTTAAACAAATTTAAATGTACTTCTATTCTTATGTAACTAATTACTTTCAATATAATAACTTAATTATTTTATATCTAGCGATAGAATGGTTGATTTGTACGCCCAACGATCTATTTTTTGCACAATAACGGTTAATCAGGCCGGGACCTACAGCTTAACGTGGATTCTGAACCACTGCGAATATCCATGCCTAACCCAGGATTTGAACTCGGCACCTTTGGCATGTGAGGTCAGAGCACTAACCTACAGCCACCAGGTGGGCATTCATATCTAGCGAAGACAATTATGCAAATTGATCAATTGATTTTAAATAATTTAGTCGCAATTTTCTTTATTGTAAGTAGACTTAAAGTATATTCTATGCAAACATTATATAAAACATAAGAAATAGCCTAAGAAATAAGCTAGTTATAGTTGTCAAATTACTTTTAAAGCATCTTTTTTTGTAAATATATGATCTCTATTTGAAAAATAAGGAATCAATAATTGTATTGAATGTGAAATTGAAATGGTTAGTGCAAAGAATTTCATTTAAAATAGTGATTAAACTAATTAAAATATAAAATACTAAAAGTAAAGTATCTTGTGATGGTGAGGTTACTCCATCACAATTATTATAAGTATTAGGGAATAAAAAAATTGCCCTTACATCTAAGACCTAACCAAGATGTAAGGGCAATTTTTATGAGAGGGGACTTAACCCAAGAGTAGACAGGACCAGGTCAAGAGGTCAGGGGTGAATTTACAGCCTGGTGTGGATTGGGCAGAGGCGAAGATGAGGTGATTTCTCGAGGGCAGACCTACAGGTTCAATAATGAACTTTCACGTTTTTTGGTTTTATTTTTAAATGAAAGTAGAGAAAAAAATCAGGAAAAACAATACTATTCTTTAAAAAATTTAAGCTCGGTTAGATAGTTAAAAAAAATATAATTTAATTTTTCACTTAGGAATTTGGTGGGGAAAAGCTACTTTTGCGTGTGACGTCAACGCGCAGATAATGAACCAGTCTAAAACCTGTTTTAGACGAGGTTCCTCCACTTATTTTCGGCGGAATCTATGCGTAACTACTTCCCGATTTTGTATGCGTTTTTAGTCACGAGATTTTTGCTTTGATTTCAAACTCGATTTTTGATTAATTGAACGCATAAAGATAAAAAATAATTGCACTGCTCAAATATATTCGTTGGATAACACTAGAAAATACAAAAATTATTCATTTTCCTCACTTGTTTAAGTTCCTCATTGGATGCAAGGGAAAAGAGGGATAAGCCCAGGTCTACATAAAAGGGTTTGCAAGCATTCAGGAGCCACTTTTTTACGCACTTTCAATTTCCATAAGGATGCTGTGAATAGAGAGACGGACCTGGCAGAGAAGGGAGCGTTAGCATACGGAAAAGTCCACTTGCGATTCCAAGCCTATTTAGCCATATGATCCTTTCAGCAGCCCTCTACCGAAGCACACAGCAGACCTCCAATGACCGGACCCAGAGCCTTGACCGGACAAACCTAGCAGTCTTTGATCAATCGAACACTGGGGCTCTCAACTGACAGCAACCAGCAGACCTCGAATAACCGGACCCAGACCCGAATGACCGGACGAATCTAGCACCCCTTGATCAAGCGAACCTAGAAACCCTCAAATGATAGAGCCAGACCACAGAGCAGACCCTACAACGCGGCCTCGATCCCACCAGACTACATGATCAGAGAATTACCCCGGAACCCATGACGAAGAGTCCAGTATGCGAAAGTCACCCGCAGACACTAACCTGAGTCTAGCCCATTACAAGCCGTAAGTTGAACTCCCCTCTCTCTCTTAATCAAAACCCTGCACTTCCGCGTATTTAATAATGCACCGTAAAATCTGACTTGCTACTCAATATTTATGTTAAGTGATTGAAGTAATAAATACTGTTCTTTTACTATTGATGATGATTCTCTTCCTTGTCTCCCAGACTCAATGCTAACGAACCTTTTGATCACAGAGTGGCTATGGTTTTTATTAAATATTAGTTATTGCGGCACAACATTTACAGTTTAGGTACTGAGCTAACCACGACATATCTAAATGCTTATTCACTGTTACTAAAATGGCCACTTTAATGGTTCAGAGCTAATTTCAACGTTACCAACTTAAACACCAAACGTTGATTAACCTTAACATTGTTGATTAACGTTACTTGTGAACATGGTTAGCTATGCTTGCATGCTTCCTATGATTTCTTTTAATCTGGTAAGCTCATCTTTATAGTATAGTTAATGAATTGAAAAAAATTAATGCCCTGTTGATCCTCTAGGTCAATTAATGATTTTCAATTATATGTGATTAATTTTTTCAAATCATTTATGGTTTGTGCATGAAACACAAGAGTATAAAAAAAACCTAGATGCAGATAAGTAAGGTTAATAGCACAAGTCGGTCTTACGTAGCAAGACAATACTATTTTCTTTTTCAACGTTTTTGATGTTTTCATTTTTGATGTTTTTGTATTCTCATTCAATTGATTTCAGAGAAGAATGCAATTATATTTAATAATAATTAAGTTGTGTCTTTTTTCGCTTTTTCCTAGTTGGTTAATTGTTTAATGTAAATCGGAGTTTTTGAGAAATAGTCAATGAATTTTAACTTATTAACCGAATAACATTGAATTAAAGTGAGAACACATTTTTTTTTTAAAGTTGAATATGATATATTGGACTGGTCACAATGAGTTTTCCATTTTTTTTTAACTTCATCACAACTATCACAATTTTAGTTTGAAATTAAAACTGCCTTTCTAATCTAAAACACATCATATTGTAAAACTAAAAAAGGAAAATAATGGCTTTAAAAAGAATGTTTTCACACATCAAAATATTTTATAAAGAAGAATAAACATTGTTACCATTTTTTTAGTTTTATACTATTTCAATACTTAGCTAAAAAGTAATTTCTTCTTATTTATACACTTTCAAAATTTCTGTACATATACTTAAAGCTGACAATAGCACTATTTTATTATATTCTTATCATTAAATGGATAGAAAATAAAAAAATTCTTAAAATATTTTATATTTTTTGCAACACGAAAACAAATCCCCACAGGTGTTTTGCAAAAATCTTTTGTTGAAATATTGTAAAAGTCACAGACAGTTACTTTTTGTTCCAGGAATTAGGATTTTTTTTTTTTTTTTTTTGTACACGGTTTGATTATAAAAAGCTTATAAGCTTATTTCAAAACTTTGAACAAAGGGTGGAAACTAGGATTGAGGAAAATGCATAATTTAATGGATTAAAATATTTCATCTCTATATTCCATTATAAGCTTCTACGTTGTATCTGTATTTTATTTATATTCATACAGAATTTTAACAATATGTTAGGTGTGTGACCTCAATATTCTATGTGTGATATGTATTATCTCAAAATTCAAATACATGTGATGTACATGAGCTTAAGACTATATGCATGTTATGATCTTAATATACTATAAGATCTTAGTACACTATAAGATCTTAGTACACTATATGATCTTAATATACTACTAGCTGCGTGGCCCATCGTTGACGGATAAACTCAGTTTTTGGTACTAAATAAAAGTAATATAAAAGTTTATCACCCCATTGTAAATTCATTCTTTGTTCGTTTAGTTCGGCATGTCTTAGCCGATCGGCTTCTAAACGAACGGCACGCTTCTCTGATGTTTCTCTATTCCTTACAGACTCCTGGCGTCGCCGTTGCGACGCTAATCTGTTCTCTGGGGAAATGTCCGGCTGCCGCGAAGTCGAAGCTTCTTGGTTGTCATTTTGTAATTCGTTCCTCTTTAAACGTTTTTGAAAAACTTTTTTGTCGATTTTGCTTAATGATGGGCGTTTTTTTCTAGGCATTATGAATGTAGAATATCATTTGCGATTTTCAAAACAAACCAAACGAAGATTGTCATTCAGTTGCCATTCAGGAAATACTAAATTGTGTCTGCTTAAAAACACCAAAAAAAAATGATTTCGGAAATTTTAAAACTCAATTAAAATTAAAAATATATCGCCTATTTTACTCCTGGTAGTTTAATTAAGCGATATACCAAATTTCATCCTAATCCGTTAGGTAGTTTTTACGTGAAACGGTCCCCAAATCCGTGTGACAGAAAGTCAGTTTTATTTATATAGATATGATATCAATTTTACAAGTGTGATGTGTATAATCTCAATATTTTACGTGTGATGTGTAAGATCATATAATTATATATGTGATAGGTATGATAAAATTAATTTATTTACGAAATGCCTACTTAAATTAAAACGTTAACTAAATAAAATTTTTATATTTTTACCTTCTTATTATATTTGTTCTAAAATGAAATGCTTTGATATATTCGGGGTTTTATCTAAAAGATTGCTTTTAAATATTTTTAGTTAAAACTCCAAACATATTAAGACATTAAAATTATCCAGAACAAAATAATAGAAAGCAAAAATTAAAACTATATTTCTACATTTGAAATTTTTTAAAATTATTTTTGATCAACTCAATAATACATACAATTGTTTTCCGTCAAATATATTTTACAGAATAAAATTTTATACTAACAATATATATTGGAATTTTTTATAGATGTAATTCGTATACTCTGAATAATGAATATTTTTTCATGTAATAATAACATATTTTGAAAATTGTGACTTATTTTTTTATCTATGATTTGCTTGTATAATCATAAAGTTCTCGAAATTTTTCATTCATATATTCATTGAAATATAACTCCTAGAAGTATAACTACCACCCACATAAATCTTCTTTCGAATGAAAGATTATCTGAGAATAACAGAACATAGTGTTTGAGTACCAAATGAAGGCTGCAGAAATAAAGTATAGTATAGTGTTTATATATCTGTAAATTTATTTAGTTCCCAAACGCAATGTGACTATAGATTTCACATTGTGGTCAGGTATCAAATGAATATAAAGTTTTCAAATAACATGTCACACGTGTAGCTTATAATTTTTAACGAGACTTAAAATTGTTGGAAAAAAAAGAGGGGAAAAAAAAACACGAAGAAAGAAAACTCTTGAAAAATGTAGAAAGAAATTACTTTAAATTTTCAAAATATTCTAGATTCCAAGAAATGAATGTAAACGTAGTCATTCGTCCTTTTAGTGCTGAATATATTATTTCTTACTTGTCTTTCAATATAATACTTGCAAAAAGTAATCAATGCAAATGTGCACGTCTCTAGAGTTTGGAACCACACGTGTTTGAATTCGTGTTTGTAACGAAATGCTCGCCATCTAGCGGATTTATTTAGAAAAATTATTATTCCTGTTGCATATTTCGTCCGTAGACTTGCATTGAAAACAACCGTGTGTAAGTAAATTCCAAAAATTTTTAAAACGTCGAAAAAAGCCATAATTAAGAGTGTTGCATATTTCGTCCGTAGACTTGCATTGAAAACAACCGTGTGTAAGTAAATTCCAAAAAATTTTAAAACGTCGAAAAAAGCCATTACTTTTTGTTGTGTTCGACAGTGTAACAGTAAGGTCTCTTTCACACGATGCTGTTTATTTGATTCAACTAAGTTGCTTGGTAAACTCTCAACAAGTTGACATGGCACTTTCACACGAGGCAACTTGTGGAATCAACTTATCTTCCCAACGGGAGGTCAGTACGATGTTGAGTCAACTAGTTAGGATGAGAACGTTAGCGGCACTTGTGCCTACAAACAAACCGCCTGGGCGGACGAGTTGACTGCGTGTGAAAGGGTTCAGGTGATTCCCTATCATTTCCTAAATGGCTACACTTCTAATCACCCGCCAGATAAACTAGTTGAATCAACTAGTCGCCTCGTGTGAAAGAGGCCAAAAGGATCACGAAATCCGGAGCTAAGTTTTCACAGGTTTCCATCATTAAACAGCAACTTATACTAAACTTGCCCCAGTTTTCGCAAAACTTTTAGTGTTAACAGGAGAGGCGAATGGATTAGGTTATTCCGTATTGAAAAAACTGTATCGGCAAGAATGTGCGTTTGTCTCAAGCATTTTAATGCTTGTGAGTATCGTGCGCCAAGGAAGTACATTTTATTTTGTAACTTACTGCATTACAATTATGATTAGTCGATATTTGTAAAATAGATTATGATAATGTTAAACAATAGCTCCCAAAAGTCTTCGTACACTTTAAAATTTTTAGAAAAAGGGTTATAGTTTGGAAATGAATTCAAATATTAACTTTAAAGGTTTTTTTTTTTTTTTTTTTTTTTTTTGTAGAATGTTAATTTAATTCTGAATGAAACTTAACATTTTTAAAAGAAGTATTGATTCTTTTTATTTTTTATAAAATTATAAATTCATAGAACAAGAGCAAAAAATTCCACAAAAGTGTTTGTACACATTAATATTTTCTGATAATTTCATTGATAAAATAATTTTTTACGCTTCTTTTTTAATGTTTGCATTGTGGTGACTTCTAAACAATTGATTGTAATATTTGCTTCTCTATTTATTATAATCTATTTCTTCTTTAAAATTATTCATAGTCGTAAAGAATCAACAAACAGTGGTTTAAAATTGATCACACGTTATCGTAAAAGTAGTCAATATATTCTATGTATGGACAATACAATTAAATTTATTCTATTTATCTGTTTAGTATGTAATAAAACGTTTTAAACAAGAAAATAGAATTCAAAAACACCCAAGAAGAGATTGTCCAGCACAGTTATATGAACGTAAAAAGGGATTTATTATAAGAAAATTTGAGAAAAGTCCACGTTTGTGGCCTACATGAGTTTTTTCAGAATATAGAGAAAACTTCAATTTCACTTGAAACTATTTGAAAAGTTGTCATATCAGTTCGACAACATGGGTATTCTGCCAGAAGAAACATTTCGTAAATGCTAAAAATAGAAAGTTAGCAGCAAGAATTGCTTCGGCTTCTCGAACACAATTATGGTATGGGAACTTTTTTCGAAATTTAAAATTGCCAAAATTTCTAAACGTTTTTCCATTGAGAAAGGCTGATTACAAAAAATTCACACTTTAAAGATTGAAATAAATTAAAAAAACAACAACAACAAAAAAAACACGCATTAAATCAACAACACTAACAATGATTGTTGCTGCGATTTAATCAGCTCTGTCGTGCTTCGAGATTGGAACCTATCACGTGTAAGGTAAATAGTAAACAAAACAAGAGCAACAGGTATATATTTGCAGCACCCCCTATCGGTCATTACATACGCTAATATCTGCATTTGAGGATTTTTTCATTCTTAAAACAATTGAAAAACTCTTAAATAAACAAATTATTGCTAAATGAAAATCAATATTTGCGTATTCTCCACGTGAATAGATCTGTCTATTGAGGCGATCATGAAGTAAGTCAATTTGAATTCGTATTGCTGTTAATAATCCAGTCTAAAATATCCAAGCAATTATTGTTTAAAAAAACTGAAATTTGCTTATGTATATCTTTAATTGTTAAATAAATATCGGATTTTATAAGCTTTGTTAAAATGTCTAGTAAAAAGTATTATAATTAAAGCAGTAGAGTGCACATTTTATTCCGACAAGTATACTGACGAGAATTATTCACTTTAATGGCAAATATTTTCATCATATAGAAATACTACTACAAATATTATGATGAAATCTATACAATTATAGAAACACCAAATTTTAAATCGTCATTTCTATATTTTATGGTGAGAATTATTGGAATTCTTTGTGAAAATATAAAAAGTTTCATTTTATGAAACAATGGAGCGGGATGACTTCATAGTCATATTTTTTCTGCTCGTGAAAAAAATAAAACACGTATTGTGATTGGATAATAAAACGTGAAAATTCAATTTTTTTATATAAAGATTTGTTTGATTGGTCACAAGCAAGTCGCAATTGCTGCCATTCGATGAAATCCCACTTCTAATTTCGCCGAGCATAAAATCCATAGAATTCTAAAACAAAGTTTATTTTTGACTTATGGAAACTCAGTAACCTAAAAAAAAAAAAAAAAAAAAAAAAAAAAATCTCTTTTATTTTTTTATTTCATTCGGCTGTATGTTTTTTTTTTTATTTTAAACTTCAAAGTGCCTTTTTTAACTAACTTATAAATATATACTAGTAACTTTTTTTTTTTTTTAATTTATAGTACATAACCTACAGATTAAACGGCGCTTAAAAAATTCCTCTTATTTCTTAATTATTGTATAAAATGCCAAGCCTTTGTTAAAAAATATGCTTTTCTCAGGGAAAAAAAAAAAAAAAAATATGTGGAAAATTAATTAAAATTTCACAAGAAAAATTCAGATGATATTTTTTTTTAAACAAACTTTAACTTCAGTTTAATCTGTAGATTATGTACTACATTTTCATAAAAACAATAATGGTATATTTCTATTAGTAAGTTAGAAAAGGTACATTGAAGTTTAAAATTACAGAAAATGAAATTTAAAGGTAAAAGGCTTGTATAGTTGATATTGATATATATATATATATATATATATATATATATATATATATATATATATATATATATATATATATATATATATATATATATATATATATATATATATATATATATATATATATATATTAAACAAAATATAACATACTTCAAATTCGAGTAGAAATAAAAGTAATGCATCAATGGAAATGCGAAAATACATAGAGTACCATGAAATAAATATCACAAAATCTTTTTTTTTATTTTTAGGGTACTGAATCCCCATAAGAGCCAAAGTAATTTAAAACTGGATTTTATACAATAAACATCCTGCGATAGGTAAAATGTTTTTTTTTTTTTTTTCCTTTTTTTTTTTTTTCAATGCAAATTCTAAAAAATTCAGAAAATCAATAAGACATAAGTAGCAATTGATTAAGTTGTATTTCTTACGGAGTATAAGAGTTGACTAGTATAAATTACAAATATATTTCAATACATTTAAGTAAAAAGAGTTGTTTGGTTCAAGTGCCTTAGAAATTGATTACATACATGATTTATAAAGTGGATCGAAATCGAATTTCGCAGATGGAGTGGGTGGATACGGAAAGGGAGGTAATTTTATTTCAGAGGATGCGCTTGTTACCAAAGATATTATAAATTTTAAAGTACTTGTTTGTGAAGGATCTGCAAAACTTGATTAAAAAGAAACATTTTCTAAAGTAAATAGATAGCTAAATTTCGTTAAGAAACTAAAGACTATATAATTTTATATAAATTTAAATATAGTTTCATACATCCTTATATTTATCTTCCAATGGAGCTGATAATTATTTTATAAAAATCATATTTGCTATTTTTAATTATGAATTGTACTACGATTTAACGTTTTCTTTCGATTTTGTGTTCTACCAAGAAATGATGAGATTTAGAATACAAAAACACAGAATGCCAAAGTAAAACATTGTTATTCTCATCATGAATCTGAAGCCAGCAATTTTTTTTTTAACAATATACAAGATACATCATCTACTGTAAAAAATGAGATTGTCATTGCAATTAATGTCATGTAAGGAGATAAATTTAACTTTAACATGAAGTTGCAAGTTAGCTTAAAAATCAATATGTTCGTTTTACATTGTGATATGTTACAAAATGTTTTTACTGTATGAACCAAACTTGTTGCTGTTATATTGAAACACCATTAAAAAGTTACGAGATCGAAAAGTTAACATTTCATTTTTACATACAAATGAAAGAAATTGAATTGGTGCACAAATGAGCATGTCGAACCTTTTAATTAATGATATCTACGTTTTGGAAGGAAAAGATTCTTTAAAAGAAGTAAATGGAAACTGGGGTGTCTGAGTATCTTAACGTTGATAGCATATTTCCAGTACAAAAAAGTTTGCGTCAAACACATTTGGTATATATGTCAGTGGTATATATAAGAATTAAAGACAAGGATTTCGTCAAAATCGTGATTTTTTTACGGTAAACTGAATTGAAGAAATTAGGTTTTTCAACAAATGAGAAATATGATACCCAGCAATTTTGATAAAAATTATTCTGATATTGTCTACCTGTGCTCCAAAACTCCATCAAAATTTGCATAAAAATTATTTATTTGCCCCTCTACACGAGCAGTTAAATGGTGGATTTCTTATGTTAGGAATACCCAGAAAGTAAAGAATTACTTTATGCGAATCGCCCTAGTTGTCGATACGCTCTAAACGACATATAAAGAGAGTGTCGTCGAACAATGGTAAACGTACAAAGCCGTACAATGTAAATAAAACTGTAAAAACAATGGTAACCATAAACAAAATCGTGTTTATTCAACGAAGAAATTTTCTGGTCACGTATGGCGACGTGAATGATTTAAATTAAATTATACAAGCCAAATTTTAACTTTCTAAATACTGTAATGATAATCTTATGAAATTAACGAGTGAAAAGAACATTTTAATCATGCCAATCTATTTCAAAGCAGTGATCAGAGTTATAGTGTAAATGAAAGCTGTGCAATGTTCCATACTTAATTTTTTTTTTATTATCTCGCAGAGTATCAAATATCACACAGTGGCACACGTATAAAAGGTACGTTTTTCTTTTCGAGACTTAATAAGTTTTCAATTCCTTAAAACATTACTAAGAAGAGACATTTTGTAAAACAAAATATGTAAGAAGTTTGCTCATATACATACAGCAAATTTTATCGTTTATCCAAAGAACTAATATTAAAATGGTTTTATTATTGCGACTGCTTAAAAATAATGACATGTTTTAATACAAAGCAACTGAAACCGCGAAGGCAAAATTTAAATATAACAAAGCTGGAGACTACTAAAAAGAAAAGATAATGCAACGCTTTCTAGTTTGTTTAGACAGGAGAAGATTAAGATGGTAAAGATTTTAAAGTAAGAAGAAATGAAAGAATGTAAATAAAGACAATGGTAAGAAGCAATTTCGACATATCTTTAGAATGAAACCATAACACAAATATTTCTATCTAAAGTAAATTATTCCGAAAATGAAGTATATTAAACACGTGTTTACAATAGTACTTATGTGTTTATGAAAAGTTTTATAATAAACCACTGTAGTTAATATTGGAATTCGTAATTAATCAATTTAGATTTAATTAAAATTATATTTTACTTAATGTTTATTGAATGTTTTATATACATGTATACAATTATCCATACGTATACATAGGGTAATGAAAGTATAGCATTCAATAATTTTTTTTTTTTTTTTTTTTTTTTTTTTTTTTTTGCATTTCTCTACGTTTTAAAATACCCTGATTTCAAAAAAGTAATCTAAAAAAAAATGTCTGTCTGTGTGTACGTGTGTGTCTGTGTTCACTATAACTCTCGAACAAAGTGACCTACGAAGTTCAAATTTGGTATGCGGGTTGCTGGTGGCTATGGAACATACCATTAAGATTTCGTTAAAATCGCGCATGCGCATAAGGTAGCTGCCATTGAAAAAATCATGTTTTTCAATGATTACTGAAAAACGTCTCTAACGATTTTGATAAAAAAACCTCTTAAGATGTTCTAAACAACCTCTCTCGTTCTCTTTTCTTGAGTATACCTCATCAACAGTACTTGACAACAGTACAGTATTATAGTGTCATTGAAAGTTGTGCGATGTTCCACACCCCTAGTTTATATTTGGTTTGAGAGAATTTATGATGGTTCATAAGAGCGCTAAGATATTATTTGATGATAGGTCTAAGAGCCAAACTGTTATTTCTGGAAATAAAATAGTATCCACATACCTTTACTTTTATCTGCGTTTATATTCTGATTTAAACGTCATGTATTTCTAGTATTTGAAAGGCTAGTAAATGAAATGGATTTGAATGAATTTTTTGAAAACTAAGATTTTTACGTTACCCGAAATATTATTTCAGAAAAATATTCAAGGTCTTTAGTGTTGTAATTGGCTATGCTTAGAAAATGGTGTTTTACATTAATTTATTTCCACTTTTTTCTGGCCCATCCGATGGCTGTGTCGAAGCATGCCAAAGGTGCCGGGTTCGAATTCAGGATTTGGTATGGATGTTCATTAGAGGTCGGAAATATCTATCAAAATAAATATCGATACTATATCGTTGCATAGTAAAATATATCGATAACATATCGATACATGATTTTTTTTATTTGATTTTCAAATTCGCCAGAAACGAAGTTTTTAGGGGCAAATTTCTACATTTCATGAATTCATGCCAAAATTGTTTTAATAAATAAATTATATTATCAATCAGAATAAATAAAATACATTTGGCTGTCAATGCATAAATTTACATTTATTTTTAAAGAAAAAATTTTGAACAGTAGTTTTCCGCAAATTTTCTGATAGAGATGTTTTTAATATTTAAAATTAGATGCAAATTCCAGGCACACATTGGCAATAGAAAGGCGCTATGTTAATGACAACTAATAAATGATCTTATATTTCTATTACATTACGTTTTCTTTTTGGTTAGGGTGACATTTTAACTGTCTCTCAGCGAAGTCAAAACTTTAGTTTTTAAGTTTTTAAAAAGGGAATAAAGAAAACCGAAAAACACATGGAACTACAAAACGATCATCAATAAACTAAAAATGCTTGAAACTATCAATAGATCGATGAATTGTATCGATATTTTTACTATCGATATTAAAAAAAAATATCGATAAAAATATCGTCGTATCGATACATCGCCGACCTCTAATGTTCATTGGGGTTCGGAATCCACTTTAAGCTGTTGGTCCCAACCGGATTAGCCGTCATTGTGCTTAAAAATAGGTCGTTGAAAGTACAAACCAACCAACCACCCTTTTCTGAAATTATTCACAAGGTAAAATAAGTTTTTGACAAAACTAATAACTACGACAATAACAGTGATGCACGATCGCATTTTCGCGTATCAAAGAGGAAATAATATGCTTTTTAAATGTTTACTAAGAAACACTTGATGGTTATAAACCTTAAACTACGCTGTTCAGTGACGCAACGTTGGTGTCCCGCGAAAATATCGGGCAAACGTCGGCGACACCTTGAAAACGATTGAAAAATGCCAGCAACACGTCGAAAACTGTAAGGAAAATATCGGCAACTCTACGAAAACTATCGCTCAAACGACGACGAAAAAGTCAAACTTGACAATTTACGATATCCTGAAAAAACGCTAGCGATAGAGATAGGTGAAATGGTCTGAACTTCTGAACCAGTCCTACCGGCGCGGCAAAAAAAAAAAAAAAAAAAAAAAAAAAAGAATCGCAATTGGACGTGCGTGCGTCATAGTGTTAATATACGTTTTCCATGAATTCACGCACAAGTTACTTTTTTTCTCTATTTTGTGCAAAAAGGGATGGTAAAAAGCCGGCGAAATACACTTTATTAAGGAACTTACGAAATTACATTTGTAAATTCTGGGACGTCCCCTACAATCCACCTACTAGTGTTGCAAGTGGTATCAGCAAGAATTCAATGATTTCAGTCATTCACTGGTCTGTGCGAGACACGTTTGAACTTGAATGCGCATGCGTAACTGGCGATTTTGGAGGGGGAGATCCATATATTGCATTCTATTGGAAAATAAACGAAAACTTTGCATTTTTTCAGAAAAGGACGCAATTTTCAAAAGAAAAAGGGCAGAGAAGTAGCACCGCCCTTCGAAAAACGTCTAGGATAATCTCTGATTTTATAAAACGGAGGATTGTTTTTGAAAATTTAACTATGATGTGCCGATTCACGCATGAGGTTAATTCTGTGGGGCGAAATTAATTTTCAATGCGTGTTCACGCAGATTTCCCCCATTTTGGCGAACTCTGTTGATAGCTATTCTTCTTCTTGAACATTCAGTGAAAGACAAGGGCTTAAAACTTGACAATTTTATAGCAGAAGATTTGTAGCATCGATTTTCAAAAACTAATGAACAGACAGTGATTTTTTAAAATCTTGAACATTTTTTGACCATGAGTTTTTCTATGAATCCACCTTGTAAGCCTGCAAAGTGTTTTGTTTTGTGCTTTCTTACCTATTTCCCTATAAATCTTTTAAAGATAAACAATGATAGTACTTTGTTTTAATTAAAGTACTACTTTTTTTTTTTTTAATTTCTTATTGTGAAAAAATTATATAAAGTATGAAAAATAATATATTTACTTATAATTAGTTGACCGTAAAGTTCTAAGATTTTAGAAAAATTTCTGATTTAAATACTTCTTCCTCACTATGTTCCTTACAACTTGAAATTTGTCGTAAAGACAAATTACATGTAATCAGTCACATTTGTGACTTGATTTTATTTTTGAGTTAACATTTATCCCAAAAAGATATTATGCAGAATCCAATGAGTTCCCAAAAATCCTTTTTAGAGTTATTTTGCTCTGCTCCTGTTCTTTCTAAAAATAATAATCATTTCTTCAAATTCTTTGCACTTGGAAGCCTCATGTAAATAGGTTTCCTAAGTATTTAATGCTTGGACTGCTTGTGACTTTAGCTAGTTCTTTTTTAAGCACCCACTACTTATGTACTACAACGGAAATATAACATTTATATTTCAAGCTAGTTGTTACATGTGAACAGCACAGTAATAAACCAAAATATTAATCACTCTCGTGCACTAATTTGAATAAGACTTTCACAAATAGTCAGCACTAATTTGATGTAAATCAAGGCTAACAAAAGCTGTTGATTAACAAGTAATTTGTTGCCTGTTACCTGGTGATGAGCTTTTCTAATTAAATAAATGTTACCGGTATTACTTCTTAAACTATGCACCATATTTTAGACGAAGCATAACTACAACTTCAAATTGAAATCTATACTGAATTAAAAGTGGAAAGTCGTGAGATAGTAGGTTTCTGACACTCTCCTTCACTCCACAGAAGTGTATTAAAATTTCATCCCCTTAATACCCCTTTCTGAGTGGAATTATGCCATTTTGCAATAATTTCTTAGTATTTGACAGCTGACCGTGTATATGTAACCTACAAGTGAAATGGTCAGCGACACAGCGCAATACAGTAAAATGCGGCTTCAGGATGTGAATTTCAAGCTCGTTGCTGCATGGGTAAGTAACTTTCAATTAAAAAAATATATATATATCATAATAATCTTTTTATAATCAAAGAAAAAAAAATATTGGCTGGAAAGAATAAAGAATTTTGAAAGTTTAAAAATAAAGGCGAATCAGAGCAATACAGTAAAATGTGGCTACATAATGCGAACTTAAAGATAGTTGCGGCACGCGTTAAATCACTTTTAATTTGAAAAATATTAGTCATAATAATGTTTTTATAGCCAAAGGAAAAAAACTGGGAGCGGGGGGGGGGGGGGTTGAGAAAAAAGAAATTTGAAAGTCGGAAAATAAGGATCACCCTAAAATATATGAAAAAACTTTAAGTTTATTTTACAATTTTTTACAAATATATATTTTTTCCATTAAATGAAAATAGGTGCTTAATTTGATATTTTTTGTAAAGTGACGCCACAAAATATCTAAATCAATACATGTTTGTAAAAAAGTATAGTTTTCAGTGACGACTGAATCAACAGAAAAGTTTAAGAGTGAAAATTTATAAGATGGCTAATTTATCAGAATGGGAAAATAGCTATCATTATTTACTAAACAGTGTGGATTTAGAAATTTTCAATGCTGGGATAAACAGTTTATTTCTCTTTTTATTCTTTCAAAGAACACACTACAGGAAAATGTAAATATACATTGGTAAAGGCTTAAAAGTTATACACGAATGTGAACAGAAAAATCGTAAACATAAAAAATATAATAAAAGATTTTTTGATAGCCAGTTAGAAAAAGATAAAGTTGGATAAACGAAATCTTTCATATCTAATCCAATTTAACCGATAAATGATTAATTCCAGTTCATAAATCTTTTATTCTTGAATTACTTTTCCTAATCATTTCGAATTACTTTTTAAAATACATTTAGTCGCATAAATAACTTATTCATTTAAAGTCAATTAAGTGAATATTTAAAATATAAACTCCAGAATGGTAAACTGTATTTTTTTTACAAAAATAAAATACATTAAAACCGTTGGCGTTAAAGCATTTTCATGTAAATTAAATGCTTTTTTATACATAATTTAAACGTATAAAAACTTTGAGTTTTCTCAGTATTTCTCTTTCATTCATATAATTTCTGAATTGTATTAAGTTACCTTAATATTGTTTTTTCACCGTTTCTATTTCTAGATAAAAATGTTCCTTTTATATTAACGTCATGAATTATTTTTCCATCTCATAGAATTGGAAAAAATTTTAATGCTTTGTCTTCTATATCTCGATTTAAGAAAGAAAATTAGACTTAAAATGTATTTAAAGAAACTAATTTGCCGTATATTTTTTAGTAGTGATAACAGCGTATCAAGCAATAAGAAAGCATGAAATTTTACTTGATATATGTTACCTCTAAAGTGCAGAAATCAATTATTCTACAGATTATCTTGGTAACGTGAACATTAACTTGGGGGATCCGTTAAAATGCTGAAAATTGTTTCATTTCTCAACTTATCTAAATAATCTGCAATTTACCTATACTAGGCACTCGTGAAAATGAAAATAAGATCTTTGCTGGAACCCTTTACGAGCAAGGTTTCTTTACGCTTAAATTAACTTAATGTTATTTTTTTATTTCCCGATATCTAAAGAATCAAGTTAATACAATCGAACAATAAACAAATTACTTGATAGAATCAATCATCAGTCAATTAAAAAACTATAATACAAAGAATCAAACGGTTTAAAATATTATAATAACCAGCTGAATACCCGTGCTTTGCTACCTTGCTGTATACATGTATCATTTATCAGTTTGCTTTATGCATGTATCATATATCAGTTTGAAAGTCTCCATAAGATTAATACGATAATAATATTCAGTTAGAAGTTTAACCAGAACTTTCCAAAATCGACCGGAAGAGTCCTTCCACAACAACTCTATTTAAATTTCACATCTTGTCTTTAATAAATAGAAACATCCAATTAGACCTTAGATATTTAATGGACATTTTTCTCGCCAAATTCCTCTACAAATTTGCCGATTTGGCGAGATTTTTTTGTTTATGAAAAAAAAACTCTTAAATTAGTAGATTTTTTAATAAGTTGTTAGCAACATATCAGGAGAAGATTTCACTCATCAAATGTCGCCAAATTATTATAATCTGGCTCTGATGTGCCACATTTAAAACACATGTAGATTCCGCCTACTAAAAATTCTAATAATTCATCAATTCCTCCTCCCCTACTTTGTTAAGTTCAAGATTGTGAATGTTTAAATCGATGGGCATGTAATATCTCAAAATTATTTTTGCTCTTACAACTCAAAATTTTAAAATGGTTCAAGTTTATACCACTTCGGAAATATTTTTAGAATTTTTTTTTTTTTTTGTTCAAATAAATCCATTAAGTATGCGTCTTTTCCCAATAGATAGGAGTGCTACAATTAGATTATGATCTTGAAACATACATTTTAAAGAGATTTTTTAACTATAAAAGACTTAGTCCTTAAAAAATGCGCTTTCTTCCTATTTTAAATTTTTTTGGTACTTTTCATTCACGTGTTTTCCATCAAATCAGATATCTAGTATCAAAAAATCTAACAATCTACAGTTTCTTAAAATGATGTATCCCTATACAACACTTAGTCTCATGAGAATAACTGTAGTGGGTGTAACAAAAAATAGCATTTTTTACTAAGTTGGAATGTTATGAAATAACTCTTGTAAAGTATTTTTCTGAACAAGAAGTATAGCGTAATCCAACCCGCCATTTTATTTACCCAACATGCCACACTCGTCGATACCTTAAGGCGGTATTTCTATAGTGAATCATTTTGTGATGCATTTCCTTTTTACGTTTATAATAGATTATTGATTAAACTAATTTTTTATATATGACAGGGATTTTTATATATGACAACATTGACAGGAATTTCAACCAATGAATATCACCAAATAGAATATACTGGGTATCAAGGTAAGCTGCACTGTAAGAGAAACGTGTGTAAAAAAGGTTTGTTAGTGACAGGCACTATCACAATTGAAAGTTTTCTTTCACAGTCATTTTAACAGGATCACTCTTAACATTTTGGAATACATTAAATATATTGTTATTGCATATATTGTATATATTAATAGTGGTTTATTTGAGATCACAGAATTATCAGGAGATGAAAATGGTGATTTAACTTGAAAAATTCTTTATATTAAGTAAAACTTTTCATTCTGATGTATTTAGTGGTTATTGCGGAATAACTGCTCATAAGGTATATAAAAACACAAATATATTTACTTGGGTACGTACGAACGAGCATGAAGACGAATGATATATCTTTTGAAGAAGGGAAATAACATGACATATAAAATTATATATTTTATATCTAAAGTAAAAAAAAAAAAATATTTAATCTTTATTTTAAATCAATGATTAATATCATAATTAATGCTACTTGAAGTTACATTTTCAGTTTTTTAACGAGGTAAATTAAACTCTTTTATAGAAAAGCGCCTTTCATTCGAAACGTTAGTAGTTTTTAGAAGAAACATTTTGTCAAATTCTTTCTAAAATAAATGCGTTTTTTATATACATCTTTACTATGTATTATAATTGTTCAAGACTAATGTATTTTTTAAAACCTAATTTAATAATACGTAAATGTAGAGAACTATAAAATATAGTCAACTTTGGAAAACATTTAATTGAAAACTACTATTCCTTAATTGAGCGATGTACTTTCTCTTTCTAAGTACTACTCATTCAAAGAAAGATCTATAGAAGAAATGTTTTATCGGACAGAATCTTTTATCTCATAAATTTTAAACGAAGGTCTGAATACCAGCTGCCTTTATTTGAGAGTAATATAAAGAGTAATAAAAGAAGTAAGTAAAAGAATAACGAAGAACGTAAATGTAAGGCATTATATATTTTTATGACACAAATTAAGCACAAGAATACATCTGTCACATCTACTCGTCATCATTGCACAATACAAAACTTGTAGAACATATTCAAAAAATATTTTTCTAAATATATATTTGTTTAGGCTATTTATAATGTTATATTTAGTATTGGAATATGTTAAAATACAACTATTCATAAGTGTTTTCTTGCTATATAACGCAAGACAATTTATAAGAAGTTTTAATATTATATTTAAATAAATGTAGAATAAATTTTCGAACACAATAAATTAAACAAAACAGTATATTTTAATGCTTTACATGCAGTAAGCAATTGTAGAAAGGTTTTCTAAAACAATTATATAACCAATCCTAAATTCTTTAAAAATATAACACCCATGGCAGTTTACATGATTTTAGTCTAAGAATAGGTTATGATTTTTCGTTATAAAATATATATTTGCCGAGAGACAGACAAACAGAGAGATAGAGTACAGTACATTAATTGAATGACTAGAATTACTCGTAATTGCATCGTAAAAGTGAACTAATCTGCAAGCTTTTAATGCATATACTATATTCAAATAGATTATCTTTTGTCATGTAAGCTATGACGCACAATCATTAGTCAGTCACAGCATTAACCTTTAATTAAAGTGGTTTTCTGAAACTATGGTCCATTGTCATAATTGTTATCTTAGCAACGGAGTGTAGAAATACAATTATTTGAATTGTGAAATATATAATACAACGCTTAAGTACTAAATTACAAAGAAAACTCTTCGTATTAATGTATACATCTTATGTATAAGGTAGAACAGAGAGTTTACGATTATTTCGTGGGCGGCCACTGAATAGAAATAAAAGTTTTATCAAAAAATTAAAAAGAGATTTTTGCAGGAGTTATAAAAAGAGAATTTGCATTCAAATTGTATCAAACCCTGCATTCATTTTCTTAAAGGGGTATTTTGGTAGATCATCAATTTAGAAACTTCTATCGTTATCAGTGCAAGAAAGAGAAATATCACCCCTCTTAAGAGAAAGAGCCTCAGTTTTCCCACATACCATAGACCAAATGAAATATTTTCACAAATATAAGGTGGGCAGAAATATTGCATCAAAATGCCGACATTTTTGGACATAGTAAGATACATTGATTGAAGAACCAAAAATCTAAAGCAGTCATCTAATTCAATACTTATCAGAAGTGTAGGTACATGACCAAGCCCATATCGGGGACAGAACATTCCATAACCCTTCCATAAGTCCAGCATTAAATTCGGATGTCCGGAGTTGAACGTATGTCAAAGGAAATTATTATTTTCAGTCTACGCTTGTTAATTGCTCCCTAAGTCATTTTTGTTCACAATGCTGTCATAAGAAAAAGTTGTTGTTTTATCTATAAAAGTCGCAAGTAGATGTTTTTTAAGCAGCTACGTCTCAATGATAGTTCTGAAAAATTCATGCTTCTCATTTACATCTCATATGCTATCTCCCATCTCCCATTTCTCTTCTTTCGAGGTACAATTATTTCATCACATTAAGAAACACTTCGATGTTTATCCCTTTCCTTCTAATTGAGAAAACGGTTCCATTTGCTTCCCAAATTTCTACCACTCTGTAAGTGCAGTGGGGCTGACGCAAATGATAGCGTACGTGTGTGGTATGGTATGTTTATTTACATAATATATATATATATTTTAAATTTAATTCTTCGTATTGTCATTTGATTATTTTCAAAAATTAGTTTCATTGCGGTTGTTATTGACGAAAAGTATATCGTAAATAGTTAAGCACTGTTTTGACTAATTATGAAAACAGGAAAATACTGGTAGCCACTCTCCAAGCTTAATCATTGTCCATTCCTGCTCCAGAGACCTATTAGGGCATTTATTTTCCGTCATTTTGGATAAAGGTTTTGACATTCTAGTTATTTTAGAAAATGTCAATTTATTTTCATAAAAAATTAGAGTAAAGTTTTGAATTCAGGTAAAAAATGTCAGTATTTGCTCAAATCTCTACTAGACCAAACTTCTTAAAAATTTTAAAATTTAATTATTTTTATTACTTATTTATTATATAATTATTTTTAAATTAAATATATTAACTTTTATTTACCGTAGATGTTTCAAAGTCTTATTTTGGAAGGTGATTCACGATGAATATGCAAAGCAATAAACTATAGTCTAACGGTCGATCAAAGACCTCTTAAAAACCAGGAAAAAACTATAAAAACCAGCATTGTTCTCTCCATCATACCAAAATCAAGAAGCATTTTCAAATTTAATCAACTTCCTTCCCTTTCAAAGAAAAATAATCACAATTTTTTGGACACTTCTACTCACGCAGGGGTGGTCCGGGCAACTGACAAGACAAACTCCTGGGTCTTCCGTCGGGGGGCGGCGGTTGGTGGGGTGGTTGAGTGGATATCCACGGATAAGCAAGGGCTTCGGATAGAGAGCCAGTGGACGCCCCAAGATCCACAGAATTCACGCGGTGGGGACTCCAACGATAGCGCACTTTCTTCCAGATGGCTGGGAGCGCAAGAGACAATCTGCCAGGGCTGCTATCCCGACGGGCCATGCTTCTTGTCCGATTCGCATTCGGGCGATACTGAGGAGTGTATAAGAGAGGATTCACGTTGTCCTCTTCCACCCACGCGGTTGCTATGACAACGAGGGGGGGCGTTGTGATCGGTTGTGTGTGGTTTTCCAGGTAGGGTTTGGTGTAAGGTTAGGGGTAGAAATGGAGTTGTCTCATAAAAAAAAAATGTATGTTTTGTTTAGAGGTGATTGAGGGAACAAGTTGATGCTAAGAGAAGTCAAATGTTGGAACGTCAAGTAGTTTGCTCGTAAACTTAATAATTTCTTGATTTGTTTTTCTAGATTTGTGGTGTGAGAATCTCTTGGGTATAAGAAAAGAAGTGTACAGCTGCATACTGTAAGTATCAGAGTTATTATCGTGGAATTTTCTGTAAAATTCAACTGTTTGTAAGAGTTTTTATTTTTTTTCAACTATTTTGAGTTTTGAATAAAGATTTTAAAATTATATACCGTTGTTTATTTCTTAAATAGCTATCTATTGATTTGTACATTCATACTTCTTTTATTATTATTTTTTTCTATCCATGGACAGGCAATCTTATAAGCGTTTCATTTTGTTACCTTTGATACACATTACAACTCAAATTTTCGATACCCATTCGAAGAGTTAAGAGTTCTACAAAAAGATAAGGATCTCAGTTAATAATTTAAGGCATATAACCCTATTTCCATTACTTTTGGCATAAAACAGCACATTTTATCTTTATTTTCAAGATAGGTGCCCTTCACACAGGTCTAGAAAAATTATTCTAAACCGTTTTCTTTACGGGAGAGGCAAAGAACTCTCCACCCACTCAACCTCTTTTATAATCAATGTTATCCTCAATTATGTTAAATAAAACAGCCAAATTTTAATAAATTTCATACTCATAAACAATAATCCTCATTTGATATTTCAGGTACTTGCTGAACACGTTTCTCAGAGATAGGCATGCGAGTACCAATCGCACCTAAAGTTCACATACCTGATTCTTCCACTCACAAACTGCCATACTAAACGAGTAAACATGCTGGTGTTGTGCTGTAACAATCTCCTCGTTTCTCACACTGCCTTGTGAACATTATCCGAGTAAACTCTCCCATAAAAAAAATAAAAGTCATTCAATTATCCCTAAAATGATTCCAGGAAGGTATCGCAGTTTTTCAATTCTTAGAACAGCACAATAGAGAGCTCTGGTTACACGATAGTTATCTTATCTTTTCTTCACATATCGCAATCTATAGTATTTTCAAAGAGAGTTTTTAAATGTCCATGTCCTTTATTTCTAAGTCTGCGTTTCTCTTTAAATTTTATCGGTCTTCATAAAACACGTGACTTGTGTTATGCCAAGCTTACACATCGAAATGATCATTCCCAACCATCTCATTGGCCAAAGAAGGCATGACCCAATGACGTCATCCAGAAATAGGTAAGAGCTAAGTTAGGAGAAGATTTGTGGTACCTATCAGCCTTGGATGAAGGGGATTGTCAGTGTCTTTTCAGGTAGGATGGGTGGGTTGTTTGGGATTGGGAGAAAAGAGGGGAGGGGGTATTCTGATGACAAAAAAGGTGTGTGGGGGTGTTTGATTTGCATATTAATGTTCATGGGTGGAATGGCTGTTGAGGGTGGATTTGTTTTGCAGAAATGATGATTGGGGGTGAGATAGGCAATTGATGGGGTGCCGTGGAAGATATATTTTACATGTACTCGATTGTTAAAATGAGTATTAGTATTTAGGTTTCCAGTACTGTAAATGCTATGCTTTTCTGTGATAGGGAGGGAAACTAAAGTACGAGACATTGGGTTTATGAATTAAGTCTTTGAATGAAGATGTAAAGATACATTGTTTTTCTTTTTAGTTCGGAATTTAGTATTGCTGTTATACTTGTTACAAACGTTACAACTTTAAGTAATATTTGAAAGAACCTGCTGTTCTTTCAAATGGAACATTAGTTGTTATTAAGATGCAGAATTTATTGTATTTGGGTTGGTTATTTAGGATCAATATGGAGGCAGAAATACGCCAAAGTTTCGTGCATTTCCTTATGCTTTATAGTAGCCAATGGTGCTTAAAGTGAAAAAAGATTATATATATATATATATATATATATATATATATATATATATATATATATATACAGGAAAAACAAAAGGTTTCCATTGAGGTATTAAATTTAATTAGGATAAAATGCCTATTTAGTTCGATATTTTGTATTGTTAGATAAAAGATCATTTTTAACTGTGTTAGATCGTAGTGTTTGAGTCTGAAAATTGAATGTATATAAATTATTCACTATATATCAATTTTGACCAATAGTTGTGAGAATTAAATGGAAAAAGTCATATCGTTGGTTATATGATACCTATAATAGGGTGATATGCTAGAAAAAATACCTTCATAGCATTCAATTGTAAATATCTATCGTTGTATACCTATGGAAAATGCAGTGAGGTTTGAAGAACTACGGTGTGAGTAGCGTAAGTTGTTTGAAAAGAAGTATTATTGTTTATTAAATATATTTTAATGATATATTTTAATGATATAACTGAAAGCAGATCTATGATAGAGTAAATGGAATTTTGTATATTTTATTATTAATGTCTGTCGATGAAAAATGTTTGGTGAAGAAAAAGAAAGATTTTTTTTTTTTTGCATATATAAATAGATTATTGAATTTTTGAAGGCAGTATTGTTATGTCTGTGCTAAAATAATGAAATTAGTTAAATATTGTACAAGTAAATATAAAATGTGAAATACAAGGTTCAATTTTTTTTTTACACAGCTTAATCGAGAAAAGATTATTGCTAGGTGATATTGGGGAAGTGACAAAATGCTAACTGGTAAAACATTACAACTGAGATTAGTTTATACACATTTTTAATTAAAATTTAAAAAAAATTTTTAAAAAAATGGAAATTTGAAGAAATAAGTATCGAAGTAAATAAAATTATAAATAATGGTGCAGCAGATTCATTGAGATGAATTAATTATACTAAAACTAAATAATCATCCTCAGGATGGATGAATTTTAAATTGTTTTATGATACATATTCGAAATACAAAAACCTATGCAGATCAATTATCTTTAAGTTAGATTGAAGAACATCAATGCTAATTCTGCAATTTTGAAATCAGGCTTAACTTGTATGTTAAGGTACTTATCACTTTAACAATTTGTATTATAAATTGCTGAATGTTTGATTTTTTTAAGTGGAAGTAATTTAAAATGGTTTATTTAGAAACTAATCAATTTTTTGATCCACCTCATTGTTAAAATAGAAAAACTACACTAAATAATACATTTCCACGAGTCATATAGTGAAACAGAAAGAAATAAGAAACTGTAACTGTGTCTATTTTTAGACTATCATTCAAAGAAATGTTTACTTTAGAAAATAAATTAGTTTTTTATTCACCTTTAAAAGCCTCTACTAGAAATTAATATTTAGGAAATATCCTATTTTAGATTAAAATATATTCAGGAAAAAAGAATTATTTGAAGTCTTTAAAAATAAAGTTCTAAACATGATATTTGTCTTAAGAAATGTTTTTAAGCGGATGTTGTCAAAACGAAAGTACTTCATGTAAATATATATAAATTAATAAAAACTATTCATTATTATTAAGCGTTATTTTATTGATTTAAACACGAAATAACTTTATTTTACTTGCACATGTTTTTATTAATTTTAAAACTTAGGTTTTTTATCTTTCAAAAAGTTAGCATGAATTATTTTAGAATTTTTAACTCAATACTTGAAGATAAAATACGAGGAAAATAAATATAAATGGAGTTTTTAATCAAAGAGACAATATTTAATTTTATAAATTAAAAATACTCAACTTTCAAAGCTCATACTTATGTATATAAACAACCCAAATCTGCAATTAGAGCAAAAATATTTCTCAATGGGTCAAATAATTTCACTGAAAGAATAATTTTTTTTAAAATTAATCCTTAACCTTAAAAGATTAACTCCACCTGCCTGGCACATTATTTTAGTAACCTTAATTCATAAATAAATAACTGTTAAAGCACTTGATTTTTGTATTTATAGTTTTTGCGAAGAAAACAAAAAATCAAATACAAAGGCAAAACAATCGGATGTTTACCATTTGTTACATAGTGTATAATCGGATTAGTTAAAACTGATGACGAGATGTTTTTATTTTATTAAGAATGAGTGCATCTAATTTTTTATAGACAAAAATAGTTAAAAATGTCTCAAAAGAATGAAAGAAAAATCTAAAAATACCCTAAATTTTAGAGAATAAATTGCATTTTTTGCTTTATAATTCGGTGCATTTAAAAAATATTAATTAAATACATCTTAGATAATATTTATCTGCATAATCAATGCTTATTCAACACATCCAATAAATAACCAATCTACAACTTCAAATTACTTATTTACTTTTTACTGTCCTAGAGTATTTTAAGTGATTTATTTCAAAGAAAACAGACAAACTAAATGATTTTGAAACACAGATGTTTTGACACATTGTGAAATTTTCTGTGCTGCGTCATCGCCATTCAAAACAATATGGCACATTTGGTTACAAAGTCTTGCGGCGTACATTCAAACACTGCTTTCAGAAAAACACAGAGACGATAATAGATGTGCTTAAAAACGTGGGAGTTTGCTGAATTTCCCCCCTAGTGTGATACAAATGTGAATGAATTTTTAGTAAAATACCTACTTTCGAAAGAGAAAGCTACAAGATATTCACGAATGAAAAAAGTTAAATTTAAGAGTTTTAAATTTTAATGGGGACGATAAAGCAAGTACTAATTTGGCGATTTAAATTCGACCTACATTAAGAGTAGTTTCGGCCCGTCATTATTAACGTTCTATAGTTTAAAAGTAGTGTTTAATTTAGTAGAGAATATAATTAAAATAATACTGATCATGATGATAATAAATGTAAGAGGTTGGAAAAGTATGAAATAACCAAGCGCAACATAAAATACACAAATGATATATGTGCTCAAGTATTAGTTATAATGGCATGTGATATAGCTTCAAAATTATTCCAATTATATATCACAGTAATATTTTTGGATAACTTTGTAAATGGGATATTGTATATAAGGGTTTGAAAATATTAATGTTTTAGTACATATATATTATTTTATTTAAAAATTTGAGCCGCTTATTAATATAACCAAAATAATTGCTCACATACCAAGAGGCTCTGATTTATTTAAAAGCAATAAAAATGTAAGATTTTAAATGCATTATAACTTCTATTATGTTTAATCATTAAGCTTAAGATATTCTACGAAATGCTAATATTTAAAATATATCACAGTCTACTTATTTTAAAATATTAAATTCATCCGAACTGCAACTTCAAAAATATACTTAGATTTTCAAATAATGCATAAGAAAACAAAGAAGAGTAGTATACTAATATCATGCACATTTCTTGAGCTAAAATTTTTAAGCTACAAAGAGTATTGTGCGTTGTATGACATTTTAAATGGGAAAACAAAGATGATGGTATTTTTTTTACTATCGTATGTCACCTCTAAGAAGAATTCCATAACAACAGGGTATATCTTTACGCTAAAATAAAAAGGAGACTAAAGAATATTTCTCTTTCTAAATGTTATCGTGGGAGAAAAAGGTAAAATATTCACAGAAAAGTGCTTTACTTTATTTGTACGCTCCTATAAAGTTTCTTTTGCAAGTATTGCACTTTTATTTAAAGTCATTTTCGTCCTCCGTGATCCATCACTATAAAAGATCTTAACGTCTACTTTTTATGGGTTTCACGGTAATTCAGTTTAAAAGGTCAGTTTTTCTATCGTATCTTGTAACTTGAGAGAGTTCTCGGAATTTTGAGACATTTATAAAATTCGCTAGTATTTGAAATGATTGCTAGAAGTTAATTGTAATTAAATATAATTGCATTTTTCTTTCAAAACCTAAAAGTGCTAAATATAAACATATTTCTTTTATAAAAAGAAATATATTTACTTGGATTTTAATTAATAAAACCTTTACGAGAGAATTAAATTTTTTTTTCTGGTTAAAAAGATGAAAGTAGATATCTATGTAAAACCACTGTAATACCACATAGAAAGTAATAAATAGAACGAATTTAGATAAGAAAGCATTACTCATTCAGTTAAAATGTTTTTTTTTTTTTTTTTTTTTTAGTTTTAAAATGTCCAAATATTAGTTATTGTTTAAATTGCTTAATCAAAAACTTTTTCAATGTCTTAGAATTTTCTTTATATGAAATTAAGTGTCAAAAAGGTAAATAATTAATTGAATACCATGTTTTCTAATTAAAAAAAATATATATTCGAGACCATTTTGTAATTAACAAATCAAAGATCATGAAAAAGTAAACTACATCTGCATCAAAATTAATATTATATTACCAAAAGAAATACAAATCACCAAAATTGTTTTGGTAGTTAAATGGTAGAAGGCAGTAAACATTTTGCCACAATAGGATCATTCAATGAAATATAATTTATAGTAAATATTTAAAATCAGTATAAGAAAAAAAAACAACAACACAATGATGTATTATTTGAAATGATTGCTAGAAGTTAATTGTAATTAAATATAATTGCATTTTTCTTTCAAAATGTAGATAAAAAGTAAATGTACCACATAGGATATGTTGTCTATTTGTTCATAATATGTTGGAGTAAGATTGATGACAAGTTATTAGTAAGTCTAATGAAAACGCTGAATTTATAGGAAGCAACGTGTTACAACAGTAAATTTAAAGAAAGTATAATATAATAAAGTTATGTTTATTACACATTTAGTTATATTATTTGTATAGTGGAAAAAAAATCTGATATCAGAGGACATAATTCCTTTTTGAAGAAATAGAAAATGAAAGCCATATTTTATGAATTCTACTATTTTGTATCAATGTTACAAAGCTACGAAATAATGTGTTAACTGAGAAAGTTTTATGAACATAAAGGACTTTTTATGAGCAACTTAGATATGGACACATTGATATCTACATTATATTAATTTATGAACTCTGCACTCCTAAATATTAAATAAAAGAGCATCGTTATTTACAAATGATTAAGAATATCCAGTGCCAATTTAGATTTTATAAATAGTCTAGTCTTTTAAAAGCCATCTTCTTTAAAAACTATTAAATACCATTCTTGAAACCCTACTCTCTACCCTCAAAGATAAAATTTTATGGCATTTTTTACGACCCACTACTCTCTCCCTTATTGAGAATCCCTCCACACCATTTTAAGACAACTATTTCAGTAAGATCTCAACAAAAGTTCCGAATTCTTTTTAAAGTACCAAACCATAAAAGACAGAAACGAGAATTTAATTAGTGAACAATTTATTTCAAATTTGTTTTCGAAGTTTTAATTGGAAGTACAACAGTCAGTTTACTCGAGTCAGTGCTAATATATATATATTTTTTACAACAGCAAGTTTGCACGAGTTAGTGTGAAGATTTTCTTTAATTACGTTACATTGACTTTTAAAAATTGAGATAAAAGAATAGTTTTTGGTTCTGAATTAAGGCAAATCCCAATAATTTTCATTCCTTCTTGTTAATTTTCATGCAAAAAGTGGAAAATTAAATTGCACTTACACCTGCGCGTAATCGATTTTCTAGAAAGGGAGAGAAAATCCAAAAATAGAACAGACCTTCCGCGATAAAATTCAAAGATTACCAAACACAGAAAATATGCATTTTTGCGGCAGGGAGAGAAAGGCTTGTGTACAAAATATTAAAAAGAAACAGGTTAGATTACAACAGTCACTTTCACTAAAAGAATACTTTTACACATTTTGCTTTTTGATCTCACTTACAAATCCAATGAGATTTTAAAAACGTTGAAAAATTGAAATATCACTTTGTTAAAGTTGACAACATCTGATAACAAAATCTTTGAATTCAGACTTTATATACATAAAGTTGGCCAAGTTGGCAGTTTTAGTGAACATTTTGGCGATATTAGTTTTCTTTTCTTACCGAATATCAATATTTATAATCAGGTATCTCTATTTGAAGCCAATATATGGAAATTTATTTTTCGGTAATTCCGGTTGAATCTTGGTATGGAAATTCATCTTAAACTTTTCTTTTGATTCGTCTCAGTGAGGTTTTCCGCTTGTATTTGTAGCATTTGTAAATTTGTTAGGGAAGCTTTGACAGACTGACAGTCAGAGTCTTTGTATAATTTTTTCTACTACATTAGTATTGTATACAAGCTAAAACTAGCATTACAAGTCAGTTATAAGCTCTTGTTTACATTTTGGTGCTTTTAGCTAAATTGAGAAAAGAAATAAAGGTTTTCTTAGTAGGGGCACTCTTATTACTTAAACGCCGGGCACCAAAACTCGCCAAGTCTGAAAGTTGGTATAGTTATCGCCAAGCTGAAATGTTTACATGAAATTTTAACCTCACGGACTTTTATTTTAATTCATTAGTTTGGGGGTTGCAACCTTATCACGTATAAAAAGTACTCTTCCATTAGACGGGTAGTTTCTATCTGGAACCCATTTAACGGAAAAATACCGAAATAAATATAATTTTTTAAATCCATAAGTATTTTTAATCCAGTAACATACATGTATTAAAATTAACAACCATGCACCCCGGAGATAAACGACATTATTTTTTTCCGATTTTGAGGTGAGACGATTAGTTTTGAAAAGTACCAATCCACATATTTTGTAACATCTCTAAGTAAAGCATTATTGACCAAAAGAGTCTCAAACGACTCAGTCGCAAAATACATTCAAATTCATGTCAATGCAGAAGAGTGGATATAAAATTCTTCTGGCATTTCCTTGTAAAATTCCAGAAAATGGATATAATTAGTTTTGAAATAGATTTTAATTGCAATATTATGTGAATCATTAAATATAAAAAGGAAACATGTCAATAGGTTTTCAACTGGACATGACCCTTTTTTACATTGAATTATTACATTTTTTGCATTCCTTAAAGAGGTATGCAATATTATCAGATACAATGCTTTGAAAAGACTATATTCAGTTTCAAAAATATAAATAGCTTTAAAAGAATAGAACTTTTGCAACTTTGATAATCCCTCCTGTAAAACGTGAAAAATTGGCAGTTTCCTTTGCGTTTAGCCAATAGAATAATATCAGGGTTTACTGTAGATATAAAAATTAGCCTTACGTGTACCTATAAGGAGTCAATAAGGTTGTTTTCAGTGAATATGTTTAGGTATAAATGATATAAAAGACTCATCATAAATATCATTATCTATCTCCCAAAGAAACAACTGGATGTTGAAAAAAAAAAAAGAAGAAAAAAAAAAAAAAAAAAAAAAAAGCCCGCCAAGTAAATTAACCAGTCAGAAAAAGTTATGAAATCTAATGTTTGCCGCCAAGTGGTCGCGTTTAGTTTCTTTGAGTTACTTGTAGACAATGAACTAAATTGTGATTATTAGGTGAATCACCAAAGGCAATCAGAATTTGGCAGGATAGAGTCATTTCGAATTAATTTCATTTCATTTGTTTCAGCTACATTGCACCCATTACACTGAATTGAGATTAATTTTATAAAAACTTTAGCCTGCTGAGTATTGATTGCCTATGGGGATTTCCCCTAATAATTCCAATTTAGTTCATTATGTAGAAAAAAGAAAGAAACTAAACGCGGCAGCTTGGCGGCAAACATTAAATTTCACATCTTTTTCTGACTGATTATTTACTTGGCGAGCTTTTTTTTACTAAGTCTAGTTGTTTTTTGTTGCGTTTGTTGCTGTTCTATATGAGTAAGATACTGTTCAATGGATATTTTAGCGTGAATAATCATATCGTCGCTCCAAGGGAAAAAAAAAAAAAAAAAAAAAAAAAAAAAATGGCTTAAGCCACAACACTATTAGATTCACATACAACTCTTTGTATTAAGAGCGACAGTAAATATCATAATTAAATATTTAGAGAGATCTATATATTTCAAATGCTGGAGGCTTACCAGGAAAACTGATCCGATTTAAATTTTCGAGAAATGAGTTTTTGAGTGATTTTGTATTTGACTAAGTATTTTCTAACTTAGTATTTTGGTCTGTTTTAAGAAAAACGGAAGAAAGAAATTTCTTTTTTTTTTAATCAAAATTTTTTTTTTATCAAGTTAAATAGTATCTTTTTTGTACGGATTTTTTGTATAGAAATAATGTTCGACTGTTTCTGATTTGATCGGGAAATAATACCATATACTAAAAAGGCAAATTATTTAAAAAAAAAAAAAAAATGGAAATTGTTAATTATTATAATTACTCTTTAGTATTAACATTTTTTATTTCCTAACTATAATTTATTAAAAAAAAAATCCTATCCCAAGATCAGAGAAATTGCTATCACCCATTACATGACGTATAAGCCTACAGTACACAAAATAGGTTTTAAATGCTATGTTCAACATTTCCACTTCATTTCTAAACAGTTGCAGCATACAAAACTAAAAAAAAAAAAAAATCCACTCGTTACTGCGTATGTTAAAAATTGAGAATTCCTGATTTCATCAGACCTCTTTTGTATTCGAATATTAAAATTGAAATATAGATTTACATCTTTTTTTGAGAATTGCTCTTAAACTCAATAAATATTTTCGAGACAGTAGTTACTATGGAAACCAAGTAAATTACCCTGTTGTTGCTTCATCGAAGGAAAAAATTGTGTGCCAGCCATGTTGTCTTTTTTGTGATATTAAGTTACAAAAAAAAAAATGAAGAGAACTTAAAAAATTTAATACTGCTGTATTTTCTTCCTGTATGTTTTATTTTCTTCTCTGCTATAAAAACCTTTTTTTGAGGAACAAAATTTCTTTTCTTTAAGGGTTAAAGAAACATTATTTCTTAACTTTAAAAATTGATACTTGTGGCAAAAAATTGATTTATAACTGAAAGTGAATGAATAATGAAATTGTCTAAAGTAAAAATAAAACGTAGAAATAAATAGGGCAGTTTTATTGACTGAATTAACAGCATTTGCTTTTACTGGAAAGAAGTATTCTTTTAGTTTGTTTTCAGGAAATTACATTTCTAAATTTTAAAAAGGCATATGTAATTTGAAAAAGTGAAATACTTTTAGCTTGGAAATATTATAATTTAAAAATCTCTTTATAAAAGCCTTTAGTATTTAAACTGGTGAAAATCATTTTAGGATAAAAAAAGTACCTGAAAGTAACTATAGAAGTTTATTGAAAAAGGAATTAATTATTAAGTTGTTGAGCATGCATATATGTGTGGATTTCTAGAAATACTGTGAAAATGAAGTACGGTATAACCATAGATGCTCAATTTACAGTTAAAGAAGTTAGTTTTTAAGGTTATTCCTACAATTCAATAAGGTAGAACGAATAATTACAATTGTTATATAAATATGGTTTTAGAAAGTTTGTATAGAAATTAATAATACTTATCATTGCGTTACTTGTCGAAATTGAAAATCCAAGCCAAATGGAAATTCTATTTTCCAATCTGGAAACGAATCTAATATCTATCAACAAATATCATCACCCATTAATTGGTTCACCAAGACACTATTTTTCAAAAGATTTTTAACTAATATTTTATTAGTTTACTTTACCAAAACAAAAACTAACAATGCATTAATTAAAAAGAATGCAACAATTCCTTTTATTCATAAATTATTTAGCATTTTCAAATTACAAATACAGTTGTGAAACCTAAAAATGTAAATTCCTGAAAACAAACTAAAGGAATGCTTCTTTCCAATAAAAATAAGTTTTATTAATTCAATCAATAAAACTGCCCTATTGACTTCTACTCTTTAATTTTACGTTAGACAATTTCATTATTCAATCACATTCCTTTTCATTGAGTCAATTTTCTGCCACAGTCTTGTATGTCTTCTTGAATATATATATATATATATATATATATATATATATATATATATATATATATATATATATATATATATATAATCAATGATTCCATTAAGTCCCTGTTCGAAAAAAGTTCTACGATGTATCAATGTCACTCAGGCCATAAATGTATTAACGATCTCAAACAAACAAATATATATAAAAAAAGAACAGAAACCCACGGAACCTCAGTCCTATTCATCAATTTCGAAGGATTGCCCCTCCATCTAAAATAAACCTCACTCAGAATACAACCCATTAAAACATTAAGAAAAAACCATTCCAGAAACAGCGTCGAACGACATGAAAATAGAAAGGGGTTCTAATTTTAGACCCGTTAAGTACAAACCCATATTCGTGTTGCGGACCCGTGACGAGATCACGCGAAGTGGACCCGGTCACGCGAACAGGTCCCTCTCGTTAAACATTTCCGCGATTTATTATTACTTGGTGGTGGTATGGCATCGATCCTCGAGTATTTAAGGGTGTATTAGGAAAATTGCGACAAGAGTTTCCTTCGAAATGGCTCAGAAACTCCGTCCCCTTGGCGATGACGAGATTGCTAGAAACGAATACGAACCGGTGATTAATGTCTTTTGGTTGAGGAATGGCGTATGGGATTTCCTGTTTACCTTATTTTGAAGATGATTATCGGAATTGTGTTGTATCTGTCACTTAAAAATAGTGTAAACATTGAAAATAACCTATTGTGAAAGTTATATCCATCCGTACTTTATATTCATTTAGTTAAAAGAGTTGTGCACCGATTGTTTCTTTTTTATTTATCTAAAAAAAAATTTTAAAAAATAAAAAAATCAAGGTTTTCCCTTATTGTTTGTTGTGACAACTGTTTCTTCCAATCTGTAGCCAACTTTAACTAGCTACGCTTGAATGAAAAACACTCGTCCTCCAAGAATAGTATATTTTTATTTCATATTTGCTGTTTTGTTGTCTAAACCAGTGGCGGCTAGTGGGTTACAGCTGGGCTGCTTCTAAACTATAATTTTAAAATTAAAATTTACTAAATACTATTCAACTTCGATGATTCATGTTACTAATTGAATGTTGATTCGAATTGTAAAATGAAGATGGAATTTGTACTTTAAGTAAAAAAAAAAATTACGATAAATTGCAAATTTGTTGCGCAATGCATAATTGAGGGGAAAGAAACCTGCTCAAATCACCTTGGTAGAGCGAGTATATAGTCAGAGAGGGAAAGTTCCAAATAGCTGCACCATTGCCTTGGAAACAACTATTAGCATGGAATCTCCCTCCACGCTAAATGCGTAGTGGCAAATGCAGCCCTTACGAATTTCGCGACTAATAGGCTGTGCTTATAAATTCGATGTACTGATTGGCTTGTGTGCGAGTGATTCAGGATGTATGGGTGGGAGAGAAACGAACCATTTTTTAGAATTTTCTTCACCAAACGGAAATAGTTTCCGTGATAAGTTTTCCCATGTTTTCTTGTAATTTCTTAAGTTATTACTAAAAAAACTTATAATTGAACCATTTGGACGCTTCAGCCCTGTTATAAATAAGTTTAAAAGATATTTATCCCCTATTTTCTTTATCATATCATTTTGTAAATATTGAAAGGAAACTTTGAGTTTGAGTAATTAAGATTAAATAATTTCCATTCGTGATTGATTGTGGAAAGGAGGAAGTCACTGTTCCGACTGCACTAACATTTTTTTTACGTTTCAAATTCAGATTGCATTAGAGAGAATAACCGAGCTGATTTAGTGATTTTTTTTTATTTCATTATGCTCTTAGCTTTAATATAAAAAAACGTACCTTGTGTGAAGAGAATAAAATAAATATTGAGTCAGGCAATTACAGATTTCGTTGTTTCTTAGACAAACCCAGCTTCGAAGCTTATGGATTTCTTTTAGAGAGAAAAGCCTACAACTTGACATTTCAAAGAGAAATTCAAACAACTGGAAATAAAATTTCGAAAACTGTGTTACACAGTAGGATGTTAAACAATGAATAGAAATTTATATATAAAAAAAAAGCTTGGTAAAAAATGGCACATACTAAAAGAGATTGGTCAGAGAATTAGAGGCAGCTTGATTTTCCCAACACTTAGTGATAGAACATTTTGGATTAAAGGCATTAATTCATTTGTATAAAAACTGTAAATAGAAATATGTAATCAAATACGTTTAAAAACTTTGGCATCCAACATCAATTCAGTTTTATAGTCAGCAATGGATTCCACAACTAATAAACAGTTTCACAATATTACTAAAAAATGATTCTTCTTTAACTCTGATTTAATTCTTTATCTACAAGGTGACCAACGTAAAAGAGGACCCTACGTTACAAACTGTTAAACGTAATTATGAAGGATCAATTTTATAAATACTCAATAAAATACTCACAATACATGCATAATACAAAACATGTTTTGACTCACATAAACACATGTTTTAAAAATAATCTGGGATCTCTTTTATTCTTCTCACCTTGTAGAAAATTTAAGACTTTTAACTATTTATAAATTTTATGGTAAGAACATATTACAATACATTTTTAATAGATGGGCAATTTTCTTTATAATATTCTGCAGGAAGAAATCATTTATGTTAGTTAATTTCAGGCATTCAAGGTCATAGTTTCAACTCTAAATTCCGTAGTGCGACAAATTATCTCCCCCCCCCCCCCACTCAACCTTGTGGATTAGTTTAGCAATATTAAGTAATCTTTCACTACATTAGTTAAAATTAAGTCGAACACTTAACGAGGAATTGGTTAACTTTTGATAATGGATATAAATACCCCAACGTATAGCGGAAAAAGCTATTTCTGGGAGTATGATTTGTATTTATATGAGTTACTATGGATGGCTTTGGTTGGTTGAATAATCTAAAGTCAACAAACATTATACTGTAACTAACTTAATTCAGTATATATCCATTTTGAAATGTGTCATAAAAAATAATCCAAATGCATCATTGAAAAAAAAAAAAAAAATCATGTTAATGGTTCACACTTTTTTGAAGTTTGAAATTACAAAACGTTTGTAGAATAAAATAATGGAATAAAACATGCCTCAAAATCAAAATTCTACATTATATATCTATAAATGAAATAGATGTGAGTTGTACACCGACTACGATAAGCGATTGAGTCAGCTTTACGATGAGATGCAAAGATCTCGGGGACAAATTCGCTGAGCTTATATTTCACTTTACTTCACTTGGCCGCAGGATATGTCACGCATATTGATTGGTAGACATTTTATCTCTGTGTCAAATTTCAGACGTAGGGATTTAGAAGGGGGTCAGCTTAACTCATAGTAGATTAATTATTAATTAATAATCACTGTCCGAATCGATGATGTACAGTTTCGCATTTAACTTGAAATATGAGCAGCATTAAGTTAAATAACAAGATTTGTCTAGTTGCATAAAATAGGATACATAGAATTAACTATAACCTATTCTTAAAATTATGTTATTCAATTTTCGTATTAAAATATAAAATTATTTTTTTGAAAATATAAAATAGACTGTTGGAATTGGAAAAAAATCGAAGTAAAAGTTATTGAAAAAATACAAATGGGCAGTGTTTTTATCAAGGTAGGAGAGATTCGAAATATTTTTTATAAGTCTTGTTGGTTTAAATCTGGCGACTGTTTTTACACATTAAATTTTTCGGAAAAATATTTATGTGTCATAAAATCATGTATATTTGTACTTTCGACTTTCAATTATGGCTAATATGAGAATTTTGGGGAACATGTGTCTTTATTTTATTCTATGCTTGACACAGAAAAATTCTAAATTTTATCAGCGCAATGTTTTCTTCTTCATAAAGTCACTTCCCTGTTGCATTTTCCAATCACTTTTATTTCCAATTTTTCAAATCTAAAATGTCTAATTCATATAATTTTTAGTGTTTTTGAGCTGCTTTAGAACAAATAGCCTATGAAGTTTTAAAATACAGTTTTAAATTTATTTCATTTGTCTTCATTTCGTAATTTTCAATTTTGACTTTTTCAAAACTTAATTCGTTAATGTTATGATCTGTTTTACATACTTTGTTCGATAAAAGAGTTTTTAAAATAATTAGGGTAAATAGAATCGTGTAAAAGTAACGTATATAAAAGAACAATATTAGACTTTTCATTTGAATTGTAAATTTTTAATAAATACTAATAATTTTTTAATAAAATCAAAGCATATTTTCACAAAAAAAAAAATTCAAATTCTAGTCTCTTTACTTTTCTACAAATAAAATGACGCTAAATTTTCAGCAGGCAATACTCTAAAGTGTTTCATATTTTTATTTGAAATATTACACAACTCGTCTCAAACGAAACTATACGTATTTGTTTTTAATTGAAAACACTATTGAAATCTAAAAATTGTACTTGCATTTAAAACATTAACGGGCTAATTACTCAAATTTACTTCAATTAATGAATTGCATCATCATGTCAAAGCTTATGAAGAAAATAAAAACCCTTTCAATGTTTACCCAATCATCAAATACACATACGGCACGCGACGGAAATATATTTAGTTATTGTTTCGTCGTTCATTTGAGTATATGATCAATTAGAGTAATTGTGATGAGGATAATTTGGAGGTCACTTCTTGACTCTTTCAATTGAAAGGGGTGTTTTAAAATTGGAGATGGAGTGGATTGCTGTTTTTTGAGGTCGTTGTTGAGAAAACTGCCTGCAGTGTTTGATTACGTCTTACTTCCCGGTAAATAAGAATATTAATTGCTTTGAACTTAATAATATTATTGGTGATTAGTTATTTGAGTATGGTTAAAGTTAATATACCCTGGTAATGAATGAAATGCGATTCTTATTAGTATGAAAATAAATGTACGGAATTATAATTTTGAAAATATTATTACTTTTATCAAACATGCCCGTTTGAGTTAGTTCAACCATAATAATATAACCCATAAAAACAAAGTTTTTAATATAAATCTTTTATACATGCATTTCTAATTTTTATATTTATTAACGAAGCGCCGATTCTGTAATCAGCGTGTGCTTAGTATTTGCATTTAATTTTGAATGTTGAAAACATTTCTATCAGCAAAACATGCGGAAAACTACTTTTCAAAATTTATTCATTAAAATGTATGTGCATTTAGGAATTCACATCCAAATATCTTTTATTTATTCTGATTAAAACAATTTATTATTTATTGAAACAATCTTACCAAAAGGAAAAAATTTCTTCAATAATAAGTAAATAATATTTCACTGCGATTGGATGACGGCAATTTGGTTTATTACTATCCCGTAAAAGTCACCTTTTAGTGATAGTCACTAAAATTTCATAGAATGCAGTGTCATCCACATCGAATCCAAGTGTCAAGTTTCAGTCTGATTGGATGACGGCAAGGGGGTTAATTAGGTCTCCGCAGATTTGCCCGCCATCGACATATACAACCAAACACCTCTATATCTTTAAAATAAGATGGAAAAAAAAAAAAGAAGAAAAAAAAGCAAGAAAAAAAAAAGCGAAAAGATTAATGTGAATATTATTTCAAATTTCATAGAACTTCGGCTATTATGGAATACCTATTACAAGTGGAAGTGTGATCTGTTATTGATGGATTGATTTGGGAGTATTGGAAGTGTGACTCGTAATTGAAATGAATCTAAACGAATAAAAGCTAAGTTTTTGTGAAGAGTAACTTTTGGTTAAAAATTAATTTTCATTGTTTTACTATACTTTTTTTTAAAGTTATATTTAGAGGTAATATTAAATTATCGGGTTTTAAGTAGGGATTAAATTTAAAAAAAAAAAAAAAAAAAAAAAAAAAAAATAGAGTTAATCTAGTCATTTTCTTTAAAGCCAATTTTAAAAAGAAGAGTCTAGTTCACAAAATATCCCGTTTATTTTATATTTCCTATATTTCAGTATCGAAAGAGTAATTTTAATTATCATTACTAGTAGTTCTACATTTCAAGATTTTAAATGGAAATCAGTTAATCAACTAATCACCTTTTTAAAATGCCTATATATTTTTTTTCTAATTATGTTTAAGAGAATTGATAAATGAATATTAAACATTTATTGAGTCGAATGTTTATATTGTTAAGGCTTTCCTTAAAGGAAATTATGTCACGGCTTTTATAAAATAAAAACTTTTATTTATTCTTCGTTCAGAAGGTCACAATACTTCTTTTAACACAACAGTGAAACCATCATCAAGTATATGCATCGTATACTATGATTTAATATAGAATTCAGAATTAAACTGTTCAAAAGGAACATTTTAATAAAAATTGCTTCTAAAGGTCTAAAACTATAATTTACTGTTAATTATTTACAAATATTTTCAATGCATAAAACTGAACCATTATTTTGCCACTTGTTTACTGAAAACAAAATTGCAAATTATCTTCCCCTTTACCAGGTCAACTTTACACAGTACATCAAATAAAATAAAGTTTCCATTGCTCTAACTCGGAATCTTGCATAGATATGAATATGGAATGATAAAGTAAAATATGATGTTTTCAGTGGTGTAGTGTAAAATAAAAAGGTATGGGAACGCTATGTCTCGTCATATACAAACGTATTTTGTTCTGAATGTGTGTGGGGGGGGGGAGTGAAAATGACAACTATAAAAAGTTTTATTGTTATTACTTTAATAATCTCAAAACAGCTAATGAGCACTTCAAAAATTAAAAAGAAACTATTGTGTGTTTAGACTTCTTTTATTTAAATAATTTTTTTAAACTATTAAGTTATATGGATTTTTAAACAATATGCTTTGCACAACTCATTTTAACATATTGTTTTACTCTTTGTAAATGCATTATAAGACATTTTCAAACATATTATTGACACAATTTTTTAAAAAGATTTTTTACAATTTTCCAAATTTTTAGAGATGTCTTACATGCAATGGGTTCAGATAAATTCCCAGATTTTGTTGCTCTTCGAAATCTGTTTTCAAAATGAATTAAAAAGATTGCAATTCTTGCAAATGTGTTTAAAGAGTTTTGTGGCTTTTCTAATTCTAAAAAAGAAAATGTAGAGAATACAGATAGAAAATACATGTCATTAAAATTTCTGATTTTAGCAACACATTACTTTTTTTTTTTTGCTCTTTGGGCAAAGGCTGTGTGGTTGCGAAGGTCTGCAATTCGGCTAATGTAGCTTTATTCAGCACTGCCAAGTTAAAGTGAAACAAAATTAAGAACTATTCAGTTCTGTAAAAACAACGTAGCGCAACGCTTGAAGCCATTCTCTTTACTATACTTTCAAGGAACATTTTATCTGTTGAACTAAACATTCAAATGTCTAATTTGCATTCAAAATTACAATTTTTTTTTTTTTTTAATTTTTACCATATTTTTTTTATATTCTCATTTCAGCGCCCGTCTTAAAATTGCATGTGCGATCACACAGGTCTTAAGCCGGCCCTGGAAATCTATAACATCAACAAATGTGAATACATTCACTTTTTCGAAAAGGACAGATTCACTAGCATGGGTGCCGGGCAGATTATTTTTAGATGGTTGCATGGATATTTTTTTTTTCCTTAACTCTTTTCCTTCCCCAAAAAGACAGGTATAAAATCTATTATTAAATAAATGGCACACAGTCTTTTTTTTTTGGGGGGGGGGGGGATTTAGTCTTTTTCTACACATTTATAAAAATTTAAGCAACTAGGAGAATGCAAGCATCCTCTCATGCACCTTCCTGGCGCCACCGCCCATCTGATAGCTGCGTGGTTCATGAATGCCAAAAGTGCCAGGTTCGAATCCTGGATTTGGCATGGATGTTCGTTGTGGTTCTGAATCCACGATAAGTTGTAGGTCCCGGCCTGATTAGCCGTCATTGTGCATAAAAATAGGTCATTGTGCGTCTAAACCGAACGACCGACCGACATGGCACCACCATTTTTATTATTTTTAGGAATTGAGTTAAAGTAAGTAAGAGTTAAAAAATCGATATTGTTTTGAATATATTTTGTCATGTTCAAACAACGTATCAGTTTGATTTTCCCAATATCTAGCAATGAAATAAATATTCACAATATCTGACAAAAAATAAATGCATAATTCCGTGATCTCAAAACACCCTAAAAGTTAATACAAAATATCATCATTCTGCACTTACCTATCTGGATTCTTATCAGCAACCAGTTTATCCCGTCGGAATCGTAGGTTTGCTTCATTTTTTTTTTTTTTTTGATTGTCGGAAAAACGCATCTTTTACTGTCATTAGTTTTTTCCTCTTAAAGAAATTCATTTCTTAGGTACGGCGAGAGGTTAACAAATAATTTATTAAATCGGTAATATTAAAATTGAAAAAAAAGTCACGTAACTTTTGTTCATAAATTGGTTAGCGTTCCCGTTAAAATAAGAGGAAGGGAAACATTCTTCAAGGAAAGGGCGCAAAGAATTGCATGTGCCAGATCAGTTTTAAAATGTAGATAGTTTGGTGAATTTGTGTACGGAAGTTTTATTTCGTATACATAACAAACCAAACAAATTTGATGCATGGAATTGATCCTCAAATATATATGTTTCGTTGAAGAAGATAAGTTCCATTGGATTAATCATAGTTAGATGTAAACATATACTTCAGTTCATTTCTAAATGAAGGAGAAACGGCCATGTGTTTTACAAATACTTGAACTTGTCTGCGCAGCTCTGAAGTTGTGGATCACAAACGAAAGCAAAGTTCTCATGAAATGACTTTTTTGTTTACTTACTTGCGTTTTAGTATCACGTAAAGGAAATTTAAGGGGAAGGAAAAAAAAAAGGAAAAAAAAAATTAGGTGAGGGAACGTCGTTCCTCCTTCTAAAAAGGTAAAGGATCGCCGTTCCCACGCGTTCCCGCTCCACTACACCTCTGGATGTTTTACATTTATTTTAGCTCCATTAAACCATAAATTTTTTGGTGACGTGCATGTATCATATATCAAATACAATACCCAAATTTACTTATAATGTTTATTGGTGGTTATGATAGATGTTATATCAAATTCAAAACTAATGTATCATTTTTGCCAGTACTTTATAAGTTTAACATTTATTTAACCTTTGGAGATCAGAGTAAAAACCACATCTTTACACTTTAAATTAAAAAATACTAAATAGTGCAATGAGCATTCTGTTAAAATACAAAAAAAAAAAAAAAAAAAAAATTCCAATTTATTAGTATGACACCCACTCATTTTAATTAGAACAAATTGTCTAGTATCGAAAATTAAGCCTTTCTGAAAGTATTGATTTGTAAGCAATACAATTAACTATACTTAATTAATTGTATTGTTTACTTAATTTTATAAAGTTAATTAATTAAAGCGAGCTTCGGCTTTGAAATAAAATCAAAACCCAATTTTCATTGTTTTCACTGCTCTTATATGTACTAATTCATTTCAATAAACTTAACAATTATAAATAAAATAATGCATTGTTCTTAGATTTTTACTAATTATCATTCATTAACAGCATAAAACCCATTCTTTGAATAACATTTATTTTAACAAGCGACATATATGATTAATTTTTTTATTATGTTTAATTGAATATAATAATACGTTAAAATAGTAAACACAAGACAAAGTACATTTAAATTTGCTTCCTTAATATTGCAAACAATTGCTTTTTTTTTAATATTATGCGTATTGAATCAAAATACATGGTGTTTGTAATGTTTTTGTATTTTACAAATTTAAATGTATGGTACAATTCCAAGCCATCAGAATTTATTAATAAAATATAGCATTTAAATAAATCTTTTAAGGAATACAATTTAATAAATTTTAGTTCAGCTTTATTAATTTAATCCATCTAATACTATTGATTTTTCAGAAGATTCTTTTGTAATTAAATTTACATTGCTTCGAAATAAGGCATACAAAATAAAAAAGGAAGTTGTTTTCATTATCTTCTCGTTAATACTGATTTATATCAATAAAAAATATTGTAAGCACTTTTAGATAAACCAGTGAGATGTCTGCATACTCAAATTTAATTAATATGCAAGTAAAATTTAATTTCCTTCAAAACTTTGATCTTATCATATAAAAAATGTGATTGCTTATTGAAAACAAACTACTTTTTAATCTTATCTAACATTAATAAATGACGAGAAAAACGTCCGATAACCACTTAAGTACAGAAAGCAATAGAGGTAGCTATAAAAGCAAATTGTTTTGATATAAAAATCAATCTAGTTACCCGTAAATATACTTTGTTTGGATTGACGGTGTGTGATTGAAATATGATTTATTTATAGCTCTTATTTATGCGGGGACGCATGTATTTGGTAATTTAAAAAGAGGTTATTAATTTTTCAAGATATATAGAGAGATAACCGTTAGTGGAAAGTGCTTTTTGTGAAAGTCAAGGTGAAAGTCGGAAATCATTTCGTAATGAATGTACAACTTAATAATACATTGATTTAATATTTTACTTGCTCTCAGTAATTATTTAAAATATTGCTTGGTTGTATTGGAGGTTTTCCTTGTGTAAGAGTTGTGCAGGGAATACATTGTGCAGGTACATTTAAATTAAGATCTATGCAAAAATTAATGTAAAATTATTTATTGTAACAATAATTAAATTTAAATTTTATTTTACTAGTTCAAAGCTAAGTTACTTGTTAAAAAAAAATCTAAAAAACAACTAAAACTGTACATTTAGAAAAACGTGTCAATAATGCCTTGAAGAAGAATGGTAGTTGGTGTAGAATACTTTTACGAAATCATATTATTTTATCATTTAAATTAAAGAATGAAGAATTATAACGAAGGAAGTATATAGAATTTTTATTGATTAGTAAAAAAAAATTGTATTATATTATTAGTTCATAATGTAATTGAATATTATAAATATCATTTGTAAAATGGTTAAATTGATCTTTCAATTCATCGAATTCAGTCCGAACATATACTTGTGTATATGTATACAAATATATACTCTACTAGGGGGCTTCGCCCCCTGCTCGCTAACGCTCGCCAACCCCCAAATGCCTCGCTGCGCTCGGATTGAGCGGCTTTGCCGCTCAAATTTGTGGTTAAAACATCTTGCTGCGCTCGAATAGGTTTGCCAGCCATAAAAAATGTAACCAAATCCTTATAAATTTAATGTAAGGCCTAATAGAGAAAACACTCAAATTGGAAGTTTCATAATAGAAAGTTCAATATACTATCCGCCAACATTCCTACTTAAAACTTCATTAGCTATGCCCTTACATTGAAGTCCCAATATCTTTTATTTATTCTGATAAAAAACAACGCGAGGCATTTCTGGATAGAAATACTTCAAAACAATAATTACTCTAATACAAAAATGCTTCAGAAAAACAGAAAAAATCAACTTTGAAACGAAGAGTTTAGAAAGAGCTTTAATATTAGCAACATGTTTGTTGACTTAAGGATGTTGCCATTCATACATTCAAAATCATTGAGGCTTTGTAGTAGCTTAATGATGAAAAATATTGAAATTTAACTAATTAATAAAGTGTTAATAAATTATTTTGGCACGTTTTGGCAAATCTACAGCTTATTTCCTTTAAAATGACACCTTGATCATTGAAATTGGTTGAGCAGTTTAGGCGGACGGACTAACCCCAAAAAACGTATTGCCTATTAAATATATAGATATTCTAAATTCTGAAGTTTTTTCATTTTAAATTATATTTTTAACAATAAAGTATATTTTAAAGTCTTTTTTGAAGATTAAAAAACGGGAAATAATTTTATAGAATCTATCATAAGCGCTTCTCGAGCCAAATCCGAATATTTTATTTTAAAAGTAAAAATACGTTTAATTTGATAATAACATGCAAACTGTTTAATTTAATAAATATCTTTTACAAACAATAATTACTAGGAGACAATTTAAAAATTTTCACAGGCTAAGATATTTATCGTAAAAAAATTAGGGCAGTGCCATGCAGTTTTTATATCACGCTTTACATTTTATGACTCAAAATGCAAAAACAGGTATGGGGTGCTGCCATAAACTCAATTTTGTCAGATTTTTAAGGAAGGATTTGTCAGATGTAGCTGTATTTTGGTTAAAAAATAAGATACAAATCTCTTAGATAAAATAAATGTTAACTTTTAAAAATTGAATTATCTGTGTAAATTTTTATGTTGGGAAAACATACAAAAATGTTCAATTGCCGGAGAAACAAATCTTTTAATTTCATACTATACAGCGCCATCTGTTGAGAAAAATTAGAATATGTTCCAAAAGTGTTTTGAAAGGTTACAGTGTCGAATATTTTGAAAGAAGACTCTTTTATATTAAAGAAGTTGATTGACGAATATTGTGCTAAAAAAAACTACAGTTTAGCAAGTCTAAGTTGAATGAAACAAATAGAATATTCATGTAACTTATAACAAATTAAAATTTAAATGGAACATCGAATAAAACAGTAAACACGAGTAAAAATAATTTATTGCTATTTATAATAATGAAAGTTTTTGGCTGAAATGCAATTTCTAAAAATATTAAAAAAATTATCGCAATTGTCTATTTTAATTATAGTATTTTTTAAACAATAAAATAAAATGTTTGGTGCTGCCATCTAAGATGTATGTATAGAAACATTTATTTTCAGTTCGCTTTAATCGGTAGATAAATGATGTTTAATGATGTTTTATTTCGTGTTTAAGTAAAAATTATATATAAATTTTAGATAAAATTTCCAAATAAAACTATTTATTCTATTAGTTGATTAATTATGAAACGATGAAACTAGAAAAGTAGTTTTCACAGAATTTAAATTTTTTTTAGGAATGCTGTAATGCTAATTTATACAAGATTTGTTTTAACGCACTACTTTAGTACTTAGAACTACTTAGTATAGTATACATATATAATCATTGGCATAGTAACTTTGATATAAATAAGAGTAATTTTAAATAGGCTTATTATGATATTTCATTATTACATCAAAATAAGTTAAAAATAAAGAATTATGTTAGCGTACAATTTTGAAATAACTTCTTTTGTTACAAAAATTTAACACAACATAGTTTATTACTTCAATATTGTTGATTATAAGGAAATATATTTAAGTCCTAAATTGAATTCATTAATGATGAATATCAAATCTGATTACTTAAAGAAGTTTCTAGATTGCTTCACTGAGTCATAAACGAGAAAATAATATTTTTTTTTAGCAAATATTTATAATTTAATTAGAATTGTAGAGCAAATGTTTTAGTAAAATTTGAAAAATATACATTTGGCAGACCAATTTATTATGAAGTTACCAAGTCATGATGCATTTAATGAATGAATATACTTTTTCTAAATTGAAAACTAAAATATTCAATCTGCTTCATGTAACTTAAAGAATATATTTCCTTAAAATTTGGCATTACTTTTAAAATAAAAAAATTATATTTTAAGTAATAAATTTATAAAATTTATGTAGTTACTGCCATTATTATTAGATATGCATATTTACACTGAGATTAATAGTTAGCATACATAAGAAGTTATCATACCGAATGACATCATTTAAAAAATTTCAAAATTTAATATTTGGTATTCAATTTAGGTTAAAAATTAGATTTCCTTAATTAAAAAATTAAAAAAAAAAAAAAAAAAAAAAATTAAAGTAAAATAAATTTAAAAACTACTTCTTTGGTATAATCTTTGATAAATGGTAACTTGAATTTCTAACATATACTCTCGCAATCTAAATTTTAATTTCAAATTAAAATTTTTAAATTTAAGTTCATTACACTCACAATACTTTTCGTTTATCCTCCAACCACAATCGAGCGACTGAAAATCAAAGAGATTTAAAAAACTTTTCTTAACTTTTTAGAAAATAGACTTTAAAGTTTCCTATTTATATTTAATTCTATGAAAACTAGTGATATCTTCATTCTAATAGTTAATATTTGAACAACAAATATTTTCCATACCCCCCCCCCCCCCATTTAATATACATAAAAACTTCAAAGTGTATTTTCCCAAAAGTTAAGAAAAGTCACTTCGACCCCTTTGCTTCTCAGGTCCTCAATTCTTATTACAAACCGTAAGAATTTCAATAAAAGAAGTCAAAGATAACTTCCAATCATTTACATAAAATATGCTCTTTTAATTTCATTGACAGAGAAAACACATCGTACAAAATTTAAAAATATATTTGGGTGAATTTTTTCTTTAAAATAATCTATTTCGCAAAAGGACATTGTTTTCACCATAACTCTTTAAAATTCAACAACTCTTTTCAAGTATACCTCCCATCATATTACACAAGTCCCCACTTACTATGCCGAGTCCTCCTCGGTTGACAGTTCCTCGGATGTTCATAGGTCCTGGCCCCAGGTGTAAGACACGCTATCAACAGCCTCACCATCCTGCATGACCAACGAGTGAATGGGGCATCATGAATGGGACACTATATTTTTGCCCGGAAATGTGCCCGAATTCTAAAGAAAAGAGAGACATGGTTGCCAGGATGCAAAAGTTGATCCGGAAGGATGGAGAGATGCGGAGGATGAATGTCGCCAAAGGTTGGCGAGATCTTTTGAAGTGGGATGCCTCCGAGGTTAATGATCTGTTAACAAGAGAGGGGCGCATGTGGCTTTGGGGCTGTTCTTGGAATTGTGAGGGGGCTTGAACTGTTGCCTTGTTTGGGTGGTTGGGTTAAATGGTTGGTTAAGTGGGGTCTTTGGACGTGAGATGCTTTTGTATTGAAGATGTGATTTTTTAGAGTAATAAGACACAAGTGACACTTATTTTAAATTTGGAATTTCTTTTGTTTATGTTTATGTTTAATTTATTTTGTTTGTTATGTTTAATTTATTTTATTTTGTTTTTGTTTATGTTTAATGTTCTTTTGACTTGAGTTTTGATCCTGAAATATTTCTTGAAGAATTGGAATAAATTTTGGTTTGATTAACCCTTTGCGCTCGAGCAGCGTCTCTCAGGCGCCACATGATTGGATGCCGCAACTCGAGAGGACCACTAGGTTTGATGCGGAAATTCGATGCAAGGCCAATGACTGTGTTTAGTTTATATGAAGCGGATCCGTAAGCGCTGACCGAACCAAAAATGCCGCGAAACGTCTCGAGTTGCTGGTGCCTCCGCGCGAAAAAGGCCTCATGTCCAAAGGGTTAAAATAGTTCTGATAGAAGAAAAGGGGGTATGCATTATTTTCAGGGAATGTGTTAAAAACTGTTAAAGCTGTGGATTGTAACAGAACGAATCATTCTTTTATTGTTGCCATATATTCATCAGAAAAGAAACTAATATGAAGAAGACTAGTAAAAAGCTAATAAAGAAATGTAATATTTCGATCATCAAGTCAATTTTAATCTCTTTTATTGCAGAAAAATAATCCATAATAAGTAGTGCCAGCAATAATGCATTATTACTTATCTAGGTTGAAATAGGCTTAGGCTAAAATAATCGGCTTTTCTTAAAGATTCAGATCATGAATTTATAGTAAACAAAATAAACATTAATAAAACTAAGGAAAATGTTATTATTCTTCATAAAATTAATTGTAAATGTAAAGCTAAATAATTGATGAATATGTTCATAAGTACACATTTATAAATTCATAACGCAATAAGAAATATTTTTAATTACATTCAAAACAAGGTACCGTCTAATAAACGCAAATACTTTTCTGTAGGGTAAACAAACTTCCTCCCCGAGAGTATCTTGTACAACTTTTCTAACGCCAAGTTTTATTCAACCAGGATGATTCTTCGCCAAAAAAGCATTTCCTCTCAACGTCCAAGTGTACTTACTGCGCAGTCTCTGGACTCAACCAGCGGTCCAATCACCAACCAATAGGCATCCGAAGCTGACCTCAATTTGAAGCGCGCTAACTCGGTTGTGTTTTTGGAGACGCATGTTGCGCTTTTTGTCATTTTTCTTTTTACTTTGAACCCATCCCCTCCCTCTTCTCCCAGAGGAAGAAAGATATCTCACTTTTTCTATCGCACTATCAATGTCTTCTTCTATGATAATGTTACTTTATATTATTTGCATTTTTTGCCGCTTCTTGGAAACGAAAAATGAAATTAAGAAGCGTCGTTTGCAACATTCACCTTTCGAATTTTAATTAAATGCAGAAGGCTATAGGTTTCAGTTTGATAAATTTCCAAGTAATGTTTATTTTTTTTTTGTTTTTAACAATGATTTTTTTCTTCTTTTCGATTATAATTGAGAAACTACATAAACTTTTAAATTTTTTAATTCAATTAATTGTTATATGCGTTTTAAAATAAAAAGTTAATGATTTTTTTAAATACCTGTCAATTTTTAATCTGTTTATATAGCGTGCTTTGATTTCTGAATTGATGAATTGATACTTTTGATATTGAGGAGAACGTATTTTTTAAAGAAAACTAATAAATGCTTTTAACTATTCGCATTTTAATAGTACATAAAATTATGTAAAAATTATTACATGAATACTCAACTAATGTCAAAAAGCAAAGCATGATTGCAAAAGTTTAAGAAATTTAAGATAGTATCACATAAAGAATTTTTTTTTACTCTTTAAATAACGAAAATCATGTTTTTAAAATGATTGTGAAATTAACTTTGAAATTTTTTAAAAATCTATGCATACCATTAAATAATCAATGGAAGATTTTTCATTCATTTTATAAATTGCTAAATGTTTAAAATTAGTATCCATTTACATTTTCTAAAAGTGATTGGTTATTAAAAACTTTTACATTTTTCCTTTGAGGGTATAAGTCTTCCATTTTTCACACATTTTACAAGAAAACAGTATTATTATTTATCTGAAACCAAAATTTTAGTTGTTACCAAATACATTTTCTTCTTTGTCAAGCGAAAAAAAAAAAAAAAAAAAAAAAAAACAATTGAAAGACATACATCTAGAAAAGTTTAAAAGTTTCTTCAGATAAAATGGCTGAATTTAGACCAAAGGCATTTCGAAGCACTTCAAGAGCAGACGAAAAAAATGAGCGAAGGGATATTTAGGTCTAAAGATGAATAAATCGGATATTGGAGATGTCACTCCGGGACTTTGGGAGTTCAGTGAGCTGAACTTACTTATTTTGTAGTCCGGAAAAAATCGAAACTTGATGACACAGGCATATTCCATACGAATCGGAAAAGGAATCAACAAAATACTTTGTGACGTACTTCTAAACTCATAAAAATGAAAAACCAATAATTCACGAGAAGTATGCTGACAGTATTTAGGACACAAAAAAGATAAAAAGTCTATTAGAAAATTGTATAAATGAGACTTCCTATTGGTAAGTCACATTTTTAAAATGTCCCCAATAGCACAAATCCGCCGGTCAATATCGGCTCGACAGTAGCCATTCCCGATGTGGACCGTTGTAGACTGGCCGTTGTTACGGATCTTGGCCAATCTCGCCCAGTGCTGGGTAAAATATACTGGAAGTTTTAAAATGTTGATGCAGAGTGTTAAAATTGATATATAGAGTTACAAAGTAGGACATAGTGGTAAAAAAAAAATTGTGATTGTTTTAACAAGTTTATTTAAAATAAAATTATTTTTTTTAAAAAATCGTATATTTCGGAACGATACTCGAGATTCTGCATAGACTGACCAATCTTCCCTGAACCCCTGTTCCCATCAATAGTGTAAATTATTTGCTGTGTTTTCTGGGAGTAACAGCAATATTATTCATAAAATTTTCAAGATATTATTCAATGAATTTTAATGAGGAAAATATAAATTATATTTTTAACTTTGAGAATTTTACTTAAAACGAATTTAATAAGGACTTTTTTTATACATTTTTTTTCAAATTAGATTGAGTTCGGAAATTTAATAATAAACTGCGGATTTATTTAGTGGAAAATAAAGTAAGATGCAGCGAATTAAAAAAAAAAAAAAAAAAAAAAAAATACTCATAATACCAATCGGTTTAAAATTGCTTCTGATACAAAAATTTTACCGACGTAAAATATTCAGATACATGATTATAGTTGTTTCGAAGAAAACTTGCTTTAAATAACATAAACCATTTACAAAATGGTCCCAGGGGGGAAAACGAATAATTAGAGTTCAAAGACCCTGATATTACAATAAAAGCACGCATTCCAATTATCTATAAAAATGCAAATTTCCTACACAAATGATTACGGACTTATCCGTAAAATTCAGTTGCAATCTTTTGGGCCATTTGCAAACTAGTATAACAATTTTATGCATGTTTAGATAATTGTTTTGGCAGCAGTCACTGCCATTTATTTTCAAGAAAAATACTTACTAACCGCATAGAAGAGAAATAGTAATTATTTACGAATTCTAAAAGCAATAATTTTTTCTTTTTAGAAACTACTTTCGAAAACTGAATATCATTTGTGTGTATATAATATAAATATTAATCTTTCCAGTTAAAAAAAATATAGTTAAAGTTTTCATTGGGGAAGGGGGGGGGGGGGGAGGATATGCTCTATCATATACCAAACTGATGAATGAATACAAATGTCTTAAAGTTTTTTTTTTTTTTTTTTTTTTCGTTGTGCAATTTATAGCATCTGATAGGAAATTAAAGTTATTACTTTTATTTTTAACGTCGATTTTTCAATAATTAAATCTTTTTTAATTGTAACGTTACAAAATTAGTTACAATCTTCAAAACTGTTGTATGAGACTAAAATTGAAATAAGATTATCGTCAATTATAAAAAGAAAACAAGTACAAGACTCATATCACTGAAAAAAAAATTACTTATTAGTTCTGTAAAATTTAAAAAGGTTTTGTAGAAAAAGTTTTTACTTTTGTCCAAAACATTAAAAAACAATTAAATTAAACTTTAGAAATTACGTATTGGAAAAATATCAAACCTTACTTATAAAAAAAAATCGCATTTGTAAAATAATTTAAAATGTGACAGCTACTGTCACCGAAAAGCCTCTTCTATGTATGTTTCTTTTCGATATATCAAGTCAAAATTTCGAAATGATTGCATAACGGAAAACTACGCTCATGAGAATATTATAAAATCGTAACAGTTGCTTCAGATGTATGTATATTGTATAATTGTTAAGTATTAGTGCAGATTTAAATATGTGTAATTTCCCAACAAACACAAAACATATATATCTATAATAATAAAACAAGCTGTGTGTCTGTGTGTCTAACTGTGGCTCTGTGGATCTATTGAAACCTATTTAAAATCAAAGTAGAGCTCTGAAATTTTCAGCATAAGTAGTTTTGGCGTTCTAATTGTAAACATCACAAACAAAATGTTAAAATTTTAATTAGTTCTTTTGTAATTAATTATTTTAATTAATTAATAAATATGTTACAAAACGATATCTAATAGGGCTACAGCTCTGAAATTTTCAACATAAGTAGTTTCGACCTTTTAATCGAACTTTTAAAAAACAGAATTTTAAATTTTTATTTTGTTCTTTTTTAATTAATTTTTTTAATTAATTAATAAACATTTTATAAAACGATTACTAATAGGGCTACAGATCTGAAATTTTCAACATAATTAGTTTTGACCTTCTAATTGTATACATCACAAACAGAAAGTTAAAATTTAAATTAGTTCTTTTTTAATAATTTTTTTAATTAATTAATAAATATGTTACAAAATGACTACTAATTGGGCTACAGCTCGGAAATTTTCAACATAAATAATTTTAGCCTTCTAATTGGACTTTTGAAAAACAGAATTTTAAATTTTTTATTTAGTTTCTTTTTAATTATTTTTTTAATTAATTACTTAATATTTTACAAAACGATTTCTAATAGGGCTGCAGCTCTAAAATTTTCAACATAAGTAGTTTTGGCCTTCTAATTGGACTTTAGAAAAACAGACTTTTAAATTTTTGTTTAGTTCGTTATTAATTAATTATTTTAATTAATTAATATATATATTACAAAACAATTTCAAATAGGGCTACAGCTTTGAAATTTTCAACATAAATAGTTGTGCCCTTCTAATTGGATTTTTGAAAAAGAGTATTTAACATTTTTAATTTAATTTTTTTTTTTTTTTTTTTTTAAATTTATTTATAAATATTTTACAAAATGATTTGTAATTGGGCTACATTTCTGCAATTTTCAACACAAGTAGTTTTGGCCTTCTAATTGGACTGACAAAAAGAATGTTAAAATTTTAATTTGTTTTTCATTTGATTTTTTCACAAAAAGTGACTTCAAATAGGCCTAGATCTCTGGAAGTTTCATCATAAGTAGTTTTAGCCTCTAATTTTGCTTTCCACAAACACGTGTTAAAATAATCTTAAAGGGGTGTTGTATTATTGTATTAATTGGGAATTTTTTTTCTTGACAAGCGAAAGGCTTCCAATATTAAGTCTTTACGTAGCAATTAGATTTTACTGAGTGAAGCGAGCTTATGCTTAACGCAGCAATGAACCTTTCAGCGAGCAAAGCGAGCTTATGCTTGCATAACAATGAATCTCTTAACGAGTGAAATAAGCCTGTGTTTATGTGTCCATTAACTTTTCAGTGAACGAAGCGAGCTTGATTTTGCGTAGCAATGAGCCTTCCTGCGAGCGAAGCGCCAAAAACTGGGTCCTATATACGAATGATAGATTTCCGCAACGCGAAGGCTCACAGCTTGCTAAAATATTGCACACGTTAAAATATATATATATATATATATATATATATATATATATATATATATATATATATATATATATATATATATATATATATATATATATATATATATATCTGTTGTTGAGGTTTCCAGTATTGTATTATCTTCTTTTTTTTTTATAAATTTTTTCGCTTAGCTGTTTTACATTTCCTCCACCAAAAAGTAATCGATGTAAATTATTTTTATTATATTTTGACTAATTTTAAATAATTCTAATCATCATTCATATAAATTTGATTAAAATAGAACTAACTAAAAGCTTTAATTTAAAGACTTAGATAAATAAATACTTCGTGACCATATGCATTTGCTTTAAAAAAAAAAAAAAAAATCTTTGGGAAGAAGATAAAAAAGTTACTATTTCCGCTCAAAATACCGGAGTGGGGGAGGGGGATTAATAAAATACTAACTTTAAAATAAGTTGTTTATTTCCTCTACAAGTTGGAGTATTTCCAGGTTGAAGAAAATAAGCAAGAAACCCAAAAAAGTTTCACAATAAAACACACGAAAATTTTATGTTAGCATTAAAATACAAAAGTCATGAAACCCAACAATCACCGTAGAAAGGCTTGATTACAGTCGGCCACCTTAGAAAAAATATTTACCAGGAATGCGGAAGAGCAAAACGGGATGACAGAATCTTTTTTTGAAATCCCAATTGTATTGAACTCCTTTTCTTCCACCAAGGGATTCCAAATAGATTGGACGTGAGTTCTAAACCTATAAATACCACTTCTAAAAGTTTCTGGAAGCATTGCGTAGGAAGCCTATCGATTGAAACTTCTGCCTCTTGTCAAGCACCAAAGAGAACTGAATTGAAGAGTAAACAAGAAGAACCAAGGAAGAAAGATCTTGAAGTGGGCCAATTGAACAAATACTTCAGGAACTCTAATTTCGCGATTAGGAGAAAGACATGATATTGCGTGTCTGAGAATATTAGAAGCCTTTTACGAGGTAAACGTAAAGAGCTAAACAAATTTTAATATCAATAACCTTATTTGAATTGCTTGTAATTTTGAAAAAGTTATTTTTGTTTACTTTCAATGTGTGTTATATATCATTTTGAAGGTCTTGGAGAGATAGAAACGCTAAACAAATTCAACTAGAACTGCTTTAAAAGTTTAATGTATCTACACAGAACAATTCAATGGGAAAGCGCGGGTGATGGCTAAAAATTGTGATATTGGGTGAGGGCTTGGATTTTGGGTGAGCTATTGTTGCTAAAATGACAAACTTGGTGACATATCAGGCATTCACTGGTTTGAACAGGGTGATTGAAAATGGTTGCTTCGTAATAATCATTTTCAGTGTAAATGTCAAAATTGCTCAAAATAATTTAAAAGATCATGCAAAAAACAGCGAATTTTCATTAATAATTTAGTTTTAGTTATAGAGAATTTTGGATTTTTATAAGACACCTTGTATGGTACCAAATTGCACAAAGGTTACCACACGAAACTGTTCTCAAAGTCAAAACACATTAGTGCAAAAAATAAAATCCTATAGTATCTATGAAATGAAATACAACGCATAGAAAAACGTGATTTATACTACAATGGAAGAAGTATGGTATTAAAGGGAGAAAAACGCCAGCTAACCATAGATATTATTTAAATTTTCAGACCACTGGTATTCCAAAGACTATGAATAGTTTGTATGCATGAAAGCATGTGTGGTAGTCTTTTATTCAACACAAACATTTTAATTATATGTTTAAAACAAATTGCACCCGAGACTATTTTATAGCATTGTTATCAGTACATGAATTTACTTCCCTAAATAAATATACATCTCACACAATTTTAAAATATTTAAAGTTTAGTTATTTTTAAAGAAAGTATTATTATTATTATTTTTTTAATTAAGGTGATCTAAGGACAATTTTTTAATTACTCCTTTTTATTCACACGGACTGCATGAAAAGTAAAATTCTACAGCTTTTAAAATAAACTCTTCATGAAAATCGCATTTTTTTTTAATTTAATACCTTATTTTAAGCGTTTGTGAAATTTATATTGATGCGCATCTATAATCAGGGTTTGAGAGAAGAAAAAAACCCAGTTTTTTTGTTTGTTTGTTCAAATCAGGTTTTTTGGTTTAAACCAGGTGTTTTAGTTTAATTAATATTCCTTTTGAAAATAATTTAAACTAAGGAAATAAATAATTGTTGCTACTTATGTGGATATTCAAATCATATTAAATTTTAATATTTTATTTATAGATACTATTTTTTAAATTCAATGTATACAATATAATACAAGAGTAATTGTTTACTACATAATACATGGAATATTGCTCTTAGATTCATCAGATACTTATAAAAGCTTCAATAGTCTTTAATTAGAAGATTTATTTTAAAATACTTAGAACATATCCTATCTATAGTATTCGTATAATTTTTCAGTTAGAGAATTATTTTCTTTAAAATTAATAAAAAGAAAAGTTGAGTTGCTCAGTAAAAAATAGAAGTTCCTTACAACATCAAATAATTTGAAAAATCTAATTATAAATAAATAAAAATACAATTTCAAATTATTCTTAAAAAAAAATATATTTGGTTTAAACCATGCCAACCCTGTCTCTAATAGCAAAATGAATAAAAGTAAACATATTTTAATTATTTGTAAAACTTTCACTCATGTATTCTTTATAGGTAAATATGTCCCACAGAGACGAAATGTAATGAACATTTTTTTTTATAAAAGTCAAAACACCAAATAGTGCTTAAGTGATAAATATTTCATAGTGAGAATTACATTTAATATCCTAGCCTCGTTTTGAGTCTATTAATTGATCATCTTTCTCTGTAACTGATGCAATTATAAGTTACCTCTCGTGTAATATTTATACAATAGAAAAAGGCGTTCTATAAGTAGCTTCAATGTGTTCAATTTGTTGACAGACCCAACAGAACATTTTCCTTTTTATACTCCGAACTGATTGAGAGAACAATTTTAAAAATTGCATGCGCATAAATTTTATTTTCTCACAACAAGTTTTTCTGCTTCAACAAGCAAAGCATTCGAAAAAAAGCAGTTTCACACCAAAACCCTGACCCACAGCCAATGTAGCAAATTACAGACGCAGGATCAATTAATTAGGACCATCGTTGATGGAGGATGCTAAATGGAAGATAATTCTGTGTTAAAGACATTCGTTTTTTAACTTTTAACGTCTTTGAAGTATTTTTACGGATAATTCGAAGATGGGGATGTTCAGAGCACATTAAAAAGAATTACTACAGTGATTTTGATCAAAATCGTTCTTGCCGTGTTTTTTTTTTTTTTTTTTTTTTTTTTGGCATCTGTTGAAAATAAGTTTTCCAATGGCAGCTATCTCATGGGCATGTGCAATTTTGACGAAAACCTTAATGAGAGGTCCCATAGTCACCATAATCTGTACCCGATATTTGAACATCATAAGTAAGTCCGTATGCAAGTTATGCTGATTATAGACCGACACTCACAGACATTCTTTCTAGATCGCTTTTTTTTTTAAAACTCGGCAAGTCCCAAAATGAGTAGAAATGGAGAAAGAAAGAAAAAAAATCGAATTTTTTTATTGACCGGATGCATGACTTCATTACCCTATAGGTTAATTGAAATGGTAAACGTATGGGTAATGGGTTACTAATAAGCTAAATACAAAATGTTTCTTAATTTTTTTAGTTATTTAAACAAAATTCTGCAAGACTATATGAAAAATGCCATGAGATCGAATGAAAGGCAAAATCTTTTCTTTTCCAAAAGGTTATCGAACCCTTTCCATCTACATAGAGTCCATCTCTTCGAAATTGCAAGGATTCCTTTATTTTTGACGACTGGGTATATAAAAAAAGGATAGGAATTAGATCATATGCCTTGTAGACATGAAACTTTTACTATCCCTACAATTGCTATAGAAAGAGAGAGAGAGGAAGGGCTAAAAATACATCTCCACAATTTTCGGATGAGCTTTGATATGGAGAATGCATTTATGGGATAAGTTTTTCTTTGACCTTATTTTATTACGAGGTAATCAGAAGAAAGAAATATGTAGCTTATTTTTATGCTGAAATCTAGATGGTTTGGATTGAGAAATGTAAAAGTTTGTTTCTAGAAATGATAGTTTTAACCTCGTTCTACTTATATCAATGGAAGTTCCAGGAACGTGAATTTTATAAATTTATAAAGTTTATAAATTTCAATTCAGTTAGTGTTCTAATAGTATTTTCTTTTTTTAGGAAGTGATATATATAAAGGGGGTTAGCAGGTATTTTTCTAAAAAGAAGTAGGTATAATCTATTATGATCAGAAGAAAAATGGTCAAGTGTGCGTTTGAATTTACATAATCTGCCGTCGTACCTGTATTGTAAATATTACAATAAAAATAATGTTTTTTGTTTCTTTCCTATTGCAGTTACTTTAATAAACAAATGTAGCAAAAACAAAACTTTTCACTAAGCAATAAAAATAATTTTGTTCTCCTTCAAATCCGAATTTTTAAAAACATTTTTTAAAAGGACCACAGAGAAAGTGAAAAATGTTGAAGACTTTGATAAAGGTTTAAGAAGTGGATATGATTTCCCATTGCTGTGATTGTTACTACATAAACTACAAAATTAACATCTAATTATACTAGAAATAATTTGTGACGTTTTAATCAGAATGATTTATACACTTTTTTAAAGCCATACAGAAAGATGTTTAATAATAAGAAAAGGAAAATTGCCCCTCCTCCATCTTTTTGACACTTTCTTTAATGAAAATTCAGTATAGCACATAAAATATACATCTTCAGAGACCTCTCCTTTTTGTACAACTTAACCATTTTTAGGCATGATGAAGTAGTTAGCTATGACCTTTAGATGGGACGACTTTTGGTAAATCATTGGTTTTTACCTATCCCCTGCTTGTAACTAGTATGAAATATCTGTTATAAAAATATCCTAAATGGTTGATACAGGATTCTGATGATTACAAATCGTATTTGATTAACATACTTCTATCATTTCATCGCTGTCTTAGTTATTGTTCTTAATACTGTGCCTGATTCCGGCAGCTTACACAATAACTTCTTAACTAAAAAAACCGATTAAAACATCAATATTTTCTCATCTATATCATATTCGTTGTAGAAGCTTGTTCTACAAAGAAAGGAAAAAGTGAAACTCATTCCAACATAATTGCATTTAGTAGTAGTTGTCGTGGTTTACAAAGCTATTACGAAATTCATCAATAACTCAAACTACCGATGTATAAAAATATTTTTTCACAAACCATTGAGGCATCTAAGAAAGATTAACCTAATTGTAAATTATTATTATTATCATATTTATTTAAAAATAATTTACAAACTTTTCAGCTTTCAAAAACATTAAAAAACTTAAAAAGGGTGCCGAGATACTTCTAATTTGATAGCTTCAATAGAAACAAATTTGTACAGTAAATATTTCAGGATAATTTAGTAATAAAAATATGAGATAAAAAAAGCAACCACATTCGTATTGAATTAAATCGAATATATATATATATTGCACAAAAACTACACAAGGATTAAACTTCTTTGGACCATTTTTACCAGCAAGACTTAGATTACAAAGAATTCGAGTATAATAGAAAGAACTCCTTTCTAAAGGCCTTTCAAAACCAAACCGCCCCTCATTCGCTTATCGAATTAGAGAATAACCTGCAGAACTCCGAACAGACATCCCGACAATCGAATTAACACGAGAATTTCTGTCATAATCATCGCTAAGGCTACTCGTTTTTATTGAGAGGCATTGAACTCAAGACCACTCATATGCTAAGAGAGCATTTAATTATACATGCTAAAAAAGTAATACACTTTAATTTTTAGGTATGAAATAACGAGCCACATTTAAAAAACGTAATAAACACACAGATAAATTTCTTTGTACAACTGCCTAGTGATGAACAACTGAAAGAAAATATTTACTTTTTCCAAAAAGAAATATTTAATATAAAACTAGTCGGCATGGGGAGAAAAAAAAAATTGTCCCCTGTTTTTGTCTGATAAAATTCGCCCGATGGAAGGAATTTTAAACTAAATTTTTCTAAATGAACATTTATACCATTCGTAATACATATTTACCTGTTTGTAGGAGAGGATACTTGGCAAATACTTGTTCTACATATTTTTCAATGATTTTTACCACCAAGAAGAAAAATATAAGTTGTTTTTTAATTAATTTCTATGTGGTATAGAAAACGTTTGTTTTTTCCTGAAAGTATGTTACTTTTGAACTAAAATAATTAAAAAAGAGTTAATGTTCAAAAGAAAATATTCATTAATTTTTAACCTTTTCAAAATTACTAGACGCGTAAGAAAATTTATTATGGACCTAAAATATACCTAGTTGGAAATAATTGCTTTTCTTCTTATTTCATTTATTTAATTATATGTGCTATGACAATTTTTCAAAATATTTTAATTTGTAACGTGAATACTTTTTTAATTGTAATTAATTTGTAACATGCTTTTTATGTTCATACTGTACAACCTTTTCCCATTGAAACCAAATTATTTTTACAAGAACTCAAATTAAAGTTATGTATGTTACTAGATGTTTAAAGAAGTAGAACAAGAAGACAACAATTTCAATTTCTATCATACAAAGTTTTTAGTTTCTATTAAGTATAATATGAGGATTCATTTTGTTTGTATTAAAACTAAGTTTTGGAGGCAGTTTAATTTTTTTTATCTAATTAGTATAAAGGAAAATTAGTCAAATAAATATGCAGTCATGTAAACACTTCAACATTCTATTAACTTTTATTTTGTTTATGGTAACCTTCAAATTAAATTTCTACAAAGTATTAAAATATAAAAGCATTTTTCAAGGTGGACCGGCACCTCTTAGGAGTCTATGTTAAATTCAACAACTTTGGGGGCACCTCATTCAATAACCGTTTCTTCAATCATTATGAAACTTTCCCAGTATAATATTTGGATACTTTTGAATACTTTAACACGAGATTTTTGTTATTTTTTAATTTTTAAAAATTAAAATAATTATGATTTTCTAAAAATATGTTTAAGAAATTTTTTAAAACTTTAGACTAATTATGTTTTTTTTTTTTAAAAAGCGTGATACTTATCAATAATTACTCGTGTTAAAGTACTTAAATACATTAGAGAAACATGTATAAAAATTTCAAGCATTTATGTCATGTAGATTTTAAGCTATGTGCCCCCAAACATGAAAAAACGGCATTTTAAGAAATTCGGCTTTGAATTTAAAAATCATAAATTTAAAACCTACATTTTGTTTACTTCAAAAAATTATTAAAAATACTTTGAAATAAGATATAATTAAAAATGTGGCATCATTTTAAAGAGAAAAATTTATATTTTAATAAGCAGTAATAAACTCGAAATTAATAATCTGAAAATTTTTCATGTGCTAGACCCCTTTAAAAGGATATAATTATCTTGGAAATTAATAATATACGCGAATATTTATATCGCTTAACAAATGGAATCATATTAGAATTAATACATAATTTTAAATTGTTTAAAAGTTATACATTTCCATTCTCATCAGGTTACTTTCCTCAAAATGAGTTCAACAAATATTTAAAACCCGGAAGTAAAATGCATGAATAACTTCACAGAACTAAAACGCAATTTTCAACAAGAAATAAAACATCAAAAGCATTTTTAAAAAGCATCTACTCAGTTCGGGCATTTTTGCATAAACCCCTAAAATTGTTAAAGATAGTTCCCTACCCTATAACTCCTGAAGTACCTCTTTGTCATAAAATGTTTATTCAGTACTTTGCGATGTGCTCGGGACAAAAAAAAAATTGCTTCCAGCATATTCATCTATCGCTCGAACGAACAAAGTAAAAGATAACTGTGACAGCAAAATATCTTCGTCCCCAATTGCATCACCCTTTCCCCTATGAATTTCAAACAGGGAATTTCTTATTTACTGCCGCCAGTGTCCTTTTGCCGTAAACGAAGCCTGATCCTATTGATTCTGTTGAAGTACGTTCCATAGTCAATATCCATTATTTCCTGATCTATACACTTCCGGGTTCTCTAAAAAAAAATATGTTCAATTTTTTTATTGGTTTTCTTTTTTTATGTGTAGTTTGGTGGAAAAAATAAGCGTATTTTTATTTTATCAGAGAGAGTTATTTTATTGTACGCAGCAATTTGATATTCTTTGCAAGATACAATGGGTATGATGATTTTTTTTTGATTAAACAAAGATATGCTTTTCAAGATTAATAAGGTAATTATTCGACCCCTATTCTACTGGACGTGACACGGAAATCAGATTGTCTTGGAATATTTTTTCATTTGGCGTATTTCGGATTTATTTTTGGGAAGGGAGTAGGTAATGTATCGTAAAAAATAATTGCGTTGGAGAATTTTTTTAATTTCTTTTTCAAAAAAGGCTCATTTCATTCAATAAACAAATTAATTTACTAATGAAAAATTAGTCAAAGATTTTAGAATAGAGTACCACTACAAAATTTTCGAATTTACTTGGCTAAAAAACTATTTAAAAATTACTGTTATACCTAGAAATAAAAGTGTTAACTAGTCAACCAAAACATTTTATCGATATCATTGCTGAATTATAAAAAACGTCAGTACTCTTCGATAAAAAAAAGCAACAATCAAACAAACAAACAAATAAATAATTATAGCGATACACATTGACTTTTGATAGCAATGGGATAATTTTTTAATACTTAAGAAGACTTATGCAGTGATCTTTCTAAAATTCATTACATTAAACTACATTTAAATCGATACATAAAACATAAAATACTCATAAATTTAATGTTATTAAATTTATGCCCCTTGTGGGAAATTAATTAGTTTTCATGGTTATAAGCGTTTCAAGGGAGCGACAAAGAGATGATCTTTTAAAAATTGGGTTTGATTAGTTGGATTTTAAAAATTAAGAATGAAAAGGAGGAATGTGACAAAACTCACAGAAAATAAAGTATATAGGTTTTAAATTATTAATTTGAATATAAAATTAATGTATAACTATTAATTTACATTCAATAAGAAATTATAGCAGTGATGTCGATAAGATAACAAACTTGTAAATGGTTAAGTGTTTACAATTGTAATAATATGAAACGGTTTAAAGAAACAACTTTATTAGTTAATAAGCCATTCTTCAAACTCAAACTGCTATCTTAAAATCTATAGTACACAACTACCAAGGTAAAGCGAGAGGATATCTAATTGTGACGGCACGAGGAGTTATTCATCCAGCTAGAGATGCACGAGGATATATTTATTCTGCTACAAAATCAATTTCCTTATTTCGAAAATTTAAGGTTTGAAAAAAAAAAAAAAAAAAAAAAAAAAATACATAGCCACTTTGCACCCCTTGTATATAATCCTACCTCGGCGTCCATAATTATTCTCAAGTTAACATTGCTTGGCCATAGTTGAAGAAATTGAAATTTTCTGAACTTCTTTGAAATATTAAAGAGCTAATTGACCATTTTTATCGAAGCTAAATGCATTCAATGACGGTGAGAGTCATGAGAGATGTGACAGAATTATTTTCAAGGGAGAGTGTAGGAGGCATCTAAAGGGGTGCAGTGCGGTTATTTTTTTAACCTCCATTTTTCATTTAATTATTTTAATTAAAAATTATGAATTACATTTCTTATCCATTAAGTATTTAAAAATCTATGCCAAACTTCTATTTCCTGCAAATTGTATAACTTTTCTTCACGTTATTTTAATTTTTTAAAATTCATGAGGGTGCATGAATTGTACTCTTGCATTTACCTTGCTCATGACGAGAGTTCTTAGGTATGTTAAAATGTCACCCAATTAATGATAAATTTTAAATACAAAGCAGTAAGTTTTATTTCAAAAGAAACGGGCATGTTATTGTTACTTTTTGTCCATAATTTTACTGTACCAAAAGAATTAGAAAACTACAATCGTTTCTGATTTCATAGATTTCATAAATTGCATTTAGTAATTCATAATAGGTAAATTAAAAAAAAAAAAAAAAGTTTTCTTACTTTACTTACAATGCGTTATAACGCATTGGCTGCCCGAAAAAATATACCTTTGAATCGTAATGTATGTTTTAAATACATACAAATAAATTAATCAATGATTTCGAATTTTTCACTGATAGCTTGCAATAATATTTTAATCAAATTTAACCGATTTAATTTAAGAAAAACAAATACTGACAAATTGTTTTTAAAGTGTTGCATCCGATAATTGTTTAAAGAAATTAACCTTTAATAACTTTTTGTATTTTCTTGCATTAATCTAATTAGTCATTAAAATGGTTGTTAATAAAACAAAGTTTCATGTATTATTTAATTCATAATATTTTACACTTTTATTCAACTTATTATTTTTGAAATACAATGATTACTTACATATTTATATAATTGATCTAAACATAAAAATATTAAACGTTTTAAGTAAAAGTTATACATAATTATTAAACAAACCAAATTACTTAGTGGATATAAAAAAATAATTTTAAAATTTCATTTCAAAGTTTATAAAGTACACGTTTAGAAAAATAATTACTAATTTTGTAATACTATTTTTCCTTAAAAATTAAGTTATCCCGAAAGAAGTGATTAAAATAAACATATCACGATTCTGAATTGTATTAAAAATACCATTCAGCAATAGGTTCGAATGCACAGTTTTCATTCGGAAAAGATGACATTCGAAGAGTTTAAAAATTACAAATCACCAAATTTTAACAATTTATAACTTCCAAAGTTTATAATAAGTGTATTTATGATCAAAAAGAAGAACCATTGAGTGAAATATTCAGTCATTCAAATTGTGTTAAAAGGCAATGAACCATAGACTTATAATTCTGTCTAGACCGCATGTTTAGGATAACCTCGTGTAACCAAATTAAAACCACGTGACTGGTAGACGAAGGAGAACGAAGAGAAGAAAAAAAAAGAGAAAAAAAAACCCCACTCATTCCCGTGGAAAACGCAGAAATGCGTCTGACGGAAAGTATGTGAATCCAAGAAAAATTGTTAAATATTATTCATTAATAATTTAAATATTGGTCATTTCACACCAAAATAAAATCAGGATGCCACAAATAACACAGCCAGCCCATAATCATGAACAAAATCAATTTAATAAGATAAGTTTACAAGTATGAAGACTCACCACCATCACAATCCAATCCTGTATATATATATACCTTTTACAACCATTACGGTTACAGAAATAACCATGAAATTTGCATAACATGGAGTACGACACATAATAATTCAATAATAAATATAATATTAAATAAATCTCCAATATTCGGCCCCATCGGACTCCATAAGCAAATTCTAATCCTTTACATAATCTCCGTAACGCTTTACCTTAAAAGAAAACATCAATACATTTGATTAAATATAAAATGCAAACAATTTTTCAACTTCTCTTTCACAAGAGGCTTCGTCAGAAAATCAGCTACATTTTCTGAAGACAAAACATTTTAAATCAAATTTATCTTCAACTAACAATTGTCTTATGAACTGATACTTGATATCAATGTGCTTTGTTCTCAAATTCTCAACTGAATTTTTCGTGAAATAAATCGCAGATTGATTATCGCAATACTGCGTCGGTATTTCTACTTTAAATAAATTTAATTCTCTTAGAATATTTGTAAACCAAATTAATTCTTTAACCGATTCAGTCAAAGCTACAAATTCAGACTCCATAGTGCTAAGAGCAATACATCGCTGCTTTCTAGATTTCCAAGAAAATGGTATATTACCGAGAAACAAAATATGACCACTCGTTGAATGACGATTTGATAATCTACAACCCCAATTCGCATCTGAATATGCCGTTAAATTACCATTGCAAACATCTGAAAGATTTATTTTATAATCTATAGTATTAAAAACATAGTTTATAATATCTACAACAATTTTCCAATGCTCAAATGTATACCCATTACAAAATTGTGACATTAAATTAACTGAAAAACTTATATCTGGTCTACTTCGGTCTGCTAAAAACATTAAGCATCCTATCAACGATCTGTAAGGGTAACTTAACATTAAATCACTTTCTACAATTTCAGTTTCTTTAACTACATCTGGAAGTGTCACACCAACTTTAAATGGTAAACTGACATTAGATTTTGGTAATCCAGCAAATCGATTCATTAACTTTTTAATATAAGTTTGTTGATGCAAAAAAACTCCTTTCTCATTACAATCAAAATTAACTCCAAGTAAAAATTTTACCTTTCCTAATTCTTTAACATCTAAACTTGCCTTAAGTTTTGAAATAACAATTTCTATTTAAATCTCTTTTCCAAATAAAATTAGATCATCAACATATACAGCTAATAAAACATTATTGTACTTATAAACACAATTAACCCAACACAAACTTTCAAATCCAAGTTTCTTAACTATCGAATCAAACTCTGTTGCCCATTGCCTTGAAGATACTCTAAGTCCATAAATAGCTTTTTCTAGTTTACAGACCTTTTGTTCATTACCACTTTCTACAAAACCAGGTGGTTGTCTCATATACACTATCGTGTCCAATTTGCTGTACAAATATGCAGACTTGACATCAAGCTGAAAATGATTCCAACCTAACAAACACACTAAAAGTATAAAAAGAAATTTTAGTACAGAAAAATTTATCACAGGTGAAAAAATATCAGTGTATTCAAAAATATGTCGTCCTTGTCCCTGTTTGAAATCTTGTGCACAAAGTCTCGCTTTGAACCGTTGTACTTTATTGTTATCATCGCATTTAACCGTGTACACCCACCTACATCCTACAATCTTTGCATTTGGCGGCGGGTTAACTAACTTCCAAACTTGTCTGTCTTTCATTGTTTGAATTTCATCTAACATAGCATAATCCCACTCGATCTTATCTTCACTCTTCTGTGTATCTGCAAAGCTCTTTGGTAATTCCACGTTATAAATTTCATCTTGAAATATGTCTTCTATGCAGTTTTCAAAATACATAGACTCATTACTTTGTTCTTCTGAATTAGTTTCTCGATTTTCATTATTGATATTCACAATTTCAGACTGAGCTTGAACAGTAGATTCTGGTTTAAAAGAACACACACTCGAATCATACACAATGTCATGCATTTCGCAATATTTTTGAACGTCATTTTGTGATCTTAGTCTTGCATTATCAGGTGTAAAATAATACACATAGACCCTATTGCCTAATGTATTAATCTTTTCCTCTCGTCTCCATGATTTAACATCCAGTTTTTGTTTATCTGCTTTCTCAGGACGCATCTCTTTCTTACCATCCAACTCCTCTACTTGAGTTTTATTAACCTTTGAGACTGAAATGGTATTCTCATTTTCCTGTTCATCTTCGCTAAAATGTTCACTATCAAGACTTCTAATTTTTACGTATTCACATGCTCTATCTTTACCAAATAAAACATCAACAGCTCTCTTACCTTCGTCTATTTTCACGTGTATCGTTTCTACAATTTTCCTTTCTTTTGGTAGATAAATCCTATACCCCTTGGTTTGACTTGCATAGCCAATTAAGATACCTATCTTTGCCCTTGGTTGTAACTTATTTCTGTTAACTTTAGGTATATGGACAAATGCCAATGATCCGAATATTCTAAAATGCCTTACTGACGGCTTGTGACCAGTCCAAAGTTCAATTGGAGTTTTTCCGTTTAACAACTTATGTTCACAGCGGTTTCTTATGTATGTAAACGCGTGTAACGCTTCTCCCCAAAATTGTGGCTTTAATCCGCTATCAAAAAGCATAGATCTGACCCCGTCCATACAAGTTCTATTAAATTTTTCGCAAATTCCCATCTGCTCTGGTGTTGCTACGGATGATCTTTCAATTCTGATCCCCAACTCACGCAAATAAGTTTCGAATTCTTTATGACAAAATTCTAAACCATTGTCTGTTCTCACGCACTTTAATTTAGTATTATGTTGTCTTTCGGATATCGCCAAGTAGTTTTTGAAACAACCAAAAACCTCCGTTTTCTCCTTGACCGTATATACTTCTACTTTCCTTGAGAACTCGTCAATTATGGACAAAAAATATCTTTTCCCTCCTAAAGTTTTTGTTGATGCAGGTCCCCATAAATCCATATGTATTCTATCCAGAACATTACTAGTTCTTCGTTCGTAATTTAATTTTAATGATGACCTAGTTGATTTCGCTATTTTACATGTATCACACGAGTCTAATTTACCAACTAACTTTTCCAAACCATAGACCACATTATTTCGACTCATCTGCCTTAATAAAGGAATATTGACATGACCAAAACGCTTATGAACTATTTCAATGTTCGTACTATAAGTAAAATTACATTCAGACCTTTTACTATTGCAATAAGCATATAAAATATACAATCTACCCTTCCTACGTACAGAATAAAAATACTCGTTCAATTCATTATATACAATCATTTTATCATTTCCCCAAAACACTGTATGCTTTGCTATATCAATGCATGCACCACTTATTAAGTTACGGCGTATGTTAGGTGCGTACAATACATTTCTCAGAATCAAATTTATTTTACGATTAGCATCTGTAAAAACTAACTTTACAGTACCTGTACCTTCAATCTTTAGATTTGTGTTCTTGTCTCCTACAAAAGCTGTTGTCGATACTAGACTTTTGAAATCCTCGAAATACTCCTTTTTGTTACAAAAATGGGAAGTTGCCGCTGAATCTATGAGCCACTCGCTCATTTCTAGATTCTTATCCTGAATAACTACATGTGGATCCAAATCACTTTCTGACCCCACATAGTACATGTCGCTTTGAAAATTTCGGTCTTGTCTTCGCGATGTGTTATACTGTTTTTGTGTGACTGGCTGTTCCTGTAGTTGAACCCTGCAATTTCGCATTATTTGTCCTTTTTGCTTGCATCTCCAGCACGGCCCCACAATTCTTCGTTCTGTAGCTCTTTGAGGATGATTAGGCTTTGTCGTTTTCGGCCCTTTTGCAATGAACGCATCCGCTATCCCCTCAACTTCACTGTCTTTCTTCTTCTGTAATATGCGGCCAGATTCATTTATAAGACTATCTTCCACATTTTCCATCCTAAAGTTGTCTTCATCAAGTCGATATAACACTTGAACTATATTGTCGTATTCAGCCGGAAGCCTTCTGATTAACTGGAAACACTGCAACAACTCGGGTATTGCAAATCCAGCTTCTTTTGTCTGTTGTGCTTTCTCCGCGACTCTTTTGATAAAAATCCCAATCGTCTCGTTCTCTGGTTCGAACCTCAGATCATAGAATTTGTCAACAAGTCCAGCCAAACGTGCTCTGGAAACCGGTTCAAAATTCTTTTTCAGAATTTCCCACGCTTCTTTTCCGTCTGTTGTACCTGAAATCAGGGATTGATACTTCCGTTCCACTGCTTGATATATTGTTGTATATGCTCGATCTTTTCTCCAGTTGTACATTCGCCTTTCTCTGTCTGATGCTTCATCCGGACATGGCTTCGCCTCGTTCGTAATAAACTCCCAAGAACCTCTGTCTATTAGCAGCACTTTAACGTCACATTTCCAACTAGCATAGTTCGTCGAATTTAGCTTCGGAAAATTAAAACTTAACTCGGATAGTTCAGTCATCTTCAGCACGCTTTTATCTTAAATAAGTTTGAAGTACACTCTATCACGTCAACACACTTCTACATACTTTTGACTTCTATTAACTCATTGGGCTTTTCTACTGGCTTTCTCTGAGAATCCTATTCAGGGCACCCTGTCCTGGGCCCATAACCCTATTGGTCATTTCACACCAAAATAAAATCAGGATGCCACAAATAACACAGCCAGCCCATAATCATGAACAAAATCAATTTAATAAGATAAGTTTACAAGTATGAAGACTCACCACCATCACAATCCAATCCTGTATATATATATACCTTTTACAACCATTACGGTTACAGAAATAACCATGAAATTTGCATAACATGGAGTACGACACATAATAATTCAATAATAAATATAATATTAAATAAATCTCCAATAGTTCTGTATTTGGTTGTAAAAATTCCAGAAAGGAGGCTCAATAACCTTTCACAAATGAGTGCTATTTTTGAAATTTTCTATATAGTTAAGGTTTTACAGTACACTCATAAATATGTTTTTGTTTCGCATTCTCAAAAAGCTAGCTTTAATTGGTTTATTACGGATTTTATTTTGCAACTAACTTCTGAAAATTGCAGTTAATATTGAAATAGAAAAACATACCAAGGTTATAGCTGCTTTTTGAAGAAATTAGTGGCTATTTAAGGATTTTAATTTCACTTTTAAGTATGAACAGAAAATTCCGCGCAGTGGCCACATTGGCGAAGTTTGGCGCGAATCAAAAAGAAATATATTTTGACGTTTATCAAAGTCATGATCACTATGCTTAATCTTTTTTTTTTTTTATCCATTAATAAATAATCTGAATCTTCAAAACTGATGATTAAGAACGTTTTTAATATTGTTTTGATACTTTCATATCGGTTTACCTTGTGATTTTTTAAAATGAAACTTGCGGGTTTTTTGTCTTTAACGTAACAAGAATATTGGGTGGATATAGAATATTTCGTGTAATAAAACATTACTATTTAAGTTTCTTTTTCTGTTTGAGTTATAATTACGATTTTTCCTTTAAAATTATCAGAAAAGTCAATTTTTCTTTAGATCGTACACGTGAAGTACATGTTATTTATAATAGGTTAAAATAGATTTTTTTATTAACTTCAATTTTTTGTGTATGTTTGTTTGTAGCGGACAAATCTACGGAAGGCTAATTAACCTATTTGCCGTCATCCAATAGAACTGAAACTTGGCAGATAGACTTTGTCGAAGATAAGACATTCAATCAAATTTTGGGGGAAGTCACTAAAAGTCTTCTTTTAAACACGCTACTATATTACCGCTTGGAAGGAATAATTAACCCACTTGCCTTCATCCAATCGAGCCGAAAATTGGCAAATAGACTCTTTGTAGGACTGCTAGAATTATAATTTATAGAAGTTTAAAGTTATTTCTTAGACAATAATTAAATTTGTTTCACAATAATTAAAAAACACACAGCACTAAATTCCCAGTAATGTAGCTGCCAAACTCCCTCTCTCCCCCCCCCCCCCAAAAAAAAACACTACTCAGTTTTATTTTACGAGTGTCTTTTATTTATTTTTTACTAGTGTGTTTCAGTTTAAAATTTTAAAATTTGGTTGCCTTCTAGAATTCTGATGTGCTAAGAATCTAATTAAGGGGTATGGTACTCATAAAATTATTTTCAGAAATTGCAACACTACAATTTAAACTATAGTGATTTTACATTGTGTTGATGTTAAGTACACATAATTTAACGAACAAAAATATTTTGAATGTATAATTTTTGATTAATTCAATTTTTTAAAATTTTTTCAAACTTTTATCGAAATGCTACCCTTTCCACAATTTTAAGTATTTGTCCATGAAATTTTTACAATATATTCGTATTATAATTGTTAACAATAGTTCGTATGGATTTGAAGAAGCAAGAAAAGGTTTTTATGTTTTTACACTAAAAACAGCAGAAAAACGACGTTTTTTTTCAAGTTTTCAACTTTTTAACTAAAAAAATAAATAAAAAAATAAACATAGCACACCTTATTCCATACTGACTTTTGTTTATCAGATGTATATAAATACGCTATAAAAATTTCCCAATCCTAACTAAATTTAGAAAAAAGTCTTAGGGATTTAAACAACACGCAAACTGAAAAATAACGAACTGAGAAAAACAGTGTTAAAGATTTCTTTTTCAGCTTTGATTGTGTGAAATGGTCTAGAAAATACAATATAATTTTTTATCTGTCAAAGGTACAAGTATAAATTTTTGCAAAGCTATTCAGAAATATATTCTCCACATTATGGGATAAAAATTGAAAAATTGACATTTTCGTCATTTTTTGGGTATCATGTCCCCTTAAAGCACATACCGTGCCTGGATTTAATTTCTTGTACTTTGCTGAGCTATTTCTTGTACTATTATGAAGATGCCATTAATTTTTTTTAATAAAAAGATGGAAGATTATGTATTACTTACTTATATAATATTATTCTTCGTAATTCTACAATATTTGCTTTTCTGTATAATTACTATTAATTGAAGTATTTTTGTTTAATACAACGATGGAAGATTTTTTTTTTTTTTACATATGTAATATTATGCTTGGTAAATTATTTGCATTCTCTATTTGTGAAGTACCAAAAAATATTACAATAAATAAACCTTTTTAAATTCTAAATCTTCTAAAGGTTTTTATAATTATTAGTAATTAAAACTGAAAAGCGTAGTTTATTTACAATTAGTTTGAAGTTGTGAAATTTTATCAAAGAAACCAAGTAAAACTGCACAAGCTTTTTTAAAACACACGTGATTGGAAAAGTTATACCTATTATTCCAGAAGAATACAATCAACCAACAATTTAACACACAAGTTAACAACGTCATAAAATTATTCCTTTATGTAACTAGGATAACGCCAAAAGGAGGCGAAAACGGCCAACTTTGCAACCCTGCTCTCAAAAACTCCCTAGTCATATGTTTGTTTTTGGTTTCAGCCTCGTTGTATAATTGAAGTGGGAGAGCGCAGTCTAGTGTTTATCATAAGTCTATGCAATGAACCCTAGAAACTACACTTCTAATTTTACTTAACAAAACTATCTTAAGAAAGTTTTCAGGTGTTATAGACATTATTTAAAAGTATAGATTGAACATTCTGTTTTTGTTTCAATATAGACGTTTGCTGGTCAATACACACAGCATTAATAAATACTTTAACAATAAGAAATTGCAATGAGTTGGCTTTCGCTGATAAGAAAACAAGTTAAACTACTAGAGTGATTCAATTAATTGATTATTAGAATAATTTCTCGTGCTTAGAAATATTAAATAAAGTTATATCGAAAAGTACTTATAAAAGTATTATTATTTTAGTATTTTTCGCAATAGATTAAATTCGCCTAAGCATTAATAAAGGGTAAAAACTGTAAAATACCTTTTACTTGCGCTCAATAGTTATAAAAGTAAATTATTCTATATAATATTCAAAATTGGGTAATCATCAAAAGAATTGCCATAAAATGCAATATAGTTAAAGTTAGAAGCTATTTTCTAAAAAGATATGATTAATTAAATAAAAAGATCTATAAACAAAATATAAAATTATATTAATTACTTTTATTCAAAATTTGATGTGATGTAATCCTTCGAAGATTCTATAAAACAGAAAATGGTGTCGACAGATGATAAATTACCCGGAAGTATCAAAGTATGTTTCTTATTTTTATGCTAAGTCAGGGGAAAGACGTAAATTCAATTTGCCGTTTAAAATGTATAAATAATAAGAGATTTAACTATTTTAAACAGTTTTAAAGCATGCTTAATAAAATACTCAGATATAAGTTTTTATGAAATTTAATTTTGTTAAAATGTAAATATGCAATAAAAAAAATTTTCTGATCTAGAAATGCTTATTAGTTTTAAGCAGAAAAGATGCTGTTAGGCTGCTTATAAAGGAATTGTGTTAAATAAGAGACTAAGAAGCTTACTTGTACTGGTGACTATAACACAAGAAGTACAATAGGACTGTACTGCGCCGGAACATAGCTATAACGAAAGATAGATGAAGAGAATGCCGTTCGTGAACTGTTTCAATGAGTAAATGCTTCAAATTTGCCTCTCAAATGAGAGAAAACCAAGAAAACTCGCAGCAGGCTGTCCAAAACATATGCAAGAATATTTGTAATTACAGCCAAGCTTACTTTGAAGAGAGATGGCCCTTTCGATAGATTGATTGCGGAAAACTGAAATTTTCACCATTTTTTCCATAACTTGGGCCTCTTTGCGGCGGTAAAAGAAAAGATTTCACCGTAATAAAATTTTACAGGGACATTATAAACATCTTGGTATAGTTGTTGCGTTCTATTAGAAGTTGTATTATTGTGTCTGAAGAGTTAAAAATATAAATTGTAAGATGGTTATTTATACAACTAGTGGGGTAAGTAATATTTTTTTTTAAACCAGGTAAAATGCTTAATTTACCAAGTTTGAAAAAGTATTTTCCTACGTGATGCATACAATATTTTTTATAATCGCGTGCAAAAAATATTTTTAATACATATATGTATTAATGTTGGCAACGCCAGTCAATGAATTTCTTCCGAAAATATGTCATTTCAATGCCATGACTATATACTTGTAATATTTGAGCAGGAGGCGTGCGAGAAAGTACTTTTTCACACTAATACGAGAAAGTTACTTTCCCGCACTCCTCGCGAAAAAGTGCTACTTACGCCACAATATTTGATTCAAAATATATATATATATATATATATATATATATATATATATATATATATATATATATATATATATATATATATATATATATATATATATATATTTTGCACGTCGTTATAAAATCTATGCGTTTTCAATTTTTCAGAACTTTGCCACCTTGTGGCAGTAAAAGATATTAACCGATGAGTGTAATATTTAGTGAATTTATTACTTACTAGCTTCGTGGCCCCGATCTGCTGGGGACCCGTTGAAAGGATAGAGGTTTATATTTGAGAAAAAAGTGTTGTTTTTGTATTCTTTGAAATTCGGAGTGGGATTGCAATAGGGAAAAAAAAATATGATGCTGCCTTACTGATTTCACAAAGGTGACTAAAATAAAACACCAAGGAAATGAAGTCTATGGAATAATACAACTAGGGTATTAAGATTATATATTTCGGTTTTCACGACCCACCACAGATTACTACTATTATCTATGCCTATCTATTTACACTCACTTCGAAAAGTTAAGCACGAAGAGGAAAATGTTAATTTTCATAAGCCAATCTGAATTAAAGAAGCTGAAATTTTCTGCAAAGGTAGAAGTATGCAAATATGTTTGGTAACAGCCAATTATGGTTTCGCATCGAAAAATATGCAAAACAGGCAGTCGTGTAAGAAGCCGGGATTGTGGAGGGTTACAGGAATTGCATGCAAGTGCTAATGAAAGATTTTTGGATTATTCTTACAATTTGTTTTCAAGCTAGACGTGTTTCGTTTCTATGACTTCTAGTAGACGAATGGAATATTCTGTGCGCTGTCGGACGCATTGAAGCAGTACAGTCTATCAGAGATGTTGCTCTTTTCTGGTGCATTCCATCATTTCACGATTATGGAAACTATTCCAAACCAGCCAAACAGTTGTCCTGTAGCCGGTCGTCCAAGAGTTACACCCCCCCCCCCCCTACGGAAGATCGATATATTGCTGTTGTAGACGAGCGGAATCGAAAATCGCCCTGCACACGTGCGACATCTATGGTTGTAGCGGCCATTGTCAAGACGCTATCTGCCACTACTGTTCGTCGAAGGATACACATGAATGGTCTGTACGCTAGGATACCACAAGTTTGTGTTCCTTTATCCATCCAATCCAAAGGGGCACGATTAAAGTAGTGCCACCAGCATGTGCATTGGACTGTGTCTGATTGGCGTACCGTTATGTTCATAGATAAGTCCAGATTTGCCCTACAACCCGATGTTAAGCGTGTAAGGGTCTAGAGGGAACAAGGCACACGTAATTAGCCCCAGAACATCACGCATTCCGCGGTGGAATCCGCCATCATGGTCTGGGGTCATGGATTTCATTGGGATATTGCACTGATCTGCCCATCTTCAAGCGAGGATATGTGACGGCTGTACAGTATCGAAATGAAGTCTTAGACCGCATTGTGAAACTGTACACTGGTGCTTCTTTCGTTTTAAGGGACGATTATGCGCGTTCCTATATAGAGAAAGAGCCCACGACGGCCAGGCCTTCGTTATTGAATAAAAGCTGAAAGTTCTTCTGTGCGTGTCCCCTATACAGGTAAGAACGACCAGGGACTATAGAGTTTGGGTAGTGGTTACTTGGGCAGGTAACAGGTAGTAAAGGTGTATAAAATAGTACCTTAAATTCGTTAAAGTATAAAGCTCAATTTTTTTATATTTAATTAGGGATAACTTTAGAAATCTCGTCATCCATTGCCGGACACTTATGACAGTTGCTACCCCCTGCCAGACACCCCTAAATTTTAATAAATTATAATTATACTTTCGTTACAGTATAAAAGCTAAATTTTACATATGTTACTTGGGGACCTATGAAAATATGTTACCTCAATAGCCGTACAGTTTTAATGGTTTTTACACCTTGCCAGACACATTGAAAGTCCGCTGTAGGTGCGAGCGCGAGCGCTTATTCGATTGCGATCTTTAAAGATATCCAATAAAAAAATTATTTTATTACGTTCATAGCCATGTTATAAAAAGTAAAAAATTTAATTTTATTATTATAATATACAAAAAAAAAGCATTATTACATGTAAAAAAATATGTATTCGTTGTCGTCGATATTTTCATTTTCTTCGTCACTACTCGCCCAGTCGATGTCATGATCGTCTTCAATATCGCCTTCTTCGTCAGTTTCTGAAAAAAAATAAACAAGTTTATGCAATTATGAATAATTAAAAAATTATGTACAATAATTTGTCATAATAATTACATACCTGATTGAGTTTTGAGCGAATCACTAACATAACTTGGTAGTTGATCTCCTGAAAACCATTTGAATTGGTATTTGTCATTTTTCAAAACCCAGCCGTTATTGTCTGGTTGATATGTGGTTGGATTTTTCAGATGAGCATTATTCCAAATGCTACATACATAATTTGCTCGCAGAAATTGTTGCAATAGCTCGCTTTTGCAAGGTGGTAGATTGCTAGCGTCAAAATTTCGCAACTTCTTCCGGTCAAAAGCTTCGCTTACATCGGAGACTGTATACGAGTCGATGAATAATTGCAGTCTAGCGTCATCAACACCAATAACATTAGGGACATTGTAAACATTGCATATAAATCTCTGAATAATATTGAAGATGTTTCGTTGAAAATCTAAATTTTCAATTAATTCGCTTCGCTGTTGCCGAAGTTCTTGAAAGCTTCCTGGTACTCGGGATTTTTTTTTAATTTCTTGTATGGTATTGATTTTCCTTTTCTGAAAAACGCAGGGTTAAAATCACAACCTGTGATGGCATAAAATCCAGGTAAACTCTGACAAATTAACTGTCCCAACTCTGCATGTATTTTAGTTAGGTCCACATATCTTAAGTTATTGCCAGTACCCGTAAGCATCCGAACAACGGAATCACTTTTAAGATGATGCATGTTACCAAGCATTATAGACGCAATATCGGTATCAGCACTTCTTATTACTATTTCTGCTGGATAGTTGATGTTACATGCATGGTATACTATTTTCGTATCTGCTTCTTCGTGTGATGGGCATGACAACTCTTCATCAACCCTTGATATAACTTTGTTGGAATTATCAACAGTGAAAGAATGACATTTTCTGAAATTAATGTTTATAGTTTAGTTGCCAATAAATGGCACCACTTCATCAGTAGCCCAATGTGAAATAAAAAAATTAACCAGAGCCTCTTTAAAATTTAAATTTTTTAACTCTTTCGAGAAATCACTTGATCGAATTTGTTCAGGCCCAGTTATAGAGTACTCCAATTGCGCGGATTCTACCCATTGGGAAGGCTCGTAATCTTTGATCGATGGAGTAAAGTATTGACCAAAGATCACATCAATTCTCGATGCTTGAAATTGAGTAACCATTTGCAACAATTTTTTTGAAATATTTCCAAATATTTTTGGAACATTCTTCATTGTATGCAATAGGAAGAAACCGTCAATTATCATAACATCTATATGATGTGGTTGCTCATGCTGGACCTCTTTCTCTAGACATTTCATCAGAGCAGATTTATATGTCTTACAAATAGCGCCATCCAAATGGCCCATGGACAATGGCACTGAGGTAATTGGGTAAGACAAAATCTTTGAAATGTCTACCTTAAAATCCATTGAGATACCCAACATGCGTCCAAATAAATCTCTTTGGATTTTAATTTCTTGAATTTTACCACCTACTTGAACTTTCGTCTTCTTCTTATAATCGATAGAAAAATTGTCAAGGGAATTTTTTTCAATAGCGTTTTCAAATCTGGTAATATCTGAAAAACATTCGGAAACAAATGTTTTACGAAGATTATCTCCATTTTTTTCAATATTTAGTAGGAATGTCTCTACCGATAGCGATGCGTATTTACCAGATGAAATATTTATTAGTTGGTCTTTCGGTACTTCTGAACTGAAGGGATTAATAAATCGATCAAAAGTAGCGATAAATTGTCTCAATTGTTTGGAATTTTTCTGGATATTATGAAGATTTAAGTCTGTTGAAACATCTTGATAAGTTCGCAGTCCTAGTTCTAGATAAACTTGACTTATTATTGAGGACCTAACATCATGATTACGAGCCCACGGTTGACGGACCGAAATTGAATTGGTAAAGTGTAAAACACATGTGAGCCTTCTAGCAGCGTCTGCATTTATAGTTTGCTCTAACACCAGGTCAATTGGTTGTCTAGAAAATGGTTTGGTGGTCCGTTTGATACCAAAGCAACCTTGTTTAAATCCTTCGTATAAGTCAGGATGAGTTTCTGCAACTTTCTGCAAATTATCATAATATTTTACGGTCCACCGTGCATAATTTTGTTGGTTGCATATAAAAAATATATTTGTAGTTTTAGGCAATGTTGATATAAAAAGCTCAAAATCCCCCGTACGAATGCTCCGTGACAAGTCCAAGTAATGATGTATGAGATTTATGTAAATTAAGTAAAATTGTGAAGTTTTACCATGCTCACCATTGAGACATTGTTGCTTGAAAATATTGTAATTATTCATCAATTCTTTCCGTTCATCATTTTCAATGTTAAAAGACGATATTTCACAGTTTTGTAGTCTTTTCACTTCCTCTATCATATCATCCGTTAGTGTTGAGTTGTCATTTTGTAAAAATGATTCAAAATGTAGAACCTCCAATCCCAATGCTACCAAAGGATGCAATCTTTTGCAGCGGTTGAAGTGCTTTCCATCAAGAAACCCATTCACAGAACCACTTGCCAGCAAACTACTCTCAACCATAAAATTTGTTAACCCACAGTCACTAATTACTTTACCGACTGCTTTAAAATAAGCCATCATAATGTGAAACGGCCCGAGGTGTATGAATAAATTATCAAATTTGGGTTTTTCCGTAGACTGTATTTGAAATGCTACTTTAGCTATAGCAAGATCGTAGGTTACCTGGATGGAACGTTGATGTAAATCTTCAGCAATTTTTTTACTCTGTTCCATAGTTTCTAGCACTATAGATGTACTAGTTGGTGATGCATTGATTGGGGTTAAATAAGAAATAAGTTGTTGTGAGTCAGCATTGTTACAAATCCGACTGTTGAAACCAACCCACATAGGAACGTTAGGTAACTGCAAAACGTGACTGATCATCCATATATTGTCGATTTCGGTGTATAGCTGCGAGTTTTTAGAGTGTATAATTTCTGTATTATCAATTGTTGATTGTAGTTCACTTGTCATTTTCGGTTTTTTAGGATACGGAATCTCTTCTGTAGATATGGCTTCAAAAGTTCTTCTTTTTACCGTTGCATGTGGTAAATTATTTTCATTATCTGTAATCGGCGCTTCAGACATGTTAAGTTCTTCGGGCATCTCAGATTCTTCGGTTATATTGGCCTCAATGTTCTGGTATATAATTCCTAAGGTGTCATGTAGAGTATCCTTTCCGTTTGTAGTTTCCACAAAACGATCGAAATTATCATATGCCACACCAGTAAAAAGTTCAGGATTTCTTTTAATCGTTTCTGGGTATAAACTGGATTGTTCAAAAGAAGTATACGTTGTGTCAGTCTCTAGTTCCTCGATGCCCTGATAGCTAATACAATGGCCATATCGATTAATAATATCGATAATTTTACTACTGCTTGTTAAGCTCTTTAAAGTTATACCTAACATGATGTGCTTTGATGTTTTTACACGACCATTATGGACAGCATAGATTACGTCTTGAGAATAAGAACGCACTTGACGAGCACATTTCAGGCTTTTTTTCCGTTTTTATTACATTCACCTAGAAGAGTAAAGTAAAAGTCCAGTAATTGTGGTGGTATCGAAACTTCTCCTGACATTAAATGCTCTGTTGTTACATTTTTTATCGGTAACTTATTTTTTTCCATTTGCAGTATTAATTTTCTTAAAATTAATGCAGCTTTTTGTAAAGTATTTTCGGTTTGTAAGTTTTCAAATATTGTATCGTCTATTGTTTGTAAATATTTGGGTGCTATTATATTTTTATTACGAATAGTAAAAAATGTAATATCTTTAGAAAAAATTTTCAACATTTTTTCTTCGAGATGATGTGCAGTAAAAACAGAATTCCCTTCAAGAGAATTTTCTTCAAATATTCTTTCCAATACATCGGTGTACACTTCATGCAAATATACTAATAAATAACAGCGCCCTTCTTTAATTACGTCTTCCTCGATGATGCCACTTATTTCATTAAAAGCTAATTGTTGATATTCTCGATGAAAATGCCAATCACTTTTACTGGATGGTTTTTTAGAAGATGATATTTCATTATTGAAACTAATTCTACATTCTGTATATGATATGATATGTTTGGACCAGAAATTTTTTTTAATTTATTCAATAATTCTGCATACTCCTCTTGACCTTTGATGTTGGGTAGTACACTAGATTTGAATTGATTGGTATCAGCTTTATGAAGTGGAAGCATTCGTGAACGTTTTTTTTTTTTTTATGTTTCCTGTCACAAAACACACAAACAATTAGGTAGTCGATATTACTAGCTTCCTTCTCGGTTAGAATATTTCCACCCTGAGTTAAATCATTATCTTCAGTAAGATCTGGTTCAAAAATTTCAATATTTTCTTGAGAAGTTGTAGATTGAAGTCCTATTGATTCAGAAGTTAAACTTGATTACATTGTTACTGAAGATTCTGTAGAGGATGACTGTAAATGAGATGGTTATGTGGTCAACTTAGGTATCAACGACGAGGTTGTTGAGGTATTGTCTGTAGAAACACTGGCTGATTTTTATTTTTCACTGTTTTTTGTCAAATTTTCAGGTTCAGAAGTTAAGTATTTTTTCATAAGTCCTGTAAATGCTTTATAACATCCCCGGTGATAACCATTTTCTGTATACTCATCAGACAGAATAATGTCTTTATATTTAAGGTTATGCTTTTTTTTGATTTTCAAAACAGTTTGACATTTTTTTAAAGTTTCCTCCGAGAACAATATTATCTTACCATGACTTTTATTACACACGAAACAAATTAATGTGTCTCCCATGATAACACTTTTTACTAAAATTACACTTTTATTTCACAAAAAAACTGCACAAATATCAATGATAAAACGTAGTTGTAGCTACACATAATTCTTCAATACATCACTAAAACACAGATGATGCGCAGTGAAAGATCGCAGTCGACTAAGCGCCCTATCTCACCCGCACCCGCTAGAACGGTCGTTACCTCGCGCTCGCACCTACAGCGGACTTTCAATGTGTCTGGCAAGGTGTAAAAACCATTAAAACTGTCCGGCTATTGAGGTAACATTTTTTCATAGGTCCCCAAGTAACATATGTAAAATTTAGCTTTATACACTAACGAAAGTATAATTATAATTTATTAAAATTTAGGGGTGTCTGGCAGGGGGTAGCAACTGTCATAAGTGTCCGGCAATGGATGACGAGATTTCTAAAGTTATCCCTAATTAAATATAAAAAAATTGAGCTTTATACTTTAACGAATTTAAGGTACTATTTTATACACCTTTACTACCTGTTACCTGCCCAAGTAACCACTACCCAAACTCTATAGTCCCTGGTTGTTCTTACCTGTATAGGGGACACGCACAGAAGAACTTTCAGCTTTTATTGAATAACGAAGGTCTGGCCGTCGTGGGCTCTTAGGCTATAGAGCTTCCATCGTTTACGACCTTCTGAAGAGTGAGGGGATTGCGCGTATAGAATGGCCGGATTACTCGCCGGACCTTTATCCAATTGAAAATCTTTGGGATGTCCGTGCCGTGCTGTATGTTTCCACCACTCTCAGGGATTTAGAAACTGCCCTAAAGGAGAAATGGCGAATACTGGACTCTGCGGTTTTGCTTTGGGGTGCATACATGATTCAATTAATATCGGTTTTTGTTGTTTATTTTGAATTTAAACATAATTTTGTTAATGACGCAAACATGACTAGCATATGTAAAATAGGACATTTAAAAAAAAATATGGTCCGTTCATGAAACTTGGCAAAAACGTTTCATTTGTTATGAAAATTAACAACTAAAAGAGTCCATAAAAATATCTAGCGAAGAAGAGCGTTTATTTATTTATTTTTTTTGGCGGGGGGGGGGGATGCCAGGGGGTTTTATAACTGAAGAGTAACTTCCTCGCACTAGTGTGAAAAAGTACGTTCCCACACACCTCGTGCTCAAATTTTATATAGTTTTGGTATTGAAATGACATTTTTAGAAGAGATTCATTGACTGGAGTTGCCAACTTTAATTTATATGTGTTTTAAAGATATTTTTTGCTCGTCATTATAAAAAATACTGTATGCAACATGTGGGAAATCACTTTTTTAAACTCGGCAGATTAGCATTTTGCCGCATTTGAAAAAATATTACTTTCATAACTATAGCTGCATAAATAACTATACTCTGGTATATTCAATGCCGATTGATTAAATCACAAATAAATCAATACGAGGGATTATGTATAAACGCAAATGTTCCCACAGCTAAAGTTTATTACATCAAAGTTCATTATTTATTTTCAAAATGGCACGAGATTGTGTTAAAGCAATGTATAAATCTATAATAATAAAACAAGCTGTGTGTCTGTCTGTCTGTGGCTCTGTGGATCTATAGAAACCTACTTAAAATTGGAGTAGAACTCTGAAATTTTCAACGTAAGAAGTTTAGGCCTTCTAATTTTATGTATGTCAAGCAGAATGTTCAAATTTTAATTAGTTCTTTTTTTAATTAATATTTTAATTAATTTTTTTTTGCAAAATGACTTCAAATAGAGATACAGCTCTGAAATTTTCAACAGAAGTAGGTTTAGCTTTCTAATTGAACTTTTGAAAAACAGAATGTTAAATTTTCAATTAATTATTTTTTGGTTAATTTTCTTAATTAATTAACATGTATTTAATAAAATGATATCTAATAGAGCTACAGCTCAGAAATTTTTAACTAAAGTAGTTTTGGCCTTCTAATTGGACTTTTGATAAACAGAATTTTAAATTTTTATTTAGTTCTTTTTTAATAAATTAACAAATGTTTTACAAAATGATTTCTACTTGGGCTACAGTTCTGAAAATTTCAGCACAAGTAGTTTTGGCATTTCTAATTGAACTATTGACAAAAAGAATGTTAAAATTTTAATTTGTTTTTTGATTAATTTTTTTGATTAATAATTTCACAAAAAGCGACTTCTAATAGGCCTAGAGCTCTGAAAGTCTCAACATAAGTAGCTTTGGCCTTCAAATTTTGCTTTCCACAAACACGTGTTAAATTAATCTTAAAGGCATGTTGTATTATTGTATTAACAGGGATTTTTTTGTGTGTGTCTCGACAGGGGAGAGGCTTTTAATATTAAAGCTTTGCGTAGCAATTAGATTTTAGTTAGTGAAGCGAGCTTATGCTTACGCAACAATGAACCTTTCAGCGAGAGAAGCGAGCCTATTCTTGCATAGTAATGAACCTTTCAATGGGTGAAGTAAGCCTGTACTTATGTGTCAATGAACTTTTCAGCAAACGAAGGTAGCTTAATTTTGCGTAGCGATGAACCTTCCTGCGAGCGAAGCTCCAAAAACTGGGACCTATAGACCTATGACGGATTTTCGCAAAGCGAGGCCTACATCTAGCTAAAATATTGCATATGTTCAAATTTTGTAGCGAAGCATGGGTATTCAGCTAGTATATATATAAAGCTCGTGTACATATTTCATGAAATTTGAAATTGATATTAGTTATCCAAATCTAAAACTGAATCTTTTCCCTCTAAATTTTTTGGGAAATCTGCTGTGAATGCAGGATGTTAGGTATGTAACAGCCTTTTAGTAACTTAAATTTTGTTAGTTAAAAATAATAGACTGATAACGAAAATATACTAAACACACTGTGTATATTTGGTTTTAAATTAATTTATATTGCATACGTTCATAATTTATGGAATTCCTAACCTGAGCCTATGTGATTATATCAACAAATAGTTGCAACGGCCATTTGTCACTAGCAAGTGAAATATCTTTAATTAGTGCAATTTGGCACTGATTTTGGTTAAAATGTGCTTTAAGCTACCCAATTGGCGACTTTGCAAAATGACGTTAAGTTGAATTGACACTACTACCAGGGCGCATTTAAGCATACCTCACATTGATTCAAACCACTGAAGGAAGGAGAGTGCGCCATTGGCTGATCCGTTGCTTTCATGGAAGCCGCTAATTATCTGACAATGTTTACTTTGTTGGCCCAGATAATTAAACGCATGTTTTAAATCTTGAGTTTAGGAACTGATTTTAAAATTGCGAATGTTTTATAAATGATAATTTTACTCCTGATTAATGCTTTACTCCAATTGAATCTAATTAACTACTTTTAACAACAAAGTATAAATTTTGGATATTTATCAAGGAAAATTATGTAGCTGGATTATATTTTTAAAATAGATATTTTTTTTTTTTTTTTTTTTTTTTTTTTTGTAAACATTTAAACGTAAAAGAAAAATTCGGGTGACTCAGAAACTCGAATGCTATTTTTGAAATTATCAATTCTTATTATTTTGTTAATAGTCATTTGTTTGTTGCCATTATAAGGAAGAAACTAAAATATTTCTGAATAAATGACTGCATCAATGCGACGCATAAATTTTGTAGAGCATTTTTGTTATACATTTCTTAGGTAATTTTTCAAACTTATTTCTAAAAATATATTAAATAACCAGATTTCTGCTTAACCATGATATTTTCATAGTATGTTTTTTAAATGATATATAGTCACATTTAGGTTGTCAGTGTTCAAATGAAATAGTTTACGCAAAATTCAACATGTTCACTTTTAAAATTCTGAAAATCACTAAAGAGGCATGCGTTTAGGTTGTACAAGTATTTTTAATTATACTGGACAGAGTACAGACAAGACGATCACATATTCAGAGAGTTCCTCACACAGAGCATTGTCATCGGCAAACAGCCATTGCTTATGACGCATCACTGCACAGGTCATGACTATCAGATCAGATTAAGATTTGGCGTCAAAAGAGAGAACGAACCACAGCCACTCAGATCTCATATTAATTCGCACAAAATATAGTTCGCACGCCCCAATACCAATACTTAACAGTAAACAACTTTCAATTCGCTAAAAAGCCTGCTAAGTGTTCAATCTTGAAAATAATGATTTCAGTAAGTAATATGTAGCTGACACATCATGTCAACACGTTGGGCAGTCCAGTTTTGTTCTTGGAATTAAGAGAACGTCAATTAATTGTAAATTTTCTCCTCAGTTGTCAAAAATGTCAAGTTTCTTTTTGAAAAGACAGTAATGTCTTTCGCTTTAAGTAAACTTTTAATTAGCATGTAATTTTTTTTTTTTTTTTTTTTTTTTTTTAAGGACTATTGCATTAAAAATCAACAAGCACATATAGTTTACTTTTCTGAAAATTTCTTTTGTTTGAAATGTCTTTTGTTTATATCATTGGTGTAGAATTAATTTCAACCATTTCAATTATTACTAACTTCTAAATATTTAATGTTTACCAAGAAAAATCACAAAGTTGAGTACTTAAGAATTATATTTGTCATTTATTGACTATTTAGCATTGACGCCTTTCCCACTCGAAAAGGCTGTGAGGTCACGTGCATTCTTGCATAGGTTAGAAACAGTCCGTAAAAATGAATCTGGCCTAATTCTAGTAGGAATAATGTTTTCCCTATCAATTATAACAATAAAGATGAGAAAAAATGTCGAAAATATAACCCATAAAAATGTTTTTAATATAAATCCTTTTAATACATTACCAATTTTTATATTTATTAACAAAACGCCGTTTCTGTTGCCAGCGTGTACTTGGTGTTGGTATCTAATTTTAAATATTAAAAACATATCTATTGGCAAAATATGCGTTAAACTATTTTTCAAAATTTATTAATTAAAAATTAATGTTAATTTAGGCACTCACATCCAAATATCTTTTATTTAATCTGATTAAAACAATTTTACTACTTATTTATTTTCTAAAACAATTTTGGCAACAGGAAATAGTTTTTTAAATGGTAGGTTAAATGCTATTTCAGTGCGATTGGATGACGGCATGTTGGTTTATTCGTATTTCGTAAAAGCTACTTTTTAGTGACAGGGACAGCCCCAAAGATTTGATAGAATGCACTGTCATCGACATCGAATCTATTTGCCAAGTTTGAGCCCGATTGGATGACGGCAAGGAGGTTAATTAGGCCTCCGCAGATTTTCCCACCATCGACTAACATACTCATAAAATCGAAGTTGGTATAAAGGATTTAAAAAAGAAGTTTCTTCTAATACCTAATAGGTCGTTTTTTCTAAACTTAACGATGTAGAAAAAAAAATTTAAAATAATAATAAAGACAGTATGTTAAAATTTGTTAATTTAAAACCAATGTGCAATTTTTGTTTGTAGAATAAAACCCCTTTGAGGCTACACTTTAGACTGTTGAGTAATTACTGCTGTTATGGAAAATCAACAAAACGATCACCCACAAAATGACCGTCAAAACCAACGTCGGAGTACAAAAAGAGATAGAGTAAGACAGCTGCCAATGACCGAAGCAGAATTGATGGATACCGAGTGTTGCATTTATTTAGAGACAGCGGCAGAGTTTAAAAGGAGAAAGGCGCTTGTCATAAAGACGAACTGTGCTCATTTTTATTGTTATCGTTGCCTGAAAAGGTGGAAGAAGATTCGAAGAGTTTGCTCTGCTTGCACCAGAAGGTTCCCCGCAAAAGAACGTTTCCGCCCAAATCTTATTGTATGAATGTTTTAATTATATTTTAATGTACAGACCAAATTCTATGAAAAATTTATTTATCTGATTGATTAAAAATTGTATGAGAATTCAGTTAGTCACAAAAAAGTTAAGTATTGTGTAGCTATCTCTGCTATGAATACTCTAATTGTATCTTTGAACTTATATGAGATAAATATGCATTCCATTGACTCATGTCATATTTGCTGCAGTCCGAGTGTTTCATTATTTTTGTCCACACCCTGTGCGTATTATATGCTGAGTTGCAAAATTTGATATTCAAAATCTTGGCGGAAAATCCGTCACCTTGGAAAATGGCGGCCAAACATTAATTCTTTCAAAATATATTATGAATACGTGTATAACTATTAGTGTGAAAAATCGTATTACCTTCAATTACACTTAATACTGGTCACTGGAATTAAGATGAAGTCCTAATAAGGATCATTCCCTTTATTAGCTATGTTACAATCTTCTAGCCCAGTGTATTTAGAAACTACTTTGTACAAAACCTAGAAATGTGGTGAGAAGGTACGAAAATGATTTCTCAATGAAATGACATTAAATAAAAATTAAAAAAGAGTGTGTATTATTTTTTATTTGAAATCCTTACGTCAATGCATATGCAATAACTCCACCTGGTTTTGTATTTTGCTGTTTTAATTTTCATTTATAATCGATAGTATATGAAAACAATTTATTTTATTTCATTAGGTGGTTTTTTGTGTACCTACTCACCAAATGTCAAGGTTTTATAGAAAATGGTTTCTAAATGTACTGGGCTTGAAGATTGTAACATAGCGAGTATAGGGAATGATCCTAACTAGGACATCCTCTTCAATTTGCCATTGATTGGTGTATTTTTGGCGATAATTATTATGTTAAAAAAATAGTCTATAGATTATTCTTAATTAGGTTATGAAGTCCTTTTTATGTAATTGTAGTTTTTGCAATGCTTTAAATTCCCGTCAGATATTAATTAATATGTTGTATACTTTATTTTAAGAGTATATATTTGGACCCGTTACTGAATTATTACACCAACATATTACTCCTTTATTTTAAATAAAAAGTCGATAGTAAAATTGTAAATCTCAGAGGTAGTTTTTGAGTGCAAAAAAAGATATGTTAGATTAAATTAAGAAAAAAGCAACAATTGATTTTTTGAAAGAGGTTTTGCTTCCGACCTCTTTTGAGAACTTCATTCTGTTGGTATAACGTAAAGAACGTCACCTTTTACCAACATAAAACGAAAAAGTAAATGAAGAAAAAAGAATTTCATTTGTTCGAAGTGCGAGTATCCGAATTTGGAAGAAAGCCAACACCATCTTTATTGACATTCGAGTTTCAATCTATTAAGACCCGGAAGTGAACCTCAATAGAGAGAGCAAGCGACAGAAAGTCAATGTATAGTAGGAAACATATTACATTTGAATGTCTCATTGGAAATCTCCCCCCTCCCCCCCTACTTGTACAAAACAATTTGAATCCCGATCTAAAATCGCAAATTGAAATTTTTATTTTGAATCTGAAACCTCTCATGTCTTTACTTTAAAAGGGTCAAAAGTAAAATAATAATAATAAAAATACGATTTCTTCTACTTTTTTAGTGTGAGATGACATTATAAATCATAAAATCTATCTATATAAAACTGAGTTGTCTATACGTCTGAACCTTATATAACCAACCACAAACAGCGTAAATTTGTATGGGAGTGGAACTTAAATTTAAAAAATAAACTAAGTATGCATACATTCTTAAGCGAGTCACAACCGAGAGTTGTAATCAGAGGTTGGCCATTTTTTATATCACTGTGTTTGTGGCTGAAAATTTTCACCATGTTTATGATTTTTTTATTGCAAGAAAGTTTTTTGTGTTTTTGATGTTGGTGGTTTTTTCTACTTTTCAAAAGTGTTTTTTTGGGGGATAGATAATTAAACATTCATTCCCTCTCAATAGCAAAAGTAATGCTTTAAATAGTTAAGATAAACCCCAATAATATAAAATATAGCTCAGCATTTGATAAATCTTCTTTAAAATTAAATAAATTCTTTTAGCAAAATATATTAATATAAAACGCTTTAGTAACAAATTAATGTAATTCTTCATTAGGTAAATAAAGGCAAAAATTTAATCCTCTCCTAAACTTTATTAAAACAATGTATCCGATTAAATTTCACGAAGTTTTAAAATAACGTTATGCGGTCAAAAGTTGGGTTATTTACCTGTATTTACCTGATACACTTCCGCTTCCGGGTAAAAATCTACACCCCTTAACCGAGTGAATTACTTTTGAAACATTTCACTTAATTAAAATTTCACTGCAAAGTAATCTACCAAAATATTTACTTCAAACGCTTTCAAAACTAGAACACGAGAGAATTATAGTGATACCATTTGTTCCTTCTTGTATCTTTGAACAAAACGCGGAAGTAAATTACTTTGTTTCTAGTCTTATGAATTTTGATGGAAATCTGATAAAATAAATTGAAGTGTTAGGGGGCGTCATTGATGAGAAGTAATCAGGAAATGAAGTTTCAAGACGGGAAGCGAATATAGTCCACAAAAGCAAGTAGATAGATCTACAAAATTGAAGACTCATTAAAAGATGACAAGGTATGGGGTGTAAACTATTTAAATAATATTTATTTAAATAATATCTCTCAAACCCTAAATTAAATAGACATTGATGTACCCTACTTAGTGTAATTATTACTTTATAAAATTCAAATAACTGGTGGTATATTCCGCTCAACTATCCTGTAATTATTTTAGGGTCAATAACCTTTGGAAAAATTAATTACCGAGAAAATATTGATAAAGTTAAAAAACGAATTCAAAGAGGATTAATTGTTTGTTATCAAAGGCATTAGGGAATCGTAAGCAAACCATTCACAGTCTTTAGTTAGTGCTAATGCTGCATTAATCATACGAAAATAAACTCTGTATGTTGCGACGGCGGAATATTTATTTAATTAAATAAGTATAATTATTAAAGTAAACCTCGCTCGCGTAAATACAGATGTCGCTTAATTTAACTCACTGTGCGTGGGATTGTTAAGACTTGAAAGCAGAATGGTTGTTATAATGCTGAAATGTGAATAAACTGTTCCTTTTTAATGACTTAACTTCTGGAGGTAGGGGAAATTGTTGGTTGTTATGTTTTGTAATTATAACTAATATATCCAAGTGCTGGATTAAAATGTAAATAAGCGAATTTTTTGTTAAAGAGTCTGCACACTGTTAATAAACTATTTTATTCTGAGGTTGTCTTAAAATCGTGACATTCATAGTAAATAATAACGCTAATTTTCTTCACTCTGATGTTTCTTTGTAAGTAATTTGGTTCACCGTCATGAATGGGTAGAGTTTGCTTGAGAGTAGAAAATTAAGGAAGAAATTAAGAAACAGTAAATTATCTGCCACAATAATACTACGTATTCGTGTAATAAATGTTAAAGTGGATGAGAATGGTTCATTTCCTCCCCTTTTTTGAGAGAAAATATAATTAAATTAAAGTTGGACAAATTACAAAACAAAGTTAACTTTTGTGAATAACATTTCGCAATAAAATGTGCATTATTAAGTGAATCACAAATCATAACAAATAATACAATTTTTTCAATCCGGTCACTGCTATCAGAGAATTTAAATACTACATATTCTTGGGTTAGAATACAATTGAATTGATCATAACTTTGAAATTTTACATATCGATTTAAAATTACAAAAACTGCATAACAGTACAATTAACATTTAAATATGATGTTTAGTTTCTTTCATGTATTAATTGATTATAATAGATGATACTGAATTTAGATTTTAAAAACCACAAAAGTTCTTCAACTATGTATTACTAAGTTGGGGGTTTGGAGCTTAATAAGTAATGTACTTTTTATGAAATCATGCTTATTAGAAAATGCATGGGAGGTTGGTAAATTTTATTAAATGTTGGATTTTTACCATGAATATGTCTAGACTATGTCAGATGCGAAATGATCAGAATATTTTTTTTTATTTCAATTATTTATTTTAAAATTTCCTTTTTTTTTTGCTTGTACCATGAAAAAATTGGGCAATGAAATTTAAAAGTTCTCAAATTACAATTACTTCTTTTAAACAATACTTTAAAATGAAAACCTGAATATATTAATAATATATATAAATTAATATTTTCGTAAATATGAATTAATATATTAGTATTATAAATAAACTATTAGTTCAAGTTAGACATCTTATACTGGAATTCAAATTGGAGTACTTTTACGGACATGTGCTCATTCAAAAACTTCCTGAAAAATATTTCCTTCAAAATTCTTAACCATGTTGTAATCAAGTTTTCTTGTCATGTTGTAATTCTCAATCATGTACATTAAGTACATCTTGTTCCAAGAAAAATCTGTCACAAGCAATTATAAACATAAATATCATTTTAAACAATACTGACACTAGACATTTTTTTTAACCTTTTAGTATAATAATGTGTCAGTTTTGTTAAAGCAAAACATAATTTTTGTTTTTCCTCATTATTTTTCAATAACTGAAATCGTTGCTCAAAACTAAACAATGTAAAATGAAAGAAGAAGATACCCAAATAGAACTGCACATTTTTGTTAAGAAAAAACATGATTTTACCCTCTTATCTTCAATTAGAATTTTCCCCAAGCAAATTCTTTTATAGTTTAACATTAAAATAGTTGTTTACTATATTTGTAGGAAACAGAATATATCATTTCATTGAAGAACTTCTTTCTCATATCAACATCCATCAACTATTTAATTGATCAAAGAGACTTACTTTCACTTCCACTGTCTCTCTTTTTACTGGATGATCCTGGACTCCTTTTGGCACGAGACTTTCCTGGCGAGACCTTGGACGAACCATGTGCATCAACTGAAAGATCAAAATGGCTAGTTGTAATTGTATTCACACAGTGTAACTTGCTAGTTGATTCCAATTGTCAACATTTACTTACGAGTTTTTATTGCGACATTTTCTTCAAATCTATTTTTAATTAGTATATTTTATTTTCTGATGTGATTAGTATTTCCATTTATTATGTTCTAAGACTGGATAATTTTCATTAAAATATGAAGGCCTAAATTAATAGTAGTTAAAATAGTTAATACAAATCAATGTATTTTATTTTATGTGTTTATAGATTATAAATTCTGTATCATACTGATACTCCATGGCTACACTTCTTTATCTAGTTAATGTTTTTTAACAACATATGTATATTCAAGGAAAATATATTTTTACATTGATTGCACAAAGTAGTCTTTAACTCCCCGATAAATAACTTTAACAATAGTTGGTTTTGTATGTATGACCAAACATTTAAAAGGGTATCAGAAAGTAAAAAATCAGAAAAGAAAAAGAAAAAGAAAAAAAAGGAAAAAAAAAATCGAAATTTATATTTTTGCCTTTTTAAAAGTCAAAATTCTTGTTCTTTCAAACGCGGTCTTAAAGGTTTTTATACGAAATCTAAAAGTATTTTATATAAATTTTCTTATGGCAACTCTGAAATTTCAAACTGACATCGTCAGGTTGCTTTTGTGTTTAATATGTTCATTTTGATTAATTGCATATTAAGCCGCTTTGGTATTGATTTGCAAGTTACGATGTCATCATTCATGACTTTGCCTTATCGCGATCATTTTGAATTGGACCTAAAACACTATCGCTATTTAATATCTAATTCTACAGTTAGTTAACTAATGTATGAATATTAATGCTCTAATATTGCGCAAAACATAATCATAGAATTATGTTTATTTTTTTATTCTACTTCAAAGAGGATAAATGTAGATTTACGTTTTTGGCTGCAGATTTTGTTATTTGTCGTTATAACTTATTAGCAAGCATCTGCAGGTCCAGACTGATGATACGAATTTTTGAGGACTTATAAAACCCTTTATAAACCCCCTTGGATAGCAATTTCCTGTAAACATAATTGGATATTTTTTACGGTTTTGTATATATATCAGAATGAAGTATATTTATTCACTCGATGATCCTTTTCTCAACAATTGTTATACTTAAAGCCAATAAAACATTTACAGTTTAATTTTCGCACATGTAAGTCTATTAAAAAATGTGTTTTTGTATATAAACAAGAATTGATTTTTCATAATTATCTACTTTAGTAAATCCTGAAATGTTCCGCAATTTTACAAACACCCAAAGTTATATTTGTACCTACTTTAGTTCCTGAGGAAAAGTACGTCAAAGATAGACTAATTTAACATAGGAAGATAGGACTCTCTGCAACTATCAGGGTCCTCTTTTAGAAACATTAAAATTCGTAATTTAAAAGAGAAGTACTATAATATAAAATATCGTATTTAAATGGAGACAACTGTTATTAGACATCCTTTCTTACAAATGTAATTTTAGACAAACTGAATCTTGTTGTTGTTATATTTAAATGAATTTTATTTTTGTTACATTATTATAAGTAGAAAATTATGCATATATCATACATTTATTCAAGGGGTCCATATTAAACTTATTCATACATTCAAGTTCAATTTAAATATTACTTCTTCTGTTGCCTCTAAAATTGTTTCTAGAATGTATGACATAGGTAGCCAAATCACATATCTAAAAAGCAACTGCCCAACATATGTGGCCTCATTTAAAAGAGAACATGTAAAAATAACTTGCCCGAGAAAACCCGAACTTCACACCTCTGACAGACTTAAAATTTGGGTTAAAGATATAGGGCAAACATATGACCACTGCTTTTGTGTGTAAGAAAATTTTAAATCATTTTCTTCCTACTACATTTTGCACTCATTTTCTAAATAATATTTGTATAAGCAAATATTATTTTGTTTTACTTAAAGACAAATTTAGTTTTAAAATATAAACCTCTTTGGTATCAAGATTTTCAGTGACCCATTCATCTTATATAATTGCAGTTGCATATATAGAATTTTTATTTCAAGATATATCGCTTTGTGAAATATATTTTAGCTGTGGAGGTACTGTGTAAATTACAGTATTTTATGAGCATGTAAAATTAATTTCATCAAAAAAGTAAATATAACAGTTAAAATCATAATGAACAAGATGTCGCTTTTCTGTTCAGATTTATTGTTTAATGGACAATTCCGGCATTTCTTTTATTATTATTATTATTTTTATTCATTTCTAAATGTTTCTAAAATGCCCTAAACACTAACATTTCTGCTCACTGCGCCTTTTCTCTTTTTATTATTTTTATTTTGCTACCTAAGTTCGCTGTTAGATTTTGGCGGGAAAAAAGACACATTAGGCTTAAATTGAATGTGACGTCAATTTTCATCTAAAACAACTTGGCTTGAAACGCAGCAGCGGAAACCAGTTCTGCTAGTTTCTAGAAAATCACACCAACCGGCAATTGTCCGCCAAACACACACCACCTATTTAGCAGAAACCTCACGATAACCATAGAGAACGTAACGGAAGGATGCCGTGACGTCACAGCAATAACGTAGAGTTTCGATCCGACTCCGATCGGTCTGGGTTTTGGGGCGTTTTCTTTTCTTAATATTTAAATAACTAATTTTTAAAGAACTCTTTTTTTTTTTTTTTTAATATTTGGAATCAGGAAGAAATTCTTAATAAATATAAACTAATTTCACTCGTTTTTAACAAATGCGGAAATTGTCCATTCCAAAAGAAAAATTTACTTCCATGGATGTTTTGTCACTTATCATGGGAACCTTACTTTTCTGTAATCCAAACCCATTGCACTAAATCCAATTTTTTAGTAGTGATATAGTTAAGGATTACAATAAATTTCATGCATGATTCGACATTTATCAAAAAGGGCAAAATCGTTATCCAACATTAAAGAAAACTTTAACCAATTTCATTATTAATTCAAAATGTAGGCATAAACTATCGAGCCATTGTATTGAAATATTGCAATAACCAGTGTAGGTTGACTGTTAACACCTGCCTTGAATTGAGTTGTACTAATTCAATTGCTCTATTCCAACATGCTTTCTTTTCATGCCCTCATTCACAAATCTGAGAATATTTCACCAAATCAGTAGTTATAAATAAAAACTATTAACGCTTGAACACTAGAAAATCAATCATCAAAAGCCCCACATGTTATTCAATGCTATTCCAACTTTTCAAAAAAAAAAAAAATAATAATAATAATAATAATAATAATAATAAAAAAATAACATCTGGTTCCACTTCATCAACATTTATACCAATATAATAGGGGGAAAAAACTTAACAAATAATCTATTTTTCTTTTCCGTCATTTTATCCACCGCCAAATACATTTTAGATGGGCATTAGACCTCCAAGGGAAACTTTACTTCTCTCTCCAACGTATATGTCACTCAATCTCCACAATTAGCTTGCTCTCCATAAAATTAAGTCCTCGCACCGATTTCTCCACGCATTTAAATTAAACAGAACTTTTGATAAACGAGCGGGCCGCTTAAAACTGCATCACATTTTAATAACAAAAGCTGAATCGTAGGTTTTGACGGCAGTAATTTAAGATATGGTAATGGACTCAGGTCAGTCACACTGCAGTACTTCATTTTTCACCAGACCACCATTAATGTAGTCCCATTATTCGTCCGAGATTCCTTTAGGAATCATCTTAGCTTTCAGAATGTTATTTTTTTTCCTTTCTTGATTTATGGGAACAACTCAAACAGTCTTTGATTCAGATGATCAACAAATATTTTATCGATACCCTACAGTTAGGTACTAAAACTGGAGCAATGAAATAGTAAACGGGTTTGAGCTTTTCCGTGTGTGTGATCGTCTCTGCTTTTAGCTAAGACAACTTTATGGGGGTATGTGAATGGGGTTCTTATCTTTTGGTCGGTAGGTAGTAAAAGGTTTTATCTTTGAAGGGAGAATGAACGCAATCAATTGTACTTGAGAAAGGACATTATAATTTAAATAAAAGCGAAATAAAGTGGTTAGAAATAGTATTATAGTAATGAGGTTGTTGAGTAGTTTGAAAGGATAAACTATAAATTTTTGTTAATCTTTTCAGATGAATAATATTCATCAATAGGGAAATATCCCTTGAAAAAATGTAGTAACGTTACAAAGTATGCAGCATCTTGATATTATTTAGTTTATGCAAATTCGACACAGTCCTGCAGACATAGAGGCAATTCAACTTCTGCATATATTTGTACAACTAATGATTGCGATTCAACACCAGAGGAAAAGTAATAATAAAAACGAAATACCTTTCGGACGTGTTGTGCTTGCTGACACTCTACCTAGAACCACTCATTTAAGCACAGATAAGTTTATTTTAATAAATATAATAACTATCCAATAAGGTAGTTTTGTTGTAATAAAGAAGAAAATCTACGAATAAATTTGTGTTTCTTACTTCATATCTTGAGTGTTTATGTGTATTGTTAGTCCGCTGAACTGAACATCAGGATTTTTGGAAGGTCCAGAAAAAAGCAAGGAAGTCAACACTATCGCAAAGTCTCGGCCGATAAAGGGGTCATTTGGAATATATGATAGCGGGTTACTTTCAAAAGCCCGGGGATGCAGGGAACTTTTGGGTCAAGAAGGTCAGTTTGGTATGCAAAGGCAGGAGACTTGAAAGGGGGGCTTACATTCAGTATTTCGAGAGAGGGCGGAATCGAGCCAGAAGCCAGACATCGTAAATACTCGGGGGCTTTTCAATTTTAGGTGAAATTTACAAAGAGTGGCACCGGACTTGACAGTAACTTGACAGCAAACTGAGATTCAAAATTATTGAGGTCCAGGTGTCTTGGCAGCTGCAGGTAAGGGCATTTTAGATTTCTAGGCGACTCTTGGAATTGACGTCAGAAGGTCCGAGTCCGATCTCTGACGCTTGTGGATCAGAGGCGGGAGCTCCGTGATGTTAGGGTTCACGATTGGCTATAGTTCAAAACCAGAGATTTGAGCCTACGGATTCCAGGACTGGCTGGAAGGGAATTTTGACCCCGCCTTGGTCTTGATGTAAAAAGGGGGACACGAGAGCCCGAGGAAACATTCGGAGTTTTTCATTAAGTTTGAGAGTTGGGAGTTCCGGAAGTGAATTAGCGAACGCCGCAAGCCCTGCTGGATATTTAGTTTTTTTTTCCGAGGATGGCAGAATACGCCATGACGAGTATGGCCCCAGGTACCGTGATGTCAATAATTCACCTTAAATTTTAATCTCACAGCTTTCTGACTTTAACTTTTGAGTAATTTAACATTAAATATTAACCACAAAGTAGCGAGGGCAACTGAATCCTGACCAAATAATCAAAATATAATGTGTTTGGATATGTGTAAGCAGTACCCGATTTTTGGTGTTTTAATGTAAAATTGATAGGGTTGGTAATTTAAGATCGACTTCATAAAGTAGATTCAATGTTTAATTGGTAAAAGAGAAGCGATGATTAATGGTTAAACGTAATATTCTATTCTGTAAAGTAAACCTAGTATTTAATAAATTTGTTTGTTATTACTTTAATTATGTTTATTGAACGGCTCTTTCCAACCACACTCATCAAAGGAGTTCCAATATGCGATATTTCGGCTGATTTAATTACTAAACATTTCACCATTTAAGGAGTTTTTAATCATATTTATGTAAGAACCTGAGGACTGTCTGCAGTTTAACTAACTCTACTGCAGCAGACCAGTATGTATTACTAATTGAAACATTAATATCATAAATTTTGGAACAGAACTTTTCCCAAGCATACTTACGTAAGTCAAATAAAAAATATTTTCCTCAATAATAATATCTATCCTACTATTCTTATCAAGACCTTCAAACTGATAAATGTTACATGTTAGTAATTTTTATAGTTTAAATTAAAGATTTGTAAAAAGATTTACATTTGTTATTTTAATTCTTATAATTGAAGGCTGATAGGGAAATGTTTCAACGAGACCTTTAATTTTATATATCTCACGAAGGTGGGATAATTGTAGTTTTGGCGGTGAATTTGGACCCTTTGTTTGTTTTTCTCTATTTCATCGTTGTGTAGAGAAAAAAAAAGTGAATAAATGTTTAATCTTTTAGATCCGAGCTTGTGTACTGAGTTTATCAATGAAACATATCCACTATGGACCTGATGTATGTAAAGAACGTAAACTAGTTCATACTATACGATACATTTTTAATACATGGCATAGCTAGTATTCCCCCACCCCCCTAAAACTTTTAAACAATTTCGTCTGCAGAAATTGAAACTAGATAGGTCAACTTTTTTTAAAACTCTAAGTTACTTCGGCAACTCATTTGTGGTAATGTTTAACACTGGTCAATATTAGGAATTCTTGCTTTATAATAATTAGCACAAATAAAATTTTTAATATTAATTCATGAAAAATATTTAATATCGTATTTTTACTATGAAGGGAAAAAATATTTTACAATATTTAATAAAACTTATTTGACAACTTTCTACAGCATTGTTAGTTGCGCTTTCTTCAAAATATTTAAACACAATGTTTCACACACATTGTTATGTAAATAAAAATTCATGGTTAAAAACTTCTGCAATAAAGTTGTAAAACAATTACGCGCATTAAGGAATAACATCACCACACGTAAGAATTCTCAAGAAATTTTTCGAAGTTTCCGACACATGAAGGTAATAAATATTACGTAACGAAAAATTTATTTATAGTACAACTTTTCTTATTTTTTTTACTTTTTTTATTTATGGTTTTAAGTCTTTTTAAAAACGTTTAATAGATTTATAAATGCGTATTATTTATAATTTATCAAAACTCTTTCTAAACAGTCCTTATAAATTAAGTTTTTAATAAATATTCCTAAATCTAAACATATGACGTAAGTTCCAAACCTTTTAGGCATAATACCTTTCCAGTTCACAAGCCAACCAGAAAAGCAGTTGACCAAGAGCAATAACCTTTTCGCAGACTTCAATATCTATTTCTTTCAAGTCTGAAACAGCATCTTGTAAGATTTCACACGTACTAGAAATGATCAAGTGAAGACAGTTCTTTGTAGATGGACATTTTCATTCGATTTTTATCAGCAACTTGAAGGTATTGGATAGGACAGTGAACTGAAAGTAACCATGGTTACAAAATTAGGATTCCACTTCTTATCTAACCTCCATAGTCCTACACAGTTTATTTAGTATTAATGGTAACTAAATATAGAACTTATGTGGATATATCTTTCGCAAAATTATTTTATGGCTTAACTAAACCAAAAGGCAAATTGATGAACTTCATCCTTTTTATTATAGTAACGCTTATTTGAGGTTTAAACAATTTTGATAGCATCTTTCAAAACACATTTTCTGGTTTTTGAAAGACATACCCTTAGCTTAAATATATAAGAAAAAGGCACGTGCAAATCCTTCTCCTAAAATAGTTCAGTTTTTGTAGAATATTGGACTATTTCAGAACAAACTTAAAAGAAATGGCCAAAATCGAAGGATACTGTAATTAATATTCATAACTTAAGAGTAATTTAAACTTCATAATTGTTATTTTTGTGTCTTTTTTTTTTACCAAAATCAGGTCAAATACTGTAGTAGAATTTATATTTTGTGAATATATTGCAAAGAAGTTTATATTGGTCTTATTGGTTGGCTTGTACGCTCAACGACCTATTTTAACGGCTAATAAGGCCAGGACCTACAACTTAACGTGGATTCCGAATCACAATGAAATCCATGCTTAACGCAAGATTCGAATCAGGCATCTTTGGTATGCGAATCCAGAGCAATACGCAACCATCAGGTGGGAAAATTGGTCATATTGAAAGAGAAGTTTTAATTTTTTGCCACTCTGCGCATTCTTATCAATATGCCAGCATAACATAAACTTCAATAAATTATAATAACCCTGTATAACTTAAAAAAAAAAAAAAATCTCAAATTTTATTGGAATATACGCGAAGAAAGAGAAAATGGTACGATATAAGAAATAACTATTCCAAACTATTTTTCCCGCTTCCATTTACTATTCTTCCCTTTAACACGTGTATAGTCTGATCAAATTTCAGGTCATTGTGACCAGTGACTTTTTTGTACACCTTTTTGTAAGTTGAACTTCAATTACAATATCTCTGTATTTTTACTTTATTTAAAACTTATTCAATAATGGAATGGATTCAATATGACAATATGATCTGCATATGGCTTGTTTTCAGGAACTTTGTTTCGTTGTTAAATTACGTTCGATTATGTTGAATTAAAATAAATCACCTTCACACACAAAAAATCACAAAAATTTATTACCTTTTATTACTACTAACAAATACATCAACACTAAAAATAATAAAAAAGTAAAATATTTATTTCATATGTAATGATTAATGATCGAGAGGAAAATACAAAAATTGCCATTTGAATCGAAGCATTATGTGGGCTTCTATTCAAACAATACTAATCGAGAGTTAGCAGGTTTGATTCTTGTAACTTGGAGCTTTTACTTATAACTCATTTACCAACAATTTAATTCGGTTATCAAGTTAGAATCTTTTCCTAATGGAAGTATTTTCTGTTTCTATTTCGAACTAATGATATCCAAAAGAAATTCCTGACACAATTTTAAATTTGCAAGTTTATATTTTAAGACGAAGTTATTTCTTTCTGTTACAAATATATTGTTAGGATGGTTAGGAGAAAAATAATTATTATGATGAAATGAAGAATGGTAAGATGAATTATTTTGATCGTTGTTTATATGCTTTACCAATTTAAGGACAATAAGGATAAAATGAATATTACATACAATTTAATATTTTCTTCGAACATAGAAAGCATACATGCCGAATTTGTATTTGAAACCAGCACATAACACGTTAAAATGTAGTGATAACTACTAATACCCGACATAAATTAACCAGAAAAAACAATGAGAAGCATTAGCGGACCCATTCTGTAGTATCATAACTTATTTATTTCATAACTTATTCAATAATTTCATAACTAATTCAATAATTTCTTATCTACTTCAATAATTTCATGACTAATTCAATAATTTCATAACTAATTCAATAATTTCATAATCGCACGGCATAATTTAATAAAATTCATTTAGTACTAAATTAAAATAATATTTTTTTGTGTATTTTGTAAAAATACAAAATAGGGTTTAGCCATGATAATTAAAATATGTATAATTTAAAGTAAGTTAATAATAATATTTGTTTAAAAAAGTTTAGCATTGATGCTTTCCAAATTAATATTGTTATTTCATTTATTTATTTTTTTAAATTTTTATCATGCTCTCCAAACAGAACATATATTTAAAAACCATATTATTTTACTAAATTCGAAACGGAGGAATTTATTTTATAAAAATATATAAATACCACAAAAAAAACATTAATAGAGTGATGTGAAAAACATGAAACAGAATTTAAAAAAACAACAACATTAGTATATTATCTTATAGATGCTATCCTGCAGAAAATTGGATCAACAATTAAATGTTTTGCAAAGATTAAATATAGCTACACAATGCCATTGTTGGAAATTGTTGGCTTTTTTAACTTCAGAAATATCATCCTCTCGCCAAACGGGAAAAAGAGGAAAACATAAATTGGAGAGGAAAAATCAAAGATTCGTTCCAAAATTAAATAAACTCGCAACAATGTTAATACAACGAGGTCCTTTTCAATGTGGAATAAAAAGAAGATAAAGAGGAATGCTGTTGTATTTGGAGCAACCTCAAGTCTTAAAAGGAGATAAAGAGAAAGAGGGAGAGAGAGCGAACAGTAGATTTATCTTGTTATATAAACGCTGGATGTGACCCAAGACTATTTTGTCTGCTTATGGATTTTGTGTGCATTATATTTATACTGAACAATTTTTAACTTTCTTTTCCAAATTGCTTGTTGTGAATATTTACTATCTTTAACATTTTGTCTATATGTCTATTGTATTGTGTCTTTTTATGCACTTGAAATAAACTTTATACTTGATAGATATGTTACTACATTGTTGTTATTATTATTCTTCAGATATACGACATTCCGATTGATTAGGTAGTCCTTCTGTTTGTGCGACAGTGTAGAGTCCAACTTTATGCCAAGTTAAATTTTGGATAAAAGCTACTTTTCAGTAGTCAAACCCCTTTAACGCGAAATCGATTAACAAAAAATCCCATTTAACGTAATGTAAAAGCAGTTAATTTATTCGTTTAACACGAAATTCGGTTAACGCGAACAATTTCAGCGGTCCCATCGACTTCGCACTACCGGGGTTTGACTGTATTTCTAAATGGACTTATTCAATCTTTAATGTTAGTGGGAAATAAAGAAAAACATTACAGAGATCAGTTGAAATGTTGATGTTTTTATTTTTGTTTCACCTACTTTCTAGGTCTGAATCTTTTTTTACTGTGCGTTACAACTGATATGACTAAATTCATCTGCGTTCATGTAATACGCTTTGACGAATCTGAGTTGGTTGGTTGTTTTCAGATTATCTGGCGCAGTCAGCAACACGAGGGCTATAATGCGCCGAAACATTCGTCATTAGACAAGCCAACATACATTTACAAACACCCATGCCTATCACGGTACTCGAATCCGCAACCTCGCGGTCTAGAAGCTAGCACGCTAACCACTATACCGTTTGGTCGGCCGAATCTGCGTTAGAAACGTATTGTGACGTTGACTGGTGTGAAGTTTAGCACATGATGGAAATGCTTTATTTAAGGTATACATATACGTTGAGAATCGCAAAAATTGACCGAAACAGGCATTTTTGTTTTTTCATTCTAAAATGTTCTCCAATTCATTATCATTAAAATGATACCAATAACTTTCTTATAGTTAAAATACTTTTTTAATTACATGCATTTTTGTAAAGGTCGACGTTTAAAACATATTGGAAAAAAGAAAATGTCGAAAACTTTGAACTCAATTTCTGGAGAACTGCTTTTCATTGTTGAGTGAATGTACTCCAACGGTGATATCTTAAGAGTTAATTAACTGATTTTTAAAATTTAAACTGTATAATTTAGATAACATTTCAGAGCACGGGCTCTACCTGTTTACAAAAAGTTTGGTAAAAAATAGATTTTTTTATGTATTTTAGAATATTTTTATTTTTGGAATTTTTTTATTTTTTCTAGTATTTTTTACGTTAAATGTTAAAATTTAAAAAATATTTAAGTTATGCATTATATTTTGCTTGGGCCCGTATATCAATAGCTTGTCTTTAATTTCCAGTAAGAAATTTGTTTTGAAATCAATTAGGTATTATTTTATCATCGTTGCAATTAGGCCTTAATTAGTGAATTAAAATTCAATTAATTAAATAAATATTTTATTTTTTTACTTTTTGTTACTGCAAATACATTACATTTTTTGCTCTTGTAATTCTCACAAAAATGTGACACGCTGGCATAAGAACTAAAAAAAAATAAAAAATTGTCCAACGTATATGTATATCTTAAAGAAGTCTATCATCATAGTACATCAAAGGGCCAACTTCTTTTAGAAGATGGGGCCACCGTTAGAGTTATTACTACAGCATCTTATAAGCTAACTTCCCACTGAAACCACTGATAGACTTCCAGTTTAGGGGATTGTAGATGCTCCCATAGCTCCCATAGCACTCACAGAAACGTTGATTTTTTAACATTTCTTTTTATTAAAATACCATAATCATTCTCTTAAGATATAATAATGTGTTTGAAATAGAGGAAATATAATAATACACTTATTTCTAATTAATATTCACACTGTAGTCTATGAGTCGAATGATTTCCCAGTAGCACAAATTTCAACACTGACCAATTCCGATGTGGACCGTTGTAGACTGGTCGTTGTTATGGATCTTGGCCAATCTCGGATTTTGGCGAATGCTGGATAAAATATACTGGATGATTTGAAATGTTGATTCAGAGTTTTAAAATTGAAATATGGTGCTATAAGAAAGGACGGAAGGGCAAATAAATGTTTTGTGATACTTTCGATATGTTTAATTTTTTTTAAATTGTGCATTTTGGAACGGTGCTTGAGGTTCGGCATGATTTGGCGTTTCTTCCCAGTAACTTTTAAGGTAACACAGCGGTATTGGCCGATGTCGTATACAGGGGGTATACGACCTTGATCAATATCGCTGCGTTACCTTAAAAGTTACAGGTTACACTGATATAAGTTTTATCTAGGGTTAAATGTGAAATATGAACATTTTAATTAATATTTTAAATTTCAAATAAATATTTACTTTGTCAATATTTGTAGAAAGGGTCATTACTCTTTTCTACAATATTCGATTCAATAGTGATTATCTCAGACTTTAATCTGTTTCTTTGTTTTTTACGTTGGAGATCTCAATCTTTGTGTGGAAAATAATATTAAATTTACAGTTTTTGTACAAATGTATATAACAAAATTCTAAGCATATATATAACAAAAACCATATAAACCAAAGATTTTTCTAATAATATCAATCATCCTTTATCTATCAAATAGGAGCAATAGTTCAATCTAAGAAATATAAAAAAAAAAAAAAATCGTTTGGTGTTCATGTGGCTTTATGAATGTTATTGTGGGGTAATGACGTATTGGTTAAGTGTTAAAGCTTTGATTTTTCTAGAAATTATATGAATTGACAATATTAAGTATTCCCTCTTTTTTATTTTCTCACATTTGGAAGAGTGTGAACTACGTGGTATAATTCAATATTTTTCTTTCAAATTATTTTTATATACTATATTAATTTTATATAAAAAAAAAAGACTACATTTATTATAGCATTTACAAAAATTAGATTTCCCGAAATCATACTTTCAAGAAAATTTAATATTTCAAATACTAGTTATAAGCAACATAGATCGAAATTGTTCAACAAAATCTAACGTTTTAATAAATAAAAGAATGCGGTATCGAATTAGAAGAGGGAAAAAAAAAAAAAAAGTGTAGAAAGCATGAAAAAATAGTTCAAAAATACGATTATTTAATAAACCAGTTGTTAAAAAAATAAATAAATCTCATAAAAATACGCTTGTATAAGTATCATTTTTATAACTTTTACATAAGCCTTTCGAGAGCAAAATGGCCTGTTTTGTCTATATCTTACGCCTGTGATGAGTTATGAATCAAATGAAAGATTGTGATAAGGAGATTTTTATAATAATTGTTTAATCCTTTTGAGAGCAAAATAGTAATTTTGTTTTATACCTTACTCAAATAATGCATGAGATTTGTGTGGCAAATGAAAGCTTATGATAAGGAGATTTTAAAAATAATACACTTGAGAGATGTTAAAAATTCATGTAACAGGATATCTCAGGATTTATCTTTGTTGTAAATGGCTTACATACACTTTAATTAAAATAAAAAATTAGCTTTTCAATTTTAGAAAAGGAAATGGACAGATTTCTCAGAAATATCAATAGGTGTTTATCTAACTTAACCACTTGCTTACGCTTTCAATGAAAATTTGCCTTTTCAACAAATATCTATATTTTCAAGTCAATAGATGATCAAGTAAAGAGCCATGTTCATGGACAAGGCACTTTATATGAATGATATTTCGTAAATGATCACCAAAACGTAACTTAATCTGTCACTGCAAAGCGCAAGATGTTTTTTTTCCAATCTTCTCGGAAATAAAACTGCAATTCAACGGATACTTTAAATTAGTATCAAATAACCAGGTAGCACAGCTGTATTGCCCAATGTCGGAAACAGGGATTCTGGGTAGATTAACCAGTCCATGCCGAAACTTGAGCATCATTCCAAATTACGCGATTAAAAAAATATTTGAAAACCATCACAAAACATACTTTTACCCTTCCGTCCTTTCTTACAACACTAAATTTCAACTCTAAAACTCTGCATTAACATTTCAGAACTTCCAGTATATTTTACCCAGCATTGGACGAGATTGGCCAAGATCCATAGCAATAGACAGTCTACAATGGTCCATATCGGGATTGGTCAGGACCTTGATATTGTAAAAACTAATCATATATTTTGTGTCAGAAGCTTTCCCATCTACAATTGTAAACTATTTTTAATATGTAAAGTTTCTTAATATTTTGCAAAAGCAAACCGTTCACCAACAGTAGTAAACCGTTTTTGCAAGAGGAAGTTTTTGTATAATATAGAGAAACTTTTCGCTTACAGGGGTGAACTGTTTTTATACAGAACAATTTCTGTGTAGTTTAAGGAAGAAAGTTGTATTTTATATGAAATTTACTGTATTTCTTACAAAAAGTTTCCATGTACTTTACGGGGGAAAATTGTAGTTTATATGGAATTGTACTCATTCAATATGGAAATTCGGTTTATTTTACGGGAGGATTTCTGTTTATTTTGCGAAAGGAAATTGTATTTTATACGGAATCACCGTATTTAATACGGAAAATTTTAGTTAATTTTACGGGAGAAAACTGTATTTTGTATGAAGTTACCGTATTTAGTACGGAAAGTTTCCGTTTATATTACGGGAGAAAACTGTATTTTGTATGGAATTAAAATAATTGCTACAAAAAGTTTCCGTTCATTTTACGGGGAAAAACCGTTGCAACCAGTCAAAAACCGTTTTTAATACAGAATGTTTCCGTATTTTTTTTCGGTTTTAGCCTGGCGACCCAGCTAGATTACGATTGGGTTCGTACCAAATCGTAAATTTAACGGGAATTTGGTTTTTTTGCAGTGCAGTGTCGAGCCGATATTGTCCAGCGGATTTGTGCTACTGGAATAAATACCACATGCCTATCACCACTCTAAGACAACCCCAATCTCCATCGCATCACGTCTCTTCAAGTAAACAAAACAAAATGTCATCAGTGTGACCCAATCCTCGAATTGGTCAGATATGTCACTCACTATGTAAATACTGCCAAAAAGAAAACAAGAAACAAAACTCAAGTGAGTTTGCCGTCACTGATCAATTACGTGCCTTTTTCTTTGAGAAAGAGAAGACAGACACAATATAGTAAAGAGGAGAAGGGGGGGGGGGGGGCGTAAAGATTGATGTCGGGCTCATTAACCTAAATTTAAGGCTCAATCTCTTCCGGTCTTGGTGAAGTCTTAAGGGGTCTCCAGCAAATTCTTAGTCTTTAGTGAAACACTTCCGCGCTCGTTACGCTTTCGGTAATAACGATTAGAAAAATAGTTTAGGATACGAAGGGATTAAAGGGGTAAATTGTTTTAAAATAAGAAATTGGTCATTGAACCACCGAGTGTGATACACGTGCCAGAAAATGCATATTTTATGTATTTATGTACCTTGTTGGGAAAACAAATCCCGTAAATTATTGTTATAAATTTTGTTCCGTCATGTAATTCAAATGGGTTTATTGATCTTTACAATATTTATTATGATATACAGTCAAATCGCTTAGCACGAAATCGCGTTTAACACAAAGTAAAAGGAGTTCTTCGTACGATGAAGCTTAAACTTAATGATAATTTATTCGTTTCACACGAAATTTTACGTAATGAAATCTAGGTTAAGACGAAAAAGAAATTTGCATTTTAACCTCCTTTTATTAAACAAAATCTTGCAACGTTTACTAATGCAGTCGGACAATGCCTTATATGCTTTAAATAATTTAGAAGAGGTAGAAACATTAAACAAAAAAATTTTGTTAAAAATTAAAAGCAAAAATCAATAACAGACTTCTTTAAATAATAAGTTACTGATAAGTACATTTACTTTTTTTAGTTCCAAATGTACATTTTGTTAAACTATTGTATAAGCCTTGCAATCTAAATTTCTAAAAAAAAACAACAAAAAAAAACAAAAAAAAAAAAAAAAAAAAAAAAAAACAGAAGTATTAAATACACATATAACTAGTCATTTAAATCTGCATTAATTAGATGAAAAAGTTTTTAGACGATTAACATGCAATTCGGTTAATGCGAGAAAATTCGGCGGCCTCATCGTCTTCGCGTTAACGGGGTTTGACTGTAGTAGGAAAACTAAAAAAAAATTTCGTTATTTCCATTTTGTATATTTAATACATTTTTACTTCGAATACAGTAAATAGCTGTTTTTTTACTGTTACTAGAAATATTTGGATACTAGCACATAGAACTAAATTTAAATGTTGGTGGGTAGACTTGTTTGTCTACTAAAAATTACGAGATGAATTTCATGTTACACCTGGGAGCCATGACAAGTACTTATTCACCAAATTTCTTCAGACCTCTTAAACTAGAACTTTGACCTCAAAATGTGGTCCAAATAGTTTTTAACATTTCTACTCCAAAATTTCTTAATCCTAATATTTAGGAGGTACCATATTTTACCTTAATTCTAATATTAACGATTTTAGGAAATGAGACTGTTTCCTGTTAAACCAAGACTGTCATAATAGTTGAGCTGAATCTTAAAAAAATAAATAAATATTTTTCATACCATTAAGTAAAGTTACTGTGCATTGATTTAATTTTATGTCCAGAATAAAAAAATAATTATTGTTTGATCAATGTTAGCGGCGCATACAAGAAGCAAATCTAAGTTTAAAACTAATACAATGAGATATTTGCCCTCATCTCATATCCCATTTATTTTATTTATTTTCATGGTAGCTACCTGTACCACTTATTTATGAACTTAAATATAGCAGGTAAAACACGAACATCTCAAAAAATGTAACAGCGAAAAAAAAAAGCAATTAGAGTTTGATAAATGGATATGAATGAACACTTCCTATTCTGTAAAAATAGTTTATTGTTCATTTATAGCGTTTCTATGGTTTTTCCTACGTCATTAATGCATAAATACGTCATTTCTGAGTGTCTCGAATTAATTATAATATATATATATTGGGTTGTTTTTTTTCATGAAAAATAGATATATTTTCTTGTGTAAGATTTTACAAGTACAGCTAAATTGAGCGTTCTTTACACTGGTATAAATTTAATTTCACAAAAAAAATTTGTTAAGCAAAAAAAGTTATTGAAAGTTCACGGAAAATATCACATTAAATTAACTTGAAAAACTATAGGTTTTAATAAAAGAGTAATATTCGACATTTTACTTTACATGGTATTTTAACTATATAATTTCGTAAAATAAAATACAAAGTTAAAACACAAGAGTTTTTCAACTACACATTTATTATTTTTTATTGCTAAGATTGTAAGTAAAAAAAAAAACTTGAATGACTGTTGCTAATTTCGTTTGATCATTAAAAAGGGATAATTTGATATTAATATCCTGTTTATAACAAAAATTGTGCCTTTCAGTAAAAAAGTGGGAGGTTTTTGAATTTTAATTTATGAATTTGAACATTTTTTGGCAAGGAATTCTTTCTCAGGGGAAGCTGCTTCATATTTAAAATTGTACGGGAGAAAACCCAGCTCACTTCCACAAGGTAGAATGGCGATAAAAGCAATATAAAATTTGGCATTCATAACATGGTGCTAAATAGATGAAGAGAGTATGTATACAAAAGTACTCGTAAAATTTTTACTTGTTTACTCTTTTTTTACGTAACACTCCATTTTCATAAAAAAAATTTCTGTCATTTGGGCATTTTAAAGATATCGGGTAAATGTCAGAAGTTAGCCGGACACAAACATGCTACCATTTAAAAACTTGGATTTATATATATATATAAAAGTTAAATACCACTTTTAACCAATTAAACCTGTTCACTTGTGTTAAACCTATTACTAAAATTAAACCCATATGAAAAAAATTAAACCTATATACCCATCATTTGAGTATATAGGTTTCTAGACACAGAAACATCAAGCTGATGAGAGTCAAACCGACCCATACACATTTCAAACCATTATGCTCTAACTCATGGAACGGGGTCAAGTTTCACGAACTAAACATTTAAATCATTGGTACGGCAATTTAAATGAACTGCTTAATAGGTCTTCTTTTACCTGATGCACATGTTTCAAGAGCAGTGTTTCTCAAACTCTGGGTCGTGAACTAATTTTGGTGGGTCTGGGATAGTTTTTAAATGTGTGAAGTTTTTATATATGAAAATTGGAAATCATGAGAAATACCAAAACGGGGTTAAAGTTGAAAATGTTAATAAGCAACTGTATGGGTGGTTATTTTGTGCGACATAGCAGTATCAACACTAATTATTATTATTCTTTTTTTTTTTTTTTTTGGCAGTTTTTGAAACTTATGAACTAAAAAGCAATTCAAATGTAGTTGGATTGTGCACGCTCTTAAACCGTATAATGAGAGCAAATTTCTTTTAAGAATTTGTAATTTTTGTATTGATATTTTGTACATTTTAAGTAATTTAGATACTTTTTATTAATTTTTTAATTACAACTTGAATTTGTATGCTTTGTTTTTTGTATGGCTAATCAAAGGCAAAGTTGAAAACAATTCAAAACACTTGTTTAATCATGGGAAAGGCTTGTGTACTAGAAAAAAGGGGTCGCGGTTGATAAATTTTCTACAAATATGGATCCTAACCTTTGAAAATTAGGAAACCTTTATTCAAATCCATGTATTACCCAGAATTCCAGCTTGTTTCTTATTTTATTGTTTCAGGGTTTAGTGACTTTTTTTCCCATTGAACTGTCTACTTTCACTGTAACTAAAGTTACAGTGAAATTAATTCGAAACACAATATTGTTATAAATTACCAACTATGGTGTTGTATAGTACATATAAGTTACATTCTAACAGTGCTTTAACAAAATTCCAATCTTTGAACATGTTCTGTTCCTTTAATATTGCATTACTATATTTTATAGCTTAGCCTAAGTCTATTTTCACAATTTTCAAAAAGCTTAATTTTAATATTTTGTTAAAAATTGAAAACATAGCAAAAAATGTATTGCAATAAAAAATTATAGTCTCTTGGAACATATTTAAGAGGTACAACTTTAGCATAATTATATTTTTATTAATAACTTATGTTATTTAAAACATAAGAAACATGGCTTAGAAAGATTATTAATACCCAAAATTTACCGTTTCAAAATCTAAACTTTTTACGTTATTTCAAAATTAGAAAACTATTTCTCAAACCAATGTATTTCGGGTAGTTCCATCTATGATCAGGAGTACGAACTAATTCAGAGAGTTTAAAAGGGAATGATGTACAGCGCCATCTATGGTTTCTTTATGCGAATAAGAATTATTCAAATAATATCACAAAATGTGAAACACAGCGTTTAAAAATATAGCTCTTTAAATTAGTGTTAGTTTAGAGTTATATATTTAAGTCAAAGTTTATCTTTAATTTGTGCAGGAAACTTCACAATTACATGAACAAATAAGAAATAGAAGCACAAATGAGTTCATAAACTGAAAACAGGGAATGACTAGGGTTGTTCTAATAGAAGAAGTAATTTTCGAGAAATTAAGAAGTTTTATACCACTGAGTTGATTAGCAATTTATTTTCGAAATCGGATCTTAGGAGAAAGATTAAAGAACGAATAAAAGAGAAAAACTGATGCTCTAATGAAACTGTAAAGAAATAAATTTAAATACCAGAAATGAACAAGAAAATTTGTACCAATTATCGTAATGATAAAAAAAAAAAATAAAAAAAAAATAAAAAAAAATATTCGAAGACTTAATAAAGGTAATTAGAGTCAACTAATTTCACAGGGTGAAATCAAGATAAACACGCACCAAAGAATAAAAAATCACAGATGCATTAACGTCAACGCGGACATTTAATAGTTAAAGAAAGAAAAAAAAATAAAGTTTTAAAAATTAAAATTTCTTTTGTATACTACATACCTAGTTAACAGTTAAAAATGTAGGTGTTTTTATAAATTTATGATTATATATAATTTTTTAGCCTGTTTCTTTTGGTGCTGCCATCTATATTAGTAAAAATAACTTAACTATTGAAAAATGTAAAGTTATTTCTGTCTACAAAACATTTATCTGATTAATTTTTGTATTTGTTTTTTTCCAATGACCATTTTCATTTGGATATAATCACAGGATGTTTTAATTTAAAACTTCTACATTTCTTTAATTAAGAAAAACTAAATTTCACGTTCGCTTTAAGAGGTACTCCTAGTAAAAGGATCATTCCCTTGTACTTGCTATGTACCTTCTTACCCAATTCATTTAGAAACTACTTTGTAAAAAAACATTGAAATTTGGTGAGTAGGTACAAAAACAATCACTTAATAAAATGACATAAATTAAAAACTTGAAAATAGTGTCTAACATATTTTACTTTGTATTTGAAATCCTTACATCAATGCCTATGCAGTGGCTCCATTTGCAATAATCTTTGGCTTTTTTTAGTTTTCATTTATAAAATAAAATATATTAGACTATTTTCGAATTTTTAATATGTGTAATTTCAATTAAGTGATCATTTACGTACCTTCTCACCAAATTTTAAGGTTATATACAAGGTAGTTTGTAAATGAACTAGATCAAAGATTGTCACATAGAGTGTATAAGGAATGGTTTTTACTAGGAGTTGAATACGTCAAATATAACGATTTCTTAATTGAATTAATTGTGATTAAAAAGATTCCTTGAACTACCAATATGAGGATTTTGTTTGTATTAAATCAAATAATACACATTTTTAAAACTGACAATGTTTTTCAAAATAAAGTTCTGGGAAATATTCTTAGATACAATTAATATTTAAAATATAACTTTTTCTGAAAGAGTGAAGTTTTATCACAATTGGTAAATTGTCAATACACACGTATCGTAATTACTTCTCCCAAAAACACTGATATACTTTAATTTAAACGCTTTATTAAAAAATAAATTTTTGAATTTAAATACCAATTGAATAATTCAGTAAATAATATTAATTTACATTTTACAGTACTACTTTGGTAAAATATTTCAGTCATAGAGAATGTTTTAGCAAATGGGTAAATGTCTAAACCAATGTTATGCCAATAAAACGAAATGTTACGCTTCCATTACGTTATGACGCGAATAACCATTCTAATAAAAAAAAAAAGAGTAGCTATAATTAAAATAATATGTAAAAAAACATGTTAATATTTATGCATAGGATTTTTTCCTTCTTAAAATCCATCTATTTTTTACTATCAGTTACCCATATGTATACATAAGGTAATGAAAGTACAGGATTCGGTCAAAAATAAAAATTTCGATTTCTTTGCATTTCTCCACCTTTTGGAACAACCTGATTTCAAAAAAGTGATCTAAAAAATATTTTTGTCTGTGGTCAGTATAACTCCCGAACAAATTGACCTACAATGTTCAAATTTGGTGCGGGGGTTGGTGGTGGCCATAGGGCCTACCATTAATGTTTTCGTCAAAATCGTGCATGCGCAATTGCGCATAAGGTAGCTAACATTGAAAAAATCAAGTTTTTCAATGATTGCTTAAAAACGGATCAAACGATTTTGATCATCTTAAGGTGTTTTAAACATCCCCACCTCCGATATTTTCGTAAAAATGCTTCAGCGACGTAAAAAGTGTAAAAACGAATGCCTTCAAGCAGAGTTCTCTTTGCTTGAACATAGAACACCAACGATCGTGTTTTCTTCTCTCCTCAGTTTGATGTATAAGAAAGGATAATATAAGAATGATCGAAAAGTATATCGCCAAAAACACCATTTTGGAATTTTTTTTTTAAAGACCCACAAAGGAATTATAGCCAAACTGACCATTTTCTGTAAGCGAATGATGAAAATATAAAAACAATAAATGACACAAATTACACATGCGTAATAAAGTGTAATTGAAAGTTAAGCGATGTTCCACACCTCTAGTTTTCTTTTCCTCTTGATAAATACTTTTCAAAAATTAAATATTATTACTTGATTCTTTTCTACGTAACAAGCAGTTTATACTTTTAACTTATTTATGTACCACGAAATGCATTACTAATTTATCAAATTATTATCTTGCTTTGATTTATAAGCCATTTCTAAGTCATAACATTTGTGAAAGATTACAAAATTACTAAAATTATAAATTACTTATAATTGAATTATTTATTATTGAATTAAGTATAAATATATATTAAAAAAGATTTGCTTTACATTTTTTATTTCTTAAATGTCCATCGATTTTTATTATGTAATTTAAATCAATACAACGCTAATTATCATTCCCGAATCAATATTTTAATATCATTTTACATAAGAAAATTTTAAATAATCTAAAAATTAATTTATTTGTAGTACTTCTATATACAAAAATAACAATTATCATTTTTTTTTCTCCTCAATTTTAGGCTATCTTAAAAATATTTGATAGTCTTAGTGAGTTGATGCGTGATGGCTATGTAAGCAGCTAGAAATCGAATTTCATTAAATGAATTAGATAACTACGCAGCTCAGACTTATCCAAATACTATTTTTCCCCATTTAATGTTAATTTTTTCAATGCAGTAGTATTTGTAATAAAAATAAGGATGCACAAGTTTACTATTAAATCCAATTTTAAATTTAAAAAAAATAACCCCAAAAAATAGTTATATAACCCATAACACGTAATAAAGATCCACCTAAAAACCTATTTGTGATGCATGCAACAGATAGGTGTATAACGTGGATATTATACGGCAGATGTAAATTTCTTTTTACGCTAAATCCCCTTGGAAAATTCTGCTAGTCTTGTCTCCATGGCAACAGACCAAGTAGACAAAGTGACGACATCTGTTCTTATGATAGAGAGACAGTATCTTAATTGTATACGTCTTAGTCAAGTAATACAACATATTAGATAAGCTTGTACTATTGAAGTTATATAAATAAGTAATTAAAAGTCTTAAAACACAATACAAATATCTACTAAGGTAACCCCTCGTTATATCGCACCTCAATATATCGCGCATTCCAATAATTCGCGCTTTTGCTATACACCCCATTTTTTTCTGATTTCCCGTCTTTACATTTTATCGTATCGCTGGATACATCGCGCAATCGAATAGATCGTGCATTTTGCTTGTCTTCCGACAAGCGCGATACATCGAGGGACTGCTACTGCCTAGCTACGAAAATATTATAGATTTGTCAACATTTGTGGAATTTAATGTATTTTTTCATTTAATCATTCATTACTTTTCATTTAAGCATTTCATTAAAAAAAAAGTGGAATCGGTCTTTTTTATTTCTTCAAATGCAGATTTTTAGGTGGATATTTATTTCTTGTTATAGGTTATGCAATTATTTTGTAAGTTTTTGGCTGAAAAAAATTAAAAATAAAAATGTAAAAATGGATTTAATATTAATTTTTTCCATTCAGGAAAACATTGTTTTATTGAAGACACTTTGTTTGTTGTAGATCTATATAATAATTTTTTTTTTTATTTTATTTTTAAGCAATAAATTGTAGCACCAATGTTATGAATTTTTTTGTCTCTTTTGTTTTACAAACATTTTTCAACATACCTGTATCGTTATGGTAATAACACTGCATTATAATTAGTTTAAAAATTCAATATTCTGACGTACTTTTCTAGTTTTTTACCGCCCTTAAAATTATTTTTTATTCTTTCAAAATAAGAGGGGAAAAAAATCCTGACACTTATTGTAAATTGTCATTTTCCATTTCGATCACTTCATCGTTTTTTTTTTTTTTTTTTTTTTTTATTTATTTATTATTATTATTATTATTATTTAATATTTTTTTTTTAATTAAGACTTAAATCTCCCTAAATTCTAAATAAACTTTTGCACTAAAAAAACTGAAAAAATAAATGCTAATTTAAATTTGATCAACATCAAGCAGAATTATTCGTATAAATTACTGACTCAGAAGACAGTATTACTTTACGAATTAGTTTTAGTTTTGTTAATTTGATTAGAAGAAAACATCTTACACTAATGATTCATGTAGGATTACTATTATTACACCTGAGTAACTTAAAATAACCCAAGACATAATTATAGATATCTAACAATGTTTGTATAAGCAATTCCATCATTGTTGGAAGATGATGTTAGTCAGTAGGTAAGCAGCGCCATCTATTGACACTTCATGGGGAATCAGGAAATTAGCTATCCTGATAAACACACCAGAATTCGATATTGCAATGAAGAGGCGTTACTGGACTTAATAAGGATGTTTTCATTGTCTTTGAAGAAAAACAAATATACCCAGATAATATCGTGGGAGCCTATTAGAAATATATGGCTTTATTAAGATACGTGAATGTGATAGAGATAGACATTGCAGAATCGAATAAAATAATAAAATTCTTGTTTTAGAATGAATTATTGGGGTGAGGAGGGAGAACATCTTCAATCTTCAAATTCGTTACCCATTATAATATGCTACATCGTATTGGAGAGATAGTTATTTAAGGAAGTGAGATAAAGTTGATCAGTTCTCTGTTGTACTATTACCTCATTATCTATGAACTCTCTTTAAAGTACTTATAATTTTTCTTTTATCAAATAATTTGTTAGAAATATTTAAAATAATATATCTTATAGTTATGGGAATACTAAAAGAATTGAAAGTAAATCATATTAAGTTATTAAATCTTCGCTGCACCGAAATGCTACGACACTGGGCAATATGCCTAGGAATATTAACAAAATGAAAGTGTATGTTAGATTTTTCAAAAATGTTGGTAACTGCTTATTTTTTACTTTACATACACAATGAATAAAAGAAAATTAAATAATAATAATAAGTCTGTGATTTAATAAAGTTGTGGGAGTATGGAACATTTCTTTTTGTTCATTATCAACCTAGTTGCGTACACAGGGTCAGGGAATCCAAGGTAACTTCATCACTTTTGAAACCGAAAACATAGAAATTTAGAAATTCCTCAACTTAAAGAAAATTCGACGTTTGGAGGGACCCTAAGCATTTTTTTTATTATTATTTATAACATTTTAATAGATTACAAACAAAGAAGCCTCGACAATTAACCCTTGATTAGGTTCGAGCATATTTTTGTCCCGTGGTTAGCCGTGTGTGGGACAAATGTCCCTCAAATTCAAATTTCCAATTGAAGATATAGAAAAGGGGAAATCTAATAACGTGCGCAAGGCGGAAAAGTTTTATTTTTTCAGAGCAATTCAGTCTTTTTTTTTCTTTTTTTTTTGTATTTTTAGGTCTAAGATTTTATTTACTAGTGGAAATCTTTTTTATTGATGCAAAGTTGGTAAAAAAATAATAAAAAGCGAATACTGGCAATATTTCCGGCTCATAATAACGAAATGTACCCATATATTTTGTTAACGATTTTGTAGAGTTCTGTATCAATAAATTTTAAAAAGAGTCCTTAACTAGTTTATTTATGGCTAAAGTATTTAATATTAAAAATACGTTAGATATGATTGATTAATATTATCGATATTCAACCATAATGCGACAAAAAAAAAAAAATACTCAGAATAAACAAAAACTTTTTTTGTAGAGCTTTGGGAATATTCTAATTTTAAAGGAGGTAAAAGAATAATATTTTATAAGATGTTAAAAAACTGTATTCTACCTTCAATGCCTTCAAAACAAATGTTTGACATTAAATCAGTCATATTTTGTTATTTATAAATCACAACCATTCATTCAAAATTTTCAAAACTTGTTATTTTAACATTTTTTATAATATAAAATTATTCTTTTCTTGCCAAAAAAATTGGAGGCATTTTTAAAGGCTGGAATTAAAGTAGCTGCTTCGCCAAATGGAACAAACTTACTAAAATATGTAGATAAGATACGTAAGTAAAGTTAGAGTTTTTTTTCTCTTGAAAATATCACAAGTATATATGTTTTAAAATTAACATGTATTACATCCACAATTTAAACAAACTTTGGCATATTCATTCTTGAAATCCTAAAAGAGTATTTAGTAATTTTTAAGTTTCACTGAAACAGTGAACAACATTTTAAAATGCTGTGAGTACAAAATAATGAAAATTATGGTTTCAATCACACACAATAAAAACTGTATGAATTCCACTAATCCAATAAACAGTATGTAAATAAGTATTCAATCGATCTTTAAATTCAGAAATCTATACCTCCTAAAAGCGTACATTATTAATTCATTCTGTGAAATATATCGATAAATTTACTATCCATAGTTTGTAGCTCGCATTTTCGTATGATCCATGAAACGAAATCATCTATTTTACAGTGTCTTATAAGCATGATAGTATAATACTAGTGCATGTTACTTTACTTAATAAGAAAATTTGCTGCTGTTTATAGTCTACAAACAATATTATTCTTCAGGCAATTCTTTCTACAAAAACGTCTCATGTGTCCCATATCAATATACGTGACTTTTCGGTAAGACACTGAGGTAATTTGTAAGATTAACAGCATCTTAGAAGTTTCTGGGCATTCCCCATTATCTTTCAAGAGGAACATACTTTATGTATATATATTTTCTTACAAGAGAATTGGGATGGATGTGTAGTCTCTACTTTCAAGACTCAGTTTTCATCAACAAATTCGAAATAAACGTACTATCATAGGCTCTCCAAGGAGGGTGCAAGGGGGTGCACTTGCGTCCTCCTGGCTCTTGAAATTTTACAGAAATGAGGGAAAATATGTAAATTCAAAGATGAAAAAAGCACATATGCCGTTTATACTTTTATGCTACAATAAGCATTTTTGTTTCTATTAATTTAGTCTTTTGTTTCTTTCCTATGTCGTTTCTTATAGCTACTTGCGCGACGATTTTCTGGCACTTGTTGTTTATGGTTATTAGAGGCTGATGAGTTGAAGTATTTTTTCCTTTTATTGTATAATCATTTCCTGTGTAGTTCTCAAAATTCTAGAAAAATGTTTTATTTTTTAAGACATCAGATATACTATCTTGAGATCTATTTTTAGAATTCATTTGAACATATTCCAATACTGCCTTCCTGTTTCATTTTGAGTTATTATTATTTTTTTTTTTTTTTCATTATATCCGAAACTTGGAAGAAATAAAATGTTACTCTTCTGTATTTTTGCCATCTTCGAGTTCTATTCTAAGCACTGTCTCTTGAATGCCGTGAGATCTACTTGGATGATAAAAAAAAAAAAAAAATTAATATATTTTAATATTTTGTGTTGTTTTTCTCTTTAACGAGGTTGCGCTTTCAAAAATATATACCATGAATTTTAACTATTCTCAAATAGTATTATTTATAATGCATAATTATTAATTAACATTTCCAAAAATATTAATGATTTCGATAAAAATCTAGTCTTGCACCCCCTTGCAAATATTCCTGGGGGCGCAGCCTTATTTTAGAAACTCATAGTTGTGAAAGTCAGTTAAAGATTGTTAAACATATTTTTAATAAATGTTAATTTTTACTCTTTTTATAAAAATAGGAATCTTTAATTATTATCTTTCTAACGGGTTAAGGATAATCAGAAACCTGACACAAAATAACACCATTAACTTTAATGCTTAGAAATTGAAAATGGACTTCCTAAAAATAAAAATCATTGAACTTGCAATAGTTTGAAATAACAAGGTACTAAATTAAATGTTATTTTAGTACTTTCAAAATAATTGATCACTTTATTATATTCTACATTTCTTTTTTAAAGAATCTTAATGTCAGTGGCATACTAAAAAATTATTGGAAAATTAATGAAAGTGGTATAGGAAAATACATTTGCTAGACTGTCTCAATGTTAAATAGGCAAAAATAGCTTCGAACTGACAGGGCAGATAGATAACTTCCAACTCTCACATAAAGCGAGTAATTGCTCTTCACGCTATAACGTATAAATATAAAGAAAATCTTCAGACAATTCTGTTCTTTTTATTTATACATACATTTTTAAGAGTATTACAGAATACTCTTAGACATTGATTTTATTAAATCTATAGTATTTGTTCAGATGTCTCAAATGTTACCACAAAACTATTTACTAAACTATATTGGTTCTTCCATATACGTAAACACAAAGGTAATTCTGTGAATCATTCGGTCTAAGATTAGAAACAGCAGTAGAACTGTACCTTGTCCCTTCTGAACCATTATGGCTCCAAAAACTATCAAGATTTTCTTAACGTTTATTCAAAAATAGCACCCAATAAAATATATTTCTACTTTTGTAAACTTTTTTTAATTTACTTAAGTTGGATCTCATAAGAGAGTAATGGAAAATAAATCTCAGAATATCTTTAGAACAAGCTTTTATAGCGATATATCGATACGACGATATTTTAATCATTTTCTCTAAAATATCGATAAAAGTCACCGACATATCGATATTTTCTTACATATTTAGTTTTTTGATGATCGTTTTGTAGTTCCATGCGTTTTTTTTATTTTCTTTATTCCCTTTTCAAAAATTTCAAAACTAAAGTGAACTTGGCTGAGAGACAATTAAAATGGCACCAAATTTCAATATTTTGCCATACACTTCATAATCATGAGCCCCACCAGGAGTGTACAAGGGAGTGCACTTGCACCTCCCTGGTTTTTGAAAATTAAAATAAAATTGGAAAAAACGTGTTAATTCCAAGTAAATAAAAGCAAAAATGCCATTTTGAAACTCCAGTTCAATGTTGCACAGGGTATTTTTTTTATTTTTTTATTTGTTATTATTACTATTTTAAGCCTCTTGTTTATTTCCTAAACTCGGTTTCTTGTAGCTGATTTATTGCAATTGAGAAATGGTTTTAGGGCGCCACTTGTCTCAGTATCAATTTATTCTTTTTTGTATAATCATTTATATGTTCTCTTAATTCCTGGAAAATGTTTAGATTTTTATTTGTTAGTCATCAGATATAAGACCTTGATATATATTTTAAAAATGAGCATTTCCTATTTTACTTTCGTGTTCCATTTTTTTTTTTTTTTTTCCATCATTTTTTTTAACTTGGAAGAAATAACTACTCTTGTATTTTTAAATACTTTATATTAACTTCAATTTTGTGTGTGTGTAGCGTTCAAATCTACTGAGGGCTAATTAATGTAATTGCCGCCATTCATATGAGCAAAAATTTGGCAGATTACATGTTGATGACGATGCAGTCTATTACGTTTTTGGGGCTGTCAGCCAAGGTTGTAGTGCTAAAAAAAATTTACCGGTACGCAAACTCTTAGATCATGGTGGTACTGTAGCTGGAATTTTTTCTTTATTATAAAATGCAAATTTACAAAAATTTACCATTCAAAAAAGCTGAATGCTCTAAATTTACGTATTTATTTTCTCACTAACTTATATCACAATACATTGTATAAAGATTATTAGAGTCATTATTGATTACTAGTTAAAAAAAAGTGGCGTTATGCCGTACCAGCTCTCAAAAAAGTATCGGTGCACCGTACCGGCGCTTACTGACCCCACTATACCCCTAGCGTTACTATCACTAAAAAGCCGCTTTTTCACACCACTATTTTCGTTTCGTATTACTAATTAACACACTTGCCTTCATCCAATCGAGCTGAAACTTGATAAATTGATTTGATGTCCATTAATAAAAGGCCTCTTTTGCAGAAGCTTCTATTGGCGATTCTAATTATTAACGAACCCACAAATAGTCCAGAAAATGATGTTTTTTTTCGTAGTGGTCAAGCACTATGAAAACGATCTGAACTAAAAAAATTGCAATTGCACATTAAAATTAGCAATGCGTATCAAGGATTTAAAAAAAATTGTATTTATGGTTTATTTATTGTGCCTTCTGTTTTTCTGTTCAAAGCACTGCTACTTAAAATACCACAAGTACTACTTGGTCGATTAAAAACAGAAAAATAAGAAAACCATTAAAAACAATTTTTTTCTTCTAAATATGGCTGTGTTAAACTCCTAATAAATTACATAGAAGAGAGGATTTCAGAAATATTCACCGTAAGCTTTGTTTATTATCAAAATGAAAATTAAATGAAATGAATGAATGAATTAAATGAAATGAATGAATGAATTAAATGAAAATTAATGAAATGTTTATTAACATTTCATTAGTAATTTGAAGTTAATATTTCTGAAAGATTAACAAATTAAACAAAATTCCAGAAATCTTGCACCCCCTTGCAAATAATCCTGCCGGTGCCCATGTTCATAATCATATTTTATTATTTTATTTTTTGTATATTGTATATGCAAGTAGTAACTGAGCTACATTAAAAGTCACGTTTCAAATAGAATGACACCTACACAATTATATATATATATATATATATATATATATATATATATATATATATATTCATCCCACTCTTAATTTTCAATTATTTATTTACATTGTAAAAATATTATGCTAAATATTCAACGTTGCCATTAAAAGCTATTGAAAATTATCTAAATTTTTCTTGAATTCACTGCACCAATTAAGCGAAAATATAACTTTTTTTAATTTTTTATTATTCTGTAATGGATCCATTTCAGTTGGAAAACTAATCACCTTATAAAAAGCAATCATGAAAAGTAGAAATTTGCCCCGAAAAACTTCGTTTCTGGCAAAATTGAAAATAAAATTTAAAAAAATCATGTATCGATAAATCGATATTTTTTTTTCTATGGAACGATATAGTGTCTATATTTATTTTGATCGATATTTCCGACCTCTATTCCATATAAGAAGCCAAACATTGTGGGTGGTATTTCATTGAACACGCTGAGATTTTGGGAAAACTGCGACAAGTTTGTCTACTTGAGTTTTATTCCATATATTCATTAGATGGTTTTACAATCCCAGAAATATCTACTTTGTCATTCAATTTATATATCCCGCAAACATCAACATTGAAGAAGCATTGCCTCATTCATAATAACAAATATTCAACAGTTAGTGATACTTTTAAATTCAATTTTCTAGAAAGACATATAAAACAAGATTCACCTTACAAGTTAAAAAAAAATAAAAAATTTAAATCGTAGATAATTGTACAATAATCCTCCTGTTGTTATTATCCTTTTCTTATTCTTATCTCTATTCCTTGTAATTACCCTTTCTTTTTAAAGTATATCTGTAATTTAGAAAACTCTTATCATGATTATCTACAAATAATCTAGTTTTAATAAAAACCTAAAAAGTGTATAGCTAGTTTTTAATTTATTTCCACTTTTGTGAGCTTCAAGCTTCTAACCATACATCCTAAAATTAAATACTGAAATTTCCAAATAACAAAGTTCCTAGAGAAGAGCACAAATACGGCACAACGTCCATATATATTTCGGTTTTGTATAAGATCTATTTGCAGACAGAATAATACTATACCAGACACCCACGCCCAAGCAATAACGCAACAGACAGCAATAAAAAGAGAAACCAAAAGAACATCGAGTTGCATACTAATAGATTGACTTTCAGGGTGAGTATATGAAAAAGAAACTAACCAGGGACATCCATGATATTAACCAATGAAGGGCCAGGCATGATTATTTAGAAACTAGTGGTTGAGTTTATTTACCTTCAGTGCTGTTAGGTGAACTCTAGGGCTAAACCAGTGAATCAAAAGCACTATTTAGTGGGTTAGATTTTTAATTGGAAATAGTCTGAATGAAATATGGTCAAGGTTTAAAATAATAGCTATTGTTGAGAAAGGAAAATTAGAGAATTGTGCATTGGAGGTGGAAAGGCGACTTAACTGTGTTTAAAAAAAATGACTGAATTGGGTAAAATTTTCAGCGTCAATATGATATGTGCTCCTTTTGAAATATTTAAATTATGGTAAAGAGTTATTTAAAATATTACATTTCTATTCGGGACATTATATTCACTTTAACACATTAAAGACGACTTATAAAAGAATAAAAAGTCATTATTTTTAACTTTTATCTTGTTTATTTAGATCATTTAAAGTATGTTTTTAATTTTTCAGATTTTTTGGGGTAAAATTATTTTTACGATTTTTTAAAAACACTAAGTTAATCGCAATTTATTAGCAAAAAAAAAAAAAAACCTAAAATGTCGATTGTCAAATTTTCTTTCCAACCGTCGTTAATGGGTTAACAGTGTAAAATTCTATGACTTTAAATCATTCATAAATATAATAATAATTTATTTTTTTTTAAATTACAGACACTATTGTATGTATTTTATAACAATGAATGAAAGTAACGAGAGGAATGACCCAAAATTTATATAGTACTAATACTTATTCGATTAAATTTTGTTATTTACTAAAAAAATGCTAAAGATAGACTGAAGAATGTTTCGAATAGACAATTGCAAATATTAAGAGCAAAATAAAAAGTATTTCACCTTATGGATCTATGGTTAAAGTTACTCTACGCATACATGATTAAGAATGTCATATGAATAAGAAGTACAAGTTAATTTATCCAAATGTGAATTATCAGTATTTGGAATAATCAAATTATATTATTTCTAATACAGTTCAGAGTTCACTAATTCAGAGTTAATACGAAAAAAATAGGGGTGTGAAACATCGCACAACTTTCAATTACACTATAATACTGACGTGGATTTGCGTCGTTTACCGTTATTATATTTTCATCATTTTTTTTAGAAAAAATGGCCAGTATGGCGATATTTTTTGCGATAATTTTTCTATGGAGCTCAAAAAAAAAAAAAAAAAAAAAAAAAAAAAAAAAATGGATTTTGGAGATGTACTTTTCGATAATCCTTATATTATCTTTTATTATAAGTGAAACTGAGGGAGCTGAGGAGAAAACAATCGTTGATGAGGTATGGCACAAAGAAAGAGAACTCTGAGTTGAAGGCATTCGTTTTTCAACTTTTTATGCCATAAAAGCATTTTTACAGGAATTTCGGAGGAGGGAATGTTTAAAATACCTTAAAAGGCATTAGGTCAGTGATTTTTATCAAAATCGTTGGAGCCGTTTTCAGCAATTATTGAAAAACATGATTTTTTCAATGGCAGCTACCTTATGAGCATGCGCGATTTTGTCGAAAACCTTAAGGGTACATCCCATGGCCATCAGCAAACCGCATATCAAATTTGAACATTGTAGGTCAATTTGTTTGGGAGCTATGCTCACCACAGACATACACACAGACAGACATTTTTTCTACATTACATTTTTGAAGTCAGAGTGTTTCAAAACTTAAAGAAATGCAAAAAAAAAAAAAAAAAAAAAAAATTCGACCGAATGCTATACTTTCATTACCCAATGTATAATAGATATGGGTAATTGAAAGTAAAAGTTCCCAATATTTAATAACCACTATTTTTTTTATTGATTATTTGAGTAGATCAAACGTACATAATTGTCTGTGCACCCATGAGCAGAACTTAAATCTTCTACTTCTAAACGGATTCTATACGACTACTTATATGCGTATGTTATACGTTTGCTACTTATACAGAAATACATTAAGCATTAGTCTAAATACTTAGACATTTGCCCTGAGAAAAAGAAGGACAAACTTGGACAACCATTTTTTCAGTTCATTTATCTTTCAACATGTTGAGTGTTGTACCACCAAACATTTGATGCCTTCAATATCAGAGTTCTTACAATTTTTGAAAGTAGAAAATAAGTAGTTTTTAAGGACCTTATAATTACTTTTTAAATTTTTAAGGGCATTGTAGCGACAAAAATTCATTGTTTTCTTACACATAATTTCAAGATATTACATAATGGGAAACGAATAATATCTATAATAATAAAACTGTCTGTAATAATAAAACTGTCTATAATAATAAGTCTGTCTGTCTGTGGCTCTGTGGATCTATAGAAACCTACTTAAAATTATAGTAGAGTTCTGAAATTTTCAGCATAAGTAGTTTTGGCGTTCTAAATTTAAGCATCACAAACAGAATGTTAAAATTTTAATTAGTTCTTTTTTAATTATTTTTTTTAATTAATAAATATGTTACAAAACGATATCTAATCGGGCTACAGCTCTGAAATTTTCAACATAAGTAGTTTTGGCCTTTTAATTGGACTTTTAAAAAACAGAATTTTAAATTTTTATTTTGTTCTCTTTTAATTAATTTTTTTTAAATAATTAATAAACATTTTACAAAACGACTACTAATAGGGCTACAGCTCTGAAATTTTCAATATAAGTAGTTTTGGCCTTCTAATTGGACTTTTAAAAAATCAGAATTTTAAATTTTCATTTAGTTTCTTTTTAATTAATTTTTTAATTAATTGATATTTTACATTAATTAATTAATATTTTACAAAACGATATCTAATAGGGCTACAAGCTCTAAAATTTTCAACGTAAGTAGTTTTGACCTTCTAATTGGACTTCAGAAAACAGAATTTAAAATTTTTGTTCAGTTCGTTATTAATTAATTAATATGTATATTACAAAACGATTTCAAATAGGGCTACAGCTTTAAAATTTTTGACATAAATAGTTGTAGTCTTCTAATTGGATTTTTGAAAAACAGAAATTAACATTTTTTTTTATATAATTTTTTTTAATTAATTAACAAATATTTTACAAAACGATTTGTAATTGGGCTACATTTCTGAGATTTCACAAGAAGTTTTGGTCATCTAATTGGACTTTTGACAAAAAGAATGATACAATTTTAATTTATTTTTAATTTATTTTTTTATTAATATTTTCACAAAAAGCGATTTATAATTGGCCTAGAGCTTTGAAAGTTTCAACATAGACCGTTTTGGCCTTCTAATCTTGCTTTCCACTAACACGTGTTAAAATAATCTTAAAGGGGTGCTGAATTATTGTATTAAAGGGGAATTTTTTTTCTTGACAAGGGAGAGGCTTCTAATATTAAGGCTTTACGTAGCAATTAGATTTTAGTGAGTGAAGCGAGCTTATGCTTACGCAGCAATGAACCTTTCAGCGAGAGAAGCGAGCCTGTGCTTGCATAGCAATGAACCTTTTAACGAGTGAAATAAGCTTGTGTTTATGTGTCCATGAACTTTTCAGCGAACGAAGCGAGCTCGATTTTGCGTAGCGATGAACCTTCCTGCGAGCGAAGCGCCAAAGACTGGGTCCTATACATGAATGACAGATTTCTGCAACGCGAGGCCTCACAGCTAGCTAAAATATTGCACATGTTAAAATTTCGTAGCGAAGCACGGGTATAGTTTTAATATATTTTTTTAGATAACTTGGGAATTTTTTTTTTTATGTCTAACAAAAATTTCATTTACACTTGAAGTAAAAAGAAGTTAAGTCTTTCTAGAAATAAGACGATTCCAAGCAATTTGGAAGATAATACTGCTCCACTAATAATAAAAAAATAAAATAAAAAAAGGATCCAAACTGATAGAAGGGGGAAATTCAAATGAAATTCGTTATAGTTAAAAATGTACTAAGAAAACAAAATTGAAAATTAAGGACCCAAGATAAAAAAAAAATAAAAAAAATAATAATAAAAAAATAAGGATCGTAAGAGTCCTTTGATAAGGACATATAAAAATAATTAGTTCTTAAGGACTTTTAAGAACCCTTGATAACTGTGGATATATTATAAGACATTGGTTTGTATTTGAAACATGCAAAAATGTAGGAATACACATTAGAGCAAAAATATAACATGCATAGTTTTTATCTGCAGATCTTAAATGAACGTTAATTTTATAGAATTCAAGCATTTTCTTAAATACATATTATTTTTAAGACAATAGATGTCTGAAGAAAAATGAAATTTCCCCGTGGTTTCACAAGAGAGTTGATCATGGTTAAAAACAGCTATTATCTAATTGTTATTGATACTTTTAACATTCAATAGCTCTATTGTAAATCTTTGTAGAAGATATTTCTGTATACCTCTAAAAGGAGCGCAAAAAGTACATAATGTCTCAATCATAACATTAAAATAAAAAGGTGCATACTTTATACGTTGAATACGGTACAGAAATGCAAACAAAACTCAAAAGAAAAACACCTTTATTTTGTAAGCTACTCGGGCCAGAAAGAGTTAAGAAGTCAAGACACAAAGTCGATACTTGGCGGAAAAGATTTGGACGATTTTCTGAAACCAAAACAAAGTTTGAATAAAACAAGATATTAGCAAACCTATTTTTAGACTCTATTCTCGGAGAAAAGATTGTAAAGAGTTTCTCAAACAAAGGTAAGCTTTGTTTTATGCACGAGAAACATAAATACTTTCAGTTACAGAGGAAACAGCTACAGAAAGTACCACACGTATTTTTAAGGTCCTCTCACAATTAGATTCAAAAGAATAAGATGAAATTACAAGTTTCAAAGATTCCAATTATTTTTTTGGTATTTTTAAATACATAAACGTTCATTGTTTTTGAAACTTTAACACCCACAATGCAGAATAAATTTATTATTCAGATATATTTAATTGAACGAATTTGCATAACAGTCACGCATTTCAAACAAGCTAGAGCAGTATAGAATTACACCAACACCATTCATAATTACATTTTCTATCCGTTATCTTTCAGAATAATAAAAATCTATCGATACCCAGACAACTTAGAAGACAGAAATTTAGAATTCAGGTAGCCTATAACTCAAATGAATGCACAAATATATTTTGAAACGTGGAATATATGTGTGTAAGGTGCTGGGAACGCCAAAAGAATCTACTATACCAACATTGATTATTCGGAGCACAGATTACTTAGAAATCTAAAATTTAGAATTAGTATAGTTTACAGACAAAAAGGGTGCATACAAATATTTTGAAAAATTTTAGGAACACGGAAAAGTTGAGAGAGTTAACATTATAAGGTAAACTATAAAGTTACATGAGTGAGTAAATATATTTTGAAATGTAAAATACCTAAGGAATACCATGGAGAGCTAAAAGATAGCACTTTAAAAAAATTCTATTTTAAAGCTCAGAAGACGTAGAAAGATGAAATTTGAGATTTAAGCAGTTTACAGGTCACAAAGATGTGTGGGAATATTTTTTGAAAAAGGCAATACCTTAGTTACTCTCAGGAGTATCTTAGAGGGAGGAAAGAACAGACGTTCTTTAATATTGCTGTTATGAATTCTGTAATACTTGGAAAACTTATAATTGAAAATCAGCGATTAAGTGAAATGAACCAATCAATGTGTTTTAGTACGCAATATCACGTATAAATTGTGATTAAAAGACGGTTATATCAATAACCAGAAGTTAGCTATACTTAATCATAATCATACTATGAAGAGATGGGGGAGGGGGAGAATTTAGAGAGAATGGGGCAATGTGTCCCACCGGTACTACTAACTGGGATCATTATGTCTCACTAGTACCTATATAAGAGAAAAAACAACCACTATCTTATAAGTAAATGTTTTGAACCAATGAAACAATATTCAATGAGTTTTAGAAGGAGGATTAAATACGAATGTTTCGAAACATGAAATACTTCACGAACGTTATAAATTTTTGGAGGTACATATCTATAGGACTATATGCTAAAAACAGCTATGTCAAATGCGATAAAAACAGAGCTTGGATTAAGACATGAAATGAGACATTTTAGCAATATTTTTGTGTTGTTTATTTTTTCCAACGGTATATATTATAGTTCGTGTTAAACATTATAGGATGGCAAACATGATACACCAATAACTTACTTAAAAAACATCACATTCAATTAAAATAACTAACCCATTTTTTTGAAAAAAAATTAGGTTTTTCTAAGCACATTACCAAAACTTATTTTCATAATAATTGGTGTTTTTGTTTCCATGTACAAAAATACAGCATAATCTGAGTTTATAGAAAGGTTAAGTTGCCACTCTTTATAAGACATACTTCACAGTGCTTTTTCAAAATTCGTATCCATATCGTTACAAAAGGCAAAAGCTTTCTTAACTCATTCTTTGGATTAAAAAGAGGAAGGAGCATTTTTATTCAAGATTAATTAAAAGATACATTGACTGAATATTAAGCCGGGCCGAAAAAGTCGAAGTATCTTGAATCTTTTAGCGGTAGTGTGGAAAAGTTGCGGACTCTCACTATTAAAAAGTGTGTAAAATCTTAAAACTCTGAATTGATATCTTCTGTCCGCTCAATCGGTCGAAAGTTGCAAAAATTGGACTAGAAATGCTTAAAATTCAAAAATTAATAAATAATCACATATTTCGTTGATCATTTTGAGGTAAAATGTTTAAAGTTTTTTTTTTTTTTTTTTTTTTTTTTTTTAACAACACCTGTAAAAAATTTTAGAATTATATGTTTATATCTTCTGCAGCCTCGAGGGCACGGAATTTTGAAACTTAAAGGTAATTTAAAAAAAAAAAACACATTACACTTTGGCTCATTGTAATGCGAAAATAAAGTTTAATCCATCTTTCAGACATATAAATTACAAGAGCATTATTGATTGTAATCACTTTTTGACTGTATTTCTGTCCTTTTTTTTTACTAAAAATTCTAGCATGTGGTTTCCGGATTCTAGGGTTGCTCCATCAGTATTCTTCTGTCCAACTCCTTTTCCGGAGGTTTCAGTGTTTAGCTTTAAAATTTGCTCGACTGTTTGTGTATGTGTGTGAAGGATATTTAATAAAATCCTAACCGTCCATAGGCTCACAGTCCTGTATTATCTTTAAAAAATCATAGAAACTTATCTCTCTGAGAAATAGAGGTAATGTTACATAACAAGTTTGCAAGTTCATGAGATCTGAGTAGTTTGTAGTTTGTAGCTCTAAGGTTAACAGCAGGAATAGCGAATCTGCAAACACAATTTTCATCTGAGCCATTTTCCCTTGCTTTTGCTTTGATAATCAGTATAGCTGTAAGGATCCTAATATGGCTCCTCTCATCAGTTACTTATGTCCATTTGGACAGCGAGGATTTTATTAAATATCCTTCACGCACACAAGCAGTCGAACAAATTGTAAAACTAAACACTAAAACCTCCCGAAAAGCAGTTGTTCAGCAAAATAGGGATGGGGAAACCCTAGAATCCAGAAACCACATGCTACAATTATTAGTAAAAAAAAAAAAAAGCTTGAAAAACAGTCCAAAAAAGATTACAATTAATAATGCTTTTGTAACTTGTAAATCTAAAAGTTGGAATAAAGTTTGTTTTCATATTACAATAGGGAAAGTATAATGTGTTTTTACTTAAAAAGTTGCCTTCAATTTTCAAAATTCGGTGCCTTTGAGGCGGCAGTAATGTATAATTCTAAAAAAAATTTTACAAGTGTTGTCAATCAGAAACAGTAACTTTTAAGCATTTCCGCAAAATGTTCAACGAAAGATGTGATTATTTATTAATTTTTGAATTTTAAGCATTCTGGTGCCATTTTCACAGCTTTAGACCCATTGAGGCGACAGAAGATATCACTTAAGAGTTTTACGATTTTACACACTTTTTAATAATGAGAGTCCACAACTTTTCCGCACTACCGCTAAAAGATCCAAAATACTTCAACATTTTCGGCCCGGCCTACTGAATATAGTACAATTGTGGAATAAACTATTCAGAGATTCCTTTAAATATTATTTCTTTGATAATTAAGGCTTAAAACATAATCTAAGAGTAAATATATTCTTTTGAAAATATTGAAATTTCTTTGACAAATTAAAACTACCTCTGTAAACAATGTAAAATATTTGTTTATACTTATCGACTGTTAATAATTGTTTTCCCATGTTGATACTTATCAGACAAGACAACTTTTGGTGACTAATATGTGAACGTTTTCAAAACAATTACGTCTCAATGTCATGTCTTTTGATCAAATCAATTTCTTCAACACAAGGATGTTCAATAGGGCTTAGATCCATATAAACAAAGAATTGTGTATGTTTGAACAAGTATGAAAGTTCGTATAGTTAACTAGAGTTTTATTTTGATCTTGGCGAAATTTTGCACACTTGATCCTCGAAACAAGAGAAAGATCACAGGCCATATGAAATTTTAACCCTCCCCCCCCCCTTCTCTTTTTCACCCCTTAAGAGATATGATAACAGACCACAGCTGTTTGAGCCTGAGTATCGTAGAGTACTTCATATAGTCTAATATAATAAACTAACATGAAAAGATGTATGCAAATAATCATTAGACCTACAAAAAAAAAAAAAAAAAAAAAAAAAAAAAAATAGTAAAAAAAATGCAATAACTTTCGACGTCACAAAACATAAACGAATTTGCTCAAATCTCAAATCCAACAATGTGATTTTCTCTTCATTTTAGAAACGCTTATACAAGAATTTCCGTTATTTTAGGTAAGGCCAGTACATTGTTAGAAAGGTGATTTGTTTTCCTAGTCTAGTAATATAGTAATTAACAACATTTAGTGATTCTCCTATTTCAGTAAAAAGTAATTACGTCGGATATTTAAATAAAAATACAAGATACTTTTTTTTCATAATCCAAATTCCTTTAACTCTACTGAAAAGAATTATAACCTATTTTTAAAAAAATCTTAATTTCTTAAATCGAATTATACTTCAACCCCCCTCCACAAAATAAACTCGTTCGTCCAATCTCACGTCCACCAGTCGGCATTCCTCCATGTACCTTACAGAAGAATTTCTATACTTCCTCCCCCCCATAACCTTCCTCTTCCATAAAAGAGCAACATCAGTTCCCTGGAGAGCAAAAGCATCCTATCCACCCTTACCTGTCGTTGTGATGGTTGGTATCTTTGATCGTGCTTCTGGAGCGATGGGCGCCTGAATGATGCTCAGGCTTGGAGAGATGATGGCTGGTAAAGTCTTTGCACGAAGCAAGGGGATCCTCTTCTTGATGGATGGCTTCTCAGACAAATGGCTGGAAAAAATAAAGAACAAACATGTTAGATTCGAATGGAATATGAAAACGACATGGTCTCTATAAATTCCTCAAGAGGAAGGTAGTTGGATGGGGGGGAAGAAAATTTGTCTTTTTTAAATCCTTCATATTAACTTCGATTTTGTGTGGGTGTATGGTTGGTTGGCTGGGTGGGTATGAAGATGGCGGGAAAATCTATGGAGTCCTAAATAACCCTCTTGAAACTTGGCAGATAGATTCGATGACAATGCATTTTAGCAAATTTTGTTGGCTGTCACTAAAAGGTCGCCTTTTATGGAATACTAATAAACTAACTTTCCTTTATCCAATCATGCTGAAACGTCATTTAACCGATCATTGTTGAAACTCTTTCCTGTTGCCAAAATTGTTTTAATAAATAAATAATCAAATTGTTTTAATCAGAATAAAAAAAAGATATTTGGATGTGAGTGTATAAATTCCCATTCACTTTTAATAAATAAATTTTGAAAAGTAGTTTACCTCATATTTTGCTGATCGAGATGTTTTTAATATTTAAAATTAGATGTTAACAACTAAGTACACACTGGCAACAGAAACGGCGCTTTGTTTATGAATATAAAAATTCGCAATGCATATAAAAGATTTATATTAAAAACTTTTTTATGAGTTTTATTATTTTCTTCTTTTTTTGTTGAAGCTTAGGTCGTTGTGATGAATCAAGTGTGGAGCAATTAACTGCGTTAAGTACTTCTGGTGCAAAAAGGTGCGTGATTCATTTAATAAACCCCATATGGAGAATTGAGAATATAAACATGCTAACGACCGCTCTGGTTCTCAGAAAGTGATCAAGAATTTTTGAATCTCCGATACAATAACATTGAGGCTCCATTTATGCTTTTCTTTTTATAAATAGGTATAATGATTACTCTTATTGTCTACGTTCAGCGTGATAAAGCTCATCAAGCTGCATAGAAGTACTATAATAGCTCAACACCAAAACATTCGACTTGGTATGTTTATACTTTCAACCTTCCCTACATATTTATTATATATTTCAATTTAAAGGGGCCAACTTTTTCAATAATAGATTGATATTGTGTGCTAAACTTTCTATTTATAATATGAAAATATACTAGTTATGTTATTCAATGTAAATCGAATATAAATAAATTAAAAAGGTTGCGATATTAAATGAAAAACGTTTCATTAGCCCCTTTATAGAATGTAAACTCAATGAAATGTTTCTTAATATTGATGCATATTTTATTTTTTAAAGTATTTTGACCCTAAATATATAGATTTCTTTGTATATAAAACAATACAATGCATTATTTTTTTTTAATGGGTCTTTATAATAAACACTAGTTCGTAAATTGTTTTATTCACTTAGTTTTTGCTGCATTTTTTTTAAAACATAATTTTTACATATAATTAAAAAATAAATGTATTAAAATGATCCAATTTCATATTTAGAATTTCTTATGTTTTTATTTCTATGCTAAAGATATAAAACATATAAAAAACAATGCTTATATTACAAATCCATTCTTACAAAATTTATAAATAAAAGTTTAAATATTACTTGCCAACATAAAAAAAAACGTAAAAGATATAAATGAAGCCTACTAGTCCTACACACTTTATTAATCAATTACTTATAATTTTTTTAATAATACGAGTGCATAAATTATAAAAATTAAAACTATTCTTCATTCATTGTACTCTAAAAATCTTTTCAAAATTAAATCTACAAAATTAAAAATTTATTTACTTTTTAAATTAATAAAAAACGAAACATTTAGTTTCAAATTCTTCATATGAAATAAAATAACTGTGAGGAAGATAATTTAAAGGGAACATATACAAGTGAATTATGGTCATATAATATATACGGTATAATACGGTCATATAATAGATACATACAGTCAGATAAGTTTTTAATGCAGAATTTTTTTAAAAAAATCTATTGTTCATCAATCTTTCGTGCAATTGGGAAAAAAAAAAAAAAAAAAAAAAAAAAAAACATACCAAATACATTCACAAATTAAAAAGTGATTTTCTATTTAGATACGATTCATATTTATTCAAAATGTTTATTTCTGATGAAAAGATTATATTTCGAGTTCGAATTTATTTCAGCTTTTATCAAGTCATTTAATTCAAGAATAGGCTTACTTAAATTGTTCAATTATTAAATTTTTTTGAGTTTTTTCCTTTTAAACAACTGTCAATAAAACTTTAATTGCTTAAATGTATATAGAAAATATTCACAATGCTTGTTTAATATCTGGAAAAACTTCTTTTCAACTGTAATCATGGGCAAAATTTTACATTTCCTAAACAACAAGCCAATTACACTTTTATAGATAAAAATATTGCCTTTTCCATTATTAAAATAAAAATATTCTTCGTGGCATAAAATCCATTAAAGAGGATAGTGGGTTCCTCAGGAAATTTTATCCTCTTACGTAGACTTCGTTTACTTTCATCTTCAGTCACTGATAATTGGTTTTTCTCGGTACATGAATATTACATTTTCTATACTTTAGATTCTTAATGGACTGTTAGAAAATTCAATCAAGAGAGAAAAAACTAAAAATCACTCGGAATAAAGAAAAAAAAAATGCACTAATTTTTTTTTTTTTTTTTTTTATTTATTTTTGAGACGTAAAACATAAATTTCAACAAAAAACACCATTGCTTGACATTAGTATGTTCGACTTATCAGGTTCTTTAAATAATATCTCGTTACTCCCTCGGCGTTTCCAATTTGAATTGAAATACACTGTTTTAGTTTCTTTTCGACTGCTTAAATGTTATAGAATTGAAATTTTTTAGAATACAAATAAATAGTGTGGTTTCTATGAACTTTTGATGTATTTTTTTAACCTTAACACAAATAATTTTAAATAAATTTGTAAGCGATAACGAATAAAAAAAAAACTTTGTCTGTTTAAATTCAATTTTAATAATTTGGTTCTTACTTCTTTGTGGCAAAAGGACATTTTTACAAAAATCTTCTTACAAAGGTTATTTGGAAAATAGTAACTATCATAACAACCATTTATATATTAGATTCATTCTAGTATATGTTTTCAGAGGAATAATATGCATAAAATTTTATTAAAATATATTTCATTAACAGTAATAGAATGTTATATTCAAGTACACTCAGGTCCCTATTTAGAAAACCGATTACTATAGGCACAACATAGCAGATGGAGACAAAATTGTTGATTTTTAAATATTAATGACAATTTTGATTACCTTCCTTATTATATCAATGTTAAGAAATGAATACTCTAATGACTAATGAGTAATTAATATATATTTTCAAATTATTTGGCATTGACTAAGTGCGCTGAATATAATATTGATAGTTACAGAATAATTTACTTTTTAATCACTTATATAATGACAAAGAAGCAGAATATTCAGGCAATTTGGGGTCCTTTAAAATTCAGGGGTCCAAGCCACGGGTCTTACAAGTCTTATGGCCGACCAAACGGTATAGTGGTTAGCATACTAGCTTCTAGACAGCGAGGTTACGGGTTCGAGTCCCGAGTAAGGCATGGGTGTTTGTAAATGTATGTTGGCTTGTCAAATGACGAATGTTTCGGCGCATTATAGCCCTCGTGTTGCTGACGGTGCCAGATAAACTGAAAACAACCAACATACAAGTCTTATTGAAAACAAGACCCTGTTTAAGTATATATTGAATAAGTTCGTGTACTTCTTTTAAAGGGATTTATATCCTTTATTTTGAATATATATATATATATAAATTACGTGTCACGTTGTTTGTTCCCTATGGACTCCTAAACTACATAACCGATTTTAATCAAATTTGTACACCGTGTTCAGTTTGATCTAACTTAAGAGATAGGATAGCTTACACATCTCAATTTTTATAGGAAATACTATTTTATTGGAAATTATTTGTTTATTATTTGACAGTCACAATTATCTGTTAGCTCCAAATGATTCTAACAGATGGCGCTGTGTTGAAAGTACCAACGTTTCACATAAGCTACAATTTAATGGCATGTGATTTATTACCGCAACTGACTTATTACCGCAGTACTGAAAAATTTATTTTAGTGAAAGGGTTTAGTTCTTTATTTCAATTCTGTCTGTCTGTGGCTCCCTGTGGATCAATAGAAACCTACTGAAAATTGGAATAGATCTCTGAAATTTTCAACATAAGACAAATAGAGAAACAGCTCTGAAATTTTAAACATACGTAGTTTTTGCCATCTATTTAGACTTTTGAAAAACAGAATGTTAAAATTTTAGTTATTTTTTAATTAATTTTCTTAATTAAAAATTTTTTTTTACAAAATGACTTCTAATAGGACAACAGTTCTGAAATTTTCAACATAAGTAGTTTGGGCCTTCTAATTGGATTTTTGAAAAACAGAATTTAAAATTTTCTAAAATCTTTTTTAATTAATTTTTTGAATTAATTAATAAGTATTTTACAAAATGATTTCTAATAAGGCTACAGCTCTAAAATTTTCAACACAAATAGTTTTGACCTTCTAATTGGACTTTTGACGAAAAGAACGTTCAAATTTTTATTTAGTTCTCTTTTGATTAATTTTTTAAATTAATAAATATTTTACAAAACAATTTCTAATAGGGCTACAGCTCTGACATTTTGAACATAAATAGTTTTGGCCTTCTAATTGGACTTTTGAAAAACAGAATTTTTAAATTTTATTTGTTTTTAATTAATTAATTAATTAATTAATTAATTAACAAATATTTTACAACACGATTTCTAATTGGGCTACATTTCTGAAATTTTCAACACAAATAGTTTTGGCCTTCCGATTGGACTTTTGACAAAAAGAACGTTATAATTTAATTGTTTTTTTAATGAATTTTTAATTAATATTTTCACAAAAAGTGATTTCTAATAGGCCTAGAGCTCTGAAAGTTTCAACATAAGTAGTTTTGACCTTCTAATTTTGCTTTTTACAAACATCACGTGTTAAGATATTCTTAAAGGAGTGTTGTGTTATAATTAATAGCGGGGCTTTTTTTTTTATTGCTTCTCGACAATTGAGGAGCTTCTAATATTAAGGTTTTCCTTACAATTAGTTTTTAGTGTGTGAAGCGACCTTACTCTTACGCAGCAATGAACCTTTCATCGAGCAATAGCATAGCCGGCCACGTGTTATTTAGACTGAAGTATAAATTGAATACATATTATAGTAAAAGTAATACATTGGAATTCTTCTTGCTTTTTAATTATTAGTGCTTCATTGTTAAAAAATCTTTAATTAAAATATATACATGTAAGTATTATCACATAGTTAATACCTGGAATGCCACCACATAATCTTTAATTAAAGATTGGTTCACCTATTATTTTCCTGCGTAATTTGAATCCACCTCGATTATGCAACGGTACGCGTTTGGTCATCAAAAAGATCACCGGAAATATACTTGAAGCTACCATTTTAACTGGGAAGTTTAAAGGAGAAGTGGTCCTGTTGCCACGTATTCCGATGATACCATCAGAATCTACGATACCCTTCAAAAGGTCACAGTTTCCAATTCGTTTAGCTTTTGCCATGTCTATAAATAAGTCTCAAGGCCAAACAATGTCCATTTGTGGTTTAGATTTGAAAAATCCATGTTTTTCTCATGGGCAACTATATGTTGCATTTCACGTGTAGGAAAACCGTCGAATCTATTTGTGTTAGCTAAAGACAGGTTAACCAAAAATATTGTGCACCGATTAGTGCTAAATTAAATTGAAATTAAAAGTATTTATAATTCAAAATAATAAACATTATTGTTAAAGATTTAAAACTATCTGCCTTACCTACCTCATTTATAAGTTTAAGTGTCACGTGTTATTTACTAACAACTTTGTAATGTATTCATTTGTTACAAACTTGAATACAAAAAATAAAAAAATTTAAATTTATTTCTTTTGTATTGATTTTTGCTCAATATCAACGGTAGTAGAAAATCAATCATGGAGGTCGCCATGTTTTTTTTACAAATGGCATCTGTTTAAAAAGCATGGTGGTCCCCATGACTAGTGTTCTCCTACCGTTTCCCTTGAATAGTTTACTACTATGTAATATAATAAAAACCTTAGCCACAGCAAAGCGTGGCCGGGTCTGCTAGTATATATATATATTCTCAAATATTAGTCATAAAAGCAATTTCGAAACCGTCTCTATATTTTAAAAAGTTTTAGATTTGGTTTGCATAATAGTTTCTTACAGAAATTTTATAGTGTCTGCCACACCAACTCCAATGTTAATTTTTTTTTTAAAGTTACGTTTATGGGAATAACTACTTGACTACAAATTTCTGCTGCGGCTACTACTTCTATTATTGTACAGTACGGGAAAAAATCCGAATGCTGGCTGTAATATGTATTCTAATTGATGAAACAAAAAAGAGAAGTAGCGTTGTAATTCGTGGAAGATTTTAATAATTGTATAAAGGTTATTCTCTCTCTCTCTTTTTTTTTTTTTTGTCTCTTCATAAAGGGTCACTTACTTTTTAAAACTGAACCAAACTTTAAAAAGTTTAATGATAACCCCATAATATTACAACCATATTTCGACAAAACATCGAAAGAAGCGCCTTAAAGCAAAAGTTCATAATTTTCCAAAGAATGGCTTGTAATTTAAATAAAAGCAAGGAATTAAGAAATTGTTGTTAATAATAAAAAAAAAAATTGACGTAAATTGTTAATGTATTATAATAATTTTTGTTTCAAACGATAATTTGTTAAAGGCTAAAATTAGATTTATCATGATTAAAAACACACCAAACTTTTTTGACTTTCCATTTTGATGTTTGCATTTCAGTATTTTAGCAAAAATGCAAAGAAAAACCTACTTTTAGGAGCCGAACAAAATTAAACAATTTGAAATTAATTGAATTTTAATTGAGGAAAGAAAAGGTTTCAATGTAAAATTTTTATTTATTTTATATTTTTAAACAATTGAAAATATAGATGATAAACATTTTACATTTTTCACCAGTAGATGCAGTTAGTCACAAACAAATATTGAAATGTGTAATACATTTTACAAGCCGGAAGTTTTGGGTGGTGTGCATCAAATTCATTCCTTTGTAAGTTATATCTAGTGATCAAACAAAACTTCCAAGACTAGCATTCGAGAAGATTCTGGTACAAATTCTACCTTTGATGCTACACAATTTCTGCTTTCAAAAATAAGTAGACACAGCCAGGGGACGCAGTGAGTTTTCTAAAAAAAATAGGTAGGAATTTTATGAATAATTTCAAAAATTTCAGTAATATTTTAGGGATAATTTCCAAATATTTTAGGAATATATCTTAAAATTTTAGGGTTAATTCTTAAAATTTTTTAGATAATTCAAAAACATTTAGGGATATTTCTTTTGAAACTGATATAAGCTTCTAACATAGGCATATTTTTTCCAAAGCTTGTTTCAATACCAGTAAGAAACTACCAATTTTCACACAAAAAAAAATTACTTAGCAAAATAACAGTTATATAATTAAACACTTATATTATTTTGACAAACATGTGAACTTAATTGAATCCACTTTTCTCATAGGAGTAATATCGGGGTTTTGGAGGAAAATCAAGGGATTTTGTGGGTTTCAATTTTTTTTAGGAATCTTCTAACAATTTAAGCACACTATTAAGAATTTTAAGGAGAAAAAAATGTAAGGAATTTTTGGGCGAATGCGACTCCCTGCACAAAGAAAATTGTGTGTTCCATGTAGGAATTTTCATTTCGAGGCATCTCCCATTTAATACTTGAAATGCAAAGAATGTCCCTTTAAAAGACAATTCTTTAAGGCATTCTCCCTTAAAATTGGTACTAGTATAATAGATTAGGTGTTACGAAATTTTAGTGCAGTGTAGTCTTCATTTACATCTTTTTTCACCATGAATAATAATAATAATAATAATAATACGAACAAATTATGCTCGAAACTATAATAAGACTGCATAAAATTTAGTCTCATTAGTCTCCTAGGATTTTATGGACATTTCAGAAAGACGATAAAACACATATATTAGGCAATTATTTAATAGATTACAAAGCCTTAGGTTAAACAAAGGGCGAATGTTTATAGCAACTGGATTAAGTTCGCATGAAACGTTTTATCATTGTCAGATAATATAGTTATATAACAAGTTCATATTCGTATTCAATGTTCTATTACGTTGAAAAAATTTACTAAGTTTCAAAAATTAGTATAATTAAACAAACACTTTTAATCCCTTTTTCCTTAAGTTAGTGAATCATATAAGAAATAGAGTCACCAAATTAACATCAAGTATTTTAACAAAGTCGGATAAAACCATAACGTAACAATTTTATATTTTCCACTATTATTATCGACACTAATAGGCAAAAAACTTCTGTAATTTTTCTATCCTACCTTAATTAAACTGCGTGTGGAATTGGTCTATATTAATTCATTCAATTAATTATGCTACATTAAAATTAACTTCTGATTTAGTTCCTTTAATAAGTTTGTATTAGCATTTTGTTTAAACATGACACAATAAATCTAAGTAATTTTGGAGATATTTTAGACTAATACCTGTAAAATCCTGAAATACCTGACTAATACCGGTAATCGGTAGCGGTTAGTTTTTCTTCGCTTATAGCTCAGGACCAGAAAATTTCGCTTTTCAATATTTTCCCTTAGCTCATAAGTGACATGTTTTTCAATATAATGAATTGAAATTTTATATGTAGTGTAAACGAAGTACTCTAAATCCAATGAAGCGGTAAAAATATACGGTTTGTATTAAATTGTCGAAGTAAGAGTTCAATTTAATTAATAAACAGTCTCCAAATAAATTTACTAAAAAGATAAAAAATCGAAAACAAATTATTTTCTTACAAACCGTAATATTCTTCAATTTTTTTTTAACCAAAGCTATAGCCATCGTTTGGGTTTTTTTGTGTACTGCAGGGGGGGGGGGAGAGAAAAAAAAACACATAGCAATAATAAGCATTACGTGAAATTTAGCCATAAAAATTAAAATTTAAAATAGTACATCGAAAATGTGAGTTTGAAAGAATGCAAATAAGTTTTTAAGAGTTCTAAGTATACCTAAAATCGTAAAGTTCCTATGAACTATCACTTAATACTCTAATATGAAAAAGTATTTAAAAAGACAACTGTGAAAATTATTAAAAACATTTTTAATTTTTACACAATTTGGTTAAAATATATTCTTTATTATATTTTTCATAAGGATATTTTCTGTTTTACAACCATCAATTTATCATTTTATTTTATCCAAAATTAAATTTTACTTCAAAACCAATAATTCAGATGTCCTTTTCAAGTCATTCAGTTGCCAATATCCTAGTATCAAAAAAAAATGTCGTGCATTCGTGACAATAATCATGGATATTATAAATGTTAAATTTTACGTGAGTTTTTACATTTTACACAAAATAACAATGTATGGAAAATAACAAAATCACTTTCGTTGAAAAAAAAAAAAAGTCAATACGATTTGAATTATAGTAAAATACATGATTGCAACTATGTAAGCCAATTATACTCTGGAAGACATATCCTTTTCAAAATTAAAAATTATGACTTTTCATAAGTCGTTGTCTTCTTTAAATAATTTTCAATGTCATTTACTGCTATTCTGCTATAGTAATCCAATAATAGGCTATAAATTTTCATAAAAATGTACCAAACCATGATCAATTTTCTGTAATTGGATTTGTATCATACATTTTATTACTACATTTTTTTAAATCCATTTTTAAAACACTTATATAGATATGTCTATTTACTTCTAATTAGATATGCTTAAACATTTATTACGAATAATTATCATAGTGAATATTTGAGCTAATGCCCTAAACGTAAATATTTAAATCCTAATAAAATACAAATATCCTTCACAGAATCCATTTTCATGTTTCCTAATAGTTATAATTAAAAATGTCATAATAATTTTTAGGTAATTATTTCTTAAATGACTTGTAAAAGGGCCATGAAGGAGTTAAAAAGGGTGTGGGAATTAATTTAATCAATATACTTCAAAGGATCGCAAAGATAAAATATTCATTTAGTAATATTGAAGTTATAGGGGTATAATTTACATGTTCATGAATAACTGAAAAGTCATGCAAATAAAATGGGCATAAAGATGACATTTTCTGAATGACAAACTTAAACAAAATTCTTTAATAATTACTAAAGGAAGACATTTTTAATTAGTTTTAAAAATAACTCATTTAATTTGACATAAGTATTCAGATTAAATTATGCAGTCAACCTACTTAATAAAAGTTGAAAGAGAAATGTTAATAAATATGGAAAATTCGTGAATATTAAATGTAATTAACATTATATAATCAAGAAAATAGTTTTGCCTTCATCAACATCAGCTTTGCATGGAATTTGACATTTAAGGGAGTATTCTACTGTAGAGGCATGAATTTCGCCCGGTTTTTGAAGCGCTGTACAAAGGAAACAAAAAATATTTTTACCATCAATTTTTTTATCATTTGTTTATTGATGTTTTATTATTACATAAAAAAATTATTAAAAAAAAAAAAATTAAAATTGACAAAGTTATGAGCAGTCAAAGTGAGGGGTCAAAAAAAAAAAAAAGAGGGTGTCCTGGCGTGCATTATTCCAACCCTCCTGGTGATCTGAAACATAAAAAACAGACGGATTCTTAATTATTATAGATACCGCTATCGTATAACCCTTGGATAAGTTAAAAAAAAAAAAATTTAAATGGCGGCAGTTTGAAAAAAAAAAATTCAAGTATTTTTTTTCAAACTGCCGCCATTTTAATTTTTTTTTTTTTAACTTATCCAAGGGTTATACGATAGCGGTATCTATAATAATTAAGAATCCGTCTGTTTTTTATGTTTCAGATCAATAGGAGGGTTGGAATAATGCACGCCAGGACACCCTCTTTTTTTTTTACCCCCCCCCCCCCCTACCCACTTTGACTGCTCATAACTTTGTCAATTTTAATTTATTTTTTTTAATAATTTTTTTATGTAATAATAAAACATCAATAAACAAATGATAAAAAATTTGCCGGTAAAAATATTTTTTGTTTCCTTTGTACAGCGCTTCAAAAACCGGGCGAAATTCATGCCTCTACAGTAGAATACTCCCTTAAGGTAAATATATACATTAGGAATTGCAAAATTTGACTCAAGTCTGCGTTTTTGTTTTTTTATTTAAAAATGTTCAAGAATTCATTACTTTTAAAGTAATACCATTTTCTTTCTGAGACTCAATTTACTTTTTAAAATTACAGTGGGTTTTGTGAACCTGTTTTGTATCACGTTCATTGGTGTAGTAAACTTTAGTTGGTTGGTTGTTTTCAGATTATCTGGCACAGTCAGCAACACGAGGGCTATAATGAGCCGAAACATTCGTCATTAGACAAGCAAAACATACTTTTACAAACATCCAAGCCTAACACGGGACTCGAACCCGCAACCTCGCGGTCTGGAAGCTAGCACGCTAACCACTATACCGTTTGGTCGGCTAGTAAACTTTAGACGCACCTTCTGAAGAACGACATTTTGGTGTTATATGACTTTACGCCAACGGTCATAACTTCATAATAAATTGTCCAATTTACAAAATTCTTATTTTGTTCTGAAGACACAAGTTGTGAATGTGTTTCCTATGGAGAATCTAATATATATTGTTATAAACACATTTTTTATGAATATTTTAATCTTAATTTTTTTTATTAAAAACTATGTTTTTTTGTTTGTTTTTTTACTTTTTATTTAAAAATTTATAATTAAATAAAAATTGCAGCCAAATTCAAAAATCTCCATAGGAACATGCGTCAATATAATATCTTTTATTTGCAATAAAAATCACACCGCTAAGTTAATTACTAGTTTATTTATGTATGTTGAAATAATGTCCTAATTAGTCCCTTTAATTGATGGGGGAAAAAAGTTTATATATATAAATACATCATTTTTAATTCTGATATACTACCAAAAAGTTTGAAATTATTACCTAAAAATTAAAGAAAATCATCTCAATTGTATATGTATACCTTATTAAAGATTATCTAAAAATGTCTTGAATCAAAAATTTAATCAATGCTTGGATAAACTTTTACATTTTGCCTCGAGAAAGATTTTTGCCAAAACCTGGAGATTTATAGAGCTTTCCAAAATTAAAACTTTGAACTAATCCAAGGTTTTCTAAATGTCATCGTTAAATAACCCCAGTCCAGTCTCCTTTTGCAATGTGTGTTGTTGAATGAAAATTTATCGCAAAATGAAATGACTTTGAGACTTTAATTAACCCTATTTTAATCCTATGAAAAGAGCTGTAAAAGAAAACATTGACATAAATTAACTCCCCATGGTTTCATTTTATGGTCAACTTTCTCATTGACGACTTCATAAAACAGACATTTGTTTAATTATCTCTTATTTATAAGGTGCGTTTCTGCAAAAGGGTTGAGGCAAGACAATTATTTTTGACTGTAGGAAAACAATTACCATTGACAAGAAAAATAATTTAAACTGAAATAAATAGATTTTTTTTTAATTTGCTATTAATTCTGTGGAAAATTTGTTTGCAGAATTTTAATTAAGGAAACATTTTACAAACTGAAGATAAAAAGCCTAATATAATTTTAAACTTAATTAATTAAAATTATCGATGTTTCTCATAAAATGTATATTTGATGGTAAATCATAAATTAATGAATTTAATTCGAATTTTAAACGATTCCAATCTAATATTAACATTTTACGAAAAGAATAATTTTAATTAATCACAATTTCAAAATAGCATTAAACATAATGTTGGCAATCAGTTTCGTTAAAATGAAAAACAAACAGTTTGTATGCAATAATTAATATGTAATAGCACAGTTAAATAAATTTACAAATCAACATTTACAGAAGAAACTAATACTTCACATAGTGAATCAATCTTTATATTTGCTTTATTTATGATGAATGAAGTATTCCTATTAAAACGTTTCATAGAGTTTGAAATAGCCAAAATTGAAAGCAAATATAACTGACTTATAAATATTTAAAACTTATCTTTTATTTAAGATACAAAATATGTAAATAATTATTACATGATATAGATGATAGTAATTATAATTACATGATATATGTTACTGGAATGTATGAAAAGCCGGTATTATATAGAATACCAAGGCATTTTATATAATGCGGGGTTTTTTAGGCAAATTATGAAATATGAGAATTATGTCATTGTATGTAATACCTAGGTATTTTATAGAATGACAAATGCTCTTTAGGCAAGCTATGGGAAAAGAGTAATAAGGCATTCTATGTAATACGAGATTTTTAGGCAAATTATGAAATATGATAAGTATTACATACTTTACCTAGGAATTGTATATAATATCTATGCATTTTATAGAATGGCAAATGCTCTTTAGGCAAACTATGGGAAGAGTAATAAGGCATTCTATATAATGCCTAGGTATTATAAACAATGCATAGGTAAAGTATATAAAAATTCGTATATTTCATACTTTACCCTAAAAACTCTTGGGCGAAATGAGATGCATTTCATACTTTGCTGGTTTGTCATTTGATATTCTATAGAATGCCTTGGCAATGTGCGAAATGTTTAGTCGTTTCAAACTTTGATGTCCAGGTTTCGGCATTACATAAAATGTCTAGGTATTCTACAGAATGCCGGCTTTAACGTATACATTATATAGAATAGATTATATAGATGGACTTTTGAAGCAAAAAGGAAGTATCATCCGATCTTAAAATCATGTTCATTCAATTTTCTATTCCTTCCAAATAGCTTTTAGGAATCATATTCCAGTATAAGAATTCAATAAAATTGGAAATCTTTTTAACTAAACTTCATATTTAAGTTTTCTAGGGTACATAATAGCATGTGACACCCTCAAGTTTCGAAAATATATAACAGAAAATAAAATTTTCAATCAAAAGGGTCTCAGACTTTTTTCATTCCCAACGTAAATACAATCAGAGAAGCTGGTCTATTTTCTCAAGAGAACGAAGCGACGATTGGAAGAGGAAATAGGTCAATCAATTGTCTCAGGTACAGTGCTTTGTCACCAAGGTAGAGAAAAGAAAAATCCTGTCAATTCAAAGGGATGTTTGAGGGAAAGAGAAGTCTGGAAAAGCTTTAGAGATCCGAACGACAAATCTAATTCAAAATCAAAGCCCACTCCAAACGGAAAACAGAAGTTGAATTTAGAAGTAGAAAAAAGTCACATGTCTTCGGAAAGTGTCTCTGTTTTAGTATTGTACAGAAGAGAGTACTTACTTTTGTGAAGAATAAAATATAAATTTTTTGGTAAACAATTTGAAGGGCACTCAAACTTAAATAAAACTTCACCTTTGAGTTTCTTTGTGTTTGGTATTCACAGATGTTGAAAATGTAAATTTTGATTGTAGTATCGAAAGGAATTAGCTGAATCGTCTTCATATGTATGACAAAAAGATCATAAAGTGATCCATTATTAAACACCTAATGATAAAGTGAGTGGTTATTAAGTTTTCCTAACTGTATAATGAAAATTGATAGAGAAACATTTTAAAAATAATACATTACATTTCATTCATATCTAGCAAATATTTTAGAACAATGTTTGAAGACCAAAATATAACTATATATAAAACAATTTATGGATTAGTTAATAAACTAAACTAATTAGTATTAATATATAATATTGACTTATATATGTTTTTAGTAATTTAAAAAAGGAAACATAAATTTTTTTAAGTATAACATATAAGTAACTTCCATACCATACGTAAAATTTCAAAAATTACCATTTTCGAGCAAAAAACAAAAACAGATTTAAGGAAAGCTTTATAAAATTCTAAATCTTTATGCACAAAAAGACTTTTCAAATCATTTTTAAACAAAGTAATAAGTAAATGACGTGGTAAAAAAATAAAAAAAATAAAAAAAACATTTTTGAAATACTAATATAAATCCATGAAGCGGGTCGGACAAACCATTTCCTGTCCATCCATCAAAGAGAATCGAATAAAATTCTTTCGATATTTAAATTCGATTTAAAAGACTTGTAAAGCACGGAATTGCTTAGGCAAAGAAACATATCTTTGTAACATTAATACATTTATTTATTGTAGTTTAAAGTACGACTGGAGAAGAGGAAATCATTGTCAACCCAAGACGATGAATCCCCTACAAGGTTTTCCCCCTCACATAGTCTCCTCACATACAGTCTCCTCACACAGAGTCCCCTCACAGAAAGTACTTTCTCATAGAGTCCTCTCATGAAGAGTCCCTCCTCACACAGAGTCATAAAATTAAAACATTTAACTTTTATTGATATAAATATCACAATACGCGATTGTAAATGAAGTAGTCGTCAGAAGCATGTCATAATCTGCAAATAGGTATATCATTTATTAATTTTAATTTTCTATAGGATATAAAAGGGATTTTGAAGAAGAAAAAAACACCTCACCATCTAGTAATAATATACAAGATTTGCCCTTCAATTTTCATAATTGTATTCTTTTGTATTTAGTATACCCCCTTCATCACTCAAAATATGTTGTTAAAACATTTAGAAAGCCCAAGAAAGTGTCAGAAGTTAGCCAGAAAATAGAACATTTTATTCAAAAAATTTGTTTAAAAAATAAATCCCATATCCCTTTTACTTATGCCACTTGACCCTTTAACTACCTCCATTAACTAAATAAGACTTTTGGGAATATAAGGAATTTTATAGTTTCAAAACCGACAATTCTAATCGAAGATCTAAGAAAAAGTGTTATTTATAAAAGTGTATCGTAAGAAAACTGAGTTGTTTGAGAGCAGATGCTCCGATTTACCTTTGAGATTGACTGGAATAACAATAGATTTTTCCGTGCAAAGTATCTTGAAAAGGAACATGACGTCACAGGATGGGGACCACATGCTTGTTGAAAGATAAACATCATTTTTCAAGGTCATAAGCCGTACATTATATGCCAGAGTCAGTAGAATTCTTTTCTATTTCATTCACTAGCAGTTCATGTGTTTTTATTTCTATTTAAAAAAAAAAAAAAAAAAAAAAAAAAAAAACACCACAGCAACCTTTGCCAATAGTATTGCTGAATTGCATCAAATAGTTACAGTATAGAAAATGAGTTAAGTTATTCCGGGTTCATTTTCCTCTATCTCCGCTTTACAGAGTTTAGACTTTAAAAACGAGTAAACACGATAATTTCATGGCAAGACTGTTTATTTTTATTCTCGAGTTCTTTAAAAAGATACTTCCGGAAATACCAAACGATAATCCTAAAATAGGATGGCTACTATAATGAAACAAAAATCGAAAAATGGAGAAGCCTAGTATTTTTATATTTTATTATGAATTAAAATTGATTATTTGGGTAGACAATGATTACAATTTAAATTTTAACATACACTTGTGCAAATCTAAACGTTTGGATTTTAAGTGATGAGTCCTTTGTTGATAAGAATATCATTCTAATTCAGTAATTTTGAATAAAGATTCTTATTTAAAAACAAAGGCTATATTACAAGTTCACGTGTTCTCCTTTTATAAAAGCCATTTTTGCATATCTGTGTTCGAACATAACATATTCGTGTGAAATTAGTAATCAAAATACAGAAATAAATTAATGTACTTTTAAATTGAATTTATTAACGCAAAGAACATACCATTGCATTGCAGACCCGTAAAGTGAGAGGTGGCTTTCTAGGATGTCCTTTCAAGCAAAACTTTGCTGCTGCAATGACACGAACTTGAAATATCACGATAAACTGTGATCAGACACCACGACAGGGGAAGTCAGATACAGTGCCTTCACTAGCATTGTTATCGATAACAGCGTATGTAATATAGTAAGAGAGGTGACTGCAAATTTAGGTACCCCATTGAATATTCTGATATTAATATGGAATGTAGTGATATGCTAGTTGACCACCAATCAGGCGGTCTGCTGAAGAGCATTTGGCCGGAAGTGTCCAAAAAGCGTGAATGGAAATGTAATTTTTAGGTACCAAAATACGTCATTAAACATTATTTTGAAACTCGCAGTGATTGACTTATCGAGTAAGAATCACTTGGTCTGCCGAACCGCATTTGGCCGGCAGGCCAATCCGAAAATGCAGTTTAATGTACAAAAATACGTTAACAAATATTATTTAAATTCTCAGGGAACAGAACTGTTTAATATAATAATGCAGAAAGTTAAATATCGCCGCAATACTATGGCGCTGCTGAGCTTGAGTTGTAGCTCATGAACTGAACTGAAGTAGGATCAAACATCACAGAACCCATTGACGATACAGCGATAAAAATTAATATTAATTTGTAGTGTGTTTGCACGTAACTTGATAGACGTCTACATCAAAAAGCCAAAATTGGTTGTAGTTTGAGATTATCTTTTTTTTTTTTTCATAATACTTAAGGAACAAAAATATAATTAATATTTTGGAAATTGAAAATCACTGGATGTTCAAAACTCTTTATTTCTTTAGAGTTAGTACTATATTTTCAACTATCTTATTTTTTAATAAAAAATAACTTCCAATCGATATAACAATCTTTATAAAATTACAACTTTATCGACGCTTGGAAGATTTTTATTGGGATCTTAGCGAAGGAGAATAAACCGTGCAGAAAAAATAAAACTCTTTTCCGTCTCTATTATCTCTGTAATGGAGGTAAACAAAGTTTGGGCGAATCTCGTTTATTTTCAAACTAAGGCTTTCAAGTTAAGAAGGAGAATAGTTTGAGGATTGTTGCCTGAAATGAAAGGGTATACGTAGCTAGAAATATGTTGGATTTAATTCGTTCTTCTTTAAATTGCTTAACATGTGACAAAATTATTTTTATTGTTTACTTTTTTTTAAAGTTTTTTATCTAACAATCCGATTAAGAATGAAACGGGCAAATCTAAAAAGCATTTTTCCACAAACATTCTATTTACAGTAATTATATTAATTTAAATTCAAATATGGTAATGCATTCAAGAGAAACAACATTTTTATTTTGGTTGAATCGCTATAAAAATTTATATTCTGTAAAGGAAATGTACATAAAAATAATGAAAGTAAAATTCTTAAACGATTCTTCAGTAGAAATGCCTTTAACTTTTTAAGCACGTTTACGTGTCTGTAATATTATTGGAGCAATTTATTAATTTTAGTTTTTCTATAAAGAAGCCGGTATTATTTATTACCGATATCTAAATTTCCAATGCAAATTTTAATGCGACGTTATTTTTCAAATTTACAAATGAAAATGCATAGATATATATTTATTTTTTATTACATTTAAGAGAATTTTTTATTTCATTACCTTGGAATAGAGAAATAAAAAGTTATGTCGTATAATGCTGTTATTACAAGGAAAAGTGCAATGCCTAAAAATTGTAATTTATAAGAAAAGAAAATTATACTTAGATAAATGACATTAATAGATAATTATATCGATATTAAACAAATAATTTCTAAAATATTTTTGCTTGTTAAGCAAAATTATGCTGCTTTCAATCACAAGTATCAAAAAAATTAGTAAGCGCAGCTTGTGCATTCAAGATTGGTCAAAGGATTTTTTATTTTTTTTTAAGTTTATCCGAGTAAGATATTGTATTCTATTGCTGAAAGGTATAAGATTCCTTATGTTTTCTCAATATGCTTAAGTGTATTAATAAGTATGATATTCTATCTTCTATAGTCTGTCCTCTACTGTATACTATCACAACTTTCCGAAATGTGTAGACTATTTCTTATTCTTTTTTTTTTTAATTCGATTTTCAAATAAATAACACGGTGTGCAAATATAAATATATTATTCGTCAGAAGCGGATATCTTAGTATTTAAATTGGTATATCATTTACCTATTTGGTTATATGAAGAGATAAAGAGAGAAAAAGGGATCGTCACAAAAACAGATCAGAAATAATATACGAGACTTTGTTTTCTTCTCGCAAAAATTGTAATTTTTGAGTTTTGGTGATATAATATCTTTTTAAATATGCACTCTAAAATATTTTAGTTAAACAGTGTTCAGTATTCAATAGTTTTAAATCTGTATCATGCATCAAGTAATAGGTAACTTGGATCCTTTTTTAAATCTCTATTTTAAATAAATTAAAAGTTACAACTATAATTAAAAAATAACTAATTATGGCATAGAAACAAAGGAGGTTGGCAACTAGCAATATATAACCAATTGTTTGTTGAATCAAATACTCAATCATGCGCAAAAGTACTCAAAATTATTTTGATTCCTGCATCAGTGGTTCACACTATGAACTTGTTTTGTATTTATAGTGATATCCAATAGCTGTGACGATAGAGATCATGCTTTGTTCTCTAAATGTATTGGATTTGAGTCATTGCTGTTTGTGCGTTCTTGTTCGGAAGCCATCCTAATCTGAAGATTCCGGTTTGATAACGGATGTTCCGGTGCAGTATGGCACCTTACAGCTTTTTGATCCGAGATCAAACACATGGATTAGAAGCAAAAAATATTTCCAAGTAATACGGAATTAACAAATCTGGTTTGATTTCCACAGAATTAACGTGCTGAATCTTCTTCGAAAATAAGCAAACCCAAAAAGATCAAAAGATCACTATAAGTTATTAATTTTGATAATATAATTTATAGTCCTTAATTAAGGATATTTTTGCGAATATACGAGTTTTACAGAAAAAAATGTTGGAATTCTACATTTGCTTACCAAGTTACACTTTGAAATGAATAGGTAAAATAACTTGTGTTCATAATCTCCGAAAAATAAGAGAACTCAATATATAGTATGGATAGTTTTCTATATTTTCGCATACTCAAAAACCGTTGTTAATAAAAAGAGGTAGTACGGATTTCTTAACTTATCTTCCGTTTTAGTAAGAATACCTTAGATTTGAACTGAAAGTGGATGATTGATTTGTTTCCGATGAATTGGTTTATTGGCATTTGAAGTGACTTAAGGTGACCGGCTATAGTGACTGCCACCGAATTGGATTGGATTAGAAAAATATATCGTAAGTTATCTTTTTATATAACTTGGTAAAAATCAGATATTCTTGAGCATGAAGCTTCAAAGAAAATGACCTTCATAACTGTTATATTACACACCGAGGTATTCAACTCTCTGCTTAATATCACTTACTTATTGTGTTAACACAAGAAAACTAACTACAAATATTTTTTACCAATTTTATTTAAGTTCATGGAAGTAGGATAACATTAAGAGCACTATAATGAGGTGTGTTGCATTTTTGTAGTTGCAATTGAAAGAATGATTTTTTTTTTAAATATTTGTTTGAATTAACTAAAATAATCAAATATCCGATTACCAAAGAACAATGTATTGTTAAACACACCATTTTCATTAATATTCTTGTAAAAAATGGTTTAAAATATAATTCATACTATCAACGAACAAAAATAGCTTTTTAGAAGATATTACAATTCGCTTGTCAAAGCGGGATAAACATTTGTGTCACCACTGGAAATCTGTTGGAGGTACGTCAATCCAAATTATGACATCATAAGAAAGAATAAACTAAAAATGACGCACCTAGCTACTAGGGACAAAACGTTTAAAAAAGGAAACAAAAGCGACATTCTCCATTAACTTAATTTTAATATAAAGTATATTTTTAAATTTACAATAAATGCAGAAGAATTTTTTAGGATTTTTTTTTTTTAATGTAAGAATAATTTTCCAAATGAAGTGCTTTAATGGAATTTGTTTAATTAATGATGAAATGCCTTTAAAAAAAAAGTCCTTCAAGTCTTTATTAGAGGTAAAGAACTATATTTTAAAAATTTTTACTAGTAATTAAGCAGATTTAGGATATTTTTTAAAACATGGGTAGAATAGAAATATGCGTGTTCCCAATTTCACAAAAAAAATGGGAAAATAAGCATTCACTAAAAATAGTTAGAGGATCACATACAATTTCGAATGTCAAGTACAACCGAGTCAGTCTTTTTGGTATGATCAAACATTACCTTTACTAAGTGCCTTACGATTTATTTATATTGAAAAAAAGGAAATATCAATTCAATTCCTCTAGCCCTACAAAATACATTTTAATGTAAGATTCACCCCAATTACATATACATAATCCTTCTCGTATCAAATCCATCTTATATAAAAAAAAATATAACTATCTTACTCAAAATTTGCAACCAAAAGCCTGATATATAACGAATGACATTATCCACGAAATAACAAGGAAACTTACTATTTTTTCCCTCTTTAAATAACGACGGAAAAAAACTTACAAGAATACACAAAAGTATCCTCAATGAGACTTCCGAAATAGTAAGAATGGAAGCAGCTTAAGTACATCTCAACTCTCCTCGACTTATGCTAATGAGACATCTCTGAGAACTCGTTAAACATACTCCCCCTCCTGTAAAACAAGAAATGACGCTAAAGAGGGTCAATGCTCAAATGAAAGTGCCGCTAAATACTGGAGTGGATAATTAAGTATTTGAAAGACAATGAGGAGAATTTCAGATGTGCAGGATAGCTTCGAAATCGATCGTAGCAAAAGGGTGGGAGGTTCAGTATGAGTCTTGCTGTCAACCCTTTATGACATGTCCCTACTTCTCCCCTCCCGGCTTAATTTAGATTTGTTAAATTATTTTCTACCTTAATGTTGCTTTAAAGATAAGTTATCAATGAGAGTAAGTTTAAAAATAGGGGTTAATGAACACTTTAGGGGAAATCGAATTGTTAGATTGCTATTCTATCTGAGAGGGGTGACCACTACCCAGTGTCAAAATGATATAATTTAGAATTTTTTGTATTTTTAAAAATAAATATCAAGGATTTGATGCTCAACTTAAGCGACATTTAGAGTTGAACTGGATCGAATCTAGCACTGATGTGACCGACTTTAATTCTGAGTAAGTCCTATATTTGTCGCATTTTTTCTATATTTTTTTTGTTGAGGGGGGGAGGAATAACTGTAACATACAGTAATTTAAGGACAAGAAATTATTTAAATGTATTACGTTTACAATTGCAAATGTGATATCTGCATAGATTCTATGCTGAGAATTTAAATACTAAAATATACAGTTCAGTCATTAGTGCCTATGTATAAATACGTGTTGATGCTGTTCCTATAAACTGTATGTTCATAAAATTTGGTGCGTGTTAAACCGAAAGAAATAGATATCTAAAAAACAATTAATTTCAACAAATTTTATCACCCACCAGATAGAAATGTGTCACTTTAAAACTTATTTGTTTTATAAACGAATTACTAAGAACGAAGTTTCAAACCAAATTTAGACCAATGATAGTATAATGAAATTTTAAATGCCCGCTTTATTATTATATTATCATTGAAGTGAAATTGTATAAAATTAAAAACATTTAAAAGAAATATAATTATTCTTTAAATATATTTTCCTTTGCTCTCATTACTTCGTATACAAAATTTCATAAAGATCTGTTGATTTCTGCAGTTTCTATATTGCTCCATACAAATACAAAATCGTTCAATGAAAAAAATATTTCGAATCACTGACTTTATACAAAAGGAATGCGCACGGTTGGCTGTTACTCTTCAAAACGTTCACAAATTAAAATCTCTACTAAAACACTCAATTACTACGATACCATTCATTAATCACTAAAGACCAAAGTTTATGTTCAGAACACAGTTCTTGACCAAGGACCTGAACATTAAAGGTTGAACATGCAACTAATGGGGGAACAGTACTTAGATTGTTTTCTATAACTTGCAGTCTATTCGTTACATGACATCATGCTTTTAAAATAACATGATGACATCATGCTTTTTAAAAGTTAAACTTTAATTATAATCAGAGGTGGGTGATTATAATTAAAGTTCAACTTAAGAAAAGAAAAAAAAAAAAAAACTGTAAAATAGAAACATTTGCCAGAATGACCTAAAATTTGACCTGAATGTGCGTAAAGAAGGGGGAAAAAGTATGGCATAAAAAAAAGTTCGAAATAGGATTTTATCTATGCCATACTGTCTCTCTCTTCTTCGAGTATATACACTGCAGGCCAAATGTCAGGTAATTCGGACCAGTATTTTTTTCAGCTTTTTGATAGTTGAACTTAAATTATAAACCCCAGCTTTCTATCCAGATTAAACATTAATGGAACTTAATGTTTGAGTTGCGTAAAAAACCTGTTAAAGTGGTTAAAATAAAAAAATAAAAAAAGCAAAACTCCTATTAAAATAAATGCTATTTCGAATGTCGTTTAATATATCAAAATCAAAAATACGTAGTGAATTTTGAAGCTAAACGAGCAAAATCTATTTCATAACGTAACGGTGCAAGATTCAACTCAACAAACTTTTTAGAAAAAAAAAAATTAAATGATTACGCTAAACAAAAACTAATTATAAAACTAAAATGCATAAGTTTCCATGACGGAAAATGTTCACGGGAAATCATACAGACATTATGGAAGGAAATTAATTTCAAAAGATTTTACGTAATGTCAAGATTTGATGCTCTGTATTCGTTGAAAAGGAAATTTACTGATTCTATGATATACCGCTGCTCAAATCAAAAGTTTTGGTTCCATCGGCTCATTAAATTTCTGCTGCCAATTTTTATTAGGCAGTAATACTAGAACTTTTCAATTAATCGTTTGTTGAAAAAACTGGGTGAACCGAAAACGCTTTTAGGGTAGTTAAAGATATATATTGTCAATGATTACAAAACGCAGAAAGGATGTTTTTCAGAAAGTAATTGTAACGAAGTACTTATGTTCGATGACGGAAATTTAATTCATCTTCTATTATAGAATAACTTTAATGTTTACTACTTTTCGATTTCTTTCTTTACCAGTTCCAATTCAATTATGTTCTATTATTATTGTTCTTCAATATATTATTGCTAGCCTTATGGAATTAATTTTTTTTTAAAGAAACTTAAGTATTAGGTTAGCTTTTCATCAATATCTAGTTAGAAATTCTGAATGTCAGCTTTTAGTTTACTTTCCGCTTGCACTCTTCTTTTGAAAACTAATCATATTATATCGCATCCTGGCTTCAAAAGTGACACAACTCAAAACTCTTCATTTTTGAACTAAAAAATTCTTCAGTTTTGAACTCAAAATTCTCAACTCAAAATTCATTTTTATGTTAAAGTGTGTATAAAATCGCAGATTGCATGTACCTGAAGATGGATGTACATCAAAAACAAAATTCAAAATGAAACGAACTTATGTCGATATTCAAGCTTCAAGTCCATGTAATCTGGGATTCCTTACACATTTTAACACAAAAAAGAATTTTGAATCATGTCACTCTTGCAGAAAGGGTGCAATGTGCTGTTAGTTAAAAGGTATAATTATATGTTGTTAAATTTACTCGTATGAGTTCAATATTTAGAGTTTCACGTCAGAATGAAGGTGTGTGTGTGTGTGTGTGTGTGTGTGTGTGTGTGTGTGTGTGTGTGTGTGTGTGTGTGTGTGTGTGTAAACACGGAATACTTAGAGAATCACTGCTCAGTGTTTTTTTTTTTTTTTTTAATTTAATTTCATTTTCCCTTGCGATATCTTGTCTCTGTTATTCTAGAGCAATAAAAGTTGAATAATGCAAAAACTAGTTGGATGGTTTGAGTTAAACTTGACACACAGCTAGTTTGTGTATACGCAAAGAAATCCAATACAAAACCTACTTAAAAAAAAAAAAATTGCAACTATTTTTTAAGTTTAAAAAACTCTTTATTTCTCTAATAAAATCGATTTAATATCAAATGAAGTTCACTGATGAAAGAATTCCAAAAATATATATCTCCTTTGTTGTTGTTTCAATTTTATAATAAGGCATTATTAACTAGAGGAAAATACACGACACTCTTTATCCTGAAGTAACAAGGAAATTTATTTTGATCAATCAAAATATTTCAGACTCAAAGATAATATTAAATGTGATAATTGTTTGAAGTAATCCTTAATTGTTACAGTCTGAAAAATAAGCTCGATATTAACGCGCTTGATGCGAACGTGCTTAATTAGAGGAGCATTAAAATATTATTATAGCAAACCGGTTACCAATCCCGATTCAGCCATTTAACTCTTCAGTGACAATTGGCATCATCTAAACTTTCATTAATATTTCATTTAAAAATATTCGAATATGTTTAAAAAACTGATTTCGAAAAATAAGTCAACTTTCACTATCTCTGTAACTAGAGGCAATTGATCATTGTAAGTTACCTTAATCATTGATTGGTCATTCTGCAACTCTGTACAATGGTGTCATATAATTATTGAGGTTAATTAGATGCGCGTGCATCTTTTCATTTATTTATTCTTCATTCTGAATCGTGATATGGAGATTAGACAATTAGAATGTTCTTCCAAGAGGAATGTTTTATTTTCAAACATTTTTTTTTTCTCACAGATATAATGAAAGTGGTTATAGTGAAGGATGGAATTGTCTTGAAGAATTTTTTTATATATATATACAAGATTCTGAGGATTTACGGTCACATGCACTCAATGAACAATTTCAGCATTTTTTATTTTTTATTTATTTTTTTATTCAACTCAAAATGTTTCGAAAAGACCATAAACACAAAAATTTCTGCTCAATGCGCTTTTTTTTTTTTTTTTTTTTTTTTTTTAAATTTGCGATCAAAATTACTTTGTTAAACGGTGACGAGAAACGACTCATTTCTCTGGCATTGAATGTGACGTCACGGCTTCGTAAACATCTTGGCTTGAAATGCAGCAGTGGAAACCAAATGTGAAAGTTCCTCGCAAATCACGCAACCCTGTACAGAATGTGGCAATAGTCTACCAACGCCAACTATTTGGCAGAAACCTCACGATAACCATAGAAACGGTAGAGACTCTTTACGTCACGGACTTTGTTGACTGTTTTGATCGGACTGGTTTCGGCTCTGTTTGGGGGCATTTTCTTTTTTTAAATAACTAATTTTTTTAAAGAACTTTTGTTTAAATATTTGAAATCAGAAAGAAATTCTTCATAAATATATATTAACTTCAATCGTTTTTAAAAAATGCGCGAATTGTCCATTGCGTAAAGAAAATGTCAATTTCAACATAATCGTTTTTCCCAGTTTAAAAAAAAAGGGTCGACCGTGGAGGATAAAATTGTCTTGGAGAAAAAAAAGTGTTTCTTGTAAGATTCTGAGGTATTAGAAGTAACCATAATATTTCTTTACCATTCCATATATATATAAAAGAAAAATTGAATTTTTAATAAATGTTTCATTTATATTACATTAATAATTTTTCTACGGGTTTCTAGTAGTAAAATAATAACTTATTAGCGAACCTTCATCCAAATTAGAATGGGCTTCGAGGCTGAAAAAGTTGATATTAAAATTGTTATGAACTACCTGCGAATCTTTTGTTACTTTCTAAAAATTTTCTTAGTGAGAGCCTACATTTCTTTATAACTGTTTTCATTTACTTCATGAATATGAATAGTTACAATTTTTTTTTTTTTTGTTCTTAGAAAAAATTAAAAGAAACTGTAAAGCTCTCGACATATTTAATGAAAACAAAAATTAACAAACCGATTCATTTGCTCCGAATAAATTAAATTCATGTCAAAGCATTCTTAGTGTTTGGTTTATTTAACATGTTCCTTTTACTTCAATCATCCTTCCTTCCATAAAAAAATTAAGTTTTATTGAAATATTAAAATCATTAATTGCTTTAGGAAGTTTCGTATTATAATACTACTGTTATTATGCATTTTCAGTTTTTTCCTTTGTCACATATTGGGTATCTTTTCCGTTTTCTTTATATATTTAGCCTTTATAATTTATTAATAAAAACAGCAATTTTTGTTAAGGAATTTAGTTTTACAGTTAAATAACTCCAATCTACCGTTTAATAAGTTAATATTAATTGACTTGTGCGTTATAATTTTACAAAATGAAGATAACACAAAGATAATCCTTTTTCCGTTTTTACAATATTTTACTTTGTACACAAATTATTCTGAGTATTGTATAAAAATACATTTAAAAGCAAAATATAAATAATTTCTTATCAAGAGGGAAGTGTTAGAAATTTTACCGAAGCAATTATTAATTAAAAGCTTCAAATTCTTAAAATTATTCTTAAAAACGTATTCATATTTAATGGGATATATAAACGTCGTTTATCAAATATATTATTTCTTAAACATAGTTGCGAGAATTTTAAAAAACATAAATCCATGCAATTATTTTAAATTAATGATTTATTTTATTTTTAAGGTAGGAAAATGAATAAATATTTGTGCAACATTCCTTAAAGCATCAATCAATATTTTCCTAGATATCATAAAATGAGTGGAAAATATATATTTTTAAGAAACCGATAACCATAAACAGTGACTAATAAGGACTGACTTCGGTTAACTAAAATGAATTTTTACTAAATAAAAAGCCTTTTTTTTCTTCTAGATATTACATTGAAATTAAAATGTAAATATTTTGCAAGAACAATATGGAGAAACGTAATTTACCGGAGAAGGTGGGTAACAAGAAACTCACGGGGGAATACTATACGTTCGATATTTGTATAGAAGTTCTATTTAGACTGTGAGCACAATATATTTATTTTCATTGTGAACCTAATATGCGAATGTTTTTATGGACAACATTTTATTTTCCTGTAATAAAGGGACTAGGAACAGTTTTATTACTCTAGAAGGTCCAATGGGGTAGCAAAAAATAAGCTCTCCAAAAAGAGCTGAAGACAGGGAGAGGTGCTGACGGAACAAAATATCCACAAAAATTGAGCGATATCTTTTTCCTCCCACGCTTCAATCCCTCTTTTTCAGTGCCTCTTTTTGTTCCTTTTCGAAATCCAGAAAACTATCTATTTGCAATGTCGTACACAGTGTAAACCAATTGTGGATTAACTCGTATTTCCATGCCCTAACGTTGTTGAACAAACACGAGTAACCTTGTGTTTGTACTTGCATTATCTATTTTAGTTTATAAAACCTAGAGCTATATAGAATATTTCAGTAGTGGCTTTGAAGCCACTGGCCCTCAATCTCGGGGGGGGGGGGGGGAACAAAAAAAAAAGAAGGAAAAAAAAACTAGAGAGATTCGTCAAGGAAGCAATGAAGATGGACGAAAAAATGGGCTAATGAGTTTTGTATTGCACCAAAATAAAGATTGCCTTTATTAAAATTAATGATCGTGGCTTTATTGATCGATTACCAAATGATCGTGGCTTTATTGACCATTTTAACATTCACTAAACGACTTTAATTTTATGTGCGAATTCCAAACTTAACTAGAAGGAGCTACCGACAATATTGGTGCCAACAGCGAGTCGTATCCACGTGGACAGCTCCGGATGGGAGCATTTTATGACGAGAGCTAAGGACACTGGTGTCTTAGTTGAAAATTGGTATCGGGACTAACAACTTCGGAATCTGGAACAGACACGCAAGAGTCGCGAAAAATCCTCATTGATTTGCAATAAGCTAGAAAGCAGTCTTACGGACTAAGGAATGTCCAGAAATTTAAGGAAGTTCGAGCTGAAGCCCAGAGGATTTTAAAAGCCAGTTACTAACAAAGATGTGAAGACTGCCTTTTTTTTTTTAAAGATCATATATTCCCAACTATGCGGAGACAGCATCTCCTTTAACTGAGTCGAAGAAAGGTTTAAAATCGGAATAAGGGTATAGGTGAAAAATGAGGATTTTGCAACATTACGCAATGTACATTTTCAAAGGCTTAAAAATACATTATTGTTATTGTTGCAAAATTTTCAACACCAGATTGCAATGAGCCTTTTCAGGTTCATACGGACGCATTAAATTGTGCAATAGGTTGTTGAAAGTAATTAAGTAATTATAAGACAATCACCTTTGCGAGCCAAAAGCTGAGTGGCGATGAGAATAATTAGTCTACTATTGAGGAGGAGGCTTATGCCGAGCTATTTGGCCTTGGAAAGTTTGACAAATGGTTACATAGTAATTCTGTTGACTATAATCCACTCAAATATTTGACTCAGAGTCCAAATTGAGTAGGTGGGTATTTGCCTTACAGAGATGGCATTACACGCTTGTTCATTGTCCTGGGTCTGATGCAGTGCCTCGCCATGAAAAGAAGAATGAAATTTATAAATAGTATAATGTATGTTTATAAGCTCAATTCGTATGATTGGTAGGGCATTCTATAATAGACACCATGCATATTTTTTCGAAGTTTATTATATATGTGGTGGATTCCCCAATATTTTTGCAATGGCTTTAATGCAACCACTGAAGAAAATAAATAAGTTTCCCAAAAAGACTAGTTTCTCTCTTGGGGAGATGGGGGGAAGTAGTGACTATGCCATCATTGGCCCTCGAGAGAGAAAAGAAAAAGAACTGACAGAGATATTCGGCGTGGAAACAAACGAGGAAATAAGGAAAAAATGGCCTAAGGAGTAATGTAATGTACAAGAATAACGGTTGTATATATTAAAATAAATGATCCGCTAACAAATGATCGTGATTTTATTTACCATTTTCACTCATTCCCTATACGATTTTAAGAAGAAGATGCTTGGTTTCCAAAGTTATCTAGAAGAAGCTTTTCACCAATTCCAAAAATATTTTCATCTTATTTAAGCGTCACTATCCTGTTATAAGGAAAATAGTTTTCTTGGTATTTAGATTTTTATCACATGGTTAGCTGTGCCGAAATTTCAACCATGCCGGAATGTGGCAGTGAAGAAATTTTCAGCTACACGGGGATCGGATGATTTATCTGATTGTCCGAGTGATTTAGAAATAAATTGCAGTGTTTCGGAAAGCGATAGTTTATCGGAAGACAGTTATAAATCTGATATTAGACCTTCAAAATGAAAAAAATACAATAGAATCTGATAGTGAAAGAGATTTTGAAAAAGCATGGAATTAAAATGATATTACACCAACCTTAGAAGATTATTCAAAGAGCTCGGCGGTCAAACTTAGTACTACAACAAGTATCAAAGAAGTAACGGAGTTACTTCACTGATATCTGATGCATCACTAAATTCGGTGGTATGAAATATCTTCTGTATATAATTGTCTCTCAACAATGAGATAAATTAAATCTTCATTACAATGTTTTGTATCTCTCTTTTCTTAATAATCTGACAATGGTAAAATGGTTCGCATTATAAAATAGAAGAAAATATCATATATTCTTAGGTTTTGACGTCAGATATTCAATTTTTATCATTGCTAACTCAAGCTCTCCACCTAAGCTAAAAAATTGTAAATAGATTAGATAGTTGTATGACTAACGATTCTTATTTAATATCGAATATATAAAGTGTTAGATTTATAGTAAAATATTAAATATTTTTAGGAAATTAAATCATATATAAATAATGAGCTGGTTATGTAAAAAGGAGTTATGTGAGTAATATATAAACTAATTTTATTTGGTTTCAAATATCTACACATATCTTCGGAACATCGTTTTTTAAGAATAAATTTAAGCTTATGAACTTTATGCATTGTCTGGTATATTAAATCAATGTTTTAAAGTATGATCGGTATGTAACAGCCAAATGATAATATAAATGGAGTATTTATATATTTCTACATAAAAATCCATAATTTTTCAATAAAATATATGTTACTGGTTTTACTAAAGTTTGTTTGACATTATATCAGAAAATAATTTTAAAAAAGTTTACAAAGCCTTATGATGAAATTTTATTTTTAAAAAGACAATATGAATTCGAAGTTTTAGATTAAAACCATGCCTATGTAGATGGAAAAGAATGTTTCGATTGAATTTATGTACATAAATCAAATGTCTTCGAGAGGGGAAAAATGCATTTTGAAGTTAAAATATAAATATGCAAAATGAAAGATGATACTCGAAAGAGACAAAAGACAGCAAAGACTAAAATTAAAAATTGCCTGGAAATGAAACTTCTTTGAAAACCCATGAGTACCATTTTTTTATTTAATAAAAATATTTACATTCTTTTCAAGGAAAGTGAAATGATGGAATGCAACTAGAAAAAAAAAGAAAGTAAGAAAAAGAAAAGAAAAGAAACACCTTTTCCCTAGCAATTATAAGATTTTGAGATGCTTATACTATAACAAAGAAAGGGATATTTCAACCTCCACAAGTCTTTTGTAAATGGAATATTCTACTTATTTTTACAAATGAATAGAAAACCTAAATTGAAACACAACATAATGACATATCTAACTAGTAATACATAGATAACTCCTAATCTACAGCCTCTTCATCTTTATTTAAAACTATTAAGTTTATTAAATAACTAAGTAAATTAATAGGATTATATACTATTAATTAATAATTAAGGATTGCTAATAAAGTGTGATTTAAATCTCTATAATTCTCAAGTTTTAAACAGCTTAAAACACGAATATTTATGTTTAGTATTAAAAACTTCTCCGAGTGTAATTAACATTCAAATATCTTTAATCCATGCTTCGATTAGACTCGTGTCGTCAACCTCTTTACTAGTATTTGCTTCTCCCAGCAATAAAAGCAAGAATCCAATTTATATTCATGGATGTAAAACTCTTATCTGTGCTGTTAAGCACAAACAGACATTGGTTAATACTAGATCCAAGATTTCGGCATTCTATTGACAGAAGAGGTTGTGGGACGCCAACGAAAATGAACGAAGAAAACAGGGAATTTAAAGTGAGAATATATCAGTTGGGAGATAAATAGTTGGAAGAAATTTTTAAATTTTGGGTGCAATGATCGCAATTAGAGAGCTAAAAGTTACTATGAAAGCAAAAATTGTACTCGTTGAACGTTAAAATATTAAATGATAGCATTTTTCGTAAAAAAAATATAATAATTTGAAATAAAAATTTAATCGCATAAAAATAACTAATTGTATTAAAATATTTTATTAATAAATTGCATATTATTTACTTCTAAGAAAATTAAAATTTAAACCTTTTATAAAAGAGTTTCATGCAATTCCAGTAAGTAAAATTTAAAAAAAATTAATAACTTTTAGTTTGAAATAGATCCGCAAAGAGAAATAGAAACACTTAATGGACAAAAACTACCAAGAAAAGCTAATTTTAAAATTTATTATATTTTGAGCACACAAACCGTTGAGCGAAATTTTCAAATAAACTGTTATTTAAAAAAAAAAAAATTTCAAATAAAATATGTTTAAAAAATATACAATTTGGAACCTAAACTATATCTTTCAAATGAAAAGGGGAAATATATTGCAGCTGCTAAAAATTTATTGCTACAGTCAAATTAAGAATCTTCAATCTCTTCAAGTTTACTTCATGTTTCGTACAGAAAAGAGATTTCACATATTGTAAAATTTTTGCCTATAGTTAGATTAAATTTCTACTAGACCTGATAAATGTTGCATCAAATATTTCAAACATGTTCAAATTAGAAATTCCCAATCTCATAACACATAGTAAAACTATTACTCTAAAGAAAATATATTCTACGAATATAGTTTATAACTAACATATTCTTTTTGTCTGTGAAGTCAAAAAATACAAATATATTTGATTTACATATTTTTCTGACAAATAAGTATAAATATATATGTATTGAGTCCTAAACCAAAAACTCTATGGGAAAGCTTAATATTGTCAGCCATACCTCAATCATGCTTTTAAAATTCATGCTTTTGCATTAAAGTATCAAAAATTATTTAACTTGAAAAAACTCATTATGATTTCTTTAGAATCTGTATATAATTTCATTGGCGAGCAGTTAATTAAATTAATTTCTTCGTTAATTGTAAATAAATTATACGATATCATTTGCTACCTTATTAAATCATCAACTTCAAAATGAATCAAACGAGCACACGTGAAATAGAATATCTTTGCATAAAGGAGAAAACTAAATTGAATTATGCATTTTCAACTTATTAGTTCGTGTTATGAATTGTCATGTATTTTTTTCCTAATTATACTAAAAGCATTAAAAATACAGGGGAAAAAATCTTAAATACATTTAAAGTTATTAATTTCAGGATTCTCAGCTTTTAAAAAGTGGCAAATTATAAAAAAAAAGTTTTCTATCCACAGTAGGGTTAAACGCTGCATTCTGATTAACAACTTATTTCTTTTTGTAGCTGTTCGCAATTTTTTTTTACGTATGGGCATCCTTGGTTAGATAATGTGTTCAAGGTCTGAAATTTTATAATTACTTTTCAACCTATAGTTTAAAATAAAGCTTAAATGTCTTATTCTTTTAGAACATTTAGAAACGCTTTATTTTATAGTATTATTATTTGTCTTACAACTATAAATAAAAAAGAAAATACTTTTAAATATAGAACAATCTCTTAAACGATACTTTTAAATTTTTTACGGAAAGGTTTTTAATGATTTGCCAGCTTAATTAAGATAACGTGTGACTTTCACTTTATCCGTTTTTTCTCAAATAATATTTACAGAATCCGGATCTATCTTGAACAATTAAAATATGTAAGTATAATACTAACCACATTTTATTCATTCGTTAATTTATAGCCAGTTATTTAATTTTTTATTAAGTATGTTTATAATCCTTTGTAAACAATTGTTAATATACAATTTAAAAAAAAAAAAAAAACTGTAGGTCTAAAAACTAAAAGTTTAATTTATATCAATTCTTAGTTAAGTTGGTTCTTGATAATTGAGAGTAATTTTCGCTATTTGCCGGATTTTCAGCCCATTCCTGATAATAAAAAAAAAACGTCAATCAGATACAGCCTGAAAGCTTTTTGATATTATTTATTTATTTTCATCCAAACCAAAAGAATTTTTCTAATGAAAATGCTACAAATACTGATGAATTTTTCAAAGAATGAAAGAATATTTTTATGCGAATTCAAACAAAGCAAAACTTTTTATACGTGTTTGAAAAATACATTACCAAAATGCAATGAGACGATGACCCTCAGTATTTGAATGATTTTACTTCCATAGCTTCATGCTCAATTTCGAGCATACCAAACCAAACGGGGATACCTTATAGTAAATGAAAAACTATTGGTTGGATGTAAAGCAATTCTGGTTCAATCTCCCAACGTTTTCATTAAGATCAAAACCTGATAGACTAGAGAACACATTTCTTAAATGTTGAAGGTAAGATAAATAGAAAGGAATTCACAAAACAAATATTTCCAGAGTCAAATTCCGATATTACATTCGACAATATGTAAATACTAATCTTTATCTATTTACAGAATTTCATTTCGACAAAATGCATTTGCTATCTCAAAGGCATTTCTATATTTTAAATGTTTCCCATCGTATGTAAAGTGGAAGAAGAAAACGCGAAACGATCTTGGTATGCAGACAAAGGATGTCATATCTATTTGAAATAGAAGTCAAACAATCAAAGAAATCCACCCACGCTTAATGGCATTTTTTATGTATTTTTTATGTTCCGTAAAGGGCATTTTTTATAAAAAATATTTTTAGAAATTTTCTTTTTGTACAAAATATTTTACAAATTCTTTTAATCCTTTGCACTCCAGGCCTTTTTCACGGAGGGACCAGCAACTCGATACGTTTTCTGCCATTTTTGGTTGGTTCTCGGTTACAGATCCGCTTCAAAGAGACTAAACACAGTCATTGACCTTGCATCGAATTTCCGCATCAAACCTAGTGGTCCTCTCGAGTTGCGGCATCAAATCATATGGTGAGTGAGAGTCACATCTGGAGTGCAAAGGGTTAACACTTCGAGCCCCACTTATATTTTTAAGGAAATCCTCTTCAGGCCACGCGCTGCTTAAAAGCTCTCGTATTGTGCAATCTTGTATTAAATAAAAATTACGTAAATTTTAAATTAATTTTCAGCAATACTTAAAACTAAAAAAAAAAATGCATTGTTTTAAGTCATATTTTACTGTGTCAGTCACCGGTGATTGATGCTGTCTAAACGGAAAATTCAGTGTCAGTCACCGATGACTAACGTGGCACTCAACCTTGTTAACCTAAAAATACTACTAACTTTCAATCACTACAGATGGTTAATGCAATATGTCTTAAACTTTTACACACTTAACAGTAAAATCTCGTTCATCTTAATTTTTGTAGTGTCTACCTTTACAAAATATTATTTTATTTGTATGTGAGAACTTGGAGTCACCATTATAAATGTTGGGAAGACAATTAAATCTAGGTACACAGGAATGCACATATCTATAATCTAACTAGAATTCTTATATTCTAGAATTCTTAATGATAATTCGAGGTCTACTGAACCAATTTGATCCAGGTTCTTTTCTTCAGGTTTCTTGACTAAACCAGATTATCGTGAAAACGATTTCATTCCGATAATTTGTTGTTAAGGAGGTAAAATCAAGAATCGGAGGTTAAAGGGGACATGCTCATAATTAGCAACCAACTGAACCAATTTGAACAGTGTTATACTGGACAACACCAGGTCACAAGCTGTGTGAGCCCAGACAACACGGAGAGGTTCTTGTATGTTATATAAGTTAGTTTGGTTTATTGGTGGAAGCTATTACCAAAGTCTATACAGCACCAATATGTATGATATACAAGAATATACAAGAAAATTATTTAAAAACAAATATTTACAATACACGTTTTTTCACTTGAACAATTTACACTCCTTCGAAATTTAAAAGTTAAAAAACATAATTTGTACTGGCGTATTTCGCAAGTACTCTTTTTTTTTTTTTTTTTTTTCCCCTTTTTTTTCAGAATAATTTTAACGTAATTTCATACTAAAATCATCCATTTAGGTATATATCTTGTAATCGCCCCTACATCGCATTTGACTAGTTTTTACTTTTGCATTTACATCGAGAATAACATGTTGTTACAAGTGATAGAAAGCGTCACCCCTCCGGCAAAACGGGAATTTCTCAAATTTAATGACTCACCGGATTAGTTTTCGCCCGCAACTCGATGCATTAGAAACGAAGCATTCGGACTAAAATATGTTACACCACCAGCGAATAACTCAGAGCCACAACGTTCCAGTGCCATATTTAAAAGGGATTGATTTATATGGTTGAAGTAAAATATTTAATACACACTGATTCAGGATTATTGGAAGTGTTGGAGTCTACTCTTACCAATCCTTAATACACTTGAAATATGAAAATGTATGATATAAAACAAAACACATGTATACATTTAAAATGTATTCTGCAGTGTCTGATAAGATTTTTTACAAAGAGGTATTTTGTTTTATGTTTAATATCCACTTTGACGATACATCTCATTTTCAATTACACTAGACATTACATTACATTGGAAGTGTTGGTTTCTACTCTTACCAATTCTTAATGTACTTGAAAGATGAAAATATACGAAGAGTAGGCGATACAACACAAAATACATGTATACATTTAAAATGTATTCTGCAGCATCTGAACAGATTTTATACAAAGGGACTTTCTTGTTCTATGTTTAATATCAGTTTTGGTGGTATTTCTCATTTTCAATTACACTAGACAACACATTGGAAATATTTTTGGGGAATAAACAGTAATTAGAATATTTCCACGGAGAGTTATATTCATTTTAAATTCGAATGTACATTTGCTTTGTATTAAAAAAAGTAATTAAATCTTACAATATTGTTTCTCAGTGTTTCTCCTCACCTACATTTAAAAAAATTGGAAGTTATCTAAATATTCATCAGTAATATCTTTTGAAAAATTGTAACATCAATATATAGACGTTGTTGCGAAGAAATATACATTTTGTGAGTTGGAATGCTCTGCCAATTTAACTGCTAAACGTAAAATTATGAAACAAAGAAAACTCCAAGTTCTACCTCTTATACTTAAGAAAACTCCTAATGATATTTAGTGACTTTAAAAGCGTCGAATATTACCAACGTTTATATATCAATGTATCCTAACAGTTACTACTTTAAAGCCCATTCTGCCACAATTACATTCTGTCAATTAATTTACCATTTGTAGATGTAATTGAGAATTTGGGTGCTAGGATATATAATAATACAGATGGTTTATTTCAAATACATATGTATATAACATTTTTATTTTAGTTTAATTTAAATGATTTTCAATACACCAAAAATTATAGCATACAGTAGAGTGCAAACCATTTTGTACAAACTCAAATAAGACCTTTTTATTTGGAATGTATTAGGCGTCATTTATTTATACTAATACACTCTTTGGGACTAGGTAAATTAAAAACTGTCCCACCTTTTGCTTATATTTTTATGCATGGTGGGATATATTTAACACACCTCGAAAAGTTAAAGTTACTTATAGTCATACAGTTTATTATTTTATTTAAGGTTAATTATTCAGTTGGCAATGTTATGCACCTAAGGTAAATGCGTAAATAAGTAAAAAAAACCTTTTTTAAATCAAGACGCACACGTAAGTTGTGTTTCTGTGATTAAGGTTGGCTCATTGTGTGTTGCAGTAAATTTTTGTCTTTCATAACGATGCGTATTGCTTCTTTTCTTAAAACTTATAACGAGTGAATAAATTGTTTATAATAATAAAACATGTTATTTAATGTTTTATACTAATTTTGAAGCTGCGAAGTGGTGGGTTGTATGTATCTCACCATGCAAGTTATTAAAAGTAATAAAATATATGATAAATTCTTTTAATGTTTTTTTTTTTTTTAATTATAAGCATACAATTTATTATTTGTTGCTTTTATGAAGTTCTTTACCCTTGTGCTGTACGGGCTGCAAAGTTCCCTTTTGTTTTGGTAAAAAGTTGTGTTGCAATGAATAATATTTTAAGTCTTAGTTGCATAGTGGGATTTATAAATGTCCCACTCTGTAATAAAGGACTTATTGAAATGTTATTATTTTATTTTTCTTATTTTGAGTAATGTTTTATGTTAAATAATTGAAATGAATATTTTTATTATTAGTATTATTATTATTATAAAAACACTGTGTAACTAGGGATTTTATTTTCTTTAAAATCGTGTGCCTCTAAGAGTTAAGTAGATATTTGCAAAGTAAGTCCCTTGAATTACAATCTATTATCGTAACTTTAAACTTGTAAAAAAAGTTATAAAAAAATCGTTTAACTTAATGTGGATATCCGGCCAAACAAACAGAAAAGGTAAGGTCAAGGTTCTCAATGTCTGTTTTCTTCCAGTATAATTGACGAAAATCTTCAACCATGTACAAATCCCACTTAACTGAATGAGATGTTATGTATTAGTACAGATTGTGTGTTTTCTTTGATGTAACGAAAGAGAAAAAAAATCGAGTAATTCCACGCCTGAGGAAACCAATTTCAAGTGATCCAGAAAATAATCGAAGGACGATGCATTTCACTGTGCGAAAAGTTCCGAACTAAGAAGTTAGGAAAATTAGAAAAGAAAGAGAGAAAACAAGAGAACTTCAATTAAAGTTAAAGAAAGTTAAATTTGAAATATTCGTAAATCGTAGAGATTTTTTTTTTTTTTTTTTTTGTGATAGAAAGAGAGTTTATTTTCAAGTTTTTCGATATAGTTTTTCCATTGACTTCAACTTGAAGTTAAATTTAAATAACTCCAGAATATAATTTCTAAGTTAATATTTTTCTGGCAATTAAATACAAGTATTTTTAAATTTTATAATTAGAAAAATAATGCAAGTACAAATTTTTTTAAAGAAATATTATGTATTCCTGAGTTGGAAATAATTCATTGAATAATTAGAGATTATTTAAATAAAATCGTTTAAAAAATATTTTAATGAATTTTAATAAGTTTGAAGTTTTTTTTTTATTTATTTAAAAAAAATGAAGACTATTTTACTGATTTACAAATTATATATAATGGCTGCAATGGAACTTAATGGAACTTTAAAAAGTTTACCAAAAACAATATAGTTAGACAATAATGCGTTGTAATGTTCGTAAAATAGTTTGACACACTGAATTTGCACAGCTATCTGAGTACTAAAATTGAAACATCCAAATAGCTAATTTCATTCGTATGCATTTTAACCTAACAATTAAAATATGTGTTATTCAGTATATATATATTTAGTTGTTATATTAGTCACAAATTTCAATTATATTATAAACAATTTTAATATTTACTTTTTGGGAGAGGTGTATTATGATTTTTTTTTTAAAATTAAAGTCTTAAATAGGGGACATTCACACATCCTCCCACGCTTTCTCCTGTCTAATAAAACTGTAAATTTATTTAACTTGACAAATATTTCAACGTAAATTAATTACTAGTGTAATATATATTTGTTTGTTATTTAGTGTAAAAAAGGAGTCAAACTTTATAAATATTAAAGATATTTTATTTTGTAAAAGTACCAATTGTTATTATTATGACTAAACATTTTTGCTTAGAAGTAAAATATATACTATCTAGACAAAGTGTGCGAATATTAAAAGTATGCAAGATACTCTAACCCTAAAATTATTTTTTCTTAGAAATAGAACTATTGAAAATAAGGGTACACGTGTACTTATAAATTACTTGTTATATCATAGAAAAGAAATGAAAAATAACACTCATTAATTAACAAATTGCAGTATAAATGTTATATCAAGACAAAGAAATAAATCATCAGTTGAAACTGAAAAAAAAATTAAAAAAAAAAAAAAATGAAACATTGCACCACGTTGATGTAGAGATTACATTCTGCCTCCTGCGTAATAAAAGAAAAATACAAATTACATTAGAAAAAAAAAGCTTATTTATTTAACTTAATTAAAATTCCGTAATTTAGAAACTTATTTACCTTGATAAAGGTTGCTTGTTTTATCTATCGCTAAAAAATTTTGTCTTTGTCAATGTAGAAATTTGTCAGTAACGTTTAGTACAATATTTAAGTTTAAAAATGGTAGCAATAAACACCAACAAATTACATATACATATGTTTGTTTGGAACAAACATTGTCTTTAGCGTTTTAGTGTAAAAATATAATTAAAGTTAAGTAACAGAAGATGATATGAAGCTTACTGTACACAAGCTTCTTGTTCAACTTTTTTTAAAACGCATACAATGAAAAGAGATTTTATGGATTTATATATAAAACAATTATAAAAACGTATACACCATTTTTCATTTTCATATATTTTTTGGATAACTGAGATAAAATATGGCATTTTTATGCTGAGCTATAATCTGAAGAAATAAGTTATAAAAATATAGTTAAGTACCAAAAGTGTACACATCATAACATTTATCTAAAAATCTTTTAAAAATCAAAGCATTTTAGAATATTAAATGAATAATTCGTTATAACAATTAATTTCCAATTAAAATTGAGTTTAATTTGAACATTTGGTGGAACAAGAGATACACGAGAAGTGACGCGACACCCAAATGTCATTGCAAAATCTGCACTACTAGTAGTCTGAATTTTAAAAAAGAAAATGATTCCTAGGAGGACTTAGAAAGGATTTTCATCTTGAATGTGACAAAAACAACAACAACAATTGAAGTACTTAGATAACTAAAATAAAACCAAGAATTTTTTTTTTTCTTAAAGAACGAGTTTTCTAGGTTAAGATTGCACAAATAATACTGCAAACTCGTACGTTACAAATTATTTATTCTTCTCTGTATATTTTCTCAGACGAGACCGCTCAAAAGAGCGTGAGATGTCATTCTCTTTTAAACATTTCTTGTTTTTTAATATTTTAATCTCGAGGCTTTGATATTTAATCTTGAGGTTTGATACTTTAATTCTTTTGTGCCTTAAGGGAAATCACATGTTGTCCACGGATCACAGGCTAGGAATAAATATCCTAACTGGAAAGGCTGACTGTGTGTTCTTATATCTAATTCTGAAATGCCCACCTGATGACTCTGTGTTTAGTGGTCTGACATTGCATACTAAAAGTGCCGGGTTCGAATCCCGGGTTAGGCATGGATGTCCATTGTAGTTCGGAATATACATTAAGCTGTAGGTTTTTGCCTACAGCCGTCATTGTGCATAAAAATAAGTCGTTGAGCGCACAAACCAACCAACTCAATTCTGAAATAGTTCTAAGTAGATACAAAGATTAATATTTGATTCCCTGTGTAAATATTGTACTAAATTCTAAAAGGAACAAGCTTATCCAAAAGTTCTAAAGATGAAAAGAAATCTTATCATAACTTCTATTAATACCTAAAGGACTTCCAGAACCTGGGTTATGTAAAAAATAAACGATGTAAAATAACCATAAATAAAATAATAAAAGGCAAAATAAAATGCAAAGAAAAAATCGTGTAAGAGTAGGATTTCGAAAATTATTTTGATTCTACATTTCTGTATATTTTTTAAGTACTGTAGAAATATTTTATCCTGATAAGTCCTGGTTAAACTAACACCTTCTGAGGAAAATTCCAACCTTAAAGGTCATGAGACTTGAACATCATCAACACAAGTCAATTGACTACTTCTGTCGGATTCCAAAAGTAAGTACTGTTCTCCTTTTAAGTTTGATTTATAAAGATATCACATGGTAATGGGTTTCAGCACTCTGCTGCGAATGGTAATGGGATAGAAGATGCTGTAAATAAATAATAACACAGCTCTTCGGTTTTTATAAGTAAACGATCATTCTATAACTGTAAAAGATTCTCCGTCATTCTCTTAACTGCTAAGTAAAAACATTTAAAAAATAAATGAAAAGCCAGTTCAAATTTAAAAAAAGAAAACTAAATAAATTCAAATTAATCGAAAAAATTAAAATAAAATGCCCTAAATTCAACACAAACAAAGGTTTTAAGGACTCTGTCTACTTTGGATGCATGAAAAAAAAAAAAAAAAAAAAAAAAAAAAAAAGCGCTATTTTTATTAATTTTTTTAAAGAATACTGTTAGGCCAAAAACATTCGTAAATTACAAAAAAAAAAAAAAAAAAAAAATTAACCTTTTTTTTAATGTGAAGTGTGAAAATACCAGGTAAACAGAAGTCCTAAAATGTTGCGCTGTTGAAAAAATTTTAGAAACTACTGTACTGATCCTTATGAAATTTTAACCACAACGGCTTTATCTGAACGATGGCCCATCAGAAAAAAAAAAGGGAAAAAATGAATGGTTTTAGGTTTGGTGCGACAGTGGCTATATCCCGTACCTCTAACATTAATTTATATGAAAAAATAACAAAATGGCGGAAAAAAGAGGAAAATACGTATTTTTTTAATTTTTTTTTTGAAAAAATAAATAAATAATGAAATTTAAAATTTTGTAGTAATTCTGATATAGAGATAAGTGTATGGAATAAATGGTTAAAATTTCATAAGGATCAATTCAGTAGTTTCTGAGATTTTTTCAACAGCGCACACCTACCTACTTTTTGAGGATTCCTGTTTACCTTGCATTTTCACTCTAAAAAAAGTTATTAAAATAATTTTTTTTTTTATGTAATTTACGAATGTTTTTGTTAATCCTAACAAATTTTATATCAATAAACATAACAGTATTATTAAAAAAAAATTAATCAAAATAGTTTTTTTTATCATGCATCCAAAGTAGACAGAGCCCTTAAAGATAGTGTAAAAAGCCTTCGTTTTTCCTTTCATGTTTGGGCCCTATTAGTTTGTTTTTTTACTTCACCCCATTGATTTTTGTAAATCCTAGAACTTATTTGGTCTAATCCGACAACTTTGCAGCAGGAGCTTAAAGAGATTACAATTTTTAGAAACTTTGGTAGTTGCTGTCAAAGCTATAAGCCATAATGTCATTCACGTTGATATACACAGATAATTTATACGTCATAATGGTTTAGATTATCAATAAGTTCGTGGGAGTAAAATTTTGGACTGTACCTTCCTTACCTGTACTCTCAAAACATTATATTAAACAATTTAGTTTGCAACAATTTCATACCACCTATTTAAAATCCAATTATCATGTTTATGCATACCAGAGTATATGTCTCGAGTCTAATAGTATCTATGTTTCATAAAACTCATGTATCATGTTTGAAAAAGAATCAAATACATGATTAGCTCAAAATGTAATATAAGAAGAGGAATTGAAAATTTTTAACAACCCATTTTTAAAAAGTTGATACAACGCATTATAAAATTTCCCATCTTTTCAAACAAATAAACTTAAAATTCTTCATCATGTAAAGAAGGAGGTATTTCTAAGATAGAAATTACTCTATCAACCTGAAAAAGTGAGAAATTATTCCAGCATTCTTATGCTCTTTTCTGTGAAAATGTGTACATTGAGTTGGGAAAATTAACTATATTTAATTGCATCTTAATACATTTTGATGTGTAAAAATTAAAAATTTTAAAATTCTAATATACTGCAAGGTACATTTCGAATGAAATGTTTTTATCCACTGATTTTTTAAATAATTAAAATAGTAAGTTTTTATTCACGAGACAGTAAAAATGTTGGAGTATGAAACTTAACCCGTAGTACATTTTATTGCATTCTAATGTTAAACAAACCTATCTTTTTACTTTCAATTACTCATATGTATACATAGGGTAATGAAAGTATTGCATTCGATCAAAAGAAAAAAATTCGATTTCTTCCCCCCCCCCCCCCCACCTCTCCAAGTTTTGGAACATCCTGATTTCGAAAAAGTGATCTAGAAAAAATTTCTGTGTGCATGTATGAGAATCTGTGGTCAGCATAACTCCCGAATAAATTGACCTACGATGTTCAAATTTCGTATGCGGGTTGCTGGTGGCCATCGGACTTACCATAAAGGTTTTCGTCAAAATCGCGCATGCACATAAGGTAGCTGCCATCGAAAAAAATCCTGTTTTTCAATGATTGCTAAAAAACGGCTCTAACGATTTTGATAAAAATCGTTGTGCTAATGCCTCTTAAGGAGTTCTAAACATTTCCACCTCCGAAATTCCCGTAAAAATGCTTTACTTGTGTAAAAAGCTAAAAAACGAATGCCTTCAACACAGAGTTTTCTTTCCTTGAGCATATTGCATCAACGATCGTTTTTTTTCTTCTCCCTTCAATTCCACTTATAATAAAGGGTCATATAAGGATTATCAAAGAGTATTTCGCCAAAATCACCATTTTATAGAAGGGCAGTTTTTTTTTCTTTAGGCCCATACAAGAATTATCGCAAAAAAATATCGCCAAACTGACAATCTTTTTTAAATGGATGAAAAAAATATAAAAACGGTACACGACATAAATTGACATCAGTATTATAGTGTAATTGAAAATTGTGCGATGTTCCACATCCTTAGGTAAATTTAATTTCGTTTTTTTTTAAATTTAGAGGAATGTAACTGACTTCTGCAATCAATGAGATACAATATTTCATGGTATTACTAGTTATTTGAAAAAAGATAAAAATTGCAATAAATAAAAAATTTTAAATGAAATTTCCTAAACAAATCTGATTATTCCACAAACAATTAGCGAACACAGAACAGATTCAAAAAGTGTAGAAATTTCTAAAGTAAATATTAATTCTCAAGTTTGAGAACCAAATAAATGTATTTTTTTTTTAAGTAATTTTAAGAAATTATATAAAAGGAATATGCACTAATTGTTTCACATTTAAACCTCTTTTACGAAAGTCTAGATACTTTAAAAATATTCTGATGTTAATATAACTAAACATTTATTAAATATTCCGGTATTTCAAAACACACAAATACGGAAAATATTTTTCAAGCACTGTTTAAAAAATTAATTAATATGTAAAAAGTTTTCCCATTAAACAACCATACACTTTAAAGTAGTATTTATTAAATGAATAATATATTTACATTAATTTACTGATAAATTGCAACTTACACAAATACTTATATTATAGTTAGCCAATCTGATCACAAAATAGTATTATCTACTACATATGGCAACACATAATATATTTTATTGATTAAAAATCGGCAAAAAAGAGTATTAAAGAAAAAATTATTATTTTTTTAACGTCTTATTACATAAAAACTAAACATGTTATAAAAATATTTAAAGAAACGCAAATTTTAAACCTAAAAAATCCATATATTTATCTATTTGTTGTTCCATTTATCGCGATTTGAAATTATCGTTAGCATCAAATACCCTGTTATTGTTTAAACATGCTCATTTTAAGTGAGATAAGAGTTTTTGAAAAAGCGCGTTTATTTGAAAGAATTATGACAAAACATTACAATGATATGAATATTTGAAAGTTTATCTCATACAATATAAGAAAGGCTTTGAAGACCTAAATGGCAAGTTAACGTAAATGATTTGATCGAACACATCTATTTTCTTATTAGTATTCTATGCCTCCCATATAAAATAAAAAATATACAATTTGATATTTTATGTTAGATATTACATGATTTCATATGGCATTATTACATAATTTAAAATTATCATTTTGATTTTTACGAGTATGTAACATAATGTAACATATTTTTTTATAAATATTCCATAGTTTAACTTTGTTATACATGTATTATATAGTTTAATATTATTATATAAATATTTCATAATTTAACAATTTAACTTTAATATATATATATATTAAAACTATTATATAATTTAACATTATGAAATAACTATTGCGAAATTTAATATTTTCCATTATAAACAATACGTAAGGTAAATTAATAATTATTAATATTTGATGAATGATTTCAACATTTCAAAATTAACTAATAAAATCTTTTTAATTATTAAAAAGTGTTTACTGACAAACACATTATCTACACGAAAAATAACTCACCCTTTCTTCTTTTTTTGAAAGACTTTCTTGATTCTTATGAGTATGAAAGCAGCTTTGTCCATTGACAACACATGGCCCTGCTCAGTATCTGCTGAAGCAGTGGAAGCCATCTTCCGCAAACCAACGCGCATTGAAGCTTCTTTTATTTGAATTGAGCACCTACTTTTTGCCACAGGGTTTCAAGTTTCAAACCTTTGTGATAATTGTAGTTATTTTTTTCTCTTGATGCAGAATTTTTTTCCGAAGAAATGCCAACGGTCAAAAGGAAACACTGTTATTCTTTTCGATTTCGGGTAGAGTTGTTCATAAATTATTTCTGGTATCAATACCTCATACCTAGCTTTCTATTTTTTGAAGAATGAAAACTGTAACTTGTGTATACTGATATAAATTTATTTCAACTAAGCACCAATTTTTTCAAATTAAAAGTGTTCCATTTAGAAAAAAAAATCAGTTTAAAATGGAATAAAAGTAGTTATTTTAGGAGATTATTTATTAATGGAACAAAAAGAAAAATTAACTTCTACAACACAAACAGAACTTGCCGAAGTTGTCAATTAAATATTCCCGTTCAGTTCATCTTTTCATAACTTAATTATCCACCGTAAAAATTTGTAGAAGTATTAAAGAAAGCAATATCCATAAATTCTAATACTTCTTTAAAGCACTATCATACAAGTTCCATAAAAAAAATATCAAAAAGTGTTCAATTCGAACATCCTTTCATCCCTGCTATCCGAATTCAAGGTTTCTGGGACGATGCTCTAGTAAATCCGATTCTAGCAACAGTTCCTTGGAGGTGAAGTTCGGGATGTGATCTCGAGATGCGCTCTCAATCATCGGGGTTTGGCGGAAAAAAGCGATAGTGGCGGGAAAGGGGTGGAAGAAGCAACAGGATTGCGTAGTGGACAGCGATTTGTCAGGAGGTTGGCGCATGCGCAGGAAATCACGTTGCTTGGAATCACCCCTTCCTATAATGAATGCAGAAGAAAGGAGAACAAATATTTAAGCTCCACCGATACGAAAAGGCGATCTAAGAAATACATTTTTTTCCGATGAAAAGATAGGTTTTCTTGCTTTTGAAAAAGTTGGCTATAAAACTAGTTTTGAAAGTTTTTTTTTTTTTTTTTTTTTTTCCTTGTTAATATATTGATGGTATTCAAAAGCAATATTTGTTGGAGAAGATGGATATCTTGGATTTATATAATATAACTAAACTTTTTTGCCAAGTGGAAAAATTATTTTTTTAAGATAGCATATAGTGATTTTTCTTTAAAAAAAAAAAAAAAAAAAATTTAAAAAAACTGAATTATTATTTCAAAAAAATATCTGATTCCTTTTAAAATAAAAAAGTAATGACAGCTAATGCCTACCTGGCGGCTGTGGGATTGGCGCTCTGGCCTCGTATGCCAAAGGTGCAGGGTTCAAACCAAGGGTTATGCATGGATGTTCGTTGTGGTTCGGAATCCACGTAGGTCCGGGCCTGATTAGCCATCATTGTGCATAAATATAGGTCGTTGAGCATACCAACCATGACAGTTAATTTGAAAAATATAGGTTAGTATTGCAGTACAGTTTTATTGATGCAAAATGTAACAAATATGCGCCCTAATGTTCGGAAAATACCAAAACTTCATTGAAACTTGATTTTAGTGTTCCAAACTCAAAAGGTTAAAAACGAAACACAGAATCCCTTCAATACCTATCTGTCTGGCGTAGACAAAAAAAAAAAGTCTAAAAACGTATTTATCTGCAAATTGCATATTTTTAAATATATCTTCTTTTTTTTTACTGTATCTACAGAAAGAAAATGTATTTGTAAAGTTTAGTTTGTTATTATCATTCATTTTGTTTGTTATTATTATTTAGTTTGTTATGTAAATTTTAGTCAACTATATATTTGTTGAAAACTTTATAACTCCACTGAACACCCCCTCCTCCTTTCCAGCTTAATTACGAAAACTAACAGTTATAATTTTAAAAATGATGAAAGCTTAAATACCTTAGATTCAAAATATTTCTTTTACACATATTTAATATTCGGCCCGACCGTAAAAATAAAAAGACTGAACAATAAACTATAAGAGAATGAAGAGTGCAAAAATAATTTACTTAAATTAAACACACTACTTTCAGTTTCTCCACCAATGGTACACAACTTTATTCAAAAGAACTAAAACTCTTCAGTAAGAAGATTACGTATTTGTGGCTAAAAAATTCTCATTTACACAGACCGAAAGTAAATATTAAATGCTATTTTGAAATTGATTTTAACACGGAAATTTTTGAAAGAAAATTATGCATTTAAAAAAAAGCATCATATTGAACAAGAACCCAAAGAAGTCACATAAATACTGAAGTTAGACTAAAAAAAGACATTCAAATTAAATATTTCGGCTGATTCTTAGTATGGCAAAACTCGTTGAGTTATTCGCACTTTATCTGATACGTTTGTATTTAATTTAAAGGTTTTCTTACTAGAAGTATTTGCATAAATGAAAAATGTATGTAATTAAATAATTTTTACTGAAATTATCTAAAACTACACGATGAGCAATATTTTTTAATGCTTGGTTGATTATCCTTGCACTTAGTGTAAATGTTTTTGACAAACTAAACAAGTATATTTATTCAAATGTTTTAATCAAATTTTTCAAATATGCACCATCATTAAAGTTTTATAAATTAAACACATAAACATGCTTGCACATCGTTTTTAAGTAACGTTTCACAAGTTAAATAATTTAAAAAAGAACAAATTCCATTAAAATTGCTTAATTTATTTTTTTTTTTTTTAATTATGGTATATGAATTATTTCAAAAGGGTATAACCCCAAAAATTACTTAAGAAGTATATTAAAAAAAAATTAAAAATACCATATTTAAACGTACTATAACAAATACTGAAAAATATTACTGCATGAGTTGTATAAACAATTTTCTATAAAATATTAAATTGCATTTTCCATACAATAGTCTTTGTTCCATTCTAAAAATTCTGCAGTGTGTCTGAGGTCTCAGAAGACTTTTAACAAAGAAATGAATAACGTTTTTCTTCAATTATATATGTAGAAATTTAACTTTAACACATTTATTTACCCGCATTTTCCACACCTTAAAATTCTTGTTTCAATGGGTAGTTTTCTATTATAATCATTTTTAATTCACAATCTAATTTCTCTAATATGAAAAACTCACAATGTGTTCTAAATATCAGAATTCCACTTATATATTAAGAAAATATTAAAAATTAAAACTCGTATGTCTTATCATAAGGATCGCAGTTTGTATGCATAGGTCGATATCTGAAGAGTACTAAAAGTGCTGACTGGAAATCACTAGAAATGGGCTTACCTTGTCAGCACAATGATCGAAGTGCCTAATAAAAAGAATGCGATAGATTTTTCTACGATAGATTGCATTAAAAAATAATTTATAGTTATGTTTTTGGACAATTCAAAAATCTATTCAATTTAAACTTCTATATTACAAAATAGCCGATTAACTGTTTTGGCATTTTCTAAATAATGTTCTAAAAAAGGTATTTTTAAAATCTGTAAATAATTCTGGAATTTATATCTAGGAATGTGACAGCGTTCCATATTAAAAATCTAAATTTTTTTTTATTTAGGAAAAACCTAATTTTGGAAAACGCTACGGAGATCCGATTTATGATAAAATTGCAGTTTTTCATTGCTTTTTCTTTATTTGAAGGAAATTAAAAACTTGATGGGAAGAGTTACTAGGCATATTGAGGTTACTTTGCCCACCTTATATTTGCTAACCTAAACAGCCAAAATGTTTTATGTACCCGTGAAACCATTAGTAAGTAAATAATACCTAATACGCAAGTACAAGATCTTTAAAGAAAATTTAAAAATCAGAAAATATTTATGTATTTTAATATTATTTAAAAAATACAAAACAAAAATTAATTAACGAATTACTTGTAGCATTGGAAGGAATTTAGAATTAAATAAATATATATATATATTTCTTTAGTAGCAGATGATCTTAGTTCAACGTCGGAGGAAAAACTGAAAATCGCTTGAAACATAGCCATCAAAATTTTGTGAAAAAGTGTTAGTGTCCTGTATTTTTTGTTCTGATAAATGAAACTGGATGATAAAAGTGTGACAAAAAAATCTTTTCGCTCACAATCACAGAGTCCTACAACTTGGAGATTTTGATTAATTCTCTTTCATTTTCTCGGCCTATTTCCTTTCAAGCTCTTTTTTGCTCATAGGTATACTGGCTGAGTAATGTAACGAAAAATTGTTGGTGTCTTCCGTGCTGTTTGGCTTTCATTCAATCAGGAAAAAACTATAATTTAACAGCATAGAATGAAATGGACAAAAACTCCAATCAATATTGTCCAGCAAAATCTAAAAATTCTATTGTGGATAAAAAAAAATGTAAACAATTAGCGGATGCATTTTTCATTATATTTACAAGGCCTGCAATGAATTTTCTAAAAAAAATTAGGAAGAAATTTTAAGGATAATTTTAAAAATTTCGAGAACAGATTAGGGGTACTTCTAAAACAATTTTTGTGTAATTCAACGGATTTTAGAATTCTAAAAAATGTAAGGATATTTCTGGGGACCAGTTGAAGGACACATAATCTTTTATTTAACCCTTTATAAGGCAGTGGAAAGTGTACTTCCCTCCAACTTCATTAATTTTTTTAATGTCGATGAGAAGCTACTTTCTCACGTGGCAATTGTCAATTCCTTCATTCTCTGGAAAGTAAGTAGAAGAGATTCCGGACCTCAAGACTAATTAAATTTTCGACTTTGAATATCACGACAACTCATTTCTGGATTTTCAAGTCATGAACTCAAAGGACGACTGGTAAGTTTCCTGAGCAGCAAGAAAACTGTTCCATATGGTGTAAGATTGACTGAAGTTGGTGACCATATGCGGGTAAATGTCATGTAATGTGACATAAAAAAGGCAAAATATAAGATACCTTAAGATAGCTCCCAGTGGGTGTTGGGAAGCATGAAAAAAATGGTTTTAATAATTATATTAATTTTAGGTAATAAGCTAAATTAATTTCTTTTTATATATCAATCTCAATCCCAAAAATATTTTCATATAACATTGCTAAAAAAAATTGCCTTTTAAAGCGTTGAGAAAAAAAGTTTTGAAGTCTTTGACTCGGAATTCCTTGTGATTAATTGTCATTGGCCATCACCTTCCACTCTTCCTACGAATGTTCCGTTCAATAGAATGACACACTCGATCATTTTCCAATCTATGTTGCCTTTGTTGTTACGTTTCCGTAGCTGTCTTAGCATTAGAGGCGCAATACATCACACATATCTTTAACATCTTCTTGGGCGCCATAAGAATATGGCAAAATTATTCGAAATCTTTCGTGTAAAAATGAAAATCTTTCATTTTTAGTAAAAACTTATGCTTGCCAGTTTGTTATGTTTACATCCATTGTCAAATTAGAAGAATTCATATTGTCCATTCAAACGATCAAACCGTCTATCGTAGAGATGACGTAAAAACAGTTATTTTCCTATTTTTCTGATTATAATCGGAACAGTAAGAAGAAAACATTAAAATAACTTCTAATTTTATTTTTATGTATTCGATTTTATTAAATTTTAATAAAAGATACTTTTAATCGAATTTAATACTGTCTCTCTCAATGTATCAAAATTCGTCCTTCTAGGTGTAAAACTGTGGATTTGAATACAATTTAGACGGAAAGATACCCAGTTTTGCATATAGATTTTTGCTATAAAAATACGTTTGTCTGAAAATTGTTATCGCGCGCTTTATTTGTGGAAATTAAAGCATATAAATTGCAAAAAATTTCACCGATGGCAAGAAATAATTTGATGGCAAAAATTGTTGCAGAAGTGGTTTTTTGGGGGGGGGGGAGGGGGGTTGTCTTGACTCTTCTGCCAAAATATTTAAATTGGAAAATTGAATCTATGTGCCTTTTGTGTTTCTACGTTTTACATATGAAATAAGTTTATAAATGTCCATGTTTCAAACAGTCAATAAATATGTTTCAAATTAAAAATGACATATTTTTAAGTAAGATATAACTTTAATTCTTTTTCTACTGACACGCTATTGTAATGTATCCATTTAGAACTATTGAAATTGACTACTTATTAAAGAATTCATAGAATATTGCAATATATTTAAAAGTTTAACTGCTTATAGCAGTAAGCTCCGAAAATTTTGCTATTGGAATTAAGTATGACATGTATGATTTAAGTAGACTAATTGGGCGTTCTACCAGTTAATTAAATGTCTCCGAGAAATAAAATAAATACGGATGAACGTTTAATCCGATTATGGTTACTCGTTTGATAAACAACATAAATACAAACAGAAATATCTAAAGCATTAACCTCTGATAGTAAAATACTATAAAAACTTATGTTAGTGGTATTAATTTCACAAATATATGGAATTTTAACAAAACCATGCAAACCTGTTTCAAGTGTAGAAACTAAGCAATCATCCAAAAATTCGAAATGTTTTATTTGTTCATTTATTCATTCATTCATTTATCCACTTATTCATTTATTCATTCATTCATTTATCCACTTATTCATTTATTCATTCATTCATTTATCCACTTATTCATTTATTCATTTATTTATCTTGCCATTTTATAACATATAAATTCAAATTTACAAAAATCCACCTACAAAATGATTCCAACATTTAAGTTATTGGCCTTATTTTAATGATAAACTTCCAGGGAATATTTCTCCCTTTGAGAGACCATAAGAAAATTGCAGACTACAGTTAGCTCAAAAAGTGAAATTTCTGCATTTTTTTATGATCATCCTTATATACATAAAAAATGGTTTGCTTGTCAGCATCAATATTTTCAAGTGATCTTTTGACGCTTATATTGTACTTCCTTTTTCAATTTAAACATTTTAAATACATTATTTTATTTTGATTTCCGATTATTTGTTACCGCAGTTGACTACAAATTTCAACCTTTTATTCAATCCTTACAATTTTACCATAGTTTCCTTCAACATGAACTTGCCCAAGATTTATTTTCTATAAGTTGCACAGAAAAAGAAACGTTAGACCTTCAGTAAAAATTCTCTCGTTTTGTAGAATGATATTTTTAAATTTGATTAAATTAATAGGAAAGAACATTCAGTTTTTAAAGACAAAATTTTTAAAAAAAATCAAAATCTAATGTTTAGGAATTTTTAAGTCATCAGCCCTTTTAGGAACAACCAACCAATGTTTCTTCTTGTATTTATATCAGTTAACTATCAGGTGCAAATTTTTAAAGAATAAAAAAGAAGAATGAGGAGATAGAATTGATCTGTTTCCTCATTTGATGATGGATGAAGAACTTTTATTTCACTGAAAAAGAATGCAACTACCCGGTTGAAGATTTGGTCTTGTGAGGAGAAAAATGCAGACTTAAAGCATGTTTTTAGTAAGTGGTCGTGATGAGAAAGATTAGTGTGAGAACACGAGTTCAAAATTTTCTGGTGCAAGAGCTGCGTGATTGTTATTTTGCACTGGAAAATTATAAGATCACGACCTGGTCAAACGAAAGTTCTCCAAGTGTCAAGGGATAAATGCGTTAAGATTATCTTTAAAAGGGGAACTGTCCAGCATTCACTTCTCCTGCACCAAACAGAGCTCTATCCCATGACCTCTCATATGCTATACTAGCATTTTCAGCCAATTGGATACAGGTCCGATGGATATAAACATCACACTCTGGGGTTTGCTTGGATCAGTTACACACATTTAATCAAACTAAAATTTTGGAAAGTCTATAAAAAAAAAAATCAAATGACAAATATAGGGATAACAAATCCTTAACGCATATTTAATTAATCCAAACCAAACTACCGTTCATTAATTTGCGACTCAAGCTACATAAAGATTAATTATACCAAATTAAAACATCATTCGAAATATCCTTCTCATCCGAAAATTCATACAACTCTCATTCCGAGGTTGCCGAATCATCAATCCTCTTCACAAAGAGATATTTAAATGCATTCATTAACGTAATTATTTTCCTATTCTACGAATTAATTATTTTTGTCTCCTCAAAGATAAATTCTATCTCTTAGAGATATGTTGCATCACTTTTATAGTCACCGAATGACTATATGGCCTTGACGAGGGTGGTAATCGCATTAACTTGAATATAAAAGCAACTTGACTCAACAAAGATAACTGCATTAGGAACTGAAAGGGGATCTGGATCCTGGTTCTTTTTATATCAAGTTGTGTGTACATATTTCAGACGGTTGTGCTCGTTTAGGGAAAACGAGAGCACGTTATTTTATTGAATATGTACGTGGATGCATTCGACAACAAGAAAAGAATTGGAAAGAAAATTAAGGTTTGTATTTGTAATTCTCTTTGATATTCAGATCAGTCGCGATTCGTGTTACTTTCAAGCGATAAACTTTTGTAGTTATTATAATAATAAATTAAATAGTTATGGCAGAAATTGGATTTTATTATTTTCATTTGATTCGTGTTCAACATAAAAGGCAATAAAGATACAATTTCATCTGGATGTTTATTTCCTCCATACATTCCTCCCATGCCAAATTTGAAATAAGCATATTTAGTGATTCAAAGAAAATAATTGTGCTGTGACAGTCACTGTCAGTAAAAAGGTTTTTCTACAAATGTTTCTATTGAGGTACATCTATTGCAGATACCGAGCAAGAACTAAATTTGAAATAAGCATATTTAGTGATTCAAAGAAAATAGTTGCGTTGTGACAATCACTCTCAGTAAACAGGTTTTTCTACAAATGTTTCTATTAAGGCGCATACGTTGCAGATACCGAGCAAGAACTATTTGGACACATTTAATGAAGTAGATCTTCCCATTTTACGATCGAAAACACAGGAAAACCAATACCCTTTTAATTTAAAGTTTGTTTTTTATGTGTATAAAAAATGAGTTTGGCAACAAACTCGACGAAAAAACTTACCGACGAATATCAAAATAAATTAAGTTTTGACTTTCACAGTAACACAATTTACAAAAAGTTAATATGCATGTAATCTCCACCATTTGAATTTGAAAGCATTACTAGTCAGAACTTATGGTTAAATTTTCCGCAATCCAACAAATCTAATCGAAACATTTCAAATGATAAGTGACACATGTCTGTATAATTTATAGTTTAGGATTTTTGGAATTGTAAATTGACTTTCAATCGTCATTTCCGGTACTTACGTTCATAAGTTCTACACTATCTACCAATAAGTATTTGGACACCCATTCAAATGAGGATATCTTCTCAGGGGGGCAGCATAGACAACTGCAATTCACATCAAGAGGACATCTTTATGTAACATATCTATATAAGTAAAACAACTCAGTCGCATATTGAAATGCAAAGTGTTCATTTGGAGCATATGCAAAAGAATGGAGTACCATTAGTGTGCAGTTGTACAGATGCATTTACATTAAAAATCCCGCAACTCATAGAGTTGACTTTTAGTGTGAGATATGATCTCCCCTGTCATCAGTGTTTACATGGCACTGTATTCTTATACTTAACATGAGTTTCTTGGTGAATTCTAGTGGCTAAATTGTTCTTCCCGCCTTTTGAACTGTTTTCAAGTGATGGAAAGTTCCCAATACATTAAATTTTTACACAATGCATATCGTAGAAGCGTCCCACACATGCTTGATAAAATTTAGATTAGAGGAGTGATCTGGTTTACTTACAGGGGTGATATTAATATTTTGTAATCATTTGTCCAAAGCAAAAGTGGGATTAAATTTTCCATAATCTTCAATAAACACGATTTAGAAACTGATATTTCACAATTAAAGACTTGTCTAGATCAAGGTAACTCATTTACAGTGAAAAAGTGGAATTTAATTATGTTTTGCGCTGTTGGGAAGCTTATTAAACAATTTCAAAATATTGAACCTAAAGACCAAAACTCTTTCCCTCCCCCAAATCGTTAACTTGAATTGGCATTTACCATGAAATATCATGTTCTCATCGTTTCTACAGATCATCTGATGTCCAAAATCACTCATTAAGACTGAAAAATTATTTTTTGTAAACAGTATCTGATGTTTAAAAGATTTGGTCTTTGGGTGCCATATGTTGAATTGGTTTAATAAGTTCCCCAAGAGCTCAAAAGATAATTAAATTCGACTCGTTCACTGAAATTATGTTAATTTGATCTAGACAAGTCGTTAATGGTGAAATGTTGATTTTTAAACCATGTTTATTGATACTTATGGTAAATTTATTCCACTTTTGCCTTGTATAAACTATTAAAAAATATCAATATTGCGACTATAAGTAAGCCAGATTACTCCTCTAATCAAAATTCCAGCAAGCATGTGTGGGACGCTTCTAAGGTATGCATTGTGTAAAGATTTAATGTATTGGGAACTTTGCATGAACTGAAAACTGTTCAAAACATGTTATGAACCATTTAGTCACTAGAATTCATCAAGAAACTCATGATAAGTATGAGAATACAGTGCCAAGTAAACACAGATGACAGGGGAGATTATAACTCACACTAAAAGTCAATCCCATGACTAGCGCGATTTTTAAAGTAAATGCATCTGTACAACTGCACACTAATGGTACTCCATTCTTTTGCATATGCCCCCACAGTACACTTTGCATTTCAATTTGCGACTGAGTTGTTTTACTTATAGATATGTTACATAAAGATGTCTTTGCTATGTGAATTTCATGTGTCTATGCTTCTCCACTGAGAAGATATCCTCATTTGAATGGGTGTCCAAATACTTATTGGTAGACAGTGTTGTTGAATTTTGGTACGGGAGCTCGTCTCAACGAGCCCATCTCTGAGACATTTCACACGTTTCTGCAGTATTTGTATTTTTTCCTGGAGATATTGACCTCGGATGGATAAAACTTTTGCGTGAGCTTCTCTTTACACTCAGGCCAAAAAAGAAATAAAGGTTTGTTTTCTGTAATATAGGCAAAAATATCAGAGTAAGTTAGGTAGTAAATTTTTTTTTTGCTAAATATATTTGGCAAATACGTACAAATAATATTATCGGAGTATTAATGTACAAGAATTAAAATTGATCAGTGATGTAATATACTTGGGTATATTTATATTTTTGTGGGTCAATATCTGGGTATTTACACAGAAATTGGGTACTTTATATATATATATATATATATATATATATATATATATATATATATATATATATATATATATATATATATATATATATATATATATATATATATATATATATATATATATATATATATATATATTTATTTCAGGTTTGACTGCTCATTAAGCGATAATCAATTAATTGTTTCAAGAAACGTTTTTTTATAATTAATTAATTTTTTTTCAAGTTTAAAAAAAAAAAAACTTTAGGGTCGAAATCTTTGTATTGTAATTTTAGGATAGGTAGGGTTAAAGGAAACAAACAATTTTTTTTCCCTTTGGCCTCGTGAAGAGAAGAAGGAAAGTTAATGATAAAGTTTTATAAATAAGATCATTTATCTATATTATTAAGATTAGAAAATATTTCCAAATAAATGAAATATATAAATTTGCTCTTTTAGCAAAGAATAATTCATTTGAACAAAGTATTTTTCAAAAGTAACAATAATTTTCATTTCTAATGACTATTTAATAATTTGAGTGGAATTTCTTTTTGAATTTCTTCATCACTACATTTCAAAGACGTGATTTAAATTTGAATTATATCTGTCTTTTGATGTACTTAAATCTTTGACAACTTCAAATAATCTAATGTATATTTTAAAAAATATAAAAATTTATTCCAGTTTTTCTTATCATTATTTTTTTAATAAAAGCGCACTTAAATAGAACTAAAAACTACCAAATTTTCTATTTTTATATACACATATAACAATGAGTAACATACATTTCTAAAATTACTAATTTTTTTTTTTTTCTGCAAAATTCTACAATTTATTTCAAGTTAAAATAACCGTTTTTCTTCCTTAAAAGTTTAAATTTCTTTGTTGGTTTAAAACGTATGAAAACTGTTAATCAAAGGTATAAAAAATATTTGAGTCCATTAAATATTAAAAGTTGGTCAATAGCGAGCACTCAATAATTGAGTGTTTCTTAGGGAAACAAGACGTATGATTACACACCAGAGTAGACCTGAATAAATAAAGATGAATCTAAGGCCAACTATTGTCCAATTATAAAGGCTCGAATACTAAACCCATTTCTTTGATTGTGAGATTATTATGTTGTAGATTCTAACAAAGGATTGAAAGCCTTCCTTAAATGTAGAGTAATTATAATTTCTGCAATAAATCAATCAAATATGTTAAACTAGGATCTCACATATTTACAAACTTTTTAAATAAGTTTTTAAAAACGATACTCTTACTAATTTTCTTTAAATTGTTTCACCAATTTAATGAAAACATATTTTAAGTAGGCAAAATTCAAGTCTGGGTCACCATAAAATAAAATGTTTGGAGCTTCAAAACTAAATAGATAAATTATACTTGGCAACAAAGAATATTCCAACCTTCCAAATGCTACAAATAAATGGCCTTGACAATATTTACCGAAGAAAAAGGCTTGATTAAAACTCAAAATGTTGACGTAAAAAGAACTTTTCATCAATTTATTTTTAGCATTATTAATACCCATAAGCTACATTCACTGGATAAATACAATGGCAAGATTAATTATTTTTCCCACACTGAAAAAAATAAAACTCGTTTTTTTTAATTATCAAATTGTCTTGTTAAGAAATTTTTAATAAGTAGTCGTTTAATTTTATGTATATGATTAATCAAATTTTTATTAAGAGTAGTTACCGTTGACAGTCAAGATTTTATTTATAGAACAATATTTAATCTTCTTAACCCAGTAATTAAATAAGTACTATTTACATACTTTGCATAATACTTTTCATTGAATACAAAGAAAGGTATTTTGAAAACTTAAATATAACCGATATTACCAGATAAGATAGAAGTCCAGCTGTTATACTATAATCCAGAAACAGTAAAAAAAAAAGTTTAAGATTTATATTTATTAGATCAAACCCTAATTATATGTCTCTGCTTCCTTCTCCATCTCTTCTAGTATATATTTTCACTCAACTTACAGCACTATACGCGGTAAAAGAGTCACCGTGTTCCTTCTCTTCCAAACTCTCTACAAAAACAAAAGCTCAGTATTCCACCAAAAATAATCATAGAGAAATTTTAGGCCCTGCTAATTTCGTACTAAGAGTAGGATTGGCACAACGCTCAAAGAACTATTTTTAGGCACATCAGTGGCTAATCAGGCCAGGACCTACACCTTAACTTGAATTCCAAACCACAACGAACATCCATGCCTAAACAAGATTAAATTTCGGTGCTTTTCAAATGTAAAGCCAGAGAGATAACCCCACAATCATCAGATGAGCTATTAGAAGTAAAAATCTAAGTTCATAAATATATATTAACACAAAAAATTTATTTATCAAACACTGCAGAAAAATTTTCAAGCAACTCTAAAATGCTATTATTTGTTCGTTTTTTGCAATTTTCCCCTCATAGTTTCAGTTGATAAGTTGGAAAGTTATAACTTATAAAAAAGCTTAAAAAATTTTTACTGTATATAAAACTAAGGCTATTTTCTGGTGTAACGTATGGGACATACCTTACATTTTCTCATACCTTACATTTCCATGGAATTTAATAATAATTTTCATTTAAAAATGTTGCCACTAAAAAAATATGACAAAAGCGTTGATAAAATCATAACATATATTAAAAAATGATAAATAAAAAATCAATCAATAACTCATATACCCATAAACATTCAACAAACTTAAAATAATGCCCACATTCATTGAGCAATAATTGCGCAAGTAAATATCAAGAAGGTCCTGAGCTATGAATCCCAATTGCCCTATCGATTTGATTTCTAGAAAGGACGCGCGAAGCACTGTGTGATTTGACAATTACTAACAAGTCTCTGAAGGTATTTTGTAATGAAATTCCTCTCCAAAGGGAATAAGACCGAGTATGACTGTCAGGCTCCATTATGCTTATAAATATTGAACTACGAGGATCCTCTGTCAAAGGTGAACTCGCAAGAGATGCCTCCACTTCGACGGCATTAGTGGAAACATAGTTTGTCTTTTAACATTACAATAAATCCACAAGAAATAGAGGTCGTGATAGTGACGATAAATTTCAGATCTTCGAAGTGTCGTAGATAATTGTTTGGGAAAGAATCTAAGATTATCTTTGATGAGAGAAAAATCTGAAGATTCGCCACTTCGTAATTGACTGGCTTAAGTTGGACGAAGTGCAAGAGTACTGCGCATTGTTTGGACAACTTGCGATTCATGGTTCTAATTTCATGGTGTTTTTTTTGTTTTGTTTTTTTAACTATTTTATAATGTGTAGTTCATGTTGACAAAATCATAAATATGTATTTTTATAAAGATTCTCTGGTAATCCTTGGGTATTAATATTTTTTATAAATATGCTGGTATATTAATTCCGATAATTTTAGTAGTCAATTTGTGAAAGGGGTCAACCAAATATTAAAGAGAATAAAAATATAATTTAGTGGAATTTTTTTTTTTTTTTTAACTATTTACGATTTGGTTATTAAGGTTGGAAATTAATATAATTTGATGGTTAAATTGCAAAAGTTTTTCTTCGAAAATGATTTCAAATGAGAATTCATATTCGCAATCGATAGTATTTATTTCACTTCACAAATTTCCACTAATGAAGAAAAGCGATTGAATAAAATAACATCCATACCTGTACTTTGTAAGAATAACAAAATAGAGGTCTCGCACAGCAATGAAATGTTTACGTAAAAGATTTTACGGAGTGAACATCTGAGAGAGGAAGTCATTGTCAACATGTGAATAAAAGACATCACAGCCCCTTAAAAGTACTATTTGAACAACCAGTGAATTTTAGTTTTATTTAAGTTCGTATACTTTTTTGTGTGCATTGTAATTCCACCAAATGTGTAGTTTTATAATGCCATAAAAAAAACATGCTTCTATAATTTCAAGGAAATTTCAATGTTTCTACTTAATTATGTCATAAGAAGATATATTTTAGTAATTTCAGTACGTTTTCTACTCATGCTATGAGAAGGCGTGTAAAGTTTTACTGTTTTACGTCTGGTTGAAAAAACAGAGCTTTCCCATGAAAATGTTAGTTTTGTTTGCATTTACTGCCTTTCCATTTTTGGAAAATTGGTTTTCATGATATATTAATATATTTGATTGCTTTTATAAGTAATAGTTGATTATTAAATAGCTTTTTCTTTAAATATTTTTGCATTTTCATATGTCATTGTTCTAATTTACATAAACATATGGAAATTCGTTAATGTATTATTAAGCAATTTCTTTATACACTTTTATACCGAGATGGGGCAATTCTCAACGGTTTTTGGTAAACTTTGAATATTAGCGGAAATTCTCAGTATACCATTTTATATTATATATCCTCTAAGAAAGTTATGATGCTTATATTCAAAAGGAAATTCTCAGTATACCATTTTATATTATATATATTTATATCTTCTATGAAAGTTATGATACTTATATCCTTCTTAAAGGATAGTAGAAAATCCTTTAAGAAAGTTAAGATGTAATAGTTGTTTCATTATTCAGACCCGAAATACATTAGTTGCTGAATAAATAGCTTATATAACTTGAAAAGCAGTTTTATTCTAAATGTAAAACGACTCAAATTTTAAATTCTAAGGATTCTTCATACTATAACGAAAATACAACCTATTTAAATGAAGCGAATTCATAAGCTTTAGTTTATTTATTTTTTATCAAAATATATGTTGAATGAAAATATATAAAAACATACACTTATCTTTTAAAAAATAATACTTAATTCAAAACTTATGACATATTTCCCCTTTCATAGCATTTTGGCTTACTTTTATTTACCGAATCATTTAGTGTCAACTGAAAATAAATTTAGACATTTCAAATATTCCTCATTTTAAGTACTTTTCAAAAATGCATATATTGACCGAATAAATGCGCCTATATTAGTTTCTAAATTAGATTTAACGGTAAGCTTTTATTCTCAAAGCGTCACAAATACTTTTATCGCAGAAATACATAAACTCTCTTGACTATGGAAAACGCCTTTTTTGTCTCATATTTATAACTATTTCACCTCAAATATCTTTTCACTTAAGTTCTTCCTTCCTTCCTTTAAAGTAATTTGCAAGTCTGTATTCGAAACATAGATATTTGACTTGACAGCAGTAAAGTAAACATGAAAAAAAAATTCATTTTAAATTGAAAAGTAGAGTTTTTATTCACTGCTTCATACTTTAGTACATGCATCTTATAAACTAAAAAATCAGAGAAATTTACCTTTAAAAGGTTATTTTATGTCAGAGGAGTAGTTATTCAAATAGCAGTTAAAGCACATATCGTTTTAAACCAACTAGTAAAAAATTAAGTGTATTAAGTGTTATTATTATTTATATATTCATTAATTGTACAATGAGAAAATTTTCTAATCTTCAACTTATCTACTAAAAGAAAACTATATTTAATAAAAATTCTACTCTCATTTGAAAACACTCACCAACTCGTATAAATTTTAGTGAAATTGTTTCAAAACTATCTTATACTAAAATTACAATTTTATTTCCTTACTTTTAAAAACACGTAGCATATTATTCCATTTCTAAAGCCGAATTTACACGCTACCAGTCGGGCTTCCAGTTTAGAACGCTAGTTCTGTGACGTCAGCTAAGTCACCGTTATAGGTGATCATGGGAGGGCGCACATGATTGGTTGATCGGAGTCGCCGGCGGCAGTAAATAGAAAATTTTTGGTTTACTGGAGCCAGTAGCCTGGTGACGTCACTACCTGGCGATTTAAACTGGAACCTCGACTGGTAGCGTGTAAATCCGGCTTAATATGTCAAAAAAAAAAAAAAAAAAAAAAAAAACTTAAATTTTAGTATAAGAAGTTTATCCATTTGAATTTGTCATAATTTTTTCCCCCATGAATGTATACGAACAAAATTATCGTCTGCAAAATAATTTTCACTTTATTTCGTTTCCGACTCATTTACACGCTACCAATGAACGCACAAGTTTAGATAAGACGTCAGTGAAGCGACCACTGCTCTACCTGTCGGTGGTCACGTAAGAACGCAGCTGATTGGATGAAGGGAGTAGCAGGAGCCAGTAAATAGAAATGTTTAGGCTGATTTATACGTTTCCAGTGCTTGGAACACCAGCCAAGTAAGTCGATTGGATAGTCACTGGTATGCGTTGAACCGAATGCTAGCTTTTCGTTTGCACGATGCCAGCAGCTTGATCAATCCAACTATTTAACAACCGTTGCACCATCTATTGATGGTCGTGGGAAAAGGCGCAGGTTATTGAATGATGGAAGACTCTGGCCCAGGTGAATAGATAATGTTTGAAGCTATCACGTGATAAACTGGCTTCGTCTGAACTGGAATATCTATATCGATGAACTGGAATGATGCGTGTACACGGTGATAGCTCTGATGCCATATGATTAGCTATCTCGACTGGTACTGTCATGCTGGTTATCAGCCTTTAATATTAATACTCACAACTTTTTGGAGAAGAATGAAACCAGCTCTGATGATTGAGTTGGTAAAAAGACAAAAATCTGAATGGAAAATCCCCTGTTTAAAACCTAGCTTTAGTTTGAAAATTTGAATTTTTTTATTTAATTTTTAAAAGCTAGTACGTGTCTTTTCAAAATTTAAGATGCAAACTTCCAATGTTTCACGGTTGAATTAATGATGTTGAATCATGTTAACAAAATAATTATGAAAATTAACCTAATTTTGCGTAAATATATATATTTTTTTCTTGGCCTTAATTTTCCCTGATTTTGCGACCCTATTTAATGCAAAGGTCACTAATTTTTGTCAAACATTAAACATCATTAATTCTTTCAACTTTTCTCAAAAATATTCTCAATCAAGTTTTCAGATCAAATTAACATATTCTGGGATTACGAATAGGAAACATCCAAATATTTAGATGTTTTCTTTTTAAAATCAATGATTCAATAAAATCAACAAATACCCCAAGGATATTCTGGCAAATTCTAAAACAAATTATGTTTTCTTGGATCCTCACACACAATTTCCTTTCGATTTATTGAAATTCTTTAATGACATTTTAATTACCTGTATTATAAGCGAAGAAACTTTATTTTTAATAAATAAGACCCTACATATTCATTCCAGTACATTTCCGAATTACTTTTACTTTTTTTTATATATTTGTTCTGTATACTGTGCTATAAAAATTTTATTATCTATCATTGATGTGAAATGCATAATAAAAACTTGTATATTGTAATGATTTTTCTTTTAAAAAAAAAGCAGTCGCCAATAAATATTATATTTCAATATGAAGCTTTAAAAAAAAAGGTTAAAGTCTTTACTTACTGGTAACAAATATCAAGAATCAAGAAATGCTTTCAAATTCATACTCTTTGGACATTTTGAAATTAATGACAATGGGTGAAAAAAGTTAGGAATAGTTTGTATGTAAATTACCCTTACTGATTATTTCTTAAACGAGTCGAGCGTCAATAGGATAAGAACCCCAAATCCATATGTGATTAAGAATAAAAATTGCAATCACTGACTAAGAAAGTATGAGCAATTATTAGGCTTATTAGGCAACATTAACTAGACTATATTAGCTCACATTAGAAAGTATAAGAAATTTTTCAGGGAGGGTAACACCACAAGACTAGAAATTTATAACATGTACCTATTTTATCATCTTCAATACAGAAAACCATATTATTCCTTGCTTAATTAACATAATTCAAAAAGCACTACAGAAGTATGTTTTTGTTCATGGTAAAATATTAATTATTTTAAATGTATTCATTAAAATTAGAAATGCATCTACTGTCGCATTTCGTATGCCAAAGTCTTAAGAACATATATACATACTAGTGTGTAATTACTTGAAACTATATGACATATTATATTAATTGATAAAAAAAAAATCATTTAACTTTCTGCTTTGCTGTACGAAGTCGACGCCCTCGTCTAACATAAATGAGTGTCCCTAAGCAAGATTTACGGCCTTGTTTGTTTATCATACATTGACTCTAACAGCTGATAATGTACTTTGAGCAATTGACGCTATGAAATGGTGACATACTGCCAATTGCGACACTTTAGCATTGAGATTAATAAAGTGCTTTGCCATTTCCTTTTAATGAAGAAATACTCGAATAGAGTTTTAAATTGTACATAACTCAGAATAGTACTTTGAATTTCTTTTAATTTTATACTTTATTTATAGATAATTTTCCACAAACTTGTAAACATTTTAATGATGTTTTTAAAATAAATAAAATTTACTTGAACTTTTAAACTTTGTAAGTAATTTATTTTGCGAAATATAGAGAAAGTTGAAACACGTTTATCTTTCATTAAAAGTTTGCGATGTATTTTAACTAAAGAAGTTTCAAAGAATATGTTGACTTTCAAAAAAGGTTTCATTTTAGTATTCAATTCAGCCATTCATATTATTACATTAAGAATTGAGTTTTGAGTTTACTGTTAACTTATTTAACAGCTCCAAAAATTATATTCAGCATATTTTACTCGCAGTATTTCTATGCCAGTAAGTTTTTATGTTTATTCACATTCTAATTGTTGAAAACCAATATTTTTTTATGGATTTTTGCATAATAACAATTATATTCCAATTTTATTTCCAGCTATATATTTTTAAATTGCATATCTTTGTTAAATAAAAACTTATATCAGTTCGTGCATAAAAAGTAGATAGCTAATTTTAAGTAAACATACAATCAAAGCAGAGTTCTTTTTAATCTCTTAAACTACTTGAATTTAAATATTTGTTCTTCTTTTAATGCAAAAATCGTTTTTTTAACAATTAGTAATCTTTTCGTTTTAAGTTTTGCTATTGAAAATACGAAAAAAAAATCTTATATTTAATTTCAAGGGAATAGGCTACCATTTTAAGAAAAATGCATAGAAAATATTTTACGTAAAAACATCAAAAGTTTTCGGAATTCTTTTTGAAAAACATTCAATTATTAATCCATTAAACCGCAAACGGAAGAGAATTTTTTTATAGTTTTATTTTAAAATCTAAGCTATGCAATTTCAGATTTCAGATTTTTATTTAATAGATCTAATTTGTGAAATTAAAAAACAATTTAAGTAAGAACTTATTAAAAAGATTATTTTACGAAATAATAATCATTGCGAATTAAAACATTCGATTCACTTTAGTTCAAAAAAGAAAAAAGTTGAAAAAAAAAGTTGAAAAAATATCAAGTTTACAATTTGCTGTAAAGATTTATTGAACTACTCAAAATTTTAATTATTTCAATCGAATAATGATAAAATTATGATAATCAAAGCGAATACTATTTACATGGCTATGCTGTTGTGGATAAAGTATAAGGAAACTTCGAAATTACGAAAACACTAAAATGGAAAAACTAACTACAATAAAAACTTTTAATTTAGACGCATACAAAACGTATCTTACTTCACACATCATTTAATTAATAAATTAGTAGAGAAACGCTTTTTTGAAGATGAGCTATAAAAAACTATTTTGAACTGTCTAAGAGCGTGTAAACAAGGTATTCATACCCGATATATTTCCCGGTAAAATTGTCCATAAGTCTGACTGACTCACTTATTACTTATAAAAATTCCCACGAAACTAAAGGTTGAAATTTGGCACAGGTGCCCTTTAAAGGTAATTAGGAAGAGTAACGATATTTTATGCTAAAATCATCTGATTAAGGAGAACAGTCGTGTCAAGAAGACAAATCGGGGGAAACCAATGAATGGGTGGGTATGCTCTTAGTTTATTTCTAGAAGTATGTAAACTAATCTTTTTACATTAAAATACCTTAAAAATAAATTTCTACATAAAAGAAAAGATAGTGTCTACATAGAAGTTTTACATAATTTTAGTCACTTGTTAAAAATGTTACAAAGTGGAATTTGTCGTAATCGCATTTAAAGACAAATTCAAAATTTAAGAAATTTTTTCTTTCTTTTTTTTTTTCAGATTATCTGGCGCCGTCAGCAACACGAGGGCTATAATGCACTGAAACATTCGTTATTTGACAAGCCAACATACATTTACAAACACCCATGCCTTACACGGGACTCGAACCCGCAACCTCGCGGTCTAGAAGCTAGCACGCTAACCACTATACCGTTTGGTCGGCTTAAGAAATTGAAAATCACGAATAGTTTGGTTCATCTAAAAAATGGGAAATTTTTTTTTTATTTCAAATAGAATACGTTTTTTTTTTGTTTTTTTTTCTGAAATTGAAAATCACGAATAGCTTAGTTTATAGTAGTTTGAAAAAAAAAAAAAAAATTATTTCAAACAGAACAATTTTTTTATTTACGAAATTGAAAATCAGGAATAGTTTGGTTTATCTAAAAATATGGAATTTTTTTTTTTTTTATTTCAAATGGAACATTTTTTTATTCAAATAAGTATATAAAACTCAATCATAAAACTGTTCATAATTAAATCCCGAAAGTAATAGTTTAGCGTTTTGCATATTTATTTTGTTATATTATTTTCAAGTATAAAATCGAAAAGATCAGAAATTTAAGACAATTACATTCATGATACTTCAAATGAGAAATATCATGTTGATTTAGTGGTTGTTCACTTAAAATTAAATGCACCATGTCTTAAGTTAAGTTCGTTTGCCAAATGTTCGAGCTTAAAATGCAAGCAATAAGTTCGTTTATATTGACTAGCTTTACATGAAGCGACCAAAATTATTGCAAATGGGCCGTTTGAATGTGTGGGGTTTCAAAACAAATTAGAGCTTGATTAAGTATTGAAGTTTAATGAAGTTCTTGAATTGGAAGAAGCATTTCGATTAATGTGTTACCTAATTTGCAGAAACAAAAATGTTCCCGTTGAAAGGACGATGTAACACGCAATGCACTTAAACTCTATTTATTAGGAGAAATACACTATGAAATAAATAAATTAAATGCTGCTATACAAGAGTATCTAATTTGTAATTCAAACTTTTCTCCGTCTTAATTTTATTTGAGAGAGAAACAACAGATCTTTAATTTTTCAACACATTTCCTGTAGTTTAATTAAAATTTCCATTAAACAAATTAGAAATATTGAACTATAGTTTTAAGCGATGTCTAAACAATTATTATTATTGATGCTCATTTAATTTATTACTTTTAACGATATTTATAAATCCCTAACCATTTGTCTGATGCAAATCATTTTCAATTACTTAATATACCATTTAATGCCATCACATATAAAATATATTACGATGCCCTTGCGATCAATTAGCATAAATATAATCATTTTTCTCATCATTGAATGCTTATAAGATATATATATATATATATATATATATATATATATATATATATATATATATATATATATATATATATATATATATATATATATATATATATATATATATATATATATATTGCAAACTATTTTGATTAAAAGTCAGAAAATTTTAATATCCAGATTCTATAAGTTGTTTATAACTGTTTAATAAAATAACAATAACAATTTTATATTTAGCTGACAATTCTCTATCCAACAATGACAATTTTGAAAACCCAATTACTTGCTCTTCACCTACCTCGTTATTTTGTTCCACAAAATTAAAATTTATAAATGCATAAATTATTGCAAGGTGTCCCAAAACATACTTACTATTAATAAAGCTTTACAGAATACATTTTAGAGAGTAATAGACAGATTATTATAAGGAAGCTACAAAGTTACATCACCTACCATTTACATAACCACATTTTCAACGTGTTTGCCATACACCTCAATTACTCTTCGCAAACGGACAGTAAAATTGGTCACCACCTACATGAGAAACCATCTTGGGTGGCCAATATTTCAAGGTCATTGCTCATTCTCAAGTCGGACAAATTCGTAGGATTCTGCCTATAGACCATGACCCTTAACTGACCCCATAAATAAAAATTCAATGAGTTCAGGTATTTAGAATAATGCGGCCATTCTAAGCCACATCCACACTGCTTTTGTTATCCAAAAAGTGTTCATACAAACATAAAAACATACATATCCTCCAAAAAAGCACCCCATTGTAACCTATTACCCGAGAAAATGACGTTTGATCTAGGTAGGAATTTTTTGAGACTCTATGTATACATTGTTATGAATTTTATCAGAAGAAATGGTGCCATAGCTTTTACAAAATAAAAGCTATAATTTATTCTTCATTCAGAAACTCATAAAACTTCTTAAAACAACAGCAAACTCGTTATCAAACTTTAACAACAGTTTCAGTGTATAAAACTTCACATGAGCAGCGATAATTCAGGCACTACAAAAGTAAACAAGCGATCTGCTATTTTCAAAACAACGCTCAAAATCTAACTAAATTCATTTCGAGAATCGACAATGTTTTTATACTAGCCGGCGAAGTTTCCCAAAAAATCAAGGGCAAACGAGTTTGCAAACAGGTCGCAGAACGGTCGCGAAACCTCTCGACTAGGCCGCCCCCCCCCCCCCTCCCCGTGCCGTAAACCCTTTCCTCTAGCCTTTACTATCGCTGACGAAAAATAAACCTAATGACAAAAGAATACAGCTTCAAAAGCGGTGGGGGACACCATTCACAGCTATTTACAGGAAAATTGCGTAACGATACCATATTACCGAGTTAAATTTCTAGACTTAAATCCTTAATATAAACTTAACATAATATACGCTACATTTTATCATCATAAAAAACCCATAAATGCAACATTCTTGAAATAACCAACTATATTCCAAAATTCAACCAGAGCAGACCAGGATTGAGAAAGAGCAAAAGAAGTATCCGAACACATTTTCCAGGTCAAGGAACTTAGGGATTTAGATTCCTCTGCTGCGTCTTTCATTCCAGGCAGTAAACCTTCGGCCGAATTGACAGGGATGGAAAGGCTTTTGCTTACCGGCGGGGACTGCCAGGTTTAACGGTACAGAAATATCACGTTATGCAAAGGTACCCGCTCATCCATACTCTTCAAGAAAGGAAAGGAGTCTTTTACAAAGCTGTAGGATCACATTATCACAAGGGGAACTTTTTAAATTGTCGTTAATGTAGTTATTATGCAAAGCATGCAGTCTTTAGTAGTTTAATATGTGTTTTAATTTTATTTAAGTAAGCTGTAAAAAATATGTGCTATTTATTTAGTTTTAGGGTTGCTTTATAAACTCTTTACATACATTTTTTTTCTCTCTGTCCACATTAGAAATTAAAGATACCTAGAGCTTTAATGAAATAACTAAGTTTTATTAAGCTTAATTGAAACCAAGTGAGTAATAAAAATCACTCAATGTTTTTTTTTTAAAAAGTTTTTTTTCTTTTTTCTAAATTACAAAACGTTCTCTAAATATTGTCATTAAGCCACTAAAATATTTTAAAGTTATTTGAGTATTTTAGTTTTTTAGCAATTCTTAATATAAGTCCAAATTTAATGAGAAAAATTATCTATAGACGGTGCTTGTGCTTCAAATTTTAATAAATTAGCAGGAGACGGTATTCAATTTTCAATTGCAAATTTTTAATGAAAACATTTTTTTAGAACATTAGTTACGCTTATTAATCCACTATACTGAAGATAAACAAAATGCAGACTCACTTTGATGATATGTTTGAAATGAAACTCGTTAATTTAATAATTGCTTACAAAACATAAATATTATCCACAAAATTGGAAAGAAAGTGAGAAAATATGATTTTTAGGAAATAATGCTGAATAAATGACGATTAAATAAATATTGATGATTATTGTTCAGCCAAACAAGCGATTTTTTAATTAAACTTAAATATTATCCATGTTATGGGTTATGATTTCTTAATGGATGTTAGTAGATAATGTTATTGTATGATTTCTTAATGGAAGTTTGAATGTGATGGAATCAATAACTTGGAATTTTCGTAAGTAACGTTTATTATGTTTAACTTTATAAAGGTAATTTTAATTCTTCAGATTATACATCGCTCACAATTTTAATGTTATTTCATAAATACTAACTTAACTTTAGAAAACACATTTATATCCATAATAAATTAATTCCTTTAAAAAAAAGTGTCCAAATTAATCATAATAGGAAAATATGATAATTTTTTTTACAATGGATTTTTTATTTAATTTCTTAAAGCTAAGATTATTGTTTTCATTTTGAAATAATGACTAATTATTAAATAGCATTAACTAAAAATTAAACACTAAGCATTGAAAATCTACTTTCAAATAAACGGATGGTTAGGACTCTTGGTTGAAAACTCTTGGAAATACTATTTCAATTAAAAGACCACTAACTAAAGAGTTATTGGAATTTGAAATATGTTTATATGTGTGAGTTATAAAATTCTTTTACTATTAGGATTCTCATTTGGATGTATGCTTTTTCAAACAAGAGTATAGTGTAACAGAATATACATTCATTTAAAAAAATCATTAAATATCAAGCACATTCAGATTAACTCATTTGATTGTAAACATATAATGCATTACCGGTCATGATTTTAAATATATGACTTTTATATCTTTACAGTACGTATAAGGTAAAAGTAGAAAATCAGAAACCAGCATTTTCCACAAATTTCTAATTTTTTCACTATTGTTATAAATATAATATCTTTGAGTGTAAAAATAATATAATATTTTCTAAAAATTACAAACTTTATTACTGTATGGTCAAATTTTTACCTTCTTATAAAATGTATGTATACAATGAATCGAAGCTTATTTACAGGGGAATTTGACATTTCATTTGGAGACTTTTAAAAATTTAGTATTTAATGAAGATTAAAAGAAACATCACCAGAAGGGTATTTCATTTAAATCATAAAACGTCTCAGGTTTCAGAACAGATTTTTAGATTAAATTAAAAATGATAAAAAATATGTCGAGTTTCATTATTTTTTAATGAATTTCATATTAGCAATGCTAAATCAATTTTAAGCTTTAAATTACATTTTTAATTTTGAGTAAAATATAAAATTGTTTTATGACAAAATATAATACACAATAAATTTATTATTGTTTCACAAATAAATTCAAAATAAATGAAATAATAAAATTCATCACTGATAAAGAATTTCAAAATGTGATGCTAGATTTTATTAAACTACTTTTGCAAAGACAACCAATTCCAAAAACTTCGAATGAATAGTCTTTGTATTGAAGATATTCTTAGAATATTTTATCAAAACATAGAAACTATTAATGTGAGAGAACCGACAGAGAAGAGAATACATTGCAGACATGTTTTAATGAATATGTGACATTTACTATTAATTTATTAATTTAGATTGTTTTCAAGAACAAATTTGCAATCATATCTTTGAATGTAATCAAGATGCATCTCAGTTTTAATTCGCTACTTACTGTACCATTCCAAGGTTTTTTTTCTTTAGCTAGCAATTCTTAGGCATGTACTTTATCTCTATAAATGTATTTCACTCACACAAAAAATTCCATGAAAAGTTCCTAAAATATGACAGTTATTAAATTAATGCAGCACTGCTGACTTTACACTCATAAGTTGGGGATGTTGTATTACAGACGTAGTATTATGAGAAGAAAAATATATGGTATATAAATAAGTGGTTAATAAAAGGTCGAAATTTAATATGAAGTATTAATTTAACTATAAACTAATGTAATTTAAAATTAAGGGCATGCAGAATCCCAATCGTTCAGTTTATTATAAATATATTCAGAAAAATTTACAGCATTCTACATATAGTTATTTTATTCTATATATACTTGATTTAATGAAAATTAAGTATCTATTATTCTATATATACTTGAATTAATGAAAATTAATTATATAGTATTCTATATATACTTGAATTAATGAAAATTAATTTGCATTAACATTTATTTACTCAATGTAGTTTTTAAATTTATATTATGGAAAATTCAAAATCTAGTGAACTTCCTTCAAGTTAACTAGAATATTCATATTAAACAAGGGCGTACAGGGACATAAAATCGGTCCAGTAATTTTATATCTATGCCAGCCCAAATTTTCAATAAAAACAAATTTAATTGATTAATGATAAGATTAATTAAATAATTATTTTCAATCATTAAACTTTTAAAAATTATTATATATTTCTATTTATATATAACAATTTCAATAATTAAACATTTTTATTTACAAATAAATTGCATTGTGGTGAGAGTGATTGGTATTTGAATGCATTGGACTGTTTAAAACCCCCCTACAGATTTTTCTGTTGTCCGCCGGCACCACAGAAGATTGAAAAACTCAAATTTCAAGATATGGATTATTTTTTTGTTTACGTAAATTTAATTTATCCGAAATAATGTGTTAACTATGTAAAACAGAGTTCTCCATTACGTGCCCGAAAAAACTATGAAGAAGCTTTTAGCAAGATGGTTTTCATCAAGAATAAATACAGGAATAAATTAAATGAATCATATTTGGACAATTTATTAAAATAGGCTGCAGTAAATACTCCGAAAGACATCTACTCTATTATAAAATAAACTGAGCGATTTTAACCGTATTGTCTAACAATTGATATCGACTAAAACGGTGTAATCTGGAAATACAGTTTAAATACTTTTATTCAAAGTTAGGTCAAGTCGCATTGTCACGTTGGAATAATAGATTAACTACTTTTTTAGACTTTGATTTACAAACAATCAAAACTATTATTTTCTTTAATTATTTGAAGAAAAAAAGAATCAAACATTAATTAAAATCTTTTTAGGATAAAAAAAAATATATATATATTTTATCCAGTTTTCAGAAATGCTACATAGTATTGTTAAATCGATAATACTTAATAATACATATTTTAGTGCATCCGACCGCGAAAAGCTCCAACATAAGTCATACGGCCCGCTTCTAAAAGTTAGTGGTAAACGCAAGATTAAAATGATGTTAAGCATGGCAACTACTTATATTGAAAAAAAAAAAAAAAAAAAAAAAAACGGAGAAACTAAAAAAAAAAGTGGGGGGGGGGGCAAAAAATGCTTCCGTAATTGGACCGGCCTATTTTTTTACACACTGACGGGTCCGGTGTACATCGCACAACACTAGGATCAAGTATGCCCGATATTAAATATCATTCTGAAAAAATATTATCCATTAATTTATGATTATAAATTAACGGTGGTTTTTACCTTAACAATATTCTCTCAAGTGAACCCTGACTTTTCAATCAACTCGCGTATATTGACCATGAAATAAAACTAAATAAAGAATTATCTTTACATTTATATTACCATTAAATATTCGTATACATAATAAAACAGTTCAAGCAACACAATATATATTTATGATATCGTTTTTTACATTTGCGCTTTCATAGCTTCTGCTATTAGATATTGCACATATCAGAAATATATATAAGGTCGAAAGAATAGAAAACTATTTTCGAATCATTTAAAGTGTCTTTTTATTTTTTGTCCTGTATAAATAACGTATATTTACTAAATTTTAATAGCTTTTAAATTTATAATATAAAACGCATGCTAAATGACTTCCAAATGATAATTTTATAAGTTACAAACCAAATTCAAAGTTTTGCAATTTTGTGAAACAGCTAAGGCTTAAACATATGTCTTTTTACGAGAAATAATTATTACTAGAAATAATCTTATTAACTATTTAACTGAATTTTCATTCTGTATTCTGCCAGTATATGTTAGATAATTTACAGAATGACTGGAAAATCAAAAATATCGAAATTATTTTATACTTGTATTTTTAAAATAAGTATCATTCAAAACAATCGCCATACATAAAGAACAGTTTTCAAAAGAAATTAATACAACATTTTACTTGAAGTGATATAATATCGGTATATTATTTTATTGCAATCAATACGTCATTATTTTACAATTGTCAATGCAATTACTTTTATAAACTCCAAAATTTATTCTACTCAAAAAAGAAGAAAAAAAAGAAAAAAATCTTCAACGCTTAATTAAACAATTATTTTTAGTTCACTGTGTACTAATAACAGTCTTCCATATCTTAAAAATAAACAGTTTTTTAAATGGTCTTCATTATTTTTTTTGACTATATCACTAAAAAAATTTTATCGCTCATTATGACCTTAAGAAATTCCAGACACATATCTATACACTGCAATGGAAAGTTCCCGCATTTTTTAAAAACGAGTGAAATTAGTTTATATTTATGAATAATTTCTTTCTGATTCCAAATATTCAAACAAAAGTTCTTTTTAAAAAAATAGTAATTTAAATATTAAGAAAAGAAAATGCTCGAAAACCTCGTCCGATAGCAGTCCGATCAAAACGATCCACTATGTAGCTGTGACGTCAAAACATCCTTCCGTTTCTATGGTTATCTTGAGGTTTCTACCAAATAGTTGGCGTTGATTTGGTAGACAATTGCTATATCTCGTACTTGTTGGCACGATTTACGAGAAACTTGCAAAACTGGTTTCCGCTGCTGTGTTTCAAGCCAAGTTGTTTCAGATATAGTGACGTCACATTCGTTTCGAGGCGAATGTGTCATTTTTCCCTCCAAAACCAACAAGCGAACTTTGGTTGCAAATTTAAAAAAAAAAAAAAAAAAAAAGCATAGTGAGTAGACATTTCTGTGTTTATGACCTTTTCAAAACATTTAGAATTGAATAAATTAAATTTTAAAAAATGCGAGGATTGTCCATTATCCGTTCCCAACCAGGATCAGACGTCGCTTACTCACTGGTCACTAAGTCACTAAATCAGCTTTCCTAAGTAAGTGGATAGTTTTATTTGAACCTCTAAAAGCTTTGGAGTCCAGACAGAAGAATTTATGAATCGGGCAAAATCCTTATCGATAAATAGTCTTTCACTTTGGGAACGAGGGACGGCGTATCCTACGTCATGGCCAGAGCAGAATAATCAAATTTTCCCATCCCACACAGTTAATGTTTCATACATATGAAATCTCATACATATGCAACTTTATATGCCTCGGCTTATTTTCCGTGGATAATACCAAATGTAAATTTCATTGGCGTATAGAAATATGAAGGACAATATTATTTGGATGGACAAGAATTTTCATTTGTTGACTGATATTAACTTAATTTTATTTCAATCAAGCTTAAGGGTTGTTTTCAATTAAACAGTACTGTAGTTATACCAATCTAAACAAGTAGAAAATTCAATTGCTGAGCGGTAAACTTTGTATGTCTATGGTTTCTTTGTCCCCTCAACATTAAAATGTTAGTATTGAGCTTTTCTTGTTTTCGAGTATTAAGGACAAAATCAAAAAAAAAAAAAATCTTTTTTTATTATTATTTATTCATTTAAATATATCTTAAAGTAGTCTAAAAAATGAAAAAAAATAACATTTTAAAATTTTAAGTTTTTGTTATTCAGATATTCGTTGCATAGAACTTTTAAAAACGGGAATTGTAACAAAATAAGTGATAGATATAATTGCAATTAGGTATAAACCACAGGTAAAATTGCAATTATAGAAGCAATTAATGAATGTTGTAAATCAATAACGATTTTAAATGGAAATTATGAAGACGATTAAGGCATAGATCGAGCTTTTCAACTACCAAAAATTTAGCAATCAATTTAGTAATTCATAACATACATCTTAGCTATTGGAGAAAGTGAGACCCTTGAATTTATATATACGACTTTACAAAAAACTAGGTTTTCAACTTTAATGGCAATACTTTTGAAAATTATGCAATATTTGAATTAAAACATGTCAAAATCATTCGATTGTACATAACAAAATAGATGTTACTTGATATAAAATGGAAACATGGGTGTTTCTCTTTTTTTTCTCTCTTCTTAGTAGTTTGGCTGGTTTGGTTGGTTTTGTACGCTTAACAACCTATTTTTATGCTCAGTAAGGCCGGAGCTTAAGGTGTATTCCGAAACACAACCAACATCCATGCCTGACCCGAGATTCGAACCCGGAACCTTTGGAATGCGAGACAAGAAGGGCTAACCACACAATCATCTGGAGAGCATCTGCTTTTTTTTTTGCTTTTTTTTTAATGGGCCGGATTACTGAAATTATAAAAATAGTATTCAAAATATGAGAGGATTAGGTGTCTAGTTTGAAAGAAGTTATTTAATTATGAATAATAATTGAAATACTTCTACTGCGGAATTTATACATTATTGGAATCGTTTAAGTGTCATGTAATTGGAATCGTTACCTGTGTTTAAGTTTGATTTCAACAGGGTCTAAGAAATTAGGTTTCCATATGATTCTTGACTTGACAAAACAATATGATTCGAACAGGGTTCATATAGTTTTTGAAAAGTAAAAACTAAACAGTTTTTAGGAACTTTTTAATGACCTATTAAAATTTTTAAGAACCTTAAAAATTTGTAGCGAAAAAAACTTATTATTTCCTTACACGTAAATTCAAAACATTACATAATGAGAATCAAAATTGACGAATAATCAATTTAAATAACATTTAAAGAGAATTTTAATTATAACTTTTAGGTAATTTATTTATGTCTAATGGAAGAAGATAAAACTGCTTCTCCAATAAAAGATGGTTAAAAACCGAAAAGAAGGAAATATGAAAATAAAATTTGTTATAGCTAAAAATAATCTTTAGAAAAATTGGCCATCAAAAATTAAGGATCCAAGATGAAAAATAAGGACTTTAAAGACCTTATATAAGGTCCTACTAAAAAGTAGTTCCTAGAGTCTTTTAATGACTATTCTAACCCTGTAGTAATCAGACGATATTAAACAATCCTTTCACGTATTAGGTTCTGCCGGGTATGAATGATTTTGTGGTAAACTTTGTGTAGCTGTGCTCCTTCTTGGACATTAAAATTAATACATAAAAACATTAAAAATGCAAAAAAAAAAAAAAAAAAAATACTGTTATACAATATATGTAGTTTTGCATACAATATATGTTGCTAATGCGAAAATGAGTAGAAAATATATTATCAAAAAATAAATGTTTTTAATCAGCACAATATATTGATATTTAAATGAATCTCAACGTAAGTATAACTAATACTTTTAACTGTGATGTTTAACTTTTTTTTCTCTAATACCATTAATTTCAAAAATTATTTCAGTTAAGGAAATAAAACAAATTACTTATTTGTAACGATAATCACCCAACAACTGGTGAAAGAGAATCAGTCAGATTTATGATATCTTATCCATTCATTTGATCATTCCTGAGATATAAAGAAAATTAAGGTTAAAAAAGCCTTTTAAATGCATTCGAGATCTACTTTTTGGCAGTAAAGAACATCCTGAAACATTACTGAAAAAGATAAGGACAAATTGCCTAGCAACAATATTTACTAAACAAAGTAATGTGATTCCAATAAATATTCATGTTGCAATATTTTTGACCTAATTCCTTAAGATTTCAAGAGAAAGATCTATGTTTCAAAAATTTAAGCAGAAAACCTTTTCATTTCAACTGTTGCAACATATCCTTGAATCGTGTTTCAAGTGGTTGCCACTTAATTAAGGCGCAGCTAATTAGGAACCCTGACGAGATTATGAAATCGTAGAGCTCTACTAAATGAATAACAGTCATAATGATGTATTTCCGAATAACATTAGTTATTTCAGCATGGATTAAAATTACGTATAAACCATTAAAATATTCCATTAGAGTGATATTTGAAACAAAATGAACGTATATTTCAAGCGACGACACAATTAAAATATTTCAAAATTATTATACGCATATCTACTTTAGAAATGTAGCTTTGAATTTAAAATTTGTAAAGTGAACCCTCATACTCATATACATTGAAAGGATAGAACATGTAAAGTGGGATCTTTTATAATACTGACGTCTAGAACTGCATTTTAAGTACTAATTTGTTGCATTGAAGGGATAATGTGTAAATTAAAATGGAAAAGCATCGCTTTTAACTCTTTGAATTCTCAATATATTTGAAAAACTAGTATTTAAGTTGATCAAGCTGAAATTCTTTACATAAATAAGTATAAATATAGCAAACACTAATTGTTACTAAATTTGTATTTTAAAATAAGTACATCTTTATTTACGTAACCATCTAAAGGTCCGTTAACAGCGCAACAGATAAATTTAGATACAAATATATTTTTTGTGATTAGAATCCGTCTTAATATCACAGCATAAAAATGGCACGTAGGCGCAAACAATCCCTTCAACCCCACTGTTTAGTAAATCTTTCAACTTGATAAATTCAGTACTACTCTTGAAAATTAAATTACATAAATTTGAAATATTCCCATAAAACGACAGAGTAAACCGAGAAATGACTCTTCTGCCCCTCCAGAGCAATAACCCTCAATCAAAACCTCGAGTAAAAAAGAGTTCAACGACATCACCATGTCCCCCGAAAAATCCCGACCGTAGTGTCAGACTACAGTTATCGGATTTTTACGTCAGCATCTTCCCTTGTCCATAATTTCTTCCCTCTTCAGAGAGACATTGACAAACGATTTATTGATCCTCCCCCCTCCCCTAATAATAAACACCTCAATAGGGATGAATGTCCAGAAAGGGGCATGTCAAGTCCATCAGGGGTCCATGACCCCTCTAGACATTGCACCGATATGCCAGCTAGTCGGCAACTTTTGACATCATCTGAATCCATTAGGTGGACCTTTATTCCATTATCTTCTTGTGTTTGAATGGGGTAGATACTTCCTCTGTATGTTGGATCACGTTTTACAGTCGAAGTGAATTTTGAAAGAAGTGGTTTTGCAATGGACAGTTACTTTGTGGGAGTGCTTCAAGGGAATTGAATGTTTATTGATGTCCTGCCCACGACGCGTCCGGAGATTTAATTCCATAATGGAGGCGTCGTCGTCTGTTCGGATGTTCAGATCACGTGGGGGTCGTTGAATGAGGTTTATTTTTAGCTCCGTGAGCTAAAAATAGCCTTGTCTTATTTATCTTATGTTTACATGAGTGAGTGGGGAATAAATTTCAAATGATAGCCGAATCTTAAAGAAACGACAACATGAATGACACTGTAGATTGCCAAAATATTTGTAATTTTTTCGACTTGTGGTGATTGCTGGAGAAGGAACGTTAAAAAAGTAGCCGAATGTATTGCAGTGGGCGGAATGGGATTGTTTTTGTGTGTATCCTGAATAAATAGCTTTTTTTGTTTTGTTTATCATAAGACTTCGTATCAGTATTTTCTTGTTTACGATATTTTATCTGAAGCAAGCAAAATCCAAAAACAATGCAAAAGCAGGATATAAACTAATTATCATTTCAATATTAACTGCCAGATTTTATGTAGACCCAAATGAACTAAACCAATGCAAAACCTTAAAATCTACATTTTAACCTCTCATCTTAACGCTACTTGTTAAATAATAGTTTTTCTAAAGGGGGAAAAAAAACTACGACCTATTTGACCTACGATGTTCAAATTTAGTGAGTGGGTAGGTGGTTGTCTTGGGACCTACCATTAAAGTTTTCGTCGAAATCGCGCATAAGGTAGCTACCATTAAAAAAAAAAATCATGTTTTTCAATGATTGCTCCAACGATTTTGATCAATCGGTAATCATTTTTGGTAATGCCTCTTAAGATGTTTTAAACATCCAACCTCCGAAATTTCCCTAAAAATGCTTTAATGGAGTAAAAAGTAGAAAAACGAATGCCTTCAACACAGAGTTCTCTTTTCTTAAACATAGTTTTTCAACGATCGTTTTTTCTCCTTTCCACAGTTTCGCTTATAAAAAAGGATAATATATGAATTATGGAAAAGTAAACCACCAAAAGCGCTATTTTGGCGAAGATTTTTTTCTTTATAAAGACTAACATAAGAATTATCGCAAAAAATATCGCCAAACTGTCAATTTTTTCTAAAGAAATGATGGAAAAATAAAAACTGTAAATGGAACAAATCTACATCAGTATTATAGTGTAATTGAAAGTTGTGCGATGTTCCACACCCCTAGTTCATGATACTAAAGCTACACGTTGACTACACTTTTGAAGCATTGTAACAACATCTTTGAAAGCCATGGAGGGTTGCTTTCCAAGATATATTTTCAAAAATAACTTCACTGCAGTTGTGTCACGAATTGTAAAAATCCAAGTATATATCCCCGACTTGCTTCCATCAAAAAGTAGTCAATTGTTCATTTTTTACAAATTCGCATAGCTTAAAATATACAAAGCTCGATCAATCGTATTAAGTAAAATTCAACCCACCGAGTATGTTGCACAACTAACATTTCTACTCATAAAAAACTTAGTTTAAAGTATTTTCAATAAAAAAAAAGTTTGTTAAAGTGTATTGTATTTGGATGAAACGCAACCTCGTTAAATTACCATCAATAAGGTCAATTACAAAGAGACAGCTTTCAAATTAATTGAGCGTGTTTAACAGTAAATGAATTTTAGGGAACTATTTGAGCATATTAACGAAGCATCAACCATCTCTTTAATGTCTGCGGAAATTACTATTTATAGATTTTCAAAGAAGTAGCACCACATCAAAGCTTTTCCTCTTCCTCCGTCAAAAAGCTTCAACTTCTCCATGGTAACCAGCGGAATGATATTCCACCCTTGTTAGCAGAACTGTAACAATTTCTTTGCATCATGTTAGGAAAGGATTATACGTTGCAATAAATAAAACACGTGATATTTTAACGACTTTTATAGCCGTGGAAAAACAATGACATTTACCTTGTTATCCAAAATATTCAGAATATTTAAATACTTTGGTATTTTTACAGTTCACGCATAAATATACAAGACGAAACTACTGACTAAATTGGAACTTCTCTAGTATTGGTGCATGCACGTGAAAAATAAGAAATGATCATGCTTGTCCGGAAATAAGAAATATCCTCACTACTAAAGAAATAACTTCTTGAAATAACTTGTTTACGCATACTGCTAACATACATAAAATTAAAATAAAAAGGAAAAAAATTTGAAAATTGGATGTTCAACAATTATACTGTGGATCTAGGTATGGGCAATAGGGACACCTTTTCAAACAGCCTCAAATGTTGTAAAAAGAGGACGGAAAATAAATAAAATCAAATAGAATAAAATACAATAGAATAGAATAAAATAAAATTAATAAAAATAAAATAAAATAGCAAGTGAATAAAAATGGAGGATCTAAAGACTAAAAATACACACAATCAAAACAGACAATTTTATGAATTTAAAACTATGAACCTTTAATTATTCCGTGTTGTACGCAGTTATCACAACCTTTTCTTTTTCAACAAAAATAACTGAGGCGGATAAATGGAAGAGCATAGGAAATACATTCATACATGCAAATAATCCATGTAATATTTGCAATGTTCGACATCAAACAATCATGTACTGAAGGCCACATCTTGTCATGTACTGAATGTCATACCTTGCCATGCTCGGATATATCGCCACCCCATAATTTCTGCGTTGTTTAGTAAAAATATCTTATCGTACAAACACAAGGGTCGATTATTTTATTATTTTTATTTTTTATGTTCGCTTTTACTATGGGAGCGAGACTGAGAGAATGAACTTCAGCAGGGAGGGAGGAGGGGGGGGGGGGGGGGGCAATATTTTCAGACACCACTTATTTCATGATCTAGATACTGAAATATATGTAATTTACCTTCATGCGACGCAATAACTTTTTTTTCAAAGTGTTTGATTTATGTAGCAAAGTTATTTGTATAAAATTAGTTCAAAAACATTTTATACAAAAAGTAAGAGCACTAACCAGTTAATTCATCATTATAAAATAATTTATTTCAATGTCATACATTATTTTAAAAGATATATTTTTATGATATTGAACTAAAATAAAATAATAATTCTGGATAATGAAAAAAGAGCCACTACCAGTAATCTCATCATTACAAAGTTGCTTATTATAATATCATACAATACTTTGAAATGTATATTTTTATGGAAATGCACAAAAGAGCGGCTACAATTACTTGATTCTCATTTGAGAGAGAGGTTTGAATAGAATCAGTGTGCTTACAAATATTGTCTTTACTTTATATTTTTATGAGATTTTTTTCTTTAGAACATTACAAAATATCCTATTTACGCAATATTTTGAAATTGAAAAAACACAAGGGGGTGAAATGTAATCTTAACCCCACTATTGGCGGAGCACGGGGGCGGTGGCCCCCTTTGCCCCCGTATAGTTTGCACCTATGTTTTGCACATGTTCTGTATTCGAGAACGCTTTGTCATGGCTATCAGAGTTATTTTTTATATTTGCATACGACTCTTTTCCTATGTACGCTAATGCCACTGTTTAACATGGACGCGATGCAAGTGTCATATATTTCTTTTCGTCCGATCTCTCCTGTTCCATTAACGCGATGTAATAAACCCGAGCATAGCTATATCCGATTATCGGATAAAATATTGTCCTTTACTTTTTGCTAGGTTTTATCTTTCAAAAATTTTATTTTATATTCATAAAAAAACGAAAGAAAATTTTCTGTGATGGATACTCAAACGTTAATAATTTGTTTCTAAATATTATTTTATCAAGATTTATGAATAATAATTTGTAATTGCAGTAAAAGATTATCTTTAAGTTTATGAAAGTTATTTAATTAAGTTGGATGAAAATTAAATGGTTTTCTTGAATTTATGCTTAAATAAAATTAAATAAATTATATAAAAACCAGAATAAAAAGAAATAAGCAGGAAAAACTCATATATATTAAAATAACATGGCTAATGGTGGTATTTGAAAATATAATAAAGCAAATTTCAGTTTAAATTATTATTTCTTAATTAGATATTCAATTACCTTACACTTTTAAGACATTTAAGTAGTTATTTTATAAACTTTTTATTTGTTCCGATAATCTAAAAGTTTAGTGGGTGTGAATTATTTCTTGTAAATGAAAATTAAGTTTTTATGAACATGATTAAAAAAGTCTTTACTTGCATTTGTAATTGCTTCCTTTGTAAAATCAATTATTGAACTCGTTTAACATTGCGTTCTGTCTGTTCAACTTCAAACTAATTTTTAATATATAAATTTTAATGTATCTATTGAAAGTGTATAATCGAATACTAATTAAAAATATCGTTATATGTTAATTAAAAAAATAGCGTTTCGATGTTTTGTTATTATGGGAACAATTCGTTGAATAATATGTTCTCATAAACAAAAACAGGTCCTAATATCTTGCAAACAACTCGTTATAAGTGGAAAAGATGCGAAATTTCGATTGATTTTCAGTTTTTTTTTTTTTTTCCCCCAGTTTCAATTACCTGATTTTGATTATATTCTAATTCAGTAAGAAAAAAAATAATTAAATACACAACAACTTTGTGAGCATTTTCGAAGCGAAAGAAATTTTCCCCTTGACTTAACGATAACAAATTTTAAACGTAATTTTTATTTAATTTTTAGCCGATAGTAATCCTGTTTTTCGAGGTTTTTTTAAGCATTAAGATGAGAAAGCCTGAGGTATAAAATTAAATATAAGGAAAGATCATTCACATTTTTTATGCATTTTCTTGCTGAAATCAAGTATATGTGTGATTAGTGACCGTACTAATATTTTTGTGGCAATTTTTGAAACAAACTACAAAATAACTTTGAATAAATATAATTTAAATTCGGTTGAACTTATATTTTTTTCCCATCCGAGCAGTTAACCTAAAACAAAAATGTGCAAGATTCACTATCTTTTCATGATATTCAGTAAAATAAACAGATAGCACTTCAACTTAAAAACATAACTTTTGGTTCAGTGAGCTTTAGTTTAGATATATATACTACTAAATTTTATGTAAGTGCGCAAAGCATTATCGATAGAAATATATTTCCAAGCATCAGAAAGTAGGGCCTGTTGAAATTAACTCTAAATGTTTATAAGAAATTAAGGTACAAATTTTGAATCCTAGGAAAGACTGAGAAGTTCGCTAGAGTTCGGAATTCACTTTAAGCTTCTGGAATCATTTAAACTTTAGCCATTGCAAAATTTGGGTATTCAGAAATTAACAGAGAGGGTAAGCTTTCAATTAAATTAGCTGAATATAGTGTATAAGAATATTCCACATTAAAGTTCGAAAATCACCTTCGTGTTAATTTTTATCAACCTAAAAATATTTTTATACGCAAAATCAAGGATTTCCTCGTAGATGCCTGAATGTTTACTATACTAATGCTACAGAATCAGGAGACAATATTCTACTCAAAATACTATCTTTTTTAACGTATCTGCAGATAGCATTCTAGGAAGTGGAGTGTTTAAATTTTGTTCAAGCCTTGATTTTTAATTAGATTTTCTAATGAAATGTTAAAATATAGTTATGTAATAAATTTATGTTCTATTGAATAGTTTAAAACCTTTTTCATTCTGTTTTTCAGTGATAAGTACCAATTTTCTCCACTTTACATTTAATTTTCAAATTTCAAACTCAAGTGCAGCCCCCTTGCATCTTCCTTGCGATGCCCACACTGTAAATGCTGATATCTTAAATTTAGACACAAAAATGTCTGAAAATCCATTTCAGACACATTAGGTGACTTATTTGGCTTAAAGGGGACTTATTTATTTGAATTTCAGACATCATATGTGTCTAAAATTCCATCAAGGCGTTTCGGAACAAAATTTGACGTTTTGGTATTCAGACGCTTGATCGGTATTCAGACATGATAGCAATACAGCGTTCAAATTCGTTTGCAAAGTAAAGGAACCACCTGAAAATTTGCAGGATTCCAAAAAAAAATTTGTTTTTCATGAAAATCCAAAGTTGTCTAATCTAAACGAGCATAGTTTTTAAAATTTATCTATTAAAAGTAGAACTACTTTTTAATACCTGTTTTCACCCCAATAGGAAAGTTTGCATAACCAAAATATAAAATCCATAATTTAGAGTTGTAAAAATTGTATTTTTTTTTTATTTTATTTATTAGTATAAAATGCCAAAACTAAGCAAAAACAGTCACTAGAATATTATATATACAAAATAATAAAAAAATATAAACTTTTCTTGTATCCTTCCGCCGTAACGTTGTTTGTTTACTTTTGAAACTCGTTATGTTTTCACGTATTCCTCTCACTATTATGAAAGCACGCATCTTGCTGAGCAATAATCCAGCAACACACCAAATAATCATAACCTAACTATTTCCACAATTCATTTGTTTTTAAAGACAGCAGAAGTTTCTACGCTCTTTACTCATTATTTTTACTTTTATTATTTTCACTATGTCGAAAGATATAGTGGGAAAAGAAATGATGTTGTATTGCGATGTTGTTACAAAAAAGTAATTGTGTACTTTTGAACCTCATGAAGCTGCATTCTTCAAAGTTTTTTTTTTGATGAACGCATCAAGCCAAAATCTGTTGATATTTACGCTGCTCTGTTTCACGCTAAGTCGTTCTCCAATAGCCCTACAATACCAATAGAGTACTAATCTAGAAAGAGAATACCAATACCTTCAACAGTCAGCTAGTTATTTTTAAAAGCATTAGACTTTTCTCAAAGTTTAAAGAATCCAGATAGTATTGTGTGCCGTGGATTAGCTATATATGAAGTCCAGTAGTGTATCTTGGATTTCATCAGTGAATAACTCTCTAAACCGTATTTTCAGAAAAATACAATTGCCTTTCAGACAAACTTTCGTTGTTTCTTATTGCACGAATTCTTTAAGAGGCATATGGTGGTACATATACAACACCTAGGCACTAGTGACAGATACAATATCTAGGCACTAGTGGTCACTTTTGCCTAGTGGTTAGCACGCCTGTCTACTGACCTAGGAGTCCCATGTTCGAATCCCGTTAGCTCACGTTTTCTCCAAAGTGGTGGCTACCGAACAACTGAATCATGCTGTCATCTATCGGTGCCTTCTGAAAAATACTGCACGGCCACCACACTACCAACTTAGCAAGCAACATCTGGCAACTTTCTCTCTCACACAACCACTCAACTCTCATGTAACGCAAGCAAGAAATTCAATCGTTCGCCCCCTTCGCGACTCACTGCGAAGTGGTCTCGTGTACAAAAGACAGATACAACACCTAGGCACTAGTGGTTCTTTTTACCTAGCGGTAAGCATGCATATCTACTGACCTAGGAGTCCCGGGTTCGAATCCCGTTAGCGCACACTCGCTCCCAAAGGTATTATAAACACATAAAAAGTTTTAATTGGACACGATAAATGTGTTTGAATTTCTAAATGCTCATCAGTATACATTGCATTGTTCCATTCCCAAAGTAACTATCTATATTGTGAAATAAATAAAGTATAGACGGCAATACGACAAAAATTTATTTTCATATGTAATTGTAGGTTGGTTCTTTTTTATATATTTAAAGTGTATTCTCAGCAAAAATTCTACCTATAAAAACAAACTTTATTCAAATTGGTTCTGTAAATCATGAGTTATAGGCCAATATTAACCTCTTCTTGATCAATAATTACAACATCATTTGAATTCTTCCATATGACGGTACCAGAAAAAAAATCGCCAAATTGCAGCCATAACTCATTCAAACTAATAACTTCCAATCTGTGATAAGGTTTGGTTTGGCAGTCCCCTAAACTAATGAATAAAAATAAAAGTTTACTAGATTAAAATATTATTTTCGTGTAAACACTTCAGCTTGGCGATAACTACGCCTACGGTTTTTGGTATCCGTCGGAAAAATATCAAATATTGTTGCCAGAGTTTTCTCACATACCCAAATGTGTCTAAGTGTTTTTTTTTTTTTTTTTTTTTTTTTTTTTTTTTAAGTTTTTTTTTTAATATTCAATTGGGGTTTACAGAAAAAATATTCCTCATTAATCTGATGCAATAAAAGTGAGATCAGAAGAATTGGTATCATTAGAAGTCACTAGAATTGCTACCTCTCATCTGAATCGTGGACGAACGGTTATACACTATGTTCTAATTGCCCTTTAATACTATTTCAAACTCAACAGCACCTAGCAACATATCCAAACCGAGCAACGTTGCCAAGCTGTTGCAGCAGTGCTCTTTGATTGCCTGATATGAGAGTAAGTACTATGTCACAAAAAACATAAATTGGACACCGAGGGATATTAATGACAACAGTTTTCAAACTTGAAATAATTACGTGCTGGAAGTGGTCAAATGTTTTGATCAGCATTAAAAAGCTTTTGTTCACAATCTCTATATATATAAGGCAAAGCCCTCACTCACTCACTCACTAATTCTCTCACTTCCCACATAGTCACAACTCTGAAAATCGGCACAAATGTCAACAATGGTAAAAATAGAAAAAGTAAGCTATTCCGATCTCGATTAACCCACTTTAAGGGGTCGAAAAGGGGTTAAACGTTCTAAACGGGGGACATTCGAATATCCCACTTCCCATTTGGTCACAACTCTGAAAATCGGCACAAATATCAACAATGGTAAAAATAGAAAAAGTAAGCTACTCCGATCTCGATTAACCCACTTTAAGGGGTCGAAAAGGGGTTAAACGTTTCAAACGAGGGACATTCGAATGTCCCACTTCCCATTTGGTCACAACTCTGAAAATCGGCACAAATATCAACAATGGTAAAAATAGAAAAAGTAAGCTACTCCGATCTCGATTAACCCACTTTAAGGGGTCGAAAAGGGGTTAAACGTTCCAAACGGGGGACCATTCGAATATCCCACTTTCCATTTGGTCACAACTCTGAAAATCGGCACAAATATCAACAATGGTAAAAATAGAAAAAGTAAGCTTTTCCGATTTCGATTAACCCACTTTAAGGGGTCGAAAAGGGGATAAACGTTCCAAACTCAAATATCCCACTCCCCATATAGTCACAATTCTGAAAATTGGGGCAAATGTCAACAAAAATAAACATAGAATAAGCAAGCTATTCCGATCTCGGTTAATCCACGCTTAGGGGTCGAAAAGGGGTTAAACGTTCCAAACGAGGGATATTCGAACATTCTACTTCCCATTTCGTCACAATTCTTAAAATTGGTATGAATGCCAATCAAGATAAACATAGAAAAGTAAGCCATTCCGATCTCGATTAACCCACTTAAGGGTTGGAAAAGGCGTTAAACGTTCCAAAAGAGAGATATTCGAATGTCCCACTTCCCATTTGGTCACAACTTTGAAAATTTGTACAAATGTCAAAAAAGATAAACATAGAAAAAGTAAGCTATTCCGTTCTCGATTAACCTACTTTATGGAGTCGAAAAGGGGTTAAATGTTCCAAACGAGGGATATCCGAATGTTCCTCTTCCAATGTAGTCATAATTCTGATATTTGGTGCAAATGTTAAAAGGACAAATTTAAAAAAAAATAAGTTATTCCAATATCGATTAATGAATTTTTAAGGGATGAAAAGTCGACGCAACATTGAAACTATACGAGGATTATTTTAATGTCTCAATTCCAATACAGCTACTACTTCGAAATTTAGAACAAAAAGCAAACATAAACACAATAAACTATTTCAATCTCGATTACGTAATTAAAAGGGTCCGAAGGGAATTAAACGTTCTAAACGAGGGATATTCAAATGCCTCTTTCCAATATAGTATTCACAATTATAAATTTTGTTAAAATTGTCAACAAAGGAAAGTTTCTATTTTGATAAATCAATTTGTCGGGATCGAAATGGGTGCAAACGTCTGAAATGTAGAATACGTGAATGGTCTTTTGATCGCTAAAATGCTAATGGTAAAATTTCGTAGCGCAGCACGGGTATTCAGCTAGTAATATATGCATGTACAAGTAGAATAGTATTTAAGTGACTTGACAATCAATAGCTCAACGAAATGATAGTTTTGATAATATGCACAACGGCTTCATTCCCTGTGAAAAAGTTGGTTTTGTAATATTGTTTATCTTATTTTCAGTGTTTTTATTATAGTAAATTTTATTTGATCAATTTCTAAATGACCCTCATAGAATTCAAAATTTTCGGTTTTGAACATTCAATTACATTTTTATTGGTTTTGTTGCATATTACAAGTACTAATGATTTTGAAAATATAATTAGCATGATATGATATAATCTGGATAAAATTTATTGTGTCCTTGAATTTTATTTCGTGAATGATCTTATGTGTTCCATATTATTACATCTGAGGATATTTATGATATGACCTGCATATTGTTGCACAAATTGTCTGTATATATTGTAAATAGTGACGTATTATTTCAAAATTCTATTGTAATTTATTTTTATCTTATTTTATTTATTAATTAATAGCGATTATACAAGTTAGAAAAAAGGTGGCAACACCTAAAGCAATCGAGAAGTTTCGAGATATTTCTTTTCCGATGAATTGGCTGGAAATTTCGAGAATGTCTCACGCGCTTGTATATAAAAGACTGGAGAACGGGAAAGTTTTCAGATTGACTTTGGACTTCGATGAAAGCTTATCGCTTTGTTTACCTACTGGAGTGAGCTTGTATAATCGCTGAATTCGAAGTTATTTTTGTTGAAGCTTGTGTTGAAGCTTGAGAGTAATTAAACAGTTGCCTGTGAATAAATTTTGTGAGTTTTCTGAAGAGAGAATAAATATATATATACTGTAAAAACTGTGCCATCATTGCCTCAGCGGAAAAATTCGTAACAATATTATGGGGACTGGGTACTCGATGACAGCATTAAAATTAAAAAAATCAACGCATTTGAAATAAGTTGTGTAACATTGAATATTGATCAAAATGAAGAAATTGTTTGTACATACGTTGCTCAAACCTTTTTAAAATTATATTTTAGAAAAAAGTTTATAATAATAGGCTAATAATTTATTAATAATCACTTATTTAAAAATTGATTTTAAAAAATCCGCAGTGAGTTGAATTTGGTTACGTTCGTAGAGAAATCTTCTTAAAACTAAAATAAAGTTTTTTTGCTTTGTATTTCTGAGAAATGTCTATATACTGCATTAAATATCAGCTTTCTCAAAATAATAATAAAAAAAGATTTTTATGTGGTAATTTGTTGAGCGTATGAAAATTTCCAATTTTTTAAGTAATAATAATTAAAAACTAAATTGCATGAATTTGAATAATATTTTTGTTTAATATGTACTTCAGATGTTATATAATTGCCATAAAAAATTCAATTCTATATCTTGCCTAGTTTTTTATATGAGCATACCAAAAGTTGGAAAATCGTTTACGTTTTGAGAAACGTAAAAAAACTTTAAAAGTTTTAATAACTTGCATGTTTTCCAAATTTTATGTGCTCCACCTCTAAATTTTGAAGAAGCCATCTTTACAGATACTTCTAATTCCTTTTTTTAAATTTTTTTCTCCTTTTCTTAAATTTTTTTACGTTTTTTAAATGCCCACTCTTCTTCGGCTTCTCAACGATTAACGAAAAGTCGCAGTGACAGGAAAATTGTTGTAAAAAGGTCCCATCCCCAAATTACTGGAATTTTAATATTATTTTAGTTTTAGTATGCACTTAATGTGTTATTTAATCATAATAACAAATTTCAACTGTATATCTGGCATATTTTTTTTACAAGCATACAAAAATTTGGGAAACCGACGTTTTCAGAAACACAATTTTTTTTTGCATAACTTACATACTTTTCAAATTTAATATACTCTACCTCCATATTGTGAAGCGTCTCGTTACAGGTACTTCTAATGCCTTCTGTTTAAATTGTTATCTTTTATGCATCTCTTAAGTTTTTTTTTTTTTTTTTAAATGCCCTCTATCTACTTCAGTTATTCGACAATAATTGAAGCGTCGTAGCATTATAACCATTGTTATTATGTAGTGTTATTATAGGGGATTGTTATAAACAAGTTAATTTCCCAGATGGGGAATAATTTGATTATTACTTCTTGATTCATCATTAAAATAAGTTTATGTTGCTACATAATGTATCCTAGACTTGCTAATACAACTACTATAAATGTTTACATCAAGCTTGTTATTTGACATTAAAGTTGACTCTTAAAAAGCAACTTAAAACTGTGATACAATCTTGGAAGTCAAACCTTTTCTATTTGAGATTCAGCCGCAATACAATGTCCATTATCCCAATACATATATTTACATTAAGTCCCAGTTCCATTACTTGGATATATTAATAGTTGTGTGCATATCATTAACAGTTGTGTTGCTGTTTTGCAATCCCATGCTTAAATTTACTAGGAAAGTGAAACATAGTCAACAAAAAGTTTTGACTCTTCTTTTAATAAAAATCTGTAATTTAACACAAGCTCATTTATTGCATTTTACTTTAAATATATGTGTTTTTAGCTTCCCGACATTTAAAGGGTAACATAAATAACCCTTTCAGACACATCAACTGTCTGAAAATATCCCCAATTCAGACAGTCCAAATGTGTAAAAATACCATATTTTAAGACATTCAAGTGTCTTAATGATTAAAACACCATTTTACGTCTTAAAACAGTGCCACTTGTTTGAAACACTTTTGTGTCTTATTTCAAGACATTTCAATTTGCTGTGCATGAAAATGCATCCTTTATCCCACATTATAAATTGATAGTTATTAAACAAAAGTATCTTTTTTTTTCTAGCTGTGTGGCTTTTTGTTGCGGAGACCCGTCATTGTGTATAGGTCGCAGCGTTTGATGCAGGCTCGCTTCGCTCATTGGTTTAAGGTTCATTAGCTCAGGTTAATTATTACGCAAGCACAGACTAGCTACACTCTCTGAAAGGTTCATTGCTAAACAAGCGCAGGCTCGTTTTGCCCTCTTAAAGGTTAATTGCTACGTAAACCCTTAATATTCTATCCCTTCCCACCTCCCCTCACTCCCCTGAGAATATTTTAACAATCTGTTTAAGAAAATCAAAATTAGACGGCCAAAACTACTTATATTTAAAATATCAAATTTTTACGTTTAGTTACGTTACCCACAGACTCAATTTTTATTATTATAGATGAACACATCTGTTCCTTGAAACCAATATATATATATATATATATATATATATATATATATATATATATATATATATATATATATATGTAAAAAAAAAAATAAGCAACAAATCAGAAGAAAATGTAATCGGCATCCTTATCCATACTAAATAATACGCCAAGATTTGAAAAGAAAATTTCGAAAGTAATACAACATTAGCATAACTTCTTCCGTTATTGAAATCTTTAAAAACGGAACTACACAACCGCATTTCTCATTTAATCAATTTTTTGCAACTAGTTATTTTTTTTTTTTTTTTTTTTTTTTTTTTTCAAGGTACAAACATATTAATTTCCACTCGCAAACAGAAGCACATGTACTGACACAGACACGCTTGTTAATTCCTCCGAGTTTTCACCGCGATAAACAACAAAGAAACGAGTGTTTTCAGAGACACTACTGGGTTTATACTTAACCCTGACCTCTCAATCATCGACATCTGTTGTTATCGGAAGAGCGGAAAACTTGGATTGTGTGCGAACATTGAACATTTTCCTCGCACAAAGCCCCTGCAGGGGAAAACAAGTTTGAAATTCCTTGATACTCTCCTGACAATTCTTAGCATTCCTATTTTTACATTTTACATATAAAGTAACGAAATCAATGCATAAGTTAAATAAATATTGTGTATTGTGGTTTTCCATAAAAAGGGTTAAATTTTAATTCACATTTGAATAAATTTAGAAGCAAGAGTTCTATGAAATAAATTATTATAGTGTATAAAAAACGATGGAATAATCATTATATATATATATATATATATATATATATATATATATATATATATATATATATATATATATATATATATATATATATATATATATATATATATATATATATATATATATATATTTTTTTTTTTTTTTTTTTGCTCTTGTGGAATTTAATGATTTGTTTTTATAACTTTTGAAACCAAAAAGTATTTTATTCTAAAATGGTTACATCATGTTCAGAATGCATTGTATTTCGGTTCATTTAAAAGAAATTTTTGCATTGGTGTCGTTATTCAATCTCAGCACCACTTTTGTTGTTGGCCTTTTTTTTTTCCCCCACAAGGACTGTAAAAAAAAAAATTCTGCTACCTTTTTTAATATATTCACATGAAAATTTGTGTATTTAATTTATTCCATACCTAATTTTGAACATTTTTGAAATTTGGAATGATTCCCTTTCAGATCAAAAGAGATAGCGCAGTAACAAATTTTTCGAATATCCTGTATATTTAAACGTAAAAAACATAAAATATTCAATCTTATTCATTTTGTGTTAATGATGAATAATGAGTTTGTACATGGGAATTCAGCATTTGAAACAAATGTGTAGAAACTTTAAGTGGCAATTCAATAATATACTACGATATCCATTTCTCAACTTGATTAGCATTGACGGCAAAGTTTAAATCATTAATTGCATCCCATATTTTAAACCTTTTATTGTGCATTGTAGCAACTATACAACTAGGTTTGGAATAATTTATTTTTAGATAAATTAATTTGTTATAACTAAACTGGATGTCAAATGCTTAAAGTATTCAAAAAGGTTTTAAGAAAGTAAAGGTTTCAAGAAAAAAACTAAAATTCTATTTAAAAAAAAAAAAAAAAAAAAAAAAACATTTTTCTTACTTTCACACAATGTTTTATTTTATTTTATACAAAACAGCTTTATTTTATATAATTAATTATGAGCTAAAACTTAGTGCTTTGGATGAGCTTTATTGTAATAGCTGCGTGAAAAAAAAAGGGGAAAAAAAACATATAAGGATAATAAATTAAATAAGACATATATAAGAGGTTTTTTTTTATTCTGATCTGATGATGGATGTTTTCTATGACAAAAGATAAATACATCCATTCACTGCATACACATATCAATGCAATAAAAAAGCATTTCATAAAATCCATCAATAAAATAACTCGAGACACAATGAACATTTCAACTGAATTCATATTCAAACGAACTTTCAAAAGGACTGAATCCATATTTGCATACTTATGAATGATTTATAGAAAATCCAAAATCCAAAGAACTTAAATATAGATGACATCTTGTCACAATTGTCAATTGAGTGCTGTTTTTTGCGCAAAAGAACAGTTCCAAAGTATATCTCGCGTCTATAAACACTGACACTGATCCTTTTGTTCTATGCATCTTTTATATGCACACGTCACAGTCTCGGACTTCTAAACTATATTCTAGCATATAAGCATCGTTTTACCAGTATTGGAAGTTGCTTTACTCCAGATAATAACTGCAGGAACAAAAGATAACGGGGCACGTTAACGTGAAAGTTCAGAACTTGTCCTCTTTCTCCGAGGCATAAAATGTGATGACAGGGAATTGTGTAGATGCTTCAATGATTTATCACATGTTGAAGTTTGCGTTATAGTGCGAGTATTCTAAAGTAGACTTTTCTAGAAAAGGACAGTCTCAAGGATGGTGTTTCCATAACTGTGATCTAGGTTCACGAAATATTAAAAGTTGGAAGTTCGGAGGAAATTACAAAACATTTGTCAAGTTCTGTGATAATTTATCATTACGAATTGAGGGACCGAAAAGCAAAGTGGGTCCAAGTGACTTTTCTTAATTTTTGAGAAAATACACTTTAATGTTTTTTATTTATATTTTTTAATTCTATGAAAACTGGTGATATCTTCATTCCAGAGGTCAGTATTTGAGCAACAAATAACTTCCATACAGATTTAGTATAAATAAAAAGATTTAAAGTGTATTTTCTCAAAAGTTAAGAAAAGTCACTTGGACCCCTTTTCTTCTCAAGCCCTCAATTCTCTATGAATTGTCAATGTATCCTATCAAATGGGACAAATTTACAACAGTTTTTGTATAAATTATGTTCGGACACCTTCCAAGCTTTTGGACCAGCTTGTAAAGGTTACAGGGAACCTAATTAATGGTTGGTTTAGTAAATTAGCAGAGCATCAAGCACTATTTTGTTCAAAAACTGGCAAAGTGGTTTCGATTGGCGGTATTTAAAAGATTTTTTGATACTGTTTATCGATTATACACTTTTCCTTTGTATTTGGGATACATAGATTAATAGGCAATGTTCTAGATATATCATGAATGGGAAAATGCGTGTTCTCTATGTACATCAAATACTTCTGTGTATAAAATATTAGTATTTTGCAATAGTTGATTGAATTACAATAGTTAACTATACTGTTTTGTTTTGATACCCAAATGAATTAATATGCCCGTTAATACTTTTTTTTTTTTTAATCACTTTTCTAAATTCTCCTTGAGAGCTGAAAAGGTAATTGTTTAGAATCGGAATAGTTCCATGGTAAACTTTTTAACTTGTATTACACATAATTGCACACAGTAAAAGCCCCATAAAAACAAAGTTTTTGATTAAAAAAAATCTCTTATATGTGTGGTGGAGTCGTGTACAAATGACAGATACAACACTTAGGCATTAGTGGTAACTTTTGTCTAGATCAGCGTTAGTCACTACGCGGCCCGCGGGCCAGATTTGACTCGGGACAGATTTTTCTGCTGCCCCCCGGCACCACAGAAGATTAAAAAAAAAAAAAATCAAATTTTACTATACGGACTTTTTTTTTTTACATAATTGTAATTTATCCGAAATAGTATGTGTTAACTATGTAGAACACAGTTCTCCACGATGTGCCGGAAGAAACTATATAAAGAAGCTTTCAGCAACGTGGTTTCCATTAAGAATAAATTCAGGAATTATTTAACTGAATCTCATTTGGAAAAATTATTAAAAGTGGCTGCAATAAATTCTGCTGCAGAAATCGACTCTATCATAAAATAAACTGAGCTATTTCGACCGCCATTGTCCCACAAATGATATCGAATAAAACAGAGTAATCTGGAAGTACATTTTAATACTTTTATCAAAAGTTAAGTCAAGGCGCATTGTCATGTTGAAAAGAAAGATTAACATTTTTTTTTAGACTTTGATTTACTAATAATGAGAATTATTAATTTTTAATTATTTGAAAAAAGAAGAAAAAAATCAAATATTAATTGTAATTTTATTCAGATAAAAAAAAAATCAATATTTTTTTTCAGTTTAATAGTAATTAAAAAGATACGTATATTGGTGTATTGGCCCGCGAAAAGGTCCTACATAAGTCATAAGGCCCTCCTCTAAAAGTGGCATTACCAATTTTATGTGCATTTGCAATTTATTGAGCTCAGATCGAGTTTTCATAGCGTTTGAACACTACGAATAAAACATCCATTCTGAACTATTTACTAACTTTTTTTGCACCCAAAATTTATTGGATACATTGTCATTTCCATAGAATGTATCTGCCAAGTTGCAGATCGATTGGATGATGCCAAGTGGGTTAATTAGACCTCCGAAGATTTTACTTCATCAACCTTAATAGGGAAGGTTTCAGCCATTAAATATCGCCATTGCATCGCTACATTGTATTTAAGATTCAAATAGGAATGAATGACAGAAAGTAGGTTTATTAGTAAAAAGGATAGCCAATAGAAGCGAATGTAAAAGTGGCCTTTTAGTGACAGTCCAAAAACTTGATAGAATGCATTGTCATCGACAACGAGTCTGTCTGCCAAGTTTTAGTTCGAATGGATGACTGAAAGTGAGTTAATAATTAAACCTCCGCACATTTGCAGGCCACACACAAACACACAAAATCGAAGTTAATATAACGAATTTAAAAATACATTTCATTTAGAAAAAAAATTTACGAATTTTGGTAAAATCATACATATTTATATGGGAAACAGTGTCATGATTCAGTTCAAAGATACATGTAATATTATGAAGGGAGGAGTAGTATCGAAGTATCGCGTGTTTGTAATCTTCAACTATTAATCCTGAAATAAGGTATTTACAGATTTCAACACAGTTCCATACAAACGAGAAATGTAACTCAGAGATATATTAAACGAGATATGAAATTCGAACTTCAGGAACATATTTAACTATATGATAAATACGTAATTATAATTATATATCACGCTTTTCTATAGAGATATGGAGACGCAATTACGTATAATGGAGGGCAGAGATAACTTGATCAAACGATATAATTTATCACTATCAGATCGTATCTATACGTTGAGGTGCAGGTAGATTCGACTTTGTACTAGGCACTGCAAGTCAGAATCGTGTGTGCGAAACCATAATGTTAATTCATCTACCCATAAAAGCACTTTTATTTGGAAATAAGGCATTTAACGTTTAACAAATGGCTTTCGACTTGTATAAAGTAAGAACATTGTAAAAGCTGTTTACGAAGAGCTGTTCTTTCACAGTAATAAAAATATGCAACGCTCTAGTGAATGAATGATGTCATTTTAAGTTAACTTTGTTTAGTAACCGTAAATTACTAAGCTACGGAATTACCGTAAACTAAGGAATCTCATTAAACTCACAAATCGTATTATTTTGTTAATGATTATCAATTTTATTTTAATAATAGACCGTACTGATTCGTCGTACAGACTTACATCCATACGTTTTCAAGTCTTTCAGACAGACCAAATCCGTTTTCGAAACGAAACTTTATACGTTAATCACAGTATTTGTACTATATTTCTCTATCACAAGATTACCTTCCGCCACGATATATAACTTTGTTATTGCCATAAAAACAAAATTAGACCAATTTTCATTGTGGGATTTCGGAAGAAAGACATCTACACTTTCTGTATTGTACCCTTTTTGGACGCCAATTTCCTGCACACATCGCGATTATTCTGCAACGACGAGTCTTTTCTTTTTCTATAGCGACCTCCACCATCCAGACTATCCGGGGAAAAGCTATTCTCATGATGTATAGACAAGGAAGTAGAAAAGCTGTGCTCGCAACATGTGTAAAAAGCATGATACCCAAAACGTTTTAGTGCTCATTCTTTTGTAATATTATACACGCATTTTCCACTATGTAAATGACAAAAAAAAAAAAAAAAAAAAAAAAACAGAATGCTTTCGAAAAATCGAAGTATAAATTAACACAGATTTCAATTCTTTTATAAAAATACACACCAACATGAGTACTGAAATTGTAAAAGTAATTTATGCACCAACTTTTCCACTATATGCGATTTAAAAGACTATAGATTTTGTAAGAAATCTGAAAAATTGTTCTTTTCTACTAATTACTCTAAATTTTTAATAACATGAAAATATTTTTTTTTTCTCGAAATTTTTTGATAAGGTTGATGAGACGAAGAAAATTACAATCAAAATCGTTATCTTAACTCAATAAATATTTCGTTCACGCAGACGATTTTGTAAGTTGACGGAATCCACTCACCTGACAGCCAAAATATCGTCAACACCGTCAAACTCCTTAAAATCCGGGTTTTGAACACCAGATGTGTCGCTCGTCCTCGTTTCTCCGTAGCAACAACAAAGACCCTCGTCGCTGCACACGCAGTCGCATTCCTCCACACTGCAACACAAAGAATCACACATCAATAAGTAGTCAATATAACTACTATACAAGTCTTTAATGTTAGTGAAAAGTATGAGTACTTAATAACGGAATCATCAACAGATTTCATGTTTCAAGTTCAATCGGAATCATGGACGATTTTAAGTGTGACGTTTTTGGATCGGTTCTGATCACTCGTTCCTTTCTCAAGGTGGTACATAGATGACTCTTGAAATAAAACCACTTTTTATTGATTTTGTGGTTTATTGGCATAACCTTGAGATTTTTATTTGTAGTGTATTAACTTCTACGTTAAATGTACGTCATTGATTCGTATAAAAATCTCGTAAAATTAAAACAATGACCTAATTATTATAAGATATGAAAAAATTATCAAATATATGTTAAATTATAAATAAAATATGTTAACTACTCTTTTAAGTTACATTAGTACAATAACTCGAACAGATCATTCAAAACATTCTCTTCAGAGATTTAAAATTCTGCAACGTATGTATAAAAATATTTTAATGTCGAAAGATCTTCAAATAATTATTCTAATTTTGAATAATTTCTAATAAAAAAAAATACTGTTCTTTATTGCTAATTGAAATGAAACATTTTATTACTTAGTTTAACTTCTTTAAATTTCATCCTTAAATGTAACATGCTTCTTGGCTGTTCAGAATATTGACCGTCTAGTGCATGATTTTTTTTCTAATGAAATAATTTTTTTATTATTTTCTTTTTGCACCTGAACTGTTGAAATATATACAAAAAAAAATCCTAAGTGCCTATTTAATTAAATAATTAATTAAAACCGTGTGGTGTAGCATTTATGCAACATCATGTAGTAACGAAGCTTTTTTTTTTTTTTTTCCCCAAGATTTCCCCTCGATAAGTTGTGATGCATATATGCTGAAAAATTCACTAGAACTTGAGGGATTGATAAAACTGAATTCTGAATTGGAAATCTAGTTTAAAAAGTATAGATATTAAATTAAAAAATACTTGCAGTAATCAGTTGATAAATTTATTACATAATTCATTTTACATACTAATGTTTAAATTGATTCAAATTTTCTTTTATATTTCTAAAATTTAAGAATCTAAAGTATATAGCACTACATATAAACACTCTAAAACAATTATCTTGAGAAAGTAAACTTAAATTATCAAAGAAGTGAGGTTGACAAGAATAAATAACAATGATTGACTTTTTTTGGAATAGAATCGGATACCTATTATAACGACTTTCTTAAACACACTTTATTGTATTGACATCAACCTTCATTCAATGTAATTGAATTTAGCGAATTTTTATGCTTCTAAAAATAAGTGTAAAATGATTTACAAGTGTGTAAACTCATAGTATAATAAAAAATAATGTATTTTATTTAAAGGAATAAAGAATTCTTTGAAAGCCTACTCTTCGATTGCCTGAATTTTATTCAAAACGCAACTATATTTGCATATTGGAATGCCATATACGTAAAAGCTTTTAAATGTTAGTGATTCAAATTATAAACACGTAAAAATGCATATTTTCTCCTATTTGAAGTTAGAGCATACATACTATTTAAATTACTGAAATTCCATGTTTACCTTTCTGCCTATAAACTTTCAAATCCAAATCATATCCCATGAAATAAAAATATACACATACAAAACGACACCTATGAGACTTTATCGAGTTTTATATTTACAACAACATGCGTAACTTAAGTTTTCATTTTGTTCCATTTCTTATTTTTATCGCTAAAAACTAATAAACTACCATTCTAAGAATAAACTTTCTATATTCACTTGATCATTACAGGGGAACAAAACGAAATAATTGCAATTAAAAGTGAACAATTGCAATTATCAGCGAACAAAAACCAATCGGGAGACTTCAAACTAAAAAATAACTAAACCAGCGACGTATAAATAAAACAAGATATTTTTGTTGCTTTCATCGAATAAGAATAATGAACGGTCGTACACATAGGAATGTTTTATGCAACGTCGGTTAATCCTTGCATTAAATATACTTAGTTTCTTATCCCCTATCCTAGCAGAAATAATCTCATCAACTCGTGAACTTCTCTGGAAACTGGTAACTTCTGTCCCCCCCCCCCTCCCCCCACCTTCACTACCATTTTTTTTTTCTTTTTAAAAAAACAAAAACAATTATCGGTTGGTTTTCAAAAGAGTTATTTTGTGAATAGAAAAGTTATATGTTAGTCAGAATTACTTTTTTTATATGTAGATTATAGTAAAGTGTCAGTTGTGCTTATATATATCTTAGTTCTTACTTTTACCTCGAAAAAAACTTCTTTAAGTGTAGTTGTTTTGGTTTAAAAAACATACAGTACAAAGGTTACCAACCAAAGTCCAAACAACGCATATAGTGTTATTCGAGCAACAAAAAAGAAAGTAGCCAATAATATGTTTGCGATAATTTTACCCAATATGGTTTTAAATGAAGGCGAACCTTTTAAGCATTCTGTATTCATGAGAGGGAAATTTACTGGAAAAATCACTTTTACATTTGTCTGAGTGTATAAAAAACAAAAATTTAACTCAGGAGCACAGTAACTCATTGAACGATTAGAATGAAAATTGGCACTACAAAGTGACAACAGTAAGCTGTACATTTATTAAAATCCTAAAACGAATTAAAACGGCCTTTAATTTAGAATATTATAATTAATTTGAAGGGAATATTTTATTTTATTTTTTCCATAGAAGGATTTTAAAAAATTACAGTTTACTGTTTTGTGTTTTGTCACAAAAGGAATATTTACATTAAAGCTGAATTAAATTTGAAATGCAACAGCTTTAATAACATTCATATTTGAATTCAGAATCTTAAATAATGTCGATATTCAAGGTTCATGCATTTTTAAGAATTGAATAGTAAATCCTAGAGGACAAAAAATGACTAAGCTCATTTTAAATGAAACATAGGTCTTTAAGACATAAATTGTAAATTATTAATCCATTTTATTTGTTTCAAACAATCAAACAAAACAAGATAGTTACAAGTAAAACAGAAATATTATATATAGTTTCGATTAAACTATTTTCGAAACTCTAATGACTAATTACAAAACAAATTTTAGATCATACATATATTAGAACGAATATTTCTTCTTTACATCGAAACTCCGCAAAACGCACTTTATTTTCATTCTCGACATTTACCTTGATTTTTATTCTCAAACTCGGAGAGAAAATATTAAAAAAAAAAAAAAAAAAAAAAAAAAACTTTTGCAGAACGCGTATTAATGTATATACAATTATCATTGAAGTGTAATAACTTTAAAGGGTTTTTGTGAAGACTTCATCCTATAAAATACGCTAATAGACACTAGAGGTCAGAGATATCGATCAAAATAAATATCGATACTATATCGTTGCATCGAAAAATATGTCGATAAAATATCGATACATTTTTTTTTTTTTTTTTTTTTTTTTTTTTTTTTTTTAATTTTGCCAGAAACGAAGTTTTTTGGGGCAAATTTCTACTTTTCATGAATTCATACCAAAATTGTTTTAATAAATAAAGTATGAAAATTATTTTTATAAATAAATTATATTATCAATCAGAATAAATAAAATACATTTGAATGTCAATGCATAAATTCACATTTATTTTTAAAGAAGAAACTTTGAAAAGTAGTTTACCGAATATTTTGCTGATAGAGATGTTTTTAATATTTAAAATTAGATGTAAATTCCAGGCACACGGTGGCAACAGAAACGGCGCTATGTTAATGGCTACTAATAAATGATTTTATCTTTCCATTACATTATGTTTTCTTTTTGGTTAGGGTGCCATTTTAACTGTCTCTCAGCCAAGTCCAAACTTTAGTCTTGAAGTTTTTGAAAAGGGAATAAAGAAAATCAAAAAACACATGGAACTACAAAACGATTATCAAAAAACTAAAAAATTTTGAAAATATCGATATATCGGTGACTTGCATCAATATTCTTATTATCGATATATTTTTTAAAATATCGATTTAAATATCATCGTATCGATATATTGCCAACCTCTAATAGACACTCTCAAATCTATATAATTATCAATTTAAGATGCAGTAGTGAAATATTATAAATCATGATATTAAATCATATACAGAAGTAAATAATAGGAGTTCGTATTGAAGCGTTCAAAAATGTTTGAATAGTAACTATGAAGATAGCCCTCAATATTTATTATAACAGAAATATAGAAAATGGTTCACGAAATGCTTTGCGACTTCTTGTAACCTCTTAGAACCATAAGTTCAGTGTGAGAGGAAAGTCCTCCCTGATTATAACTATGTATTGGGTGAAAACTATGAGATATTGAGTGCTAATATCAGGATTTTGGATGGAAAATGCTATGATGTAGAAATTTTCAAGACCAAACTAATAAATGCTGCGTCAAGTAAAGCAAATTAATTGTAGTGGGAACTAGATTACAAACATCACACACTAAGGTACAAAGCACATTGAATTTAATTAAAGTCATGAGTTGGTTAAAACTTTAAATTGCACTATTTAAAAAAAAAAAAAGAAGGCTATAATTATGGGCAATAAAGGACTATCTACACATTTTTATAGCTTTAGTATATTTTCGTTTTGTTCATTTCTTTTTTCCCCCTTTTATACTTAAACCATTATTTTAAAAATACCATTTTATATATTTGAAGTACAGACATTTTGTTTTCAAAGTGTATCTAACAACGATTGGAAAATATTTGAATTTATTGCATATTTTTTTTAAATATAAAAGTGAGGAAATATTTAAAATATATTGTAAATTTGTGGTTGGTTTGTTTATGCACTCAACGTCCCTATACTTGTGCTCTATAATGGCTAATCAGGCCGGGACCTGAATCTTAACATGGATTCCAAACCTCAACGGATATACATGCCTAACACGAGAATCGAACCCGTCATCTTTGGCATGCGAAGTCAGAGCTCTAACTACACAGACATCAGGTGGGCTGTAAATTTGTGGAAACTATGTTTGCTATTATGTGTAACATAGTAAGCATATCCTTAATAATTACAGATGACCTAAAAAGTTTGAAGCTGTGGAGAAGGTGTTCCACAAATAAATAAAGCGAGTAAAAAAATGACCTATTAAATGTATCCCAATACCAAATAACGGAATTCAATTTATACCCAATCATTAAGAACCTTAATGGTTCAGTCTCATAGTTCCTATATCGATAATTTCAGCCGAATGTGGTATTTTCACATTCGAAGTACGGTTGCCTTAAAAACACCTATTCTATTTTTAATGTATGCATTAAGGATCAATATTTCAATATTCTCCCACCCTCGAAAAATCGATTACTGGTTTTCCGCATCAAAGAAAAGATATATCGATCATTTCTTCTACGTAAAATTAAAATTTTAGTTTATATATATATTTTTTATGTTAGAAAGTAATTTGCAGAGTATTTAATGATTCTAAGGATTTTAAAAGAGTATTGATTGAAATATATCAATGAAATACTAAACAATTTCTGCCCAACTTTTCTACCCAAAGTTTCAGTAGCTTAACCATTATTTTAATAACTAACAAAAAATAATTAAACCCTATGGGAAAATTTCAACTACAACTGTAATATTAGTCCCTTTGGGAAATCCTTATACCGAGTATATAAACTTAACGAAATATTTTAAAACGGAAAACTCCGGATAATTATATATTTCGAAAAGTTTTAAATAAAATGAGACTAGATAATAGGGAGGTTTATAATGAGTTTCAGGGAATTTATATATTCCTTTGATTAGATGATACGATCGCAGTCAAGTAAAAGATGTCTGATAAAATTAAAATGTTTTCCGAACAGAGCTGCTAAAATAAAAAATTAATTGCAGCTTGTTTACTCTCTATATATAGATGAAAGATGAGAACTATAAAGCGTCTTGAATAATCTGACTGAACTTTGTTAATCTTTGATTTTACGATACACGATCTATAAATATTTTCTCGGAGAAAATTTAATATCAAACCAAACTTGTGATCTTTAATAAAACTGGAAACTGGTGAGAAAACTGTGCAATCTAAAATACTGATCGATAAATTTGTTCAATTACTCCTTCAGTTTCAATTGAAGATGTTTTTTTTTTTTTTTATATTTTTGTTTTATATTTTTGTTTTACGATTTTGTTTTACGCGTTTCTCAAAAAATTAGACGTGAAAGCACATTTTTTTTTCAGTTAAACAGTCTGTTAAAAGAAATAAAATTAATGTAAAATAACGGGCAAATTATTTGTTTACAAAAAATGCTCCTTTTAAAAAATATTAAAGATGTTAAATGAAATAATACTAAAAAAGACCATAGTGACACAGTAAAAAGAAACAATTCAAGAAATAAAACCTTTGTATCGATTAATTTTTAAATTTCAGCCAATTTCGACTTCTGATGTGCTACAACAATTTTTACAAAGTTTTCAGGTGTTAATCAAAACCCTGTTTAAACTTTAATTACTCAATTTTACTTTAGAAGTTTATATGTTTTAAAAACGTCAAGATCTTTATTTTAATGAGGTATTGCTCTTATTTCCATTACCATTTATATTCCTTCGCAAAAACTTTCAATTAGTGTTATCAAGTGCAATATTTATAATTTTTGGTAAACAAATTAACGCATTAACTGTCGCAGACAAACCAATTCACTTTGTTTAAACTGCAAGTTAATTTCCTAATCATACTTCTAAACTATTCACATAATATTTGCGTACTTTTCAAACTATTTTACTCATCCACAACTATGTTAATTACTCACTTGTAATTTTCACTTTTTTTATCCATCGTATAAAAGCTGAATTTTGAGAACAAGTGAAAAGGAAAAAAACATCTTTATAATATTTTCCATAATTATTGAGTGTGCGTTCTATTACAGTTTAATTATAGGGAACAATCCAGTACCGAGTAAATTTTTTAATTACTAAAAATTAACATTTATAGTCAACTAGATTAAAACATTAACTCCATTTTCGGAAGTTTTAATTTTAAGAGTACGGGAGAGCCGGGAAATGTATTATCGAATTATAGGCCATCAAACTTGGAGGTTATTTACTTCAACTATATTAGTACATAACAGAATTTTACAATCTCTTTAGGACTAAGTTTAGTATCTAAAATAACTTCTTTTTTTTTTTTTTTAAAGAAAAGTACCCAAGTGGACATTTTACTCGATCATGTCATGCAAATGGGCGATTAATTTCAAAAGTAAAACAAGCGATTAAAAATAGTTTTAAATTTAAAAGGTGATTATTTTATTTATTGAAAAGTTACGGAATTTTAAAAAATATAATTAAAACAAGTACAAATTAAACATAAGTGTAATTTTGAATAGGAAAGAAGATATGTTTCTTAACTAAACAGACCAACAAAAAAAAAAAAAAAAAAAAACATTTGATTCTGGATTTCCAGAAACAAACTGATTTAAATGAAAATCGCATCAAAGTTTTTCCCCATTAGCAATTACAATTAAAATAAACCAATTTCCTAGGTAAGAAACTATTTCGCTATGTAAGCGAAAAGATTTCATAGTTTTCATCAAATTAATTTTTATTTTTTTAATGTGTCGATGTCATTTTCATTTAATTTCAGTGTTCCCCCCCCCCCCCCCCCGTAACTGCATTATCATTGTCATTAATCTAATTTTCATTTCCCGTTTAAGACCCTTTTCATACAATTTAAAACTGTACCCCGATTTACGGAGAAATTAAGAAACTTTTATTTGATGCTCGTAGAAATAGCACTTTCAATTATAATACAAAATTAACAAAAGAAATTCTTAGAATTTATGCATCTTATTTATTCGGAAAGTTATAAAAACAATCGCATTCATTATGCTACTGCATGCATGTTCCTAACTTTATGCTATTGCATGTTCTTAACTTTTAAACATTTGTACACTATTTTGAAAGTCTCCTTGTAACAAAAACCGCTTCCTTCTTATACCCTACCTCAAAATATTGTATTGTATTAATTAATTTGATACTACATTTTATCCTATTAATTCAAACTTGAATAACTTTTAGACATACCAAATTTTAATTCTAATTCATTTTTAATGGTCACATTTAAATATGAGAGTAAATAATAACATTGCATCCAATGTCTACAGAGATGGATAAAATAATTATTAATACAAAACAGTTTGAATATAGACAAAAATGTTTCCTGATATGGACAGATATATAAAAAAAAAAGATTGAAAATTACTCTGCAAAATACGTTTATTAATATTCATATTTCAATTCTGTAAAGAAAATGACATCGTATCCACATAAGGTCAGCCAACAATGCTGATATCATTTAAATTCACAGCAACAAAACCTTTTTGTATCTACTAAATTTTATCACATTTTTATTTCAAATTTAACCTCACTCAATTACATTCTGACCTATTTGCAGTACAGAGAACTTTTACTTTTTTTTTAATTGTATGAATTTAACGTAAATTGTTTCCGGGTTTTTTTTATTTTTTAATACTCAGAGGCGTACTGGCCATGGGGCCGGTCAGCGTCTGTAAAAAATAGAGAGGTAGAAAAGCTCTTTTTTTTTCCTTTTTTCTTTTTAAACTAATACAAACATTAAGGGGTCATAAAGCCATTACTATAATTGACCGCCAAATTATTAGCAACAGAGCATCTTGTTTGGATACATAGAAAAGTAAAAAGTGGTCATTTTCTCGAAAAGTGAAGTTAACTCTTGCTGTGATGACATCAATAAGAGCCGAAAGAAAATGACAAATGAGCAAATTCATATTCAATACATAGCATAATATACATAATATACAGAACGTTACTTATGAAATTCACATTACTTTAATTTTATAGATTGCGTTGTATTTAGAAAATAGATGCACTAAGATTTAAGCATTACGACTTTTCACTTAATTCAACCTGGCTAAGCTATATTAATAACCCAAGCAAATTTGTCAATTAATATTTTGCAAGCATAACTTAAGATAAATCCAATAGATGTCAGCACGGTATTCTAGAATTATATATATATATTTTTTTTATCCCGAATAAAATATAGCCGCAACACGTATCGGTTCCGCTCCTCTGCACCGACTTTCACTCCAACTCAAGATCATTTGATAATGATCATTTATCCACTGTCGAGGTTTTTTTTTTACACGCCAAATTAACCCACTCTAACAACCGAGTCCGTTTTGTTCCTCGGCTTATCAACACGCGTCATCGGCTCAATAGCATTGTATTCACACTTTATCTTAACCGGCACACTTCTAGTCATTCACTGTCTTCGAGAACTTGTTGAAGTAATGATTGGGATTAAGAAGAAGTCCTAGTAAAGGATCATTCCTTATACTCGCCATGTTACAATCTTCTAGCCCAGTACATTTCGAAACTACTTTCTATAAAACCTGGAAATTTAGTGAGAAGGTACGAAAATGATCACTTCATGAAATGACATAAATTAAAAACTCGAAAATAGCGTCTAATATATTTTATATTTGAAATCCTTACTTCAATGCATATGGAGTGGATCAACCTGGTTTTATCTTTTGCCATTTTAATTTTCATTTATAATGGATAGACATCATGGGCGCCACCAGAAATATTTGCAAAGAGGTGCAAAATTAGATTTTTATCAAAATCATTATTCTTTTTAGAAATGTTAATTAATAATGCTTTATAAATTATATTCTTTGAGAAGAGTTAAAAATTCATGGTATATATTTTTGAAAGCGTAACCCTGTTAAAGAGAAAAAAATACAAAATAGTAAAAATATTAAAATATATATTTTTAACGATTTTTTTTTTTTTTTTTATGATCCAACTAGATCTCACGGCATTCAAGAGACAGTGTTTAGAATAGAGGAACTCTAAGATGTAAAAATACAGAAGAATAAATTTTTTTTATTATTATTTCTTTTAAGTTTCGGATATAAGGGAAAAAAAATCAAAATGAAACACGAAGGCAGCATTGGAATATGTTCAATTGAATTCTAAAAATAAATTTCAAGATAGCATATCGGATTACTTAAAAAACAAAACATTTTCCTAGAATATTTAGAACTACACAGGAAATCATTATACAATAAAAGGAATAAATACTTCTACACATCAGCCTCTAATAATCATAGACAACAAGCGCCAAAAAATCGTCACTCAAGTAGTTATAAAAAACGACATAGGAAAGAAACAAATGACTAAATTAATTTTTGAACAAATGCCCATTGTAACATAAAATATAAACGGCTTAAGTTTTTTTGTTTTTGTTTTTTTTTTAATTTTTAAGAGCCAGGAGGTTGCAAGTGCACCTCCTTGCACCCTCCTGCGGGCGCCCATGATAGGCATTAAATGAAAACAATTTAAGTCATTTCATTCAGTGATCCGTACCTCACTCACCAAAATTTCAAGGTTTTGTAGAAAGTAGTTTCCAAATGCACTGGGACTAGAAGATTTAACATAGTGAGTATAAGGAATGATCTTTACTTGGACTTCCTCTTAACTACTTGATTTAGGAATGAGGATGTTGTGAGTGAACCTGCCACGAGCTAGAAGGATGAGAGGATAAGATATGATCGATTTTTTTTCTGGTATAACATTTTATGTTATCTGTACATTTCCAGCTTACAAATTAATCCTTGTGTATGACATTTGTATTCGAAAATTGATTTTCTTTGCCTTCCCAAGTATATGCTTGAATTAAATATACTATATTGTGACTAGTAAAGTTTGTTCAAGTGTTTTTATTCTAGTATTAGCTGAATACCCGTGCTGCGCTACGAAATTTTACCATTAGCATTTTAGCGATAAAAACACTTTCATGTATTCTACACTTCAGACGTTTGCTCCCATTTCGATCCGCCGACCAAACGGTATAGTGGTTAGCGTGCTGGCTTCTAGACCGCGAGGTTGCGGGTTCGAGTCCCGTGTTAGGCATGGGTGTTTGTAAATGTATGTTGGTTTGTCAAATGACGAAATGTTTCGGCGCTTTATAGCCCTCGTGTTGCTGACGGCGCCAGATAATCTGAATACAACCAACCCATTTCGATCCCGACAAATTGATTTATCAAAATAGGAACTTCCCCTTCTTGACATTTTAAAAAAAAATTATAATTATGAATAGTATATAGGAAAGAGACATTTAAATACCCTCGTTTAGAACGTTTAACTCCCTTCGGACTCTTTTTAATTACGTAATCGAGATTGCAATAGTTGATTGTGTTTATGTTTGCTCTTAGTTCTAAGTAGTAGCTGTATTGGAATTGAGACATTAAGATAATCCTCGTATAGTTTCAAAGTTGCGTCGACTTTTCATCCCTTAAAAATTCGTTAATCGATATTAGAATAACTTATTTTTTTACATTTGCCTTTTAACATTTGCACCAAATATCAGAATTATGACTACATTGGAAGAGGAACATTCGGATATCCCTCGTTTGGAACATTTAACCCCTTTTCGACCCCTTAAAGTTGGTTAATCAAGAACGGAATAGCTTACTTTTTCTATGTTTATCTTTTTTGACATTTGTACCAATTTTTAGAGTTGTGACCGAATAGGAAGTGGGATATTCGAATATCCCTCGTTTGGAACGTTTAATCTCTTTTCCACCCCTTAAAGTGGGTTAATCGAGATCGGAATAGATTATTTTTTCTACGTTTGTCTTTGTTGATATTCGCTCCAGTTTTCGTAGTTGTGACCATATGGGAAGTAGGACATTCGAATGTCCCTCGTTTGGAACGTTTAACCTCTTTTCGACCCCTTAAAGTGGGTTAATCGAGATCGGAATAGCATGCTTTTTCTATGTTTACCATTGTTGACATTTGTACAAATTTTTAGAGTTGTGACCATATGGGAAGTGGTACATTCAATATTCCTCGTTTGATACATTTAACCCCTTTTCCACCCCTTAGGGTGGGTTAACAGAGATCGGAATAGCTTACTTTTTCTACGTTTGTCTTTGTTGATACTTGCACTAGTTTTTAGAGTTGCGACGAAATGGGAAGTAGGACATTCGAATGTCCCTCGTTTGGAACTTTTAACCCCTTTTCGACCCCTTACAGTGGATAAATCGAGATCGAAATAGCTTACTTTTTCTACGTTTCTCTTTATTGATATTCGCACCAATTTTTAGAGTTGTGACGAAATGGGAAGTAGGACATTCGAATATCCCTCGTTTGGAACGTTTAACCCCTTTTCGACCCCTTAAAGTGGATTAATCGAGATCGGAATAGCTTACTTTTTCTATGTTTACTATTGTTGATATTTGTACCAATTTTCAGAGTTGTGGACATGTGGGAAGTGGGAGAATTAGCGATGAGTGAGTGAGTCAGTGAATGAGTGAGGGCTTTGCCTTATATATAGAGAGATTTGAAAGATTCCGGTTTGTCATATAAAAAAAGAATGTATCAGTGAAAAGATTACAATAGAAAATATTTTAATACCGCCATTGAATAAAACTGAAACATAGAACATTGATTTTAGGGAATTTAATTGACCATTCATTCAAATTAAAAAATTTTATCGATTAAATTTGTAGAGAAGAAAAGTATAAATATCGTTTTGTCAAACTTCCCGAACAAAATTTAGGTGATAGAAGACAAATAATGAAATGGCTACCAGATTTTAAAATGCAGTAAATATAATTTTTATCCTTACTATATGAATAACAAAAGTTCAAAATATTCATATTAATGAAAATATTTCCTTTTCTATTTGTGTTAATTACATAATAGTTCTTTAAAAGGGTATCATTTACGAAAGTATAAAACATACCTGTGTTATTATTAAAATTTAAAAATGCTGATTATTCAAGAAAATGCAATTATAAATTTGCCCAAGATTAGGAAAGTTAATAAAGTACATTTCCTTGCACCATTGTTTTTTTCTGTATTTGTATAGGATAATTTTAAACAGTTATCCAAGTCCCATACGTTACACTGAAAGAGGATATTTATTCATAACAACATAAATATCGTTCGTAACCAGTACTAAAACCTGTAAAGTTTATCCATTCAAGCTTATTTTTTAGATAAATAAAAATACATTAAAACGATCAATACCAATTTAGAAACTATCCATTGAGGTTCAATTGATATAATAGCATAAATACAAATATTTATACCTTTTCATTAAAATGAGGATTCTAAAATGTACTAACTGCCATGCCCATTGTAAAAGTTTTATTTTTGTTTCTATCAATACTTGAGAACAAATAAACATTAAAGCTGTTCGGGTAAGTTCAAAAATAAGATGCTCATTTCATCCTGAATACAGCTTTAAAATTTTAAACGAGACAACTCGCTACTCATTCCTATCGTAAATGCACAGCGTAAACCGAGGTTGTTTCTTGAAACTGAGTTATAGAATGGAATTACTTCTATTTATTTTACAGTACCTAGTGCAGAATAGATACGATTAAATACACAAGTTTATACAAGTTGACCATCGTAAAAGAGGCCCCGTGTTTCAGATTGTTAAACCTAATTCCAAATGATCGATTCCAACTGTATTTCATTACTTGCCAATTAATTTGTAAACTGGAAGTAACCGACACCTCTAGTTAATATGGCTGACGTTTAATTAGAAAGTAAAGGACACTTAAAAAATAGTTAAAAGGGTAGCTATATAGGGATATATTGCATAGTGACATATAAGACATAAGACAATGATGCAGAAAAAATAATCGAAATATTTTTATATCATTTGAATACAAATGACATAAGGATAAAATTCCGAAAAATTTTATATTCGCCGATTTGAGTGTATGTGTGCATATAAAATGACATATTTTTGATTTTAAAACACTAGTCAAATTTTAACAGTCTAATAATTTATTAAAATTGTATGAAATAAATCTAAGAAATGGGAATCTTTTTATTTGTAATTTCTAATCTTTTACTGTTAAATCTTGTAAAGCGAAATTATGTTTCATTTAAAAAAAAATGTGTAAAATGTTTAGCAGATCCAAACAAAACTCAATTTTTTTCAAACGTAATGCTGATAAATTTACGAATTTTTAATCATTGAACGTTTTCTTTTTAAATTTTGTGATATTGCTTCTCAAAAATACGTGGCTATTAAAGAAATAGTTAATTATGTTTTTAAAAAATACTAAAATGTGCTCTAGAAAATAAAGGGAAGGCAAACTTTTGCTTTATTGATGTTTTTGACCTGCTTCTTACGTAACAGCGTTAAAAAGATCATAATCTTTAGAAATAGTCAGTTAAAAAATATTCGTTAGAAAGAAACATTACAATTAATTATTCATCCTAAAAAGAAACGTAATGCCTTATAAGTTATAGTGCAATGTCCCTACATCAAATTCCTCTTACTATTAATAAATAAATATTATGAAATATAGTACAATAAAGAAAAATAGAAATTTAAATTAATGAAATTTATATAATACCAACTGACCAGTACTTCGAATTGCCACTGGAATAAAATTTCATAAATTGTACAGAAATATTTTATGGTTAAAAAAACTTTTGACATTAAAAGTGTACTGATAATTCAAAACTATGTAAAAGACTACAACAATTAATGATGGAAAAATAAAAACACTGCATGCTTTCTCGTGTTATTTAGATAGTCACTTTAATATTTTAGATATTAATATAATTTAAAAATAAACTTTTTATATAATTTTTTAAATAATAAAAGTAATTAAGATTCAGAATATATCTGAAAATTATAAAAGTTAAATTTGTGTATAAACATAAGTAGCATTTTGTTTGTTTGTTTTTTAAAGGCTTTAGAAGTTAAGTTTTTTTTAACATGGACATGAACAGAGCCTTTAACCTTCTCCCTTTAAATTATGTTTTCTATTGCACTCTTCCAGATCTTTTGACTAAATCTTGCACACAAAAAAAGAGCAAATATTTTATTGAAGTGCATATTTCACAAAAGCCTGCAAACAGTTTTATTCGCTGAAAGCTTATTACTGTTCACAACAATGTTTGAACAAAGAAACTCAGTTTAAATTAGGGATGTTGAACAGCGCACAATTTCATATTGGATTATAATAATGGTCATTACATTTAAATTTGAAGTAGAATAGTGTTAGTACCGTTTTCATATTTTCCTTCATTTTACTATAAATATCTAGTTTGGTGGTATTTTTGGCGATAGCTCTTATACATAGGCAACAAAAAACTCGATAAAATGGCGAATTTGATACTATACTTTTCGATAATTCTTGCATTATCCTTTCTTGTAAGTGAAACAGAGGAGAGGAGGAAAAGGCTGTTAATGAGTGATGATCAAGGAAAGAGAACTCTGTTTTAAAGACATTCGTATTTCAACTTTTTACACCTTTATAGCATTTTTAGGGGAATTTCGAAGGTGCGGATGTTAAGAATACCTTAAAAGGCAGTACCATAGCGATTTAGATCAATATCCTTTTAGCCGTTTTTTTTTTACAGTTGCTAAAAACAAGACTTTTTCATGTTTTGCGCATTCACAACATTGATGAATACCTTAATGACATGTCCCATTGCCACCGTAACCCAATAAAACTCGTCATTTTGCCGTAGGTTCTGTTCTTCCCGTGGCATTGCAATTATCTTCAAAAATGCTTTTAAATTCATTATGTGAATTGGTTAGAATAACGTCCAGACACTTCATTTAACGAAGCACGTTTATTCACTATATATATATATATATATATATATATATATATATATATATATATATATATATATATATATATATATATATATATATATATATATATATATATATATATATATATATATATATATATATATGGCTAATTTTAATTTAGGTTGAACATTATAAAACATGAACGGTTGACTACGACAGTTTACAAAAAAAAAGTTCATCCTTTTTTCCGATCCGTTCTTTTTCTTCTCCACCACCCTAAGTTTCCAACAGTCCTCCTGGATTGTTTCAGTTTTGGCTCGTCCATCCCGCTAAAGACAACCAAGGCGTACAAACCCGTACTCCAAATTTGAACATATAAGGTTTTGGCGATCGGGGGTTCTGCTGACCAAGGAGGTATATAAAAAAAAAATCTCGACCCAAAGCATTTCCTTCATTAGCCTTTGTTAACATTTGGGTAATTAAAGGTAAAAATTGATAGACGGAGAGAGAAAAATATAAGTTATTAATAAAATAAGTTAATGATCTTGTTAAGGTTACATCAGTCTTTTTACATCTCTCAAGAAAACAAATCTGATCTAATAACTAATGTTTGCACGCTATTCCATAACTGGATAGCTTCGCATTGTTCGTTAATTCCCACTTCCTCACGAATCTCTTATCTTTGAAGGAAGACTGTATCTTTTACACAGGAAGTCCTAAGAAGTGGATTTTCTAACATTGAAATGGGCATAACTGAAAACAATAAGAGACAGAAAAAGATACAGTGAACTCTTTTCTCTTAGTCTTGCAAAACCACAGTATTCTGCAAAAGTGTCCGTATGGGCTGCACTATCGAATAAAGACAACCTAAGGCACTTTTTCATGAGGGAAATGATAAACTCATTCCGTTATATTCATACTTTACTACAACTGGTTACTTCCTTTTAATTTTGCAACTAATATTACAGATGCATTTAAGGGGACTTGGTACCCCTTGTTTTCACAAAAAATTATAAAAATACCGATTTTCTGTTTTTTGCGTACTTGTAATCTTTGAAACCGTCTCCTTATTCTGGCAAGTTTTGTAACTGAAGCGATAACTGCATTAACATAAAAATTATATTTTTATGAAGAATTTAGCGTAACTGGAATAACCCCTTCAATGTTTCAAACGCATTTTACTCAGTTCGTGTTTTTAGGAATTCACACCTTACTCAAAATGCTAAGACTGCAAATATAAAAGAAATAACTTGAATTTTTTTTTTCCATCGTAAAGATTTATGTGACAAAAACAGGCATGTTTTTTTTTTTTAATAAAATGTAAACTTTTTTTTTTTACAAATTTAAATGTTGAAAAAGATTTTTTTTTAACCATAGGTGTAGTTTTTATTGTTTTTCTCTAAAACTATTTCACTTATTCAAAATACGAAGCCTAAGAGTTTGGGGTATATTACAAGAAACTTTATTTTTTTTTTTTTTTTTTTTTTTTTTAAATCAGGAAGAATGAAAAAGACCGAATTTGTAATTTTATGATTTTTTTTTAAATAATTTAAAATTCTGATAATTTAGAGCACTTTGTGAGCATTTTTTTAAATAAAATTTAGTTTTTTCAAAGTAATACTTCCAAATAAGTAAAAATTATAATTTTAAATGCTTGAATTAAAAAAATAGTTTTAAGTGTTCCAAGTCCCCTTAGATTTCTGTACCTGGTGATAATCCAAAACACCACTTATCTTTTATTTCTGTCTCACTCTTTTGCAATTATTTTATTTCAAAGTTAGGGAGTCTTTTCTAAAAAACTCTGTGCATATTACTTTACAAATGTTACGTTATTTGAAATGCATCGTACAGATATAGAGTTTTCTATTTAAGGTGTTTTAAGTTCATCGCGATATTAAACAATGCTAAGCAGCGAAGAAGCAAATAAAAGAATATAGTAAATTTATATATTGATATATTACCATATTCCAAAGAACGTAAAAAATGGATGAGAAACAAGACATGTCACAATACATTCTTCTTATCCTTATGCTTATTTTTAATAGAATTTTGTCAAATAAAAGTGAAACTTAGGAGAAATAATTTAAAGTTTCATTCTGCAGGAAATTCCCTTACGGTAGTATTTTTTTTTTAAAGTTACAAATAAATTTTTAAATATCAAAATGAAACATTACATATAAATGTTGTACTTAAAAATATTGACTGCACGTTCTGATGATTAACAACTAACACTAACTACATTAATTATTAGGATCAAATGCTGTATTCCGAGAATATAAATTTTTATCATTATCATCAATTCATCAATTTCAGAGAAAATAAATGTTCATCCACATGATAAGAAGAAGGTTACAGTAATAAGAAGAACATTTTATTTCAATTACGCAAGTATGAAATTTAAATTATCGCATGTATTTTTTCGAATTGTTCTTTTCTAAAGTCGGTTGATCCTTTTACGTTCTAAACTGCATCCAGTAGCAAACTTAAAAATATTTCATCAAAAGAAAAATAGGATATTTTGGGTAAATTATATACTTCATAATTTGTTGATGATAATACATAATTAATGTTAGAGTATACACCACATAAATAACATTTAATGAACAGTATAATTTTAACAATAAAGTTTAGTTTTGATGGAATACAAATGGATGGATTACAAAGAACTGCTGATGGTGTATCGCCATTAATAAACCAAATCGTTAAAAATGTTACAAAACAAACCTACACGGAAATGAAAAGTTTCTAATTTCCAATCAGTAGGAAAATTGAAATGAAAGGTAGATCGTTAAAATTGTCTTCTTTTAATTAGCTTGTTGTAATGCACATTTTGTGGGATAATTACTAAGCTACGTTACTTGTTTTTAAATTAATGCTCAACTCGATAATTTTTATTTTTATTTTACATTTGAAAAGGTTTATTCTTTCATTATTTAGATAGAAAGTGTTGAATAGAGATTTATTTTACAACGGATTTTAATATTTTTACGTCATTTCATGTACAACATAAAAAATGTTCTAGCTTATTTCTTTTACCTTCCTTACTTAAAAAAAATCGTGTTTTGAAAATAAGTGTTAAATGGATTTTTATATGTTCTTTTAGATAATTAAATAAATTCGTAACAAACACTAAGTGCCCTCAATTTTCTTCTTTTAACTTTCTTTGGTTTTAACTTTACACTTTGCAAAGTAAAATTGAATGAAAAATATGTAACAATGAAGATTACCATGAAGATTCAAGTTTTTCTTTGTGTAGGAGCTAAATGAAGACTACACTGCACGGAAACATCGAATTACAATACGGAAATAATTGATTTCCGGAAAATCCTTCAATAGAATATTGCAATTATATGGAAATTGCAGCAATATGATTATGTTAAAGCAAATTTCAACAATAAGAATATTTCAACCATATGAATATTTAAACAATATAGATATTCCAACAATATGATTATTTCAGTAAATTGTCTCTTTATAATGCTTTTCTGAAAATTTCAAATGTTCTTTCTATTCGGAAAAATGCCTCTTTAAAAAAGAACGCTTTAAAAAATAAGTATTTTTTTAAAAGATAGTCTCTTGTAAACATATGTTTCTTTCAAATATATGTTTCTTTCAAATACATGTTTTTTTTCACAAATATCTCTCTCTTTGAAATTTAAGTCTCTTTTAAATATATGTCTCTTCCAAATATAGGTAAGTCGCTTTCAAATACAAGTCTCCCGAATATACGTCTCTTTCAAATAAAAGTCTTTTGTAAATAAAAGTCTTTTGTAAATAAAAGTCTTTTGAAAATATGTCTCTTTCAGATATAAGTCTTTTGCAAATATGTCTCTTTCAGATATAAGTCTTTTGCAAATATGTCTCTTTCAAAAATAAATCTCTTTCAGTGTACACCGCTCTAAAAAGTGCGTGTATTTCAAAAGAGAATGTATATTTCCATCACATTTGCCAATTTTAATAATATTTCTGCTAATGAAGTGCACATATTCCGAAAATAATACGGTTTTTAAAATAGTATGTATATTTGAACCATATCTTTTCAATAAAACATATATTAATAATTTCACGCTCGCGGTGATTTTCAATGATTTATATTGTTACGAATTTTTGTATATTTGTAAATATTTCGTAGTGTAATTTTGTAAATAGGAAAACTTATGTACATCTCGCATAAGGCAGTGCAATAGTTCGTCTTTAGTTTGCTTCCCCGCAATGTATGTCTTAATGCTTGATAACGAGTTTTACAAGGAGCAGGGCATTTAACATTATGGTAATGGCAATCTCGCCAAATTGGCGAGATAGAGCCATGTTGGCGACGGTTTTGGCGACTAATTTTTGTTGCCAAATTTGGCGACCATTTGGCGACATTTTCGGCCCTCATGTTCATGTATAGGACTTTTCGACTACGATCTGGAAAGTTCTCCAAATATCTACCTCTAGAAATTTCAAGAAGGTTTGATTCCTATATAAGCCGGCCAAGCGAGCGTTGGAGTTAGTCCGCTTGGTTAGTCAGAAGTTGACTGAGTTGAGTTAGTGAGTTAACTGGAATTACTGTATTGAGATACTGAGTCTCAGTGAGCATTCAGAGAGTTCCGAAAACGAACTGTATTGCATTGTTTTTTGCAGTGATTTAGCAGTTGTGTTGTCAAGTTTTTAACTGCTGTTTTGTGCTCTATTGTTGTGAAAAGAGCTGTATTGTGTCTACTAGAACGAGAAGTTGTTTAGTTGTAAAGGAATATGTGAAGAGTGATAACGAATAAATATCTGCAAGTTTTGATCTGCTTTGGCTTCAAATCTTTCGAACCCGTCCACGCAACAATATATATTTTTCAATAATATATTAATATACATATTACCAAAAACTTATTTCAAAATAGTATCTACATTTGAATAGTATGAATATTTCCATATAATTATGTACTTACATAGTGAGAATATTAGGTGTTGCCAGAATAGGTAACCAGTGAGGCTGTGTCGCCATGCTCACTTTCATCAGAGACTGTCCGTGCATTTGCCACAGTTCTGCAACACATATGTGAAGCTACTTTTAGATCCACAGTGAAACACACTTTTAATTCACATTTACACCGCTGTATCCCAATTTGTTTGTTGATATCAAGCACTTGCAATTAAATCACTTTATAAGTCATCGTTTCACATAGGAATCAACGTTATTTCCTTAACATTATATTTTAACTCATCTTGGGATAATAGCCTGTAGACAACAGAATATTCCGGCAATATTTGAAAGCACCTGAAACATAAAGTAAAATAAGAATAAATATGTATAATATTATATGCATATTATTATATAAATATATTAATATTACTAAAAAATAAGTACATTTTGCATTTTATTTTTTGCGCAAGAATGGCAATCTTATTCCTTTCTTCTCATTGTCTTTAAAGAGTAAGTGAACCCATTTTTGTGCATTATTTTTACCGTAAAAGGTCATTTTGTGTAAAAGGATCAAGGATATGATGTCTATCTTTATAAATATAGAAACATTGAGTTTAAAAAAATTAATAAATAAGACGCATTTAGTGTCGACATTAAAAATGCGAAAGATCGACTACTAGTTACATTTACATAAATTTATTTTCATATGAGATGATCAAATAAAACAATTGTCCTTGTAACCAGTCTCCCTATAAGGTTTTAATGTAGGAAAAGGGACCGCATTTCAAAAAATACTTATTTTAACAAATTTGTTTATTTTAATAGAAAAGTTAATATATTTGTTTTTTGGAAAATTATGTTTGGAGTCGAATAAAATTCGTAGAAAGCTACATTTCGCTTTTGAACAATCATTATAGTATTTAATTCCTACAGTGAAAATTCAGCAGGCTCTGGATTCGTGGAAAAGGTAAAATTTGAAAAAATTTCCTGAATTTTGGAAATTTTGAAAAAAAAAAAATTCATTTCTACAAGAAAGATAAAATGGTGTTATTTGTGTTAAATATTTTAATTCTTGAGAATATTAGAAAAAACATCCCCAATTGAAGATGAGAATATTTTAGCTTACTACGGTAACTACCGTGGCCAAAAAAAAAAAAAAGGCCTGGAAGAAAATTCATGAAAAAGCCAGGGCCCACCCGAGACTGTCACACCACTGAAAAAGAAAATGACTACTCTAATGTAATGCGAAGCTTATATAAAAGGCTCATTCTGTAGGATGTCAATATTTACAGGCAAAACTACAATGGATGCTACAGATAAGTGCAATAAGTCAAATGAAGGGTCCGTCAAAATGAGTTGCCATACCAAAATTCATCTGGAAGTACCGGAAATATTGACCAGAAACCAATTCTCAATACGTTAAGCCGAAACTCTAAATGTTACAGACGTATCATAGCAGATAGAAATGCATTAAAATACAACCGAAAGAATACTTCTATAGTAATTTTATAGGATGTTCACATATCGACAAAGTACATCAGCACAAATGGTTGGTTGTTGGTTGTTTTCAGATTATCTGGCGCCGTCAGCAACACGAGGGCTATAATGGGCCGAAACATTCGTCATTAGACAAGCCAACATACATTTACAAACAACCATGCCTAACACGGGACTAGAACCCGCAACCTCGCGGTCTAGAAGCTAGCAGCTAACCACTATACAGTTTGGTCGGCTCAGAACAAATGGAGATATCGGATATAAATATAAGTATTCTGTATTCGCCAAATCAAACTTGGTGATAAAAAAAAAATTATTAAAAAAATTGGCATATTTTTTTGGTCATAATTTGTCAACAACCTTAACAGGGGAAGTTTTCAGATCCTAAATGTTGCCAAACTGTACATGTTTGGTAAATGAACCTAATATATAGCAATACAACCCAAACCATGAAAGTCGCACCAATTATACAAAGTTATGAGATCATTTTTGACATATTTTCTCTCAAGATTTAATAATAAACCATCTTTGTTTTATAAGATAATGCTAGTTTTAGCAGGACTCTTTTGCTAAATGTCTTGATTCAAAACAAAGGAAGATTTAAGTCATTAAATGTAATCAAATTGTATATGCCTGGTATCGCGAGCTTATAATGGTAATAAAAACGTGTGAAGAAGTTGCTATTTAGAGATAGCTTCTATCATTACTTATTTAAATTTAAACATAATATTCTGACATTTTGGAAAATTAATTTTATCTTCTATTCTTGTATATACAAGATAGTCACGAATAATAGTTTAAATGACTTACAGCGCTTTTTTTTTTTTTTTTTAATTAAAATATTAAGAATTTATGTGTGCGACTTGGAGTTGCTTAAAAAAAGTGTCCAAAATTGCTATTGATAAAGGAACTTAGACAGAAAAATATCAACTAATTTAAAAATGTTTGAAAGAAACAATTAAAAATAATGATAAAAACCCGACACAATAGAATATGGAACTTATTTCCAGGCTAAAAGATCAAAACATTACACATTTTTATCTTCTTATTCATTTTCTTAGGAAAAAAAAAATTAAATCAACCAAATATCATTGAAGTTCCCATTTAAAAACTATACAAAATCTTAGTTCAATAATTAGTATCGATATATATTTAGAAAAAAACATTTTTAAACGAAATTGATCCAGTATGATCAATAAGCATAAATGCTTCATTTACATTCATAATATAGAATATTTTGCTTTCTTAATGACAGTCTTCTTCTAAATGAGCGATCATAGTTTTCATTTATGGATTGACAGAAATAAATTTTCAAAATAATTATTTCGATAAACGATAATCGATTTTGTAGGATCTCGAGTGTTATTTTTAATTGCCTGCCCAAACCCCAGCGTCTCCGTCACTCAAACACAAAGAAGCCACCGGCAACCTTTAAACACAAGAAAATAATCACAACCTACTCCAGACCCACGTAACGAAACAATATTTACCTTGTAACTACCAAACAGTTACATGCATTTTCACCTACTAATATCAGCATGGAGTAGGAACACGCCTCACCCGTTCCAGCATAATTTCACTTCCCTCCCGCCCTCAAAAAACTGGTTCTTCAGGATCACTGGACACAATGAAAGATAAAGTGATACAAGTCAGAAATTTTATGCATTAGCATTAGAGAGCACCAGTATTAAAAAAATGTATCTTCATTCTATACTAAAAAAAAAATGGAATGAAAAGATGTGCGGCTGCTACAAAATTTTTCCGCCTCGCGTACTTCTCTGTCTCACAAGCGTTAAATCTATTGGATTTAAAAATATAAAATTTTGCACGTTTGAAGAGAAATGTTTCAGAAATTTGATGATTGGAAATTTTTAATTAGGCAAACTTTAATTTTTGAGAAACTATAAGTCAAAGATTTTTTTTTTTTTTTTTTTTAAAGCGCTGTTTTCTTTAAGGAAAACTAACCAATGTAGAAATGTAATATTTTGTAGACACATAGGTAAATATGTCTTATTAAAATACTTTCATCGTCATCTTTTTTTTTTACTTTCGATGTAATTTTAGAGTTGTTAAACATCTAAATTTCGAAAAACTCGATTTTAACCCTAAAATGCGTGAATTTTTATTTTTTATAAATAAAATTTGAAATCTAGCGGGAAATCGTTATAGTTCATAGATTGGTTGGTTTGTACGCTCAACGACCTATTTTTATGCACTATGATGGGTAATCAGGCCGGGACCTACAGCTTAAAGTGGATTCCAAACCACAACAAACATCCATGCATAATCCAGGATTCGAACCCGGCACCTTTGGCATGCGAGGCTGTAGTTCATACGAAAAATAACTCTAGGGTTAGAGAATTTATATAGAACCGATTTTGCATATTAATGTATTTATACATCACAAAAAAAAAGGAAAAATTTATTCTTGCATAAATTTATCAGTACATGCAAAAATATCAATATTTTTTGTTACTCTTGCCTTGTACCTACCCGAAAACAATTTTTCCTGTATGTTTTTATTACTTTTTTTTTTTATATATATAGATAATCGTAATTCGCAACGAAAGGAAATTGTACTCAGATAGCTCACCAACTATGAGAATTACCACAGATAAAGAAATAAACCATCAAAGATTCTAGTAGCGTCGGAAGCGATAAAATAGTTTTAGTAAAAAAAAAATCAGATTGTAAAAATAATGACGTAGATACCCATAAAAAAGTTTTATATAAATCCTTTTTATGCATTGCCAATTTTTATATTCATTAACAAAACGTCGTTTCTGTTGCCAACGTGTGCTGTCATCTAATTATAAATATTAAAAACATCTCTATCAGCAAAATATGCGGTAAACTAATTTTCAAAATTTATTCTTTAAAAATGAATGGGATTTTATTACTTGACATCTAAATATCTTTCATTTATTCCAATTAAAGAAATTTATTCATCTATTCGAAATAAAGTCATTTTTTCACTTAATATAATTAAACCAATTTATGCATTTATTCTAATTAAAGCAATTTATTCATTTATTCTAATTAAATCAATTTATTCATTTATTCTAATTCAACCAATATATTCATTTATTCTAATTAAAGCAATTCATTCATTCTAATTAAAGCAATTCATTCATTCCTTCGAATTCAAACAAATCATTCTAATTCTAACCATTCATTCAGTTTAAAACCATCCATTCATTCTAATTAAATCCATTCTAATTAAATCTATTCATTCATTCTAATTAAATCCATTCATTCATTCTAATTAAATCCATTCATTCATTCTAATTAAATCCATTCATTCATTCTAATTAAATCCATTCATTCATTCTAATTAAATCCATTCATTCATTCTAATTAAATCCATTCCATTCATTCTAATTAAATCCATTCCATTCATTCTAATTAAAATCATTCATTCACTCATTCTAATTAAAATCATTCATTCACTAATTCTAATTAAAACCATTCATTCATGGACAACAGGAAAGAGTTTCAACAATGATCGGTTAAAAGCTATTTTAGTGCGATTGGATGCCGGCAAGTTGATTTATTAGTATTCCTTAAAAACGACCTTTAGTGACAGTCGCCATAATTTGATAGAATGCATTGTCATCGACATGGAATTGATCTGAAAAGTTTCAGTCCGATTAGATGACGGAACGGGGGGTTATTTAGAAATTTGCAAATTCCCCGCCATCGACATATCCAATCAACCAGCCAGCCAACCAACCATCCACACCACACACCAAATTGAAGTTAATATAAAAGATTTAAAAAATACATTTTCTTTTCCACACCCAACTACCTTTGTCTTGAGGAATTTATAGAGATCATGTCGCTTTCATATTCCATTCGATTCTAACATGTTTGTTCTTTATTCAGTACAAATTCTACGCCTCTATGAAAATGCCTCGTATATAATGTAACAATATAATGTATTTTTTTTATCACATGTTAAAATAATACGTGACTTCCCGTTTCAATTCTCGCGAAATCTAGCACGATTGCAAATTTTAATTTTCAAAAAGAAATTACTATTACTAAGTCAAAAACCGTTATCGCGAAATCGCTTAACATAAAATCCCGTTTAACGTGAAGTAAAAGCAGGTCTCCGTACTTAAAACTTAACGTTAATTTATTCGTTTAACATGAAATTCGGTTAACTATTTTGGCGTCCCGTCGACTTCGCGTTAACGTGGTTTGACTGTAATAAAAACCGTAATACTGGGACAGTTAAGATTGCAGTATTACGGTAAAGCTATAATATTCATAGCTAATAATTTAAAAACATTGAACAAGCTGTATTCTTTCTTCTACTAATGATTAACACAAAAAAACGAAAAGTTTTGTATTAGTCTTCAGGAATCATATTGCTACTTGTACCACTTTAAGGGGCTCATGCATCTTTTGAAAAGTAAAAAAAAAAGTTTTTATGGACGTTTGTAAAGACAAAAATTTACTTACAAATAAATTCGAAACATTACATTATACGAATCAAATACTATTTAAACGGAATTTTATTTTTAACTTGGGAAACTTTTTTTTTATGTGTCAAGAAAGTCCATCCACACTTGAAGTAAAAAGAAGTAATCTTTCTGGAAATAAGGCTACTCCTATTTCCAGAACTCTACAAGCAACTTGGAAATTAAAACTGCCTCATCAATAAAAGAGGGGTCCAAACTTGTAGAAGGAGAAAATACAAATCAAATTTGGGATAACTAAAAAAAGTTCTAAGAACACAAAATAGAAAATTAAGAACCTAAGATGAAAAATAAAGACTATAAGAGTCCTTTTATAAGAACCTACCAAAATAAGTAGTTCTTAAGGGCTTTTTAAGGACAGTGCAAACACTGACTTTGGTTTTCCTAAGTCCACTCTTGGCAAGCACATCGTAAAATATATTTAGTCTCTTTCCTGAAATTTGAAAAGAGTTAGAGACTTACGAATCTTGCATAATACGGTATGAAACCACTGTTCTGGGGTCAGTGTCCGCTTTTGATGGAAGATGCCTCCAGGGGGGTTTCTTCCGGCCCATCCCAGTCGCCTCGAAGTTGGCCGGGGTCAGAAGGCAATTGCGGATAGGGCATTCAAAAGCGACATTGCACTAATTGCGACCTTATGAGAGTTGGTTGTGGGCAGTTTTGGGGTCCAAACTCAGAGCTGCTCAAAGGTCTTTCCTTCTGTAAAGTCATTTAACTTTGATTATTTGAGCATATGCTAACTTTATGCTGCTTTTAAACGTCTGTGCAACGAGGATTTAAGCTGTGGGCGCTTTTTTATAAAATGCTTCAGAACTTCCTAGAATGCTAAAATTAGAAAGTGTGGTTTAGCTCTTCTTCTAAAACACTTTGCCATAAAATTTGCAAAATCCCTGTTTTTGTTATCACAAGGTTAATCATCGACTTAAAAGAACAAGTAAGATGAAGAGTGAAATGTATTATTCCTATTGATATTTGGTATAAAATAGCTTTATAGTTAAGGTTAATAATAATTTTTCAATAAAAAAATGCTATAATTGTGTTAAATTGAACATCATGAGCAATGGAACTCAATGATTTTAGCATTTTGCTAAAATGAACGCTGTAATTTTAGCTTTTTTTACTAAAGAAATTTTGTATCCCCAGCTTAAACACTGTGCGTAACAAATAAAAAAAAAAATAGGACTCTGATTTTTCTTGATCAAGTTGATCGTGGTTTGATCAAGGACTTGTCGGAAAAACCGAAAGTAGTTGTGAAACATAGTTAAATATAACAATTAGTTTTCTTACAATTTTTCTTTAACTCCCTAACCAAGAACATGGATAATCTGCAGGTTTGGTTACATAATGTGAGTGAAAAATAAGGTTGTTGAATCACTGATTTATGGAAAGATTTCCATGGCTATTCAAGAGTAAAAATGCCAAATTAAAACTGTTTCTAATAAAATTCTAACTGCAAACATATTTTTCTGTTTCCATCAATTATCATTATTTTAGAATATTTGATATCTAATTTTAAAACTTCTATTATAAAATTTATGAATCGGACATTAAAAAAATTAAAGGAAATACACATTTATTTCTTGGATTTCACAATGAATGAAGAAAATGTATTCGTAAATTAAAAAAAAAAAAAAATTAAATGTTACCTTTTTTTCTAAAATTTTCTTATTTTTACAACTGTGTATTTAAAAAAACATCATTAATTCCATACCTCTTAGTGCTTAACTGCCGTAACATTTTTGTAGTATAGCAAAAATAAGTTTAGGAAACAAAACATTATTTTATCTAACATGGTATATAAAACTCTAGAATGTTGAAAAGTCCAAGTCCAGTTGTAGGCCCGAAAAAAATGTGAAATCAGAAATTTTCATTGGCACGGCGGACCCAGTGAGCCCTGGCCTTCCTCAAAAGTCTTTTCCATGCTGTCCTATTCTTGGCGATCGACTTCCAGTGTTTCACCTTTAAAATTTTGAAGTCCCTTTCAAGCCAGTCAACCCACCTGAGCTTGGGTCTGCCTCTATAACGCGAGTAGCTATGGGCTTAACGAGGAAGATATTTTTTGTTGTCCTATTGTCTTCCATTCGGATTACATGCCCTGTCCACTTTATTCGTTAGATTGCTATGAATTTGATTACATCAGGTTCTTTAAAGCATTTATAAATTTCTGTATTTGTTTTTTTTCTCCAAAAAATCTCATTTTATTCCACCGAGTATGCTTCTCAAATTCTTCTTTCAAAAATTGCTAGTGTTTGCTTATCTTTTTCAGTCAGTGCCTATGTTTCGACAGAATACGTGAGGATGTGTCTGATCAGGCTATTGTACATAAGTACTTTTTTTCTCTTTTGATGAAATCAGAAATACCTCCTGCCAAATTACATCTTAGGCCCTTATTAAACAGAGCTAATACAGTGGCGCGCGCTCGCTACAGTTTCAGATGCTCAGATAAGCCACTCGGAGCGAAACATATAATCCTATGAAGCTTATTATACTGGGCCACTGCTGTGGACTAGAGGTTGCGTCTGTCGCTTGTGGCGCTCAGACTCTAAGCGATACATGATTTCCTATGATGGAGCTTATTATACTGAGCCACAGCAGTCGCCACGCGAAATGTCTCGAGGTTGCTGGTCCCTCCGCGCGTAAAAGGGCTCGAGTGCAAAGGGTTAAATATCTACGTCCACGGCAGTGCACCCGCCAAGTTCAGCAGTACTTTGACCCTCTCGTATCTCACATTACAGTATACACGAGAGGTGAAATTTTTCTTTTACGGGTAGCTGCTAGCCACTTTAGAAAGATCCCTAGTTATCAAGTCACCAATTATATTGGTTGTCGAGATAATCGAATTCGAAAAAGTCAGAAAACGAAACATTTTAGACCCACTCAGTCACTCACTCACTCACTGATTACCAATATACCAAGGTACTTCTACAACCCAAATCCAAAATAATAGAATAACTTGACTTTCAAAGCAAAACTTGGCAATGCGTTGTCTAAAATGAACATATTCAAATTAAAAGAGGGCCACATGTTATTCAGGAATTGGTAAAACAATTTTCAGCAACCATACAGATATTACTTAAACAATTTAAGGATCTGTAACACATTTCAAAATTATATTAATTTTTTATATGGGTCAAAAAATTAGAATAATCAATTCATTCAATATGAATTGGAAAAGTAGATAAAATATTTGCATACCTGTTAACCGATAGTTTGCGACAAGTACAAAGCTTAGCACTCGGAAAATCTTACATTAGTCTTTTGCTGAAAATGGATCCGCAAAGTGATATTTCTGCATCGTGTATTTTATCATTGTAATTTATCTCGGATAAAATAAATGTTTCACAATCTACTGTTTGGAATATAAAAAACTAGCCAACTAAAATGTAACCGAAGTAAATTTTGTATAAAGCTTGTAACAACTGCCAGAGACGAACGCAAATTAAAACGGATCGTCCAAAATAATCGCTTCAAAACTGTTTTTTACAATAATAGGAGTTGGAAAGAATCTGGTTGGTTGTATTCAGATTATCTGGCGCAGTCAGCAACACGAGGGCTATAATGCGCCGAAACTTTCGTCATTAGACAAGCCAACATATACATTTACAAACACCCATGCCAACACGGGACTCGAACCCGCAACCTCGCGATCTAGAAGCTAGCACGCTAACCACTAGGAAAGAATCTGGAGATGTCGTGCTAAAGTCAACTACACTTAGGCGATTGTATAAATTTGAGTTTCAATCGCGGCTCCCCAAAGTAAAACCCAAAGATGAAACTTGAAGCAGAGACGTGCACGACTCTACTGGTGCTAAGAATAGCTCATCTGGAGTTTTAACTCACTTACGGTCATGGGAATGAGCGAAATTCTATAGTTGTTTTCCCTGTAACAATTTTTAAATTATATTTCTAATTCAAATACATAAATATTTGTAACTATTTTTATTTATTTTATTTTATATAGGTTATAAACTATCATCTTAATAAAAATATTTAAAAAATATTTTATTTTAAATTTTATTTACAAATTTAAAAAATGTGTCTTGCTGGAAAAACTGGGGATCAAATGTTGTTATATATACGTGCATGACCGTCAGTGGGTTAAACAAGATTTATCAAATACATCACGTTTTAAACGCCAAACATTAACACCTCCTTCGTCCATAGATATTTGAAATAAAGATTTATCTCTGAATAAAACACTTGCTCAGTTTTATTGCCTCCAGATGAACTTCTCTTAACACCAGGAGAGTCGTGCACGTCTCTGCTTCATGCTTATATTTGGTTTTACTTAGGGAACCCGCGATTGAAACTCAGATGTAAGCAATCACCTAATTGTAGTTGACTTTAGCACATCTACAGATTCTTTCCAACACTTATTGATGTAAAAATCAGTTTTAAATCGAATATTTTGGACGATTTTAATTTGTATTCATCTCTGGCAGTTGTTATAAGCTTTCTACCGCATTTACTTCGGTTACTTTTTAGTTGGCCAGTTCTTCTATATTCCTTTAAAATCTTTGGAACTGTAGATTGGGAAACATTAATTTGATCCGAGATTAAATGTTTCTCTCCAGCTTTAAACAATGATAAAATACACGATTTCGTTCTTTCAGAAATGTCACATTGACGACCCATTTTCAGCAAAAGACTAACGTAAGATTTTTTGAGTGCCAAGCTTTATATTTGTAGCATCCTATCGGTTAACAGATACGCAAATATTTTGTCTGCTTTTTAAATTCATATTGAATGAATTGATTATTCTAATTTTTTGACCCTTATAAAAAATCAACGTAATTTTGAAATGTGTTACCGACCCTTAAATTGTTTAAATAATATCTGTATAGTCGTTGAAAATTGTTTTACCAATTCCTAAAAAACATGTGTCCCACTTTTATTCTGAATATGTTCATTTTACACGATGCAGCATTACCAAGTTTTGTTTAGAACGTTCTTTTAATCATTTTTTTTTTTTTTTTTTTTTTTTTTAATTTAGTTTTGTAGTAGAAATTTGGTATGCTTGCAAGGTTCAACCCCCCCATGTATACAAAGAAAAAAAAAACTCAAATTTGAGATTTTCCCCTCCGAATTCCCTGAAAGGGCTAATGTTCGATTGAAAAAACTCATTTCACACTGTGAAGCCTCTAAAATCAAGAGATAATAAATAAAAAAAGGTATTTACGCCTTATATAATCGACCACCTTTTATTAGCTACGAAATGATCGCCGATTGTGTGTGGTTTTTTTTTTTTTTATATATATATATATCTATCTAAATAAACTATTTAAAATAATTTTATATTATCATCATTTACATTGAATGTATTAATACTTCATGGGCTGTGGTCTGGTAAATTTAGCTTTCTTAGAAAAAGCCCGCTAATTGTACTTTGTTGGTAATCTCTTTAAAAACTTTCTTAAATCCAAATAACTTAAATTAAAAGCATAAAGTAGTCGGCTAATCCTAAAGTTCTCGTAGTTGATCGTCAACATACAGTTCGTTAACAGTCGACTGTATAATAAGTAATTACTAGAGATGGAACGGATATCCGGCAAATATCCGATATCCGGCATATCCGACTGATTTTTCAATATCCGAAACCCCGTCGGATATCCGATTTGAAATACCGGACATCCGATAATTTCATTCGGATATCCGGCTGTATATCCGACCACCAGGTATCCACAAGAAATAATTTTTTGAAAAAAATAATGATCTTTTTCGGAAAAAGGGAACACCGCATCCTACACTTTTTTTTCAAATTTTTTTTTCTTGGACATAAATTGCAGTCAAGTTAGAAAACGAAAACAGAAAGAGGCGTCGTATTATTGACGCCGAGTTGATAAGCATAAACCATTCCTCCAATCTTTTTCCATACACATCCTTCATACGTGTTTTGCAATATGTTCTTTTCATTCCAAGTTTATGATCTGATTAATTCCAGATGTTATATTTGAATGCTTCTCCGTAAAACTCGAACCGAAATACTAATAAATAGTACTTTTTTTCTGACATTTGCTAGCGAGTAAATTGAGGATTGTTGAGGATTGCGCCAATGCGCAATCCTCAATGCTTTTTTTTTTGTTCTATCGACGATAATACCCTACCCCTTTATGCTGTGAATGGTATGGTCTAATTTCTGATTTTTCATTGGCAGAAGTTGAAAGCTGGTATATTTTTTCTGACGTAAAATGAAGTATTGTAATTTTTAGGTCTTTAAAGCAGCGCCACAATGTGGAATTATATTTAGCTTTCTAGAATGCATTGAATTTTAGTTTTCTCCAATTATAATCCAATTTATAATTTTTAATAATGGCTCATTTAAAATCACCCATTTGGAAGTATTTTAAAATTAATGGAAATGACGAAAGCAAAGCCCTATGTGTTACTTGCTCCACAGAATCGTTTAAAAAATGTGCGCGGCAAAAGCCCAAATTCCTTTTCCACAAAACCCTTATGGAACCATTTAATGAGTGTGCATAAGAAAATTCACCAAAGCTTAAAAGACTCACTAAATGCATCAAATATTGATGAACAAGAAAAAACAATTCATCAAAACAAGAAATGCACGCAGACAACATTGGAATCGAAATTATTTGTACCAAAATTGTGGAGTTTAGATGATCCTAAAGCAAAAGCCTTAACCGTAAATATATGTAAGTACTAATTTTGTTTGTTTATATTAAATATATATTTTAAATATGGTATAACATAATGTTGATAAATTTTGGGTTCGAAAATTTTTAAGTTTATATTTAAAGACGGAATATTCCGATAGATCCAATTTAAGTTTTCTACGAGATTTCTTTAAATCCGTAATGTTTTAGGTGCATTGCAAAAAAAAAAATAGACTTCAATTTCATAAAATATTTAAAATAAATCTTTTGTTATTAACAAATGCCTCCGGTATAATTTTGTAATCATTTATCAATTATAAACAATGCATGAAGTAAATTGAAAGTAGCTATATTTTGCACTTCAACATTGTAAAAAAAAAATTTTAATATAATTTTAGGTGAGTTAATGGCTCTTGAGGCTGAACCATTCTCCATTGTGAATAGAGAAGGCTTTGGTCAGTTAATAAAATACCTAGCTCCTCGTTATCCGCTTCCAAATAGAAATTATTTTCGTGATAAAGCCCTGCCAGAACTATATGAAAAACTAAAAGTATCAATATTACTAGATATAAAATCAGCAACAAAGATCTCTTTCACTCATCAACTAAAGTTTAAATAAAAAAAAATTAACTCAGTGCGTGACAGCCCGTGTGGACTAAGGCCTGCTGGGCCCAGCTCAGCTTTCTCGACTGTGGCATTTGTGTGTCACATAGCAGATGTTTCAGTCAAATGGTCATTCTGACGCCGAACCCCAGTGTTTAGTTCCCAAGCATGCATGGTCCTCCTCAGTTTATTTCTTTCAGGTATAAACAGCTAAGTCAACCTTGCCCAGTCCGCGAATCAAACAATGGACCTGTGGCATGCAGCGCGGTGAACTAAAAACCACTAATTATAATTTACTTAATACTTCATATCATGACCATTTTTTTCGTATAGCATACAGTATAACTATTGTTTTTAGTATATAGACCGAATATCCGGCCGGATATCCGGCGAAATCCGTTTCGGATATCCGTATCCGGTAGACATGGTACCCCGGATAACCGAAATCCGGTATCCGGCAAAACTCACATCCGTTCCATCCCTAGTAATTACCAAACAAAAAATGTATACTTAGCCTCTTCAACTCAGGAAGTTTTTTTGCAAGTTTTAAAATTATGGAAACTAAACATTTCTAAACTAGCTATCGGTATACAATTAAAATTAAGCAATAAATTTAAAATTAGTGCCGGAAAAAAAAGAAGTGAAATCCCAACAAACGCATCTCTGTGATAAAAGCTTCAAGTTCTATATGCAATAACTATGACCGTGAAAAATTTGGATCTAAAGTCAAGTGAAGTTTAACATTGTTGTAAATTACGGGCAATGGAAATAATTAATTAGTAAGATATTCCTCTCAAAGTCAAAATTCCCTTTCATAGGTCTCAATATCCAGCTAAAAAAATGCTTGTGTGACTTGGACATAAAGCGCCGCAACACCAACATAAGCAACAATTGATCCAGAATACGTAATGGCTAAATATCACAAACATTTTTGTAACTGGAAATTGAGACCTATGAAGGGGAAATTCGACTTTGAGAAGAAAATCTTACTAATTACTAATAATCATTGCTCGTAATAAACTTGCCTCTACTTTAGATCTCAATACTTTATACAGCCATAGCTTGAAGAACTTGGCGATTTTTTTTCACAGATATGTTTTTGTTGGGAACTCGGATTTTAACCACTTCATACAATGGAGATTTCGGGAGGTTTCGGTGTAACCTTTAAAATCTCATTTCTCAGAATTTTGATAATTTTTCTTTAAAAATTTTCAAAACACCCTGCACCAGCAACAAACTGTATTCATATTCATACAGAAGTTTAAATTCAGTTTTTCTTTTCTTTTCTTTTTTAGTTTTTTTTTTTTTTTTTTTTTTTTTTTTTCAAAAATAACATTTGGATTTCCTAAGGGAAAGTTTGTAAATAGTTATGGTTTAATCTTCTGCACAAGTGAACAATATAAAACACTTATACTTTTTTTTCCTGTTAATTTTACTATTTTTGCCAACTTAGATGTTCAAATCCCAGGCCATGGACTCCGCCAGGAGGGTGCAAAGGTGCGCACTTGCATACCACCCCTGGCTTTTAAAAATTAAAAAACAAAAAAAATTTAACAAAATTTGCAGAAAAACAGCACGTATGCTGTGTAGAAACTATTTTTGATTCTATAATATGCATTTGTGTATCTTTCTTTTCAAGTCTCGTGTATATTTCCTTTTTGTTTTCAAATCTTATTCTTGCACCCACGTTTTGTTTCGGCCTCCTGTTGTCTATGGTTGTCTAGGGTTATGGAAGACAGGATAGAACCAACATTTTTATTGGTTTTGTAAGGTACATTTTCTATGTCTCTCCGACTTTTGGAAAATGCTTTGCGTTCGATCACTTGGCATGAGATATGAGATTCCTTTTTTAGAATTCAATTGAGCATTTCCTATACCACCTTTTTGTCTCATTTTTAAGGTATTTTTCTTTATATCTGTTACTTGGAAGAAGTAGCATGTATTTTTATCTTTTATATTTTTATCTCTTCGGCTTCCTCTGTTCGAAACACTGTCCCTCGAACACCACAGGAAATAGTTGCATGACAAAAAACATCAATAAGAAAATCCTTTAAAAAATATATTTTTTTATTTGTATTTTTTTTCCCCCTCCTTGTATGAGAAAAACTTTTTTTTTCATCTTTAACATGGTTGTGTTTAGTACCAAATAAAAGCTATAAAGGAAATAATTTCAAAAATAAGCAACATGAATTTTTTTGATTATTATAAAGTAGAAAACTAATTCATAATTTTTAATTAACATTTCATTATAAAAACGCTATAAATATTTATGAAGAATTAATGATTTGAATAAAAAAAAAATCTACCAGTTTTGCACGCTGCACTCCCAGCAAATAATTCTACCTACGCCCATGTGCTAGGGGGTAAAAGTCCCTCTTTTGACCTTTCATAGCAACGCCCATGAATGCAATTGGAATGTTTTTGAAAGCTCATTTATGGATCCTAATTTCAATTCTAGCTTTAATAAAAGTTAGTTCAGACCACCGCAGTTAATCAATAATAGGAAAAATAAACAGTTTTTATAATTATATATTATTATTTTTTTTCATTTTTTTTTTCCCCACCTAGATTCGGATATGAACTCACTGTGCGCTTATCAAGGAAAAATAGAAAGCCAATGATCATACTTTTGAATAGGAGTAAGATATAATTTTGTCAGAGGCCGTTTCTGATTTCACAACCTTTTTAGTCCAAAAAATTGGTGGAGACTATATCATCTGAGTGGTTTCATGTTTAGATTTTCATTCTTTCAATGAGGTTTATTTTATGGTAGAAACCTAATTGAAATTAATTCGTGGAAAATTTCTAAAATTCTTCCATTATTCCTAAAACTTTTATATGAGTTGTCATCTGGTAGGTTGGTTTGTACGGTCAACGACCCATTCTTGTGCACAATAATAATAACGGATAATCTGACAGGGCCCACAACAAACATCCATGCCCAACCCAGGAAAAGAACCTGGCACCTTTGATATGCGAAGCCAGAGTGCTAACCATAAACCCATCAAGTCGGCATTGTCACTTAGAATTGAACCCAATCTCTCATATTATAGAGTCTGCTCTTATCTTATCACCCTTTGTAATGTATATAAACCAAATACAATAAAAAACTGAATTAAAAAAAAAGCACATGATAGTTTACCATTGAAATAAAGAATTTTCAAATATAAAAAAGTTATGATGATATTTACGGGCCATATTTGAAACTGAAAAAAATTCATATTCATTTTCGTGCTGTGACTATTCGTGTTTTTCAACACTACACTATCAGGTGTGATATCTCTGTAAAATAAGCCTCGATTGAAAGTTTGACTCCGACACACTTAGGCGCGTTCATTATAGAATCCCGATTGTCAAAATCTACTCTATTGTCTAATAAATATGCATATTGTACTCAACCATTGAGAATTTCTTATGCAAATTAATAGATCTAGTTATTTTATCATAAAATTTAATTACTGTGTATCGAGAGCGATATTTCTGAAACTACAATTTCGGAGAAGTACTTTACCAGTCAGAAATGCAGTAGTACTTTACCTTTGTAACAGTAGCAATTACATTTCATCAGTGAAAAAAAAGATTAGGCAACCAACCACGGATCTTGAAAGGAGGAAGATTAGTTTTAAGTAGCATTCATTTCATCAAAAGATTCATATAATATTTCAGATCATTTAACTAATCTTGTATTTCCTATTATGGGCTTTAGACTTTCATGCTGAATTAAGGTAACGTCAAAAATTTTCATAGAAATGCACAAATTCGTGATTTCAACTTAATGATTACAAGCTTAGAAAAAAGCCGGATGTCTTTAAAAGTAGTGTAAATATTCGGCATTTATACCACTTCATATTTTGCTAACAATTTTAGAAGTATTTATAACATTTTATTAAGGTTGCATAAGGAGTCTTTTTGTAAAGCCAAGAATTGAGCATTGACGGTCCGTGGTCAAAAATGGTAGTGCAGACGGAACAGGATTCCCTCCCCACATTCATTCATGAATGAGAACTCTATAATCTTAATTACTCAAATTTTCCTTAATATTTACAAAATGATATAAGAAAGAAAAAACTTATTTTAACTTACTTACAACGGGGCTCCATGTTTCAATTATAAGTGTTAGTATTAACTTAAGAAATAAAAAGAAAACACAAGTGTAAGCTTATCACGGAAATTATTTCAGTTTGGTGGAGAAAATTCTAAGACAAGTACAGCCGAAGTCGCAAAATTCGTAAGGGCTGCATTTGGCACCACGCCATATACATTTAGCGTGGAGGGAGTTTCCTTACTAGCAGTTTTTACCATAGTAACGGTGCCTCCCTTTTGGAACTTTCACTCTCTTGCTGTACTCGTACGACCATTGTCAGATTTAGTTGATTTGTACGGGTTTGTTTTCTTCTCCTCAATTATACATTGCGCAACAGGTTTGTTATTTATCGGAGATTTGTTTACTTACTATAAAAATCCCATCTTCATGAGCGACTCTAATCTACATTAAAAAAAATTAGTAAAATAATTAAAGTTGACTAGCAATTAGGGAATTTTAATTTTAAATCAATAACATAGATGCATCCCGGTTGAATTTGCTTTACCTCAGGAGCCGCCACTGGAATTGAGCCCCGAAATTTTAGTGATTCCAAATTTTCAAAAAGTGGTTGCTGTTAAAAATGAACCAGAGATATTTTTTTAATATTTTCAATTTTTGAACTCAGTAAAACTCAAATAAACAGTAAACTTAAACTGGTTTCAAACCAAAGCTGTTAAACAACTAAATTTCGAAAAAACAACAGATTTATATTAGAGTGAATTTCATTTTGGTGGATTTTCTATTGCATGATTTTGGGCTTTAGAAAATGGTCATCAATTGACTGGCAGACTAAAGACGAAACTGGTTGTTTGTTATTATTAATCACACTGGGAAATCGTTTACATTTTTCTACATTGGGGGTTTGCCGAGTTTTAAAAATATTGTTATTGTTAAAATACACTAATGACTAGTATAATGCCAAATTCAGTGACACAACAATTGCGAAAGTCGAATATCCTACCGATCGAAACCAATTTTGATTCCAAAAATGTCAGAATGCTTAATTGCTTTTAAGCATTTTAAAAGGTTACTATTCATTAACAATGATTGCAACAAAACTAAATATTATTTTAATCTTTGTTTGAATTTCTGTAACGTCTTTCCTTACGCATACTTTTAAAAAATACTCCTTCCAATAATCTCTATCAATAAATATCGGAGCACCTTCTCCACCTAATTTTTTTTGTATAGGGCCCCGAGTGATGCAAAACAGGCCTTGAATATACTCCGAGAGGTCTTTCAAGGGAAAACCTGCCACAACTACGTCTCAAGTGGGGGAAACCCTTTAAAACTCTCAACAAGTAAACCGGTGTGGCTACCTGTCATGTTATCCGCTTTATCAATTAGCTTTGAAAAGAGACTGCAAAACACTGACGAGGCACGTTCCCTGGACCGTTGATATGCAAGCCGCGCATTATGCCACTAGCCGGTGATTGGGGTGCATCAATTATGGAAATTTTGAATTCAAAGTATTCTACGTTTAAATTTTGGCTTTTAAAAGAGATGTTGGCTAGGAAATAGAGTATCTTATAAATTAATGTATAAAAATTCCAAATATTAAATAAAAGACTAGGGTAAAAAAAATTGATGAAATTAATTAATAAAATTTAAATGCTCAATAACTGCCTTCAAAACCCAAAATCATTTTCAAAAAACCCAAACTTCTTGCATTTAAAGAAAAAATTGCGTTGCCTACTAATTTTTTTCTACATCCTCCCCAAACATTAAAATAGTTTTCTTATAAGAAACTAATGCAATACTAGATAAAAGAATAAAAATTGTTAAACCATCATACAGAAAATTAAGCAATCGCGTGAATTTATCATCAACATCTGTAATTGTACAGAGTAATGTACTTAGGAGAGCTAGTAATTACGTCTATTTTCAAACCGCATCACGTATAAGCAAATCATTAGGATAAAATTAAGCATATCCGGTGAAGGTTTCCTTTTTTTTTTATCAAATAAATAAAAACTATAACCAGATGCTTGTGGCATAATTATTCCGATTGTATTTCTACAGAAAACGAAAATTAAGGGAGCTAAAATATGTCTGGATAACGATAGGATGGTTTACGTCTGTGAGTTCTTCACTCTACAAATTTTACCTTTTATTATTATAATTAGTGTACTAATTATAATAAGTGTACTAATTGTGGTATACTGGTAAATGTATGAAAATCCAATCTAAACCATTCCTCGATAAAATTTCTTGAAAATTCTGAACTTCAATTACTAATTTCAAGAAAGTTATTTTCAACTTATTGCCATGGAATAAAGTTCCACCCATGTATTTGGAACATTATTGTTCTTAGCACTGCAGATTGAAATGTCTTAAAATGAGACACAAAATTGGCACTGTCATTCAGACGCCAAGGAGTCTAAATTTTTAAGACAAATGTAAAGTTTGAAAGTGGGCCATTTTTAGACAGTTAAAATGTCTGAATGGATTGTGTAATGTATATCCTTATTCACCCGGTAAAGATTTCCAGCAGTTTGGTTTGAAATCTTTGGGAGTCTGATATACACTATGATGATACTACTCTTTGTTGACCATATTCAACTCCTCTCGGGAATTTAAACATGCACTAAAAGTGCAGTGCCACTTTTATATTTTATTTTAAGAAATTTCGATTTGCAGTGAAGAGTTAACGTACGATGCAAATAATTCACAATGAATGAACTCAAATCGAATTCTGTGTGTTGAAAATACCCCCATTGCACACAATAGTCCTACAACTAACTCTTTTCTTCAATGACAGAAGAGTGAAGAAAATTAGACTGAACCACTTGGGTAAGTTTCGTCAAAAGCTTTTAAGAAATGCTTCAGACTGATGAGATATTTTAGAATAATACAGTTCCCAGCTACTCTTTTACAAGATATAAGTAACACTTGCGCAGATATAGAAACTAGGTGCACTTGCGTATATGACACAAAACACAAAAAATCGTGTTGATGCATACCAATTTCTATTTGGTTCTTTGTAACATTCATGAACTTTCTGTGTTGATTTCAGAGATACATTATTTTCTAAAAGCGTTAGTACTGTTTAAAACTTAACTTAGTGTAGAAATGAAATTATTTTATCGCAATAATAAGAATAGTTTGTTTATTTATTCATTCATTTGAATAATGCACGTCCTTATGTAAGAAATGAGTCTGTAGTATGTAAGAAATTATGTAAAAAATGAGTAAAAAATAAGGCTTTTTCTTAATACTATTAAGAAATCTTGGGGTCCTTCGAATATTGGAAGGGAGGGGGGCGCACTAGTGCCCAATACAAGTTTTCGCTTAATATGTCCTTGTATAGGAACTATAAATTACTATTAATATATTTTTACGCTTGTGAAATTTAGTTCGAAAATAAATATTTATATGTATCTTCTAAAACACAATTTTAAATACAAAATATAGTTCACACAAACAATTAGTGCTGCAGATATAACTTGCTGAAAACTGATGTTTATATTGTAGTAATTGATATGCTATATTTCTTGCGCATGTGCTCTTAAGGCAGGGGTCGAAATTGGCGGTTGCCCGAGAAAACCAGATTTTTAAAAGAGAAACTTAACAACAAAAAATCAGTTGTCCTTTGGGCCACCAGAAATTTAATTTCTATTTCGTGTTTTGTTTCGATAATTAGGATAAAATTATCAATTGAATTTCAAGCACTTATTTTATGTATACATTGGCCAATTTAATTTATACGTGGTTAGAAATAGAAATGTATCCGTATATATCCTCATAATGAAACTTCATGTTCTTTTCTTACCGTTGACAATGCAATTAAATATTGCAATTATTTTATGATTAAATGTTTATTAACCCCTTGCCTGTGACTCCCGAACTCAGTTCGAGCAACGCAAATGCGCCAATTTTGGAATGCCCGACCTGAGTTCTGACAAAAGAAAAATCGGTGCTTCAATTCCGTGAAGCTTGAACTCAGTTTGGCAGTATGACCTTCGTGTTGCTCTTGCGCAGTTAAATCTCAACCAACCCGAAACAAAATTTCCATTTATAGCGCGTTTTTCTCAAATATATTCCACAAGCAAGTGTTTAAGTAATTCTAACAACAGTAAAAGGAATTTCTAGTTTTCATATTCTGTAGCACTGAAACATTTAAGGGGAGCAAACTTTAATTGAGAACAACCAAGATCACTCGAGTTGTTGCCCTTAGGAAAATCATAAAAAAAAAATAACAAGAGTCGACACTTTGCTTCAAGGGCCTATACTGCACCGCAAACCCATAACTTTATATGCGTTTCTTTATGTGTTTCAAGGGAAAAACACCATTATGTGTCTACCATTTAAGACACAAACTTAGTATTGAAAAGAAAGAAAGAAAAAAAAACTGGAAAAACATAGAAAACCGACAAAATAATACGTTAATTGAAAAATCAAAAATTGTCCAAATCGCCGTCATGTCTACACATTTCTGAGTTTTTCAAGAGCTTATACTGCAGTAAAAACCCGTAACTTATTTGCGTTTCTTGATATGCGTTATTTCAAGGAAACTACAACAACATTAGGCATCTTCGTTTCAAGTCAAGACACTTGAAAAAAAACAAAAAAAACATGGAAAACCGACAAAATAGTCCGACAATAGAAAATCGCCGTCATATCTACTCATTTCTGAATACAGAGTTTGAAGAAAGTAATCCACAGGATAAGGTTCGAACTTCAGTCATCTCGCACACACGGTGAACATTTCGTCTCTGAGCCACGAGTTCAACAAGTTCATAGATAAAATAACTTCGTATGTCTTTCAAGGGAACTAGTGTCATTTGGTGTATCGAATGGCAGAAAACTCGGATAGCGATCGAAAATTCCAACAGTCGAAAAGAAAGCTTTTGTCACAATCGCCATTTTTAAAGCAAAGTTCACAACGAGCAATCTACAAACTAGAAATCGAATTTGAGTATATGCTAGGGAAGTCTCTAACCCATGAGTTTAACTCTATACAACTGAGTAGCACACAAAAAGTTACCTTCATAAAAGGTTGTGTACAGCTTTCTGGAGAACTATTCTTATCAGCGTCACTACTTTAAAAACAATCTAACCACATCAACTTGTCCGTAAACGTACGTTTTAAAATAATGTTTTCTCTTTTAGTGTATTTTTCCCTCTTCCTTCTAATTATTTTTTGTGTACTTAGGATGAAACTAAACCAAGTCAAAGTAGTTTTAAAAACAACACTCAATTTCTCAGTAATGAATTAATTAATTAAATGAATGAAAAACTTTTATTCGACATTCATTGAATATCACAGTAATTACCAATTCATTCGAAACGTTTGCTTAATTAAATTTTATAAAAAGAAAAATTCAAAATCTTTCGTTAAAATCAAGTTACCAATTAAGTTTCAATGATAACAAAGTTCTCATCTAATAAAGGATAATTTTTTTATTTTCCAAGTTTTTAAATGAAACATCTATATTCTGAAATTACGGCCGAACGATAACTTATTTCAATTTTAATTTATTCCTTGAGGGCAAATTAAAATTGAAAAAAGTTATCACTCAACGTACTAATTTGATATCCGAAATGGAAATCAAATGAAGCTATTTACAAGTAATTTCGTTCAAATTACATTTCGGTTCCATAAAATAAATAGCACATTTTATTAAAAATTCATAAACTGATTGCAACTGGTACATAACCAACCCATAATGTAAGAATAAAACTACTTTTTTATAGAACACAGAATTTACCAATAAAATGGCAGGAAATTTTTCTCAACATCATGATTGCAAGAAAACTACCTATTCTAATTTTTCGCGTGCTAAAAGTGATTTTCTTTTATTATTTTTGCACTATAATATTTCAAGCAATTTTATACTTCAACATTTAACAGAACTTTTATTCCAACAGAACAATCTTTAATTTTCTATTCTTCTTAAGAATTCACATCAATTTTAGCGGAGGCGGAATAGTTTGCAAAGAAAAGTTATTTAAAATAAAACATTAGGTATTAACTGAATTAAACAAGGAATTCTTAAAACTTTAACTAATCCTTCAATTTAAAACCTACAGTCAGAATTTACTTTAAGAAATTACGTATTAACAAGAGAAAGTACTACAAAAGGTTAATTTAAAACATACTTCAAAGGTTTATTCAGAATGCTAATAAACTATTCTCAGGTGGAACAAATGTTAGATGTGAATAATTCACTTCTAACCTTTTAAATAGAAGAGTCACATTTATTCCTGAATATTTGTTAAATTGCACTTATTATCACTTAATAAAAAATTTTCTTTGAAGTTACGTAAATTGAAAATGTGCTTTCATCTCATATAACGATGTATTCAATTTTCTAAGAGTTTCTTTTAATTTGAACTTTTTAGAAAAGTACTCATCAACTATTGCGTAACCATATCTACTTACGTACAATTATTCGGAAACATTATTGTTTCAAAGAGAAATTTCAAATTGAACATTAAAAGAAAGATGTAAAACTATTTAAATTTTTCCGAAGATTTGGGTTAGATGGTATGGTCAATGTTAAAAGTGGAAATTTGAAGGGAGATTGATTAAATTGTTTGGTGTAGAAACTTTAGTTTTGGTTTTGCTGCTTGAGCTTTTGAGCAGGCTAGATTCAAACTTAATGCAACCAATATTAATAAAACATATTATTGCTCATAATATTGGAAAAACCGACCAAAAGCGCAATAGTATGATGTATATAGTATAATCTTTAAAAAATATCTATCATTATACATGAAATCTGAACTGATTTCTTACGTGCTTGTATCTAGAATGTAATTGATTGTCATTCTAAACAACTTTATCACCCCACGGCATCGTAACGACTGCTTAACTACTAATAATGATCCAAGCTCTAAGAACTTGCCCCTTCAAGATGGTTTATCAGAGAAACTGTCGCATTTTCCTCTCAAATGGGAGATCACTCCGAAATATCACACAGATAAACTTTTATAATACATACATACATACATACATACAGTGGGTAAAGAAAGTTTCCGTACGGAAGCCAAAGTTACAAATAAATTAGCATAACTTCTTATTTTCTTCTTTTGCTTCTTCTTCTTTTGCTTCATATCTTCAATATATACTGAAATATAGTTAATTTGATTCTTTAAAATAAGTTTATAATAAATGTCTGTTTTTACAAAACGTAGGAAGTATTTAAATTGAAATATTTAGGAGATGTTGCTAAGTGCCATGCAAAAAAAGTTTCCGTACGCTTTACAAAAATTAATTTAGACGTCTTCCTCAACAGACTTGCAGTAAATTTTCAAAACTGAAGTGCAAGCAAGTGTCATGAAGACATGATAGCAGCAATTGTTTAATTTTAGCTTGTTACTGAATGTCTTAAAATGGAGTCCCTAAACCTATTTGTGAGTTGGGGATTCAGTTATGAAATGTTGGATTATCTATGAAAAAAATTGACGAAATCTTTAATATATTGAAGTCTATAGTATAATATATTATTGAAAGATACCGTGAGTTTCAAACTTTTGAGGATAGAGTTTGATCCGGAAGATCTTCAAAGCTAAAACGCTTGCATAAAAGAAATATCAAATATCGTATTGTAAGGTTCAATATAATCCATGAATAAGTGTACCTCAAGTCGCACATGTGGCTTAAGATTTAATAAAAACATTGAGGGCAAATCCCAATTGACAATTTATGTGCACTGGTTAAGACATTTTACGTTGGAATTTAGCCTTAAGATACACGTACCTATGCTTATTTCCTTCTACTTAAATTACCGACAGCAGCAGCTCTCATACACCCCCAAACCATAACGCCTCCTTCACCGTGTTTGACAATTCTACATAAATTATAAGTTAACATTTGTTAATTTCGTTTTCTCCTGACCATAACTCGATTATCTGACCCTTGAATATTTAATTATAATTCATCCCTAAAAAAGACTTTGCAAAATTGATGCTCTTTTTTCAGTTACATGTACTTATATAAGGCTTCTCACGGGCTGCAAGTCCATTCAGATCCGCTTTTTCAATAACATTTCTCACCGTTTGAGATGTCACTTAAATGTTTTTATCAATTTTTAAGACGTGTGGGACTTAAGGTGCACTTATTCGCGGACTATCTTGAACCTTACTATACGATATTTCTTTTATACAAGCGTTTTAGTTTCGAAGATTTTCTGGATCGATCTCTATTCTCAAAACTTTGAAGCTCATCGGTGTCTTTTAATAATATATTGTACTATAGACTTCAATATATTAAAGATTTCGTCAATTTTTTTTCATAGATAATCCATCATTTCCTAACTGAATCGCCAACTCACGGGTCTCCATTTTAAGACATTCAGTAACAAGCTATAATTAAACAATTGCTGCTATCATGTCTTCATGACACTTGCTTGCACTTCAGTTTTGAAAATTTACTGCAAGTCTGTTGAGGAAGACGTCTGAATTAATTTTTGTAACGCGTACGAAAACTTTTTTTGCATGGCACTTAGCAACATCTCCTAAATATTTCAATTTAAATACTTCCTGCGTTTTGTAAAAGCAGACATTTAATATAAACTTATTTTAAAGAATCAAATCAAACATATTTAAATAGTTACTGAAGATATGAAGCAAAAGATTAGAAATTATGCTAATTTATTTGTAACTTTGGCTTCCGTAAGGAGACTTTTTTCCCCCACTGTATGTATATATATATATATATATATATATATATATATATATATATATATATATATATATATATATATTATCCCACTCGCGGTCTTACAAATTTTGTAATATAAAAAGCAGAGATTGTAAATTTTCGATAAGCTTGGATATCACACTCATCTATTTAAACATTATAGTCAAGACTTTATTGAATTGGGACTATTGAAAAAAGTAATGCTCATAGAATCAAGGATTAAGTAAATAAATTAAAGGTTTGTTGCGAAGATTAATCGACTTTCTTTCTCACAGTTGAGTTTAATCATTAATCCCATCATCAAAAAATGTGTGCAAAATTTTAACAATTAACAAACAAAAACATATAAATTATTAATAAAATGTCTTCTAAAACGCCATTTTTATTTTGAATTGAATCACGTCCTTAGAATTAAATTAAAAATTAAATACTGTTTGGTTGGTTGAGTTTTTATGGTGCATGAGCTAAAACTAAATACTGAAATGAATGAAAAGACTTAAGTAGGATTCAAAATTACATAAAATAGATTAATTTATCAACAATATAAAACTAAATTACAATGTAAATTCTGACATTATTCAAAGTAAAAGTTTGTGTGAATTTGTTTGTACTCTCAACGACCTTTTTTTGTGCACAGTAACGGCTATTCAGGCCGGGACCTGTAGCTTAACGTGGATTCCGAACCACAACGCACATCCATGCCTAACCCAATATTCGAACCCAACACCTTTGACATACGAGGCCAGAGCGCTAACCTCACAGCGATCAGGTTGGCATTCAAAGTATAAGTATTTTATTGTCTATTTGGCGCCTTTGAGATGGGCATGGGTGTTTGGATTCATATTCAGCTCTCTCTAGCATTAAAAAATAGCACATTTCGACATAAAAATTCCCATAGGGAAATATTCACTTAATAGATCAATGTTTTAATCCAAGGTCACAATAAAATGAATTCCCTATTCCATTTGATATACGAGTTTAAAAAAAAAAAATAAGATTAAAATCTCATTATAATCAACACATTGCCTTACCTTTAAAAGTTATCCATATCACTGAATAATCCACACTAAAAACACGAACAGAACACTCACATACCACTGTAAACAAAATCATCCACCATTTTAAGCGGCGTTTTAATTCCACAAAATGTACGAACCACAACAAGAAACTCGTCAGTCAAGGTAACCACGCGTCTAAACACATGCTCCACTTTCACCTCCAGAGCATTTCGTGAGAGGCCATTCCACAACAGAAATCATGGCCATCTGCGTTTACCCATGTAACGTGAACTCTCCGTTAGCATTTCTCGTGCACACCAATGCGATATGCGATGTCTGACACCGAATGTGGTGGTACTCTTTCTTAGTGAGAGCCCCGCCAAGTTTAAGGTTCGGGTCCGGTTTTTATGCAGCGACGTTTGTAGCCTGATGGAGAAAAAAAATGTCTGGGCAGGTGATGGGGGGGACCGGTTTCCAAGTTCAACTTGATTTATCCATTCAGGCGCATACCGCATAGAACACTCGATTCGAATAGTACAAAATCATTTGTAGTGTTAGTTTTTTTTTTTTCTCCTTCGGAACTCGAAGGAAACTGTTACTGTACCGATTTTAAATTCTTGCAAGTAAAATTTAATTCTCCCTCATTTGGGGGATTTTCATAATTTTAAATTGTTGCGTTTGAAGCTCTTGATAACATTCTGACTTTTGCGGAATACAGTTTCATAATTGATTGATTGGTTTGTAAACTTAACGATCTATTTTTCTTTCTTTCTGCAGTATGACGGCTAAAAAGACCGGGATCTACAGCTGAATTGAACTACAGCTGGATTCTGAACCACAACGAACATCCATGTCAAACTCAGAATTCAAACCCTGTCCGTTTGTCATGAGATGCCAGAGCTTTAACCCCACAGCCTTCAGGTGGGCGTTTCATAATTGAAGCGCCTGACTGGGAAAATTATCAAACCAAATTAATGCATCAAACACAACTGTATTTTTTTTTACAGTGGACAAAAGATAGTGTTTTGTATAGTGGACAAGAGTTTTTGTTTTGTTCAATAGTTGTCATTAAAATATTAACCGTGTCTTTCCTTGTGTATATCAGAGCTAAACTCTTTTCGGAATAATAGATTCAATTTTAGTTTCAACGTGTGACGCTAAGTTAAGGAAAGTTTGGCAACAACCGGTTTTCCTGTGATGACAGCCTTCCAAACAAATTTATTGCATTTCAATAAAATGCCAGATGCGTTTGTGTAGTTAAATATGTCGTAAATATGGATGAATTCGTTATAATTTTCTTAATTAACTGTTTGGATATTTAAAATGATTTGGTTGATGAATAACCGCAAAGTTAAGCGATTTTCTTTTAAACCTTGGTTAGTAGCGATGTTGACAAATGTCCACCACAATCAATTTCTCAATAGATAGCAGCCCATGATCAAAGTCTTCTTGCAGTTTTTATCAAGTTATTTTAAAAATATTTTTTAATTTTTACTTTATTCGGTTTAATAGCGTTGTGTTTTTAATCAAAATACCCACTTAGATATTTGGTGACGAATTAAATGGTAAGCACGAAAATTTAAATTTGTGAGCATTTCCCCCATGCGACTAACCGCGAGATAAAAGATCGCACACCTAACCAAAGGTTAAATTTGTTCTCAGTAGCAAGACTCAATAGTGAGTAATTTAGTGAAAACGCTCTTTTCTTACAGAAAAAGTTAATGACTTGGGTTATGTATTGAGTGACAGCACACATTTTTTTAATACGATATAAGTATATTGTACGCATAAATTCATCCATTTACTGTACAGGGTTGGTTGTTTTCAGATTATCTGGCGCCGTCAGCAACACGAGGGCTATAATGCGCCAAAACATTCATCATTTGACAAGCCAACATATATTTACAAATACCCATGCCTTATACGGGACCCGAACCCGCAACCTCGGGGTCTAAAGGCTAGCACGCTAACAACTATACCGTTTGGTCGGCTTTTTTCTTAACAGGGAAGAATAAAGTGAAATTATATTTCTCTGAAACACTTTATAAAAATATTAGTTCCAAAAGAAAGGAACGCACTGCGTTGACATGTACCCATGGAGAGGGATAATTTATAACACAGAATAGTTAGAAAACCGTACAATTTTCCACTCAGTTATAAAATTCAATTATGATAACCACAAAACAAAGCACAGCACGATAGACCAAGTTTTGTTCCTTGCACAATCTATTAGGGATGCGCAGAATCGTAAACCAACTCATCATAGTGTCGCAGCCCTTCTCGACCTCACGAAGGCTTTTGACCGCGTTTGGAAGGATAAACTCATTGTAAAGCTACATGATGTCTTCAAAATCCGGGGAAATACTTTGACATGGATCTCAGACTATCTTAAACATAGATTTATTAGAGTTAAGTTCAATCGAACCCTCTCTGATATTTACCAACTTAGCCAGGATGTCCCACAGGGAACAGTCCTCAGCCCAACTCTCTTCACTTTATATATAGCCGGAATTGAGAAAACAGTTTCCCCAGGAACTCATATCGGAATGTTTGCAGATGATATTGCTCTTTGGAGCTCCGGTAATGCCATAAATGTAATTGAATCGAAGCTCAATAGCTCTTTAGAAGCCATTTCCATGTTTGCAGATGAACATAAATTGAGTTTTAACCCCGTCAAATCTATTACCACTTTCTTTACTACAAATAAGCACCTCTATAACTACCAGCCATCCTTGTTCCTCAAAAACCAGAAACTCACCTACGAGAAACATCCAAAATATTTGGGTTTCATTCTTGATCCCGAATTTACTTGCAATAAACACATTGAATATATAGCCTTGAAAGCCAGGAAAAGATTAAATATTATTAAGCACATTGCAGGTAGAGACTGGGGAGCGGACGCAACTACGCTCAGAACCTCCTATCAGGCACTTATTAGACCTATTCTAGAATATGGCTGCCCTATCTACTGCTGTGCTTCTGATACGAACTTGAACAAATTGGAAAGGATTCACTTGAGTGCTGCCCGCATAATCACAGGACTGAAACGTAGCAGTCCTTCAGAAATTGTTCTTTACGAAGCGGACCTGCAACCACTCTCTCTCAGAAGGCAGGCAGGCTTGGTCAAATATTTCAATAAACTTTCCAGCTTAAACCAAGAAAATAAAACGGCCTATTACTTAAATAACTGGACAAGCAATCAAAGACTTAAGAAACACAGTCCTTTCAGCCAAGTTAAATCACAGAAGTTAATGGCAGATAATGTAGAGCCCCACTGTCTTAATACTAATTTGAACACTTACGATGGACTCTCCAATGTTGATTTTATTGATTGCCTTCCCACCACACTTAATAAGAATGAATGTTGTTAGGAATTTCTTAGGCAATTGGCATTGGAAATTATTAATCAAATTCCTTCAATTGACATCAAAATCTATACAGATGGCAGCAAAATAGATATACAGGCAGGCAGTGGAATTTATATAGAAACGTCCGTAGAGAAACATTCTATTAAACAACGTAATCCAGATTTCTGCTCTGTCTTTCGAAGCGAATTAATAGCAATTGACCTGGGTTTAGAGAATATCTTTGGCGAGGTCAACTACGGAGACTTATGGATTCTATCCGATAGCCGAAGTTCCATTCAACACCTTAAAAACTGGGCCCTCGTGCGAGACAAAACCAGTCTATCCATAATACGCAAAGTCAAGAGCATATCCCGACTGCACAAAGTGCACTTTCAGTGGATCCCGTCACATGTAGACATCCACGGAAATGAATTGGCTGACACTCTTGCTAAGGAGGGACTAGAACACCCTGTCCTCTCTACTCAAGAACTCACATATCAAGAGTTATACTCAAAGAAAATAGCTCAAAATAAAGCGAAATGGCATATACCTCCATCTCACGAATGGTATAAAGCCAAAAAGCCAGGACACTCCCTATCTCTTCCTTGTGATAGGCACACCAATACCCGTCTGTCCCGACTTGCTAGTGGTCACCTTAAAGGCCTCACATATTCCGGGGGAAGCAAAAATTTTCCTCTTTGCCCTAAATGCCAAAAAGAACAGGCATCACCTCAGCACATTTTGGACTGCCTTGGACTGGACTGGGAGGACATTTATAACTGTACACAACTAGTGTCAGACTTCATTAATGTCAATGGCTTTACTGATATTGTCTGACTTCGTCAGACAAAAGGGAGATTAGAAACAACAAACAACAACAACAACAACAAAACAAAGAATTAAAAAAAAAAAAAAAAAAAAAAAACTTTCTATCTAGAATCTTAAATATGTCTCATGTAGAAGAATCCCTCACAAGCAATTTATTCTTGATCATTGCAATTATAAACAGAATCAATCCAAATAGCTGTTTCGTAGTGGCAATTCCACGAAAAGCCAATTTCAAAGCAACCCCAAAGCGTTATTGGAAATTGGTTCGTGGATGTAAATTACGCTTGGAAAACAACTTTTAAATTAGAATAATTCAAATTACTAATATTTATATGCAGCAATAGAGTGCTGATCTTTTGCAAGCTTCTTTTGGAATATTAAAGTAAAAATTCTTGCAGCTTTTTATAGTTTGGGTTAAACTTGTTTCGGATTTTGATCACTCAGCCTGGTTGGAAGCTTTTATTTTAATTTTTTTTTTTTTTTTTTTTTTTTTTTTTTTTATTATTATTATTATTATTATTCAAAACTGAGAATAACTTAAGTACGTTATGTAACCTCAGTGGAATTTATTCAAAGAAATTCAACCTCAGATTGTATGATGGGATTTTTTTCTTCTTTTTTTTTTTTTTCTTCTTCTTTTTGCTGTTTCAGTGTTCAAAACACAATCAATGGTAGAAGTGTGGGTAGACCACTCTCCCCACACTTTTAAAAAAATTCCCATGCGTCCCCTGAATTCTGAGACATCTAAAGACAAGATATTTAAAAAAAACATTATAATGTTCTCTACTCATTTAATTTCGTGAAAAGTATGCATATTTATAATCACTATTTAGATCTAAAAAACAGTTATGTATATAATGTTGAATTATTACTTCACTTTATCTCTTACTTCCAAATAAAAAATGTAAAACGCAGAATATTCATTAAAATAATAATAAATTTTGAGCCCGTAGTTAATATTTTTATTATAAGATTGGAAATTATAAAACTTATCTTTGGGAAGGGAGAGGTAGAACTTGTCACGAACTTTTTTGCATTCCCCCCTCCCTCCCCACTGATTAGGCTCTGTCACTTTCAGGGTTGTTGTGCAAAAAAAAAATTACCGGTACACAAGCTTCACGTTCGTGGCGGCAACCCCAATTATAGCTGGGATTTTTTAATTATAAAGTGCAAATTAATAATAATTTACATAACTTATGATGTAAAAGAACTAAATACACTTTATTTGCGTATTTATTTTCGCGCTAATTTATTCCACAATACATGCATAGAGATTTGTGAGTTATTATTAATTAGTTATTAATAAAAAAAATATCCAAAATGTACCGGTACGACAAACCGCCGCTTACCTGTCCAACTACACCCCTGGTCACTTTATCCTAATTCTAAATCCTAACTAGATGGAAAACATCCTTCTCCCCTCCCCTAGTAATTTTTAAATGTTGTTTAAATGTATAACTAAAACTGGTGATTTGTTTCAAGGTCATGTTTCAAACATTTTAAAAAGAACGATCATGCAATCCAATTATCTAACGGTGACTATCCAAGTACGTTTTTTTGATCTTGGTGATTATAGTGAACAGTATTTTTGAATTAAAATAGTTTTTTATTAATATAAGGGTAGTTTTCAAAAGGTGGGAGCTAGACAAACTTCATAATTTTTAGCTCTGACAGCTAAAAAATTTAATTTCCATAACTTAAACTACTTTTCTCACTGAGTTTTTAATTCTGTTTAGAGACAAGAATTGGCACATTTTATTTCCAAAAGATATTCTAAATATATTTAAAAGAATTTTTTTTTACTTAAACCTAGCTCATTTTGGATATCTAAATAGTTAACTGATTCAGTGCTACTAAGAAAAAAAGGGTTATAACTTGTTTCCAGGAATTTTAAAAGAAAAATACTGATTGAATCAAGGAAAGAGATGAGTACTTTCAATTTAGGAAAATAGGTAGCAGAACTGGTTAAATACTTTTGTGAGATGAAAGGATTGTTTTAAAAAGAAATATTCCACGTTTTGTTATGTCCAAAAGTATCGATCGGAACAATGTTGTATTTGAATACGAAATATATGAAGTAAGTACATTAAACTTATTTACTTGTCTTTTAAAATAATTTTTTTTTTAATGTTTCTAAGCGCTTTAATGTCTTTTTGTGCAATTTATTTCTTGTATATGCACTTTTATTATTTGTTAAACCTCAATGTCCAAATCACATTACAATCGAAATCCCGATAGTCTTCTTAATAAAGGTATTGTTACTTAAAGTCTAATGTCTTAAAACTTGAAATAAAGTACTAATCACTAGTTGAATACAGGTGCTTCGCTGCAAAATTTTAACATGTGCAATATTTTAGCTAGCTGTGAGGAGTTTCTTTGCGGAAATCCGTCATTGGTGTATAGGCCCCAGTTTTTGGCGCTTCGTTCTCAGGAAGCTTCATCACTACGCAAAATCAAGCTCGCTTCGTTCGCTGAAAAGCTCATTGACACATTAGCACAGGCTTACTTCACTCGTTGAAAGATTCATTACTATGCAAACATAGGCTCGCTTCGCTCGCTGAATGATTCATTGCTGCGTAAGCATAATTTCGCTTCACTGACTAAAATCTAATTGCCACGTAAAGCCTTAATAGAAAAACAAAAAATCCTCGTTAATACAATAATACAACACTCCTTTAAGATTATTTTAACACGTGATTGTGGAAAGCGAAATTAGAAGGTTAAAACTACTTATTTAGAAACTTTCAGAGCTCTGGAAGTCACTTTTTGTGAAAATATTTATTAAAAAAAATTATTAAAATTTTAATATATTTTTTGTCAAAAGTCCAATGAGAAGGCCAAAACTACTTGTTTCTAAAATTTCAGAACTGTTGCCCAATTAGAAATAATTTTGTAAAATATTTGTTATAGTCACAAAAAAAAAAAAAAAAAAAATTAAAAAAAAAAAAATTCAATTTTAAAGTTCTGTTTTTCGAAAATCCAATTAGAAGGACACAACTACTTATGTTGAAAATTTCAGAGCTGTAGCCCTAATAAAAATCATTTTGTAAAATATATATTAATTAATAACAAAAAATTAATTAAAAAAGAACTAAATAGAAATTTAAAATTCTGTTTTTCAAAAGTCCAATTAGAAGGCCAAAATACTTATGTTGAAAATTTCAGAGCTGTAGCCTTATTAAAAATCGTTTTTTAATATATATTAATTAATTAAAAAATTAATTAAAATATAACTAATTAAAATTTCAACATCCTTTTTTTCCAAAAGTCCAATTAGAAGGCTAAAACTACATATGTTAAAAATTTCAAAGCAGTATCCCTGTTTGAAGTCACCTTGTAAAAAAAAAGTTAATTACAAAATAACTAATTATAATTTTAACATTCTGTTTGACATGCATACAATAAGTAGGTCAAAACTACTTATGCTGAAAATTTCAGAGCTATACATTAATTTTAAATAGGTCTCTAGATCCAAGGAGCCACAGGCAGACACACAGCTTGTTTTATTATTTATTATTATAGACTAGCTGAATACCCGTGCTTCGCCACGAAATTTTACCATGTGCAATATTTTAGCCAACTGTGAGATCCCTCGTTGCGGAAATACGTCATTGGTGTATAGGCCCCAATTTTTAGCGCTTCGCTCGCAGGAAGGTTCATCGCAACGCAAAATAGAGCTCGCTTTGCTAGCTGAAAAAGTCATTGGCACATAAGCACAGGCTTACTTAACTCGTTAAAAGGTTCATTGCTATGCAAACATGAGTTTGCTTTGCTCGATGAAAGGTTCATTGCTGTGTAAGCGTAAGGTCGCTTCACACACTAAAAACTAATTGCTAGGTAGAGCCTTAGTATTAGAAGCCTCTCCCTTGTCGAGAAACAATAAAAATAAACAATAAAAACAAATAAAATAAAATTAATAACTATAATACAACCCCTTTAAGAATATTTTAACACGTGATGTTTGTAAAAAGCAAAATTAGAAGGTCAAAACTACTTATGTTGAAACTTCCAGAGCTCTAGGCCTATTATAAGTCGCTTTTTGTGAAAATGTTAATTAAAAATTCTTTAAAAAAATAAATTAAATTTTTTTTTTTTTTTTGTTAAAAGTCCAATCAGAAGGCCAAAACTATTTGTGTTGAAAATTTCCGAAATGTAGCCCAATTAAAAATAATTTTGTAAAATATTTGTTAATTAAGTAATTAATTAATTAAAAACAAATAAAATTTCAAAATTCTGTTTTCCAAAAGTCTAATTAGAAGGCCAAAACTACTTATGTTGAAAATTTCAGATGAAAGTAGTGGCCCTATTAGAAATCGTTTTGTAAAATATTTATTACTTAAAAAATTATCCAAAAAAGAACTAAATAAAAGTTTAAAATTCTGTTTTTCAAAAGTTCAATTAAAAGGCCAAAACTACTTTTGTTGAAATTTTCAGAACTGTAGCCCAATTAGAAATCGGTTTGTAAAATATTTATTAATTAATTTTAACAAATTAATTGAAAAAGAACCCAATAAAAATTTAAAATTTGGTTTTTTAAAAGTTCAATTAGAAGGCCAAAACTACTTATGTTGAAAATTTCAGAATTGTACCCCCATTAGAAGTCTTTTTGTAAAAAAATTTGTTAATTAATTAAGAAAATTAATTAAAAAATAGCTAATTAATATTTTGACATTCTGTTTTTCAAAAGTTCAATTAGAAGGCTAAAACTACTTAGTTAAAAATTTCAGAGCTGTATCTCTATTTGAAGTCACTTTGTAAAATATAAATTAATCAAAAAAATTAATTAAAAAAGAACTAATTAAAATTTTAACATTCTGTTTGACATACATAAAATTAGAAAGCCAAAACTTCTTATATTGAAAATTTCAGAGCTCTACTCCAATTTTAAGTAGGTTTCTATAGATCCACAGACAGACAGACACATAGCTTGTTTTATTATTACAGAAAATCTTACTTTTGTTAACCAAGAGTTGTTTTGCAGAAAAAAAAATTATATGCAGGTCGTAAAATGTTAAAATCCTGTCTAAAAACATCTCCAACTATGAGTACGATCGGAACAAAATGGCATCCGAATCGTCAACGATGTAAAAATGTTTACAGTAAATTTTTTGAATTCTCAAGGAGACATTAATTCCAATAGGTTTCGCTATCCAGCAAAACACGATTGTGCAACATCAAACTATGAAAATACTCTGCTCAAATCGCCATCACCGCCTCATGCTGTAACATCATGAGGAGACTTTTCTTTTCCTTAAGAAACAATTGAAATGCGCATTAAAAAATGATTTTGTAATTCAGTTTGTAAATTATAAAAAATAGCATGTGAGTGGTTCTCAAATAAAAGTAACCTGTCTTTTTCCTTTCTTCATTTATAAATTATATTTGTAAAGGGTTAAGGTAAATTGAGATTTTCAACATATAAAGATGATAGTAAAAATTGTGAGCAGATAGACATGCAATTTTTAATGCATATGTTAAAATTATTGAACTAATTAAGGATGATTTAATATCTTAAAAATATTAATACATATCAAGAAAAATGTTCTGCTCTTATGTAAATTAAAACAGTTTTCTGTATATCAGACAGATTAGTGGGGTATCAATTTTATGCATTCTAAATCTCTTGCTAAAAGCAACTAAATGCATCTATAAAATAATAAACAAAACTTATTTATGGAAAAGTCGAAACAATTACTTATAGGATAATTAGTTACAAAATTGTGTAACCAACAGGTCAACAATCTCCAAAATTGTGTAACCTAGAGGACAACAAAATGTCCAAAATTGTGTAACATACAGGACAAAAATGTCCAAAATTGTGTAACCTACAAGACAACAATGTCCGAAATTGTGTGACCTACAGGACAACAATGTCCAAAATAGTGTAACTTACAGGGCAATAATGTCCAAAATTGCTTAATCGACAGGACAACAATGTCCGAAATTGTGTAATCTATAGATTACAACAATGTCCAATATCTGTAACCAACAGATCTGGTGATTAAATGCTTTAATTGGTAATTTTTCAGAACACTTTCTTAGAATATTTACATAATACATTCTAGCATGAAAAACTACACAGTAAAAAAATTGGTGTTAAATTGGAATTTTTTTAAATATTTATTACTAGCTTCGCAACGAAATTTTAACATATGCAATATTTTAGCTAGCTGTGAGGTCTCGCGTTGCGGAAATCCGTCATTGGTGTATAGGTCTTAGTTTTTGGCGCTTCGCTCGCAGGAAGGTTCATCGCTACGCAAAATCAAGCTCCCTTCATTAGCCGAAAAGTTTATTGACACATAAGTACTGGTTTACCTCACTCGTTAAAGGTTCATTACTATGCAAGAATAGGCTCCCTTCTTTCGCTGAAAGGTTCATTGTTGCGTAAGAATAAGCTCGCTTCAATCACTAAAATCTAATTGCTTCGTAAAGCTTTAATATTAAAAGCCTCTCCCCTGTCGAGACACACACACACAAAAATCCCCGTTTATACAATAATACAACACGCCTTTAAGATTATTTTAACAAGTATTTGTGGAAAGCAAAATTAGAAGGCCAAAGCTACTAATGTTGAAAATTTCAGAGCTCTATGCCTATTAAAAGTCGGTTTTTGTAAAAATACTAATTAAAAAAATTAATCAAAAAACAAATTAAAATTTTAACATTCTTTTTGTCAATAGTCCAATTAGAATGCCAAAACTACTTGTGTTGAAAATTTCAGAACTGTAGTCCAAGTAGAAATCTTTTTGTAAAATATTTGTTAATTAATTAAAAAATGTATTAAAACGTCTGTGTCATTTACCGTTTTTATATTTCATCATTCATATCGAAAAATGGCCTCTTTGACAATATTTTTTACCATAACGCTTATATAGAACTTTAAAAAAACACACACACACCGCCAAATAGATAGTATAATTGTTATATTATCCTTTCTTAGAAAAGTGAAACTGAGGAGAGGAGAAAAATTATCGTTGATGAGGTGTACTCAAGAAAATAAAGCTCTGTGTTAAAAGCATTCGTTTTTCAATTTTTTACGTGATTAAAGCATTTTTAAGGGAATTTCGGATGTGGGGATTTTCAGAACACCTTAAGAGGCATTACCACAGAGATTTTGATCAAAATCGTTTGAGCCGTTTTTTAGCAATCATTGAAAAACATGATTTTTTCAATGGCAGCTACCTTATGCGCATGCGCGATTTTGACAAAAACTTAATGGTAGTTCTCATGGTCACCACGAACCCGCACACCAAATTTGAACATCCTATGTCATTTATTCGGGAGTTGTGCTGACCACAGACACGCATACACACAGATAGATATTTTTTCTAAACAACTTTTTTAAAATCAAGATGTTCCAAAACGTGGAGAAATGCAAAAAAAAAAAAAAAAAAAAAAAATCGATATACATATATTTTTTTCTTTTTTGGCTGTACTTTTATTACCCTATGTATACGTATGGGTAATTGAAAGTAAAAATGGGACACACTTTCTGTGTTTCATCTCAAAATATAAATTTGAAATACAAATTAAAATTCCAAAGTTGTTCTTAAATCCCTACAAAATAGTCGTACTAATAGACTTTCTATGTTTCTATGATAGTTAACAAACAAAATAACTTTAAGCATACGAATACCTTCGGAGAGTTAATTATAATTTTAAAATTTTATAGAATTATATTTTTATATTCTAATTATATTTTGTTTAAAAGTGTTTGAAATACTCAAATTAATTTTTATTTTTTATTTTTTAATGAACAACAATTTGGAAGAAATCATTGAATGTGGCATTAACCCGAAATGTAAATTTAAAATACTAATTAAAATTTAAATTTAACATGTATAGTGTTAGGAAATATTTTTTTTTTTCAAATCTTGAACAAGAATTGGAACTTGTTTTAATTGGTAACTGAAAGTAAAAACTTCTAAAAATAAGCGTTAGTCATATGTAGTAATTGCATTAAATTTACCATATTTCAAATTTCTTCATGATTCTTGTTCATTTCTAGAACGCACAAAAAATTTCAAGAATAGAATGAAAATAAAAGTTTGAGGTGTGACTGTCTGCGTCAAGAGCTATTTTGAAAAATAACCATAAAATGAATCACTACAATTTCTACACTCTTCTGTAAGTAACTGTATCTTTAAGAAATCATTACTTTTGTTTTTCTTGCCATTGTAATAAAACTGATTTGTAAAAATGAAAGTTTGGAATTAGTTTATAAATAAAAGTAATAACATGTAACTAAGAATTGAAACTAACTTTTCGTTGTAGCCCGAAAAAAAGTTCTTAGTATTACAATCGTATCCAATAACATCGTGTCAACCGTAACCATTTTCCGTAATCATTTTAAACTTTGTGAAATGAAATTAATTTTTTGTGATATCATGTTTCGACAAAAAGCTTTTATAATCCTTTATTTATTTTATATAAAAGATCTAGATACCAAGCTTAATTCAAACATATACAATTTGGCGATATTTAATGACTTAAATTTCTCCTAGTAAGGTTGACGAGGTGAATTCTTTGTAGGGTAAATTAACCCCCTTACCGTCATCAAATCGATCTGAAACTCAGCAGGTAGATTCGTTGGAGATAACAATGTATTCAATAACTTTTTTTTTTTTTAGGGGGGAGGAGAATAGTAAATAGTTCTAAATGGACGTTTTATTCATTGTTGTTTGGTTGGTTAGCTGGAAGTTTAACGGAGCAAGGGCAACATATAGGTTTTATTCGTAGAAGTCAAACACTTTGAAAACTCGATCTGAGTTTAAGAAGTTGCAATTGCACATAAAAATTGGCAATACATAAACGATTTATATTAAAAACTTTGTTTTTATGGGTTATAATTTTTTTTTAATTATTTACTTTGGAGGCGTTCCAGTTAACCATAAAATAATATTTCTGCCTTATACACCTTAAAACATATTCGAAATTAATTAATATACCCTTCATACTCAAGTATGAGGTAAATATATATTTTAAATGAGTTTCAATTCCAAATAAGTTTAGACACTCTTGCAAATTATCAGCCCACTATTTTGGTTTATTGCCTGTTTCTATCGTACATTTACTTCACCAGAAATACAAATTATAAAAGTTGTCAAGTAATTAAAACTTAACACCGTTGCGTTTGAACAGGTAATCTTTCAACTGATTCTGTTTCCAAACCACAGTAGGAATTAAATTCATCTTAACCTTTTATACTTTCAATCCTCTATCGTAGATTGTGAATGATCGCTTGCGGTTCTGAAAAGAACATTTTTATTTTAATAAATAACCCTCTGCCGAAACGTAAGTTCTATTTTCTAATAAACTAAAAGATTATATCAACGTCTATCAGAGTAATTTGTAAATTAAAAATATGTGTTTCCCTTCCTGCAGCAGTAGCAGGGAAATATCAACGAAAAGTTTAATTCCTTTACTAATTTTACGTATTTACTTTAAAGTTTTGATATTTCCACAAATAAATATTGCAGAATTTGTGGATTTCTTGATTATTTCGACATTTTAGAATTTATTTATGGAATTGTTACTTGCTTTATTTAGATTTCTTCATGGCAAGATCATTAAAGTACAAATAAGGTGTTTTTTTTTGTTTTTTTTTACTGGTGATTGATTTATCAGGTCTTTGAATAAGTATATTTTAGTAAAATTTAAATAGTTTCTGTAAGTAATTCAGCGTTTTGCTGTATTAAGGACGAAAAGGAGAAAATTACTGGAAAATAACTGGAACTAAAATGGACGATTTTGTGAATTACTTAGGACAAATTTTCAGATCAAAATTTTCTAATGACTAATCTCCTCTAATTTTTTTTTTATTTTGTAAAATTTGGAAAAAGCCGATTTCTTAAGACTTATTTCTAGAGAAAGGATAGGTAAAATTTCAAGTCTTTTAAGATACTTAGAGCAACAATAGTTTCAAAAACAAGAATGGATAAGAAAATTTTTAGTCTGTGTATGATAATTTGTCACATGCCAACCTGATGGCTGTGGGGTTAGCGCTCTGGCCTCGCATGCCAAAAGTGCCGGGTTCGAATCCTGAGTTAGGCATGGATGTTCGCTGTGGTTCGGAATCCAGTTAAGCTGTAGATCCCTACCTGATTAGCCGTTATTGTGCTCAAAAATATGTCTTTGAACGTACATAGAAACACAGACAAATTGTCACCTGGAATAAAGCATCGAAAGCATTTTCATTGTTTTTTAAATTTACGTTTCATGGTTTTCCGATATTAAGATTTTCTTACATTGCTCTGCAAACTATAATTTGTTCAACCTAGTTTTTATTTTAAGTTTTTTTTTTTTTTTTTTTTTTTTTTTTTTTTTTTTTTTGGTCCTTTTAAGCTTGATATTTAAGTACTTAATTGAATCTATTGATAGCTGCAAAGTTTCTACAATTTCACACTCTCCAGATTCAGCTATCAGCAGTGCAGAAGTATTTGCCTTCATATTCCCACCTTTCATTTCTGTCATTCTTACTTCGATCTTTTCCAAATTTTCTCTATTTTATTGACTTCTATTTTTAATATTTCTCAATGATTTTAAGAAACTGTTTACTCTCTTTTGTAATATATAAGAATAATAAGAATGTTTTAGTTACCTTTTTTTTTTTTTTTTCCTTCTTTTTCTTTTTTTCTTTTTTTTTTCCTTCTTTTTTTTTTTTTTCTTTCTTTTCTTCTTTTTTTTTTTGTTCGACTTCTTACACTTTAGAAAAAGTCGACTGCGAACCAAACTAACTCATAATATGACAGTTTGCTCGAAAATGTGTCTGGAACCTTTTATGCTGAGAGAGACCAAATAAAATTTAATAATCAATCAAAATTAAAAGAAGGCTTGAAATTGTTTTTGAATCTTGGAAGTGTATTATGTTCCAATTACAATAAAAAAATTAAAAAGAGAGAACAAATCCTAGCAGAATGGTATCCTAAATGTTTGGGTTTCAATGTTGCTCGAGATATTTTTTTAAACTATTTAATATTCATGTATTGTTTTTAAAGTACTAAGCAATCTCTTACAAAAGTGGAAACTCGAAAATTAGAAACTAGATTTTTTTAAAAAAAACATTGACAAAGCCAGCACGAAATAATCTCGAAAACAATAAACCCAAAAAATCTTGCGGAAATAAAAATAAACGATTACACTATCTAAAATAATCTGAAATTATCAATATATGAAAAATTTTAAACAACTATTTACTGTTATTACTCAGAGGCTATCATTACTGTTATTATTCAGACGGAATTAGTGTATGAATATCAAAATATTTATACACTATTTCCGTACACTATTTTTTTTTCCGTCCTCCGGTTATTATCACTTAGACTACAGATTAAATAACCCGGAAATAATTTTATAGTTAATCATCTCAAGTTGTTGAAGGAGGAAAGAGAAAAGTGGGTGTGTAAAATACGTTACTACTACAATGCTATTATAGGTCCTGGTTCCCGGGTGGTAAAAAAAAAACACTCGAGTTTCTCGAGGTTCATACTAAAGTTTTTCTTTTATGAACTGATCAGTTCATAAACCTCCCACTCCTCCTTCACTACACCACTTGTTATCGTGTGATGTTTATCATGTTTATAAATTTCCATATACTCAAAATAACCTAATGGTAATATTTTCAATCATTAATTTGAGGAGTGAAAATATTTTATGCATGGTTATATGCATTGTACCTAGAAGCTTCTTCATCCCATCTAAATGTCTTTAGTATATGCGCTAGATAACAACCAGCACATAAGTACGAAAAGTTTCATAGGGGTTCATCTATAATTGTTTGAATTATCACATTTCAAGTTAGCAATGTTTGCGTGAAAATCAATTTTGAGAAAAAAGCTTTTAAACTTTTTACTTCCAGTTACATTATACAATTTTAAATCCGTTTGAAATAGCAATAACTTTTATTTTAATTAACGCAGCGTTGAAGTAAAAACAGTTTTAGAGACTTCAAAATTTGGACAAGGATATTCAAGCATTTTTTTTTTTTTTTTCAAATTTCACCGAAATCGTATTTAAAAACAATAATTACCATGTAAAATGTGTGCCTCAATTGATCAGATTTAATAAAGGATCCTTATGAATACCTACTCCTCCGGACTTACAATGTGCAAGAGGCATGTCTAGCATGTATACAGTGACTCAAACAATTAAGAATGCCATTCGTTTTTTGAGCACATTAGCACTTTGTTTGGTGAATAATGCGCAAAAATATAATTACAGCAAAACTTTTTGCAGAGGCATTAAACTATGGACATTTTACTTTGTATATACACAAAAAATATAATAATTTTTAAAATATCACATTAGTCATACAGCCTTAAAACTTTATTGGACAAATTTTGCAATAAAAAAATTGAGAATTCACTTATGAAAAATATGTTTATTTACCCTTAAATATTTTCCACTTGACTGCTATTTTAATGTAATCTTGCATATTAATATTCTTAACCTTTTCAATGATAATCTTTTGGAGATGTAGTTTGTTAGATGAACGTAAATCCAAACTTTTAAATAGAAAATGGCTCTTCGAAGAGAAACTAGTATTGATGTAAGGAAATTCTTATTCAAATTATTTTTTAAAAAAAGAAAAGTCTTATTGAAATAGCTAAAATTGTTGGTAGAAGCCACATGTGTGTCCAGAAAATCATTGGAAAATTTTAAAATGATGGATCGATTGAAAATAAAAGTAGAAGAAAAAGGAAGGGAATTCTGAGGGATAGCGCAAAAAGGAACATTTTGAAAGAAATCAAGGTTTATCATAAAGTAAATGCAGTCAAACTTGCTGCAGAAACTTCTCAAATAATTGACAGAAGTGTAAGTGCTGAAACTGCGCGAAATGTAATTAGACAAGCTGGGTATAAAAGTCGAGTAATTAGGAAGAAACCTTTCGTCAACTTGCAAAATCTGAAAAAGCGTTTGAAGGTAGTAAAAACTCATCAATTGAAGGCAAATAACTTTTGGAAAGTAAATTCAACATTTTCGGTAGTAACGGCCGTCGCATCGTAAAAAATTTCGTCATTCAGTTAAACGTGGTGGTGGCTCCATCATGGTTTGGGATTGTATGGTTTCAACCGGAGTAAGAAATTTAGTTTTTATTGAAGACATTATCAATCATATGGTTTACACGGATATATTTCACATCAATCTAAATGAAAGTGCCAAAGAATTTGGTTTTAGATTGAAATTTCATATTCTAACACCACAACGACCCCAAGTACAAAGCACGCAACGTGAAAACGTGGGGTCTTTTTCATTGTAAAAAGCAGTTACACACGCCACCACAGACCTCCGACATCAATATCATAGAAAATCTATGGGCCACACGCGAAACAGTGGTCCAAAAGCATAAAATTTGAAACAAATCTCATTTAAAACAAATGTTGCAAGAATAACGAGGTAAAATATCTTCAGATACCATCAAAAAGTTGATCAAATCGGTACCACGACGTTTGGATGACATTGTAATTGCCAAAGGACGTGCTCCTAAATATTAACACTTTCTTCGTGTGTGAGATATTACAAAAATTTTATTGATGTATTCTCAATTTTTTTAGGTAAAAATCTGCATATGTTTATTTAAAATGCTTATGAAACTTGTTTATTGATTGTTCTTTATTTTTACTTTAAATTAAAACATTTGTTACGTGTAAAATTAGAAACGTGTTTGCACTTCTTGGTAATGTGTTATTTATATTGAAGTTGGATTTAACAAATAAAAGTAAGGTGTCTCAATTGTTTGAGCCAGTGTATGTACTGTATGGTTTCGAGATAAAATCTTGGTAGACGCTCTGCAGGAAATCTTTTTAAAGTAAGGAATGGAGATAGTCTAAAAATGGTTATTAAACTTAATTGTGGCAGCTTTCCGTATCCTTTCGAAACGCAAATGTTCTAAACTTTTCTCTTAAACTTTAAAAAAGTATAAACTCTTTTATACACTGATTACTTACAGATATTGATCAGTGGTAGTTTCGACGCAGTATAGCCACCATATATAGTTCATCCATCAGAAAATCTCCAATATCATTAATAATTATACATATTCAATTTGTCATTCACATATGGGATAAATTAGGGGGAACAATAAAAGTAGTTTCTAGTTCAGTTAAAAAAACATAACAGTATAACAGTTTGGACGCAGATCAAGAAAATTAAGGATTCTTAGTGTGGTACTTTAAACATTAAATAGAACCACTGCAAAAAATTTCAGCTCAATTAAAATATTTTCAAGGATAAAGTTGCAAGGGGTAATTTGTGTGATTCTACAAAAAATGGCCATTGGGTATTAGGAAGACGTGAAAAAATTAACGAGTTTTCGCAACCTCACTTTTGCAATGGACAGGAAAATATTTTACATGAAGTGAGAACCGTCAGATATATTTCCTACGTGTTAAGTAAGATATTCAGGGTTTTTTACTTCTACGTCATTGAAAATGATAAAGGCAGTAACAAGCATTTTCTGAGAAATAATTATCAAGAAATCGCTATTACTTTTTTCAACAAATTAAAAAAATGTGTCTTTGGCGATCTTTTTTTTCTTAGGGTTTCGATAAAAAATTAGCAACTTTGCTTGATGAACATTAAAAATGTAAAAGTTAGTAACCGTTGAGGTAGTTGAAAAGTTTAATAACAATAACACAAAAAAAAACTAGGGGGTGTGGAACATAGCACAACTTTTAATTACACTATAATACTGATGTCAATTTGTGTTATTAACCGTTTTTATATTTTCAGCATTCTTTTAGAAAAAATTGCCATTTTGGTGACATTTTTTGCGATAGTTCTAGATAAAAAAAAAATCGCCAAAATTATGATTTTGGAGATATACTTTTCGATAATTCTTTTATAATCCTTTTTTATAACTGAAACTGGGGAGGGAAGAAAAAACGATCGTTGAAGTATGGTCAAGGAAAGAGAACTCTGTGTGAAAGGCGTTTGTTTTTCAACTTTTTACGCCATTAAACCATTTTTACAGGAATTTCGGAGTTGGGGACGTTTAGAACACCTTAAGAGGCATTAGCACAGCGATTTTTATCAAAATCGTTGGAGCCGTATTCATCATTGGAAAATATAATTTTTTCAATGGCAGCTACCTTATGCGCATGCGCGGTTTTGACGAAGCTCTTAATGGTAGATCCCTATGACATCACCGACCCACACACCAAATTTGAACATCGTAGGTCAATTTCTTCGGGAATTATGTTGAGCACATACACACACACTCAGACATTTTTTCTATATCACTTTTTTGAAATCAGGATGTTCCAAAACGTAGAGAAATGCAAAAATATCGAATTTTTGGGGTTGTTTTTTTTACCGAATACTATACTTTCATTACCCTATGTATACATATGGGTAATTGAAAGCCAAAAGTTAATTCCCTTTTCATTTTTATCGTAACGTGACTTGACGAGGGCAATACATGATGTTAAGTATGTATGACAGCCATCCTATTTTAATGACAATCAAAAATTTCATCGAAGAACGTGAAAAGATGTCAAATCCACTTATTGCACAAGAAAGAATCAATAATATGCAATTAATGAATGATATTTTTAACTGCATCATTTGCAGAACTAAAGCAACTTACAAACACATAGAAATTTCAACTTACATAGAAATTGACATTTGAAAGAACCTTATACCTTCCTGTTATTCTAAATTCTTGCAAGATCCAGTCGTTGCTATTCAATCTCTGTTTTCAAAGAGAATAGATATTTTTTTTATTGTGATTGATAAAAGAGCGATGATTTTTGAATTGCCTTTTGAGAGATTTTTGAGTTTGCTTTTACTCGTACGCAGATCCTGAGAAGTTTTTCCTTGAAAAATCTCATGGAAATCAGCCCCCATCCCTTTGACACACTCAATAATACAGGATATAGCTTGAATCAATGTTTGGTCCAGGATAGTCATCTTGTCACACATGCGTCAAAAAATTTTCCAATACAACTAACTAAAACTTTCAAGCAGTGAAGTTTGATTATACAAACAAGAATGCAAACCTAGATCAGTTTGTAAGAATATTAATTGGATATATAACTATATTGTATTACTAGCTAAATACCCGTGCTTCGCTACGAAATTTTAACATGTACAATATTTGAGCTAACTGTGAGGCCTCGCGTTGAGGAAATCCGTCATTGTTGTATAGGTCCCAGTTTTTTGCGCTTCACTCGCAGGAAAGTTCTACATAAAATCGAGCTCGCTTCGTTCGCTGAAAAGTTCATTGACACATAAATACAGGCTTACTTCACTTGTTGAAAGGTTCATTACTATGCAAGAATAGGCTCACTTCTCTCGCTGAAAGGTTCATTTGTTGCGTTAGCATAGGCTCGCTTCACTCACAAAAATCTAATTGCTACGTAAAGCCTTAATTTTAGAAGCCTCTCCTCTGTCGGGTCACAAAAAAAAAAAATCCACGTTAATACAATAATACAACACTCCTTTCAGATTATTTTAATACTTGTTTATGGAAAGCAAAATTAGAAGACCTAAACTACTTATGTTAAAACTTTCAGAGATCTAGGTCTATTAAAAGTGTTTTTTTGAGAAAACATTAATTTAAAAAATTTATTAAAAAATAAATTAAAATTAGAAAAAAAGTACCTGCGTTGAAAACTTCAGAACTGAAGCCCAATCAGAAATCATTTTGCAAAATATATGTTAATTAATTAAAAAAAATTAATTACAAAAACAAATAAAATTTTAAAATTCTGTTTTTCTTAAGTCTAATTAGAAGGCCACAACTACTTGTGTTGAAAATTTCAGAGCTGTAGCCCTAGAAGAAATCATTTTGTAAAATATATGTTAATTAATTAAAAAAGAACTAAATAAAAATTTAAAATTCCGTTTTTCAAAAGTCCAATTAGAAGGCCAAAAGTACTTACGTTTAAAATTTCCGAGTTGTAGCCCTATTAGAAATCGTTTTGTAAAATATTTATTAATTAATTAAAAAATAATTAATTAAAATAGAACTAAATAAAAATTTAACATTCTTTTATTCAAAAGTCCAATTAGAAGGCTAAAACTACTTATGTTTCAAATTTCAAAGCTGTAGCCCTATTAGAAATCGTTTTATAAAATATTTATCAATTAATTAAAAAAAATTAATAAAAAAAAAAACTAAATACCAATTTAAAATTCTGTTCTTTAAAATACCAATTAGAAGGCCAAAACTACTTATGTTGAAAATTTCAGAACTGCAATCCTATTAGAAATCGTTTTGTAAAAAAAATTGTTAATTAGAAAAATTAAAAAATAACAAATAAAAATTTTAACCTTCTGTTTTTCAAAAGTCCAATTAGTAGGCTAAAACTACATATGTTGAAAATTTCAGAGCTATATCTCTGTTTGAAGTCACTTAGCAAAAAAAATTAATTAAAAGAGAACAAATTAAAATTTTAACGTTCTGTTTGTGATGTATACAATTAGAAGGCCAAAACTACTTATGCTGAAAATTTCAGAGCACTACTTCAATTTTAAGTAGGTTTCTATAGATCCACAGAGCCACAGACAGACAGGCACACAGCTAGTTTTATTATTATAGATACTATTCGAAAAAATTTGCAAAACGTGTTTAGTACTTTATACTTAATAAATGGCAACTATCAAAAATATTAGCCAAATTATTATTAACACACTGCTACTTAATAATATTGTGTTGAAGCCACTGATTGTGAAATACGAGGATAACAATTTTAGAGAGAAAGTATTCAAAAATTCTGTTTTAAAAATTAAGGAAAAAAATAAAGATTAAACCGAAAAGATTTATTTTCACAAATATTGGACATTAACAGAAAATATACAATGGGTTACTATGTGAGAAATTTACATCCCATTTTATCCGAGTAGCCAGTCAACACAAAAAGTCATTGTGGTTCTCCAGGATTATGAAGATCCTCTATAGTCACAACAGCAAGAACTTCAAAAGTAAGAATGGATTTTTTTTTTTGTGTGTGCTCTCAGCGACCTATACTTGTGCTTAATAATAGCTAATCAGGTTAGGACCTACACCTTAGCGTTGATTCCGAACCACAACAAACATCCATGCCTAACACGGGATTCAAATCCGGCACCTCTTTGACATGCGAAGCCAGAGCACTAACCGCTCAGCCATCAGGTGAGCGCAAAGTAAGAATATGATTCTTGTGACTTCCTCGTCTGACTATATTGACAGCATATATTACACTAGGACAACCTTCTTCCTCTCATAAAGCATAGTTTAATGATAAGTAATATTTTGGACACTTAGTGCATAAAATACCAATCGTTGGTCTCTTCTGTAAGGATCTCGGGCTGTTGCTGAACGATTTTCGTTTTGCTTAACAATCAAAACTATCAAACTACCACAACTGAATGAGTTTTGAAAATAAAGGATGGAAAACTTATGGCAAACTCCATTGCGATTTGAGTCGACCAAATGGTATAGTGGTTAGCGTGCTAGCTTCTAGTCCGCGAGGTTGCGGGTTCGAGTCCCGTGTTGGCATGGGTGTTTGTAAATGTATGTTGGCTTGTCTAATGATGAATGTTTCGGCGCATTATAGCCCTCGTGTTGCTGACGGCGCCAGATAATCTGAATACAACCAACCAACCGCGAGGTTGCGGGTTCGAGTCCCGAGTAAGGCATGGGTGTTTGTAAACGTATGTTGGTTTGTCTAATGACGAATGTTTCGGCGCATTATAGCCCTCGTGTTGCTGACTGTGCCCAGATAATCTGAATACAACCAACCATTGTGATTTGATTGTATCCGGGCCGAGATAACTTAAAACTAGAATAAAACGAGAGAAGTTTAACGTGCTGAATACATCTCCCGAGCTTGGATTTCAATACCTTTAAAATGCCAGTGTATACATTGGGTTTTGAGGATTTTCAGAAAATAAAATAAATAATAAAATAAAATTTACGAAATGTTCAAATATAAAAACGCATTTGTCGAGGCAATTTCGTAGATTTTTCATTTGCCTCGTAAGTTAACTTAAAAGCTTTTGCAAAATAAACCCTTTTAAGTAAATAAAATGTTTATTTTCAAAGGATATTGAATCGATGTTTAGTACACAAACATATCATAGAGTTGACGTCTCTTTATTTTTCATGACAGGTAATCCATAGGTATAATGGCTGCTTTTTTGCGTACTTTTATAATATGGAAATCGGTCTCGAGACAGGAGAAACTATGAGAAAGCCATCAACAGAGCAAATTGAAGGAGACGAATCAAGTCAAGCCATTGATAGAAATTCTGTGTAAAAATATACAAAATAATGTAATCTCTCTATATATAAGGCAAAGCCTTCACTCACTCATCACTAATTCTCCCACTTTCCACATGGTTACAACTCTGAAAATTGGTACAAATATCAAGAATGGTAAACATAGAAAAAAAAAAGCTATTCTTATCGCGATTAACTCGATTTAAGGGGTCGAAAGGAGTTAGTTATACTTTCCAAACTAGGGATATTCGAATGTCTCACTTTCCATATGGTCATAACTCTGAAAATTAGTACAAATGTCAACAAAGACAAACATTGAAAAAGTAAGGTATTCCGATCTCGATTAACCAACTTAAAAGGTTCGAGAAGGGATTAAACGTTCCAAACGAGGGGTATTCTAATCTCACACTTCCAATGTAGTCACAACTCTGATATTTGATACAAATGTCAACATGACAAATTAAAGACAAACATGAAAAAAGTAAGCTAATCCGATCTCAATTAACCAACTTAAAAGGTTCAAGAAGGGATTAAACGTTCCAAACGAGGGGTATTCTAATCTCACACTTCCAATGTAGTCACAACTCTGATATTTGATACAAATGTCAACATGACAAATTAAAGACAAACATGAAAAAAGTAAGCTAATCCGATCTCAATTAACCAACTTTAAGGTGTCGAAAAGGGGTTAAAAGTTCCAAACGAGGGATATCCGAATGTCCTTTTTCCAATGTAGTCACAATTCTGATATTTGTTGCAAATGTTAAGAAGGGCAACTTTAGAAAAATAAGTTACTCTAATATCGATTAATGAATTTTTAAGGGATAAAATTCGATGCAACATTGAAACTATACGAGAAATATCTTAATGTCTCACTTCCAAAACAATTACAACTTTGAAAGATATAACAATCCCGATTAACTAATTAAAAAGTCAAAAGGGTGGTTAAACGCTCTAAACGAGGGATATTCAAATGTCCCATTTCCAAAATATTCCCAATTTGGAAAAATTTGGAAAAATGTCAGCAAGTGCAAGCATAGATAAAGTAAGGTATTCAAATTTTGATAAATCAATTTGTCGGGATCGAAACGGGATCAAACCTTCCTGAAGTGTAGAATACATGACTGTCTTTTGATTGCTAAAATGCACATGGTAACATTTCGTAGCCAAGCACGGGTATTCAATTAGTCTAGTATATTTCAATCTTCGTCAACTGCCAATGTTAAAGTGTAATTTTGTTAATGTCTGAAATTAATTCTCTGTTAACCCCTTGCGCTCGAAAGGAGCCTCTCAGGCGCCACATGATTAGACGCCGCAACTCAAGAGGACCACTAGATTTGATACGGAAATTTGATGCAAGGCCAATGACTGTATTTAGTTTTTTTGAAGCAGATCCGCAACCATAAACTGAACCAAAAATAGCACAAAAATGTCTCGAGTTGCTGGTCCCTCCGCGCAAAAAAGGCCTCGAGTGCAAAGGATTAACTGACGGGCTATCTCAAGATATTTACTAAATAAAAGTAGCTTTGGTAAAGCGCTTATTGAATGTGTATAAGACCCTCAGCATGCAGGGACGGAACTAGGTCACTTTTTACCCGGGGCAAGAATTCATTTTGGCGCCCCCACACAATAATTTTTTAGATTTGAAGCTAACTATATATACATGGAAAATTAACAAAGGTTTTTCCTTTGTAAAATTCTGTTTTGAAACAAACAATAAAAGAATTAATTAATTGAAATTTTAAATAAATACATTTGACAAGCCCTTATTAATGACCATTGTTCATTCTGCTTGCATAAAGATTTGCATGAAGACGAAAAAAAAAAAAGAGAAAAAAAAATGAATCAATACAAATAATGTCAGTTACAATGAAATAAAAGAACATAGTTGAATGATATGTAACACTTTTTAACACAAAATCTGGTTAACCTGGTTTCAAAACGTCTTAGATCATAAACAATTAAGCTGTTTTACATTTCAAAAAATATTTTCTTCTGTAAAATACTAATACAAAAATTTAAAAAGCTTCCGAATATTACCAGAACTCATTGAACACAAAAGCAAATTAATTTAATGACTTGTCTACAAAAATCATTGAATAGTTGGTAAACACATAAATGTTAATTTTAGAACAATTAATTTAAACTTATTGAAACTCATTTTAATAATAGAATGATTAATATATTACTTACTGTGCTATGTGTGAGTTCTCCATTTTCTTGGAGAATTTAAAATTCTCACCAATGCAATGGACAAAATTTGACGAACATGACATCTGTTTGGTGAAAAATAATGTCGTCAAAATGACAATATAACTCTGTGCAAATGCAATGGCACACGCCTAGAAATCCTTACAATTTGGCGGATTTTGTGGTCTCAACTTGGAAAATCCGCGTGATATCTTTACTTACGCTTTGGCGAAGCTTGCCTTCTTATAGCCATAAGTTCTTGGACATTTCAAAAGTTAATCGGCAAACACGCTGAAAATTTAGCAATCAACACAAATGCTCTACTCATTTGCTTATACTTTAGTGCTGCCAACAATTGCTCATTTGCTTATACTTTAGTGCTGCCAACAATTGCTTCACTATCCGTTCAGACATAATTAAATAATAGAACTATTTTTTGTGCAATTAAAGTGCAGTAAAATGTGTCTATTTTCTTCAGCAGTAAATAAAATACCAAGAGACACAAAATGCACTCCTTATTTGTTTCATAGTTGCGTGGCGCCTTTTTCTAGTAGCATGGAGACTGGATTATTTTTATTTTATTTATCACTTCCTGGAAAATACTTTCTTTTTCGTTATTTTTTATGAAAAATAAGGCCTTGAGATCTATTTTTAGAATTCATGCCTTGATGTTTTATTATTTTTTCATTATTTAGGAATAGATAAAATGTTACACTTAGGCACTTTTATGCTTCCGTTTTCTCTTTTTACGAAACATGTTTGAATGCTTGTAAATGATCAAAAAAGAAAAGTAGGAGTGTTAATAATTTAACCTATAAAAAACAAATTGTTTAATCAAATCCCTTATAAGAATTATCAATTTATTAACAATAAAAGTATTTTTTTTTAAATGATTTATTAAAATGCTTTCGAAACTCCGCGTCGATTAAAAAAAAAAAAAAAAAAAAAAAACTTAATATGGGATTTATGCCCGAACAATTATTTATCTTAATTGAAAAAATACTGGCAACAAGACTTCATCCAGTAATCAAATTATAACTGATTTAATTTATTCTGGAACGTGCCGTAAATGCGTGCTATCACGCAAGTCGATTTATTTTTTTATTTATTTTTATAATATTTTCGTTTGGCATCAGGTAAAAGTCTTAACCAGCAATGGGATTTTATTTGCTAGTGTTGTGATGACATTAGATGGTAAAATCGACCTTTTGGTGACAGTTACATCCCTAAAAATTTAATACAATGTATTGTCATGGGCTTTAAGCTAATTGGCCAAGTTTCAGGACGATAGGATGATGGGAAGGGGGTTAATTAAGCATCCGCAGATTTGTACGCCAGGCTCAAACGCACACTCAAACAAAAGTGAAGTTAATATAAGGGATTTAAAAATATATAGTAAAATATATTGTTGAAAATATATAGTCACATATTTAGTCAGTGCATTTAAATTGAGATTTGGATAGGATGTAATTTACTGTTTTCGTTTTTATTTTTAAAAAATCGATATGTTTTGCGATAAATAGGAATTCTTGTGCTGCAGGCATTCATCTTTCAACTTTTTATCGCATAATTTTTTTGCATTTCTTCACGTTTCAGAACATTCTGTATCAAAAAAGTGTTCTAGAAAAAAGTTTGTGGGTCCGTGTGTTGTCTGTGGTCAGCATTACTTTCAAACGGATTGACCTACTTTGGCCATTACACCTGGCGTTACGGTTTTTGTCAAAGTCGTGCTTGCGCAAAGGGTAGCTGTCATTTTTTACAGCCAAAATAATTGCTAAATTAAATGAAGGAAACAGTGGGAATTGAAAGTTGTTCAAAGTTCAACACCCCCAGTTTTTTTAAACTCAGCACGATTCAAAATGTGTAAAAATGAAAAAAAAATCTGTTTTTAGATGAAGAAATATTAAATTATTCTCTTAGAGAAAACGTTTCAATCGTTAATTATTTCAATTGTTAATTAACTTTTTGCTAATTAATTTTCATTAGGAATCGCAATGAACCTTTAAAGTTAACGATAATCAACCTTAAAAACAAAAGTAAACGATTTCTAAACAATTCAACATCTTGCAGCCCCCTGTAAAAATTCCTGCGGACGCCTAGAGAACAATAAATATATTTGGCAAGAGATATATCCCAAACGTAACCCCCGCGAGGTTGCGGGTTCGAGTCCCGTGTTGGCATGGGTGTTTGTAAATGTATGTTGGCTTGTCTAATGACGAATGTTTCGGCGCATTATAGCCCTCGTGTTGCTGACGGCGCCAGATAATCTGAAAACAACCAACCAACCCAAACGTAACCCTTGTCCTTAATACACATCTTCCAAAGTTTATTAGGTTACAATTTAAAAAAAATTCTTACCTTCATTGGTTTCAGTCTCGTGAACTAGCCAAGATGATAAAAGGTTGGGATATTCTTGCAGTTCTCTTCTTCTTCTTCTTATCAAGGCCTATGGGGACTAAGGCACCTCTGCTTAAGCATTTTGTACCAACCCCATATCCCGTACATATCGGTAGTGGGCAGTACTGCACAGGATGTAAGCGCACACTCGCAAGAGGGAGTGCACAAGTCTACCTATAGCCACCGAAGAGTTCATTTCTACCTCTTTCGGTAGCTACCCGATAGATGGCAGCACTACCTACCGTATGTGGAACTTCTTAATTTAGAGGCAGTACCAAGCAGAAGATTCCACCAGAAGACTTGGCTTTGCCACCCCCAGAGGTATTGATTTGTATGGGAACTTGGAGGACTTTGCGACCATGACTGATTTAACGTGCTCCAGTCACCATTAGCGAACACGGCGGTCTTTAGTCGGTCCCAGGCCCGAACTCGCAACCTCAGGGCTCGCAACCTTCTAGTTGCGAGAACGATACTCTCCCGACTGGGCTACGCGGCCCTTTATTCTTGCAGTTTCTTTTGCTTTTCTGCGATTCTGCGCCCCAGATAATTTCTTCGACATATTTCAATTTACGAAAATTTCAACAGCATTAAATTGTTGTAACGCTAAATTTTATATAACTACATTGCGACTATATTACCAATGCGATTTTAAATTAGCATTTCTGGCAGCCTGCAATGTAGCACAAACCTATTCTTCACCAGGGGTAGGGAGAATTCGATGTCATTCTTTTGTAAAAGGATAGATTATTACTTTCTTTGTACAGAAATGTATTATTTTTTTTTTCTAGTGGAGTTTTTCTTCTGTTGGATATCTTAAAGATCATCCAGAATTTTAGGAAAAAATGAAAATTTATTAATGAAAAATTATCCTTTTGTCCAAATATTAAACTTTATACAACAAATAGAGCTTTGTTGGCTTTTCGGCGTCCCCTCTGGTTAGCGCCCGGGGCAGCTGCCCCGCCTGCCCCCCCCCCCCCCTAGTACCGGCACTGTCAGCATGTGAAAATGAACTCGCACCTCAACGAGTTCAAACAATTACTTCATATTTAAGATGTTAGAAAAAGGAACAGGTACTCTTCCGTTAGACGGAAACCAGTTGGCGCAGTTGTCGTCAAGCCAAAATGTTTACATATTTAAATGATTTGTAAATGTATAGCCAAGCCTAAATATTTACTTGTGTAGCACTTGCGCCATAAAACCAACCTAAATATTTGCTGTCTGTTATAGGGTTGCTGTAGCAAGCCTATAATGGTTTGTTAAAGGAATTATAAATTATTTTAAGGTTATTAGTTTTAATAAGATATCACTGGAATTTGGCATTTTTTTTTTTTTTTTTTTTTTTTTTTTTTTATCTCGTACCCGTTAACGGAAGAGTACCGAAATGCATTTCCTGAAAATTAGTAACCACAGAAGTATTTTTTTCTCTTCCATGTGTTTGATATTTTCTACCGTTAAAATTCAGAAAATAATGTTTAATTAATATAATAATTATTAATTATTAGTTAATAATTATTTTTTCAAAAGTTTAATGGATATTTAGTGGGGGTGGGGGGAGGAAATACACAAAATGAAATTTGAAATGTTATTATTGATGACTTGTTTGGTTCTTAACTCTACGAAATAAAAGAAAGTAATTTATAACATAAATATATTGCATAAGATTTTACAAATTCAATATTTTAACAGCTCTTTGGGGGATGTTATATATTTTCTAGGGAGCCTGGTATTTTTAAGGGGATTCCATACCATGAACAGCTTTCTGTTTTGTTTTTACAATTGCAAAAATTTTTGTTATAGGTATGACTTTTTGAAAAACTAGCAAGAATTGTTTAGTTTAATTTTGTTCAACTCTTTAGTCCTATTTTAAATTTTAAAATGTTACTCCTTTTTTAAAAAAAAATTAAATAAGAGTGTGGAATATTGCACAACTTTCAAACTTAGTACTGGTCACTAGATTTCAATTTGTCATGGATTGGTGTAATGTACCGTTTAATTTTTATGTTTCCATTATTTTACAAATAATTACCAGTAATTATTATTACATTGAAAAAAAAAAAAAAAAAAAAAAAAACATAGCGAAGGAAACAGTAGTTGATGGGTGATGCTCAAGGGAAGAGAACTCTGTGGTACAGGCATTCGTTTTTCAACTTTTTAAGCCTCTATTGTATTTCTGCAGAAATTTTGGAGGTGGGGATGTTTAGAGCCCCTAAAATGGCATTACCACGGTGATTTTGATCAAAATTGTTTAAAAAAATCTGAAGAGGGGAAACAGTTCTGCAGTGATGAAAACCCTCTAAATGAAAAAAATCGGATGAAAAGTTTCGTTCTAAAATGAATAGTGTTTAAAAATGCTATTAAACGAAAAAAGTTATTGATAAATTTTAGTTTTTAACAGCTCCAAATATATTATTCTATAAAAAAACGAAACAAATTGTAAATTTAATGAGTTGGTTGTTTTCAGATTATCTTGCGCCGTCAGCAACACGAGAGCTATAATGCGCCGAAACATTCGTCATTTGACAAGCCAACATATATTTACAAATATCCATGCCTTACACGGGACTCGAACCCACAACCTCGTGGTCTAGAAGCTAGCAAGCCTAAATGTAATGAGCTACTCGTAAAACTGTACAAAATGTTCGATATCTGTACATTATTCGACCCACCCATACAAGTTGGAAGGCACTGAAAATTATTAAATAAATCGAAAGTTACCTTTCATGCAAACTTTCACGGCGATCCCTATCGTAAAAATATTTATTGCATGAACTGCATTTGGATTTGCAAATAAAAGTCATTTTTATACGAATCTTAAATTAACAAGACTTTAAAAATCCAGTTGCCCGACATTTTCTTAGTCGATATCTTTCCCGAACGAATCGTATATAAACACATGCTTAAACACACATGCACATCCACACTTGAAGTAAAATGAAAATAGCTTGTGATTCTGGAAATCAGCAATTCCAAGCAGCTCTGCTGAAGATAAAACATAAATCTGCTCAATAATAAAAGATGGATCCAAATCAGTACAATTGATTGGTTGGTTCGTTCACTCAATTGCCTATCTTTTTACACAGTGATGTTTAATCAGGCCGGTTGGTTGTATTCAGATTATCTGGCGCCGTCAGCAACACGAGGGCTATAATGCGCCGAAATATTCGTCATTAGACAAGCCAACATACATTTACAAACACCCATGCCTAGCACGGGACTCGAACCCGCAACCTCGCGGTCTAGAAGCTAGCACGCTAACCTTTTTACCGTTTGGTCAGCTTTAATCAGGCCGGAACCTACATCTTAGAGTGGATACCGAACCACAACGAACATCCCTGCCTAACACTGGATTCGAACCTGCCAATTTTGCTATGCAAGGCCAGAGCGCTAATTTCACAGCCATCAGGAGGGCATCAGTAGAATTATAGGCAACGAGAAAATTAAATTGGTTGGCACTATGTTAAGAATAGAAAAAAAGTAGCAATAGAAAATTAAGGACCTACGGTACAAAATAAGGATTTAAGGGCCAATAAAAAATAAGTAGTTTTTGAGGACTTTTAAAAATCGTACAAGCCCTGTAAAGCATAACCATGTAGAAGTGTCTTCATCGTGGGTTTAATCTTTTGTGATCCTAACTGTAATAGATCCTAACATTCCATTATAAATTACCTCAACCTGTTTCAGAGAGTTGGTTTTCTCTCAGGTGCTAGTTCACAAAGTCCTCTCTTTCCACTCCCAGCCGGGAGTTCAACCAACCAGCCAATTTGTAACAGTTACCTGATAGTTATTCCGCTGGCTGCTGTGTATGTGTTTACCCCGTCCAATATTCTGTTATTAAAGATGTTCGTTTTCAGCTAACTCCTCAGTTTATGTGTCGAAATACAGTTCATCACTACACAACCAAATAAATACATTCTTTGCTTTCAAACACAACAGCCGGAAGTTTGGTATTAGAAAATGGCGATTGATTTTCACCAGTCTTGTCTGGTTGAAAATCAACCGACAGTTGTTAGACTGGTGTACCAAAGTATCATCCTTAAACTTTCTATACCTAAAGACTAACTTTTCAACGTGGTGTTAGGAGTCAAATTGGTTAATCAAGTCGAGTTTGTGAGAAGAGTGTAGTAAAACCTGTGGTAATAAATTGAAATTGAACGTCCGTCTTTCTCTACCTTAGTCCCTAAAAGCTTCATTCTACTATATTTACCGAAATCCTGTTTAAAAATATGATTTTTTTGCCAGATACAAAATAATAATACATTTAACTATACAATAAGTAATGTAAAAATACTAAAAAAAATTATGTATTTCTGTTTTACTTTTAACAGATGGTGTTCACGTATTACCAGCTCCAACTCGTGTTACTCAACTCCACTTGATATGGTTTTTGACTTGGCGCTGTCGTTCTATGAATTTTTAGACGGGTTACGAAACTTCATGTAAATATCAGCAAATAAAGTGTTTTCTCAATATTAAATCCATAGTATTTAATCGAATCTTTCAACAGATGGTGTCAGTGAAGTGTAGATATTAATAAAAAAATTAATCACTGATGTGAACATTATTATCATTCATGAAAAAGGACTCAAAAAGTCTTAAGATCTATGCTAATAGAAAAGATAAAAAGTAATTGGAAGGCAAATCGCAAAAACCTTATTTTAAGTACAATGTTCCCAACCATTCATGATTATTATTGCTTAAACGTACAGGGTGGCTACAGAATTTGAGAAACAAAATTTCCTGACATTTCCCTGATTTCCAGAAGATTTCTTCAAAAATTCTCTGATGTGCGCTATAATTCAAAAAACAAAATAACGGAGAATTTAAAAATACAAAAATTTAATAAGTAAATTTAATTCTAAATAGTCAAAGTATAACTGCGCCATCAGACGAAACGGTCGTTTCGCCGCCAACCTTAAAAAGGCAGAAACGACAGTAAGTATCTATTCTCTGCACAACTTCCAGCGAAAAAGCCGAAATTGACTATTTTCTAGCGCGCTTACGAAACTTCACATAATTATACAAAAAATACCATACATTCGTCTCGGTGATATCTTTCAAAGAAAAAAAAATTGAGTACCTAGGATAAAAGACAACGAAGAAAAAAAAAATTGAAATTTCCAAAAAAAAATATAAAAAAAACGAGTTCTAGCCCGATTTCGATGTAAATAAGCTACAGATCTTCAAACGGATTGAATTATAGGATGCGGAATGTTTCAACTTAAAATCCTACGCTGGTTTGAACTTCATTAAATAATTCTTTCTATTTTTAATTAATTTAAAACCATATTTTTTCATTTCATAATTTTGGCGACAAATAAAGGCAATCAGCTTGTAATTGAAGTTTAAATATATATGCCAAAAGTTGCCAAACAGGTTTGCTATCATTTCGAAGTTAGTTTTTCCGACATGTTAGGCTTAAGTGCGAATGAACGTAACGTTAAAACATAGGCAGAACGAATTGGACTATAATTATATGGCTTATAGCATCTTTAAAATTGAAATAATTTAATTTTTGAAGAGACAGAATTAAAGAGAAATATTTGTTCTTTAAGTTGCATGTGTTATTTGAACTGTATGACAATTTAGAGAGAGTTAACTTTCAAAAACATTTTAATTTCGGGAAATCTCCATTGAAAAATGAAAGCAATCACATTTTCTTGCAAGATATTATGGGCTGAATACAAAGTATAAATGCGGAGGTTATGCGAGCTGACGTCACAGTCAATTGATTACAGAGGATTAAATGAACCACGCATTGCGATTGGCTAATGGAATTTGCAAAAATGTCATTCGTTTTTAAAGATGTGTTGATTTTTACTTTCCGTTGTAAAATGAAATTGTAGAATCATATATCATCAAAATTGTAATTTCATAGTGAATTTTAAAATTATTGTTAAGAAAATATTTTAAATTTTGTCAAATATCAATGGGTTATTATGTGAACCATAATAATGCTTGGTATAAAAAAAAAATTTAAACTGCAATATTTATTAGACTGTAAAAAACTTGTAATATTTATTTGTGACAATTTATTAGAATAAACTTTCAATGGGATGAACGCTCTGGCCTTGTAAGTTAAAGGTGCCGGATTTGATTCCTGGGTTAGGTGTGGATGTTCGTTGTGATTCGGAATCCACGTTAAGCTGTGGGTCCCGGACTGAATAGTTATTATTATGCACTAAAATAGGTCGTTGTGCGTACAAACTAACCAATCGAGCTGAAACTTGGCAGACAGGCTCTTTGTTGATGGCAACGTATTTCTTTAAGTTTTGGGAGTTGAGTTGCAATACACAAGTTTCTATTACTCGTTCGTGGTAGAATTTGATGGTTACTGTCGTCCGCATTCAACCAATTTGTCAATTTTCAAGTAGATTTTGGCATGCAAGATATCATTGAACTCAACTTGAAGAATTATGAATATTCATGGTACCAGGTGTACCATAGGTGGTACTACTTCTGGTTTATCAATTTTGAAGATAAATATGGCATGTTGGGTGTTGTTGGGCTTGTCTTAAAAAATTATGAATGTTTAAGGTACCATAGGTAGTACCATTTTCGGTTTATCAATTTTCAAGATAAATATGCCATGTTGGACTTTTGTTTTGACGAATTATGAATGTTTAAAGTACCAGGTATGCTATGGGTCCACCACTTCCGATTTATCAATTTTGAAGATAATTATTGCATGTAAGGTATCGTCGAACTCAGTTAAAAGAATTAAGAATATTCCTGGTACCTGGTGTACCATAGGTGATAAATAGAAAAACGATGAAACGGACAAATTCAAAAAATAGAAGTCGTCAGTGTTTAAAAAAAAGTTATGATATCCCCCAAAAAAACACTTTTGAAAAGTAGAAGAACCACCAACCTCAAAAACACAAAAAACTTTCTTGCAATAAAAAAATCATAAACATGATGAAAATTTTCAGCCACAAACACAGTGATATAAAAAATGGCCAACCTCTGATTACAACTCTCGGTTGTGACTCGCTTAAGAATATATACTTACTTAGTTTATTTTTAAAATTTAAGTTCCGCTCCCATAAAAATTTACGCTGCTTGAGGTTGGCGCCCGTCTTAATTACTAACCTTTAAAACACCCCACACAATGAAAACTTTCCAAAATGTATGTATCAACCAAACAAAAGCTTACCACAAACACTTTCAGTTTCCTACTTAAAAAATTCTTAATAAAGATTCAAATGCAAGCGTTTGAGCACAGTTTCTCTTTACTATTTTGAAAATTACATGAACATGAAGATTTACACCACTTTGTATTACCTACCCATCCAAATGAAATCTTAAACTCGAATATTCGTGCACACAGCCATAAATTAGTTTAAACGCAACCATTGTTAATATTCCTATGACGGGCGCCAACCTCAAGCAGCGTAAATTTTTACGGGAGCGGAACTTAAATTTTAAAAATTAACTAAGTAAGCATATATTCTTAAGCGAGTCTCAACCGAGAGTTGTAATCAGAGGTTGGCCATTTTTTATATCAGTGTTTGTGGCTGAAAATTTTCATCATGTTTATGATTTTTTTATTGCAAGAAAGTTTTTTGTGTTTTTGAGGTTGGTGGTTCTTCTACTTTTCAAAAGTGTTTTTTTTGTTGGTAATAAATTTACGCTAAAAATCAAAACAAGCATCTTTAGAGCTAGAGCATGAAAAAGAATGGAAAACATTAATTTAAAAATACAAAATTCACCAACTACAGCCATACTTGCTAACTTCAAGGTAAAAGCAAAACCAGTACAATACTTTTCTTTTTAATTTCAAAAATAACACAAATAAAACCTATTATTTTCTTCAGTATATGTCACATGCTGTTTCTTGTTCATAGCATAAATTTAAAACACTGTCCTAAATATTTACTGGACTTGGGCATGCATGAGCATAAAACTTAAATAATCAGCATTTTGCTACTTTGTCACAAATTTCACTAGGTACATATCTTTCATGAAAAATTATGTCTTTCGAAGTCGACTAAAGATACACAACATATAATGTACGAAAGTAAAGGCCTGAAATTAACAGCTTCTTATAAAATTAATTACTCATAGATGTATAGAAATAAAATTTAGTACAATAAAAATATTATCTGAAACCGCAAAAGTACATATTAAATGAAGCAAAAAATCGTTTTCTTAAAACACGACTAACACAGATTTCATACTTTTTAAGCAGAAAAAAAAAAGGGGGGGGGGGGGGGAAATGCAACGATTTTTTTTTTTTTAATTTTACTGCCCTTACTTGGATGCAGTAGTGCATTCAGATATTTTTTTGGAGAAGGATGTTTCAATTCTTTATTTGATTTATATTAAATATATAAATCAAAAACACACACTTTCCGTTAATTGTGTTTAGTAATAAAATGTCAAATTGAAAGTAAAAAAAAAAAATCAAGTACAAGATCAAAACTTTCTCAGTTATGGATGCCTATAGATATGTTGTACATCTGTAACACGGCACTGTAAGGGTTAATAAAAACGAAAAAATATGATGGATGATGCAAATAAAATAAGGGTTCTAAAATATTTTGTTGACAAAAAACGCAATGCAAGAAGAAAAATAATCATTTCTCTAAAGGATGCAATCAGATTGAGGATGTTCTTTTAACAATAAGGCTACAAGCAGCCATGTTTCTAAGCTATATGATAACTAAAAAGCGTACAGAAATAATACGTAAATAATTAGCGTTTCAATATATTGTGTTGACAAAAAACGCAAGACAGGAACAAAAATAAATCATGTCTGTAAAGGATGCAGTCAGATTGAAGTTTGAAGATTTTTTTCACAATAAGGCGCCAGAGGGAGACAGCGCTGCTGAGTTATAGGATCATCAAAAATCTAATAGAAATAATATGTAAATAATTGTTCCAAGCATAATAATGATCCAAGATAATAATAATAATAAAAAATTAAAAAAACAAAACAGAAAAAGCGGAACATCAACAGGCGGTAGGCGTGATATCGATGGTTGTGCTTATGGTTGCTGAGAGTAGAAAAAGTTCGGAATCGTTATTCTTCCAAATCGGCCAAGCAGGCATATATTGAGGGCTCTTTAGAGGGACTTAAAAAAGTACATAAAAAAACCCTGTATTCAACGCGATGATGTTACAGCCTTTACTTCACGTGACCGGGACATGCGAGAAGGGAAACTCTAAAATTTCAAAATCCCGTTTAAAGGGTAATTTTACGATATTCCCTGAATTTTCCAGAAGAATGAAATTCCCTGAATTCTAGGTTCTGCAGCTATCCTGACATAGTTTGGAAAAATAGTCCCATATAAACGGCTGTTGCCTTGTAAGCTCATCATCTGGATAAGAGAAAAATACGAAGCCATCTTTAACTTGCTAATCTTAAGGTATAGGGACACAGAAATTAGTTCTATTAGGTATTTGTATTCTCCTTCACACAACCATTAAACTAGGAGTCATAAGAGCAATAAGAAAATATAAAAATTAAAAACATAATTTAAATTTTTTTGTTAATAATTAAGAATGTAATACTTCCTACCTTCAAACAACTTCATAAAAAAAATTCTATTAATGGCGTATATTGTTGAACTCTCTTGAGAGCAAGAGATTTTGCATTTTGTTACAGTAACCCCTTATTGTATCGCACATTTGGATATATATTGCGCTTTTGTAATGTCCCCCCTTTTTTTCTGATTTTACATTTTAACATATTGCTCATATATTGCGCATTTTGCTTGTCTTCCGACAAATGAGATACATCGAAGGGCTACTGGATTATGATCCAGAAAATGCAGAGAAATAAAAGATTTTGAACAGACTTGTTTAAACTACCAATTATATTTGTCATTAAAAGTGAATTCCCATTAGCTCAAAAAAGGAAGTAAATCAACACTTGATGCCACAAATTTGAAGAGCAAACAGATCTTGCATAGTTTATCTTCATTTCATATAGTTATGGTATATATGTTTTATGCAATGATTGAACAAAAACAATAATCCAGAAGAGTGTTATTAGAAAATGCAGCTAAATATCTTCTCTTCAACTTTTCTTCTAACCCAGTTACCCATGTCCAATACACATTTCTATAGAGTTGAACAAGATTCTTCTCAAAAGGGTATTGTTTGCTTTACCTTAACCTTTTCCTGTGTGGAAATTTGGTTACATTCTAATCAAACCTAATCTCCAACAAAATTTCAATCTTGCTTACAATAGTGTAAAAAAAAAAAAAAAACTGGAGGAAGCAGCTAAAAATAGAACTCTAAAACACTCTGAAATATATAAAAATCAAATTAATCTAAAAGTCAGAAAGCTCTTGGTGATGATTGATAACTTGTCTGATTAATTATTTGGAAGTAAAGAACTTTATTATTTTAGATGACAATTTGATCTGTATTGGAAGTTGTAAAGAGATATTGTACTGAACCAAAGTAGATGGGCTTGATTCCTTAGGATTGGCTTTTTTTATTAATTATAATATAAATCTCAATACTGTACTTGAAATTTAAGAACTGTGTAATGCAATTCACTCGGGCTAGAAAAATAAACCAGCAAATGTTTAGAAATTAGATTGCTTGAACATAAAATATTACAAACAAAAGAATTAAACCTTTTTTTACAATTTATTTTATATTTTTAAAAAATAATTGCAAATGTATGATTGTGAGATACAGCCACATCAAAATTGCACACATTTTCCTTAAACTAGTCAGTAACACTAAATCGAATGAAAACAAAGATTACATCAAACAAAAATCAGAAAGTACTAACATTTCTTTCTAATAGTTTTTACTATAAATTATTACTAATTAAGAATGGTAAATGTAAAGGTCAAAGCATTTTGAATACAACACTTTCAATAAAATGGTCAATATATAATGAGATTAAACATACTACTTTATTTTATTATAATTTTTTACTATAACAATAATAACCCTGATTATTTGTTAAACATAATTTAAGTGGCATATAAAAAAATTTTCATCCTTTCAGAGTATATTTAAATAAATATGATTGTAATAAATATCGCAGTATCAGGCAAAATAAGTCAACATTTTAATGCAATGATCTATTAATTTAATTATATATTAAAGTAATAATTGAATAATGGCTATTCACAAGAATAAAATGAAATATACATGATTATCTACCTGAACAGGTTTAAAATGCTAGTTGAAATATTAGTCTACAAATGCAATAATAAAATTTTGTTGATTAGAATGTCAAACAAAACAGGAAATCCACATATTTTGTTAATTTATTACTTAATGGAACTATTATGCATGAATGAAAAAAATTGTGTTTTCATACAAAGTTTCAAACTGAAACCTATACTTGTGAAATATTGGCAATAGTTTTGTTAAAACCAACAAACACACAATAGGCAGCCTCTTGTCATTCTAAGAACAAGTTAAAACTGGCATTTTTCAATTTGAAATTATGGGTACATTTCTAACTATGAAATTTCGCAAGTAGCACCAACTGCTTCTAATGCTTCTTTCAATTTTTCAGCTTCATCTTTAGCTATATCACCTTTGACAACTTGAGGAGCACTTTCAACAAATTTCTTTGCCTGAAATTGAGTAAAATTAGATTACCTTACAATACATAGAAAACCAATGTAAAAGAACTAAAGAAGGAAAAAAAAACTTCGAAACTTACTGATTCTCTACTAACTTAATTAGTTTTATAAAGAAAATACACTTCACAAAATAAATATGATCTATATAATATCTGCAAATATTAAATACACTTCACCAGCCACCTCTAAACAATGATAACCAACAAAGGACAGCCACTATGAAACCGAACATGTTCCATAGAATTTATATTAGCAATATCATCATGAATTTTATTTCACCCGTTACCCGAGTTAAAATTTCACACTATTTCCCCTAGAAGTTATAATTCCAGCCGACTATTAATAAGAAATATGCCCCTCCTTCGATTACTTCCCAGTGTTTATGAAGGGACTGGTCTAAGAATTGTCCACCAAAAACTTGTTCTAACCAGTTTTAAACATGAAAGCCTCGCAGTGGATTTTGAAATTTAAAAAGTAGGATATTTTTGCTGTAAAGTAGGAATTGTTTTCCTTAAAGTAGGAAACAAACAAAAACGTCTATTTCAAATGCATACTAATTTGACGACAATATTTTAATTTTAAAATGAACATTCTAGAGATCAAGGGAAATGCACATTAAATATAATATTTAAAAAAGAATGAAATGCAAATCTCTTACCAAAAGCGCTGGTTCAGTACCAGTTGGATAGATTATACTAGTTAAACATAATATTAAGTTTAAAAATAAAAAACAGACATGGATAATTTCTGAAGGAACATTTAACGCAAAGCAAACTATTAGTAATCATACAATAAAAATGTTATTTTCACTTCTTTTGTTTTTTACTTTGACTAAAGCAAAAAAAAGTCTAACACTGTTCTTTTAGTCTTTTCAATTTCCTTTTACTCATTTCTGATTTGGTCTAAATGTGAACTCCCATCCTGAACTCTTTTGCAAGCAACTTCCAGCATTGTTTGTCCAATTTTCACACCCTTTAAATCCTGATTTTTTAGTGCATTTTTACTTTCAATTACCCATATGTAATACATAGGGTAATTAAAATGTAAGATTCAGTCAAAAAAAAAAATTGATTTTTTTGTATTTCTGCATGTTTTGGAACATCCTGATATCAACAAAGTGACCTAGAAAAAATGTCTGTCTGTAAGTGGTCAGCGTAACTCCCAAATAAATTGACCAATGATGTTAAAATTTGGTGAGAAGGTTGGTGATGGCCCAAGGAACTTCCAACAAGGTTTCCGTTAAAATCGTGCAAGTGCATAAGGTAGCTCCCATTGAAAAAATGTTTTTCAACGATTGCTAAAAAACGGCTGTAACGATTTCGATAAAAATTGCTGTGCTAATGCCTCTTAAGGTGCGATAAACATTCTCTCCTCAGAAATTCCCGTAAAAATGCTTCAATGGAGTAAAAAGTGGAAAAACGAATGCCTTTAACACAGAGTTCTCCTTGCTTGAACATAGCTTATGAATGATTTTTTTTTTCTGCTCTACTCAGTTCCACTTACAACAAAGGATAATATAAGAATTATTAAAAAGTATAACGCCAAAATTTCCATTATTTCTCAACAAATGATGGAAATATAAAAACGGTAAATGACACAAATCCATATCAGTAATATACATACATGTGATTAGTCAAGCAAAAAATTAGCTGAAATGTTTTTCGTCATTTTACAGCATAATACACAAAAACATATAGCGCACAAAATTCAATAAAAATTTTAGTTAAATTTTGGATACAAGATTGATTTCAATTATCAACTCTACAACAACCACGTCTCATTGTGATTGACACGCACACAATAATTAAATAAAGACAACTGTATTCATGTATTAATCATAACTGAAAAATTTAACTTGACTTAAATGTTTTTGTACACATTCAGAAATTATAATACAGGGTGTCCAGCAAAATTTCTAATAAAAATTCAAACATCATCAAAAAACGTTCAAGGACCCCTCTTGCGACCAATTATCACCATATTTTCCAAAGTATACCCCACTTAATAGTGTGCTGAACTAATTTTAGAAATTAGAAAAATTGTATGAAAATAAGAAATGGCTTATCAGAAAAGAATTGGGTTGTTATATTGAAAATAGGAAGAGAGGATTTTTTAAAGGCTCTTACTTGAGACTGAGAGAAAAAAAAGATACAAGATAGTTTACCAAGTCATAAATATGACGGTCTAAATCTAAGCAGACAAAAAACACAGGGAATGTTACTAGGTGTACACTTTAATAGTTTGTGCTAAACATCAGCCGCATTGGAATAAACAGCTTTATTTTAAGTATAAGATTCGAATGTGGTAGGATAGTTTGAAACTTAGGATTTTTTTTTTTTATCAGGCAAACATTTCTCTGTAATTTGGCAACTTTTATAGTTCTTTCTTTCAGTTTTCTTTGGCACTAGCTTTTTCTTTGAAAACAATTGCTTATCACTAACATTTCTGTTGATAAGTACTAAGGGAGGGAGATTCTACATGTAACTGACCATAACACAGTACCCAAGCAAAAAAACTTCAAATTTCCACAGTTGAAAAAGCCAATTTTAAACAATTATATAAAAAAAATGCTTTAACTTTTTAACAATTATTAATGGCTCTAGTTAAAATATAATTTTTTTTTTTTTTTTTTTTTTTTTTTTAATGATAAAATACATTATTTTATATATTATAGCAGTTAAAATTGCAATATTAAATAAGAATATACAGTAAAATTGGACAATTGAGTCGAATTTTTTGCACAAAATTAAATTAAAATCTTAGTAATTCTGTATATATTCAAATCAAAAGGCAAAACTGATCTTCACACAAACACTAATCACAGGCATAGCGGCTATCACATCACCGGAAACCTAGGCGAATGACACCTAAAGAGCGCCGCAAATTTCGCAATATCTACTATTAAAACGGCTTAAGCCCCTAGTTGAAAATTACCATTACTCCAAAGTAAATATCGGCGATAGCGGCCACCGTATCGGCGAAAATCCGAGTAAATACATTAAAGCAACAATCGGAAAAAATGAACACCACAACAACGTAAATTTCGACGATATTGCCCGCCGTAGCTGCGCAACGCTCAGCGAAACTTAGTGCCATACACCAACGTAAATAATGGCGATAGAGATTGGTAATATGTAGAAAAATTGGCCATTACATCGGAGGTTTGAGGAAGTCTGAACGCACATAAGATCCATGGCTGTTAGATTTGCCAGCAAGCTCAATAAGATTGTAATATAGATTAGTATCGATCTCAAGAATAATCGAAATTTTAATAAGAAAAGAGCGGAAATCCGTATTTCAGACAAAATTTATCATTATGCAACAACGTAATTCTCAGCGATAGCGTCCGCCATAATCACGGGAAAACGGCCATTTCATCACCGTAACGTTCAGCAAAATTTCCATCGCATATCAACGTAAATAATGCAGATAGAAGCTATGATATTAAAGAAAAATTCTGAGGAAAAGTATTCATTCCATCGGTGGTTTGGCGGAGTTTAAACGTGTGCAGATTTCGTGTTAGTCAGGGAATTCCACCGATCTCCGGCATGTTCGAAATTTCGGTCAAAAATCTTCGAATAGAACCATGTTTAAAGAGAACATTTCTGAGGGAAGGAGAAACTACTTTCGATCCCCGAGATCAATGGGAAAATTGTGGAAAAAAAAACGATATAAGACGACCTTTTCCGATACTGAAGAGGAGTGTCAAATTTCTTAATTCAACCGGAAATTCCAACATTAATACGAATTTCAAGCATAATCCACGATTTTCCCGAGATGCAAAAAATTCAAGTATATTTCCCAACTACTGGACACCCTGTAATAATAGTTGAATACAGAAAAAGTCCGATTACCTGGCATTCAAGATTCAATCCACTGAAATTTTTTTTAAATCAAATTGGTAAGAATACCTTTCTTTGCAAAAAAAAAAAAATCACGGCGGTAAATTGCCAAATTTTATACATTTTTTAATTTAGTTTGAGATTTTGAATTTGAATAGGATTTTTATTAGAAACATTTTAAGGGAATGAAGGACGAAAGCAGACTTTTCAATACTATTTCCGAAAAAAAATTGAATACATCTATTTTCAAAATTGAAACAAGTTTTTTAGTGGATGATGGATAATTTTGATGCAATTCGCGGATTTCCCCAAATTTGCGGAAGAATCATATGTATGAAGACCACGTGACAAAAGCAACAGCATCGAAAACCGGTTTAACTATTCTTTAACCAAGTTAGTTCAGACTAAAACAAGTCCTGAACTATAGTGGAAAAAGGACAGTGGGAAAAGAGCGCACTGGGCATTCTTTTTATGAAAAAAGGAAATCGATCGAATGGCCTTGATACGTCAGTTGAAATAATAAAACATTTTAGGGAATGAAGGAAAAGGCTGACTTTTCAAAACGATTTCTGAATATTTTTTTTAAAACTTACCTAATCTAATTTCAAAATTTTAGCGGATAACGGGATTTTCAGCCGATGATGAATTCGCGGATTTCCGCTAATTCACGTAAAAAAATTCGCGGATTTCCGCTAATTCGCGGAAGAATCACATGTATGAATATAGTGTAATTGAAAGCTGTGCCATGTACCACACCCCTAGTAATTCGCTTCATCAACTAATGTTTTGTAAGTGTCCATCTTAATTGTTGCTTTCATTTCTACTTTTTCTAATGAGCTTTCTTTACGAATTGCTTCCTTAGCAGTTAATGTTTTTTTCTCCATATCTGCCTTCTTTCTTTCAAGCTCTTTCTTGTCTTCTCCCTTTTGTTCTTTTTCTTGTTTTAATTCAGCTGCAATCCTCTCATCTTCTTCGATTCTTTCCATATGACTTATATGCTGTTGCACCCTTTTTATAAATTCTCTAGGAATACGGACTACATTACACTTGTTGTATACCGTAAATCCATCTTTTGTTGTTTGTAGTGCACTTATTGAAGCTTGAATAAGACCCGTTCTGGAGTCTGTCAAGAAGTTTGATGTTTGGGAAAACCCTCGTTCCACATCTACATTTCCATATGGAAGCACGAGGATTACCTTAACCAATCTTGTAAGTTCTGTATATTTTTCCTCTCCTAGATCATTCCTAAGAGAGAAGATGTTGTTAAAGAAGTAATCGATGCATCGAGGAAATAGTTCATCGTCAATTTCGAACGTGTAGCAGTCTTTTGGAATGTTCTCGCATTACAAAACCCTCCACTCATCACCTATTAAGTCAACATTTAACGGAGGGCTTAGGTGAACATTGGATGAAATATTTTTAACTGCTTTTAAAGACCGGGACTTGGATATATTTTCTGGCTTCAGACACCTTGCTTCTTTTACCACAATATTAAGTGAAATCGTTTTCTCTAGTAATTCTTGGGTTACATTTTTGAGACATCTTCCCATTAATACTATCAACTCTTTTTGACGAGTTTCCTTAACCTTTGTCAAATACTTTTGAGATTGAACACCAATTTCAAGTTCATCATCATCAAGTTCAAAGTCTATTGCCGGAAACTTTAACAGCTGCAGTTCTTGTAGACTAATTTTTTTCAAATTTCATTATCTTTAAGAAACGGCCATAAAACTTTCTTACTAAGGAATCCATCCTTTCATGCACAAGATGTATCAAAGGTTCTTCTCATTAAAAAAGAGCCAAGAAAGGTTGCAGGGTATTTGCCAAAGAGAGAAGGAAGTATACTTTCACCCAAGTAGTATTGGGCCTTTTCTCAGACATATCACAATCCTCAAATAACGAGCGTTTTCAGAAATCATTAGGTCTCTTTTGGGCAACCTTTTAAAAAAATATTCAGAAACCACAGGCCATTGGCTGAGAAGCCTATCTAACACACGACCAAGAGTCAGCCACCTACTTTCAACAAACTTTAATAGCTTAAGATTCTTGAATCAAGTTCATCTTGCAAATCTTTTAATTCCTTAACTCTGACTGGGAACTGTTAAAAGAAATAGTGCAAGTCTAGAAGGAAATCCACAGTTTCATCCCCGAATTCATTTACTGCTTTTCTGAAGACATTGTGGACCGTGTGTAGATTGCAAAACCCAGCTTTCAGGGAAACCACAATAAAAAAAAAAAAATAGTAAAAAATAAAAATGGTGCACGCTTGTCTCATAGTATAAATTATATAAAAGAAAGTTGGAAAAGTAGGACTTTTTTTTCAAAAGTAGGACTTTTAATACTAAAAAGTAGGAAAAGTAGGACCACTGGGTGCCCTAAACATGTGCCTTATTGAGTGAAAGACTGATCATTAGTGACTGAAACATAGAAACTTAGCAAAAATTCTTTACTTTGAAAGAAAAATCAAATTTATTGAGGATATTAAAAAAATGGAAAAAATTAGCTTCACCTTATTTCTGCTGTGAAAGGATACAAATTTTTTTTTTTTTTTTTTTTTTAAAGTGAACAATTTCCGTAATGCGCTAGCTTTGTTCCCGACTTCAAACACCACAGCAAAATGATTATCACTCAAACTTGCATTCATGCAAAAAAAAAAATAGTGCCCACCATACTGGTGTAAATTGACAATAGCGCCTACTAAATGGATGCATCACTCAAAAAATGACCATCGTAACAATTAGGATCACAGCAATGGTGCCTGCCATGGCAGCATAAATCTCTTGAAATAGCAGCCATTACATCAGCATAACACTCTGAGGGGAATAGATGTCTGAACATAAACAAGTTCTGTGGTTATCAGACTCGTAAGCAAGTGCACGATTCCCTTCCCCCCCCCCCCCCACCCACTTAAAATTTTAATGCAGGATTGTATCTCAAGTTGGGAATGATAAAAATTTTGGTCAAGAAAGCGAAGCATGCGATGCCGCAGACCTGGACTACATCTGCAGAAAAAATTTATTATTTGAAGGTTTTTCCAAATAAGTTTATGAAACTGAAAAAAGTCACTTAATAAACATTCAGTTTTGAATTTAAATAGATAGAAAATAGTTAGGTTTAGATCTTGTAAAATTAGCATTCATAGATTTGGTATAATTTAAATTTTGTCATCACCAAATCCAAGAACCTCATGTTATGTATTAGTGGTAAAAATATAGAATTACTTGTATTTCATATACATAAGCTATTTTTAACTTTTCAAAAAGTATAAAAAGATGTGAATTAAAAGTTTAAACACAGTGTTTATAAAAATAAAAGTTTTTAAATACAGGGAAGATAGAGATGAAAATGCTAACTTGAGTTATTTGAAGATGCCCTAATTTCAAATAACCTGAGTTAGTACTTTCATTTCTATCTTTCCTGTGTATAAAAACTTTTATTTTTATAAATCCAGTGTTTAAAACTTTAATTTACATCCTTTTAGCCCAAGTGTAAATTCACAAAGACTAACACATTATGAGTGAACTATATTAAATGAATTAATATCATAGGTCAAGCAAATAATAATAAGTTCAAAGTGACAAGTACAATTACTATAGCAAATTATTTTGAATAAATGAAATGTATGTGAATGCTGAAGAGGTTGGATTATTTAAACAACACTTAATAAGGAATGGCAGATTTTATTTTTTTTAATAATCTTATTTAATTTTCAGGTGAGCGCTATTTCAATTATACCTCATGATCAACCATTTGTACTGATGACATGACATATACAGTTCATTTAAATCTCCAAACTCTTTCAAATATTTTTTTTTTTAAATGTGTGTACATTTCACATGAATAGTGGATTGTAAAAAACAACAAAAGCATTTTTTTATGAAGAATTTTAAACAAAAAAAATTAAACAGACAATGCATTAAAATTACATAACATTAATTTTGATTGATTAGATCTAAGTTCAATAAACAACATTTCAATGAAAAATTTAGTACAAGTATTTGAATTATCGGTATTCTTCCCTTAGCCGGGAATTAGTAGTTAAAATTTATAAATCCACAAGCAAATATGAAAATACATACATTTTGATACCGCTGAAATAAAAAAATATCAGAAATCACAGGATTTTTTTTAGAAATTTTCAAATTTCTTTTATACCTAAATATACCATGCTTTTTCATTTGAAATTCATGTCTTTATAAAACTTAGATGCTTTGTTTTATATCAACATATCAAACAATAACATGGTTCGTACAATTGAAGGAGAAAAAAAATGTAAGGACTTTTCAAGGATGCAATATCAACACAAATATAGTATAAAAAAATTTAAATTTTTTTTCATTGGCAAACAGTGCATGTTCACATCGAGAAAATACAAGAAATATGATTTTTTTAATGGTTTTTAATGTTCATACTATTTCAGCATCTAAAACTTCGTTTCTAAGTACATACGTCTCCATTGTGCTCGCTTGAAATGATATTGTTGACCATGTTGATTGCTGAGGATAATATCCTTTTATTGTGTATTTTTACATTCTTTATATTAACTTTGATTTTGTGGGTATGTTTGTTAATGGGGTGCAAATCTGCGGCGGCCTAATTAACCCCCTTGCCGTCGTACAATCAGGTTGAAACTTGGCAGATAGATTCGATGTCGATGACAATGGAATGCATTCTATCAAATTTTGGTGCTGCAACTCTCACTAAAAGGGTGCTTTTACACACACTTCTATAATTGCTAGGGAATACTAATAAATCCCATCTAGCCAATCATTTGTTGAAACTCTTTCCAGTGGCCAAAATTGTTTTCATCAAAATAAATAAAATATAATTAAACGTGAATGTATAAATTCATTATGGAATGAATTTCGGTAAATTCAACTTTGCGTTGCGTAGCAACGCTATAAGTGAAAAATTTTAACAGATCATTGTTGAAACTCTTTCCTGTTGCCAAAATTTTTTTAATCAAAATAAATAAAAGATGTGTTTTTATTGCCTTACATCAGACTTACCAGTTTTAGATGACAATGTATTCAATCAAGTTGTTTGGGGGAAAAAGTAGTTAGTAAATAGTTCAGAATGGATCTTTTGTTCTTAGAGGTGAAACACTATGAAAACTTGATCTGAGCTCAAGAAGTTGCAAAGGAAAATTCCCACATTTTTTAAAATGAGTGAAATTAGTTTATATTTATGAAGAATTTCTTTCTGATTCAAAATATTTAAACAAAAGTTCTTAAAATAAATTAGTTATATTTAAATATTAAGAAAAGAAAATGCCCCAAAACCAAGCCAAAACCAGTCTGATCAAAATACTCATCGAAATCTGTGACGTCAAAGCTTCCTTCTGTTTCTATGATTATCGTGAGGTTTCTGCCAAATAGTTGGTGTTGAAATATTTGGCTTTAGTAGACCATTGTTATATCCCGTACAGGTTGGCGCAATTTTTAATTTATTTTCCAATTAAAAAAAAAAAATTAATTGTTTTCTACCAAAAAATAAATCAGATACAGAAATACTTAAGAACATAGCTACTTCCATGACAGGTAACGTAACATATATAACATTTCAAGGACACATTTCAGTTGGCTGACATCTTTTTAAAATAGAGAATACATATAATAAAAATAACTTTTAATCTTACCTGAACTAAATTCATCCCCTCAAGAACATTCTTGATTTCTTTGATGAGTGCAACTTTCTTTGCTGGGTCAATTTTTATTAATTTAACTGTGAATGAAGATTTAGTAAGCTGAGGTTCGTTTTCCTCATCCTACAAAAAAAAATTTACAAAATAAACAAATGAAAAGTATACCATATCTATATACGCTCATCAATTAAGATTTGAAATTGATCCTTACAAAAATTGCTTAGCTAAATAGTATTGAATTCCACTTTGTAAAACCTAATACACTGTTTATCAACAAATCTAATTTCAGTCGTTACCAATAACAGTTACTAAGTACAAACTTTCATCAATCTTTACATTTGGCATACTATGTTATTATCCACCAAGGTTGAAAGAATATCAGGGTTGGAAAATCCTTTTTTGGTTTAAACTGAGTTTTTTCTTACTTTTAATATTTCATATCCGAATCTCATAAGAAATGAACATTGCCAAAAACAAATAACTTTGAACTGTCTATTTTATAAATAAACTAGAATTGTTTCCCTTCTTTACACGTTTTTAGATTGTTTAACAGGTTTTATATGAAAACTAATTTGATTTCATATCAGCATATTTCTGTCCATATTAACTGAAAGAAAAGATGGTTGACCAAACAACTAAACTTCTAAATTTTTAAAAAAGAAATAGTAAATTCTAATGCTATGATTTTTTAAAATTTTGAAATACTGGACTGTTTTGGTGGAGTTAATACCTTCCACTGCAGTAAGCAAAAAAAAAAAAAAAAGCTGAATTTCACATGAAAGCAATAAAAACTATAATAAAATATCAAGTGAAAAAGACAAACAGGTGAATTTAATAAAACCCAGTTCTCTAATTTTTGTAAGCTACATTAAGGTACTGAAATTTTGCTAAAAAAGCTAAAATTTTGTTTTTGCTGAACTGTACCCGAACTAAGAAATTATAAAACCCTGCCCAACTGTACAATTAGGATTTGATTTTTTTTGTCTGCAATCAACACAATTCAGGAATAGTTAAAAAACACTATAAATTTTGACAAGTTACTTAAATATCAAACACAATTTTAGCAGAAAAATAAGTGGTGAATTATGTTTTGGTTGATTGGTAGGTTTGTAAACTCAACTGCCTATTTTTGTGCACGATAACAGCTAATCAGACCAAGACATACAGCTTCACATGGATTCTAAACCACAACGAATATCCATGACTATACCAGGATTTGAACCCAGCAACTTTGGCAACCCACACAGCCATTAGGTGGGCTAAAAATTAGGTTTTAAAATTTATTTCAAATTATTCTCTGAGTTAAAGTTTCATTTAACTGAATAGCTAACAAGAGTCACACTCCTAAAACAAGTAAAGTTAAATTCATCATCTATGTAACCATGTGCAAATATTTTATGACTATGGAATAAAAGAATTTATTGTTCTGAAAATAAGTGAAATCAGCTAAGAATTCCTTACAAAATATACTGTGCAAATTTTGATGCACCCGATATTCAAATGCTGGAAAGTAATGCAAGTGAGCCTTTTCATACAGACAGAACCACACCAAGTCAATGACAGATGATCTGGTATACAAAATAAGCAGTTATATTTTAGGTAAGTATTCATACAGGATATCATTTCATTTATAACATCCTACCACAGAAAAGAATTATCATGCTTAAAGTGTCTAAAATAGCCACTGGCTTAATCTCAAGATAGAAAAATGTACAGTTTTATTTTAGTTATTTGTTTAAATATTTTTTTTTTTCTTTCTTTTTTTTTCTTCTTCAGGAATAAATTTTAAGATATTCACCTAATACATGCATTAATTTTTTTTTCAAGAGTTATATAATGATGATGAGGTCCATGGCACCTAAAGTGAACTCTTGTATACCTAATAGTGTTTTTTAACTAGCTTGAATTGCGTTGGTACATAGTTGCGTTGAAAAATATTTTTTTTAAGTAAGTTTTAATCACGCTTTGAATATGAACTTGTTTTATTGCAATAACATAACAGATATCATTGCTGAGAATATTTCTTTCATATTCCAAGTGAAGAATCATCTTTATACAAGAAGGCACACCATGTTATTTATTAAAAGAAATTACTATAGAAAAGAAATCTAGCACTTAATATAAGAAAGGTAATTTGAACTGGTAAACAACCAAATTGACAGGCAATTAAATATATGATCAAGGATTCAAAATACAAAGAACTGAAATTTAGGAAATATTACTATTTTCATATTAACTTTCATATAACACTCGATTTTTAGTTTTTCCAGCAATACACAACACTTTTAAATTTATAAATAAAATTTGAAATAATTTTTTTTATATTTTTATTAAGATGACAGTTTAAAACCCATTTAAAACAAAATAATTAATATATATATAGATATTTGAATCAGAAATATACTTTAAAAATTATTGCAAGGAAAACAATTGCACAATTTTGCCCATTACTTGGATGCTCAGATGGTCACCATAGCCACCATTTGTTTTGCTAGATTTTAAACATAGGCATCAACTGCTAATGAAAAAGAACCTCAATAATTATTTAGCCACTACAAAAGATAATGAAGTAATCTAGGCTCAACCCTCGCAGAAAATTCTGAATCTACTTAAAATAGAGCTGAATAAATGATAAAAGTTACTGAAAAATAATGTATAAAGAAATAAAATTCTATAAAATATGCATATAAAAGCTAACAACATTTCTAGTTATACACTAATCCAAATTATACTTTGAACTCATTATAGTATGAAACTATAACAACAGTTTCATAATACAACACATGAGATTACAATAACAGTAGTGTAAATTCTTTAGTACATCTGATGCAAACCTAATGATGTATATAGAGAAACATCAATTTCTCTTACATAAATGGGTGATAAAATAAAGTACAATATTACAATTATTTGGAATCCTTCAGACATATTAAAACTAGTTTATTTTTATATGTAGCTTCAACTGAATTTCATTATATACAAATTACTACTACTTACTTCACCAGCAGATGCAGCTTGTGCTACAGGGGCAGCTCCCATCATCATAGGGACGTCTTTTATATTTAATTTTTTCTACAATGAGGAAAAGAAAACATGTACAATGAACATACTAAGATACGAATTGTTTGCTCAACTGTAAATTAAAAACTGTAAAATCATTACATTTCAAGTAAATTATTCTCCAATCTCGCATTTAATTTTAGAATAAACTACTTTAAGTTTATTATAGGGGATTGAGATCAGACTAGTAAAAAGCTTCAAAGCAAAAATATGATTAATTAAAATGCAGAAGATGCTTTATGTGATGAAAAGTAATGTGTATATATTACTATTCACCAGATATTAAACAATAGAAGTATTAACAAGTCATGCACTTTTGTAATAAAATTAGTTAATTTCACAAATTCCTATTCACTTGCTTAACAATACAATATACATTGTACAGCTCTTTTTAACTGCCATACAGAAGAGTATAGTTAACCTGGTTTGGACTAGCCCAATTTCAGAATTGTAAGTGAAACAGGAGAGGGGTAAGGATCCTATAAATGGTGCTTTATCGAGAGTATTGGCTAAAAAAATTCCATTTTAAAATTTACGGGTCTGAATTATTGACAGCCAGAATGCGCTGCAAAAAGAAATAATTGAGACATAATTTTTTCTTCACAAAAGAAACGTTTAATTTTAAAAGAAATTATCCTAACTTTTCATTGAAATTAGACCTGGTTTCAGTGACTCTATAAAAGTGAATCTAGATAACTGACTTATAAGAATGATATGTTAACATCTATTCAATTATTAATGCAATTCTATGAAAGCTCATAAATCTAAAATTGTTTTTCATCAATACCTAATCTTAAGGAGTTTTGAGGAATGAATTTGGATAAACAATATTATAGATGTGTGCGACAGATTCTCAATCTGTGGTACTTAATAATATCTTTTAAAGCATTTCTACCCATATATTACTTTAAATGCATGAAATAATTCACATCAGCATATGAGCATTATGAGCCATGATTCTCTTTAAAGAGGATTCTTTTCCCTAGGCATTTTCAAAAGCGTGATAAAAATCTATTACGAAACAAACTTATAACACTAAAGAGAGCAAAAAGAAAACTTATGCATGATGCTTGTAGCTGTTTATTTAAGCTGCTTGCTGGAAGAGTGGACTAGATCTAAATCAATGTAGTATCTCTAAATAAACAGATCAGAGTCAAACAAAAGACAATATAACAATAAAGCATACTTCTGTTACTAAATATAAATATCTATTTACCTTTAGACATTCATTTAAATCAGCAACTTCAATAAGTGTTAATTTGGCTATTTCTTCAACAATATTTTGAATCTTTGGAGGATAAGCTTTTTCAAAGCCATCAGGCATTGGATGTGAAATTGTAGAACTACAGTATAACCTAAACAAAAAGAGAAAATCTCAATAAATATAAGAAACCTTAAAGAACAATTTACTCTTAAAATAAGCTATGGCAATTCGTAGTTTAGAAGGCTTTTAAATATAGATATAATGAGGATAAATATATGGCTTATTTGCATAAAATAAAAAGATTTATCAACATAAAGAATTATACTAAAATAAAACTGTTTATGAATTTCAAGTATATCAATGTTTAATCTAAAGCAGGGTTGCCACTGACTATAAGCTTTGAAAATACTTGCTTTGCTTTAGTAGTGCCAGATGTTAAAAATAGCAGCCAAAATAGTAGGCTTAGACGTTGAAAATAGTAGTCCCTTTTTTTCAAGTCGACATTTGTCTTCCTCTTGCTTTAAAGGTTTAAGTATTCAACAAGATCGGAATAAAACTGTTGATTAACATAAAACAGGAAAACCCAGAGACACTCCCAGTTATATATATGTGTTCTTTTGATTCAAAATAGTGTCTTAATATCAAGTGAACACATTATTCCATACGATAAAGACAATGTGTCGTAACACTCTTAACGATACTTTATCCGGTAAAAAGTTCAAAAGAATATAATACCCAGACTCTTTTTCATGCCTTTTTTTTAATAAAAGCAAAATTTTTTTTTTTTAACCCTTCAAAGCAAAAAAAGCTGAACTTCACCCAAAAGCGATGGTAAAAATCAACAGGCAAAAAAAAAAAACATGTATATATATATATATATTTTTTTTTTTAAATTTCCCAAAGTCAAACAACTTTTTGGCAAAAAAAATTTCATGTTTAAAAAATTATACTGTATTGACAATAACAGGCAAATGTTTAAGTATTTTAAGTGATATTCAAAGTGATTAAATAAATTGCTTCAAAATTTAAAATATTTTTTATCAACTTAGCTACAATATTAAAATTTTAGTCGTTCATCGATTGACCTACAAGGCAAAATCAATCCTCATACCGACACAAATCACAGACATAATGTCTATAACATCAACAGAAGCCTTGATGAAAGTCCCCATTACAATAACACAAACCTCAGCAGTTATAGCATTAGCACCAAAACGGATGCACAAATATCAGTAAAAGCAGCTGTTAAATCCTTAAATCAGCATAACCTTCGGCGAAAATGACTATCACTTCAATGTAAATATAAATGATAGTGCCTTCCATAGCAATAAGCCTAAATCTTGGCAATAGTGGCCATTATATCAGCGTAACAATCAATGAAATTAACAATCACACACTAACATAAATAGTGATAATAGAGACAAACTTTAAAGGAAGAAGTGACAAAAGTAGTAATTTTACCGGAGGTTTCAGGAATTCGGAATGCAGGCAAGGATCCATGGCGATCAGACTTGTAAGCAAGTGCATGACACACAGGCATCCCCCAGAAATTTTAATGTGGATTTGCATCGATCTCAGGAAATTTTGGTAAAAAATTTCATATGTGATTTTTAGTGTGGATTTCATTCCCTGTATGCTTAGTCAAACAAATACAACCGTCATGTTTCACACACAAGTAACTTCCACTTAACAGCTTTGCTTACATTATAGTGATAAGTGATGTGTGGATGCAAAATGTCATACAATACATTCCTCTTATTTCGTGATCTTCAGTACCTGGTGATTGACTTGGGAAAATAACAAGGATTTCTTATACTTAGATACTACAACTACCTTGGCAAAGTTAAGATGATTTTTGGTTCAAATGTGTTACATGGTGGCAAAGATAATTCGCCAATCCTAGGAAACTGGCAAAATTTGTTGTTTCGTTGTCGTCAGCGGTATTCCGGAGTCGTGATTGGTTAGAATTACTGCTGCTTTGGATTAACGCCAAATACATCCTCTTTTCGCCAAAAAACGCTTAATTTTGTCTGGTGCCGATTGATTTAGTTACAAATATGGTAAACTGTGTGATTTATGTTTCTCTCTTCATTTCAGTGTTTTTTTTTTTTTTTGTTGGAAGCTGACCTGTTGGAAATATATTGTCTTTATTCCGTTTACGTCATGAATTCGAGTTGTATTTGTGGGTATTATTAGTTGTGGGAATGCAGAAACAATGATTTTAGGTGTAGACTCTTAAGGATGGCGATTATTTTAAAATGTTTGAAATTATTGAGCGCGAAATATTTAAGAATTTTTGAAATATTTGAGATTTAAGCGCAAGTAAAGTAGAGGCGGGCTTACAATATTACCTGGCCGAGTACATCTGGCGAAAAAAGCAACAGGCAAGGAGGGTTAAAAATTTATTTAACGCGTTTTTGGATGACGTTATCAAGGTTTACGCTCCGGGAGAAGAGAAAGAGGATTGAGGTATTTATATTGCATTAAATATAACTCTTGATTTATAGCGATTTTTACCTTAGGAATAAAACTGGTATGCTATGACTATACTTTGGTGGCCGTTAGGCCACCAAAGTGTAGTTTATAAAATATAAGGCGTTAAAATGGATTTTGTTTGTTTTATAACAGCAAAGTGATTAAAAATGTCATTTTTGGAATGTTGAACTCTTTTCCTTTTAGAGAGCGAAGCGCGCGCACACCTCACTTTTTAGACATTTTTACAGTACCGAGTAATTAAAAAAAAATTGATTTAGGGGGTGAAATGGAAAAAACGACTGCCCGAATTAGGTAGGGGTATTTTTTTTAGGTTTAATTGGCCGTAAGGCCAACGAAATAGGTTGAAATTTTTCCTTTTAGAGCGCGAAGCGCGTGCACACTTGACTTTTTAGACATTTTTACAGTACCGAGTAATTAAAAAACAATTGATTTTGGGGGTGAAATGCCACAAACGACTGCCCGAATTAGGTAGGGGTATTTTTTTTAGGTTTAATTGGCCGTAAGGCCAACGAAATAAAGTGAAATTTTTCCTTTTAGAGCGCGAAGCGCGTGCACACTTGACTTTTTAGACATTTTAACAGTACCGAGTAATTAAAAAAAATTGATTTTGGGGGTGAAATGCCACAAACGACTGCCCGAATTAGGTAGGGGTATTTTTTTTAGGTTTAATTGGCCGTAAGGCCAACGAAATAGGTTGCAATTTTTCTTTTTAGAGCGCGAAGCGCGCGCACACTTGACTTTTTAAACATTTTTACAGTACCGAGTAATTAAAAAAAAAATTGATTTTGGGGGTGAAATGCCACAAACGACTGCCCGAATTAGGTAGGGGTATTTTTTTTAGGTTTAATTGGCCGTAAGGCCAACGAAATAGGTTGCAATTTTTCCTTTTAGAGCGCGAAGCGCGCGCACACTTGACTTTTTAGACATTTTTACAGTACCAAGTAATTAAAAAAAATTGATTTTGGGGGTGAAATGCCACAAACGACTGCCCGAATTAGGTAGGGGTATTTTTTTTAGGTTTAATTGGCCGTAAGGCCAACGAAATAGGTTGAAATTTTTCCTTTTAGAGCGCGAAGCGCGTGCACACTTGACTTTTTAGACATTTTTACAGTACCGAGTAATTAAAAAACAATTGATTTTGGGGGTGAAATGCCACAAACGACTGCCCGAATTAGGTAGGGGTATTTTTTTTAGGTTTAATTGGCCGTAAGGCCAACGAAATAGGGTGAAATTTTTCCTTTTAGAGCGCGAAGCGCGCGCACACCTTTCTTTTAGTAAGCAATTAAAAATATAAATATTCTGGAAGGGATTAAATATTTGTCTTTGATGTAAAAATTTAATCCCTTATAAACTATTTGTAATTAAATTTTAAATGCTAAAACTATTTTTCAATTATCCTTTACATTTAAATTGTTTAACCATTTTTTTTTTCTTTCAAATATCGTTTGCAATTTTATTACATTTGAATTTTCGCCGATTTCGAATATATTTACGCAATTCATTTGAATTTCTTCCCGGGATGTACGTTTTTAATATAAATGTAATCGATATGAATAGTGAAAAGACTTAATTTTGCTACAACTTGCATCGCAACCATAGCCTAACGGCTTTGGCATTGGACTTCAACCTTCCTATACCATCCACAATTCATGGAGCAGGTTCGATTCTCAATTTTTCACTTTCCGCTATTGTTTTGGGTTTGCCAGTTCACTTGGAAACATCGTGTTTTTCGCCGTTTTGGGTTTGCTGTAGCGTCGGAGTTCGCCATTGTTTACGTTTTGCGGAGAAGTTCAAAACACGCCAAGTGCCACCATATAGCACATTTTAACCCCCATAGGCTAAGTGGCAACCCTCAATCACTAAATGTATATTTTAATCGGAGAGATATAAATTTTCAAATTGAAAAAAAAAAGAGTTCAAGAAAACTGTCTATACTGATGACATTTTCTTCAGGCGTTCACAGTAAATTCCACAAATTCATTTTTGCCAATTAAAGTAAATAAAGGCAAAACAAATTGATATTCGAGAATATATAGTGTATGTTATTGAGCCTTGCACGACAAAAGAAAAAACATAGGAACCAACTGGTAGGCAAAAACAACCGTGTTTGATGTCAAAAATAACAATCGCTCGTGCACGGTTACCAGGGAGATACTATCAGTGGGCTATAAAAGTTACCACTTAATCCATGAATATAAACTAAAATTAATCCCTATTTTGACAACGTTCGCTCTTCCCCCTCCTTAAAAATATCACCATTTTGACAAAACTGCATTAGTACTCAATAGGTGATTTTTTGTTCATCCTACTATCGGATAGTTATTTCTTAAAAAAATAGTCACCTTAGCCCAAAACTAATTGAAGGTTTAGCTCAATATAGTTGTTTTGGGTCTGTTTTTCTTTGAAATAGTAGCCATAGTTGCCTGGCCACTAAAATAGTTGCTTTAGAAGCCTTTTTAGTCACCTGTGACAGCCCTGCTAGAGCAAACATTAATGAATTTTTACCAAGAAAAATCTTAAATGTCTAAAATCTAACTATGAACAAGTGGTTCCAGGAAAAATATACAAAAAGACTTCAATATTGTAATAAATGTACAGAAAAGAAAAAAATACCACAAGTTTGTTTTAACTTGATATGAAATTTATTTATTGCTTTCAATTGCTGTATTCTTTCTAGTTATTCTGCTAACATTTTTGATATTTTGAAATATTTTTTAAAACAACAACTTTCATCTATCAGGTGTTTTTTTAGCAAAATGTTTAAGAATTACTTAAAATAGTTAAAATTAGAAAGGGTGGTTTAGCTCATTTGCAAAAATATTTTGACACAAAATTAGTAAAATTACCTTTTATGGTTATCTCAAAGTTAGTCATAAAAGAAACAATAAGCTACAAGGTAAAAAGCATTTCCAGTTGATATTCAGTGTAAAATAGCTTTATATTAAAGTTAATAATGATTTTAAAATGAAAAATGTTTTAACTGTGTTAAATTAAACATCCTGCAGAATGAAACTTGCACAAAATGAACTTATTTTATCATTTCGCTAAAATGAAAACTGTGTTGAGAACAAGAGGGTTGCTATGGTCAATGAATATTTGCTGGATACACTAAGAACAGATAGAATCTTTAGAACAGATGAAAACTACTTAAATATAAAAGAAGAAATCTTGCATTTTTATTTTGAAAAGATGAACGGAACTTAGAAATGTTTTCGCTTAGTTGCAATAATAACATTAGGGTAATAAGGAGAGTATACGATTAAGAAACACAAGAAATTTTTTAAATTATTGAATCGAACTGCTATTTTTAACTCGACAACAAAATATAATTCCCTTTTCAAATAAACTATTTCAATAAAAAATAAATGCTTGCAGACAAAACTGGGCATTTAAAATAATGTTTTTTAATATTTTTAAGATAAAATGCACATGTAAACAAATACCGGTTGACTGAGTTAATACTTGCCTTAACAACCTTTGCTGTTTAATTGTTTTTTGATGAAGATCTAGAGATAAATGCGGCATTCTTTTGGAAAAATAGCATCTCAAACTGTGCCTAAATAAAGACATTTTTATATTTTATTTGACCTACAATTACACAACAAAGAGCATGTTTTATAGAAAATCTAATTTTATATCAACACACAGCTTCCTTCGTTTCATAAAACCCTGGCAAAAAAAAAGTAAGATTTGTAAAAATGATGTAAGAGTAAGTTTCTTTATATTCAAAAAATAAAACTTGCAATTTGATTGGCAAATACAATTCGTCTTGTTCTTTTTGTCTTTTTTAAAAATATGGACATTTCAAATTATTAAAAAGATGATAAAGCCATGTATTGTGTGAGCCGCCGATGCAATGTGCAGTTTGGGCTTTTTATTCAGGGCTATTTTGGGGGTTATGCCATCTTCATCATTGCTGGGTCTTTGTTGAGTAAGTTGACTAGGTTCAATTCCTGCTTCTTGGCCTCTGTTTCACCAGATCTCTAATTGACTGTTGAGATTTCCAGTGGCTTAGCCAGTATTTTCTTCGGTGAAAATATCTAACCCCCTTCTCAGTCGAAATATATGGAACAACCAAATTGCTCAATCATCCACCAACACCATGCGTTATATTATAGTCTCAGTTGCATCGAGCTTTTGTTGACGTTAGTTAATCCCTTCTCCGACTGAGGTAGTTTCCATCTTTTACAATAAACTTGTCGCGGTTCTGTACTCTGTTAAAACGCCTTTTCCCTTTCCTTCTGATGTACTATATATATTGAAAAAACATGGCCTCGATTTTATCCGAAAGGAAGAACAAAATTGCGGATTTAAGAAAAAATGGGCTGAATTGTATATGTGTTCATTCCCAAGGAGGTTAGAAGAGAGAGGAGGTCCGAGCAAGCTTGGCGCGAAGAAGCAGACTTTGGCAACCCTACTCTCACTTGAACTAAGCCTATACAAACCAACTTTTTAGTACGCTCTTCTACGGGAAAAAACGTGGATAGGTTTTGAAATTCTGCCAAATTTTTAATATAATTTTTAAAAAAGCAATTTCTGTGGTTGTAGGCTATAGTTCAAGACCTGAACTATCAAATGGTATGAGTATTACCCTAGTAGCAATCACTGCATGGCGTTTCGTCGGCCAATGATCGGAATTCATCAAAGTCATCGGCGATTCCCCAGACTGATATATAAACACACCCGTATTTCCTCGTCTGCCGATGACCCTAAACTCATCGGCAAAAGATATCTTCCCAATATCGGTGGCCGGTGAAATTTCGGATTATCGTTTTTTGATCGGCGAAAGATATCGGAACGACATCGACAGCCGATAAAAAACTTATGTTTCTTTTTCTTGCAATATATTCCACTGAATTAGAGGCGATCCTTGAATGTATTTCAAATTTAAATCAAGTATACATTTCGCTTTGGCAATAAGTGAAAAATATTTTAAAAATAAGTGTACGAAAATTTTTAAATGTAAAAATATATTTTGAAAAAATGCAAACCACATAATTATATATTGCTTATCTAATACGTCAATAAAATCCATAAATACATTTTTTTTTATAGTGTAAAAAAATATAGGAACAATTTTCTAAAATTAAAAATAAATTCTCCATTTCAATTTCAATATAAAATAAAAATATAGTCTTTGTTTTTAAATAGTTTTCATTATAATTTGCCGAACTCATTTTGGTCCGTTTTTTAAACATCTTTTAAGGCAGATTGGCACCAATGTCATTTGCACCTTTTCCTCATAGATGGCACTGATTTTCACTTGGGCGATAAACATCATGGTATGACTCTTCACAGCTAATAATTAAGCAATATTCAACGGTTTTTAAATCCCTCACACTAACTTCGATTTTGTATGAGACGTGCAAATCGATGGAGGGCTAATTACACATTTGCCGTCATTCAATCGAGAAAAAACTTATCAGATTGATTCGATGTTGATGACAATGCACTCAGTTAAGTTTTGGGGGCTATTACTATTCCTAAAAGACTGCTTTTACACACGCTACTATTGGACTAATTAGCCCACTTGCCATCCACCCATCAACCTGAAACTTGGCAGATGGATTCAATTTGGATGACAATACATTCCATCAAATTTTTAGGAGAGTCACTACCACTAAAAGGCCACTTTTACAAAATTCTTTTTATTGACGCTTTGGTTTACTTATAACCTATTTCCTATCATGAGATTAAACATTTAAACTTGGCTGACGCACTCGTTGTCTAAGACAATGCTTTCTATTAAGTTTTGGTACTGTCAGACAACGGCAGTTTTTACATACGTTTCTATTGCCTTACGTTAGAATTATCAGTAGCCTTTACTCACGTTCTATTATCCAGATACAAAGCTTAATTCAAACATGTTCAATTTTAGCAATATTTAATGACTGAAATCTTCTACTATTAAAGTTACCGAGGGAAAATATTCAAAGGGCTAATTAACCCACTTGCCGTCATCTAATTGAACTGAGACTTGGCAGATGGACTCGTTGTGGATGAAAATTTTAAAAATGGATACAATATTTTTTTTACCTTTGCACACTACGTAATTTATTCGTTTCGTAATCTATTGGAAATATTTTACACTAGCTGCGTTGTTCCTCGTTGCGGATATCCATTATTGGTGTATAGGTCTCATCTCAGCTTTTGGGGCTTTACTCTCAGAGAGGTTCATTGCCACGCAAAACCAAGTTCGGTTCGCCTGTTGGAAGTTTAATTGTAATATAAAAACAGTTCGCTTCACTGGCTGAAAAGTTTATTGACACATAAGAACTGGCTCGCTTCAGTCGTTCAAAGGTTAGTTGCTACGCAAATACAAGCTCCCTTCGCTCGCTGAAATATTCTTTGCTACGCCCACACAGGCTTGTTTTGTTCACTGGAAGGTTAATTATTGCGCAAGCATATGTTCACTTCGCTCACTGAAACTCGTATTCTACGCTTATTTGAAGTCACTTTATAAAAAAAAACTTAAAAAACTTAAAAAAAAATTAAATTAAAATGTTAGCATTTTGTTTAAGAAAATCAAAATTAGAAGGCAAGATCTACTAATGTGAAAAATTTCAGAGCTCTACCCTTATATAAAATCACTTTATAAAAAAAGCTTAAAAAAATAATTAAAAAATATTAATTAAAGTTTTTGATTGTTTAATTCGAATGATTATTTCGTTTTCCGTGCGTCAAATTCCGAATCTCCGCTGAAATCTAAACCCTAGCTTTTACAATGACATACTTTTGAAGACTTCTCGGTGCTAATTTGTAAAGGGAAATTGAGGCTCCTCTGTCAACTCCGTGGGTGGGCATGAAACGAGATGCGAGAGCAGGTTTTTCCCCCCTTGGTGGTGGGTGACAACAGCGTCGCCCCTCTTTAATAATTTGTAACGGACGATCGGTATAGTAGGGTACAAAAGGGTCCGAAAGCAAGTCCATTATCACTCCGTGGCCTGAGAGGGAGGAATAGGAACAGAGAAAAGCCCCCTGCTATTGTGATTTGTACGCAGAAGTTTTACGACTTGTCGATGAACAAGACGGCTTCTTTTTTTAGTTCTTCAGGTATTTGGATTTCGAACTTTATGTTTGAAAAGAAAAGGAATAATGTACAAAAATTTGATTCGATTGAAAACTTTGGATGCTCTTTTTCGATTCGAATTGTACTAAAATAGTTTTACAAAACATGATTATTGTAATATCATGGGTAATCAGATATTCTCTACGTTGCTTTGGTTTAATTTATATTATTACTTATGAAGCTCTGATGTGTTTTTGGAATATTTTGCGTGATTGAAATACTTTTGTGAGTATATTTTATTGAATTCAGTAAATAATTAAGAATAATTTCAATACTGTAATTCGCCAGAAATCAATATTAAACTCGTATATTGTAAGAAAAAATTGATAAAAGAAGAGTAATGAAAAAAAAATCCTGCCAATTTCTTTACTGCAAGATCTGTCACATTTGTTGCGGCATTGTCGGATGCCACTTTAAACTTTTTCCAATGTTCATGTATCTTTTGTTATAAATTTTCTTCTATTCATAAATTAGACTCATAATAAAATTCTCAGTTCAGTAATGAATAACTTTTTTCATGCATAACACTATCCTTTAAAATATAATGCACTGTACTAAATAATAACTAAAAAATATTATAATTTTTATTTATTTACCAATTAAAAGAGAAAATTCTTCAACACAAATAAAAAAAAGCTTTCAAAAAGCACTGAAACGGTTAACAATAATTATTATCATCAGTTTATACTGACATTATTATATAAACCTACATAATAAAACTCAGAATTAAAAATTAACAGATTTATCTAAACTTTTACAAACTACACAGAAATTACGGCGCCAGATTAGAGGAACCACCTTGAGTTATTTAATAATGTAAACTTATTAAAGGGTAAATATCTGAAGCACAGAAAGAAAACTGTTCGATGATTTAATTATTTATCTCATTAACATCTTAAATTCAAGAAGTCTTTTTACTATTATAACTCATAAAAACAAAGTTTCTAATATAAATCCTTTATATATATGTTTTATGTGTTAAGTCACTGAACTCAGATCAAGTTTTGATAATGTTTGATCACTAAGGGAAAAAAACAACATCTATTCCGAAATATTTACTAGTTTCAAAACTTGCTTGAATACATTTTCATCCACAGCGAGTCTATCTGGCAGGTTTCAGTCCAATTGGATGAAGTGTGATGTCATCCGAAGCGACGATAGTAAATTGTGTAAAAGCATTCTTTTATAATAGTGTCAGTTCCCAAAACTTGATATAATACATTCTTAGCGACAATGAATCTGTCTATCAAATTTCAGCGCGATTGGATGACGGTAAGTGGATTTATTAGCATTCAGAAACGATAATAGAAGCCTCTGTGTTAAAGAGATCTTTTTGAGTGTCTGTGACAGCCCCCAAAACTTGATACAATGTATTGGAATCTATATCAAATCAATCAGCAAAGTTTCATTTCGACTGGATGACAGAACGGGTGTTAATAAAAAAAAATCATTAGAAGTGACAATGTAGTGTCTGCAATAGCGGTCTTTTAGTGACAGCCCCCAAAACTTAATACAATGCATTATCATCGATAACGAATCTATGTGACCAATTTCACCCGATTGGTTGGTTGGTTCGCTCAACGACCTATTTTTATGCACAATAACGGCTAATCAGGCCAGGATTTACAGCTTAACGTGGATTCTGAACCACAACGAACATCCATGGCCAGTGGCGGCTGGTACAGGGGGCCAGGGGGGGCCCGGGCCCCCTCACTTTTTCGGTCGGTTCCCCATAATTTTTTTTTTTTTACAAATGATTTTTTTTTTAATAAATTTTTTATTAGTTACTAGTTAATATACTGATTTATCTGAAGTTTTAATCTTGAAACTGACCACTTCCACTCAACTAATAAATTTCCTTATATTTAAGTCGCCTGATTGAGCTTCTTTTCCTTTGCCCGTAGAAGAAACGGGCTGGAAAAAAGACGAAGGGGCGGGGGGAGAGACTGACTTTTGCCACCTGCAATATCCTGCAAGTCTATACCCCTTGTGTGGTTCTTAAATTACAAAATTCCTGAGTTTCGTGTTTTGGCACTGTCTTCTGATCTGTAGGATAAGGTGATCCCCGGCCGAAATAAAAGTTAATCTCATTAGATCAGAGACCCAATATGAATGTTACACATCGATATTTTTTATTTTATTACTAGGCTCATAAAGTTTAATGCTGTAAGTCATACTATAATTCGCTGCTGAAGGAATGAATTTGAAATGCTCAACTAAGATATTTTTTATGCTCATCTGTGACCGTTTGAAAAAATAAGTTGAATGAAAGTAACTAACTTATTTCGCACAAAAACTAGGATGGTCTATCCTTGATTGTCGGTCTGTCTTATGGAAAGAGAGAAGATCTCACTCAAAAGAAGAATCCTTGTTATTTCTAAAAACTGAAAGTATTTTCCAATGTATCTCTAACAGACTAGGCACATTTTTCTACAATCCTGGTCGGACGTATGACAAAAGAGTGAGCCAAATTTTTGCATCAGATATTATTTTTCAATCTTCCTCTTGATTAGATGCCAATTTGTTATACAGTATTAGTGGGCGGATACCCATTAAAATTTATTTGCTATAAAAAAATCACGTCCGTAAATAAATTACAAAAATAAAAGCCTAAACCATAGCTAAAAAAAAAAAAAAAAAAAAAAAAAAACTTTAAATAATCGTACTTTAGTACGATCGCAATTCTACAGAATATTGTAAGAACCCACAATTCCTATTAAAACTCCAACAGCCTAACGCTATTAGAATGACTATATGAGGATAATCTTCTTGCCCTCTTCAAAAGATGTTAGTTTACCCAGACTGTGCTTGGGGGAACAAAATGATTCCTAACTTCGGTCGACCTTGAATTTGCATCTTAAAGAGCAAAGAGATAAGACAGAAAATTCTATAATGTGGTGAGGGCCATTCCTTCCCTTTCACGTGACATCCTGTTTTTTCGTCATACCATGGGTATGAGTATCATATTACTAATACTCCTCCTGGTCCTGGGGGATCTGCAAGGAAATGGTCAATTCTTACTTTTCTTACTTTAAAGTCAGGGATATCTTTATCTTATCTTTAGTGTCTTCAACTTGTACGACTGCGAAAGAATTTACACCAATAAATAACCATGGTAAGTTTTTTTTTAATTTTACTCTTTATTTAGTAAAATGTAAGAGTCAACAATTGGTTTTTGTTCAGATATTTACTTTTTGTTTTGAAAAATAACCGAGTATTTAAATTTCGTTCAAATGATCAGAAGTGTTGATTTGTCCTACCTCTCCCAATGATATTTGATATAGTATACAATTAACGTAACTCTCCGATACTATCAATAGATGAATTTCTATAATGACAGAAAAATATTTCCTTATCAAATCAAAATAAGTGGTTTGGCTAGAATTGGGCAGAAACTACATTTATCCTTTTACAGGGTAGTACAAATAAAAGAGAAGAGGATCTAATTTTAGAAAAAAATCTGTAATAAATAAGTAGGTGTACAGCATTGAAAAAAATATACAGGATATTCGAAATTAAAAGTTTAAAGTTAGTTCCATACTTTTTAACTTCTTTTCAAAGTATTAAGAATCATGGTCAAAACCTTGTATTTTCAACGACTGCTATATCCGAACTCATTGACACCCGAAGCAATACAATCGAGTGACGCCGTGTGCTCTGTAATCTGTTTTCAAAGTGAGTAGACACATCAATAATTGTAACTGGTATCTTTGTTTCGATTGTTGGGTTCCTCTGCAGATTTTCAGGATTTCTTCAAATTTAAAATACATATGCTGTGCATTTTCTCTTAAAAGATTTCTTGGAAAACGTTCTTTCCTAGATAGAAGAACTAATATATTAGAGTCCAAATTTTGATTGAAGGATATTCCGTTGCAGTAAAACTCTCCCTTAGCTCTGGTGCCAAAAAAATATACAACGACATATATTGCTATTTAAAGAATATCAAAAGAATATCAAGTAGTTCAATTTAAAACTATTGAACTGGTCAATATAACAATGTCTTCAACTTCGTTTTCAAATTTATAAATATTGCACTTTCAAAAGTTTTGTAATATTTTATTAACTCTATTATACAAAAATCAAAATTATTTTGCATGGATTAATAATTAAAATATCATTGACTGAAATATTAGTAGCATTACTCATGACTTAATTTTTTTTCCAATTATTTTAAAACCTTATTTGTTGTTGTAAGCAAGCAGATAGAGAGAGATTCGTAGGATCGATGTATGCAGTAGATTTCTCTCTCTATATAATTTTTGGTATCGGGCCCCCTCACTTTCACTGCTCACGAGCCGCCACTGTCCATGGCAAAATCCGGATTCAAACCCGGCCTTTGGCATGCGTGGCCAGAGCGCTAACCACACCGCCATCAGGTTGGTCAGCCTGATTGGATGACGGTAAGAGGGTTAATTAGCCATTCGTAGATTTGTAGGTCACACACACACACACAAAATTGAAATTTATATAAACAATTTTTTAAAAAAGGTAATAATTTGTAAGTAACTGTCAGAACGAATGAAATACAATCATTTGATATAAGTTGAAACATATTGTGACTACAATTGTGCCTAGCCCTAGTAGCAATTTTACCTCGGGCGATGATCGGAATTTCATCCCCAGGTGAATCGCCGGTGATTGGCGATTCAGCGGAAACTCACCCGAAACTTATCTTTCCCTTGGCAACTAATCCATTTTGTCCCCGTGGCCGGCCATTGGCCGATGTCCGGAAACTGATCGAATTCGAGGAGAAGCCGGCAAGAATTCGTTTGAAGGCCGAGGGAAATTTTGCTCTCAAGAAATATCGAACGGTCGTTATTTTGTCGAAAATACCAATTAATAAACATTAAATAATTATAAAGATGTAAGTATCGACTATTAAAAACGACAAGTTAAAATAATGCAAAACTAAAATATTTTCCCAGAGCGCGTAATTCTTATATTGTAGTATTTCTAGTGACATATTAAGAGTACAAATCGAAGATATAACACCATCAAATTACTCACGCCAGAATTGTCTAATTTACTTACCCTGGAATCGAACCATGGATGTTGGTCTCTGAAGCGCGGTAACTTGGCCACTGGACTGATATGGTACTAGCGATTCTTGGAATAGCAATTGTATTGTAGTACAAAACTCTACTATCATACAGACTTTGCAAGAAAATTGACCGACATTTTTTTTTATATATGGGGAATTTTTGGAAAATAGCAAATCCTCCGTAAATTTGAGAAAATGATATTAATTTATTTATTATAGCAAAAAAGTATATATATCCCATATGAAAACATATTTAGTTTTTGTATTCATAATAAATAGTGTCGCCATCTATTTTGGAAAATTTTAATTGACGTGTACATTTTATGATATTTTTTTAAATGCAATTTAAGAGTTTACTTAATAATTTTGAGATTTAAAAAAATATATTTCATTTTTAATTTTTTTAAAAAACTATATTTAGTTTGATTAACTTTTTGAAACATATAAACATATTTTTATTTTACTTAAAAGATGTTTAAAAAACGGACCAAAATGAGTTCGGCAAATTATAATGAAAACTATTTAAAAACAAGGACTATATTTTTATTTTATATTGAAATTGAAATGGAGAATTTATTTTTAATTTTAGAAAATTGTTCCTATATTTTTTTACACTATAAAAAAAATGTATTTATGGATTTTATTGACGTATTAGATAAGCAATATATAATTATGTGGTTTGCATTTTTTCAAAATATATTTTTACATTTAAAAATTTTCGTACACTTATTTTTAAAATATTTTTCACTTATTGCCAAAGCGAAATGTTTAGCAAATTGTCTTGATTTAAATTTGAAATACATTCAAGGATCGCCTCTAATTCAGTGGAATTGCAAGAAAAAGAAACATAAGTTTTTTATCGGCTGTCGATGTCGTTCCGATATCTTTCGCCGATCAAAAAACGATAATCCGAAATTTCACCGGCCACCGATATTGGGAAGATATCTTTTGCCGATGAGTTTAGGGTCATCGGCAGATGAGGAAATACGGGTGTGTTTATATATCAGTCTGGGGAATCGCCGATGACTTTGATGAATTCCGATCATTGGCCGACGAAACGCCATGCAGTGATTGCTACTAGGGAGACTACAATATTTGCCACGATTTATTTGCAATTAAGTTCGTTTCTACTCGCTGTTTTCGAAGCTGCGTGAAATTTGTGACGAAAACCAGTTAAAATATAGTTTCATTATTTATGAGTTTATTATTTTAGTTTTGTCAAAATGAAGGGGGAAGAAGCAGTAACACATAAGCAGTAACACATAATTTTCAAATTTGCACCTGCATATTACATCTTATTTGTTTTTCAACATTCTCGTATATTATACTTGTATGGTCAAATCGCTATTCTCAGAAAAAAAAAATTTAATGATTTTTAGAAGAATTTTGTTTATCGATACAAAAGTATCATCCTTTATGGCCCCCTGAGCAGACATCACCCCCTTTTCCGTATTGGGGTCAAGTCAATAACGCCACTGCTTATAAAGCAATGTTAAACAGTAAACAAGCCCATTTTATAATTGTTTTAGAATAATAAAAGCTACAAAAATAATACTAACTCAACACAGATTCTCGCCAAAACAACTTCCCAAACAAATTGGGAGAAGCTCTCTTTGACAAAGAGAAAAATGATATTGTATAAAACAGCGGTTTCTAACCTTTTTAGTTGTTCGGATCAACTATCTATATTATGAAAAAAATATACTGTACACGAAAAATTAAATTATATTTTTTTATACAGTGAGGAAAATTATTGCACTTGGCTGTTACAACAATTAGAAAACTAAAAAACAAGTGACCAAAGTTTAAAAAAAAAAATCATCGGAATTTTTGACATTGTTTATCCCCCGTCAATATCTAGATTAAAACTTAGCCATGCTATTTAATTCACGCATTATTCACTATCGATGTTATTCACTCGTTACAACATCGAAAAATACAATCGAGTGGCTCGATTGTTTCCATCTTAAACACTGAAGCTCCGATAATATTTATCTCGGCGATTCTCTACCAGCGTCCACGGCCCAGTACCACGCAACTCGCGGTCCGTGGGGTAGGAACCGCTGGTAGAGAAAATCAACTAAGCTTGGCGCAGTTGGGAGTTTGGCGTCGAAAAGGGCTTAATTGCTTGGCGAAAACGGCGATAAACCTACTTCATAGGTACAACCGGTTTCGAATGGTTTTCCAGCTTGCTCACACCTCCTTCTCTTCTAACCTCCTTGGTTCATTCCAAACCAAAATGGACTACGACATGTCTCATTTTGCCATTTTTATGTCACATAAATGGTATAAACATATTTGATGTAGTCAAAGCTCATATTTTGGTACTGCTTAAGCAGTACCAAAATGGTTCAAGCTTATTGCGAATGTAATAAGCTTATTTGCGGCTCTTTACAAATTTTACAATTCTGATTATTGAATGGTTGACTCTTAGTAGAAAAGTCTACCGATCCCTACCTAGATAGCATGCAAGCTTACGAAAACCTTGCCATATCCTTGTCAGTAGACTTGCAGTTCCAAAAGTTTGGAGAGTAACCCTCTGACAAGGGTTTGAAAAGGGCAGCTGTGACGAGCCTGCAAAGTAACACTTGACAAGGGTATGTAAAGGGTCAAATTCCAAGTCTGCAGTAACCGCCCTTTTCACTAGGATAATTATACCTTGACGCAAATCAGATAACCTTTCCTCAGTAAAACGTGTGTGCTGACAAGACGTATCTGGCAACCGCAGTTTTAAGTTTGGTAAAAGAGTAAAGTTTCATTTCTTGATATTGCAGAAAACATAAATAACATTTATGCAGATATTTTGCTCATTTTTATGAAGTGGCCACATGGTATGAGATGTGGAAAATTGAAGTGAATCGAAAGAAGTTTCCAGAATATACGGAATTAATTTGTGAAGCAACACCTTTCTACCCGGCTTCTGTAGCTGAAGCAATAAAGATTGGGCTTTTTCTCCTTTGCTATTACATGCAGTAATTAAAAGTTCATTTAGTACGATACGCCGGGTCAAGACTTGGAATCGTTCAACAGTGGGAGTAGATGAGAGGTTAAGTGGACTATGCATGCTGTGTCCACAGAAAACGAACAAAAAAAACAATCAGTTCATTTTGACATTGTAAAGGACAAATTTGGACAACAACCAAGACGTTTAAAAAAAATTTAAAATCTTAATTTTTAGAATTTTTCAATTGTAATACCTAACATAAATGTTCCTCCAATATTTATGTATAACTTTTCTTTTCCAATGTAAATCTTTATTACACACCACGTTATTTCCCCCTCTTAATTTTGCCACTATACTTTTATTTGCAATTATCAAAACTGAGTTACACTCTACTGGCGGAACACATGTGCATACTTTTAAAATGCGTGATAAAAAATCGGAAGTTTTATTTTCACCATTACACTGAAACAGTGCGATAAAACATGCAAACTGCTTAACCAAATTCTGAAAATAGGTCTCCTGGTATCTGATGGATAATAATCCAAAAGCTGAACACTTTCAGGGAATCGAGAGATCAATACAGAGCGCGCAACTAAAGGTAAACGTATAACTTTTGCTATTGAATTCAAAATATTTTCCTCCACAATAATTCACCAAGCGCCATATATTTTCGCCAACAAAGGTGCAATATTCAACAATACAAAAATAACAACGAAAAATATTTAAAAAATAACATTTGATTACTTCCTGTGAATTTATAGCTTTTAAAAGAATTTTATTATCAAAATCCAGGGGGGTGCGCATGATTTCATGCATCACGTAATTCTTCTTGGAGATATTTGCATTGATATCTGATTAATTTTTAACCGAAAGTTTTGACTGAAGAGAGGTATAATAATTTTGTTGCGTTTTGCGGTCTATATCCTTGAGTTTAAAAATGTGATATAGAAACTGAAATTTTTTGTTACGATTTGCTAGAATAGTGAATTGTTTATTCAGGGAATTAATGATAATGCCCAGGATATACTAGTTGAAAAAGTTTATTTTAAATTTATTTTCTTCTTCCGTTAAGAGTTCACTACTGCTTCATTTTCAAATTGGATACTTTTTTCTTCTGTCTCTAACGTCGATTTCCTCAAGGAATTTTGTACTACATTCAAGATTCTCTGCAATCTACTATTTTCATCTGATCATATTAGAAGTTTATTATAACTTTATACTTTTTGCATGGTTTCTGATAACAACCTTAAACAATGTGATAAATTTATACTTCAAATTGCAATAGCTTTTTGAGATTAAATTTATTTCAAAATATCATACCAAAGAATAAAACCACATATAAACTTGTAGTTTTTATTATTTTTTTTGCCAACCCCTCTTGCTTTAATTTTAGTTTCGGCATATTTGTTGACGTCTTCTATTACTTGGAATAACCCATAGATTTTGCAAAATTGTTCCACCTAGTTGCACTAAATAATTTTAGAGCAAACTGTGAAATATTTTTAGTATTTCCAATGTATTGTCGAAGCAGAAAAAAAATGTGAAAATTTCTTGAATAAAAGAAAAAAAGTTGTTTCTGTAGAAGAAAATGATGCATCATTCCCAACTATCCCAGTAGCACAACTTTGGCAAATATCTACTGACATTGGCTAACCCCGATGTCAAACGTTGTAAACGGGCAGTTGGAAGCGATATTAGACAACCTCGCCCAATGATGGATAAAATATGCTGACAGTTTTGAAATGTCGATGCACGATTTTAAAATTGGAATATTTTATCGATTTCCGACTTTGGTCAATACTGCTGTGCTATCAGTGTACAGTGGCGGCTCGTGAGTAGTAAAAGTGAGGGGGCCTGAATTAAAAGTGCCATGTTTTTTTTAGGGGGAGGGGGAGCAAATTTCAAAATATACATGAATTCCATGCAATTAAATAAATGATATTCAAATGCACATACAAACAAAACTAAAAGAAAAATTAAACTAATTATCCAGATAAATTTTAATGAAACGAATGATTATAACAAATTTAACATTGTAGCATTTCGTTTTGAGTCATTGCCTTTTTGAAAATTAATCCCATGTCCATTCCCTTTGAACTTCATGACTCATGGTTTTTGAAAATTAAAAATGAAGTGAAAAAAATTGGCGAAATTTTTAGAAATAGTACGGGTTTTAAATTATTCATTTAAACATAAAATTAAACCATATTGATTCATAATATTTCAGTCAAAAATTTCATTACTCAACAGAAAAATATTTTCAATCTTATATTTTTATTTCTTAAAAATTTTGGTTGTTCAGCCCTTTTGTTTAAAAAAAACTTGTGGAATGTACCAGAAAAAAACTCGTTTATTAGAAATGGATATTTCAGACAACTGAATAAGTTAAAGGTAATTAATGTTGCAGCACATCTAGGGCAAAATTTTAAAAATTCAATTCAACAAATTCTTCGTTTCATGCAAATTTGGTATAAAAATGAAACAAATAAATCTCGTTAACAAGTTTATCAATGCTTTAGTTTAAATTTAAAATAAAACTGGGACCAAGGGTTTTATGCTAATTTTTGCAATAAAATGTGGATCCAGTGTTTGTTTTTTGGAGGGGACAGAAAAGTTTTCAAAATTGGGATTGCTATTAAATATATATGTTATTTTCAAGTAATAGGTCATAAAGTAGCCTTTTTTTCACCCTAATATTTTTACCTCAAATAATTTTATATCAATTGGAAACAAGTTCATCCACCATCAAATCCTATTAAGTGACTAACGTGAATTGTAATTTAAATTATGAATTTTACTTTTGGTAAAAAATAAATTCGCTAATCCTTCAAGAGGACTAAAACGAAGTTTTATTATTTAAATAATATTGGAATATTCTGTGTTGGGGATGGCAAACGCATTTATATGGATTAAAATACTTAAAATAATATTTCATTTGCCCAAAAAAAAAAAAAGAAAGAAAAAAAAGTTTTTTTTGCTACCCATAAAATGAGGTTTCATTGCTACGCCAAAGTAATAAGATGCAGAGGGTATAAATGGGTCCAATGTCTGCTATCTACACATTCAGAAGCGGATTTAGACGCGAGTCAAGGGAGATGAGAGAATGTTATGATTACCATTGTTGTCTAGTATATTAATAGCAATTAGATGGTGAAATAAGATGAGGGGTCAGCAAAATATTGCTTGCTGTATTACTTATATACCTAATCACCTCTAAAATCGAATGAATTAAAAAGAAAAATGATGCTTTTATGATAATTAGGATTAAAAAAAAATACACAACCAATTAAGATCGTTCATCCCCTGACTGAAAGAATTTCGTTTCCCCGGGTAGACTTCAAGGTCATTATGATGGGGTCTTTAGAGGAGAGATGGACAGAGAGTGTTTTCATTGAAATGGTTACCGTTGATTGCCATTTACACTAGTTTGTGGAAAGAGAGCTATTGCTTTACTCACAATAGTAAAAATTGTGAAATTAATAACTGCTTAACCGATTTGTCTTGCATTTTTTGAATATTTTACAAAAATTCCACAACAAAACAAGATTATCAAGCATATATGTGAAGAATTGCTCTTCTATAAAATAGCTACAAACTTTCTACACTGCAGAAACAAGTCTATATTGACCCGGATTAATTTATCTTTTCAACTAGAACCCAAGGCTCACCTAGTTCTGAAATATTTAGATAAATAATAGAGCTAACTCAGACGTAAACTTAACGGCTCTACTTTATTTCACACAAAAAAACAAATACGAACTGAAACTGAAACACAAACAGATTTTCGTGATGCCACACCTAGAAAAGTTATATAATTCAATTAGTAATGAAATAGAGTTCGCATCGTGACATCACATCCTCCCACCTTGAGTAGTGGAAAGTTCCACAAGTCAACAACTCTATTAGAGATCCAACCTTTCGGGAATTTTTACAGTTCGACCTAGTCTTGTCTTAGTTTGAACAATTGCAGAGTCGATGGAGTTGTCATCAGAACACTTAGGAATGCCATTTTTCATAGAGGCAACTTTCGTAGATAGTGCGTTTTTATCCATTGGAAAAGGCGATTCACCGGAAGAAATCTCTAAAGGGAAGATGCGCTGAATCGGACGCAGAATTTCTCCACGCGAAGTTCTAAGTTTGATGAGTCGACACACACCATCTTTCCCTGGCAGCATTTCTATCACTTTTCCCAGTGGCCAGTCGATTCGATTAGCGTTGTCACTTTTTATGAGAACAATATCCCCGGGAGCAATCTTCGAAGTTTTAGTCTTTTCTGACCTCCTTATCAAAGATCCAAGATATTCGGACCTGAACCTTTTTCTAATGTCTTTCTGCAAAGCTAGCCTGTATTTGATGCGATGGTTAAGACTTTTATAATCAGCAGCATCACAGTCTGGAACACCAGAGAGCTTGATATCCCGAAGAAACATGGCAGGGGTAAGTGGAACAAATTCTGAGTCACATTCGTCGATGTAAGTCAAAGGGCGTGAGTTGATAACAGATTCGCAATCACAAATAACAGTCACTAATTCTTCGTAAGTCAAACTTGCTCTTCCAAGTATTCTTCTCAAAAGACTTTTTAGAATACCAATTAGCCTCTCCCACCATCCACCCCACCAGGGTGAAGAAGGGGGATTAAACTTCCACCTAATTGGATGAATAGCATTGTCGTTGCAGATGCGGTCCCAATCTAAACTTCTTAGCAAATTGGAAGCTCCGACGAAATTCGTGCCATTATCGCAGTATATGGTTTCACATTGGCCCCTCCGGGCAATAAATCGCCGTAGAGCTAGCAAGAAACTTTCGGTAGATAGTGAAGTAACAATCTCTAAGTGGACAGCTCTATATACGGCGCATGTAAAAATGCATACCCAAGCCTTCTTTCCATCCTTTAAAAATAAAGGTCCCGACAGGTCAGTTCCACAGATCTCGAACACATTTGCTTGTCGTATTCGATCTTCAGGCAAAGGAGCAGATAGAGCATCACAACATTTAGAAGAAAATCTTTTGCAAGAGACACACTTTGAAATGACAGAGCGCACTGTTTTTCTTCCACTCAAAATCCAAAAATGTTCTCTCAAAATATTAAGCAGAATCCGAGTTCCAGCATGACTATTTTTTATATGATGAGAAAATATTAGCCTTCTGACAACTTCATGACTGGACGGAAGAACAGCTGGTTCCCTAAAATCTTTTGTATCTTGACGGAAAACGATTTTCGTCTTGAGCCGTATTATTCCATCAATATCCTTATGCGCACTCAAAGCTTTTAGTTTTTCATCATGCTCGTTTGAAAAAGATTCAGACTGAACTAATTTTATCACTTGTTTCTCTGCTGCCCTGTATTCTTCAGCATCCAGATCTCCTTTTTTCCTTAGCTGAACATCGCATCTACAGTTCTTTACAAATCTCAAAATCCACCCCACTAGCTTCACAATGCTTTCATATTTTGAGAAGCGCTGATAAAGCCAGCCTGTAGATGAATCGTTATTTACAGATGCCAGAGCCAATATTGAACTTTTCTTTTTCTCTTTTAGTACCTCAGCTTCATCCAGCCCAGATAGCATTTTATCCTTTTAAAACCCTTGTCTAAACCTCTCAAGCGAAAAGGGAGTAAGGTTCAGATGACAAGGGAGTAACCATCATAAAACCTTGAAGAAAGGGTCCTAGTCTCCAGACGTCAAGCTTTTGGTAACCATTTCATGACCCCCTTTGCCACAAGGCTTTCGCCGTAAAGGGTATGTAAACCTTTTCGGGATGAGCTTGCCACAAGGTTTTCGCCGTAAAGGGTGTGTAAACCTTTTCGTGATAAGCCTGCCACACGGTTTTTGCCGTAAGGGTTGTATAAGCCTTTTCATAATAGGCTTGCCAAAAGGTTTTCACTGTAAAGGGTGTGTAAACCTTTTCACTCTGAGGTTCCCACCCTGTAGATATAGGAAAGGTTGCAAAAACTTTCCTTTATAAAGTATCATTTATCTTTTGTGTTCAAAAAGAAACACTTAATTGGGAGAGTTCCAATATTGTCGGTAAATGCTTTAAATTTAGTGGCTAATGAAAATTTAATATTTATTCTATAGGAATTTAATTACAATTTGCCTTTAATGGTATCAATCATAACCCAATTTATTGATAAATTTTAATTTATTTGCTAGGTAGAACTTACTAGAATAATAAACATAATTTACTTTTTTTTGTAAAGAATTTAAAAAAAAATAAAAATTCAAAATTCAATAAAAAATTATGTATATATTATTAAAAAAATGCATTGAGATCTTAGTAGGTTGCGTTAGACAATTTAAATTGCATTAAAATTTGTTTTAAAGGGTTAATCCAAGCTACTTATAGTTTTATTATTAGAAACATATACAACTAAAAATGCATTTTTACTGATAATTCTTTTTTAGATAATTCTTTATTTTGAAGTAAACAAACACAAATGAGTTGCTTTTTCATTTTATACAAAGAATATAATTTAAACATGATTTTAAATATACTACAAATATTTCTTCATTTATTTGCTGCATCTGACAAGAAGTTTCTGGAATATTCTTGAGGAAATCTAAAGGGAATCCCATTCATTTCTATCTGAAAAAAATAAACAAATTTAAAATCTATAATAATAAAATAAGCTGTGTGTCTGTCTGTTTGTGGGTCTGTTATAGAAACCTACTTAAAATTGGAGTAGAGCTCTGAAATTTTCAACACAAGAAGTTTTGACCTTCTAATTTATGAATGTCAAACAGAATGTAAAATTTTAATTAGTTCTTTTTTAATTAATATTTTAACTAACTTTTATTTTACAAAGTGACTTCAAATAGAGATACAGCTCTGAAATTTTCAACATAAGTAATTTTGGCCTTCTTATTGGACTTTTAAAAAACGGAATTTTAAATTTTTATTTAATTAATTAATAACTATTCTACAAAATGATATCCAATATTGCTACAGCTCTGAAATTTTCAACATAAGTAGTTTTGTCTTTTATTTGGCCTTTTTTTGAAAAACAGAGTTTCAAATTTTTATTTAGTTCCTTTTTAATTATTTTTTTTTTTTTTTTTTTTTTTTTTTTAATTTATTAATATATATTTAACAAAACGATATCTAATAGAGCTGCAGCTCTGAAATTTTCAACATAAGTAGTTGTGCCCTCCTAATTGGACGTTTGAAAAACATAATTTTACATTTTTATTTAGTTCTTTTTTAATTAATTAAAAAATATTTTACAAAACGATTTCTATTTGGGCTACAGTTCTGAAATTTTCAATACAAGTAGTTTTGGCATTCTAATTGGACTATTGACAAACAGAATGTTAAAATTTTAATTTGATTTTCGATTGATTCTTTGAAATATTATTTTTTTTTTTTTTAACAAAAAGCGACTTCTAATAGGCCTAGAGCTTTGAAAGTTTCAACATAAATAGTTTTGGCTTTCTAATTTTGCTTTCCACAAATACGTGTTAAAATAATCTTAACCCCCTGAAACCTACAGCGGCCGAGAACTATTTGTTCTGCAGAGGATTCTCGGGCAGTTTCGGGCGTTTTGGGATCTTCGAGGTTTGGGGGGTCTGGTCAGCTTCCTCACCTCCTGTGGTGTTGATTTATAGGGGGCAGTTCACTCCTGTCAACTCCGAGAAGCAGAGTCTTGTGGCGAATTTTTTTTTTTTTCTTTCTTTTGCATGGGACATTTAGTAGAAACTCTTTCCGCGCGGGAACTTTTACTAGAGAATTGCCAAGTTTTACAAAATAATTTGCGTTTTGGTTCGCAAAACTTTAAATACATATGAAATAAACCATGCTATTGATATTGTTAAATAAAATTATAATATTTAGCTAAACTTCTTGAAGAAATTAATTATTTCGTCAAGACAGATCCCTCTATAAATTGTTTTAGTCGCATACAGCTGCGAACTCAAATATTTGTGAATTTTTGACTCATTTTCAAATGACGTTATTCTTTTTTTTTCTCGCGAGACATAATTATATAACCCATGAAAACAAAGTTTTAAATATTAATCCTTTATATACATCGCCAATTTTTATATTCATTAACACAGCGCCGATTCTGTTAACAGCGTGTGCTTGGTGCTTGTATCTAATTTTAAATATCAAACACATTTATATCAGCAAAATGTGTTGCAAACTACGTTTCAAAATGTATTTATTAGAAATGAACGTGCATTTATGCATTCACATCCAAACATCTTTTTTTTTTTGTTATTTTGATTAAAACAATTTTATTAATTATTTATTTAAAAAAAAATTTGGCAATATCAAAGAGTTTCAACAATGATCGGCTTACTGCTATTTTAGCGCGATTGGATGAAGGCAAGTTAGTTTATTAGTATTCCGTATAAGCAACTTTTTAGTGACAATAACAGCCCCAAAATGTGAAAGAATATATTGCCATCGACATCGAATCTATCTACCAACTTTCAGCCCGCTTGGATGACGGCAAGGTGGGTTAATTAAGCATCCGCAGACTTGCACTCTATCGACACTCACACAAAATCGAAGTTAATTTAAAGAATTCAAAATACATCTTTTATTGAAACTTTAATGCCTCTAATACGTACGTTATTGAAATATTCGATTTTTCTTAGATGCTATTTTATAATTTTAGGTGAAATGAAAGTACTCCCCTTGCTCGATAAAAATTTAACACTCCCTGTTTCACCACGATTAATAATTTGGTATTGAAGATCAGAACAAATAAAGGATTCTACTTACGTAGGATTGCTTAGCCATATGAAGTCCGTGGCGTATACAGGGAGGAAGCTGATAGGGCTACAGCTCCCTGAAAATTGAGAAAAATTATATTTTCAAGTGTAATGTAACAATTTTTGTAAATAGTTAATACTTAATATCCTCATTTAACTAACTTTTCGAATCAGTCATTTTTTCAAAATAATTATAACAACGAGAAATGAACACAAAAATACAAGCACATCTATTTCATTTCAAACTCTTCCGATTTTACATTTCTTTCTCATTTCTGTATGCTGGGGTCATGACGTCCTTCAGATGGTCAGAGCAGAGAAAACTTACTGGTTCCCTGAAAGAGCATGCGTAGACACAAAGACTTCTCCTTCCTGATACCAATAATACAAATCTGCCATAGAAAATCTGGTAAAATTTTATGAAAGAGGTTTTCTTGGTTTTCAAAACATCATCGAAGCAGATTAGGAAATATGGAAAACAAAATACAGAGGGTTACTAGAAAAGAATCATTCATTTTCAAAACCCGACTTATTCAAAAGTATTATACTTACAAATATGATTGGTACAAGAAAACAACCGCAAAATATTTAAGTTTTATGCTCCAGGTGGTGCTCAAGTTTACCCGATTTATTCAAAAGTATAATACTTTTGAATAAATCTTGTTTTGAAAATGAATGATTCTTTTGTAGTAACCCTGTAGAAAGGTTTTCTTGATGCTTTCGCAGAATGTTCTGTAGACATATTTCCGAATATACGTCACTTATTAAAAAAAAAAATGTATTTTACCAGTTTCAATTGAAACTTCTGAGCATTCAACTTTGTGATCATTAACATCATATTAAGAAATTCTACGAGCAAAACAAGGTTGAACAGACTGGCACTTTTTGTCAATTCACAACAACATAAAAATTTGGTTTCGGTAGCCAATGAAATTGCCTTGTTTAGGGGATTTAGAATACACCAATAAACAGTGTTTACATTATATCATAACAATATTTAACATTTAATAAATTTCACTGTATACACCAGCGTTGATTTTTTAACATGTTACTTCTTGCGTTGTTTGTATTATGTGTTTACATTGATTTTATTTATAACATTCATGCTTACGTTTTTTTAATAACACATGCTTAAGTTGTGTTTTAGAAACGGCACTAATGTTTATTAAATGTTCTTTTCGTTATAATGTAGAATTGTAAGATTATTTGTTTTTCAATACCTTAACAGAATAGTTGTGAAACACTGCAGTTTTAAATTTCCTTTCATTATGTTAAAAAGTGAGCAATTTTAATTTATAACTAGTTTTATTACTTTTTAATATTAGCTGCCCAACCCTCTTTCCTATTATGATCAAATGTTCAGTTTTTAAGGCGTTACATGAATATGGCAAGAGCAGACAAAAGTCTATTTTTTCTTTCAGAAAACCAAAGAAAAAAACTAAACATTGAGTAACTATAATACTACTAAAAAAGTGTAGTAGAAGTACTGATCCTCCAATTCAAAAATGTGACTGCAAAAAATTAATAATCGAATGAAATAATAAAATAAAATTTTAAACTTTGAGACTGCTCTTCAAGAAAATAGCGAATAAACACTAGGAAAAATGGTGACTAAATAAAAATAAACATTAGAAAAATTATAATTTCACTCCATAATACTAAAAAAACTTGAAAAAGCAATAAAATAAACAACAGAAAATAATGAAGTAGTTCTTGAAGAGCTGGTCAACAAGGTTACCAAAAAAGCGACTAGCAGAAGAATTCATTGTTTTTAACACTACGCACATTTGATTAAAAATTACAAAAGTAAAAAAAAAAAGCTTACCTCAAACTTCAGGAGATAGCTTTGAGTTGGGTTTCAGCATTTTGCAGTCAGATCTTTTGAGTTGTGGAATGCAAATTTTCTGAGAAATATTGGAAAATGTATTTTAAACAGAGTTTGATAGGAACATGGAACAGATGTAGCATAGGTTGGTTGTATTCATATTATCTGGCGCCGTCAGCAACACGAGGGCTATAATACGCCGAAACATTTCGTCATTTAACAAACCAACATACATTTACAAACACCCATGCCTACACGGGACTCGAACCCGCAACCTCGCGGTCTAGAAGCCAGCACGCTAACCACTATACCGTTTGGTATGTAGCATAGGACATTTGGCGATTAGAAAATTCGCCAAAATTAAAAACACAGTTACTAAAATAAAATTTAAATAAAAACAAAGAAGGGCTTGTCAAGAAGAACCCGCTATATCTTGTTTTACTAAAAAATTTTAAAATTTATTGGATCCATACAACAAAACAAAAAGACAAAAGGTACCGAATTTTTTTTTTTAACTTCAGATGGAGAAAAGCACCTCCTCTATTTCTAACCCCCGCCCCGCAAACCAAGAAGCAGTTGGGCTCGGTGTATCTGTCAATACCATACAACAGCGTTATAGCCTTGGGAAATTGGTTAATTGGCCACACATGCTGCATGTCTGCTCTTTGACAAAAGACCAGACATGCCTTGGGGATGCACCGGAGTGTCCTTAAAGTGGGCTTGCAATATACGATTGATAAGAATGTATGAGTTCAGAGTAACATTTAATTTTAGTATGTGTGTCAAGATTTAGAATTTATACATTTAAAATTGAATTTTTTTAAAACTAATTTCAAAAGCTAGCTATCGATACCAATAAAAGTAATTTGTTTAAAGATTTATTTATTTAAAGTTTAAATAATTATTTTTCAAAATACCAAGTTTACATTCTCAAAAGCATTTGTTATTTGGGTAAATGGTATTTATATTATTCATTGATTTAAAAAGGAAATGGCCGACCAAACGGTATAGTGTTTAGAGTGCAAGCTTATAGACCGCGAGGCTGCTTGTTTGAGTCCCGTGTTAGGCATGGGTGTTGGTAAATGTATGTTGGCTTGTCTAATGACGAATGTTTCGGCGCATTATAGCCCTCGTGTTGCTGAAGGCGCCAGATAATCTGAAAACAACCAAGCAATAAGGAAATGATAAATTCATTGCTTATGTAAGAACGTATCACCAGAAATTAATGCATATCTAAAATGATTATTAATTCATTGTGTTTGTAATTTATGTAGAAATTTTTTAATATTTGAGAACTACCTGGTTCAATTTGCAGGCAACGTTTTGTAAAATGTTAGGCCCTTATGTATTGCCCCCCGTAAAATTGTTAAAATGGTAAATACGTAATTGTTTTGAAATCCAATACATTGATTTGTTTGAAAATTTTGCCTTGAGATAAAAATTATCTAATAATCCTTAGTTATTTAATAAGTTTTTCTAAAATATCAGAAAATTCTGTAAAATTGTAGTACTCGATTAATCGACAGCAAACTTTTATAATTGAAATTTTATTTTAAAATTTAAAACTTTAAAAAAAAAAAAAATCTTTATATTGTTTTTGTCCTATCCTTTCTAGTTTGTCTAGAAAATACGATATTTTAGTATGCTGATTTATAAGTTTATATGTATTTCTTGGCCTATTATGTTGAATATGCAATAACCTCGAATACCATGAAATGAATTTAATTGAGACCTTAAACTGTTTAAATAAAGGTCACATAATCTAAAATGCTGTTTTCGAAAGTTTCCAAAATGTCTGTTCGTTGCTTTTCTTTCTTACAAAAACTACCAGTTGGAAATATTTTCTAGCGTATGGGAGTTTGCCTCTTCATTTTTCTACCTAAATAAGCCAATAAAATAGCTTTCGAAAAATGTAACCTCTTACTAGGAATAAATAAATGGAAGCCGATATGCATTTCACAAGATGTTTTAACAAACTATTTTCTTAAAAATCAGTACACATAAGGACATTTTAACTTTTATTGAAACGAAAAAATTAAAACAATAATTTATTTTAATTCTTGTATTTTAATGTTTAGAAATTAATATTATTGAGATAATTTTTTTTTAGAGGCTGTATTACAGTATTTTATAAAGCTAAAACATATCATGAGAACACCCAATTAACGCTGGTGTACTATTTCTATTACCAAAACCTTTTTTACATTTACCAGGGTTCGGCAGACGTTTCTGTGCAAAGAGCCAAACATTCAACAATCATCAGAATCGCAGTACATTTAAAGAGCGGAAATACGAGTTTTTAACAACGAACATTTTTATAGTATAAAAATCATGGCAGATGAGACCAGGCCTGTAGCCAGAGTGGGGCAAGACCTGGAAAAATCTTCGCCTGTCCTGGAAAATTTTATCCCAATCATTTGTAAACCTTTATATCTATGATTGAATAGAAACGAACATTTTGCTGCTGTTGATACCTTCGGTTGTAGCACAGCAACTTGCGAATCTACCTTTTCCACTTTGACGGCCATAAATTGTCCCTAAAGAATGTCAATGGGCCACGAAAGGATGGCAAATCTAGTGTTTTGGGCATTTGAAGTAGAGATAAGAGTTTTGAAATTGTTTAATATGAGTAGTTAGAAATTGGGCATCCGAAGCCATGGCGGTATGCGGTATGGTATGGTATGGTATGGGGGCGTGACCGGAAGGGGGCGTGGTCGGATATGACGTCACCGGAAGTCACGTGACCGGAAGTGGAGTTGAGTTGTTCCCCTCCTGCTGCTGTTTTAGTTTCATTATAAGCTGTTTGTGTAGGACGTCACAGTAGGTATGACGTCATAATGTGTTTTATATTAAAGTTTAGAGCGATGGCAACACTTTTTAGTTTCGATTTATCTAGCAGACAGGGTTGAGTTGTTCTAAGACTGCTTCTTAGTGAATAAGTTAGAGTGATAGGCTTTTATTGCGTGACGTCACAGTAGGTATGACGTCATAATGTGTTCTATATCAAAGTTTTGAGCGGTGGCAACACTTTTTAGTTTTTGTTTCCAGTTAACTGGAGCTGAATTGTTTTAGGGCTGCTTCTAAACGAATAAGGTAGAGTGATAGCTATTTTTACTAATGACGTCACAGTGGGTATGACCTCATTCTATGTTAAGATTTTACGTTTAAGTGGTGATAACACTTTTTTAGTTTCGATTTACCTTTCAGGTGTTGGCAACGAGTTCTGATCGGTCAGCTAAATGCTCGCTGGTGATTGATAAGTTTTAAATATGTGACCAAAAGTTAACTCCTGATTGACTGTTTGGTTTTCTAGCGAGTTACTTACATATCCTTTAGCCAAGTTAAAATACCTGCAACAAAGTTACACAAAAAAAAAAAAATGTTAAATTTGAAAAGTTAATAAAAGGAAGGCCATTTGCTAAGGGTCTAAAGAACCCTAACCCCGAGCTACACGTGACATTTCAATATTTTACCAAACAATTGTTAAAATATCGACTATCGGACGTTGCCTTCATGGTAACTCATCTACCCACCCCCCTTCCCTAACTAATTTTGAATAAGTTAAGACTTTAGAATTACAATTAATAAATTTTGAAAAATTATTTATTAAAGGTGAGGACCCACCTCCAGCCCGATACCTCTTTTAGGAAGAATTGGTACCGCCTCACTCCACCCTAACAAAACAAAAAAAAAATCTTATTCCAAAGAACGTATATTTCTTTGAAACTTGAGGTCACTAATCAGCCATCTGATATCTTTTAAGAAGATATCTTCACCTCTTAACAATTTTAAAGTTTTAGTCTAAAAGAATTAATGTTGGGCATAAACTATTTCTAGAATAGAGTTACATTAAAAATTAAATTTAAGAGTGTCCAGTTTTTTGAAGAAGACTTGGGGGAACGTATATTTCCCAAAATTAAATTTAATGGTCACTAACAAAATCCTGAAAATATACTAATTTTAGTTTTTATAAAAATTAAGTTAATGTAATATTTTAGTAAAAATAATGACTATAGTTAATGAATTGCGAAAAATTAAGTTAGAAGAATTAAATTTAAGGAATTTTGTAGTGACCATACGCATAACTAGTTATACCATCCTCCAACAGGTATCGCTTGTCATCAAATGCCGAGAGCGCTCGCTTTCTTTGCTGGATGGAGAAAATGTGATGTTTTTCACTACCGATCCGATGCTGAACCACAGACGAAGGTTGTCGATTGAGAAGACAGTCTCTATAGGTCTGATGTTTTAGCTGTCTTTGAGCTGCTCTTGCGATCCCCTTGGCCGTTTGTTTCTCACCACACTCGCTTAAAATGGAATACATTTTGGAACGAAGCCCTATAAACTCCAAAGCAGATTTTCCGTTAAGTTCATCCTTAAAGTAGCCGATCTTCTTCTTGTTAGACACATCGTGTAGAGGATGATCTGATGGGTAGTCAGAAAAGTCAAAAAATCCCTTTAACTGATGTAAGTCAGCAGTCAGATCTGAGGTGGTGAGTCCATAAGTGAGTGAATCTGTGTCGGTGAATAGTAGGCGGGCATTACTTCCATACTTCTTCATGATGACATTATAGTGGAAATCATACATTAAAACCTTGCTCAGTTCTAAGATGGCGAAACCAGCATAAATGGGTCTATTAAGTGTGAGACTCTTCACTTTTCTTTGTACTGCTGCCAAGCTGTTATCAAACTCAGTGAAGGCATGGAAGGCAGGAGACGCGACCAGTTTCTTGGCTTTATGTGGGTTGTTCACCAACTGAACATCCACTCTATTCCTCAGATTTTCCATAGTTTTCCCGAACACCGCATTGTTGAGAAGTTTGAAGAAATCTTTTTCAAACGATGTTTTGGCCAGTTTTCTCTGCTCCGTATTAAATGCTATGTAGTCCTTCAGCCAAGGTTGTTGGTAGAATTTTAGAATTCTATGGACTTTAGTTAGTTTCAGTCCCAAGGAAATGTATAGCTTCAGATTACGATAGTGTATAACATAATTCTTCTTTGACTGAAGATTCGGAACGAGTTTCTCGCTGGAAGAAGCTGGCTTCATCTGCATTTCTTCCAAAATCTCGAGGGCGGTAGGAGACAGCATATTTGGCTTTATGATGAAGCGTTCGGGAGCCAGAGGATAATCATTATGGAGATCGTGGAGTTCAGCAGGATAGTCGAGATCCACTTCTAGGATGAAGCCCTCATCTGCATCATCTGCTTGGTCCAAGATGGTTTTAGTAGAGATGTTTTCAGGGTCCACCCACTGAAAATCACCAACAGGCAAATATTGAGACATGGCCCAACCTGAAAGAAAAATTCAATTAAATCATTCAATATTAACATAGAAGCTAAATAAAAAAATGACAGTTTTAAAGTAAATTCATGCTTACCATAGAGGTTATTGGCATCCAGGTACAATATATGTTTCTTCTTCTCAGCAGCATTATATTCAGGACAGCCTGGATGGTTTGCCTGGCTATGACGATGGGTGATGACGGAAACACCTCCCCGAATACCCTTCTCTATGAAGAGGTGCATGTCAATGTCGGTGAATAAATCCAAACCGACATCTGACATCTTGAGAGCGGCTTGCCACGCTAACCCCGGAGACGTCATCATGTGAGCGGCGTCTAGCTGGTAAAAGTCTAGAGTTAGGCGGCGGAAATTCTCAAAAACGTCTGCGAGGAGGAGCACATCCGTCTTCACGTACAGGTCGTGATATTCGCCAAGGTCTTTGATGCCGAAAGCTTCCCAAACAGCTTGAGCGTGGTAATAATCTGCATCGGTGATGGAGGAGTTTGTAAGGGTGCTATAGAAGGCTTGCTGAGGTGGCAGAGATGTTTCTTGAAATTTAGTGAACGAGTCCATGTACTCATAAGGGTACACTCCCTTCTTCAGCAAGAGATCTAAGGAAAAAATAAAAATGAAATGATATTGTTAAGAGAACATTTATATAATATTAACATTGACTATATTACGTACCATGGTTAGATGCGATAGATCTCTTCAAAATGTGAAACTTGTCTCTCTCCAGATTATCGACAAGTTTCTGAAGTGAGGCATTCAGAAACTGGAGACTGTCAATAAACTGGAGAGTCACCGGGATCTTGTCAAGTTTCCTGGTGATGGAGAAGGAGATGTATTTCTCCATCGTTGTAGGGATGACTCCAATGTCATGATCAGCCACTTTCCCTAGCCCCTGCATGATCAAATGCGAATCATAATTCTTCAGGTTGTGGAAGACGCAGGGAATCATTTTCCGCAACCTGAAGGCAAGGTTGCATTCATTGTGGAGCACTTGACGGAACTGACCGGTCAAGTGATCGTGGTCGTTCACCCGATCAGTTCCTAGTCGGCCTTTGCAGAGGCCACAGTGCGTTGCAGCATTAATAGCATGCTGGTCTTGGGGAGTGAGTTTCATCGGGACAATGGTGGTCAGCTTCACCGCCAGCTCGTCCTTCTCTGCAATGATACTACTGATGAAGTGGTCCACTGCATCTTCTCCCCTGTAGACAGAGATGGGCTTGGTCGGCTTACTATCTGGACCTACTATAACGTACGCATATCCGCAGGGGACGTGGGTAGCTATCTTCATAGTGCTGGAGGGGGTGGTGTCATCCAACTTCTCTACAAGGGCCTCAAAGTCCGCGTATATGATATACGGGACTTTCTGGGTAAACTTGTACTGACTAAATTTCAGTACACAGTCCTTTGGAGTCGGCATCTTGATGCGTTGGGGTGAGTGCTCGTTACAGTACGGGACATGTGCTTTGAGAGTCTCCTCCTTGGCAAAACGATGAAGACAGCTATAACAATAGAAGCTCGTGCCGTGATGTTTAGTGAGGTTGGTGAGAAGCCTGGACATACTCTTAATTAGGCAGTAATGCTGCCTCTCTCCTTCTATGATGTAGAGGAGGTTGATAACCTCAGGATCCTCCCTCTTAGAGATGTATAGGGGTAATATCTCATCATCTTCATACCCGTAGACGTTAATGCGAAGGTTGTTCAGTGCCTCCACAAAACGAACTTTGCAGGGTTGGACGGGACAGCTTACATTTCCCATTTTGAGCTCCTGCTCGAATTCTGCATAGTGAGAAACTCTGTATGGATGATCTGTATAGCTCATGGGGTGTAGGGCAGCCAGGACAGACCAGATGAAACATTTATTGTCTTCATTCTGGATGTTGAGAACTGCTTGCTTCGCTGCTAACTTGTTGGGTAACTTGAAGTGGCTAGCAGGGGCTAGAGGTTGGTATGTGGCAGTCTTCACCTCCAAATGGATGATTTCATCGAGAACCCATCCTGATCCCCGCTCGATGAATTCATCGAAGGAGGACTTGATTTTGGCGAAGGCTTGGTCGATGTGTTCAGGGAGGACGCTGTCATCCAGCTCCATCTGCACCTTACTCCGGAAATAGGGTGTGGCAAATTCTTCATCTCCCTCATCACTCTTACGAACGAACCGGATCTTGGACACAACATACCACTTAATGGCCCTCTTCTCTCCCAACTCCTCCTGCAGCACATCCTGAACTTGGGGAGTGCTTTCCCTAATGAAGAGAAGCAGGTCTCCAACTGCCTCTTCACTCGGGAATAAATGGCGGGTGGCAAAGACATCAGACGTCTTCACCTCTACTCTCCTCCTTCTGAGCACAGAGGGTGCAGGTTGAATTCCTCCTACTTGAGCAACTCGAAGGTGGGTGAGAAGATGTTGCATCATAACATCCTTACGACCGAAACTCTTTCCGCAGTCAGGACAGGCATGAGGGGTGGCGGATTGATGACTCTCCATGTGACGAATTAAGTCTGCATTACGTGTGAAGGACTTCTGGCATATCTCACAGGTGAAATTCTTCGTGTCAGTATGAATCTTGAGATGTCTCGTCAGAGTAAATTTCTGGATAAAGGACTTGTTGCAGATGTGACACACCTGTTGAAAAAAAAAAAAATTATTGAAGGACACACATTTTTTCCAAAACTTTATTTAAAAATATCTTCTTCTGGAAAGCTCTCCTGAAAACACATTATTTGCAGAAATATCTAAAAACTTTATTACAAAAATGGATTGAAAATCTTCAAATATATTAACTGAAAACATTTTACAAAATATGTCTTCTCTAAAAATTACTTAAATTTGTAAAATATCTGAAAACATTTTTTATTAAAAATACTTTATTTCTATAAACTATCTAATATGTGAAACATACTTTATTTTAAATTAAAGTATCTAAAAACTCTCTCTGCAAAATATAATTTAAAAACTAATACTTACATGAGCTTCAACATTGGAATTCCTAGCATTGGAAGGTCCAGCAATTGAGGATGCAGCATGTTGTGAGGGTCCAGCAGCAAGTACCTAAGAAAATTATTTAACATTTAAATAAGTTATTTTAACATATTCTAAACAATAGTTTATCTTTAGAATGTAATACTTACAGTTTTCTGATGGATTTTCATGTGCCGGGTAAGAGTAAATTTCTGTGTAAAACCCTTCTGACAGATGGTACAGACCTGTTGAAAATAGAAATTTTGAGTAACATGTTTTAAAAGTTAATATTATTTCACCTAAATGATTAAAATAATACTTACATGTAAACCGCGTGAGGTGGATGCAGCATTAGAAGGTCCAGCAGCAGTAGATTCAACAACAACCTCCTAAAGTAAGATATTGAGAAATTATTCTAAGTTTTTTACGTCAGAGAAAAATCGGGCGTGAATTTGGGGCGACTTTGAATAGTTACAACAATGAAAATTGCTAAGTATAAAAGTAATGAAAATTTTGGCGTGAATTTGGGGCAACTTTGAATAGTTACAGCACTGACAATTACTAAGTACAAAAAGTAATGAAAATTTCAGCGTGAATTTGGGGCGACTTTGAATAGTTACAACATTGAAAACTACTAAGCATTGAAAATTTTGGCGTGAATCTTATACTAATATTCAAGTGATTGACATTTAGAAAAAATACCAAGTACAAATTTTGGCGTGAATCTTATACTAATGAACAACATTTAGAAAAAGTTTTAAGGAATATATTATTGACATGAATTTTAAATATAATTGAGAAAGTTTTAAGTGAACAAATCAATTATGCGACGTTAAATAGCACAGTTTAAAATTTATCTTAGACATTAAACATTCATCTACTTAAAAGCAACAAGTTTAACCATATTTAAAGAATATTCTTTTAGATACATAGTAAGTAATTTTGAAATAAATACAATCTATAAGCATTCAAACATAATTTAAAAATATAATACTAAAAGAACACTTACTTGGTCATTAACTTCCATAACGATATCCATGGGAGAAGGAGAACGTGATGATGACATTATAAATAACTGAAATTTAAAAAATATATATATATAAATATCGAAAGAAAAACATACATTTTCAATACAAGTTGGAAATAATTTTTATGTAATACTTGAATCGACTACTTTAACATACTTAACACATTTTAATATATATATTACTTAACAGATACTAACATTTCACAAATAATAAAAAATTTACTTACCGAATAATTCAGATGAAATCAGAAAAAAAACTAAAGTAGCAGCAAAATATGATAAACAAGCAAATACTAAGCAAACACGATGAACGTCTTTCACCCTCAGGAATCTAAGTAGAAATGACGAGACGGCAACCGGTAGCGTTTATATATGAGGGGCGATCACGTAACTTCACCGATCAATCAGATTTCATGGTAGAGGGCGCTGCTTGGTTCTAACCGATCAGAGCGGGTGGGGAGCGAGACTAGGCATGTTTCAACACGCTTCAACGCGTTTGCGAGTTGAGTTGTTGATAATGATTGCAAAATATAAACTCATTGGCTTTTAACACATGACGTCATAATGATGATATGGCTGGAATCTAGCATTTAAACAGATAAGGTATTAGCGCTTATTTATTAAATGAATATTTATTTATAGAAAAATTATCACGTGGGTTTTTAACGTTGATACTTGTTGAAATGGAACGATTTAAGTAATAGTTGATGAATAATTATAAAATATAATTTAAACTAATTTTAAAACTTGCAGAAAAATTACCACGTGGTGGGAATTGAAGATAGCGTTCTTGCTTGAAAAATATTTATGTTACGTCACAGAGGGGATATCGTGGGAATTTTGCATTTAAACGGAGTTTCAAGGAATTTTAAGGTATTGGTATGATCTTAATGATATTAATTTTATCAAGTTTTGTTCTTTATAAGGTAAAGTTTATAGTTGAATGTGTTAGTTGCAAGTATGGTTCTATCGAGTGAGGTTGTGAATACTACATACTTGTGTATTTGTTTATGTGTTGCATTATTATTTATTTATTTTTTAAGTAGTAGTGATCGATTCGCTATCGATTTTACGATTCGTCTCAATGAAACTGGAAACTTATCTATTTCAATATGAAAATGTTAAGACTTAGGATACAGATAAGAGTTAATAAAATTTCTTGCTGTAATGAATGCGACGTATCAAGACCCGGGTCATGTAGCAAGTTTCGGTGGTATCGATGCATTATACCGTGCCTCAGGAAGAAAGATTCCCAAGAAAACGATACAGAAATGGCTAACGGGGGTGGATGCGTACACTCTACACAAGTCCATTCGTCATAAATTTCCTACGAATCGGGTGATTGTTTATAACATTGATCAGCAATGGCAAGCGGATTTGGTGGATATGTCAAGTCTTCAAAAGTTTAATGATGGTTATCGCTTTATTTTGAGTTGTATTGATGTGCTATCAAAGTTTGGATGGCTAATTCCTCTGAAACGAAAGAGAGGTATAGATATTGTTGAGGCTTTTCAAATAATATTCGATCAACGAACTCCGAAATCACTTCAGACTGATCAGGGAACGGAATTTAAGAATAATCTATTTCAGACCTTGTTAAAAAAGAAGGGGATTAGATTTTTCACGACATATAATTTGTCGAAAGCAAACATAGTCGAGCGTTGGAATAGAAGTATTAAAACTAAAATGTGGAAGTACTTTACTGCTAAAAATACGCATAGATACATTGACGTATTACAAGATTTAGTGAAAAGTTATAATCATACTTACCATTCAAGTATAAAAAGAGCTCCCGTGGAGGTGAATGCCGAAAATGAACAAGATGTTTGGTTCACTCTCTATGGAGATATGGAGAATTTACCTAAACCCAAATGCGTATTTAATGTAAATGATGTAGTTCGCATTTCAAAGAAGAAATTAACCTTTGAAAAGGGGTATGAAACGAATTGGACGGAAGAATTGTTTGTCATAACAGAGTGTGTCAAGAGACAACCTGCAGTGTATAGAGTGAATGATTTATTAGGAGAGCCTATACAAGGAACGTTTTACGCACAAGAGTTACAAAAAGTAACAATGAAAGACGAATTTCCTGTTGAAGAAGTTTTAAGAAAACGCATGCGTAAAAAGAAAATGGAATATTTTGTGAAATATCGAGGATACCCCGACAAGTTTAATCAATGGATCCCCACTTCAAACTTACTAGCCCTATAAATACTACTAGCACATGTTGCAAGACTCATTTGCTATCATGAGTTTCTACATAACACTCATCTCGGATAGTTCCATGTCCTATTTTCCTGAAAATAAAATTTCCCATTTTATTACTCGCTTACCCATACCAATTGAACTGAAAGGAGAATGGGAAGTTGGAACGGTAGAGTTTTTATATCCGCATACTTGGTATAATGTGAATCATCAAAATAATTTAATTGGATTCGAGACGAGTGGAAAGTTAGAGGTAGGAAGAAGATTACCTCCGGGTTGTTATGAGACAGTTCCTGATATTTTAAAGGCTATTTATGTGAAAGAACATGATGATAAAATTGTCACAAGTTATAATGAGGTAACTAAGCGTGTTCAGATAACTGTGAAAAATAATGCGAAACTCATATTATATCACGGACTTGCTGAAATGCTTGGATTTGAACCTATGGAAATAACTTCGTTTGATGCAAGTATAGAAGCAACTGTTGTGGGTCCATTCGTAGCCGACCCCTCTGCACATTATCGCGTATTGATGATTTATACGGATATAGTGGAACCACAAATTGTGGGAGATGTCTTAGCACCTCTCCTTCGAGTGGTTAGAGTGAGAGGACAAGATGGTGAGATGATTAGCGAACAGTATGATAGACCGCACTACTTACCTGTAAACCGGAAAATTATTGAGACTTTGGAAATCGTTATAAGGACGCACTCGGGATGTTTAACGCCATTTGAACGTGGGCGCTCATACGTGAAGTTACACTTTCGTCAGAAGTCTCTCTCATAATGTATGTCCCTTACCAGTGTTGTCAAAAATCTTTCGAAGATTATTATGTGCAGCAGACGGGAAAAGGCTTGAATTATTATCAAGGAAATTCTTATCAGAGAGGATATGGATTAGGAGGTCTATTCAGATCATTTTTTCGTGCCGCAGCTCCGCTACTGAAATCAGGTGCTAAAGCTATTGGGAAACAAATGTTTCACAGCGGTGTCAACCTGATGAATGATGTTTCTCAAGGTCAAGATTTTAAAATGGCCGCCAAACGAAGACTCAAAGAAGCTGGAAATGTGTTAACAGATAAAGCCGCCACCAAAGTCAAGACTATGATTGGTAGTGGAAAAAGACATAAAAAGCGTATGCAGAAGAAAAAAACCATCATTCCACGTTCAGCCAAGAAGAAGTGCACATCGCATGATATTTTCTCCTAATGGCTTCCTTCATCTACAAAGACTCTGCTCCTTGCGTCAAGTCGGAATTAGATTTATTTTCAATTCCCCCAACCCAGACCGTTATCGAAAAAGGACAATTTGTCGAATTTCATCCCCTTTCAAGTGTACGAGATGGTGGACCGATTGAATTTTCAATATCAGGAAGTAGTGAAGAATATGTGGACTTAGCTGCTTCCTATCTACACGTGAAAGTGATGAAAGCAGATGGAACTAAACTACCAGAAAAGGAACCAGTTGCTCCCGTCAACCTTTTCCTACATTCGCTTTTCAGTCAAGTAGACGTTAGTTTAAACGAGAGAAATATTTCTTCTGCAAGCAACACTTATCCTTTTAGAGCCTATATAGAGACATTGTTAAATTATGGGGAAGATGCCAAGAAAAGTTTGCTGACCTGTGAAGGATTCTACAAAGATACGCAACCTGATATCATAGACCCCATAGATGAGAAAGCTGATGCTGGATTGAAGACGCGTTACAATCTTATCAAAGACAGCCAGACCGTAGAAATGATTGGTCAACTCCACTGTGACATTTTTCAACAAAATCGTCTCATGATTAACTTGGTAGATATCAAAATTAAAATGATACGCAGCAAATCCTCATTTTGCTTAATTTCAACCAAAGTGGATGGGGATTATAAGATAGTTCTAGAGCATGCTTCTATATTTATAAGAAAAGTGAAGGTTAGCCCTGCCGTTGCTATTGGGCATGCTAAGGCTTTGGAGAAGACATCGTGCAAATATCCAATTGATCGTGTGATTTGCAAAACTTATAGCATTGCCAAAGGGAGCTGGTCCTTTTTACAAGATAATGTGTTTCTTGGACTCATGCCAAAACGTGTCATTCTCACCTGTTTAGGAAATGCTGCAATGAATGGGCAATATTCAAAGAACCCATTTCTCTTTTCTCACCATAGTGCAAACTTTGTATCTATTTATGTAGATGGACAACCGGTTCCCTGCAAGCCTTTAGAGCTTAATTTTGATTCCAACAACTACGTTCGGGCTTATCATAGCTTATTTTCCGGATTTAATCGTGATAAGGGAATTTACTTATCTCAAGAAGAATATGCCAGAGGTCATGTACTTTACGCATTTGATCTAAGTCCTGATCTTTGCGACGGAGAACATTTTAATCTGCAACACCAAGGAAATTTACGTGTGGAAATTAAATTTTCCGAGGCTATTACGGAAACTTTATCAGTGCTCATTTATGCAGAGTTTCAAAACGTGATTGAAATATCCAAATCATGTCACGTGGTGTGCGACTTTCCGAATTAATGGATACCCTACAAATAACCAGAATTCTTTCTGGAAATGCAAAAACCAAGAATATATTCTTGGGTGTTTTCTCAAGTGATCGATTACCAACATATGTTCGAAACTTTCCAGCCTGTTTTATTGCCAACACTGACAAGTCCAATCAAGAAGGTACCCATTGGGTGGCTTTTTATATAGAATCACCTACAGAAATATGCTTCTTTGATTCGTTCGGAAACCCACCGTCTTATTTTCCCGGAGGAATATCAAGTTATGTAAAGCGTTATCGACATGTAGAGTTTAATCCTATGATACTTCAATCGAATGCGAGTTCCGTGTGTGGACAATATTGTATTTTTTATTTATATTCTAAATGTAATGGACGTTCTATGAACGATATTCTCTTGTCTTTTGTACCCAATCAAATATGTAATGATATCAAAGTGCATCATTTTGTAATCAAGCACTTTAGAATTGTAGCACCATTTTATCAATAAAGAAAGTATTTAAACAGTAGCACTATGTCTCGTCTCTCATTCAACATGGAATTTCCAAAGTTGCAACATCCTTTTACGATGGTAATCGCCGGTCCAACAGGATGCGGTAAAAGTTATTTTGTGCGGGATTTGATAAGTGAAAAACAGGGGATGTTTTCAATTGTTCCTGATAAGATTGTTTGGTTTTATGGAATACATCAACCCTTATATGATGAAATTGATAATGTGACATTTGTAGAAGGTCTACCTACGACATTTAAAGAATTTTTGGGCGAGAATACACTCTTCGTAATTGATGATTTAATGTCAAATGCTAACAGTCATTTAACTGATCTTTTTACAAAAGGTAGTCATCATTTAAACCTGAGTGTTATCTTCATAACACAAAATTTTTTCTACAAGGGGAAAGAAATGCGTGACATTACATTGAATGCACACTATTTAGTACTGTGTAAAAATAGACGAGACGTGAGTCAAATTTCACATCTCGGAAGACAATTATTTCCTCGACATGTCAAGTTATTTCAAGAAGTCTTTGAAGATGCAACGAAAAACCCCTATTCCTATTTATTTATAGATTTACGTGCCGAAACACCAGAAGAGTTACGATTACGTACCAAAATTTTACCTACTGAAAGACAGATCGTGTATCAATTTAAATGATATAAAAGTGAATGACTTTGAAGATAAGTATCATTTAGCAAGATGACGCTTAAGAAGGAGCAACTCAATCAATTACGACTGTTGCAAATTTGTCCTTTAAGGTTACGAAAAACTTTATTAAGTAAACTCAATAAGAACTGTATAAAAGCCATATGCGAATGTTGCATTAACACATTGAATGGAAATATCCCATTGACTGCACGACAGAAGAAAACGCTCTCTAAACATAAGAAGATATTGCGTCATTTAAGTAATCGTAAAGTGTCTTTACCGAAAAAACGTCAAGTCATTTTACAGAAAGGAGGTTTCCTCAACATACTTATTCCTGCAGCCTTGAGTGTTTTAACTACATTATTTCATGGCTCAAATTAAGAAGTTTGCTCTTATACCCGAAGAATTGGTGACAAAACATACTGTTTCCAATAAAAGGCTTAGTGAGCTTGATAAGGCAATGATACAAATTTTACATAGTGACTTACCTGATCATGAAAAATTGGTCCTCTATCATGAACTGTTGAAGAAAAGTTTAAATCTGCAAGAATTTAATAATTCACGTCCGAATGAACAAAGTAGTAAGACAGCTGAAGAGAGGAAGAAAGAAGAAGTGGAGAAAATAGAAGATAAGAGGAAAGTTGAAGAATCTGTGAAAGTAGAAGAAATAAAGAAACTTCAAAAAGATGATAATTATCAAGAACTTATATTAGCATCACTTTCTAAACCCATGCGAAGAAAAGCTGAAAATACACTTGCTCTCATCAAGAATCAATCTGATATCTTATCATGGAATTCCAAGGGTCAAATCTCCATTCACGGAGAAAAAATACCAAACTCTAACATTGTCGACTTTTTCGATTATATGTACAGTACCAAAAGTAATGTATCACGGAAAAGTTTATTTAATACTGTTTTGAAAGATTTAAATGTTCCGAAGCAGTTTATCGGAAATAAGAAGTTGCTAAAGTCACCTGTAAAAATTGTCCAAACAAAGTTGAGACGAAATGTAAAACCACCTAAAAAGTGGGAAAATTTATGATTCAATAAAGTGATATTGCTTTAACATTTTTTTTTTTATTATTATTTCACATAAGAAAATCACACACACATATTTCCATTGAATAATTTTTATTTACAATTTCAAATAATCTTTCAAAGCACCATAAACTGTATAGCCAATGAAATCACGTGACACATTTCAACCAATGAGAAGAGAGTATTTGGTGATGTGTCAAAAAACCGACCAATCGCAAGCAAGTATTTTTCCGATCTCTAACATAAAGTAATTCATGACGACATATCTACTATGACGTCACTAGTAAAAATATCTATCACTCTTAACTTATTCGTTTACAAGCAGCCCTAGAACAATTCAGCTCCATCTTAAAGGTAAATTGAAACTAAAAAGTGTTGCCATCGCTCTAAACTTTGATATACAACACATTATGACGTCATACCTACTGTGACGTCACGCAATAAAAACCTATCACTCTAGCTTATTCATTTACAAGCAGTCCTAGAACAACTCAACCCTGTCTGCTAGATAAATCGAAACTAAAAAGTGTTGCCATCGCTCTAAACTTTAATATAAAACACATTATGACGTCATACCTACTGTGACGTCCTACACAAACAGCTTATAATGAAACTAAAACAGCAGCAGGAGGGGAACAACTCCACTCCACTTCCGGTGACGTCATATCCTGTGATGTCACTTCCTGTGACGTCATATCCGGTCACGCCCCCTTCCGGTCACGCCCCCATACCATACCATACCATACCATACCGCATACCGCCATGGCTTCGGATGCCCAATTTCTAACTACTAATATGGTGTAAAGATAGGAAATTGCTATTATACTAACATTTATCATTTTATTTTAGATTTTTTTGTTACGCTATGTATTTTAAAAAGTTTCAAAATGTTTAATATAAGACCAAGAAGAGAAAAATGAATTTCTATTATTTTATATTATAATTAATAAAATATGCAAATAAATAGAAAAAGGGTTTTTATATTATAATAGTATCTGATAAATTTTTCAGAGTATTGAAAATGATAGGAGAAAATAAAGGAAAATGCAATTCTATTAGTAATGTATATATATATATATATATATATATATATATATATATATATATATATATATATATATATATATATATATATATATATATATTAAAGATATAGTTTTTATATAAAAATGTAAATAACTTTTTATTGCTGAAAGAATTTCTTAAATGAAAAGTTTGTTAAAGAGTTATGTAGCTGTTCCACAAGACCAATGATAGAAAAATGTAATTTGTTTAACAATATATATTTTTAAATAGAAATGTAAGAACAGAACTTCGAAAAAACTTTTTATGTTAAAAAAACTTTTTATGTTAAAAAAACTTTTTATGTAAAAGTAACTTTTACTAATTTTTATATTTGTAATTATTTTTAAAGTAGATATTCTTAAGTTGAAATGTGTGAAAAATTAAGAGATGGACAAGCATAGAATATTTTAAAGGAATAGAATTGTAATAAATATACTTTAAAAAATTTTTAATTGAAAGTTTTGTTTTTATCAAAAAAATTTCTGGTGTAGAATCTTTAAAAGAATTAATAAAAATAAAATTACATCAAAAATACATTAACAATGTTTCTTTTTTTAAATATTTTTTTGTATATGTACTTCACAAAGTGCTCTGATAAATACTCTTTTACAAATTGTAAAAATTGTATAAATTTGTAATAATTGTAAAAATTTCAATTGTAAAAATTAATTGAAAACCAATTAAATAATTTATATTTCTGCCCCTCCTGGGAAAATTTTTGCCCGTCCTACAAACTTTGGCTGGCTACGGGTCTGAATGAGACAAGTCAGCTGTCCAAATTTGGTGTTAATTAACGCATACGATTTAGTTCATTCTTTTTTAAATTCTCGATTTTTCACATCAATTTTTTTCTTCGTTTTGGATGAAATCGAACTCGGGTTTTTCCAATCAAGTGTATAAAAAGCAAAGGTCGTTTTAACAGCACGCGCATGTGTAAAATTTTACAGCAAAATTTGCCGTCTACCTCAGTTGGAGACAAGAGAACAACGAACGTCAACAAAAGCTCGATGCAATTGGAATTGTGACGCATCATGGGCGCACTCATATAGCGCATTCTGATTGCTCTGTATTTTGACTGGGAAGGTACCAGGGGGCCGCTAACTTTAAGTTGGTATTTGAGAACAGTGCTATCAGTTCATCTTACTCCTCTAATTTATCTTTGTTTTTTCTCGTTTTCTCTATATTTCTGGTTTGAGAATACGCAGCAAGTTTAGTATTTGTTTACCCAAACAATGAAAAAATGTATAATCATTTATTGCTTCATCTTATTCTTAGGTTAAATGTCCTGAATGCATGTGGTTATAATAACTGTGGAGATATTATCTTTTTAGTATCGACGCTAATATGTGTATATGGGCGAGGGAGGGTAATTGGGCCCGAGTTACATTTGCATAGGGGCCGAAAATCCTGTCGGCTGCCCTGTCTGTATTTAAGGGAATGTTGGTGAAACACGGCTAAATTTCATTTCATTATGTTAAACTTACAGCACATAAGGAACATTTCTGTACCTCAGAAGTAAACTATCATAAAATGCGGGATCCCATAAATGCAATTTAGTGTTTAACATTGCACTCCTGGTAGTTTATCTTAAGTACAGATTTATAAATTGTAGTATCGTAAAAACGTGTTACGAGGTAAAAATTACGCTCAGAGTGAATTATGGAATTAAGCTATTGTTTATAACATAGCATGTACTATTTAAAAAATTCTACCCCAACGCAATTCAATAACTTTTCGCCACAAAAATAGCTGATTTTTTTTCGGCCCATAAAACTTTTCGAAGAAACAAAAAAGTTACTTGTCTATGAAAAAATTGTTAATGTTTTCTAGGCTGCGTTACTATGTGTCAACAACTAATTAAGCCTATTTCTTTAAGAATTTGATAAAACGTTCCAACGCTTCCGTTTTAATAATATTATTGCAGATTGATAAAAAATTAATTAATTATAATTATAAAACAACGTACGTACCGGTTTTTACAGCGGGAATTAAAGATGAAAGTATTTCATCTTCCGTGTCCGTCAAGCTCCTGGTCAAGCTCTTTAACCTTCGAATGCCAAACTCAAAACCGGTTGTAAGATACGTCTAGTCACACACGTTTTACGGGGGAGATCTTATCTGATCTGCGGCAAGGAGAGGGGAAAGACTGCAGCCTTTGGAATTCGACCCTTTACCTACCCTTTCGAAAAGGGGGGGTTGCTGATGCCCTGGAATTCGACCCTTTACATATCCTTTTCGAAAGGTGTTACTTTCCAAGCTTTTCACGGCTGCCCTTTTCAAACCCTTTTATTAGACGGGAAAGATTGCAGCCTTTGGAATTCGACCCTTTACCTACCCTTTCGAAAAGGGGGGGTTGCTGATGCCCTGGAATTCGACCCTTTACATATCCTTTTCGAAAGGTGTTACTTTCCAAGCTTTTCACGGCTGCCCTTTTCAAACCCTTTTATTAGAGGGTTACTCGGCAAGCTTAGAACTGCAAGTCTAATGACAAGCATATGACAAGGTTTTCGTAAGCTTGCATGCTATCTGGGAGGTCATCATATTCACTGCATGGTCCTTCGTCTTCAAATGAACTAAGCCATTCTGGCCCTTCCCACCAACATTTGGTTTTTATTAAAGTACTTGCTTTGCATCCTCGGGAGGGCAAATCTGCAGGATTGTCAAATCCAGAAATATGACGCCAAGAAGATGCTTGGCTGATATTCCGTATTTCTTGAACTCTGTTATTCACGAAAATAGACCAATTTTCATCTTTAGTGATCCAAGTAAGAACGGTAGTAGAATCACTCCAATAAAAACATCTAATATCCGTCCATCCAAGAGCATCTAACACTGATTTCGTTAATCTTGCTCCCACCAATGCAGCAAGCAGCTCCAACCTTGGAATTGTCGCAACTTTTAGAGGAGATATTCGGGATCTTGAGGCTAAAAAATGCACCATTTCACTTTCTCCCTTTTGTACAAGATACGTAACGGCGGCATATGCATCTCTGCTTGCGTCGCAAAATGTATGAATGGAGAAGGCCTTCATATTTTCTGAAGTAACTTTGATCCAGCGAGGAATGTTAATGTTCTCCAATTCTTTTAGTTCCCTAAACCATTGTAAAAATTCATGTCGAAGGGGTCCAGTGATTTCTTCGTCCCATCCCAACGATAATTTCCAGGTTTTTTGTAGCATAATCTTGGGACAAAGCATTACAGGTGAGGCAAAACCAAAAGGGTCAAACACTTTGTGAGTAACAGATAATATAGTACGTTTGGTGATGTTTTCGACATTTACTTCTTTCAGCCAGTTGATATTTAACGAAAAACAGTCTTTAGTTTTATTCCATTGAAGGCCTAGAAGATCCTCTGTATTAGATCCTCCATCTTCTGTTAGTGAAGATGAAGACTCCCAATCCCGCAGAATAAAACCACCTTTCTTCATTAACTCATTAGAAGTACTCATTAATCGCTGCAAATCTAATTCATTGTGAACACTGGTTACAAGATTATCCACATAAAAGCTCTTCAAAAGGCAGCCAGTTACAAAAGGATCAATATCAGCATTCTGTTCAAGATGGTACTTCAACACAGCTCCTAATAGAAATGGACTGCTGCGAACGCCGAAAACTACTCTGGCATGACGAAAAAATCTGTAGTCTTCACAAGCTTTATTTGTCCACCACAGAAATCTCACAAAGTAACGGTCTTCTCTACAAAGGCAAACTTGCAAAAAGGCTTTCTTTATGTCTGCGATTACGCCAATCTTCTTTTCTCGAAACCGCAGCAAAATATCAGGAATCAACTCAATCAAGTTTGGCCCGCTATGTAGGGAGTCATTTAGTGACGGATGTCCCTTTATTCGAGCAGATGCATCAAAAACCGGGCGAATTGGAGTTGTCTTACTAACTTTGATAACAGGCCTATGAGGTAGGTAATTTGCAGGCAAATCTTTATCTTCAACTGGTACTTCTTCGATAATTCCTTCACGTAGCCATTCTAAAAATATGTCTTCGTAGTTGTCGTACAAATTTTCCTGAAATAATTTCTTGGTTGTGGTGTCTAATCTTCTTTTAGCTTGTTCAAAATTGTTCAGTAAAGGTACAGAGTCATCCAACCAAGGTAAGTGAACTTCATAGCGATTTTCTTTGTTGTACCTAACAGTTCGAAGAAAATTTTCAGCAGTCAAATCTTCTTGCTCTTTCTTAGAGAGCTTCTCAATAGGATCCTTGATCCCAATAGAATCCAACTTCCAGAAATCTGAAATGTCAAATTCTTTAACGAAAAGTGATGTCACCAACATGGCATTGCTTGACGTTACTGCACTTTCAGGAACTTTCCCTAACAAAGTCCATCCAAGCAAAGTTTCGATGGCCACTAATCCGCTTGATAGGACCCTACGCTGACCGGTTAAAATCTTTCCAAAAAGATCAGCTCCTATAAGTACTTGCACTGGATGTTCCTTTTCTCCAACATCACTTAATGTTATATTCATTTCTTGAAGCTCTTTTAACCAAGGCCCTGAATTCACAGGTGATACATCATTACATATAGTTTCTTGATCCAATGCTTCAAAGTTGCACGCAAAATTGTTCTTAATATTTTTCAATCTAATTCTGTAACATGTATGCACAAATTCTTTGGATTTAATCCCGCCAAACAGTGAATGTACTAGAGTTTCTTTCCTTACATGTGCATATTCCATTTCTTTAGCAAGACTCTTTACAATATAAGACTTTTGTGAGCCGGTGTCCAGAACAATTCGCACGACTATGTCTTTCTTATCTGATATGAGCTTGCACTTTAGAGTCTGTAAAAACACTTTAGGACCCACACTCAGGTTAGACATGTTGACAACTTCAGATTCTTCTGTCATTTTGAAATCACTTTTCCTTGACTCGTTTGTTTCGCACATTAAGGGAACATGCTTCTTCCCGCAAATTACGCATCTCAAAAATGAACGGCATTTTCGGACGGGGTGACCGGGAGCCAGACAGGCAAAACAACAATTTTTCTCCCTTAAAATCTTTTGTCTTTCAGGTAAACTCATCCTTTGTGCAGAAAAACAGTCTGAGCTGGAATGAGTTTTCTCGCAAAATACACACGACTTTCTGGTTTCTTGAGTATGAGGATTGTTAAAAAGACCGGCGGCTGTGGGTGTTTTATTCTGTTTCACTCTTGTTTCAAATTTCTTATTTCTAGACCCATTACTGTCTTTATTTTTGTTCAAGCCGAAACCTTGCATCGCCAAACAAATTCTTTCCTCTGATTCAACTTCAGATTTTAAAAATTTTAGTAAGCTACTAAGCCTTTCTTGCGGTTCCCCACTGTGGCTGAAATCAGGACTTCTTTGTCTTTGCCACACTCTTAGTGTATCTTCCGGTAAGCATGATTCAACCAAAGGATGAAGCAGAGCAGCACTTTTATCCGTTGTTACGCCAAGTGTCTCTAATGCCCTGATCTGAGACTCCAAATGGTCATACAGAGCACATATATTAACAGTAGAACTTTGCGAAGCGTTTTCCAAAACCAATTTTAAAAGCTCGCGGACATAGAATTCCACTAGTAAATCAGTTCGACCAAAACGCGATTTTAAAGATTCTACAGCTTTGGCGTAGTTGGCGCCGGTTGGCGGAAAACTTTCCACTACCTCCCGAGCGCGCGATCCGCTAACGGTTGCTTGCACTAAATACTGAAATTTATTTTCTGGTGCTATATCTATATCATTATGAACATGTTCGAACTGGCTCCAAAATGGTAACCAGTCCTTTAAATCTCCAGAAAAAGGACGTAATTCTAACTTAGGTAAGTGAAATTTCTTTTTTACACTACCTGATTCTGTAGATTGATCATTTTCTTGAGCATCTAAAGCTTTCAGGGAATTTAATCTCGCTAATTCCAACTCATGTTGTCTTTGCCGTTCTCTCTCTTCGACTTGGCGCTTTCTCTCCTCGTCTTGGCGCTTTCTCTCTTCGTCTTGGCGATTTTTCTCTTCGTCTTGACGCTTTCTCTCTTCTTCAAGTTTTCTTTCTTTCTCTTCTTGAAGTTTTTGAATTTTAGCCTCTTCTTCCTTTTCCTGCCTTTCAGAAACAGTTGTGGCTAACACGGCTGAAACAAAGTCCGGATCTTCTGTATAGCATTTACTGTTTAGAATAACATCTTTCAGTGTAGATATGGTAACTTTCAACGGTAAGTCCTCGTTAATCTCTTGGCACAAGTAAATTAAGTCTTCCTTTTTAAAGCCTTTAACAGATTTAAACATAATGACGCTTACCAATCCTGTCGCGGACGCCAGATGTGAAGAATTGCTCTTCTATAAAATAGCTACAAACTTTCTACACTGCAGAAACAAGTCTATATTGACCCGGATTAATTTATCTTTTCAACTAGAACCCAAGGCTCACCTAGTTCTGAAATATTTAGATAAATAATAGAGCTAACTCAGACGTAAACTTAACGGCTCTATTTTATTTCACACAAAAAAACAAATACGAACTGAAACTGAAACACAAACAGATTTTCGTGATGCCACACCTAGAAAAGTTATATAATTCAATTAGTAATGAAATAGAGTTCGCATCGTGACATCACAATATATATGAGGGACCAGGGTCTAAAAAAGTGAGGGGCCCCGGGCCCCCTGCCACTGTAGGATTAAAGGATGACATGTGCATTGCGTAGGGCACATAAAATGCACTTGGATATGTTTCATGTATGCTATTCTGTACACTCTTCCTTACTCTTTTCATATTAGATCCATAGTCTTTTTTTTTTTTTTTTTCTAAACGGCACAAAACCCAACTTTTCCTAATGGGTCAAAGCAAGTTCCGTCTAATCTTTTCCAATTGAATCATTAGCTTACAAAAAAAAAAAAAAAAAAAAAAAATATAAATAATTCTTCAATTTGCACAGTTTCTCTATATTAAAAATGTTTGGAAAATTAAATCTACGAGAGCATGAAAATGTGGTTTTCCACCTCCTTTAATGAAATTAATCATTTTCTCCATATTTTGAGAAAGTTTTGTAAATTACTTTAAAACACATACATTGTTAAAATTCCAACAGCATACATTTTAATGCGAGGGGAACTTAATATTAAAAAATAAATTATTAAGGTAGCCCATGTTTTCAAGCGAGACGCAGCCGACAGCTGTTTTTTTATTTAAGTGTTTTTATAGCAACAACAAGATTTTTTTTATTGCAAGAAAGTTTTGATGTTGAATTTTTTTTTCTACTTTTCAAAAGTTTTTTTTGTCAGCATTTGCAGTTTTGGATAAGAATGTTGACTAACTATTCGTAAAGAAATCATTTTGTATAAGCTTGTATTGTAATGAAGAAACTTTCTTTTTATGAAAAGTCACAATTTGGATTAAAATTTATTTTGCGATGCTTTTTTTATGTCTTCTCAACACAAATAAAGTTTATTAGAATTCACTAAAAGAGGTAAAAAGTGAGAGGTAAAGAGCGAATACAACAAGGAAAAAAAAGTTCCCTGACAATTCCCAGATAGATTTCTAAAAAATTCCGATTTTACAAAAAACTTTTTTTCAAATTTCTTTAAGGTGTGTAACACCCTGATCAAATAGAAGACGCATGCTAAAGCGATAATATGCCAATATTTTAGAACAGTTTTGGCGGTAATGGAAATGACATTTGGTAGCCAGGGGGAGAGTGAGAAAGTTTGTGTCGTTAAAAGTTAGCAGACAAGGTTTACAAAACATTGTCAGACACATCTCCAAACTCGCTAAATAAGTTAGTAATTTTTTTTTTTTTGCTTCCTTTATAATGATTTATTCCTTAATTACTTTGTTTTGATAAAATGAAAACTTATATCAGTATTAAAATAGTGCAATAGAATGGAGGTGAGTCGGGCAATATTCTACATCTTTTGCTTTACAAATATGTGTCCACATTTCTTAAGATCTTTTTTTTTAATTTTTTTTTTTTAAGTTCATTTATGCATACAGATCTTTTTATGATACTCCATTTTATTGAGTTTTTAAAAAATATTGCACATATTTATATATATTAGTTATAAACATATATTGTAAATGAATCAATAAACTAAAGTAATTTATTGAAAAACCAGAAAATTACATACAAAATGTAAGGACAACTTCCAAATAATAAGACTGAATTCTTGTTACAAGAAATATTTAAAACTAGAACGCAACTAAAGCCAAAAGGTATTTCATTCAAATTTCTTTGCCATTTCTTCAATCTTTTTCAGTAAGAACTGCTTGTCTTGACTTTGTATGAGAAGGTCAGATTTTAAACTTAGTTCCAGACTTTTAAGGAAGTCAATGTATTTCCAGTAATAGTATATAATTACACTGAAAGAAAATAATTTGGAAGATTTTTAGGAAAAAAAGCAAAAAATGTTACAATCATATTTGAAGTTTCCAGTGTAATTCTAACTTAAAATCCAGACATCTAACAATTAAAAATACAATTTTTTGATGGATTGTTTGCCATTTTAAAAACAATATGAACAAAACTTTAATATATGTGCAAGGACACTAATATACTGATATGCTTGAATTTACAACGGGGAAAATAACACAATAGGAGTTTTTTAAAAAAGGAGGAATTTTAATGAAATGACTATGGTATTTAAAACCATTAACTACGAATTCAATCACGTCATTGTATGTTGTGCCAATAAAAAATAAATTTGTTATGAAATATGTTATATGATTTTTATACAAGAATGTTCTAGAATTATATTGAATATAATTTAGTAGTTTAGATAAGATTCCATCATAAATTATGTGTAAAGATTTCGTTAAGTCAACCGAAAATTTTAAAACCATGCACTAAATTACTGGTTAGTAAAAGAACTTAGAATCAAGCAACAATATTTTTTAAAAACAATCTTATCATTTACATAATAAAATAGAGCATGTTGATTAATAATTTAAAAACCCCATACAACCTATTGAAAAATCAACATCATAAAAGGTGGAATGCAGAGTTCTACTTTTTATTGACAATTGTGCATCAGTTATAAGAACACTTATCACCAACAATTTAGAACATTCATGACATATCTATAATAATAATAAAACAAGCTGTGGGTCTGTCTGTCTGAGGCTCTATAGAAACCTATTTAAAATTGGAGTAGAGCTTGAAATTTTCAGTATAAGTAGTTTTGGCCTTCTAATTGTATACATCACAAACAGAATGTTAAAATTTTAATTACTTCTTTTTTAATTAATTTTTTAATTAATTAATAAATATGTTACAAAACGATATCTAATAGGGCTACAGCTTTGAAATTTTTAACATAAATAGGCCTTCTAATTGGATTTTTGAAAAACAGAATTTAATTTTTTTTTTTATAATTAACAAAAATTTTACAAAACGATTTGTAATTGGACTACATTTCTGAAATTTTCAACACAAGTAGTTTTGGCCTTCTAATTGGACTGACAAAAAGAATTTTAAAATTTTAATTTGTTTTTCAATTAATTTTTTTCACAAAAAGCGACTTTGAATAGGCCTAAATCTCTGAAAGTTTCAACATAAGTAGTTTTAGCCTCTAATTTTGCTTTCACAAATACATGGTAAAATAATCTTAAAGGGGTGTTGTATTATTGTATTAACAGGGAATTTTTTTTCTTGATAAGGGAGAGGCTTCCAATATTAAGTCTACATAGCAATTAGATTTTAGTGAGTGAAGCGAGCTTATGCTTACGCAGCAATGAACCTTTCAGCAAGCGAAGCGAGCCTATGCTTGCATAGCAATGAAGCTTTTAACGAGTGAAATAAGCCTGTGTTTATGTGTTCATGAACTTTTCAGCGAACAAAGTGAGCTTGATTTTGTGTAGCGATGAACCTTCCTGCGAGCGAAGTGTCAAAAACTGGGTCCTATACACGAATGACAGATTTTCGCAATGCGAGGCCTCAGAGCTAGCTAAAATATTGCACATGTGAAAATTTTGTAGCGAAGCATGGGTATTTATAGCTAGTTTTATACAAAAAACATTATGGATTCCAAGACATTTATACACATGTTTGAATCATAGACAACATTAAAAAATTCTATTTAAAAATCTGAAATAATTGTTTGGCAATTTAATGTACAGTTTTCTTTCACTCGAAGGATTTTTTGTGAAGTTTTACAACACAGCGATTCTTCAATTAACTTCCTCATGGGCAAGTTACTTGAGGAATGAATCTTATACACAATAATGTCACAGCTATTTAAAGTTGATTGTTATTGTTTTGGTAATGTACATTAAAACTGAATTGTTGTTTGAATTTGAAATTTTCTAACTTATATTTAAGGCCACCATTGTGATTAGTCATAAGTTTCAGTTGAAGCTGACAACCCCACCACCTCAAAATAATGTCATGTATAAACTGCATAACCTGTATCCAAATTCCTACTTTAAGTTTCCAAACACCTGAGTGAAGCAGATGCGATTTTGTGAATAATCGCTGGTAATTATCCAATCATTGTTAGATAGTTGGATCAAAGTGAAACTTCCTTATGTCCATATTTTGTATTACAAATGTCTGGTGGTTTAGTTTGTGCTTTTACCATTATACACAAAACTGTTTTAAAGAGACACACATATTTATAACACTTTTTGGAATAAATAATAAACTTTTTTTTAAAATATACTTTGGTTATTTTATATATAAATATATATTTATATATTTTTAAAAATATACTTTGGTTATTTTATACATATTTTTTTATTTGTATTTATGAAATTATTTATCGGGAAAATAATCTGAAGTTTTTGTGAAAGAGAAATACATTGATTAAAAAATTTAATTTAAATGTATGGCAATGAGAATTATTTGGTTTTATTATTTAAAACATAGTCAATTTTCCTTCTGCCATTTTGTTTTGAGCATATGTTTCATGATATTAAATAGTTCTTTCTATATTCTGCAGTAATAGATATAGAACAAACACTTGTCTCTTTTAATGAAACATTTTGTGTGAAGTTAATTATGATGTTGATAAATAAGGATTAATTTTTTTAAATTAATCTAAGCTTCTTCTTTCAATTCTTCTAATTCAATCTTTATGAAAAATACTTTTACATACCACATAAGTATGCTGGCAAGTATAAAAAACCATCCGCTGAATATATAAGTAAAAACTGTGATGAAATCAAATGGCAGAAATTTAAATGCTTGTCGAAGTGCATCAATCATTGAATTGTAGACTCGGAAAGGACTACATCCAAGTGAAGGTCGAATGCTAGAAAAGAAGTATATTTATAAATAGAAATGAGCAATACAAAATAAAGTTGAATAAAAATAAATAGTAATCCAAAACAATTTAGAAAGTATAACTAAAATTAAAAATTTCTCACTGCACATTTTACATTTCAGAATACAAACTAAAACAAATTCAGAAATACAATCCTAATATTTTTGTCCTTTTCAATTGAAGTACAGTCGAGCCCCGCTATAATGAACACAAGATATAGTGAACTTTTTTAGTGGTCCCAACCAAACTTCTATTTAATTTAACCAATGTTAATTTATATGCTTATAGTGGACATCTGGGGAAATGGTAGTTCATTTATAATTGACTCAAATTTCATTTCCACAGATTTTTTGTTCCGTTTTAGAACTTCAAACTGGCACAAGTTGGGAGGGCAAATAAAAGCATTCCTTTAATTTGTGCCAAATTTCTGTCTTTCATGATCATCGTCTTGAACTAAAGGGAATAACTGGTTAAACATCATTCTCGGTTGAAGGAACAAACCTCCCTTTTTCGACTCCCCCCTCCCCTCAATTCTAGGATGAAGCCTTTGTCCACAATTGTTCAACACTCAACACCCTACCCCCCTCCCTACAAGACCCTATTCTTTACAATCAGTAAGTGGTAACAGTCCAAAAGTCTCCAATTGTTCCTTGTTTTACTGTCGCTCCCTTCATATTCTTATTAACGATTTGACATAAGCAGACGTTTTTTTAAGAGCAGCTAAAAATTGAGTAAAAATTGTGAATTCTGTAAAAAGAAAAGCATTTTCAATTGAGGATAAAGTTAAAATAATTAAACGTATTGAAGATGGCACCAATCAATCAGCAATATGCAAAGTATTTTCCTTATCAAAATCTACAGTTTCAAGCATTTTGAAAAATTGCAGTGCGACTCTTGCTGCAAACGAAAAAAATATGTATTTTTCGAGGAAACTATGTCGGGCTGAAAGAGAAAATGTGGAAAAAGCTCTGTTAACATTTTGGAGACAGGAGAATTATTTCAACAGATTCCTTAAAAGACAGGACTTTTAAGCAACAATGTCATTCCATCCTTTAGTACCACCAACTGATGGAGGGTAGATAACAAACAAAGCAAAGTAGGGCTTTCAACCCCGACCCCCCATGGAGTATACAGGGAAGATAGCGTTTCTGAGAATCCCAATCCCTTCTAGCTCCCTGTTTTATAGGGAGAAACTCTTGAATATTGTTATGCAAAAAATAATAGTTTTAATCAAATTCAAGTACAAAAATAAGGTTCATATTGACACTATTTTCAATTGAATTTCTGGCGGAAGTCACTTGAATTCTATTTGAAAAATTCATATTAATTCACAATTATTTGCTTCACAATAACGAACAAAAACTGACAAAATTATTTCAATAGTTAAAGAGCAGTATGTAATAAATAATTGGCAAAATATAGAAAAGTCTTGCTTTTACTTTTAAGAAAGCGTTTTGAAATATTTTTATAATGCTAAAACTTTTAGGAACAAACTAAAGATTATCTATGCGTTGAAATTGATTCTTCCACAAGTCATATTTTAAAAATTAGTTATTGTCGTACGGCAGCGTTCTCCACTAACTTTTAGAGCCGGGCCGTATGACTTATGTTGGAGCTTTTCACGAGCCGAATACACTAAAATATGTATCGTTATTATTGATTTAAGAATATATAGCATTTCTGAAAACTGAAAAAAATATTGATTTTTCTTATCTTAATAAAATTACAATTGATATTTGGTTCTTTTTTTTCAAATAATTAAAAATAATAATAATAGTTTTCATTATTAGTAAATTAAAGTCTAAAAAAGAAGTGAATCTTTTGTTCCAACGGGACAATTTAACTTGACCTAACTTTTGATATAAGTATTTAAACTGCACTTCCAAATTACTTTCATTTTAGTCGATATCAATTGTGAGACAATGGCAGTTGAAATCATTTAGTTTATTTTGTGATAGAATCGATGTCTGTTGCAGTATTTGTTGCAGCCAATCATAATAAATTGTCCATATGAGAATTAGTTAAATTGTTCTTGTATTTATTCTTGATGAAAACCATCTTGCTGAAAGCTTCTTCATATAGCTTCTTCGGGCACGTAAAGGAGATCTCTGTTCTATATAGTAGTTATCACATACTATTTCGGATAAATTACAATTATGTAAAGAAAAAAGTTCATTCCGTAAAATTTGATTTTTTTTAATCTTGTGTGCTGCCGGCGGGCCACATAAAAATTAGTCACTGGCCAAATTCCTCGACATTTCTCCGATTTTGAGTGCAATTCTGTGACATATTACTCTGATTTTCCTGAATTCCGGGTTCTGACTCCAGCCTGTCAAGTCATGAATCCAAATCGCGGATGAATGGATTTTAACAGCATATATGGACATGATTGCAAAATTTCAAGAAAGGGAAGGGAGATTTTCACATGATTTGGAAATTTCGGTATATTCAGTAACAAAAAAACAAAACAAAAAAAAAAACGTAAGGAAGGGAAGAAACGATAGGTAGCTGGTTGATTGGTTTATTTATTCGCTTCATCAAGCCGTTTAATCGACCTGTGGTGAGTAGATATTTTCAGGTCTACTTTTTGCACAAGGAAGTAAATTTTTTACACATTCAATCTATTGTTTTATGAAGAAAAGCAAAAATCTAAATACAGCCCCTTTTATTAATATTGTTAAAGCTAGTTTTGTGCTCCATGAAGAATTAGAGAGAAAATATGTAAGAGTGTATTATTTAATGTGTACCTATCTAGGTTTATCAGTTTTTTCAATCCTTTATATTAATTTTGATTTTGCTTATGTGTGTGTGGCTGCCGAGAAAATCTATGGAAGCCTAATTAATACACTTGCCATCTTCTAATGGGGTTGAAACTTGGCAGATAGATTTGATGTCAATGACAAAGCATTCTGCCAAGTTTTGACGGCTGTCACTGTCACTAAAAGATTGCTTTTACAAAGGTTTTTATAACCATTTTGAAATATTAATAAAACCCATTTAACCTATCATTGTTGAAACTCTTTCATGTTGCCAAAATAATTTTAATCAGAGTAAATAAAAGGTAATTGGGCACGAATGCATATATTTATTATGGAGTGAAGTCCAATGAACTGAACATTGCGTTGCTTAGTAACGCTATAATTAAAAGAATTTTAACCAATCATTTTTTAAACTCTTTCCTGGTACCAAAATTATTTTAATCAGAATAAATAAAAGATATTTGAACGTGAATGCATAAATTCACATTCAAATTTAATCAATAAATTTTGAAACCTAGTTTGCTGCACATTTTTCTGATAGAAATGTTTTTAATATTTAAAATTAGACGCAAACACCAAGAATACTCTGACAATAGAATCGGTATTGTGTTAATGAATACAAAAACTGGCATTGCATATAAAGGATTTATATTAAAAACTTAGTTTTTATGGATTATATAAATAATTCCTGATACAACTTCGTATTCTAAGACCATTTTTTAAAAGGAAAACAATTTCAAGCATATTTGCTAAATACTGTGCAGTTACTAATTTGTTTCTGGAATAATACTTTCACAATGTTGTAAATATGGAATACTATGCAAGTTAAATTTTTAAAAACTAATAACAAAAAATTACAAATTAAATGATTAATTTTGTCAAATTTGAAAATTGGTTACTGAGCACAAAAAATCCTTTATAAAATTTTAAATATTCCGGAAATGTAAGGCAAATATTTTCCCTTAGACAAGACATGAAAGCAATTGCTAACTTATAATAAAAATATCTGTAAAGTTTAATTTTTAGGAAATATCAATTTCATATTCTTTTCAAAATGTTGACATTATTACTTATCAATCTAATAACAGGACTGTAAGGCATTCTGGATAACAAATAGGCCAAATTGTGATACAACAAATTTTTATAATCGAATATATTTCAATTGATTCATATTTCTTTAGAATTAATGCTATATTTGTTTTAAATTAAAATTTAAGATTTTTTTAATAGGAATATTCACTTATTAATACCTACTATTCAAGTAGAATAATGTGTAAAAATTACATGTGCTTTCTAAACAAAACCATTCTTTATATGTTCCTTGCAAATTTGTTCTACTGATAGAAAATTACACATAATAAATGGATTCACACGGATTATCCATGGGAATGCATTAGTCACACGCAGTATCTCTGTTTCCTTAAAAGCAAAAAAGGCCTTGGGTTGAATGCGGCTCACTATAAGTGTTTAGATGAAGTGCATTTGAATGAATGCATGAAAAACGGAGTTCGCCAGCAATTGTGACGCCGGTTCTCAGGCTATTTAGAATAAGATATCAAGTAGTAAGTGACGGTTTTACAGTGTTCAAACAAAGCCCTTGTTCCTTTAGCTCTATTTTAGAACATTCATTGCTGTTCTTTTTCTGGTTTATCTGATACAAGCAATCTAAATCAATTGTGCGTACGAAAGAGAAAGACTTTAGATATCTTTACCACCTTTGTGACTGCCCCAAATTCCCACGTACGAACTACAAATTTTTGCTTACACATTCACATCTATTTTTTGAAAGTAGTTAAAACGAAAGGAATTAAATTTTGTATGGACGTTGTTCAAATAAATGTTTTTTCATACCTTAGAAAACAAGGAATTTTAAAAACACATACGTAAACACGTCTTTTGAAGATTCGCAAGTGTAAAACAGTAGTTACTTGTTCATCATGAATAAACAAAGGTTTGAATGACTTTATAAAATAAATAAACGTTTAAATAATAGTATGTTTCAATCTTATATGGTCTTGTACACTGTATCTTCAGGGTGTCCACAGAAAAGTTATTTTAAAATTCCCTGATATTTCCCTGATTATTCCCTGTAACACCCAATTTTTTCCCTGATTATAAGTTATCGACAAAATATATATAAATAATAAACTTTCAAGTAAAAGAACATTCAAATTCACCATCATAAAGAAAATTACGATGCATGTACTGTTTATCTTTACACATTTATGACACAAATACCAAATTGCTTCATTTAGTGTAGTGTATGTATAGTGTACCTGTACTGTGCATGTGCAATTATACTTTAAAATCACACTTTTTTTTTCATTACAATCTAATCTCAAGAAAAGAGGACTCTAGTATTATATTTCAGATTTAATAAGCTGTTTTCTTAAGTAAAATTTTAAAAATAAAGTCAAATCATAAATCATGTCAAAATGGATCAAACACACACACACATTTAACAAATACTCTGTATATTATATTAACTATTTTTATTTTCTGAATACTTGAAATTGTAATCAAATTTCAAAAATCAATAATTACTTTAAAATATTTTCGAAAGTAAAATTTTTATATTTTATGAATTATATATCAATTTGTGCATTTGAAAAAAAAAAAAAAATCTTTAAATGTAGTTGGATTGGGGGAGTTACACTATTTTCATTGGCTTTTTAGTTTGCATAATTTTGTTGTCCAAATTGTTCAATTTCATTATTTGCATTATTTGAAATTTTCTTTTTTGTTTAAGATCAGCTGTAGCCGCTGTTTAAGTACAATACCCAAGCAAAATTTTTACAAAATAAACACATTTTCCCCAGACAATTAATTTTAAACAATTATACATAAAAAATGCTTTAACTTTAAACTATTACTTACATCGATAGTTAAATGTAAAATTGTTTTTCAAGTTAAAATAAACAATTTTACATTCAATAGCAGTTAAAATTACAATTTTAAATAAGGATACATAATAAAAACTGGGACGATTTGGATTAATTTCTTGTGCAAAATTAAATTAAAATTCTAATCATTCATCATTAATTCAAACCAAACGGTGAAAACGATCCTCACATACACACTAATAACGTACATAGCGGCTTTCACATCAGCGGAAGTCTAGGCGAATGACACCAAAACGACGTCGCGAATCTCGCCAATAGCTTCAGTTAAAACGGCTTAAATCTAAGGGGAAATTACAGATACTTAAACGTAAATATCGGTGATAGCGGCCACCGTACGGACGCAAATCTCGGCAATTATATTAAACCAACAATCGGCAGAAATGCCCGTACCGGTGCAGACGAAATGCCCGGTAAGAAGGTTCCGTGATTGTCAGACTTTTAAGTCCAACAAAATTGTAATACAGATTTGTATCGATCTCAGGAATGATCAAAATTTCAATTAAAAAAAAGAGTCGAAATTCGAGTTTTAGCTGAACTGTACTATGTCCGACAAATGCAAACCTCTGCAATAACGTCAGTAACTATTATTTTGGAGTAAGACTCGACTAAAATGAGTATCACACAGCAACGTAATAACGGCGATAACGCTCGCCATAACTACAGGAATAACTGCCATTTCATCAGCGTAACGTTCTGCAAAATGGCTGTAACATACCAATGTAAATAATTCCGATAGAGTCTAACATTACAGAAAAATAAGGGGGGGGGGGAGGAGATAATAATTCCATCGGTGGTTTGGGGAAGACTGAACGCATGCAGGTTCTATGATTGTAAGGAAATTTTAATCTCCGAGATCAATGAGAAAATTGTAGGAAAATCTGATAGGTGGAAAATAAAAAAAAATCACGAAAGCAGAAAGATGAGAAATTAAAAAAAAAAGTTACCTCTTTGATTCTTTCCGCCGATCGGCGGAAGCAATCGCATCCCTGCAGTAAGGCAACAATCGGCAAAAATGACAATCACACCAACGTAAGCATCCAATATATCGGTGGAAATCGATGAAATAAAGACGATTCTATCGACGTCACAATCTAAGAAACTGACAATCACAAGCGTAAATCTCGGCGATAGCGACAACTATTGAGGCGCAAACCTTGGAATAGTGATTAATAGGGACTAAAATGAACATCACAAAAATGTAAATCTCGGTGATAGCTCCCTTCTTAGCAGCGAAAATCTCGGCAATAACAAGCTTAACATCAGAGTAATGTTCGGCGAAACTAACCACCACACACCAGCATAAATAACAGCGATAGATGCTGGCAATCAGCAAGAAAAGTGGTCATTACATCACAAGTTTGGGGAAGTCTGAAAGTATGTAGGTTCCTTGGTTGTCAGACAAGCAAGTAAACCCAATAAAATTGCAATGCAGTTTTGAATCCGTCTCAGGAATGATGGAAATTTCAACAAAAAATGCTGAAATCCGTGTTTCAGCAGAACTGCACCATGGCTGACAGGTGCAATCTCTGAAATAGCGTCAGTGACAGATCACGAAAATGAGCAGCATGCAAGAACGTGTTTCTTGCCCTCTATAATCACGAAAATATCGGCCATTTTACCATCGTAAAGTTCAGAAAAATGACCATCAAATACCAACGTAAATAATGCCGATAGACTACTATAATATAAGAGAAAAATGAGGAAGAAATGTAGTCATTCCATCGGCGATTTGAGGCAAATCTGAACGCAAGCAGGTTCAGTGATTATCAGGAAATTTTAATGCGAAAAGTTGCGTGGTCGGTCTTAAGGTCCGAATATTTTTTTTTTTTTAACTTTTTCTAATTTATTTCAAATTGATTTTTATATTTTTGGTAGCAAGGTATTTTTAATTGTCAAAATTAAAAGGTTCATTTTAATTTCGGAAAATTCCTTTTAACTTTTTGACAAAATCCCTGATAATTCCCTGATTTTTCCAAAAATTCCGAATTCCCTGACTTTTCCCGATATTCCCGGTTTTCCCGATCTGTGGACACCCTGATCTTACTTTTTTTTTTTGGAAATGTCACTCGCAAAACTAATCAAACTGTTATGATATTGCATAAAATATAATTTTTTTTTTAAGTAACTACTTTTATTTCATTAGTCTTCTAAGCAATTAGATAACTTTCTCCTTATAATGACTGTAAAACAAATCTTAATCGTAATACTCACATAGATATACAGGGTTATTACAAATGAATTATCAGGTTTTGATACATTACTACGTTCGAAAATGGAAACATATATGTTTCCATGACAATGCAAATGAGAGGGATTTAACTAGAGTTTCACGCTGCATATGTGCGTCTGGTTGCTATGGTTGCGCGAGCGTCATATTCAAAATAGCGACTGGACAGCAGAAAGTGTTTTGTGTACTAGAAGTGTGAATCGCTCATAACCGTTCAGAGAGCATTCTGGTGGGCATACAAATGCAAACCACCAACCCATCAAAGCATTCTGCGCTGGTATCAACAGTTCAAAGAAAGACAGTTTATGTAAAGGCAAAAGTTCCAGCCGACCAAGCGTTACTGAAGAAACAGCGAACAGAGCGAGAGACAGTTTCATCCGTACTCCCAAGCAATCACAAAGCCGCGTTAGCTGCGACACTGTTTCATGGCCGCCCAACCTTTCATCGTGTGACTTCTTTGTTTGGGGATATGTTAAAGACTGTGTCTACGTACCACCGTTACCTACCACTTTGGATGAGTTGCAGGACCGCATCACGACTGCATTCGCGACCATTAACACGATTAAGCTGAGTAATGTGTGGAGAGAAACTGAACTATTGCCTTTACATCTGCCGTATCACTAAAGGAGGACTTATTGAACACCTATAGTATGGACGTCAATCTTGGATATTTTTGGTTTCTTTTTATATATAGCTCACTGTTGTAACTCAATTATGTTCCGAAATAAACGCTTCGGAAACCTGATGATTCTTTTGTAATAACCCTGCATTATTATCTCCCATAAAAAAATTTACAGATTTGTTTAGTTTACAGTATGCTGAATGAAAGGTTTTATCCAGGTAATTTCACTGTTTTCTTCAGTCTCTTCATCTTCATTTGTAAGTTCTGTTATTATTGACACGTCTAAATCAGCATCGTCCTCTATCTTGCAATCAGAATCATCTTCTAATTCAGTTTCTCTTTGACATTTTGTTGTCAACAAATCAAAATGCACGAGAAAGAGATCAAAACACAGCTAAGCAAAACGCAATCTTCCTTCAGTAAGAATAGGGAAAATTGGTAGACAAGAGCACTCCGTTTGAAAGAGGGGAAGAATTGGGGGTTGGTCAACGAGCATTGGGTGATGTACACTAATTGGTTCCAAACCTCCCCTCAGGATAGAAGAAGGCAGGAAAGGGGGGGGGGGAAGGAACTCTTTGGTGGATATTTCAACCAGTCCCGTCCTTTAAAAGCAACAGGGTTGTGGTTGATATATCGCCCACAAGGCTTTAAAGCTTAAAATGGTCCTTTAAATGGAAATATCTTGATTTTTTTTTTTTTACAGAAAATGTGGACTATGAAACCATGGATTCTCTAATAGTTGTTGAAAAGAAAATTGATGAACTCTACTTAAAATCAGAATGTATTCAATCTAAAATAACTAATTTCAGCCATAAAATGTAATGGTAAAATCAAATTTTAGTTCTTATGTAACTATTTTTTTTTTTTAATATTTGATTAATTATATATTTACTTAAGTAATAATTTATAAGCAAATTATCACAATCACCATTTCCAGCAATACTACTGCCATATTTAAAAAATATTTTTTTTTTTAAAGAATTTGGATATAGTGAACCATTGTTTATAGTGGACTTATTGTTGGGTACGCAGACGGTTTACTATAGCGGGGTTTGACTGAATTAAAAAATATTGTTAGAAATAACAGCAAGTTTATTTGAATAGAATATTTCAAAAATCATATTAAGATAAAATAAATCTCTAGTGATATTTATCTAAAATTGTTTTGGCTTACCAAATACATAGAACCAAACTAGAAAAGTACGACAAATTAAAATAAATACAAGGAAAAAAAACTCTAAGTATAAAAAAATTAGAAACACACAATTGGATAAAATTTCTTAAAAAAAAAGGGACAAGCTAATCTGTTTTCAGTAACATGTCCTTTTTTTTTTTACTAAGTCTAATTTAATTGATTTTAAGAGTAAAGTAGAAGTTAATAGATTTATTAACACTTACCGTACTAAAGTGTACATGTGGACAGTCAAAATTGCCAGGTAGGAAAATATCAGAATGGTCATGAAAGCAGAGTTAAAACGTGAAGTTTTATACAATGATTTAGATGGTTCACTGTATTTCAATACTTTTGCCTGTAAATATGGGTTTACAGATATTAGAAGAAAGACAAATGTATTAAATGGGATTCTGTTGGATATTTATTACTTTAATGGATTTAAATAAATTACTTTTTAATGTGCGCAAAAAATCAAAATGAGCCATAGTATAAGTCTTTTTTTTTTAAAAATTAGATTTAGGAAGTTAAATTTTAAGAAATTACATTTATAGACTTATCTAGTCATCTTATCAAAAGAAATTATTTATTATAACTAATTAAAGAAATATCAGCAATATAAAAAGTTGATAGACGGTTCATAACTATCATACTCCTGTAACATTTCTTCAAATAGATTAAAATTTTATAATAAATGCTGAAGATAAGCAAACACATGTAAAATGTTTTACAATCAAGTAAAGCACATATATATATATATATATATATATATATATATATATATATATATATATATATATATATATATATATATATATAAAAAAAAGATTCTGAAAACATTTTCTAATTATAAGTTTTCAAATTATGTTCAATAATTCTATTTCATTTTACTCACAGTTACAACTCGTATTTTCACAAAGAGTTTTTGTACAAACCTTTTTAGCATAAAATAATACAAGAAGCATAAATACAGTTACTGCAGGAAGCATGGGAGAATAGAAAACTCCAAGCCTAAAGAGCAGATATTAGGAAAAAATAACACACCATTTTTGTTATTAAACAATGTTATTCTGTAGCATTAAAAATTATACTCAAGAAGCAGAAAATACCAAGTTTAAGAAATGTTGAGTGAAACTGATATTAAAAGGACATTTATGTAAAATTCAAAAACTTTGTCCAAATAACAAAGGATTCAAAACTAGTTAATGTTTTAAAATGCCATAAAAATGCCTCACCTTTATCATAAAATATCTCTAGATAGAAATTGTTAGGTTAAGATAGGTTAAAATGCAGGTAAAAGTATTATATCTTGATTTTAATATATATATATATATATTAAGATTTTAATTATTTTTAATTTAAAATTAATGGTATAAAATATTTGTATCTTTTTACTAATTAATATTTAACCATTCGCAGATGCCAATGAAAATTGTATTAAACTTGTTGTTCATATCTAAATAATACCAATAGAATACTTTATTCGGTTTGAGATTTAAATTAGTAAATAATCTCTATACATAAAAGGCAGCTTTCCCTGACTGACTCACTCATCACTAATTCTCCGCACTACACATATGGTTACGACTCAGGAAATTGGTACAAATGTCAATGAGGAAAATCATAAAAAAAATTAAGTCATTCCGATCTTGATTAACCAACTTTAAGGGGTCAAAAAGAGGTCAAATGTTCAAAACAAGGAATTTTCAAATGGCCCACTTCCAATGTTGTCACAACTCTGATATTCGGTACAAATGTCAACCATAGAAAAAGTGAACTATTTCGATGTTGATTAGCCACGTTTAAAGGGTTGAAAAGAGGTCAAACGTTCCATAGGTGGAATATTCAAATGTTCCACTTGCAACATAGCCACAACTCAGATATTTGGTACCAATTTCAACAAAGGCAAGCATAGAAGAAGTCGACTATTTCGATGTTGATTCAGCAATTTTTAAGGGTGGAAAATTTCCAAACGAGGAATATCCTAAAGTTCCACTTCCAATATAGTTCACACCTTTGAAAATTGGTACAAAAGCTGACAAGGATAGCAAAAGTAAGCTATTGTGATCTTTGTTAATTTATATTAAAGGGTTGAGAAAGGGTCAAAATAATTCAAATGAATAATACCCCAATGTCCCACTTTCAATATAGTCACAATTCTGATATTTGATATCAAGGCCAAGCACAGTTAAAGTAAACAATTTCGATCTTGATTAACTAAGTTTAAAGAGTCGGAAAGGAGTCGAAAGATTCCAAAATGAGAATTATCCCAATACCCAACATTCAATACAGTCACAACTCTGAAATTTGGAACCAAGTAAAAGAATAGATAAAATTATTCCAGTATTGATTAACTCCTTTTAAAGGATCGGCACGTCTGATATGAGGAATAGCAAAAGGTCCCAGATCCAAAGAAGTCACTGCTCAGTCATTTGATATATGTGTCAATAAAGTAAACTATTCCAATATCGATTTATTACTTTTAAAGGGTCGAAAGGAGTCTAAAATGTTCCAAATGAGTTCCACTTCCAATGTGAATTCACAACTCTTTAATTTGGTACAAATATCAGCAAAGGGAATCATAGAAAAAGTAAGCCTCTTTTGATCTCGATTAACTAATTTTGAAAACGTTCCATACATGTGAGGAATATCTCTACACCCTATTATCAATATAGTCACAATTATAAAATTTGAAACAAATGTCAACAAAGGCAAACATAGATATAGTAAGGTATTCCGATTGTGATAACACCAATTTTCAGGGGTCGAAACAGGATCGAACATCCAAGATGTGGAATGCTTTTTGATTGCTACAATACACATGGTAAAATTTTGTTGCAAAGTACGGGTATTTAGCTAGTGTTTAAATATATACTTTAGCTAAGTACCAAACATTTCCCTTAGTTTGTTGATAAAATCAATACTATTTTAATTAAAATATTTTTTACAAAATACTGATAATATAGGCAATTGATTTTAACATTATACATTGAAATTAATTTAAAACTTTTATTCAAGTTGTAGAAATTATGTTGCTAAAAGAAAACTTTGTCCAAATAAAAGTGTTTTTTTTATGTTGTAGCTGCAGACAACAAGTGTAGAGGTAACCAAACTTTATGTGTTACTTTTGATGTTGGTCTAGATATTATGTAATTATTACCTACAACACTCATGATTATATTATATTATGGGGTTTATAAGTAATAGTTCTACATTACTGATGTACACAATTTACATTAAGAAATGGATGTTAAAAATTCTTATACAGAAATGCATTATATTAGTATATACTTTTACAGTATATAGTTACAAATCAAACTTAAAACACACACATGATCACAATATACCATACCATAAAACTGCTTGAGCATAAATGGGCTCTATTACTTCAGTGGGAAGAAAGAAGGGAGGGCGGCCAACAAGTTTTGTGTACTTATTATTATATTTTGTAACAATGTAGCTGGAAGAAATATATAAAATTATCATTTTAATGGTCTTACAACATGTAACTATGTACTATGCAACTAATAATATAGGCAATTAATAATAATAAAAAATCTTTAAAAAAATCCAGTTTTACATTGGAAGCTAACATGAATATAAACTAAGTGGTATATTTGCATATTTTTTAAAAATCTATATTTATAAAACTGAGTTGACTGTATACCTTATACAAAATCCCAGTTTTGCACAGAGGTACGAAATTTGGTACATAGAAGCTTTTGTACATTTGTTTTGTTGATTAAAAGTTGCTTTTATGAAAATTTAATGACATGAAAAAAATTCTTGGAATGGCAATGATATTTTTTTATTACTTCAAAATAAAACCAAAAATTATTTCAATGTGTCCCCTTTATTTTTCTGATTATTTTTATGTATTACAATCGTCTGTTTGATAAGAATTTCGGATATTATTGTAATATTTCAATATATGTACAGTCAGTCGATACCATAAACATCTTCTGCGCATGTGCAGTTTTAGAGCACTATTTTTTATGCATCGTTTAGTTTTTCTACGTTTTAAATTCATCTTGTTTTTGTTTACATTTTGTGATGTCATCAAAGATGTATTGTGCACAGCGGGTATTGACATTTTTATTTTATTTAATGAGTATTAATAACATTTAAACAAAATAAATTCGTTAAATTACTTTGTATTTTATTAGCAAATATCTTCTCCAGTGCAGTTATCATATATATCTAACATCTAAGAGTTCGTTTACCAACATAATTTACCACTATACGTTGGTGCCTTTATGGGATGTTTTCAGTTGGATTTTGATGCATTTAATAAATCTATTATATCTTTTTACCAGGATGTGTCCATTACAAGATTAAACGTAAGAAGGCCGTCGAATGTGAAAAACCTACGTATATCATTAGGTGTGTTGTGTGGCCCCGCGTCGGTCAATATTGGTACTATATCCATGCTACCTGGCGATAATTTTTCAGTCGGCGAACAATCTGATAGATAACGCTATCATTTCAATGCCTGCTAATTTTTTGCTTTGTGTAGATTTTGTTTTATTTTAAAACAAAAATTAAGGACTTGGTGCAATCTATTTTCTCGATTATTTTTAAAACAGAAGCAAGAACTGTACTAGACACCTGACATATTTTGTGGAGTATGTTTACCTGTGTTTTGAACATATTAAAAAAATATGTACAAAATTTAAAATGGTCAAATTTTTCTGGCTGGATTAATTTAAATTATGTATCTAATATCATTTGATGAGAGTGAGTCAAAATATACATAGAATCTAGCATAGCAACAGATTATTTAGACTCAATTTGACTTCATTACTTGCAACCTCAATTGTAGATTCGCCGAAGATTATTGACATTCACTGGAAACTTTCAAATTATTTCGACATACACTGGAAACTTTTAAATCATTTCGACATTTGCTAATATGCCCCCAAAGAGAAGAATGAATCAAAAACAGCATCGACTAGAGAATAACCAAGCACGCTATTACAAAATGAACAAAAACATGCATTTGTTATAGTACATTGGAAGCTGATCACCAACAACAATTAATCTGAAGAAATTCCAAGCCTTTGTAACACAGAACTGGTAGATGTCCTTCAACGGGTACACAGCTAGTTTATAATTATACTTAAGTTTTAAATCTAATAAAAATGGAACAATGAGTATTATAATGTGCCCTAACACTGTTTAAAAATATTTTCTAAAATTTAGTGATTGAAGAAGTACAAAAAAAAAAAAAAAAAAAAAAAGAAACATCGAAAATATAATTTTCTACTATAAAAGACATGAAAATATAAAGCAATTTTGTTTATTGAAATATTATGTATTTGTGCTTAAATAATACAACTAGCATTTTTTTAATAGTTTTACCATTACTATATCTAACAATTTAATACAACTAACAACATTGCAATATTTCACTGTTTTATATTTGATGAAATATCATTGGGATGTGATGATCCATGATAATTTTAAAAACATAACTTGGTCAAATGAAGGATAGGTATATTCAGAGTTTGCCAAATTGCATGAACACACATTGAAAATCAATTTCACCCTATAGAATTAATCTCATGCGTATTTTTATGCATTGGCACATCATGGTTAAATTTTTAAAAATAATCCATTTTATAAAATTAGGCATCATCCTAGCTGTTTTTCGAAGGGTGGCACTACTTCCCTGCCCTTTTTCTTTCAAAATAGCATCTTTTTCTGAAAAAATGCAAAATTTTCGTTTATTTTCGAACGAAAATATAATATGCGGATCAACCTGTAGGAAATTTCCTGTCACGCATGCACATTCATGTTAAAACGTGCCTCGCACATACCAATGACTGACTGGAGTCATTGAATAGCTGATGATACCACATGCGTTATTAGTAGGTGGATTGTAGGGAACGTCCCTCAATTTCCAAGAGCCATTTCCTACATTCCTTGATTAAGTGTATTTCACCGTCTTTTTACCATGCCTTATTGTACAAAATGAAAAAAAAGGTAACTTCATGCGTGAATTTATAGAAAACGTAGATTAACATTTTGTCGTCGCAACCTCTAATTGGGATTTTTTTTTTTTTTGGCACTGATAGGACTGGTTCAAATTGCTTTGGCTAGGCCTATTGTTGGCGTTATTTCGAGGTTTTTGGGATATCCAAAATCATCAAGATTTACTTCTCCACCATTTTTGCGATAGTTTTTGTAGCATTTTCTTGGTAAATTTTTTTAGGTGTCGCCCGCATTTGCCTGACACCAACATAGTGTCCCCAAACGGCATAGTGTTAATAGATAGTCTAAGGTTTATAATCATCAAGTGTTTTTAGTTAGCATTTAAAATGCATATTTCCATTCTGATGCGTAAAATCGCCATCGTGCATCACTGTTATTGTTGTAATTAATTTTGTCAAAAACTTATTTTGCTTTAGTTAAAAAAAAAATGCGTTTAAAAAATACTGTTTGGATTCTAAAAATACCCTTTAAAATTTAGAGGGGATGAAAATATCTTTTGAAAATATTTAACTGGCGAACACTGGTTATATTCCGTACATATCAATAAAGAAAAATATTAATTATATCAGTGAAGTTTCTATTCTACAAAGAGCAGTTCATCATAACCATGTAAATTGTTGCAATTAAATAACATGTAAATCACTTTAAAAAAAATACATATGCAAATTTTAATATAATAAAATATACTAATAGCATTTTGTATTTCATAATATTTGTATATTTGTTTTAATTCTGTAAATAGGCTATATTTATGCTAGAATATAAAAGTGTTTTTTTACTTTAAAAAGTTTGCTAAAACATCAATTTTGAACCAAAAAGAATATGAAATTTGAATGATTACATGATTATTTTCATTAAATAAAAAAATTAGAATAAATCAATAGTCTTACTTTCTTGGTATATCTATAAATAGAAAAATTCCAATAATACAAAACAGTTGTGTCAAGCTTAATTTATACAATTGTTGTCCAACATATGTTTCCCAACACTGTAATAAAGAGTAACACTTAATACAAATATTCACAATAAAACAGAGTTTAGAGTTAATATATTTAAATGAAAAATATTTGAAATAGAGACATTTATTCAGACTGTTATATGATATTAGATCCATAATATCCATAGGTAATATATTTTAATGGCAAATTTTAAAACACAAAATTAATTTTAAAAAATCGATACTTTCTTTGGTTTGAATTTGTAGGGAATAACAGAAACCTACTCTAGGAGTACGGCAGTCATAGCTTCTTCCAGCTCCACATATAGATCTTGGTTTACAAGTAATTTGTTGATGGAAAGTAGAAACTAGCACAATTATTGAAGATAGGGATAAAAAAGAATTCCTAAAGGATGAAAAATAAAAGTTCATTAAAGAAATATAGAAACAACCAATGCAAGTAGTTTAAATATTTTAAAATTCATTGAACTATAGCATTTGCACAATATTTCAAAAGAATTACCTCATAAGAGAAATGTTGACTTCTTGCTGGCCATGGTACTTTTCGAAGGCAACTAAGAAATTAAACACAAATGGTGAAATGAAACTGATAATTATAATAGTTATAGATGGGAGGTATTGAATTAGAAAGGTTCTGAAACCAGCTTCTTCTAATTGTTTTGTTTTCCATGCCTAAAAATATTTTAGACTTAATCATCAGTTGTGAAAAAAAAAGCAGGTTAAAAGAATTATTTCTGCAACTGTAATGTTTATCAATGTGATCTGGTTAAACGTAGCTCAGTAATTTGTGATCTTTGAATATTAATATATATATATATGATTTCAGGCTTATAAATGCAGAGATGCTAACTTTTTTTACGGATTTTCCTTTGTTTTTCCCAGATTTTTACTTTTCTTTGTGGTTTACGCATGGCCAATACTCTTACATTACGATAAATGAATACAAGATGCAATAGTGTCTATTATATCTAGTAACATTTGCGTCTATTATACAGGGTTAGAAAGAAATAAGTTGTCCACTTTAGAGGGCATAAAAATGTGTTCTATTGATCCAAATGAGATAAAATTTTAACTAGAGGTAATTCAGATGATGCGCTTCAAGTGTATTAAATAAATAAATAAAAAAAATAGTACAAAATCTGCCGATAGATGGCGCTGTAAGATACATAAAAAACATTTAATATCCTTTATAAATGTTAAACAATATAAGACCATATTTTCCATCGCTGACCGGAGTGAGTCTGCCGGAATATCCAGAATATGGCAACGAATACTGTCCTTCAGTTCTGGCACAGATACAGGCCTTTTACTGTAAATATTGTTCTTAAGGAAACCCCACAGCCAAAAGTCGAAGAGGGTGATATCTCATAAAAAGCAGGCCTTGCTAATGGAAAATGACAGCTGATCACTCATGCATCTGTGAAATGCTGTTTTAGCAATTGCTTAACATGACGATCAATGTGTGGAGGTGCGTTATCCTGAATAAAAATGATATCATGAAGACACTCACACTCTTGAAAATGTGAGATTACCAAATTCCTCAGCATATCATGTTACCATTGACCTGTGATGGAACATGTATGGATTCCATTTGTAATTATCTCTTCATAAAAATATACGGTCCAATGATGAAGGTAGCCGTAAAACCACACCATACTGCCATTTTTTCATGATGCAAGGGTTGTTCCTGGATAGCGCGAGAGTTTTCAGCTGCCCAAATTCGACAATTGTGGGTGTTAACTTGCCCATTGAGGCAAAAGTGGGCTTCGTCGGTTCACAGAATGTTCCCTGGCCAAGTGACGTCAACCACCATTTGAGCAAGGAACTGCAGTGCAAAGGTTTTACGAACTACCTTGTCCCCATCCTGCAATAGGTGCACAGGCTGGATTTTGCATGATTTTTCGTACAGTGGAATACGGTTTATCCAATGCACAGGAAATAACTGGCACACTCACACTACCATAAAGTGACTGACTGCTGGTGTCAACGACAGCCACATTTTAGACTCTGGAAGACTGGATTTGCTTTCGTCCTCTATCTTGAAGAATGACCAGTTGTCTCAAATTTCCGCATTGTTTTGAGTATGGCATATGCAGACATTGGACATCTTGGTATCTATCCGATTCATACGACGGAATTCTTTTACAGCTGCAAGGGAGTTTTGCTGGAACGATTTTATCAGTAGCGCTTTTTCTTGCAATGCAGGCATGATGTGCAGAGAAGAAACTAATGCTCGTGCAGAAATTGTCTTCTTTTTATCTTAAGAATAATGCTAAAAGGCATGCACTGTAATGCTGTAGAATGCTTCACAATTTCAATATATAGAAATAAATACCGTTTGTGTAACAGCACTATCTATTGGTAAATATTGGTACTATTTTTTATTTCATAAATGTAAAACGCATCATTTGAATTACCTGTAGTTCAAATTTCATCTCATTTGAACAAATAGAATGCATTCTAGCGGCCTCTAAAGTGGGCAACTTATTTCTATTTAACTAGCGTAACACTCAGCGAAAAGAATAAAAATCCCTATAATGGCAAAAGTGTTGTTGAATTTCAAAAGTATTGGCAAAAGATTGAGAAAATATATTTTGTGTAGATTTTTTATGCAAGTTTCAAAAAACATACGCAAAACCAAGGAAAATCCTTAAAAAAGAAGGCACCTCTGTAATGGTCATTGGGTGCATTAATTTAAGTTAAATTTTAAACAATTTGAAGAATTTGGGCGTTCTCCTGAGTGTTAATAGGACATTGTGGTGTAGGCTTTATTTAGATTCCTTAGAAGTGACATTAACCAGTTAAGTTTTGTTTATTGGTATATAGTTACATTCATCGATATCATAATTTAAGCATCACATACGTTAATCTACATTAAATTTTATGTTTATAACAAATTCTAATTAAATTCTTTTGTTTAATAAATAAGTATTTAATTTTTAAAGAAATCTAAAAAAAAAAAAAATTAAACTTAATTTTGAACAATAAAAAATCAAATGTATAAGATTTTAAAAGAAATTGTCACATACAATTGACATCAGCAGGGCCTGATTTAAAAAAACCAATTACTATAGGCACAACATAGCAGAAGGGACCCCCATCGACAATTGGTTGACGCTATTTAAATATTAATGACAATTTAGATTGCCATCTATTACCATTTTAATTAAATAATTGTTCAGATATTTATATTTTAATAACTAATAAGAGTTATTAAAATATATGTTCATATTTTATGACATTGATTAAGTGTGCTGAACAGAATATTGATATTTACATCATAATTCAGATATTTTTTAGGTAATTTGGGGCCTCTAAAATTTAGGGGCCCTAGGCACGAGCCTTATGAGAAAGTAGGCCCTGGATATCAGGGTTCCCACTGAAAGAACAGAATGAAAATCAGTGACTTTTAAAGACCTAAATAATAGTTTTAAGGATATTCGAATTTTTTTTTTTCTGGCATGTCTTTAATGTGTGATTTTACAGCTGCTTCACAATTAGAGCTAATATCAAAATCTTTTATGCACAATTTGCATTATGAACAGATTGATGAGGCTGCAATTCATTTTTCATATGCACTGTACTTGGGTCATAGCACATTAAATGTGCACTTTCCGAAAACAATACTCGTAAAATGTTTCTGCAAAAAAAAAAAAAAAAAAAAAAAAAAAAAACATGTACAAGTTAAAGTAAACAAAATACAAATATCCAGACAATTCCAGAGCGGCTTGTATAAGTGGCGGTCTCAAGGGAATAAGCAAATAAGAGTTGAATTCTTATAAATATTGCCGTCGGGCACACAACATCAATACAAATTAAGGACTTTTAGGGGACTACAAGAATTTTCAAGTTCTTTTAAGGACCTTTAAGCATTTACAAGTACTTTTAAGGCCTTGAAAACAAGTTAAAAAATACTAAGCACTTTTAATGAATTTCAATGACTATAGGAACCCTGAGCACACAAATTAGTATATTCATGGAATAATAAATCATCAAAACTGAAATTTACTTTTGTGTAAATAAATCGTTTAAATTAAAAGGTAGGAGAATTAATATCTAGAAATGATGTATTTTCCGGTTTAAGGTTTTCAAGCAATTGAATATGAAAGAGTTTTTTCAAGGTTTTTTTTTAAAAACGTATGTTCCATGCTTGATGTCAGAATTGAAGAACATTCCAAAAAAAAAAGGACATTAAAAATTGTTTCCAAAACTTTTACAGTCGAGCACAGATGTGCATTTCAGAAGATTAAGACTAATACTGCATAAAGTAAAAGGCAGGTTATCATGTAATGTCATATTCACTTGCAAAATGAGGAACTTGCAAACGTGAGGAAAATGAATATTTTTTGTATTTTCTACTGTTATCCAATGAATATATTTGAGCAGTGCAATTATTTTTTATCTTTATGCTTTCAATTAATCAAAAATCAAGTTTGAAATCAAAGCAAAAGTCACGTGACTCAAAACGCATAAAAAACCGTAACGTAGTTACGCATAGATACGTTGGAAATTGGAGGAGAAACCTCACTCATTCCTCGTCTAAAACAGGTTTTAGACTAGTTCATCATCTGGGCGTTGACGTCACACGTAAAAGTGGCTTTTTCCCGCCAAATCGCAAAGTGAAAAACTAATATTTTTTTTTAACTATTTATCCGAGCTCAAATTTTTGGTTGGTTGATTTCAGATTATCTGGCGTTGTCAGCAACACGAGGGCGATAATACGCAGAAACATTCGTCATTAGACAAATCAACATACATTTACAAACACCCATGCCTTACACAGGGACTCGAACTCACAACCTCGCCGTCTAGAAGCTAGCACGCTAACCACTATCGGCCTCAAATTTTTGAAAGAATGGCATTGTTTTTCATGATTTTTTCTCTACTTTTATTTAAAAATAAAACCAAGAAAGGTGAAAGCTCCTCATTGCGGGTTTATACACAAAGACAATTTTACGATCGATTATTATACAAAAAATCAAATAACATCTTTAGTAATAGGAACCAACACTTAACTTTTTTCTGAATATTTCTTTTAAAAAAAATCATTTTTAAAAACTTAGATAGAAAAAATTAATCAAAACTGGATAATGTTTTTTGGTATTGGTTTCGGTTTCTGGTACACAATTCAAACACAATGGTATTAACCTGCCATTTAAAGTTTTGTTCTTCAAAATATAGTCACATTCATCTTATTATAAATTAAACAATAATTCACTTTTTTTTAATGAACAAAAGTTTAATTTTTTTTAAAATAATTTAAAACACAATATTAAACAACAAAAGAAACACAAGTTTTTACCTCTAATTGGTACAAAGCCACTTTGTATATTATGACGTAACATGCAACGATGAACAAGACAACTATAATTTTTACAATAATTCGCCTAAAATGAATTTTAATCCATTCTGCAGAGGTTCTTTTGCCCAATTCTTTTCTTCGACGAACTTCTGATAAAGTACTCTAAAAAATAGAAGAATCTCATAAGCATTGTTGACCAGCAAAACTAATTTTTAAAAAATTATGGTAAAAAAAAAAAAGATTAAAAGTGGGAAAACCGGCAAAAAATTAATCCAGCAGATATTTACATATTTTTTACATAAAAAATTTGCAAAAGTGTTTCAAATGCATTTTGAGATTTGAACAAATAATATAGTTTGAGAAATCACGAGGAAAAATTGAATTTGAGCATTAGGTACTGAGGAATAATAAATTTTGATGGGAAGGAAATTTCATGATGAACAAACAGGCAATGAATAATAGGGTATTTGACAAATTTTCAAAATATGTTTTAAATAAAAGGTATGCACAAAATAAAAGACACATATTTTTTCTTTTTTCAAAATAATGCAGCAAAACGCTAAAAATTGCATTTTAAAATGCAAGTAGAAGCCCCGCCCCTAAAACGCTGCTCAAAAACAATATGTCTGTGTGACGTCAATCTTGCACACACAACATCGCAATCGCGAGTGAGTTTCTAGCGCGAAGTGTGTTTTTCTTTTGAGCTCGTTCCAAGAAATGTCTCACCGGTACCGGTATTATGCAGTACCCCACTGTACAAGTATTTCAATTAAAACTCCAGAAAAGTTGTGTACACATGTGCCCAGGAAAGCAGACATACCGTAAAATTGGGTGAATAGTAACAGCGGGGTGAATCGGAACGAAACTTCATGAAATTACAAAGAAATTATTATTTCACACAAATAAAGCAGTTTTATTAATTATATATATATATTTCATTTGGTTGACATGTTTTTAATCTTGGAACATGTTTTGTGGATTTTTCCAACACTGCCCTTTTTTTAAAAAAAAAATTCTGAAACAGCGTGCATACAATCCAATGAGTTTTAAACTCTCCAAAACTTATCCCGTAATTGCTAACATAAACCTGTTATAGACTTAACTAATATATTTTTAGACAAGTATAAACATCCACAACAGCATGCCATACTTAATTTAACTTGGTTTTAAAAACTTTTTATTTTACGAATTTTTATGTTTTGCCTTGTCTCGATTTTGAGATTTGCGGGGTGAATCGGAACACTTGAAAAGTGATATTAAAAAGCTGTTTTTGGCAAGATTATGTTCCCCACAAAATTCAACAACTGAAGAGTCTAATTACTCCCTTCAAGACAGTAATAAAGATTGCAGGCTTGAATAAATGTTAGATGAGGAGCCTAGTTTCTGCATGGTAGAAAACCCGATTGTTCCAGTGGTTTTTTCTCTAAATGACTTCGTTATCTTTAAGTTACATGGAAAAATGTATGAAGACTCTATGTGAGCAAAGTTTTACACACACAAGATTATTGCTATATAAGTGTGTTTTACAAAAAGCGCTTATGAACGAAGAGATTTTCTGAAACAAATGAGGATGCTTTTCTCCTTTCTCAAGATATTTTAAAGAATTTGCAGTCATACGACACGCAAACATAAAGTAGATTAAAAAGTATTCTTAATTTTAACGACTATTTGGATGAGTTATAGGAGAGTTATATAAGAGTTGATACGCTTTCAAATATATGATTTGTTTTGACAATAATTAACAAACACAAATTTTATCCGGCATATTAAATGATTTTTTTATGATAATTTTGTGTTCCTATTCACCACAATGCATTATTATTTGTTTTTTGCCACCCTGTAAACATTTAAATAAAATCAGACATAAATTGTAACGAGTGTTCCGATTCACCCCTTTCTGCGGGTTGAATCGGAACAACACGAAAAAAATCCAAATCAATGTAAGTCACGTTTTTCCCAACATTTTTGGGCTTGAACATCATAGAAGAAGGTAAGACCCACGTTCCTAAATCAAAAATATGTTCGTTAACGATATTATTACACTCTATTTTTACTTTGAAAGTTGAAAATTGTTTCTTTTAACTCCGTTTTAACAGTACTCAGCGAATTATATTAATTGATTTATATATTTTTTTTTATCCTAATGTTTTTATGATTATTATAACTGTAAAAGGGAGTTGTTGTTGCTTTTCTAATTATAAGAACTGTGAAAATTGTTGATACTTACACAAATGTTTTAACATTTCTAAACTCCGCAGAATAAAATTCTGAGCTTGACTTGAAAAAGAACCCCACCAACAAAACATCTATTTTGGGTAAATTCGAAATGTGTACCTTTACAGAACCGTCTTCCAATGTTCCAATAACACTCCTTTAAATAAATATTTCCTAAAAGTGACCTTCAATAGTCATAATTTATCATATAGTAGGAAAAGAGATGAACCAAGCCTTAAAATAAACGTATGAAGCTGTTTGCTTACAAATGTGGTCAACATTGACGTCACACTCTGGGAGAAGCTTATCCGAGCGTTTCTGATCACGTGACGAGGAGCCCAGAAAAGCAATTTTTAAAATTTGATTTATAAAAATTTGAGCAATTATTTCGAGTTAAAACTGCTTGCATTATTATTATTTCGTTAAATACTATAAATATGCTGCATTTGGTAATTATTTGTTGATGGTGTCAAATACCCTATTGGGCGTATAAAAAAAACTTTTTTGGGAAATTCAAAATTTCAAGTTGATAAAATTTGCTATTATGCTTACATATTTACCAATTTTTTTTAAGTTCAATTATAAAATATTTAGGTTTCCCGGGGAATGAACCTGTAGTTTGATTTTTTTTTTGCCAAAAACAAATATTTTTAATTTTTTTTAAAAAACAGAAATATAAAGCGAATTTTTATTAACAATAACAAAACATTATATTTGCCATTTAACATCTAGGTCTCCCGAAAGCTAGATGAAAACCTTAATTTTTTTTATTATAAAAAATGGATATTTTTTAATTTTCAACCCATTTTTTTGGTTAGGTTTAATTATTTTATTTATAGTCTAGGTATAGTAGTACAGTATTTTGAAATATCGGGAATATCATTTTATAAAATGGCATATACTAAAATCAAGTGTTAAGTCATGTCACTTCTGCACGACCATGGTGTCTCCAACCAACAAAGATTCTAAGTTTGACACATGAAGGTAACATTATTGAAAATGATTTAATGTCAGAGTTTAAGTGATGAAAGTGTACTTGATAGTAAATGCTAGTTAAAAGCCAGAAAGTTCTACTATTTCAGTGGTACAAGGGCTGCCAGAAAATCTACTCTCTTTTTCTAGAGAATGTGACTGTAGAGCATTTCTATTAGAGCAGAAGCTCAATTAGCAAGTGCTTTTTTTTGCGGGATTTAAATGTTGCAACACTAGAAAACCAGGGAATTGGTAATGAATAAATTGATAATTTTTTGTGAAAGGGTAAAATACAATCAAGGTGTTAGTTTTAATATTTGTCACTCTATTTATATAATCGAAAGGATGAAGCAATAAGTTTAGAAATTATAAGTAGTAAATGTGGTCGCACAAATGAACGAGAACACATATCTTTGGTATAAGAACTATATTCAACATATTTTGTACACGCAACTCCAGATAGTGGCCCTGAACAAAATGCTGTATAATCATTACAATTTATGAAAGAAAGCTGCATTGATGAGAAAGCTGTTCAAGGTCTTGGTTATGAGGGTACTGCAAGAAATACTAAAGTCTCTAATTGGTCAATTTCATCATTCAAAAATACTTTAAAATAATCAGTACAAGCAGTTGCTTGTTTATTTCATTTAAACGAATTGCCGCTTAAGAAAGTTATGATTGCCCTTGAAGGTCCAATTTCTTGACGTACTTCTTTTTCCGTCCAATAGGAAAACGTTTAACAAGTTGTCAAGATTTACCAGTTGTTGAAAACAATAACATAGAGTTTTTCCAGTAGTTGCTCTTAAGAAGTTGAACACCGACCAGAAATATTAGAAAATATGTCAGGCTGTACTAACAAGCAAATGCAACCAAGGTTTAGTAATCAGAAACCCTGGAAACATCTCCCATTCAAGATGAATGAAAATGGCAAATTGAATATTTCACGTTTATATATTGTATCACTTGATCCAACCTCGCAGTTGAAAAAAGAGCTGAATTTGTAATGAAAATTTATACTTCCTTATGGTTTACAATATAATGTCATTCTAGAATAATTTATGCATAAAAAAATATTTTTAAGATAATAATACAAAGCATCAAGTTTTTAGACAATGATCTTAAGTTACTTTTTTTCATTTTGTGCAAGAAGGCATGGTAAAAAGACGGTGAAATACACTTAATCAAGGAATGTAGGAAATGGCTCTTGGAAATTGAGGGACGTTCCCTACAATCCACCTACTAATAACGAATGTGGTATCTATTGTTCAATCAACTATTCAGAGAAGTGCTTTAATGGTAAACCGAGAACATCTCCGTTTGGGATTGTTGTTTGCTTCAGAATTTTACTATAAAATACAGTTTCATCACTCAAACTCTGTGACACTGGATCATTTTCAATAACGTTACCTTTGTGTCTCAAACCTAGTCTTAGTTGGTTGGAGCCTCCAAGGTCATGAGCATGACTTAACACTTGAGTTTAGTATACACCATTTCATGAAATGATATTCCCGATATTTCAAAATGCTGTACTACTATACCTAGACAATAAATAAAATAATTGAAATTAGCATAAAAAATTGGCTAAAAATCGAAAAATATGCACATTTTGTAATTTTTTTTTTTAAGGTTTCCATGTCGATTGAATGAAACCTAAATGTTAAATGGTAGAAATAATATTTGTATTTTTATTATAGATAGATTTCCGATAGATTAAGGAAGGGTGTGATGAAGTGCACGATGAAGAATGAACTGGACGTCCATTTGTGGTTTCTGATAAAGTGATTAGTGCAGTTGAAAGAAAGATCAAGGAAAACCTAAAGTTTACGATTATTGCTCTTGCATTTCCACAAATTTCACGAACAACAGTTCACGAGATTGTTACTGAAAAACTGGATTACCACATGGTTGACAATTCAGGCGGCAACAGTCTATGAAGATGGAATACAAAAACTTATACTACGCTAGGATAAGTGCCTGGAAAATTACGGGAGCTATGTCGAGAAGTAGTTTAAGTGTTGTAGATTTTTGTGAAATAAATTGCTTGGCTGTACCTGTATTTGTTTTCTTTTCTTCACCAAACGGAACTTGCTTTCAGAACCCCCCTCATATATATATAGATATCTAAATTCTTTAAAAAGGTAATTTACTACCCATTTTGACTCTTTGAAGAGTGAATGTTAAAAATAAAGAGCAGACAAAAATATTTTATAGCATTAGTTTTGAATGGCATAATATGGACACATTCCTTTTCGTACTGATTAGTAGAATCTTACAAGCTACTGATGTGTATCATAGAGTAGGTAACATTCTATTTGTTTACCCTTTATTTGGTTACAGGAAATATATTTTCCCTTTTTAGGGCATTTTTAAATCTGTTCGAACTTTTTAATAATTTTTTTTAAACTCTTACACGATGAATGTAAGAACAAATTATATAAATCAATGCTTTAAAAAGTAGTCAAACCTTAAGTCCAACAACAAATTTCTCATGATGAATCTCAGCAGCTTTAGGAGTTTTTATACAATAATCCCAACCACAAAATATTTCAGTAGAAAAACTTTGAACATTTCTATGAGTTACAAATGCTTCTTGAATTCCGAATGAGGTGCTAAAATAAACACTCATTTGAATAATACAATCTGATAAATGTATATTTTTTCAAATTTTACAATGTAAAAACTAAATGCACCAATTCATTATTTTCTTTTAATTTCTACTGCTATATCAAAGTTTAAACCACCAAAGTTAGAATGCTGTGCTTTTGAACAAAATGTTTTTAGATTTCATATTTTAATACCTACACAAGCATTTTCTTGGTGATATCCCAATTCAAAAATAAGCAATGACATTATCGAAATATATATATATGTTTCATTTTAAGTGTAATTCTTGTAAGTGTACTAAGACTTATATTATTTAATCATTTAATTAAATTTCATCACAAACGAAATTTTGAAACATATTTATTTGTTATAAATTTACTGAAACCAAAAAATAAAATAAACTATTTAAATAAAAATAATTTATTTTATTGAATTGTTGTGAATAGAGAGAAAACAAATGGAATTTTTCTCATATTTTATGGTCACCCAGACTTTACATTTGGTCAAAAGATTAAGTTTAAAGAAATTTATACACAAAAAATAATTTGTAAGTTTTCAAATTTTTAAAACTATTGATTATAAATAAAATTTTTAAATAAAAGATTCTACAGAATTTATTCAAAACAGAAATGAAACTTTAATTTCTCTTATGTACGAGTGGTTATTAATGACAAGAAAGTCTGCCATAACAACCATGAGCATCCATCTTGAATTTAAAGACAAGTGCAGTTTTTGATAATCTCTTCCAATATTCATACAAACTAAATATTTTTACATAAGACATAAAAATGCTTCCAGTTTAGAAGCAAAACACAAGGCAATACAAATTTTCTTTCATAAAAATAATAACACAAAACTTATTAGAAATTAAAATCTTGCAATTTGGTTGATTACCCTAATAATATTAATAATTTTAGTCTCTTATAAAAAAAATATACATTTTCTTATAAACAGTAAAAAGAATTTATCCTAAATAAAGACCACTGCCCAGTAAGGTATGACTACCCTGCATTTGGAGATACATGTGTTTTATAAGAATAGCTTGAGTTTTGATTACCAAAATATTCCATAATATGAAAAAAATGTTCTCAAAATATCCTAACTATGTATATTGAGATTTCAGTAACTAAATACAATTAATAATTTTGAAAAAAATTGAAGTTTCACTTACTATTGAATCATCATTACCATACTAATGATAAAGCTAACTATCAAGACCCAGATGACAGCTAAAGGCATGTGATAGATATGACCTACGAATGAAATATCTTCCATCGGAAAGGATCCAATGAACAACTTTGTTCTTTCCAACCAGCCCTACACAAGAGGATGAAATTATTATGTAGTTTTACAAGTTTAAAAGCCTTTATCTATTGTATCAATAAAAAAAGTAATTTAAAATAGAATGAAAAATCACACACATAGATACAGAACCTATTTGAATTAACCCTAGGAGAATAAAACACTAATTATTAGCATTAATTTTAAGGATATTCATATAAAATTTAATAGAAAGTGTAAAAAACACATCAGGTAACACAGATATATGTTTCCACCACAAATTAATAAATCACACAAGTATTTACACTACGCATTACAGAATGATTACGATCATTAGAAAACAAGAATTTATAACGTAGAACATTGAAATTGATTTAAATAAATTTATACGATAGAGATTTACAACATTATTTTCTCATGGCTTTAAATCAATAGTAAATGTTCTAAAATCACAAAAAACTTTGTTTTAACCTTGACTGTCGCATATCTGTTTTTTAATTTGAAGTTAAAAAAATGTAGTTTAAGAAGTGAGCTGAAACAGAAAAGCACGGGACTAACAAAGGAGTGACATGGTTTGAGCTTTACTTTTAGCAAGAGCTCTGTTTCGTGGCAATGTGAACTATTGAATCATCTAGCTATAATGGTTTTGTTAAGATTTAAAGCACAATTTAATCTTTCCACACAGTAATAATTTAATAAGTGCCATCAATAATTAGGCAATTAAAGTGTATAAAGAAAATTATGTGTGTGAATGAAAATAGATGTTTTTTCCAGTTAGTATTAAATTTAAAAGGCAAGTTCAAATTGATAAACATATGGTTCTGCACTTAATTTTAATAACGAGTTAAGATTATGTACAGTGGTACCTCTGAACAGCCACAGGACCGAAAGTTTCGTCCGCTATTTGGAGGTGTCCGTTATTAGGGAGGACAATATTTTTTAAACTAAAATAGCATGGCATTTAACGAAAAATTACTACTACAATTTTAATTAAAAGCTCAAATTTAGAAATGCCTAGTTAGAAATAACAACTACACTTAACACTTTATCTTATTTTATTTGAAGTAATCTGTTAACAGAGTATGGTTTCTATTTTTTACACTGTAAACCTGTTTCTCAATGTAAATGTTCAAATCACTTAGTTTTGTTAGGCCTTCATGGTCCCCATTTCTTAGAAAAAACTTGTGTTTGCGGAAGAAAATTGGATAGGTTCAAGTCCTCTTCCTCAATGCATAGATCGTCGTCAATTTTTACGTAATCTTCAACGCTGACATTAGAATCCCAATGCGTCACTAGATCAGTAAGCTCTGTCTCGATGTTTTCTACAGTTGCACTTTCTTCAGGTACCACTTCGCTCGTACTTGGGAATCCTGCTTTCCTAAAACACTTCAAAACGCATCCAGATTCCACCTTCTTAAGTGCTGATGTAGTCCAGGAAACTGCATCCAAAACAGATACAGATTTTGTTAATTCTTCACTAGATTTACTAGTGAAAATCTGTGATAGAACATGCCTGAGAAGAAGCTTTCGAAATCCAACTTTAAAACTGCGAATAATCCTTGATCAAGTGGCTGCAACATAGAAGTTGTGTTCGGAGGCAAAAAGACTAATTTTACGTTCTTCAATTTTAAGTCATTCAGATGAGAAGTAGCATTGTTCAGGAACATAATTATTTTTCTTGCTTGTTTTTTCGTCCAAGTTTACTAGCCAATCACTCATTATTTTGTTGGTCATCCATGCTTTCTTGTTGAATTTCCAGGAAACACTAAGCTTTTGCACATCAATGTTTTTGAAACATCTTGGTTTTTTGGCCTTTCCAATAACAAGTGGAGTTTCAAAATCCCCCAGCATGTTACAACACAACAAAATAGTGAGTCGTTCTTTGGAAATTTTTCCACCACTACACTTCTCTCATTTAAGGCACAAGGTTTTGTCAGGGAGGACGTGGTAAAATAGGCCAGTCTCGTCAGCAATAGCCCGACTGTTTTGTATTAGGGAGATCGAAAGTTAAAAAAAAATAAGTCAAAATTGACTGTCCGCTATTTGGAGTGTCCGTTATTTAGAGTGGATAACATGGAATGTCCAATACTAATGGACTGGGAATTGCAAAAATGTCCGGTAATTAGAGGTGTCCGCTATTCGGGAGTGTCCTTTAAAGGAGGTATCACTGTACAAACAATTTTGTATAGTTTAACTTTTAATAACACAACTTAATTTAGACAAGCAACAAATAACATCTCTTTTAGATGTTTCCCACAAAGTAAAACCATGTATTTTTTTTTATTTACAAGCAATGCTTCGTTAGCAAAATATACTGTAAAAAGAAATTTTGTAAATATACTACAAAAATAACTTTTAATAAAAAGTCATAATAAGAAGTTTTCAAGAACAGTTTTTTAAGTCAACAAAAACATACTACCACTTATCCTAAGAAAGAGTAAGCAAGGCATTATTTGGTGTGGTGGTTAGTGCATTAACTTAGTCAACTAGAGGTTCTCGGTTTGGTTCTTGCCAGTTTTTTCTTTTAAATGGAATTTTTATTGTATTTTAAAAAGGTTACTTTCTTCTTTATTTTAATTATTATTCACTTTCAATGTAGATTGAGGGTTATCTTATTGGTTAACTATTTTTAGGTACTATTTAATTTTAGCTAAATACTTTTTTACATTTAAAGAATAGAATGACAAAAAAATAAATTCCAAATCATCATTTAACCAGAAATTTTAATTTTAAGAAACATTCAAACTGGTTGCTCCTATTTAAGGTTGGACACATTTTGATGTTGAATAATTTATAAAATAATGAAGATATAAACAAATTTATGGAATTTATACATCTTCTTCTTATCAAGGACTATGGGGACTAAGGCACCTCTGCTTCTCTTAAGCATTAATATATATACATAAATGCATAGAATAACTCATAAATGCATAATTTTTCATTTATAGTAAACGTTACCATAGAAAATTTCCTTTTCTCATTTGAATATCATTTCCTTTGTAAATATCGTCTACCTATGTTATTAATTTTATGTTTCTCTCATTTCTTTTGTAAATATCATCTGCGTGCATTATTCATTGTAGGTTTATCTCTCTTGGCCACCCGGATCATATGATATAATGCCACTGGACATTTTCCTCTGGGGATTTGTAAAGGACATCATTTACAAGAGGAAAATGTCAAATGATGACTTAAAGGCCAGGGTTACGCAATAGCTTCTGTGGATGCCGACATGCTTGCCTGTACCTGGCGCGAAATTGACTACTGTCTTGATATTGTTGCAGAGTTTTAAAAGAAACAAACTTCCAAAGTTAAACTAAGATTTATTCATCTCTACATCAATCCAACTCGGGCATAAAATTTATATCAAACGTAGTCAACATATTGCACATCAGTCGATGTCTACTTGAAATATTTTTCCAGATCCCGAGCGGCACAAAACCTAAGATTCGAGAACGACTGAAATCCTCCACAGAGCCAACAATCGGCCCCATCGGTCGTTGTCGTATAGCTATACAAAACAGTCATAAATGATAGAAGATTTTACTTAGAGCACATTGAAAATTGATTTTTAATAAAGGTTTAGTTAAACAATCTGCTAGATTGTCCTTAGTATTTATATGGACAATTTTAATGGAATTATCTTCAATTAAATATCTTATAAAATTATATCTAATATCAATGTGTTTCGTTTTAAAATTTTCTACCGAATTTGTAGCAAAACAAATAGCTGCTTGATTATCACAGAAATGTGTTGGTCTGATGCAATTAGGAATCAAATGCAGTCCATTTATAATTCTAGAAAACCAAAGAGATTCTTTCACGCTCTCACATAGAGCCACAAATTCAGATTCCATTGAAGAAAGTGCAATACACTTTTGCTTACTTGATCGCCAAACAAAAGGCATGTTTCCAAAACAAAATATAAAACCACTTGTAAAAATAACGATTGGTTAAATGAGATCCCCAACTTGCATCAGAGTAACAATGCAAATCATATCCAGTCACATTAGACAATTCAATTTTATACTCTTTAGTTGAAAAAACATAATTCAAGATATCTACAACAATTTTCCAGTGCTCAAACGTGTAACCATTTGAAAACTGGGATATTAAGTTTACAGAATAACTGATATCAGGCCTACTCCTATCGGCCAAGAATGAAAGACACCCAATAAGTGTACGGTAGGGATACATTTGCATTAAATCGTTTTCCACGATTTCATCCTCAGTCACTTTGTTCGGTAGAACAAAATCAACTTTAAAAGGAAGATTAACAAATGATTTAGGTAAATCCACGAACTTAAGCATTAATCTTTCTATATAAGACTTCTGATGCAGATATAAAGAATCATTACTTCGTTCAAAATTAACACCTAATAAAATCTTAGTTTTTCCAAGTTCTGTTGTGTCAAGTGTACTTTTAATTAATTGAATTGCATCATGTATTAAACCTTTAGTTTTCCAGAATAAAACAATGTCATCAACATATACAATCAATACTACATCATTAAATTTATACACGCAATTGCACCAGTTTATTTTAACAAAATCTAGATTTTTCAGGATGCAATCAAGTTCTTTACTCCAAGATTTGCTGCTTTGGTGCAAACCATAAATAGATTTATTAAGAAACCTTATTTTCTGACTCTTTTACTTCGTGGCCAGGAGGTTGCATCATATAAATTGGTTTGTTTAATTTACCATAGAGATAAGCAGATTTTACATTCAACTGTATATCATACCAATGCAACATAGATGCCAATAGTATAAAAAATAGTTTTACAATGGAAAAATTAATTACAAGTGAAAATATTTCATGGAAGTCAATTCCTGGTCTTTGCTTAAACCCTTGTGCTACCAATCTAGCTTTATATTTCTTTGGTTGGTTTTTATCATCCAATTTAATATTGAACACCCATTTGCTTCCAATTATTGGTACACTACTTGGTGGATCAACCAAGTCCCAGACCTTTCGGTCTTTCATCATGGTCAGTTCGTCATTCATTGCAGCGTCCCATTTAGATTTATCAGGATTTCACTGCGTATCCTCAAACGTTTTTGGGATTTCAACATTATAACACTGCTGTTGAAATATATCATCCAGAGGATCACCTAAACGATCCACTGTACTTTCAAAACATGAAAAATCCTCATTTTTATCATCTGAAACATGATTTTCTTCAGGATTTGCATTACTTAGAGTAGGTTTGAAACAGAATTTATCTCTATACTTAAACTCTATACGATTTTCATTACAATATTTTTCAACCTCATTTAAAGATCTTAACCTTATGTTAGTTTTGGGTGGATAATAGTATACGTCGATACGTTTACTCATTGTCCTTGGTCTTTCTAACCTTTCCCAATCAGCATTTAAAGCACATTTAACACTTTCAGTTTGATCATCGCTTGAACTAACAACATTAGTCTCAGTTGGATTATCAGGTTCCATATTTAAATTAAAATTCACATAATCAGAACTTTTACTTTGCCCAAATAAACATTTTACACCGTTTTGCTTTTCATTAATTTTAACGTGCATAGTTTCAATTACTTTACGTTCCTTAGGAATATAAATTTTATAACCTTTAGTTATCGTAGCATATCCAACTAAAATTCCAGGCTTAGCTAGAGGTTGGAGCTTATTCCTTTGAATCTTGGGAATATGTACAAATGCAAGAGACCTAAATATTTTAAGATGTCTTACGGAAGGTTTGTGGCCACTCCATATTTCAATTGGAGTTAACCCTTGTGTTAGTTTATGTTCATACCTATTTCTAACGTGTACAAAAGCTACAAGGGCTTCAGCCCAAAAACATGGTTGTAGACCACTGTCTTGAAGCATTGCTCGTACTCCGTCTAAGGCTGCATGATTAAATTTTTAGATTACGCCTTTTGCTGACTGCTGTAAATAGATGTACGTTCATGTTTAATACCCAATTTACTAAGAAAATTGTGAAACTGTTTGTGACAGAATTCACGACCATTATCAGTCCTAACACATTTTAATTTTAAGTTAGTTTCCCTCTTAACTTTGACCAAATATTTTTCAAAACAATTGAAAACATCAGTTTTTACTGATTATAAACACGTCTACTTTTCTAGAATAGTCGTCAATAATAGACAAAAAGTACTTTTTACCGCCTAAAGAGTTAAGAGGAGAAGGACCCCACAAATCCATATAAACTCTTTCTAGAACTTTAGTTATAAGACATTTATACACATAATTTATTTTGTGAGACGTTTTAGTTGATTTAGCTATTTTACAAACATTACAACTCGTATAATCTATTTTAGATAGATTTTCAATACCTTTTACAATTTTAATACCTTATTATTTATACTCATGTGTTCCAATGAGGGAAAATTAATATCATCAAATCTACGATGTACAGTTTCAATACTTAGAGTAACATTTGCAGATTCCTAAAACTTAGGATAACCTCTTAAAATGTACAATTTATCTATCAAAGGTACAGAAAAAACATGTATTCATTGGACTTTGTAAATACGACCATCTTTCTATCTCCCAATATAATCTCATTTCCTGCAATATCTATTTTTGACCCAGCTATTAAGTTCCTATGTATATTCGGAGTATACAAAACGTTTTTTAAAGTAATGTCCACATTACCTGCAATGCCTTTTACACAAAAGTTGATATCACCAACTCCAAGGACTTTCGAGGTGCAATCCTTATCCCTGATAAGGATGGATGCAGGAGTGATGATCTTGAAATTCATAAACCAGTCTCTATTATTGCAGCAAAGTGAGATGTTACAGCAGAGTCGACAAGAAACTCCTAACTAATGGTGGTTCAGTTGAAGTGCTAGCACAGGAAATGTCTGTGTCAGAAAAGAACGCCAAGTGTCCGTCTACGTTTGTATAGTCTTCTTCACTATTCTTTTCTTCTTGAAACATTGGTTTTTAGTATGTCCTGGCTTTTTACAGCATCCGCACGGCTCCATACAAGAAAACCCGTCACTTGATTTCTGGTAGGCTTGCTTAGGGACCAACACGTTTCCGCTGTGTTCCGCCTTCTTAACCCACTGCTTTTTCGAAGATTTCCATGCTTTACCTCTAGTAGAATAAACATCTCCAACAATGTTGAAATCTTTTCCTTCATCTTTACGTTTCAATTCTATTCTTCCAGCTTCTGTCAAGATTTTACACCTTCTTCGGGTTGGGCTGGGCCCATAACCCTGTTGCAGAGTTTTAAAAGAAACAAACTTCCAAAGTTAAACTAAGATTTATTCATCTCCACACCAACCCAACTCGTGCATAAAATTTATATCAAACGTTGAACGTAGTCGACCAATAAAAATATAAGTATAAAATATAAATATTGCACATCAGTCGATGTCTACTTGAAATATTCTTCCCGCTCCCGAGCAGCACAAAACCTAAGATTCGAGAACGACTGAAATCCTCCACAGAGCCAACAGATACTCTTCGCGCGACGAACGGCGCATATGTGGAAGTCCATTGACAAGGGCCTAAAACTTTTTTTGAGTCTATAAAACCATTAGTGATATCAATTTAAATGTGTCCATTATTTTATGAATTATTCAACATCATGATGTGTCCAACCTTTTATAGACAACCTGTATATGCACATTATAAAAATTATTAAATGGACAATTCCAGCTTTTTTAAAAACGAAATAAATTAGTTTATATTTATGAAGAATTTCTTTCTGATTCCAAATATTTAAACAAAAGTTCTTTAAAAAAATTAGTTATTTAAATATTAAGAAAAGAAATGGCCTTAAAATCAAGCCAAAACCAGTCTGATCAAAACACTCAGCAAAATAGTACATGAATTCAAGGGTTTTTACAGTTTCAATGGTTATCGTGAGGTTTCTGCCAAATAGTTGGCGTTGGTAGACTACTGCCACATTCCATACAGGTTGGCGTGATTTGCGAGAAACATGCAAATCTGGTTTTCGCTGCCACATTTCAAGTCAAGATGTTTGCGAAGTCGTGACGTCACATTCAATGCCAACGGAATGAATGGTTTTCTCGCCAACCTCTAGCAAGGTAATTTTGATCGCTTATTAAAAAAAAAGAAAAATCGCATTGAGCAGAAATTTTTGTGTTTATGGCCTTTTTGAAACATATAGAATTAAACAAGAAAAGAAAAAAAAAATGCCGGAATTGTCCATTATAAATTAAATACTTTAAAACATCCTTCACTTTCGAATGTTTTCAAAATTTTTATTTTTTCGAATACAAAAAAATAAAGTAAACATATCACAAATCCTCTTTTTCTTGTTTGAGAGTTATAAATCTTGAATACAACATACAAAAGCTTTTAGGTGCAACATTGACGCATTTAAAAAAACGTCTATTAACTACAACCAATTCCATGACCATTTATTAAGTTTAAAAAAAATAATTTTTTGGAGCACTGCAAAATAATGAACATTTAGTATGTTTACAACTCGGTTCCAATTTGCGGTTCACTGAAATAAAGAGTTTTTCCAAACATGTATTACTTTCAAGATTCAATTAGATATTATATAAAATAAGTGTTATTCACCCTTTTAATTTCTGGTAAATTTTATAAAAAATCTTAGGTGTTGATAAAATTTTCAGAAGATGTAACAGGGTGGCCACAAAATTGAAGAAAAAAAGTTCCCTGATTTTCCTTACAGATTTCTAAAAGATTACCTGAATTTAGGACAAACTTTTTTTTCAAATTTTTCCCATTTTTCTTAGGTTTTACAGATGTCTAGATACCCTGATCAAATAGAATATGTATGCTAAAGAGATAATATGCAATTTAAAAAAAAATAGTTTTGCTGGTAATGAAAAGTTTAAATTATTCCGTAACATTAAACTTCTAATGGCTTACTACTACAAATCTCCATGTAAATAGCGCCAAAATATGGATGAACATGCCTTAAACAATACAAAATTTCACCAATTTTCAAGACATTTTAAAAAGTTCCCTGATATTTCCCCGAATCAAAAAGCTCCCTGACATTTTACTGATTTCCCGGTTCTATGGCCACTCTGTGTAAAGAGCATATTTCAATCGAAATTTTTTCCAAGTGAAAATATCTGGAAAAAAAAATTTACAAGCAAAATTATTGTATAAATGCTTTTTTATATAAAAAAAAAAGTCATAATAATTATAAAGTATTGTAGCACAATTTAAAAATTAATTTTACTTCCTCACATCACAAAAGGTTATAATTTCTTTTCCAAAGTTGAAACACAAATACATAACAGCTTTCAAATTTACATTATAAAACTGAGTTTGAATTAAAATCAATCCATACATGTTTAAATATTTTTAATGTAAATATTTGTTAGTTCACTTTTCTTATGAACATAATGATCCAATTTGTTATACAGTACAAAATTCAGAAAATAAAAGCCATATTTAAGCCAGCCATAAAAAAGAAATAAAAATGGAATGCCTAAATCTTGAAAATAATACCAAGCAAAGGGAGCGAAAGGCATGGATGACGTCCCAGCCAATAGGAATACAGTCAAACTCCATTAGTGCGAAATCGCTTAACATGAAATCCCATTTAACACAAAGTAAAAGCAGTTCTCCTCACTTAAAACAATGTTAATTTATTTGTTTAACACGAACAATTTCAGCAGACCCGTCAACTTCGTGTTAAAGGGGTTTGACTATACGTTTCTCGATTGCTTCGTATTTCTGCCAACTATTTTACCGGTTTTAAAAATTATGTAATTCAGAAACTAAATTATAAACAAATGCATCATGCACATATTATTCAGAATCGTGATGATGTATTTGGTTAATGTTATACAGTTAAATGACAATGTAAAATGTGCTGTAATTCCTTATTGAGAAATATTAAAGTAGAAAACAGGCAAAAATATACAAGCAAAATTTCTTACGGTTCCTTGCAATAGATCCTGGATATACGCGAAAAATCCATCGTTTGTAGCATTCTCAACTTGAGTAAGATACCTTGAATGACAATACTTTATTAAATCAACTGAAGAATTTGCATGACTTAAAGTCGCTTCATCAAATGCTTCAAATTGAGGCCAGTCAGAATCAGTGAAGTCTTCATCATACCATTCATTTTGCGCTCCCTTTCGCTACAAAACATAAGTTTATGATGCAGAAAAGATTGTTACAAAATTAATCATTAAAATATATTTCTATGTCACTGATATTGTATTAGTATTATCCATGTCTTCTTTGTATGCAAAAATAAATGTTAACAACTTTTCTTAAAATATTAAGGTATTTAAGTATAAGATTAGATTAGGGAGTGCATAGCAAAGCTATGTGTACCTAGGATAAGTAGACCCATTGTACTCCTCATATATAGTTCAAAATACATAGTCTATGGCATATCAAACAGTTCAGTAACCTTGCAAAAAGTCAATTAATTTGATAAGGAGACATTGCAAAAGTCATCAGATTTGAAGTCTATAACATCATAGATTTTATACTTTAGGCCCAAGTACGAGTGGCATTCACTAAAAATCTGCTCTACTATTCTAGTTGAGTTACCACATCCCCCATACAGGTTATCCTCAAAAAATTTCATTGTATTTGAGACAGTGATTGGTCATCAAGTCAATCATAATCCTACAAGACTGATCCGAGTATACAATTTATCTTCCCTTTATGAAGTGTTTGGATTGTCTCATACCCTGAGAGTTCTTCCCCTCTAGTTCAAATTCTATCTTCAGTCCTGCCCTATAAGTGATTCTCTGAACTCAGATTGTAGAACAGAGAAAAACAGAGGAGAACAAAGCCTAGCCAGTCCATCAGCCTCTTTAAGTAGTAACTGATTGCCAATGACTTGCTCTACAATTTTGCACACTTATGTCTACATTTAGCTATTTAAATATGTTAAGAAATCTTTACTAATTGCTAATAAATAATCCTTAAAAAAAGAAGGGGAAAAAAAAAGACTTTTCGTCCATTATTTACACAAAATAATTTTTTTGAAATGTAACTTGATGGTCGAGAATAGTGTTTCCCAAAGTCTTATTAAATTTTTTTTTTTTGTTAAATTATATTTATTGATAAATGTTTCTTTATTCACTTAAGACCCATAAAACCTCTTTTGAAAAGAAAATGTGCTGTTTCATCTCCAAAAAATTGCAATGTACCGAGGACGAAGTGGGTTGCTAAAGATTCGGTTTCTAAAAAGTGGGTCGCAGTGTATATAAGTTTGAGAAATTCTGGCCTAGAACATAGAGTACAAAAAAACTTCTTACAAAGTTACTTAGCTTTATAATAAATATCCGTTTGATTTTTGCAAGTAGTAATTTATTTTATAACTAAACATTTGTCAATAACTAATAGACTTCCAGTTAAGCAGATTAGAGATGTTCCCATACCACTAGCTCCTTCTTACGCATGTTAATTTTTGTACATTTCTATTAATTAATATCATATAATGCTTCTCTTGGGATGCACTAATTTGTAGGAAATAAATAAAGGAGATATAAAAATATGCTTGCTTTTAATGCACAGTTTATGAGTTGAATGATTAGTTCCAGAGTAACACTGACTAAAGTTTAATTATCTAGAGTTAATTGATGTAAAAGGTAAACAACTGCATCTTCTACTTACTTCAATATTTGAGGCTTTCTTTCGCAACCGTTGAGTGAATGAAAAATCAGCAGTCACAGTCTCATTAAAAGTTAAATTTGCTTCAATAGTAACTTTAAGTGGGGTAAATGTATATTGTGGCAAAACAAGGAAAACGAAATTAAGGGACAATATAATAATATCCATTAGTAACAGCCATCTTAAAAATACAAAATAAGCTACCACACTGGCTCCAAAACGTCCTATAATAGTATAAAATTTGATATTAATATCGATGAAAAAACTAATGAAACATTGGATATAAATTACAAATTAAATTGGTCTTGAACTTAGAAATGGTAAGGAAGAAAAATATTTAATTTTGATAAATTTCAGGTTTTTTTTAGAAAAAAAGGACATTGGTTTTGAAAATGAACTATTGATATATTTAGATAAAATATTAGTAGTTTCATCATGGCTTTAAGAAAATAACTATTGAGGTGGTTGGATTAGAATGAATAATAACAAAATAAGTACTTTCTTAGGTATTCAAAACCGCAAAGTCACAGATTACTTAAATTAGTTTGTGTTGAATGTGCACATTTTTTTACGAAGTTTGACAAAAGAAAGTGGGATATGCTACTATGGAACCCATCTAATCTAATTTTAAAGGTTAGAGCAGGGTGCATACACTTTTTTGGAAGTGAAATTCAAGGACTTTCAAGGCCCTTTTCAAGGATATTTCAACAAAAATCAAGGCCCTATTTTATCGTTGCAGAGTCGATACCAAAATTGAATTTTTATATATTTTTTTTTAATTAACGAAGTTGCAAAAAAAATTAAAATACTTATTACTTAACAACTAAGATGCAACCACATATATTTATTGATAATTATACCTCTTACCAGGATAAGGAAAAAACTAGGTTAAAAAAAAAAAAAATTGTAGTGGTTTGTTTTCTAACACTCTCCATTGTCTAAATGGATTATAGAGGGTTCCCATGTGAAATCTCAAGGTCAATGGGAAAAAAAAATGATCTTAAGTCTGTGGTTATTTGGTTAGTTTTTTTTTTAAATATATGCCAAAAAAAAATAATCATGCACTCTTAAAGTACTAAGAAAAATATTTATTATTTTTACTTACAAACAGGCAAGAAAAAAATATCCAAATTGGATGCATAAAGATTGATTTCATGCCTTCTACAGTTTGAATTTAAAGCGCGAATCCCTGGTTGGTTGGTTGAAGTTTAACGGCGCAAGGGGCATACTGCCGCGAATCCCTGATCTTTCCTACCGCTAATATAAAGGAACAAAAATTTGTAAATACAAGAAATCCCTACTTTTTTTAAAAATAGAGACATAGCTTAAATCCCCCCCCCCCCCTCCTCCCATCCCCATTCAAGTTCTTCGTAGAATTTCTAGTCTACCTACGGTACGACTTGGCGCTTTTTCTGGGAATTGGCTACAATAAAAGAATGACGTAATATGCGTTTTCCCGTTCGTTGCTAAGTCAAAATCATGATCCAACATCCAGGGTTGCCAAAAAATCATTTACTAATAGTCACCAATCCTTCCAGATAATCAAAAAGGCAAGTTCAAAATTCAAATCCCGTTTTACCGATGACTTAGAAATTAAGCCTGGAAATGTTTGGGGAGGGGGGCTGTCAATTGGATTAAGTTTAGAAATTACAAAAAATATTCGCGATTTTTTTTAGCTTAAAGAAAGCTATATATTTCTTTATTATTGAAACCAGGCAAGAGTGCAAATCTAAACCAGATGCACTAAGATTGCTTGTGTGAAAAATACAACACTTGTATTCTATTTTTAGCACGGAGTCTCAGTAAAAAAAAATTAAAAAAATCATGTATTCTATAAGTATAAAAAAAAGTATTAATTTTCTATACCTAAAATCAGCCAAGAAAACAGATTTAAATCAGATGCACACTGATTCATTTACTACTTCTTTATAGTTTGAAAAACCTACAACAAAACTGAGAGATTGTAATATGTATTTTCAAGTGCGAACCTTTTCCGGCACGTTAACTGACGAAAAACGCCCTTGAAGGGCAAAATACTCTTTATCGCTTTGTTGGTGATGTTTCATGATAATTTTGAAAAATTTCGAGACAAAATTCTCGCCAAGTAATTTTTCAAGTCAAAAAATGATTTTTTGGCGCAGTTCGGCGCGATCTTAACCAAAAAGAGGTTTTTGGCGCAGTTTGGAACAGAGTAGTCAGTTTGGCGCACTTCGGATCAATTGGAACAGCTCTTACATCCCTGTAATTAGAAATTTTTTAATGAGCTCAAAATAAATTTAATAAAATTGGAAGGTTTTTTTCCAGCAACCTTAGTTAATAACTTTCACGGCTTTAAAGTAGGCCATTTTAGTAATTGATATAAAAAATTACATATCCTTCCCCTTCTACAGAAAAAGAAATTCTTCTTTCTTGAAATGGGAATCGACATAAATGAAAGAATGATATAAATCATAATACAATACCGAAGAGTAACTGCTATTTTCTTTGTAGGCGATATACTCCTCCGATAGTTAGTGTCGGGTTTTTGCAGTCTGGAACATAATTTCTTCACCAACTCGTCGAAGCTCTCAATCGACATCCGGAAAAAGTTTAAAATTTTTACTTTGTCTTCTCTTAACTGCGGGTAAAGACAGAAGAACATACCGAATGTTGATCGGCTCTAAACAATGGGATGAATCCACATAGTGCGATTAATTCGATTCTTTTTCCTTCGATATTTTATATACAAATATGCTAAGCACGCTCTTTTTCATTCCATTTCGAACAAACACAAAATCCTCTCGGAGGAAAATACCTAATGAGGGAGAGAGAGAGAAAAGCGAAAATATCCTGCATATCAAATTAGAATGTACCTCCGATCCGGTCGAGAACAGTTCCGGTCAGTACGGGCATCACTGAGTTTTTATGGCCAGTAGCAGGTGTTCAGTGTTCTGGGGCCAAGAAAAAATTGCGCGAAGCGTTGTGATCAGCCGTTCTTAAAGGAGAATGGGGGAGGGGGGGGGGTGCTGTATTGGGTGATCACATGAGATAGTCTGAGTTGGTTATTATTTTTCTAATGAATTGGACATTTTGATTCGAAAATTAAACAGAATCATAACTGATAATAAAACATAAATATCACAAAAAGTTTACGAGCCATTTTGCATTCTAACTGCAATTTTTAAATACAGTATATCTTAAAGTTAATATTTAATTGTAAAACTAATGAATTATTCAGAAATATTTAAAGTTTTTATTTTATCAGAAACTAAGAAATATTTTCTAAAAAACTGATTGTAAGGAGGTGGGGAAATTTCGCAGTAAGAATTTGTTCTTTAAATTATTTAACACGCCATTTAACCATAAAAATGTTTTATCGATACCTATTAATATTGTAAGGAAAAGTGCAAATATCATGACACATTCAATCTTATTTTGCACTAATTCAGCATCTTTTATTAGATTAAAATTACTAAAATTGTGAAAAATTTTATTATGGGAAATATGCCTAGTACAAGTTAAAACTATTTACAGACTTTTAATGACTGAGAAAGTAATTTTTGGACATAACGTAAATCCTGCTACGCCATGTTATCTACAATCCATCCATTTGGAGTTGTATTCAGATTATCTGGCGCCGTCAGCAACACGAGGGCTATAATGCGCCGAAACATTTCGTCATTTAACAAACCAACATACATTTACAAACATCCATACCAACACGGGACTCGAACCCGCAACCTCGCGGTCTAGAAGCCAGCACGCTAACCACTATACCGTTTGGTCGGCCCATCCATTTGGAATGTTCACAACTATTTCAAATACACCAGTCCCAGCACAAAAACAAAATATTTAAGCAAGTGCTTTATAATTTATTAACTATAGTGATTTAGTTATAAAACATTAAGTCAGAAAAACAAAGCAGTGTCATTGTATTTGAAATTTTAGGATATAAATAATCCCCTTAATTACAACTAAAACTGGTTTCAGATAAGATACATTTTTTTTAATCAAATATTTGATAGCTGTTTAGCTACTTCAAATTTAGAAATGAGGGCTGAGAAAACTTAATTGTTTAGGATTTGGATAAATACAATGGATATTAGAAGAATTCAATAGTAAATTGATATCAAATTCTCGATAACTCCTATTAAGTGACGAATAACTTGAACTATTCATTCATCATATTTCTTTCTAGTAGAATACTGAATTAATTTCTAAGTTACTCAAGAACATCTAAATCGTATTACTCCCGTAAAGAGTTTGAATGTAAGGTTTTTCACTGCATATTAATAATGAAGAAATGCTTTTTAAAAAATTAAATGTTTTTTAAAACGCCCTAAAAAGACAAAAATTATTCCCACTCCGACAAATTACTCAAATTCAAATTTTAAAGACTGATTATCACAGAAGTTTTATTAATAACTATGTCTACGTATTGTATTGTTTGGTTCTAAATTTTATAATTGATTCAACGCCTATTTCAGAACTCTTGTCTCTACTACTCTTTATAGGGAACAAATAAATTGTACTTGGAGCATTTTAACTTTGTAAATTGGATTTTATTTTGGAAAATGGATTTTAAAAATTACACTGAGTTTGCAAAGACAATATTTTCTATAGTATATATATCATAAATGTGTAAAGGTATTAAGTATTAATTTAAAAATATGTAGCTAATAAGCATATTGTATGAATTGACGTTCAGATATTTTCAATCAATTCAAACAGTATTTTTATTTTATAATTAATAATACGACAAAACATTCTGATTAAAATTGTATGGTAAAAAATACTGATTAATGGCATTTAATAATGAAGCATGCGGTTGATAAAATATTCTATATGATATTATGAAAAATTGTATGACACATAATAGAATGGTTCTGTTAACCATGCACTCAATAAATATTTTTGGAAAATTGCATCAACTCTTTATAATAAAACCGCCATTATCACAAAAAGCCGATTTTTCATGCAAATGGACTATTTTCTTAAAGATATCAAGTATTTTACTTTGAAACTTTTTAGGCGTATTTATAACATATTTTACATAAACAGACACATATTATGAAGAAATATATACTTAAATATTCTTTACTTAAATATTATTTAAATAGTAAAAGTATTAAACTTATATTTTATACTAGTTTTACAAACAAATTTCAAAAGTTCACGAAAACTACACTTTTTTTAATATATTTCTTAAAAACATGTGCGAAGTACATAAAAGTTTAATATCTTCCATGGAAAAGTGTGGTGGTTGAAGTATGTCAATGTAATGTAATTTATTTCTAAGTATAATGTTTAATTGGACTTTCTAATAATTTAAGAGGCTATGTAAATATTATATATTATCTCTACACAGTTACTTGTCTTTCTTTACGTCCCTTGTTGCGCACCTTTTTACGTCCCTAATTGGTGAGAACATACAAAGTTTCTACGATAATAATATTAAAATTCGTGATAAAAATATATATTTACTGAATTTCTCTAAACCTCGTTAAGTGAGATCACAGAAGTTTTAATATGTACCATATAACCACGATTTGGTAATTTGATAAATTTCGGAAGTTTTTGTAAAAAATTTACAAAAAGAAAAAAAATACATGTACCAGGAAATAGTAAAAGTTTGGGTCTAAAAGTACGTAAGATATTTTTTTTATCGTCCCCTGCTGGTCCCGCAGCTAACAGTAGTTTATCTTAAATCTCCCCCTCTGCCCGTAAATGCGCAGACCGTAAGTGAGCAACTCCCATCAAATTACACCCTCTTTCCACCGGATACTCATCGTGCAACTTTTTGTCCCGTTCGGGGGGAGGTCAAAGGTCATAGTGACCGTGCCGTTCCAGGGCCGCTCGGGAGGAACCGATTCAAGTGTGAATGACAGATCCGCCAAAAGTGAACCGGGTAGAAAGTGTGACGTCAGAATAATGGTAATACGGGAACGAGAATTTTATGGTTTTAGAATTGAAAAGGGGAAATTCAAGGACTTTCCAGGCTTTTTTAGAAATAATCCTATTTTTCCAGGCTATTCAAGGCCTTGAAAAAAAATAATGAAATTCAAGGACTTTCCAGGTTTTCCAGGCCGCGTACGCACCCTGTTAGAGTGAATATATCAAATTCAAATTCCATTTTTAAAAAGCTAGATTGGGATTGCTAGATAAGGAGACTAGTCTTTAAAAGAATGATAACAATTTGGTTACATGATATACATCAAATTATCACAACTATAGAAATGCACCTTCAATAAGTTTCAAGTCTTCATGCCATGGTTTCATATGTTGAAGAGTTTTAGCAGCTCTTTCAAAATAATCCTTCACCTATAGAATTAAAACAAATTTATAAAAACATACACAAAGGTTATTTATAACGACAACAAGTACATATGCATAGATATATTGCAGCTGTAATCTAATTTTAGGATAAACTATTTGTTCCTAAGTTTAAATAGCTGTAAATCAGAAAACAAACATAAATAGTATATATAAACATTAAGTTTTACCAGAACCCTGATTTCAAGCCAAATTAGTTCATCCTGTAATCAGTTTGGCATGTACATGGATATATAATTTAACCCTTTATTTACTGACAGGACTTATAAGTAAGTTTTTTTATTATACTGTATTAATTTAAAAGCTATCTGAGACCCCATTGGGACTTTGAAATTCACTTCTATGAAGTTCGTTCTTCAATTGTTGGGTGACAGCACACACTTATTTCTTTTCATAGGTAAACACTCATACAATCTTCTAGGTATCCACCTTGGTCTTGCATCATCTTATATACTGGTCTCTAGCAAGCTTCCAAAGAGAAATAAGCTGCCATCCAACAATTGAGGAACGAACTTTATAGAAGTGGATTCCGAAGTCTCTATGGGTCTCGAAGTATTTAAATTAATTCATTTTCATGAGAAAACTGAGACTTGTGTCTCACCAATAAATAAATGGCTAAACAAAACAATAACATAAAAGTTACATAAATGACAAGTACACCGTAGAATTTTGCAAAGAAGAATTTAATTTAGTAATAATTTCTATCCCCTAAAAAAACACTTTTGAAAAGTAGAAGAACCACCAACTTCAAAAACACAAAAAACTTTCTTACAATAAAAAAATCATAAACATGATGAAAATTTTCAGCCACAAACACAGTGATATAAAAAAATGGCCAACCTCTGATTAGAACTCTCGGTTGTGACTCGCTTACGAATGTATGCTTACTTAATTTATTTTTAACATTTAAGTTCCGCTCCCATAAAAATTTACGGTGCTTGAGGTTGGCGCCCGTCATAGGAATATTAACAATGCTTGCGTTTAAACTAATTTATGGATGTTTGCACGAATATTCGAGTTTATGATTTCATTTGGATGGGTAGGAAATACAAAGTGGTGTAAATATTCATGCTCGTGTAATTTTCAAAATAGTATAGAGAAACTGCTCAAATGCTTGCATTTGAATCGTTATTAAGAATTTTTTAAGTAGGAAACTAAAGTTTTTCTGGTAAGCTTTTCTTTGGTTGATACATACATTTTGGAAAGTTTTTATGTGTGGGGGGGTTTTAAAGGTTAGTAATTAAGACGGGCACTAACCTCAAGCAGCATAAATTTTTATGGGAGCGGAACTTAAATGTTAAAAATAAATTAAGTAAGCATACATTCGTAAGCGAGTCACAACCGAGAGTTCTAATCAGAGGTTGGCCATTTTTTTATATCACTGTGTTTGTGGCTGAAAATTTTCATCATGTTTATGATTTTTTTATTGTAAGAAAGTTTTTTGTGTTTTTGAGGTTGGTGGTTCTTCTACTTTTCAAAAGTGTTTTTTTAGGGGATATCATAACTTTTTTTTAAACACTGACGACTTCTCTTTTTTGAATTTGTCCGTTTCATCGTTTTTCTATTTATCCCCTATGGTAAACCTGGTACCAGGGATATTCATAATTCTTCAAACTGAGTTCGACGATACCTTACATGCAATAATTATCTTTAAAATTGATAAACCGAAAGTGGTACCAATAGCATACCTGGTACTTTAAACATTCATAATTCATCAAAACAAAAGTCCAACATGCCATATTTATCTTGGAAATTGATAAACAGAAAGTGGTACTACCTATGCTATACCTGGTACCTTAAACATTCATAATTTTTCAAGACAAGCCTAACGACACCCAACATGCCATATTTATCTTCAAAATTGATAAACCAGAAGTAGTACCACCTATGGTACACCTGGTACCATGAATATTTCTAATTCTTCAAGTTGAGTTCAATGATATCTTGCATGCCAAAATCTACTTGAAAATTGACAAATTGGTTGAATGCGGACGACAGTAACCATCAAATTCTACCACGAACGAGTACTAGAAACTTGTGTATGGCAACTCAACTCCCAAAACTTAAAGAAATACGTTGTCATTGACAAAGATCCTGTCTGCCAAGTTTCAGCTCAATTGGTTAGTTTGTACGCACAACGACCTATTTTAGTGCATAATAACGACTAATCAGTCCGCGACCCACAGCTTAACGTGGATTCCGAATCACAACGAACATCCACACCTAACACAGGAATCAAATCCGGCACCTTTAACTTACAAGGCCAGAGCGTGCATCCCATTGAAGTTTATACTAATAAATTGTTACAAATAAATATTACAAGTTTTTTACAGTCTAATAAATATTGCAGTATAAATTATTTTTACTATACCAAGCATTATTTTGGTTCACATAATAACCCATTGATATTTGACAAAATTTAAAATATTTTCTTAACAACAATTTTAAAATTCACTATGAAATTACAATTTTGATGATATATGATTCTACAATTTCATTTTACAACGGAAAGTAAAAATCAACACATCTTTAAAAACGAATGACATTTTTGCCAATTCCATTAGCCAATCGCAATGCGTGGTTCATTTAGTCCTCTGTAATGAGTTGACTGTGACGTCAGCTTGCATAACCTCCACATTTATACTTTGTATTTAGCCCATAGTGTCTTGCAACAAAATGTGATTGTTTTCATTTTTCAATGGAGATTTCCCAAAATTAAAATGTTTTTGAAAGTTAACTCTCTCTAATTTGTCATACAGTTCAAATAACACATGCAACTTAAAGAACAAATATTTCTCTTTAATTCTGTCTCTTCAAAAATTAAATTATTTCAATTTTAAAGATGTTATAAGCCATATAATTATAGTCCAATTCGTTCTCCTATACTTTAACATTACATTAAAACTCACTTAAGCCTAACATGTCGGAAAAACTAACTTCCAAATGATAGCAAACCTGTTTGGCAACTTTTGGCATATATATCTGAACCTCAATTACTAGCTGATCGCCTTTATCTGTCGCCAAATTATGAAATGAAAAAAAGTGGTTTTCAATTAATTAAAAATATAAAGAATTATTTAATGAAGTTCAAACCAGCGTAGTATTTTAAGTTGAAACATTCCGCATCCTATAATTCAATCCTTTTGAAGATCTATAGATTAGTTAGGGCTGTGCGTTTGTCTAAATTTTTACATCAAAATCGGGCTAGAACTCGTTTTTTTATTTCGTTTTGGAATTTTCAATATTTTTTTCTTCGTTGTCTTTTGTCCTAGGTACTCAATTTTTTTTTCTTTGAAAGATATCACTGAGACGAATCTATAGTATTTTTTGTATAATTATGTGAAGTTTCGTAAGTGCGCTAGAAAATAGTCAATTTCGGCTTTTTCGCTGGAAGTTGTGCAGAGAATAGATACTTACTGTCGTTTCTGCCTTTTTTAAGGTTGGCGGCGAAACGACCGTTTCGTCTGATAGAAACATTTTAGAAAAGTGGTTTTACCTTTATGCTCCAAGGCTTTCTGCTAGCTATCATAATACTACTCCTAGGATGGAAAAACACATTTAGAAAGGTTTTAATGAAACTACTAATTATTTTTCCTTCCCATATTTACTTTTTAATCAAAACAAAAATGATTGAATAATGATAACATATATTAAAATTCAATATTCATCTAATTTATATAATTATTTAATTCTATTATAGTGGCTTCAATTGTCACCAAATGATTTAAAACTACCAAATAATATGGCCTTTATAATGGAATGCAGTCAAACCCTGTTAACTTTAAATCAATGGGACCTCTGAAATTTTTCGTGTTAACTGTCTTATATTGGTGATAATAAAATTCGAAAACAGCAGAAATCAACATATTTTGAAATCCACCCAAAAGTCATTCACTGATCATCAAATTACTAAGGTACATCTAACAGAGCTAGATCTATGAAATTTGGTATGCTTGCAAGGTTTAAAATGTAAAAATCAAGATTTTCCCCTCCGAGTCCCCTAAAGGGGTCAAGGTTCGAAAAATTTGAATCTAAATTCTAATACATTTCTATTGGGGCTAGAATTATAAAATTTAAAATATTAGTAGTTCTTATCTATAATAAAAAACAAGCTATCTGTGGATCTATAAAAAGCTATTTAAAATTGGAGTAGAGCTCTGAAATTTTCAACATAAGAAGTTTAGGCCTTCTAATTTTACGTATGTCAAACAGAATGTTAAAATTTTAATTCGTTCTTTTTTAATTAATTTATTTTTTATAAAGTGACTTCAAATAGAGATACAGATTTAAAATTTTCAACATAAGTAGTTTTAGCCTTCTAGTTGGACTTTTGAAAAACAGAATGTTAAAATTTTAATTAGTTCTTTTTTAATTTTCTTAATTAATTAAAAATTTTTTTTACAAAACAACTTCTAATAGGGCTACAGCTCTGAAATTTTCAACATAAATAGTTTTAGCCTTCTAATTAGTCTCAAAAAAAAAAAAAATTAAATTTTTTTTTTTAATTAATATTTTACAAAGCGATTTCTAATATGGCTTCACCTTCGAAATTTTCAACATAAGTAGTTTTAGCATTCTAATTGAACTTTTGAAAAACCGATTTTTAAATTTTTATTTAATTCTTTTTAATTAATTTTTGTAATTAATTAATAAATATTTTACAAAATGACTTCTAATAGAGCAACAGCTCTAAAATTTTCAACATAAGTAGTTTTGGCCTACTAATTGGACTTTTGAAAAACAGAATTTTAAATTAATAAATAATTTACAAAACGACTTCTAATAGGGCTACAGCTCTGAAATGTTCAACATTAGTAGTTTTGGCCTTCTAATTGGACTTTTAAAAAACAGAATTTTAAAATTTCAGTTTTTAATGAATTTTTAAATTAATTAACAAATATTTTACAAATGATTTTTAATTGGGGTACAGTTTTGAAATTTTCAACACAAGTAGTTTTGGCCTTCTAACTGGACTTTTGACAAAAAGAATGTTAAAATTCTAATTTGTTTTTTAATTAATTTTTAATTAATATTTCCACAAAAAGCGACTTCTAATAGGCCTAGAGCTCTGAAAGTTTCAACATAAGTAGTTTTAGCCTTTAGCCTTCTAATTTTGCTTTTTACAAACATCATGTGTTAAAATATTTCTAAAGGGAGGGTTGTTTTATAGAATTAACGGGGAATTTTTTTTTCTCGACAGAGGAGGGGCTTCTAATATTAAGGCTTTACATAGCAATTATTTTTTAGTGAGTGAAGCGAGTTTACGGTTATGCAGCAATGAACCTTTCAGTTAGCAAAGCGACCCCATGTTTGAAGAGCAATGAACCTTTCAACGAGTAAGTAAGCCTGTGCTTATATGTCAATGAATATATCAGAGAGCAAAGCGAGCTCGATTTTGCGTTGCTATGAACCTTCCTGCAAGCGAAGCACCAAAAATTGGGGCCTATACACCAATGAAAGATTTCCGCAATGCGGGGCCTCACAGCTAGCTAAAATATTGCACATGGTAAAATTTTGTGGCGAAACACGGATATCCAGCTAGTCATATATAAATAGAGAAAAAACTCACCACATGCCGCAAAGCCTCTAAAATAAAAAAATAATAAAAAAAGTGCACTCGGCATTATAAAACTGACCATTGGCGATATTTTTTTGTCTATGAAATGATCACCAATTGTTAATTTTTTCCTCTTTGCCATCTTTTTTTTGCATATCTGAATGAACTATTTACCATTTAAAATAATTTTATATTATCATCTTTCATATTGAATGCATAAGTAAGTCATGGACTGCAGCCTGGTAAATTTAACTTTCTTAGAAAAATCTTGTGTAATTCTCCACTAATTGGATGTTATTGAGAACATTTTTTAAAACTTCTTTAAAACCAAATAATAATTAAGAGAATAAAGGAGTCGGCTATTTATATAGTTCTCGTAATAACAAAAAGTTTGTCAACGGTCGACTGTACAAAAAAAAAACAAGAAAAAAAAAAAAAAACAGTGCTTAACCCTTTCAATCCCAGGAAGTTTAAAAACTATGAAAACTAAACATTTTAAAATTAGTTATTGTTGCATAAATAAATAAATTTAAAATAAAAAAGAAGTGAAATCCCAACAAAAACATCTCTGCAAAAAGGCGCCAAGTTCTTCATGCAATGATTATGGCCGTGAAAAGTATTGAGATCTAAAGTACAGTCAAGTTTAAAGTTGTTGTAAATTGGAGGCAATGAAAGTTATTAAATTTTTTTTCTCAAAATTCCCTTTCAGAGGCCTAAATATCTAGCTACAAAAATGGTTGTGTGACTCTGCTATTACGCGTCAGTGAACTAGAATATGTAATGGCCAAGTGTCACAAATATTTTTGCAGCTAAATATTTATGCCTATGCAGGGGAATTTTGACTGAGAAATTTTTTTACTAATTTTCATTGCCAGCAATTTACAACAACTTTAAACTTGACTCTACTTTAGATCACAATACTTTTTACAGCCATAATTATTGCGTGAAGAACTTGGCACCTTTTTACAGAGATGTTTTTGTTGGGATAATGTATTTAGTACAATAGTTTAACAAGATAAACAATAAGAACAAAATAAAAATAAATGCATTTACCAGTAACTTATTATTTAAAGAAGTCAGTTACTGATTTTTGCTTTAAGTTTTTAATAAAATACTTTTTTTTTAATGTGTCTACCACTTCTAATTAAAACACAGGAGGCATTGTCCTGCTGCATTAGAAAATGTTGCAAGATTTCATTAAAAAAAAAAATGTTTTAAAGAGCAAAATTTTTAGTCTTAAGCGGATTTCATTATGTGAGATTTTGTTTTAAAAGAATAATCTAACGTTAATTTTAAGCTTCATCATACAGAGAACTGCTTTTACTTCGCATAAAATGAAATGACATGTTAAGCGATTTACCGTTAATGGGATTTGACTCAAGTACTAAAAGTTATTACTCTAAACAGAAAGTATCATTCAAATGTGCAAGGATGTTTAATCTTTAAAAAAATAAGTCTGAAAATCAAGAGAGATAGAAACATGCAAATTTTAAACAAACTTGTTTTTTTTCTTCTGATTACAAACACAAGTAAATTAACTTACTTGTCATGCATTACACCCAAACATATTTATATTAAGTATATTCATCAATAATTTTAATAAAAAAAACAAACTTGCCTGCGGATTCGTTTTTCTTCTAAAGGCACAGGAAAGCTACGTATTATACCTTCAGCTTTGTCGTTTTCCATTGATTGTGCATCCTCGTCTGCCTTTAGTAACTCTTCCATTGCAATCTAAAAATAAAATATAACAATATTATTCATCAATTAAAATAATATGTAATATTTTAACAACTGAAAAAACAATAAAAGTAGACTTTCTTTTCCAACCACTGTAACCATAGGAAAAAATTAATATGAAGCATTCATTACTTGGGAAAATATGTAAGCTACTTAAGTATACAAAAACCATTTTAATGGGAGTAGGTAATATGCAATAAGGAAAGTTTCTTTTATGACCTTCAGATTAATATGCATGAAGGTTATCCCACTTACAATGACATTTGCTAAAAAAGAACTGTTCAACAAAAGACAAATCTATCTGTTAAGTTTCAGCTCAATTAAATGACAGCAAACAGATTTATTAACCCATCGTATATTTGCTTACCAAACAACCACAAAATCGAAAATAATATAAAGGATTTAAAAAGAGAGAATCTATATAAATCAATGAGTCTTCTCAACATAGGGAACACATGTTAAAAAAAAAGTAAATGCAGTTCATTGCCAAACAGTCCACTAAACTTCAAAGGAAAACTTTTCTTCTCAAAAAACATACCACTGTGTGTCTTGGAATGAATGTGCGTCTTGGATAATGAATTAAATAAGATTATATGATAACTTTCTTGAACAATAGCAAAATTATTGGCAATTATTCAATTACTGATTTTTTTATTATTTGGAATAAAATTTTATAATTTTGCTAATTTGTAGGGCATTTAAAGATTATAACACAAAACTTGAAATGATATAAGATATATCTCTTCTTAATTATATATATCTAACATTTTCATAGTATAAACATCAATGTCTTTTTTTTAATGTTAATATGAAATGAAAGAATACTAACTTCAGAAGTAACACTGATTTTATGTAAGTTTGAAAATGTAACCCGCTTCCTCAAAGAAGAAGCGGATGCTTTCTTAACTTCCGGAAAACTTTCATCCAACACAGAAAGAGAGCTTTTGCTGTTCGTAATGTTTAGCGAGGGCACAATTTTTCTCATTTGTGCAGCTAGTACTGCAGTTGGACAAGTGAGAGTAGTACTATCAATAGTGTTCACTTTAATTTTTTCTTCTTCACCAACTTCAGTTTTTTCCTAGAAATAAAATAATTAAAAGAACTTTTACTTAACTACAAAAAAAAGAGGCTATATTCAAGATCTTTTCAAAGCATGTGGTACTTTGACTTTAGTGTTAGATATTGTGACAAAAATAAATTTTTTATATTCTCAAAGTTCATCATCCTGGTAATAATATAACAAAGGAATCGAAGTGGCTTTTTTCCAAAGGTGAATAATTTTTTGGTGAATCATGACAAGACCTTGAATGTAAATGTAGGACTTTCATCAATGTGTAAAGATGTGTATGCAAAAATGCTATGTGGGGAAAGGATTTTACCAATGTACTTAGCAGACATAGACCAAACTTAATGAATTCAATGTGTTCTTATAAGGCATAGAAGGAACAGATATATTTGCAATACAGGATAAAATTCAAGGATTTATACATAGTATATATATTTATTATATATAGTATTATATTTTATACATATTATATAGATAAATAATAATGGCCCATCCCCTTGATGAAATTTAAAATTTTTTATTGGAATTTCATCAAGGAAAATATTTTTGCTGTTTTTCACTTTGTTCTCTAATTATATACAATACATATATATATATATATATATTAGGGGTGGGCCATAAAAAGTTTTATTTTGTTTCAACTTCTAATAGCACATAAGTTTTGTGATTTGCCTCCAAATGGACAAAACACTTTTTATTTATTCTTTCCGATCAAGTCTTTTGCTCAAGCATTCCAGCTGAAAATCGATATAAGTATGGAAAATTGTTTTTTTTTTCTCCCCGATTTTTTTAACCTAAGTTAAAATAGTAATTTCGAGTTCTAATAGTGTGGAAATAAAACCATAGACCATCATGTTTTCTATCTGTAAAAATATTGTTAAAATGTTGGTGCTAACACCTTGCACAATGAGACCATAGAATATAATTTTTCAAGTAAAAACGCTAAAATAATGAAATTTGTGTGACATCAAAATTGATCACTTCAACTTGTTTGATTAAACTTACGACCTACATTATTAATATATTTTCGGCAATAGGTATCTATCATAACATAATATTCCACTTGTAAAAGACATTTATCTTAATCACAATAGAATTAAAAAACAACATATTCAGGCCACATTAAAAGTTTAGAAAATTGAAATCACATTAGATATTATATGGGTTGTTCAGAAACTTAATCTGAACTGAGAAAATTCCAAGTATTCAAAAAATTCTTTTAAAAAATTAGTTATTTAAATAGTAAGAAAAGAAAATGCGTAAAAACCTCATCAAATTATGATTCTGCCAAAAATGACCAGCTTTTGGCTGTGACATCATGACATCCTTTCGTTAACTCAAGGGGCAAGTGATATCATAGGACCGGTTATTCGCTACGCTGCCAGCCGAGCCGGAGTTGCTTTGTTGGCAATTTGTTCCAGATAAAGTGAAGTCATGCATTGTTTGTCTGCCAAAATCTGAAAGGCAAACTTAAAATACAAATTTAAAAAAAAAAAAATGGTGAGAATTGAAATTTTTATGTTTATGGTCTTTTCGAAACATTTAGAATTGAATAAAAAAAAATTGAAAAAATAGAATTGAAAAAATAAAAGGAATCGTCCATTGTTTAAAAGATATGTCTGTTCGCCATCCAGGTTGACTTTCCCATGCACAACTGTTGACAAGGTCTTGACAAATCTTTTGTCTGTATGTTAGTATACAAGATTCTTCATTTTAACTGGAAGAAATCGTTCATTTCATCTTGAAGTATCGCATGCCGGTATGGTTTTTATGTAAAAAAAAACAGAGGATTCATTCAAAGCGCTCATAACTTGCTCAAAGCAATTGTAACTTCTTGTTGTATAAGTGATGAGCTTAAACCTATAACTGACTCAGTCATTGAAAGGAATGCATTTTTTGCTTATCCCATGAATTTATTTCTCTCTATGATCGAAGAAGATAGACTCTATGTATGAGAACTTGGATTTAGAAGAATTTTGAAAGCTAGGAAGAGCAATTTCTCACTGAAGATTGCTATCAGACACTTTTAAGGTTCCATGCCTGAATTTTCAATAAATGAATATTTAGAAGTGATTGATTGGTGCTTGGCTAACATTTCACATCCACCCACCCTCATGAGTATCACAGACAGAGAAATTCGAAGTTTTATTTGCTCTGGTGAAATACCTGGATGAGACCTTGACTCATTTCTGTGCTACACTCAAGCAGTTGAGAAATGTGTGAATTTGATGATAGAGGCAGAAGCCAGTCTCTCCTGGGGGGTGGCATATCGATACATCATCCAAAACCGGTGTGAAATCAACATCGCCAAACCAGTGTCACTATTTTCGCATACCCGATCTTTTTCGACGAGAGCGCGATTCTTGCTTAGCACTTCAAGGACGAAGAACCGTGATGCCACGATTGATGAGCGGGGTTTCTAAGATACTACAGAAACGTATTGAAACTGTCGTTACTGCGCCGTTTGAAACACGATACTTCAACACATCGCAGTAATCCACCCTGCATATGCGCGGTGTCTCCAAAACTGTATAGAAACGTACTGTAACAGCTAACACTGCGCCGTTTGAGACGATTTCTATTTGCTTTTGCTGATGCGATACTTCATTCGCATTCAAGGATGAAGAACCCCACCACAATTCATGCGCATTGTTCCTAAGATACTATGGAAACGTATTGAAACCGTCGACACAGCGCCGTTTGAAAGGAGTTAAATTTGCTTTTGCGCGGTACTTCATCAGCAAGCTCACATCGTGATAATCCTATCTACTCTACCTTGCATATGCGCGATGTTCCCAATATTGTATAGAAACATAAGGAAACCGTCGACATCGGGCCGTTTGACAAGTGGTGACAGCTGTCTAATAACATTGGAGATACGATAAAAGAAATATCCCTTTAATGTTTGAACATTATTTATGTTGTTCTCTCAAGTCTTGGAAAACATTTTGATTGTTATTTCATGTCATCAGATATAAGACCTTGATATCTATTTTTGGGCATTTCCTACACTTTTTGTGCTTCATTTTTGATTTTTTTTTTTCATTATTTCTCTAACTTGAAAGAAATAAAGTATTACGATTTTTTTTATCTTGCTATTATTTTATTTTGCTTTATTTATTAACACAAGGGGATTGCGGTATTCTGGCGTGGTAATCTCTGTCTAGTTCTTACTCAGTTAAGATAATCTGGTTATTTATTACTATGAGCTGTTTGTTATATCTGCCAAAATCAATATGAACTAGTGCATGGACTAATCACAGTTGCTTCTCTAATTTGATTGCTTAAATACTTATAAACGATTTTTTTCCCATCCACTTTGAGGATTTCCTCTTCGGTCTCGTAAGTAAATAAATGTTTTATAATTTTTTTTTTCATTTTGTACAATTTGAATAAAGTTTATTTACATAAGTATCAATCTAACATTGCTTCTTAAAAATGCGGAAATGCAGATTTTTTGGGCACAAAATAAAGATCATTAAAATTTTAAATGTTAAACAATAAAAATAAAATTAATGCATAATAGTTATATTGTATATAGTAAGTAATAAAATATTCATTATAAAGTATGTTTTTGATTTAATGATTAAGAATATCCAATAACTAAAGTAACATGTGCACCGCCAGGAAGTGCACTTGTCCTCCACCCCTTCCTTCCCTGGAAAATAACAAAGTAAAATTTCATTAAGATAGAGAAATTGAAAAATCTGGATTAAACCAAAATAATAATAATAATAACCGGCTTATACCCCCTAGGGTGTTTTGTGTATCTCGCTGAAAATAATTCGGTCGCTGCTCATGTTATTTAAAATAAACTTTCTAAAACTATACAAAATTAAAATGATTTTAATAAAATTTTACAAAGCTAATTAAGCATAACTTTTAGCTATATAGCGTGTTATGAAAATGTTGTTTTGTAGTATTTTGTAAAAAAAAATATACACATAGTTAGCATCGCGATGTATCGTGACATTGTGATGTTTGCTTCCCGATATATCACGATGCAGAAATGTTAACATCGCCCAGGCCTACTCTCTGGTGCCGAATCAAAAGACGACAAAATAAGATCCAGGGGCGGATTTAGGGGGGGTCAGTGGGTGCAATTGCACCCTCCCTAAAATTTATATTAAAATTAAAAATGTATCACTAAAGTTTTTTTTTTTTGCACTATAAATATTTTTCAAAAAATCTGCTAAAATGAACTAAATATTCAAATATTTAAAAAAAAAAAAAAAAAAAAAAAAAAAAAACCACAATGAATAATGAATAAAGTGCTACTTTAGTATTTTTTAAATTTTGTAGAGCACTGAAAAAGGTATACTGATTAGATACTCCTAAAGTCTTGTCAGAATGAACTTTGAGATCTATTTGCAAGGAATGCAATTTTTCCAAAAAGCTTAGGGGATAAACGATCTTATTCTCAAAGACTTTCATGGGTGCTGCCAGGTAGGAGCAAGGGGCTGCACTTGTACCCCCCTGGATTGTGAAAATTCATAATAATATTAACAAATGTGGTATGATTCACTGGAAATAGAAGTATGATATAGGTTTTAAAACAGTCAATGGATAAAGAATTTAATTCATAAATATTTATTAAGATTTCATTAAAATATTCAATTGAAAAATAAAGATTAAAACAAAAAAAAATATTACTGCCTTGCACTCCCTTAAGTGTCACTTGCACTCACCAGAAAACAATTCTACCAGTGCCCATCAAGACCTTGAAACTATAGAACTAATACGAAAGCTTGTTGCGAGGTTCTTTCACATATTTTTTTGAGCGGGAACTCTCTCTCCTCCGTAGGCATCAATTTACTGAAACTCATATAAGGATTGGTCAACTTTGTGTAATGCACAAACGTAGGACGGGGATCAGAAATTGAGCTTGGAATGTCGCAAGACATGGTGCGATTTGCAATAGCACAAGTAAAAAGATAATGATTGTGAATTAAATTGAAAACGCCATAGAGAATAGATAAAAAACTACATGGGCGCTGTCAGGACAGTGCAAGAGAAGGCACTTGCATCCTCATGGCTTTTAAATATTACAAAAATGTGAAGGAGAAACAATTTACACCAAAAAAGAGGTTGTGTGTCTTGTACAATAGATTTTAAAGTATTTATTTTAACAGAAAATTAATTTAATTTCATTAGCAATTCCTTAAGAAATTCAATTTCTATTTTCTAAAGATTAAGTCTTGTGCAAAAGATTTAATCCCTTTGCACCACCCTGCAAATATTAAAGCAGGCGTCTTTGAAAAACTACAATTATACATAGTGTGCGAGTAGTAATTTTTAAACCAAAGGTCTCGGTAAGATTATTTAAATTTACACTTTATTTTCCAAATATTAGCATAAGTTTTTATCAAGAAATAAGTTTCTAGACAGAATCACAAACTTTCAAATATATTTTAAAACTTGCATTTTGTAAGGATGACCAGAAGTGATTCTTCCACTGCACAATGACTTATTGTATTGTGTTCAATAATCTTCGTTAATTTCCCTGTAATAGCAGCAATATATAGATTTCTATATAGATTATAAAAATTTTACTGTATTGAATAATGATATACAATCAGAGACTGAACTAGTAACTGATTGTAGAAATATTATTGAATGAAACTGATCATTGAAATATTAAAAGCAATATCTGAAGATTATTTTATTTAATATATATTTCTAATTTTTTTCTTCCAATTTCAATATTTTTGAATGACAGAAACTCAAAAGTATGTGTTTAAGCCTTATATAAGCTACAACACTTACCCAATATGAAATAACTGCCGTAATGAAAGAACAAGCATTACAGTGATTAACATTATTTTCTTTCTTTTAGCTTTACCGGCGGTTGTCCCCCCCCCCCCATTTCGGCACCCAAATGCTGCTGTAACTAGACAATAATGGTCATCACACCCCTCCTTGATAGACATCTAAATCCACCCATGATAAGATCTATCCTGAAGACAAAAAATATTATACCAAGCTTTACTCTAAAATATCCATACTGGTAAGTTTCTGAACAATTCAATGTGATCTCAATTTTCTAATGTAATTTCTAATGTGACCATAATATGTTATTATTTAATTTAATTGTAATAAAGCTATATGTCTTTTACGAGTGGAATTTCTAATTATGTTATGACCCTTACTCCAGAAAATATATTAATATAATACAGGTCATAAATTTAGTCGAACAAGTTGGAATGATCAGTTTTGAAACCCCACAAATTTCCTTTTTTAACATTTTTTCTTGGAAAAATTGTATTTTATGGCAATTATATTGTATTTTAGGTTTGCAATTTGCGCATGATGTTAGCACCAAAATTTTAACAATATTTTTACAAATTTGAACGTATGATGGTCTATAATATTAATCCATAGCATTGGAACTCGAAATGACGATTTTAACTTAGGTTTGCAAATTTAGTAAAACGAGCTATTTTCATCCCTTTAGTAAGTTTTAACTGAGATGCACGAGTTTAAGACGCGATTGAAAAAATAAATAAAAATTGTTTCCTTCATTCGGAGCCAAATCGCAACTTTTCTGCACTATTAGAATTTGAAATAAAAATAATTTTTTTTTTTGGCTTACTCTAATATACACTCAAACTTCGCTTAAACAAACTCCAAGGGACCTTTAAAATTAACTTGTCTTTATCCAATTTTTTTTTTATAAAAAAACTAAAAAAGAATTTTGCATGATTTTTTTAAACACAATTTTAGTTCATAATGCATATTTAAGTGAAAGTCATAAATTTCGAATTTGTCATAGCAAAAATACAATTTGTAGATCTTTAATATAGAAATATAAAAAATTTTAAATTAAAGATTTAAAAGTTACAATATTTATAAATGGAGATTATATGAGAAAGTCTTTGGGAAATATTGTATGTTAACAGAGACACATACCTCATTGTTTCTTAAGAAACTCAGTGATAACATATATTGTTTCATGCTCTTTTCCGAGCAATTAGTCCAGAAGTCTTCAATTAAATCTAAACTGTTCAGCCATTCTGATGAATTGTCTTGCATACAATGTCATTTCATTCTTTGAAACACTGATGCCAACCTGACGAGGCTTGAAAATCCACCATAATCAAAGCATCAGCAAAATATAACGCTTTACCTTGTAGAATCTCTCCAGTCAACGTTACAATCTGTATCCAGCTTCTTTAATCCTTTTCATTAAAACGATTTCCAGGTCTTCATTTTTTGCAGTTCTCATCCACTAGTGTTTGGGTTCAAATTGGTTTGTCGCGTAAGCAGATTAAATTTTTTCACAAATCTTTAAAATTGTGAGCAATGTGCTTTTGGAAATTCCAAAATTTGCAGCAAATTTTCTTTCAAAGTTAAGGTTTGTTTACTTTTAGAGTTCATCCTAAAACACGCCCTTTAATTTTGATCTACCCACAAGATCAAAGACAGTACAGGCTACAATTAACGAATGGCAACTGAATGTGAATTGACAAATCTAATGAATGGGCTGTTTCAGACTTCAGAATTTCAACAAGAAAACTAGGAGGAGACAAGAAAAGGGAGGGGGTATGGCACTGTCGCAGTGTTGCCTATAGATCCCTCTTTGAACTCCAAAAGATCTCAACAAGTTAAAAACTGGTAATAAGATGGTTTGATGCCTATCGCATGTGCGTCGTCGCCTGTTTTGTAGGGAGGTAATAAACAGAGTGAGAACATGCTCCTCATATTAAAGGTTTTTACACCACTTAATGAGATCATATGAGAACTGGATGGGCATTGTTTGGATTTGGCTAGTTGTTGAGGGGGAGAGAACAGATCAACCAGTTTGAACAAGTTGCTGAGAGTAGAAAAATTTTGTACCTCCAAAACAGCTGAATACCCAGAGTAGGACTAGTATTAGTGGGTGTTTGTTTGAAGACTTTTTGGAAAGTTGATGTTGGTAAGAAGTGAAAAAGGACTTGTTCGTTTTACTGAATGAGAGTTTGAACATTAGGGACTTCAAATACAAGTTCAACTAATCCGATAGTTCAAGGGAAATAAAGGTTGCTGTAGGCCTTTTAACTGGACATTGCACCTTAAATAGACATCTTAACCTGCCATGTGTTGTAGATGATCCACTATGTAGGGGTTGTCGCATGTCAGAGGAGAGCTCTATGCATGTTTTGTGTGAATGTGACTACTACTCTGCCCAACAATTTGAACATCTGGGATACCATTGTATCGATCCCTGGGAACTGTCAAATGTTCCAACCAGGTGTATACTGAAATTTATTTCGGCAACCAGACTTCTTTAGATCAGATAGGGGGTTTCAGTACAATAGACAATAGTTGCGGTGCTGGTACTCAGTAGAATCACCCCCATTAATAAGTCATAATCCGATAGTTTTCAATAAGCATGTTTGTCTTAAGCAAAAAAATGACATTATTTCTACATACAATAGGACGTGGATAGCAAATGTATTCGATTTAACAGTAATTCGTTATAAGCATGTTCAAGTTAATGAGGTTCAACTATATAAACCAACTATATATATATATATATATATATATATATATATATATATATATATATATATATATATATATATATATATATATATATATATATATATATAAACCTATTTTATGGAAAATTAATGTTGAAGATTGTTTTGAAGCATTTCAAACCTTAATAATCAAAAATTAATGTGAATGTTACGGATAGCAAGATTACTGAGATATCCAGACATTTGAAAGAAAATTTAATTACTTTAACAAAGAAATGAAAAACTGTTGAAAGAACACTGGATTGTGCATCCCCCCCCCCCCCACTGGGAAACATTACTAATGATATATCATTAAAAGTTGATTAAGAACTTATCAGTGGCGATCTGTGGTCAAAAATGTTAGTGCAGGCAGAACAGTGACCCCCACTTCCCACAATCATTCATGAATGGAAATTCTATAACCTTAATTACTCAAACGCAAAGTTTCTTTTCAAAATATTTACAAAATAATATTATGAGGAAGAAAATAATAAAAAAAAAAAAAACCTTATTTAAACTTACTTATAATGGCTCCATGTTCCATGTTTTCAAATGGTTCAATTATAAGTTTTAGTATTGACTTAACAAGAAAACACTCAAGTAACTTATCACAGAAACTATTTCCATTTGGTGGAGAAAATTCTAAGCGATGCTTGTTTCACTCCCACCCATACAAGCCAATCAATACATCGAATTTACAAGTACAGCCAAAGTTGCAAAATTCATAAGAGATGGATTTGGCACCATGCCATATACATTTAGAGTTGAGGGAGATTCCATAATAGCAGATGTTTCCATGGCAACGGTGCAGTTCCAAAAGAGCTTCCACTCTCTGGCTGTACTCACTCAAACATATTTAGTTGATTTGAACAGGGCTTTTTATCTCAATTAGGCATTGCGCAACAGATTTGCTATTTATAAGTGATTTTTTTACTTACCGTAAAAACTCTATCTTCATTATCAATTCTAATCTATATTTAAGAAAATTAGTAAAATAAATGGTTAAAATTCTAAGTTCGGTACAGATTCTAAACCAAGGTGATTTTCGCCAAAAAATGGCAGCCCCACAATTTTTTTTTAATAACAAGTGAACTGATGGTTGCCAAAATTTGGCACAGATTTATGCATATAATTCTTGGTGCAGAATCTATACCGAACTTAGAATTTTAGCCAAATAAATAATCAAAGTTGACTAGCCATTACTTAATTTTAAACTAATAATTTAGATGCAGCCCGGCTGTACTTGTTGTACTCCACGAGCCGCCCCTAGAACTTATTGAACTATTTGAAAATACATTACGAGAACTGAATTGTAATATCATAGTGAATTGACACAATTCTGATTATCTATCCAACAAACATTCCCAATTATTCCTACTGAGGCTTTGAAGATATTACTCCTTTCTACATCTTAGTGAAGACAAGTTTTCGGTAGTGATGGTTATTAAAACATCAAAAACCTTGAGTCTGGAACAGTGGCGGATCTAGGATTTTCCTAAAGGGGGGCGGGGGCGCAACACCTGTGCCTTAGCCAGGATGAAATCGAATATTTAAAAAAAAGTTTAAAAAAAATAATCTATGCAGTGTTTTAGAAATATACTTCAAGATAATCCGTATCCATTGATTAACCCCCCTCCCCTTTTTTCGTCACATTTCTGACTCGATATCTTAGCGTAAGGTTAAATGCCCAGGTTATACAAAAATTACTTTTCAGTATAAAAAAAAAACTCCCACTCCTCAAAAAACACCTTTCTATGCTAGATATTTTTATGAACTCCTTTGTTTCGTTATACTCATGAGAAATAAAACGTTTTTGCAAAGTTTCATGAACGGACCAATTTTTTAATGTCGTATTTTACCTTTCCTTGGATTTTACATGTGTTTTCGTTTATAAAAAAGAACTTTAACTTTTTTTAGATTAGCTATATCGTTTTGCTTTTTTTCATTCGATTCAGCATAAAAAAAAAGTACTCTAAACACATGTGTCACAAGCCTAGATTGCTCCAAAATTAATTTTTCAGCCACAAAACCCCCTGACCCTCCCCCCCCCCCTTCTTTGCTAGATATTTTTATGGACTCATTTGAATATTCATTTTCATGACAAATATAGAGCATTTTTGCCAAGTTTGATCAACGAACCAATTTTTTTTTGTTTTTCTTATGGTCTTAGGTACTATTTTACCAGCACTAATATATATATATATTTGGGGCGATTTTATACATCCATATTTTTTTTTTACTTTCAATTACCCGTATAGTATAAAAGTATTGAATTCGGTAAAAAAAAAATCGATTTTATTGCATTTCTACACGTTTTGGAACGTGATGAGTTCAAAAATATGTTTGTGCCTGTTAGTTATCAGCATAACTCCCAAAACGAATTGACATGCGATGTTCAATTTTTATGTACAGGTTATTGAAGGCCATGAGACCTGGCAATACGGTTTTCGTCAAAATTGCACATGTGCATTAAGTAGCTGATATTGAAAAAATTACGTTTTTCAGCGATTACCAAAAAATGGTTTTAACGATTTTGATTAAAATCGCTATAAAAATGCCTTTAAAGGTGTTCTAATCATTCCCACCTCCGTAGAAATGAGATAATGGCGAACGCCCATCAACGACAGTTTCTGCTATGTTGCACTTAAAAGAAAGGATAATGCATTGTTTATTGAAAAATATATCACAATTTTCACCGTTTCAGCAGCGTTTTTTTTGTTTTTTTTTAGAATAATCGCCAAACTGGGCATTTCTTCTTTTTTTTTAAATAATGAAAACAAAATAGGTAAATTATATCAATCCGTGACAAATTAAAAAAACATCGCATACTGAAATAATTTGTTCCAATTCTTCAATTTTAACTGGAAGAGAGAGATTGTAGGAGGATCACTGTATTTAAAACTTTTTAATAACTTCATTTTGAGTGGCAATATTATTTTACTTCTTTCACGAAACTTTTGAACACGAATCAGAAGTTTCATAAAAAATATGTTTTGGAAGAATAGGCATAGAATAAAATTAGAGTAATCTTAGCCTTCTTTAAAAGTATGTATATATATTATGCCTTAAAAGTTATAATTACTTATAAAGTGCAATATTTCTTGCATTACTTCTGTAATAACAAAGCAAAACAAAAAAAAATTTGAAAGCATGTCCAGGTAAATATTTGTACAAAACTTTTCAAATTATCGTAAAAAACATACACATTTATTTTGTTAATTCATTCGTTTAATTTCGTACAGGGTTTGAAAGCAATATTTTTTTTAATAATTAATTCTGCTACTGTAGTGCTACTTTACACAGTACAGATAATACTTCTTACAAAATTGTTTATAAGTCTATTTTATGTAAAAAACAAACAAAAAACAATTGGCATACCTTTCCAGTGTGGTGCAAGAGAGGATTGTTAATCGAAATTCAAATATGACGCTTATTTACAAGCCGAAGAAGAAATTAGAGCTGGACTAGTTCTTATGCAATTAATAAATAACCTTCCTCTTCTTTTCTTTCAAAAGTTTTCAGTTTAGCCTATTACCATGTCCAGTTGAATGGGGGTGGCCATTTCCGGGGGTAACCCCAAATAGTCACAACCCAAATAGTTATTCTTTATTTCCCCTGGTTGGCGTTGGACATTACGCATGTGAGTCAAAATCTCTTCCTCCCACTCAACAGAAAAGAGATCGGGTATCAGGGGTTCAAGATAACTTCAAGGTCAAGAGGGTGGAGTTTCGAATACTTGTACAGTCATGGTCATCCAACATCCGTTTGAATGGGAAGAGAGAAGGTTATAAATAGAACCTTGGTACAAAAAATAAGCCTTTTTTTGTTGCTTTTTTCGGAACTTAGATTAAGGTTAAAATATAATTGTTGGCGTGAACTTATTGAAAAAAACTTAAAAACTTGGAAAAAGATATATATATTATTTTTATTATTTATTTCTGTAAATTGTAAAAAAAGACTCCACCTGAGAGGAGGGCCATTGGTCTGAAAACAACCTTTGTAAAATTATATATAAAAATAAATGTTTTTTCTTCTTAAAAGTTCATTTTGGCCCATAAAACCTAAAATAAATAGGTTAAAATGTGCTTCACGATGCCCATTGGCCGACTTTGCAAAATGCCGCCAAGTTGAATTGACACTACTATAGTGAACTGAACTACAGGTTTGCAAAATAATGCCAAGTTATAATGGAACCATATACCATACTTGGAAAGGAAAATTAAAAAAAATTGGGCAGCGTAAAGAACACCAACAAATTATCAGTTTCTGAGACAATGTCTAATGTAATGAAATAAGATATTACATTAACAATAAGACAAAACACTGTTTCAAAATTGACAATAGTTTTTGTTTATCTTTTAAAATTGAAATCACAAAAACGCTAGTATTTACGCACCTTTCCAGCAACATTTTCTTTACTCATATTGAACTGTAGATCAGGATCTAAAGGCAATCTGAAAAAGTAATCAAGGTTCGCTTAAAGTAATTGAAACCAAGCTTACATACAAATTCAAATGAAGGAAAACTCGTTTCTTAATTTAATCCAAAAAGAAAGTCTAGCAATATGAATTTTATCCAAGAAAAGTTTTTACAGAATACTTTACTCCCAACTCTGTGTGTGTCTGTGTAGTAATAGTAATTCGAAGTTTTTTTTTAAATAGCGAAATGTTTGTTTCTATAGAGATGTTAAAAAACATTAATTTAACTTTAACCATATAAAGCGCCTTTCTAACGACAATCGTTATTGGCTATTCGATATCAGTATATTACAATGATTGGCTGTTTTCTTTGCTGTAGTTTTTTTTTTCTGCTGTAGTTTGTTGTGGTTCTGGTTTCCTTCAGTTTTTTAGAGCTTGTTTTACTTTTATAATGTAAAAGTGTTGATATTTTTATTTAACTACATAGCCAACTTTTAGGCTTTAAAAAATAAAAAACAATAGGTCCATCAACGGCGTTAGCTGTACTGTGTTGTTTTCTCTGGAATGATTCCGGAAATCCGTGCAGCTTAACAGGCGAGATTCTGTTTGTTTATATTTAGCTTCGTCGGTGCGAAAAGTGGGGAAAAAAAGCGTAGTTGAACGTGTCTTGCATTGGTAAAATTGTTGGGGAAATCTAACGAAAAAATATAGATGAAAAGACAAAAACGTGTCACGTGACGTGATTGGAATAATTTGTTTCTGTGAGTCAAGTGTCATTGCACTTCCCATCTTCTGAAACTTTTTCTTTAAAAAAGTAAACATGCGTAGGCGTTTATTAAAAATTTTTGCGAAGGTTTCTGTAATTGAAGGTTTGTTTTCCTAAAACTTGAAACATAATTTTTTTTATTTCTAATCAAAAAAATGATTTGAAAAGCTTTTATTTATAAACATAGAAGAAGCAATCTTGGGATTTTAATATTTGGATAATTTTTTTTTTTGCTTATCTATCATCCATTCGTAAAGTGAAAGTAATTTTGATGAGTTTCAAAATCAACTGGAAAACGTGGATAATAAATAGGGAGATTGAAGTAAGTGTTCAGTCAATATTAGTACTTTTTATTATTTCTATCTCTATTGTAAGTCAAATGATGAGAATTAATTTATATTTAAAAACTATTACAGTTAAATCATTGCAATTTTTAAGGTACAGTTTTGTAGAGATTAGCAGTGATGAATGTGTGTAGTTTAGAAAAAGTTAGTAATTTTTAAATTAACATTAAGTAGGTACTTTTAATTTTAATGTCAAGATTCTTTTACTAGGTAGATAGTTTTTTTATTAGTTAGGTACTAAAAATATCTTAAAAACCCTTAGTCCTGTCTTGTCTTTTGATAGAAAATAAAAAGTATGCATGATTTCAAAGCTCTTCTAACGTATTTAAATTTTCTCCATACAGAGATAAGTTATTCAGATCACTATGACTAGTAAACAAAGCAACATGGATGATCCTGATCAAGTTGATGATGAACCTTGTAAGTTCTGATTTTGCTGGAATTTTCCAAATGAAATATAGAGTATATGACCATTAAAATAGATATACATCGCCAATCATTTTAAAAGAAAAATTATTTAATTTTAATGACAATGATGTAATTATTCAATATATTTTTTGGTATTGCTGTTTGCCAAAGAAAATCTGTTTCAAAAATGACAATTAAAGAAAAGTGCTCTGTAACATTTGAAAGTAAAATTTTGAGCTATCAGCATTCTAATTATTTCCTTTATTAAAGTTTTTTTTCAATTGGCTGCAGAAATTAAAAATGCTTTTCATATTAAAAATTACTTTTTTATCAAATTATTTTATTGATATTTTTTTTATTGAAAAATATTAAGGTATTTGGTTTGAAAATAATTTTTGTTTAAAAAAAAGTGTAATTTGGGTTTGATTGGTACTCTTCCTTTAGACAAGTACCTGTTGGAATTATAAAGGATTTGAAGGTTGTTAGTTACATTGGCGGCTTCAAGGGGGGGGCCATGGGGGCCATGGCCCCCTCCTTGAAGGGTTCCCTCTTCCTCCCTAGCCCTTTCAAATATCCCAAAACTCTTTGAGAATTTCCAGTTTAAAAAACGGTGAAAATACAGATTTTTAAGCACAATTTCATTAACGTAAATTTTTTCTTTACAGTACAAAGAATTAAAGCCCCCCCTCCCCCCGTCAGAAAAAACCTTGGTTTTAAATGTATTTACGTACACAACACACGACACAATACCCGGTACACAACACAAGTACACAGGTAGTGACCATCCCCCTCCTAAACGACGATTTCCTTTTTCCCGGGGGCCTCTGCCCCTTTTTGGAACAACCATGCTCTTCTAAGCAACCATAGCGCCGAGGGTAATTTCAACACGTGATGTCTGGACTAGTGTGTGACTTTTGCCACTTGGGCATGGAATCGGTACTGTGTTATTGTTATAACTAGCTTAGACAGGCCATTTATTGTGAAAATATCTGTTGAACTAGCAACACTTTTATTCGTTGTTTAAAGATTTCGTGATCATTTTACCTCGAGTAATTAGTGACGAATATCTACAATATGTCTTCAAAAAGAAAAAATGAGAGTATTTTTAAATACTTCTCTAAAAAGAAATACTCAAATACCAGAAGAGTATTTTAGAATCTCGGTTTACATACCTTTATTGGATAATATAATTGAAGACCTAATAGGAAGAGTTCCAAAAGAAAATTTGGATTGTTTTGGCTTTCGATTACTGATTCCAACCTCCGATATGGAAAAGCCAACAGAATCAGAAAGCAACGAGCTTTAAAACTTATTAAAGAAGTTCATACCAATTTTAGGACTGACACAAATGAGTGTTATTCTGATTGAAAGTGAGCTAGCACTATGGAGAGAGAAATGGAAAAAAGAAGAATAGCTCCCCACTTCTGCCATAGATACAATGAGAGCTTGTGACAAATATGTATATCCTACTATTTACGAGTTACTTAAAATTTTGGCAACACTACCAGTTAGCGTTGCCTCTGCTGAAGAAGCTTGATGAAGTTGCTGATGAAGTTTCTCTACCCTTCGACACTTGAAAACGTGGCTAAGAGCTAGAATGGGGGAAGAAAGATTAGCAGGACTTAGCTTGTTGCATACTCACAGAGACCTAAACATTGATGTGAGCTGTGTCATAGGCAGATTTGCCAAAACAAAGCAGAGGAAATTGGATTTTGTTCTTTAGGCTTTCAAAGAGTAAAGAAGTGTGATTGTAAAACAATTATTAACTATTTTTATTTTTTGTAATTTCTTTGTTTTACTCTTTTCTTATTTTTCAGGAGAGCAATTCAAGCTTAAATTAACTTTTTTAATTCTGCATCAAATGAAAATTACTAATTTAGAAAATTCTACACTTATCATTGCAATCAAGCATTTAATCAGCAGTTAGTTTATTATAATTAGGTTACATAGTACATACATTTTACGAACTTAAAGTTTAAAATGGCCCCCCCTGAAAAATGAACCTAGGGCCGCCTTTGGTTAGTTATGATGAGTTATCACTGCAATTGGGACTGCTAACGGAAGAGTATAGTTTGATTTAATATTAAGTTGTTTGGAGCAAAGTTTCCTACGTAAACATATAAAAATAAAATAGTATAACTAGAAAGTGAACAAAAAAAAACTTAAGTTTCTCAATGCCTAAAAAATTTAATTAGTATTATAATTATTTGACCCTACACCATAGTAATAAAGCACTTTGATTGTTACTGAATTGAAACCACCTTTGCCTTGCAAATTTTTTTCCTCTATGTATTTTGGAGCAAGGTACAAGATATACATTACAGGGACTGGTCTTTCTTTCTTACCATACCTTGGTTTCTTGTTGCAGTTTTTTTTTTTTTTTTTTCCCACTTACTTCAATAAAGTTTTGATTCTCAAATTCAAATTGTGAAGAATCTGCAGAATATTTAAACAGCTTGAGATTAAAATAAATTGTTTAATTATGTAATATTCCTGGGTCAAGAGAAGCAGCAACAAATTATTAAGTGTGATTGTGTAAACAATTATAGTAGTTGCCATTTTTGTGGCAATATCAGGATTCTGCGAGATTTCTTCTCCGTGGCTTTATTTTAAAGTTCTATACTACTTGTACTTTCTTAATCTCATTATCTAAACAGCTTACAAGCAACTATTATTAATGATTAGCTGTATTATTTTAGAACTAGAGTTACCAAAAATCATCTGTGCCTAATTATCATGAAAAACTTATTTGTCCAGTTTAGTTTATATACAATTTAGTTGGTTATATATAGGTACTCTTAATATGTGTTAATATATTTGCAGATGGTTATGAACTTGAAGAAGATGAGTATGGATATGTAGATCCTAAGAAACGAGCTTCCACTATGTTAATTTCTCAGCTTCCGAGTCGACATATTGGTATGATATTTTTTTAAAATAATTAAGTGAATAAAGGTTTTAGTATATATTTGCTTAGTGATTAATGCAATCCTTTTCTGTACCGTAAGAAGGTTCTGCGATCATTTCCATTAATGTGCCTTGAATTTAAAACTGCCCAAGAGCACATTTTTTTTAATGTTTAAATAATTACTTTTATATACAAAGTGAGACCGAAAAGTAAGGTAACTGATGTCAAAATAATCGCTGTATTATATATTTGCAGATAAATACATCACTGTCCTTCAAAGTAGTTCCCGCCGTCTACAATACACATCTGACAACGTTCATACAAGTTCTTGAAACTTCTGAAAAAATCCTCCTTTGAGACTGTCTTAAGTTCCTTAGTAACAGCTGCTTAAATGTCTGAGATGCTTGAAAATCGGTTTCCCTTCAATGCCAATTTCAGTTGTGGAAAGAGGGGGAATAAGGAGGGTGTATTACATCCTCCTTATTCCCCATATCTAGCGCCAGCAGATTTTTCCCTCTTTCCGCGACTGAAATTGGCACTGAAGGGGAACCAATTTTCAAGTATCTCAGACATTCAAGCTGCTGTTACCAAGGAACTTAAGACAGTCTCAAAAGAGGATTTTTTTCAGAAGTTTCAAGAACTTGTATGAACTTTGTCAGAAGTGTATTGTAGACGGCAGGAACTACTTTGAAGGATACGGATGTATTAATCTGCAAATATATAATACAGTGATTATTATGACATTAGTCACCTTACTTTTCGGTCTCACCTTGTATTATGCAGTTACATGAGCATTAATGAAAATTTATAATTTGCTGGTTATTGTATGAGTCTTGGTTAAAATTAATTTCCTTTCTCCTATTTGGCCGCATTGATTACTGAGTCATAGTATATGCCGAATGTTTATTTTTAAAATGCACTGTTTGTCTAAAAATTTTAGGTTCGATGGCGCCATTTTGTCGTATTTGAATTTTAACTGCGAAAAGTTTCTCTCTCCGTGGAGATTTGTTGTCTGCTCTTGAATAAAGTCTTTTCTACTTCATCACCGCAAGTTTTTAGATTCTTTTCCTGGATTTTTCTGTTTATTAAAGCCTAAAGAACCGATAAGTGATATTTTTCTTTTCGTGCTGAAGCTTGACTGCTCCAAGCTCTGTCTTCCCCCCCCCCCCCCTTTTTTTTCTTCTTTTTTTTTTTTTCCTTCTTTTTTTTTTTTATTATTGTTGTTATTATTATTATAAATTAAACCTTGGATAGATTTGGCCCATATCTCAAAGTGGCACAAAGTATTCTAAAACCTCCAATCCTAAATTTTAAATCGGATGATGCTTCTATAAGTAATATGGATCCCTCTGGAGTGTTTTCTAAAACTCTTGACTCACGGTTTATAATTTCTGAGGCAGCAAAATATGGATGCCAAAGATTTGTTGTCAGCATATCTAACAAAATTGGAACTGGATTACCTCGTAACAAACCAAAGTCACTCGGATCTGAAATAAACAAGCTAATCCCTTATCATAAAAGCATAGACAACTTAAAATTCACCAGAGATAATAAGATCGAGATTACAACGTCTAACCCGATATGTGCTGAGCAAGTATGTGCCATTACAAATCTACTTGGTTTGGCTGTAGTCACATCTCTCCAATTGGACAATCTTACTACGAAATTCCTCCTAAGAGATATTCCAACAGATATCAACCTAAACGAAGTTGCTTTTGAGATCGAAGAATGCAATGACATCTATGTTACGGAAATTCGACGCTTCACTAAGCAACAAGATAACAGCCGCGTCCCCTCTGAAACGGTCTTAGTATCTGTACTTGGGGTTAATCTCCCATCCAAGATAAAAATTTGGTACACCATTCAAAATATTACCACCTTTGTTGATCGTCCTCGTCAGTGCAGACGGTGCTTTTTATACAATCACACAACGAAAAAATGCACAAAAGACCCTGTTTGTCTTCGCTGTGGATCATCTCCAGAAGTTTCATGTACTCAGCCATTGAGGTGCGTTCTTTGCAACGGGCCTCATGCTGCAGACTACAAAGAATGTCCAAAATGCATTGAAGAAACTGAATTTCTTAAATTCAAATGTTTAAATCACTTTTCTTTTGCTGAAGCTCGGCGTTTGTTTAAACCGAAGGCAACCGGCACGACAACTGCTAGTATTGTTACAAAGAGCTTGTCTGATGAAACATCTACCCTTAAACCTGAAGTGATCAGGCTCATAAAAGAGACTGTTCAATCATCTCTAATAGATTTCTCTTCTACTTTTGCAACTCTCCAAGCTCAACAGTCCAAAACCACTGATGTTTTAAACTCCCTCTCGACCCAAGTCAGTCAGATTGCAACGTGTTTGGCTTCAGTATTACCTAGTCTAAGCGCTTTTCCAGCAACCCTCACTCAAGCTACCCCAAGGTAAAGGAAAGAACTCACTAATACAACCCTTCAATCTAAAAAACCTGGTCATATTAACCCAAATTCGGCTAACTTCTCCCTTTCTACCACCTCTAATTCTACCCAACAGATTCCCAAAGTCTGCTGCGAAACTAACAAAACTTCAAGAATTACCGCCAAATCAACCAAAATTGAAGAGTCGGAAGAAATGGAGACAGCTTTGACCACAGAAGTCTCTAATTTACCTAGTTTGAATCGTCATACATAGCTTGTTTAGATTTTGAATTCGTTTTTTTTGGGGTTTTTTCATACCATGTGTTTCTTTTCCCCGACTTTTTTCATCCAATAATTTAAGATTTCAAGTTCAACAAGTTAGAAATAGTTCAATGGAACTGCAGAAGTATCACAAGTAAGAAACACTGGATTAACCACCCTATTTTCCCTTACTTTGACATTTTAATTTACCAAGAAACTTTTCTCAAGCCAAGCTCCCATTTTCACATCGGTGGCCATATCATCTTCAGGCAAGATAGGTCTACTAATTCTCATCATAGAGGAGGTGGTCTCTTAATTGCTCACAAATCGAAGTACTCCAGCCAAATTCTAAATTTTCAAAATCTTTCTGACCCTGAAGCGGAACTCTTAGCAATTAAGCTGCAAACAAAAAGTTTAAACCTCACTATTGTCAATATTTATTCTCCTAGAGGCAAATTTAACGAAAACTGGCTTTTGAATCTAATAGACCAAATTGAAAAACCTTTTGTTATAGTGGGTGATTTTAACATTAAACACCCTGCCTTGGGTTCTCAAAGTAAACAAGGTGACAGTGAAAAAGTTTTAGACTGGATTATTGGAAATAATATCAATATTCTGAACACACATTTTCCTACTCGGATATCTGCAACCTCCTCCTCTCTTATTGATCTCAGTTTAACTTCATCTGACCTGTTCTGTCATTCAAGCTTCAAGATCTGCCCTGATCAATTTGATAGTGATCATTTCCCTATACAAATTTCAATTGATTTAAATGATAACATTTCTAAAAATCAAAGGAAAATAGTTTGTTGGAAGGAAATTGAACAAGCTCTTAGTAATCTCCCGTTTTCAACAAATCACTTTAAATCATATGAGGATCTCCATTTTTATGTGTCTAACCTTATTAAAGAAAAAACAAAGGAAATCAATATAAATAATAAAAAATTTGGCCCATGGTGGAATAGTAAAAGCAGCTACTGGCAAGGACAGAAAAGAAAATACCTAAGAAAATCCAGAAAATTTGTGGATTTAAACTCTTGGATTATGTACAAGAAATGTTCAACGAAATTAAAAAACTTGATGAAATCTCTTAAGAGAAAATACTGGAATGATGTATGTGAAAATGGAGCTAGTACAGGCAAAATCTATAGAATTATTAAATGTATTTATAATAGAAATTTTTCTCCCTCTACAAGTAACAATACTTTATCTGTTGGAATTAACAAGGTAACTGATCCAGTCATGCAAGCTAATTTGTTTGCAGAGAGCTTTGCTTCTGAAGGTATTTTTGAATTCATCCCATTCATTTTCTCAGGAGATGAGGATTCTTCGTACAATAGAAATTTCTCCCTCTCGGAAATCCAAAATTGTATCAAAGGCCTTAGGACAACCTCCCCTGGTCCGGATGGAATTAGCTCTAAAGCTCTCAAACTTCTGCAACCTCACACAGTAGAAAATCTTCTTAATCTTTTCAATCACATTTGGAACTCAGATCACTTCCCAGAAGAGTGGAGTATATCTAAAATTTTACCCATCCTAAAACCTGGAAAGTCGCCTCTGGACATAGCATCATACAGGCCAATTGCTCTTACATCAGTTATATGCAAGTTATTTGAAAAAATGATTCTTAATCGCATTATAAAATTTACATCTTCTAGCAAATTTAACTTTAATCACTGCGGTTTTATTCCTCATAAAGATTGTATATATGCTCTCTCTACTATTCACCACAAAATTATTCAAGCAAAGAATGAGAAAAAATACTGTTTCCTAATTAAACTAGACATTTCTGCTGCGTACGACTCAGTTTGGAGAGATGGCCTTATTTATAAAATTTTACAATTAGGCATCTCAGGAAAAGCGGTTTACTGGATCTTTAGATTCTTGACCAATAGAAAGTTTTTCGTTCATTGGAGAAAATGCTCTTCTAACTTATTCTCATCTTCTCGGGGCGTACCACAAGGGAGCGTTTTGAGCCCCTTTATATTTACCATTTACATGATGGACATTTTTGATGTCATTCCCAATAACATAGATTGTGTTATCTATGCTGATGACATATTCATCTGTGGGCAAGGAAAAGATCAGGACAAACTTGTCGACAAATTACAACTAACCCTACATAAAATAAACGCATGGTGTACTACGTGGAAAATGGACATTCGCCCAGAAAAATGTGAAAGTATAAATTTTTCAAATTTAAAAGCTAACAATAATCGGCCATTTCATCTCAATGGAAAATTTATTCCTATTGTAAATAATATTAAAATACTTGGTTTATTTTTCACAAGCAATCTAACTTTTAAATATCATTTTGAATACCTCAAGAAGAAAATCTTAAAGAAACTTAACTCTCTTAAAGTTATTGCCTCTAATTCTTGGGGAGCTCGATCCCATCATCTGATTCAAATTGTAAATTCATCAATCCGCAGCACGCTTGATTATGGCTGCCAAATTTTTTCTTCCTCATGTAAATCAGGCTTACAAAAATTAGAAATACTCTATCACCAAGCTCTCAGAATAGCGATGGGTCTGCCTAGATGGACACCTATACCAGTTTTATTGGCTGAAGCAAATGAATCATCTCTTGTGCTTCGTCATCAATATCTCTCCAAAAAATTCTATATAAAGCAATATGCTTTGACTGTTTCTCATCTACCAAATGTCTTCCTCTCTGCATCCTTTAAACCCAGACTTAAAAGACCTATTTATTTAGGCAGAAGATTTAGAAATCTCGCAGTTGATCTCAATTTCGACAAAAATCACATAATCCCACAAGCCTTTCCTAACATGGTCTGTAATAATATCAAGATTCATCTTAAAGACTTTCCTTTTCAAACCAAGCATCTTTCAGATAGACAAAATCTTTTCTTGGAGTTTAAAAACCAAATTGATCCAAACACAATTGTTATTGCAACAGATGCGTCAAGAATAAATGGTTTAAATAAAATTACTGCAATTAACTGTAATACAGAGTTCATCCTAGGCATTTTTCGAAGGGCGGCGCGCCCTGTCTGCCCTTTTTCTATAAAAATAGCGCCCTTCTTGCCCTTTTTTTTTAAAATAGCGCCCTTCCTGCCCTTTTTCAGAAAAAATTTCATCCTGAAAGAATTCGAAAAACTTTCGTTTTCCCCCCTCCCAACAGTACGCAATATGTGGATCACCCCTCCTGAAATCGGCTGTCGCGCATGCGCATTCATGTTCAAATGCGCAACGTATATATCAGGGACTGATACCATTGAGTAGATGTCTATATAACGTGCTTCATTAGTAGGTGAAATGTAGGGCGCCGTCTTACAATTTCCCAAGTGCACATTAGTAAACTCTGATGGCCATTTCGTACGTGTTTTGATTAAGTGTATTTCGTTGGATTTTTACCATGCCTCCTTCAAAATAGTGAAAAAAAGAATTTGAAAGACTTGAATAACTTGGTTAAAGGTTTATAACTATCAAATGTTTACACTAAGAATTTAAAAAGAATATTTCCGTTTGGACACGCGCAATCACGATGTCCTCCTGTTAAATTTAGGGGGTGTTTTTGGTGATTTGCCTGTTACCAATTAATTTCTAAACATCCGTTTCATATTTAAAATTAAACATAACAGGAATGCAACCAAAATAACAGATTATTTCCAATTTTTTAAAAAAATAAAACTTCTATTGTAGCTTACATAATAGCTGCATGCACGGCAAAAAAATCGCCGTTTTGACTCTAAATTTGATCCGATTTTGAAAATAAAAAAATAAAAAAATTTCAGGATATAGTCCAAGTTCTTTAGTCGGAATACTCTTTGTGATATCCCACAATGAATAATGCTAAATTTGGAGAAACTCTATTCTCTATCTGACAATAGCAAAACTAAGAGATGAAGTTTAAGGTTGATTCATTCAAACTTTAGAAAATTTTGAAAGAGTGAAAAGTTCTTACCTTAACACATTATACTAAAACATTCTTATCTTAATTTTACTGTATTATAAATAGATAATTTTATAAAAATTACTATTTGGTGAAAATTTTACTGTATATATTGCACTTTAATTTTAATAATTTTCTCAGTCTCATTCCAGCAGAATTAGGACTGAAGCATTTTATCAGTATTTTGATATCTTTTAAGTTTCTGAGTGAGTTTTTGATTCACAGATTTTTGCATTATTACTTTTCTTCTTCGGAATATTGAAAATTATTTATCGTGGTAGAAAAGTTTAACAATATCGAAATTGTGGCAGAAAACGCGTATTTCTGCAATTTGCCATAAAAGTGCCCTCGTAAACAGGAAGTGCCCTTTTTTTGGAAAATAGCACCCTGCCCTTTTTCATTTCTAGGATGAACTCTGTGTAGTACTAATATTGCCTTATCTGGTAGTATTTCTTCTATCAACAGCATATTTACCGGTGAAGCCCTTGCTATTTTTTTGGCCATTAAAAATTTTGTCATCTCAGATCATCACTACATTATTTTATCCGACAGCCTATCAACTTTAACTGCTCTCAAACAAGTGAATAATAAATCATCTAGTGTCATCAATCTAATTGCTAACCAAATTCAATCAGCTTCAAACAAAATAAAAAGTATTTCTCTAATATGGACTCCAGGACATAAAGGTATAACCGAAAATGAAAAAGCAGATTTTTCAGCCAAGAATGCACCTGAAAATGTTATCACAAACTTTGTTTCATTAGAAGATATTAATAGATTACTCAAATATAAATTCTTAGAAGAAAAAGCCTCCGCATGGTCTGCAAGTAAATACGCCGGGCCTTTTGACCACCTCAGAACTATTCAACCAGGCCATCGTCTTCTTCCACCCAATAGAAGAATTGATGTTTTGCTCTCTAGACTAAGCACGAAATCTTATCCATCAAATTCCATACTTTTCAAATTCAATCTCGTATCTTCTCCAGATTGCCCTTTTTGCAGTAGTGAACAATCTATCGAACATATCGTTTTAACGTGCCATCGCTTCGAAGATGCAAGAGAAAAACTCAGAAACTCTCTTGGTCCAGTTCCCATTTCATTCTCTTGGATTTTCAATCTCTCAGAAGATGCTTTAATTAAAACTAGAGCTCTAGTGAAATTCATAAGTTCTATAATGAAAGATTTGTGATCCTCTTTGTTATCTAATATAGAAGTTGTTTGAACTAAGGAATAATGAGATAAAGCAGCCAGTAGGCGAGCAAAAATCTCACACCACCCAATCAATCAATCAATTAAAAATTTTATTCTTGATGATGGTTGTGATTAACATAGCCGTGTGTTTGTCAAATTATATAAAATATTTAAAAAAAAAATTAGGAACATTCTATGTAAAGCCAAGTACCTATGCAGTTTTCTGTTAAGAGTTCTGAAGGTATTTTATTGGCTATTTAAATATTGTATGATTATCAGATGATCTGAAAAGCATTTTAGGATTGTTATGTATTTTACTGATATCATATTTTATTTTACGAGGAAAAAAGCAAGCTTGATTATCAGTGTTACGGAAACATTTACGCCATATTTTGGAAATCAATTTTTTAAAAATCTCTTGCTTTTTTTCCTCATAAAATAAAATATGATATCAGACAATATTTGATTAGACAATAAAATACCTTCAGGATTGAAAGATGTCACAGAATTTTTAACAGAAAACAATTGCATCGGTATTCGGCTTTACATAGAATCATGGGTCAGAGACTTTATTAAATCTCCAGACTTTCGATGGTGATACCAATATTTGAAAATAAGAATTAAAGTTGCATTGCTAGTTTTGTCATTGAGTTACTTGCTAAAAATCAAAGTTTATAAATGTGGTTTAATTATGTATGGTTTCAACGTTATTATTTTGATTTCTCATCTGACTTTATTTTCTACAGTTATTCATCTCTTATTTTTAGATGATTTGTTTCCTGAAAATGAAGATGATAAGAGTTTGCCATCTGCCACTTTACGAAGAAGGGATTCACAATATCATCGAACAGTGCAGTTGAAGAACGCCTCTCTAAACTCTCACAATTTAGGCATTGATGCTGGAAAAATTTATGAGGTGATTGTTTTTATTTATTTTTTATGTAAATTGACATTATTTATTTTTTATGTAAATTTACATTTGAGTGTTTATAAATGGGAAATTTTGCCTTGAACCAAACTATACTTAATTAACAATATTTATAATAATATCTTAATAGAAAAATCCAATTAAAGTATCTGATAACCACTAGATACGTCGGTTATTTCTGTTAAACATAGAGTATATTTTAATGCAATCAAAACGAGTAGTATAATTTAAAAAATATTTTTTTATAGTAAAAAATACATTCACTGACATGATTTGTCATGTCCGTGGACTGTCGCAACCTCAGTGTTGCTTGCTTTATCAGTATTTCAATTTTACTTCATAGAAAAAATAAATATAGGTTTCCTTGATACCTATATTTATTTTTAACTATAAGATATGTTAAGCAATGTTATGCCTGAGTATAAAACTTTTATGAGTAGTTATTTCATTACAATTAGTGTCATACCTTTTGTCGCAAGACTGATGCGTCACATCCATGGACAGTAGTTTTTGGTTGTTTAACAGCCCACCAACTAGCACAATAAGTCACTTGTGATGTTGGAAAGAAGTCTAATGTGACCATTTTGGTTCCAATACACATTGTGTTTTCTATTTTTCAATACGAGAATCGTATTTTAATATGTGAAATAGGTGCAATTGTAAAGACCATACTGTCTTGTCCATGGTTAAGATAAAGTCAGCAAAGAATAATGAAATATTTATTACTAGCTAAATACCCGTGCTTCGCAACGAAATTTTAACATGTGTAATATCTTAGCTAGCTGTGAGGCCTCATGTTGCGGAAATCTGTCATTCATGTATAGGACCCAGTCTTTAGCACTTCGCTCGCAGGAAGGTTCATCTCTATACAAAATCGAGCTCGCTTCGTTCACTGAAAAGTTCATGGACATATAAACACAGGCTTATTCCACTCGTTAAAAGGTTCATTGCTATGCAAGCATAGGCTCGCTACTCTTGCTGAAAGGTTCATTGCTGCGTAAGCATAAGCTTGCTTCACTCACTAAAATCTAATTGTTACGTAAAGCCTTAATATTAGAAGCCTCTCCCTTGTCAAGAAAAAAAATTCCCCTTTAATACAATAATTCAGCACCCTTTTAAGATTATTTTAACACATGTTAGTGGAAAGCAAAATTAGAAGGCCAAAACGGCCTATGTTGAAACTTGCAGAGCTCTAGGCCAATTAAAAGTCGCTTTTTGTGAAAATATTAATAAAAAAATAAATTAAAATTGTAACATTCTTTCTGTCAAAAGTCCAATTAGATGGCCAAAACTTCTTGTGAAATCTCAGAAATGTAGCCCAATTACAAATTGTTTTGTAAAATATTTGTTAATTAATTTAAAAAAAAAAAAAAAATTTAAAATTCTGTTTTTCAAAAATCCAATTAGAAGGCCACAACTATTTATGTTAAAAATTTCAAAGCTGTAGCCCTATTTGAAATCGTTTTGTAATATATATATTAATTAAAAAAATTAATTAATAACAAACTGAACAAAAATTTTAAATTCTGTTTTTCTGAAGTCCAATTAGAAGGTCAAAACTACTTACGTTGAAAATTTTAGAGCTGTAGTCATATTAGATATCGTTTTATAAAATATTAATTAATTAATTAATTAAAAAAATAATTAAAAAGAAACTAAATGAAAATTTAAATTTCTGTTTTTCAAAAGTCCAATTAGAAGGCCAAAACTATTTATGTTGAAAATTTCAGAGCTGTAGCCCTATTGGTAGTTTTGTAAAATGTTTATTAATTAATTAAAAAATAACAAATTAAAATTTTAACATTCTGTTTGTGATGCTTAAAATTAGAAAGTCAAAACTACTTATGCTGAAAATTTCAGAACTCTACTTCAATTTTAAGTAGGTTTCTATAGAGCCACAGACAGACACACAGCTTGTTTTATTATTATAGATTAATTAATTATTTGATAGTATTAGTTCTACAGATATCAATTTAGTAATCTCATGTTTATAAACCTTGAGTTCAATTCCGAACTAAACAATAACAAGGAAATCGTAATGTCTGTGGATATCAATCCATGGAATAACTATGGACAATCTGTATATATTATCAGACAATCTCTGTTGATAAGTTTTATGTGGGAAAATTTTTTCTAAGCATTTAATGATTGCAATAATTTTTTCTTCCCTGCTGCTGAAATAGTTTGCTCTGTGGAGAAGGACCCATCTATTACTAGCTAAAGTGCTCAGCATTGTCTACACTCAAATAGGTGGGGTCTGGTGTTGCCCAATACAACCTGATGCAAATTGGTTCAATTGATTACTAGTGATGAACATACCCCTTTTCATACCTTATTCTCGATTTCACCCAAGGCCTATTCTAAGGAAAATTTACGACGGCCCAAAAGTCCAATCGCTCAGCCCCCTCCCTCCCCATTTTCAACGTATACAGCAAATTAATTTGAAACAACAAAATTGGATAATTTATCCTTATATATAACAGTAGTACTCAAGTTTTAAAATGAGGTTTCTGGTACCCTACTTCATGAGGTTAATTAGTTACTATTTATATATATTTCTACAATATTTTTCTTTTGAAAGAATTTTAAATACTTTTCATTGTGAAGTCGCAAATGGTAACTAAATAATTGTGAATACAAATTCAATGTTTTTGATTCCAAACATTAAAAGATTATTTACACTTACAAGGCAAACTTTCAAGAACTTTCATGCACCTTCTTCGAAAAGAAAAGATACTGTGTCGAAAATCAGCTTCCCTCTTGTCAACTATTCATTGCTGTTTCTATTTATCAACTTGGGACTTGGATTCCCAAACTAGTTTTGTCAAAACAACTGTTGTCCCCAACCCCCTAAAAATACAGTGGTCATCTCCCAAGAAAATTCCAGAGGACTGGACACAGCTTATCAGCTGACACTGGGCACTTAAGTCAGATAACATTCCTCATCCACCCCTTACCCCTATTGAGAAGTCAGGGAGAAAAGAACATCCAGTGCCTTTTCCAAATCTTTCCGCTTGTCATGGTTTGGAGCGGAGATTTCGACATCTCTCTGCTTTGATTTTAGGCATATGCCTTGTTGTTTGTCTTCCAAAAATATGATTTCATTATAAAATATTTGAAAGTATCACATGCACTATTGTTACAAAATAAGAGTGAAAAATTATTTTTCTTTATTTTACGTGGTTTTGTGTTTTTTACTCTTACGACTGCCCAATTTTGAATTTACGACTGCCCATTTTGAATTTACGACTGCCCAAATATGGCACGACTACCTGTTAGAATAGGCACTGTTTTCACCTTGTTTCAGACATGCTAAAGTTCAGTAGAAACCCTGGTTTCAGCTTTTTTGCCCAAAATTTCAGTGGTTTGAATGTAGCTTAAAAATATTATATAACTGGGTTTAATTAGATTAACCTGTTAGTCAATATATTATAAATGAAGTAAATAGTTTTACTTCCAAATATTTTCTAACATTTGAGATTTTTTTCTGATTTTCATTGCTTTCACTATAAAGTCTGGCTTTTTTTTACTTGGGAGTTGTAGCATGTATGTCTGCTTAACTACAAAACATTGGAATTCAATTACGTTCTTTGATAATCTGGATTAGTCAAGATACCTATTAAAAAACCAGTCTAATTTGGCTCTGCAAATCTCAATTTATTATTACCTTGTTAGATGGAAAAGAGGGGAGTAGGATTGGTTTTTCACCCTCACACTAGGACACTCTTAATACATACAGATTATCTCTATTCTTTATAATAACAAAACCGAGTGGCTATTTTCTGGCATGCAAAACACAACACGCTCTGTCTTTAAAGACATAGGTGTAATGATTATTTTCCTGTAATTTACTTGCCAACTCTGTGGTTAGTGCTCTGGCCTCGGATGCCAAAGATGCTAAGTTTGAATCCTGGATTAGGAATGGATGTTAGTTGTGTTTGGAATTGGGAAGTTGGTGTTTAAGATCGTACTTTGGCCATTATACAAGGCAACTGGATAATTTGTCAAGGAGCTGTTCTTAATACTCTTTCTTAATACGCAAAAGTTATTTATGCACAATTTATTACAGACGTCTATTTAAATTTAATATATTTCTTCTACCAAATAATTTGAAGATGAAATTAGTCTTTAAACTTAAAGATATAAGTTTTTTCTTTCAGATTTTATCTGCAGATCCTAATGTTGATGATGAAGAAAAGTTGAAGACATTACGAGAAATGCACCAAAGTCTGACAATCAAGAGGCAGGTGAAAGAGAGACTTGATGCTGATAGGAAACGAAAGAATGCTACTCAAGCTCTGCCTTATTTTACTAGATTTAAGTTAGGAATATCCATGGTAATAAGCTATTGTTTTTAAATACAAATTCATTTTAAGTAATAAAATATTGTTTGTTTTAAGTATTGTTATTTTGCATGCTTAATATATTTTATATAGTGTTATGCATAAATTAAGGATTTTTTTTTTTTAATTGATTTAAATTACCAAGAGACATTAATGGGTTAGTTTTTGTTGAAAACTGTATTAAAATTCAATATATATCAATTCTATTTTATAACTAATAACAAATCAAAATTTGTTTTTGTTTAACCTTTATATAACTAAGTTAACAATTTCCTGTTTCTCTCTAACCTATTTCTTCATAGCATCGAAGTTCAAACTTAAAGGATTAAATTAATATAGTTTTTTAAATTGATTTTCTTACAAACATATCAATAACAATAAAATACTATTTCATGACAGTTTTTGCCTTATTTCTTCAAAAATATATTTAAATGCTATTAACATTGTACCGTGTGACTTCTATCTATATTTTTACTTATTTAAAACTAACTGTTAATTCTATCAAATGTATCAATATTTGATACTTATCTTCCTTATCTATATTTGATAGTTTTTTATGCTTGTCTTTAGTATCTATATTTGATAGTTTTTCTTTATTTAGACAGTAAAAATGTTGTGTATTAAATTTTTTTTCTTTAATTTGTATTCATTCATTTATTAGATAATTATATACAAATACATACAAAATAACTTGAAACAGAATGTAGTTTTAAGACCATATGTAAAAACTTTTAAACTAACCTAGTGAGAAAGTTTCAAATAACATTGCAATTACTACAAAGAACTTAAGCAACAAATTAACAGATTTTATGTTTAAATGAACAAACAATAACTTTTATAATGAGATTAATTTAACATAAATATTTGATTTTTTTATTTTCAGGCCTGGCATAACTTTTGGCATGAGATTAAGAATATATCATATTTATTTGAGCCTTGGCATTCTTCTATCAAGACAATTCAAGGAAAATTTGGCTCCAGTGTTGCTTCTTATTTCATATTCTTGAGATGGCTCTTATACATTAATGTATGGAACTTTTGCACTACATTTTGCTTTGTTCTGATTCCTCAGATACTTTCTGAAACATTAGCAAATGATGACGTTCCGAAAAATGTAACTTCCACATCGTTTTCGGGCTTTGATTTACTGACAGGTTCTGTAAGTATTTTTTCTTTGAAATTCATTGAGCTTGAAGTGTTCTGTGTCATTTTTATTTTATTGGTTTATAAAAACTAGGTATAGGGTGTACAAATAAGTTTCTGCTGTTTAAAAAAAATGCCTCCACCAGAAGGTTATGTTGAAATTGCCAGATGTAAAACATAATATTGTAAGTTTAGATATCTGGTAACAACACAATCTTGAAGTATTAGTGACTCCGTATCAGCATCAGATAATTTTCTTCATGTGAAAATGTCAAGTTTTGTGCCGAATAAGCGTCATTTGTGAAAACTTTGATTTACTTCTTTAATTTAAAAAAATCTGCATAGATTGCTTATAGAAACATATGGTAAGACTGCTTTAAGTGAGAAAAGTTGTTGTGAGTGGCTTAAAAAGTTTACAAATGGTGAGTTTGACGTAGAAGATAAAAAACATAGTGGATGGGCGAAAGTGTACAAAGACATGGAATTGGAAGCATTATTGAAGGAAGATTTGTTCTAAATGCAAGAACTTGCACTTACATTAGAAGTTACTCAACAAGCAATTTTTTTTTTTTAGAAATCGGGAATCATTCAAAACAAGGAAATTGGGTTCCATACGAACTGAAGCTGAGAGACGTTGAATGCCGATTTTGCATGTGTGAAATTCTGCTTGCTAGGCATAAAAGAATGTTTTTTTTTTTTTTTTTTGCATTGTGCAGTAACTGGCGATGAAAAATGGATCCACTACGATAACCCAAAGAAGAGAAAATCATGGGGACCACCTGGCCATGCTTCAAAATTGACAGCCAAACCGAACGTTCATGGAAAAAAAATTCATGCAGTGTATTTGGTGGGATCAGCTTGGTGTCATATATTACGAGTTGTTTAAACCAAGCAAAATCATTACTGGAGTTTTCTACCAAACACAATTAATGAGATTGAGCAGAGCACTTAAGGAAAAACTACTCTAGACATGATAAAATTATTCTACATGCTCTCTCGCATATTGAGGCGCCGGTCAATACCTATTTGGAAACACTTGATTTGGAAGTTCCCCCTCTCTCCGTATTCACCAGACATTGCCCATTCTGATAATCTCTTTTTCCGGTTGATGGCTCATGGTCTGTTTAAGCATCGCTTTTCATCATTTGAAGATACTAAAAATTGGGTTGATTCGTGGATAGCCTCGAAAAAAAAAGAGTTCTTCCGACGTGATATCTGAATGCTGCCAGAAAGATGGGAAAAAGTAGTGGCTAGTGATGGACAATACTTTGAATAAAACATAATGTACCGTTCTTTCCCAATAAATTCCTAATTTATGATAGAAAACAGCAGAAACTTATTTGTTCACCCTATAGATTCTTCTTTAAAGTTACCAAACTACATTTGGTAACCCTACAGAACCCAACTGAATTCTGCTACTATTTTACTCTGTCTGATACTTTATTAAAATTCTTAATAAATGATTCAGAAATTTTTAAGTGCGTTACAATTTTATGGTTTGATGGAAAAAAAAACCTTTTATAACATCTGTAATAAAACAAAAATTGTCAAATTTGGACTCAGTGTCATTTGGCTCTGAGGTACAGAATTGTTAATTTGTTTTTAAATAACTAATTCTGCAACTGTACTGCTACTTTACACAGATAATACTTTTTAACAAAACTCTTTATAAGTCTATTTCATGTAAAAAATTGCATATCTTTCCACTGTGTTGTTGCAACGGAGGGTTATTAATTTGAATTCAAATATGACGCTTATTTACAAGCCGAAACATAAGCACGAGCTAGAGCTGGACAAACTCTTGTGCAGTTTATAAACAACTTTCCTCTTCCTTTCTATCAAAACTTTTAAGTTTAGCCAATTACTATCTCCAGTTGAATGGGGGTGGGAATTTCCTGTGGTAACTCAAATAGTCAACTTGTCATTATTCTTTTCCCCCCTGGTTGGCGTTTAACATTACTCATGTAAGAGTCAAAATCTCTTCCTCCCACCCTACATAAAAAGGGATCGGGTATCAAGGGTCCTATATAACAGGAAGAATATTTATTGATAATTCGAACCCAGGATACTTTTAACAGAAAGGGATGTGTTTTAAAGCGCTGTGAAGACGTCTTCAAGGTCAAGGGGGTGGAGGTTTGAATACTTATATAGTCATCCAATATCCGTTTGAATGGGAAGGGAGAAGACTATAAAAAGAACCTTGATCCAAAAATAAGATTTTTTTTGTGCTTTTTTCAGAAATTAGGTGAAGGTCAAAATATATTTGTTGCGTGAACTTATTGAAAAAAATGTTGATTTTTTTTTTGTGTGTGTAAATTGTTAATAAAAAAAGTAGACTTAACCAGAGGGAGGGACGTGCCCCCTGGCTGGATCCGCCATTGGTTCAGTAGCAATATTTTTACTTTTAGCCACTTGATATTCAGGTTTTTTTTATTTTCATTTTCACTGTTTTTATGTACAGGCTCTTTCATTCAAGTATAACTGCACTAATATATTGCTTGTTACTGTCAATAGCATAAATGCAAAAATTAGTCTTCTGTAATAGTATATAAAACAGGATACAGATTTACAAATCATCAACTATTATTTAAAAACAAGAAACACATTATGAGATTTTCTCATAATTGATATCTTTTAAGTTGCTTTGTTCTTTGTTTTTTCCTTCTAAATTTAGTTATTTTTATTTTTAGGGTTGGTTATCAGATTCCTTGTTATATCTAGGGCATTATTCAAATAAAATACTTGAAGTTGTTCCTTATCTTCCATATAATATGCCTTTGGCATATTTACTTACAATCGGTGTAAACTCCCTCATAAATCTCTTTGCTGTAAGCTCCAGGTAAATTGCATATGCCATTGTTTCTTTGTTGAGTATAATCTGTGATTCTAGATTTTTGTGAGAATTTTTAGTTCTTTACAGCATCACTGCTTCATATCGAAAAAATTATGTGGATACGGCTGGAGAAATTAAAAATGTCTTTTGTAACAAAATATTTTCTGCATGGGATTATGCAATTGAAACTGAAAATGCTGCTGAGTTACAAAGGCAAGCCTTCTGTAATGAAATCAAGGTAATTAGTATTTTGCTAATAACAATAAAGTAATATTTTAATTTGGTTAAAAAGATTCTTTTATTAATTAACAATTGCAACAAATGATATCACAAAAGCAGTATAACTCTTACTTTTATTCAGCTAAATATTAACTAAATTGTTATTGCCTATCACATGAATTTGCTGCCTTTTGTGTCTTTCAGTGATGTTTTGTACAGTATGATATAATTATTAAAATATTTTTGGGGTATTTCCTGAATATTCTGCGTTTTGTTTTTGTCATATATAATATTTACATGTAAATATATTTTAGGAAATGTTATACAGGAGATTAAAAGCCCAACAAAGAAGAACTTTCAAAGAAAAAGTTGTCCAAAGATCTTTATACATTTTGATCAGCCTATTTTCTTTAGCAGCAATTGCAGTTGTGGGATATGTTACTTTCAAATTGCTTGATAAAAAAGCATGGAAGGTAACTATTTCTAAAGCATATATTAGGTTACATTGAATTATAGTAAATATTAGATGTCAATATTTACTTATAATTTTCCCAATAAGGGAAAAAAAATAGTTTATTAAAGGTGTTATGATTAATTACTATCAATAGATCTTTATTTGAGCTTTATTGGATGTATACAGTTTTGTCATGGTAATTGTTAGTATTGCCTAAAACCTCTAAAATTCCCCCATATTCCTCTGGATGAAAAAAGTGAATTTAATTAAATTTGCATGTTTGTGAAAATTGTATAATTGTTTAATTATATAACTGTTATTTTGCTAAAAAGTTGTTTGAAGTTAAATTTTTTGAAAATTGGTGGCTTTTTGCCGGCATTGAAACAAGCTTTGGAAAGACTATGTCTATTTTAGGTGACTATGTCAGCTTTAAAAGAAATATCCCTAAGTGTTTTTAAATTATCTCTAAAATTTTAAGTGTTATTCATAAAATTTTGTTGATTATCCTTAAAATTTTAAACACGAAATGATTTTTGAAAGTATGTATGTCCTTAACTTTTTCTTGGGTATTTACTCTTTAAATCAAATTCATATCGTTATCATGGTAAGGTTAAGATAACTTCAATTAATTCTAGTAGTAGTATATCTTCTAATATTTTTAACCAAGCAAATCTTGGCTTTGTACAATTTGTATTTGGTTGAAGTGAATTATGCAGTTGCATCATCCAATATTTCAATCTTATAAATATTGCATGCATGGTGCATCATAACATTTGTTTTCAAGCCTATCAAAAAATAACCATTATATGTAATTTTTTTAAGGTTGATATTAGAATCTTGGATGATATGACATTGGCTCTAACTGTCACTTGTATATCAAGTTTGTCTTATTTCCTGCTCAAGTATGCATCCAAACTGGAATTATATATTTCAAAAAGAATAAATATGTATTTCATCATGATCAGGTAAATATCTTGTTAGTGCAAAGAACTTTTGTAAAGTATTAATATCTTTAAATATTTATTTAACTAAATTCACTTACAGAGGTTAACTTCGAAAATGATAGTATAATTTTTAATTTAAATGAATAAATTGTGTATAGGAACCTGAAAACCATTTTAAGTTATTATAGATTTAACATTAAAAATTTTTTCCAATTAAATAATACCATTTTCCTCTTCCGATGTATGGGTAATGTATCTATGTATGCATGTATGTGTGTGTGTTTATAAGTATATATGTGTGTATATATAATAAAAAACAATAAGAAGTTATTTCTGGAATATGAAACATCATTAGGGGAATAGTTCATATTCTTTATGTTTACAAAACTAAAGCATTTGTTAAAATTTAAGCATGCAAGTACTCCATCCACTAATAGTCAGGAAGAAAAAAAAAATATTAAAAATAAATAAAACAATCAAAAATGCAAAACTTACAAACAAAATTCAAGAGAAAGAGTTGATGTGGTGACATGATGCTTTGTATTAGTGTTGGGGTTCAAAAAAGCAATGTTGCCTTATGAAATCGGAATGTTTGTGTGGAAGAAAATAAGAGGGACAGGATATGATGTCGTATATAGCCAAAGTGTTTTAAAACCCATAGCTAAGATTGAATACCTTTGAAGATTATGTTCAATAAATTGATAATTGATTGTTCTATAATTGATACAATGATGCTCAATAAATTGAGTAGGGTCGTTATTACCTAAAAGTGTTTAAATTAAGCAATACCTCTTTCTTACATGGTTATAGTTATTTTCCTTATTACCATGTTATGTTTATCCTTACGAATATTGATACTTGTAGTTAATTTTACACTCGCATAGATATAGCAGAAATAGAAGGAAAAAAAAATCTGATGAAAAAATCAAAACTATTCAACATAAATAGTCAGCAATGACATCACAGTCTCACATTTATATTCTTACACCCACCCACTCCTCTATATTTTAACTGCACCCTTTGCCGAATTATATGTTTCACTTCACATTCTATAAGGTTCAGTAAACTTAAATGCTTTTTTCTCCCATTACTATTGTTGATCATGAGGCACGTTATCTGTTTCTCTTTTTTAAGTGTTTATATTACTATTTTGTCTTACAGTTTTCTTAAACATATTTTTCATTTTTATTTCTTGAGTTCCTCTGCATCTGGGGACCTTTGGGGCATAATAAGATTTATTTTTAGTTATTGTCTTTTTCTACATAGAGAAAGTGCTTCCTTTAATAATATAGTTTTGACCTTGTTCCTGATGAAGTGGTTTGCTCCATTATCTCTGGTTTTTCATTCTTGTTGTTGTTTTTTCTTCATTTTTTTTTTTTTTTTGTATTGCAACACACACTTACACACATAGCCCGTCTCAAAACTATAGACACAAGTAATAAATTGCAATTGTAAAAATAACAGTAAATTCAACAATGAAAGACAATCTATATTTTAGCATTTTTTATTTATATAAGTTCTATTGCAAAAACATTACCAAAAAAAAAATTTAGAAATTACAATATTTATATTGGAAAAAGTTGAAATTTCAGTGTCTCATAGCTATAGACACTTACACAGTTTTGACATTTTATATATGTACAGTAATTAACAAAATATTAATTAATATTCATTTTTACATTTCTTCTTAGGCATGACTTGATATACATGATCTTGCATGAAACAAATTGATTTGTGTCTGAATTCTTGTAGTTTACCATGTTTTCTCTATCGCAGCTCTTAAGTCATTTTTAGGGAAATAATGTGTTCAATTTTTTTAGACATTCCAATTAACATGCCCCACATCCCATGTAACTTCTCCTCCATGTAAGCTCAGAAATGGCATTAAATTTGAATTGAGTATTTGTTGGTCGTCCCCAGTCCTTATTCTTCTACTTGAAAATTCCAATGATGTTTGAACATTAAATCTAAAACTTACCGAGACCAACACTGATCCTCCACCTTTTGCCTTGCTGACAATCTCTTTGGTTTCTATCTTAAGTCATGGAAATAACATGCATATCCATCAGGCCTATCTAACTTCCATTTTTTTGTCATTGAAAATAACTGATAGCTATTTTTCACTATAAGACATAAGGCCTTTGACCCATTTTAAAGTTCTATTTTATGTTTTTCTTTTCAAAATGGTTTTCATGCCATTTTTTTACGGAAAATATTGCCATGAGTTTTAATTTTTTCTGTTTACAGTATATTTTGAAACTGCAGCAGTTTAGGTAATTTGTTTCAAAGACATACTTTTGATTGAAACCCTTTTTAATGTACTTCGATTTTCTCTACTATAAGCCTTTCTTGTTGTCATTAGTAGATTTTTTACCCCTTGCATTTAGTCATAGATGATAAAACTCTATAAATACTGACTACGAAACTTTGCACAATCTTTTAAATTACTTTAGATTACTTTTCATTTGATTTTAATGTTAACATTTGTATTAGTTCATGTTTGGAAATGTCTTTGGCTCTTGACATTGTAACTACGAATTTAAAAATAACTAAGAGATAAGAAAAATAATATAAAGGCAGATGATGTTAAGTCAGAAAAATGTTGCCAGATAATGACATAAATAGCTATTAAAATTTCCTGGAGTAAGTAATTAATATTTTAAAAGAATGTGAATACCAGTACCTATAGTTATGAGTCATTAAAATTTAAATTTTTTCAATTTAAATATTGTAATTTTTTGCAGTAGCACTTATATAAATGTAAAATGCTAAAATACATATAGTCTATCATTGCTGAATTTATTATGCTACTTTTACAGTTGCAATTTCTTTTCTGTGTCGATAGTTTTGACTAAATAAGCTTTTTTTTTAACAGTACTTTTAACTCTACTAACTGTTATACGTGTCTTACTATATTGCTTATTTCATTAACTATTTTGAAATATGATAAACAGCTACAAAACTAGTGAATTATTTTAGAAAGGATAAAAATATAACGTTCTGATGTTTACAGGCTTATGTTGGCTAATTTCTAATAAAAAGTAAAAAATACATTAGATTTCTTTCTGTAGCCAAAGGGATAAATAGGTTTTTTTTTTTTTTGTACTAGATATTTAGATGGAGATATTCTACCAAATATTATTGCCAAAGCTGCCTCCTAATATGATGTATGAAAAGTTAAATTACTCCAAAAGAAAAACTTGTGTAAAAAAATGGATTCGTGATTATTTTAGAAATTAAAACACGGCTAAGAAACCTTTCATTCATACATCTCATTCAAATTCATTAAAATAAATTAAGTATTGCAAAAATGTTTTGCTTTTTATTGTATTAAAGCTACATTTATTGTAGTTGATGAATTTTATTTGTATAAGATATTTTGCATTCTTTCAAATTATAGTGAATGACATGATTTTGTAGAAATTCAACTTAAATGAATTTATAAAAAAATATCTTTTTATCTTTTTTAAATCTTCTTTCAGAGTTATTGTGATGCGGATTGTAATGCTTGGTATTATAATATATTTTTGGATGGCTATTTACAAACCACCTCGTGATATGAAAGTTGTAAGTTTTTTAATCATGTCTTTATATCTGAGTTAATTGAAAGACTGAGAATACACACAGGCCCTGTCAATATTTTTTTGTTTTTCAAGGTTTGGATATTTAAGCATGCAACTTAATGAGTTTTATCATAATATAAATAGAAAATTAACTATAAAATTCATATTTTCCCTGTCTATCAGAAGAAATGCAATCAAGTTACTTGCATTGATTTATGGTTTAGTCAAAGTTTTAAGTTATTTTTCGAAACAAAAGGGTGATTAGTCTGTTGGTAGTTTCAGCTCTTAAATTTAAACTTTGTATGTGTCTTTTATTATCTACATTTATTAATTAAATCTAAATCAAAATTAAAAACTAATTTATTGTGCTTTTATTCAAGTTCTTTAAATTTTCTAAGTGTTGGTATGTATTTAAATGATGAAAAAAGTTTATTATTGAGGCAAGTTTTTTTTTTTTAAATATCATTAGTTGTGAGTGTTTACTACAGGGTTCCCAGTCATTAAAAGTGCTTAATATTTTTTAACTTGTTTTCACAGCCTTGAAAGTACTTGAAAATGCTTAGAGATCCTTAAAAGTCCTTAATTTTTGTGGATGTTGTGTGCCCAACTGCAAATTTTATAAAAATACCATACCTGCCAACTTGTACGAATCATCCGTACAATGTACGGAATTTTACTATTTTGTACGGGTGTACGAACAGCTAAAAAAATCGTACGGATTTCACGGTACTTTTCGTTTTTTTTTTTTTTTTTTTTTTTTTTTTTAAATATTTTTTTAAGTCACCTACAAAACCGAAACGATTTTCCAAAGCTGCCTCGTCAGTCAAAATATTTATTCACACTCCAAGATTTATGTTCAGCACTAAAGCGCGTTGGCGAGGATGCATTGTTTTCTTTTCTGTTGCCGATTAGATTTGGCAAACCAAACCACTGCTTCGATTTTCCGCCTCTACATGTTAATAAAGAAGCAGAAAACCGAAAGTGCTTTAGTTTTTTAATTCTACCTTCTTTTGGACTGGACTCCAAAACGTAAATAATAGTACTGGACTTGCGCGTAAATAATAGCACTAAACCACGGCGCCGGGGATGCACTGTTTTCATTTGTGTTGCCAACGGGACCTGGTGAACCAAACAACTATTGCTTTGCCTCAGACTTAAGAGATTAACAAAGAATCTGAAAACCAAAAATGCTTTAGATTTTGGTTCTTCCTTCTGTTTGGACCGTACAATAATGTTGCGCGTATATAATAAAAGCACTTAAGCGCGGCACCGGAAATTCATTGTTTTCATCTGTGTTGCCGACGGGATTTGGCGAACCAAGCAACTGTTTCGTTGTCTCGAACTTTAGAGATTAATAAAGTAGAAAACTGAAAGTGCTTTAGTTTTTTTTTTATTCTTTCTTCTTTTGGACCGTACTCCAACGCTGCGCACTAAATCGCGCCCCCCGCCGTTTTCAATTGTTTTGGCGGCACTCTCCGAACGACTGTTTCGTTTTCTCGGACTTTAGAGATTAAAGCACTTTCGGTTTTCAGCTTCTTTGTTAGTCTTAATTATTTATTTTAAAATATCCAAGTTAAACAATCCTGGTGTAAGATTCCAGAAAATATTAAGTTTTTTTGGAGTTTACTTCAAACCAAGCGTTTTACTTCTAATCATCAGAAATTCAAACAAAGAAACAAATTTTGCATTCTGCTCTATCTATGCATCTGATATTAAGATTTCTCATGGAGGATTTACTGATGTCGAAGTTCATATCAATTCTAAAAAGCACAGTGACAACATCAAATGTAATAATAAGAATTCGAAAGCCTGCATAATTGATATTTGTGCGTGTGATTAAACTCTTTGAATACCACCAACTGATTGTATGTTTCACTAGAGTTTTTGTGTCATAAAGCATATTTTATTTAGGTGTAATGTAGACTAAATCTTAAACATCATCAGAGATTTCATCTTAAAGTTTAAATTTCATTTATTTTTAAATCCAAGTTATTTTTTTATTTTATAATTTCCATTTTGTGCTAAAATGTAACAATTTGTTATATTTGAGAGCAATTTAATATTAAGCAATTTTTTTTTTTTTTTTTTTTTTTTTTGCATTTGTAATAGAATTACTATTATTTATATATTACATTTATAAATATTGTCGCTATTTGACTTTCCATGAGTCATAGGAATGCAAATATTTGTTCCGTAAAAATTGTACTAATTTGAAAATGCCAATGTTGGCAGGTATGAAATACAACTCAGACTTGCTATCCCCATGTGACCGCTGCTTATCAGCACAGTATCGGAATTCTCTGACATATTTGTATTATATATGCGCCAACTTGTAACTTTTTTGGTAGAATATACTTTATTAAATTTTTTTATATAGACATGATGCCTTAAAACAACTTTTCAAAGGTCCTTAAAAACATTATTTAGGTTATTGATATGTCATTGATTATCATTCTGTGATTTGAGTGGGAACCCTGTACTAAATAAAAAGATATTAAAACAGGACAATATGAATAGATATACTCTAATGTAAATTAGACTTTTGCTTTTTTATTTATTTGAATATTGATTTATGTATGATGTGCCTATTTTCCTATACATCCATTAATTTTTTTTCAGTGTTATGAAACAGAACTTGGCAAGGAAATTTATCGTTTAATACTTGTTAACTTTCTTTTTTCTCTAATTATCTTTACACTGATTGGAGGTGGAATAAGAAAGTTAATAAGCCAGTATTATTTTTCCTTCCGACAGTCTCATTTTGATGTTGCTTATAATACCCTTGACTTAATTTACTATCAAACTCTTGCATGGTAAGTTCTCCATTTTTTTCATTCTGCTTATTTGAAATTTATTTATTGTATGTCATAATATAGTTTCATTGTAATTACTACTTGTAATTTTAGGTCTTTTTTTAAGGTCTGCAATAATTTTCTTCTCTTGTTTTCATTTGCCCTAAAATTCTTAATATTCCTTAAATTTGTGTTTCTCCCCAAAATTCCTAAAATTGTACTAAAAAAAATATTAAAAATCTATAAAATTCTTCGATTTTCGTCCAAATCCCCCCCCCCCCCCCTCACAGATAATTCTCCAGAGGAGAAAATCTTTTCCAAGATTTTAATTATCAATTATTCAATTCTTTGAACATTGACAGTTTTTGCCGGTATTGAAACATGCTTTGAAAAGAATGTCTTTGTTATGAGCATATGCCAGCTTTTAAAGAAACATCTATCTTTTTTTTTAATTATCTCTAAAATTTTTAGAATAATGCCTAAATTTTGTGGAATTACCGCAAAAAATTTTAGGAATTATCCCTAAAATTTTCTGAAATTTTTGGAATCATCCCTAAAATAAATTCCTACCTAATTTTTTTAGAAAACTCGCTGCCAATGTGTTTTATAAACATTTTCATAAGTGAAAGAATATTTTAATTTCACATTTATTGAATTGTAAAGTTGAAGCTATATAAAAGTTATCTTTATTAGTTTTTTTTTTTTTTAATTTTACATAAATCCTTAATTTCAGAGTATCATATTTTTACTATTAATGAGTTCTCCTTTGTGAACTTTTATGCAAATAAAAGTTTGAAAATTTTTTAGCTCAAAACGTAAGCCAGTATTTTTGGAAAAATAAATAAATAGATAAATAAATAACTGTTCAATGTATCAATGCTTCAAAGTAAACCAGACCCAAGAATTTTTCCCAAAGTATAAAGGTTGACTTGGTTATTTGAAGCGTCTCAAGTTTTCATAGTTATTGTACCCCATACTAATCTATAGTTCAATTTATTTATTTCCATTAAAGGTCAGAAGTTTCATATTTAACTGACTCTTATATTGCCATCCTAAGCAGAAATGTGGTAACTCTACCTGAGATGATTTGTCAGAAAATTAAATTTTGTTTCTTTTTTGTCGTCAACAATTTAAAATACAATAATGTTTAAACTTTATATGTTATTAGGGGGTATTTTTGATGCTCTACAACATGGATGCATAAAATTATATGATTCTTTGAAATTTTAGTCTGAATTGACGGTTACTGCATTTCAGCCTAGTATTTTCTGATTGGTGGTAAGCAAAATTGCAGTAACTCCATCAATCAGCTATTGAAGATACATTTTACGACCCAGAGGTGGTGTACACTAACTTATCTTATATCATTGCATTACGACGTAAAGATATGCAACAAATGAATTTTTAATGTCCCATCAAAAAATAATTTTATTTGAAAAATTCTCGGTGGTATTTATAAAAAGTGAAAAATATCCTTGTATTACTTACAACTCTAAACGATCATTATCAAAAGTCTGTTGTAATTGTTTATTTGTATTTATAACAATTGTATAATAATTTCTGTATAGCAATAAAAGATTTCAATAAAAAGACTCACTTGACTTTCTGCAGTCAAATCACTTTCATTTATCCCTTTATAAACTTAACTTCTAATAACCATCTTCGGTCAATTCACAAAGGATATCTTTGAGGATTGCTTTATAGAACTATAATAATAAAGTTCCATAAAAGAAGAATTCTACATTTTAAACATCAAACGACTTTTACAATGATTGTCAATTGTATAAGAAATAAAAAGTCATATTTTCATACCATTCAGTTTATGGTGACAAAAGCAAACAATGATAAATAAACTGCTTTTAACATAATAAATTGAAACTTATGAAATGGATCTCACAATATCTAAGTTCTATGTGTGTGTGGGTCGCTGCCAGTCCAATCTTAAACATGCCCCGAATACATATATCATACTTCTCTAAAGTTTCTACGCATCTTACGATCATAAAGTTTTCACCAATTCCCCAAATCAGTGGAGTTAATGTGTTTCAGCTTAGTATTTATCTTTGCTACATTCTTTCTTAGTAGACCTTGTCTTATTGTGGAGTTGCTGCAGTACTGACTACCGAGTTCAATAGGAAAGGGGCTAAAAACCAATCGTGTTTATGTACACATATACGTATGATTTTAGAGGTGTCAAAAATCACAATAACTCAAAATCGACAAAAAGTGGGGTTACTACATTTCTGCTTAGGACGGCAGTATTCCCTTTCAGAGAACTTTTAATCAAATTTATTCAGAATTTTACTTATGTTTCACTTGAATTCTGAACCTACATATGGATGGTTTTGTTCAAATAGCAGGCAAACAACAAAATGTTCGAAATTAAGCTTATTGTTAGATTCAACTTGTTAATATCTAATTATCTGTAGTTATATTACTCAAATATTTATAATTTCTTGAGTTATTCAAAGTATAGTTAAATGACTACACTAGGAAAAACCTTCAGAAGCATTATTTCAGAAATCAGACAGTTATTGCTATTGCTTATCTAGTATTTGTCGCAGGCCATCGATATTTTAATAATTTTTTATGTATTGTAAAGCATTTTGTATTAGATGATGAGTATTTGTATTTGATGACAAGCATTTGTATTTGTTGATTTTAAATTGAATAGTTTTATGACACAACAAATATGATTTATTTACAAATGCATATTGCAATGTTTAAAAATTTCTTTGCAATGTTTCAAAAATCAGTTTTTAGATATTAATTGCAATTTTTATGCAGAATTTGTTTTGTAGAAAAATAACACAACTCAATTTAATTGTCAAATTTACTTTTGTTAACTCTTGAGCTAAATATTTTTCAATTTTTCAGGATGGCATTTTTCTGTGTTCCTATGGGTTCTTTTATGATAATTGTCATATTGATTATGTTATTTTATATTAAAAAGAACTCAATGTCTACCGACTATAGGCCACCTAAAAGATCAATGTCTTTAAATGAAGCACAGACATTTTATTTAATATTAACCTTCATTATGTTCTTCTTTGCTGCTATTACTGTTGGATATTCTATGTTTGGGTATGTATTTAATTTAACTACTGTTTATTTATGAATCAAAATTATAATCTCGTCTCATGGACACATCAGTGGCCTTTGTATCAGTGGGCATAAATGTACATTTGACTTAGTTAAAATAGTTATTTTTCCGTTTAACTGTGATACCAACTAATATGATATAAAACAATCATTAATCATTATCTTTCAATTTTAATCCATTAACGAGTAGAAAAAGAGCTATTACAGTTAAGCCTTGTTAACGTGAAATTGCTTAACATGAAATCCCGTTTAATGCAGTGGAAAAAAAGTTATTTGTACCAGAAACTTAACGTTAATTTATTCGTTTAACACAAATTCGGTTAGCGCAAACAATTTCAGCGGCTCCATCGACTTCACGTTAATGGAGTTTGACTGTATGTTCAGTGTATTGGCCTTAGAGCACTGTCCATATATATATTTACATATGTTCATGCAGTATACAAATACAAATTTCTTTTAAAAATTTCATGCTTAAACTAATTAAAAAATTACTTAATACATACACATAAGAGTACAGATTTTCTTTTACAAGGATACATTATTATATGCTAAAAAAGTTATCTTACATGCACATTTTTAGTTTAACTTTCTATGAAAAACAACAAGAAATTTTTTTATGACTGGAAATACAAGACTGGTTCAGCAATACTTCAATGCTTATCAAGAATTTGCAAGTAGTTTTCTGTTTCTGTTAGCCCATAGTAACACAGTTCTCTCACTAATGTTTGTTGAAGATAAATTATGATGTTAATGAGGCAATGTTGTACACTTTTCGGGTCAAATGATTTTTGTCTGTCTGCAGTTATCACATTCTATAGTTGTATTTTCCAGTCCACACTGATGTAAAGAAATATTTGCTAGGATTTTTGTAACTGCAGCAATTGTCTACCGCTCCAATTGTAGCATAGAAACACCCATAGTTGTCCTTAACCTCTGAAAGGACTCCTTTACACTTATTTCTCATCACTCATGCTCTCTTTTGCCACATTAAAAATGGCTTTATTATTTGTATCTTGGTGTTTTCACTACAAATACATGTATAGAAGTATCCAAAGTTGCCTACTGTTTTAAATAAGTTAGGACTGATGTAACAGATGATATACATAGATGGTATTTTTTTTTTTGTACAGCTTTACTGTACTTCATTCTACATTTATGTTAGGATATTGGCTTCATTCAAGTGTAACATATGAAATTCTGTAGTATTTTAGTTCCTGTAACTATCTTGGGATGAACGATTTTTATCTGTAAAAATGAATGTGTATCAAAAATGTTTAATGCTAGGATAGTAATTGAGACAATATGTATATTATGATTCAAAATTACTTTTTCATAACAGCTTGCAGGATTTTTTAATGGAAAAAAATAATGAAATGGTACTACTTTTTACATGTTCAAAAGAAGTAAACTAAATTTAGGTAATAGAGAATTGTTTGAAAAGGCATAATGTTTCATACCAGTTTACTTATATTATTTTAGTATTTAGCAAAATAAAAAAGTTAAACATTTTTTAAACATTTAATTAGATTATGTAATTACTATTTAGAAAAGTAACTGTTTTTCTACATAGTTTTAAAAATGTGCTTATAGTTTTTGTTATTTTACTGGAAATTTGTAGGATATTTTTATAAGTAAGGAATGAATTTTATAGACTAAATTTGGAGTTGAAGCAAATCTTAAAATTTTATTTTTATATTTTGACTTTAGAACTGAACCATCTGAGTGTGGACCATTCCAAGATTATAAAAAAACTGGGGATGTTATTAGAAGCATATTTTTGGGGAAAAGCAGAAATTTCTTCACAGCTGCTATTAGTTATATAACTTCACCTGGAGTATTATTTGCCATTTTTTGTGCTTTAGGGTAAATATATTTTGATATTAAGTAGTAATTTATTAAATTATATTTTTTAGTTATGATTTATACAGTATTTCTCCTAAAAAGAAGCTGAAATGTTCTTTACAAAATATTTTTTGTTTTATTTTAAAGATGAGTAGACACAGTATAGCCTCAATGTTGACAGCTAAGAACTTCCAGAGTTTTCTATTGAAATAAAAAAAAAATATGGAAGTTTTTTTTTTTTTTTTTTTTTTTTTTTTTTTTTTTTTTTTTTTTAAATGACCTCCAGCATTCCTCTCTTAACTTGCTAATTACTCACAACAGGCCAGATCTTGCTTTTTTTTTTTTTGTTGTTGTTCTGGGACAGCATAGCTTTGACGTAGTTCTTCAGGGTGTCCACAGATCGGGAAAACCGGGAATATCGGGAAAAGTCAGGGAATTCGGCATTTCGGGAAAAATCAGGGAATTATCAGGGATTTTGTCAAAAAGTTTAAAGGAATTTTCCGAAATTAAAATGAAACTTTTAATTTTGACAGTTAAAGATACACTGTTACCAAAAATACAAAAATCAATTTGAAAAAAAATTAGAAAGTTAAAAAAAAAAAAAAAAAAAAAAAAACACGTCGAAAATTCGGACCGCAAGACCGACCACGTAACTTTTCGCAATAAAATTTCCTGACAATCACTGAACCTGCTTGCTTTCAGATTTGCCTCAAATCGCCGATGGAATGACTACATTTCTTCCTCATTTTTCTCTTATATTATAGTAGTCTATCGGCATTATTTACGTTGATATTTGATGGTCATTTTTCTGAACGTTACGATTGTAAAATGACCGATATTTTCGTGATTATAGAGGGCAAGATACACGTTCTTGCATGCTGCTCATTTTCGTGATGTGTCCCTGACGCTATTTCAGAGATTGCACCTGTCAGCCATGGTACAGTTCTGCTTTTTTAGATTTCAGCATTTTTTTTTTTTTTTTTTTGAAATTTCCATCATTCCTGAGACGGATTCAAAACTGCATTACAATTTCATTGGGTTTACTTGCTTGTCTGACAATCAAGGAACCTACATACTTTCAGATTTCCCCAAACTTGTAATGTAATGATCATTTTTCTTGCTGATTGCCAGCATCTATCGCTGTTATTTATGATGGTGTGTGGTGGTTAGTTTCGCCGAACGTTACTCTGATGTTAAGCTTGTTATTGCCGAGATTTTCTCTGCTGAGAAGGGAGCTTTCACCGAGATTAACATTCTTGTGATGTTCATTTTAGTCCCTATTAATCACTATTCTAAGGTTTGCGCCTCAATAGTTGTCTATATCGCCGAGATTTACGCTTGTGATTGTCAATTTCGTAGATTGTGACGTCGATACAATCGCGTCTATTTCAGCGATTTCCATCGATATATTGGATGCTAGCGTTGATATTTACGTTGGTGTGATGGTCATTTTTGCCTATTGTTGCCTTAATGCAGGGATGTGATTGCTTCTGCCGATCTTTCCGCTTTCGTGAATTTTTCTTATTTTTCCACCTATCAAAGTTTTCCTCCCACAGCCGACCAAACGGTATAGTGGTTAGCGTGCTAGCTTCTAGACCGGGAGGTTGCGGGTTCGAGTCCCGCGTATGGCATGGGTGTTTGTAAATGTATGTTGGCTTGTCAAATGACGAATGTTTCGGCTCATTATAGCCCTCGTTTTGCTGACGGCGCCAGATAATCTGAAAACAACCAACTTTCCTCCCACACATTTCTCATTGATCCCGCGGTGATTAAAATTTCCTGACAATCATGGAACCTGCATGCGTTCAGTCTTCCCCAAACCACCGATGGAATTATTATCCCCTCCCACCTTATTTTTCTCTAATGTTAGACTCTATCGAAATTATTTACATTGGTATGTTATAGCCATTTTGCAGAACGTTACGCTGATGAAATGGCAGTTATTCCTGTAATTATGGCGAGCGTTATCGCCGTTATTACGTTGCTGTGTGATACTCATTTTCGTCGAGTCTTACTCGAAAATAATAATTGTTACTGATGTTATTGCAGAGGTTTGCATCTGTCGGACATAGTACAGTTCAACTAAAACGCGAATTTCGACTTTTTCTTTTAATTGAAATTTTGAATCATTACTGAGATCGATACAAATCTGCATTACAATTTTGTTGGATTTACAAGTCTGACAATCACGGAATCTCGGCAACAATCGGCATTTTGCCTGTACCGGTACGGGCATTTTTGCCGATTGTTGGTTTAATATAATTGCCGAGACTTGCGCCCGTACGGCGGCCGCTATCACCGATATTTACGTTGAAGTAGCTGTAATTTTCACTTAGATTTAAGCCGTTTTAACTGAAGTTATTGGTGAGATTCACGACGTCGTTTTGGTGTCATTCGCCTAGACTTCCACTGATGTGAAAGCCGCTATGTACGTTATTAGTGTGTATGTGAGGATCGTTTTCACCGTTTGGTTTGAATTAATGATGAATGATTAGAATTTTAATTTAATTTTGCACAAGAAATTAATCCAAATTGTCCCAGTTTTTTTTATGTTTCCTTATTTTAAATTGTCATTTTAACTGCTACTGAATGTAAAATTGTTTATTTTAACTTGAAAAACAATTTCACATTTTAACTATAGATGTAAGTAATAGTTTAAAGTTAAAGCAATTTTTTTTTATGTATAATTGTTTAAAATTAATTGTCTGGGGAAAATGTGTTTATTTTGTAAAAATTTTGCTTGGGTATTATACTTAAATAAGCGGCTACAGCTGATCTTAAACAAAAAAGAAAATTTCAAATAATGCATATAATGAAATTGAACAATTTGGACAACGAAATTATGCAAACTAAAAAGCCAATGAAAATAGTGTAACTCCCCCAATCCAACTACATTTGAAGAGAGGGGTGTTTTTTTTTTTTTTTTTTTTTTAAATACACAAATTGATATATAATTTATAAAATATAAAAATTTTACTTTACGAAAATATTTTAAAGCAATTATTGATTTTTAAAATTTGATTACAATTTCAAGTATTCAGAAAACAAAAATAGTTAATATAATATATAGAGTATTTGTTAAATGTGTGTGTTTGATCCATTTTGACATGATTTATGGTTTGTCTTTATTTTTAAAATTTTACTTAAGAAAACAGTTTATTAAATCTGAAATTTAATACTAGAGTCCTCTTTTCTTGAGATTAGATTGTAATGAAAAAAAAAGTGTGATTTTAAAGTATAATTGCACATGCACAGTGCAGGTACACTATACATACACTACATTAAATGAAGCAATTTGGTATTTGTGTCATAAATGTGTAAAGATAAACAGTACATGCATCGTAATTTTCTTTATGATGGTGAATTTGAATGTTGTTTTACTTGAAAGTTTATTATTTATATATATTTTGTCGATAACTTATAATCAGGGAAAATATTGGGTGTTACAGGGAATAATCAGGGAAATATCAGGGAATTTTAAAATAACTTTTCTGTGGACACCCTGTTCTTGTTTAAAAATAATAATATCCAAACTCCTACTATTGCCTTTGTCTTCCATTTACTTTCTGATTTGTCTTTTTTTTCTTCTTTTTTTTTTGCGATTTCTAAAGCTATTTTTAGGGGATTATCCCATTGCTTCTAAATAAAGGCAGATATAGCTCCATGTCAGTTGTGCTGTAACTTAGTTTTTAGAGGTATAGCAGAGGCGTAAAGCAAAGTTGTGACCCCTTTCCTCCATTTTTTAAATCCTTCCTTTTGTTCTGAAAGTTTTGGGTTGTTGAACAAATCTGCACATATTTTTTAGTCAATCTTCCCTATGACTGACGGTAATTCAGATGAAGGGGATGGAGGTAAGGGACCCAACACTTTATGAACTCCAACTACAAAACCATTTCAAATTTCCCATTCGCCATCTCTTGGATGTTAAGTGCTTTTTGGAAACTAATCATTTTTACTGTTTACAAACCAAATTTGATATTTATAGGCAAAAGAACAAAGCTGTGTACGAATTAAAAATGCAATAAAATTTGTCTGGGAGAAAAATAAAATGAGTAATTCTAAACTATTTAAACAATTTGCCTAAAATTAGCTTTCACTATTAATTTCCTGTTGTTTTTAGCCAAAAAATTGCTACCTACTTTATTATTATGCGTCATGGGTACAACTTCAGTTCTGTATAAAAATATAGTTTTATTTAATTAAAATTAACAGGCATGAGTTTCTTCCGCCATGTGGCGGAATTCCGCTTTTTTAATTTTTTAGGAAAATAATAATTCCGCTTTTTCAAAGAAAATTCCGCTTTTCTAATTCTTGAAATTTTTTTTTTTTTTTTTTTTTTTTCCCACGACTTTTCTATTCCACAGAAAAAAACCTTTTCTCTAAGGCTGAATCGCGAAGCAGCTTCCCTTCCGCCCGATCAGAAAGAGCGGAAAACCTACGGCATTCCTGTTCCAAATACAAAAATCTACTGGAATGCATTTTTTTAGTTCTAGGTTGGCGCTTAAACTCGCATTTTAGACTTTTTCAACTGCTCCAAAATTTGATCCTTTTGTGTAATTTCCTTCATACTAATTCACGCTATTAACGTATACGAATAATGTGCTTACTTTCAAGTCTGACATCCACGGAATTATCGTTTGTAGTACGCCTAAACGTACGTTGGTATGTGAAGCTCGTGTTTGCTAATCGTTACGTTGATGTAATGTCCACTTTGCTGAGATTTGTGTGGCTATGACGTGCGTTATCGCTGGGATTTAAGTTGTTGAGGTTTTTCATTTTGGCGGAGGATTATGCCAATGCAACAACGCTATTGCTGAGAATTGTTCCCATATATTCGGCGCTAACACTGTTATTTACGTTTATTTGATAGTCATTTTTGCTGAGTGCTACCTTGTTGTATAATGAGTGTACCTTGTTGTTGCACCGATGTTACCGAAAGAATGTCGATATTACCGTGATGAATTGCGCTCTCGTTGATGGGCATTATTGATGATGTGCGAGGATATTTGTGCTGATATTGTGGACGCTATCGCTGATATGCACGTTGTTGTGATGTTCGTTTTTGCCGATCCTTAGATTTTACGCTGAGATTTAAGTTGTTGTGATTGTAATTTTCATCAAGAGTTAAGCCAATACATTAGCACTATTTGTGAGAGTTGCCCCGGTATATTTGGTTCTAACTTTGATATTTCTGTTGACGTGAGAGTAATTTTCGTCGAAAGCCATACTGTAGTAACATCCGATATTACCGAAATTTGCTCTAGTATTACCAAGAAAAGATCGATATTATCGAGATTTGTGCTGATATTGTGGACGCTATCGATGATATGCACGTTGTTGTGATGTTCGTTTTTGCCGATACCTAGATTTTTGCCGGTATTGTAAGCGATATTGCTTATAGTACTTTTGTTAGATTGATGGTCATTTTCGCCGAGGTTTACGCTAATACAATACCAGCTATTACCGAGATTTTCAACACCGAATTGTTGCCATTCATCTAGACTTCCGTTAATGCGATAGCCGCCATATTCGTGATTAGTGCCTGGTTAAGGTTAAATTTTGCCGTTTGATTCGAATCTATGCAGAATTACTGAAATTTTTATTTCATTTTGTATAAAAATTATATAAAAATATTCTGAAAATTAGTCCCAATTGTAATTTTTCTAAATTATCTGTTTTTAAAATTGTTATTTTAACTGCAATTGTTTATTGCTTTTTGTTTTATTGAGCAAGCTTAATGATATGAATAAAAATCTAGATTTTAAGATTTTTAATACTTGTAGCTTAAAAATTTAGAAAACTGGATTTAATTAAATTTGGCTTGTTTGTCAATATATTATAATTGCTTAAAGTAATCTGACTTGTTGAAATTTTGAAGTTTTTGCCAGTTTTCATCGCTTTTACAGGAATTTCGTGGTTTCCCCCCCCCCCCTCCCCGTTCCCCCCCCCCTCTAAATCCTCTTTGGAGCTATTGCTATACCATGCCTGATGACTGCACAAAGTGTATCCCTATATTAAGCCATTTTTGCTCAAGGATGGACATAGATGGTGCAGTGTTTATAAATGCACATGGAAACACACAATTTTTTTAAAAATATAACTTAAAATGTGTTTCACGCATAAAATTTTTGGATTTTTGTTTTCACCTTTTTGATTTTTAACCAAACTCATCCCTGAATTAAGATTATTAGGAATCGTGAGTGAAATTTTGAAGAAAGTTGCTTTTCTGGACACTGAATGAGTGTAATTGTTATACTAAATGTTTCATATAGTAGTGAGAGTTAGTAAAAATACTATAGTTGACGTCTTAATTTAACTCTGTTAAATTTAGTTCAGAAAATATTTTGAGGGAAAAATCAATGCGTACCTCGTGTATGCATTGAGATTCAAGTAAATGTAAAAAGTAATGTTTATTATATATAATATGTAACAACGTTGCTGTCGAAGTATTTTACAAGTTCATCATTCTACTTTAAATTAGCGCAATTTTATTTGCTGTTGAACAAAGTATAAAAATTGTTGTAAAATATGTTTAAAAAGAAGTCTAAAATTTTTAAAAAACTAAGTTGCACAATAAAGTTGCCATATAACTTTTTGTAGGAACGAACATATATCTTTTACTTATACTTTTCACACAGCCTAACGACACTTCAACAGATACGCAACATTTACCATAGAAATAGTCTTTCAGTAGCAAATAAACTTTAAAATGACAAAATTAAATGTTAAATGAAGATAATACACTTTGTGATATGGTTCAAAATCAGAATCAGTTAAATGACTTGGTAAATATAAATTATGGTTAAAAATTAACTATCTGTATGCACTGAAAATTAATTAAATGACAGATTGCCTCTTCATCATTTCTGTTGGACTCACAATTTTAGTCCATTACTTTTAAGATTAAAAATATTGAGACTATAATTATTCAATTTATCATATATGTCTAAGTATCGAGTGGTATATAAAAATATGACAGTAATATTTATTTATATCAAACTCCATTGGGACACTCATATCAGGTTTGCTGGGCGAGATTGGTTGACTGGTATCGGAGATATTATTCTATAAGATGACCTGCTATCCTATAACGATACTCATTTGCGTCTTGAATGGGAGAAAAAACTTGAATAACTTCCAACACATAGCCTAAACAGACACAAAAATATTACGATTGTCACCATCAGAGAAACGAGAGAGCTGCACTAAGGCTTGCTCGTTGCCGAAAAATCTTTTCCGACTCGGCATCGAGTCATGTCTTTTTTGAATAAATCAATGTAAAAAGAATCCAAACAGAACCAAAAATTGTCGTAGAAATGGGCTTTTTCAAGTAAGTAAACATGCAATTTTTTTACAAAACTGTGACTTGGAAGGATAATAGAGAGACTTGCCCCATACACCAAATTTTTTTAAATTACGGCAAACTTGACAGCAAAATTGTCTTTATTTTTGAGGACTATTGCTCACCACAAAAGCAATATTACTTGTAAACAAACCCAAGTTCACACAGCTAATGAAAAGTTTATGCTAAAGTTAAAAAAACATAGTTAAAAATTTATATTTATTGACTTCAAAACATCATACAATATCACCAAGTATGTAATTTGGTAATAAAATGTTGGTATGGCTATGGAAATACAAAAATTTAGTATTTCAATTCAAAATAACTGTTTAACAAGTATGAATTAATGTCATACTTCCAAGGTTTGGATTTCACTCAATTTTTTTTTTTTAAATCAGTAACAAATTGTCGAATCTAAAATTTACACTTTTATTTATTATAACTAATTTATACACTCTTGTATACTGTAAATTATACATCTTGTTTTCATGGAACATATTTTATGTTTTCTTTTCAGTTTGGTTGTTTATTATATGCGAGCCAAAGCAAAAGCTCACATCTCAGTTATAAAGAAAATCCGTGAACAACTTTTGCTGGTAGTATATTTTCTTTGACTAACTTTTGTTGACTTATTGTATTTGTGGTTTTACTATATTCAATTTAAGCTATTATCCAACCTTCAAACAGTTTTAAGCTTTTTTTTTTTTTTTTTTTTGTAAAAAAACTAAGTAGTATTTCATATTCTAAGTGGTAAAACATATTCACCCTACTTAAAATAGACTTCTAAAGTCTGATTTTTTTCGGAATGCTAATAAAGATCTGGCAATTTATATTTTGCAAATAATTTATTTTATAAATTAAAATGTGTTTCCTATATTACGCATAAGTATGGCGTAGTTGAAATTAAATAGTACATTATAGAAAATCTTTTTTTTCCAAACCCTCCAAATTTCTTGTTTTACTTAATGTTGAATTATAGTTTAGATGCTATTATTATACTTAAAAGATTCTTTTAGCTTGTGATTTATAAAAAATAAGTAAAAAAATACATTGGCTATTTGACATTAAGGTTTGTTTTAATATTCACTTAGGCAAGTAAAGATAAAGCATTTTTACTCAAATTGTTTGATGAAGCATTTTGTGCACAGCTTCAAAACAAATCTTCAAGTAACAACAATAGTAAAAGTAAAGGTAATATTGAAAATTTTTACATACTTTTATGTATAATTTTCCTTATCATTTGTATTTTATGCTTTATAAAATACTAGCTGTGTGGTGCCACTCTGTTAGGGACCTGTTGAAAGACATAGAAGTGTACAATTTAAAAAAAGTGGGATTTTTCTGACTGGTACCCTGCAAACGGATTAGTACCAAATTAAGTTAAAATATAAATAATTATAAAATTAAAATATAACTGAAAAAAAAAAAAAAAAATTGTTGCAAGAAACCGCATTTATTTGTAAAAAAAGTACCAAACAAAATTGCACTAAAGAAATGTCTCATAGTACATCTGAACCAAGAAAGTTTTGTATTCTTCAACCATTTTTTGTACTGAGTCGACCCATGCCTGGCCCCTTACCAATTTCTTAATCACAACCAAAATAAAACACTGTAGAAATAAAATCGTAAATGAAATACTACGTTTCTGACGTAAATTGTAAGATAGTCTGGTGTAAACAATAAAACATGTATGATAAAAAAAATTTATTCAAATCTAGATTAAATAATATTGAACTTGGATACACAGTACAAAAACACTATACAAAAAATAAAAACAATCAAAAGAAGGAATTTCGATATTCTGTTTAAAGAAAACGAATAAATATTTACCTGGAAATAAAAAAAAAACATTGAATGTCGTAATGATTTGAATGTTTTCAGTGAATTTCAATAATTTGTTTACATTCAGATGATTAGCATTAGGCTAAAACCCTGCATGTGCAGAACGTCGATTTACTGTAAATATATGGAAAATTATAATGATATTTGAACTGTTTATCGAAAAGACGATTGTAATACATAAAAATAAGGGGGGACACATTAATATAATTTTAGGTTTTATTCCGATGTAATAAAAAAATATCATTGCCATTCCAAGAATATTTTTCATGTCATTAAATTTTAATGAAAGCAAGTTTTAATCAAATTTAAAAGTTGCTCTTTACAATCTCCATGTACTAAAGAAGCTTCTATGTACTGAATTTCGTACCTCTAGGTGCAAAACCTGTGGATTTGTGTATGGTTCAGATGTACAGACAACTCAGTCTTATGTATTTAGATAATGTGCTTGATTATCTAAAAATTTAAACAATTATACCAATGTATAAATGGTAATCAATGTTAAATATACATTCTGTATGCAAAGACTGAGAATTTAGCATAACATTTTATTTAAATTTTATTCTTTCTCTTAGTTTTTTTTTTGACAATATTTGGGTTATAAAACTGAACTTGTGTTTCAGAATTAAAGATTTGCACATAGAACTTGACACAAAAAATAATATAAACTGATCATATTTGCCTTTTCATCATTTCCCATTTCTGTTCATTTTATTCTTCATTCTCTTTCACTCCTTCCTCTTCCTATTCTTTCCCTTTGAACTGGTTTATCCATTTGTTATGTAAAAAATATTATTTACTGGAGTGTTTTTGTTTCTCCAATACTAGCCTTCTCTCAAACTAACCACCTATCAAAGTATGAATAATCGCCTTTTCAATTTATGACTACTTAGATACTTTTTCTCTTTGCAATTTTTTTTGCCAATATAATTTCCGATCTGTTCTTAACTCTGAGTTGTGTTTCCTCAGAATCTAATCAACCTCAACGTAGAAAGAATAAACAAAGCGATGACGACCATCAAGTGGTTGTTATTAATGAAGGGTACACAGATTACTCCTATAATCCGGTCGAATCACCTATTCATAAAAAAATTGATCTTGGATATACACCAGCTAATGTACCTGTGAACAAAAACACTAATGCATCACCTGGGCCTAATAGTATAAATCCTGCCAAAAGTGACGGGTTCAGGCCTTCCCTTGGGTTTGCTGTGAGGGATTCTCCTCATCAGATGCGTAAAGGATCTCCCTATCCTTCACATCAGCATGGGTTTCGGCATTGGGGGTCTGAAGACAGTCCATGTCAAGACCCGCATTGATAACGATTGTTGTTTTATATACACAGTGGAATTTAAGTTATTTGTATTGTTGTTATTGGAAATTTCTCACTAGTTTGTTTTATTCTTCTGGAGTTTATGCTATTTAAAAGTGACGATTATTCATTATTTAAAATATGCAATGAAATTTATGTTTTAATTTTTACTGCTAAGAATTTTTTAAGTGTTTTATCAACTTTCGAGCTTCTTGTTGAATTGCATTCATGTGTACTTCAAGCTTAGTGACTGTAATGATGTGAATTAGAAGATAAAATTGCATGTTTTAACTGCTTTTTAATGCAAAAATCGGGAATACCTGTATTTTAATGTTTTACTTAAAAAAAACAGGGTGCAATCTTTTTATACCAATGTTTTATAACATACAGTGTGTCCAGGCTAAATGTATCCAAAAGTTATGGCTTATTTTTACGGAACTACCCATTAGAATAAAAAAAAAATTAACAGAAAGAACTTCTCGCCAAGTTTTAATATCAATAGTTTTTGATGTGTGCACCTTTTGTAGCATGATAAACGTCTAAATGGTAATCCACTTCTCTCCAAGTGTTTCATAGCATATTAGGACTTTTTACATGATTTGCTTGAATGATGCACTTCTTCAATTTATCCACAGTTTAAATTTTTTTGTTCGGTGTAGATCCAAAAAATATCGAAGGGATTTCCAATCCATGGAGAAGCAGTATAATATTCTAATGAGTAGTTCCGTAAACTTTTGGATACTTTTGGCCCGGACACACAGTATTTGTACTGTCTATGTGTAGATATTTCAGTTTTATTTTTTAATGGCATTTCAGTTTTGTGATGGTCCATTATTGTGGGAGCGAGTTTTTCATTAATTGTTATTGATCAAGTTATTGAAATATTTTATTATCCATTTAAATCTAAGAGTACAATTTTTTATAAAGCTCTCGAGCCGGTGTTTTAATGTTATATGTGCTTTGTAAAATATAATTTTCTGAAAAGATTTTTTTTTAAATACAAACATAAATTTTCATATTCTTGGTTTTATAAGGCATAATTTTAAACTAATGATATTTTCTCTAAAATGTGTATAAAGAATTTTTGAATAACTGATAGATTTCTTGTTTACAGTGAAAGTATCTATATAAAATACACAGAATCAATTGTGCTATTGGTTGTATATTTGTTTACAAAATAGTTTTTCGTATAAAATACTTTTTTAATTCTAGTTTAACCCAGTTTTATTTAATTTTCAATTCATCAAAGTATTTCCTCTGCCAAATTTGTTTTAAAGAATTTTTCAATTATTTTATAACATAGTCAGTTTTTTTTTTTTTTTTTTAAATGTTTGTGAACTATTGATTTACCAAATTAGCTGTAAGAAACAGTGTTATTTTTGACTGTTTAATATAGTGTAGTCCATGTAATCTGTGATATTCCAGTTTATTTCTCAAACCCTTAGTTAAGAAGTAGTTGGGCTTGTCATAGTTATTTTTGTGCACTTTGGTTAGATTTCAAACTTAAACTAATAAGAAGCTTTAAATATTCTGCGAATATCTTAGAATATATTTGTTTTTACATTTATAGGTTAAATTGCAAAAAAAAAAAAAAAAAAATTTGCCTTAAGTGATTCTTAAGTTTTTAAAATGTTCAAATCAAAATTTGATATAATGCAAAAAAAAATATAATAATAATTTTAAAACTATTAAATTATTACTAGGGGGCTTCGCCCCCTGCTCGCTAACGCTCGCCAACCCCCAAACGCCTCGCTGCACTCGGATTTGTGGTTAAAACATCTTGCTGCGCTCCAATAGGTTTGCCAGCAATAAAAAATGTAACCAAATTTTTATAAATTTAATGTAAGGTCTAATAGAGAAAACACCCAAATTGCAAGTTTCATAATAGAAAGTTAAATATACTATCCGCCAACATTCTGACTTAAAACTTCATTAGCTATGCCCTTACATTGAAGTCCCAATATCTTTTATTTATTCTGATAAGTCGGCCCGTTAGAGAACGACGTCCAACGCGAGGCATTTTCTGGATAGAAATACTTCAAAATAATAATTACTCTAATACAAAAAATGCTTTAAAAAAACAGAAAAAATCAACTTTGAAACGAAGAGTTTAAAAAGAGCTTTAAAATTAGCAACGGGTTTGTTGTTTACATACGTAAGGATAGCTTTAAAATTAGCAACAGTTGGTTGGTTGTTTGAACCCCCGAGCAGCCTGTTTGTTGTTTACATACGTAAGGATGTTGCCAATCATATATTCAAAATCATTGAGGCTTTGTAGTAGCTTAATGATGAAAAATATTGAAATTTAACTAATTAATAAAGTGTTAATAAATTATTTTGGCACGTTTTGGCAAATCTACAGCTTATTTCCTTTAAAATGATACCTTGATCATTGAAATTGGTTGAGCAGTTTAGGTGGACGGACTAACCCCAAAAAACGTATTGCCTATTAAATATATAGATGAGCTATTTTAAGAAATGTTTAAAGCATTTATAAAAAAATAGGTGTTGTAGGTGTAACCACGAAAGATAGTTAACTTCTTCTCTTAGTTCTATTTCCCAATTGAGTTCTAATGACTTTCTTTGAGCTTAAGGTGACCTGGAATCCCGCAATGTTCCTATAAGTTACAATGCAAATTTATGGATTTTTAATATCCCTTTTTTAAGAAACTATGAAATATTGAATTGAAACTTTTTGTATTGATAAATCAAAGATTGTATATTACTTTTTTTTTTTTAAATATATTGTCTAGTTTTTTTAAAAAAAAATTTTGCTAAAATATAATTAAAAAATGACAAAAACTACAATTTTTATTCTTTAAAGTTCAATTACTTTTTTTTGTTGGATTCATGTATTGAAAATCCTGTGTTAAAGTAAGTTTCAATAATTAATGAAAATGACAGTGTTTAAGTTTTCTTTCGATTAATAATAGTTTCTGAGAAAAGATACATCAAATATCAAAAATATTGTACTGAGAAAAATCATGTTTAAAATTAACAAATCACCTTAATTTAGAAGAGACCTGCACAATATGCCTATTTGTTGCTGATACTTCCAATATAGATGTTTTCAAGTGTTATATATCACTGCAAACAGCATATTAGCAGCTATTTGAAACAATTAAAATCTTGAAATCGACTTTTTTTAATTTCATGTTACCTTAAGTCAAACGATAACTATTGAGAATAAATTAGTTTCATTAAACTATTGTAAAAGTATTAGTTAAAAAAGCCTTGATAGACATTTAGATATTATTGTGTAAGTATCATTTTTTTTATTTGGCATGATCTGTGTAACTTTTTATTCTGCAAATTTAGTCATAGAGCTGATGAAAAACTATTTATTAATAATAAATTATTTATTAATAATTTATCTTTGTTTTTTGTGTGGAAAATATGAGTCTCTATCACAACTAATAATGATATCTACTTATTAGTTGGGTTAAATGTTATGTTGCATATTGTTTGTTGCTTAAATTACGGTGATGTTAAATTACTTCTTAATATCTCATCACACCTGTTGCAAATTCTTGGTGGATAATATTCAGGGATTGAGTGTGCTAAGTCTTTTTTTCTTTCAATTATATGAATTCAGAGTGGCCACAGAACCTGGAAATCAGGGAAATGTCAGGGAGCTTTCTGATTCTGGAAAATATCAGGGAAATGTCAGTGAATTTTTTAAAATTTCATGAAAACCAGGGAAATTTTTAATGTTTAAGCCAAGTTCAACCATATTTTGGCGCTATTTATCCGGAGATTAGGGGTGGTAATCGTTAGAAGTTTAATGTTACGGAACAATTTAAACTTTTCATTACCATCAAAACTATTTTTTAAAAATTTGCATATTATCTCTTTAGCGTACATGTAGTATTCGATCAAGGTGATTAGACATTTGGGAAACCTTAGAAAATTGGAGAAATTTGAAAAAAAAAGAAAAAGTTTGCTCTAAAGTCGGGGAATTTTTAAGAAATCTGTCAGGGAAATCAGGGAACTTTTTTTCCTGAATTTTGCGGCCACCCTGGAATTCCTATTAGTGTATTGCCTCTAAAATGTAGATAAAAATTTTTCTGTTGATGATTTTATGTCATATACTATAATATTTAATTATTTTTGAAAATGTGTTGGTTATGTAAACTACTTTCTAGTGCAAACAATTTTAGTGTGGGTTTTTTGTCATTGTTCTCTTTATACTTTTTTGTGCATAGATTTTTGATTTATGGTATATTAACATCTTTTTATGATTTGTTCCTTTTTTTTAATAACTTTACATGTCTTCATATTGAAAGTGTTTATATTTCTCTGGTTCCATAAAAATGTCTTTGTTTATAGAATAAAATTATGGCCTACTGAATCTATTGACATTTAACACTAAATTGTACGTCTAATTAGTTTGTTATTATTTGGAAAGAAAATTGTTAACAACATAATGTATTTTTTTTTTTTTAATGTTATGTGCAAGGATTTTATGGTTTTAATCCAAATTCAAACTAATGTATTTTTAATGAATTACTTTTTTTCAATTGAAAATAAATTGTTTTAATAGTTAAACTATTGAAAATAATTTAAATATTCAGATATTTCTCTAAAATAAACAACACTTAAATTCTAGTCCTTATATTTTCTTTTACTTAGTGGTTGTTTGATTTCATTTTTCAAAGGATCCACTCATGATGGCATTATATTTTTCATTGTTAGTGTCTTTGCTATAGAGTTTTTTTTATATATAGTATATTAGAAGTGAAAGCAGATTTCCTTCAATGTGATTTGTTTTATAATTTCAAAATTAATCTGCTTTTTAATATGCTTATTACTATTCTATCAATTTTATGAATTATATTTATGGTATATTTTGTTTTTATTAAATTTAGGGTGGTGAATTTGTGCTGTGCGGGCTATTAACTGAGAATCCTCTGTAAAATGTTTTTGAAATTTTAAATAATGTATTAAAAAGCTTTTATAAACTTATAAAAATCCTTTTGTTTTGTATTTTATGCAATGAAAAGATGAAAAAATTGCTTGTGACATGATAAAAAGCTGAAAACATAAGTCAATTGCCAATAATGTGGGGGGAAAAAAAGAAGAAAAAAACACCATCAGCTTTGTTTATCAATCAATTTTTGTAACATACTACTGCTACTAGTTTTGAGTATTATTTATAACACTTAGCTTAGAAATTATTCAAAGATTGATTGTAAATTTAATATGTATATAAATGACAAAACATATGTGAATGAATAAAACATTCATTTACTATTTTAAAGTCATCCTTGTAAATTGAGAATGAGAATACAATCTTAATTTATTTTAAGTGTAAAAATTGAAGATTATATTGTCAAACTGGGAAGATCTTGTCACATTTTTATGATTTTAAATATTTTATCCATTCAAATTATTACCTTTCACTTTATTTAGTAGTATATTGAAAGAAACCTTTACAATATCTGTGCTAGATGTATTTCATCATAGAATAATTACAATATATCTATAAATAAAGTTTCCCTGTAATTTATAATAATCATTTGATCATAAAATTTTGTGTACATACTATGGAGATCATGTGGAAATGTTTAAATTTTTTTTTATGTATAATAGTTCACATTTTTCCAAATGACTCGGAATTGTATAAGGTTTGCTTATAAGATAAATAAATAAAATGCAAGTTCAAATATTTAAATGAAAAGACACTTATAAATTGGTAAGACATTTTCTAATTAACAGTAATGGAGAATATTTTAAAATGTAGTTGCATAGTTTAATTGAGAAAGAGAATCAATACAGTGTGGATTTATTTAAAAATTGGATTGTGTTTATGATTATATGGCAACTATTGGTTAGGTATTCAAAACTATTGGATTATTACTTTCAATTACCCAGATGTTAGCATAGGAAAATAAAAGTATTGTATTTGGTTTAAAAAAAAAAATTGTGATTTTTTTTTTTTTTTTTTTTTTTTTTTGCATTTTTCACTTTTTGGAACATACTGAATTCAAGAAAGTGGTCTAGAAAAAATTTATGTATTTGTGCCTATGGTCAGCATTTAACTCCCAAGCGGATAGACCTGGGATGTTTAACTTTTGCATACTCGAGTTAGTGATGGCCATTGGACGTGTCATTAAGGTTTTCGTTAAAATTGTGCATGCGCATTAGGTAGCTGCCATTGAAAATATCGTGTTTTTCAGCAATTGCTAAAACACAGTGCGAACGATTTTGATCAAAACCACTGTGATAATGCCTCTTAAGGTGTTTTAAACATCTCCACCTCTGTAATTTCCATGGAAATGTGATAAAGGTGTAAAAATTTTGGAAACGAATGTCATTAACATTTCTTCCTTTATTAACTGAATTTCTTTTGTTTTTAACTAAACTTCCTTTGGCATCGCTCAACAATGACTTAACGACTGTTTCTCTAAAGAAAGGATAATGCAAGAATTATTGAAAAGTATACCGCAAAATTCACCATGTTCACCTAACTGCATTTTTTTTTTAAATGAATGAAAATATTAAAACAATAAATAACACCACTCAAGGGCAAATTTAAATGCAGTGACCAGTATTATAGTGTAACTGAAAATTGTGCGCTGTTCCACACCCTTAGTTTTTTCTTTGGTCTAAATCTGCATATTTAATGTTCTTAATTAGGTTCAGCCTTTTAAGTTAGATTCTGCATGAATGCTTAAAGTGCTACATTTCAATCTGGTGGCTAATATTAGAAGTTATTATTTTTAGATATCATTTCTCCACGATTTCAGTAGCATGTATACAAAATTTTGAAATAATACAATGATTGCTCCAGACTATTTTATTAAACAGAGGAATATTAAATATGAGCACATTGTTCAACACTCCTATAATTTGTCTTTACATTATCCATATCCTATCTCAACCAACATCTGTATCAACATTTAATCCATCATCTGTATCAGTATTTTATCATAGTATAGTAGCTTGAAGCAAAATCATTCACACAGACATGATGCAGAAGTTAAAATAAAGGAAATTTTATTAGAGGCAAAGTGAATATAGTATTCAGATAGTATGGTTAAATAGGTACAGTTTAACATGTGGAAGGCAGTGGGTGTTTTAGAAGCTCAAATACATGAAGCTCTAAAACATCGAAACATAGTGCAGCACTGTGCAGTAGCCACATTGAAAAATAAAAACACATACAGAGGTATCAAAGAAAAGAGAAATGCAATGCAAGGTATGTACATATTGACATGTTATTTACATGGAAGAACTTTTAGGCACCCTTGGATATATAAGTCCTGATGTCCTATGTCATGCAGGTAATTACCATTGACAATATTTCCATGAAAGATTTATAAAGATATGTAGAAGAAAAAGCTTCATGGATATTTAAGTTAGTAGCAAATATCAGAAGTATAAAAGAAAGAAGTCGAAGAAAGTTTTAAAAATATTATTTTTTTTCCTATTTCCAACTATGTTTCTTTCGAAGATTATTTATAATAACCAACGATATCGAAGTATTTAAAAAAATTTGGGCAAGTCGCTCTTATTCTTATGGTATTTAAGTTTTATGAAACTGTATTTGAAGTGGTAACGTTGAATAGATGTCATGTACATATACAAACGTCAATAGAAATGCTAGTTGTATTTTATTATTATTCAAATTCAGGTGGGTCTACAAAGGAGGGGGGGAAAGGTTGCAACGTAAACTACATCATCAAAATTTTAGGGAGGAAGTGGGTTTGATAATGATAAGCAAACGCAATAGGTGAAAATTATTAAACAAATCAAAGAAAGACAAATACTGTGTTTTGAAAGAAAGGAAAGACGGCAATGGGGAGTGGGGTCCTCTTTAACAGTGGTATTGGCCAACACACTTCTTTTTAACACCGAAATACAAGTTTTTTTTTATCTTTTATCTCTGTAAATTTCTCCTTAAGTGTCGCTGAACTAATCTGTAGGCTATGGAGCATTTCAGATCTGAAACGTTCGCCCCTCTCTCACAAGGGAATTTATATGAACCCCTTCACCAGCTCCTTCCTACAAAAGATTTTTTTAATATTTTCTTGTTTACGTTTTGCTACTATTAATGAAATAAATGTAGCTCTGATAGGGTGACAAGGCTCGTCAATAAGTAAGATATATACTTAACTATATATTTGAATTTTTTTTAATTCTACTACTCCTTCAAGGGGAGTGGGACTAGAAATTTCGTAGAACGATATCAACGCCATTCTTAATTCGTCTACTGTTTCCTATATTTGGTATGTTATTTGTTTGAAAAACACGTTAAGAAATTAATCAGATGCACTTTTATATTCTAATATTACAATCTTATATGTAGAGTAAAATGATAAAATTTAATATAAATATAAATTAAAAAGTAAAAATAAGCATACTTGGGAATTTTTGAGGGCGAGGGGGGGATACATTTCTTATTTTGTTTACCTCACAGGGGCTTTGGATTGGTTGGTTGGTTGTTTTCAGATTATCTGGCGCCGTCAGCAACACGCTATAATGCGCCGAAACATTCGTCATTAGACAAGCCAACATACATTTACAAACACCCATGCCAACACGGGACTCGAACCCGCAACCTCGTGGTCTAGAAGCTAGCACGCTAACCACTATACCGTTTGGTCGGCACAGGGGCTTTGGATTAGAGTGACAACAAATTTCCCTATTATTTTACTCTAGAAAAGTAAATTCCCAAATTTACAAAAAAAATCATTATTCTTAAGTTTATACTAACATATAAATAAGACTGATAACTTAAAAAAAACCGACTAAATAATTAAAAATCCTAATTAAAAAGACAATCATTTCATAAAATATTTAAAAACAAATTTCTGCGCTTCTTAATCGTGAACTTAAATTTTTTGATCGCAAAATGAAAAAATGATAAATATATGATAATAAATATTGGAACAAATTCCTCAAATATAATTTTGCAAAAAAGTTTGTAGGATTAAACAGTTTAAGTATACTGTGTATCACAGCGTATAAGGAATTTATTGTAATGAATTTATTGTATGTTTTGTATCTCTGCATGACAGACTTTTGAACAGAAACCATCTTGAAACTGGTTGGCCCAAAGTAATGGACCGTGACATGGAGAGAGGGAAAGGGTAATCGCTTGCATGACGTAACAATTTCACTTTTTCGGGGGAAATTAAAAGAATAATAATAGTTTTAACCATTTGACCAAGAATCACATTAATAAAAGCTAACATGCAATAAGTCGGACTTTATTTTATCTGAGATTTCATTTCAAAACTACATTAGTATGCATTTTTTTTTTTTTAATTTTAGAGTCTGTGGTGAGATAGTAAAATTAATTGAATTCAATTTTTAGGAAAGGAACGGCTGAAACGTGACATAATTGCTGTATAGAGGGGTCGATAAAATGGGACTGAGCATGACTTGGGAGAGGAGAAGGGGAGGTGTCAAAAAGTTCATAATTCGGCGTTATTAAATTATTTATGTACTGCTCCTAGATAGGGTAAGCATATTTTTCCAACCCCCCGCCCTCGTCTGAAATAAAATTCTAGTGACGCCCTTGAATTGAATTACTTATGATACATTAAGTAGGTAATCTGTTAATCGTTATTTTAAAAAATGGTGTCTTTTTAAAAGGTTGTAGATGTCAAGGGAAAGGGAGGTGTGACTTGCTACCAACATGAAGCAACCATATAGTTTACATCAGAAGATTCTATTTGTAATTTGTAAAAGGTCGACTTCAATTATAAAATAATCTTGTAATTTTGAATTACATTTCTAATTTTGCTGTGACTCTCTATTTTGATAACCGAGGTTTAATGATTTTTATTATTTGCTGGTGGTATGTATACAGAACGTAAGACTTTCAAAATTACTAAGTATTTCATTTAACTTATAGATACCTTTCCCAAGATAATCAGAGTAGAAAAATGTTCGATAGAGAAAGAATTAATTTGCCTATTTTGACGTTGAAAATTTAATTTTTTTTTTTTTTCACTGATCTACATCAAAGCTTTTTGATATTTGGCCTTTAACGATGAAATCAATAAGAAAGGTCACAAATCAATAAATGACTAAGGGAAACATAAAATCTATAAATAACTAAGTAGAAAAATATTTTAATGCATAGGGTATAAGACTCCAAAGTTATACATTAACCGATTAAAAACGCAGTATATGAAGCGGCAAGAGAGAAAAATAGGATTTTATAAGTAGAAAAATACTTTATCACATGAAATAAAAGGCTACAAAGTTTTACTTTAATCCATTTGGAAAGCAGTATATTAAGTGGTAAGGGTAGATATGTCTTAGTTGAGATATTGGAATAAAAAAACTAATTTAAATAACTCTTTATTGACATATACGTGTGAATGCTATCGCGGCATTTTATAATGTATTCGAGAAAATATAGAAATAGATTAAGTATGGAATTCTTAAATACCGAAGTTTATATAGATAGCTAAGGTTATAGAAAAATATAGTTAGAGTTATCAATTAATATAATTTGTAATTTATAACGTTTCAAAGAATCTAGAGAAACTTTTTTTTATTTTGCAGTCTACCATTTTAAGCAATGTAGGTGCTTGCTATTGGTCCCAGAAATTTTTTCGAATCTATTTATTAATATTAATTTTTTACAAATAATCTAATGCTGGTTTTGTACTTCCCTTTATTTTCTTCAAACTAATATTTTTTAGAAACTGGATGTAGATAGAATAATATTCACATGTAATGAATTCATGTAATGATAGCACCAATGGTCTTTTAAATTAACGTTAATGTTTCTAATTTTTTTTTTAACATAATTTTTTTTTTTTAGTGTTTAATGATAGTTCTGAAAATTAACATTTTTATTTAATGGGGATATCTTTCAACCAAAAGAAGGAATTCGTCATAAATTATGATATCTTTATAGTTAAGAAATTATGAAGTTAGAAATTTCATATTGGATTCAATTGAATCCCTCTTTTATGATTCTGAAGTCTGAATTTAGAGTTCAATATGTCACTAAAAATACTTATAATCAACTCAAAAACAAAACCTGTTGTCAAGAAAGACGAAGATTTTACTTTATAAGACCCTCATCCATCCTATCCTGACCTACGCCTTAGAACCACGACCATGAGGGAGGAGAAATTTTTAGGAACTTTCGAGAGAAAGATATACTGAGAAGTCTATTCGGAGGAATTCGGGAAAATGGGGTATGGCGTAGGAGATTCAACTTCGAATTATATCGAATGTATAAAGAGCCAGATGTTGTTCATTACATGAAAATAAGCCGTCTCAATTGGGCCGGATATGTCATTCGCATGAACAACAATAACGCTTTGAAGGAAATTTTTTGCAGCAAGGCCTGTCACCACACGAAGAAGAGAAAGGCCCAGGCTTCGATGGGTGGATGCTGTTGAGGAGGACTGTTTAACCCTCAAATCTAGAAATTGGAGGAGTTTGGCTGCAAATAGGGGCAGCTTGAAACGTCTGGTTCATAAGGCCTTGACCCATCCTGGGCTGTCGCGCCATGGATGATGATGATGAAAAACAAACATAGCCAATAGTAATAATAATAATAAGTTTAGAATTTATACAAATTTTTCTGTTTTTTACTTCCAAGACATAATACTTTGAATGTTTTTCATTCCATTCTCTGTAAAGTGTATTAATTTTTGGCAAAGCACAAACTTGAAGATATATTTCGCTCCCACTTCACTTTTAAAAAAAAAATTAAAAAAAAAAAAAAAAAAAATTGGTTTACATAAGCAAAAGAATTTCTTTAGGGAGGTGAAACTTATTTTCTCAAAACAAAGCATAAAATTAGATGGGGGTCACGGATTCAACAATGCCGATTGCATATTAATGTACCGTGGGAACGAAATTTCATTTCGAAACCTATATTACAAGAGTACAGAACCAGCATAACGAACGCGTTACATGGAAAAAACACCGATGTATGGTTTGGAATATAAACGCTATCATCACCAGCGAGTATAATCAGATTGATCCAGACAATTTCACTCAGTGCCACTTTCTTCTGCAATTGAAGCAAGGATGTCTATGAACTCCTGTGGAATCTCTGTGGTGTTTCTGTCATCATCTCTGAATTAAAAAAAAAAAAAAATCGAGATTATGTTTCATTTATTTATTAGGAATTTCCACATAAATTATAGTAATGTATTTATTTATTACACTACAGTATGCACACACTACACTAAAATCTTTTCGAGGTAAAATTTTTATTTTTTTTATTTTTAAGTCACCTGTGTATCATTTCCAGCATATGTTTGACGTTGTGCATTTTCTTATGGTAGCGGCGCAGCAGAACGGCCACATCCTCTAATTTGTATTCTTCCACCATCTCGTTGATACCTCTGCCCAAGGAATCACGCTTGTCCATGCTGGATCCCCAACGAAGGAGGGTGCGGATACACTCCAGATGTCCACTAGAAAAAAATAAGTTTCAAGTTCCACCTGCATATAAATAAATTTGTTTTTAATCTCAGTGTTTTAGAGATTCCAAGAAAAAATTGTGTTTTGAAAATACAGGAGAGTCATATTAATTTTTCTGTTTAAAAGGTGGGAAAGACAGAATTATTAGTGTCTGTCTATCAGGAGAATAGATCCTGCTAGATAATCTGGAGGGTGGCAGTTGCCATAGCAATATGACTCACCGTAAGAAAAGGGGTGATTATTGCAGGAAATTGACGTCCAAAAAAGTTACAATACACAAATATAAGTTTTCTCCTGGAAATCCCCGTGGAAAAGGGGACTAGTCTTGTTTCTATGACAACATGCAACGATTGATAGAGTAGCGGGAGCTATTCTTGTATTAGGCAGCCATATTGTTATCTCAAACTATAGTTAGTGCAGGTCATTTGCCAATCAAAGCTTCATTTGTGTTTTAAATTTTCACCACATACTTGTAATCACAGTGATCAAGGTTTTAATATTTTGGGAACAAAAATATGAATGTTGAGAATGGTAAAATTATTGGGTATTAATATCTAAATGATGATCATGATCGCATTTCCAATGAAATAAAATAAAATTTATGTACGTTCATGCTTTATAATATTAATATTATACGAAATAAAATGTTTCTATTAATTTTAGTTAATGGCCCTCGTGTTTTAAAAGATTTAAAATTTTATTTTTAGAAAAGAAAACTAAGATACTAACTTTGAAATTGAAAACTGTGCACTTAACGATAGTTTACTTTTGTAGTACATAATTAGGCTTCATAATCATTATTGAATCTGTAAGCTACTCAAGCGCGAAATACTATGATAGCGTAATGATAGTGTTTTTGCAGTGATTTAAAATCTTTATTAACTTTATTATCTATTGCGAGATTAAACTAATTTCAGCTCAACTAGCAAATGTTTGAGGAGCGAGGAAAATTCAAAGGATTCGACTAGGCAAATACAAAGTTAACACGGTATAAGTTAGCCTACGCATGTACACAAGTCGACACAAAGGTGTTTGATTTTTTTATTGTTTGATGATACAAATTTCAGTATTCCTTTCAATTAGAGGGTGATTGTGTATACAGCTACGTTCACTTTTACTAATGGGAAAATATGGTTATTTATAAAGTTTTGATGCATACAAAATAGTTTTCTGCACCCTAGAAAAAAAATCATCTTGCTTATTATTGAAATATGGTATTGCTGTAATAACATTTAGATAAATAAACAAATATTATTTTTAAATTAAATCCATGAAACAAGCAACAACTATTAATGCTAAAGTTTGAAGTAAACTATCTTCTCGTGATTGATAAAGCATTTGGTACTTAAATAAATTTAAAAACTTACTTCATGACTGCCAGATGTAGCGGTGTGAAACCTTCCGAAGTTGTGCTATCAATATCAACGCCCATTGGGAGAAGTACCTACGAAAAGTAAGGATTGCAGTTTTATTTTTGTTTATTTTACACTTTTGGAAAGAAACACATACATATAAATTAAAGAACCTGAAAGCAAGCATTTTAATTTATAAAATAACATAGATCCACATAGAGTTCATGTTTTACGGAATAAGACTCCGATTGATATTATGTTTGGTTTGTCGTTGGGAAGACGATAAATATTTGAATTTCAAAGTTCTTGCATCCTAGAAAGTTAGTATTTTGGTTAAATATGAATTAGTAACCTTATATGTTTCATTGTCAATTCCATTACTAATTAATCTAAATACTAAAAACTCATTGATGAATTTATGTTGAGTTCAGTCCAACAAGTTATTGTACTATGGAGAATGTAAAGACCAGGCAGGAATCGAACCAGACGCATCTAGCATGCTAGGCCGAAACTATAACCATTAGACAAAAGCGATCTCCCGTGTCGACGGGAAGTTATGCAACTCTGAAGTACTCAATATGCAGTGAGTCAGACGAGAGTATGACTAAACGAAAACTCGTGACGGAATGAAACCGTAAGTCATGTAAGTACAACAAAATGTATCGCAGTGAAGTGCGTCATGTTAAGTCTGAAGACTTTTTTGTGTGTTCGTAATACGTCCGGTTCACCACTATGGATAATTTAAAGAAAAAGGCACAAATTGAACCTGAAGCATCCAGCATGCTATAGGCTGCTAGATAAAAGCAATCCCTTCTGTCCAGTGTTCGTCAGTTAAATATTTCCAAAGAGTATTTTCACCCCCTCTCTAAATTTCATGGGGTATTTTTAAAATCCAAAGGGTATTTTTTAATTAAATTTTTTTTTAGAACTAAAGCAAATTAACTTTCTTGACAAAACTAATAACTACAGCAATACCAATGATGCACGATCGCGATTTCGCGTATCAGAGCGGAAATATTCTTTTTAAATGCTTACTAAAAAGACTTGATGGTTATAAAACTTAAGCACTATGCCTTTCGGTGACACCACGTCAGTGTCCCGAGACACTATCGGACAAATGCAGGTGGCACCTCAAAAATGATCGAGCGAATGCTGGCAGCACTTCGAAAACTATCGGGAAAATGCCGGCAACACTACGAAAACTATCGCGCAAATGACGGAGAAGTAAAAATTGACAATTTACGATATCCCGAAAATCTCGAAAAAACGCCGGCGATAGACATAGGCGAAATGATCTGAATTTCTAAACCAGTCCTACCAAAAAAAAAAAAAAAAAAAAAAAAGAACATCGATCAAACGTGCAGAAGACACATGAGATTACCTTTTTTTCTCTATTTTGTGCTAGAAGGTATAGTAAAAACCCGGCGTACACTTAATTAAGGAACTTACGAAATTGATTTTGGAAATTGTGAGACGCCCCCCTACAATCCACCTACTTTAATGCGGCACGTGGTATCAGCAGCTAGTTAATGACTTCAGTCAGTCCCTGGTCTGTGCGAGGCACATTTGAATATGAATGCGCATGCGTAAATGGCGATTTCGAAGAGGTGATCTGTATATTTTGCATTCGTTGAAAAATAAACGAAAATTTTGTATTTTTTCAGAAAAGGACGCTATTTTCAAAGAAAAGGGCAGGGTGGTAGCACCGCCCTTCAAAAAACGCTTAGGATGATCTATGATTTTATGAAATGGAGGATTATTCATAAAAATGATGTGTCGATGCGTGATTTCACGCATGAGGTTAATTCTATGGGGGTGAAATTGATTTTCAATGCTTGTTCACACAGATTTCACGCATTTTGGCGAACTCTGCTTTTGTATAACGACGGTTTTGTCTAAGAGAAATTTCGGAGGTTATGAAGTGACCGCCATACTAAGGTTCTATTAATTTAGCTACAATCTAATTATAGATTTTACATCATTTGTCTTTCTATATCATTAAGAGCAAGATTCTGAGAGATTGAGACACTTAACATTAGGGGGTGATTCACACCCTCTCCGATTGTCCCCAAAAAATTACCAGTTGCTAATACCCATATTAGATGATAAAATCTGAAATTATTTGTTCCGTAGTTGCACCGCTCAAATTCTATGACTTGTCAAAGATCACCTTTAAAAATGAAAAAATTGGTGTTTTTGTGACACATGAAAACTATTTTTATCCGTCTAAAACTTCACAAGCAACTTGCCACCTGCATTTCTTCTGTTATGGAATGTACTAGAATAGATCTTTATAAAGCATATAAAAAGTTCATGGCAAGTCAATTGCGTAAGGTCATTGAAGGTCACGAAATGTCCAGGTTTTCATGTTTTTTACCATTTTCAAGACTGAATTATATCTTGCGCGTTTGATTTGTCACTTCAAACTAGATGTCATTGGATAGAGCTATATTAGTACTATTTATTAATACATAAAACATTGAGGCAAGTTGAACACGTAGGAAGTTATTTGGTTCTAAAATCGAAAAATCTCCGAATTTGACACAAATTTGAGCTCGTATATCTTGCTGCGGGAACAATATATTGACACAACGCTGAGACTATTTAAACACTCTTTTATTATACTTAATGAAAAATTAAACTTTATTGAGGCAAGTTGAAGAGAAGAAAATAAATGATTTTTTGTTGTTGCACCCCCTCCTTACATATTGATGCATTACTGTTTTCATTCATGTTTTCAAAAATTAATCGGTTTTCACTTCACTCTTCCTATGTTTATAACAATTGCTTGTTGCATGTCTTTTAAGCTAGGAATTGTGACTGGATTGGCACCAGAAAGTTTCAAAAGACGGGGGGCAAAAACGAATTTCGATGCACTGTGTCGATAACATCAAGCAGTGGCCACTTAAACTTAAGAGTTCCTTTCTGGTGAAGAAATTCCATTTGAAACACGTTATCCCCACAATTTTCTATTACTTTACCAATATAAAATCGTTTATCGTACAGGACTGCGCATAAAAAATGGGGCTGAATCTCATATTCGTAGTCCTGATCAGCAATTAGCTTTATCTCTTTTATAATATTCTCCATTTGTTGGGGGGACAGTAGTTTCGATTTCAAATGTGAATTTACCATGCAGTCAGTTCCAGGCACAAGTCAGACCAAACCCTAAAGACGAAGATAATATCATTTAGCCGAAAATTTATAACTCTGATGTTTTGCCCAGAAGAAAATTGCACATCAACGTTTGAAACTGCAGAGGATTTGTCCCTACATATTGATAGAGGAGAACACCAAATTCCTAAGACAATCACAGGTCAAGACAAATCCAGGAGTTTATTATTTTCAAAAAGAATGGAAGCAAGGACAAAAAAGACTAATTATGAAATTATTTTGAAGAACCCACTATGGAGAATAGAAATTGCATCTATTCATGCCATCTACATACCTGATTGTCTCCAAAGATTCCAAGATAAAATTAGTCATCTTGTTCAATGACTTCATCTTCAATAACACTGCATATTTCGATCGTACCTTTCATTCTGTGGAAATATGACACAACTTGTTCCCGTGTAAAATATTCATTTGAACAAAATTTCTTCTTTCCATCAACTGTGAGATTTCTCATCATACTTGCAACAGTTTGGGGTGTTAATTTATTTACTGTTTTATTTCCTTTGTTGAAGTATTCTAAACTGTTTTTGATTTTGGTTCTTGAACTTTCCTCTTGGGTTTCAGTGCCTATTTTTCTTTGCGTACAAGACTTGATTAGATGTAATTTTTATTATCTGTAGTGGGCTCTTCAAAAGCTGCAGTAATTTCATAATTGATCTGTTTTGTCACTGCTTCCATTCTTTTTACAAATGCACTTCTGGTTTTGTCTTGACTAGTTATTATTTTAGAAATTTGAAGTTCTTCTCTATAGCAATATGTAGGGACAAATCCTCTGCAGTTTCAAACGTTGATGTGCAATTTCTTTCTGGGCAAAACATTAGAGTTATAAATTTTCGGCTAAATGATATTATCTTCGTCTTTAGGGTGTGGCCTGACTTGTGCCTGGAACTGATTGCATGGTGAATTTGCAGTTGAAATCCAAATTACTGTCCCCTAACAAATGGAGAATATCATAAAAGAGGTAAAGCTAATTCCAGATAAGAACTGCGGATATGAAATTCGGTCTCATTCTTTTTACGCTGTCCTATATACAATAAACGGATTTACATTAGTAAACTACTAGAAGATTGTGTTGATGACGTGTTTAAAATGAAATTTTTTCATCAGAGAGGAGCTGATGAGTTTAAGTGGCCATTGCGTGATCTGCAGCTCAGTTTTCTTTGGTACTTTGCAACTTTCTGGAGCCGATCCAGTCAAAGTTCCTAGCTTAAAAGACATACAACAAGCAATTGTTATAAACATGAGGAAGAGTGAAGTGAAAATCGATTAATTTTTGAAAACATGAATGAAAACAGTAATGCATCAATATGTAAGGATGGGGTGCAACAAAAAAAATCATTTATTTTCTTCTCTTCAACTTGCCTCAATAAAGTTTAATTTTTCATTAAGTATAATAAAAGAGTGTTTAAATAGTCTCAGCGTTGTGTCAATATATTGTTCCCGCAGCAAGATATCGAGCTCAAATTTGTGTCAAATTCGGAAATTTTTCGATTTTGGCCCCAAATAACTTCCAACGTGTTCAACTTGCCTCAATGTTTTATGTATTAATAAATAGTACTAATATAGCTCTATCCAATGACACCTCTAGTTTGAAATGACAAATCAAACGCGCAAGATATAATTCAGTCTTGAAAATGGTAAAAAACATGAAAACCTGGACATTTCATGATCTTGAATGACCTTGCGCAATTGACTTGCCATGAACTTTTTATATGTTTTATAAAGATCTATTCTAGTACATTCCATAACAGAAGAAATGCAGGTGGCAAGTTGCTTGTGAAGTTTTAGATGGATAAAAATAGTTTTCATGTGTCACAAAAACACCAATTTTTTCATTTTTAAAGGTGATCTTTGACACGTCATAGAATTTGAGCGGTGCAACTACGGAACAAATAATTTCATATTTTATCATCTAATAAGGGTAGCAGCAACTGGTAATTTTTTGGGGACAATCGGAGATGGTGTGAATCAGGGGTGGTTCAACTTCTCAGAATCTTGCTCTTAATAAAAAACTGCTTATATTTCCAGATTTAGAAATAGCGTTTAAAATTTATGTGACTATTATTTACACAAAACGATAATATATGATTTTAATCAAAATTGGATCAACTGGATGCTTAGTTAGTTGGATTTTTCAATTTCAGTCCTCGATGTGCTGACCTTTCTGAATCGAACTTTATTACTTCGTGGGTTAAAGAACTACAAAATAATTTATGGAGCACTTTATTTGTAAAAAATTTGAAATTCAGAATGAGTTACGAAATGTATACCTCCAGGCAAATGGAATGTCCATTCATGGCCGCTAAATGGACAGCAGTGTAGCTACTGGGATCCAAAGCAGCAAGGTGAGCACCTTCTGTTGCAAGATACTAATAAAGAGCACAACCGTTAAAGATATAATTGGGCAACATATCCACATATGATTGAAAAATTACATTTTTTAAATGTTCAATTTCAGTGTCACAATACTATTAAAGGCCTAAACGTCAAATCTAAAATTTTTTCAATGAAGAAATTAAAAATAAATTGCCTTTTGGGGATTTCCTTTAGTTCAGATAATATTGGCAGCTTAGAGATTTGTACGATTTAAAATATAATTGAATAATTTTTTTTTTTAGATACAATGTTTTTATTAAATTAAAATTACATCTTTAAAAAAACTAAAGGATAAGTTTGAATATTTACCCTGACAACTTCAGAATGCCCATAGGCAGCTGCTAGATGGATAGGCGTCCATCCGCGTTCGTCAACAGTTCTAAAAATAAGCGTAAAATTATTAATTTCTGTTAAATATCACATAGGCTATTTTATTCAAGTGTTTGAAGAAAAAAAAATTATTATAAAATGAACAATTTGTGTACTTGAATATCGTTTTTGGTAAATTGATATGTATACTTTTTAAACATATTTAATGTATATGAATATATCATACTAGATGACAAGGGTTATCAAATACAAATCGACAGGGAAAAGTAGCTGAATTAGTAAATTATTGAGAGTTTTTTGTACATACATAATTGCATTTTTAAAAAGTCAATTCATTTAATTTCAAGAAAATCTGATCTAGTTGTTTTCTATGCTTATATGTGGTAGGTGTTTTATTCATGGTCATGTCATAGATGATGAGTTTCACCATCTTTAAATCAGTGATAGTTGTGGGTCCATCATAGTATTCCGATGTACAGTATTGCAAGTCTATCACTTTAAGCGATTCTTCTAATTCCACGCTTGTCATGTAATACCAAAGTCATTTTCTGATTAAACATGCTGCAAGTACAAGTTTTTCTTGATTTTCTGTGGTTACTCAGAGTAAACTTTTAATGATAATACAAAGCAAATCAATTTTTTTTCCCATCTATCTCTGAAAATACACTATTTCTACAAAAGTATCCGGATACCGTTCTAAAAAAGTGGATCGGGCAGGTAACGTAATTTTATGAGTAACCGAAAGCTATGAAAGGGTTGGTGGTGGTTTGTCAGGTCATAATTTTCCGTTTGTGAGACAATGAGTTAGTCCAAAGAGCTTAATGACATTGATTGTGGCATATAATGGGACACCTTTGTGAGAAATCAGTTCGTGAAATTTTGGACATTCTACGGAATCCAAAATCCACTGTGAGTGATGTTATTGTAAATTGGAAACGTTGAGGCAGTGAAACAGCAGAAAAACGAAGTGGCAGGACGAAAAAAAATAGCGAAAGCAGCCGTAGAACTCTGAAAATGGTAGTGAAACAAAATCGCAAGTGCTCGTTGGTTGAAATCACTCAGGAGTTATAAAATTCCTCAGGCGTTAGTGCTAGCAGCAGGACTGTACGTCGACAGTTAAAAAATCTGAGATTCTATGGTCGTGCAGCGCTCCCAAGTCAAACTTCACTCCTTAGAGTGCTAAGCGTCAATGGCAATGGTGCAAAGCTCACCTTCATCGGACTGTAGGCATGTGGAAAAATGTTTTTTTGGGATGATGAATCTTGCTTTACATTATGGTAATCCGATGGACGGTTTGGCGGATGCCCGGCGAGTACTTCTTTCGTGACTGCATTATGCCTACTGTAAAGTTTGGTGGTGGCAGCATCATGTTTTTTTTTTTTTTTTTTTTATTTATTTTTTTTAAATTTTTTTTTTATGGTTTGGAACGGGTCCCTTAGTTCCTGTGGTGAAAAAAACGAATTCTGTGATGTATGTGGACATTCTAGACAATGCTTTTCTCCCAACTCTATGACAATATTTCGGGGGAAGGCCCATTTCTCCTCCAACAGAATAACTGCTCCATTCACACATCGAGACTTGTGCAGTCATAGTTTAACGAAATGAGTATTCAAAAACTTGAACTGTCCTTCTCAGATCCTCGATCTAAATCCCATAGAACGCCTTTGGGAGGAATTAGAACTACAAATTACATAGTCATCCAAATCGACCATTCTCACTGCTAGCACTCACTTCTGCTGTGATGGACCCAGGGAAGTCAATTCCTGTGGCCACCTATTAAAAACTAATGGAAAGTCTCCCCAGACGTGTGCAAACTATCATCGATGTAAAAAGGAGACTAACATCATATTAATATATGCGTCAGGACTCTCCGAGTCCGTACCACTGGGTGTCCGGATACTTTTGGCCAAATAGTGTACTTTTCCTCATCTTTTGAGTTCCAATTCTTACACTTAGTCAAAAATTACATAAATTTTTATACTATTCGATATCATTTTATACCGACCAATTCCTGTGTGGACCATTGCAAACCGGCCGTTGCTACGGGTCTTGGCTAATCTCGATAAAACGTACTGGAAGTTTTGAAATGTTAATGCATTATTTTAAAATTGAAATATTTTATTCATAAAAAAGGACATATATATATATATATATATATATATATATATATATATATATATATATATATATATATATATATATATATATATATATATATATATATATATATATATATATTGTGCGATATGTTTTTGATATTTTGGAACGAGTTTAGGCCAGGATTGGGGAATCTTTCAAAACCCCCATTTCCGACATCGACCAATACTGGTGTGATAGCTGTGTAAAAGCTTCTATAAATGTCTAACTCTTTATACTTTCAATGGCTTATGTAAACGAAGACGACACAAATATTGGCATGATGTGTTTATTTACATTTTAAATACTAAATAATTATTTCACAGAAAATCGAAAGAAAAAAAAAAAGTTTTATGAAATTATTTTTGATTTTTCCAAGCTTAATGTGTGACTTTAAAGAAAAAAAAAAAAAAAAAAAAAAATCCTCTATATTAACGTTGATTGTGTGTGGGTGGCTGGGTGTGTATGTTTGTGCATGCTGGGTAAATCTGAGGAGGCTTAATTACAATGCATTCTATGACATTTTGAGGGTTGTCACTGTTAGTAAAAGGCCTCTTTTACACATGCTTCTATCTTCGGAATACTAAAGGACCAACAAGCCGTTATCCAATCGCGATGAAATTCAACAGATAAATTCGTTATCAATAAGGTTGCATCGTATCAAGTTTTGGAGGCTGTCACTGCCACTAAAAGCTGATTTCATGCACGCTTCTATTATTGCTTCGCAATACGAATAAACCAACTTGCTATCACCCAATCATGCTGAAATCAGACAAGTAGAGTAGTTGTATATAAGATTGTATTCTATCAAGTTTTGGAGGCTGTCACTGTCACTAAAAGGACTCCTTTATATGCGCTTTGATTGGCGCTTGGTATTACTAATAAGTCTACTACGCGTCATCCAAATGAACTGAAACTTTAAAACTTGGCTGGTACATGTTTTTTCTTTTTTATCAAGTTTTGGGATAGTCACATATGGACCACTTTCACAAACGTTTCAATTGCCTTATATGAGACTTCTCAGCTTTTGATCATGTTCCATTATCCACATACCAAGCTTAATTCAAACACGTTCAATTTGGCGATATTTAATGATTGAAGCGGTGTAGCTCCAAATCTTATTAATAGTTTTATCTAGTCTTTTTCTTTGTATTGTTGAACAGAGTGTTACAAAATATATCTTTATAAGCTTATAAACTATTTTAAATGATATATGTAATAAACGATTAGCGCCACGAGTGGGAAAACCAAATCGAAAAAGTTATTTAAAAATTAAGTGGAAATGGGAATTTATCACATAACACTTTATCTCAAGAAAAATGTGGCTATACATGCTTCATTACACCCCCCCCCCCCCCAAACATTTGTTTTTTAATTGTATTAAAAAGTGATCATAATATGAGAAACTTCGAGTTTTCAGGCTATTTGCGGTTTTACACGTTATCTTATAAGTGTACCAATTAACTCCACTCTTTTGATAAGGCCATATGTGTTTTTTTCAACAAGTACGTGGGTTTCGCCATTTATCACTGTTTTTTAACTGATGTTTCATAGATATTTAAACTACTTAAGGAATATATAGGATGTATGTATAAATATATTATACATATATACATACATTAACATTTATCCCTTTACAATACACATTCACATTCAATTATTGATGTAAGATACAGCTTTGAATTAAAGAAAAATCGATTTTTATTTTTTGTATCGTTATGTAATTCTTAAATTATCTAAATTAACGAGAAACACGCATAGACGCGTTTTATTTAATAAATTGCATTTAATCAAGGTAGACAAATACATTTTGTTAGTTAAGTTACAATTGTATAATTTTAGTCAGAGTGATCAATTTTAAAAATCTTGTTTGTATTTAAAAATAATTTTGTTTTATGTTTTAGATATGGTTTTATGCTTTTGCCAGAAATTTCGGATGTAATTCAAAGCCACTTCATCAGTTATAATTTGTTTGATAAAGCGGCTTTGTTGTGTAGATATATTACTAATTAATCAAGTTTAAATTTGCTTTTTTAGTGATTTTAGCCCACTTCATGCAATTGGTTGGAATAGTTTTGGTATATACACAATAAATATGGTAACTGCTTATGAAGGTAATAACAAAAGAAATTACAAATTAGTAATGCCAATCATGGTACAAATTGGTAAAACTACTATATTTAACTAAACTTTATAATTAAAAACTAATTCAATAATTCTATAAATTGAAATTGTTACCCTATACCTACATCTTTTGAAGAAGTAGTACTTTTTAAAAAGACTTTCCGTTTGTGATCATTATTTCATGAAACGAAACATGTTTTCTGTAAAACTATCTTTCCCTTTGATATACAGATGACGTTGAGAAGCAAAAAGCATTAGAATTCATACTGTGAAATGAGATATTTCTAGTAATATGCGCAACTATTTTTTGATTTCTGGAGGTAGATATCAGCAGTTTGTTATTACTACAAAGGATTTAATGTTATACTGTGCATAAAAATATATTTAAAATAGTACTAAAAATGATTTATTTAATAAAATTCAGTTAAAATATGAGTAAATTTAAGAGTAAGGAAGATCGCAAATCAAATAGATGCGCGCGAATAGGGACCTCGAAAATCAAACCTCGTCATATAATCTGATCAACACAATTTTTGTAAACATAATTTTGTGTTCCTGAAACATTTGAGTGCTTTTTTATTTAAAGTTGCAGTTTAAATCAGTACTTTTTTGCTTTCTTATTCTGTTTAAAAATGAAGTAGGTTTTACTTTTTTTTTTTTTTTAAATTTATATGAATATTCCTTTCCTACAGTTATAGTGAACATAATTATTTTATTCAATTGCTCAATATATATTTATAAAGAAAGTTAAATATATATAAAAGTACATTTTATGACTCCTATGTTATTGTATTTTCAGAAGTATTAGTCTGAATTTAACTTAATTTTGAATTATGTATGTAGATAACGAATTTATGCAAAAAGTTTAAGTATTAAATAATAATCTACAATAATTTTTTAGAAAATAAAAAAAAAAAAAAATAGAATTTCTTTATTTTATATTAATTACACATATACTTATCGATTAATTTTTTTTTTCTTTCTTTTTTTTCTACTTACTCCATCTGCTTAGGGTCCTTCTTGGTGAGCAATTTGACGACATGCAAATCTCCCTTTCTAGCCGCCTCGTGAATGTTGAGCGTGGAGATGAACTCGTCCTCGGAGAGACGACGGAAGGCACCGACGGCCGACGGAAGAACCTCCACATCCGCCTCGTCAACAAGGGGCTATATACGACGAGGTCAGTCGTTACATAACTAATCTTTTAAAAATTAATTTTTTACAATGCTTCATCCTTCATTGAAAGATAACAGGTTCAAAGATTTCAAAAGAGATGAGGTATGTTTTATGCTATTTCTATATTATTTTATAATTGAAGTATTTATTACAATTGGCTCATCGATCATTAATTGTGATGAGCGAAAACAAAGTTAATCTCTGTTGAAAGTCAAAACTAAAATTTAATCCAAGATAACTAACTTAGGAAGCTTCTATTATAGCTAGAATCCTGATTGTTTTGCCATCGTGTCGCTCCCCCCAGTGAGTAGACGAAAAATAACAACATTATTGTTAACATTGAACAAGGGAACACGGCAAAAAAATCCGCTGAAAATCGTCGAAGTCACCAGAATATTGTTCTTCTTCTGGTTGTGATAAAAACTTAAACCATCATTTTTTTTTTTATAATTCTTTTCATCTTGAATTTTATTTTCAAAAAGCTTGAAAAGAAAACATGTTAAGAAAAAAAGAAATGAAAGAAATGTGCAAAACATGAGGTGGCATTACTAACAATTAAAAGTTCCTTCTTATAGATTGTTATTCTCTAAATCATTAATAAAATGCTTAATTTTATTCATAATATGAGTTTTGTGAGAGTATTCTCGTAGTATATTAAATAATTGCTATTTATGTGGTATACCAGGTGATACAGAGGGTGCTTTTAACGGAGACCCCTAGCGGCGACTTCATCGCCGAGAGGAAAGAGAAGTAATATGATCTAAGGAGCGAAAGTGAATGGTTGTAAGAACAACCTCTTCTAGTTTAGATTTAAGAACCTACTTGTACGCGATGGAACGAATAAATCTGCTAATTGTCTATTAAGTCTAGACGTTCCATTTCACCTTTACCCCTTCCTCATACAACATGTATATACCTTGCAACTAATTGAAAAAAAAAAATGAAAAAAAATTAACAATCGCATAAGCAGAAGTAGCATTTCCCCATACGATAATCTTATTAAGACACGTCTCTACAATACATTTAGGTTAAAGGAGAGTTTGATTAGTCATGGAATTTCCCTTACGTTGGCTTTATGTATAATCTCTGGTTCAAAAACAAATTCTGGCTTAAGAAATACTGGACTCTTCCTCTGATTCTTGTCTTGGACAACGACATCAGGGGACAATACACGACCTTTTGGTGTATCTGCAGAGGCTTCGTCTTCGGTGTTTTTATCACAAGTTTGGCACGAACTCAGACTCTCCTAGAACAAGACACATTAAATAATAAAAGACATTAACACATCAACTACAAGAAAGCCTAATAAACATACAATAAAAAAAATCAATCGAATATTCAAAAAGATAAATAGCAATTCTTGAAATGAGCTATTAAAATAATGATGCGAATAGGTTTAGTTTTGAGGAAAAGATATAAATTCTTTCAAGGGAGTTTAAGAAAGATAACCAATCTAAGCATATTGACTTCATATATGCATCAGAATGCATTTTAGAAAAGCTGACTTTGCTAACATCAAAGCTGAACGAACAATCGTTACCTTAAATTCTCGAAATTTTATACAAAAATATTCTGGAAACCAGCCTAACTGTTCTAAATTTCTCCCAATGGGAATATTTCAGATTTAGTACGGAATGTCTAATGTATATTATTCTGCACGCATAGCTATTTTAAAGTATTGTCACGTATTCTTTGGTATACTTAGTGCATTTCAATTCCAAACTTGTTTCTTATTTACGCAGCTTACACGATTTCTTAAGCGTACACAAGTTTCATTTTACAATTTATGAGACTGAATGTTTCCTTTTATTTGCCTGCTACATATTTTATTGGAAGTAATGTTTTTGTTAAACTAATACTTACAATAAAAAATAAACCTGGATTTAGGGCCTTTTAACTACTGATAATAATATAAACAGATGCACTTAAAATATGATAAAGATCAGGGTGAATTTTAGCATTATGATTGTTAACGTATTTTAAGTATATATCCTAAAATCAAAGCCGAATTATACCGAATTATGTAAAAAATGACTCGCATCTTCTTCCTAACAGAAAGCTTTCTGACTATTTCTCTGTCTTTCTCACGTAGAGAGCCATTTAGTGACGATTCTCTAAAACTCTAGCTAGGCCACGCAAAATAACTTTCAGTCGCGAGATATTCGTCATTGCATAAATATAACGATTTAGAATGGGATTATTCTTCTCGATACAATTTGTACAATTCATAAGTAATAAATAAACAAATTTATCCCAACTTGTACAAACTAGACAGAAATCACGGTGCCAGAATAATGCAATCCCCTGCGTTAATAAATAAAACAAATTTCTCAAGGGATAAAAAGGTGAAATATGTTTGCAACTGTTCTGTAATGCAATTAAGTATCTTATTTCCATCTTATAACTAAGAAAGCATTTTCAAATAGCACATTGTGATTTATCATAATCTCTAGAGAAGGCTAATGGCTTGCCTATTATATATCGTTATCTATTTTTATTCCTTCTTGATATTATACTTGTATGGTTAAATCGCTTTTTTTATTACAGGGGAGAGTAAAAGAAATTTATTTGATGTTTAGATATATTTTGTAAACCATTGCAAAAAAAAAAATGTCTACTGAGTTGGCACCCCCCACCCCCTCACGAATAGTGGGTTCGTCAATTACGATACAGAGTACGTCAATCAATACAGATTATCAGCAACACTATTTTATCATTTAATAAGCGTGTTTACATTTGAGTCAGGTGTGTACTTTTTCTACTTATCAAAACTATTTACGTCACTTTTACAATAGAACACATTTTCAATCCCTTAAAGTATGTTTCCTTCAGATATATACACACTAGGTACCGAGAAACGCTGAGCCATGCATCTACCAGTTAGTGTTGTTATACAGAGCTGACATCTTATTCACAATGATTTATCACCCATTTTTCATGTCTTATTCTTCTGAATAAAGAGTCTTTTGAAACCAGACTGATTATGAATTATGAAGCATAAAACTTATCTGGTTTCAAAACATTTTTTATTTAGAAGTATTACTCCAACAAAGATGGGTGGAACAACACTAATAAATCATTGACTCTCACCCTGATGCGTTTTATTTTATAAGAGAAATTTTCTTTATACTAAATAAATCTTTTGTTTTGTTCAAAATATGCTTCGTAAATGGCACATATTATATAGGTATAAGTATTGTAAAATTTCCTTTTCTATTTTTATAAATAATGAAATCAGTACAGTATTAAAATAATGATTAGAAGTATTATCAAACTAATGAAAAAATATTAATAGTAATAAAAGTGAAGTTACCTCTTCAGTTGATGTTCTTTTCGGACTATCTTTAGCTATATGATATCCTGATTTTTTATCAGACTTACTAGATCTACTTGAAGATGAACTGCTGCTCTCCCCTAAACCAATAAACAAATAATGTTAATTAAAATACACTTTATTCAACTTTGTCTTGAAAAATTCAATGAAAATTTTTTAAATAAAAAATAACTGGAAAAACCTACGAGTTTGAGGTGGATCCTTTCAGGACCTGGTTATTAAATAGGAACATGAAGTCCGGCCTTACCATTTGCAATTTATAGGACCCCCCAAATCCTCTTTTTCTGGGGTTTTTTTACCAATGAAGAACTTTCACGTTTTTTTGGTTTTATTTTTTAATAAAAGTAGAGAAAAAATCATGAAAAACAATACCATTCTTTCAAAAATTTAAGCTCGGATAGATAGTTAAGAAAAATATTTAGTTTTTCACTTTGCGATTTGGCGGGAAAAAGCAACTTTTGCTAGTGACGTCAATGAGCAGATGATGAACCAGTCTAAAACCTGTTTTAGTCCAGAAGGGAGTGAAATTCCTCTTCCGATTTTCGACGGAATCTATGCATAACTACGTCACTGTTTTTTATGCGTTTTTGGTCATGTGACCTTTGCTTTGATTTCAAACTCGATTTTTGATTAATTGAAAACATAAAGATAAAAAATGATTGCTCTGCTCAAATATATTCGTTGGATAACACTAGAAAATACAAAAAATATTAATTTTCCTCACTTGTGCAAGTTCCTCATTGGTATGATTTTAAACAAATATACTTTAAATTACTTTGAGATTACACATCTTGTTTAGCCATTTGTATTTAAACTTGATTAACTCTAAATTATACAAGGATAAAAATGCATTAAAAAGGAAATGATATGAGAAATATTTTTAATTTGTATCAATACTTTGTAAAATGCAGTTTACTTTTACAACAAGTAGGATTTTAAGTGATATTTTTAGATAAATTGTTGATCTAATTCGGGGGCCTAAGTTTAAAGGATAGCTTTCCTATCTGGAAGAAGTTTATTGATCGGGTAATGTATCCTTCCTTAGAATCCTTTATAATTAACAAGCGCGTTGTAAAAAAAGTATGGTTAACCAATGGAGAAGATTTATTCTATTTTCCTATATAAGGTGGTCCAAAAAAGGGGTTGTTAAGGGATTTATTTTTTATGATAGTTTAAATGTAAAAGGAATTAAATATATACCTGCAATGAGATGTTTAATTTTTAAAATACTTTTATAAATGTGAATTTATAAAAGCATTTCCCAAATTTTTATTCACTAATATTAAATTTCTCAACATACACTAGTATTATTTTATATTCAGGACGAATGAAGTGTCATAAATTGATCGAGGGGTAAAAATTAAATTTCAAATGAGTTTTTTTAAAGTTGTTACGAAAATCATTAAATAGAATGCCCTTATAAACTTAAAATAAAAGAGCGCAAAAAATGTTCTTTTGAAATATTGAAGAAACAAAATATTGCCTGCTTTCGTACTTTTGTTTATTGTGCATAATTTATATGTAATGTTTTCCTTAGAAAATTAAAAAGTTCCAAGAAAAATATTCATCATTTTTAAAACCAATAATACGATATTTATGTAACTGTTTCCAATATGATTAAATATGATTAAGTTTTACATACCTTGCTTGACATAATAAAATTTTAAATAAATAAATTTAATTAAAATTTGACATAAATAAATTTAAACATATGTAGCTTGAAATAATAAAAACATCGGATTAAAAAATACCTCTCGACTGTGAATAATCAGCATTGGCTTTACGAAAGTAAGTGAATTCCGGTTGACTTCTAGAAGGAATGTAGTATTCTTCCACCTCAGCTTCTGGTACAGGTTCCGAGTTGTACTTCCTGAGAGAGTTCCGTCGCCGAGAAGTGTGGGCGTCTTCTTGGTTGAAGCTCTTATGAATGGCTCCTCTGGATGACCACTGACCCTTTTTGTCATCTGGAGAATCTTTAGTGGCGACTATAGGTGGGGTGTGGGCTGAAAATTTATTATAGCAAAATATTAATGTTTGGGGGGGGGACTTTGTGATGTGTTATACTTTTGTAAGAAGATAAACCAAGTAAAGTGTTTTTATATAAGAAATATAAGTAGCTTTACATATAAATATACAAATGCTTAAAGTTAGCTTTTCTTCATAGAGGAGTGTGGAATAGATTTTACTAAAACTAAAATTTAAAATAGTCAAATGAAGTTTTATGATTAGATTAGTTATATTACTTATTATTTTTTAATTCTTAGATGGATGTTTGAGGATATAGTGTTGAACATCGGACAGATTCATCTTTATAAAAGCCTGGGCAGAATTTAAAAATACTTGACTTGGTAATATTTGCCTGAACATATTTGTAACCTGGCTTCTAGCAATAAAATTTGCTGACAAATATTATTTAGTTATTAGTTAAGTGTAGAGTGACTATATGGGGAGAGTGGCGACAAGACACCGCATAATAGAGAGTGCGCATGCGCCAGAAGTCCCAAAATGTCCAACTTGTTTCGTTAGGGTTGCTAACGGAAACTTGCTGTAAGAATTGGCGGGATATCGCTCGAAAAATGATTTACGCAATGTATGTTACAGCTGTAGGAATCTTACGAATATTATGAACTATATTATTTTACATTATATTTTCTTTCAATATAATTTTATTATACTCTTTAATTATTACATAATTTAAATAAAAGCAGATTATGTATTATAAGTTCACATAAATTTAAGCAGATTATTTTTGCTATAAAATTAATTTTAAAATAGGAAGAATGCAGCTTTGTGTCTAATTTACTTTTACATTTTTGCAGTGTATTTTAAAAAAAGAAACTTAATATTGTATTACCATTAACAGTTTCTTGTATATTAAAAAAGTAATTTTGCAATCGTAATCCATATTAATTAGCACAATTATTAAAAAGTTTTATTATTAACTTTTCTGTTGCTACTAAACTAAATTTTACTGAAAATTATTTTTATCAAAGCAAAAGATTTATTCACTAATAAACTTATTTCATTTCAAAATTATTTATAAATATATACATTTCTTAAGGATATAATTAACTATCCTATTTTACATTATGAAATTTTCTTTCAACATAATTTTTTGATACTTCTTAATTATTACATAATTTAAGTAAATGCAGATTAAGTATTATAGGTTCACATAAATTTAAGCAGATATTAAAAATAATTTTAATAAAGGAAGAATGCAGCTTTCTGTGTCTAATTTACTTTTACATTTTTGCAGTGTATTTAAAAAAAAAGAAACTTAATATTGTATTACCAATAGCAGTTTCTTATATATTAAAAAAGTAATTTTGCAATTGTAATTGTATAATTATAAAAAAGTTTATTAACTTTTCTGTTGCTACTAAACTAAGTTTTGCTGGAAATTATTTTTATCAAAGTAACAGATATTATTTTTAATTTATCATGTTAATCCTATTTAAAATAAGCTGTTATAAAAAAAATCTGAATTAGAAATACTAAAAAATCCCGATATAAACATAAATATCTTCATTATTAAATATATGAATTTTAAAGGTAACTAAACGTATTTGCTGGAATGAATCCACATGGTTCGTGGCGCCATTTACGTCGCCAATATGAGCCAAAGTTCGCTAAACAGCCGGTGTCCGAGATAAATGTTTCCAATTAAAAGAATTGCAACAATTATACAAAAATATTTCGATATATTCATACATTAGACATTTCTACATTGAAATCTATTCAAAAAATAGTATTTAAGTAACTTTATATTAGCGATACTTGGGATTTAAAACCACCTTCTTCGTCGCTTTATGTATTTGCAATGGAGTGAAAACTGAAAACCCCCTCAGGCGGTCATTCTCGACTGGCTACCAATCACCGCGTAGATCCTTGTCGTCACTCTCCCCATATAGTCTCTCTAGTTAAGTGTATAAAACAAAATACTTCTAATTTTAATGAACTTAAAATAATAATAATAATAATAATAATAATAATAATAATAATAATAATAATAATAATAATAATAATAATAATAATAATAATAATAATAATAATAATAACAATAATAATAAAATTAAAAAAAAAAAAAAAAAAAAAAAAAAAAACTATCAGTCTGATTTTAAACGCCAGCCTCTCACATTATTTTTAAAGAATGCGCTATGCTGAAAAAAACAAGAGAATATGTTTCTTCTGTTTATTTGATAACATCTTTAGATTTTTATGTATCAAATTTCTGAAGCAGCTTTTGGACTGTAAATGTATTTTGTTGTTTGTTTTACAGGATAAAATGTTGTTATTATAATTGAAGTCTGCTACCCTTATTTTTACAGAGGTAAACAATTTTAAATTATTATCAATATTAGCCGAAATGACTATTTTTATGAACAAAATAATTAAAAACTGACAAATTAGTGTTATAGATTTAGAAAAGTTGCTTTTAATATGGAAGAATTCTTTTTTTTTTTTTTTTTTTTTTTTTTTTTTTTTTAATCAAGAAGTATTTAATGTACGAAATGTATTAAAAACAAAGAAAATTATTCCCAACTATAACTCACATTGAGCTGGACTATCATAAAACTCTTCCAATTCCTTTTTCTCCTCCGACGACTGACTGTCACTTTTGGCAAACTTATCGTCCACGGAATTCCGATCACCAGAACGCGTTAGTTCTTCGTTAACTCTTTGAGTACTCAACTCTTCTTCTACTGCTACAATGTCATGGACATCAATATCCTCCACAACACACACCTCCGTTTCTGCCCCGCATAAGGCACAGTTTGTAAACGGGATGCTGAGTTCACACACAGTACAATGAAAAGTGGCACCCCCACACTCCAGAAAGGGGGTCGAATCCTCCGAAGTCCAAACGACACTAGGCTTTCGCTCGGTGCTTCTAGACCTCTCTGCTACGTTCTTAGCAAGGGCAGACCTCTTTTGTCTTCTAGTCTCATTAATACTGCTGGCATTGCACTGTTCTACAACAGGCTTGATGTAATAACTCACCTCATCCGATATACTGTCGGGATGTATGGCATTCGGTTGAAGTGAAGCCTTTAAGCTGGATTCTTTATCCCTTCGTTGTCGATTGTCTGATAGTGTGGAAGGGATGACGGCCTTAGATTGTAGTCCAGCCCTAACTTTGGGTTTTTTATTCATATAAAAGCTAACCTCTTCAGTTTTAGCGTTAGGAACGTTATCATCACATTGGCGTGGAACTTTAAATCTAACATCTTCGTTTCTGAAACAACTGTTATCAGTATCAGGGATGGAAGCATCGCATTGACGTGAGATCTTTAAGCTGTTTTCTTTGTGCCTGCGCTGTCGATCGTCCGATATAGTGCCAGGTACCACGGCAATGGTCCTGAAGTTAGGATTTTCACTTCTGTGGGATCGATTGCGGTTCTGAGATTGTTTGATGCGGTTTTTGGTAGGCGAGACGAACGTCATTGTATGGCTTTGCGAGGCGTCTCTGCGGGGAGATCGCTTAAGACAGAGGCGTGGATCGGAATCGCATCTCTGAAACGTGATGCGTGAGGTGGGATGTCTTCCTGGCGACAGGTTGCGCCGCTCGTTTCGGAGTTTCTCCATCTGGTTGCGCTTGTGGCGGAGATATTCGCCGGGGGAGGTGCGACGGAGGGGCCGGTGGGCTCTGGACGGTGGATTGCAATCTTCGGACAAGGCTCGTTTCAAATGAGGTCTTCTAAAATAGAGTAATTAATTGAGAAATAGTCCTTATAAATTTGAAGGCTGAGTTTTAGTCGTGTGCCAGAATTCTAAAACTATTTCTAGTGCAAAATGCTTATCTACAATGCTATCATCAATGATACTCGCTTTTCTGAGGTTTTGGTTTAAATTTTTTGTCATGATAGTCTTTTGAGGTTTTACGAAATAAAGGTACTGAAAAATTTGTATTTTTGTTAAAATACTCCATAAGAATACATTTCAGAGAATTAATTGCTAGAAAGTGATGGAATTTTCTTCAAGTAAGAGTATTTATGTGTAGTAGTGAGTCGAAACATTTAGGTTTTTCATCGTTTGAAGAAGTTTAGGTTTAGAAATTAATACTAGAAAAAGATTTCGCAAGTTATGGAGCACTTTATGAACCTTGGATATAATACCAATATACTTTAAAAGCATATTATATGCTACTATTTACTAAGTGTTAAGAATATATTTAACTAGAATTAACAAGTTATAATTAAATCAATATTTGTTCTTTATTAATTCGACTGACAAGAACTTACGGTCTTCTCGATGAGTTTAAATTAAGTTCACTACTATGTATTATTTTGTTAACTTAAAATAAATCATGCTTTTCCATTTAATTGAGATAGCAGCAGTATTATTAAATTAAAAAAAAATGAATTACAAATCCACTGGATATCTCACCTATCCGAACCATCCAATGACGAAGAAGACCTCTCATCATCCGTACTGTCCCGACACTCGTAAGAATCGCCGCTGCTCTCTGACAAACGACAGTAATGACACGTCTCCGAGTCGCCATTACAGCCTGAAATGGAACACAAAATGATCGTTGAAAATAGTTGGAAATGCCCACTGGAAATTACACACAGCATCCCAATCTTAAATCCATACACATTTACCCATTCATGTAAGTACTCTTCGCTTGAACTTCTCATAAGTGTTATAGGGGTAGTATCCGGAAATTCCGAAAATCGTTTTAGCCAGCAGTTGCAAATGTAGAGAATTCATAACAGAGGCAAATACTTGATAACGAATACAAATATGTTTGGGTTTCATATTAATGTTTTTGGTTTAGGCAGTTTTGATTGTTTTAATCTTAAATAAAATATGCTAGTTCTAGTATTAGATAAACAAATAGCGTGGTACTTTTTTTAAGTGCATCTGAATATGAGCGTTTGCCAACAGTAAGTGCTAATTGAATTGAATTTAGAATATTAAGTATTTTTCGCTAGAAGTAAGTCACAGCAAGCTGTGTGTCAGAGCTATTTAAGAGTTTCTATTTGGAAAGTCATTTGATTTTACTATGAATATTAGTATTTCTGTGAGGATTAAAATATCTATTTCTTACAAAAAATTTCTATATTAAATGATCAATACAATTTGATTTATGACAGCTAATGTCACTAACTACTTATGTTTCCCTTACGATAGGGGTCATAACTTCGAAGTAGTTTAACATAGGTTTACTTCAAGAAATAGAATTTCTCAAATACTTATCTGTTGCTTAAGTTGCATGTGAAATTGTTATTTAATTGTCCTTATGGGATCATACTATGTTTAAACTCACGAAATTGTGAGTATTCTTGATTTGCGTTAAGTTGTACCTTGATGACTAATTATTATATTTATATTCCGTTTTTACCTAAAGATAGGTTGAACTCTCTTTTTTTATTTGAACAAATATAATCATCATTATTATATGATATTATTTATATTTCTTTATCAAGGAATTGTTAAAATGACAATTAAGGCTAATTATTTGCATATAACACCTTTGAGCACAAGTTTAACAAAATCTTACCCAGTTATATAATTAATTTTATTCTACTTTAATTTCACTTCCAAAGGTAAAAAATAAGTATTTTAGCTCAAAAATATAAATAAAACTTTTAAAAATAATTAAAAAAAATATTTTCATTTGTATACTAATTTTGTTAAATATATCCTACTATCATGGGCAAAAATTAAAACTATGACAAGAAATAATTACTTAAATTGAGCTATAATCAAAAGCTATATCTAAAATACATGTGTGATACAAATTTAATGCAAAAATATTAAACGGGTCATTCAGAATCTTGACTGTAAGATAAAAAAAAAATATGTTTTGAGAAAATTGAATTTGAAAATGTAGTTTCAATTCCCGGATACTTTTATGTTTTCATGTTTTATTTTTCATATATCTCTGTAAATTTTTGTAATATAGGCAAAATTTTTAATATCAAAAGGCTCAGCAGAAATCAGTGAATAAAATGTATATTTCAAAAAAAAAAAAAAAAAAAAAAAATCAATTTTTTTTTTAAAATTAAAGGTAAGGTGACCCCGTATAAATGTCGACTGTATTTGTGTGACCAACATCGTGCTAATAGTTTGTCTTAGGGTACTTACACAGTGAAGCCAGGATGGGTGCTTACTCGTATAGTGCGAGGTAAAATTAAACGGTAAACCGACCAGTCTCCACTGTGTGCGTCCCCATAGAGATGCATGTTTTAATTTTACATCGCACTATGTGAGTAAGCACCAATCCCGGCTTCACTGTATAAGTACCCTTATGCATACAATAATTGATGTAAAATTAGTAAGACCCAAAAATCTGTATGCACCATCGATGTAGATAAACAACTGGATAGACTGCTTAACGCTGGGGAAAGGAGCCGTTGCCACAGAGGAAGCTAGATGTTTGGATGGAGGAATTTGTATTGCCTTGCCGATGTGGATTTTCTTTGATCTTTATGGTATATTCGCGTTACTTTTTATATTTGGCAAGCAAAAAAGCAAAAAAAAAACAAAAAAAAAAAAAAAAACACACATTTGAAGAAAATAGTTTACCCAATAAATAAAACTGATCAAAATAATTCTAAGTATAGGATTTGTATATTTGGAATAAACATTTGAGATCAGTAACTGTTGATATCTGTAAACGTGTTTCATCTTTATTGATTTGAATTTAAATCTTTAAATTTTAAGTTACATAAATTAAATGTTTTAAAAACAAATTATTATCAACAATTTATGAGAATACAGTAAACAAATGAAAATAGACTTTAAAAGTATTTTTATTTTAAAAGTGGAAATTAAAGATAATTGAAGAAATACAGTAAACCAGTTGAAATAAGTAGTAATAAGATTGCAAAATACAAATTCATTTAAACTATAACTAATGTAATACAAAAAACAATTTAAGTTTCAAAGGCAAACTATATTATATTAATTTTTCATACTCAATATTATTATATAAATTATGAATTTAAAATACAGGTTTTGAAACTTGTTTATCCATTATTGATCCATTAATTCTGAAGTGGATCTCTGAAAAAATCTTAACTGTAGCACATTAATTAATAAATATTGGGCTTTCTTGTAAAATAAAATTGATCAACTGGATTACTTTTGATACCATTTTAGCTTAAACACTAAATCAAAATTATTTGCCAATGAAACAAAGTTAATAAGTTTAACATTTACTCAATAAATCCGTCTAATATACAACAATTCATTTAAACAAGTATAGAGTAAAATCCGAAGGCGTTTTACAATAAATAATAATGTGTATTCTAAGAGATGAAATTTGAGAATTAGAAAACTATGAAGAAATTCGTGTCTTACTGACTCATAAAAACTTCACTTTCTCCCAATTTAATAAAAACATAAAAATAAATTAAAATAATATAAACTTATTTAATTTAGTAAAAACATTTGTAAGCGATTGCAAGAGAGACAATTTCTCTCTAAAATTCAAGGGATACATTTTTAAACAGAAATAAAACTGAAATATAAATTGCTTTCGACAGTTTGGTGGGACTTCGAATTCCAACAAACAGTTAAAAACGACTTATTTTTTAAAATAAATACGTAAGTAATAAAGAAACTGATAAACTTTGCCGTTTGCAGTCCGCAGTTTCATTATTAAATAAATTTAGAACAAACACTAGCATTTTAAGTTATTGTTTCAATTTCCATTCCATCCTTTTTTTTTTTTTAATTTTTTTTTTTTTAACTACAATTGCTAATTGTTCATGGAAACGTAAAAAAACATAGATTAAATAAAACATATCTAAAACAAATTATCCAGTTATAAATAAACAGAGTAATTATTTTAGTTATTAAATGAGTGAACAAGTAATGTTTTAATTTCGCTTTCTTTTCCCATTTCTTTGCCAAATGCCGTTGAAAACGAATAAAAACAAGGACTAAATAAATATAAATCAAGTGTTTTATTCTAGATCATAATACTATTTGTTCTGAATCTATATATATAATTCTCTTGCGTGCCGCCCACATTCGGTTGTATTTCTGAGAGTAGAATGGCAACGACTTTAAACATCCTATCGCAAATGTACTTTATGCATGAATTTGCAAATTCAGTATTCCAGCCAATCACAAAATATCTTTTGAAATTTAACTAATACATTTGACAACAGCCACCAAATTGGATTCACTATATTTTGTTTTTCTTATTATACTGATACAAATTATTTCCTATTTAAAAAGTATTGATTTAATATTTAAGATGATGCAAGAATAAATAGATCCAAGATGTGTATATTTCTTTTTGGATTAGAATTCTGGATAAACCAGACTTTTCGGAAAAATTATCTGCTGGAGCATGTTCCGGAGGTTAGTAGAATGTGTTTTACTGTTCCCACTATTTTTTTTTTAGAAATTTTGCAGCCAAGTTGAATGGACACCAAACTATAGGTTTGTAAAAATAATTTCCAAGTTGGAATGGAACCAAATTGCTGCCGGGTTACCTAAAATTGCCAAACAAAAAGTGGGGACCGTAACGCACGTTCTAAGCTTTCCGGATGGTGTGGATAATAGAATTTCGACGACAAAACTTTTTTTCGAATACAATTAAAATAAGCCATATTTGTTTAGATTCGGCAAATGACTATAACATATTTTATGGGAACGTTTTCCGGATATATGCCTATAAAAACTGAGCGCGGGATTTTCCTTAAGAATATTAAGGTTTTTATGCTGAAAATTCACAGTAGTTTGAATAAGAACTTCAGCATTCCGGATAAACTGGAATTTAACTTTTTATATTATATATTCATTCAGGTTATGATTTACCATTGGCGACTTTTAAAAAAAAATCGCTAAATTGAAAATAAAGTCTGATGGTTGTGTCGGCCATTCCAAAATGGTATCAAAACGCCATGTTACCAAATCTAAACGGTCACTCGTGTAGTAAATCTGAACCCATATTTACTTCTTATCAGTGCAAATTCAGCTATTTCGAAATGAAAATCATCAAAATAAAGAATACTGTCCCTGCTTAACGCGTCTCGGCGCAAGAAGTAGGATAATGACGTAGCAAGTATTGTAGCTCTTCATAAATAATAAAACATTTTCAGTTTCATAGCACAATATCACTTTGCAAGGGTTTTCTTGATTATGCATGTGAAAAGTAGCTTTTTGCTAGGGCATATTTTCATTGCTTCACTTTGAGGCGAGCAAAGTGAGCCTGGTTTGCGAAGCGAACTAAGGGGATTGCATAGCAATCCAGGGGATTGGCGAGCATTAGCGAGCAGGGGGCAGAGCCCCCTAGATTAAAATATATTATTTAAGATATGAATTGCCATATAAGAGATCAATCATTAACCACGAGCGATCAATGTTAGAAGGGTCATTTTAGATATTTTTCAAAAAAAATATATATATATATAATAAAATTAAAAAAAAAAAAAAAAAAAAATACATTAACATATATGAATTACTATTTTTTACTAGCCGTCGAAAACTATTGTTTATATTTTTTCGATTTGCGCTGTTGCAATTATATGCAACACAGTAATTAACCATTATTCACGAAATCGTCCCACCATTGGAAGGAAAGCAAATATTTCTGCCGGCACTTTTTTCGCTTTGCGTTGCCATCGGAGCAGTCTATCCAGTCGTTTATCTATATCGATGGTATGCACTGGTGGAATAAGGGAGAGTTAAGCTTGCCTGATTCGGAGGATGAAGATGAAGATGCTGTGCAGGATGTGTTGGATGGATCACTGGAGGTAGGGTCATCTGCGGCGTTTGAAGAGGAGGAGGACTTTCGACGTAGAGCGTAGTTGCCCTCGGAGGAGCGCCGCTGAGGGGCCCGGGGGCGATCGCATTGCGCCAGTTCCGTGGCACTGCCACCCAGTGCGGCACGGCGGTCATCTAAGGGATAAAAGTTGTTTATTTTGGGGTTGATGTTGGTTGACGGTTTTTTGTAGCAGTAGCGGCTCGTGGTCAAAAATGTTAGTGAATCAGAGATAGCGACTCCACATCTCCCTACTATCATTCTTTAATCTCCATTACTCAACCTCAAAGTTTCCTTTTAATATTTACAAAGTTATATGAGAAAGAAAATAAAAGAAAAACTTATTTTAACTTAGTTATAACGGGGCTTAATGTTTGAAACTGGTTCAATTTTAAGTTTAAGTTTAATTTAAGAAGTAACATGAAAACACATGTGTAAACTTATCACTTTTGAAACTACGTCCGTTTGGTGGAAAAAATGTTAAGAAATGCTTTGTACTCTTTCCCACGCCCACCCGCAACATCTCGATTCACGCACACACGAGCCAATCAGTACATCGAATTCACAAGCAATGCCGAAATCGCAAAATTCGTAATGGGGGCCACAATGTTGTAGAGATAGCGTAGAGGGAAAGATTCCATACTGGCTGCTATTACCATGGCAACGATGCAGCTTCTTTGGAACTTCACTCTGTGGGTGTAGTTCACTCGATGATTGTCAGATTTTGTTGATTTGAGCGTTTTTTCTTCAATTGTGCATTGCGTTTTTTCCCCTCAATTGTGCGAAAATCTCTCATAAATAACAAACCAGCTATTTAACGGAATTAGTTTTTTTATTTACCCTAGAAATTCCATCTGCATTTGCGATTTCAATCTACATTTAAGAAAATTAATAAAACAACGAACCAAAGTTAAGTAGTAATTAGTAAATTTTAATTTTAAACTAATAATTTAGATGCAACCCGGCTGTATTTACTTTAAAACTCGGTGATTAAAGTTAAAGAAAAAAAATATATTTCTACTACATAAAAATATATTTATTTATTTAGAAATAAATTTGGAAGTAGAAAATAACTAATTTATATCATGAAAAAAAATCTGATGTCGGAGATGAGATTTTATTTCGTTACATACAGAAAAAAATCTGCAGTATATTTATGATTATATTGAAATTAACGATTCTCTTTTAGACAACAAAGGAGCTTTTGAAGAGATTCTCAGAAGCCTATAAATATATAATTATGTTATTCGTATTGTATAATTAAAGAATGGAAAAATAGTTTTTGTTCCCAAGCAAAGATGATTAAAAAAATATTTTCCTCATTTTTATCTGTTTCCATAAGTCTAATTTTTCCGAAAAAGTAATTATTATACTCTTTTTTTCAATGAAGGTAGTATTGTAATTACTATAATTTACGTCGATAATACGAGATACAGTAATTATAATCTCATTTATACTCTTTAGACGTTCACTCCATCAGAAATTCTCACATTCCAGATATCTTTTGTTTGCATTTAAGAAAAACAAAAAAGTTCATGTTTCATTTTGATAACGAATCTCTATCTCAACTTGCTGGAAAATATTATTATTAAAAATGTAAATATTTAGAAGAATGGAACAAAACATTTATGGTTAAATTGTGTAAAAAAAAAAAAAATCAGAATTGAGAATGAAGCATGTTTTGATAATACTGCAAATGCAAATGAAGGTTACAAGTTTATTTTTGCTATCAACATTACATTTCAAATGACAATGTAGTGCATATTTAAAAAATGAATTTCATTATACTTTATAAAGGTATGAAATTTTAAGGGTATTCAATAATTTTGTTTATTGCCGTATGTAGAAAATAGTTATTTAAAAAAAAAAACAATCAATCTACATCACTTTTATATGTTCAAAAATAGTTAAAAGTTCAAACTAAAAAAAAAAAAACTTTATTTACATAATCCTTAATGATTCAATACTTAATAAAATATTTATCTTTTAATTGAATTTTAATTTGAGTACAGTTACGCAAATGTTTTTAAACGTATTGATGGTTTTACAAACGGCGTAGAGTGTTAATTAGTTCCGACTTTCTTAATTACAAATATATGTTTAAAAATCTCATTGCTGGAACCGTTACCCGCACATTTTAAAGTACTCAAGATTCATTAAGTGAAGCAGCATACAAGAATTAAAAAAATAAATTAATTATTTAGTATTTTTTGTTGTTTGTTGGTTTTGTTCGTATGCGTTTAACATCAGTGAACTATTTATTTTTGTTTATCCAAAATCATTCGATATATTTCCAACAAATAGGATGTTTTTGTTATATTTATTCAAAGGTTATTAGTAATAAAATGAATTAATGAAAAGTTTTCACCCAATAACGGTGATAAAAGTAATTCCATGATAAAAGTCAGTACAGGATATTATAAAGGGCAAGTATTTAAGTACTTCTCCGGATTTCGCAGCTTTTCATGCCAATGATTTATCTGACATATTGATTAGATGGATTTACCCGTCCTTTTCATAACTCGGCGATCCATATTCCGTATATGAATCGAATAAATCTTTCATATAGATCTCGCCTCGTCATTGGTTCCATAATCTCCTTACAAACAAAAATAAAAATAAAAAATGAGTGGAAATGAAATTTAATCACAGATCTATTTCTAGTATCTAATAGACGAATTACAGAATATATACTTCTTCTTTTGTGTATTATTTTTAATCTTATTTGATTAAGAAAACACATTAAATTTTCAAAATTCAGTGTTAGAGTTGTATTTTTCAGTGAGGCATAAACCACAAATTGTGAAACATATGTTAAAATAGGCATGTCATAAAATGTATTCTCTTCTGAAAAATCTTTACAGACAGGACCTTTTGATTTACAGATGGTAAAATTTAGCTAAACATTCCGTATCAGCCATTAAATTGAATTAGGAAGATATTTAATTGTATAAAAAATACAAATAATACAAATATTGAAGGATGTAGTATTAAGAATTTGAAATGTATCAGAGTTAAAATAAACAATTTTGAAACTGAGGAGTAAAAAAACAATTTTTTTTCCGGAATATTTAAAAATTTACTTGCACTTTTAACTCATATTAACCCTTCAAGTACTTTAATATTTTAGGAAATGTTATTTTGTTACCAGAAATATTGTGTGGCTTTTACATTCATTTAACATTAAAATGTCACAATTTATAATTGTTTTTGTTGCCATGTTTTACTTTCGAGCCTTCGACTCTCAGCTATTAAAAAATAAAAATATTTTCAAGAAAATGTTATGATGAAAATCTGTTTGTTCACGCTTTTTAGCACAAATTATTAAATCCTTCATGCATAAAGGTACGGAGGAAAATGTATTTACATTTTCAAGTAATGTAGTGGATTAATCTGGTTGGGAATAGTTTTTCTGCTTACTGTAAAAACTTTCCGGATAATATATTTATAGATAAAAACACACAGAGTTAGCTTTTTTCGACAAGAAAATTTGATTTTTTTTATCAAGCAAATATTTTAATGTGAACGTCACGACAACTTATGATAGTACATTTAGTTTTCACATTGTTCTTAATTTTTCAATAAAATTAGTATTTTAGAAATGTCTCTAAATCTGACCTGGCCTTGGCGACAAAAAATTGACGGCTGCGATTCCTGTTCCTCGACCAAGTCTGCTGTCGCTTTCTCCCAGGAGATCTTCCGCTCGCAGAGTAATTCCTGGGCACATAAAATTAATCAATTGGCTACGATGCTTTCATTTTTGAAACTGAAAGTAATGGATTAGAAGTTGATGTAACGCTTACCTTGTACATAGGAAGATGCGTTGTGTACCTGAAAATAGGAGGAAATGAAACGATTATTGAAAGATACAACGTTTAGAGTTAAAAAGTAGTAAACATATGTTGTTTGACTTATATTTACTTAAAAAATTATCTTGGAATTTGGTATAATTTTATGATCATTATTTTTTTAATGTTTATCAATAGTTAAATGGTTATCTAGGGATAAACACCTGGTAAAAGAATGTTATCCTTAGTCAATATTTAATAAAAAATATTTATTTTCATTTTGGTTTTTTTTTTTTAAAAACAAAACAAAAAAAAAACTTTTCATCGCTAGCAGGCTAGGTGGGAGATTTCATCTATGCTATATTTGGATAGGTTTTATCGATGTATGCCATGTTTGAACTTAACTTTATATTAGCATTGAATAGCAGCTTTATTGAAAGCAGAAGATACTGCAAACTAAAGAAATTATTAATATGAATTATCTTTGTTATTTACAGCTTGAATATTATAGTAGCACAAATTCGCTGGTTAATATCGGCTCGACACTGGCCAATGTGGACTGCTGTTAACTGGTCATTGCTGCGGATCTTGGTTAATTTTACCCAGAGCTGGGTAAAATATACTGGAAGTTTAGAAGTACTAAAGCAGAGTTTTAAAATTAAAATATTGTGTTATAAGAAAGGACGGAGGGGTAAAAAATATGTTTCGACATATTTATTTTTAAAAATATCGTGTATTTTGGAACGATGCTTGAGATTCGGCATGAACTGACCAATCTTACCACAAACCCTGTTTCTGATATTGGCCAAAAAACAGCAGTACTACCTGCGTATTTTTTGACCAAAATGCAATCAACCAACATTCATATGAAAAGATGAAAATTTGAATTCTTTATAGAGTTTATATGAGCATGAGTTTCAATTACAATCTAAATGTATTGGATAATCTAATTAAAAACACATTCTTTTAATTTAATGCTAATTATTTTAATTTTGAGTTTGATTTATAAAAGGTTATATATTTTCCGATTAGTTTATGTTTTGTAATCAATACATATTATGGACTGGGAAAGTTTTTTTGCACAATTTGTAGGATAGTTCCTGCACTTTTGTAATGTAATGACATATTATCTTTTGACCTTACAAACTTTTACCTTTTAATGTATTGGTAGCTTTTGTAATTATGATTAATTGTATTGGTAGATTTTATATTAAGATAAGAGAAGGATGTTGATTCTATACATTGAGTTTCCTCACTCTCTCAGATGACTTCATACAGTTGTCCTCTTATGATTATGGCGGTGTATCCACAATTTTTAGGGGCATAAATTCTCCCCGAAATTGAGCAGTTTTTATTAGATCTATTAAAAAGTGAATTTTTCTGCTATTATATTGTGTTAAAAAGAAAAGACCGATCAAAAACATTATTTCTGAAACTTGCATTGTGTGTACTAAAGTCAACAATGAAAGAATATTCCTCACCTCTATTTTTATCAATGAAACTATTTTATTCTAGTGATATGAAAGCATGTATAAAACTATGAATGCTATTCTTCGTTAAATACAAATTGAAAATTTTGTGTGGGAATAAACATTGTTGGTCTCTTCGATATTTTTAAAAAAAGATATAACGACAATCCAAGACAAGAATTATTTATTGTGATTGCTAGTTTGGGTGCAAAGGTAATGTTAAGAATAAACATTGATTGATCTATATTTTCAATACCATATGGTTAAGTATGAAATACAACTAATTTATTTGGCTCTTACATACTGCAAAATATATTTAAAAATTGTCCTCACTATTCAATTAAAATGATAAATAAAATTGTTTTTAAACTACATATTTAATTTAACCAAATTTTTTGACATCCAGATCAATAAAAGAATTCACATTTTGGAACAATTTAAAGTTTATTTAGAATAGGGCATGAAATGTAAGTGTTGTTAGAAAAAGAAATATTTTTTCAATATCTTACAAGGAATAAAATTTAAAATAATCTTACGCTTAGTTCTAAAATTGCGTAAGAAGTATAACTATATGAACTCTTTTATTGCTTAAAAATTTATCAGTATTAAAATAACTTATTAAAAAAAATATTGTTAAGTGTTGCTCATGTCTTAAGACAATGCTTTATAATATTGGTTTTAGGTATTTTGAGGTTAAGTTTATGATGCATTTTTTAGTATATTTATTTTGCATAGTTAAACTAATTTGAATATTAAAGCTTATTTTTTGTAACATAAAACATGTGTTAAATCTATAATAATAAAACAAGCTGTGTGTCTGTCTGTCTGTGTCTCTGTGGATCTATAGAAACCTACTTAAAATTGGAGCAGAGCTCTGAAATTTTCAGCATAAGTAGTTTTGGCCTTTTAATCGGACTTTTAAAAAACAGAATTTAAAATTTTTATTTTGTTCTTTTATAATTGATTTTTTTATTTAATTAATAAACATTTTACAAAACGACTACTAATAGGGCTACAACTCTGAAATTTTCAACATAAATAGTTTTAGCCTTCTAATTGTATACATCACAAACAGAATGTTAAAATTTTAATTAGTTCTTTTTTATTTAATTATTTTAATTAATCAATAAATATGTTACAAAACGATATCTAATAGGGCTACAGCTATGAAATTTTCAGCATAAGTAGTTTTGGCCTTCTAATTGTATACATCACAAACAGAATGTTAAAATTATAATTAGTTCTTTTTTAATTAATTTTTTTAATTAATCAATAAATATGTAACAAAACGATATCTAATAGGGCTACAGCTCTGAAATTTTCGACATAAGTAGTTTTGGCGTTTTAATCGGACTTTTAAAAAACAGAATTTTAAATTTTATTTTGTTCTTTTTTAATTAATTTTTTTATTTAATTAATAAACATTTTACAAAACGACTACTAATAGGGCTACAACTCTGAAATTTTCAACATAAATAGTTTTAGCCTTCTAATTGTATACATCACAAACAGAATGTTAAAATTTTAATTAGTTCTTTTTTATTTAATTATTTTAATTAATCAATAAATATGTTACAAAACGATATCTAATAGGGCTACAGCTATGAAATTTTCAGCATAAGTAGTTTTGGCCTTTTTATTAGACAGAATTTTAAATTTTTATTTAGTACTTTTTTAATTAATTTTTTTAATTAATTAATAAACATTTTACAAAACGACTACTAATTGGGTTACAGCTCTGAAATTTTCAACATAAGTAGTTTTGTCCTTCTAATTGGACTTTAGAAAAACAGAATTTTTAATTTTTGTTTAGTTTGTTATTAATTAATTTTTTTAATTAATTAATATATATATTACAAAACGATTTCAAATACGGCTACAGCTTAAAATTTTCAGCATAAATAGTTGTGGCCTTCCAATTGGATTTTTGAAAAACAGAATTTAATTTTTTTTTTTAATTAATTAACAAATATTTTACAAAATGATTTGTAATTGGGCTACATTTCTGAAATTTTCGACACAAGTAGTTTTGGCCTTCAAATTGGACTGATAAAAAGAATGTTAAAATTTTAATTTGTTTTTCAATTAATTTTTTTACAAAAAGCGATTTCGAATAGGCCTAGATCTCTGAAAGTTTCAACATAAGTAGTTTTAGCCTCTAATTTTGCTTTCCACAAACACGTGTTAAAATAATCTTAAAGGGGTGTTGTATTATTGTATTAACGGGGAATTTTGTTTTTCTTGACAAGGGAGAGGCTTCCAATATTAAGTACGTAAGTATTAGATTTTAGTGAGTGAAGCGAGCTTAATGCTTACGCAGCAATGAACCTTTCAGAGAGCGAATCGAGCTTATGCTTACGCAGCAATGAACCTTTCAGAGAGCGAAGGGAGCCTATGCTTGCATAGCAATGAACCTTTTAACGAGTGAAATAAGCCTGTGTTTACGTGTCCATGAACTTTTCAGCGAACGAAGCTAGATCGATTTTGCGTAGCGATGACCTTCCTGCTAGCGAAGCGCCAAAAACTGGGTCTTATACACGAATGACAGATTTCCGCAACGCGAGGCCTCATAGCTAGCTAAAATATTGCACATGTTAAAATTTCGTAGCGAAGCACGGGTATTTAGCTAGTTTCCAATAAAATGTTGATTGATATTTTGTTATTTATTTTTAATTTAATTTTATTTTTAAGAATGTCTAGGGGATACTGTTGTTATGCAATGAATATGATGGTACCTGGCTACCTACGTAAAAACAATTGTTCACGTTCAAAGTTTATTCACTAAAATGCACAGCAAACGTAATGAGAACTATTATTTTTATATTAAAAATTATTAGTTGTGTGTGGGTTAAAAATAGCATTGTAACGATTTCTTAGTGAGTAATATGATATACTACATTTCCTCCTTAAACATAGCCTAGAATATACTGGTAATTTAGTTTCTAAAAATGCAACACTTCAAGTACGTTGGATTAAATCAACCTCGTGTATAAGGGATCACTAATTACAAATCTATATTCAATTTATTAGTGAATAAACAAGGATGTAAATAATATAACCTATAAAAGCAAAGTTTTTAATATAAATTCTGTACATGCTTTGCCAATTTTATTTGCATCGGGCATGGCATATGAGGATAGATTGAAAAAATTAAACATGTATACACTGCAGGAAAGAAGGGCAAGAGGGGATTTGATCCAGTTATTTAAATTTATTGCACATGGTGAAATTAGGGGTTTAGAATTTGTCACTGACAATAGGAGGAGAGGAAATGGGTGCAAATTGTTCAAATCTCAATTTAATAGGGAAGGGCAAAAACACTATTTTTGCAATAGGATTATCAATGATCGGAATGATTTGCCAGCAAATGTTGTAAATTCAGAGAGCGTAAAGAGTTATAAGAAACAGTTAGATATGCACTGGGGGATCATCAATGGGAAATAATTGGATTACACTGGCTAGGTAGGTAACTTATATTTTGTACTTTGTATATATTTAATTTAGGTTATTTTGTTACCATATTTGGTTTGCGTACTGTTGGTTTTTATAAAATTTGTCACCTTGCACTATGTATTGCATTTTTTCAGTATGACTGTCAAACGGTGTCAATTTTGTATACTGTATTGTATTATGTATATTGTATTGTATAATCCTGTAACTATTGTATATTGTGTGTATGATCCTGTAACTATTTTATATTGTATGTGTGATCCTTTAACTATTGTATGCAAATTATTTTCTATTTCTATATACGTGTATATATATATTTACTAGACCAACCCTGTGGGCCTTGAGCTTGTTGTTGGTCTTAAAATTTGTATTTGTATTGGTATTGGTATTTGTATAGAGCCGATTTCGCAGTCTAATATTAAATAGTAAAAACATCTCCATCAGTAAAATATGGTGCAAATTATATTTCAGAATTTATTTATTAATAATGAATGCGAGAAATGAATGAATTCCTATACAAATATAGTTTATTTATTCTTGTTAAAACAATTTTGGCAACATTAAACAGTTTCAATAATGATCGGTTAAAATTCTTTTACTTGCAGCGTTACAGCGTAGAGCAACGTTGAATTGACTAGAACTCACTCCATAATAAATTTATACATTCACGTTTTATGCATTCTGATTCCAAAATAATTATAGAAACGTGTAAAAAAGCGACCTTTGAGTGACAGTAAAAGCTCCCAAAAGTTGATAGAATGGATTGTCATTGAATCTATCAGTAAAGTTTCAACCCAATCAGATGACAGCAGGTGAGTTAATTAGGCTTCCGCAGATTTTCCCGATAGCCACATACAAGGAAGAGAGAGAGAAAATAAAAGAGTAATTGTCCATCACAATAATGACTCAACTTCAACTTGTAAAACATGTAAACTTGTAAAAAATGTAATTGTTCAACTTGTAAAAACATATCGAAATCAAGGTTGGATTTGCATATTTTATTGCAATTTGTAAAAACTACATATATAAATAAAGGAAACAGCATAATAAAATGAAAGTTTTATTTAATTAATTTACTGCCTTTTTTATTTAATAAGCTGAGGTACACGAGCATCTTGTACCTTGGAACACTTATCAATGAAATATTTTTTTTCATCTATTTTATAATATTCTTTGAAGAATTTAATCTCTCAAAACTTCCATAGCGTGTAAATCGCGAGGCTACCAGATTTGAAAATTTATTTTGTTGTAATTCGAATATCGGTTGAGGCATAGAATCTGGACCAAGCTATAACAAAACACCATATAAATTGTCGTTAAACTATTAAAATTTGCATTGGTCTTACATATGAGAACGCAGAAAATTCCTGCAAAAAGAAAATAAGTGCCGAGAAAGGCTTTTGTTCCTAAAGTCCTTCCTCCTTTAAGTCCTCAAAACACATAAATTTGCTCAAACTAAAACATATTATTATGTTATAGCTTTCAAGATATTCGGATTAAGAATCAAACTTTAGAAATAATGTAAAAAGTCTTCACATAAAAGGAACTGCCACCTAAAATGTATTTTTTTACCAAACATATTAGGTTTTTTTTTTGGAAAAGAGACTGTATCTAGAAAATACTTTTTGAAAGAATAAAATTTGTTGGATTTCAAAAAACCAACAAAAGTAAGTGAAAAAAGAGAATTTGTGGAAACAGTTGTCCACTGTTGAAATATAATAAAATGTATAAGTCTATGTCCTTTTTTCTGACGTTAGTAATTATTACAGAAAATTTCATTAAAATTCGTTCAGACAATTTAACATGATTTATCATAAACCAATGATTAAGCAACAAACGTTTACATTTTTATATTATACGATCCTTTTCACATTAAAGTACAACTTCTTCCATACCTTGTTTTCAATTATAACAAAGCATTATGTAATGCATCTTAATCTAAACTAATTTATTTTCCATGTACACTTTCTTTCCCTTCTAACATCTGTGCGCTTACACACCATCCTCATCCTATCCCCCCTTTCCCCAAAAAACATTCTTCTGATACCCAGGAGGGAAACGTTCCCGTGTCAAGTTAATAAAGTGAATTCTTTTGTTAAACACCCAAGATGGCATCCTCCACTTATTCTTTAAGAATTCTTCTCATCACAAACGTGGCCACCTCTAGGAAAACCTCCTCAATTCCCTTTATGAACATGGCAGGCCTTTCTAGATCTTACGTAGAAGCAAAAGATTCACTTAGATGCAATCTTTCTAGAGAATGGAGCTCTTCGAAATAATTTAAATTGATCCGTTGATGAATTGCACCTAAAATCTACTACGTGTTGAATTGTGAATTTTTCGCGCGCTATTTTTATTAAATTATTATAGGTGTATTTTGGAACAGCTTCAAGATGTCAAATTGTAGGTGTAAATTAATTTATAAAGGAAGGCAATTCTAAAAGGCAGTTGCTATTTTTAAAATTTATATTTATTGATGAGACTTGTTCAGGTATATTTTAAGTTTATTTGAAAAGTTAACACAGTTAATAAGTTATGAATATTTGAATTTGAGCAAATGAGGTTTGGTTGTACTACTCTCTGAAGGCAAAAGGAATTTTTAATAAAACTTTCAGTGTCAGTATTGAAAGCTTCTCTCAAGCACCTCATTCTTTAAAAGACAATTTAAATTAATTTCAAAAATGACTGATACTCTTTAAATGCAGAATTTAATTTACTATTTTTATTACTTTCAATTACTCATATGTATACATAGGGTAACGAAATTATAGTATTCGGTCAAAAAAAAAAACACGATTTTTTGTTTTTGCATTTTTCTACGTTTTGGAACATCCTTATTTAAAAAAAATGATCTAGAAAAAATTTCTGTTTGTGCGTATGTGATCAAAATAAATCCCGAACAAATTGACCTACGATGTTCAAATTTGGTGCGCGGGTTGGTGATGGCCCAAGAACTTACCGTTAAGGTTTTTTTCAAAATCAAGCATGCGCATAAGGTAGCTGCCATTGAAAAAATCATGTTTTTCAATAATTGTTAAAAATCGGCTCTAACAATTTCGTTCAAAATCGCTGCGGTAATGCCTCTGAAAGTGTCCCAAACATTCCCACCTCCGAAATTTTCATAAAAATGTGATAAAAGTGTAAAAAGTTGAAAAACGAGTGCCTTTAACACAGAGCATTCTGCCCTTGAGCATAGTCAATCAAGGATTGATTTTTTTTTTTTTTTTTTTTTTTTTTTTTTTTTGCGTTTCATGTACAGGCAAGGACAATGTAATGTCTATCGAATAAAACCACCAATTTTTCCATTTTGGCATGTTTTCTTTTTTCTGCTCATGTAAAAATTATAGCCAAAAACATCGCCAAACTGGCCATTTTTATTTAAACGAGTGAAAATAAGAAAATGGTCAGTAACACCATGTTAAATTTTACTGCAATGACTAATATTATATAGTGTTATTGAAAGTTATGCGATGTTCCACGCCAATAGTTTTGCTATAGTTTATTAATATTTTACTGTGTTATGTTTGAAAAATAGTTTAGATAACCTATACAAATTTCTTTTTAAATATTTTATTATTTTATAAGTTGTACATCTGATTTTTTTTTTTTACATTTTTCAACCTAAATATGTTTTTGTTAGTAATGACAAACATGACAACAAAATATTATTTGTGAATGTAATATTTAAGATTTAACTGACATTTATGAGACATTTTGGGGTAAAAATGCTTTTCTACAAATATATTAAAACTTTAATCGTTTATGGCGCATTCGCACAATGTCATAATTAAATAAAATCCGAAATTATACAGACACCATAATTATTTAAAATGTCGTAAAATATTCAGTAAATATCAGGATTAATTTTATTTAATAATTTTTACTATTCAATAGCCTCCGAGATTGAAATTCACAATGCACTTGTTACTACTACACTTTTGGAATCAGAAAGGCAACGTACTTTTCTGATTTATTAAAAAGTTATTATGAATTCTATTATATACCGGCATTACTTTTTTAAGCAGAGTTCTGGAATGGCATATAAAATAATTATAAAACGTACGTTTCCAGCTAGATGAGAACAAAAGGAAGGGGAGTATTTGAAATTTAATCATCGAAAAAGTATTTTGTAATTGCACGATTTCCAGCTAAATAAAAAATTTCTTATGAATTTTAATCTATTTCAAATGATCTATTCCAAAAAAAAAAAAAAAAAAAAAAATGTAATACCTTTTACATTCAGTTTGATAAATATTCTTTAACAAAATAATAATGCAAAATTAGTAACGTTGCAAAAATGTTTTTTTTTTTTTTTTTTTTTTTTTTTTTTTTTTAAGTAGGCAAAAAGTCTAAAATAGGGATGTACTGTATAGATTATTTGAGTTTTGATTCTAATGCAGACTAAGATGCTTGTAGATTACATTATGTATATTTATGGAATAAGTATCACCGTATTAAAATGGAATAAAAAAAAAATCCATTTCAAAATATTTTTTTTTTCTTAAACTCTTACAATTAATTCAAAGCCTAATACAGTTTTAATGTATAAGAAATTTTTCTGAAAAGCTTGAAATTTTTTAAATTTTAGACACTCAACATAAGGTGAAATAGCTAAAAGTTTCAATATATTAAAAAATTAAATCAATCCACCAAATTTTTAAGAATGAACCAAAGTCCAAAATCCTCCATACACCAAAAAATTATTAAGAAACTATTTTTAAGTACATAAAACATGGCTTCACAGTCTAAAATATAATAATTTCATTACACTTGAGCATAACCGAACGATTCTTTGAATTTTTTATAGATTGTAAAAAAATGGACTGTGGATATAAGACATTTTAATTTACTGCATTTGAAGACACATCAAGTTCTACATTTGTATGTATTCCAAACCATATTAAAATATACTCAATAAATTAAAGTTTTTCATCCAGATATCTAAAATTTTTAAGATTGTAATTCATATTATTTTAGAGACGAAGTAAAATTGGGAAAGTATTTACTTCGATATCGGGAGATACTCTGGATTGAACACTTGATCGACGTCGATTTTCTTGCGACCTGCAAAAACAATATTTATCTAAATTTCCATACTAAGTATGAAATGAAAAGGAAAGCATTATATTTTATCCAAATAAAAAGAGGTGCATGCGATAGAATTTCAGTGTTTTCTTTTCCCTTATCTTTAATACTATTAGAACCATTAATATTTCACTTTTAATTACTAAGCAAACCTTTTAAATATCAGAAACTTGGAATTTAGAAGAGTAGGTGAAACTATAATTTCTTGTATTTCGCTGTCTTTTGAAATGCTTTCATGACAAAAGCATATTTTGAAATAAAAAACGCTGTATAATAATATTTATTATTCAACAAAGGAAATCCTAGGGATATTTTTTATTTATACAAATTATAAAATATATTTACTCAATATTACACACAATGAAGCAACGAATACTCTACAATACGCCGCTATTAAGATGTTTCAAAAGGCATCTCATCTGTAAATCTATAGCCTTTTAAATCATTGAAAGATTTCTTTTGAAGCTGAGTTGTTTTTAGATTACACTTCGAAATGTCTTTACTGAGTCAAATCAAATGATAATTTAATTAAGTTTAGCTATTCATTTTCAATAGGACCATAAATTATTTTCTCTCGGAAAATTTCTTTAAAATCTATAAATGCTATCATGTCCAAGTGCTTTGTCAAAGAGGCAGAATATGTATTATGCAAGTAGATATACTATGTTAATCGAGCTTACACTGGATTTCAACCTCGCACAACTCAGCTTCTATTACTGCTAGAAAATGGATTTTTTGTCATATGTTTTGCCCTGGATTAGATGAAAAATAATAACATATCGTTAACACTGAGCAAGGGAACCTAGAAAAAATTCATTTGAAATTTACCCAAGTCATCGAAATTTTCTTCTGGTTCTGATTCTTCTGATTGTGATCATAACTTTAGCCAGGCGTACTAAAGGCCTATATTCTAAAAAATAGCTTAGAAAATCTTTTTTGTCAGGGTAGTAACTTATTGAAACGTTCAACGAATTTAGGATATTCTTTTTGAGCTCAATTTCAAGAAGTAACTTTGATATTTTAACTTGAAGTATTAAAACAGTGCAATTAGAAAGGAGTAAAATTTACGTTTCAACTTTGATTTAAAAAAAAAAAACACTTTTATTTTAAAATAAAGTTTTAATACATCAAGGTGATTGGTTGGTTCTGAACCACGTATCTTCTAATCACTAGCCTGCCACCTTAATGGCTGCACCACAAAAGATTGCTTGGATCTCTCTCAAAATTATAACAAATGGTTTGGTTTTTATATCTTTACGAATGTAAACCTGATAATCGTCAATTAGTTCATATATTGCACAAGTACTTTTTTTTTTTTAATGTCATATTTACTTTGTATTAATAATTTTTTAGTATGTATTTGCGTGTTAAAACGAATAAGTACATATTATAAATAAATAAATAAATAAATAAATAAATAAATAAATAAATAAATAAATAAATAAATAAATAAATAAATAAATAAATAAATAAATAAATAAATAAATAAATAAATAAATAAATAAATAAATAAATAAATAAATAAATAAATAAATAAATAAATAAATAAATAAATAAATAAATAAATAAATAAATAAATAAATAAATTCTTGGTGTGGTAAGGAAGATTTCTACTTGAAGGACAAGAAATTGGATTTTGATGGCAAACCTAAATCTCTCTACAATATTGCATCACGATATGCATAGTTGCTCTCAATACAAAAGTCGTATGTGAATCTAATGTTGTTGTCGCTTACATTATCTTGCGTTTAAAGCGATAATATCATTATTTACGCTAAAACACCCATCGGCAGTATCTTACTCATCTCGAATATAACAAACGCAACAAACAAATTGATATCTCTCTGAAAAAATAACTAGACGTTGTAAAAAAAAAATATCAAATCGCATCAATACTTTATTTTTCTCGGTTGAAAAGCGATTAATATTTCTGTACAAAATTATTAAATACCTGTCATATTACCATTTTACATCTATTAGTTTAATCAAACTAATTTAGAAGCTTTTTTAGGTAAAAATAGCTTTGTTAATTTTAAAGAAAAACATTACCAACTTGTTTTCTTGAAAAATTGCGCAAAGGCTGTAACCTTTATTTTGCATTACTCCCATTTCCCAGTTTATTAACGATAATACTTTTTAAGGAAATAAGCAACTGCTTTAATTTTGAAAGCTAATATTCATTTTAAGATTTCATCAGCATTTCCTACCATCACAAGTATCGAAAAAGAGTACAGCTTCTTTTCTTAAATAATTGTACAAAGACTAGACTGTAAATTTTTACTTTGCAGAGATAAGACAGAAAATAATTCTACGATTCCTCTTGAACTAAGTTCATCCTTCCTCAACGTCTTCATTCATTATGAAAATCTCATTGAAGCTCAAGAGGAAAAAAAAGTCTTCATCCTCCTGTTCCCTGGAGATATAGCTCCAGAACCGAGAATGCGGAAATTTTATTCTTTCAATACTACTGCAGAGAAAATAGAGCATTAAATGGAAATGAATAAGAATAAAATACTCCATACGAAAAAATTATTTTATTACTGCATGGTTATTCTCTAACGGTGCAGAAATGCGTGTTATTTTTTTAAATAAATCTTTTTTTTCCATAGAGCTATGCACGTTAGTTGAAGTACGGGGGAGGATGTAAAGAATATTGCATTCTTTTGTCCCCCCCTCTTTCCCCCCCCCCCCTTCTAAGCAACGAGTTGTAGTGAACTATTTTTTTTTTTTTTTAAATAATTTCAGTGATCCACAATGAAGTGAAGATGTGCTTTTATTAGGAGATTTTTTCCTGCTTTTCTTCTTAAGTTTAATTACTTTACCCATACAAAACTTTGAAAATGAGGAGGTGGGTAATTTAAAACATAAATGAATTCTTCCGTTTTGTGAATAGTTAAGTGTGGAGAGCTTGCGGAGAAAGTAAGCTTTCGTGGTTCCTTGTTGCGCTTTATTTTGCTTAGATTCTAGAAACGAAGCACTAAACTGGATGGGCAATTAAAGCAAGTGGCTATTAACTGGGCTATGCTCCGACAGGGGAAATGCTTATACTCGAACTGAGAGTAAATTTGAATGAAATATGGGATGAAAATACAAGGAGTTTTCGCGATACAAATCATTTTCAAATATATTTACTCGCTTCTCCATTCAGGAATTCGTGAAAATACACTAATTACTTTACTCATTTATCAATGAACTGTAAAATACTCATGTTGGGTTGAAAATACATTGGTAGGTGGTTGAAAATAATTAGATATTTTATAGATAATTAATAACTTAGTAATAAAAATACTGCGTTATTATATACTTTTTAAGTACGGCCTTGAATTGAAACAAAAATTTAAAAAAAAGCAAGTCAAGCAAGCTTTTTTCGTTCCTTATTAAAAATAAATATCAAACTAAATTTTTATCCATTGAGTGTATCACATTAGTTACGAATTTTAGAAACTTAACGTGTCTTTTACTAAACCAAAACACAGAATATCATATAGGTAAAAAATGATGTTTGACTTAGTTTCAACGAGCATATGAACTCTCAAGTCCAATAACTTTGCATTATATACAAATTAAATAATAATAAACATCAAAAATTTATTTTTAAATTTAAATGTACCAAATAAAACTAATTCAACAATTTACATATTAAATAGCATGCTCATAACAATAAGCTCTAATGAATAAAAGCATCAGATCTTAAATATTGTATTTGCCTTTATAATGGTTATGTAGAGCCCCAATTCTATGTTTCCCGGCTTTTCTACGAAGATAAATGCAGACTAGCATTACTATACTTATGTTGTAAGCAATATATTTAGAAGTGTCTCACCCATTGTAGTTTCTGCTCCAATGCTGTGGTTGTTTCGAAGATGGTACAAATCGATCCATGGTTCTTGCTGCTTTCTACCGTAGAGGGTGAGAGATAGACAATATTATTATCATTGTTGCAATAATATTAATATACCAATAAACCCACTCACTATATGAATCGCTTGATTATAAAATAGGACTTCCACGTTTCTCCTGAAATTCATTTTTTCATCTTTTCTATAAACATTAATGCAAATTAATCGGTAGAAATTTAAACCATATTTCAGTGTTCTTTATTAGGGGGCGGGGTAGTCTTATGTATAACGTTTCCAGTTGATTTTGATCTCTATTAGAACCTAGAAAGTTTTTTCTTCTCTTTATAGTCTATAATATGTCAGGAGTCTTACTTTAACACAAGCGAATCATATGAAAAGGTTTGTTTATCGATAACTTTTCTTTCAACACCGATTGTCAGTTGCCATAACAAATTTATTTATGAAGTGAATATCACATCCGAAATTTCCTAAGTGTTGTTTATGAATGCAGCGTATGGTATTAATTTTGAATTATTTCTAACAGAACAAGTTCAATTTGAACTTTTAGAAACACGCATTTACTTGAAGTTGCATCTTACACGAGTAAATTTTATTTCATCATATAGCCAAATGCAATAGAAAACCCTATTCTCTCTCTCTCTCTGTATATATATATATATATATATATATATATATATATATATATATATATATATATATATATATATATATATATATATATATATATATATATATATATATATATATATATATATATATATATATATATATATATATATATATATATATATATATATATATATATATATATATATATATATATATATATATATATATATATATATATATATATATATATATATATATATATATATATATATATATATATATATATATATATATATATATATATATATATATATATATATATATATATATATATATATATATATATATATATATATATATATATATATATATATATATATATATATATATATATATATATATATATATATATATATATATATATATATATATATATATATATATATATATATATATATATATATATATATATATATATATATATATATATATATATATATATATATATATATATATATATATATATATATATATATATATATATATATATATATATATATATATATATATATATATATATATATATATATATATATATATATATATATATATATATATATATATATATATTAGGGTGTTTCGAAAAAATAAATTTTTATTTTGGAAACGCATGAGGTGAAAAAAGTTGATACACATCTTGATAAGAAAAACTGTAAAAAAAAATTTGAAAAAAAAATAAATAATATCTTCCGATCGCGCATTCACCTCAAAGTTTGGAGAAAATACAAAAAATAACTATTTCCCTAAATTTTTTAAAATTTCTAAACGTTATATAATTGAAAGGCAATAGTTTGCAATGTGTAGTGAAAGAGTGGTTTAACATGGAAAAACACTATTTTATGCATTTTTAAAACAAATATTAATAATTAAAAATACTCAAAAGTAAAATTTTTTGTAAGAAATAACTATTTTTCTGTAAAATGGATCCTAATGTTATTTCTTAGATTTAAAAAAAAAAGTGCTATTATGCATTTGGTTCATTTTTTTCTCGAGCTTTCTACCCCAGTGATGCACTTTGAAGGAAACTTTTGTGGAAAAGTCGGGCATTATGGATCTTTATAAAAAAAAAGTGTTGTTCAAATGTCTTTTACGTCAGCGCCACTCACTTTTTGACTTGTCTCTCTACATAAGCGTTCCACAGCTTGTGAGTGTGAAACGAGTTGAAGTCTGATTTCAATGGTCCGTAGTAGCACAGAAGCGCTTGCCAATTTCGCCAGACAGGCCAATTCCGATGTGGAACGTTGTGAATCGGTTTTTGGAAACGATATTAGCCAATCTCGCCTAATTCTGGATAAAATATAGAAAAGGTTTTGAAACGCCAATGCACAGTTTTAAACTTGGGATATTGTATTTATGAGAAGCAAAACTATGTGGCGGTTTTGACTGTTTGTTGAAAAATCGTGTATTTTGGAACTATGCTCGGTCAGACAGATTTCCTGTCTTCCCCTGTTTCCTCCAATACAGCTGTGCTACCTCAGATGCGCCAATCTTTACTAACTAATGTTCGTTTGTTACTCTTAACAAAGGAGGAAACCTATTACAAGTATTCCAATTAGTTATGTCTACGTCATCAGTGGCAATAAAGTTAAATTTTATTGCCTTGAAATGCCTGATTGTCTTTCTCTAGGAAAGTTCTCGAGATTTCAGAAACCGACGCCTCAGTTCTCTGACATCTCTCCTTTTATACAAAATCATTGCCGAAATCAAAATTTTTTTGGTGAGGGAAGGCCACATTGATTTTTAATTCGAATTCAATGTGACATGTAACAATTTAAAATAAAGAATACCACTTGCTTGAGTTCATCCGATGGTTTACATTCACTCGCATATACTCTATGTACTCTGCTTTCTGTTGTTATCAATCTGGAGTGTAAAAGGGGATTGGGTTTACAAGCTGGCCAAGTCATTGGCCTGATCTAATCGCAGCAAAAATATCAAGAAGATATAACTGATCTGTGTCTGTACTCTCATCTCAACTTGAGGAATTGAACATGCAACACGTAAAAAATCAGTCGAGGGAAATTTTTCACAGTTTTTAAATTTTTGATCTCTCTGAAAGAAGTTTATCCTCTTGTAGTACTATCAACGTGTTTAAATAGGCGTCTGAAGGGTAGTTCATTGGAGTATAGGAGGTATATATCCCAATGTAGTGGTCTCTCAACGTGCAATTTGATCAGTCAGATTATTTCAAGCCAGTATTAATGGCGATTCCAATCACAGTCATGTGCGCTTCGATCCAATGAATAAGCAAGTAAGTTTATGAGCTTCAAAGGAAGAGAAAGCACCACGAGAAAGGCCACCCAGATTGAAAACCGCCAAAACATAGTTTTTATCGATGTTTCAAAGGTTATACGAGAACGATTATCATTGAATAATTACTAATTTGATTTTTTTCCAAGTTCTATCTACTTCATTCTACACAATACAAACTAATGTACCTTTATAATTTTGTGATTGGTGCACTCTACAAATTGATGGAAAAAGGGTATTTTTTGTATTTATTCAAAACTTTGAAGTGAATGCTTGAAGTAAATAAACCAATTTTAACAAAAATATGTAAAAAATAACTTTAGTATCTATATTATAGAAAAATCATTTTTTTAACAAAAAAAAGTATTTTTGAATAATTTTAATTATTAATATATGCTTTAAAAATATATAGAATAGTGTTTTCCTGTGTTATACCACCCTTTCATTACTCATTTCAAACTATTGCCTTTCAAATATATAACGTTTGGAAATTTAAAAAAAATTTAGGAAAAATAGTTATTTTTTTAATTTTCTCCAAACTTTGAGGTGAATGCGCGATCGGAAGACATTATTATTTTTTTTTTTACACTTTCTGTATGGAGATGTGTATCAACTTTTTTCACCTCATGCGTTTCAAAAATAATTTTTTTTCGGGTTTATTATTTATTTTTTCGGGTTATCGGGTTTATTTTTTTTATTTATTATTTATTTTATATATATCTATATAATATGTAACGAATATAGTTGGATGTTTTGTTTAATAGAAATCTACAGTTTTTTCCTGATCTTGATGAAATCCTGGCACACTTAAAAGCACTTACAACTTCATCAAATGTTTCTAATAAAGAGTTTTATACCTTCAGCTCAAAACAAAATTGAAGAAATTGGAGAGTTAAAATTTTATGATCGACATGAAGTTGGTTATAAAATTTTGATAGTAAATAAATATTTTTAAGAAGAATTCAAAACCAAGACTTAAAAATGTAGTCATAAAATGTCACTTGTGGTTTACGCTCAAAACATTATACGTCATATGTTGAGCCAGAATAGTTTTAATTAACTACTATCACATTACAATTTTACGACTTCCGACCGCCATATGGGTCCAATAAATTTGAAATTCAAGCGGTAGTTAATATGTAAATTCGTTTTAGAGTTCCACGAGGGAATACTGTTCTATGAACTTTTAGTTTTATAGTCATTGTCTGGTATTGTGTCTGTCAGTTTTATTGTGTTATCCTCAGGAATAGAGTATTGTTCACAACTCAGTAGCAAAAGATTAAGGATTTTAATTTTAAAAATACTGGTGATAGTACAATTTTTTCTAATGGATGACACATACAGTTATGGCAAATTATAACTATGCAAACTTGATTTATATAACACAATGAAAGTAATCAAACACATTGAAAGTAATTTGTTTCGGCGTTATAATTATTCAAATGTAAACAAGCATATTAAAGTAAAGTTTTTGAAGGATATTTTAGATATTAAGTGAAGATAACGTAATATTTTATTAATAATATTATTTAATTAAAAAGTTGTACTGGAATACAAAATGGAAAAGTTACTACAGAACACAAAATGATAAATTTAAATAACTGATGGGGATGTATGGTCGAATTATTATTGTTTATAGTACATTTATTAATTTATAAGATGGATATTGTTTATTAGATATTAGAATAGAACGCATAAAATAATCTGAGTATAATAGTATTAATGTTAAACATTTTACATAAAGGGAATGGTCAATAAATATTTTATCTCGTAAAATTATTTAAAAAAAAAAAAGACAGATATTTAGCACGATTAATAAAAAAATGCAATAAAGTATGAGTTAAAGTCATTGTATTTTAGAAACATTTTTAAACTTCATAAAATTAATCAAGCGTTTGGGGAAGCTTTAAACGGAAGATTTAGGTTTCTTTGTGCTACGTAAATAGCCTTCTTGGCAATACAGTCATTCAGATTTGTGAGAATTTTTAAGGTAGGTAGACATTTAAAACAAATCCCATGCTCGAATGCCTTTGAAAAGCTATGTAGCCTCAATAGAAGAATTAATTCTTATTATGAAGTATGTAAATCAATAACAAGTACAGAAATATACTCTAGTGAATTTAAAAAAAAATAGGTCTTTACGATAATGATCTATACTTAATTGCAAAGCTTAAATTTACAATCAAGAAAAATATGGAAGCCATTTAAAATGTATTTTACGATAGGCCGTGCTTTGATTTATGCTACATTGGGAAAAAAAAAAAAAAAAAAATAATAATAATAATAATAATTTCTGGTTTCTTTCAGCGTGAAATTTTTCTAGAACGGTGAAAGAGTGGGAATTAGTATAAAATCAACTTTTTTACATACCTCTTTTTCAATAGACCAAGTGTAAATATTTTTACTGGGTTTATTAAATGGTTCATTATGTTTAAAATAAAATTTTATAAATATTTTTCTTAAGACTCCAGCAGAAAGTGTATAATATGATTAATTTGAGGGAGATCAGTAATACAAGTGACAAGCAGTAACACAATTACTGTAACTAATCAGTTCATATCAGTGGCATAGGTATAGTTGTGATGGTAATAAAATCATTGTGGACATCAAAATCATATGTTGTTTTTATTGAAACTTTAAATGGTGTTTAAAAATTTGTACTAGTTTGTCGGAGAAAGAATTAATCTGGCATAAAAGTGAAATATACGAGTGACTGAATGTGAATTTGAGACAAATCAGTTCAAGAGACATCTTTCGAAACAATGTGTGAGACTTCAGAATAAATAATTCCCTTCATGGATAAAAATAAAGTAGAACATATAAAGAACATGAAAAAAGTTAGGTATTATAAAAAAAAAAAAAAAAAAAAAAAAAAAAAAAAAAAAAATTAAGCGGGGAAAATTACGTTATCTTTAAATTTTTATCACATTTTAAAAGAAAATTCAAGTATTTTAACATGTACGTTTATTTGGAATTGTTGAGTTTAATATTATGTTTTAGGGATACAAATAAAATTTTTCTAACAAATTACTCACTCTGTTTTAAACACTTAATTTATAATTATTTAAATAATGATTATTTTCCTTTTTATTTGAACTTAATAATTGCAACACTTAAATATAGGACAAAACTAATTTTGAGTTTTATTGACTTTTGTAACCACAATAGAGTTTGCTAATCGACTTAAATGTTTTTTTTTTATACATTGGTGCTCGCAAATTGATTTCCAAAATATTTGAAAGAAGACGTATTTTTTGGAAATAATGTTTTAGATATTTTTGTAAATAAATGTTTTAGTGTATATTATTGTATAATATACTCTAAATTAATTGATAAATATAAGTGTCAACTCATTACGCTTTATATCTCAGATTAAGTATGATATCCATTAACCTGCAGAGTATAAGCAGGATATCGAATATCTTATTTTATAACTTGGACTCAGATCCAAAAATGTTTAATATTTGAAGGATTAAAATAATGAACAAAGCTCAATTAAAGCATTACGTCATTTTCTAGAGAAAAACAGGAATACATTTAAATAATGTTACAAACATTACATTCTCTAAGTAAGGTCTTTTATGTTGTATTTTACTACTCTTCTTTCTATCTTTTAAAAAAATAAATTAAAATTATTCACGTGTATACCACATTTCATACTTAAACTGATTTCCAAATTACTTCGAAGATCATTTAACTTATTAACCATACTTATAAATTCATCCATTAACCTTCACTTTATACAAAAAGAAAACACCATAAAACCTTATGGAACATCACATTATTCTTCAAACGAATCATTAAGTAAAGACTACTTGTCAAGCAATTCCCTCTCTATCTGTAATATACCAAGAAGCTGACCCGAATTATTCTCTAACTAGATCAATGTCCCTGCAAGAACTACTTGAAGGCGATTGTGGTTCGACCTTCAGTTGTCATGGTTTCAGTATAAGAGGTACCACCCCTCTTACTCAAAGAAAAAGCCATTAACGTACAACTTCTTTCAAGGAATTTGCTTTTTAGGATAAAATTGTCCCGCTTAATTTGTTCTTTGTTGCGAGGGGTATGTTTTAAAATATATCAATGTACTTTTGATTCCTTTGTTCTTTGATGATTTTTGAGTTGATGATACTAATTAGTTATAATAATTTTATGAAATTGCTAGGATTGAATTTAACGTAGTATTTTGGAGTGAAAGCATTTATTTCAATCATTGACTATATATCTACCATTTCTTAACCTTTTTCGCATGATTTATGTCAGTTTACTATTGAAAATGTCAATATTAAAAGCCTAAAGTGTTTGATCGAACCCGATTATTCGTAATTAGCCTTATATGCCAAATAGTTTGTCCCATCCTTCTTTAGATATTTTATTTTTCCTAAAAAGCTATGACTTTTATGAAAAATAAAATACCTAAAATACTATTTTATTCCTTATAAAAGCTACAAATCAAATCAGCAAATCTTCTCACAAAATAATTTTTATCCTTTTCAAAAGTAACTGAATATTTTTCAAGTTAAACTTGAAGAATGGACCAATTACCCATACGATGGTATATTTATTTATATTTTCATAACATTTTCCTAGTTAAGACAAAGTAAAATGAAAATAATCTGAGCTATTAATTTTATTTTTTATAATTACTGTTTTAATCATTTTAATTCTGACTGATATAAATCAGATAATTTTATGATTTTAGTTGTTAGTATTTTATATTACAGTATCTATGATAAAATACTTTTCTTTACAACACAAGAAGTTAGCACATTGAATTTTCAACACGGCTTCTTTACTTTGACGACTCATGAAACTTTTCATTAACTGCTTCATATGTTTTTCTTGCGAGCTTAACTTTGAATTTTATAAGAGAATGGATAAATAGGGAAGAGAGAGAGAGGAGAGAGATACATGAGAGAGGGAGGGAAGAAAAAGGAGAGTGATATAGAGAGGAGGAGAGAAAAGGAGAGATGGGTTTTTGAAAAAGGAGAAGGAAAAAGAGCGGAGAGTAAAAAATACTTATGACTTTTAAAATTTGTCTTTAAAATAGAAATAAGTAACATGAATGAAAGGGACATTTTTAAATATTTTCTTAATATTTGAAATATTAGTTATTTACTTGATATATTAATACAGGGCAGATATTTTACTATAGAGATTATTTAGGGCAGATTTTCAAAGTTTGGCTTTTAAACTTGCATAATTTACAATTACTTCGACGTTAATAAACAAGGATAATATGAATCAGATCAGGGTTTAATAATTAATTCTTAAAATGAATATTTGTTGGCTTTCACAACACATGCGTAACATTTATATTTTATGACAAAGAACGTTGAAATTGAATAATAAATTTTATCTAAATATTGAATTAAAGATGGAGGTCGTTTTGAGTTAAATTATTTTTGGAAATGCATTAATCAATCTGGCTAAGACATTTGATTGAACTTAAAAGATTTCAGAAAGGGGAGGAAAAAAAAAAAAAAGGAAAAAAAAAACTTTTATGTTTTATTAATGCCTACCAGATTTAAAATTGTGCCTTTAGACGGATGAATAAAGTTTAATTCTAAATCTTTAGATTTTAGGTAAGTATCGAGTTTATTTCAGAAAAATATTAACAGAAGACTTTTTTCTAACAATTGCATTAGCTCATGAAATGCAATATTAGCTCATGCTATTAAAAAATGAGAATTGCGTTGAGAAAGATAATTCTTAGACCCTTTCCTAATTAAGGGAGTGAGAAAATATTTCGTGACACGAAGCTTAAAATATGCGTGATATGTACCCGGTTTAAGTGTTTTTGCTTATTTCCAATTCTGTTAGTTAATTACCTTAGGGAATCACTCAAAAGTAAATCTTATTTCGTGGTGCGAAAATCTGAAAATGCACGCAAGTTGCATTTAAAATGTCTTGGGGGACAAGCGCTATAGTGGAAATAAGTCATTTCAAGGTCACATATAATTAACACATATAATTTAGCAACAAGAATGTGTATAGATGATGGACATAATTAAACACAAACTCTTTAAAGTAGACTGAAGCCTGAGGAAATAAACATATCTTCATAGAATTGTGTATACGTACTACTGTGACCACTGGTTAGTTAATCAAAAACAATTAAAATGAAACATATATTAATTAAAAAGGAATGCATTTTTCGAACACGACGCTTTAAGGACAGAAATCATATGAAAGCTTTTCAAATTTGTATTGATTTCTTTTATCTAAATCTTCTTTTTGCAACCATTTAGCAGTAAAGTTAACTTCCCTATCAGGAGCATTATAAAGAAACCTAAGTTTCCGTTAGATACGTGATACATAAATTCGTATATTTATTAAAGTATAATTAATTTTTTCAAATATCAAGAATTCTGTTTAACTTGTTTAGTAATTTTAGAAAAAGGAATGTTTGTCTTGATAAAAAAGTGTAGTTGTTCATAGACACTGAAAAGTTTTTCCCACACGGAACACATGCAAGTACAAATATAATAACCAACTACAGTCCTAACTAGGTCGATTTATTTTGACCCATTGCATATTCATCCGTCCCTTAAAGGCATTTACTCCATTGTAATTTACAATATCATCAGACAGATCATTTAATTTTCAACCACTCTTCAGTAATAGAACATTTCCTATTCTATTAACAGAATGCGATTTGGACAACTTGTAAAGGTTGATCTCTTATCCATCCACATGTATTATAATCGAAACGCTTCAAATTACTCCATTGAAAACTTTAAAAACCTGAATAAAATCCCCTTATACACCTTTCTTCGTCTAATGTATACATAATTATGTTCCTCAATTATGTACCCTAATTCAAGCTCCACTGCATAATTTTTGTCATCCCACGCTGAATCATATTAAGCAAATGAACTTTCTTTTTAAGTGCGATGACCAAAATGGTATTTGAGAAGTCGTCTAACCATTTCTCTATAAATTTGTCAAATAATGTTCCTAGAATCAGATCAGCTAGTCTTCTTGTAGAATCCTATCATACTATTAGGTTTTTTTACTTGATACTTCATGGTGAGGACAATTTAGTATGCAGATTACGAATTTCAAACTGCACTGACACTCTTATTAATGTTTCTGGTGATAGTTTAAATCCTGTTGACCATTTCGTTCTTCATCAAAAATTTTTATGTTTCATTACATTTTTCTGGTGTTATTTCTTTAGAATTTTATTAATTTGAAAGAAACTGTATTTTTCTACATTTACTGTATTTTTTTATACAAGTTGTGACACTTCCCTTTTACAAAATAAATACAAAGTTTAGTATAATTAGCTTCAAGAGAAAAAGGAAAATAGATAAATTATCTCTAAGGGCCTTATTATTTTCAAAAATATTTTTTTTATAGAAATTTGAGACAGAAAATCTAAAGTGAAAGTAAACGTTCATTTAAACGGTATAAAGAAACATAGATTATACTAGTAACTACGCATTTTTAATATATCTAATTTACCACAGCCTTAAAATTTTTAATTTAAAATAACAGCAATTGCATTATCAAAGGTACATTTTAAAATAATATAGAAATAGTCCAACGCGTTGAGTGATACATAAATGTAAAATTAACATACCTGCAGTGGGTAAAACAAGTAGTCGACTGGCAGTACAATTTGTCCCTAAAAACGAAGTGTAAAAAAAGCATAAGTTAAAAATTACCATACATTTTGAACAGAAAACTAGGCAATTATTCGTAAATCATGTTAAACCGACATTTTCAGTTTTGAAATGTGAAAAAAATAAAGTTTTGAAAAATATTTTACTGGTTTATCCGTGCATAAAATTTTGCAACGGTGGCTTAGATTCACATACAGAAATAAGTATTCAAATTAATTTTAGCACTATTAACAAAATAAAATGTATGCAATAATTCAGTTTCGTAAAAATATTGGAATCATAAGAAAAGTTTAAAAAAAAAAAAAAAAAATCCACCATAAAATTTAAAACCAACAGCTACGGTTATGTTATTAAAAGGTTTTTAAAACTTATGAAAGTGCAATAACCATAGATATTTGCATTAGCTGAAATATTTCCACGCAACAAATTTTATGCTAAAGTATCTTGCAAACACTATTAATATAACTTAGCTACTGATAGAGTTTGCATGATGTAAGTGTTCTATCAGTAAAACTTTGTCTCTCAAAAAACAACTAGACGTTGTAAAAAAAGCCCGCCAAGTAAACAATCAGTCAGAAAAAGCTGCGAAATCTAATGTTTGCTGCCAAGCGGCCGTGTTTAGTTTCTTTGGTGTACTTGTACACAATGAACTAAATTGGGATTATTAGGGGGAATTCCCATAGGCAATCAGAACTTGGCAGACTAGAGTTATTTTTGATTAATTTAATTTCATTTGCTTCAGCTACTTTGCACCTATTGCCTTGAATTGAGATTAATTTTATAAAAACTCTAGTCGGCCAAGTACTGATTGCCTATGGGGATTCCCCCTAATAATCCAAATTTAGTTCATTGTGTATAAATACTCCATAGAAACTAAACTCGACTACTTGGTGGCAAACATTAGATTTTGCAATTTTTTTTTGGGGGGGGGGAGATATAAATTTTTTTATTACGTTTATTATGTTCTAAATGAGTAAAATACAGTCAATAGATATTTTAGCTTGAATAATCATATCATCGCTTCAAGAAAAAAATAGCGCAAGCGATAGCACCATTAGATTCACATGCTACTCAAATACAAATACATTCACATGCTACTACAATTCAAAGAATTGAGAGTGACAATAAATATCATGGTTAAATATTGTAGAGATATTTTGGTTTTCAATCCAAAGTTTCTTTTAAGAAGAAATTTTAATCACCACAACAGAAAAAAATTTCATAATCAAAAATATATATCAATTAAAACTTGGGCACAAAAGCATACAATTATGTACCAAAAAATAAGGAATTATACAAAATAAGTAAAACATACTAACAAATTACCAGCTTTACATACGAATATATATATATTCGTATGTAAAGCTAGTAATTTGTTATATATATATATATATATATATATATATATATATATATATATGCGTTTCAAAACAACTTTGTTTGTTTGTACAACTTTAAGTTTGAAATATAAATCAAATCCGACCAGACACCTAAGAAACTTTATTTTAAACTGAAATTGGTTTTTTAAATTAAAAGTTGAAACACGCTTTTTCAGAGCTTCGATAAGCATGCAATTTAATTGAAAAATAAGTAATTTTTATTTTATTCTAATTACACTGTTTTGATAATTCTACTTAAAATATTAAAGACACTTCTTGAAATGAGCAAAAGGGGAATATCCGAAATCCATTGACCCGTTTTAATTAGTTATTACCCGGGCTAAATTTCCCAACTTCCAGGATCATTTCTGAGGGATACATACCCTCTAACGCATTAATTCGTACAAAAGGCTCATCCTCTAATCAATCTGAGAGGAATAAAAAAAGAATACTCTGAATATATTCAAGCGTTTAAGCTATAGGCCAGGCTAAAATTCCCAAGTATCGGGATCATTTCCGATGGATACAGACCATCTTACCTTTTAAATTATACAAAAGGCACTTCCTCTAATCCAGGGTTTCTTAACCTGTGGTTCATGGACCCCTTGGGGGTCCATGGGTCATATTTTGGGGGTCCGCAGACTGATCCTAATTTTTAAAATGTTTGCATCAATATTTAGCCAGCAGTGGTAACCCGGACCTACTTCATCCTTAGCGCGCTCTGTATGGCAACCCTGTTTCTTTTTCCGCTCCTCCGGAGAAGAAAATTTGAGGCGCTTTTTCACGCATGCTCATTTATTTCTCTTTTGTTTTAGCCTTTTATTGGTCGGTAATTTGTTTGAGTTTGAAATAGCGGTATAATTTTAAACTTGATTCACGATTTTATTTCCGTTGGATCTGCCCTGGAGGTAAGACGTACATTTATTTTTGTCTTTCATCTGTTTGTGAGCAGCATATTTTTTTGGTTTTTTCTTAGCTTATATTATTGCTAAATGCTTGATTTCACTATGGAATTAGTTCTTGCTGAAGTTTTGAATGCGAAAAATAAATATTCAGTTGGCTATTTTAGTGTTTTACCAGTCATGGGTAAGAAAGCGTTGTTAGAATAATGTATGAAAGAGGGAATGACTTCATCGATGTATAAATGTCCAAAATGTGGATCACAAATGAGTTTGAAGCCGAGACATAAGGGTATATCCTCCATCGATACAAGATTCCTTGCCGCTTTTTCAAGTGTTTTTTTGTGTCTTAATGTTTGTTCTTAATGTTTCATTTCATTATTTGATATTTTTTGTAGCCCAAAATGTCCAAAAAAAGGAAGTATGATGAAAATTATGTAAAATAAGGAAGTGCGCTGGCTGTCACGAGGGCAGGTTTTGAAACGAATTTTCATGTTGAAGACAGAAGTATCACTTTTTTTAGAAGAAAAAGATAACTCACTCTTCGAATATTTCAAGAAAAAAGATTTTATATGTAAATTGGCTTACCTGGCAGACATTTTTAACCACATGAACGATATATGTCTTTCAATTCAAGGGCCTGATACAACAATTATGGATGCCACTGAGAAACTACAGGCATTTTTATTGAAAATGTCACTTTGGAAAATTAGAATTCAAAATGGGATATATGCAAACTTTCAAATGTTGGACGAAGTGCTTTTTGAAAATGGATCTCGGCAAGACAGTTTGTTATTGTATAACTTGAAAAATGAAATCTGTGAACACCTGGAAGTACTTCAAGTTTCATTTGAAAAATATTTCAATTCGGATGGAATAAATATAAAAGATGAGTTGTTGATTCGTAATCCTTTTCTTTGTGATATTGACTGTATCGATGACATGAACCTTGCCAAAGATGAGCTAATTGATTTGAAAACAAAGTCCTTGCTAAAAATGGATTTCGATTCAAAAACTCTTGGAGAGTTTTGGTCTTCTTTAAGAGAAGCCTACCCATTGCTTGTAAAACGAGCTATGGCAGCCATTATTCCGTTTGCTACAGTATATCTTTGCGAAGCGGGATTTTCCACACTTGTCACAATAAAAACAAAACATCGAAATCGACTGAATGTCGAACATGATATGCGCATTGCTTTGTCGAAAACTATCCCTCAATTCAATCTGTTAATCAAGGAAAAGCAGCAACAGCCTTCACATTAAACATTTTAATTTCTTCAAATTTTTTATACTATTGAAATAAAAATATTAAAATAATTAAATAATAAAACATAATATATTTTGTAATAAATGATGTTTAAGCAATTTTTTTTTCACAGAGGGGTCCGTGACATATTTAAATTTTTTAAAGTGGTCCATTGTACTAAAAAGGTTAAGAAACCCTGCTCTAATCAATCTGAGAAGAATAAAAAATAATAATAGAGTAAAATCATCAATTAGTTTTGGCTGTAGCTTAGGCTAAAGTTTTGATCACAACCAGAAAAAGAAGTACTTACATAGAATTGTTGTCTCAACATAGTACTTTCACATTATGGAAGAAAATTTTTTGAAGGTTAAAAATTTTTCGAGAGAATTCAATTTAATATGTAACGACTTTCGACGTGTACGCGATTTTACTGTACTTCAAATGATTATATCTGCTGACACTGACCACCTACATATATACTGCTTACATGGAATTGTTGTCTCAACATAGTTCTTTTATATTATGGAAGAACATTTTTTAAAGGCTAAAAAGTTTTCAAGAAAATTCAATTTAATATGTAAGTAATTTTGACGTGAACGCTATTTTACGGTACTTCAAAGAATTGTTCCAACTGTCTCCAAGCTCCTACATATATACTTTTTACATGAAATTGTTGTCTGATCATAGTAGTTTCATGATATGAAAGAAAATTTTTTGAAGATTCAAAAATTTTAGAGAAAATTCAATTTAAAATATAACTACTTTCGACGTGGACACGATTTTATGATTTTTCAAAGGATTGTTCGAGCTGGCTCCAAGCAAGTAAACAAATAATTCTTGCACGGATTTGTTATCTCAACGTGGTAGTTTCATAATATGAACGAACTTATTTTAAAAGTTCAAATATTTTCATGAAAATCCAAATTAGTATGTAACTACTTTCGACTTGAACGTGATACTATGATATTTCAAAGGATTGTTCCAGCTGGATCCAAGCACCTAAGCAAATACTTCTTGCACGGAATTGTTGTCTCAACATCGTAGTTTCGCAATATAAAAATCGTTTGTTTGAAGATACCACCATTTTTAAGAAAAATCAGTTTTAATAACAAGCTTTAATCCATTTTTGTTAATTCTCTGTTCCTTATTATTTCTTGTAAACCAGGTTACATTACTTATAATATTTTTGATTACACCATTTTACACAAAGCTCCTATAATTTCATTTTATAAAACATTTACGGCATTTAAATTGTCCACAAGGTTTCTTTTTATAGTTGGAAAAACTTTGAATTTGAATAAAATAAACGTTTTGCATAAAATAATAAAAATAATTTCTTGTAAGAAGTATTCGCCAATTGGATTGGAGCCATTTGCAACAATCTTTCGAAGCGGATTAAAGGTGGTATAAAAAATGATTTTTCTTGAAAATGGCGGTGCCTTCAATTTATATATATAGTAGTTTCACAATATATATATATATATATATATATATATATATATATATATATATATATATATATATATATATATATATATATATATATATATATATATATTTATATATATTGTGAAACTACTATGTTTACTATGTTGAGACAACAATTTTGTGGAAGAAGTATGTATTTCTTGTAGAAGCTTGGAGTAGGTTGCAATAATTTTTATAAATACCTTAAAATCGCGTTCTCGTCGAAAGTAGTTACATATTAAATTGAATCTACTTGAAAAATGTTTAACCTTCAAAAAATTTTCTTCTTTAATTGTGAAACTATTATGTTAAGACAATAATACCATGTAAGCAGTATATATAATTAGTTAGCAGTTATAATTGTTGTACGTTTTTTTTAAGACAAACTACACATCCTTTATACTACTTGTCACTCAAAGTGGACATAATTTTGGACTCAATTGGTAGATGTATTTGCTATTTTGATTCAGAGAAAGTGTACCCTTTCTGGTGCTTAGTAAATTATGCTTTAACAAAATTAAATTACTAATACATTTTTTGGTAATACAAATTTACCAAGGCACTTTAAAATTGTCCCATATTTATTTTTTTATCCCTTTAATTATTGGAGTGGTGCATGTTTTTTTTCAAACAGCCTCATTTCTCTATAACAAAGAAATGCTTACAATTTAAGAATTATTTTTATAATAATTATTTATTAAATTATAAAAATCAGTTTTGAAATGAATATTTTTTAAATTTATTTGAAGCTAGAATAGGCATTGTATAACTTTAGGTGTTCAAACGCAAACACATTTTCATAACATCTACCACTTTTGCACCCATTGTTTTGAGTGCTGACCAATGATATGATTTGTGAAAATTTCTTTCTTGAACTAAACAGTTCGCAAATTCAGTACGATTCAAAATATTTTTGGAATGAAGCATTATGGTATTATAGTATCAACTTAGTTTGTTTTCTAGGGAAATATTTTTATTGACGTAAATATTGAATTTTACAGTAATTGTTATTAAAATAATTGTTCACTGAAAAATCTTTTTCTCAACTGTTAAAAAACTGAAGCAAGGGGACATATGTGTTTTCTAAAATAACAGTTTAAATTATTTTTGTGTTGTTTTAAAAATTTGCACAGCACTTTGTGATTGAATTTTAAAAGAAAAAATGAAGTTTTGTAAAAATTAAAATTTAAAATATGTTTTTATTAAAAAAAAATTCATGTTCCACACTGACGCATGGGACATGTGTAAGGACTTGAACTTTGAACTTAGTTTCAATAACTTTTTTTTACCTAGAATGTAATATCATTGGACTTTTGTATTTATAATGACTATATTAAGTACAATTTTTATTGTTTTTCTTGAATTTGTTCCTTTAAAAGTTATCAATTTGTTATATTCTGTTTTACATAATTTAGAGTCATTGAAATGAGTGAACTTTCAATATCAAAAAGTTAAGCTAAATTTTATTACAATTTTTTTTATTACTCTTTTATGATACTTTGGGCATCTAATTTTAGTAGTAATTCATTGCTTTTACATTCCTCGGAATTTTTTTTTTAGGTTTTGCGGTTTCAGTTTTCAGATAACTGCCCAAATTTTTTTATGAATTGTTGGAAATGTTTGCTTTGCAGATAAAGAACACACTTATTAGCTTGTTATTATAAATGAAAAAAAATTGTTACAAAAAACTTACTTAAACCATAAAAAAATACAATAAAAACAAAAATACTAAAAAATCCATTATAACTGTGTATAATACCTCGATTTCAAAGGTTAAAAATGGGGACAAATCTACAAAAATACTAGTATTCATAAAAAAAAGATTCTATCCCCGTCTAATATTGATGTTTGGCAGTTCAGTTTTGTACCATTTATAGAAAGTAAAATAATATGGTACACAATCTGATTTCCTTAATTAATTCCAGCATGATAAGTGCCAGCTATCAAAATGCATTTTTATTTTACATAGCAAATGTTGCTTATCACAGAAAAACTTTTATTCCTGTATTACATCATTGTATTGAGTCAGTTGGTTATGTCTAAGCCGTTGGTGCCTCAAAAATACATGCCAATTCATTTATTCAAATAAAGTGACTAACTTGAAAGCATGATCAAAAACCGTCAAATACAATTAAAACTATAAATTTAAATACTTCTACTCAGTATGATACTGATCTAGGGTATATAAAAGTGATTTAGTAAGAAATAATGCAATTCAAGCAGCAAGTCATATTCATCATAGTCAGAATCGTTAAAAGAAAATAAATTACGTCGATAATTAGCAAAAATTCAAAGAATTAAAAAAAGTGTGTTGCATATGAAGGTAGTAATTGTGGAAAACCATTTATTTTTTCTATTTAATTGTACTCTGGTAATATAAATTTTGCGATAGTATAATTTTACAATATTTTAAAGTGTATCTTTTATTTTATCATGTTTTTAAATTTAAAACGTATTTGAATGTTCAATGGTGTTTAATAGTTTAAACGAATATAAAGTTTATACTTAAAATTGAAATATTAGAAAACAACAACAATTTCTCTAAAATAATAAATATAGCTGTAGAATCCCTCTTGTTTGTGCGAATCTCTCTTGTTTGAGCGAAGTAAAACTTGAGTGTATCACAAGGAATTTATTAAATTTATAATATGTATATTTTAAAGTAACGTCTCACCTTACCTATCCAATCGCTAGTAATATAGTTAATAAAACATGTTAACAAAAACATTAAAGAAGATACATTAAAGAATCTTTAATAAACAAATCAGATTAACAATCATCATAGAAAAAATCTCATGAAATCATAAGCTCTTTATTATGCTGTCATGTAATAAAATAATACTTATATTAAGGAAATTAGAAAGTGCATCATTTTCTGAGCTACAGAGCACAACAATGGAATCGGATCTCATGAGGAGAAGGTACCCTTTACTCATAGATAAAGGTATCTCCGAGAACTAGGAAACAAAGATAAGAATGTAGGAAGCGCTATACAGGAAATGAGTATGCGATGTTATTGGTAAGTTGGGAAAGAGAACGCATGCGTTAATATTACTTGGAGTGAGAATTATATCGTAGTTTGCTACTCAATCCTTTTATCAAATGGTTAAAAGGTAGACATATAAAATGTAAATCAACAAAAATAATTGCTCTGGCATTAAATTTGAAATACAGAGGTTTCTAATCAAGTACGAAATTTATTCTATAATTTGTAGGATATTGATTTTTATTGTTCTATAGTAGAAATTTATGATTAAAAATCGTAGACTAAGCAGAGAGGAAGAAAAAAGAGGTAGAGAGAGGGGAGAGCTTTTGCCTGTACTTTTACTGTTACCTGTAATTTGATTGGTAAGTTTGCTGTCTAAAAAGTATTAAATAAATAATCATAAATTTGATTTCCTTTAAAATTTAATTTATATAAAGAGTAAAAGTTAATTTATATTTTGAAAGCATGAAAACAAATTAACAAGCAAATAAAACTATAGATTAATATATATATATATATATATATATATATATATATATAATAACATTTTATATTAAAACACATAAAAAACGATTTTTTAAACTTGAAAAATAAGTAATAAATTAAATACAGAAGAATGTACTTTATTAAAAACTACATATGATAGCATAATTCAATTCAATATGATGAAAACCATCTCTTTTATTTGATTAAGCTCGAATACTTTCTCACTTAGTAACGGCGAGAAAAATCATATCGAGCAAGAGCGTTATTAAATTATCTCGCCATCTGCGCTGTATCATTCACAAAAAGTGTCCTATACAACTCAAAAGAAAAACAGAAACACATGCTCCCTGCGACGAAAAAGCATCATCTCATTTTTTCTAAGTCTTCTCCCCTTCTCTACCAACGATAAAAATGCTCATTCACATCATTCACGTAAAAAATAGAGAATACTTAATGCTATTTTCATTTCAAGTCACGCATGGATACACATCAGTTACATCTTCAGATAAAAAAAAAAATCCTTCAGTGAACAGAATAAAACAAAATGGGGGGGGATTACCGTTGCGACTAGAAATCGTGTTGCCATGGTAGCAATCCTCGGGGCCTGCCGTCGACTGCCAGCCTCCTCCAATATCCTGTAAAAAAGATAGCAAAATAACATCTAAATACCGTGTGTTGCACTAGAGAAAGGTATATAAAAACTAGAGTGGTATATATAAAGTTGTTACGGAAAAGAGCAAATATTTACTCCCCCAACGATCGCTAGCAGAAATTTTCCATCCTTGAAGTTTGTCGAACGAGTACCTGCCACTTGTTGATAAAGTAATTGGTGAGTAGTGGATAAACTGCGGGTTTTACTTGGTGCGATCTGGTTGGTCTCAGAAGGAGGGATATAAGTTCTGAAAAGTTTCTTTAGACGTTCTTTTTAAATGGTATAAAACGTTATTTATTGCATAGCGAAAATGAACTATATGAGAAAACTTTTACACAAAAATAAGAAAATAAACAATGATTTTTGGTTCAAGTTTGGTTGGATTAGAATGTTTTTATTGAAATATTAACATTCGAAATTATGTATTATTCTAGCAGATGGAATTTATGGATTAGTTTATAATTTTTTAAAAACAGTTATTATTTTCTAGAGAATAATGGTCGGTCTGAATGTTCTGATTGTGAAACGAAAGAATAATTTTGGGTAATTCAATTACAACGATATCAGGATCTTGAAAAATCTATGCAAATCCATCACGGTTATATTTTTCAATCACTGTTATAATCAAATATGTCCAACAAAATGTTATATTGCAAGAAATAAAATTTCTTAATTGAAGGTTTAGTCAACCTTTGCTGTCATTCATTTTTACAATCAACTGCCCATATGTTAACATAGGTTAATAAGTATTGTTTTCGCTCCGAAAATTCGATTTCTTTTCATTTCTCCACGTTTTGGAACATCCTGCGTTCAAAAAAGTGGCATGGAAAATATGTTTGTCTATGTGAACTTGATCAGCATAACTCCCGAACGAATTGACCAACACGATGTTCAAATTCTGTGTACGGGTTAGTGGTAGCCATGGGACATGTTATTATGGTTTTCATCAATTTCATCGTAAAACATAAAAACATGAAAAAATCTTGTTTTTCATCAACTGCTAATAGCTCTAACGATTTTGATAAAAACCGCTTTTTAAAGTGTTTTTAACATCCCTATCTCCGAAATTCCCGTAAAAATACTGTAAAGGTACAATAAGTTGAAAAATAAATGTCTTTAACATAGTTTTTTTTCCTTGAGCACCGCTCAACGACTACTGTTTTTCTCCTCTCTTCTGTTTCACTTACGAGAAAGGATAATTTAAGAATTGCTGAATAGTATATCGTCAAATTTGAATGAAATGAAAATTAGTAACTGGAAATGCACTGTCAATGCTGAGTCAATAAGCAACTATAGGATTTGGTTCTTAATTAACCCGTAATGTTAAGTAAATGTTTATACAGTCGCAATTCAACAAATAATAAATATTCTTAGAAAATATTAATATCGTTCATGAATAGCTGTTTTTATCTAGCATATCTTTTCTATTAACGTAATAAAAGTAAACACTTGGTCACTTACAATCCCCATAATGAAACACATACAACGCACAATTTATTGTCCTTTGATATATAATATAAATGACGTGAGTAAACACAAAAAGCATTTACATTCACAATTTATGTCTTCAGTCTCACCACAAATATGTACTTTGTAGTTTTAAACGAAAATAAAATTATGTTCTCATATAAATAATTCATGAGAAAATTCAAACGAAGTGATTTATCTGCTCATTCCGAATTCCCTAAACTGTGTTTTTTTTCTTCTTTTTATTAGAAGAACTTTTGAAGAAGAACTTTAAGTCCAATTAGAGAATATCTCAAGAGACAAAATTTAATTTTAGTGTTTCATATATGTTAAAAGATTCATACAAGTCTAAAGTTTAACTATATTGGTTTACCAAGTAGTATGCATTTTACAATGAAAACATTGTGATTTTAAAGCATAATTTTTCTTCACTTTTGCTTAACTTTTTTTTTGTAATTGTTTCTCTCATGTCAAAATTTGAAGTGATGTTTTTCTAAAAATGGGTGATCATTTAAACAACATAAATTATCTTATTTTATTATTATTAATGTTTTTAAGCAATAACATTTAATAACTCACTTCCTGTTTCCCTTATATCATTAGTTTTTCTTATATTACTTTAATCCCACATCTATCATTCCCAGACAAAACTGGGTACCAAAGGAGAATTTTTTTTTTATGCAGCATTTACTTATTATTTTGACAGTTTTTGATGGCATGTAGTGTACATTTCAAATCCGATTGATGCTTTCTGTAAAAGTTGAGCATTCTTAATAATTGTTCAAAACGTTGGACAACTTACCTCTCTAAAATTATTATTATTATTTTTTTTTTTTTTTTTTTTTTTGTAAAGCGGTATTTAAATGTGTAACATCATTTTAAGTGTGATTTTGGGTTTCTGATTAAGAATATGAAACCCATTTAATAGAAGTCTATCTGACCAACTGGACTATGTCTATGAACTGGACATACTAGATGTAGTCTTTTTGACAGACAATCGAGCTGTTTTGTTGATTATTTTAGAGGTTAAGCCTTGTAGTAAGAACGAAAATATTTGATTTATATTGGATTTATTTTTTTCTGTATTTAGTTAAAAATTTTAAATTTTAGACCGTAGTAATTGAAAACAGAAAACCCATTTGTGCTACATCTGGGTTGAAGGTTGTAATTACTTCAGCTATGCAAAAATAAAAATAAATATGGATTATATGATAGAGAAACTTAAAACTTTCAATATTTTGATTGTATGAGTGAAAATAATTACGAAAAGAACAAATTCATTGAGAATTAGTCACTGATAAAAAGACCAGACTTTAAGTATTTGTAGTGAATCATTTCTAGAAGTTCATATAAAAAAAACTGACGTATTATTTTCTATCAAAAAATATTTAAAAAGAAGAAGTTTATAATCGCTAATCATACCTTAAGTATATGTTACTTTTTAGGAAAGTAGAAAAGTTCACAAAAATTTAAAGAGAGATTAACATTTAACCTTTGTTTAATGCATAATTGTTTGTAACTCTAAGTATGTAGTAAATAACATAGGAAAATTTTTTGTAACAAAAAATGTAGGTACATGGCGTAAAAAGGAAACTTAATTTATATAGATTACTTTTTCTTTTTACTTCATGCTACTAACAGTATATGCTGAAGGATACAGGACTAGATAAAAAAAATAATCTGTTTTGAATTCTTACACATTTCTTGGTATATAGGTGTACTTTATTCTCATTAAATACAGGGAAACGTAACTAAATACCAAATAACGAATAGTGTCTCCGATAAATATCTTTAAACACTTTCTGCAATAGTAAAGTCTAAATACCCTTTAATCTTAGCATGCATTTCAGTATTGTAGATGAAAAAAGAGGCCAAGCTTTTTAACCGTTTGCTTAGAAACTTACTACAACACATTTACATAAGTACTTTATTTTAAAAATCAATCCATAGCTTGTACTCCAACAACACATTATAATTGCATGTTCTCACTCATATTACAAAAAAAAAAAAGAAGAAAAAATGTGTTTTTAAAGAAGTTTTTACCTATTTTTGGATGATCATAGACTAGCTGCATATCATATTTGATTAAAAAAAATTTAATGTTTTCCGCGTTGTTTATTTTTTAGCTTTTTATGCGACAAGTGTTGAGTTAGGAATCATTTTCTTCTCTTACTTCGATGCCCAAAATCACAAAGCGATGAAATTGCTAATTAGAAAATTTGAAATTCCTCTATGCAAATTATCGTAACCCTTATTCTCTTGAACAATTGCTAGAATGCGAAACTTTTAAAAATCTTGGAAATTAATTGAGCAAAAATTGCTTCTCTCCTCTTCACGGTGCGATTTGTATAAAAGATTTCACGCATTTTATAGCAAGCAATTTTATCGCACCTTACAGTAATTTTCATGTTAATCTTAATATAGTTGTGGCTCTTTCAGTTAACATAGAGAAATTGGGATTGTAACAAGGTTAGTAGATGATAAAGAATTGATTTCAGTAACTCTTCTTTACGAGAGTCCAGATTTTGGATGTTCTGTTAGTCAAACATGCAATTGGTCTTTTAGGACAACAACCAAATTTCAATTATAATTTTTTTTTTTAATTTTTAATTCCCTTTGTCTCACAAAAAAAATATAGGAATGATTGATATAAATTAAAGAAAAAATAATTTCCAATTTTCCCTACATTTTTTTTCATCACTACTGGTACGAGACCCATTTAGGACTCTGATACAATTTAATTCTTCTTAACTCCTTTAATCCCGAATCCAGATGTCTGTTAAAACTATTAACTACAGTACAATGTAGATGTTGTTTGGTAGATTATTCCATTTATCAATCCCTCTATGAGACATTAGAATAGATCATAGGGTGAAAATATTTAAAAAAAATATTTATTTACCTTTCAATATCTTACTGACCCTGGATAAACACAAAGTAGTAAATACCAAAAACAGGTAAAACTGTCTGCTATTCAGTATTTTCTGTGAGCTTTTTAAAAAAAAAAAAAAAAAAAATGCTGATGAAGGAAGTATTACATCAAGCTTTGTTGCATGATGAACACACAACATAAGGATAAATATTTTTAATCTCATCAAGTATTAATCGAAACCATTAAAATCAGTATATTGATTAGATTTATATTTATATTGTTACACAATTTTTCTGTATATAGTTATAAATAGTGACGTATTAATTTAAAATTCTATTGTATTTTATTTTATCCTACTTTATTTATTAACAGAGATAAAACAGGTTAGAAAAAAGGTACAACATCTAAAGCAATCGGGAAAGTTCAAGATGTTTCTTTTATTTGACGAGTTGGCTGGATATTTCGAGAAGGTTCTCACGCGCCTGTATAAATTAGACCGCAGCTAAAATCGACAGACAGTTTGACTTTGAAACTCGATGGAAGCGGAACACTTTGAGTGTGCCTGATATGGATTATCAATGAATTCGAAGTTGTTTTTATTGAAGCTTGATAATGATTGCACTATTCTTCGAATAACTTTTGTGGACTTTTCGAAAGAGAATAAATAATAGTTTTTATCTAATAAAAACTGTGCCATCATTGCCTCTGTGGAAAAATTCATAACAATATTTATATTTATATACCTGATGCAAACAGGATAACTTAGAAGGAGATCGAAAACTTATGGGACAAAAGTCCTTTTCTTTCACTAACTTTGGGAATAAACATTTTGACAGATCTGAGTAGCAGCGAGATTCTTAATTGAAGCTAGATTCTTAATAGATTAAATAGTGAGAACGAACATCTGCGAGTCTTCCTTTTCGGGGTACAAGGAGCTTATCTACAATCTAATGAGATCCTTTTTTGGATTATGTGATTAAGTATGGATGAGATCCGTGAAAAAGTATTAATGAAAAATTATCATAGTTAGATGCTATGGTGTATTTTCAGAAAGAAAAAAAAAATTGCTGTTGTATTAAGAATAGAATGTCAGTGTCACAATACATTTCTTTTCTAGGTTTGAAGCAAGTTTATTCGGTAGAATAGTTTATTTGGTGACGGTAACACCTGAGTTAAAAAATAAATTTCTAGAGAGTTTATTTAATAATCCTATCGTAATTAATTGGGGGGGATTTCAAGAGAGGTTTTTATAAAAGAATGAAAGTTTAAAAAAAAAAAAAAAAAAAAAAAAAAAAAAAAATAGAAGTTTTAAAAAGAATGGACTATTTACATAATTGTTGGAATAAAACAAATTTTCTTTCATAAATATATGCATTAATCTAAATATATATTTAAAAATATACGTTTTTCAAATAAATTTTACTTCATTGTAATCAATGAAGTAAAATTTATTTGACTTGTGCAGTTGTTTACTAGTATTATACATTTTTTGTGATGCCTCTGATGAAAAATATCTTTTAATGAAAGCACCAACCATATTATTTTGTTTAGTAAATGATTTGTAATGATAAACAATTTAGATAAATTATTTTGAGTTTTAATAAATGAACTGGGGCTATTTTATTTGGGTCATTAAACTATTTATATTTCATCTACTAATTGAAAGAATATCAAAAATAACGAATGCAAAAACTAGAAATTTTAATGTTTGACTTAATGTTGAAACTTAATGATGAATGTAATTTTAATGTTGAAACTTAATGTTTTTATTTTCAGATTTTTTTTAACTTGTTTTTGTAAGTATACAAAAATATATTCGAAACTGTGTAACTAACAGCTATGATTAAAATAGCAAATAATTTACATTATTTTGTAGCCCATTTCATGATAATATAGTATTTGAGATAATTTCAAACAAGCTATGTTTTCATAATTATTCTGAAAAAACACACCTAATGTATTATAACTTTGTTCCGCTAAAATGCAAGTGGTATTAAGGAATTACAGGAAAAAATTAAGTGGCGAATATTTTAAAAATCAAATTTATTTTCATTTTATATTTATATTATAAATAAATACAAATTTTTAATTATATGCGTAGCAAATTATTTCATTTTAGTTTTGAAAACACAGTTGTTTAAAATCAGATATCATTCTAAAATGCATAAGACACATTTGGATTGAAGTCGCAAACTGTCGATAGTTCAGTTAACGATGGGCTTCAAAGCGTATCAATTTTTGAGCTGTTAGCTGATACTTCTAGTTAGTAAAAATGCTTTGCCAAATGTTTTTTTAAATGATTAAAGAATTTTGGAAGTGTAAAGTATATCGTGCTTTACTAGTATTATTAACCACAATTTAATTAACAGTAGACTAATATATAACTAGTTTTAGAATTCTAAACGGAGTCATTTGAGAGTTTCTTGATGCAATTGTATTTTGTGTTATCGTAATCTTACTGTTCGCATTGTGACTTTTAACAGTAAAATAAAGATTTTTTGAAGGCAGCACTTAGTTTTTAAGTTAAGTTATTAGTATTTTGGCAAATTCAAATGAAGAGTCATTGAAAAGGAATGCCCGCATTTCAGAACAGTATGACGGAGAAGCAGTTAAACGTATTCGCATTATTATTGCGAGGAAATATGATGAAAAACTCTTAAATCTCAATCATCTTCCTTTTAATCCTTTCATATACTAAAACATTCTATCTGAAGTTCCTCAATGTCTGGATTTTACCAGGTGACCCTAATAAGATGCCTTGTCGAAGCCCTTATCCTCCATTGCTGGATTTGTAATCCTCGGAATCGAGTTCCCTGAACAGATTACAAATGTGAAGCATCTCAGCCATCGGTCTACATAACTTCGAAATCCAGAAATATAACTTCGGACTATGTTATGAAGACAAGACAGAGGATTTTTCTTGTTTTGACATCTGTCTATAAACTATAGGTAAACATATAGAAATGTATAAAATACGTTTGAAGTCCTTTAAACATTTTTTTAATAATTCGACCAAAAACCATGTCGTTTATATTCCTGATACTGTTTTGAAATTTTGGCATTCTTATTCGATGAACTTGTATATAACTCACGGTGTAAATTGATTGTTAAGAAAACCTTAATCGAAATTATTCATTCTAGAAATAATAGATGTATAAGAATAATAGTCTAGAAGTTCGATTAGAATAAGGTAGGTTAAAACATGAAATGGCAGATTTTTCAAGATTTTAATTTAGGTTATATGTTTTTAAGTGCGCGAAAACCACAAGTTTTGGAAAATATGGTTAAATAAGATGACAGAAATATGGAAAAACATGAAGAAAAAAAAATAATAATAATGCAAGAATGAGTAAGAAAACTTTTACAGAGATAAAAGAAAGCTGAAAATATAAAACTTTTTATTGCTAATTTACTACATGTGTCTTATAATTCAAAGAATATTAATAGCAAAGTTTCAATGAAAGTTATGAGAGATCTTAAGTATGTTTTTTCGAATTCACCACGTAGTCGTTGCAGCTTTAGCAAAATGTCAGGAAGTTGATATGTAATATACCTTTTCAAAATGAACATCTCTAAAATGAATGATATTCTTTAATTTACTTCGTTTTTTTATTATTTAATTTAGATAGTTAATTTAGATAGTAATTAGAAATGTCAAATCGGTTCTAGGAATATAAAAACTTCACATAATATGCTGTGATGTAAATGGTAACTAATATGCTAAATTGAGCTCCATTTTTAAACTACACCTCAACTACAGATTAAAATAGTGTTATTGATTTATTTTACATTCGATATGAGTACGTATTATTGACACCCCTCTCCTCCCCTACATAGTGATAACACAGAATCAAAACACATAATATACTGCTTTTATGATGTTATTAACATTGTACAAGTAAAAAATTGTATTTATTATATTAATAAAGTAATTTTTAAAGAAAATTAATCACTTGCAATGTAATTTTATTCTCTATAAATCTCAGTCAATTTAAGTTCTAAGGCTTTTAAAAAAATATTGTACTATGAAAAAAATAATATTTAAAGTAGAATTCAGTACAAGTACGAATTTAATTCCTTATTTGTTATTATATATTTTAAATTATAACACCCAAATGTAAAATAAGAATAACAAACTTAAGTTAGAAAAAATCTGTGGAAATTTTTTGATTTTAAGGACTCAATACAACATTAGTGTTCTATACATTCTTTTTAATTTTAATGATATTAATAAAAATACAGATGTGACTTTCAAAGAAGAAAGCATTTTGGGTAACAACAATGACGTGATATCTGAAATCTAAGTGGCCTGCAAACTTTTAAATCGTGACTCAAGGGTACTTTAGAGACGTTCAATATTTATCGACACGAAAACGTTATAACTTTTTATAAATCCCACTTATTATTTTATTAAGAAAATTTTATCAGCTTTAAAAATTCGGCAATCAATTGCACACAGTAGATTTAAAAATCTATTTATTGCAAAAAGGTACGATAATATTTCGAGTTAAAATTGAGATCGATTTTCATGAGCATAACAGTCGAATGACCCTATAACATTTATATCAATGTATAGATGGACTAGTATTAATATTCATCTGTATAAATATAAACCTCGAAATTGGGATATATGAAATCAGCCGAACAAAGATTATTTCAATCAATCAATAACATCATGAACGCTGACATTTCTAAGCTACTTTAGGCAAATTTACAAGCATATTGCAATTGATATATATAGTAGTTAATTATTTCACTACACTCAAACTCTAATATTCTATTTCGTTCTTTATTAATACTTAAGGGGAGTCGGAAAGCTCTATACCAGCTATGGAATATTTTGATGTACCTTTTCTCAGAACCGTACATACAGGTCTTAAATACATGTGTTCTGTATACAAAATGAGTTTACTCTACTAAAATGAGCTTTTAAGAAAATTCGCGTTAAATATATTTTATAATTATTTTCTTATTTTTTTTAAATTTTTTCAAAAATTGAAATTTTTCAACAACAAATATATATATATATATATATTTTTAAAAGAAATAGGTGAACCAGTTATTTTCAAGTGCTCATTTCAGTGTATGCTGAGGCATATATGGAATTTGCAAAAAAATGGTAGATGAAAATACATGCAAGTTTTTCAGAAAAAGGTACATTAAGCACAGAAAAACACATTCTGGGATAAGCGGATTTAAAGCACAGAAAACATAGTTTCAGTTACACTGATTCAGTTCTAATAATATAACCCATAAAAACAGGATTTTTAAAAAATTGTTTATATGCATTGCCAATTTTTATATTCATTAGCACAGCGCGGATATCAAAAACATTTCTATCAGAGCAAAATGTGCGATAAACTAGGTTTTAAAATTTATTGATAAAAAATGAACGTGAAAGTCATCCAAATATCATTAATTTTTTTTGATTGATGTAATTTTAATATTTATTTATTAAAAAAAATTTAGCAACAGGAAAGATTTTCAACAATGGTCGGTTCATTGCTTTTTTAATGCGATTGAATGACGGCACTTGGTTTATTAGTATTCAGTAAAATCGACCTTTTAGGGACAGTAACAGCCCGAAAATTTGATAGAATGTGCTGTCATCGACCTTGAACCTATCTGCTAAGTTTCAGCCCTATAGGATGAAGGAAAGGGGTTTAATTAGGCCTCCGAAGATTCACTTCTCATCAACAAACAAACAAACATACTTACATACATACAAAAGCGAAGTTAATATAAGGATTTAAAAAGTAAATTTTTTTTATACTTCTCATTAAATTATAGAAAAAAAGTTTTACATGATTGGAATTAGAAATTGAGAATTCAAAATATGTGAAAATCTCAAAATTGGTATTCACCTTAACGTAATGAATAAAAATTCCTATAATTCCAAAAGGAAACGTCATTCTTTCCCCGCCCTATAGACCCAACGCTATATTTTTTGCAGCCACAATTTCTGCCAGAGTATTACTTTGACGCACATGAAATTTTATAACAGGCATAAAATCAGTGATAAAAGTTCATTAAAAATGTGAAAGCAAGATCACTAGTTTTGTTGTTGTTGTTGTTATAAATATTTTTAGCCAACTAATAAAAACTTTTTAAGTGTAATAGTTAAAAAATACACCAGTTTTTTGCCTTCAAATTAATTTTTTTTTAATGAGCTTTTATTATTGATGTTTTGCATGTTATAAAATTTCACGGCTGAAAAAATAAAGCGTTAGGTGCATGGGGATGGGTCAGACTGTCATTCTCTCTCAAGTGGAAATGCTTAAATTTAAATCATTTGTACTGTTAATATAATATATATCAAAATACACAATTTATTTAAATCAGCTTTAAATATATGCTTGCGATAACACCTTAATATGACTTAAACTGACTTACATGCAGTTCTGATACTATCAGAACTTTTGTTTCAACTAATTTAAATTGTCCAGTTTTTGGCAGACAGATACAAAAAAGAAGAAAAAAAATACTATACTGTCAGATATAAAAAAAAGATGTAATTCACAAGAGTAAACAATGGCAAAGATTATATTAAAATACACATTTCTGTTTGCAGCTACTTTGAGTTAAGTGAAAAAATCACTCAAAGATGAATATTACTGGAAGTTATTGTGAAGAAAGAGTTTGGAGTTAGAAGAAAGAGTTAGCCGAAAAATTAAGTCACTTGATTAAAGCCCTTAACATCGGTTTTAATCGCCTTAGATGAATCAAAAGATGAATTTTCATTTCTGAAATAAATATGCTCGTTATATTAAAGATAAAAATTTTAAATAGAATTCAGAATTGCTAGACCTTTCACTAAAATATATTACTTTTATCGCACACGATGTCTTGATATTAAAATATATAAAATTTATTTAAATGTAACTATTCTTCTTTACCTTAAATAAGTGATTACCTAATTAAATAAATGCAAATAATTCCTTAATGTAGAAATGTGTGTGCATTTATCTGGGTCTCAGTAAGTTATACCATTTAATATTTAACTTGCCAAAAGCTTAACCAAACACACACTCCAGTAATTTATTATGAATAAATAATGAAATAATATCTAAAAAGTTATTAAAACTAGGGGTGGGGAACATCGCACAACTTTCATTTACACAATAATTTTGGTCATTGCATTGAAATTTGATATGATGTTATTTACCGATTTCATATTTTCATTCAATTAAATATAAGGGTCTAGTTTGGCGATACTTTTTGAAATAATTTTTCCCCAATGGCAAAAAAAAAAAAACCTGCCAAAATAGTGAAACTGGGGATGTTATTCGATAGACGTTACATTGTCCCCTTTCTTGTGCGTGAAACAGAAAAATTCAAACGCTGATGGGCGATGCTCAGGGGCAGAAAGCTCTGGGTTAACGGTACTCGTTTTCAACTTTTTAAGCTTTTATTTCTACGGGAATTTTGGAAGTGGGAACGATGAGAACACCTTAAAAGGCATTAGTACAGAAATTTTAATCAAAATCATTAGAGTCGTTTTTTATCAATTGCTGAAAAACATGATATTTTCATGATTTTAACCTTATGCTTATGCGCGATTTTGTCGAAAACCTTAATGGTAGGTCCCATGGCCAACACTAATCAGTACACCAAATTTGAACATCGTAGTTAAATTTGTTCGGGAGTTATGCTGATGTGCACACAGACATACATTTTTTTCTAGACCACTTTTTTGAAATCAGGATGTTCCAAAACGTAGGAAAAAATAAAAACAAGAAAAAAACAGAAAGAAAAAAATCACAATTTTATTTTTACCGATTGCTATATTTTCAATATCCTTTGTAAACATGGTTAATTGAAAGTGAATATAATAGTCTTTATTGTACAGGAGACCGATTATGGTTGTCACAGGGATCAGTTGTCACATGACACATGCTTGTTCCTAGCTATTCCTCCCACTTAGAGATCGTGACGTAAACTACTCGATGTTTACATCATTATCAGTGTGTGTGTGTACTTTCATATACTTGCAACGGTTCATTGAATTTTCTTTGTGTTTTTGTGTCTTCAAGTATTCGTTGAACAATGTAATTAACTCAGATCTTTCATTTTCTGAAGAAGTCAGTGTCTAGACAATGATTCTTAATTTTATAATATTGCGTGATACTGTTCCGTATCAACATTGAGGTTACGTTAGATGGTTGGGTCAGGTGGGGAAAATAGTGATATGGCGGAAAATTGGTATATGATAAAAAAATATATCTTTTCAAGATAAATTTAGATGCTTTTTGTTAAAAAAAAATATCTTGAAATTATTTTATGATTAAGTCAAGTAATTTCTAATTAGTTCTTTTTTTTATCCAGAAGCACAATTAATGTACTCAAACTTATTTGTTTATGTACACTGTAAAGTGGCTATTAATATGTGTTGTTGATAAGCCTTCTTATATCTTTTTTAATAAATCGTCAAAATTCTTATATTTTGTTGAAGATTTGTAGAAATTTTTTAGGAAAACAGCACTATACAAAATAGTTAAAAATAAATTTAGAATTTCTATTTCTTATGAATATTTTATGTGGTGGGTTAAATGGATGTACAGCCTGCCACAAGAATATACTTATCAAAATTTGGTGTAGATCAATGTTTTATGGTTGCAGCTGCTCTGAACAAATGTTTGTTGGAACTCTTATGTTTAGCGACTCTGGATGCAGAGACAATACATTTCGAGCAGATTACAAAGTGTTAATAAAATGTCATTTTTATAGATTATCCTAACGAGTTTGACCGTATAAAGTATAACAAAGTCAATTTCGGGGATCTATTATATTTTTCTTGGCATTGATGATGAATTATCTTGTATGGTGTCCAGTTGTATTTGCCACATATTGAATGAAACTGAATCCGACAGTCAGGTGGAAATTATTTCTTTATTTTAATATTCTATAAATAAAATATTTATGTAAAATTTTGTTAAAAATGTGTTTGAAAATACTCTAAAATGAGTTTATTTTATTTTATATATATTTTAATATATTTTTATTTAAATATACACTTAATTTAGAATTACCCTCTTTTTTCTCCATCAGGAGGGAAAATGATGGCATCATTATATGCATGATATTAAAAAGCATTTAAAACTATTAATAGACATTTTGCCAAAATTTAAAAACAATGCTATATTTTTAATCTATATTAATAAAATGCATATAATACTCATCAAAAGTTTTATTGAAATAATTTGAATAGTTTGATTTCAATGTGTATTTTAAAATGCTAGTTTTTACTACCTTCCTTCCCCACCTAACCCTTATTCTATACTAAACTTCAACTTAACTAGACATCAATTAGACGGTAGATCGTCACAGTGCTCGTAGGTATTTAATCCATTTTGCCGGAGTGAAAGCATAATGTTCGCCAAACCACAACCCTATAGAGAACAAAAGGCTATAAGGTTTGGCGAGAATTATGTCTTCACTCCGCCAAAATGAATTAAATACCTATGAGCACTGTCACGATCTATCGTCTAAGTGATGTCTAATTAAGTTGAAGTTTAGTATAGCCAGGTCCAGATTAATCTCAATTACGGGTTGGTTCAGGTTGACATAAAGCAAACGTGTTTGGTGAATATAAAAGAAAACCGATCCTAAACAATTTTTTAGAAGGTTTTTAGTAATTTCAGATAAAAGATAGTTAGAAATCAGAAGAGAAGATGAGCCAACAGCAATGATGATAGGGAAAAAGTGACCTTTCATTGAAACTTGCAATTCAGTCTCTAATTTTATTTTGCATATAAATTACTAGTCTACATATTGTGATTTTTTTAACCGATATAAATTTTTTGACTTTATGTTTCATAATGTTATTTTCCTTTTTTAAATAACATATGATAACCAACAATGAGGTTAAAGTAAGCTGTTATTAAAAATTTCGTAGAAAATGTTATTTTAAATAGCATTGCTATGGTCACGAAAGTGGAGTAAAATATATACAAGGTTATACACAAAAGAATAGAGTAGTGAAAAGGGTAATTTTAAATTCCAAAATTAGGTTATATAAATATTATTAAACTAAAAGACAACATATGCATCAAAATTTTGTCAAATTAAAATATTTATTGAATAGCTAATAGCTTAATGTGTTTATAATCAATTTCATAATTTAACAACTGATACCAAAAATGATTAAAATAACTTATCATAAATTAATTTAACCAGGTAGTTTTAAATGGTTAAAACTGTGACTTAATATAAATAGCAATATAATTATTTATCATTTGAAAATTTTGTTTGTTTGTGTGTATGTGTGTATTATTTCGTAAGATTATTCTAGATTAATTGCTACTTTTAAATGCATGACAATAATGAATATAAAATTTCAAAACAAAATTACATATTATTTTAACTAATTTATTAAAATGTTTCATACATATATTTGCTACAAATACACTATACTTTTAATATTACCGTCTTATTCTATATGCAGTTAAAATATCATAAAAATGTATACTATGAACTAAAATCGATACATATCACGCAGGTGCTGTTATTCTCACGGGCGAATAGTAAAACGTTAAATCAATTGATCTATGTAACGAAATCAAATTTTTCTTTATTTTATCACAGGAATTATAAAAATTGAATTCATCAGACAGACTAATCTCATTATCTTTATCACACATTACACATACATATTTAAAAATTAGTACTTTCATCATTTCATTTGAATACTATGCAAATCAAATATTTCAATAGAAATAATAACTTTTGTTAAAAGAAAGTATACGTCCGCAATTCAACGCCTATCCATCCACTTTGAGGAAATACATTTATTTGATATTTCCAAAATTCTGATTCACGGCACGTTTTTCCTTTTCAGGGTAAAATTCTAAATCTGCCAACGTGGTATACTCTGCTTATGAATACTTTAAACTGGTATAGCTTTTCCACTTGAAGATGGGCAGCCCGTTTTCAAAAATAAATAATGCGACCCACTCACGCATTGTAAGCCTTAGGAATAAAAACCAAGTTTCCGTGAAACTGCATTGCGAAATGTATAGTTAAAATGAAGTTTACAAGAAAAATATTGAGAAAAAGACCGGTGAGAATTGTATGAAAGGGAAACTCAAAACGAATTTGAGTAATGTCAATACATATTTTCATGTCAGTATGAGTGGGCTTCGATTTGTTTTGAACACGTTCTTATTTTTCACAACTCTGTTAAAATGATATTTGAATTTTAAAAATCCACAATTGGAGGCTCTTCTTTCACTCGGGTATATCTCAATTGCCTTTCTATGCTATATTTTGTTTTCACAGTTATGTGTGGATTGTAAATTAGTGTAACTACTTTCTTAATGTTTAAGTAATATATAAATTAACGTGAAAACAATAATTGAAGTATATTTAAAAATTATTTATTAAGTAAGTAATTGTCAATTTGATTTCTGGTCGATAAAAATTACATTTTAAACGTAAGGTAAATATATGCAGAATTATCAATGACACGTCGCCTTGATGGTTTAGCTACCAGTTTCTATGTATTTCAATTCTTGAGATTTCAAATAGCTAATATAGTAGAGAAAGATTCTGCATTTGCCAATGATAACTATAGATTTAATAAAACCATTTTATTTTAGCGTTACAATATTGTCAGAGGCATTTCAACATCTCTTACAACTATATCAGTAATTAGTTATTTCCAAATGAATTTTTTTTTCTTACAACCTCACTTAAGTATGAATTTTAAATTTCGTATGGGTACTGTGTGTTAAGAAAAATTCTAAATATTTTAACTGAAATTTGGTACATTGTGATGAAAGATGCAACATAAGGTAAAATCAACTATATTGATTATCAAAAATCGTGTTTGTTCATAAAGGATATCATACCTAGTTTATTACAATATTTAAAATATAATATCATATTTCGTAGATATCAAAGTATATCTATACGATATCTACACTGTTCAACCAAATTAGTGCAGATTTGAAAAAAAAAATTAAAAAAATTATGAAACAAACTTCTCACACACAATTAATTAACTCTGTATGCTCAAAGGATTTTACGTTTTTTTTTTTTTTTTTAATATACTACTCATCTAGTATTAAAAATAATTGTGATACATCGAATAATACATTTTGCACCAAGCTTCAGAAGATGGAAAAATTGTTATTGAAACTTTTACAATTACTATCACACTCATCTTTATTATATACAGGATAAATTCAATGAATGAATCGTTGCTAATCATTTTCAATAAAATACCCTCTTACGTAAGCTTTAAATCAAAGTTGTATACGGAATTGTTTGGGAAACTATTAATATTTCGCTGCAGAGTCAACGATCAATTTTTATAACCCAATCTTAAATATAGATAGGTGTAACTCGACATTTAGAAGTATAGGATATTTTTAGAATAAGGTAAAATCGAAATCCTAAACGAGAGGCACAATCCGGATTTCATATAAGAAAAGACGTAGATTCAAACTTCGAGTTGAAGTGAAGGGCTCTTCTATTTTATCCTATACGCATCTTCGAAACCAAGATTTTTTTCTTCTTCTCTTGATCAATTCGAAAACGTGATCGTGGATGATTTTGAAATCTTCCTTTTCTTCAATTTTCTTTCCACATCCAAACTGGAATCCTAACAGTTGAATCGCTTCGCAATACTGTTAAGTGGTTTGCATGCTTTTTGTTTGTATTAAAAAAAAAAAAAAAAAAAAAAAAAAAAAAAAAAAGAGTATGGGATCTGTCTTCTATTCAACGGTGCTTCGAAAGCAAAATAGTTTCCCAATATTTGTTTTTGTTTCATGTTCAAGTTGCTGTTGCTCCCGTGAAAACTGATTGGAAGATTTACTTTTTATGTTGTTATATATAAATAGATTGTTAAAAGAAGTTTAAGATTTTAATATTTATCATATAGATCGGCTGCATATATATATAAAGACACACATTTCTTAAATATACATAAGTTGGGCATAAATTAAAAAATTTATGTCCAAATATACAATTGTTTAAAAAACTTGAATCCATCCACTAATTTAGAATATTTGTAATTGATTGAAATTTCATTTAAATACTTATTGGAAAAGGAATTAAATAAAAACCTGATTTTTTTAAAATTATATTAATTATTATTTTAAGAAAACATTTATCACTCAAATTGATGTTGAATAGTAGTATTTCAACTGAACCTCTTACTAAACCTTCTTCTCAAATCTTCTCTTCCCTAAAGATCAAGCCTAATTAAGTAGTATATATTATTATCTGTTATATGTTGTGTGAATGAGATTTGAATTAAAAAAGAAAAAGTTTGGCTTTTGATTTTTGTGTTTTCTTACAACGATAATTTCGTTTTACAAATCAGTGAAATTTTACAAATTCAAAATTAAATTTAATCAACTAATCAATCATGTTTTATATTTCTGTTGATTTTGTAATGTTTAATATTTGTGTTTTTTCCTACTGAATTTGTATTGAAACTTTTTGAAGTTATATGAAATTGATTGTAAATTGAATTGAATTGTATTGAATTGAATTGTATTGAATTGAACATTGAGCAATGTTTAGATAATGTTTTGTGAGCAGCTTGTTCTTTTAGCAATGTTTTATGTTCCTGTTGTTTTGGCAATGTTTAATCGTCGGTCCTTTGGCTTTTTCTACTTCGATACATTTGCATTCCAAACATTCGTTTCGTTTAAGAAATATTAATAAAAAGATTTACAATAACACAATCAACACATATTTAAGAATTTAGTGTAAGATACTGGTATTGTTTTCTTAAATGTCCATTGCCACAAATTTTCTGCGCTAATTACAAAAATTATGTTTGGGATATACGAAAAGCCGAAAATTCCCAAAAGAGAGGTAAATACAGGGTGATCATAAAGAAACTTTGCTGATATATAGACCTCTGGCAGACGTTCCGATTAACAGATCGAGATGATATTCCAGGTGTAGTTATTAAAAGGTATGAACTCGATATTCAGTGAATGGTAGCAAAATGACACTCATGGTTACGGTTATAGGTGCAGAAAATCGAAATTTTCAAATGGCAATGTCAAGTTTTTCCTGTCGCAAAAGGCTCAAGGCATGCGAAAACCATAAAGACCATTAGAACGATACGTGTATCACGAAAAACGGACTCGTTATGCACGCACAAAAGAGTGGCGAGAGGTGTTCTGTGATTGGTGTCTTGCCTCTATCATGTGCAAATTTCCTCAGTGAGCCCCGATCGTGTTTTTGTTTACCATTCACAGAGCTGCTGCTTTTTTTTTTGTGTGCTTTGTTGCTTTTTTTGCTTGGAGGACTCGTCCATTTTTTGTGATAGACGTACCGTTCCAACTCTCTTTATTGTTTTCGCATGTACTGAGCATTTTGCGACGGGAAAAATGGCCGTTGCCATTCCAAAATTTCGAGTTTCTGTAACTATAACCGTAACTGTGAGCCCCATTTTGTTGCTGTTCATAGAATCTTGAGCTCATATCTCTGAATAACTAGTCATATCTCTGAATAACTAGTCATATCTCTGAATAACTTGACCTGAAATCTCATCTCTATCTGTTAAACGGAACTACCGCTAGAGCTCCATATATATCGGCAGAATTTCTTTATGTCCACCCTGTGGAACATACTTTGTATTAATTAATTTATTGATTATATTATATTGATTATATACTTGTATATATATATTTATGTATACAAAATATAAACATATTTTTATGAAAGTGAAAGTTATTCGAGAAATCTGTGTATTGATAAGGAATTTATGACCCATTCATAGCGAGCGGCATATAAAAATAGACCACCATCATAATACCTTTTATATTTCTTGTAACTTATTCTCTATCATTTTGATATCTGAGATTTCGGAACAGGATTCCATAGTCTATCTTATCCAATTACTTTTAGAAAAGAATTCAGACAGATTATTAAATGAACTAGAAGATAATTTTATGATTATTATTATGTCGCTTCAGTATAATTATGAGCATTGTATGAATACACATTGAAAAAATACCGGTCGAATTTAAAATTATGATAATTTTGAATTAGTAATGAACTTGCTGTCTTTTTTTAATAATTAGTTAACAAGAAGGCATTATATCTAGCAATCCCATTTTTGTATTTGCGTTTCTAAAAAATGAAAATAGATAAAAGTGATTTATTTCTTACTTCCTATTATGCATTACAATATCTAAACTTCGTTTTAAAGTAATAAAAAATTTTGTTTTTCTTCTCTGTAAATAAAAAGAACTTCTATTTTATCGAAGGCATTAGTTCGAAATCGATTTCCGGCTTAATTTTTTCGAATTTTTTTTACTTAGTGCGGTTTCTTACTACAAAAAACGGGGGGGGGGGGGGAGAAAAAAAAGGAGAAAAACTTGTGGTTTCATAAAAAAAGATTTTGGGATTCAAGCAGAATGGATTCTTTTTGTAACTACTCATGGTGAAGAATTTTCAAATTTCATTTGAGGTATTAGCAAAAAGATAACCACTTGTCCCAGCTTGTAATGCCCAAACAAAGATCAGATAATGGGACTTGGTAACCCATGTTTTGAGAAAAAATATCAAAATATAAATTTTCTAATTTTGCGTTTTTATAAACTTTCTCTTTCTATTGGAAGATTTTTTAACTAATCCGATTACGATAAATTGCATAAAAACAATATTTCGAACACATTTTTTACAGTTCATGTTTACTGGAATTGCCACCTTACTCAAAATGCTAAAACTCCAGCAGGCAAATAAGATGACATTTCTTATGAGATGACTTGACACATTTTTATGCCATCCTATATATCTGAAAAAATTAGGCATCGATTTTTGAATGAACTGAAATTTTTTTTTTTTTTTAAATAAATCAAGATATCGAAAAATAAATTTTTCCGATTTTTTTTACCTATAGGAATAGTTTTTATTATTTTTTCCATAACTATTTTAATTATTCAAAATCAATGCATAAATATTTAGAGTATATAAAACTAGGATTTTTTTTTTTTTTTTTTTTTTTTTTTTGTAAAAATTATAAAAATCAAGAAAAAGTAAAGAATTCCCTGATTTTTTAAATTTTTTTTTAAGAATTAAAATTTTGCTTTTTTTTGTGTGTGCAAATTTAATTATTGCATCATATTACTTCCAAATATGTAAAAATTAATAATTTTAAGGCTTAAATCAAAATTTTAAGGATACAAATTCCCCATAATAACTGCTCACCAATTATTTGAATGAGCAATTGCCAATTTTGTAGAGATGCAGTTTGAATATGTAACTTCCTTGGAATATGAAAGATAGAAAAATCGTTCTACAGACATGCTTCTTGTCTTCCTGATCTATTCACGGAACTCGAATATTACATGCATTCAAAGGCCCTCTAATCACCAACTTCTGCGCAAAATATATTCTATTTCCATTAATACGAGTAAAAAAGTAAACAGAAAAATGTGACTATGATGAAATATGCTTGTAATAAACTAATTTGTGAGATATCTTAATAGTACGGATAAAATAGTGCCAAAAACCATAAGAAAAATTGTTTTTTTTTGGTGAGGAGTGGGGGGAGGCATGGTATTTTATAACTGAAAAATTAATTCTTTTGGAACAATCTAAGCATGTAACACATGTTTTAGAGTATTTTTTATGTTGAATCGAATGGAAAAAAAATCAAGGCTATATAACTAATCTAAAAAAAAGTTATACCCTTTTTTATACATTAAAACATGTGTAAAAACTGAGGAACGGTAAGAAACGACATAAAGAAATAAAAAATTGGTCCATTCATAAAATTTGGCAAAAACATTTAATTTGTCATGAGAATAAAGAAACAAAAGAGTCCATAAAAATATCTAGAATTGAAGGGTGTTCTTTGAGAGAGAAGGGGAGAGGGGGGAAGGGAGGATTTTTAAAACTCAAGTGAAAAAAAAGTAAGATGATCTCACCATCCTATAAAAGTCTATTTGTCTATTTTATAGACGAAAATACTTTTAATATAACAGTGCATGTAATGAACAAAAACAAAGTGGAAAAAGTTAATAAACAATCCAAATTTAATAGAAAAAGTATCAGTTAGTAACAAAATAAGTAAGTAAGCAGTAGTGAATAATTGATAAAGTAAGCAAAAAAGTATAAGAGATATAGAATAAGTAATGAAATAAGGTACACCGTTACATGTATTTTCGTCCATAAAAATGACTATAACTTTTTATAGGATGATTATATCGTGAGCTTTTTTTCATTCAGAGTCAAAAAATACTCCACACATATGTGTCCCATGCTCGGGTTATACCAAAATTAAATTAAATTTCAGTTAAAAAATAAAAACCACTCCCTCCCTCCCCCACCCGCTAAAAAAACCCACCCTTGTATGCGAGATATTGTTATGGACTCTTTTGTTTCTTTATTCTCCTGTCAAATAAAATGTGTATGCCAAGTTTCATGAAAGAACCAATTTTTTATTTCTTTATGTCGTATTTTACCTTTCCTCAGTTTTTACATGTGTTTTCGTTTCTAAAAATGGCTGAAACTTTTTTTCGATTAGTTATATCGTCTTGTTCTTTTTTCATTCGATTCAGCACAAAAAAAAAAGTACTCTAAAAACATGTATCACATGCCTAGATTGCTCCAAAATTAATTTTTCAGTTATAAAACAATTATTATGCGAAGTAAAGGATAAGGGTTTACATCCAAATTTAAATCTTGACATCCCGTTGTGGTTCCAAAATGAAACCATTATATTTTTGTGGAAAATGTATTGAGAAATATATTTTTTTGAAAAAAAGTAAAAATACCCCTTTTTGAGATACCGAAGATCAAAGGTCAAATTGTAAAACTTTTGAATATATGTACAAATGATACATCATAAGAAAGCCTAAATTTTTACCTTTTTCTTGACAGTAAAAGCAATGTTATATAATTATTAGGGACAAAATTATGAAAAAATTTGTACAGCAAGAAATGCGAAATTTTGTCTTTTTGGCCCATTTTTAAAGATCCCTATTCCAGAAACCAAACTAGATTCAAATCTAATATTGGCCGTTTTTTCTTTTTTCTGTGAATCCAACAAGTGAGCAAAATTTTATTAAATTCTGAAGGGGCTGGATTGAATCTGTCACTTTTTTTTTTGGGTTGATTTGATATGGAATGAATGACCCAGTTATAAATGCACAAATTGAGCATTTATCTCACATCACGAGGAAAAAAAAATTATAATTTCGAGAGACGTCGTATAAGAGGATTGGATTTTCATAAAGTAACTGAGAAAAATAAGATAAAGAAAAGGCGTTCTTCGCATGTTTGCAGTACTTCACCGACCCCTTAAACCCCTTACCCACTTTACCTTGTTCTCCCCTATATATGTAGAAATTTTGCAATGTACCTTTATTTCCATTGTAAAGCAAAGACAATAAATTTTTCTGGTCCGGATGTCCCATGATAATCATATAAGCTTTTATTCGATTGATAATTGATGATTGGATACCTATTTTATTATCAAGTTAATTTATTTTTTGTTTATAAAAAAAGTTTAAGACACCAAGAATTATGCCACACTTTTTTTATCGAGAAATACATACTGTAAGATACAATCTAATGTATACCACCTCTTTCAAGAGGTTTACAGTTAGTTATTAAACACAAGCTATCCGATACAGGATTTAAAACCCACAACAGGAATATATAACCTAAAATGAATTTATTAACTTAAATAAATGAAACTAGTGATTTAATTTTAACATGATTTGTTGCAGTTCAATTCTGTTCCTAAAACAATGAATGCTATGGAAAAGGTTTAATGGAATCCATTTGTACTATACGATCTACATTATTTTAAGGCAACATATTTTAAATTATTATTACGCATTGACTTTGTACCTAATTTAATCAGTTAAAGAATATTATCTTAATTTTTCGATAGCATTTGTATATTCTATCATTTTAAGGTACTATCTAGTTGAAATGTTTGGAGTATATAACATAAAATCCACACATTCCAATTAAAAAAAATATTTGAATCTAATTTCATCCACTGAATTTTTAAACTAAAAGAATATTAAAATACATTGAAGTTGTATAGTATCTTTATGCCTAGTTTTTCTTAAATAATTTGAATGTTTTATATTAATTTACAGGTAAGGAAAAGTTATGAATGAATTACTAATTACATAATACTAATACATTTTCTATAATCTAAAGTTTATTTGTTACAGAAACGTACATTTAATCTGTTTTCTAATAGTAGTTATTAATGAGATCTTTTAGATCATTTTTGCAGTTCCATCACAGTATTTTCTTCTTTATCTATACTCATTATTTTGTCATCATAATTCCATTTGTATTCTTCCCAATAAGCTTTAGCTGTATTTTTCTGTGAGAAAAGCAAATTGCCTTGTTAACGTTCGACGCAGATGGAATATCTCTCATGAAATCTGGCATTGTTTTATTATTACTTAGAGGTCGGGCTTTGTTCCAAACTTTGATATTTATATCCAATTTATATTTATCACTTTTTATATTGCCTTTTGATCAAACCTAACTGCATCATAAAATTTATGACATGACAAGTATGTATACTAAACAAAAATTAATCAGATTTACTTGATGAAAAAAATAACTTAAACCTTAATTAAAGACAAATATTTTTGAATAATTTTTTACAATACTATTTTAAAATCATAATAACAAGTATTCCTTAAAAATCTTAAAATGTAATTATTATTTTAGAATGTTACTATAAAACAACTAAATCATTTATATAAATTAGATATAACAAACATACTATATAAAACTAAAGAGTAGCTAATAATCTAAAGTTTACTAAAAAAGTATTACCTTATTTGAGTGTTATTTTGAGTTTAAAAATCGTTTTATTCTTCCTTATAAAGCATTAAATAAAAAACTTTACTTTTGAAAAGTTGATTTAAGGTGATAATATTCAATGCTATAAGAAAATAGTTGCAAAATAAAAATCATTATAAGACTAATGAGTATTTTTTATGCAATATTTAAACGATTTTTTTATTTTTATTTTGTATATCAGTACAATTAAAGTAGGATTGCTACAGAAAATACACATATTTCACAAACGCATTGCTGACTTTTTCTAATCAACTTACATGACTAAAGTTATTAATGGGACATGGAACACTGAAACTACAAAAATATCACTAAAAATGACGTTTTTTGTTTATGTTCAATAAAAATTTCTGGCGTTACTAGCTTGAATTTCGTGTTTTATTTTTTGAAATCCGATGATTTTCAGTAGTAAAATCTTTATTTTAAATTACTATTTTAACTTAATGCACACTTGTTGGCAAAAGTTAAAAATGCATTTTTCTCAGCTTCGCTCTTTTCACATTCTACGTACGTTCGAAAGGCTCCTTGCGATTCATTTTTTGATAAATGCACCTAATTTGGTGTGGAAATAATTTTTAATGTATTATACAGAGATGCTAACATGTTTTTTTTTTAAATATTTTTTATTTATTTATTTATTTATTTATTTATTTATTTATTTATTTATTTATTTATTTATTTATTTATTTATTTATTTATTTATTTATTTATTTATTTATTTATTTATTTATTTATTTATTTATTTATTTATTTATTTATTTATTTATTTATTTATTTATTTATTTATTTATTTATTTATTTATTTATTTATTTATTTATTTATTTATTTATTTATTATTATTTTTTAATTATTTTTTTATATTGGGAATTTGAAATATGTGCACTTTTTAATGAAAAATCACTAGCGCCAAGTTTGAAACTTTATTTCTGTTAAACTATAGCACCTAAAGATAAAAGCATGAGTGAAAATGCTTAGAATATATTGATAAACAACTTCAAATTTTTTTTTCATGTTCTTTAGAATATTGTGTCACAAGGAGCATTTTTTAAAAGTTAAAATGCCGTACTATTTTAATGCATTTTTCTCAAAAATTTACTATCTATTTGATATTATCTGCTCAAATTTTGTTGTTGTCTTATAATTGATATCATCTATGTTTGCGCCAAATTTTATTTAATTCTTAGCAAAACTAAAGAATTTTGGAAAAGTATCCCATGTCCTCTTAAAAATTAATCTCGAAATAAATTGCATTAGAATTAAAAATAAGCCTTCGCAAGCAATATATTTAACCAAGACGGACCCTTCAATTATTATTGTTTTATTTTTCTCAGTTACTTACCGCAACAGTCACTTGCATTACAAAACTGTAAGATTACTCTATCGGATATTAAAAAGTTAAATGTTACGTTTTTAGAATCTAAATGTCCTGTTAAATCTATATTCTGTGATCAAGCATAACTCCCGAACAAATTGACCTAGGGTGTTCAAATTTGGTGCGAGGGTTAGAGGTGACCATAAGAATTACCATTATGGTTTTTGTCAAAATCGCGCATGCACATAAGGTAGCTGCCATTGAAAAAATCATGTTTTCAATGATTGCTAAAAAACGGTTCTAATGATTTTGATAAAAATCGCTGTAGTAATGCTTCTTAAGGTGATCTAAACATCTTTAAACAACTAAAAATGTTTTTATTGAGTAAAAAGTTGAAAAACGAATGCTTTAACACAGAGTTCTCTTTCCTTGAGCATACCTCATCAACGATTGTCTTTTCTTCTATCCACAGTTCCACTTATAAAAAAAGATAATGTAAGAATTATAGAAAATTATATCACCAAAATCATCAATTTAGCGAAGGTTTTTTTCCCCTCAAACAAGAATAATTGCAAAAAATACCGCCAAACTGGCCATTTTTTTAAATAAATGATAAAAATATATAACGGTAAATGACAGAAATTGACATCAGTATTATAGTGTAATTGAAAGTTATGCGATGTTCCACACCCCATGTTCTTTATTTAACTATACACTGCAATAAAAATGTATCCAATGCTTGTCCTAAATTTATACTTCACACGCATAAATCCAGTTCATTAACTAATACACGTTGCACGTTATTCTAAATATGTTACGGCAAACTTCCATATTAATCTCCGTGAAACAAATACAATATTTTAGTCTAAATTTATATAAATGTCTCACCTTTACGGAGTATTCATATTTCTAAATATTCATTTGAATCTCTTCATCAAATTATAATATCCTAATAACTTGGTTTTGATAGAAACTGCAGTCGCTGCTCGGAACAAAGAAACTAATTTGCAGTAAAGGTTCACCGTTTATGTACTATGATGTGGGCCCTGTCCATCAAATGATTGCCTATTTTATTATGCGAGTTATAACTTTGAATTCCTTATTGTATCCCGAAAATCCCTAACTGAATGGAAGAGGAGCTGTACGAAACTAAAGATGATTGCCAAAAGTTTTATTTTTTTAGAGGTTATTAATTAATAATTTAAGATAGCATATGATTAAATACATAGTTTTGAATCGTCTTTGAAAGTGAAGATGCCAGGGAAGGTGAGAAAGTTTACAACTTTTATTAACTTTTAAACTATTGCTTTTGAAATTACCTCTGAATCAAAAATTATTTATTTTCTTAAGGTAATTGTACCATCCTCTCTCTGACACCATTTCAACTTATTTGCTCCCAGATTTGGGATATGTTTAGGTTGACTTTTTAAACAATAGATTATTTTGTCATATTTATTAATTTTGGGAATGAAAACTCCCATTTTGAAAAGTTTCAAATTGGCCTTATTGAAGTCAGGATCCCTAGTAAGAGCAATTTTATATATTCAAACTAAAATAAAAATCGTAATTTTTCAATTAAAAAGCTCATTATTATAAAAATTAAATTATACTCAGAGTAAATAAAATGTTTTTCTTTTAATTTTGCCAACCTTGCCAGATATTATTAATGAAATAAATTGAAAAATAAGGTTTCAATGCTAGATACCATAACATTGACGCAACTAAAAAAAGTGTTAAATAAAAACTTAAAATAAGTGACATTTCTAGTGTTCTTAAATACCAACCCATATTCTTTTTAAGCTACACAACACTTTCATATTTCACTGATACTTGGTTGCCATTACTAACGCGCAAGATAAAAAAAAATAGAGAGATTTTGAAACTGTATTTTAAATATTTTAAGAATAACTTAAACTCATGTGTTGTATATCATAATATTGAGTCACTGTCAAAGTCAATTAACTTTTTTACATAACATGGTTATTGCTCATTGGCGGACATTATGAATAGAGTTTATTACAGATTGGGGTGGTAGGCTTTTACGAGAACTTTCAATTTATTTCTTAAACTTGTCTTATGAAAATATTTAAAAATATTACCACATTTGCGTACATTTACAAAACAGACTAGATTAGAATTTTTAAAATGGCAATTATTTGATTTTGTCAACACTTTATCAGCTGTTAGATAATATTTTCTTAAACTATATGATGCACCAAATAGATAATTTGACATTGGACCATCAAAAATCTTTAAAGTAGTGAACGTTACAACTGGAAAGGGACCAATATTTATTTATATGAAAGAAAACTGCAATTTTAAGAAAACAGATATTTGTATATGATTTAACAATTATTTTGTGAAATTACCAATTTAATCATTTGACTTATGCTAAAAAAATCCTAACTACACATTATTGAAATAAGAACAGTATTTATTTAACGAACAAACTGTATTCTTGTATGTATTATCCCAATTTATACAAAATTTGGAATAGCTATGAAACAAATGAAGGGTGAAGAGGGAAAAAACCTATTATCATACGGTGTCATTATCAATTCATAAACGTGTATTTCTATCTGGTAAATCGTAAAAAATATAAAGTGTAGAAATGCAATACTTTTATGAAAAATTCATGCTTGTATTTCTTCAAAAATTTCAGATTTTAAAAATCCTTTCTTTTTACTAATTTGTAATCCAAATGCAAATAATAAGAGAAAAAATTGTATTCATCACAAGCAAACATTCAACGAAGGAGAAATTGAACACTTTTAAAACAATCACTATTTCATTTGCTCAAAATTATCTTCTTCAAATAATAATATAAGCTCCTCCTAAGCAGCAATTAATCTAGAACTGTCATTTACTAATATTAAGTGTATTCCTTTGCATTCCAACGTCCTTTATCGTTGCAAACTCATCTTTCAATGCGGAAATGTGGCATTGTTTTCACAGACAGGCGAGATAAAGACTGAAATTCTCTCAGAAAGCAACAGCACACGAGCCTTCATTAATATTTATCAATAGAGAGAAATTCATCCATTTATGTAATAGCGCTTCTAATGGATAGTCAATATTAATAAAGGCCGGCCCTTTTCATAAATTAAACTCTTACAATGGAAGTATATTGATAAACGTTATCGTCCCTAATTGGATTTGACAAGTTCACTATTATGTTTAAGAACAATGGAATAAAGAATTACATTAAAACTAGTAGTTAACTATATATTTGAAGATGATTGACACCTTATTTACCATGAATTATAATTTTAACGAGGTTAACTTATGAAAGCTTAAGATGTTATTTTCCTTTTTATAAATTTCAGGGAGTTGCAGGGCCCTAAAATTACCATAAGATGTGCTAATTACAATATAAGATGTGCTCTTTTGAATAGTTTTAAAGACATGAGAACAGTTACTTTTTTATGTAACCTTTCCGTGTTAAGACAATCATCATTAATGAAGGCATAGTCCTATGTTTTAATAATATAAAATAATCTTATTTTTTATTATAAGTGGTAGTTAAAACAAGTTTTATAGGAAACAATGCACCAAATATTCGGCTTGCTCAATGGGCGAATATTCGTTATTGAGTATTCGGCCCAAATCACTATTCGGTGCATCCCTAATATTTTTACAGTTTTAGTAAAAATCAAATGATGTACAGAAATTCAAATATAAATTTTCATAATAAAGTTTTTATATTCAGACGTTTATTAAAACTTTTCAGTTTGTCTCAACAAAGGACCCAAGTAATAAGGCTGTATATATTTTTATTTTAAAAAATACTCATTGAATTTTTTTTAAATGTTTCGCATAATTTTCTATAATCAAAAGTAATTTAAAGTAAAAGTAAAAGTTCAAAAACGTATTTTATTTACTGTTTGCTTTTCGTTATTTTTTTTTTTTAAAGTAAAATGCAGTTAAAACATTATAACACGATAATTTTACAAATACAACGAAACTGACATAACTATAACGTTATACCTGAACGACTTGTCAGATTTACATATTTAGCCGGAGGTAATAACACAATACCTTATATGAAGAGTAGGGTGGTCGAAAATATTGAAGGTAAAAATTTTTTTGGGTCCTACCTTCCTATTTTGTTCTAACGTTGCAAAAAAATAAATCAGTCCAAATTTGAAAACATTTCAGTGATATTAAGAGGTAGCTCAATGCAGATGAAGTTTACACTATTGTCCTATAGGGAGGTTGTTTTCAAAGGTACAAATTAAACACAAATGAGGTTGTAAATGTAGTTACAATTAACAGAAAATTAAAATACACTTTATGTATAAACAAATATTTTATGAAATATATTTTTAACTGTAACTCTTTCAACTGGGAAAGTAAATACCTCATGAGGAAGGAGTATAACAGCAAAAAGAACTTTTGATAGAAGTTTCTGATCAAGGCTTCAAAAAGAGCAAAGGTCACCAGATCCTTTGACAAATACCAAAGACGATTAGTTAACTTTTATGATGCTACTTTGGAAACTTCATCAATATTTTTAAAGTGCAATAGAGATAGTTTCAAACTGAAATCATTATATGGTTCATTTTGAGGTAAAGAAACTGTTATCGAAAACTTTAGGTAAACTTGTACCAAAAATATACATTTCTTTTGCAATCCCTTTTGAGCTCTCGAACTGATGGTGAACTGACGACTAATAATCCATATTTTATAAATATAATATTTTTAAGCATGGTGCATTGCTACAGGTACCTTAAATCTGATTACAAGATGAGATTATACCTAGAAATATTAAAATCAATTTGAGAAATTCTAGGTAATCATCTCTTGACTGGGTTTCATCCAATAGTTTATAATGAAATCTAATTATATTGTTCTTTATATGAGCCACTTGAGTAAATTTTCCTTATTATCGACAATCTTAATAAAGTAGTTTCATATTCATTAGCAGTAAGACACAGGTACCTTTCCTTTGGCCAGTATTGACACATGTTGTGTTAAAGCACATATCATATACTTTGTCGTCGAAGGTCCCATTCCTGTAACGCTGCATAAATTACAGTTAACTTGACTTTCTCCAGTTAGTAATGGCAATTTGGTCACTCAAAGTAATTGATGGACTCTTTCCAGATAGGATAACAGGGACTTTTCTTTTCCAGTTAAGTCTTGTAACAGTTTACCGTCCTGTTAATTTAGCACACTGTTCTTGAAATTCAAATTTGAGCTGCTCAAATATATTAGGTGTTTCATTCTTTCTCGACAAATGGAAGGTCTTTTGAGTAATTTCACAACCATCACTACCCAAACTCCTTGCTATTTCGGCAGCAACAACTAACAATCAAGTGGCTCGCAGAAAAGAATTATTATGAAGACTAAGAAAGAAGTTAATAGAAGAAACAATCCCGAAAAGCGTCCTGATAGTAAGCTCAAGACGTTTATGGACACGAAATTTGAGGACTTAGTGACAAAACAGTCATCCTTGTTATTTGAAAAAATGAGCCTACCAAATTCATTTCTTGAAGTACATCCAGAAATCTGGGAGGCTCAGGAGGGTTATAGAAAAGCATTAAAAGTTGTACAAATGAAGTCAATGATCAGTGTGAAAGAGGTGTAGCCCTCGTTAAAGAGTTTAATGAGAAAATAGCACACAATGAGAACCAACTACAATTTTTGCTACATGTGGTGTGGTGGAAGAACATCGCCAAACTTATCCTGACTGCAAAAAAGCAGACTTTAGAAGGCATGTCTGCTGTTATTTAAATATCACTGTTGTATTACTGTTATATTGTTTTATAACTATTTTTAACTCACAAAATGCTATGAATTTCCTCAAAACTAAAATGTAATATTTTCTTGAATTTTTTTACTTTATGCAATATAAAATACCCTAACACAAAACGTTTGGGGTGTTGAGCTATACCTAAATATTAAAATTTTGTGCTCAAACTCCACAATATTTTTTTTTTTTTAAGTAAAAGGAACAAATTAAGGGGGCAGCACCGTTAAAAATCTTTAAAAAATTAAAATCGACTTTTTTTTACCACCCTAATGAAGAGTATACATTCAGTTAGGCACATTTATATATAATGTGGTTTCTATTTTAATTGCAATATTAAGTTGAATTTGCTAAATGCACATCATGCATAATGTTGCTATATTTTTTAGTTAATTTTAACAAAATGTAGTTTTTCGAGATGAAAAGAATTGTGGCATTTTTTAAATAATGTAATCTTTTCAAAATTATCAAAATACAGCAAAAAAAATTTACAAGAAATCATAAATACATTTGAAAATAGTTTAACTTAATATAGTTTAATAGTTTAACTTTAGTTTATGTAACTTAAAATTCTTTAATTAATAAAATAAAACTCTCAATTTACAGATTTAGAAAAACATCTGTCTTTTGTTGAAGTCACTATTATTATTTTTATCTCTATGAATCTTTTGTTTTAGACCTAACAAGGGATCTTAAGCTATTCAGATATCATTTCTTCGCATGTCTTTGAAATAGTTTTTCTTTCAATTTTACAGGTGTTTATTTGTTTTTGTACAAAAATAGTTAAATAAATCAAAGACAAATAAAAAATCTTCGCTTAAAAAGTAAAAATTTCAAACCTGAAGAATTTTTTTTAATTTTTTCGTTTAAGACTCATCTCTAACAGCGATTGATTACAAAAAATGAATGAAAACTCTGATTTGAAATACAAATGAATGAAATGATTTTATAACAGTTTTAAAAAGAGTCTCTTATTACATTTAAAAATTGTTAATAATAATTAATTTTTTAAACATGATGAAGTACTTAGACTTTTTTTATTACTTTAAACGTTAGGTACCGATAAAAATGATATTTTTGTAAACTAATAGCGCTAAAAATGAAAATATCATCGTAACAAAAATGTTACGAATTTTTGTATATTTGTAAATATTTTGTAGTGTTAATTTTGTAAATAGGAAAATTTATGTACATTTTGCATAAAGCAGTGCAATAGTTCGTCTTAAGTTGGCTTCCCGGCAATATGGGTCTTGATGCTTGATAACGAGTTTTACAGAGGTCACGCTGGGAAGCGAGTGTTACAAGGAGCAGGGCATTTAACATTATGGTAATGGCAATCTCACCAAATTGGAGAGATAGAGCCAAGTTGGCGACGGTTTTGGCGACTAATTTTTGTCGCCAAACTTGGCGACCATTTGGCGACATTTTAGGTCCCCATGTACATGTATAGGACTTTTCGACTACGATCTGGAAAGTTCTCCAAATATCTACCTCTAGAAATTTCAAGAATGTTCGCCTCCCCTATATATAAGCCCGGCCATGAGATGAGTTAGTTGTTGATTTTGAGTCACTGAGTTAGTTGTGAGTCTGAGTCAGTGAGTTGACTGAATTTACTGTATTGAGATACTGAGTCTCAGTGAGCATTCAGAGAGTTCCGAAAGCGAACTGTATTGCATTGTCTTTTGCAGTGATTTTAGCAGTTGTGTTGTCAAGTTTTTAACTGCTGTTTTGTGCTCTATTGTTGTGAAAAGAGCTGTATTGTGTCTACTAGAACGAGAAGTTCTGGAATTGTAAAGGAATCTGTGAAGAGTGATATTGGAATAAATCTCTGCAAGTTTTGATCTGCTTTGGCTTCAAATCTTTCGAACCCATCTACGCAACAACTGGTGTTAGAAGTGGGGTTTGAATGCCGATTACCTGAGCAATGGCGGAACAAGATGAAAAATTTCAACAGCATTTGGCTTTCATGCAAGAAATGGAGAAGAAAATGTCCAAAGGGCAGGAAGAAACAAAGGTAACTTCTGATCCTAATCCTGTTGGTTTCTGGAAACCATCAGTGAGAGGTTATTGAGGATGATTCTGTTAAACCTCTCCACCATGCCATCCGATTGTGGGTGTAAAGGCGTCGTCTGTGTTTTGTCAATGACAAGTAGATCCCAAAGTCCTTTCATTACAGCAGAGGTAAAATTCCTTCCTTGATCAGAGTGTAACTGAAGAGGTACTCCAAATCTGCAACGGTGGTAGCCTCTTGATCAGGGATAGGATACGCTTCGGGCCACTTCGTAAAATAATCCATGACAACAAGGATGTATCTGTTGTCGTCAGCAGATCGTGGTTGTGGTCCCAACATGTCAAACGCAATTCGTTCAAAAGGAGCTCCCACTTTGTAACGTTGCAGTTTTCCTCGACTGCGATTCTTCGGTCCTTTCCGGGCTGCACAGGCATCACATGATCGGCACCACTTCTCCACGTCAGCCCTCGCCTTACTCCAGTAGAATCGCTTTCGGAACTCTCTGAATGCTCACTGAGACTCAGTATCTCAATACAGTAAATTCAGTCAACTCACTGACTCAGAATCACAACTAACTCAGTGACTCAAAATCAACAACTAACTCATCTCATGGACGGGCTTATATATAGGGGAGGCGAACATTCTTGAAATTTCTAGAGGTAGATATTTGGAGAACTTTCCAGATCGTACTCGAAAAGTTCTATTATGGGGACCGAAAATGTCGCCAAATTTGGCGACAAAAATTAGACGCCAAAACCGTCGCCAACTTGGCTCTATCTCGCCAATTTGGCAAGATTGCCATTACCATAATGTTAAATGCCCTGCTCCTTGCAACACTCGCTTCCCAGCGTTACCTCTGTAAAACCCGTTATCAAGCATCAAGACCCATATTGCCGGGAAGCCAACTTAAGACGAACTATTGCACTGCTTTATGCAAAATGTACATAAATTTTCCTATTTACAAAATTAACACTACAAAATATTTACAAATATACACAAATTCGTAACAATATTTATAAAATCAACGTAATGAGTTCTATGTGTAATTTTCCTAAAGAGATGGTTCTCAACTTAGAGTTGAGTGGGAACCACAATTATAAAATTTATGGTTCTCCCTTCATGGGACTACCACTCTTCTGATTCTTGGACAACTCATTAATTCATATCCGAAAACATATATATATATATATATATATATATATATATATATATATATATATATATATATATATATATATATATATATATATATATATATATATATATATATATATATATATATATATATATATATATATATATATATATATATATATATATATATATATATATATATATATATATATATATATATATATATATATATATATATATATTGTATATGATGTCTATAAGAAATTTTGTATGAGTAATAAATCACATAGAAAAACATTAAAATGAGAAAAAAAAAATTAAACGAGGCAAAAATTTTGAGGCACTTGAAATAGGTAATTTAAGTTCTCTTCTATATTTGCAATGCCGTATAATTTAGATCATTTATAAAAACTTACAAAAAATATCAGGCATACCGGATAGTATGCCATGAAGCAGAAATGACATGAAGCTCAAAGCTAGTAAGTGGTTATCTTCTTCAACAAAACGCAAATTTTTTTTATCAGGTAATAATTTACTAATTGTATAACTGGATCTGTTTATTGTATCTATTAATGTTTTGATACTCAAATATTGGTAGAATTATATTTCCATGAATCATATTTTACACTGTCATGGTTCATGGAGTTTGAACACTGCTTTATGGAAAGAAGGAGACTGAGATAGTTTACAGAGAGACATAAATAGACAGAGTGGGACTAAAAGACTAAGACCAAGAGCTAAATAAAGAAACTGAGAATAATGATTGAGACCAATAAAAAGGAAGATAACTCTGAAACAAAAAGCATTAGGAAAAATTGAGATTTAAAGACTGAGACCAAGAAACAAAAGACGGTAACTAATAAAAAACATAAATGAATTAAAATACTGAAACTAAAAAGCAGACGGAGAGATTGAAACTAATTACTGAAATCAATAAACAGGAGAAGAGATAGAAAAAAAAGCAGATATACTGAGAGGGAAAGACAGAAATAGAGATTATTTTTAGGTGGTGGAAGGTAAAAAACAAAACATGAAATCAGCAATACGAATGTTTATACAATAATTAATGTAATAAGTATTTTCCTTCATAAATTTAATTAGTATTAGTAAAAGCTATTCAAAAGATAATTTAAATTACAATTTTTCGTTTAGAAAGATTTTACAATTAGTCGTTGACAACCAGCAGCATAGAAAAAATTTGATATAATCATGTAAAATTATAATAAATTTCAAAACCCTCCTTAATGTTTGCCACAGTTCAGAAAGCACAGAAGTTAATTTTAAATTATCGAATCTTTTACATGAAAAGTAATGTTTGGATGTACTATGCTGAGTTGAAAGATAACTCACAGATAAACGTTAATTTGGCAGTGTTTTTAAAAAAGTTTTATATTTAAACAGTTTGTTTGAGGATATGCATGATAATTAAATAAGTTAAGTTAGACACAGGGTGTCTATAAAAGTTTGGGCACATTTTGATATCGAATAATTAAAAAAATAATGAAGTTATAAACAAATTTATGGCATTTATACATAGAATAACTCATATATTTTCATTTATACTGAACGTTGCCATAGAAAATTTCCTTTTCTTATTTGAATATCGTTTCCTTTGTAAATATCATCTGCCCTTGTTATTCCTTTTATGTTTTTCTAGTTTCTTTTGTAAATATCTCCTGCGCGCGTTATTAATTGTATGTTTTCCCTCTTGGCCACACCTGATACAACACCACTGGACTTTTTCCTTTGGAGATTAGTAAAGTACATCGTGTACAAGAGGAATGTGTCGAATGACTTAAAGGTCAGGATTACAGCCGCAACAGCCTATGTGGATGCCGACATGCTTGCACGTATCTGGAGCGAAATTGACTACCGTCTTGATATTCTCCGCGCGACGAACGGCTCACATGTCGAAGTTCATTGAAAAGGGCCATAAAACTTTTTAAGTCTATCTAAGAGTCATTAGAGTTATCAATTTAAATTTGTCTTCATTATTTATGAATTATTCAACATCAAAATGTGTCCAACCTTTTATAACCCTGTATTTCAAATTAGAAGATATAGCATTCTAAGAATATTTCTCAGAATTAGTGATGGGCATGGAAAAAAGTACTTATAAATAAATAAATAAATAAATAAATAAATAAATAAATAAATAAATAAATAAATAAATAAATAAATAAATAAATAAATAAATAAATAAATAAATAAATAAATAAATAAATAAATAAATAAAAACGATGGGTGTGGAACATCGCACAACTTTACAGAGGTCACTACATTTAAATTTCACTGTTATCACCATTTTTATATTTTCATTCATTTGAAAAAATAGCCAGTTTGGCGATATTTTAGGCGATAATTCTTACATGAACAATGAATAACCGACCCCGACTCCTCTTCACCAAAATGTCAAATTTTACTTTATACTTTTCGATAATTCTTTCATTATTCTATATTATTAGTGACACATAAGAAAGGACAAAAGCGGTGGTTAATGATCAATCATGAAGGAGAACTCTGTGTTAAAGACATTCGTTTTTCAACTTTTTACACCTTTATAACAACTTTCCGGGAATTTCGGAGGTGGTGATGTTAAGAACATATTAAGAAGCATTACTAGATAATTTTTGATTAAAATCGTTAGAGCCGTTTTTTATCAATTGCATGAACAATGACTTATAAACATGATTTTTTTATGTTTTCATATTTTGCTCATGCGCAATATTGATGAAAACCTTATTGACGTGTTCCATGGCCACCACTAAACCATGCATTTAATTAGAAATAGTAGGTCAATTAGTATGGGGGTCTGTATGACTACATACATACAGACACAAAGACAAACAATTTTTCTTGATCACTTTTTTAAAATCAAAATTTTCCAAAACGTGGAGAAATTTTTAAAAAAATCTAAAAATTTTTTGTACGAAAACAATACTTTCATTACCCTATGTTAACATATGGGTGATTGAAAGTAATAATTGCGTAGCTAAATCAAAATGCACTAAACAGTAACACATATTTTTACAGTAAAAAAATTGAGCATTTAACTTTTTAACATACAAGTTTGGTGAATGGATGGACATATCAAAAGCAACGAGAGTTAAAAATGAGACCACATAAACCTACAGAGAGGCGGCACGTCGCAAAGAGTGCAAGAAACTCAGATTAAACTGCTACGGAAAATCGAAAGACGTTTGCGCCAAATCACATCAAATTGAAATGGAGGAAAAGATAGACAGGGAATTTTCTACAAATTGGGAAAACACAGAAATGCATTCAATTTTGGTTAGGGTGGATCGAAAAAAAACTTTTTTTTAGAAATTCGTTTTAATTGTATGTTTTAGTGGCCATTTGGGGTTTAAACCAAGATCCTAAAATATGAAGTTTATGAAAAAATATCTTAGGGTTCCTCAAAGCCCCTAAAAATTGGAATTTTTCATAAAAAATGCATAAAAACAAAAAATTTCAAAAAAATATTTAAAATACAAAAACATAAATGTCACCCTGCGTAATAATTTCTATAACGTACTCCAATAAAGTACATATGTAAAATATTAATTAAGTGAAGCAATTATTAGAGATTCCATATTCTCCTCCCAAATTTTAATTTTTAATAAAAAATGAAAATTGGAGATTTTATAAAAAATATTAAAAATATAGAAACGTAAATATCACTACGCTAAAAAAAATACAGTAAAATGTTAATTATTTGAGCTGATGTTTGAGGATACTTTAAAGCCCTTAAAAATTAGATTTTATCATAAAGATATAAAAGAAATCGACGTTTTTAAAAAGGCTTTTCAAAGAATGAATAGTAGTTAAGAAAAAACAATTTAATTGTGTGTAAAATATTGAATTTGCTTCATGATGTGAATAGCCAGATAAATATAAATGAATGTGAATTGGATGTGATGGGGAAGCAACAAACACATGAATAAATAAATGGTGGAGTGATTCGGATCTTGCAAGAAAATCTCAACACACCTATGTACTGAATTATTTGTCAGTTACATTTTAATGAATTATCTTTTCGTCATATTACAGAAAAGCTAGATGGAAAAACATCAGGGCCTAAGAGAAGCAATTGTGTGAAAAACAAAAAAACTTTATACTTCCTTAAAAATCAAAAACAAAAATTCGCTTCTTCCGTAAAAATAAGTTTAACCAACGCGGAAATTTTGACAGACTATTATAAAAAAAAAAAAAAAAAAAAAAAAAAAAAAAAAAAAATTAAATCTAACACTTTCTTATGATAAGAGGTTAATAAAGGTGCCTTTTAAGATGAAATGTCTTTTTCGCTTACCAAATAATATCATAAACTGAATAATTTATGTACAGAATATTATCGAGTTAGGTCTCGGATGGTTTCTATTTTAGGCACAGGTAGATGCTTTTCTATGTTTAAATGTCACTGGGCAATAGTCCAAGCACCATCGGAACAAATAGCGGTTTCATCACTCGAAATATTCGTCCCCCTGTTTCCAAGGGAATTTTGCACTGAATCGATTTGAACACCCAAGAAAGGCTTAGGGCAAAGTATCAAAAAATCCAGAATCCAATTACCAACAAACAATAAAATCTCATTTAGATCTTTCTTGATTTCAAAAGTATCATATCAAGGGTGATTAAATTTTTGTAATTTTTTTTTATTTTTCGAAAGATTTGCTAATGCATATTCGGTTCGACCTTCTGCTATGCACAATTTACTGAGAAATCGAAGATTAGATTTTAATGTAAATTACTCACGAATTGACAGAATAAGTATGTGGATACTTTTTTTAATACACAGTGTGGCTATAATAACATCCATCTTAGCGACGTTTAGAGCCTGCAATAATGGAATTATCATATTTCCATTTGAAAAGAGAGCTCATTGTTATTGAAATGTAATAACATTTGTGTGTCACCTTTTCACGGTAAGCGATATATCCATAAAATTTGAAGAATGAAATCTGAAGAAACAAAAATATATGTAATAATCTTTCTTGTGTACTTTAAAAATTTAGTTAGAAGTTAATTTCTCATCAAGAACCTTATGGTTCTACTTTAAAAATATATAACTACTTTAAAAATGTATCTATATTTATAAGCTTAACACGTTGAAACTTTATACTCGTTGGAAAACATTATTTGGTATGGTTGGTGGCTGCCTCATGAGGTACAACCTTCTATAAAACATATGCTTTTTTTGCTTTTTTTTAAGCTACAAATTTGGAATTTATTCAAAAAGTACGAAAAAAAAAGACATATCAATATCATTATCTGTGTAGAGTTCGATGAGTTTTGCTTGACTGGTCATAAATTAGAATTCCTAATACACATGATTAAAATTCCTAGTATACGTGATTTTATGCTTTCATATAGATATTAACTTTAATCATTATTTTAAGAAATAATATATTTATGACCAGCAATATTCAGTAAGAGCCAAAGAAAAAAGAGTACAAGTTGTGGAAACGACTTCATTCTAAATTCAAGCCAAACACATTACGTGATAAATTTTTTAACTCCTTAAAAAAATTAACTCCTTAAATTTTTTAACTGTTACTTCTGATTCAATCATAAAATTTTATTTCTTTTAAAACCAAAGGAAAACGTGTCAACAGCAATCAAACAACTGGAAATTCAATCAAGTTACTATAAACTATATTTTAAATGCTTATTGCGAATAGACTTTTGAAGTATGAGTATGCTTGTTTAAACTTATGAATTAAAATTCCAAGCTAATGTATGATACACAGTTTTTTAAATAATAAACATTAAAAAAATATGGCTGTCACATTCACCTATGCATTACCTTTTCCTCTCTCAAACGAGGATTTTTCTAAAATTTTAAACCAAAATCAGTACCAAATAATAAAAAGTGGTTTAAAAATTCCACAAAAGCACTTTTCTCATAAAATTCCTTCCGAATCATTAAAATAGAAATCAATGCTCTTTGAGTTTTGACATATTTCAAAACCATCCAGCTCTTTTGTACTTTCAGTAAAAGGATTGGAGAAGAAAAAGTTTTTAACAAAGCTTGTTAGATCGAATGCAATTTTCCATGACGGCAAGACAAAAACTAATTTCTATTTTTGAAATACTTCTGACAAACGTAATTCTATTTAAACAGAACCGTATTGTAATTTGATTTAAATGAGTAATCATTTCTATGGCAACTGTCCATGGGACGAGGCATTTGAATATCTTTTGCATACAAATATTCTCTTAATAGCGGCAGTTATTTTTTAGTTGTGAGGATCATTTATTCGTTTAATCGTTTTACCCAGCATTCCATACGAGTCAAGGTCGGGAGATATATTTTTAGACGTTTTAAGCAGATTACCTGTCACCTAAAATACCACTAGTAAAACGCAGTGCCAAAATTAGGGATAGTACTAAAACAAAGCATAAACAATAATACCACTTTGCCATGCATAGACAAATTACTTTATACTTATTGCATTGTCTTTATGAGAAACAATTAAAATAGTTTTTATTTCTTAATCGAATGGTGGTAATTACTCGAACAAAAAATATATAATTACTTATTTATTTCAAAATAAAATTTAATGGTTTCATATAAAAAATATTATGAATGTAGAATGAAAATTATACGAAAAAGGTACATGTTTGAAAAATAGCATATATTAACTAACAATCTAAATATATGTCTTCAAATGCACTATAATACTGGTCACAGCTTTTAAAAATTTTATTGGAGTGGTAAAATTTACCGCTTTTGTTTTCATTACTTCATTAATGAAAAAAAAAATATATATATATATATATATATATATATATATATATATATATATATATATATATATATATATATATATATATATAGTTTGGTGATATTTTGCTTGAAAATTATTAATTAAAAAATCACTATATTGGCGACATTGTTGGCGATAATTATTACATTATTCCTTTTTGTTAATTGAAACCGAGGTTAAGTCACTCATAAGCAATGATCAAGGAAACAATAAAGCTAGAGACATTTGTATTTCAACATTTTACATCTTCTTTCGAATCTATACAGAAATTTCAAGAGTAGGGATGTTTAAAACACATTAAAAACACTTACTACAGTGATTATGACTCAAGTCGTTAGAGCCGTTTTTGGCAATTGCTGTAGATAATTTCCATGGCAGTTACTTTAAGCGCATACTCTATTTTGACAAAAACCTCCATGACAGATTCCATGACCACTACTAATCAGAATACAAAAGCTGAACATCGTAGATCAATCCGTCTGTTTATCTGACCATGAGGGGTTCTGTAGTTAAGCTGACCATAGATAGACAGCAGACACACAGACATTTTATCTAGATTTTTTTTTTTTTTTTTTTTTTTTTTTTTTAATCCGGGAAGTATTTAAACGTGTAGAAATTGAAAAGAGAAGGGAACAAAAAAATCCGAATTTTTATTTTACTTAGTGTAATACTTGTACTACTAATACTTTACAAGCCTATTATTTCAATTACTTTATACTTCATGTAGAGTAATTGAAAATAAAAACTGAAATAACATAATCTTGAAAATATTCTTCTACTTACTGTCATCTTTATAATATTATAATACAATAAAATTTCCCATTTGATTTATTTCTCCAATTATTTATTGAATCTACAAAGCACATTAAACGTCATATGAGACATATTAAGTAATAAAGTTTATGTAATAAAGATATTTTCGATATTGCTAGCCTTTCTGTTATAAAAAACATAAAAATAAAACTTTTTTTCAATTATAAAAAAAAAATGCTGTGAGAAAATACTGAAACAGTGTTAATCATTTGAAAATTTAATAGTTATCTTCTAATATTTTCAAATATTAGATTACAGTATTAAAAAAAAAAAAAAAAAAATGCCAAGTTTCCTAAATTTTCAATGAAGTGAAAACTTATTCCATAAACCAATCACTGTAAAAATTGGCTTATTAAAAGTTAATTTTCTTATTGATCATCCTAAGGTCAACTAGGTACAATAATTTAATAATTATAATTTTCTATTTTTTGAACTTTAGACTTTAAAATACAAGCAACATAAAAGTAGGATCTTAGTAAGTTAAAAATCTGTTCTAAACATATTTTTTTTAAGTCAATTACATTTACTTAAGGTATTTGATTCTTTTTCTTCAATCCAACAACTCATACAGTAAAACATAAATAAGTTATGTAACACTAATTCAACCCGAAAAGGAATTAATAGTATTAATGAAAAAATTGTTTATTTAAGTTGAATTTTCTTAAATACATTATCTAAAGGAAGTTTTAGATCAAATTGCTTTTTATGACCAGGAATTCTAATAAGAATTCTGAAGATCATGTCAATGCATATCAACTGAACAGTATAACACCATATTTTGATTGATTTAATTTAAATTTATTGTTTTCACTTACGTTTCAACAACAAGGGCGAAAATTTTAAAGACGTTTTCAATAATCATTTTTAAGAAAAAAATTTCTTTATTTGAAGAGATATTTTGTAGTTATATTTTTTTCAAGTAATTTAAAAGTTAAAGTAAAGTAGTAATAGTAGATATCTTACTTTAAAATTAATTTTAAATTCAAGTATCTTATAAAAATCTGACATTCTATTGAAAAATTAAGTATATATTTCACAATTTTTATTGTATAGCATTAGTTTTAGATAAGATAATTTATTATAAAAATATCTAATATACTTTTTTATTTAATTACAGTAAAACAACTCTTAATAAACTCTGTAAAATTTTTAACTTCTTACTGTATTAAGTAAAATATATTGCTATAAAACAGAAATAGTTTTTTACTGCGAAAATCTAATTTCATTATAGAGTAATTAGTATTCAAGTAATAAAACAAAGAAGAGGGCGATGCCATGATAAGGTGATTGTACGGATGGTGTTTTTTTTAGGTAGGCGGTGTCAATAATATCATTTGCAACAATGCTATCTCTTATAATAAAAGAAAAACTTAATTAAAGTTACTTCCTTTACAACTAATTAGCTTTTCATTAAACAGCCATTTTGGATTTATCTAATTAAAAGTTCGTCCAACCAAGACAAATTCCATAAAAGTTAAAAAAAAAAAAAAAATAGTATGCGTTGTTTAAAAGCCTGTGTTAATAAAATTGGCAATGAGTAATGTATCATAGTATCAGGTCCATGTTCTTATAAAGTTAAATAAGATAATTTTCCAAAAGAAAAATCCTGATATTTTTTGTCTTAGAACTAGAATTTTGCTATCGTTATGACCAAAACTATGGTTTAAATTTGTTGTTTATTCTTGTTTTTAACACAAGAAAGTCATCGCGTGATGTATTTTTAAGTGCGATTTTTATTTTGACATTATATACTAAGTCTAGTTATTTGAGGAAAAGGAATAACAATAGTTTTTTGTTCTGACGGGGAGTGTTTTTGAAAATATATTTTTATCCTTGCTCACAAAGATGGGATTTTGGCTAAATGTCCATTTCAGCCAAGAAGAAATGTTAAGAAATCGTGGTTTTTTTTTTTTTTTTTTTTTTTTTTTTTTTTTTTTTTTTTTAATCAAACCATTTTACTTCGAAGTATGTGTTTCACTAATTATTATTCTTATTATTATTGAAAAAAAATCAAGTACGGATATAATGGAAACAATTAAAATAGTTTTTATTTCTTAATCGAATGGTGGTAATTACTCGAACAAAAAATATATAATTACTTATTTATTTCAAAATAAAATTTAATGGTTTCATATAAAAAATATTATGAATGTAGAATGAAAATTATACGAAAAAGGTACATGTTTGAAAAATAGCATATATTAACTAACAATCTAAATATATGTCTTCAAATGCACTATAATACTGGTCACAGCTTTTAAAAATTTTATTGGAGTGGTAAAATTTACCGCTTTTGTTTTCATTACTTCATTAATGAAAAAAAAATATGACAACGCAATACGACAACGCTATACGACAACGCAAGACTAAAAAGTCAGTGTTAAAATTTATATTATTTATGTTATACACTTACTTTCAAAAGTTAAGCATGGAGCGGAAAAATACGAAAAAATGGACAAGTACTGCTTTGATTGATACGAAGTGCTGCAAGTAAGTAGCTCTATGTTTTTTCATGAAACAAAATAAATAGTTACAAACAGAGATAAAAAAATATTGAATTTTCATAAATTATAAAACGACGTCATATTTGCTTCATTAATAAAATTATGTTTAAATTCAAAACAAACAACACAAATCGACATTAATAGAGTTATGTGAGCACCCTTTACCTGCATACAAAGTGTACAGAGTGTGATCATGCTTGTTACGAGGTGATTAACCACCACAGAATCCAGTAATCGCCACTCCTCCTGTATGGCAATTTCTAAATCTCGGAGAGTGGCTGGAGGTGGGAAATGTCTGCATACAGCACGGCATTTAAAAAAAATTTAGTTGGATTAAGGTCCGGCGAGTAAGACAGCCACTTCATACGCTTCCATTCCCCTCACTCTCCAGAATGTTGTCAACGATGGCAGTTCTATGGAGACGAGCATAATCGTCCATTAAAACGGCTGTAGCGTGCAGTTTCACAATGGGATCTAAGACTTCATCTCGATACAGTACAGCAGTCACAGAATCTCGCCTGAAGATGTGCCGATAGGTGCGATATCCCAATGAAATCCCTGTCCAGACCATGATGCTTCCACCTCGGAATGCGTGGTGTTCAGTGATGTTCTGGGGCCAATTACGTGTGCCTTGTTCCCTCCAGACCCTTACGCGCTTATTATCGGGTTGTAAGGCAAATCTGGACTAATCTGTGAATATAACGTTGCCCCAATCAGACACTGTCTTCACGTGCCCCTTTGGATTGGATGGATAAAGGAACACAAACTCGTGGTACCCGGACGTACAGACCATTCATGTGTAGTCTTCAACGAACAGTAGTGGCAGATATCGTCGTACCAATGGCCGCTGCAACCATAGATGTCACACGTGTGGAGGGAGATCTTCGATTCTGCTTGGCTACAACAGAAATATATCGATCTTCCGTGGTGGGTCGAGTAACTGTTTGGCTGGTTTGGAATTGTTTCCATAATCGTGAAATGATGGAATGATGAACGCCGAAAGAAAGAGAAACATCTATGATAGACTGTCCTGCTTTAATGCATCCGACAGCTTGCCATTGCTCAGAATCTTCCATTCGTCTTCTGTCAACCATAGAAACACGTCTAGCTTGAAAACAAATCGTACTAAAGTTCTTAACATTTTTCCTCAGAACTTACATTCAAGTACTAAAACCCTTCACAATGCCGGCTTCTTATACGACTGCCTGTTTAGCATATTTCTCGACGCGAAACCGTGATTGGATGTTACCTAACATATTTGTATACTTCCTATCATCGATGCAGCAAATTTCAGTTCCTTTAATTCAGAATAGCTAATGAAAATTAACATTTTCCTCTCCGTGCTTAACTTTTGGAAGTGAGTGTAACATTGCAAACTTACCATGCAGGAGGTACTGTTTCATGAAAGAGCTTCCTCACATCGTTTGTCACCTGAAATAAATATAAACATAACTGAAAAGTCGTTAAAAGTACTAGACATATGTATCATAAATAATATCGAGCTCTTGGAAATATTGAATTTAAAATACATATTTTGTTTTTAATAGTGAATTAATAATTAAAAATTTCATTGACAAGTTTATAGAAAGAACTCAGTTGCAAATGCCTTTAAAGAACATAAGAATAAAATGTTAAACATGATAATGTATATTAAACAGATTTTCGTAAAAATATTCAACAATTTTAAAAGGTAAATGTGAGACTTTGCAAATCGATTTCAGAAATAGGCAGCGTGTTTCGGATAACGTCATAGATACGAGAAGCTACATTTAATGTCTAACCTGTTGACACTAATGATATTCTCGAAACCATCAGCTCTGTCAAACAGAACTGTTATTGAACACGATTCGGGTAATTGCAAACTGATGTCGGATTTTAGATTAGAGTGGATGAAACGAACATAGTGGTAATATGCTTTTTAATTGAAACTAATATATTTTAACGGAATATAATACAATAATGTGACGTTTTTTGCGTGCCAACATTACATCAATCGCTCTACTTACAATCATACTTACTGATATGACTCAAAGTTCTACAGAATTTTATTAGTTCGTAATTGTGTGAAACAGTTCAAACGAATAACAACCAAACGGATAAAAAAAAACACCTTTTTTTTGTCTATTTATTGAACATTTGAGAAGAGGATGATGCGGTTTTTGCTGAATGACTTAGAAATTTTTTTATTCCTCTTTCACAAAGAAAATTATTGTATATTTTAACATCAAAAGATAGGACTGTAAGTATCTGGGCGGTACAAAGTGCAATTTAAATAAGCTGTGGCCTGATAATCAGTAAGATATTGATGTAAAGCGCTCTCTGTTGATAAAAAATCAAACTTTATTTTTACTTCGTGTGGAGTTTCACTCGCTAAAATATTTGAGAATTCACTATGCTTTAAAAATTTTGTTACATTTAGTTCAGACTGCTTTTCAATATTCAGATGAGTAGGACAAATTGTTTGAATAATAATACTTTTTTAAAATTAAGGGAATAATAATTCCTTAAATATTATGTTCACAAATATATTATTTAAAAATCCCTTAATGAATTTGTTACGCCCAAGTTTAAATTGAAATATAAGCTAACAAAAATAAAAGCACGTATTATATTTAAAATGTATTTTACTTAATTTTTTTAATCTTTAAAAATACTAAATTCAGACATCTCTCCTGATTTATTATATTTTGCTATATATGTTACAGATGCATCATAAAATTCCACATATATGATCAAAATTGTTAATAATATATTTTATTTATGGGTATAGCACATTGCCTGTCAGCTTTATCTAAAAGTTTCTGAGGTTCAAACTATGGGGAACTGGAACAACAATTTACTCAATTCAGTTACTAGCAGAAATTTCTGTTTCCGTTTGAAAATAAAACATTTAGCATATTTAATTAAATTTCTTTACACTTCTTTTCTTTTTAGCGTCAGCTGAATGTTTCAATAAGGTGGTTTCAAATTGTAATGTTTTATAAGGAATTCTCATTTCATCAAAACGTTTTTAATAAAAGTTGATTGCTGATTGAGGGTTGTTGGCTGATTGAGGCCAGTTGTAAAAGTTACGTTGGTTATTGTAAATTTAAAGATAAAGAAGGATTTTCCTTTTAAAAAGAAGAATTTAAACATAAAATATTCCATTTGTGGTTATAAATTAGTTGATGTGATGTTTATTCCATAAAAGTTCATGAAAATTTTATAGTAATGAAACAGATACCTTTAAAATTGAGGATATCAAAACGCATATAAATTAAAATGTAATATTCCACACTGAACTCTGATAACTATCTTGACCCAAACAAGACGTTTTCAAATAACCCGAGAGTCATTAAAATACTGAATGAACCCCTCTTAAAGTATCGAGCGATGTTGGTTAAATAACTGAAAGGTGACTTCATATTCTGCCTTTAAGGGAATGGCATCCTCAATTACTGTCCATATTTCCGTTCAGATCAATAACTCATCTTCCTCTTTCACAAACTTCCTTCAGTTTTTCAATTAACTTCGAGCGGCAAAGAAAGGGTTTTCTTACTTCCTCGGAAGGAGTTAAAATGGCCACTAATGAGCGGAAGAGAAGATGTTGTGAACGGTGAAAATTCTTTTCCACACGCTAAATTGAATTTAAAAAGTGAAAAATATTAAGATTCGTATCCAGATTTGTTGAGTTGTAGTTAGCTGTTGGGAATTATGTAAGAGCCTGTTGAACGTTCGAATCATTTAGCTAATTTTCTTTTTTATTTTTACGAACACAATGTAATTTATTTTTGTCAATTTCTTAATGATATTCTAAAATTTTCATTCATGTATTCGGTAATATGCTTTTTTTTTTTTTACGCCTTAAACTTATTTACAACCAACACCATATTGGTTGGTCACAAGCAATAATTTTTTTTTCTTGAAATATTTGTTTCACTTTATTGTGTAAAACATAACCAGAGAACGAAACAAGAATTAAATGAGAATCAATAATCACAAAATTTCAAAAGTCAATTCAGTATCCTCTTTGACGATGATTAAAAAATTAAATGCAGATTTCTCTTGTATGGTTTCGTCTTAACAACAATATTTATAGCATGTTAACTAGTCTCCTCAATTACTTTTAAGAAAACGATTGAAATTTCTTACAAAAATCAATTTTGGATTCTATGTATCCAAAGATTTCTGTAAAACAAAGACATCCGGATTCAATTAATCCAAGATTTAATATATAAAATTTTAATTCTCTAGAAGCTGCACGCGAACTATAATATACCGAAATATCTTTATAAAAACATCGTAAATACATTAAACCGGAACCACATCTGGAATATCTTTCAAGAGAAAAACTGATGAGCATTTCTGCTTCGAATAAAAATAAATAAACAATAAAAATAATTAAAATATCAATGAAAGAATTCGTAAATACGCAATAGGCTATACGCTACAGAGTGCACAATCTAAGCCATTTGAACATATTTTCAAAAAAATCAGCGTACCAATGCAATGAATCCAAGGATTTCCAATTCTAGCCCTAAACATCATGGTTTAGAAAACTACTATTCGCTTTTGGGGTTTGGACATTCGAAAGAATGTATACAGAAAAAACTCTTGGTTTTAAACGGTTTTGGAGCTTTGGACCAAACCCCCTGACGAAATTCTAAAATTATGTTGTTTTCCATTTCACTTTGGTTTAGTGATTAATTATATGGAGATAAATTTAGATAAAATTAGAAAAGTACTAAAGTTGATATTTTGCAATGTTTTTCTTTAGTTGATGGGCTTAATTTTTTGTCACATTACTTTAATTTTTTTCCTCTCTTTATTTATAATTGATGACCTTCTTTTTGTAATAAAAGAAACCAATACTCTGTAAATATCCATTAACATAGCTATTTAAGTGTTTCTTATCTGTAAACGCAACCATTTCGCTGTTTATGATTACTTTCTTCTAATGCAACTGCATATGCTTTTTGTAATCAAACGATAAGACACACAGCATAGTGATTTTCTACTTTTGTCAATCGGTGATACATTAATTTCAGTATAAAAACACCAGCCGAATGTACGTGATGAATTTAACTTATATAATTAACTTTAATTCATTTCAAACTTCAAGTAACTTCATTTCATTAAAAAAAAATTATAATATAATTTACGCTTCAAACATACTGCATAATATAAATTAAGAACACCATAAAATTCTACTTAACTTTAAATACAGCTTTATAATTAAAAGCTACCTTTCGTATGGGATTTTTACATGATTAAAATCTCTTGGTTTTATTAACATCATAAAAAATTATATATAGGATAAATCAATCAAACTCTACAGAATAAGTATTCACTAAAAATGTTCATTTGACTCTTAACCTTCAATTAAGGAGTTATAACCTACTTCGACTCGATAAATCTTTAGAAAAACTTAGTTTTATGATTCGTTTGTGGTATGATTGAACTATCCTTCCATCCACATTAAATTAAATGGCGATTCATACATCACATCTATTCGCGAAAGATTAAAAATAGCTTGCTCAAATAAGACTGTAGGCCACTCCTATTGATTCGCCTCTTAACGGAGGTTCATTTTGCTTTTTAGAGGGACATATTACTAAATTGATTTCCCCTTTTTCATTTCTTTTCCAGTTTATGGCTCAGCGGTCGAGTAGTAACAAGTGTAAAGGGTTATTAATATTAGCGATGCTCTAACTTGGTTCAAAGCTTTGAAGGTAACATTGGAGTCGATCAACTATTCATGATATTATTTGCAACGTGTTGAATTTGAAACGAAAAGAAGAATATAGGATACAAAATTTGTATCCTCAATAAATTTATTCCTTATGAACTAAAAATACGCTGACCAATATCGCTCAACACTGGCCAATCCCGATGTTGACCGTGTAGCCATTTCTACGGATCTTGGCCAATCTCGCCCAGTGCTGGTTAAAATATTTTGGAAGTTTTGAAATGTTGATGCCAAATTTTAAAATTGAAATATATTTTCATAAGAAAGGACTGAATGGTAAAAAATAACTTTTGAGATGGTTTTGACAAAGTTATTTTTTAAAAATTCGTGTATAATGGAAAGATATTCGAGTTGGGCCAATCTACTTAGAACCCCTGTTTCCGACATTGGACAATACCGCTGTGAAAAACTAGAATATATTGTATGTCTGGTAGTGTATATTTATTGGTTGTAAAACGCTATTGCATGAAATTCCTGACGTATGTAAGAATTTCGTTCGGGTATGTATTTTCAGTAGCATGACTAGACAAGTAAAAATGCAATCATGAACATACTATTCCTAATAAGTGGATTTAAGGAAGATTATTCTGTACATCAACATATAACTACAACTATATTAAAAATAAATCAATATACAACAATCAATACAATTCCTAAATCTTTTTTAACATGTCACTTTCAAGAAATTTCATGGAGCATAGTTAATCACCATAGAAATGTTATTTTTCTAAAAAAAATAAACGGATTTATGATTGACTTTCTATATTTAATCCAGTAGAATTGGAGGTTTAGCATGGACTTTAATGGTCACATTTACTAAATATAGCTTAATTTTAAATTGAAACTAGTATATCCTATATCTACACTTAATTTTCACTACATACAATCGTACAATTTTTACCTTACAATAGATAAAGATAGTAAATGATATCTTTTAATAGCCTCACTTGGACAATTTATCCTTTATGTAAGTTAAGACAAGGCCTATCTATTGTAGGGTACGAATTGAAAAGGAAAACCTTAAAAGATTGAAAAGACAAAATTAAATCTCAAAATAAGCAATCTGAAAAAGAGAGTAATCTAAAAAATTATTTGTAAACGTTTATCAAAGATTTATTTATTGAATCTTTCCAGGATGATTATATATTGCATTATTGTTCCATTGATCATTGTTCTATTACAAGACAAAACACGAGAAGTGAAGCTTCTTAGGCAAAATCTATAAATAGATTTCTGTACAATTTTCTTCGGCGAAAGGTAAAATGTAATGTACCAAACATTATTCAATACTTTGTGCTATTAATAAATATGTTAATAATAGTTTTGCGAACATCTAATTTTTTAACTTGATCTTTTCAGACTTTTAATCGGTATATAGGTTGTCAATAAATTTTAAGTTTATTTAATTAATTACAAAACAAATTTATATAAATTATCAGTTGAAAGATATCCCAAACCAATAAGAAAAATGCCCCATGATAGGAAAAGAATTAATTGAAATAGACTTTATTTAAAATGCAATATTTGACCTTCTGAGTATTACGGAGAACTGTTATTAAAATTTTCAAGCTGTCCAACATTCCATTATGACTAATGGATCTAAAATTTAATTAGAGAAGTATTTACTAAAAAATTTTTTAAATTAGGTGAAATGTGTTCTTTATTCCCGATGCTACAATTTTCATCGAAATACACTTTTATCAGTAGAGGTTAAAAAGCAGAAATATAATAAAATGTATTGCAATTATATTGCAACCCAGTGCGTATATAAATTGGAGTGCAATGATACAAGGAGTTGAATGTGTAAGTTTTTTTAAAGTAAGATCTATGACTTATGGGTGTGATTGAAAGGTGTATGAAATATGCGAGGAAGTTTTTGACACTCCATAAACAGATTGCAAATATAAACGTTTTGTACCCAATTGAAAAGTTATAAACGGATTATTTACTTAAAAGTTTGCTATTTTTTATTTTTTTATTTTTTAGCATAAACGTTCTTGTAACATACAAATACCCAACATTAATATTTTTAAGTTAGCCTTAAACTTGCCAAAAAAGCACCTAATATTAATATTATTAGAAACTAAGAAACACCACAAATAAATATAATTCATGGTACAAATTAGAATAGCAAATTAGTCCAATTTAGCTTTCAATCAACAATTTAGTTTATACCAATGACAATTTTAAACAGTGACATCGGGTCTACATCAGGATTGAACAGTGTCGAGCAGATATCGGGCAGCGGATTTGTGCAACTGGAGATAATGAATGTTAATATGAAAATAGCCGTCGAATTCAATTATGCTTATTTACTTCTTAAAAATATATTCATACATCGATAAGTATTTAAAAACACACACATTAAACTTGCAAGTGAAATTATATTTTAAATAGTTCCCATTCATCACAAAATAATAAGCCATTCACAATTATTATTAAATATACAATTTTTCTTTATTATATTATAAAATAAATAAAACCTATTTAAAGTAGTCTCAATATATTAATATTTAGTATAAACCTTTTCAATTTGTATAAAAATTAAAACTAAACATTTGGATTTGGATTCAGCTTTAAATTTAGTTTTGTAGCTGTACGATTTCACAAAAATGGTCAATTTAATGTAAAGATCGCTACAGGCTTTGTAAATGATCAAATTTTGTTTTTTAAAAAAATGTGCTTGTATTTTCTATACTATGGCTTTTTTCATACGCAATAACTGCCTTTCTTTGAATTATTTTTTCAATTAAAATATGATATGTCATAACAGTCACTCTTACTTGAGTAGCACTATTGACATTTTAACATCCTCATCGTTCTAATATACAACTTTTCATTCCAGTTTTCACCCAAAATGACAAAGATGCACTTGCAAAAGACAAGATCATTTTATGCGTATTCAGTCGTATTGAAGTTATGATACCTCGTCAAAACTTGCGATTAGCAAAATATGATAGCTCGAACTTGGGTTTGACAAAGAAAGTCACAATGAAAACTTTTAGTTTCTTTAACATCAGACAGAATTTTTTTACCATGAAAAAAAGTAGCTCAATTAGTGATAGGCAGTTTGAATTTAATTTTGCCATGTGAGACAGTTCACTTTTGTAGCTTATGCAAATGAATTAATTTTATAATGTTTCGGTTCGAATAACTAAACGTTTATATAAGTTGTGAATATTGCATCAAGTACTTTATTACCGCCTTTTAAGTCAAAGGGCTTTGGGTTTGTTTGATTTTCTTTAAGATCGTTAGTTAAGAACATTGTTATAACTTTCTTATAAAATAAGAATAACAAATTTTGTCATGTCATTGTTGTTGAACTTTATTAAACTTTTCAAAAATTATTACATTCTAAATTGTTTGTATTTACAAAGCAAAGTTAAAGATACAAAGAAAAAAAGAAAAAGACCGTCGGAAAGTTTTTTATTAGCGCCATAAAATTTTTGAAGTAATTCAAAGAACGAATTTTTAAAAAAAAATAACTGTGAAAATCTGATTTTTCACTTTGAAAATACTCGTAGCTGTAAATGTTTACTGATCAAAGCAAAAAAAAAATTCGATTTTATTTTTTAAATGTAGGTAAAGCATAGAAGTTATAAAAAAATTCGTCTAGTTTAAGTTTGATATTAAATTGTTGCAATATTCGATAACGTAAAAGAAAACTGGCAATAAGTTTGTTCCAGATTATCAGAACACTGCACTAAAAATAAATTTAAAATTGTGGGTTTTTAATAATATAACCATACAATAACCATACGAATATCGAAAAAATATGGTTTATACTAATGATGGCTTTGAATTTTGGCACCATTAACAAATCTGACTGCGTTTGATGGCCATGTTGCGAACACATAACAATACGCAATTAAAACGAAAATAATTCATTTTGATATAAATTATTGGAGTCAACTTTTATTAATTGCTAAAAATCCTAAATTTTTCATATGATATGCTTTTAGCACAAGCTCGATTTTGGCGTTATCCTTGTAGTCGCTTCAAAATGGCGTATGTATCATCATAACACGTACACTTTTTAGGCATTTACAATAAGGCCAAAATACAATTTTGAACTCGGCACCTATCGAAACGATATTATGAACAAAATTATTCCAAGTATTTGACCCTGAAGTAGTATTTCAATTGCCCTATAATATGAATGATAAAAGATTCCTAGAAAAATCTCTTGTAAAACCCCTACTACAAAAACAAGGCATGCCCTTTAAAGGTTGAGAATTATTGCAATAAAAGGCTTGACTTTACATGAGACTGATATTTTTCCTTTTGAAACCCTCTCTAAATACTTAAAGTTCAAATGAAATTATTCCAATGACTTTTAAACTTCTTGAAAAGAATGAAAAGGAATATTTTCAAGGAGTATTTTTGGCTTTAAATAAGAGATCCTATACCATTGGCTCTTAAGAGCGGGAAAGATAAATTATGAATATTTCAAGATTCTAAAGCACTCAGGATATGAAAAGGGAAATTGCCAGGAAATTGGAACCGCAATAGTTTCTCAAGATTGTAATTCCTATATATTATGCAGGTTCGTAATCTTCTGTTTTAACTCTTCGAACACAACTCTCCACAGAGCTCTGAAACTTTACAATTCGAATTTACCGCTTATTACTATTATTCTTATTAGAAAGCATTGATGACGTTTAACATTGACATGTTCAGGAATAAACTGCTTTCGCAATTAATTCCTAGTCCTTCATGGTCTATCTGACATCAAACATCAAACTAAATTGTTCTTTCCTGAAAAGGTGCCTTATCAAATAAATTATTAAAAAGAACTTTTAATGATACGTTTTCTGTAAGTTTATTTAAACATTAGAAAAGGGATACAAAATACTCTAACATTTGAAAATTTTAAATTACAAACAAATAACAATATAAACTATCTTTAAGAAATTTTAAAAAAATCAATGGTAATTAAAAAATTTCGATCTAGTGATCTTTTATGAGAGTTACAATTTAGTACTTAAAAGAGGAATAAGTGTCATACCTAATTTATAACCAACTTGATTATTCAAATTAAATGTTATTATTTCTATCAAACGATTTAGTCAGCCTTAATTACTAAATTTTAAAGTCTAAAATTTAAAAATGGTGTTAAATAATCGTTTGGAACTAATATCAGACTGAGAGGCGACTGCAAGTTTAGGTACTTCATCGAACATCATTCTGAATTTTTTATAGAGTGTAGATAAATGTTAGTAGATCATGAATTCACTGGTCTGCTGAAGCAAAAATGTCCGAAAGTATTCAAAATAAACTTTGACTGAGTTGAACTAAATCTAATTGCCAAATATGTCATAACAATAAGTATTGCATAATCAGTGACTTAATATTTATCGCCAACTCGCTTCGCTCTTAAAATATAGAAGTACTTTTCAACAGAGAACAAATGTAGTCTGCACTCTTCCTCATCGAAAATTAAAAAGCAGGGATTACCACTTATAAGAGAATGCTCATTATTTGGCAAGTTATGACCTATTTGGCAATCAGCTTCAGTTCAACTTATTCAAAGTCTATTTTTTAATAGTTTCGGCCATTTTTTCCTCAGCAGATCAGTGGATCCATGATCTACTAACATTTCTATACATTTTATAAAAAATTCAAATGATGCTCGATGAGGTATCTAAACTTGCAGTCGCATCTCGAACTATATGCTTAGGTGATCCAAACATTTTGCTTTGAAACCAAATATATTACTATACCTTTTGTAGGTTATAAGTAGTAGGTTTGGAAGGCTATTACCTCTAGCATTAACCTTACTAATTTTACCAAAAGAAAACTTTTTTTAAAAATAAATAAATAAAATTATTCATATTTTTTTTTTTTTTTTATTTTTTATTTTTTGTAAATAAATTGAAAATAAGCACACTACACATAAGCACCACTACGCATAACACTGCACACATTTTGAAATGTCACATCACTATTTCTTTTGTTAATTATACACAATAAGATTTAAAAATATAAAAAAATTTTGCTTAAATTTAAAATAAGTGGTCCTGTGCAAATACTCCCAAGCTAGGTGTTCCGTACTCAATCGTGTGCGCGTAAGTATTCACGAATGATTTTTTTAAGAAAAGTAAAATCATATTCACAGACAGTTTATGAACATTTTTTTTTATAACTGTCCGTCTTTCAACCTTTATGATATTAAAATGTGGGTACATTTAGCATTGATAATTTTACATGGAAATTATCAAATAATTTTTTTTAATTTTCTAAGCTTTTAACTTACTGGAACCTTAACTTTATTAGTTCCTCAATATTTCTACTATTTGAAATTGTAGGAACGTTAGATAAGAAAAATCAAAGAAACTTAGGAAACTTAAAGGATTGCTGTGATTATGAAAGAGATAGACGAACGTAGTAGGATTTGAAGTCAGCTATATTTACGATTTATTCAACTATTAAAAGTTTACATTTATTTCTTTGTATCCAAAGCATTTATATTAACAAAATAATTTTCATGTAGAGCATTCATAGTTATCTAAGGAAGATTATTTTAAATATTCTACTTGCAAGTTTTGAGTTTACGGCGGATTGGACAGATACTTTTGTCAGTTAGTTACTTGTTTAGTTGATAAAACTACACACATAACTATTTTCGCCTCTTTCACAACTCAGAGACACATCGATATCTTATCCTTCATGCAATCTTTCATAAACTATTTATATATTTTAAAACATAATAGCTCTGACCCACGTTTGAAAAGTTCTAGCTGGATGCATTTTGGCAACCTAGCTTTTAAGAGAGGTAACACAATGATAAAAGTGATCGATCATATAACATAAGCAGACTTTTAATGGCAGGAATATTTCAGCCATAAAATATGGTTTGCATGCAAGAATCAAAAATATAAAGCAAATAGGCATTATTTTAAAGAATGGCATTTGTTTTGTTTCTTAGCAACACACTAAGAAAAATTATTTTAATGCTTACAATTAAACATTTTAATAAATCTTACTTTTGGAATAATAAATTAAAAAAATCATACTTATAACATAGACTGTAATGATTTTCAAATATGAATAAAACCCTAATTTTTCTACTTAGAAAATATTATTTGTAGTATTTTTCAAAATAAAGATACTTCAACAATAGTAGAGCTCAGTATTTGAATGTAAAGGAATAAAATTGATTGCGATTGATATTGTTTAAAGGGATATCAAAGAAGTTTTCAAAGGTTTGCTATGATCTTTTATCGCAATATCGAGTGGTTATTCAATACCTCTTCAATAGATTAGAAATCTAGGAATTTATAAGTGACAGTATTAATTTCATCGAAACAGAATCATAAGAGAGAAGGGAAAACTTTTAAGAAAACGCTAGATCAAATTTGATGAATAATTTTTATTTTACAAAATATTTGCACTAAGGAAAAGGAAGTTTTTTAAATGTTAAAGAATAATAATTACAGCAACGTTTTATTAAGTTTAATTAGCTGGGTTTTTTCTCTCAAAAAAGTCATTGATGATGATATTTAAGTTTTAACTATACAAAATTGTTGGTTGGTTGGTTGTATTCAGATTATCTGGCGCCGTCAGCAACACGAGGGCTATAATGCGCCGAAACATTTCGTCATTAGACAAGCCAACATACATTTACTAACACCCATGCCAACACGGGACTCGAACCCGCAACCTCGCGGTCTAGAAGCTAGCACGCTAACCACTATACCGGTTGGTCGGCATACAAAATTGTAAGCTCATACATTTAAAAAAGAAAAATCTTTGTATGATAGTAGCAAAAGGAAATCACAAAAATAAGCATGGTCTTCAATTGATAAGCTTCTATAATAAATCGCTGATATTACTTTTATTTTAAACCTGAAGTCTCGATTGAAATTTAGATTTGTTGCTCTTTTTTAAGGTACGACTTAATGCACTGAATAAAAATGTGCAGTCAATATTAGACACTTTTACAAACTTGAACTTTTGATTTGAAAGGTATTTAACTTTTTTTTTTTTTTATCTTGAATTAACAATAAAATGTATGCTTTGAATTTTTTCAAAAATGGATTTAAATACATTATTTAAAAAATTTTAAAATATAATGTGAATATGGACGAAAGCTTAAATAAAAATATTATAATTGCTTGTAAAAAAATACAGTTGCTTGAAAATATACATTTTAATGAAAAAAAAATCATCTACTGTACACAGAATCAACATAATTCCCATAAAATATTTAAGAGAAATAATTGTCAAAAAATACTTCGAATATTAGTACAGCTTTTTGTTTTAAATACAGGAACTCATAGTTTTTATGCATTACATCCCTCACAACATGTGAGAAATAAGATTTTAATGAGTACAAGAAGGGTTCCCCCCCCCCCCTTTTTTTTTTTTCTTTTTTTTTTTTTTTCTTTTTCCGATACCTCGTATTCTTTTTTTGTGAGTAGAACCTTATAAAATTTATTTTTTTAAATAAATGTTACATTAAAAATTGGAGTTGAAATCCTATTCCGAGCAGTGCCCCCAGCTGTCAATAAAGTCAGTTATGGAAATAAATGACTGTTGTTGAAGCTTATGAGAATAGGATCATCTCTCACGTGAAATAGAAAAGGCCATACATCTCACGTGAGTGATAAATTGTGAATAATTTTAGGTCACGTCACCCTCTTTTGGGCACAAACGTGCGGTAAATAAACTCGTATGCCTCTCCATCAACGACAGATGAACTCTTGTCACTGTTCAGAATTTATTTTCATCCGTTCAAAGTGAATGAGGAGCTCTTGGATGAGGATAAAAATGTGAAGATTATTATACGTGCGAAAAATATTACTGCTGTTAAGAGGTTCTTAAAGTACACTTTTTCTTAACTGCTTTAGACTGGACGACCTGTTTTCTTTGATAGTGTTGTGGAAACTCATTTTTATTGTGTTTTATATCAACTTTTTTTTTTTCAAAACGTATGAAATTCTTACTAATTATAAAAGTAATGATTTTAGTTTCAATTGGGGTTTTACGCGATTTGAATTTCTTTAATTTTAAATTGTGTTGTGATTATTAGCATGTTTACAACTCTATGAAACAACTTAGAAATAAAGTTACAAACTTAAAGTATAATAAAATTACTAGTTTGTATGAAATCTAATTAAACATGATAGAAATGAAATAACAAACTGAAAATAATGTAGTAACCTTTGTACAAAGTAGCTAATATTTTTCATTTTAAATTTAGTTATAAAGTTTCTTTTACTGTTGCTATATATGGAACACAATTTCACTTATTTTGAATCAATTTTTATTTATAATGTTTTCGGGACTTCATTAATTAGCGAAGTTGGACAGAAAAATAAAGACGAGAATATTTGCTGTTCCCAAGCCGAGTGTATCTCATTTTCTTATCATTTTATATAATTCTTAAGTAGACTGTTTAATAAACTACTTTTCTTGAAAATGTATACAAATTCTATGCTTCTAAAGATAAGTATTACATCTTCAATACAATAATAAAGTAAGCTTTATGACCTTCCTACATCCTTTCTTCAAATGTTTGTGTGGATATTTCTATCAAAATTGCTCCTACACTTATATTAAAATTTTAAGCTTATAATACTACTTTACAATTTTTTAATTAAAATTCTTTACCCTTAAGGTAAGTAATTTTTTTTTTCAACTTTAGATGCACATTATTTTTTGCTATGTTTCCATATGAAGGAGAAAGTGGGTGCTTTATTTTCAAAAGTTTATTTAAATACTTTATTGGACAAATAGCAAGGACCAGTAATTTTATATTTCGTAAATACTCTAATCCGTAGCTTTCATTATTTAATATAAAAAATTATTAGTAAAATTTTAAATTTTAAATAAAATACTTAAAAGTATTATTTTTTTAATCATGTATTTTCCAAATAAAAATTTTGTATGATAAGATGGGGGGAAAATAGCATTCAAGTCTTTTAAACTTTAACCAAGTTGTTCAATTTTAGTGTTTCGTACTGACAGGCATGCATGATAGTTCTCGATTCCCTTTTTGACAAATTAAAACCTATAATTGTAGTAAATGTTTAATGGTAGACATTTAAGTTGCTGGTTTTTTATATATATATATATATATATATATATATATATATATATATATATATATATATATATATATATATATATATATATATATATATATATATATATATATATATATATACATTATAACTAATTTATTTTAATTGAGATGTACTAAATCAAACAAGCCACTTTTTTTTTTTACTTTATTGACTAATATTTGACTAGTATTGTTTTAGGTATAAAGCTCCGAATGATTTAAAATAATATGTTTTTGAAGTTAAGTTTCAAATATTGCATTATTTTACGTGTATGAGTAAAGAATATGGTTTGCAATATCAATTCAAAAGGGGAAAACATGATAATTGAATAAATTGTGATTTTCAATGCATTAAAATGTTTGCTCTACTAAATAAACTCTTTATTTAATTAAGCTTAAAAGAATAATTAAATAAAGAGTTTATTTAATAGAGCAAACATTTGAATGCATTTAAAAAATCGGGATTTCTAGAAATTCCACAATGTTAAAAAATATAACATGATTTTTTAAATAGAGGGTATAAAGAAACATCTTAGATACATCTAAGATTATCTCAGTGCTCTGAATGATAGTTGGCGTGAGCAACCAAGGAATAATGCACTCAGTTGTAAAAACTCCATTATGGTCTTCTTTCCGACGAGTACGAACTTGTAAATCATGCAATAGTACAATCATACTACTTGCTAACATTTTCTTTGTCATGAGAACTTGGATATTTCTTCGAAAATGACGAGCAGGTTTATGAGCGCTGAGCCTTAGATATGGGTGTAATTTAAATAAATATCTGATATTTAAAATTAATGGCACGCAAAGCACGTAATATTAAAAATGAAACACGTGCACAATTTTTTACTGTTTTATATGTATACAAAAAAAAATTGGAACGTTCATTTACACGCTTTGGTATTGAAAATAATTATGCGAAATGCCCCACTCAAAAAACTATTTTCACCATTTGACTTAAAAACCTACTAATTTAAAAAGTGAAACATTATTGCGATTGAGAAGGAATTAAAAAATGTGAATTTATTCGCCTTTTTTATGCAACTTATTTCTAAGTCGAAAACGATTTATTCGCTCAAAATTTCAGGTCCGTAAGGTTTTATACAGGGTGGTCATAATTAAAGTTAGCCAGTTTAGACCTACCTAGAGTCTTTTCTTGTACATGGATTTTGATGAAACTTGGTACATACGTTACATGAGGGAGAAAAAATCTGCGATAAAAAATAGTTTGCAGTTTCTATATGTTATAAATAAGAATTCAACTGAATAAAAATATATTAAGGGAAAGCTTCCCTATTAAGAGACAGTTCTTATTAAGAGTAGATGTTTCATGGTTTTTATTACGCGCTTGAATATTTTATGCTCATTAAATAATGAGCACTTGGGTTTTTTCAAATTTTAATAACTAAAGTGGTCTTATTCTGAATACCGAATGTACTTGAAGATGAGTAATTTCTCTAAATTTCCAGTATTAACAGCGTAATAGGAAATAAATAAAAAAAACACTATCTCTTTATAACAATGACGAAACAATGAAAGTTCATTTTAACATTCCAAGAGAAAGTAATTTGCTTATAATTCCAAAATAAAGATTTTAAAATATCTTCCCTTTCTGATATACATTTAAAATGTGATGTAACATTGATGTTGTTTTGAATATGATAAATTATGATTGTAACAGCCCCCACGGTGATTTATCTATTTTTAAAATATTTCTAGTAAGTTCGAACCCAAATGAAGCTCATTGTAATGATTTGACATTGACACAGCGTGGTCTAAATTTTTAATTATTCAAATAAATTACTGTTCGTAAAAGATGATAAGAATAGCTCAAGTTATAGGAGATGAATTTTAAAGGAAATAATATAGTAAGATATATTTACATGGAATAAAATTTATACAGTAATTTACTCAAAATATTATTAGATTGTACTCGTATAAAATAATAAAGTAAATTCGTTTGATATTTAGAATGCTTAAAATTGTTTAAAAAAAAAACACCTACGGTTGTGGAACATCGCACAACTTTTAATTACAATGCATTAAAATTTGATATGAGGTTTTATTTACCATTTTTATATTTTCACTTATTTAAAAATAAAAATGGATAGTTTGGCGATATTTTTGTCAGTAACTTTTACATAGGAAAAAAACACGCCGAAATGGCAGAATTGACAATGTTTTCCGATTGACATTACATTATCCTTTTTCTTGAAACAGATAAAAATCAATCGGTGATGGGTGATGTTCAAGGGCAGAGAACTCTGTGCTAAAGGCACTCGTTTTTCAAATTTTGTTCACTTTTTTTGCCTTTCTGCGGGAATTTTGATGTGGGGAAGTTTAGAACATCTTAAGAGGCATTAACAGAGAGATTTTAATCAAAATCATTAGAGCCGTTTTTAGCAATTGGTACAAAATATTATTTTTTCGTGATTTTTTATGATTTCAACCTTATATGCATGAATGATTTTGATGAAAACCTTAATGGTAGGTCCCATGATCACCATCAACCGGCACACCAAATTTGAACATAGTAGGTGAATTTGTTCAAGAGTTATGTTGACCACGTACACAGAGACACACAGACAGATATTATTTCTAGACCACTTCTTTGAAATCGGGATGTTCCAACACGAGAAGGAATGCAAAAAAAAATCGATTTTTCTACAGAATGTTATACTTTCATTACCCTATGTAAACAAATCGGTAATTGAAAGTAAAAAACTGACATTATGCTGCATATGAAATGGTTTCAAACTATGACATATTTTCTCTAAATCTTATAAAAATTCAACTACAGTGGGTGGAAAACTAAATAATTAGTAATAACGGAAGGCACAATATATTGGTACTTTTCTATCATTTAGCACCAATTTATAACATGTTTTTCAATGAATTCAGTCAAATAAATTTTAAAATATTTTTAAATGTAATATTGAATAATATACAGTTAAACACCTTAGTACAATTTAAAAACATGGTGGTATTAACAAAAGTAGTATGTTAATAAAAGTACTTTGAATTGAAATTTATTTATGCGTAAAGTAAAATAACTTCAAAAGTAATGGTCAAATTGGAGGAGGACATTATTTTAAGGGTATTTTGTGATAAAAGTTATTTACACATAGTATAACAAAAAATACGTATGACTGATTTTATTTTTTAACATGGTGAAAGTAAGCACTTTCTTAAATATCTGGTATCCTCACAATTGTTTTGTCATACAAAAGTACATATTCGAATGTATTCGAGAAACTAGAAAGTCGAAATTCAGACTTGAATCATTTGACTTGGTTGGCAATTTTAAGTTATAATCATTCTACTTGCTCCCATTTGTAAATAATACTGATATAGATATTATATATTCAAAGACTATAGTAAAACTTTAATACAAATTGAGAGAAACAGAAAATGTAAATAATTCAGGAAATAAAAAAAATTAATTATATTCACAGGTTAGTTAGTTATAGATTTTGAATGATTCAATTTAAGGTAAAATTCATAAAAATAAATATCTTGTAAAGTATTATTAATATACATACATGCATATAAGAAACTATATAAGATACAGCTTAGCCTGATAGGTTGCTTTAAACTATGTTTATAAATAAAGCTTATTTCCAAATATTATGAAAGTTTTTGTGAATGAAGTTGAAATTTCATGTTATATCTTAGAATTCGCATTTTTGAAATGTATTCAAACAAATAGGTAGTGTGAGTAAATATCTAAATTATCATTGATTTTTTTAAAAAATTATATTAAAAAAACCTTACAAAATCACAATTGTTTGTAAGTTCTGATTCTTCTTCAGATATAGTTTGAGATAAATTATAGAGTTTAATATATTAAAATCATTTTAAGCAGAATTGGAACATAACATTGGTTAAACCATTTTCTCTCTGCCATATAAATTTTTCAATGTGTTACTAAATGATGTTGATAACTTATTTTATTTTAGTAGTGAGCCAGTGCTCAGCCAGATTCCCTAAGTTTCATCAACCTATTTAAATTAAGATTTCTTTATTATAGTGGTACGTAAACGGTGGGTCACGGGAACTTTTTGGCGAACAGCCAAATTTAAAAACATTTATTTGGCAATAAAAAATCTAGGGATTTTTTTTCTTCAACTAGTATCAGGTACCAGTGAAATGATATAATATTATTGAAAGAAAAAAACCTTGTTTTTTACGAATACAATTGTCTATATTAATACGAATATAATACCTATACAACTGGCAGGCGAGCAGTGTTATTGATAAAAGATAAAAGTCAATTTGAGATACCATTTACCTACTCTCTGGTGGACTTCACATACAGCATGGGCTGATCTGATGTTTAAGAGTGGTCATGTTAACTTCTGCTTTTCTAATATAAGAGCCCACTTTCTATCTATACTTGGTCACCAGGGAGGTCAGTTCGATTCTTTTCTTCAGAGCCTCAGTTGTTCGGTTTTGCGGCTTTTTAAGTTTATTAAAATGCACTTTCAAATTCTTTTTATATACTACTTTTTTCATTCTAAGAAACTTTCTAATCCGGTATGAATATATTTATATTTTTTTTTATAGAATAGACAGTTCAGTAGCATTCAATGAGAACTATAACAAAAAACTAATTGAAAAATCCATTTAGATATTAAAATGTTTAGAAGGAAAACTTTTTTATAAACCTAATTTTTTTTATTTGTATTTTGTATGACTTTTTTCGCTTTGATTTCCTCGAAAATATACTATACTCAAGTACTATAGATTTTCATTCTATTTTTTATTGATGTACAGACAGTGATATTGAATTCATTCACAGTTTTCCTAACAAAATTTCATTAATAAAAGTGGCAAAAGTATCTTAAGTTTATTAAGTGGGTATGTACATATTGCATCGTAATTTGAATGAACATCGGATGTGTGCTAATTGTATGGATATATTAGCAAATAAAAGTATGAAATCTGCTAAATAAAAAAGACATTCGGAAAACATTTGGAAACCAAACATAAGAAATTATCAAATAAATTTGAATTTAAAAAAAAAAAATTACTGAAAGTATGAAAAATCAAAATGTATTTTAGAAAAAGAAAAAAAAAATCATGCCAGTAAATGCTTTAAAGAAAACCTTAGAGTTTCATATTTAACAGGGAGAAAGTATAAAAACTAATACAATAAAAGAATCATTCATTCTTTTCAAAGATATTTATATAACATCAATTACCTATAGTGAAAAATATAGTAAAGATTTGAAAACGATAGTTATTATAAAAGATATTGTTTCTCACCAAATTTCCACAAAATCACGTAATATACAATCAGTTCTGTCAAAACAATTGCAAAACTATATTGTATTCGCTCTGCAACTTGACGAAACTATTGGCAGTACTAAACTGAATAAATCAAATCTTTATGTTAGATTGTTTATGAATCAGAAGATTGTTTATATATCAGAAGATTTTTTTAATATTGTAGAATATAGAAAATTTTAGAAGAAGATAGTATCACATAGAAGTAATAATCGGCAATAGCTATTTACAAGCCCATACGTCAGATTGAATTTTTTTTCTATGCAAATTTCTTCTTAGAGTATTTTTCATTAAGCAATTATTTATACTCTATGCATCCTTTAAAACACTGTTTTTAAAAGTATGTGTTTCAATCAGATCAATTATAAGACAGAAACATAAGAGCAGATAAAAAGAGTGAAGTTGAATTCCTACAAAAGGAATTCAACTTTAACTACATGGACGATCAATAAAACATCTATTGTCAATTTAGGGGACACGTCGGAATAGTACCTAAATTAGGGAGTCGAAAATTAAAATAGTTTGAGCAACACCTCTGGTGCTGCTGTCACCTGCATAAAATCATAATTTCCCAATTTTTTTTTTTAATTATTTCAGATTTATTAACTTCAAACAACACAAACAAATAACACAATGTGTGATAGTAAATAAACTATACTTGCGAAAGTTAAAAAAATAAACTATATTTTGCAAATAAAGATATTTGAAGAAATATCTTCGATAGGATAACAAAATATTTCATTTCTAGTGGAAAAATTGAAAATTGGAAAAAAAATTTTTAAAGCGTTTTCGAAAAATTACTCAAGTGTAAACAGAAAACCATTAAGTAGAAAAGAAGAAAATCTTATACGACTTTATGTATTATGTAAACAAATTCAAATTAAGCGAAGTACTATTTTTATCTTTTACAAGATTATCTTAGTTGAGTTGAATAATATCAACATTAAATCATATCCAGGATAATATTCTCATTTTTTTAAAATTCTACAAAAATCCCTGCATTTTTATACAATTAGAGTGATTTTTAATTTTTTGTCAATCTTGCAACTCATTTGTAAGTGCATTACCTTATTTTATTGCGAAATTTTAAATTGCTGAATCTCAGAAAGTTTTCAGGAAAGATTTATGTCTTCACTGAATTCTCCACCGTCTCTTATTTTCTTTCGAACAAATATCCATCAAATATCAGGTACAGAATGTGAAAATGCAATTGGCGTAATATCAGCCATTAGTCCATTAGCCAAATTTGCATTTTATTTACCCGTTTATTTACTCGTACATTTATTCATTCTATTTTTGAATGTACAGTTTTACAGTTACGGGTACAAACACCATTAGGTAAACAAATAACATTTCATCGCATAATGGGATTGTGCATATTTACTGAACACAGGGAAAATCAGAAAATATTTCTTGCAAAAATCATTTCTGTTGAATGATTCAACTTGGGTTTTCGTGACAAATGTAGCCTATATTTAGAGGCGTAGTAAATCAAAGATGAAATTGGTTTTTTACGGAATTTTTTTTTTTTTTTTTTTTTTTTTTTTTCGAGAACTGTAAAGAACAGAGTGCCTTAAATAAACAAATGTTCCAGGATTTATATCTTTTTGTATTTCCATTCTTAGTCGTTTTGTACAATAAAAACACTTGTTTTTAGTTTTAAGAATGCAATTTTTTTTTGAGATCCAAAATAGAACATCTTATTCTATCTGGCATTCCTGTCTATTTTAGCGTAATCACTGGTATATTTAATTGGGTCTCAATTTTAAATGCTTCCCTATCAAAGCTTAGTAACTCAAATCAAGCAAAATCACTATTAGCCACTACCTTATCATGTTTTTTGACCCAATAATTCAGAAATTCAAACAAATGAAAATAAAAATTGTTTGCAATTTTAATCTTAATGAGATGATGAAGGGGTTGGCTATATTTTAAGTTTTAAATATGATATTTTATTCACTATTAGAATAAATTCTACAATAAAAATAATATACAGTTATACATTATTCAAAGTGTATGTTTTTGTAAGGTATACACCTCACTCACTTGATAAAGTAAATTGATAAGAAAATATCTAGGAAATTTTTTAAGTAATTAGAAAAGAATAAGAAAATTTCCTGTGTGCAGAATATACGTAATATATGGAAAATCAAATATTATGAATACTTATTATAAATTAAATTGCAAAAGTGTAAAAAGTTTAAAATGTAATTTTTATTTTACTTAAAAGTTACACTTCACTACTACATTCGGTTGTCCTGATGATTGCAACTTTTATAAATCACGATTAAATTTAAATATTTATTATTTGTGATATTTTTTCTACAAAGTTTGAAAAGGTATTTAGGAAATAAATAATTTCGCTCTTTATCTCTGCTCAGAGTATAATCTCGGAAACGGCAGGACTAATATCCTTTGGAAATGGTTATTCGCGAATTTAGGATGTAATTTTCGAGAATCGGTTTATATAAAGCTATGTCATGAGAAACTAGGGATGTCCATAGAAAAACTTTTTCAATTGCAATATAATACAAGTAACTAACTATATTGAAGTTTGAAGTGGAAACCTTTGTACATACAATCTTTTATTTATAAAACGAAATATGTGAGATTTGGTGTGATATATAGCGGCAACGTCAGGTTGACGAAATTATTTACAAAAGTAGTTGTAATTTTCTAGTTTTGGTTGAGGAAATTGAACCACAAAAAAACAAACTTAAGTATGTGCATAAGTTAAACAGTAAATGTAATGATTTGACTAAATAAAAGTACACTATTTATTTATCCACTTAGATTCATCGGTTCAGTCTATTTTCCGAGCTAAGAAATTGAACGCAATTATTTTTCAGGTATTATAAAAAAAAAAAAATAAAAAAAAAAAATATCACAAAGAAGCAACTGAAGGACCCCACACTTAGGCTTATCAATGATTTTAAGACAGATCCTCAAGCTGTCCCTACCACATAAATATAAGGTTTAAATTATTATTATTATTATTATTTTGGCTACAGTATTTGCCAAATAATTGCTTTGAAATTTTTTTATCTGGTATAACACACGTTTTTATCAGGCTTATTAACAAAATTTGAAGTAAAAGTAATTGTTTGTGTTATTATTCTTTTAAAAGTTTTTTTTTTTAATTTTTTATAATGAAGCGTATAAAAACTTATTCAAAATTAATAATACTAAAACAGTCAGTTATTTTCCCTTTGAATATAGAAATTGAAAATGATGCAATTCTTATTAAAATGTTCAGAAAAAAAAGATTATTTTTTTACACAAGTTAACAAATAATTACTATGCCATTTATTGATGAAAAAACTATTTTTTCTTTCTTAGAAAAACCTGCATACTGAAAATCAGCATCTTTCTACTATCAATAGCTCATGAATTATCAATTTTTTAACAGTCTTTTTATTTTTTTTGGATCTCGCCTTTTATTTTAAATTTTAAATAATAGTGTTCCATTTTAATTGCTTTACAATATAGATATTTATTATAAAGATGGAACTACTGGGAGATTTTCTCTTCTAGGTACATAAAAAAATCCCATTTTCTGAATTAGAGTAAAATTCGTTAAATATACATAAATAAATGACTGAGAATATAAAATCAGTTAAATTTTAATAAGTGTCTTTACATTTATCATTTACTATCTTTTAAATGAACGAAACATTATTTTGCTTATTTTTGATAATCGACAGCAAATTTCCAAGAAACTAATTACGTTCGATTACTCTAATTTAAGATTTCGATAGAATTATTGTCTAACTCATTAAAATTATCATGATAATTAGATACTTATTTTTATTCAGATATTAGCATGTGAATGGTAAACTAAAGTATTGGCATTACAACACTCGTATTCTCTTTAAACACCAGATTTTCCAGGATTATCCGGAATGAAGGACAAATGCGTTGATGTGCTATATATATTATTTATGTTTAACTGATAGTATTCTCGCGTATATGATTATTATCATTCATTTACTGTAACATAATAAAATTTTGTCACAATTTAATACTATTTGTTCAACAAACTTATTCAATTTGTACTGCAATATAATATAAGTAGAAATTAAGACAACTTGTATTATAAAATGTAATTCAAATGAAAGTTTTTATTCATTATGATTGGACTTAACGATATTTTTTGTTCAGGGCAATAAAAAATTTGTAATAATTTTTTTTAATGAGTTTGCAATCAAACAATTGTCTTTAACTCAATAAGAATAATTGCTTTTAAATTTCAAAATTCTTCATTATTTTCATTCTTTAAATATATCTATTAAAATTCTATGGCATTTTTTTTAATTTTATGTAACAGATGATGAAAATAAATACATTCGTATAGTGTACAAGCTGCATTTTAGTCATATTAATCATATGAATTTGAAACTTTTCTTAAAAATTTTATATGATTATAAATGGAAACCTTTTTTTAATATGTTTAAGAAAAATTAAGAATTTTCTACCATCTTTAATAAGCACGTATCAAATAAATATTTATACAATTTAACAAAAAAAAAATTGTACATTACTTCTTGTTAAGCTTTATAAATATTTATTTGATACGTGCTTATTTAGGATGAGAGAAAAAAAAATTCCTGAATTTTTTTTTTTAACATTTTCAGCATAATCTATAATGTAAACATTCTACAATTCACTTTTATATATTCAACATTTTCATCAGAAAAAAAAAAGAAAGAAAAAAAGAAAAAAGAAAAAAAAAAAGAAAAAACAGTCTTGCAATAAGATTTTTTCTTAAAAAACGAAAAGATACTTTTATCTTGGTTTTCTTTTTATTTAATACTAAGTTTATAGAAAATTTAATGAAAAATAAATTACAATGCCTAAGTTATAAAAATAAATTCTTATACTGTATTCATTTTTTTTTATATATATTTGTTATACACAATACATAGTGGAAAATCCCTTTCAAGCATTAAATAAATTTTGAATAAAGTAACATCTTAAAATGGAACTTACATTTGAGAAGTTTATAAAGTAAATACGCTTCAAGAAAATTATTATAAATCAAAAAGAGATTATGTGTTAAATTTATTTAAGATCTCTAAAACCGATCAAAATTTTATACGATTATGTAAAAGGATTTTTAGATCTCATTTCAGTATTTTTGTTTTGTTTGTTTCACTTATGACATTTTTTGGTTATCAATTTTACCTATGTGAGAAGAAATTATTGTATAACTGAATATTCCCTAGTTATGAGTAAGACTGATGTTTTTGATGGTACTTAAAAAAAAAAAAAAAAAAAAAAAAAAACTGATACTCTCAAATTTGACTTTTATTTTTAGAACAATTTAATGAAGATACAACTGTTGACAGTGAAAAGTAAACACAAAATAATTACAAAATAATAATTCAATGGAATGGTTTGATTCGTTTGATATTATTATGGTATTATTTTTTCTATACTCTCTTAAACAATACAGCATTTATATGTTTTTTTTTTAATATTTATTCAAATTTTTTATTATTTTAGCTTTTTCCTCATTTGTATAGCAAGCCAATTAGTAATAAATTATTTAACTTACTTTCATTCACTTATCTTCATTCGCTTATTCATTTCACTTATCTTCATATTATAACAATTAAACAAAAAGTTGCATTACTAAAAAAATATTAATTTTAGAAAAAACTTATTAATTTTTAATTAAATACAGTAGGATATACTTTTAATTCTATAATTTCAAAGAGTCAAGATAAAAAATTTTTATTGAAAATTTGTATTTTGTGTTTCATACTCATAATATACTTTGAATAACCAATAAAGGTGTTTAAACTTTTAGCTGAAGTAAAGTAATTAATAAAAACTATTTAAGAAATGTAAAACGATTACGTTTAATTCATTATGTTTAATCAGTCATGAAAAATAGCATAATTTTAAATAAAATGTTTGTCATTGAATCAGTAATAATAGAAATACTTTTCATGCAAATGTTTAAAGAAAGTTAGATAGAAAAAATGCAACTATTAAGAGTGTGAGGATAAAAAGCAATGTGCAAATAGGTGTAAAGTAGAAGAAAAGAGTGCATTTAAAGTGGAAGTATTTTTACCTATTTGTACTCTTTGTAGATCAAACGTTTTACTTTTAGAGTACACTTAATCAGTCGGTAGTGTTTTGTAGATGTTGTTTATCCTTTTGAATTTCATTTGTTCATTGATAAAAATACTTTTTAAAGCAAAACATATTTTCTAGTACACTTAAGTTTTCAAAGTGATATTTAGCATCCAGTCACTGCTTGCTTATCACAGTTCTAGTTGATCACTTTATAAAGCACCCTGATGCGTACACGGTCAATGAAACGTCGAAAACCAAAAAGTTAGTACATATGCAACCTTTTTTACCCTCAAGTATTTTCGCACAAAACTAAAACGACAAAGACACTTATTCAAAAATACATAAAAAGGAATCAATTTTCTCTCCTAGTATACATAGAATGAACACTTAAAAAACCAATTTTGAAATGACTGCCTTCCGCGTAAACGTTCTGTTAATTAGAGTGCATTGACCATTCTCAAACGATTTCAAAATTGCCGGAAAAATTTAGTTCCATACAGAGTTCTGGTCTCAGTTGATTTCGCACATGTACAAGGCAAAAAAAAACACCTGAAAACTTGCCAGAAAACTCTTTATTTCGTGCAGCCAACTTCAATCGCGTGCATAGAGTACTTAAGAAAAAGGGTTTCTTTCCTCTCTACCCTTTAGCAACCACTTCTACGACGGGGGATATTCCAAGGCAAAAGATAGGATTTTCTAGCAGACGATATTGCCGGGTTCAGAATGTGTATGACGGCGCGATGCGAGAGGTCCGCGGGTCTCGCCTGAAGGCCCGAAAACGTCATCGGTAGCGGCGCATGCGTAGGAGTGCCGAACGGTAAATCGAAAATGTGGAAGCCCAGGTGTTACTTCATTGTTATTTCCACATGGTTTAAAGAGCGACGCAAGTGGTTGTTTCAACTTATTTAAAGTGGAAGCTTAAAAGATCAATTAATTATACTGCGTGTGATAGTAGCAAGACAATTTTGGGAGCAATCTAGTTTATTATAAAACGCTATCTCTAACTAAAGCTAAAACCACAAATGTGAGCAGTTAAATGACTATTTAAGAATCAATTTAAGCAAATAACCTTTAACTAATAGCAATTTAAACTAATAAGCAAATAAATGTGTCAAAATATTCAAATTAATATTTACATCAAATTATATATTTTGTATTTAATTAGAATAACTTTTAACATGTTGGTTAGTGCAATATATCAAAGCAAGTATATTAGTACACTTCCTAACTGGTAGATATCATAAATATGCGCGTGTGAGGAAGACAACTTTGCTACTTTTAATCACTATTTTTTACAGTCACTTCTTTTTAGAATTATCCTTTCCACATTTCAGCTTGTTATTTAAATAAAAAAAAGGATAAAAAGAAACATTTAGCTATCGGTAAATTTGAATTCCGTGTATACAATCCAGTTCGTAGAATAGTTTGTTTACATTTTCATCCATCGCTTAGTGACGCTTCAGCCAGAGCGCCATCTGGTTGTACCAGGCCCGAAATAACCATGTTACTATATTTCGAGGGGGTCCCGGTAGTATGCGAAACTTTAGTTTAAGTTTTGAAAAAACAAACTTCCAGCTAACCTTATGAATGAGTGGGGAAATAGTGTGTATGAATAAAGGATATTTCAGTATGAATGACACATAACAAAATTTTATTGTTTTGTTAGTTCAAATGATACCAGGGTGAACTTTTTCTTCCATCAGATCGGTTGATCATAAAAAAAGACAACCGGGTCACATGACGCCCTGGGGTGTTTTAGCCCCTTTGAACAGATGCCGTTTCTTTCAATGCACGTGAGCGGCAGTTCACGTGTAAATTTATAACTTAAAGAACTTTGTGTAGCATATGGTAAATGATTTTATTATCTTGAATCTCTGATTTTATTATCTTGAATCAGAATTTTTAAATTCGGATTTCAGAATAAAAATGTATTTTAGCTTCTTTTTGTTTTGAATTTTACTGCAGTTTATTTTAATCTGACTTAAAAGTATGAAGGTCATTCTTTCGTGACAGGTAACTTTTCAATATTAAAATACTTTTAAGAAAAGGATGCCGTAAATGTATGTTATATATATTTTATACAACAACAAAAAATATCAGCAGTGCAAAATTTTTTTAATTGTGAGTCAAAAAAATATTTAAAAAAAATCCCTATACTAAGACAATGGTGCTCATAATACGACAATTTTTTTAATGAGATGGGGGGAAAATGCTTATAAAAATACAAAAAAATTAAATTTTAAAATTTAATTATAATAGTAGTGGGATACTGTTAAACTTATGTCGAATTAAAAAAAATAATTAATAAATAACAAGCATCATTATTCTAGTTTGTTATCACTGTGATATTTATATCCCAGGATAATGATGAAATTGATGTAATTGGAAGCTGACACATTCTATTAAAAAAATTTAAGTGAATGTATATATTTTCTAAAAGCTGACTTTATTATGTATTCTATATAGCAATATAATTTTTTCTACACACCTAGAATTTTTTGTAGATGCCAGGAAAATGATGCGAATTAAACATAACTGATGAAATAGAACTTCAAAATTCCGTAAAAAAAGTTGTGCCAACTGAGAATTTTTTTCACGCACCTCAATAAAGAAATAAAAGTCCTTGGAATAGGCAGAAAAAATTGAATGCAGCTGCCTTCTGTAGTTAAAATACTGAGTGCTTTGCAATATACCAGGAAAATTCCCAGATAGCATTTTAACCTTTTCAAAACCTTGTGTAAACCCTATAAACGAAAAGGTTTCACCCTTGTCGCAAGCTTGTCACGACAAGGGTATAACCTTGTGACAAGCCTAAAAAAAGGGTCCTAGTTTACACTTGAAAAGCTTGTCGTAACCTTGTCGCGACGAAGCTTGCGAAAAGGTTTTCAGCGTAAACCTTTTCATAACCTTGTCGCGACAAGCTTGTGACAAGGTTTAGCGAAAACCTTTTCATAACCTTGTCGCGACAAGCTTGTGACAAGGTTTAGCGAAAACCTTTTCATAACCTTGTCGCGACAAGCTTGTGATAAGGTTTTAGCGTAAACCTTTTCATAACCTTGTCGCGACAAGCTTGTGACAAGGTTTAGCGTAAACCTTTTCATAACCTTGTCGCGACAAGCTTGTGACAAGGTTTAGCGAAAACCTTTTCGTAACAAGCTTGTCGTAAGGTTTTCACTGTAAAGGGTACGAAAACCTTTTAATTATAAGGTGCTATAAGGTTTACACTGAAAAGGGTATGTAAACCTTTTCATTACAAGGTTTATACTGAAAAGAGAGGGTAAACCTTTTCATTTTAACCTTTAACTGCTGTGGTTGGGTGGTTTGAGGTTTTTTGCGCAAGAGCAACACATGGTCCATACTGCGCCACACAAATTTGTGAACATCAGTTTAAAGTTTAAGAAACAAAGTATCAGAAAAATAAATATAAAAGTCAAAGATGCGATATTTTAGGGGGTGAAAGCATTCCACAAAAAATGACTCGCGGTTTGTCAGACCGCTTACAGCAGTTTAAGGTTGTTATTAGGTAGATATAAGAAATAATGTTCTTACTTTATGAAGGAAATGCGTCGAATTTTTAAGGTCAAAAAGAAGCATTTTATTTTGAGAGTTCCAATATTATCAGAAAAATGGACGAACTCAACATTATCAAAATTTGGTGGCTATTGTAATAGATTTTTAATCAATTGGAATTTAATTACAATAAAAGGTTTTGATGGCACCAAAAGTAACTCAATTTATTAAGATATTCAACTTTATTTGCTATAGATGGAACTCATTAGAATTGCAAACATAACTTTTGAAAAATACTTCAAAATTGAGTAAAATAATTTATTATTCCGAAGATGCATCGAGATTATATCAGGTTCCCTGACTTGCATTATACACTTTAAATCGCATTGAATTTTTTTTTTCAAGCTGGTTTGTTGAAAAAGTCGTGGTTTCTTGTGGTTGGGTGGTTTGAGATTTTTGGCTCAAAAGCTACACATGGTTCATAATGCGCCAAATAAATTGGTGAACATCGGTTTAAAGTTTAAGAAACATAGTATCAGAAAAATAAATATAAAAGTCAAAGATGCGATATTTTAGGGGGTGAAAGCATTCCACAAAAAAAATGACTCGAAGTCTGTCAGACCGCTTAAAGCAGTTAAAGATTAACAGGCCTTTACATTTTTATTGCTCATCCTATTTCAGAAAACACAATAATCAGACTATCAACAGTTAAAATTTATTTTTGAACATATATATAAATTAATAATAAAAAAATCAAAGCAGGCACACAAGTTAATCTTGCAGAGGCAAGTCGGCTGCTTCACTTTTTCTTTTTTCTCTGAAAAATAAATAAAGTTTACAATAGAGAAATAGCATTAAACAATACTTTATTAACAAAAATGTCTTAAAATAATAATTTATTATGGGTTGGGTATCTTTATGTAAGCAAAGCTATAAGTGAATATATTGCTTCTAAAATTAAATAATAAACTATTTAATTTTAGCTGTGGACTACTTAAATGCCATGTATTCTGACCATTTAAATGTTTCTAATAAATTATTCGATTCGTAGATTTTTTGAAATACACATTTCATGAAAATCAGTGCTCTTTTAAATTTTTTCATTTTTCATGAAACATACATGGGAAATTCAATTAAAATGTTTGTTTCCTTTTTTTTTATTAAATTATTTTTTAAAAGTTGACAACTTTGATGGGAGAGGATAGTGAACTTTCAAAAGAGTAAAATAATTGATTTTTTTTTACTAAGGGATTTTAAAATTATTGCTTCAAATAGTAAAAATGGTTGAAACAAGTTTTCGATAATTGCATTCTTATAGTTGATTTTAAAATAGATTTTTCGTATAACCAGGGATGAGAGGGATCAGAGAGCAAAAAGGAGGAAATCTAAAAATTCGTTAAAAAAAGCTTGCAGAAGGAATACACAAAAATTTAACAAAAAAATATGCAGGAAGGATGATTTAATAATTTTAAAGATACAATGAAATTTCATATACTATATAATAATTATATTTTAAATATTAGGAGGGCGATTCCGTACTCGCGGGTGCAACATTTACACTCACTCAAGGCTTCTTACTAAGAAAATAAAAACTCTTTTTAAAGAAATGACTAGTCGCAGGATTACATTGTAATCTGTTTTACAAAAATTAATATAAAAAACATTTAATAAAATTACGAACCAGAATAAAACCTAATTGCATTCATTTAAAAAGACACAGCCCAATCAGCGTCACTTATTTTCCCCTTTTGCAAGACCAGTGACAAAGGCAAACCACGATCCAAATCATAAATAATTAATAGTTTAAAAAACTAAAAAATACGCTTTAATAGAAAAGTGAACTAAAAAGGAGAAAATAATTTTAAATAAGTTTGAAATAAGAATAGAGTGATTAACAAGAAATATTTATTTTATCGTAAAAAAGCGTGGGGTGCTTGATGTCAATTGTTGAAAATATTTATTGACAAATATTGGTAAAAGTAGTGCCATTATGAATATATCTTAAAAAACACCCCACGCTTTTTTACGATAAAATAAATATTTTTTGTTAATCACTCTATTCTTACTTCAAACTTATTTAAAATTATTTTCTCCTTTTTAGTTCACTTTTCTATTAAAGCGTGTTTTTTTAGTTTTTAAACTATTAATTATTTTTTCTGTAAACTATAATTTTTGTTTAGTTAGTGTACAAAAATCTCCAGTTGTTTCTGCCAATAGTACATGCTTGTCTCAAATTTTAGTCATGTGTATGCCTTAGTACACATCGTATTACTTGGCACAAAACACTACCGTGTCTCTGAATATGAAAAATCACAAATCCTGAAGATTCTGGTAAGGATAATGCGACTAAAAAAACACGCTTTGTATAAACGTTATTCAAACGACAAATAATTCAAACGGCACACCAGGGTTTGATTCCGGAGAAGGTTGGTTGGAATTTAACGGCGCAAGGGCAACACGAGCTAATCCTTGTGATAAAGTGACAAACTTGTTCAATTATTGAATTGTCATCTGTCCTTAATAAGTATGCCAAATTTCGAGTTAATCCGACGTTTTGAAGGGGGTCAAAATCATGCTCAAAGATTCCGTTACATACTAACATACGTCTGAAGCTAATAAAAGCGTATTAAAAAAGACGGATCGAATGGCCTTGACACGTCAGTTGAAAAAACAAATATTTTAGGGAATGAGGAACGGCAGTGGACTTTTTAAACGATTAAACTTATCCATTTTCAAAATTTTGGCGAATAACGAGTTTTTCAGCAGATGAATAATTAACGAAATTCGCGGAAAATCACATGTGTCGATAATATTAAAACGATCAAATAAGCGCTTCTTTAAAATTTCAATGAAGTCGATTATAATATCTTCCGAAATACAAATACACGATTCGTGTATAAATTAACTTGCGAAAAAATAAAACAGCATATTCATCAATTCAATAGAACAGAAAGCAAGCGATTCATTGACGATTTAATCAATTACTAAATGAAATTTACAATGAAAAGAAATTCCTCATACCGGCTGCAAACACCGGACCATGCTTGCGAACATAATACGATTCCTACATAAATTAACTTAGAAAATAAAATAAAAAGTGTGCAGCAGATATTTAATAAAGCAGAAATTTTTTTTTTACTTTGCCTGGAGACTTTCCGGTGAAGAAATGTATTTTACGAACACCTACAACTAAAGCAAGAGAAAAAGATAATCCGAGCAAAAACTTGGAATAATTTACCACCAGCGTTGCGAGGTTAGTTGAAGAAAGCTTGCCACACGGTTGAAGCGAAAACGTGTTTACAACCTTGCGATATTAGGTTAGTGTCAGTGTCAACGTTTCGCTGCTATCCTTTTCAAAACCTTATTTTTAGGTTGCCCTCCAACCTTTTTACAGCAAGTCTAATGACAAGTATAAGACAAGATTTTCGTAAGCTTGCGATGTTAGGTTAGTGTCAACGTTGTCGCGTAAACCTTTACAAAAGCTTGTCGTTCGGTTGCACTGCAACCTTTTCACCGCAAGTCTAATGACAAGTATATGAAAAGGTTTTCGTAAGCTTGCAATGTTAGGTTACCGTCAAGGTTGTCGCTGACAAGTATATAAAAAGGTTTTCGTAAGCTTGAAATGTTAGGTTACCGTCAAGGTTGTCGCTGACAAGTAAATGAAAAGGTTTTCGTAAGCTTGCAATGTTAGGTTACCGTCAACGTTGTCGCTGACAAGTATATGGCAAGGTTTTCATAAGCTTGCCGTTGGGTTGCCCTGTAACCTTATCACTGAAAGTCAATGACAAGTATATGACAAGGTTTTCATAACCTTGCATGCTATCTGGGTTAGGCTTTGTTCATTAACATGCATTTTAGCAATTTTTTTTAAATAAGTAAAAACAATAAAATGATTTTAAATTATTTTTCATTGTATAAAACATTTTATTATAAGTTCATTAAATTAACTGTTGTTGGAAAATTAGCTTTATTATTAGTTTATTTAACATTTATAACAGTATAGATGGCTCTAATGACAAGCTAGGATAATGATTTTTGGGTATTTGATTAATTTTAAATACATTTATATAAGAAAAATTCAATATGTTATTGACGAGAAAGTTAGCCTGGAACATGGCAAATTTATTAAATCGCAATTCATTATTTTCGTACTTGTTTTTAAAGTGGTACATATAATGTTGGGACATGCATTTTTCTTGTTTCGGGAGAATGACCTATGTACAAATTACAAACGTCTATATTGGAACACTGATTTTAATATCATGGTTTCAATAAAAAAACATTGATGAAAAATGCTTCACTGAAAAACTTGATATCAACCATTAATATCTCAAAAATGAACTATGCAACTACGCAAAAATACTCCTTTCTTCCAATCACTAATGAATACAAAACTTTCCAGTGTAAATTACAAAGTGAAAAATTATTATTCATATTACTTTCTTAATTATGGTTGTACCTGAATGCAGATACGTTCGAAATATTTCAGTTGAGAATTATAGTATTTAACAATATGACCAACGATGCTTTTTATTCTTAGTGAATAGTAATATTATAAGCATATGAGGTTTTTTTTAAACTGAGAAGGAAAACAATCAATTATTGGGTCAATTATTTATTTTCTAATTTATGCTACTAAAATTTGTTATATGATAAAGCTAGATATTGACTATTAGAAATAAAATAATTTGAAAAGATGATTTTTCAAAAAAATGAATTAATTTAATCTCATTTATGATCAATATTTTTATGGTTAATGCATTTCTGGAAAGTTGAATATTTGAGCATATCTGAAATTTATTTTGAGAATAATCTGTACACTAAAAATAGAATTTTCATTAAGTTTAAAGCATTAAAAAGTGCTCTTACACCCGTTATTTACAAAACTTATATTTATTTCAAGGATTTCCGGAAAGAGAAAATTCGCATTACTGTAAATTAGTTTTACATATTTTAATTAAAAATACGCAAAAACTTTCCTCGCTTTTTAGACACACTCAGTGAAAAGACATTAAAGAAACTTTTTCTGGTCCTAAAACGAGTTTTGAAAATTAAAAAAAAAAAAACATTAAAATAATGATTCAACATGCATTTTGCAGTATTGTAAATCCACTTCAAAAAGTTAATTTATTTAGTTTAACATACAATAATACACTCATTACATTTTTATCATAATTTTATGTGACATAACACATAGTAATGCATTTGTCTCATAATTTTATGAGAAAGTTGAAATTCTAATATTCGTAAACATCATAGTATGCATTTAAATGTATGCAACAAGATTAAAATAGGAAGTAATATTTTTTTTTTTTACATTTTGTTCTATACAAAATACGTGCGAGTATTAATTCAATACGTTTTGCAACAACGTACCAGTAGGTTTGTTGTACAGTGATTGCATTCATTGACTTTTTACTATAACGTGTTTACATACAAAAACATAGTTTTTTTTTTTTTTTTTTTTTTTTTTTTTTTTTTTTTTTTAGTTCTTCAACGAAACTATCCTTAAAAATGTACTAAAATTGAGACACCTATGCTGTTAAAACAAATAAAATTTTGAAAGTAGAAGAATATAATAATTTACTAGTACATTGTGTAGCACATATTACTTCGATTTTCAAGTGAAACATCTCTAATTATAAACCAGTGAGTATTTCACAATGAATAATTATAAAGATGATGAGTGAAACTTATGTTTGAAAAATGTAAATAAGCAAATTGTAATTAAGTCACTGAAGCCTTACAATATTAACCTCAAAATGCTAGTGCGAGAATAAATCACATTATAAGGCATAGCCCTGTACTTTAGATGTTCTGTAATTTAGATGTTAGACCGTATGCAAATCGCTATTTTGAGTAAGGTTTCATCGTATGGCAACACTTAGAACATGATTGTGAACAAACACTTATACACTTTTAAATACAATTTTCAAATTTTCTCATTCCATTATTCAATAGCAGTACACATTTTATTTTCACGTGAAAATAGAGGTTGACTGTGGCATAGGCGTGTATGACTTCTATAAACATTGTACATCGATATATTTGCATGATATATTTAAGAATAAAAAATTTTAAAGTGAAAAAATTAGGTATTTTAAGTAGAAATGTAATTTAATTTAAATAAATTGTTAAATTAATTATGTATTTGCACATAATCAAACTAAATATTAAGAATTTTATTGTTATCTTTATATTCTAAAATAGAACGATTAGTTTTATGCACGATATTATTTAGAGTGGTATTTTTTGCCATCGCAAGTGCCAAACAAAACTAGCGACTAATAACAAATCACTTTTAAAAAAGTTGAATTTTCAACAAATCACGGCAATAACATTGTAATGATGACATCATAAATTTCAGAGTGTATAATAGCATCATCTGATGTATCGCTTTTAAGTCAAACAATTACATTAAATAAAACTATATAATCTCTGATTTGAAAAAAGATTGTTTTTCAATAAAAAATAATATGTACATGTACATTTTTCAGTATCGAAAGTTGAAGAATTCAGAATCAAGCAATCTATATCTAATCCAACCACACATCAACAGACCTACAAAAATCTATAGCCTCTCACACAGACAACAACCGCTCTCATCGCAATTCGGTGGCTGGATATCGAACAGCTATAATTGAGCCGATAATTAAATTCTGACCTCGCCATTGGCCTTTAGGGGATGAAGCGAAACACTGGAAGGACCACACCCACCACATACACAATATCCAAGGGCTTACGTGTCCCTCTTTAATCCTCCACTGCTACCTTCCTGGAGAACTTCATTTTTCTTTTGGAAAAGGCCACTCCATTTGGGCTAATTGGTCTCGTTTTAAGGAGTTGGGGAGTTTATTGAATGTTTGGGACTAAAGTCCCGTCTGAAGATTTTGGTCGCGTTTGTTGGGGTGGGAGGATCATAGCTCCAAAATTAATTGGTGTTGAAGAGTGTTGGTATAATTGAAGGGGGGAGTTGGAATTATTTTGTCGCTAAGCACGTTTGGTGAGAATCGATCTGATAATGAATTTGGGTTAGGTTTGCCAAAGAAATTTTAGTTTCTAGAATTGTGGTGGTTTTGATCCCATATTCTATCATTATATAACTTTTCTAAAATGGTATAGGACACATTTTTGTAGACGTTGTATTTTGGTTAAATTTAAATTCGGTGTTGATATATAGTTTTTTTTTTTTTTTTTTTTTTTTTTTTTGTATCAACTTTATTTGAACTCAGGATTAAAATTCTGTAAATTTTTAAATACATTATTCATAAAAACTGCCCAATCTTTTTAAGATATTTTACACTATTTTGAACCGCTTTATAATTTAAAATCATATCTTAATTCTAATAGAAAAGCGATCAACACCGTTTTCACCGATTTAGGATACTGAGTAGATGTTTTCTTACTAATAGTAAAGTTAATAATTACAATGTAAATGTATAAAATAATATTTATCAATTAAATACTAAGCAGATATCCTGTTTATGAATAGATATATTAAAGTTCAGACTAAATAGAAACTTTTCTCTACTTTAAAAATTGGAGATTAAATTATCTTTCGTGTACAATTGATTCCACAAAATTGATTGTTTGCCGATCTAGTAAATTATTGCGAGATTTAAACAATTTTAGATCACTGTAAGGGTTTGTTAAAATTTAAATTCTTAATATTATTATTTTTGATTTTCAAGCAAATTCCTATAAAAAAATTATTTTCAAGCAATCACCCAAAAACCAATAATTTCACTGGTGCAAAATTTTTCATCAAAATTGTAAATTAAAAAAGTATCCCTTTTCATTTTGATAAAATTATCCCCCTTGATAATTAAAATCGATATCGAATTTATAATTAATAATATACAATATTACGCAATACTATTTTCAAAAAAGATATAGGAATATATAACAAAAATCATTTCTATTTTTTGTAAGTAATGGTCAAGTAAATAAATACAAGTTGTAAACAATCAATAGTTATTTTACTTAAAAATTCAAATACAATATAATTATGTTTATTATGATTATATCAATTGGGTCTAAATAATTTAAGGGGAAGGGGAGGGGGCATCTAAGTAGCATGATAAGCGTTTTCTACATAAATAAATTAATATAATTCTAAAGCATAGTATAAAAATTTACGTAAGCTTTCATGAGAACAAATTTACAAAGCATGAGAGTATGAGCAAGCTAAACAAATAACAATGACCTATTTTAATTTTAAGTCACCTGTATTTTTTAGTTCATAACTTTGAATACAATTTAAATTGAATATCAAAGTTTTTACTTATTTGTTTAATATTCAAAAACTATTTTGATATTAATTTTTTTCACGTGTAGAATTGAAAATAAGCAACAAATTTAGAAAAAGCATTCTTTTGAATACTTGTTTTCATAAAAAGAAGTATTCAATAAGATGCGTAAAAGTTTGCATTTAGTTAATTTAGGAAAAAGAAAATTCGCATTGCGTGTTGGTATTATATTGTAAATGGTGAATATACATCGCCTTTAATATTTGCAGCAGTCTGCAAAACCAAAAATATCCTTGTGATATTAAAGTCCTTTTTAAAAATTCAGTCTTTAACACATGCAGATTACATACATCTACAAAAGTTCTGCCTGCAAATTTCATTTACGTTTAATTTAGAAATCGTATGCTTAGATATTAGGTAATAAAGAGAAGTCGTAAATTTTAAATACTTGGTCATCAAATCTATGCAAAATAAGAATACGTTTCGACATATGCTCTAACTGAAAAGCCAAACCATTTAAATCTGTTACGTAATACATTCGATGTAATTTAAAATATGCCTACATTTTCTAATTTTTAAGCAAAATATGTCCAACCAAATTTTAATCATACAACCAACTAGAGGTGTTGTTTGAATTAAATAATAACAGGTATTTGCTAGCTTTTAATTTTTCATTGTTCTACAATTTGTATCATATGTTGTTTTTATCATTGAACTAATAAACTTTTCTAGTGTAGATAATGTCGATTTATAATTGAAGAACGTTCCGAAAGTACACTAAAACTGCAATCAAAATGAAATGAACAACAGAAAAAAAAATTAAATTAAGAAAATACACTATGCTAGTTTCAATTTTGGGGAGTTGCATCTCCTGAGTATAATTACTACATATTTTCTTGTCGTAATATTTAATGCTATTACGAAAATGTATTCGAGAGACGATTAAAAATAGACTTTATTCCCAAAGAAACATTAGCATTTAAATCTCGAACTGGAGTAATGCTTTCACTTACATTTTATTTTGTTTGAAACGTTAGAATGAAGTATATAGGATAAAAAAAATATTGACAGTGTTATGATTAACCAAAAATAAATATGAAATTTATCATTCAAAATATAATAAATATGGCAAAGTAATTCTAAATTTAAATATTGCACAACTTTTACATTTAACGAAATGGCATCATTTTAAAATATAACTAATATTTATTCATTTGTACGTCATCTGAAATAGTAAACTATCCATATTTCAAAATATAAAAAATCTCTTGGTTCATTCTAATCAAAATCCCTTTCCTGCACTTTTCGAAAAGAAAACCAAACCCTGTCATTTATCAAGTAATTTTTACTGCAAACATTTACTTGGGCTTGGTTTGCACATTTACTTGCATTTAATTAGTAAAGGGGGCATTTAACAAGAAAGGGGGTTAAGGGCTGATTTATAGATTGCCAGTAGTTAGCATGCTAGCTGCTAAGTTGAATGAAATGTCCCTTGACACGCGGTGACTGGAATACTTGGATTTCCTTAACACAGTGCCAGCAACTGGAACACTCCCACTTGGGTATACTTAGTAAAATAATTTGTGGCAATTATTAGCAGTACTTACATAAGTCAACAAATGATTTGCAAAAAAAATATGGAACTCGTAATGTATTACTAAGTTGTATTAGTAACACTATATCTTTGTTTGTTTTCAGTTATCTGCTTTTATTTAAATTTTAAACCTTGAAAAATAAAAAATAAAAATTTAAAATGAACAATTAATGTTTTCAATGAAAATTAAATAGAAATTGTTAATTTGAAAAAAAAAATCTTCACTTTCATTCTTTCTTCCATTAACTTACCGAGCATTTGAATTACCATGAAAAAAATTCAAATACATAGGTTAATACATTTAAATTTAAGTTTCTATATGAAAGGAAAATTAATCAAATATTAATTACAATACGAATAAACTTTATAGATGAATTTCATAGTAAATACATGTTCAGAAGATAAGTAACTTGAGATTTTCTCACATTTTTAAAGAAAATATTAAATTAAATTTTAAATTGCTCGCAACTTTAAATAATTTAAAACTAAATTAGTTTCAATCAATCTACTTGTCAACTAATCTTCTATCATTAATTTTATCATCGCAATATCTTCTTACAATAATTAACTTCAATGGAATGAAATGTATAAGTACACGCTTTTAAAATCTACGGACAGCTAAAGCACGATTCGTAATTAAATTTTGATCTTCGAAAGACTAACTTTCGTAAACAGTTCTCTTCAAAGTGCTCGTGCTTTTAAAAATTCACGACTTGTTTGCCATTACCCCGATAAGAGTAATTAAGCCGTAACCGGTGTGTGTATATGTATGTGTAGAAGGAATGCTGATCAAACGCATTCTCATTTGTCCGGTTTGACAAACTATTTTATTTTTTAATTTTATTTTCATTATTTTAAACATCTTTTATTTTAAACATATTTTATTTCAAACATCTTTTATTTTAAACATATTTTATTTTAAACATATTTTATTTCAAACATCTTTTATTTTAAACATATTTTATTTTAAACATATTTTATTTCAAACATCTTTTATTTTAAACATATTTTATTTTAAACATATTTTATCAACGATTCAATTCTGAAATGAAGTATATTTAAAGCATAGTTATTTACTTCTAAATCGACATGATATATTTTATAAAATTTTTATTGAAAACACCTAGAAGAAAGTCATTTCAAATCCATTTATAGTAGAGAATTTTTTTAGATAGTGTGATTCTTATAAAAACAGAAAGAGACTAAAGAAAATCTTTTTGATCATCTGAATCTCAATTAAACAATTGAAAAAAAAAAGGAAAAAAAAGATTTAATAATGTAAGTAAAGTCAGTTGCTCAAAATAATGTTGATTTAATTGCTGGGAATTAAAAAAAAAACGAATTCTGGAAATATGTCTCTTAAACTTGTTCCATCCATATAAATTTTAAAAATACTTTTCTCTCTATATTTGTTTCCAATTATATATCAGTAGTTGAAAATAGATACACAATTATTTCTGACTTGACTAGAAAAAATATTCTCTTGGAAAATTTTCTTTTTTAGACTTAGGTCGTTTTCCATTTCTAGTCCTCAATTGTTACTAAATGCTGCTTCAAAACGCATGATTTCATTACTGTTCATCAGGTCCGAATGCTTTTGATCAACAATAAGTTGGTGAATTTGCCGATAAAATGTGTCACCGGATATTCATTAACTCTTATTCTCTCATTGCAATACGATAAATGCCAAAATGTAAATTTTCAATTAAGCTAATATAGAAGTACAATTGCAATAAAATTTTAAAACACTTTCAGATGGAATTTCCTATTGAATTTTAAGTAAATCTACTAATCTTGTGTACACCTTCAAACTAATGTATAACACATGTGCACTGCCTTTGTATTTTATGCTTAATGAATTGCCAACTGACTTCTGGTGACCATTTTTGATACTTCGAGTTGTATTTTGGGTTTAGAATTTATTAAGACGATGTATTTTACTTTGATATATCGGAGTGTCTGTTGAATTTGTGGTTTTGTTGAGTAATGCTGACCAGAGACTGACGAACGGACTGAACATTTGCATAAACTTCTCGCTACATTAATGTAGTGTAGGAACTAAAATAAAATTTTCTTTATTTTTATAAAATTAACAAATAATAGTGAAACCCAACAAGTATATACGCATTATTATTGTAAATACTACATAATCAACACATAATTAAGTGTGATTACCTTCATGATTATTCTACATTTCAATCATTCAATGCTCCAGCTAATGTCAATATTATATAAAAAAAAAATTTTTAATGTTGATAAATGTTGTCGGTTCGCAACTCAAATTAGAGGAAGTAAAAAATTTGGAGCGTCACGCTTCGTAAAGTTATAAATTTGAAAACACAAGAAAACTCCGTACGATTCAACAACATGAGAAAATAAATGCTCGAGTTTACTCTTTTTTGTAAATATTATGTTAAATGATAACCTACATTTTTCTGTAACTTTATCCGTAACTCTATTAGAAATTCCAAGTTGAATCGATTCTGCTTTAGAATGCCTTTGGTACTTACACACAGTATGAAATGAAATAAGTATATTTTGTAAATACTTAAGCGCATTGCATTTCATAAACCAAAAATATCTAAAATAGGTCTATGAAGTCAGTTCCTTAATGTATAAAAAAAAAAAACGAAAATACATATTCAAACCATTTTTTTTTTTTTTTCATTCGTATCAAAGCCCACTTGTTTTATAGTTTTTTTCCTTCTTGTTTATTACAAAATTATTCCTGCCAATCTGATGACTCTGGCCTCACATGCCAAAGGTTCCGGGTTCGAGTCCTTGGTTAGGCACGGATGTTCATTGTGGTTCTGAATCCACGTTATCTGTAGATCCCAGCCTGATTAGACAAATTTTGTGCCCAAAATGGGTCATTGAGCGTACAAACAAACAAAATTGTTCCATGTAGAGATGCTCTTTCATTTCAACTCAATGTAGACAGTAAAATAATGCTTTGATGAAATAGTCGCTCATTGAACAACCTATGGCAAACAAGTACTTCTAAGTTCACTTACATAAGTCACGGAACAAACTGCAACGGACCACAATTCCAAGATAATTTTTATTAATGGCTTGGAAGCAGAGTTCAGAACAATCCAAGGAAAGGAAATAGATATATCCTTATTTCCTCTAAAATACATTTTCAAACACAATTTCCCTTCCGCAAATGCTGATACATTTGTGTATTTGAACTTCTACTCTACAGTGTAGTGATAATCTTGTACAATGGCAATGTCCTTTGGTTATATTGGTAAATATTTCCAGGGAAAAAATTGTGTTACTAAATGTCGACAACTAATCAATGTGTGTTGATTCTTTTAATTAATAAGAAATTATAAGCGATAGTACAGTAACGAAAGTACCTCCAGAAATAGCGAAATGCCAGCTACTTACTCCAAAAAATATCCTCAACCTTCGACTTCACTAATGCAAATACATGTGTGTTTTGTTTAGTTGTAAGAAATCAATTTTCACTCAACACTACTGATTAAAACATCCGTTAGGTTGCTGTACATTTTGCCAGTGACAAACTTGTGATTATATATCCTAGTTCTTATCCGATATCCATTTGGAATTTAAGTTTCTATGGAAACACTTTTTTAGTTGAGTTTCTTAAACCCTCTAATCAGAAATTTCCAGTTGAATTTCGGTATGTAAATTCGCCTCGGTGAAAACTCGTATTTAACAAATCGCACATGTATGTGTAGTATATGTAGTTTTGTCAGGGAATGTTGTCCTTAGACAAATGGACGGATATAGTCTTTGTTTAAGCTTACATCTACATTAGAGTAGTGTAGAAACTGAAATGTTGATTTAAATGCATATGTTGTACAATTAGTTTATTCCACTATAAAAGAGGCAAAAAACATCCTTTAATGAATCACCTAGACAAGACGATCATTAAACAACTCAACCAATAGCATTTCTTACCACTTCCCTTAATGCAGTTACAGACAAGTAGCAACTAATCACAATTACACCATAAGCATTACTAATGACATGAACTTGAAGCTATCCAAAAATCCCCAAAAAAAAGTAAATTCCTTTGCCCTCCATCGTAACGCCTCGGCTCATTTGAACTCCCCCTCGAATAACTTCGCCTTCTAGAACCCTTTATTTCCGCCTAGAATCCGTTATCACCCGCGGGGGGATCGTGAAGAAGAAAGAGCAACTCTCGTAAACACCTGTTAAGAATGCAAAATCGTCTGGGAGAGGGAAAAACTCGTTACACATCGCCCTTTTCGATGGCAGCTTTCCCTCGAGCGGTGTTCTTCAGTTTCGCTCCGCGCAGATGCAGGAGGTGGTTTATCATTTTGGAAGTGGATGAGATGTAGGTGGAAGAGAAGGGGGGGGGGGGGGAGGGTGTTATTTAGTGCCCTAAAAAATATCATACGAGTATTTTATTTAGAAAGTATCGTTGGAAATAATATTTTTTAAATTCTCCTACGAATTTAGAGTGGATGTGCTTTTTGCTGCAATAAAAACAAATGTTTGTATCTGGCAGTGTTTTTATGTAGTGATGTCTTAGATGCAATAAAGTTTGCGTGGCACATAAAGACTTATTTTCAAAAATACAAATAAAGCTGGGGGGGGGGGGGGGTTACATGGAAGCCTTTTAAATATTTTTCTTACTTTTACAGAACTTCAGTATGTGATTTCATATTTTTAAAAATTGCTCAAAGTTAATGACATCAAGAGATTCAGAAATGATCTTGAAGTAAACTAAATTTTTATTAAAACTTATCTCTATGAGGAAAATTCTAAAAACATTTAACACGGAAATTCATTTAACTTATTTAGGGTATACTTATGAATGGTATTTCTTGGAACATTTGAATGGTGTTTCTACATTGAGAGACATTACTCCTATTGTTTATAAAAAAAAAAAAAATTAATTCAAGTTGTTTCAGGTATATTTATGAAAGATATATTTTATCGGTAGTACATACAGAAACTTCTGATTTTAACACAGGTTTATTAAATGAGATAGCGTAAGTTCAGTTTGCCGGATTGTTTGATGTTTTTAACTAATTTATTGACAACTTAGATGGCAGTATAATTTTCATGGAAAAATTGTTCTAACTCAATGAAGTATCCTTTTTTTTTTTCAAGTTTGGTTGGTTGGGGAACTCAAAAACTTATACTTGTGCACATTAACGGCTAATAAGGCCGAGACCTACAATTTAACTTTGATTTCGAACCACAATGAACATCCATACTTAACCTGGGATTCAAACTCGGCACTTCTTAGCATGCGAAGCTAGAGAACTAACCACACAGCCCACAGATAGGAACCTATTTTTCAGGAAATTGATTCTCGAATTTTAAAAAGAAAATAATTTTTTTTTATGCTTTTCCTGTTTGTTAAGTTAACCTAAGCCTCACAGTTTCGAAGTATATACTTACAATTCATTATACACTATCTGGCCAAAAGTATCCGGACACCCGGTGGTATGGACTTAGAGCGTCCTGGGGCACATATTAATATGATGTTGGTCCCCCTTTTGCATCGATGACAGCCTGCACACGTTTGAGAAGACTTTCCACCAATTTTTGATAGGTGACCATAGGAATTGCCTTTCAGGCGTCCATCACAGCTGAAGTGAGTGTTTGCAGTGAAGATGGTTGATTTGGCTGGCTACGTAATCTGCGCTCTAATTCGTCCCAAAGGTGTTCTATGGGATTTAGATCGGGGAACTGAGAAGGCCAGTCCAGTTTTTGAACACCCATTTCTTCAAACCACATCTGTGCAAGCCTCGATGTGTGAATGGAGCAGTTATCCTGCTGGAAGAGAAATGGGCCTTCCTCGAAATGTTGCCATAGAGTTGGGAGTGCAGCATTGTCCAGAATGTCCACATACATCTCAGAGTTCATGTTTCCAACCACAGGAATTAACGGACCCAGGCCAAACCACGAGAAACACTCCCACACCATTATGCTTCCACCACCAAACTTAACAGTCGGCACAATGCAGTCACTATAGAAACGTTCGTCGGGCGTCCGCCAAACCCAGATCCATCCGACTTACAGACTGTAAAGCGAGATTCGTCACTCCAAAGAATAGTTTTCCACATGTCCACAGTCCAATGACGGTGAGCTCTACACCATTGCAATCGATGTTTCGCATTCTGTGGAGTGATGTTCGGCTTGTGAGTGGCTGCACGACCATGAAATCCCAAGTCTTTTAACTCTCAACGGACAGTCCTGCTGCTAACACTAACCTCTGATGAACTTTGGAACTCCTGAGAAATTTCCACCAACGATGACTTGAGATTTTGTTTCACTACCCTTTTTAAAGTTCTGCGGCTGCGTTCACCAAGTGTTTTCGGCCTACCGGTTCATTTCTCTGCCGTTTCACTGCCTTGACGTTTCCACTTCACAATTACATCACTCACAGTGGATTTAGGCTTCTGTAGAATGTCCGCAATTTCACGAACTGATTTACCACAAAGATGGCATCCCACTATTCTGCCACGATCAAACTCACTAAGCTCCTTTGACATACTCATTCCCTCACAAACGCATAAATACAATCTGACAAACCACTACCAACACTTTTATAGCTTTCAATTACGTATCAAATTGCGTCACTCGCCAGAACCACATTTTTAAGGGGTGTCCGGATACTTTTGGCCAGATAGTGTAAATTATTATCTCTATACCGATTGCTTGTCACGTAGGTTATGACATCATCATGGTGAATAAAAGAAATTTTATCCGAGTGCACTTATTAAACAGAGCTACTTTTAAAACAAAAAATCTTCGATTCACAGAAAAGAAAAAATTGAATTTCATTTTAATTCCATAAAAAAAAAAAAAGATCAGAAAATTATATAGTTACAAAACTTATATTTAATGTGTAAGAACTCTATTACTAACCACATGGACACGAAGAGGTTTTTTTTATAAACGGAGGCTATTCGAGCGTTATTATAAACGTTGGAATCGTAAAATATGACTTAAAAAGCAAAGAAAAATGTACAATATATTATGAAACTGACTTTTCGTGATAGTGAAAGATTAATATTTTTGTGAGATTAGAAATAAACACTGACTTTAAGAAGTATTTTCTCTGCTGAATTGCTTATAGAGTAAAATATTATTTTAGTAATATTAGGTGATAGAACGTAACAAATAAAATTGCTCTGGCCCTTTTATTCGGAAGTGACGAAATGTTATTTTCCCTTCTAAATTTATATAAATTGGTTAGCCATTTATATTTTTGAGTAAAAGTTCTTTTATAAGGTCTCCGCTAAGCACAAAATTTTTTAAACATAATAATCCACATAATTTTTAATAATTTAAAAAGTGAACGTTATTGCTGTAACGCCTAACCTACGTCATCAGAAGATGAGTAATGAGATATTTTATAAAAAAGACCACACCCAAAACATCCCTTTATTTATTAATAATCTTTTCAAGTGCATGTGAAACCTATATAATCACTTTTTTTCTCGTATTTTTTTTTATTAAAGAAGTGGGTACTTTTTTTAGCAAAAATCTAACATGCCATTTTCTTTTTTATAGAAATAGCCATTTTTAGGTAAAAATTATTTTCAACTGATGTAGGTTAAAGTAAATTTATATTAAAGAGAACTAAATGATACAAATATTCCTTAGAGAAAGTATTTTCAAATTTTCTTCAGTCATTTTAAAATGCATATTTTATACACGGGTTTCAAAAGAAATCGGCTTCAATGGAGATATTTGCTCTGATTTGTAAAAATGCTTAAAAAACCATTCACAAAAGAAAAAAACTAAAACATATCGTAGCATTTTTATCCTTTTTATCTGAAAGCTTACATTCTTTAATAACTTTTTGAAATTTTTACTTTGTTTGAATAAAACTCTAGGGACATTAAAGAATATACATTTTCCATTTTTTATTAATTCCCATTAAAATAATTCTTTTCATGAATTATCTTCTAGAAAACATTTTTGTAAAATGTTTTTAATCTTAAAACACAAATTATACGCCAACAGAATACATTTTATTTCATTCTTGGGTTATTTTCACCCCTATTAGGTTGTGTAGTTTACATATGAAAGGAGTTATTTGACTTAAATACACTAAACAAAATTAAATTAATGTAAAATCGTTTTGAATGCATAAATTTTTATGCATTCTTTTACATATAAAAGTTATTACTTCAAGAGTAGAGAAAAATGTTGCTATGAAAATAACAAATCTCCAATTGTACTTATTTAAATATTTCAGAAAAAACGTTCTGTTGAAACGAATGTTTTAGAAATACACATTAACATTTATATCATGTTAAGACAGTTTAATGATGTGATGTGAGAAACATAACTTGTTATCATCCAAAAATTTCTCACTTACGTTATAAACATATAAGAAAACTCAATTATTTATGGTTCGAAAAACATAAACCCTTTTGAAATAAAATTCGCAGACGTAACACAGAATTTTTTTAATAAATATTTGAATGATAGGCTGGCTTAGACCAGTTTTAGGCCAGTTTTTTCGACATCTCCAAGCTGAGTTTTCATTATAGCTAGAAAAGGTGTTTTTTTTTTTTTTTTTTTTTTTTTTTTTTTACTTCTCACCGTGTTGCCCCGTCTGTGTAGGAAAAAAAATTTACGTCATAATTGTAAACACTAAACAAGGGAAAATGAGAAAAAATTCCTTTGAAAATCAACGAAGTTACCAGAATTTAATTCTTTTTCTGATTCTTTTGGTTATGACCATAACTTTAGTCAGGACAACAGCTAAAACTATTTGATTAATTTTGGTCATTCTTTTTCATTCCTTAGCTTGACTAGAGAAAGTGCCTTTTGCGTGATTAAATAAGTACGTGGGTATGTACCGCGAGAAATTATCCCAGAAGTTGGTAATTTTTTACAAGGTTTTTGACTGATTAAAAAGCGTCAACGAATTTCGGATTTTCATCATTTCGTTTTTTCATCTTTATTGACTTCATTAAAATCTGTTTCTAAAATGAATTTCCTCAAACTCGAATTTTATTACTTAAATATCGTGGAACAATGTAAGAAATATATTTTACATGTTCCATTCCCAAACAATTATCTAGAATATTCATTTATACTCAATTCCTAACTTAATTGTTAGTTTTAGATCAGGGTTTCTTAACCTGTGGTTCATGGACCCCTTGGGGGTCCATGGGTCATATTTTGGGGGTCCGCCGACTGATCCTAATTTTTAAAATGTTTGCATCAATATTTAGCCAGCAGTGGTAACTCGGACCTACTTCATCCTTAGCGCGCTCTGAATGGCAACCCTGTTTCTTTTCCCGCTCCTCCGGAGAAGAGAATTTGAGGCGCTTTTTCGCACATGCTCATTTATTTCTCTTTTGTTTTAGCCTTTTCATTGGTCGATAATTTGTTTGAGTTTGAAATAGCTGTATAATTTTAAACTTGATTCAAGATTTTATTTCCGTTGGATCTGCCCTGGAGGTAAGACGTACATTTATTTGTGTCTTTCATCTGTTTGTGAGTAGCATATTTTTTTGGTTTTTTCTTAGCTTATATTATTGCTAAATGCTTGATTTCACTATGGAATTAGCTCTTGCTGAAGTTTTGAATGCGAAAAATAAATATTCAGTTGGCTATTTTAGTGTTTTACCAGTCATGGGTAAGAAAGTGTTGTTAAAATAATGTATGAAAGAGGGAATGATTTCATCGATGTATAAATGTCCAAAATGTGGATCACAAATGAGTTTGAAGCCGAGACATAAGGGTATATCCTCCATCGATACAAGATTCCTTGCCGCTTTTTCAAGTGTTTTTTTGTGTCTTAATGTTTCATTTGATTATTTGATATTTTTTGTAGCCCAAAATGTCCAAAAAAAGGAAGTATGATGAAAATTATGTAAAATATGGATTCTGCTACATGAAGGAAACGGACGGTGTTGAAAAACCACAATGCTTTCTGTGTGGAAAAGTTTTGGCAAACGCCAGTATGAAACCGGCAAAATTGATAGAGCATCTCAAATATCTTCATCCTGAAAATGCATCTAAAGATCTAGAATTTTTTACAAAGAAGAAAGCCCAATTTTCGAAATCTGGAACATTAACCAAACTTGGATTTGGTATTCCACAAAAACCTTTGGTTGAGGCATCTTTCAGAGTTGCATATCGTATTGCCAAAAGTAAGAAACCACATACTATTGGAGAGACATTAATTAAGCCATGTGCGCTGGAAATGGTTGAATTAGTTTGTGGACTAGAACAGAGAAAAAAACTTGAGGCTATTTCATTGTCCAATGATGTGATACATTCAAGAATAGTTGAAATTTCTTGCAATATCTGGAAACAGATCATCGATGAATTGAAAGCATCGCCATTTCCCTTTAGTATGCAACTGGGTGAAACTACAGACATCTCGAATTGTAGTCAACTTCTTGTTTTTTTTCGTTACGTGTCTGCTGATACTATCAAAGAAGAATTCTTATTTTGTGAGCCTCTTTTGCAAACTACAAAGGCAGTTGATGTTTTAGTGATTTTAAATGTTTTCTTTTCCAAACACGACTTCGACTGGAAACAAAAACTTCATTCACTTTGTACGGATGGAGCACCTGCGATGCTTGGCAATAAATCTGGTTTTGCCCATTTGGTAAAAAAAGAGGGTCCTAATGTTATTGTTACACATTGTTTTTTACATAGACATGCACTGGCTACAAAAACTCTTCCAACCAGCTTAAAAGAAGTATTGTCAATAGTTATTAAAACTGTGAATTTTATTAGAAGTAGAGCTCTTAATCATCGTTTTTTTAAAACACTGTGTCAAGAAATTAACGCAGAACATGAGGTACTTCTGTACCACACGGAAGTGCGCTGGCTGTCACGAGGGCAGGTTTTGAAACGAATTTTCATGTTGAAGACAGAAGTATCACTTTTTTTAGAAGAAAAAGATAACTCACTCTTCGAATATTTCAAGAAAAAAGATTTTATATGTAAATTGGCTTACCTGGCAGACATTTTTAACCACATGAACGATATATGTCTTTCAATTCAAGGGCCTGATACAACAATTATGGATGCCACTGAGAAACTACAGGCATTTTTATTGAAAATGTCACTTTGGAAAATTAGAATTCAAAATGGGATATATGCAAACTTTCAAATGTTGGACGAAGTGCTTTTTGAAAATGGATCTCGGCAAGACAGTTTGTTATTGAATAACTTGAAAAATGAAATCTGTGAACACCTGGAAGTACTTCAAGTTTCATTTGAAAAATATTTCAATTCGGATGGAATAAATATAAAAGATGAGTTGTTGATTCGTAATCCTTTTCTTTGTGATATTGACTGTATCGATGACATGAACCTTGCCAAAGATGAGCTAATTGATTTGAAAACAAAGTCCTTGCTAAAAATGGATTTCGATTCAAAAACTCTTGGAGAGTTTTGGTCTTCTTTAAGAGAAGCCTACCCATTGCTTGTAAAACGAGCTATGGCAGCCATTATTCCGTTTGCTACAGTATATCTTTGCGAAGCGGGATTTTCCACACTTGTCACAATAAAAACAAAACATCGAAATCGACTGAATGTTGAACATGATATGCGCATTGCTTTGTCGAAAACTATCCCTCAATTCAATCTGTTAATCAAGGAAAAGCAGCAACAGCCTTCACATTAAACATTTTAATTTCTTCAAATTTTTTATACTATTGAAATAAAAATATTAAAATAATTAAATAATAAAACATAATATATTTTGTAATAAATGATGTTTAAGCAATTTTTTTTTTCAAAGAGGGGTCCGTGACATATTTAAAATTTTTAAAGTGGTCCATTGTGCCAAAAAGGTTAAGAAACCCTGTTTTAGATAATGAACTCTCGCATGATTGAATGTACTTATTGCTTGACATCTCTAAAAAAATTTAAAAGAACTTTTGCAGAAAACAATCATCTAACTCCTACGTATTGCTCGTTCTTTCCAAACCAATAAAACGTCAACCAAACTCTTTCAAGAAACTTTAAATGAGAAAATATTATCGACTTTCATCCCCCATTCTCTTTAGGCTTTTTTTTTTTTTTTTTTTTTTTTTTTTTCCTTCTTTTTTTTCTTTCTAATCCTTAAGAAGACAAAATTCTCCAAGAGCCTTATTTATGTCAGTTTTTTTAAACTCTTAGACAGCAAATGACATATTATACTACTCTTTTAACGTGTTTATTTACTTTACAAGAAATGTTCTACTTAAATGACAAAGTAACGCCGCAGGGATGCAAAAATGACCAAGAAATGAGAATTTTAAACACTTGTTGAAGAATTAAGTAAAACATAAACTAGATGCATGGAAAGGGATTTTTTACGTCAGAATATTTGATTTGATGAGTTGTTTTTATGTTATTTTTCTTATATCTCCCTGAAGGGATATTTTTTTATCATATATAATTCAGATGCGAATGTCATAAAATATTTAAATTTTTTTTTATGATATTTTTTTATATATATCCGTTAGAGGAAAACGATGTTAGTGAGGAATATACTTCAGTAAATCAAAATGAAATGTTTTTGAAGCACGTATAATTTTGTTGAGGATGCTAATGTTTTAAAATTTTAGAGAAGGTCCTATGTAGAATAAGAAAAACTTTGAATCGATAACTAAACCAAAGTATAAAACTCAATAAATGTTGCGAAAACTTTTACATCCATCAAATAAAGTATAATATATTACTATAAGTATTGGCTGAGGTGTTTTTGAATTCTAATAAATGGCAATGCAATTTTATGAGTCCTCTTATGTAGAAAATAACCATTAATTTCCTCATTGAAATTTTGCTTAAAATCAATATTTTACATAAGTTTAACTCCTAAAGTTCACTATACAAAATAAAGAATAAGGCTTTCATAAGTTTTATCTATGGAAATTTAATTGAAAAATGCATCAAAATGCATGAAAATGTGTTTTGCTATTAAAACAATTTATTTTCAAAATAATTCCAGCTTTAGTCGTACGACTAATGTTTAGATTACTCTGTGTCAGTGCATATCGGTAATTTGTATTGTTAGAATTTAATCACAGGCCTTTTAAGGATTTTCAAATATTAAATAAATAAAATGAAAAAAATTATACTATTACATCTAACAACTAAATATTAATAGTATATTTATTCTTTAGTAAACATTTATGCCCAAATGAATAAAATCAGAATAGTATCGAGAAAAAAATATGAATCAAACTTTCCATTTAACACAAAATAATTGGCTGGAGATTTACACTGTATGGTCGACTGAAAATATGAAAGTATCACGATGTCATTTACCACCATTTCAATTCTCAATCAATGAAGATTGTGATAGTAAATGTAAATATAGTCTATTTCAGTTTTAAATAAAATTATTAAAATGTATTGCTGTATTTAATGAGCATTTACAAAGTCAAAAATCGTTTCTTTAACAAACCTTTAAAATCCAAGATTAACTTGAGGATGAGGAAAGTCGCAGAAACTGCATTTCAATGAATCACCGGAATATAAACCCTGCATTCGAATTTAAAACCGATGTCCCAAAAAGGCAAACAATGGAGAAGTTGCGTATTTTTTAAAAATGGTCGAAAGCAATACATTTTAATAAAGAAAGCATAGCTGATTCCGAATATGTAAGTTATATTGCGATTAAAAATTCATTTAATTAAATATCGAAAGAAGAAAAATCGTAAAAACAGTAGAATCGTAACATAACCGCAAAAAGTTCCATCATTCAGCGAATGTCAGATTTGACGTCATAATCCAATAGGAAATTGTCTTCTTCATTTTTTTACCTACTACGACCTACGAATTTCATAGAAGCTGATATTCGTGGTGTAAAATCTGAAAGGTGTGTACCCATTTTACAAACAGTTTTTCATTTGTCTTTAACTTGAGTGAATATGACTTATTTTTATTTTAAGTTTTTATTTTCAATTATCATTTCGCCCAGTTAAATTGAAGAACATTGCAGTGACAACTCGCCAATATTTTCAGAGCTCAAAATATTTTACATACTTTACGAACTATTCGAAACGAATCTTATTTAAACAAAAATTCTAAATTCAATTGAAATTCACGTTCAAGAGTTTTCATTCCGTTCTAGTACAAGCCATTCTTGTACAAGAAACAAATGACTTTTTCCTTGTTCATCAATTTTTTGGTGCTATTTTGAAAACTTTCAGTCAGTTTTTAAACAGCTCTTCACTCCTAAGAAAGTTATAAAAACACTAGTTTTTCATAGTGCAGTTGTATCCAGTATTATTTTTTAAATAAAATTTTCAAATTGAGGGATTCAATGGCAGAAGTTACCACATTTTTTACTAATAAGTGAAATGTCTGTAACTTGACTTTCTATGTAAACAACTGCCATGAAAATCCAATAGAGTTAAAAAAAAGTTTGCCATTATTTTCAATATAGCATTTTTTTTTTTTTTTTTTTTTTTTTTTTTTTTTTTTAATTTAAAGCATTTTTTAATTTTTTTTTTTTTAGTTCAGATTAATTTATATTCCGCTAGAAATATTATTTGCCCATTTTCAAGAACACTCTTACTGCTTTGAACAACTTGCATATCTCTCACCCACAAAGTTGGCGACATTTATTACCAAGAAAATAAAATGGATCATTTTAACAAATTCTTTCAGACAATTTAGTTTTGTTTATACATTTTATTTAATTTTGTTTTTATATTCCTATTCAATTAAAACACTGATCCAATTTTCTTTGACCTGCTTTTTTTAAAAATAATTTTAGTTTAGTAAAAACAGTCGGGTGATGTTCGTACACACTCCGCAAGGACGAACTCTTTTATTATCTTGAGTCTTAAAAAGCTTCTAGTTTATTATTATTTTTTCTCATATTTCTTTAGTGCTCTGCTCTATTCTTGTAGATATATTTTTATTTTGCATTCGTTTTTAACAAATTACATATACTCATGATCACAAGCATAGGCAACCTTATGAATGTTTTATTTTCTGGCTATGTGAATATGCCATAACATAGTCAATGCGCTATTAATTTTTATCCAGAATAATAATAATACCAAAAAAAGGATTATTTTTTTTAAAATTTGTTTGCAATTTTCATATAAAGCCTGTAAAAGTTTTAACTAACAAAAATAATTATACCGGTTTTGTTTTAAAATCTTTAATATTTATTTACATTTATTTTACAGATCTGCGAGGGAAACATATGGAGGCTATGAGCTATGTGCTATGGAGGTTATGAAACATATGGAGGTTATGAGCTATGTGCAAGTTAAAGGAGAGGTGCACAGTGAAAGTTTACACAGTGAAAGGCAAAGTAACACCAAACATCAAATAAAAACTAAACTGTATGACGTTGTTGTAGAATGCAACGAGATGGAGGAGATTGTCCTATCTGACAAAGTATGAGGGTGTAAAACGTTTTACTACAAACTGGATCGTTGAATAGAATAAATAAAATATATTGTCCCACACACACAAAATACATCGAATGAATTTACCATTATTACGATGAAATCAGTGGTAGAAGTGGGAAGAAAAAGGTGGGGGGACGGCCAAAAGTTGGTGACAAGTGCACCCCATCAACGATAAATTTTATAATTTCGTTTCTAATAACAATAAATTTATAACAATTAAATAAATAGCAATTAACTAGTAGAAAGGAAACAATTTTCAACACGAACAAGGGTCCAAAATTTGTTATTTTAATGAATATTCTGCTACTTAGTTTTTTTACTTGGAAGTAAGAGATGAAGTGAAGTAATAATTCAACATTATATACATAAATTTTATTTAGATTTAAATATTGCTTCTAAATAAGCATACTTGCATAAAATAAAATTTATTAGAAATTCTAATTTTTATTTTTTAAATACTTTGTCTTTATATTTTTTTCTAGTTACTCCAAAGTTAAAAGTTGTCCAAGTGAAAATACCTATATCTTTATACAAAGTAGTATAATGCATTTTTATAACACTATGACTTAAATAGTTTTTTTTCAGTGACTTAAAACTTTTTCTCAGTGTCATTACATTTCGCATTTCTTTACATGCTTGGTATAATTTTTAAGAAGAAAATCTATACTTAATTAATTTTAGTACTATCTAATATCCCATGCCTAGTATTGCTTAATGTTCAAAGAAATTTATAAAAAAAATTAGTGATAAAAACTGAAAAATATAGTCGGGAATAAATAAAAAAAAATTATACAATTTTGAATTACATGACTCGGAAGACAGTGATAAGATGGATTTGTTTCAACAATTTTGGCAATGATAGTATATACAAGTATTGTATTGTGCATTCAAAAATTGAAAGCTACTAACCTAATGTTATAAACAAACTCTGGCAGCTCGACGTTCGTGTCCACGTCCTCACCCGAAGAAAGCATTGAAATGGCAACATCACAAAATTCCTTCTGCACCGAAATGATTTGATAACCCCGGGTTTTTTTTTGGTTTTTTTTTAGTTCTTTTTTTTTTACCTCAACCTGTTCCAGAGAGATGGTTCTCTCCCAAATGTACGCGGAGGCAGGTGCTAGTTCACAAAGTCCTTCCTTTCCACTCCCAGCCGGGAGTTCAACCAACCAACCAAAAATTGAAAGTAAAAAAATTGAGAAATAATATTTTACCTTTTTAAAGGAAATGGTTTCATTTTTCAGCTTTCTCGTTTGACTTCATGGATAATTTTTCCTGCACATTTATGAGTTTTACTGGTTTTATATTTAAAAATATACTTCCTTAAAGATTCAAGTCAGTCAAATTCCTTGTCTCCATATGGCAAAATGTTACACCCTCCCATTCGTTAGAAAGTTTCAAACCTTGTTTTTTTCTGGTTCCAAGCTTTTAGCAGCCTTGTATGTGTTGCATCCAAGTTTTTGTTCTTCACAAGTAAGCCATGGATACTCGTTGTATTTCTGAAGGTGCGTTCATGTGTCCAATACTTTGGATAATCATTACTGCAGTGGAGTTTTTGCTTACTGTTGCTGCCACGTGCTAAATTCTCTCTCCACGTGGCCTTTTCAACTTGATGCACTTGCACATTTTCCACTGCTCCTTCCTCAACGTTCTGCAGTGTATCGGAGTCATTTTCTTACAGTTTTGAAGCCAAATGTATCAATCTCATCTTGTTTTGTACTAGATGGATTACGAATACAAATGCCGTTTAGAATCAGAAGTAAGAGTTAATGGTTAAGTTGGAGTAATACACGGTTTTCTACTAATAATCAACAAAACGCAAAATATTTTAAAGAAAATGGTGAAGGACAAAACAGGAAATGATAGTGCAATAAATGTCTTTTTCTACCCACTTCTCAATAATCCCAGACAACAGGCGCCGAAACTCGCCACGCATTTCCAAGAAAAATTGACTGAATCTGTTTTAAACAAAACAAAAATGAAAGTATAAAAAGTAACAAATAGCCAGAGAAAACAGAAGTAATGAAAATGAAAGGTTATTACTATTTTTTTTTATATATATTTTTTTATTTTTTATTTTTTTTTATCTAGTTTTTAGATGGATAGAATGTTTTTTTAAATTGGGGGATTGGATTTCGGTAGTTTTAGAAGTGGGGAGATGAATTTCAGTGTTTTTAGAAGTGGGGAGACGCATGGGTATTTTCTGGACAAGTGGGGGGACGCGTCACCCCGCGTCTACCCACATGTTGCCACTCATTTAACATTTCGCACTTCCGCTTTGTATTATATTTATGTTTAGTGAATCTGGCAACAGAACAGAATACTTTGGATTTGCTTTGGTTTTTGTCGTTTGCTTACGTTTATTCTAAAAGCTAACTAATATACGATTATTTTACGTTTAAATTACTCAAGATGTACGAAATATGTCCTGTGTGTGTAGTTACGTGTGTGAGCGTCGTCTTCAATAAACTATGTACCAGTGACTACGAACTATTATTTGAGTAATAACAAGTGGCGTCCGTGATTTTGAACTTTACTTCTGATTTCAATATGCTAACGGATATGTTTGACAGTGAAACCAAAGAAGATACGGCTGTTGAGATGAAATACGACAAAATTGAGAAGTTACGGAAAGAAAGAACGAATTTACGAAGATTATTTACCACGACTTGTAATCAGTTTGAGAAAAAACAACAAGAAAAAGTTGAAGGTAAGGAACTTGATTTAATATTCAATAAGATAGTAGATAAAGCCGAGCGTTTATTCAAGGCTGATGCTCAATTATTAGAACTTGTTGATCAAAGCGATAAAGAATATGATGAAATGGAAACGTATAGAGATCGCTTTATTGAACTTAAAACAGAATATGAGCATTATTTACAACAAAGTAGCAGTGATGCTGCGCCAACTGATACAGCTACGATTGGGAAATTGAAGCTTCCAAAAATTGAATTAAAAGAATATGACCTAATGCCAAGAACTTGGGTTGCCTTTTGGGCGCAATACAGTCGTATTCATGAAGATGCTAGTATACGAGAAGAGGATAAATTTCAGTATCTTCTGTCATCTTTGAAGCCAATTTCGAAAGCACGCAGTATAGTTGAAAGTTATCCACCTTCTAAGAAAAATTATGTTAAGGTTATCGAACATCTCGAGTCCAGGTTTGGCAGACGTGATTTATTAATTGACGTGTTTATTCGAGATCTTTTAACTTTGGTAAACAACCGAGCCAATATTAAGCTTTCTGATTTATACGACAAGCTCGGTTCATCTTTGAGAGCTCTAGAAACATTAAGCGTCACTACGCAAAACTATGCTGCCATGCTATATCCGGTTGTAGAGTCGTGTCTTCCGACTGATGTATTAAAAGCTTGGGATAGATATTCAATAAATAGTGAGGTGGATGATGAAGAAACCGTTCAACTTACGAAAGAGAAACTGTTGGAAAGGTTGATGTCTTTTCTTCGTCGCGAAGTAGAAGGTGAAGAGCATCGGGCTTTAGCCGAAAAAGCTTTTGGCCAGCCTACAAAAAATAAAAGGGAATCTTCTAGCAAAGACGAGCCAACAGTAATGACTTTAACATCTTCTTCTGAAAAGTCTAGTAAGATTGAGTGCATTTTTTGCCAGAAACGTCATGCCAGTCAAGACTGTCATAAAGCTGCGTCAATGAATACAGAAGAAAGAAAGTCAATTGTTATACGTAGACGCTGCTGCTTGGTATGCTTGAAGACTGGACACTTGGCAAAAAACTGTCGAAGTGGTATTCATTGCCTTGTGTGTGGAAAGCGACACTACGTAATCTTGTGCCCAGAACTGCCTAAAGAAAATAAAGATAAATTCCCCACTGAATCGAAGATTGAAATGAATACGTCCACCTTATTTACGGAGCTTATGCCTCAGAAGATAATATATTTGAAAACACTATTGCTACGTTTAAGAAATGAAAATCAAGAACTTTACGTCAGAGCTTTACTTGATGATGGATCACAGCGATCATACGTGACCAAAAATGTAGTTAAAGAGTTACGGTTGAACCCTTCAGGAACAGAGTTATTGTCTCAAGGACTATTTGGGGCTAAGCAAACTTCTGAAGTAATACATGGTCGCTATGACATCAATGTTGAGAGTATCGATAGAAGATTTTCATATAACTTGTCAGTTTTGGACCAGTCCAAGATATGTTCGTCTTTGCCTCGCATACGGGACCCAGATTTGATACGAGAATTAAAATGTCGAGGTATTGAACTAACAGATGTCGGTCCAAAGACTCCTCCTATTGAGATGCTCATCGGTGCTGACTTTCTTGGTGGAATATTAACAGGAAAAATCGAAGTTTTGCCATCTGGAATAATAGCTATAGAAACGAAGCTCGGATGGAGTGTTTTAGGTCCAGGAAAGAGGAGAAGTATAAATATGGTATCGTTAAGTATGTATCACTCGGAGATACACAAAATATGGGACTTAGAGTCGTTGGGCATCACAGATCCCACTGAAAGAAAAACCACTAAGGAGCTAGACGAAGAAACTGTTGCATTTTTCCAGGAGACAATTCAGAAAACTGGTGACAGGTATGAGGTAGCACTTCCATGGCTAGCAGGACATCCTCCCCTGTATGATGGATACGATCAGGCTGAAGCAAGACTTCGTACGGTTACTAAACGTCTTTTGAAGGACAATAACTACGAACTGTATGATAGTGTCTTACAACAATGGAAGAATGATAACATCATAGAGGAGGTGACGGAAATTGAAATGTCAAGTTCCAAAGCTTGTCATTACTTGCCCCATCATCCAGTTGTCAAATTGTCAAGCTCTACAACAAAAATAAGGCCGGTCTTTGATGCTTCATACAAACGTGCAGGATATGCCTCCTTAAATGACTGCCTCAGTACAGGACCTAGCTTGTTGCATCGAATCCCTCATCTGATAAGTAAATTTCGTTGTGGTGCCATCGGAGTGATTGCAGACATCAAGCAAGCATTTCTTCAGCTCTCTTTAGTTCCCGAAGATCGAGACTACCTAAGATTCCTTTGGTGGGAAGACAAGAAACACACTAAGCTGAAATTCTACAGACATTGCCGTGTTGTCTTTGGTGTTTCATCTAGCCCCTTTCTATTGAATTCCACGATTAACTTTCATCTTGAATTACAAGAATTCCAAACAGAAATCCTGCAAAGCACAATCAATCGTATGAAAGAAGGATTTTATGTCGACAACTTAGTCACGAGTGTAGATACCTACGAAGAATTGGAGCAATTGCAATCGCAAGCTATCCAAGTAATGCAAAAGGCTTCCTTTGAATTAAGATGTTGGGCTTATAATGGAATTCAAGATGGAGAAAACCAGAATGTACTAGGACTAAAATGGGATACCCATACAGATGAACTTTATTGTGCTGGCTGTAAAACAACTTCATCAGCAGACAAAGTTCTTTCGAAAAGGCAGCTTCTATCTATTGTCAACAGTATATACGACCCAATTGGATTTACATCACCTGCAACATTACTACCAAAATTGTTGCTCCAAGAAGCTTGGCGAAACAAGATAGGCTGGGACGAAGAATTGCCTCCGAATATTCAGCATCGATATCAACATTGGGTGAAGCATATTGATCTCATAGAACAGTGCAGAATTCCTCGTCGATTGATACAAGGAACTCTTGAGAACACAAGCCTGCACGTCTTTACCGATGCTTCCGCAGATGCATATGCTTGCTGTGTATACTTACGTTCTGAAGAAGAAGCAGGCACCTCTGTCCAGTTAATATCTTCCAAAGCCAGAGTAGCCCCGATGAAAAGACCAACGATTCCACGTTTAGAGTTGCTTGGAGCTGCAATGGGTGCAAGATTAGCATGTACCGTTCTTGAAGCAATACAACAGCCTCTAAGAATTTTCTTTTGGGTCGATTCAATGGTTGTCCTAAGCTGGATAATGAAGGGAGAACCGTGGAACAGTTTCGTTGGCAACCGGGTTAAAGAAATACGTAAACTTACAGCTGTCGACAGTTGGAGATTTGTACCAGGAACTATGAATCCGGCCGACCTGCCTTCTCGTTCTTGCAGTTGGAAGGAGTTGATAGATAGTCGATGGTGGGAGGGCCCACCTTGGCTTAAAGAAGCAGAGAATACCTGGCCAAATACTGAGATTACGATGCCTGAAGAAGCTTTAGTTGAAAGAAAGAAAAGTGTTATTTGCAGTACGAATATCAACTTACAAGAAAACTTCAGCAAAGAGCTTCTGTACTTCTCTAAATACAGTAAAGTTATACGAATGGTAGCTTGGATGTTACGATTTGTCAATAATGTTAAGAATAAGTCCAAACGAGTTGCATCCGAGTTAACAAGTGAAGAAATACAGAAAGCAAAACTTGCCATCATAAAACTGGTGCAAAGAGAGTCTCCTGAATTGAAGGAAAAATACTCGAAGTCAATACGATTTTCTGAAGAATCTGGAGTCTTGAAAGTTGAAACTAAGTTGGTTTTGGGTGAAGATCCAGAAGATTTCCAGAGACCAACAGTACTACCCGATCATCCTATAGTGAGACTGTACGTAGAACATGTCCATAAAGCTATGATGCATAGTGGTGTTCAAACAACTCTGAACCATATTCGAGAGCTTTACTGGATTCCTCGCGGTCGGAGGGTAGTTCGAGAGGTTATAAGCAAGTGTGTAGTCTGCAAGCGACACTCGAGTAAACCAGTACAGCCAAATACAGCACCTCTACCCATAGATAGAACGAAACGCATTGCTGCATTCCAAGTCACTGGTGTAGATTTGGCTGGACCTTTGCACTTGCGTCAAGGTATCAAGGCATGGATTGTTTTATTCACATGTGCCGTGTATAGAGCCATTCACCTGGAGCTCGTTACATCATTGTCATCTGAAGCATTCATGCAGGCAATGAGAAGATTCTTTGCAAGAAGAGGGAGATGCTCTGTAATGTATTCAGACAACGGGACAAATTTTACTGGAACAGCACGAGCCCTTCAATCATTGAACTGGAAAGAAATACAATCTGAATGTGCCTTGGAAAACATCAAATGGCGTTTTAGCCCACCCACCGCGTCATGGTATGGTGGTTGGTGGGAGAGGATGGTGCGTAGCATCAAACAAATTTTACGAAAATACTTAGGAAAGGCTTGCGTGACATACGAAGAGATGATCACGTTATTGTGCGAAGCTGAAAGTGTCATCAATGGGAGACCACTCACCTACCTTTCAGACGATCCAAATGAAATGACATCAATAACTCCAGCTCATTTCATACAAGACATTAGAGGATCAGAAACACATGACTTGGACATTGTCGACTCCAAGCATTTATTGAAAAGAGTGCCGTATGTACACAGTTTGCGAGAGAATTTACGAAAACGATTCCAGAAGGAATATTTAGGTGAACTTGTGCGCAACCCAAAATCTAGATCAAAGCAGAAGGAAATTTCTGTGGGAGAAATTGTTCTCATTGGATGTGAGGACACTAAGAGACTGAACTGGCCATTAGGTTGTGTTGTCGAACTGTATCCTGGCAAGGATGGTATCCAGAGAGTTGCCAAACTGCGAGTTGCAAATGGCTACCTTGTTAGACCTTTGCAGAGACTGTATCCTCTCGAGATGTCCATCTGTGACTTGCCCTCTGACATAGCAGCAAATGAGAAAGATGGAGAAACTAACGTCGATTCTGGATATTTGGAGTCTTCAGCAGCTCCTATTCCTAAACATCCCATTCCTAAGACTAAGACTCTCATTCCTAAGACAGAGGTTTCTCAGCCAGTGAAACAAACTCGCAGTGGTCGAAGAATAGTTCCACGCCAACGTTTGGATTTGTAGACTGTAAATATTTCTTAGTTAGGGCTAATGACTCTAAAATTTGTGTTTACCATTATTTGCATTATTCATTATTGTTACTGAACATTGTCGTGGAGCTATTTGTCTTAACTCATAATCATGTTCATTATATTGTCATATATAATTGTTTACATTGTAGTACATTGGTAGTTATCATAATATGTGTAGCAGTTTGCCATATATTTGATTTGTAGTTGTCATAGATTATGTAGTGGTTAACTATTTGTTTGCCATATTTTTTTTATTTGTAGTTTTGTATTGCATTAAGATTTATTTGCAATACAAAAGGTGGGAGTATGTTGCCACTCATTTAACATTTCGCACTTCCGCTTTGTATTATATTTATGTTTAGTGAATCTGGCAACAGAACAGAATACTTTGGATTTGCTTTGGTTTTTGTCGTTTGCTTACGTTTATTCTAAAAGCTAACTAATATACGATTATTTTACGTTTAAATTACTCAAGATGTACGAAATATGTCCTGTGTGTGTAGTTACGTGTGTGAGCGTCGTCTTCAATAAACTATGTACCAGTGACTACGAACTATTATTTGAGTAATAACACCACACTTCTAGCACTGGATGAAATATAAAATCAATTTTAGAATGCTGCTTGTTGTTCCTTTTTGACTATGAGCCATTTTAAATAATAAATAGATTATAATGAATTGAGAAAACAAATGTTATACTCAATTGATTTTTTACATGTTTCCAGAATACAAAAATTTAAAAAAAAGTGTCGGAAAAAAATTTAACTAATGAAATTATCAGAAAATGTGGGGCACGAACACATTTGTTAAATTTTTTTCTTTAATTTTATGAATTTGTATTGTTATAAAAATATGAAGTCATAAAAACTATTCAATATTTTTTTTTTAAAGTATTAGGTTTGATTCAGAATTAAATAAAGATTCGATAACAAAAAATATAGGAATTAATATTCGAATTCAATTCCAGGCTACAGGACTTTTTCTTTAAACTGTACAAAAACTTTTGCGTGTCACTGTATATCATGAGTTACTATAAATGATAGAATTCCAAAATAATTAAATCTCTATGTAAAAATAAAAGTAATAGATATTAAATACTCAGATAAAAATGATTTTCACAAACGTATTGGGTACTTTTTTGCAGAAACATCGTCCCGTTTAATCGTTACGTTTTAACACCACTTTTTGCGGATGTCTGTGTGTTTAAGAACACTGATAAATAATTTAGAATTGTTGGTGATTGAAGCATTTCTATAATTCGGGACGAGGCAATGTTTGTACTCTGAATTTGAGGACCTAATTTTAAATAGATTAAAAGAATACAAGAATAAGAAAAAAGCTAAACGTGCTATAACAATGCGAATAAATTCACGGTAGTTTCCAAGATCGCGAGAAACCAAAATAGGATTGTGACGTCACAGCTAAGCTAGTCTCGTTTTTGCTGCGCTTTTAAAGTGGGAAATTGAAACTCGTATAGCTTGAGAAATATTGAACTGATTTCAAAAAAATTTCTAGTTTTGGTTGTCTTTCGTCAACTAAACTAAAAGTCATAAACTAAAAAATTTTTTAAAAAATGCTCAACTTGTCCATTATTCTTAAAAGCAAAACTTAAAACCATTCCATTTTAAATAAGTGAGTCATTAATCTCATCTAAAATGCGGTTTATACAAAAATACCACAAATGTAAACAACACACGATTATTACGCAGATTATCGCAAATCATTGTTGTAATTATTAAACAAATTTTTTAAGTAATTTTTTCTAATTTTGGAACGTTTTGTCAAATATATATTTCAATCTCTTTCAAATGACACCCTAATCATATAAAAATGGTTGTGTAGCTTAGGAGAAGTGGAGGAGTAGTTTAGTAGGAGTGACACTATGGCTAAACGTCCAATAATCCTCAAACTCTTTAAAATTGCCTTTCCAGCCAGGAGGGATTGGGAATATGTATTGGACGGATTTGATTTTGCTATATACACTGATGGCTCTAAAATCGATAACTTCTCTGGAGTCGGGGTATACAGTACTAAACCAGACTTCAATATCTCTACACACCTACGAGAATTCTGTACTGTTTTCAAGGCTGAAATTATGGCAATTCTAGTCTACACCCAGGGACTTATTACCTCTAGAACAAGACGCAAACGCATTTCTACTTGTTCAGATAGTCAAGCGGCGCTGAAAGCACTTAAAAATGGGTTTATATAATATACTCCAAACTTGTGCTTGACTGTAAACTTGCTCTGAATGAGATAAGCAGGAACAACAAAGTTACGCTATTCGGGGTTCCTGGACATTATGGGATTCTTGGCAATGAACATGCTGATGAACTGGCCAGGCTTGGATCCTCCAATCCAACAAGCTTTTCGGGCCACCACCATTTGTCCAAATACCAAGATCAAAGGTTAAAGGATCAATTAGGTCAAATCTTGATAAAGAAACTGATCTAGGTCTCAGGGTGTGAGACAATCCGATACTTTTTAAAAACAACCTCAAATCAAACACAAAGATTTATTCTGGGACTGGTCAGAAAGCCCTGTAGAATCATGATTGGTTTGTTAACCAGTCACTGCCTTAGGAATCATCTTAAAACAAGGAACTTTATTGAGGATAACCTATGCAGAGGCTGTGAAAACTCGGTTGAAACAGGAGAGCATGTTTTTGGAAAATGCCAATCATTCATCATCTTTAGATTTTAAAACCTATGGTGTTATTGACATCAAGTCTGATGATGCCCTATTTAGCATGCCATGGGCAGTTTTTTTCTTAGTATGGTATTAGATAGGTACAATGGACCATCAGGCCTAAGTAAGCATGGCTTTGCCACTCTCTTCTCTAATCTAATCTAATCTTAGGAGGAGTGACACCACTAAAAATGCCTTGCGTATAAATATATATATAGATTTTTAGCAGACAAAAGTTTAGCAGAATTAAATTTCAAAAAATTGAACACAATTTTATTGGTTAATATACTATAAACATACACTTTCAATATCCAGTGAATAGGATTTTTCGAGAAGTTTGGTTGAGTAGTTTAGGAGGAGTGACTATCACTAAAAAACGCCTTGCGTATTTATATGTATATATAGATTTTTAGTAGATGAAAAATTTAGCAAATTTAAATTTCAGAAAATCAATCAGAATTTTATTGATTAACATACTAAAGACACACAAACACTTTCAATACCCTGCGATTAGAGTTTTTCAAGAAGTTCATATTTGAAGATCAAGAGTCACTTTTGGAACACTATCCCAGATAGCATTTTATCCTTTTAAAACCCTTGTCTAAACCTCTCAAGCGAAAAGGGAGTAAGGTTCAGATGACAAGGGAGTAACCATCATAAAACCTTGAAGAAAGGGTCCTAGTCTCCAGACGTCAAGCTTTTGGTAACCATTTCATGACCCCCTTTGCCACAAGGCTTTCGCCGTAAAGGGTATGTAAACCTTTTCGGGATGAGCTTGTCACAAGGTTTTCGCCGTAAAGGGTGTGTAAACCTTTTCGTGATAAGCCTGCCACACGGTTTTTGCCGTAAGGGTTGTATAAGCCTTTTCATAATAGGCTTGCCAAAAGGTTTTCACTGTAAAGGGTGTGTAAACCTTTTCACTCTGAGGTTCCCACCCTGTAGATATAGGAAAGGTTGCAAAAACTTTCCTTTATAAAGTATCATTTATCTTTTGTGTTCAAAAAGAAACACTTAATTGGGAGAGTTCCAATATTGTCGGAAAATGCTTTAAATTTAGTGGCTAATGAAAAATTAATATTTATTCTATAGGAATTTAATTACAATTTGCCTTTAATGGTATCAATCATAACCCAATTTATTGATAAATTTTAATTTATTTGCTAGGTAGAACTTACTAGAATAATAAACATAATTTACTTTTTTTTGTAAAGAATTTAAAAAAAAAATAAAGATTCAAAATTCAATAAAAAATTATGTATATATTATTAAAAAAATGCATTGAGATCTTAGTAGGTTGCGTTAGACAATTTAAATTGCATTAAAATTTGTTTTAAAGGGTTAATCCAAGCTACTTATAGTTTTATTATTAGAAACATATACAACTAAAAATGCATTTTTACTGATAATTCTTTTTTAGATAATTATTTTGAAGTAAACAAACACAAATGAGTTGCTTTTTCATTTTATACAAAGAATATAATTTAAACATGATTTTAAATATATACTACAAATATTTCTTCATTTATTTGCTGCATCTGACAAGAAGTTTCTGGAATATTCTTGAGGAAAACTAAAGGGAATCCCATTCATTTCTATCTGAAAAAAATAAACAAATTTAAAATCTTTAATAATAAAACAAGCTGTGTGTCTGTCTGTTTGTGGATCTGTTATAGAAACCTACTTAAAATTGGAGTAGAGCTCTGAAATTTTCAACACAAGAAGTTTTGACCTTCTAATTTATGAATGTCAAACAGAATGTAAAATTTTAATTAGTTCTTTTTTAATTAATATTTTAACTAACTTTTATTTTACAAAGTGACTTCAAATAGAGATGCAGCTCTGAAATTTTCAACATAAGTAATTTTGGACTTCTTATTGAACTATTGAAAAAAAGAATTTTAAATTTGTTGTTAGTTTTTTCTTTAATTAATTAATAAATATTTTACAAAACGGTTTCTAATAGAGCTACAGCTCTGAAATTTTCAACATAAGTAGATTTAGCCTTCTAATTGGACTTTTAAAAAACGGAATTTTAAATTTTTATTTAGTTCTTTTTATTTAATTAATTAATAACTATTCTACAAAATGATATCCAATATTGCTACAGCTCTGAAATTTTCAACATAAGTAGTTTTGTCTTTTATTTGGCCTTTTTTTGAAAAACAGAGTTTCAAATTTTTATTTAGTTCCTTTTTAATTTTTTTTTTTTTTTTTTTTTTTTTTTTTTTTTTAATTTATTAATATATATTTAACAAAACGATATCTAATAGAGCTGCAGCTCTGAAATTTTCAACATAAGTAGTTGTGCCCTCCTAATTGGACGTTTGAAAAACATAATTTTACATTTTTATTTAGTTCTTTTTTAATTAATTAAAAAATATTTTACAAAACGATTTCTATTTGGGCTACAGTTCTGAAATTTTCAATACAAGTAGTTTTGGCATTCTAATTGGACTATTGACAAACAGAATGTTAAAATTTTAATTTGATTTTCGATTGATTCTTTGAATTATTATTTTTTTTTAACAAAAAGCGACTTCTAATAGGCCTAGAGCTTTGAAAGTTTCAACATAAATAGTTTTGGCTTTCTAATTTTGCTTTCCACAAATACGTGTTAAAATAATCTTAACCCCCTGAAACCTACAGCGCACGAGAACTATTTGTTCTGCAGAGGATTCTCGGGCGGTTTCGGGCGTTTTGGGATCTTCGAGGTTTGGGGGGTCTGGTCAGCTTCCTCACCTCCTGTGGTGTTGATTTATAGGGGGCAGTTCACTCCTGTCAACTCCGAGAAGCAGAGTCTTGTGGCGATTTTTTTTTTTTTCTTTCTTTTGCATGGGACATTTAGTAGAAACTCTTTCCGCGCGGGAACTTTTACTAGAGAATTGCCAAGTTTTACAAAATAATTTGCGTTTTGGTTCGCAAAACTTTAAATACATATGAAATAAACCATGCTATTGATATTGTTAAATAAAATTATAATATTTAGCTAAACTTCTTGAAGAAATTAATTATTTCGTCAAGACAGATCCCTCTATAAATTGTTTTAGTCGCATACAGCTGCGAACTCAAATATTTGTGAATTTTTGACTCATTTTCAAATGACGTTATTCTTTTTTTTTTCGCGAGACATAATTATATAACCCATGAAAACAAAGTTTTAAATATTAATCCTTTATATACATCGCCAATTTTTATATTCATTAACACAGCGCCGATTCTGTTAACAGCGTGTGCTTGGTGCTTGTATCTAATTTTAAATATCAAACACATTTATATCAGCAAAATGTGTTGCAAACTACGTTTCAAAATGTATTTATTAGAAATGAACGTGCATTTATGCATTCACATCCAAACATCTTTTTTTATTTTTTTATTTTGATTAAAACAATTTTATTATTTATTTATTTAAAAAAAATTTGGCAATATCAAAGAGTTTCAACAATGATCGGCTTACTGCTATTTTAGCGCGATTGGATGAAGGCAAGTTAGTTTATTAGTATTCCGTATAAGCAACTTTTTAGTGACAATAACAGCCCCAAAATGTGAAAGAATGTATTGCCATCGACATCGAATCTATCTACCAACTTTCAGCCCGCTTGGATGACGGCAAGGTGGGTTAATTAAGCATCCGCAGACTTGCACTCTATCGACACTCACACAAAATCGAAGTTAATTTAAAGAATTCAAAATACATCCTTTATTGAAACTTTAATGCCTCTAATACGTACGTTATTGAAATATTCGATTTTTCTTAGATGCTATTTTATAATTTTAGGTGAAATGAAAGTACTCCCCTCGCTCGATAAAAGTTTAACACTCCCTGTTTCACCACGATTAATAATTTGGTATTGAAGATCTGAACAAATAAAGGATTCTACTTACGTAGGATTGCTTAGCCATATGAAGTCCGTGGCGTATACAGGGAGGAGGCTGATAGGGCTACAGCTCCCTGAAAATTGAGAAAAACTATATTTCCAAGTGTAATGTAACAATTTTTGTAAATAGTTAATACTTAATATCCTCATTTAACTAACTTTTCGAGTCAGTCCTTTTTTCAAAATAACTATAACAACGAGAAATGAACACAAAAATACAAGCACATCTATTTCATTTCAAACTCTTCCGATTTTACATTTCTTTCTCATTTCCATATGCTGGGGTCATGACGTCCTTCAGATGGTCAGAGCAGAGAAAACTTACTGGTTCCCTGAAAGAGCATGCGTAGACACAAAGACTTCTCCTTCCTGATACCAATAATACAAATCTGCCATAGAAAATCTGGTAAAATTTTATAAAAGAGGTTTTCTTGGTTTTCAAAACATCATCGAAGCAGATTAGGAAATATGGAAAACAAAATACAGGGTTACTAGAAAAGAATCATTCATTTTCAAAACCCGACTTATTCAAAAGTATTATACTTACACATATGATTGGTACAAGAAAACAACCGCAAAATATTTAAGTTTTATGCTCCAGGTGGTGCTCAAGTTTACCCGATTTATTCAAAAGTATAATACTTTTGAATAAATCTTGTTTTGAAAATGAATGATTCTTTTGTAGTAACCCTGTAGAAAGGTTTTCTTGATGCTTTCGCAGAATGTTCTGTAGACATATTTCCGAATATACGTCACTTAATAAAAAAAAAAAATGTATTTTACCAGTTTCAATTGAAACTTCTGAGCTTTCAACTTTGTGACCATTAACATCATATTAAGAAATTCTATGAGCAAAACAAGGTTGAACAGACTGGCACTTTTTGTCAATTCACAACAACATAAAAATTTGGTTTCGGTAGCCAATGAAATTGCCTTGTTTAGGGGATTTAGAATACACCAATAAACAGTGTTTACATTATATCATAACAATATTTAACATTTAATAAATTTCACTGTATACACCAGCGTTGATTTTTTAACATGTTACTTCTTGCGTTGTTTGTATTATGTGTTTACATTGATTTTATTTATAACATTCATGCTTACGTTTTTTTAATAACACATGCTTAAGTTGTGTTTTAGAAACGACACTAATGTTTATTAAATGTTCTTTTCGTTATAATGTAGAATTGTAAGATTATTTGTTTTTCAATACCTTAACAGAATAGTTGTGAAACACTGCAGTTTTAAATTTCCTTTCATTATGTTAAAAAGTGAGTAATTTTAATTTATAACTAGTTTTATTATTTTTTAATATTAGCTGCCCAACCCTCTTTCCTATTATGATCAAATGTTCAGTTTTTTAAGGCGTTACATGAATATGGCAAGAGCAGACAAAAGTCTTTTTTTTTCTTTCAGAAAACCAAAGAAAAAAACTAAATAGTGAGTAACTATAATACTACTAAAAAAGTGTAGTAGAAGTACTGATCCTCCAATTCTAAAATGTGACTGCAAAAAATTAATAATCAAATGAAATAATAAAATAAAATTTTAAAGATTGAGACTGCTCTACAAGAAAATAGCCTATAAACACACTAAAAAAAATGGTGACTAAATAAAAATAAACATTAGAAAAATTATAATTTCACTCCATAATACTAAAAAAACATGAAAAAGTAATAAAATAAACAACAGAAAATAATGAAGTAGTTCTTGAAGAGCTGGTCAACAAGGTTACCAGGAAAGCGACTAGCAGAAGAATTCATTGTTTTTAACACTACGCACATTTGATTAAAAATTACAAAAGTAAAAAAAAAAAAGCTTACCTCAAACTTCAGGAGATAGCTTTGAGTTGGGTTTCAGCATTTTGCAGTCAGATCTTTTGAGTTGTGGAACGCAAATTTTCCGAGAAATATTGGAAAATGTATTTTAAACAGAGTTTGAAAGGGACATTGGACATAGGACATTTGGCGATTAGAAAATTCGCCAAAATTAAAAACACAGTAACTAAAATAAAATTTAAATAAAAAACAAAGAAGGGCTTGTCAAGAAGAACCCGCGATATCTTGTTTTACTAAAAAATTTTAAAATTTATTGGATCCATACAACAAAACAAAAAGACAAAAGGTACCGATTTTTTTTTTTTAACTTCAGATGGAGAAAAGCACCTCCTCTATTTCTAACCCCCGCCCCGCAAACCAAGAAGCAGTTGGGCTCGGTGTATCTGTCAATACCATACAACAGCGTTATAGCCTTGGGAAATTGGTTAATTGGCCACACATGCTGCATGTCTGCTCTTTGACAAAAGACCAGACATGCCTTGGGGATGCACCGGAGTGTCCTTAAAGTGGGCTTGCAATATACGATTGATAAGAATGTATGAGTTCAGAGTAACATTTAATTTTAGTATGTGTGTCAAGATTTAGAATTTATACATTTAAAATTGAATTTTTTTAAAACTAATTTCAAAAGCTAGCTATCGATACCAATAAAAGTAATTTGTTTAAAGATTTATTTATTTAAAGTTTAAATAATTATTTTTAATACCAAGTTTACATTCTCAAAGGCATTTGTTATTTGGGTAAATGGTATTTATATTATTCATTGATTTAAAAAGGAAATGGCCGACCAAACGGTATAGTGTTTAGAGTGCAAGCTTATAGAGCGCGAGGCTGCTTGTTTGAGTCCCGTGTTAGGCATGGGTGTTGGTAAATGTATGTTGGCTTGTCTAATGACGAATGTTTCGGCGCATTATAGCCCTTGTGTTGCTGACGGCGACAGATAATCTGAAAACAACCAAGCAATAAGGAAATGATAAATTCATTACTTATGTAAGAACGTATCACCAGAAATTAATGAATATCTAAAATGATTATTAATTCATTGTGTTTGTAATTTATGTAGAAATTTTTTAATATTTGAGAACTACCTCTGGTTCAATTTGCAGGCAACGTTTTGTAAAATGTTAGGCCCTTATGATATTATTTTACCCTTTTGATTATTTTACCCTTAAGTAATACTATTGAGGGGGGGGGGGGGGAGAAAGAAAGAAAAAAAAATCTTTTTTTTTTTTATACTGCTTTTTTTAAAAATGTCCGTAAAATTGTTAAAATGGTAAATACGTAATTGTTTTGAAATCCAATACATTGATTTGTTTGAAAATTTTGCCTTGAAATAAAAATTATCTAATAATCATTAGTTATTTAATAAGTTTTTCTAAAATATCAGAAAATTCTGTAAAATTGTAGTACTCGATTAATCGACAGCAAACTTTTATAATTGAAATTTCATTTTAAAATTTAAAACTTAAAAAAAAAAAAAAAAAATCTTTATATTGTTTTTGTCCTATCCTTTCTAGTTTGTCTAGAAAATATGATATTTTAGTATGCTGATTTATAAGTTTATATGTATTTCTTGGCCTATTATGTTGAATATGCAATAACCTCGAATACCATGAAATGAATTTAATTGAGACCTTAAACTGTTTAAATAAAGGTCACATAATCTAAAATGCTGTTTTCGAAAGTTTCCAAAATGTCTGTTCGTTGCTTTTCTTTCTTACAAAAACTACCAGTTGGAAATATTTTCTAGCGTATGGGAGTTTGCCTCTTCATTTTTCTACCTAAATAAGCCAATAAAATAGCTTTCGAAAAATGTAACCTCTTACTAGGAATAAATAAATGGAAGCCGATATGCATTTCACAAGATGTTTTAACAAACTATTTTCTTAAAAATCAGTACACATAAGGACATTTTAACTTTTATTGAAACGAAAAAATTAAAACAATAATTTATTTTAATTCTTGTATTTTAATGTTTAGAAATGAATATTATTGAGATAATTTTTTTAGAGGCTGTATTACAGTATTTTATAAAGCCAAAACATATCATGAGAGCACCCAATTAACGCTGGTGTACTATTTCTATTACCAAAACCTTTTTTACATTTACCAGGGTTCGGCAGACGTTTCTGTGCAAAGAGCCAAACATTCAATAATCATCAGAATCGCAGTACATTTAAAGCGCGGAAATACGAGTTTTTAACAACGAACACATTTTTATAGTATAAAAATCATGGCAGATGAGACCAGGCCTGTAGCCAGAGTGGGGCAAGACCTGGAAAAATCTTCGCCTGTCCTGGAAAATTTTATCCCAATCATTTGTAAACCTTTATATCTATGATTGAATAGAAACGAACATTTTGCTGCTGTTGATACCTTCGGTTGTAGCACAGCAACTTGCGAATCTACCTTTTCCACTTTGACGGCCATAAATTGTCCCTAAAGAATGTCAATGGGCCACGAAAGGATGGCAAATCTAGTGTTTTGGGCATTTGAAGTAGATATAAGAGTTTTGAAATTGTTTAATATGGTGTAAAGATAGGAAATTGCTATTATACTAACATTTATCATTTTATTTTAGATTTTTTTGTTACGCTGTGTATTTTAAAAAGTTTCAAAATGTTTAATATAAGACCAAGAATAGAAAAATGAATTTCTATTATTTTATATTATAATTAATAAAATATGCAAATAAATAGAAAAAGGGTTTTTATATTATAATAGTATCTGATAAATTTTTCAGAGTATTGAAAATGATAGGAGAAAATAAAGGAAAATACAATTCTATTAGTAATGTGTATATATATATATATATATATATATATATATATATATATATATATTAAAGATATAGTTTTTATATAAAAATGTAAATAACTTTTTATTGCTGAAAGAATTTCTTAAATGAAAAGTTTGTTAAAGAGTTATGTAGCTGTTCCACAAGACCAATGATAAAAAAATGTAATTTGTTTAACAATATATATTTTTAAATAGAAATGTAAGAACAGAACTTCGAAAAAACTTTTTATGTTAAAAAAACTTTTTATGTTAAAAAAAACTTTTTATGTAAAAGTAACTTTTACTAATTTTTATATTTGTAATTATTTTTAAAGTAGATATTCTTAAGTTGAAATGTGTGAAAAATTAAGAGATGGACAAGCATAGAATATTTTAAAGGAATAGAATTGTATTAAATATACTTTAAAAAATTTTTAATTGAAAGTTTTGTTTTTATCAAAAAAATTTCTGGTGTAGAATCTTTAAAAGAATTAATAAAAATAAAATTACATTAACAAGGTTTCTTTTTTAAATATTTTTTTGTATATGTACTTCACAAAGTGCTCTGATAAATACTCTTTTACGAATGGTAAAAATTGTATAAATTTGTAATAATTGTAAAAATTTCAATTGTAAAAATTAATTGAAAACCAATTAAATAATTTATATTTCTGCCCCTCCTGGGAAAATTTTTGCCCGTCCTACAAACTTTGGCTGGCTACGGGCCTGAATGAGACAAGTCAGCTGTCCAAATTTGGTGTTAATTAACGCATACGATTTAATTCATTCTTTTTTAAATTCTCGATTTTTCACATCAATTTTTTTCTTCGTTTTGGATGAAATCGAACTCGGGTTTTTCCAATCAAGTGTATAAAAAGCAAAGGTCATTTTAGCAACACGCGCATGTGTAAAATTTTACAGCAAAATTTGCCGTCTACCTCAGTCGGAGACAAGAGAACAACGAACGTCAACAAAAGCTCGATGCAATTGGAATTGTGACGCATCATGGGCGCACTCATATAGCGCATTCTGATTGCTCTGTATTTTGACTGGGAAGGTACCAGGGGGCCGCTAACTTTAAGTTGGTATTTGAGAACAGTGCTATCAGTTCATCTTACTCCTCTAATTTATCTTTGTTTTTTCTCGTTTTCTCTATATTTCTGGTTTGAGAATACGCAGCAAGTTTAGTATTTGTTTACCCAAACAATGAAAAAATGTATAATCATTTATTGCTTCATCTTATTCTTAGGTTAAATGTCCTGAATGCATATGGCTATAATAACTGTGGAGATATTATCTTTTTAGTATCGACGCTAATATGTGTATATGGGCGAGGGAGGGTAATTGGGCCCGAGTTACATTTGCATAGGGGCCGAAAATCCTGTCGGCTGCCCTGTCTGTATTTAAGGGAATGTTGGTGAAACACGGCTAAATTTTATTTCATTATGTTAAACTTACAGCACATAAGGAACATTTCTGTACCTCAGAAGTAAACTATCATAAAATGCGGGATCCCATAAATGCAATTTAGTGTTTAACATTGCACTCCTGGTAGTTTATCTTAAGTACAGATTTATAAATTGTAGTATCGTAAAAACGTGTTACGAGGTAAAAATTACGCTCAGAGTGAATTATGAAATTAAGCTATTGTTTATAACAAAGCATGTACTATTTAAAAAATTCTACCCCAACGCAATTCAATAACTTTTCGCCACAAAAATAGCTGATTTTTTTTCGGCCCATAAAACTTTTCGAAGAAACAAAAAAGTTACTTGTCTATGAAAAAATTGTTAATGTTTTCTAGGCTGCGTTACTATGTGTCAACAACTAATTAAGCATATTTCTATAAGAATTTGATAAAACGTTCCAACGCTTCCGTTTTAATAATATTATTGCAGATTGATAAAAAATTAATTAATTATAATTATAAAACAACGTACGTACCGGTTCTTACAGCGGGAATTAAAGATGAAAGTATTTCATCTTCCGTGTCCGTCAAGCTCTTGGTCAAGCTCTTTAACCAACATTCGAATGCCAAACTCAAAACCGGTTGCAAGATAAGTCTAGTCACACACGTTTTACTGGGGAGATCTTATCTGATCTGCGGCAAGGGGAGGGGAAAGACTGCAGCCTTTGGAATTCGACCCTTTACCTACCCTTTCGAAAAGGGGGGGGGGGGTTGCTGATGCCCTGGAATTCGACCCTTTACATATCCTTTTCGAAAGGTGTTACTTTCCAAGCTTTTCACGGCTGCCCTTTTCGAACCCTTTTATTAGAGGGGAAAGACTGCAGCCTTTGGAATTCGACCCTTTACCTACCCTTTCGAAAAGGGGGGGTTGCTGATGCCCTGGAATTCGACCCTTTACAAATCCTTTTCGAAAGGTGTTACTTTCCAAGCTTTTCACGGCTGCCCTTTTCAAACCCTTTTATTAGAGGGTTACTCGGCAAGCTTAGAACTGCAAGTCTAATGACAAGCATATGACAAGGTTTTCGTAAGCTTGCATGCTATCTGGGATATATCACACATGATATAGCATTTATAATTTAGACATTACCCAATCCCACCATTAGACGACACAATAAGTGAATACTTATTTTGGCAATCTGAGAAAGCAGATCCCCTATGTAGGGAATCGAACCCGAGAAATCTCGCATGCTAGTAGACCATTCTCTGTATAAGTCGGCCCTATATGGTATAGATATACAATTAGTAAATTTAATTAGTAAACTGCATCCCTCAAACTGTTTAAAATATATTTTTATTCCATTTCGGGTCATTCTACGAAAAATAACAAATTTGATCAAATTTAAAAAAAAAAAAAAAAAAAAAAAAAAAAAAAAAAAAAATCTTTACAAATTTTGATACCTACTTAAATGGGAGATATAATTAAGAGTAGATAGATAAAAAAATAAGATTATTTTTATTTTTTATCAATATTACAAAAAATCATGTCCACGGTTATGACACGAGATGTAAAACCACGTTGAGAATCATTCAATGAAGTTAAATTAATAAAAAGTTATAAAATATAAATAAAATTACTTTTGCAACCGGTTAAATACTATACAACTTAAGAAGAGACAAAATATAATAATTTGAATGAATATTTTTGATTTTCGCAAGATTTTCCAAAGCAATATTTTGACTATGTTTGTTTCTGAAAAATAACCTAAATAGGAGAGAATATGACTGTATGGGGTGTCACCTGATACAGAACAAATTATGTTATTTTTTTCAATTTTTATATTACAAATAATTAGTTTTAAATTTCGAATCCTTAAAAGACAGATGCAAAAAAAGAAGATATTTTGAAAGAGAACGTCTTCTTTTTCACCTCTTATTTAAATTCAATAAAAATTAGTAACAACTAAGAAAGTTAGGTGAACTCCAGTCGCTTTAAAAAAAAAAAAAAAAAAAAAAAAAAAAAAATGGAGAAAGTATCTTATTTTGAAACATTTACATAAAATCATATTTATTCAAAAAAATAAATTTCCTAAATTCCAACTTCAAAGCATTTTAAATAAGTGCCTATAATTTGTTTTGTTTATTATTTTAAGATATTTTTGCAATATATTAGGCTGTTTATTATGTTCAGAAATATACATATCAACACAATTAATGTACGATTCTCTTTACCCATGGACAACTTAGTTCCACGGATGTGACGTTTCACTCTTTGGCAGTAAAATTTGAGTAATAATTGAAATATTTTATTGTAATTTGAAATTGCAATGAATTATATCCGTTATTCTAAGGTTGTTTATACCTAAAAAGTATTTTTGTTAGTATACTTTAGTAACAAATGCCAGTTACAAAAATTCGTGACTCCGTAGAATGACCCTTTTATGTACAGGGTGATTACAGAATGACGTCAAATTTGAATGGAATATTATCGAAGAAGATATGGCAGAAAGAAAAGAAAAAAATAGCTCAACATTTTAGCTATAGATGGCGCTGTAAGCATCATAACTTAAAAGGGTTCGACTACAAATGACAAATGAATCGTAAAACATCGGCTAAGTGTAAGTTAACGTTAAACCAAGTGTGCATGTCTGTACAAGTGTGATACTGTTAGTTACGTAAGCCCATCCACCACAGCAAGGTAGAATCACATGGGATGGAAAAAATTGTTTTTTAAATGTCCTGAGGCCAAAAATCGCATTAAAGCATCATTCAAATCGGTTTTAATTGTCCTGAACAGAACAATTAAAAAACGATTTTTCCCATCCCATATGATCCGACCTTGCCATGGTGGATGGGCTTACGTAACTAACAGTATCACACTCGTACAGTCATGCACACTGAACAGTACAGTTGGTTTAACGTGTAACTTACACCTTAGCCGTTGTTTTACGATTCATTATTCATTTGTAGTCGAACCCTTTTAAGTTATGATGCTTACAGTGCCATCTATTGCTAAAATTTTGAACTATTTTTTTTTCTGCAATACGTTTTCCCCCTTCTTCGATAATATTCCATTCAAATTTGACGTCATTCTGACCATTAGTTCTTTTTTTTAAAGCGTTTTGAAACTTTAATTGTAATCACCCTGTACATTTATGTTTTCATCTACGTAGCTTGTTTCTTAAACATACGATGAAACTTAAACTACTACATCATAAAATCTACTTCCGCAACAAAACCTTCATTAATTTAAACATTGTATTCCAAAACTTTATTGCGAGTTTCTTATCCAGAGTCCTGAAGAGGAGATAAAGTGTTTAGTGTTGTTTTAATTATTTTCTGGATTTTTATAGTAGTAATATAGTGTCTCATGGCATTCTTAAATAATACACAATTTTGCTAAAACTTTAAATTAAATCAAGTAATTTTCTTTCCCAATAAGTTCAAATGAAATATTTCTCTAAATCAGTAATATTTTATTACACTTAAATTAATTGAATAAAAAAGTTGTACAACAAAATTACCTAAATTTAGCGTTCGCATCTTGTACAATAACAATCATTAATACTTACAAAAGTTCTCTTAATACACAGTTGCAAAGAAATGTTTGTTCCATTGAATAATTCAATATTCCTCAAATTTAATACGACTTAATAATGTAAAATTTTGCTTCAACTTACCAATAAAAGATGACAAAATTTTAAAAGAAAATTGCATCCTGTATCCATGTTCATTACAGAAGATTGTCAGGTCTTCTAACAGTCTGTCTAACACAGAGTTGTTTGAAGTTCCAATAAACATTCTGTTCTGTGAATGTTCAAGTCTTGATCGATATCGTCTGATATGAATTTTTCTCTCCATTTAAAAATGTCAATTATGATCGTATATGACAGTAGGCATAATCGAGCTTAGTGATCTCTCAATGCTGATAACAATAGAATAATGCGGTTACCACTTTACTTTTATAAATTTTCTTGTTCCAAATTGGATTAATAACTTTTCCCACCAGTTAATACGAATTTTGAAAATATTTGATTCCAAACGATTTGTTTGCCATACGAAAAATAAATTTTTGTTATATAAGAGGAAAATAGTAGATATGAATTTATTTAATTGTGACAGAATTTTATTACTTGACTAATAATTAACATTTGTGGTTTGAAAAAGCAATTGAAAAATACATGTGAAAAAAATTAATTGAAAAAAAATGTGTCTCATTAGTTGACATTAAAATTTGGTACAGTAAAACTAGTTTTTTCAGCACTCTTCGAATGGCCCTCAACCCCACCCCTTAGGCAACCCATCCAACATTATTCTAAATTTTTTTATAGAATGCAGAGAATGTAAGTAAATTATTAATATACTAGTTTGCCGGAGTAAAAATGGCTGAAACTGTTCCAAAATCGACTTTTAATGAGTTGAACTAAATCCGAAAATCAAATATATCATGACTTTTAAAAAAGAGAGCATTCTTTTTTATTTGGTAACCCACCATTTAGTAAACAAAGTTATCCAAGTTGACGATAAATATTACGTGATTAATAACACCAATTTGGCTCCCTTTTAAAAGATACAAGTTTTCCGAGCTAGATATCCGAAATCGTCTGCACTCTTTCTCAATTAAAGAGCAGGTTTTCAAATAAATAATAATGCCCCTTTTTGGCAACTTATGATGTATTTAACAATCGGATTTGATCATTTAAAGTTAACTCATTTAAATATAATTTTTGAACATTTTCTGTCAGTTTGGACCCGGAAGACCAATGTATTCATAATTCACTAACATTTCTCAACATTTTATTTAGAATGATGTTAAATGTGGTAGTGTAACACATTTTTAACCCGATATCATTCAACTTAAATAGTACGATGTTCATTCCTATCATACGTAAGTAAGTACTCCTACAAAATAACTCAATAAAATGTGCAAACATGCAAAATAATATAATCGAAAGAAAATATTGTATATTAATAGTGAAATGCTATAGGTAATTCTAATTCTGATCAAAATGAAGTTACGGAATTTTATGGGTTTGAAAATGAACATTCCTCGTTTGAAAATTATTATTTGTTCAGAGACCCATGTTTTATATTTCTATCCATTTATAAGACTTCGTCATTTTCTAATTTTTATTACTTTCTTTTTTTTTACTCACATTATATTATACTACCTTATATTTTACTCAACGAAATATATCGCATTTTATGTTTTATTTTTCTATAAGTTTATTTTCTCATGACGTATATATGTGCGTTTTTCTTCTATTTCCTTATGCTTCTCAAGTATTTACGTTTTAAAATTTTTACTGAAAAAAGTAAAGTGTTAATGTAGTATTATAAACAATTAAGATATGAGAAGCATGTGTTAACTTATTTAACAAACTGCAATAACTAGAGTAATTGAAAATAACATTCAAATAATGCAACCACATCATTTATCTCTCAACCTTGTTAAGAAATTACTCACCCCCCAACACTTGCAGCAGAGGGGTACAGGAAGGAAGCTCGCCATTTGACATTCTTCTTGATTCCTCCTGAAAATAAATACACAATGAATAAGAAATGAAGTGAAGGGAAGAATGCAACAGAAATCGCATGTCTCATCAATTATTTTCTTATCCGCGCGAGCTTGATGAAGGCCCCGTGAGAACGTCTGGAGCATTTTTGCTGGAGAGAACTGTGAGGAGTTCGCCCACACGCCGTTCTTCAGTTAATGTATTTATGAGAGTGTCTAAGAATGCGCCATTTCCCTTATAACATGTGACACTGAAATATTCATGGCCAATGTTTCATGAAGCATTTCAATGGAATCCTGTCCACAGAAACATTGAATTGCAGTTAAAGGAAAATAAGATGAATGAAACAATTTAAGAATGTATTCAATTTAAGTGCGACTTTTAAAAAGTATCATTTTAAATATTGAAATAAAAAGGATTATTTTTCCACAAGAAAAAAGGGGAATAAAACAATGTTTTCTCAAAACGGAATGAAACATATAACTTTTTATGACACTAAAGCAACTTAAGATTTTCTTACATTACTTTTGATTCACTCAATAAAAAATGCATTTTATTTTTGAATGTAACTTATATGGTGTTAAATAAAAATTGATGCGGTTATTTAATCTTATCTTAAAACAATCAATATTTTAATTTGAGTATAAAAATTAGAAGCTACATGTTAACGCTAAAAATTGCATTACAACTTTCTTTACCTGAAAAAAATATTTACAATAAAGTAACAAGTTTGGAAACTAACCAACCTCTTTAATAAGTTTTTTTTTTTTTTTTTTTTTTTTTTTTTTTTTATTCTAATGGAATTACTAAGTTAACAAAATAAATATTATTATTTAACTAGCACATGACCTGTTGAAAAATAAACGACACAAGAGATGGCTGATTGTTAAACATTATTTTTCAATGTTCTAAATTAGACTTCTAGGCGTGGATATTTTTAGTTTGACAAAGTGAAGCAGACATGAAATGTGAACAACATATAGTAGAGGGATGTAGAGAAAATATCCATAGCTTCTTGTCTATACTTGTCTATCTGCCAGAAAGAGCACAGTTGCGATTTTATATCTGTATAACTAGTTTCACTGTAAGTAAAGGATAATAACTGGGAAACTAATCTCAAACTTTTAGAGGGTAAAATGAAAAATAATTTCGGTAAAAATACAAAATATGAGAAAAGTTGAACAGAACTGACTACAAATTAATAATTTTTTCTTTATTTTTTGTCAGTAAGACAATGGGAAATTGAGGCATAATTCGGATGCATTTTGTTTCTATAGTCCTAATCTACACCAGTCTTTGTAAGAAGCTTATACAAAGGCTCTGTTCGTTTGCCTGTCTGTCTGAGGTGCAATAGTTAAGTATGCAGAGGAGGCTTTTTAGTCGTAATCTAATGAATTTGTATATACGTAAGTGAAACAATTGATTTTGGAATTTAAGGTATAATTTTACAATTCCAACCTCATTGATCAAATGTCTACTTACTTTTTAAAGCAAATCAGTATCCACAAAATATGGGAAAAAAGCATTGAAAAAAAAAAATATTTTATATAAATAAAAATGGAAGTTTATTGATAGCAAAACAAGTCTGAGAGTATTAGGTTGTTCTTGTCTGTGTTCTTAATTAATTTCGATGTTGAGTGTATTTTTTTTTTTTTTCTTTTTCTTTTTTGATTTATATTTTTAAGAAAAATTGTGTACATTCAAAGTTAAAAATGTCTAAATTTGTGTCTGTGATTGCATATACAGGTCTAAAATACATCTGAAACTCTTTTAATAGTTGCCTTAATCGCTTTTAGAATAACTAGTAATTGATTTGTCTTGTGATAAAACTTTCATCTACAAATTTTATGAAAGGATTGTATCAAACTATTTTAGATTTAAAAAATAAACATATTTAACTCACATTTTTTCTGAAACGAAATATACTTGCTCGTCAACCAAGTCAACACAAAATTTCTCACTAGATGGCAGCAGGTTTATTCGTAAAAAGCCTTGACCAAAATAGTCTCATAATAACAGTAATAGATTGAATAAAAAAAAGAGAAAAAAAAGAAAGAACTGCTTACAATTTTTCTATTCAAACATCATGAAAAAATAAATATTTATTTTTTACTTAATGTTTTAAAGTGATAATCCTTTACTGAATATCAGAAAATTAGAGGTGAAAAAAAAAATGTATCTTCGTTTCACATTGTTAAAATAATTAAAAGGGCGAGTTTAGACATTGATTTCTTATATGAGACATAGATGGCGACACTAGTTACATAATTTAAAAACTTTGTTCTGAGAGCTTTTGTCGCTTATAAGGGCAATTTTTTTAATAAATTAGAATTTAAAGTTAAAAGCCTCATCTAAAACTTGTATGCAAGTCATTCAACAAAGAGAATTCAACTAAAATAGGAAAAAAAAGAACTTTGAATCCGATCTGTAAGAAAATGCAAGTGAAACATTTCCTTATGGTTTTAAATAACAAGTCTGATTTTTGTTCAAAATTCCTAAAATTTACGCATTTGAGAAATTTGGAATCCCTGGAATTATCAGATTTATTTCTGACCAAGAAGGAAGAAAAAGAGGAAGAATCGAGATTATTTTTCCTCAGTACCTTCTGATTTTTTTTTTTTTTTTTTTTTTTTTTTTTTTTTTTATGCAATAACTCAATGAAACTGCATCAAATTCAGGAAAAAAATTAATCGATCTCAAATATAATATAAAATTTGAGAAAAATTTATAAAATTGTTCATTCTCAATTATTCATTCACGAGGCGATCGAAAAGTGTTAAAAGTATAGAGTGTTTGAGAAGAATATATAAAAGAGTGCTATTTAGAGGCGTTAAAGTTATATTCATATTTAGGGCATTTCCACACCTCCAACCCCTAGAGATTTGGTATAAGGGAAGGGGAGTGACACATGATACTTGAGTTTTTCACAGAGAATAAGCATGTTTAATTTTTCTCGATACTCTGAGGTATAAAATTCTCGGAAAATGCTGAATATTTCACGTTCTGCGGATTCGTTTCTAAACAATTCTACAGTGTTTAAAGAAGTTTTTTGTAAATAGGAAAGTGTAATTTGCTGAAATTTTGCTAACTTATAATCCGAAACATTACAATTCTCTCTTCTATAGTGATTCTAACCATGGGTTAGTTGTAAGAATGTATCATTTTTTTCCAGAAGAACAAAAAACTAAAAACATAATTGTTAAGACGTCTTTTCAGAGAGTGCCTAGACAATCCCATTGCAGGAAAAGGATAAAAATTATGTCAGCGCCGTTTTTTTGCAAAATCAATTAGTAAAAGAGAGTTAGTTAAAGAAATTAATTACATTATTTAAATAAATTTAAACTTAACATCTATTTAGACATCCAAGCTTAAATGTCTAATATATATTCAATACTAATATATATTCATATTATCTTTAACAAAATCTGAAAATTGCGATTTATTTTACTGCAAGGATTTGGCTGATATTCATGAACAAAATTGTTTGAGGGGAAAACTGTTCAGAACTTCTTTTATGCTGAGCCTTCACAGTTCTTTCGCAATTGACAGAAAGCATGTCAGCTCTGAAGCTGCGCAAAAGCATTTAAATCAACATCGATTTCAAGAAAAAGCATGAGTAGAGAAATTTATAATTCCTAATGTAAAATGCTCCACACTTTCATGTTCACCACTCCAGATGAAGTATATTTATATTTCATAGCTAAAGACTAATATTTCAATGTAATTAAAAAGTTCTTGTAAATTCACAGAAAATCAATCATCCGTCTTAGAGATTCTTGGTAACAAACCCATAAACATTATATTTTATATGTATTAATAAGAATAACCTGTAATGTAAAAAATAATACAGGATATAGAACTCACTTTAGGCGTGGCCATGTCTGACTTTTGATGCGCCCCTTCATCGGATGTAACTTAACCTCCAATAGATCTTTACCACTGTCGTTTTCAGTCATTTTTAATATATTCAAAGCAAAAGTTAAACGCAGAAAATAAATTCCATATTATCATAGTAGTTTTAATGGCCATGTTGACTTCTATTCAAAGAAATTCACAGATCAGTTTTATTTCTTACGTTATTTCCAACATGTGTGGGTTTGATATATATATATATATATATATATATATATATATATATTTTTAATAAACAGATATTCAAAGCTAGTTTGAAGTTGTATGAGGACTTGAGCTATAAATATTACAAATTTTATGTTGAATAAATATGTTTTCTTATATGAGACAGATATTAGTTGTTATCACCTAAAAGATTATCATATGTCAAAATAATCATTAAAATATGTTGAAAAATTATATTTTATCGAAATTGCAAAAACCAATATGCAATTTGTTTTCACTGATCATTTGTAGTTCTTTTTTATGGAAATAGTAGATCATGGGTACGACTTTAAAAATAACTATATTATTGTCCAGAAATATTTTTAAAGAAAAGTCAATTACATAAAAATGATTTTCTTAAATCCACTGAGTATAACTTTTAAATCATCTAATATACTTTACTATCAATATTTCCCAGAACATGGAACAGTAACATAGCATAGGAATAGAAAATCACACATCGTGACATATTTCAGATACGAGATATAAAAACGTGCGATACAATTGCATACTTGTCATTATGATGTAAATTTACCTCGTTAACACAATACACAATTTGATCAACAAGAAAGCAAACTCCTCTTTTATAACTTTTCATGGTTCAATCATTCTTTAGCAGAAATCATTTGACAAATAAAACACTTGGAAATGCCGCTGGCAGTAAGCGCTTTTGTTGTCGTTGACGATATCTATTAACGTTGATACAATTATATCCTATAAATATAGGTCATTTAAATAATTTTGCAAGCAAATCACGATGTAGATTTCTCAAATGATATGGCTCTAACGAGAAGACAAGTGGGAATAAAATTCGAACCGTTCCTACGTAACAATAACCAGTTGACGGTAAAATTGATACGACTGTATACGTTATCCAAATTATCAATGCAACAGTTCACAAAGGTCTAAGCTCTCCAGTGGAAAGCGATACTTTATAAAGTCTCTTCACCAACAGGACAATTGAACTAAACACTCGGCGATGCTAATATTGCAGAATTATCCTGAAAATGATGAAATTGTATCCACGATTTCTGTAGTGAAGAAAAAAATTAGTTTCATCTGATGGTCAGAAAGCTTTTCTCCAAAAACCACACGTTGGAATCAGCGCTGATTCGTGTGTGTGGAACAGTTACCTGGGAGACACTTTTGACACTATCGTGGAGGAAGGGGAACAGGAACTTCGGGGAGGGAAAGAAGATTAGAAGATTTCCATGTCATTATTGAACTTCAATCAATTTTGAGCCTCGGTGGACAGTATATTGATCGTTCGCGTTTTTTACGCAGTTATTTCCTGCCAACTATCGCTCTCTCGACCTGAGTCAACAAGTGCCAGCTGATACACGGCAGGAGACTAAAGAGAAAACGGAGAAAAATTGGGGTGTAATGAGTTGAAGTCAAAGGGTTCTAAAGCGTTCTTTGATGGATGGATGTTAGAAAGCAGGAATATTTTCGATTACATTCGGGGAAACGAAAAGATTTCCTTTTGTCCTTATGTATAATATATTTCCTTTTCGTTGAGTAAGATAATTGACTTAATGTAATATTTAAATTGTATTCGTTTTTCAATACGTTCTTTTAAAATTTTATTTATACTCTAAAATATGTAACAAACGTAATTTTAGATACTTTCTTGACATACGAAGGTGGTCATAACTGACTAGTGAATAATAGCTGATTTTTTTTTTTGATTTTTTTTAATTTAAGTATTTTAATATGTAACACGTGAGTTTCCTTTTAATATTTAAATTTATGAATCAAGATATGTGTGATGTTCAATTTATTCTTAAAAATAAAGTATAAGTGTTTTCATAATAACTCTATAGAAAATCCCCTGCAAATAGTGAAATTGTATATTTGATCTTGAATATTTAGAGACTGATGATGCCTAAAATGTTCATCAAGTGTCTCCAACCAACATATTCCAACTATTATTAACAAAATTACATGCAGAAAAAGCAAATTGCAATATTAAGAACTTCTTCTTTCTTCAGTTCATCAGGCATATTTGACAATGGACAATTCCCTCATTTTTTAAAAACGAGTGAAATTAGTACATATTTATAAAGAATTTCTTTCTGATTCCAAATATTTAAACAAAACTTCTTTAAAAAAATCAGTTATTTAAATATTAAGAAAAGAAAATGCCCCAAAACCCAGCCAAAACCAGTCCGATCAAAACAGTCAGCAAAATTCGTGACGTAAAGAGATCCCTGAGTTGGGTCTAGGACGAAATCCCGAAAGCCGAAATCCCGACAAGCCACGATCCCGAAAGCCGAAATCCCGACAGGCCACAATCCCGAATGGGACGAAATCCCGACAAGCCAAAATCCCGAATGGGACGAAATCCCGACAAGCCAAAATCCCGAATAGGACGAAATCCCGACAAGCCATAATCCCGAAAGGCCAAAATCCCTATCAACCAAGAGAAATCCCTACCAACGGGAAAATCCCATCAGACCAAAAAATGTGTTAACAGATATTTCAAAACAATATTTTTTTTATAAACTTTAAAAATTAATGAGGTCGATTGCCATTCATAAAAAATAGATTTTGATTCGTTATGAAATGGAACATGTTGAAGTTGTCAATTAATCATTTCATTGCATTTTTCAGTTTACCTTCGATTTTATTTTTATATTGTATTAATTTTCTTCCTTTAGTTTTGAAGAAAAATCAACTTAAATTTTACATATTTATATTACATTTTGCCTATCAATATGTAATTTATTTCCAACGTTTATATATATTTCTATTTGCTGCCTATTTTTCAGCCACTTAAATATTCGGTTTAAAATAATATTGGTTAATTTGAAGAAATTTGCCTATATTTTAAAAGAAAGTTCTTGAATAGTTCTTGAAGAATTTAAAATTGGAAATGAGTAATATGTATACATAAAACTAGGATGTAATATAACAAATTAAAAGTAAAATTTAAGTATCGAAAAGTATTATATTTTAGAATATTATCGAAAAAAATTACTACTAAGAAGTATTTCTGTTAAAAAAATGTAATACTTTAGATATGAAGCCTATCCGATCAATACTATTAAATGCTTTCTAAATATTACCAGTAGGATGTAACTTTTTACCAAGACATTGCGTGTTCTATCAGTGAGGTTTTTTAAATTTTGGAGTAGTATTTACAGTTTCATATTTATTGAATTTTATTAACCCTTATATTGTGAACGTTGCTTGCAAAAATTGCATCTGAAGAGTAACAAAATTTGTGTATAAAATTTTTCAATATGAAAAATAAAACAAAAACAATCATTATTTACAAATATTTAACCTTCTGGGGGTTAACAAAAACTCGCTTCAAGAATGAATTGGCCTTCCAACAGTTCCTACTTGAAAAGTGTCAAGGTATATTTCCTCTCCCCTTTACCAGCTTCAAGTGTGGTGGTTCACTTCTTTTGTAGTCTCAAAGGGGAGTATTGAAGGTGGGGTGGTCAACAAAGCATGAAGACCCCTCACTGATGCTTCACCCTAAAGGTATACAGGTGTTTTTTTTATCTAGTCAAGAAACTAGAAAGGACCTTCTTCCCTTTACAAATACTGAAGTGATACTCTGCTTTCAACTTGCTTACGTTACGCAATTATTATACGTATTTTTAATTTCTTTTTTTTCATTATTTGTTGATTTTAATAGTATTGGTTTTATTTTCTCTCCTATGTTTTTATCAGGCTATGTGTTAATGCGTAAGGTTGAACAAAGTAAACTTTTTTTCATTTCTTTAACATTATTGCTTTCTGAGATGTTTGAAGTTTAAACATATTGGTCGTTTAAACTTCAATGGTGTGTTGAAGGCCTAATTACACACCTTAAAATAAGAACATTTGCCAATTGTTATTGCTGTAAGGATTCACCGTTTCCTTAGCTTTGTAGATACTTAGTAATCTCTGAGCTCTATTTTAATCGTACTCATTTTTATTATTAATTGATAATATTTTCTGGTGATAAGCAATCTAATAAAATTCTAATCATTTATATATATCTCATCATTTAAAACTGCACTACTTTGATTGGAGAAAGACAGCGATTGTATTGAATGTTTCCATATGTTAACGTTATGACGATATGTTCTGAAATTTTGTGGGTCTTATGAAATGAAAATGCTTCCTCTTATGTTTATGAAAATGGTCCTCGTCAATTTTTTTTCACACTCTTTAGGAAATAACTTTCCTTTCAGCTTTGTAGTGTTCCTTACCCAAAACGTAAAGAAAGACAATCATATAAAATCACTTTTATGCCTATTTTTTTATCCGAAAAATTTGGTCATTTTGTGATTGTTAGAACGATCGAAATAAAATTCATCACTGCAGCCCTGTGTAAAAATACCCCAAAATGATACAAATAAAACGATTTTTAACGTATTACACTTTGAATTACATTGTTTTCAGTTTCAAACAGCTAAATTCTATGAATTTTAGAACCGAAATATTAGCTTTGTAAGAAAATTAAAAAAAAATTAAATCTACTTGAAAATGCTAGATTTAATTTTTTTGTAATAATAAAACGCAAAAATATAAAGTTTCATTGACTTCAGCTGATTTTTTTTTTTTTTTTTTTTTTTTTGGCATATCTCCCTGTTTTGGAACATCCTGATTTCAAAAAAGGTATCTAGAAAAAATGCCTGTGTGTGTGTACGTGGTCAGCATAACTCCAGAACAAATTGACCTACGATGTTCAAATTTGGTGTGCGGGTTGGTGATGGCACAGGGACCTACCATTAAGGTTTTCGTCAAAACCCCGAATGCGCATAAGGTAGCTGCCATTGAAAAAATCATGTTTTTCAGTAATTGATAAAAAACGGCTCAAATGATTTTGTTCAAAATCGCTGTGGTAATGCCTTTTAAGGTGTTCTAAACATTCCCCCCTCAAGAATTCCTATAAAAATGCTTTAATTGCGTAAAAAGTTGAAAAACGAATGTCTGTAACACAGTTCTCTTTCCTTGAGCATACCTCGTCAAAGACCGTTTTCTCTTTTCTCCTCAATTTTACTTACAAGAAAGAATAATTATTGAAAAGTATATCGCCAAAATCATTTTTTTTTTTTTTAAAGACCCATACAAGAATTATCGCAAAAAATGTCGCCAAAACTGGCCATTTTTTCTAAATGAACGATTAAAATATGAAAATGGTAAATTACACAAAACCACGTCACTATTATGGTATAATTGAAAGTTGTGCGATGTTCCACATCCCAAGTTTTATATGTTTTACAAACGTAAAGGTAAAAAAGTGGTATTTCATAAATCTTTTTTTTTTAATTCATGTAAATTTTCTAATGCAATGTAGCATAGCAATGAATGTAACATTTTTTAAAGGGGATAAATTCATACTTGTTAAAACATAATACTTTGATATTTCTTAAACGTTTTATGTAAAAACAATCCCATCATTGCAGACATTCGATATAATTTCTAAAGGTTGTAATTTATTCAATAATTGTCAATTATGTGTGTTTTTTGGGTTTTCCTGAAATAATCATACATTTTCCAGTTACCAAGAAGCTAAATTTATTGCAATCTTATTAGGTTTCGAATTCAAATCGATTGGTTCTATATTTATTTTTTCATGGGGCAAAACGATCAAAATGAAGGCTACTTCGTAACACCTAAATAATTACAAAGGCCTAAATTTCAAGGGAGAATACATTCAAGAATGGTTTTTTGAATCGAAGGGAAAAAACCGTGAATTGAGAAATTCTATTTGGAATGCCTACTGATTTTTAAGTAGAAATGTCAGAAGTATTATAGTAGAAATTTTACATCTCCGTCCTGGGAATACAGGTTACTTTGGAATACGTGTTAGTGGTGGCCATAGGACCTGTCATTAAAGTTTTCGTCAAAATTGCGTATGCACTAAGGTAGCTTCCACTGATTAAATTATGTCTTTCAACAATTGCCAAAAAACGGCTCTAACGCTTTTGATCAAAATCGGCAAAAATTGCATTTAAGATAATTTAACATTCCCAGCTCTAAAATGTCCTTAAAAATGCGACAAATGCATAAAAAGTTGAAAAAAGAACGTCTTTAACACAGAGTTCTCTACCCTTGAGCAGGCCCTGATCATTGCCTAGGCCCACAAGGCACGGGCCTTGGGCGCATGATTTTAGGGGGCCCCAAAATATGCTTTAAACCTATAACTTTTCTTTCACAAAAGCTATGTAAAAATCTTTTATAATCTGTATAAAAGAATTTTAACATAAAAATCATTTTGTATTGATCTTGAACCGTCTTTGGTATCTCAGACTATATTTATTCAAATAAACCAAACCATCATTTAAAAGCGTAAATAACAAGCTTTCCTGAAAGATAGAGACAAAAATTGAAATTCTTGACGAATTTATTGTAAAATCAGCAAATGTCGACTCTGAAGTTATGAGTAATGCTGCAGATATTGTTGTCATGGATTTTACTATACCATTGTGATCGTATAATGCAATACTACATTACAAAGTTTTTCCTGTTTTGATTTATAAATTTGATTGTTTAAAATGTGTTTCTTTATTTGTGATAAACAAATTAACTTTTAGAAAACTATCAATTAACATTATTTATCAACTTTTTCGATATTTAATATTAATTCATTTTGAGTATGTGTCAAGCCCATTTCCAATAAATCTTGCATTTGAAAAAGGGGCCCCCGAAATTGTCCAGGCCTTGGGCCCCAACTTGTCATGATCAGGCCATGCCCTTGAGCGTCGTCCATCAACGACAGTTCCTCTCTGTTTCACTTACTAGTATGTTTGGTTTGTATTGGAATGAAAAAAAAAAAAATTTAGTTCTTAGAAGTCAAGGACCTGAAATATTGTACAAAAGTCAAATTGATTTCCTTTTTTCTAATCGATATTGTTAAGGATGAAGTTTTTGAATTTGGTTGTAATGCATAAATTCAATGGCTCTATCCTACAATTTTTCATGTTTTATAATTCTAAATGAATGTTGTTATTAGCGATTACGCTGTGGGTGCTCTTTTAGCAAAATTCTTAAGAACTTTCTTAAATGCTAAAAAGTGAAAGTGTTGTTTAGCTCTTTTGCTAAAACATTTTGACACTAAATTTACCAAATCGCCGTTTTTGTTTTCTCAAGGTTAGTCATCAGCCTAAAAGCTCAAGTAAACAAAAGTGAAAAGTATTTTTTCAGTTGAGATTTTGGTATAAAATAACATTATATTTAAAGTTAATAATGATTTTATAGTAAAAAAAATGTGTTTTAAATGTGTTAAATTAAACATCCCAAGTGATGGAACTCGTAATCATTTTAACAAATTGCTAAAATAAAATTGTGATTTTAGTTTTTTTTTGCTAAAGAAATTTTGTACTCCAGCTTAAACAATGGTTGTTATACTAGTTATTGATGTTTTTGCAATTAATATGTGATATTATTTATAATCTGTCGCGTATATTTTTACTACTCGCTAAATGTAATTTTAAATTAATGGGCTAATTATTTTTTTTCTAAAATACTGTTTAATGCTATATTTAATGATTATCTTTAAAATAAGTACAAAATTGTCCTTGTTTGAGCTTGGTGTATATATATATATATATATATATATATTAATTTCTTGTAAATAAAATATCTATTCTAACTACAAAAAAGTTCTGTAATTGTTTTAAAATTATCCTTTCTATAAGTCCATTTAGCTATACGGAACGAAAAATGAAACAGTTTTTTTACTTTTCCTTTTTTTTTTTTACTTTAGTTTAATTTACATTAAAATACTGTAGTTGACAAAAATTCATTCTCGCTTCACAAGACTTCTTTCACTGTAATGGAAGGAATTAACTCAGTAAAATAATGATGTCCAGTGTCCAGTCCAATAAATAGTAAAATCCTCCGTAAAAGTCCAATATTCCGAGAAAGGAAACTAAGAAACGCTTTGCTTTATAGTTTTGGCCTTATAATTTTGTCTCAATCTAATATTTATTCTCTACCGGTGTACGGGAATTTCATTTTGATTTCATAGAATCTTTTTCCCAAATTAAAGGACCACATTTAAAATTTGTCTTTTCATTCACCCAAGGATTGGTATTTCATTAAAAAAAAAGTAGACGCGATAGCTATTGGAAAGAAATTAGCGTAATTGCTCAGTGACCTCTTAAATTTCCAACTTATAACACTCATTTAGATGTCTTTGTAGTGCTGATATTCTGCGATTTGTTTACAAATGTGGAGATTTGTTTATATTTTAATATTGAAAAATATGTGGAGGTATTGAGAATAATTAAATTGGTAACTCTGTTGAATTTTAAAATTAATTATTTCAAAACAGGTGAGGTCAGGATTTCATGTTCGGGTTATTTAAATCTCTTATCTGGATTTCACACCTAAGCTGATGCCTCATTCCTTATACTCAAGAAAACTATCAATCTTTATTACCATCTTTAAACCATTCTCCCTTTCCAAACGTGCAAACTATTGCCAGTGTTAAAAAATAGAAAGAAAAGAAAACACCCCATACCTAGTACCCCATAGTTAGTACTCTCCCCACTGAAGCTGAAGCGCCCCCTCCCCCCACCCGGAGGTAAGTGAATGGTCTGCTGACTATTACCTAGAGCATAGACGTTCTGCAACACCTTACGTTTCTTGTTAATTATTGTTTCCTACCAAATGATTTTAACTGAAAGTGAAAACTCTTAAAAGTATTTACTAGGTGCTTTCCTTCTTCTTTTTGTTGAGAAAAATAAAGTTAATAAATACTCGTTTAATTCAATGCGATAGAATACTTTCGATCATACATTCAGGTTCAGTAATTTTGAATAGTTATGTCAAAAATTAGTATAGAAAGCCATACCAAAAGATATTGTAGACATACGTTTTCAACATTTTGAAATCATTGAGAAATGTTCTTATTAAAATGAGACATTTTATAAAATGAAAACATGCCAGGCTAATAAAATTACGCGTGTCCATTCAAGAGAGCCGTCTCTTATAAATCTAGTGAACAATTGGATGATCAATTAGAAATTCAAATTTCAGATAAATTACTTTTTTTTCTTTCTTTTTTTTTCTTTTTTTTAAAGGTAAAATTTTATGGTTCTAAATTCAGCTGATTTTGATTTACAGAAAAATTATTCTTTTATTGATTGCCATTTTGTTGGTTAAAAACACAGAAAAAGTATTTTTTTACATCAAAACCCCCATCTCTCCAAGGGGATCTTCATTTATTCATTTAAAATTACTTTATAGTATTTCTAAATTTATAATTGATTTTATTATTTTATTTTAAATCAAATTTTAATTTTAATTTTGAGTCTTCCTTCGCTTTAAGACCAAACGGTATAGTGGTTAGCGTGCTAGCTTCTAGACCGCGAGGTTGCGGGTTCCAGCCCGGGTTAGGCATGGGTGTTTGTAAATGTATGTTGGCTTGTCTAATGGCGAATGTTTCGGCGCATTATAGCCCTCGTGTTGCTGACAGTGCCAGATAATCTAAAAACAACCAACCTTCGCTTTAATTTTTATCTCAAGTTGACACTGAATAGGTTCAATAACATCATTTAAAAGTTTGGAAACCTCTATTGCAGTGCATGCAATCGTTTTACAATTTTTGCATACATTTTAAAATCTATATTTTTTGTACATGAATCTACATAACTTTGTAATCAATTCTTCAAACACGTTCTTTTAATTTAATTTTTTAAAAATATGATTGAATATGAATTAATTTCTTCAAAGTTATGATTTAATGGATATTCTGTTTTAATAATTGCACTGTAATTATTGTATAACTAAAATTATGGATTTTTCTTGAAGCTTTTTTTTTTTTTTTTTTTTTTTTTTGTAGCATCAAAATCCAAAATAAAAGAAGAAAATAAAACTATACAATATAAAATATAGCTAGTCAGAAAAACATAATGAAAAACATAATGAATTGGAACGTTTTCAATAGAAAATTTACCAAAAGTCAATACAACCAATTCATGTAGGGATTTTGTAGGGATTTTTTTAAGGTAGGGATTTTACGTTGTTCGGGATTATGGCTTGTCGGGATTTCGTCCCTTTCGGGATTATGGCTTGTCGGGATTTTGGCTTTCGGGATTCTGGCTTGTCGGGATTTCGGCTTTCGGGATTTTGTCCGGAACCCCCCTGAGTTTCTATGGTTATCGTGAGGTTTTTGCCAAATAGTTATCGTTAAAAAAGTTGGCGATGGTAGACCATTGCCACATTCCATACAGGTTGACGTGATTTGCGAGAAACTTGCAAATCTGGTTTCCGCTGATGCATTTCAAGCCAAGATGTTTGAGATCTCTTTACGTCACGCTCAATGCCAACGAAATGAGCCGTTTTCTCGCCAACCTCTAACAAGGTAATTTTGATGGCAAATTTTTTTAAAAAAAAAAAAAAAAAGCGCATTGAGCAGAAATTTTTATGTTTATGGCCTTTTAGAAACATTTAGAATTGAATAATAAAATAAAAAAATAAAATGCGGGAATTGTCCATTATACTACAAATTTAACGTGGGTTGAAGCGACAGTGACAATCTCTCTAGTTTTTTCTAATGAAAATAAATATAAGCTCATAAAATGTTTACAAGTATATGATTGATAGATTAAAACGATTTTTCTTTTTTTATTATTTTCTTGGAGCACGTGTATTTTTTTCTTGGGTAGGCATTTCCTTTCATCAGAAGACTGATAAATGATTTTGGCAATCACCTCAATTCACACCCCCACAGAGAGGTTCCGCCGATTTCCATCTTGAGTCCCTTGCTTTATCGAACTATGAACTTTGATAGGAAGGTGGAATTTCGACTTTTACTCCACTGTGATAATTCCACTATTTACTTTTTCATTCAAGCTTCATTATTAGCAAATTTCCTATCTTCATTCAAAAGTTTCTGATATCTATTTCTCTCCTGATTTCGGCGTTGATATTTTTTAAAGTATATATGATGAGGGGAGAGTTGATAATAAATGAAATAAATTTTAATATTCAAATTACATTTTTTACTGTCTATAAAATTAGGCGAATATCTTTAAACCTAGACCTTGAAAAATCCGATTTTTCCTGACTCTCTACCGTACCTCAAACATAAATAATATATATAATTAAAAAGTTCATTCTCAATGATCAGGAGATCATCATGGTGGCCCAATAATGTATATAATCAGGGTTCCCGCGGTCAATGAAAGTCATTAAAAGTGCTTAATATTTTTTAACTTGTTTTCAAGGCCTTGAAAATGCTTTAAAATGCTTAGACGTGCTTAAAAGTCCTTGAAAATGCTTAGAAGTCTTTAAAAGTCCTTAATTTTTACATACGTTGTCCAACTACAAAATTTATAAAAATACAACTCGGACTTGCTATTCCCACGTGACCGCCACTTATCTGCACCGTATCAGAATTTTCCGACACATTTGTATTACGCATCCACCAACTCGCAACTTTTTTGGTAGAATATACTTCATTAAAAATTTAAATAGAGACATGATGCCTGAAAACAAATTTTCATAGGTCCTTAAAAACATTAATTAGGTCCTTAAAAGTCATTAATTTTCATTCTGTGATTTGAGTGGGAACCCTGATAATGTACCTTTACGAAATACGAAACCAATTGTTTGATAAAAACAATTATCAAATTTATAGTATCAAAATGCCATATAAAATAGTTAACATTCAATAAATTGAGAAACTATATTTAAGTTTTTATGCCACCGTAATTGTTTCATCAATTTTGTGTAACAAGTTTGCTAATATCTTTAGTCCATTCAAGGTAGTGATATTCATTCACATGGAAGTTAACTATATATGCAGTAACATTGTATACAAGAAATATCTTGTTTCATCAAACTAATAAAAAAGTTTACACACTCTTTTTAAAAAATCTGAGATGTTAGGCTGGGAACCAATGAGGCTTGTTATGCTCACTGAAAGCTTCATTTCTACGCAAAACCAAGCTCGCTACACTCAGTAAAAGTTTCGTTGCAACGTAAACACAGGCTCGCTTCGCTCACAGAAAAGTTCTTTAGTACGTAAGCACAAGCTCACTTCACTTCCTATGCAAGCAAAGCCTTGTCTTGCTCCCAGAAAAGTTCATTGCTGTGCAAGCATATGCTTGATTCGTTCTCTAAAAGATTAATTGTTTTGTAAACCCATATTATTGGAACTTTTCTCTCCTCCCACTCCCACCGCCTAGAAACAAAAGCCTTTCCTCGTTTATACAACCTACCTCACCCCTATGAGAATATTTTAACATTCTGTTTGTGAAAAGCAAAATTTGAGGGTCAAAACTACTTATGTTTGAAATTTCAAAGTCATACGCTTACTGGAAGTCACTTTTAAAGAAACTTTAAGAGAAAAAAAACTAACAAAAATGTAAACATTCTGTTTGTCAAAAGTACAATTGGAAGACCATAACAACTTATGTTCAAAATTTAAAAGCAGTACACCCATTAGAAGTTACTTTGTAAAAAGACTTTAAACGGATTTTTAAAAAATTAATTAAAAAACTCCTTAAAATTTTAACATTCTGCTTTCCAAAGGCACATTAAAAAGGCCAAAGCTACTTACTCTTAAATTTTCAAAGTCAACGCATATTGGAAGTCACCTGCTATAATGCCAGAAATGATTATCATTTCAGATTTAGTTTTCTAATAAATAAACATACTAGTTGTTTACCTGGACATTCCTTATTTTTCAATTCAGATTTTTTTGTTTTAGTTAATTATTAAAATTTGATTAATTTATATTGAAAATTTGTGCAGGCATAAATCTTAATTCACCGGGCCTATTTTATGTCCCTGTACGCCCCTGCTTGTGACTGTTTTTAGCTTAAATCTCTCTCTCTCTCTCTCTCTCTCTCTCTCTCTCTCTCTCTCTCTCTCTCTCTCTCTCTCTCTCTCTCTCTCTCTCTCTCTCTCTCTCTCTCTCTCTCTCTCTCTCTCTCTCTCTCTCTCTCTCTCTCTCTCTCTTCTCTCTCTCTCTCTCTCTCTCTCTCTCTCTCTCTCTCTCTCTCTCTCTCTCTCTCTCTCTCTCTCTCTCTCTCTCTCTCTCTCTCTCTCTCTCTCTCTCTCTCTCTCTCCCTCTCTCTCTCTCTCTCTCTCACTCTCTCTCTCTTCAAAAGGGACATTCTCGGGATGACGCACGAGGCATCTTAAGCCCTTTTTTCTACTCATAAAAAATTAGATTTGCAAAACTATGAGGAATCTAGTAGTTACAATTTTTATTTCAGGTTACATGAGGTTACATGAAAAAAAAATTATCATTACTAGGCCTAATATACATTTATAATTCACCGACTCACGAAATACGTTTGTGTTTCGTTATTTGAACTAATTAAAATAATTATTGCCAACAATTAGTTTTATATAAAATAAAACTTAGTTACTAAATTCGCCTTATTTTTGCAATTCTAACTTGTTTACGAATAAAAAAAAAAGATTTAAATGTCCCGTGTGTCATTCAGAGAAATGCTAAAAAGCAGTTAAACCAAACACCAAAAAACAGTTCGCTATATTATCTGTCATGTTTAAAGTTATACATAATATAGTGAGTATTTTTATGATAAAATATAGAAAACTTGTTAACAGTCAAGCTTTCCAAAAAAAAAAAAAAAAAAAAAAAAAAAAAATGTATGATGTTTTTAAATTTCTGAAACAATCTTAGTTTACTTAAAAAACATCAAAACAAAATATGAAATTCGATGCGCAAGAACTGGAATTTCTTAAAATATAAGGCATTCCATTTAGATAAATAATGGAAAATTCAAACGAATTATTTTGTTGCATTTAATGTTAGTCGACTTTCTAGTAAAGTTTGTCTACAAAAATCAATAGAAATTTATACTTTCAAAATTATGTTATAGTGAATTTTATCAAAGAACATTTCGAAAACTGTTTGTCGTCCAATGTGCTGGAAAGAAACACTGAAAGTTTCCAGGAACAGATTCACTCTTTTGTTTACTAAAATACTACTATTACCTAAAATTTGAATAACATTCGCCATTTTTGTATTCACTTATCAGTCGTTGTCAGTTACGAACTGATTGTGAAAAATTGTGCTGCTTTACTCAATATATTTGGCACGTGTGAACATTTGCACAGTCAGATTGTTTATAAAATATTCTTGAATTGTTACTCATACATATATGTCACTGTTGAATTATTTCAGTACATGTGTACGCTAGAGAGCATCTGATTAGCTTATTTATTTTGTCTAACCCACATTATAATTCATGTTAATAAAATGTTGAGCAGACAATAAGTATTAACAGCTATTTCATTTTACAAAATATTAGTACATAGATAATTAACAAAAATTCATATTTTGGGTATAACTAACACATTATTGTGGTTATAAATTGTTTAACGTGTAGTCTTACTAGTAAAAATTTATTTAATTAAATAATATGCAAATAGATATCATATTTTTGGATTATGCATTCTTATAATTTCTAGTGTGTAAATATGATACGGTATTGTGATGGAATAGCAGTTAAAGACAAAATATCTGTATTGTATAAAATGATTTAAGAGTTTTGTGTAATTTAATAGGAATTATTAGATATCAAAATCATCTTATTGTTATATCTTATCATTATAAATCATGATTGTAATCTTCTTTTCATTGAAAGTAAATAAATTACGTAGAACAACATGAAGTGCATATTTAAACCTAGGTATGTATAACATTTTATTTTAGAAGTCACAAAACACCATTATATTTTATCGGTTTTCATTTCCTTATTGAATTGTTACAGATGCTAAAGACGATGCATATCTCTTTAAAAACGTATCAAAGCGCTTAATAGTTATTCATTTGTTTATTAAAATTATTAAAAATTATAAAAATAACTATTATATTAAAGTACTATCTTAACTAAAATAACTCCAATTAAGAACTTATGATTCACAATTAAAAACACAAAACCCGATCAATAAATGGTTCCTATGTTGGATTTTACTGTTACAACTAATGTTTTTTTTTTTTTTTTTTTTCTTCCTCAGTATAAATTTTAACAGATTTATTTGAAATATCTATTCCGAGTATTTATTTGAAATATATATTCCCCATCGCAAAGAATTTTTTATCACGGAAACTATGTTTCACTTCCTTCGCCCCAGGGATATCAAATCACTGTGTAACAAAGAAACCAAGCTTGATTTTCAGATGAAAAGTTTTGAGGTTTCCCAGGGGGTTGCCGAAATTTTAATCCTTTATTTTTTGTTCGAGATGAGACGTTTTCAAATACACAGAGCAGTTCCTCTAACATGTCCTCCGGGAAGGCATTCTCTTAGTGATACCATTCCATTCCTACAGTACAGACATAATAGTCACACAGAGGAGAGAAATTAATTCTAGTTAGAAGATTCAACACCCTTTCATATGAAAGGCGACACTCATAGGAAGCATACACGGAAAATCGGAAGGAAGGGTAATATTTCCAATACAATTTCAAATTAACTCTCTTATTCTGCTTCCGAAATTGTCTCAATAGATGCAACCAGTAATTACCTTCAAAGATTTCTTTTATTTACGCATACTTAAATAGTCTTTCAAAGTATTGTTTTGTTAATTACTATTTAAAGTATCACTTCTTTCTCCGGTCGATAAAATTCGAGCTTTCGAGAAACTTTAATAGATATCGACTTGAATGACAAGACTTATTTTCACAAGTAATTAAAACTTTGGAGATAAGGGATCAAACAGATAATAAAAAAGAATTTAATGCTTTTGAATGTAAATTTTAACATACCTCGCATTTCTAAATAAAATATTTAACTACACTGTCTGTCTCACTCCTGACAAATTAGCCTATTTATGACACATATTTGGTTAAATTCTCCCGATCAAACATTTATAACGTGACGTGACCTTACACTATTTACATCATTTGATAAGATAAGAGAAAATATATTATTTAAAAAAGCTCACACAACTTTAGAAATATAATACTAAGCAAAATTAATCTTCGGCAGTATTTGATCTAGATCTAGATAAGTTTAATCGAAATAGGAAAATAGAAATTTAAATTCATTGAATTTTCAATAATACGTTGCTTTGTGCGCTACATTACTTTGAAGAAAATTCTTACTGTTCATTTATCTTAACCTTCATTTAATTTTTAGAACTGAAATATGTTTGCAAGTAAGTGCAGCATTCATGCGAAACAAACTTGGTTGTCATAGTAACAGTTCATTTCTTAACGTGGTAACTACGCCATATTTATGTCGCCCAGTCAAAATAATACGTCCCCTACTTGTATAAAAATTGGCGACTAAGAAGACAAGCTTGATTTTTCAGAAGAAGGTAATTCCTAGCTCGAGTAATAAATAGAAAATTTGCAGTACTGAAATATTGCAAACCTTCTTTATTTTACTTATTTAAAAATCCCATACTTAATATTTACAAAAATATTTATTAGCGTTGATCGTTAAAGTTATCTTTCTATTTTCATATCTGTTCGCAAATTTTGTGAATAAAGTAAATTGGCATATTGACAAAAACTAAGATTAAACACAAAACTTTTGTCGTGTTTTCTTACTTTTTTTTAAGGAATTCTGTACTCAAGAGTACGAAAATATTTATAACTTTTAAAAATTGTCATTGAAAATTGATAAAAAAAAATTCACGTTCCTTAAAGTTCCCCGATTTGTAAACATCAAATTTGAATGTAATTATTTCAAGTATGCACTATAACTAATAATCCGTGCTAAAATTAGGACGACATTACGGAATGGATAACATTTCACTGGACATGCTTAAACATAGTAGTTTCTAAATAACTAAAAGATTTTGTTAACATTAAAAAATGTAGGACAAGGGATTAACTCATACGTAATACGAGTCACAAACTATCTTTTCTAGAAAGTAAGTTTTCCAGAAGCAATTACGTTCTTTTTCGGAATTTTACAAATCCAGAAAAGAAACAACAATAACAACAAACAAATGAAAATAAATGCCACCCCAACATTTTCACAATACTCGCACTATTTTGAAAGATTACCCACTTTTATCTCACACTCTAAAAAATATCCACATTCCGATGGTCATAAGATTACAAGTAGACTAGGACCATTTCCCTGACCTATGTCCATCTTTCTCCCTCCCAACTCTCCCCCACGGCGTAAACAACATTCAAGATAACCGACAACCTAACATCCAAGCTAAAAATCCTAGTAAGCGGCGCGTCTTTGTTTATTTACTTTTTAACGGAACCCGTAACGGGAGGTTTCAGAGAATAAAAACACGCCAAGAAACTTCTCTTGGAAAAAAACACACCTCAAAACAAAACAATAAAGTGAAGAAACTCTCGCGCATGCGCTCTGCCAGACATTCCAGCCATTGGTGAGTGGTTTTGGAGTGTCCGGCTTCAAAAAGGTTTCGTCTGCAGATCGGGAAAGAAGTGAAGTGTTTTCAAAGACTATCAGCATTCTATTAATGATGGGAAGAATTTATTTTCAAGTTGGATTGGTGTTATGTTACTTGGTTGCGGCATCCTATCAAGTAGTGAAGTACAAATATTTTGATGGTAAGTTTTCCTGTCAACGAAGTTTAGATTTTTTAAGAGAGAAATTTTATTTAAAAATATTTGTTAACCAGGAAAATTACATTTTTAAAACAATATTTGATGGTAAATAACAGATACTTTTAATATACCTAATTTCAGTGCTAGAAGTGTGGATAGACGCGGGGTGACGCGTCCCCTCCACTTTTCAAGAAAATACCATGCGTCGCCCCCACTTGTAAAACCCATGAAATTCATTCCCCCACTTTTAAAAACACTTAATCAGTTAAACACTACTAAGGAAAAACTACTAAGAAATACATGTAAATGTAGTGACATTCAGAAAAAGTGATTTAAAGTTTTCAAATGTAAAAAAAACTATTTATAAGTACATTACATATTATTATAAAAATATTATATACTATTTTGTATAAAGATATAAGTATTTTTGTCAACAAATACTGTAACTCTTGGTTAATTTTCAGATTTGGCGTAACTTTTTTTTAAGAAATTTCTATTTTTGTTTCATATAAAGACAAATTATTATTATTTTTTTTTTTAATTATTTTTTTTTAATAGAGTTCTCTATTACTTTAATTTTATGAGAGTATGAACATTTGAAGCTCAGTATTAGTGTTAGGAAGCATAACCTATCTCCTTTCTTATTAATATTTCTATTATAAGTTACGAAATTATAAAATTTATCATTGGGGGGGGGGGCACTTGTCACCAACTTTTGGGCATCCCCCCACTTTTACCACTGCCTAATTTAGTTCTAAATAGTCAAAATAGGCGCCATCAGTGAGAATCAAGGAGGTGCTTTTGCAACCATCTGGCTTTTGAAAATTAAAAATAAAGAGGGGGAAAATGATAAAATTTACAGGAAACTAAAGTGCAATATGGTTTTTTAAATATTTAGGTAAACAAAAAATTAATGCAAAACTATAATTAACATTTCATTAATAAATCCAAATATCATTTTTGAAAAGTTTTTGAAAAATCATGTTTGAGCACAAACTTCTACCTTTTTACACCACTCCCTCCCCCCCCCCCCCCCTTTGTATAGATCTACACCCCTACCCGCCTGCAAATAATCCTGCAGGCACCTATGATTCGGGATAATTTAATGTCCCAGTTCTATTCAGTGGTAGAAGTGGGAAACAAAAAAGTGGGGGGATGCCTAAAAGTTGGTGATAAATACAAGCCCCCCCCCCCCCCTCCCCAACGATAAATTTTATAATTTCGTATCTTATAATGAAAATATTAGTAAGGGAACAATTTTTACCTCCAACACTAGCATTGAACAAGAGTTCAAAATTTATTGCTATTTTTATGAATATTCTGTTGCTAAGTTTTTTTACTTGGAAGTAAGAGATAAAGTGAAGTAATAATTCAACAATTTATACATTACTGTTTATTTAGATTTAAATAGTGCTTCAAAATGTGCATAATTTCATGAAATTAAATTAATAGAGAACTCTAAAATGTTTTTTTTTTTTAAATAGCTTGTCTTTTTATGAAACAAGAATAGAAATTTAACTTAAAAGAAAGTTCCTCCAAAGTTAAAAGTTGACCAAGTGTAACAGTATTTGTTAATAAAAATACTTTATATCGTTATTATACAAAGAAATATAATGCATTTTTGATATACCGTAATTTTTTTTAAACTTTTGAAAACTTTAAATCACTTTTTCTCGGTGTCACTATACATTGAAAGGTTGATGTTATTTTTCTGTATTAGTTTTTAGACGAATTGAGTGTTTTTAAAAGTGGGGGGGGGGGGGATGGATTTCAGTAATTTTGGAAGTGGGGAGACGCATGGGTATTTTCTTAAAAAGTGGGGGGACGCGTCACCCCCCGTCTACCCACACTTCTAGCACTGGTTCTATTCCAAATAGTTATCTTTTATTATTCCCATACTTTTCTTTACGTAATATATTATTCAAAAAGTTATCTCGTATGTTATCGGAAAATATTTAATTTATTATTTGATAATTCTACCTTAAAAGTAACAAATATAACAAAATATAACAATAAAAACAATATTAAACATTTCCCCATGTTAATACTCATAGACGCTTCGTGAGAGGAACATATGTACTTTGAAAATAAAAAAAAGTGAAAAACAATAAAATAAAATTTGATCAAATAGTGATGTAAAACAATTAATCATATTAAGCACTTACAAAATTTAGTATTTGTATTTTAACAAAATAGCACAACAGTATTGGTCAATGCCGGAAACAGGGGTCTGGAAGATTAGTCAATTCTGACCGAAACTCAACCATCGTTCCAAAGTACATGTTTTTTTTTTTTTTTTTTTTTTTTTTTTAATAAACGTGCCAAAAGTATCACAAAAAATAATTTTTAGCAATTCCTTCCTTTCTTATTGAAAATTCAATTTTAAAATTGTAGATCAACATTTCAAAACTTCCAGTACATTTTATCCAGCATTAGACAAGATTCCCCAAGATCCATAATAACGCACGGTTTGCAACAGTCCATAACTAGATTTACCAATGTCAAGCGATATTGACCAGCATTTTTGAGCTACTGGGATAGTAACTGTCAATATAAAAATCAAATGAATTTTAATTATTATTATTATCAATATTATTTTTTATTATTATTATTCAGAAATCCATACAATTACTATTGAAATTTCATTACCATCTACTGTTCCGTTTAACACATTTTGCATTTTAAAGTCAATAGATACTGTACAAAATTTAGTACATGTTTTGAAACATCCTTTTATATATATATATATATATATATATATATATATATATATATATATATATATATATATATATATATATATATATATATATATATATATATATATATATATATATATATATATATATATATATATATTGATTTCATTCATAATTATTTTGCTTAAGAAAATTAAGTGTTGGGTGTATTTATCTTAAGTTATGACAAGTCCATAATTATTGACCTAAGGAAACTGATAGACTGATTTCTGCATGAAATAGGATTGTAATGATATTCTCTTCCTTATTTACTTGCTTAAGCATAATTATCTTTCAGATAAATTCATGTTTCATAAACCTGTATAGTTTTATAAAGATGCACTTCTAAGCTTTGAAAAAAATTATAGTCCAAATGTACTTTAAATGAAATCTTTGAAATTTAAAAATTCTGAATCCTAAAACGGACGTTTCGGGAGAAAGACCCACATATGCGAGGAATTGAATACAAATTAACGAATAATTTTATTTACACATAATGTAAAAATGCTGCTATAAAATAAAAACATTTCTTTCGAAAACTTTAAGTATATATTTAATACTAAAAATTTTCAAAGTCAAGTGTTGAAAACTCTTAGCATCAGTATTTATAATTCTTTAAAGCGTATAAGTACTTAGAGTTCACCAGAATAAACGAAATTAAAATTGAATTGAATTTTTTTACGCTTTTTATCTCTTGTTCAAAAAAAATGTTATTAACAAACATTTACGCTTGCAGTAAATAAACATAACACTTTATTAAGAACCTAGTTCTTGGTAACCTTATCATCAATAGACTTTGACAGTAACCTATATTTTCTATTATATTCAAAGTGCAGTCAAACTTTTCACCGAGACCCATTTTAGCTTTTATACATTTCAGAATTTGATGCCAATATGTTTACCATTGTTTCTTTAATAATTAACTGAAAAATACTGTTGCTTAAGTTAGATGGTATTTAAATGAATCTGCGCCCTCCAAATATCATTAAAACTATATATTTTATGTATAAATTTGTATTAATTTTCAAATGTAAATGTATTTGAATAGCTTGATAAAAAAATTATTTGTTTTTAAATTATGTTAATATGTATCCTTCTTATAAATTAGAATATTTTCGAGCAATGTAAAAATTTCACATAATTAGTGTTAGAAAAATAAGTACAATTAGTTTAATAAAATTGAAATGTTTTAGCATTACATTACAAGAATAGACTACATTCTTGATATTGTTTCCTTATACTTAAGATATTTACAAATCAATCTTTTGTAAATGATTTATGCATAATTTTCAAATGAATATTTTAATGCACTTTTTTCATCTTTACATTATATGAGTTATCTGTCAATAAATAAATGTTGCTTAACTATCAGAACAAATATTATTTCCTACAACCTATTGGTATCTTTGGAATCATCAGAGAAAGTTTAATTATGACTTGGTCTGAAAATATCACCTTAAAATATAAATAATTTGCAGCATTTGAACAACGCTTTTTTTCCCTAAAAACAATGACTGTTATCAGTTTTCTTATTATATATAATAAGAAAGTTATTAAGTAATATTCTTATTAAAAATCAATAGTCAACAGTAGGTAATACATTGAAATTTAAAATTATTGTTTTACTGTTACATTACACATATCTTAGAATTTCATATTTTTAATTAGAATTATAGAGATAATTGATTTTAGAAATGTATCATACATAATTAGAAATTTATTAAGTAAAATTCTAATTTAAAATCAATAGTATATACAATTTGAATTTTATCAGCTCATTAAATGCTTCATTTTTCCTAAGAATATTCCTTTTCATTGTAAATGCAGGAAAGTTAACACTTTTTGCAAACCTTTCTTTTACAGCTTCAACAAGATAATTATTATAACAGTTAACGTAATCCCCAAATATTACTGCATGTACTCAATTAATGATATGGGCTTGTTTTAGGTGAAAAGCCCCATCTCAAATACTTTATTCAACCTCTGATAAATTACACACTTGATATATAGCTTTAATGAGACAAACAAAAACTATCATGAAATAAAGTCCTATCTGCTATTACATATTTTTCTGTCTTGAGAGAAATATTATACTTTTTTCACTTTCATTTCTTTACGCTCCGAGACTCCAAGGGGTTAGGTCACTGTCAAGGAAGGCATTAAAAATTCGAAAAACAAAGATTCTTGTCTACCAAAATTGGAATGGCGTGATCTCTAGATCTGACACGTGCATGAAATACAAAACCAAACCGGGTATCTTTCATCGCAGAGAAAGTGAAGAAAGTCAGCTGGTTCTTATGAATAAATTAAAAACGCTCAATCTTTTATACACATATATTTAAAGAAAAAAAAAGAAAGAAAAAAAAAAGAATATTAAAATAATAGCCTAGGTTCATCTCGTGGTTCGTGTCCTTGAAAACTAGAAAGGAATTTAAAGAAAAATTAAGATTAACTGCCCGTTGTTAAACTCCCCTATGATGTGTAATTAACTGTCAAATTAGGTATGAATCGTGATGGTCAAACGTAATCACTTTACAGATTGCATTTTAGATAGGTGATTCAAGTGTATTCCTTTCATGAATAAGGGGTTTTCTGTTTTATTCTAACGTGAACAGATTGTGATGATAAAGAGGCTATAGAGAAAAGTTAGGCAGTGTCGTGCCAGTAAGAGAAAATCATTTTAAAACCCCACACACATGGGCGCCCCCAGGAATATTTGCAAGAAGGTACAAGACTAGATTTTTATCAAAATCATTAATTTTTTTAGAAATGTTAATTAATAATTATGCATTATAAATTATACTCTTTGAGAATAGTTAAAATTCATGGTACATATTTTTGCAAGCGCAACCCAGTTAAAAAGAAAAAAATACAAAACTGTAAAAATATTAAAATATATATTTTTAACGATTTTTTTTATCATCCAACTAGATCTTATGGCATTCAAGAGACAGTGTTTAGAATAGAGGAACTCGAAGATGCAAATATACAGAAGAGTAAAAAATAAAAATAAAAAATATTTTTTTCCAAGTATCGGAAAAAAAAAATGAAACACGATGACAGTATAGGAATATGTTCAATTGAATTCTAAAAATATATTTCAAGATAGTATATTTGATGACTTAAAAAACAAAACATTTTCTCAGGAAATGACTATACAATAAAAGGAATAAATACTTCAACTCATCAGCCTCTAATAATTATAGACAACAAGCGCCAGAAAATCGTCACACAAGTAGCTATAAAAAAGGCATAGGAAAGAAACAAAAGACTAAATTAATAGAAAAAAAAATTCTTTCTTTTCCCTCATTTTTAAAAAAAAATTTATGAGCCAGTGCACCTCCTTGCACCCTCCTGGGGGCGCCCATGTCCACACAAAATAAGAGTGAAATTGTCAGAATAAGCAGAATGAACAAAAATGGCAGTATTTTTCAAAGTTGACAAGGGCCTAGAGAATGTTTTAATACCTTGATCATATCGAAAACTTTAAAAAAAATTAACCATTTTCAAAAATAACCTATCTTTATATTGTTCTTGCTTTCATATCATCAGTATCCTTATCAGAAACTATTTTGTTTAAGGGATCCTATCAGTGCCTCAAAGCAACTCACTTTGTTTTTCAATGAACATAAAGCTTAATTTTATAGGATTCAACACGCTAATCAAGTTAACTTGTGGATATCTAAAATGTGTAAAAGATAAATAACTTTAATCGCATATTAAACTCACTTTCATTGTTTTAATCGTTATCATTTGTTTAGGTATTATGACTTACGGAATGATGTAGAATCAATTCCATCCCTTTTATGCGTCAAAACCAAAATGGGCTCCATTGCTATTTGATCGTCATGAGGCCATTTTTTGTAAGCCTTAATATTTGCAAAAATACATTTTACATCCAGAGTAAAATTTTCGGTGCAGTAAATACAATTTTCGCTGCATTTATAGGAAAACGATTAAGTCAAATACTATATAAAACGTATTTGGTATAAATTAAAGTGTATTTTAAAAAATTTAAGTATATTCTTTGAGAACTAATTCGTTTAAGAAGTATTGTATTTGATGCAAACTTGAACGTTCTTTTCTAATTTCCCATTTTCTGACTTTCTGATTTCTTTATTTAAAGAATACCTCCTTCATCTAGAACGGCGTCAACAGTCAATTATTATTGAAGAAGTTGAAATAAAAGTTGCAAACCCATTACTCTTTAGAACAGGTATGTTGTTTATTACTTATCACTCATGAATAAAAAGAATTTATAATTTTTAAGACCCATTGTTTTATTTCATTACATAAAGGCTATTTCATTGAATACTTTTGTATATTTATGACTGGAATAGGTCGAAATTTTGTAGTATATGCTTTGTTCATTGGTAGTATTTATGAAACCTAGAGAATGGTAGAACACTTATTATTATTGTTGGATTAATTTCGATCTCTGTTGACTAAAATTTTGATAACTTGTTATTTTTTTTATTTTTTTTTTAATTAGTGCTGTCATATGATTATGAACAGATATAGTATTAATTTCCGCATATTGCAGTACATTTAGTTAACGATATTTCTTACAATTTTCTTATTTTAATGGATAATTGCTTAAACTAAATACACAAGTACGCAACCATATCTCAAGTTTATTGATAAAATAAACAACTTAAGATACCATAATGATGTCATGAAAAAAAAAAAAAGCATCGAAATTTTTAAATAGGCGTGAGAGAACTCTGGTTCAACAATTCTAACTCCAAGTTCCACTTTTAAAGATGTTATCAAATTGATGAATTATCTGTAAGGTTAGTTGAAAGATAAGACAAGGACAACTTATGAACATGAATGATATTGGGTTGTTTTTATCATTCGAGTTTTCTCTTATCTCTATTTAATTGCGCTTTTCGATCCTTGAACTAATGCACTGAATTAGAGTGCAATTTTAAACTTATTTCGAAACAATATTTCATATTACTTTTCAAAGGGGCATGATTGGTGAAAAAAGTAATGAAAAATTATATATAATAATAACAAAAAACGCACTGTTGAAAAAAGTAAAAACATTTCGTAATCAGCCAGAAAAAACAGTGATAGATACTTAACAACACAATCTCTATGTGAGACCATCGAGATACTAGATGAAAGTCCCTTTCAATGCAAATGTGTAAACGGAAAATTGGCACTAAGTTTTTTTCAAGAACAAAATAGGATGTGCAAATTTTGTTTTCTAGAAATAAGGATAGTATAACAGCAGTAAAAGAAAACACAATCAAATGAATACTAAATATTTAAAGAGCGATTTTTTTCTTCTTTAAGTTGTAACTGCAAAAAAGAAATTTTAATTTGGGTTATAGAACCAAAATATTTCGGCTTCAAAAACCAAAATTAAAATTTCTCTTTTAATATATCTATAAAAGTAAGTGAATGTTCTCTTGCTAATAATTTTTTTTTTTCCTTCTTTTTTTTTTTTTTTTTTTTTTTTTTTTTTTTTTTTAACTTGTTCTACAAAATACTTTAATTTTAACTGAGAATTTTGTATTCCGCATCAGCGTTTTTAAAAGTTAATGTAACATACCTGCAACTGTAAAGAGATCCTTTTGAAACATTTTATTGAAATTCCAATTAACATCAGGAAGGTTTTCATACACAATTAGTGACAAAACTTAAATGAAAATAAAGTCTTTTTAACAATAACTTTCCCCAGAGTTCGCCAGTTAAATATTTCCAAAAGGTATTTTACCCCCTCTCTAAAATTTAAGGGGTATTTTTAAAATCCAAAAAGATGCACGATCGCGATTTCGCGTATTAGAGCGGAAATATGCTTTTTAAATGCTTACTAAAAACACTTGATGGTTATAAACCTTAAGCACTATGCCTTTGGAGGACACCACGTTGGTGTCCCGCGAAACTATCGGGTAAATGTTGACAGCACCTAGAAAACTATCAGAAAAATGCCGGCAACACTAAGAAGACTATCGCGCCAATGACGGAAAAGTAAAACTTGACGATTTACGATAGCCCGAAAATCTCGAAAAAACGCCGGCGATAGACATAGGCGAAATGATCTGATCTTCTGAACGTGTTAATCTACGCTTTATATGATATCACGCATGAGATTACCTTTTTTCTTTATTTTGTGAAAAAAGGCATGATAAAAAGCAGGTGAAATGCACATAATTAAGGAACGTACGAAATTACAATCTACAATCTACCTACTAATAACGCAGGTGGTATCAGCAGACATTCAATGACTTCAGTCAGTCACTGGTCTGTGCAAGACACGTTTGAAGATGAATTCGCATGCGTAAGTTGTGATTTCGAAAGGGGTGATCCGTATATTGGATTGTTTTACAAAATAAAAGCAAATTTTTGCATTTTTTCAGAAAAGGACGCTATTCTCAACGAAAAAGGGCAGTGAGATAGCGCAGGCCTCCAAAAAACGGCTATGATGATGGTTGATTTTATAAAAGGGAGGATTATTTTTAAAAATTTAAACAAGATGTGCCGATGAGTGAATTCACGCATGAGGGTGAATTCTATAGGGTGAAATTGATTTTCAATGCGTGTTCACGTAGATTTCACGCATTTTGGCGAACTCTTTCCCATATTTTGGAAAGGATAAAATGTTTATACTAATATATAGGTCATTGTATAAAATGAAAAAAGTCTGACACTAGGGAAACAAATTTTCGCATTTTCAGAAGAGATGGCCTATGTCTCCGAATCCAATGAACCCTTGCATATTTTATATTAAAAAATATTTATTGCTGTTTTTTCTAGCCGAGTGTTAAATGTTGTTTGCTTGGGGCTCACCTTTTACAGATGCGTGTGACTTGAACGTATGATTAACTGAGGGGGGGGGGGGGGTATTTGAACTTATATATCAAGAATAAATATTTATGTTGAGTTAAAGTTCAACCTGGTACCAAGGCTTGTCGATTTAATTGGAAGAATATTACCTCACTTAACTAAACTACATTTTTGATCGCTAAGAAAGGGAAACATATAAAGTGCCAAACATTAATGGTAAGGACTAAAAGGAAAGATAAATGTGCATTATCCTAGTATATTTATATTAAACCCAGGTAGCACACTCATAAGGGCCCATATGGTCGAACGATATGTTAACCATACAAGGCCTGATGACCAGACTAAATGAAAACCACGTAGATTGGGGTACATGACTTCTATAGGGACCCAAATGGTTTTTCCACATCGGACATGGACCCACATAGAATAAACCATTTCAATCCATTTTATTTTAAGCGATAAAAAAAAATTGCTCATTTTAAATACTTTTGCCCATTTCCTTACTAACAGATAACGTTACAAAGGAATTTTAACTTTTGTAGTTTGAAAAACACTCTTTCCCTAATCAAGAATCGAACCCGAGACTAGTTGCAAACCGAATAAATGCTATGACCAATTCACCAGTTGGCTTGTTTCGAATTATTATCGATAACATATTTAGCGGATTTCAAAATTTGCCTAGCATATATAAATAACAAAGGGTGTGAAACATTGTACCACTTTCAATTATAGTATATTGCTTGTCACTGCATTTAAATTTCATACGGATTGGTATAATTTGCCTTTTATTCTTATATTTTCATCAATTCAAAAAAAAAAAAAAAAAAAAAAAAACTCATGTGGCGATATTTTTGTCGATAATTATTACATAAAAAACCCTGCCAAAATAGCGAAACTGAGAAATATATTTTTCGATAATTATTACATTATCCTATCTTGTAAGTGAAACGAGGAGAAACGGTCGTTTATGAGAACTCTGTGTTAAAGGTATTCGTTTTTCAAGCTTTTACGTCTTTGTCGAATTTTTACGAGAATTTCGCAGATGGAGATGTTTAGCACATCTTAAAAGGCCATTACCATAGCCATTTGGATCAAAATCGTTTGAGCCGTTTTTCAACAATTACTAAGAAACACAAATTTTTCAATGGCAGCTACCTTATGCGTATGCACAATTTTGACGAAAACATTAATAACACGTCCCATGGCCACCACTAATCCGTATACAAAAGTTGAACATCGTATGCTACTATGTTCGGTAGTTATGCTGATCACAGATACACGGGCATACATTGTTCTAGGCCATTAAATAATTAAAAAATAATATTTTTCCTAATTGTAAGTTAAAGTCTAAAAAAGAAGGGAATTTTTCGTTCCAACGTGACAATTGGACTTAATCTAACTTTTAATACAAGTATTTAAGCTGTTCTTCCAGATTCCCCTGTTTTAGTCGATATCATTTGTGAGAATATGGCGGTCGAAATCGCACGGTTTATTTTATAAGGGAGTCGATATCTGTCGCACTATTTGTCGCAGTCAGTCTTAATAAATTGTAAAAAATGAGATTCAGTTAAGTTTTTCCTATATTATTCATGATGAAAACCACTTTATCGAAAGCTTCTTCACATAATTTCTTCGGACACGTAGTGGAAACTCTGTTCTACATACTTAACACATACTATTTCGGACAAAGTACAATAATGTCAAAAAAAAAAAGTCCATATCGTGAATTTTGATTTTGTAATCTTCTGTGCTGTCGGAGGGCCGTAGAATTTTTTTCGCTTGCAGCGTAGTGGCTAACGCTGATATAGACGCTAGTTTCCACTATCTTTTCAAACTACAACTACTTATAAATTCTATGTGGTGATAAAAAAAAAAATGGTTTAGCATTTAACATAATACAAGCTTTCAATTTTATTCCATTAAAAATGCTAATGAATGTTGTTTATTCAGGGATCGTTCGTAGCAAAGAGGAAAAGTGCTGCGTGCTGGGACAGATGGCCGGTGAGAAAGGATACCACTGCTTTTCCGCCTTTTATGCTGCCCGAATTATGAACAGAAATTACAACCGACCCCACAACAAGAAGATATCAGCCCTGTTCAAGAGAAAGCAAAACCCGACTGCAGAAAAACTGATGCGCACCTTTGGACAGTGCGTCTCCAATAGAGGGGCCATCTTCCACAAGTGTTGTCGACATGCAGCTATGCAGCGCAATTGAATCGCTTATCAAATTGCAACTTGTACATAAATGCCTTTCATTCATTCAAGGCATGATCGAGCTCATCAAAACTTTCCTGCGTTTCCACCAGCATCGTCATCACCTGTTGTAAAACCATGTTCATCAACATTTTCACCACAAAAAATGAACTTCGACAACCTTAAGCGACGCATTTATTGTCGCATTCAAGTGATTTTTCGGCGCAACTTTGTTGGATCTATTCAATCTAGATTCGGGTGAAGATGTTCAACATGGTCATAAAATATTGTGTAACTCATAGTATGATCGTCAATGCTATGATGGTTTTTACACCTTTATTCTCACAACTTTGAACTAGCACAATTCCGTTAATTTTTTAATAATTTATCCGAAACTGTTTATTTTTAACAAACTTACTTTTGAAGTATAAGACCTTAACGAAGTATTGAAATGGTCGATACATTTATACCATTGAAATCGCCTATAAATATGCCATCAAGCACGAGTTAATTATTACTTATTTCCATCATCAGCTCATTTTAACTCTCGTTAAATACATTCAAATACCTCATGGAAAATTTCACTCATGTAACTTAAAATGAAACTTGTTTATCACCAAATAGTATTTTAAACTGTCTGCCATTCCAAAAAGATATCTTTCCAAAATGGTCGTGATTGTAAAACAGAAACGCAAATTTTGAGATTTATTTAATTTTGAATTTTCATATTATCGCCATTCGAAAAAATAATGTATTGAGCGCTATTTATTATTTTTGATTGCCAAAATATCAATATTGGTCATCCATCATATATCCATAATCACTTTGTACAGTTCATTATTTTATAAATATTTTGCATCAATAAAAGTATTTTTAAGCTTTTTTTAGTAGACTACTGTAATTGTAAACCAAAGACCCAGAGTAAATACTATCAGGGACATTAGAAATCTTTTAGATGATTAAAAATAAGATGTTTTGTAACTGTCTTTATGAAGCTTGTTTTCAAATTTTATAAGGGAAGAAAGTGTAAATTATTTCATAAAATCGAAGTGGCCAATTTTATTTTATTTAGACTAAGTTTGGAAAGGTGCCCTGCTTTGTAAAAAGTATATTCTCTTTGTTGGATCTTGGATCCAGTATACATTTAAACGAATTGGAATGTTCTTTTATCACAAAAGATAAAGACTGTGCCAACTCGTTCGATGATCTAGGAAAATAGTATCATTCGTTCAACTTAATATCTGCTACTTGGAATTATCGATTGGGCAGTTTTTAAGAAAACATCCCTTATCTTGAAGGGTCATCGTTACACAGGATGATGTTTATAAAAGCGGAAGCGCTTTTACCAGCCTGAAATGAAAGAACGGAAGCACAAGAGACGATGAGTCAGGGCATTCACCTATCATGGAATATTTGGCTAAAATTCATGCAAATAACAACTCCATTTTATTGGGCATTATCGTCTTCTCACATAACAAATTACAAATCAGACAATAAATAGCTCCTGCTTTTTTTTTTTTTTCTTTTTTTTTTTTGAAGTTCAAACTAAAATTCAGAAACTTAAAAAAAAAAAAAAAAAAAAACATAGCATCATGCAAATACGAGTTTTATATATACTAGTTAGATTCAGCTCATTGATTCTAATTATTTAGAGGTTTTATTCCAATATATTATTTCAAATGTCATTTGCAGAACAGTTAATCGACTCTCAACAAGTGTATTCAAAATACTCTAATGCATTTTTGCGAATATCTAATAATCATCGCTTACATGGAGGTCCATAAAGTCATTCCACCACAATTGGAATGCCCTAATGTCGAGTTTAGAATTGTCTAAAGCCATATTGAATTAACATATCTTCATAAAAATTGTAATGCATACTAACGAGACCACCGTGGAATTATGGATGAAGAAAAAAATCAATTAAAATTTTTGCCACCGGATGGAAATGAAGTTTCTTAAGAACTAGCATAACAAATGGAAAAGAGAGAATACCAATCTCCAACTTCTGGATAGTTAAGCTAGGTTATTGATTTGAGACCGAAAATGGCTAAAAATTACTGTAGGTATCTATATTAACAATTCAACTCGCCTCCCCCCCCCCCCCCAAACTAGTTCGAGTCTGGTGGTAACCAAGAGCAACCTTCTACACAGCATTAAATGGGCAAGAATATATCAGCAATAAAATTGTCTTCCTCTGCATGCAGAGCCAAAACTACTTATGAGCTATACAGAAGTAACACTTATAGATCAATGATGCAAACAAATCAATGACCATTTTGATCATTTTTCAGAAAAGTTCATTTTCCATGTGGCACTGTATAAGGTTTTTATTATGATAAATATCGATACTTTTTGCAATTACTAAAAGTTGCACTTGGTAACAAATTTCTTGTACGTCATTTGCATATCCCTTCCTTCTTCCCTAACAGAAAAAGAGAGAAATGTTGAGGAAAAGAAAGCACAATTGACCGTCTGCTGAATAAATTAAAAAAAAAAAAAAAAACTGTCATCATTTGTGAATTCAAACTAATTTTTTCAGTTTTCATATAATAATCATTTTGTATAATCATATTCCGTCATATAACTACCATCCTTAACTTTGACTCCTTGCAAAAAATATAGTTGACTTACTATTATTCCTTCTTTCCCTGAATAAATGGCTCTGGCACATCCATGAACCAATCACAGCTGAAGATTTAATGTAACCTAGACACCAATCAATGTATTTGAACCATGGGCACTGGCAGAATTATTTACAGAAGTGGAGAGCGTATCCAAGGGACGGCAATGCGACAAGTTTTCTTCTCAAATCTCGAATTGTAAGAAATGTTCACTGGATTTATAATTGAAATGTTAATACTTATTACTACTACTGAATATTAATTAATAGTTATGTATTAATATTCTGTTCAAAGGAATAATTTAAAACCCAGAGTATACTGAACAATGATGATTGCGTTTCTTGAAAACTCCAGTTATATCCTACTAAACACTAAAATGCCACCCATGGTAAACTATTTGTTTGTTTAAATAAAATAAACATTTCTATGCATTACAGATTTGCAGAACATACAACTGTTTTTTCTTAGTTACAAATAATAGAGTAACAAGACAAAAATTGTAAGCAAATATTTATTGAGGTAGTACATGTTTTATACTTGGGTTTATACTGGTTTCTTAACATGAGCTGATATATAAAATATTTTCACTTTATTATTACAAAATCAGTTATAAAATAAAGTATTATTATAAAATATTAGTATTATAAAATATGATCATAAAAAGGAAATAGCAATATTCAGTAATAAACACATTTAAGATAATACTAAAATCTTAGCAAAGTATCTCAAAAATCTCTACTCTAAGTTATTAAAAAAATTAGCAAATTTATTTGTATGGTATGCGATCAGAAATATATCCTGAAAGACTTATTATATCACAGAAATGCTAGTATAAAATACAAAAGTGAGCTCAAAGTATTTGAAATATTACAGTTCTGAAACTACTAATGTTAGCGTGACTTTCCATTAGTTTAATAAATGAAAATCTCTCCCAAGACTAAGCTCTATCAATTAAGATAATGGCAGCGCTTCAATCACTTAAATGCAAGTTTACAATAACTTTTATTTTTGGAAAAAACTGCACAAGATTTAACTACAATATAATTTAAACTAAAATTTAAAATTATTTACATAATAAGAATAATTTGGCTTCTACACACTAGTCAAAAAGTTATTTCATACTACTCTTCAATGAATAGTCCTTCGTCAAAAAGTAAGTTTTCTTAAATCGTAAAAAGAACACCAAACATCCCAGCAACTCTTTTTGGGTGTTTGATAAGCCCTTTTGGTTGTCATTTTAATTCGGATAACAAACACAGATATCACAGAAACACATGGCAGTTTGAAACTAGTTTAGATTCCAAACAAATTCAGTCACAAAATTGCAATGAAATATTATTCAATACTTGTTTTTCTAGAAACACATAAGATAAATATATGAAACAAAGAGTAAGACAGAGACATGTGCATATATGCGAGTAATGACATAGATCCTAAAATGAAGAATATAATTTTCTATAAATACTTATGTTATTATGAAAGCACTACATAATGAGTTGATGATTCAATTATTGATGCAATCTTATTCACAAGTTCTTTAAATCTTGGTCTCTCTCTTGGTATCTTAAACCAGCAAGCTTTCATGATAGAATACCTAAAATGTTTATTCAAATTTTAGAGTACATTTTTATAAATACTCATTTATATTAAATGATAAAAAAAAAGAGAAGAAAACACAACTTTGGAAAAGAATAAACAATATCACTGAACATTTAAGTTAAGAGAGTCTAAATACTAGACTTGAAATCTCCTTAAATCAATTTAAAGAATTTGAAACTTTTGTAAAAATAGCACAAAGAACTTTGAAAATCAAAACTAGGAACAAATACTTAAGCTACAGCATGTACAAAAGAAGCAAGAGAAACTTTGTGTGTTCTTATTTTTTTAAAAAATGCCTTGAACACACAAATATAGATATATCTTTATACAAAATTTAAAAGGCTATATGAACATAAATTTAAAAACCTATATGCTTTTAAATTATGTAATTAAAGTTCTTCTGAAGACATTTATCATCATTATGCTTCATTATATACAAATCCCTAGAGTAAATTCTTATATTTGTCTTACAAATTTTATTGGTACTATAGCCACATTCAACTCAGAATATAACTTATCTTTTTAAAGAGGAAGTAATTTTTTAATTGCTCACTTAATATACAAGTTAGATTCACAGGTGGTTTTTTTTTCTTCTCCTTTTTAACTACTAGTTTATTTATGGACTAGCTAATGATATCATTCAAAGCAAAGACTTTTTTAAATTTATATTGTGTGTGCACTTTTTTTAAAAAGGAACAGACATATACAAGTACATGTACATAAATATCTATATAGTCTCATTAAAATATTAGTAAGAAAATCACCATTCTTTACTGCAATGAGGTTTCTGCATTCTGTTACCCATTTTGAGATATTGCAGAATGTTGGAATTATCGATTCCTGGGTATGGTTCTTTTCCGAGCCTAAATACTTCCCATATAAAAACTCCAAATGACCACCTATGGAAAAAAAGAAATATTTCAAAGGATGCACTAAAGACGAGAAATTAGTTTTTAAAATGCATATCTTAATAAAAATAAATGACGGAGAAAATTTGGAGCTGCTGATTCTTATCCAGGATTACTATCTTCCTCTACTAGTATGGAAGGTGGATGCAAGCCTTTTTTCCCCCCAAAACACGGTTGTTCACAAAACTCAAGTGATTGAACTAGTGAAACCTTCTACAGCAGACATATTTAACTTCAAAAACATCAAAGCAGCATATGGCAGAGTTGTTTATGCACGTATATTAAAATGGATTCAACCAGCTGTTTAAAAGCCTTTATTGTTTGGGAAACATTAATATTATTACAATTTTTTCCAACATCCCCTTCTACAATCAAAAGTAGGAAAGATTAAAAAAAATTTTAAAACCCTAAATAATCCTACAACAATTTATACTTAATAACTCTAATTCGATATTGAAATAATTTTCTGCCCAAATGCAAGTAATCTTAGTTCTGTTAATGGAAGTTAAATAATTACGGTACTCTGCCATTTGAAGGATACCAGTTGGCACCAAGTCAAAATTATGCGTAAATGTATCTCCCAGCCTAAATATTTCAAATTTGTTATAGAATTGCTTTAGCAACCCTATAATGGTTTGTTACAGGAATTATAAAAGATGTAAAGATTGTTATTTTGAATGAGATATCGCTACAATTTAGTGATGTTTTTCTGGTACCTGTCTAATGGCAGAGTATCATAATTGCAATTTATTTATATGTATTTCACATAAATCTATGTTTTTGTTCAGTGTGTATGCAAATCATGGAACCATTAAGAAACATTAAATGATTAACATTAACAATTAAACATTAATGAAAACTGAAATTCATGCCACTAAGTAGAAGTAAGGAATTAGAAAAGTAAATACAAGCAAATTTATTAATGTAGAAACGAAAATCAAATGGCAAAAGAATCAATACCAATTTGATATTTACAAACTAAATAAAAAAATCAGAATGTTGAAATGTGTGAAGTCTTAAAATAATATTATGCTAACTAGAAATTACATTTAAAGTTTTAATAGTGCATTCAAAATTAGTATCCAGCAACAGCTCATTTAAATTTGCAAAAAAAGTATTAAAAAATAATATTTAAAATAATAAAACATAACAAAGAAGCACCTTAAAAAGCGTTTCAAGATCTACACTTAAGACTATAATTAACCAATTTGAACAATACAACAATCAATTATAGACTTTTATAATTTCTATACATCAGTAGGATATCATAAAACGGTGTTTAATGACTAGATACAGTCAAACTAAAAAAAGGGAAATTTAAAAGATTCTTACACATCTGAAAAAGTACTGAACTTCTGCTTTTCAATTGCTTCTGGAGCCATCCACTTGATTGGAAATCTGTTTTCTGCCAATGATGCATAATACTTGTTTTGATAAATATCCTTTGAAAGCCCAAAGTCACTTATTTTCACTGTTCGTTCGTCCTGCATCAAAATATTTCGAGCTGCAATGTCCCTATGAACTATCTTTAGGTCTGAGATATATTCCTGAAACAAAGGGAATTTTTCACCAAGTGACTGATTAGAAGTAAATACATCAATGATTATATTTCAAGCAAAAAAATTTGAATATAAAAATAAATGTTCATAATATTCTGTGAACAATTCAGAGAAATATAGAATAATTTTAAATTTGTATACTATAGCTTTAAAGAATTTTAGATAGTAGCTCTTAGTAGTCAGGAATAGCATGCCTAATATATCAGAGTAATGCCTAATACAAATGTAAGAAAACCATCATACAGTGAAACCTATATGGAATGACAATAAATCTGCATATAACAATATTTTTTCTATGGTCCCAGCCTAATTCCTACTCACCCAATGTATTTTGAACCTGCCCATAATCACTTTATAGATACACCTGCCTATAATAATAATTTTACCTCCTTAGAAAATAGGTAGCATATATAAAATTTTTTTTTTTTTTAAATCTTTGAAAGCGAAACTACACCCAATGGTCTAATCCAACTCAACAGGTGTTTTTTTTTCTCATTATTACCAAATGTTTCGTACTTATATTTGATAATTTTGATGCATTGGACTCAAAGGATATTGTATGCAAGTGTCATTTTCACCAGCAAATAAATAAAATTAACAGATTTTTTTTAATAAGAAACAAAATTTTTTATGTAAAATAAATACCTTTTCTTTTATGTATCATAAAATTTCTAAGTATGTTAAATCGCGAATGAAAATAACGTATCAACAACAAATCTTAATAAAATAATGGTATACCGTTATACTTTGATTCTACAAAATAAATGCATCAATTTAATTATACCTTCTCCAAATGATGTCAGTGTGCAAGATTTACCCAGAAATGATTCCTAGGGTGATAAATATATTTAATCTTTATTCTTAGGAAAAATCTTATGTTACCAACTAATTAAATTGCTAATTATTGTTGGTTAACTTTTGCATAAATATATTTGCATTTTAAATTATTTAAATAAAGTAAAATTGAGATTTTAAAATACAATCCCAACGTATTCTTGCACACATTACTATACGTACATAAACGCTAAATGCGCAAAATGCTTAAACTGTGCTTGTACGCCTGCTCGTAAAAATATTCTTCTAAACCTTTACATTATCGTTATAGACAGGCTTTATGTACTACGATTACCTGTACATAATAATATATTGCTATGTCCTAACAGTATCATTATAGACAGGTTTTACTGTACTTAAAACTACAATTCTTTATAATTAAAAAAAATGTAAGACCAATAAAAAAAAAGATAAATTTCTTCAAAATACTTCTATTAACTTATCTACAACCTTTGACAATACTCAAAATGTTAATAACATTAAATATTACTGCTATCTGCCTAATGTACATTTTAAAATAAGTTTTTACTTAACACTAAGCTTGAAAATATCTCTCATAAAGAGAAGCTCAGCATAGAAATGTTTTAATACTTAAAATATATAGCTAAGAGATTTTTTACAATAAGTCAAATTTACTTGGTACCTCAAGCACAATTGAGTTTATCTTTAGAAGTGAACTAGCATTTCCAATTGGAACCCTATTTAAATGTTTCCTTTTGAATTCATTTGATTTGAAGCTTCTCAATTAGACATTTTAGATTAATTTATCTTTCTTCACTTAAACAGCAATCTGGAGGAAATAGTTAACAAGAAAATTTAGATGAAGAACTTAGACTCAGAATTTGTATCAAAGGTATTAAAGAATGAAGCAACTTAACTTACCATTCCCTTAGCTACTTGATAAATATAAGAGGAAAGTCTTATTCCATGACAGTTCTCTACAAAATAAAACAACATATACATATCAAATTTCAATTGGTGCTAAACTTAAAAAGTTAATTAAAAATATACTTTTATGCACTCCAACTGAGTGTAAATTCATTGCAGTCAATTAGATTATTTAATTAACATGTTTACATATCAATTGCCTACTCAGAATTGTCCAATTTATAAAACTGCAAAAGGCGCAGTGAGTATTCTAAAAAATATGCAGGAATTTTAGAGATAATTCCAAAACTTTAAGGGATAGTTGATAGTTTAAAAATTTTTAGGGATAGCTCCAAAAATTTTAAGGATATTTTTCTTTTAAAGCAGACATAAGGTCCAAACAAATATTCTTTTCAAAACTTGCTTCAATACAGGCAAAACACTTAGTTTTGAAAAATTTAACAATTCAAACAACTGTTAAGCCAAAAATAAGGTGTATATTTAAATCATTATGAATCTAAACAAACATGTGGTGAATTAATTAAAACCACTCATTTAATTTTTAAGCAACATTCAAAGCACTTCAAAAGAGAATATCGTTTCAACTTTTAAAGATAAAAGATATTTATGATTTTAGCTACAATTAAATTTTTTTTTCAATAATTAAACTAGCAAAATCTAATAACTAAATTTTTAATCTAAGGGTACTTACACAGTGGAGTTGGAATGGGTTTTTACTCGCATAGTGTGAAATGAAACATGCTTCTCTATGGGGATGCATACAGTAGAGCCTGGTCAGTTTACCGTTTAATTTTACCTCGCACTATGCGATTAAGCACCCATCCCAATTCCACTGTGTAAGTACCCTAATACACCAGAAAAAATCATGAATATATCGGATTTTACATTGACACTTACAACGTAAATCTCGGAGGTAGCGGATATTACACCAGCATAAATTTCAGAAACACAGAAAGAAAATATTACCTTCCTCTCTAGGGAAATGACAGAGTTTAATAGGACAATTAAAGAAATTTTTAGAGTTTTCAATTTGTTTAGGAATTATCAAAAATTTTAAGTACAATTTTAGAAATTTTAGGGAGAAACAAAAATTTAAGGAATATTAAGAATTTTGGGGGGGAAATCTAACTCCTGTAACTGCTACAAAAGTATTCTTCAAGTCAACAGAAGAAGTCATTATACAGAATTAACAGAATTATATAAAAGCAATGATTTCCATAAAAATTGAAGATGGTAGTTTAGTGAAATAGTAAATTAAAGGGTTTATGGGTACAGAAATATTTAACACATCAATTCATTAGACAAAATATAATAATTGAATACATTAACATATTGAAACATGCAATAACATATTAAAAATGATAAAACAAAATTTCCTCTTAGAGACATCATCAATATATTTATTTAAATGACTACATAAGAAAAGTATTAAAGTATGCAACGTACCTTTAGGAATAGCTAGACGTTCAGATGACGATAAACTTTTCATGTACATGAGCTGAAAATTTACATTTTATAATGTCACTCTAAACAAACAAAATCCTTTTAAGGAAATAAATAATTTGATTTTACGCAATAATAAAAAATGAACATCTTCTAGAACAACCTTTTTTTTTTTTACCAGTGGAACAAAGGTGCTGTGTGATTAGCTTTAGATTATGAAGGTTTATTTTAACATTACATTTAGGTTTTATTTAACTTAGTGGTTTTAGTGGCATTTAACTTAGGTAATTTATTCATTTTAAATTTTACTATGGCGCAAGTCAAAAACTTAAGGAAAAGTTGATGAGAGGGTAGATGTTTACCTTTTTACATGCATCCAAAAGAGAAATAAAAGTGTTAGTTCACTCAGAAGAAAACTATAGAGCAAATTATTATAAATGTCAGATATTAACCCTCTATGGTGCTGTATACAATTTAAATTAATCTTAATGCAATACAAATGACGAAACCCACATTTATATAATTTTTTGCTACTAAGAAAAATATTATTTAATACTACACAATAGAAATGTGTTTAAAAGTAGAAATTTAGTTTTCAAATTTTATAATCATACTAGCTGCATGGCCCCGCGCTGCTGAGGACCCGTTGAAGGACAAAAAAGTTTGCGTTTAAAGAAAGGTTCATAATTTACTAAAAAATTTTAGCACAAAATGAAAAATTAACCTGATTTTCTCTTTACCAATTTAATCACGATCAGAATAAAGAATCAAAGAAATGAAATCTCAAATAGAATACTATGCTTCAGGTGTAAATAGTAAATTAGTTAAATAGTAAATTAGCATTTAAGTGTTAATAAAATAATATGGAACTTGATATACAGTACCAAAACACTATACAAATAAAAACAATCAAAAGAAAGAATTCAATATTTTTAGGAAAGTACTAAAGAAATCGATTACATATTTAGATGCAAAAATCCTTGCTCGTTGATAGCATTTGTTGAGCCAAAAGATGTCAATTGAAAGCAGGAATTGTACTTCCTAATATTAACCAAGAAATGTCTTGATATCTCAGTCGTTTCAGACATCAGTGACTCTAAAGGTTTTGAATTGGCTAGAAGTACAGGCAAAACAATTTTGTCACTGCAACAACATATGCCTAGCACTTCACCTTTCCACTTTAGAGTACCACAGTAAGAGCAGGCATTTGCCATTCCGCCAATTTGAAAAGTGGGATTTAGACCGGGTGCTGCATTATATGGAAATGCAGCATCCTCAAACATTGCACTATTATTAACTCTTGTAATTGAGTGACGTCTGGTATTATCTTTCTTAATCAACCAGCTCTGGTTTCCACAGACTCAAAATTTCTCGTAAATATTTGACGTTGGCGCTCAGATTCCAATGTACTAACTGGTACCTGATTTCGTTCATTTGAACAGCGCGCTCAATCATTCTCCTGTTGATAATGTCTTTGTATGGGTGATTCCCTTGCTCGCTTAGCGGCAGACGTACTATACCTAGCACATATATTTGTTCTTTTCTTGAGCGGTATATTAATAACTGTCGAAATGATCCGAAAGGTTTAGGCGAATTTCAATAATCTTCATCGACGACGAATCAATGATGTCTACATTCAGCATCCATCCAATCAAAACACTATATGGTTGGTTGGTTGAACCCCCGAGCTGAGGCTTTAAAACTGCGCATGCTCAGAAGTTGTTTTCTTTATCGACTGACAGTAAATATACTGAAATACTATAATAAAATTCGAACCGTTCATTGCACAGACGATTGTTATACATAAAAATAATCAGAAAAATAAGGGGGACACATTAAAATAACTTTCGATTTTATTCTGATGTAATAAAAAGATATCATTGCCATTCCAAGAATTTTATTTTCATGCCATTAATAGTTAATGAAAGCGATTTTTAATCAAATTTAAAAGTTGTTCGCTACAATCTCCATGTACTAAGCTTCTATTTACCAAATTTTGTACGTCTAGGTGCAAAACTGTGGATTTATATAAGGTTCAGACATACAGACAACTTACTTTTATATATATAGATTGACAAAATCTTAAAAGTCAAAATTAGAAATTTTCAAATTTTCTTTACACACCTACCTCAGGTTTTAAACTAACAAGATGACAGTGCAAATTTCCAAGTCGGCAATATTCAAATAACAAAGCCATCTTATCAAAGCCTAAAGTAAATCCAATGAATCCCACAATATTTTCATGACGGCCCAAAACACGCAGCATGTTTACTTCATGGAGCATTTGACGCCGTTTAATGGTTTCAGCTAAGTAATAAAATATAAGTTTTCAACACATTTAAAATCTAACAAATTACTTTTAAACTAAACTCAAGTTAAAAAATTAAGATTATACTCGAATTCAGCAATTGAATTAAAGTATACAGTCAGAGGTCCGAAACACAGATGTCCAATAACCGGAATGACCCAATATCTAGACATTTTTGTGTTGTCTTAAATAAAACAGAAGCCATTATTTATGGCACAACTATATAAAAGAGCGCACATTTGTTATCAAATTGATAAATGGAAAGGGGGTGTCGTGAGTGAAGGGGGGAGGAGGATATCAAGAATATATCAACAAGGTCAAGGCCTCGAAACCGATTTTACTGTTTCCTAGAATAGTAACCACAGACGAAGGGGCTTTAAGGCAGATTCTGAATGGGTATGTAAATGACCAGTGATATCGGATTTAGGACTTTCTACTGTATTGCAATTTGAGTGAAATACAACTTCCAAAAATAAAGTTTAACAAGAATTAGTTTAAACAAACTGCAAGGGAATCGTTCATTTCCAGTAATTTTTAATGTATACAAAATATCAAAATTAAGTCAATATCACTATTATGGTCAACATTTTCTTCTTGGCTATTTTAATTTAATATCAACAAAAAAGATTCTACTGTATTGTAAAGAGTAAAATTGGGAAGAAAAATTTGTTTTAAGATCCCATTTCATTTTTATCATGATTTTACTGTAAGTTATTCAAGAAAACTGTATGCATAAAAAATATAAATAGCAATTGATAATGAAAATAACCTTTTCTTATTTAAAGAATTTATTACAATCATAAACCCAGAAAGGATGTATGCATTTAAAACAACTATTAACTCTAACACACTTTAACACTCAACAATAACCAGTATATTAACATATTTGGAAGACTATTAATACTAAGAGAGATTGAATCTTGTTTTAAAGTCCCTACATTACTGAATATAAAATCATTAGTGTATCGAATTTGGTGGAGATTGCATATAAAACTGCAAGATCATAGGAACATCAATTTGAACTTAAATTAAGTAAATTTCAATAATGAGAATTCAGTTCTTATTCTATTTTACAAATTTATAATTAATAGTAAAAGAAATTACATTTGCTGTCACTACAAAATATTTTTATATGTTTTTTAATTAAGTAATAAATGACTAATAATAATCAAACCAGCATTAATGCTTCCATGGTCATTAGTTTACAGGCATAAGCGAGTAGTAAAGGGTTTAACTGTTTCAAATAATACATCCTTGGCAACCATTGAACCAAATTCATACGACTCAAAAATAATTTAGAAAACCAAATTACTGACAAGGATAGACTTTCACTGCAACTTCATCACAACTCTTGCTTCTAAATAAGACTCCTTTGTGCACAACTCCAAAAGCACCTTCTCCAACAATTTCTCGCAACTCTACTTTCTCCGAAGGAATTAAAAATGGTCGAATATCATCGTCTACGTCAGCTACACCAGATGGACATACCTTTGAAATATAAAAATCATAAGTATATTTGGTATAAAATATTTTTATAGCAATGAAATTATTTTTCAAGCTAATCCAAATGAGGATAAATAAAACTTAGTGGTAAAAAATAATTTAATCATAGTTTTAAGAAATAATTTAAGCTAATCATACCAAACTTAAACTGGTTATGTGGATATTAAACAAGAATTTATCTCGAAAGGTATGATTATTTCAATGAACTTTACATTTTACAGAGACATACTGCAGCTCACTGACAAAAAATAAAGTTAGAAATTGACAAATGACATCCAATTTCAAAAATTATATTACACTGAGATACAGTCTACCAATTGACCTCAATTTTGTTGATATTGAAATCGACATTCAAAATAATTGCATACATTTAAAAAAAAAATCAAAAATATTAGAACAATTTTAGTTAAAACTTAATGCAAAATTCTGGAAAGTGCAAAAAAAAAATTTCTGGCAGGATAATTCAAAAAAGTAAAAATTTCATCCAGCTTTGGGTTTTAAGTTCTAAAATTCTTTTACAATTTTCTTTTGAAATTACACCATTATTCAATAGCACAAGCATCCTATCAAAAAATGTATCCTGAAATATTTAACTTTTATGGAGGCAGATAGCTTATTTAAAAAAAATATTCAATATCCGTTCTGATAAAAATAGTAATTTTGCATTAATTCACTCCAAAGACTTCAATCTGGAAAGGTGTTTGATTAAAAAAAATATAATGTTGAAGAATCTCAATGTAGAGACTGATGGCAGAAAGTCACGAGCATATATGGTCTGAGTGTAATTGCAAACACAATGGTGAATGTCTTGGAGAAAGCAATAATCACAACAAAGAAAGTATCAGCAATATATTGTGATAGTTGCTATGATGTTCTGTTGCCTAAATGGAATCTGCAATCCGACTAACAAATCTGTATTTTAGAACCAAATGATTGCAGATTATGTTTTAAAACTTTGTTTTCTATCAAATCCTAACATCGTATTGCCCAGCTCCCACTAGTTGACTGAAGGGAAGCGCAAATAAAACGGTTTGGCCCAGTTGCTGACAGCAGATCATCTTACCCCCCCTATCGGCCAACTACCCAAAGCCGGCCAGCAACTCATTAAAAAAGAAATTCTAAAGAATTTATCAAAAATTATAAAAGAACATAATATGGAGAATTATATATGGTACAATTAGTTTGTTTAATCGACTGTAATATTGTCCAATTGTGACAGGCTCATTTGGTCCCGAAGCAAAAAAATAGCATACTGCATAAATAATCGAGAAATATCACTTATTCTTGCAAAATTATGACCAAAAAGAATTGCCATTTACTAATCTTCAAATAAAAACATATTACAAAAAATACAGTTGAAAAGATATTGGACAGTGATTGACAAATGTAAAAAATAAAATTGACAATAATTTTTACCTCTTTTTTACGATGTTTCCTACATGTAATGTGTACAGTTAAGACAAATACAACAATCAGAGGAATAATAAAAAGAGGAACAATAAAGAGAAATGGCATTGAGTGAACACTCAAGCTGGTGACATCACGATCTGTCAAGACAAAATATTTTGATAAGTTGAAAAAACTGTTTAAAAAGTAATTGAGCTTCTTTTTTTTTTAAATCTCTAAAAACTTTAAGAATATAGCATGCATATTTTAATAATTTTCACTGGACTTGTTCTAAACAAGAATAAAATAATACTGATATTGAATTAAAATTTTGCCAGAATATTAAAAAGAATTTAAGAGAGTTAAAGGTTAGATAATATGGTTATTTATAGACTATACTTTGCACAATAACTAATACTTTGGATTACAGTTAATTTTGCACATCATAAAAAAAAAAAATACTTGTCCGTAACAGTATTAAATGAAATATTTTCTGAATAAAAAGCTCTCATAACATATTTTATTACAGTTTACAAAACATTTTTTTTTTTTTTTCTTTTTTTCAAAACTAAACATTTTGCTGCAACTACTCTTTCTAATAAATTAACCTATGCCACACAAAACAAATTTACATTAAATTTAAATGTAAGCAATTAAATGTTTTTATAAATTTATAAACCAAAATATGTATAAAAATAAAACATGAAAGAATATATATTATATTATTGTTCTAGTATTTAACAGAAATAAATATAACATATAATGTAACAAACTACATAATGAAAGTAATAGAGATATAAAAAAAAATTATGACATGGTTAAAGTAATAATTATATTCATATTTCAAACATATACTTGTAATTAACTAATATTTCTTGTAATAAACAATTTTAATGTGTAAGGATAGAAATTAAATTGTTAAGACATTACCTCACAATTTTAACACTTACTATCTACACACAACTAAAGACTTATGCTATATATTTTAAACATTTTTAATTTGATATCGTTGTAAAGAAACAGATAAAACTACTCTAGACACATTTATACAATAAAGATGGAAAGGAGGTTTAAAAAAAATAAAGATTAATGTGACGATTGAAAGTTATACTAATTATAAATATTGCATTCTTACTTCTTGCATTCAATTCTACTACAGCTGACAATCCTGTTCCTCCTTTACTAATTGCTTTGACTCCAAAAACATAGTGAGAAGAATATTTCAAATTTGAAATTGTAGTATTAGTAGTGTTCTAAATAAAATAACAGTTATTTTATCAAACTTAATAACACAATTAATTAAACAGATCTTTAATAGTATGCATAACATTTTGAAAGAAATATGGTGATCAAAAGTATATTTCCAATGCTTTTAAATTAAATTGTAAATTCAAAATTCTACTTTACAAAATCAACATTTTTTTTACTGAACTTAAAATAAAGAATGTACCCCAACATTTAATAACTTTAAAGTTTATATATATATATATATATATATATATATATATATATATATATATATATATATATATATATATATATATATATATATATATATATATATATATATATATATATATATATATATATATATATATATATATATATATATATATGTATGTATATATATATATATATATATATATATATATATATATATATATATATATATGTGTGTAATGTATTAACACTTTAAAGATTATCCTGTCGACTTATGTAATGAATTAATCCATTTTAATTAAAGTTATTGCAGCGTGGTCGTGGAGCCATAGTGAAGAGTCCAATTTTAACAATAAAACACATTTATTAAGATATAAACCGAATGAACCGGAGAGAGAGAGCGCGCTAAAGATATGTCTTAACTACTACATGATAGGAGATAGAATCCCATACATAGTAATGTCGAACAGAGAACATAGTCATCTAAAAAATCTGGCAACGTGAGAAACGCTGAGTTAATAATTTTATATAATAAACATTGTAGTGAGAAGGCAAGCATATTGGTGCCAGAACGGAATACTAATTATGGGAAATGACTAACAAGACTGCTGATTCCGCAAAGATCTCACACATTAAATTGGCGTGGAAGTTATCCTAAATAAGTTGTTGAATGAATTGATTAAAAAGGGTTTTGTGCTTTGGAAAGAGGAATTAATTTAACTGTCGGTTCTAAAAAAGGATTTCTATTACATATCCCCCCTGACAAAAATGCTCCCAGGGTCAAAAAAGTGTCAGCAGAAGTATTTTAAAAACAATTCTAAAAGGTATAGTTAAAAAGATTTAAATTTTTGAAACTAACTTTAGGTCAAACAGCATGATGGCCGGTCAAACAGCCTGACAAAAAGTAGAGAAAATCTTTCGAGTTTTAAAGTTGCTCTCTGTTAGACGACTTAGTAATGTAGAAATAACATAAAAATATTTCGAAGAACAAAGTGCATAATAGAAGCTGATACTACAATGTAAATACAGTACAAAATATTACTGGGCAGTTGGGAACACAAGTCCAACCAATAAACAAAATACAAACAGTATTAACTGAAGCATAAACAATTAAATGACATAGTTCTAAAGAAAATAAACAATTAAATGGTAAAATTCAAAATACAAACAATATAAAGTATTATCTAAAACACAAAATTGTAGTGTTCTAAAACATAAACAATGAAAAAATGGGTAAGGAAACAAGTGTTAACAAATGGGCAAAGTAAAAATCCAATCCTGTTGTGTATGATGCATCATCCAGTAGGGTAATGGAATAGTAGAATTGACGCCAGCATCAAGTCCCACACTTCAAATCCTTAACTGGATGAGGGATAATACAAAATAAAATAAAGATACCATTCTTTGATGAGTAAGCATTAAAAAACTAATTTGAATAATGACATGTCATTAATGTGCACAAAATAAAAATTTGGAATACAATGTTGACAAAACAGCTGTTGGTTTGTATTGGATTGGGATGTTAAGTGAAGCAGGCATAATCATGGATTAATAGTATAAAAATTGAAAGTAAGAATTGAAGTAGAGAAGAACTCAGTCATCTCAGTGATACACAAGTGTTTTTTGAGTGATGACAACAGTATTCTATCCTGTGTGATCTTATAAAACACGTTATCTCACTGACAAGGAGTTGCATCTAGCTCAATGAAGTAGTTGATAATTGAATAAATGTTAAAATATAAAATAGTACACAGTAATAATCCGTTCAAAATTCCTAACACAATTTGTGAATCTTTGCAGTTGATGCTCTTTTATTTACAATTGAAAAATAATAAACAGAAAATTTTATTCATGACACAATTTAAGTTGTTCTGGAACATAGTATGGTCGCAATTTGGAAACATGAACAATTTCAGGTGCTTTAGTTAAGCGATTAATGTTATCAATTTCATACTTAACATCTGTAGTTTGTTTTAAAATTTTGTATGGTCCCGAGAATGGAGGTGTCAATTTACGAGTGTTGGGGAATTGAAATTCTTCATAAATAACTGTATCTCCTACGTTAAAAGTTTTAGGAACAAATAGGGCATCATAGTAGGTTTTGTTTCTCTTATGATATTCTAATGTTTTGATTCTTGCTATTTGACGAGCTTCGTCTACTGGAGGGTAAATGTCTTGATTAAGGGGAGACTCGAAAGGTAAGACGCCATACATTAAATAATTTGGTGGAAAAGTAGTGACTGTGTGAGGTGTATTATTGTATTCCTTTACAACTTGTTCTAATAGTTTTGGCCAAGCAATTTTGTCTGAAGAGGAATTCACTTTAGTTTTTAACATTGTTACAATGGATTGTTGAACCCTTTCAGATGAGCCATTGCACTCAGGCCTAAATGCTGAAGTAAACAAATGTTTGACATTATAATTTCTCAGAAATTTTTTAAGTCGAGAAGAGGTAAATGCAGGATTTCTGTCAGTTAATAATTTAGAAGGAGGTTGGACATTATAAACTTGCTTAAGGCAATTTGTGTAAGTTTCAGCAGTTTCATTTTTTGAAGCAAAGGCCCAGATGTAGCGGGTAGCATGATCCAACACTACATGCAAATACCTTTTTGTAGAATTATAATAATTAAATCCTCTTACAGTGTCTAATGAAATTAACTCAAATGGAGAATCGGGTTGAGGAACGGTTTTCATTAACCCAAATTTCCTTTGCCTAGGTTTTTTATTAATTTGGCAAGTGTGACAGTGTCTAACAAATCTGTTTATGTCTTCATTAATTTTGGGCCAATAATAGTGAGGAGTAATTAAGCGTATCATTTTATAAATTCCTGGATGACCAAATTTTGTGTGAGCTTCTTGTAATATTTTTAATCTTAATGAAAAGGGCACTACTATCTTATGAAGATTTTTCTTTTTAATAACTATGACATCACTAATGTTTAGTTTTTTGGAACAGTTAAATTATCTTGTTGTTGATGAGTTTTAATTTCTTCTAAATCTAATAATAATGTATGGTGTTGCATGAGATGTACAGTAGGATTTCTATTCAACATATCAGCTTCATAGTTATTAGCACCTCTAATATGGACTATTTCATTTACATACATTGATAATTTCAAGGACCATCTAAAAAGCCTTCCACGAAGATTTTTTACATTTCTTAACCAGACTAGTGCAGCATGATCTGTGTGTATTGTAAATTTAGTTCCATGAAGATAAAAATAAAATTTATCAATAGTGTCAACAATTGCAAGACATTCAAGTTCAGTTACAGTATAATTTTTTTCACAATCTCTTAATGTTCTAGAATGAAAAGCTATAGGATGTAAGGTACCATTTTGATCTGGTTGCTTCAAAACAGCACCTATAGAGGTTGTCGAAACATCAACAAACAAATGACAATGAGAATTAGGATTAAACAATTTCAAAACTGGTTTAGAAATTAGAGCATATTTTAACATTTCAAAACTTTTCTGACACTCATCAGTCCATATCCATGGTGTATTTTTTTTAAGAAGTTTATTTAAGGGATATCTTAATTGAGCATACTTATCAATAAATTTGTTGTATACATTGATGGCACCTAAAAATCTTTGTAACTCTTTAACAGTTGTGGGAGGTTTTAGTTTTTGAATACTGGTTATATTGATGTTAGCTGGAGTGATACTACCGTTTTGGATTTCATATCCCAAAAAGTTAATAGTGTTTTTAGCAAAGACACATTTAGATAATTTAAGTTTAATGTTTTCTTTCTGCATGATATTGAATATTTGTTCTAGGTGTTGCAAGTGTTCTTCCATAGAATTCGAGTGGACAATTATGTCATCAAAGTAACTATAAGGAAAATTAATGTGATGTTTGTTAAGAATTCTACGCATAGTGTGATTAAAGATTCCTGGGGCAACTTTTAATCCGAAAGGAAGAACGAGAAATTCATACAAAGCTGTATTGGTGGCAAAAGCGAGTTTTTCAGTGTCTGCTAGGTGTATGGGAATTTGCCAATAGCCAGAGTTTAAATCTAATGTCGAGAAAATTTTGGAATTGTAAAGTTTGTATAAGGTAGCATCAATTCTGGGAAGGGGCTCGCTATCGTTTTTACAAATTTGATTAAGTTTACGAAGATCACAACAAAAGCGAGTTTTTCCAACTTCACCTTTTTACTGCACAAGAGTTACAGGAGCACTGTAAGGGCTACAACTTTCTTTTATTATCCCTGCTTTTAACATTTGTTGAACTTGAGTGTTTATTTCTTTTTCATCAGCAGGAAAAGTGCGATATGGGCGTAAACTAATGGGCAAGTCAGAAGTTAAATGTATTCTTTGGGGTTCAATATTAATAGTTCCTATGTCATATTTATTCTTTGCAAAAATTGATTGATACCTAAATAATAGATCAGTCAGTTCAGGGCCATTTTCAACAGTCTGCAAGTTAATTGCTTCGCTCACAGAGGTTACTGACCCTAGCAAACATTGATCCATTATTGGATTGTTAGTGTTTCTAGATGATAGGTTAACAGTATTTGTATTTAAGTTAGTAATTTGAGCATTTGTTTGATTTGCCTGTATGTATAAAGAAACTGGTGGTGTCGAAGTTGCATTACATTGCGATACAATAACGTTATTTTGAGTAATTACATGATTCATACAGTCAATAACAAGGTTATACAGAGCTAACTCGGCTAGTCCGAGGATTACATAGGTAATATTAACACTATACTATATAATATAAAAAATTTACAATTTTTTACAATATTTCCAATTTTGATTGGAATTTGGCACATTTGTTTGAGTGTAAATCGTCCATTGGCTTGTTGTACTTGTAAAGGTTGGGTGTTTTGAGCCCTTACCTTTAACTTCTCAAACATATATCGAGGGATTAGTGAAATTGTGGATGCTGTGTCGACAATAAATGGAAGTTCAAAATTTTTATAGTATCCGCGGATTATTAATCGTCATATGTCGGGAGAGTTGTTGGTAGCTACGGTTGTGTCAAGATTGTTTGGTTGTTCGGGAAAATTTGGAGTATTTTGAAGCGTCGTTTTAAAAGGACAAGTTGCCATCCAATGGTAAGCATTGTGAATGCCTCTTGATTGACATATCTTGCATGGTGATGGTGGCAAAACTTGTGTATTTGTATTCGTGAAATGGTTTGTTTGGGTTGGGTGGTGTCGAGGTTGACCAAATCTTTGGGGTCTGAAACGAAACTCCTCCCTGAAAGAGGGTCTTGGTTGAAAATTTCGTGGAGATTGATAAGGCTTAAATGGTCGATAAGGGTAATGGGATTGATTCCCAGAATTTGGAGAAATATTAACTTGATTAGTTGGATCCCTGATTTGATGAAGACGAACAGCTAGTTCCAACCATTCATGCAAGGTGTTGGATGCATTTATGACAAGTCCTTGCTTCATAGCGATAGGCATACTATCAGTTAATCCTTGGAGGATCAAGTTAGTTGGCAAACCTAACTTTCTACCACATTCTACCTTTTTATGAAAATATATAGCTAAGTCATCCTGATAACAAAAAGTAATCTTGGTAAATTCTGTGAAAGATGTGGTTGTGGGCATTAAGTAAGATTCAATAAAAATTTCTTTTAATTGTGGCCAGTTATTTATGTGTGTACAAGAATTAATGTACAACTTAAGGGCAGTTCCCTTCAAATAAGCTGTTATGTTGGTTATTTTCCAAGATTCATCTTGTGAAATTGAATCAAAATAATGTAGCCAAGCTTGGATGCTCATACCAGCTTCAGGATCAAATGGGATTATTGTTGGTTGAGACATAGATTTTGACTCTGTTAAAAAAGTTGGATGATTGGAAACAGAATTACTTGAATGACAATTATTAAAATGATTTGACTCAGTTTGAGAACTATTTTGGATTACATTAGTAGGTGGAGAGGGTGGTTTTTCTGTAGTCGACATGGTAGTTATATGGCCAGAACGCAGTTTCATTAATTATACAGATGGAATATAAAACTCTTAATTAAAATAACTTAACGATAGAGAACAAAAATCTTAATAAACATTAAATTAGAACCCAACAATCATAAAAGGATATTGGTAGGACTGTCTCAGCGTAGTTGGACTGGTGATTTGGTAAACATGGAAATTTGGTGGCATAGGAACGCTGGTACATTAGTAGACATAGAAGTGGTGGTAGGGGAACGCTTGGAACATCATAGCAATGGCGGATCCAGCCAGGGGGCGCGGGGGGCGCGCGCCCCCTCCTCAGGTGGAGTCTTTTTTTACAATTTACAGAAATAAATATTAATAATAATTTTTTTTTTTCAATAAGTTCACGCAACAATTATATTTTAACCTTCATCTAATTTCCGATAAAAGCAACAAAAAAAAGCTTATTTTTGTACCAAGGTTCTATTTATAGCCTTCTCTCTTCCCATTCAAACGGATGTTGGAAGACTGAACAAGTATTCAAACCTCCACCCTCTTGACCTTGAAGATATCTTGGACCCCTGATACCCCGATTCCTTTTCTGTCGAGTGGGAGGAAGAGATTTTGACTCACATGCGTAATGTCCAACGCCAACCAGGGAAAAAATAATAATGAGAGGTTGGACTATTATCGAAAATGACCACCCCCATTCAACTGGACATGGTAATAGGCTAAACTTAAAACTTTTGAAAGAAAGGAAGAGGAAGGTTATTTATTAACTGCATAAGAACTCGTCCAGCTCTAATTTCTGCTTCGGCTTGTAAATAAGCGTCATATTTGAATTTCGATTAACAATCCTCTCTTGTACCACACTGGAAAGGTATGCCAATTGTTTGTTTTTTTACATAAAATAGATTTATAAACAATTTTGTAAGTAGTATTATCTGTGTAAAGTAGCACTACAGTAGCAGAAATAATTATTTAAAAAAATATCGCTTTCAAACCCTGTACGAAATTAAACGAATGAATTAACAAAATAAATGTGTATGTTTTTTACGATAATTTGAAAAGTTTTGTACAAATATTCACCTTACTTTCAAATTCTTTTTTTCTTCTTTTTTTTTTCGTTATTGCAAAAGTAATGCAAGAAATATTGCACTTTATAAGTAATTATAATGCTTACGGCATAACAATGGCGGATCCAGCCGGGGGGCGCGCGCCCTTCCCTCAGCTTGAGTCTATATATTTTTTTAAATAAGTTCACGTTACAAACATATTTCGACCTTCATCTAATTTCCGAAAAAAAACAACAGAAAAACAAAAAACTTATTTTTCAATCAAAGTTCTTTTTATAGCCTTCCCCCTTCTCATTCAAACGGACGTTGAAAGACTGTACAAGCATTCAAACCTCCACCCCCCTTGATCTTGAAGACATCTTCACGACACTTCAAAACACATCCCTTTCTGTTAAAAGTTTCCTGGGATCGAATTATCAATAAATATTCTTCCCGTCCTTCAGGACCAAAGATACCTTTTTCTATCGGCTGAGAGGAAGAGATTTTGACTCTCACATGCGTAATGTTCAACGCCAACTAGGGGGGGGGGGAGGATGAGAGGTTGACCATTTGGGTTAATCTCCCTCCTCGGAAATTGCTACCTTCATTCAGCTGGACATGGTAATTGGCTAAACTTTAAAGTTTTGATAGAAAGGAAGAAGGTTGTTTATAAACTGCATAAGAACTCGTCCAGCTCTAGCTCGTGCTTGTGTTTCGGCTTGTAAATAAGTGCCATGTTTGAGTTCAGATTAAAAATCTTCCTTTGCAACACCACAGTGGAAAGGTATGCCAATTTTTTTTACAAGAAATAGACTTGCAAACAGTTTTGCAAAAAGTATTATCTCCCTTATTAAAAATATTACTTATAATTATTAGTAAAACATTCTCTTTGGAAAACAATTTTTCCTTATATACTTTAGAATACTCGAGTAGCTATGGATTATCCAGTAAAACTACGTATTTTTACTTATTAAGCTCACTGCATTAATATTTTATGAATAGGTTAAATTTTGCTGTACAATTACTGATTTCCCAGTTTGATGCAAGTATAATGTAAGGTTTATACTTAGTTAGTCACAAATAGAAGTAGTAAGTTCCCGCTTTCATTGTAATTTCTTCAGTATAATCGATACCTCCGGAAATGTAGCTTGCTAAAATGTTCAATATGTACGGTACATTTTGAATACAATTTTTTTATTAAATAAAAAAGTTGATGAAAAAACAAAAGGACAATGTTAACCACCTACGCTAAGCTATCAAGTCGGAGATGTGATGAATGAGGTGGGGGGGGGGGGGTCAATCGATGGATATGGATGATCTTGAAATATATTTTTTGAACACTACTTGGATTTCTTTAAAAAATTTTTTTTTTTAAATATTCAATTTCATCCTGACTAAGGCACGGCAAATAGTTGCGCCCCTCCCTCAGGAAAATCCTGGATCCGCCACTGCATCATAGTAGAATAGGATTCATCATGGCGTTGAAGTTGTTGGCTATTGTAGATTAGTGATGGTGTGTAGAGCACAACAGCGCGAAAAAACTGGTTTAAAGTAGATTAAGATTGGGCGGGGCGGTCTAGAACGGTCTCGGCGCAGCTGGACTGGCGACATGGCATCCGGCGGCAGAGGAACGCTGGCACATTAGTAGACATGGAAATGGTTGTAGAGGAACACTGGCACATTAGTAGACATGGAAGTGGTGGTAGAGGAACATGACCAAATCATGGCTATGAATTTGCCGGCCCACCGGGACGGGGAATTGGTGGTGAGATGGTAAAAAATCCTGCAGTTGAGCACATACTGGGCATGGTAAACACGAAGAACCTGGTGAACGTCTGTCAGTCCAATGCGAGCGGTTCTCGAAAAGTAGTGTCAAAACGAAACATCAGCTAGGAGAAGTCTCTCTTGATATTTGCATATCGGTCAAAAGGTTGAAAAAGAATTAAAAGATAAAACAGTCTTTCAAAGCGTCATAGTCCGTTGGGCGCCCGATGCGCAGGTTTTTCATCTTCTCTTCTCTCTCCGGCGTTTAAGTTAAATTTAAAGAAAAAGATAATCACAAGAAAATTTTAAACCTCATCGTGGGGCTTCACGACAGGACAATCCTGTCAACTTATGTAATGTATTAACACTTTAAAGATTATTCTGTCGACTTATGTAATGAATTAATCTATTTTAATTAAAGTTATTGCAGCGTGGTCGTGGAGCCATAGTGAAGAGTCCAATTTTAACAATAAAACACATTTATTAAGATATAAACCGAATGAACCGGAGAGAGAGAGCGCGCTAAAGATACGTCTTAACTACTACATGATAGGAGATAGAATCCCATACATAGTAATGTCGAACAGAGAACATAGTCATCTAAAAAATCTGGCAACGTGAGAAACGCTGAGTTAATAATTTTATATAATAAACATTGTAGCGAGAAGGCAAGCATATTGGCGCCAGAACGGAATACTAATTATGGGAAATGACTAACAAAACTGCTGATTCCGCAAAGATCTCACACATTAAATTGGCGTGGGAAGTTATCCTAAATAAGTTGTTGAATGAATTGATTAAAGAGGGTTTTGTGCTTTGGAAAGAGGAATTAATTTAACTGTCGGTTCTAAAAAAGGATTTCTATTACATATATATATATAACTGGGAATTTAATCACTCTTAATAAATAAAAAAATTGAATAAAATGAAGTATTTATTTGCAAGAAATTGTTGAAATATTAATTATTATGTGCTGCAAGTGGAAAAAAGTATTGCCTAGGTACTGGCAGTGGAGTTTAAGCAGTGGGGGGGGGGGGGGGGAATATCACAAGAGCATTTAGGCAACACAATCTTTATTTAAATAACCCATTAAACCTTTATGTTTATAAATTTGCATTTTCTTTCACTTATCATGAATTTATGATGAATCACTATAAAATAATGTTCAACTTGTTCCAAAGATGATTATGCTATAGTAATGTAGCATTTCTCGCAAAAAATTGAGGGGTACCACAGTAAAAAATTAATTGAATAGTTCATTTTGAATAAGGCCTACATATAGGGTAGTATGGGCACTTACTGGACCAACAGATAGGGTAGTTGTATAACGTAAAACTTCCTTAAAAAGCCCTGTGTCCTCTTCCACAACAATGTGGTAACCTTTAATATTATTTTTTGCTGAAGCATTGGTTGGATGGATCCAAGTCAATAAAGCATCAGAAGAATTCAACCATTGAACACTGACGTTTAAGGGAGATCCAGGAGCTAAAAAAAACACAAAAACAAATGAGCCCGTTTGAAAGTTAGGTGTATCATGTCACATAAAAGCAATATCTTTTAAGAGAATGCTGTTTGCAGTAATGAATTACAATATTTCAAAATTCAACATACATAATATCTAATATTATTTGAAAACTGGAAATCTAGCTTACTAATCAGACTAATATCAGATAATTAACCTTGTAACTATTTTATGATAATTTCGATGATAAAAATATAATCGGTACATATTGTGGATTGCACTCAAACCAATGTTTTATTTTTCTTATAAAAGAATCTACAAATCTGTATAAGACTCCATACTATCAATATGCAATAAAAATTTAAAGTAGAGCTTCAATTGAATGTCATCACACAAGGAGCCAACATTCAAATAATATAAGTAGAAATCAATTAGAAGAAAAAGAATGAGAAACATATACTTCTTATCAGTATTATATTCTTAAAATTGCTTAAATAATTTGCATTTTATTGTTATTCTTTACATAATGACTGTTGAATTCATATTTACTTAAATACTAGTAGCAAACTAAATTGTTATGTCTTACAAATTGTCGAAGATGTCTTTTAACTTTAACAGATAGTTTTAGAAGTAATGTAACATACCTTTTTGTAAAAGGGAGCGTTTTAGCCAATAACAATAATCTAGTCCTTTCTTAATACATAGTAATTAACAACAAAGAAATACTGTTCTAGTCATTTAGATAAATTTTAAGGAATGAATTTTTGAAAAAAATATGTAGTAATTTTAACTAAATTTGATAAAAAATAAAAATTATCCAATGATACTGAAAATTGTATGATCTAAAGATAGGTAATGTAGAAAGGGATGTTGAGGGGTTTTAAGGAGTTCAGAGAGATAAAAATAAATCAGCATAAATCCTTTTTGGGACAGACATAAGATCAATTTTGAGCAGTATTTTGTAGCAAATTCAAGCATAGATTGACATGGGAAACAAAATATCCAAACAGAATATTAAGAAAAAAAAAAAAGAAAAAAAAAAAAAAGAAAAAAAATGAAAGTAGCTTATTGTAATCTTTATTCCTTATTTTACAAATAATTAAAAATAAACAAATAAGAAATTTAAAACATAAGGTACACTGTCAACAAATTCCCCAACATGGATATATATTTGCTTTTAAAATATTAACAAATAAGAAAAAAATTATAGTTTTAAGTAACTTAGATAAAAATGGCTTCTAAGCAGATTGGAGTAACTCTGTCACAGAAAAATATGTTGTGAGGTTTGGAATTTTTTGGATCTTACTGTGGCAAGCTATTGAACAATAAAATGTTACAGCAAGATTCAATAATATTAAGATCAATCTCATTAATATACAATTGAAAACTTTATTTCATACATTGTAGTTTATTACTTACTTAAAAAATATATTAAAATTTTATTAAAAGTTATTCTATTTAAAAAAAAAAATCATTGCTATTAAATTATAATTTCTTGCCATTTGTGTATCGCAAAGAGGAATTTTTTTTTTTTTTTTTTTTTTACTGCAACACTTATTTTATTAGCTGTGGTAATGTCACAGTTTTAAACTATGGAATAGAAATAGTAAATTAGAACACTCCAACATACCTGCATTAATTTTGAAAGGATTTATCTAAATATAAAACAAATTTTAAATATAAGGTATAAAATTGCAAAAGATATAAATAATAAATATTACCACAAAGGCTAAAATTACTCTCAGTAACGTCAAGGCAAGATGGAGTGACAAAGGACGCTTTAACCGACTGAACATAGTTGGACTTGTTAGGATCATGTGGTTTTATAATAACAGTATAGTTTGTCTCAAATAATAATCTGCGAAGAACAACAGATAAGGAATCTCCAGGCTAAAAAAATTAGACATAGTAAATAAAATTAAACTAAAGAATTATCAAATAAAATTTAAATAATTTATCTATAACTTACCAAAGTCACAGTTTGGTGTTCGAAATTATCACTATTTTCAGGGGACCAAAAGATTTGATATGTACATGGAATTTCTGAAACAAGAATTAGTTTGGGAGATATTTAAAATTTAATAAACAAGTGTAGTTACAAAGAATTACAAAAAATATATATATATATTACAAAATAAGAATAAATAGTTAATGGAGCAGTTTCATCCCCTTCCCTCATATCTGGCAATGATTCTGGTGGATAGATTCCAAAAGTAAACAAAAGATATTTCACCGAGGGAAATGTAAACTTGTTTGATTATTTTACAATGTATGATCTAAAATAATTGTTGAAACTGTACAATTTGACTGTATAAAGAAATATGGAGTACAAGGAACTAATGGTTTTAAAAATATAATGCTGAAATAACTGTTGAAAGCAGAAACAAATCAAAGAAAATCAATGAGCTATGGAAAATGTCCAGCAATATGATTGCAAATGAGTATCAAATGTCTGTTAATTAAAAAAATCATTGGGTTGTAAACAGTTTTTTACACGCATTTAGAAATATTTTTTACCTTTTGATGCTTTCCAGTTAACAACAGCTTCTAGATTATTTTGTTTCATTTTAAATCCTGTAATGTTTATTCCTGTAGGTGCAGTAATGTTTTGGTTCAAGTCTAAAAAAAGTAAAGGATATTAATGGCACTTTAAAAATAAAGAAACTATACCAGTCATTTTCAAATATTGATTGTACAAAATAAATACTTATAAATTAAAGAACGTATTTAGAGAGCATAAGGTACTTGATGTATGAAATATGAATGCCATTTATAGGCATTTTGAAATAAAATGAACTGAAAAAAAATCAATGATTATTATCACACATCTAGGTCTTTTGCTAAAAACCCATCAAAAAAAATTTACCAATTTGATTCATGTTTTGCTGTATAGATTTTTTTAAATATGCAATTTATTTCAATTAAACAATTACATCGAAATACCAAAGATAAATTTTACATGACAGTTAATTACAAATTGCAACATTTTTTGCTCTGTAAACAGAAATGGCAAAAGGAACAACATATTGCTATACTATTTAAAGAACTGGTCGCTTCATTGATTTCAAAATATTGGTACAGTAAAATTACAAATATTATTTTGCAATGGAAAAAAGAGGAAAATAAAAAAGGATATTTATGGAGAAATAACTTAATTGAGTAAACACTGTTTCAAGAAATTAAGCAATTTTATATAATTATTTACCTGCAAGAGATATCCAATCAGACAATTTATGATGCATTATGCTTTTGGTTGGTACAATCGATGTTACACGGAACTGATACATATATCCCAGGACCAAGTAGCTCACGTCAGCATATGTTTCATTTGTCTAGAAAAAAAAAAATTAATGCTTATTTTAAACACATAAGTAATGGTCTAATCTTATTCAATAAGTTTTAGGGAAAATCTTATTTTAACTGCAAAGAAAGCAGCAAAATATATTATGTAAACATGGATATAAATAAAAATTAATGGTTAAAATTTAAGCATGCTTGCATAAACATTTCAACTTGTATATTAGAAAGTCAGCATATTCAGTTACATTTGTTGAGATAGAGGGTAAATTTCAACGCTACTACTCTGTGCTGAAATGAAAAACAAAGAATTTGTTAAAATATCACGACACATATTGATTACTATTTTAGATAAATATCAGTTACATAGGGACAGATTTCATTCTCGTATCTGTATGTATCTCTCGTATCTGTACTATTCAGTCCATTCACATGAAATACACAAGACAAAGAATCAGTTAAGGGATCAATTTTTTTTTCAATCTAAATCCCTGTAACAACATGTTAGAAAAGATAAAAAGTATAATAACAATTACCATTCCTACAAAATTCCATTCGCTCATATTTTTGGAATGGTTTCGAGCTGCTATCATGAATACAGTTGGAGAATGTTTAGTTTCATGCCAAAGCCATGTGAGAACTAAATTACCAAGAAAAATATCATTTTTAATTTCCAAATAATGACAAAGAGGCTGGGGGTTTCCAATTGTAACACCATCTAATCCTAAAAATTAAGAGTTAAAAATACTGTAAACACATTAAAAACATTTACAGAGAGAGTAAAAAAATACTGCTATATCATTTTGTCAGAAATAATTTTTATTAATGAGTTTAATAAAACTCATTAATAAAAACTATTTGTAGCAAAAAAGCCTTATTTCAGATAGATACATAAATTTATGAATTGTAAAAATAAGATATTGATATGAAGGTTACTTCGTCTTATATAAATTTTGTATTTATAATATTTAAATTTAAAAAAATGCATGTAGCCCAACGTTTTTATTTAAATAAAATCTAAATATTCTAGACACAATGTAGGGAAAGATTTTTAAAAGTTAGAGAATTGACCTAACACACTTATGATTGATTAGAGTATTCGACCTCTGAAGAAATCATTATTTAGGATAACTAAATTTACAAATTGAGAACAGGTCATCCGTGATTTTTAATTAAAAGATGCTTTTGGATTCTTAATTTTCTAGATAACTTTAACTCGTCTAATTTTTTAATTGAGCTCTGAATGTAATAAGATGATCCAGAGCATAAAATCATAAACTTTATTTAAAGACAAAACGCATGTATTTTATACCATTGCTTCTTCAACTTAAGAGACTGTAAAACTTTAATAACTATTTAACTTAATAAATAAATTTAAGCATTTTACGTTAAACCCTACCTTGAGATGACTCTGGGACTGGAAGTGCTTTGGGTGAACATGAAATACACAGATTACCACCAGCAACGATCTGAAACATTTTTACATAAGAACAAGTTTTGATAGTATAAGTACAAATAACACTCCACCATACTGCTACTGAATAGAGGCAATCGCCCCTGTGTTCTACCAACAGAGGGGATGCAAAGGTATTATTTGGCTCCCATTCAAAAATCTGTAAACATGCGTTTTTCCAACATATTTATAATTTCATGTTTTTAAATGTTTAATATAATTGAATTTTTTGCTTATTTTTTTCTAATGTATAATATAAAAAAATACAAGTATTCAGAAATATTGAAAAATCTCTTAGAATCATTAAAATGTGCTGTCATTTTTGTGCGATTTCATAAAAATATATATTTTAAAGTATTGAATGATGTTGGAATAAGTAATTTTGTAATGATAAGATTACTGGTATATGTTCTTTATTCATTCATTATTATCCAGAATTAATAAAATTTGGTTTCTTCATTTTAGTGCAATGTCATAAAAGCATATCTTTAAAAATAACGAACGATATTGGAATAAATTATTTCATAATGATAAATGAACTAGTTGGTGCTCTTACTTTTTCAGGTGTTCCTGAACTAATTTTATACAAATAATTTTGCTACATACAGTGGCTCCTAAAAGTCTTTGTACAATTTAAAAATTAGCAGAAATGGTGCCTGTAGTCTGGTTGGTTGTTTTCAGATTATCTGGCGCAGTCAGCAACACAAGGGCTATTAGGCACCGAAACATTTGTCAAGCCAGCATACATTTACAAACACCCATGCTTTACACGAGACTCGAACCCGCAACCTCACGGTCTAGAAGCTAGCACGCTAACCACTATACCGTTCCCGTAGTCTGGAATTCGAATATTAACATCAATGTTTTTTATAGAATATCTATTTAATTTTGAATAAAGCCTAATATTTTAAAAAGAAGTATTTAATCATATTATTTTTATAAAAAAAAAATTCACTGAACCAGAGTAGAAAAATACCACAAAAGTATTTGTATATAATAAGCAATCACTTCTAAACTCAAAATGAAATTTTTTAAAAACTACCTTTTACCTTCTCATCACTTTTACAAAGTACTATGTCGCATTTCAGGGTCATCAAAAATTCTGCATAGTAATTTACATTCTGGCAGCATATTGGAGTCGAAAAAGAGTAAACAAAGCTGTTCAGGATTACAAAGCAAAATAGTAACATGTTCCTAATTAACAGAAGAAACAATAAGTAACACTGATAAATCAGCAGTTATAATAAGAAAATTTGATTGCTACAAAACTTCTTTACTCTACTTAATCACAAGATACAAAGGCGGTAAAAAGTATGCATAAAACACACAACAAAAAATTAACTAAACCATCAATCAGTACAAAAACCTAAAAAAAAAATACCTGATTTACTCTGAAGATACCTATCCGGATTGAGAAACTGCGGTTCCAATTGAAGTTTGTTAGTAATATGTATTAACTGTTTAAAATATTCAAATCAATAGAGAAGAAAATCGTGCTTGACCGCATTCTCCACACACTTCGATTAGCACTTAGCACCAAGGAATAAACACATGTGCAAACCTGCCGGTGCTTGTTTATTTGCAAAGTAGTTTCGGTTGTGGAATGACGCAATCTTTGGATGAATTTGAGAAGCGCGCCAATAGCCGACATCCATATACGATTAAAAGCTGACGTCATTTCTGTTTAGCTCACGGCGTATTTTAGCAACGTGCAGGAATATTAAAAGGATGGATTACTGAGGGTTTCAATTACTTTGACATATATTTTATCTTTTATGACCACTCCACCTCACAAAAGAGTAAAAAAACATCCAGGATCTCTGCCTCACAGTAAACACAGTGGGCAAATCAAACAAATGGAATGTCTGTGTGTTTGAGGTGTGCATCACAGCTCATGAAACTTTTCAAATTACTTTTTCAATCTCATTCTCCCGTCGTAGATTGTAATCCAGATAAGATTTGTCCACTTTATCACCTGAGGCACCGGCAATTATGGTTTTTTGTTAAGCGGCCTGTAATTATAAAATCATATCTCTGATCTTGATTTAGTTTATGAAGTCATGATTCGGCATCAATTTAGATTGTATTATACTCATGTTCAGCTCTGGCTTATTAGAAACACAGAGAATGATGTAGCAAATTTTAAGTAAAAAGTTATTGCTTTTGTGTGCTTTTAACAATAATAAAAGCAACTACATGAATTTCTGCCCTTGCTTATCTCAAACGCTCGCCAACCCCCTTCCCCCAACTCTGGAACTCTGGAACTTCACCCTGTTATAAGATTTGTCCAAAAGCATTTAATGAACAATCACATTTTTTTCAACAACGTACCTAAACAAGTTTATCATAAAAATGTTAATGAAAAAGGGTTCTCTTCCATTATCCGGGTTCCAGGTAACCAACTAAATGTTCACACGTTTAAATGACGTGCAAATATATATTGCCAAGCCTAAAGTTTGAATGAGTTATTAGATCTACAATTTTCAGGTCTTTATCTGATACATAGGCGCCGTCAGGATTATTTGCAGGGGGGGGGGGGGTACAGAATTAATGCCGGGGTGAACAAAGAGGTAAAAGTTTGCTTGAAAAACCTTGATTTTTCAATATTGATAATTGGATTTCCTAACGAGAAATTTTGATTTATAGTTATGAATTAATTTTCTTCTTATAAATAATTTAAAACCTATAAAATACTTAATATTCATGTAAATTATACGACGTTTTTTCACTTTATTTCTAATTTTCAAAATCCAGAGTGCACCGCCTATTGATTATTTTACCTGGCGGCGCCCATGCTTCAAACTTTGCGGGAATAACGTACAGTTGAAGGGGTTTTTTTTTTTTTTTTTTTTTTCCTTTTTTTTCTTGTATTGAATGTTTAATTTAGTTTTTTTCCAAGTCACTTTGCTTTTTGTCTAGGCTTATACATGTAGATGTACATAAATGACCTCTACCATAAGAGCGATTTCTACTGATTAGATAAAGGATTGACCGATAACATTCCCAGTTCTCCACCGTGATCATCATTGTTCTCTGTGGTATCAGTGTGGTTTAAGCATCCCAAGCGTAAAATTACGGATGCATACACAGATGGTATTCTTTATCCAACACCTGGGCATAAACCAGGATATAACCTGGGCAATACTATACTTAGATACGTATTTAATTTGTTAAGTATGTACTTAAGAAGAAGCTAATATATTTAAAAGTATGAAATTTTCCACATTTGTAGAGAATTGTTTGAGTAAACTACTTATAAAAAAAATATTCAGATATGTGAACTTTAGCTTATGAGTTATGATATGGAATGTGAACGAATTATTACTTTCAATTACCCATACGTATACACATGATAATAAAAGTAGAGCAAAAAAAATTGATGTTTTTGCATTTCTCTACATTTTGGAACATTCCGATTACAAAAAAAGTTGTCTAAAAAAAATGTCTGTCTGCGGTGAGCATAACTCCCGAAAAAATTAACCTACGATGTTCAAATTTGGTGTGAGGGTTAGTGGTGACCATGAGACCTACTATTAAGGTTTTCGTCAAAATCGCTCATGCGCATAAAATAACTACCATTGAAAAAATCATGTTTTTCAATGATTGCTAAAAAAAGGCTCCGAAGATTTTGATCAAAATCGCTGTGGTAATGCCTCTTAAGGTGTTTTAAACATTCCCACTTCTGAAATTCCCGCAAAAATGCTTTAATGGTGTAAAAAGTTGAAAAACGAATGCGTTCAACACAGGAGTTCCCTTTCCTTCACTGCAAAAAAAATCCCGTCAAATTTACGGTTTTAAACTGGCAGCTGGGTCGCCAGTTTAAAACCGTAAAAAATACGGAAACATTCCGTATTAAATACGGTTTTTGACTGATTGCAACGGTTTTTTCCCGTAAAATGAACGGAAACTTTCAGTAATAATTACGGTCATTCCGTACAAAATACAGTTTTCTCCCGTAAAATAAACGGAAACTTTTCGTATTAAAAACGGTTATTGACTGGTTACTAACATTGATCCCCCGTAAAATAAACATAAACTTTCCGTATTAAATACGGTAATTTCATACAAAATAATTTACTCCCATAAAATAAATTAAAATTTCCTGTATTAAGTACGTTGATTCCATACAAAATGCAATTTCCACCTGTAAAATAAACAGAATTTCTGTGTTGAATAAGGTCAATTCCATATAAAATACAATTTCCCCCGTAAAGTACACGGAAACTTTCTGCAATAAATTTCATATAAAATACACAGAAATTTTTCTGTATAAGAAACAGTTTACCCCTATAAGCGAAGTTTTTCTCTATTTTACACAAAAACTTGCAGTGACAAAAAAGGTTTACAAATGTAAGTGAACGGTTTGCTTTTGCAAAATATTAAGAAACAATTGTAGATGGAAAAGCTTCTGCCACAAAATATATGATTAATTTTAGTATTAAACACAGTTTACAATATCAAGAAGGCATTTGTGTTCTGCTAAAGGTTTTGTTAGTAATAATGACCATATTCAATGGATGAAAATCATAAAAATTAAAGTACAATTCTGTATCACAGCAAAATATTCTATGTCCCATTATAAATTAAAACAAAAAAAAAAATTCCGAAGCAATAAGGTAATCCTTCAACATAAATAGAAAGGTAAAAAATATATCACAAAATGAGCATGTAACACAAAATAATTTATTAATAGCTATCAGTCTTTTCTTATATCAAACTATAATAATAAATTTATTTGGTTATCTATACTATGATTACCTAGACTTTCAATTTGATTAAAACATTAAAAAAATGCAATAATTTACTAACTTTCAAAATATTTTTTAACGCGACAGGATTTAAATGTATTTTATGACACTGTGTATATATATAAGTATTAAGTAAAACAAATTAAATTTGATAAAAATATAATTTTATTTCAATACACATAATAAAAGTATACATAATTATAAAATTTCAATACACACGAATGAAAAGTGGTTCAGATTACTTTATTTAATAAACAAAATATTATTGAAACACATCTAATAATTATTAAACATATTTAATAAATTTTCAAAATTGACAGTATAAAAGTATACATAATTATAAAATTTCAATACACACGAATGAAAAGTGGTTCAGATTACTTTATTTAATAAACAAAATATTAAAAAATTTCTAGGAATAATTAATCATATCAATTAATACAAGCTGCAGCAACTTTTAAGGCCATATGAAAATCATTATTAATTTTTCAGTTTAGAAAAATATGCAAAATATACGAAAAGGAAAAATTTAGATTGCGGAATGTACAAATTATTGAACACATCTAATAAATTTTCAAAATTGACCAATGCAAGTTATATCTGAATAATTATGACTCTACAAAATCACCATCTTATAAAATGTCCAAATTACCACAGTAAACATACTTAAAAATTTTTTAAAGGCTAATAATTCAATGTATTCACATAAGAAAATTAAGTTAAAATTGAAAGATGACCACCCCTACATTTTGCAATGAACTCGCCTGGATGACGTGGAAGGCACGTGATCAGGTGGAAGTGGTATTTAACTGCTGCTGGAGAGTCTGAAGAATCATTCTTTCACTTACTTCTGTGTGTGGGAGTGAGTTGCCTGTTGTTGTTGTTGCTAATCCTCACTGTCTGACGGAGTCAGACAAGATCTACAAGTTCGTTGACTAAAAGGAAGTCGAAGACTAGGAGAGGATTGCTAAAGATGTGACGGTTCAACCTGGCATGCGCACCTCTTCTGCACATCTTCACCTTGATTGGTCAGCCACAACATCGGCGAGAGCGCATGTCCAAGCGGCCTGGTAAATAAAAGCAGCTAGTTAAGGTCTTCGGGGCTGCTTGCTGGGTTTTTTTAGTTTTATGTTTAGGCTCAGTTAGCCTGTAGGATACACCGAGTTGGTGTTTAGGTTACCGCTGGTCGGTGGACCTGACGTAAAGTGTACCGGAAAAGCTGTCACCGCCTTGGAATCGCTGCCGCAACCAGCCCTGGTAAGCGTAAGAAGTTCACTACTTCCCCCTCGGTGTGGCGGCCCGTTGCTTATGCTTGCAGTGTAAACAATAAACCCAATGCAATCTTTGAACTCACCTCTGTTCTTTCTTGGTGACCAGAGTGCGTGACAAAGAGATCCTCCTTAGAGAGTCCAATGCAATCCAAGAGGTGCTCAGGAGAGGTCTGATGATTTTGGCACTTGGTGCAGGTGGCAAAGGTTTTCGTGCCCTCGTTGAAAGTTAGGCACTTGATGTGACCGCTAGCAAGCCTTGATAGAACAGTCCGGGTATGTCTGTCACACGGGAGGTCAAGGGACAAACCCGGTTTCGAGCCCTTGTACCAATTATGGGTTGGGGTGTTTTCCACTCCTCCGAGATCTTTGATTTTTCCAGAGAGTACAATTCCAAAAAAGTAAGTGTGGAAGAGGGAGATGTTGAAATCCTGCAATTCTCCTTAGCAAGGATATCGGCCTGATCGAGTTGCCTGGTCAGATGGCAGAGTCAGGATAGTCTTTCAGGCGAACAGTTGCTCCCTCAATGTACAGTAGGTCATGTACAGTGCTCCCTCAGGCCGGTGGTGGCGGTATTATGCTTTGGGGGACGTTCTCTTGGGCGTCTCTGGGACCCGTGGTTGTGGTAGAGCAGGTATCGGAACATCATTGCGGTGACTGAGCCTTTGTCTGGATTCATACCCAGAAGCACCTGTGATACAGATCAAAATAAAGTTTTTAATATAAATCCTTTATATGCATTGGTAACTTTTATGTGCAATTACAACCAGTGTTTAAGCTTTTTAAATGCCACTAACATAGCTCTGTAACAATACTAATGTCATAATTAGCATTCACAAAAGCAAAACTATTTTTAAAACAAACCTCAAATAGTAAATGAAATAAACACTTGTATGTAAATGATAGCAGATTATCAAAACTACTATTACCGGGTGGCCACAAAATTTACGAAAAAAAGTTCCCTGATTTCCATGATGGATTTCTGAAAATATTCCCCGATTTTATGGCAAACTTTTTATCCAATTTCCCCAACTTATCCAGAAGTGTAGACATCCTGATCAAATAGAACATGTTAGCTAAAGAGATAACATGCCAATTTTTTAAAAATAGTTTTGGCGGTAATGAAAAGTTCAAATTATTCCGAAACATTACATTTTCAACGATTACCGCCACAATTCTCTGGGTAAATGGCGCCAAAATGTGGATGATCAGGAAAACGTGTCTTCAGAACAAAGAAAATTTCCCTGATTTCTGTGAAATTTAAAAAAAATCCCTGATTTTTTTCCAGAATGAGATAGTTCCCTGACATTTTCCCGATTTCCAAGTTTTCCTGGTTCTGTGGCCACTCTATATTAGTGTTATTTAAGTACAGCACCTCTAACAAAGGTGAAACAAGCAAGTTCTTATAAAACTTAGCTTACCACTGAACGTTGCAAGAAATAAAAATGTTTAATTCTAATTATAATACACTAAGTAAATTTATTCTAAAAGCACTAAAATTTATTCCAACAGTATTCTCACTTCAAATAAATAGAGTTGTATTTGTCCCTAAATCCTATCTAAAATAAAAGAATCTCGATAGTTTACCTGAAAAGTGCAGAGAACTTTTAAAGTCTAAGGAGTTGTTAGGAGCCAGCGATAAAACTGCTGTACAGCAAGGCATTCAGCACAACTGGTAGTTTCTTTTTGAAAAATTCCAATAAACTGTACAAAATATGAAAAATATTGTAAAATTTGTCATCCTTATGTACATATATTTACACTCGTGAAAAGAGTCAAATGAACTAGCTAGCATGAAATCATCTTTTAAAAACCTTATTTTGAAATATGGATCTGCACATCAATTGGGTAGTCTAGGGATGGGATAAATGGATTAATTTCCTTCAAAAATAAAATTTAAGTTTATCTCCTTAAAATAAAGACTCAATATTTCACACAACACTATTTCTTATTATATCATTAGGTTCATGGCATTTAATGTTATAAGCGATAAAACGATAATTTGCGGAAGGAATGGATTAGAAATTCTCAATTACTACTATCCGTTAACGCTAAAAAAAAGAAATTTATTGAAAGAAAATCTTTTTTCTTTGCTCACAAACGTAGGTTCATTTTTTAGCTACGTTTTTAAAGAATTTTACATTAATTCAACTAACACATTTCATAAAATGAAGAGGTCTTTTAACCCCTGCATTGAAAGGCTATATCATCACACCAATGCTATAGTACTTGAAAACAGCAACATTTTAAAAATCTGTTTTGCAATTAATTCAATCCCAAAGATCACCAGCCCTTCCCTTACTTTTGCCAGTGACCAAGTACGATAACATTTATGACAGATGATCTTGTCTTGACAAATAAGCTATCTAATGTTGAGGAACATGATTTTCTTCAGTCAAAGGCGGTAGGTGCCATGTAAGAGACTGAAAATGTTCCCAAGTGATTTCTAAGGCAATCCCAGCAGACTTTGATTTGAAACAATCGCAATGAAACTGCAGTGTCGTTTGACTGAAACTTCACACAATGGAACAGATGTAGTGGGGCATTTGGCGATAAAAAAAATCAAAAACATGGTAACTGAATAAGTTAAAACATAAACAATAATAAAATCAAATTAAAATTTAAGTAATAAAATTAAAGTATGCTAACTTAAAATAAAAACCCATTGTTACAAACTGCATTTTTCCTGAAAAAAACAAAACAAATAAAGTATAAAATATAACTTAAAATAAAACTCTTTGACAAAAACTACAATTACCCAGAAGAAAAAAATAACAAATAAAATCGCCCCCAAAAAATGTCCTAAACTACATCTGTAGTAAGTAATTTTTAAATAAAATTTTAATTCTCAGATATCAAATCTGATCTTCCGAAGTTTCATTTGCAAAATTTGTGCCAAAACATTCAAAAGTTATTACAAAACTAAAGAGCACATTTCTAAATGATAGCCAATGCAGTTAATTAAACTTCATTTAGTTTTACAACTCTTACAAACTCGTGAAATATTACGTACAATATTCTATATCACACGCATATGTTTCAGAAAAACAATAGAACAACATCGCTGTTTTTGCTTACATTCAATAAAATAAACATTTTCTGATTCTGATGTAATTTTATGTACATACATGAATTTCATAGCAATGAACAAATTAATTGATAAATGATTATGATGAATGATTGATATGAATGCTTAATTGATCATTATAATGAAAAGAAACTTACCAAAGAAGCCACTTTCTTTCAAAACAAACATGCTCGGCGTCGTTTTCGAAGGAAGGCGTAACGCGCATGCGCAGAGAGCGATTCTTGGTGAATGACGGTTATTAACTGTAACCTTGCCTACGAAAACTGCTTTAAACCGTAAATTCAGGTTTACGGATTTAAACCGTTGATAATATTGGGAATTTCCGTATAAGTGACGGTTTTTTTTTACAGTGTTGAGCATACCTCATCAACGATCGTTTCTTTTCCTCTCCTCAGTTTCACTTATAAGAAAGGATAATATAAGAATTATCGAAAGGTATATCGCCAAAATCACCAATTTGGCAAGGTTTTTTTTTTATTTTTTAAAGACCCTTATAAAAATTATTTCAAAAAATATTGCCAAACTGGCCATTTCTTCGAAATGAATGATGAAAATATAAAAACGGTAAATAACGCAAATCCACGCCAGTATTATAGTGTAATTGAAAGTTGTGCGATGTTTCTAATGACGTTATATTTATTTTCAACTTTAGCTGACTTTTAAAAGATGAAAGATCAAGGCACCAAGAAAAACAAATAATCTGCAACCTTATTGAATGTAAATTAAAGAGTGGTGGATTATCAGACAAAAAGGTATGTAATGTTTTGGTAAGTTATGACATACTTGGCAACGGATTTAGTTCAAAACTCATTCAAAGTCGATATTAGAATAGTTTCGGCCGTTTTTGAACCGGCAGACCAGTGGATTCATGATCTACTAACATTTCTCTACATTTAATGAAAAAAAAAAATTCAGAATGATGTTCGATGATGTACATAAACTTGCAGTCGCATCTCAGTCTAAAAAGGAAAGCTAAAAAGCAGCAATTTTTTCGAAAGAGACGAAATCTAAAGATCCGCATCAATATGTTATAATACTACAATTTAGTAAATCCAAAATTTCCGAATTCTTTAAGAATTTTTAGCAAGAGATACTGTTATTTCGTATTTGTTGAACTTTAAAAGAGATCAAAATTGAATAGATTTGTGAAAATGAAGAAAAAAAAGGGGGAAATTATTCGGCGCGTTCAATCTCAGTTGAAACAAATTTGCATGCAGGGGGTTACACATAAATTACTTAACAAGGATTGGGGAGGGGGGGGGGGGATCTTGAAATGTAGATTCAAATTATTAGAGACTGAGTGAGATGGTAACATTAATTAAATTAATTTCTTTTGAAGGGGAAGGGGTGGCAGCAGTGTGACATAATTTTAGGGGGAGGGGATTGATCAAACGTGACTGGACGTTTTATGGGAGAGAAGGGGAGGGGGGGGGGGCGGATGTTAAAATGTCTAAGCTTTGCCGTGACTAATTTGTGCTCGTTCTCCAGTTATAGAAAGTTTTTTTTTTTCTTTTCGATAAATAAGAATTCTTTGGGAGAACATTTTCCATGACTGCACAGCTTTTTATTGTTTAGAAAATGAATTAACAACGCAGAAAAAGATTAAGATACATCCAAGTGTATTGTTGGAAAAGAAAACATCAATTTCCTCCGACATATTTGAGGTGTCGCAAAATCCCAAAAAATAAATTTCAATTTTGTAGCTGAAAGTTAAATTAGTAACGAATTGTTCTTGAAAATATCTACTGAAGATTTGGCGATCAAGAACATAATTTTTCAGATATTTATGGAATTTTTAATAATTTCCAACGAATTCCCTTCCCTTCCCCCATGTTAACTACTGCGAGAAATTTTCGATGAAACTAGTTCAATTAAATTTCCAATGCAGTTTATAATTTTGAATTATTTCTTAGCTTTGGGGGGCGGGGGGGGTCACCGATAAAACAATAAACAGCGTAATTCAGTTTAATTACTTTTTTTTTATTGAATACTAAAAACAAATAAATATATTAATTTAAAAACATATTCTTAATAAAACTAATTTAAAGAGATCACAGAATAAGTGGCAGACCTTACTTCGTGCAACAATAATTTCTCAGATTTTTTATTATTATTATTTATTACAAAATTATTATATAGAATGAGAAAAGGGAAATATTATTATTCAAAATTATACAGATTAAAATGAAAAATAAGAATGCAGTTTAATAAATAAAAAATAAAAAAAATAATAATAATATCAGTTAAACAACTAAAATCTAGCAGTAGAAATACAAATAACAATATATAACGCAAATTTCAAAAATATTTCTTTCAAAAAATGCACACACCGAAAACTAAAGAATTTTAGAGATCGCTTTTAAAGTAATCTTAAGAACCACAAAATAACTCAATGTACAGTCCATGCAAAAACTATCTCATAATTCTTTCAGATATATCAAACCCGCTTGAACATATTCGTGGATATTGATGATTTCTGTAACTAAAATGACTGTATAGCATTCAAAGCTTCTTCTAATAAAATGCAAGATTCTAGCTTATCGTTACGAATACGAAAATCTCTTTCGCATTCTTCCATCAAAGATTTCTGCAAGAAAAGAAAAATATTCTTAATTAAATGACTCTCCACAGAAAAAGTATTTTCTGTCATAAAACTTTAAATCATACTATACTGAGGTATTTCTTAAAAATTTTCCCGAATATTCAAATTTTAAACCAATCAGGATTAACATTTATTTTAAATCAACAAATGAGAAAAGAATCACATATTACAGCTGTAGCCTCAACTTCCCCAGTAGCACAAATACGCCGGTCAATATCGCTTGACATTGGTTAATTCCCATGTGGACCGCTGTAGACTGGCCGTTGTTATCGGATCTTGGCCAATCTCGCTCAGTACTGGGCAAAATATACAAGAAGTTTTGAGACGTTGATGCAGAGAGTTTTTAAATTAAAATATATTTTATAAGAAAGAATAGAAGGGTAAATATATATATATATATATATGTTTTGTGATATGCTTATTTGTAAAAAAAAAATTATTGTGATTGTTTATTTTTAAAAAAAAAGTAATATTAAATAAAAAATAAAAATTTCGTGCATTTCGGAATGATTCTCGAGTTTTTTCCAGGATTGGCCAATCGCCTAGAACCCCTGTTTCATTGGACTAATTAACTCACTTGGTGGGATCCAATCAAGTTAAAACTTGACGGATAGACTCTTTAGCGATAACAAATACGTTCTATCATATTTAAGAGCAAAAAAGAATTAGTTCACGGTACTAAATCGATGGTTTTCTTAATATTAAACAAACACTATGAAAAGTCGACCTGAGCTCGCAATTACTTATTAATGAGATTTTGAGTTACAATTACATATAAAACTTGGCATTGTATGTAAACGATTAACATTAAAAACTGGGCTTTCAAAGGTTGATATTTTTTTTATCTTGTGATGTTAATTTTAAGATTAAAATAACTTGCATTTTAATATTCCATTTTGGAGAATAAAATGAATCCTCCTGATTTAATGTGAATCCAAAGCTAACGATTTGGTCGAGGTAACTCAATTATTAGTTTCAACTATCCATATGTATACATAGGGATACATATGGATAGGGTGATGAAAGTGCATTCGATGAAAAAAATTCTTGCAATTCTCCACGTTTTGGATCATCCTGATTTTCAAAAAGTGATCTAGAAAAAATGTCTGTCTGTGTGTCTATGGTCAGCATAGCTCCCGAACAAATTGATCTACGATGTTCAAATATGGTGTGATTGTTTGTGTTGGCCATGGGACCTACCATTGAGGTTTTCGTCAAAATCGTGTGCATAAGATAGATGCCATTGAAAAAAAAAATCATGTTTCCCAATGATTGCTTGAAAACGGCTTTAACGATTTTTATCGAAATCGCTGAGTAATGCCGCTTAAGGTTTTCTAAACATTACGAAATTCCCATAAAAATGCTTGAATGGCGTATAAAGTTGAAAAACGAATGCCTTTAACACGGAGTTCTCTTTCCTTGAGCATACCTACCTCATCAACGATCGTTTTTTTTTTGTTTTGTTTTTTTTCTCTCTCTTTCTCTCTCCTCATTTGCACTTATAAGAAAGGATAATACAAGAATTATTGAAAAGTATATCGCCAAAATCATCAATTTGGTGAAGTATTTTTTTTTTTTTAAGAACTATGCAAGAAATATGGTAAAAAATATCCCCAAACTGGCCATTTTTTCTAAATGAATGATAAAAATATAAAAACGGTAAATGACACAAATTTACATCAGTGTTATTGTGTAATTGAAAGTTATACGATGTTCCACAACTAGAGGTCGGAAATATCGATCTAAATAAATATCGATACTATATCATTGCATAGAAAAAAATATCGATAAAATATCGGTGTATCGATAATTGATTTTTATTTTTTGTTATTTTCAATTTTGCCAGAAATGAAGTTTTTACAATTTTATTTTAATTTTCAAAAGCCAGGGAGGTGGTGCACCCCCTTGTACCCTCCTGTTGGCACCCATAATTATGAAGTGTATGGCAAAATATTGAATATTGGTGCAATTTTAACTGCCTCTCAGCCAAGTTCAAACTTCAGTTTTGAAGTTTTCTAAAAAGGGATAAAGCAAATCGAAAAAACACATGAAACTAAAAAATGATAATTAAAAATCTAAAAATCTTTGAAAATATCGATATATCGGTGACCTTTATCGATATTTTTAATATCGATATCTTTAAAAAAATATCGATAAAAATATCATCGTATCGTTATATCGCCGATCTCTATCCACAACCCACTAGTTTTAATTTTACTCTGTTAACCTGAATCAAATTTCATCACAGGCAGAGGGAGTAACTGCGCAAGTCCTAACTTTTTCAGGAGCCAAATTTTTCGCCACTAACGAAAGTTTCAGTATTTAAATCATTTTTATGATCATTTCCGTCTGCAATAAGTACGATGTAATACCATCAGTTATTATTATTGAAAGAGGCACTGAAATGTGATTACAGGAAAGATTAAGCGATTAAACCATGAGTTAATTTATGAAAATCGAACACTGCTTTCACTCAGGGTTTTTAGGATCAGGACCCCCCCCCCCCCTCCCTCTTCTAGTATCCCTAACATCCCGGTGATTTTTTTATGATTGAAAAAGAAACACTTAGCAGTCGTAAATAATTTTAAAAACATACGTTTTTAAACTACCATTATTCAGTCAGAGTTTGCCAACCGTAGCACACAAAAGTAGCTATTAGGTCCAAGAATTTTGGAATAAATAACGGATTTGTAAATCACTTAGCATCAAAACATCAATATGCATTTTTTTTTTTTCCTTTTTTTTTTTTTTTTCCTTGTCTACTTATGCCCAATATTAAGTGCCGTTTCAAAGAAATGTTAAAGTATGCATGTTTCCGTTTTTCGAATGTTGTTTACAGTGTGTCAGTGCTACATGGCCATGTATATAAAGTGCTATAAATATATAGAACAATTAGACTGAGATTGGTGTTTGTCCGTTTACCAAAAAAATTTCATTTTAATATATATTCCAGAAAATATTAATAATATGGGATCTAGATAATATATTGGGCTTGATGTTGCGTTGTTTTGTACTACTCGAAAACTGTACAAAAACCATTATAACATATTGGAATATACAGATGATATATAAATAAAATGCAAAAATATTGTGACATGTGACAAATATAGGATGAGAAAGTTCTGCATATAAGTTGTTTTTTATACAGAGAGATACTGTAGCAAACTTAGGACTAGGTTGAAACCTTTCCCACAGAAATTTTCTAGCTGTACCCCTACTTTCATTATACACAATAGTTTGTATTTCGTACAATAAATAAAAAAACCTATATAAATTAAAATAATTTGTAAACAAATATGTCCATCTACACCAACCTCTTATAGCCGTTAGGCTATAATAAGTAGGTTTGTGTGGGTAGAGGACACTGAGTTTGAGAATCTGTGAGAATTTAGATCCGGTTCTGAATGTTTTTACTTTCGTTTATCTGTATTTGTTTAGCTGATATCTATCCGACGTCTGTTCGATTCCCGGATGCTCTACAAGCGCTGATTTTGAACAACACACAAAGGCAAATGTGATAGATGAACTCAATTCGATTGTCAGTTTTGACAATCTTGCAAATGAAACAAAAACGCGGTTCAAATTTCGACCCTAGTGAATAATGTTAAATATATTTATAAATGTAATTTACTTTTTCAACTGGTATCATACTGAAGACGTCACATTCTGCAGTTCGCTATCCTAACCATCTGACAAATTAGGATAGTCTCAAAATCATTTATTCAAAGGGATTTTTGAAGTTACTTTAAAGAATTTTTCTAGTTTACTTTTTAAAGGAGTTTTAAGCTCTTACGAATAATTGCCTAACTTTTTTTCTTAATATTTACAAAGGTTCGTACTGACAACCAAAGTACACAACCTGGGCCATTTCTTGAGGATTTAGTAGTTTGACCTGTAGTCTTGCTAAACATGAGGGAAAAGAAATGTCTGAAAAAGTTAAGCATTCTTTCATCTCAATGGAGGCCAAACTTTACAACTGAAAAAAAAAAAAAAAAAAATCTTCACCTCTAGCTGTTTCAGGGCTGAATTCTGAACCCTAAAAACAATGCTTTGTCACATCCAATATGATTTTTCCAGTTTGATTTTAAAAGAGGACTTTTGCATTTTTTCAGAAATTACTATTTTTTTCTTTGAATAAATACTAAAAAAAAAAGCCATCAATAAAATTTGATATCAGATTTCTGTGTGTTTTAATAGAGATGTGGTAGCCTTGTAAAGTTTCCATTTGTTGTTGATCTCTATTAGAAGCTAGAAATTTTTTCCTCCCCCAGTAAAATTTTTAAACTATCAGAAGCCCCCTTTTGAAATCAAATGATTCATATAAATACATTTCATCAATGTAGGTTGGCTTTGCTTCCTGATATATAATTTGATATCAATTTTGGCATGGAAGTGGCATTCCCAAATGAAACGTTCTTGCTTAAAAGTTTTGCACTTACCAGATTGCTACATGCCATGAGTTTAACCAACAGACTACTCTTTATGAATTCAGAAACCTGTAAGAGAAGAAATATAACACAATTAGCAAAATTTTAAAATATTTTTTGGCAGTCATCCCCTCTAGAATATATAGGAACTTATTTTTTGAAGATTAAAACAGTTTAGAGGGTCACTAGAATAAATCAATGTGTAAAATTGTTAAAAAGGTGGAAATCTCGAATTTTAGACAATTGTTACAATCCTACAGGTAACATATTGTTTCAGGAGGATTACAAACAATTGTAGGTATGCAAGTTTAATTGGAATCTAATGGAGCTTCAGTTTGTTTTCCTAATTCATTCGAATGGCATCTAATCAGCATTAGTTTTACATTTTTATGAGTATGATAAACACAAACGGTAAGTGCTTCACTTTCCCCTGCGAGTCATTTTTTTTTTTTATTATCGTATATCAGCAAACTTAGAAAACCAAATTATAAAATATGGAAATTCATCCACATATTTCACAAAAGATCCGAAAACTAAAATTTTCATCATTTAATTCTTTTAAAAAACTAGATACTTTGTATTCAGTTCCCTCTAAAAAAAAAATTTGCATTAGGTATTGCGAACATGGGCGACCCCAGAAATATTTGTAAGGGGGTGCAAGACTAAAATTTATCAAATTCATTAATTTTTTTTTATAAATGTTATTTAATAATTATGCATTATAAATTATACTCTTTGAGAATAATTAAAATGCATTGAATATATTTTTGAAAGCGCAAACCCTGTTAAAGAGAAGAAAAAAATACAAAATAGTAAAAATATTAAAACATATATTTTTAACGATTTTTTTTATCAACTAACTAGATTTTATATATATATATATATATATATATATATATATATATATATATCAAAATGAAACACAAAGGCAGTATTGGCATATGTTCAATTGAATTCTAAAAATAGATTTGAAGACAGTATATCTGATGACTTTAAAAAAAAAAACATTTTCCTAGAATTTGGAGAACTACACAGGAAATGATTATACAATAAAATTAATAAATACTTCTACTCATCAGCCTCTAATAATCATAGACAACAAGCGCCAGAAAATCGTCACGCAAGTAGCTATAAAAAACGACATAGGAAAGAAACAAAAGTCTAAATTAATAGAAAAAAAAACTCATTGTAACATAACGTATATAATCGGCATATGTGCTTTTTTTTTTTATCTTGGAATTTAAATCTTTTTCCTCATTTTTTAAAAAAGCCAGGGGGATGCAAGTGCACCTCTTTGTACCCTCCTGGGGGCGCCCATGATTGCGAATACGGGAAACTTCACTTCGCACCCAAATGCGAATACTGTGCGAAGCTATGAAAGATAAGTGTTGCATTGAAATTTAAAACTTGGCATTCCATCGTGGTGCCAAAATGAAACCAACACATTTTCATAGGTAATTGATGTATTATTTTATTATTATTATTATTTGTGAAAAAAATAAAATATCCCTTTTTTAGATATCGAAGGTCAAAGGTCAAACTATTTGAAAATGGGTACATATGATATATCATAAAAAAGACCAAATATTCAACTTTTTTTTTTTTACACCCAAAGCAATGTGGTATGATTATTAGAGACAATATTACGTGCAAACTAGTAAAGCAAGAAATGCGAATTTTTTTCCTTTTGGACCACTTTTGAGGCTCCATATTTCAGAAAGCAAACGATATTAAAACCTAATATTGGTCACTTTTTATTTTCTCTATGAATCCAACAAGTGAGCAAAATTTTATGAAATTCTGAAGGGATCGGGCTGAGAGCCGTGTTGATTTGACATGGAATGACCCAAAAAGAGAAGCGATAACATTTAAGAACAGCTTAAGAAATTTCATGGATAAATATCTTGTGCCGTATGCAAGGTAAAAAGTAGATTAAAACGCATTCCTTATATTAAACCAGTTTTAAAGCACTTTGAGCGTGGAATTAATGAAGAAAAAGATTATAGAGTCACAAATACTGAGTGTAAAACAAAAAATAATTTAAATAGATCTCACCTCTTTCACAAGAAAGCACATGACATATTTAAGTGTAACATCGCCAATTTGTTTCTGAATCAACAGCATATACTCCTTAATTATATCAGATAAAAGTTTCGAATTCGATTTGGCACTTTCATTTTCTTTCAATTGATCCTAATATATATAATAAAATATAATATTACAACATATACGGTATTACTAAACTACTGCTTTTCAATGAGAATAACTCAAGAGGATAATTTTAATTAAAGAAAATCTAAGAACATGGAAGATACGACAAGTTTTTAACTAAATAAGAACAAACCTTAGTACATCATGAGATCAAGTAAATAAGATGTGAAGTACAATACATAAATTAACTTATAAATGTAATGATTGTGATTGTTTAAAACAAATAAAAAATGATCTAGGGGTGTGGAACATCGCACAACTATCAATTAAACTATAATATTGACGTGGATTTGTGGATTTAACGTTTTTATGTTTTCATCATTCATTTAGAGGAAATGGTCAGTTTCGCCAGATATATATACACACACACACATATATATATATATATATGCTTTAAAACTGGCTATAATTCTTGTGAGGGTCTTTAATAATAAAAAAAAAAAAAAATTGCTAAAGTGAAGATTTTGGCGATATATTTTTCTGTAAACCTTATATTAATCTTTATTATAAGCGAAACTGAAGGAGAAAAAAAAAAAAAAAAAAAAAAAAAACGATAGTTGATGAGGTATGCTCAAGGTAGCACACCTTAATGGTGTTGGGTAATGGTTTTTATGACCCTGGGCGCAAAAAGATACCTAAATTAACAAAAATTAAGAAATTTTAAATTTCCTTTAGAATTAACATAGGCTAAATTAAAAATTAAAAATTTTTGAAATTTCCGTTTTTTGGACTAATTTTTGTCCCACTTCCCATTTTGTGGATGTTATAATTTTGGACTTGGAGACTCTCCTATATATGGACTGAAATCTGGCAAAATCGCAACATAGTGCGGAAGTCACTTTTTAAAATATAATTCTAGCAAGGTGGTCTCCCGAAAAAAAATGGCCAATTTCGAACCACTTTAACTGATGATCAGAATTGATTCGGGTGATGATTTTCATGATCCTAGGCGCAAAAAGATTTCTAAAATTGTGAATTTGAATATACCCATATGATTTACATGGCTAGTGTATTTTCAATAGAAAATGCACACTTTAAGCAATATTTGGATTTCGAATAGTAAAATGTATATTTAATGACAATTTGATTGCGGAAATGGATTCGGGTAATGGTTTTTACTAACCTGGGAGCAAAAATATATCTAAATTAGAAAAATTTAAGAAATTTTTAATTTCCCTTAATGATTTTTTTTTTTTTTTTTTTTTTTTTAAATTTCTGTGTTTTGGACTAATTTATGCCCTATTTCACGTTTTGTGGATGTTTTAAATTTGGACTTGGAAAATCTCCTATATATGGACTTAAATCTGGCAAAATCGCAACATCGTGCGGCCGTCACTGATTGGTCAATAATTCTAGCAAGGTGGTCCCCCGAAAAAAAAAAAATGGCTTATTTTGACCCACTTGAATAGATGATCAGAATAGACTCGGGTGATGATTTTCCAAGATCCTCAACGCAAAAAGAAAGTTAAATTTCGAAAATTGCGAATTTGAATATTCTCTTATGGGATTTACTTGACTTATGTATTTTGAAAGGGAAATGCACACTTTTATAGCAATACTTGGATTTCGTGTAGTAAAATGTCCATTTAATGACGATTTGATTGTGGAAATGGATTCGGGTAATGGTTTTTAATAACCTGGGAGCAAAAAGATATCTAAATTAGAAAAATTAAAAAAATTTAAATTTCCATTAGGAAACAAGGGCAAAATTAAAAATTGAAATTTTTTGAAATTTCTGTTTTTTGGACCAATTTTGTCCCACTTTCCATTTTGTGGATGTTATAAATTTGAATTTTGTCAATAATTCTAGCAAGTTATTCACCCGAAAAAAAAAATTGCTAATTTTTACCCACTTGAATTGATGATTAGATTAGATTCGGTTGATGATTTTCATAATTCTAGGCGCAAAAAGAAAGTTAAATTTGGAAAATTGAGAATTTGAATATTCCATATGATTTACATGGCTAATGTATTTTCAATGGGAAATGCATAATTTTTAAGCAGAGCTTGGATTTCGTGTAGTAAACTGTCAAGTTAATGACGATTTAATTGTGGAATTGGATTCGGGTAATTGTTTTTATGACCCTATGAGCAAAAAGATATCTAAATTTCAAGAATTAAGAAATTTTAAATATCCCATAGAATTAAGAGGCATTGCAACACAGAGATTTTGAACAAAATCGTTACAGCCGTTTTTTAGCAGTTACTGAAAAAGATGATTTTTGACCGAATGCTATATTTTACATTACCCTATGTATACATATGGGTAATTGAAAGTAAAAAAAAGCTCCAATCAATCATGTTATCTAGTATAAAAAAAAAAAATCAGTCACCGAAATATAATCAGCAGAAGTGCTCATGACACTTCTATCTTTAGATTTTTCTTCATCGAAAGATTTCCAAATTTTTACTGGACTACAAAGAAGGCCTTTTTCAAATCTAAAAAAAAAAATATATATATATATATATATATATATATATATATTGACTTTATTTGTGCATTATAACATGCTATACAGAAGAATAATCATCTTTACTTCACCTTTTATAATGACCATACCTTTGTTTATTCATTAATCAACATTATCAATATTTTAATTTAACACCATATTTCTGTCACTAAGACAATAATTATTGTCCTCTATGTTCTGAGCAATAAATGTTGTTTTACAAATACAAATTTTTCTTTTTTGGAAGTTGGTCAGAGTAAGTTGTTGTATTCGATGGCTGAGAAGTATAAGGAAACTTAATTTGAAAAGCAGAACTTGTCGTATGTAGCTGGTCTTTCTGGTGCTAAATCGTATCCCGTACATCCTACGTAGAGTATCCCATGGAACTTTTTTAGCATTTAAGTTCAATGTATCAACAAATAATGAAGGGAATTGTTTAAAGCGGAAAACTGCATCGTTAAAAGAGTAATTCTTTTATTTCTTCTAGTGAACGGTTTAGTTTGTATAAAATTTAATTTGCATGGTTCCGGCTGTCTATTTCTACCACTGTGAAGTGCTTATCACAGTTAAATATGCCTCGTAATTTTGAACAAGTGTAAGATTACGAGATCGAAATCTTATCGCGCATTGTATACCTCTCTCTCTCCAACCCCACCACACCAACGAGAGAACATTAATGTGCACCAGCCCCCCATTATCATACACACCAGTATTCAGCGAAGCCAGGACCGAATGCTCTTAATCCCCGGCTACTGGAGCCATTAGTTAAAATGACGAAAGTAGAAGAGGGAATCATTTTCGAACCGAGTAGACGCATCCCCTGGATAGAGTGCCCTCTCACAAAGTACCAATACCCCCTCTACATAGAATTCTTTCCTATAAATTACTTTCTACATAGTTTCCTCACATAGAATACAAAAATATCCTCAACATAGTTATCTCTCATAAAAGGAAACAAGAATAATCTTTACATAGAATTACCCTATCATAGAGTGCCCTCTTCAAAGATTACCAAAATGCGCTATACGTTCCCCGGCGGATCGCAGAAAAAGCTCTTGCGGCCGCCTGTTTACGCTTTACCACCACTGGCCGCGCTCTGGCAAACACTGCTTTGCGTAGAGTATCAAAATACCCTCGATTCCTCTTCCTGGAATCTCCTCTCATAAGGTACTAAAATATCACCTAATACAAAGACCTAATACATAGAGTACCCAAGTAAATTTTTGTTCCTCAATTTCAATTAAATAACGTTATATACAATTGTAAATAAAGTATTCATCAGAAGTTGAGATCGCCAGTCTGTGACGTCACCTGGCTACTGGCATCATTCGATCAAACATTTTCTATTTACTGACATACGCGACTCCCGTCATCCAATCACATGCATTCTCCCGTGACCCCCGACTATTTTGATTTTGGTACAAATAACTAATTATGTGTTAGTTCATTATTTAAAAAAATTACCTTTTATATAATTACATTGTTCATCAGTAATTCCACATTGAGTTTATTTTTCTTTCAATTTCCAAATATTTCACGTGTGTAGTACAAGTAAATACAGGGTGTAGTACATACATCGTGTCCAATAAATGATTGACCCCCCCCCCGCCCTATTAAATTTTTAAACCTGAATATTTAAACTACGATTAGAAATAGGAATGCACCGTTTGCTGTATTGGTACAAGAAAAACAGTAAATTTTGAAAAACACAGATGTTTGCCAATTAATTTTTATCTCAAAACTGTGTTTTAGTATTTAAGTTCAACATGGTCATTTAATGGATACCTTGTACGAATACAGCATATTATATGTATATTTTATTGATATTGTGCTATAACACTACTACTATTTACCTTTTAAATGTAAATAGTAGTAGTCTCAATTGGTTGTATACAATTCCTAAATTGTTTGTTTTGGCCCTGAAAGACATTCTTGAGTTTTTCATGTAGTTCATCAAAAGAGGCAATGGGCATTAGAAAATAATTGAAAAACTTATTTTCAACTTTGTTTGTTAATCCTCAAACAAAGTATAAAATAACCCCACTTCCTCTCTTCTTTTATTGATAGGATGAACCCAAACATGTCGTTTACGTTGTTGCCTCTTTCGGCGGCGATTGTATAACCATAATGTAATAAATTTTTTCGTAAGCTCTATAATACCCACTCAAACACAAACTGAACTTGTAATTAAAAAAATGTGCATATAGTGTGAACGCGTTGCTTCACCCAACTTTTTTCGTCCGACGGGAATCGGATAGTATGAAAGGAGCCTAGTGTGAAAGCCGGTGCTACCGAAATTGTCTTCCTACTTTTTGTCGATCGACAAAAGTCGGATAATGCGGAAGGAGACAGACTGATGGCGTATAAATCCGACTTTACCCGTCGACCGTGGAGGAGACAAAACGTCGCATAACAGATTCGCTTTTAGTCCTTCGAAACGGTCGCTTCGGATGGATGTCCTGTCCGTCACGCAACTGAAGCATTTCACGGGAAGGTCCGCATTCGAAATTTTGTCTGCAAAGATAATTAGCGATTTCCTAATGTACAAAAATATGAAAATGGGCTTATTAAAAAAGAATAAGCTTAAGAGTTGCCTCTTTTAAGAAAAAGTTAACTAAATAAAATAAACTTCAAAAGACAACTAAATTAAAAAACAAAATATTAACAATAAATAAAACCAAGAAAGTTTAAATAAAAATTTGTAAATTATGTACGATTCACTGAACATAATATGAACTTAATATTTCACGCTTAGCACAATACATACTTTGAAATGTTAAAATTCCAATGGTATATGTTACAATACATCATTTCAGCTTTTATATGCTTCTCTAACAGTTCCTAAAACATAAGCATAATACAAGTCTTTAAAGTAAGGCTTGACAATAATGCCATTACAACAGTAACAGAAAATACAATGAGTAATCAATGCAAAAATGTCCAACAAATCATATTCTTAAATTGTACCAAATTAATTTTAGGCACAAAATTTTTTTAAAAATATATTCTCACCTTTGTTTCAATTGTTGCTTTATCAATTGCCTCGTTGATGAAATGGACAAGTTCAGATTTTAAGTTGGGGTGAGCATTAATCTGATGAAATAAAAGTTGATTATCACTTTCGTAATATTAACATCTTCATATCACTCATAGTTCACTCTATAAGAATAAAATTACCAAATCAGCTGAATCTTCAACACCAGATACCAGTAAGTCTGTTATAGAATCCACAAAGCTTTCTAATGGACCAATGTACAATTTTAAGATTTTGCCACATGCTGCTTCTAAACTGATAGAAGGAATGGACAAGGTATTCCTAAAACCATAAAAAAACTTAGAACATGCAACATTAACATAATACCAATATTGAATGAAACGTATGTGCAAACACAACATTTCAGGTATGCAATACTTGAAAATCTCTCACCTGATTCCATGTTCATTGGCTATCAAAGTGACTAACTCATCATCTGACAAAACAGTAGGCTAGAATTGAATAATATAAAAGAGAAAATAAGTCAACTCAACAAGTCCTTGTCACGTTTTGAAAGAGATTTTTTTTTTTTTTTTTAATAAATTGAAGCAAATTTTATTAGCTGAGCAAATTTAACATTTAGAAATTCTTAAATGACACATCACTAATAAATATGTGAAACGCAGTGAAGGGTCAATGAGGTGCATCTCCCTGGCGTTTGAAAATTACAATTAAATTGGGAAAAAGTTATGGTAAAATTCCAAAGAAATAATGTAACCCATAAAAACGAAGTTTTTATTATAAATCCTTTATATGCATTGCTAATTTTTATATTCGTTAACTCAGTGCCGATTCTGTAAACAGCTCGTGCTTGGTGTTCTAATTTTAAATATCAAAAACATTTTTAGCAGCAAAATATGCGGCAAACTACGTTTCAAAATTTATTTATTAAAAAATGAACATCACACTCACATCCAAATATCTTTTATTTATTTATTTATTTATTTATTTATTTATTTATTTATTTATTTATTTATTTATTTATTTATTTATTTATTTATTTATTTATTTATTTATTTATTTATTTATTTATTTATTTATTTATTTATTTATTTATTTATTTATTTATTTATTTATTTATTTATTTATTTATTTATTTATTTATTTATTTATTTATTTATTTATTTATTTATTTCAAAACATTTGGCAACAGGAAAGAGTTTCAATAATGATCGGTTTAATGCTATTTTAACGCGATTGAGTGACGGTTAGTTGGTTTATTAGTATTCCATAAAAGCAACCTTTTAGTGACAGTAACAGCCCCAAAATTTCTGAGAATGCATCAAAATAGAATCTTTCTGCCAAGTTTCAGCCCGATTGGATGATGGCACGGGGGTTAATTAGGCATCCGCAGATTTAGCCTCCATCGTCACACGCACACACAAAACTAGGGGTGTGGAATATTGCACAACTTTCAATTATACTATATTACTGATGTGGATTTGTGTCTTTTACCGTTTCTATATTTCCAACATTCGTTTAGAAAAAATGACCAGTTTGGCGATATTTTTTGTGATAATTGTAATATGGGACTTGTTTAAAAAAAAAAAAAAAAAAAAAAAAAAAAAAACTTCGACAAAATTTTCATTTTGGCGAAGTTTTCCGATAATTTTTATATTATCCTTTCTTATAAGTGAAACTGAGAAGAGGAGAAAAAACGATTGTTCATAAGCTATGTTCAAGCAAAGAGAACTCTGTGTTAAAGGCATTCGTTTTTCCACTTTTCAAGCCATTGAAGCATTTTTACGGGAATTTAGGAGGTGATAATTTTTAGAACACCTTAAGAGGTATTAGCACATCAATTTTTATCGAAATCGTTAGAGCCGTTTTTTAGCAATCATTGGAAAACATAATATTTGCAATGGCAGCTACCTTATGCGCATGAGCTATTTTGACAAAAACCTTAATGGTTGGTCCTTGGGCCATCACCAACCAGCTCACCAAATTTGAACATCGTTGGTCAATTGGTTCGGGAGTTATGCTGATCACGTACACACAGACATACATTTTTTTTTTTTTTTTTTTCTCTAGATCATTTTTTTTTTTTTTTTTTTGAGATCTGGATGTTCCAAAACGTGGAGAAATTTTTTTGACCGAATCCTATACTTTCATTACCCTATGTATTACATATGGGTAATTGAAAGTAAAAAAATTATGTCAACAAAATTATACGTTTGACATTAACGTAAAAATAGAAATGTTGCTGTTTGAAAGGTTCGTTATGTTCTCACATTTACTCAAATGATGAATCCAGCATCTATAATAATAAAACAAGCTGTCTGTCTGTCTATAGAAACCTACTTAAAATTGTAGTAGAGCTCTGAAATTTTCATCAAAGGAAGTTTTGGCTTTCTAATTTTTTGTATGTCAAACAGAATGTTGAAATTTTAATTAGTTCTTTTTTAATTAATTTGTTTTTTACAAATTGACTTCAAATAGAGATACAGCTTTGAAATTTTCAACATAAGTAGTCTTAGCTTTCTAATTGGACTTTTAGAAAACAGAATGTTAAAATTTTAATTAGTTATTTTTTAATTAAATTTCTTAATTAATTAAAAAAAATTACAAAATGACTTTTAATTGGGCTACAGTTCCGAAATTTTCAACATAAGTAGTTTTGGCCTTCTAATTGGTCTTTTGAAAAACACAATTTTAAATTTTTATTTGGTTCTTTTTTAATTAATTAATAAATGTTTTACAAAACGATTTCTAATAGAGCTACTTTCTGAAATTTTCATCACTAATAATATTTTACTTCTAATTGGACTCTTGACAAAAAGAGCGTTAAAATTTTAATTTGTTTTTAAGGAATTTTTAATTAATATTTTCACAAAAAGCTACTTCTAATAGGCCTAGAGCGCTGAAAGTTTCAACATAAGTAGTTTTGACCTAATTTTACTTTTTACAAACCTCACGTGTTAAAATATTCTTAAAGGGGGTGTTGTATTATAGTTTTTAACGGGGAATTTTTTTATTGTTTCTCGACAAGGGAGGGGCTTCTAATATTAAGGCTTTACGTAGCAATTAGTTTTTAGTGTGTGAGGCGACCTTACGCTTACGCAGCAATGAACCTTTCATCGAGCAAAGCGAGGTCATGTTTGCATAGCAATGAAACATTCAACGAGTTAAGTAAGCCTGTGCTTATGTGTTAATGACTTTTCAGCGAGAGAAGCGAACTCGATTTTGCGTTGTAATGAACCGAATGAACCCTTGAACCGAAATTCCCGTAGCTCAATTTCATCACAAATAAACCATTGTGAAAATTCTCGGCTTCTGGTCTGTTTTCTTCTTCTAGGAAGATGGCGATTTCTTCTCTTAATTCATAAACACGTTGCAAAAATTTCCCACGTGATAACCATTTTGCCTCGCAATAAAATAATAATGCTGAATGTACTAAAAAAGTCCAGAAAAGATTCTCGATTTCAAGGGTCTCATTTTTATATAATTTACTACGGTTACAACAGTAGTTAACACAATATTCAGACCAAGACTCATTTCTTTCGAAGCCGAAGCTTCTCTGTGGATCATGCAATGTGTCCAGATGCACTGAGGCGATTTTTGTTTTACAAGTGCTTGTAAACCTTCTAATCTTCCGGATATTGAACGAGCACCATCGGTGCATATTCCGACGCAATTTTTCCATTCTGTGTTTACCTCGTTCGTAAAATCATTTAAAATAGCAAATAATGCGACCTCTGTTGTTTGAAGTTCTATTGGTTTGCAGAAAAGTAGTTCTACTACTGTCATATTATCATAAAATCTAACATAGGCAATTAAATGAGCATCTTTATTATTATCTGTTGCTTCATCAAGCTGTAATGAAAACAATTTGTCACGCAACTTCGAGAAAAGCTGACACTGTACATCTTCAGCTATATCACCAATTCGACGAACAACAGAATCATTTGAAAGAGGTATGGACTGTAATTTTTTTGAAAAATTATCTCCCAACATAGTTTCTACAATCTCAATTTCTGCTGGCAAAATAAGCTCTTCACTTATGGTGTGAGGTTTTTTACATCTGTCTATTTTATATGAAACTTTGTAAGATGCAATTAAAGCTTTTTTATTCCCAGACAAAGTTTCTTTAAAAAATGATTTTTGCTTTTTATATGATTTTAATTTTAATTCGAAGAAGTCTCTGGGTTTGTTGACGTACTCAGTATGAAGCGTTTCCAAATGTCGTTTAAGTTTATTAGGTTTCATGTTGTCTGCGGCTAATATTTTTGAGCAAATGATTCACAGGGCCCTTTCTTCTTCATTTATTTCAGTACTGGTAAACCCAAAATGTAAGTATTCTTGAGAATATTTTCTTGATTTTATTTTCTGAACCACGCTCGTCTGTGTACTTGTTGGTGCTTGACTATCGTCTAATGCTTGCTAACTTCCGCTTAAAAAATATATCCATGAGTCTGCATAAATCTGCTGCCGTGGATATTTAATATGGTGAATTGCAATTAACACGAAAACAAATATAACATACACATTCACGATAGATTCGATAGCGCTAGAAGGATCGACTTGAATGAGACTGGTTGGAATTGAAACTTGTTTTATTGAACATTTTCCTTCTTCCTATAAGAAAACATTTGCTCTGGGCATGCTTAAGACGGCATCGGTCGTGTTCACTTCCCACTTGGCAAAATGCCAGATGTGGTTTCTCGCCAACGTGATCTCGCTTTTACTCTTGTTTCGGCAGTTAGTTAGAAATAATTTAAAAACAGAATCCAAAATACTCAATATATATTATTGTTGTATACATTTTATTGTAAACGGGGGTGCGATTAAAATTATGATTGAAAACTGGGCCGCGAATACTGAAAGGTTGAGAAACGCTGTCATAAGTTTTTAACCTCTCGCCCTTGAAACAAAATAATTAAGGCGTATCCTAAGTGTATGAGAGTGTTATGGTTTACGGTATTCTTTTCAAAACTAGATTTTTCTTAATGAGACACTAATCAATAATAAACTTCTATACTAATAAATATATTATCCAAAATTGTAGCAGAATAAATATATCCTCGTGCATCTCTAGCTGGATGAATATATCCTCTTGCCGTCACAACTAGATGTAGATATCCTCGCGCTTTACCTTGGTAGTTGTGTTCTATAGATTTTAAGATAGCAGTTTGAGTTTTGGAGAATGGCGTATTAACTAATAAAGTTGTTTCTTTAAACCGTTTCGTATTATTACAATCGTAAACACTTAACCATTTACAAGTTTGTTATCTCATCGACATCACTGCTATAAAGTGGCGCCCAAACATGGAGCTCGAAAACATACGAAAACTACCCAGAGAAGAGTCAATGTGTCGGTGATGAAAATGAACGGAACAGATAAGTGTTATTTTATTTGAATGTTGGAGGTTATATCTAGTCTACTTTAAGTTAAACCTTATAATTTTTCGGTTATTACTCACCCAAAGGAATAATTTGAAAGCAATTTACTCGACCCGAATTGAATATTAAAGGTTTTTGGATCATCCGGATCATAAAGAGAATTTGGCGATATTTCCTTTTGCATTTGAAGTTATTGTTTCAGAAATCCCGAGTGTGGTTTCTGATATTGTTTATCATTTTTCAAGTAAACAAATTGGCTGGTCTTTATCGGTTAATTCTGAAGTGCATTTAAGATTTGAATCTCGCTATGGCATTTTTGGGGCGTGGAAAGAAAGAGGATCTTAAGCTGTTGGTACAAGAATTGGGTGAAGATCCGAGTCCAGATTTAAAGGTAGTTGAGCTGAAGAATTTGATAATTAATTCACGGAACTACGACACTGAATTCGTTAAGGAAATGTTTACCACTATAATAGATGATCGTTTAAGAAGAGAAGAACTTGAAATTGAGAAAGATCGCAGAAAAGAAGAACTTGAAATTGAAAAAGCTCGCAGAAAAGAAGAACTTGAAATTGAGGAAACTCGCAGAAAAGAAGACTATGAGCTAGAAAGATTAAGAATACATCAGCTCGAAATTCAAAAATGTGCTTCACCATCTGCAAATGTCCCTCACACAGAATATGATCAACAAAGAATTGATTTAAAGAGGCTTATTCCAAGTTATAATCCCAAAGAAGATGACAATATTTTTTAATCTATTCGAGAGACAGCTAAAATTCTTGCAGGTCCCTGAAACACATTGGGTACCCTACCTAATCGGATCACTGCCAAGTGAAGTGGCTACATTAATAGCTAGAGAATCAGAAGAAACGTCACAAGTATACACGAATGTCAAACAGATGCTTTTGAAGAGATTCAAACTTTCTGCTGAAAAGTTTAGGCAACTTTTCTGCCAACACAAGAAAAGACAAGAAAGCACTTGGCGGGATTTTTATTTCGAAATAAGAAGCTACTTCGAAGGATGGCTTTGTGAGTTAAGGATCTAAGATTTTTGCAGTTTAAAAGATCTGATAATTTCCGATCAAATCAAGAAAAAAGCTCCTCTGGATTTCAGAGACCACTTCTTAGATGAATGGACTGGATGGGTGTCTCCAAGTGAGCTTGCAGACAAATTGGATGCTTACTGCAGTCTTCGAAAAACTACGAAGAAATAAGATCAACCTGTTGGAAACAAGAGTCTACATTTCCAATCTAGCGATGATACCGTCAGACAAAAGTCTTTTAAGAATAACTACAACTCTAGAAGACACGAGAAGGACAAGCCGATGTTCAAGACCGATGAAGGAAATACTTTTAAGTGCTATGGATGTGGATCACCAGGCGTTATCAAATCCAAATGTCCAACCTGCACCAAGTTAAGAAATGATGGGGAAGCCTCTTTCGGAAACATTCAACTCCAATCCTGTGCACCTTTTCAAGTTGCTAACTTGAAGGTCTCAATTAATGGAATATATGGGATCGTATGCGCTGACAGCGGAGCAAGCCACTGTATTGCAGGAGAGATGCTACATCATCTTCTTTTAGAACAAGGAGTACAATTCAAACCTGAACAACGAGTCATGAGCATGGCTAATGGACATAAATCTACGGTGAATGTAAGCACTGCTGTTGTTACCATTGAACTTGAAGGAAGAGCGTTCCAAATCAAGTTGATTGTTCTTCAGATGCAAAAGAAAATCGAACATTATTGGGCATCGATTTTCTACAAGAAGCTGGAGTTGTTTTAAACCTAAAAGAACATGTATGGTTTTACAATGACAGACCCCATGAATGTTATGAATTGGCATCTGAAAAGAGTGTTCCAACTTTAACGTCTCCACCTTGTTTCAAAATCAATCCGTATTCTCTACGTGACGAAGAGGGTCAGCAATTGACCGGAGAGCAAAGAGACGCTTTGAATTCTGTATTGAAGGATTTCGATGATGTGTTTCGTCCGGGGGAGAAGCCACTCCTTTTTTAGAACATCACATTGATACCGGTACACATGCACCAGTAGCCGTACCTCCATATAGGATTCCTCCACCAAAGAAAGATATTCTTCGAAAAGAACTGGATCGATTATTGACAGAAGGAGTTATTGAAGAATGTGAGTCGCCATACGCCGCTCCAGTCGTGCTTGTGCCAAAGCCTAATGGAAGCATACGACTATGCGTTGACTACAGGAAGCTGAACGAGATTACAGTTCCTGATTCCTATCCATTGCCAAGAATGGACGATTTGCTACATGCAGCCAAGCATACTCCATACATGTCTACAATTGATCTTCGTTCAGGATATTATCAAGTTAATGTCGCTGCTGCTGACAGAGATAAAACAGCATTCGTTACTCCGTATGGGTCTTTTAGATTCATTCGTATGGCTATGGGACTTCGAAACGCTCCAGCCACATTCCAGAGGCTCGCCGATCGTTTCCGAAGTGGGCTAACTGATGTATTAACTTTGGCATACTTAGATAACATTATCGTTTTATCTGAAACCTTTGAACAACATCTGGCTGATCTTCGGAAGGTATTTCAGAGACTTTTGACTTTCAAACTATGTGCTAACAGGGAGAAGTGTAACTTTGTATGTTCACGAGTCAAATTTCTTGGACACTGGATCACAAGCTCCGGATTAGAAGTAGATCCAAAGAAAACAAGTTCTGTCATGAACATTCCTTCACCTAAGACGGTAAAACAGCTACAATCTTTCTTTCAGTCTTGCTCTTGGTACAGAAGATTTATCAAGAATTTCTCTGATTTAGCCAGACCATTGAGTAACTTGACTAAAAAGAATGCTACTTGGAAATGGGGTAAAGAAGAGCAAACTGTCTTTGAAGAATTGAAACAACGACTCATCACAGCTCCTGTGCTTTCACAAGTTCAAGAAGACAAACCCTTTGTATTGAGAACAGATGCTAGTAGTTACGCCCTTGGAGCTGTTCTTTTACAAGGACATGGTGCGGACGAGCACCCTGTAGAATTTGCAAGTCGTCTGTTGACCTCTGCTGAGAGAAATTACTCTACTACAGAGCGGGAAGCTTTAGCTGTCATATGGGCTCTAAACAAATTTCGTGGCTATATCGATGGATCGGAAGTTACAGTTGCTTCTCACCATCAACCGTTGAAGTGGCTCATGAGTCTGAAATCTCCTTCTGGAAGACTTGCTAGATGGGCCTTGCAATTACAGTCATTCAACGTTAAGATGACTTACATTCCGGGTAAATGTAATGTTATGGCTGACATGCTGTCACGTCCAACTTGCCATGATGAATCCAAAGAAGTTTGTGACCTATGTAGGGTTGTTGCCGACTTTCCTACTCGACGTCCAGCAGAGATACGAACTGAACAGCTGAAAGATGATGACATAAAGAATATCATTGAAAGTTTTGAAGGAAAAGATACAGATGTTTCCAGATGGACTGGACGGGGTTATCTAATGAATAATGGAATTCTTTACCGGTACTCTCCAGATTCAGAATCGGAAGATGCTCAGTTAGTTGTCCCCTCCCATGAACAAGAGTTGGTGTTGAAAGAGCATCATGATGCTCCTACTGCTTCTCACTATGGTATAGAAGGAACTTTTCAACGGATAGCTACTCGATATTATTGGACTGGAATGCACAAAACTATTGACGAGTATGTAAAGAATTGTCCTGACTGTAGTAGATACAAAGCTTCTAACCAAAAGCCTTCAGGTTTATTACAAACACCTGTGTATTCCAAAAGGTTTGAAACCATTGCCATCGACTTCTTTGGTCCATTACCTGAAGGAGAAGGAGGGAAAAAGTGGATTTTCATAGTCGAAGACTGCGCCACTAGATGGATTGAACTGTTTGCCCTTGAGACATCCACAGCAAAAGAGTGTGCTCTTACGCTCTTGAATGAAGTTTTTCTTCGATATGGGCTCAGCCGTCGTGTCATTAGTGACAATGGTGCGCAATTCGTAAGCGCTATAATGCAACAACTGTTGTATTTCCTTGACATAAAACAGAGTCTTACTCCCTTCTATCACCCTCAAGCAAATCCTGTCGAAAGAAAAAACCTGGATCTAAAGCCGCGCCTAGCGATATTGGTCGGTAATGACCACAGCACTTGGGTAGAGCGGTTGCCTTCCATTCTGTTTGCCATGAACTCGTCGAAATGTGAAAGTACAGGACAGACTGCTGCTTACCTACATTTTGGTAGAGAAATGAGGACTCCTGATGATGTTTCTCGTGATCTAAGAGCCATCATTCAGAATGATAACTTTGTCCCAGAAATAACACCCTACCTTAAAAGATTTGCTGAGACATTGAAAGGAATTCGGGAGAGGGTAGAGATACAGCAGGATCGTCGAAAAGACTATGCTGATAAATCTCGAAAAGAAGAACCTCGTTACGTTCCTGGCGATATGGTATGGGTTACATCACATCATTTAAGCAACAAGAAACATGGAAAAACATCGAAGTTTATGCCGAGAAGAGACGGACCATATGTAATATTGACTCAAAGATCTCCAACAACATATGAAGTGGGTAATCAAGACAATCTTGATGTGCCATTAGGTACTTATCATAGTTCAGCACTGTGTCCTTACCAAGGTCAAGATTCTCTGGCAGAAGTACCTCTTCGTAAACGCGGACGGCCTAAAAAGAAAGCTGCAATCCCAGATTCACCTTCACCAAAATAAGATCACAAGAACATTTCTGTGTCTGGCTCCTGGTCGGGACGACTTCGGACCCAGAGGGGGAGTCTGTAGCAGAATAAATAAATCCTCGTGCATCTCTAGCTGGATGAATATATCCTCGTGCCGTCACAACTAGATATCCTCGCGCTTTACCTTGGTAGTTGTGTTCTATAGATTTTAAGATAGCAGTTTGAGTTTTGGAGAATGGCGTATTAACTAATAAAGTTGTTTCTTTAAACCGTTTCGTATTATTACAATCGTAAACACTTAACCATTTACAAATTTGTTATCTCATCGACATCACTGATATAAAATTCATTTGTTATTATAAAAGTAGGTAAATATTCAATTGTTATAGTTAAACAGTAAACACAAATTCATGCACTAATGAAGTGAAAACAATTACCATTTTCAAGATTTCTTGCAGGTCGGTGTACAATTTGTAATTAATAACCGCGCCGGTTGTCAAGGTTTCCATGCTTACACTTTCAGAGTTTCCAAACAATTTTATGTGCATATCATTTGCAAAAATCTGCACTAATCTAAAGAAAGGTCAATATTAAGTATTATTCAAGTATTAAAATTAAATATTTCACTATTTCAAATCATAAAAATGTTTGTTTTAATATTAACATCACAAAAAATATAAATATCAAAGAACCTCAAAAAAATATTTATATTTGTAATTATTTGTATTATGAAACGGAATATTTCAGCCGCACTCTCCGCCAAAAAAAGCAATTAGTATGTTAAGTGGCGAAGTACTACAAAGCCATCTAGTGAGTCGGAAATAAAATGAAAGTTTTTGATTGGAACTCTTAAGAAAAATAAGGAATAAAAATTAGTCTATACATGAAAACAAATTGAAAAAATTGCCTTTAGGTTTACAAACTATTTTCTAATATCTTAAAAAACAATTAAAAACTTTAAAACGCACAATAAATAAACATCAAACTATTATTATAAATATTTTTCCATGTTAGAGCAAAGTCAAACCGATTTAATTTTCCAGTAATCACATCTATTCATTTGCTAAAGTTTTAAAAGAGGCAGGGACTGACATTTAACTCTTTGAATAATCACAAAAATAAGAATCCTCCAAACACATTCACAGTTAAAATTTGCTAATATTTGGAAAATTCTACTTGAAAATTGATAGAGCTTGAGTTCGAAATTTTTTATCTTCTATATCGAGACAATCAAAGTTTCGGATAATAAGATAACCATTATTAAACTCACTTGAATAAATATGCTAGTACTGCTTTCGAATTATCGTTGTTTATATTCATCATAGCTTCAAATTCTTTCAATTCCTTTCTTAGGCAATTAAGCTTTTGAGTAAGATCTTTGCGAACTAACGGTAATGTTTTCTTAATATGTTTTCGCAACTGGACATGAAGAAGTTTCTGAAGATATGGGCTACCCATCACATCGGACATATGACTGTAAGATCAATGCGTAAATGAATAAAGAGGAGTTGTTAAAAATAATTCAAATTATAGACACACAAAAATTGCAAAACAATGAATGCATTTTTAGAAAAGAAAGAGCTTGAACCAGTGTAAGGTCATTCATAAGACTACAACGATTATTATTATTATTATTATTATTATTATTATTATTATTATTATTATTATTATTATTATTATTTTTTTTTTTTTTTTTTTTTTTTTTAAGTTATAATATTTATGCAAGACTTGTGGATAGTCAGCTAAACAACGAAATTAAATTTATTCAACCAACATTAAGAGGCTGTAAATTTTTACAAGAATGGAAAACGCAAAATCATTTTAATCTGATTGAGAATTGGCCACTGAAAATTGTCACAAAAGTACCTCATAGTCAGGGCCGCCGACAGGATTTTCGGGCCCCTATGCAACTGTCCATCGGGCCCCCTACCCCCCCCCCCCCCTCTATATACTCCTACACACTCTGCCACCCATAATAAAAAGGTAATATCTCCCTTTTTATCATTTTTAAAAAATACTTAGGTTTTTGTAAGTAGAGAAGCGTATATAGTATAAAAAAAAAATTCGTTAACAGAAATATGGCACCAGCGTTGATTGGGTTGCCGACATTCAGGTGTGTAGTCGGGACACAATCGGGAAGCTTGCGCATCGGGAAATTTTTTTAAACTCTACAACCCTGGACATTATCAATAATACTATTAAATATCTTTAATTTGCTGAATAAATACCTTCTTCAACTATCCCAATACAGGCGGGGTTTGGGTCATTCATTACTGTTCCCAACTTCATTCCAACATCTAATAAAGATCTGTTTCTTTTAGCGGATTTCAGAATTTTAAGTTTCTTTTCTCTTCGTTTATGACAACCAGATTATAACCAGACAACATTTTAACTTAATTGTTTCCGAAATATCCAAGGTGTTATTCAACTTTAACAACTTTTTCCCCTTATATCACTTTTAAAAGGAAAATTATTTGAAAAATTTAATTTACAAGCACATTATAGTACAAATACTTAAAATTAGTAATTTAATATGTATAAATCCCTTAGATTGGAGGCTATAACAATTCGCATCACTAAAAATTGAAATAACAGTTGTTGGTGAAAAAGTTTGCGTACTATCAAAAATAATTAAAGGCTTAAAAATTTACTCACTAGATACGATGAAAGATAAATTTCTTAAAATACAATATTCTCAAGTTTTCTTCAGAAATTCTACTTCATTCGATGAAGAAAGCTTTACAGTGTACAAGGTCGGTCGAACCAAATTTTTAATTATAAGAGAAGGCAATTTTGTCCCCCCCCCCCCCCTCTCCCCAGCTAACACTTCTAAAAAAGCCTTTTATGTAAATGTTACCTCTAATTTTTAAGGTTCGGAATCCCATCATTTTTAAATGTTTATGTTATTTAAAAGTTAAGTACAAATATGCAAACTATTTTTTAAATATGAAAGTTATTAAAAATATGTACTGAAAGTTTAATTTAAGGACAATGAGATTACATAAGTAAGAAATATTTTGAATATTCAAATTCATAAAAATATGTTTCTTTTCCCTAAATTAAGATAAATATCAGTCGGCAAAAATTGGACTCAATTAAAATTTGTACATGCAACTAAAAATTAAATCGAAAATTTCAATTAAGTCATTAAATTCTTTGACATGATTCCCTCAATTACAAGTGTATATCCAAAGTATTTTTTTTTTATATCTGTCAATTAAATAAACATGAAAAATCCTCATTTTGTTTTATTTATTAAAATATTAAATTATTCTTTGTATAGTGGATAAAACTCCCCCTTTACAATCCACATATCATCTGCAGTAAATCACCAATATAGCAATATGTACCACTTTATATTTTCGCACTATTTATTTTTTTAACTTAACAAGCTATTAAACTCAAAAGTTAATCCTAGGACTGGCAATCAGTACAAAAAAATATTAAAGTAAAATGAAAAGTCAACAACAGTTATAATAAAAGTGGATCATGATCGCCACCCGATTAAAGTTGGCCCATTTATTAGAGTACATACATTTTCCAAATGGTTCACAAAAATGATTTTTAATGTGCCTTTAATCAAATTATAATCAATAAGATTTTATTAAAACAACTTTTAATATTTTTTATAAAAAAACCAAAACAAAAAAAACAACAACATAATATAACCATTTAGAAATATTGTAATTTACTTGAATTGATATTTAACAGCCAAATTAAAATCAATAAAATAAAATGTTTCGAACAAATTAAAACATGCCATATTTCTACTTGCATACTAACGTTTGGCAAAATAAAATTTCAAATTTAGTTGTTGAATGAAATTCGTTGGAAAGTCATTTTTTATTAAAAATTGAGGGCTTTGTTTTAGATATTAAATGTATATAAAAAAATTAAATTATTAAATATTATAAATATTAGAGGATTCACATTTCCTTCGCTGCAAAAAAGTGTTTTAAAACTTTTGTTCAGAAAGCAATATTAAAATAAAATATAAATCTTACAAAGGTTAAAATACTGATACATTATTTTTATTTAGTTACTTAATTAGTAATTTAAGCAAATATCTAATCAAAAAACACTTCATTATCAGAGTTCAGTTAGCAATTAGAAATAGATATACAATAATAAATATTTAGTTAAATACTATTTTTCATACTTCATTGGATTATGAAAAATTTAGCTAGTTCCAAATAAAACATATCCTAGGCCAGTCCTAGGATTTTGCTTCATTTCAAGTTTATCGTCAAATCAAAATCTCGATGGGGATTCAACAGAATTGATGGTGGCTACAAATTTATATATATATATATATATATATATATATATATATATATATATATATATATATATATATATATATATATATATATATATATATATATAAATATTTAAAAATAATCTGAACTTTATCACTTACCAATTATCACCAATACTGCCAAAATACCGTAGACTAGGAGTTAACTCAAATGGTGGGGAAGGGGGGGGAAATATCGCAGAACCACGAAGAGAATTAAGTACAATACCAACGCAGCAATAGTTAAAATTGTGATCTGTATCCATATAACTTCTATCTGGGTGTCATGTATTTGTCAGTACAGTATGTGTCTATTGCAATTTCCTATTGGACTACCCCATCTAGTCCTGCAAACGAAACGTAACGCCTCCAAGCAATGGTTTGGAGAATGGCCTTTCGTGGAAAGCGTCATTAGCAAACCTCCGGCTTTTAAAATTCCAACTTGAGAAGCAATTAGTTTATGGCCAACCCCTGGGTCTTGTCTATTGTAGAATTTGTGACATAGTCGTCGAGAAACATAGATAACATCTAGCATCGCTTTGTAATTTCTCCCCCGTCTCACCCTAAGGCAAATTTTTTTTAGGAAAGTGTTTACTACTGGGAGGTAAAGTGGCGACATCTAGAGAAAAGAACCCTATTTTCTCACGCAATCTTAAGATCATGTCTACTATTTTTCCTCAAATGCCTACTTGTCTACTATTCTCTCGAGAAACTTGGAAAAGCAATATTACACTTAATATATTGCGTTTTCCATTATGAGCAAAATCTAAAATGTTCTACAACAATGGTTAATGTAACTTTTTTGAACGAGCAATTACTTAAGAAAAAATTAGGAAAATGTTATTTTAAAATGTGTTATTTTAAACTTTGATGTGCAACAAATGAACTTGTATTAGTTGAAAAATCAATAGTATAAAAAAAATTAGAAAATATTTTTAAATATTCTGGACGTTTTAATCGTGAATTAAAAAAACGTTGTGAGATACATGCTTATTGTTTAACAAGTCTTTATTTTACCGACTCTGAATTGATAAGAATTAAGTAATGGCACTAAGTTGAAGGAAAAAAAAGTATGTTCAATACCACAGAACTTTGTTGAACAATTTTCACAAGTCGCAAGTCTTTATAAAATTTTAAATACATTGAAATGTCCATATTTTTTTAATTAATGTATTATATTAAATTTAAATAAAAAAAAAAAAAAATTTAAAAAGTTTGATGAAATAGAATACATTTTGAATTTTATTGAAATAGTCTTTCTCCTAAATGCTTGAAATAAAGGAAAAGAAAGTTAAGACAATTTTTTTATATTTTAATAATAGGAACTCGTAAAAGTAATTAATAGAGACTGCAAATATAAAAAAAATAAGAATGGGAGCGAAAATACGAATTATTAAAAAAATATGCAATTTTTTTAAACTAAAAGTCCCTCCCTTTATCCCTTAATGTATTCTAAGAAATATTTCCCCTTGAATACAATTGTACAAATGTATAGCGACAGAATCTTAAAATCTCGGGCTGAACTTTTTGGCAAATAATAATAACAATAATAAATAAATAAATTATATTTGTACTCGTGAGGGACCGTGTCGTCCAAGCAGGGTCTGACCATGACAAGTTGGGGCCCAAGGTCCGGACACATTTTGGGGCCTCTCTTATGCTCTTATTTTAAACGCGTGATTTATTGGATATGGGCTTGAAACAAAGTCAAATGAATTAACATTAATTATAGAAAAAGTTGATAAATTAATGTTAATATTTTTTTTTTAAGTTTTTTTTTTTATCACAAATTAAGAAACAAATTTCAAACAATCAAATTTATAAATCAAAAAAGGAAAAACTTTGTTATGTATAGCATTACATTTCACTATCACAATGTGTAGTAATATCCGTGACAACAATATCTGCAGCATTATTCCCATTTGATGTCGACATTTGATGATCTCTAAATAAATTCGTCAATACTTCCTTTCAATTTGGTTTCCCTCTATTTTTCAAGAAAGCTTGTTTTTTACGCTTTTAAATTATGGTTTTGTTTATCTTAATAAATACATTCTGAGATACTAAAGACGGTTCAAGATTAATACAGAATGATTTTTTTTTTTTATCAAAATTCTTTTATATTGATTATAAACGATATTTACATAGCTTTTGTGAAACAAAAGTTATAGGTCTACAGACAATTTCGGGGCCCCCTAAAATCATGGGCTCAAGGCCCGGGCCTTTTGTGTCATACTGCCTACGTCCATAAGCAAGTGGCGGGCACATAAACGAAAAATTTAATTTAAAATTGATACACGTGCTTATTTTTAGTGTATTTATGATTATGTAGTTTAAATTTAAATATAATATATTTATTCTGTTGGGAAAACAATCGACGGGGCCGAAGTTCAATGCTTGATGTTTAATTCTTGTTTGTTTAGATGTTTTTAAAGTTGCAAGACTTATTTGTAAAGGGCCCCACAGAAAATTATTTATTCCTAGTACGTATACACAGTTTGGGTGGAAATTAACCTAGTAAATTTATTGTTTACTATATTTTATTATTACGTTATATTTTGGGGCCCGGGTCTCCTAGATCATACTTGATGCTTATTACGTGTTTGTTTATTCCTAAAAAAATTACAATGAACTCTCGTCTATGAAATGGCAATTAATAACTTTTGCACGTACTTAAATAAAGTTTCACGTTTAAGAATAAATATCGTATTTTATATGGCACGGGGCCCTCAAAAAGATCTATAAGGCACTGGTCATCAAAGGCCACTTTGTAGATTAATTCTTACCTCATTCTAAACATTTGTCCACGAAATAACACTATAATTTTTTCAACAAATATTGTTTGCCTTTGGCGTCAGAGCTTATTCGGTGCCCCTTACAGGTTTATCAATATTCACTAGAAGCAAAAAGATTATTTACTAAGCGTCAAAAGAACAACAAAAAGTAAAAATCGGATAACTCCCACTCTGATAGAGCAGACATCCATTAGACACCATGGATATACCATATGTATGGTTAATTAAAAACTTACCTTAGGCTACTAACTGTTGTTGGTAGTTAAAGGTTCTCTTGACAACTGTCCCCCATAATCTTTCCCTCTACTTGTGGTTTGTGTCTGTTAGACGGTTTAGCAAAAAAAAAAAAAAAGGACTGGTACTGGTACACTGGTCGTATATTGCAGGCCCTACTTGACAAGGCGGGCCCCTATCATTTGCACTGTTTTGCCCCCCCCCCCCCTGTCGGCGGCCCTGCTCATAGTAGTTCAATCTACACCAATGTGCAGCTCCAGAACATTATAAGTACAAGCATATTTTATGTGAATGCTCTTTTATTAACCTACAATGTCATTATTATTTTGTAACTCAGAATTTCACTCCTGTATACCTTTTGAACAAATATTCCTATTTCCTTAACATCGGTACTGGTTTTTATAATTCAATTTAGGAATAAATTGTAAAGGCCTGTTTTTTAAGATGTGGAACTTCTTCAAATCTAATAGCCCAAAAAGTTTTTCTTTACTTAAGTTTTATCTTAGTTCAACATTGCAGTGCCCCGTTGTAAAACGTTTGATTTATGAAAATTAATATTCACGCTTACTTGTTAAGTTTTGGTCTAGCTTCTGCATTTTTTATATTTCAAATCTATGCAGGTCTAAAAGTTGTGTACGTCACTTAATAAAATAGAAAAGTCATATGAAATCTAAATATATGTATTTAAACAAGTCATACCTATATGCAGGATGATTTTCAAAGAAATCCTTTTCCTTTGAAAGGGAATAATCAATACTCTTTCCTTCATCTATGTCCTGTTGACTGCGATTCAGAACCCCAACATAGCCTAAGAGACAAATGCATTTATTTCTTATGCATGTTATTACATCAACTAAGCCCTGAAGAAACAAACATGGTCAATTGTAACAGGAAATGTCACTAAAATAGTTTCTACAAGCATTTTATAAGGTATATCAGGCTCAGCTACCCAAGCATGTACTGTACAATTTGGCGACACTTAATGTCTAAAATCTTCCCCTGTTAGCGTTGGCAGCATAAAATAAAAACTCTGCTAAAAAGGAGTTTTTTATTAAAAACAGAAATATCGCCAAATTGCCACGAAAACGTAACCGGAGAGCCAAATTCTAATTCAATTACTCTATTTGTATCTAAGATCCGAACTTCCCATTAATTTACTAAGCAATCATTCTTCCAGACAAATTTTGAAGCACATCCGGTTGTATGTTAATACATCAAGACCTTTAAATTGATACATAACATAAATCTGCAACATTTATTGCTTAAGCAATGAATTACTAATAAACTTCTGATCGGTCATTTCGTGCGTAGGAACGCACCTTTCATTTGACATACCATCAGTACGTATAGCAATTGTAGTTTTGCCTGGGAATGTTGATCTCGGACAAACAGACGGACGGATTGGCACAGTCTTTGTGTGAGCTTTTCAAAACATTAGTTTCGTATAAAAACTAAACTAGGCTTGAGACGACTAGTTTTTCTTATTTACAATAGAACCTGGAGTATACAAATTCTAATCAAACCAGTTCCTTTTGCCGGTTAGAGAGGATACAAGGTATATGTCTCTTTTTAGGCTTAAGTGACCATAAGCACAGCGAATTTTAATGTATTTTTCAGGCAAAGAATACACTATGTATTTTCATGAATTTGAAAGGAGTGGATTTAAAGTATAAGTTTCTGAAATGGATGAAAGATTGTGATAACTTTTGATATTATTGGTTTATCTTTTCAGAAATGAGCTCATTCAGTACAGCAAAAAAAAATTCATTACACAAGAAATCCATATGGGGAAAAGATCTTCCTATTCCTTATTATTTTTTGAACTTAGGAATGTTTAGCGATAAAGTCTACTTACCTCTTCGTAGAGGCAATGTACGATTTTCTAAGACATCACCTGCATGGGTACCCTTATCCATTAAATCAAGTTTTGTTAAAACTCCAAGTGTTCTCTCTCCTAAAATTGCATGCAGCTTTTAGTTCCTTTACATTTTTAGAACATTAAAAACCTTATTACAATAACATTTATACTTATAATTATATCAACAGAAATTCGATTATAAATATGGTAAATACATGATTTATAAAATTTTGAATTTTAAAAATTTCCATTCCAGTTCATTTTTTTTTTTTTTTTTTTTTAAATAGATGGTTATCTTCAAACCATTTACCAGCTTTGCTAAAAACAATTATTTACTTTTGGGGTCCACTTTTTTGGCGATCTCTAGGGCATCAGAAGTAGCAATATCACTATTAGCTGGGCTCACAGCCAAAATGAGACTGTTTGGTTGTTCAATGTATTTCAGTATCATGTTCTTGACATCCTGAATGGCTTCTTCAGATTGGTTACCAACCACATTCTTGATGATACCAGGCATGTCCACAAAAGAAAGCTTTAGAACTGAAAGATTAAAAATCTTTAAAATTCTAGAGGAACCGCAAAAAATTGCGCACAGATCCTGCAATAAAATTGTTTTGAAATTGATAGTCAGGGTGTAAAACTGGTCGTCTTACACGCTGCGGGTAAAAGTGTTGTGTTTTACATATGATATTAAAATTTGTACAAAACATTACATATATTGTGAAATATCTAGCTTTTCTTCAAAAATAGTAAAATGTCTACTCTCAAACCTTTCAAAAGAGATACAAAAAGTATAGTTAAAACTTTAACTTAAACGTTACCATTGGGGGCAAATATTTTTAAGTAGATTGGAGTTCTTGAAAATCCTGTAGGACCAGGATCTCGTAAGGTTTCCTTGATTATTTCCTCTTTAACAGCTTCAAAATCAGTAAATATCGTGCTTTTTAAGTGGAAAAACACAGCATAAACTAAAACAAAAGAGTCAAATAATAAAGTAAAAAAATGTAATATTCAATAGATAAGTTTTTATTATTATTTAGAGTTCAATGAGGTACAAACTACAAGAATGGGATACCACACAATCTAGTTGGAAGATGAATTTTATTGATTGGCCCAAAAGAGTATGAGCGTTTAGAATTTCGGAAGTATGCAAATGCATTCCCCAAGAGAACAAAAACGCTAGCCAATATCGGCTCGACACTGGCCTATTCCAATGTAGACCGTTGTAGACTTGCAGTTGTTATGAATCTTGGGCAATTTCGCCCAGTGCTGGGTAAAATATACTAGAAGTTTTGAAATGTTACTGCAGAGTTTTAAAATAGCAATATATTTCTATAAATAAGGAAGGAAGTGTAAAAAAATATGTTTTGTGATGATTCTGACAGGTTTATTTTTTTAAAAATCGTGTATTTTTAAACGATGCTCGTGATTCGGCAAGGACTGGATAATCTTCCCAAAACCTTTGTTTTCCATATTGGCCAATATCGCCATGCGTGTAGCTCGGGGGGGGGGGGGCAGCGGAAGGGTATGGGGATATCTGAAAAAATTTAAAATATGCATCATCGACTTGTATTTGGTCAGCACTGTTTAAATATTGTTTGTAAGTACTGGGAAAATAATATTGAACATAACTAACATTTGTTCAATATAAGAAATTATTTTATATACCTTTGTAGCTTCAATTTTTTTCACAGTTCTTTGTTAAAGTATCTATGAACATCATTATTGTTGGATATCATATCCATCCATAGAGAAATTGACATTGACCAAGTCCTTAACAAACTTTTCAAAAAGCCTCAACAGTTAGGTTTTCTGTTATGAATTACGATGCAAAATATGTGCTTACCTTAATTTTTTGCAAATTTTGTGAGTGGAGTTAATTAATAAAATTTAAATTTTTCTATTTACTAAGAAATTATATGTTGCTAAATAGTGCGGAAGATTTAATTGACTAATTAATTAATTGACTAAGTAATTAAGGGTATTTAATATTAAAGTACTATCTTCGAGTTTTATATATACCACTATTGCAAGCAATTCTTGAATATGGTTGAGCATATCCCCACCCCCCGAAAAAAATCCTGGCTACGCCCCTGATTACCGCTGTGCTAACTGGTATGGAAAAAGAGGGTCGAGAGGTTTTTGTGTGTATTATGTTATTTAAGGCCTCTCAACATTCCCCCTCCCCTTTCCACCAATTTAAAACTTATGATGTTTGATCATATAATAATTCATATTAAGATAAATTCTAAATTTAATGAACCGTAAACCATGTATTTCAGTTAAATGATATGTAATTATATGTGTCACAAATTATTGACTGGGCCATAGTGGCCTGAGTGGTCCGCAGCCTCCAGGATAATCCAGGACAAGAAGCCAATACTTTGTTTATATGTATTCAAGATGTAGACATCCCCAAACACGAAGCAAAATCACAGCAATACTATACGCCAAAAGTCAAAAAAGAGAACCACAAGCAAACTTGATCTTGCTTCATTTACATGACTTTTGCGTTAACAACATAGTTAAAGTTTTAGTCAACTCCAAGAAAACTTTTTCGAATAAAATAAACTTTCAAATAAATAAGAGATGTTTCAAGTAGCCACAATGAAAAAGTATTATTCAGGCGCAAAGCCTGAAAAAATTACTGGTTTAATTACTTTGTTAAATCATCAATTATTACAAAAAAGACACGTTACGCTATTTGGTATTAGTATAATTACTGAAGTTATTGTGTATATCGAGCTTTGGCCAACAAGCTTGGCCAGTTCTAAAAATGGCCGAACTTTCTGTATTGTATATAGAACGAAAGCTTATCATCGGTTACCCATTTCTTTTTAACTTGGGGATACATTATAAGCACTCAGAATTTGTTTAAAAATAATTCATGTTACCGTCATTATTCGGCTGCAGTTGAATCACAGTAGGTCGTCTCGTGACAGTTCCGGTTCCTCGTGGCAAAAACTCTCTGAAAAATTCCTTATTAGAACAAATTATTTTTCTATAATTAAAATGTCAACTTTAAAAAAAAAAAAAAAAAAAGCCAAATTAAAAAAAGGAAAAGTTAAAAAAAAAATAATAATAATGGCTGCGTTGTACTCACCTTCCAATAATGCTTTCTAATACACTGCTTTTTCCTGCACTTTGACATCCTACCACTACAATTTGTGGCAATGAGATATCAAAAATTTGTCCACTAGCTGCTAGTTTGGTTTGTAGATTATTTACCATTTCAATAAGGTCACACTCATCATTGACTTTTCTACTGCCTGTGGAAGAAAATTTTTAGTTAAAATTTAACTAAAATTGAATTTTTAACAGCTTTAGTTTGTAACAAAATGAATAAGTTGAGTGTGCAAACAATAAATTTGAAAGAAACTTAGTATAGCAGTTTTACATCGAAGATTTTTTTTTTTTTTTAAAGAAATACAAGTTTATATTAAATAAAAATGTAATAAAGGAAGTTAAATGTAAATATAACATTTTATAATGAATACATTCATTTACTATATAGCCATTTTTCATATATTCTTTATGAAGAGTAGAAAAATTATCTTCTTTTCAAAAGCACATTGTTTCGTTTTCTTAAAAAAGTTCACATAAATTTGTTTTGGATGTAATTTGACTGGTGCAATTTAAGTATTTTTTATGTGCAATAAATCCGAGGAAATCGAGTACGTATTTTCGAGTGGCTTTAACGGATTTAGGAAAACCTAAGGCCTCTTTCACACGGTGAGGATGCGAGGGCGGACTCGGACGCGGACGCCCAAACGCATGTCTTTTCACACAAGCCCATATCTGCGGACGTTTCGCCCGCATCTTTGAAGAGTTAGATTATTATTTTCACCCAATGAATGCAGTATCTGGATAAGCGTTGATTAAAAGTATTTATAGGTTTTTTTTAAGTTTTACTTTTTAATATAATTGTAAAATTTAAGTATGGATAAAAGAAGGCTACGGTTATTATATCTCCTTTATTCTAGAAGGAAACGGAGAGATAGGCGTTTGTTGAATCATCCTATTAATCAGGGCCGGCCTAATGCGTGTGCGGTCGCACATATATGATTTTGAGAGAGTAGCCGAAATGAGAAAAATATTTTTAAAACATAATATGATAATATAGTAAAAATGTAAACTAATAAAATCATTTTCCGCTACTAAAGCTAGGAAGATTCACTGCTAAGTGATGTAATACGGGTTATTTTAATCAATTTTCTGTAATATATATATATATATATATATATATATATATATATATATATATATATATATATATATATATATATATATATATATATATATATATATATATATATATATATATATATATATATATATATATATATATTTTACACTTTTTTTTTTCCATGAATATTAAATCAAAGCTTTTGTTGTAATTAAAAAAAAGTGTCTTATTTTCTGACAAAACTATAAAAAGAATAAATAAATTTAGGAGCTTCTCATTACAGTTAAAAGTTCGTTAAAAGAATTAGTAATAGAAGAAATCATTTAAAAAAATAAAAATGGTGAAAAGGTACTAAATATTTTACTATTTATTACTACTTATTAGTTTTAGTTTTAATCCCTTTAAAATGCCAAATTCAGGTATTAAGTTTCTGAAATTTTAGATATAGAGCACCCATACCATTTTTTTAAATTTTTTTTTTCTTCTTTTTTTTTTTTTTTCTATACCCATTTTCATTGTAAGAGGCATTCTTGCAAACTCAGGATTTTGCTCTTAGGCCAGCATTGTAGTTGAACAAACAGCTAAGATAATACCAGTCTGATTAGCAGTATTAATATATAGTCGGCAGCTTTTACTTACCGATGTGTGATTATCTTCCTGTTTCCAAAATACCGAAAAGTGGTTTGAAATTTTAAGTGGAGTTTGGACCTTTTCACTCATATCCGATGTTATGTTTTGGAAAAAAAATTTCAATGATAGTACACATTGGGAAAATTTTCCTAAACTTTTTATATAGATTCGCATTTTTTCACACTTAACAAGTGTTAAAAAACTAACATAACTGCATAAAAATTATTCATTTAAGGATTGATTAAATAAAAATTAAATAAAGGATATAATCCTGCACCAATCATAATTCAATTTGTAATGTATTTAAAATTTTAAATTTAACAACAAACGATACACAATGATTTGATATAAGAAACTGGCTGGAATTGAAAATTTAAGTGAAATATTTTTTTTATAAAATTTTATTTTGAAATTATTTAAAATTACCAACTTTTAACAAAAACGTCAAGATTCAAAATTAAGTTTAAATTCAACTATAGCATAGATTAGTTAGATCCCAGTAGGTTTTTGTCCCGCATTATACACTTTAAATTACAAAAACACGTTTGGGTTTGCACAGTGGAAATGTGCATATGACTCAGGCTAGAGCTCACATGGGTCGATTTATCGGTTTCATGTGCCTCGATCGTGTTTCTGTTGGTCATTCGCAGAACTGTCTTTTGTGCGTGCATTTTTTGTGATACACATACCGTTCCAAAGCTCTTTAGGGTTTTCGCTTGAGCTGAGCATTGAAAAAAGTAGGTGTTGCCATTCGAAAATTTTGTGTTTCTGTAACTATAACCGTAACATTGAGTATGGTCCATATATCGGCAAAGTCTTTTTCTCTGTATATATATAAAAATCCCTGTAAAATTTACTTTTATTTACTTGTCATGGTATTTTGATATCTTTTTTTTTTTTTTTTTTTTTTTTTTTTTTAATTTATTTATTTTATTTCAGCTCTAAAATAAATATTATTTATCAAATTCGAACTATAGACTAAGTATGTTTTAATTATTATACGTACAAAAGTTTTACATAACACTGTCATTAAATTAAAAAGAAAATAATTTTGTTCAGTTAAGAACTAATTCTACAACAGCTACTTAGCATGTTCAAACAGTAAAGATATCTTCCCAAATTTCTCTTTTCAAAAGAATAGTTATCTTCGTATGTTTATTTTACAAGTCGATTTCAGGTACGTCACAAGAGTCGTTTTCTCCTCACTGCCTGAATGTACTAAATGTTTATTAAAATAAAATTTCACTCACCGAATTCCTGTTGAAGAAAATTTTCTTTTTTTGTTGAAAACATATTTTCTAGCAACAATTTTAACAAATACAATCTTATATTTTAGTAACACCGTTAGCTAGAGAGGATAGCAAATTTTAACACTGAGTAATTGTTTGCAGTGCCACGTATAAATTTATTAGGGTAAATGAATTGAATCAATCCGAATGTCTGACGCAAGTAAATCGGCTTTGCATTAGACTACATAGATAGATACGAAACTTCATGTTATTGGTGCAAAATCGACAAAAAAAATAAATTATTCCTATTCCCTAAAGCTCCAACTATTCCATTACGCCATTGAATATGTTCTAAAACAGAGAGTTCACATTTCACAAACTAAGCAACCGTATCAATACCACACTAAATAGTTAAAATGCGATACATTATCAAGGTATAAAAGATCATTCTAATCAATGTATTAAATCTACACTCTACCTTTAAAGTTTCATTAATTTCTGAACTTGCAAATTTATTTTTCACGTTCAATTTAATGGGTCTCAACCAGGCAGACGACTGAGCTACAGTACGAAAAAAAAAAAAAAATCCGAACGATGGCTATATTTTGTATTCTAACTGATGAAATAACAAAAGTCAATTACCGTTGTAAATTGTGGAAGGTCTTTATTAATTGTATATACATATATATTTTTTTTATCATGAGAGGGCGTCTACATATTAAAACTAAACCAAACTTTAAAAAGTTCCATAGCAACCCCATAATATAATACCATATTTAGATTTAGAATCCAAAAAAACGTCTAAATACCAAATTTCATAATTTTCCAATAAGTGGTTAATAATTTAAATTATGTAAAAAAAATTATAAATCAATGTTAAAAAGAAAATGTGTTTCTTTGGCCATAAATACTTATATGGTTAATATATTTTACTTATTTTTATTTCAAATTGTAGTTTGCATAAGGCCAAACACAAATAACAAGCAACTTTTGTTTTAAACAATTTTTTAATAATTAATTATTAATTAATAAAACAATTTTTTTTAATAAAAACATTTAGAAAACGTTCGATTCTTCCTCCTCGCGATAATGAAATTTGCCCTCAAGATCATCCAAAATATTTTCGCTCATAAGTAACTTGTTTCTAAACATAATGAACTGAAATTTTGGTACCTAGGGTAAACGAGGTATTCTAAATCGAATGAAAATATAAAAAATAGGGGTTCGTATTGAAATATTTAAAGATAGAGTTAAATTTACCAAGTATATAGCCCTCTAAGAAAAAAAATTGCATCAGACATATAGAAAATTGTAAACAAAAAACAAAACGAGACCACCACATCTTTTTCAAGGTTTATAAAGATGTTATGTTCCTGGTGGTTGCAAATCATTTCCGCATGATTACTTCACCGCGCAGTCTTGTTTTGATTAGCTTTGACTTTAAAATGAAATTAATCCTGTATATTTAAAAAAAATTATGTTGTTGCCTTTGCGCATAAGTAGACTTTCATGCATAGACGCTGTATTTTTATTTCATTACGTCGTGACCAGATTGCAAGTATGGAACAATTGGCGTCGGAAGTATGAACATTTGCTGTTCTTGTGGAACACTTGATCAGTTTTTATTGATATTTACTGTTCTTTTAAAAGTAAAAAATATACATCAAATTCATACATATTTACAACGACTTGAGATTCAATCTTGAAAAGTCATGCATCTCATAATGTAAACACCATGTATGTTGTCATTTATGTCACAAATTACAATGCATATGGCTTCTGTAGCTTGATCTTCATGACTTACGTCTCCTTTACATGTCAAGAGTTCCATTCCGGAGCTTTAAAATTGAAAGTGGAGAAATGTTTTTCAGCCCAATTCGGTAACAACCGCCTCTCAGTAACAGTTGGCAGAGGAGACACGAGAGTTTTACTGTTGTTTAGATTGTAACTTGCATCAACACCATCAGAGCAAAGTTTCGCATAATGTGTGTCCCAGTACAGACTCGAAATAGAAACATTGAGACGTCTTCTGAAAGCAAAAACACAAGAAAGTTATGGAAAAAAAATTATGAATGCTAATTTTCACCATCACATAAATTAAAACTTTATTAGCTCTTAATTCAAATTTATTTAAAAAGGATCTGGTGCTCGTATTACTTTTAAAATTTTATGATATAATAGGAGAGTGGAAATGATTGTGACTTTTTTTATTTGAATGTTTAATTCAATAATAGCTATAGATTATAAATAAACATGGATCCATCTTCTATATAAGAGATTTCTTATAACTATTCATTTATGAACCACCAACGTATTGGACACTGGCGTTTCACGTGCGTCAGACGTTATAAATGCATATCTGACCTAGTTAAAATACATATTTTTTTTTTCATATAACTTTGCCACCAACTAATATCATACAAAACTAAAACATTCATCAATAGTTTTACAATTCTATTTTGTTTTCGTGTTTAAAAAAAACGATAATGTCCCGTGCGTCACATCCATAAAATTTCTCTCTAACTTTTTAATTTTTTTTAAAAAAGGGGTGCAGCTGGATTCATTTACATTTTATATAAATGTATATTAACAGGGGTTGCTCTCTATTCATTCCAAGATCCAAATCTCCAAGGACATTCGAAATCAACTATTTATATCACTTTGTCACTTGATACTAGATTCTGCATATAGCATGAGTGTAATTAGCAGCTTTTTATATTCCTTCATGCAAACAAAATTCTAAAACATACACACTAAACTTACTTGCAAATTCTGGAGTCTGGAATTCCATATATATTTATATTTTTGCATCCAGAGTCCTCAATAACTCGGGTGGTAAACCATAAAGAAGACATTTGTTTTCCACTATAAAATAAGCATTTCTTTCAAAACTAGGTTTCATTTAAATTGCAAGAAATATTATAATAATAAGTCATAGCACAAGAAATCATAAAATACCATGTAAACCTCTAGTATAATAATTGTATATAGATTTTTGATAACTTAGAAGAAATATGTGAGATTGGTTTAATAAGACTTAAAAAAAAAAAAATTGAAACAATTCGATCTTACATTCCCTTAGTAAAACCACTATTTTTATTAGCCGACTAATTTTTATCTCAAACTTGACATAAAAATCTCTTGTGCTATGCGTCGTACTATGCTTTTAAGTAAACAGAAACGATCTTGATAACTCTTCTACGTTGCTTTTTTCAGTTCCAACATTGATCTAGGAATGCAGCTTTTTTAAATGAATACTTGTCTCTGTTAAGTTGATTAAGAGGAAAGGGTTAACCAGCACGTTTGACACTATTTGCAACAAATGCCTCAACTGCTTCTACAAGTTGAATTACAAATAAAAATTCTCTTTTGTTAAACTAAATAAATAAAAGTTCATTCTATAATAAAAGAACAATAACAAATCAAATTCAAGAAATGAAATCATAGAACATACCCAGAGCTTGCCAAAGAGCTTTGAACTTCTCTTTCTGCTTGTCGACTAAACCAGAGGAACCTTGTATCGTGCTTTTCCAACAATCCATGAAGAAGAGGGCCATGGTATCGAGTGATATCCCCAGCAGTGCGATCAAACAGAAACCAGAATTCGGATGCGAAAGGACCAGTCACCAATTTCAAAGGCTTTTTCAGGAATGGATAAAACCTTCAGGAAAAGCGTGCAATCAGACTTGAAATGTGCCTACAGTCAACATTGCAAACTTTGAATGAACAATATGAAGTTGTTGTGGGTAATTTATTTCTTAATTACTATTAAACATTCGAAAGACTATAATACTACAGATTGGGTGATATAAAACGTATCAGATATAAAACGGATTGAAATAATATATATATAAAAATTTATTGAGTTGATAATTGAAATGAAGAAAATTGCATTTGTTGTATAATTATATTTTAGAGATATTATTTTTATGTCGTTTATACTGTTGCGTGGGACGGGTTCGAAAGATTTGAAGCCAAAGCAGATCAAAACTTGCAGGAATTTATTCCAAAATAACTCTTCACAGTTCTCTTACAGCTCCAGAACTTCTCGTTCTAGTAGACACAATACAGCTCTTTTCACCTCAATAGAGCACAAAACAGCAGTTAAAAACTTGACAACAACTGCTAAATCGCCGCAAAAGACTGTGGTGCACGAGGCTAATAAAATTCCACGTATCAAAGTTTATTTCTTGTTCCTGGATGGCAGTTACGCGTTGCCAGGGCAACGTAACTTGTTTTAACTTTATTTTCCATCTTGTCGTGTTCTATAAATTTATGTAGTTATAAGACGATGAACGTATATCTTTTCCTCGTATAAGCTGTGTTTTATAACAGAGGCTAATTATGCTTGTAACTATATTTTGCTTTTAAATAACTGTAAATATTAAATGCTAGCATGTCGTCAATTGTCTTGAGTTTACTCATCTTATTGAACCGCATATTGTACGAAGTTCTATCTATTCGCTTCCCCTAACAACTGGTGACCTGAGGACATAGATTTTATTTGGATGAAAGAAGGTCTGTGCATTTAAATAGAACTATTATTATCTGATTTGAAGGTCTGTGCATTTAAATAGAACTATTATTATCTGATTTAACTTTATATTAAACATGAATGAGAGCGCAGACGATAATTTAAATTCATCAAGTCAAGATAATGTAAATTTAGAAGTAAGCAGAGTGGCGATAAAGCCGCCAAATTTTTGGCGACATAAGCCTAAACTATGGTTTTTACAACTTGAAGCACAGTTTTCTAACGGAAATATTACTCGTGATTTAACTAAATACAACATTGTCGTTGCGTCATTGGATGAAAATGTTTTAGATTTTGTCGAGGATATTTTATCAAATCCGCCAGCGGATGGGAAATACAATACTTTAAAAAATGCATTGTTGAATAGATTAACAGATACTGAAGAATCCAGGTTAAAAAAGGTATTGACCGAACTTAATCTGGGAGATAAACGCCCATCTGACTTGTTACGACAAATGAAAGGTTTGGCTGAAACTTCCATTTCTAAGGAATTGTTAAAAACACTTTGGCTACAGAGGTTACCGCAGCAAGTTCAAGCCATATTGTCAATAAGCTCCGATCCGTTAGATAACATTGCGGAGATGGCAGATAAAATTATAGGAATATTTAACTCAACAGAATTATGTACAGTGAATCAAGCATCCAATAAAACTTCTGAACCGAATAATACTAATAACGAAAAAATTAGTTCTTTGGAAATTAGCATTGCAGAATTAACTAGGAAATTTGATACATTCATGACAAGGGGTAGATCTCCAAATAAATCTGAAAATGCTCGCAATCGTAGCCGTTCGAGATCCAAACCTGCTCGTTATAAGCTATGTTGGTATCATTATAAATTTGGAAGCAATGCACTTCACTGTGTAAAGTCATGCGAATTTGAAGAACCAGCAAGTACTTCGGGAAACTAACGGGCCGGTCGATTGAAGAGGCCAACGACTACGGCCAAATAAACTGTCGCCTCTTTCTTTTTGACAAGTCTAGCAAGAGGCACTATCTTGTCGACACAGGAGCTGATGTGTCCGTAATTCCACCGCCAAAACCAAATAAGCTGTCTCCATCCGATTTTAAACTTTATGCTGCAAATTCAAGTTCAATCAAAACTTACGGCAAGCAACTAATCAGTTTGGATTTAGGCTTGAGAAGACGTTTCAAATGGAATTTCATCATAGCAGATGTCTCGAAGCCAATAATTGGCGCAGATTTTCTTGAGGCACATGGACTTTTGGTAGACATTAAACAAAAGCGTTTGATTGATCCTTTAACGTCATTATCAGTTCCGACTAAAATAATTAAAGGACCATCTTCATTTTTAACACCCCTCGATAGTAGTAATTTTGAGCCAACTATAAATTCGCTTCTGCAAGAATACAAAAGCTTATCTTCAGAAAATATAGAACGAGATAAAGTTAGCGTCAGCCATAATGTCACCCATGCTATTGTTACAAAAGGGCCACCCGTGGCATGTAAAGTGCGTAGATTAGCTCCAGATAAATTAAAAATCGCCAAGGCAGAATTCGACTACATGCTTGAGCGGGGAATATGCCGACCATCAAGCAGCTCGTGGTCTAGTAAATTGCATCTGGTCAAGAAAAAGGATGGCGGATAGAGGCCATGAGGGGATTATCGTGCTTTAAACGCAGCTACACTACCAGATAGGTATCCCATACCCCACCTGCATGATTTTACTCACCAATTAGAAGGCTGTACTGTATATACCACACTAGATCTTCATCGTGCCTATCACCAAATTCCCATGGAATCATCAGATATAGAAAAAACAGCTATTTGTACACCGTTCGGACTGTTCGAATTTCCCTTGATGACTTTTGGACTTCGAAACGCGGCGCAGACATTTCAGCGATTCATGCATGCCGTTATACGAGGCCTGGAATTCTGCTTCGTCTATCTGGATGACATACTTGTTGCATCTCGCACTAAAGAGGAGCATTTACGTCATCTCAGAACAGTTTTTGAAAGATTACAGCAATTTGGGTTAACATTAAATCTCAGGAAATGCAACTTCGCTCAACCCGAGGTAAATTTTGTTGGCCACATTGTGTCTCTAAAAGGAATTCGTCCAACGGAAGAAAAAATCAAAGTCCTCGAAGATTTCAATAAACCCAAAACAGTCAAACAACTTAGAAGATTTTTGGGAATTATAAATTTCTATCGAAGGTTTATACCTCTAGCGGCTCAGCACCAAGCAACCTTATACGATTATTTAAAAAATAGCAAAAAGAATGATAATCGAGTTATTGAGTGGACAGACGAAGCGTCAAATGCCTTTACAATCTCTAAAGAATTATTGAAATCTGCTATAATTTTAGCTCACCCAGTGTCATTAGCTAAACTTGCTCTTATGGTAGACGCTTCGGATATAGCAGTTGGCGGAGTGGTGCAACAACTTGTGAATAAGAATTGGCAGCCACTTGGTTACTTTTCTGTTAAACTGACACCGGCACAAAAGAATTACAGCACGTATGATCGGGAGCTGCTAGCTGTATATTCGTCTATTAAGCATTTCCGGTATTTGTTGGAGGGTCGTGAATTTACTTTATTCACTGATCATAAACCGCTGGTGTATGTATTCCAACAAAAATTAGAGAAAGCCTCCCCTCGCCAACAAAGGCATTTGGAGTATATTAGTCAATTCACTCTAGAAATTCAACACATTTCGGGAAAAGACAACATCGTTGCTGATGCACTATCAAGACTAGAGGAGATAAGAATTTCACCTCAAATTGATTTTGAATCTTTAGCCGAAGCTCAGAAAAGTGACGATGAGTTAAAAGAACTGCTGGCTCAAAACTCTTCATTAAAAATTGAACTAATCCCAATTTTCGGCTATAATCGTTCATTATATTGCGATACTTCCACAAAATTTAAAAGACCATTTATTCCAGTTACCTTTAGGAAAGCAGTGTTCCAAAGTGTTCACAATCTCTCACATACAGGAATTAAAGCAACTGTTCGATTGGCTACATCAAAATTCATTTGGCCATCAATCAACAAAGACATTTGCAATTGGACTAAAAGTTGTTTGAAATGTCAGAAATCTAAAATTTCTAGACATGTTCATTCTCCATTGCAAGAATATCCTACCGTTAGTCAACGATTTGAAGAAATTAATCTAGACCTAATTGGTCCCTTGCCGTCATCGGAAGGATATCGATATTGCCTTACAATAATTGATCGCTACACGCGGTGGGCAGACGCTATTCCTTTACCTGATATTCGAGCAGAGACAGTTTCTGACGCTTTGTTGAAGAATTGGATCGCTCGCTACGGTATTCCGCTCGTAATTACAACTGATCAGGGAACTCAATTTGAGTCTCAATTGTTTCAGGAACTTTCAAAATTTCTGGGTTTTAAAAGAAATAGAAGTACCGCATATCATCCGCAAACCAACGGCTGTATTGAGCGTTGGCATCGTACTTTGAAAGCCAGTATAATGTGCCACGAAAATCCAAGTTGGACAAAGTCAATTCCGATTATTCTACTTGGTTTACGCACGACATTGCGTGAGGATTGTCAAGCCACCCCTACAGAACTCTTGTATGGGGAAAATATAAAAATACCATGTGATTTTTTCGAAAATTCAAATACTGAAGCACAGTCAGAATTTATCAAGAATTTAAAAAGCACAATGGAAAAATTAAAACCCATTCCCTTTCATCATCACTCAAAGCAGAAGCTATTTGTATTCAAGGATTTAAAAACTTGCTCACACGTATTTTTCCGTACTGACAGTGTTCGACACAGTTTGCAACAACCATATCATGGACCATATAAAGTGTTAAGGCGAACCGACAAAATTTTCACTATTCGAATGAAACAAAAAGAAGTTAACGCATCCATAGATAGAATTAAACCCTATTTTTCGGACAACTTTACAGAACCTGAAAGGACTTACGAAGCACCTGCACTTGGGGAAAATATTTCCGGAACTGTTTCATCGTCTTCAAGTTCTGAAACAACAACAGAGAAAGCCAAGAGAAACAAAAGAGTGAAGTTTGACATCCCGCCACAAGTGACTAGATCTGGACGCACAATCCGCATTCCAGCTCGTTACACGTGAAGTTACTTCATCGTTCGAGTAGCTCACTAGGAGATGAGTACTGTGGTGCACGAGGCTAATAAAATTTCACGCATCAAAGTTTATTTCTTGTTCCTGGATGGCAGTTACGCGTTGCCAGGACAACGTAACTTGTTTTAACTTTATTTTCCATCTTGTCGTGTTCTATAAATTTATGTAGTTATAAGACGATGAACGTATATCTTTTCCTCGTATAAGCTGTGTTTTATAACAGAGGCTAATTATGCTTGTAACTATATTTTGCTTTTAAATAACTGTAAATATTAAATGCTAGCATGTCGTCAATTGTCTTGAGTTTTCTCATCTTATTGAAGCGCATATTGTACGAAGTTCTATCTATTCGCTTCCCCTAACAAGACAATGCAATACAGTTCGCTTTAGAACTACTCGGAATATTCACTGAGATTCAGTAATTCCAGTCAACTAACTACTACTAACCCAGTGACTCAAAATCACAACAACTAACTAACTTAGCGACTCAAAATCAGTCAACTAACTCCCCGCTCTCTTGGTCAGCAGTAGTTAGAAAATGCCGATCCTGAGCCAGGGCGGGATGCGGGATGGGACGGGGGACGATGACGTCACCGGAAGGGGGCGTGACCAGATATGACGTCACAGGAAGTGACATCACCGGGTATGACGTCACCGGAAATCACGTGACCGGAAGTGGAGTTGTTTCCTTCCTGCTGCTGTTTTAGTTTCGGTTTCATTATAAGCTGTTTGTGTATGACGTCACAGTGTGATTGACGTCATAATGTGTTTTATATCAAAGTTTTGAGCGGTGGCAACACTTTTTTAGTTTCGGTTTATCTAGCTGACGGAGTTGAGTTGTTCTAGGACTGCTTCTTAGTGAATAAGTTAGAGTGATAGGCTTTTATTGCGTGACGTCACAGTAGATATGACGTCATAATTTGTTTTATATCGAAGTTTTGAGCGGTGGCAACACTTTTTAGTTTTTGTTTCCAGTTAACTGGAGTTGAGTTGTTCTAGGACTGCTTGTAAACGAATAAGTTAGAGTGATAGGTTTTTATTGCGTGACGTCACAGTAGGTATGACGTCATAATGTGTTTTATATCAAAGTTTAGAGCGGTGGCAACACTTTTTAGTTTCGATTTACCTTTAAGATGGAGTTGAGTTGTTCTAGGACTGCTTGTAAATGAATAAGTTAGTTATAGGTGTTTTTGACTAGTGACGTCACAGTGGGTATAACGTCATTCATGATTTTACAAAATTTACTTTTAAGACGATGGCAGCAGTAGGAATATGCTAAGTTTTAGGCGGGATGGAGTTGAGTTGTTCTAGGGCTACTTTTAAGTGAATAATTTAGAGTGATAGGCTGTTTTACCAGTGACGTCACAGTGTTAATGTAGTGGGGATGACGTCACGATTTGCTTTATATCAAAGTTTAAGGAATGGCAACATCTTGTATCCTGATATAGCTAAGTCTCCTTTGATTGGTTGAAATAAAAGCTCACTTCTGATTGGTTAGAATATGTCACGTGATTTCAAATGCTCTTCTCATTGACTATACAGTTTAGTAAGACAGTTTTCTACTAAGTTTAATGCAATTGTGGCGCCATCTAGTGGTAGGAAGGAATATAAATTACATAGTTTATAACTTTTCATGCTTAACCATTAAAAACTTCAAATACATGCAAAGATAATATACTAACACAAATGCGTATAGTTTCGGATTGAGTGGATTTTTTTTTTTTTTTCTATAAGTTCTTAACACATTTAAACTAATGTTGAGAGATATAATCGCAAGACACTTTTAAGGAATCAGGTTTAATCAATGTTAGACACATAAAGTCTCATTATTTTCTCAATAACAGTATGAAATGTAAATATAAATTAAAATTTATGAGGAAAAAAAAAATTTTAACTTTGATATCTTAACATGAAAATTTCTTTTACAGAGCTTAACGTGTCATTAAAAAGTGTTTTTCTTTTATTGTCATAGTTTTTGAGGGATTGAATACACAACAAAAGAACTTAGACTAGAATTAATTTTCAATATTCAGCAACTGAAACCCATTATGGAAGTTAAAGCAATGATTTTACAATTATTTTTAGGTTGAGTTAGTCTGACCCTGTTGAAGGAATTAGTAGTTGTAGTGTGTTCACACGTGAGTTTGCAATACAATATTAGTAATATACATTTCCAAAAAACGAAATATTTATCACTTTGAATAGAAAAATGCCGATTTTTTTTTATTTATGTAAGTATTATTCTCAATTTTGTAAATTTTAAATGTATTATCCATATTTTATTGAAGAATTTATATATTTTTTCTTCTTCTTTCAGAATGGTTTAGGAAAAACATTTCATTTTAGTCAGAACAATGTTTTCAAAGAGATGGAAATACGCAACTTTTCGATATATCAACCTTTAAATACTTTGAAATTGATTCTATTTGTTACAACCGGTTGTAATTTAAAGCTATACTGTACTATGCGAGCGATATTATATATCTTAACTACTTACTGTCTATGTTAAAATTTATATTACCATTAAACTTGTTAGAAATTAATATGTCTATGTTAGTTATATTAATCAAGATAGTTTTTATTGTACAATGATACTTACTTAAGTTGATGAATGGCAACACAGAACTAGCTGCTAATGCTGAATAGATATGTGATAACTGATTTTGGATACTCTAATGTTTAAAAAGAGAGAAAAAGTAACATACTTGAACATCTTACAACTAAGAATTCAAAAGTGAACATGAAAATTTACTTTACGAATAAATATCATGTCTTTAAAATGTGTACGAATATCACTAAATAAGAGAAAAAAGTAACATACTTAAACTCTTTACGACAAATAACTTTAAAATTAACGAAAAAAAACTTACTTTACATATAAAAATCACTTTAAAATGTGTAAAAATATCGCTAAATAAGAGAAAAAAAGTAACTTACTTAAAATTTCTAAGATAAATATTTAACCTTTACGCGAAAATTCCCTTCATGTATAAAAATCACGACTTTAAAATATAACATGCAAGAGAAAAGTAACGTACTTAAACTTTCTACGACAAATAACTTTAACATTAACGTAAAATTTTACTTTACACATAAATATCCCGATATTAAAATATGTAGAAATATCGCTAAATAAAAGAAAAAAAAGTAACACACTTAAACTTTGTACGACAAATAACTTTGACATTAACGTAAAAAATGTTCTTCACATATAAAAATCACGACTTTAAATTTGAAATGTAGGATGAAAGTATAACATACCTATAATTTCTACGACAAAGAATTCAAACATTGCCGTTCATGTCTTTAAAATGTATAATGACAACTCTAACTTTTAGAAAAAAGAAACACTAAAAATTTACAAGGCAAAGAATTTAAAATTGAACGTTAAAATTAACTTTACATGTACTATCATACTCTTATATCAACGATAAATAAATAAAAAAAGAAACTCTAAAAATTTATAAGGCAAAGAATTCAAATAATACGCGAAAATTTACCTCACATATAAAAATTATGTCTTTCAAATGTGTAAGAATAACGCTAAATTAGAGAAAAAGAAATATTAAAAATTTATAAGGTAAGGAATTGAAACAATACGCGAAAATTTACTTCACACATAACATTTTTATCTTTAAAATGTGTAAGAATAATGCTAAATTAGAGAAGAAAAAAAATAACATACTTAAACTTTCTTCGACAACAATTTAAACAATACGCGAAAATTTCATACACAATTATTTTCTTAGGTTAATGTTAAATAATGGGAAATTTAACAGAATAAAAATTTCAAAGATAAAGAATTTTAACCTTTACACGAAAATTTACCTCACAAAAATATCATATCCTTAAACTTTAACGTGGCAATTTACTCTTCATATACAATTAAACTCTTAGGTTAATGTTAAATAAAAGAAAAAGTAACATACTCAAAAATTTCTAAGATAAGCATAACGTAAAAATTTCATATCATGTGTTTAAAATGTAACATATAAGAGAAAAAAAATAACATACTTGAACTTTCTATAGCAAAGAATTTAAGCATTAGCGTAAAAATTCACTTTACATATAAAATTCACATCTTTAAATGGGAAGATAAGCAGGTGACGGTAATTAGCTAATCAGGGTAGCGGTAGGTGATACGCCATTCGCCGGCATTTTTAGATCGGAGGATGAGTCACGCTAAAACTTGTTGGAACAGGTCGGGAGATTTGTACAGTAAGAACAACAGCATCGACGCGCAAGCAGCGGGTGATGCTGTGATGTGTCAGCAGGTCTTTGAGATTATCGTTTTCCTACTTTGCCGTTTTCATAATGAAATGTTTGTGAAAACTTGGAATGAATGAAGTGTATTTCAAAGACACATTAGTAAGTGAAGGTAGAATTCGCATGGACTTTCTTCCAAAAAGTATGATTCACTTGGAGAATTTAAGATCATTTCTACTTGAAAACTTTTCTATTATTTAAAACATTGAATATTGTTCAAACTCAGTGGGATTATATGCTACAATACGGGTAAAACTTAACAAAATTGTTACATAGAAGAAAAATAGTAAGAGATTTAAAATAAATATTAGTTATAGATACTCCAAAGAAAAAATTTCACCTCTACTTTTCAATCGGAAAATCAATACAAGTTGGAAATTTATGTTACTTCAAGAAAGACTTAGACAATTTACTTTGTAATAATATACGTTAAGGTGTCATATTAACTCGTGCAATAAATGCTGACTAAGGATTATTTTACTTATCAATCTAAGAAAGGTGAATTGGGGGAAAATATTAAATAAATTGTAGATATTAAATACATTGTAGATATGCATTCAAGTTTTGAAAATCGCCTGCAAGACTTTTAAAACATCTTAAGATAATTTGAAAGAAACTTGCGAATTATATGTAAACTACATAACTTTTTATACTCTGAAAGGAAATCACAAGTAACTTAGTTAACTTTTTTCATGGTAACACTCATATTCAATGACATGTTTTTAAAATTTAACCTTCTTTACATGATATTAGTTATAAATTTGTTCAATCTCAGATGCGATATACTATTATTTCTAACATATATGTTACGAATTGTGTAAAGTTTTTAAAAGAGTATATGCAAATCACCAATCAGAAACATAAAAATCTAGCATCATTCAAACAAACTAAAATAATAAGATATTTTCCTTAGTGGAAATAGTTAACTACTCATGTGATGGAATATACTAGAAAATTTAAATACTGAAAAAAGTTTGCTAGGCAAACTTAAAGAATATTTTTTTTTTTTCTTGTGAAAAACTAGCATAAATTTGAAAAATGTAGAGTTTGTTACTACGTAAAATTGAACATCATCTGGACAAACTAAATTATACGTGAATTTTTAACTTCCATCCATAATTTCTAAATAACTTATACATAAATTTCAGAAAAACTGAAACGGAATGTGTTTTACAAGAGGCTTATTTTGTAAGATGAATATTCAATATTAATATAACTGAGCAAAGTTCATTCCGGAAAAAACTTGTAAAAGATACTTATATTTTGAAAATAGTTTGAAATATCCTTTTAAATTTATGAATGCTCGCTTTCGAAAGACACAAATAAAACTGATATTACTCATGATAATTAACACATACATAACATTAGTCAAACAAAGTGAAATTTTTATTGCTTGTGACCGATAACTTTTCAGTGAAGCAGAACTTACATAGGAAATTTGTGCAAACTTTTTCAACTTTTAAACCAAGTATCATGTAAAATTATAAATTACTATAGGAAATAGCATACTTCAGAATCGGAACAAGTCTTGTAGTTAAGCTAAATTTATTTCTCAAGGAATTGAAAGCATACCAGAGAAGTCCTTATCATTTCGCATCTTTTCTCATGTTGCAAGAAGACATACTTTGTAAAAGATCGTCTTAGCACTTAACAAAAATCAGTAAAAATAAATATATTTTCTATGGCAAAGATAAAACTTCACAACTTAATTACTTAAATTTAGCTAAGTTGCATATGGTTTATTCACATAACTCGCATATGCTTCGAATGTTGAAATATATTTGTCAGTTGAAATCAAACTCATCGAAAATAAATGCTATCTACATTTTCAAGTCGGAAATTACTATTAAATAAACTTTACATGTAAGACATTATCATGTTAAAAAGAAAAATCTACAAAAATGTAAATGATAATTTTACTGTTGGTACATAAATGATGAATAATTTATGATTTTATTCTAGGCAAACGTTTTATTGTCTAACAGAGAACTTAAACTTTAGAAGAAAAACGAAAAAATACAATTTTTATATCCTATCATGCTTGTCGAAAATTGAATTTATTAGCTGTTGTAATAGATTTTTATTGTCCAAATTTCTATAGTTCTTCCCAGTGCAATAATATTAAGTTCATGTGTAATGAGTAGGTGTTTTTTTTGTTGAATCTTATAAATTTAATGAAATTATTATGACCTAAGAGATTGAGTGAACTGAATAAATCAATGACGTAAATTTAAACAGTGACTTGAACTGATACATACTATAACTGTAAAGAAGTATGACAAAGTGATAGATGAAGTAAAAATAGAAGTTGAGCGAAATGTGTTGAAAAAAGTTGAAGACGACAAGAAATTCATAAATGAGAATTATCATTGACTTATATTAACTTCGTTTTTCTTGCTTATGACAAGAAAATACACTCTTGTTTATTAAGAACCAACTTGATATCTTATCATAGAATGACAATGATGAAATATCTATACATCAAAAAAAAAAAAAAAAATACCAAACTTAGACATAGCAAATTTCTTGAAATTCATGTATAATGTGAGAAGTTTTACTGGAAATATAGAAGATACAACATTGAAAGATGTGAATGTTTCGAAGTACTTTATCAGAAATAAAAAAAAAAAAAATGCGCTGAGGTCCGCTATAAAATTTTTTAGGAGAAAGTTTAAACAAAATTTAAAATCAAACATGCTTTTAAGTGGGAACACATATATTAAAACTATAGCACATTTAACAATTTATATTATGTCATCTCAATTGGTATCAAACTGAATAATATGAAAAACAACCACAAACTGAATAAACATGAAAATTATCAATATATGTGGAAAAGTTTCCTTTTTTCACATATAAAAAAAAATAACACATTGACATACGTTAAGATCACGAAACATGCGTAATCATATACCGATAAGAGCAACCAATATTGCGGGGAGATATTCACGTGATGGACAATATCCCATGAATAAATTGAGTGATTTAATTTCTAATGCTAATTCCAATAGTATTCCACGTAACTTCAACTTTATATGTTACACTATAGATATATTTATTTTTCAAATATATTGACTTTCGAAAAATCATCCTTCAATATAAGAATGATCATAGTAAGAATAAAAGAAAAGATACTAAGCATTGATTTAAAGTGTATTTATTTCAACTTAGCAACAAATCATATGCGTGAAACGAAAATTGCTTCGAACCAAAGTATAACTATCCAATTTCATTGATTCATACAAGGAAATTTTTCTCATCTAGTAATTGATTTTTTTTTTCTCGTACACATTATAAGTGTTGTGCAATCAGGTGTAGAATAGCTGAAGATATCCGACCTCTTTCTAAATATTAATAAGTCACTGTTGAAAAACTTATAAAAATTTCAATTTACACTTAAAGTTTTTTTTTTTTTATATATATATATTTCAAAGAATTTTTTCAAATCAATATGTATATTTAAATACTGAAACTTATTCACTTCAATAAATGTATGTTTAAGTTATAAAACTTGTCGTATGTATTGAAAAATTGTAACTTTTCGTCTTCGTATAAATCGATAACTTATACGAAGACGAAAAGTTACAATTTTTCAATACATACGACAAGTTTTATAACTTAAACATACATTTATTGAAGTGAATAAGTTTCAGTATTTAAATATACATATTGATTTGAAAAAATTCTTTGAAATATATATATATAAAAAAAAAAACTTTAAGTGTAAATTGAAATTTTTATAAGTTTTTCAACAGTGACTTATTAATATTTAGAAAGAGGTCGGATATCTTCAGCTATTCTACACCTGATTGCGCAACACTTATAATGTGTACGAGAAAAAAAAAATTAATTACTAGATGAGAAAAATTTCCTTGTAGGAATCAATGAAATTGGATAGTTATACTTTGGTTCGAAGCAATTTTCGTTTCACGCATATGATTTGTTGCTAAGTTGAAATAAATACACTTTAAATCAATGCTTAGTATCTTTTCTTTTATTCTTACTATGATCATTCTTATATTGAAGGATGATTTTTCGAAAGTCAATATATTTGAAAAATAAATATATCTATAGTGTAACATATAAAGTTGAAGTTACGTGGAATACTATTGGAATTAGCATTAGAAATTAAATCACTCAATTTATTCATGGGATATTGTCCATCACGTGAATATCTCCCCGCAATATTGGTTGCTCTTATCGGTATATGATTACGCATGTTTCGTGATCTTAACGTATGTCAATGTGTTATTTTTTTTTATATGTGAAAAAAGGAAACTTTTCCACATATATTGATAATTTTCATGTTTATTCAGTTTGTGGTTGTTTTTCATATTATTCAGTTTGATACCAATTGAGATGACATAATATAAATTGTTAAATGTGCTATAGTTTTAATATATGTGTTCCCACTTAAAAGCATGTTTGATTTTAAATTTTGTTTAAACTTTCTCCTAAAAAATTTTATAGCGGACCTCAGCGCATTTTTTTTTTTTTTATTTCTGATAAAGTACTTCGAAACATTCACATCTTTCAATGTTGTATCTTCTATATTTCCAGTAAAACTTCTCACATTATACATGAATTTCAAGAAATTTGCTATGTCTAAGTTTGGTATTTTTTTTTTTTTTTAATGTATAGATATTTCATCATTGTCATTCTATGATAAGATATCAAGTTGGTTCTTAATAAACAAGAGTGTATTTTCTTGTCATAAGCAAGAAAAACGAAGTTAATATAAGTCAATGATAATTCTCATTTATGAATTTCTTGTCGTCTTCAACTTTTTTCAACACATTTCACTCAACTTCTATTTTTACTTCATCTATCACTTTGTCATACTTCTTTACAGTTATAGTATGTATCAGTTCAAGTCACTGTTTAAATTTACGTCATTGATTTATTCAGTTCACTCAATCTCTTAGGTCATAATAATTTCATTAAATTTATAAGATTCAACAAAAAAAAAAACCTACTCATTACACATGAACTTAATATTATTGCACTGGGAAGAACTATAGAAATTTGGACAATAAAAATCTATTACAACAGCTAATAAATTCAATTTTCGACAAGCATGATAGGATATAAAAGTTGTATTTTTTCGTTTTTCTTCTAAAGTTTAAGTTCTCTGTTAGACAATAAAACGTTTGCCTAGAATAAAATCATAAATTATTCATCATTTATGTACCAACAGTAAAATTATCATTTACATTTTTGTAGATTTTTCTTTTTAACATGATAATGTCTTACATGTAAAGTTTATTTAATAGTAATTTCCGACTTGAAAATGTAGATAGCATTTATTTTCGATGAGTTTGATTTCAACTGACAAATATATTTCAACATTCGAAGCATATGCGAGTTATGTGAATAAACCATATGCAACTTAGCTAAATTTAAGTAATTAAGTTGTGAAGTTTTATCTTTGCCATAGAAAATATATTTATTTTTACTGATTTTTGTTAAGTGCTAAGACGATCTTTTACAAAGTATGTCTTCTTGCAACATGAGAAAAGATGCGAAATGATAAGGACTTCTCTGGTATGCTTTCAATTCCTTGAGAAATAAATTTAGCTTAACTACAAGACTTGTTCCGATTCTGAAGTATGCTATTTCCTATCGTAATTTATAATTTTACATGATACTTGGTTTAAAAGTTGAAAAAGTTTGCACAAATTTCCTATGTAAGTTCTGCTTCACTGAAAAGTTATCGGTCACAAGCAATAAAAATTTCACTTTGTTTGACTAATGTTATGTATGTGTTAATTATAATGAGTAATATCAGTTTTATTTGTGTCTTTCGAAAGCGAGCATTCATAAATTTAAAAGGATATTTCAAACTATTTTCAAAATATAAGTATCTTTTACAAGTTTTTTCCGGAATGAACTTTGCTCAGTTATATTAATATTGAATATTCATCTTACAAAATAAGCCTCTTGTAAAACACATTCCGTTTCAGTTTTTCTGAAATTTATGTATAAGTTATTTAGAAATTATGGATGGAAGTTAAAAATTCACGTATAATTTAGTTTGTCCAGATGATGTTCAATTTTACGTAGTAACAAACTCTACATTTTTCAAATTTATGCTAGTTTTTCACAAGAAAAAAAAAATATTCTTTAAGTTTGCCTAGCAAACTTTTTTCAGTATTTAAATTTTCTAGTATATTCCATCACATGAGTAGTTAACTATTTCCACTAAGGAAAATATCTTATTATTTTAGTTTGTTTGAATGATGTTAGATTTTTATGTTTCTGATTGGTGATTTGCATATACTCTTTTAAAAACTTTACACAATTCGTAACATATATGTTAGAAATAATAGTATATCGCATCTGAGATTGAACAAATTTATAACTAATATCATGTAAAGAAGGTTAAATTTTAAAAACATGTCATTGAATATGAGTGTTACCATGAAAAAAGTTAACTAAGTTACTTGTGATTTCCTTTCAGAGTATAAAAAGTTATGTAGTTTACATATAATTCGCAAGTTTCTTTCAAATTATCTTAAGATGTTTTAAAAGTCTTGCAGGCGATTTTCAAAACTTGAATGCATATCTACAATGTATTTAATATCTACAATTTATTTAATATTTTCCCCCAATTCACCTTTCTTAGATTGATAAGTAAAATAATCCTTAGTCAGCATTTATTGCACGAGTTAATATGACACCTTAACGTATATTATTACAAAGTAAATTGTCTAAGTCTTTCTTGAAGTAACATAAATTTCCAACTTGTATTGATTTTCCGATTGAAAAGTAGAGGTGAAATTTTTTCTTTGGAGTATCTATAACTAATATTTATTTTAAATCTCTTACTATTTTTCTTCTATGTAACAATTTTGTTAAGTTTTACCCGTATTGTAGCATATAATCCCACTGAGTTTGAACAATATTCAATGTTTTAAATAATAGAAAAGTTTTCAAGTAGAAATGATCTTAAATTCTCCAAGTGAATCATACTTTTTGGAAGAAAGTCCATGCGAATTCTACCTTCACTTACTAATGTGTCTTTGAAATACACTTCATTCATTCCAAGTTTTCACAAACATTTCATTATGAAAACGGCAAAGTAGGAAAACGATAATCTCAAAGACCTGCTGACACATCACAGCATCACCCGCTGCTTGCGCGTCGATGCTGTTGTTCTTGCTGTACAAATCTCCCGACCTGTTCCAACAAGTTTTAGCGTGACTCATCCTCCGATCTAAAAATGCCGGCGAATGGCGTATCACCTACCGCTACCCTGATTAGCTAATTACCGTCACCTGCTTATCTTCCCATTTAAAGATGTGAATTTTATATGTAAAGTGAATTTTTACGCTAATGCTTAAATTCTTTGCTATAGAAAGTTCAAGTATGTTATTTTTTTTCTCTTATATGTTACATTTTAAACACATGATATGAAATTTTTACGTTATGCTTATCTTAGAAATTTTTGAGTATGTTACTTTTTCTTTTATTTAACATTAACCTAAGAGTTTAATTGTATATGAAGAGTAAATTGCCACGTTAGAGTTTAAGGATATGATATTTTTGTGAGGTAAATTTTCGTGTAAAGGTTAAAATTCTTTATCTTTGAAATTTTTATTCTGTTAAATTTCCCATTATTTAACATTAACCTAAGAAAATAATTGTGTATGAAATTTTCGCGTATTGTTTAAATTGTTGTCGAAGAAAGTTTAAGTATGTTATTTTTTTTTCTTCTCTAATTTAGCATTATTCTTACACATTTTAAAGATAAAAATGTTATGTGTGAAGTAAATTTTCGCGTATTGTTTCAATTCCTTACCTTATAAATTTTTAATATTTCTTTTTCTCTAATTTAGCGTTATTCTTACACATTTGAAAGACATAATTTTTATATGTGAGGTAAATTTTCGCGTATTATTTGAATTCTTTGCTTTATAAATTTTTAGAGTTTCTTTTTTTATTTATTTATCGTTGATATAAGAGTATGATAGTACATGTAAAGTTAATTTTAACGTTCAATTTTAAATTCTTTGCCTTGTAAATTTTTAGTGTTTCTTTTTTCTAAAAGTTAGAGTTGTCATTATACATTTTAAAGACATGAACGGCAATGTTTGAATTCTTTGTCGTAGAAATTATAGGTATGTTATACTTTCATCCTACATTTCAAATTTAAAGTCGTGATTTTTATATGTGAAGAACATTTTTTACGTTAATGTCAAAGTTATTTGTCGTACAAAGTTTAAGTGTGTTACTTTTTTTTCTTTTATTTAGCGATATTTCTACATATTTTAATATCGGGATTTTTATGTGTAAAGTAAAATTTTACGTTAATGTTAAAGTTATTTGTCGTAGAAAGTTTAAGTACGTTACTTTTCTCTTGCATGTTATATTTTAAAGTCGTGATTTTTATACATGAAGGGAATTTTCGCGTAAAGGTTAAATATTTATCTTAGAAATTTTAAGTAAGTTACTTTTTTTCTCTTATTTAGCGATATTTTTACACATTTTAAAGTGATTTTTATATGTAAAGTAAGTTTTTTTTTCGTTAATTTTAAAGTTATTTGTCGTAAAGAGTTTAAGTATGTTACTTTTTTCTCTTATTTAGTGATATTCGTACACATTTTAAAGACATGATATTTATTCGTAAAGTAAATTTTCATGTTCACTTTTGAATTCTTAGTTGTAAGATGTTCAAGTATGTTACTTTTTCTCTCTTATTTAAACATTAGAGTATCCAAAATCAGTTATCACATATCTATTCAGCATTAGCAGCTAGTTCTGTGTTGCCATTCATCAACTTAAGTAAGTATCATTGTACAATAAAAACTATCTTGATTAATATAACTAACATAGACATATTAATTTCTAACAAGTTTAATGGTAATATAAATTTTAACATAGACAGTAAGTAGTTAAGATATATAATATCGCTCGCATAGTACAGTATAGCTTTAAATTACAACCGGTTGTAACAAATAGAATCAATTTCAAAGTATTTAAAGGTTGATATATCGAAAAGTTGCGTATTTCCATCTCTTTGAAAACATTGTTCTGACTAAAATGAAATGTTTTTCCTAAACCATTCTGAAAGAAGAAGAAAAAATATATAAATTCTTCAATAAAATATGGATAATACATTTAAAATTTACAAAATTGAGAATAATACTTACATAAATAAAAAAAAAATCGTCATTTTTCTATTCAAAGTGATAAATATTTCGTTTTTTGGAAATGTATATTACTAATATTGTATTGCAAACTCACGTGTGAACACACTACAACTACTAATTCCTTCAACAGGGTCAGACTAACTCAACCTAAAAATAATTGTAAAATCATTGCTTTAACTTCCATAATGGGTTTCAGTTGCTGAATATTGAAAATTAATTCTAGTCTAAGTTCTTTTGTTGTGTATTCAATCCCTCAAAAACTATGACAATAAAAGAAAAAAACTTTTTAATGACACGTTAAGCTCTATAAAAGAAATTTTCATGTTAAGATATCAAAGTTAAAATTTTTTTTTTTCCTCATAAATTTTAATTTATATTTACATTTCATACTGTTATTGAGAAAATAATGAGACTTTATGTGTCTAACATTGATTAAACCTGATTCCTTAAAAGTGTCTTGCGATTATATCTCTCAACATTAGTTTAAATGTGTTAAGAACTTATAGAAAAAAAAAAAAAATCCACTCAATCCGAAACTGTACGCATTTGTGTTAGTATATTATCTTTGCATGTATTTGAAGTTTTTAATGGTTAAGCATGAAAAGTTATAAACTATGTAATTTATATTCCTTCCTACCACTAGATGGCGCCGCAATTACATTAAACTTAGTAGAAAACTGTCTTACTAAACTGTATAGTCAATGAGAAGAGCATTTGAAATCACGTGACATATTCTAACCAATCAGAAGTGAGCTTTTATTTCAACCAATCAAAGGAGACTTAGCTATATCAGGATACAAGATGTTGCCATTCCTTAAACTTTGATATAAAGCAAATCGTGACGTCATCCCCACTACATTAACACTGTGACGTCACTGGTAAAACAGCCTATCACTCTAAATTATTCACTTAAAAGTAGCCCTAGAACAACTCAACTCCATCCCGCCTAAAACTTAGCATATTCCTACTGCTGCCATCGTCTTAAAAGTAAATTTTGTAAAATCATGAATGACGTTATACCCACTGTGACGTCACTAGTCAAAAACACCTATAACTAACTTATTCATTTACAAGCAGTCCTAGAACAACTCAACTCCATCTTAAAGGTAAATCGAAACTAAAAAGTGTTGCCACCGCTCTAAACTTTGATATAAAACACATTATGACGTCATACCTACTGTGACGTCACCCAATAAAAACCTATCACTCTAACTTATTCGTTTACAAGCAGTCCTAGAACAACTCAACTCCAGTTAACTGGAAACAAAAACTAAAAAGTGTTGCCACCGCTCAAAACTTTGATATAAAACAAATTATGACGTCATATCTACTGTGACGTCACGCAATAAAAGCCTATCACTCTAACTTATTCACTAAGAAGCAGTCCTAGAACAACTCAACTCCGTCTGCTAGATAAACCGAAACTAAAAAAGTGTTGCCACCGCTCAAAACTTTGATATAAAACACATTATGACGTCAATCACACTGTGACGTCATACACAAACAGCTTATAATGAAACCGAAACTAAAACAGCAGCAGGAAGGAAACAACTCCACTTCCGGTCACGTGATTTCCGGTGACGTCATACCCGGTGATGTCACTTCCTATGACGTCATATCTGGTCACGCCCCCTTCCGGTGACGTCATCGTCCCCCGTCCCATCCCGCATCCCGCCCTGGCTCAGGATCGGCATTTTCTAACTACTGTCAGCCTTATATAGGGGAGAAGAACATATGTGAAACTTCTAGAGATGGATATTTGGAGAACTTTCCAGATAGTAGTCGAAAAGTCCTATACATGTACATGGGGACCAAAAATGTCGCCAAGTTTGGCGACATTTCGCGATTTTTCGCCAAATTTGGCAATAAAAATTAGTCGCCAAAACCATCGCCAATTTGGCGAGATTGCCATTACCATAATGTTAAATGCCCTGCTCCTTGAAACTCGCTTCCCAGAGTTACCTCTGTAAAACTCGTTATCAAGCGATAACACCTATATTGCCGGGAAACCAACTTAACGACGAACTATTGCACTGCCTTATGCGAAATGTACATAAATTTTACTATTTACAAAATTAACACTACGAAATATTTACAAATATACAAAAATTCGTAACAATACTAACTTCGGTTTTGTTTTATGTTTGTTTGTGACAGGCAAAATCCTCGGAGAGCTAATTAACCCACTTGCCGTCATTCTTTCTTGCTGAATGCTGAACCTTTACAAATGAACTCGTTGTCGATGACAGTGCATTCTAACAAGTTTTAGGGCATGTCATTAAAATACCACTTTTACACATTTTTCTAGTCCGCTAAATCCTGATACCAAACATTTAATGATTGAAACCGTCCCCTGTTGTAGACGATTTTATTTAATGCATTTTACCAACTTTTGGGATAAAATAATTTAGTCAATGGCACGAAATTGATATTTTCTTAGTAGTGGTCAAACATTATAAAACTCGATTTTACCTCAAAATTGCTTAAATAAGTTGCAATTGCACAAAAACTTTGTATTACATTAAAAATATTTATAGTAAAATCTTTAATTGTAAGTGTTAGTTTTTTTTTTTTTTTGTTTTTTTTCATTTAAAATACAATATTACACTGTACAACTTTTAATTTCCAATTAAGTATTAATATGATGAATAGTTTTGTCCTTAATTGGCATTCAAGTGATCTTATATTTTCCATTAGAGAGCAGTCAAAAGCGGAAGATACCCGAAGAAAACGGGGTAGGCATTCTATTTTTGAGCTTTCCTCTCTATGAATTGGATACCTTTGCTAAGGAACAAACTCGTAACAATTTAAATATTACTATTATTTTTTTCCCCCCGATTAAATACTGAAATTATATTACTTTGTAAAAAAGTTTCTCTTAAATTCTTTTTATTTAGTGCCTATTTTCTTTAATAATTTACGGTAATTTTTTTAAAAAGACGCCTTTTTTTTATGTTCTTTTAAGGTATTAGTTCAGTGTAATATTTTAAAATCATACCTTTTTAGTATTTTTAGCAATAGAATATTGCAGTGATACAATGGTATAATATAAGAAATTTATGATGGTAGTGGTAAAAATTAGGACTCTTCTTTCATAAATTGTACATTGGAGGTCTTATCAAAAACCGCTATGTTTCTATCTTAATGTTAAGATGCTGAAAATTAGAATATGTGAGTGGATATATATCTTTCATATATAAAAAAAAAATTATGAACATAAATTAAAATAAATCTAGCAGAATAATAAAAATGTGAAATGCAAGTGCAGATTAGACAACTTTCCCCTCGCTGTAATGGTGCTTATATATACTTTATAGATGTATGATATTTATAATAAAGATGGCATTTCCTGAATTTTTTCAATATTGTGACTTATGAAATCCATCTCAAGCACAGAAACATAATTTTTTTTTTTATTTAGAGAAAAAGTATTCACCTAAAATATTTCGTATTGCGAGTTCAATGCTAATTTCCTGCATATGTTACTAATCATATAATCCTTATTTTCATTTATACATTCATTTTTGAAGAATGCATTACTTAAATGTCTAACCGATAAATTACTTTCCATTAACCTAAACTTAATATTAAACTGCAAAATTTAAACTGAATAAATGTAATATAAAAAGTTACTCTAGTAATGTAAAAAAGTAAAAAAAAAAATATCTTAGTAATAAAATTATTCGGTTCACCTGAAACTATCCACAACTCTGGCTGTGGTTCTGTGTCCTACATAATCTTCGTATCCTCTTGTCGGTGAAAAACCAAATCGAAAAACACACGAATGGTTCTCATCTATTTCAGACCCAAAACTATGCTCTAACAAATGCCCTAAAATACAAAATTTTATAGATTATTAAACATCAAATGAAGATTTACACCCGACAATGTATAAATCTATGAATGAAAAAATTACGAGATGTGCGAATTAATGTGAACATGCAAAAAATTCTGTAATATCAATTCAGATGGTAGCATGAAACAGGGAATAGGAACTGGAATCTTACCTATCTTATCGAGACCTTCAATGTAATATATAACACATATTTACAGTATTTACTGTTAAATTTAACGAATAGCAAATTTACTTTAACTTTAGGAAGACTATTCTAGTGCTTCTGGCTGAATTTCGGTATGGCTACTCATCATAATGTTTTCATTTGGCACATCAGCTGTATCCGTAGCATTTGTAGCTTTATCTTGGAATGGTAAAATCAGATGTGCAGACAAATGAACAAAACCATTATTTGAAGCACATAATGTTGGAGTAAGAATAATTCGAACAAAGATTCGCCTCCAACTGAGTCAACCACACATCTCAAGAACTGTATTTTTATTTTTAACTGTACTCGTTCTTTTCCTGTCTTTTCGCTACGATGTAACCAGAGTTTATTTTAAGAGACATTTGAGCTCAAACCTTTTTTACTTAAACCTAAATTAATGTATAATTAAATGCCATCATCAACAGAGGCTCGTCCTCACATTTATTTATTTAGTGTTAATTTAATTGCTCTATTGTTTCACAATACAGCGGTAATCCACACAGGGAGATAAGTGTACCTAACTACAATCACCATATCCCAGGTAAGATGCATGTTATAATACGGAAATCCGAGAAACATTATCTAATTCAACAACATATAATCCTAACATAACACATTTTCACTTTCAATTGACCGATATGTAATATAGGGTAACCAAGGTATTGCATTGGGATGAAAAAGAATCTCAATATCGATAGTTTTAGTGATCTCCATGTTTCGAAAGTCCCGAATCCTAAAAAGTGGTTTTTGAAAAATAGTTCTTCTTTTGTCTGTGTGTGCAGAATTAGCACACGATTTTCAATAAAAGTGCTTATTAAATAAGTTCTACTAGTGTGCTACCTGGATACGAGTTGCAGAAACAACTAAAGACATCTCGGAAACGAAAGGAGAGAGATCTCGAAAAATCCACAGTACAAACCTGAGACCGCATTTGCACCACCTCACAGTCTATCAAGTTTTTGGGGCTGTCACTAAAAGACCGCTTTTACACATGCTTCTAATGACTCCTCTTCGAACTAACTTTAAGCTATGTGATCGAACTGAAACTTGGTAGATAGACTTATTGTCGATGACAATGAATTCTGTCTAACTTAAAAGAGAAGAAAAAGCTAGTTCGTTGCACGGGGCTTATTTTCTTAGAGGTCAAACACTATATGAAAACTACGTCTAAGCTCAAAATCGTAACTGTACCAAAAGAGTGGGCAATTCATATAAAGGAGTTATATATACATAAAAATAAAACTTTGTGTTTATTGGTTAATTTTTTATATTCATAACAATTTATTGGACATCTTATAACCTACCTGATGTGCCAACCAAAGCACAAGTTTCACATTGTAGAGGAAACAAAAAATTTTCATTACTTGCAAGAACTTCACTTATCCCTATGTAATCTCCCAACTTCTTAAAACGAGGCAGCGCTAATTTTTTAAAAATTATAAAGAGATATTTAATACAATCAATAATAAATGCAACAATGTCAAGTTTGTAGTTATAAGTAGTTAGAAAATGCCGATCCGAAGCCAGGGCGGAGCAGCGGAGCAGGGACGGGGGACGATGACGTCACCGGAAGGGGGCGTGACCGGATATGACGTCACCGGAAGGGGCGTGGTCGGATATGACGTCACCGGAAGTCACGTGACCGGAAGTGGAGTGGAGTTGTTTCCCTCCTGCTGCTGTTTTAGTTTCGGTTTCGTTATAAGCTGTTTGTGTATGACGTCACAGTGGGTATGACGTCATAATGTGTTTTATATCAAAGTTTTGAGCGGTGGCAACACTTTTTAGTTTTTGTTTCCAGTTAAATGGGGTTGAGTTGTTCTAGGACTGCTTGTAAACGAATAAGTTAGAGTGATAGGCTTTTATTGAGTGACGTCACAATAGGTATGAGGTCATAATTTGTTTTATATCAAAGTTTTGAGCGGTGGCAACACTCTATAGTTTCGATGTACCTTTCAGATGATGTTGAGTTGTTCTAGGGCTGCTTGTAAACGAATAAGTTAGAGTGATAGATATTTGTACTAGTGACGTCACAGTGGGTATGACGTCATTCATGATTTTACAAAACTTACCTTTAAGACGATGGCAGCAATAGAAATATGCTATGTTTTAGGCGGGATGGAGTTGAGTTGTTTTAGGGCTACTTTTAAGTGAATAACTTAGAGTGATAGGCTGTTTTACCAGTGACGTCAAAGTGTTAATGTAGTGGGGATGACGTCACGATTTGCGTTATATCAAAGTTTAAGGAATGGCAACATCTTGTATCCTGATATATAGCTAAGTCTCCTTTGATTGGTTGAAATAAAAGCTCACTTCTGATTGGTTAGAATATGTCACGTGATTTCAAATGCTCTTCTCATTGACTATACAGTTTAGTAAGACAGTTTTCTACTAAGTTTAATGTAATTGCGGCGCCATCTAGTGGTAGGAAGGAATATAAATTACATAGTTTATAACTTTTCATGCTTAACCATTAAAAACTTCAAATACATGCAAAGATAATATACTAACACAAATGCGTAAAGTTTCGGATTGAGTGGATTTTTTTTTTCTATAAGTGCTTAACACATTTAAACTAATGTTGAGAGATATAATCGCAAGACACTTTTAAGGAATCAGGTTTAATCAATGTTAGACACATAAAGTCTCATTATTTTCTCAATAACAGTATGAAATGTAAATATAAATTAAAATTTATGAGAAAAAAAATTTAAACTTTGATATCTTAACGTGAAAATTTCTTTTACAGAGCTTAACATGTCATTAAAAAGTTTTTTTCTTTTATTGCCATAGTTTTTGAGGGATTGAATACACAACAAAAGAACTTAGACTAGAATTAATTTTCAATATTCAGCAACTGAAACCCATTATGGAAGTTAAAGCAATGATTTTACAATTATTTTTAGGTTGAGTTAGTCTGACGCTGTTGAAGGAATTAGTAGTTGTAGTGTGTTCACACGTGAGTTTGCAATACAATATTAGTAATATACATTTCCAAAAAACGAAATATTTATCACTTTGAATAGAAAAATGACGATTTTTTTTTTTATTTATGTAAGTATTATTCTCAATTTTGTAAATTTTAAATGTATTATCCATATTTTATTGAAGAATTTATATATTTTTTTCTTCTTCTTTCAGAATGGTTTAGGAAAAACATTTCATTTTAGTCAGAACAATGTTTTCAAAGAGATGGAAATACGCAACTTTTCGATATATCAACCTTCAAATACTTTGAAATTGATTCTATTTGTTACAACCGGTTGTAATTTAAAGCTATACTGTACTATGCGAGCGATATTATATATCTTAGCTACTTACTGTCTATGTTAAAATTTATATTACCATTAAACTTGTTAGAAATTAATATGTCTATGTTAGTTATATTAATCAAGATAGTTTTTATTGTACAATGATACTTACTTAAGTTGATGAATGGCAACACAGAAGTAGCTGCTAATGCTGAATAGATATGTGATAACTGATTTTGAATACTCTAATGTTTAAATAAGAGAGAAAAAGTAACATACTTGAACATCTTACAACTAAGAATTCAAAAGTGAACATGAAAATTTACTTTACGAATAAATATCATGTCTTTAAAATGTGTACGAATATCACTAAATAAGAGAAAAAAGTAACATACTTAAACTCTTTACGACAAATAACTTTAAAATTAACGAAAAAAAACTTACTTTACACATAAAAATCACTTTAAAATGTGTAAAAATATCGCTAAATAAGAGAAAAAAAGTAACTTACTTAAAATTTCTAAGATAAATATTTAACCTTTACGCGAAAATTCCCTTCATGTATAAAAATCACGACTTTAAAATATAACATGCAAGAGAAAAGTAACGTACTTAAACTTTCTACGACAAATAACTTTAACATTAACGTAAAATTTTACTTTACACATAAAAATCTCGATATTAAAATATGTAGAAATATCGCTAAATAAAAGAAAAAAAGTAACACACTTAAACTTTGTACGACAAATAACTTTGACATTAACGTAAAAAATGTTCTTCACATATAAAAATCACGACTTTAAATTTGAAATGTAGGATGAAAGTATAACATACCTATAATTTCTACGACAAAGAATTCAAACATTGCCGTTCATGTCTTTAAAATGTATAATGACAACTCTAACTTTTAGAAAAAAGAAACACTAAAAATTTACAAGGCAAAGAATTTAAAATTGAACGTTAAAATTAACTTTACATGTACTATCATACTCTTATATCAACGATAAATAAGATAAAAAAAGAAACTCTAAAAATTTATAAGGCAAAGAATTCAAATAATACGCGAAAATTTACCTCACATATAAAAATTATGTCTTTCAAATGTGTAAGAATAACGCTAAATTAGAGAAAAAGAAATATTAAAAATTTATAAGGTAAGGAATTGAAACAATACGCGAAAATTTATTTCACACATAACATTTTTATCTTTAAAATGTGTAAGAATATTGCTAAATTAGAGAAGAAAAAAAAATAACATACTTAAACTTTCTTCGACAACAATTTAAACAATACGCGAAAATTTCATACACAATTATTTTCTTAGGTTAATGTTAAATAATGGGAAATTTAACAGAATAAAAATTTCAAAGATAAAGAATTTTAACCTTTACACGAAAATTTACTTCACATATAAATATCATGTCTTTAAACTTTAACGTGACAATTTACTTCTCATATACAATTAAACTCTTAGGTTAATGTTAAATAAAAGAAAAAGTAACATACTCAAAAATTTCTAAGATAAGCATAACGTAAAAATTATATATCATGTGTTTAAAATGTAACATATAAGAGAAAAAAAATAACATACTTGAACTTTCTATAGCAAAGAATTTAAGCGTTAGCGTAAAAATTTACTTTACATATAAAATTCACGTCTTTAAACGGGATGATAAGCATGTGACGGTAATTAGCCAATCAGGTTAGCGGTAGGTGATACGCCACTTGCCGGCATTTTTAGACCGGAGGATGAGTCACGCTAAAACTTGTTCAAACAGGTCGGGAGACTTGTACAGCAAGAACAACAGCATCGACGCGCAAGCAGCGGGTGATGCTGCGGTGTGTCAGCAGGTCTTCGAGATTATCGTTTTCCTACTTTTCCTTTTTCATAATGAAATGTTTGTGAAAACTTGGAATGAATGAAGTGGATTTCAAAGACACATTAGTAAGTGAAGGTAGAATTCGCATGGACTTTCTTCCAAAAAGTATGATTCACTTGGAGAATTTAAGATCATTTCTACTTGAAAACTTTTCTATTGTCTAAAACATTGAATATTGTTCAAACTCAGTGAGATTATATGCTACAATACGGGTAAAACTTAACAAAATTGTTACATAGAAGAAAAATAGTAAGAGATTTAAAATAAATACTAGTTATAGATACTCCAAGGAAAAAAAATTCACCTCTACTTTTCAATCGGAAAATCAATGCAAGTTGGAAATTTATGTTACTTCAAGAAAGACTTAGACAATTTACTTTGTAATAATATACGTTAAGGTGTCTTATTAACTCGTGCAATACATGCTGACTAAGGTTTATTTTACTTATCTAAGAAAGGTGAATTGGGGGAAAATATTAAATAAATTGTAGATATTAAATACATTGTAGATATGCATTTAAGTTTTGAAAATCACCTGCAAGACTTTTAAAACATCTTAAGATAAATTGAAAGAAACTTGCGAATTATATGTAAACTATATAACTTTTTATACTCTGAAAGGAAATCACAAGTAATTTAGTTAACTTTTTTCATGGTAACACTCATATTCAACGACATGTTTTTAAAATTTAACCTTCTTTACATGATAATAGTTATAAATTTTTTCAATCTCAGATGCGATATACTATTATTTCTAACATATATGTTACGAATTGTGTAAAGTTTTTAAAACTGTATATGCAAATCACCAATCAGAAACATAAAAATCTAACATCAATCAAACAAACTAAAATAATAAGATATTTTCCTTAGTGGAAATAGTTAACTACTCATGTGATGGAATATACTTAGAAAATTTAAATACTGAAAAAAGTTTGCTAGGCAAACTTAAAGAATATTTTTTTTTCTTGTGAAAAACTAGCATAAATTTGGAAAATGTAGAGTTTGTTACTACGTAAAATTGAACATCATCTGGACAAACTAAATTATACATGAATTTTTTTTTATTTGAGAGGTGCTGACAATATATCATTAATATAGAGATTTTTAACTTCCAACCATAATTTCTAAATAACTTATACATAAATTTCAGAAAAACTGAAACGGAATGTGTTTTACAAGAGGCTTATTTTGTAAGATGAATATTCAATATTAATATAACTGAGCAAAGTTCATTCCGGAAAAAACTTGTAAAAGATACTTATATTTTGAAAATAGTTTGAAATATCCTTTTAAATTTATGAATGCTCGCTTTCGAAAGACACAAATAAAACTGATATTACTCATGATAATTAACACATACATAACATTAGTCAAACAAAGTGAAATTTTTATTGCTTGTGACCGATAACTTGTCAGTGAAGCAGAACTTACATAGGAAATTTGTGCAAACTTTTTCAACTTTTAAACCAAGTATCATGTAAAATTATAAATTACGATAGGAAATAGCATACTTCAGAATCGGAACAAGTCTTGTAGTTAAGCTAAATGTATTTCTCAAGGAATTGAAAGCATACCAGAGAAGTCCTTATCATTTCGTATCTTTTCTCATGTTGCAAGAAGACATACTTTGTAAAAGATCGTCTTAGCACTTAACAAAAATCAGTAAAAATAAATATATTTTCTATGGCAAAGATAAAACTTCACAACTTAATTACTTAAATTTAGCTAAGTTGCATATGGTTTATTCACATAACTCGCATGTGCTTTGAATGTTGAAATATATTTGTCAGTTGAAATCAAACTCATCGAAAATAAATGCTATCTACATTTTCAAGTCGGAAATTACTATTAAATAAACTTTACATGTAAGACATTATCATGTTAAAAAGAAAAATCTACAAAAATGTAAATGATAATTTTACTGTTGGTACATAAATGATGAATAATTTATGATTTTATTCTAGGCAAACGTTTTATTGTCTAACAGAGAACTTAAACTTTAGCAGAAAAACGAAAAAATATAATTTTTATATCCTATCATGCTTGCCGAAAATTGAATTTATTAGCTGTTGTAATAGATTTCTATTGTCCAAATTTCTATAGTTCTTCCCAGTGCAATAATATTAAGTTCATGTGTAATGAGTAGGTTTTTTTTTTTTTTTTTTGAATCTTATAAATTTAATGAAATTATTATGACCTAAGAGATTGAGTGAACTGAATAAATCAATGACGTAAATTTAAACAGTGACTTGAACTGTAAAGAAGTATGACAAAGTGATAGATGAAGTGAAAATAGAAGTTGAGTGAAATGTGTTGAAAAAAGTTGAAGACTACAAGAAATTCATAAATGAGAATTATCATTGACTTATATTAACTTCGTTTTTCTTGCTTATGACAAGAAAATACACTCTTGTTTATTAAGAACCAACTTGATATCTTATCATAGAATGACAATGATGAAATATCTATACATTAAAAAAAAAATACCAAATTTAGACATAGCAAATTTCTTGAAATTCATGTATAATGTGAGAAGTTTTACTGGAAATATAGAAGATACAACATTGAAAGATGTGAATGTTTCGAAGTACTTTATCAGAAATAAAAAAAAAAAAAATGCGCTGAGGTCCGCTATAAAAATTTTTAGGAGAAAGTTTAAACAAAATTTAAAATCAAACATGCTTTTAAGTGGGAACACATATATTAAAACTATAGCACATTTAACAATTTATATTATGTCATCTCAGTTGGTATCAAACTGAATAAACATGAAAATTATCAATATATGTGGAAAAGTTTCCTTTTTTCACATATAAAAAAAAAATAACACATTGACATACGTTAAGATCACGAAACATGCGTAATCATATACCGATAAGAGCAACCAATGTTGCGGGGAGATATTCACGTGATGGACAATATCCCATGAATAAATTGAGTGATTTAATTTCTAATGCTAATTCCAATAGTATTCCATGTAACTTCAACTTTATATGTTACACTATAGATATATTTATTTTTCAAATATATTGACTTTCGAAAAATCATCCTTCAATATAAGAATGATCATAGTAAGAATAAAAGAAAAGATACTAAGCATTGATTTAAAGTGTATTTATTTCAACTTAGCAACAAATCATATGCGTGAAACGAAAATTGCCTCGAACCAAAGTATAACTATCCAATTTCATTGATTCCTACAAGGAAATTTTTCTCATCTAGTAATTGATTTATTTTTTTTCTCGTACACATTATAAGTGTTGTCCAATCAGGTGTAGAGTAGCTGAAGATATCCGACCTCTTTCTAAATATTAATAAGTCACTGTTGAAAAACTTATAAAAATTTCAATTTACACTTAAAGTTTTTTTTTTATATATATATATATTTCAAAGAATTTTTTCAAATCAATATGTATATTTAAATACTGAAACTTATTCACTTCAATAAATGTATGTTTAAGTTATAAAACTTGTCGTATGTATTGAAAAATTGTAACTTTTCGTCTTATTCGTATAAATCGATAACTTATACACTAGTTCTTCATCAATTAATCTTCTAAGTAAATCTTTCAAAGGTAAAAACATACCTATAGCTTTGCATTTGTAACAAGTTAAATTGTACATGTTTCATGTGAAAGTTACAAAATTTTATATATTTTCATGAAAAACATATAAAATTTTAATTTCACATGAAACATGTACAATTTAACTTGTTACAAATGTAAAGCTATTGGTATGTTTTTACCTTTGAAAGATTTACTTAGAAGATTAATTGATGAAGAACTAGTGTATAAGTTATCGATTTATACGAATAAGACGAAAAGTTACAATTTTTCAATACATACGACAAGTTTTATAACTTAAACATACATTTATTGAAGTGAATAAGTTTCAGTATTTAAATATACATATTGATTTGAAAAAATTCTTTGAAATATATATATATATAAAAAAAAACTTTAAGTGTAAATTGAAATTTTTATAAGTTTTTCAACAGTGACTTATTAATATTTAGAAAGAGGTCGGATATCTTCAGCTACTCTACACCTGATTGGACAACACTTATAATGTGTACGAGAAAAAAAATAAATCAATTACTAGATGAGAAAAATTTCCTTGTAGGAATCAATGAAATTGGATAGTTATACTTTGGTTCGAGGCAATTTTCGTTTCACGCATATGATTTGTTGCTAAGTTGAAATAAATACACTTTAAATCAATGCTTAGTATCTTTTCTTTTATTCTTACTATGATCATTCTTATATTGAAGGATGATTTTTCGAAAGTCAATATATTTGAAAAATAAATATATCTATAGTGTAACATATAAAGTTGAAGTTACATGGAATACTATTGGAATTAGCATTAGAAATTAAATCACTCAATTTATTCATGGGATATTGTCCATCACGTGAATATCTCCCCGCAACATTGGTTGCTCTTATCGGTATATGATTACGCATGTTTCGTGATCTTAACGTATGTCAATGTGTTATTTTTTTTTTATATGTGAAAAAAGGAAACTTTTCCACATATATTGATAATTTTCATGTTTATTCAGTTTGATACCAACTGAGATGACATAATATAAATTGTTAAATGTGCTATAGTTTTAATATATGTGTTCCCACTTAAAAGCATGTTTGATTTTAAATTTTGTTTAAACTTTCTCCTAAAAATTTTTATAGCGGACCTCAGCGCATTTTTTTTTTTTTTATTTCTGATAAAGTACTTCGAAACATTCACATCTTTCAATGTTGTATCTTCTATATTTCCAGTAAAACTTCTCACATTATACATGAATTTCAAGAAATTTGCTATGTCTAAATTTGGTATTTTTTTTTTAATGTATAGATATTTCATCATTGTCATTCTATGATAAGATATCAAGTTGGTTCTTAATAAACAAGAGTGTATTTTCTTGTCATAAGCAAGAAAAACGAAGTTAATATAAGTCAATGATAATTCTCATTTATGAATTTCTTGTAGTCTTCAACTTTTTTCAACACATTTCACTCAACTTCTATTTTCACTTCATCTATCACTTTGTCATACTTCTTTACAGTTCAAGTCACTGTTTAAATTTACGTCATTGATTTATTCAGTTCACTCAATCTCTTAGGTCATAATAATTTCATTAAATTTATAAGATTCAAAAAAAAAAAAAAAAAACCTACTCATTACACATGAACTTAATATTATTGCACTGGGAAGAACTATAGAAATTTGGACAATAGAAATCTATTACAACAGCTAATAAATTCAATTTTCGGCAAGCATGATAGGATATAAAAATTATATTTTTTCGTTTTTCTGCTAAAGTTTAAGTTCTCTGTTAGACAATAAAACGTTTGCCTAGAATAAAATCATAAATTATTCATCATTTATGTACCAACAGTAAAATTATCATTTACATTTTTGTAGATTTTTCTTTTTAACATGATAATGTCTTACATGTAAAGTTTATTTAATAGTAATTTCCGACTTGAAAATGTAGATAGCATTTATTTTCGATGAGTTTGATTTCAACTGACAAATATATTTCAACATTCAAAGCACATGCGAGTTATGTGAATAAACCATATGCAACTTAGCTAAATTTAAGTAATTAAGTTGTGAAGTTTTATCTTTGCCATAGAAAATATATTTATTTTTACTGATTTTTGTTAAGTGCTAAGACGATCTTTTACAAAGTATGTCTTCTTGCAACATGAGAAAAGATACGAAATGATAAGGACTTCTCTGGTATGCTTTCAATTCCTTGAGAAATACATTTAGCTTAACTACAAGACTTGTTCCGATTCTGAAGTATGCTATTTCCTATCGTAATTTATAATTTTACATGATACTTGGTTTAAAAGTTGAAAAAGTTTGCACAAATTTCCTATGTAAGTTCTGCTTCACTGACAAGTTATCGGTCACAAGCAATAAAAATTTCACTTTGTTTGACTAATGTTATGTATGTGTTAATTATCATGAGTAATATCAGTTTTATTTGTGTCTTTCGAAAGCGAGCATTCATAAATTTAAAAGGATATTTCAAACTATTTTCAAAATATAAGTATCTTTTACAAGTTTTTTCCGGAATGAACTTTGCTCAGTTATATTAATATTGAATATTCATCTTACAAAATAAGCCTCTTGTAAAACACATTCCGTTTCAGTTTTTCTGAAATTTATGTATAAGTTATTTAGAAATTATGGTTGGAAGTTAAAAATCTCTATATTAATGATATATTGTCAGCACCTCTCAAATAAAAAAAAATTCATGTATAATTTAGTTTGTCCAGATGATGTTCAATTTTACGTAGTAACAAACTCTACATTTTCCAAATTTATGCTAGTTTTTCACAAGAAAAAAAAATATTCTTTAAGTTTGCCTAGCAAACTTTTTTCAGTATTTAAATTTTCTAAGTATATTCCATCACATGAGTAGTTAACTATTTCCACTAAGGAAAATATCTTATTATTTTAGTTTGTTTGATTGATGTTAGATTTTTATGTTTCTGATTGGTGATTTGCATATACAGTTTTAAAAACTTTACACAATTCGTAACATATATGTTAGAAATAATAGTATATCGCATCTGAGATTGAAAAAATTTATAACTATTATCATGTAAAGAAGGTTAAATTTTAAAAACATGTCGTTGAATATGAGTGTTACCATGAAAAAAGTTAACTAAATTACTTGTGATTTCCTTTCAGAGTATAAAAAGTTATATAGTTTACATATAATTCGCAAGTTTCTTTCAATTTATCTTAAGATGTTTTAAAAGTCTTGCAGGTGATTTTCAAAACTTAAATGCATATCTACAATGTATTTAATATCTACAATTTATTTAATATTTTCCCCCAATTCACCTTTCTTAGATAAGTAAAATAAACCTTAGTCAGCATGTATTGCACGAGTTAATAAGACACCTTAACGTATATTATTACAAAGTAAATTGTCTAAGTCTTTCTTGAAGTAACATAAATTTCCAACTTGCATTGATTTTCCGATTGAAAAGTAGAGGTGAATTTTTTTTCCTTGGAGTATCTATAACTAGTATTTATTTTAAATCTCTTACTATTTTTCTTCTATGTAACAATTTTGTTAAGTTTTACCCGTATTGTAGCATATAATCTCACTGAGTTTGAACAATATTCAATGTTTTAGACAATAGAAAAGTTTTCAAGTAGAAATGATCTTAAATTCTCCAAGTGAATCATACTTTTTGGAAGAAAGTCCATGCGAATTCTACCTTCACTTACTAATGTGTCTTTGAAATCCACTTCATTCATTCCAAGTTTTCACAAACATTTCATTATGAAAAAGGAAAAGTAGGAAAACGATAATCTCGAAGACCTGCTGACACACCGCAGCATCACCCGCTGCTTGCGCGTCGATGCTGTTGTTCTTGCTGTACAAGTCTCCCGACCTGTTTGAACAAGTTTTAGCGTGACTCATCCTCCGGTCTAAAAATGCCGGCAAGTGGCGTATCACCTACCGCTAACCTGATTGGCTAATTACCGTCACATGCTTATCATCCCGTTTAAAGACGTGAATTTTATATGTAAAGTAAATTTTTACGCTAACGCTTAAATTCTTTGCTATAGAAAGTTCAAGTATGTTATTTTTTTTCTCTTATATGTTACATTTTAAACACATGATATATAATTTTTACGTTATGCTTATCTTAGAAATTTTTGAGTATGTTACTTTTTCTTTTATTTAACATTAACCTAAGAGTTTAATTGTATATGAGAAGTAAATTGTCACGTTAAAGTTTAAAGACATGATATTTATATGTGAAGTAAATTTTCGTGTAAAGGTTAAAATTCTTTATCTTTGAAATTTTTATTCTGTTAAATTTCCCATTATTTAACATTAACCTAAGAAAATAATTGTGTATGAAATTTTCGCGTATTGTTTAAATTGTTGTCGAAGAAAGTTTAAGTATGTTATTTTTTTTTCTTCTCTAATTTAGCAATATTCTTACACATTTTAAAGATAAAAATGTTATGTGTGAAATAAATTTTCGCGTATTGTTTCAATTCCTTACCTTATAAATTTTTAATATTTCTTTTTCTCTAATTTAGCGTTATTCTTACACATTTGAAAGACATAATTTTTATATGTGAGGTAAATTTTCGCGTATTATTTGAATTCTTTGCCTTATAAATTTTTAGAGTTTCTTTTTTTATCTTATTTATCGTTGATATAAGAGTATGATAGTACATGTAAAGTTAATTTTAACGTTCAATTTTAAATTCTTTGCCTTGTAAATTTTTAGTGTTTCTTTTTTCTAAAAGTTAGAGTTGTCATTATACATTTTAAAGACATGAACGGCAATGTTTGAATTCTTTGTCGTAGAAATTATAGGTATGTTATACTTTCATCCTACATTTCAAATTTAAAGTCGTGATTTTTATATGTGAAGAACATTTTTTACGTTAATGTCAAAGTTATTTGTCGTACAAAGTTTAAGTGTGTTACTTTTTTTCTTTTATTTAGCGATATTTCTACATATTTTAATATCGAGATTTTTATGTGTAAAGTAAAATTTTACGTTAATGTTAAAGTTATTTGTCGTAGAAAGTTTAAGTACGTTACTTTTCTCTTGCATGTTATATTTTAAAGTCGTGATTTTTATACATGAAGGGAATTTTCGCGTAAAGGTTAAATATTTATCTTAGAAATTTTAAGTAAGTTACTTTTTTTCTCTTATTTAGCGATATTTTTACACATTTTAAAGTGATTTTTATGTGTAAAGTAAGTTTTTTTTCGTTAATTTTAAAGTTATTTGTCGTAAAGAGTTTAAGTATGTTACTTTTTTCTCTTATTTAGTGATATTCGTACACATTTTAAAGACATGATATTTATTCGTAAAGTAAATTTTCATGTTCACTTTTGAATTCTTAGTTGTAAGATGTTCAAGTATGTTACTTTTTCTCTCTTATTTAAACATTAGAGTATTCAAAATCAGTTATCACATATCTATTCAGCATTAGCAGCTACTTCTGTGTTGCCATTCATCAACTTAAGTAAGTATCATTGTACAATAAAAACTATCTTGATTAATATAACTAACATAGACATATTAATTTCTAACAAGTTTAATGGTAATATAAATTTTAACATAGACAGTAAGTAGCTAAGATATATAATATCGCTCGCATAGTACAGTATAGCTTTAAATTACAACCGGTTGTAACAAATAGAATCAATTTCAAAGTATTTGAAGGTTGATATATCGAAAAGTTGCGTATTTCCATCTCTTTGAAAACATTGTTCTGACTAAAATGAAATGTTTTTCCTAAACCATTCTGAAAGAAGAAGAAAAAAATATATAAATTCTTCAATAAAATATGGATAATACATTTAAAATTTACAAAATTGAGAATAATACTTACATAAATAAAAAAAAAATCGTCATTTTTCTATTCAAAGTGATAAATATTTCGTTTTTTGGAAATGTATATTACTAATATTGTATTGCAAACTCACGTGTGAACACACTACAACTACTAATTCCTTCAACAGCGTCAGACTAACTCAACCTAAAAATAATTGTAAAATCATTGCTTTAACTTCCATAATGGGTTTCAGTTGCTGAATATTGAAAATTAATTCTAGTCTAAGTTCTTTTGTTGTGTATTCAATCCCTCAAAAACTATGGCAATAAAAGAAAAAAACTTTTTAATGACATGTTAAGCTCTGTAAAAGAAATTTTCACGTTAAGATATCAAAGTTTAAATTTTTTTTCTCATAAATTTTAATTTATATTTACATTTCATACTGTTATTGAGAAAATAATGAGACTTTATGTGTCTAACATTGATTAAACCTGATTCCTTAAAAGTGTCTTGCGATTATATCTCTCAACATTAGTTTAAATGTGTTAAGCACTTATAGAAAAAAAAAATCCACTCAATCCGAAACTTTACGCATTTGTGTTAGTATATTATCTTTGCATGTATTTGAAGTTTTTAATGGTTAAGCATGAAAAGTTATAAACTATGTAATTTATATTCCTTCCTACCACTAGATGGCGCCGCAATTACATTAAACTTAGTAGAAAACTGTCTTACTAAACTGTATAGTCAATGAGAAGAGCATTTGAAATCACGTGACATATTCTAACCAATCAGAAGTGAGCTTTTATTTCAACCAATCAAAGGAGACTTAGCTATATATCAGGATACAAGATGTTGCCATTCCTTAAACTTTGATATAACGCAAATCGTGACGTCATCCCCACTACATTAACACTTTGACGTCACTGGTAAAACAGCCTATCACTCTAAGTTATTCACTTAAAAGTAGCCCTAAAACAACTCAACTCCATCCCGCCTAAAACATAGCATATTTCTATTGCTGCCATCGTCTTAAAGGTAAGTTTTGTAAAATCATGAATGACGTCATACCCACTGTGACGTCACTAGTACAAATATCTATCACTCTAACTTATTCGTTTACAAGCAGCCCTAGAACAACTCAACATCATCTGAAAGGTACATCGAAACTATAGAGTGTTGCCACCGCTCAAAACTTTGATATAAAACAAATTATGACCTCATACCTATTGTGACGTCACTCAATAAAAGCCTATCACTCTAACTTATTCGTTTACAAGCAGTCCTAGAACAACTCAACCCCATTTAACTGGAAACAAAAACTAAAAAGTGTTGCCACCGCTCAAAACTTTGATATAAAACACATTATGACGTCATACCCACTGTGACGTCATACACAAACAGCTTATAACGAAACCGAAACTAAAACAGCAGCAGGAGGGAAACAACTCCACTCCACTTCCGGTCACGTGACTTCCGGTGACGTCATATCCGACCACGCCCCTTCCGGTGACGTCATATCCGGTCACGCCCCCTTCCGGTGACGTCATCGTCCCCCGTCCCTGCTCCGCTGCTCCGCCCTGGCTTCGGATCGGCATTTTCTAACTACTGTTATACCATTTATACTATATTTGCATCTTGCAATAAAATATGTTGTACAATAATATATACAAAATAATGAATTATTTCTAAAAAATTACAAAGTTAAAAGAAAAAAGCCAGTTATTAGATGTTCAAAAAGTTGTGTTAAAAATAAATGCCAGCTAAACTGTATAATAATATGATGACAACAACTTTATTGGATGTTTCCATTTTAAAGTACATAAAATCAATAGTTTTAAAACATTTCCATGAGATGGGATTAGAGATTCCCATTCTTCTGAATTGTTTCTCCCTTCTCTTCTTCGACTTTAAACTTGCTGTCGATTTCATTTTTCACAAAACTAAGTCGATCCAATATTTTAATTAAACATGTGGTAACTCCGACCAACAAAATTCTGAAATTTCTACTGTAATATTTAAATAACTTTTACGTCAACTTTAGTTGTTTATAAGAAATGTTAAGGCACTTAATTTAAAACGTTTTAGAGCAATCTCATTTAGGCTTTCTAATAAAACAAATAAAAAATAATGCACAGGTTAAAAATTCGGGATTTTTGTTATATTTCAACGCTATAGAAAATATTTTTTTAAAACGTTTGGTAACTTCTTTTACTTTTGTGTACTCTGAATGGAAAACATACTACAAAGTAGTGGAAAAATTATTCAATAAACAAACAAAAGTTCTGGTGAAAATATTTCAGTCTTATTTGAAATGTTTATGAACATGGTACAAAACGTATTGTTGCAAAATACAAACTCAGTAATGGCAGTTTACAGAATTCAAAGAATCTTCAACAAGTGCGGAATAATTACTTGTAGGATTCCATTTTTTCGGGTCCTTGCAAAACGTTTCTTTTGCAATCCAGTAGAAGGAAACAATTGTGAACATCAGAGATAAACCAATGAATAGAAGTATCTACAGTGACAAAAAAATAATAATAATAATATTTTTCTACCATCCCTCTTTGCTTATGAAATATTACGAAAATGCATATTTATGTAGTTTGTAGTTTTGTAATTAACTCAGAATAAACTAAAAACTAAACTATTTGCAGATCAACTTTAATTAATGTAATTCTTGGTAATAAAATTTTCTAAATAATATTTTTTTAATCTTAAATAAAAAAAAAAAATTACTTTATTAGTTCAAAAGTTTAAATGTTACTTCACGCAAACAATTACACCCTATTCTTTTTTCCATGTCATGGTTCATCAAGTTGGATTGATCCCTTCCCTCTGCGAGTGCCGAAATACACAAAATAGAAAAAGTTGTGCAAAACTGTCAAGTCAAGTCCCATTGTTTTTATTAAGAAGTTAAAAACTATATGTTCGAATAGTTTAATATATGGGGCATTCATAAATTAATCCAGGCGCATAATTGGACTATTGACAAAAAGAATCTTAAAATTTTAATTTGATTTTGTGATTAATTTTTTTTAATTAATATTTTCACAAAAAGCGACTTCTAATAGGCTTTGATCATAAGTAGTTTTGGCCTTCTAATTTTGCTTTCCACAAACACGTGTAAAAATAATCTTAAAGAGGTGTTGTATTATTGTATTAACGGGTAGATTTTTTTTTTTTTTTTTTTGTGTCTCGACATTGAAGAGGCTTCTAATATCAAGGCTTTACTTAGCAATTATAGATTTTAGTGAGTGAAGCGAGCTTATGCTTAAGCAACAATGAACTTTTCTGCGAGAGAAGCGAGCCTGTTCTTGCATAGTAATGAACCTTTCAACGAGTGAAGTAAACCTGTACTTATGTGTCAATGAACTTTTCAGCGAAAGAAGTGAGCTCGATTTTGCGTAGCGATGAACCTTCCTGCGAGCGAAGCGTCAAAAACTGGGACCTGTACATCAAAGACGGATTTCCGCAACGCGAGGCCTCACAGCTAGCTAAAATATTGCACATGGTAAAATTTCGTAGCGAAGCACGGGTATTCAATTAGTCTATAATAATAAAACAACGAGTCTATTTATGTATCGTGTGTGTCTGTGGATCTATAGAAAGCTACTTAATATAGGCTTAGAGCTCTGAAATTTTCAACATAAGTAGTTTTGGCCTCCTAATTGGACTTTTAAAAAACAGAATTTTAAATTTTTATTTAGTTCTTTTTTAATTAATTTTTTAATTAATAAATATTTTACAGAACGATTTCTAATAGGGAATCAGCTCTAAAGTTTTCTACATAAGTAGTTTTGGCCTTCTAATTTGACTTTTGAAAAACAGAATTTAAAGTTTTTATTTAGTTCTTTTTTAATTAATTAACAAATATTTTACAAAACGATTTCTACTTGGGCTACAGTTCTGAAATTTTCAACACAAGTAGTTTTTGCATTCTAATTGGACTATTGACAAAAAGAATCTTAAAATTTTAATTTGATTTTTGATTAATTTTTTTAATTAATATTTTCACAAAAAGCGACTTCTAATAGGCCTTGAGCATAAGTAGTTTTGGCCTTCTAATTTTACTTTCCACAAACACGTGTAAAAATAATCTTAGAGGGCTGTTGTATTATTGTATTAACGGGGGGATTTTTAATGTTCTCGACAGGGAAGAGGCTTGTAATATTAAGGCTTTACTTAGCAATTATAGATTTTAGTGAGTGAAGCGAGCTTATGCTTACGCAACAATGAACTTTTCTGCGAGAGAAGCGAGCCTGTTCTTGCATAGTAATGAACCTTTCAACGAGTGAAGTAAGCCTGTACTTATGTATCAATGAACTTTTCAGCGAACGAAGCGAGCTCGATTTTGCGTAACGATGAACCTTCCTGCGAGCGAAGGGTCCAAAACTGGGACCTGTACACCAAATGACGGATTTCCGCAACGCGAGGCCTCACAGCTAGCTAAAATATTGCACATGGTAAAATTTCGTAGCGAAGCACGGGTATTCAGTTAGTCTATAATAATTTTAATTAGTGTTTTTTTTTTTTTTTTTTTTCCCCTGCAAAGCGACTTTTAAAAGGCACAGAACTCAGAAAATTCCAACTTAAGTAGTTTTAACCTTCTAATTCGACTTTTGTAAAACAGAACTTTAAATACTTGATTAGTGTTTTTTTTTTTTTTTTTTTTTTTTTTTTTTTTTTTTTTTTAATTATTTAAAAATTATTTCTTAAAACGATTTCTAATAAGGCTACAGCTCTGAAAATTTCAACATAAGAAGTTTTAGCCTCCTGATCGTACTTTTGAAAAACGGAATTTTAAAAATTTTATAGTTTTTTTTTAATTAATATTTTTAATTAATTAAAAAATATTTTACAAAAAGATTTCAAATAGAATTACATGCAGTTCTGAAATTCTTAACATAAGTAGTTTTAACTTTCTAATCAGAATTTTGGTAAACAGAATCTTAGAATTTTAATCTGCTTTTTAATTAAAACTTTTACAAAAAGCTACTTCCTATAGACCTAGAGCTCTGAAAATCTCAACATAAGTAGTTTGGGCTTTCTTATTTTGCTTTTCGCAAGCACATGTTAAAATTCTCTCAAGGGAGGGGTGTTGTATTTTTACATTAACGGGGAACTTTTTTGTTTTTTTCTCGACAGGGGAGGGGGTTCTAATATTAAGGGTTTAGGTAGAAAATAATTTTTAGTGTGTGAAGCGAGCTTATGCTTACGCAGAAGAATAAACCTTTCAGTGAGCGAAGCGAGCCCGTACTATCGCAACAAAGAACCTTGCAGCGAGCAAAGTGAGCCTGTGCTAGCATAGCAATGAATCTTTCAACAAATGAAGTGAGTCTGTGCTTATGTATCAATCAACTTTTCAGCGAGAGAAGCGAGCTGCATTTTGCTTAGCAGTGAACCTTTCTACGAGCGAAGCACTAAAAGCTGGAACCTATACACCAATCACGGGCCTCCACAACGCGGAGCCATGCAGCTAGTTTTAAATAAAATATTTGAGCGATAAAAGTGAACGATTCAAAATAACCAACTTTATAAAAGTAGCTTTTACACAAAGAAATAACAAATTAATTTAATGATTTAAAAAATTATTAAATATGATTTAAAAAGATAAATATAAAGACGCAAAATCAAGAAAGGCACACATTTCATTACTAGAAAATAGCGAAACCTTAAAATAGAAAGACACGAGTTCCGAAATAAAAAATAAAAAAAACCTTAGAATGATATAAACTTTCCAAATATCAATTCCTTATAAATAAAAATAGAAAATAAAAAATACTTAAAGAACTTGGAGACCTACCTTGCGCCTCATTATGTCTGCCGATAAGCTGGGAACTAGAAATGGGGAAATAAATGTCGTTAACTCATGGAGAAATTACATCATTCGACAATCAGGGGAAAGTCAACGAATCAAAAGAAACAGGTTCTCTGATTTCTGCTTGTTCTTTTCCTTTTCGAGTACTTTCCTTTTCAATAAAATATTTTCCGAGCACGGTCTAATTTCCGCAGAAGCAGACCAGGCATCTGCCGATGTCGAACAATGTTTAAGGGTCCACTTTTGAATATTAATTGAAAATTTAATGCTTATAACTGAAAAATTAATGTTGTTTATGCTACAATAATTTTAATTGGAATGCAACCATTATTTACAGATAGAAAAGAGAGAAAATATATCTTAGTAAATTTTAATTATTTCAAATTGCTTTAATAAATGACCGAACTTAGTCTAGATTGCATAACTTTTTATGTAAATGACACGCGGCTCTCTGAACGGCAATGCATATTTTAGGAAAAATACTGCTAACTCTTGACACATTTTGGAAGAAAAAAATGCATTTTTATTTTTGATATCCTATCTACCAATTTTCAAGAGCCCACTCAAATCTAAATTGAGATTGGTTCTCGAAAATAAAATAAATAAAAATAAATAAACAAACTATCTCCTATAGTTTTTAATTTTCTCAACTGAATTTTTTGCTATCAGATTATGATTCACAAATCTCTACCTTTATAAAAAGTATTATTAATATTTAATTAATTAAGAAAAATTAAATATTGTTGAAATTTAAGCTTATTAAACTTTTGGAATCCTTTCGTCAATGCCTACGCAGTGGCTCCACCTGGTTCTGTCTTTTGCTATTTTAATAGTCATTTATAATAGATAGACATTAAATGAAAACAATTCATGTCATTTCATGAAGTGGTCATTTTCGTACCTACTTACCAAATTTCAAAAAATAACGTCCGAATGCAAAAACCCACTGTTTCAGTGTTCAATTCACAAGTAATCTTTCTAAAATTAATCATTTGTGAAATTGAATATAAATTAATTATATTCAATCTGCATAGTTTAAGCATGCCTTTAGAGGTCGGAAAAATCGATCAAAAAAAATATCGATACTGTATCTTTGCATGAGAAAAAATATCGATACATCGATATCCTACATATTTCATGATTATTTATTTGATTTTCAGTTTTGCCAAAAAATGAAATTTTTCTCGGCAAATTACTACTTTTCATGATTGTATGTTTCATGATTTTTGTAAGGTAACTACTTTTTACTTTTTATTACCCATATGTTTACATAGGGTAATCCGATATTTTTTTTTTTTTTTTTTTTTTTTTTGTATTTCACGTTTTGGAACATCCTTATTTCAAAAAAGTGGTTCAGAAAAATGTCTTTCTGTGTGTAATTGGTCAATATAACTACCGAAAAAATTGACCTATATGCTATTCAAATTTGGTATGCGGACTAGAGGTGGCCATGGGACCTAACATTAAAAGGTTTTCGTCAAAATCACGCATGCGCGTAAGTTGGAAATCATGAAAAAATAATGTTTTTCAGTAATTCCTAAGATACGGCTCTAACGATTTTGATTAAAATCTCTGTGCTTATGCCTCTTAAGGTGTTCTAATCGTCCCCACCTCCGAAATTCCCATAGAAATGCTTAAAAACGTAAACGGTTTGAAAACGAGTGCCTTTAACACAGAGCTCTCTGCTGTTGCTCATCACTCATCAAGTATAGATTTTTGTTCTGTTTCATGCACGAGAAAGGACAACGTAAGGTCTATCGAATAATATCGCTAATTTCGCCAATTTGGCGGTGTTTTTTTCCCCATGTAAAAACTATTGTCAAAAATATCGTCAAATTGGCTATTTTTATTTAAATTCATGAAAATATTAAAACGGTAAATAACGGTAATATCAAATTTTAATGCTCAGAAACTAATAACACAGAAAATTAAGCTATTCATCCCTGGATCAGGTTTGAATTTATTCTCGAATAAAAATTAAAAAAGAGCTGACTGCAATGCAAAACCTAAACACAATGTCTTAAGTTTTTAAAAAGGGAATAAAGAAAATCGAAAAAACACATGGGACTACAAACGGTCATTTAAAAAAAATGTTTGAAAATATCGATATATCGGTGACTTTTATCAATAATTTTACATCGATATTTTTTTTGTAAAAAATATCGATAAAAAAATCATTGTATCGATATATCGCCGACCTCTAATGCCTTTATGAACAAGCCGAGTTCATGTTACGAGCAAACACGAAAGTTTAGCAATTTCGAAAATTGTTCGTCCCATTAGAAAAATCTCCAGCCTAACTGAATATTTAGTAGGTGGTTTTGGTGTGAGTCCCGTTCTCTGAAGGGTATTTATTACAATACGGTTAGCGATTATAGCAAGTTATATAGTTTAGGCTAAATTTAAAGTAGGATATCTGAAAATGTCACTTTTCAGTCATTTCATCGCCTTTGTATTCGTTAGTTAAAAATTGCATGCATTAAGGGAACAATTTTGCTTGAGTTCTTTGACTAGTTTCATAGGATTAGCGAGATTTTTTATAATCAATGTTTTTAACTTTTTTTTTTACTGACTTCAACAGCACTTTATCAAAATAGCGTCAAAATACTTTAATTTCCAAAGAAAAGCAATTCTGCAAAATTTTAAGTCCTTCTCTGTGTACAGGAAAGATAAGTAGTAGTGAAATAGTCACTAAGCATGGGCCATCACTTTTATACATAAAGTTGCAGTGTCTTGCCTTTCAGAAAGACCTCTCTAACTTTGAAATGAAATAATTGCAAAACAGTGAGTTACAGAAAGAAGAGAAAAGTGTTATGTTTGACAGGTATGAAATTTTAAATACACCTTGGTAAAATTAGCAACAATATTAAAATGTAGCAAAAAAATTATCTAAAATCGGAACAAAGCGGAATTAGTTTATTGTTTCCCTCATGCAAATGGGCTCTATTTTAACTTTACTGAAGTATGCAACTCCAACGGTCACTTTTGCTGAATATAGAAGAATAACAAGACAAACAGACACTTTTTCAGTTTTCGATATTCAATAGTTTTGATTACTGACAAATCCGTCTAAATGAAAATGGCTTTCACTGGTGAACCATACACAGCTCTCTTCAAATTTATTCCCATCAATAAATTTTGCATTCTGGTGTATTTAAAATTCCATACCTGCCTGTCCAACTTATCACTTGTATCTTCTATCTATATCTCACTGTTATACCATTTCAAAGAAACTCCTTTTCAAAGGACCTTGCAAGTATGAATGAAAAGTAGCTTTATATTAATGTCTGATGATTTCAAAAAACAGACATGCTCGTAAAAACATGAGTCTAAATCCTTATGTGTAACTGTCTGGTTGGACCGACTCTGCATTTGTAAAAATATTAACGGGCCGCAACTTATGAAATATAATTTTCTGCTATAAAAACATTAAAATGTGTATTTTATTTTAAACGTTGAAGGTCATTTTTTTAAAAAAATAGCATAAATGTGATCACGATTGTTTTTTTATTTCAACGTTACAAGAATGCATTTTACTGGCCGGTTTCGCTTATAAAACGCCATCAAACGCACTGAACAATCCCTATGGAGGTCTGTTCATAATTCTATCATAGTGACGTCATGCATGTGTCAGAACAGATGTATCAACATCACAGTTAGGTGGAAATCAAATTGCTTTAGATGTTCGTGCAGGAAAGATGGGTTCTGAAAAAACTCAAGCGCTGTATGTTCCAACTGATTCGTATGATGAGACAAGTTTAAAAGATAAAGGGAATAAGTGTAAGTTTTTTACTTGTTATTGAAATTTAAAGTACAAGAATTTCTTTAGAAACAAAGTTAAGAGGCTGGAAAAAGATCGTCTGTCTGAAGCTAAAGTGCTATTTTGAAATACTTTCTTCATTAAGAAGATATGAACAAGAAAATTTTAATATAAGCGGGGTTTTTATTATTATTATTATTATTATTATTATTATTATTATTATTATTATTATTATGTATTGCACCATTGTTATGTTTAATATTAGTGACTTTTTTCTCTTTACACTTTTATAAGTACTTACTCTGTGGATATATAAGCAAAAGTATTTTCCACCCACACATATTTTATAGAATTATAAATATGTATTTTTTATACCGAAATTGGGTGATTAATATGGAAATAGAAATTTTTGCGATAAATATGTAATGAACGACAATGATTTTCATTTATAAAATGATTAAAAACTTAATTATAAATCCTTATTCGATATTAAGATGGATTTTACCATTATCAGCGATTAATCAAGATGCAACTCCTAATAGTATAATTGAAAATCACTTTGGTGTAGCATTGCCCCTGAAATTCTACTTAAATAATTAATAGTTTAAAAAACTAAAAAATACGCTTTAATAGAAAAGTGAACTAAAAAGTAGAAAATAATTTTAAATAAGTTTGAAATAAGAATAGAGTGATTAACAAAAAATATTTATTTTATCGTAAAAAAGCGTGGGGTGCTTGATGTCAATTGTTGAAAATATTTAATGACAGATATTGGTAAAAGTAGAGCCATTATGAAAATATCTTAAAAAACACCCCACGCTTTTTTACGATAAAATAAATATTTCTTGTTAATCACTCTATTCTTATTTCAAACTTATTTAAAATTATTTTCTACTTTTTAGTTCACTTTTCTATTAAAGCGTATTTTTTAGTTTTTTAAACTATTAATTATTTTCTACTTTTTAGTTTGGTTTTCTATTAAAGCGTGTTTTTTTAGTTTTTAAACTATTAATTATTTTTTCTGTAAACTATAATTTTTTTTTAGTTAGTGTACCAGTTGTTTCTGCCAATAGTCACATGCTTGTCTCAAATTTAAGTCATGTGTATGCCTTAGTACACACCGTATTACTTTGCACAAAACACTACCGTGTCTCTGAATATGAAAAATCACTAATCTGGAAGATCCTGGTAAGGATAATGCGACTAAAAAAAAACACGCTTTGTATAACTGTCGTTCAAACGACAAATCTTTCAAACGGCACACCAGGGTTCGATTCCGGAGCAGGTTGGTTGGTTGGAATTTAACGGCGAAAGGGCAACAGGAGCTAATCCTTGTGATAAAGCGACAAACTTATTGAATTATTGAATTGTCCTCGGTCCTTAATAAGTATGCCAAATTTCGAGTTAATCCGAAGGTTTTCAAGGGCGTCAAAATCATGTTCAAAGATTCCGTTACATACTAACATACATATGTCTGAAGCTAATAAAAGCGTATTAAAAATGCACTCCATTTTCCTTTTAAGAGTGTCTGGAAATCTTAAAATAGTTAGGAAACAGCAAATCTTTCATCAGATCTAACTTTTATAGTCAGGCAATAAAATCATTGCTTAGCTGCCATAATGGATTAATAGTTGAAGTATTGAACATTTGCATAGAATTAATATTTTTAACATTCTACTTAAGTAAAACTTAGAAATTTGACAACTTTGCAAAATTAAATACATTAACAATTTATTAAATATTTCTATCGAAATTTTTTTAATATTTCTGATATACAATTTATATGTTTTAAAATAAGACGGTATTTTTATTCATTTGAAAATCGTAAATAATGGAAATTTATAAATTAGGACAAAACAATTTTAACAACATCCATAAAGACTTGGATTCCTTACCTAATATGTACCTTTATGGTTTCATGTAACAAGAAATAGTTCTCTTTATAGAAGGAGCACGTCATATATGGAGACTTATATCATTTTCCCGATATATGGCACCAGATATCCGAGCTATAGTTGGTGATGTTGTTCAGCGAAATATTATTTTTTTTTTTTTTTTTTTTTTTTTGCCATCCCAAATATTAATTGCTAGAAGTCAAAAGAAAAAAACCGTAAACAGTAGTATTTTTAAAGTGCCAAAACTTAACTTCAAATCAGAGGATTACACTGAACTTATTAATTGGCAAACAGTTGGTCCCCATGATCCCCCTAAAATGAATAATATCTCACCAGATGAAATTGAGAGTGCAGTGAATAGCTGGAAAGCAGTGGAATGGGCGACATAATCCTTGTCACACTCAAACAATTGAACGTGAAGTCCGATTTGTCTCTGAAGCATCAGAAAGTGTATGCGGAGAAATGAAGCGTCATGATTTCATATTAAATAGACTCTTATAAAGGTCCTTAGAAAAAAGTTTCAACACTAAGTCGGAATATAAAATTTCAAATGAACTTTTATTTCAATTAACTAGTAATGAATATTTCATTAATTATGATAGTAACAAGATAAAGTTGAACCCAAATAAATGATTAATCACCTTATAAAGATGTTGGAAATGTAAATATCTTTCACAGATGGATTATTATAATAAAATCTAGTAAGTTTACTTTGATATAAACTTAGATTTTATTATCATATTCTTCGAACTTGGAAATATATATTTTGGCTCGATTTCAGAAGGCTTGGGGTACATCAAAATATGAAGCAAATTTAAAATACTTTTTTTCTATATTTAAGTACATCTAAATTGTATTATTAAATTACTCTGCCGATTGTATAATTTTTTTTACGAAATGTTTCCATTAGGATACTTTTTCTAAAAAATCCCTTTTCAGCAAATTTTCAAGGGGCTTGGGGCACCGGAAGATATTAAAATGGATTTTGATCAAACTTTTAGGATAGTATAATAAACCCAAAATACAACTTTTGCACCCCCCGCCGATTGGAATTACGAAAAAAGTTTTTTCGCTCTACCCTAATATACATTGAACAATTAACCGTACAATAAACTAACGCTATTGTCCTGTTTATAACTTTATATTTCAAGTTAGGAAAAAATACCTATTTTTTCCGGTTCTTAGTAGTTTATACCATTCTTTCACATAAACATGTTCCTATTTACTCAAAAAAAGCTAAAACAAAAGTCCTAAACAACAATGTTCTGAATAAGACGCCGACCAAACGGTATAGTGGTTAGCATACTAGCTTCTAGACCGCGAGGTTGCGGGTTCGAGTCCCGTGTTGGCATGGGTGTGTACGTGTCTTTTAACTTTTACATCAAAGAAAATAGTTTTACTTTTCTCCATTCCCTCATCTACATCATATATATGATTAGTGTATCTTTAAATTCAGATCCATCTATTTTTAAAAAAATTTCAGAAGAGCAAAAAACATTCTATTGTCATGCTGATGAGTTTTTTTTTTTTTTTTTTTTTTTTTTTTTTTTGTTAATTAAGCCTCGAAAGAACTAATGTCCTGGATTGTTTCAAGATTAACTTTACAATTTCTGCAATTTTCAATTTTTTTCCAAATGTGAATTTAAATTTGGGAGGGAACTAGTTTTCTCGCCAAACGGTTGATCAATAACCTTTTGCAATACAGTAAGTAGCTGTTATAAGGTTATCTTTTTCACGAAACCTTCGTAAAACACGAATTGCAGTTACTAGATAGATAAATAACATTTTGAAAACAAGAAAAATGTTGTAAAAAAATTATGATCAGTATAAATAAAACGAATCAGAAAAATATGGATTATATTCAACGGAAAAATTCAAGTAGAAATAAATCTTTACACATTTAACAATTGCAAAATATTTTTTTAGAAAAAAATACAAATTATTTTTAAAAACAAATTATTTTTCATGCAAGTTAACTTAGATGGATCTGGTTTTTAAACAAACCATTTCTTTGAAAGTAAATTTCACATTGAAGGGGTTGGTTTTTAACCTAATCACTTGGCAATGTGATAAAGTGTATCGAGAACTCGTAAAAAGTATTAAATAAAGATATATATATATATATATATATATATATATATATATATATATATATATATATATATATATATATATATATATATATATATATATATATATATATATATATATATATATATATATATATATATATATATATATATATATATATATATAAAACATTTTGTTGGGGGGGGGGGGAATGTGGTTGGAGCTAGTTTTGAAACTATACGTTTCATATAATGAATGAAAATCAAACCATTTGCTCTGTTCTTGACCAAAAGCGAAAATATATTTTTGTTCTTAATGTTGTAAGAATTTTGCTGAAATTTTTTTTTTAGAAAACATAAAGTTAAAAGACACCGACTTAATCAATTGCTCAAACAGCATGTTTATAGAATGAGTTTTTAATTCCCTCATAATTTTAGAAGGTAAGAAAATTAATAAATTATAAATTGCTTACAAATAAGCCTGCTCAAATGCAATTACATAAATATTGATGAACTTTAAAGTACTCTAAAAAAACCATGCGCTAGTTGCAATTATTTTAGTTAACGTATTGGTACGATTGATATTAAATACTATTCGGTTCTCGACTACAAAGTGTTATTTCCGTACAATTGGAACTCAACTATAATAAGATGTTCTATTTAATAATTGAAATATTAATCTTGGAAATTGTAATCTTAATTTTTTTTTCTTGGACAACAAAGTGTGACGCAATTTTGCTACAATAATCAGACAAAACCATTAACAGCATCACCCTACGATATACAACCGCAGTTACAACGGATCATGTATAATTAAGATTGAGAATCGAGTTATATACAACCCCAATATATAAACTAGGTACCAACAAAAACATTTCTCTTAAGTATTCTTTCCGAGAAAATAGCTCAAAGCATAACTATGTTAAAACAGCTGATTTTAAACCTCACGACACAGAGCGAAAACTTGCAAGATCAACAAGATTTGTGAGAGAAATTTTTGAAAGAACAGCTGAATTCACGAAATCGTTAAACTTGCTAGCACTTTTCAAACGATATAAAAGCATATAAACTGTATTGGCAATAGAATTGCTTCATAGAAACGTTGAGTGCTTGCGTTGCGTTACAGAAATACTATTCTGAGTTTATGTTCAAACATGTTTACAACAGCGAGCAAATGGAACAGTGAATGTTTAAATCCTACTGATTGGTCAATGTATTTGAGTCGTATTCCCTAAACTGCGTTTCTTAATTGTGGTTGGTAATTGTCACTAAAAAGCAATTTTTATTTGCATTTCAGAGCACTAGATCCAGTTGCAAAACCATAACAATTTCATAAACACGTAGAATTTGACGAAATTTAATGACGGAAATCTTTCTTTGTAAAAATTGAAGATATATGATAACCACAACCTTGCCAATTTGATGTTTTTCATAGACAAAAATTTCGTCTAGTTAGTGAGTTTAACTATAAATTTGTCACCGAAAACTGTATATAATCTGATACATTTATTTTGAGCTAGTAACATGTGAACTTCCCATAGTAGCCGAACTTCCCATAGTAGCCGAACTTCCAAAGCACTGCACATTAGCGTAGTATGCAAAAAAAAAAAAAAAAAAATCCGAACGATGGCTATATTTTGTATTCTCATTGATGAAACAATAATATGATCCATAAAAACAAAGTTTTAATAAAAATCCTTTTATACCAATTTTTATATTTATTAACATATTGTTGTTAGTGGGTGCTTGGTGTTTACATCTAAATTTAAATATTAAAAACATCTCTATCAGCAAAATAAGCGTTAAACCACGTTTTAAAATTTATTTACTATAAATGAATATGAATTTATGCACTCACATCCAAATATCTTTTATTTAGACTGATTAAAACAATTTTGGCAAGAGGACAGAGTTTCAACGATGATCGGTCCAAATTCTTTCACTATTATACAACGCAACTTCGAATTGACTGGACCACACTCCATAATAAATTTATGCATTATCGTCCAATTACCTTTCATTTATTCAGATTATTCAAATTTTCAAAGTTAGAGTTCAATTTAAGTAAACAACCTCCCCAAGAAAAAAGATTTGCACAAGGCATATAAACAATCGTAAACAAATTACCTTGATGCAATATTCTTCGACTTTTAGAACCGAAGATTTATTTACTGTTCGGATTTTATTTGTGTACTGTACATCAGATAAGTATCGTGTAGAAGACTAAAAGGGGGAAAAATTAACTTCAGTGATGAAAAAAAGTGTGGGGGGGGGAGGGAGAAAAATGTGTAATTACATATAATAATACAATATGTATGGGAAAATAGAAATACCTGGAGAATTCAGAATTATGTAGCTAATAGGGCTTTTCTAAGACAAGAGAGAATATCACATTCTAAGACACTAAAACAGAGCTCCAATCACATGATAAATAAAAAATTTGTCATACCCATCATTTGTTCAATAATCTCTATATATACTTCATTACAACCGCTATATTTAATTTCAAATCATTACCACAAGGAATAATGTGGGTGCCAGAGTGTTGCACCCAAGTGTATTTCGAATATTAATATTGAATACTAAGTTAAAGACATAGTCTGTCTATATTACTAATATATTACAAATAAAATTTTAAAAAAATAGTCTTTCTACTTAAAAAGATGTCCAAAAAGTTCCGCCCATGACGTCATAATACTAACAAATTTTCAGTAAATACGACTAAAGGCTGTAAGATCGCATTGCATGGTTGAAGTACTTTCTAATTATTAGTCTTTATGAATCCTTAAATTAGTTTTTGTGTGTTTGTTAATTAAAACCCCCAAAAGGTTTTAAAGATATTAAAATTAAGAGTTCACCCTTCATTCTCAGATTGTACGAAATATGTCCTCTTTTGGATACTGGGATCCTTCCTCATAGCTCTAGTTGTTGGTCTGAGCGTCCAGTTTTTGTTCCCAGCGGTCGAGCGACGATACAAGACAGATGATATTGAAACAGTGCATGTTCACTTTGACGAAACTCCAATCAGCACAAAACCTCCAGTCGACATACAAAATGAAGAATCAAAAGATGAAGTAAGTGCAATAAGGAATTCAATTACAAGATTTATTCTATTAAGATTCGTCTCATGTTCTTTGATCAGTTTGTGAAAACCGCTTTCTAATCAAATGTCTCTTAGTTTTTAAAAACTTTTTTGGTGGTTGGTTTGTTGTTGCTGAGCGTATCAAAACTTTTTTACTTGACTCCACAAACCATAAAAATCTCTTTAATCAAGGTAATATTATTATTATTATTATTATTTTAATTTGAGAAGACAAAAAAAGAGATAAAAACATATTGTTAGCCAATGGAGCTGTATAGCGCTATCCAGGAACGCGACAGTGTTACGGCACAAAGTCCGATGTCAAAGCGGCAGACATGCAAGTGTATAGTATGTTGAAGAGGTTAGGCCCGTTTTCTACCCCTCACAGCTCAGCTTCTATTATAGCAGGAATCCCGATTTGATTTTTTTTTTAGTATTATTTTTGCCATCGTGCTGTTCCGAGTGATAAGATTAAAAATAACAACATAATTGTTGACAATGAACAAGGGAACATGATAAAATATCCTTTGAAAATTGCCGAAGTCATCGTAATTTTGTTCTTCTGACTCTTCTTTTTCTGGTTGTGACCAAAACTTTAGCCATGACTACAGCAAAAATTATTGGATGATTTTTTACAATTTCTTTTTTATTCTTTTCAGCATGATTAGAATAAGTGCACTTTGTACGATTTGATGGATGCGAAGGTCTATACCCCCCCCCCTCCCCCCCACACCGGAAATAATCCCGATACTTGGTAATTTCAGCCAACCCTACAGCTTAAACGCTTAAATATAATCAGACCATTCTTTTTTTACTCCTGTGAGTTGTTTTTTGGGAGATACATCTATTCATATAGTAACCTATCATTTTTCAAAATTAATTTATGTCCAACATTCCAGTAAAAAATAAAGAATGGTTTATTAGGCTTAGCTATACAATATTAAATAGCTCTTTTAAAACTCAATTGACCAACAAATTAATGTCTATAAAATTGGAAAAATAGAACAGTTGATTTGTTCACATTTGTTTTGGTTTTCTTCTAATTTTACGAGAAGGATTAACCCAACTTGCCGTGAAACTTTATTCTAGAGGAAATTTAATATGTACTTCTAAAATTTTTATAACAACGTTTACTACAATTGTCAATTCAGTTCAAAATTATGTCTGAAATGTCGAACAGAACACCGGTTAAAATCTACAATACCTTATTCAAATCTATTTATGTTTCATAATATTTCACTGCGAGTAATAGGAAATATTGAGCTATTATATTTAATTCTTACCATAGTTGGACAAGAAACATGCGGAGGTTATGGACGTTATAATACGTTTACTGCAACAATGGACAATTCCCGCATTTTTTTATTCGATTCTAAATGTCTCTAAATGACCATTAACACAAAAATTTCTATTTTCCACGCTTTTTTTTTTCAAAAAATTTGCATTTTAAGTTTGCCTGTCAGATTTAAAACGGACCTTTTTTTTTTTTGCGACTCTATTGTGACGTCATCGTTTCCTAAATATCTCCATAGGTCACGTGGCGGTTGCGGCTGTTAAAACGTTGTTATCATGGAAATTTCAAATACTTGTCTTCTCGTCATTTTGCTTTCATATTATTTGATTGATTTTTTCTTAAAATGTCTAACATTTTCTACAAATATTGTATCGTGCCAAAATGTGCAAAAGCACAACCATAACAACTTCTGACAAAATTTTCATTTACGTACTACAGAATAAAAATACTCGAAAAAAGTGGTGCCAATCGATGAAGAGGGACATTGAAAAGTATATGCCACTGTCGACAAAGACTGTACGTTATGTTTGTGAAGATCATTTTTAAATAAGTTACATTTATGATAACTTTTATATTAATAAAATTAAAGAATGTTTGCCTTTTAAATTTAAACAAGCTATTTGTTAGGAAAGCTATTCTAAATTTTTGTAAACATCAAGTGCAAAGTAATGGGTCAAAATTGAAAGTCCGGTACTGATTCTGTGCCAAGAATTGTTTACATAAAACCACGCCAAATTATGTTCACTTGTCATTAAAAAAAATGGCGGGGCAGCCATTTTTTTGCAAAAATTACCTTGGCGCAGAATCCGTATCGGACTTGGATGTTGACAACGGCCTCCTATAACGAAAAAATACCGATATTTTCCCTCCAAACTTTTTATTCTAAGCACAACAAAACCATTCAAGTTAATAAAAGCAGGGAATCTTGCCTATTGGATTTACGACACAGGTTTCCGCTGTTACAAAATCCATATTCTTGCTGAAATAGACAGCCATCAATGTCGAGTCAATTTTTGGCAAATTGTCCAGTCTGCCTCTTACAAAACCAGGTTCCATTTTTGCAATTAAGTAAAAAACAAATACCTTCAAAATAGGCGATCAAAATTATTTGAGAAACGGTAACTACTAAGTAAAAACTAAAGAGTTTATAGCTGACATTTTCTAGTAGAAATCAAACTAGTAGTCTAGTAGATAACAAACGGAGCGAAGGGATTACGTCACCGAACCTTTCGAGACACTTGACGTCACACTCAAAATCGGCCCGTTTTGAGCGGATCGCAATTTGAGGGGGTTTTGCGCATTTTCTTTTCTTAATATTTAAATATTTCTTATATTAACTTTTATTGGAATATTTAGAATCAGAAAGAAATTCTTTATAAATATAAATCAACTTCATTCATTTTTAAAAAATGCGGGAATTGTCCATTGTTACTTTTTGTGGTTATTCAGTCAAATATTATTTCTTGAAATGTGAATTTTATTAATGAATATTATAACTAAACGAGACATTGTACTCCTCATCCAGGCGAATCTTCCGTGGTATTTGGATTTCCTAATCAATCCCACCCGTCTGTGTGACTCGTGGGATGATCCTCAATCAGAGGCGTACCAGAAGAATCCAGAAGTGAAGCTGCTGGTTCTCGTGCCTTCAGCCACCAACCATTTCACGCACAGAATGACCATCAGGAAGACTTGGGGAGCCGTGGCTGTGAAGTGAGTTCGCATCCTTATAATCAACCGTTCTTTAATTAACCGATTTCAATAGTTATATGATAATGTTTTAGGTTTTATACTACAATTCATACCTTTTATCAAAATTGTGACACTTATATTTCTGGTCACAAAATGGTTCATCAAAATTGGAAACTTGACGATAGTGTTTATTTTGAATAGTTCCAAAATTGACAAAGGTCAAGCCAGTCTTTGCTTGTTTTTTTGTGAAATTCTAATTCGTGAAATATATCTGTGCTGATGATCTGTGCTGATTATCTTGTGCACATGCACAAGAAAATTCTGACCATTACAAAGGCAACGAAATTCTGTTAATAATCGAAGTGCGTATAGTTGTGGCTTTTTAGTGACAGTGTCACAATCTACTTTTAAAGTGCCAACTAAAATAAATATAGAATTCATTAAGATATTATAACTATTTTTCGAAATATAACGTAATTTGTAAATATTTTAATAAACAGTGAACTTAAAAAGACAATTTTGATTTATATTTTTAACACGAGCCTACATCTACTATGGAGTAAAGAACCACATACAGGGCCTGATTTACCATTAGGCCCACTAGGCCCGGGCCTAGGGGCCCCCAAATATGGGGGCCTCCAAATTTTGAAAGTTTTCTGAAAATTTTAAATATAATGGTCTTTTTATGCGAAGTACTGAACAAAAATAATAAAAAATTTTTAGTTACACATCCGCGAATTCCATATTTTTTATAGTCGCAGAGAGTTAAGTTAGATAAAGGAAATTAAGATCATACTAATTATAACAACAACAAAAATCGTGTGAAAGTAAACTATGATTTTTAATTGAAAAAATCTAGTCTTAACGAATGTAGCTTGATCTGGTGATATTGTGGCGTAAGGAAATAAATATTTGCTATTGGGGGCCCCTCTCTGAATGTTGGGCCTACAGTAAAAAATTTTCTAAATCGGGCCCTGACCACATTGGAGGAAAACTTAATTAACATATGCCTTTCTGCACGACTGACGGTTCGTGATCGTCACTAAGGAAGCTGGCCGTAATTAACTCAGCCAAGCATCCACCCAGCATCTATAAAGTGAAAACTAAACTCTTAGCAGATAATCTCTAGCAATAATTTGGAGATTAGATTCGTCTTAGACAGCTATCACAATTTGTATTCGTTAAGTCTAATGTCACAGGATCGGACATACATATGTATGGGCACCAACAATCTCCTGCCTGATATGTCACGCTAGATTGGACAGGCTGTAAGAATGTCCATTCCAATAATGTACCAGAAAACGTCCAATACAGTCCCCAATTTTCAGTCTTATCTTCAAACTAAGGGGGAGATGATGTTACATGCAACCACTTCGTGCTCAACAAGTTCAAAGTTACGAGGCGTAATTTCAAATTCAGTTACAATATTTTTAGCCATACAGCTCTTATTGGACAACAATTTAAAATAGCCAATTCATCTAAAACCATAATGTCTTATAATTCAAAACCTTTTCATCTCCCAGACCCCACGGCCCCATGCGACTGGGCTTCATCCTCGGCACCACCCCAAACGCAACGGAAGAAGACCTCATCCTCCACGAGAGCGAGATCTACGGCGACATCATTCAGGCGGACTTCGCCGACACTTACCGCAATCTCACCACCAAGAGCGTACTCATGTTGAAATGGGTGAGCAAGTACTGTGCCCATGCTCAATACTTCCTCAAGACAGACGACGACACTTTCGTCAACCTGCCCATATTGAACAAGGTGCTGCAGAAGCCAGAATACGATCCGGCTGAAAAGTTTGTTGGGGGATTTGTTCAACGGGGAGCTGTACCGACCAGGAGTCCGACTGAGGTAAGAAAATAATACAGACCTGTTGAGTGTTGAAGTATGTTGTATTTGAGAAGTTAGGAGAGCACACGCATTGAAAACTTGATTCTGGAAATGTGTCTTCGCTTCGTAAAATAAAAAACCCGAAATCCAATTCTTCTAAATGTATAGTTTGATAATTTATCTTCAGAAAATTCATATTTTTGTATTACTTGATTAATTTTTATTGTATTGGATTCGGGGTTTTTTAAATGACACAAAAAACAGTTTTCGAAACTACAAAATATGATATAAACTCAATTTAAGGCATTTTCAGTAACATTGTTTAAGTCTTATCTTCAAATAGTAAAAAGTTATTCTTATAAACTTAGAATTAATATTTCAATATAATAACTTAAGTCAACTTACATAATTTGTGTTCTGGTATTTCAATCAAGTTACTCTTCCTCGATTACTTTCAGCAAAGGCAACTTGGTAAGTTGACTATTTTTGGGCGGGTGACACACACAAATTCTTATAACTGCATTTTTATATAAACTAAATAATAAAGAATGGAATACTTTAGCAACCCGGTGTGTTACTTTTAACTGAGAATCCACCATGTTAAATTCTAAAAAGCATTTCTTAATTTACCAAAAGACAAAATATATGACAAAAATTAACTGCCATATTTGATAACGTATTGAAAAAGGCACTTTTTAGTCTTGGCGAAGGTCTGTCGTATTGGGAATGTTCTAGTGCAAGAGCAACACTTCACCCGAACGTAGTTAGATTAGTATGTGTGGGAATGCCTTTGGGATGTTTTTCAAGAAAAAAAATTGCACCTCAAAATTTTGTTCTTGAAATGTTAGGAAAATCTGAAAACTACCACCATGCAGACGCAAGACCATCCGTAACGATCACCGACGTGACTATTCAATTTTAAAATTTTAACATAGAGACTGCAAAACGAGGTTGATCACGATCCTTTTGGCTACTGCGCCTTCTACCTTCAGGTAGAGAATGGATTGCATGGCAGGGAAATAAATTGTTTTTATTTTTAATGCAATCATTGTGTGGACTCTCTTTAAAATTACATTCCTGCGCCTCCATGCGCAACCATTCAATATTTTTAATGACGCCAATTTGAGAAGGGGATTAAATTTTTAAAAATGAAGGTCATGAGAGTAAATTTACCCAATTTTTTTTTTTTTTTTTTTTTAATAGTGACTTTTATTGCATTATCACTTGCAGTTGGTCTTCACACTTTTGGCGTTTGTGCTTCCATTTACGACATTTATTCTTCACTACTGATTTGATGTTAATCTAAACGTTTTCTATGCATTCATATGGATTTCATATACTTATCCCAAACATACGAAATTTGAATGTGTCTCTAATGGACCGAGAGGAAACTGCAAACTGCCCATCAAACATCATTCTGAAATTTTTAAAGAATGTAAAGATAAATTAGTAAATTACGAATGTATTGGTCTGCAGGGACAAAAATGGCTGAAAATGGCAAAAAATTAACTTAAAATGAGTTATTGAACTAAATTAGATAGCCAAGTATGTCATAACTTGCAAAAAAATAAATACTATTTTTCTTCTGGTAACTTATCACTCTTTAATTTTCAATTAAGAATGGGGCATATGATCTGACTTCTCTTTCGCTAACTATTCTCATCTTTTAAAAGTGAGCCAAATTGACCACGAATATAACATATTTATCGTCAACTTGGCTCACTTTTAAAAAAATGCGAATTTTTTTTCGCTAGTAATGGAAAATGATCTGCACCTTTCCTCATTGAAAATTAAAGAGTTGTAGGTTTACAAATAAAAAAGAATGCTCATTATTTGGCAAGTTATGAGATATTTTTGCAATAGGATTTAGTTCAACTCGTTCAAGGTCGTTTTTTGGCCAGTTTCGACCATTTTTTCCCCAGCAGATCAGTTTTCTCTACATTCTATAAAAAAAAAAATCCAATTGATGTTCGGTAGGGCTTCTAAACTTGAAGTCACCTCTCGGACTATAAAAACCCATCCCAAAATAGATTCTCACTCTATAACTACGTAAAAACTTTTCCAGAAGTACTACGTGTCTGAAGATGACTTCTCCGAAGAGGAGTATCCCCCTTACGCGTCCGGCTCCGCGTACATTACCACCGGTCCAACTGCTGCGAAGCTTTTTGACGCCTCTCGACGCGTCTCACCAGTCTTGCCAATGGAAGACGTCTTCGTCACGGGCCTCTGTGCCGACGAGATTGGGGCCACACTTTTGCATGAGCCCACCTTCCGCTACACCACACCTGAAGAGGGTTCTTCGTGGCAATCATTCAGGTATAATATTAAATAAATAGTAAAGAATTGAACTTCCATGACGTTCCCAGTAGCACAGTAAATAAGCTGGCCAATATCGCTCGACTTTGGCCAATCCCGATGTGGACCATTGTGCATCGGCCGTTTTTACAGATATTGGCCAATCTTGTCAATTTTGGATAAAATATACTGGAAGTTTTAAAATGTTAATGCACAGTTTTAAAACTGAAATATTTTATTTATTACAAAGGACGGAGAGGTAAAAAAAAAACACGTTTTGTAATATTTTTGACATATTTCTTTCAAAAACCGTGTATTTTACAATGATGGTCGAGTTTTGGCCAAAACTGATCAATCTTCCAAAAAATCTGTTTACGACATTGGCCAATACTGCTGTGCTACCGGGGGTACTTCAAAAATCTAATATAAAGTCATGAAATTAGCGATGGGTATAAAGGGTTTTGAAGTAAAATGCCTGCTATAAAGGAAACCACAGAAGAAAATGCAACATTTAGTATTCAATTTTACTCGGAGTTGGCACTGACTGCAGTATAATAGGTGCTGATATGAAGCGTTACGAGTGCAATGGCGGAACTCTACTAATGGTGCCCATTGCAAGCTTAATGTTATATTTTATGACATATTTTGAAGATTAAGAAAGGGCAAACTCAACATGAATACTGTAGCGATATGCTCTAACGGGAAGTCGAACCGGGGACTCCTAGATCAGTAGACAGATGAGTTGGCCACTAGACAAAAGAGATCTCTAGTGTCTAGGTGTTGTAATAGTTATCTGTACATGAGACCAACACATATCCTCTTCCCAGTGAGTCGCGAAGGGGCGAACGATTAAGTTGCTTGAGGCAGTGAGTCGGAGGAGATCGCTTGCTGTATGGCAGTGAGTTGCCAAAGATGATGAGATGGAAGTCGTGCAGTTTTTTCCGAAGGTGCCGATAGAGGGCAGCATGATTCAGTGATCCGGTACTCACCAATGTAGCGATGTGCGCTAACCGGGAGTTGAACCGAGGACTTCTAGATCAATAGATAGGCGCGTTAACCACTAAACAAAAGATATCTCTAGTGTCTAGGTTATCTGTACACGAGCCCACCACAAATACCATACATGATAAATCTTGGATAAATAATGATAAATCATGATCCTGCTGTACTGGAATAGATAAAAAAAATTATGGGATGTTGAGTTCTCCTTTTTTATTCGAGACACCTTTTATGTGCTGGCAGCATGTATCAAGTTTTGATACTGAGCCAGTATATCCAAGCTTAAATGTTTACGGTTCAGTTCGTCATAGGAATTATAAATGGTTTGAAGGTTATAAGTTTGAATGAGTTATTGCTGCAATCAAGCTATTTTTATCTGGTACCCGGCAAATGGAATTGTGCAGAATTAACCTATTGTATTTAAAAAAACAAAAACAAAAAAAACCTTTTGTCGTGTTAAGCATTTTATAGGCAACCGTCTCTCGTGCGCCAGTTATTTCACTTCACTTTCTACTAAATTTCGAAATTATTTATAATTGTTTTTTCTAGATTACCTTTGTATTTTAGAAAGTTTCATTCTAACTAGTTGATATAGTTATATTGAATTTTCATGTTAAAATACTATTACGTTTTCATGTTAAATGAACACAGGAGCTATAACACGATAAAAAATTGACTTGTCTGTCCTGCATTTTGCTCAAAAGTTTCACGGAGTATCTTTTATTGGAAAACATTGCCCCGTTTTTGCCTTGAATGGAAGAAAAGTACAATAGGAAAAACTCTTGTTGCCACTTAACATCTTACCGTACCGTTTTACAAACAGTCGAGCCTTAACAAATAAATTCTTACTTGTTTATCTAAATAAGTCATAAGAATATTTATTTTGAATTGCATCAATTTGTTGTACAAATTATGCTGTTAAGATTAGAGTTGCTGGAGCCTTCCAGGTTATCTCCCATTCGAGAAGCAAAAGTATGGCAGCCCAATACAGTTTCTCACAAATTCCATTCCGCGTAAACCCTCGTTTTTGGACTACTCTCTAACTCTGACTGTAATCATTGACCCTTTTTGTAGACACAAGGTCCTTGACTCTCAACCTCACCCCATTGATAAATCTAGTTTCAAGCTCATATCATAATGTACAAACAATTTAAATCCTTCTTCATATCTGCATAATTTCAATTATTGTAAGTGTTTATGAAATATGTTCTCTTAGTTCTCTAGCAACAGCCCACAGCGTGACCCCTTCTGAAATGGACCTTGTGTGGGAACAGATGACCAAATCTCTCCTGGACGCTTTCAACTTTTCTGATAGTTCATCAAGTTCTGAGTCATGGGATTCCTTTGGAAGCATATCAATGTCTGACTTGTTCGGATGGCCCGAAGACGAAGAGTTGTTCAGTGATGCATCTTCAGACTCTGAAAGCAGCATGAGTGATACGGACAACATGAAACCATCAGGATTCAAGTCAATTTTCGACATCTTCAATATGCTTAAGAATCAAGTCGAAAGTCAAACGAATAGACTTTTGAAAGAACTTGATCCTAGTCCCTTGAAAGCTAATGGTAAACAAGCTGAACCCAGATCATTTATCTTTAGAGGTAACCCAGATATTGAAGAACCGTTGGCTCTGCCATCGAAGCAAACTAATAAAGGTAACTTTCTTCTAAATGAAGATGTGCAAAAGATAATTAATGACACTTTAAATTTATTTAAAAGAGATAGTTCCAGTGCCTCGTACCTGTTTTACTTCAAGTAAATAATGTTCTTGATTTAAATTTTACAACACGACTCTTTTATCTTGTGGTATCTACGGGAGAACGTTTGAATACATCGTTTCAACAAACATTTTGAGATTATGAATTCAACGTTATATATTCTTTTTTTTTTTCATTTATCTCGTTTTTCTTACAAAATGCATGTACTTTTTTGTACATATAATATGTATTTATTTTACTTCTAATAAAGGCGAGTTTGGAATTTAGAGTTTATTATTTGACATGAAGTGACTAAATATCTCTTCATTATGCATTTAAAAAGCCTACTTGTTTTTCTGCAATGCGTGATACAAATTTATTGTATATGTTTGCTTTATGAGATATTTGAGCAAATCAAATTTAAATTGCTTAATAACAAATATTTCTGTGAACTACGTCATACAACTGAAATTATAAAAATGAATATTGAAAAGTAATTTTAAATCGCATTGGCAATCTTCAACAAGCTTTTGACAACTGCTACTAAATCTTTTACTTCAATTTTATTACAAACAAATGCATCCAAATTCTGTCTGTATTTTGAGCTCTAAATGTCTCAAAATAAAGTTGTTGGTATAAATCTTACAATACAATGTTTTTTTTGGGTTTTTTTATTATATTTGAGGAGTTGTAGGCAGGGTTGCTTTTTGTAACGACTCTAAAAACTTCAATGCGGAACACTTTTGGTAATCAATGAAATTACCACCACTTCATTTACCCTTCATGTCTACCTTCAAATGTTCTACAGCTATCTAGAAAATCTATGGGTAATTTCAATCTGTATTCTCTAAATTTTTGTACCAGATTGTAACTTGCATGCTGGTTGAAAAATCCTCATGCATGAGTCGCTCTAATAGCAATGAACATTTAATTTTCTTGTAAGCCCAGCAGTTGATTATAACGTTGCCATACATAAGTTCCATTCAAACAGAATCAATCTTCAAACAATGCTATAATAATATTCCTTGTTTAGATTTGTCCTTCATAAATATAAAGCTTCCAGAATATAAAGCTTAGTAAATTTTCTATGGGATGGTGAATGATTTAAACGATTAAATTTTTTAACTACAAATAAGAAAGTTTTTAATTATTTATAAATAATAAAACAATCTTGAAATTTTTTAAAAAAGCACATACTTTTTGCCTCCATCAGATTGTTTTGGTTATCAAAAAATTAACGGATATGTAATATTTTGGATTAGTTATGCTATACGGCATCAACTGTGAACAACTAGAAGCAACAAACTGTGTTCTTGATATTCAAGCAAACAAAATATGGAACAAAATATTCTTGAATGTTTAACATATTGAAGGCAAAATAAATATTGTTTTTTATTATTATTAAATTTTTTAAGTAGTTATAAGCTAGCTTATAAAAACATTTTAAGTGTAATTAATAAAAAAATCATATCAACATATGAAAATATATTTCTCGATACATTTTTCAGATAAGAAATTGTTAAGTCCTTAATCTCAATGTTAAAATTTGACGAACAAAATTTGTCCATCTTTTTTCCAACTTTTGCTAAAATAAATGTCCCCAGAGTAATTTAAATTTCCACTAGATCATTCTAATCAGGCTGAGAATAACCATTAAGTTATCTTCAGTATGTTTCCAGATAAAAAATGCAATTTTTAATATTGCCAGATAATGATATTACTTATTACTGTAATATTTGCTTGGTTTTTGCAAATGCCAATGAGACGAAAATGACACTTCTTCCGAAGTCACTAGTCACATACGTGATATCATGTACATACATATAGGGGTAAGACCTTGACAGTAAAATTTGCCATGGATTCTAATGGTGAATTTTACTGTCAAAGTCCTACTCACCGTTTTACTCTCCTCTTGTATAAGCCCCTTATGATTGAGTTTGTCACAAACATGAGAGGCTAGAACTCCCAAACTAAAGATATTAAAAAAAATCTGAAAAATTTATTTCATACATACAAACTAGTAATAGTAAGAAAATATTTCATTTACTAATGAGCCCCCTAGAGCAATAAAGGCAAGTTTCTATCATGTATGTGACATCAAGATTTCATATAATCATTGGAAGTTGAGTAACCAGAGGGAAATACATATAATGATGATTTTTAAAGTGTTATGCACTAGTATTTATACGTAACATCCGGGTTGTAATATCAGAACAATCACAAATAATTATTAAGAGTGAAATTAATTATCCAAAGAGAAATGTTCAGCAGTTCAATATTTACGAATTTTTAATCTTGCTGCACTTCAACTACTCAATTTAGGTCCTAGATATTTTTGGACTTGAAAATATAAAATACCATTGGAAAGAGAAACTTCTTGGCATTAAATAATGATGGTCACACTTTAAAATAATAATAATAATAATAAAATCTTAGGCTGGGCAGAATATTGTAGGGCTGTCATTTGGCGGGGGATTTTGAAACTGATAATTTTTTTAATTAAAACTTTGAACAATTAATAATAAAAGAATGCAAATTGAAATTTTAACATTCTGTCAGTCAGGAAAAAAAATTAGAGGTCAAATACCACTAATGTCCTGAATACTAGACACAGACACTTAGTTTTATAAATATAGAAGACACAGACCCTCTTCATAGAATTTTATTGATATGGATTACAACAATTCGCAAATAAAGAAACGAATTTATTGATATACATTACTTCACTCTCCAACGCGAGAGGGAGCATTGCAAAGTTTTGCGTCTGCTGTTTTGGATGCTTCAAGAAATCTCTGTCCCAAAACTTCCTTGTAAGTCTCTTCCGGTTGCGTGATCCTCAGTCCAGTTGCTGAATCTTTGAAGAGGAGATCTGAGGGCTTACTTGGTCGGAACAGACGGTAGAGGTCGGAATTGGTAGAGAAGACCTCAGATGAATCGGCCAACAGGCGAGCCAATTGCAGACGTCGCGTTTCAGATATATCACGTCCAGAGACGACCTTTAAAGACGCATGTTTAAAATGTTAAAAGTAGCAAAGATTCACCAAGATAAAAAAAAGGGGGGGGGGGTGCGTTTTTTAGGGATGTTTCATTTTGTTTTTAAGATATGTCAGCTCTGCGAAAGTAGTAGGAAAATTGGTTGGTTGTGGTTAATTGACGCCATCGACCGATAATAGTTAGCGTATTGATGAATAGATTTGTTTTCAGAAATAATCAAGCTACCATCTCTTTGAAAAATAACGAGTATGATAGTCAGCGAAAGTTGCATAATCATAACTTCATAAGTTATGAAAAATAAAGCATGTGAGGCAGTTCAACCCTTTAGAATAATGCTCTTTCAAATTATAACATAAAAATGTGTTTTTAATATCATCTAACCAATATCATATCTGTCAAATATATTTCTAAACTATTGAAAGTTTTTTGCATTTCGAATACAATATTTGATAAAATTACAAAGATATGCAATCACATTTTTAGGCTTTTATATTACTTAACCTTCTAAACGTACTCGTCGATTTTCTTTAACAGAAAACGTTCATTCACTGTTGGTTCAAGAGCAACAACACTCCCACACACTTCGAACAGTCTTTTAACTACATTTAAAAACAAGAAACAAAGACTTACTTGATGTGATGGAACTTTCCCTAAATTGCAAAGTTGGTAGTTGGCAATGTCTTCTGAGCTCCCTTTATCACATAGAAGCTTGAAATCTGAAGAGAGCAAATCCTTTGTCCATTCCAGCTGGCTGTGACCATCCGTGTAGTCGGAAACTGTGGTATGTTTTACGAAAGCAACATCGCCTTTGCCATCTGATAGGCATCTCAACGCCCCCGCGTATCCATCGTAACGCTCATTAGAGTTTCGGGCACAGCTGTTAAAAATAAAGGCATTATAATGAGTCAATGTGTAAAACGCTGACCGATAGGTGATAAAGTGTCACAATTTAAAACTCAGTACTATACAGTACTGAGTATTACAGTCACAGAATGCGCAGTACTGAGTATTACATTACAGAAACATATTACAGTCACAGTTTAAAACTCAGTACACAGTTTAATACTCAGTAAAACACAGTACTATAAAATTGTATACAACAAAGCTGTAGGACTTAATTTGAAAGGCAGTTAACTTTTTGTATTTAATTTATCTAAATTTACAACCATCTTGAATGCATACCGATGCTTTCCTGTATTATCTCCAATGCACTGACGACACAGGTCCTCGCTCCTCACTCTTCCAGGGTTGTAGCTAGTGTCATTAGCGCCGGGTACGCAACTGCCACCACTGAAAAATTCTGCCATCGCACCTGTGCGGTTGCAACTACCACCAGGAGGAAGTAATTGTTCAGAAGTTAGGTATCCTACTGGCATCACCCATCCGGCTGTTCGACCTATACCCGTGTGGCAGGAACGGAGACCTGAAGCACAAATATCAAAAGTTAAGACCGCATCTCTACTGTTCGAAGCAATATTACAACCACTCAGAAATTAACTCGCTTGTTGTTACATTAGAAGACACTATATCAAAAATACTATTTTAGAGCACACACACACACAGTATATTAATATGCTCTACGCAAATCCTCTATGTCCTCTAAACAATTTTTAATAAGAAATATTCAAAGAATTTCGCGCTATCATTATGAACGCTACTGCTAGGCACAACATAAAGAATGCTTACATTTTGTATATTTCCTTATTTTGCTAATAAATTTTCATCAAAGCATCTGTCTTAAGAAATATGAAATTCATTGTAAAGAAGCATCTTTACTTTTCACAGGGTTGAATGAAAGAAACTGACGTAAAATTTGAACAAAATAGTCCGTAAATAAAACGGAATATCTATAGATAACAATTTTACTGCTCGTGAACAATTATAGCACGCTTCACTACTCTTGTGAAATATATGTATATAAAACGGATTTTTTTTTTATCTTTCATAAGCTTACACTAATATATATACGCCTCTGATCAAAATTCTATACATCGAGCTTTCGTGGAAACGCCTTGTAATATGTTTCCTTACGTTGAGATAAAACTTTTTTTACACTTACGGACATACCTAATATCTCTATATTAGTCTTTTCATTTTATTCTTCTTATTAACTATATTGTTTTAATATAAATGACTCACCTCTAAGTTGATGCATCCAAGACATATTTGAAGCTGATTTTATTACAGCAACAGCATAGTACGATGCATCCGAATCCTTATAAATTTCTGATGCGATTGGATTCAGGTCAAAGTATCTAAAATACATTGATTTAATCAGCTGTGTCATTTAGAAGGGCAGGATATAACTACCTCAATCGTTAGACTTTTAAGGGTAATTAAAAAAAGATACTATTAAATTCCACAATAAATCATACAGTGATTTTTTTTTTTTTTTTTTTTTTTTTAAAGAACAGATATAGTTTCATCCTAAAAAAAAAATTATCGACCAACGTTTGTTTCATTGTACGTCACAAATGATTAGTTTAAGTTTTATTATTGATTAAATGAGGTTATGCTTCAGAAGACCAATGTTACAAAACATTTGACACCCTTCTCTTCTAATGTATAATACTGTCTGATTGCACATCTTGTTTTATTGAATACGGAAAATTAGAAAACTCTAAAGTGTATTTTTAAGCTAAAATGGATGATCATTAGTCTGTGAATAAATATACAAAATTACCTCCCAGCTTTGTATACATCTCCTCCATCCAAAACCAGAAGGTGTGCGTTGCCACTTTGAACTTCAGTCATGCAGCTTGCTTTAGAATTTGTCTGGTAACATCGAATCTCAGGCCACAGTCCACGCGCCTGGGCAACCATAGAATAGTCATTGCATTTACGCAATTCTTGATCAGACGTTACGCAAATGATTGCAGGGTTTGCTTTGGAACTAGTGCAACCCAGTTGTGTTTTTTGGATGGTAGAGATGAAGCTACCTACAAGAACGTGTAACATGGGTTTAGTATTTTTTTAAGAATCCGAAACAACTTGTATTATTAGGTTTTAGAAATATGTTGGGAAAAACAAGGTACATTGCAATTAGTTGCTAGTTCTTGTTCTTGAAATTTGTTTGTTCTTCTCAAAATTCATTCGTTGGATTCACCTGACACTTAAAGAAAACTAGGCGTAGATAGGTCTGTCATGATCAATTGTTTATTAAATATTAATTAGATCTAACATATGTACATCAAAATATATTTGTTGTCTTTACAACAAAAATAGCATCTGTTTACTACTTGAAAAAATAATGCTCTATGCTAACAACGAGCTGACCTATGTTTCAAAATCCTACAGTGCGAAAGCAAAATGCATCACAATAAAAATCTAAATCGACAAAATATTGAGATATTATATATATATATATATATATATATATATATATATATATATATATATATATATATATATATATATATATATATATATATATATATATATATATATATATATATATATATATATATATATATATAAGATTACAGCTGTTCGGATAAACTAATTGTCTTACCTAGGTAGCCATTGAAATCTTTCCTTTCGTCTAAAGTTCGTCTCATCCCTGATACTTTGTGATGAGAGAGAAAAGTTTTGTGATACCAGTCGGGAATGCGTGTTTTACCAGTAGAAAATAGTGTCTGAGTTTGTAAAAGCGCAGTCAACGCTGCCTCCTCTTCACCACTTTCACCTGAAAAGATGCCGTGATGCATTTTAAAATCAAAGTCAAGATAATAGCGATATAACAAATGAAAACAGTTGTAAAGTAAAAACGCACTAATATGAGGACTGGGGCACGCACACACTTTTAAATAAAGATTATATTTTGTCAAATCCCTGCCTATGTGGAAAACTCATAATTTTCAAAGAGTATTGCAATTTAATGTTTTATAACTATAAAAGATGATGTGTAACCTCGAAAAGAAATAAGAGTTTTTTTTTTTTTATATGTATATTTTTTCAAATTTAAGAAAAGAAAATATTACTTATTTCTCTCAATATTAGAGATCGAAAAAATCGATCAAAATAAATATCGATACTAAATCATTGCACAGAAAAAAAATATCGATAAAATATCAATATATCGATACATGATTTTTTAATTTTTTTTTTTTATTTGATTTTCAATTTTGTCAGAAATGAAGTTTTTCAAAGCAAATTTTTACTTTTCATGAATTCATGCCAAAATTGTTTTAATAAATAAATTATAAAAATTGTTTTTATAAATAAATTATAAAAATTGTTTTTATAAATAAATTATAAAAAAAAAATTATAAATAAATTATAAAAATTGTTTTTATAAATAAATTATGTTATCAATCAGAATAAATAAAATACATGGATGTCAATGCATAAATTCACATTTATTTTTAAAGAAGAAATTTTGAAAGTAGTTTACAGCATATATTGCGCTGATATATAAGTTTTTAATATTTAAAATTAGATGCAAATTCCAGGCACACGTTGGCAACAGAAACGGCGCTGTGTTAATGACTACTAATAAAGGATCTTATCGTTCCATTACATTATGTTATATTTTTGGTTAGGATGCCATGTTAACTGCAACTCAGCCAAGTCCAAATTTAAGTTTTGAAGTTTTTGAAAAGGGAATAAAGAAAATCGAAAAAACACATGGAACTACAAAACAACCATCAAAAAACTAAAAATGTTTGAAAATATCGATATATCAAGGACTTATATCGATATTTTTACTATCGATGTTTTTTTTTTTTTTTTTTTTTTTTTTTTAAATTTTTTTTTTTAATATCGATAAAAATATCGCCATATCGATATATCGCCGACCTCTACTCAATATACGTATTTATATTCACAGTAATACAAATACATATATTGAGAGAATAAATATGTATTTGTATTCGCAGTATATTATGTATTTATATTCACAGTAATCCGATATGAACTTACTTCGTCTTGCGACATAAGCATTAGTAGGACGGGATCCCCATATGCAAGGTGAAGGGTCTTGCACACTTTTACGGCCTCCTTCGAAACATAATATCTCTGCTTTTTCAGCAAAAGCTGGATTTTTTTCCAGGTACTCTCTAAAAATTTTCAAACGAGAAAAATCTTACTACATGGCTTCATTGAAAATCTCGCACCATTATTCATCTTTTAAAATAAAACATTAAAGTATTTTTTTTAAAAATTGCTAAAAATGTTTCGATTCTGAGAGACGCTTGGGCAAGCAAAGAGAGTTAAATGATACCTTATGTATGGTAGGAAAGTTTTCAAATGCATAATTTTTTGCATGTCCACAATATCGGATGCATACCAACAATTAAATATGCTTCCTAACGGAAAAATTACGATGTACGCCTATATATTATAGTTCTTATTTTAATTTTAAAAAATTAAATTTATCAAAATTAAAGTTTTTTTATTTTTTTTATGACTAATCCGGTTCAAAACACGAAGTTATAATAAGCACAAAATCTACTTAAAAATAAGAACATTTTTGCTTATTTCTAAGAAGTCATTTTCAACTATTCCGCTTTTAATTAAAGCACATGTATAAGAGGTTGTTAAAGTAATGCAAATTTTGAATAAAATTATGAAATTTTTATTTACATAAAGTATGAATGCTTTTGACTTATTCATATAATATTATATGAATTCGCCTAAGAATAGAATTCCAAACATCATAATGAGTAGTTAAGAGAATATTATTTCATTATTCATAAATTTTAAGCTGGATGCGTCTTAAGGGTCTAATGTAGTTCACAGAAGTTCTTAAATATTGTGGGCAACGATGTAGACTCCTGTCTCTATTCTATAAAATTGACCACGAAGTTTCGATAATAAGGAGTTAGGGGCCTGTGTAGAACAGATGAAAAGTCTGACGTCTGACTATCATTAAGAGTTCATGAGCATAAAAAAAAAAAAAAAAAAAAAAAAAAATATTTAATAAGTCTATCTATATGGAAAAAGGCATTATCATCTTGTAGAATACCATCTCCTTCAGTATGTGATTGTTGTATAAAAGATAGCCCAGGTCTTCTAAATTTTGAAAAAAAAATTATTTCCCAGTTATTCTCCCTTTTAAGTATAATTAAAAGACTTGCAAATTATTATTGGATAGCTGGTCAAACCATGGCAAATCAGCTTTCATGGTTTGACTCTTAGAATGCAAAAGTCAGAGTCATATACGCTTATTATGATGTTTCCCAATCAAATTCGTGTACCGTTCTCTGGAACAATATGAAAAATCCTTTGTCTGCATGAATTTCGTATGAAGTCGAAACTTTTCGTATTCTCGCTACAGAAACATTCAACAAAGTGGAAAATGCAGTGACAAAATGCTCCACACACACGAGCTCCAACAATCTGGCTTTTCAAAAAGTCTGTAAGGTTTAACATAAGCTCCATCACAAAATACGACGACGATAATACGTCATCTTTATTATTCTTACCTGGACAACAGAGGGACCTATGCACTTTTTATTTAAACAATTCTGATGGCCAGAGTTTTTTCTTTAGGAATCCAAAATTAAATTAAAAAATGCAATCATATTGTAAGTGCCTCCATTATTTTGATAACCATTTGTATTATGAGTGTAAATAAAATAAGGAAATTCCACCTTAAAGCTGGAATTTTCGTAAAGGCAACATCAGCCGCTCCGTCGGATAAACAATTCATGACTCCTTCATATCCTGCATATGCATCATCCTTCGCACAAGTAGACGGATTTTTACATCGGCTACACAGTCCGCTGTACCTAGATTCTGAAAAGAAAAAGTTTTGTACTGTTAACACAGGATTCATAGAAATAAGTAATATGTACTTATTTTCAAGCAATACAGATGAGTATCATAGCTCCCAAAATAAAATTGTTTCAATTTTGATTAAGGAATATACTCATTTTTTAAATTAAATTAAAATAAATCAATGATCTAACAGAAAGTTTGATAACATAAAACTTATGCTCATTAGCTCATCGTCTAACTGACTACAAAATATTAGAGAATATTGATGTTGTTTTTTATTTTAAAACGAAAATCGCTGTGTACCCGTTAATTGGTTCTTATGCTTCCGCTAAAGCGAGTGCGATAAATTAAAACTTTCTCTTTAGGAAATATTTACGTGCATTTATAATACCATTTTTATTGATGTTTATAAGATTATAAATAAAATAAAGTGTGATTTTTCGTTTTTAATGAAAACGAGTAGTTGCATTTTGAATACACCATTCATCGTTTTTAAAAGAGTTTGATTCAAGTTCAAAACAAGTGGGTAAATGTATTAACTTTTTTAATAAGTTTTTATCTGAGAGGATAAGAATAAATAAATTTACAGTTTAGCTATCAAATAATATGCTGGCTATCAGCTGCGATCATTATCTTACAACACACGTAAACGAATACGGCACTGCCAAAGGTAATGCGTTTAGCTTGTCCGAATGCGCTAACTGGACATGAAATGGATTTCATTACAATATATGTTCTGTCTGTAAATAGAAGATTTGTGAAAAGAAAAAAGGGTTTTTGAAATCACATTGGAAAAAATAAAAAGCTGAATCGAAATTTACTAATTTTTAGTTTGGAGAATAGCTGAGTGAGCTTTATTGGTACATTGATAAGTGAGATTAGTCACGCGTAGTTTTTTTTTTATTGATCAAACAATTTACTAGATTTTTATCGAACTCTTTTTAATATCATACAACAATTTTGCTTTGATAAGAATGCCTTCAAAATTTCATTAATCTATTTGCAAAATATACAATGATATAAATTTTCCTTTCAGAAAATGCAACAGTCAGTGGCAGTGATTAGGTGTGTACAAAGAACAGTTTCCCCGTCACTTTTAGTGCTTTTGTATTAGATATCGCAAAAATATTGTATCATCCTTCTCCCAAATACTTTTGATACCTAATCGCCGCCACTGGTAATTAATAAACTATCATTTGTATCCTGCAAAAACAGCTTTCACAGTTGTATGGTTGATTTTTTTAATGTTTTTTAATACTTGTACTTCACAATTCTTTACAACATCGAATTTGTATTGATAGCAGCAGAACAACAAACATTTTTACATAAATAGAGTTTAATTTTGCAGTTACAAATGCAGACAGTTCCAAGACAAACAAATAAACTGCTTACTGAGTCCTTGATTAACAATAGGATCTGAGGACCAATCCCCAGGCACACAGCTTCCACTGAAGAAGTTGTCCACTGAGGCCAGTTCTCCCTCTTCGCAGTTTACTGGCATAATATTGTCAACCAGGAGTCTGCCCAGCGGTATCTGCCAGCCAGCCGTGCGTCTCAAGCCAGTGTGACAAGAAGATCTATTCTGTAAGTCCGTAGGAGACTGGATATCCGATTCCTTGCGTACAAGAGCGATTCCTTGGTATCTAAATGGCTCTGATTGAAAGAATCCAGACGTTTAATTTATGTATAAGTTTTTGTTTCAAGTCCAAATTCAGTAAAAGAGTGAAATAAAATTATAACTAATGTTATAACAAGAGGATTTTTTTTTTTTAGTAATCGAATAAATATTTTTTTCATTAATTCTTTAAGAATATTTTGGGAGTTCGTTAGAGGAAACATAATGCAATAACCAGAATCTCTGAAATATTCCCACTTGTACGAAAGTAACACTAGGTATCAATGCGAAATAAGTCTTAATAATATCTTAAGCGAAAATAAGACAGTGCATGTGCAGAAATAAGAATGAAATTACTGATTTGACAAAAGATCCACATAGTGGATTTTATGTCTAAATGACAGGACGCATTGTTTGAAAAGCACTCGAAATATCTCACGGAAAGTTTACTCATCACTTTCGTATGAAAATTAAATTCACTTTAAAAATATTTCATAATATAAAGTATATTTAACTTTTTAATAAATATTTTATTTGTAGCATGTTTTTGTTTCTTTTTAAATACCATTCCTTTAAACTAAGAGAGAATTGGAGAATTCCATTACTGATACCAAACGTATAAAAGCATTTGATAGTCAACTAATTTTTACCATCAATATTTATCTACACAAATTTTACCCTAAGCGCCATATTGTTTCGTGGTACCCTTCATTTGTTTATAAATACTCAGTAAATCCAAATTAAAACTATCAGCATCATAAGTAGTTAGAAAATGCCGATCCTGAGCCATGGCGGAGCAGCGGAGCAGGTATGGTATGGGGGCGTGACCGGATATGACGTCACAGGAAGTGACGTCACCGGAAGTCACGTGACCGGGAGTTGAGTTGTTCCCCTCCTGCTGTTGTTTTAGTTTCATTATAAGCTGTTTGTGTATGACGTCACAGTGGGAATGACGTCATAATGTGTTTTATATTAAAGTTTTGAGTGGTGGCAACACTTTTTTTTAGTTTCGGTTTATCTAGCAGACGGAGTTGAGTTGTTCTAGGACTGCTTCTTAGCGAATAAGTTAGAATGATAGGTTTTTATTGCGTGAAGTCACAGTAAGTATGACGTCATAATGTGTTGTATATCAAAGTTTAGAGCGATGGCAACACTTTTTAGTGTCGATTTACCTTTAAGATGGAGCTGAATTGTTCTAGGGCTGCTTCTAAACGAATAAGTTAGAGTGATAGGTATTTTTACTAATGACGTCACAGTGGGTATGACGTCATTCTATGTTAAGATTTACGTTTTAAGTGGTGATAACATTGGATATATACCAAATTTAGTTTTCAGGTGTTGGCAACGAGTTCTGATCGGTCAGCTAAATGCTCGCTTGTGACTGATAAGTTTTAAACATGTGACCAAAAGTTAACTCCTGATTGACTGTTTGGTTTTCTAGCGAGTTACTTACATATCCTTTAGCCAAGTTAAAATACCTGCAACAAAGTTACACAAAAAAAAAAAAAATGTTAAATTTGAAAAGTTAATAAAAGGAAGGCCATTTGCTAAGGGTCTAAAGAACCCTAACCCCGAGCTACACGTGACATTTCAATATTTTACCAAACAATTGTTAAAATATCGACTATCGGACGTTGCCTTCATGGTAACTCATCTACCCCCCCCCCCTTCCCTAACTAATTTTGAATAAGTTAAGACTTTAGAATTACAATTAATAAATTTTGAAAAATTATTTATTAAAGGTGAGGACCCACCTCCAGCCCGATACCTCTTTTAGGAAGAATTGGTACCGCCTCACTCCACCCTAACAAAAAAAAAAAAATCTTATTCCAAAGAACGTATATTTCTTTGAAACTTGAGGTCACTAATCAGCCATCTGATGATATCTTTTAAGAAGATATCTTCACCTCTTAACAATTTTAAAGTTTTAGTCTAAAAGATTAATGTTGGACATAAACTATTTCTAGAATAGAGTTACATTAAAAATTAAATTTAAGAGTGTCCAGTTTTTTTTTTGAAGAAGACTTGGCGAAACGTATATTTCCCCAAAATTAAATTTAATAGTCACTAACAAAATCCTGAAAATATACTAATTTTAGTTTTTATAAAAATTAAGTTAATGTAATATTTTAGTAAAAATAATGACTATAGTTAATGAATTGCGAAAAATTAAGTTAGAAGAATTAAATTTAAGGAATTTTGTAGTGACCATACGCATAACTAGTTATACCATCCTCCAACAGGTATCGCTTGTCATCAAATGCCGAGAGCGCTCGCTTTCTTTGCTGGATGGAGAAAATGTGATGTTTTTCACTACCGATCCGATGCTGAACCACAGACGAAGGTTGTCGATTGAGAAGACAGTCTCTATAGGTCTGATGTTTTAGCTGTCTTTGAGCTGCTCTTGCGATCCCCTTGGCCGTTTGTTTCTCACCACACTCGCTTAAAATGGAATACATTTTGGAACGAAGCCCTATAAACTCCAAAGCAGATTTTCCGTTAAGTTCATCCTTAAAGTAGCCGATCTTCTTCTTGTTAGACACATCGTGTAGAGGATGATCTGATGGGTAGTCAGAAAAGTCAAAAAATCCCTTTAACTGATGTAAGTCAGCAGTCAGATCTGGGGTGGTGAGTCCATAAGTGAGTGAATCAGTGTCGGTGAATAGTAGGCGGGCATTACTTCCATACTTCTTCATGATGACATTATAGTGGAAATCATACATTAAAACCTTGCTCAGTTCTAAGATGGCGAAACCAGCATAAATGGGTCTATTAAGTGTGAGAGTCTTCACTTTTCTTTGTACTGCTGCCAAGCTGTTATCAAACTCAGTGAAGGCATGGAAGGCAGGAGACGCGACCAGTTTCTTGGCTTTATGCGGGTTGTTCACCAACTGAACATCCACTCTATTCCTCAGATTTTCCATAGTTTTCCCGAACACCGCATTGTTGAGAAGTTTGAAGAAATCTTTTTCAAACGATGTTTTGGCCAGTTTTCTCTGCTCCGTATTAAATGCTATGTAGTCCTTCAGCCAAGGTTGTTGGTAGAATTTTAGAATTCTATGGACTTTAGTTAGTTTCAGTCCCAAGGAAATGTATAGCTTCAGATTACGATAGTGTATAACATAATTCTTCTTTGACTGAAGATTCGGAACGAGTTTCTCGCTGGAAGAAGCTGGCTTCATCTGCATTTCTTCCAAAATCTCGAGGGCGGTAGGAGACAGCATATTTGGCTTTATGATGAAGCGTTCGGGAGCCAGAGGATAATCATTATGGAGATCGTGGAGTTCAGCAGGATAGTCGAGATCCACTTCTAGGATGAAGCCCTCATCTGCATCATCTGCTTGGTCCAAGATGGTTTTAGTAGAGATGTTTTCAGGGTCCACCCACTGAAAATCACCAACAGGTAAGTATTGAGACATGGCCCAACCTGAAAGAAAAATTCAATTAAATCATTCAATATTAACATAGAAGCTAAATAAAAAAAAAATGACGGTTTTAAAGTAAATTCATGCTTACCATAGAGGTTATTGGCATCCAGGTACAATATATGTTTCTTCTCCTCAGCAGCATTATATTCAGGACAGCCTGGATGGTTTGCCTGGCTATGACGATGGGTGATGACGGAGACACCTCCCCGAATACCCTTCTCTATGAAGAGGTGCATGTCAATGTCGGTGAATAAATCCAAACCGACATCTGACATCTTGAGAGCGGCTTGCCACGCTAACCCCGGAGACGTCATCATGTGAGCGGCGTCTAGCTGGTAAAAGTCTAGAGTTAGGCGGCGGAAATTCTCAAAAACGTCTGCGAGGAGGAGCACATCCGTCTTCACGTACAGGTCGTGATATTCGCCAAGGTCTTTGATGCCGAAAGCTTCCCAAACAACTTGAGCGTGGTAATAATCTGCATCGGTAATGGAGGAGTTTGTAAGGGTGCTATAGAAGGCTTGCTGAGGTGGCAGAGATGTTTCTTGAAATTTAGTGAACGAGTCCATGTACTCATAAGGGTACACTCCCTTCTTCACCAAGAGATCTAAGGAAAAAATAAAAATTAAATGATATTGTTAAGAGAACATTTATATAATATTAACATTGACTATATTACGTACCATGGTTAGATGCGATAGAACTCTTCAAAATGTGAAACTTGTCTCTCTCCAGATTATCGACAAGTTTCTGAAGCGATGCGTTCAGAAACTGGAGACTGTCAATAAACTGGAGAGTCACCGGGATCTTGTCAAGTTTCTTGGTGATGGAGAAGGAGATGTATTTCTCCATCGTTGTAGGGATGACTCCAATGTCATGATCAGCCACTTTCCCTAGCCCCTGCATGATCAAATGCGCATCATAATTCTTCAGGTTGTGGAAGACGCAGGGAATCATTTTCCGCAACCTGAAGGCAAGGTTGCATTCATTGTGGAGCACTTGACGGAACTGACCAGTCAAGTGATCGTGGTCGTTCACCCGATCAGTTCCTAGTCGGCCTTTGCAGAGGCCGCAATGAGTCGTTGCGTTGATAGTAATTTGATCCTGTGCAGTGATCTTCATAGGGATGATGGTGGTCAGCTTCACCGCCAGCTCGTCCTTTTCGTCAATAATGCTCTTGATGAAGTGGTCCACTGCATCTTCTCCCCTGTAGACAGAGATGGGTTTGGTCGGCTTACTATCTGGACCTACTATAACGTACGCATATCCACAAGGGACGTGGGTAGCTATCTTCATAGTGCTGGAGGGGGTGGTGTCATCCAACTTCTCTACAAGGGCCTCAAAGTCCGCGTATATTATATACGGGACTTTCTGGGTGAACTTGTACTGACTAAATTTCAGTACACAGTCCTTTGGAGTCGGCATCTTGATGTGTTGGGGTGAGTGCTCGTTACAGTAAGGGATATGTGCTTTGAGAGTTTCCTCCTTGGCAAAACGATGAAGACAGCTATAACAATAGTGGGTCTTGTGTCCATGCTTAGTGAGGTTGGTGAGAAGCCTGGACATACTCTTAATTAGGCAGTAATGCTGCCTCTCTCCTTCTATGATGTAGAGGAGGTTGATAACCTCAGGATCCTCCCTCTTAGAGATGTATAGAGGTAATATCTCATCATCTTCATAGCCGTAGACGTTAATGCGAAGGTTGTTCAGTGCCTCCACAAAACGAACTTTGCAGGGTTGGACGGGACAGCTTACATTTCCCATTTTGAGCTCATGCTCGAATTCCAGATAGTGAGAAACTCTGTAGGGATGATCTGTATGAGCAATGGGATGAAGAGCAGCCAGGACAGACCAGATGAAACATTTACTGTCTTCGTTCTGGATGTTGAGGACGGCCTTCTTTGCTGCCAACTTGTTGGGCAACTTGAAGTGGCTGGCAGGGGCTAGAGGTTGGTACGTAGCAGTCTTCACCTCCAAATGGATGATTTCATCGAGGACCCATCCAGATCCCCGCTCGATGAATTCATCGAAGGAGGACTTGATTTTGGCGAAGGCTTGGTCAATGTGTTCAGGGAGGACGCTGTCATCCAGCTCCATCTCCACCTTGCTCCGGAAATAGGGTGTGGCATATTCCTCGTCTCCCTCATCACTCTTGCGAACGAACCGGATTTTAGACACAGCATACCACTTAATGGCCCTCTTCTCTCCCAACTCCTCCTGCAGCACATCCTGAACTTGGGGAGTGCTTTCCCTAATGAAGAGAAGCAGGTCTCCAACTGCCTCTTCACTCGGGAATAAATGGCGAGTGGCAAAGACATCTGACGTCTTCACCTCTACTCTCCTCCTTCTGGGCACAGAGGGTGCAGGTTGAATTCCTCCTACTTGAGCAACTCGAAGGTGGGTGAGAAGATGTTGCATCATAACATCCTTACGACCGAAACTCTTTCCGCAGTCAGGACAGGCATGAGGGGTGGCGGATTGATGACTCTCCATGTGACGAATTAAGTCTGCATTACGTGTGAAGGACTTCTGGCATATCTCACAGGTGAAATTCTTCGTGTCAGTATGAATCTTGAGATGGCGAGTTAAATTCCGCTTCTCCGTAAAGGACTTGTTGCAGATGTGACACACCTGTTGAAAAAAAAAAAATTATTGAAGGACACACATTTTTTCCAAAACTTTATTTAAAAATATCTTCTTCTGGAAAGCTCTCCTGAAAACACATTATTTGCAGAAATATCTAAAAACTTTATTACAAAAATGGATTGAAAATCTTTAAATATATTAACTGAAAACATTTTACAAAATATGTCTTCTCTAAAAATTACTTAAATTTGTAAAATATCTGAAAACATTTTTTATTAAAAATACTTTATTTCTATAAACTATCTATATATCTGAAACATACTTTATTTTAAATCAAAGTATCTAAAAACTCTCTCTGCAAAATATAATTTAAAAACTAATACTTACATGAGGTTCAACATTGGAATTCCTAGCATTGGAAGGTCCAGCAATTGAGGATGCAGCATGTTGTGAGGGTCCAGCAGCAAGTACCTAAGAAAATTATTTAACATTTAAATAAGCTATTTTAACATATTCTAAACAATAGTTTATCCTTAGAATGTAATACTTACAGTTTTCTGATGGATTTTCATGTGCCGGGTAAGAGTAAATTTCTGTGTAAAACCCTTCTGACAGATGGTACAGACCTGTTGAAAATAAAACTTTGAGTAATATGTTTCTTAAAGTTATTATTCTTTCACTTAAATGATAAAAATAATACTTACATGCAAGTCTTGTGAGGTGGATGCAGCATTAGAAGGTCCAGCAGCAGTAGATTCAACAACAACCTCCTAAAGTAAGATATTGAGAAATTATTCTAAGTTTTTTACGTCAGAGAAAAATCGGGCGTGAATTTGGGGCGACTTTGAATAGTTACACCAATGAAAATTGCTAAGTATAAAAGTAATGAAAATTTTGGCGTGAATTTGGGGCAACTTTGAATATTTACTGCACTGACAATTACTAAGTACAAAAAGTAATGAAAATTTCAGCGTGAATTTGGGGCGACTTTGAATAGTTACAACATTGAAAATTACTAAGCAATGAAAATTTTGGCGTGAATCTTATACTAATATTCAAGTGAATGACATTTAGAAAAAATACCAAGTACAAATTTTGGCGTGAATCTTATACTAATGAACAACATTTAGAAAAAGTTTTAAGGAATATATTATTGACATGAATTTTAAATATAATTGAGAAAGTTTTAAGTGAACAAATCAATTATGCGACGTTAAATAACACAGTTTAAAATTTATCTTAGACATTAAACATTCATCTACTTAAAAGCAACAAGTTTAACCTTATTTAAAGAATATTCATTTATATACATAGTAAGTAATTTTGAAATAAATACAATCTATAAGCATTCAAGCATAATTTAAAAATATATTACTAAAAGAACACTTACTTGGTCATTAACTTCCATAACGATATCCATGGGAGAAGGAGAACGTGATGATGACATTATAAATAACTGAAATTTAAAAAAAATATATATAAATATCGAAAGAAAAACATACATTTTCAATACAAGTTGGAAATAATTTTTATGTAATACTTGAATCGACTACTTTAACATACTTAACACATTTTAATATATATATTACTTAAAAGATACTAACATTTCACAAATAATAAAAATTTACTTACCGAATAATTCAGATGAAATCAGAAAAAAGCTAAAGTAGCAGCAAAATATGATTAACAAGCACAATAAGCAAATACTAAGCAAACACGATAAACGTCTTTCGCCCTCAGGAGTCTAAGTAGAAATGACGAGACGGCAACAGGTAGCGTTTATATATGAAGGGTAATCACGTAACTTCACCGATCAATCAGATTTCACGGTAGAGGGCGCTGCTTGGTTCTAACCGATCAGAGCGGGTGGGGAGCGAGACTAGGCATGTTTCAACACGCTTCAACGCGTTTGCGAGTTGAGTTGTTGATAATGATTGCAAAATATAAACTCCTTGACTTTTAACACATGACGTCATAATGATGATATGGCTGGAATCTAGCATTTAAACAAATAAGGTATTGGCGCTTATTTATTAAATGAATATTTATTTATTTATAGAAAAATTATCACGTGGGTTTTTAACGTTGATACTTGTTGAAATGGAAAGATTTAAGTAATAGTTGATGAATAATTATAAAATATAATTTAAACTAATTTTAAAACTTGCAGAAAAATTACCACGTGGTGGGAATTGAAGATAGCGTTCTTGCTTGAAAAATATTTATGTTACGTCACAGAGGGGATATAGTGGGAATTTTGTATTTAAACGGAGTTTCAAGGAATTTTAAGGTATTGGTATGATCTTAAGGATATTAATTTTATCAAGTTTTGTTCTTTATAAGGTAAAGTTTATAGTTGAATGTGTTAGTTGCAAGTATAGTTCTATCGAGTGAGGTTGTGAATACTGCATACTTGTGTATTTGTTTATGTGTTGCATTATTATTTATTTATTTTTTAAGTAGTAGTGATCGATTCGCTATCGATTTTACGCTTCGTCTCAATGAAACTGGAAACTTATCTATTTCAATGTGAAAATGTTAAGACTTAGGATACAGATAAGAGTTAATAAAATTTCTTGCTGTAATGAATGCGACGTATCAAGACCCGGGTCATGTAGCAAGTTTCGGTGGTATCGATGCATTATACCGTGCCTCAGGAAGAAAGATTCCCAAGAAAACGATACAGAAATGGCTAACGGGGGTGGATGCGTACACTCTACACAAGTCCATTCGTCATAAATTTCCTACGAATCGGGTGATTGTTTATAACATTGATCAGCAATGGCAAGCGGATTTGGTGGATATGTCAAGTCTTCAAAAGTTTAATGATGGTTATTGCTTTATTTTGAGTTGTATTGATGTGCTATCAAAGTTTGGATGGCTAATTCCTCTGAAACGAAAGAGAGGTATAGATATTGTTGAGGCTTTTCAAATAATATTCGATCAACGAACTCCGAAATCACTTCAGACTGATCAGGGAACGGAATTTAAGAATACTCTATTTCAGACCTTGTTAAAAGAAAAGGGGATTAGATTTTTCACGACATATAATTTGTCGAAAGCAAACATAGTCGAGCGTTGGAATAGAAGTATTAAAACTAAAATGTGGAAGTACTTTACTGCTAAAAATACGCATAGATACATTGACGTATTACAAGATTTAGTGAAAAGTTATAATCATACTTACCATTCAAGTATACAAAGAGCTCCCGTGGAGGTGAATGCCGAAAATGAACAAGATGTTTGGTTCACTCTCTATGGAGATATGGAGAATTTACCTAAACCCAAATGCGTATTTAATGTAGATGATGTAGTTCGCATTTCAAAGAAGAAATTAACCTTTGAAAAGGGGTATGAAACGAATTGGACGGAAGAATTGTTTGTCATAACAGAGTGTGTCAAGAGACAACCTGCAGTGTATAGAGTGAATGATTTATTAGGAGAGCCTATACAAGGAACGTTTTACGCACAAGAGTTACAAAAAGTAACAATGAAAGACGAATTTCCTGTTGAAGAAGTTTTAAGAAAACGCATGCGTAAAAAGAAAATGGAATATTTTGTGAAATATCGAGGATACCCCGACAAGTTTAATCAATGGATCCCCACTTCAAACTTACTAGCCCTATAAATACTACTAGCACATGTTGCAAGACTCATTTGCTATCATGAGTTTCTACATAACGCTCATCTCGGATAGTTCCATGTCCTATTTTCCTGAAAATAAAATTTCCCATTTTATTACTCGCTTACCCATACCAATTGAACTGAAAGGAGAATGGGAAGTTGGAACGGTAGAGTTTTTATATCCGCATACTTGGTATAATGTGAATCATCAAAATAATTTAATTGGATTCGAGACGAGTGGAAAGTTAGAGGTAGGAAGAAGATTACCTCCGGGTTGTTATGAGACAGTTCCTGATATTTTAAAGGCTATTTATGTGAAAGAACATGATGATAAAATTGTCACAAGTTATAATGCGGTAACTAAGCGTGTTCAGATAACTGTGAAAAATAATGCGAAACTCATATTATATCAAGGACTTGCTGAAATGCTTGGATTTGAACCTATGGAAATAACTTCGTTTGACGCAAGTATAGAAGCAACTGTTGTGGGTCCATTCGTAGCCGACCCCTCTGCACATTATCGCGTATTGATGATTTATACGGATATAGTGGAACCACAAATTGTGGGAGATGTCTTAGCACCTCTCCTTCGAGTGGTTAGAGTGAGAGGACAAGATGGTGAGATGATTAGCGAACAGTATGATAGACCGCACTACTTACCTGTAAACCGGAAAATTATTGAGACTTTGGAAATCGTTATAAGGACGCACTCGGGATGTTTAACGCCATTTGAACGTGGGCGCTCATACGTGAAGTTACACTTTCGTCAGAAGTCTCTCTCATAATGTATGTCCCTTACCAGTGTTGTCAAAAATCTTTCGAAGATTATTATGTGCAGCAGACGGGAAAAGGCTTGAATTATTATCAAGGAAGTTCTTATCAGAGAGGATATGGATTAGGAGGTCTATTCAGATCATTTTTTCGTGCCGCAGCTCCGCTACTGAAATCAGGTGCTAAAGCTATTGGGAAACAAATGTTTCACAGCGGTGTCAACCTGATGAATGATGTTTCTCAAGGTCAAGATTTTAAAATGGCCGCCAAACGAAGACTCAAAGAAGCTGGAAATGTGTTAACAGATAAAGCCGCCACCAAAGTCAAGACTATGATTGGTAGTGGAAAAAGACATAAAAAGCGTATACAGAAGAAAAAAAACCATCATTCCACGTTCAGCCAAGAAGAAGTGCACATCGCATGATATTTTCTCCTAATGGCTTCCTTCATCTATAAAGACTCTGCTCCTTGCGTCAAGTCGGAATTAGATTTATTTTCAATTCCCCCAACCCAGACCGTTATCGAAAAAGGACAATTTGTCGAATTTCATCCCCTTTCAAGTGTACGAGATGGTGGACCGATTGAATTTTCAATATCAGGAAGTAGTGAAGAATATGTGGACTTAGCTACTTCCTATCTACACGTGAAAGTGAAAGTGATGAAAGCAGATGGAACTAAACTACCAGAAAAGGAACCAGTTGCTCCCGTCAACCTTTTCCTACATTCGCTTTTCAGTCAAGTAGACGTTAGTTTAAACGAGAGAAATATTTCTTCTGCAAGCAACACTTATCCTTTTAGAGCCTATATAGAGACATTGTTAAATTATGGGGAAGATGCCAAGAATAGTTTGCTGACCTGTGAAGGATTCTACAAAGATACGCAACCTGATATCATAGACCCCATAGATGAGAAAGCTGATGCTGGATTGAAGACGCGTTACAATCTTATCAAAGACAGCCAGACCGTAGAAATGATTGGTCAACTCCACTGTGACATTTTTCAACAAAATCGTCTCATGATTAACTTGGTAGATATCAAAATTAAAATGATACGCAGCAAATCCTCATTTTGCTTAATTTCAACCAAAGTGGATGGGGATTATAAGATAGTTCTAGAGCATGCTTCTATATTTATAAGAAAAGTGAAGGTTAGCCCTGCCGTTGCTATTGGGCATGCTAAGGCTTTGGAGAAGACATCGTGCAAATATCCAATTGATCGTGTGATTTGCAAAACTTATAGCATTGCCAAAGGGAGCTGGTCCTTTTTACAAGATAATGTGTTTCTTGGACTCATGCCAAAACGTGTCATTCTCACCTGTTTAGGAAATGCTGCAATGAATGGGCAATATTCAAAGAACCCATTTCTCTTTTCTCACCATAGTGCAAACTTTGTATCTATTTATGTAGATGGACAACCGGTTCCCTGCAAGCCTTTAGAGCTTAATTTTGATTCCAACAACTACGTTCGGGCTTATCATAGCTTATTTTCCGGATTTAATCGTGATAAGGGAATTTACTTATCTCAAGAAGAATATGCCAGAGGTCATGTACTTTACGCATTTGATCTAAGTCCTGATCTTTGCGACGGAGAACATTTTAATCTGCAACACCAAGGAAATTTACGTGTGGAAATTAAATTTTCCGAGGCTATTACGGAAACTTTATCAGTGCTCATTTATGCAGAGTTTCAAAACGTGATTGAAATATCCAAATCACGTCACGTGGTGTGTGACTTTCCGAATTAATGGATACTCTACAAATAACTAGAATTCTTTCTGGAAATGCAAAAACCAAGAATATATTCTTGGGTGTTTTCTCAAGTGATCGATTACCAACATATGTTCGAAACTTTCCAGCCTGTTTTATTGCCAACACTGACAAGTCCAATCAAGAAGGTACCCATTGGGTGGCTTTTTATATAGAATCACCTACAGAAATATGCTTCTTTGATTCGTTCGGAAACCCACCGTCTTATTTTCCCGGAGGAATATCAAGTTATGTAAAGCGTTATCGACATGTAGAGTTTAATCCTATGATACTTCAATCGAATGCGAGTTCCGTGTGTGGACAATATTGTATTTTTTATTTATATTCTAAATGTAATGGACGTTCTATGAACGATATTCTCTTGTCTTTTGTACCCAATCAAATATGTAATGATATCAAAGTGCATCATTTTGTAATCAAGCACTTTGGAATTGTAGCACCATTTTATCAATAAAGAAAGTATTTAAACAGTAGCACTATGTCTCGTCTCTCATTCAACATGGAATTTCCAAAGTTGCAACATCCTTTTACGATGGTAATCGCCGGTCCAACAGGATGCGGTAAAAGTTATTTTGTGCGGGATTTGATAAGTGAAAAACAGGGGATGTTTTCAATTGTTCCCGATAAGATTGTTTGGTTTTATGGAATACATCAACCCTTATATGATGAAATTGATAATGTGACATTTGTAGAAGGTCTACCTACGACATTTAAAGAATTTTTGGGCGAGAATACACTCTTCGTAATTGATGATTTAATGTCAAATGCTAACAGTCATTTAACTGATCTTTTTACAAAAGGTAGTCATCATTTAAACCTGAGTGTTATCTTCATAACACAAAATTTTTTCTACAAAGGGAAAGAAATGCGTGACATTACATTGAATGCACACTATTTAGTACTGTGTAAAAATAGACGAGACGTGAGTCAAATTTCACATCTAGGAAGACAATTATTTCCTCGACATGTCAAGTTATTTCAAGAAGTCTTTGAAGATGCAACGAAAAACCCCTATTCCTATTTATTTATAGATTTACGTGCCGAAACACCAGAAGAGTTACGATTACGTACCAAAATTTTACCTACTGAAAGACAGATCGTGTATCAATTTAAATGATATAAAAGTGAATGACTTTGAAGATAAGTATCATTTAGCAAGATGACGCTTAAGAAGGAGCAACTCAATCAATTACGACTGTTGCAAATTTGTCCTTTAAGGTTACGAAAAACTTTATTAAGTAAACTCAATAAGAACTGTATAAAAGCTATATGCGAATGTTGCATTAACACATTGAATGGAAATATCCCATTGACTGCACGACAGAAGAAAACGCTCTCTAAACATAAGAAGATATTGCGTCATTTAAGTAATCGTAAAGTGTCTTTACCGAAAAAACGTCAAGTCATTTTTTAAAGTGATTTTTATGTGAAAAGTAAATTTTTTACGTTAATGTTAAAGTTATTTATTTTAAAGAGTTTAAGTATGTTACTTTTTTCTCTTATTTAGTGATATTCGTACACATTTTAAAGACATGATTTTTATTCGCAAAGTAAATTTTCACGTTCACTTTTTTTTATAAGTTTATTTTTTATAATAATAATAATAAAATCTGATAATTATTACTAAATATTATCTTTATATTTAATAAATTTCATAATTACTCCAATTGCAACAACTGTCTACGCTAAAAACCCATTCGCTACACTATGACGTCACGAACAAATTATCTATCACTTTAACTGTTTCAAACAAGATCGTTACACAACAACTCAACTCGCAAACGCGTTGAAGCGTGTTGAAACATCCCTAGTCTCGCTCCCCTCCCTTCTGACGGGTCGATAGTCAGTAGCACCCTCTACCGTGAACCCTGATTGGTCGGTGAAGTCACGTGATCACCCCTCATATATAGACGCTACCTGTTGCCGTCTCGCCATTTCTACTTGGATACCTGAGTGTGAAAGACGTGTTTAATACTTCGTGCTTTTTTTTCACAGATTTTTTTTTTGTTAGGGTGGAGTGAGGCGGTACCAATTCTTCCTAAAAGAGGTATCGGGCTGGAGGTGGGTCCTCACCTTTAATAAATAATTTTTCAAAATTTATTAATTGTAATTCTAAAGTCTTAACTTATTCAAAATTAGTTAGGGAAGGGGGGGGGGGGTAGATGAGTTACCATGAAGGCAACGTCCGATAGTCGATATTTTAACAATTGTTTGGTAAAATATTGAAATGTCACGTGTAGCTCGGGGTTAGGGTTCTTTAGACCCTTAGCAAATGGCCTTCCTTTTATTAACTTTTCAAATTTAACATTTTTATTTGTGTAACTTTGTTGCAGGTATTTTAACTTGATTAGAGGATATGTAAGTAACTCGCTAGAAAACCAAACAGTCAACCAGGAGTTAACTTTTGGTCACAAGTTTAAAACTTATCAGTCACAAGCGAGCATTTAGCTGACCGATCAGAACTCGTTGCCAACACCTGAAAACTAAATTTGGTATATATCCAATGTTATCACCACTTAAAACGTAAATCTTAACATAGAATGACGTCATACCCACTGTGACGTCATTAGTAAAAATACCTATCACTCTAACTTATTCGTTTATAAGCAGCCTTAGAACAACTCAGCTCCATCTTAAAGGTAAATCGACACTAAAAAGTGTTGCCACCGCTCAAAAACTTTGATATAAAACACATTATGACGTCATACATACTGTGACGTCACGCAATAAAAACCTATCACTCTAACTTATTCATTTACAAGCAGTCCTAGAACAACTCAACTCCATCTTAAAGGTAAATCGAAACTAAAAAGTGTTGCCATCGCTCTAAACTTTAATATAAAACACATTATGATGTCATTCCCACTGTGACGTCATACACAAACAGCTTATAATGAAACTAAAACAGCAGCAGGAGGGAAACAACTCCACTCCCGGTCACGTGATTTCCGGTGACGTCATATCCAGTGATGTCACTTCCTGTGACGTCATATCCGGTCACGCCCCCATACCATACCTGCTCCGCTGCTCCGCCATGGCTCAGGATCGGCATTTTCTAACTACTATCATACTCATCAATAACAGTTCAGTAATAACTCACATTCCGCAAAGGCCACGTCTTCACTCACCTAATCTTAAAAGTGTGGATGATTTATGAAAAATGCTCATCTTTATTGAATCTTATGAATCTTGCATTGATTTAAAGTTTTACTAGTAGCCACATCATATTTTGTTTCTAGTATATTTCTAATATCACTCAGTTTCATAGTAAACAGTAAAAGGAGATTTACAGAGGTAAAAAAAATTATACAGTTTTAAGAAATGTACCTTCTTGGTACAGTTGAGTAAAAAAAAAAGTGCTTTATTTTTCGTTCTGAAATTTTCGAATAACGCTTTTTGCAACCATGTATATGTCTATATACAAATTTATTTCTTAAGGTTTCAACCACAAGTTTATTTATGTAAAATCTTTGCAAACTTTAATACGATTTATTTAAAGCATTCTAAATCCAAATTTTATTCCGTGCTTTGAAAAACACGCATACATGAGCGAAAACGTATTTGCGGTTCGTATGAATATTGGGGAGGGGGGGAGAATGAATGCGATCTTTATAAAGCACTTCCTATTTGTTTGTGTACATCCCCCATAATGCGACGTTTTTCACATTCGCTAATATTTTAGCAACCAAAAATTCTAATCGAAAGAAATTCGGGGTACTTTTGATCATAGTAAATCGAAGGGGGGGGGGGGGGGATTTCCACTTACGAAATTAAAAAAAAAATTTAACTAATATTAATTGAAGAACTGTTGAAGTCAAAAGTTGCATGCTATTTATGTTGGGCCTTTAACAAACTATCGTTTGAAACAAAAATGTATATATTTCGTCTTTCATGTTGCAGAAAAACTATCTTACGTATCGGCAGCAGCAACTGCTGATGTCGATTTCGAAAGGTACATTTTCTGCCCTCTCGTCTTTTAAGTATTTATACTTTAAAGTTTTTTATTTTATGATTCATATTTTTCTCAAATATATACATTCTATTTTTAACTTTGTTCCATTTTTGTATCCTTTTTGAAATTCCGATTCGATCTTATTCTTGTTTTTGTTTTTTCCTTCCCCTTCATTTTTCCCCCCTTCTATTTGAATTGTGCAAAATGTGGTGGCTCAAAGCGCCCACAAGTACAATCTTAATTTTTTGTTTATGTTGTATTATTTTGCTGTATTTCAGAGTGTTTATTTTTATATATGTATGTGTGCATTCATAATCGTAACGCAATAGCACGAGAAAGTTGCCTTGGTTATATTAGAAATAAATTCGCAAAATATTACACTAAATGATTAATACATTTTACCTGGCAAAGAGACAAAAAAGTTCTGAAAAAATTGCAAAACATATTCTTTTTACTATTTATTTCCATAATTATTCAGACACAACAATATAATTTGCAATAGAACACAAAAGGCTACATCAATATGTTAGAAATGTCCCTGTAATATTTCATTATGGTGAAATAAATTTTTTTCCTCCGTAAACGGATAAAAGTCTTTAAATGATTGCAAAAATTTCATTTTTCGCAGTTTTCTCAGCTCTCATAATTTTATAATATGTCTAGATTTTTGATAACTATTTCTAATAGACTCGAACAGGCACTTTCCTTAACCATTACTTTCGTGCATATTGTTTATCACAATCTCTATAAAAAATTTCTGAAAGCATCTAAACTTCTGCTCAACGACACAATTTCCGGAAGCTGCATGTCGTATTTTTGCGAAAGAATTACCAGATTCTAAACTATGTGTCAACAAATGAAGATGTATATTATGCTGCTGATTCCAAGAAAAATGTAATCTTACACCCGAGATCGACAATCAAGAACCTAAGTTCTCCGTGATTTCCAAAAATGCAGCTGAAAAAATAAAAAAATGTTTACAATAAACATCTATTCTAGCTATTTTGCATACAGAATCTCAACAGTGTTAAATACCTACCGTGAAATTTATCAAAATCTGATGAAGTCTAAAAGAAGAAACAAGATTCTAGAAGAAAAGCCAAATTTCTAGAAGGAAATTACGAATTTCGCAGATATGGAGCCAAAAAAAAAAAAAAAACGTTTTTGATGTAGCCGCATGTAAATACAAAGATTCTAAAAATTGCAATTGTAAAGGGAAAAAATAAGGTTCTAGAAAGTGAACATGCATTTTTGCTTGATCAAAAGACTAGGTTATACTGGTCAATTTAGATATTGAATATACTGCAGATATACAAGAGGGCATGGAAAGGAAAAACAGTCAACATAACGGATAAATATAACATTAAAAAATTATCTGAAAATACCGCCGTAAATGTGATTGATTCTTCTACGAATGAATCGACTGAACTAATCGAAAGTAAATTTCATCTTCTGATTAAATTAATGATTATAAACTAGGTAAAAGTATTTTTAAATCTCAAAATATATGGATGAATCTTGCAGCAAATTTAATGTTAAGCGATAGATATGGTTTATTTGACAGGGTTATTGTTACTTCAGCATTAACATCAACAGTTCTTCAGGATGTAGGTAAAATAAACGATGATACATAAAAATGTATAGATAAAGCTAAAATCCGAAGAGAAAAATAAAAAATTTGATCTCAAATAAGCGAAGCATTTGATATTACAAGTTTAGATACTCCGTTAGCTGAGCATACTTCGATGGCCGTGTCAAAGAGGAAGTCAAGTTTCATTGTCGCTAGGTCAAAGAAGAATATAGCTCTTTCATACTCTAACCAGGCTCCCATTACTTTGGTCATTTGACCCCATCGTCTGGCGATCTTCGATGATATTACATATTCTATATGTAATAATATCGTAGATCGTTTTTAAGAAAAATCAAGTGATAACCTCAAAAATAATTCCACTCAGATGTGACGGAACTGTCCTCTCAGCTGTTGCTAAAAACGATTTATCACCTTACCAGACATATCTGTTTAAAATATCGCAAGCTGTTTCAACAGGCGAGTATTCCATCGATCTTTCTCGCCAAAGCCCTGGACCAATATCCCATGCAAGGTGGATCACTATTTCTAATCGAAATTAGGGATTCTATGTTGAAAAAAAGGAACACTCTTCTGAACTATTTATCCTAGCTGAGTTCATCGTGAAAACGTACTGCGTCAGTTGGTTCAGAAAATGAATCCATTATGTTTCCATGGTACGCAACTGCAAGCGATTGTATCGTCGAGAGGTATTTAGATCAGCGTTTCGGCACTAACTTTTAGAGGCGGGCCGTAGGACTTATGTTAGAGATTTTTCGAGGGCCGGATAAACCAAAATATGTTTCTTTAATTATCATAGATTTAACAATATATAGCTGAAAACTTGGATAAAATATTATTTTTTTTATCCTAAAAAAATTACAATTGATATTTGATTCTTCTTCTTTTTCTTCTTTTTTTTATTCCCCCTTCTTTCCCCCCCCCCCCCTTTTCAACTAATTAAAAAATAATTTATAATTTTCATTATTAGTAAATCAAAGTCAAAAAAAGAAGTGAATCTATTGTTTCAAACGGACAATGAGACTTGAAATAACGTTTAATAAAAGTATTTAAACTGTATTTCCAGATTACTCCGTTTTAGTCGATATCAATTGTGAGACGATGGAGGTTGAAATCATTCAGTTTATTTTATAACAAAGTTGATGTCTTTCGGAGTATTTGTTGAAGCTAATTTTAATAAATTGACCAAATGAGATTCAATTAAGTTATTCCTGTACATATTCTTGCTGAAAACCACCTTGATGAAAGCTTCTTCATAGTTTCTTCGAGCACGTAATGGAGAAGTCAGTTTTACATAGTTAAAACATATTAATTCGGATAAATTAAAATTATGTAAAAAAAAAAAAGTCCATATTGTGATTTTTTTTTTTTTTTTTTTAATTTTTTGTGGTGCCGGCGCGGCGATACGCAGAAAATTCTGTCGTCGGCCGCGTAATGGTTAACCCTGATTTAGATGGTTTCGGTAGAATTACAACGATTGTGATAAAACAATATGCACAAAATTAACAATAGTGCAAATAACCGTTTCCAGTCTATTGGAAATATAGCTATCAAAATCTAGACATATAATAAGAATTATAACATCTGAGAAAAACAAAAATTGAAATCTTCAACATATTTTCAAAACTTTGTCTCTAAAATTATATAGATATTTCTTCGTTACAATTATATAAATATATTTCGGTTTTTTCAACTCACCCTGCTATATATATATATATATATATAAAAAAAAAAAAAAAAAAAAAAAAAAAAAAAAATTGCACATGGTTATAAAATTATAAAAATAACTATTAATCTTTTTACGAATACAACAGTACTTTCTATTTTTTCTTTCATCAATTACTGCAATATACCATCGATATAGATAAACAACTGGATCGACAGCTCCGATGTCAATGCAAGGAGAAAAACGCGCCGGTGGTTGATGACACTGGTGGGAAGATTATCCAATCACAGTTCACTTTTATAGTTGGATGAAAATGTTAAAAACCTTGTAAAGTGCTAAAGTAGATATTTGTTTGCACATTATTACTAATTAGGGTCTACTATTGACATTTCTGCTGTGTACAACCGGGGCCGCCGCGAGATGGCGCTTTTTATCCCACCAACGGCATCTGGCAATGGCTTCATTTTCCCAGCTTTAAGAAGTCTATCCAGTTGTTTATCTATATCGATGCAATATACAGCCCATTTTTGGTTTAATTTTTTCACTAGTTTACATCGAGTTGCGCATTTATATCTGGTATTTGATCACTAAGAAATCCACTTACCTCCATCGACGAGTTCTGTTGCGATGACCTGCAAGTCATACGATTTTCCTGCCAAATACAAAGCAGCAGGATTAATATTGGTAATATCTGCTTCTCTCTGATGCACCTTCTCCACGCACGTGAAACTAAGGGGAAAATGAAACTTAAGTAAACAGAATGTTTTATTATAAAAAATTCATCCGATTTCAAACGAGCAAATCTTTGTATTGAGCAATAGCGGTCGATGATTGTTAAATTCCAAGGAGGAATTCCAAGTGGACTGAGATGGCAAATCGTTAAGAAAATTTTATTTTCAAATGTCATTCCAAAAGCCCCACAATATTGTTTGGTGATGATTGAGGAATTCACCCAACGAATAATAATTGAAGAGAAATTTTTCAATGAGGCTTCTCCATACGAGAAGAGGGAAAGAAAATTCTGACTTGCAATTACAAAAAGTCCTTACGAATTACTTGCCGACCAAACGGTATAGTGGTTAGAGTGCTAGCTTCTAGACCGCGAGGTTGCGGGTTCGAGTCCCGTGTTAGGCATGGGTGTTTGTAAATGTATGTTGGATTGTCAAATGACGAATGTTTCGGCGCATTATAGCCCTCGTGTTGCTGACGATGCCAGATAATCTGAAAACAACCAACCTTACGAATTACAAATAAGAGAGTTTAATTACAAAATAGCTGTTAAGCTTTTATTTTCTGAGAATACTCAATAGATTTATTATTATCTTTAGCTCGGACAGTGAACTGAAATGCAATATACCAAATACTAAACGTTTAATTAAATAACACTTGCTTAAACTTAGGGTTTTTTTTAAGCATGTTGTTTCTATTTTTACTAATGCCATCACATAAAACAGGTCATTCTGAAAAGAAGTTGAACTCTTACTACCGAAATTTCTTACAAAATAATATCAAAGTTGCATTATTTAACTTAGTAAAGGTGTTAATGATAGTCAGAAAGATTGTGCATTCCATGATTATCAAGAAAACATAATATTAATAAAAGAAACAAAAATTTTCCACCTTATATTTCAACCTGATTTAAAATCCTTTCCTCGTATATCTTTAATACATAAAAATATCTTTAGCTCAATACGTACAAAATAACTGCAAAATATATTTAACCACATAATTATAATATTTTTATTAATATTTCCATTATAAACAATGGCGGACACAGCGAGGGGCGATCGCCCCCTCCGTTAAACGTGCTCACGTTTTAACGTGCCCTGCTCTCAGATTTTGGATGAAATCAATCAAAATTTAACGATTCCGTACTGAACATTTTTAATATAAATGTCTCATCCCAAAAAATGAAGTTGCAAAAGCCGAGGACGAAGCAAGACAACAAAGCATATTATAGTTTGAAAATGTTCAATGTGTATATGTATTCGTTTTTATATTGTTCTGAAAATCATATTTAACAATAATTTATCCTGAATCAAATAGTTGCAGAAAACTCTAATTTATTGTCGTAAATTCACACGTAGTCAACCATTGTGTCGCCTTTACGTTGGTGAGACTTTTTACCTCTTTGTTACATATTCTGCACAATCAAACTTATCCCATGTTATAGTAATGCAACTTAAGAGCAACAAACATGGGCGCCCCCAGAAATATTTGCAAGGTGGTGCAAGACTAGATTTTTATCAAAATTATTAATTTTTTTAGAAATGCTAATTAATAATTATGCATTATAAATTATACTCTTTGAGAATAGTTAAAATTCATGGTATATATGAAAGCGCAACCCTGTTCAAGAGAAGAAGAAAAAATACAAAATAGTAAAAATATTAGAATATATATTTTTAACGATTTTTTTACCATCCAACTAGATCTCACGGCATTCAAGAGACAGTGTTTAGAATAGAGAAACTCGAAGATGCAAAAATACAGAAGAGTAAAAAAAATTATTTCTTCCAAGTTTCGGATACTATGAAAAAAAAAAAAATCAAAATGAAACAGGAAGCCAGTGTTGGACTATGTTCAATTGAATTCTAAAAATAGATTTCAAGATAGTATATCTTATGACTTAAAAAAACAAAACATTTTCCTAGAATTTTGAGAACTACACAGGAAATGATTATACAATAAAAGAAATAAATACTTCTACTCGTCAGCCTCTAATAATCATAGACAACAAGCGCCAGAAAATCGTCACGCAAGTAGCTATAAAAAACGACATAGGAAAGAAACAAAAAAATAAAGTAATAGAAAAAAAATAATTTCATTGTAACATAAAAGTATAAACGGCATATGTGCTTTTTTTTATCTTGGAATTTACATCTTTTCCCTACTTTTTTTTTTAAAAAGTCAAAAGCCAGGCGGGTGCAAGTGCACCTCCTTGCACCCTCCTGCGGGCGCCTATGGCAACAAAATTTACCTAAGCTATTCAACAGCAACCGCCCCCTCCGTAATAAAACTCTGTATCCGCCCTTGATTATAAAATACACGATTTTACTTTCCTACTTAGATCTGGATTCACCAAACAGATGATTTCAATGTTAGCTTGCTTAGTCATACTTGTTACCGCGTATCAACTTTAAACTTGTTTCAGAGGTCACATTCTTAAAACAATTACCTTATTTGTACTTACATGTCAGGGGCAATGATGCACTTGAAAGTTTGAGGCAAATCTTCTTCCATCAGGGAACATGAAACAGACAATGATTCTGGGACACATATCCGTATGGCTGAAAGAATTCGACAATCACATTTTGAACAAGAAATGTAAAAATTCCTATAATTTGAACAATTAATTTAGATTGCAATGAATATCTTTGCACAATTGATAATGTAGCGTTTCCAGTTTCTATTATGTAATAAAACTTATTGTACTATCACATTGATCAAATTTTGTCCACAGTCATTGGCAGAAAAACTGCATGCTACGAAATAGTATGAAATTTTTCATCTTATCAGAATTTAGCTGAATTTTTAAATCAAGAACCAGGATGAGTAGGATAAAATTAATCTTCTAATGATTTTTTTTTTTTTTTTAATTTATACCATACAGCAATAGAGTTTCAAATCGCAATACTAACTAGGCGTTTTAAAACTTAGTTTTTCAGAGTTAAATTGACGCGATTGTACTTGATTATTGATAAGTTAAAAGGAAAACATTGTTGAAAACATTTTGAATTTTTTTTATTTAAATTTGTTCAAAATGTAGATCAAAATTTATTATCATGGAAAAATTTATATATTTTGTTTCGAAGAGAAAGCATATCGTAGTCAATTAAAGATTAATTAATAATTTTGTACAATGTGAAATTGAACATCAGCTTTTGACATATTAAAATTCCAAAAGGCATTCAAGTTTTAAAATATGTCATTCATTTATTTAATTGCGTTAATAACTTATCATGACCTTTAAGACTATCTTTATTTTGAAAACGCGCTTCATTATTTAATATTAAATAATTAATTTCACAAAAATTTATAAAAAAGAAGAATTTTTTTTAATGTACAGAACTCTCCTAAAATTATTAACAAAGGAAATTGAAAATCTTACGATCCGCATATATCACTGGGAAAATCATAAAAACACCTATCCAAAGTAGAGCCATCATTAGTCTCTTTGAAGTAACTGAGATGCTCCAACTTAAACTTAAATAACCTTAGAGAAAATTCATTATCAATCCAAGGGGACGACCGAACTCGTCACAAACTGGGAAAACCTGAAATCTTTAGCAACTATCTAATTACCAAACAAACAAAAAGTATTCAGATAAAGTTTCCACTGATGATGAAAAGTCATTCCTAGAAACTCGAAATACAAGAAATCGATCCTTCTTTAGCTCATACTGATATAAGGAGTGTCTGAAGACCTTCGAATTTTTAAATCTTTCTCTTTCATGCTTGCTTAAATCACTTATCTCATGTCGCGAGTTGCTTCATAAAACTTTTTTTTTTACTTTCAATTATCCATATGTTAACATAGGGTGATAAAAATATTGGTTCCAGTAAACGTTTTTTTTTTATTTATTTATTATTTATTATTATTATTATTATTATTGCACTTCTCTACGTTTTGGAACATTCCGAGTTCAAAAAAGTAGTCAAGAAAAATTGTATCTGTGTTTGTGTGTCTATGGTCAGCATGACTCCTAAACATAAACCTACGATGATCACATTTTGTGTACAGGTTAGTGATGGCCATGGGACCTTTTATTAAGGTTTTGCTCAAAATAGTACACGTGCATAAGGTAGCTTCTATTAAAAAATTTATGTTTTTTAGCAATTACCAAACATCCCCACCACCTAAATTCCCGTGTAAATACGATAAAGGCGTAAAAACTTAAAAAACGAATATCTTTAACACAGTTCTCTTTTCTTGAACATCACCCATCAATGACTATTTATTTTATGTAATATATATATATATATATATATATATATATATATATATATATATATATATATATATATATATATATAAACACCCCTCTAAAATGGCGTATTTGGCGAATAAACACGACGGTAAACATTATACGCTTTTCTCGCAAGTGAAACATAGAAGAAATAATCATTGATGGGCGATATATATATATATATATATATATATATATATATATATATATATATATGTAGGATTTTTATTATCCCATATCAATTGTTTACCGTACATTTCAATTTCCTCTTGTAAAGACAGATGGCACTGCAAGACGATGTTTCTTCTTTTTTTTTTTTTGTTATTACGAATAAGTATTCGTACTCCACGATTTTATTTTATTAAGCAGAAGCACACCGGATCCCATTCGGGAACAAACACGCTGAACTCTGTCCGCCAATTTTGGGTGCACTCAACTCACTTCGCTAATTGGGTAATGTACTAATTAAACACTTAGTTTTCGTCGACTTGTGCTGCCATTTGGCTAGTAGTACTTAATACTTTTCCCCCCTTTGTTTTGTTTAAAAGTGATTGTGATGTTTCGTCTAATAAATTTAACTGTACTTTCCGTTTCTGATTTGGAAGTTTATTTCTCTTTTATTTCATTTTTGCTTCCCTAAATAAATCCCCTAGACATTTAAAAAACCGAACCACTAACCCCCACATATTTTTGGGGTCCTCGGCCTGGATTAGCGAAAAGGAATTTTTAAATGGGAATTGCTTCTAAATTTTTTTTAATTTCGAGTAATTTTTGGTTTTTGAATAAACCACGTCCCTGTAGCGATCCATTTTTTGTTGTTCGTGTTCAAAGTTATTTGGTATAGTAACAAGTGTATGCCTAGTAACCTGTTTTGTTTTGGTAACACGAGTTCAATAATATTTTTCATGAGTGCACCCGTTTTAATCGAAAACCACCCTTATTCCTTCGAACCCCTCGAAGATGAAATTTATAATTAAATTAATTTGAACTCGTCGTAAAGAAATTCTCAAAGTTCCAGTCGTCGTTCTTAGCCAGAAAGCATCCAGCTTCAAACGAAATTCTTCGCCAACGAATCTTCAACAAGCAGCGTGCCATTTCCAACTGGTGTCTCAACGTCTCATCAGTGTTCGTCTTCATCAGTGTTCGTCTAAAATTTCCGAATTTTCAATCCCGAAGTGCTGAAATTTTATCCGAGGCCCTTACCGGATAATTTGCCAAGATTAGTACTCTGAGTTCCGAAACCATCTACTACATTAATTTCGTGTTCTAAGCAGTGACAATCGACGTCTTCAAAGCCAGCAGTTTATTCCTTCAGATAAGTTCTGAATCATTGATACTTTCTTTTTCTAAGAATTGCATACTAGTTTTTTTTATTTACTTTTTTTTTGAAAACCTCTTGCTTGGGTAAACTCTTCGCAACACAAATAAAGAGAAAGAATAAAAAAAAAAAAAAAAGGTTTTATCTATAACCGGAAGTGATACCTTGAAGGATTTGATGTTGCAGTCTTTTATTTATATTTTCATTATTGTTCTAAGAACAGCTTACATTTAAATTGTTTCTATATTCCCTTTTATTCTTTTTGTCTAAATTGATACAAAGAATATTATTCAATATACATTATTTTGACGGATAACTTTGGGTAATAATTCATTGTTTACTTTTCCAAATGCAGCTGTTATTTTGAGAAGTTAGGTGATTTAAGTGAGGTAAACTTATCGTGTTAAAGTGTTCTTTTTATAAAGTATCCTTGGGTAATATTTTGTTTTGAATACTTAATATATTATTCGCATCCTTATTCATAGTTCACTTTTCCAAATGCTGCTGTTATAATTTCTTATGCAATTAATTTTATATGCAATACAAAGCATAACTTATGCAGAATTATGTTTTAAAATATTATGCAATACAAAGTAAGTACATTATTATAAGTTGGTATGTTTATCGTGTTCTTGTCCAAGTGAAAAAAAAAAAAATCTTTTCAGTAAAAATTTCTGAAGACTTGTTCTTATACAAAAGTTCATGAAATTCTAAAACCTTTTTCTTACGGTAGTACTCTTACTTTTTTGTGAATTATCTGATTGACCGAGAGTTGATTAACTTCTTCAAAAATATATTTCTTCATTTTTAGAATGTATCTTCGTTAATTTCGTAGTGTTCTTAGCAGCATACTTCATTATTTTTTTTTAAAAGAGGAAAAGCACACAACATAAATCTACAAGCTTTTTCCTTTTAGTCGTTATTTTTTTTAATTTCATTTTTACGAATATCACAAAGTTCACTGGATTTCCACCAAATTTAAAGATCACCATGACTTTTCTTCTAAGAAGTAAAAAAGAGGATCTGTTGAACTTAGCCACGGAATTAGGCATAAAGATAACCGCTACCATGACCAAGCCGATCATCAAAGATTTAATCTTGGGAAATGAGAAGTATGACGAAGATGAAGTAAAAGCACTTCTCGAGAGCATCACCGAGGAGAGGTTGCAAGAGCAAGAGCGTCAAGAGGCCATTGCCATCGAGGAGCGAAAACGTCAAGAAACCATCGAGGAACGGAAACGCCAAGAAGCCATCGAGGAACGGAGACGAGAAGCAGAGTTCGAGCTCGAGAAATTACGAATCCAAAACCAGAAAGATTCATCTTCGAAAAACGTCACAACAAACCAAGTACCAAGCAGACCTTCACGTGATACCTTCCACAAGTTCGATATGAAAGAAGATGTGAATCTTAACCTCATCCTGTTCGAGAGGCATGCAGAGCTGTCATCGATCCCTAAAGAAGAATGGGTTCAGCACCTCATAGGCCTACTTCCAGTCGACGTTGCACACTTAATTGCGCGGGAGTCCCCCGACAAGTCTCACGACTATGATCACGTAAAGCAGTTGCTGCTACGAAGGTTCAAACTGTCTCCAGAAAGACTTCGCCAGATGTTCGTGTCACACCAAAAACCTCATGAAGGAACTTGGTTGGATTTTCTCCATGAATTGCAAACTTACTTCGATGGATGGGTGGAAGGTCTTGAAGTGAAAACTTACGACCAGCTTCGTGACCTCATCATAGCAGATCAGATCAAGAGAAGAGCTCCTTACGAATTCAAAGAACATTTTCTAGATGAATGGACACTCATCAACTCGCCCAGAGAGCTGGCCCAAAAGTTCGAAAAATACGAAGATGTCCGCAGAACGTTAAAGTCAAAGCAGTTCGACTCCTTGCCCAAAGGAAAATATGGGGCTAAATCGTCAAATTATGGGAACCCTTCCCGAAGAACCGACAGTCACCGATACGAGGCCGGATCATCGAATAATCGTGGAAGCTCTCCCCGAAGAGCTGATAATCGCCGATATGGACCAAACCGGTCAGAAAAGAACCATTTCAACAATAATCGAAATACTGACTCTGTCAGGCCTAGACAGTCACTCTGCAGTTATTGTAAAGAACCAGGACACTTCTACGTTAACTGCGACAAGCGCCGAAAAGATGCAGAATCCAACAATCCTCCGGGCAATTCTGTACCGACATGTACAATTATCCCATCAGAAGAGTTGAAATTTAAAGAAATCGTTATGGGAAACAAACTCATCACCGCACTCGTAGACACAGGCAGTTCACTCAGTCTCATTCGAGACGACATAGCCAAAGAAATCATCGATGAATCCAAGCTTTCGAAACAAAGGAGAACGCTCTCAGGCTTAGGAAATTCCCAAGTCACAACGAAAGGATCTTTCGAAATGAGTTTCACCACCGACGGAGAAGAATTTTCTCTAACATGGCATGTAGTGCCACAATCACAGTTATCTTTCCAAGCAATTATCGGAATGGATGTTACGAATCAAGCTACGTTTACAACGTCCAGGAATGGTATGAAATTTCATAAAGATGAGCCCGCTGATTGGTTCATGCACATCTCCGAAACAAGTCCTAATGAAGAGATAGAGTTGACCCACATAAGAGACATCAGGATACAGAACGAATTGAAGCAAGTTATCTCAACTTACAAGCCTGACAAAACTTTGTCAACAGACGTATCCATGCGAATCATCCTGAAAGACGACGTTCCAGTCTACCAACCTGCGAGACGATTATCTAGTTCAGAAAAGTTAGAGGTCAATCAGCAAATCGACGAATGGCTAGAACAAGGAATCATCAGACCAAGCTCGTCAGACTACGCCAGTCCTATCGTGCTAGTGAAGAAAAAAAACGGTTCCACCCGCCTCTGTGTGGATTATAGGAAATTGAATAGAAAATTAGTCAAGGATCAATTTCCTTTACCTCTGATAGAAGATGTTATAGACAAGCTACAAGATGCTCAAGTATACACTACACTCGACCTCAAGAATGGATTTTTTCATGTTGAAGTAGATGAAGAGAGCCGCAAGCTAACCTCTTTCATTATCCCCGATGGACAATTTGAGTTCTACAAAGTACCCTTTGGCTTAAGTACCAGTCCCAGTGTATTTCAAAGATACGTGAACAACATCTTCCGAGATCTAATGAGAAAAGGCATCGTAATAATCTATATGGATGATTTGGTAATTCCCTCAAAGGATGAAGAAGAAGGTCTAAGAAACTTACAGTCAGTACTAGAAGTTGCATCAAAATACGGCTTGGAGATAAAATGGAAGAAATGTCAATTCCTGCAACGGAAAATAGAATTTCTAGGACACATAGTGGAAAACGGTACAATACGACCATCGTTGGCTAAATCGCAAGCAGTAAAGAAATTTCCCGTACCCACAACCGTGAAGCAAGTACAAAGCTTTCTCGGTCTCACCGGCTATTTCCGCAAGTTCATACCAGAATACTCCAAAATAGCAAAGCCACTAAGCGACCTGACTAAGAAAGAAACTCCATTTGCGTTCAGTCTACCTCAAGTCGAAGCATTCGAAAAACTCAAGAAACTCCTTACAGAAAGTCCAGTCTTAAGTATCTTCCGGCAAGGTCAGAGGACAGAATTACACACTGATGCCAGTTTACACGGCTATGGAGCTGTACTACTGCAAGAGTCCACCGACGGAAAGATGCATCCAGTCCAATACATGTCTAAGAAGACAACACCAGCTGAAATGAAATACAGCAGCTACGAGCTTGAAGTGCTAGCTATTGTAAGCGCATTAAAGAAATTCCGCGTCTATCTTCTGGGAAACCATTTTAAAATAGTCACCGATTGTTCGGCATTCCAGAAGACTATGGATAAAAAAGATTTAGTTACTCGCATAGCTAGATGGGCATTATCCTTAGAAGAATTTGACTATCAGATCGAGCATCGACCTGGAGAAAGGATGAAACATGTAGATGCTCTGAGCAGAAATCCAGTCTTTATAATTGAGAACGATACAATCACAGCTAGATTGCGCAAAGCTCAAGCAGAAGATGAAAACATCAGTACTTTGAAGGCAGTCCTCAACAACAACGGGTCGTCAGAATTTTGTGAAAGAAACGGAATCATCTACAAATTCGTAAATGGTCGCGAATTAATTGTAGCACCGAAGGACATGCAGACTGAATTAATCAAGCTCGCGCATGAGAAAGGACACTTTTCGACCTCTAAGACGGAAGACGTCATAAAACATGAATTCTTCATTCCAAATTTAAACGCCTTACTCCGCAATGTCATCAACAACTGCGTCCCATGCATTTTAGCTAACAAGAAGAGCGGAAAGAAAGAAGGATTTCTAAATCCAATTCCGAAAGAAGACGTTCCCTTAAGTACGTATCACGTAGATTTTATTGGTCCAATGCCCTCTACCAACAAAAAATATCAGCACATATTGACTGTTGTTGACGCATTTACCAAATTCACATGGCTGTATCCAGTGAAGTGTACTTCTGTGGAAGATTTAATAGACAAACTAAGGTTACAACAAAAAACTTTCGGAAATCCCAAAAGGATACTCACAGATCGAGGATCAGCATTTACTTCGAAAGCCTTCACTGATTTTTGCACTGAAGAAGGAATTCAACACTTGCAAATTGCTACCGGAGTACCTCGAGGAAACGGTCAAGTAGAAAGGATCCATCGCACTCTAATACCTGTCCTAACCAAGTTATCGTTAGACGACTCGACAAAATGGTACAAATATGTCGACCAACTACAACGAATACTCAACAGCACGACTAATAGAAGTACCAAGTGGACACCTTTTGAACTCTTAACAGGTGTTACCATGAGGAATAAGGACGACTTGAAAATACGAGATCTACTCATGGAAGAAATAAAAGATGAGCTTCAGGAGCAAAGGAACTCACTGCGACAAGAAGCAAAGAGAAACATCCAAAAGATTCAAGCCGAAAACAAACGGACCTATAACAAGAAACGCAAGGAAGCTCCAAACTATAGGGAAAGTGATTTGGTGGCAATCCAGCGAACGCAGTTCGGTTCTGGGTTAAAACTAAGACCCAAATTCCTAGGACCCTATAAAATTACAAAAGTTAAACCCAAAGATAGGTATGACGTACAAAAAATAGGTAACCAGGAAGGGCCTAACATAACTTCTACATCCGCTGATCTAATGAAATTTTATACTACTAAATAAATTAACATAAACACTCTTAAAAAAAAAAAATACGTAAACATTGCCATAATTGTCTTTCGCCCAACGTCATTATTCTTCATTTTATATGTCATTGTTTGATTTTCAATTTACCATGCAACTCCAGCCATAGCATAGGACCCAGCCACTGATGCAGTTCCTACCATCTTCAAATAGACTTGATCCTGAACTTTTCGAACAATTACAAATGAACATTGTGATCGTCAACGAAATGTTTTCATTTTGTCTTAGTTTTATACTTTCTTTTACTTAAGTATTATCACATGTCTTGCCCATTTCCATGTGTTTCATCGATGAGGTCATCGATCTACAGGATGGCCGAATCTGTAGGATTTTTATTATCCCATATCAATTGTTTACCGTACATTTCAATTTCCTCTTGTAAAGACAGATGGCACTGCAAGACGATGTTTCTTCTTTTTTTTTTTTTGTTATTACGAATAAGTATTCGTATTCCACGATTTTATTTTATTAAGCAGAAGCACACCGGATCCCATTCGGGAACAAACACGCTGAACTCTGTCCGCCAATTTTGGGTGCACTCAACTCACTTCGCTAATTGGGTAATGTACTAATTAAACACTTAGTTTTCGTCGACTTGTGCTGCCATTTGGCTAGTAGTACTTAATACTTTTCCCCCCTTTGTTTTGTTTAAAAGTGATTGTGATGTTTCGTCTAATAAATTTAACTGTACTTTCCGTTTCTGATTTGGAAGTTTATTTCTCTTTTATTTCATTTTTGCTTCCCTAAATAAATCCCCTAGACATTTAAAAAACCGAACCACTAACCCCCACATATATATATATATATATATATATATATATATATATAATATGTAAAAAATTATCGCCAAATACATAGCCAAACAGGGCATTTTTTTAAAATTAATGGAAGTATAAAAACGGTAAATTACACCAATCCAAGGCAAATATAAATGCAGTGATCAGTAATAAGTGTAATAGAAAGTTGTGCGATGTTCCACACCTCTAATTTTCAACAGTGGTATGTTACGTAAAAATAAATCCAAGCAATTAGCTGTATCTTCAGTTCTAAAAGCCGTAGAACATTGCGAATTACAACATAATAATTTATTTGCGATTCTTTATATGGTGGGCAAAAATATTTCTTGGAAAGCTGTATTTAATTGAAAAATTTCTTGGAAGGCTGCTTAAGTAAATTAAACTCTAACTTTGAAAAATACGAAACCCCCTTTTTGTGCCCTTTCATACGTTCTAAAATACTTAATCCTAACTATACAATTTTAATTCATTGTGTTGAAACACAGTCATTTATTAGCTAAGAGCAAATCTCAATATTCAGAAGCGCAATTTCAAGGTTCATAGAATTAAAGCGTGGATAAGCGAAAGGAACGGACGCGTGTTACAGGACGCTAAAAGGATATTAGTTTAAAATTACTTGGAATTTATCATGCCATGTATTACAAGATGTTAGTTCAAAATTAGTGAAGCAACTCAATCAAAAATGAATTTTAATTTAACATAATTAACAAAGTTGGCCAATAAAAGATGGGATAACTTTACTCGCTGTCCAATTAAGATCAGAAAAGACAGTTACTGAAGATTAACGTATGCGTTAACAACAAAACTGACAAATATCAAATTGTTACGTTATGGTTTTATCCTAGATTAACAAAATACTTAATGTATTAATTAAGTCATACTTATTTCTTATGTGTTTTACTAACCAAAGCGAAAAGAATTTTAAAAAATTTAATTAATTAAACTTATTTTTTGAAACTTTGTACATATCTAATGGGGAAACTAGGGATACTTGACCCAATTTTTAGTTTTGAGTGTTTAGTTTTTATTTTACTTAAAATGATGTCTATTTATACTTCATTAAGTATCACGCAATATTTATGAATATCTTTCTGAAGTAGTAATTGTAAAGGTGGTAAAATATTAAACATAAAAAACCTTCAACTTTGGTCAAGTATCCCAATGTACGTTGATACTTGACCCACCCCTTAGGGATACTTGACCCCAGTCATATATTAGGGAGTATACAATTTAAAATTATAAATGCAACACTTTTACATAATAATAACAACATAACTCCCATTAATAAGTCCAATGTTAATACTTTTCTATACTTGTTCGATGAGGTCAATACTTTAATTTTTATTAGCTACATAATGTTAATAATATTTTGTCCACTTATAATTTTTATTCTAGAAAGCTATTTCTGTTCTTATACAAGTTCGAGAATAAGAAAATAACTATTTATTTAACTGAAATGTAAACTCACATTAAAACACAAAATTTATGATTCTATCATTTTTCATTGAAAACTCAGGTGGATGAAGAATAGTCTGAATTTAGTCAGGTTTGTGTATTTTCAGATGATTTGTGCATTGAAAATTATAAAATCTTTTGAAAGGTGAGTAAACTGATACACCTGACGGTTGTCATCTGTGAAACCAATGTGAAGGGAATTATAATACCGTTAACTCATGTAACATAGATAGTAGGCAACGACATACAACTTTCAAGAATATCCATAAGTAACAATACCTTTTTATCAATTGAACATCTTACATACTAAACAAAATGGGGTAAGAAGAATAAAAAAAAAATCTATAAAACCTGCCAAATGCATTCGGATAGTATCCCAATCTTGGGTCAAGTATCCCTAATTGTACATTTACTGCATAAATCTAAAATGCAACCATTTGCAAGTAAGTGGATAAACACTATTATAGATGTAATTGTAGCTAAAAGTATGCACAAAAAAATAAACAATTTGAAAAAAGTCTTACTTTTAAAGAAAAACCCTTTTCACGTCAGCGTTTACAACACAAAGATATTACTTTTGGAGCATGAAAATTTAATTTGTTGTATAGTTTAAAAATGGATGCAAATATTCAGTTGTCATTTTCACCATGTAGTTACTTAACTAAAATTCAAGAAGTGATACCACTTCCAACTTATAAAAACTTCCCAATTCTGAGAAAAAGGCATTGGTTCAAGTATCCCTAGTCCCCCCTAATAATCAGGCCTGTAGCTAGAGGGGGGCGAGGTCGGGCATTGTACGACCTGGAAAAATCTTCGCCCGACCTGGAAAATTTTATACCAATCATTTGTTTTTACTTGTAAACCTTTCTATCTATGACTGAATATAAACAAACTTTTTGCTGCTGTAGATACTGTTGCACAAATTGTCTGTATATATTGTAAATAGTGACGTATTATTTCAAAATTCTATTGTAATTTATTTTTATCTTATTTTATTTATTAATTAATAGCGATTATACAAGTTAGAAAAAGGTGGCAACACCTAAAGCATTCGAGAAGTTTCGAGATATTTCGTTTCCGATGAATTGGCTGGAAATTTCGAGAATGTCTCACGCGCTTGTATATAAAAAGACTGGAGAACGGGAAAGATGGAGATTGACTTCGGAAATCGTTGAAAGCTGATCGCTTTGTTTACCTATTGGAGTGAGCTTGTATAATCGCTGGATTCGAAGTTATTTTTGTTGAAGCTTGTGTTGAAGCTTGAGAGTAATTAAACTGTTGCCTGTGAATAAATTTTGTGAGTTTTCTGAAGAGAGAATAAATATTTTTATACCGTTAAACTGTACCATCATTGCCTCAGCGGAAAAATTCGTAACTGTGGTGTCAGAAGTGGGGTCTCGTAGTTTTGAATGCCGACAACTAGAGGAATGATGGAAGACCAAATGAAGCAGTTGATGGAAATGATTGTTGGAATGAAGGCCCAACAGGAAACCACCGCCGCCGAAATAAAAGCTGGACAAGAATCAACCGCTGCTGAAATAAAAGCCGGACAAGAATTAACCGCCGCTGGTCAAGCCCGTCAAGAAACGACAAATGCCGAACTCGCCGCTACAATCGCCGCTGGTCAAGCCCGTCAAGAAACGACAAATGCCGAACTCGCCGCTACAATCGCCGCTGGTCAAGCCCGTCAAGAAACGACAAATGCCGAACTCGCCGCTACAATCGCCGCTGGTCAAGCCCGTCAAGAAACGACAAATGCCGAACTCGCCGCCGCAATCGCCGCCAGCCAAGAATCCACATCAGCTGCTATAATTGGGATTAAAGAAGAAATGCAATCCGAACTGGCTACAATGGTGGAATCTACGATAATAGAGACTACTACAAGTGTTCTACAATAGGTAAAAGAAGAGGTTCTGAGTGAAGTAAGAAAAGAAATCAGTGAGAGTTTTGAGGCGGTTAATGGGAAAGTTGACTGCTTGGGAGAAAAGGTTTCCACCATGAAAGAAGAGCAGGAAAAGTTTAATGACGCTGTTGAAGAAAGGCTACGGAAAATTGAAACTCGCGAAGCTGTGACCATTGCAACGCCTAATTGGGATAACGTTTCCACTCCCTTTATTGCGCCACGTTCCAGCATCAAAGTGGCCACTTTTGATGGGAGGTCGTCTTGGCGCGTTTATCAAACGCAGTTTGAAATGATTGCTTCTGCGAATGGTTGGGACGATACTTCGAAAGCATTCCATCTCGCAGCATCTCTTCGAGGTGAAGCTGCCGACATTTTACAGACACTACCTGAAGAGAAGCGGGGAGAATTCGTGGCGCTGGCAAGTGCGTTGGAGTTAAGGTTTGAGGAGCAGCATCTAAAGGATTACAACAGACTGCAATTGAAAGTGAGACAGCAGAAGGCCAATGAAATTCTTCAAGAATTGGCATCGGATGTAGAAAGACTGTCGCTCCTCGCCTTCCCAGACTGTCCCTCGGACGTACGAGATAATCTGCCTCTTCAATATTTCGTGGATGCCATCAAAGATCCCTACATACAGCAAGCTACCAGGATGTCAGACAGCAAAGATCTGAAGTCAACCCTCGTCTATGCCATGAGAGTAGAAGCCGCACAGCAAGCTTCTAGAAAAGATCGACGATATGTGCGTGGTGCATTAGCCGAGGATTCTTCTGATTTTGTCACCAGAAAGCTTCGAGAACTGGAAAGCAAAATGGATAGAATGATGAGAAGCTATCCCGGAGCCAGGGATCGAAGGACCAGAGTCATTTGCTGGCACTGCAAACGGGAAGGGCATCTACGACGTAACTGCCTTGATTTGAAAAAGAAAAGGGATAACACTACCACGGAATCTCAACAACTGAATCTAAGAAGATGCCATCTCGCAGGGCAGGAGCTGCAATGTAGAACAGGTGAAGCCCCGACCAGTCGTTTCCACGTTTCATCCCGACAAGGAGGAAACCAGGGTTTATTCGTGAAGGGGGAGATCGACGGAACTCCATGTCGTCTAATCGTCGATTCGGGAGCGAACGTAACGATCGTAAGGACGGACGTGGCTCGTCGCCTGAACAGCCGACTCCTCTACACAGCGCCCTCTGTTTCGCTACAAACTGTGTCCGGTGGTAATATCTCTGTGCATGGGAAAGTGGAAGTGGACATTGCCCTTGGATTTAGCACCTACAAGCACACCGTTTATGTTGCCGAAATCGTAGATCCGTGCATTCTCGGACTAGACTTTTTGAAGAAAAATGGAATTACGCTGAATTTTGAGAAAAGCAAGCTGCAAACATGGAGAGGCGAAGTTCCTTTGCACGATCTAGACATGAAAGAGCTGTGCGTATATCGGATTATGGCTCATGAAGACAATGTCATAGAGAATGCTGAAGAGTCCACGTCTATGAAAAGTACCTCACCAGCCTCGGACAGAGAACCGAAGAAAGTGACGTTGATGAAACCCTCCCAGGAAGTGGTTCATGTGGAAATGGACAAAGTTAGTGAAGAGGGAATCGACATCCGTACTCCTGTTACAAGCATCGAACGGAGGTCCCGGGATCTATCAGCTGCACCCGCGGATGATTCGGACTCAATCTCAAAATCATATAACCAGCAAGATGGGGATCAGAAACTTTCACCGCTTCTGTTGGCATACGGGAGTGCAACTCACGAGACCACCGGATTTTCTCCATCTCTAACGACGTGTGGAAGAGACCTTAGGCTCCCCAGCAACCTCCTCTTTGGACAACCACAGGACACTCCTTCCTCGCCTGTCCAGTATCTAGATGATCTGCAGGCACGTTTGGAAGCCGTACATCGGTTCGCCAGAGAGAGAAACAACATCATGACGGAGCGCGTGAGGATCCGGTACTATGCCAAGGCCATGGACCGTTCATTCCAGGAAGGTGACAAACGTCGGAAAGGACTCTCCCCTAAGCTCCAGACGAACTGGGAAGGGCCGTATGGGATCCTTAAGAAGATCAACGACGTCGTGGTGAGAATTCAAAGGACACCTTCCTGTAAACCTAGAGTTGTACACTACAATAGGCTAGCCCCATATTATGGTAGAAGTCATTGAATGGCTTAAGGACTTCACTGCCCGGGACGTGCAGTCTTTAAGAAGGGGGAAATGTTGCACAAATTGTCTGTATATACTGTAAATAGTGACGTATTATTTCAAAATTCTATTGTAATTTATTTTTATCTTATTTTATTTATTAATTAATAGCGATTATACAAGTTAGAAAAAGGTGGCAACACCTAAAGCATTCGAGAAGTTTCGAGATATTTCGTTTCCGATGAATTGGCTGGAAATTTCGAGAATGTCTCACGCGCTTGTATATAAAAAGACTGGAGAACGGGAAAGATGGAGATTGACTTCGGAAATCGTTGAAAGCTGATCGCTTTGTTTACCTATTGGAGTGAGCTTGTATAATCGCTGGATTCGAAGTTATTTTTGTTGAAGCTTGTGTTGAAGCTTGAGAGTAATTAAACTGTTGCCTGTGAATAAATTTTGTGAGTTTTCTGAAGAGAGAATAAATATTTTTATACCGTTAAACTGTACCATCATTGCCTCAGCGGAAAAATTCGTAACAATACCTTCGGTTGTAGCACAGCAACTTGCGAATCTACCTTTTCCACTTTGACGGCCATAAATCGTCCCCAAAGAATGTCATTGGGCCACAAATAGATGGCGAATCTAGTATTTTTGGCATTTGAAGTAGAGGTAGAGTTTTTAAATTGTTTAATAAGTGAAAAGATAGGAAATTGCAATTATACTAACATTTATCATTTTATTTTAGATTTTTTTATGCCATGTATTTTAAAAAGTTTCAAAATGTTTAATATAAGACCAAGAATAGGAAAATGAATTTCTATTATTTTATATTATAATTAATCATATATGCAAAGAAATAGAAAAAGGGTTTTTATATTATAATAGTTTCTGGATAAATTTTTCAGAGTATTATGATAGGAGAAAATAAAGGAAAATGCAATTCTATTAGTAATGTATGAATGTATATATATATATATATATATATTGTTGCGTTGGTAGGGTTCGAAAGATTTGAAGCCAAAGTAGATCAAAACTTGCAGAAATTTATTCCAAAATAACTCTTCACAGTTCTCTTACAGTTCCAGAACTTCTCGTTCTAGTAGACACAATACAGCTCTTTTCACAACAATAGTGCACAAAACAGCAGTTAAAAACTTGACAACACAACTGCTAAATCACCGCAAAAGACAATGCAATACAGTTCGCTTTAGAACTACTCGGAATGTTCGCTGAGACTCAGTAATTCCAGTCAACTAACTCAGTGACTCAAAATCGACAACAACTAACTTCAGTGACACAAAATCAGTCAACTAACTCCCTAACCCCACTCACGGCTGGGCTTATTTAGGGGAGGCTGCGAACCTTCTTGAAACTTCTAGAGGTCGATATTTGGAGAACTTTCCAGATCGTAGTCGAAAAGTCCTATACATGTACACAGGGACCGAAAATGTCGCCAAGTTTGGCGACATTTCGCGATTTGTCGCCAAATTTGGCGATAAAAATTAGTCGCCAAAACCGTCGCCAACTTGGCTCTATCTCGCCAATTTGGCGAGATTCCCATTTCTATAATGATAAATGCCCTGCTCCTTGTAACACTCGCTTCCCAGCGATGCCTCTGTAAAACCCGTTATCAAGCATCAATACCCTTATTACAGGGAAGCCAAGCTAACGACGAACTATTGCACTGCCTTATGCGAAATGTACATAAATGTTACTATTTACAAAATTAACACTACGAAATATTTACAAATATACAAAAATTCGTAACAACAATATATATATATATATATATATACATATATATATTGCTAAACAAATTACATTCCCAGCGATGCCTCTGTAAAACCCGTTATCAAGCATCAATACCCTTATTGCAGGGAAGCCAAGCTAACGACGAACTATTGCACTGCCTTATGCGAAATGTACATAAATGTTACTATTTACAAAATTAACACTACGAAATATTTACAAATATACAAAAATTCGTTTTTGTATCAAAATGTAAAAAACTTTTAATGCTGAAACAATTTCTTAAATGACAAGTTTGTTAAAGAGTTATGTAGCTGTTCCACAAGACCAATGATAGGAAAATGTAATTTGTTTAGCAATATATATTTTTAAATATAAATGTAAGAATGGAACTTCGAAAACACTTTTTATGTAAAAGTAATTTGTACTAATTTTTATATTTGTAATTATTTTTAAAGTAGATATTCTTAAGTTGCAATGTGTAAAAAATTAAGAGATGGACAAGCATAGAATATTTTAAAGGAATAGAATTGTATTAAATATATTTAAAAAAAATTTAAATTGAAAGTTTTGTTTCTATCAAAAAATTTTCTGGTGTAGAGTCTTTAAAAGAATTAAAAAAAATAACATTACATTAAAAAAACATTAACCATGTTTTTTTTTTGTTTTTTTTGTATATGTACTTCATAAAGTGCTCTGATAAATACTCTTTTACGTGTTATCAATTGTAAAAATTAATTGAAAACCAATTAAATAATTTATATTTCTGCCCCTCCTGGGAAAATTTTTGCCCGTCCTACAAACTTTGGCTGGCTACGGGCCTGCTAATAATAAAACAAGTTGGTTGTTTTCAGATTATCTGGCGCCGTCAGCAACACGAGGGCTATAATGCGCCGAAACATTCGTCATTAGACAAGCCAACATACATTTACAAACACCCATGCCTAACACAGGACTCAAACCCGAAACCTCGCGGTCTAGAGGCTAGCACGCTAACCACTATACCGTTTGGTCGGCAATAATAAAACAAGCTATGGGTCTATAAAAAACTACTTAAAATTGGAGTAGAGCTCTGAAATTTTCAACATAAGAAGTTTTGGCCTTCTTATTGTACCTATGACAAACAATGTTGAAATTTTAATTAGTTCTTTTTAATTTTTAACAAAGTGACTTCAAATAGAGATACAGAATTAACACATTTTTTTACAAAACGACTTGTAATAGGCCTACCAGCTCTGAAATTTTCAACATAAGTAGTTTTAGCTTTTTAATTGAACTTTTGAAAAAATGGAAAAAGAAAATTTGAATGAGTTTTTTCTAATTAATCTTTTTAATTAATATTTTACAATACGATTTCTAATAGGGATACAGCCGTAAAATTTTCAACAAAAGAAGTTTTGACCTTCTAATTGAACTTTTGTCAAAAAGAATGTTAAAAATTAAATTTGTTTTTTAATGAATATTTTCACAAAAAGAGCTCGGAAACACTAGAGCTCTGAAAATTTCAATACAAGTAGTTAGGCCTTCTAATTTTGCTTTCCACAAACATGTGTTAAAATATTCTAAAAGTAGTTAGAAGTTGTTGTATTAACAGGGACAATTTTTTGTTTCTCGACAAGGGAAGGACTACTAATATTAAGTGTTTATGTAGCAATTAGTTTTGAGTGCTTGAAGCGAGCTTATGCTTATTCAGCAATGAACCTTTCAGCGAACGAAGCAAGCCCGTGCTTGCACAGCAATGAACCTTTCAACGAATGAAGTAAGCCTATGCTTATGTATCAATGGACTTTTCAGCGAGCAAAGCGAGCTTGGTTTTGCGTAGCAATGAACCTTCCTGCGAGCGAAGCGAGCCCACTCGCGAAGCTCCTAAAGCTGGCTACACATCAAAGACTGCAATGCGGGGCCACGCAGCTAGCTAAAAAATTGCACATGGTAAAATTTCGTATCGAAGCACGAGTGAGTATTCAGCTAGTTGTATATATAATGAAACATTGCATATGAATACTAATTTCTTAAATCACTATATTATGTGCTATTGATGTAACCGTTGCATGTAAATTTATCCCATTCTTATGGACATTCGCTTAATTTTTGTACTTAAGGTTGTAATCGATTAAATAATTGTCTAATATATGTGCTTTCACATCTTTCTGCAGTAACCACTAATTTTCCGGTGACCAATGAGGCTAAAATTTTTATAATCTTATTATGATTTCAAACACAATTTGGTTGCATCGTAATTTTTTTTTTTCATGGTGCAAAAAAAGGTTTAAATAATGGCTATACTGTGCCAAAACTTTGTAGCACCTAAACCATATTACTAGGCTCTATTTCAAGGGAGAATGACATAGAGAATAGTCATTTAAATGGAACTTCTAGGCATTTCAAGTATCAAATGGGAGAAGCCTCGAATTTTGAGAACTCCTACTTATAACAATTCCAGTTGCGAAAAAAAAAAGTAGAAATTACGTAGCGCGTCTAATAGAAATTGAATCGGAGTCACCACACATGCTATGCGCGTGGGCTGCCTCTGATCCATGAGTTTGGCTTCATCACTGGATAGAACTTACAAAAGATCGAATGTAACGCACCACACCCGGGCTGCAAATGTATAGCACATTTCACTATTCGTTTGTGACTATTTTAATCTATAAATGAAATATATAAAAAATATATCGCCTACATTTTTTACAGTTTGAAAGGATAAAATAAATACTTAAAAATTTTACATTGAAAATTTTTTTACCTCAAATTTTAATTATTTTAAAATTAAATCTAAAATATAGTTCCTAAAAACTATATTTCGGTCAAAATATTGAAAATTAAATATCAAAATTAAAATATTTCTGTGGGTTTCTTCTTCCCTCATGTTCATTCTTCCTTTCCACCCACTACAAAACATTGCACCTTTAAACAAAATACTAAGACTAAATTGACTAAGACTAACAGAGGAAAAAATAATGAAACAGTGAAGCCAAGGAAAAAAAGCAGACATTAATATTCACCAAATTCTTTTCAGTAATCAGGGATGAGAATGCAAAATTTCAAAAAAGAGGAAATCCAAAATTTAAAAAACTAAATACACGCGACACCGGATTTTGCAATAGCAAAACCCAACACTCCTTGTGAACGGGCATGATGCAAGTTGCTGAGGATGTCAAGGTACAAAATTTTTATATGAAGGAACTGTCATGATAATACATACAAACTGCAAATTAAATCATTATAAAACTAATATACAAAGTGCTACATATAATTTAAAAAAATGTGTGTATACAAAGATCTCATACATATTCCTAATTACCCAATGATCATTCCCATTCAACCAAATTGATATAGTTGAAATAAAGTTATGTACCACTTTATAAAAGTCACATATCAAATTATAAAAGGATATATGTAACCAAAGTACAGAATGTTCAGCAAATTACAGATAGAAAAAAAAAAAAAAAAAAACAAGAAAAAGGCATTGAAATTAAAACATTAACAGGGTGTCTACCAACTTCGTCAAATAAAATTTCTTGACTTTTCTTAACCTCAGAAGAAAAATTCTTGACCTTATCAGAAAATTTTGCAACCGTTTAAATAATCAAAAAAAAATTCAAAGGCAAACCACAAAAATGTAATACTTTTAAAAAGAAAACAATCAGAGATGCAATACAATATATTAACAATGGTTGCTGCATTAATTTTCTCAAAAAAACCCTCACTGAAATGCTTAAAATTCTGTTTTAATCACACTAGAAAATTAGAGAAATCCACGTGAAAGAAAATAGCAAGAACAATAAAGCATTATATCATAAAATTTAGTATTGTGAATGATAACACTAAGCCACACCAATTTCAGCATATTTTATTTATTTTTTTCATTTTAGCAATCTCAATATCTAATGACTGAACTTTCTCCTCCTATAGGAATATAACAGCAAACTATTAACTTCCTTTACATATGCTTCTGTAAGAAGTGTGACAAATTATAATGCCCATATAACTTGTTTATTAATGATAAAAAGAACTCATAATAGATGAAAAATCTGACAAAGTCAAAAAGTTTACAGTTGCTTCACATTGTTTGCTTGCTTCAGCAACAATAACATATTCTTGGGATGGTAATAGGATGCTATTAGTTACATTGTTGGATGGAATTACATGTGATGACAAAGAGTGAAAATTAATTATTCTTTGCTTGCCTGTTAAAATTACACAGGCTAAGTCTTTATGTATTTTTGATGAGATTTCACCAACCCCATTTCACAATGACTGACATCAAATTTTGATATGCAAAATATTCAATATCCTTTATATTTGGCCAGTAAGACAGGCATTAATCACTTGGCTAGATCTATATCGGATTCCATCCAGTTTTCTCAAAAAGTACATCAACAACCAACAATAGGTTTGAGATCCAACAAGGTTGTCCATTTATATTTCCTGACAATATACCGTATATATACTCGCATGAAAGTCGAGAATGTGGGCCAAAATGTTTACTAAAAAGTAGGGGTTCAACTTATATGCTAGGGAATGAAGATTTAAAAAAAAAAATGTCTTAAAAGGGATAGCAACTGACTTTCGGCGAAAGCGTGGTAATCATGCCGCGATTTGAAGAAAACCGGAAGTCCGTTCGACTCCACTGTATCGTTCCTTTCCAATAATTATTTATGAACTTAAGTTAATACTTTAAAGCAAAAAGTACATTAAATAAAATAATCTTTAATAGAATAAAATATTCCGAGATGAATTTTTGAATTTGCTCCGAGATTCAAAAGTGCGGGAAGTCCTTAAAATAATCGAAGTGACGTTGCATCGTAGGCTCTTATTCCACGTGAAATAAACGACCTTTAAGAAGAAAAAAAACGCACAATTTATTACATAAGTAATTTTAGTACAGTAATTTATTGCTATAATAACGGCAACTCAATTAAAAATTACGATGTAGTGTTATAAAAAAAAACACTAACAAGTGCTGTTAGGCCTAGCGATCGGCAAAAGTTTTAGGGGAATTTTTTCACCTATCATATTTTTTTTTTCGTGATTCTTGCTGATTAATATTTTATAAATAAGTTAATAAAATGTTCTTGCCGATTCGCAGATTTTTATCGTAACTTTTCGTGTCGAAAATACAACTAGAAAAAGTTACGAAACTCCTCAATTCACACTTCGCCTGTCGATCCTGTATAGCAAGTTCACACTTGCATACCGCAAAAGTGCTCCACACATTATAGTTCTACGAATATTTAAACTCCACAAACTATATTTAACATTCAAAGTTAGACCACATTTAACAAAAATAAACTATGGAATCCCGAGTATTTATAAATTAAAAAAAAAAAAGTTCTGCCGCTTATATGACGGGCCGATAAGGCCGGTTTTAGAGAAAAGAATGGTTGCAATAAACGCTATACGTTCATAAAATTTCGCGTTATTTTGGGAAAAAAATTGTCTTTTTCAGCAATTGTTTGTTGGCGAATTTTTTGTCGATTTTTCTGAGGGAATTTCCGAATTTTTCAGTTTTGCAATCGGCGTGAAAATTTCGTGACCTCTGCTCTGATTTCTTGACTTTTTCGTGACTTTCTTGACCGTTTTTTGATTTCGCGACTTTTTCGTGACTTTCCTGACCGGTAGACACTCTGATTAAACAAACTTTAATTTGCACAAGTAATTACGTCCTATTTTTCAAAATGACCACGCTTCAAATTTACGCTAGAAAAACGCGGAAATTACTGAATTACTAAAAAGTGGAATAAAACTTGAAAAAAAACACAAAACGCGGAAAATCGCGGAAACGCGGAAGATTCTCATCCCTGAGTAATTTATGCACATAACCACTGTTGATCCACTTAAAAAAATCCACGTACTTTAAAATTGCATAGAATATTTTTAATTCATGACTGAATTAAACTTATTTGTAATTTAAATGATTTTACTTAGCATCATACAAAGTTTACTATTTTACATCAAAAAGTTTTAGTTTGGTGTAATGTTAGAAATCAACATAATAAAATAAATTTACACAGCTATTTAGGGAAAATATGATTAAATGCTTGCTAATAAATACCTAAGATGTTTCTTTAAATAAAAGACCACAAGGACTGAATAAAGTTTATTTATTTAAATTATCTATTCTTGGAAATATTTTACACTATAGTACATGAATTTTAAGGACAGAATAATTGAATTTAAGAAACTAGTGACTACACTCAACAAATATTACACACTATCACAGCAACAAGAACTTCTTGATGTCAAACTGTGGATACATGAGTATTATGAGAAAAACTGGGAATAAATTACTAAAAGTAATGAGGACAAACAAATACATTTACACTCAACAAATATTTTTAATATTGACAGTTGTACTGCTCATGCATAACCTAACAAGCTGTACATACACATGAATAACTATTAATTACAAAAGACTTGTAGAAAACAAAGAAAGATTGGGGACAGGTTAGAAAATGTTGCATTAATTTTGTTCATTGGCTCAAAAGCAGCTGATTTCATGTCTTTAGTTATATTTTTAACAAATTTTAAGTTTCAAAGGCATCTGGAAAATAGGGGACATTTGTTACATAGTATTTTTATATCAAAATAGAATTTAGAAAAAATGTTTTAATAATGGAATATAAAACTTTTTAAATTACTTGCATCTCAAGCAAAAAAAAAAAAAATATTGAGTGAAATTGCTCATTAGAATTTATAAAGTACCTGTTAACACCAACAAATATAACATTTTCTATTTCTCTAACCCAAGATATACACACAGAGTATAGTAATCAATTAAGTTAATTTTAGAGACAGTTGTTAATAAATATACATTGTTAATGTCAATTAAAAATTTCTAAAGGTTTGCATGCCACCCATAACAAAATGTATGGAATATTTTTTTTTTAATAATTTATCGCTAAACTTTAAAAAATTATTATCTTCAAATAAAATAACTTTATTCAACAACTCGTTTTTGTAAAATTCATTTCTGAATGCATTATTTAATAATGTGCTTGTTTGATGCCCATCTTTACTGGAAGAACAGAACAAGATATAAAGTGGATTTATTATACATAAACCTATTCTTCAGCTTTTTTTTTTTTGCATAAAAGAAACTAGGGAACAACAAACTAAACATGTTGACACCAATCCAAGTATAATGGAAAATTTCTCTCTTTGGCTATTAAGCATTAAAAACAAATACTACTATTATTATTCGAGTTATTAAATGATAAATTATTTACTAAAGACAGAGCTTCAGATGCTTTTTGCAGAATATTTACTTAACAACTGTTCCAAGAATGAATTATACAAATGTTATGGTTACAAATGTTCAGATATATTAACTAGCTGTAAATCTCTATTTTAATTTAAATAAAAAAAAAACCATGCAGAATAATTTACTGCCATGTTGAGTATGTTAACAAATTAATAAAAAAAAAAAAAATTAATTAGTTACCTAAAAAAATAAGAAAAAAGCATCAAAAGCACTATCTAGTTCAAAATTCTAACTGGAGAATTTAAAAATCTTGCACCTAATTCGGCATATTGTTTCATAGCTAAAGAATTTCAATGGAATAAAATTATTGTTCTTGAATAGCTCATTACTGAGAATATAATGTACACAAAACTATTTATGACTAATAATAGAGCAGCATAATAAATATACAGTCACATGAGTATTGGTAAAAAAAGTACACCAATTACTTCTTAATTATTGTCAAGCTTAATCAAATGATCAGTGATGTACAAGCATAGAGCTGAAGCCAAAGGCAGAATATCCCACTTAAGAACACTACTACAATATCAGCAGCATGTCATATTTTATAACTTTCTAACTCAACTTAAGTGGATAACACAAAAGGAAAAGGATTAATTATCAAATAAATAAAAATTAAACTCTAAAATTTATTATTTAAAAGAAAGAATAATGACTAGAAATATATCTTCCAGAAAATTATTTCACTAGTAAAGATGAAAGAAAATACTAAAATATAAACACAACTTTGAAATTAAATGTTGGCTTAACAAATTACCAAATACTTATGTTTGACTAGCAAGAAGATCACAACAGAGTGCCTTCTAAATTACAATCAAACAAAACATTATACCTTTGATACAGAAAGTCAATAATTAGGTTACTAAATCCTTTTAGTATTATTCATTGGTCACAAGTTTTAAAAAAATGATTAATTTAAAAGAGGACAAATATTAAATAACTTTAGCATTAAATCGAAACTTACTTTAACCATAACTCTGCATATTCTTTCAACACTAACCTTAAAATTTAAATATTTTAATAGAATATATGGAAAACCAAGTTTATTTTAAAATGGGGATAGAGTCAGAATTTTGAGAAGGTCGATAATCTTCTAAAAAATCCAGCACCATGATAGATTTAAAATATTGGCATGGTAATTTTAAGACAATTAATCATTTTGAGTTTAACAATGAAAATAATATTTATCAACTTTGAAAAGAAAAAAAATTGATAGTCATTCAAATATTACTTCTACAAAGCAAAATTCAATACAGCACACATATGAGTACTAAAGTAACACTAAAAAGGGGTAAGTAGGTTTACACCTAATATACAAAAATCTCTAATAGATGAGTGATTACTGTATAGGTGATGTTGATGTAAAATTACAATATTTATTGCTAGTGTCGAAAGTGACATGAATAGAATCTCATGATTGAGCAGCTTGGAATAGAACAGGAAATATAATTCAAAACAGCATTGAAACAAATTGCAGACAATATAATTTTAGGTTGGCTTACTTGTCTGCATTAAAAAATTAAAACATTTGCTTTGTAAATAATGCCTTTTATAGCATGTGACGACAACATGTATTTAAAATTACAAAAAACATTTATGAGAACCTTCTATTCCACATTAAGATAACCCGAAATAAATAACTCAATTTAACTCACAATGGTACTACTTTAAAACGGTGAACTCTTAACACACTGGTATAATAGGTTGCTGACTATCTGTTGATATCATTCAATTTACAAAGTCCAACGGAAGAAATTTTGTTATTGAAACTTGGAAAAAAAATATACTTTAAGTAAGACATTAAAAGTCTTCATTAGTAGAGGAAATTTTATTTAAAAGTACGTTTAAAAAAATTTGAAACCTTATACTATATTGATAAAATTGTGTAGTTGACCTTTTAGTACAGGAATTTAAAAAATACTAACTTCAAAAATTGCATATTCAACTATCAGTTGAATTTAAACCAATATTGATATCTAGGGTTACAGATTTCTTCATAAATCAAAAAGTCCATTTCAAATACTACTTTTTTTTCATGCCTAGAAGGTTCCGTAAATATTCTTATGTGAAACACACAATGAATATGTCATGAACAAAAGTTTGAATATAATAAAAATTCTGAAAAATCAAACATTTTCTATATTTCATAATAAACTTCTAACAATAATACTTGTGTGCATTTTTATCACATGTCTATATGCAAGCGCGAGAGAACATAAATGCAAATATCTACAGAAACCAAAAATTTTTTTTGTTTGCTTATAGTTAATTTATGTTCTTAATTTCTTAGTGTTAAAAGAATACAAAATGGAAAAGAGTATAATTAAGAAAAATATAGTCTACATATAAGGAATATAACACTCCAAAAAGAAAAATATAGGTTTTTAAGTACTTTCTTAAAATAATAAAGCTAGATACTAAACATTATCTTAAATGTTAATTAAATTAAAAAATGTTAGTTACATGTACACTCAGTTCATGCATGTGTGATGAGAGATTATTACATCAAAAGTTCAAAATTATTATTAATGAAAAATTATTGTATTACTATATAGAAAGTTTTTTGAGAACTTATATATATGAAGTATCTTAAATTAAACTGCATACATTTTCTTTGAGTTGTAATATTCAACATAATATGAATAGAATTACTAAGTGCAAACAATCTCCAATTTTCATTCTATTTTAAGACAGCTTAAGGCTTTTGTTGGATCAACTAACAATGGAATGGTGAGAAAAATTCAGAAGATGCTAAACAAGTTGGAAACTTTTAAATTGGAAGTAGAAGCATATTAAGTTTTTACTGGCCCATTTGCAGATTTATTCTTTCGTTTTGAAACTTTAGAGTGATGGGTGATAGGTTTTAAAACACTTTCATTTTGCGATATTGAATTAGAAGATTTCTTCATTTCTTCAATCTCTAATACCTGAAAAAATTAAAAGATAGAACTTTGAAATGATAGAAGATTATCTTGAAATAAACTTATTAAGTGATGGTATTGCTATAATATTACCACAAAAATTATGTGAGCATGAAAGTTAAGACAGAAGATGACATAAATACTAAAACTGGCCTAATTGAAATACTATCAGTAAATGTAAATTTTCAAACCAATACTTAAATATTGAACTTAATTTTGAATATATTTTTTATTGTACATATTAGTCACTCATTACAGCAAATACTATGAGTAAATCAATATTTAAATTTGTTGGAAAACGTAAAGTATTTTGATACCCATAGTGTTTATAGGTTTTTCATCATTCAGTCTGATCAGACCAGTTCGTTTACAAAGGTAAACATTGAGTGAACTAGATTGAGTTGTTTTCAGGAAAGTTAACTTATTTATCATATGCAAATTTCTCTGTGTCTAACTGTAACTGTTCATGTAGAGAATGATATATATAGGCAAGTGTTTTGTATACACTTTCTCTTATCTTTTCTTTTTGTATCCTGTATGTAGTTGTCATCTGTAAATAGTTTCATCTGCATTAAAGATCAGTTTTCTCATATATAATGTTTTTGTTCTCACCTTCTTAACTCGAATAGAAATGCATGTTTTGTTCAGTTTGGACAACAAAATTGTTTCATATTAACCCTTTGCACTCGAGGCCTTTTTCGCGCAGAGGGAACTCAAGACATTTTAGGTTCGGTTGGCGTTTATGAATTTGCTCCATACAGGGCTCCCACTCACTCAGAAAGATTTGAAGCAGTTCTTGGAGCAGGAAAAATCAAGTTTTGGAGCAGGAAAAATGTCTTTTGAATCAGGTAAAATTAAGGTAAAATTCAGGAAAAATGACTTTCGGAACAGGTAAAATCAAGTATAGTAGCAGGGAAAATGTCCTTTGTAGCATGTAAAAGAAACTTTTGTAGAAAAAAAAATTGTAGCAGAAAAATAAATTTTGTAACAAAAAAAAAAATTTAAACAGAATTACCCGAGACGAATGTCACGAAATCGGCGTCGCAAATCTCGGCAATAGCTGCTGTTACACTACCATAGGCCTTGGCGAAAACGAATATAACACCAATGTAAATAGCGGGATAGCACCCACCATACCATCGCATCTCGGTAATATCGGTGCAAAATCAGAGTAATAACGGGGTTTTTTTAAGTCATCAAACAGCGTTGCAAATCTCGGCAATAGCTGCTATTACATTACCATAGATCTTGGCAAAAACAAATGTAACACCAACTTAAATATTGTGGATAGCACCCACCATACCATTGCAATCTCTGTAATATCGGGTTTTTTTTTAAGTCGCCAAACAGCGTCACAAATCTCGGCAATAGCTGCTATTACAACAGAGTAAACTTCAGCGAAAATGACTACCACACTTGCGCAAATATTAGCGAAAGCGTTTACAATACCGTCGAAAATCTAGACAAAGGATATTATGTAAGTCGAAGACAGTAGAAATGACCATCGCTAAAACGTACATATCGGCACAAATGTCGGAATATTGACATTTTCTCGGTAATGTTTGTACAAGATTCAGGAATATCGGATGTTAACAAAAGCGCAGCACTCTTCGAAAACGACCGCCACACCAACGAATATATCAGCAATAGCACAGAATAAACCGGAGCAATTCTCAACAACAGCACTAAATCGGCGAAAGACTCGACAAAAAAGACCATCACAATAATTTGCAATAATATCTACATTAGCGTCGCAAATCATCGCAGTAACATCAACATTTTCTCAGTAATATCGGGGCAAATTTCGGATGTTTTAATATCCCAGGACTCGGCAATAATTATCATCATACCAACGAAAATATCATCAACGAAAATATCATCATACCAACCACAGCAATAGCGTCGAATTAACTGGAGCAATTCTCTACTACAGAGATATTATATCGATGGAAGAATCGAAGAAAATGACCGTCATAACAAGATAAAACTTGACAATAACGCCAGCATTAGCGTCGCAAATCATCATAGCACTCGGAGAAAATAAAAACCGCACCATCGTAAATACCAAAATTAGCGCCGAATATACAGGAATATTTCTCAACAATAGCGATATTACAGGGGTGAATAATATCGAATTTCATCCCGCAAACAGGAAGAAAAAAAATAATAAATTGCGTTCTGGCACAAATATGGCTAAAATAAAGCATTTGGAGCAGCTTGGAGCAGATTTTTGTATTTGGCGCAGTTGGGCGCATGTCTGAGACCCCTGTTCAACGAAACTAAACACAGTCATTGGCCTTGCATCATTGGCCTTGCATCATCACCTTTGCAAACCAAACTCTGTTAACAGATTACTTCAAATAAAATAATCAGATTAATTTACTTCTCAGTATTGAATTTTGAGATTATTTGTGCAAAATAAAAGGATTAATAGAACTCATTTAAAAGGTAAAGTATTAAGAGTAGTTGTTCTTTCTAATTATGCATTACTCAATTTGAGTTTTTATTTAAAATTGTAGTAGTAATTTTTCATTAAATGCCAAGCTATTTTAGTTAAAAAATATACTGTCCTTCCCAATAACGGACACATCCAAATAGTGGACGAAATCTTCAGTCTCGTGACTGCCCACTATCGGAGGTACAGTACGCAAAAAAAATCCAAACTACTGCTATATCTTCAGTTCCAATTATCGTAGAATCTTGCGGTCGGCACCAAAATGTTTTGTTTACGATTTTCTATATGTCTGATGCAAAAAATTATTCTTGGGGTGCTGTATATTAAGTAAATTGAACTCCATCTTTAAAAATTTCAATACGAACCCCTATTTTTTATGTTTTCATTCGATTTAGAATACTTTGTTTGCCCTAGATACCAAATTTCATTCATTATGTTGAGAAACACATCACTTATGAGCAAAAATGTTTTGGCCGATCTAGAGGGCGAATTTCTTTACTGTGCGGAAGAAACAAACGTTTCGCATGCTTCAAGACGTCATCTATTCCACAGTCCCTTAGAGTGAATTTTTAAACATTTTTGTTAAAAGAGAGACTTTTGAGAACCAAATTCAAAATTGAATAAAAAAATTCTGGACAGGTTTTCAACCATGATAATTGTAATGAAAGCAACAACAAAAAAAAAGTACATGTTCCTATTTAAAAAAATTGAAAACTTGTTTTATTAATAAATAATTATTAAAAAACTGTTTATTACAAAAGTTGCATGTTATTTATGTTTGGCCTTTTATAACTATCGTTTGAAACAAAAATTGCAAAAATATATTAAATATTTAAGAATTTATGGCTAAAATACAAATATTCTTTTTAACATTAATTTGCTATTTTTTTGACATTATTTAAATTATTAACCACTCATTTGAAAATTACAAAACTTGGTATTTAGACTTTTTTGGATTCTAAATCTAAATACAGTATAATATTATGGGGTTGCCATTGAACTTTTTAAAGTTTGTTTTAGTTTTAATATGTAGATTACTTTTGTTATTTCATCAATTAGAATACAAGATATAGCCACCGTTCCGATTTGTTTTTGCGTACTGTACCACTGTATATCTAATGAAACACTAGGTTTTTACAATAAAATGGATTAATATTGTGATACAAATTGTTTATTATCAATGTCATTAACAATTATTATTAATACATAATTGTTAATATTTATTAATGATAATAATGAAATAAAATAATATCCTTAATAATAAATCAGAATGGCCAGCACAAGAAAAAAGGTTAAAGCTACTTACAGATTGATTTCTCTTGGCAGAAAGAACACACAAATACAAACAGATAAAAGTCATCACTAACTGCAAAACAAATTTAAAATAGGTTACCAACATACAATTTCAGATGCCTGATATTGAATTTCGATAAATTTAAAGAACAAAATTTACCTGAATGATTAACCAAACCACAATATTTTCAACTTGAGTCCGAGCAACAAGTTCCAATCCAAATTTAGACCAAATTATGGCTTCGGTTAAGGTTATTGCACTAGAAAAAAAAGTTTTTAATTACTGACAAGTTTTAACATAAAACTTCCAACTTGAAGCTCTCAGATAACTTAAATCAATAATACAAGTTTTTCTTTAAAAAAGAATCAACTACTGAATAATTTCTTTTTTGAAGAATTTGTTATAATTTTTTTTTTACTTTAAACAATAAATAAAGCAAATTATCCTTTAAAATGTGAATTTGAATGCAAACAACTATAATGAAAAAATGTATATAAATAAAAGCAGCTGATTAATCTGAATCGGGATCCTTTTAATAATTATTCCTAAAAATTTTAAGTTTTCCATACTTACCTTGTTGCTTGTGAACAATATGCATATCTTGGGTAAAATCAAAACAATTATTTAAATTCATGCACATGGTAATTTCATTACCACTCGTATATTACAAAAATAAACAGACCAATATAGTTTAATAGCTTAATTAAACAAACAAGAAATAACACATAAAAAATTATGCTTACCCGAAAACCCAACATTGAGTGCCGACTCTTTTGCACCTTGGATCAGTAACATAACTGTAGTATTGTCTGCAATTAAAGAACATATGTTGTTTAAACTTATATAACTCTTCTAAAATGAACTTTTTATACTCATAAAACAAAAAAATTATGTTAATAATTTTAGCAACTTAAAATGGGACAGGCGTTTGAAAATTCAAATCTTTTATGTTTTAAAAGAATTTGGGTTTTACTGAATTAATACAAAAACTTAATTGTTAATAGTATGCAATGAGACCACATACACACTACAAGGAAAAAAGCATGCAAGTTGTAGCTCTAGCCAGCTAGGATTACTATGGTCAATAGAAAGCCTAAACAAATCTTAGAAGTTCCTACAGCTTGGATGAATTTCAACACCTTACCCTGGATGTTGTTAACCCCTTGCTTGCAGCGGGCATATATATACGCCCCGCTAAGTCAATGTGTTCACTGCCCCAGGCGTATATATACGCCTTTCCAAAGTACGGTTCTGGCGCAGTATGGCCCATGAATAGCCCTTTGGCCATTAAAATCTAACTAACCAAAACCAACCAAAGTACGGTTCTTTGCAATGTGCCGCTCTCAGTAAAAATTACTCCCACAGCTTTGGAATGCTATAGAATAACTTTGACCGTGTTTGCAGAGGATTTACTTATAAAGGGTGGGGGGAATAGCTTTTTATTTTTTTGTACAAATATGTCTGATACTGATGACAGTGAGTTAGATAAGTATTTTTTTTTCATCTTCAGAATCAGAAACGTCAGAATATGATATTACGTCAGATGAAGAGGATTCTGATAGCGACTATTCTCTGCAAGATGCCCGACGTTGGACACGATTGGATATAAACAAATTATCTGTGCCGCCTCCAAGCTTTGCCTTTTTGGGACAACCAGGAATAGAGAAAAATATAACCGATATTTCGAACCCGCTTCTCTTTTTTTGAAATATTTTTTGATGAGGAGCTGGTGCTCCATATTGTTACTGAAACTAACCATTTTGCAGACCAGTGTATCAAACAACATCCTGGAAAAGAGAAATCAAGAACAAAGTTATGGCATCCAACCGATTCAGGGGAAGTATATGTTTTTTTAGGTATACTGATTTGACAAGGAATAACAGTAAAACCTGACATTACGCTTTACTGGTCTAAAAATAAACTGATCGAAACTCCAATTTTTGGAAAATTCATGAGTAGAAATCGCTTCCAGCTTATCATAAAGTTTCTGCACTTTTCCGATAATGATACTTTTTATGAAAATTCACATCCAAACCCTAAACTCAGAAAAATATGGCCGGTTTTTTCCGACTCGATGAAAAAATTTTCAAGTTGTTATATACCCGAAAGGGATCTGAGCATTGACGAAAGCTTGATGCATTTCAAAGGCAGGCTGTCGTGTGTACAATATATACCATTGAAAAGAGCTCGTTTTGCAGTAAAACTGTTTGTACTTGCTGAAGCAGAGTCAGGATATATTCACAATACGATTGTGTACACAGGGAAGAGTACAATCTTTGATAAAAAATATGAGAACTATGGAGTTGCTACAAAATCAGTGATGACGCTTATTGAACCTTTTCTGGGAAAAGGTTATTGTGTAATTGCAGACAATTTCTATCTCTCAAAAGAATTAGCAGACCTTCTATCCAAAATATCACTGACATATATGGAACTCTTCGCCCTAATCGATGTGATTTGCCAGTTAATTTCAACAAACTTACTTTGAAGGGGAAATTGCTGCTTTTCAAAGAGGCAAAATTACCATATTGAGATGGCAGGACAAAAAATATGTATCGCTTCATAGTTCTATCCATACAGTAAACAGCTCTGAAACTGATAAAAAAGTTATAAAGCCAGCTGTTGTCATAGATTACAATTTGAAGATGGGTGGGGTAGATAGAGCGGATCAGGCACTAGTTTACTATCCAACTACTCAAAAACGACAGAAGAGGTATTATGTAACAATATTTCGCCATCTGTTAGATATTGCTATTTGGAATGCCTTCATTTTACAGAAAAAAACTACTCCCAAACTCTGATAATTACGACTTCCGAATGAAATTGGTGGAAAGCATAATTGAGAAATTCCATGTTGCTGCACCACGAACCGTCAAAAGACAGAAGTTACAAAGTGACTGTCCTTTACGACTTACTGAAAGACATTTTCCGGATATAGTACCATCAACGACTTCAAAGAAAAATGCATCGAGAAAATGTATTGTTTGTTCAAAAAAAAAAATTCACTGTGAATCCCGCTATCAATGCACTGAATGTGATGTTGGTTTATGTGTCCAATCGTGTTTTATGACATACCATACAACATCTAAGATCTATTATTTTTTTTTTATTATTATGCTGTTACTCTATACTTTAAATGGTGTATTTTAATTTTTTCTTGTAAAAGTAAACAGTTTTAGTTTGAAAAGAGTGCCTCTTCTTTTTCTCCAATACACAAAAATGAGTGGTGAGGTTCTCTTTGTTATAAGGTTGCTACAACAAATAACTATGTGCGTCTGATAGAAAACCGGGGATCGAATTTTGCAAGTTCTCCTCTGCAGTTAAAGGGTTAAACGTATTCCCTGTTAAGGGGCAGATGTTTATCCAAAAAACATGCAAGAAACTGTAGTATACAGAAAACAAACATAAAATTATATTGATACAAAAGGGGGAAATATAACAATATCAAACATGAAACAACAAATGCAGAGTTATTTTCAATTATTAACAGCACATATTGTTTCTCTTTACCGTAAAGTAGGTGCAACAATAAGGCCAATCAGTATGATTCTTCCAACACTCAGGGGATGACTGGGTGGAATCTCAAAAATGTGCTTTAAGAAGAAAGTATTGAGCTCTGTCACCTACATAGGAAACAAGTAAAAAAATATTCAGACCAACTAATAATAATTATATATAATGAACCACAAAAAAAATTATTTAAAATGTTTGATAATAAAACAATAAACTGAAAAATTTACAAATTGTTCAAGGTAACATCTTCAGAATGAAACTGATTGAAAAGCCTACAAACTCTTGGCAAAAGTTGTTGCCTAGAGCTAAAACTCAGAGTAATTTTTAATGATTTAAAGCATCTTAACTAAACTTGTAATCAAAAAGTTTTCAAGCAAAACCTATAGTTAACACAAATAGAACTAAAAATAAAGTTAAAATTTTTTTATAATAAAATTATCCATTTCTAACTTTGAAATATAAATTGTTAACTCATTTTATTGTAACAATATATAATTGATAACGTTATAATGACAAAAATATATAAAATTTAGAAAAAACTCATTTTTTCTTAAACACGATCAAATTTTCTTTGGCTCAACATGATGCAAATTAAGCCAAACATTTAGCATATATTTGGTTTTCGGGACTCAGAAAATATGTTTAGTAACCAACTTTAATAAATGTGGGATGTTACACCATTTATATAGGATGTAGATTCAACTTTAAACGGCAAAAAAATCTGTAACCACAGGTTAATTCTCCCATTTAAAATTATTGTTTCAAAATATAACTGAATTGTACCTACATTTCCATTCAATTGACATTAAATTCTTATCTGTAATCATTTTTCATTTTAAACCATTGGTCGAAAGAAACACTGATTTACACATATTAATATAAAACTTACCTGCCAAAAAAATACAAGCTGATACACAGCAAAGAACCTCATATATGTACAATTAGGATCAAGCCATCGAACATGAGTCCAACTGTGGAAAAAAGAGGCAATTCAATCATCAAAGATAATCTTGAAAGAAAATAATACCTATCAAGATCTAAAATTTAAGATAAATTACCTAGCTGGAGTGAATTGAAGAACAGCACGACGGATTTTTCCTTTGGTACTTGGTATGGATCTAAAAATAACATAATATATTAATTGCATTTTGTGTATCAAGCAGTTGATGTAGGATTTAAAAAATAAACGTACCTCAAGGTAATTTATTTAAAAAAATTAGATTTTAATTTTTTTAAAGGACATCATACTAAAATTAAAGACAAAAAGAAAAATCACAGCTATATAAACTACAGGTATGGCACAGATTCACGTCCCACTAGTATCAACTTCATATCAAATGAAATCCGATTTTGTATTAGCAGAAATCCAATTTTGTATCAACTTCATGTCAGCCAAAATCTCATTTTATATCAATTTTGTATGGACAAAATCGGATTTTTATCAATTTCTTGACAGGAAAAATCATAGTTTGTTTCTGCCTTGTATAAGTTAAAATCAAAATTTTAATCAAATGAAATAAGTTTTATATAAATAAGTTTAAATCAAGATTTTTACTATGTTAAGAATGATTGTTTTATTTAGAAGGATACTACATTTACTGCAATTATTTAATATATTTACTGCAGAACTTTCTTCTGATCTTCACAGGATCTTCTTTATAAAAACATTTAATTCCTTAAAGTATGTTATAGTAATATTCATGCCAATTACTACTTCTCAAACAGTAAACAAATTAAAAAATAATTCCCATAAAAATTAAGAAATAATTACTGCCAATTACTACTTCTCAAACAGTAAACAAATTAAAAAATAATTCCCATAAAAATTAAGAAATACATTAATAAAACATTAATATTACACCATTTAAGTATAATAATTCCTTAAAGTTTGTTATAGTAATATTCATGCCAATTACTACTTCTCAAACAGTAAACAAATTAAAAAATAATTCCCATAAAAATTAAGAAATACATTAATAAAATATTAATATTACACATTTGTAAGTATAAATAACTGATGGACATATTGGTGCATATGTAAACATCTGGTGCATAAATTAAACAATTACATAAAAAAATAGCTTCAACTTTTAAACTATTATTTATAGTTATAGCTAAAATGTAAAACTGTTTGTCAAGCTAAAATAAACAAACAATTTTACATACAATTGTAATAAAAATTACAAATTTAAAAATGGACTATATAAAAATTTTACAATTGGTATGAATTTTCATGCATATTATATTAAAATTTTAGCAATCCTGAATCGATATCAACTAAAAAGAGACCTCGTACACAGGTACTAATCATGGACATAGCTATCACATCAGAGAAAGCATAAACGAATGCCACTAAAACTACATCGCACATCTTGGCAATAGTCGATATTACACCAGCATAAATCTCACCGGAAATGACAATCAGAGCAACGTATATACAAGTGATAGCACCCACCATACCGGAGCAAATTTCGGTAATATCATTGGCACAAATCACGATAATATCGCATATTACAACAGCTCTCAACCAAAATGTCTTCACACCAACACAAAAATCAGTGTAAATGCTCAATATACAGGTGCAAGTTTCCGTAATAGCGGCTATTACATCGCCACAACGACTGACAAAATTGATAATCACACATCGTACATCTTGGAGATGGCACTCGCCATATCGGCACAAATCACGGAACTAACTGTGATAACATCAACGTAACATTCGACCTCACGGCCATCATACACTAATGCAAATAATGGCTGTAGAGGTTGTAACATTAGAGGAAGCAATGGCAAAAAAGTAGTCATCGCATCAGAAGCTGGGAGAAATCAGAACGTTCCATGGTTAGACTTAAAAGCAAGGTAAAATCAGATATTAATAACAGCGTAACACCTGCCGATAATGATCATCACACCAACATAAATAGTGTTGAATGCAATCTCCTCTTGGAATGCATATCTTATATTATATCGGTGTAATACTAGACGATAATCATAATAACACTACAATGTAAATCTCGGCGATAATGATAGCCATAGCAACAAGAAACTCGCCAATAGTGCTAACTATAATAGCATAACTCGCAGTAAAATGTCCATCATACCCACATAAATAATAAGGTTTAGAAGAAGCATGGATTGGGGTGATCGGCTCATTCATGATTGAAATTTCAGTCCACAAACCTGAAATTCGTGCAATTGTATCAATCCAAAATAAGAGAGAAAACTTTATTGGGAAAAAGAAAATTACTCTTTCCGCGAGAAAAACTGCAAGAAAAGGGGATTTTCTAAGAAATTTATGAAAAAAGTGCAAATATATGAAAATGAAAAAATTAAAAAAAAAAAAAAAAAAAAAAAAAAAAAAATCAGATTGGCAGAAGAATCACATCCTTGGAAATAGCTGAAACGCAGTAGGGAGACAATGACGAAACAACTGCTGATGATTCGTCAGAGAAATGTAGACTGTTTCTAATCAACAGGACACATACACCAATTTTTTTTTTAAATATTTCAATTTGGCGCAAAAATCGTAAAAAAGGCAGTTTTGTATCAGGTTGTATCAGAATTTTAAATTGGAGCAGTTTGGCACAGGCATGCCATCCCTGAACCTATAATAAAGCGTTTGAGAGAAGTGAAAATACATGTTAAATCACCTACTGACTCAGTTTTTATTTTCACAACTTTAAGAGTGATGCGTTAATTTGCAATATTTTCAAAAACAAGATTAGCAAAAATATTGTTTAAAGACAATTGCGATTTTGTGCTACAGATGCAAAAATAATAACTGAAGCTAATAAATGGCACTTGAAAGAAAAATATAGAGCAAAAAAAATACAGTCATTTGCATTTTAATATTTATTAGATGTGTTTCAAAACAAAAATCATTTTGCTTCTTCTAGAGGAGAGACTGTAAAATATTTATTTACAAATTTAAAGTTTAATTTGAATTGATTTTCTTTGAAATGGTTCATGTCCGTATTTTAAAATTCTTAAATCAGTAAATGAAAAAAAATCATACAATTTTTTTGTGCATAACATTTTAAAGTGAATACACACAATGGACATTTGATCTAAATTTCAATGGCTCAAAAGTGACAAGTGTAATGCAACTCAATATACCTACTATTATAATATTTTGAAAAGGAATATTCTTGCTTTGAGCATAGAAATTTATTATACTTTCATACAGTAAAATTATCAATAAATATATGAATAAGTGTCCGTATGTTTTGTTCTATAGACAAAACATTATGACATATTTTATCATGTATAAAAGCTTCACATACTTGATACTTTCCCATTCATAAGTTTCATTTTCTAATTTGCGACACAAGAACATTCCAAGCCAGATACCACAGCCATTGCAAAGTAAAACATCTAGGATCAATGCATCCCACCAGCATTCTACAAAATTAGGGAGTAGATGAGCAAAGGCCACCTAAAAAGAGTATAAATGTATAAAAGTCACAATCACAACTATCATAACTAATTTATAAATAAAGCTAGAAAGAAAGTAAATCAAGTCAGCTACAACAATTCATCTAGATATTTGTAATTGAAATAAAGCATAAGTGAAAAATTGACAAATTACAACTAAAACAAATAACATATTTAGACTTTCAACACATAATATTATAAGGAAACAAAATGCACCTCAGTGATTTCCCATGTAACACTTATAGTCCAACATATGCCATAGTGTCTGACAAGCATTGCTTTCATAGCCCATCCAAAGAAATGTCCAAAGGCAAAAACATCCATATGATTCCATACTCTTTCAAAAGTTATGTCAGAGCAGTTAACTCCATACTCCTAAAATAGATATATATGTTGAAATTAGTTTTCAAAACCTTATTGCAGTAGATACCAAATATTCAACTGTGTTCAAAGACTAACTGCATTTATTAAGAAAGTATGTAAAGTTGATCAGCATAATTAATTAGACTCATTATATATGATGAATAAAAACATGTTGCATTATGACAGTCACTGTCACATTATTTAACAATAATTTTTTATAATAATACATTAAGGAAATTGTAGTTTTTAGCAAGTAAGGATGACAACCATTTAAGCAATTGATGAATGAAAATGTATCATACAAGTAATTTTTAATTACATTTGAATATTTAGATACAACCACTTTTTAGGTACAGGTACAGCATGTTGGAATCTATTAAAACCTACCAAAAAGGATAAATTTCAATAAAATGACATTGGCTGCAGGTCATTCTAAATCAGCATTAGCCACTACGCAGTCCGCAGCAGATTTTTTTTTGGCTCACTTGCAGCGCTGAACAAAAAAAAAAGCTTCATGGTGTTGTTACATGATTTTAATGTGTCCAGAATAGTGGTGTGTTTACTAAGTAAAACAGAGTTTTCCACTACATGGCCTGATGAAACTTTCAGTAAGATGATTTTCATCAAGAATTAGTACAGGAATAACTTAACTGAATCTCATTTGGATGATTTATTGAGATTGGCTGCAACACATCCTGCTACAGCGACTCTATCATAAAATAAACTGAATGAATTTGACTACCAAAGTCTCATAATTGATATCAGCCAAAATGGAGGAATCTAGTGGTAGGGTTTAAATATCTTTATAAAAATTTAATAAAAGTTAGGTCAAGTCACTTATTTAGACTGATTTACATAATAATTAAAATTAATATTTTTTACTTATTTGAGAAAAAAAGAATCCTATCAATTGTTGTTGTTGTTGTCGTGTGACAAGTGCAGAAAAAAGGTGATAGGACAAGTCAAATGGGACCAAAGGCATTGAGCACAGTCCTGGCCACATCTCCGACTTTATCGGTATAAAGGGTGTCATGGCAGCAGTTGGGATCGATGTTGAAGAGGGTCGAGGCAACAGAGATGCAACTGAAGAGATGCCTCGGATCCAGCTGAACTCCTGGGCAGTGCCTGCATTCTGCATAAGTTCTGGAGCCGTCAGGCATGATCTTCATACCTCTCATGTGCCCTGTCCGCAATCTGCTGATGGTAGTGGTGATTTCGCGGTCAAGATTAAGCTCCGGAAGGCACCATTTTAGAAGATGATATTGCATCATAGAGAGGGTTGCCATTGCCTCGAGAGGTTGGACTTCTAAATAAAAGTTATTTTTTATTAAGATAAAAAAAATTTATATTTTTTTCAGTTTCCAGAAATGCTTTATCTTGTTAAATCGATAACAATGAAAGTATGAAAGATACATAAAGTTGGCATATTCAGTATAAATCTACGGCCCATGAAAAGCTCCAACATAAGCCATACTGCCCGTTTCTAAAAGTTAGTGGTGTAGTGGTGAACAGTTTTAAATGAACAAGTATTAGATGCATTTGAATAACTAGTGCACTCTTAAGAAACTTAGATTGTAAGGTCCCATTTTACTTTTTTGTTTGAAAAGCTGAATTTTTAAAAATCTCAATTGTTAGACTTAGTTGGATGCCAGGCAAGCTTATATGAACCTCTAAGGTTACTAATAGAGAAGATTTTCCTTCTTTTATAATAAATATGCACATATTGACAACAATGGCAGCTTTATAGATAAGGAATAGACTTTATAGTAGAGGAGAAACTCAATGATATGTAGATCTAATCTTAAAATTCTATCTTTTCAATTTCATTAAAAATAATTTTAAAGAAACTATCTTTTCTATAAAAAAAACTTTTTTTTCTATAAAATTTATCCTCAAGAAAATCACGAATAACAGTTAATTTCATAGAATTAAAAATTAATGAGCAGAACAAGTGTATGAGTTCAAAGAGTTTTTCAGTTCCCGATGCAAAACTTTACATATATTGTTGCATCAATATATGTAACAACTAGCTTAATACTCATGCTTCGGTACAAAATTTTATCATGTGCATTTTAGCAATCAAAAGACATTCAAGTATTCCATATTTCAGACGTTTGACCCCATTTCGATACCGAAAAATTGATTAATCAAAATAGGAATACCTTACTTTATCTATGCTTACCTTTAATGACATTTGCTTTAAAATTTATAATTGTGAATATATTGGAAATGAGACATTTGAATATCCCTTGTTTAGAACGTTTAACTTCCTTTTTACCCTTTTTAATTAGTTAATCGAGATTGCAATAGTCTTTTGTGCCTATGTTTGCTCCTTAGTTCTAATTTTCAAAGTTGTAATTGTATTGGAAGTGAAAAATTAAGATATTTTGAATTTGCATTAAGTACAGTTTGAATGTTTCATCGACTTTTCATCCCTTAAGAATTCCTTAATCGATATTGGAATAACTTATATTTTCTATATTTGTCTTTTTGTACATTTGCATCAAATAACAAAATTGTGACTTACAACATTGGAAGTGGGACATTCAGATATCCCTTGTTTGGAATGTTTAACCCCTTTTCGACCCCTTAAAGTGAGTTAATCGAGATCAGAATAGCTTACTATTTCTATGTTTAACATTGTTGATATTTGTACCAATTTTCCGAATTATTGACCATGTGGGAATTGGATATCACTTGTTTGGAATGTTTAACCCCTTTTTCACCCCTTAAAGGGAGTTGATCGAGATCAGAATAGCTTCCTTTTTATATGTTTGCCATTGTTGAAATTTCCACCGATTTTCAGAGGTGTGACCAAATGGGACATTCAAATATCCCTTGTTGGAACATTTAACCACTTTTCCACCCCTTAAAGTGGGTTAATCAAGATCAGAATAGCTTACTTTTTCTATGTTTGCCATCATTGATATTTGTACCAATTAACAGAGTTGTGACCAGTGTTCACCCGTTAAATATTTCCAAAGGGTACTTTCACCACCTCTCTAAATTTTAAGGGGTATTTTAAAATCCAAAGAGTATTTTTTTTTAAACTAAAACAAAATTAGTTTTTTCTTAACAAAATTAATAACTCCAAAAATAACAGTGATGCACGATCGCGATTTCGAGTATCAGAGCTGAAATATGCTTTTTAAATGCTTACTAAAAACACTTGATGGTTATAAACCTTAAACTAACAAGAAACACTATACCGTCCGGTTGCACCACGTTGGTGTCCTGCAAAAACGATCAAGCAAATGCCAGTGACACCTCAAAAGCTATCTGGAAAAGGCTGGTGATACCACGAAAACTATCGGGCAAATGACGGCGAAGTAAAACTTGACGATTTACGAAATTCCGAAAACCTTAGAAAATTGCAGGCGATAACTTCTGAACCAATCTCTATTATTAAAAAAAAGAAAAAAAAAAAAAAAAAAAATCTCCATTAGATGTGAAGATAGCTTAGTGTTAACCCACGTTTTCCATTACCTTACCTTTTTCTCTTTTTGTGCAAGAACACATGGTGAAAAACCTGCGAAATACTCTTAATCAAGGAACGTACAAAATTGACATTCATGCTAAGTAGCACTCGGAAATTGTGGGACAGCCCCCTACAATCCACCTACTAATGAAGTCAACTTAGTATCAGCTACTATTCAATGACTTCAGTTAGTCACTGGTCTGTGCAAGGCACGTTTCAACATGAATTTCGGAGGGAGTGATTTGCATATTGTATTCCATTGGAAAATAAACAAAATTTCAGCATTTTTTCAGAAAAGAACACTAGTTTCCAAGAAAAAGTGGAGGGAGATAGCGCCGCCTTTCCAAAAACGGCTAGTATGATCTCCGATTTTATAAAATGGACGATTATTTTTTTTAATTTAACCATGATGTGTCGATGCGTGAATTCACGCATGAGATTAATTCTATGAGGTGAAATTGATTTTCAATGCATGTTCAAACAGATTTTACACATTTTGGCTCACTCTGGTTGGGACCAAATGGGAAGTGGGACATTCGAATATCCCTTGTTTGGAATGTTTAACCCCTTTTTGACCCCTTAAAGTGGGTTAATCGAGATCGTAATAGCTTACTTTTTCTATGTTTGCCATTGTTGATATTTGTATCAATTTTCAGAGTTGTGACCATATGGGAAGTGGGAAAATTAGTGATGAGTGAGTGAGAGCTTTGCCTTATATATAGAGATAATCATAGCTACATACCTGCCAACATTGGTATTTTCAAATTAGTACAATTTTTACGGAACAAATATTTGCATTCCTATGATTCATGGAAAATCAAATAGCGACAATATTTATGAATGTAATATAGAAATAATAGTAATTCACTTGCAAATGAAAAAAAAAAAAAAATGCATAATATTGAATTGCTCCCAAATATAACAAATTGTTACATTTTAGCAGGGAATGGAAATTATAAAATAAAATACTAACCAGGATTTAAAAATAAATCAAATTTAAACTATACGATGAAATCTCTGATGAGGTTTTACATCCAAATAACATGCTTTATGGCACAAAAACTAGTGAAACATACAAGGAGTCAGTGGTATTCAAAGTGTTTAATCACACGCACAAATATCAATTATGAATGCCTTCGAATTCTTATTATTACATTTGATGTTGTCGCTGTGTTTTTTAGAATTGATATGAACTATGACATCAGTAAATCCTCCATGAGAAATCTTAATATCAGATGCATAGATAGAGCAGAATGCAAAATTTGTTCATTTGCTTGAATTTATGATGATTTGAAGTAAACTGCTTGGTATAAGACTCCAAAAAACTTGAATTATTAAAAAAAAAAAAAAAAATTTAAAAAAAAAACGGTTTTAAGGGAAAAAAACGAAAAGTACAGTGAAATCCGTACGATTTTTTTAGCTGTTCGTACAACCGTACAAAATAGTTAAAATCCGTACATTGTACGGATAATCCGTACAAGTTGGCAGGTATGTAGCTATCAGAAATTCAAGGTAGATAGGTTACTCGGATGCAATCTTGTTTTACTGAAACCAAAACAAGATGACATTCCTCTATAATAATTATAAATATTCAGAGTTCATCCCAGGCATTTTTCGAGGGGCGGCGCGCCCTGCCTGCCCTTTTTCTATAAAAATAGCGCCCTCCTTGCCCTTTTTTTATAAAAATAGCGCCCTTCCTGCCCTTTTTCAGAAAAAATTTCAAACTGAAAGAATTCGAAAAACTTTCGTTTTTTTCCCTCCCAACAGTACGCAATATGTGGATCACCCCAACTGAAATCGGCTGTCGCGCATGCGCATTCATGTTCAAACGCGCAACGTATATATCAGGGATTGAAACCATTGAGCAGATGTCTTATAACGTGCTTCATTAGTAGGTGGATTGTAGGTCGCCGTCTTACAATTTCCCAAGTGCACATTAGTAAACTCCGATGGCCATTTCATACTTGTTTTGATTAAGTGTATTTCGCTGGATTTTTACCATGCCTCCTTCAAAATAGAGAAGAAAGGAATATGAAAGACTTGAATAACTTAGTTAAAGGTTTATAACTATCAAATGTTTACACTAAGAATTTAAAAAGAATATTTCCGTTTGGACACACGTAATCGCGATGACCTCCTGTTAAATTTAGGGGGTGTTTTTGGTAATTTGCCTGTTACCAATTAATTTCTAAACATCCGTTTCATGTTTAAAATTAAACATAACAGGAATGCAACCAAAATCCCAGATTATTTCCGATTTTCAAAAAAATAAAACTTCTATTATAGCTTACATAATAGCGGCATGCACGGCAAAAAAATCGCCGTTTTGACGCTAAATTTGATCCGATTTTGAAAATAAAAAAATGCAAAAATTTCAGGACATAGTCCAAGTTCTTTAGTCGGAATACTCCTTGTGATATCACACAATGAATAATGTTAAATTTGGAGAAACTCTATTCTCTATCTGACAATAGCAAAACTAAGAGATGAAGTTTAAGGTTGATTCATTCAAACTTTAGAAAATTTTGAAAGAGTGAAAAGTTCTTATCTTAACACATTTTCATTATACTAAAACATTCTTATCTTAATTTTACTGTATTATAAATTGATAATTTTATAAAAATTGCTATTTGATGAAAATTTTACAGTGTATATTGAACTTTAATTTTAATAATTTTCTCAGTCTCATTCCAGCAGAATTAGGACTGAAGCATTTTATCAGTATTTTGATATCTTTTAAGTTTCTGACCGAATTTTTGATTCACGGATATTTGCATTATAATTTTTTTCTTCAGAATATTGAAAATTATTTATCGTGGTAGAAAAGTATAACAATATTGAAATTGTGGCAGAAAACGCGTATTTCTGCAATTTGCCATAAAAGTGCCCTCGTAAACAGAAAGTGCCCTTTTTTTGGAAAATAGCACCCTGCCCTTTTTCATTTCTAGGATGAACTCTGAATATTTACTTAAACTTTTAAGAAGATGTCAAGAAAATTTTTTACCTTTTCATTATCAATTCTAAAGTCAACCAATTCTGGATAAAACCAATACATAATACCCTTGATTGTGTCATAGCTCTGGAAAAGAATGAATAACAGCCCAAGGAGATATATAACACTGACACCTAAAAGATGAAACAATTACAAACTTATTCGCAAAGCTATCTTAAGTAGCAGTGATTATATAAATAATTGATTTAAACATGGTGCTATTTAAAACAAAATAAAATCTTTGTAATTATAACTTATTTATTTAGGATGTCTTACCAAAAACTACTCTCCATATTGCAGGATGAGGTCTGATAAATGGACCTATAAAAAAAACATCAAATAAACAACTAATCAAATTATTCTTCTAAAATCAAGTTGACAGTGTAAAATTTTCAACACAAAATACTCAAACTTTGCTATGACTCTCCTATTAAGTTAAATTTCATTTACTGATTATGAACAAAATTAAGTACAGAACATCCAAAGTATTCAAATGGTGCAAAGAATTTCAAATTATAGTTTTTAATTAAAAAAATTCTCACAAATAGTGAATATTACAGTTTTATGGATGCTTAACCTTTAACTGCTGTGGTTAGGTGGTTTGAGGTTTTTGGTGCAAGAGCAACGGTCTATATTGCGTCAAATAAATTGGTAAACATCAATTTAAAGTTTAAGAAACATAGTATCAGAAAAATTTATATAAAAGTCAAAGATGAGATATTTTAGGGAGTGGAAACATTCCACACAAAAATTACTTGTGGTCTGTCAGACCGCTTACAGCAGTTAAAGGTTAATACTAAAAAAATAATTTAAAAAAGGTTTGATCACAAACTGCTCTAACACGAGTAAATTTTATATATGTAAGAACAGCACAATATTATTTATATGATCCTATTAAAAATATTTATATATTTTAAATAATAATTTGTTCTTTATCAATTCTACACAAAAAAGAATAAAGTATTCTTTATTCCGAATTTTCCTTTAAACTGGTAAAATATTAAACACAACAGTAAAGCCAGCGAAAACAAGTTAATATAAAATAACTAGTCTGTTGATGCATCCTCTACCGCTTATCATCATTCCTGTTTCACTATCCGTTAAAATTCCCAGCTTTGAGTAAAAGTGCTTTTTACCTTTAGTTTAATATATTTTAGGAATATATGACAGGAATTCGAAGTGATTTTAAATGGATATTTATGTCACTTGGTCAAAAGAGTGGTGACATAGAATTCTTAAGTTTCCTTTGCAAATGGGACAGGTATGTGAGAAAAGAACATTAACTAATTCATGACAAAAAAAAAGTAATTAGAACCTGGAATACATAAGTTTAATTAATCCAAATAAAATTTTAATTCCTCAGTTTCAAATGAAAGTACACCTAATAAATTAATTTGCTAAAGTACTATTAAAAGAATTAAAATATTTCAAATGCCTTTGTGGGTAGAATGAGGTTTTATGCTAAACAAAACTGAAAAAAAAACACCAGATATTTGTAAGACCTGATATCAGAAAATTGATGAAGAATAAAATTTTGAGCTCACATAGAGACGAAAAGCCTGGAAATCATTCAAAAAATGGTAATCACTTTTTTGGTAGGTTTTATTCAGATTATCTGGCGCTGTCAGCAACACGAGGGCTATAATGCGCCAAAACATTCGTCATTAGACAAGCCAACATACATTTACAAACACCCATGCCTAACACGGGACTCGAACCCGCAACCTTACGGTTTAGAAGCCAGCACTCTAACCACTATACCGTTTGGTCGGCCAACTTTTTTGGAAACCAAAAAAGACTCAAATTATATTCTATTCTAGAAAAAATGTTAGCAAATTTTAAAATATTCGGGTGGGAAAATTAAGGATTTATTTTCTCCACTTAGACTATTTTTCTGAAATTTAGATGTGATCTGTAAGAAGCAAAGATAAAGACTTTACCAAGATATCAAGAATAGGCGAAATAAAAATCAGCATGATTGCAGTGACTACTACGGATATAGAAAATACTCAATCATCAGCAAGTTTATGAGAAGAAAAGTGGAAAAGAAATTTTATGAAAAAAAGAAAATGCTAGTAAAAAGATTTTAAAATTTTATTTATAAACTTATTTATCATTTAAATCATAACAAAGCTAGGACATAAAGTATGCATTTCTGTAGTAATAAGTGTAGGGCACTGCGAATCGCTGCATGTGGCTAGACGAGCGAGCGAGGCAGAAAGGGGTGAACTATGCAGGACCGCCGACGGTGAAGGTTGTATTAAAAATCCACCCTGCACCATTATAATTATTTTCTATCATTTTTTAATTAAAACCTTTTTAAACTTTGCAACCTGTCTTGGTAGTTCTTAAAATCTACTACTCTTTCGAATGTTTATTTGGCGGATCCTACAATAAGATAGAAACAAAAATTTCAAAATACCTTGATCTATTTTTTCAAAAACATGAAATAAATGTAATTGTTAAAATATAGACTGTATCTAAATCCACTCGGATCAACATCTTCACACATTACACTGCGTTTGACTATTTTCTTTAGTAATATAACAAAAGTTCTCTCGAGTTAATCAAATATTACAAATTGACCAACAACAAGCTCAAGGGCACAAATGGGTTGGCCCAGACAAAAATAAAATACCAAATTTGCATACCGAATAACATAAAATACCAAATTTACAGAATACAAAATACTGAATTTTCAGAATAACATAATAGAAAATACCGAATACATGGTATGACAGTCAAACTCGGAGTGGCTTCGGAATTTCACTCTCCACCGCATTCAAATTGAAAAGTCTCACCAAAATTTGAAAAATATTCCAAATTTAGTGAAAAACAGATCAACTTGAAAATCTCAATATTTACACAGAATATCGCAAAATTACAGGAGTTCAGGATACATACGTCAACACCAGAATACAGAGTCGCCAGCTGTTGGTTTGGAACAGATAAACATAGATGTTTGGTGCCAATATCACTTTAAACTAGGCAACTTGACTAACAGTCTTTATATGAAAAAAAAAGCTGAATTTACAAGACTTTTGTAAACCGAATATCTAGATTTATAGAGAAAGGTTTCAGTTATTAAATGTTGCTAAATTTTAAATGCTTTGTATCTCCATTTCTAATTAGTAGTTTAACATCCAGCTAAATCAAAGGACAAGTATTGGTAAAATTCTCAATTCATTTAATGAATCCTGAACATCAATAATTATTGTTAAATCAATAAATAACATCTGTTAAATTATTGAGAAGTAGTGACAGTCGAAACTCAACATTTAAAATTTTTAATGACACATTTTAAACACTTCAAACACTGACTACACTTGAATCATTAAAAATACAAATCATAGTATCCTAAAAGAGCCTTAAAGATATAGCGCCCAAGATGCCATACAAAAACATCAATACGATATATATACTTCAGCTGGCAAACTGCGTAAACTTTGCCATGGGTCTAAAAAGACATTATGAACACTTTTAATATTTTTAAAAACTGGATTACTTTGCAATCAATTGAGAATAAAATTGTCTCACCATTTGGAAAAGCTAAAACACCCACTATCAAAAAGAAGACACTCATGCATACAACGCCATCCCAAATATTATTTTCAATCACATCATCGCTCCTAGTAAAAAAATAAATACAATGAATTTCTCAGCAATCAAAATTTTTTTTAAAAGTACAAGATATACAGTGGTGAAACTTATATCCAACCCCATGTAATTTTTTTCTTTTCTTAAAGAAATTACGGACCAGCTTGAAAATAGGTGAATAAGCAGTACCTACCTCTAAAGATATGATCAAGTGAGTTAATCAATTTTTCCTAGCATCACAAAATGGAATAATGCAAATCATGTGATCCTTTGTGACACAGGGATCTATAAAAATATTTCCTTCCTGCATACACAAATGTCAGTATCAAAATTTCCTGCACGTCTGTGTTAAATTATACCGATGATGAAAAAAAAAAATACTATTTGAGTATTTGTTTCATTTGAAACCTTGGCACCTATATTTTTATAAAATGTAGTGTACAAGTTATTGATTAAGAAGGTACACCAGTCAGTCTGTCCCATAGACTTAATGTTTTATTTTTTCAGCCACAATTTCTGCCAAAGTATTCTTTTGAAGAATTGAAATCTTATAACAGGCATAACATCAGTAGGAAGTTTATTAAAAATTGAGATGGCAAAATCACTAGTGTTTTCTTATTTTTATAATGAAAATCTATTTAAAAGCTAGATTATAATTTTTTAAAGAAATAATTTACAAACACTAGATTTTTGGCCTTCACATTTTCAATGAACTTTTATTATTAATGTCATGCCTGTCATAATACTTCATATGCTACACTTCAGAAGAAATTGTGGTTGGGGGAAAAAAAGTTCCAAGTCTCTAAAATATAATTTTAGATTACTAAAGATATTAAAACTAATATAGTTATTTAGATTAGAAAAAAAAATTAAATTTTGATGCTCATCCAGTACGTCTCTTTTCAGAACTACTATTTGCATCTTTATGCTTTTGAATGAAATGGACAGAATAAATTTGCTCTAGCATTTTTCCTTTGCATAAGCAACATTTTATTTTCTTACTTGTAAACCACCGTTTTCATTGAAATTTTTTTTAGTTAGAATGAAAAATAAGAAAAAAATATCCAATCAAAATGAAGAAAAAAGCTTGCCAAGAATGAAATCGGGAAGGAGACAGAATGATTGAAAAAGGTAGAGTAAAGAAAAAGTGAAACTAATGGATGTTTTCTCAGGTTCAGAATACAAATCCAATAGAAAATGAAGTCCCAATCCACCCATGCCCAACCCAGTATTTTAACCTGGCACTTGTGGCATGCAAAGCTAGAGCACTATCCCCAAAGGCTTCAGGTGGGCCTATCAGTTAGGATTGGTGATACATTTATGCATTATTTAAATATGTAAATATTTACCTTCCCGACAACTTGTACCCTACTAATGGAAGAGTATACTTTTATTTTAAAATAACTTCAAAATTGCAACTCACACTCTTCTCAGCTCAAGTTACAGCCATACAGATTTAAGTTGTTTAAAATGAAACTTTTGTAAAGAATATAATTTTGTTTCTCTCAAAATTAACAGCACCAAACCAGCAGCAAACATTACATGCTGGAAAATAATAATGGTATATTTAAAAATATTGAACAGATGCACCATGGGCAACTCTGATGTTTAAGACAACTTTGTTTTGTTTAGAAAAGGAATAATTTCCTATTACAATCATTCAATCCTCAGCCTCTATAGGAGTTGTATAACCACCATAATAAACCTGCCAAGTTAAAAGCTCCAAACAAATTTATCAAAAATATTCTTAATGATACCAGTACCATGAAACTTCAACAGATAGTCAAGAATTTGTTTTTCATACACTAGCCCACAAAATTTATAATTTGAAAATACACAAATGCACACAATTTAGTATGGTAACTAAATGCGATATCTGAATGATACTTTTAGTATCTTTATCTACTTAGGAAGTCTATGACCTTAGTATAAATTATTCACTTTTCAATAGAAATCCAGCATTTAACACACTAATATATAAACCAGTGGTCAGATAGAATCGTTTACCTAGTGAACACTTTATACAACACTACAGCCACTGCTCCAGTTAAAAGAGTAATGGTGTGAGGTTTATAAAAGAATTCCAGAGATATATCATCAACTGGACGTTCATTTACGTAACAAAAATTGTCGTACGGAATAGTACTATCATTTGCGACTTTCAGTCCTTTCGCCATGCCTTCTTTTCCAAAGTTTTGTTTAAATCGCGGATACAGTTTACTTACTAGTATTTACTAACACATACCCTTGAGGCCTGAAATAAGTACCGCGCATCCTACGTCAAGGAAAGTCACGTGATCATTGCAAGACAAAATATTCCACACTTTGCCTGCCAATAATGAGTTCATCAATTGCAAATTGCAAACGTGTAATTTTTCTTCAATTTCTTTAATTTTTGCGCAGTTAGAATAGCAGTTTTTTGTTTTAATTATTCATATCTTAACATAGAGTAATGAAAGAATAGTATTCGGTCAAAAAAGATTTTTTTTTCTTTGCATTTCACACGTTTTGGAATATGCTGAGTTCAAAAAAGTTGCCTAGAAAAAAATTTATCTGTTTGTCTATGGTCAACATAACTCGAATGGAACTAAGATGTTCAAATTTTGTCTATAGGTTCCCAAGTAGCACAGCAGTATTGGCCAATATCAGCCCTACATTGGCCAATCCCGATGTGGAATGGCGCAAAATCGGCCGTTCGATGCCGATATTGCCCAATCTCGCCCAATATTGGATAGACGATACTCAAAAGTTTGAAAGGTTGATCGACAGTTTTAAAATTAAAATATTTTATGTTTAAGAAAGGAAGGTTTGCATTAATATGTTTTGTGATATTTTTGCCACGGTTTTAAGTATTTTTAAAAAAATCATGTATTTTGGAACGATCTCGACTTACGGGTAAAACTGGCCGAATCCGATATAAAACGATGCTCAGAATTTCTCAAAAAGAATCGCCACCGAGTGGCTGAAGGAACTGAAGTGCCCGGATGTGTGTTTACTAAGTTTATTTATGTCACCGGCGCGACGGTTATTTGTAACATTAAAATTGGATCGAAAACTTATTACTGGTAAGTGTTGTCACAATAATTTGTCGATTTCATGGGGTATCTACGTATTACATTATTGGTTTTAGTTAATTTCAACGATACTTGATTGCCGACTTGGTTTGATCTACAAAAGCGATGTTGACAAAGGTGATTGATATTCACATTAAACTTGATTAGGAATCGAGTTGGTTTCAATTATTTATTTAATGCTGCTGTTTAAAATATAAACAAGATTTTCAGCTTTTATGTCATCTGGACAAGATTAAAAGTGCTTTTAGGAAATCCGAGCTATTATCTCATCCATACACGGATACAAACTAATACTCATTTAGCCATTCCCCCCTACCCCTCCATTGCTTGTTTCAAATTATACTTATACTACATGTTACATTCTAGTTTGTCTTCCTATTTATCATATTTGTTATCGTTAGTTTATATTGCTTCTTATAAAATTCAATATCCAAGCTCCAGCATGATTAGCTCTGTTAATAGAATATATTGTGAATTGGGCATATTGAGGAAACCACATTAAATTAAAACACATCTATTACTCAATCTCAAAGGTGGTGTGGAATAGGGTGCATTATCTCAATCAACCGCTTGGCATAAAAAGTAAATGTTCTAAAAAATGTCAATTTTAACAATATTTATAACTAATGTTATTATGCCTCCTATTTTTGAAAAAATTCAGCAAACCCTGTTAACGCAAAAGTGCTTAGCATAAAATCACATTTAATGCGAAGGAAAAGCAGTTCTTCGTACTTAAAACTTAACGTTAATTTATTTAACACAAAATTCAGTTAAAGCGAACAATTTCAGTGGCCAGATTGACTTATCGTTAACAGGGTTTTACTGTATATGTACATTCCCCTATTCAAAAGGTCTGTCTTGTGCAAATATTGATTTCTCAGAAAAGAGCAATGAATGGAAATTTTTGAAATATCTACAAAAATATATTTTGAATGCCTAACTTCATTTGTGTTAATTTAAACACACTATGCAAAGATGTTGTTTTTATAAAATAAAAATGTTTTGTTCATTTAAAGAAAAGACTTTCCATTTGAAAAGTAAACATCAAATATTGTAATCAAGTATTATTGTTAGTGCTATTTTCTGTCTTGGAATGAAAAGTGTAATAGTTGTAGCCTTCCTTCCCTCGGCAGTAAATTGCCAGTATGGCCTTTTAATAGTTAATTTGTTATTCTGTTCAGTTTAAAATAAAGAAATATACTGTTGTAGGGTTCATTGATGGAAATGGAGAACCCGTAGAAGTAATTCCTTCATCTTGGTTCATCTCAGACAAAAGTTGTCTTTGGTATGAAGGGGGGAATGAACATGATTAAAGAATATATGCCCTCAAGTATAACATGGCAAACATTTAATTTTAAAATCTATTGTACATACAGTAATTAAATTACAATTTTTGTATAGGGTATATACAAATAGTTCAAGGTATCACAAATAATGTTTCATAAGTCATTGATCTACTTATCAGTTCAAGTTTTGATGGTATAGATTTTTGAAATGGTGGACATGAATAACAGATATTTATTAACAGATTTAAATAATATTCTATTTTAATTTCTCAAACTGAAGATTGGTTTTTTAGTGAGTGATATTATAAGTGCTTTAAATAAGATATTTAATTGTATAAATAAATTGTATATAAAGTTTTGCAACTAGTTTGAGATAGCATATATCCATAATTTTCCTATTTAGATTCATTTTAACAGGCATAAGATAAAGCTGAGCTTGCTCGTTCAATTGGGAGCGATTCTTCAGAAGATGAAAATTTATTAACCAAGAAAAGCCGAACTAATATTCCAGCCCGTTTCAAAGACGATCCCCCTTCTTTGGAATCCCACAAAGAAACGAGCAAAAACTTGTTTGTGAACCAAAAAGCGTGAAAACTTCCTCTACCAGGTAAGAATATATGATAATCAATTAGGTAACGCTCCAAGCAATTTCAATTTGATGTTACAATAATTTATATTTTAAAATATAATAAGCAATGGAGAATCTCTGGTCTTTTAATAAAAAAAAATTATCTGTTTCTTTAAACAATTTTGAACAAATCACCTTTGTCATATACTTATAATTGAGAAATTAGTTCAGTAGAAAAAACAACAAAAACACTACGTTCTAAATTAGTTCCTATAAATTTTCAAGTGCAACAGTGTATTTTATCACAGACTTTTCAACAACACTTTTTACTATTTATTTTGATTTTATTTGGTGGTTAATTTAACAGCTTAAAAGAGATTTTTCTCTCTTATAAATTATTTATTACAATTTTAAACGGCTTAAGCCAAAAATGAACGAGTTTATAAAAAAAAACAGAATTAGCATTTATTTCGTGATTGATAGTTTTTTTGTGTGCTTGGTTGAGGTTGGTGCAAACATATTTGCAGAGAACTTTATATAAATTAAATTCATACAAGCTCAATATATACAATTGAAATTTAAATACCAGTTTAAAATGATTTTCTTAAATGTTAGTAGAAAATGTTTTCTGATGTAACAATTTAACAAAATGTTAATAATTTTATGCTTTTGTGCAAAATTGTGTTTTTCATTTTGCAATTCTGTTTTTTTTTTTTTTTTTTTTTTTTTTAATGGGCAGTAAATGCTGCACTGCATGATTTCTTTTATTGATAACAAATTCCAGTTCCGTAACAAAAAGAGCTTGGACAAAATAAAAAGAGCTTAAGATTAGAAAAAGTTTGATGCAATAATTTGATTTTTAAATTTTAATGTAATCTTAATGCAAACAGAAATTAACAATTTTATATTTCAGGTTCGTTTTCTTCGCCGAGGTAGAAACTTCAAAGGAAGATAAAATATGTAAAATAAAATATGTATTATAATAAACAGCTTGTATTAAATTTATGTTTTTATTATAAATATGCACTGCAGAAAGTGACAATTAATTTAAGAGTGCATGGTTTTTAAGCCATAAAATATCAATTAAATTATATTGGGTTTCAATTATCGGTCATTAAAATGCAATTAAAATAGAAATGAAAGTATGAAAAATTATTCATTATATGAGTATTCATGTAAATATTATTGTGGATTTTTTTAAATAATAGATGTTTTTGTCAAACAATTTTTGGATGAAAACTTTTTCAATGGGGGGGGGGGGGTCTGCAATTTTAATTCACTTTATTGCTTTTACAATTTTACAATATTATGATTGAAGTGAATGAACTAAAGCATTAAAATGAGGTTTATTTACTATCTATTTGATTCTTAATGCATCGAGAAAAATTATGTTTTAAAAATGAAAAGGGACTTCATAAATGAAGTTGATCGGTGCAGAAAAAATATACTTCACAAGTTTAAAATTCAACCTTATATTTTTATGAAACCTTAGCATAAAAAGTTCAATGAGTATTGATTGACCAATAGGGATTTTAAATTCTACTGTTTTCTAGTTTAAAATTGCATGTATCTTTCTAAATCCTTGAATGTCAGACATTTTGTTATCTAAATGGTTTTTTTTGGTAGGGGATTTGAAAAAATTATTTTAAAAATGTTTAAGTATAACTTAACAAATTATTAAATGTTTTTGGGCAACAATGTGTTACTAAACATTGAACAGCTCAAAATTGAATCTAAACGCATATAAGAATTATCATTTGCAACCACTTCTTCCACCAAAAAGAAAGTTCAGATATGTTGAGTGGCAAATTTACCCTAAACTGCTCTGTGATATAATAAAAAAATAGTAGCTAAAATTGCTCTTCCAGGGTTGGAAAAAAACATGTTTTTTTGGTTTAAACAGAGGTCTTTTTTTTTTATCCTTTTCTAATTACATGTATACATATTTATAAATAAAATTTAACATAAACAAGAATAATTTATGTTTTATAAACAATGAATATTCCTTTTGAAAGTAATTTGAACTAAGTAAATAAACAATTGTTGCTATTTATGGGAACATTCAAATCATATTAAATTTTAATATTTTATTTATAGGTACTAATTTTTAAATTCAATATATACAATAGTAATTGTTTACTACATAATACATAGAATATTGCCCTTCGATTCATTTGATACTTATAAAAACTTCAATAGTTTTTAATTGGAAGATTTATTTTAAAATACATTAGAACATATTGTATTTCAGCTAAAAATAAAAGTCATCTACAACATCAAATAATTTAAAAAATCTAATTATAAATAAAAATACAATTTTAAATTATTCTTAAAAAAATATTTCGTTTTTCTGAGGGAAAAAAACAAAAACATTTGGTTTAAACCAATGCTCATCGATATTGCCCAAGATTGCACATCAATACTGGCCAAAACTACTCCTCGATATCGGCCAAAACTGCTCCTCGAGATCGGCCAAAACCGCACTGCGATATTGGCCAATATTGCAAAAATGTTAGCCGTTCGGTGCTGGCCGTTCCGACATTACCCAGGATTGGCCAATCTTCCAGAGCTCCGGTTTCCGACATTGGCCAATACTGCTGTGCTACCTGGGTTACTGGTGACCATAGGACCTGATGGATTTCGTCAAAATTGAGCATACGAAAAAATCTGCCATTGAAAAAATTTTGTTTCTCAGCATTCGCTAAAAAACAGCTTTAACGATTTTGATCAAAAACGCTATGATAATGCCTTTTAAGGTGCTCTAAACATCCCCACCTCCAAAATTTCCATTGAAATGTGAAAATGAGAATGGTTTCTTTTTGTTGAACTCACAAGAAAGGATAATACAATGGTTTGTCAAAAAATATAAATCCTTATTTCACCAAATTCACCGTTCTGTCAGCGATTTCCCCCCCCTCCAATTTAAGAATTGTCTCTAAAAATATCATCAAACTGGTTAAGATAATGAAACTTAGAAAACGAAAACAGTTAAGTTACACCAATCCATTCCAAATTTAAATGCAGTGATTATTATTTAGTGTAATTGAAAGTTGGATAATGTTCCATACCCCTAATTTTTAGTGCAATTTTATAGGCAGTTGATGCGTTTATGGATGTACAAGTAAACACAGAGAAGGTTATCACACGCTTATATTAGAAGGTCATTACAATTAAGACCCTTTTAAGGGTTTGTAAAAATTTATAAAAAATATTCTATGTTAACCTTCAAGGTACCATGACCTCTATAATATTAACTCACCTCTTTCGGAAAAGTACTAAGGATCGATCATATAGGGTTTTTTTTTTTTTGGGGGGGGGGGGAGGAGGGGGGTGCAAATTGGTAAAAGTTTGTGTTCAAACTTTGATTTTTCAGAAATGATTATTGGATTTGCTTCTATTAAGTTATGTAATACTTATGCACTATTTATAATTTATAATTCAAATAAATAATTTAAAAAGCACAAATTTTATTATAAATTTTACAGCTTTTTCCACTGTAGTAAATTTCAAAGAACAGTAGTGGTCAAGTGGAAGGGGAAAGCAGGAGAATGACATTCCCTTAACTTTTTAGAAAGGGAAAAGGCATTTCATCTCCTAAAAAGTTTTTAATTTATATTATTTCTTTATTTAACATCAAACTCAAAGTCAAGTAATTTTAGTTTGATTTTTTATTATCAATTTGCCTCTTTCATTTGTATTACTGAAATGTTTTTTTATATAGTACATAAAAACTTATCACACTCGGAATAATTAAATGTAAATTAAAATGTTTAGTTATTCAATTTTTATATTTCTTCAATTTTAATGTAAGAATAAAACTTCCCTATCAAATTTATTTGTCTGACTTTTTCAATAGTGTTTAATTTTTTTATATAAAAAAAAGTATAAAAGGATTCATGTGCAATTTATGATTTTGAATGAAGTACAAAACGTCTTCAATGAAACAACAAATTCATCAAAAGTTTCATCAAAATGTTTTTATTCCTTTTTCTTACAAATCGCTCAACTAATAATATTTGATTGTTAAACAATTTTATCATTACAAAATCGATCTTAAGGAATTGCCAACTAAAGAAAGAAGTTGTTTAGAAATTATAATATTCCTCAGATGAAACAAATATTTACAATTTTTAATTCTATATCAAAATATAATAACTTGAAGTATAATAGTTGAAGGGAAGAAAAGTAAATGACTTTATTTTCCTTGTTGCAAGGTTTTTTTTTTTTTTTTTTATATATATAAAAGCATTTTCCTAATATTTTCGTAATATATCATTGTGAACTTGCATTTAATTCAATAGTACAACAAACTAAGTAAAGAATTGTTTTAAAACAAAAACCCCTTTAAATTTTACTATAAAATATATATCTATGTATATTAAGATTATATAAAGTGCAAGGAAAATAGCATTACGCCAATGTGAAAAATTGGGAAATTTTTAACTTTAAAAATTTATTTTTAAAAAAAATTAAAATTCTGGCGAGTGCTTGCACAATTACAAATTGTTCACTAATTATTAATAAAATTTCAGATTTATCTGAACTACTGTCCACTCAGAGTAGTTTTTATTTCTCTCTCATCACGAAATACACAGTTATTGCCCCCATACAATTTACATTACGAATAAATTTCAAAACTTAATTTAAAAAAAAAAAAAAAAAAAAATTCTTGCACTGTGGGACCAAAGTGTAGGGGGAAAACTAATTATGTTTAAAATTTCATTGAGAAAGGGCAGAGCTATAGGGATTCAAACAAGATTTGAATCCTTACTTTTTTATAACATGCTAACATATGCATATCAGTTATGAAAGTTCCAAAATGTGATTTTGGAGCACTATTGAAGCAGTTAAAACACGATTTTGGAGCAGATAAATGTGGTTTTGGAGCACTAAGTTAAATTTAAATTAGTGACCAAATATTTGTGTAATATATTTAAACATTAATATTTAAAATTAATTGAAAGTAAAAAAAAGGTGTAACTTGTTCCTTAGAAAAATAATTTGCATTCTAAAGTTACATTAATTAATTTGAATTGATTACTCAAAATATAAATTAAAAAGCATGACGTTCTTGACTTTTTTTTTCTCAGTGCTCAGGTAATAAAAAATTAATTTTTAACCACTTTCCCAACAATTAAAGTACTATAAGGAAGTTTTCAATGCGTTAGGTTCATCACTGAAAGTTTTCCGAAATAACCTCAGTTAGAGGTACTTTTAACAATCGATAAGATTTTTCTTTATAAACTCTAACCTGCCTAGTACCAATTACCTATAAAAGTTCTACCCAATAATCCTAAATAAGTTAATTCTATGCAAAGTGGATTAAGAAATTTAGCAATTTTAAAAAATATTAGCGTTTTCTTTAAGCATAAATAAAAATATATATTCTCTATTAATAAAACCAAGCAAGAGAGCAAACCTAAACCGAATGTACAAAGATTGCTTGAGTGAAAAATACAAGACATATATTCTATTTTTGGCACGCCTCGGTAAAAAAAAAAATAATAATCATGAATTCCGTAAGTATAAAAAAATAATTTTTTTTTCTATTATTAAAACCAGGCAAGAAAACAGATTTAAACCAGATGGACACAGATTCATGAACTACTTCGACAGTTTGAAAACTTGGAACATAAAACCGAGATGGTATTTTCAAGTGCGCGAACCGTTTTCCAGTACAGCACGTTTTAACCACTGATGTTTTAATTTTAACTGACGAAAAACGCCCTTGAAGTGCAAAATACACAAATAAGTGGTAATTTTGAACACTTTTGATCCAAAATTCTAGCCAAGTAGTTTTTAAAGCCAAAAAATGATCTTTTGCCGCAGTTCGATGTAATTTTGAACGAAAAACGGGTTTTGGCGCAGTTTGGATCAGGGTAATCGGTATGATTCAATTGGAGCAGCTCTTACATCTCTGGCATATCTAAGCGTGTGTGCATATATGTGTAAATCCTATATTTTAAATACTATTTCCAGTTTGAACTTCATAATATTTGAATACTCAACCAAAATAGTACTTAAATTACAAATTTTAAATATCTGGAATATAAAATTAAATTGGATACTTGATTGGAGTAAAAATAAACTCAACTAAATGTTTATATATTTTGTTTTCTTTCTTCTTAATTCAGAAGTATTATTAAATAAATAAACTTATCAGCAATAGGACACATACAGTTCTTAACATATAATTTTATAATTGCCCTTCTTATAATTATCCATACCGAGTTTGGCTTTAGTGTATGTATGAAAGAAGTTGTAAATCACAACACTTGTAAAGCAGACAAAGCAACAGATGCTATGCCCTTTCTACATTTTGGGCAAATATACAAGTGTAAACACAAAAATGAAAGTGTGGATGGTACGTTCACCTTGCCTTGCACATATTTGTCAGCAATCGTCTTGTTGGTGTAAATCAATTGGAATTGAGGGACAAGCAATTGCTGACGACAGGATTGATTACAGTGCTCGCCTCAGCAATGTTCTATGAATGTTTTAACAAAACGACTCAAGCAAGAGTGTACAGCTAAGCTTAAAGAAGTTTAAAAAATAAATAAGCAGACTGATAGAAGAAAGTAAACATAACTTCAAGTTATATTGCAAACAACAAATATTTTGCATTAGAGCTTTTATAAGAAAAAGTATTCAACATCTACATTATTTTAAAATAAAATTTTGGTTTTAGCATTTAAAATTATGTATTTTGCAATCCATTGTGTAAACATTACTTATTTGATTATATTAGTGTTCAATTATGTAAATTAAAAATCCTTTTAAGCAATTTTATTTGATATCATTAAGAAATAGAAACTAAGCATGAAATTGTAGAATAAAAATTTCAAATATTGAAAGTATATATTGACATGACATAATTTTTTTAAATAAAAAAGAAAAATTAAATCCATTTATTGATTAGAAATGTTGTAAAAATTTCAATCCTCAAATCACATACTTGAAATTGTAATACATAGGTCTATAAAAAATGCCTAAATTGTGTAGCATACAATGCATTTGATTGGTGACTAGAGCATATGAGATGATACGGTGTGGCATACAATTCTTAATGACTGACAATAATAATACTGACAAAGTAAAGACTACAGTAATCTACTTTGTGCAGCTTTGTCGAAAATAAAAGTTTTTAAATTCATCTCCTAAGAGTTCCACAGTTTCTTTATTTTGGAAAATTCCCTTTGGTAAGTATCCCAAAAGTTCACTTGCATGATCTCTGATAAATCTTGTCTTTTCTTCATTTATCATCTTTGCACGTTCCGATTCCAAATGTTCATGGTATTTTTGATCAGCGAATTCTTTTGCTAGTTCCATTGCTTTCCTTTTGCGATCTTCTTCTATCTCGGCCTAAAAATAAATTTAAATAAGCTGAAAACCTGCATGGGTTTGTTGAATGTTTGATAAAACTATATAAATTCATAAATTTAATTTATAAAATTACAACTTATATAACTGAAACCCCCATTGATTAGCTCATAAAAATGTCACATTACTAACTTTGGGATAAAATTTAAACTTTTCATAACATTTGTAAATTACAAATGGTATTTTACAAAAAGTAGAGAACTTTTTATACTTGGTTATTTTTATAATAAAGAGTAGTCCTCTCATACATGTTAATGCATGTAATTCTCAATGTGGAAGATCAAATTCACTATGGCATTGTTTTATTTACTTTACAACAAATTATGACATGAGGAGACGTGATGATCAAAGTTAGCATAAGACTAAATCTCTTATGATTTTATAACTCGTTTTTTCTATCATCATTCTAGCCGCTCTAATGCCTGTACTCATTTCTTAAAACCTTCCACAAGTTTTACAAATCATTTATTTGGAAGAAGACTTTTATAAAGCAAAAGTACCAATTTAAACCTTCTATAGTTAATAGAAATGCAAACTGAGATAATAACAAAAGATGATAAAAATGCAAATTAAATATCTGCAAGATCAGCATCATGATGTCAAGCATATGCAATAAAAGGGAAAGATCTAAATTTTAACTATCATCAATCTTCCAAAAGAACAAAACAGTTAAATTTATATCACATGTTTTGTTTATCTTTTTACTGGCAATTACTTTATTTTATAGATCTAAGTAGGGGGTCAAACCACGTTAGATCAAACAAAATAATGGAAAAAGTTCACCCACCGTCTCAGATTTTCCCCAAATTTTGTATAATGGAATTATGGGCTAGGATGGCCACAAATTTCAATTTTGAGGGTTCATGATTTTTAATTACTGAGAAATTAATTAGTGTAACTTTTAAATTTTCTGCGAGATGTGCCATTTTTTTTTTCTTAATTTCTTAAATAACTCCTTACCTGTACAAGTTACTGAAGTGAAAGTTAGTTTCTAGGGGTAACTTTTTAAGCTGATTTCAAAAATGCAATCAGAAATTGTGTATCTTCTATAGTTTTTGCATTAAACTTTTTTTTGCAAAAAAAATTCTAGAATTTTTTTTTACATGTTTGATCAGCAGCACATATTTTAAATTTTTATATATTGTAAAGATGGTATACCACTACTTCCAGAAAAAAATTCATCTTGGCTTTCTGTCTCAGAGCTGAGAAAAAAATTATTGAACTTTCACAAGGAACGACTATAAACTAGGTGTTTTTCTCCATATATCCACAAAAGCTTTATTATGCATACAGTTTAACTTTTCTAGTAGCACATTCAAGGCATAAAAAAAAAACTGTTGCAAATTTCTTCTGCAAAACAGAACAAGCTCCCGCTGATTTTATTTTTTAGTAGCTTTGTCGTTGTTTTTTATTTACCCCATGCAATATGACAGGTGTGCATCCAAGATTAGTAATACTTTGATTCAAAGCTTCAGCAGCTTCTGAAGCAAAAAGTTCCTGAGGTGCACTTTCAGTTTCAGGCTGCCCCTTTAAAATAGCCTCATTATTGCATGATTCTTCAGTACCTATTATTCGAGTTCGACACTGGGGACATAATGTTTGCCCTGGTTTAAGATAGCTGTGTTTTTTTTTTAAATCCCAATGACAAATCTCAAACTCTTCTTGATACCTCTACTAAGTGAATGAAATGGATCACAACAGTATCTCTGAAGTAGCTCATATGCAGAAAGCAAAATTTTTTCATGGTGAATACAAATGGTTGCATTATTATTAAATTGCTCACTTGGAATTTCAGACCTAAGTGCAATAAGTTCTTTTTGCTCCTCTGTAAAGCTATTCCATTAAAAAAATGCTGTTCGTCTTGAATAATTTATTACATGACAATCAGTATGCAATCTATTGCCAACTGTGCACTATGACAATGTATCCGACATTGTTATGAATACTTGCTTTAACAATATATATAATAATATACAGTAACACCTATTTTAAATTCTTATACTTAAAACCTTCCATAAAACTAACTAAAACATAATTTTTTAACTCTCTATTAATGATAAATAGGTATTCTAACTCGCAAGGATTCAAATCTTTCAATAATCCTTCATCCAAATCTATATAATCCTATTTAGACTGTCAAGGTCACCAAAGATTTTTTGGCTGATTCCCAGAATCAAAAGTAAAAAAAATTGTATTGCCCTGTATTGCATACATTTTGTGTGTGTGTGGGTGAAAAGAAAAATATTCAGTTTATAATCGTTCTTTGTGAAAGTTCAATAATTTTTTTCTCAGCTCTGAGACAGAAAGCCAAGATGAATTTTTTTCTGGAAGTAGTGGTATACCATCTTTACAACATATGAAAATTTAAAACATGTGCTCCTGATCAAATATATGGAAAAAAATTCTTGAATTTTTTTGCAAAAAAATGTTTAATGCAAAAACTATAGAAGATACACAATTTCTGATTGCATTTTTGAAATCAGCTTAAAAAGTTACCCTTAGAAACAAACTTTCATTTCAGTAACTTGTACAGGTAAGGAGTTATTTAAGAAATTAAGAAAAAAAATGGTGCCTCTCGCAGAAAATTTAAAAGTTACAATAATTAATTTCTCAGTAATTAAAAATCATGGAGCCTTCAAAATTGAGATTTGTGGCCATCCTAGCCCATAATTCTATTATACAAAATTTGAGGAAAATCTGAGATGGCGGGTGAACTACACTGTTTGATCTGACGTGGTTTGATCCTAGGTTCAAAATGTTTTTTGAGAAAATTTTAAAATTAGAGTTTGAATTTAGCAGAATGTTAATTCCCTATCAAATTACTTTACTTGGTATGTTTAATGCTTAGTTCTATATAAACCTACAAATTTAATAAAATCAGATGCAGTTTATTACTTCTTTTAAAGTAAAAGTATATATTTTTTCTTCTTTTTTGCCTTTTTGAATTATTAACTAAGCCGACATAGTCAATTGTTTTTAATAACATGAAATTTAAAAATTAATTTCTTCAAACAAAATTGTATTTTAAAGATATAAGTCAATCTTTAAGATACAATTTTAAATTAATTTTTCAATGACATAATAACAAGATTGACTATTTTGACAAAGTTAATAGATCTAAAAGGTAAAAAAACCAATGCTGATTTTTTTAAATAGAATCTAGAAACACAGTTTGAAGACAATTCTAATTTATAATGAACACATAGAAAAAAGAATGTGCTTCAAATTTCAGTTTACATAGAAACTATTTCTTACTTTTACTACACGCAGATGCTCTATCTTTTTAAGGTGTCTTTTTTGTTGCGACATAAGTTCTAATTTATCCTGTTCATATAATTTTGCCATCAAATTCTGCCTATACAGTTCCTCCTCTTTCTTCTGGAGATCTGAAACACAATAAAACAAATTTAAAGTATTCTCAAGTACAAGGAGAATCAAAGCATTATTGTATAAAATGAATTGCAATGATTTGAAAATTGAAGATGGTAATATAAGTTCCTGGGTGGTTAAAACTAGAAATGTAAAAATTCATGTTCTAAATATTCAGCTTTTCATTTGAGGAAGTAGGTAATTATAAACATGTATAAAAAACTCAACAACATCATATAATGATGCCCATCCCTCTCCTTCTCCCACAAAAGAATGAAATTTGAGTATGATAGTAATTTTACACAATATAAAATTCAAATAATTTAAATCAAATAAGTATCAATATTGTAGAATATGAATTATAATACTTCAAGCTCAATTATAATATTTTACCTTTCCCATAGAGCACTCACCATTTTGGTTCTTGGAAAGATTCCTTAGCTATTGATGTTCTATTATACGCTTTTGCAAAATTTGTTCTAATCGAAACAAACCAGGTGGAAGACATAAGATGACCTATTACTGCGAAAAATGTCCAGAAAAGCCAAGAATGCAACTTGGTCAATCTTTTATAAATTATCATACAAAACTAAGACACAGATCATAATTTTTGCAAAATTATATTCTTAAAAGTGTAAATATAGATAAACTATCAAAATATAACGTTTTGTAATATAATTTGTATACAAGATCATTTTATTGTACCTTGTAAGACACTCGACACATGATCGTCTTGCTACCTCACCCGGCCAAAAAGGTTGTCATCCGTAAAGAGTTAAATTAAGGTTTAAAAATATAGAAACAATTGAGATCATGGATATTTATGCTTCTATATTTGTACAACAAATAGGAAATATTTCAAATTGTGCATATCTTAAAAACAACATAAAAACTCAAATTAATTAATCACATATTTTGAATGAATTTCAGATTTACATCTACCTTGTCTTTGCTTTTTGACATACATCTGCATTTTATACAAGCGTTGAAGATCCTGCTGAATTTTAATTTTTTTCTTTTCTGTTTCACGTTCTCTGCCTCGCTCAGCAGCTTCCTTCTCTTCAACTGCAAGTTCAGTTCTAAGAAGCTCTTGACTCAATTTTTCCGAGCACAACTTCTCTAAATAGGAAAGTAATTTTTCTTGGATTTGAAGCCTTTGCTCTAAACAAAGTTGCTTCTTTTCAGCTTGTTCTTTTGCTCTCAACTCTTGGGCTTTACGATACTCATCGACTTTAAAATCTTGTATTCGTTCTCTGAACTTTTCTTGACGCAGCATTTCATTACGAAACTTTTGTAGCTCTTCAGCCTGCTTATAGAATGCTTTTTGTTTCTAAAAATAAGAATATAGTTTTTTAAAAAAATAATTTAAATACAAAGTACTGCTTTATGTTATTTTATAACTTTTGTAAGTTTATCATTATATACTACAGTGGTAAAACATTAATTACTATAAATATTTTAGTAGACTATGTTTCCCTCTTAGAGAAACAAAATATATATATTTGCCACTATTTTGTACAGAAAAATCTTTTTATAAGCAATAATTAAAGGCTCAATATAAAAAAAATTCAATTCTGTTTTATTGACTTTGACATTGAGTTTATTGTGGGTCCAGCCCGAAGGCGCTATTCCACAGATCTAAATGAGTCTGAAGGGCGTCCTATCAGTTATGTAAATCTAATTGGCAAAAAAGCAAAATTGGGCGAATGGGACTAAACAGGACAAACTAAGGACAATGAGCAAAAATTATGATATGAAAAAAATAATTTTATGAGATTTATCTTATGTCAAGTACTAATTCTTTAAATTTTAAAGCAAAAATAACTTTTTTAAGAAAAATTCTATATTTTTAGAGCGCTTAGCTAAAAAAATCCCCATTACCGTTTTTAATGCAACACAGATCAATCAACACACACAAAAAGTTTTAAACCAATAAGTTACCTCAATTCGCTTTTGTTCTAATTCTTGATCTTCTTTCTTAATTTTCTGTAGAATCTCATCAATGGCATTCTTTTCTTTTTCATGTTCATTTTCAATTACAGAATTTCTTAGGAGCTTAAAACGTCTTAATTCATCTAATTCTCTATGATATTTCAGTTTTGCTTGAAATTCTTCAATTTCTTTTTTCCTTTCTTCAGCTTCCCTCATTTCTTTCTGCTTTTGGGCTTCTTCTGCCCAAGACCTTTCTTCTAGCCTCTGGAGTTCTAGTAAGGCTTTTCGTTCCGAAATCTGCATTGACTGGTCCTTCATAACGTTGGCTAATAGAAATTTTTGTCGAAGTTCCCTCAGTTCAGGGGTTGTTTCCCAAAGAAGCTGCCGTAACTTTTCTTGACGTTGACTATTTGATTTCATTTCACCTAATAAACATATATAACATTACATTAGTTATAAGGAAACTATATGTGTTCATCACCTACATCAAAATGGGTTGAATAGGCAGTAAACTAAGAGTGAAACCACAGATTTAAGGAAGTAATCTGGAAAAAAATCGTCTTAAATTAATAGTGGTTGAGAAAGAGGCCATTGTTGCTTCAGTTTATTGGTAAGTTGGATTGAAAATAGTCTGCTGCAAGAGTAGTAGCATAAAGGTTATATACTGCATCCGAACATTACTTGAAGTCAGTCTCTGAAAAGGCAGAAATGTATTCCAAAAGATCTTTCAGGGGAAGACTGCTTTGAATTTTGAATAAGGAAAAAACGGGGAGACTTTCACCAAGCAGCCTAGCAATCAACAGAAGACAATCTGTCACGATCACTACTGTTTGTAGAGTGTCGATGCCATTTGGGATTTCAACAGGAATCCGTGAATGCTAAGTAATTGCTCTACTCTCCAGGCCATGAGTTGGCTGCCTTACTTTTTGGACTATGGACCACTCACGTTTTAATGTGCTCTGTTCTCAGGCTTTGGATGAAATTAATCAAGATTTGATGAATCCTTACTGAACATTTTTAATATAAATGATCACATCCCCAAAAATAGAGATGAAAAAGCCGAGGACGAAACAAGACAACAAAGCAAATTATAGTTTGAAAAGGTTCAATGTGTATACATATTCGTGGTTAGATTGTTCTGTCTATCATATTTAACAATAACTTATCCTGAACCAAATAGTTGTAGACAATTCTAATTTATTGTCATAAATTCACACATAGCCAACCATTGTGTCACTTTTATATCATGAAGACATTTTACCTCTTTGTAACATATTCTGTATAATCAAAGTTAAGTTATCCCATGGTATAGTAATATAACTTAAGAGCAACAAAATTTAGCAAAGCTATTCAACAGCTACGGCTCCCTCTGCAATAAAACTCTGGATCCGCCCTTGATAACTGGTAAAGGTAAACATTTAAATTTCCCCTACAGGCACATTGAGCAGGTGAAAATTTAAAGTTTTTTTTTTGTTATTTAAAAGTAAAATTTTTAATAATTTTTTTTACATCTGTTATAAATAAAGGATAATAAAGGAAGAAAAATTATAAATTAAAACATGATCTATAATTTTTTGTTTCAAAAATTGCTCCAGGAGAGAAAAATGAATAAATAAAGCTAAATTAAAATTGCTAGTTTATTATAATTTCCTACAACAGATAAAAAAAAAAAGAAAAGATAAACAGAATGTCTAATAATATAAAAAAAAAATAAAAAAATCATTGTCTCAATTAGTAAATGATTTAAGATACCAAACCAAAATATCTTTCATTTTACTATGGAACCATATATAAATTAAGAGATTAGTACAAATTTAGATACCACATACTATATTAAAGTATTAAAAATAATTGCATCATTACTGTTGAAATATAGATGCTTGTATATGTTGTAAAAGATTTTGATCCCCAACTAAGTGACAAGAACTATCTTTTTGTTTTTTTAGATCAGTAATGCCAAATGGATACATCCAAACTTTCAATTGACTTTCACAATTGAATATGTTTAATCAGCAAACATATTTTGAAAACTATAATGAGAAAAAGGTAACTAGATATAAGTTATTTTAGGGTTTCTTTGTAAAACATTTGCTGATAAATGCTGCAAATAGGTTAGAGACTGAAAGAATTAAATCAACAAAAAATTAGTGCAATTGCACAATAGGCACTTGAAGATATTTAGTAGCTTTTAACATAAAATAAAATCACACACTGTTTATAATTCCAATATACTTTTTAGAAAGTGTACATTGAAACAGTACATTAGGAAATTATTTTGAGAAAAACCGCCAGATGTCTAAGCAAGTGAATACCCAAAAAATTTATATTTAAAGCCCTGTGATATAGAATTTTCATATTTAAATATTACCTAGTTCTTTACTAAAAGATTCTTTACAAAGATTAAGGTTCTTCTTGCAGTTTCTAGTGTGCTCAACTTGAGCTACATTTTTCAAATCATTTCGATTTTTTTCTTCTCTGAGAAGATGGTTGTTAAACCTGTCATGTCTATCAAATCTTCGATAATGTTCTAGCATTGTAAGATCCAGTGACCTCTGTTTGATGCTTTTACTTAACTCAGTTTGCAGATCATGTTCTTTGAACAATTGAAGCATTTTTATTTGTATCCAACTTTTTTTGTGAGCCTTTAAACACCTGAAAATTTTCTATGAATATAGTATGATTCACACACTAATAAAAGTGCAAAGTAAAATAAGACAGCAGAAGTTAGTAAGGTAATGTTAATCAATTCTAAAACGGTAATTATTTTCTTTAACCATTTTCAATTCTAAAAATAAATAGTTAAATTTTAAAAAAATTTCTGATGTTTCAATCACAAACTAAATTATCTCAAAACAAAGGTTTACAATTTTAAAAAAATCGTTCAAATTAAACCAAAATAAAACTGTAATGTTTGTTTACTTCACGGTTTCAGTTAAATCTATTTTTTAAAAAGTATATATAACTTGTTTCCAAATTTTCTTTCAAATATAAACAGTTTGAATTGAATGTAATCAATTAAATATTTAATAGCAAGATTTAGTTTTTATTAAAATTTATCCTTGAAACAAATGTGGCTCTTAAAACTTCACTACATTGAATTTCATTAACAAGAAATTGGCAATCCAAAATCCGATCGTTATGTTTACGTTGTGCTGAATTATAGACCAGAACTCAGAAGATCATCAACAATGAACAAAACCATAACAAGTATGCTTGGCATTAATTCATGCATGTCGATGTGATATATTAACAGAAGAACACAACCACATTAAAAAGCGATTTGGAAGTCATGGCTAAAAGCGCTTACGAATATGTGAAGAACTTTGAAAATTACGATGTCATTCACCCAAACACGTGGATTGTTGTTCGAGTTGACGGAAAAAATTTTCACAAGTTATCGGATACTCACCAATTTAAAAAACCTAATGACCTGCGTAGCCTTGACCTCATGAATAAAGCTGCATCAATGGTAATGAAAGAAATCCATGACATTATACTGGCATATGGACAGAGTGACGAATATAGTTTCATATTTGAACGGAACACAAGACTATATAAAAGACGATTGAGTAAAATTTTGACGAACGTATGCAGTCTATTTTCTTCATCTTTTGTTTTTCATTGGAAAGAATACTTTCCAGATTGTAACTTATTGTATCCACCATCATTTGATGGTAGAGTGGTTACTTATCCTACCAATAGAAATTTGCGTGATTACCTTAATTGGCGTCAGGCTGATTGTCATATTAATAATTTATATAACACAACCTTTTGGGCTCTGGTGCAGAAAGGAGGATTATCCCGGAAAGAAGCCGAAGAGAAGATAAGGTATACTGTTTCAGCAGAGAAAAATGAAATCCTGTTTTCTCAATTTGGTATAAATTACAACAAGGAAAATGAGCAGTTCAAAAAAGGAACTTTTATAGTGAGAAGTAAATTACATAAACAACCCATTGTACTGGACAGTTTTATTGAAAATGAGGTAGGATTGTACCTCTCATACTCTGATTTGATCAGTAGTACATTATGGGAGAAAAATCCCCATATATTAGGTGAAGACTAGGCAGTGTACTGAACATAATAATCCAGTGTATGTAATATGTGAAACATAAATTTTTATTCCCATATTTTATACTGAGAGCTGTAGACAATTGGAATTATTTTTTAATATATAAAACTTAGTAAAATATTTTCATTTCCTGTATTTTATATTATCTTTAATTTTTATTAGTCAAATTATACAGACATTCAGTGGAAACAATGGTTTCAGTTTTTTGACTAAAATTTCAGTAATTTGAATGTCACTTAAAAATGGTTATGATCAGGTTTTTTTTACATAGAAGCTGTAGCATGCCTTATTATAACAGAAGAATTAATTGAATTTAAAGTAAATGTTAGGATACTGTCTAATATCTACACTTAATAATTATAAAAGTATTGGTGTTCCTTTTAGTTTAAAACTAGGAGTTTAGGATGCCCGTCAATGGAGGAATATCGGGAGTTTTTGAATATTTCTTGGCAAATAAATCACACTTTTCATCAATAACTTTTATTTCCGGATCATTTGTAAACTTTTTTTTTTGCTCTTAATTTATTATTTGTATGATTGTAGAAGTACAGGTGACCTGGAATGAGGAACTTGCACAAGTGCGGAAAATGAATATTTTTTGCATTTTCTAGTGTTATCCAGCAAATATATTTGAGCAGTGCAATTATTTTTTACCTTTATGCTTTCAATTAATCAAAAATCGAGTTTGAAATCAAAGCAAAAGTCACATGACCAAAAACGCATAAAAAAACTGACGTTCTTATGCATAGATTCCGGCGAAAATCCGGGGAGAAACCTGGTCTAAAACAGGTTTTCATCATCTGCTTGTTGAGGTCACACGTATAAGTAGCTTTTTCCAGCCAAATTGCAAAGTGAAAAACTAAATATTTTTTTTTAACTATCTATCCGAGCTCAAATTTTTGAAAGAATGGTATTGTTTCTCATGATTTTTTCTCTTTTATTTAAAAATAAAACCAAAAAATGTGAAAGTTCCAAATTGTAAAAAAAGTTACGATTTAAAATCATTTCCACTACAGCAGAGTCTGATAAAATGGATGTATGCAGGAAATTAAAATCGAATGCCGGTTTGCTTTTTTAATGCGCCAAACAGATCAAGCGATCCACATTCTGCAAGGTTGCTCCATATAGTTCTACACCAATTGCTTATAGGAGAAATTCCAGTTAGGTAGGGTGTAATTACAAGTTTTTCTTTTACTGTAACTTTATCAATCCATTTATATCTTGAGTTTTTGGCACTTAAGAGTTTATTTCCTTCAATTTTCTTTTTAATTGGAAAGAATTCTTCGATATTGCATTGTAATTTAAAAGAAACCACATTTTTCTTTAAAATGAAAAGGAGCTATCCAAGCAAGACAAGGAAAATAAAATGCTGTATTTGCAATGAAGAAATGTTGGAGGAAAACTATTCCCAACTTTTAAATCGAAAACACAAAAATGAAAATACTAGTTCTGAAAGGAGGCATGCTGGACAAGCATCAATGTTTGCTTTCGTTTCACAAGCTCCACCTTCAAGCCAATCCAATACTAATGACCCTAATATTGAAACTGAAAATGTGCCATTGGAAACCGATGTTTATCTTACAGAGTCTGGTGCTTCCAAAATCAATGCCAAGAAGGTTTTGAATTAAACAACTTTTAATCCTCAATAGTACATAAAATTTAATTTTCTTCTGCGGTATAATTTAAAGCGCACAGACTTGCAGGAAATTTTTGGCAATGGCATTTGTGTAAGCAGGAAGAAAATATTTTTCTGGAGCCCTGCCCTATAATGAGATATGTTCATCTCTGCATATTTTGTATTCAATAATTATTATTATATAATAATGGATATTATTTACAATTTACTAAAGGTTCTTGCTCTTGTTAACCCGTAAAAATTAGTTAATGCCTGTGGCTTTAATAGCTAAAAATTACAACCATCAGCAAAAGAAAAACAATTCTTTTATGCCTTGTAGTCGAATAAAAAAAATGTTAAAATGCCTGTTTTTTCAAACCTCAAATCTTCCCCTCAACTAAAGTATTTAACTTTAGTTGAGGGGAAACTTATCTTTGAGAGATTAAAATCATTTATGGATTTTAATTTTAAAAATAATTTGTTTAAAATAAATTAGTATTTGCAACGTTGCCAAATACAATTTATTATAAAGGTGCTTAAAATCAATTATTTTGATTAAAAATCTGAGGTTATGTATGTTTTAGCTATTTTTTTTTCTGTTGCTTTGCAAGTCGACACAGTTGATAAAAATATGGGGAAACATCCTTTTTTATTTTAAACAACTGTATTAAACCTCTGAAGCAAGTCAGTTTTCCTGTAAAAAGAGGAAATGCTTTTATAGGCAAGCTTAAAATTAATTGTATACATTTTGATAATATTTTTATGATAACCTTTACTAAGAAATATTAAAACTCAAACTCAGTGATGACAGTTGGCATCTTCCAAATTTTAAACATGTTTTGCAAACTATATTGAAAACAGAGTTCATCCTAGGCGTTTTTCGAGGGGCGGCGCGCCCTGCCTGCCCATTTTATTTAAAAATAGCGCCCTTCCTGCCCTTTTGTAGAAAAAATTTCATCCTGCAAGAATTCCAAAAGCTTTTGTTTTTTCCCCCCAATAGTAGGCAATATGTGGATCACCCCTACTGAAATCGACTGTCGCGCATGCGCATTCATGTTCAAACGCGTAACGTATAGATCAAGGACTGAAATCATTGAATAGATGTCCTCATTAGTAGGTGGACTGTAGAGGGCAGTCTTACAATTTCCCAAATGCACATTAGTAAATCCGGATGGCCATTTCGTAAGTGTCTTGATTAAGCATATTTCGCCGGATTTTTACCATGCCTTTTTCAAAATAGAGAAGAAAGGAATTTTGAAAGACTTGATTAACTTAGTTAATGGTGTACAACCATCAAATGTTTACACTAAGAATTTAAAAAGAATATTTTCGTTTGGACAAGCGTAACTGCGATGCCCTCCTGTTAAATTTAGGGTTATTTTTTGGTAATTTACTTGTTACCTATTAATTTCTAAACATTCGTTTTTTATTTAAAATTAAACATCACAGGAATGCAATCAAAATCCCGGATTGTTTCCGTTTTTAAAAAAATAAAACTTCTATTACAGCCTATGTAATAGCGACATGCAGGTCAAAAAATTGCCATTTTAACGCTAAATTTGATCCGATTTGGAAAATAAAAAAAAATTCACGAATTTTATGACATAGTCCAAGTTCTTTAGTCAAAATAATCCTTGTGATACCCCAAAATGAATAATGTTACATTTTGAGAAACTCTATTTTCTATCTGACAATGGCAAACCTAAAAAATAAGTTCTTATCCTAACATTCATTACATCAAAACCTATCTTAATTTTACTGTATTATAAATTGATATTTTTATAAAAAATAATATTTGATGAAAATTTTACTGTGTAGATGTTTCTTTAATTTTAATCTCATTCCAGCAGAAGCGGGACTGAAGCATTTTATCAGTATTTTTATATCTTTTGAGTTTCTGAGCAAGTTTTTGATTGCAAGTCTTTCATTTTTTTTTTTTTTTTTTTTCAAACATTCGAAAATTTAAAATTATTTATTGTGGTGGAAAAGTAAAACAATATTGAATTGAAATTGTAGCAGAAAACCTGTATACAAATTTCTGCAATTTGCCATAAAAGTGCCCTTATAAACAGAAGTTGCCCTTTTTTGGAGAATAGCACCCTGCCCTTTTTCATTTCTAGGATGAACTCTGTTGAAAAGAAAGTAAAAGTGTTAGTCTTTTAAGTGCTAGTTGAAATTCTACATCCAAATAATCTCAGATGTGAAACGGTTAAATTCAAAGTGTAACAACCTATAAATGTTGATAGTATCTTGTTACAAGGCTGATTGACCTTTAAAATTATCAATGAACTAAAAATTACATTTTGACAAGGTTTTTTTTTCTTTATATATACCACTATGGAGAAAATAATTTGATTACGTTTAATTAAGAAAAAATTACTCTCCAAATCTTGATAAAATATCAGACTAAATATTACAATTTAAAAGAAAAAAATCCAATATCAGAAATTTAAAGTTTCTAGAAAAGTTAAAACTCTCCATTTCCAGATCTTAATATATTTGCTGATGGCATTTGATGTTTTGCAACGATCTCATTACTTTTCTTTTTTTATGTATTGTATAAACTAGGTATATCAAATTAAAAAATATATAGTTTAGTTTTTAAATTATTCAGTTACTTTTACAATTATTATTAACAGATATGAGTAAGCTTATTCGAAGAATCAAAAATAAAATATTTATTTTCCAACAATCACAAAAAATCCCTGCATAAATACAAAGTTCTAAAATATAATACATGTCTTATTTTAATTCTTGTTTTGATTTCAGATAATCCCAGGCCTTATTCACCTGTAAATACAAGAAAATATTATTAATGATTTATATATATTAATTCTTTATATTTTTTCATACTTAAAATTAAAATGGTTTTCAAACCTAAATGGGTTTTTATCAAGAGCAAAATTATAAAAGCCCAATAAGCAAGAACTTTAAACAATTGAATTTTAAAAATTGTATTAATTCCAGTGTTCTAAAATTATTACAATTGGTATTTTTTTAGAGAAGAAAGTTAACTAAATAACTATTATAAAAATATTGAAAATTTTCATTCACACAAAAATAACAAATGAAAAGTGAACATGCAATAAAATGCTTATTGATTTTATTGAAGTTTTATTGATTTGGTTAGTTCATTGCTAGGTGCATTTTTGTTGTTTTCCATTTTGGGAAACAAGTCATAATTATGTATAGGAAGAAAAATAAAATGCTAATTTGTTTTATCTTATTTTGCCACAAGAAATAATTCAAGCTGTGGAATTCTTCTGTCATAAAGGACAAGACATAAAAGTGTATCAAGTGTAACCTGCGATTGTTAAAATAATATTTATTTTGAAAAAAAAAAAATATACATGGAATGAGCAAATTAACAAGTTTTGATTCAATTAAAATGGAACTTATAAGTTAACTAAACTATTATTTTATCTAGTTAATTCTTTCCTTGAAAGTATAAAAATATGCTGTCAATTAAAATGTGTAATTTTTTTAATTCAAAAATAACTCACAACTCATTTCATAAATTGTGTTACCTGGTATCAAACATACAAAGTGTCACAAGAAGGTTATCACGGGTTTTATTTGTTTGCTATTGGAGATAGGAAATTGGGAAAGTGCTCAAAATAAAATAAAAAATTGTAAAAAGATTGTATAGTTAATGCATTTGTTTTTAACAGTTACATAATTTTAATACCATTCATTTAGGGAGGAAAGATCAATTACAAAAGTGTGTTCAAATCAGATTATTTTTTAAACTAACTGAAATATAATGCATTAATAAACTAATCTTGGACCACTTTATAAGAGTTTTGCAAAGAGGGAAATTAGAGATGTTAACCAAATTAATTATTTTAATGTTCACTGTGATGGAGGAAATTAAGAACATTATCCAAATTTATTATTTTGCTACAGACATTATTATTTATTTAAGGTCAAAAGATACTTACTCCACTAAAGAAATACTTCTTTATTTATTGAAATGGTAGTTTAACACTCTCACCTGTTTTTGTGTTGTATCTGCAGACCACTTGCTGCAAAATACTACATTTGAAATATCAATACATTGTTTATTTGATGGAAGGAATTTAATAGCTTCTGAAGCTTCTTCGTCAGTCAACCCATAGTGTTCTTTAAAGTTTTTTATTAACTGAAATAAATGAAAAATTAAAATTCATATTTACATAATTAAACACTTAATTTCCAGATTAAAAACATAATTTAATTCTTTCCGTTTTATGAAGAAAATTAGACTAACCTCAATTTCTGGAAGTATTGTGGTCCAATTTTCATGGACTTCAATCTCCAAGTCACAATCTTCAAACAATGTTAAATCCTTTATAAGTACTGTTTGTGCCCCTATAATAAGTAAATTAATAGTTTAGAATATTTTTCAGAAAATAATTTTTGTCAGTTGTGTGTATTGGAGATTTCTGATGTAACAACTACTAGAGGACTACACTGCACCGAAACCTTTTTTTAGCTCAAAATCTGTGTAAAGCGGAGAATGCTTTCTGAGAGGTCTTTCAGGGGAAACTGCCTCACATTTACTTCTTGAATGAGAAAACCCCCCACCAGACAGTTCAGTTTAATTATTTATCATGATAGCTGCTGTGTCAATTAACTTTGAAAAGACTTCAGAATGCAGGCATGGATAGATCCCGATGCAAGGGTATTCACCTTCTGCGCATTGAGTCAATCAAATAATATTTTTGATAAAAGAATAACTTTATTGTCAGCATATATGATGTGGAATTTTTAGTTATATATACTAGAATTATGTTTTGCAACTGCAATAGTGTAGAAAATATTTAATGGTATAAATATTATACCACATATCTATTCTAGATATATTACTGTAACACATATATTTAAATTAACGTGAAAATATTATTGAAAGCATGAATTCGATAATACTTTGATGTATACAATAAAATGAATCTACATTATTACTTTAAAGCAAATGATAGAGAAATGAATGAAAATAACTTTTCTTCCCTAAGTTAAAACCTTTTTTGAGGCGGTTGAAAAAAAATTATGAATATGTTTGACATTAACTTTTGAGATAAATATTTATAAAGATAAGTTCTTCACAATATTGATTAACTAGATCCGTTATACATATCAAGAATTTTTATTAATTATCTTCACATTTTTAAAAGAATTCAATACATATTTGATATTGTAATTAATTAAAATTCAACCTTGTTTTTCAAATTTGAATGTGGTATTTACCTTGTTCAGAATAAACTCCTATCACTTGTTGAAGTGCAGATTTGACCTTATGATACACTGATTTTATAAGCCATTCTTTTACTTCCTAAGGGAATTAAAAAATTGAATAAAATAATTGTACTTTTTTAACTAAACCATCCAATTCAAACATTAAAGTTTCATGTCAATAAGGAAAGAGGAAAAAAAAAAAAAAAAAAGACAGAAACTAAATTTTACATGTATTTAAATTTTAAGAACTTGCAGTTTTTACATTCAAACTGAACATTTTTAGATGAACATTACTTTAAAACTGTCAAAAACACTGCTTTTACAGACATAAAAAAAAAAAATTCAGCTGAATTTTTTTTTTTTTTTTTATATATTAAACTTGTCTAACCCTAACATTTAAAATAGGTAGGTATACTATAACGTATTATGTAGCTTTTTCTGATTACTTTTTTTCTATCTATCATTAATCTAATTTACTCCTTTTAAATGGATTAAGGTTCTACATTACACTATTAAGCAAAGCTTATAGAAAGAGTGTCCTGATTCATGTAAGTTAACACCACGTATTACTAGGATTCTTTGTTATTGGATGTATCCTTTCAAAATGCTTTTACTTTCATGTAAATTTTAAAAACAAAAACATAGATTTCATCAAAACTATACTTTTGCAACACTGGTGGAAATTCTATTAGAATATTGCTGCATTTTTTAACAAACTATTTTTAATTTATTTGCATACAAAAGAAGATTAAATTGTTACCTTTTAAAAAAAAAAAATAAGCGTGTTACCTTGTTTTTCAAACACAATGAAGTAAATTTGTTAAGATCAAAGGCACCTTCATCAGAAACCAAGTCAACTGCAAACTTATTTGTTAAATTTTCTCTTAATTCAGAGTCTTTGTTCAAAATAGCATAAAGTATTTCATCACAACCCAAAACGGGCACTCCTAATGCTTGAAATCGACTAGCTATAAATGATTTTCCACTCATTGGATGACCTTTTAAAAGAATAAGATATGGTTTGCCAGGAGTTGGACAACACTGAAATATTAATATACAACATTAAACATAAGTTAAGTACAAAAACACTTAATGAAACTTTAGTATACTAAACCATAAAGCAAAATACTTCAACAGCACGATAACAAAACCTCAATAAGTAACATAGTTATTGATTAAAAATGTAGGAATTGCATTTTTACATCCTTTCAAGTAAACATTGGGAATAAATTAATATCCCTACACACACTTTTTTTACATAATGGGTATTTCTTGTAATTTATTTTATATCGACAGTAAGTAAATAAAATTTCTAGTACTTTACAAATTATTCAATTATGATTATGTTTATCTTTTTTAGATGGTGAATTGAGTTATAATTACTAAGTTGTATGTTGTGTATAATATATATTTAAACAATTGGCAGACTTTTTTTTTCTATATATAATTAGAAAAAATATCCTAAAAATGTATTCACTTCAGGTATTTCTCAAATACTAATTCTACAATGGGAAAAAAACTTTGTTCATGTCAGCAGAAAGCCTTTAAATGCAACATTGCAAAGGGAGACAAGAACTACATTCGAATGTTGTAAACCCAATCACACTTAAAACGAAATACTGTTGAGAGAAACTACATTTGCGATTCTCGTCCTATTGTGTGTACAAATAATGTTAGTTTATTGTTTAAGATATATTGATTTTTTTATAGCACAAGAGTCAATGTTGATAATGCAGTGCTACTTGTTTAAGATGAACATGCATAATTTAGACTATCCAAGAAGTCAAACTAGTATTTGAAGTTCTTAGCATTAAAAATTTCCTTCACTGAAATGAACCAGCCATTTTTTATCAACTTCGTCCTGTGCCGGTTGCTCTAAAAGATACATCAGAATGCTTGAAAAACTAAGATGTAATTAAAGACTCCTGGAATAATTGTTTAGAAAAGAGCAGGAAACATCACTACTTTAAGAAATACAGAAGTATGCAAGTTATCCTGTTAAATTATGATAATTTATTTTTTCAACCAATCACTTAGGCAATGTAATTTAAATTGTAGCTTTTGAATTTTTAATTTTAAAACATTTTACATCTACAAATTGTATTTTTACTGTAACAATTTTGAAATTTTTGGCAATCACTTAAATATGCATTAAGAACTTAAATCGAACATTGTGTTTCGTGAAATTGCACGAAATTCCTTTTTTATTTCTTGAATAGATTGTATTGTTTTTTAATTAATCAAACTACAGTTACAAGATGAGTTAATTTAAAAGGTCTCTTGGAATTGGTTTTAATGAAGTTCAACTGTAAATGTATAAAAAAAAACATATTTGATGCTATTTTAAGTTATTTGTCCTTTCAGAAATTAGGACAAAATTTTTTGTAAATGTTAAGAAACGTCAGCTTATTCGGTGCTGTGAAAGTGATATTAAATTTTATTTGTGTATTTGGATACACAACTATATATTGTTTATCAATCAAGAGAATAGCCTCTGCCAAATAGTCTGGACGGTGGCAATCTCTATAGAAACAAAACTCATCGAATGGAATATGGGTGATGCATGCAGGAAAATATTGTTCAAAAAAGGTTACAAAATAACAAATATATAAATCTTTCTCCTAGAAACCTTTGTGGAAAATGAGATTTAGTCTTATTTTCGTGGCAACAGACAATGCTAGTCAACCTGGTAGGAGCTATTCTTGTAATCGACAGAAAGTACATAAAATATATTGGTTACTTTTTTCTGAAAATATTTTTTTAAATAAAAATTAAGACTTAAATTACAATCATATTATGCAACAATTTTTATTTGACTGGGAAAGTATAACAAACGAGATTAAATTTAAAAAAAAAGTGACAGATATAATTTAATTCATCAGCCTTTTCAAATGTTAGTTTCATCTCAAATCTTAATGTACTACTAAATCTACAAAGCAAAAAGAGAAAACAGTCTTTTATAACCTGGACATTATCCAGAGATGTTCCTAAAACATGCATCCGCTTTGTAGATGAGCTCAATTTTTCTTCTTCATCAGGACTGTGATCAGTGTTTTCAACTAAATCACAAACACACATAATCAGTTCATGCATATCCTATAAAAAAATATTAAGAATTATTACAAATGATAATGAAAGTAAAGAGTATTCTATTAAAACATTCATTTTAAATTTAACATAGCTACCTTCTTTTGCCTCTCAATGTTTACTTTTTCGCCTCCTATCTTAGTTTCAGTAGTTACAACTATGCAATCAATGTCTGGATAAACAATAGTAGGACCATAAGGATCTGTTATTGGCACTACTTCATAGCATAGGGATGGATCTATTTCTAGCAGAAAATTTTTAACAGCAGCAATCCGCTTATCAACTGGCTCAATTAATTCAAACAATATTTTCCCTAAAATGAAAAAAATCTAATGAACTATTTATTTAAAACATCCATTAGACAATTTAGGTCAATGACAACAATTGTGTGGAAAAAGCATAATTATAGAGATTATCACTGAGAAAAATTACTAAAATTTCAAGTGTCTTCCATTGCCCTCAACTCCCACCTTATTGCCACCACTGGTTTGATTTTTTAAGTAAAAATAATCTGCAGATGCTTAATTTTGTACAATAAACCAAAGTTAAAACTATACTTTAGCAGTAAATACACGAGTTTAAAATTCTTTTGCTACTGTAGGCTGATTTTGCAAAAGGCAAAATTATCTATGATAAAAAAAAAAATCAAATGAATTATGACAATTATATTTTTTAGAAACTTCTTCTCTACAATCATGTCATGCATAGTAAAAAGATTTTGATTAAGAAAAATATTTCAATTGCAAAATTTCTCGGAGTGCATGCAACTGGTTTTACAATTGTGCAACTTGCATGTTTTATGCAATTCAAATTCAGATTTAGTTTCAAAAGAACAAAATTCACATCATGTAAAGTTTTTTTAAAGTATTTTCACAAATAAGTAAATATAAGTAATTTGAATAGGTTCTGAAAAGAAATTCTAATCAAACAGTGACTTATAAAATTGTATGACTTATGAATGGGGGTGACTCTACCAAGTATCAGCACCGCGACTAAAGTCTATTGTACTGAAACCCCTATTTGATCTAAAGAAGACCGGTTGCAAAAATAAATTTCAGTATAGACCTGATTGGAACATCGATACAATGGTATCCCGGATGTTCAAATCGTTGGGCAGAGTAGTAGTCACATTTACATAACACATGTGTAGAGCTCTCCTCTGTCAAACAACAGCCCCTGCATAGTGGGTCATCTACAACACCTAGCAGATTAAGATGTCTTATAAAATTGTATGTTTTAGTACATTTTTTTTCAAGTATAAACTTATTGACTTCAAAGTTATATCATAAATAAAAGATTACTTTTATTCTATAATTTTTTTTTTTTTATTTAAGTTAGATTTTAGTAGAAATCAACAATTCAAGCACTCAAAAATCCATTTCAAGTCTTTTTTAAAAAGAATTTTAGCACAACTCACTTTTTAACATATTACCATCAGATACTCCTACAATTAATTTTTCTGTAGCTCTAAGAGCTCCTTCACTTAGCAAAACTTTGTGTCCATTATGAAGACGATCAAATGTACCTCCTAGAGCAACTGTTTTGAACACTTTAAATTCGGTAACAGAAGACTCAAAGTTGTTGGTAGATGCAAGAATGCCGGTATCTTCAAATTTAACTACTTCAAAACAACAGTTATTAAAATTGTCTTCAACGTATTGATTTATGTAATTATCATCATTACTATTCGTCAAAACTACATCAAAGTTTAGACGAATGTTATTCTCGAATTTTGCCTGCACAGTACTAGTTAGTAATACACGAACATCTTTATTTCGGCAAATAGTTGATGCCTTACTATAAACAATTGGAACTAATGAAGACAATTGTCCGATAAAAACAGTATCCGACTTTGAAAATCGTCTACAAAGTTCGGGTTCCAACTTGACATACAAACACTTAGCTACTTTCTTATTAGCAACATTTAAATAATGACTTATACTCTCGGAAACTACTCGTAAGGAACCTGTTAAGAGAAGAAGAGCAGTTTGATACATGATCAGAGAAATATTTCTCTACGGAATTACATTGATTGTAAGACGCATACAAAATTTTCTAAGGAAGTTTAATTAAAAGGGAATTAGGTTACGAAATGTAAACAACTTTCTAAAAATGAAAATAAGAACGGTTGGTTGTTAGGTAAGTTGTTTTTTGTGTCACGAGTGATGCAATCGTAGTCGGTTGCAGTTATCGATTGAGTGTTAGGTTTTATGAATCGGACGAAGGTCTATTTAATATTGAAATATTTTTCAGAACAGCGTATTAGGAATGACAAAATTACTTAATGATTTTCAATAAACTTTTCTTAATTTAAAAATAATGATGTTATTTTGGTGCTAGAATATAGCCCTATCTCCGTTATCGATTTCAGGTTATATAAGCGGTTAAATTTATAATTTATTACTGCAAACAACCGCTTCACGTCTTCTCTTTTTAGCAGAAGCAGACAACTGCATTCTGCGTAGCACGGATTAAATAGTTTCAACCATCGTGGTTTCAACTGTTTTCTCAAATTACGATTTCAAAGTATTTATTTTATTTTAAGAAGCATGGTTCGAAATTTTCGAGGAAGCAGGCTGCTCAGTTTTCTACGTCAAAGGCAATGTGTTAGTATACAAAAAATTACTTCTTTGACCTTATAACGCATCTCTATGTCATGCTTGTTGAACATAAATTAAAAATATATAACAATTACAATCAAATAAAATCCAGTCGGTCTGAATTCAAACAATTCTTTTGTGATTATTTTTGATACTAAATTCAGCGTCCAAAAGACATGACATTGTTACGTAATCGGACATCTCAATGGAGAGCAAATGAAATAAATTTGCATTAACCAAATTAGTTACAAAATTCACTACAAAATGCGCAAATTGCTGGTAGAAATGGTTGAATGAACTTAAAAATTTTTGGTAGTTTTTCTTGACTTTATTTAAAATGCATGTATTTCCAAATTCTAACCACCCTTTAATCTAACACTAATATAGGTTTATAGCTACTATGAACATTGTTCAGCTGTTTTATTAAAGCTTTTAACAAAATTGTCAAAAATAGCCAGGTCTTTATAGTGTGTCTATCAAATTCAATATTGTTGAGGTAAGAAACAGGATAGGAAAAAAAGCTTCAAAATTTACAAGCAAATAAGAAAAGCCTACTTAATTATGAATTAATTTATAAATATTTTGTATATAATTTTATGTAGCATAATTCATGTATCATGTAGTTACATTGTCATTGTACAGGGTTAACAAATATAAATGTCCCTAACATTTCTTGATGCTTACTTTTAAAAATTAAATATTTTAGATAACCTTGTCACATTAAAAGAATTTGTGCACATAAATATTCAATATAAAAACAAAAAACATTTTCTGGGATTTTAAATTAAGGTGTGTAGTAATTGTCAAACATGAAATTTTATTTCCACATTTTTTTATTTGTGCATGCAGGACCTTGCTTTTAAGTCAAGAGGCACTTTCCAGGAAATAATTTAATATTTTCAATAAAATATGCCTTTATTCTTTGTAATCCTTCTTAGAAGGTATCTTTTTTCAGTTAAAGTTCAAAAACTGCTAAATTTAATATTTTACTATACTCTGTAATCTACTTTTTCCAGAGTTCATCCTAGAAATGAAAAAGGGCAGGGTGCTATTTTCCAAAAAAAGGTACTTCCTGTTTACGAGGGCACTTTTATGGCAAATTGCAGAAATATGCGTTTTCTGCCACAATTTCAATATTGTTATACTTTTCTACCACGATAAATAATTTTCAATATTCTGAAAAAAAAATTATAATGCAAAAATCTGTTAATCAAAAACTCGCTCAGAAACTTAAAAGATATCAAAATACTGATAAAATGCTTCAGTCCTAATTCTTCTGGAATGAGACTGAGAAAATTATTAAAATTAAAGTGCAATATACACAGTAAAATTTTCATCAAATAGTAATTTTTATAAAATTATCAATTTATAATACAGTAAAATTGAGATAACAAATGTTTTAGTATCAGTGGTGTAGTGGAGCGGGAACGAGTGGGAACGGCAATCCTTTACCTTTCAGGAAGGCGGAACGGGGTTCTCTCATCTAATTCCCCCCCCCCCCCACTCTTTATTTGATACTTAACGCAAAGCCAAGTAAGCAAACGAAAGAAACATTTTGTGAAAACTTTGCTTTGTCTGCGATCCCCAACTTCAGGGCTGAGCAGGCAAGTTCTAGTTTTTGTAAAACACTTGAAAGAGGCGCAGCAACCCACACATGGCCATTTCTCCTTCATTAGAAATGAACTGACATATATATTTACATCTAGCTATGACTCATTTAATGGCAATTATCCTCTTCAATGAATGATCTGTATTTGTGGATGAATTCTAGAGGTCAAATTTGTATGGTTCATCATATATATAGGCTAAAATTTCCATACACAAATTCACGCCAACTATCTACATTTTTAAAGAACAATTCTCGTAGCACATACAGTTCTTTGCGCCCTTTTCTTGAAGAATGTTTCCTCTCCTCTAATTTTAACGGGAACCCTAACCGATTTATCAACAAAAGTTGTGTAACGTGGTTTTTTTTTTTTTTTTTTTTTTTTTTTTTTTTGGACCCCTTTTATATCACCGATTTAATAAATTATTTGTAAACCTCTCACCGTACCGAAGAAATGAATTCGTTCAAAAGGAAAATACTAATAAAAGATTTTTTTTTTTTTTTTTGACTATCCAAAAAAGTTAAGTAAACCTGCGATTCTGACGGAATAAACTGGTTGGTGTTAAAAATTAAAATCGGTGAGAGCAGAATGTTGATATTTGGTATTAGCTTTTAAGGTATTTTGAGATTACAAAATTATGTATTTATATTTTGTCAGATATTGGGAAATATTTATTTTATTGCCAGATATTGGAAAAATCAAACAGATAACTTGTTTGAACATGGAAAAATGTGTTCAAAATAGTACTGATTTTTAAAGCCATTATATTAACTTCGCTTTTGTACGTTTGTTTGTTTGTGAGTTTGAATATATTTAGTTCAACAGATAAAATGTTGCTTGAAAGTACAGTAAAGGGACTGGCTTCAAGCGCTCCTCTACGTTGTTTTGATAGAACTAAACAGTTTTTAACTTTGTTTCAGTTTAACTTGTCAGTACTAATAATGTTATATTAACCAAATTACAGCCCTTCACAACCCAGGGTTGCGAAGGGGAACCAAGGCTTGCGCTAAGAGCAGAGGACTACTATAAAAAAGTAATGAGTAGTAAAAATCAGTAATTTTAATAACATGTATTTTAATAAATTCTTATGAAATTAATTTTACTACAATTTTTATATTTTATAAAAAAAATTGTATCCCGAAGGTTCCTTAATAAAACCTGACGTAAAATAATGTTATTTAATTTAGAAAACGCTACGATTTTTATAAATTGCACCCATACCATTTTTGGAGGGTTTTCTAGACCCATTTTCATCACAAGAGGCGCCAAAATTCATTCTTGCACACATAGCATTTTACTCTTAGGCCGGTCCTGTATATTTGATTTTCCTTAATATAAAACTGCTAATGGTTTTGTAAATGGGTATAATACATTGAAATTGGGCTGTGAAGAAGTAGGAAAGCAATTCAGAAGTACTTTAAAATGTAAAATTAAACTGTTTTTCGGTTTGAGAATGGGAAAGTTTTTCTATTTACAGTTATTTCAGAGTTTATTCCAAAAATGAAGCAGCAGTTCCTAAAAAAAAAAATAATATTTTCCTCTCCGAGTTCTTAAAAATATTAAAAAAAAAAAAAAAAAAAAAACTAAATATAGTGACGGCGATAAGGGGCGGAAATTTCCCCCGATCCATTTTAAAATCTAGTGATTTTTTCCTCCGATTCATACTCACTTTTGACTTTTATTGTCACCTAATCGTCACCACTGTCGAAATGACAAAATTGAACTGGATAAGATAAAAAAATAATAAAAAAAAAAACCAAGAAGGTCCCAAGCAAATCTATACATTTGGCAAGTAATGAGTCTACATTGAAATATCCCGCTTAAAATTAGAGATGATTGAGATGGTACACAAATTAATAATTTATCAAGAAATTTTAAATTGACTGATGGATTTTAATTTTCTAATTATTTTATTAATGGAAGAAATTTGGAAAAGAAAAGGAAGGGTCTATCAAGTAAGAGGAACTTCTCTACATTTTCTTTTTAAGAAGAAGAAAAGCCATAAAACTCTCAATCGACATCTGCAACAATAATCTTTTTAATTCATTTTGAAAACAGATTTCGAGGATCTACAAAATCTTGAAATTTATCCGAACACATTGCATATAAGGCATCTCTGACATTTGGGAAAATTGTTTAAAAATTTGTGTCAATAATATGTTTAAAAATGTCTTATAATCCATTTATAAAGTGTTAAACAATCTTTTAAAATGGGTAGTGCAAAGCAAATTGTTCAAAAATCCATATAACTTAATAGTTTAAAAAATTTATTTGAATAAAAGAATAAGTCGAAACACAATTTTTTTTTTTAATTTTTGAGCTGTTTTGAGATTATTAAAGTAATATTAATAAAACCATTTAAAATTGTCATTTTCACTCTCTCCTCTCCTCTCCCACACACTCAGAAAAAAAGAAAAAAATACGTTTGTAACGACGCGACATAGCGTTCCCACACCTTTTTATTTTACACTACACCACTGTTTAGTATAATGAAAATGTGTTAAGATAAGAGCTTTTCACTCTTTCAAAATTTTCTAAAGTTTGAATGAATCAACCTTAAACTTCATCTCTTAGTTTTTCTATTGTCAGATAGAGAATAGAGTTTCTCCAAATTTAACATTATTCATTGTGGGATATCACAAGGAGTATTCTGATTAAAGAACTTGGACTACGTCCTGAAATTTTTGCATTTTATTTTCAAAATCGGATCAAATTTAGCGTCAAAACGGCGATTTTTTTGCCGTGCATGCCGCTATTATGTAAGCTATAATAGAAGTTTTATTTTTTTAAAAATCGGAAATAATCTGGGATTTTGGTTGCATTCCTGTTATGTTTAATTTTAAATATGAAACGGATGTTTAGAAATTAATTGGTAACAGGCAAATTACCAAAAACACCCCCTAAATTTAACAGGAGGACATCGCTATTACGCGTGTCCAAACGGAAATATTCTTTTTAAATTCTTAGTGTAAACATTTGATAGTTATAAACCTTTAACTAAGTTATTCAAGTCTTTCAAATTCCTTTCTTCACTATTTTGAAGGAGGCATGGTAAAAATCCAGCGAAATACACTTAATCAAAACACGTACGTAATGGCCATCAGAGTTTACTAATGTGCACTTTATATAGACATCTACTCAATGGTTTCAGTCCCTGATATATACGTTGCGCGTTTGAACATGAATGTGCATGCGCGACAGCCGATTTCAGTAGGGGTGATCCACATATTGCGTACTGTTGGGAGGGGGAAAAAATGGAAGTTTTTCGAATTCTTTCAGGATGAAATTTTTTCTGAAAAAGGGCAGAAAGGGCGTTGATTTTATAGAAAAAGGGCAGGCAGGGCGCGCCGCCCCTTGAAAAATGCCTAGGATGAACTCTGCTTTTTCTATAAAGAAATCATTATTCTTATGGTACTGGTACTCTCACATAAGACCATGCCTATTTCTATTTAACTAAGATAGTTAATTTTGAACCTATACTATTACTATTTGTAATTAGTAATAAATTGAACCCCCTCTTTATTAAAATGAAAGTACAATTCCTTTGTGAACATAGGTTGCCAAAAAAATCTAATTTCACACTGAACTTGCAAGATTGACTAGTGATGGAATTTCAAATTCATGAAATATTTAACGCATATTGTTTTTGCTGAACAAGGTTTGATTTTTTATTTGTAAATAATAGCTATATTGCAACGCATTTATGCAAGTTTTTTTTTTTTTTTTAATTTGTTGTTGCCTATTATTTACATATAATGTAAAATCTATAAATTGTATTCATGTTGGTACTCTATAATTTTAGTATTGATTGCACAAATACTTTATGAGTAAAATGCAGGAACAGATGTAGTATAGGACATTTGGAGTTTTTTTTTTTTAATTGGCAACCAGAAAAATTGCCAAATTTTAAAAGCACAGTGACTAAAATAAAATTAAAATGAAACCTGAAATTAAAATATAATTAATAAAATTAGTTTAAATATAATTAATAAAATTAGTTTAAATATAAATAATAAAATTAGTTAAAATATCAATAATAAAATTAGTTAAAATATAAATAATTATAAAATTGATTAAAATATAAATAATAAAATTAGTTAAAATATAATTAAAACATAACCTGTTGCCAGAAACTGCATTTTTCTGGAGAGAAAAATACCAAATAAAATCACGCCAAAGAAATGTCCCATGCTGCATTTGTGCCAAAGTTTGTAGCAAAGTAAATTTTAACTTAAAATTATTATTTTTTATATTGTATTTATATATACTCCTTTTAAAATTTGATTTATTTGTAGGTCCGGAATTTTCACTTTTCAATAAAAGGAAGACAGACTGCAGCTGGAGTTACAAAAGGAGAGGTACAAATACTTTTTAATACGCTAGGGGGCTTAGCCCTACACTTGCCAACCGTGGGGATTGCTTTGTAATTAAGTCGCCTGCTCGGTAATGCGTGCAAAACCCCAAGCTCAATATACTTACGGATTGCTACTAAAAATACAAAATTGAAAACCATCTGTCAATGAAAGCTTTGACACTGTCTTGGAAATCAATAGAATATTAATTACTATCCTTAAAATATTGAGCACATGGTATTTTCAATGAATACCATTCTTGATATCGAATTTAACTGAAAATGATCTCTTAAATCCAAGATTGACAGTTTTAAACCATTTTTTACTACTATCCAACCAAAAAACTATTATGTTTATTAAATAAAATATCTTGTGAAATTTTGTAATGATAAAAAAATACCATAAATATACCACATTTTTGAAAACTATGACTTCAAAAATTTATGTAAAAATGAGGAATAAACATGGTACATAACTGGTAACTTCAGAGGAATTTTGACCTATCAAAGCACCTTTTTAAAACATCTTGGAACTTTGTGTTTGTTCATTAGTCCCCTTCGACTAGAGTATATCACTTACTCGTGATATACTCTTCATACTATACCATAATAATCATATTTCCTCAGTATTCGAAATAGATTTGGTAGCACTTAATTTTTTCTTTTAAATATTGCAAAATAAAAAGTCAAAATAAAAAAAATAAAAAAACTGTTTTAGCTGAATTAAATTAGTCATATTCTTGTCGCTATTTTAACTCTCAGTGTTCTGGTTTTCTTAATTGAATAATCTGGTCTATTTTGTGGTATAATTTATTAAATGAAATTAATATTTTTTTCAATACTTTTCCGCTGTTTATTTAAAAACAAACATCATTCATGCAAGCTTAAAAATGAATTTTTCAAAATTTAAATATTTTATAACTTCAAAACTACATCAAAATTAAAAAAAGATCAACAAGAGTGTTTTAGTAAGACAGAGTTCATCCTAGAAATGAAAAAGGGCAGGGTGTTATTCTCCAAAAAAGGGCAACTCCTGTTTATAAGGGCACTTTTATGGCAAATTGCAGAAATTTTTATACTGGTTTTCTGCCACAATTTCAATTTAATTTTGTTTTACTTTTCCACCACAATAATTTTAAATTTTCGATTGTTTGAAAAAAAAAAATAATGCAAAAGACTTGCTATCAAAAACTTGTTCAGAAACTCAAAAGATATCAAAATACTGATAAAATGCTTCAGTCAGACTTCTGCTGGAATGAGAGTTGGAAAATTATTAAAATTAAAAAAACATCTACACAGTAAAATTTTCATCAAATATTAATTTTTATAAAAATATCAATTTATAATACAGTAAAATTAAGATAAGAATGTTTTGATGTAATGAATGTTAGGATAAGAACTTTTCACAATGTATCCCCTTACAAAAATTTTGATTGAATCAACCTTAAATTTCATCTTTTAGGTTTGCCATTGTCAGATAGAAAATAGAGTTTCTAAAAATTTAACATTATTTATTGTGGGGTATCACAAGGAGTATTTTGACTAAAGAACTTGGACTGTATTATAAAATTCGTGCATTTTTTTTTAATTTTCCAAAACGGATCAAATTTAGCATAAAAATGGCAATTTTTTGCCGTGCTTGTCGCTATTATATAGGCTGTAATAGAAGGTTTTTTTTTTTTTTTAAACGGAAACAATTCGGGATTTTGATTGCATTCCTGTGATGTTTAATTTTAAATATAAAACGGATGTTTAGAAATTAATAGGTAACAAATAAATTACCAAAAAATAACCCTAAATTTAACAGGAGGGCATCGCAGTTACGCGTGTCCAAACGAAAATATTCTTTTTAAATTCTTAGTGTAAACATTTGATGGTTGTACACCTTTAACTAAGTTAATCAAGTTTTTCAAAATTCTTCCTTTCTTCTCTATTTTGAAGAAGGCATGGTAAAAATCTGATGCTTAATCAAGACATTTACGAAATGGCCATCTGGATTTACTAATGAGCATTTGGGAAATTGTAAGACGGCCCCCTTGAATCCACCTACTAATGAGGCTTGTTATATGGACATCTATTCAATGATTTCAGTCCTTGATCTATATGTTGCGTTTTTGGAATTCTTGCAGGATGAAATTTTTTTCTAAAAAAGGGCAGGAATGGCGCTATTTTTAAATAAAATGGGCAGGCAGGGCGCTCCGCTCCTCGAAAAATGCCTAGGATGAACTTTGGGTAAGACATATAGACAACTGTGCCTGCAAAAAGATTAGATTTCTATAGTGGTTATTTTTCACTGTTGAGGACGACCCAAGCGAAAAAAAATTTCACTTTGACAAATAATAACTCAAAAACTAAAAACTAAAGTTGCTTCTCTAAATTTTTCTTATCAGCAAATTTCTTAAACTTTTCTCTATAAATGGGCAAAATTCCATCCTTTTAAATTCAATAGTTTTTTTTGCCGAAATCGAGAAGTGTTCTTGGTGGAAATTTTTTGAAATAGTGGACTACTCTTTTTTAATCTCTACTATCTCTAAAAAAAATAAGCTTTAATGTAAAAGAAAAGCAATCAACTTCTATGTACTTTTCTTTACATAGAAGTTGATTGCTTTTCTTTTACATTAAAGCTTATTTTTTTTTAAACTAATTGCAATTTTATTTATTATTTAATTATCTGATAGTCTAAAAAACCTGTGGTGTCTGTTATTTGTGTTCCTTTCTAAGTTTTAATTTAAGGAATACATTATTGTACATACAAATTTCTAAATGATATTGCTCTTGTAAAAAAAAATATTTCTAAAATATGACTAGACTCAAATATGTAACAATGATTTGACAAGATTCAGTGTAGCAATTACAAATGCTTTAAATTAGGACTTGTGCCATTAAAATCCAAAAAAAACTTGACTCATGAAAAGTAAATGTGGTCTGTGACATTTCACATCCTACTTTAGCATTGGAATTAAGTTTAATAGTGTAATTTAAATTAACAACTCTAAAACTTGAAATTCACTCTCTAGTATGCAAAAGGATAACGGTTTGATTCTTGGCATATTTATTTCGGAAACTGCCAAAAAAATAGAGTGGAAAAGACAGTGATTAAGATTGACAAATGGGTTTGTTTTCAGGCTGCATGGTAGGACCTTGCTTGAATTTTTGGATTTGAATGTGGGCCAGTTCATCTTGTGGAAGATTTTCTAATTTTGCCACATTGTTACAAAAATTTTAATTTATAGATTTCTCACGATTATCCTGTTGTGGACCATACCTATGATGCTGTAGTTGTTGGGGCTGGAGGAGCTGGACTCCGTGCTGCCTTTGGCCTGGTTCAAGAGGGTTTCAAAACAGCTTGTATTACAAAGCTGTTTCCTACAAGATCGCACACTGTTGCTGCTCAGGTAGGATTACCTCGGTTCATATTAAATTGCTACTTGATTTTTATTAAATTGCTGGTTTATTCAAAATATTTTCTCATCCATCCCTATCTAGGTATATTTGCTACTTTGCAACTTTTTGTTAAGAAAATAGCTTTTTACTTTCAATTACATGTATGTTTACATAAGATAATAAAAGTATAGCATTCAATTAAAAATATATATATGTATTTTTTTTTTTTTTTTTTTTTTTTTTTTGCATTTCTCCATGTTTAGGAACATCCTGATTTAAAAAAAGTTGTCTAGAAAAAATTTGTGTGTACGTGGTCAGTATAGCTCCGTAACAAATTGACCTTTAATGTTTAAATTTGATGTGCAGGTTAGTGGTGGCTATGGGATCTACCATTAAAGTTTTTGTTAAAATACATCCAAGGCACCTTATGCGCTTGCGCATAGGTTGAAATCATGAAAATATCATGTTTTTGAGCAATTGCTAAAAAATGGCTCTAACGATTATGATTAAAATCTGTCCTAATGCCTCTTAAGGTGTTCTAATCGTCCCCACCTTTGAAATTCCGTTGAAATGCGATTAGAAAAGTAAAAAGTTGGAAAACTAGTTCTTTTAACTCGAAGCTCTCTACCATTGAGCATCGTCTATCAAAGATTTTTTATTTTTATTTTTTTCAAGCACAAGAAAGGATACTGTAATGTCTGTCGAATAACATTACCATTTTGGAAGGTTTTTTTTTTGCCCGTCCATGTAAAAATTATTGCCTATAATATCACCAAATTGGCCATTTTTATTTAAATGAGTGAAAATATCAGAATGGTAAATAATACCATATCAAATTTTAATGCAATGACCAATATTATAGTTGATTGAAAGTTGTGTGATGTTCCACACGCCTAAATTAATTATGAAAATGAATCGTAGTTAACAATTTAAGGTTCTTACAAATCATTAAATTTATTCTTTCAAATAATTCATGTATTTTTTACTAAGAGTTATAATTTCTTTTTAGGGTGGAATCAATGCTGCTTTGGGTAATATGGAACCTGATGACTGGAAGTGGCATATGTGAGTTGTCATTTTATATTTTTACCTATTTATAATCTTTCTAAAAATACTTCAAGGCTTTGTTTGTGTACTATGATAAACTCTTTTAACTTCAGTAACCAAGTGAATTGACAATTATATTTATTGATCATTTCTACAAACATTTTGGTTTTGTTTAAAAGATGTAGTAATGCATAAAATATTTATTGCTTTCTCCTATCAACTTGCTTATTTCTACTCTCTCCACATTTATTTAAAGGTAGTTTATTGCTTTTTATACAAGACTAAATTATCTTGATAACAAATTTGAATAATTCTTTGCTTTTAAAATTCCTTTGCAAATTTTAGAAATATTTTTATTAAATATTTTTAATCAATGCTAGAACTTTTTTTTTTCAATCTTTTTATTTTTAACTGTAAACAATTAAATTTTAAATATATTTTTAGGTATGACACAGTCAAAGGTTCAGATTGGCTTGGAGATCAAGATGCCATTCATTATATGACTCGTGAAGCACCTCAAGCTGTTATTGAGGTAGAAGCTTCATATGTAAAATTTTAACTTTAAATGTGTTATAAAGTTTCTGCTGTTGATTAACATTCAATATGCAACCTATGCCACTTGTTTCGATTATTATATAATTGTAATATTTGATCACTTTTCAGCTTGAAAATTATGGGATGCCTTTTAGCCGAACGCATGATGGTAAAATCTATCAAAGAGCTTTCGGTGGGCAATCATACAACTTTGGAAAAGGTGGCCAAGCTCACAGGTGCTGTTGTGTTGCTGATAGAACTGGTCATTCCCTCCTTCATACATTATATGGACAGGTGAAAATATATTATGTACCTCATTCTGAGAGTTTTAAAATGGATTTATTTAAATGCCAAACATCTATCAATTGTGACATTTGAATAAATATTATATTTGACGCTATATATTAACAAGTCTTTTTAAAATATATTATGTTTAAACTACATTGTGTGATATAAATAAATGGAATATGTAGTTTAATATAAATTTAATATATTCATTATTGCTAGAATTATATTACTGATTACTTACTAATGCAATGATTTTTCATTTATACCTTTTGTGTGTTAGTATCAAATATGTATATTTTTTTAAATTAAATTTTATAATTTTATTGAATATTAAATACAATTTTTTCTTTCAGTCATTGCGTTACGACTGTAACTTCTTTGTGGAATATTTTGCACTAGACTTGCTTATGGAGAAAGGAGTTTGCAAAGGAGTCATTGCTCTTAATTTGGAAGATGGATCTTTGCACAGGTTTCGAGCAAAAAATACTGTCTTAGCTACAGGGTTGGTATCTTTTCAAATATTTTTAAAGCTCTTTATTGCCTACAAGACATTATTTTATTGCAATATATTTATTATTTGTTCCTAGATATTTAATTTATTGTAAAAGAGTTGGAAAATTATTGATCTATATCTTTCTTGCATATTAGGTATACATCCTTGCTTTAAGAAAATAGTTCGAGCTTTAGAAATCGTATTTATTGTTTTGCTTGACACTTCTTAGTTTGGCAATTTTTGCCCCTACGCTTTTAAAGAATACAGGGCTGCCACAGGCGACTAAAGAGGCTACTAAAGCAACTATTTTGATGTCCAAGTGACTATGGCTACTATTTTAAGGAAAAAAGGGCCCAAAACGACTATTTTAAGCAAAATCTTCAACTATTTTTGGGCTAAGGCGACTATTTTTTAAGAAATTACAGTCCGATAGTAGGATGAACAAAAAAAATCGGCTATTGAGTACTAATGCAGTTATGTCAAAACAGTGATTTTTTTTAAGGCGGTAGGAAGAGTGAACTTTGTCGAAATAGGGGTTAATTTTAGTTTATATTCGTGGATCGAGTGGTCATTTTTATAGTCCAATGATAGCATCTCCCTGGTAACTGCGTACAGGCGATTGTTATTTTCAACGTCATATGCCGTTGTTTTCGCCTATCTGTTTGTTTCCTATGTTTTATCTTTTGTTTTGCAAGGCTCAACAATATATACAATATATCCTCAAATATCATATTGTTTTGCCTTTATTTACTTTAATTGACAAAAATAAATTTGTGGAATTTGCTGTGAACGCTGGAAGAAAATGACATCAGTATAGACAGTTTTCTTAACCTGTTCTTTTCCAATTGAAAATTTATATTTGCTTAAAAATTCCAATTAAATTATACATTTACTATCTGGGTTGCTACTTAGCCAATGAGGCATCTACTTTTGCGCATTTTAAATGGCCTGATAATGTCATTGTAAATTGTTTTCTTCTCTTGTTAAAAAAGTCACCTAACTTGGCCAAGGTAGTTGTAGTATTTAAGTATAAGAAATTCTTGTTATTTTCCCAAGTCTATCACCAGGTACTGAAAATCATGAAATAGGAGGAGCTTATTGTATGACATTTAGTATCAACACATCAGTTATCACTAAAACAGCGTTCGCCACAACATTTAGAGGAGGGCCGTATGACTGATGTTGCAGCTTCTCGCGGGCCGGATACATCAAAATATGTATTTAATTATTATCTATTTAACAATACATAGCATTTCTGAAAACTGGAAAAAATATTAATTTTTATCTTAATAAAATTTATATTTGGTTATTTTTTTTCCAAATAGTTGAAAAATAATAATATTCATTATTAGTAAATCAAAGTTTAAAAAATAAGTAAATCTTTTGTTTCAACGTGACAATGCGACTTGACCTAATTTTTAATAAAAGTATTTAAACTGTACTTCCAGATCACTCCGTTTTAGTCCATATCAATTGTGAGACGATTGCGGTCGAAATCGTTCAGTTTATTTTATGATAGAGTCGACGTCTTTCCGAGTATTTGGTCCAATAAATTTTAGTAAATTGTCCAAATGAGATTCAGTTAAGTTATTCCTGTGTTTATTCTTGATGAAAACTACCGTTCTGAAAGCTTTTTGAAATAATTTCTTCGGGCACGTAGTGGAGAACTCTGTTCTACATAGTTAACACATATTATTTTGGATAAATTAAAATTATTTAAAAAAAAAATCCATTCCGTGAAATTCTTTTAAAAATCTTCTGTGGTGCCGGCGGGCCGCAGAAAAATCTGTCGCGGGCCAAATCTGGCCCGCGGGCCGCGTAGTGGCTAACGCTGCACTAAAATCTAAGCAAAGCTCCAACTTAACACATATGGATTGAAATTCACACTAAAAATCGCAAATGATATTGTTCGCATTTTGGAACATCCCGATTTCAAAAAAGTGATCTAGAAAAAATGTCTGTCTGTGGTCAGCATAACTCCCAAACAAATGGACCTACGATGTTCAAATTTGGTATGAGGGTTAGTGGCAGCCATGGGACCTACCATTAAGGTTTTCGTCAAAATCGTGCGTGTGCATAAGGTAGCTGCCATTGAAAAAATCATGTTTTTCAATTATTGCTAAAAAACGGCTCTAACGATTTTGATAGATAAAGCTGTGGTAGCCTCTTAAGGTATTCTAAACATCCCCACCTCCGAAATCCCCGTACAAATGTTTTAATGGTGTAAAAAATTGAAAAATGAATGCCTTCAACATTGAGTTCTCTTTCCTGGAGCATACCTCATCAACGATCATTTTTTCTTCTCCTCTCAGTTTCGCTTATAATAAAGGATAATATAAGGATTATTGAAAAGTATATCGCCAAAATCACCATTTTGCCGATTTTTTTTTTTTTTTTTAAAGGCGCATACAAGAATTATTGCAAAATATATTGTCAAACTGGCCATTTATTTTAAATGAAGGATGAAAATATACAAAAGGTAAAAGACACAAATCCAGTGTAATCGAAAGTTGTGCGATGTTCCACACCCCTAGTTTAATTACTTAGAATGTCGCTTAAAAAATTAAAAATCCGCCTGTTATTGTTTAAACATGAAACTTTTTGTCAAAAAATTGTTTGACTTTGGAAAATTTAAATATATATATATATATATATTTTTGCCAGTCGATTTTTATCGTTGCTTTTGGGTGAAGTTCAACTTTTTTTGCTCTGAAGGTTTAAAAAAAAAATTATTGCTTTTAATAAAAAAAGGCATGAAAAGAGTGGATATTCGATTCCTTTGAACGTTTTAACAGATCAAGTATCGTTAAGAGTGTTGCGACACATTGTCTTTATCGTAAGGGATGTCGTGTTTACTTGGTATTAAGACACTATTTTGAATCGAAAGACCATATTTAACTGGGAGTGTCTCTGGGTTTTTGTGTTTTATGTTAATCAATAGGTTTATTCCGATCTTGTTGAACACTTAAACCTTCAAAGTAAGAGCAAGGCAATAGAGGACTAGAAATAAAAAAATGACCCAAGTTCAAAAAAGAAAATATTTCAGGAGACCCAAAAAATTAAAAACACTCTCATCTGGTGCTTAAGGTATTTAACCACCTTGAAAAGATAAAAAATATAAAATTTTCAATAGGTTTTTTTTCATGTCCTTTACAGGGTTCCCACTGTCATTGAAAGTCATGAAAAGGGTTTAATAATTTTGAACTTGTTTTCAAGGCCTTGAAAATGCTTAGGGGTGCTTAAAAGTCCTTGAAAATGCTTAGAGGTCCTTTAAAGTCCTTAAGTTTTGCAGATGTTGTATGCCCAACTGCAAAAATTATAAAAATACAACTCGGACTTGCTATCCCCGCTTGACCGCCACTTATCTGCACTGTATCGGAATTCTTTTGTTATATTTATATGACGCATCCACCAACTTGTAACTTTTTTGGTAGAATGTGCTTTATTAAAAATTTATATATAGACATGATGCCTGAAAACAAATTTTCAAAGGTCATTAAAAACATTATTTAGGTCCTTAAAAGTCATTGATTTTCATTTAGTGATTTGAGTGAAAACCTTGCTGTATAAGATATTACAATAATTTTTTTTTTTTTTTTTTTTTTTTTTTTTTTTAACTTTTATTTGAAGCTTATAGAACACAAAAATACTTAATTTCTCAAATTTCATTTTTTAACAACTATTCAGGAGGCGCCAAAGTCAAAGCCTAAATAGAAAATGGTGTCACACGTCAAACAGTTAATCTCAGGATGGCTGAATCTGGAAAAAAAAAAAAAAAGGAATCTTTAAAAGAAAGGTTTCGTGACAGTTTACCACAAATTTCCAAAAATTAAAAGGAAAAAAATGGCGCTTATTTGAAAATAAAGGTTGAAAAAACACCTTGTTTTTCACTATTTTTTGCTAAAAAAACACTGTAATAATTAATTTTTTTTTGGCAAAATGTGGTAAATTGGCATACAAAACATCTCAATGAACAAAACAAGACCAAAATCATTGAAATCGGCCGATTAGTTTCAGAGATAAAATGTCATTTGAAAAAATGTAGTTTCGAGAAAAACACATTCAAAGTTTTTACTTGCTATTTTTTTCAAATAGTTTTTAAAAAATCAAGTTTTTTAACTTACAATTTGTTAATTTGCTATCCCTGGACCGTCGATTTTGTAAAAATTTATAAGGTGGTCAAGTACCTTAAGGCTATGACTAAGTACCAGATTGAATTTTAGCTATTGCTACTGGAGTTTGCCCTTTTTCCGTTCTCCATTTTGTTTAGCTTGGCCTTAAGTATATTTTTTGGTAAAAAAAGATTTTTGATTATTTTTGGTACTTAGGTCGTTTTTCAACTCTAGTCCTCAATTGTCGACTTGAAAAAAGAGACTACTATTTTCAACTTCCGAGACTACCATTTTCAACGTCTGAGACTGCTATTTTGGCTACTATTTTTAACATCTGGGGCTACTAAAGCAACTATTTTCAAAGCTTAAAGTCAGTGGCAGCCCTGAGAATATTAAAAATACAAAATGTTCAATTAACTATTGATTTTTTAAGTGCAATTATAATATAGTTAATGCAAAGAGAATAAATTGCCTTTTGCCTCCGTATTTTAAAGTACGTTTTGTTTAAACTGTTAATTAACTGTGAAAGATTTAGAACTGTATTAGCATTAAATTATTTTTCTCTTGGCATTAATATGTAAAAAAAGTATTATTTTTCTGCTTCCACTTGGGTATTAGTTTTGTATTTTTAACTTTTTTGGTTTTTATTATTACTATCTAGAATTCTGATTTATATATAAAAAAATACTATTTAAGATTTTTTTTTTTTTTTTTAGAGGATATGGACGAGCATATTTCTCTTGTACATCAGCCCACACATCTACTGGAGATGGTATGGCATTGGTTGCTCGAGCAGGCTTACCAAATCAAGACTTGGAGTTTATACAATTTCATCCTACAGGGATCTATGGTGCTGGCTGTCTCATTACAGAAGGTATTTTTATTCAATTATTCATCATTCATTGATTTTTAAATTTCTTGTATTTAATGTATGCTGCTGATAGAATGTATCCAAATCAATTTTTACTTGTAACTTAAGAAATATTCTTTAGTTTGTTATTAGGAATTGTTTTACTAAATTCAGTTGACAAAAGAAATCAATACTATATATATATGAGCTTATATAGAGACCTAGTAGTCCAGTCATTTTAGATAAAAACATAAACAAATTGCAACTAAAGTTTTTAAGATTCGGAAAAATGTTCTGAAGAACCTATCATGTATAGAATAGTCTAAGTGGTGGAAGACTACTGTTTAATTTTGAATTTATTACAATCATTTTAAAATTCCCTTTCATTAATGCTATATGGCTCTGATTTCCTTCAAATATGTATCAAATAAAAGGTTTTTTTTATACAAAACCTTATAAATTAGAAATTCACCCTACTTAAACAACTATTTGACAATAATGAAATAAAAAATATTTTTATTTGTTTACTTTGATTAAAAAAAATTAAATAAATTAAATCACAAAATTTACTCAATTTTTTAAAAAAAAAAATTGTAAACTTGGAATCCTAAAACTACTCATACCAGCTTGGGTATTTAAAAATAAAAGCACTTTCATGCCATTTATAATTAAAAAAAAAAATTAATAGTATGTGCCATAAAAGAAAATTGATTTTATCGGATGTCTTTCATATTATTTTAACCTTAAAGTTGTGTAATCAATTTTATATTTGTATCTAATTATATTCAGGAGCTTGAATGGTGCTGACTGAAGCTCATTTATTATGGGTAAAATTTGCTTTTCTCTTGTAATTTCCAAACTAGTACTGAAGAACATGTAGATTTCAGGCTAGAAATTTGTAACAAACTGAAAGTTATGATATTTAACAGTAGCTGGATGTCGGAGAAAGTGACTATGTTTGAACTGCTTTGGCTCTATTTCTGGTAGCCTACTTTTTATTAAAGTATGTGTATCATAGATGATCTGATTTTTCAATAGTCTTTTTACTATATTGGCAACAATAGCTTTTTTTCCTGCTATAATGGTGTCTTTTGAATACTTGCATTGGGTCTTTCTACAGAAAATCAGGAATTTGATAAAAAAAAACTTAAATAAAAAAGCGAGATTCTTAAAAAATCTTGATGCTTACTATAGAGAGATTTAAGCAAGAGTAATAATACTATTGTGGTGGTTGAGATAGAAAATATGATTTTTTAAAAACTTTTTATGAATATTATAAAACATGACACGAGGTACAAAACGCTGCAGAGATTTATTTAATGAAGTTAAATTTAAAATAAAAAAATTATAAAAGTAGTGTCACTTATATTTTTAACTGATTAAATATTATAAAACTTAAAAAAAGACAAAATGTAATAATTTTAGTGCATATTTTTGCAAGATTTTTGGATATAAGATTTTTTCTTGCTACAATGGTTTAACTTGCAGGTTGCCGTGGAGAAGGTGGCTTCCTTATCAACAGTGAAGGCGAAAGGTTTATGGAGAGGTATGCCCCTGTAGCCAAAGATCTTGCTTCGAGGGATGTTGTATCTCGAGCAATGACAATAGAAATTAGAGAAGGAAGGTAACTATAGATCTGAAGTTTAATAGTTATAATAAGGAACTTGCACAAGTGAGGAAAATGAATATTTTTTGTATTTTCTAGTATTATCCAACGAATATATTTGAGCAGTGCAATTATTTTTTTTCTTTATGCTTTTAATTAATCAAAAATCTCGTTTGAAATCAAAGCAAAAGTCATGTGACCAAAAACGCATAAAAAAACCTTGACGTTCTTACGCATAGATTCCGTTGTAAATCCGAGGAAAAACCTGGTCTAACACAGGTTTTAGACTGGTTCATCATCTGCGCGTTGACGTCACACGCTAAAGTAGCTTTTTCTCGCCAAATGGCAAAGTGAAAAACTAAATATTTTTTTTAACTATCTATCTGAGCTCAAATTTTTTGAAAGAATGGTATTGTTTTTCATGATTTTTTCTCTACTTTTATTTAAAAATAAAACCGAAAAACTTGCAAGTTCCTCATAGTACAAGAAAATAACAGTCAGTTCAAAGTGATGCTAAAGTTAAACTTTTTATCCCATTTTAGTTAGGAGCAAATTGCATTTTTAGCCTGAATGAAAATTGATGAACATGCTTGGTACCCTTTGAGGGCCGGAATCCTTAACGGTCTTATTCACAGTCAAGGAATAAATCGCAGTTTAAACCTGGGTTACGAAATCCGCGAATTAACGATAATCCATAGTTTAACTCGTAACGTTATTCACAGTCTAATCTTAACAGTGGATTTCTTAATCCGAGTGTTTCCTTTGGATAACCCACGAAAGTATGTAACGACGCTTGCTATTGGTTAAAGAAGGATCACGTGATATTGTTTACAATTTGAGGCTAATCCTCGCTTTATTCCAAGCAATATGTGGTCGCGGATCGTTATCGGGATTTGAAAATGTTTCTAAAAATAAAATGAACTTATTTTCTTTTATTCATAATTGAGGATCTTTTAATAAATGTTAATATCGCCCTTGAAGACTGAAGCATTATTGAATTTGTTTTGATTGAAACTAAAATATCGTTGATATGTAAAGCGTTGAGAAGAAAAACTGTCGTAGTATATACGATACCCAATAAATTTAACCTGTAAAATATTCTTCAATGTTGATGCACACGACGCAAGTAGAAATGAAAATTATAAAAATTTTGCAAGTTATATATTTCAAGCTTCGAAAAAACAAGACAATGAACTAGTTTTGTCACAATTTGCTTTTGTGCTGCCTTTTGAATGTAATAAAAATGCATTTTGCAATTTAACATTGGCATGCGTTTCTGTAAAAGCAAATTTAGAATCACAGCAATGAGTAAAATATATATCTTAATATTCTGCAACAATACAAGATTCTACAAAAAGCATGATAAATCAAACACATGATCCTAGTTAGTTTTTTGGTCAAAAACTATAAAATTGAAGAAACTGCATTATACTGTACTTTTTTTTGCACCATGTTGTAGTAACAAACATTTTATATTTTAGGATATAAAAATAGTACAAAAGTTATTTTATACAAAAATAAAAAGGCAAACTCATGCTTTTTAACAAAAATATAATTTAGCAAAGATATATTGGTAATTTAAAATACTCCACAAATGAATTTAACATATAGGGTATTGATTAATTCAAAAAAATCTTGCAATTTTTTAATATTTATTATGCCTATAAGAAGTGACATTTACATTAAAGAGTAGTTTCGTAACTTATAATGGACTTTAGAGGAGGAGGATCGATTGATTAAATTGGGTTAAATATTTTTAATTTAAAATAAAGTTGTGGAAGAACACTTTTGATATAGACTCACTGCTGAGATAATTTTTTATTCCAATGTTTGACCTGGTGTTGAACTTTTTGTATTGCTATTCCAGGATACTCGTTTTTTACATGCTTCCGCAGTTTTTAAGATTTAAAAATTTACTAAATTACATGCTTGTGCAACAGGGATACTTTGTCACAATAATAAGGGAAAAAAATATCTTAAGCAGTTCAAGTGTAAGTAATATGTCCTATTGTGACAGTATATTATAAGAGTATTTTAATGTTTTAAGACTAGAGGCGGTTCAGTTTTTTTCTCGCGATATAGACCAAATCTAAAGGCTGCATAATATAGTAAATATACTTAACCTTAGTCAGTTTTTAAGTCAATGTTTTTAAACCGAAGACTGGTTTGTACACTCAACGACTTATTTTTATGTACAAGGACGGCTAATCAGACTAGGACCTACAACTTAAAGTGGATTTCGAACCAAAACAAACATCCATTTTTAACCCAGGATTCGAAACCGACACCTTTGACTTGTTTGGCCAAAGCTCTAGTCGCACAACCACCAGGCGGGTTTTAAATTGTAGACAATAAATTATACTGTATCATTTTTGCATCATGTTTTAATGATACTAATTATATTTTAACTTGGAGATATATATATGTTACAAAATTTTAATTATAAAAAAAAATAAAATCAGAAATAAAAAACAAAACCCCAACATGTTTTTTAACAAAAATATAATCCAGCAAATGTTTATAATTTAAAATGCTCCACAATAATGGAGAATTTATATAGAAAAGAGAATTATTAATTTCGAAAAAAACTGGTCTCAACCAAAAATGAATTTCAGTGGAGGATTCACTTAATAAATTTGCTTAAAATATTTTCAATTTAAATAAAATAGCAGAGGTACAATTAGCTATTGACTCACTGCTAAGTTAATTTTTTTTTTTTTAATGTTTGGTTCAGGGGCTGAAGTTAAAAAATGTGTACTGTTAATCGAGGATACTCACTTTTTGCATGCTTCTGCAGTCTTTAAGTTATAGAATTGTAATAAATCACATGTGCAAGAGGCATACAAAACAAAAAATCTTTGTCACACCAACAAGGAATCAAAAAAGATTTTAAGCAATTCAATTGCAAGTACTCGCATTACTAGTGTTTGGTGGCCATTAAAGAGGCGCTAAATTATTTTCAAAACAAAAGTTTGGAATCGATCATTTGAAATTACGTTTAACAATCTGAATGTGGAGTCTCTTTTATGCTAGGCACACTAAATAGTTATTACAAAATGAACACCATAAAAAATAAACACTACTCGTGACTGTTCTTTAAATGATTTCAGTAGGAACCAATAAATAATACTTTTTAAAAGGTTTGGACCATTTTCGGTAAAACAAACTGTTGCCAAAGAGAAGCTTTAGCACATTTATAAATAATTACCGCTAAAGCTGCATTTTGACGTCGGTTTAGATTTTTTCACGGTTAGAAAAAGGAATAATTTGTGTAAGTACCGGGAATTTTAAATAAACAATCTGTATATATTTTTTGTGTGAATACAAAAGTGTATAAATTTTGTTCGTGCCAATATAGCTTTTTACAAAGTCGAGATGGCAGCCGGCTAAGTGCAGAGCCAATTTCAGGAAATACAATATTTTATAAATCTTCATTCTAGATAATCTGATACTTTTCCGTTAAAAGGGGCCATTGGTATTCCCAAGTACGGTATGGATTGTGCGCCAAGAATTGTTTACATAAAACAAATTATAGCAACCACAGGCAGTTCACTTGTTATTAAAAAATGGTGTTTGCCATTTATTGGCGAAAATCACCTTGGTGCAGAATCTGTACCACATTTGGAAGCACCAATGGTGCTCTTTAACAGAAAAGTACCGATAATATTACATAAACCAACTTTTTCCAATGGAAATGAAGCCGTTGTGCACATCAAAAAGATCATTTAGAAGAGATTTGTTCTTTGCTGCAGTAACCTGGAACTCTTGTCGTTCAAAAGTATTTTCTCGAATAGAGGTGTTAGACCTATAATTTTGCATATCATGAACTGCACTTCCCTTTCCAATTTCATGAAGGTTTCTTTGAAAACTGTATCATATTCCATCGACAGTATGTTTCACTCTAGTCTGATACGATACGAAAAAGGCGTCAGTCAAATTAAGCACAGTTCAAAACAAATTTCTTATCTGAGGGATTGCAGCTGCTACACTTTATTGGCATTAAACACCTTGGCGGAGAATTTTTTCAGAAATGCAAGTCCGGCCATAGTCTCTTTTATAGTGTATTGTCCCAGAAAGAATCGTTCTCCAAGCAAGTTTTTTTGGTAGAGATGTAGTATAGAACATTTCTTTGGCGCTATTTTATGTCGAATTTTTTTTCTTGGGATAAATGCAATGGATTTTATTTTAAGTTATGTTTTAATTTCATTTATTATTTGTGTTTTAATTTTATTTGACACAATGGCTCGCTGAATCGCAATTTAAAATTTTTTTTAAAACGTTTCAAAAGAACTTTCATTGTTTCTTATTGCACGAAGCATTTTAGAATCGGCTGTTATCCGCCCTTAAGAAGAATTTCTTTTAAGAGGCATTATAAACACAATAAAAGTTTGATTTATGCATGATAAACATGTTTGAATTTTAATACACTCATTTGTTTACATTAAACTGTTGCCAATACTGTTTCATTTATGACGAAACTTTCTACTCGGACATAAAGCATAGACAGCAATACGGCAAAAATTAGTTTTTATGTGTAACTACTGTTCTTTGTGTAATTGAAGTGTTGTAAAAGTGTACTCTGTAGAATATGCATCCAATAATCTACCAATAGATACACATTTTATCCAAATCAGTTCAGTAGATCTTGAGTTATAGCCGTTCATACATACAGACGTTCAATTTTATATATATGTAAAGATGCTGTATTCATTCAGGTAGACTGTCAATTATTAAGAAGCTTGTTTTTAGGCAATATTTATACTTAGTGTTTAAATACAAAGGCATGAATATACAAACATATTTACATTTCTCTATACGTAATATATACAGATCAACTACAGAACTTTTCATTCAAGTATTTATGGCCTTTTATATTTTGACATTCCTAATAAATATACTTACATATTTTTATTTTAAGTTTTGATGAATAAAAAGAGAAATAGGTTTTCCTAAAATTTTTTAAAACTTAGAAGAAAGCAATAAAGCTGTTAACAAAATATTAAAGTAAATATTGCAAGCGACATTAGTTCATTCTTTGTTATTAGTTAACATTATTTATGTCCAAGAACCTGATATCAATTTTAATAATTTAGCTTTCAAATAGAATGATTGTGAAACCAGCAATTATTTTTATTTCTGAAATATGTAACTTAATTGTAAAATGAATTGATTTATCACTGTTTTTCACTTTGTTAGACATTGTTAAGTAAAAACACCATTTTAGCAATTTTTAAATTATACATATTTTGACATTTCTAACACTTGCATGTGACTTTTACATTTAACAGAATTGTCAATACTTTTCGACATATTATGGTAAATGTATTTAAAAAAATTTATGCAAACTAATTAGTATTTGAAAAAATAGAGAAAACAATATTAACATCAAGATAACTTTATTGTTTCTAAAATAATACAAAACATAACTTTTAAAGCATGATAAGTGGTCGACCTTCCATGAATTTTTTTACCTTACCATCATGAAAACTCGAGAAACGAGACTAATTCTAGCATTTGTTGTCACGTCGATTAGCAAAGCTCTGGTTACCAGCCCCGAGTTTGTGTACATATGAACTAGTCTGACTTTGACATCAAATAACCTGTAATGAAATTTTTTTTTTTAATTGTTTGCAGTATGACAGACTGCCAAATTTGTTCTATGCATATTTTGAAATACTTTTACAGCTGTTGATTCAAATTATCATCCAAAATGTTTAGTAAAACTTATTGTTTCTGTTTAAAACTTTCAGCATAATTTAAATTATACCAATTAGGGATTACAAAAATTCGTAGGATCACAGAAACTATAACTTTGTGTTGTCAATTTTTTTTATAACAATTATCGCAAAATGGAATTCGTTTGTCAATGGAATACAAGATCATAATTTAATTCAAGGTCGTCACAGTAAAAATGCACTTAAAGCTAAATGTCATTACTGATTTGAAAATAGTGTTAAAAATTTGTCTTGCCCGCTTCAACAAATGTATATATATTCTGAACAACATTTTAGGACACATAATATAATTGTATTCATAGTTTTTAATAACAGTTTTACATATTGAGTGCACACTCATTTATTTATGTGAAGAGTGACGATTTATGTACATTTGAAACTAATGCAACTATATTGCAAAAAGATACACATATTTAACAAAAATTAACAATGCCTTCTTTGGATGTGTAGATAAAAAGTATTAACTGAAACTTTGAAATAAAAGTTCTGTGTTATACCGAACTTCTCATTACATTTCTTAAAAGAAAACAATGAAATTAAAAGAACTCACCTCATTACGTTTTCTTTCTGTTGATCGGAATTCATCTTCCACTGCCATAATAGTGCGGACGTGATTTCAAAGTCTTTCCTGACTTATAAATAATATCTGAAAAGAAACACCTATATACGCGAACAACACGGCAGCGATGTTTGTTTACGAAATCCGAGGTTTATGCCGCCGAAATCGGAGGGATAAACCGGCGCTTACAACCGAGCAGATAATCCCCCGATTTGGCGAAAACCGGTACTGTGAATAGCGTTTTTGGGGAAATCCGCGGATTTCCCTATAATCGGAGGTTTAATCCTTGACTGTGAATACGGCCGTAAGAATAGTGATAAATTGATACCATATAATCGTGTTAATATTATGGCTTAGGCCATTAGTACTACTCCCTTGTAACTTGATAGTTATTTTAATAAATACAACCTACCAGATACCATCACAAAGAACTTTTACATCAATATAAAATGATATTAATTTTATTGCACATAGATTACCAAGATAGACCTAGGAGTTAAGTTTGATGTGTGAATTTTTTGGTGCTCAAGGACTAAATACTTTGCATAGATTTTTGCCTTCCACAATAACATAAAAACTAAACTGTTTTAGCAATTTTAAATTTAGTATTAATTTTATTTATCTGCAACTATACATTTCAGAGCATTTTGAAGATTATTATTTTTTTTTTTTTGCCAGCAAAATGCTTTATGCAAAAAACCTTCTGAATGCAGAAGCATTCTCTGTTTATAACACCATAAATTAAATTTTATATATACTTAAAATTATGTTTTAATTTTATGAATAAGCATATTTTTTCTTAAGCATTACTTTTGACAAACATATTTTTACATTAGCTCAAAGCCCTACTGATTATGTTGAAATCTGCAAAAACTTTTTAACACAATAAAATGAAACTTGTTAGCATCTTATAAAGAACCTCTTGGGATACATAAGCTTTGTGCCATTGTATGTAAAGTAAATTAGTAAACTGGAATGTGTAGTGAGGTTATAGATATTTTTTTAATTCATGATGAAATGCTGAGCATTGTAATCACTCTGTCTAGATTGAAGTTTTAACTCTTAATAAACAAGCAATAGAAATTTACTTTCTCCTGATAACTTTCAATTAACCTAATTTATGTTTACAAAAGTAGCACATGCTGTTTTAAACCACATTTCATCCGATTCATATTCAGCTGGAGTGTTTATTTTGCATTGTCTGAAAGTCACATTGTCCGAATCGCACAGCTAGTTAAATTTTATAATTCTAATTACATTTTTTTAAATGTTCTACCTTAGTGTAAAATTTGTGCTGTACATGATATACTATCATAGTATGATTAACTATTAAATTTGCACTAATTTTTTTTTTTACTTTAGGGGTTGTGGCCCTGAAAAAGATCATGTATACCTTCAACTTCATCATTTACCTCCAGATCAACTAGCTTCTCGTTTACCGGGAATATCAGAAACAGCTATGATTTTTGCTGGAGTTGACGTCACCCGTGAACCAATTCCGGTTCTTCCCACAGTTCACTATAATATGGGTGGTGTTCCAACCAACTACAGGGGACAGGTAAATGTCGGGTCTAGTTTAAGTCATTATAATTTGAATATTATTACAGAATAATATCTTGAATGTGTTTCTCAAATTATACCTGACTGAAAAATATACTTTTTTTTCACACTGTTACTTGTCATACAAATGAATATTTAGAGCTCCATATGCATTTAGTTTCAAATTGTATATTTAATATATTTCTTTTTAACAATCTTTGTTTTGACCAATATCTCTTAACAAATATTTTTTATCATTATTTCCTCAGTGTAGTAGAATTATGGTTTTATGATTTATTTGCAGTGAAATATTGCATTTGAAATAAGATTAAAATGTAGAAGGAAATTTTTTATAGGTAGTTACTCATGACCCAGCTACAGGAGACGAAGTGGTACCTGGGCTCTATGCCTGTGGAGAAGCTGCTTGTGCTTCTGTTCATGGTGCCAATCGGCTGGGGGCTAATTCATTGCTGGATTTGGTTGTGTTCGGAAGAGCCTGTGCTCACACCATTGCTGAGGAAGATAAACCTGGAGATGCTGTGCTTGATTTGTTGCCTGTAAGTCTGTTTTCCGTATAGAATGTTATGGTGTTAACTTTATAATGCTTAGTATTTTAATTGGGTACATTTAATATTGGTAATTTGTAAACATTGAAATTAAATAATATGAAATAGAAAGTTATCATAGTAATATATGAAGTCTTTGTTTAAATGCATTGAAATGCATGATTACATCCTATTTGTGTAATCTGAAGCCTATTTATTGTTGATGAAGAAATATTTTTAATTAATTTGCACTGTTCATTGTCTAAGTAATTTGAAGTCAACTCTTACGCTGCAGCTGCTATATATCTTCAACTGGAGTAAGGATGAGATTTTAACCTAGATTGTGTATATATACGAAGTTTAAAAAAGATATTTAAATATATATGACCTTTTAAGGGCCTACTTTAGAATTGACTAATTTTGCAATGAAAGTCAGCTTTTATTTGCATTATAATTCTTGTTATATGTTTATAACATTACAAATTTGTTATAATTTTTTTTAAATTTTTTTTTTAAGGCTGATGGTGAAGCATCTGTTGCAAATTTGGATAAAATGAGACATGCAGATGGTTCTACTCTTACTTCTCAACTTAGGCTGCAAATGCAAAAGGTAAGAAGTCGAGCACAATTTATATTCATACAATGATTAACAAAACATGGATTAAAGTGGTTTTATCCAACGAATTGCATTATAAGGAAATACTTACAGTAAATTATAATTTTAAAAGAAATTACATTTTTAACTTTGATGGCTGTAGATTTATAAAGTTTTTATTTATAAAATGCATTTTCCTTGTAGCATGCCTTTGTTTGCAATGTCTATTCTAACCTATTCCATTGTCTTTTCTAACTTATTCACCATTATTTTTTGGAAGAAATGTAATAACTTTAAAATGTGAGCATTGTTTACTTTGCCTTTTTAAAGCTATGGAATAAATAATATCAATCTATCAAAATAATATTTTCTTAAAATTTAGATTGCATTAAGATCCATTAAATTTCAAATGATGATTCTTCTGTAATTAAGGTTTGTATTGTATTTTACAGACTATGCAGACGCATGCTGCTGTGTTCAGAACCGGTGAAAGTCTGAAAGAAGGGGTAAAATTGATTGGAGAATGCTTTAATGGACAAGAAGACTTAAAGGTACAATTATTTTATTGTGATTTATTGATTCAAAGCATGTATATAATGTTTTTTTTTTTTATTATAAATTTTAATTTAATTCTTCATTTTCAAATAGGTATGTGATAGAGGAATGATTTGGAATACAGATCTTGTGGAAACTTTAGAGTTACAAAACCTAATGTTGAATGCAGTCCAAACAATGAATGCTGCTGAAGCAAGAAAAGAAAGCAGAGGAGCTCATGCTCGTGAAGACTTTAAGGTATGTTCTATTTACTATTAAAAAAAATTCAATTTTTATTTGATTGCATTAGTTAAATTTTATTTTATTTGGTAGCTAAGTAGGATTCAGTCCATAGCATAAACTCTTATTAAAATGTCTAAACTCTATGTTAATATTTTTATCCTATTTTCAAATAAAAAATTTGCTTGTACTTTACTAGGTTGTAAGCTTATATGAAAATGGTTGAAAATATTTTATGTATCGTCATTGTCATTGATTTCTCATGTTCTTTTGAAAGACTAAGTTACTGTTACTACTATTATCAAAACTTATGACCCTTGGCTTACCAATATTGGGTTTGCTTTAAGTTTTATCTAGCCTATTAGCAAATTACTTTTTAATCAGATTCGAAAATATTATATTGTTTTGTGTTAAATTTATTATATTTCTTAGTTGGGAAAGTTTTTTTACTACTATGGGTCAATTAAGTGAAATCACTTTTAAAACAGCTACAGTGGAACATTAAGTTGTAGGAAGTTTTTATTATTTAAGTTTTTAATATTATATTTCTGCTTATTTAAGCAAGTGTTAGATTTTGTAAATTTTACTTGCAAAAATGACAGCATAACCTGGAAATCATTTTTTTTCCTCCCAATTCTTGTAATGTCAGGAAATTTGTAAAATTTTATTTTAAAAAAATAAGGAAATTTAAGTTCTTCATCCCTGATACAGCAACTGATATTATCATAACTTAACTGCAGATTTCTAGTTATTTTTTGAGACAATACAATAAATTAAATGTAAAATCTGCACAATTTGCCAGGAAAATCATAGAAGCATCAGTGAATTTTTCTTTTAGACTTAATTTATACACAGAGGAAACATTTTTGCTCCTCAAGAAGCTCACATTAATTCATGTTTTTAAGTTGTCATATCTTAAAGGCAACATTTTATTTAAATATGCTTCTACTAAAGTTGTAAACAAGAAAATTAAAAATAAATTGTGGTCTTAACTTTGTCTTTTTGTGTAATTATTCTACTTGTGTTTTGTGTAAGAATATTACTTTTCATTGTGAGAAATACTACCTGCTGTAAATATGCATCTCAAATTGAATACCTCTTTTTTAGGACAGAATGGATGAGTTTGATTATTCAAAGCCTTTAGAAGGTCAACAAGAGAAGCCTATGAGTGAACACTGGAGGAAACATACGCTATCTTGGGTTGATGAAAAAGGAAAGGTATGAACTATCATAAAATATATTGGAAAAACACATTTTTTCAGATTTTTCGAAGGGAGGCAAAATTATACCTTTGCCCCCATGTAGTTGGCACCTAGATTTTAAACAACTTAACCCTTTAAAACGGGTCGTAGACGTCCTATATGTCCTATAAATCCTATATTTTTTTTTAAATCGGCAAAAACGTCCTATATATCTATTAATTCGATCTATATTTTCTTCGAATTCGTAATAACGGCGCCGTTCGTTGCGATTTTTTATATTTCGGATTCTTTGGTGCGATCGAAAGCAATGTTTGTAACGGCTGCGTTTTATCTCTTGTGACGTCACATGTTGCAATAACCTACAACTCAACTCTACTGGACCGGTGGACACGGGAGTTGTAAATATGTAAACTTTTCCATTGCACGCGGTCGTGAATTTCAGATTTATTTTCTCTTCCAACGTAGTAAATTAATTGGTCATAATACAGAGAGATACAGCAACAAAACTGCCTTGAGGAAAACGGATAAAAACAACTTGTGATTAACTTGCAGGACTACTAAAGAACATTTTGAGTGCTCAGTCAATAATTGATGAAGGAAACAAAAGGGTTAAGATATACTGTAAGATGTCGAATGGTGATTTTTTTATTCCAATACCGATACGGATTCTGCACCACGTATTGTTTACATCAAATCGCGCCTAATTATGGCAACCATAGGCAGTTCTCTTGCTCTTAAAAAAAAATGGCATGATTGCCATTTTTTGGTGAAAATCACCTTGGCGCAGAATCCGTACTGGATTCGGAATATTAGCCACGATTTTTTCATAAAAGTCGCCAAAATTGAAAATGACGTCAATAGGCTGTGTTGTCAAATTCAAATGGTCACTAGGGCTTCCGGAAAACCAAGCCCCCGGTTCGCTACATTCGGCGCTAAATCTCCCACTTTTCGCCGCCAATCCAACTTGTAAAATAACTCAACGATAACTTAAATATTAGAATTTGCAGTAGATAATTACCTGTTTTCTGCTTCTAATTAAAATAAAAAGACACGGACGCCATAACAACCGTTGCGTTTCCCATTTTCGTTTCGTTTATTTACAAAAAACCATTGCCACAAGATAGAAACTAAAAAGCTAAATTAAATTATTATTACTATTGCCACAAGATAGAAACTAAAAAACTGAATTAAATTATTATGACACTTAACATACTCCCACCTTGAGATGGAAGCATCTCAACACTTCAGCTTAAATTAACTTAACAAAGAAAACTTAAAAGATCAATTTGAGTTTAAGACAGTTCAAAAGGGTTACAAGTTCAGTCTTTCAGGAATCTTAACAGCCCGTCCAATTCTAGTGATGTGGCTAGGTTGATTCGCTGTAGCAACAGGCACATCTTCTTTAGGCACCCATGATTTCAGTTTCATGTTTAATTTACTACCAGAGTTTAAAATATCAGAGTCTGCAGAAATTTCTAAAGGATATAATCTCTGAATAGGACGGAGGAGATTAGAATGGGCGGTTTGCACTCTGACCAACCTCACGTTACCATCCTTACCAGGTAGTAGCTCGACAACTCGTCCTAAAGGCCAATTTATTCTTTTGCTGTTGTCGTTTCCAACTAATATAATATCTCCCACTGATATGATATGGGACTCTGCCTTTTTATTCCTCTGTACAAGAAGACCTAAATACTCTGATCGAAATCTGTTTCGGATATCCTTTTGTAGAGCCTGCCGATACTTTAATCTTCGATTTAGACTTTTCTGATCGACTGCATCAAGGCCTGGCACTCTCCATTCCGGTATGTCTTGTAGAAACATGGATGGTGAAAGGGGAACTGGATCTGCATTACTCTCCGATATATATGTAAGAGGACGCGAGTTCATCAGTGATTCACAGTCGCACAACACTGTCAGAATCTCTTCTTGAGATAGAAGCGCTCGGCCTAAAACTCTTTTGAGCAGGTCTTTCATTATTCTAATGAGCCACTCCCACCATCCACCCCACCACGCAGCTGTCGGTGGATTGAACTTCCATTCAATGTTATTGATGGCTCCATGTTTCATAATTTTATTCCAGTCCAACATACATAGACAGTTCGCGGCACCGACGAAGTTACTACCGTTGTCGCAATAAATTGTAGAACATCTACCTCTTCTGGCCACAAATCTCCTTAATGCCATCAAAAAAACTTCTGTAGAAACACTGCTGACCAACTCGAGATGTACAGCTTGATATATTGCGCAGGTAAAGATGAGTACCCATGCTTTCGTATTATCCTTCAGGTATAAGGGTCCAGCGGCATCCACTCCTGAAATCTGGAAGACTGCAGCATCCCGTACACGATTTTCTGGAAGCGGGGAAACTGTACTTTCGACCTTCCGTGAAGAGAATCTTGCACAGATAGAACAGCTCGAGATGATTTTCCTCACAGTTTTCTTGCCATTTAATATCCAGTATCTCTCTCGTAAGATATTTAACAACATTTGAGCACCACAATGCAAGTTTTTCTCGTGATGAAAACGTATAAATCTCTTAACCACTTCATGATCAGCTGGTAGAAGAACAGGTTTTCTAAAGTCTTCTTCATCTTTCCTGTAAGTAATTTGCGTCTTTACTCTAATAATGCCGTCATTATCCCTATATGTCGAGAGATTTTTCAGCTTTTTATTTTCCAAAGCCACCAAAGATTCTTGCTGTATCATCTTCAATACTTTTAATTCCGCATTCCCATACTCCAGAGCTGAAATTTCTCCAAATGTTCTATCTTCTTTAGCTGAAGAACAGTTATGAATGAATCGGCAAATCCAACAAACCATACGGATAATATGCGGATACTTTGAGAAGTATTCATAATACCAGTTTGCTTCAGAACTTTCCTCAACATTTGTGAGGGTAGTAGATTTTAACTTCTCTTTGAAAATCTCTTCTTCATTGATAATTTCTTCTATCCCTACATGACTCCAACTATTCCTGGATTCTTTCAGCCAGAGTGGACCCTCCCACCATGCGAGGTTCAATAGTTGCTTTGCATTACATCCTCTCGATGGTAGATCTCCAGGATTCATTTCACCAGGTACATGGTGCCATGAGGAGGGACTACTCAGTTTCTTTATTTCTTGCACTCTATTTCTAACAAAAACCGACCAGTTTTCTTCTCGAGATATCCATGCGAGCACTGTCGTCGAGTCACTCCAGTAATGACATTTTACTTCTTCCCATCCCAGGGCATCTATTACCGACTTCGTCAATCGAGCTCCCACTAAAGCAGCTAAAAGTTCCAACCGAGGAATAGTTCCACCCTTGAGAGGTGCAATGCGAGATTTTGATGCAAGAAGTACTAACTCTGTCTTATTTTCAGTTTCAATTCTCAAGAAAACTACAGCGGCAAAGGCATCTTTACTGGCATCACAAAAACAGTGTATTTCACAATTTTCCAATTTCTCGTGATCGCTTTTAATATACCTGGGTATATGTATTTCTTCTAAGAACTTTAATTCCTCAAACCACTGAAAGAACTTATTTCTTATGTCTCCTGCGATTTCTTCATCCCAACCGATTCCTTTTCTACAAGCTTCTCGCAACATTAATTTAGGACAAAGCATCACCTGTGAAGAATAACCAACAGGATCATAAACTTTAAGGGCGACTGACAAAATCATTCGTTTGGTGAGACAGTGAAGATTCACTTCCTTTAACCAATTCATATTAATTTTCAATGTGTCCTCTTGACGATTCCAAATCAGTCCAACTATGGGAGTTTCAGGGGATTCACCTGCTTTGCATTTTTCTCCAGAGTTTTCCCAGCCTCTGAGATCAAATCCTCCTTTACGCATTACTTCTTTGGATTTCGCCACAAAATTCTTTAATTCTTCTTCACTATTAACACTAGCCACCACATTATCGACGTAAAAACTTTTAAGAAGCTTCTCCTTAAAATCAGATTCTAAGTCTTCTGAACAGTTCACATGATGTTCTATGACTGCTCCCAAAAGAAAAGGACTACATTTTACTCCAAACACTACTCTGGTATGACGAAATACTTGGAGTTTCTTTTCTTCTCTGCTCTCCCACCATAGGAATCTCAGGAAGTCTCTATCGGCTTGACACACGCTGATCTGTAAAAAGGCCTTCTTAATGTCAGCTGTTACACCAATCTTTCGCTCCCTGAATCTCAGCAGAATATCTGGAATTAACTTGATAAAATGAGGCCCACATTCTAAGCACTGGTTTAGAGAAGGGTGATTATGCATTCTTGCTGATGCATCAAAAACAGGGTGAATGGGCGTTGTACTACTGCTTTCTTTTAGTACGGGTCGATGAGGCAAGTAATTACCATAAGAATCTACTTCAGCTGCAGGGACTACTTCTATTATTCCTTCTTTCAACCATCCTTGCCAAACGTTTTTGTAATCTTTATACAGGTGATTGGAAACAAGTTTAGAAGTTGTAATTTCCAACCGTTTTTTAGCTAAGTCGAAATTGTTAGGTAACGGAGAACAGCCTTCACTCCATGGCAACTGAACTTCATATCGACCTTTCTCATTGAAACGAACAGTTTCTTGAAAATGCTTCTTTGTAATAAAATCCTGTTCCCTCTGAGATTTCTTTTCAATGGGATCTTTAATTCCAATTAAATCCAGTCTCCATAGATCAGCTAAATCTGCCTCCTTCACAAATAGATTTGTCACCGTCATGGCCAAACTATCAGCTCTTATGTCGCTTTGGGGTACTTTTCCCATCAAAGTCCATCCCAGATAAGTTTCTATTGCTACCAATCCAGAAGACAACACTTCTTGGCGACCAGTAAACAATTTCCCCATTATATCAGCTCCGATGAGAATTTCGATTGGATCGCTGGTGTTACCAACATCTGTCAAAACAATGTTTTTATCTTGCAGCTCTTTAAGCCACGAACCTTTTCCAACAGGAGGGATATCATTGTATATGACATCTTGGTCTAAAACTTCAAAATTGCACTTGAACTGACTGTTCAAATTTTTCAATTTTATTTTAAAACAGTCGTGTTTATATTCCTTCGTTGCAACACCTCCAAATAACACATGTGTCACACTTTCTTGTCTAATCGGTGAATATTGCATCTTCTTTGCTACATCTTTCAAAATGTATGACCTTTGTGATCCGCTGTCCAATAAAAGACGGACACTCTTTTCTTGGCCATCAGAAATTAGTTGGGATTTCAGAGTTTGCAAAAACACCTTGGGATTCGTGCTCATATTGTATTTCCAGCTTTTCACACATTAGTGGAACGTGTTTCTTCCCACATATCAAACACTTCAAAAATGCTCTACAATTCTTAGCGTTATGACCAGGCGTAAGACAGGCAAAACAGCAGCGCTTGGCCTTTAAAACATTCTGCTTGACGATAATGCTCATTTTTTTAGCAGAAAAGCATTCGGAGCTCCTGTGTTTTCCCTCACAAAAAATGCATTTATTTCTTACTTCACAGGTTGTTGACAGCAAACCAGCTGCAGTTGGTGTTTTATTTCTAAACAAGTCAGATTTATACTTTTTATTTTTGTTAACTCGAGGGAGTTCATTTTTTGCCAATCCAAAACCCTCCATCGCAAGACCGATTCTTTCTTCACCTTCTGCTTCTGACTTTAGAAATGACATCAGGTCAGTGAGACGCTCTTTGGCTTCCTTTCCTGAAGAAATTGAGCTCCTATTCCATGCTTTTAGAAAGTCCTCAGGAAAACATGATTCTACCATAGGATAAAAAATCGAGGCACATTTTTCGGTTGTAACTCCTAATGAATCCAATGCACGCAAATATGACTCAAGCTTATCGTACAATGAGGTTGGAGAAAACTTCTGTTTGCTCTGGACAAATATAATAAGCTTTAAAAGCTCCCGGACGTATACCTCAACAAGAAGCTCTTCCCTGCCGAACCGTGATTTTAAACTTTCAATCGCTTGCGAGTAATTGGCGCTTGTTGGCGGGAAACTCTACGACTTCTCTTGCCCTGGTCCCCGGAACGGTAGCTTGTATTAGGTATTGAAACTTGTCTTCTGGTGCAATATCTTCATCTTTATCAATACGTTCAAACTGACTCCAAAACGGAAGCCACTCCTTAATATCATCGCCAAATCGACGAAATTCCAATTTAGGTAACGTGAATTTTCTCTTAGAATTCCCGATTTCCGGTTGAATTTCACTTTGGAAAGGTCCCTGGGCACGAACTCTCGCCAATTCCAGCTCATGTTCCATCCTGGCTTTCTCTAAATCGTAATTCCTTTCTTGTTCACGGTTAATTCTTTCTCGTTCTTGTTCTTCTCGAACTTTTCTTTCAGAAATAATACTCTCCAAAATGTCCTTGGTGAAACCTTGATCCTTTTTATACTCTTCGCTGCTAAGAATAATGTTCTTTATCTCAGCCATTTTAGCATTGGGCGAAACATTTTCACCGATTTCTTCCGCAACGTCTTTCAGATCTTCTTTTTTAAAACCTTTAACTTGACTAAACATATTCCTATTTATCTTGTCCTGTCGCGGACGCCAAAAAATGTAAAATAACTCAACGATAACTTAAATATTAGAATTTGCAGTAGATAATTACCTGTTTTCTGCTTCTAATTAAAATAAAGACACGGACGCCATAACAACCGTTGCGTTTCCCATTTTCGTTTCGTTTATTTACAAAAAACCATTGCCACAAGATAGAAACTAAAAAGCTAAATTAAATTATTATTACTATTGCCACAAGATAGAAACTAAAAAACTGAATTAAATTATTATGACACTTAACACAACTGACACTGAATAGTGAATCTGAATTAACAAAAGACTGCAAACAGGAATAAAAAGAAAATACTTAAAGAAATTGGAGTAGTTCAAGCAATTATTGATGCTGGGAGGGGGGGGGGAAGCAAATGACTCTAGATTGCAAATAATGTAATTAATAAAACTTGATTTAGGGATGGAATATTGAGGCAATAACGGATGACATATTCAGGATCAGGCGACTTCTTTTTTTTTAAAGGTGTGTTTTCTATTCTCTTAAATACAATATAACGAGTTAATTTAAGTTCAGTATCAACTGCGTGCAGTTATTTGATGTTTAAATTGTCCTATATATTTTTTTTTAAAATCCTATATATTCTTATTTTGTCACTTTGACCCCTGCTTTAAAACTTAAGATTGATCATTGCTTATTTCTTGCAAAAAGTCTTGTGATCTGTTTGTTTGTTAAATTACAATATCTAATGGATTATATTTTTGATAATGAAGTGTAGCTTCGGTGCCACAATTATAAAGTTTGCTGTCCATTGTTTTTACATCATAAATATAAATCTTCAAAGATTGGTAATTTGTTTCCTGGTAAATTTCTTTCATAAAGTTACTAAAAAACTTTTTGATTTTAGGTGACTCTCAAATATCGACCAGTTGTTGATAAGACATTGGATGCTAAGGAGTGTAAGCAGGTTCCTCCAGCCATTCGTGCTTACTAAGGAATTTATCTTTTTGGATGGATTCACCAATCTGAATGCTTATAGTTTAGCATTTCATGCAGATTTCTGTGCACCTATTATGGATTTTATAGATCTGATGGATGCTAGTTTACCAGTTATGTAAATTATTATTTTGCAAGTTGTTTTAAGCTTCATTGAGAAACATCAATGTTTTAATTTAGTTGTGAATGATGATGGGTGAGTGGGAGAATAAACTAGTTTTTGAACTGTTCTTTCTGTGTGTGCTAATTTTTTTTGTCAACAATGTTAAATGAAGACTTAATTGAAACTTTTACCTATTGTCAAAAAAAAAGACACTTAAGTTTTATCACTTTTAATTTTAAGCAAACAAGAATCCTCATAGTATATTCAGGCTGTGCCATAATAATTTTATTAGAAAGTAGGTTTTTTTTTTCTCCAGAATTATACACTTTTATGCACTAAAATAAATTTTGAAAAGCGTGTTCTTCTAAATTTGATCATTTTGTATCTTTACTACTTATTTATATAGTAAAATATTCATAATTTAACCAAATATTAAAATTTAATTCAAATTTGCTTATGTATATCTATGTTGTGCACTTAATTAATGAACTGGAGAAATCCAAAACATTGTTTGCAAAAAAATAATCAGTACAAGGCACCCAGCAGTCCTACTTTTTTGTAGGAAAAGTCCTACTTTTGGAAAAAAAAGTCCTACTTTTCCTACTTTTTCAAAGTTTCTTTTATATAATTTATACTACGTGACAATCGCGCACCATTTTTTTTTTTTTTTTTTTTTTGCTTGTGGTTTCCCTGAAAGCTGGGTTTTGCAATCTACACACAGTAAATATTTTTTTTAGCAATCTACACATGGTCCACAATGTCTTCAGAAAAGCAGTAAATGATTTCATTGTAGACTTGCACAGTCCCCTGCCAGACAGTCCCCTGCCAGAGTTGAGGAATTAAAAGATTTGCAAGTTGAACTTGGATTCAAGAATCTTAAGCTTGTTGAAAGAAGGTGGCTGAATCTTGGTCCTGCGTTAGACAGGCTTGTCTTTTTGGCCCGTGGTTTCTGAATATTTTTTAAAAAGGTTGCCCAAAAGAGACCTAAAGATTTCTGAAAGCGCTTGTTATTTGAGGATTGTGATGTGTTTGAAAAGGCCCAATGCTACTTTGGTGAAAGTACACTTCCTTCTCTCCTTGGCAAATACCCTGCAACCTTTATTAGCTCTTTTTCAATGAGAAGGACCTTTGATACATCGTGTGTATGAAAGGATGGATTCCTTAGTAAGAAAGCTGTATGGCTATTTCTTAAAGATAATGAAATTTAAAAAAAAAATGAGTCTACAAGAACTGTAGCTGTTCAAGTTTCCTGCAATAGACTTTGAACTTGACGAGGATGAACTTAAAATTGGTGTTCAATCTCAAAAGTATTTGACAACGGTTAAGGAAACTCTTTAAAAAGAGTTGACGGTATTAATGCAAAAATGTCTAAAAAATGTAGCTCAAGAATTTCTAGAGAAAACCCTTTCACTTAATATTGTGATAAAAGAAGCAAGGTGTCTGAAGCCAGAAAATATATCCAAGTCCTGGTCTTTAAAAGCAGTTAAAAATCTTTCATCCAATGTTCACCTAAGCCCTCCATTAAATGTTGACTTAATAGGTGATGAGTGGAGGGTTTTGCAATATGAGAACATTCTAAAAGACTGGTACACGTGCGAAATTGAAGATGAAGTATTTCTTAGACGGATTGATTACTTCTTTAATAACATCTTCTCTCTTAGGAATGATCTAGGACAGGAAAATATCCTGAGCTTACAAGATTGGTTAAGGTTATCCTTGTGCTTCCGCATGGAAATGCAGATATGAAACGAGGGTTTTCTCAAACATCAAACTTCTTGAAAGACTCCAGAACGGGTCTCACTCAAGCTTTAATAAGTGCACTACAAACGACAAAAGATGGATTAACGGTATACAATAAGTGTCATTTAGTCCGAATTCCTAGAGAATTTATAAAAAAGGGTGAATCAGCATATAAGTCATGTATGGAAAAAATTGAAGAAGATTAGAGGATTGCATCTGAACTAAAACAACAAAAGGAAGAAGACCAGAAAGAGCTTGAAAGAAAGAAGGTAGATATGGAGAAGAAAACACTAACTGCTAAGGAAGCAATTCGTAAGGAAAGGCCATTAGAAAAAGTAAAAAAGGAAGCAACAATTGAGATGGACACTTACAAAACATTAGTTGATGAAGTGAATGAAAGAATAACTAGGGGTATGGAACATCGCACAACTTTCAATTACACTATATTATTGATGTGAATTTGTGTAATTTACTGTTTTTATATTTCCATCATTCGTTTAGAAAAAATAGCCAATTTGGCGATATACTTTTCGATAATTCTTAAATTATCCTTTCTTATAAGGGAAACTGAAAAGAGGAGAGAAAACGATCATTCATAAGCTATGTTCTAGCAAAGAGAACTCTGTGTTAAAGGCATTCATTTTTCCACTTTTTACGCCATTGAAGCATTTTTAAGGGAATTTAGGAGGTGGGGATGTTTATGACACCTTAAGAGGCATTAGCACAGCAATTTTTATCGAAATCGTTTGAGCCGTTTTTTAGCAATCATTGAAAAACAAGATTTTTTCAATGGCAGCTACCTTATGCACATGCACGATTTTGACGAAAACTTTAATGGTAGGTCATTGGGCCTTCACCAACCTGTTCACCAAATTTGAACATCGTTGGTCAATTTGTTCGGGAGTTATGCTGACCACGTGCACAGACATTTTTTCTAGATCACTTTTTTGAGATCAGGATGTTCCAAAACGTGGAGAAATGCAAACATATCAATTTTTTTTAACGAATCCTATACTTTTATTACCCTATGTATTACATATGGGTAATTGAAAGTAAAAAACGCACTAAAAAAATCAGGATTTAAAGGGTGTGAAAATTGGATAAACAATGCTAGAGGTTGCTTGCAAAACAGTTCAGGAAGGGATTTCAAATTTAAACCAAATCAGAAATGAGCAAAAGGAAATTGAAAAGACTAAAAGAACAATGTTATAGACTTTTTTTACTCTAGTCAAAGTTAAAAACAAAAGAAGTAAAAATAACATTTTTATTGTATGGCTAGCTGAATACCCGTGCTTCGCTACGAAATTTTAACGTCTGAAATATTTTAGTTAGCTATGAGACCTCGCGTTGCGGAAATCCATCATTGGTGTATAGGACCCAGTTTTTGGCGCTTCGCTCGCTGGAAGGTTCATTGCAACGCAAAATCGAGCTCAGTTCATTCGCTGAAATTTCATTGACACATAAGTACAGGCTTACTTCACTCGCTGAAAAGTTCATTACTATGCAAGAATAGGCTTGCTTCTCTCGCTGAAAGGTTTCATTGTTGCATAAGCAAAAGCTCTCTTCACTCACTAAAATTTATAATTGCTACGTAAATCCTTAATATTAGAAGCCTCTCCCTTGTCGAGACACAAAAAAAAATCCCCCCGTTAATACAATAATACAACACCCCTTTAAGATTATTTTAACACGTGTTTGTGAAAAGCCAAATTAGAAGGCCAAAACTACTTATGTTGAAACTTTCAGTTTTCTAGGCTTGTTAGAAGTCGCTTTTTGTGAAAATATTAAAAAAATTAATCAAATTAAAATTATTTTTTTTTTGTCAGTAGTTCAATTAGAATGCCAAAACTACTTATGTTGAAAATTTCAGAGCTGTAGCCCTATTAGAAATTGTTCTTAAAATATTTATTAATTAAAAAACTAATTAAAAAAGAACTAAATAAAAATTTAACATTCTGTTTTTCAAAAGTCCAATTAGAAGCCAAAACTACTTATGTTGAAAATTTCAGTGCTGTATTTCTATTTGAAGTCACTTGGTAAAAAAAAAACTAATTAAAGTATTATTTAAAAAAGAACTAATTAAAATTTTAACATTCTGTTTGACATACATAAAATTGAAGGCCAAAACTTCTTGTGTTGAAAATTTCAGAGCTCTACTCCAATTTTAAGTAGGTTTCTACAGAGCCACAGACAGACACACAGCTTGTTTTAATATTATAGATTACTAAGGGTTTGCTTTGCGTTAAATGTTCCTTCAGAAGTCATCCATGCCTGTTTTTTATTTTTAAGCTTAATTTTATATTTAACTAGTATAATCTATCCAACTGGTACCAAACGGGCGCTTTTGGTACGAGATTTGCATTTAATTCTTTTTTAAATATTATATTTAATATACATTTCACTTGATCTCTAGAATGTTCATTTTAAAATAAAAATATTGTCAACAAATTAGTATGCATTTGAAATAGACGTTTTTGTTTGTTTCCTACTTTAAGGAAAACAAATCCTACTTTTCAGCAAAAATGTCCTACTTTTTAAACTTCAAAATCCACTGGGAGGCTTGTCAGTAAAAACATTTTTAATTTAGCACAAAGCTAGTTTTTCAAACTTAACCAATTACATTGACTCTAATCCCAAGCATACCCAAGTTTGTTATCATATATCAACATAATTTATGTGTGCAAAATTATTAAACAATTTGCCAATTAACTTCTTTCTGAAAGCCTCAAGTTTGAACAATATTCTTGTCATCAAACTAGTTAATAGAGCCATCATATTTCAAGGCAGGATTTCCATTAATATTCAATGCTGTGTGATGTACATGATTTAATCTCAACCTATTTTTATATTAGTGCAGTTATTCTCTTAAAGTTTGAAAGTGACGCCTTTGATTTAAAGAAGCACATGAAGTTATAAATGGTTTGAAATTCTTTTATATCTTCAAGTGTTTTTCAGCAATCACAACAGTCAAAATATTGATCTGAAGAGGCAATGAATGAGGCTGGTTAGGCAATCATCTATTCAATAAAATAACATGGAATTATTTCTGGAAAGAATTATTGATACTACATACCATTAGATTAGATTAGAAAAAGAGTAGCAAACTCAAATGAACTTAGACCTGATGACCCATTGTACCTTGCATACTAAGAAGATATCCAACCTATGGCATGCTAAACAGAACAGTGGCCTTACTCTCTATATACCATTAGTAGAGATGTCAACTTTTCTGCAGATTTTTACTTTTTGCAGTTTACCCATGGTCAATACTCTTGCAGAATGATGTATGAGATACAATAGACATAAAAATATCCCCCCCCCCCCTCCCTTACAAAAAAAAGTAAGTTGGCATCCCTTTATTATTCACACCAATTATTCAGGCTGACTTGGAGAGTGCATATTATGTTGCTTGTTATTTTTCAAAAGTTCAGCTTATCTCATAAGGAATAGAACTCTTTACAAAGAATATGTATTTTTCTTACTCGATTGTATGTTTGGGCCTGGTTTTTATCATCAAAAGCAATTAATGCATATTATGATTTTCTGTTTAGGCATCAACTGATAAATTGTTGTTAAAAGAATCCAGATTTGTTGGGAAGAAATTTTCCAACCATGTCTAGCATTTGGTTTCTGAAACTGTGGTTGTATCCTTATTTGATGACTAATTTCCAACCGAGATTAAGACAAGTATGGCTCAACTTGTACTCAAGGCAGAAAAGGGCAAGAAAAATGTCAACTGAAAAAGTACATTCTGAACCAAAATAATTTTTCTTCCTTTTAAAACATCAGAGTTTTCATCTTTTACAATTCCTCGCACAAAAACTTTCTTCAAAATATTTTCTATTAGCATAGATCTCGAAGAGGACTCTTCAACATGGAAATATAATCCTGGTTGCAAAAGTGGAATTGAAAAAATTGAGAAAACAGTTGTTATAAAATAGTGTTGTAGCCTAGTAGTCCAGATCCTGTTCTATAAATATTCTTGTGAAGTCATCTGTGTAGCCATCTGCAATTCAACCAACCTACAATTATTCACGGAAGCACAGTTCTCGAAGTAAGTATTTAGCATTTTATTCTAAAAAAAAATTATTTTCATCAAATATTTGTATTTTAGGCTCATTTTTTTTTTTTTTTTCTTTTTTTTTTTTCCTTCTTTCTTTCTTCTACTGCCTGTGTTGTATTATTGAGTGAGAAGTACATTTTATTGATACTTTTTGCAAAATTGCTATTTTTTGCGTTTGACATGAGTAGTTAGAAATTGGGCATCCGGGGCCAGGGCGGGATGCGGGATGGGATGAAGGATGATGACGTCACCGGAAGTGGGCGTGACCGGATATGACGTCACAGGAAGTGACATCACCGGATATGATGTCACCGGAAATAACGTGACCGGAAGTGGAGTTGAGTTGTTCCCCTCCTGCTGCTGTTTTAGTTTTATTATAAGCTGTTTGTGTATGACGTCACAGTAGGTATGACGTCATAATGTGTTTTATATTAAAGTTTTGAGTGATGGCAACACTTTTTTTAGTTTCGGTTTATCTTTCAGACGGGGTTGAGTTGTTCTAGGACTGCTTCTAAGTGAATAAGTTAGAGTAATAGGCTTTTATTGCGTGACGTCACAGTAGATATGACGTCATAATTTGTTTTATATCAAAGTTTGGAGCGGTGGCAACACTTTTTAGTGTCGATTTACATTTAAGATGGAGCTGAATTGTTCTAGGGCTGCTTCTAAACGAATAAGTTAGAGTGATAGGTATTTTTACTAATGACGTCACAGTGGGTATGACGTCATTCTATGTTAAGATTTACGTTTTAAGTGGTGATAACATTGGATATATACCAAATTTAGTTTTCAGGTGTTGGCAACGAGTTCTGATCGATCAGCTAAATGCTCGCTTGTGACTGATAAGTTTTAAACATGTGACCAAAAGTTAACTCCTGATTGACTGTTTGGTTTTCTAGCGAGTTACTTACATATCCTTTAATCAAGTTAAAATACCTGCAATAAAGAAAGTTACACAAAAAAAAAAATGTTAAATTTGAAAAGTTAATAAAAGGAAGGCCATTTGCTAAGGGTCTAAAGAACCCTAACCCCGAGCTACACGTGACATTTCAATATTTTACCAAACAATTGTTAAAATATCGACTATCGGACGTTGCCTTCATGGTAACTCATCTACCCACCCCCCTTCCCTAACTAATTTTGAATAAGTTAAGACTTTAGAATTACAATTAATAAATTTTGAAAAATTATTTATTAAAGGTGAGGACCCACCTCCAGCCCGATACCTCTTTTAGGAAGAATTGGTACCGCCTCACTCCACCCTAACAAAAAAAAAATCTTATTCCACAGAACGTATATTTCTTTGAAACTTGAGGTCACTAATCAGCCATCTGATGATATCTTTTAAGAAGATATCTTCACCTCTTAACAATTTTAAAGTTTTAGTCTAAAAGACTAATGTTGGACATAAACTATTTCTAGAATAGAGTTACATTAAAAATTAAATTTAAGAGTGTCCAGTTTTTTAAAGAAGACTTGGGGGAACGTATATTTCCCAAAATTAAATTTAATGGTCACTAACAAAATCCTGAAAATATACTAATTTTAGTTTTTATAAAAATTAAGTTAATGTAATATTTTAGTAAAAATAATGACTATAGTTAATGAATTGCGAAAAATTAAGTTAAATGAATGATTTAAGGAATTTTGAAGTGACCATAGGCATAGCTGGTTATGCCATCTTCCAGCAGATACCGCTTGTCGTCATAGGCCGACAAGGCTCTCTTGGTTTGTTGGAGTGAGAAGATGTTTAAAAATTCACTTACCGAATAATCGAAACGAAATCTGCGAAGCTAAAATAACTGTGAATAACTACACAAGTACGAACAAAATCGCGATGAGAAAAAAAACACGAAGTATTAAACACGTCTTTCACACTCAGGTATCTAAGTAGAAATGGCGAGACGGCAACCGGTAGCGTCTATATATGAGGGGTGATCACGTGACTTCACCGACCAATCAGGTTTCACGGTAGAGGGTGCTACTGACTATCGACCCGTCAGACGGGAGGGGAGCGAGACTAGGGATGTTTCAACACGCTTCAACGCGTTTGCGAGTTGAGTTGTTGTGTAAAGATCTTGCTTGAAACAGTTAAAGTGATAGATAATTTGTTCGTGACGTCATAGTGTAGCGAATGGGTTTTTAGCGTAGACAGTTGTTTCAATTGGAGTAATTATGAAATTTATTAAATATAAAGATAATATTTAGTAATAATTATCAGATTTTATTATTATTATTATAAAAAATAAACTTATAAAAAAGTGAATGTGAAAATTTACTTTACGAATAAAAATCATGTCTTTAAAATGTGTACGAATATCACTAAATAAGAGAAAAAAGTAACATACTTAAACTCTTTAAGATAAATAACTTTAACATTAACGTAAAAAATTTACTTTTCACATAAAAATCACTTTAAAATGAGTAAAAATATCGTTAAATAAAAGAAAAAAAAGTAACTTACTTAAAATTTCTAAGATAAATATTTAACCTTTACTCGAAAATTCCCTTCATATATAAAAATCACGACTTTAAAATATGACATGCAAGAGAAAAGTAACGTACTTAAACTTTCTACGACAAATAACTTTAAAATTAACGTAACATTTTACTTTACACATAAAAATCCCGACTTTAAAATATGTAGAAATATCGCTAAATAAAAGAAGAAAAAAAGTAACATACTTAAACTTTGTACGACAAATAACTTTGACATTAACGTAAAAAATTTTCTTCACATATAAAAATCACGACTTTAAAATGTGACGTGTAAGAAGAATTAGCATACTTAAAATTTCTACGACAAATAATTTTAACCTTTACGCGAAAATTTACTATATACTAGGGATGGAACGGATGTGAGTTTTGCCGGAAACCGGATTTCGGATATCCGGAGTACCATGTCTACCGGATACGGATATCCGAAACGGATTTCACCGGATATCCGGCCGGATATTCGGTCTATATACTAAAAACGATAGTTATACGATATGCTATATGAAAAAAATGGTCATGATATGAAGTATCAAGTAAATTATAATTAGTGGTTAGCGCACCGCACTGCATGCCACAGGTCCATGATTTGATTCGCAGACTGGGCAAGGTTGACTTAGCTGTTTATACCTGAGAGAAATAAACTGAGGAGGACCATGCATGCTTAGGAACTAAACACTGGGGTTCGGCGTCAGAATGACCTTAGAATGAAATTAGGGATATGCGAATGCATAGTTCTCACGAAGGAACTTTTTCGTTTTCTAACTTGACTGCAATTTATGTCAAAGAAAAAAAAATAAAGTGTAGGATGCGGTGTCCCATGTGTCAGAAAAAGATCATTATTTTTTGCAAAAAATTATTTCTTGTGGATACCTGGTGGCCGAATATATAGCCGGATATCCGAATGAAATTATCGGATATCCGGTATTTCAAATCGGATATCCGACGGGGTTTCGGATATTGAAAAATCAGCCGGATATCGGATATTTGCCGGATATCCGTTCCATCCCTACTATATACATAAAAATCATGTCTTTAAAATATGTAAAAATATTGCTAAATAAAAGAAAAAAACTAACATACTTAAACTTTGCACGACAAATAACTTTAGCATTAACGTAAAAATTTACTTCACATATAAAAATCACGACATTAAAATGTGACATGTAAGAAGAATTAGCATACTTAAAATTTCTACGATAAATAATTTTAACATTTGAGTGAAAATTTACTACATATATAAAAATCATGTATTTAAAATATCGCTGAATAAAAGAAAAAAGTAACATACTTAAACTTTCTACGACAAATAACTTTAACATTAACGCAAAAACTTACTTTACACATAAAAATCACTTTAAAATGTGTAAAAATATCGCTAAATAAGAGAAAAAAAGTAACTTACTTAAAATTTCTAAGATAAAGAATTTTAACCTTTACGCGAAAATTTACTTCACATATAAATATCATGTCTTTAAACTTTAACGTGACAATTTACTTCTCATATACAATTAAACTCTTAGGTAAATGTTAAATAAAAGAAAAAGTAACATACTCAAAAATTTCTAAGATAAGCATAACGTAAAAATTTCATATCATGTGTTTAAAATGTAACATATAAGAGAAAAAAAATAACATACTTGAACTTTCTATAGCAAAGAATTTTAGCGTTAGCGTAAAAATTTACTTTACATATAAAATTCACGTCTTTAAACGGGATGATAAGCATGTGACGGTAATTAGCCAATCAGGTTAGCGGTAGGTGATACGCCACTTGCCGGCATTTTTAGACCGGAGGATGAGTCACGCTAAAACTTGTTCAAACAGGTCGGGAGACTTGTACAGCAAGAACAGCAGCATCGACGCGCAAGCAGCGGGTGATGCTGCGGTGTGTCAGCAGGTCTTCGAGATTATCGTTTTCCTACTTTGCCTTTTTCATAATGAAATGTTTGTGAAAATTTGGAATGAATGAAGTGGATTTCAAAGACACATTAGTAAGTGAAGGTAGAATTCGCATGGACTTTCTTCCAAAAAGTATGATTCACTTGGAGAATTTAAGATCATTTCTACTTGAAAACTTTTCTACTGTCTAAAACATTGAATATTGTTCAAACTCAGTGAGATTATATGCTACAATACGGGTAAAACTTAACAAAATTGTTACATAGAAGAAAAATAGTAAGAGATTTAAAATAAATACTAGTTATAGATACTCCAAAGAACAAATTTCACCTCTACTTTTCAATCAGAAAATCAATGCAAGTTGGAAATTTATGTTACTTCAAGAAAGACTTAGACAATTTACTTTGTAATAATATACGTTAAGGTGTCGTATTAACTCGTGCAATATATGCTGACTAAGGTTTATTTTACTTATCTAAGAAAGGTGAATTGGGGGGGAAATATTAAATAAATTGTAGATATTAAATACATTGTAGATATGCATTCAAGTTTTGAAAATCACCTGCAAGACTTTTAAAACATCTTAAGATAAATTGAAAGAAACTTGCGAATTATATGTAAACTATATAACTTTTTATACTCTGAAAGGAAATCACAAGTAATTTAGTTAACTTTTTTCATGGTAACACTCATATTCAACGACATGTTTTTAAAATTTAACCTTCTTTACATGATAATAGTTATAAATTTTTTCAATCTCAGATGCGATATACTATTATTTCTAACATATATGTTACGAATTGTGTAAAGTTTTTAAAAGAGTATATGTAAATCACCAATCAGAAACATAAAAATCTAACATCAATCAAACACACTAAAATAATAAGATATTTTCCTTAGTGGAAATAGTTAACTACTCATGTGATGGAATGTACTTAGAAAATTTAAATACTGAAAAAAGTTTGCTAGGCAAACTTAAAGAATATATATATTTTTTCTTGTGAAAAACTAGCATAAATTTGAAAAATGTAGAGTTTGTTACTACGTAAAATTGAACATCATCTGGACAAACTAAATTATACAGGAATTTTTTTTTATTTGAGAGGTGCTGACAATATATCATTAATACAGAGATTTTTAACTTCCACCCATAATTTCTAAATAACTTATACATAAATTTCAGAAAACTGAAACGGAATGTGTTTTACAAGACGCTTATTTTGTAAGATGAATATTCAATATTAATATAAGCAAAGTTCATTCCGGAAAAAACATGTAAAAGATACTTATATTTTGAAAATAGTTTGAAATATCCTTTTAAATTTATGAATGCTCGCTTTCGAAAGACACAAATAAAACTGATATTACACATGATAATTAACACATGCATAACATTAATCAAACAAAGTGGAAATTTTATTGCTTGTGACCGATAACTTTTCAGTGAAGCAGAACTTACATAGGAAATTTATGCAAACTTTTTCAACTTTTAAACCAAGTATTATGTAAAATTATAAATTACGATAGGAAATAGCACACTTCAGAATCGGAACAAGTCTAAGTTAAGCTAAATTTATTTCTCAAGGAATTGAAAGCATACCAGAAAAGTCCTTATCATTTCGCATCTTTTCTCATGTTGCAAGAAGACATACTTTGTAAAAGATCGTCGTTGCACTTAACAAAAATCAGTAAAAATAAATGTATTTTCTATGGCAAAGATAAAACTTCACAACTTAATTACTGAAATTTAGCTAAGTTTCATATGGTTTATTCACATAACTCGCATATGCTTCGAATGTTGAAATATATTTGTCAGTTGAAATCAAACTAATCGAAAATAAATGCTACCTACATTTTCAAGTCGGAAATTACTATTAAATAAACTTTACATGTAAAACATTGTCATGTTAAAAAGAAAAATCTACAAAAATGTAAATGATAATTTTACTGTTGGTGCATAAATGATGAATAATTTATGATTTTATTCTAGGCTAGACACTTCAGAATCGGAACAAGTCTTCTAGTTAAGCTAAATTTATTTCTCAAGGAATTGAAAGCATACCAGAAAAGTCCTTATCATTTCGCATCTTTTCTCATGTTGCAAGAAGACATACTTTGTAAAAGATCGTCGTTGCACTTAACAAAAATCAGTAAAAATAAATGTATTTTCTATGGCAAAGATAAAACTTCACAACTTAATTACTGAAATTTAGCTAAGTTTCATATGGTTTATTCACATAACTCGCATATGCTTCGAATGTTGAAATATATTTGTCAGTTGAAATCAAACTAATCGAAAATAAATGCTACCTACATTTTCAAGTCGGAAATTACTATTAAATAAACTTTACATGTAAAACATTGTCATGTTAAAAAGAAAAATCTACAAAAATGTAAATGATAATTTTACTGTTGGTGCATAAATGATGAATAATTTATGATTTTATTCTAGGCAAACGTTTTATTGTCTAACAGAGAACTTAAACTTTAGCAGAAAAATAAAAAAAAATACAATTTTTATATCCTATCATGCTTGTCGAAAATTGAATTTATTAGCTGTTGTAATAGATTTTTATTGTCCAAATTTCTATAGTTTTTCTTCGCGGTGCAATAAAATTAAGTTCATGTGTAATGATTAGGTTTTTTTTTTTTTTTTTTTTTTTTTTTATGAATCTTATAAATTTAATGAAATTATTATGACCTAAGAGATTGAGTGAACTGAATAAATCAATGATGTAAATTTAAACAGTGACTTGAACTGATACATACTATAACTGTAAAGAAGTATGACAAAGTGATAGATGAAGTAAAAATAGAAGTTGAATGAAATGTGTTGAAAAAAGTTGAAGACGACAAGAAATTCGTAATTGAGAATTATCATTGACTTATATTAACTTCGTTTTTCTTGCTTATGACAAGAAAATACGCTCTTTCTTATTAAGAACCAACTTGATATCTTATCATAGAATGACAATGATGAAATATCTATATATTAAAAAAAAAAAAAAAATACCAAACTTAGACATAGCAAATTTCTTGAAATTCATGTATAATGTGAGAAGTTTTACTGGAAGTATAGAAGATACAACATTGAAAGATGTGAATGTTTCGAAGTACTTTATCAGAAATAAAAAAAAGAGATTCGCTATAAAAAATTTTAGGAGAAAGTTTAAACAAAATTTAAAATCAAACATGCTTTTAAATGGGAACACATATATTAAAACTATAGCACATTAAACAATTTATATTACGTCATCTCAGTTGTATCAAACTGAATAACATGAAAAACAACCACAAACTGAATAAACATGAAAATTATCAATATATGTGGAAAAGTTTCCTTTTTTCACATATAAAAAAAATAACACATTGACGTACGTTAAGATCACGAAACATGCATAATCATATACCGATAAGAGCAACCAATGTTGCGGGGAGATATTCACATGATGGTCAATATCCCATGAATAAATTGATTGATTGAATTTCTAATGCTAATTCCAATAGTATTCCACGTAACTTCAACTTCATATGTTACACTATAGATATATTTATTTTTCAAATATATTGACTTTCGAAAAATCATCCTTCAATATAAGAATGATCATAGTAAGAATAAAAGAAAAGATACTAAGCATTGATTTAAAGTGTATTTATTTCAACTTAGCAACAAATCATATGCTTGAAACGAAAATTGCTTCGAACCAAAGTATAACCATCCAATTTCATTGATTCCTACAAGGACATTTTTCTCATCTAGTAATTGAGTTTTTTTTTTTTCTCATACACATTATAAGTGATGTCCAATCAGATGTAGAATAGTTGAAGATATCCGACCTCTTTCTAAATATTAATAAGTCACTGTTGAAAAACTTATAAAAATTTCAATTTACACTTAAAGTTTTTTTTTTATATATATTTCAAAGAATTTTTTCAAATCAATATGTATATTTAAATACTGAAACTTATTCACTTCAATAAATGTATGTTTAAGTTATAAAACTCTTCGTATGTATTGAAAAATTGTAACTTTTCGTCTTCTTCGTATAAATCGATAACTTATACACTAGTTCTTCATCAATTAATCTTCTAAGTAAATCTTTCAAAGCTAAAAACATACTTATAGCTTTGCATTTGTAACATGTTAAATTGTACATGTTTCTCGTGAAATTAAAATTTTATATGTTTTCCATGAAAATATCTGAAATTTTGTAACTTTCACATGAAACATGTACAATTTAACATGTTACAAATGCAAAGCTATAAGTATGTTTTTAGCTTTGAAAGATTTACTTAGAAGATTAATTGATGAAGAACTAGTGTATAAGTTATCGATTTATACGAAGAAGACGAAAAGTTACAATTTTTCAATACATACGAAGAGTTTTATAACTTAAACATACATTTATTGAAGTGAATAAGTTTCAGTATTTAAATATACATATTGATTTGAAAAAATTCTTTGAAATATATATAAAAAAAAAACTTTAAGTGTAAATTGAAATTTTTATAAGTTTTTCAACAGTGACTTATTAATATTTAGAAAGAGGTCGGATATCTTCAACTATTCTACATCTGATTGGACATCACTTATAATGTGTATGAGAAAAAAAAAAAAACTCAATTACTAGATGAGAAAAATGTCCTTGTAGGAATCAATGAAATTGGATGGTTATACTTTGGTTCGAAGTAATTTTCGTTTCAAGCATATGATTTGTTGCTAAGTTGAAATAAATACACTTTAAATCAATGCTTAGTATCTTTTCTTTTATTCTTACTATGATCATTCTTATATTGAAGGATGATTTTTCGAAAGTCAATATATTTGAAAAATAAATATATCTATAGTGTAACATATGAAGTTGAAGTTACGTGGAATACTATTGGAATTAGCATTAGAAATTCAATCAATCAATTTATTCATGGGATATTGACCATCATGTGAATATCTCCCCGCAACATTGGTTGCTCTTATCGGTATATGATTATGCATGTTTCGTGATCTTAACGTACGTCAATGTGTTATTTTTTTTATATGTGAAAAAAGGAAACTTTTCCACATATATTGATAATTTTCATGTTTATTCAGTTTGTGGTTGTTTTTCATGTTATTCAGTTTGATACAACTGAGATGACGTAATATAAATTGTTTAATGTGCTATAGTTTTAATATATGTGTTCCCATTTAAAAGCATGTTTGATTTTAAATTTTGTTTAAACTTTCTCCTAAAATTTTTTATAGCGAATCTCTTTTTTTTATTTCTGATAAAGTACTTCGAAACATTCACATCTTTCAATGTTGTATCTTCTATATTTCCAGTAAAACTTCTCACATTATACATGAATTTCAAGAAATTTGCTATGTCTAAGTTTGGTATTTTTTTTTTTTTTTTTTTTTTTTTAATATATAGATATTTCATCATTGTCATTCTATGATAAGATATCAAGTTGGTTCTTAATAAGAAAGAGTGTATTTTCTTGTCATAAGCAAGAAAAACGAAGTTAATATAAGTCAATGATAATTCTCAATTACGAATTTCTTGTCGTCTTCAACTTTTTTCAACACATTTCATTCAACTTCTATTTTTACTTCATCTATCACTTTGTCATACTTCTTTACAGTTATAGTATGTATCAGTTCAAGTCACTGTTTAAATTTACATCATTGATTTATTCAGTTCACTCAATCTCTTAGGTCATAATAATTTCATTAAATTTATAAGATTCATAAAAAAAAAAAAAAAAAAAAAAAAAAAAACCTAATCATTACACATGAACTTAATTTTATTGCACCAGGAAGAAAAACTATAGAAATTTGGACAATAAAAATCTATTACAACAGCTAATAAATTCAATTTTCGACAAGCATGATAGGATATAAAAATTGTATTTTTTTTATTTTTCTGCTAAAGTTTAAGTTCTCTGTTAGACAATAAAACGTTTGCCTAGAATAAAATCATAAATTATTCATCATTTATGCACCAACAGTAAAATTATCATTTACATTTTTGTAGATTTTTCTTTTTAACATGACAATGTTTTACATGTAAAGTTTATTTAATAGTAATTTCCGACTTGAAAATGTAGGTAGCATTTATTTTCGATTAGTTTGATTTCAACTGACAAATATATTTCAACATTCGAAGCATATGCGAGTTATGTGAATAAACCATATGCAACTTAGCTAAATTTCAGTAATTAAGTTGTGAAGTTTTATCTTTGCCATAGAAAATACATTTATTTTTACTGATTTTTGTTAAGTGCAACGACGATCTTTTACAAAGTATGTCTTCTTGCAACATGAGAAAAGATGCGAAATGATAAGGACTTTTCTGGTATGCTTTCAATTCCTTGAGAAATAAATTTAGCTTAACTAGAAGACTTGTTCCGATTCTGAAGTGTGCTATTTCCTATCGTAATTTATAATTTTACATAATACTTGGTTTAAAAGTTGAAAAAGTTTGCATAAATTTCCTATGTAAGTTCTGCTTCACTGAAAAGTTATCGGTCACAAGCAATAAAATTTCCACTTTGTTTGATTAATGTTATGCATGTGTTAATTATCATGTGTAATATCAGTTTTATTTGTGTCTTTCGAAAGCGAGCATTCATAAATTTAAAAGGATATTTCAAACTATTTTCAAAATATAAGTATCTTTTACTAGTTTTTTCAGGAATGAACTTTGCTCAGTTATATTAATATTAAATATTCATCTTACAAAATAAGCGTCTTGTAAAACACATTCCGTTTCAGTTTTCTGAAATTTATGTATAAGTTATTTAGAAATTATGGGTGGAAGTTAAAAATCTCTGTATTAATGATATATTGTCAGCACCTCTCAAATAAAAAAAAATTCCTGTATAATTTAGTTTGTCCAGATGATGTTCAATTTTACGTAGTAACAAACTCTACATTTTTCAAATTTATGCTAGTTTTTCACAAGAAAAAATATATATATTCTTTAAGTTTGCCTAGCAAACTTTTTTCAGTATTTAAATTTTCTAAGTACATTCCATCACATGAGTAGTTAACTATTTCCACTAAGGAAAATATCTTATTATTTTAGTGTGTTTGATTGATGTTAGATTTTTATGTTTCTGATTGGTGATTTACATATACTCTTTTAAAAACTTTACACAATTCGTAACATATATGTTAGAAATAATAGTATATCGCATCTGAGATTGAAAAAATTTATAACTATTATCATGTAAAGAAGGTTAAATTTTAAAAACATGTCGTTGAATATGAGTGTTACCATGAAAAAAGTTAACTAAATTACTTGTGATTTCCTTTCAGAGTATAAAAAGTTATATAGTTTACATATAATTCGCAAGTTTCTTTCAATTTATCTTAAGATGTTTTAAAAGTCTTGCAGGTGATTTTCAAAACTTGAATGCATATCTACAATGTATTTAATATCTACAATTTATTTAATATTTCCCCCCCCAATTCACCTTTCTTAGATAAGTAAAATAAACCTTAGTCAGCATATATTGCACGAGTTAATACGACACCTTAACGTATATTATTACAAAGTAAATTGTCTAAGTCTTTCTTGAAGTAACATAAATTTCCAACTTGCATTGATTTTCCGATTGAAAAGTAGAGGTGAAATTTGTTCTTTGGAGTATCTATAACTAGTATTTATTTTAAATCTCTTACTATTTTTCTTCTATGTAACAATTTTGTTAAGTTTTACCCGTATTGTAGCATATAATCTCACTGAGTTTGAACAATATTCAATGTTTTAGACAGTAGAAAAGTTTTCAAGTAGAAATGATCTTAAATTCTCCAAGTGAATCATACTTTTTGGAAGAAAGTCCATGCGAATTCTACCTTCACTTACTAATGTGTCTTTGAAATCCACTTCATTCATTCCAAATTTTCACAAACATTTCATTATGAAAAAGGCAAAGTAGGAAAACGATAATCTCGAAGACCTGCTGACACACCGCAGCATCACCCGCTGCTTGCGCGTCGATGCTGCTGTTCTTGCTGTACAAGTCTCCCGACCTGTTTGAACAAGTTTTAGCGTGACTCATCCTCCGGTCTAAAAATGCCGGCAAGTGGCGTATCACCTACCGCTAACCTGATTGGCTAATTACCGTCACATGCTTATCATCCCGTTTAAAGACGTGAATTTTATATGTAAAGTAAATTTTTACGCTAACGCTAAAATTCTTTGCTATAGAAAGTTCAAGTATGTTATTTTTTTCTCTTATATGTTACATTTTAAACACATGATATGAAATTTTTACGTTATGCTTATCTTAGAAATTTTTGAGTATGTTACTTTTTCTTTTATTTAACATTTACCTAAGAGTTTAATTGTATATGAGAAGTAAATTGTCACGTTAAAGTTTAAAGGCATGATATTTATATGTGAAGTAAATTTTCGCGTAAAGGTTAAAATTCTTTATCTTAGAAATTTTAAGTAAGTTACTTTTTTTCTCTTATTTAGCGATATTTTTACACATTTTAAAGTGATTTTTATGTGTAAAGTAAGTTTTTGCGTTAATGTTAAAGTTATTTGTCGTAGAAAGTTTAAGTATGTTACTTTTTTCTTTTATTCAGCGATATTTTAAATACATGATTTTTATATATGTAGTAAATTTTCACTCAAATGTTAAAATTATTTATCGTAGAAATTTTAAGTATGCTAATTCTTCTTACATGTCACATTTTAATGTCGTGATTTTTATATGTGAAGTAAATTTTTACGTTAATGCTAAAGTTATTTGTCGTGCAAAGTTTAAGTATGTTAGTTTTTTTCTTTTATTTAGCAATATTTTTACATATTTTAAAGACATGATTTTTATGTATATAGTAAATTTTCGCGTAAAGGTTAAAATTATTTGTCGTAGAAATTTTAAGTATGCTAATTCTTCTTACACGTCACATTTTAAAGTCGTGATTTTTATATGTGAAGAAAATTTTTTACGTTAATGTCAAAGTTATTTGTCGTACAAAGTTTAAGTATGTTACTTTTTTTTCTTCTTTTATTTAGCGATATTTCTACATATTTTAAAGTCGGGATTTTTATGTGTAAAGTAAAATGTTACGTTAATGTTAAAGTTATTTGTCGTAGAAAGTTTAAGTACGTTACTTTTCTCTTGCATGTCATATTTTAAAGTCGTGATTTTTATATATGAAGGGAATTTTCGAGTAAAGGTTAAATATTTATCTTAGAAATTTTAAGTAAGTTACTTTTTTTTCTTTTATTTAACGATATTTTTACTCATTTTAAAGTGATTTTTATGTGAAAAGTAAATTTTTTACGTTAATGTTAAAGTTATTTATCTTAAAGAGTTTAAGTATGTTACTTTTTTCTCTTATTTAGTGATATTCGTACACATTTTAAAGACATGATTTTTATTCGTAAAGTAAATTTTCACATTCACTTTTTTATAAGTTTATTTTTTATAATAATAATAATAAAATCTGATAATTATTACTAAATATTATCTTTATATTTAATAAATTTCATAATTACTCCAATTGAAACAACTGTCTACGCTAAAAACCCATTCGCTACACTATGACGTCACGAACAAATTATCTATCACTTTAACTGTTTCAAGCAAGATCGTTACACAACAACTCAACTCGCAAACGCGTTGAAGCGTGTTGAAACATCCCTAGTCTCGCTCCCCTCCCGTCTGACGGGTCGATAGTCAGTAGCACCCTCTACCGTGAAACCTGATTGGTCGGTGAAGTCACGTGATCACCCCTCATATATAGACGCTACCGGTTGCCGTCTCGCCATTTCTACTTAGATACCTGAGTGTGAAAGACGTGTTTAATACTTCGTGTTTTTTTTTCTCATCGCGATTTTGTTCGTACTTGTGTAGTTATTCACAGTTATTTTAGCTTCGCAGATTTCGTTTCGATTATTCGGTAAGTGAATTTTTAAACATCTTCTCACTCCAACAAACCAAGAGAGCCTTGTCGGCCTATGACGACAAGCGGTATCTGCTGGAAGATGGCATAACCAGCTATGCCTATGGTCACTTCAAAATTCCTTAAATCATTCATTTAACTTAATTTTTCGCAATTCATTAACTATAGTCATTATTTTTACTAAAATATTACATTAACTTAATTTTTATAAAAACTAAAATTAGTATATTTTCAGGATTTTGTTAGTGACCATTAAATTTAATTTTGGGAAATATACGTTCCCCCAAGTCTTCTTCAAAAAACTGGACACTCTTAAATTTAATTTTTAATGTAACTCTATTCTAGAAATAGTTTATGTCCAACATTAATCTTTTAGACTAAAACTTTAAAATTGTTAAGAGGTGAAGATATCTTCTTAAAAGATATCATCAGATGGCTGATTAGTGACCTCAAGTTTCAAAGAAATATACGTTCTGTGGAATAAGATTTTTTTTTTGTTAGGGTGGAGTGAGGCGGTACCAATTCTTCCTAAAAGAGGTATCGGGCTGGAGGTGGGTCCTCACCTTTAATAAATAATTTTTCAAAATTTATTAATTGTAATTCTAAAGTCTTAACTTATTAAAAATTAGTTAGGGAAGGGGGGTGGGTAGATGAGTTACCATGAAGGCAACGTCCGATAGTCGATATTTTAACAATTGTTTGGTAAAATATTGAAATGTCACGTGTAGCTCGGGGTTAGGGTTCTTTAGACCCTTAGCAAATGGCCTTCCTTTTATTAACTTTTCAAATTTAACATTTTTTTTTTTGTGTAACTTTCTTTATTGCAGGTATTTTAACTTGATTAAAGGATATGTAAGTAACTCGCTAGAAAACCAAACAGTCAATCAGGAGTTAACTTTTGGTCACATGTTTAAAACTTATCAGTCACAAGCGAGCATTTAGCTGATCGATCAGAACTCGTTGCCAACACCTGAAAACTAAATTTGGTATATATCCAATGTTATCACCACTTAAAACGTAAATCTTAACATAGAATGACGTCATACCCACTGTGACGTCATTAGTAAAAATACCTATCACTCTAACTTATTCGTTTAGAAGCAGCCCTAGAACAATTCAGCTCCATCTTAAATGTAAATCGACACTAAAAAGTGTTGCCACCGCTCCAAACTTTGATATAAAACAAATTATGACGTCATATCTACTGTGACGTCACGCAATAAAAGCCTATTACTCTAACTTATTCACTTAGAAGCAGTCCTAGAACAACTCAACCCCGTCTGAAAGATAAACCGAAACTAAAAAAAGTGTTGCCATCACTCAAAACTTTAATATAAAACACATTATGACGTCATACCTACTGTGACGTCATACACAAACAGCTTATAATGAAACTAAAACAGCAGCAGGAGGGGAACAACTCAACTCCACTTCCGGTCACGTTATTTCCGGTGACATCATATCCGGTGATGTCACTTCCTGTGACGTCATATCCGGTCACGCCCACTTCCGGTGACGTCATCATCCTTCATCCCATCCCGCATCCCGCCCTGGCCCCGGATGCCCAATTTCTAACTACTGACATGTTTTAAAGATATTTTGGATCACTTACAGCAGCAATGTATTTTTTTAATATAAAAAATTGAACATATTTGAAGTACTTTAACAAATTATTTCAATTTATATATTCTGAATCTAATTAATATTTTTAGTTTCATAATTAAGAAAGTTATGTATGTTATCCATTTAAGTACACTTCACTTTTTTTTTTTTTTTTTTTTTTTTAATGCCTAGACAAATTTCCGATTTACAGACTTGATACAATTTCTCGGAATCAACGATTTCCAATTTTTTTTTTACCAAATTATCGAATCATTTCTGGAATTATAGTAATTCCGGAATAAATAATTTTAGCGACAGTTATTACCACTATTCAACTTGTTTGAGGAAGTAGTATCATATATGCTATTCATAAGGACATAAGCATTAAAATTACGATGTTACTGTTATACTAGTAAAATATAAATCAAGTTATATCTAGTTAAATCAAGTTATATCTAGTTAAATCAAGTTATATCTAGTTAAATCAAGTTATATCTAGTTAAACCAAGTTATATCTAGTAAAATATAAATCAAGATTATTTATTAAAAAATTGGGAATTCTGCTGCAGATGTTTCTTAATAGTTTTAATTAATATTACTGAAAGGGATGTTGTTCTAAAATATTTTTGAAGAATAGAAATGGTTTATATTTTTCAATCCAATCTTTACAATTGTGGAATTTCGTAAATTTTAAAAGCTTTAGATGTATAAACAGTAATTCAATATCTTAAATAAATCAAATTGGTAATTTGAATTACTAAACTATTTCTACTTAAACTTAGTCAAGTGCGTACTGGCTATAGGATTGTCCGATGCAATCACCCGACCGATCCGGTACAAGTTTTTTTTCCCTTCGATTTGAGTATATGTACTTACATAACGTTTCCTTAAAAAGTCTTTTTAAAATAATAAAATATATTAATTATTGGAATTATTATTAACATAATTACTAGAATTTGAATAATGATTATTTTGAAAATTTGGCCGGACATCAATATAAAATCACTGGGCCGATTTTATTTCCCAGTACGCCACTGTAGACTGAAATAAATCCTTAGCTTAAGTTTCTGCATCAATTAATGTGAATGAAAATTTGACTTGGTGTCCATTCTCTTGCTCTTTTTGTGTGAACAAAAATACTATTTTTAAGCACAGCTGTCGTATACATGTCCAACAACTCCAATCGCAGGCTGGTGCCATAACAGTAAGCTTTCTTTTGAAATAGGTAAACTACATTGGAACAATACATCATAAACAATGATCAAAAGTATATTTCTGCGTCCCACTGCGCAAAAACACTCATCCTTGTGATTTGTTTCTTTTCCACTACAAATCTGCCTTGGTAATTCATACACACCTTCGAATTTGGTGTTCCTCTACACTGGTCTTCAAAGCAAAATATTTACACGTATTTGTTGTGGAAAATAATTCTTCACTTGTGTATAAATACGATATTTTTTTTTCTTGGAAAATAGGGAAAATACGTGCGATACATAACAAATAAAATTATTGGTGGCTGACAGTAATGTTGTTGTACTTCTTTCCATCCACCTTGTTTGCTTCCTCGGAAGTTTTTCTGCGTGTGTGATATTTAAGAAATAAAAAGGTTGAAGCTGTTTGATCGCGTTTGTTTGTGGATGGTTTTGTTTTCTGAATTCTGGAGAGGGGGATGAGGGGGGGGGGGGAACGTTATCGAATAGGGTTGTGGCTCGTTGAACATAAATGAATACGATCAATGATTCTTTTTAAACTTCGTGAAATGGCTTTTATAAATATTTCAATTCCAAGTGGCCATCTGGACATATAGCCGGAATCAAAATAAAAGTCACGTGATGTAAATACTTTTCGCATTTTTACTGACACTTAGAATGAAGTTAGTAATACTAACTACATTCATTTGCTTAAGTAAGGTAGTAACTGCCTTCGTTAACGCGAATAATTTCGGCGGCCCCAGCGACTTTGCGTTAATTAGGTTTGACTGTATTAATGAAAGTTCAGAGAAATAAATAAGGACACTAAAGTTGAATATTTTACCAATTTTTTTTAATTGAATAAATTCGTTTTAAAATGAGCATTTAATTAAATTTTTTAAATAGCTCGTATTAATGATTAAATTGGAAATTTAGGGATTTTTTTTCTCAATTTATTGTAACAATTGATGGAAATTAAATTAGAAAAGTTTTAACTCAGAATATTAAATCATTTTGATATCACCGAAACCCCAAATTAATATCTTAATGATTGAATTAATCCAATTTCGTTATAATTAGTGGTAGTTATTGGTATTTTACAGCAGTACTATCTTTCTAGAACGATACTTTAGATAAGAAATTATCAGGTATTTTCTTGTTATTGTTTCTCCACTGAAGTTAAAAGGTGGGCAACCTTTCTGAGAAATATCCTGTTTCAAAAGTTCCTTTCATTCCTGAATCACATAAACTTCATAGATAAGCCCGATTTTATTACAATGATATGCGACACAAATAGTCTTCGAGATCTATATGAAACGAACTTTTTTTTTTATATGGCTGACGAGGATTAATTTATTTTTGACGATAATCAAAAAAGAAATCGAAATGCTTATTCTTTCATTGATCGAAAAGTGAAACACTATAAGTTCAGTAACAAAATAAATAGCGGGATGCTTGGAAATAGAATATCCAAATGAAGTTCAGCTCTGTTGTGACATTTACAGCGTGTCCCTGTATAACCTGACCAACCTTTATTTTCGACACCGTTGGTCCTAGATGCATAGTTCCAATTGAAGAAATGTTTTAAATCGTTAAAATATTTTTACTGAATAGTTTTTAGGTTAGGAAAGGGGTTGGTATAAAAATTACGGATTGTAAATTTTTATATGGTCCCCAGTTCCCTCAACTCATATTTAAGAAAATGTTGACCATGAAAGAACATTAAAAAAAAAAAAAAAAAAAAAAAAAAAAAAAAAAAATTGAAATTGGTACTACCAATATTCATGGAGATCTGAAAAATGGAATTTGCGACTTATATACCTACCACTTTAAAACCGACACGGTGCACATCCTTATCGTCCGCGATTAGTGCAAAAGTTTTTGCCCGGGGATGAAAATAGACGGTTTGATTTCTGCAATTTCATTCTGAATATTCATTATTTGTGAATAACATTCTATTTTCTGATGAGTGTACGTTTTGAAGAACTGAGATAGTAAATAGGCAAAACACACACTCTTGATCCCTGCAAAATCCCCATGTAATCCAACCAAACAAGCATCAAGTGGGATGGTCCGTTAACGTTTGGTGTGGCATATGGAAGGGAGCGTTAGTAGGACCTTTCTTTTTTGCATGTACATTAGCAGGTAAAAAGTATGCGAACCTGAGGGACCTTTATCTGAATTTCTGGATGACCTTGTAGTGTTAGCAGACCTTCAGACCTTAAAAAGATGTAGTTTCAACATGATGATGCACCACCCCACAAGAAGCTTCCTGCCGAACAATATAATACTACACAACATGTTTCAAAACAACATTATAGGCTATGGAGGTCCTGCAGAATGGCCTCCTAGATCTCCAGATCTAAATCCTTTAGATTTCTTTCTTTGTGGATTTTTGAAAAGCAAGGTCAATGAAAAAGAATCGACAAAACTATTAGATTTGCAGAATCGAATTTGTATTATCAGATGTATTACGCCTGTAATGCTGAAAAATGTTGAAGATGAATTTGAATCACGTGTGCGCTTAGGTATTTTAGTCGAAGGAAAACACTTCAAGCATATGTAATTAAGAAAGAGGTTATTTATCCTTTTCACTTTGTTCATTGCTGTCACTTTTTATTTTTGTTTGTATTAACAAAAAGCTCTGCTTTCTGATTATGTTATTATTTAAAACTACTTAACTAAAATTGTTTATAAGTTTGTTTGCTGTTTATTATGTGTTGTACAATTTCTACTTTTTTTTTCTCCAAACAGTTTCTAGTCAAAAATTATAATGTTTTACGATGAACAACAACTTGTTTGTCATAGTCAAACCAACTCTAGAAGCTCGTTATTAATCTGATAGGACGATATTTTCTCATTTCAATTTATGTACGGGCCCCCCAAATAGCTTTAAAACTTTAAACTCCAATAACACAGTAGCTATTGGTCGATCAAGTTTCGATATTTTTTTATTCGAAATGTTTTTTCATGAGCAAAATTTTTTTAAATATGAATTGGGGGAACTGGGGACCGTATAAAAATTTACAATCCGTAATTTTTATACCAACCCCTTTCCTAACTTAAAAACTATTCAGTAAAAATATTTTAACGATTTAAAACATTTCTTCAAATGGAACTATGCATCTAGGACCAACGGTGTCGAAAATAAAAGTCGGCCAGGTTATACGGGGACACTCTGTAGATGAATGTGTAAAATATATGCTACTCCACTCTTAGGGGCGCGCCAACTTTTCACTTTTACCAGGGGGGAGATACTCTGTATAAGCTCATTGGAGAGCGGAGAAGGGCGAAGGGGGGGGGGGGGGATATTGGTCCAAGATTTCCGGACACCTCTTATATTATTATTGAACCTACCTCCTTTACCATGCAATAATTACCAATAATAATTTTTCCCAAGCTGTTTTACTTACGTGGCGAAGTTATTTGTATAGAATTAGTTCAGAAACGTTTTATAGAACAAGTAAGAGCTCAAACCAGTTAAGCATATTATAAAATAATTTATTTCAATATCATACATTTTTTCAAAGAATATACTTTTATGATATTGCACTATATTGAAGAAACCGAATTTTGATAATTAATGAAAAAAGAGCCTATACCAGTAATCTCATCATTACGCAATTACTTATTCCAATATCATATATATTTTTATGAAATTGTTCAAAAGAGTTTCTGCAATTGCTTGATTCTCATTTGAAGAGATAGGGATGGATCGTGTCAGAGAGCTTACAAATATTGCGTTTACTTTTTATTTTTATAAGATTTTTTTTTCTTTGGAACAATAAAAAAATGCCCTTTTAACGTAATATCTTACGTTGTAAAAACAGATTTTTGGAACTGTTGCGAAATTATACCTCCCCCCCCCCCCCCGTGTAGTTGTTACCTATGACTCCACTTTAGTTTTAGTTCGGAAATTATACATCAAATATCCTAGAATAAAAAATAAATAAATTTAAACTTGTTTGACCTACCAGTTGGTCGTAAATGACCACTTATAAGTACAAACAATCATGTACGATTGTTCCCCTCAGCAATTGGATGTAACAGAAAAATCGGTGTGTGAGTATTCAGGATGTGCGACCATATAATGGCGGGTAAGCGGTAAGGCGTGTGAAAATGTTATTTAAAAAAATCATCTCTTTAGCGAATGTTTCCTGCGAATCTCCTAAGGCAGGATTAAAATCAATTCCGAGGCATTGCATCCTCAAGTTTAGTCCGAAACTCGATAAAAAGCCACCGCTCATACTATAAAAGATTTTTCGATTACACAACTACACTTCGAAACGGGGGAAATAAAAAAAAAAAAATTATTCTATTCTATGTGGTATTCACTAGGTAAATTAAATAAAACGAAAAATGAATGGACCAAACAAATGAATTATTTTCAATTTATTCAGCGTGCGCAACATACGATGTGACTGATGCACGCACATATTATTATTATTCCTTTTTCTTTTCTTTCTGTCAAAATGCTTTTACTTTCACATATATATGGCATTTGATTTTGAAATATTTTACTGAAATCTGTTTTAAAGTCAATGAAGTGTTTAATAGTATGATATGATTTATTACTTCTTTATTTCTCAGTGAAAATTTCTGTTTCAGTTTCATTTAAGATATGTCCAATTGTTCATATTGTGTAGCAATGATATTCTTTGTTTTAATGAAAACATGAAAAGTTGTATAAATGCTTTATTGCCAGAAGTATTAATGTTATTTTTAGGTTTCTGGCATAGAATACCATTTTATTGAATTTAACAGTGGTATAGAAGCAAAATGCAGCAACTACGAGAAATGTTGGAATAAAATGGTGTTGAATATTTTTGAGGCTGGGCGAACTTCTGTTAACACCGTCCGCCGAATATGAAGCTATAATGTTTAAGAGACACTACCACTTTTTTTTCTTCTCTGAAGCTCTGAAGACAGTTGGACCTCGCATCCCATCCGGATAAATAAAGCTTTTTTTTTTTTTTTTTTTATTTGATAGTATAAGTATTTGATGTTCTAATGAACACTGTGAAATGTTTTGTCGATGACAATTATATAAACACTAATTGACTACTTCAAAGTTAATTTAATACAAATTTCTCGTTAATTTCCCATGGAACCGTATTCTGCATCTTCGCACAGATGATCAGCGTGTATAAATAAACAATTTAATAACGATCTGATTTTTACGTTACAGAGGTTCTAGATCAGCGGTTGGCAGACCGCAGTTCTCATTTTTCGTGGATGTTTGCGGCTTTTCAAGTTCTAACTTACTCAACCTAAGAATAAACTGATAAAGCAATACATGATAATGAATTTTTATTTGTTTAGGTAAACCCATTATAATTTTACTGCGTAATATCAAGCCCTAGAAATAAGAAAAACACGACGAAATTTAGAGAAATTAGTTGGAGGACTGGTAACTCAGTTCTCAAAACCAACTTAAAATCAAAGTCCACATCAGCGCTCCCTGGCATCTTCTCAGTCAAAATACAGAAAGTCCAATAGGAGTGTGTCCTCCATTCGTCACAGTCTCAATTGCATCGAGCTTTTGTTAACGTTCATTGTTCTCTCGGCTTTGACAGAGGTAGATAGTACCTTTCGTTGTAAACTTTTTTATAGTTGCGCATGCTCTTAAAACTCCTCTAGCCTTTGCTTTTTATATACTTTACTGAAAAAACATGGTCGACTTTGAATAAAAGGAAAAAGAAAATTGATGAGGAAAATCGTGAATTTAAGAAAGAATGGATTGAATTGTATGTGTTCATCGGAAATGGTACAAAATGTTTGTAGTTTAAATGTTGCTAGTTTAAAACCAGCTCATCTGCTCATATTTATTTTGTGGCTTTTTAAGAATTTTGCTAATCTTATTAATGAACGTTTGGTTCTTAGGGTAAAAAAGTCAACTAACCCCTGTTCTAGATGGATCTAAATAGGCGAATTTTAATTATAAATACACTTGAACTGGATTGAATCGTAAATACAATTCTATAAATGAAACTAAAAGAAATTTGTAAAGCTCTTGGAGAATTTAAGGGTTTTTATTTGCAACAACTTTAAAGAGCAAAATCCGGCATAGTTTTTTTTTTGTTGTTGCAAGAATTGCTTTGAATCGACCATTAATGATCCAAACTATACTAAACTTCAACTTAACTAGACATCACTACGACGGTAGATCATCACAGTGCTCATTGGTATTTAATCCATTTTGGCGGCGTGAAAGCATAATGTTCGCCAAACCACAACCCTATAAAGAACAAAAGGCTATAAGGTTTGGCGAGAATTATGTCTTCACTCCGCCAAAATGGATTAAATACCTATGCGCACTGTGACGATCTATCGTCTAAATGATGTCTAGTTAAGTTGAAGTTTAGTATATAACAAACTAGCTGAAAAGCTGAATACCAGTGTTTCACAACAAAATTTTTCTTTGTGCACTACGCTTCTAACGTTTGGCCTTATTTCGACCCAGAAAAGTATGGTTTATTAAAATCGAAATATAGTTTACTTTATTTTTACATTTGCACTAAATTTCAGCTGTGACTACATTGAAAATGATACATTGGGATTTTCCTACTTTTATAACGTTTTGATCTATACTAAACTTCAACTTAACTAGACATCACTTAGACGGTAGATCGTGACAGTGCTCATAGGTATTAATCCATTTTGGCGGAGTGAAGACATAATTCTCGCCAAACCTTATAGCCTTTTGTTCTCTACAGGGTTGTGGTTTGGCGATCATTATGCTTTCACTCCGCCAAAATGGATTAAATACCCATGAGCACTGTCACGATCTACCGTCTAAGTGATGTCTAGTTAAGTTGAAGTTTAGTATAGTAAAGTGAGTTTTACTCGATATCGGAATAGCTTATAGTTCGAAAGAGGCGACTGTAAGTTTAAGTACTCCATATCTAACATCATTCTAAATTTTTTCTAGAATGTAGAGAAATGTTAGTAGATTATGAATCCTCTGTTCTGCCGGTGTAAAAATTGCCGAAACTATTGAAAAATCGACTTTGAATGAGTTAAGCTAAATCCGATATAAATATGTCATAACTTGCCAAATAATGAACATTCTTTTTTATATGGTAATCCACCTGCTCTTTAATTTTGAAAGAGAGAGAGAGAGTGGTGACGATATTTATTGTTTGGTGAAAAAGGCTTCCATCTTTTAAAAGTGAGCCAAGATGGCAATAAATATTATGTCACTGTAATATTTACGGCAACAAGCTGACTTTTAAAAGAGATCTTGGCGCCAGGAAAGGGAAATCGTCTGCAACATTCTTAATTGAAAATTAAAGAATGATGGATTCCCACTTCCCAGACAAAACAGGATATTCTTTTTTTGGAAATTAAATTTAGTTCAACTCATTGAAAGACAATTTTTGAATAGTTTCGACAATTTTTGCTTCGTCAGACCAGTGAATTCATGATCTACTAACATTTCTCTACATTCTATATAGAATTCAAAATGATGTTCAATAAGGTTCAGTTTGATGCAGGCCCCTTTCAGTCTGTTACTTTATTTCTGCTTGCCTTTGGTACCTAATTTCAGAGTTATTATTACATTTTGGAAGTGGGACATTGGGATATTCCTCGTTTAGGACGAAATTAGTTAATAGAGAGAATAGCTTAGTTTATCTTTGATTGGCTTTGGTAGTTAGTTTCAGAGTGTCACTATATTGGATGGGACATTTGAATATCCCTCATATAGAACGTTTTAACCTCTTTTCGACTCTTTAAAATTAATTATTTGAAATTGGAATAGTTTACTTTATCTATGCTTGCCCTTGCTACCAAGTTTCAGAGTTGAGTTATTATTTTATTTAAATTGAAAGCGGGATATTGGAAAATTTTGACCACATAAAGTTGGTTAGTTGAAATCGGAATAATTTACATTTGTTTCGACTTGTTCGTTTTTTTGTCAGTCCGTAATTAACAAAGTAAAATTTTGCGTGTAAAAATACTGATCAAAATGATACCTGATCAGTATTGCTGTGTGCCTGTCATTATTTACTTCCTAATGTTGATATTTAGATTGTGGCGTTTTGATATTGGCTGTGGATTGGTGACCTAGGTACGCGGAAGTGTTCCGCCGCTAAGTCTGATGTCAAAGCAGCAGACAAGGAACCATGTATGTCGACTGAGCTAAGGCGAGTTTTCGACTCCTCACAGCCCAGCTTCTATTATAGCTAAAATCCTGATTTCCTTTCATCATTTTCCCCGGGTGAGTAGACAAAAAATAACAACATACTTGTTAACATTGAATAAGAAAATATAGCAAAAAAATCCTTTGAAAATCGTAGAAGTCACAAGAATTTTTTTCTTCTTCTGGTTGTGACCAAACCTTTAGCCAGGGATATAGCCAAAACTATTTGATAATTTTTAACCATTCTCTTTTATTTTTCTCAGCTTGATCAGAGGAAGTGCCTTGTGTAAGAATGAACGTGTACGAGGGTCCGTACCCCCAGAAACGATCCCGGAAGTTGGGAATTTTAATCTGGGTAATTACTGATTGAAACGGGTCTACGGATTGTGGATATTCATCTTTCTCTCAATTTCAAGAAGTGATTTTGATACTTTAAGTTGAACTATTACAAAAGTGTTAGAGAAAGGTAAAATTTACTGATTTTTCACTTAAATTATGTGCATATCAAAGCTCTGAAAACAAGAGTTTCAACATTGTTAGAAAACCACTTTCAGTTTAAAATAAAGGTTTCAAGGTGTCTAGTTGGTTTTGAACTACGCACCTTCTGATCACTAGTCTGATATCTTTAACTACTGCACCACCGAAGATTGTTTAATTAAGTTACTTTAAAATAATAACAAAAGTCTTATTGTACTTCAAATTTAAGAGCGAAACTTGTTTTCAAACACATTTTTTTTATATATGTTTTGGAATGAAAAGCCGGTAATCCTCTATTTCGCATTTAAAGCAAGTATTTTTGTGTAAGTTCAACTTACTTTTTATTAAAACTTATTTTTTAGTATATATTTACATGTTTTTGTTCTCAAGTTATAGTTAGTAGGTACATATTTTTTTTTAATTATGAAATTCTTTTTCTTGTGTATTAAGGAGGATTTCTATTTGATAGAAACGAAAAGGATTTGGATAGCAAACCTAAATCTATCTACAATATATAATTATGTTATTTATTGTCGCTCTAATTACAAAATGTCGTATGCGAATCTAATGGTGTTTTGTTGGTTGCGCCATTTTGCGCTTAAAGCGACTATATGGTTATTCACGCTAAAAGCACTATCGACCGTTGCTTATTCATTTTGAAAATAATAAACACAGCAAAAAGAATTGATATCCCCCCCCCCCCTAGACGTTGTAAAAAAACCCCGCCAAGTAAATGGTCATCCAGAAAAAGTTATGAAATCTAATGTTTGCAGTCAAGCAGCTGCGTATAATTTCTCTGGGAGTCTGGGTTACAACTAAATTGGTATTATAAGAAGGAATCCCCATAGGCAATCCGTACTTGGCCGGCTAGAGTTTTTATAAAATTAATCTCAATACAGTGCAATGGGTGCAAAGTGACTCAAGCATATGAAAGGAGATAATTCTGAAATAACTCTAGCCAGTCAAGTTGTGATTGCCTATGGAAATTCCTCCCAATAATCCCAATTTTGTTCATTGCGTACAAGTAACCCAAAGAAATATTACGTGGATTCTTGGCTACAAACATTAGATTTCATAACTTTTTCTGGCTGACCATTTAACTTGGGGGGGGGGGGGTATATGTTAGTATGTTTCCATCACTTTGTTTTCAGCAGTTTTCTCAGACGCTTTGCATACGTGTATTGTATACGATTTTAGTTCCTTTAGACATGTCATTCATTTATGAAGCTTATTCACGACCTGTTGGAGGAAAATAATAAAGTGAAAAAGAAACTATAAAATGTTAATTTATTAACTCTTCTAATTAAATAATTCGTATGTTCTAATTGTTATTTGTCGATAACGATTCCCCGTTTAAGAGAAGAAAGACGTCACATATGTAAATCATATTAACTATAGGTTTTCTTAAGGTAACTGTAACTTTAACTATAAGATCACATTTGTTATGTTTATTTTCATTAAAAATGTTTTCCTTACGGTGAAGTTCTTCGAATCAAGTGATAGTGGGCGTTGAATATTTAAATATATTACAAAATATTACTTAAATTCACGAATATTTGAAGAATCTTGGTAAGCAACATTTGAGTAGTTCTTCCAGAAATGTATTAAAAGATAATTCGGTAAGGATGTTATCGAATAGAATAGAATCATCGCTATCGCGCAGTTACTTAAAGCGCTAAAATTTGTTTTTAAAAATTAACACTCGATTCGGGCTAGGTGTTTTTGAAAAATATCTCTCCTATAAGAGTCCACTTTTAACAAAATCGAAACTGATCCCTTCAATTATGTCCAAGGAGATAAAATGCTCACACTCCCAAATGCGGAGTATACAAACTTTCCAATCCTAAATCAAATCAGCTGACGCGGTTAGGCGCAAAGAATGGAATGCCCATTGTTGGACGCGGTCGGGTGGTTCCTAGAGCCGCAATTTATTACCCCCTCATGTTGGAACAACAGAAGACATGGTTATGGGATTGTCACAGTACCTGTAGAATGCCCTTTCTCCACATTTCTTCGTTATTTGCTTTCCCTCTAGTGTCACGGAGTCGCATCTTTTTAGGGCCTGGCTTGTCATGGATGATCATCAGCAAAATGAAGAGTAATATTTTTTCTTAACAATTTTTGGATTAAGTAGATTTCAATGTGGATGTTGTTTCCACATTGCCTAATTCTGTAATAATTGACTGAATGTGTATAATTTTTACCAGAAGATATGAATAGATTTCTATGTAAGATATATAACTATATAAAGTATATTTTTTACTTGTGGATAATCTTATCTATTAAATTATTGTTTTTGAATAAACATGTAAACTTCTATTTTCATATGGCTAATTTTTATTGCTAAGTTATTGAATGTTTAAAATATTTTATTGCAAGGACTATCACCTTATTTAGAAAATTATTATTTCAAAGCTCTTTTTATTATTATTTTGAAACAAGATTTCCATGTGTTCCATGAAATTTTTTTTTTCATTAATATCCTTGGTGGAAATTTTATTTATTTTAATTGCATTTATAATTAGCTATACATTGCGTGTATAGCTGCATTTTAAATTATTTTGCTTTCAAAACTAGGCTTGAATATTCTACTGTTCGTATTATGTAATATTTCAGATCTGGCATGTACTTTTTCATCTTACGTGCCCTGCTGAACATTTAAATATTTAATCAAAAATATCTTTCCAAATATAAATATTTGTATTTTATTGAAAAATCCCCAACATCCCTCACGCATATGTCTATCTATGTATATAATGGTTTCTTCGCTTCATAAACTTACTTTTTGCTCCTTAACTGTATACCTACTGTTTAAACATTCCTTGCCAATTTATCTTTGATTTATACCTAAACCAAAATGAAATAAACAATGTCAATAAAAAGTAGTAATGATGTTGTTAACCATAATTCTTTTACAATAAATCAGTATTAGATACATGAACATGTTTTTTATTAATATGGTATTTGAGTAAGGTGTTTGGGTATGTGAATGTTTTATTCAGATATATATTTTCTATATTAACATTCCTGATCAGGCATGTTAAAATTTTGTAGCTGTTCAAAACATAAAGTTTTAGATAAAGATTATTAACATCATAGTTTGTGAACTAACTAAACAATGTTAGGTTTGAAGAGCTTTTTAATTTTGTCTGGATACTATGTGATATTATATAGAAAGTATAGCAATTTAATTTTCATTCAACTATTACGTGTCTTCAGAAAATTATATTGCTTAACACGCAAAAAATACATGTCCCCATCTGGGCCCGAAAAATCTCAAAAATTTTACATGCCCTAATGGGCATGTTAGTGTAGAAAATGCATGCACGAATAAAATTTTTACATGCCTGGACATTTCATTCATAATCATGTATCTAGTACTGACCTGTCAAAAAAGAATTATTGCTAACAACATATATACATTGGATTAGGGTGCAATATATGGGTATTCTCCGGAACACGAGGGTTGCAAAACTATACAATTAATAAAAGACATAAAAACATGAATGCTTTTCATTTTCAATCCTCTATGTTGACCTATTAATTACATTGACCTATACTTACAATTAAAATGAAATAAACTGAGACACTATATTAACAATATTTTCACATTACACAACAAGATCATTGATTATGATGGGATTTTTGTTCTGATCTAAATCAAAAAATTCTGAACTAGTAGTGATCTGAACTGCATCGGCTTCTATGTGCCTTGTCCTTGTAGTTGCAAATAACCTGTTTTTAATTGCTGGTGATGGATCAAAGTTTGCAGGATAAATTTCATCAATGCCTATTCACATTAAATTTTTTATAGTTTGATTGGACAAGTGGCATCACAATGGGTTCTTCATACAATTCATGCCACTGAATCCTCTCTCACAGGCAGACATTCTGGGAGAAACACAGAGTCGCGACCTTCGACTGAAAGTCGCGAATCGGTCAAAATTACACTTGCACAAGTGAAAATACAAAAGGTTTATCTTTTGAAAGGTATTTTTGATAAAATATTTATATGCCCGGCCGGGCAGGTATGAGGAAAAAATACATGCCCGATCTGAATTTTTAATTGCCCTGGGCATATCGGGCAATATAATTTTTAATCCCTGCATATATACATAGGAAAAGATACTGATTCATTGCACAAACACATTTAATGGCCTAATTAGGTATAAGTTTTCTGTGATTACTTATTTTAATATTATTAATCCTTTTTTTTTAAAGAAATTCATATATATGTGTAAATTTTTGTGGACGATTAAGGTTAATGAAAGATAATCTGACTCCATATTTGAATTAACATGTTTTAATTGAAACTAAACAATATTTACATCAAGGAATTTAGAAGGAATGAACGACACATACATCCTCTAGTTCTGAGATCGGAGTGTAATCTGGTTTGGTTGCTATGCAGGGTCTGCCAATTGTGAGGTTACTATTCTTGTGCACAGTAGCATGAGAGCAATATATTGGCCACTCATGCTATGCACGTGATAGTAAGACATGATGTTCTGCCCTGCATATGTCTGTATTCTATATCTACACTGAAATTAATTTTGTCTTATTTTTTTACTTATATTTTTCTGTTCTGTGCTTAAAGAATTTAAAATTATCCAACCGAATAACTTTTGCAATGTATTTTTTGTTTTTTAAAGCTTTACATCTCATTAATTATTATAAAAACAATCCTAATTAGTTAAAAAATGTCTTTACATTGAAAGTTCATTTTAATTTATTACATTTTTTATTATATATCTTTTTTGCTTCACAATCTTCTAACATGTTATTTTAAAGGTGTTTAAAATTAAATTTTTTACTGCTATATACTATGATCTGTCTTACAGATCAGGAATTTTTGATTTTACTGTCAATTTAAAGCTTTTGATAGAATTAAAAAATGAAGGTGAATCCTTGTTTCTTTGATTTTTTAACCCTTAAAATTCTAATAAAGTTTGAGGATGTAATGTAAAGTGAATGATAATCTTCTGTGATATAAAACAAAGTAGTACCTTCTTGGCAGCTTATTACTGACCATTTTCTGTTCGTATTTCTATAAGTAAAAATTAAGTAATTCATGTTTAAACACTGCTTTACTTTTCTGTTACAAATTATGCATTATAATTTTTAGTGAACCTCAGACAGTTGAAAGTGAATCTGTCGAAGAAAAAGAAGTGTCGAATGAAGTCTCTAGCCGTCGACCATCTTTGAGCGAACTGTCTGATGGCAGACGATTATCCCTTTCCAACCGCAGAGATTCCGATACCATTTCAGAATCAGAAGAAGAATACTTTCGTAAAATGCTTTCTGGTAAGCATCTAATACAAAAGGTTTCTTGCAATTTGTGTAATCTGGACAGCTAATGTGTAGTCTCATTCTTGATGTTGTCAAGTTTTTTTTGTGAATCTTCAGGTAGCACTGCATCTGTTTTTGTTATAGTCCAGGGAATAGAGACATTTTGCCTTGCAAAAGGTTATGTAGTTCTGATTTTTTAATATGTTATAAAGGTTGGTCTCGTGGTTTATAAACCAAGTTTTCGACCTCCTAACCCTTGTGCGTTCTCCGTGGTGCACCAAAAACTGAGCCGTTTTTCAGTTTATACGTCATAACTCTTTGCCAATGCATCTTAGAAATACACATTATATTCAAAAGTTGTAGAAAATTAAATTATCTACAATTTTTGTGTACTAAGTTTTTTTTAGACCTATTATGTAAATAGTTATGTCGCATCAAAGTCAAAACTTTTTCGTAAAAATGCTACTTTTTTAAGATTTGTGTCAAGTTTTTTGATTATATCTTCATAATGGTACATTTTAGAGAAAAAGTTTGTGAATAAAAGTTGTAGAGCAATAATTTTCCTACAAGTTTTCTATATAAACTTATTTTCTAGGACTAATAACAAAGGAGTTACTCTGCTTTGTGTATTTTCCGTGGTGCACCACAAACAAATACGTTTTCCAGTTTATAGATCATAACTCTTTCGCAATGCATTTTAAAAACAAACATTAAGTTTAAAAGTTGTAGAATAATAAATTTTCTACAACTTTTGTGAACAATTTGCTTTTGTAAAGCTATTATGTAAAGAGTTACGTAGCATCAAAGTAAACACTTTTTCGTAAAAATGCTGCTTTTTTAAGTTTTTTGTCGAGTTTTTCAATTATATCTTCATAACAATAAGTCGTAGGAAAAAATATACTATACAAAAGTTGTAGATCTATAAATTTGCTGTAAGTTTTATACAAAAAAGTTACTATCTAGGACTAATAACTAAGGATCTACTCTTCTTTGAAGGTTTACGAGATGATAACCTATAACATATAGGTAGGGGTTTAAAAATAGCTTCTTACTGCATAGTCTGACAATTTTAATAAAAAAATAAAACAATATTTACATAATACTAATGATAATGTAAAATAAAAAGTGGAAATATATTAAATAATGTATATATCTATATACAATAACGGTAATATCAATTTACCATTTTCGCCATGGTGCACCAAAAACCTTCTGAAATTTTGAATATTTTTCAGTATACCGATCATATCCTTTTTCCACTGCATTTTATAGGGAGGAAAAATTATATTTTAGGTTGCAGAGTATTAAATTTTCTACCACTAATGTATGTGCAAAATTTGTTTTGTAGAACTATTGTATGAAAAGCATCAAAGCAAAAACTCTTTCGTAAAAATACAATTTTAAGATTCTTGTTGAGTTTTTAGATGATATCCATAAAAGTACATCATAAAAATTGTAGAACCCTAAATTTGCTACGTTTTATATCCTAAGTTATTTTATAGGACTAATAAAAGAGCTACTTGGTAAGATCTAATATTAAAAACAGTTTCTTACTGCAAAAGCTTAATAAAAAATAAAACAATATAGGTATTAAAATAATAGTATTATAAATCAAAAAATATATATATTATAAAAATGTATATATATATAATAATGGTAATATCAATAAAACTTACAATTTAGAAAACTTATAAATTCTTAAATTTAGTTTCGTTTAGCCACAAAGGCTCGGCTAGTTCCTCCGCTACTTCTTGAATTAAGAGTTCTGTTGGGTCGTCTTCATCGTTGTCATCAATTATGATGTTCGCTGTATTGTCACAGGTTTGTCCATGACAGTTTTTACATATTATGGAGCACTTGAGACTGGCCTTTCTGCAACCGCAGGCCTTAGTGCATCCTATGTTGCGCTGGCAGAAAATGTAGGTCAGAATTGATTGAGGAGCTGAATCCCTGGTGGTTGTAATAGGAAGAAGTCCTTTACTGTCCATCTTCCACCCACAGACCAGAGGATTTTTCAATTGGCCCATCCATGTCTTTACTTAATGGTATGTGCGAATGACATGTTGCGTAGCAGCTTCTTGGGTCGGAGGTAGCTTTGACAGATTTAACTTGCTCCCAGTTGTTGATTTGGAAAATTGCTTATAGCGTAAAGCATTTCAAGTTGTTGCCTTGTGACCACCAAAGAGAGCAACAAGAATGCTTGATACTGCTTCAGTGATGCTTGAAACACTGGCATTAGGATCTAGGAAGATCTTTGCAAATTCCTGTAATATTGGATATGATGAAGCAGCCAACATTACAACGCATGTATTCCAATATTAAGTAACTACACTGAGTGGTTGATATTCTGTCGGGATGGTTAGTGGTGGGGAGGGTTGAGAATGGTTTTTCGGTTCTTCTAATCTTCTACCCTGAATTCGGCAGTGGCAAATCTCAATCAACAGTATATGGTGTTTTCGCGGAAACTGAGTCCTTAAAAGAATTCCTTTACATGTCACTAATGCCACCCGACTTGTGATTTTTCTATTCTATCTCAAAAGATCTGTACCCCACGTAGTTTAGAATCAGACACTTGAATGCAGTCTATTTCTCATTTTTATTTCCGAATGCAGAAATTTTTGGTGCATCATGGCAAAATGGTAAATTTTATATTACTATTATCTATAGATATATACATTATTTAATATATTTCCACTTTTTATTTTACATTATCATTAGTATTATATATATATTGTTTTATTTTTTTATTAAAATTGTCAGACTATGCAGTAAGAAGCTATTTTTAAACCCCTACCTATATGTTATAGGTTATCATCTCGTAAACCTTCAAAGAAGAGTAGATCCTTAGTTATTAGTCCTAGATAGTAACTTTTTTGTATAAAACTTATAGCAAATTTATAGATCTACAACTTTTGTATAGTATATTTTTCCCTACGACTTATTGTTATGAAGATATAATTGAAAAACTCGACAAAAAACTTAAAAAAGCAGCATTTTTACGAAAAAGTGTTTACTTTGATGCTACGTAACTCTTTACATAATAGCTTTGTTAATAATAGCTTGTTCACAAAAGTTGTAGAAAATTTAATATTCTACAACTTTTAAACTTAATGTTTGTTTTTAAAATGCATTGCGAAAGAGTTATGATCTATAAACTGAAAAACGTATTTGTTTGTGGTGCACCACAGAAAATACACAAATCAGAGTAACTCCTTTGTTATTAGTCCTAGAAAATAAGTTGATATAGAAAACTTGTAGGAAATGTATTGCTCTACAACTTTTATTCACAAACTTTTTCTCTAAAACGTAACATTATGAAGATATAATCAAAAAACTTGACACAAATCTTAAAAAAATAGTATTTTTACGAAAAAGTTTTGACTTTGATGCGACATAACTATTTACATAATAGGTCTACAAAAAAACTTAGTATACAAAAGTTGTGGATAATTTAATATTCTACAACTTTTGAAATAATGTTTGTTTCTAAGATGCATTGGCAAAGAGTTATGACGTATAAACTGAAAAACAGCTCAGTTTTTGGTGCACCACGGAGAACGCACAAGGGTTAGGAGGTCGAAAACTTGGTTTATAAACCACGAGACCGACCTTTATAACATATTAAAAAATCAGAACTACATAACCTTTTGCAAGGTAAGACCCCTTTTTCAGTCTCCATTCCCCAGACTATTATGCAGATGTGGTTTTATTTATAAACTTTACTTAGTTTACTTATGAAAAAGTTACTCAAATTTATATAGTTGTTAATTTTTTGTTGTCAATTTTCATGGGTAGCTCAAGGCTTTACCTTTGCAGCTAGTAAATTATATTACTTTCTTTTGTGCAATAAATGTTAGAGAAATTCTCTGATAAAAATATCTTGCAAACTATATAAATATATATTTTTTTGTTTGATCATAATCCTGTTAAGCAGCCCTGTTAATTTTAAACATATCTTCAATTTTCAAAAAGTGCAAATTTAGACATTTTGGATTTGCTTTAAAGAAGTTCATGAATTTAAAGTTCTATAATTAAATTCCTAATTATTTCCATTATTAATTTGTTGATTTTAGTAGCTTAAATAAAAAAAATTCCCTTATAGTTCTGCAGCTTGGACATTTATCTTTGACTTGACAGTTAGTGAGATATATAACTTTTAAGCTTACTATTGGGAGTACAAATAAGTTTCTACCTTTTGACAAAAGATCACCCCACCAGAAGGTAATGTAGAAATTGTGAGATAAAAAACAAAATAACTGGACGACTGGCAACAACATAACCTCAAAGTATAAGTGAAGTGACTCCATATCAGCATCACATAATTTTTGTCGTGCAAAAATGTCAAGTTTTGTGCAAAATAAGCGTCATTTGCGGGAATTTTTAATTTACTTCTTTAATTTGAAGAAAACTGCATTGATTGCTCATAGAAGCATATGGTGAGACTGCTTTAAGTGAGAAAAGCTGTTGCAAGTGGTTTCAAAACGGTAAGTTTGACGTTGAAGACAAAGAACATAGTGGAAGGCCGAAAGTGAACGAAAACACAGAATTAGAGAAAGATTCATGCCAAATGCCTTGCACTTACATTAGAAATGACTCAACAAGCAGTTTCACATTTTTAAAATTGTTGGGAATGATTCAAAAACAAGGAAATCAGGTTCCATATGAACTGAAGCTGAAAGACGTTGAACCCTGATTTTGTACGTGTGAAATACTGCTTGCCGGGCATAAAAGAAAGTTTTTTTTTTGCATCGTAAAGTCACTGATGATGGAAAAACTATGGGGGCCATTTGACCATGCTTCAACATCGACAGTCAAACTTAATATTCATGAGAAAAAAACTTATGCTGTGTATTCGGTGGGATCAGGTTAGTGTCGTGTGGTACGAGTTGCTCAAACCTAGCGAAACCATTACTGGAGCTTTCTACCGAACACAATGAGCACTCAAGAAAGAACTACTCCAGACACGACAAAATTATTCTCCTGCATAATAAGGCTTGTCTGCATGTTGTGGTGGTGGTCAAAACCTATTTCGAAACCCTTAATTGGGAAGTCCTACTCCACCTGCCGTATTCACCAGTCATTGCCCCTTCCGACAATCACTTGTTCCGGTCGATGGCACATAACCTGTCTGAGCCGCGCTTTACATCATATGAAGATACTAAAAATGGGTCGATTTGTGGATAGCTTCAAAAGACGAAGAATTCTTACAACGTAGTATCCGAATGCTTTCAGGCGGATCAACCAGTATAGTGGTTAACGTGCTAGCTTCTAGATAGCGAGGTTGCGGGTTCGAGTCCCGTGTAAGGCATGGGTGTTTGTAAATGTATGTTGGCTTGTCTAATGACGAATGTTTCGGCGCATTATAGCCCTTGTGTTGCTGACGGCACCAGATAATCTGAAAACAACCAACCAAGCGAATGCTTTTAGAAAGATGGGGAAAAGTAGTGGCTAGTGATGGACAATACTTTGAATAAAACGTAATGTATCGTTCTTTCAGAATAATTTTCTAATTTTTGATAGGAAACTGCAGAAACTTATTTGTATTCTCAATACAATCAAACTTTTTTGTAATTATGGTGCTCAGTTGCTACAATATTTAGTACTAACGTTAAACTGTGAAAGCAACAGATATAAGATTAAGTTTTATCTAAAAACAGTAGTCAAGACATTTCAATTTTGTTTCTCTATTGGTATAAAATTACTGATATATTTACGAAGAAATCAGAATACAATACCTATCTTTTGGGATACTGAACCAATACTCTGACTTCATTTTGTGCCCAAAGTGAATAAGTGAAAGGCACAGAACATTTGAGGTAAAAGCAAAAAAAAATAGCAATTGTTTTGGTAAGCTTCCTTGAGTATGAATGAGATGTAAGTGTAATCACTCAAGCATGTCTTCATATACTGCTTTTGTGAAAGGAAATACCTGAGTTATGAATTTCTGGGCTGCCTAAGATTTGCTGATAGTGATATTGTATTAACATATTGTGACTAACTTAATTATAAACTTTGTGTGTTTTAACATATTGTAATTTTTGTACTTTGTCCTTAATTTTAGAAAGAAGAGCATCTTTTAGACCTCAGCCTAAGCAGACAGTTGCTTATCAAGTATGTCTTATATTATTTCCTCTTGTTAAATTTTTGTTTGTAAATTTTTTCCACTAACATTTGTTTTCCTTAAGGTCCAACCATCAGACACATTGGAGGGTATTGCTATTCGCTATGATATAACTCCTTCAGAACTTGCTGTTTTAAATAAACTCAGCTCTAGAACTGTTTTTCCCGGTCAAGTGAGTAAACAACTTTCTAGTTTTCTTTTCGAATGGAATTTTTAAAGTTATTAAATGGTAATTTGAATTACAGTGGTGTAAATTTACATTTCTTTTTCTGTGAATACAGCAATAACGAATATTTCCTAAGATATAATAATGATAAAATGTATATACTTTTCCATTTCAAATCTTGTATTTTAATTTTTTTCAATCTTTGTTTAAATAGTTTAATATGAATTTTATATGTAGCTTTAAATGTGAATTCAATCAATAGGCAATGGGAAGAATAATTGAAACGTAAAACTGTAAAATCTTTTAAATTTTTTTTTTTTTCTATAATTTTTAAATTTCAGCATGGAATGGTTCAGTTTTGAAAGTTAATGTTTATAATTTTGCTATGTAAATGGATATTCATATCTATTTGTTAATTAATTTACAAATTTTGTTTTTTAAAAAACGTGAGTGTTGGATTTTATGATTTCTAAAAAAATTAAGTTTTTCTCTTTTTCAGACAATTTATATACCTGAAAAGAATAGTCTTCAAGCTTTTGAACAAATATTAAAGGAGAGTGCTGCTGCTCTTGTAAGGAATATTTTTAAAAATATATTTAAATTTTAAATTTTCAGAAGAGTATTTTTTATTACAGTTTTTTCACTATTATGGCTTTCACTCTTTTATAAATCTATACAGATTGTTTGTGTTTCTTCTTAAATACAGATAAAGTATAGGTTTTTAAATATAGATTTTTAAAATTAATACAAGATTGTTCTTTTAAGTTTAATGAATTTCTTTAATAACTTGTCTCCTTATTTCCAGTTTCAACAGATTATTATCGACATTAACTACTTTAAGCTTAATTTTTAATATTAAATTCTTTCATTAGTATATTTTAAGCATATTATTTTATTTATAATTTGAAAATATTTTTTTGTAAATTCTCATTTAAATTCAACTGTTTCATCCTATTTATTTTTATAGTCAAAATTTGATTAATATCTAAAAATAATTATTTATGAAACTGAATGCATAACTTTATCATTTCTTTTACCGCAAATCTTATAGGAATTTGATCAGAATACATGTGAACTATTATTTACTTGACCCTTTCTTTAATACCTATTACACATGTCAGACATGCCACAATTTTTTGTATTTATGTTTTTTTTTTTAAACTTGTGTTTCAATTTTTACTGAAATTGATGCATGTTCGAAAAATCTCCCTATCCTGTGGCACTCAGCTTTTTTTTTTTGTTAGAGTTGTTGCATTTCAGACATATAAAGTTATAAACCAACTTTGGTATAACATTTTTATAGCTTTGTTTAATCATCAAGTATGAGTTTTTTTTTTATTTCATTGCAAAGTGAATAAAGTTATTATTATTTTTTACATACACAATCTTGCATCGAAATACTCATCAGCTAGTTAACTATTGAGTTTTCAGAATTCAAAAAATACCTTAACATTTATCCATCACATTGGAATTTTTATTGTCGTTTTATTTGCAAATAACACATCCAAATGAAGTTTATGCTATAAATATTTTTATAATGGGAGAATCTGTCGTGAAGTTTACAAAGGTAACTTTCGATTTATTTAATAATATGTTTTCAATAACTTACAACTTGTGGGGGTTAACCGTACAATGTACATATTTCAAACACTTTGTAGTTTTATGAATAGCTCACAAAATTTTCTTCTTTGGCCTTTTCTCTTTCTTCTTCAATTTTATGATCATTTCCTTACAAAATTAAAAATTCTAAGTAGTTTTTAATTTAGAGGTAAGCATCAGTATACAACCAGTACTTGCAAGTCTTCGAAAAAATCGATAGGTTGCAGCAACACTTTCATCGACTCTGTACATGAGAAATTCTTAATTTAAAATAGTTTTCCTGAATTTATAGATGTATCGTGAGCTCTTGGTAGGTATGGATGACAAAAAGTTACAAATTAAGTAGACTTTTGCTTTATTTTTAAAGGAAATTTTGTATCCATTCAATGGTGTAATTTAGTAAATAAGAAATCTCCATTTATGCACCACACTTTAGCCCAGTTTTATAGATGAAAAATTTCAGTTTTATTACAGACTTGGTTAGTTTTCCTTTTGGGATTCCATCTATACAGACCAGTGAGCTAAAACAGATCATGGGAGAAGGGATATATGTAGTTAATTGATAATTTATGTTTATGTTCTTAGTTATGGGTACTTTCACGAAATTGGAAAATATTGATTCTTGAATTGTTTACTTGCCAATTTTGATTTCGTATAATGTAGTGTTTTGAGTGTATGGGTATGAAAACAATCAGCTTTTTTTCTTTATATAACCACCACTATTGATGCAGCATCTTTCATTGCTATAAGTTATAACAGGACCTTAAAAAAAATTAAAGTCCTTAACAAATCTTTTAAGGTACTTATTTTTGTACTTTTTAAAAGCTCTATGAACCCTGCTTTTTATAAATCTAAAGGTTATAATCATCCAGGAATTTGAAATTAAAAAATTAAATATAAAGTGAAACATAAAGAATGAATTATTTCATTTCGAAATCAGAAAATCGTTCAAAGTATATATGAGGCTTGATAAATACGATAGTTAGATAAGTACAATAGCTAGATATTAGTAAAAGCAAAAACTAAATAGATTTCCACTATCAATCAGCAATAGTATTTTCTCTGTTTGCTGAGGTTGTATCTTGCATATGTAGTTGTTAATTTGTATTTATGTTTGCTTTTAGGCATCAGTTTCTGAACAAAGTAGCCCCAAACCAGGACATGTTGAACGTGTGCCTGGTTCCAATAAAGAAAGTGGAGATGCATCTGACTCACAAACAGAGGAGCAAGGAAGTGCTCCTGATGTTGATTTTAAAGAAGTCATTGCAGTTGCTGGATCTAGAGAATCTCTAAGAATCAACTCCAAATATGTTACAGATGGAGAGGTAGTTATCCTTTGAATATTTATAAAAAATGATTCTCAATTGAATGTGGATTATTAAATAGGGCAAGCAAGCATCAACCTATGGGTGGTTTTTTTAGGATCCATGACAAAAATCCTTTATGCTTTCTCAAATTTTACTGCGGAAATTTTTTAATTATTTTTTAGTTTTAGAGTAAAATAGAAGCAACTGTGTATGATGGGAACAAGACGTATATTTCAGAGTATTTTAAACACATTAAAGCTAATAAAAAGGGTTGTATTGCAATATATGCTGAGTTAACCTATAAAACATGTTTCAAATGCGAATGTGTGGTTAATTGATGCTATTCTAAATTATAACATAAAACTCATTACTGTACAGGGTCCTTAAAAAAAACTTATTTTTTATAGGTTCTTTTGTAAGGTCCTTTAAAGTTCTTATTTTTTTTATGTTCTAAATTTTTGATAGTAAATTTTTATAACCAAATTTGATTTTCCTATTTTCCCTTTCTATCGAAGTTGCTTGGAATCACTGATTTCCAGGAACACTTGACTGGACTTCACTTCTCTTTACTTCAAGTGTGGATGGACTTCTCCATTAGAGGATTAGGGTGTCTGCTGAGTTCTAGTTCGTCAATGTTGTTCTTGCATTTAAGCTTGTGTTACTTATGGTTCGTTTGGGAAAGATTTTGATCGTGAAAATGGGAGACAACTGTGTTTTAATGTTATGTGATTGAGTAAAGACGTACAAAAATGGGCTTTTATCTGAAAATAACAAGCACAAAGCTAGATGCAGTTCATGTTACGAAGAATTTGATGTTGGGAGAATCTGCTGTGAAAGTTTATAATTGTTAAGTTTTGATTAATTTAATGGCATATTTTCATGCCTCCCAACTTGTCTTGGACAATTAGTTGTACAATTTATGAATTTGGATTATTTCGGTACAGTTTTATGAATGGTTTATTAAATTGTTTGAATTTCATGGGATTTTTTTGGGGAAAAACATATTTGTTGCCACTAAAAACTAGTATGATCTTAACTAATAACATTTTCCTTTTTCTTAATAACTTTTATTAAATGCTATCAACGTTAACTCCATTTGATTTTCGAGTAAATACCTACAGATTTTTTCCATAATTTTTGGCAGATTTGCAACCTAGATTCTAGTCTGTGCAACCAAAATCAAAAATTTGAGCAATCATATTTGTAAAAAATCTTCATTTGTCTTCAAACTAGTAGCTAGCTGTATGCCATGTGTTGCCGATACTCATCAATGTGTCCATGTCTCTAAAAGGTTTACTGCTAAGCATACACCCCCATTAATAACCCTTTTTTAAAAACTTTTGTCTTGTTTATTCAAATTCTGGCACCATGAAAAAAGCAAAACCTCAACTTTCTCACAAAACAAGAGAAGTCAACAAAGTAGATAATTTAAGGATAAAGAAGTTCCGAGTCAAACAAGTTGTCAGATCTGAAGAAGTCAGCCAATGAATTATATGAAAGAGCCAAAACTTTGAAAGACATTTCTCTGTTGTTTGTTTATCAACTATGATATTTCTAATTTTATGTTCTGAATTCAAGCATAAGATAACAAAGAATTTCCGTCCCACAAAATTTTAAAGTCCTAAAAATTTTAAAAACTATTTATTTTTTACTTTTTAAAAGCTGTATGAATCATGCTGTGTTGACTTTTGTTGTTTAAATGTAAGTTCATTGTCTATAATTTGTAAATTATGAAATAAACAGGGTTTCCGCACTTATGGAAAGTCGGAAAATGTCATGGAAAGTCATGAATTTGGACATATTGTAAATTTTGTCATGGAAAGTCATGATTTTGAGCAAAAAAATGGCCGTAAGTCATGGAAATACATTTCTAAACATTTTAAGTAAAATTACGTTACTGCGACATCATAAACGCCATAATCACTATTAGTCTCTTTGAAAATTGGTTTAAATTTAAGTTTAAATGGAAACAATGGTCACAACTAAAAACCGTGGTCAATGAAAACATTTCTGAGCTCTAATTTTGTGACATCACAAGAGTAAGATCTCATAGGTGAATTTTTTTTTTTCATAATATGTAAACTGAAATGAACAGTTTTGATAAGCTTGTGTTTACATTTTTTTCTAATTTTTTTTCTGTCTTTTTTCTTCTGTTTTGCATTGTGAACATCAAAACATTTGATATTAGATTATATAATTTATTATTAATGATTTATTCTTTTGTCAAATATTTCTTTATTATTAAAGATTGATTAGCTTTTTTAACACTGAAATATCAAAGAATGGAAAATTATTTTTCCCTTTTTCTGCTGATTTGGAAGTTACTCAGACAATGATTTTCTTACTTAATTTAAAATAAAACTTTATAAAAATCATTTTGTGGCACATTGATTTACTTACTATGTTCAAGATAGTAAAATTAATATAGGTTATTATTATTATTATTTGTGATTTGATTTCTTGAGTCATGGAAAGTTATTTGTTTCAGTCTTGGAAAGTCATTAAAAGTCATGGATTTGTGACATTTTACTTCGGCAGAAACCCTGAATAAATTGTAAAATAAAGGTCATTTTTACTTTATTTAGGTTCTCTAGTTATTTATAAGTAATTTGATTTTTTTTTTACGTATTTATGAAGTTATTAATTTAAAACTACTTTTTTAATAACTAAACCACTAACTGGTTACTTTTAAAATGAAATATTTTTAACTGAAAAAGTTAAACTTGGTTGTAACTGAACTAGTTGTACATTTGTGGGAATTTCCCATTTACAAGTTTAGGTGATGTTTTAAGCAAAAATAAGCTGTTTCTGGGAAAATTTTAAAAACGGTCTAAAAGAAGACTGACTAGAAGAATTAAGTACCCCCAAAGGTTTTACCCTGAATGGCACTTTTAAGTTTTTCTGAAAAAGAGTTACCAGCATTTAATTAATTTAATTTCTTGCCTTTTGCAAATTTTTTTTTATTCATAGCTGATCACTTAAACATTTTCACTCTTTTAAACTCATCAATATTGATAATTCTTTCATTCCTTGGCAAAGAAATGATGGGTTATTTTAACAAGTAACAAAGAAAAATAGGGGTTTTCAATGTAAAACTAGAAAAAATCTTAATGAATAAAATCTTCTGTAATTGTTGGTGTTTTTAATTTGTAATTTAATTTATTTTTAATCATATATCATATCCACTGTTGTACACATACTCTTTTGACAAAAACACATACTTATAATTAGAATTTTGTACTATCTTAATTTCACAAAAATCAACTCACTTTATATTCTTAATTATTTGAATTCTTTCAATATTACATTTTTCTTTTAAATCTTTTGTAGGGTGTGGTTAGTGGAGTATTGATTGTAACTGCTAACCATATAATATTTGATCCTAATGTCTCTGATCCCTTGGTCATTGAGTATGGAATGGACAAGTATGGTGTGGATGCTCCTATGGGTTGTATTGTTAGAGCTGCCCTTTATAGTGACATATTTCGAATGAAAATCAAAGATCCGAGGTTGGTTTAAATTTCTTAAAGAATGGGATTTTAGTTTTAAGATGTAAAACATTTGGTTTTTGATTCAAAATGAGATTTAAATTATGGTGCATCATTACATTTTTTTAAATGTCATTCTTTGTGTTGCTCAATGTAGGATGGATGTGTTATAAACTTTGTATTAATATTTTTTTTATAAATTTCACAAATCCTAATTTTTTTTTTTTAAGACTAAATTTTATATTTAGGGAAATAATATTATATTCAAGATTTTGTTCTGTGGTAATTAATATAAAAATAAAATGTTGCTCAGCTTATTTTATGCAAGCATTAGACTTTACTATGTGGTTAATTTATTACTGTGCTGGATTGTAAGTAATCAAGTTGCTTGAATTAAATGCTATATTAAATTTTAATGTAAGTTAAAATTTTCATAACATTTAATAATTCTATATGTCCTTAGGTAAACTTATCTCATGTAAAGTAAAATAAAATTTTACTAACTAATTATTTCAAGAATGTTTGCTTTTTCTATAAATCTAATTTTTTTTTTACTTTGCTTTTACTTAAACAATTAGATTGTAATAGAAATTGTATTTCTTTTCATAAATTATGACAAAAATCTTCACTTTGAGCATCTTCAGAGTGACAAATTTACAAATATTCCTTATTAACACGTTCGCTGCCACTGACGCGCTGGCGCGTCAGCATGGCGCTACCTCCCATGCCGGCGACGCTCTGGGACGACGATCGAGTATGATAAGTAAACTGCTTTATTTTTAGTTCGGATTTGGAGGTTGAACGATGAGGTTTTTGAGGCACGTTAGTGAAGCATTATTTTTATATTTTTAGGAAATAAAAGGTTTTTCCTTTTTTCTGGTTTTACTATTAAAATATAAGTAACGTTTTTAATCATTAAAACACTTTTTTTAAATTCGGCTCCTGAGGATGGATATATAAATTTTGGTGGCAGCGAATGTGTTAATAGTTCCTGCATTGTTTTATAATGATTATCCCCTTTTCATTCAGTTATAAATTTTATTCTACTCTGCGACTACTTTTCAGATTATTTACCTCATTCGATTTATTTTCACTTAACTTTGTTTAGAAACAGGCATTTATAATATTCAGTATAAAAGTATATAATTTACTAATATAGAATTCTAATAGTTTATTTTATTATTTCAGCAATGGTGATTCAAATGTCAACGTGTATCATTCAAAGAACCTAAGTGTGAAGAAAAGCAAATCCCACAGTGAAAAACTAAGCAAAATAGAAAAGCCCAAACAAGGCCGACGCTACAGCTCCGGTGAGGTCGGTCCTAGACGAGGAGAATTTGGCATGCCATTTAGCAATTCATTCCAAGAAAATCTCTCTAAAATATGCGAAGGTACTGACCCGGATGATGAAGACACAGAAACCAGTGTTCCTCCATCTCCCCCTAACAACGATAACGTCAATATCGAGTCGGCCATGAACCCATTAGATATAGAAGGTTCAAAAAAGCATGCTGTTCATTCTATTCTCACTTCATCTTCCTCTTTTGATTCGGAAGATGGTTATCCATCTAGAAAAGCATCCATGTCTGACGACGATGCTCTTATTGCGATTGGTGATTCCGGCTCTCCAAAAAAGAAGTCTAATTTTGAGAAAACGAAAAGTAAACTGCACAAAGGTTTCAAGAAACTCTCACTGACAGATGGGTTATTTTCGAATCAGAGTGGGGGTCGGAGAATGTCTCTGCCTGCTTTTACGTCGTTGCCGGATTTTAAGTCTAAGAGCTCTACTGTGAAAAGCCCAATTTCCGGTGATAAAGTGTTAAAAACTGAGTTTGAGAAAACTAAGTCGGGAAGTGCTGTGTATGTAAATATGGTTGATGAGAAGCCTGAACTTTTTGCCCCTTTGGATAGTAAGTACTTTTTCATTGGTAACTGTTGTTTCTGAGAGGGAACAGTTTGATTGTTTTATATCTTTAGTGTCAGGTTTTTAAATAACGCTCAAATCGAACTTTTTGGATGTTTAAAACAAAATTAATTTTAATGGCATTAATACCAATATGATATTTAATGTTGTATTAAGTTTTATTGTGTAATATACTACATGTAATTATTCCTCATGAATAAACCCAGTTAAATGCCATTTTCATATACTTTAAATGCATTTATTGTATTTTACTTGTAACTATTTTTATTTTATGTTTTCCTTAATATATATTCGCTGCTTTTCCTTTAAAATATATGTTCAATCTGTACTTTTACTATTAGTAAGAATATTTTAAAATAAGAATTTTATTGGACAGATAATAGTATAAATAGAATATTTTAAAATAAAACTTTTTATTACTAGCTGATGTTAAATTTCTCTATTTTTTTATGATCTGGAATTCGATTGGCATTTAATTAACTGTATTTCTCCCTCGTTTTAATCTTAATTATCTTGAAACAAACTTACAGTTCCGGAAAATAATATAAGATTTTCTTTTACAATTTACATGCCCCTCAAATTTTCAAAATTTGGATACATTGGATGAAGATATGGGTTTGTATAGGATTTATTTTTGTGTTAATCTTTAATGTTAATTTTATATGGCATCTACATCTAGCACATGCACTAAAATTTCTAAATAATAGTTTAATTAATGCAATGATATTGAATTCATTTAAATATTTTTTATATAAATTTCAGAACTTATTCCACGGCCTGCTACGTCGTTTTGTGATACTCCTCTATATTTATGCTTGCGAATGGGTCAGCCCATTGAAAAATCTTTGAAAACTAGAAGTCCTGTTATTCACTTTGGGCACAAAATGAAGTCAGAGTATTGGTTCAGTATCCCAAAAGATAGGTATTGTATTCTGATTTCTTTGTAATTTAAGATTATTTAAAAAAAGATGTTTAATCTTTATCCCCTCTGTTGACAAACTAGTTAAGTAGTTGCTACAGAGAAATAAAGTAAAAAAAAAAAACTATTGCTATTATGTTCTTGGTTTAATTCAAAACTTAATTTTTCAATTAATAATTAGAAGGAGTTTTGTACAGAAGAAATAATAAAAAAAAAAAAAAAAAAAAAAAAAAAAAACATGTCGCCTTAATTTTATAATGTTTAAATATTAGTGTATTTTTCAAAAGTTTTGAATACATTTTTGTTTGAGTTTGCATAAGAAAACAATTGCTGTTTTACTATACAAAAAATTAAAAAAGATTTTGACATGGGCAGATGAACATTAAAATAAGAAATGCTTTTCACTTTAGCTTTTGTGTTATTTGAATATAACAAAATTTTGGCTTGTAATTTGGTTTAATTTTCTTCTATATATTGCCTCAATTTTTTTATATTATTATTATTTAAATTTTTTTTTTTAACTGTGCATTTTCAATTATTTGCATGTTTTGGTAATTTTTAAATTCCTCATTACATTTTTTTATTTACTCCTATTATTGCTATAGCTTTCAAGTATACATTTTGCATTATTTCTTATATTGTGTATAATTTTCTAATTTATAAATAGTTTAAAATCATGAATTACGATCTCTTACACTAATAATTGGAAATTCAAAAATATAAATAATTCCAGTCAAATATATAAATAATTGTTAAAATATTATGTATAATCTCATGTAAATTACAATAGTAAATTAATTACTTTTTAGAATTAGTACTCCATTAATACATTAACACGTTTGCTTGGGTATTTGTTGAAAAGTATGTGAGTGGTACTTGCTCTATATAATTTTTCCTAAATTTAACCTAATATTTAAATATTGTATTTATGAAAGAACATATTTAAAAAGAACAAATTAAATAATTTTAATCCATTATTTATGATGGATTCAAGGCTTTACAGGGATGCCAGTTTTCCTCTTTTTTGTTTTTATGTAACATTTTCCTTCTCTTTTTCAATGTTTTGAGGATCCGTATTTTTCTGATCTGAACCAGTTTTTCTTGCAAAAAGTATACCTTTCCTCATGTTTAAACAAAAGATTTTCCCTCATAGCTTCTCTTTCCTCTCAGATTACTTCACTAACTCCTAATATTTGAAGTGTAATTATTATATAGTATGAGAAATTTCATTGTATCTTTAAAATTATTGAATCATCCTTCCTGATACTTTTTTTGTTGAATTTTTGTGTATTCCTTCTGCGAACTTTTTTAACGAATTTTTGGATTTCCTCCTTTTTGCTCACTGATCACTCTCATCCCTGGCTTTAGGAGAAGGGGTTACATCTTCTGAATAACAATTTGAGAAATAGCAGCTTCAAAAGGTTCCATACTCTTCTAAAAACAGCCTAACTTTAGGAAACCATTTCCTTATGGAAAAGAAGCAGACAGTAAAACTGGGATATATCTGTTCATCAGAAAATACAATACCCTACACATTTAATAACTTTAATGCCATTTAGTGCAGATTGATACACTGCTAACTTATGAAAAAAGAACAGACTGGAAAAAATAAATTTCAGAATGTTTTAATCCTTTTTAATAAAAATTTCAAATAAGGTATCCAGATGGTAACTTTTGAAGAATTAACATATCAATTCTTTCAGTGTGGATAACTTATACTTCTTCTTTCTGCGATGGTGTCCTGACAAATACGGTGATATTGATAAGATGGACTTGGAAGCACTTGGCTTCCTCCCCATTGAACCTGAAAGCCCAGAGGAATCTGAGGTGCAAGTAGCGCCCAATAGTCGCAGAGCAAGTTGGGCATTTCCTTGGAGGAGAAAGTCGAAGGATACCAATGAAGTGTCTTCTACATCTAGTCCTGAAGGGTGGGATGTCAGTTGGGAGGTAGGAGCAGTGGTTTTCAACAGTGTTAAAGTAGTGAGAACTTTTTTTTATGCGTGAAATTTAAAATAGTGTTGTGTCATGAAATATGGAGAAATTTGAAGTAAAATAGTTGTATAAAAAATTATTCTTTTGCTTGTAGTTAAATTTTATTAAAAAGCTTGTATATTTTTTAAAAGCAGTGTTGCTATAGACAGTATTAAAAATTTGTGCTTGCTTTTTTTTGCATTTAATTTTTTTCTTAAGATTGCTTCTGAAGGTGTATGAAATGAAAATATCTGAATTTAAATTAACTTGCAACATTTTGAATAACATAACTTTTGTCTTTCAACATCTATATTTTACAAGGAAGGTTAGATCCACAAATATTTTACAAGGAACATAATGAACAATTTTACTTCACTTAAAGAGAGATCCTTAATAGAGTAATATTGGCATTTATGAAGTTTTACCAAGATGAACTAATGATGTGCTTTCTCTTACAGTTCTTAGATTTCTTAGGAGCAAAGTCAGATACTGTACACCCCCCAGAACTGCTTACACCTTCAAAAATTTTAAGTGATGAGCAACTGTTAGAAGTAATTCAGTTTTCTTTATACTGTATCGCTCAACAAATAATGCTGATTAAGTTATTATTTTTATTCCACTGTTAGAGATATTGAAATCTGTTGTGCCAATTTAATGCTTTTCAATGCTCTTTGTTATTTTATGTTTTTTTTATCTGACTAATCTTAATTCTGTAAAAATTTATAGTCAAACCCTAATTTTACATTTTTCTTCGTTCATTGGGGAAAACACATACAAAATGGTAGATCATAAAATCAGGATCAAATGAAAATGATTAAATTAAAAAAGGAAAAAACTTACCTTTATTAAGAAAATCAGTATTTTTAGATTGTTTTTTTTTTTTATTATTTTCGTTACAATATCACATATTTAATTTTTGATATTTAACTGTTTTTGCAAATTAAAACCTCAAATTGCAAAATAATTATCAAGAAATTTACAGAGCTTCTTGCTTCTTCAGAATAGAGCCATTAATAGGGATCTTGGCTGCCCATGCCTTGCGTGAACCTCTCCCCTACAGAGTTGGATATCCAGTGTTTTCAGCAAATCAACTTTGGCGTCAGGAAATGTTTTACCCTTTTTGACAATGCAATTAAAATTGGAATGTTAAGAGTCGCTTTCAACAAAAAAACATATTAAGCAAGTTGAAATGGATGAAGTGTAAAAAGGGATTTTGTATCCTTTTTGGTAAAGGTTATTTAAAGGGACCAATGAATTTTAATGTAAAAAGCGGGATAGCATAAGAAACGAGAAAGGCAAAATCATGGTTTCACTGTAATAAACAAAATATATTGAATAAAAATATTTTGATTTGAGAAATTGGTAATGTTTTGTAATATTTAATATGAGAGGATGAATATTTACACAACTGAAACTAATGCTTTACTAATTTATTTTATATATAAATGAAGTGAATACATTTTCTCTACCTGTCCTCGTACTATTTTTTGAGTTACTTCCTTGTTTAATATTTTAATGCGTTTGTTTTAGATCAATAAGCATTTACCAGCTAGAGCAATGAATCCATGGGAACTTATATATGGAACTACAGTTCATGGTTTCAGCTTGAAAACTATGTATCGAGCCATGACAAACTATGATTGTCCTGTTCTCATTGTCGTTGTCAACAGAAATGATGCCGTAAGTTTACAATTTGTGCATTACCATAAATATAATGGTATTACGCTTGTATTAAAGTAAAAGTATTATTTAATGACAACATTTACTGCTAAATTGGTAATGAAATATTTAGTAAATGGGATTCTGCATTAAATTTTTATTCTCTTTATTGTGTAATAAACTGAGGGTACTGCAAGTCTAGGTATCCCATTGAACCTCATTCTAAATTTGTTATAGAATGTAAAAAAATGTTAGTAGATCACGAATCTGCTGGGCAAAAAATGGTTGCTACTATTTAAAAATCTACTTTGAATAAGTTGATCTTATTCGAATGAGTTGAACTATATCTAATCTCCAAATACATAAAAACTGAACAAATAATGAGCATTCTTTTTATTTTGTAGCCCACTGCTCTTTAAATTTCAATGAACAAGGACACCGACAATTCAACTTTTTTGGTGACGTTTTACTTGCATCTAAAAGTAAGTCAAGTTGGCAATAGGCTTGGGCGATGCATTAATACATCGGCAAAAACCGGTGAGAAATCAACATCGGCAAACCGGTGTCATTATTTTCTCTAAACCGATACATCACAATCTTTTTTAACGATACTTGCCTAGCACTTTAAGGATGAAGAACAGTGCCTCGATTCATGCTCTGTGTTCCTAAGATACTACAAAAAAATATTGAAACCGTCGACACTGCGCCGTTTGAAACGAGTTCCATTTGCTTTTGCGCAGTACTTCATCAGCAACCTCACATCGTGATAATCATATCCACCCTGCCCTGCATATGTGCGATGTTCCCAATACTGTATAGAAACATAGTGAAACCGTTGACTTCGGGCCGTTTGAGACGATTTCCATTTGCTTTTGCGCACGCCCGATACTTTATCAGAAAAAACCGCATCGTAGTAATCGTATCCGCCTTCCGTATGTGCGATGAGTATTGAAATTACGAGGTGGTGCTAATAGTCTAGTAATATTGGAGATTCGATAAAAGAAGTATTCCTTTTATTGTTTGAACATTATTTATGTTGTTCTCTCAACTCTTGAAAAACGTTTTTATTTTTATTTTATAGTCATCATATATAAGACTTTGATATCTACTTTTGGAATTCTATTGAGCATTTCCTACACTTTTTGTGTTTCATTTTTGATTTTTTTTTTTTCATCATTTCTCTAACTTGAAAGAAATAAAGTATTACACTTTTGTATTTTGAAATCTTTTATATTAATTTCAAGATTTTTTTTTATCTTGCTATTATTTTATTTTGCTTTATTTATTAACGCAATGGGATTGCGTTATTCTGGCTCTGTAATTTCTGTCTAGTTCTTACCCAGTTAAGATAATCAGGTTATTTATTACTAATGAACTGTTTGTTATATCTCCCAAAATCAATGTGAATTAGTGCATGGACTAATCGCAGTTGTTTCTCTAGTTAGATTGCTTAAATTCTTATAAAAGATTTTTTTCCCATTTACGTTGAAGGATTATCTCTCCGATGTCTTAAGTAAATAAATGAATTTATAATTTTTTTTCAGTTTGTACAGTTTGAATAAAGTTTATTTCCATAAGATTAATTACTCAATCCAACTTGCTTCTTAAAAATGCGGAAATGCCAATTTTTTTGGCTCAAAATAAAGATCATTAGAATTTTAAAAGCTACGCATTAATTTTATTTTTATCGTTTAATAGTTATATTGTATATTGTAAGTAATAAAATATTCATTATAAAGTATGTTTTGATTTAATAATTAAGAATATCCAATAACTAAATTAACATGTGCACCGCCAGGAAGTGCACTAGTCCTCCCCTGGAAAATAACAAAGTAAAATTTCATTAAGATAGAGAAATTAAAAAATTTGGATTAAACCAAAAAAAAAAAAAACAATAATAACCGGCTTATACCCCCTTGGGTGCTTTGTGTATCCCCCTGAAAATAATTTGGTCGTTGCTCATGTTATTTAAAATAAACTTCCTAAAACTATAAAAAACTAAAATGAATTTAATAAAATTTTACAAAGCTAAGTAAGCATAACTTTCGGCTATATAGCGTGTTATGAAAACGTTGTTTTGTAGTACTTTGTAAAAAAAATATACGCATAGTTAACATCGCGATGTATCGGGACATCGTGATGTTTGCTTTGCGATATATCACGATGCAGACATTTTAACATCGCCCAGGCCTAGTTGGCAATAAGTATTATGTCGCTAATGACGAAACTAACGACGTCAATTTGGCTCACTTTTAAAAGATGCAAATAAGACATGGCCAAAGAAGTCAAATGGTCTACATTCTTCCTCAATGAAACTTAAAGAGCAATGGGCTAACAAATAAAAAATGCTATTCATTTGGCTAGTTATGTATTTAACAGTCGGATTTAGATCAACTCATTTCAAATTAATTTTTTGATAGTTTCGACCATTTTTGCCCCATTCGTCCAGTGTATTCAGGATCTATTAACATTTTTCTAAATTCTATAAAAATTTCAGAACTATGTTCGTTGTGGTACTTAAACTTGCAGTCACCGCTTGGAGTATAACACTAAAGTTTCTTTGTTGTTTGGTAAATTCAAGTTGGTTTGTTAGTTAATATTTTTACATATAAGTGGTCTATTTTTATCCATTAAAGTAATAAAAGTAAAATGAAAAATAAATGATCATGACTGTAAAGTGAAAGGCATTTAAAATTTTTTTTTTCAGATGTTTGGGGCTTTTCTGTCATCTCCACTGAAAATGAGCGATCATTTTTATGGGACTGGAGAATCGTTCCTTTTTACTTTCTATCCTGAATTCAAAGTAAAATTTTTACTGCAATCTTAAACTTTGAAACATATTTTTCTTAACATACTTTTGTATTTTTACTAAATCTTATTTGCATTCTGTTTAGATTTTTCGCTGGTCGGGAGAGAATGACTACTTTATAAAAGGAAACACCGACAGCTTTTTTATAGGATCATCAGAGTATGTATTGATATTTTTAATTTTAACAACAAACATTTAGAGTAATACAACTACAATACCTATAAAAGTTATCTTATGGTGACTTTTCTTCAAAGTAATTTTCTTTGGTATTCCTTGTTCAAGAGTAATGTTATATTTAATTGAAAATATTTTAATCAGGAATATAATAATTTTGGAACACATGAAAGTTGTTACATAGTTTTGTAACAAAATTCTTTACACTAACTACATATTCATTCATAAACTATCAGTTCTACAATTTTGACTAGTATACTAAAGTGATAAAAGCTGCGATAAAGTTGTTTTAATGTATTCTGCTTTTGTAAATGTGTTAAATACAAGTGATTATTAGCTTTCCCTTATTCTATAAACCTAATACATTATTTTCCAATACATTTATTACATTATTTTTCAATACACTTATTACATTATTTTCCAATATATTTATTATATTGTTTTACATTACATTAGTGACCGAAATTTTACTAATGTCAAAATCAGAAATTATTTATTTTTACTTTATAAATAAAATCATGCATATTTTTATAAAATGTAGTGTTTAAATTATAATTTCAATGTTAGACACGAACTTCAAGTTTTTAAAAACAATGAAAGCAATGCAATCAAATGCAAACTTTTAATCTTTAATTTAAAGTTTATTACAAATTAGGATTTTCTTTAGGATTTAATGACAGTTTTTCCCAATTGAACAGAAAATATCAATAATTAAAGCTATTTAACAAAATGCAAAGAAAAAAAATGTCTAATTTACTAATGATATTTTAAAATTAATTTCTTGGTCATTTTTTCCTAAAATTTTAAGAGCTGTTGTTCAAGAATGTAAAAATTATTATTAAATTCAAAAGTTTGAACGGTCATTTAATTAACAGGGTTCCCACGGTCATTGAAAGTCATTAAAAGTGCTTAATAATTTTGAACTTGTTTTGAAAGTGCTTGAAAATGCTTAGAGGTGCTTAAAAGTCATTCAAAATGCTTAGAGGTGCTTAAAAGTCCTTGAAAATGCTTAGAGGTCCTTAAAAGTCCTTAATTTTTGCTGATATTATGTGCCCATCTGCAAAATTTATAAAAATACAATTAAGACTTCTTATTCCCGAGTGACCGCCACTTATCCGCACCATATCGGAATTCTCTGACATATTTGTATTATGCATCCACCAACTTGTAACTTTTTTAGTAGAATATACTATATTACAAATTTATATATAAAAATGCCTGAAAACCAATTTTAAAAGGTCCTTAAAAACATTATTTATGAGCTTAAAAGTCATTGATTTTCATTCTGCGATTTGAGTGGGGACCCTGATTAAGGTTAAAATCAGCTGCATTTAGACTAGGAAGTATGAAAAGATTAAAGATCAATATCTGAATGACCGTATTACTTACTTTATTCCATTCTATTACTTAGAAGAATAAAGTTCTTCTATTACTTAGAAGAATGAAGTTCTGTTATGTAGCAAATTGTGCTACCCTTTGTAGTTTTATTTTATCCTGATATCTGATTGGCATTTCAGAGGTCAATTTGGTCTCTGGTTGGATGACGATTTATTTCGTGGACGCACCAATTCCTGCGAGACCTTTGCAAATGATCCACTTTGTCCCGAAGAAGATTTTGAAGTGAAATCACTCGAAGCATGGGGATTTGTGTAAAGTTATATCTTATGTACAGAAAATATAACCATGACTATGAATTCATGTTGAACCAGTCTATTTTTTGTTAATGCTTTTTTTAATTTATTCCTTCTGTTGCTGTATTTTTCTGTTATTAAAGTGAAAACAATTCTAGATACTTGTATAATGTTTCACTTCACCCACTACATTCTTGTTGAAATTTTCTATTGAATTTAAGAATGCTCTATTAAAAGTGCATGAATGCAAGTGTTCATGCACTTTTTGTCTTTTAGGCTTAAGAACTGTTTTGATCTTTTATTTAATTGAAATTTAAAACTAACGTGTTCATTATAATACAAAATTAAGAAACATAGTTGTAAACAAATAATATTTCAAATATTCTTGTAGTTCAAAATTAGAAAAATTTGACTGTAAATAATCTTATTATACCTATAGTTTTGTTAAAATTTTTGTATCTGCTTTGGCTTAAGTATCTGCGTTATATGGGTCGAAGTAGAGACTGGAAATTTTTGTATGCCATTGAATATTATTTTACCGTTTTAACAGAATGTAAAGAAATAATAGTATAATAGTCTAAAGTGTTTAGATGGCTACTAAAAAGAGAGGGGAAATACAACAGGGTTCCCGCTCTCATTAAAAGTCATTGAAAGTGCTTAATATTTTAAACTGGTTTTCCAGGCTTTAAAAGTACTTGAAAATGCTTAATTTTTGTCACTTATTCGCACTGCACCAAAATGTTTGGTATATTTGTATTAAGCATGCTTTAACTTTTACATCGCTTGGTTCGTATTTGCTGGTGGAGTTGAAATTGAAGGGTTTTAGTTACACACTGTAATTTGCGAGATGGACATGTGAGATAAAATCGAAAACCATCATCAAAGTCTGTTTATAAGGCAAATTGTGCATGAAAGATTTTGATATTAATGTTCTGGGCAAAGAAAATATTTAGATCTTTAAAAGTCCTTGATTTTCAATCCATGATTTCAGTTGAAATCCTGTATAAACCGCTAGTCAAATTTTTCATTACTCACTAAATAATTAAAAGACATTGTTTTTATAATGTAACTTCCATTTTTAGATTTTAATGAGTAGTTAAATGATCTATCACCCTATCTATCAATCTCTTTTGCTAACTGATGCCAATTTGACAATTTTGTTGTACACCATCATGAAAATTAAAAAATGTGTAGACAATATTGTTAAACAACTAGTGGCTTTATCCATGAAATCGAATTTACTCCAAAGTCAAGAATCTAGCCATAGATGCTTTGTGAAATTATTTAATTACATGCAAGACGATTTTTACTACATCGTTAGTACAGGGACAATGAAAGCATTAAAAACTTTGCTCGCAACATTACTATATAACACAGAAATACTTTATAAAAATTTTAGTTGCAATATTTTTATATTGTTGCCTTACAAGTGCAACACTTCAATTCAGTTTGTTTAGATTTAGAATTATTTGCTTATCCAGACTAAACTTTCTACAAAAATTAGATGTTCACTAAAATAAAATAAGTTTTAAGTATACAAGAAATTTTTTTGCAAATCATGAAATATGAATATTTTTCTCTCTGTTTGATAAGTCAGAATTTTTTGACTTAGTATTTTTTCACTCCATAGCTGGTGGCATAATAATTTATATCAATTTGTAGCCTTTTTATTGCAGGGTAATGGAGATTTTAAAAATTCCTACATGTATACTTTCCATTAATCTAGAAGAAATTTTTTTTCTTAAAGCATAAAATCAAAAAACCACTTTTAAAATTAAATTCTACCAAGTTTACTTATATTCTAATGGGCTAAGAAACAGACTTCCATGTGACTAGGATTGGATGGGTTGTATTTCCATTTCTCGCCAACTGCTACACGCCTGAACACTAATATATATATATATATATTTTTTTTTTCCGAAAATATTTTCTAGTCATTTTCATATCCAGTAGTTCATATATATATATATGAACTATTGGATATGAAAATGACTAGAAAATATTTTCAGAAAAAAATCGCTTGAACCACTGAAAGGGAAACAAATAATAATAAAAAGTTTCAAGTAATAACTGCAAAGAGTTTGCTGCGGTTGTTATCTCATCAACTGTCAGATTGTTGGGAATTCTTCGGATTTTTAATTTGAAACGGTTAAGTTATTCCCTCTTGAAATTTTTTAAAGAAAGCCTTAATTCCTTGAAACTTGGACTACTCTTAATAGTTTTAATTCAAAGAAGTTTCAATGCAGTGTAGCAATCATGATTCAAGAGTATGCATTAAAAATAAACTTTTAGTCATATATTCTAAATTTTTAATATGAATGTCCATAAAATTTGCCTTGAATTTTTTTTTATCATGGTTGAAATGATGCGAGTGATATATGAGCTTGTAATTTACTCTTGTAACTTTCATGGCTAATTAGAGCTGAAGACGAAAAAATTAACGATTTTTTTCTCTAAACACTCATTATAGCCTCTGTACTTGATCATATACTTGACTGAGATTGTGACAGTCTTTAGTATATTGTCAAACTGCCTGGTGATGAGAGTTTTCCTGGAGTTTCTCCCTTTCGAGCAGCAAATATGAGGCTGTTTTTCCTCTTTCTCTCTCTTAAAAGAGATCCCTGAAAGCGACCCTCCTAATATCTACAACTTTAATGATGTTTCGGCGCAGCATAATCCTGTTGTAACTCCATTAAATGACTAAAATCATTCAAACTCTATACTTATATTGAAAAGTCCGTAACCTTTAGAGACGGAGATTTATTCTTAAAATTTGAAAAGTATCCGCTCTTTTGGAAATTTCGAAAACTTGTTCATAAAAGAATGGGAGCTAAAATCATGAAAGGTGCACATAAATAGTTGAAAAGACTTTATGGAGTTTTTTTTATGGATAGTAAAATTCAGAAAAGTTCCCAGTTATGTTAAAATTCCTATGCGACCTCGCTTTTTCTATTACTTAATTGAGAATATATTAATCGATTGTTTAGTACTTCTCGTTTCCAGTGGCTTTTTGGGACTTTAGTTAAGTAAATATTACGAATTTATATTAAAAGAACTATGTGTCTCGCCGTTGTTTAAGAAAAGTCTATAAACATTGTGTCATTGCCACCCGCAAACATTCTTAAATTGAACAATACCAATCTCCCACAAATTTTTAAAGAAACCTAGTTTCAGTAATTATATCATCTCTAATATTATCTCCAGAAATTCTGCACTATCGAGAATAACGTGTGGATGTTCCTGCGAATGTTTTCTCCGCACGTATATCTTCAAAACATAATTTTATTTTAGCCAACATTATTCAACAAAGATTACGGATGAAGCCGTACTTTTTACCACATACATTATTCTTGCTCCCCCAAATTGAACCAGTCTTTTATTCCATTGCTGATACATGACTGCCGCTCCTCATTCAACTTAGAATATTTTTTTTCATTTTTTTTTCCATTTTCAATACTCAAAAAATTCATTTATATCTTATTTAAAGTTGATATTCTCGAGATTAATATAAAAAGTTTGAAATAAGGGTACACCTTCGAGTGGAAGAGAATTTTAAACAGTATATATGTAGGGGCTTTCCAACCATTTTTTTTTATCAACAATAAATGAAATCATCAATAAATAAATGACTTGTATTTTTGAATTGGGGGAGTTATAAAGCATAATGAATATAACTTTCTTTTTTCCCTTTCTTCTTTTCTCTTTCAATTAACCAGAATAATCTGCTATTTTCGGTGGTGTAATTACGGAGAGGTTGAAGGACCTTTAGTAATCTGAATATTGTTTGGCACTGCATGAATTTATCTTTAGCAGGTGACGTACGTATCTTGCGCCAGTTAGTGACCAACGAATAATTGGAGTCGCTGAGTCAGATAACGTCATGTAGGTAAAAGATGTTCATATAATGCTAACATATTTTGAATTTACAAGGTAAAAACTCATTTTGCGCATGCTCCACTGGTCTTAGATCAATGGAATGGAACTAATTTCTTGTGGGAGGGGAAAAAAAAAGAGCTTTAACCCCTTGACATACAATGACGTCTCCGAAACGTCAAGAACTGTCTTCGGTGAACACCGGGCAGTATAATATTAGATTATCTGTTTCGGTCGTGCATCGACGATGTTTTGTTTAGACTGTTGAAGATTCAATAGTACCCCCATTCAATAGTACCAATATAAAAAATCGCATCAGCAAACTCTGTTGGCAGATCTCTGAAATAATCCGTGTATATTCACTGCACAAACTTTTATTTCTATGTCAAGGGGTTAAGACACTCCAGTGGCTTCTTTAGCTAGTGATTGTATTCAACCCAATTCTAAGTAAGCCTGCAGTAGATTATACATTCGGCTGATTCACTGGTTTTAACTTTCATCAATCAATAAGAGATATTTCTTTCTATCCATATCTTGTCACGCGTAAAGGGATTTTAGGTTATTTGTAACTTTTCTGGAGTCGAGAGGAATGCGTCATTTGTAACGTCACAAAACTATTTCCTTGGCTATTATGTTTGTGTGAAAAAGCTTGATTTAAGTAGCTTTCCTTTAATTTAAGTTATCATGTTATCTAGTTTATATTGGTAACTTTTATCAAACTATTATATCTTCTCATTTCGAGTAGTTCATTTATTGTAACTTAACATTACTGTAAAGTACTTAAGAGAGATTTACGTTGGGTGTAAGATTGATCAAAATACGAATACTTATGAAGATATGAACAATATAAGTCCAAAAATAATAGGAGTTTGTTAAAATTGCGCTTTTTTAAAACTGATTTATAATTTTTGACATTCCCTTTAAATTCTTTAGAGATGACTTATTGAATTGAATGGCTTTTAACTGATATGCTTTAATTCAATATTAATGCCTTTTATTGCATATCTGTGCTACAAAATTCTTACTGTTTTAAGGGTAATATTTCATAATGAAATTGCATAGTATATTCAATTTTGATACTTTAATAAAACTTAAAATTAAGAATTATGTGCATTTATGTTTTATTAACGCGTTTTGTAACGAAGTATGACAAATTAATTAGTTGAGTGAATGTGACAGAATATCGCCATTATAGTTGGGATTGACCCATAATATACGTACCTATGCCAATGTTCGTCAAATTCAATCAGAGGTGAGATACCTATTCAACTAGCGTGCTATGACGTAATTCTCAAGGTGACAGTTAATTTGAAACCCCTTTGCATTCACACACAAATGTACGGTAAACAACATCTTGCGATATTCAATAAAGCAGATTCACATTTGATCAGATTTATTTACACGCAGTGTTTTTAGTTTCGTTAAGAAACATACTATCCAGTTAAATAAATTTTCAAAAGTACAAGTGTGATATTTAGAATTGTTCATGCTGAAAATGCTCATAAATAAAGGAAACATTGTTTTTATAGTTACAAAAACTATTTATAAATTAGCAATTTTTGTATTTGTTCTTACCAGTTGAGTGTTTACATTCACTGTTTGATTTAGTTATAGTTTAGCTACACAATTATCTACTTTCAATTTAGTTATTCAAAGAGATTTGTTTCTAAATGATTCAAAATTTGAATAAATTTTTGCAAATGGTTTTGAGGCTTCTTATAGAGCAGATGATATTCATCAAATAAACCCTAAAATGTATGAGTATACCTATCTATCTTGCAGTTGCAAATTTAAAGTATTAGGTAATCTACTTTCTGCATTAGGTGGGATGATCGCTTATTTTGAAAGAATTAATAAAAAAAAAAAAAAAAAAATACAGTCTTTATGTCTTACAGATCATTGGACATCTATGGAATAATTGGTTTATGTGGGCAATTACCGAAATTTTTATAATTTATTTTTCTAGGATATCATACTCCTGATGAATTCTCACAAAATGCACAATGTATAATTTTAGGTTACAATAACTTTTGTTTCAATAAATAAAATAAGTATTGAAGAGGAAACGGACATGTAAAATTAAACCAACTCGTATTAGCTACCATAGCAATATTTCCCGAAAACTGTTTCAAAGATGTTTGTGCTGTTAGCGTTTTGGCATTGCACGTCAAAGATGCCGGGTTCAAATCTGGTTTGGATATGGATTGATTATGGATCTTTATTATGGTTGGAAATCCACGTTGATCTGTAGGTCCAGACATCCATTAGCAGTTATTGTGCACAATAATATAATACATAAAAAAAAAGTTTTTAATATAAATCTTTTGTATACATTGCCAATTTTTATATTCATTAACGACAGGGGCGTGCTAGCCATAGGGTTGACGGTGCAATTATCGGGCCTGTCAGGGTCTGTAAAAAGTGGGCCGGTACGATATGATTTTTTTATTAGTTATTCAATCTTTGTTTTCAATGTAAGTACTAGTCGCTTGCCTTAACGTTTTTCAAAAAGCCCAATAATCCCAACCACTCCCACAAAATTATTTAACGTTACTTTAATTTTAAAGATTATGTTGTACTTTGGAAATCAACAAGATTTATATCTTATCAATTATCGTATTTTATAACTTTTAAGACTGAATATTTATTATGATTTCAGATGTAGTTTTCGTATAAACATACTGTAGTTATAAAAATGGGCATTCTTTATTTTGCAATTTAGATTTCTTTTAGTTGTTAAAAAAAAAAAAAAAAAAAAAAAAACTATGAATGGTTTATGGAAACCAAGTTTGTTTAAAAGAGGTATAAATAGATTACACGGAGAATACTTGAAAAATATAAACTAACTACTAAAACAATTCACCTCTTAAATTGATTAATAAATAAAACTATTTAATTATAAATCAATTGTTAAATAAAATATTTAAAAATATATTAATTGTAAATATTGTTAAATTATTTATTTAATTATTGGAATTCTTTTATTATTAGAAAATAATTATTAAAATTTACATAAGAATATTGAACATTTGGACTTGCATAAATCTAAAATCACCAGGCAGATTTTATGTCCCAGTATGCCCCTGATTATTAACACAGCTTCGATTCTGCAATCAGCGCGTGGTTGGTGTTTGCATCTAATTTTAAATATCAAAAACATTTCTATCAGCAAAATATCCGGCAAACTACGTTTCAAAATTTATTTATTAAAAGTGTATGAGAAATTATGCACTCACATGCAAATACCTTTTTTTTCCCTTAACAAAAGAATTTTATTGTTTATTTATTAATTTAAAAAAATTTGGCAACAGGAAAGAGTTTTTTCAATGGTCGGTTAAATACTATTTTAGTGCAATTGGATGACGGCAAATTGGTTATTAGTCCGTAAAAGCAACCTTTTAATGACAGTAGCAGCTCCAAAATTTGATGGAATGCATTGTCCCGAAAACTGTTTCAAAGATGTTTGTGCTGTTAGCGTTTTGGCATTGCACGTCAAAGGTGCCGGGTTCAAATCTGGTTTGGATATGGATTGATTATGGATCTTTATTATGGTTGGAAATCCACGTTGATCTGTAGGTCCAGTCATCCATTAGCAGTTATTGTGCACAATAATATAATACATAAAAAAAAGTTTTTAATATAAATCTTTTGTATACATTGCCAATTTTTATATTCATTAACGACAGGGGCGTGCTAGCCATAGGGTTGTCCGGTGCAATTATCGGGCCTGTCAGGGTCTGTAAAAAGTGGGCCGGTACGATATGATTTTTTTATTAGTTATTCAATCTTTGTTTTCAATGTAAGTACTAGTCGCTTGCCTTAACGACTAGTACTTACATTACATCGAATCTATCTGCTAAGTTTCAGTCTGATTGGATGACGGATAGGGAGTTAATTAGGCCTCCGCAGATTTGCCTGTCATCTACAAACACACCCACACACACAATCAAAGTTAATATAAAGTATTTAAAAATAGGTCTTTGAGAGTACAAACCAACAAACAGAAAATTTGTTTTACTGCTTTTAAAGTGATAAAGTATTCTATCATTTAAATTTTTTTTTAATTCAGCCAAATTATTGGTATAGTAATGGTAGATATTAGTGGTGAATGGGTATCAAAAGGGTTTGTGTTTATAAAAAGGGTACGTCGTGAGCTTGTTTATTCAAAGATTTAAAAAAAAAAAAAGAAAATGGACTTAAAGATGTTGAAACTAATAAATAAGAAAAAATAATTTTGTTCAAGAAGTTTAATTACAAACCAAAATGTGTAACCGTGTTTGAAATTAGCAGATTCATTGAAAGTTTTCAGAATTCAGAAAAAAAAAGTATTTTACGAATACCAGAATCACAAAGTATTGAGTAGTTAACATTTTACACTAAATACAGCAATATTTTGCTATCAGCCTTCTTTTTTAATAATTAAATGAGATAGACAGCGTGGGTTGCATCATTAAACAAATTAAACACCATCGAAATTTCTTAAAATTTACCAACTTTGCTTAGTAATAGTTTTACAGATTTTGACAACTGTTTTATTCACCTATTAACACAGACATTTGCCATTAGAGTTAACACTTAGCCAAAACTGCATTCAATGGAAGCAAACACAGAGTTCAATCCGTTAAGAGGCCATTTCCCCAACCATACTAATAAGGGGGAGACGCTTATTCAACAGCAGGGCACGAGGGGGCGCCCTACGCTACTAAACCCTGCCGAAACGTCCTGTATTCTCACAACTCAACAGCCATCCTAGGATGAAGCTCCCTGCGCAAGGTAAGGAAATCTTTTGAGACCACGCGACTTCGAATACTTTTAAGGGACTGCTTATTTTCTGGGGGCGTTATTCGGAGCCAAATCATTTTCGCGCAGTCGATAATTTATCCATACTTGGGCCATTGCATATTACGTACGACATTTCCTTAAATATTCAATTGTGTATAAATCTCTACTTGTTGCATATTTTTATAAGCCTTTTTTTTTATGAATTAAAAAAGGGCGAGACCAGGGTCTGTCAGCGATTACAAGATTTTTTTAAATAAAATGTTCATATTTAAAAATATTATTTTTATAATATTACTAATAATTTAAAAGTAAAATTACTTTTTAAGACCTATATTAAACAATAAACAACTGCTTGTTGCTTATGCCAAATTGATATTGTGATATGTTAGCTTGTTACCGTGTATTAAGCATGCTATATTCTTGAAGTAAAAGATTTTATTTATAAAAGAAAAATAGTTCTTTAGTGATCAAAATCTATAAATACAATTTAAAAAAATAATATTAGTTAAAAAGAGTCCTACTTTTATGAGAGCTCCTAAACAATACAATCTCTCTGAATGTTAATCGGTCACCACAGAACTGAAAATTAAATATTCAATTTTAACAACAAAAAATAAACTTGAATATATCTTATTTATACATCAGAAACCATAAATAGGACTTCCAGTTTGAAAAAGGCATGTTTCCACATCTTTTTTAAACATTTTGTCTGGGAGATATGCACGAACAAATAATTCCGGTTCAGAATTTTCGCACTTTTATTATGGAACCCTTGAATTGAACAATTGTGTCAGATCTTAACAGATGATAATTGTTTTTTCATCTTTATTTCAAAATCACTTAAAGAGGACACATGCCATTTTTCAAGGGAAGACTTAATGCCTAGATATCAACGGAAACTTAAAAACTTATTTTTAATTACAAACAGTGGAATGATATTTAGATATACTAAAATGAATACAAGTATTTCATATAACTGATTTCTATTTTTACAATAAATAATTTTTACCTTCCACTAGGGTTATTTTCTCCTTGCGTGTTTGCTTTTCCGCAGCGCTTCTGTAAAAAATTTCAAACTTGAATTAAGATGAGGTAATTTGTGAAAGATGGCACAAATATAGATTTTTATGTGAAGATTGGTAACACTGCTGTCCAATGGTTTGGAGGTTTTTCCCTAACTTTCGGTTCTGCTGATTGTGTTGTAGTGAAAGTAGAAGACGAGTTTGTTTCAAATGAAAAAATTGTATATTTTATGTCAGCAAAAGTGTTCTCTGAATAAGGTAAACGTGAAGTTAATTTATGTAACAATCAATTTAAAAGTATAATTATAGGATTTCTGATATTATGCTTCCAATTCATGTTGCAAATCATGTTTATTAACCTCATTCCAGACCAATATTCCACGCGACTTTGCATTATATGTATTGTTTATTAAGATAAAAATGTCAAATGAAGATTTTTATTAGCCTGGTCATGGTCATATTTTGGCATTACCTATTTTTTAATTTTGTTACCTTCCGATTTTTATACCTACCTTTACGTTCTTCTAATATACTTTTCAATAAACAAAATAACTGTCTTTCTAAGATGTTCGCTGTATTGGGCTAAGTTTTACCATAAGCAGGGGTCGAATCTTGTTTTTTTTTTTATGGTTGCTCTAAGGGCAACCACTGAAGTGATCTTGGTTGTCCTCAAAGTTTGTTGCCCTTATATTTTTCAATGTTACAGAATATAGAAGGGTAACTGAAATTTTGTTTAAGTTGCCCTTTTAAAAATACGGTTGCCTCGGTCAACTGCAAATTTCGACCCCTGGCATGAGAAGAATTTATATTCAAGTTCGATTATTTTTTAAAAGTATATTTTGATATTTTTATCAATTTATACCACATGTGTATTTTTATTTACCCTATTAAAGTATACGATCAAAGATTGTACAAACAATTTAATCTAAATTTACTAAGTAGAATTACTTTGAGATTTTTTGTTTTTAAATGGATTTTTTTGGTAATGCCATTAGAAAAAATATGACATAAATTTTGGATGGTGCAAATTTAGAACCAATTGGTTTACTATTGTCTAATCTAGCTTTAGAATTGAAAAGTAAAATTTCTTACATTGAGGTAAAATGTTTAGGTGAATACCATGCCCACTTTCTACTTTACACCAAAGAGAACAAATAATAATAACATAAACATAAGTCTAAAAAATAATAGTAAACAAGTCTTAATAATAATATTAGTAGCCAATTAAAAAAATTATAGATTATCAGACTCATCAATTATCATAGAATATATTAACACCAAGATCAATTTCAGATGCACTATATGATACTGAAACACTTCACTAAATTTAGGAAATGCAAACTAATAGAGTAAATTAAATCCTGTTGATGGTGTATGTCAATTATACATTCTATGAAATGCATTGTACTCTTCACCACTGATATCAACACAAAATGATTACAATATTAAAAGTATTTTATCATGAGTTTTGCGATAGAATTGATAGATTTTATGTGTATGATATATGCTGTGAATGTTTAAAAAAAAATAAAATTCGTAACAGAATATTACATTGACTTTATAACTGAAAAATGCATAACAATTAAAAACGTGATAGTGCACGAGACTTATTGACACATTTTAAAAAGCATGCTTCTCCATGACATCCCGTGTGAATCTAATTAACTGTCAAGAAACTATTGATCTTATAAATAATCGATAAAATACATTAGTATATTGGGAATATTTGTTTCTATTAATTTACTAATTGATTATAGAGGATAGTTAATATTTGATAGCTTTAAATATCCTATTTGCAACCGCATTAGGAAATATTGTTTTTGACGTTGAAAATGATGACAAAAAGAATTGTGTTTTGGATTTTTTTAGTAACTAATATCTACTTAACGTTAATTAAAATTTAGTCTAACAAGGATAAATAGAGAAAAAATTAAAACGCAGCTTTTTTATCAAAAAAAATTAGATTAATTGAATGTGAATCGGGACCTATTTCGATATTAAATATTCTGATTTTTTTTCTATAAATACTTTGCAATATGTTTACAATAGAAAAAAAATCAACTTATTTCTGATGTGTTTGCTATTTTAAAAAATATGAGTATCAATAAAATATAAGAAAATATATAATTTTACCAAAAAAAACACTGTTCTATATAGCATTGAAATAAATAGTACTTGTTTTAAGAGATTTTTTTTTAAAAAAATAACTGAAAATTTAAAGAAAATTTAATAAAAATTTCAAATCTTTAATTATTTTTATATGCGATGTACATTTCGAAATAATACTTACATAATTTATTTTACTCTTGATGAATGAACTTCTTTTAAATGATGCAAAAATATTAACAATGCATGCTGTCTTTATTTGTAACTAATTTAGTAGTGGAAGTATTGTATATTAACTAAGTAACATACTGTTCGCAAGAAAAATTATTGATAATATTTTTTATAATAGAGAGAAAATATTTTTTATAATACAGAAAAAATATTTTTATAATACCGAAAAAATATTTTTTATAATACAGAAAAAATATTTTTTATAGTACAGAAAAAATATTTTTTATAATACAGAAAAATATTTGTTATAATTCAGAAAAAAATATTTGTTATAATACAGAAAAAATAATTTATTATATTACAGATTTTTTTTTTATCTTGATGAAATTTTCTTAGTTTAGTATTAAGAAATAAACTTGAAAGTTTTGATGAATTTAATATTATGTTCACATTGAATAGGATTTATAAATGACAGTTCATTTTGAACAAAAGTTAGCATAACGTTTGATTTTTATTATACGTGAAAACAATAGTTGAGGTACAAATTATAAAAAATTACGACTATTTAAAAGGAAACTACAATAAAAATATTCACTATTGTCACACATGGCTAGTATTGCATGAGATGCAGTGTATGTAGGGATATGTTATGCAAAATGTATATTTGCATACTTTTAACATTTCAAAAATTTGTTGCAACAAATTTTTGTTTTGAACCGTAAAATTCTGATTCATCGACTTAATTTCTTATGTATTTTACTTTAATGTATTCCTCTCATAGGCAATTATTTCTATCAAATTACTTAAAAGTCTTATGTATTATTCAAGGGCATCTAGTAAATTATGATTACTTAATGTTTTTAAAACATAGGGTAAAACAAGTAAAATATTTTAAATTCGGTAGTGTAGAAAAGTTTAAGTTCTTCGTGATATTTTCTTATTAGCTAGCTGATACAATAGCGTTCTCTTATAATAAATTACACACTAAAGAACTGTTTAAATTTCTATAGTTATATATATGCCAATAATTGCTCAATGTAAATAGTTGTATATATCCTTGTTTCATATAAGTTTTCAAAATGCACGTTAGCCTAATTGATATTGTTCAATTATATTATTCAAGTTCGTGAAATGTGTATTAAATGATCAAGAACAAATTATTTTGAATAATTGTGTTCGTTTGCCTTTTTATTTTGTACGGGTGCATAAAGTTCACCAATGCGCCATATCTACGGAAACTATTTTATAATATAATTTTATTTACTTTTCCATACTCTACAACAGCAAATTAAAACGTACTATAGAAACATTCTGTAGTTAGAATCGTCTCTATGATATTTTAAATGTGAGGTATTACTTGTAGATAGTACTCCCTAGTGTAAATTTTTGGTATCGAGGGAACATCACAAGCTCGTTAAGACGTCATATCCTCAGCGGCATCTCACTGACAGATCACTACTCATCGTCTAATTTTGTTTATAATATTTCTAGGTTAAATATCAAGTAGAAACTTAACCATTAACTAAACTTTAGGTTTATATTTATTTTTAAAAATAATTTTGAATTTAATTTTAGTTATTAATTATGGCTGTTGTTTCCGTTAAATTCGTTGATGTTAAAATTATAGTTTTTTATGGCTGTTATTGATGTTGTCTGACTCTAAACACAGAATACATATAAATCTGGAAGATTTTTTTCCAAAGCCTGCTTGAATGTATATAAATAATAGGATGGATGATAAGAGGTTTTGGTAAAGAGAAGGATATTTCTTTTATTCTTTTTCTCATCACATCACAACTACTCCGAACGTCCCAAAGTCTCCAAATGAAGTCTTATATAGCATCGAGCAGAATTCAATAGCCGATGCTTCAACTTTTCGAGCACACGAACACAAACCAGCAGCATCCTACTTCCAATTCAACCGTAGGCGTCTTCCTTCATCAGACCAGGACGCCTCTTTTTCTCTCTTCCGAAAAACCGTAGTCCGTCACACTTGTCTTTCTTCACTTTACTGCATTGCAGTCATAACCAATACCAATCCAATGATCCAACAAGTGACATGATCATGAAACAATCCCAATCTTCCTAGCTCCACAACATTCCAACAATCCCACTCTGCCTGGTGCCACAACAGTAATACTGAAAGATAAATATACGACGATGGTATATAGTATACACATTCAAAAGTTTCGGGCACATGTGGACATTTTTTAAATTTTGGCTACAATTATTTTTTTATAATTAATTTAAATAAAATGATGTACTATCAAAATGTCCATTTTTTTTTATCTTTGGATGAATTATATTAATATCAATTAAAAAAATTAAATTCTGAACTTAATTAAAGTTTCAAAAATCACTAAAATTTATCATTTTTGTACAACTGAAGAGAACTGCTGGGAAACCTTGATTATGCTTCTGGGGAAGACATGAAAAATATGAATAAAAACTCAAATACATTGTTCAGAATCCCAAAATTATTTCTATTTCAATACAAATTGCATAAAAGGGAAATTAAGAAAAAAATGCTTTAACTTTTTTTTGCCTCTTTAAAGCCACAATTAAAGAAAAATAAAATATTACTCAATCATAATTTAAACAGGTCTTATTGCTTGTATTCACGAAATAAATGCCTTTGTTTGCGTACAATTAATGGATTATTAAGATTTGCAAAATATTAATTTATCAAATATCCTCAGAGTTTAAAATTAATGAAAAATGAGTTTAACAAATGCAAGTAATATTTGTTGTTGTTTGATAAATGTAGAAAGCATAAATTTAAAGAACTGCTCATTAACGTAATAGAAGAACGTAATATGGAAATCACTGCATACATTTTCACTTAAAAATTAAAGCTTAAGAATATATTTACACATAATTATAAGAACCAAGTTAACTTACCAAACGTTAAACATTTTCAAATTAAAAAACAAAAAATTTTCGCGATACTATTTGTTTATTACTGAATATGTTAATAATACAATCGCGTTTTCTTTTAAAGTAATAATAACAAACTGCTCATTCTACTTGACATATATTTCATGTTCTACACAACATTAATGTAGTGAGAAGTTTATATAAAGTCTCTATCCATCCGAGGTCAACAACCCTCATAAATACTAAAGACACGTGTGATATGTCAAAGAAATGGTTTCAACAAGAGTTCCTGCACCAAAATTCAACTAAAAGTTGCGACCGGAAAGGAAAACTAGAACTCATATGACTATTCTGTGAGCTGAAACTATAAATACCATAATTATATGTAATCTATTGAACTCGTGGATACTATATGGTATGGAAACATGACATTAAATAACGGTTCTAGGTTAAGGAATTTTAATAAGTATGGATTGGAAGAAAAAAAGGTCAAGAGGGGATTTGATTCAGTTGTTTAAATTTACCAAACATGGTGATTTCAAGGGTTTAGAGTTCAATATAGGAGAAGGGACAAAGAGATCATGCGTATAAGCTATTTAAATCACACTTTAGCTTGGAGAATAGGAAACATTATTTTTACAGTAGAGTGATTCATAAGTTGAACAATCTGCGGGACCGCATCGTAACTGTACCGGTGTCATCAATTTTGAAAAACAGCTGGATCTATACCGGGGGACGGGGGGTTGTTCAAAAAAGTCAAATTTGACCAATCTTGATGGGTCTTGTTCCTGTTGTTGTTGGTAATTTTTGTAATTGTTACATCAGTTTGTAGGCTTTGCTTAGACGAGTAGGATTGTTACCAAAAGTGTTTCAAGCTCCGTCAGAAGAGTACTTATTTGGCGAGTCTATGAGATGTCTACGTCTTGGTTGTAAATACAGGATCGGAACTTGTTTAAATTCGATGACAATATTTTCCTAACATTTATGAAAAAATGTACAATGATAAATTTACTGAAAATATACTAAAAGAAAAGTCTAGACAGAAATCATAGAAAATTGTTTAAAGTGTGTGAAGGTGTACGGTTGCTTTCATGTCATCTTCTATTTGAACTGAGTTTTTAAAGAAACAAAATTTGTGTGCCTTAAAGCAACGAAAACGATCGATACCATGCATAGGAATAAATACAAAATTTTCTTGGCAGTGACACCTTTCAAAGTGAGTTTCAACCAACAATAACAACTTGAAGGATTTTTTTTGTTGGATAAGAAAACTAAAGCTTGCACATTACATAGCAGAATAAATTTGTGTTGCATGTGTTAGGAACTTAATCCCAAATATTTACTGGCATATTAGCTCTTCAGAAATTTTGTTTTCTTATTGAATAACAAATAAATTTTGTGTTATTTTCCTAGAAATTAATTCTATTTATAAGATTTTTTTTTCTAATCTAGAAACATATTTTACTTTAGATAGAAACAAATATAATCCAATAATAAAAACTTCTATTAAAAACTTTCATAAAGCTACTAAAGCTGTTATTACACCTCTTATAATATTTAAGAATGTACCATTTAAAAAGACATATATAATATAAGAATAATATTGTCCAGGTAGCATAGTGGTATTGGCCAATGTTGAAACAGGGGTTCTTGGAAGATTGGCCAATCCATGCTGAAACTCGAGAGCATCATTCCAAAATATACAATTTTTTAAAAAATAAACATGTAAAACTATCACAAAACCTATTTTTTACCCCTCCGTCCTTTTTTATAAAAATACTTTTCAGTTTTAAAACTGTACATCAGCATTTCAAAACTTCCAGTATATTTTACCCACCACTGGGCGAGATTGGCCAAGATCCATAGCAACGGTTAGTCTACGATGGTCCACATCGGGATTGGGCAGTGTTGAGCGATATTGGCCAGCATATTTGTGCTACTTGGATTATACAACACCACTATGGTTCTTTAAGTGAAATTGACTTGTTATCTGTTTACTATCATAATAAGAGTTTATATTTTTATGAATGGGAAACAGACAACAATCTTGTACAAAATATAATCGTACTTATAGTTAATTTATTCATTGATTTAAGATCTTAGTTGTTATTTTGATTTAGCATGGGAATATCAATTAAAACAATAAGAAAAATCTATTGAAATAAATAAGTTCTAATTACATACGTGTAACTGATAACGAAATTCTACGGATAAAACGTATTTAAGATAACTTATGCTTTTTCAATAAACCATTTTCTCACAATTCATTTAATAATATTTTTTCCGTCACTAAATCTTTTCAAATATTTAGTTTCCCAAACTCTATTCAGTCCCACCTTTATAAAGTTAAAACTTCGTTAGACTCTCAAGTAAACACCATTACAATGACTAATGATATGCGAAATCAAATTTGTTTAATGGAAGCGTAATGTAAATGAAGCGAAACACATTATTCCAGTTTCTTTCTTTAATTCCTGTCCTCAGTACTGAAAATACACGGCAGGCGTTGAATACTTTTTAGAAATTAAATTACTGAAAGCATGCGTTCCATTTATCAAGTCGTATAACGCTATGTACTACAGCCTTAAAATGAAAGATTTATTTCTCTTTGTTGAATTATTTCGGAGTAATGAGACAATCAAGAATTTAAAATAATATAACTAGCTTACTATAGAAATATAAAATAAATTGCTTTATAAATATAATTTTAAAGTAGACAAATATGCAAGTGTTTGCAAGTTACCAATAATTTTTTTTTCTATTGATCTAAGGTTGACGTTATTCTACAAAATGTCTTTTTCAAATATATAAATTATTTGTTTTCTGTTAAGGGAAGAAAGTAATTTTAATATTCAACTTCCTCCTGAGAAGATATTTCTGGTTGTTATGTGTACGCTTGTGATGGATAGAAAGATCAACATTTACATAAATCTATACTTTTAAAAAATCAGCTGTTTTTTAGAAACGAAACTTGGTATACTTGTTGCATTAAATCATAACAAGTTTATTTCCTTCCAAATATTATGCAGACATGAAAATATGTTGCTATAGTATGCGTGTTTTTTCTCTCTTTACAAATTGGAAAATAAAATACTAATTCCCTTTATAAAAAGAAGATTCAAAGTTGCATCTAAATATGTGAGTTTTTGGCATAAAGATGTTTTTAAGTATTTTTTAAGATGAACTGCTTGATAACGTATTAATATTGGATGTATGATACTTTAAATTTATACATCTAAAGCAGCAATTTAAAATTTATATTCTCATGGTTTCTAATTTAAAAATTGAAGTATTAGGAGTTTTCCAAATAGAATGGCGAGAAATTACATTAAGTGATTGTTTAAAATGAGTTATTGTCTCACAAAATCAACTGAAATTGTTTTATTTGAAAAAGCAAACTTTTCAGAATATGATAAAATGATATACAATTATGTAAATACTTTATTTCTATAAATTCTGTTTTCAAAATTCTATAAATTCTGTTTTGTCTTAGGTAGATATACCATTAAAAAAGTCATTTTATTTCCTACAGTGTAAAAAGCGCACTGAGAAGCTATTATTCTGAAAAACGTTCTGCCCACTTGATGGCTGTGAGGTCAGAGTTCTAACTTCGAATGCTAAGGGTACCGGATTCGAATCCCGGATTAGGCATGGAATTTATTTGTGGTTCGGCATCCACGTTAAGTTGAAGGTCCCTGACTGATTAGCCTTTATTGTGCACAAATATATGTCATTGAGCGCACAAACCAACCAATCAACCTGAAAAAAGTACTTAAAAATGTGATCCAGCGGTCATTGTGAATTTTGTAATTTTACCTAACAAACATGTGTTATATACCATTGGAAAGGAAATTTTATTTCCTACAAGTTTTTTAATAGTCAACTAGTTGATAAAATGAGCTGGAAAGCCATTATTCGGCAAAAACCTACGTTAGATGGTAAGGAGGTGGCCATTTTGGATTTTCGACTGTAGCACTACTCATACCAGGATGCCAGATACCCACCATCGGAATTCATTTTCTACGCATTAATACGAAGCGAATGACACCATCCACATGTTTGCATCATGAAGTGGCCCACGGGATTACATTTGCTCCCGGACTATTTTGTAAGGTGACTACTTTTTAAATTGAAATGGATCTATTACAAAAAAAAAAAAAAAAAGAAGAAAAAAAAAATAAAGAAAAAAAGAAGTTGTATCTTCGCTTGATTGGTGCAGTGATTTTAAGAAAAATTCAGATAATTTTCAATAGCTTTTAAGTGTATTGAAAAATATTGATTTTTCATTTAACTGTCATTCACATTTAACGTTTTTCATTTAACGTTCAATAACACCATTTTAACTGTCTCTCAGCCAAATTCAAACTTATATTTTGAAGTTTTTGAAAAGGGAACAAAGAAAATCGTAAAAACATATGGAACTACAAAAGGATCATCAAAAAAATAAAAATGTTTGAAAATATCGATATATCGGTGATTTTATTGATATTTTTAATATCGATATTTTTTTAGAAATATCAATAAAAATATCGTCGTATCGATATATCGCCGATCACTACATAATACCCATGTTTTTTTTTTCATGAGCCATTCTAAGTTTTGTATATTCAGTTTGTTCCTATAGATCGAGTTTCGTTATTGATAATTTTCCCATGATGTCCATTTGGTATTGAAATTATAGTTCATAATACCACTGAAAACAAAAACGTGGATCTTCCGCTCTGGTTGCGACCAAAACTTTTGCCAGACCTAGTAAGATAATGACTTGCAAACTTTCGTCCATTTTTAAAAGTTTTCTCAGCTTGATTAGAGGAAGGTGTGTCTTTGGAAGGTTTCATTTAGAAGGAGTCCCCTGATCGCTAGAAAATGACTACTGAATTCGAAAACTTTAATCGGAAAATGACAACCGGTTGGAGGAACTCGAATGTTCTTTTTTGTTTGGTTGAAATTGACGGAAAAAAGAAGAAATGATTTTTCTATTTTAAGTTTAACTCTTAAAGAAGTGTTTTTAGAAATAAGTAAAATGTACTAATTTCTTAAGTGAACTGTGTGCGTTTATCGCAGCACTGAAAACATTTGTTAAAACTTCGAGTAAAACAAGCACTTATATTTAAAAATTAAATTGGAAATAGATTAAAGTGGTTAATTGAATTTGAAACACCTACCTTCCGATCACTAGCTCGTCCTTTCAGCAACTACACAATTGAAGTTCGTTTTATCAGTCTACAAAGTGATAGAAAATGTTATTTTTATAATTTAAAGTAAAAAGCGCCTTACAGAACTAGAAAGAAGTGCTATAATTTCGATTTTTATGATATTTTTTAAAAAAAGAAAATGCATTTTTACGATAACATTTTTAATGATATTTATGAAATTCGAAATTGAATAATATGTAATTTGTCACTTATAAGTAATGCAAGTAGTTATATATTATGTTTGAGTACGACAGTGTCTGTTTCTGAAGTAATTGGAATTAAATTAAAACGAGAAGATAAATGTTTTCTTAGAGTATACTTTTTTTTTCCAGTGTTGTAGGGTAGTGAGTACCCCGATTTTAAATAAATGAACCAAAATTGGAATTTCGAGTGTAAACGTAACGCTTAATTTTCTACGTAGTCTCAAAATGTTGACATTAAAGTATATTTCCTAAAATTTTTAGTCAATTACGTGTACACTATCTGTAACATTGTATAATGATGTTTATAAGTATTTCCAATTAAAAAAGTCATCGACCATATTTCACTAATAGACATTTAGCCACTACAAAAAGTATTGATGTAGCCGAAAAAGTAATTATTGTAAAAAAATCCCGCCAAGCAAAATGCTTGTCCATTAAAATTATGATGTCATAAATTTTGACCACAAAGTGACCGCGTTTACTTTTTTTGGGTTATGTTGCACTCTCTGACCTGAACTCTGATAATTGTGAATCTATTTTAACTAAGAACTTTATGTCAAACCTAATTTACTGGTGAATCATGTATATTTCATTAACTACTTCTACGTCACAATATACTAATACACTATATCAGATTAATTAGTTTGACTTTATTTATAAATATTTATCAAAGGATGAAACTAGGATCGGAGCAACAAAAATTGTAAAAAGTTCCGAGAAAACATGTTTCTCAAATAAGAAATGAGTTTTATTTAAAATCTCTTTATAGTCAAAATATTCTTTATTTAGTCTCAAGAGAGAGTCTCAAAGAGATTCTTTAACGATAAAAGTTTAAATTTTATTTTTAACGCGAGCACAGATTCTTTAAGCAATACTCAAAATAAGTACCGAAGTTTGCAATGCAGAAAAGAAAGTGGTTAACTGCTTTAAAAATTAAATGGGTTCCCCTACGACCAAATGGGAAGTCGGTGGTTAAAAGACTAGAAAGATGTTGTTGCTTTACTTTTATTTAAAAAGTTATTATTTTTTTTAAGAAAAGGTATTATATAATATAACATTCGCCATTAAAAGACATTATTTATTAGTGAATAACGTCTTGGAATTTTTTATGGAATTAATGTAACATCTATTTTGTACACAGAAACAAATATTTTGTGCTATAAAATACCAAAAATTTAAACCGTCTTGTCATTTTTTTCTGGAACTAACCCAACATTAGTGTCGCGTAGAGAAACAAAAAATTTCAGTTGTGTTGGAATGTCTCGGTTTAAAACACACACATTTTCTCAGGTTATGGTAACCAGTTGTCAGAAACAAAGAAAATAGTCTTAATCTTTAATGGAGACAAGAAATATATTCTTCTAAATATGATTTTTTTTAAAATAAATATTTAATATTTAAAAAATAGTTACATTAAAATGAAATATTAACTAACTATTATTTGTAACAAAAAGTAACAATACAATTAACTATTCAAACAATTATGTCTGAAAAACCACGATCTTCTTAAACATTAATTTGGGTACTTTCGATTTTATATTTTACTAACCAATTCTTCACCTTTATGAAACTTGGTATTATTTCGTTTTTTGAGGTGCTGAAATTGAATTTGGATTAATATTAAAGTGTTACCATTGAATTTTTAAAAGTTTGATTTAGTTTTGATTAGTAGATGATTCCTTATGCAAAAAAGTATCTACCCATTGATTAAAAAGAAATCTTCACGAATCAAAACAGCCATTTTAATTTTTTTCTGTCATCAATTGGATCTTTACTTGTCTTTATTTAGCTTATTACTCTTTTATAATCTGATAAAATGCCAATATATATTCTGAATTGTCTACTAAAGGTTTGATTCTTGTTTCTCAAGCCACGGTTTCCCCAGACAAGCAGGCGGTATATTAAAACCCCTTAAATAACATGGCTTGTTTGCATTGCAGAGAATATTGTTCGAACATCTGTGGCACCAGTGTGCTATCTTATCTTTAACGGAAGAGAAGGAGCATGGAAAAGCTTTTCGTGCGATTTTTATCCCCATCAGATTGCATTTTACGTCTTTCGTGCCGCAATAATTGGCTTTTAATCCTCATTTCTCGAAGATGCTGGACCGGGACGCAATCGAAGCTTCTTAACCACCACCTGGAATGAAAACTCTGAGGTGAGGAAAACAACTTTGAATTAGGTGCAAGAAAAGACTCTAACTTCTTGTTCTTTGTGTGCTGTGGATGTTTTTGCTTCGCGTTCTATCTCTCTCTCTCTCTCTCTCTTTTTTTTTTTTTTTTTTTACGTGCTGATGGTTCGGAAATAGTTTATTTGATTTCTTTGAAGGTATAATGAAAAGATATATCACGCAAGCTATGAATTATAATCACTCAATAGTTATTATGCTTTCGTACAAATAGCTGCATTTTTCGAAGATAGGGTAGACATAGGGATTGTGTAGTACTTTATTTATATCTTTAATTGTTTTTACAAACAAATTTAGCAAAACATGTTAGTGATTTTTTTGTTCATTTTTTGGAATAAAAACATACTTGCTAGAATGCCGTAAAATCTGTATAGGAAGTTGTTTTAATGATTTCGCATGAAATATACATATTTTTAAAAGTAATTGTAATGTATATGGGAGACATATAATAGTCTTTTTATCCCTAAATTAATTTACGAGCAAATTAATTGTTAATTTGTCTGCTAGTCTGATTAAAAAAATAGATTGATTGCTAATGATATTTAAGTTCTAATTATTTTATATGAATTATATTTCAGGTAAATTATTCATTATGTATTTTAAAAAAATGTAGTAGATGTATTGCTGTATCAATAAGACATTAATAAAAGGACACCTATACCACTTTTCAGAGCGAATGACGATCGTTGATTTTTATTTGTTATACCAGATTATGATGTGTGAAGAATTTTTTTTCAAAAATAGTAAAAAAAAACAAAAAAAAAACAAAAAAACTATCCGCTAGCTTTGTTTAGTGCAGAGTAATAGAGTAATTGGTTAAAAATTTACAAAACGTTCGTATTATTTAATGAGACCACAATGTTTTTTAGAAAGCTACAACTTTTTTTTTTTACTGCACTAGCATTTTTCTGCTGGTGGTTTTATTAATTAAAAACGGATACTTAATTATGCCACTGAATGAAAGTTATATAAATTGTAGTTAATTTAAATTATTTTCTTGCTAATGTATAAAATTTGTCATTAAATTCTAAAGGACAATTTTGAGATGCATGAATTTTACAAATGCACGTACTATTATTTTGAAATATACCCTTGTAATTTAATATGTATTTAAAAAAAAGTTAGCTATCAAAAGAAAAAAAAAAAAAAAAAAAAAAAAAAAACTTCATATTTTGAAATAGCTTTATGCACTAATGGTCTTAAAAATCAGTTTTGTTTGAATCTGACTTATAAACATTAAGACATAATTTAATTGAAATAATGAGCTATAAGTTTTTGCTGTGTAATTTTTTATGTAACACATACGAGAACTTCTAATTAGGATTAAAACCTGAATGTTAATAAAAAATTTTCATATTATTTAGCTTAGTACAAATCACTTTAAAATTTTTATTTTTAAATTTTTTTTTTATACCTTTTAGCTTTCATGTATAGTCAACTCAAATAGTATTTTCAAATAGTATAAGTTGTATTTTGCAAAATAATAAAACACTTAGATCTACTTTAAAAAAAAAAAAAAAAAAAAAAAATATATATATATATATATATATATATATATATATATATATATATATATATATATATATATATATATATATATATATATGAATTGTTGTTTTGTTAAAGGAAACACAATTTTCAATATTTTAATTGCGAATCAATTTGACTGTGAATGTTCTGCCTTTACTTAAGATATTCTAATATATTAAGTACATTTAACGTATTTTATTTAGCCTTTTAGTTTGTTTTTAAATTAATCATCGGCTGACTACTTCTTAGTCATTAATTATAACTTTTAACTAATTAAAGCAAAGGAATTTAATAAGAATGATGTTGGGAGATAATCCGTACTTGTTTGGTATGAAGTTATCTTAAGAATGTAATTTAATTAAAGGCAAACTAACATTCGAAAATAATAAATATGTTTATGTATGTAGTTTTGGAAAGCATTGTTGACTTTAAACATATTCCAATCCAAGATATAAATTTCACACTCAAAATAGCTTTCAATTTTCAAAATTCCGTAAAAATAAAATAAAAGCATAAAAATCTGTGTTGTTATCCATTAATGATCATTTTAAATACACTCCAATCTAAGTAAACATTTTCCTTGTCAATTGTTCTGGTAAATATTTAAACACAGCAGTTTTTCTGCTTATTTCCCCTTGTCTGTAATTTGTCTTAATAGTATTATTCAACAGTATGCTTTATTCCACAAAATTTTCATGCCATATATAAACAACTTCAAAATAAGAAAGGAAAATTGCTTGGGTGACATAGAAAATATACAGTGGGATATAACTATACGAATATGAGAGATAAGAAAAATAAAATATATAATACAAAAGCAAAAAAAAAAAGAAAAAAAAATAAAAAAATTTTTCAATAGATGTCTAGAAACCACTATACAAAGACATTTCTCGCATAAGTAACAACAATGAAACGAGAGATATAACGTCACTGAATATTTTCAACTCGCAACGAGCAGTAATGCACCATAGAATGCATTTTGTTTATTTGTACTGTTGGTTTTGTTTACGTCTATGTTCAATATTCAAATTTATAGTAGTTTGGGGGTGAGAGGGAAAAGGGTTCGGACCATATTTTAATAATTCATCCGCAACGGTAACAATAACCTCCGTATTTTGAATAATGCTTTTTCCTTAAGCAGTACTTTGTGCTTTGACGAAATAATCACGTTTATACTTTTGCATACTGTATTTCAATGAGTTATTTTCTAATAAATGCCCCCTATGTCATTTTACGATAGTGAAGCCCAATTTTTACTTAACATTTACACATATCTTTTATTATGCATTCATTAAATCGGAAAGGAACTAGGAACTTTACTCATGACTTATGGTAGAACTTATGTATTGAATGAACATTAAAATATAAGTTCTAGAAAATTTACTCTTATTCTACGTTGGAAAACTAAATTTTCGTAATTCAGTATATATATTTTTATTTTGCATGTTGATTCAAAACTTTAGAGCCCTTTTCGTAATAAAATTCTCAAACAAGACACCAACACACAGGATTATAAAAGTACGTTTCATTTTACTGAATTTCAGTTATGTATCAGTTATTTTTTTTAAAAAATTACTTAAGGTACTTGTCTACGTTCGGAATACTTTTTAAAAAAAACTTTATGCACGAATACTTTAAGTGCCTTTTTATATTTAGTACTACTAAAGATTAGTAATACAGTGAAAAAAATTCAAATTTATTGTTATTATTTTTCAAAAATTGCAATTTTGCATGAAATTTTGATGAAATATTTCAAAAACTTAAAATAAGATAAATAAAAACTATTAAGTTTTTTAGGAAATAAATTGTATATAAATAAACCATATGCTTATATCTAGGGCATATACTACATTAAGAAAAATATATTCATTAAAACTTTTTTTTTTATGGATAGTCGAAAAATAAGTTCATGATTTTTTAATAATTTCACCTTGTTTTTATTCAAAGTAAAGGTGGCATTTCATAAAATAACCATCCAATCTCAATATCTATAGCAGATGCACTAGAAAACAATAGACAAGAGAAGTACAATTTTTTTTATAATGATTCATGAATAATTTTTTGAGTTATGACATTTCAAATTAGCAATATTTGTGTGCAAATCAATTCCGAGAAAAATGCATTTAAACTTTATAACACTCAATTTCTATATAAACCATATTACTTAGGCACTTAAAATGCCCCTTCTTCTTTTTCAATTTTTTATTTAATAAAAAGAAGAAAATATTAATATTTAGAAGGAAATAACTTTTTAATCAGCAACTTTTGGTTTTGATATGCTATTTCCGGTTAAATTTACAGTATTAGATAAGTTTCAAATTGTCATAACTTTTGTTAAAATCAACGCAGAGATAAAAAGTAAACAGATTTAGAAACTTAAAGATTTGGGCTTAAATATTCCTGAATAATATTTTTTTTGGTCAAATTTCATCAAAATCTACCTTTTTAACGTAAGCAAGTACCTACGTAATTTTATACTTTCACTACTATACTTGTCGTAGTACACTTTTATATAGCTCTTGACTTAAACTTAAGTTGTGTATTGTAAAAAGAATGTGTTTCCTTTGGATTACGTGTTTTATTAATTTTGGTTTGCGCACATTTTTTTTCCCATCATGGTCGTTGAAAGCTGCGTGACCAACAATCTATGAAGTCATACATAGTTGGTCTAGAAAACAATCATAGTCGTCTATCTTTGAAGAAATGATAGACGACCATGGAACCGAAATTTGCTCACTAAAGTTACTGACAATATTGTTGGATTAATTAATTTCAAAGCGTTCAAATCATTTTGAAATTTATTTTTCGTAATAAACGAAAGCAGTGAAAACTGAAAATGTCCCAATAAAAATTATATCTAGTGTAATTGATTTTAAGATTTTGTAGGTTTAAAAGTTATCTATTTAACATTAGTAATTTGTAAGAGTGATTTCACCATCGCACGAATAAATTCTTTAAAAAGGTATACAAATTTCATTAAATTTTTTTAACTGAGTATAAGAATTAATAAAATAACAATTACTTATGAACAGTATTAAATTAATCTTCTATGATTTGAAAAATGAACTTTACTCATAGCGACGTCATATACAACTGCATTTTGAAATGCCTGATGTAAAAAAAAATTAAATTTGATTTATTATTGATTAATAATCCAAATTTATCTTTAGAATTGTTTTGTGATCTATCAAAAGTTTTTTTTATGTGTTGCTTCATGTATGTATAGCTCGAGACATGTATTTCCTCATTTTTCATGTAAACAAAAAAATTCTAGAAAAAAAGAGTGAGCCAGTTTATTTTAAATGAACTTAGTGAATGAACTTTAAATGGGGGGGGGGGGGGGGGAACTTAGTGAAATGATAATTTACATTGAAAGTATAGCCAAGTTTTAACATAATAACAGCGTATGTTTTCAGGTAATGCAATCATAAAACTATTTAGTCAAAGTCGCTACAGTCAAAACAAATTATTTTCCTAAAAAAATTTTAAAACTCCAGGAAACAAAGTTTTGTGAAATAAATTAATTTATTAAAAGCCAAACCTACATTTTAAAAACTTTTCAAGACTTTATTGAATGTTTATAAAGTTGGTGGTTATCTTTGATATTAAAAATAAAAGAAGTGTGTTTAGAGATAGAAGCAAAGTTTTATTATTATTTAAGTACAGATGAATTTATATTCAAAAATTTTTAGGCTTTATTTTTCGAAAACACTGCAAAATATAAAAGAGACATCAGAAATAAAATAAGCTATATTTTATTTTTTATAGATTTATTGAACTTTTTAACATTTAAGCTTCCATCATGCTAATAGTAATAAATACTATTTTAATGAGCTTCAAAAATATATCAGTTCGACTTGTATGAATGCATGAATATTTTGATGCCTGGTTCAGAGATTTCTGGAGAGGTGCTGGCTCTGAATTTGAATGACACTTTATATATATATATACTATAGAATAACTGTGGTTGTGGTTATCCGGTAAAAGAATGAGCATTTGAATGAACAAAGATATACATATTTGGCTTAGATAATGGCTAATAATTTATTCCAGGAAGGTATTCAAAATAATAGGACAATAAAAAGATAAAATTTACTTCATAATTCAATAAAAAGAATTTTCTTCTTCGATAAATCTGACAAATTGTTTGTCGTTTAAAAAGGAGCACTAATTAAAAATATTAATTAGAGAAATAACTTTTCTAATGTTATTGATTCCTCCTTTGAAATTTGTACTGATTAGTATAGAACCTATGAATTATTATGGTGGTAAAGTGAGTTTCATAACTTATTTATCCCCTACCTCAAGAACTTAAAAATTGCTGGGTTTGTCAAAAAAAAAAAAAAAAAAAAAAAAAAAAACTTTTTAGTGCATTTCGAAATTGTTTTAATTTTTTTTTTTAATTTTATTTTATCCTGGATCACAAATTAATTTTTTTAGAAAAACCAATTAGTAAGATTCCAGTAATGCATAGTTATGATATGAATCCTATATTATTTACTTAAATTGGAAAATAGAACTTATGGGATAATATTAAAGTTTTTGTGAAGAATAAAATTGGGTTTTAAGTATTTTTTTAAAAAAATTATTATATTCTGGAATCTATAGTCAGACTTTTCAGTTTTAATAGGAAGAGATTAAACATACATGTTTCTAAGGAAATTATTTAAATTTATTAAAATTCTGATGCCTGTCCTCAACGTAAATGAGACTTTCATTCAAATAATAATCACGAATTAAGATTGCTGGATTTTTTTGCTGTGGACAAGTCAATATTGAATAGAATTTTGTAGAAAGTATTTCAAACACATACCATTCATCATTCAATTGTATGAGAAATTTATTTCTTTGAAACTTTACTTAAAATTTTTGCTTGTATTAATTATTTGAGGGATTTACTAATTATTCTACGGGTATTTGAAAGAAAAGTTCTCTATTAAAGATAGATAATTTTTTTTAATTAGTCCTAACAAATTCTATACATCAGTCACTGACATTGTACTATATATTTCCCATTCATATTTTCAATGCAATATTTTAAGATACTTCTAAATCCAGTAAGTCAGCTCTGCAATGCGCTACGCACCATGTGCAATTTAAATTTGTAAGAATGAATAATAAAAAAGGCATTCGGCTAATTATAGTCGTTTTCGTAACTAAGCTATTACCTTTTTTTTCATCGATTCGGGCTTCATGGTAGATCGTTACAAAGTCTTGAAGGTGTTTAGAATATAGAATAATCAATAAACGAAACAATAGTTTATTGTGAAAAACTACAGAATAATACCAAGTTCTGAAATTTACTCTTTATTTCAATATAAAAGGTCAATTGTATAAAATAAAAATTTATATTTAATATTTTTGATTTGAATTAATATTGAATCGATAGTTTTGCACTTTTCACATTCATATTTCACATCATCAGTTACTTCAAATTGATTTTAAAATAATTTAATTCAAGTTTAAGTAATCAATATTTGCTTTGAAATATAGACTTTAAGAAAAGTTTCTACAGGTACTTACACAATGGAGCCGGGATGGATGCTTACTCGCATAGGGCGAGGTAAAATTAAACGGTAAGCCGACCAGTCTCTACTGTGTGCGTCCCCATAGAGAAGCATGATTTAATTTTATCTCGTACTATGCGAGTATGCGAGAAAGCCCCCATCCCTGCTCCAACTGTGTAAGTATCCTAAGATGATTTAATTATTTTAGTATAATTAATGATATTAATTATTTTTCTTTCTCTTGAAAAAATGTTCTTAACCGATGTTTGTGATTTGGATGGTAAAATTAGGGTATCAATTAAGACTGGATAAGTTATATGAAATTTAAATTTCTAATAACATTCTAGTCTTACAATTCATGAGATGTTCATATATTTATTTAAGTAGAACTGATATTTCATTTAATTTGACAGAAAAACAAAATAAATTCAAAGTGACTTTTTAATCCTGAAGTGAATAATACTCCTAAAAATAAATAGATTATTTTGTTTGCACGTTCTTTTATTTTGAATTACACTCTCAATTCCTTACGAATCCACCAAAACCACACTTAAATAAAAATATTTTAGCCATCCCAAAATTTAAGAATCTCAAGGAAAAAAAAAAAGAAAAAAAATCTTAATTTTTTAATGGTCATAAAAATATACTATAAATACTACATTTAGTTAAAATAAATGCAATATAATTGAAATAAAACTGTATAAATTAAAAAAGATTATAATCTCTTTTATATTAGATTAATAGGTGATAGAACTTAGTTATCTTTATATTCTTTATGTCTCTAAATACTTTATTCTTATCTTGAGCTTACCTTAAAAATGTTTTCATAAATATGTTCACAACTACTGTAAAACTGGAGTATTTTTAAAAATTAAATTGGTTAATCAGTTGAGGAGCTATGTCTAATTTTCTATTAGTAAGTTTAATAATCAATTGAGAATTTTACGTAATCTATAGCATTTCCTTATAAATTTTAAAGGAAGAATTTTAAAAGTTTCCCTTAAAAATCTAATTGGTTGATGAGTCTGAAATTTTTGGCCGCTGTAATTATACGTAACTTTGCAAACTTTTTCAGTTTTTTATTTTTTTTAAGCGGAAAATAAATCCTTTTTAGATAAATTAATTCATTTGTTTTGCTTTGTAATATGTTAAACAATTAAGGAGTATTAATTTATGAATAAAGAAGGCTGTAAACTAAAGAAAAACAATTTTCAAACTAAATACGCTTCGTGGTTATTACAAAAATTAAAATACATTTAATCGTCTTAGTAAATGTGAGTTTGTTTTCAAATAAACAATATTTTTTTAATTAACCTTGGTGATATTAATAACTAGTAAATTAAAAAATCCGTAACCGATCGATTTAAGATTTATGTGCATAAAAATATACTTAAATGCATAAAAAAATAGTTTCATGCTATTTTTATTTCAGTGGTGCTTTTCTTTCATTCATTTAAAATAATATTTCCTTAGTATGAAGTTTGTATTTATTTACTCAAGGGATATTAAAAAAAATAAAAGATTGTATTTTTAGCAAATAAAAGCTCATTACAAAAAATATTACTTTGGAATATTTCTCACAAATATTTTTAAAACTAATTGTTGTAATTGAACTTTTAGGTAACAGTTAAAAAGCTTTCTAGCCTTCAGTTTTTAAAAGAACTTTTATAAAAGAAATAATAATGGACAAAAACCTAAATTTTTCTTTTAAGGCTTAGAATATTATACAAGTAGAAATATTTCAACATCAGAAATATTTTTTGCTCGTATTTAAAATAAATGACATTTCCTTACAGAATAAATCCCAATTAAAAGTATCACAATTTTTAGAATAATTACTTCTACTTTATAATCATCTTTAAATCACTTTCAAAAATTGATTTTAGCTACACATAGCATCCACTTTGTATAATGTCGTACATTTTGTAAATGACACAGAATCAAATATTCTAAGTGAAATAAGTTTGGAATGAAATAACTTATAAATGAAATTCTTTCAACTGCCTGAAAGAATTTATCCTTTAAGCATTTTATTTAAATAGAAGAAAAGCGTTTTCAGAAAATCACAATGTCTCAAACTGATTGATCTTAAACCCGTAGGCAATGAAATTCTTTAAAAATGCTTTTATCAGATTCATAGTATAAAGCTAATTTAAGTTTTGCTGAATCACTTTCTGAGCATATATAGTTTGATAGATTCAATTATTCGTATTCTTTTTAGAATATGTGAAATTTATATTTGAGTTGTCAGGAAAATATGTTAGAATATTTGTATTTTTATATTTGTGTTCGTGTTAAGATTTCAAATACATAATTTACTTAGATGCTGAAAATAAATATTACCAAGAATACCTTATTTCAAAAAATATCCTGATAAGCTATTTGATATCCATTCTATTTCTGTAAATATTAAATAATGAAAATATGTCTTTGAAAGGACTTTGTTTCAAATGCAGAATTCGTAAACATCTGCTTAGAGAGAATTATTGTGGAATGTTCTTGGTGATTTTGTGTACATTACCATTAATTAATATCAAATTTCCTAAACTTCAAATATAAACTTTACTCTAAGTAAATATCGTAAGAGGAGTATCAAATGTTATTGTTCTATAAACTTTTTAGAAAAAAAAATCAAATTTAAAAAAAAAAAAAAAAAAAAAAAAAAAAAAACCATTTAAAAATCTTTGATAACAAAGAATACTTTGGTGATTTCAAATGAAGTTTTATAGCTAAATTAAACTTCAAAACTAGTAATGAGATAATAAATAAAGTAGCTTCTTATTGAATTTGTTATTATTTAATTAACATGAATTTTTTTATTTAATGAAACATAAGTAAGGTATTAATAAAAGGTTCAACTATTTCTTGGTTTCGATCAATCATTTTAGTCTAGATGCCTGATAGTTTTGAATTTAAAATAAAATGAAAAATTGTTTTATTCACGAATTAAAATTTTTACAGTACCTTTTGATGTTTCAAAAGGTATTGTAAAAAATAAAGTCAGTATTGAAATATTGATTGCTTAGCGATTTTAATGAAGTTTATTTGTAACTTAAGTAGAATAAATGTAAAATTACCAGTTTTCCTTATTAAGAAATTCTAAATAAAATTATTTCTATTTCAATAAAATTACTTCTATTTCAATAAAATTATTTATATTTCAATAAAATTACCATGCAATTAAAAAAATCAATTTTTTAAAATTAATTTTTGGTACATTTAGAAAATTATAGTATTATATGTTTATGAAAAATATTTAAACTCTTTTAAACAGACTAATTATAGTTTACCCATCTGTTTAAAATATTTTATTCTAATTGATGATTGATACAATGTAATCTTATTTTTTTAAAAGAGAAATGTATACAATATTCTGGTCATTAGTAAAGAAAGAGAATAACATAAGAAGAGTGATTTTTAAAAAAATATAATGAACTTAATTGGTTATATCCATTAATTGCTTTTATTGATTTAAAAAATAGTTAAATCTGGTTATACTTAGATATTTATAATTTATCATTCCAAATTAAGAAATTTGTGTTTGAATGACTGAAAAATATTGTTGACATTATTATCTATCGGTAAATTCTGAAAATTATAAAAGGATTATTACGAAAGAATGTAATTAGTTGAAAATTAAAAGAATAAATCTTTATGGAACTCAAAGTTATGGCTTTATTTGAAAGTTTTTATAATTTCTGAAGAATTATTTGCTATCGCTCAATGTAAAATTTAAAATAAAATCAGAGTTAAACAGGAATATAAACATGGTTTATAAAAAGTAGCTTACAAGAAGGTATAAATACAAACTAATCTTGTTACGTCCAAAAAGACTAAGTTAATAAAACCTTGCATTTTTTTTTTAAGCAATTTGAAATATTGCTTAAAGTGTTCTGTTCGTATTACATAATTCAGTGATGTAGATGTTAAACAATATACACGGAAACAAGAGAAAATAATGTTTTTATTTTAATTAAGCTTTCTTTGTACGCTACTTTAAACAAATTAAAAAATATACATTTGTATTCTAAATTGTAGTCACAGAGAAAATTCTAAGAAACTTATGGGTCTTACTTTTTGACATTTATGTTTCGGTTCCAATAATATAACTTTTTGAATAGCATGTAACACACAAAACTTCGGTGCATATAAAGTCTTTATAATAATCAGTGGGATTTAAACATTTTGGATGGCTATTTTTTATATTTCATAAAAAAAAGTGTCTACTTTAATCTAGCCATTACCTAGGTTACCTCGTTTACGGTTCCTGAAGATTTTTAAAACAAAAGCGGCAGAGGATTTTATTTTTTATTAGATGTTTTTTTCTAATTAGATAAATAGATAGATATTTTCTTTTAGGTGAGGTTGTATTGAATTGAAAAAACAGTTATTCTCAAAGTTTTGGTATTTGAATTTTTTGCTAATTTAATATGAATGCAATTCAATTTTGCAATCTCTTAATGCTATTTTATAAAAGAGCTTTATTGAATTGGGGGAACATTAACGTAAGTTCCATAGTATAGTTTTCGTAAGTAATTTTTTTTTTTTTATTATCACAATGAATAATTCAATGGAAGAAACAAATATATTTATCTAAGATCTAATTTCGGAAAAGGTTTCGCAAATATATTTGGAATCACAATTTCATCTCAAATCCAAAAGATTTAGTATCAACTTCGATAAAAGAGTGCAAATCCAAGATTCGAGTAAGTTAATATTTATGTTGATTTATTATATTTCCATTATGTGTCTGTATTTAAATAATCTTTCTGTAAAATTACTGCAGTAGATATCACGACAGTCGTCCAAATTGAGTTCAAACAAGAATATTTTACTGGATAAAAACTAAAATATTTCATAAAATATGTAGTACAATCTATCAATCTTTACTTTTGTAAAGATATGCACAGAAACAGTTTCTACAGATTAACCATGGTCCTATAGATCCTTTTTTTACTTCTTTCCTATTGAATGAAAATCGTGTATTATCATTCAGGGCTGTTTATTAATATTGCTTTGTTTTAGTGTATACGGTGTTTTTTAAATCAACTCAGCTACATGTTGTTAGTGAAACAACATAAAAGTGATTTCCTCAGAATTATATATTACTGAAGATAAATTTTACTTTGTGTCAATTATGTTGAAACATCAAATGAATAAAATTTATAAAAGATTCATATTTTAAAACTATTGACTGTCAACTTCACAATTTATGTTCACTTTAAGTGTTTGATGCTTTGCTTATTTTGGCTTGATTCGTTAATTTTTGCTCTAGGCAATTAAATTGCACTTTGGTTCCATCTCAAAGGTTCAATCGCTTGATAGTATCAATTCTGTTATACTTAAGCAAGGAAAAAACTGAAAAGGAAAATTGTTTAAAAAGATATAAACTTTAAGTTAGAATCTTAGTGAATTTAGAAGCTGAGGACCGTCAAGTTTCATAATTTGATAAAGAGTATATTTAAAAAAAAATTTGGTAATAGTAATTGTTATTAAACGAATGTATTAATATTTGTTTTGTTTAAATCATTAGATTTTATCAGGAAAAAAAATTAAAAAAATCGGTCTTTAATTAATTTAGTTATGTAATTGTTTTTTGTAACAAATATTCTAAACTATGTAAAAATATTAAGCAACTAAGTATTAGATAAATGTACAATTTCTGTGTTCAGGCAATGTTGAATTCTTTCTTAATGGGTAAACCACAGCTTTTTTGTAATGAAATTGTTTTAGTTCGAAATGACTCTTTATGGTTTTCTGATTTAAAAATCCAGATCATACGCAAGTGTATTGAATGGAGCATCGAGAAGATTATTCTTAAGATCGAGCTTTGTGCCTAAATATGCCATAGTTAGATGCAATAAATTCAGCCAGTTTTTTTTAATAAATATGCATGATATGAAAAAAAAAAAAAAAAATTAAAACAGTTTCCAAGAACCATATTTTTATGTTTGTTTTGTTACTAATTTTCAATTTTTAATTTAATTTTTTCTGGTTACTACTACCTAGTATATGTTTGAAAAATACCAATAACTTTTTAGTGATTTTTTAATTTTTTGTTTTAACAGATATTCTACTTTAGACTCAAATGTGGTGTAAAGGTCACTGGAGTATCAAATCGTTTTCTATTACAATGAAAAACTGCGTTTTGATTAGTTGATCCCACTTTGTCGGGATGAACTGAACCCACACTTTGTGCATCATTGCGATATCCTGAAGAATACTAAACATTTTGCAGTAATTTCAATAAATTTCTAAAGTTATCAATTGTATAAAATAATAGTTTTACTTAGAAAAACACTAAAACTTACTTCTATGCTTTTTATTTTTTTTAACCTAAGGACGTTTTAGAACGTAAAATTATAAAAGAATTTTTGTTTACAGAATGACATACTTTCATTATCCTATGATAACATTTAGGTACTAGAAAGTATAAAAAATGATTAAATCTGATTTAGTTTTTCATTTTAATCTCATTTCCTCAAAGCGATCTTTATCAAGTGTTGCCGAGTTTTCATTTTGACAGTCTTAAAGAAAGCAATCAATTCGCAATATATCCTCTAAAAAAATTCCTCTATCAATAAAATATGATGAATATCTTGTTTTCGTCTCCTCTTACTTTTCCGGCACAATATGTCTGAATTTAGGATAAAGTAGAGACCGAAATCTTTACTAACTGTCTCCTTACCTGCAGTGATGGGATATTGTCATATCGAAAAATAAACGCCGAAGGTTATTTTTCTTTTTCCGGGAGTGGGGAGTGTTTATTTCTTTTCTGATCATATTTCATTCTTTTCCGTTATCTGTGCACATTTTTAATATCTATTTGACACAGAATAGAAATGTCACTCGCACTTTTATTTCGCTTGACTACATTTTTTGATGCTTTTCTTTATCATTATATTTAAGTGAGTTGATAATAAATGTGTTACAAAATAAAAGTTATATATCGTTTTAAAAAAATACTTATGAAGCGTTTGTTTGCGAAAAAAGTTTCAGTTTTCGTATTGCAAAATATGCTTGGCATGATTTAAATATGCAACATATTTAATTGTACAAAACTATTACTCACCATCTAAATTACAGAAAAATTGAATTTATTTTTATTGTCTGGAAGAGATTTCGTGTTTCCCAATTTTATTGCATGTTTCCCATATACATTGTTAAGATTAAAATAAGTTGTAAATTATTGTAGTCAAATAATTTGCACTACACACTTCATAATATCAACAATTTTGTTCAACAAGATTACGATGTTCTATTTTTATAATCAAATTAAAACTTATCATCAATATGTTCAACGTTATTTTACCGATGAATGTTTTATACTAACAAGGACTGAAACAAATCCAATAGCTATTTACATAAAAAAAAGTTTAGTTGACTTACTAATTTTGAATAAAGAGAACTGAAATATTGTTCCTCAATTTTCCTGTATTTAATTGTAAATAGTGCACATATTTCTTTTTAAAGCTCTGTTTTCTTAAATTTATTTGTAAATGGCGATAATACAGGCTACAAAAAAAGTTGGCAACTCCTGAGTGATCGTGAAATTTTGAGATGTTTTCAAGCACGCGCTGATCGTCAAATAGATTGTTCTGGATTGTTCGGGAAGGTTCGCAAGCGAGGACATAAAAGCCCCGAGACACGGAATTCGAGTTTGTAGGATTTTGAGTACCTCTTAGAAAGCAGCTCAGCACTTGTTTACTTAGCGAAGCCTGAATTATCTTTGTGTCTGTGAAGCTTTTGTTGAATTGTTTTAACAAATTCACAGTTGTTTAACGAAGTTTTGTGAGCTTCTGAAACAAAAAATAAACTATAGGTTTTATTTTGTAAAAGCTGGTTAAACATTTCCTCTGAAAAAATTCGTAGTAATACATTGTGCAACAAAGTTTTATCAATCTACAAAGTTTTATTAACTCTCCCAATTATATTTTACCAATATACAAAAAAGTAATAACATATTATTTAATTATGTTAAATCTATTTTTAATTAATTTTAATAAAGTATTTAATGTTAACACATATTTTAATGTTAATAAAGTTGTAATAAAGTTAAGAAAGTTTTCATTAAATAAGTATGCTAAAAATGAATGCAATAAATAATGAAGGTTAATTTAAAAAAAAAATCAAAAAAAAAATCAAAGTCGTGATCTCATTCCGAACATTTTAGAATATGTAGTTTTTGTTGTCTCGCTACATATAAATACGAAAGGCCAACCTAAATTACCTACACGCTACAATTTCTTACATTTCCCATAAAGTTACCGCCACAGGCTAATGACTTTAGTATACTTTTAAAGGAATTGTTGCTATTTTGACGAGAAAGAAATACAATTTATTTGTTGTGGGTTATATACCAAAGTAAAGTTCTGTTTTGAAGATTTAAAAAAGATTTCTAATATTTGATAACCACTTTATTTTATCAATTATAATGTTACTTTAGTTATTGCTTCATTTAGTACTTTATAATTCTTAAAATGCTTTTTGTTTCTCTAATTCCAAACTTTTTTAGTCTGATTAATAGAAACTCGGTCTTTTTTTTTTTGTTGTATTCTATGCAACTTTCATGAACTTCTTTGCCTATGTGAGGCATCACTCATAGGGTGAGATCCGAATTCTTCAGATTCACAGATATAGTATAAACAAGGAGTTTAACAATTCTAACATATGTCAAAATATAGTGTCTTAAACTTTACAAATAATTCCTCATAAATCAAATTAGTTTTGATTTTTAACTCGCGATACAATATTTCTAACAACCTGACATTCTTTGATCAAATTATCGACTCATTGGTTAAAAGCTTGCATAGCATGATACAGGTGTCGAGTTCATTTTCTTCCTAGTTTCTGAAACTATCTGGTTTCCGTGTTAGGAGAAAATTTGGTGCAGATTCCCCTTGAAAGAGCACCTGAAAAAAATAATCTATGATAGTCGGGATACACTTGGTAGCCCAGATCTGGCTTAGGTGGTGTTATGTTTCTGTAAAATTCTCGTATAGCTTTTGCACCAGAAAATACCCATACCAACCAACTAAATAATATTAACCATATTTCTGTGAAACCACAAAACCTTTATGGCGAAACAACTTAATTATTGCTTTTATGAAGATACGCTTGAATGCCATGTAAGCCAATTGTTTATTCTGTTTCCGAAACTGTATTTCTATACAAAGCTTAAGGGTATGATTTAAAAGCTCTGAATAAGGTACATACAAGAAAACAAATGCTGAATGAAACAATCACATAGTATTCTTGTTCTAAGCACTTAAGTTCAGTTGGAAGTTTTAATCGGATATAATGGGATTGAAGTGTGTATAAAAGGCGCATATCAGTGACAATGTCTGTTAAAATACAACTTATTAAGTCCCTTATTTATGAATTTTAGGTCCACTTTAGTGATTTATAAAAAAACTCAGTCAATATCAACAATGAAATAAATCCTTGAAAAATTCATATTTTCGAGGGTTGTATTCACATTTGACAGTTACAAATAAATCCGTTGATAAAATAAAGGAATACCAAAAAATGTTTCCATAGAAACCGAATGAAGTATTGCATTTCTTTTATCTCATATCTAAGACAAATGTTATTTTACTCCAACCAGTTATCAACAGGAACGAAACATCTATTCTCTTCACATGAGCATTAAATCTAATGTTATTTCTGTTATAAGGTGAGAGGAAATTTTTTTTTCGATAGTATTGAATATTTTTAATTTAATTTCTGAACTGCTGGTAAAATAAAATAGAAATAATTATGCAATTTAAGTTTTAAAAATTTATGTAAAAATTTCTTTGAAAGAGTTTAATTCTATCACCAACTTTTTTATTTTTAAAGCTAGAAAAATAGTTTTAGAAAGAAAAAAAAAACAAAAAAAAAACAAAACATTTTTAACACATAATTTAATTATTTTTATTTTCGCTATTTTTAAAAGCAGAAGATTTAAATGCTAATCCTTCTGTTGTTCTAAAACCTTTTTTTAGTAAAAGTTCTTTCACATCTTTAAATTATGTTAAAGAACGTATCTAGATTTCTGTTTGAGCACATCAATTTCTTTAAAAAGTAATATTGCGGTAAAAATTGCACTGTTCGTACTTTAAAAAATCAGCTTTATCATTGGATGGAATTATAAAACAAATTGAAGGGTGAAATTAACGCTTGCTAATAAGATGGCTTTACAAACGTTTCTATAGAGATGTAGCAGATACATATTCCAAACAAGCTGAGTGGTCCTTCGTTGCGGTGATCCGTTATTGGTGCATAGGTCCCAGCTTTTGATCCTTCACGAACAGGCTCACTTCGCTCGCTAAAAGTGTCATTGTTACAAAAACACAGCTCGCTTCGTTCGCTGAAAAGTTCATTGATATATAAGAACAGGCTTGTTTCGCTCACTAAACAGGTTCATTGGTTCACAAGTACAAGCTTGCTTTGTTCATTGAAAAATACTTTGCTGCGTAAGCACAGCCTCATTTAGCTTGCTGAAAGTCGCTTTATAAAAGATTTAATTAAAAAAATAATTAAAAACCTTCTGTTTCTCAAAAGTCAAATTTGAAGATCAAAACTACTTCTTTGAAAGTTTTAGAGCTGTACCACTATTTGAAGTCTCTTTGTACAAACATTTAAAAATTAGTTAAAATATAATTAAAAAGCTAATTAAATTTATAACATTCTGTTTGTCAAAAGTCAAATTAGAAGGGGTAAAACTACTTATATTTAAAACTTCCAGATATCTACGCCTTTTTTAAGTTAAAGTTTTTAAGTAGTTTTCTATAGAGGGACAGACAAATAGGCAGATATACAGACTCTTTTGTTTTGTTATTATAGATATAAACCATTTGCTTAGGTTTAATAGCCGAAATTATGCGACAATTAATATGCAAGCAATTTGCTTGACAATTTATAGTTTTTTAACAAACAAATATGTCGCCAAGTTGGTGATTTTGGTGAAAAATTTATTGGCAAGAAAACTTGTCAATGAATATACAAATTTTAATTCAATATCTCTATTTGAAACTAAAATGTAAACTTTTCATACAGTTACTATAAAAGACTTTACTGGTCGAATTTTAAAATATTTCATGTTGAAATTTGTCACGGAAACTCGTCTCGAGAAGACCTTTAATTTGACATATCACAAGTATCCGTAGTCCTTGTAGTTTCGTATGGGAATATGGACCTCATTCGGAGTGACAGAGACTTTGTACAGTACCCCCCCCCCCCCCTAAAAAAAAATCAGAACGATGGCTATATCTTTTGTTCTAATTGTTGAAATAACAAACAAAAGGTACCGTTGTAAATCGTGGAAGGTTTTTAATAATTGTCTGTAGTTTTTCTTATCATGAGGGGTCATCTACATATTAAAACAGAACCAAACTTTAAAAAGTTCAATAGCAACCTCATAATATTATTCCATATTTGGATTCAGCATTAAAAAGGAATGCGAAATACAAAAATTCGTAATTTTCTAATGAATGGTTTGTAATTTAAATGATAAAACGAAAATGATAAATTAATGTTAAATAAAAAAGTTGGTTTTTTGGCCATAAATACTTAAATAATTGATATATTTCAGTAATTTTTTTTTCATAAGATAGTTTGTAAATGGCCAAACATAAATAGTAATCAACTTTTGCATCAATTTCTTTTTTAATAATTAATTATTAATTAATAAAACAATTTTAAATTTTTTTTAATAGAAACATATATTTTTTTTGCTTTCATTAGATTCACCATGGTCTGAAACCCCACCACAATTTTTTTCTTTTCATTTTGACTTTTAGTTCTCGATTTTTTAGCGAAAATGTAAAAAACGCTCACTTTAAGGGACCTTTTAGAGACGACTTTTGAAAACTATCAAAGATTAATTCAAGGTAAACTAGAGGTGTGGAAAATCGCACAACGTTCAATTATCATAAAATAGGGTGAATAGGAACAGCGGGGTGAATCGGAACCCAGAATTTCTTGAGATTACAAAAAAAAAAAAATATATATATTATTTTATACAAACAAAGCAGTTTTATTTTTTGTATGTATATTTTTAATCTGTCTAACGTGTTTGGAATCGTGGAACATATGTTTTGTGTGGTTTTCAACAGTGTCCTTTTTAAAAATAAATTTACTTCCTTAAATTACATTTATTTAAAACCACATTTTTTAAGCAATTTCAATAAGTTATCCTTTAAAAATTTTACTGAATCAGGTGATTTTTTCATTTTATAAATAATTTCAACGATCAAGTTACATTTGTGTTTACAGTGACATGTTTCTGTAAAATAATCACACTTTGCTGAATACTGTTACTAATGCCTGCATTTTATATTTATTAATATATTCGATATTTTATTTATTTCGTGTGAAGAATGCTTATCTTTAACGTTGTAAATAAATTATGTTACTTTTGCGTTTACTTGCTATTTTTGTATTAATCTGAAACATGTCACTATAAATCCAAGTAGTTTCTATGCAATTTTAGAATATTTGTATTTTATAACGTCGTGAAACGCCTCACTGACTGTTCGATTTCTCCCGCTGTGAAGTAGAATCTTAAAAATACCTTTCGTTTTATGGAAATTCTCCCTGAAGATCGGTCAAAAAATGGTTGAAACATTTTCGCTCATAAGTGACGTGTTTTTCAACATAATGCATTGAAATTTGGTATATAGAGTAAATGATGTATTCTGAATCGAATGAAATGATAAAAAATACGGATTCGTATTGAAATTTTCGAAGATAGCTTTATTTTTACTTAGTAAACGGTCCCTCAAGAAAAAGAAATTGCATCAGATATATAGAAAATCGTATGTAAAACATTTTGGTGCAAACCGTAAGATTCTACGATAATTAGAACCGAAGATATAGCCATCGTTCTGGTTTTTTTTGGGGGGGGGTACTGTACAAGCTTCTTACTGCAGTAATGTAGTGTATGAGCTAAAAAATTAAATATAAAGTCATGAAACACACATCTATGTTTCTAGATTTTTTTAAAAAATAGCCTTTTTCGTGATTAAATAAAAAGCCTTAGCAATTTGAATGAAAACAAATCTTAAATATCAAGTTTTAAGTAAATAGATGTAGGAAAAGTGACAACAGCTATTCGTTGATTCTGTAGCTAAAACTAAAATTGTTGCAAAATTCTTATATGATCAATGGCTTTCAAAACATTATTTTTTAGACTAATTCGACTGTAACAGCCACTCTCAACAAAAAGCTGCTTCTATACTCATTTCTCTTACTGTCAACCTGGTAAAAAGTATAAATTCACTCTTACGAACGAATGATTGTTTTATATGTAAGATAGAAATGACAGTGTTTCACGTTCCTATGATATATGCGAATTTGTTAATTAGAATTGAGGAAACAAGATAAAAATAGTTCTAATAATGAAAAGTCTCTTTGCAATATGACATCTTTTCCATAACATAAATCAAATTTTGAAATTTTCTCATAATTAGTAACTTTCGTTTATTAAGCACGACGAGACTTTCATTTTGATGTATGATGAGCAGTTGTATGTTTACGCAAGATGCGTTTCAGATTGAAATGAAGACCAGGGATAAAAAGCATAATATAACAAAGAAAAAAGATTACATATCTATTGCAAATGTTGAAAATCTTGATAAATTGTACTGTAATAACCAAAAGGATTAAAAAGCAGCATAGCATCTTTATATTAAAATGACAAATAGGGGTGTGAAACACAGAACATCTTTCATTACACTATAATAATGGTCACGAGGAATAGTGTTGTTGCCATTTCCATATTTTCATTCATTTGTAAAAATGGACAGTTTGGTGATATTTTTGGCGATAACTCTTACATGGGCATAGAAAAAAAAAAAAAAAAATGGTGAATTTGGTGATATACTTTTCGATAATTGTTACATCATACTTTCTTGTAAATGAAACAGAGCAGTGGGGAAAATTGGCAGTTCATGAGCGATGCTCAAGGGAAGAGAATTCAGTGTTAAAGCATTCGTTTTCCAACTTCTTACATCTTTATAGCATTTTTACGGGAATTTTTGAGGTGGGTATGTTCAGAACACATTAAGAGGCATTACCATACCGATTTTGATCAAAATAGTTAGATCCGTTTTTTAACAATTGCTGAAAACTTGATTTTTTCATATTTTGTGCAAGCGCAATATCGACGAGAACCTTAATACAAGGTTCCATGTCCCCCAATAATCCATACACAAAATTTAAACATCGTATGTCAATTCATTCTGGAGTTACACTGACCAAGTACACAGAGACATACATTTTTTTTAGACTACTTATTTGAAGTCAGGATGTTTTAAAACGTAAAGAAGTGCAAAAGAATTTTTTCTTTCTTTGACCTAAAGCAATACTTGCATTACCCTGTGTTAACCATAGGTAATTGAAAATAAAAGTGGGCATTTCAATGATGAACTTTAAATTTATTTTGAAAGTTATTAAAAGGAGTACCTAAAATCATATTAAGTTAAATAAAATAATTATGCGAGTGTTTATAAAAGAAATCTTGGGCATTTAAAAGTATAAAAATATTTAAAATTACTACCTTCAAGTACAACAAAAATATCCATAAAATTATTCGTTCAATTATGTTTGAGTTATGATTCTTCAGAATAAAATGTTTCTGAAAAAATTCACAAGTTCATAAATATTCAAATGTACAGATTAAACACATTAACCTCCTTCATCTTTTGAATTAAATTAATTTCTGGCATTAATTTAATATTTAAAGGAATTTATTTTTGTTCTTCAAATTAATAAAATAGTATTTAAAGATGGAATTAACCAGAACAGTAGATTTTCCAACAATTACTAACAACGTGAATGATAACTGCAAATTATCAAAGTAGAAATGAAATTCTTACTGACTTTTTATAGATATATATTTTATGTCTCTTTAAGTCAATGAAATGTCTTGTTTAGCAATAAGGAAAATCTGTTTCAGAACCCCTGTAGTTTATCCACGAGGAGGATGAAAGAATATATTGAGTTGTCCCTTTTTTGCTGACTATGTTTTTATGTGAAGAACTCATTTATAGCGAATGCCATTTCTTCAGTTGTAATGTGTATTTTTGTCACGGTACTTATGTTTATGGCATTGAATTTATGAGAGAAAAAGAATTGGTGAGATCTTCCTCTCACCGTTTATTCTTACGTCCTATTTGTTTATTATAGTTCAGTCAAACTAGGGCCAAAAATGGCCGAACCTCAAACAACTTGCAACAAAAGATTTTTTCGTGTTTTTCAATTCAGAAAAATGTCCTAAGCAACTATCAAAAGTCTAGAAAAATCTAAGTGGCGGAAGGCCTCCATATTGGCCGCCATCTTGAGTTTCTGTCGTAATAGAAAAATGCCTATAATTAATGCTATAGAACTCCGATTACCTTCAAATATGTACCAAATGAAAGGCTTTTTAATGCATAACCTTATCAACTAGAAACACATCCTATTTAAATAGCTTTTTGTGAGTAATAGCATTAAAAGTACTTTTATTGCTTGTTTTGATTGTAGTCCAGTCATTTTAGAGGTAAAAAGGGTCAACATTAAATAAATTGCAAGAAAAGGATTTTTAGATTCAGAAAAATGTCCTGAACAACATATCAAAAGTCTAGAAAAATCTAAGTAACGAATCCTGCCATACTGGCTATTGGTTACCATCTTGAATTTACTGCGTGATAGTAAAATGTCTATTATTAATGATATAGGGATCCTATTTCCTTTAAATATGTACCAAATGAAAGGGTGTTTAATTTTTAAGCTTATAAACTAGAAACACATTCTAATTAAACAACTTTTTGGTAGTAACGGTTTCAAAAATAATTTTTTTTGCTTGTTTCGATTACTTATTTTGAATCATAAATATATTACTTTTACAAACAATTTGACTGAAATCACAAAATTTATTGCATTTTATAAATTTTTCAAACATAGAAGTCAAAAACTACTCATACCAAATTTAATATTTAAAAATATAAGCAGTTTAATGCAATTTACCAGACAGGTAATGAGTTGATACCAAATACAACAGAATTTCTTAGATGTGATTAACCTTATATTTCCGTAGATATGATTATTGAAAGAGAAAATATTGTCTTGAATTGGTAAAAGAATTTTTGTATCATATATCACTTGATGTAAGTAGTAAAATTGACTCTCTGTGAATGAGTTGATTAGTTGAACTATTAGATTCTGGATTAAGTGTGTAAAAATCGTTGTCTTTTAAAGAAGTACTTCCGAGCAGAAATTCTGCTCGGAAGTACTTCTTTAAACGTCATTTTGCCAGAATGCTCCGGGAAATGGAATCTGCATCTCTGAATAACACTGAAATAACTCTGAATAACAACTCTAAAATAATTTTCAAACATGATACAATTCATAAACAAAATCGTATACTCAAATAGGTCGATAATTCTCATATCTAATCGTGTATAAATTCTTTCAAAAAGATCTACTTGGGTTTTTTCATAGTAATGAGGATTGGGAAATTCTTGTAATTGGTATAATGATGATATGGAATCATTAAGAACCATCATAGGAACAGAACGATTAACTAAAAGAACAGTTATACTAGAAGTGCAGCGACGAGTTGGGGTTAAATCTATAATTCCATACACAGATGTTAATAACGCCATATGTGTATTGTCTAGTGTCATGTGTCACACTCGTTAACAAATACAAAGAGGTTTCGTAGACCAGAAAATAAAAGAACTGAAAATATGCAATGAAAAGCCTGACTTTTTAAATAAAAGGAACCCCTTCACTCTTGGTCCACTTTTGTGCAGTTAAGACATCAGTTCTTGTATTTATAAAAGGTAAAAATATTTGGTCGCTCTATTCATCTAAAAAGAAAATTCACAAGTTATTACTATGGAAAAGAAGAAACTTCTTAACGCTATAAGACTTTATATGCCCTATATGGTTGAAAGACAACTGCATCATTGGATAACTTAAGATACAAAGCTTTAATAAAATGTCGGATGACAAAAATACAGCCATGTATTTGTACTGTAACTCAAAAATAGTCACTTCCTCTTACAATAACTACTGTTAAATATCAAAACCTTTTTATAACTCGTTTCAAACCTACAATCCACTTATACCTCATGACTGGTTTAGACATTACAAAGAGATACACTTATACCCATAATGACTGACATTCAATCAGTACCATTCTTGCTCTTGGATGTTTCTAGAAGCAAATACAAGATTGACTGCACTATAAGGTTCAATTGAAATAATTGCGGATAAAATTGTTTATTGAAAGAAGTAATTGTGAAATAATAATTGAATGAAAATAGATTTTCTTTCTGTTACCATTACATAAATTGGTAATAAATTGCATCAAACTACTGTTTTTAAATATCAAAGTTGGTGGTATGAGTAGTTTTTGGCTTTCATGAATAAAACTTTTATAAAATGAAAAATATTTTGTGTTTTTACTCAAATTGTTTTTAAAAGAAATTTTATATTTGTAATTAATAAGAGAAAAGGAAAACTTCAAATTTATGATTTAAAAAGCAATCAAACCATACAAATAAAAATATTTTTTTATTCTATTACAGTGAAATTTTTGCTTAGACAGGGAGTATTTCTAGTTGATGAGGTTAAGCATTAAAAACACTTTCATTGATACATATTTGAAGGAAATCGGTGCCTTGCAGCATTAATTTTAGACATTTTACTATAACGATAGAAATTAAAGATGGCGGTCAATGGACAATATGGCATGCTTCCGTTACTAATATATATATATATATATATATATATATATATATATATATATATATATATATATATATATATATATATATTATATTTTTGATATGTTGTTCAGGACATTTTTCTGTGTCTAAAAAACCTTTTGTTGCAATTTATTTGATGTTTGGCATTTCTTAGCTCTAAAATGACTAGACTACAATCAAAACAAGCAAATAAAAGTATTTTTGATGCTATTATTATCAAAATCTATTTAGGTAGGATGTGTTTTTATTTGATGGATTAAGCATCGAAAACCCTTTCATTTGGTACATATTTGAAGGAAATAGCTGCCCTGTAAGATTAATTATTGACATTTTACAATTGCGACAGAAATTCAAGATGGAGGCCAATATGGCGGCCTTCCATCACTTAGATTATTCTAGACTTTTGATTTGTTGTTCAGCAAATTTTTCTGAGTCTAAAAAACCTTAAAAACCTTTTGTTGCAATTTGTTTGAAGTTTTCATCTAATTTGGCTAGACTATTATTTCTATATTTTTTATTTTAGTAGTAAATTTGTCTGAAGTATTAAATAATAATTTGTTTTTAAATAATTAGTTCGTTCAGAATTTTTATAAAGCTTTAGATGGCTCATTTAATTTACAATCTCAGGTTATTTTTTTACTTTTATGATTCCTTGTTAAGTAATTTTGTAAATCCTATATTGACCGATTTAATGAAGTAAAACAAAAATACGTCGTTTGTCAGTTATTTATTTGGCTTTCACCAAGTTTTAGTGCAATTCTCATTTTCTAAACATGTAGAATCTAAAAAAAGTTAAGTACTAGGGAAGGTCAAACCATCTTCTACACACATATTCAAATATCTCCTAAGATCCACTCTGCGATTATAAAAACTGTCAGGGGTATATTGTGGGTTGCCTTTCAAGTACTGATATTTTTATGAGAAATTAATAAATTGTGAAATTCCTCCTCAAAACAACGTCAACTAATGGAATTGTCATCTTTTTTGATGAAAAGAAATGGGACTTTGATAGCCCCGATTACTGTGTTAATTGCAGTTAATTTCTTTTTTTTTCTTCTGGAATTTAGAAATATTGACTACGAGTAATTTTAATTTCTTGCTGTAACAAATAATCAATGTGTGTAATGCTAAAGGAGTTTTTGGTTTTTAAAACATATCTCTAACTTTTGAAGTAAATTGCGACATTTAACACAGATTATAGACTTTTGCATTAATAATTTAACTTACAGTGTTTGAAGTAAAGGGAACTTCAAACTATTGGACTCTCATTTGAAGTGTTCATCCAAAGTTTTATTTAAGTTCGAAAATAAGAGCCTGGAAATAAATCTTACAATAAATTTCTCGATAACACAAATCAAGAATAGAAGTCGAAATATTGCTGTCTTCTTTTATAAGACTTGACTTTTGTTTCACTTCTAGTCATTCTATTAAGATACCGAAATAGTTTATTTACCTAGGTATTTACTTTTCCTTTTTGCTTTTAACGTAATGCCATCCTAGTCAGAATGTTATTGTACCTAATAGTATATTTACTAGCAATCCTATTATTTTTACGTCTAGTATTAACAATAATAAACTTATTTATCAAAGTTTTGGTAATTGCATTACTTTTTAAATTTAAATTGTAGCAATTTATAATTTTATTAGAATATGATAAAAACACTTTAAATTACTAAGAGATTATGATTGATAAAGTGTAAAATAATATATATAGATATTTTGTATGAAACTTAATTTATAAAGCCTCAAGGCATTAAATATCTAAATTAATGTAAATACTGGGAAATTACCAAATTGTTCAATTACCATGTTATGAAATACAATATTTCTAATGAAAATAACTTTAGAAACCAAATTATATTATTTTTATGGATTTTTTGTGAAATTCTAATCAATTGGACATTTATTCTCATTAGTTGTTCAAATACATTTGGAAATATACGTAGTAGTAATTAATGTAATTTCCATTAAAATTGTAATTGGTTTGAAACAAAAAGTGCTACTTTTCCTTAATTATTTATTACCTCTAAACCTTATCTTTTACTTTCTCTAATAAATAATGGGTTTTTACACAAGTTTTTTTTATTCATATATTTTTTATCTTATTATCAATTATAAAAATTAAAAACTGTTAAATAATGAAGAATATTTCGATTTTTTTTTGTCACAACCTAATTTCTTTTTTGACTTATTCTCTTACACTTAGATTACGCTGAAAATAAAGAACTTGCTTCCTATAAAAACTCAATAAACACCAAATATTAATGAAACAAATTATAACTTCAAGTCCTTAAAAAGTATCGATTTAATAATGTACTACAAAAAATATTGTTTACTTAATTTGAATATTTTAGATGATTAAATGTGATGTAATGTGTTTTGGTAATAAAATAAGTTGTGTTTTTACTTATTGTTTGTTATAATTTTGCTAGTTTGAAATGTTTAGTGTTCATAATTTTTACTTTCAATTAATGAAAATATAGGAATATAGGTAATTAAAGTATAGGATTCGGTCAAAAAAATTGTTTCGATTTTTTTGTATTTCACCACGTTTTGGAACATCCTGATCTCAAAAAAGTGATATAGAAAAAATGTCTGTCTGTGTGTAAATGGTCAGCATAACTCCCGAACAAATTGACCAATGATGTTTAAATTTTGTGAGCAGGTTGGTGATGGCCCTATGACCTATCCTTAAGGTTTTCGTCAAAATCGCGCATGCGCATAAGGTAGCTGCCATTGAAAAAATCATGTTTTTCAATGATTGCTAAAAAACGGCTCTAACGGTTTCAATAAAAATTGCTGTGCTAATGCCTCTTAAGGTGTTCTAAACATCCCTACCTCCGAAATTCCCGTAAAAATGCTTCAATGGCCTAAAAAGTGGAAAAACGAGTGCCTTTATTACAACTATCGCAAAAAATTTCGCCAAACTGACCATTTTTTCTAAACGAATGATGGAAATAAAATATAAAAACGGTAAATGACACACATCCACATCAGTAATTGAAAGTTGTGCGATGTTCCTCACCCCTAGTTAAACTTGCAAGAAAACTTCCTGGGATTAAAAAGGTTAAGTATACATATTTTTTTTTTGTACTTAATTATTATATTTGATTTTAAATAAATTAAAAAAATTAAAAACCGTTCTCAACAACATCTAATTAGCGGAGAATTACACGATATTTTTCTAAGAAAGTTAAATTTACAGGAAAGCAATCCATGACGTCCTTATGCATTCAATATGAAGGATGATAATATAAAATTATTTTAAATAAATAGTTTATTCAGGTAAGCAAAAAAAGTTGGCAAAGGAGAACAAAATTAACAATTGGCTATCATTTCGTAGGCGATAAAATATCGCCTAATCAAAATTTTATAATGCCAAGTACACTTTTTTTTTTATTATTATTTCTTGATTTTACAGACTTTGCGCCTTGTAGTGAGAGTCTTCTTTATTTAGATATTCTAATAGCTACTAGTATTTTAAGTTTTATAATTCTAGTCCCAATAGAAGTGTATTAAAATCGAGATTCAAATTTTTCGAACTTCGTCCTCTTCAGGGGATTCGGAGGGGAAAATCACGATTTTTAGACTTTTCCTTTGTATAAATGTTAAACCTTACAAGCACTCCAAATTTCATACTTCTAGTTGGTTGGTTGTATTCAGATTATCTGGCGCCGTCAGCAACACGAGGGCTATAATGCGCCGAAACATTTCGTCATTTAACATACCAACATACATTTACAAACACCCATGCCTAACACGGGACTCGAACCCGCAACCTCGCGGTCTAGAAGCCAGCACGCTAACCACTATACCGTTTGGTCGGCTTCATACTTCTAGCTCTTCTAGAAGTACCTTAGTAATTTGATGATCAGTGAGTGAGTTTTGGGTGGATTTCAAAATATGTCGTTTTCTGCTGTTTTTTAATTTGATTTTCTCGATAACCAATATAATTGAAAACTTGAAACTTAGGGGTGCTTAAAGGTACTTACTAAAGTGGGTAACTTCTACCCGTAAAAATAATTTCAGCTGTCAGGCATTCTGTAATACGCAGATATGAGAGGTTAAAATACTGCTGAGGGACTTCAGGTAAAAGATGGCTGGCACTAAACTTGGCAAGTGATGCTATTATTGTTAAAAATAACTTTTTATTTAAAGTTAAGTCTAAATCTTTATGTAGTTTGAATGCAGATTGAACCTGATTAGAAATAGTATGTTTAAAAACATTAATTATATTATATTTTCTCAACTATATAATTGGAGATTAATTTACTTAACCTAATTTTTTTATTCATAAAGTATTTACCTCGATTATTATTACATCATCAACTAAATAAGGAATTAGTTCTTCAAACAAATGATGGTCATTTATTAAATTTTTTTTTTGTAATATTATATTTTCAAGTATTGTGAAATTCATACTAACAGCCAAAAATATTTTTGAAACCTCAATTCTGAAAATGTAAAATATGTTGAGAAGATCATTGAATTCGTAATGTATACAGCCTTTTAAACAACATTTCTAGCCAGCTGATTTTAATACAAATCAGAAAATATTGAATTACATATTTTTTTGGCGTAATATTGAAAATAAATTACTTTTCGAAAATTCTTAGCTCTAAAATACGTACCAACATAACAAAGTTGGGATTTATTTCAGTTATTATTCTTGAAAAAATTAATGCAGATGCAGAATGACTTATTTAATGTTTTTATTATTATTATTATTATTATTATTATTATTTGAGAATAGAATTTAAATGTCGAAATGGGTGCGTATTCTCAGAAATTATTTGTTGGCCTTTAAATATATTTAAATTGTCACGTTTCCGAAATTGATTCTCTCACGCTTTCAATCTGAAAATTTAGCTTATTGTTTCTTCGAAAACTGCAAGAAGAGTATTTCCTTATAAATGAATGGGGGAACAAAAGATTCTTCTCAAATATAAGTGCCTGTTAGGAAAGAGAGTGCTAAGCGAATATTTTTTTATTGTATTTCAGAATAATATATTTTCTTGTACATAGTTGACGCATTAGTAACTGCTTTTAAGTGGGATGAATAGAAAATAAGGGTGTGTAATAGGGTGGATCGAAAAAAAAAATAATTTCAGAATTTCAAATCCGACCTATGGGGAAAAGATGTTCTATGGTATATAGATACATGGAAAAATAATTAAAAAAATTAAATTTTAAGTTCAGTACTGCCACAAGGAGGATGAAGTTTAGGTATTTGAGCTTTTTTATAGCTAAAAGTCAAATTCAATTGAATTTTTTTCTGAAGAACTTCAAAACCTACCTGTACGGAAAAGATGTTCTGAGGTACATTAATTAAGAGAAAAATAAAATAGAAATAATAAATTTTATGTTAAGCTCTTTGCAAGGGGGATGAAGTTTTGGTATTTAAGCTTTTTAATGGTAAAATGTCAAAGTGATTTTTGTTCAAGTGAAACAGGCCTTCAGTACTTTTAAATGTTTATTGGAATGAGAGAACATATACTAAATGGTTACAGAAAAAAAAAGCTTTAGGAACATATTACAACTTCTTAAGAATTAAATCAAGAAAAATCAAAAAATCTTCGGAATTACAGTGAACGGTAATCACGTTTGGTGTTGAAAACTGGCTTGAGGTTTCGTGATTCCAGGCTATTTCTTTTTAACCCATCTCTTCTATATGATCCGCTTACAGCAGAAAATGCTTCTGTGACTATTCGTTCTGTAGCTTGAGTACGACAGGGATACCCCTTGATAGTAGGTAATACTGTAGTATTGACGTAGAAATGATTGCTGGGTTTACTATTGCTCCTGAAATCATGTCATCACTAAATCGTTCTGTCACATTCTCCCACGTAATAAAGTTCACATGATCTGTCACACAAGGGTCAAAAGTTGGTATGTTTAAGATACGGATATTAATCGCTAAAAGGGTTTGGGTTGCAGCAGACGTTTGACTTTGCGCAAATTTAAAATTCTTTGAAGGACCGATTCCTTTGTGTTATTTTTGTCGTCAGCTAGCATTGATACAAGGATATTTTCAGGAAAGCCCAAATCCCTGTTACAAAATTACTGGATCAATGACTTTCTTCAAATCAATTGAGAAATAACGAGATAGAAAGATTGATTAATGCAAATGCTCTGCACCATAGATTACCGATTGTTTGGTTTTGATCTTGAATCACATAGGTGCCTAGACTTTTACGATGAACGTAATTAATGTCAATAAAGCTTTGGTTGGGCTTCTTCTAAGCCAAATAGAACATGAGAATTCTGTTGGGGGTTGTAAACCACCTTGAGTGGCAAATCTTTCCAGAGTTTCTCTTCAAAAGCTCTTCGCTGCTTTGTCCGCAGTGATGGTTTCACAAATTTCCATTAAGCACAGTTGATCAGTACTTAAGTCTTTCTTGTTAGTCAGTTCGCATAGGTTGGGTTTACGTGAATGAAACTACAGGTAGTATCTCGCATACGGTCACTCTTTGGCTTGTAACTGGCACACAAACCATTGTAGTGGACGCTTTAGAATCAGTTCCATATTTCGTATAACACCTTCTTTGATACCTGTATTGACAGACTACCTATTATCGCAACCAACATTGTTGCATCTATGTCATTGTAGACCCATGACCTAGCCGACCAAACTTTATAGTGGATAGTGTGCTAGCTTCTAGACCGCGAAGTTGCGGGTACGAGTCCCGTGTAAGGCATGGGTGTTTGTAAATGTATGTTAGCTTGTCAAATGACGAATGTTTCGGCGCATTATAGCCCACGTGTTGCTGACGGCGCCAGATAATCTGAAAACAACCAAGTCAACGCATGAACAAAACTTACGATGCGCTTTCCTTGAGATAGCTTTCAGTTAATTTCTAGCTTTGAAAGCGCGATATTTGTCGAAGTACGAACTTATTTTTCTCAAAATGCTGTAGTGGTCATTTATTGGTATTAAAGCTCGTTTCGAGGTCTCTCCTAACTTACTTGCAACTTATTGACACGCGGAGAAAAGTGTATTTAAATACACTGTACTTTGCTTCTCTTTTTGAATGCCAATATTTTTACCTTATTACGTTTTTCGTACGTGGGAAGCATAATCGCGGGCATAATACAGCCTAACCCAAATATAGGACAAGTCATGTCTTTTCTTAACAACGCCACAGTACAGTATTAGTTCAAGTACACAAACAAATGTCACATAATAAAATTGTAGTTTAATTTACTTTACAAGAACAGCTCTCACCGATTAGGCGTCGAATTCCGTAAGCCGCTGACAACTGCACTATAGGGTTGTAGAGCTGATTCAACGGTGATATGGGGGGGGGGGGGGAGGGAGTTGGGTCAAAAAAGGTTGAAATGTACATTGTACTACTAATTATTCAGTAATCATCACTTTTTTAGGATTTATATTGTAAAAAATAATTATTTTTAGTGTAAAATCATTTAACGAAAATTAGGACTTTTTGCATTTTTTTCGAAAATTCAACCCCTTTGTGGCAGTGCAAAATTTTTAAATAATTTTTTTTTTATTATTTTTTCCCTAATCTCTATATCATAGAGCATCTTTTCCCCATAGGTAGGTTTTGATTAATAATATATTTTTTTTCTCCATAGAAGAACGATCCACCCTAGTGTGTAACATCATACAATTTTCAATTACACTGAATTTATACTTGACATAGGTTGTGGTAATTTACCGTTTTCATATTTTCATTAATTGAAAAAAGGCCACGTCGGCGTATTTTTGTGATAAATATTACAGTGAAAAAACATCGCCAAATTGATGATATTGTTTAGCAATAATTATATAATTTCTCTCGCTAAGTAAAACGGAGAAGTAAGAGTCGTTGATGGGAAATGCCACGGGAAGAGAACTAAATCAATGTTGACAAAATTATATTTTTACGCCTTTATCTAATATTTACGGAGGTAGAAACGTGCAGTAGATATTAAAATACTACAGCGATTTGGATTAAAATCATTAGAGCTGGGTTTTTTTTTTTTTTTTTTTTTTTTTTTTTTTTTTTTTAATTGCAGAAAAATCTTGTAACGTGGAAGTGTTCTGCCGCCAAGTCCGATGTCAAAGCGGCAAACATGCAAGTGGATACTATGTTAACAGAGCATAGGCCCGTTTTTGACCCCTCACAGCTTGGCTTCTAGTACAGCTAGATCCCTGATTTTTCCCCCATCGTGTTGTCCCGGGTGAGTAGATGAAAAATAACAACATAATTGTTAAGACAGAACAAGAGAAAATGGTTTAAAAAATCCTATGAAAATCGCCGAAGTCACCGGAATTTTGTCCTTCTACTTCTCCTTCTTCTGATTCTTCTTTTTCTTGTTGTGACCAAAACTTTAGTCAGGCCTACAGCCAAAATTATTTGATGATTTTATACCACTCTTTTTTTTATCATTATTATTATTCTCAGCTCGATTAGAGGAAGTTCCTTTGTATGATTTGATGGGTAGGAGGATTTATACTTCCCGGAAATAATCACGATACTTGGAATTTTAGCCAAACTTACAGCATAAACGCTTTAATATATTCATATCATTCTTTTTTTTTATTCCTCTGAGATTGATTAGAGGAAGTGCCTTTAGTATAAACTAATGAGTACGAGGGTCTATACCCTCCAAAAATGATCCTGGAAGTTAAGAAAATTAGCTCGAGTAATGACTGATTAAAACTGATCAATGGATTTCGGATATTCACCTTTCGCTTACTTTCAAGAAGTGACTTAAATATGTTAAGTTATGTTATACATACCATTGTAATTAGAAAAACAAATACTTATTCTTTAATTAAATTGCATGTTTATCAAAGCTCTAAAAACACGTGTTTCAGCTTTTTACTTAGAAAACCACTTTCAGTTTAAAATAAAGTTTTCTAGTTGTCCGGTCGGATTTGAATCACTCACCTTCTGATCACTAGCCTGATATCTCAACGACTCCACTACTAGGACTTGCTGAATTTCTCTTTAAATAACAAAAAGCCTTATATTTCAAAATTAAAGCGAAAGTTGCTTTGCGACGCATTTTTTTTATATATATTTATTCGTATGCAAAAGCTGTAATCCTCAATTTCGCATAATAGCAAGTAATTTGTTTATATGATGTTTGACTTACTCTGTATAATTACTTATTTATTAGTATATAATTACGTGTTTTTGTGCCCAGGTTATAATAGATACATATTTTTGATTATGAAATTGTTTTTATTGTTCTAATAAGTAAAATTTTTCTTAAATGAAACGAAAAGGATTTGGATTACAAACCTAAGTCTCTCTACAAAATTTAATCATGATAATTTTTACTGTCATTAGTAGTAGTATGTAATTCTAATGGTATTGTCGCCTACGCAATTTTTTTTTTTAGAGCGACGATATGATTATTCCATTGGCCGTATCTTACTCATTTAGGGCATGACAAATACAACAAAAAGAATTGATGTCTCCCAAAAAATAACTAGGCGTTGTAAAAGAAGTTCGCTAAGTAAAACAATCAGTCAGAAAATGTTCTGAAAAGTAATGTTTGCCGCCAAGCGGCCGCTTTTAGTTTTATTGGGGTACTTGTACACAATGAACTAAATTGGGATTATTAGGGGGAATCCCCAAAGGCAATCAGTACTTGGCAGGGTAGAGTTTTTATAAAATTAATCTCAATTCAGTGCTATAGGTGCAAAATAGCTAAAGGAAATGAAAAGCATCCGAAATAACTCTATCCTGCCAAGTTCTGATTGCCTATAGGGATTTCCCTAATAATCCCAATTTAGATCTTTGTGTACAAGTAACCAAAAAAAATACAAAAAAAAAAAAAAAAAAAAAATACTAACCAAACGCGGCCGCTTAGCGGCAAATATTAGATTTCACAGCTTTTTCTGACTGATTGTTTTATTTGGCGGGCTTTTTTTTTTACAACGTCTAGATGTTTTTTGGAAGATTATGTTAAAGAGGAATTTTTTGTTTCTCGACAAGGGAGGTGGTTCTAATGTTAAGGGTTTATGTAGCAATTAATTTTCAGCGAGTGATGATATGTTTATGCAGTATTGAACAGCGAGCAAAGAAAGCATTTTCTTTGTGCGAAGTAATGAATCTTCCAGAGAGTGTAGCAATGAAGCTGTGCTTATGTGTCAATGAACTTTTGAGCGAACGAAGCGAGCTGTGTTTGTGTTACAAAGAAACTTTTAGCGAGCGAAGCGAGCTAGTTTTTGCTTAGCAAGGAACCTTTCTGCGAGAAAAGCGAGCCCGTTCGCGAAGCACCAAAACCTGGGATCTCTATACAATGACGGGTCTCAGCAACTCGAGACCCTGCAGCTAGTTTAAAATAAACTAATTAATTTTATGTATTGATTTAAGTATAAAACCAAAAATTAAAACTGTATTCGTGAATGCAAAGTACATTAAAACTTTTAAAGGAAGTACCTGATAAAAGTTATGTATATTTATGTCGCAGACTATTGATAAATAACATTATTTTAACTCTGCTTTTCAAAATATCTTTTGATGCTAATATATAGCCAGCTTCCGATTCGAAAATGGGATTTCATGAACACATCAATATCGCCCCAGTAATTAGTGTATTTCTCCATTTGGAACGAAATTTCGATTATTCGCCTTAATCAATCCATTTGCCTATCAATTCCAAGCACAGCATTCTCTTTGTAATAGGTCAGTAATTTAAGTTTGAAAAATGTCTATATAATAACGTGTTAGTTACACACTAATATCTTACAAAAAAAAAATAATCACATAATGATAGATATTTAAATATTCTAAACACATTAAAGATTAAAGTGCATAATCTTATTTTTAGCCTTTATTTATCATACATGCATAGCTTACCACAAAATAATTCTAAAGGATTTACAAGTAACAGCCTCCTGAAATGCCAGTCTATAAGTTGATTGAAAGTTTTCTGTAAGACATTGATTGGAGTGCAAGTTTTGAGTTTAAATATTTCCAATAGCTGGAACACATATTAAGTGAAAATTACATTGCTTGATAGTGGTCACTGGAAAGTATATGTGATTGGATCTTAAAAGTTGACGTGCGAGCAATTAGAAAATGTTTGATCATCTGGAGCTGGCTGTAACAGGCGTGGCTTCTCCAGTACCAGAAATGAAGCGTTTACACGATGCTAGTCGCTGGAATCTAATGACTGGCAACTTCAACTGGTACGCTGATTGGTAAATCAGCTTTAAGTAACAATTGAGCAACTTGGGAACAATTGGACAGAGTGAAAAAACGAAATATCCTTCTAATATCATGAGGCTCTCTAAATATCGTTCGGTTATAACTATTATATCGATATATTTTTTAATGAGTTGCAATGCTATGGTTGGGAACGAAAATAAACTTTTAATACATAATTTGCAATAAAAGTTTAAACACCAAATTTAAACTAAGCCATGTTTGACTATGGGGGTACTTAGAGATAAAAGCAAGCAAATTGTTGAGAATGGGTGCTTTGTAGTGTAAAGTATTTCTCTTTCAGCTTTTTATATATCTGTATGGTGAAGAAAGAATATTTTAAATTAGGGTAGTTAATGTAACAGAGATATCTAATTGTCACTGAAACAATTAGAATTTCTGGGATATGCACAAGAAGCCAACATTATTGGTTAAATTGATTCCAGTATCTAATTAAGCAAGTAAATTATATGAAACAAAGATCTAAGCGAATGAGTAAAATAATTGTAAATTTAAGATAAATTATACAATTAAAACTAAAATGTTTATTCATTTTGATGTTTTTATTAAATATTGACTCATAAAGTGAAACAGATCCTTATCTTTTAGTATCAAAGTTTTGCTTCCTTAGTTAGTTTAATTGTGTTATATAACGGTACATTCGTTCCTAGCACATTGAAGATGAAAATATTTGATTGAAATATTTGATTCTAATTTAGTGTATGTAACTAAAAATAATTTTAGCAGATCTATTACTTGTTTAAAACATTTCGTTTAAAACATTCATTAGTTCCTTTACGCATGCGTATGCGCACGTTTAAAACTATTATCATTCCGAATTATATATTATATGTTATCTGCATATAATTTAGCTAAATGAATAAAAAATACTAAAATATTTTTATTAACTATTTCTACAATATTTTCATAAGATAAAGGAAAAGTAGACATTGTCGATATAAAAAAGAATCTTGCGTCCTAATTGAACAAAACCCAATTCGTTATATCTTCAGCTTAAATAAAAGAATCTAGAAATAAAACTTTTTGCGTGACAGTTTGTGTAAAGTGCAATGCATTAGTAGTCTAGACAAGCCTTAAGTAAGTTGATATTGCTCTTTCAGTGCTGCCAAGTGCTCTAAGATGGTGGTGTCATCAACAGCTTACCCATGAGAAAAGGTGATAAACTACTTAGAATGTCTACGTGCAAGAGGGTTCATTAAATAAATTAGAGAAATATAAGTGAATACTTAAGTGCACAGGAATTACCTGATTTTACTTAAATAATGGTAATGAAAAATATGCATTTGATGCATAAGTTGCTATTTTCATAGTTTGGGAGCTGTTAATTAATATAGTGGGACATACATTAAAAAGACACCAAATGAGATTAATAACTTTTCTACGATTATTTTTATTGGCATTTCTATTTTATTCAGAATAATTGAGAGAACATTGAGATTTTTATTTTATTCGAATATCACATTGTTATCAAGATTAATAATATTATTAAGGATTGAGAGTATATTTTGAGATAATATTTAATTTAAAATAACAAAAAAATGATAATAATTGTTTAAAAAATTCTTTTATGAAGACATTATTTTTATTAAGATTGATATTTTTATAAAAAAATAAAATTGTTATATTCATTTATTATCTGATAATATTTCTGTTTATGAGTTGAGATCAATAAATTAATTTTTGCAGGATATTCTTCACAGTGTCACAATGCAAAATGTTGCACTTGATTTGTTTTTTCCGTATTTCAAGCAAAATTATATATAGATTATATATATAGCATATTTATATATAGCAATATTTATATATAGATTATATATATAGCAAAATTATATATATAGCATCATTTGATTTTCTTAAATTAATGATACTCTCGAACTCGTAAATTTTGTGTGTGTTTAGAGTAGTTTTTATTTAAACTAAAAAAAACAAAAAACTTTTGCCTTATTTCTTTATATGATCTAATTCTGATTCTGACCATCTCATTCAACTAATATGTCTGATAAATAAAATTTATTGAGTATGAAAGATAATCCAATTTTAGAATAATTTTGCTTACAAGGCATTGATTGTGGTCAATATTTATTGCAAATGTAATTATGAAACATAATTGATAATAATTTTTCTATTAATTAAAAAATAAATAGGATTTTACTTTTAACATATATTTATCTTAAAACACATTTTTCCCAAAATATAAATTCAAAGTCCATTTTTGTAAAAAATAAATATATTGAAAAAATTTAAATGAAATTTTTTTTTCCTAACATCTGAACTGAGAAAAAGTACAATGAAAATGTATTTTCTAAGTAGATGATTTGATGGCTTTAAGTTGAAAATATTAAAATTTTTACTGCAGTCTATCGTAATGCGGGTACTTTCTTTTATTTCATCTAAGAGGCATATAACAATGTTTTATTTATTGCTTTCTGAAGAAAATAATTTTTAATTTTAATATTCATAGTTTTTTGGGGAAAAATAAAATAAACTATGATTTTCATTACAAAATTTACAAATTCTTATTAGGAGTTTTCTTTTCTTTTTTCGTATTATGAGACACAAAAAATAACATAATCACGTTCAAGTTAAATTGCACTTAGGGAGAGTTCTGTAGACGTTTTATCAGTCGATATATGAACAAAGATAATGCAATAAAAATTTATTTTTTAATTTATTTAGGAAGTATCACCCACGCATTTATCTTTTAAGAAGGGATAGAATTATAAGTTTTAATTTAATTTCTTTGAAAAGGTGGAAGGGTAAACCAAAGTAAATTTATTGAAAACTGGGTATGATAATTAATGCTTTCGGCTATTTTTAAATTTTCTGTATGCATGATTTGAGAAAGATATTTGATTTCAATTTTCGATACTTAATGCTTTTATAATAAAATTTTCATTTGATACCTCAAATAACACAATTTTAAGTATTTGTTTTTCAATTTAAAAAGTAACACAATTTTTGAATTTGCTGAATGCAAATGTTAAAATTGTGTCACTTTTTTGCTGTTTTGAATTCAATTAGTTTCTTTTCTGATAGAGCAATTGATATTTAATTTGTATAATTTTTGTTTCAGATTTAAATCTGGGCAAACATTGACTAGTCAAAATATTTTGTTTTTCCTGTTTGCAAATATAATAGAATAACATCGAAAACAAAAGTGTGAATGTTCAGTGTACCTTAAGTAAACATTTTCTTTTGAAATACATACATTTATAATTCTCTTCATGTATTAAAATACCTACTCATATTTACACGTTTGTTATATTCGGCATTACTACTAATAATAATAATAACCGTTATTATGTTACCATTATGTTTTGGTTTGAAAGAAACAGGGGATCGTCTCTATGTGAACAGGGCGATATTACATTAATTGTGAAAAAACCCTTGAAGCAATACTTATTCGTAAAAATATCATATTATAATCGAAACATCAAGCAATCAAGAATGTTTCGAAGGGGAAAAGTACAAAATCAAGACGAACTGCACGATGCAAATTAAATTAGCGAAGATGCTGACGCATGTGTAACTGTGCCAGTAACGTTCTTGAGCGTCGAATTCATTCCACTCGTCTGCTAATTCGTAATCGCGTTGTGAAAAGTGCATTCCATTTGAATTAATTCCAGGTACAGATGTTTGCTGACCATTGCAAAAGGGTTTTGTGTGTGTGTGTGTTTTAATAAAAGTTTTCGAATGGTAGTCATGATGTTTTATCTAATATAGTAGGATAAGCTTTCCGCTAGAAGCATATCATCAAGTGTGATTATTTGTTGAAATCGTTAGGATTGAATTCAAAATTTGATTGTGGTTTTTGTATATCGTGTATGATAGAAGAGAATTAATAAGACTACGTTGATTATTAAAAGAATTTTGACATTTTTTATTGATGTTCTGTCCGAGGATAACAAGTAAAACAAAAATGGGATAAATTTCCAAGAAAATGAAAAAACTCTTATATCTACTTCTTGTTTAGCGTACTGTGATGGATGAATATAGCGAATCAGATTTTTTTACAGAAGTTTTGCCACTAAATAATAAACGGTAAGTCCTAAATATTTTATAAATATGCAGATGAGACTTTTTTATTGTTATCTAAATCTGGTAAAATGAAAATATAAGTTTCTTTATCACAACGTGAAATATTAACGATTGCGCATTGTATCCCTAATATACAAATAATGTATACTTTATTTATGCATATTTTATACTTATTTCATCACTTAAACTATTTTAAATGCTAGTTTACTATTTAAGTCGTTATTTTGAAAAGTATTGTAGCAAGATGTACATAGAAACATATATTTTAGTAAAATATATTTTAAAGAAAAATATACAAAATTAAGTATTTTGAGAATAACAAACATATTGAGGATGTTATGTTTCATATTAAACAATTATATAATTGTAGTAAAAAAAAAGAAACCTTAAATTCAAACGCATTTTTATAATTTTCATATATAAAAATTTTTTCATATATATATTCATGAGTAAAAAACTCCTGAAAAGTATATTTCTTTTTCCTGCAAAGTATATATATTTATAAAAACAACCCTCCCTAAGTCAAATTTTTTTCTATTAGTTCATATTAATAGTAGTTAAAAAAGCAAAATAATTAAAAATAGACAGCAGAAAGATAAACTGTTTTATTAGAGTAAAGAATAAACTATGATTCCTTAAGTTAGCTACATATGTTTTTTATATTGCTTAAGATTTTTCAGCACTTAAAAAAAAATAATTATATTTTCAAATTAAAGCACGGTAAAAAAGATCGTATAAAAGACACCTTATACATAAAAAGTTCTTTAAAATAGAAACTTTAAAATTTTGTTTGTGTATTAATAAAAGCATTTATAATTCCCCCAACTTTTATCATTGTAATCAATAGCAACAACTCTTATTTTTACAAGTATGTATTCGCTGTTTCATTGCCATTTTCATTCGCAATATTTTCTTATACAGCCAACCTATCACGCTCATCCACTATAAACAAATCTTTTTTTTGCTAACAAGTCATAGGGATTTATTTTGAATTTTTTTCAACATGTTACGAAAATCTCTTAACTTTAAAATATCGTGCCATAGTTTATCCTGAGTAGCTCTTTGTAGAGGATTTATTGAAGTTTGGGATATTTGCTTTTCAGAGACATCGGCTTGATTTAATGAGCTCCCCTTTGTACGCCATTTTGACACAAGTCTACTATGTGTTTAAGGACGACATGCAGGCATTGTGGGGTAATGCTCTGGAAAGGATACTTCGAATCCTATAGTAAAGAGTTTTCATAGCGTAAATACTATTAAGGAAAGGCATACTTCCAACAAAAATATTTTTAAATTTAGCTTACCTATGAGTTCTTAAGGAAAATAATGCCATTTTTTGTATTATCCTTCTTTTAGTCTCAGGGAGGATAGCTTGTTCTTTGAGTTAAAACTTTTAAATCTGCCGAAAATTGCTTAAAAAATATTTAATTTCTTAATTATTTTCAGAAACATAGATCATATATCTAAAGAAAATAAATAAATATTTGTAGCTTTATAGCTGGCTGGTGGTGTTAAAATAAGGAGAAAAACTAAGGTTTGGTATCAGTTCATGTAGCTTCATGTCGATATTCTACTTCATATATTACTCAAAAAACCAAATTCACATGGAAATAATGTTTACTCAACCATACCATAAGATATTTTCTAGTTTTCTATTGAGTCATGTATAGCATTTCTAATTACATTAGATTTTTCATGCGGTAGAAATAAAATAAAAAAACCTATCTCCATCTGTATCCATACTACTACATTTCTTTAATATAATACAGTTCTTCAAAATCGGTTCCAACTTGAACTAGAAAATCACTGTAACAAATCAAATTAAAAATGCCTACAAAAACTTTAATATCAAATGTTAATTTATAAGAAACCGAAACCTGCTTAGTGTTTTAAAGTTTGTACATAACTTTACGAGTTTTGTTTTTACAGCTAACTTGTCCAATAAGTTTTGTGAGTTATTAAAATTCTTTGAGATGTAGTTTTCTGTAAGTTCAACTTTACATTGATAAATGATGTAGTGAACAGTCCTGATACTGCCTTCGTAATGCCATGCTTTAACAGTTTTATTTTCTTTTTGAATGTAAATCAGACGCTTACAATAAAAACACTTTCTAAAAAGCTTCCAAATTACAGCAGTGGTTTGCAGATAATTTAAAAATTAGTTTAATTCTTGCACTCAATTTTTCTTTGGTAAGAAGAACAAAATTATGCTTGTAATATTTAGAATATTCTTTTACAGCTTTAATTACAAGGAAGCTTCTTAGAATGACATCCTTAAGCAAACTTCTAGAGTCGATTATAGACTGGGTTCTGTTCGACTTATTCCCAATAATCAAATGCAAAAAAAGCATAGCTTGTTTTATAAAATATATTATTTGCCTGCCATTTTTATTCCAACAAGTGGAATATCCCCTTTTCACATTAAAATATGTGTCAATTTTGTAAAACAGAATGGTACGAGCAGCTTGACTTCAACTCGATGCAATTCTTTTGTTTCTTACGTTAGCTATGGTCTTGGTGCTAATCGTTCTTTTTTTTTTTAAAAAATCCTTTATATTAATTTTGATTTTGTGTATCGATTGCGGGCAAATCAGTGGAGGCCTAATTAACCCCCTTGACGTCATCCAATCGGACTGAAACTTGGCAAATAGATTCGATCCCAATGACAATGCCTTCTATCAAATTTTGGGGCTGTAACTGTCACTAAAGGTTGTTTTTACGGATTACTAATAAACCAACTTGCCGTCATCCAATCAAACTAAAATCGCATTTAACCAACCATTGACGATGCTCTTTACTGTTGCCAAACTTTTTTGTTATAAACAAACAAACAAACAAATAAATAAATAAATAAATAAATAAATAAATAAATAAATAAATAAATAAATAAATAAATAAATAAATAAATAAATAAATAAATAAATAAATAAATAAATAAATAAATAAATAAATAAATAAATAAATAAATAAATAAATAAATAAAGTTATTTTAATCAGAATAAATAAATGATATTTGGATGTGAGTGAATAAACTCAAGTTCATTTTTAATAAATAAATTTAGAAACGCAGTTTTCCGCACAGTTTGCTGATAGAAATGTTTTTGAAACTTAAAATAAGATGCAAACACACGCTGTTTACAGAATCGATGCTGTGTTAACGAATATAAAAATTGGCAATGCATATAAAGGATTTATATCAAAAAAATTGTTTTTATGGTTTGTATTATTTAACTCGTAACTTGCAGTATGTATATTGAAGCTTTTGGCGGTCATCGGGAAGGAAATAAACTTGTTATGCATGCGCTTTTTAAAATGGGTCACTCACATAAAAGATCATTCAATCACTGCTAAATGCAATGTAGAACGCTAGTATTTGTTAAAGTTGTATATTATTTTCCATATAAAATGCTAAATTTCGGCCTATCATATTCCTCTTACATTACTTTTTCATTATCTGCAGTTTGAAAGTGAGATCGTTTTATACAGCGTGCTTACATATTCACATTAATTTCCATATATTCCGATGACGTCATTCACCTACGGCCAGAGGTAGTTTTACATTAAATTATTCCAGTGACATAATCCTCGAGGGGGAATGAAAATTTATGAGATGAAATTATCTTCCCTTTATTTGCCTTGGAGAGGGTTAGACGTTCATCATGTGGTCACTTCTCATGATTGGCTAATATCATTCACCTAAGGTTGGAGGTTAAGTATAGTTCAACTCTGATAATATGGTTTAATGTGTGACAAGACTCATCCATCACAATGATATACGCTTGTGCCAACCTGTGTTTGCTGAGAATATTAGCATTGGGCGTTATTTTGAGGAAAGTGTTTGTTTCCGTAAGTTGTTGTCGGCAACGGTAGGTATCCTTGCCCTAAAGTCTGCTTTTTAATTGCATTTGGGGAGTTGTTACTTTTTAAAAGTTGTCATTTTTAATTGATAGTTTTTAAGGCAACTGTATACTTTGGAATTGCTTTTGTTCTCAAAATGTCTGCCGTTTAATCGTTAATGAATGGAAATTTAATTAGCTAATTACAGTCTTAGGGCACGTCATAACTGAATTAGTAGTTTAAAACTTTTGCAAATTATACACATCTGACATTCTGTGAGATTAAGCTACGGCTGTGAATATAAAATATATTTTTTTAATACAATTTTCTTGTAAATGTAGATTTTTTTTGTGTAAAAACATCAAGGTTCAAAAATTAAGTTCAAAATCAAATATTTTACAGACATATTTCTTGCACGTTTTCTCCCACGCATTATACACTTTAATTTGATTTTTTTTAATTGATTGATTGTAACTTTATTATTTCTGACGAAATTTTTACGACTCAAATAATTACTTGCTAGTCAAGTGTAAAAGATCTTTCAATGCTGAGGATACCATCAGAGAAATAAACGCAATTTACAAAAGAAATATCTCCAAAAATTGAGTTGGGAAAATATATTGGAGTAAAAAATTCAAAAGTATATATTCTCTATTTTTGACACTGATTTATCCTGCAAGAACCTGAAAGGAAAAGCTATATTTGGCTTTGAAGTGTAGGAATCTGTTTAGGAACATACAATTTCACCGTTTCTTTTTGTAAGAATTTCGAAAATAAATAACACTACAATATGCAGCTAGCATTTGATTTTGTTTTCTAAGCAAATTCACAATATTTTGCATTATCAAATTATATTATTTATTTATTGCATTATCAAATTATATTATTTTTTTATTGCATTATCATAATATATTTAGCAAATCGCATTATGCCTTACATAATGTAGAATTTTGCATACTCTTTTATCTTATAGGCGTATTTTTGTATGCTTATTTATTTTAACACTTATATTTGAACGAATATTATTAAATCCATTTTATTAACTTTGCTTTTGTATACATGTTTGTAGATGGGAGTGGAATCTGCATCCAATCGGACTGAAACTTGGTAGATAGGTTCGATGTCGATGACAATGCATTCTACCAAATTTTTGGGCTGTTATTGTCACTAAAAGATCGCTTTTAAGGAATACTAAAAAATTAACTTCGTCAATCGCATTAAAATCCGACCATTGTTAAAACTCTTTCCTGTTGCCACATTTTTTTAAATTAATAAATAATAAAATTACTTTAATCAGAATAAATAATTGATATTTGAATGATGGTCACGTTCATTTTTAATATATAAAATTTAAAACATAGTTTGCCGTTGATATAAATGTTTTTGATATCGGCGCTGTGTTAATGAATATAAAAATTGACAATGCATTAAAAAGTATTTTTTAAAAACTCTGTTTTTATGGTTTATATTATTTATAATTGTTGATTTAATAAAATATAACTTTTATGATTATAGTACAGGAGATATAGGTTTTTGGGTGGAACTAATTCCCACAGAAGCGGCGATTGAATTTCTTAGCTCGTGGATGATATCTTTTTGACATACTAAAAGTCTAGAAAAATCTGCGCGTGCAAAATGCGTATTTTGGCCGCCATCTTGGATTTAAAAAAAAATAAATCATAAAATGTCATGTGTGGTACCAAATTACAGAAAATTTTATGCTGAAAAAGATTATCATTTTCGTTTTAAAAAGTAAAAATAATTAACAAAATAGTGACCAAAAAACTAAAAGCTTATGCAGTGTTAAAAATCATTTTTATTAATAAATAATAAAATAGTTTTATTATACGAATGCATCATGTATTTCGCCAATATCTTTCGTCTTACATAAGAGAAAAACTATATTAGTATTCTTCTGAAATACTTTCTTTTAGTGTATTTCTTGGAAGGTCGTACTCCGGAAAAGTCTATAAATGTGCATCACGAACCGAACATATTATTAGAGGACAACGACAACACGTCTTTACGATTAAGAAGTTTTATTGGAAGTGAGGTACAAGAACAAATTTAGATGACGTCACAAAGTAGCATAGAACTAATAGTGCTGCCATCTATATTGACATACAATGATTAATAAACATGGAGTTACATATTCCAACACTTGCCCTTAACGAATGTTTATCAATCATCAATTTATCAGCATAACAAATATAAGAGATTATTGAATAATTTTACTTCTTAAAAATTCAAATTGTTTTCTAGGAAGGGGCTTTGTAAATATATCAGCAATCATCACATTAGTTTTACAATATTGAATATTAATGGTATTGTTGTTAATCAATTCCTTAACAAAATTATACTTAACATCTACATGTTTTAATCTAGAAGAAAACTTTTCGTTGCTTAACATATTTATACATGGTAAATTATCCTCATAGACAATAATAGGAGTAATTTTTGGATAATTAAAGTCATTAAACAATTTAATCAACCATAAAATGTCTTTAGCAACGTTCGTTAAAGCTAAGAATTCACTTTCTGTAGATGATAAAGCAATAGTTGATTGCTTCTTACTTTGCCACATAATAGGAGTATCACCAAAGTAAACAATATATCCACTTGTTGACTTACGATCTATTAAATCTCCAGCGAAATCAGCGTCGCAGTAAACAACTATCTCATTAAGAAGGTTATCACTAGCACTGATTAATAATTTTAAATGCACTGTGGTTTTTAAGTAGGTAATTATTCTGAGTAGACTTTCCCAATGATACTTTGATGGATTTTCCACTTTTCTTGAAAGAACACTGACACTAGCACAAATGTCTGGTCTTGTACAGTTTGCAATGTAGAGAAGGGCCCCGATGATTTCACGGTAACACTTTTTCTCGGCAGATGAAAGCAGCTCACTGTCAGGTGAGGTTTGTTTACAAAAATCAGCTGACATTGGAGTGTAAGATAATTTTCGTTCGTTTTCATCGTATCGTTCGATTAGTTGTTGTATTTTCGCTGTTTGGTGGATGTAAAAACTGCCGTCTTCTATTCTCTCGATCTGCAAACCAACGTAGTGAGTGGCATTTCCTAGATCTTTCGTTGTGTATAAACTCTGTATTGTTGTCTTGATTTCTTCGATTGTGTCTTCGGAGTCACTTACTAGAAGAATATCGTCAACGTATAGAAGTATATACGCAAGATTATCATTATGATCTTTTCTTGTTAAACAACATGGATCACCGTCTCCTTGTTTGAAACCAATGTTGATGAAGGTTTTAACGACCGTTTCGTTCCAAATTTTTGAGCTCTGTTTCAATCCGTATAATGTGCGATGGAGAAGACAGACTTTATCTTCTTGCCCTGGCTGTTCATATCCTCGTGGTTGCTTCATGTAGATCTCGTCTTCTAAAATTCCATACAAAAATGCTGTTTTGATGTCAAGATGTTTGATGTACATCTTTCGAATAGCTGCAATCTTCAGGATCGCTCTTATAGTGCTGTGTTTGGTTACAGGACTAAAAGTCTCATCAAAATCGACTCCAGGTCTTTGAGAATATCCAAGGGCGCACAATCTAGCTTTCTCTGTTATAGTTCCATCTGTAAGGAGCTTTTCTTTGAATACCCATTTTGATCCAATTGCTTTCTTTCCTTTTGGGAGATCAACAAGAGTCCATGTCTTGTTTTCCATAAGTGATTTGTATTCTTCGTCTGCTGCTGCTATCCATTTCAACTTGGCTGAATCATCAAGTCTCAGGACTTCTTCCCAGGATTCTGGTGCTGTAGATATTTCAACTTTTGCAGAGTAGGTCAGTCGATTTGGTGGTCGAGTGATTCTCTGTGATCTTCGCAAGACTGGTGCTTGTTCTATCTCTGTTGTTTGGGAGTTGAAAGGGATGTTTACTTCATTTTCTCCATTTGAAATTCTTGTTGGATTCTCTTCGTGATGAAGTTGATTTCTTTCATCGAATTTGACAGATCTGCTGATGGTGACTTTTTCTGTTTTGGGGTTAAGAATTCTATATCCTTTTGTGGTAGTACTATATCCAATTAGGACTCCTTCTTCTGCGTTGTTGTCGAACTTCTTTCTTAGTTGTCTAGGAATGTACGAGAAGGCTTTTGAACCAAATACTTTCAGGTGACCAACATAGGGTAAAAATCCATGCCACAGTTCGAAAGGTGTTTTCTGAGTTGATCTTGTTGGTAATCTGTTTTGAAGATATGTTGCTGTTAGTATCGCTTCCCCCCAGTATTTCTCATCCAACTTAGCATCATTCAGCATTGTTTTGGTCATCTCCACAAGATATCGATTTTTTCTTTCAGCTGTCCCATTTTGACTTGGCGAGTACCTGACTGTTGTTTGATGTTCAATTCCATTTTGTTTCAGGTAGTTCTCTAGTTGATGACAAGTGTATTCTCCTCCGTTGTCTGTTCTCAGTATCTTTGGATATCTGTTGAACTTGTTTTTCACCATAGCCACATATTCCATAAATTTTTCTGCAGCTTCATCTTTAGAGTTGAGCAGATAAGTGTGACAGTATCTACTAAGTTCATCAATGAACGTGATAAAATATCTCTTGCCAGATGGAGTAGTTTTATCCATTGGTCCACAAAGATCGCTGTGAACTAAATCAAGTATGTGTTTGGCTTGATACGTAGACTTCTTGGGATAAGGAGTTTGAGACATCTTGCCCTTAATGCAGCTTTCACACATTTCCATTTTATGACAGTTGTCTAGTTTTAGACCACGAACAAGTCCACTTTTGCACATCATGTTAATGGCTGTATTGTCTCTATGTCCGAGACGTTGGTGCCATAACGACGAACAGTTTTTGTTTGGACATTGTAAAGCAAGATTTGCAACATTATTTTCTTTCGAGTAAATCTTGTACAGTCCATCATTATCTATAGTAGCAGATGCAACAATTTTCTTACCTTTAGAGATGATACAGTCCTTTTTTGAAAAGTTCACTTCATAGCCTTTACTGACTATTTTCTGTACAGAGAGAAGATTTGTCTGGATGTTTGGAACAAATAAACAGTCATTGACTTCAATTGTACTTGTTATTCCTGAATCCAGTTTCACATCGAAGTAACCTGTGCCTATTCCAGCAGCTTGGATTTGCTTTCCACATGCCGTTGTGATTAGGTCATTGTTGGAGAATAATTCACTAAAAAAGTCTCTATCGTTACATATGTGACAAGAGGCTCCGGAATCGATCGTGAACTCTATTCTTGGTGAGCATCTTGTTGCTTTGTACGCAGTCGCGTCCGTTAAATTCACTTTCTCCTTGGATTTGGAACTGTGCCAACTTTGAAAAGCTGAGGAGGTCTGGTTTTCCTCTCCTTCATTCTCCGCTAATGTGTTGACGTCATCAGCTTCCCTTAGGTTAGAGGCGGCTTGGTTTTTCTCCCTCTCATTCTTCTCTGTCGGGGTGACGTCATCAATTTCCCTGTAGTTAGAGGCCGCTTCCGTTGGATGTACTTCAGCCTTAGATTTAATTCGTCTCTTCTCTTCTAAGAGCCTTGGATGGTGTTCTTCTTTCGTTTCATAATTCAAAATGGCTCTGGCGGTAAAATTCTTTCGAATTCGAGAAGGTGGTGATTTTTGGTTACGGGAATGTTCAAAATTCAATTCGTTTCTTTTCTTAATTCTGCAATCAGCAGTTTCGTGCGTATTCTTCCGACAATAAGAGCAGTACTTGTGATGATTTCGACTTGTCTTGAAAGCGATAGCTTCATCAGAGTTCTGTTTTCTTTCTAATCGCCTGCCTGCTTCATCGAGAACTTTATTTTTAATCAATTCTAGGTTTAGTTCTTTTTCAGGCCATGCTTCGAGAGCTGTGATGAGGGTTTCATAAGAATTTGGAAGACTGCATAATAATATTGCGCCGATGTGGGAATCCTTTACTTCCTCTTTGATTGCACGAAGTTTCGAGATAATTTCCAAAATTTTGGTGATGTGCTCTTGCATAGATGTTCCTTCTTTATATCGAATGCTATATAATTTTCTAAGTAGATACAACTTACTTGTCAAGTTATCCCGCTCGTGGATAGTTTTCAGCTTTTCCCAAATTTCCTTCGCGGTTTTCTGCTCGCGGATGTTTTCGATTTGGTTGTCTTCCAGCAATAAACATATCGTCGCTCTGGCTTGGTTGTCTTTCTTAATCCAAGTTTCGGTCAAGGTTGCTGGAGCGTTTTCGATAATAACAGTCCATAAATCCTCTTTAATGAGAAGCATCTCCATCTTGAATTTCCAAAGCTGGTAATTTTCGTTGTTCAGTTTGACGACACTCAGAGAAGCCATTGTTGCCATTTTCGAAGTTTCGTTTTTGGCTTTCAGCGAGAACAAATTCAGCGACTAAACAAATCTAGGTTCGTGATTTAAATAAATCCAGGTTCGGAGATAAGTTCTTAATTAGCGTTTCAGTCTCATAATCTCTTGGAAGGTCGTACTCCGGAAAAGTCTATAAATGTGCATCACGAACCGAACATATTATTAGAGGACAACGACAACACGTCTTTACGATTAAGAAGTTTTATTGGAAGTGAGGTACAAGAACAAATTTAGATGACGTCACAAAGTAGCATAGAACTAATAGTGCTGCCATCTATATTGACATACAATGATTAATAAACATGGAGTTACATATTCCAACAGTATTATTTGTGCAATCTCTAGCAGAACAGTTTCAACTTATCTCGGTACATTCCACGCCACAATGTCGACACGTACATTTACCACACGACTCATATGTATCCGTTTTCCATGCGCAACGGATCTTGTTCAACAATAACTCTGGTGCAGGGCTCATTTCACATGTTATGGGCAGTAGTTGGTGTCTTACTTTTTTCCAACCCCACTCTTGTCAATATTAGTGTTTATAGTTTTCCAACAAAAACGTTATAAATGTACGCGGTGAAGATGATGTACAACCGCATCTTCTGTAGGTGGCAATCTTGCAATATTAAATTCACTTTGGCAGTTGTGATTTTTTTCAAGTAGAGATTTTATCGTACTAGGTTTAGATTTTCAGTCTTTGGATTTCCACCGTACAATGATACCAATATCTGTGAGTTTTTTTCTGTTAGCATTTTCTGATCCAAATAGAGTAGCACAAATATCAAATTCCTTACATTTCCAAAAATATCTATATACTGCTGATTTACTTTTACTAATTAAAGAGCTTGTGGTATCGCATCCGGTTAAAGCATGTGAAAAGAGAATAATTTTGCATCCCTTATCGCCAAGCACATGTTGCACCGATTTAATATTACGTTTTTTATCGCTGGAAGTAGAAGACTACAAACAAGTATTTTGTGTATTATGGTAAATCAAATGTACAAAAATATCTGTGTCCTCAGCAACAACTGTTACATGTGCATTTTTTCTGGTAAGTTCATTGCTATTTTCACTATAACTGCGACAGTATCATCTCTAGCATGAATCACAATGTGGCCATTCTCTTCCAAGTGTTTTCCAATTATGGTTATAAAAGACTATATATTTTTTTATTAGAAAGAAAGGGTCCTTTGCCAATAAGGAGTGGAGAGCTCTTAGTTAATTTCACTGAAACATGGCCAAAAAATGGGAAATTTTCAGGTGTATTACAACTATATAGCGTATTACTATAAGCAATATCAAGTTGTGACAATAGTATCTGGTGGCTATATCATCTCCAGTAAAAAGGATGTAGAGCATCAGATATGCACAAAACAATCATCAGTAACAGTGAAATTTACTGAGAGCTCTACTCTTCTATTTGGCAAAGGACCCTTTTTTTTCCTTTTTTTCCCTAATAAAAAAAAAAAAAAATCCTTTATAACAAAGCTTGGAAAACACTTGGAAGGGAATGGCCACTCTGCGATTCATTCTACAACTGATGCTGATACAGTTATAGTGAAAACAGCACTGACCTTAGCAGAAAAAATGCATGTAACAGTTGTTGCTGAGCACACCGATATCTTTGTACTCTTGATTTACCATAATACACAAAATATTTGTTTGCCTCCTACTTCCGGCTATAAAAAAACGTAATATTAAAGGTGCAACATGTGCTTGGGGAAAGGGATGCAAAATTATTCTCTTTTCACATGCTTTAACCGGATGCGATACTACAAGCTCTTTATTTAGTAAAAGTAAATCAGCAGCACATAGACATTTTTAGAAATGTAAGGAATTTAACATTTGTACTACTCTATTTGGATCAGAAAATGCTGACAGGAAAAAACTTACAGATATTGGTACCAAAGCATTGATATCATTGTACGGTGGAAAGTGCACCTGGAAAACGGATACAAATGAGTCGTGTGGTAAATGTATGTGTCGACTTTGTGGCGTGGAATGTACCGAGATAGGTTGTAACTGTTCTGCTAGAGATTGCACAAATAATGCACTAAAAGAAAGTATTTCAGAAGAATACTAATATAGTTTTTCTCTTATGTAAGACGAAAGATATTGGCGAAATACATGATGCATTCGTATTATAAAACTATTTTATTATTTATTAATAAAAATGATTTTTAACACTGCATAAGCTTTTAGTTTTTTGGTCACTATTTTGCTAATTATTTTTACTTTTTAAAACGAAAATGATAATCTTTTTCAGCATAAAATTTTCTATAATTTGGTTTCACACATGACATTTTATGATTTTTTTTTTTTAAATCCAAGATGGCGGCCAAAATACGCATTTTGCACGCGCAGATTTTTCTAGACTTTTAGTATGTCAAATAGATATCATCCACGAGCTAAGAAATTCAATCGCCGCTTCTGTGGGAATTAGTTCCACCTACAGCCTATTTTTTGCCTATATCTCCTGTACTATTATTATTAGTTGACACTACAATGTGTAATAAACATTTTATAATTATTGTCGTGTTGCTGAATTCCGATAGAGTAACTGAAATCTTCCTTTATGAGCACTTTTTCATTTACTTTTCTACAGAAAATAGAAGAAAAGGTGAGCCGCATAAGCATTCTTACTTTTTATTGAGGCTGAACTAGGTAAATTAAAAAAAAAAAAAAAAAAAAAAAAAAAAAAAATAGCGAATATCCAGATACGACGGGTTTAAAAATTGTAAAATTAAATTTATGTTACGATCTTTTTTTACATAATTTAAGTATATTATTTTCATATCTCTCTCATAAAACATCAATAGGCAATGAATATTAATAAAGACTAGTATTTAATGTTGTCTATGATTTCTCCAGTAATAGAGAAAACCACACTATACCACCATTATTCTAAGGAAGAATGAAACCAATTTTTACTTTTAATTAAACTCAAATCTAAAAGTTATCTAAACTTTTCCACTAAAGAAAGATACCTTTTGAATCAAAAACATGTTTTTTTTAAAAAAGAAACGCATCAAGCGGAAAGAAAAAAACATTCTTTTTCTTTATTTTACTTCATTCTTTTAGGAATGTATTGAAAAGTATGCTCGAATATGTTAAAAGTATGTTCAAACTTTGCTCTTATTAAATTTTAAAGAAGTTTGAAATAGTCATCCAAAGTGTTGTTATAAAAATGAATAAGCTTCATATGGCTTTGCTATGACGTAATTTCTTACATCACTTGTTCTAGGATAGAAATTAAATCAAATCTATTAAAAATTTTCATTTTATTATTGAAAGTTTAATTTTTATGCCTAAAATATACTTTCTTTTATAGTTTTCTAAACTCGGAGAGGAAAAGTTATATTTTATATTTATATCTATAAAACCTTATTATATATAACAACAAGCTGAATACCCATGCTTCGCTACGAAACTTTTACATGTGCAATATTTTAGCTAGCTATGAGGCCTTGCGTTGCGGAAATCCGTCAGTGGTGTATAGGTCCCAGTTTTTGGCCCTTCGCTTGCAGGAAGGTTCCTCGCTACGCAAAATCGAGCTCGTTTCGTTCGCTGAAAATTTCATTGACACATAAGTACAGGCTTACTTCACTCGTTGAAAGGTTCATTACTATGGAAGAATAGGCTCGTTTCTCTCACTGAAGGTTCATTGTTGCGTAAGCATAAGCTCTCTTCACTCACTAAAATTTAACTGCTACGTAAAGCATTAATATTAGAAGCCTCTCCTCTGCCAAGACACAAAAGAAATCAAAATCCCCTTTAATAAAATAAAACAACACTCCTTTAAGATGATTTTAACACGTGTTAGTGGAAAGCAAAATTAGAAGGTCAAAACTATTTATGTTGAAACTTTCAGAGCTCTAGGCCAATTAAAAGTCGCTTTTTGTGAAAATATTAATTAAAAAAATTAATTGAAAAACAAATTAAAATTGTAACATTCTTTTTGTCAAAAGTCCAATTCGAAGGCCAAAACTACATATGTTGAAAATTTCAGAACTGTAGCCCTATTAGAAATCGTTTTGTAAAAAAAAATGTGTTAATTAATTAATAAAATTAATTAAAAAATAACTAATTAAAATTTCAACATTCTGTTTCTCAAAAGTCCAATTAGAAAGCTAAAACTACTTATGTTGAAAATTTGAGAGATGTAGCCCTATTAGAAATTGTTTTGTAAAATATTTATTAATTAACTAAAAAAATTAATTAAACAAGAAATAAATAAAAATTTAAAATTGTGTTTCTCAAAAGACCAATAAGAAGGCGAAAACTACATATGTTTAAAATTTCAGAACCGTAGCCCTATTAGAAATCGTTTTGTAAAAAAAAATGTGTAAATTAATTAAGAAAATTAATTAAAAAATAACTAATTAAAATTTTAACATTCTGTTTTTCAAAAGTAAAATTAGAAGGCTAAAACTACTTATGTAGACAATTTCAGAGCAGTATCTCTATTTGAAGTCACTTTGTACAAAATAAATTAATTAAAAAAGTACTAATGAAAGTTTTTACATTCTGTTTGATATACATAAAATTAGAAAGCCAAAACTTCTTATGTTGAAAATTTCAGAGCTCTACTCCAATTTTACTGAGGTTTTTATAGATCCACAAAGCCACAGATAGACACACAGCTTGTTTTATTATTATAGATATGTATTGTGTTAATCTAACTATTTCATGTGATGTATCTTAATCACGCAAATTTCATCACGTAAAAAACAGTTTCACGTTTAAAAACAGTTTCGAAAAGTTAGAATAATTTTTCTTTTATTATTTTCCTACGTCTTCGGAAAACAGAAAATTTATAGAATTGGCATTAAAACTATTTTTTGATGTGACATAAAATTATTCTTGATTATCTTTAAACTTACTAGAACGCATGCTTCAGTTAGGGAGGGTAGGGGGGGGGGGGAAGATGCCTTTGAAGGTCTTTAAAGGTAATTGTATGTTTTTAATTGTAAATTTGTGTGTAATTATATGTTAACTTGAAAGTTTATTACCTTACTAATTTGTAAACTCTACTAAGCAATAACAAGATGTGAAAAACTTTTAAAATATTATCAAACATTAATAACTAATAAAATAATATTAAAATAAAAAAAAATGCTGGTTCTAAAATCATATTTTAAGCCAAAAATTCTAACTATTTTTTACTATTCCATTCATCTCAATTTTTATAATAGGTTTCAGGGAAGTAATTCAATATAATGACTTATTCAGATAATATTCTATTTTTGATTAATAATACCCGTATCCCATGTGTTGTATATTTCATACATTTCAAACAATTATTCTCTTAACTTATTCAGTTTTCATCCTTGAGAGTTTCCATAACTACCGTGTTTCAATCCTTATAACTGATGCACATTCGTCAAAACGTTGTAAATTGGTAGTAACTTAATTATGAGTAACTATCTAATTGAATTCAGAAGTAGTTTGAAGATGGAGTAAATACTCGAGAGATATTAAATACCATCAATAGCTTCTTTGAAATGAACAATTGAGCATGCATTAGATGTCTTTCATCAACTGTTAAAACAAAAGGTCGAACATATTCAATTTTATAAACCTACGAATTTCTCATTAAATTCTAATTGTCTCAAGAAATGCATTTAGTCAATTAAAAACATATAAGATATAACTTTAAAAAGTAAGTAATAGAACAATATTTATTAATTGAAATTTATATTTAGATTAATATTTTTAAAGACATATTGATTTCGCTATTATACACTAATTAAATTTTCTTACTTAAAAATAATCCAATTTTTTTTTCTTTAGCGAAATTACTAACCTTACCCTAGTTAGATAACTACAGCATAATACTTCTTTCAGTAATTTTTTAACTTTGCTTATCATCATTTGCCTTTTTACAAAATACAAACTTTAATTTATAGGAGTTTACATATAATATTCTAAAAAAAAGTTATTATTTTTCCAACCTTTAAGAAACTACTGTAGTCCTCATAATATAACTATATTTATTTTTTACAAATTCATCAAAAAGTTCAGCTTTCTTTCTTTTTAACAACTAACTTTCACACAATTATTTAACGATTCTTCGTGATCCTTTCTGCACCACATAATCTTCCTTGGTATGGAATTGTTCAATTTAACTACCCCTAGGCTCTTTTCCTGATACTGAAACTTCATCCAACCTTTCTAAATTATCTACACGCAATCTATCTTTTGGATATACACGTATTACCCCTACCAACGTTAATGAGAATGTTCTATTGGAAACTGAAGTGTTTCTCTTCCCTCTTAAAGATGATGATTCTCCTTATTCTTGGGACAGGATACAGCCAGAGGGGTTAAAGTAGAGAAAAGAAAAGGCATTTGAAATATTCAGATATATATATATATATATATATATATATACATATATATATATATATAGATAGATAGATATATAGAGATATATATATATATAGATATATTGTTACGAATTTTTGTATATTTGTAAATATTTCGTAGTGTTAATTTTGTAAATAGTAAAATTTATGTACATTACGCATAAGGCAGTGCAATAGTTTGTCTGAGCTTGGCTTCCCTCCAATATGGGTATTGATGCTTGATAATGAGTTTTATAGAGGTAACTCTGGGAAGCGAGTTTTAAGAAGCAGGGCATTTAACATTATGATAATGGCAATCTCGCCAAGTTGACGAGATAGAGCCAAGTTGGCGACGGTTTTGGCGACTAATTTTTGTCACCAAATTTGGCGAGAAATCTCCAAATGTCGCCAAACTTGGTGACCATTTGGCGACATTTTCGGTCCCCATGTACATGTATAGGACTTTTCGACTACGATCTGGAAAGTTCTCCAAATATCTACCTCTAGAAGATTCACGTATGTTCACCTCCCCTATAAAAGCTCAGGGGTGCGGGTGATGGAGTTAGTTGTTAGCTGAGTCCGTTAGTTGACTGGAATTACTGAGTCTCAGTGAACATTCCGAGTAGTTCTAAAGCGAACTGTATTGCATTGTCTTTTGCGGCGATTTAGCAGTTGTGTTGTCAAGTTTTTAACTGCTGTTTTGTGCTCTATTGTGGTGAAAAGAGCTGTATTGTGTCTACTAGAACGAGAAGTTCTGGAGCTGTAAGAGAATCTGTGAAGAATTATATTGGAATAAATTTCTGCAACTTTTGATCTGCTTTGGCTTCAAATCTTTCGAACCCGTCCGCGCAACAATATATATATATATATATACTAACATTAGGGCGTATCGAAACAAACTTTTTTTGGAAATTCAAAATTTAAAGTTGATAAAAAGTTGCCACTATGCTCACATATTTACCAAAAATTTTTTTAGTTCAATTGAAAAATATTTAGGTCTCACGGAATGGTCCTGAAGTTTGATGTTTTTTGACAAACACAAAGATTTAAATTTTTTTTAAGCATAAATATAAAGCAAATTTTTATTTTTAAGAATAAAAATCTAATGTCTATAATATTATTTAACTGTAATAAAAAAAATTATATCTGTCATTTAATATTTAGGTCTCCTGAATCTACATGAAAACCTTAATTTTCTTACAAAATACAGATATTTTTCTATTTTCAACCGTTCTTTTGATTAGTTTCAATTTTTTAATTCATATTCTAGGTATAGTAGAACAACATTTTGAAATATAGGGAATATCATTTTATGAAATGGCGTTTACTAAACTCAAGTATTAATTCATATAATTTCTACACTACTCCACGTTGGTTGGAGTCTCCGACCAACAAAGACTCTACGTTTGAGACATGAAGGTAACGTTATCGAAAATGATTCAATGTCACATGGTTCGAATGATGTAAGTATACATGATAGTAAAATGCTTTTACCTGAGAAAAACCGGAAAGCTTAATTATTTCAGTGAAAAAAGAACTGCCAGAAAATCTACTCTCTCTTTCTAGAGAATGTGACCGTAGATCCAATCTCTATTAGAGAAGAAGCTCAATTATCAAGTGCTCTTTCGTGGGATTTAACTGTTGTAACACTAGAAAACCAGGCAATGGTAATAGATAAATCGAAAGTTTTTCGTGAGAGGGTAAAATGTCATCAAGTTATTAGTTCAACTATTTTTCACTCTATTTATATAATAGAAAGGATGAAGCAATAGGTATAAAAATTATAATTTGTAAATGTAGTCGCATAAATAAACGAGAAGAACATGTATCTTTGGTATAAGAACTAAATTCAATATATTTTGGACACGCAACTGCAGACAGTGGCTCTGGTTGAAATGTTGTATCATCATTGCCATTAATGAAAGAAAGCTGCATTGATGAGAAAACTATTCAAGGTCTTGGTTATGACGGTACTGCATGAAATAATGAAGTTTCTAATTGATCAATTTCATTCTTCGTAAATACTTTAAAATAACCTGTACAAGCAGTTGTTTGTTTATTTCATTTAAACTAATCGCCTCTTAGGAAAGTTATGATCACTCTCGATGATCCAATTTATTGACGTATTTCTTTTACTGTTCATTAATAAAACGTCTAACAAGTTGTCGAGATTTACCAGCTGTTGAATACATTGATAGTATTTTTTAAAAACTTAATTTTAAAAAAGTTGAACACTGACCATAAATATTGGAAAGTATGTCAGGCTCTACTAACAAGCAAATGCCCCCAAGGTTTAGCAAGCAGAAACTCTGGAAACAACTCCCATTCAAGATGACTAAAAATGGCAAATCGAATTTCACGTATATATATATATATATATATATATATATATATATATATATATATATATATATATATATATATATATATATATATATATATATATATATATATATATATATATATATATATATATATATATATATATATATATATATATATATATATTGTATCACTTGATCAAACCTAGAAGTTGAAAAAAATAGCTGAGTTTGTAATAAAATTTATACTCCCTTATGGTTTACAATATAATATCTTGTAAGAATGATATTACGTTTCGTACAGAGCCACTGTCTGGAATTGCGTGTCCAAAATATGTTAAATATAGTTTTTATACCAAAGATACATGTTCTTATTGTTTAGTTATGCGACCACATTTATAAATTACAATTTTTATACTTATTGCTTCATCCTCTCGATTATATAAATAGAGTGAAAAATAGTTGAACTAATACCTTGATGATATTTTACCCTTTCCACAAAAAACGTTCGATTTATCTATTATAACTGCCTTGTTTTCTAGAGTCACAGCATTTAAATCCCACAAAAGAGCACTAGCTAATTGAACTTCTACTCTAATAGAGATTGACTCTAAGGTCACAATTCCTAGAAAAAGATAATAGATTTTCTGGCAGTTGTTATTTCACTGAAATAGTTAAACTTTTCGGCTTTTCCCTGGTAAAAGCATTTTACTATCGTGTACACTTTCATCACTCGAACCATGTGACATTGAATCATTTTCGATAACGTTACCTTCATGTCTCAAACCTAGAGTCTTTGTTGGTTGAAGACTCCAACCAACGTGGAGTCGTGCAGAAATGATATGAATTAATACTTGAATTTAGTAAACGCCATTTCAGAAAATGATATTCCTTATAATTCAAAATGCTGTACTACTATACCTAGACTATGAATAAAATAATTGAAACTAACCAAAAGAATGGGTTGAAAATAGAAAAATATCCGTATTTTGTAAAAAAAATTAAAGTTTTCATGTAGATTGGAGGAGACCTAAATATTAAATGACAGATATAATTTTTTTATTACTGTTAATTAATATTATAAATTTTGCCTTTTTATTCTTGAAAATAAAAATTTGCTATATATATATATGTTTAAAAAAAAAAAAAAAAATCTTTGTTTTATCAAAAAACATCAAATTTCAGGTCCATTCTGGGAGACCTAAATATTTTTCAATTGAACGAAACATTTTTTTGGTAAATATGCGAGCATAGTAGCAACTTTTTATCAACTTGAAACTTTGAATTTCCCCAAAAAGTTTTGTATATATATATATATCTTCTATATGTATATATATTTATATATGGATATTATGTTTTTAAATTTAGTGGAAGACTAATTTTAAAAGGAATAATATATAAAACGGTTTGAAAAAGTATTTGATTGTTAACAGGTTAAATTATTTTCTTTGAATGGGATTTTTCGATTTGATTTCAAAATGATTATATTTGGAATTTAGAAATAAGTTTTTATAAGTATAAACATGATATTTTGAAATAAGTTTGAGCCCACCTCATGCCTGTGTGGTTAACGCTCTGGACTCGCATTCCAAAGGTGCCGGTTTCGAATCCCGGGTTAGGCATGGGTGTTTGTTTTGGTTCGAAATCCAGGTTAAACTGTAGGTTCCGGTCTAATTAGCAGCCATTTTTTATAAAAATTGGTCGTTCAGTGTACAAACCAACCAATCAAATAAATTAAAAAAATTTAATTGATTGAACAAAGTTTTTAAACGTCACCGTTTTGCAATTGAAATTTTATTTAAACAATTAAAAGGAGCTATTTTTTTAAGTTTAAAGAAAATTATGTTAAAAATTAAATTTTAACTTTAAAAGTGTTTAAAATAGTTATCAAAAGTCATGCTATAAAAATTGTTAATGGATTGATTGAAAATAAAAATTAAAATTTTCATGAAAGCAACCAATTTAACAAGAAAGTTCCTTTAATCTAGCCTTATTCATTAAAGTTTTAATTAATTATGCTAAAATTAATTATTAATGTCATATTTAATTTCTATTTTTGAATAATTTTATTTAGTATTCCCATGAAAACGATCTTTTGAGCAATAGCTACATTGAAAGGATTTTATTATTTGCAGCAATCGAGCATATTATTTAATATTAAAGTCCAATACAATCCCATTCAAAGTTTAAATTCTTTTAAATTACGTAATAGTTTACCTACTCCCATAATAGTCACATACACCCAATACAGCCAATATTTGGCTGAATATTTGGTTAGAGGTTTTCCAATTCTATAAATTACGTCTGTATTCAAATGTACAATGACCTTTTTTATAAAGTAATAGAATTTATTAGAAAGAGTTTACTGATCTGTGTTTAGTGTTTTTAAACATTTTTTTAAAAATAATGCCACTTAAAAAGTTATACATTTAAAGAATTAAATCCTAAAGTGGTTAAAAACTTATCATTTAATACTATTCAAGCAAAAACTTCTTAAATAATTGAAATAATACCTTAAGATTATATAAAGTTTCAATGATAAATATAATTGTAGAAAAGTTACTTCGATCCTAATTCTTTAATATTTCTCAACTTTACTTAAAATATTTTTTCGAATGTTTAGGAAATCATAATATTATAAGAATAAAACTTTAAATATAATCAGATAAGAAAATTATATGCATGCAATAAGATTTCACTATTTGTTTGTTTTGTTATATCTAATGATGCCTGAAGGAAAAGATTTTTTTCTTTATATTCAAATATTTGGTAGAATAAAGTTTTAAAGAGTGAGTGATTATCTAATTAAGGAAATAGTTTTTGAAATTCTGTTATTTAAAAAATCATATTCACTGGTTCTGAAGCTTTGATTACATAGAAAATCTAATAAACTAAATCATACATAGAGAGATAATATTGATAAAATATTTTAACCATTTTCGAAATTTTCTAATTGCAAGACAACTTTTACTTGACATTGGTAGCATTCATAAATTTATGAATATTTTTGCTTTAAAATCCCTTAAAATTCTCGAATATTTAGCAGAAGTTATTTTTCACTATAATTAAAAAAAGAAATTAATGACGCGCATTGAAAACAAGTTTCAAAAATGATTCTGAATCATCAGTTATATTTTAATCATTATTGTTGCCTAATGAGGAAAAAATGCATTTTAATTATTTTAAAAGAGTTTTCTTACTTTTATTTAAAACTTTAGCACTCATAACAAAAGTATCTTCTCGAAGACTGCATTAAAAATAACCAACAGTTAATTATTGAATTAATTATCATCGAGTTTGAGTATTACTTTAATTCTTAAGATGATTATTTTGAAATAATTTAGAAATGTGCGATGAATGAAAGAACTTCGTGCTTAGGGAATAAAAATTAGAGACGAAAGATTGAGAATGCCGAATTTGTGTTTTCTGAAGTTAGTTTTGTATGGATTTTATAATGATATATATATATATATATATATATATATATATATATATATATATATATATATATATATATATATATATATATATATATATATATATATATATATATATATATATATATATATATATATATATATATATATATATATACAATGACATAAGTATCTAGGAACGCGGGAGTGTTCGGCCACCAAGTTCTATGCCAAACGGTAGAACATGCCGAGGCTTAAGCTATTTTTCGACCCCTTACAGCCCAGCTTTTATTATAGCTAGAACCATGATTTTTTACTATCGTGTTGCCCCATAAGAGTAGACAAAAAGTAACCTCATAATTTTTAGAATTGAACGTGAAAACATTTAATAAATTCCTTTGAAAATGTCCCAAGTCAACAGAATTTCGTTCTTCTTTCGATTAATTTAGTTCTGTTTGGTTTTGAAAGGTCTTATTTCACTAACATCTGTTAACTTATAAATTGCACGTGAAATACACAAGGCATCTGGTGTATACTTTTGGAACTTTCGGGTGAATACCAGGATCTAATTCGACTAGACGAAAATATTTATTTGACATTTCGCCCCTGTCTGTGGCATTCTTAGTTTTTGTCGGAAATGTTAACTGCAGACGGAAAGATGGATGATTCTTTTGCACATTTCAGACGAGCACGAGGTCGTTGTATGTCAAGAGGAAAGGCAGCCACGATGAAGTGGCTTGAAACGCCATTTGAATACGTTTGCAAAGCGATTGCGCGTTCAGGCCGAAACTGTTGCGTCCGGGATTGAAAATTTCTTTTAAAAGAATCATGCTACATTAACTTTTATTTGCGTAATAAGATATAATTTGTTATGACTTACTTCTTTCTTTATGAATGTGTAGTTTATATAGGTTGTTCATAGAACCATATTTTTTTATGTGATTTCTATTGTGTTAATGACTTCCATGTTCATTCTAAAACATAATTCTAAATCACCCTGTTTAAGATTTATAGTGCCTTTTAGTGTGAAATCTAATACCAGAAAATGCCTATCAGTTTTACAAGCATGACCAGAACACATGTCTTTAATATAAAACAAGTCTACATTCCCACGTTTTTCACTATAATACTATATCATTTGCTAGAAATTTTAGAGTTCATGGAAAATTAAACTTAATAATATTTAGAAAAAAAAATTAATTTTAATTTACAAAATTGCTTTATAATTTGAATAAAGTTATATTTTAATAATCTAATTGAAACTTATTATAATTTTTAGTTGTATTATATATAATTTAAGACAAGAGCAAAATATGTGGTTTTGCTGTGTACTTCAATAAATATATGAAAAAGTTATAAAATGATAATAGAAAGATGAGAAAAATACGAATAAATTGTGTAACACATATTTTATATAATTACGGTTCCGACAATTGGGGAAATTCTGGTGCTCCAGAATACAAGCTAAACCTTTAGAAAATCCATTTTCTTAATATAATATTTAAATCACATGAATATTAAAATGATAATGACACTGATGAAAAATTTGTTCCGAGAAAATAATGCCTATGATGAGTTCAATTTTCTTTTTTACTCGTTACCTCAATTTAAATATTCGTCATCAATTCATGGTAATATTATTACAATTATTTCTCAGAAATAAATTTTAAAACAAATAAAAATATGTTAATTCTATCGAGATTTCTGAGTGTCCAAACTATAACCCTTGATTATGTGTATCGATATGCTTATATCTAAAAAAAACTTGTTAAACTAAAATAGTATGCTTGAATGCATATTTTGTAATTGTTTTCAAATCTTACCACTTCATTTCCAAAAACTTTTCTTTTCCAAGTTTTCCGAGTAAGTAGGTTTTTTTTTTTTTTTTTTTTTTTTGTTTTTTTTTGTATAAGGATAAGCCGCATTTTAAATAAACGTTCACATTCTATTTTCTTTGTACGTTTGTTCTGGCAATTCTACTCAAAGAATTTAACTGACATTTTATGCTATTTAATTTTTTGTTATTTATCTGTTCAGAATCAGTTAAAATAGTAAAGGCCGTTCTATTAAATAATGTAGGATCAGTTACAGAATTCTTTGTTTTTGAAAATCTATTAACTGTTAAATGTTATTATAAATATCTTATTATGCTAGTTTATATTATAATTTTTCATTGCTAGAAGATATTTCAAGATTTGGTCAGAATTAATGTCAATTAATAGTTACATGCGATATTAAATGCAGTTTCGAAATTATTCTATGATTTTTTTTAGTAAATTTGAATTATAGTGAATTTTGCATAATTCTATTGTTTGTGGAAAAGTAAGATTAGATTTAAATACAGACATGTGTCTCGTCTCCGTAGCTCAACAAACTCAGCGTTTATGTTCATATCTCCATAAAGTCTTCCTTAATAATATCTTCCTTAAACATCAAATTAGCAGGCTTAAGGATATCAGCAGTAAACTGTCTCTCTTTACTCCCGGGAAATTAATGAAAGCTTAAACCAGTTTGAAGTAATAAGGTAGTCTTTTTTTCTAACCTGCCTCATTAATTTAATTATATATTTCCAATTTATTTATTAAAGTACCAAAATATTGCGAAGATTGATTTTGTTAGGGAAATTTGATGATTTGTTATTTTTTACTTTTAATTACCCATATGTTTACATAGGTAATGCAAGTATAGCATTCGGTAAAAAAAAAAAAAAAAATGCTTTTTTTTTTTAAAAATATATATATAGCATTTCTCCACGTTATGCAGCATCTTGATTTCAAAAAAGGGTTCTAGAAAAAATATCTCTCTGTGTGTCTGTGGTCAGCATAACTTCTTAACAAATTGACTTACGATGTTCAAATTTGATGTGGGGGTTAGTGGCGACCATGAGACTTATCATTAATATTTTAGTCAAAATCGCGCAAGCGCATGAGTTTTAAATCATGAAAAATCACAAAATATAATGTAAAAATTTGGAAAACGTGTGCCTTGAACACAGAGCTCTCGACCGTTGAGAAACGCCCATCAACGATTGATATTTTGTGTTTCACCCTCAAGAAAGGACAACGTAATGTCTATTGAATAACATAGCCGAAAATTTTTGCCAAAAATATCCTTGCGAAACTGGCCATTTTTATCTAAATGACTGAAAATATGAAATGGTAAATAACATCATATCAATTTTTAATGCAATGACCAATATTATAGTGTAATTGAAAGTCGTGCGATGTTCCACATCCTTAGTCAATGTAACGAAAGTATCAGTAATCATAAAACAAGCTAACACTTTTTAGAATATTATTCTCATAACTCTGAAAGATCACTTGAACAGTTTATTAAATTAAGGATAAAAGTGTTGGATATATATATATATATATATATATATATATATATATATATATATATATATATATATATATATATATATATATATATATATATATATATATATATATATATATATGTCGATTTAATTTTGTACTAATGTTTTAATATTAATAATTAATTTTATTGTTATACATTTAATAAAATAATATTACTGTTAATTATTATTTTATTAAATATAATTATAACATATTATTGTAATTATAAATATATTATTAAATTTAATATTATGTTTTATATTATTGTAAGAATTGAGAAATAGATTTTAAGAACAATAAACTTACGTACTTTCTATTTATTTTACACTTCTATAAGATTTTTTGAGTGAAAAAAAATTATTTCTGAAGCATAAGTCTCTATGGTTAAATATTTTATGTCTTCAGGCTTGAATATTCTATGTTTTAATAGAGTGCAATTTTGTAATTTTTCAAAAAACTTTACGGAACTAAAGTCTAAATTTTGAATATGAAGTATTAAAAGAAAAAGAGCAATTTTGTAATTTTTCTTTAGATAAGAATCCATACACTTACACTTTTTAAAAATCTTTGAATGCCATTTCTCAAAGGCTTGAAAATTTAATACATTGTAAACTTACTTTGCTCATTAAAATTGCATTGCTTAAACTTTTCTTCTCATTGGAGGGTGCGTATAAAGAAACTTTTTGTAGAATATTTTGGAGGAAACGAAAATGTTGCATGGATTTTATACTAGCAAATCTCCTGTAGAGCATCCCTACGTTTTAAAAAATTAACATTCTGAAAATTGAATTTAGCTAGAAAGGTATCTATAAAAGTAATTTCATTTTAAGGTCACGTTTAACTAACTGTAGCAAGTTTAAATAAATTATATTAATATATTTTTTTCTCTTTTACAACGCAGGGATGTTTTAATTTTTTATCTACATCAATTTAATTTGTCCATGTGCAAAGTTTCTATAAGCAATAACTATCTTATGTCTTTAATCATGAAAAATTACAAATATATTCAAGTTTTTAAGAAAAGAGCATTTTCTACACCTGTAAATGTAAATATAAATATTTATACGGAATGATGTGATACTAGTATGGAGTATCGAAAAGTCAGTGAAAAATACTTGTATGGAAACTTAAATTTAAAAATGTGTAATGTAACATATTCTATTGTAACATAATAATGTCTATTGTAACATAAATTCATAAAAACCAAGCAAAATACATTTCATAAATATACCCTTAAGTAATATTAATTTAAACAGTTGTAAATAATTATCATCAGCATAGATATTAAATCCTTTAGTCTAATTATATTTTCATGTATTCCTAGAAGCTTAACTAAAATTCTTGTAATTAATAGGTTACTTTTAAAGTATTTGTTTCTAAATGCTGCTGTAAATAGATGTCTAAAATTGTTTTAGTTCTTTTATGATTCATAAAATAAAAGAATTATATGGAGTAGATATTTAGTTTAGGTGAGCATTTGTTATTGTATTGAAATAACGTTCAATTAGAAACAGTTCCATTTGTGCATGATTTAAAGATGTATCGATATTTATTTTCTCTGTATTACTCATTAAAATCTTCTAATGCTATAAATTTTTAGAAAATAACTTCTGGGCAATTGTCTAGCTGAAGCACGGGACATTTTGGCTCTTTTTTGTACTCGTAAACAGATAAGAATCATAAAATTAAGATGAATATAATAGTTATGTGTTTATTTTATATCAAATTACATGGTGAAAAAGTTATAGGGAAAAATAATTATTTAAACTAGGTCAAATATGCATTTATGTCGTCTGACGCATGGTAAACGGACGTGTCCCATGCTTCAGACTTTATAAATGTATATTTGACCTAGTTTAAATAATTATTTTTCCATATAATTTTGCCACTATGTAGAGCTATGTGAAACAAAAGCAGGGGCTCCCGATATCCTAGGCGGTAGAGTATCGAGCTCGTGGAGGGTTGTGGGTTCTGTCCTCGGTCCGCCAAATATCGGTGTGTACCTAATGGGGGCTGGTGCACATTAAATCTGTCATGGCCTCAATGTCCTCTTGTTGGTGTCGGAGAGAGGGGTTTACACTAGAAGATTTCGATCTCGTATTCTTCTAGATGCTCAAAATTACGAGACGTATTTGGCTGTGTTAAGCACTTTATAAGTGGCAGAAATAGACAGTCGTTGGTTTCAAAACAAAATAAAACAAAAGCATAATTGCTGGATTCATAACAATTTTAGAATTCTATTTTGTTTATGAGTAGAAAAAAGAGCTAAAATGTCTCGTACTTAAAGCTGAGAATTGCCCTTCTACAAAGCGCATTTAACTGGAAAACCAAAAACAAAATGTAATGAATTATTTATTTTTAGCTTGATATTTATTTCAAGCATCCTCTCATCTCTTCCAAGTTCATCCCATCCTCTCTCCACTGTCAAATATGTTTATCCTTTTCATTCCATTCTATTTAACTAAATAATTTTCTTTTTATTATGTTTCTATGTGTTTTCATTATTTACATTCATATAAATTTGTAGCCAAATTATATCGGTATATTTAATTGATATAAGTTATAGTAGTTAGATATAGCCAATGCCATACACGCATATGAAACAAACCATCTGTAAAGTTATTGTTAAAACTTTAAATTCTTAATTTCTAAAAAGGCAATTTTTTTTCAATGTAGTTATAAAGCAGGTTGCTACTATTTAATGTTACAATAAGTAAACAAAACAAAGTACGTTAGGTTATTTTGTATACTGACTATAAAAAATGTAAACAAAAACAGGACGAATTTAAAACCTAGAAAAACAAAACGATGCATAAGAAAATATTGCTTTAAAACCGCACATGCGCAGAAGATGTTAACGGTATCGACTGTCATTAAATATATTGAAATATTACAATAAAATTCGAAGTGTTTATCGATTGTAATACATAAAAATAATCAGCAAAATAATGAGGACACATTAAAACAACTTTTGGTTTTATTCTGATGTAATAAAAAAGGAATTCAGGAATTTTTTTCGTGTCATTAAATATTATTGAAAGCAACTTTTAATCGAATTTAAAAGTTGTTCTCTACAATCCCCATGTATTAAAGCTTCTATGTACCGAATTTCGTGCTTCTACGTTCAAAACTGTGGATTTGCATAATGTTCAGGCGTACAGAGAACTCAGTTTTATATATATAGATAGATAATAATTTCAAAATATTTAGATAAATTAAATATGAAAAATTATATAAATAATAGAAATGTAGCCATCAATAACTAAAACTAGTGATCCATGCGTATATTTAGGATGCTTAAAAAATTTTCTGAAATCAGAAAAGATCATGTTTTGGAATATGGGCATAGTATTAAATCTAAACAAAACATGAAACGTGTTTATTTTGTAAATTATATACAAGATACAAAAACATGAGTTAAATATTGGTATGAGATTCTTTATAGATACTATACAGGTTATACCAAAGAGTTTGAAACGCGCTTTAATTCTTTATGTTCACTGTCTGTTAAAATTTTAATTTGTATGTTTAGTGTTAGATGTAAAACGCAATATTTTATCTCAGATAGTTAAACAAATAAATACTTAATGAAATAGTTACTATTCTATCGACAGTATATTAAAAAAAAAAAAAAAAAAATTATAATTACAACCTACATTCTACAAGTAGAATATATTACTTTTAAAGTAACTTAAGCAATACAATGAAAAAGTAAAACTTGTTTTTTTTAAAAAAAAGGACTTTTCTGCCTGCTCTTAATTGCTTGAAGTCGATTTAAGATTTCTAATCTTACTTTTAATTGAATCATACGTCAACTCTCTTTACCCAACAAACATTGCCACTGATTCAAGCTACATATATTTGAAATTTAATGAATTTTTACCGCCGAAAGATAGACTACAAAGGAAGAAGCTACCTTCTCATCCACTTTATCCACCACTCCAAAATAACAATTAAGACTCGCAAAAAAATTGGCAAAAACTCAAACATCACAACAAAGGAACTGAATTGAATTTTTCCGGGAGTATGAAAATGAAACCTCTTGAGCAAAACTGAACTTTTAGCAAAAAACGAAGATAATGCTGGAAAACTGCCGTTTCCACAGCAACGATGTTCGAAAACCCAGCGTTGTCATTTTTTATTTCCAATAGTTATATTTTTATTTGAAGAGCCTTTTGAGATGGAAGGCCTGTTCCACCAAGTTATAACATATATTTTTGTCACGCTCTAAGCTTTCTGTCAGCGTCAAAAAGTTTTGGAAAGAAAAACTTCAGGTAAAAGCTTTAAACATTCAAGTGTTTTTTTTTTTTTAATAACTTCTCACCTCATTTTTACTTTACTTCTTTTAGCTTAATGATAAATTACTATTTGCAAAAGTTTTTAACTATTTGGATAGCCTCTTTTCTATCATGTTTTGTTGAAATCTATTTAGTTCAACTAAAGTTTTAAAATAAAAGATGTGTTCTCTAAATTTTGTGAAATTAAATTTTCCCACCCGAAATTTTCATAATTTTTTTTTTTTTTTTAAATGAAATAGATTGCTGAAAGTTGTCGGTTTTCATATCAAATTGTTACTGTTAAAATTTATTTTGAACCCAAAGTGCGTGTAAAAGCACTAATGTTGATATTTAAGAAAATATGAAAACTAAATCGATAACTCAAATATTGGAATTTAATAACCTAGGGCGTTTTACTAGCTCATTAAACCTAATAAAAGGTACACAACTTTGCACTCTCCTTAAAATATCAAAATCTAATATTCTTTAAATAAAGTTATTAAAGCAATTAACACAGTTTTATGCTTTAATGGAAATTTATTTTAAATATATGCAAAGAGAACGCGTATAATTGACCTATGAATTTATTGGATGATAAACTGTCATTTCTCCTAACAAGTATTGATAAACCATAATTTGTGTATCCTAAGAAAGCATTTAAATATTTATATATCATATAAAACGCTTTCCTAAGTATGTGTTTGAATAGAAATTCAAAACCAATTAATAATTAAATGATAAGAATTAGAGGAATAGAGCCCAAATTGGGCAATACAATACTGAAAATTAGGAAGCTTAGTTTTTAAATATGAAAATTTTATAAAAATATTTTTAAGTTGTTTAGAAGTAATTTTTAAAGCCTTACATGCACAAATTTGTAACTCTAAAGCACTAAATATACAAATGTAAAATGTAGTTCAAACTATTTCCATCTTGCTTTCCCCCTTATACTATCACTTGCTTCAGTGTTGTTAAATCAAAGAAACATACATTTTTCCAGTTATTTCATTTCAAATTATCACACGTCGAAAATGGGACTTAATGCATAGCGACGTAGCAATCAACTTCTATTAGCGCGGGAAAATAAAATGTGTCTTTTGTTTGGTTAATGGAATGCAAATATTAGATTTTTTAAAAAAAGATTCTTTGTAATTAGTCCGTAAAATGTCACAATTGTTGCCAAACGACGAAACTCTATTAAAAACAACATAAGGTTCACAGTGCACGGTGTAGCAATCTTTTTTTCATATTTGTGGATTTTAGATATTACCACGATTTTCACATTTATGTATTTTAAAGTATAACTTTTGTATATACACTTTGAAAAATAAAAATCGATGGATATACATTTAGGTGGATCTTTTTAAACAGGCCAAAATGAGAATTTATAATTAAAAAAATTAAAAAAAAATTAAAAATAAGATAATTATTTATCTAATCATAAAATCTGTAACATGAATAAACCAAGAATAATATTTTACTATATTTGGAGTTGTATTTTTATAGTAACATACTTTATTAGAATTTTTTTTATATAGCAACTGCAAGAAAATATCATGTGGGTGTCATTATTTGATTTACTGTTCAAAAGCCAAATTATGATTGATTTAATTTAGTTTCAGTTCGTATTGAAGTTATGCATAGTACAAATAAAATACATGAAAGAAAAAATGTGTGTACATTTTTTATAGAACAAAGTAAAAAACGTCGATTTTTGCAGGGAAAAAGTGCTATGTTTTTAATGTCTTTAAAAACTTCGTAAATTTAACAAAACTTATAATAAATGGTTATATGGTACTTTATTTACAATCTTACTAACAAAAAATTTCGAAGACGTTTGCGAAATGAGGCTTTAGCCAAAGGATAAAACGTAAATAAAAGCTTATTACGAGTTACCTTGCACATGTTTTTTTTTTCTTTGGCTTATATTTAGTTAACATGAAGATAATAAGAATTAAAAGTAGAAAAACTTACCTTATTAATATTTTTTAAAAACGAGGGGTCGGTTCATTGTCAAGTCTTGTTGGAATGTTTCGTAGATGAATTGAATGGATTTCGAAATGGATTTGAACTTGTGAATAAATACTCTCAACTATTGATAAACAGTTCCAAAATGTATTAAAATATGTTTTACGAGTCAATAGGGCCCTTTCGGGTTCTAGGGCCCTTTCGGGCGTTAGGTTATCGGCGCCACTCAATTCGCAGAAAATGCAGTGACACTCATTAAAAAAAAAAAAAAATTATTGAAAAATGTTTCAAAACGTACTGAAAAAGTTTTTAATTGTATCATTGCAAAACTTTCTAAGGTCTAGATAACATCAAACTATCTGAAAAAGTAACTCTAATATGGGTTTTTCTTACGGTGAAATTTCTTCCAAATGATATTTCACTACTTCTGCATTTAAAATAAAATAATAAAATAATAATATCATTTAAAATAAAATCAGGAAAGAGAACATGGCTTTTATGTGATTATGAAAATATACAGTTTAAAAATAGTTTTTTTTGTTTATTTAAAGTGCAGGCGACAGCTTTGTATCATCAAAAAATTTCCACTCATTTACTAATAACTTATAATTGCTAACTAGTTGTGTTCTCATCACACATTAATATTAAAATACAACATACACTTAAATAACATGGTGACACGCTTCTTTAATATCGGTTAAAAAACTGTATAATATGTAATTATGAACATTTTAATAAAATTATTTTTAACGACACTAAGGATATTATAGGAATTAACTACTTTTTTATAAAAAAATATTCTGATCTGTTAGGTTTTTTTTTTTAAGTATACTCACCAACAAGTACTTCCTTAAAATCAGACTCTTCATTTGTAAAAAATTAATTTCAATCATTTTTTAATCGGAACTGAGTATCTTTCCTAAGTAACCAAAGTATAATGTAAATAACTACATTTGCCATTTCCTCCAATGATCACACACATTTTTATTGACCTTTCAGAAGATGATCTGTTCAAATATTGAATGAGATAATGTTTTTCTAAGAAAACTAAACTCGTAACTCAACTCTCTGGATAATGTTTCACTTTATCCCACTTCCAAGATTTCATTCGGATTAAAAGACTGACTGAGAGAGGGGAGATAGGAAGCGGGGGAGGAGGTTGGGTGGCACGAAAACTTCCAATGAAGTATTTGAGAAGGGAGAAGGAGGGTAAAAGCTTTTTTTTTTTCGTCTTAGATTGAATTCTTTTGCTTTCAAACTCATTCAATTAAGTCCCGACATTTTTTTACTATATCTATTTATTTTAACATTTCTTTATGTGATGGAATACAAGTTCTTTTTCCAGAACTATTACATCACCGAAAGTGAAAAAAAAAAAAAAAAAAAAAAATGAGCTTCTGAAGATAACTTTCAAAGTTTTCTTCGATTTAGTCTTACTATGTTAGCATAAATATATCGTTTTCTATTTATTCTATTATAAAAAAATGTCTTATAATAGTATATATGTAATAACAATCTCTTTTAGTATCGACCTTAATTTAATTCATCCTTTCAAAGAGCGTATTATACTAATTTTAATATTTCGCCGATTCATTCAATAATTGCCCATGCACAGCCTACTTGTGTGAAAATTGTTTGGGTCAGCGCTTTTCTAATAATGAGCCTCATAACTTAATATTCATTATTGCTGGTCATCGTTGTCAGACAATTCTATAATTTCATATACAGTTGTTGTTTTAATTTCCACCAAGCTCAGAGCAATTTCCACGGATCTATACAATGCTAGTTTACAGTGATCTCTTGACGATGATTCTGCAGCATTCTATTATCACTTTCTAAACGATTAAGACATGTTTTAAAACTATATCTCTCTCACCCGGATCTTCCAATTTAACTCAATAAATGTGTTTGACTGTATTTTAAAAGACTGTTTCCTCAGAACTTCTTAACAGTTCTCAAAAATGTAAACATTACATATATTATACCAATCTATATTTTCTATAACAATCACTACCCAGGGTTCGCTTAAATTCTTACTTATTTCCTAACCTATTTATAAAGTAAATACAGATAGGGTTCTTTTTCCCGTGGAAATGCTTAGATTATCAGTTCTCATATTCACTAGTCTTTACATTCCTCAAACTACGCAATTAATTATAGCCTCACGAAATGAGTTACCCAACCAACATCAAGTAAGTATAATGGTCCAAATCATCTTCTGTAATTGATTTTTTGAATAATCTTGATATTGATACATATCTATTCAGTCCTTGACAATTTACTTTCAAACTTGAAATACTCCATCACCGACTGTGCACTACTGTCATGTGCACAATCCGAATAATTTTTATAAGACCCTACAATTTGAACTAAAAAGTTTTTCACATGATTAACTTTCCCAACTCTTATTATTTTAGCATGATTTAAAATACCTAACTTAAGTTTTAAATCACAGTCCTTTATTATAATAAACTCTTTCTAAAGGATGCAAATAACTGTATTATTTATAATACAATTAAATTATTTGATGTTACCTACTATTTTTTATAGCTCCACAGTCGAATCCCAATTAAATTATATGCTAACAAGCATTTTTAGCATAAATATATACTATAACTTTATAGTTTTATTTACACATTTATGCTTTTTATGCACACAATATATTGTAAGCAAAAATAGAAACTACTTTAAATATCTAGTACTTTTACAGGAAACTATAATTTCTATTGAGTCTTTCACATGCTGTGAATCTCATTGTGTAGATTATTTTGCTTGTGTTCATGAAAAGAAATATAATCCTGCAATTTCGAAAAGTTTAGAAGAATTAATGTTTGGCGTGATTCTAAAATTATTTATACTCTTATTCTTAAAAATGAATAAATTATTACTTTGAAATATTTGTATTCTTAAGTGTGGAAAATAAATTCCAATATACCGAAGGAATTTCATTTTCGAACTTCGATTTAATTTCATTTTATGCTTTCAAATAAAAATGCGATTTGGGACGATACGCAATTCCGTTTCGCTTAAAAACGAAACCTATTGCAGTAATATCACAAACAAGAGAGGCCGTTGCCTGACAATCGGCGTAGCTTTTAGGCACTTTCTATTTTATTTTGAACTAAGGACAAACTAAAAGAGATTGAAAATCGCCGAAAGATTGCGGAAAAATATTTCTCTTTGGTATGTCTAAACATTCTAGAATACCCATTTGAGCAGTTGCTATATGCAAAGATTACGTACAAAATACATGAGTTTCTTCTTTAAAAATTTTTAATACAGATTCTTTCTCTAAACTGTAATGAAAATAAGAAAAATTCGTTTTATTGAAATGAAAATGTATTGAAATCTTTGAAAATTTTGTGTCCTATGAAAATACATTGCAGCTGATATAAAACCATAACAGTTTTGAAATAAATAAATAAATAAATAAATAAATAAATAAATAAATAAATAAATAAATAAATAAATAAATAAATAAATAAATAAATAAATAAATAAATAAATAAATAAATAAATAAATAAATAAATAAATAAATAAATAAATAAATAAATAAATAAATAAATAAATAAATAAATAAATAAATAAATAAATAAATAAATAAATAAATAAATAAATAAATAAATAAATAAATAAATAAATAAATAAATAAATAAATAAATAAATAAATAAATAAATAAATTATTCCGATTGTTAAAACCAAATTCAAACTGTTGCTTGGAATGTAAAAATTGGTTTATCTTGTTAATTGTAAAGTTAAAATTAAATATGAAATGGGATAGATATATTTACGAATTACGAAATATATTTAAAATAGGTTGTAGTTATCAATATAAAATTTTACGAAATATAATAATACAAAATTTGGAAGTTCCTATTGAATCACCAAAATTCATGTTTAACAAATAAAGATAACTAATATTAATAGAAAAACATTTATTTTAAATACATAAAAAAAGGATGCAATCTTAAAATTACATGTACCTATTTTTTACATTTTAAAGAATATTTGTCAGTGAAACAATATATAATTACTGTTACAAAATTAAGAGTTATAAATGATTTTTTATTTTTCAAAATCAGAAATTCCTACGTTAGTTATTTGAAATTGACTAAAATAATAAATACTTCTCATGTTATTATTTCCATTCATTTGTACAACTGGCTATCTATAATAAAAGAGTTTGTCTGAGTGTCTGTAGCTCTATAGAAAGTAACTTTCAATGCTTAGAGAACTCTGAAATTTCAAGAAAAGGAGTATTTGACTTCCAATTATTCTTTTTATGGCCAAAATGTTAAAATTGTAATTATTTTTAAGTTTTATTTCAAGAAAAACAACATCTTATGGCCATCATTTACACAAACTGAAGTCAGAGAAAGCAGTACTACAATTTAGGCTACTAACCAACCAAAGTTTCCAAATTTTTTTCCTATTGGGGGGAGAGGGTTGAATTTTCTGGGAGATACTAATCTAACTATCTTGTCACTTGTCAAAGTTACTGTGTTTTTAGACGGGAGTGGAGGGAGTATAAACAGGGTGGGGTAAAAAAATTGTATTCTTCGATGGGTAAGGGTAGCGAATAATACTAACAGGGCAAATTATATAAACAAAGCAAAGGTTTGACATTTCAACCACATAGCATTGAACTTTTTAGCAAGCGAAGATATTCTGTGCCTAGCTTAGCAAAATTGAACTTTTAGCGAGGAAAGCGAGCCTGATCCGCGAAAAGCGTCAAAAGCTAAATCTATACACATTGCGCAGCTAGTAAAATATATTCAATAATAACCTACATGATTTAAGATAAAACACCTGTCCACGTTTTTTAAAAATAGTGTAATCTTGGAAGGAACTTAAATCTTTACACCATACGTTATTCTTTATATTTTAATGTATAAATGAATATATTATCTATATTAAATATTAATCAGCAGTTGAGATATTGACACCATTTCCCCGTTCTAGAGAAACATAAGCATTCACTGAACAAGTTCTAGGCAATAATATTAAAAATTGTATGCGATAAAAGTTACCCAAAATATCAATAGTTTTTTTATTACCAACGTGTGTCAAGTCAATAAGTTTTAATTTTTGAAAAATAAGAATTTAGTATTAAAATCTGTAACATCATTATTTATTTAACATTCGACTTCATATATATATTTGAATTCAAAGCTGTTCAATAAAACAGGATTAGATCGGGTGAGTGGGATAGGATTTGGGTTATTTTTCAGAATTATTTTAGATAATAGTTAATAGCTCACATTTAATTGTTTTTTTATATTGGATTCTTTGCATTTTGTATAGAAATATTAAAATAATATTAATATTCACGTTGAATTTTTATGCCCAATTTACGCCACCATGTTATGAAAAGGTTATAGGTGAAGTCAACTAATTATTTTTCTAATTATAATAATCTACCCATTATTAGCCAGTAGACTCTTCCAGTACTACTTTTAAGCAATAATCTTCTAAATATTTTAGTAGATTTTAAAATTGTTTTGCGGTTCACTGGACATTTTTCGCCCACATTTAAATTTGAATCAAGATAATCAACAATAATTACGAATTCATTTTACCTCAATCACATTAATATTCATTTTGTTAGTGGAAAATGTTCTCAAAAGGCAATTAAAACATACGGAAAATGTTAATAAATAAGAAATGAGTTCGAAAAAAATTGTATACGTTATAATATATTACACGGTACAAAAATAATAGATAAATCATTAATTAAATTTGAAATTTCAGAATAAAATAGTAAATATTTATGTAGCAGTATAAAAAATTCACATACCATACAGCCGAAATTCTTCAATGCCATTAAATTTCCATTTGAGTTCTATTACCCATTATAAAGGGAAATAGTCCGCATCAATAACAACGAGAAATCTCTTTTTCATAAAAATGAGAATTGTCAATTGCTGTCTGAAATCTTTTATTAGTTTTTCCTCACTACTCAACTCTAAAATGGAATATTTGATGCTCTCCAACACATGATTTTGGCATTCATCTTTTTTTTTCTTTTTTTGGTGATAGAAATATAAGTAGTGAATTTCCTTCTTATTACAATTTCATTTCCTGTCGTGTCGTATATAAAGTGAATAAGAAAAAAAGGGGAAAGACATTTATCACAATAGGGGCTTATTAGTAGAGAGAGCAAGTCAGAGCAAGCTTGTTATCGAATGACTGCAGTGATTATTTCTGTCAGGTATAGTTTAACCAGTGAAATATATAATCTTTTACCAAATGTTAAATATATTATTATTTAGGAAAGAGTTAATTAATATGGGAACATATCATTATTCGTTTGGTTGATTTGACTTTCGTTTACTCGTATAAAAATATGCATTTGGTGAGTCCTTATAAATATGGTTTTTTCAATTTGGCTTTGTGAAGTTATAGCTGAAGTAAATTTACTCCGTATTACTAAGATATCAATTTAATTAGCATAAATGATGTTTTATTTTAGGAGTTTGCAAAGGCGACAAAAATAATTAAATTAAAAAACTTAATTCGAATGTCATATAAAATTAATTAATAACAGAAAGAACTAATAAGTAGAATTAAATTAAAGTATATTATCATTCATAAAAACATCTAAATAAACTACAAACTCTTTTTCTAAATTTTTTTTTTATTTATAACTTTGGTCTTTTGCTAATATGTAAAGTGTTCTTTTTTTTTTAATAAAGCTAGAACAAATATAATCTAAATAAAGAGCCTAAAAACCTATTTTTTTCAGTATTACTAGCAAATCTAAATAAATTTACACTAAAATATTTATGAATCTGAATATAATGAATCTCAAAATATTATGAATACGTCTCTTATGAATAAAAATATATACATTTCGATATTTTTATATTCAATGAGATACACTTTTTTCCCGACTTGCTATTTAACAGAAAAGTCTATAAAATTTTTTGTTGCTGAAACAATTTCAATTTTAAAACTAAAAATTGCATTATAATATTCATAGCATACTACTTTTTCATATGTTTCATATTGTTTACCAGGCATTCAATATCAAGTTTAAATGTAACTACATGTAATGTTCTGAATTCAAAGAAGAAACTTCCTTTAGAAAAATTTCAAATTTTCGACGTACCGTAAGGTAGTGTTCATCGAATCAGTTATGAATCTCGGAGATATATAAGCCTTATAAATTCGTACTTAAATTATGGTTAATATCTTAAAATTTCAGTGAAAATCCTTTATTTAGTTCGTCATGGTCAAAAACTTTTTTATTTTATTAATGAAGGCTACATTTTCATGCGCACTGTTTACCACCCAGTCGTTACAAATAGAAACGGTTACCTATTTTACATTTTTTTTTCTGGACTCTCACTTGATGATAATATTCTAAATTCCATTTAATAAGTTTCTAAAAAACTTAAAACATCAACAATGAAAGGTTTATTTAGGGGGGGGGGGGGGAAATGAACAACAATAAAATTGTTTATCTTTCCTTTTTTTTTTTTTTTTTTTTTTTTTTTTTTTTATCTTTACAAGTAAATTCAATACTATACAGGATTTACCTTTTAAAATGGTAAACAGTTAATTAATAACAAAATAAATCAATATATAACCAGTCTTAAAAGTAATAATATTTGGATTTGCTAAGCCACTAAAATGAAATGTCAAGAAAAGTTTTAAAGACACGATAGTCCGTATTCTAAAAAGAGCGAAAAGGAATTACCTATTTATTACTATTTTTGGAAACATTTCTGCACTTTTAGAAGTTTTATTGGAGCTGAGAGCTTTCACAGCTTTTGCCAAATGGAGGTGCGAATATCAGTTACATGGTGGAAATTATAAGCAAATCTTAAGGATATTTTTTTTCCTCTTTTTTTTTTCTCGAAATGCTTGGATGGTCAGGCGTTGCACAATATTGGGAAATGGTTGAATTTTTTTAGAGATGGCTCTATTTCTTTCATTGTTTTTAAAAATTTAGTGAAATTTCTACTTGTGTGGGCACCTTATTGCTAAACATAAAAATTTGGCTTCGAAAAAGTCGTCTCATAAATAGCTAAAAAATAGTACTTCTTCAAATTTATATTTTCAAGTATTTTGATGTGATCCAGCATTAACCGAAGTTCATTGTGTTCAAAATGTATTTTTCAATGGTTTATATGGATATTATACTACCCATTTTAAAAAGAAATGTTTAACTACATATATCTAAAATGTAATTATAACTGCACACAGCTGAGAGCTTTCTTAGAGCTCAAGTACTGTTTTCAGCAATACTCTAGATAAACTAAAAACTTTAAAATATTTAAAATCATCCATAGTTTTCATTTTAAAACTATTTTTTAAATACTTTAAATTTGGAATTTTGAAGAAATGTAAACAATAAATGGGATTTTTTTAAATTTTTTTTTTTTTATTATTATTATTTAAGTATCATTCTTTAATAACTTATTCAGAAAATGTTTTAATATTTTAAGATTATCCGAAAATTACTGTCAAATTCTTAAATGTGTTTACACTCCTCCACCCTCCCCACCCCTCCATCAAGTATTCGTTAGATACATTTTGGAAAATTCGGTTATAGATTTTATGCATGACAATGTTACGAAAAATTCGCGCTGAAATATGTAATGTCACCACCAAAGCGTTAAAAAAAAAAAAAAAAAAAAAAAAAAAACCTTTAATTAATTTTCTTCGAAAAGTTTTAAATTAAAATAGCCAATCAGAATGTTGCTTGGTCATTTGGTTAGATATTTCAGTAGGTTCTGTTGAAGTCTTCTGAAAAATTCTCTGTGTTTTAAAGAGTTTAATAATACCAATATTCTATCGTATAACCTGAGGCGAATATTAATTAGTTCTTTTAATTATGTATTAATATATGTTTCCGAGTATTTAGAATTTATGAAGGAAATACTACTCCACTTATTTTTAAATCCTACCTCTTTAAAATTTTGTAAATAAAATTTAATGCTCTATAAAAATAAAATCAGCATAATATTAATATATATAAATATTTATATATATATATATATATATATATAAATATATAAAAGGATGGAATTAGTAGTTTAAAACTGTCTTTGGAAACATTTAATTAAAAATTCTTTAGTAAGGAATCTGGTATTAATCATCCGATGGTGTCGTCATTCTAATGTTAAGTCACTGAAAAAAAAGTAAAACCAAACAAATAATGAATCTTTTCCAAATCAAATTAATTCTTCTACAGCCAAATTGTAGTATGTAAAAGTACATGCATACCAAATTTGATAAGGGTGAGTTGATTAAAAAGGGTCCTTTATAAAAAAAATGCATACATGTTTTCGATTTTTATACATATATAGATTGGATATTTAAACTAATTGATTTCTATAAGTCCCGATATTTGATTTGAAATTTCTGTTTTTAGACAGTAAATATTTATAAAACTCCGAGCTTTTCATGTATTACGTAAACAATCTAATAATGAGAAAGTTATTTATACTCTGCACTTCTTGGATTACTTCAGTAATGCGTGAACAAGAGTAACACAAAAAAGCTTTGCCAACCTAGTATCTAAATCCTCATTGCCAACAATTTATCACTCCAAGTAACCCTGTTACTTGACTGCACCTGATTATCCCAGAAAACAAGAAATCCTCATTGTCACATTGTAGCAGATTGCGTTTCTTACGAAGAGTTTATTTATGGATAATAATGTATTAAATTAAGCAGTTCTGTAATCTCCTAAAAGATAATTGAAAACTGATTGCTTGTTAGTAATTAGTTGATTTTTTAACCTCCAATTTAAAAGTTTTTTTAAGCATCATTAAATTCATCAAAATTTGAAGAAATCATGTTTCATTTAGTATTGGCTTTTAAATTAATTAAATGGGAATTTTATATATGAGCTTTTATATGCAACTTTTTACTCAATCAGATTTTGAATTTTTTATTATAAGTCAATTTTTTTAATTAATATGTATGAATAATTCTTGAGATGATTCAAAGAAATCGTTTCTGCATAAAAACAGCCTGTTATTTAAACTCTCCAAAAATAATAAATATAATAAAATAATGATAAGGGAAAAAATCCAGAAGTTAGTATTGGATAAAAAAATTTAAATACGTGATTTTTTCTTGGTCATCATATACTTTCATGCATTTTTCCTCTACATTTACATTCATACTCTTTGAATAGCATAATTACTTTTTTTTTTGTCAGCATTGAAAATTTTGGAATTAGTCGGATCACTATTTAACGCCCGTTGAATAGCTTAAATGTTGGAGTTGGAGAAATATGTTTCTTTTCAAAGAATGCTTTGGTAGTCTTTTTTCCTAACAAGAAATTGAATATGACTCTTATTTTAAATTATTCCCATTTAGGACAAGTGAATTAAAAACAATAAATCATTACAAAAGTTCTTGAGTTTAAGAATACAGTTTTAGAATCTTTTAAGCCCCAGAATTTAGTTTTATTTCATTTTAACCATATTTTACTAATTAGTTTAGTTACTGTTTCTAGTGACATTAAGTTCAGATTATATTATGAAACTTTTAGATAAAAAAAAAAAATCCCCATAGAAATTAAAAATTTATTAAAGAAAAATCTGGTCTGAAATTTATAAAATTATTAGTCAAAAGTTATGATGTTATTAACAAAAGCAGGTTGATATTAACATTAAACTTTCGTTAAAAGGCATCGGCACATAACTTCAAACACAACATTTTATACATTGATATCAATGTCAACTCATTTCTCTTTGAAGGTAAATTAATGAAGTAACCGGATTAGAAGTTGAGAAGGTGATGGCGCTTCCATTAACTCATTTTATCCCCAAATTCATTCATTTTCTGTGACAATTCTCCACTCAGAGGACGATATTTAACGACTTAATCACCCAGCGCGCTCCGAAGCGTGTGGCCATCACAGTATCTTCCCAGAGCATAAGTAGACAATAAGCAGGGTAGAGGAGCCATCCTTTAAATCAAATTAGAGACTATGCTGACGCAAATAATTCTAGTCGCGTCCAGTGTTATTGTAAAGCGAGCGACTACTTGAGAAGGGAGTGTTTAGAAAGGGTTTTCAAATTCCTTTAGTGCTAATTCCTGATGCTGCATGTTGTTCCTACAAAAGGGAAGTTTTGTCATGATCCGTATGTGTTGCTTCGTATGAATGCAACGTGGTAATTACGGTGCCATGCTTAAAATGGATTGCTTGGTATGCTGGGAGAATTAGTTTGATTATTGTTTGTGCTGTGCTTTAAGAATATTGGTACTCGATGCATGTTATTAGTTGGGAAAAACTTCGAGATTTATATGATCATCCATGAATTAACTAATTCGAACAAGAGGTTATGAAACTAATTAGGCAATATTTATGATAAACTAGTTGAATTTTTTTACTGTTTTTTACTTCAGTGTTTAAATTACTATAAACCAAGGTCAATAGGAACACATTTTTTAACTTAAAAGGATCATCTGAGTTTCTATTGAAAAGCAAATTGATTTTTCAAATTTTCAGCAATTTTTAAAAGACAATTGTCAGTTATTTCAGCAAATAAAATAAAGGTGCGTATTTATTTCTTGCAAGATACTGAAAATGTCAAAACTCTTAAATTTCATCTCGATTTTTATTTTGTTTCAATTAAAGCTAAAAATAATATTTTTATAATTTCTTGTTATGAGTTTGATTTATTAGACACAAATGTGGGTTTTTAATATCATAATTTTGTAATTTAAAGAACTATTTCTGAGTGTTGGTTTAATGTATCTTTATTGTACCCCTTTTACAAAATCATAATGTTTTCTAACAAACCTTTGATCAATTAAATGCAAAGTTATATTAAAAATTAAAAAGCTACATTCGTCGATTAAGTTTTTAATGCAACCCATTTTTGAAATCAGTATCTTCTTGAGATTTGTCAGTAATCGATTTACTGTAAGTAAAGATGTTTTTATAGATGAGAGAGCATACTTTTTTAGTATGTATAGATAAACTTCTTTATTCCGATTTCATAAATATTTTATTTAACTGAAAATTAAAGTGCATTTATATATAAAATGTTCGGAATATATTTATATTTCGATCAGCTTTAATATGTACTTATGATCTAAATATGGTTACATTGTATAAGCTTTATTTTAAACAATTTACAACATATGGAATCATTTAATCAGTTTGAAGTTTTCTCTAAATCAAAATAATTATGTAATGAAAAAATATCAAAGCAGAATATGAATCAGTAAAATGATATATGTACCTGAATAATATTTTTATGTAATTGCACAACATATACAATTTTCCAAGGTTAGTATGGTTTTAATTAATACACATCCTATTATTATGTAGATTTATTTTGAATTACTATTAAAACAGTATAAGCAACCAGAATAATCAAATACTGATTTGGTACGACTTCACAATTGCTAATATTTATTGTACTTCTGTGGACGATACAACGAATACCAAAATTTTTTAAGAAACACTATCAAATATAAAATATACCTCAAATCAACTCTTAACTACAGGCAATCTTTTATCGTAACATTGGATCAAGCTGATTTTCCTTAAGCTAACGAATAGGGTAGCTTAAGTCAAATTAGTTTTTGTCAGCTGTGTATTTCTAGTTTTTGTTGCAATAGTATATCGTAAAAAACTAGCTAAATTATGATAGTACGCTTCAGTAGCTTATTATACCACATCAATTCGTTATACTATCCTATTTCAAGGAACGAATACATCCATTTGCTATCCTTCAAGATCCTAAATCCACAACCACTATAGAATTCGCCTTAGGTGTAAAATCCTCAGGAACGTGAAGGTGCAAGAATGTGTGACATTTGCCTCTTGGTTGCCTCCCTTAGTTACCCTTTGGACAAGATCATTCCCTTAGGCTGAACATAGTTGAACTGTTTATTTGAATAATTCAATAACGCTGTGAAGCATGCGTTTTATGCTCATGGTTTGTAATAAGCAGATGTATATTTTTTTCGCAGAATTGAATCTTTAATAGTTGTATAAAGACGAAGACTCGTATGAAGATTTTTTTTCCTTATATTGACTGAGAAACGAATAGAACTTCGAATGTCTAATTACACATGGGTATAGAGGAATATGTATTATGTACGCTTCAAGTTATTTGATGGTATAAAATGGTGTAAACCTTACCCAAGATGCTTCAGAGACTTTAAAGATACATCCTAACACCAGATACTTTATCCTGAACTTGGTAAACGGGAAAAATAACGGAAAAGAATATTCTATTTTCTTTTCCATATCAGCGCTCTATATCACTTGATTTCTGTGTCACAGAAACAATGTAGAGATTAAAATTTGTTTTTACAAATCTATTTTGTATATTTGTGAACAAACACATTTTCTACTTAATAAAGTAGTTCTGCCTTCTTAAGAGTGGCTCATTTAAGAATCACTTTCTTTATAAAAGCGAAATTAATAAATTAATAAATAACGGGTAGTAGGTCTGTCCAGAAAATTGTCTCCTAAGCTATTATTATTATTATTTATTAATTTTTTGAATGCAGAAAAATTACACAATTACACATACACAATGCGATTTTTTTCTCTCCAGTAAAAATAGTTTTTCTTAAAAATAAAATGCGAGAAATATATTAATATATTCTCTTTACATAAACTTTTTAGAAAAGATATGAATGTTAAGTTAAAAGTTTCTTTAGAAATCTAACTGTCAAAAATTATTAATCCAATTGTAAAATATTTCATTACTACAAATTCCATTTTAGAATGTTTAGTTTATTAAATATACATATTCGACCTAACTCTCAACGCAGACTTTTTTAAATGTACTTATATAAAATTTGTAATAAACAGAACATGATTACAAAAGATTGATTTTTCAGATATCAAATTAATATCGAAATGGATGTCATATAAATGACGTAATGAAGTAAGCAATTACATTTCAAATTTTACAATTTCTGTCTTTCATAGCTTTATTGATTAATATATAGCTTTATTGGTAATAGTTAAGCATCATCTAAAAATAACTAATTGCGTAGACTCTTTATCATAGGTTTTAAAATATTTTTAAAGTTTTTTAATAAAATGCTCAAATCGAATGAACGAATTTAAATGTTTATTGTAACCAAAATTATACTTACTACATTATATTTACTACTAATAAAACTATTCAATTTCTAAGAGAGCAATATTAGAAATTAAAATTATTTTAATTCTTAGCCAGATACAATTAAATATTACAAAGGATTAATGCTTATCAAATTGTAGAAAATAATAATTAATCATACCCTATATTTCATAATTCCTTCAACATAAATTCATCATTTATGACATGAGCCATGTTGTACATACCTGATCCAAGTTCGGTGAAAGTTCCTTGCATTTAAATTCGCTTCCTTGATAACACAAAGATCACCCTTTAACTTCTAATCTGAGTGAGCAAGGAATACGAGAAGTCCATGTGAAATGCTAATTAAGGTGACGAAGCGTAAAATGAGTCTGGAAATGGAAATTCTTGCCCTAGGAAAGATTAAGCTGGAAGCAATTTAAAGTCAGTTCATTGTTTCGATTGTTGATAATTTTCAATCTTTATTTCGGTATAAAACTTTTGTGGTAACTATTTATTGAAAAGTTTTTTTGCAGTTGCTATCGAAATTATTTGTTGTAATTACTTTTACTTTCTAGCGGATTTGTGATGTATTTGAGGATTTAATCATTCTTGTAAGTTCCTTTGTAAAGATCATGCAAACAAGTCCATCAAAAATGATATCAGAAACTTAATCTATAACAGCAGTACCATTCCACAACAAAAAAATAAGTGATCTATTTCTACAAAAAACAACCATGTCGTTCAAAAAACAAACCGCAATATAAGGTTTTCTGCTATGAAACGAGATGATATTTTAAATGAAAGAAGACATCTGACAGAGTTAAATTTCTGTAGGTTACGTTGAACTCAATTAACTTAATTAGGATTATTGGGGGAAAAAACCACCTCTATAGACTAGACAAAAGATGTATCCTGATACATCTCCAAATTAAAATATAGTTAGCTTTTGGTACTTTTTGGGTACTGAATATTTACCTTTCGTCGGGGCGCATTTGGTCTGACAGATAAAGGTGACTTTGTCTTCTCATCCCATCAATTAGCATTTTTCTTCTTTAGACACTTCTTATAATGACGTTCATCTCTTTGAAGTTATATAAATGAACTTAATTATGAATTCGTAATACATTTTCAATGTTTCCCATCTCAGCGATCAACATATTACGCATGATGGAAACTTGATGACTTGAAAACGCTGTTTTATTTTCTTCTTAACCCTAGATAACTAAACATTCGTCTGTTATCTAATATTAATAGACTTCCAGTTTAGTGGATTACAGATCCATATAGCACACATCCTCCCAGGGAGGTTCGTAGGAAGTCCTTAGTCATCCCCGGGACTCCAAATGACTTTCAATTAGATCTTCCTGGGAGAATGTGTGCTAAATAGGGATGGTCCCTTAGCACTACCTCCTTCCTCCATTCACCGAAACTCTATTTTTTTTATAACTTAAAATATTATAACACTTCTCTTAAGATGCACTAATTTGTCTGAAATAAATAGGAAATCTCTCTATATATAAGGCAAAGCCCTCACTCACTCATTCAAACATCACTAATTCTCCCACTTCCCATACAGTCACAACTCTAAAAATTGGTACAAATGTCAACAATTTCAAACATAGAAAAAGTAAGCTATTACGATCTCGATTAACCAACTTTAAAGGTTCGAAATAGGGACAAACGTTCCAAACAAGGGATATTCGAATGTACCACTTCCCATAAGGTCCCAACTCTGAAATTTGGTACAAATGTCAACTAGGTCAAGCATAGAAAAAGTAAGCTATTTCAATCTCGATTAAGGGATATTCAAAGGACCCACTTCCCATACTGCCACAACTCCGAAATTTGGATGTCAACTAAGCCAAGTATAAAAAAAGTAAATTATTCTGAACTTGATTAACTAACGAGGGATATTCGAATGCCCCACTTCTAATATAAACGCAACTCTATCATTCAGTATAAATGTCAACAATGGCAAGCATATAAAAAGTAAGCTATTCCAATATGATTAATGAATTTTTAAGGAACTAAAACGGGTTGAAATATTCAAACTATACAAAGAATATCCCTATGTCCCACTTCCAATATATTACCACCACTTATAAAATTTGGAACAAATGTCAACAAAGACAAACATAGATAAGTTAGGGTTTTCCAATTTTAATAAACCAATTTTCAGGGGTCGAAAAGAGATCAAATGTCCGAAATGTGGAATACATGAATGTCTCTTGATTTCTAAAATGCACGTGGTAAAAATTTCGTAGTAAAGAACGGGTATTCAGCTAGTATAAAAATATGCTTGTTTCTGATTCGTTGTCTATGAGTCGAAATCAGAATAATATTGAGTAACATTACAGAGTTACATTGATTTATGTTAAGTTATCTAGGGCTAAATAAAATTCCTATATAGATAGCACACTTTCTATTAAGAGTGTAATTAAACTGCTCACCTAATTAAAGCATCTTCGAAAGTTGCAATATTGAAATTAAATACTCACACATTATTGCTGAGGTTGATCCTTTAATTGTAAACATCCTAATAATTAGCTTTACAACAACCACGAAAATTTCCCACTGATAATACACTTTTATCCAGATTGATCTCTTCATTTAATTTAGTAACCTATACTTTAATGACAGTTCATTATGTAGATTTCTCCCAGAAAACCATAAATTTATATTTTTCGCTAGACATAACCGTTGAGTGGGTGTTTTTGGTTTCCTTTCACTAATATTTCAGTCTCATAAGGGACTCGTTAAAGATAGTCGAATATTCGTTTCCGATCAATATTCAGATAATGATGGGAAGGTAGGGAGAAAATAAAGGGTATCCAGTTCCGAAGATGCTACAGGAGGAAAATATCGCAGAAAATGTCTCCTATATTTGGTGAATAGAACTTCTAGGTCGATGTTACCTGCTGTATGGTTGGAAGTTCAGATGGAGAAAGTATAACTAAATATCATCTTTAAAAAAATTTAAGGGATTTTAATTAAATAATATAAATCTTTTATTAGAAGGAAATTAAATGAATTAAACTCGTGCCGAAATATTCATTCTGTAAGATTTTAAAATACATTACAAATTTAACTCTAAATACATAACATACTCTAAAATACATAAAAAATTAACAAAAAAATTTCTACTATAAGGAACTTGTAGAATTTAAAATTATTGGTTATAATACTTAGAATAATATAATTACAAAAATCGCATGTGTTTCCATTAGGCCTGGGTGACGTTAAAATTTCTGCATCGCGATATATTGGGAAGCAAACATCACTATGTCACGATTCATCGCGATGTTAACAATATTTTTTTTTAATAAAATTCTACGAAACAACGTTTTTATAACATTTTACATAGCCAAAAGTTATGCTTGCTTAACTTTGCAACATTTTATTGAATTCATGTATGCAAGTTTATTTTAAATAACATGGCCAGCGACAGAATTATTTTAAGGGGGATACACATGGTCACCCAATGGGGTACAAGCCGGTTATTTTTTTGGTTTAATCTGGATTTTCAATAGGCTATCTTAATGAAATTTTAATTTGTAATTATCGAGAGGTGGGGTGTGGGACAAGTGCTCTTTCTGGTATAGGCGCTGGCAAGATTATTTGCAAGGGGTTATATACCCATTTTATTGTGTGCTAATAAATTTTTCACACATCATAAGTTAATTAATTGATCAGTGTTTTTTTTTTTTTTTTTTTTTTTTTTTTAAATTTTTTTGAAGGAAGGATTTGTTTAGAATCTAAAACGTTTTAGTTAAAGTTATAATTAAAAATCTTAAAACTAAAAGTCACAGAATAAATTTTCCAAATACTGAATAAAAATTATTGCATCGAAAGAGTATTTAGGATGTCATTGTAAAACAAATTTTTTTAGTTCTGCGAATCGCAAACAATATAAATTTAAAACATATTTGCATGGATAAACATTGAAAATGGGAAGATACTTTCTATTTCGGAAGTATCAAGATTACCTTTGTTTCTTGGTGTTTCAAAACTTCATGCAAATATATTTGTGACGGTAAATTGAAATAAATATTAATAAGCCTGGAGTGTGTCGAAGTCGAGAAAGCATTCGAGAGTACGAATAGGACAAATCTTTCTATTAAATCCATGATGAAGACACTTTTTTTTTATATTCAAACTATTTATTTGCTGTTATTGTTAATGTTAGGGAAAAGTCATGTTATTCAATACTGGGCAGTACCAGTTGTTTTCAATAGTTTATGTTGCATCTGTATTCTCAACGGATTTCTAAAATACAATTCAAAATCTCATCATTTCCAAAAACAATGTTTTTTTTTTTGTAATTTACAAACGGAAATAATTTAATAAGATCATCATACTTTTCAATGATTCAGTAGCCCATCCTCTCCCCCTTTTATTTCTCGTACGTTTTTTTCAATAGACCGGATGTCGTCGCGAAAGATATAACCAATACCGTCTCTGGGCAAAGGGGGGGGGGGGGAATCTAATTCAAGAAATATTAAAATTGTATGTTATGTATAAATAAATGCTACAAAACAAGAGTCAATTTTTGCAATGGAAGATTCTCAAAAAGAAAGAAGAAAAATATCTTACTCTACAAACAAAATTTAAATCATAAAAAAGCAAACTAATACTTTATTCGTTATCTTATGCTACACGTTACGTCGAAAATAAAAAAAGTTTTTTTTTTTTTTTTAAAGATTTTAATTTTCAAAATCCGCCCCCCCCCCCCCCTCCCTTGCACCTTTCTGGTGGTGAACCGAAAGTAATGAATACCGAAAGTTATTTAAAATATTTAAATTACCAATTGAAGTCAGCAATTAAGAGTACAAATTATTAAGCTCATTCATTCCTTGTAATCGACGTATTCCTGTAAAATGTGGTAGCAAACAGAATTAGAAAAATGTACTTTGTGAATAAACGATGTACTAGAATCTAGAATAACAAGAAAAAAAATCGTAAAGCACGATGTGTGTTTACTAAAGTATCGCACATGCGCTCAATCGAATGGAACATGTATAAGTTAAGTGTACGATGTCGGTTATGCCCGATGTAGTCATTGGCGCTTCGTTTTTATGGTCTTAGAAACATTGCGCATATGCAGGGTGAATAGGGTTACCGCGATGTAGTGAAGTATCGCTCATGCACAAAAGCAATAGAACTCGTCTTAAACGGCGCGATATTGACTGCTGCACTACGTTTCTATAGTATCTTAGAAACATCGCTCATGAATGTAGGGTGGATCCTAGCATCACGATTCTTCTTTCATGAAGGTATAGACAAGTATTGCGCACGCTCTTTGACTCGTCAAAAAACACCATGATGTATCGTTGTTTTTTTTAAATAGTGACACCGGTTTGACGATGTTGGTTTCACATCGGTTTTGTCCGATGTATCGATACATCGCCCAAGCCTAGTTTCCATTGGAAGTTCAATACCAACGCATTGAATCTGTAAAATGAACACTACACGCATGTTGATGGCTAAAAGCACAATCCAAGTATGTCCATTTTATCACAAAATTTCGGAAAACGAAAAAATAAGATTTCAAACTCTGGGGAACGAACGCACTTATGCCTTTCTTAAACCATAAAATTGTTATTTGAATATTACCACACTGCTTGTGCTGGAAGAAAGAGGTAGACTCTACCTTTACATTGATATCAATAGCTTATTGGGAACAAAAAATATTTAGTAGGATTGTGCTTTTTAGACTTCGATATGATCTTTCTGCCAAAATTTTATTCTCAGTGAGATACGTCTATTAGACCCAAGAATGTATATGTTACAGTAAAAGACTGAAATTGGATGATATCAACATTCTTCGGTGAATGTAAACACTGTAAACAAATGCGTACGAACAACAAAACAAATACATAATGAACAGCAGTTCAACAGTTTATTTACATGTGCTGTTACTCAAGCTTTCTCCTATTTCTGCATTATCATAATATGTTTCAATAATAAAGTACGCTTTAAAAACAAGACATATATTTTTATTCAACTTTTATCATCAGCGCATGGTGAATTTCCACATTTCTCTGTGTGGGTTAGAAATAAGCATATTTAACAAATATTTTGGACATATACCAAGCATGTAAGTGAATGTTGACATTAATTGGAGAAAATCGGCATTTGATAAATATCGGTCTTTCACAGTAACAAATATAACATTAAAGTGCTCGTGACTTCGTTTTTGAGTCATCAATATAGGAGATCATTTTTGACTACTGCTACGTGATTCCTCGATGAGTTTGAATGCAAACGCATTAACAGAGCAGATATTTTTATGAAATTTGAATCGGAACTTAGAACAATGCAAAACAAAATAAAACGCTGTGGTAACATGTAGTGTTTAATGCCTATAGTTGCAGACATAGTCTTTGTAAAGGTAATTGTCACTCTTCAAAGATAAGTTGGTTTAAAGCAAATTTTTGACTGTTTTGCAATGTAATTTATTATTATGATTTTGATGACGTTGCTGTAAAGAGAAAAATGTAATATTTGCAAGGTTGAATATAACAAAACCGCTTATGAATACATTTCATATATGCTTTAAATATAGGAATTAAAATAAACAAAGTCTTGTTCGTATCTAAACTTATAGAACATGCAATATGCATTTAAAATTTTAAAACGGATGAAATGGAATTAAATCGAAGTAATCAGCAGAGCAGTAATTTAATCAAGAGGAAACCACAGATGCTAAAAAATTTTTTTTTTTCTGTCATCGCCAAGAAAAGCTTAAAAAAATATACTGGTTCCCCGCAGTTATCTTGTCAGCCCCAATTGAAAGTCAAAATATAAATATAAAAGATTTCAGAATACACAAATGGATTTAAAAAAAAAGAGAAAAAAAAGATACAAATATCACTCACCAAACCCTAATACAACATGGTTCAAAAGAAAAACTCGAATCAACTTTTTATAGTTACATATAATAAATTTATAACACGTGACGCCATCTCTTGTGTTTTACAGTAATTCTTAATTAATTTTTTAAGCTTGGCGTCCACTATCGCTAAGCAGAGCAGAGCAGGTCAGAGCGGAGTGGATTAGAGCCAATTACAAGGCTGTCAACTTCCATTGTAGCTCGAGGCTCGTGCTATAGTAGACATTGGCAGCCTTGTAATTGGCTCTAATCCACTCCGCTCTGGCCTGCTCTGCTCTGCTTAGCGATAGTGGACGCCAACTTTTAATGTTGAAATCAATTTTAATATAAATATTTTTATAATCAAAATAATCTTATTTATACACTGTGATGCGAAAGTTTAGACATGGAACAAAATCACATTGATTTCAAAATAAATTAAATTTCCGTAATACAGCTTCAGTGTAATGTGCTATGCATGCTTTACAATATTTATAACAATAGAAGTTAATTTTGCATACTGCAAGTCATTAATTGTTAACAAAACAAATTAACATTGTCCCAAAAGTTTAGACAAAAATTAAATTAAATTAAATTAAAATGAACATGGCTTGAAACTTAATTTTGCATCCATTCTTGTTGAATAGTTTTTAAGTATGAGTTTCCATCGAAGAAACAAAATTTTTCATGGTCTGGGGCTTGATTTGGTTCCATATATACACTGTAGACCTCATAAGTTAATTTAAAGAAGATTATTGTCTAACCACTGAAAACTTTGCAACACATGATGCTCCAAAGGTTTTCTATTGTGTAATGATTTGAGGAATACGCTGGCCAGTCAAGAACTTTTGAATTCTGAAAATAAAATCAAGCCTTTGTATTGTCCACAGTCTGAATCGAAACATTGTTTTGCTGAAATTTTCACATAGGGCCACCTTGAAAATCAGTAAATAGCCGCAGGTTATCCTCCAATGTATAATGTAATGCTGTGATGTTTGGTAACCACTAGTAGAGTGCAGAGACACTTGTCAATTGTAGCAAAAGGCTGTCCAAACCACCACCGAGCCACCATATTGTTTGGGACTGAAAAAATTACGAGGTTCCTTCCACTAGTCATGCCAGTACGATGCCCATCTATGTAGGACAACTACTTTTCATTAAAAAAAAAATTATCTCTAAATACAACTGACTTCCAATTTGGTCCCTATAACATATGATTTCGAGACCACAATATTTTGTGTGACTTATGATTCAGCTTCAGAGCAGGTATCTTTATCATTTTACAATAAACTACAGTTCCTGTTTACGAAATTCGTCTACGAATCGCAACCTTTGATATTGAGAGTTCTAAAGACCTTTGAAATTCACGAGCAGTAATTTGTTGAGCACTCGACTGTCTTTTGATCTGACGATTATCGGGTTTGTACGTCTCCCGCGGCCTGTTAGATCTGAGTTTTTCTCAGTATTTGCATCCATTATGTAAAACTCGATAAATAGAAGTCTTTGATCGATTAATTATAGACGAAATTTACGAAACGAGCTTAACTTTAACTTTCAACTGCCAATTTTGAGCAAGCTCATTCGTTTGAATTTCTTTAGGCAATGGCATCTTAACTACGAATTGTTATCATTTGCAGGAATTAAATACTCGAAGTATATGACATCATCTCTTTTAAATTTGCGTTTACAAACAAAAAATCGCATAAACTCATGATTGTGCAATACTTTACAACTTGGCAATTTCTGTTTTTAGCCTAAAAATTTATATTATAGCAAATCAGACAATTGTGATTTATTTATAATATTTAAAAAAAGTGTTTTGATATATTTATAGGCTTTTGTAATTCTACTTTCACAATTCTGTATTTTAAAGCCGAAAAACGTCATTGTCTAAATTTTTGCATCGCAGTGGATTACAAGCTTCATTAAAGTCCTTTAAATTATTAAATTTTTTTTTAATTCTATTGTTTTAGTTATAAAGATATTTAAAAAATATTTCTATTTAAATTAGTATTATAGTTTGTTAGCGAAATAACTTCAAATTTAAAATCTAATCTTTTATCTTAGATTCCAGTAAAATTCTTATCCTCGTTGATTTCTGTTTTAATATCTAAATAATTGGTTAACTTAGAATTTGTGTTCATTTTTCTCAAAGTTAGTTAGGTATATTTTATTCAAAAAAAAAAAAAAAAAAAAAAAAAAAAAATATTTCAAATAATATAAGGTTATCTATATACCTTTACTTCGTAATTAATTGAGTCTTCATAAACTTACTTTAAAAGTAGTGTTTATAAATATCTACACGTACAGAAGATAAACAAAATTCCATAGGAATACCTCTTATCTGTCTACAAAAATTATTTCCATTGGAGAAGAAATTTTTAAAAATATCAAATTTGCATAGTTTAATCTAATTCTAACAGCAATGTTGCAACCCCCGAGGTACCTTTGAGATATTTCATCACAATTATTTTTTAAAATTTCATGTGGAATACTTGAAAAATAAAATTTAAAAAAAAAAAAAAAAAAAAGTGTAAGTACTTTCTATTTATTATCATTTAGAAAATTTCTGAATTATTTTAAATTATATTAGTGTTTTCCTGAAATTTAATTTTTTTCAGAATTAAATTAAAAAAGTCAAAAAATCTTTTTCCATTGTAGCAATTAAAACAGTTTGTACTGCAGCAAACTTCTTACAATTAATACCACAAGAAACCTAAAACTGATAGGCTTCTTGTGGTATTAATTGTATAAAATATATTGGTTTATTTTAATGTTGTAGTTTTTATTTAAAATTACCTATAGACAAATATCTATTTCCTTTTAAAAAAAAAAAAAAAAAAAAAAAACTCTCATGTAAGTGTTGTTATTAATATATTTTTACGGTTAATTTGACTATTATACATAATAACTAGTTGTTTTATAAAATAATAATGTTAATATGACTAATAAAACAGCCCCGTGCCAGTATAACTTTTTTATTTGTCTCAAATTAATCACATTAACCAACTACTACGTATAATAACTGTTAGCTCGTGGTTAATATGATAAATACTGGTTACTGCAATTATTAATTAGAATAGGACAAACTGTCAAGACTTTTCTAATTACATAGAATACCATCCTTTTTGCAACTGCATTTTTACTTGCCTTTGCAGTTGCATTTCCCACCTGAAGATGACAGTTTCCTAATACACTCGTGAACAGAAACAAGGAAAGACTGCGCAGAATTCAGTATTTATCATATTAACTACTGGCTAAAAATTATTATACACAATAGATGGTTAATGTGGTTAATTGAGATAAATGAAAAAAAAAATATTGTATTAACAAAATGCTTTTTTATTATGTATAATAAGTGGTTAGTATGATAAAGAAGAAGGAAAAAAAAAAAAAAAACTCTGATGATAGTTTATCATATTAACAGATAGAGATTGTTATTTTATAAAATAACCAGTTATTATCAATAATATCCAAATTAATCATATTAGCTGTAAGATATTCATGCGAAAGCAGGCTCTAAAAAAAAAAAATTTCATGTGAAACAAAAATTGCTTCTGACTTCGTCTTCAACAGTTACATTAAAATTACCCTTATGCAAATTTATTGGATCTTTTAATACTTGATACAGGAATTTTCCAGAATAATTGTTATGTTTGTAATTTAAGTAGTTTGTTTGAATTTTGTTAATTGTTGTAAATTTCCATTTACTGAATTGTTCTATAGGTTTATTGTACCTTATATTAATCTTGGATATGAAAAAATCAAGAACTTTACTTTAGTTAGTAATGATAATTTTTATATTAGAATGTTTTCGTGTGCAGTACTCTATTCCCATAATCATCAAAGATCTAAAATTATCATTTTGTATAAAACCAATATGACTACAAGTTGTGTGATTCAATAAACTCTCTGTATTTTTCCTTTCCACAATAACACTCCCTCAAACTTATCAAGCCAACATTTTTTATTTAATAATTATAATTGCAGATAATTTTCATTAAGGTTTCAGCATATTTAAAAGCCACTGTTAGTTGTATTTTTGATTGAAAAAATGCCATTAGTTACATGACAAATAAATTGTATCTTTAAATCATCATAAATTTTATTAATAAAACAAAAAGAGCAAAATTCCCTTCAACCATTTTTATCTTATGCATAGCTTTGTAATGATATTAAAGTATATATCAAAGAAAACATTTTGTCATTTTGCATTTTCTTTGATTTTGTGAATAGAAAATGAATAAAAAAATATAAGGAATGCTATTTACCACCTAAAATTTGTATGCCAGTCTTTTTAGTTCGTCATCCATATATCAGTAAAATAATTGTATTTAAGCTTGGACATGCAAGTTTTGTAATCCCATTTATATGTTGTTCGCCATACTTTTATTAACTTAGGTACAATGTGTTAAGTTCATTATTGGATAATTTTAAAGTTATATAAAGTGCTTGCTTTTAAAATAATTCATGTCCGTTAAAAAAAAAATTCCGACAATGTTACACCATGCACCAGTAATATTTGTCTGAAAGTATAATTGAAACTTTTACATTCAATGACATTTTTAAATAAATAAAACCAGGTAAACTATGTGTAAAACAAAATATGGCTAATTTTGACAGGTTTTTCTAAAATGGATATGACGAATTTTCTAGGTAAAGATATTCGCATGTTCCACATAGACAATAAAAATACATGACTAGAAAACAAAAAAGTATTATTTTGAAGTAAAAATTGTTTAACAAGAATTTCAAAGAAAAAAAAGAGAAAAAAATTCGTAATAAAGTGATATAATAAGTATTTTTTTCCGTTATAGCCCCGAGTAAAATATCATTATTTTTGTTTCAAGTCCAGCTTACTTCCTCGACTTTACCAGTGAAGATAGATTCTCAATTATTATTTGAGGTTTTGTGAGGACTTATTATATTGACTATATAAATTTTCGAATTTTTTATTGATTCTATAAATTTTCGAATTTAAAAAAGTCTATCTGTATAGTTTACAGATAAATATACATCTGTTTAGAATTGATACTTATATAGTAATTTTCATAATTATGTTAGACCTAATAAATATATAATACTTTTCATAAAGCTACTACCAATACTTAAATACATTTTAATAGTAATATGCAAGATCTCTTGAACCTTTATGATCTCCATGATAGCACTTATTCCCTAATTTATAAATTTTTTCAAAATGGAAGGACAATTTTTTTTGTATTAAATTTTTACCATTATATTAAATTTATATCTGCAAGTTACATAACAAATACTAAACAAATATAAAAAAAAGGAATAAAAAAAATATACAATATAATAAACGTTGTATTTCAGAGCCTTTTCTATTAGTTCCATTCTCAACAATCTTTACTGGAACGATTTTCAGTTTTTCTTCCTTTTTCATACATTTCAAACATGTACAGTTAGAAAATTGATCCTTTTCAACTCATTCAAGAGCTTTCCCATACAATTCATTATTAAATATATTTACGCAAAGTTTCCTATTTTAAAATCAAATCCCAGGACAAATTTCGAATGTGAAGGTTTCGTTTTCCTAATCAATTCAAACTCCTGGCCTAAATCGGAAGACATTCCTGATGTATCTAGTAGTTGCGTGACTACGTTTGTCAGAAAGAAACTTGAGCAATTTCTCAAGGGTATATATTTGAAGAAATGATTATACTTGGTCATCTATTTGCTTTTAATCAAATATGTCATGCTCCGATGTGTCACGAACACATATGCTTGATGAATTCCTGGGGAATTCTAGGAAACCTCTTTCTTATACTTATAAAGCTTGTAGAAGTAATTACTGTAGAGCTTGAACAAATTTCAAATTGTAATGTAGTCAAAACTAGTCGTATGGTTTACAAATGTACCAGTTTAACCAACTTTGAAGAAGACTGATGTAACGTTTTAAATTGCTGGAACCACCTTCTAGTTCCGAAAAAGTCTAAATTTTCTAGGAGTAGTATTCATTGAATTGTATTATCTTTTTATTTTGACATTTAAATTTGGGAGTGATACAAAATTAATAAAATAGTAAATAAGAATACCACATACTTACTTACGAACGATGTCTTGTTAAATTGTCATTCCCTCATAATTTATAATGCAACTTTTTCTTAATATAAGATGACATACAAGAAAATGCAACTACATATATAAACATAACAACCATCATAATAAAACTCCGTAGTTCTATACAGTTAAAACTATTACACAAAAAGCCGCTTCTTGAAAACAATCATCATGTACTCGTAGTTATACAGAAAATTTAGATAATAAGTGCTTTTATTTATTAATGAATATGCTTTTACAGTCTTGCCGATCAAACGATATAGTGGTTAGCATGCTAACTTCTAGACCACGAGGTTGCGGGTTCGAGTCCCGTGTAATGCATAGGTGTTTTTAAATGTATGTTGGCTTGTCTAATGACGAATGTTTCGGCGCATTGTAGCCCTCGTGTTGCTGACGGTGCCAGATAATCTGAATACAACCAACTTTTACAGTTTTTGCATATATAGCTTTCTCCAGTAAGCCAAATGGGGTGGATTGTGCAGTAGTCTGGGGTTGACGAAACAGATTTTTAAATCCCTTATATTAACTTAGCATTTAACAGATCATTGAAGAAATTCCTTCCTGTTGTCAAAATTGTTTTAATAAATAAATAATAAAATTGTTTTTATCAGGATAAATAAAAGACATTTGGATGTGAGTGAATAAATTCACATTAATTTTCAAAAGTAGTTAACCCCAAATTTTGCTGATAGAGATGTTTTATTATTTAAAATTAGATGCCAACACCAAGCACACGCTGGCAACAGAAACGAAGCTTTGTTAATGAATATAAAATTTTGAAATGCATATAAAGGATTTATATTAAGTTTTATGTGTTATATTATTCTACAATGCCACCCGAACTCAGTGAAATTCGAGAGCGGTAGTTCATCCAATCAAGGAAGTATTGATTAATCTGTCTGCATATGTTGAATATGCCTATAGATACACTGCAAATGTTGTTAGAGTATCGTGACCAAAAATAAAGAATCAATGGGTGCAGCCAATACGTTTTAACCATAGAGCGTCTTGCAAGAGATTGTAGATATGTGAAATTAAAAAATTCTTTACGTGATAATCAAAAATATTTTAATATAAATGTTATAAATGTTGAATTATATCAAAGAGTTCATATAAATTATATATCTTTTTATTCTTAATTAGTTTAAAGTGGCAAAATTAAGATCAGTCAAATTTTTAAACTGATAATGGATTCTGTTCAACATTTTTCAACGCATTACACATTTAAAATGATTATTTTTAAATTCACACACATACACTAATGTAAGGTACACTTGATGTATGCGAAATATTATAGAAATATAAGAACTATTCCGGTCAATCAACTTTTTATACTTATAAAAAAATTAAAAAGAAATAGACAAACTAGTAAAATATTTCCATTTCTAAAAACCGAACAGTTAAAAAAAAAAAAAAAAAAAAACGTTCATTGATAATTGACCCACCTTCTATGTTCCCTATTCTCATACTACATTAATTTCCCGTGAGAAACAGAAAAGTTTCCACGCAGGAAAATCATTAATGTGGGGAGGGACTTTCAATCTCCTTAATTACAAATCTATAAAAAATTTCAATAAAAAAAAAAGTAAAAGACAGTTATTAATCTAGTACTCGACATAATCGATTGATGTACAACTGCAACAAAAACACAAACTCAAACATCATAAGTTCCTAGTTAATATTCACGCAACAGTTCACTCAATAAGGTTTCTTATTTTCAGTGAATTATCCAGCATAACTTCATACGGGGGTAGTAGCTGAGGGTAATGGGATAGGGAGTTTGGAAAGTTAGGCTTTTTGATTGAATAATTAATTGCACTAATTTAATTTGGGTTAGATCGCGACTTTACGTGTGCACTAGTTATGTGTAATATGATTAGATAAGAATAGTTATATATATATATGTTTTTGGATTCAGAATGTTCATATTGGTGGTTAAGAGGAAATCGATTTTTTGAAAGAGTAAAAAAGATTGTAATGCGTCCATATTAGCAGAATTGTTTTTCAAGAATCAACGCAAGTTTCGCTTTAGCTCATTTTAATTATCAATACAATTTTCAAAAAGAACAAGATCCTTTGAAAAAATATTTGAATCTATTGCTTATTCAAAAGCTCTAAGACACTATTTTTCTGTAATTGTTGTTTATCGATAATAATGATTCTTTTGTTTTGCATGAAATGACGAAAGTCGAAACTATTTAACGTTAATGTAGATTTAACAAATGAATGTATAATACTAATATTTCTGAAGAAAAAATTACATCAATTGCAAACAATTAACACTATACGTAATATGTAATAATGTTTAATAATAAAATTGCAAAAAGAACATATTATTTAAAATTTATATATTATTATGCCGTAATTGTATACTATATTTATAGTAAACAAAGTTCTTCGATGCCATTTCAAATTATTTAAAATTAAACTGTGAAGATAGTACATTTATAAAGTATTCACTCTAAATACTACTTAAATTCAACCTAAGTTTTGGTTAAGCCAAGTAGTTAGTTATGGTAGTTAATCAAGAATTAACTACTATTTCATAATTTTTTTAATAGTATGGACAATTTAACGCTTCTTATAAATAAAGTATCAATGTACTGTAGTTTTCAAATAGTTTGCATAACCTTTTAAAGTTTAAACCACTTCTCATTAGTTAAGAGGTTCTGAGTTGAATAAAACATTTCATCTGCTACTTGCATAATGCTCAATAAAACATATCGGCCATATCTATCCTTGCATTTTAACAATGAACCTTGTGCGTGCAAAGAACTATTAAGTGTGCTGCATTACCATTTCATTGTTTAACGTACTTTACTACAGACAATGAAATAGCAATTAATGTCTTATTCTGCATGTATTTAAATAAATGTAGTATTTTGTAGTTGGGCTTATCCTTCAAAATAGGAATTGTTATGAACTGCAATGAGAGCTGTAGATTTTATTCTATCATTATTCTTTTATTCCTTTATAAATATTTAAATATTATATACTTATTTATTTTATGGAGAATTTATGGGTAATTTGCAAAAGATTATCATTTATAAAATAGTAGTAAATTTGGTTGTGATTTGATTGCGATGCAAATAATAGTTCAACAGCAACTTTGATTTTGATTGGCGTTTGTTTTTTATTCATAAACTTTTTTCTTGTAAGCTTAGTAGAGGATGATATTTGCGCAACTGCAATCAGTTAATTTGGAAATGGAAGTTTTATCTAAATAATAAAAAAGCAATTTAAAAAAATAAAAAAAAAAATTGCCTACTGACTGCCGATAAATTGTTTCCTTTAAATTCTATGATTGGTTTAATATATTTATGACACAAGGGCAACACGTGACAGTGCTAAACAAATTGGTGATTATCGGTTAACCGCCCCCCCCCCCTCCCTAAAAAAAAACAAAAAAAAAAAAAAAAAAAAAAAACATACTACTGGTAAAATTGATATAAAATGTCAAATATGAAATATTTTAGGGAATTGAAGCATTCCACGAAAAATGACTCAAAGTCTGTCAAACCGCATACAGCAGTCGGTTAAATATAGTGTTTAATATTCCCACCATTATAGATGTAACTTTCTCTCATAGGACTAAAATATTTATAACTTTAAAACAAATTTATTCACATTAAATTTATTTAAGGAATTAATTTTATACGAAAAACAACTTTATACAACTGTTCTATCAGAATTTATGCATTTTACTAAATAATATTTGACTGAAACATGAAGTGTCATCGTAAGCCCTCCTGAAATGTTAAAAAAGAATGTATTGTTTTAGAAAGAGTGTTTTGGCTAAGACTAGTCTTAAAATCTGTCAATATGAATTCAGGAATCCTTTTCAAGAAATCGGTATTCATAACTCAACCATTATTTAAGTATATTTTGCTTTGAGATTTACAAGGAACAATGATAAAAAACAAAATTCTAATTAATGCAATCTGACAAGCTTTGAATTAAATAACGTATTATGAGTATTATTCTGCAAATATTTCTATCGCCTTTCAGAAAATTGCAGCTTACTCACAAGTAATTATACGCTTGTTTTGGGAAGTTTAATTTTAACGAATCCCATGGCAGATATTTATAGTGAAAGTAAGAGTGTTTTTTAAGTTTGCTTGTTATTCATGGAGATTTGCGCCACGTAATTCCAAGTAATGATTTGAATACAAATTACAATCTAAAAAGAATATCCATATAAATATGAGGATATTTTAAAAGTGTCCATTACTATTTACCTACATTTTTAATTTTCTAGTCATTTGAAAGTTATTATTAAAAGCCTGTTCCGAATATTCTCACTGGAATGTTAGTTTATCACTCTTATGCAAATTTGGGTTTTATAACCAGTGCTTAAGAAGGTTTACTTGCTTTATTATATTCAATTATAAAAATAAAAAAAACTAGTTGAATACACATTTATTTTACACTTTATCAGAAATTTAAGCAAGGGCATTTTAGCAATCAAAAGACAGGCATTTCACATTTCAGCCGTTGAACCCTATTTCGAACCCTGAAAATTAGTTTATCGGAATAGCTTACTTTATGTTTGCTCTTGTGGACATTTGCACCAAATTTCAAGTTGTCACTATATTTGAAGTGAGATATTGGTATATTCCTCGTTCCAAATATTTCAAAACCTTTATAATTAGTTGATCACTATTGCAATTGCTTACTTTTTCTATACTTGCTCTTATTGACATTAGTACTCGCTATCATTTGTGACTACATTGATAATAAGACATTTGAATATCCCTCTTTTGGAACATTTGACCCCTTTTCGACCTCTTATAATTGGTTAATCGTCATAAGAATAGCTTACTTTGTCTATGTTTGCCTTTGTTGACAGTTTTACTAATTTTCAGAGTTGTGATTATATGGGAAGGGGGAGAATGAGAGATTCAGCCACTCAGTCAGTCAGTGAATGCTTTGCCTTTTATGCATAGAGATATTCATTTCACATTTTTACTGTCTGTAATTTAAAACGGAAGTTCATCAGTAATATTCATAAGGTATTTATATTTTAGATGCATTCCTGTCCCCTCACAAATTTACAAGAATCAGTAAAAGGGAAATGTTTCTTAAATATATTTATAAATTTGATTCGAAAGGGTTGTTTACCTAAGAAATCAATGAATTTTGAATAATATAAAAATACTTATTTTAAAATATCATGCGAGCGAGTCCATGCACATTGCATGCATTTTATTCAACTGAATTTTTAACAAAAAATTTAAATTGCATTGCAATTTAATTGAATTGTAATTTAAGAAAGAACAAAAACCAAATATTTTTCTTCAAAAATAACAGAAAAGTACAATTTGTACATTTTATTCAAAGAAAATTCAATTTGAATATACTTTCAGAATGACAGTCTGAGATTGATCTTACAATTCAGTATCCAATCAATTTCTAGGTATGGTTAAATTTAAACAATAAAATGTTTATGGATGTAATCAAATCCTCCCTCAATAAAAAATGTCATGCAGCTATTAAAACGTTGAACTTTAGCATTCACATTTCAATAAAATTATAGAAAAAGATCAATTTTAAAAATAATGGTGTAAGTACTCACACGTCGAGTGTTCCTTACCTTATCTTTGAACGTGTGAATAATCACATCTTGATAGTTCTTTCCTTACTTTACTTTCGTATAGAACTTTATAAACATTATATTTTTACGCTAAACAACCGATTGATATAGGATCCGAAACTAGTTTGTTATCCTGGGCATTAAGCCCAAGGGTATTGTTTTCGTTTGGTCAAAAGTGTGTTCCGTGTTCCGTTTGTACTTTTCAAAGGTATGGCAAAAAATGCTACAATCAACGTCAGACGCAGCCGGTTCACGATGGAGGAAGTTGGATGTACATGTTTGCGCGTAATACTACGCTGGTCGTACCGTTGAAACTTTTCACTGTGAAAGTTCCATACTGACTGCTTTTTTATGGTTCAAGGACCAAACGGCACTACGCTGGTCGTACTGTTGAAACTGTTCCTTGTGCAAGGGCCAAACCACACTACGCTCTTTAAATTTGTTAATAATCAGTATAGCTATGGCATTTTAGATGTCATAGAAGAGTTGAGCATGTTGGTGGTACCGAGTGTACCGTCAGTGGTACCATTTCCGGTTTGTCATTTTTCGTGATAAGTAAATCATCAATCAATACATACATACATACATACATACATACATACATACATACATACATACATACATACATACATACATACATACATACATACATACATACATACATACATACATACATACATACATACATACATACATACATACATACATACATGAAAAATATCTTGTAATGGACTTGGATTTAAGGCCCAGGGAAAACTGTACATCGGCCCTAAACCGATTACAAAGGTGTGTTTTTTTGCTGAGACGTTTGAATGTGAAATCAGAGCTATCAAAGCCTAATTACCTCATGCAGGGAATTAATATACAGCTTATTTTTCTGTGAGGTAGCCATTAACGATTATCTCGAATATTAAACACGTTTCCATGTATTTCCTTGGATCTAACTGAAAAGTATTAATCTCTAGACTTTCCTGAATTTTCTTTTCTATCTGAAATTTTGTAATTGTGGAAACAAGGTAAGTAATATTGTAGTAGTTAGATGTTTTGTTGATAAAAAAAAAGTTAAAGAAAATAAGTCAGAAAAAAGTGAAAGCATTCAAAGATTTATTCTACTCAGCTAACGAAAAATTCAGGGCTCTCAAGGTTTTTGTTTTGTTACATTCGTGATAAATAAAGCATGTTTCAAAACATAATTCTTTCAAATTCCTAATTTTTAACCCTAAGTTATTTTTAACTTCTAACAGACTTTAAATGAGAAATTTGTTAATGAAATTCTGTCTTTATTCTGTTCTATTTTTACAATTACATAAATGAAAAATTAAGATAACATTCCCATGACATACTTACACAGAAAAAGTTTTTAAACAAAATTATCCATTTAATGCGAAATGCTTACAGTCATAAAATGTCTAATTGCAATTTTTATTATTACTTTCATCAATATAAGCTTACACGATTACGTTAAGTTTAATGCAGTCATGTAAGCGTTAATGTTTAATATTATGCGATACTCTTCTAATATTTGTAGGAATTCAAGTCCTAACACACGATAATTGTACAAATAATCTTAATCAAAGAATTACTTTCATTCTATATAAATTTAAGTTTGTTAAGTATACCAAATACTAAATAATGGTTGATATACTATATTTTTCAAATATGTTTACTGCAAACATTCTGATAAAATTCTCAGGAATAATAATAAGGATATAATATCTCCATTACTTTTAAGTGAAACCATTTCTGAGAATGTTAGAAGAGTCCTGAATGTCTACACTTGGTTTTATTGTAGAGTATTATGATAGAAAGTGCCCCTTGGCATTGATGCTATCTATAACAATCTCACTAAATATGTGGTCATCCACTGTACTTCCCCAAGCATCTTTGATAATAATGATATAATGCTCACGATATATTATTCAGAGTTAGAATAAAACAAGTCCTCTTCCTCTAAATGTCTTTTCGATACATACATATTTACTGACATAAACTGCTTAACGGTTCCCCATTTTATTTAGAGTGATTATTTCGTTGCGACCTTTTGGTTGCTTTTCGAAATGTTCTGTTTTGGAATTGAAAGACAGAAAAAGAAAAGAAAGAAAAAAAAAAGAAGAAAAAAAAAAAAAAAAAAGGAAGAAGGAGGAAAAAAAAAAAAAGAAAAAAAAAGGGGGAAAAAAAAAGAATCGATATCAGTTGTAAATTGGTATTTTTATGGCAATATAATTTTTACTAGTAAGATATTTGCAGAGTGAACAAAAAGTAACTGTACATTTGAAAAATCAATAATTTATATCACTTGAAAGATTTTTTTTTTCCAATTCCAGAAGGTGGGTGGGATTTGTGACATTTTTTCGACACAAATATTGTCTTAGAGAATTAATTGTTGTCCAACACTGGGGAACAGGATTTGTATAAGCCTTTCAATAAATGTAGTTTAGCAGGCTAAAATTAAGATTTTTATTTTAATTATATAAATTAAAGTTGATTAGGTTTGTGTGCATATTTTTTATTTACGATCATTACACTTCTTATTCGCGAATTTTTACGGAATTTTCGGAGGTGGAGGGTTTGAGAACACTTGAACAGGGTGGCGAAAACCTCATTGTCATAACTTAAGAATTTGACTGACTTGTACATCAAATTTGAACATCGTAGAATGATTTGTTATGAAGTATTTCCATCTACTCTCACCCAGTCACATACACCAATTTAAAAAACCAGTGTTTAGAACTCATGGCCTTCCAAACTATCTAGAACATAAAAGTAGAAATAAGCTTCCCAAAAGTCAAAAAATATACATATTTTTTATCTTGATTCACTTGTTTCCTTACCATACCTTATATATCGGAAAATTGAAAGTAAATATTTCATGACTTATTTTTGAGGATTGATCATTATTTCTATTAAGTAATTTAAAACTGCATACTAATAAAAAAGGAAAATGTGTGTAAATTATTTTGGAAGTACAGAGTACAAAATGCAGTTACCAATGACTTTGTTTCGAAACTCAGTAGTAGAATCAAAGATAACAATATCTTGCATAAGGCATTCCATTTGGCCGTATTAAGATTAAAAATTGCAACAATGTCAATACTTATAGCGTTTGCAATTTTGAAACAAAATATATGAGTTGCATAATGAAAGATTTATGACCCTCTTTGTTTTCTAATATAGAAGTTGTTTCAACTCAGGAATAATGAGATAAAGCAGTCAGTAGGCGAGCAAAAATCTCACACCACCCAATCAATCAACCAATCAACAAAATATAGACATTGTAAATGACGATTAAAATACCATACTATTAATACTTCATCTTCGAAAATACGAATTTGATTCCATCTGCTTCGCTTGATAGAAACATCAACTATTTCTTTTTTTTTTATATAAAATACCAACATGCAACCTTTTGCAACTTGAAAACTAATCTTATTTTAAATTTCATGCATTTGCTTTTTTACTTCAAAAAGTATTTAAAATTATGCCTATTTGTTACAATTTATGCAAATCTAGACAATAAATAAACCACTTCATCTCAACAAAATGAATTTAATATTTCTTATTTCAAGGTGGCAACCAATACAAATCAAACCTATAGTTTATGCTACGTGATTTAATTCGGCAACACATACATTTCTTGATCCAACGTATCTATATACTTACAAAAGAAAACAGAGATTAAACTTGTCCTATTAACATACCTTCTCTAAAAGTAATTAAGCGTGCAGTTTAATGAAGAAAATACTATTATTTTCAATAGACTACTATTGATAGTGTCGAAATGTTTCCGTTCTAAGTTTAGAATCAATGACAACTTTTGTGAGTGGAGCTTTTAGCAGTGAATAGCAGTTTTCCTGGATGTCAAGCCATCGGGCTCTCTGACCTAATTAATTATTTTTACGGTTGAGTTATCGGATGCGTGCTTGGATATTTTAAAGAATTTGCGCTAAGCGAGATATTCGAGATCGGATCTTGAATTATTTCGAAACCAGGACATTTCAAGTATGCATTTGAAATATGGTGCTTTTGCCGTTGATTATTGAGGTATAACGTGAAGATTTTTCTAAAATAGTACACATAAATTATTTTCAATACAGTTCTGGATTATCTTAAGTTTAATATAGATAAATAAACAATTTTAGATTTTTGTTGTTCTACGTAACCTTATTCCTTTTAATATAGGTAACTGTATTAAATGTTCAATTTAAATAAATGCATACTGTTTAATAACGTAAATTTGTTTTTTATGTCCACTTATTAAACTTTTCTCAGGTTATTAAATACTGCTAAATATTTTATTAACCCTTCACACAATACCAACTATATTATACTTTTACATTAGCATTTGTTTACTTAATACTAGGTTTAATTAAAAGAGGTTCGTATTGTAAATACACATATTAGATAAACATATGTAGTCATTGAAAAAAAAAAGTTTTTTATTCTTCGTACACTTGAATGAAAACACAGGTTTTCTTATTTTTGTAAAAACTCTGTAAGGGAACAGAAAAAATTCTTGTCTTTATTAATGTCTAGACAGGAAAAAAAATTCTTGTTCTTTGTTTAATATTTCTAAAACACTAGTATTTCTGTACTTGAGCAATTGATCTAAATATTTTTTCGTATTTTCCAGAAAAATAAAATACTCACGATAAAGGTTTCTAAGTTAAAGCAAATCGAAACTTTAATTCCTTATTTTTTAAGGAACAGAGTTCGCTTTAAAGTGTTAGTTCACTTTTTATTAACTTTATTCTACTAAGGCGAAGCTACTTTATTTCACAACTAATATTAGTAAATTCATATACAGATTTGTATTTATTGATAATAATTGAGAACTAGAAATGCAAAAAATTTCAGAAGAGCCGAAAAATTATAGCATCTGGAACTTAAGGCAATGAAGTACATACTTCCGATTGAATTTGAACTATTTCTAATGGAGTTCCCACTTTGGGCGTTCTCCACTTTGTTTAGCTTGATCTTTAAGACATTTTTCCGTAAAAAAAAAAAAGATTTTCAATTTTTTTGGTGCTCAGGTCGTTTTCAATATATTTAAATGTTAGTTTTAATTTTATAATTCGTAATAATCGTTTCAAGGTAAATAAACCAATTTGCGAAGATCATTTAAATAAGTATTAATAAACCTTAACATTAATACTAGCTCATGTACATCGATATTGTTCTGAAATTGTTAACCTTATTCAAATTAGTTTATAAGGGTCGATTAAAATATCATGGTCGATACGGTTAAGTTATATATACTAAAAGAAAAAATAAAGTATAAATAAAATACCCTGAAATCAATCAGGAAATATGTTAATGATATGATTTGTCTCGTTAAATAGTTTTGCTAGACACTTAACAAGTAGAAAATTAAAAAAACGTTTAAATAAAATAAAAATTGCACAAAATATATAAAAATTTACATTCAAATACCAAATTTTTATTTACTGATAATTATACAGACAGAATCCTTTGACGTAAAAAATTGTGTTTTTTGTTTTCTATACTACAATCCAGTGAGAAACATAACACTTTCCACGTCAAACTGAAGGCAACGTTCAAAGCCAAGACTACAAATAACGCAGACAAGATTAATTATAAGAATTATAGATGTGCTAATACCAAAATTTTTACAGTAACTACCAAAAATTGTATTGCTGAAAACTGTACAAACTGAAATAGAAATGTTTCTACATAAGATTAGTAGGCCAACCTAAATTTCAACCAATACCTTTTAAAGTTTGAGTGGATTATAATTTCTGCTACAAATTGTGATATTAAGTCAGGAATAAATATTCAGCCACAAATTTGACGCATATATATATATATATATATATATATATATATATATATATATATATATATATATATATATATATATATATATATATATATATATATATATATATATATATATATATATATATATATATATATATATATATATATATATATATTAGGGTGGTTCGAAAAAAAAATAATTTATTTTTGAAACGCATGAGGTGAAAAAAGTTGATACACATCTTGATAAGAAAAACTGTAAAAAAAATTTTGAAAAAAAATAATATCTTCCGATCGCGCATTCACCTCAAAGTTTGAAGAAAATACAAAAAATAACTATTTTTCCAATTTTTTTTTATAATTCTAAACGTTATATATTTGAAAGGCAATAGTTTGCAATGCATAGTGAAAGGGTGGTATAACACGGGAAAACACTATTTCATGCATTTTTAAAACATATATTAATAATTAAAAATATTCAAAAATACATTTTTTTGTTTAAAAAATGATTTTTCTATAAAATTGATACTAACGTTACTTTTTACATATTTTTTTTAAATTGTTTTATTTACTTCAATCATTCACTTCAAAGTTTTGAATAAATATAAAAAATACCCTTTTTCCATCAATTTGTAGAATACACCAATCACTAAATTAACGAATTACATTAGTTTATATAGTGTGGAATGAAATAGATAGAACTTGGGAAGAAAAGATTAAATTAGTAATTATTCAATAATAATCGTTCGCGCATAACCTTTGAAACATTGATAAAAATTGTGTTTTGGCGGGTTTTAATCTGGGTGGCCTTTCTCGTGGTGTCTTCTCTTCCTTTGAAGCTCATAAACTTACTTGGATCAAAACGCATCCTAACTTATTCATTGGATCATAACGCACGTGGTTCTGATTGGATCTGCCATAAATACTGACTGGAAATAATCTGACAGACCAAATTGCACTCTGGGAGACCACTACATTGGGATATATGCCTTCTATACTCCAATGAACTACCATTCCAACACATATTTAAACACGTAGATAGTACTACAAGTGGACAACATCTTTCAGTGAGATAAAAAAATTGAAGAACCTTCAAAAATTTCCCCTGACTGATTTTTTACGTGTTGAATGTTTAGTTCCTCAACTTGAGATGAAAGTACTGAACACAACTCAGTTATATCTTCTTGATATTATTACATTAAAAAAAGAATTTCTGAAGGACCTAAGAACATATATGTGGCAAATCGATTGTCTCTATACCTCTCTGAATATTTACTGCAAGTTTTAAACTCAGTTATTGGACGAAATGCTTCCTTTCCTCACTCAAAAAAATTTCATTTCGGCAAAGATTTTGTACGCAAGGAGATATGTAAGAGAACTGAGGCGTCAGGTTCTGAAATCGCGAGAACTTTCCTAGAGAAAGACTATCAGGCATTTCAAGACAACTAAACTTAACTTTATTGTAGGTATCCTGTCTGCATTGAGTAGGCATAATTAATTGGAATGCTCGTAACAGGACCCCTCCTTCGTTAAGAGAAACAAACGGACATTACTTAGTAGAGACTGGCGCATCCGAGGTAGCACAGCTGTATTGGTGGAAATAGGGAAGACTGGAAAATTGACTAGTCTGACCCAGCATAGTTCCAAAATACTCGATTTTTTAACAAACAAATAAGTCAAAAACACCACATAGTTTTGTTTCTCATAAATATAATATCCCAAGTTTAAAACTGTACATCGGCGTATCAAAACATCTTCTATATTTTATCCAGAATTGGGCGAGATTAGCTAATATTCTTTCCAACGACCGATTCACAACGTTTCACATCGGGATCGGCCTATGTCTGGGGAAATTGGTCAGCGTATCTATGTTACTATGGACCATTGAAATCAGACTTCAACTCGTTTCCTTGTCACTCACAAGCTGTGGAATGCTTATGTAGAGACAAGACAAAAGTGGGTGACGCTGACGCAAAAGACGTTAGGACAGCACTTTTTTTTTAAAAAATCCATAATGCCCGACTTTTCAACAAAAATGTCCTGCAAAGTGCATCACTGGGATAGAAAGCTCGAGAAAAAAGTGAACGAAATGAATAATAGCATGTTTAAAAAAAAAAAAAAAAAAAAAAAAAAATGTAAGAAATAACATTAATACCCATTTTACAGAAAAATCATTATTTCTTACAAAAAATTTTACTTTTGAGTATTTTTTATTATTAATATATGTTTTAAAAATGCATAAAATAGTGTTTTTCTGTGTTATACCACCCTTTCAGTACACATTGCAAACTATTACCTTTCAAATATATAACGTTTAGAAATTTTAAAAAATTTAGGAAAAATAGTTATTTTTTGTATTTTCTCCAAACTTTGAGGTGAATGCGCAATCGGAAGATATTATTTTTTTTCAAAATTTTTTGTACAGTTTTTCTTATCAAGATGTGTATCAACTTTTTTCACCTCATGCGTTTTAAAAATTAAAATTTTTTTTTTTTCGAACCACCCTAATATATATATATATATATATATATATTAATTCTGACAATAATAATGATAATAATAACATTTCTCACATTTTTTAATCGTGGTCTATTTTTAGGAAAAAAGTATACTAAGCATATTTCCTAAATTTTTCCATTTAATCTCTTTGTTTAAAAATAGGATTGAATTAAAATTATAAGAAATGTATTTTTTTTTATTAAAATACTAGTTATTCGCCATGGTTAAACTGAAAGAATCCGCTTAGCACATTCTCAAATCTTCCGAAAGGAATTTTTTTATGTATTGGCAAAATGCAAACGTTGCTTCCAACAATTTTTCTGATAAAATATTCAATGTTGATCTTGTGCGTGATGCCACCATTTTCAACAACAAACATAATATGCTTATTCGAATATCTGTGACGTGCATCCCAGTGGACTCGACAGATTTCTGTCTATTTTAAGAAAGAGCGTATGTCCATAGATACATTTTATTTCGTTTTCGTCTTCTTCAGAAACTGTCACGTAAAAATACTAGATGTATCCTCCTTTATCCTGGAAATAAGTGCTTGAAATGGGATAAGCACAAAATATATATCTAAATCTTGTTTTCAGAAAATGTTGGATGACTGGTATTTACGACCTAAACAACAAAAAACAACAGCTTTTTAAGACAGTGATGCTGGAATGAGTTAGAGAATAAAGGTGCTCGAAGCGTAAATTTATTTACCGAGGAGCTTTTCCTTCAAAGATAAATCTGGAAACGTTCTTGGTTTAAAATAAGGACCATTTACGAAACTGTCAATCAACAAACAACGTTATTTTCAAGACTGCAACAAATTTTAGTTTCTGAAGAATGTAGCTTTGATTGGGTTCGTTGAAGAACAAGATTTTCTGTTGGACATTTTCTATTTTTCAATGCAGGTCAATTGGATTTGTTTCCACTAGTTATATAACTTTTGTAGAAAGTGGGACCTTAATTTTAAGGTGTTTAATATAAGAATGTTTTTTGTTTAGGGATTTTATTACCCACGTACCAAGAAATCTTGTTTTTACTTAATCCAATGTTAAGTATTTAATGTTATGCAAACCGACTTTATATTCCCCAACAGATTTAATTTCAAGCGTAACAACGTATTGATGTAGCCGACTACTTTAATAAGTCGAACTTTTTAAAAAATTCACAATTATTTATTATATGATTTTGTGGAAGCTTGTTTCCTAACGTTTCTAAAAATAGTCAATATGTTAATTATGAACAAAGTTATGATTAGTTTAATACATTCATATCAACAGGTTTCCCATGTAACTTTGCACTTAAAACCCATTTTCTGCAAAATGGAATTTTCACTATTTCGTTAACACCATTAACATGATAACTTAAAAAGAAACAAAGAATATGCTGCGAAATTTTTTGTAGAACTTCTTTGTAATGCTCATCATAAAATGACGTTTGAACTAAGTGCCATGTGCAATAGTTATTATTTTATAACCACATTTATACAAAAAGTGTTTTTAAAAGCGTTAATTTTTTTGGAGTACATAACTTCAACAACTATATCTCAGTAACTTCTAAAGATATCTCTTAGCTTGAACGTCATTTTCAAGATAGATAGTTAACTTATATGTAACTACTGATTTCAAGGAAATTGCATTCTATTCATAATAATTCTGTTTCCAGTGTTAACCGTAAACGTTAAATTTAAACAAAAATTATCTTAAATTTATTAAATTAAAAAAAAAAAAATTATTAATTTTTACAAATTTTCACTCTCATTTCCTCCTTTTCGTATAATGTCAAGTCTAATAACATGGAGAAAAAACTATATTTATATAATTTTTCAAAAAAATGTATCCTAAAGAAGTTGGATACCTTAAAATTGATTTTGAAAATGTATCATATTATGGAACGTGTTGTGCGATACTGTGGAAAAGTGTAATTATGTATTTTCAAAATAATATATTCCGTGGTGAAAAACATTAAATTCGAATAAGATGTAGTTTATAAGTCAATCTGGGAATAAAAGGGTTAACAATGCTTCATTTTGGTTTTAGTGGTGCTTTATTGTGTTGATTATTATGTTGCTTCTAGTAAAGATCGCATCTCGAATTTAACGCGAAGCCCAACGGGATGTAATGACAAAAGGAAAACGCTACCAAATTAGTTCCCATATGAATAATTATTTTTCTTAAGTAATACATCTGAATTTCTTGAGAGAAGTTTGTTTTAAATTGAATATTACAATACTTCCTTTCTGAGCGAATACGTATCGCTTTTTGCAGCAAGAGATACAAGTCCCATGGGATTTAATTTAAAAAAAAAAACTATCAATAGTTTTTCATATTTTTGACGAAATATTTTTGCCTTACGTATCTCCTATTTTTATTTATTCAAGTGAACGTTTTTGAATAAAAAGGAGATTCTAAGCTACTTTGTCTTTACAATAGATTTAATACATCACAATCAAGTTTTAGATAAATTGTCTCAAAATTAGGTAAAATGTATTTTAATTTTTTCAATGAATATTAATTTTTTTTTTATCTCGTAGCTGTATAATTGTGTTATTTTTTTTTCTGATGGAATTTATCAATTGAAGGATTCCCTGGATTATCTTTGATACACAAAGAAAAAAATATTTTAATTGTAATTTTGATTTTTGTGGTACTTTAGTAATAGTCAGTCACATTTAGGCATCCACGTATCGTTTGGTCTTCATTGTTTATTTACTACAAACTTAAATCGAAATAAATCTTTCTTACAACAGCACTTACAATTTCAACCAAGTACTGTACAATTAATTAGCTAAACTAATTATTTTTACAATATTTAGATTTAGGCCATACATTTTTAAAGTTGGAGTACTTCCCTTTTGCAATGCAAACATTTCTGTTCCGAAATGAGCTGCTTACCGGGTTTTTTGTTTTTTACTCTTTTGATACTTTTAAAAACCCACATTAAATAGTTTACAAAGAAACACAAATTGCTGGAATCACTGGATTTTTATTCGGAAATAAAATACTTCTCTAAATGAAATGAAGGTATGATTTAAGAGCATACTTAAAAGATAGGCGATAAATAATTAATTTCACTTAAAAAACGCAATCCCTTTTCTGTAACGTATTTCTTTTACTAGAACTTTTAAATTCCTTCTTATTGCAACTTTCATGATAAACATATGAACCCAAATTCTAAAACTTCTCTCGCACTTAAAAAGTAGAAATGTTTTTTCAGTAAATATTTTATTTCTCGTTCAAATTAACATATTTGTAATAGTTTTAGTATATTTTTCATTTTATGTAACTAGTGCCATTATCACGATCTTATGTTTGTCAAAGACGATTATTGTCAAGGACAGTTTTATTTTTTTGTGTGTAACTTTTGAATTAAAAAAATCTTCCCCTCTAAAGTTTAGAAAGAAAACATTACTCTTTTATTAAAGAATTAATAAAAAAAAAATTCAATTGGGTTAATGTTTCTTTTTTTTTTAATGAAAGTAAGAAACTGCTTATTTCTGAACCTGTAACAGTTAAAAAATAATTACGTTAATTTATTTAGATCGTCTGCTTTAAGGCGATATAACCTTGCTTTCATTTTATGAAATTAAAAAATGCGATTTTTTTTTTTTTTTAAGAATCAAAGACCTATGTTCTACAAAGTCATGGAATTTTCTTTTAATTTAATAATATGAAAATATAAGAATGATAAATATTTTAAATGCGTAATAAATATAAGATGATGAAGCCATTTAATATTTCTTTCTCTATGTCTATAATAATTAAGTAAGTAGTTAATTGTTAAAATGAAAAATGCTGTTGAAAATGAAAATGACCTGAATAAAATTTGTGAGTGATTCGTAATTTAAAAAAGAATAACAATACTACTGGATTGTTTTCTAATCATTATGATTAAAAGAAAAATCCTTTTACGATCTTTCAACGTGAACACGAAATGATTGATTTAAAACAATAAATGATATGAAATACATATCTAAATTTTCTATGATGTTTTGACTAAACCGTTAGTGAGTTTAAAGCACATTAAAAGGTTTGTGAAGTGCCGCTCTCTCTCTCTCTCTCAAAAAAAAAAAAAAAAAAAAAAAAAAAAAAAAAAAAATTCCGATATTCCGAGAAGAAACTTTTATAAGTTTTGAATGGAAGTCACTTAAGTTTTGTGTTTCCATATCGATTCATTCTCAAACTTTTCCTTGTAATTCACTATATATAATAAGAAAGCAATATTTTCTTTCGTCACAAGAATGCGAAACTAGAAAAAAATATTTTTATTTGAAGATGGCATAATGCGCTGCTAAAATGTATCGATGTTTGAAAATTGATTCATCATCGATTCTAAATACTTGAATTTTGACATCTTACTAAGCATCTTTATTCTAAATATTTTAAAATGAATAATAAAATTGGTTTAAAAAGGTTATACCCAAGTTTCAAAATAAAAATAATATGTCATTATATGAAAAGTAGTATTTTCATGTCTAATGGTTATCAAGAAAAATTTCCAAAATCTATGTAATAAAAAAAAAATTCATCTTTCAAAAGAATCTACTTTCTTTACGTAGCGTAAAACTAATTAATGTGATTTATTTACTGAAAAACGGTTTAATTGCTATTGTTAACAAAGAAGTTTAAAGATACTGATGCTACTTTAAACTAATATATTTTTTTTAAAAATAATTTTAAAGAATAAATTTGCTTTGAGACCCAAGTAATGTTATAAGGTGGCTAAGGATTTATTATTTAAGGTTTACAGAATATCTGTGTTTTAAGTCATATTAAAATCAAAGCTATAAAATTTCTACAAGATAAAATGGTAAATTAATAATTTTGTGATAGTAACAATTTGTACATGTATTGTGTCTAGAAACCCCTATTTACATATTTTACTTCAAAACCAAAAATTTTAGGAAATATTACTCCTGCCATTTGACAACAGTTCCTTTCTATGCTATCCATTACCAAAAATCGAACAGTTATAGTTGGTCTTTACTAAGGGAGATATAATTTCAACTAACACAATATTTGCCTTGCTTTGTGCAATCATACTTAAGATGAAGTTGTTTTGGCTCACTTCTTCCTTAAAGTTGTTTTCAAATAGTAGACATTTTACAAACAAAAAGCTTGTGTGAGTGTTTATCATTTGAAACTATAGCATAAGTTTGTCCCTTAATATCCCGCTATTTTGTTCTCTTTACCCTTAAACATAAGTTCTTCAGTGTAAGTAATAGATCGCTACAGTAAAACTTTAAGGCAAAACCGTTTTAATGCAAGTGGCTATTTTTACTGTAAAATGTAATGTAATATCGCAACGACAAAATAAGTGAAATTTCCATAAAATATACATAAAATTTGAAGCATTCTTGCAGTTGAGATTACTTACTTGGATACTGAGCAAAATGTACTACAATTTTTTATCTTATAACTTTATGCTGCACTGCATAAAGTTATAAGATATAAAATGTGAAGAAAATCCTTTCTAAGAAAGAAATGTTCCCTGTATATTCTAAAGATATCGATTGACAATGGAGTTGCATTAGAAGGGTTACTTCAGGGAATATCCATCAGTTCTACACTTCCCGAACATCTTCCTTTGGCGCAAAATAAATAAAATTCTTTTGGAAATATTTCAAGTACTTTTTGAGTATAAGATAAATTTTGACAAGTTCCTTTATTCGGAAAGTATCTGAGGACTTTAAGCAAGATTGGTATCAGTTGAATTTTCATAATTATTTTGCTTTTAGGGTCGGTTTTATTATGATACTATTCCATTGTGTTTATTAAATCTAGTTTTATCGAAAAAAGAATAAGAAAAAATCACGAGAAAATATATTTTATTGATTTATCATCATATTTAAATGGATTGTGTTCAATTTAAATAAATGCATTTAAAAAAAAAATGAATCGTTTGTTATTTAAAAGCCACAAGTTTACTATTTAAAATTGTGCTCTTATGTCGTGTGCCATTTACTTGGATTTTCAAGTGATATCTAAAAGTTCGTATTGTACGCTTTTGAATTAGAAAAATATATATATATATATTTTATTTGCTTTTTTTTCTTGTTGAGAATTTTAATAATAGACATGAGTCCTTTCTAGAATATAAGATCAAAATTTTCTTGTAATTTTTAATCCAATACGTTATCTGTATATAATTGATTTACAATTTGATTGTTTATAAGCACATAAAGACAATACGAATAAAAGAAGTTAAAAGAAACTTTAATTAGAAATAATATAGTTTTGTACTTAAAATCATTATATATAGTTGACCTTGCTTTAACTACTGCAAACGATAGCGTTTAAAATTTTTATAAGGCATTTAAATATTTTTTTTTGTATATAATTGATTTTGAACATCTTAAGATGTTGTGAAATATTTCAAGGCAGTGCAATTTTTTTTTTATTCTATTATCTTAAGAAATTAGCTCTTTTTCAGGGTGTTTTTTGGTGTTTTTTTCTGCATTGCTTTGTATATCAACTTATTCCGTACATTTTTTTTTTCTGAAAATATTCTGAAAATAATTGTACCTGTAGTCATTTCATTACACTATAGAAATGCACTGTGAGCTATAAGTAAAGCGTAACATTCTATGAATGAAAAAAAAAAAAATATTACATCATCCTCAAAAACCAATCGTCTTTTAATGGAAGTTCCTCTTCCTTAGTCGGCAACATTTGATGATTACGCAATTACATCTTTTGAAAAGTAATTATCTAAAAATATTTATAATTTCTAAAATATTTGCACTTTTGGAATATAAAGGTGAGTAATATTTTTACAGTTTAACTAAAAATAATTTAATATCTTCGTAGTTATTTTAAAAAAATATTATACAATGATCCGCTCAAATTAAAGTTCAGAAAACTGAAAAATCAACTATCTTGTTCAGATTCTAATTCCAAAAACTTGAAAGAAAAATATCTTGTAAGTTAATTTTAAGATAATTATTCAATGTGCATGTCTAAACCATAAATTGTAAGACATACAAAGAAGTAACACAAAATTTTATCATACTTATAAACGATTTTGATAAGGAAATCACGTTTTCTCCTACCTTTTATGATATTGCAAATACGTTATCATTCGACTAAAGATTTCAATACAAACAAACTATAAAAATATTCTACAATATAAGCGAAGCGGATAAAATGAAATTTCTTATAACAAAATATTAGGTAAAAAAAAAATGTTTTTAATTTAAATTTTTTGAAACATTCGTTATTTTTAATTATATTTTTAAGAAATGCAATACTTGAAAGTCGTTTATATAAATCAAGTACTTCGAAACAATTATTTCCTTGTGTTTTCCATTTATAGTAACTTAAAATTGTCTAATTCCCTTTATTTTAATTATATGTTTACATTATTATTTAAATACCGAATATTTTAAAAATATATTAATAATAAAATAGTATCATTACAATACCTGTTAATAAATTTATAACTCAAACTAAGGCACTCTCTGAATATATATATATAAAAAGTATTTTATATTAATTGAAGTCAAATATTTAAAACATGTATTAGTATGAAATTTTATAAGCAAATTTTAATAATCAAAATAATAAATTAAAACAGCATTAGCTGCCAGTTAATTTCCCATCATTAAAAGTGTCTTTTTCCCTTGCTTAGAGAATGCTGCCTGAGACCCAGTCGCCGTGTGGCAGATATTGGAGAATGTAAACCCCCGAACATACTCGAGATGTCTTGTGGGGACAGTGGAAGAGGGGGATCCACCCCAGGAGAGAGTAACAAGGAAGAAGGAAGGGTAAATAATTGCAATTCATTATTGGATAGATTAAGGAGGAGATCCATCAGGGATTTGCACTCTAATGTCAACCAGCCATTGAGAGGATAATGCAAATTGTAAAAACACAAAGACAGGTGAATTTTTTTTTTAATATTAATTTAATGAAAGAGAGACGTTTTCGTTGTTAGAGTGATAGTATTGGGAATATAGCTATTGAGAGGATGATGGAAATTATAAAAACAATATGGTAGGTAAAAAATGTTTTAATATTAATTTAATGAAAGAGAGACGCTCTCTTTGCTGAGTGTTTTCGTTGTTAGAGTAATAGTATTGGGAATATAGCTATTGAGAGGATGTTTTATGTTTTAATATTAATTTAATGAAAGAGAGGTGTTTTCGTTGTTAGAGTGATGTTAGTATTGGGAATACAGCCATTGAGAGGATGATGGAAATTATAAAAGCACAATGACGGGTTAAAAATGTTTTAATATTAATTTAATGAAAGAGAGACTTTTTTGTTGTTAAAGTGATGTTAGTATTGGGAATACAGACATTGAGAGGATGATGAAAATTATAAAAACACAAAGACGGGTGCATTTTTTTTTTTTTTAATATCAATTTAATGAAAGAGAGACGTTTTCGTTGTTAGAATGATAGTATTAAAAATATAGCTATTTAGAGGATGATAGAAATTATGAAAACACAATGGTGGGTGAAAAATCTTTTAATATTAATTTAATGAAAGAGACGCTCTCTTTGTTAAAGGGATGTTAGAATTGGGAATACAAACATTGAGAGGATGATGGAAATTATAAAAGCACAATGACGAGTGAAAAATCTTTTAATATTAATTTAATGAAAGAGACGCTCTCTTTGTTAAAGGGATGTTAGAATTGGGAATACAAACATTGAGAGGATGATGGAAATTATAAAAGCACAATGACGAGTGAAAAATGTTTTAATATTAATTTAATGAAAGAGATACTTTTTAGTTGTTAGAGTGATATTAGTATTGGGAATACAGCCATTGAGAGGATGATGGAAATTATAAAAACTCAAAGACGGGTGAATTTTTTTTAATATTAATTTAATGAAAGAGAGACGTTTTCGTTGTTAGAGTGATAGTATTGGGATTATAGCTATTAATAGGATGATAGAAATTATGAAAACACAATGGTGGGGAGGAAAATGTTTTAATATTAATTTAATAAAAGAGCCGCTCTCTTTGTTAGAGTGATGTTAGTATTGGGAATACAGCCATTGAGAGGATGATGGAAATTATAAAAGCGCAATGACGGGTGAAATTTTTTTTAATATTACCTCAATGAAAGAGAGACGTTTTCGTTGTTAGAGTGATAGTATTGGGAATATAGCTATTGAGAGGATGATAGAAATTATGAAAACACAATGGTAGGTGAAAAATGTTTTAGTATTAATTTAATGAAAGATAGATGTTTTTGTTAGAATGACGTTAGTAATGAGAATACATAAGTTTTTTGTTTAAAGTGGTAGTTTTAGTTTAGGTGCTGTTTGGGTAGTTTTTTTTATAGGAAGAAAGATAGATAAAAAATATTATTGTTATTTCGATAAGCTTTCTATTAAAGTATTTCGATTAGTGTTAGGTTTGAGTACGAAATTGAGCTTACAAGCACACTCGGATAAGTAAACATATAATTGGAGATAATCAAAAGGGAAAAAAAATATACTTAAGTGACAAAAGAACAGAAGACTTTTTTTGTTTCAATTTCTATGAGTCTTAGAAAACCATTTTTTCTTCTAAAAGCAATTTCATCACACACTGTATCCACTTATCGTGGTAATAAAACTCATTATTGTCAGTGGTACATTAATTGAAAAACTTAATATTTAATTAATTAAACAACTTTCAGCATCTAGTTTAACTTTTCAAAATGAATTTTTTTTAAATGAAAACGCGTTATAATGCAACAAAGATCAATTCATTTTTAAAGGGATTGGAAAAATAATTTATCCAAATTTTACAATTATCTTTAGCAACAAACATCTTACCAAACACTTGCCCTATTTTCTCATTACGTCTTAGCATCGTACATGTTACTGGAGTTGAGACGTATAAAAACAGAAAAACAAAAAATCACAAATACAAAAAAAAATCCAAAGTATTTTGTATTAACATTCAATTCGACATTGATTTTAGCAAAATGATTACACATGTTTTTAAATATATTTCAAACATCTCAATTTAAATAAAACTGCACATTTTGGAACATCGGGCAGTTAATATCAAAATTATACCTTAAAAAAATATCAACAAAGAATATTCAGACACTCCTTTCCTTATTCTGCTTCTAACTAAGTTGACGAAAAGTATTTTTTGTGAAAATATTTTGATAACATTTTAATTTGAGACTTATATTTGAAATATCTACTGTTTTCTAATTCATTTATTTCTTCACTAAGTTCAACAAATTTGTATAAAATTGCAAATGCAGCCATCTCTATAGAATGTTGTAATTCCTACTAAAACTGGCTACTATTTTAGTCAAAAGGTAATTTTTTTTCTAATAAAGTTTTACAGTTCGTTGAGGTGTCAAAAAGTTACAATTATTACTTTGATTTATTTATCCAACTTCTATTTTATCTTCAATCAATTAAATCTCTGATTATTAAGTGTTCATCAGTATTATACTTAGCTACCATCTCCCCTAAATGTACCTGTGATAACAACTTATTCTTATCTACGTCACAATTACACAAGATTAGTAAAAAATAATAATAATATTTCTTTTATTTCAATTACTTGAATTAGATATGCATGGGAAAAACATGAACAATGTATATTTTTTATACTTTTAGCATTGCAAAATGTTTTAATAGCTAGAAATTAAAAAAAAAAAAAAAAAAAAAAAAGTGTATAAGCATTAAAATCTTTCATAGAATAAAGTCAAGATGCTTGTAAAAAAAAGTTCCATTAAAAGATTTTAGATTAAGTTGAACATTGTAAGTTCCATTCAATTAGAATATTTCAATTAGCAATAAATGAATTTGCGTTCAATGTCAATAACTTTTCTTTTGTTGTTACCTACCTTTTATTTTTATTAGATTCAATGCATTACAATTCGTGGTTGTATTATCTATTATTCACAATGCAAGACTTCTAAAAACTGAGTTTTGTCCCTAATCTGTCCAGTAACGACAGAGCTAACATAAATAGAATTTGTTAATGAATAAAAATGATGGAATTTATTTGCGGCCATTTCATAAATTATTCACTTATTAACTGAACACTTGTGAGGGAAACTTTTGAAGTAGAATTCTCTTTGTACCTGAGATAAAAGACCTTTTTTATTCCTAGAAACAGTTTATTTAATTTCTCGTTAATTGATTACTAATTCTCCCTTTATCACTGTATTTTCTTAAGATAACACACTTTAAACATTATTGCAATCAAGATTTTGTAAATATTTAGTAGTTTCAATAATAAAATATTCTACAATTTCAGTTATAGCTTTCTATCGATGTAAACAAAATGAAATTGTATTTGAATTTTACTAGAATGTTGTGGGGAGTTGTTAATCTTTAGAAAGTCGCTAAGGATTAAACTAGGGATTAGTCTTTGTTGTTGAATTGAGCTGTCAAGATAAGTTCTGAAATTTTTCGAAGAGCAGGAAGCTTTTGTTTATGCTGATATTGAGTTGGTGACGACTAAAGCTCTTTTGTGGCCTGGTTTATGGATTACTGTTGATTTTGCATTAAGAATTGTCTCTTTGAGAAAAATAAAAGTAGTTTATTTATTTTTTTAATTTAAAGGAAAATATAAAATAAAACAAAATGAAGTGAATTGGAATGAAATACGAAATAAAATGAATACATTTTATTAGGGTGGCCCTTATTTTTCAATATTCTAAAGGTTTAGCTTCCACCCTAATAATTTTATTTCACTCAACAAAAAATGATCCGTGCGAAATTTTAACTCAGTCAGACAATATAAAGGTGACCCTCATCAACCAAGAAGTTTTGAAAGTTTTGCACTAAAAATTAGTTTGTTCTGACACTTCATTAATGTATAAACACTTCATTTTTCTTTCATTTACTTCATTTTTAGTTATTGTGTATGTAATCAGTTATAATGGAACACACTGCGAATTTCCATTAATTAAACCCTATTTAACTGTCTGATGATCCCAAGAGCAATTCTCTTTCTCTGGAGTTGACGCATGGGACATTGTGCTCTTTTTTCTACACGTAAACAGATTATAATTACAAAAATACGATGAATCTATTAGCTATGTTTTCGTTTTATATAATATTAGCTAGTGGAAAAATTAAATGGAAAAATAATTTTTTTAACTAGGTTAAATGTACATTTGTGAAACATTGACGCTTGGCACCCCTGACATGGGACTTTTCAAAAGATTTGGTGAAACTTGGTCAAAACTCGACAACTACGTTTACATAACTGGTAATAGTGAAATACCTTATGATATATGCTCATGCTCATTCTTGGATTTTTTTTTAAATTTTTATTTTTTATTTTTTTTTATTTTTCTACTATCAAATATCAGTGCAATGACACAGTGAGATGATTAACCGAGAATTGCTGGAATTTACAATGATCTTTCTTAGCGACATTGCAAAGAATGGTATACTGTTTCATATGCCCAGAGCTAAGTGGATGGAAAAAGCTGTTTTTGGCTTTTGAAATATACTTGTTTTAAGTGCAATTTCAGTTATCTCATAATAAAATATCTCATATAAAGGAACACTTCAAACTCATAAGTAAAATAACTTATACAAAGGACATCTGTAAGAATAATATGTATTTTTCTTTCTCGGCCGTATGTTCGAGCTTGGTTTCTGTCATCAAAAGCAATTAAGGCACCTTACAATGCTTTTCTATTTATGCTTCAAATGATAAATTATCAAGAAATCAGTAGGGCTGTTGCGAAGAAATTTTTCATCACTGGCACTTAGTTCCAAAAGCTGAAGCCCACAACCTTATTTGTTGATAATGTTCCAGCAGAGGTTAAGACAAATATGGTTCAACTTATGCTGAAAGCAGAAGTGGAAGGGGAAAAAAATCATATGAAGAAGTACGTTCGGCACCAAAATGATTTTTCTTCCTTTAAAAAAAACGAGTAGTCTTTTGTAACTCCTGGCACAAAAACTTTTTTCCCCGAGACTTTCTACTATCACAGTTTTCTTTGACGAAGACACTTTTACAAGGAAAGATAATTATGGATACAAAAGTGGAATTGAAAAACTTTAGAGATGACAGTTGGTGTAAGTGACGTTGCAGAAAGAGGTGTCAAACTACTTCGGGATTACAATAACATTCACATAAAAGATGAAAATAAGAAAAAATTTGTTTTACAGATCGTTTCCGGAGACGGTACAAAATACCCAATTGTTTCTAAATCCGTTCTTAGAAAGAAATAATGCTAATTGTTGGTTTATATTGTGTTTTGATTCCATACAATTTATTAGTTTACATGAAAATGCTTTTTTCTCATAGAAGTTGTGAGAGTTCATAGAAAAAACCTAACACAGAGGGTGTTTACAACTTTTTAAAACGAATTAGTTAAAGAGTTAAAATATACAAAGATTTTTTGGGGAAATATTTCTGACAACAGCTTAGTATTTCAAATTAAAATTATCGTCTGATGCTTTCAAATTTATTATTCTTTCAAAATGGAGCATGTAAATAAACTGTGGAACGAAGATAGGTTTTGCCCTTTTGGAAGAGAAACATTCGTATTCCACAATTTAAAAAAAAAAAAAAAAAAAAAAAAAAAAAAAAACCGTTGTAAAATGCATGGTATGAAAATGTCTGAAAGCCAAGTAAACAACATTATTATCAAAAAGAGAAAAACTGTCATTCAGTACTTCTATATGGAAAGAAGACTTCAAATGAATACCCGGAAAAGGTTCGTACTGTTTCAAATGTTTATAAAGTGGAATCTCTGGTAAAGTTGGTTGGTTGTTTTCAGATTATCTAGCGCCATCAGCAACACTAGGGCTATAATGCGTCGAAACATTCGTCATTAGACAAGCCAACATACATTTACAAACACCCATGCCTAACACGGGACTCGAACCCACAACCTTGCGGCCTATAAGCTAGCATGCTAACCACTATACCGTTTGATCGGCGAATCTCTGGTAAAAACAAAAAATCGCAGAAATTAATTTCTAAGTCTTTAAATATATCTGTAGCAACAATAAAGTAATTAATAGCAAAGAATGGTTTTCAGAGCTTAAAAAGCCTAAAAAACATAATGTTCACCGTTTTTTGTCTAGATACTTGACTCAACTTCAACACATCTTGTAGAACTCTATTTGAAAATTACTTCGCAAGAGATAAATGGAAAAACATTGTTACCCTTGATGAAGCAAGGACTGATATAAATGACTCCAACACAAAAATCTCTGTATTATCGTAAACGTGAAAAAAATTATGTCCAAACTTGATTCTGGAAATGCTAAAAAGCTTTCAGCAAAGGCTTTATGAATGTCATAAGTTTCTCTTGCAGTGGGAAATTAAAAATAACGAGTAGGAAAATGGTAAAATCAATTCATTATACTACTAAGACAATATTTTAACTTCTATATTCCCAGAATTAATTCAATTTCTTTATCATAAGGATTTTAAAAGAGTGAAACCAAGACAAACCACTACTCATCCTTTAAAATGTGCTACTGAATTTCTTGGAAAGATTGAAAACTTATACAAGTATTGCGTAAATACCTTTTCAATATATTTCTGAGAAGCCCCTGACGCTGCACCTATGAAGTATTGTTTGTTTTGTTTGCTGAAAAGAGTACTTCTAAGCGTAAACCCACTACGATTGGTGGACTCTGGAAAGTAGGAAAAGAGGAATGGCAAGCAATGCCTCTGGAACTTTTACGAACAGCCTTTCTAACATGGAAAGTATGAAACTGACTTATAGTCCAGAAACAAGGTCATCAGATCGAACATTAAAAAAAAAATCTTCACATTTTAAACATTAAAAAATGGCCTTGAAATCATTCTAAAATGTGTTAACATCCTCTGTATTTCTTAAGTTTTTCATGCTTTTTCCAGAATTTTATAAATTAACTTAAAAAAGAAAAGACTCAGAGACACTTGCCTTGTCACCGGAGGGGCACATATAGAGCACTTATAAAAACTTGGATATCTGTAGTTTCACAGTGAATTTAATTTATCCAAAATAAATAAATTAAAGCGTTCACAGTTATGCTTTATATAGAATGAGTGTCTGATTGTTGACTGATTACTGTTGTTGAACGTGATACTGATTACGTGTTTAAATCTCTCTATATATAAGGCAAAGCCCTCACTCACTCATTCACTCACTCATCACTAATTCTCTCACTTCCCACATGTCCACAATTCTAAAAATTGGTACAAATATCAACAATGGTAAACATAGAAAAAGTAAGCTATTCCGATCTCGATTAACCCACTTTAAGAGGTCGAAAAGGGGTTAAACGTTCCAAATGAGGAATATTCGAATGTCCTACTTCCCACTTCATCACAACTCTGAAAATGAAGAGTCGACGCAACATTGAAACTATACGAGGAATATCTAACTGTATCACTTCCAATGCAGCTACAACTTTGAAATTTAAAACTAAGAGTAAACATAAACACTATAAACTATTGTAATCTCGATTACGTAATTAAAAAGGGTCCAAAGGAGATTAAGCGTTCCAAACAAGGGATATTCAAATGTCTCATTTCCAATATAGTATTCACAATTATAAATTTTGGAAAAATTTCAACAAAGGAAAGTTCCTATTTTGATAAATCAATTTGTCGGGATCGAAATGGGAGCAAACGTCTGAAGTGTAGAATACATGAATGTCTTTTGATCGTTAAAATGCTAATGGTAAAATTTCGTAGCGCAGCACGGGTATTCAGTTAGTTATAATATATAGGTAACTGAATTCTATAATTAACAGGCTTTAAGTTTTCTTTTAAAAAATTGCTCGATGTACTCCTCAATTATGGTTCGTAAGACAATCTCCTTCTACGCCTTTCAGACGGAGGTGGGTCGTCCCAGTGCCGCCTCCACTTCCACCTTGGGTTCCATCCTTCGGAGGCGAATGTCTTGGGGCCGGTGTCCTCTGCTCGGACAAACCTTTTGGGATGGTGGACTTGAGGAGGCATACCAGAGGTACTCGCACAGACAGAGAAGGAAGTCGCTGGTTGTCGTCAACCTGGTAGACATAGTGCTCAAGGTAAGTATTGAAATGCAGAGATGATCATATAGTAAAAATGAGGCAAGAATTCGTTACAGACTGAAAACTATTTTTATGCATAAGTTATTGTGCTGATTCCTAATAGTACGAGTAGATAGGACTATGATACGGGGCGTCCAGCGAAGGACTCCTTGATTTTAAAATTAAATAACTCAAAAACAAAGATCGATGATGAAAATAAATGTACAATTATTACGAAGGCAGTAAAAATCTGGAACAGAAGTTTTCAAATTGGGTCATTCCATGTCAAATCAACACGGCTCCCAACCCGACCCCTTTAGAATTTCATAAAATTTGGTTCACTTATTAGATTCATAGAGAAAAGAAAAAATGCCAAATATTAGGTTTGAATCTCGTTTGGTTTCCAAAATATAGAGTTTCAAAAATGGACCAAAAGTGCAAAATTTCGTATTTTTTGCTTTACATATTTGGGTATAATTTTTTTCCTAATTATCATAGAATATTAATTTTGGTGTCAAAAGAAAGAAAAAGATTTGATCTTTTAAATTATGTATTATTTACGTGTATTTTTTTAAATTTTCATTTTAAGGTCAAACAATTTGACCTTTGACATTGAATATCTCAAAAAAGGGTATTTTTATTTTTTTCAAAAAAATATATATTATTCTTACATCAATTTTCTACACAAATATATTAGTCTCATTTTGGGACCGCAATGGGATGCCAAGTTATAAATTTCAATCGTAACTGTAGTCCACTCTTATCCTACAAAAACTGTTTATATGTAAATAGCTTTTCCTTTTAAAATCTCTTTATATACATGTAATGCGAATAAAACTTTAGCCTTAATTATTTGCTAAAAATTATGATTATTTATTTTTGATTTGTTATAACTTTTTAACTTTAAGAGCAAAAACTAATTGTTTACTTATACATTGAAAAAATTACATTTTTTGGCATTGCATTAAGTATCCAAACATCGTTTGCTATAAAATTAAAAAACATGACCTAGATAATTGGTAATAATAAGCTTTTGAGATAATTATTGAAAAGGAATGTTGCATGCAATCAGAAACATTTGTTCATACAAATTATTAGGAAAATATCATATTTTGAAATTAGAAAACAGAAATACTTAAAAATTTTCTATTGATACATTATCTTTAAACTATTGTTGAAGCTAATTAATCAGGTGCATAAGTAACTTCCTTACATATGTAACTTTTATTAATTATTCTGACTCTTTTTCACTTGATTCATTGCATAGGTATTAATTATTAATTTTATAATTTATTTTTTTGTTCGATTTTTTTTTCGACCATGGAATTAGAATACATTTTGCACATAAGTTGGTTGATAGAAATGGGTCTGAATGCATGAAATTTTTGAGTACCTGGAATAGTTCGAGTGGTTAAGAATCGTTTCTGAAGGAAGATTTTTTCTCTTTCATACTGTAAGGAAGTTACATATGCAAACTGCATTCCTTCAATATCGGCAGTTGCCCATTCAAATAACTGTCGTGAAGTCCTTTTCTTATCTTTAAATGGGCGCTGCAAAATGGCACGAGCGGCTAGCCTTTTTATGGTAACTCCAAAGCAATCTGAAACTCCTTTACCATGGGCAGTGGCAAAAAAATTACATTCTGCTTGAATTCCAAAATCTTTTTTATGGAAACACAGGTTTATAATTATTTTTCTTTTTTTGTAGTGAGAAGCTGCACCATCAGATTAGTACAAAAGTTTGTTAGGTTTCACATAGAATTTTTTCCGATGAATTCTATCAAATGCCTTTGGAGTAAGTGAACTGCTGTTGCGTCATGGTGGAGACAGTCAGAAACTACTACGAAATTAAAATTGTCTACGACTTGGTCAGTGTCTTCTATAATAAACCACAAATGGATGTATAGTCGCTTGCGAATTATTCCAGTGGAATCCTTGAATTGCATCTTGAAGCATAAAGGAGCAATTTTCAGAAAAATCACAAACTACTACATATTCACCTGATTTCAGATTTTGTTTACAAGCACTAAAAAAAGACGATTGTTCCTTAGAAATGAATGAATGCCGTATAAGTTTGGTATGTTTATCCAGAAACGAATCAATAAAGTCATCACAAGGGCTCGACAAAGTTTCAAGGGTAGATCTGTCAACATTAATCCACTGCTTGTACGTAATTCTTGTAATCCCATTTTCATCAAAAAGGTCTTCAATGTACCCCTTAAATTCTTCGAACTTTGGGCAATTGCTGCACTCTCCCAAGTAGCATATTGTTTTGGGAAGATTACAAACAATTTTTGATGTACAGGTTTTATAGGAATCTAATGGAGTTTCAATTTCTGTACTTAATTCCTTCAAATGAGATCCAATTAGCATTAGTTTCATATTTTCATGGATATGACAAACACAGACGGTATGTGTTCCGCTTGCTCCTGCCAAAACACAGACCGATTTTACAGATATTTGGAACACGATGTCTTGTTTTTTTTTATGCATCCAAAAATAATATTGAGTCATCTGTTTCTGCATTTAAGGGCCTGTTGAAGTAGAAATATAAATAAAAGCAAGGGCATACCTAGATATTGTTCGGAAGGGGATATGAAATTATACGTCACCAAATCATTATAATCCTTTTAGTTAGTAATACAGAGTATGATTAGTAATTCATGTAACAGGTATTTTTTTCTACATACGTTTAGAAATTTAAAAACATTTGAAATAAATTTACCATTTAAAAAACAATCCTTTGATTTTTGCTTTCTAATATCTAACAGAAAACTTCGGGAGGGGATATATTCCCATATACTTTACCCTGGCTACGCCACTGAATAAAAGAATCAAGATGAAAATCTTCACCATTTCCTTCCTTTTGAAAACTAGTCAATTTACACTCGATTGCCTGTATATTCGGCCGACCAAATGGTATAGTGGTTAGCATGCTAGCTTCTAGACCGCGAGGTTGCGGGTTCGTATCCCGTGTTAGGCATGGGTGTTTGTAAATGTATGTTGACTTGTCAAATGACGAATGTTTCGGTGCATTATAGCCCTCGTGTTGCTGACGGCGCCAGATAATCAAAACACATCCAACCAACCAGCCTGTATATTCGAATGCATTAGGATATGCGAATATGGGATTCTTCAGTTCGCACTCAAAGACGATTATTGCGTGAAATTAAGGATAAGAGTTCACATTTGAATTTATATTTTGGCATCCCATAGCGGTCCCATTATGAAACTAACGTATTTGTGTAGAGAATTAATGTGAGAATAACATGTATTTTTTTGAAAAAAATAAAAATACCCTTTTTTGAGATATTCAAGGTCAAAGGTCAAATCATTTGACCTTAAAATGAAAATTTAAAAAAATATCCATAAATGATACATCATTAGAAAGATCAAATCTTTATCTTTTTTTTGACACAAAAATCAATGTTTTATGATAGTTAGGGACAAAATTATAACCAGATATATAAAGCAAGAAATGCGAAATTTTGACCTTTTGGCCCATTTTTGAAGCTCCGTTTTTCCGAAACCAAACGATATTCAAACCTAATATTGGCCATTTTTTCTTTTCTATATAAACCCAACAAGTGAGCAAAATTTTATTAAATTCTGAAGGGGTCGGGTTGAAAATGACACTTTTTTGTGTTGATTTGACATGGAATGACCCAATTAATTAACTAGTAGTTTAAAATTGTTGCCAACAGATAACGCTGTAGTTGCAAAATTCAAGAAATATGTCATTAATTTGCATTCTGCAATCATTCGTTGCAATCATACTAGCTTCCTTTCACGTTTATATAGTAGAACGATCCGAAGACTGACTGCTCTGAGCGCCATGCACTCTTTATTCATAAGAAATACAGTGTTCAGCTCCACCTGTTGGCAACTTTTGTAATTAATTTTGAAAAATATTACAAGTTTTGCATCTTTTAAAATAACTATTCTTTTTGTTTCATTATTCTATCGATGTTTTCGATTGATTTTATTTTAAAATCGGGGAGTCCATCTCTGGAAACCCTGTATGTATTTTAGTGTTTTGTGTCGATATTATTTGCTTTTGTTCTTTTATATATACTTTGTTTCGTCTTAATGTAGCTTTATTTATGCATTTCTAAACTTTTTATTCTCAAATTTTAAATGAAAAATATATTTCTCCTTCATTTAGATACGCAATCTCTTTTTAAAAAAAGTTTTAAAGCCTTTAACTGTATAATTAAATGCATAATATTTTAATCTATTGGAATAATAAAGCTCACTTACCTGAAAAAGTAACAAGTTACAAATATTCAACCTCGAATACAAAATTAGTTTTTACTTTGCAGCACACCATATTTATTTAATAAAAAAACATTTAAGTTTCGAAATGAAAATATACCTATTTCCAGATGTTGGACTTTTATTAAAAAAAAAAAAATATTACTGTCCTGGCGTTTACTTAACTAGCAGTACCAAACGAGAAAAATTCTAAAACGTTCAAATGTTCCTGTGAAAATCTACTACTTTGTTGTCCAGGGAATACTATGTTGATGTATTTTATTAAAGTCAAAATACTGATTGAGACATTTTTATACTTAACAAATACTGATTTTAATAAAAATTCTAAATCATATCAAGAAAACTTTATCTTCAATTTTAGAATATTTGTTGAAATTGAAGATTTATAAAGTAATTTCAGGCTCAATTTCTGTATCTAATGTTGTAGAAAATGGAATTGTTGTATACAACTATTTGTATTTCGATTTAAACTTGATAGAGATATAAATCACACACCGAAATATCGGTTTGAAGTACATTTTATATTAGAGTCGGTTTGGTTTCTTTAAATGTATTTCGATTTTCAGTGCTATTTCGGAGGATTGTTGCACAAATAAAAGAAATATTTATATTTTTCTTTTTATTGAGATTATTTGCAGAAAGTTCCAAGTTGTATTTTTCACTTTCTTTGTAATGCTGTGGTGAAATTATTTTAGTTTACTAGTAATATTGCTGGTAAAGTTTGGATACTTGTATATATATTTTTTTTTTGTAATTTATGCCCACTTTCATGTATACAAATACTATCCACTTGTTTTATAAGAAAGTAACAAGTTTGTTTATAAAATAACATAATTTTGCTCAATTGTCAACACGATCTTAAAAAAAAGGTGTTTCAATTTACCAATAAGTTTTACCATAGAGATTAACTATGCAACTGGAAATAATAGAATAAGTTGAATAGATAAGGTGGTATTTGTAAACGAAGATCTTGTTATAGCAACGTGAAACGTAAAATTACCTTATATAATAGCAAAATGCTTTAAATTACATTTTAATTTTCATATAAATTATATAAACAATGGGGACTGTCTTGGATTAAATGTAGGAAGCTTATCTACTTCATTATCTGACGAAGTTCAAAATTACAAGGAGTATTTGACTATGGAAAGTTCTTAGTTTTAGAAATAGTCATTCAGAAAATATTCCCAGATAGAGGTTACTCAATTCAACCCACTTACACTAAAAATAGAAAAAATACTTTTAAATACAGGGTGTCCAATAATAGCACTTTATGGGAATAATTTTCGGTTCAACGTTAACAATAATTTAAGGGAAAAGAAATAATTCAATTCAAATTTGCAATTATTAATACGTTTGTCTATAAATTGGGAATTTTCGTATTATGAAAGTTTAAAAAAAAATATCACCAATATGTGTGAACTCAAGCTTATATTTAAGAACTAGACAGAATTAAAATATGTAGATACTAAAAGACAAAAAACTAAAGGGTCTGATTCAGTTTTCTAAGAAAGGTACCGATAGTTTGAATTTTAATATATTATAAGAAGAGAAGTCAAACTCAAAATATATATATTTTTTTATCAAAGTTTAATACAAAGATGAAGAAATTTCATTTTTTTAATGAAATAATTGACACATGTATAATTAAATTGAAAAAACTGTCTTTAAAAGAAACAAAATGCACAGTGGGATTTTTAATGAGATTTTAGAGTGGAAAAACCAAGCTGAGGCTTTGATTCTGTAGTGGATTGACATTTAGAGTACATGTATTCCTTTCCTCTGTTCCATTTAGATCACGCTGTTCTTTTCGAGCTGCCTTACGGTGGGTTTTACTTCGGCCATTGGAGATCTGCATATCTGGTTGACTGCCACACCCTTTATCGCTCTCAATGTTCTTCTTTGCTGCTGCACTTGCTGCAAGTGCTTCTCTAGAAATTACCTGCATTGGGGTGCACTACTCACGTGCCTACTTCTCAACGTACAATGTAAGAGAATCTCTCTCTTTTATTTACTAAAAAAAATTGTAGAAATGCATAGCTGTGTTTTTCTTCGGTAAATTTAAAGCTTGACAGTGGTGTATTTTAGTTAATCAAATGTTAGCTTAAGAAATTGATAACTGTCACTTTTATCGCTACCAAATTAATAGCTACACCAATAACAGTGATGCACGATCACGATTTTGCGTATCAGAGCGGAAATATGCTTTTTAAATGCCCACTAAAAACATTTGATGGCTATAAACCTTAAACTATTAACACTTTGCCGTCTGATGTTCCGCGAAAACTATCGGGCAAATGCCGGCAACACCTCGAAAATTATCATTGTAAAATAAACTAAAATTTGACCTTTTTTATGAAAAGAACGCTATTTTCAAAGAAAAAAGTAGAGAGGTAGTGTCACCCTTCGAAAAATGGCTAGTATGATCTCTGATTATATAAAAGGGAAGATTATTTTTAAAAAATTTAACCATGATGTGACGATGCGTGAATTCATGCGAGAGATTAATTCTATAGGGTGAAATGGATTTTCAATTAATGTTCACACAGATTTCACGCATTTTGGCAAACTCTGCTTTGAACGGATTCATTTTTAGAGTTAAACTAAATCTTTGATACATCAAACTAACCAAAGCATGTTAAATGTAATTTATTTAAAAACTCACATGTGTACATTAGATAAAGCCCCTTTTTAATAAGCTCTTGTTTTTACTATTAAAGTTATATTTTTATCTCAGGTCATGCAGCAATCAAATTTATGATAATAAATACCAGCATTTAATCTATTTCATCTCGAAGTTCATTCAAACAAGAATTCGAATGGAATTTTATATTTTCTTGGTCATCACCAGCTGTGTTTTAATTTAAAATCCCCTATTCAAATTCCTTTGTTTAATATGCTATTTAAACTTCTTTCGGTTCACGATATTTGAATTTTCTTTACTTCTCATTTCAAATTTGAAATTTTTTGACAACAATAGTATTTAGTTTTCATTCTCTCATTCACTGAGGAAAATGTTTCGATTCAAGGGCCGCGATGATGAAAAGAATTTTAAATACATTATTTTAATTATTTTCCCTTTATTTGGTAAATTTAATATCAAAGCGTCTGAAATAATTACAGAATTTACTAAACCTGTGCAAAAGGGGATGTTTAATTATCTTTAGATATCTTTAAAACAGTGCAGCTTGAAACCAGAAAATAACATACATCAGTTGCATAATGCAAGCATCTACTTAGAACAAAAATGTTTGATTCCTTGTTTATCTTTTCTAAGAAATGTAAATTTCAAGAATGCATATTCAGAATTTTCTCGAATTAAATTTCTTATTTTTTAATCCAAAATCACATAATAAATTAATAATATTACACTCAATTATTAATGCAAATTTTAAGAATAATATAAGAAATTACTCATGTTTTCAAATACGTTTTCAAAAAAATGTCCTAAATGTCAGAGAGATCCAATGCATATTTAAACACGGATTCATAATGATGAATACTTCTAAAACTGTATAAATATTTTGCGTAAAAACACTAAGTTTTTTTTTTTTGTGTATGTGTGGATAAATATTATTTTTAAAGCTAAATGTATAATCTAAGATCAGTGTACAATTTGGTAGAAAGAGATAATCAAATTTCTAAGCCAATAAATCAATATCAAAGAAACTTTTAGTTTGAATATCAATTTTGAATGAGAAAAGGCGTTGTTTTAGTAAATAAGAGGGATAGGAGGATTACTCATTTTTTAGGGGGAGGGGGAGATTCATATCCTCCCCTTCTCCTCATGTGAGGATTGATTTCATCATTTGGTTTAAATCGATGCAGAATAACAACAATTTTAAAATAATTGAATTGTGTGCAAGAAAATTAGTCCGATTATCAAAATGTTCCAAGTATTCCATTTATCCAAATTATTCATATTGTTCTATTTATCCTAACTGTCTGATTTTTCTGTACATCCTTATTTAAAATTGTAATTTTAACTGCAATGGTAAGTAAAAATGTTTATTTTAGCTTAAAAAACACGTTTACATTTTATCTATAGATAGAAATAGTAGTTTAAATGCAAAAGCATTTTTTATACAATTGTTTAAAATTAATTGACTTTTGCAATTTGTGAAAAATTGAAGGGTTTTTTTCTTGTTTGTTTTGTTTTCAATTCTTTTGTGTGATACAGCTTTTTTGCTTGGAAACTGTACCATGTCAATTACTTGCCATATCAGAACCTCCCTACCTTAGATCCTAGCAACAAAATCTTTGAGACACAAACGAATTCAAATAAAAAGCTAGAGTAAAAAACCTGAAAAAATAATCTATAAAAGCTTCTAAATTTCAAAAATATATTCATCTAGATAAAAGCGGTCCTAAACAATCCTTCAACACCTGAATCTTGTACACAAAATGAAGCTGCGTGTACCAATGAGACTCATGCTCAAAGCTAACTATTAAACTGCAATTGAGTTATGTCAATAAAAGATTTATAAAAAAATAAAAAGCTAAATGCTGCAAAGGTCTTTTACTAAAAGGTTTTCTATAAGATGTTTATGAGGTTTATTTATAATACAGTATTGGCTTTTCCCTCATATTTGTTGTTCTATATAAATTGAAAGTAGTACTTGACAAAATACTTTATAAAGTAGCTTGGAGAAAATACTGTGATATTGATTTTTTACTTTTTCAAAGGTTTGAAATAAATGTGATAGTCATTAGGGTTGTAGTTTTGATAATTTTTTCTGTGCATTGGCTAATTCACAAATTTTTTTTTGCATATATATATATATATATATATTTTCATTCTTTCGTGTAAAACTTTTCGGATTTTCTTTTTTTTACTTTTTGATCAATTACATTCCTGTAAATACTTTTCCATAAACTTTTTTTTATGTCACATGGTTCAGATCAAAACGAAACTTCAGAATTTTACTGAGAACTACTAGAATAATTTCGATAATGCATTTTAAATTCCACTAACTTTTAAATTTTTAAGTAGTTCCAAATTAGCAATAAAATTCAGAACTACACAATATTAAACATTAATAATTATGATTAATAATAATCATTCTTATTTAGAAAACCTACTAACTAGCATAAAATGAATATATAATTGAATTTAGAATATTTCTCCGTTCAACAGTACTGTTCTTATACTTATGTTGTTTATTTCAAAGAGTTAAAAATTTCAAGAAAACATTCATTTCCTATCATTAAATTAGTGCGTTTCTTTTTGATCAAAGGTTCCAATAATAATAATAAAAAATAAAATAAAAACATGTTGATGAATACTGCATTTATTTCCATGAATATACAATACTTCATTTATCGCAGAGTACATGATAAAGGTTTCTAATTCAATGCTCTTGTAAAGCAATATTATTTCAAAAGTTGCATTTAAATAACATGCGAGTATATCAAAACTACAGTTTAGATCCCTTACACAGATTTTCTAAATAATTTGAATGCAACAAATTAACTTGGTCGAACATTTAGGAATCCAAGTTCAACCAAGCAGTTCAGCTAATCTTAGAACAAAAAAAAGTTATTCGTTAACATATGATGTTGCATATATGCCACACAACCGTTTTAATTAATTATTTAATTAAATAAGCACTTAGAATTTTTTTGTATATTTTTCAGCGGTCCAGGGGCAAAAAGAAAACGAAAACAAATTATTCGTTAGAAAAAATCATTCACTAGAGGGTTAATATCTAATAGTAAATTCACATTATAGTAACTTTAATTTAGTAAATTAAAGTTAAACATCTACTTTTTTTTCACTAAACCATACTTCCAGATTTTTTTTTTTTTTAATATTTTAATCTACTCCGCAACGAAAAACTTATTCTTTACCTTACTTTAAACTAATTCTGAATTCAGAAAACTCTCTTTCCTAAATGCCCACTTTTATCTCTTTTTGACAACATTTACTTTCGAAGAATAATTTCATAAACTCTTGTTCTCAGTCACTCGCTTAACTTTGATTTTAATTAAAATTAAAATAGACGTTTCAGCTTCAAAATGCCACTCACTTCATAAACAACTTTACATTTCAAGTAGCTGTAGAAAATTTACGCTCAGGCAAATTTTGCTTCGTAAATAAATAATAAGGTTAGGTTACGGCTGGTATATAAATGAATTGTCCTTTGTTTGCTGAGTAAAGCATGTGACAGTTTAGCAACCGTGAACCAAAATAATCTATTCTTTCATCGTATATTGTACTAGTATCTTTTTTTTTATTTGAATAAAATTAGATTTATTCATTTTTACTTTAGGGGACGTTAAAGTTACGGTCGCAAACAATAGAGCACCAGTTTCTAGAATAAAAAAAGTTTCTTCTGAGGAAACGTGTTTCAATTAAAGATAATTCTTTGAGAAAAGACACTTTTGTATTTGTTATCAAACTAGAAAGGATATGGTGTATAGCGGTATTTAATTTATGTATGTCATTAGTGTAATCCACGTAATTCCACACCTCAATAGTTAGGTCCCCATTATTCTATTTCCGAAGGGGGTATTAAATTAAATTTAACTGGCTTTTTGTTTACGTCTGACTAAATCCCATCGTCTTGTGTGATTTGTTGCAGTTAATTTATGTTTGAATAAGGTAATAGAGAAATGTGTTAAATAAGTTCAGAGGGGAGAAAAGATTTTAATGTCAATTTGTATTAATTTCAAAAGGCATCTTTATCCGGTTGCAACTGTGGTATTTCTATTAATGTTAACAAGATACCTATGAATGTGTACCACTAGAACTTCGAGAGTTGAATCACTTTTGACAATTACTACTTCACGTATATACCAAATTAGGCCACCTCTCAAACAACTTCAACTCTTAGTTAAAGAAGTACTTGGGTGTCTCTGTAGTTTAGGGAATCTTTAATTTCAATTATCCATTTGTATAACATTCATATGAATATTTAAAGTATTGCATTCGGTAAATAAAAAAAAATCGATGTATGTATGTATATATATATATATATATATATATATATATATATATATATATATATATATATATATATATATATATATATATATATATATATATATATATATATATATATATATACACACATCGATTTTTTATTTACCGAATGCAATACTTTAAGGTATACATACATATACGTTGGGAATCGCAAAAATTGACCCAAACAGGAATTTTTGTTTTTTCATTCTACAATGTTCTCTAATTCATTATCTTTAAAATGATACCAATAACTTTCTTATAGTTAAAATACTACATATATATATATATATATATATATATATATATATATATATATATATATATATATATATATATGTAGTATTTTAACTATAAGAAAGTTATTGGTATCATTTTAAAGATAATGAATTAGAGAACATTGTAGAATGAAAAAACAAAAATTCCTGTTTGGGTCAATTTTTGCGATTCCCAACGTATATATCGATATATATATATATATATATATATATATATATATATATATATATATATATATATATATATATATATATATATATATATATATATATATATATATATATATATATATATATATATATATATATATATATATATCGATTTTTTTTATTTACCGAATGCAATACTTTAAATATTCATATGAATGTTATACAAATGGATAATTGAAATTAAAGATTCCCTAAACTACAGAGACACCCAAGTACTTCTTTAACTAAGAGTTGAAGTTATTTGAGAGATGGCCTAATTTGGTATATACGTGAAGTAGTAATTGTCAAAAGTGATTCAACTCTCGAAGTTCTAGTGGTACACACATATATATATAATATGTGTGTGTGTAGTATTTTAGAAATTTTTTTTTACAACCAACATTAAATTAATTCGTCTTTTCAAAGCCCGAAATCCTCTTTAACCAATTCATTCAACAACTTATTTTCGATGCTGCCCACGCACAATTAAAAGTGTGAGAACAGTGGTGTCATCATTTTTAATATCAGAGTATATCATTATTAATATTAATTTTTGGCGTCACTCTGCTTTGCTTCTCACTTCGATGGTTATAAAATACCCTTGCTAACTCAGCGATTATCACTGTTTTAACACGACGCTGCTTGTCTATGCCCTCTGTTCGACAATAATACGCATTACATTCTATTTCCTATCATCATGTAGTTAAGACGTAGTTTTCACGATCCCTTCTTCGAGCTGTTTCAATAAAAGTATTCTATAGTTCCAAATTGACTCTTCACTACTGTTCCACGACCACACTGCAAAAACTCTAATTATAATGTGTTAGAACATTACATATATATATATACATCGATTTTTTTACCGAGAGCAATATATATATATTTCTCCACATTTTGGAACATCCCGACTTCAAAAATGTGGTTTATAAAAAATGTCTGTCTGTGTATACGTGGTCAGCATAACTCCCGAACGAATTGACCTACTATGTTCAAATTTTGCGTACGGGTTAGTGGTGACCATGGGACCTGTCATTAAGATTATGACAGTGCATGAGCACATAAGGTAACTGCCAGTGAAAAAATCATGTTTTTTGGCAATTTCTGCATGTGTCATGGCAATTGCTAAAAATCGACTCTAACGATTTGGATCAAAATCGCTGTGCAGAATCAACTCTTAAGATGTTCTAAATATCCCCACCTCCGAAATTCCCGTAAAAAGGCTATATAAGTTTATAAAGTTGATAATTGAATATCTTTAACACAGAGTTCTCATCCCTAGTCATTTTGGCAGATATTTTTTTTTTTTTTTTTTTTTTTTTTGCCATGTATCGTCGAACTTGCCATTTTTTAAATGAATGAAATTATAAAAATGGTAATAACACTATTTCACGTCAAATTTAAATGTAGCGACCAATATTAAAATGTACTTAAAAATTGTGCGATGTTCCAAATTCCTAGTTCAAGGTACCAATAAGACACTTGTAACATAATGAATTTTGTACTAAACGCTTATAATGTAATAATTATTTTTAGCCAATTGAGAGGTGATTTCTTAGTTAAATTTTTTGTTTCGCGTTTATATTCTAACATTTTTAATATGATTTAAATATGGTATTCGTCTCAAGTCTAAAATATACTGTAAAATGAAGTGTTATGGAGAAATAAATTATAACTGATGTATATATAAATAATAATTATTTCAATACTTGCAAGGATTCGCATTATACACACACGGTCGTAATAAGGTTGCTTTGTATACATAGCTAAATCCAAACAATTGGTTAGTGCGTCTTTCTAAAACCTAATAAAGATGTGAAATTCTTATAAAATGTTAAACAAAAACACTTTGAACAAAAGAACGTACAAAAGAAATTTTTACACTCTTCCCGCTTAGCTCGGCTTTAGTTGGTAAATTTACTTTTAAATACTTAATTTTATTTATAATAGTCCCAGAAATTGTTGTGAAAGAACGTAAAAAGATCATTCAATCTGCTACCTGAATATATTCCTTTAGTCTCCTTATCAACCCGTTATGAAATATTACAAAAATATAACATTAGCACATGGATAAATTCAATCATGCATAAGCCTATTGTTTTTCCATCATTAGCCAGCATGGACGTGGATGCCACTCAGGGCCACATCGTACTGAAAGACGGAAGTTTGGAGCTACTTGGACCCTGGAGGATTATCTTCGTGGTATTTGTCACCTACTCCATGTTACCCTTGTCCTTAAAATGGTGTCTGCTGTGTGGGGCAGTCTCATCCATAGGACACGTGCTCATACTCATTTTGTGGGCGCCCAGGGCGGAGGACTTTGGCCACAAGGTGAGTTACTTACTCTACACTTCAATGAGTCTTTAAATGATTTCATAAGGAGAGACAGTGCCCAGTAGCACAAATACGCTGACCAATATAGGCTCAACAATGATCAATCCCAGGGATCGCATTCGCCCTAGAATTCTTAATGTTCCTTACATTTTTGTTTGTCTTTAAAATTCCTAAAATTGTACTCAAATTTTTTTCAAATTCTTAATAAAAAAAAATTTAAAAATCCCGAAAATTCCCAGACTTTTTCCTATAAACAGCGAAAAACATTCTGGATATTCCGCCAAAGGAGAAAATCTTTTCTGAAATTTTAATTAGTAAAACTTTAATTCTTGACCAGCAATATTAAATCATAGTTTAATTCATGTTTGTTTAAGTTTTAAAGTTGAAGCAATAATGTTGCTTATAAATTAAACAAGTGGATTTAATTTAATTTGCATGTTTGTGAAAATAATATTATTCTTGGATTATATAACAGTTATTTTATTAAAAAGTTGTTTGACTCTCAATTTTTTTTTTTTTAATTTGCAGTTTTTTGCCAGTATGAAAGTTGAAAAGAATATGCCTGCGTTTGGAGTATGTCAGTTTTAAAAGAAATGTACCTAAATTTTTGGGAATTATTCCTATTTTTTTTTAAATTATCCTTAATTTTTTTTTAAGTATCCCTAAAATGTTCCTAAATTTTTTGCTACAATTTGCTATTTTGACTTAAATTCCCACCTAAATTTTTTAGAAAACTCACTGCGCCCCTTGCAATCTCGATGTAAACCACTGTAGACTGGCCATTGCTACTGATCTTGGACGATTCCACCCAGTGTTGGGTAAAAGATACTGGAAGTTTTTAAAGGTTGATGCACAGTTTTAAAATTAAAATTTATTTTTTTATGAAAGGACGGAGAGGTACAACATGTTTTGTGATGGTTTTGACTTGTTTACTTTTCTTTAAAAATCGTGCATTTTTGAACGATGCTCGAGGTCAGTATGGACTGACTAATCTTCCCTTAACACCTGTTTCCGACATTGTCCAATACCACTGTGCTATTTGGTTTGATGGTCAAAAGTTTTGAGATAGTTTTGTAAAGAGAGAGGGAATATAACGTGTAAAAAGTTTCAGAAAAAGAGCATAGAAACTTCGTCGAAATAAATAAATATACGCAAAAAAGTGTATTCTAATTAAGTTAAGCCAACTGTTTGCGAATTAGTGTATTTTATCCAGGAGAGGGGGAAAATCGGATACAACTGAACAATGAATGTAAAGCCTTGCTACTTTTGGATCTATTTATACATTTTACCTAATTTTCTACCAGTTTTAGAGATTTAAAAAAGTTCAGTATCACTCATTAAACTTGTTGGCTTTTCCTTTAAAAGATTAAATCACACACACAAACACAAATCAAATGCATACTTTGACCCTTTTGCATTCGTTCTTTAAATATATATTTTTTTTTAATTGTTGCATGGATTTGTATGACCTACGAACCATTGAATAAAATAAAAAGATTATTTTCGAAGGATTAATCAGGAAGTGTAAAACTATATGCATTTGAATTTTTTTTTTAATTTATGGCCTTTTACCAAAGGACAACAGATTACAAAATAGACCTGTGAAGCGTAGAGCGCGGTCATCTAGAAGTCCATCAAATACCATTTTTCTTTATTTCTTGTCCAATTGGTATGTTTTCCAACTTAGACATGTTAAATTACTTTGAGATTACTCATACTATTTAGACCTTTAACTTTTAACGAGCACATAATTCGAGTTGTAGCCCCTCTTGCACTGAAGCATTGATATAATTTTGATAAATGATTAATTATACAAAAAATTACAATAAATAGTAATTGATATTAATACTTTTAATTTGTTTTAATACTTCGTAAAAAGCAGTTTACTTGTACAAAAAGTAAGATTTTAAGTGATTTTGTATAGAAAATTATTGATTTTTATGCGTCAGCTGACACATTAAAATGGGACCGCAGTTTAGATATTGGCTTCCCTTCCCTCAAATTGTTGATAGGGTTTTAGTTTCGTTGAACAGAATATACCCCAATTTCCTTTGAATATTACATGCATTCAATTCCTTATTCTCTGCAAGTTTGTCTCTCGATAAATTCTATAATGAATCGAAAGCTTTTCTAAACAAAGATAGGTAATTGGGAAATATTCAATAAAAAGTCCCAAGCAGCAAACGTATTTGCAACAAAGCTGCCAACTGGTTGTAGACTTTGTAATCGAGTTTGGTCGGAAATTTATCTGTTTTGTAACATTGCAAAGTAATATCTGTATCATTAACTGAAATCTATTTAGGATTGTTTACGCTTTACTTTCAGCGGTAAAGCAACTAGCAAGTAGTATTATAATGAAAATAGCGTTCTATTGATGTAGGTAGTTAAAAACTTTATTCCTTTCTTTTTAGTAATAGCAGCTACTAGTCTTCTTTTAATGGTTGCAATTGTATTGGGTGGTGAAATTAAATATTTGTGGAAAATAATCATGTAAAAGAATTCTGACCTTTTAAACGATTATTTTGACTGATTCCACATCGTTACAGTGAAATAATTAGGCATGAATTGAGGGTATTCTGGCATTGTGAATCACGGTTACCTCTGTATTTAAAATGTTTCAAAACACTTTTATCTTTCCCACTCTGTATCATAACTATGAGCTCTCAATGACCATTTCGTACATAATATTATCTAAAAAGACCAGAACTACCAGGCCATTAGCAAATACACTGAGCTTTGTCCCTTTATTGTATTTTCCCTTTCTTATCATTTCCCTGCTTTCTTATTGATGAAAATAAGTAGCAGAGGAGGTCCTAAAAACCACCCCTATGGTAAACGACTTATTACTTCATCCCACTGAGAATAATTACCCTTAATACAGAGAGAGAGAGAGAGAGAGAGAGAGAGAGAGAGAGAGAGAGAGAGCGAGAGAGAGATTTTTTTGTTGTTGTAATTCTAATTTACCCATCAAAATTCTGTGAAGACAATATTTTTTTTAAGTAATTATGTATTACAGAAAGTTTTCACTTTAAAAAAAAAAATAATAATAATATTTTTACTATATAAAACCACGCAAACATCAATTATTATGGGTTTTTCTTCGTTTTTAATTTTTTTTTTAAATAAATAAACATAATATTTTTTAAAAAAATTATCTCAAAGACACATAAAAAGTATCTTAAACATAAAACAAAATTTTGGATAAAAATAATATTTTTTTTTATACCCCCTTAATATACGATTTGTTTACTGCCTTATATCAATTTGACTATCTATTTTTATGTCAATATCTGATAACAACATGTTGACGTAATACTTCATTTACTGACAGAAAGTCCCGTCTTAGTAAAGTATTTCTCATGATACTGTATTAATTGATACGTTTTGAGACTCATTGGGATTTTGATCTTCACTTCTATCAAGTTCATTCTTCAATTTTTGGTTGGCTGGTTTGCTTTTAAGCTGATATTTTTTTTAATTAAGTTTTTTAAAAAGTTAGCACACATTTTAAAAACTTAGTAAATAAAAGGTTAACATTATATCCCTTTGTATTACTTTTTTTTATTTCCTTTTATTTTGAGAATTCTTTTCTATTACTTCTTTTTAAAATTGTTGTCAAAATGGCAAGATAGCAATGATAGTAAAGATATTATCAACGTTGAAATTTAAAAAAATTATAATTAAGAAGCTGATGAAAAATGGAAAGTCAGTTAAAGAAGTTACAAAGATTGTGCAAAGATTCGTTCTCTGTATTTATAGAGTTTTATCACCAAAAGCTGAATGGAGGGAGGGGAAAGGGAATCATACTGAAAGAGCTGAGACCTGGAAGAATTTAAAATCGTGAAATCCAAATATATCAAAAATGGCGTCAATCAAAAATATATCTTTGAGACGAGTTGCCTCAAATGTTGTAGTTTCAAAAGATACTTATAATAAAAGAATTAAAACCCCTAAATATTGCCCATAAGAAAAATGCACGAAAGCCATTTTTGTAAGAAAATCGCAAAACAGAACGTGTAAAATGGTCCAAAAGCCTGATGTCTTATGGCGAAAAGTTGAAAATTTTGGCCCCTCTCTGTCTGCGCCCATGCCCAATAATGCTACATAATGCTACAATTAGACTGTTGATGACCGAAACACGTTGCATAACAGGTGACAGATACGTAAGTATCTAATCCAATCACATTCTTGGACAATTATAGCAGGACAATGCGATACCCCAAACACCGAAAGTTGCTACCGACTGGCTTCGGAACTATCTTTTGCCTTTGCATGCTTCCATTGGCCGCCAAAGTCCCCAGACATGAGCATTATTGTACATATCTGAGACGATGGCCTTTACAGAATAATATTTAAAAGAGATCTCCATATTGTACTCCTATGGATTTGTGGACTGCCTTGCAGGATTTATATTGTGAATTATCTCCAGAATACCTTCAAACATTAGTCGCGTTTAAATAACGCCGGTTAGCTGCAGTTCTGAGTGATCGTAACTACGCGAAAATAGACAGGTGTACCAATTTTTGTAGCTCTTTAGAGCGAAATATATTTTCCAATAATGTATATTTGTTCGGTATGTCGCTATCCCACTTCAAAAAAGAATGCATTAATTTAATTTTTCTTTGTTAGTTTTTTTTCCATCAAAATTTTAGTTTTGCATTTTTACTCATGTATATTGTTTGAAGTGATTCTATTTTTAGCTTCTTTTTTATAGCATTTTTGTAATTTTCTTTTCTCTGTATTTTTTTTTTTTTTTTTTTTATAATGATTTGGCGAATGAAACGAATTTGCATCACAATAAATAAATTAAAATATTAATTATATTACCAGTTATGCCGAAAACGGTATTTAACATTAAATTATTCCTTTCTTGTTATCAAATAAATCACATTGTAAATTTATGAAGCTTGATATCTGACGTTTTTTATAGTAAATCTAAATAATATTATAGGGGTGACGTTGGTCTATGACATAAACAGCAATTTTTATTAATAAAATTCTTCCACGATTTGAAACGGTATGTTTTTTTTTCTTTCATCAATTGGAACAAAAAGTATGGCCAGCATACGGATTTTTTTCTGTACTCTACACTTGAGTTCCTTATTTAGCATCTTATTCGCACAAAATGATGACGTCTTGGAAACTCCAGGGCTGAACGGATCTGCACAATCCACGTGCTATTTAGGTTGTGAAGTTTACTTCTTATTCGTTACTTCCGGTTCAACTTAAGCACTGTCTCCAAACCTCATAAAACCAAAGCCATAATATACAGATTGTACTACATAACAGAGCAACAAAATAAATTCAAAGAGGAGTTTTGACACACAACTCATAAACTCTAACTTTTTTTAGAATATTCATCTTTTTATTCCATCAATAAATTTTGAAGGCGACACAATCGTGCAGCAGTAGAAGAAAAACAGAAAAAGATCAATAGCATGACACAAAGCCTGTCAAAATTGAATGTGCCATCAACAACTTTAATAGAGGGGTAGAAGAAATCGAAATAGATGACATCGTTCCTTTCAATTTTGGCGAGCGAAATCTTTCTAATCGAAATTGTCGGACGAGACGGATACCAGCGATCGATAATAAAGGGGATTTGTTATTATTTTGTTGTTTTTCTTTCTTATTACCTCTTCAGGAGATCATGGGGCGTTAGAAAGCAACGAAAACTGAGAGAGAAAGCTGTGTTGATTGCCAGCAGCATGTTGATTGCAAGCCCACTTACTTTTAAGAGTGGTATTTACCTCCCCATAGATTCTGTGTTCTCTCTTTAAAATATTACTTTAGGAATATGAAATATTTACTGGAAAACCTAACAGAAAATATTATATATTTAAAACTAATTTAATGGTAAATCAAAACTTTTAAATTAAAAAAAATAATAATAAAAAAAGTAATTTTTTGTTTCCACTCTTTTTCAACAGATGGCGCTACTGAATATAATCAGTTTTGGAAAGAATTCATTAAAAATGGTAAATTTAATAATCGCAATAGAAAAAGAGTACTTACTTATCATTCCGTCAACCAATTTCGACAAAACCATAACTGTCGCCCAAAACAGTTTTCGTGCCAATTATGTTTAACAAATCTTCACAATGCAAATTATGGAAATCTTCGTTTTAGAAACTCTTCTTTTTTTGCATTGGTACACAAGCGTTGAAACTTTCGCCGACAGTTTCAATTTTGTCGAGAATGGTCGACGGGAAAATACGTAAGACTCAGAGTAGAAAAAATCAAGAGTTACTTTTTTTTTTTTTTAATTTTGTAAATTGGCTAATTTTTCCATTTCTATTTCTGAAAGAAAATTTCAAGAGGTTTAAAAAAAAAAAAAAAAAAACGTTTCGGATAATATTATTGTTACGAATCCCTGTATATTAATAAATATTTCGTAGTATTAATTATGTAAAAAGGGAAATTTATGTACATTTCGCATAAGGCAGTGCAAGAGTTGACTTTACTTCGCTTTCCTGCAATGTGTCTCTTAATGCTTGAAAACGAGTTCTACAGGGATCATGCTGGAAAACGAGTTTTACAAGGGGCAGGCTATTTAACATTATGGTTAATGGCAATCTCGCCAAGATATAGAGCCAAGTTGGCGACGGTTTTGGCGACTTATTTTGGTAGCCAAATTTGGCGACAAATCGACAAATGTTTCCAAACTTGGCGACCATTTGGCGACATTTTCGGTTACCATGTACATGTATAGGGCTTTTTGACTACGATCTGGAAAATCCTCCAAATTTCTATCCCTAGAAGATTCACGAAGGATTGAATTTTCTATATAAGGTGCGAGGTTGCGGGTTCGAGTCCCGTGTTTGGTATGGGTGTTTGTAAATGTATGTTGGCTTGTCTAATGACTAATGTTTCGGCGCATTATAGCCCTCGTGTTGCTGACGGCGCCAGATAATCTGAAAACAACCAACCTATATAAGGTCGGCCGTGAGTTGAGTTAGTGGAGTTATCTAGTTAGTTGTCTCTCAGCGAGCATTCAGAGTAATGAACTGTATTGCATTGTCTTGTGCGACGATTTTAGCAGTTGTGTATCTAATTTTTAACTGCTGTTTGGGCTCCATTATTGTGTAAAGAGCTGTATTGAGTCTATTAGAACGGAAAGTTCTGGAGTTGTAAAAGAATCTGCGAAGAGTTATATCGGAATAAATTTCTGCAAGTTTTGATCTGCTTTGGCTTCAAATCTTTCGAACCCATCCACGCAACATTATGTTTAGGAGTATGTAAGAATATCATAAGCAGAGGTGTAGTTGGGCAGGTACGCGGTGGTACGGCATACCAGTACTTTTTAAAGATTTTTTGTTAATAACTTATTAATAACTCATAAATCTTTACGCTTGAATTGTGATATAAACCAGTGAGAAAATAAATATGCAAATTAAGAGTATTTAGCTTTTTTACACCATAAGTTATGTAAAATACTGTGAATGTATTTTATAATTAAAAAATTACAGGCTTCAGTTAGAATTACCACCACAATCTGAAAGCTTGCGTACTGCGGAATTTTTTTACCACTACAACTCTGATCAAAAGCAGCACAATATCTCTTAAATGGCGGAGTGTGGTATAAAAATAGAAAAGTGTCCATAATTCTTTAAAAATATGTAATGGATGGGTTCTCTAGACGATAATTAAGAGAGTCAACAATGTTAAGTGACGAGACATTATTTAGGAAAAGCATTATTCGCGAGGTAATCCTATTTGAAGGGCCGGAAAAGGGGATAGAAGCGATTTCAAACGCCTTTGTTTGAAGAATATTAGAACAATAGGATAGAACGAAGGTGGTTTTCTTTCACTTAATCTGATATAAAAATAAATTTGCATACTGACATCCAATTTTTTCTTTCATCAAATCATAAAAACAATATCCGTGTTTTTCTTGTACACGTTAATCAGCACATTCTAGATGGCTGGTGTGGAAAATGTGATTAGGGAGGATGATATTGGTATTTTGAGTAGAATTTTGTTTGTGCTAGAGAATTTTGTCTTCTTTTGAATAACTTAAAGTGAGACTGTTTCACTGCTTTAATTTGTAATAAATTAGAAAAGTTTAAAAACAAAGGTTAAGGTGTGTTTTTTTAACACATTTATCCATTTTTATCATTTGATTACCATTTATATCGCAAATATCTTTCCATGATATAAACTCATTTTAATTTTGAAGTATATTTTTATGTCTATTTTCTTCCTGAAAACTGAATTTTAATTAAAATTATAATGCGTGGAATTACTTTTCAGAATGCAGACGCTTCTTTTAAGTTTCATATTGCTTAATTCTAAAATTCCATAAGCTCTAAAATATAATTAAAGTTTGCTCTTTGTCAACTACGTATATTCAACAAATCTAAGTCAAGTAAAGCAAATCCACTACAACTAATATATCATTAACTGGATTTAAATGAATGAAAAACCTTCTTGGGTAAAAAACAACTACAAAATACATTTAACAGGCAATAGCAATAGTCTTTGTACAACAATTTGGATTTACATATTGAAATGGTTTTCAAGCCGTATCTAGTATTATGCACATAAAATATTACAAATAAAAAAAATTAAGAGTAATTTAAATACTGCCTTTCAAAATTGAAAACGGTATTGGAAGCAATTACGAAGCTTTTTTGTGAGTTTTTGGCCATTTGCAATTTATCAAAAGAGAAGATGATGTTTTTAAACTGCAACGTAACAAGAGGTTGGAAAATTTCACGATAATTTTTTTTTCTTAGTATATGAAGACAATATGCAGAGACATTATTTTTGAAATTCGCATACAAACAAAGAAGAAAAAGCCTACTTGAATAAACACTGATATTAAAAAGGTCAACAAATGCATTGGGAATAACAAAATCTTACTTAAGTAATTTTTTTATTTTTTATTTTCTTTATTTTATATATATATATATATATATATATATATATATATATATATATATATATATATATATATATATATATATATATATATATATATATATATTCTTTGAAAACCGTTACCTTTGAAATTATACTAATTCCATTCTGAAACTCAAAATACTTTTTAAGTTACAGTGGATTTTGTGGACCTGTTTTGAATCCTATTAGTTAGTGCAGTAAATTTTAAACGTGTTTCTTGAATAATGACTTTTAAATGTTAAATTATTTTGCTTCAAAATAATCATAACTTTATTATACCTGGTCCAATTTCTAAGATTCTAATTATGTTTTGTAGACACAATAGTTGTTAGTATGTTTCCATGCAAAATCTGATATAGTACTGTATAAAATTCTGAAAATCTAACATAAAAATTAAAGAAAATAATCTCAAATATATATGTATATCTTTACAGCAAAAAGTACATTAATCGCATTACTTATAGTGTGTTTGTGTACACACATGTATTTCACGCATAAATGTAGCGCATCTAAATTCGTAATATCAAACTCACTCGTTCATAAATATAAAATCAGTATATTGAAAATCGTTCCAATCAACATAACTCTTCACGTAACTTTAAAAATGTGAATTTAATGCTCCTTTTAAATATTCTCATAAAAGCATATAAAAATAGACAAGAATGTTTTCCATCACACATCGGAATAGACACGTCTCACAAAAAAAAACTATACGGCAACCGAAAGTCAACCGAATCAAAAACCGAGTGTCGCTTATGAGTTCTTGAATATCCCATCTTCCTCAACAACGGATCAAGAGTGATAAGCCCAAAGATCTGACGAAACACTTTTTCATCCTTAAAGTTACAAAACTTCCAATGCGGATTATAGTAAACAGACATTTTTCCTATATTCCGGAAATACGACATTTTCCGTCTTTGGTGCGCCCCCTCCCCCCTTTCCACCATATATACTTCCACCAAGGACTAAAAGCTATCGATTTTTCCAAACATTCACTCGATATGTATGTGTCCATTAAGTCTATCGTGAAAAGCGACATCAATTTTAGATTTATGGTCCAGTGTTATGGGTCTTTTTCGCGTGGTCCACTTTCAATGCCCAGTATTTACTGAAGCGTGAACGAAGTGTTCAACTGCTTATGATAAATGAGCGGGGTGGATATTTGCTTTTGATTTTTCTAAATAATTTGACTGCTATTTTCAGAGTAGGTAAATATATTATTGTTGAATAAATTGTGCAGCGTTTTTAAATTATGACGGATAGCATGCATTGGCTACATGATAGCATCTTACCCAGGTGGTGGCTAAACCACCAACAGAATATCGCAACCACGCAAGTGCATAACTATAATTCGAGACCATATGTTCTGTGAAATAGGCTAAGCAAAAGCTGAAAAATAAACCGTACGTGAGAGCTCTAACAGTGGTAGACCAATAGGATAAAATAATTGTAATTTAAAGATGTCCGTAACAATTGAGAAGATATTTATTCGTTTTCTGGGATCTTTAAAGTGAAATATCACTGTAACTATTTTTTTTTTTTTTTTTTTTTTTTGCCTCAATATCAAATTAACATTTTTCAATTGGCATCAACTATAAAAAGGTGGAGGCGGAAGGATTTCATTGAATATCAATTCTTTGACCTACAAGCAAAATTAATTTCAAATATAGATATTTATTCTTCATCTGGAATATTTATGGTAGTAGCTTTATTTTTCGAAGATTAGTGTTAACTGCCTCAATAATCAAATTAGCATTTTGCAATTGGCATCAACTATTCTCGAGAAAAAAAAATTATTGATGTTCATAAAAGTTCAAATTATATACAATTTATATTCAAAATATCATAATGAATTTGGAACCAACTCATTTGTCAAATAAAAATTGTTTTTAAGTAATAATAGTTAAAAATAGTCATTCACATAACCCCTTATTAAAGTACTCACACAAACATGACTGTTTTAATGTATCTGTTACAACTAATTCTCAAAAATGACCAGTCGATGCGAAAATCAACTATTTAAATTTTACAATTTAGAAAAATAATCATTAATGACATTGTAATTATATGTTAAATCATATCGACAATAAATGTCATTATTACTGGCTTTTAAAACGTGATAAACGAAATGTCTTCTTTCGCTGACAGAGGTCAATGTACAGTTCGCGGTTATTATTCTGGTAATAATATCGCATTATTATTTGAGGTGAATTTTATTGCTGCAGCCGTATTACGACCCTATATTTTTCTAAGTGCAAAATGAATTTATGAAGTGGCTTGAGATTAAGATATTTTTCTTTGGCCATAAGATATCTATATCTATCTATCTATCTATCTATATATATATATATATATGTATTGTTGCACAAATTGTCTGTATATATTGTAAATAGTGACGTATTATTTCAAAATTCTATTGTAATTTATTTTTATCTTATTTTATTTATTAATTAATAGCGATTATACAAGTTAGAAAAAGGTGGCAACACCTAAAGCAATCGAGAAGTTTCGAGATATTTCTTTTCTATGAATTGGCTGGAAATTTCGAGAATGTCTCACGCGCTTGTATATAAAAGACTGGAGAACGGGAAAGTTTTCAGATTGACTTTGGACTTCGAGGTGAGCTGATCGCTTTGTTTACTGGAGTGAGCTTGTACAATCGCTGTATTCGAAGTTGTTTTTGCTAAAGCTTGTGTTGAAGCTTGTGAGCGATTACACTGTTGCCTGTGGATAAATTTTGTGAGTTTTCTGAAGAGAGAATAAATATTTTTATACTGTAAAAACTGTGCCGTCATTGCCTCAGCGGAAAAATTCATAACAGTGGTGTCAGAAGTGGGATCTCGTAATTTTGAATGCCGACAACTAGAGGAATGATGGAAGACTAAATGAAGCAGTTGATGGAAATGATTGCTGGAATGAAGGCCCAACAAGAATCCACTGCCGCCGAAATAAAATCTGAAATGAAAGCCTGCCAGGAAACCGCCGCAGCCGAAATGAAAGCCTGTCAAGAAACCACCGCAGCCGAAATGAAAGCCGAACTTTTCGCTACGATTGCCGCCGGACAAGCCCGTCAAGAAACGACAAATGCCGAACTCGCCGCTACAATCGCCGCTGGTCAAGCCCGTCAAGAATCCACATCAGCAGCTATAATTGGAATTAAAGAAGAAATGCAATCCGAACTGGCTACAATGGTGGAATCTACGATAATAGAGACTACTACAAGTGTTCTACAATCTGTAAAAGAAGATGTTCTGAGTGAAGTAAGAAAAGAAATCAGTGAGAGTTTTGAGGCGGTTAATGGGAAAGTTGACTGCTTGGGAGAAAAGGTTTCTACAATGAAAGGAGATCTTGTGACTGTGAGGAATGAAATCGAAGAAAAGGTTTCCACCATGAAAGAGGAACAGGAAAAGTTTCATGACGCTGCTGAAGAAAGGCTACGGAAAATTGAAACGGGGGAAGCTATGACCGTTGCAACGCCTAAATGGGATAATGTTTCCACTCCCTTCATTGCGCCACGTTCCAACATCAAAGTAGCCACTTTTGATGGGAGGTCGTCTTGGCGCGTTTATCAAACGCAGTTTGAAATTATTGCTTCTGCGAATGGTTGGGACGATACTTCGAAGGCATTCCATCTCGCAGCATCTCTTCGAGGTGAAGCTGCTGACATTTTACACACACTACCTGAAGAGAAGCGGGGAGAATTCGTGGCGCTGGCAAGTGCGTTGAAGTTAAGGTTTGGGGAGCAGCATCTAAAGGATTACAACAGACTGCAACTGAAAGTGAGACAGCAGAAGGCCAATGAAACTCTTCAAGAATTGGCATCGGATATAGAAAGACTGTCGCTCCTCGCTTTCCCTGACTGTCCCCCGGATGTACGAGACGATCTTTCTCTGCAGTATTTCATCGACGCTATTCTAGATCCCGATGTGCAACAGGCGGTAAGGTTATCCCAAAACAAAAACCTGAAGTCGGCCCTCGTGTACGCCATGAGAGTGGAAGCCGCGCAGCTAGCTTCTGGAAAAGACCAACGATATGTGCGTGGTGCATTAGCCGAGGATTCTTCTGACTTTGTCACCAGTAAGCTTCGAGAACTGGAAAGCAAAATTGATAGAATGATGAGAAGCTATCCCGGAGCCAGGGATCGAAGGACCAGAGTCGTTTGCTGGCACTGCAAACGGGAAGGGCATCTATGACGAAACTGCCTTGATTTGAAAAAGAGAAGGGATAACACTACCACGGATTCTCCACAACTGAATCTAAGAAGATGTCATCTCGCAGGGCAGAAGCTGCAATGTAGAACATGTGAAGTCCCGACCAGTCGTTTCCACGTTTCATCCCGACAAGGAGGAAACCAGGGTTTATTCGTGAAGGGGGAGATCAACGGAACTCCATGTCGTCTAATCGTCGATTCGGGAGCGAACGTAACGATCGTAAGGACGGACGTGGCTCGTCGCCTGAACAGCCGACTCCTCTACACAGCGCCCTCTGTTTCTCTACAAACTGTGTCTGGTGGTAATATCTCTGTTCATGGGAAATTGCAAGTGGACATTGCCCTTGGATTTAACACCTACAAGCACACCGTTTATGTTGCCGAAATTGTAGATCCGTGCATTCTCGGACTAGACTTTTTGAAGAAAAATGGAATTACGCTGAATTTTGAGAAAAGCAAGCTGCAAACATGGAGAGGCGAAGTTCCTTTGCACGATCTATACATGAAAGAGCTGTGCGTATATCGGATTGTAGCTCATGAAGACAATGTCATAGAGAATGCTGAAGAGTCCACATCTATGGAAAGTACCTCTCCAGCCTCGGAGAGAGAACCGAAGAAAGTGACGTTGATGAAACCCTCCCAGGAAGTGGTTCATGTGGAAGTGGACAAAGTTAGTGACGAGGGAATCGACATCCGTACTCCTGTTACAAGCATCGAACGGAGGTCCCGGGATCTATCAGCTGCACCCGCGGATGATTCGGACGCAATCTCAAAATCATATAACCAGCAAGATAGGGATCAGAAACTTTCACCGCTTCTGTTGGCATACGGGAGTGCAACTCACGAGACCACCGGATTTTCTCCATCTCTAACGATGTGTGGAAGAGACCTTAGGCTCCCCAGCAACCTCCTCTTTGGACAACCACAGGACACTCCTTCCTCGCCTGTCCAGTATCTAGATGATCTGCAGGCACGTTTGGAAGCCGTACATCGGTTCGCCAGAGAGAGAAACAACATCATGACGGAGCGCATGAAGATCCGGTACTATGCCAAGGCCATCGACCGTTCATTCCAGGAAGGTGACAAACGTCGGAAAGGACTCTCCCCTAAGCTCCAGACGAACTGGGAAGGGCCGTATGGGATCCTTAAGAAGATCAACGACGTCGTGGTGAGAATTCAACGGACACCTTCCTGTAAACCTAGAGTTGTACACTACAATAGGCTAGCCCCATATTATGGTAGAAGTCATTGAATGGCTTAAGGACTTCACTGCCCGGGACGTGCAGTCTTTAAGAAGGGGGAAATGTTGCACAAATTGTCTGTATATATTGTAAATAGTGACGTATTATTTCAAAATTCTATTGTAATTTATTTTTATCTTATTTTATTTATTAATTAATAGCGATTATACAAGTTAGAAAAAGGTGGCAACACGAGAAGTTTCGAAATATTTCTTTTCTATGAATTGGCTGGAAATTTCGAGAATGTCTCACGCGCTTGTATATAAAAGACTGGAGAACGGGAAAGTTTTCAGATTGACTTTGGACTTCGAGGTGAGCTGATCGCTTTGTTTACTGGAGTGAGCTTGTACAATCGCTGTATTCGAAGTTGTTTTTGCTAAAGCTTGTGTTGAAGCTTGTGAGCGATTACACTGTTGCCTGTGGATACATTTTGTGAGTTTTCTGAAGAGAGAATAAATATTTTTATACTGTAAAAACTGTGCCGTCATTGCCTCAGCGGAAAAATTCATAACAATATATATATAAATTTTTTACCTTCCTGAAATAAATAATTTATTTTAAAGTGTTTTTAATTCGTTTCTTTATTTTTCATATAAATTTTTTATTATACTTTCCTTATTTTCTTCAAAGAAGCTAAAAGTTATCCTTTAAGTTGCAATTTAATATCTCAAAAATACTCAACACCATTATTTTGTTAGAAAAATAGTTTTTATCGAAAGTCCCACGCAAAAGTAGAAAATATTCATAATATCAGACGACCTCGCAAAAAAATAATTAAATAATTCAACAACATACTTGACGGAAATCCATAATGAAAGTTTATATACATACTAGATTTCCTGATTCGTAAAATTTAATTATGCTTGTAACTTTTGCATTTTTGGAAGTGAGAAAATAGTATAGACAAACATGCGAAGTTTACATCAAAATCACTTGGCTTTGCAGTGTATTACAAATGATAAATTCATTTTTACCTCCAAACAAAAAACTAACATGAAGCAAAACGATTTAAAATAAATAACTTTATTGGATTATATTTTGGTATTTTACAATTACCTACAAAAAAATTACCTGCTTTAGAGAACCCAGTAAGACTTTTTTGTGTGAATGTTTGATTTATGTATTTTAGTCTCAATACATCTCCTATTTCACCTACCTAATTGATTTATCCTAGCTTTACCTCTTAGTTGTGTATGAAAAAGAAACGGTGTTTTTATAGCGCAAAACTACATCCAATAAGGCAGCATTACATTATTTGGCGAACAACTTCAATGAAAACCACTTATCTATGAAAAGAAAAATCTTTTTTTTTTTTTTTTTTTTTTTTTTTTTTTTTTGTGTAATAAAGTACCAAACAGAAGACTTTATTTTTGGATAGAAGTTTATTCAAAAATAAAAATGCCAATTCATATCGGGAAGTATCACCTCCAATGTATTATTCCTTGTTTGTAAGAGTGAAAAAGTGTTGTTTTCAGAACAGAAAAACAATCTTATATAAAAAATTGGTGTCTTTATAAATCCTTTTTATTAACTTCGATTTTATTTGTTTGAATATGGTTGCCGGGGAAATTTCGGAAGCCTAATTAACTCACTTGCCGTCATCTGATCGTGTTAAAACTTGGCAGGTAGATTTGATGGCGATGACAATGCATTCTATTAAATTTTGGGGGCTGTCACTGTCACTAAAAGGTCGCTTTTACACATTTTGCTATGACCGTTTTAGACTACTAATAATCTCATTTAATCGATCTCTTTCGATTTCGAAGAAACTTTCCCGTTGCCAAAATTATTTTGATAAATAAATTTTAAAATTGTTTTAATCAAAATAAATAAAATATATTAATATGTGAATTTATAAATTCGCATAAATTTTTAATTAATGCTTTTTGAAAAGTAATTTACTCCATGTTTTGCTGATAGAGATGTTTTTAACACTTAAAATTAGTTGCAAACATCAAGCACACGCTGACAGCAGAAAAGACACTATGTTAATGAATATAAAAATTGGCAATGCATATAAGGGATTTATATTAAATACTTTGTATTTATGGGTTATATTATTATTAAATCTTTTATATTAACTTCGATTTTGTTTGCTTGTTTTGTTTTTTTGTTTGCGAATCTACTGAGGCCTAATTAACCCACATCATCGGTCTGAAACTTATCAGATAGATTCGATGTTGAGAACCATGCATTATATCAAACTTTGGGGGCTGTCACTGTCACTAAAAGAACGCTTTTACACACGCTTCTATCTTAGAAATCCTAATAAACCAACTTGCAGTTATTCAATCGCGCTGAAACTTGACAGATTGATTCGTTGTTAAAAAGGTTGCACTATATAAAGTTTTGGGATCTGTCACTGTCACTTAAAACACAAAACTTCTATTAGAGTTTCGGAATACTAATAAAACAACTTGGCGTCATCCAACGAGCTAAAATTTGACAGAGAGATTCGTTGTCAATAATATTGCATAGTATCAAGTTTTGGGGGCTGTCACTATCGCTAAAAGGCCACTTTTACACACGCTTCAACTGGCGGTGAGATTACTAACAAACCTACTTTCCGTCATCCAATCGAACTAAAACTTTGCTGGTACACTTGTTGTCGATTACAATGCTTTCTATCAAGTTTTGGGACTATCACGCAAAAGTAATTTTTCCAAATGTTTCTATTGCCTTACGTTAGACTTATCCTCTTTTATTCACGTTCTATTTTCCAGATACCAAGCATAATTCAAAAGTTTAATTTGGCGATATTTAATGACTGAAACCTTCCCCCTTATCATTTTTTTTATTGTAACGTAAGCTTTTAATAATCTTACATTTAAAACTAAAATTGTTGTTAGAATAAAAGCAAATAATTTTGTTTGAGAAAGTGAGCCATCGTTATCTTAATGGTGTCAGCAAAATTAATTATTATTTGCTTTCAGTTAATAGGATAAAAATCTTTATACATTGATTATGATGAACCTTTTTTACCTCAACTGCTGTAAATATGTTGGTCCATGAGGTCGCAGCTACTAATGTTAATATATTCTTGAAGAAATTATCGTGACAAGAATTTTATAGTATTTCACATTATGTTCCAGTAAAACATCGCACCTTATTATGGTTTATGTACAATAATCAGAAAATCCTGCACACTTCTTTTAATACATTAAAATTCTTGTTAATATACGATATTTGAATCTTTAAAAAGAAGCCGCTACATATTCTGTAGACCATTTTATATTCGTAGTACACTACATCATATTTCCAATTATACATATTCTGAGAACATCAGTTCCTATATTTTTCTTTGTCTACAATATTACTTAATCCATAGCATGTCCAAAACAAGTGAGTTTGCATTTCAATCTAGGTCCAAGAATAGAACTGTTGAATGAAAATTGCATTTTTAGTTTTATTTCTTATGATGTTTCGTTTTATTAAATTTATGATCCTTTCTAATGAAAAAATAGTAGGATACTGTGTTTTATTGATTTTAATATACAGCAGAAAACTAATTAAAGGTCAATAATCATATCAGAGTAAATTATCGTTTTCAATTCATAGCCAATTATCTCTTTTCCCCGTTAATTAAAATAGGTATTATGGTCCTTTGTGTTTCTTGCTTTTTTTATAAACTCTCTTAATTAAAATCTTTCATTTCAATGTTTTCAGGGTTAGATAGCTTTTCTTTTATTACTAGTCAAGAAAATTTGAAGCTTTCATTGTTACTCATTTGAATACTTTATTTATTAGTTGAAATGGCAGTGTTTACGAACCTTAGTTAATTTTCATCGTCTCATGTTTAATTAAACCTAAGACCTAAAAATAAAAAAGGGAATAAAGTATTATCATTTATTACAATAAACAAATCTCTTTTTAAAATCTCTTGAAGTATAAAATAAGATTCATTCTAAGATCCGACTATCACATATCATACAGCGACTTTCACATATCATACATGTTGTGTAAGGTCGTAATGAAAAATAATAATTTATACTAACTGTTCATTTAAATATATAAAATAAACAATTGATTTAAGGCATGGTTTCACACATTAGTACAGTCATGCATTTTTGTGCGATCATGCATTACAAAATAACTTAGTAAATATTACTGAATCAGGAAATTTAGAACAACATGTCTCTTAGGATTATGCCATATCAATAACAGCTTTTAATCTAAGGTAATGGGTCAGACAATTTAATTGTAAATATGATCTGAACATTACATGTATGTATGTATGAATATATGTATGTATGTATGTATGTATGTATGTATGTATGTATGTATGTATGTATGTATGTATGTATGTATGTATGTATGTATGTATGTATGTATGTATGTATGTATGTATGTATGTATGTATGTATGTATGTATGTATGTATGTATGTATGTATGTATGTATCCTTCTATTTTGTTCCCACGTTTCAACAGTCTATGTCAGTGATTTTTTGACCAGTTACGCTACTTTCTATTCAAGAATCTGAACTGCGTCGTGAGAACACAATCCCAGTAACCACTAACCATTCACTTTTTTTCTGACTAAGCAAACCCACGCTTTAAGAGTCTAGAGATCATTCGATTGTCAATTGATGTTCTATGAGAACGTGTACCGTTGTACCCCTCCCTCCCTCTCTCTCTCTCTCTCCCCCTCTCTCTCACTCTCTCTCTCTCTCTCTCTCTCATAATCTTCCCAACTAACTGAATAGATATTTTTGACTGCAGTTTAAGAGATTATTCCACATCGACAATGGACCACACGGCTAAATTGTTAAAATGATTTGCACATTACATCTATGTATGTTTTTCGTATGAAGCTACAGTTTTATTCAGATCTTGATAAAAATTTTGACACTTGATCTTTGAGACAAGATGAAAAATCCCAACTACTTGAAATTTTAAAAATTCACCCTTTCCCTCTTTTCTCATCTCTTAAGAGATATACTCATGACTTACACTTTATTTTGTATTGAATTTACAGTATTATTTTGATTTTGAAGAGATTTTGCTCTCTTTCAACAAGTGTAAGATAACTAGTTAATTGAAAATATGATAATTCCTATCCTTTCCCTTTTTTCCCACTTAAAGAATATGATCATGAAATCTACAGCTTATTTTGATATTGATGAAATTTTGCACACTTGACTTTGGAACCAAGTGAAAGATAACAGGCTGATTGAGATTTCAACAAAACTTTCTTTTCTCCATTTTCATCCCTAAGAGTTTGATGATGAAATTTTCAGTTTTATTCCAATCTTGATGAAATTTTACAAACTTAATCTTCATAACAAGAGGAAGATTTCTGGCTGCTTGAAATTTGGAAAACCTTCCCCCTTATTCTTTTTTACCTCTTAAAAGATATGATAACAACTTGAGATCTACAGAACTAATTTAAGCCGGTTTTTTTTTATATATATATGTACAGTTTTCTTGACTAATCCAGATTATTGGGTTATATACAGTTTTTTATATATAGTTTTTTTTTAAATAGTTTTCTTGACTAATCCAGATTATTGGGAACACAATTTCATTCCGAAGATTTGTAGTAAAAATGATGAAATAGGGATAATGGGGTAAAAGGGGTTGTGATCAAAATTTGAGACTTACAGAACCAATGTGAACCGAGTTTTTACTACAGATCCAAGATTCTGACTGATCCAAGATTAAAGAAGCACAACTGCGTTCTGGTGTTTTTGTTTTTACGGTGATGAAATAGAGGTTAGGGGTTAAGATGGGCATGCTTATAACTAGCAATCGATTGAATTTTTATTAATGGAGTTGTACCGGCCACACCTATTTGAGACCGTACAACGTCTGGCACCTCAACTAGAATTTAGTGAAATTTAAATTTTTAAAATTAATATTAGTCTCATTTATCCAAATGTACAAAAAGAATCTTTAAAGTGTATTTCTAATTTTCTCCATTTTATTATTGACATCAATATATTGATCCAAAAACTTAAAATTTTCAGGAAACGAAATAAAATACTTCTTACAACTCAGCGAATGCATTTCTCGTTATTTTATTATTATTATTGTTGTTGTTATTGTTGTTGTTTAGTTTACTTTTTTATACTTTTATACGACTACAGCCACAAATATAACAATTTAGTTCATTTACAAAATAATATATATGTATATATATTGAGCATAACAAGCTTAGAAACTGAAGAATGGACATATCGAGTTTGAGCAGCTCTTGCCATCTATTTATAAAATGTTATCAAGAAAAAACAATCAATGACTAATTGTTATCGACATACAAACACGTGGAATTGTTGTACGAACAGTGTAAGACATTTGGACATAACGAATTTTTGACCAGTAATTAGGTTAAGTGGTGGACATAATGAATTACGGAACTGTTGGTATTGTGGACTTCGAGTTCTGGAACTGTTCCTAGTTTTCCACTTGATTTTTTGGTGAAAAATAATGACTTTTTGAACTGTTTGACTTCTGAAATGCATAAGGTTAACAATTTATATATAAAAAAAATAATAATAATAATAATTAAAATTAATTTTGAAACTGGATGACTCAAGCCAACTTTAAATTTAATGATACGTACATTATTTCAAAAAGAAAATCAACACTATGAGAGCTTTAGTTAAAAAATATTAGCTTGATAAATCAACATGGCTCCAAAAACTTATTGATTTGTAATTTGATGAATTTAATATCGAATAAATAGTTATTCTGTTAGATTACTACAGTACCTAATATTTTATAAAAATATCTACAGTCAGAGTCAACTAGAATAATCTTTCAAGCTGTCTTTCAATTTCTTTATATAAAAATGAGCGACCAGGAGAAAATAAATGTCCCTAATTAAGAGAAATCGTTAATTATTACCTACTACCTAAACCTAATCGCCAATCACAATATAAGGCTAAATATTGCTTCGAAACTTTCTAAAGTGTTGCAACGTATAGCAATAACAATGCAGTTGATTCTTTTTAAAAAAAATAATGTATTACAATTAAAAGAAAGGTTAATTATTACATATACATTTTTTAATTAGTAAAAACAAATTTTTAAGATTCCGTGTCTTTCATAATATTTAGAGCATTTAATTATTATTATTATTGTGTTTTTTTTTTGTTGTTTTTTTGAAAAATTATCAATAAATAAATTGTATTGGTAATTTTTCCAAAATGTTAATAGCAAGAGGCCAGCGTTTAGTTTTCCCTTCAACTTTGGTTAAAAATCTTCTGATATTTCTTGTTTCATATAGCACACATTTTTAAATGGTTTGGAGCAAAGTTTCAGCTTTTATTGTGGTTGGAAATAAGAGGTTAAGCTGTGGGTGCTATTTTAGCAAAATGCAAAAAAACTTTCTTAAGTGTTGAAATTAGAAATTGTGATTTAGATTTTTTGCTAAAACTTTTAGTCACAAAATTTGCAAAATCATCATTTTTGATTTCGAACATAAGTCATTAACCTAAAAGAACAAACAAGCTGCTGGTTGAAAAGTATCTCCCCAGTTGATGCTTGATATAAAACAGGCTTATTTAAAGTTCATAATCATTTTATAAATAAAAAGTTACAGAATTATTTTTAGATTAAATATCGGGAGTGATGGAACTCATAACCATTTTAACATTTTGCTGAAAAGAAAATTGTGACTTTAGCTTTTTTTCTAAAGAAATTTTGCACCCCAGCTTAAACACTGTTGGAAAGATATCGCAATAATTTTTTAAGGATAAAAACGATTATTTTTTTGTAAAAAGCTTAGGTACATAATAGGGTTGGAGTGATAAACATAAAATTTTTGAGAAGTTATGTCTGTTAGTCTTATGTTTTCATAACTTTTTTTCCCCATATAGGTGCTTACCAATGGGTTGCTCTACACTTGCATCAACTTAGTGAGCATGTATACTAAATACCTTACAGATAGAGCTCAGAGAAATGCTTTCTTAGAAACAAGAAGAGCCATTGAGACGAGACACAAGACGGCCAAAGAAAACGACAAACAGGTGAGTATAGTTTACTTGCATATAATTTTTTAAAGTTATTCTGTCTACTAAATATAAGAAGCTCTTGTTTCGAGTTCTATGAAAGTACGTTATCCTTTGAGATTGATACTGCAAAAATTTATATTGTATTTCGAAAATTGTGGTAATCATGTGTATGATTGATAAATGTATGATTGTAAAAATAAAATCGCCAAGTAGTACAAATACTGTATACTTAGCATTTATATGTTTAAAATTTTTATGCATTTTTACAATACAACTATTACTAGGATTTTATACTATTATTCTAATTTATGTTCCAGAAGAGGATTTAAGGTAAGCTTTAAAATTTTAAATTAAAAAAAAAAATTTAACTACAAAATATTTAGTTGAACAGCAAATAACTTAGAATTAAAAATAATATTACAAATATATATATATTTTGCTTTTAAAACTAGATTTTTATTACATTAAACATCTTAAGCACTTCTAGAATCAATAAATGAAACTAAGGAAATGGTCCCTTTACTATATTCTGAGAAAAGAATCGATTTCAAATACTTTCAATACATACTAATTACTTCCTAATTAGTTCTCCGTGAAGCAGAAATTATTTTAAGTAATTAGATACTCTCTTTTTTTTTATTCAGTACATATTTTTAAAGAACGTGATTTTTGGCAACAGCAACAAAATAATCTACAGTCCCTCCAAAAAATAATTATTTTTAATTCATAGTTTTGCTTATCAGTGAAATACTATTACTTTGCTTCTATATTTCTTTATTAAAAACTTATTTTAAGTTTTCTCCCTAATTCTTGTTTACTGTTTAACACATTCTTACATTTTAAGCTATTTTACTAATTTAAACAAGAACGATATCCTTTGTAACATATTATCTTCAGAAACAAATTTGTTTACTTAACCGATAAACTAAAATTTGTTTACAACTTTCATTTTTGTTATTTTTATATAGAGATGCTTTCATAATTCTGTCTATTTTTAAAATCTTATTAAATGCTTGATTATCCATGTGCCTACCATGTTATTTCAGCAAAACTTTCACTTGTCCTAAATCATGTAAAGTCCCAGCAAACCAGTAGGGTCTTTTTTTTTTTTTTTTTTTTTTTAGGTATGTGCGTTAACTGCGGTCGGCAAAATGGAATTTTTTAGTTAATCTTTTTATAAAAAAATATAACTTTCAAATTTCCACAACAATATGTGCCTAATAATATGGGCTAATTATGTACTTGCAACGACGTTGTCATTTTTGTCAAAGATTGGATAAAATACTTTTTACTTTTTTAGCTCACTGCGTATTAATTACTAATTAATTTATAAAAACCATTTATATGGATGAAAAGTAAAATAATAAGTACTTCAAGTCATTTAGTACTTCTGGTCATAACTTCAGACTGAATTTTGGTACTAAAAACCATCTTGACGAGGTCCCTTTCTATTGACTTATTTCACGCACCTGTAACATTTGTAGATTGAACTTGGATGTTATGAGATAATCAGGCGAATCGTATGTTAGATAGAATGTTGTTGACTGGACGTTAAATGTACGTTGATTGAACTTTGCAATGAAAATATTGAAAATTTCAAATGTAATTTGCAGTTGAAATCAAGTGTTTTAGGAAATGAAAATAGGATACACAACCAATAATTCACCAGTAAAAATAACATTGTTTATTATTTGTTTAGTTGTTTGTATTGGTGGAGAAAGATACATGATTATTTTGATTTATTTTGATTAAAGGTTTCATTTTATAATGTTTAATGAACATTATGCACTGCGGCATCAAATACAACCACGTTTTGCAATGCAACAGAAAAATTAAACATGTGTATGTGATTCACTGAAAATTCAAATTGATTGTTAATCGTGTGCTGTGATTAATCAACAAGTTTTATCAAATGATTAAGCATGTTGCAAAACATTGCAAATAACGCCGTGCATAAAGCTCTTTGAACTGTAATTCTAATTTTGATTAAAAACAAAAAAAAATATTTTTAATCTTTTGGCATGTTTTCTTCCACAGGAACGTTTATTGCTGAGTGTTCTTCCCCGTTTTGTTGTCTTAGAAATGATTCGAGATATGGCTTCTGATGAAGACGATGAATTCCAAAACAATAAAAAAATTCTATCTGCACCACAATTCCATCGCATCTACATTCATTGCTACGATCACGTCAGGTAGGTTCACATAATTAATCAAATTAAATATATATAGTCAATTCATATTTTTTAAATTTTATCAAGCTATTGTAGTATATGCCATTTAAAGATTATACCGTCAAACAGGGTGGCTTTGGGCAACAGCATAATTTAAGACATGTGTGCATTCTGATATCTAGGGAATAAAAAATCTTTCCTAACTATCAGTTACTTTTAACTATCTTATTCCAACAGTGTCTAAGGTTTTCTCAAAATCCTACAATGTAATATTCGGGTTTTTTGTGACTACGAGTTTTTTTTTATTTATTTATATATTTATATATATATATATATATATAGATATATATAGATATATATATATATATATATATATATATATATATATATATATATATATATATATATATATATATATATATATATATATATATATATATATATATATATATATATATATATATATATATATATATAATAAAAATATATGTATTTTTATAAATGTTCTCTAGATTAATTATTAAATTTACTTATGAACAAGATATTTTTTTATTTTCAATTGATTTATTATTTAAAAAGTTGCTCTGCAAAATACTTGTATAGGATGCTATTTCATTTACATGTAATCCTACATAAAAACAAAAAACAAAAAATACTTTAAGGGTATAAAATATTAAAAAAAGGAACAGTGGTAAAATAACTTTGTGTAACTGCTCCTTTTTTTTTTTTTTTTTTTTTTTTTTTTTTTTTTTCCCCCCTCCGTCATTTACTCAGGTTATGAAAACAAAATTCATATGCCTTAGATTTTAAATGTTTAGGGTTATTCTTACCGCAATTATATAGAAATAACCAGATATCTCTAAATTAAGCCGTGGAAGTACTCTATTTTTTTAAAAAAAAAAATTTTTTTTTTTTTTTGTACCACCTAAGTGTTTTTTCATTGTGTATGACACAAACTGAAATGTGCAGAATGCAATACCAAGGAGTTGAAATTTTCAACAATATTTATTGAGTTTTAAGAGATGGCCTCACCGTTGCCGATCAAGCTAAATTTGATTAGCATTTGAACTGGAAGTTGAGGTTTACATTTATATTAAATTATATATTAAATTACATCCATCAAATATTATGGCATAGATAGCACTTAAACCTAAAATAGAAAAGTGGTACTAAATTCTCCCGTTTGGCGCTATAGTTCAAAACTGGACTATATTTTGTATCTCTTGTAATATCTTTAAGTATCATACATTTTAAAAGTGTGCTGATATTAGTTGATAAACTAGGGGTGTGGAACATCGCACAACTTACAATTACACTATAATACTGACGTGGACTTGTGTCAATAACAGTTTTTATATTTTCATCATTCATTTAGAAAAAATGTACAGATTGGCGATATTTTTTTTTGCGATAATTCTGGTATGAAGTTAAAAAAAAAAAAAAAAAAAAAAAACTCCGCCAAAATGGTGATTTTGACGATATACTTTTAGATATTCCTTATATTATCCTTTATTATAAGTGAAACTGAGGAGAGAAGAAAAACGATCGTTGATGAAGTATTTTCAAGGAAAGGGAACTGATGTGTGTTAAAAGCATTCGTTTTTCAACTTTTTACGCATTAAAGCATTTTTAGGGGAATTTCAGAGGTGGCGTTGTTTAGAACACCTTAAGAGGCATTACGACAGCGATTTTGAACAAAATAGTTAGAGCCGTGTTTTTTTTCTTCTTTTTTTTTTCTTTTTCCCCCTTCCCCTAACAATTTCTCAAAAACATGATTTTTTTTTTCAATGGAAGCTACCTTACTAGCAATTTTGACGAAAACCTTAATGGTAGGTGCCTGTACCATCGCCAACTCGCACACCAAATGTGAACATCGTAGGTCAATTTGTTCGGGAGTTATGCTGACCAAGTATACACACACGCAAACACACTTTTTTCTTTTTTTTCACTTTTTTGAAATCAGAATGTTCCAAAACGTGGAGAAAAGCAAAAGAAAATATTTTTTTTTCACCGAATACTATACTTTCATTACCCTATGTACACATATGGGTAATAGAAAATAAAAAACCAGGACATTGTTAATTGGTTAATAGGTTTCCAATGTGCATTTCACACATTTTATTTTTTTAAACCTAATTTTGATTAAAAAATTTCTAAGTACCAAAATTAGGTTCATGCATAATTACCGTTACTTAAACCAAACTTTATTTGAATGAACTGATTGCAGCTGTTATTGAAATAAGAAATATAAACAAGCGTAAACATAAACAAGCTGTTATGAATTTTAGTGAAATACGATAACCAAAGGATGCTGTTGTAATCAGAAGTTATGTAACGAGAATGAAAAGTTAAGACCAAAGATTTTTATGAAACTTGCAGTCATTACATTGTAAAAAAATATCATCAATTGTACTAAATAACAATACCAACATCTTTTACAACCGTGAAGTAATAGCAAAGAGCTAATTTTCTTATTGCTCGTAATAAGTACGAAATTAAAGATTATTTACCATCAGTCTATCCTTTGCTATTAATTTGCAAATGGATAAATCCCATTGTGAGAGTAGAGCAGAACTCCGCCTCTGCTCATTAGCGATCGTTCCTGGTGACGAAACTGAGAACACATATTATAACGGGAGGAGCATTATGTTTATTAGGTGTAACATACAGTAATTTAGTGAAATCAGCGAGAGTGATTTGAATGTCAGATCCCCTTATGGTCAAGTATAACGACTCGTTTCATTATACTCTAACACTGTTTAATTTATAAGTATTATTGCTAAAAACTTTATTTATGTGTGGCTTATCCTGCAATAATATGTAGCTTCTTTTATTGGTAAATTATGATAGATAACAATGAATAATTGAATTCAAATTAAGCAAAATGTATATTCAAAGCTTTAAAATTCATATTAAAAAAAGACTTAAAAATGCTGCCTCCAAAATTAAATAAAAAATATTTTGCTATTCAGACAACTTGTGATTATTTCAATAAAAGCAAATGCATGTGACAATTTCAAAAATCAAGAATATTCATTAATTTAAACAAATCCTCTTAAATGAACAATTACAAATCATTAACAAAAAATTTCGATCGTATTACGTAATGATAATTAATCCTATTTCAGTGCTTTTACGAAAAATACTCCGCTAATATGTTTTTCCCTATCTCAATTATAAATTTAACAGGGCTTTCTCATGCGAATAGTTCAAGCGTATTGAACGATTCTGTCGAGAAAAAAAAAATATTTATTCATAATCTTGTATCCTTTCTAATAGTAACTCAAATTTTAAATACGAAACGCAAATTATAAATAATCATTAATCTTCTAATTTTTTTATCAATTACCTTTTGAATGGCAGAGAATTATTATCAAACAAAGAAAAGTCAAAAATATAACAAAATTTTTTGCTCTCGAGTTCCAAAAATTAACTGACCGTAAAACCAAATTAAAAAAGAAGTTAATTTTCCCAATCTCACTGCTGGCATATTTAATCCCTTGTTATTAGATGACTACAATAAAATGTCTTTTAATACGCTCTATGAAAAGGCATTAGGGAAAGGGTATTTAAAATGAAATATAATATTAATATTTTAGTTTATTTCTATTTATAAACAGCGCCTTAACAGGAGATATTATGTAGAAAATTTGAATAGGAAGTGTAAGTTACCAAAGATATATACCAAGTTTTCAAAGGTTATTTATAAAACTAGTCTTTTAGGAAATATTTTATTGCTGTCATGAATAATTTTGTAATATGAAACAAAGAAGTAATTGGTATTATTTATTAAAATATTTAAATGCAATTCATTTATCGATGGATTTTACTAATATAAGTTAGCGTACAAAAATTCAGTTTTCTCTAATTTATTGAATGCTTTATCGATATTTTAAGAAGTAATTTCTTATTAAAATAGCTATATAAAAGTATTCTATTAAATTATTTCATAAATAAAGTAACACCACAATTAAACAGAAATTTATTTATTTATTTATTTATTTATTTATTTATTTATTTATTTATTTATTTATTTATTTATTTATTTATTTATTTATTTATTTATTTATTTATTTATTTATTTATTTATTTATTTATTTATTTATTTATTTATTTATTTATTTATTTATTTATTTATTTATTTATTTATTTATTTATTTATTTATTTATTTATTTATTTATTTATTTATTTATTTATTCATTTATTTATTTATTTATTTTGCTTAACAATAGCTTTTCATCGAATGAAATATTTTCTGCATTTACATTATTCTAATACATGTTTTCAGCATTCAGAAAAGTGTGGTACTATTGAGATAAATATAATTTATTTTTTAAGTATATTTGACGTCCAAATTATGAATCGTTATCCATATATTTCAAGGTGTTTTAAAAAACCAGATTCACCTTAATATGAACAAATTTATCTCTCTTATTATTTCTGTATTACAAAAAGCGAAAGAAGAAATATCTTTTCAATATTTTACTCGTCACCAAATTATACACCAATCAAGAGGAGTTAGTGTTTACTTCAGAAATAATCAATAGAGATTTCTCAGTTAATCTTAAGTTTCAAGACTTGTTAAGGGTAAATAAAAAGAAAAGCTAGAGGAGATTGATCTTTCGTAAAAAACGGGATATCTTGGCATTTCAGAACCAATTAATGCCAAGAAAATGCTAACTATTGCTATTTCTTTTTCAAAGAAGTTTGTAATTACACTTTAATTCATGTTAAGTAGAGTCAAATGTCCTCATGTGTAAGATTTTCATTGATTTTGAAGAAGTAGAAGTGTAGCTTCTTTTATGCCATTTGATCCATTAAATCTATAGATATATATATATAAAAAAAAAAAAAAATATTCCAAGAGAAATTATTTTTAGTGTTTTCTTTATGTTCTGAAAAGTGTGTCATATTTGTTGATTTGAATTGCATAATTATGAAATTATAAATTTGATAAAATTCTGCATATCGATTTGAACAAAATAGGAGATGTTTGTCAATTGGATCAGTAGTAATATACTTGAGAGGTACGATTTGGCTTTGTATATTTTACTTATTTCAAACTGTCACAGGAAAATTTACTTTTTCGGAATATTATTCGAACAACTGAAATCTAAATTAGCAAATTAAAAAAAATCTATTTTTTTGTCTGAAGCACTTGCATAAGCATATCAGAACTACAAATGTTAAGTATATTATTTAGAAAGTAGGTGACAGTTCTCTTCTTGTAGAATTAAGTCTCTTTACTACAATCTTTCAAACTTGTATTGAACACAGTTACCTATCATCTGCTCAGTTACAATATTGTATGTATATTATTTAATTTAAACTGTTACTTTAATAAAACGTGTATATTAACTAAAGTAGCTGGTGGTGTTACCAGAGTGGCCACAGAACCTGAAAAACCTGGAAATCAAGGAAATGCCAAGGAGCTTTCTGATTCTGGAAAAAATCAGGGAAATGTCAGGGAACTTTTTAGAATTTCACAAAAACTAGGGAAATTTTTTTTTATTATATAAAGCATGTTTTCCCTTTCATCCGTATTTTGGCGCCATTTACACAGATAATTGTGGTGGTAATCGTTCGAAGTTTAATGTTATATAAATAATTTAAATAATTCGAATGAATAATTTAAATTTTTGATCAGCGCCAAAACTATTCTTTTTTTTAAATTGGCATGTTATGCTAAAGTATACATGTTCTATTTAATCAGAATGTCTACACATCTGGAAAAATTGGAGAAATTTGAAAAAAGTGTGCCGTAACATCAGGGAATTTTCTTAGAAATATGACACAACTCTGGTTTATTTTACGAACAAATGGCTCTACTACCGAGAAAATAAATCAATGCCTACGCATCAATTAAGATATGTAGATTAACTTTTGACTAGGATATTTGAACTTGCTTAGCTTCCAATGCGGTCGTTATTTGCCAATTCGGTCGTTTATCTTTTCACCGTGTAATTATTGAATTGAAAAAATTAAATACACTGTTTAATTTGTTAAATTTTTAATGTTCTTCAAGACGAGTTCACACGATGCTAGTTTCGTGACATCAGTTTTGAAAGAGAAGCAACATTGTTTTTGAAACTTTAAAAAAAAAAAAAAAAAAAAAAAAAAAAACTCTTTTTGGTAACATTCATATTCCATTGTTTGTATTTTACGAACTACTTCAGTCGTACTATTTTTGCAGCAAAAATATAACTTTTGAGTACTAAAACTGGCCCATATTTTGATGAAAATAGTTAACAAAAATTTCTAAAAGATGTCTTTATACGCACATAGAAGCCTTCTAATATAGCTCACACTACAATTATTCAATCTATACAACTCCTCTTTTGGTTAATTCATACGTTTACGTTTTGAAGAAATTTAACGCCTAATATTAGATTAAATAAAATGAAACAAATATTGATTTTAAAAATATTTTGACTTTTACTGTCAAAAGACAGATATGGATTTGCTGTCACAAATTTTTTTTAAATCCTTCATAGTGTGTAGTGTGTGTGTGTGTGGATGCATATAAAGGATTTTTATTAAAAACTTTGTTTTTATGGGTTATATTATTTTAATATATATAAGAAAATATATTCTTAAACAAACATGTTCCTTTTTTGCAGCATTCTTTTTGCAGATATACAAGGTTTCACAGCACTTGCTTCAAGTTGTTCAGCTCAAGAATTGGTCCAAGTTCTTAACGATTTATTTGCACGTTTTGACAGACTAGCACATGTAATGTATTTAATACTGTATTTTGTACACTGCACTTTATACATTTGAGATTATTTTACTTGTTTTTATCTCTCGATCTTAAAGAATCAATTTAATGACCGTTTATAAAAATTAATTCGATTGTAAAACTTTGAAAATTATGTTTATAAATTTAAACTGCAAGTTTTTTTTTTTTTTTTTTTTTTTTTAATGTAAATGAATTTATATGTTACTTTACTTTTATGATTTGGTTGCAGTAAAGTGGCAATTGCTTAATCTTTATTCAACTTCTTGAAGAATTACGACTGATGAAAAATAATTATTTTTATAAATTTTTAGAAAAAAAAAATAGATGATACAGAAATTCATTGAAAAATATGAAATAAAATTATCCGATTATCCTTATTTGTTTTTAAAATTATAACACTGATCTTTTAAAAATTATTTTTGCAAACACAGGAGAACTAATTTCGAATTTCTGCCCTTATCTTCTTTGATAGTTAAGTATAAAATACTTTTTCCCCTTCACCATGACTTCAAACTTTGGAATATATATTACATAGGAAGATATTGATTTTATAAAGAAAAAGACAAACAGAACAAATCATAAAAGAACTGCCTTAAAAACTGTACTTTTCAATAGCATTGAAACTAAGCCACTTATCTCTATGGGGAATATCTTATTATTTCAGATGTAATTGATGTCATTTGATAAAAGGCAGTGTTTAAATAAATAAAAAGATGTTTACATTGAGTTCGAGACGTGTTTTTTTTTTTTTTTTTTTTTTTTTTTTTAATCAAATTGAATACAATGGTAAAAAAAGAAGTGTGTTTACTTGGTTTAACAAAAGTGAACAATTATTTCCGAAATCAGGACAAATGAATTATTTATAACATAGAACATTTTTTTATGCATAATCAATTTACGTCTGTGTACTTTGAGAAAGAAATATGTGTTGTTGAACTAATACTAACATACCAGGAATTGTGTAGAACAGTTTTAAAATTTACAATTCTTAAAATCTTTGGAGAAATGTCAAATATTCTTTCTGATCTACTTCTAAATTGCATGTATCACCCATTTTTCGCCAGATCCTTTCAGTTAATTTTCGTTTATTTTCAAACTATTATTATGTCACGCGGCAAAAATAATATATAAGGATCCCATCTTCATTTTACTTAAAAAAAAAACATTTTAGAACAGCAAATAAAATTACGATCAACTGCGATTGAGTTGTCAGTCATGGATAGCTCCTTAATCTTTTCACTAAAACTTGTGGCGGTCTCGTGTTTAAATAACAGATAAAGCTTCTGTGTACTGGAGTACTCTTTTGCATAGCAGTAGCGTATCCGTCTACGGATCTGGGAGCCATTAGCGCACATCGCTAAATTGGCGACTTCGGACAAATGAATCATGCTGCCATCTATCGGCACCTTCTGAAATACTGCACGACTTCCACACAATTTTCTTGGCATATTTGACGACTCACCGCCAAAACGACAATCGGGCGACTCACTGCCCCACGCTCAACTCACACGCAGGCAACTTAATCGTTAATCTCTTCGCGACTCACTGGGAAAGGGCTATATGGCAGTCTCGTGTTTAAATAACAGATAAAGCTTCTGTTCACTGGATTACTCTTTTGCACAGCAGTAGCGTATCCGTCTACGGATCTGGGAGTCCCTGGTTCGACTCCCCATTAGCGCACATCACTAAAAACTGTTCTAAAAAATTTAAATCCAATTTTTGAACATTAATTATAATGTTGACCATGTTTTTCAAACACACAGACATTAGTACATCAAAGAGGTTTGAACTTATTCCATAACATCATGGTTGAATATTATCAGCATTGGCCGATTAACTTCTTTTTTTTTTTTTTGTACACTTCTTCTAATACGATTCGGGTAAATTCTTATTGAATGAATATCACCTTCCAGTAAATTGTTTTCGACAAGGACAGTAGAACTTTTTCCAAATTTTATAAATGCTCAAAAACACATCTTTAGAGATACAAGTCAATTATTTTGTGTCAAAAATCGTGATTCCAACTAAAAGGTATTCCAATACAAGTTATTTTTTAACACAGTTTTATCGTTTTTCCAATTCTACTATGTTTCTTGTCAAGTGAAATGTGCAGCGTGTTACTTAGTACGAGATCATCCATAACTGACATTTGCCACAATTTTCACAGCTTTATAATTAATATTAAGGTACTTAAGTATTACCGCAACCAGGCGATTTGACGGCATTCAATTTAACCAGTAAGCAAAATAATTTCTTTACGAAAACCACGTATAACACGTAGGGTTGCCGTAAGTAGGGTCGCCAAATTTGGCGATTTATGCGAATTTTGGCCTGGTTGCGTTAATACGTAAGTACCAATATTAAATTTAATGTAAAACTATCATTTATTTTGAGTATTTAGGAACAGCATTGTCTCAGGATCAAACTTTTAGGTGACTGCTACTACTGTGTGAGTGGTCTTCCAGAACCCAGAGCCGACCATGCTCACTGTTGTGTTGAAATGGGACTTCATATGATACATGTTATAAAGTATGGATATATTTTCTGGGTTTTTTTACATTCTTTCTGTGTAATTTATGTTGAATGCTATATAGAAACTGAAAAGTTGTATTAAAAGGATATTCAGTTAAACAAATAATTACATATTCTAAATTTATATAATTAGAACTGGTGGTATTTATACCATGTGCAGTGCGTAAAAATCTACACTATATATTTACCGAGACAAACTTTATCTCTATTGAAAGCACAGTAAGATGCAATTGTAGAGGCGAATTGGCAAATTTTGGTAATAAAAGTCTATCAATTCAATAAATTTGTGGTAGTCAGTTAAATTATTATAAAACAGCAATGCTTTTTGAGAAAATTTAAGGTAGTCTGGGACTGGATATTTTAAAATATCTTATTGATGCTTGTCATACTAATGCTCAAAGATGCCTCAATCTCATGATGTATCACATGGCGATCTTGCTTTATCATTTCATGCACAGCATCGGTATTTTCTGGCACAACAACTGATTTTGGACGACCTTCACGGAATTCGTCCTGGGCAGAACGTCGACCACGATAAAACTCGTTATATCAGTTTTTTACAGTACTATAGGATGGTGCTTTATCACTGTTTAAAAAAATTAAGTTCATCGAAGCACTCTTGCCTTGATAATCCACGTCCAAATTTATGAAAAATAATCGCACGAAAATGTTTATGAGTCAATTTTACTTTTTGCCCGAGATGAATTCTTCAATTTACTGTAAACAGCACAAATCACGCTAAAATGACAAAAAGGTCTAAAGAAATTATGGTTAAGAATATTAAATTATCATTTGCAAACGTCAGCGATTGCCTAGTAACACTTAACATTGACAAAGCCAGAAATATAAATACCGACCCTAGTATACGTTTTAGTTTACTTCAATTTAAAAAGTACTTTAACCTACTTAAAATATTTTATCTGAGCTAATTAAGTAGAAAATGATAAAAAAAAAAATTCTTACTAAAGTTGCGAAAATTATGTCTCTTTCTAATACAATTGAGTTAAATGTATTACTTCAGCTCTTCCCGATAAGTTATATGATTCAATATAATTATTTACCCACAGAATTAACTTCCTTTTAGTGGACCATGAAGGAAGAAAAATAGTCATAACTAGATTTTAAAGGGGAAGGGAGTTAACCAACGAACTCAATTTACTCCACAAAAGAATCATATTAAACTATAGAGTTTAATAAAAGTATTATTCAAACAAAATTCATTTAAAACATAACTCTTAATTTGTAATTTCAGTTTATTAGCTGTATATACTCTCTGTAAATCATAAACATCTGCAGTGATAAAAACTATTTCTTATTTTGCATAGTTATTCTCCAGAAATACATAAAACGAATAGTTCCTGAACTATTCATCCGACCTATCTCTTAGAAACATGCCCAGAAATTTTATGTTGAGAAATAGAGGAATATTTAAAAGCAGTCCTTTGAGATGCCTTTATTCCGATTTTGGTCAACAACGTGTTTACGTTCTATTTTCGAAAGTAAAGTGTAGAAAAATTTCAAAATCAGAACTATAGAAGAACATGAATAGCTTTCCAAGAACAGGTTTTGGTTACCCTATTTTTTTTTTACTAGAAGAAACCAATCTAAAAGCTGTTTTTATAATGTTTTATCTTTATATCCCAGGTCAAAATCAGAAAATCACTCGATGATTGTCTGTCAGTACGAAACATTAAAAGATAAATAATGTGAGAAGTTTGGATGATTTAAATGAAATTTGGCCCATAGCCAATTCATATATTCAAAAATATATAGAAATAAGAAGACATTAATTTACAATTGTTTAGCTAAATTAAAAAAAAAAGGGGGGGGGGGGAAGGAAAAAAAAGGGGGGAAAAAAACAACTTTTTTTTTAATAACTTTGCGTTTCAAGTGTACAATCTACAAACAAGAAATTTTCTTTAATCATTCAAATATTCTTAAATTTTCCCAATACAAGTTTTTTTTAGAACTAACTGATCAAAAACTATATTGAGAAACAAGTAGAGTTTCATATCTATCAGTAGAGATAATATTATATTATTTTACTAGCTATGTGGTGTCACGTTGCGGAGGTACAGGCAGAGTTCGCCAAAATGCGTGAAATCTGCGAAAGCAAGCATTGCAAATCAGTTTCATCCCATAGAATTAACCTCATGCGTAGATTCAAGCATCGGCACATAATTGTTAATTTTTTTTAAAAAATAATCCTCTATTTTATAAAATTAAAGATCATCCTAGCCGTTTTAAGAAGGGAAGCGCTACCTCCCTACCCTTTTTTCTTTGCAACAAAATAACATGCTTTTTGAGAACAAATGCAAAATTTTAGTTTATTTTCCAAAGGAATGCAATATGCGGATTACCCCCTTCAAAATCGCCTGTCATGCATACGCATTCTTGTTCAAATGTGCCTTGTACCGAACAGTGACTGACTGAAGTCATTGAATGGCTGCTGATACCACGTGCGTTATTAGTAGGTAGATTGTAGGGGGCCGTCACACAATTTCCAAGTGCCATTTTGTAAGTTCCATGCATCGATATAGATAGTTGTTTATCTTTATCGATGGTTCCATAATTAAGTGCACTCCGCCGGCTTTTTACCATGCCTTCTTGAACCAAATAGAGAAAAAAGGTAACCTCATGCGTGAATTAATGGAAAACGTAAATTAACACTATGTCGTCCACACGCTTAATCGGGTTTTTTTTTTTTTTTTTTTTTTTTTTTTTTTTTTTTTTTTGGCCCCGGCTATCCTATGGCTACCGCCGACGTTTCTTCGGGATATCGTAAATCGTCAAATTTTACTTCTCCGTCATTGGCGAGATAGTTTTCGTGGTGTTACCGGCATTTTCCCGATAGTTTCCGAGGAACACCAACGTGGTGTCACCGAACTGTATAGTGTTAGTAGTTAGATTAAAGTGTTTTTCTTAAGCATTTAAAAAAGCATATTTCCGCTCTGATACGCGAAATCACGCACTGTTATTGTTGTACTTATTCATTTTGTAAAAAAAAAAATTATTTTGCTTTAGTTTAAAAAAAAAATACCCTTTGGATTTCTAAAATACCCCTTAAAAGTTAGAGGGGAGGTGAAAATACCTTTTGGAAATATTTAACTGGCGAACACTGTGTATAGGCCCCAGGTTTTGACGCTTCGCTCGTTTCACTAGCTCGTTTCACTCTCTGAAATGTTCATTACTACACAAACCTAAGCTCGCATCGTTCAAAAAGAAAATATATCACTACTGTGCAAGCATAGGTTCGCATATCTCTTTAAAAAGTTCATTGGTACGTAAGTACTGGCTAGCACCGCTCGCTGAAAGTCTCACTGCGAACATATTCAAAAGTGTCCTACCTAAAAACCAAAAGCATATGCAAGAATGCACTTGTGTTTTTTTTTTACTTAAAGCCCATTTTAAGTCGTTTTCATACACATAAATGTTATTTACCAGTTCGATAGTATTTTCGTCTGAAGTTTTTTAGGTAAATTTGCATTTCATGCTGGCAACGAAAATGTCAGAGATATCCTTGTCTCCTTCAGATTGGTACGTGAGAAGACCAAAGTGAATCTGAACATGAGGATCGGTGTGCATTCTGGCAGTGTGTTGTGCGGGGTCCTGGGACTCTACAAGTGGCAGTTCGATGTGTGGTCCAACGATGTCACTCTTGCCAACCACATGGAATCTGGAGGGATAGCTGGGTGAGACTCAGCACTTTATGTCTTATTTCACAATTCATACTTTACTTTTTATGTTGATTGTGTGCTAAGTATGAAACAGATCTATGTTGTTGTAGAAACCGTGACCAAATACAGTTATGTTACCAGATTTAAAATTTTGTCGGTGATAAGTGGGACCAAACACGCTATGTTTAAAAGATATCAAAACAATGCTGAATATTGTGACTTTTTCAGCATGATGTAGTTTACTTCCAAGAAGTAGAAATATTAATTGACGGATGACCATGAGGCATAAAAAGGATTTTTTTTTTTTAATTAACCTTTTTGTTATAGAACATTATCTTTGAATATACGCAGTATGGAAGTACCTGAGTATCTCCTATTTTCAAGCATAAACGGAATAAGTTCCGTTATAAAATACAAGCTCAAGAAATCATTTGCTTTGCTCATGACCAATAAACCTTGCATTATAAGGGATATACTTGTACACACAATAAAATTAAAAAATAAATTGTATTCACACCAAAACTATTTGCTGATGTCTAATACATCAGACAAAAAGCATTGGAATGAGCTGTAACTCAATCTTTTTTCAAAACTAGGTTCTACACACTAAAATTACACACAACATTATGACTATTAAAATTATGATCATTCAGAAAAATAAGACTATGTTTTTTTTTTTTTTTTTTTTTTTTTTTTTAAATAAAGAATAGAAACTAAAGTGTGAGTTAAACGTCTCAATTCGCAATTAACAGAGTATTTTTTCATCTGTAAGTTTCATAGAGTCGTCTTTTTAGGAAAGTGCACATATCCCGAGCCACTCTGGACTATTTAGGAGACGCTTACGCTGTAGATCCTGGTAACGGGGACTCTCGAGATGCCTACTTACGAACTCACGCTGTGGAAACGTTTCTCATTCGAAGAAATCAACCCACGGTGTCCCCGTCCAAGGTAAAAAAGACTTTTTATAAGTTTTATTTACACTTAGTTAACTTTTCATGATGAATCCCTGCATGTGAGCCCATGCATACAACTTGACTTAGAATTAAAGTACGCAAGTTCCAAATATCCCAGCAATAACACTTCGGAATCGCTTTTTTGAAAGTAAAGTTGGCAATGAAAAGGGTAACTCCCTTTTTGAGCTGTCTGAAAAAATTCTTTCGATTTTTATTTTTGAGTAAATTTTAATGTAATTTAACCATCCTGAAATATAAATTGAAATAAAAGAGTGGAAAAAAATATACGTGGAAAACATGAAGTATAAAATAGTCTAATTGAAGCATTTAGTATCGTCAGTAATATATGTAGAACCATAGCTGAAAAACATCAAACAAGGAATGGTATAACTATTTTTTTACTTGCATCAAAAGTTCTATCATTCTAAACACTCATTACGCAAGATGAATGGAAAGTAACATGGTTTATAAATGAAATGTTTGTACAGAATTTGAATAAGAAATTGAAAACAAACACAAACTGAAAAAATAATAGTTCTTAGAATTGCATAAGCTCCTATATATAGACACCGATTACAGAAATTTAAAATAAAGCTTTATTTGAATAAATAAATGCATCGTGAAAAGCTACAGAAAATTTCTAAAAAATAAAATGAAAGTGAAAGGAAGGCTTTAATGATTTTTTAAGGCGCTGTAATCATAGTAAAAGCATGGATGTAGCATTTTTGAATTAAAAATATCTTCTTACTCAATAATTTGACAAATTTCTTGTTATTTTTAATTGTAAAGATTATCGTTTCTCATCAAAATCATGAACGGGATTGAGCCTCAAAATAAAGAGAAACTGGGGTGTTTTTTTTTTTTTTTTTTTTTTCCAATTAAATATAAAATCTTTTAAAATTAATCATTCAAACTTAAATCTGTTTTTTGTTATTTCTAAGAAATAAGAGAAAACGCTTAATTAAATGTTATATTGATCAATAATCTTTTACAATTATTCATTCATTAGCAAACCATATTTATACAAAACACAGGCAAATACGGTGATGCATCTTTATAGAAAATTTATTAAATACTGGGCTTTTACTTTAGGAGAAATATTGAGAACTATTCATACAGACAATGTAAACAAAGAAGCAGGTTCCCTTTGTGTAAACGTTACAAATTTATGCATCTTGATCAAATATTATTAAAAGATGATAGAATAAAAGATGTGGCTTTTCCTGACGTCGGGTCTTGTCTGTCGTCGTCGTCTCTCTCTCTCTCTCTCTCTCTCTCTCTCTCTCTCTCTCTCTCTCTCTCTCTCTCTCTCTCCCTCTCTCTCTCTCTCTCTTTTTTTTTTTTTTTTTTTTACGACTTTTTTTTTTTTCTTTCTATTACGTAAAAAACTTGAATTACTTTATCACTTAGCAAAGATATGCTTATTAATTAACAGTAATCACTAACTAAAAAAAACACCGTACAGGTGTTACTAAAACGGTTAGCGGGTATGAATAAGGAAGTAACATTAAACCATTAGTTTTATTCATTCGAAATTTTTGGAAGAAATGTTTACTCACTCTAGAAAAAAACAAATAGAATTTTATTCTATAACTCTTGTAAACATAGCCCTAGAGATGGTTAAAAAAAACTTATTACTTTAAAAAAAACATTGAGTTTTATACTTCCATGAAGAAATTCATGTAAATAAAACTATGTAAGTGCCTAAACTCCTAATTTCTCTTTATTTCACCAATCATTTTAATATCCTTCACTTCATACCATAAAATAAAATTTCTACTTTTTAAGCTAAACGTTAAGCTAACTAATATTTAAAATCAGCGAAGCTGTTTTTCTAATAACATTCCATAAATAACACATTTCTTATCAGCCCACACTTTGCCTTTTAACTCAGAATCGAAATTCAATAACAAGTCCGGAATTTTTCCCGAGAACAATTAATTAAACTCATTTTGCTTCCTTCACATTGGTAGAAATAAATAAGGAATTTCGCAATTTCACGTTGGTATTTAAATCACTGGGATGAAGATATTTAAAAAAAAAAAAAAAAATACTAAGAAAAAAAAAGCATGATTTAAGTTTGTCTTCCCAGCTCATAACCTTTTAGCTCTGCCTTTGGATTAGATATCTGTTAAACGTCGTAAAAAATATATTTTCTCAGTTCATTCCTACAATTACAGAAAGTTTTATTGAAGTCTTTTAGTGTAAGATGTAACAGAAGCTAATTGATTTTACCAAGCAGCCAGGTATTTCTCTATTGAATGTGAAGGCAAACTTGTAACAAATAATTTGGAGAGCTAATAAAGTACATCTGATTAGGCTTGTGATTAATAAAGTCTTATACAATGTTTTGTTTTTCAAAGCATTTCTATATAGATTCCTACGAATTATATAATATCATAAAATCATATCATAAAAACATATTATTTTCCCTTCATATTGTTAAATTACATGTGAACAATTAGTTAAATCAACAAATAAACCATTTGAATGTTTTAAAATTGCTAGTAAATTTAATTCATTTCTCTAATAGAATTCCTAAAACTACCTTAAATTCTTCAAAGAAAACGCAAAATCAATTTTTAGCTTTGTACTTTTCTTTGTTAATTTAGAAAGCGGTTAGTTTTAATATAAAGACTTATTTGGAGCAATAATCTAATCTATGATAATATTTATAAAGTTTAATGGTTTCACTTATGCCTAGAAATTTTCGTTAACCGAATTTTTCGTCAATCAACAAACTCCATTTAATTGTTCTAATAGTTGAATAAAGGTTATTGTTGGGATGAATAAAAATGGCGCGAAGTGTTCTATTTACAGAGAATGTATCATACTTTAAATTCCAAAATTTAGTAACTATTCGTCTCATATCCTAAATATATATATAAAAAAAAATCTTATTTTTCCCGATTACTAAGCTTTTTTTAGAGCGCAAAATTAAAGTTCAGATTGATAAATAAAAGTTATGCTGAACATAATTTTTAAACTGTGCCTTCTAAGGCTACAGTAAAATTTATTGATAAACATTACCAGCAATAGACCAAGATATCATTCAGATTAACCCTCACGCCAGCTTTTATAGGTTGGCGACATTTAATTTTTGAAAAATCGAAACTAAATCTGACTATTTCCACTTCTTTAAGACTTTCACTTCAGCCACTGTCTACAATTTCACATTAATAAAAAAAAAAAAAAAAAAAAAAAAAACTATCTAAAAATGATTCCATTTACGTAATATTTTCATTATGTACAAATATTTCGAAATTATCCTTTATAATAATAATATCATTCTAAATTATTTATATGGTACTTATTTACAAAAAGGCAGAACATAATTTTGCCATTAATGATAAATTATTTATATTATAAATAGAGGCTATTATATTATATTTCTGTTAATTGGTGTACAGAATAATTACTAAAACGGTTAGCGTCAAATGATTTCAAATCTCAATATTTTGTTGAAGTAAACGCATTATCGAAAAATTCCCTGTCTTTCAGTTATCTTCTGCAAAGCTGGTATTATTCTTACAGTACAGGTGTGACCGTCACATTAACTCCACGTCCATATGGATGAACAATGTGACAGCTACAAAATAGTATTTTACAGCTACAAAAAACATCATTGACATGATTATCTAGTTCAACATTTTGATGGCTGTAATCAAATAAATTGCATAAATATTCCATACAACAATACAAATAAATTACATACAACATTAAATATCGTAGAAAATATTTTTTAATGCTCACCCCTGTTGATTCGCGAATTTCGTTGGTATTTTACTTTCATAACCATCTTAAAGTAACTATGTTAACAATTAAATTTTTAGTTTACACTCGCAATCGATATTGCATTTGTTTCTTCCTTATTTTATTTATTTATAAATTATAGATCAAGAGGAAAATAATATTTTTTTTTTTTTTTTTAAATATTATTTTTAGTTCTTTCCATATTAATTGTTACAAATTAGAATTTTACATTATACTCAAACTAGAATTTTGTTTTAGATTTTTAATTATGAACATTCTCTTTTTTATTTGTTAATTAATTACGTGCATAACCAATTTCAACTATGTGATCAAACACTTACAATAATTTATTTTTTTAAAAGAAAAAAAGTATTTTTGACTAATCATATAAAGGACTAATTCATGTTATAAAAAACTTCAAAAGATCTAGTAATTATGTTAAGTGGAAAGAAAAATAATGGAATAAAATCATACTTAATCTAAGAAAAATATTAGTCAGACATATTAATTCTGCTTTCAGATATCTAATAAAATTTATCGACATATTTCATCTTAAAAACTTTTACAATATTTTTTTTTGCTAGCAAAGAATGTTCCAAAAATAACAAATACTAAGTTTAATAAAAATTAAAAATTAGTACTTAAAAGTATTTTTGTACTAAAAAAGGTAATCACAGTATTCTAAAATATTATATTCATAAAAGTTGAGAAATATAAACGACTTAGTTTTCTATAGATACTAGCACTTAGTAAATCTTTAATGTATTATAGCAAATTTCTATACACATTTATATAAGTATGTTAATTACCTGCCTGTATCCATGTATAAGTTCATCCATCAATTAAGCAACTGGCATTTTTTTATAAATAATTGCAAGTTTTTTCAGAGCACTTCATATCTTTGTTAGATAAGGAATCCTAGCTTTTCTCAATTAAGAACTCTCCAATCCTTTGGCATGAAAGGGTGGTAATTTATTGAGGAAATCGTTCCAATGCTGATACTTGCCGATCACTTTAATAGAAGTCTTAAATCCTTTACCAACCACCCGAAGAGCTAATGGCATGCCTTTTCAAAATTTAGTCATGTCTGAAGAATGTTCTTTAGAAACTTAAGAATATATGAATATACATAAATTAACAAATTTATATGTGTTAATTATATGAATAATTACATATTTTATAAATATTAAATATTTATTTTCTAGTTAGAGCATTTCCTTAAAAAAAAAGTTCCCTAATTCATCGTATAAATTCTATCGCTTAATATATCATTATATGTAGAATTAAGAAAGCAAAATTTTAACTTAAAATTACTAAAATTTAAGAGTTTGTTCCCCCTATAACTTTTCTACAATTAATGTGCTTCAAAATTATTTACGATAGAATGCATCTTAAACTTAGAAATTCTTTTTTCAGTTTTGTCAATCTTTTCGGGGGCTAAAGAAAGCGATGTGTCGACAGGACAGTCGAAGTGACGATGATGTTGATTGGAATCCGGAAATCCCGTTCGAAAATGTATAAATTTTAAGTATTTCTTTCCATAATTCTCAATTTATATAAATCTACTCGTATATATTGGTTGTAAATATTTTTTCTTAAAAGTAGACTAGTTTAATAGTTGTATTACATTTTCAGATTTTTTAAATTTTATTCTGCATGTGGTATTTTTTTTATTTTTTTTTTTATTTATTTTTTTAATTCAATGCCATATTTCAACCACAATATAAATAATAAAAAAAAGTACGTACTGAAATGCTCACTTTATCATCCTTGTCTACGGCAATTTCGTATTTAATATCTTATGAAATAAGTTAAAATTGGTTAATGTTGGGTATTGGTTAATGTTATACGTTAGATTTATTTAAAAGCTATTTTATTTTGAATTTTATATAAATTCTTCAATAATAATTGTATTTTAATAAATATAATGATAAATAATAAAATAATATTTGCATTTTATATTAATTCTTTTATATCAACTTTTTAATCAATAATCAAACAACAGCCTGAAAAGTAAACCAACTTTTTATGGGATTTCAAGCATAGGTGGTTCTATTTTCCATCGCAGTTCGCACCTTAAACTCTCTTACTGCAAACTTTTGAGTTTATTGAACCAAATTGTTTATATAACGTATTATCACTATAAAAATGAAATTTTTTAATAAATTTAATATTTTATTGCAATTAAAATTCAATGTAAGTAATTTATTATTATCTAACGTTGCTTATTAAAATATAAAAATTCGCCAGTTTTTAAATTCTCTAAATTTTATGCTTAACAAGGTATCTTCTATTGGAAAATAGCTTGTGTATATTAAACAAATGTAATATATCCAAAGTTTAATTTTTAATTATATCCAATATTTGCGACAGTAAAAAACTAAAATATATGTTGTGTGAAAATTTTTTGTTGTATGGTAATTCTCTAACTTGCTCAAAATTAATTGATTCACTAAACATCTTTGAAGGAAAGTAATTTTTAAACAAAAACAGAAAAAACAATAACTCAGATTAAAATAGCCCGCTTTATTTAGTAAAATAGTATGTTTAAAATAATTACTTAATTTTTAAAAAGTTGACAACGTAGTTTTTCTAACAGTACATTATTTAAATTGAAAAAAACTAAACCATGATTTGTAATTCGCAATAATAAAAATAATAATAATAATGATTGGAAATGTCCACTCGAACTAAATGGATAGTTTTTTTTTTTTTTCTTTCAAGGAAAATAGATTTTTAGATGTTTCAAAATAAATTACTCATAAAAAATGTAAAACAAATTACTCTAAAAAAAGTTATCACTTTATTACTTATCAAAAGTTATCACTTTATATATATATATAAAGTGATAACTTTTTGCATATATATATATATATATATATATATATATATATTAATTACAAATTAGAAGAATGTTATATTTTGTTTTAAAAAAACAAAACCATCAATTATTAACTATATAGTAGAGTTTTATCTTTAGCTTTGATTTTCTCCACACATGATATTTTAAACTTCAATGTATCTTTTCTAACTAACTAGAAGAGATATTCCATTAATATTTTTTATGAAATAATAGTGCATAACATATAAAACTGAGGTTAACAAATTTCCTGCTATTATCAGAATTTTTTTTTTATATATATCTAATCTTTGCAAAAGAAAAAAAGAAGAAAAGAGTTTTTCTCAAAACAAAATTCTACGATTGACTAAAATTTAACAAAAAAAGTCTTATGATATTTGTCATCAAAATTTAACCTCTGTACCTTGTTTGAGATCTAATTAACCTGTTTTCATAAATTCAAAGTTGTTTGTTAAGAACTTTCCAAAAAAGGTACAATAAAAATAGACAACATTACGGGTAAAGGGGGTTCTGATTTAACTTCATGAAAGAAAGAAGTAAATAATATTTTTGTGGACAGACTGCAAATGTAAGTTGCAATCGTCGACGGCTTAAATTCCCTGGTACAGGGGAAATTCATTAACACTATCGTTTGGTTCTATGCACAAAACATTTTATATTGCAGTTCCATGGAAAGCGGTATCTGCCAAAACTACATCTCACTGATAACCAATTCGTAATAAATATAATTCCTAGTGAGAAGCAAATTAATTATTAAAAATGTGGTTTAATTGGGATGAGAAAAACTTACAATTCAATCAAATGTTAAAAAAATGACATTTTATAAATAGTAAAAATATCTATCTCAAGTCAAAGTTCAAATACTTTTATTCAATATCGGAAGAAATTATAATGCTCTTATTCAAATATCTTCCTAATTTTAATTAATTTTATTTACAATTATTCGAATAAAATGTACATTGTTAAATATCTTTTACTCGAATAAAGAAATACCATAGCAAATATTATTTGTGTACGGTATTATAACAATAGCCGAAGTGTCCTTGATAAATGGGTGACTTTTTAACTGCACAAAAAATGTGTGTTGCCATCAATTCAATAGACAATTTAACATTGAAACAATGTTTGACAAAATTAGATTCCTTCATAAATTACAAAGAAATAGTTTAGGTATAGTCGACCTCTTTAAATACTTATGAAAGAATGTTATTTATTTCGAATGGAGTGTTAACGAAATATTGCTTGTTTTAATCAGGCTTCAAATATTTTGTTTTCAAAGTTGCTGCTCAACTACCATAATTTTCCAGACTTTTTTTTTAAAAAAAGAAAGAATAAAGTTCTTGATACTTATAGAAACAAAAGTGTTATTTTTTATTTATTTTTTTATTTAATTGGATATACCTCTAAATGGTAAATAATATGCATGCACATACCCTGTGCATAATTCCGAGTATCACTGAAATGCTTTATTTGGTACAATACATTAGAGAGCAGTATATTAGACAGAACCATAAGCCTTTTAGATCACTTTGCACATTATGCATGCCGTTGCTAGGCGACACTCGCTTTGATCTAGAATAGGCTTAAAGTATCTCTGTCTTCAGATTTCCGACCACTAATATATTCATTACGAAAACATATATAAAATTAAGTCTGAGTACTGCATTCATAAAATAAGACCTAATCTCCCTCCTTCAAATGAGATCTTAAAAGGGCATTAAACACTGCTGATTATTAAGTGCATAACAGAAATAAGACGAAAATTTAAAAACTTACTTAAACATACTTTAAATAATAAATCACATTGAAAATTACGCTAATCACCTGAAATTACGAAAAGTGAAAAAAAAACAGTATATCTTCTACAAACATCTCGTATTTATTGGGTCAGAGGATTAATATACAACGTTTTGCTATTTCAAAAATCTTTGTGATCAGGACTCAAAGTCTTAAATTTCAACAAACAAGCAAGGCATCTTATCGATCACGCTACGTACACTGGACAATTTTTTTCTCAAAATATTATCCTTTGTTTTTTCTTACTTCAAAAATGTAACCACATTGCAGATAATGTGAGTGAAATATTGTCCTATAGTTTTTAAGAGGTACACTGAAGCCATTTCTATACACAACAAAAACTTAAGAGATTAATACAAATGGAAATCATAATCACAATGTTTCACTGTAAAAGCTGAATAAAAGATATCAATGCTAAACTAAAATTTGGATATTTGATACGGTCAATATTTACGTCGGTGTTTTAGTTCTCGATAAGAAATATGTTAATTATAAGGGCAGTTCTTTTTTAAGTAAAATGATAACTTGTTTATTTTAGTATTTTACTGCTTTTTATAACAGCAATACATTTTACTATATTAAAAGCTACCAGGAGATTGTTGTCATTTTTTCAGTAAAACAGTTTTTGGCAGCGGTTTTTAACAGCAAGATTCTCGCTTTCAGTTGAACTACATGCGCGATTCCATGGACGACGAGTCGGCTCCGCTCTCTCCCCGCGAAAGGCGCAAGTCATCGGTTCACCGTCCGCTCACCCCTACCATCAGCGAAGAAGTCGACGAACTCATCGAGCAATCCATCGAGATTGAATCGAACAAGAAGATGCGAAAAGATCACCTATCCTGGTTCAGTCTCACCTTTAAATCGGCAGATACCGAAACCAAGGTCAGTTTCTACTCAAAAATTATTTAAATACAATCGATAATCAGTTAAAGCAAAAGTTGGTTCGTGCAAAACGCTTTTTTGAGTGAATGATGTCCGAGAGAGAAGAAACTGTAAATCCTCAAGAGACAAACGCACTTGTAAAGTATGAAAGGCAGTTTATTGTAGATAGGATGCATTCTGTGGTTACATATTTGTTAATTTGGCAGACCTTAGCCCATTATTTTAAAGCCTGCCTGATTAACTTAAAACAGTTTATAATTTAATAAAGTTAAAGTTTTTTGGTGATGATAATGGACCTTTAGATTTGAAATAGGGTCGTTTGCTAAAAACCAAAAATGGTGATATTTGACACATTTCCACTAAGTTGTTACTTTTTTACTCACAACCATGTTACGAAAAACAATTTAACTTTTTGCTTAAATAATAGTTCTCAATTTCGAAAAAGTTACTGGGGTTAAATTTAATTCGTATCTTTTTAAACGTAATAATTATACTGATATCGTTTTAAGAATATCAGCGCGTAAAACAATCAACGTTTCTAAATCGCTTTTCAAAGTGTTATCTGTTAAAATAAAAATAACAGTTTGGTAAACAGTAAAAGAAAAAATTACTAAAAAAACTGTAGTCTTACTTTTTCAAACAGCAATCGCACTTTAACATTTAATGCTTATATTTCAATAAATTTAAGATATTTCACTATAGTAATATTTAACAGTGAAACCCCTTAGCAACAGCTAGGTTGAATATGAATTCCATAAGAAAATTATACAGCTGCTACAAGCATTAATTGCAAATTCTATGGATACAAAAAAAAATTCACTTATTGGAATGATTATGATATATAATCCTCTATTCACTAGTAGGAACCGTTTTCTGTTAAATTCTTCTACATAAAATTACCTTAATAATTGAAAGACTTGAACAAAAATTCACTTGATTGCTCTTTATGTACGATTTTATGAAGAAGTTGATCGGTTGTATTAAAACTATTGTGATGCAAGATATACTCGAGGAGTACAACGCTTCGGCGGAACATCATTAGGTCTAAATTTGGACAACTGAAATTTGCTTGAGTAAGATAAGGAGTGAGACGCTTTCCGGAAGAACCTTGAAGGAGAAGCTATCCCGCATTTACTTCTCAGAAACGAGAAAACGCGCAAAAACAAATTCTGGCAGTACAATATTCAGACTGTGTCACATTCGCCATCATGTCTACACAGATTTAAAGCAAAGATTGTACAGCATCAAGTGGGACTGGATCTATTGACCTACTGCTTGCCGGACATGGATACGTTAGACCACTCATGTATTATGCGCTGTTGTCATATTTAATTTAACTAGGTCAGCCTGTACTTAGAAGCTTATAACAAATTTCAATCTAATAGATTTCAAAATATTTAATTGACTATCCTCTTTCTCTTAAAGCTAAAACAAAGCCAAATGTTTTAACAACAATTAATTAGCAAGGATTCTAAATAGATTGCGAAAATAAAATTTCCCGCCGTGTTAAATATAATTTTTTTATAATTTCGAATATTCAAAGCATACTTAAAAAAAAAAACCACTCTTAGCAAGCATTTTCGAATTCAGAGATCGTCTCAAAATAACCATAAAAGAAAATAAGTTTTTTTCGTTTATGTAAACCCAAGAATATTTAAAAAAAAAAAAAAAAAAAAAAAACTCTGTATGACTATTTTGGAGATAATCCTTTCTACTTTTTGCAAAAATCCTTTCTTTTTTCCATCAACCCTCTGGAGAAGAACTCAAGGGAAATTTTTAAAGTGATTTTTAATGCAAGATCTCAGTTTAAACAGTAAAAATATGCACAGTAAAAGCTTTTATATGTTTTTTCCTTCCCTTTTAAACTTATCCACTTACTTTTTTTACTTGGCCAATACCACTTCAATACTATTGTAATAAACCAAACTCATCAAATAATAGTAATTCCCATTTTCAACTAAAAAAAGTGTTTAAGTTGCTAGGGATACAATGGCAACAAAGCATGAATAATATAATTATTTATGAATTCTTTTAGTTCAAGTCATATTTAACTAGATTTTGGGGTAGTTCCGAAAATAGCATTTCCTTTTTAACTTATTGAACGAACTCATCCACTGAAACAGAAAATTTGATCAAAAATATTTTCGATCAAACTCTTTAGAAGGAAATTTTATGTAGCATATACTGTTGGTACCAAATTAACACTGATAAAGAAAAAAATATTAACCCTGAAATTTCTCTTTTAAAATATCGTGTTGATTTTATATGATATTTTGTAATGAAATGATTACCAAAATGTAATAGAATTATAAAATTTAAAACACGTTTATTATGTTATTGAAATTATTTTTAGTTGAATATTTATTGAATTGTTTATGATTTTTAATCAGTAGTTTATAATATCAAAGCGTAATAATAAGTTCTTAAATTTTCCTTTATTTGACAGCATACAATATCTAAATTTACTAAAAGAACAATAAACAAACTAAAAATACAAGAAGTGAAAAAAATATTGAAAAAATATAAATTGTATCTGTTGAGAAGAGACTTTTTGAAAACTCTTATAGTTTTACTAAAAGAAATGAAATATGATAGACTGGGGGTAACTTTGAGACTGATATAGTAACTTTGGGACATCATGTAATTTCGATTTCCGAATTTCCCGTCAATTCATCACATTACATCAAATCTACAGGGTAATCTTCCAATCTTCCTTTTTTAACAATTGAAAGCCTGTTTCCATTCAATTTCATTGCGAATTACTTATTGCGATAACATTAATTGAAAACCTATAAAGAGAATACATTATCTCTTTCAAATAAAATTAATTTTAACATCTTACAGTTAAAGATACCAGAACAATTTTCTTACAATTCCAAATCCCAATCTTGATGTCAAAGATTTGCTAACGGTGGGAGGTCACCCAGAGCAGTAAAGATTCAATTACCGTCCGGGTCCGGTTTTTTCCGGCAACACTTAATGAAAAGCACCTGTTAGATCGATGAGATTCCAGGGCTCAAGTAATTAACGAAAGGATGCTTACAATAATGAGAATATTAATCTCTTTGGTAGAGTGATCAAAGAATGCAGCTAAACAAAGGTATAAGTCAGATTTTGTGGAAAACTAATTTTGTCTCTTCAGGTTTGTACTGAATAAATACGTTTAAACATCCAAGAAGATTGCTCTTAAATTAATCAAAGTAGCGGGTGATATCCTAACATTTTGTGCACATTTTGAGCCATTTAAATATAACGACCACGTATTCCGTTAAATGGGGGGAAAAAGACTTGAGTCTTTTTGGGAATTCAGGCTTTGAATCTATTAGGTAAATGAGGTATTTTTTACTCTCTTAATCAATTCGAAATGGGGTCTCGAAATTATCCCATTTCGTAACTTTCGAGAAACTCTAACTAAAAAAACAAATGATGCAATTAGGATTTGAGACGATTTATTAAATGGGAAGAGTACTTGTTGAAGTGATCAGTAACTTTATTTTAAAAGTTCAGTCTCTATCCTCACTGTATCAAAGACCACGAAAACTATTCATAACTCAATAACAAGTACCAGGTGCTAATAAAAGAAATTTCTGTTTTCAAATATGCGAATGTCAAAAATGTAACTCCTGAAAAATCGCTTTCAAGTATGGATGTATCTTCCAAGTAAACACCATAAATTCGTGGGAAAGATATTATTTAAATTCAGATATGTACATTTTATTTTAGTTCAACAATAAGCAATAACCATAATAATATATCCATGCAGAATACGCATTGCAATTTCTATTTATAATATTTCATAATCCTAACTGTTGAATTTATGACCTTTAAAATCATACGTTTTTCTGCATAAGAAATGTATTTTACTGATCGTTTAATGAAAGTTTTCAATTTATTATTTTGATTTCTTTAGTTAATTTATCCGTTTGTTTACAATCAAAATTCTGACATAAGCATTTAAATAAGATTGTTTTCAAAAAATATTAAAGCTATATATTTTTATAACTGATGCCAATTTTGTAAGAATGTTATGAATTGATTCTGATGGTTGGGATAGCGTAAAACCTCCATTAGTAGCATTAATTTATAAATTAGGATATTGTTTGACCTGAAGAAAAAAGTCGAATTTTTAGTTTCTAGTTAAAAATTAGACCATGGAACTGCAACAAAAAAAAAGAAAAAAAAACAAAAAAAAAAAAAAGAAACGTTTATGATTTTTCAAAAAAAAGAGAAGGGAATTTGGCTATCGATTTTCAATTAAACTTTACCGAAGTCGATTTTTTTGGTATTTCTGGACGATTTTTTTCCAGATAACCATAATATTCTCTAACTACTAATATTTCTCTATATTCTATAAAAGATTTCAAATAATGTGCAATGGCGTAAAACAATTTGCAGCCACCTCTTGGTTTATAAAAATGTTCAAACTATAAGCCACACTTCAATACCACCTCTCTTTTCTAGATAGTATTTCTCAACAAATATTCAATATTCATACCTCTTCTACCACAAATGGAACTTTTAATCTTTTTCCCATTTCAAAACTACTTTTGGCTTGTTTACTGGATTCACGCGAATGCACTTTTTTCTTTTACAATATTGCCCACGTTTTTCCATTTTAAAGCTCTCTTCTCTATTGTATGAAAGATGAATCCTAGAGCAATGCACATACACGCCTATTTTCTTGACTTTATTCTGCAATATTTAACAGCTGTTCGTGAGTTTATTTAGATTTACATTACATAAACTTTCATAGAACTGTTTTATTTTTTTAAATACTTCAAAGAGCGCAGCTTAGCTTTATTTATTATTTTTATAGGTGAAAAAATTAAAGTCCTTTTCTTATTTTTGCAGCCGAAGTTACTCGAATACAGTCACTATAACCTCCTTTTAAGCCGAACCCATCACATTTTTGAACTAGAAAAAGTTTAAAATTTAACACTCAGTACCATTCCATTTTCATTTTCTCAGTACCATTTATCATTCATTTTTTCACTTTAACTGAAACCGAGTGGATAGCATTTTTCTGTTAGAATAACTAAGGGTAATTGACTAGTGGAGTCGTAATGACTTCATTCGAACAGCTTTGTGCACGGCGTTGCATCAATATCAAAAAGCCATTGGTACACAAATGCAAAAGTATAAAATATACAAGGCTCCAATAGTTCATATCTCAGTACATTGTAAAAAACTAACAGGCTCTTTAATAAAGTATAAAGTGCATGTATACAATGAAATTGTTATAAATTTAACTATGGTTTATATCACTTGGTTTTTTTTGGTCCTAAGTAAGCCTTCACTAAAATCCATTTGCAATTTAAAATACCTCAAACATTTACATTTTTGAACTTGTCTCGATCTTGACATCCTTTTCTAATGTGTCGAATAACGAGAGAAATAAAAGGCATTTTTACCGAAATCACATAAACAGCGTAAAAATGTAAAATGATATTCTTTCCCAAATAGGGAGAATATTTTGAACTGGATTCCACTTCATATAGCAGAGTTTAAATACTAAGTATCATTCAATTAAGGTATATTTTTTTAAAAGAAATTTAAAAAGTCATCGTCTTCTTTTTTTCTTTTTGCGGCTAAAAAAACCTTTGTTCAAAGAAATTAAAATGTCATACCAAGATATAAAATGCTTAAATTAACTTATTATTTACAACATTCACCCATACCGTAATATTGTTATTTAAATCGACTTTTCTAAAAATCCAGTATAGATTCTCGTGGATTTGTCTTGCTACAAAAATATTCCTACTTACAAAGCGTAAATTTCATTTGAAAATAACTCAAATATGCATCACATGCTGGACTGGTAAACTCGAAAGATAAATTACGTATTTTATACATAAAATTTAAAGTTTTCCTAAGTCAGTATTTACATAAAAAAACTTTAGTGAAATTTAACATTTAATTCATAAAATATCAAATATTTTGTCGAAGAAATGTTTTTATTTGTATGCGATTACAAATATTTATGTTAAAACACGTAAAACCTCTAAAAATTGTTTCTTTTTTTTTTTCAGTTCCATCAGATTCGGGACAGAGTTTTTCGTTCTAATACTTCATGTGCTTTAGCCGTTTGGATATTTGTGGCTTTAACTCAGTTCATCATGACACCCAAGTGAGTATATTATAATAGATTTATCATGATTTCAAATATTTTTTCAGTAAAACCTAAAATAAAATAGCATTATTTTTGTACTTTTTTGTTAATACGTCATGAAATATAAAACTCTTAAAAGACTTAGGAAAGCAATTGCTGATAAATTACGTTCCCGAACATGTTTTGATTATTGGATACTGAAAAACCAAGTATCAATATTTTAATAATATTTAAGTATAGTTGAATTCTCTAAACCTGTTTGATAAATTTGTACTTTAACTCACCGCATTAAAATCTATAAGTGTAATAATAATGAAACCTACGAATGATTAATCGTTTTTATGAACAATTTCCATTTTACTTGCACTAAACAGATATCTCTTCATAAAGGATATAATAATTCTTATTATAAATTAATAAATCAGTGCCTGAGTTGTTAAAATAGAGAACAATGTATATAATAAAGAACTTTAAATCATTCAAAAATAATAACCAAATAGAAATACGTAATGATCATATTTCTTTCATCCCCAAGCAAAAGTTGACCAAATTAAGTTGGTACAGAAGCAATTCAAAAGTGATATCGTGATTATCGAAATATATAAATACTATCTAAACTAGGGGTGTAGAACATCGCAAAACTTTCAATTACACTTTAATACTGTTTACGGTATTTAAATTTCATATGATTGGTGCAGTTTACCATTCTAGTTGTTACCTTGTCATTAATTTAAAAACAAAGTCATTTGGGATATATTTTTGGAGATAATTATGACATTAACAAAAAGAAATCATCACCAAAATGATGAAATGGGCCACAGTTTTTCAATAATTATTACATTTTCGATTATATCCTTGCTTGAACTTGTTTTCATTCAGAACTGATCATTAGTTTAAGTTGTCCTTCACTATAATATATATATATATATATATATATATATATATATATATATATATATATATATATATATATATATATATATATATATATATATATATATATATATATATATATATATATATATATATATATATATATATATATATATATATATATATATATTTGGAGGGGGGCTTCTTCATCTACTAGTCGATAATTTAAGGATTTATGCCGATATTTTTGGTTTATAGTATAATTGCAAAAAATAATAATAATATTCAATTGCCACACCCAAACTTTTGGCTCAGAGAAGTATACATACCTAGGATTTACGGATTCTATTCCTACTGACGACAATCTCTAGATCAATTTGCTGTCTCAGACTTTGCTTCCAAAATAGCATATGAATCTGAATAACATATATTAAATGCATATTCAGATCCAATTCACCTTGAAAGACCCCGCAAACACTCCCCCTCTTATCCGAAACTCATTAGTGATCATTGTGCTCAGAACTCATCAGTGTCCATTGTGCTCAGAACTCATCAGTAATCATTGTGCTTATTCTCTTATGCCATAAAATATCTAACAAAACCAAACTTTCTTCTTTGCCTGTTGCAGATCTCTAGTGATGGTGTCTGTGTTCCCAGCCGTGACCTTATTCCTTGGTTCTACAATGGCCGCCGTGTGTGTGTCCTCTGCCCTGGCATCTTCGGCCGGGTGGGCTCGAGTGCTGGGATCGGCACTCGACAACCGTAGGCCACTGCGAAACGCAATCTTCTGCGCCACTGTGGCCGCCATTGTTATCGGAGCGACTGCAAATGTGGTGAGTAATGTTCCAGATATTTTTATAAGAATCCGGTATTGTCTAGCTGTATTACCCATGTTTTTTTTTTTGTTTTTTTTTAAGTGTGTGATGCGAGAGTTGCGTTGCCAGAGAGATCAAATGTTGCAAAATGTCTATCTTCAATACGAATTCGGAAACAAGGATTCTAGGAAGATTGGCCTATCCAAGCCAAAACTCGGGCATCGTTTCAAAATACAAGATTTTTTTTTTTAAATAAATAAATAAACATGTCAAAAAAATTTCGAAACATATTTTCCCCTCAATGCTTTATTAAAAAACTGTATTTCAATTTTAAAACTCTGCATTAACATTTCAAATCTTCCTTATATTTTACCAAACACTGGGCGAGTTTGATCAAGATACGTAGCAACGGTCAGTCTACAATGGTTCACATCGGGATTGGCCAGTGTATTTGTGTTACTGAAAATGCTACTAAAGACTATCTTTGATAAGACAATTTCTGTAATATTATTGGTAATACTACTTTTATATAATTTTTGTAACATATATGTGTAACCTTATATTTGTAATATTTTATAACATTAACCTTATGAATCACGTCAAAGGATAGGGTTGTCTAAATACAGATTAATCATTTAGTTATTGCTAAAAGAATGTATCTACAGTGAAATTTTATAGCGAACCACAGGTATTCAGCTAATTTTAAAATAACCCTTGAGTTATTTCAAAATAAATGCTCGTTACACATAACACAAAGTACTATTATTTAACTAATTAAACTTAAACAAAAATCATTTTGCTTGCTTTCTAAACAGATATTGCCCATTGATATTTACTTGCAATAGTATATAAATTTTGTTTTCATTAAAAAAAGTTTTGTGTCATGGTTTGTTATCTCACACGTGGCGTTACGTATAGTTCTAATCTCTAATGCTGGAAAAATAAATCTCTAATGCAGATTACCAAAAAAGAAATTTTAAATGTTCTAAGTTTTCTTGTAAGCGAAATATTTTGACAAATTTGTGACAAGGGTGAGTACTGACTCCGATTAACTTTTAATTTCTTAGTACTTCAGTTTAAGCATTGATTCCAAAGTTATGGCTTCAGTTAAATCCTGGGACGGAACTTTTGTTCTAAAAAGGGAGGGTAGTTCTAGACTATCCTTGTTTTAACTAACATTGACATTTGAACTATTGGATTTCGGTATCTCTATATGAGTGCTTTACGCTCACAAGATTAATTTTTTTTTACTTAAATTCTATTACCTAAATTATAACCAAATAAAAAATAAATAGTAGCAATAAAATGCAGATTAAAAAAGACTGGAAAAAAAATTATATACAGAACTTATAGATAAAAAAAAATCATTTAGTATACATTTTATTTTTAAACAAAAAAATAAGACATAAATCCTATATAAAGTTAGCAATAAATAGTTACAATAGCTTAAAGGTCAAATGGTTGCAGTTTAAAAGACTTAAACTTTATGTTAGAATGCACTACACGTGTGTGAATAAGTAAATACTTATCTTCAATCCGTGGATACTCCATAAGAGATCTTAAGAAAATATGAATCTTCTAGATTTTTCCTCTTTGAAAATAGAACTTCTGCCCTTTTGACTTTTTTGAATTTAAAACATTTCTTTTCTAAAGAATATGCTACCCTTAAGTTCTAAGCATCTTTTTACCGAAACCAATTTTTTTTTATTACGAATATCCATCAATTCTTATTGTTCTATTTCTCTCAATGTTATTTAAGGGTAAAGGAAGTCTCTTCCAACGATAGAGTTAGTAGTTTACTTTCATAAAAATAACATTAAACTATGCGTGTAAAATATCTTACTATACAATAGTTCATAATCATTTTAAATAGCATTGTATCGAAATAAAAATCTACTTTATATTCAATTCATATTTTTATTAATTCTTGGACCGCGTTGTGCCGCAAAACATACGTTGTCTCTAAACAAATACTTAAGCTGGTAAGAAAAGATATTTCAAATTATGCCATTATAATTTTTCGCTTGTTAAAAATTCCGAATAATTTTATAATATTTGGAATAGAAAAATAACTGTATAATGTTTTTCAAATAATTTTTCTCATAAGAACTATACTAGAAGAAGTGAATTTAGCAATCACTAGATTGAAGATTTGCATATTTACTTGATAAAGGGGGAAACTTAATATATGTTTGTGCTTTATTAAACTAACAGCTAACTGGTATATGTTTAATGAAGAGGACATTTTTAAAGTAACTACAATTCAAATGAAATTTTTTTTTTTTCAGTTTTCCTGCGATAGGCATGTGCAGCCTACCTCCAACTATACATCAATAGACTTTCCAAGTTTTACACGGTGTAATCACCCCCAGGTAATACACTTCTTTACACACATATAAATAGAATATATTTTTTACTTTCAATTATCTACTTAGTAGTTATTGCATACGGTAAAAAAATCGACATTTTTTTCCCCCCCATTTCTACGCGTCTTGGAACATACTGTGTTTAAAAAAGTGGTCTAGAAGAACTCTGTCTGTACTAAACTCCACCTTAACTTAACATCACTTAGACGGTAAATCTTCATCGTGTTCATAGGAAATTCATCCATTTTGGCGGCGTGAAGGCACGCTGAGAAACTCAGTACAGCACCCTGTAGAGAAAAAAATGATATATCGGTTAGGCGGGCATTATGCCTTCACGCCGCCAAAATGGATGAATTTCCTATGAGCACGTTGAGGATCTACCGTCTAGTGATGTAAAGTTAAGTTGAAGTTTAGTATAGTGTGTCTGTGGTCAGCATAACACTCTAACGGATCGAACTACGATGTTCAACTTTAGCATGCGAAGTTTTTGACAAAATTGTGTATGGGCATAAGGTAGCTGCCATTGAAAAAATTATGTTTTTTAACAATTACCAAAAAACGGTAACGATAAAAACGGTTTGGTTTGTATTCTCTACGACCTATCTTTATGCACAATGACTGATAATCAGGCCGCGACCTACAGCTTAACGTGAATTCCGAACCCCAACGAACATCTCTGCCTAACCCAGGATTCCAACCCGGCATCTTTGGCATGCGAGGCCAGAGCGCTAACCCCACAGCTATCAGACGGGCCAGTAAAAACGGTAAACGGTCCAACGATTTTAATCAAAATCACTGTGGTATATGTTTAACACACCTCTGGTTATGGATTATCATTGCAAATTTGATAGATCAATTCTCTTATCACCTTCGGTCAAACGAAACGGTCGTTTCGCCGCCAACCTTAAAAAGGCAGAAACCGACAGTAAGTATCTATTCTCTGCACAACTTCCAACGAAAAAGCCGAAATTGACTATTTTCTAGAGCGCTTACGAAACTTCACATAATTATACAAAAAATACCATAGATTCGTCTCGGTGATATCTTTAAAAGAAAAAAAAAATTGAGCACCTAGGATAAAAGACAACGAAGGAAAAAATATTGAAATTTCCAAAACGAAATAAAAAAACGAGTTCTAGCCCGATTTTGATGTAAAAATTTAGACAAACGTCCAGTCCTAACTAAGCTATAGATCTTCAAACGGATTGAATTATAGGATGGGGAATGTTTCAACTTAAAATCCTACGCTGGTTTGAACTTCATTAAATAATTCTTTCTATTTTTAATTAATTTAAAACCACTTTTTTTCATTTCATAATTTGGCGACAGATAAAGGCGATCAGCTTGTAATTGAGGTTCAGATATGTACGCCAAAAGTTGCCAAAAAGGTTTGCCATCAATTCGAAGTTAGTTTTTCCGACATGTTAGGCTTAAGTGAGAATGAACGTAACATTAAGTTATAGGCAGAACGAATTGGACTATAGCTATATGGCTTATAACATCTTTAAAATTGAAATAATTTAATTTTTGAAGAGACAGAATTAAAAAGAAATATTTGTTCTTCAAGTTGTGTGGTGTTATTTGAACTGTATGACAATTTAGAGAGAGTTAACTTTCAAAAACAGTTTAATTTCGGGAAATCTCCATTGAAAAATGAAAACAATCATATTTTGTTGCAAGATACTATGGGCTGAATAAAAAGTATAAATGTGGAGGTTATGCGAGCTGACGTCACAGTCAATTTATTACAGAGGACTAAATGAACCACGCATTGCGATTGGCTAATGGAATTTGCAAAAATGTCATTCGTTTTTAAAAATGTGTTGATTTTGTTTACTTTCCTTTGTAAAATGAAATCGTAGAATCAAATATCATCAAAACTGTAATTTCATAGTGAATTTTAAAATTGTTGTTAAGAAAATATTTTAAATTTTGTCAAATATCAATGGGTTATTATGTGAACCAAAATAATGCTTGGTATAGTGAAAATAATTTATACCGCAATATTTAGGCTGTAAAAAACTTGTAATAGTTATTTGTAACAATTTATTAGAATAAACTTTCAGTGGGATGTATGTTAAAGGTGCCGGATTTGATTCCTGGGTTAGGTGTGGATGTTCGTTGTGATTCGAAATCCACGTTAAGCTGTGGGTCCCGGACTGATTAGTCGTTATTTATGCAATGCACTAAAATAGGTCGTTGTGCGTACATCAAACTAACCAATCGAGCTGAAACTAGGCAGACAGGCTCTTTGTCGATGGCGACGTATTTCTTTAAGTTTTGGGAGTTGAGTTGCCGTACACAAGTTTCTATTACTCGTTCGGGGTCGATTTTGATGGTTACTACCGTCCACATTCAAACAATTTGTCAATTTTCAAGTAGATTTTGGCATGTAAGATATCATTGAACTCAACTTGAAAAATTATGAATATTCATGGTACCAGGTGTACCATAGGTGGTACTACTTCTGGTTTATCAATTTTGAAGATAAATATGGCATGTTGGGTGTTGTTGGGCTTGTCTTGAAAAATTATGAATGTTTAAAGTACCAGGTATAGCATAGGTAGTACCACTTTCGGTTTATCAATTTCCAAGATAAATATGGCATGTTGGACTTTTGTTTTGATGAATTATGAATGTTTAAAGTACCAGGTATGCTATTGGTACCACTTCCGGTTTATCAATTTTAAAGATAATTATTGCATGTAAGGTATCGTCAAACTCAGTTTGAAGAATTATGAATATCCCTGGTACCAGGTGTACCATAGGTGATAAATAGAAAAACAATGAAACGGACAAATTCAAAAAAGAGAAGTCGCCAGTGTTTAAAAAAATGTTATGATATCCCCCAAAAAAAAACACTTTTGAAAAGTAGAAGAACCACCAACCTCAAAAACACAAAAAACTTTCTTACAATAAAAAAATCATAAACATGATGAAAATTTTCAGCCACAAACACAGTGATATAAAAAATGGCCAACCTCTGATTACAACTCTCGGTTGTGACTTGCTTAAGAATGTATGCTTACTTAGTTTATTTTTAAAATTTAAGTTCCGCTCCCATAAAAATTTACGCTGCTTGAGGTTGGCGCCCGTCTTAATTACTAACCTTTAAAACACCCCACACAATAAAAACTTTTAAAAAAGTATGTATCAACCAAACAAAAGCTTACCACTAGCACTTCAGTTTCCTACTTAAAAAAATCTTAATAACGATTCAAATGCAAGCGTTTGAGCACAGTTTCTCTATACTATTTTGAAAATTACATGAACATGAAGATTTACATCACTTTGTATTTCCTACCCATCCAAATGAAATCGTAAACTCGAATATTCGTGCAAACAGCCATAAATTAGTTTAAACGCAAGCATTGTTAATATTCCTATGACGGGCGCCAACCTCAAGCAGCGTAAATTTTTATGGGAGCGGAACTTAAATTTTAAAAATAAACTAAGTAAGCATACATTCTTAAGCAAGTCACAACCGAGAATTGTAATCAGAGGTTGGCCATTTTTTATATCACTGTGTTTGTGGCTGAAAATTTTCATCATGTTTATGATTTTTTTATTGTAAAAAAGTTTTTTGTGTTTTTGAGGTTGGTGGTTCTTCTACTTTTCAAAAGTGTTTTTTTTTTGGGGGATATCATAACATTTTTTTAAACACTGGCGACTTCTCTTTTTTGAATTTGTCCGTTTCATTGTTTTTCTATTTATCACCTATGGTACACCTGGTACCAGGGATATTCATAATTCTTCAAACTGAGTTTGACGATACCTTACATGCAATAATTATCTTTAAAATTGATAAACCGGAAGTGGTACCAATAGCATACCTGGTACTTTAAACATTCATAATTCATCAAAACAAAAGTCCAACATGCCATATTTATCTTGGAAATTGATAAACCGAAAGTGGTACTACCTATGCTATACCTGGTACTTTAAACATTCATAATTTTTCAAGACAAGCCCAACAACACCCAACATGCCATATTTATCTTCAAAATTGATAAACCAGAAGTAGTACCACCTATGGTACACCTGGTACCATGAATATTCATAATTTTTCAAGTTGAGTTCAATGATATCTTACATGCCAAAATCTACTTGAAAATTGACAAATTGTTTGAATGTGGACGGTAGTAACCATCAAAATCGACCCCGAACGAGTAATAGAAACTTGTGTACGGCAACTCAACTCCCAAAACTTAAAGAAATACGTCGCCATCGACAAAGAGCCTGTCTGCCTAGTTTCAGCTCGATTGGTTAGTTTGATGTACGCACAACGACCTATTTTAGTGCATTGCATAAATAACGACTAATCAGTCCGGGACCCACAGCTTAACGTGGATTTCGAATCACAACGAACATCCACACCTAACCCAGGAATCAAATCCGGCACCTTTAACATACATCCCACTGAAAGTTTATTCTAATAAATTGTTACAAATAACTATTACAAGTTTTTTACAGCCTAAATATTGCGGTATAAATTATTTTCACTATACCAAGCATTATTTTGGTTCACATAATAACCCATTGATATTTGACAAAATTTAAAATATTTTCTTAACAACAATTTTAAAATTCACTATGAAATTACAGTTTTGATGATATTTGATTCTACGATTTCATTTTACAAAGGAAAGTAAACAAAATCAACACATTTTTAAAAACGAATGACATTTTTGCAAATTCCATTAGCCAATCGCAATGCGTGGTTCATTTAGTCCTCTGTAATAAATTGACTGTGACGTCAGCTCGCATAACCTCCACATTTATACTTTTTATTCAGCCCATAGTATCTTGCAACAAAATATGATTGTTTTCATTTTTCAATGGAGATTTCCCGAAATTAAACTGTTTTTGAAAGTTAACTCTCTCTAAATTGTCATACAGTTCAAATAACACCACACAACTTGAAGAACAAATATTTCTTTTTAATTCTGTCTCTTCAAAAATTAAATTATTTCAATTTTAAAGATGTTATAAGCCATATAGCTATAGTCCAATTCGTTCTGCCTATAACTTAATGTTACGTTCATTCTCACTTAAGCCTAACATGTCGGAAAAACTAACTTCGAATTGATGGCAAACCTTTTTGGCAACTTTTGGCGTACATATCTGAACCTCAATTACAAGCTGATCGCCTTTATCTGTCGCCAAATTATGAAATGAAAAAAAGTGGTTTTAAATTAATTAAAAATAGAAAGAATTATTTAATGAAGTTCAAATTTATGAATGTTTAAAGTACCAGGTATAGCATAGGTAGTACCACTTTCGGTTTATCAATTTCCAAGATAAATATGGCATGTTGGACTTTTGTTTTGATGAATTATGAATGTTTAAAGTACCAGGTATGCTATTGGTACCACTTCCGGTTTATCAATTTTAAAGATAATTATTGCATGTAAGGTATCGTCAAACTCAGTTTGAAGAATTATGAATATCCCTGGTACCAGGTGTACCATAGGTGATAAATAGAAAAACAATGAAACGGACAAATTCAAAAAAGAGAAGTCGCCAGTGTTTAAAAAAATGTTATGATATCCCCCCAAAAAAAAACACTTTTGAAAAGTAGAAGAACCACCAACCTCAAAAACACAAAAAACTTTCTTACAATAAAAAAATCATAAACATGATGAAAATTTTCAGCCACAAACACAGTGATATAAAAAATGGCCAACCTCTGATTACAACTCTCGGTTGTGACTTGCTTAAGAATGTATGCTTACTTAGTTTATTTTTAAAATTTAAGTTCCGCTCCCATAAAAATTTACGCTGCTTGAGGTTGGCGCCCGTCTTAATTACTAACCTTTAAAACACCCCACACAATAAAAACTTTTAAAAAAGTATGTATCAACCAAACAAAAGCTTACCACTAGCACTTCAGTTTCCTACTTAAAAAAATCTTAATAACGATTCAAATGCAAGCGTTTGAGCACAGTTTCTCTATACTATTTTGAAAATTACATGAACATGAAGATTTACATCACTTTGTATTTCCTACCCATCCAAATGAAATCGTAAACTCGAATATTCGTGCAAACAGCCATAAATTAGTTTAAACGCAAGCATTGTTAATATTCCTATGACGGGCGCCAACCTCAAGCAGCGTAAATTTTTATGGGAGCGGAACTTAAATTTTAAAAATAAACTAAGTAAGCATACATTCTTAAGCAAGTCACAACCGAGAATTGTAATCAGAGGTTGGCCATTTTTTATATCACTGTGTTTGTGGCTGAAAATTTTCATCATGTTTATGATTTTTTTATTGTAAGAAAGTTTTTTGTGTTTTTGAGGTTGGTGGTTCTTCTACTTTTCAAAAGTGTTTTTTTTTTGGGGGATATCATAACCATTGAAAAATTATAATTTTCAGCAATTGCCAAAAAAAAACTCTAATGATTTTAAACAAAATCTCTGTGGTAATGCCTTTAAGGTGCTCTAAACATGCCCATACCCGAAATCTCCGCAAAAATTCGATAAAGATATAAAAATATAAAAAATGATCGTTCCGAAACGAAAGGTGTAAAAACTGAAAAACGTAGCAGTTGATGGGCAATATTCAAAGGAAGAGAACGTAGAGTTATTTTTCCTTGAGCATTGTCCATCAACAATTGTTCCTCTTCTGTTTCTCTTACCCGAAATGAATAATGTAATAAATATCTTCAATTTGATGATGTTTTTTTTACCAATGTAATAGTTATCTCCAAACTAGTAAATTGTTTTAAATTAAAGAGAACATAAAAGCGAAAAATGTAAATTACACCAAACCATGTCAAATTTGACTGTAATAACCTGTACTATAATGTATTTGAAAATTGTATAATGTCCACACTTTTCCATAAAAGGAATATTACTCCGCTAAAAGTATTTTACTGTTTACTGTAATCTCTTAAGCCAATTTGTAAAAGTAATTTTATAATTATTTCTTTTGCATTAGGTCCACACAATGTATCTACGTACGAAGTTAAAATAATTTTTAAATCCTTTACATTAGTTTCGAATTTGTGCGTCAATGGCGAGCAAATCTGCGATGGCCTAATTAACCCCTCTGCCGTCATCTAATCGGGCTGAAACTTGACATAAATTCGATGTCGATGACAATGCATTCTATCAAATTTTGGAGCTGTAACTGTCACTAAAAGGTCGCTTTTACGGAATACTAATAAACCAACTTGCCGTGATCCTATCGCGCTAAAATAGTATTGAACTGACTATTGAAGAAACTCTTTCCTGTTGCCATTTTTTAAAATAAATAAATAATAAAATTACGTTAATCAGAATAAAGGATACTTGGAAGGGAAAGCATAAATTCACTTTCATTTTTAATAAATTTTAAAACGTAATTTGCCTCACATTTTGCTGATAAAAATGTTTTTGATATTTAAAATTAGAACACCAAGCACGAGCTGTTTACAGAATCGGCACTGAGTTAACGAATATAAAAATTAGCGATGCATATAAAAGATTTAAAATAAAAACTTTGTTTTTATGGGTTACATTTTATTGCAAAATATTTCCTTGCAGTATTTCATATTGAGCTGGATCCTAACAATGGTGGCTTGCGTGTCCTTTCTGAAGGTGCACTATCTGCTGAAGCTGGGCCTTCTTCTCTTTATGCTCACCACTTACCTGTTGCTGATGCTGGTTATTTTTCCGGACCTCTTCGAGGGATCGTGTGCTACTAGGTAACAAAGATTTAGTACATACAGTTTCCTATAACTAAACTTAATATAGAAACACATTTATATTCGTAGTAAGTGCTCGAAATAATCTGGATCTACCAAGAATTCTGGTGAAACTGCGTCGGATGCTTAAATAAAAAATTTCTTTGAATGGTATTTTTAAATACAAAAACGCTCCAGTTTTGCTGCGTCGTGGAATCCTACAAATATCAGTACCAATATCTCCAAATCATATTTATCAACCAAATTCACATAGCTCAAAAACTACTTTGTCAATTTTTATGTATGGTAAATTACAGTCTACTTTCCACATGATAAACACTTAACTACAATCTTTAAAATAGTGCCAAATTGACAGGCTTTAATGATTTGATTCATGCAATATTATTTTATCAATCTTTTAAACATTAACTTATCTTTAGATTAATGCAATTAATAAACAACTAGTATTAATAATTAATTATGAGTTATTATTATTATTATTATTATTATTATTATTATTATTATTATTATTATTATTATTATTATTATTATTATTATTATTATTATTATTATTATTATTATTATTATTATTATTATTATTATTATTATTATTATTATTATTATTATTATTATTATTAATGATGATGATAATATTAATAATTAGTAAAATATTATTAATCCTTATCAATAATCTTATTAAATATTTTAACGATGTATAAACAATATTTCTAGAATGTTCTGAACCATGCTTGCTTCGAACAATATTACTGTACATATTTAGCCTCTTCAATGAGACAGTATTAACACAAATATATATAAATTGGAAGAGCGCAGCATTTAAAAAAAATACTTTTAAAACGTTATGAAGCTTTTCTGTCTTAAAATTTTTCACCGGCATAGGAAACTCTTCTGTCCTTGTGTATAGGGCGTATTTACGAATAAAACAGTTACAAATTTTAGTTTTATGAAGTTGCAACATGGAAATTCGCGTTATTTCAACAAACATTTTAATATCATATTGATTCTCTTAAGAATTATGTATTCATTGTGTGTTTTTCAGAAATTTTGTTTATTAAAAAAAATTAAACTTTTATATATGTTTAGTCTAAAAATTTTCAGAAAGATAAAAACGGGGCGAGATCAAATCTCCTCACATATTTTATTTTATACAATTTTTTTAAAATAAAATCTACTTGCTATCTTTAAGGGTGTCCCCAAAACATTATAAACTTATGGATTTAGTAAAAATGTTCATTATATGTGAGAAAAGGCGTAAAAAATTCTACGAAAAATATGAGTCATAGATTGTTTGATTAATTTTAGGAAACACTCTTCTCAGTTTTTTAATCTCAGACATTAATAAACTTCCGGTTTGAAAAGCAACAACGTAATTCGAAAATTAATTTTGAAAATATTTCAATGAGCAATGATTTACACTTGGAGGTTCAAAATGTTTAAGTAATGAAATTAACTTGCTTTAACTTAACTAGGAAATTAACTAAAAAAGATTTTAATATTGTTACAAAAGTCGTCTGTATATAATTGTAAACATTCTGTAAATGATGGTATTTATATTAGAATTCTATTTTATTTTAATTTATTTTTTAACATCTATAATAAAGTTAAAAAAAAGTGGCAACATCAAAATCAATCAATAAATTTCGAGGCATTTCCATCACGTGATTGGTTAACTAGATTTTGATAGAAATTTCTGCTGCGAGACTATAAGAGGAAGCGAAAAATAGAAATCATTTTTCAAGCATAATTTTATTTTAAACAGCAGGTATTTTTCAGACATCAAAAAATAAATTGTTTTGTTGATAGAAAATCCCACACATGACACCTTTTTTGAAAAAATTTCATCTAAATCTTTCAATTAATTAAAAAAATACTAATTTTTGAGAAAAATGTCAACAAAAATCTGTTTTAGAAATTTCCTTATACATCAATATTTGGGAATGTCTTAATTAGCTGTGTCCCAACCATTATTTCAATCTTTCAAACACTTCCGGCGATATTTTTATGCATTTTTCAATCTTTGAGATACATTAAAAATAGAAAATCATTATATTTATATTATCTAAACGTTAGAATTTCTCCTAAGTCAAATTTAATTAGAAATACAATCAATTTATAAAACGATTTTTTTTTTTTTTTTTTTTCTCAGAATAAATTTATTCTTATTTTCATTTTAATCAAACTCACTTTTGAATTACCATCAGAAAACACATTTTGACGTTTGGTTTGTTTTTATTTTGTATAAACTTAAATCCTTTTTTGTTTCGTAGATATAAGCCTTTTCAACACATGAATTTTGTTTGTTAGTCGTCACCGTCTGAAGGTTCAATATTTATTGTTCTTATCCACAAATCATTATCTGGTGAATGTTTCCATATTCTTGTGAAATGTTAATGGAGTATTTGTTTCTTGGATAATTTCTACATTAGGGGACTTTTAAAGGTTTCTCTGACAGTGATAGAGAGTAAAACAGGCTGTCGTGGTCATATATAAATAAGTGCTTATAACTAAACAAGTGGAAAAGGTAGAAATGAGAACTTTCAATAATTAATGCGAATAATAATTTACCAGAAACAGAAACAAAAAAAATGGGTATAATCTCTTATTAATAAATCGATGAGCTGAATAATAATTATCTTTTAATTAAATTTTAAGTGTTTAATTAGTATCAAGAATGTTATTGTGAATCATGAGTCTCAATATAGCTAACGGTCATACTTATAGATTACAATTACTAAATTATTTCATTTGTGCTATAAATATTAACATCTCGATTCAGTCAAACCCCGTTAACGAGAAGTCGATGGGGCCGCCGAAATTGTTCGCGTCGACCGAATTTCATGTTAACCGAATAAATTAACGTTAAGTTTTAAGTACGCAAAACTGCTTTTACTTCGCTTTAAGCGGGATTTCGTGTAAAGCGATTTTGCGTTAACGGGGTTTGACTGTATAACGTATTATATTAAAAGTGTTTTTCTTTCTTTTTTAATTTTAGGAGACCTTGTATTGCATTAAAATTTCAAGCTTTTGTGCTTCTCCTTATATTTTTCTACATGGTCAGCTATCATTGCAGACTGGTAATATTGTCTTTTATTTTACCCTTTTTAATTGGTTCTTTTAAGAGAAAAATAATATGATAACATTATTTTACTAATTTTGTAATTTTAAAAATAGTTTTAGTGAACGAATCATTTTCACAAAAAAATAATTTTTCATTTCACTCACTGCAAATTTTTCTGTGACAATCGAATTAAACGTGTATTTAAACTTTGAAACTTTTCTTATATTAATCTTACAAAAGCCGTAACAGTTGCATAATTTTTAATTAAGGTCAAGTTTTTCAAGTTCCAAGTTTTTTTTATAAAATTTCACTTGAAGCTTAAAATGTAATGACCTTGAAGCTTACTTGACGTGTAGTGTCAACTTTCAAACATGTGATTACACCACTTCTTATTAGAATTTTTCTTCGTAAGTGATGTAAAAAAATCTCCACTTAGAAAATTTTATTCAGTGATTTGAATATTATTTTTGCTCGTCAAACTGGCGTACTTAGATTAGGTAACGACCATCTTATTTGGTAATATTTTTCACAGTGGTCATAACCCATGCCTATATATCGTATTATTCTTTTGAACTTTTAGATGGACCTTACTAATCTCAATTACCTTGTCTGGATATTGTATCATATTCCTTTGACCTATTTCCGGAGATGCTATATTATTTCTCTTAGTAGATAATTGATCGATGTCAGTAGTTTCATATTCATCATCTGTCACTAATAAAACTTTTGCAACGTTTTCTATAAGTTTACATTGTAAAAAATTTTATACAAATAGTTCGCTTATCTCTTCGTAACACGGAACTCAATCAATATTTTTACTTAAAAATGTATAGCTATTATAAAAAGCTTTAATGTCGAAAAATGAGTAGAATGATATAAATAACCTTGATTACTAAATGCATAATCATTTTCCATTTCAATTTTACATGTATATATGGTTTAAACAAAGCAGAATTAAAAACTGAGAACCTAGAAGAATAAGAACATAAAAATCAACTCATCGATCCTTTAAAAACGACAGTTCAAAAAAAGATATTCAAGGATTATTTTACACATTTGAATGAACCAAATGTGAAAAAAGTTATTAATTTACTATTTGAGAAAAATTTATATTGAATTCACTTACCTCCAGGGTTTTCAGCTTTCAAATTTAAAAATCTAGTATCTGATAAAATCATAGAAATTATTTTTTTCGCTTTGTTCGACTTTTTAACGTGTACTTCACATAATAAGATAAAAAATATAGTTTTGGAGATTTAATTCCTTAAGATCCATTTTTTAGCAAAATGAAAAAAAAAATTCTCGTTCCTATAAATTTGAGGGCTTGATAAATACTACGTTTTTATATAAACAACTGGTGTACCATAATAAATAAAATAAAAAAAATTTACAAGTAACTGAAATCTAAAAAAAATTGAAAGTTTTGAAAAATTGCAAATTTCCTCATTTATATTCTTTTTAGAAAGTTTTTATAAAAAATATTATCCACAGTTTTATAATTACAATTTTTAAAACTAATTACACTGGAAGCAATGCATGTGAGAAAAATGTATTTTTGGAACAATTTCTTCGACATGGTGCCTTGGGCAGTAAACCCTTCCCCCTCCCTTTTTACCCCTCTCATACCCCTAATAAAAAACTTAGGGTATTAATTAGCAACTCTTACTTGAGAACTGTACTAAATATAGAATTTTATCTTCTTTTTCCAAGGCAAGACCATTTTTTATGGCTCTATTAACTAGACTATAATTAAAATAATTTGAAAAATGTATATCTTCTAAATGATTGTATGGATGAATCCAATAAAGTGTATTCAATTAATTACGAAAGTTATTTAAGATATTGTTGCTTTATAAAATATAAAATTTACATGTTTTAAACTAAATGCAATTCCTGTTTTTCTAAGCAGCATTTTTAGAGTTATATTATACTACATTTAGAAAAAAATACTAAAGCAAACAGCTTACACCGTATATTTCACTAATAGACAAATAAAACGACTTCTACTTTCTAAGAATTTTTTTGAGCCTTAAAATCCAACGATGCAGTTCCCCTTAAAAACTATTCCTTTGGCGATTCAAACTAAGTCGGCTAGCGTTGATCGGAAAGTAGGTTTTGGAATTTAAGAAAACAGAAGATTCAAAAATGGACTGTAAGTGTTGTTTGTGTGAAGTTTTTCTTTAGCCTTAGGAGTGGATTTGTGATCCAGTGGATCCTTAAGCTGTCAAAATCCTTCGCAATCGATCTGTCCCTCAGGGCTTGAGGCGTAAGTAGTCAAATCCCTTAAGGACGATTTTCGTCCTTCTTTCTCGACGGTCTCCAAAGATGTGAAGATTTATTTAGCTTTGTGTTCCGCGAATAAAAAAATAAAGCAAACATTGTTGCTGATGCCAATAATACAATATTGAAATTACTATAAGAAATGCATAGCTTTACCATCAAGAAAATAATCCAATGACATCATCAAATGCAAATTGATTAATATAACTTTACCATGATTGATTTTTCGGGGGGGGGGGGGGATTTATAAGCTAATCATAATAAGACAGCTGGCGTTTAGTTTTCAATAAATTTCTTTACATAGTGAATATTCTATCTAATAAAAAGCAAAAAAAAAAAAAAAATCTTAATATTATTAATTTATATTGATTTATCCTATTTTTAGAAGAAAAAAATTTAAATATCGCAATGAATGCGTTATTTCAAAAGTTAAGAATACTTGTCCATTATTACTGACCCATATTACAAAAAATAAAATGACAAATAATTATTTTCCGAACTTGAACTTTTCTCAGGACTTACAAATAGTCTTTTATTAGAGATTAAAAAATTTTCTTTAATATAAGTAAATGTTGTTTTTCGAATAATGTGGATGTCTAGGTTATCGTCTAAGAAAAACTCCGCTATTGGAATACCATGCCTCACCCTTGGGCATAACTGTGAATCGTATTAACTATGACTTGCCACAATAAGCCTGCAAACACACATATTTTATTATTTCTATATATTCTTAAAAATGTATTTAATTTAGCCGGAAAATTCAAACGTTTTCTCAAATTATTAACTCGATATTTGAGTGGTGCCCTCATAAAATATGCATCATTTAATCAATATAAGTGTTAATAAGAACTTTACATTTACTTCAAGAAATCTTAACAATTTATTTAAAAAATGAAGAGTTCGTTGAACATGAATACGAGTATTTCAACTTTCTACTCGTACTTGGAAGCGAGTAAAGAGTAAGCGATTACTAAAACATCCACTAATGATGTAAAATTTTTAGAACTCTTCATCAATCACTTAACACAGATTTTTTTATCGGTATGTATGTAGGTATATATGTTATTTTTAAAGGCAGACAGGAAACTGAACACTAACGACTATTTGAGTATTTTTTCACCGTCTCTGGTTTCGAACAATATTTAATGCTTTGAATTTCAATCTCTAACAATATCTTTACTCCACAATTTCTATCTTCAAGATTGAGATCACGTCTCGCCTGGACTTCTTGTGGAAGCTGCAGGCTCAAAAGGAGCTACAAGAGATGAGAGAGCTGAGACAGCACAACCAGCAGCTGCTCAAGAACATCCTGCCGGATCACGTGGCCTCCTACTTCTTGCTCCAGGACAGAAACTACGAGGTAAGAATACACTTCTTTCATCCTCCAAAAAAAAGATAACCAGACCACTTCAATGATGAAAAGAATCGGATTCCCTCCAACTTTTCGCAGGTGAGCCATCGTTGCACGATAAACTGGTGCAAGTATAACTAAAACGATTTGCAGAAACCAATGAATAAATTGAGTAATAAGTAGACTTAAGCATACAAACTTTTGGCCGCTAACCTGGAATTTTAAAATAACAAAGCGAATAAGTTTGTAGTAGTTAGATTTCACCAAAATCCTCATTCCCAGACATACCTGTCATGATGAAGAGGCTGAGAAAATTATAAGCACAAATGCTTATGGCAATAAAAAAAAATGTCTACTAATATTGTTACCCTACTAATTCACAGCCAAAACCAAATGGTACATTTAAGAAATTAGGAATCAAGAAATTACTTAGTGCTATTAATTCTGATAAATTACAAATTTTGAATTCTAATTAACATAATTTACACATTTTGGGAAGTTAGTCATGCCATTTGGTGATCACGATTTGGTCATTGGATGTTACTCCGGCCCTTGGCAGAGAAGTTAAATTTTAGATATTGGCCGTATCCAGATGGAAATAATACCTGTTTACCCAACAATTCAGAAGTTTGAAATGTACCACTTTACCTTTCAAATGCTCAAACGTTCCTTTACCTTCGTTTCATTCGATCGAAATTAACGGTTGACATCACAATAGTTATAAATGATTTCCCTTTCAGTTATTTTTGAAGCATTCAATAAAAAAATAATTAATTTTCTTTCGGTACTAAATTCTCTTTAGGTGGGTTCTAGTGTTCTTAAGTTTTGTGTATTTTATAACTTCATATTTTATGAAAATCTCTATTCTAAATTCGTGCACCATGGAGGGCACATCAAATTTAATCAAGAAAAACTTCAAAAGTAGCATTAATAATATATATATATATAAGTTCTATTCATTTTATGTTACTTTCATTTATAAAGATATTGTAGGCATGATATGAGAGTAGACACTCTAAGCAATTTTTAAACAAAATATTAGGAATCTGTTTGTTCGTTTTTGTCATGAATGCCATAATTTATTAAAGCCAAAACAAACAAGTCATTGCATATATTACGTACATTATTTTATGCTTGAATATAAATTTAGGCGGTTTCGGCTCTATTAAGAAGGAACAAAATATTAATGGTGAGAAGCATATGTTACTTTTCTTGAAAAACTCTGCGACAGATTACATTTTTGCTTTGTAACAAATATCTCTCTGTAAGCTCTAATATTCTGTGCTATTTTATTTAATTAGTATTTCAACTTCTAACTTTATTATTAATCAATACACAATTGAAAATTATTTGTACAAAACATTATATATTAATTTTGAAATTGTAGTAAATACTGCAAGTAAACAGAATCACTCATTATTTGTCGCAATATTCAGAAACAAGCATATATCCATAGAAGCAAAAAAATTATTTAAACTCCACTAAAATTTAAAATATATATACTTATCACATCCAATAATTCATGTACCAGTATTTATGTATTTTGACTAGACAATAAATATACTTTGTGTTACTACCTAGTGCAATATAACCCCAAGTTTTATGTTTGTGAAAATCAATGGACGGGGAAATATCATACAACGAAGTATTTCATAAGGTATTTACGATTACAAAAGATTAATCTGTGTATTCCTTTTATGAAACATATGTTAATCAAACATGTCCTTTTCCTCAATAACCTATCTCGTTTTTCTATTTCAGGAATTGTATGCTCAATCCTACAGCTGCTGCGGTGTTCTGTTTGCGTCCATACCCAATTTTGCTTCATTCTATTCCGAGGACATCAACAATGGAGTTGAATGCATCCGCCTGCTAAATGAAATCATTTTCGATTTCGATCAGGTGCATTTCCTCCTGTCACTTAGCAACTGTTATTACTTACGAATAGTAGGAAAAGAAATTACGTTTATAAATTACCTACCCTTTGCGCGCGTGCTGGTATGGGTGAAAAATTACGTTTCGAAAATTGCTTGAAGCATTATTTTTATAGAAAAGCATAAATCAGAAGCATAAAACATAGTTATTTACTCAAATCATGTGGTTGAAGATATGTAAAGTTAAATTGCCTCAAAGTATTGAAAACAGACGATTAGACATGTGGACATTTTTTTAAATTCTGCTAGTGGTATTTAGAGTAGTCGCTTAAGGCTCTGTAATGCGTTAGGGCAATGGTTTATAGCCTCAGATACCCAATCGCCGTATGAAACAAAAATGCATAATGTTGTATTTTAAAGTATAGATTTTTTTCATAACTTAGCACTTTTATTCCCACTAAGATCATTTAAATGGTTGCCCTTATGGCAATCATTACAAATCCTAAAATTCTACCCCTGGTTACGAAGTAACTTTATAATTTCATTGTAAAAGCCAAATACCAATTCTTAGCAACTATACTTAAAATATTTATTTTTAGAAAAATCAACAAATAAAAAAATAAACTCTTCTAGTTCAAAATCCTTGATTGACGTCATTTTTATCAATTCTTGTGTTAGTTTTGAAATGAAATTTATTTCATCAAGATAATCTTAGCATCGGATGGATCAATCTTTAATAAAAACAGTGTACGTTGAAAAGATTTTCGCTATCAATAGATAAAAAAAATATTTTACCAGATATTACTCAAGAACTCTAGATTAAAGAAAACTTTAGAATACTTGAACAGGAACAAATTGACTCTTTTCTAAAATAGTTTTAATAAAATGCAAATTATGACTGCAAATGATTTCAGAATAAACAACTTATAATAATAAAAATTATTTTTGTAGTTATTGGATGATGAACGGTTCAGACCTTTGGAGAAAATAAAAACTATCAGCAGTACATATATGGCAGCCTCAGGATTAAATCCCAGTCGAAAGGTATCCTTCTCAACCAAAATCAACTTAATTAAATTCGAAGCTCCATTTTGATGCTCATCAATCATTAACCCATAGAAACAGAGTTTTTAATATAAACCCTTTATATGCATTGCTAGTTTTTATATTCATTAACATAGCTCCGATTTTGTTATCAGCGGGAGCTTGGTGTTTGCATATAATTTTAAATGTTAAAAGCATTTCTATCAGCAAAATATGCGGAAAACTACCTTTCAAAATTTATTTATTTAAATGAATGGGAATTTATGCATTCCCGTCTAGTTGTTTCTGATTAAAACAGTTTTGGCAACAGGAAAGAATTTCAATAATGATCGGTTAAAAATCTTTCACTTACAGCGTTGCTACGCAACACAGCCTTGAATTGACTGGACCACACTCCATAATAAATTTATGCATTCGTGTCCAATTATCTTTTATTTATTCTAATGAAAATAATTGTGGCAACAGGAAAGAGTTTGAGCACTGATCGGTTAAATGGAATTTATTAGAATTCCAAAATGGTTATAGAAACGTGTGTAAAAGTGATCTTTTAGTGACAGGTGACAACCTTCAAAACTAAATACAATGTATTGTCATTGACATCGACTCTATCTGCTAAGTTTCAACCCGATCTGATGACGTCAATTGGGTTAATTAGGCTTCCACAGATTTGCCAGGCCGCCACACACATATACAAACAAAATCAAAGCTAATATAAAGGATTTAAAAAGCAGTTATTTGTTTTATATATTTATTCTAATTAAGACTTTCCAATAGAATATTTCGATCTCGTATTCTTTCAAATGCTCAAAATTACGAGACGTGTGACTGTGTTAAGCACTTTATAAGTGGCAGAAATAGACAGTCGTAACTTCCAAACCAAACCAATCAGGTTTTAGGATTATCACTAAAACGGTGCTTTTGCACCCGCTACTACTACCGCTTCGGAGGGTTAATTACCCCACTTTCCATCATCCAATCGAGTTGAAACCTGGCAAATCAGATCGATACATTGGCGATGACAATGCATTTTATCAAGTTATGGGATTTGTCACTGAAAGGCCGTTTTTAATACACGCTGTTTCTGAAGACTAATTAACCCACTTACCGTCTTTCAATCGAGATAAAAATTAGCAGATCAACACGTTGCGGATGACACTGTATCAATCAAGCAAAGTTAGTCAATGATTCGGTATTGATTTTTTCTTCCCAGTGATCAAGTACAATGAAAACTCGATCTGAAATCAATAAGATTGAATTACACATAAAAAAAAATTAATGCATAAATATAGGATTTATATTAAAAACTTTATTTTTTATGTTTATTACATTTTTTCTTTTAATTCAAATCTTGTAATGCAAGAGGTCATCATCTTAATGCGCATTGTTTAGAGCCTCCAGGTACCTGTTCAAATTCATATATCTGTATAAAGTTTGTGAAACTTTTTATTGATCTTGTGGTCAAATGATACCTCGAAAAAAATCAGCCTTTAAAACTTTAGCCACCAGATTTAAATGTGACCCTATAAGGTTTTATATGGAAGTTAACATTATGAGCTGAATAGTGTGGAAAGAAGCTTTAGATAAAAAAGAAAACATTCCAATAAAATTTTTAATCTTTTCCTTTCCTTTTTAATCTTAGGCAATAGTGAAAATGTAACTAATTTTTTAATTGCCACCCTGTTGGTTATATGAAAATGCCTAATATTTTCAGCAAAAAGTTTTAAAAAAAAAAAATCTACTTCAGCTACTTAAAATCTTTTAACTAAGAAGAATAAAGTTTATAGTGTCCCTAGAGAGCCCGTGCAAGTGCGCAACCTGAGCTTTTATTATTGTTTAGAGCAGCGTTTCCTAAATTGGAGGTCGCGGTCCACTGCTCAATCACTAGACAATGTTTGGTGGTCATGATAAATTCTTGAAAGCAGTACAAATATGAGAGTTTTGAAATATTTCAAATCCAAAATAATGTGAGCATTTCGTATAAAATAATTATGAAGATCTCAATACATTTGAATGCTTTGGGAAAAAAATATTACTTTAGTGAAGAAATGAAAAACTGACAAGATATCTCTTCCTGGGGAACATTACTACAGCATATCATTGCAAGCTGATAAAGAAGATTACTAAAACTGAATTTTAATCACATAGTAAATTAACACAATACTGGTTAACTGTCTAACAATTTTTTGCAATTCTTGCTACTGAAACTTTGGAGATATTACTCACTTTTATATTTTCATAATTTTGTGATGTTGGATTTTCGACATTGGTAGGAATTGAAACCGAGTATCTAAACTAGCCGCAATTATCTTGCATAATATTTAGTTTCTAAATAACTATACCTCCATTTTAAGCAAAATTAGACACCTTTCAAAACTAACCATATTAACAACTTCCTTTACATACCTTTCCGGATTCGAGGTATTTTGTTTAATTACCTTTCGAAATACGTTTTCATGTGAAGTTAGACATAAGGAATTAATATGCTAATTGCTACAAGTTGTTTTGTGTTCAAATGGTTTATCGGGTGGAAATAAGCAATTATTAACTATATTAATTTTTTTTTCTTCTTTTTTTTTTTCACTCCAATACGCTAAAATTCACTTAAATATGATTATCAGGGTCCTGAAGAATGGGGTCATCTAACAGCACTGGTGGATTTCGCCTTTGCAATGCGAGAATCATTAGATGAACTCAACAAGCATTCCTTTAACAACTTCAAGCTACGTATCGGTAAGTTGTTAGAATATTTCTATAGAAAATCTCGAAAATAAATCATTCCGCTATTGCAACATTTTGTATCTTCGACACAATAAAGAGTAGTGTGGTTATGAAAGGATTTCCTTCTATGAATACGAATACTTTTAAATAAAACGCATTGCATCGGAATTTGTTTTTGAAAAAAATAATTTTTATGATTTATTAAACAAGTGTCTATGAAGTGAAAAATAACTTATATGGATTCAAGGTCTGATGCAAAATGTAAAATACACTTAATAATAGTAATAACTAGGGACTTGGAACATTGCATAACTTTAAATTACACTATATAATATTGGTCGTTACAGTAAAATTTAACATAGTGTTACTAACCATTTTCTTATTTTCCCTCATTTAAATAAAAATGGCCAATTTGGTAATATTTTTGGCAACAATTTAAAATACGCCAAAATTGGTGGTTTTATTCGATAGACATTACATTGCCCTTTTTTGTGCGTAAAACGCAAAAAAAATCAATCGTTAGTGGACGATGCTCAAGGACAGAGAGCTTTGTGTTAAAGGCACTCTTTTTTCAACTTTTTACGCTTTTATAGCATTTTTATAAGAATTTCGGATGTGGGAACGTTCAAAACACCTTCAGAGGCATTACTGCAGTGATTTTGAACAAAATCGTTAGAGCCGTTTTTTAGCAGTTACTGAAAAACATGATTTTTTCAATGGCAGCTACCTTATGCGCGATTTTAACGAAAATTTTAATGGTAGGCCTCTCGGCCATCACCAACCCGCACTCCAAATTTGAACATTGTAAGTCAGTTTATTCAGGAGTTATGCTAACCACAGACGCACAGACTGACACACAGACTGACATTTTTCTAGATCACTTTTTGAAATCAGGATGTTCCAAAACGTGGAGAAATTAAAAAAATTCGAAATTTGTTTTTGACAAAATACTATACTTTCATTACCCTATGTATACATATGGATAATTGTAAGTAAAAATGCATGGTATCATTAAAAACTCAACTATGGTTCATAAAAAAAAAACTCTACGTTATGGATATGAGAAAGGAAAATGTAGCTTTTGTGATTTTGAAACACTCTACACTGAATTTTTTTTTTTTTTTTTTTTAAATTATAAATTTCTGAAACATGTAAATTTTATTGCTTAGTAATAGAAAAATTAAGTGCTTTGCTCTTGTAGCTACAATTAATTATAAGTATTTACTTTGTAAATTGCTTTAACTTAAATGGGAGATATTATAACCTATAGCACACTTATTCGTGAAGATACTTTATCCTTACTTCGTCAGCCGTATTTCTGTAAAATGTAATCTTAAATCTTAATGAATACAACTGGTGTCCTTAAAGTGAAGTATCTTTAACAATTGAGTGGTATGGGACCTATTTTAATAAATATGTTGTGAAGGTGTATAACTTAAGTTAACTACCTATAAAATGTAAATGTGTTATATCATTTGTTAAACTGTTATTTTTTGCTGATACTCTTTTTGAGTTGTCTTTTCAGAATTTTAAATCCATATATAGGAAGTCTTCAAAAACATACTGCATCATAAGTGTAACAAAACCTTAAAAGATTGATTTTTATTTATTTATTTATTTATTTATTTATTTATTTATTTATTTATTTATTTATTTATTTATTTATTTATTTATTTATTTATTTATTTATTTATTTATTTATTTATTTATTTACTTACTTACTTACTTACTTACTTACTTACTTACTTACTTACTTACTTACTTACTTACTTACTTACTTACTTACTTACTTACTTACTTACTTACTTACTTACTTACTTACTTACTTACTTACTTACTTACTTACTTACTTACTTACTTACTTACTTACTTACTTACTTACTTACTTACTTACTTACTTATTTATTTATTTATTTATTTATTTATTTATTTATTTATTTATTTATTTATTTATTTATTTATTTATTTATTTATTTATTTATTTATTTATTTATTTATTTATTTATTTATTTATTTATTTATTTTCTAAATTAAGGGAGACCCGTACCGCAAAAATTGAAAAATAATGCTTTTTATTTTATTGCATAACATTAAGCTATCATTATTCAAGAAGACATGGAAAAAAAATTCGGAGTTCTAGGGAACTGCAAAATTCGATTTTTAAACTTTTACATACCTATCTACCATGAAATTTTATGCAAGTTTTTTTTTTAACTTAATTTTTCTCGAAATCTAGATTTGGCAATTTTGACTGTATTTAAAATGCTGTGGCATTGAGAAAAATTTACTTTTAGGATTAAATTGTTTATATTTTTTAAATCTTGAATAGCTGTTTTATAAATGAAGGGAAAATTTTCTTAGGAAATTGTTGTTGGTTTTTTTTTTTTTTTTTTTTTTTTAATAAGATTAAAAAAAATATATAATTTTTTTGTAAAAATTTAAAAATTTCTCATGAAAAAAAATTTTTTTTTTTTTAATTACCGTCAAACAAATTGAAAAAATCCCTCACTAAATTGTTAAAGTATAATTTAACAAAATTAATTACGTATGAAATTAAATAAGAATTTAAAATTGAAAGAGGAGTAGTCTTTTTTAAAAAAAACGTGTATTTCGGCCAAAAAACACTAAAAATCAAAAATCAAAAAGTATTAAATAAAAAAAATGTAGTAGTAATAGTTTAAAAATACAGGTTTTACTTATATAAAAAATGTGGTGCCTTCTTAAAACGTTCACTGATTTGATAACATTGCAATCATTACTAATACTAATATCATGGGACTTCTTGAGGGATTTTACTTAAATGATTGAAATATGAAACACACATTTCTTAATATCTGTTTGTAAAGACTGTTATCTGCTTACCAAAAACATCCATATTTTTTATTAAAAAAAACTTTTAAATTAGCTTCTGGTAGTAAAGTATATAATAAATACGTGAAAGCGTGGCTCCAAATAATCAAGCAATCATTTACTCAGTATAAGAACAAAGTTCAGAGACTTGAAATTCCATTTTGGTTCTTACATAAAAGACGTACTCAACATGTAACGTAAATAATCACCCTTTTTAGGGCATGATCTCCATTACTTAGAAAATCCCTTACTTTAGTAACTTTCAATTGTATCGAAATACAAAGGATATTATTAATTCACCCAAAGTCATTTAATTTACTCAAAATCATTTAATTGAATTCATAGTTCCAAATACCCAATTCGCAAGCAATGTAATTTTCCAAGACTTATGCTGGGTGATTCATGTGTTGGAGAATGCTAGAAGATAAATTGTTCTTTTTCAGGATGTTTCATTCTCAATGGTTCGGTTTAATATTGAATTTACTCTGTCTGTTCTCATAAACTTGACTTCTGTTGCATTTGTCCTACTTTCTTAATATTTTCCAAATACACTCCCTTGCATCCGCTTTGTACGTATTTGAGACTCCAAAAACAGAGTGGCCACAGAACCGGGAAAACTTGGAAATCAGGGAAATGTCAGGGAGCTTTCTGATTCTGGAAAAAATCAGGGAAATGTCAGGGAACTTTTTAAAATTTCATGAAAATTAAGGAAATTTTGTATTATTTAAGACACGTCCATCCATTTTTTGGCGCTATTTACTTGGAGATTTGTAGTGGTAAGCCATTAGAAGTTTAATGTTACGGAATAATTTAAACTTTTCCTTACCAGCAAAACTATTTTTAAAAAATTGCATATTATCTCTTTAGCATACTTATTCTATTTGCACAGGGTGTCTAGACATCTGGAAAACCTAAGAAAATTGGGGAAATTTGAAAAAAAAGTTTGCCCTAAAATCAGGGAATTTTTTAGAAATCTGTCAGGGAAATCAGGGAACTTTTTTTCCTGAATTTTGTGGCCACCCTGAAAAATATAAGCCAACATTTAAAGACGTCTCCCAAAATATTTGGTAAACTCATCTGCATAAACTTCTTGCAAGACCATTAGGTATACAGTAAATTCAAATGGACTATCCATCATACAATTACCTGTTCACAATTATCTAAAATTAAACACTGTGAGGTGATGATAGAGTCTTCTTCAAACTACATACCAGATCGACACTCCATCTCCCAGGATGAAAAATTACATACGTATATGACTTAACTATGTGAACCACAATGTATAATTAATTAAGCAAAATCTTGATATTGCATGCTTCTTTTGTCAGGAATAAGTCATGGTCCTTTAGTGGGCGGTGTTATTGGAGCAAAGAAACCTGTTTATGACATCTGGGGAAACACTGTGAATGAAGCCAGTCGAATGGATTCTACTGGCACTTTTGACAAGATACAGGTAAACTCCTAGTAGCTCATTTACTAAAATATTACATTACATATAATAAGATTTCAGAACATACAATTACAGATAATCCACTAACAAATAAAAATTCTTGGAACAGTGAAACTGGGAAAAGAGAACGCTACTTAATATTTTAACGTACGATTCCTAAGACTTGTTCAATTGCATACCTTTTCCGCATTTTTACATGCTGCATCACATTTGAATTACAGTTTTTTTCTTTCCACTTTATTTTCAGGTACCTAAAGCAACCTCCCAAATCTTAGAAGCACATGGATACCTGGTTCAATTCCGTGGCTCCGTAGCCGTAAAGGGCAAAGGCGAAATGGAAACCTTTTACGTTCTAGGACGGCGAAAGTCTGTCGGTCGCCAAATGTCGGTGGGTCGCCACCCAAGCGTGCACAAGAGTCTGGCGGCAGTCGTATACGGCTTGGTACGGGCTCGTAAGAAAGGCCTTGGTTCAAGCCTCAGCGTGCCAAGTCCTCAAAGGCGTTTAGCACCCCTTGTGCCCCCACGACACAAGTTACAAAGGATCTTGTCCGAAACTCCTCATCCGGGGAGGCGCAAGAGCAGGATGCGAGAACGTCGCATGACGGACGCTGGAGGCAGCAGCCATTCATATCCTGACATGAGGAACGTCATCGATATCGACTTCAAAGGCGTTTCCTGACGAAAGAGTGCCCCCGCCAGCTCAACGCATAAAGCGCAATAGTGGAAGCTACTGCTGTCATGCATTGAGTCTGAAGTCTTAACGGGGGAACTTTCATAAATGTATTTTTTCATCCTACTTAAACTTGAACGAGTCCAATCCGAGCAGTATGATTTCATTTCTTTCCATACATGAAGGAAATATTTGCTTCTTTCGACAATAATAGTACATTATTGTCACTTAACCCAAGACATCAGGTCTTGCAATGAATGAAAGGGTAATCTTTGCCTCTATAAATAATGATTAAACATTATTCTCACTTAACACTAGAATTCGGTTCTTGCCCACAGAAAACACTTATAACATTATTCGGTTCTTTATAGACAATGTACCGTAATTGCAGCCATTGTTGAAGACCTACGAGGAGAAGAGCGAACACTCGCCAGAGTGGAAATGAGTACACTGGTGAGTCTGGGACCATAATATCTTGTACCAAACGTAATTTTTAATGTACAAAAAAATTACTTGAATGTAATACCAAAGAAAAATCATTTCGAGTGTAAAACCAGGTCGTGATCCACTAAAATCTCTCAACGACGGAGCATTCCGATGGATAATTTACAATACAAGAAGCAACAAATACATCCTGCTCTTGTGTTATGATCTGCACCTACAATTTTACCCTAACACTGGTTCGTCAGAGTCAATGACAAATACGGCTCGGCGCTTCGAGAGAGAACGTTACATTTGTTTTTATGTGGCCTTGATGGATGTTGTAAGGCTGTATAACTATATATTACGAAGTTGAATTAAGTAATTTCCTGAATGACATCGTATATTACTTGATATACAAGAGTTAAGGAAAAATCAATCACAGAATGAACAAAATCTCTGTTAAAACACTCAACCACAAAAATTGATGCATTCGACTTAAACAGACAAATTGTGTTCCAGATACCAACTTTTTCATATGGGAAATATATGCGTCCTTTAAAAAAGTATTTCAGTGCTCCTACACTTCCCAAAAACAGAGTTTCTAAATAAATTTTGCAAAACTTTTACACAATGGAGGTAAAATAAAACAAATTTTACCAGAAATTATACTAAAATTGCTATAAAAAAATTTACAGAAAATAGTAAGCATTTCATGATAGAATATGATATATTTTACAGTAAAAAAGTCAAATTGGAATCCTACACAAACAACATAAATTATATTTCGGATTTTGCTGCGTAATATTTTCACAATCGACTGTTTCACTTCATATTTAAATAGAACACTTATAATAATTCTTCTTACAATGAGTATAAACTGTATTTTAAAGTATTTAATGCATTCTCAAATCTCTGTGTCATTTGGAGTTTTAGAAGGCTAATGAATAATTCGTTGGTGTTTGTGAAAATTTTACTCTTGTAAAAATGACTTTTTGACCGTGTTTTTAATTTTTAGTCATTTAACATCTTAGTTGACCATGCGTGATTGTTGCTTATAGAATTGCTTATTATATCATTTAATCATAATATATATATATATATATTTCTACACCAAATCTACTTATATGTGTACCAAATCGTATGCCAAATTTGTGATATATTACATATTTGTAATTTTTAATGATGTTGTCTTTGTCAACTGTAAATGTTTAGAAACATATACGTGTACCATGTGTATCAGTTTAACAATATAGTTCCGACATATATTCCCACTGTACATAGTCTAAATTATTAATATATACATTAAGTCTAAATTATTAATATAAAATATACAACACAAACAAAAACATTATCTGGAAAAAATTATTTTACTTTCGTCCTTCCTTAAATAACATTTTTATGTGTACTCCATCTTTTCCGATCACACATTTCTCACATCTACTCGCGTAGCAAAATTAAATGAAAGAGTAAAGGTATTGTCGATAGGAGAGTCATTCGAAATCAGAACCGCTCTTCCAATTGGGACAATTAGTTTTCCTCTAATTACTACGACTGCGCTTGGAGATTTAATGCGTTAAAGATCATTTGAAGCTTGTAGATAGTCTTTGCTTGAATTTTCTAAGAAATTCCCAAGTGATCCCGAAAATATATTTCGATGCTTTCGCTTGTTGTTGCCACAGTATTGAGCTTTTTGTCATTTAAATTTTAAAAAATAGGGTATTAATTATTTTTTTTATATAAACCTAAATTTTTTTAATACTGCTTAGTAAATTATTTTACATTTTATGGAGACACATTATATTTTTTTGCTATAAGTCATGCTCGATTCAATCCGGGATATTGAGAATAGTAACATCAGTCAACAGCATACTAGCAGTGTCCGAAATAGGTTTTAAACTATTTTTTCTTAGACGTGTGTATGATATTAATTATTAAGCTCTTTTATTTTAGTAACCTTTTAATAAAATGTTGAAATTAGATAAATTTTTAATTTAAACAAAAAAATCACATGCTAGCAACATTTTCAAAAGGAGTAAAAAATAAAATGTTGTTGTTAGCGATTTATAAATGATTAATTTTCAGACATAAAAAGAAGGTTATTCGATACACCGAATTGATCCATGGAGAGCATAAGTGACATAGTATTAAAATTCTTAGAAGAGCACGTTAAATTTTGCATTTCTGTTTTCTCCCACAGCTATTTCCTCTCGTTTGCCTTCGAAAACACAAGCTTATTCCAATTTTACCTGGCCAAATTTTCATAACGTTGAACTTCCTCGCTTTTCAGAAAATTGTTTTTCAGGACACACTATTTTAATTAAAAAAAGAACTTGTTTTCTTACAGTTTTCAAAATAAAGTAAAACTGTAATATTTTTGATTTTTTTTTTTTTTTTTTTTATTGGTAACTTTTCTGGTACTCTGTTTTCCCATAGTCTCCTGGATAAGTTTCCCCATCTAAGCTCCATTAATTAATTTTTCTACTTACAGTGGCACTTGGAGGAGAAATATAATTCTTAATTAAATAAACACTTTAAAAAATAATTAAAATTGCGAAACACCGTATATTTTGATTCTATAAAAATTATCTGATTGGTTGCTTGAATTTGAAAATTCGAAAAATATAAATATTTTTTTTTTAAGTATTGTGTGTGGAAAATATGTGGTGGTAACGACAGACATTTCGGAGACGTCATGCTGGATTGATAAGAATGGGGTCGTCATAAGCAACTAGACTTAAAAATGTCCACTTCTAAATCATATTGATTAGAAAACATTTCATAAATCAAACAAAATATTTCAAACAATTAATTATATTTTATTTTCTTCAAAATTTAATTTTAAAATTGTAGCCTTTTGTATTGTGAATTCTTTAAGCTTTTATGTAAAATATAGTCGTTTGCTTAATTAAATCACTAGATAAAACAAGACTTTACCGAATTGTTTCACTTAATTTTTTTAAAATTTGTAATCGAAAAGCTTGTTTTTCAAAAAATAAAAATATATATATATATGTATATTTTTGAAACCTTTAGAATCTATAGTTAAATGTTAGAACCTTTAAAAATTTACAAACAAAAATAAAGCTATGTGTGTGTGTAAATAATATATGTATTTTTGTGATGCGTGTTGTACAGATTATTTATTCATTAAAATTGAACCAATTGTGATTTGTGTGAATTCTTTAAACATAATATCAATCAAAACTATTCAAATATATTTATTTAACAAACATTTTACCCAACCTTTTTTACCTAAGAAATTTTTTTAACAATATATAGACATAACATTAAGAGGCATTGCACGTAAAAATCGGGCATCAGCGAGTTATCACCGTCCCATAATTTCATGACTTTTTTTCCTTATGTTACCTTATCCAAGGAAAGAATACATCAGTAGTATATAGTGGCAATAACTGCACCCTAGTTTAAAAAATGGCTATTTCTGGAGCAGATAGCGATAATCGCTGTTACAGCAAAAGTCGAAACAAACGCGAATATCGATGAAATCGCTGTTACACTAAAAATCACTTCATTTGAAACGAACGCAAATATCGACAGAAGTACTAGTTGCTAGTCAAATGTGAATAAACTTTAGCTTAAGATATTTGTTCTTCATCATATTTATAATGTTTTTTACTGATACACCACTCGCTTATCGTTTCCTCTCTGAACATCAAAACATTTCCTGCACGATTTCCTTTAGAGTAGTGGAACACAATTGAAAGAAAATATTTTTAACGGTCTGTTTCATAAAAGTAATGTTTCATCGTCCATAATAAGAATTACAAGCACATAGTAAGTGTATCTTATTTTTATTTAAACATAGATATTAATTAATATAACATACATTTTTCTTTAATTACGTTCACTAAACCCATTCATAAAAATATCTATTTGCTCAAAAAAATTCATATTCGGGACTCTTTCAACTGTTGTAAGAAGATCTGGGTGGAAATTCCCTCTATTAATATTTCTTTTAACTTTTTGCTGTGTGCCTAAAAATTTAAACACAATACATTAGTCTTTATTTTTTAAAATTAAAAATTTTTATAACTGATTTAAGTAGACGTTTTTTAAATGTTGTGTTATGTTTTGAATTCATTAATTAAAAGTGATAGTTATTTTGACTTTATATTATATAATATGTTAAATTACTAAAATTTATAAATGAACGAAAACATAAAATGAGACAAAAATTTTTTTATTGAATACATATATATATATATATATTTTACATATCTTATAACATACATTTTGGAAAACATGATTACAAATATTAATCATTTTTTAAATTTCTAAGTGAATAATGACCATGTGATAAACAATTTATACCATCGTCTAAAACATATTTTTTATCATAAAAACTACATAAACTTTTCTTATTGACGATAGATGTATTTATTTCATGATTTTTTGACATAATTTGATACTGAGCACTATGTTCATAGTCCATTGATTTTAACACATTTACATACATTTCATGACTCAGTTTTTTTATTTCACATCTTTTTATACCTTTTGCAGTTTTTTTGCTTTGATCACCAAATGTGTATGAATACATTTTCGGTTTTAAACAACAAAATTCTTTAATAGGAACACCGTTTGTTTCATCTTTCAAAAAACCTAATTTACCTTTATTTGTAGTATTATGTAATTTATGCTTCACATCATAATTGGATAGGTCAAATATTGGGGGTAATTTAGTTGATATATCTCGATAAATATCATCACAAATAATTTCAAGCGTTAAACTATCTGTATCCATATAGCATAAATTAACATTTTCTTTATAAATTCGTTTAAAGACTTGATAAAACATTTTATACATATGAAGTTTTGATAATTCTAAAACTGTGTATCCTATGTAAATTGGTTTATTCAAATGTAAATTTGTCCTCTTTTTTTTTAAATAACACACAATCTTCATTTATAGGATAAAAATAATCTAGGGTTGAACTTGCTAAATGGTTTTTACATTCATTCTCTGTAACTGCAATTTTAACATTTACTTGTTTTCGAACATTCATACAAGTACGACCATAATAACTGTTAACCATTAATTTAAAAAAAGATTTATCAAACTCATTGGTGGATTCTTTTCTTTTATTATTATTAAACTCAATGTATGGGTTTAACCATGGTTTTTGGTGAAATGATATTATTTTATGTATTTTTTTTAGAATCAACCCATGCTTTAAGTAAAATTGTAGATTTAAATAGTGCGTTGTATAATTTGTTTTATCAAATAGATTAGGTATGAGTTTCTTTGTATTAGTATTAAACTTAAAATTGTTTTTTTGTAATATTTCTTTTTGATATGGAGATAAAAATTCATATTGAAGTTTAAAATGTTCAACAGAAAGGGGTAAGTCATTATCTAAATCATGTAAGTTTTCAGGATAAATTAAGTCGACACAAAGTACATACCCTGTATTTGAGTCAGGAGGAATGTCCATTATGTTAAATGCTAAAATTTCTTTTTCGTTTAACCATTTAAATCCTGAAACTGGCAGATATGCTGTCATAGCCATACCATAAAGTGAATTAGCATCGAAAGATATGATATAACTATTTTTTTCTTTAGGATTATATGTTTCTGGAACATATGGGTTATTACATTTAGCATAACGTTTACCTATCATACATATTCCCCCGCGCATACCCTGTTCAAACATAAGATACATATTCACATCAGTTAGAAGATCAAGACTAATATTTGTAAATTTAAGTCCAGCACTCCATGTTAAATCAGGTGCCGATAGAAAATGAAGAGCTTCTAAATTATACATTTTTAAAGTAATTTTTCTAAAGTTATTGAAAACATCTGCTAAGAGTAAACAATCAGAGAATAAATATAATTTTAAATAATCTTCAAAATTTGAACATTTAAATTTTTTCCAAACTTTTAAAGCATGATTATACTCTTTATTCGTTAATTCTTCTTGATTTAATCTATTATAAAAATATTTCTGCTTAGGAAGATTTTTTTCCTTTAAAACATTTTTATGATTAAAGTAATCATATGGAAAATATCCTTTCCTAAGTAATAAGTTAGCATGTTTGTTATTTTTAAAATATTCATGAAAAATAGGGAAATCAAAATTTGAAGCTTTTAAAACTTCAACTAATTTTGATAAAGATGAACTTAGAAAGTGAAAACTGTCTAAAAATTTTAAATTATCTAAAGTGAAAGTTGTAAACTTTTGCGTGTTTATAGGTATAACTTTAATATTCTTCACATATTCTTTTGAAATTCTTTTTAATATTAAATGACTATCATAATTAGAAAAGTTATGTAATATTATTGGAATAAAATGTGTTAATTTATAATTTAAATTACATGGCGAAGAATGAGCATACCCCAAAAATTTTCCACTCAGATGACAATGATTTTTAACAATTTTATCAGTAGGATTAAACTTTTTTTGGCAAAGGTGACATTTTTCAGATATATTTATATTTACACTCTCTATCGGTAAATATTTATTCATATAAGATAAAACTAGAGATTGAATGTACTTCAATGTATTCAAGAAGTGTTCAATGCAATTATCTCCACAATAATATTTATGGAAAACGATTTTGTTTTCATCATCTATAAGGAATAATGCGTAGCAAATAGGTGTATGCTTTTGTATTTTTGTAGTGAAGCTAGAGTCTAATTTAAATTGACAAGTATGAATAGGGACTGTTAAGCATTCAAAATCGGCAAAAACACAAAAAGGATGTTTAAACATTTTTTGATATGAAGAAAATTTTAATTTATTATTAGTTTTAGTAGGCATTTGTATTTTTTGTGGTTTATTCATTAAGCAAAATGACTGATGTGTATGAAGTGTATCTTCTCGTCTAAAACTCAGTAAACAATTTCGACAGTAATAACTATAACTATCTCTTTCATGCATAAATCTATTAAAATTTGTTATTAAAAAATAATGGTTGTTGTGTAACAATAAGTCAATTATCTTATGTGATTTATTTTTACTTAAATATATAGGAAACACATTTCTTTCAAATCCATATACATTTACACTAACATTATTTTGATTTTCAAACATTTCTATTTGACTGATTTGAACTGGAAATTTTAAAAAAGAAAATTTTAAATATTTAAGATTTTTCATGTATGAGGATATATTGTTTTTATGATATTTTACTGGAAATATTTTTGCTAATACACAATAAATAAAACATTTATTATCTATGCAATTAATATTAAGTAAACATTTTTTAGATGATAGAGATTTTGGAATAGATATAAAACCACACCCTCCTCTATTAGGGTGATAATTACCTATGTGAATGTCTATAAATTCAATATTTTTTACTATCCATCCTGAACCAAACCGTATAAATGTTTCAATAGAAAATAATATTTTATTAAATGCATTTTGAATTTTATCTTCTATTTCTAGATTGCTTAACAGTCTTTCACAAAATGAACAAAAATAAAAAAACTGTTCACGATAATTCTCGTTATTTTCACCTTTATAAAACTTAACTCCTAAACAGATAATAAATCTAATACGTGAGGAAATTGTGGAAGATAAGAGAAGGTTTTGAATTTCATCTTCATTCTCTCTTAAAGCTTTCAATGGATCATTATAATTATCGAGATAAGCTCGATGGGATTGAACAAAATTGTTAAAAGCTTGTTCACAAAGATTAAACATTTTATCAGTTGTACAATGAAATCTTATAAAATAATATATATATATATAGAGAGAGAGAGAGAGAGATTTCAAATAATTAATAATATTTAATTATTCATTCATAATTTTTAACATGTTTGCAGATATGATCTAAAGATTGTTTTAAATTATCCTTTAAGTTTAAAGGAAAATTAAATCTATTGGTGATTCGTTGATTTGTTTCCCTTGAAAAGCAGAGGTACTTTGAGCTTTGGTACTCTTTAACTGTGACAACATATCCCTTGCCTAAGTGAATTGAAAATTCAGGCATACCTCCTCCTATGTCTCCTTCGCCAGCTAAATCCAGGTTATATTTGTTTTGAGGTGGATCTTGAACGCTTCCGTTTGAACAATCCTCATAAGTAATATCATTCTTTTTCCTTTTCTTAGTTGTCTCACTATCATCAACAGCTTTCTTTTTCTTTTGCTTGATGAGTCCGTTAAAATCTTAAATAAAAATAATTTACATTTAAAATGTTATCTAATTTTGATGAAAGTGAACATTGAAAAGTAATAATTATCTATGAATTTTAAATTATCAATTATAAAATTTTTAGTGTTTTACGATATAACTTAAATATTTTTATCATAAATTTTAAATTTATTTTTAACATTAAGTGAGTATTATAATTGTAGAAATTACGATGTGTTATTGTTAAATGAAAGTAACTAAGTTTACATTTTAATTATATAAAGAAAAACTGAATAGACATCTTCTGTTCTGGTTTTTTTTTAAAAAATTATTGCATTAAATTTCTTTTGATAAAAATAATATTGTTTCGTTTTATTTTAAATTTATAAAAAAGGTAAAAATTGTTTGATAATTAATCATATAGATATAAAACTAGAGATCTTTACCATTATATGAATTCATCTTTTTTGCCTTCTAGTAATATATTTGAAATTTTCAATGAAGAGTATTTAATCTGGAAGTGAAAAAAAGCTCTATGACTACATTGCAATGAAACAAACATTTTTACAAAGCATAATGAGAAAAAAACATTTAGCGGTTCATAAGAAATATTGCACTGAGGACAATAGAACTTTTTTTCACTTACTTTTTAAAAAGGAAAAATCTTTATTTTCCTAATAAACAGTATAATTCAGACTTTCATATGAAATATTATCTATAAATGAAAAAAAGTCTAATAAGTATATAAAAATGAATATTTTAGCAACTATTTAAAATAAAATATTACAATTATATAAAATGGTTTGATACCTCTTTCTATATTATATGTATTGATACAGATAGTGTCTATGACTAATTTACACTTTTTTACTTTCTTTATTCTATGCATTATGTCTTTCAAACAACTAGTTCACTCACTGGATGGTTTCTCTTTGCTTCTATCGCTGAGGAGGTTTCTAATCATTTGTGTTTTGTATTGAAATGAGATATTTTTACATGTAATAAAATCTACAAAGAAGCTGATAGATTAAGTGCTCTAATGGAGCGAATAATATCAACTCACGGTAAGATTTTTCTTTCTAAGCATATATTCTAAACAAGGCTCACTCATTTAACAACTAAGTAAGGTCTTAAGACAATGAAATCTTAAAGTTTTTTCTATTAAAAAGTTTCTCATAAATGTTTTAGCTATAACAAAATTCATAATAAATGATGCATAAAAAAAATTCATTATATATAATATTATTTTTAAAAAAATATTAAATTTTATAAAGTAAAATATTACCTTTGAAGATCTTTTAAGATGTAGACTCCACCAACAATCATTGACATAGACGTTGTGATGATGAATAGCTTTTCTAACAATGACATAGCGACTTGAGTCGAGTCTAGTTACTCCAATAGCTAAGCAACTACTTTATATACTCCACATTGATTCTAATAATATCATTACAAAAACATCCCATTCTGAAAACTTCTTAGCTAGTTTTTTTATACCTAATTCTTTTCTTAGTATATGGGATCAAAACATATCTCAATACTTTTCTATTAACATAATATGATTTCCTTCGCAGATTTTTCTTTTCATATCAGATAATCTACTTTCTTTAGTTTGATCTATGTATTAAACTTTTAAAATCAACGATAATTTATATAAACTTTTTTAAAAATTATCCAACTTAAATAATTAACTTTTATATAATTTTAGATAAAAATATTATTATAAATCAATTTATTATAATCATATTTATTATTCATTTTTAACACATTCTTTTGGATTAACCTTGAAAAATAAGTTTCATAATCAAATGTAACTTGTTTTAAGAAGAATATATAAAAAAATTATTAAAAATTATTTATGAAGATATTTTGACATGTTCTACCCGATAATCTTTTTTTATTATTATTATCATCTCTAAGATATTTTTATGCTATTCTTCTAAAATAAACAAAATATAATTTTACAGATTTTAAGTTATTAATATGATTGTAGTAAGAGAAAAGTATATAAAGAGACAACCATTTAAACATTAAAGTAAGATTTATTGATTCAAAAGAGAGTTACAAAATATATTCATGAAAATTAATTTTAACAAACTATCAAATCAAAATTAGAAAACATTCTAATTTCTACATAACAATCAAACATATTTTTTTTCAATAAGATTATACATGAGTACACTTATAACTATTAATTTAAATATCACAACATTTAAATTGTTATCAATAAAATATATAAATTATTATCGATAAATATATAAGAGTCATTCAACATTTTTCTATAAGTTACATATTTTCAGCAGGAGAATGGATTTGTTTAACAAGTTCGTTGTTATTCAACACTTTAAAGTATGCAATTTTAAATATATAGTCAGGATGATCTGGTACGTCGAAATTAACTTGTTTAGCATCGTGTATGCATTGTAGAATAGATTCATATAAGCGCTCACAGCAACTATGAAGTGTAAATCCATCAGCAGAGGCACATTTGTGTAAGTGTAGAAATCCAAACTTTTCCATATTGTGTTCACAATCGTTTCTGTTATTGTGTTTGATATTCACTCAACAGAGTGAAAAAACTTCTTGCTTTTTCTCAAATAACTTCACGCTTGCAATTCCAGAGCAACACTGGCATAAATTATGCAAAAGCTCAAGACTTCGTTTTATTGAATCATCTATTTTATATCGTGAAAAAACATTTCTAAAAATTTAAGTATTTTTGTAACAGAGGAGGGAGATTTTCCGAATTCAATTATCTATTTTTACTATTTAATCTAATATTTGTGAGCGTACGACAGGTTTGTCTACCTCGGAACGATACACAACATTTAGGTAATTTGAAGTTAGCGTTCACAAACGCCTGAATGAATATTTCATTTTTTTTTTTATCGATGTAACTAAGTTCTCCCAAGTCTAAATTGCTACTCATTCTGTGTAAAAAGTATAGACAAAAATGTCCACATGTGAGAGTATTAAAATCTTGAAAACTATAAATATTATAATAAATATCAGTTGAATTTTGATTTAAAAACGTGAAGATGTTTCGATTTTTCGGAAAATATCCATAGCTATCGAAATAATAAGCGTCATTATTTTTGAAAAATATAGCAACCCAGTGACTTCCGGGCATGGATTTTACATCTAAGTTCACAATGAAAGATTTAAAAGATCCTTTATTTTTTGGTAAACAATCTGAAGGAAATACTCCACCGAATCCTTTTTTAAGTTGCATGTCGCTGCACGCTAATCGACATATAGTAAACGTATTCATTTGTTTAATAATCAGTATAGATCGTGCGAGCTTTATCAATTTCGATATTATTTCGATATTCCGCATAAACAATCAACGAAACAGTTTCAGGGAGGGCTGTTGCGAATTTCATATCAATTGCTAGATTTCCATTCCGAGTAACGCTTGAATGTGAAGATGAAGCGGCTATATCAGGTGTCATATCCATTGCGAATAAGCTATATCCCGACTTAAATTCTAGATAATCTATATTAATATTTTGAGCATCATGATATCTGTTTAAATCGGTGAAAAGGTTAAGATATGATCGTGCGTATAGATCGTTTGTAAAGTCAGGTTGAAATGGTCTCGTGGGAATCATTCTTGAGCCATCGAGAAGACATAAATAATTTAAGTTATAATTAAAAAACTTAAATCCATTTTTGGCACTACTTCCGTTAAACGCTTCATTTGATACGAATCCTAATATTATTCTAGTAGGTAGTTGACCTATGAAAGCATTGGCAATTGTGTAAGATTGCACACCGTTTGACAGGGCAAAGGATTTCACTTCGATTCTCCGTATCGGTAATTTTATAACACCGCGTTCTAATGCCTTTTCTTGAGCTAGAAAAACGAACGGAGCCACGTTCACTTTTCGAATAAACAAACTGGCAGACTTGATAGATATTTTAAACTGATCAGCTGTTACCATGAGTGAAAATGTATTTTTGTGTCGTTCCAATTTTAATCGCATGCTGACACCGTTAATTAAAAGTTTTGGTTGGCTGGCCAAATCAAAATGTAACGGTCCACACAAATCGACCAATTTGCTGAGTTTGAACAAATTTCTTCTCTTGACAAATCCTTCATTATTCGAATTAGCGCTCACGTCATCATGATAAGAACTTGAATCTTTATAGAACAACGATGAGGTAAGCATGCTCTGTTGCATAGACTTTGAAGAGAAGAGTAAACTTTCCAAATAGGCTCGATATGCATAATTATTTTGAGAAGTGATTTGTTTGTCATTCAAAAACAAACTGAGTTCGGAAAACATGGTGTTGAGGATATAATTGCATGGAGCCACAGAATCAGTGTCGATAATCGCGTTACCATTGTTTTTAAGTATTTTGACTTGTAAATGTAAAATAGAATGACTGAGATCCAAATAATGTTCGCCGTTCCCTGCAACGAAAAATTCGATAGGTGATTTGTCGCTCAGAGAGGTTACAGGAAAAATTTCGATAAAATTAGATGAATCGATGCTCAATTGTAACGGGGTTTGGGTAAAAAGATCCAATTCACTCTTCATACAAATAGGCGCGTTAGATTCCATCATGAAAATATATCACCTCTCGTTGTTATTTTACGACACTTTCTTTTGGTCTGACCAGATTTCTGCCGATATTTTCTTTTTATACCTTTTCCATGTTGCAAACGCTGGAGAATATCCTCTTTAATTTGTTTAGAGGTTTCGCCGATGCGAGAACGAGCAGAATCCTTAAATGATCTACCGCTCGCGAGATCTGTCAAAACGCCTTTTCCGGTTCGAAGCAAATGTTTTCCTAAATATTTTCCAGCTGTGATTGCTAAAGGAGTAAAATGCCTTCGAATTGAACCAAAAAACCCAAAGCCCCTTTGAATTCCCACGCCTTGAAAGTAATTCCCACCGACTTGTTGACAGTAATACTGTTCACAATCCTTAGCGTTCAGATGCATGATGTAGCACTGTCTCGAAAACTAAAAATGATTAAAACTTCAGAAGTATTTTATTTTATAGATTTTCTTCTAAAGGCAAGCACGACATATGTCTTACCAGATGTGAAAGTGATTTTTTGACCACTACTCGATCTCAATTCAATTTCGATCGATTCGATAAATTTTTTTCGTAAAGGTATGTATAATGGTCTATCGTAATATTTCACAATTTGTTGGTTATTTTCATTCATACAGGGAATTATTCTTAGAAGCGGGGTAAAGGCGTCACCCACATATACCGATTGAATTACATCCGAATAAACAAATATTTCCGTAATTCCACCATGTAATTGCAAAGGATATTCACTGGAATAGGAACCTTTTCCAAATGTGTTTTTCTTAAAACCCAACATGTCTGCTAAATTTCTGTTGAATGTGATTTCGAAATCCATCGAAATGTCTAGCGCTACGTGCATATCTTTTTGATGTGATAGTTTTACTCTGCTAAATGTACGAAATAAATCGTCTGGTGTTTTATACATTCCAGGTGGTATGGAAAAAATTTCTGTTGACTTTATTTTTCGCATGACTGTAGGATATTTCTTGATAACTATTTTGAACGTATCCGTCTTTATAATTTCCTTCGTGAATTTGGCTTTTAATGTGTGTTTTTCCTTAAATATATGCGTAAAACCCACTCTTAAATTTAAAATTTTTATCAAGCTAGAACATGAGGCGGTGGTAAAGTGAAGTTCTGTATGTTCAGCAATATTAACATCTAGGATATTGTTACTTTCTTGGTAAGAAAACTGAACATAATCTTGTAAATCCAATAACATTATATTGTAATTTATCGAATCAAAAAATTCTTTAGGATTCGATGGAATCGTATCACCACTCCCTAGATAAGGCATGATAGATATCGTATGTTCTGCAATGCTCACAGGATTGTTATTTATTATTTGAATCGTTAATTCTAAAGGTTTCGTTATGATTAAAGTTCGAAATTTAAATTCCCTATTCTCTTTCTGATGTAGATCTTCCTCTGGTAAATTTAACATAAATAAAAGTTTACTAGCTGTGCTCTTTGTTATAAGGATTTCAAACCCATTCTCAATTTGGAGATTGACTGTAGAGTTTTTTTCATCCCACAAAAATTTTACGCTGTCATTCTTATTAACATGGTTTTGAATTTCCTTATTCACTGTTGTCCAAAACGATTGTATGCTGTGAGAACTGTTATAAACAAAGCTGATATCATACATTCTATGATCTTTTGTCATTTCCTCTTTTTCATAGCTTAGTGAATAGCTGTTGTTGTGTTCGTCAATATTAAACCATGTATTCTCCATGCATATTTCGGAGAGTGCTACTTCGTATTCACCATTTAATACGATAGGTGAGTTTAATTTTGTGCGATAGGAAGATTGTGTGTTATTTGGGAAATAATCCATGCTAGCATTGCTAGGTAAAGTCACGTAGAAGTCTGAAATTGTGTCATCCATTTTGCTTTCACCCAAGAATTGAACTTCGAACTGAAGCCTTTCCACTTTATAAAATACTCTTTATTTACACCTCTACCTCTTGTTTGTAAAACACGTTCTACTCTCCAATAACTATCCCCATCTTTTATTATTTTCTGTAGTTCATGAGCATAAAATCGTCCTTTTACAATTTCACCCGACAGGTCTTTAAGGATGAATGTGGGTGGGCTAGTCGGATAACGTTTATATACCTTAAAAACTTCCTCGCTCCAATTAGGTAAATAACCTCGACGAAATGTTGTTTTCGCTTTTGTAATCCTCACTTGATCACCGAGATTGAATGTATACTGTGTCACCGGATGGTAAGAGTAAAGTTTTGTAAAAATCACCGGCTCTAGTTCAGCAGTGACATGGTTTGGAGCGTAACCCGTGCTGCGGTGAACACTTTCGTTGTACGATTTCAAAACTTTATCCAATACATCGATATATTTATAAGATCCTCTATGTGTGAATATGCGATGTAATTTATTACGAAGCGTCTTATTAAAACGTTCAGCTACTTGACTTTTAAATTCCGAGTGTGAACTATAATGATGAATCCCCTCTCGCTTAAAAAGAGATTTTACTTTACGAGAATAAAATTCTCCTCCTTCATCGGTTTGTAAATTAATGATTGTTTTAGTCTGGCGAAAGAGTTTTTTAAATGCTTCCACGAGAGAATCAGCGTTCTTTTTTTTTAAAGGAATAGCATAACTTTTTTTACTAAATACATCAATTGCTGTGAGCAGGTAACGATAGTTGTTGTTCTGTTTAGCAAATTTTGAGAGATCTATTAAATCACATTGTATTAACTCTCCAATACCATAAGACAACACTTTTCGTCGTGGAAAATTCAATCGAATAGGTTTATGGAGTGAATAGGTATCTTGTGTCATAAGCCATTCTTTCGTCTTCTTTTGAGATACACCACTAGCTTTAGACAGTTTTGCTACCCCACCGTATGAAGCAGGATGTTCAAAATTGTAATATATATTTTTTAGTATTTGACCCACTTCTTGCTTTGTGTCCATGATGTACTACCGTTGGAATCAGCGGACAATCTCTTACGATATCGGGGAATCCCACTAGTTCTCTTCCTCGGAGTCGATGCACTGCGAATGGTGAGAGGGTCTTCAGCTTCTATAGATCCACTCGATTCTTTTTTCTGTAAAAGTTTGACCACCTTAGGATTTCCAATCCAGCTAATCGGTATGTTTATTTCTTTGATAACAGGTAAAAACTTGTTGAAATGTAGTGGTTCCTCCTGTCTTTTGATATTTCTCATAATATATGAAAAGAAATCAACAATTTTTGAATTCTTTATTGGAGTATTATTTTTCACAAATTCGCCATCAGCATTCCAGGAATAAAGACGAGTTTTGAGTTTTTCTAAAATCAATGGAATAAATTTAGTGTGGGTTCGCGGTACAGATTGCAAGATATCCTCCATAATAGGATCTTCTTCCATTTCTTCTTTATTATAGTAATCCTCAAAAACAGGTTTTTTCATCGTCTGTTCCTCCTCCTCTTTACTATTCGCCATGCTCACGCGTATAGGTTCCATTGGTTCGTGAACCACTTTCTGAAAACGTGTTATTAGATGTCCGAGAATTTTTGCCTTCGCGTCATCGGGTATATTTTCACGATCTAATAAATGTATAATATCATCCTTCAATCTGACTTCCGGATCTTGTTGTTGTCTTTGATATCCACTATATAATTCTGGTGGTATGAGCATCATTCTCTTAGCCATATCTTTCAGCTAAAATGTCGTACACACTTCTTCCGAGACAAAAAGTAAATAATGTTGAAAATAAAAGGATATTACAACTTATATAGATCACTTCTATTTTCAAATTCTGTTCCCAATAGCACGGCCCAACATCCCTGCTATGGCTGATACGGCTGCTGGTAATATCAGAGGGAGAAACCCACCACTCTGATTAACTAAGAGCCTCTTCTTGTTTTTCAGATTAGTAGAACGAGATGCTACTTTTCGAATCGATGTTTTATATTTTTTAAGTTTTCTAACATTGACGCTAGGGATATTACCCGCCAAAAGATTTAAACACACCTCGCATACGGTTTTTACTTCAGGTGTAGTAGCATTTTTTAGCAATAACTTTTTTTGCTTCGAAGAAGCTGCCGACAGTGTTCGTAAAAAGTTATAATGTTTTTTCATTTTTGAGCTCATTGTGGACGATAAAACCAATATACTCCGTTGTTATCTGGAAATAAACTATCACGTAGTCAGAAATCTTCTTCCGTGGATGGGTGTACATCCACGACTAAATAACCATAAGGTCTGGCGACGCTTTTTATATACGCATCCATTAAAAATCGAGAATTCTGTGGATACAACTGTCGAGAAAAACAATTTACTTGACTCATGTCTCTCGAATTTTTAAACAGAATGATATAGTGAGCGTTAAGAGAAATATCCCGCATCACCTTACATCTAGGATATAAATTTTGTAGCAAAAGTATCACGCTGATATTACGATGATGTGAAATAACTGTAAAAAGTTCACCTACTTTATTATTAAGGTGATTCATTAAATCATCGAGCACGATCAATTCAGCCCCATCATAGTTTTCGGGTAAACCTTGTACAAATTCAATGTCAGGCTCCTCCCAAAACCATGATTGTGAATGCGAATAACACCATTTTATCTTTTTCAATTTCACACCATAAATATCGCTTTTAATCATTCTGCGAACTAAAGTAGTCTTTCCACTCTGAGAGCTCCCAACTATAATAGTTCCAGATGGATGTTTTAAATGTAACATTATCTACAATGAAAGCTAACCACTAATTTATGCTTTCAAATATTTTAGTTAAAATAAAATCTCCTTCAAATAAACTCTCGAAAACTAGTCACATCAAACTTCATGTTAAGCTATTTCCTGAAACTATTCAATATCGCATCTATAACTGTAAATGAAGTTATGCACTCATGAATAGTCATTTAAATAGTTTCTATCAAAACCTCTCTATCTATCATAAAAACAGGTGTTCGTCTATTATTAACCATTTTGAAAAACACATTATTACATAATTTTTTTTTTAAATTTTTTTGTGGTTTATGTATTCTATGATAATTCATTGTAGTAAGCTAGTAGTTGATGTCCTACTTAGACATACTTAGTATAAGTGAATATTATGATAGAGGATAATAATTATAATTATATAGTATTTTTTAAATAAATGAAATCTTATTTTAAAATGTGTACTATTTATTTTTGTAGAAAATATTGTTTAGTTGATTTTTAATTTTATATGCAATAAAACGTAATGAACTATGAAACTTCTTTCAACTAAAAATGTTAGAAAATATATTAAGAACACGTTAGCATACAACTTGCTTCTCAATAGTTTTATTTGAACAGTGATAACTTACAGGAAGTTGATATGCGAAAAAGCATTTCGAAGCAGTGATATTCTTAGACATGTTATTAGAGGGTTTCTCATAAGTCCTACTAACAAAAAGATTAATCTCAACTATGTTTATCTTTATAAGCTCATTCTTCTTGAGAGATGTCACATTTTACTTTCATCGACATTCGCGTTCGTTTCAAATGAAGTGATTTTTAGTGTAACAGCGATTTCATCGATATTCGCGTTTGTTTCGACTTTTGCTGTAACAGCGATTATCGCTATCTGCTCCAGAAATAGCCATTTTTTAAACTAGGGTGCAGTTATTGCCACTATATACTACTTACATCGAAAATATTTTGACTGTAACTTTTTTATTTTTAAAGTTATGGGGAGGAGGGATCAAAGTGTGAAAAACGCGCGTCTTAGAAAAAAAAATTCATCATTGCTGTTTTGTAATTGAATTTATAAGAAGGTTTGAAGAACTTCAGATAATTTTTTTTTTTTTTTTTTTTTTGCCTAACAGCTTATATAAGTTGTATATTAGCATCTCAAAGTGAAAATTCGTTTTTAAATATTCGGAGACACATTTGAGGATCTCCTCAAAACGGTGCTTTTTCGTAAAAAATCCAATTTTAAAAATGCAATAAGTCTTGACTTTGATATGATTTAAAGGAATTCTTTTAAAAGAGTCACTAAACAACTCCATATAAAGAGAATCTAAAGATAATATTCATTGAAGGGGCTCGGAACCTCAGGGTAAAGAGCAGTGGCGGATCTAGGATTTTCCTGAGGGGGGGGGGCGCAACACCTGTGTCTTGGCCAGGATGAAATTAAATATTTAAAGAGGTAAAGAAAAAAAAAATCTATGCAGTGTACTAGAAATATACTTCAAGATAATCCGTATTCATTGATTGACCCCCCCCCCCCATCTCTTTCGTCACATTTCTGACTTGCTATCTTAGCGTAAGGTGAAATGCCCAGGTTATACCAAAATTACTTTTCAGTTTTAAAAAAAAAAAACCTCCCCCCTCTCACTCAACTCCTCAAAAAACACCCTTATATGCTAAATATTTTTATGAACTCCTTTGTTTCTTTATACTCATGACAAATAAATCGTTTTTGCAAAGTTTCATGAACGGACCAATTTTTTATTTTTTAATGTCGTATTTTACCTTTCCTTGGATTTTACATGTGTTTTCGTTAATAAAAAGAACTGTAACTTTTTTTAGATTAGTTATATCGTTTTGCTTTTTTCATTCGATTCAGCATAAAAAAAAGTACTCTAAAAACATGTGTCACATGCCTAGATTGCTCCAAAATTAATTTTTCAACCACAAAACACCCTGCCCCCTACCCAAAAAAAACCCTTCTTTGCTAGATATTTTTATGGACTCATTTGAATATTCATTTTCATGACAAATATATTACATTTTTGCCAAGTTTGATCAACGAACCAATTTTTTTTGTTTTTCTTATGGTCTTAGGTACTATTTTACCAACACTAATATATATATATTAAGTGCGATTTTATACATCCATATTTATTTTTTTTTTTTTTTTTTTTTTTTTTTACTTTCAATTACCCGTAATTTATAAAAGTATTGAATTTGGTCAACAACAAAAAAATCGAATTAATTGCATTTCTACACGTTTTGGAACGTGATGAGTTCAAAAAAATGTTTATGCCTGTTAGTTATCAGCATAACTCCCAAAACGGATTGACCTGCGATGTTCAATTTTTATGTACAGGTTATTGATGGCCATGAGACTTGGCATTAAGGTTTTCGTCAAAATTGCATTTTGCATTAAGTATTAGCTGATATTGAAAAAATTACCTTTCTCAGTGATTACCAAGAAATGGTTTTAACGATTTTGATTAAAATCGCTATAAAAATGCCTTTAAAGGTGTTCTAATCATTCCCCCCTCCGTAGAAATGAGATAATGGCGAACGCCCATCAACGACTGTTTCTACTCTGTTGCACTTAAAAGAAAGGATAATATTGTGTTTATTGAAAAATATATAACAATTTTCACTGTTTCAGCGGCGTTTTTTTAGGATAATCGCAAACTGGGCATTTTTTTTAAATAATGAAAACAAAATAGGTAAATTATATCAATCCGGTGACAAATTAAAAAAAAACATCCCCATACTGAAATATTTTGTTCCAATTCTTCAATTACAACTGGAAAAGAGAGATTGCAGGAGGATCATTGTATTTAAAAAAATTTAAGAACTTCATTTTGAATTGCAATATCATTTTACTTCTTTCATGAAACTTTTGAACAAGAATCAGAAGTTTCATAAAAAATATGTTTTAGAAGAATAGGCTTAGAATAAAATTAGAGTAATCTTAGCCTTCTCTAAAAGTATGTATATATTTGCAGTAAGCGTTATAATTACTTATAAAGTGCAATATTTCTTGCATTACTTCTACAATAATAAAAATAAAATAAATAAAAAAATAAAAAATAAAAAAAAACAGAATTTGAAAGCATGTCCAGGTAAATATTTGTACAAAACTTTTCAAATTATCGTAAAAAACATACACATTTATTTTGTTAATTCGTTAGTTTAATTTCATACAGGGTTTGAAAGCGATATATTTTTAAATAATTAATTCTGCTACCGTAGTGCTACTTTACACATATAATACTTTTTACAAAATTGTTTATAAGTCTATTTTATGTAAAAAAAAAAATTGGCATACCTTTCCAGTGTGGTGCAAAAGAGGATTGTTAATCAAAATTAAAATTAGACGCTTATCTACAAGCCGAAGCAGAAATTAGAGCTGGACGAATTCTTATGCCCCCCAGTAAATAAATAACCTTCCTCTTCCTTTTTTCAAAAGTTTTAAGTTTAGCCTATTACCATGTCCAGTTGAATGGGGGTGGCCATTTCCGGGGGTAACCCAAATAGTCAACCTCTTATTATTCTTTTTTTCCCCTGGTTGGCGTTGGACATTACGCATGTGAGTCAAATTCTCTTCCTCCCGCTCGAAAGAAAAGGGATCGGGTATCAGGGGTCCAAGATATCTTCAAGGTCAAGAGGGTGAAGATTTGAATACTTGTGCAGTCTTCCAACATCCGTTTGAATGGGAAGAGAGAAGGCTGTAAATAGAACCTTGGTACAAAAATAAGCTTTTTTTTTTTTTGCTTTTTTTCGGAAATTAGATGAAGGTTAAAATATAATTGTTGCGTGAACTTATTGAAAAAAACTTGGGGGGAAAAAAATATTTTTATTATTATTTATTTCTGTAAATTGTATAAAAAAAAAAAAAAGATTCCACCTGAGGGGGGGGGGGGCCTGCGCCCCCTGGCTGGATCCGCCATTGGTAAATAGCCCTAACCATGATCTTTGGTGCGTTTTTGTGTCATTCAGAGCACTATTTCTGCTTCCGCCGACCTCCAACATATATACTGCTTACATGGACTTGTTGTCTCAACTTAGTACTTCTGCAATATGGATGAAAATTTTTGAAAATTCAAAAATTTTCGAGAAAATTCAATTTAATATGTGACTACTTTTGACATGAACGCGATTTTACGGTATTTCAAATGATTATTTCTGCTGGCTCCGACCTTTCTACATGTATACTGCTAACATGGAATTGTTGTCTCAACATAGTAGTTTTGCAATATGCAAGAACATTTTTTGAAAGTTCAAACATTTTTAAGGAAATCCAAATTAATTAGCAACTACTTTACATAAAAATCGGACAAGATCGCCAAAATTCCCTAGCCATCACCGACTCAGAATTTTTTTTCTTTCTTTTTTTTTTTTTTTTTTTTTATGTTACCTCACCCTAGAAAAAATAAATCGGAAATATTTTTGCTATATCTTTTTTATTTTTGAAGTTATGGGGAATTAAAGCTTGAAATATGCATGTCTTAGAAAAATAATTTTGTCATTCTTGCTGTTTTGTCATTGAATTTATGACTGGTTTTGAAGGGCTTCAGATAATGTTTTTTGAGTAATAGTTTATATAACTTGTATATTAGCACCTCAAGGTTAAAATTCACATGTATATAGTCGGAGCCTTTATCTGAAGTTCTTCAAACCCAGTCATAAATTCAATTACATAGCAGCAAGGATGACAAAAAAAAAAAATTCTAAGACAAGCGTTTTTCCACATTGACACCCCCCCCCCCCCACGTCACCCTATAGCTCCAAAAATAAAAAAGATATAGCCAAAATATTTCAGATTTATTCTTTCCTAGGTAAGGTAACGTAAGAAAAAAAAATCTTAAAATTCTGAGTCGGTGGTGGCCGCAATTTTGGCGATTTTGGCCGATTTTTATGTGCAATGGTTCTTAAGGTGAAACAATAATTGATAACATGAATTTTATGTTCATCTTACCAATTATTTATTAATTAAAAGAATACAATTTTGTTATTTTTAATTGGGGAAAACATATTCAAAACATTATTATCACAATATCGAATAATCACCTTTAAGGAATCGGAAAAGGTCAAACGTTTTCAACATGAAATATCCTTACTTTATAATTCTCAAGTATTCCAAGTATGCTATAAAGCAAGGTATCCAGCTCTCTTGAAAGTCGTGAAATGTACTTGAATTTTTGAAAGTCGGAAATTATGCGTAAAATTCCTATTAAATGTTGAAATTTTCGGTCTGCATCAGGAAATTTTCGCTCCTCTTTATTAGCGGAAAAATCTCTTCATGGGTGTTTTTAAAAAATGAAAAAGGGAGCGTGATTCTTCCACTGTACTTCAAACATGGTTCTATTTCGAGAATGTCAAGTTTTTTGACGGAAATTGATGGGAATTCGCACCGAAATTTCCACGGAACTTGCATGCGTTCAGACTTCCACAAACCACCGATGGAATGAATACTTTTTCCACACATTTTGCTCTAATGGCATAGCCTCTATCTCTTTTATTTAGGTTAGCATGTGATGTCTATTTTGCAGAGAGTTACGGTGATGAAATGACCGTTTTATCCCTGCGATTATCGCTAGAATTATTTACGTTGATTTAATATCTGCTATCGTTGATATTTGGGCTGCTACGTCGGGTGCTATCACCGAGTTATTGTGACCTTATATGCTATTGTGATGCTAATTTTTGGTGCATTGCGACTATATACTAGCCACTATTCCGAATATTTGCACTACTGTAGATGCCGCTATCACCGAAATTTATGTGGTTGTCAATCGCCGTATAGCCGAGATATACGTGATAGACAATTTCACAAAGTTCTACGTCGATATAATCGGCTCTATTGCAAGATTTCCAACGGTATACTGGGCTCTAACCCTTATATTTGAGTTGGAATATCGCGTTCATTTTTGCCGATTATTGCTTTAACGTAATTGTCAAGATTTGCGCCAATATGGTAGCCGTTATCGCCGATATTTACGTTGGAGTAATAGTCATTTTAAATTAGGTTTAAGCCATTTTAATAATAGCTATTGTCGAGATTTACAACAGCGTTTTGGTGTGATTCGTCTAGGCTTCCCCTGATGTGATATCCGCTATGTGCGTGATTAGTGTCAGTGTGAAGATCAGTTTCGGCGATTGGTTTGAATCGATGCAGAATGACTTAAATTTTAATTTAATTTTGTGCAAGAAATTAGACTTAATTGCCCAATTTTAATGTATATTCTTATTTAAAATTGTAATTTTAACTGCTACTGTCTGTAAAGTTGTTTATTTTAGCATCAAAAACAATTTTACAATATAAGTAGAGATATAAATAATTGTTTAAAAGTTAAAGCAATTCCCTATGCTAAGGTTTAGACCGTTACAAATATGACTTAATAAACAATTTTACGCCTTTTTTTTTATCATTCTCAAGAAATAGCCTTAAGAAAATCCTCTCCTATTTTCAAAATAGCAACCTAATTCTTATATACTTTGTTATATACTTTGGAAAATATGGTGGTAATTAATAGGTCGCGGGAGGGATCCTTGAAAATTTTTGGAATACGCCTTGAAATATGCTTGAATTTTTATCAGAAATTTTGCTGGACGCCCTGTAAAGCCAGGACGCTAATGGTGAGTACACTTGCTCCCAAAGTCATATGTAGTAAAATTAAGCTATCACGATCTCGTCTGATCACCCGTAAAATATCCCAACCAAAGCAATACTTCCCATAAAGGCAGGACTGTGTAAATGGGGGGGAAACGTTCCCAATCCCAAAGTTGTAAATGATAATACTGAACTATGGCGATTTTGTACAACCACTCTAAAAGAGTCAGAAATCGGTAAAATATTCCCAAATTTGGAATATTCTGATGCCCTATTTTCTCTAAAAAGCAGGACTATGAAAATAGGTGCACATGTTCTCAAAACTGAGCAGCATACAGGGTGATTATAATTAAAGTTACCCTGCTGAGTCCCACGTAGCGTAGAGTCCTTTCTGGTGAGCGGATTTTGATGAAACTTGGTGTATATGTTATATGGATGATGGGGAAAAGAAATCTGCAATAAAAAATAATATTTAATTTCTAACGCCAGGAAAAAAGGAGGCGCATAAGGAACAAAAACAACAATTTGGAAACACAAATTTTTATTTAATCACAGTATATGTTCAATGTGCATTCCATTTGCGTCAAGCACAAGTTCAAAGCATGTTATTGCGTGTTCAACAGTAACGCGAAGAGTTTCTCGATCAATTGCTGTAACATGACAAGTTATGCTCGTATTTAATCAAGTCACAGAGATGTAAATTCGGAGAACAGGAAAGCCAGGCAGTCGAGAAACTTCTCGAAAATACTCTATTATCTTCAAAGTGGGCATGAAGTGGTGCCTTCATAGGTCATATGTTATACGCCTCTAAATTTCTTACATCGTACATGAAAATTGCCATCTATCGGTTGAAATATGAACTATTATTTTAAAGAAGGGACAGTATGCAAGTTTAGAGTGGTTTAAAAAGCTATTAGTCACTGCAGTAAAATCAGTCTGCATCATGCCGTTAGAAAAGCAAGAACTGGTGAGCGTTACTGGTGAAGTTATTTTATCAGAATGGAGGTAGTTTGTCAACTCCACTAGCAGTGGACTATCGACATTTGAAAGGATTACGGCCTATGTCGCGGCGGCTTTGAGGAAGATGATTATTAAATCTGATGAGACTGGATACTTGGGTGTGCTGCAAGGGAGATGACAGAAATAGGTTTCCAATGAAATTGAGAAAGAAGTCGCTCTTGTTTGGTCGTAAGAGCATCCGGTTCCCTATATTCTTCGACAAGTGCTCGAACGGTGTCATGTTATTTGTTTATCTCTTGGTCTACGGTAAGAAAAGTTCGTCGATAAATTGTAAATTGGTATTCATATAAGATCCACGTTGTGCAAGCACTGAAATCTGCTGACTCGGGTAAGAGCACTCAATTTCCTAGAATTTTTTTGACCTGAATAATCGTTGATAATGCATGGCTTTGAAACATTTTATGGTAGGACGAGGTACATTTTACACTAGATGGAGCAGTGAATACTCAGAACTGTCGCAAATGGGGTACAGCAATACCTAATGTTGTGCATGATAGTCTCTGCATTCTGATTACATTTCTGTATGGTGTGGTTTTGCTGCTGAATTCATTCTTGGTCTTTGAGGAGAGCACGTCTCCTGGTCCTCAAAGGCATTCGATTACGAGGGCCCGCTACTACGACTTTCTTCGGCAGCAAGTCATTCCTGCCCTCCAAAAACGAGAGTGTTTAGAGCAGCGTCAGCCACTAGGCGGCCCGCGAGAGCTTTTACTCCGGCCCCCCGGCAGTAGAGCAAAAATTAAATTTTGCGGGCCGACCAAACGGTATAGTAGTTAGCTTCTAGACCACGAGGTTGCGAGTTCGAGTCTCGTGTAAGGCATGGGTATTTGTAAATGTATGTTGACTTGTCAAATGACGAATGTTTCGGCGCATTATAGCCCTCGTGTTGCTGACGGCGCCAGATAATCTGAAAACAACAACCAACCAAACCAAATTTTGACAAATAGTAGACAAATAGTGACAAAATAGTGACTAATAGTGACAAAATAGTGACTAATAGTGACAAAATAGTAGACAACTTTTAATTTGTCTACTATAGTATGTGTTTACTACCAAAAACCGCGTTTTTCCATTAGGTGGCCCGCGTCAGTGTGTCTGAAAATCCTTTTTTTTTTTTTTTTTTTTCTTTTTTTTTTTTTTGAGACTGCCAACGAGAAAAATTTTTTAAAAAAAGCAATAGTTTGAATTATTCTCAATGACGCATTGCTTAGTTTTGTACTAATGATGCCCTACCCCCTGGATTCGTGAATGGCACACTTCGATTTCTGCTTTTCTGAATGTGATGGGCAGGAGTTGAGTGTTTTAACGCATAAAGAAGTGCCACGATCTTTATGACTCTAGTGCAATAATGACGCCGAAGACTAGTTTTAAACGCTAAGTAGATAGTAAAAAGCGGACCGGCCGTCATCGTCTCGCAATTAACATCGACTAAAATGTAAGATTTAGGATATGGTTTAAATATCTTTATTGATTATGAGTTTATGTCAAGTCATATGGTAATTTTGTCACAAAAGATTAACTTCTTTTATGACTTTGATTTACGATGTAAAAAAAAATATTTTTTGAAATACTTGAAACAAGAATCTAATATCAATTGTTATTTTAACAATATAAAAAAGTTAAATTATTGTTTCAGTTTTCAAAATTGTTTTATATTGTTGAATGTTTAGTAATTATCACATTTCTGAACGTATATAGTAAAGCAATATATTTACTGGCCTATTCGGTAAAATATGTGGCCCGCGGAAAGTTCCAACATAAGTCATGCGGTCCGTCTCTAAAAGTTAGTGGCGAACGCTGGTTTAGAGACTACTGTCTTGATGCTAGATAGTGCACCACCTCAGATTGCACAACCAGTAGCAGCACTATTTCGTGCCCACTTTAGAGATGAAGGAGTAATTTCGAGAAATTTTTCGACTGTCTGGCCTCCTCGTTCGCAAATTCCTGTGACTTCTGGTTGTGGAGATTCCTAAAAGATCATGTGTATGGAGAAATCATACGGACTCTTCCTGAATTGAAAACAAGTATAACGTGTCATGTTTCTGCAATTGATCGAGAAACCCTTCGTACTACTATTGAACACGCTACAACACGCTTTGAACATGTAACGTAAATGAAATGCACATTGAATATATACTATGATCAAATGAAAATTTGTGTTTCTAATTTGTGGTTTTTGTTCCTTATGCACCCCCTTTTCTCCTGGTGGTAGATATTTAAACTATTATTATTTTATTATTATTATTATTATTGCAGATTTCTTTTCCCCATGATCCATAAAACGTATAAACCAAGTTTTATCAAAATCCGTTCACCAGAACAAACTCTACATAGGTCTAAACAGGGTAACTTCAATTGTAACCACCCTGTACATTAGAATAATGGCTTGAATTCTACCGGAGAAACCAATTAATTTTACAACCTAGTTTAAAAAAAAAAAAAATAATGATAAATTTGATGAAAATTTAACAGTTTTTAGAATTGGTCCCTTCACCTTGAGTTTTAAAAATTATGTGTAATAGTTTCGCAGAGCTCAATAAACCACAACATAAGTAATTTTAGGGAGGGGCGAACGTGTTTGTATTCTTTACGAAATTCAATCGTAGATGGTAAGTTACTGTGTAGTTGGTATATTGGTACTATTTTCCATGGAAGCTCATTAGGAATCGCTAATCACTTTCTGAAACTTTTTCTTTTGTGAGAGAAACAATTTCCTCTCCGAGATACTAAAATTGAAAAACTGTCTTTCTGATTGCAACACCTGATTTGCCTTCATTAGTCCTGAAGCTTCAATTAATTCTTCGGATCAACAGTTGAAAGTGGTGCCATGGGTGATGAGTAATCTGGTGATTCAGAAACAGGTAAACAGTAAAGGAAAAATACTATAGTAATTCTATGAGATCCTTGTAATCCTCACAGGATTGTTGAAAGCGGAGCATATCTCTAGAATGTCTCTTCATTGCGGTGTGCTACAACTTGGGCTGTGATTGGGTCGGTGATGTATTCAGTGCATTTTTCTTTGTCCAAAACCATTTAAAACATTTGAAAAGAAGATTGTGCCTGTGTTTCTTTCAGTATGTGTCCCTGCTAGAGAGAATCCAGTGCCATGAATCGTATAAAGAGCCCATTGCGATTCAACTTGTCCACTGAAACTATAAATAATTTAATGCGAATAGGCTTTCATGATGGAGCTGAGCCAGCAAACTTCGATCCATCACCTGCAATTGCAAACTGGTTATTTGCAACTATACGAACAAGACATGTGGAAGAGCATACAGTTCAAATCACTACCAGTTCAGAATTTTCTTATTTAGATCATAACAAAAATCACAACAAAATCAGTGATTTTGCTGTGTAATGTGAAACTATTTTTAATATAATCTTTGTTTATTCATTTTAGAATAAGTATAGTTTAATGTCAATGCTTATATGTTATTGTTAACGACAATTCTTTTTCGACAGATCAATACTAGATACATAAATAAATATGAAACGTTCGGGCACGCAAAAGTTTTATAGGGGCATGTAAAAATTTTTGAGATTTTTCAAGCCCTGGTTAGAACGATACGTGTATCACAAAAAACGGATGCGTTATGCACGCACATAAAACTGCTCTGCGAATGGTCAACAAATACCCAATCAGGACTCACTTAGAAAATTTGCACATAACAGAAGCAAGACACCAGTCACGGAACATCGCTCGCCGCTCTTTTGTTCGTGCATAAAGCGTCCGTTTTTTTGTGATACACGTATCGTTCCAACAGTCTTTGTAGTTTTCGTATGAGCTGTTCATTTTGCGACAGGAAAAAAATGGGCTGTACCATTCAAAAGTTTCGAGTTTCTGTACCTTTAGCCGTAAACGTAAGAGTCATTTTGTTACCTTTCACAGAATCTCGAGCTCTTAACTCCTAATAAGTATACCTGAAATCTCATCTTGATCTGTTAAACGGGACGACCTCTAGAGGTCTAAATGTCAGCAAAGCTTCTTCATGACCACCCTGTATATAAATTGCAATTTTATCCAACACTTTAACTGTGAAACAGTGAATGAATTCAGTAATCCATTATCCAACCACAATTAGTATTTTATTCTCTAAAAAATCAGCAGTTGAATTTGACGTCAACATATATCAACTACATAAGAGTTACCAACACAGCCTTATGAAATTAAATATCTACCTCTTCCAAGTCCCACCCTCACATATAAAAAGAAAATCAAAAAAATTATTATTTTTGTTCATTACCGAGTGTCAAATTTAGATCGGCTAGTTTTGAAATTCCGTAACCAAATGTCAAAGAAGATTTGTGTGGCCACCGTTAGTAGCTATAACTGCGTCGATTGAAGCAACTTGGGAAATTTTGCCAAAATTAAATTGTTTTCGTTTTCAATCCAAGCATATCAGATGTAAACAAAACATTTGTCTTAAATCAATACCATGCCTAGAAAGAAGTTTGATAATGATATTGATCGTAATAAATTTAAAATTCGTATGACTCTTAAGATTGTTTGATTCTGTGCTCATAATTTCTGTTTCGATGGCTTATTCAGAAAAAGGATTTTATGCCGGTACCCGATCATTTTCATGGTTGGCTGAGAGAACACATCTACCAATCGATCAGGTATTAATAACATAATTTATTTTTCTTTAATTTTGTATTAAAGTAACTTTAGTTTGAAACTATATTATATTTACCTTAAAGTACTATAACATTCCTGAATACTTAATGATTCCTTGTCCAATTAAATACTAATTTCTTGTCGGCATACCTATTCAACTTCGAAGGAAAGCGTTTTTAACTTAAAATAAACAGTCGATTCTGAATATGCAGCAAGTTTTCGAATTTTAAAGCTTCTCTAGTAGTCCCTTTTTTTTAAAAAAAAAAAACTATTTAAAATATTAATTACACCAAAACACCTTCTTTCATCAAAATTTGACTTATTACTCTTCTGTGTTTAAATAACCTTATTGAAATATACACTTCTACCTTTTTTTACCATAGTTAAATTTTAATAAATTACAATGACGAAATAATGTATAAAAAACTAACTTTTCATTGACAAGACTTTAAAAAAAGAATTCAACACCAATTCAAAATAATGACCATCTACATGTTTCATGCACTTCTAAGTTGGTGCAGTTTTACTCCATACAATCCCACAAGGCGGCTCTCTTGGAAAACTATTTACTCTTTACAATGTGGTCTGGCTAATCATTCTATTTATTAGTCACTATGTTATTAAAAAAAGTGTTTATTTTCTAATGTAAAATATGAGGATATATAACTTGTATGCCTTACCTCTTATCTTTTACTCTGTATTTTACTCTTGACTCTCAGTATCGCCCTTTTTGGAAATTTATACAAAAGAATCGAATCCAGATTCCAATCATATTGAGGAACAGATGTCATATTGAGGACATATGGCGATAAGAAAAATATCTAGAAGCAAAAACACAGTAACTGAAATTAAATTAATGCTATTTACTTGCATGTAATCTAAGATCTATCTAAAAAGTAGAAACACAAAACTAAATACAGCATATTGTGTTTTAAAGCTTTCTAAATAATACAATTCTAACTTCTTTATCTCCATGACATATAAGTTTACTTGTAGTATTTTTTATTGTTCAATATATATTTTGTATGATGTACCTGAATCACTGCAGAGAAAATTAATCTTTTCTTCCAACATATCTTTAAGAGGAAGTCAAAGGGCCTGTTCCTAAATCATAAATCTATGCCTTATTTTGTAAGCCATAATATCTGCAGAAGTATTACTTAAAACCTGTAAAAATTTTATCAAGTATAACAATAGTAGATCAAACTTTTCAAAATACAACATTAAAAAAATTTAAAATTTAAGCTAGCTTAACAAACTTTTTAAAAAATAATTGTATTAAAAAAATGCAGTTATTTTTGCTTAAAATTTTGCAAATAATCTTTTACAACTGTTGTGATACTTGGTAAAAAATATGTTTCAAAGTGATATTTCTACAGATAATTAGGGTCCAAAGAAATCAAGCATTAGGTCTATGATCTTAAGCAATGTGGAGTAATCCTGCCAAAGCATCTATGTGGCACAAATCAAGACTTCTGTTACCTCATTTTAACTTATTTCTTATCTGCAATATCATTTGCGCAAATGCAATAAAATATTAGACAAAATTCGTCCTTTGTATATCCTTCTTCCTTTGACAAATCCTTCCTTATATTCTTCTTCTTTAAAAGACTTCTGTTACCTTGCATCACTAAATTTGCTTTCTTTTCTAAACCTAGGTACTTATTGTTCACACTACGTCCTGTAAAGGAAATAGTTTGTTTAGAATTAATATTATTGTCTTTCTATTTAACAATTTTTTGTTATTTAGAAGGGACTCTATGGTACTCATATACACTAGATATGTTACTGTGCTCTTCCATTTTGAATTTAAAATAAGTATCAAGACAACTTTATATTGTTTATAAAGGATATATATTACTTTTATTTGTTTAATAAATTTTTACTCTTGAATTTTAGGTGAATTTTCTAGTGTGCCAATTTACTGCTTTGGGATTCGCTATACTGTACAGAAAAGCTTTTTGCCCACAGAAAGTATCCACAGAAATTCGTCATGTTGTTGCCCTTGTATTTGGGATTGGCTTGGGGTACTTTTGCTTTGGATAGTAAGTATAGTTAACTAACATAATCTGTTATTTAGATTATGCACTTGTACTGTTCAATTATTGTTGTCAACTTACATTTTTTGCCATTTCTTGCTTTATAAAAAAGTAACTTTGATTAAGTAATTTTTAAGTTTAATATCCACTTAAAATAAAAGTTTTGAGCCATACTTCAACCTTTTTTTATATCATTTTAACTTGTTTCTTTTTTACCTGCAGTATCATATACAAATGCAATAAAATGTTAGATGAAATTAAGGCTCAACTGATGTGGGTGAAATACCAAAAGTTCCAACTATAAAGTATTATATATAATTATAAAGTTCTTGTACAAAACTTATTTCAATATTTAAGATTCCATTAGTATCCAGTCTGTGCTTTATCCCAAACTTCCCTAGAAATACTGAAATAATACATTCTAGAAAGAATTACAATTTTCTACTTTTTAATCCCAGATCAGATGGTTATGTGTTGTGTTATTACTTTATAACTTGTATTATTACCCTTGTAAGTTGCTGGTTTTTATATAACAGTAGGCTCCTGACCAATCAAGATAATATGGAGGAATTGCATATCATATTTTTAAAAAATAATTGTACAGACCAAAATTCTTTAATAAATAATACTAACTTCCCTATGCCATTAAAAACAATTTTTATACTCAAACTCACTCTTTCTCATCTTTCTTACTTTTTAATTTAGTCTACTACTGTATAAATATTATGTACCTACTGTATGCTTTTAAAATATACTAAAAAAAAAGAAGTTCAAAAATAAAAAATCTGTGGTAACTTTTTAAGGTAAATTGTGTGTCTAACTTGATTACAAATTACATAAAGTCATGTACCTTTCCCAGTGTGAATAACTAAACAAAACCTTTACGTGAAACAGATTTTGAACTAGAACGGATAGTCTGGCTCGGGAGTCTACTGTATTGAATTCAATGCTTTTCCTTTTTTTTCATCCTAAACTTTTCAAAGATGTACTATTTTGTAAATTTAACCATTATCAAAACAAAGTAAACCAAAAATAATCTTGAAATATTTTGAACATTTAAGTTCATATTAATTTTTTGGTTTTGAGTACATTTATTTAAGAAGTATATTACTTGTAATATCAGTTTTCAATCTGTGTATAATGTAATTTTTTATAACTTATATTATGCTTTTATAATTTGATGGTATATGAAAAACATCTGAGCCTGTTATTTTAGAAACTCTTTAACTCAACTGAAACAATTTTCTATATGTTGCAATCTACTACTGAAAAATGTATTGTTATTTCTGATACCTCAATTTCAACAATAAAATATGTTAAATTAACTTTTTGGTTTAAATAGTCAATCTCCATTTTTCTGTTAAATTTTTTTAATACTATATGTCAGTTTATTATGAACAATGTTTTTGAGGAATTAGTGTTGTGGTGCAATTTTAAATTATCGTTTATTTCTAATAAAGAGATATTTTATTTTTTATCTAATGTACTTAGTTGAGTTCACTTGACCTTAGAGCAATCCTTATCACTATCTAAAACCATTTCTTATCTTAGAAGGGTTTGGAAACCTTGCAAATTGATATCTGAGTATTTGCTAATCGGAAGATCTGAAATAAGATTTGATAAAAAAAAATAGAAATTTTGTATACACACACATTCTCATTGAGTAATCGTGTCAGTAAAAAAATCACTTTTTAATGCTTTGTGAAGGGTTAAAGCAAAAAATTCACTTATCTTTTGAAATGAAGTTTCAGTTTTGCACATTACATATTTTCTATTTCTTATAATTTTTATTCTTATTACTTCTTTTTTTAATAACCTATTTTTTGTATACTTTTATATTATGTTATACAAGCAACAAACTCTCTGCACTTTCAATAACACAGTTCAATATATATAGAAGATTTCACATTATCTGAATTTGTATCTTTAAATCATAACAATCGTATAGATAGGAAAAAATATTTATAAAAATAGTAGAGATACAAGTGTAGCATGGTAAAATAATCAAGCATGTTTAAATTAATTTGAAGGACCTTCAATAAACTATACTACTTGTAGAAAGAATATTGTAGGCATATTCTACTTAGTTGGTATTACATCTCTTACTTTTATTACTTTTTATAAATGGTATTTAAAAAAAATATTGTCTTCACAAGTCTATGTATCATTATATAAAAAAACAAAACTATTTTTAAAATATCTTATTTGACCTTCTTGAGAAAATTAATCTAGCTGAGTAGAAATCTTGATATATATTTTTTAATGAAAGTCAAACCTTGTTAACATGAAGTCGTTGGGGCCGCCGAAATTGTTCGTGATAGCCAAATTTCATGTTAAAGAAATTTTTAAGTACTGAGAACTATTTTTACTTTCTTTAAATAGGATTTCGTGTTAAGCTATTTTGCTTTAACTGGGTTTGACTATCTTTGATTTTTAGTTAGACTATATCTATATGATCTACTCTACAGGTATTTACAACCACCAAAAACTAAATTACATTACCCAATCAACTTTTCTGTTTCACTCACTGATAGTTTTTGCTTATTTTATTGATATTAGGATTACACACTATCCAGTTTATTTTTGTCTAAATAACAAGAGATTTGTTTCCATTCATTTTTTAAGTACAATATATTTCATCAATGCAGAACTTTTTTTTTTTTCCTCTCATTTTTTATGGATTTGCAAAATTTTAAATTCTAAGCTGTTTCTTTCATACTCTTGATTTGATTATGCTCAAGGCAAACATTAGAGCACCATCTTACAAGCATTACTGAAAGATTGCTAGTTTTCTACAGCCATATAGCTTGCCTCCAAAAATAGAAAATTGCAACTTTAATATGGATTATGCAAGTTGTTCTAGATTTATAGCTGTCTCTTGAGCATTAATTAGTATGCACAGACATCGGAGATAAAAATTATAAATGAGTTTTTGTTATAGCTTCCTGAGAGGTTTTGCATCCATTTAATAGTTTAATTTAGTAAAAAATTATTGCTATTATTTACTATTGTAAGAGTTGAATTGATAAATATATATACATGAAAAACATATAGGAAAGGAAAATGTTGTTAATATTTAAATTGTGAATAAAAATTTTACAATGAGATATATTGAACATTGATTAATGCATAAAAATTCTAGTATATTAAGTACTATGTTTTATACTATACATATATTTTAATTTATTGATGAAGTGTGAATTTCAAATTATTTTAATTCTGTTACTATATTAGATTACATTAAAAGCAACAAAAGTACAATTTAAAGTACTTTCAGGTATGGCTTTTTGGATTTTCTGAAATCTAATAATATCTAAAGTAATTCTCTTTTCTAGAATATTGGATCAAATAATGGTTATTTCAATTTTATTTTCCAGTCAGATTTTCCACTTGCTTGTGCAAACTACTCTAAGCTACATTATTATGAACTATGTCAGCCCTCAAATTATGCATCAGTAAGTTTAACATTTTCTTAAGATACTGTCAATGTTATTACTCTAACTGTCGTTAATTCACTGATACAATTCCAAATACTATGCTTATTAATACTATGCTTCCATTAATAAAATTTGTGCTTCTGTTTTTGTTGCTTTTTGCAAAAAGATTTCAATCAAAATGTTTGTAATCTGTATATATTCCAAAACTGAATTCTTTGTTACTGAAATTCTTTGTTACTAAAATTCTTTACTCAAACTTGATACTATAACTTGTTCAGAGTTTGTTAAAGTAATAAAATTTATTTTTTAGAATTTGTTCGATAAATTATTATATGTAAGCTTTCAATTAAAATTATTAAATTAAAACATTTTAAAAAAATTATGAGGAATTGTTATCCAAATTTTTAACTTGCATGGTTATTCAAAAAAAAAAAAATCCTTCTTTAACATACAAAAAAATCATCTTTGTTTTGTTCTTTAACAGCACTTTTTTTTTTTTTTTTTATGTATAATTTTTAGATTTTTTGATAACACCTTTTCGTTTAAACAATATATCCTGAAATTTAAATTCTTTTTCCAGATTGGTGCTATTTGTTTCTTTAGTTTACCTTTCAACAATGCATCTTTTAAGGTTAACTTATGACTATGGTGGATGGACTGTTGACGTTACTGGGTAAGTGAACAATTCGCATGGAATAGTTAAATATTTAAAAAGCAAACTACTGATGCTGTAGTTGTTCACAAAATAAATAATACTGTTTGTAGCTGATGAGTATTATTCATTTTTTCCTTCAGAGTTGTAAGTTTATGTCTTATTTTTGCAACTATTTAGTTGAAAACTTTTAAGTATTCTTTTGTCCTACAAAAAATAGATTTAAACTTTGAAAGCTTTGAAATATATCAGTCCTTACTTTAAAAGCTTATTGTTATCTTGTGAAACTATTCCTTTGTCTGCCTTAAAAAACATGTTTAAGTCTCCTATATCTTGTTTTCCACACAAATTTAGAATTGAATTTTAAAATGCTTAAAGATATTTTATTTTCCTTAAATGTTTTTGAAAAAAATATAAGAGCTTTACATTCTTTGTCAAATTAAGTTACTATAAGTGTTGTAATTTAATGTCAATATATAGTTGAATTATTGTCTTTGTACAAGAGTAGCACCTGAATTTAAAAGATTAAAAGCAGTTTGAATATAATAATGGCAAATCCTTTTTCTAGCCCACTCGTTTCATAATTTGGGGTTATATTAAATTGTTTAAAAATATGGCGACCTTTGAAACGTTTAGAAATGTTACCAGTAGTGGGAATGCTGTAGAAAATATTATTTAAATAAAAAAAAAATTAGTAAAAAATTAAAGTTACAAATATTATAGGCTTTGCAAGGTTTTCAAATATCTATTCTTTTGTTTAAATTAAATAAAATGCTTGATGTTTTTTTTAACAAAGTTGTACATCTTATTTCTTTATAGGGCACTGATATTATATTTATATTGATATTATTAGAACATAGATTGCTAAAGTATTGTAAATAACCATAAATGTCTTAGTAAAACTGTAGTCCAAAAACAATTTATTTCATCTTGCATCTTATCAAACATACATATTGATTTCAATTATATAACCATAATATTGCGTAAAAAAATCTACTTACAAATATTATGGGCTTTGCAAGGTTTTTAAACGTATATTCTTTTGTTTAAGTTGAATAAAACACTTAACAAAGTTGTATGTCTTATTTCTTTGTTTCTTTATAGGCCTCTGATGATAACAACACAAAAAGTGAGCAGCCTTGCTTTTAGCCTCCATGATGGGCTTTGCCAGAGTGACGAAAGACTTACACCTGAACAGCGAAGACGTTCAGTCAGGTGAACATTCATACAGCAATTTATTTTTATACTAATTTGGGTTTATTTGTCCCCCATGAAACAAGAAATTTTGCTCACAAAACTGAACTTTCTAAAAACAAAAAAACCTATTGTGTCCGAATATTTTTAAGTCTTTTATAAAAAGACAATTCACTTTGTTTTTAATGTACATGCCTTTGTATATTATTTTTTATACCTTTTAAAAACTTTGACGTAATATTTATTTATTTACAGGCACATTCCAACAGTATTGGAGTACTTTAGTTATATCTTCCACTTCCAAGCTCTAATGTGTGGCCCCTTAGTGTTTTACAATGATTATATTGATTTTGTAGAAGGAAAAAGCTTTGTAAGAAATATTAGCCCAAATGTAAGTTATTTTTATTTTTTATTCTAGTTCTTCAATAATACTAATATTTTATTAAATGTCGAAATTTGTAAAAACCGGGTTCACGTGATCCTTAAAAATCTTTTGGAACTACTTATTGGCCTTCTCTGTAGAGGTCCTTATTTTTCATCTGAAGTCCCCAATTTTTGATTGCAAACTTTTTTGTCTTAAAATTTTTTTAGGTATACCAAATTTAATTTTCTTAATTTTCCCCTTTTACTGAATTGAACCCATCTTTTAAATTTTTTCCCATCTTGCAGTTTTATCTTCCAAGTTTATTAAAATTGCTTATTTCCAGGAACATTTCTCTTATTTTTACTTCAAAGTGTGGATGCACTTCCGTTAGTAAAATTGTTTATTTGTCAATTTTGATTTTTATAATGTGATGTTTTAAATTTATGTGCAAGTGAACAATGAGATTTTGTTGCTACAAATTCGAAGGAGGTCTTTAAAAGAATTAAAAGGCCTTTAAAAGCTACTTATTTTTTACTTTTCAATAGCTATATGAACGCTAAAAAAAGTTGTTCTTTGAATTTCCGTCATTAATATAAATTTGTATCTTTTCAATCGATATTTTCTTTCAGGTTGTTGTGCTACGAAAAGTGGTAGTTAGTATTTTTTGTGCACTGTTTTTGGTAACTATTGTGCCATTCTTCCCCATTAACTACTTACAAGGTAAATGATACTTTTATTGTATTTAACTTTTTTTTTTTTTACAATTTTAATCAAAATAAATAACTTTTGTATATTTTTCTGTAATAAAGGAATTTTGCCTACTTTAATAAACAAGTAACCTACATTTTTTCTGTATCTTAAAGTCTTCATTTTTATCTGAAGATATTAAAATTGTATCAAATTACCTGTTTAATTTATACTCATAGATTTTATCCTTTTTTCAGACCCCAAGTTCCTAAACAACACTCCTTGGTATTCAAAGCTGACGTACCTTGTACTTGCTACTTCGGTTGTAAGGTCCAAATATTACCATGCCTGGCTACTTGGTAAACTTGCAATTTTGTACCTGCATTACTTTTGAAAGAACATCTTGTTATACTTTTAGTATTGTAAAATTATAAAGTCAGTTTATTGCTTTTTATACTGATTTTATATAGTAAAATATATTTTATTTCTTAGCAGTTGTTAGAAGTGTGTGGACATATGTAGTACATTAAATAAATCATAGTATAAAGATTACTTAATTAATTTGCCCATCCAACTGTTTATGTGGTTGTAAATAAATTCCATATGCTGCTTAGCTGAGGTTTTCAATGCCATTTTTGTTTTCTGATGGGAACTTTTTTTGTTTTTCTATAATGATTTTAAATATGAAAATGCTAGATATTGTGAAATGTTTTACACCTAATGTATTTATTCCCTTTAATTTTTTGAACTTTCTAAAATAGGCATTGAATTATTTAAGCCTGTATTGATCTTACTTTATTTTATAAGTTATATTTACTTGAAGTGCTAGATTTCAATACATGATTATTGTGGTATCGAAATTTTTATAAGAGTATTGTCCTATTATATATAGTAACATAATGATTGAAAGGCAGATTGTGTGAATATTATACAACTTTTTCATGCCAAAGTCCTCTGAATTTTTTATATGCACATTGATCATAGTGGTGTGTATTCTTACACTCATTGCAGTGAAAACTGCTGTTGGCTAACTAGTGAAATGTTCTTTGTGATTGGCTATGAGAATGTAAAAATTCGAATTTGTTTTTGAAGCTATTTGTGATTGGTCACAAGCATGTTCCAAGTAGTGCTACACGATGAAACCCTACTCAAAATAATGCCTTGCATAAGATCCATTAATCTGGGGTTGCCTAGAAGCTGTCTATGGCCTGTCAAAATCAACAGGTTTTCATAAAATGTTGTGTACCATAAAATTTTGAGACCAAGGGGGTAATGATTTCTAAAATTATTATTAAACATTTTTTTAATTTTATAAATGATTCAAACACAATAATTATACAAGTATTCAAAACTTTATTTAATTTGTCCCCCTTTTTTTTTTGTCTAAAACAATGTTAATAACTTCCCCAATAAGGTTCAGTCTTAAAACATCCAGAAATTGATGTGTCTGCCTTCTTTCCTAAGTGTGAACTTTTCTTCAGATATCATTTCCTTAAAGTATAGTACCTTATGCAGGGCTGCCACAGGTGACTAAAAAGGCTACTAAAGCGACTATTTTAGTGGTCAGGCAACTATGGCTACTATTTCAATAAAAAAAGGGCCCAAAACGACTATTTTAAGCAAAACCTTCAACTATTTTTGGGCTAAGGCGACTATTTTTTATGAAATTACAGTCCGATAGTAGGACGAACAAAAAAATCGCCTATTGAGTACTAATGCAGTTTTGTCAAAACGCTGATATTTATAAGGAGGTGCGAAGAGCAAATGTTTTCGAAATAGGGGTTAATTTTAGTTTATATTCATGGATCGAGTGGTTGTTTTTATAGTCCAATGATAGTATCTCCCTGGTAAAAGCGCACGGGCGATTGTTATTTTTGACATCAAACATGGTTGTTTTCGCATACCTGTTTGGTTCCTATATTTTATCTTTTGTCGTCAAGGCTCAACCACTTACACTATATATTTTCAAATATCAAATTGTTTTGCCTTGACTTACTTTTGTTGACAAAAATAAATTTGTCGTGAACGGCGAAAGAAATTGCCATCAGTATAGAGAGTTTTCCTTTTCAATTGAAAATTGATATTTGCGTAAAATACCGATTAAATTATACCTTTAGCGATTGAGGATTGCCACTTAGCCAATGGGGCATCTATTTTTACACAGTTTAAATGGCCTGTTAACATCATTATAAATCGTTTTCTTCTCATGTTAAAAAAGTCGCCTGACTTTGCCAAGGTAGTTGTAGTATTTAAGTATAAGAAATCCTTGTTGTTTTCCCAAGTCAATGACCAGGTACTGATAATCACGAAATTGGAGAAGCGTATTGTATGATATTTTTCATCCACACATCACTTATCTCTATTATATAAGCAAAGCTCCGAAGTGGAGTTACTTGTGTGTGAAACAAGACGGTTGTGAAAAGCAAGCTTTTGTTTTTTTTTTACTTAACATATAGGGAATGAAATCCACACTAAAAATAACACATGATATAGTTTTGCAGATATGCCGATTTCAGCATTTTTGACCAAAATTTCCTGAGATGGATGTAAATCCACATAAAAATTTCTAGGGGATGCATGTGTGTCATGTGCTTGCTTATAAGTCTGATCGCTTTGGATTCTTGCCTGCATTCAGAATTCCCAAAATATCCAGTAAAATGACCACTTTTATCACTGCATCCTTTAAGGTTTCTCTCTATCAGAAATATTTATGTTAGTGTGTGATTGTTAATGTCATTGATTGTTACGCCGATACAGTGGTCGCTAATGCCGAGATTTAGGCTTATATGCCGGGTGATAACCGAGATTTACTGTGTTGTGACGGCCATATTTGCCCCGAATTATGCTGATGTAATATACCCATTGCGAGATTTGCATCGTTATGAAAGGCACTATCGTTTATATTTACATTGAAGTGATAGTCATTTTCGCCAAAGGTTACACTGATTTAAGGATTTAACAGCTGCTTTTCCCAATATTTGCACAGCCATTTTGGTGCTGATGCTATAGCTGGCGAGATTTACGTTGTTGTAATGGGGGCTTTCATCAAGGCTTCCGTTGATGTTATAGGCATGATGTGTGTCGGTGTGAGGATCGATTTTGCTGTGTAAGTCAATCGATGAGGAACGAAAAAAAATTTAATATTCTAGATAAGCTTATAAAATATAATTTAAATTTTAAAGCAATTTATTTAATTATTTTGAATGCCGTTTAAAAAAAATTAAAAATGCGCCTGCTATTGTCAATATCGTATAATTGTTTAAACTTGAAACGTTTTTTTTTGCCCAAAAGTTGTTTGACTTTTTGAAATTTCAAAAAAATTATATACGATTTTTTGCTAGTCCATTTTTGCCGTCGCTTTTGGATCCAGTTCAACTTTTTTTACTTTGAAGGTTTAAAAAAAATTAATTGTTTTGTTGTTGCTTTTAATAAAAAAAAAGGCATGAGAAAGAGTCTGTATATTAGATTTTCTTTAACGTTTTACCGGATAAAGTATTGTTAAGAGTGTTACGACACATTGTCTTTATCGTATAGTATGTCGTGTTTACTTGATATTGAGACACTATTTTGAATCGAAAGACCATATATATAACAAGGAGTGTCAGGGTTTTCGTGTTTTATGTTAATTAATAGTTTTATTCCGATCTTGTTGAATACTTAAATCTTCAAAGCAAGATAATTGTCGACTTGAAAAATAATTACTGCTATTTTCAACGTCTGAGACTACTATTTTTAACATCTGGGGCTACTAAAGCAACTATTTTTCGAAACTTATTGTCAGTGGCAGCCCTGCTTATGTATAGATATTTAGTACTACCTTTTGTGTATATATTTAGCTAATTGAATATGTAGAATGTATGTAGATAAATTTACAAAGATAATTTTTGTATAGGTGAAGCCTCATGCAATGCTTCTGGTATGGGTTTCAATGGCTATAGCAGTGATGGTCATCCGAAATGGGACCTTATGTCCAATGTTGATATTATAAGATTTGAGGTAAAGAAAAATCTTCCTAATTATAAAAATTAATAAACATCCTAAATGTTGTAATTATTGACAATATTGTTTCTTAAGTGTGTATTTTGCTTTAAAAATGTGCACTAATTTTATTTCTTTTTCAAACATAAAATATTATAATATTCCAATTCATTTCAAGATTTAAAATTGTTAATTTATTGATGACTATTGTAACTTGTTGATAGAATGCATTATAAATATAATTCTGCAATGTTCTTAAATTTTAATTTAAGACAAAAAATATTAACTTAGTTTAACTTTTCATTGTTTTAAGAATTCTTTTGGATGATGTTCAGGTTAATGTATTTTTACTGTTACTTGCATGTTAAACAGATGAGTAAAAAGTTTTATCTCAAACAAAGGGTCCTCAAATGCCTATTAATACAAGCCTCAGTATTTTCTATTCATGAATCTTGATTTTCTTATTTTGTATTGAAAAATATCTGAAAGAAGTTCATCTAAACAAATATTTATCTTTTCAGCTATCTCTTAATTTTCGAGAAACCCTAGAAACTTGGAATAAATCTACTCAGATGTGGCTTCGATTTATAGCATATGACCGTGCTCCTTCTCACAAAACATTCTGGACTTACGTTTTGTCAGCTCTATGGCATGGTTTCTATCCTGGATATTATTTTACTTTTCTTGGAGGAGCGATTTTCACTTTAGCAGCAAGATCTGTAAGTTGTTTGTACTTATTTCATCCTCTAACACACTACTTTGTTGTAATTTATTCTTCGTTTTAAAAATGAGTTTGGTCAATAGGGGGAAAAAATTAAAATACTTTTTTATTAGAGCATCAGCAAAAAAGTTATGATATTGCATATATATTATATTATGCACATATTTAATACTTACATGAAACTTATTCTTGCTCACTATTACTGACATGAAGGGTAAAAGATATTTTACTTATGCCCGAAACTTTTTTTTATTTTCTTAATAGGAGGGGGGGGGGGGTAGATAGGCTATGCCTATCCTTGCGCAGCCATGAATTTTTCCACAAGCGAAATGAGCAGCGAGTAAAGCAAGCCTGTGCTTGTGTAGCACATTAAAACTTTTAACTGCCAATGCAAACTTGGGTTTGCGTAGCAATAAATCTTTTAGCTAGCGTAGCATAAAAAGCTGTCTCCACAACGCAGTGCCACTGCTGGTAGACTATAATTTCTTTAAGTGATACTATCAGTGTAGTCATATGCTACCTCACTTTTGATAGTATAAGTAGCAAAAAGTATATTATGTAATTGTTTCTACATTATTCATACTGTATAAAAATCTCTTTTCATGTGTATAATGCAAATGTTTTTTTATTATTGTAATAATTTTTTTAATTAGTCCCAATTTCCTTTAACTTTAGATGAGGCGCAGTATTCGACCATTATTCCAAGGAAGGAAGTTGACATCTAGGTTGTATGATGTTATTACTTGTATCACAACAAGGATAGCTCTGGCATATATAGTCTTTCCATTTATTCTTCTTGAATGCCATGCATCTTTAGCAGTTTATATGTAAGTATGATTATTATGATTAGCTTTTAAAAGTATTTTCTGAGTAATTATCAATATTTTTCAAAAATTAAAATTAAAAAAAAAAATTCAAAGTGCTGTTTTAATGTATAGTAGTTTGTCTTATTTATTATCAATTCAAAATACATCTATTCGAAACATTTCAGAGCGATACTCCTTTAAAGATATGTAATAATTTGTTCTGTATCAATGCAATTATAATAATTCAGTTTTTTTTCAGTGTGCGATCATAATTGCTTGCTCAGTAAATGTCAATTTTAAAAACATTCATATAGTGGCACAGGAACTTAATTTTTAGAAGTGTAACTAGGAATGCACTTTTTCAAAATCCCCGTTCAAATATCTTTTCATTTTTATATGACATTGGCTTTCTAAACCGTATCTAGTTTATTTTACTTTGACACTTTACCTTTTCGCCATGTTCCCGATCGAAATCCTTCGTCATTATTTTTATATTTAAACCTCTGATTTTTTTTAATTTTTTTCATAAAATTTAATATTTATATTTGCATTGTTTTAATTATTTTACATTGTCATTCAACTTTAAATTGGTGAAATTTCATTTGAAGTTTTAATATACATTTTAGCATACTGTCCATACTGGTTCGGGCGCCTCTCCATTCGTACAACAAAAAGATCATTTTAAGCTTTCCCCCCCCCCCCCCCCTTTTTCTTTTTTTTGTATTAAAAAAAATATAGAGTATTGGGGTAACAACAACTGCAATAGGAATTGTTTACTTAGCTATTTTAATATTTTCTTATCTCGCTTTTATGTATTACTCAATAATAGCTAAGTTTTTTTTTTTTTTTTTTTTTTTTTTTTTTTTATGGATCTTATAGAATATTTTATGTATATGATTTTCTAATAATTTATTATTAGATTTATTATTATATCAAAGTTATATGCACTTTTATTTTATTTTGGAAAATTATTTTCTTTGAAGTAAAATAATTTTTCAAAAAACAAAAAACGTTAATGTAATTTTTATGCAAAAATGTGTTTGAAATGTGCTTTCATTTTAATATATTTCTAATTTCTTTTAGGAAACTTAATTTTTTTGGACATGGTTTGGCACTTGCAGCCATTTTCTTGCTGCCCCATTTTGTTTCACCAGTAGTGAGATCTAGGCAATAGAAAAATCACAGCATAAAGAATGAGATCTTCTTTAGGGATAACTAACAGCCAAGATAATTATTTTTCTGACAAGATTTCTCTTACTAAATATAGGTGTGCACAGTGTTTTAATGAAAGGTTGTACTGACAAGCGACATTCACTCTTGCGTATTTTAGAATAAACATTTTCTTATTGGAAACATAACAGTTTTAAATTGATCAGTCCTTTAATATTGATTTTAATATATTTATATAGTGAAACATAGTTTATAATATATTGGGGCTACTGAAATTTTCTGGCAGGACTTGAGTATTTTAAAAGCGGCAGTAATGTTTACTGATTCGATCTCATATCATATTTTATAGAAAATTCCTCTCAATAAATGACTTTATGCATTAACGTAGAATAAGTTTTATCCAGATGATATATCTGAAATTTATTTACTTAATGCTTTTATTCCATGTCTTCGATTAAGTAGGGACCATACAAGACATGAAGTTTTTCATTTCTACTAACTAATTTTCTAGTTTAAAAGCTGTATTCTGACTTTTACAAATGAATATTGTAACATTTAGTGTTGACTTACGCTGCATTATGTTACGCTGCTTCCATTACTGCATTTATTTTACTGTGTGATTTATATGTTTTATGCTTTTTATGTTTTATCTAGATATTGTGAGTAAATATGATTGTGAACCAAAAATATATGCACTCAAAAAAGCTTTCGTAAAGGCGACTATGAAATTGTTGAAAAACTGTATAATAGGAGTAACTTTTAATGTAAAAGTATTCATGAATAATTAAATTCAATTTTCAGTTTGAAATTTAATTAAATTTATAATGCAATGGGACCTTGAATTTTTGAAAAGCATATTACTGTCAAGTCTAGAGTACCTTTATATTTCTTAGTTAATGTAATTGTGTGTTACCATGCGATAAAGCTTTTCTATCATGTTGCAGATAGACTATTAGATTAATTTTTTTGCAATTCTTTCGCCTTTAATATCTAGACTTATTTAAGTAGGAATCAACATAATACGTAAAACTTGCATTTATTGAAGAAATACTTCCTTGGAAACATAAAGTAACTATGTGATACTTTATGAACACTTTTTTTTTTTCCAGCAAAAAAAAATTAAAGACATTTTTGTTTAATTTCAAGTTTCTTTTTTTTTAAATGAACAGGCTCAAAGTTATGAAGGATAACTTTTAAAAATAAAATAAATTCCATTCATACAAGGAATAAGTGGCTTGTAAGTTAAAAGTTTTTTATTTTTTTAATCTAAGAACACCAAATTCCACTTATTCAATGTTTTTTGTCCATTGTGAATTGTGTAGATTATCTTGTGTTTATATCAAAATATTAAGAATATAACTATTAATAGTATTTAAAATATAATCTGCAAATGCTGACTATGTGTATTCATTTTTTCAACACTATAATAGTATTGTATTATTTTTAGCATTGAAATTTTTATTGACTTTTTTTCTCTTTATTTAGTTGATATTTTGCTCTTTTTGTAAGCTACTTAAAAATTGTATTTAATTGCCTTTTTAACTACTTACGGTTTTTTCATCAGCATTTATTAAATTTAGTTGGATGTTAAGTGAAAAATTAATAATTGAAACATTTGCTGTTAATGTTTTTTTTTTTTTTTTTTTTTTAAATATTTTATCAATTTAATATCTATAGATAGTTGTAATATTTAAAAATGGCTTTAATCTTTTGTTCATGTTTGTTTAATTTCATGAAATATATGCCTTTCCCTACACTGTTTACCATATTCAAGTAATCTATTTTATTATTATGAAACTAATTAAGCGATTTTTAATTTTTAAAAGCTCTTTTATCTGCCTTTACCTTTAATAAATAAAATTTTAAATATTTTATATCCCCTCAAACAAATATAGCTATACTCGAGTCACTCCTAAACCACATTGCCCCTCTTTATACAGCAATTTAAAATTAGGTATTTACATAAACAATACTGCCTAATAAAACAAAGCTGAGATAATTTTATGACCCTTTTATTTTTTAATGGTTTCATAAAATTAAAAACCTACTTTTGATAGTATAGGGTTCATAATCCTGTTTGGTACATAAACATATTTAATAGAAATAATAAACTTTATATCTTCCCTTTACATCTGCTGATATAGCATGCAGTTGGGATTTAATGTTACCAATTTAATATTGTAATTACTTACTTTATTGCATTTGTGAAACACAAAATTTTTTCACCTAAAATTATCTAATTTTCTATGTAGTTTAAAAAATGCATCAGTATTTGAGATTTCTACATTATAAACTTCCCTACTTGAAAAAATAAATACATTTCCAATATTTGTAAATGTTTATGAATATTTTAATCTGTATTTATACAGAGTATTAATTTTTTTAATGAATTGCATGTGTGTACATTTTAAAATCAACACTGAAACAACTATTTATATCCCTCCACGTTTGTAGTTGAAACAATTAGAGCCTAATTCTTAAGTATTAAACCATAATATCTTCATCGAAATTCACTACACTGGAAAAAAGGGAAATAAAGACTATTTTATTAGTGTTGTGCCAAAGCATTTAAAACTGTTTACTGTGAACTGTAAGGTATGTTTTTCACAAGGTACCATCATGTGATTTATGCTTTTATGCAATAAATGACTGAGAAAGTAAAGATAAATGGCTATTGTAACTAAAATATTTAGTACAATTTAAGCTATAAATTGAATATGCAGTACTTATCCATTTTCATAACAGTTATATAAATTTGTATGTGTTATACTATTTATTGCATTTGTCACTTTGGATGCTATTTGTCTATTGTTTACTTTGTCATGTTAGTGTATGTTTCTTATGAGTGCAAAAACTTTGTGAATGGCCTGCTTATACAATGAAAACGTTTAAAAAAAATTTAAGTCAAATGGGATATTCCATATGGCTCCTTATGCACTTTTCACAGCAGTTTAAGTAAGAAATGTCAGTCCTTGACTTGTCAAATGTCTATGTGTTTGTTATATTTTGAGCATTTTGTGATTGGTTACGCAGCATTGTAAGATAAGGAAAAAAAGACTTAAATATTGCATTTGTGTAAATGAATTGTAGAATATTTTTTTTGCTTATATACAAAGGATTTTGTTTAAATTGTTCCGATTTCTTTGTAGTTGCTTCTGTACATTAGAAAGTCATCTCATTTGTATATTACTGGTAAAAAGTCATAAAAAAAATACTAGTGATATTGAATATTTAATGGAGTGTATTTCTTTGTTTCTTAAAATTTTTACTTAGTTTGAGTGTTTAGAAAAATATGTTTTAATGTAATATTTACTCCACTTCTATAAATTGAAGACGTTTAAAAAAGCATTATAGATTTTATGTTTAACTTAATATATATTCTGATGTTTCTTTATGAAAGCTGGAGAAGTAAATATTTTTAAGGCATTCCTTTTAATTTGCTTATAGTTTACTCTTAAAATATATTATTTCTAGTTACTGTGATATATTTGTCACCTCAATACTTATTTATTAGTATTTTAAAATTAAAAGTGATGTCATACATTCGGGGCTTTGAAAATGTGTGTAATGTGTGGGTGTATAGAAAATAAAATATTTTCATAAATGTGTGTGTGTTTTGGTGGAATTTTATTGCATGTTTTACAAAAAACTTCCATACAGGAGTCTTGCTGTTTAAATTATATCATATAGTGTTAGGTTGTGAGGTTAGATAAAAAAAAAAAAATTATCGAATTTTTATTTGATTTTTATGTGTTCTCATTGCCTGAATCCAGAAAGATACTTTTTAAATAATGTGTGGAGGGTTTTACAATTCTTCATTGCAGTTTATAAACCTTTAAGTATTCTTTTTTAAATGGTGGCTTTTGTTTAAAAGATTATAATTCAAATTCTATATCCTACAGAAGGAGTTAACGGTTGAGATTTCTAACAGAAAAAATATAAAGATTTTTAAGTATATGAACAACCATCCTCTGCCATATGAATGATCAAGAATAAACTATTACTAGTAAAATGTTATAATGCAGTAAAGGTTAACTTTATTCCCAATTGGTGTTATTAGAATGTGATAAAACAAATCGGAGAACTACAAATATGAATGTCCGTTTAGTTGAATAATTTTTTATTTTTAAGAGTATTTTAATCAAATATTTCGTTAATCATACTTAAGCTCAAAAGTTTACCATGTTATAAAGTAATGAAGGAGGCATCTTAAATTCCAAGCAATAATGAATGGGTTCCAAATTTTATATTTAATAAAAGAAAAATAACTGTTTCTTAAGTTGTACCTCTGCTAGTCCATAAATAAAAATGAAATTCTCTTGTCATTGAGATGAATTGGAATTTTAAACAAAAACTTCTGCATTAGATGTAATTTCACTAAATTTTAGTTTTTATGTCATTAATTTGGGAATTCAACGATCCAGAAGTTATCTACAGCTTAAAATTTTTAACAACGTAAATGTTAATCTATAAATAAACTTCTATAATTAATGTTTCAACAGTCAACTTTCGTAAAACAAAGTTATATTTTTACTTGCCTTTTAAACCATGTTTCTAAAATTAAATTTGGATTTGTAAGAACTTTAAGGCTCCTCTATACCGTCCATCTTGAATTTCCCTTCTAATGCTAAGGCAATGGCAAAATATGCAACAAATGCTTGAATTTTGCTAAAGAAGTTTTAAGAATACTTCTGCAGTTCTGTTGGATAGATATATCTCTGAGGATTCTTTGAATCTTTTTAGTTTTGTCACAAATTTTGTTAAATTTTTTTTAAATAGAAAAAAATATAATCCTTTTTACTTTAACTTCATTTTACAGGGAAAGGAATAGAGATATTTAAAAAATGACCACTGAAAAATAAATATTGGACTAATATCTGTTTAGTTCAAGTTTTAAAACTTTATTTTTATTTTTCAAACTGTCAATTTTAGACAAACTTTGAAACTAACTATAAGAGAAAAATGTACAAACCACGCCTCCCATAAGCTCCGCCTTAATTGTCGGAGAAGAGCTGGATTATTTTTTTTTTTTTTTTTTTTTTTTTTTTTTTTTTTTTACCTTGTGGAGTGGATAAGGGAGGAGGGGATCGCTTCCCTTTTCTTGGAAGTGGTATGGGGTTCTTGTTTTGAGTTCGTGTTTTGTCGTGATGTAGTAAAAGGTGGCTGATTGCATATTGAAACTTGTCCTTCATAGGAAAACGTTAGTTCATTTTCCAAGATTGAATATTTTAGAGGGAATGAGAATATATTTGATATAAGAACAGTTTAAGTTTTCGATTTTTTTTTATTTTTTTTTTTTTTTTTGAAAACTCCTAAATTAGGAAAATGTTCGAATATAGTACAAGTAAAATAGGATACAAAAAACAACAAATTGCTCCGTTCACGAAACTTGACAAAAACATTTCATTTATCACGAGACTTGGTAAAAACATTTAATTTATCATGAAAATGAAGAATCAAAAGAGTATCAAAATATCTAGCAAAGAAGGGTGTTTATTTTGGGGGGATTAGGGGATTTTTATAACTGAAAAACTAATTTTGGAACTATCTAAGCATTTGGCCTTATGATTTTAGAGTATTTTTTTATGCTAAATCAAATGAAAAAGAAAAGCAAGTCGTTAATCAATCTAGAAGAAGTTACCGTACATAAACGAAAGCACATGTAAAAAGCGAGGAAAGGTAAAATACGACATAAAGAAGTAAAAAATTGGTCCGTTCATGAAACTTCTAGTGGCAAAAACGTTTTGTCATGAGAATAAAGAAACTATATAGCATAGAGGGACGTTTTTTGAGAGGGTGGAGGGGTTTTTTTTAAACTGAAAATTAATTTTAGTATAATCTAGGCCTGTTAGACTTGTGTGAAGTATTTTTTGAAGCTGAAACGAATGAAAGAAAAAGCAAGACGATATAACTATTTTACAAAGTCATAGTCATTTTTATGAACTAAACTACTTGTGTAAAAACTACTTTATTTCATTACTTATTTTTCATCACTAATGTTTTTGCTAACTTACTATTTCAATTATTCATAACTATTTACTTATTTTATTGCTAACTGGTACTTTTTCGATTAAGTTTTGGTTGTTTTTTAATTTTTTCCACTCAGTTTTGGTTCATTGCATGAATTTTTATATTACATGTATTTTCGTCTATAAAGTGGAGAAATGGACTATAACTGTTATGGAAGATAGTTGCATCGTCTTTTTTTTTTATTCCGAGTAAAAAAAATCGTCAATTTCATCAAAAAATACTCCACACGTACTCGTCATTCCCTTCCCTCTCCCCCACTTCAAAAACACACTTCTCTGCTACATAATTTTTTATTTCTTTGCCTGATTTTACCTTTTCTCGCTTTTTACATGTTTTTTCGTTTATAAGAAGGACTAACTTTTTCTTGATTGGTAATAGCGTCTTGCCTTTTTTCATTCGATTCAGCATCAAAAACTATTCTATAAACATGCGTCACATGACTAGATTGTTCCAAAGTTAATTTTTTAATTATAAATCCCCTAAGTTCCCCCACAAAAAAAAAAAAAAAAAAAAAAAAAAACACGATGAAATATTTTTGCTAAGATTCAGAAGCGGATCACTAAGATTCAATCACCCATATGTATATGCATAGGGTCTGAAAATATAGCATGTCACAAATCCACGTCAGTATTATAGTGTAATTGAAAGTTGTGCGATGTTCCACACCCCTAGTTTTGTGTGTGTCTCTGATGGTTTTTGGTATTATTTTACCCTTATTAATAGATAACTTCAGTTCTGTGAAGACCATGCGTAATTTTTTTTGTTTTGTTTTTTAACTTCTTTACAGTTTTACTTGCCCTGTGTTTTTCTGAAAATTTTCGTACTTATTTCTACATTGTATAAATTTCTTTTCTTGTTATAAAGTTCGAAAGTAAAATCAACGAAAAAGTTTTTATTTTGATGCTACTTAACTCTTTACATAATAGTTTTACAAAAACCAATTATGTACAAAAATTATAGCAAATTTAATACTCTACAAGTTTTAAATTTAATATTTGTGTTTAGGATAAGAGTTATGATCTATAAATTGAAAAGCGTATTTTTTTTGGTGCACCACGGAAAATGCAAAAACCAGAGTAGCTCTTTTGTTATTAGTCCTAGAAAATAATTTGTTGTATAAAACTTGTAGGAAATTTATTGTTCTACAGCTTATATTGACAAATTTTTTCTCTAAGACGTACCATTATGGAGACATAAAAAAACTCGACACAAATCTTAGAAAAATAGTATTTTTACGAAAAAGTGTTGACTTTCATGCGGCTTAACTCAATACATAATAGTTCTACAAAAACACTTTGTGCTCAAAAGTTGTAGAAAATTTAATACTCTATAACTTTTGAATATAATGTTTGTTTCTAAGATGCATTGGCAAACAGTTATGACGTATAAACTGAAAAACGACTTGGTTTTTGTTGCACCCTGCACCACAAGGATTAGGAGGTCAAAAACTTGGTTTATAAACCACAGGACAGACCTTTATAACATATTAAAAAAATCAGAACTACATAACCTTTTGCAAAAAAAATGTCTTTCGCATTCATTAAAATGCTAATCTAGTTGAGAACTTAAATCCATCTTGATTTGCACACTTTTTAAATATACGTCATGTTCTTTTTGTAAACTGTCCCATTGGTCACTATAATTATTGCTGAACCTCCAAGGTTCATTATTTAGGTTTAAAAACATTATTTTCTGTTTCAACAAATTTTATAAAATAAATTTGTTGAAACTCCATTTTTTCAGAGCTGCTCCGAAGGAATATTAAAATACCTAATAAAGATTTTGAGTTATCTGTTTTATTGAGGATAATTTGACAAAATTTATGTAGGTTCTAAAAACAGTTTTTGTTACTTGTTATTACTCCAACGAACTTTGACGAATCAGTATGTGAATTATTAGTATTGCAACAGCTTGCCTCGGTCTCTATTGAATTGAAATTTTGTTTCAAAATGAATATAACCAAATAGTAAACATGATTGTACTTTTAAGGTTTATATATATATTTTTTAATGATTTTATAGATGACAATGTCCTAAAATGTGCTTGTAGAGTGTAGGAATTTGAAGGATTACTTTTTTTCTTCCAGGAAATATTGCCATATGTTTAATGTAAAAGATCAACAAAACTTTCTAATCACTGAAAATGTAAACAAGAATAAATGTTCCCTTGCGAAATTATTTGCTGTTTTTATTTTCAATTATGTTTACCATAATTTTTCTATGTAACGACATAATTACAATGCAAATAATCTTTATATATTGAGCTATTCATAATTTTAAAAAAAACTATTACCTTTGTTTTATTTATTAAAAAATAACTTTATTGCGTTACAATCCAGAATTCTCAATTGAATTAAATTCCATATAAACGTCTCTTGAAATTGATACGTTGTAATGAGTTTCAGGATAATGAAGTTCTTATGGTACCATGGATAACTTTTTTTATCAACTCGTCTGGCACCCCTATTTAAACTTTTTTTCTTAATTAACAGTACAAATCTATTTCTACTCATAAATACATTTATTTTTAATAAAAAAAAATTATTAATATAAATAAGTTTCAAAATTATTTTTTTTTAAAAGTAGCATTGCATACACGCAGCCCACTTATTAGGATACCGAGACCGGCTACAACCAGGCATGTAGCCAGAGGGGGGTGAGGTCCGGCATTGCCCGACCTGGAAAAATCTTCGCCCGTCCTGGAAAATTTTATCCCAATCATTTGTTTTTACTTGTAAACCTTTATATCTATGATTGAATAGAAACGAACTTTTTGCTGCTGTGGATACCTTCGGTTGTAGCACAGCAACTTGCTAATCTACTTTTTCCACTTTGACGGCCATAAATCGTCCCCAAAGAATGTCAATGAGCCACGAAAGGATGGTAAATCTAGTGTTTTTGGCATTTGAAGTAGAGATAAGAGTTTTGAAATTGTTTAATATGTGTAAAGATAGGAAATTGCAATTATACTAACATTTATCATTTTATTTTAGATTTTTTTATGCTATGTATTTTAAAAAGTTTCAAAATGTTTAATATAAGACGAAGAATAGGAAAATGAATTTCTATTATTTTATATTATAATTAATAATATATGCAAATAAATAGAAAAAGGGTTTTTATATTATAATAGTTTCTGATAAATTTTTCAGAGTATTGAAAATGATAGGAGAAAATAAAGGAAAATGCAATTCTATTAGTAATACATACATACATACATATACATACATATATATACATATACATACATATATATACATATACATACATATATATACATATACATACATATATATACATATACATACCTATATATACATATACATACATATATATACATATACATACATATATATACATATACATACATATATATACATATACATTAGGGTGGTTCGAAAAAAAAAATTATTTTTGAAACGCATGAGGTGAAAAAAGTTGATACACATCTTGATAAGAAAAACTGTAAAAAAAAATTTGAAAAAAAATAATATCTTCCGATCGCGCATTCACCTCGAAGTTTGAAGAAAATACAAAAAATAACTATTTTTCCTAAATTTTTTTATAATTCTAAACGTTAGGCAATAGTTTGCAATGTATAGTGAAAGGGTGGTATAACACAGGGAAACACTATTTCATGCATTTTTAAAACATATATTAATAATTACAAATATTCAAAAATACATTTTTTTATTAAAAAAATGATTTTTCTATAAAATGGATACTAACGTTACTTTTTACATATTTTTGTTAAAATTGTTTTATTTACTTCAAGCATTCACTTCAAAGTTTGGAATAAATACAAAAAACACCCTTTTTCCATCAATTTGTAGAATACGCTAATCACTAAATTATCGAGGTACATTAGTTTGTATTGTGTGGAATGAAATAGATAGAACATGGAAAAAAATCAAATTAGTAATTATTTAATAATAATTATTCCCGCATAACCTTTGAAACATTGAAAAAATTGTGTTTTGGAGGGTTTTAATCTGGGTGGCCTTTCTCGTGGTGCCTTCTCTTCAAGCTCATAAACTTACTTGGATCAAAAACCATCCTAACTTAGTCATTGGATCATAACGCACGGTGGCTCTGATTAGGGGTACTGCCATTAATACTGGCTGGAAATAATCTGACAGACCAAATTGCACGCTGGGAGACCACTACATTGGGATATATGCAGTGGCGGCTGGTGCAGGGGGCCAGGGGGGGCCTGGGCCCCCTCACTTGTTCGGACCTTGGCCTCACATATGTTTGATAATATTGTTTTGTTGTGGGATTTTTTTAATATTAAAAAAAAAAAAAACACCTTAAAACTTATTTATTCTGTCATTAGACATTAACTATTGTGAAGGGAGCAGGGAGCTCTTGCAACAAACTCGAAATAATGTTAATCAATCACAATCATTACTGCAAAAAAGCGACCCTTCTCTTAAAGATGCTAGTTTTCCTGAGGACAATATGACCCCTTCTTCGGACGACCTTGAATTTATAACCGATAGGGCATATAAGGTTACGACTTTCACGTGACATCCTGTTTTGCCAAAGCATAAAAACAAAATTTCTAAAACATCCCTGATCGCTCTGCTCTGGGGTGGACTTCTTTGTAAAGGAATGGCCATTTTTTGTAGAGACGGCGATTGCACGTTGGTCCTCTAGTATGACACGGTGCGAAAGTTTCTACAATAAATATTCATTGCATTCATTTTCGCTCTTTGTTTTTCAAAATGTAAGAGTAAGATTTTCTCTGCAAATTGTTTTTATTTAGATATTTACTTTTTTCCCGAAATTTTTTTGAGTATTTAAATGTCGTCCATATGATCGGAAGAAGTGATTTGTTTCACATTAATATTTGATATCCTATTAAATTATTAACGTAACTTACAATCCGATGCCATCAACGGAAGAATTCCTATACAGAGAATAAAAAATGTTCTTCTCTAAATAAATGGCTCCACTAAAACTAAGCCATCGTATAATGCTGTGTTAAAGTTAAAAGATAAACGTCACAGTTACAGAATTTTCACCCCCCCCCCCCTCCCAAATAATATGTAAAATGTAGATAAAGCAAACCTAGTTACTGTTACCAGAAAAAAATTTCATGAGCATTTAGTAAAGAATCTGAGTCATGAACCTACACCCTTTAAAAAGCAAATTCATACAAGCAATTTGAAATTGTCAAATAAAATTTGTGCATTCTTAAAATTGAAGAAACTATGTTTATTCTTAACTCAGGTAGGATCCAATTCTAAAAATAAATTCTGAATTAAATAAAATATTAAAATTTGAAACGTGTTCCATATGTTTGCTCAACTTTTCAAAATGTCAAGAATCATGGTAAAACACCTATTTTTAACTATCGCTATGTCAAAACTCATTTACCAGAGGCAATACATTCAATTCACATGCGAAACGTCGTCGAATCGAGCCCCATCGGATGTTTTGCAGATTGGTTTCAATGTAAGTAGACATCTCAAATTTGAGATGCATATGCAATGCATTTTTCAAGTAATTATTCATCCTCAAATCAAGTAATTATTCATTTTTTCATGAATTTAAATTAAAACTATTGAACTGGTCAATATAACAATACCTTTGACTTTGGTTGCAAATTTATAAATATTGAACATTCTAAGTTAATGGCATTTTTCACTAGTTCTACTGTTAAGCCCAAATTATTTTTCATGAATTGATTCATGAAATATCATTGACTTGAATATTAGGAGCAATACCGATGTCTTTAAAAGGATTTATTTCAATTATATTAAAACATAAAATTATTTATTTAAGTATTTACTCTAAAGTTACGAAAAGTAAAATTGTTGCTGTCGGCATTTTTTTTTTTTTTTTTTTTCTATGATTCATGTAATATTTGATGAAAAATTTTCTCCTGTGATTTCTACAGAATTTTTAACCAAGGTTTTGACTTTATTTATTTTAAAACTCTTCCCTAACTCTTTGTTTTCTTTTTCTTAAATACAGAATAGAAATTGAGTGACACCGGTTTTCATACTTGCACTTATTTTTTTGTGACAGTGGCAAGGGGGTGCAGATCGCATACAAAAGGGTGCAAAGCGGCTAAAGCTTCAAAGCAACCGTGAATGAGTATCGGATTTCTTACGGAACAATTTATAAATAGATATATGCCGTAATTTTACGTTCAATTGAATAATTTGAAGCCTGCACTTTACTTTTTTGCCTAGGAATTCTTCGCTTCATTTTTAATTTTCAAAAGCAAAAGGTGCAAGTGTATTCATTTACCCTTCCTGACGTCGTCCATTCTCAAACGAAACGTCGCATCATTTTTGTAATAATAATTCCTTTTATTGAAATATTTACTTTAACAGATATCAGTATGCTTAGATAATTTAACTGTTTATTAATCTTGTAGTTATGTTTTCCCATATATATTTAAGTAACATTTACAAAATTACATGAAATTCATGTGTCTTGATATTTGCATGTCTCCCCCCCCCCCCCCATGACATGCAATTGTTAATTTGGGCCCCCTCACTTTTAATACCCACGAGCCGCCACTGGATATATGCCTTCTATACTCCAATGAACTACCATTCAGACACATATTTAAACACGTAGATAGCACTACAACTGGACAACATCTTTCAGTGAGATAAAAAAAAATTGAAGAACCTTGAAAAATTTCCCCTGACTGATTTTTTACGTGTTGAATGTTTAATTCCTCAACTTGAGATGAAAGTACTGAACACAACTCAGTTATATCTTCTTGATATTATTACATTAAAAAAAAAAAAAATTCTGAAGGACCTAAGAACATATATGTGGCAATTCGATTGTCTCGATACCTCCCTGAATATTTACTGTAAGTTTTAAACTCAGTTATTGGACGAAATGCTTCCTTCCCTCACTCAAAAAATTTGATTTCGGCAATGATTTTGTACGCAAGGAGAGATGTAAGAGAACTGAGGCACCAGATTCTGAAATCGCGAGAACTTTCCTAGAGAAAGACTATCAGGCATTTCAAGACAACTAAACTTAACTTTATTGTAGGTATCCTGACTGCATTGAGTGGGCATAATTAATTGGAATGCTCGTAATAGGACCCCTCCTTTGTTAAGAGAAACAAACGGACATTAGTTAGCAAAGACTGGCGCATCCGAGGTAGCACAGCTGTATTGGCGGAAACAGGGAGAGACTATAAGATTGACTAGTCTGACCGAGCATAATTCCAAAATACACGATTTTTTAACAAACAAGTAAAAACCACCACATAGTTTTGTTTCTCATAAATACAATATCCCAAGTTTAAAACTGTACATCGGCTTATCAAAACATCTTCTATATTTTATCCAGAATTGGGCGAGATTGGCTAATATTGTTTCTAACAACCGATTCACATCGTTTCACATCGGGATTGGCCTATGTCTGGGGAAATTGGTCAGCGTATCTATGTTACTATGGACCATTGAAATCAGACTTCAACTCGTTTCTTGTCACTCACAAGCTGAGGAACGCTAATGTAGAGAGACAAGACAAAAGTAGGTGGCGCTGACGCAAAAGACGTTAGGACAGCACTTGTTTTTAAAGATCCATAATGCCCGACTTTTCAACAAAATTTCCTTCAAAGTGCATCACTGGGATAGAAAGCTCGAGAAAAAAGTGAACCAAATGAATAATAGCAAGTTTAAAATAAAAAAAATAAAAAATGTAAGAAGTAACATTAGTACCCATTTTACAGAAAAATCATTATTTCTTACAAATAATGTAACTTTTGAGTATTTTTTATTATCAATATATGTTTTAAAAATGCATAAAATAGTGTTTTCCTGTGTTATACCACCCTTTCAGTACACATTGCAAACTATTGCCTTTCAAATATATAACGTTTAGAAATTTTTAAAAATTTAGGAAATATAGTTATTTTTTGTATTTTCTCCAAAGTTTGAGGTGAATGCTCGATCGGAAGATATTTTTTTTTTTTCAAATTTTGTTTTGCAGTTTTTCTTATCAAAAGATGTGTATCAACTTTTTTCACCTCATGCGTTTCAAAAATTAAAAATTATTTTTTTTTCGATCCACCCTAATATATATATATATATATATATATATATATATAATCGAAAAAAATTCGGAGTAGCAAGCGCCCTTAAATTATAACAGAGGTGAAATTACATGCACCCTTCTTGGCTTTTACAGGGCTGCCACTGGCGACTAAAAAGGCTACTAAAGCGACTATTTTAGTGACCAGGTGACTATGGCAACTATTATAGTGAAAAAAGGGCCCAAAACGACTATTTTAAGCAAAACCTTCAACTATTTTTGGGCTCTGAGGCTACTATTTTTTTTTAAAAAATAGATAATGTCTGATAGTAGGACGGGAAAAAATTGTCACTAAGGTACTAACGCAGTTTTGTAAAAATAGCGATATTTTTATGGGGGGAGTGAACTGTTGGGTATCTCATGTTCAACAATAAGTTGCGGATCTTTTTTTAGTCATCTGCGGGATGATTGAGTGAAGTAGGCATGACGCCCCACTTCAGGTGTTTCGGCATTGGCTGCTTTGGAGAGTGGTACATGGCTACCCTGCACTTAATCATTACGCACCTCAATATGCTATTTAAGAATTCTTTTCGAATGATTTGTTTGCACTTAGCACTTAAGTTTCTTTTAAGAATGAAATAAAAAATAAATATTTCAAATCGACGACAAAACTCTCTGTGACTCAGCTAAGTTTTTCTTTTAACGAAAGTTTTTAAGATATTAACATGAACTCAACCGAAATAGGTGTTAATTTTAGTTCATGTTCGCGGATCTAGTGTTAACCTCGTTAGTCCAATCGATAGTATCTCCCTGGTAATCACACACGCTCAATTATTATTTTCGCCTATTAACTGTTAGGTTCCAATGTTTTATCTTTCCCAGTGCAGGGCGCCACAACATACACTATTATATTCTCAAATATCAAATCATTTTGCCTTTATTTACTTTACTTGACAAGAATGAATTTGTGAAATTTGCCTTGAATACCGGAAGAAAAATGCCATCAGTGTGGACAGCTTCCTTAACCTGTTCTTTTTTAATTGAAATCTTATATCTGCTTAAAAATATCAATTGAAATGTACGTTTAGCAATTGAGGGTTACCACATAACCAATGGAGCATTACTTTGGCACAACTTTTGATGGCTTGATAATGTCATCGTAAATCATCTTTCTTCTCTTGTTAAAAAAGTCGCCTAATTTTGTCAAGGTCACTGCATTAATATTTAAGTACAAAAAACCCTTATTATTTTCCTAAATCAATCAAAGGAGCTAAGTGTATGACATTTTGTGACTAACACATCACTAAATATAAGTAATGCTCCGAAGTGAAAGTTACTTATCGTGTATGAAAGGGAAGCATAAGACTTGTGAAAAGCAAGCTTTTGTTTCTTAACATACAGATAATGTACATGAAATCCACACTAAAAATTAGACATAGTATAGTTTGCTTATGTGCTGATTTCAGCTTTTTTTTGGCAAAATTTTCTGAGATCGATGCAAATCCGCATTAAAATTTCAAGGGGATGCATGTGTGTACTTGCTTACAAGTCTGTTCGCCACAGACCCTTGCCTGCATTCAGAATTCCAAAATCTCCAGTGGAATGTCTACTTTTATCGCTGCTTCCTCTACTGTTTGTCTCTATCATCAATATTTATGTTAGTGTGTGATTGTTAACTTTATTGAGTATTACGCGGATGTAATGGCCGCTATTGCCGGTTTTCGGGTTTGTATGCTGGACGATCACTGAGATTTATGTTTTTGTGACGGATAATTTCGCCGCATATTACGCTGATGTAATAGACCATTGCGAGATTTACTCCGTTATGATAGACACTATCGCTAATACTTACATTCTTGTGATGATTATTTTCACCAAGTATTAAGTTGATACAGTAGACTCTATTGCTGAGATTTGAGTCGGTATGAAAGGCACCATCACCCATATTTACATTGGAGTGATAGTCATTTTCACCAAAGATTAAGCTGATTTGACGGTTTAACAGCTGTATTTTCGATATTTGCTCCGCTGTTTTGGTGCTGATGTTATAACTGATTTGCATTCTTGTAATGGGTTTTTGCCAAGGCTTCCGTTGGTGTAATAAGACATTATATACATGATTTATGCCGGTGTGATGATCGATTTCGCTGTGTAGTTCAATCGATGCAGAATGACTAAAATTTCAACATTGTAGCTAAATTTATAACTACTGATAACATATATTTTGAAGCAATTTATATAATTGCTTTGAAATGTAGCTTAAAAAACTTAAAACCTGGGGGGCTTAATTAAATTCGCATGTCATTTTCGATATAGTATAATTGTTTAAATATTAAACATTTTGAAAGAAGAAATCTTTATTAAGTTATGAAAATCGAGGCTACTATTTTCAACGTCTGAGACTACTATTTTGGCTACTATTTTCAACGTCTAAGACTAGTATTTTTGCTACTATTTTTAACATCTGAGGCTACTAAAGCAGCTATTTTCAAGGCTTATATAGTCAGTGGCAGCCCTGCTTTTAAGAATTAAAACAAAAAGTGTTTGCCGAATGTTAAAATTCACAGTGGAAAAAGCAGTGTAATAAGGATTTTTAAATTATTAGTTTAAATTTATGTAATATATTTCATTAGATTCCGAATACAAATATAATACAATTAAACAAAGTTTGAACAAAAACTTTTACCTGATGACTTTACAGACGTCAGCACACTCTCGCACACTAATCAGGATTTTTTTTTTTTTAAATAAATTGTGGTAGGTTTTAAGTTTTAGTTGAGGGGGAAAAAAAATAAAGAATACATGGAAAGATGGCTGTACGAGCGGGGAATGATCGAAATTGTTTGAAAATTGACTACAAATTATTTGAATTAAAGCTTTGGTGCTGCAGGAATTTATACTTTTTGCGCCAATTGACAATTTTCTCATTTAAAAAAAATAAAAAATTTATTCAATTCCAAATGTTTTGAAAAGGCCATAAACACAAATATTTCTGCTCACTGCGCTTTTTCTTTTTGTATTAATATGCAACCTAAGTTCGCTTGTTAGATTTTAGCGAGAAAATGACACATTCACCTCGAATTGAATGTATCATATCATTTTATCTGAAACAACTTGCCTCCAAACTATAAGCAGCGGAAACTAGTTTTCAAGTTTCTTGAACCATAGAGAATGGAAGGATATCGTGACGTCACAGCTATATCGTAGCGTTTTGATCGGATGGGTATTTCGGGGCATTTTCTTTTCTTAATATTTAAATAACTAATTTTTTTAAAGAACTTTTGTTTGAATATTTGGAATCAAAAGAAATTCTGCATAAATATAAACTAATTTCACTCATTTTTAAAAAATCCAATCTTTTCTTCTTTTAAAACTGTGCCAAATTGGTAAGGTTATCATTAATCTATTTATATTACTAATGATGTAATATCTATTGCAAATTTGTCTTTTTATTTATTTTTTAATAAAGATAGGATTTAGCAGAGAAGAATGAAGTCGTCTGCTTCAATCTATATTACCACACCAAGAAAATGCTTTTTATTTAGCAAGTTATGACATATTTGTACATCGGTTTCATTTCAACTCATTTGAAATGGTTTTCTACGCGTTTTCGATCATTTCTCCTGGTAGAATTTAGTCCGGTTAAAATTTTCACATTCCATTAGCCAATAAAAATGCAAGATTTATTTTCTTGATAATACAACAATTGACTCTGACCCATTTGTCCCAATATTATTAAAGGAACTTTATTCTTGAAATTATTTGTTCAGATAATTAAAAAGGAATACTTCAATTGTTTAGCATTTAGCAGTTGAATGGAATGTCCTTTTATCATGCGTAATCGCCATGGACCCTGTGAAGAGCTTAATTAGGAAAAGAGTTGCTTTGAATGGCAACACTTGGGAAAAGCTTTTGACTAATCGCAATATATGTTTAAAATTAAATTAAATTTTTCAACTTCCCTTAGCCAATCATAATACGTGTTTTATTTAAACATGTGCAAAGGCCTGAATTGACTCTGACGTCATAATGAAAATTTTTGCTTATAAGCAGCAAAATGTCAAAAGAAAAGAAATGAATTGAACTGAGGTCATTTCAAAATTCCTAACACCTACGTTTTGTCAAATTTCCAAACAAAGTAAGTTAATGAACTTAGATTTCCTTGATTATGTTGACTAATTTTTTTCCTTCAAAAGTGCCCGTTTCATGTTCAGGAACTTTTCATTTCAAACAGAATGTCTTATTTCCCATGGTTATAGAAATTATTAGAATAGTTTTAGCTGCAAAATGTCGGTAGAAATGCATTCAAAGTTTCTGGAAGAAGTAAACAAACTTGCTGACCAACTCTCGCGGCTTACTTTATTAGACGAAATCGAAAACTTGTCTGATGTGAATACGTACGGTGATGTTATTAGTCATGACAAGGAGCTTACTGAAGATAAAGAATCTATTTGTGTGATTACGAATGGCCATGCGCTTCCTCACGAGAAAGAAATGTTTTCTACGAGCATCGTAGAACAAAAAGAAAATATTACATCGGTCCAAGAAACTTGCACAAAGTTCTATGCTGTAGCCTTACCCGAAGAAGCAGAACGTCCTGCAGATCCTGGTACTCTAGTTTACAGCGACTTTAAAGATGCATTGAAAGCCGTCAAATCTTTCAAAGGTTCGCGTTTTAAAGAGTTTGCTAATATTGAAAATGCCTTACTGTTTGCTTCCAAATCACTGGATAAAGTAGTTGCTAAGGCAAAAGCTGATGAAGAAGGAAGTACATTTCGATCCGCTACTAGTCAAGAACTGTGTCAACTCAGGAAGTACATAGAATGTGGAAATGAGATCAGTTTTGCAAATACTGTATGGAGCAATCCAAAAATTCTAGTTGGTACATGTGATACTCCTACTATTATGCAGGAAGGAATGCGATACAATGCTCTTCACGTCGCTGCAAAAAGTAACAAACCCTTTCTATGCCAACTTGTTCTAGATACCATTGAGAATCCAAAGTTCCTAAAACTGATTTATCCTTTAAAATCTGATGCAGAGTGTCGAAAGATAGTGTATCGTCTCCTAGACTTGTATATTAATACTCCGGATAAGAAAACAGGTGATACGCCACTTCATTATGCTTCCAAGTTTGGTTGTATTAATTGTGTAAAAGTATTACTAGCCCATCCATCCTGTGTGCCTGATAGGAAAAATATTGCTGGCTTCACCGCTAGAGAAATAATCTGCAGTAGAGCGCAGGCTAAGTCACAATCTCTAATTGACGAAATCGACGACGCTTTCAAAGGTTTGATGTACATTCCAATACTGAGGTCAGAAACCAATGATGTGCCACCTGTTGTTGGAAAACCAAGTTCTTGCAAGGATATTGTTGAATCAACTCGCTGTTTCGAGCCAAAAGATGCCAGATCGGTTCTGTCTTTAAAAGCCTTCATTGGTCCCATGTCGTCCAAATTTGCCGAACAGTTGTATCTTGTGATAAAGAGACCCACTTCTCCTCATGCTTTCTTTTACAGTCCGGAAGAACTCAAAATCATCAACAAAATTCGTTATACCGATAGAGAAAAGGGTCTGGAGAGAATTGGCCGTTGGTTAGCTGATGATTTGAATTTTCAGTGGCAGGAATATTTTCCATTCTTGAATATCTTCACCAATTTGGCATTGGAGGACGGTCTTAAAGCCCTCGAGTCTCACCTGGAAATGACCCAACGTGACTGCTTTGTGCCAGACGAACAGGATGAAATGTCAATTTTTCTAGTGCATCAGTATCCATCCCATGTCAACCCGCTTGCTCATTATGTAAATGTGCATTTGGAGCGTGAAAAAGAAAAAAATTATGACAGTAACTATGATAAGTTGTATCATACACCACCATCTTCCCCAAAAAAAATTCCTGATGGAGATTATTTTGTTACTCCTCCCTCATCTCCTTCTGAATATATTTGGGAAAATTATCAGTTTCTTCAAGGATCTAGCTTATCAAAGCCGGATGTGGATGTATTGTTAGCTATTGGTGATGCAATAATAGATTCAAAGAAGTATCCAAATGTATCCAAGTGGAAGTCGGTGGTCGAAAGCGAGATGAAAAGTGTAAGAGAAGAAAGGATTTTCGGTCAAAATTCTTTTAGTTTGTTGACTTCTGTGGTTCTGCCTAGACTTCGTATTAGTGAAAATATATGTACTCCTCGAAAAACTCTGTTGAACAAAGCTTTTCGTCTTGAAAATAGCATATAGTCCATGCATATGATGTATGTTCAGGAACTCTAAGTCATTACTTGTTGGTATTCCAGTACTAATATGCAATAATCTATGTAAAGATTTATTTTGTTACCAAGGGTTTGTGGTAAGTGTCAAGTGGTTGTAAATATCCTACGTGACAAAAATGTTTTTATATTTACATTTTTTGTACTGGCATTGTTTTCAATGTGCCCATGTGTTTTAACTGTGATAGCATTCATATAAAATGTGTATATTTGAAATATAATTTTAGTCTCAATACACTAAATACATTGCTTAATAAAAAACCTATTTAGAATTGAATATTAAATTTTGTTTGGAAGAATGGTTTTGTGTTCCTGCATACTTGTCCTGCTATAATTTATTTTTTATATTTTAAAATGGATTTTTAACTTATATGCTTACATAAGTCATGCAATAAGATTTTTTGATATACATAACAAACTTAATAAAAAACAATTATGGTCTACAAATGTCCACATACTGTTATGAAATATCAATTGGGCAGGCATTATTTATGTTGAGGAGATGCAGTTTAAAATGCTGTATTATATAAAATTGCTGTTAAATCAAATTTAGTCTTTACCAAGTGTAGATAATAAATTTATAATAAAGACATTAATTATTTGTTGAAATTGTCTTGTTATATTTCAAAACATTTTTACAGAAGTTAAAAGAAGAATCAATTAGAAATATTATATTACACTCCCTTTGTAAGTTAACTAGATTATGATATGAAAAACATAAAATTGTGCCAAATGATTCCTTGTTAATCGTCTCAGTTGACATAATTAACATTTTATCATAAGGGCAGTAAGTTTTATGAATTGGATATATAGTTTATTCTTTGGTCAGATATTCACAATAGATACATTCTGAAATGGCAAATTAAATTGCTTCGTGTTCTCATGGATGGGAGGCTGTCCAGACCTCAGTTTGATAAACATAGTGACTATGGAGAACTTGAAAGTTGTAAGGCTTAAAAAATGATGAATGCTACAAACACTTTATTTTAATATACATGAAATATTAAAAATTAAATTTTTCTTTTAATGTTATGCAAATGAAAATTAATGAACCTATTGCAAAATTATATTGTGTGTGAATTCGATTGGGTGCATCATTTGGATCTTTATTGACTACAGAATCAGTGCTATAATAGATTTGAGGGATACCATCAATCCAATCGATTATCTTCCTATTAATTAGCACATTGATTCTGTTGTCAGCGTGTGCTTGGAGTTTGCACCTAATTTAAAAAAATACCAACAGCAGTGCAAAGTACGTTTCAAACTTTATTAAAAACGAACGTGAATTTTTACTTTCATGTCTAATTACTTTTATTTATTCTGATTAAAACAGTTTTGGTAACAGGAAAGAGTTTCAATAATGATCAGTTAAAATTTAACTTGCAATGTTGCAGAATGAGGCAGTGGGTAAATCAGTGATCAAGGTAACTTTTATAGTTATTGAATCAATTCCATTAGTATGATGATATAACCTTATTTTATGTAACCTTATCCTGGCTAATAGCTTTTCATTATAAAACTTGAATACTAAACATAAATGTCAAATATTTTTTCATACAAAACATTAAACAGTAGCAGAAAATTCCATTACAAAATATCTTTATTATTTCTAAATTGTGTGTTCTGGAACAAATGTAAGAAATATATGGTTATATGCTCAGGTGGTGTACCATGTACCACCCGAGCATGTAACTGCATGGTGTACGTTTATATAAAAAATCTAGTCCTAATCTGTTGCTGTGATTGATCAATTTCCAAGCTCAGTTCTTTAGTGTATACTTTCAAAAGGAATAAAGTTTTTAATTTTGAAAGAAAAATGCAAGAGAAACAAATTCTCTTGAAATTTTTTTAATTGGAATAATGTGGCCTTAATGAAAAGGGGAATGGTTATGTTTTTTTTAATTATTTTATTTAGTCACAGATGTCAGGTTTCAAAACTGTAAATTGTGTATTTTCTAATGTCTTTCAATACTATAACAAAATACTGATGTCACTAATATAATTTCTAATAAGAATGTGTTTTCACTATATTAAAATCGAACTTATCCAATAACTTCTGGAGTTCTTTTTAGCCTTTCAAATTATATATGATAATATACCAGAAGTATCAAACTTTTTCAATGAGTTTTTAATTTGAAGTGCATTAATTTTTTTTTTTGGCTGCATTAAAAACTACTCATCATGCAATACACAAGAACAGTTCATTAAAATTAGAAATGAATATTTATATTTCTTTAATGAAACTCAAAAATATTTCTTTACCAATGCATATTGAGATTATTAATTTTCTTCAATTTGCAATTTTTACAGTGGTCCTTTACGTATAGCTGAAAGATAAAATACATTTGACCCTTTCAAAAATTTAAAACTCTCAATAGTGTAAAAAAAAATCTTACATGGTTAAAATGTAAATACTAATTTAATATCTTCATGAAGTATATTTCATTCTGGAAAAGTATTTGTAGTATTATTGAATATTAATAATTAATAGGGTAAGATTAATTTATTAGCGTGCACAAGCTTCTTTTCTCAAAACATACTTTCAAGTTCCATAATTGATATTGTTTCATGATATTTTAATAATTTCTTAACTAATATTGTTTCCCATTTTTTTATTTTATTTCAAGAAGTAATGGAAACATCGTCTATTTCCCACAATGCTTTGTACTTTGAATCAGTAAGTAACACATCAATTTGTTTCAACTAAATCAATTATGTATTAATATATATTTTATTAAAATACTACTTAGCAGTTTGTTGGTTTTTGTATCTGCAATTTTTTGCTTGTGAGATTGTTCATCTCCCTTTTTGTAACTGCACAATTATATGTGTAAGCAATAATGTTAGTTTTTTTATTTATATATTTCATTAGGAAGCATCATTGCAAAACTTTTTCCAAGAAACAAACTCAAAAGAAGCTCTTACTAATGAAGCATGTGAGGTAAGTAGTTTTAACTGTTTAGTAGCCAGTTAAGATATAGCAGAGTGGCCACAGAACCTGAAAAACCAGGAAATCATAGAAATGTCTGGGAGCTTTGGAATTCTAGAATAAGTCAGGGAACATTATAAAATTTCACGAAAATCGGGGAAATTTTCTATTGTTTAGATGGTACGTTTCTCTGCTCATCCACATTTTGATGCTGTTTATCCGAGGAATTATGGAGGTAATCAATGGAAATTTGATGTTATGTAATAATTGAAACTTTTCATTACCGTCAAAACTGTTTTTTAGAAATTGGTATATTTATTATCTCTATAGCATACATTTCCTATTTAATCAGGGTATCTACATATCTGGAAAGGTTGGGAAAAAGTGAAACAAAAAATTGCTGTAACAGGGTGGCCACAGAACCTGGAAATCAGGGAAATGGCAGAGAGCTTTCTGATTCTGGAAAAAAACAGGGATATGTCAGAGTTTTTTAAAATTTCACGAAAATCGGGGAAATTTTCTTTGTTTTGAAGTCACTTTTCCCCGTTCATCCATATTTTGGTGCCATTTTCTCTGAAAATTGTAGTGGTAATCGTTAGAAGTGTAATGTTATGGAATAATTTAAACTTTTCATTACCACCATAACTATTTTTTAAAAAAATTGGCTTCTTATCCCATTAGCATACATGTTTGATTTGATCAGCTTGTCTACACATCTGGAAAAGTTGGCGAAATTTCAAAAAAAGTTTACTACTGCAAAATCAGGGAATTTTTTAGAAATCAATCATGGTAACTTTTTCCCATGAACTTTGGGGCCACCCTATATAGAAAACTTGTTTATGAGAGATGAATTATTTTCCCACAAATAGTTAATTGTGTTTTTGCATCCCTCTGTATTTTGAAAATTAAAAATAATGTGGTATGATTCACTTAAAACTGAAGTATGATAATAGTTTTATAATATTCAATGGATAAAAGATTTAATTTGTAACTATTTATAAAAATTTCATTAAAATATCCAATAAAAAATGCAGATTAAAACAAATATTTAATTGCCTTGCAATCCCTTGAGTTCATAGAAGGAAACTTTTTTCCAATAAAAACATGCAATTTAGTTTAATAATAGTTTTTTTTTTTTTTTGTTTTTTTTTTGTTTTTTTTTAATGTAGGATATATTGTAAATGGTCCTCTTTTTTTTTAAATTGGAATTTTGTGAAAGATAAGTAAAAGGACCCACATATTACTTAAATAGAATCCTCATGCTTAGCCGATGAGTTGACTTAAAAATATAATTTTAAGAGTGAGAGTGCCATTTTCTCTTTCCCCTGGAACAACATTGCCAGCAAATTTTGTAAAATGGCTGCAGCAGGTTTGTTCAGTTCTTTCACATTTTACACAGTACTAGTATTTTTCTATGCAATATGAAATTTAAGTTAATTAAATATTCTAATAATAGTTCAAATTCGCTAGAAAGAAAAGTTTTTGCTAAAAGTTTACAACTATCATTCCTTAAAACTATTTTTCAATTTAAATGGAATTTCAAAGTACTCTTTCTACCATGGGGGAATTTTATCATTTAAATTCTATTTGGGAGACAATATCAAGATAATGATGTCAATTCATAAAAAAGTACTGGCTGTATTTGAAAGTGTTTAAAATTTTTAAAAATCTCTTGAAAGTCCACAGTTTAAATATCCACTTTTCATGATAACACAATGTACAAGATGGACAAGATGAATTCAACAATGACGCTTACTATTAATAAGCATGTAATAATAATTAATAGATATGTTTAAAAATATTTTTGGAGGATTAAATATTCTTTAGAAAACTTATATATAAATTGCTGTATATACTCTTGATAAAATGGAGAATAAATTAAAATTATATAAAAATATCCTCACCAGTAATATTTTTCTCCGTCTGCAGCCCTAATAAAAGCTGTGGCGGAAAAAGTCCTAGAATTCCTGATTTAACACTGTATATTTGCTTTATGTTTAATTTATCTGCTTGTATGCTACTTTATATTGAAGATTTGGTTGATTTTAAATAAGAACTAGATTTTAAATGCATATTCACAGATTTTATTTTACGAACTCTGAATACCTTTCTTCAAAATGCATGAGAAAATACTTCTGTGTTTTTTTTATATATATTAATGTAAGCAATAATAATAATAAATTGAAGCCATTCGCTTAAGGATTTTTTATTCATTTCTATATTTCAGCCTAGCTTTCATTTATTGATTTTAAGTTTCAACTGACTGATATTTGCCGTATTAAAGCATACACCACAAGGTTGCTTAATGTTTTGCTGTTCAATCAAATTAATAATTATTTAATGAAAACTATTTTAAATCTTGAAACTGTTAAATTTAACTGATTTTTTTTTTAGCTACTTTGTGCAATAGTTAATGCATCTTTAGAAGCTGTAGTAAAAGGCTCATGTAAGCTGGCTGCCCATAGAAATTCTGACAACTTGGGATTGCATGATGTAGTTTTATTTTTAAGTAAGATTATTTTTAATTTCTCAAAATTGCATTAAGTTCTAAAATAAATTATCTATTTTTATCTCCTAATTTTGCATTTTAGCTTATGTTGTTTACTTTCAAAATTTGACAAAATTTATGAGGTCAGAAGCCATACTTAAAAGATCAAGTTGAATATTCCCTAATATTTATCTATTGCAGTTTATCATGTAGTACTTCTTTATTATATTACCAAAGCTCTAAAAATGTGTATGCAGACTTATACTGGAGTTATTTGCATAGTTTTTTTTTTATTGTTGCTTCTTTTTCCATTTTTAAGAGATTTATAAGTCAAAAATATTTATGCACTTCTAACCCTTGTTGTATACATTAGATTTAACAAAAATTTGATAAAATAATTTAATTGAACTTAAGAAATTTGTAGTTCCTAAACCTTCGCCTTTTTTTTAAATAAAAATCCTGGGTGTGCCTACAATTTTGCAATTCTCTTTTTTAAGGGAGCAGTTGGGACTTGTATAATTTTAGTTTGAGGATGGAATTAAGTCTAAATTATATATTTTACTATAAAATATTTAAAAATGTGGAAAGTTGCATTTCAATATCTGTTCTTGTATATTTTTTAGAAACGCATTTTAACTTGGATCCATTGGTAGTTGCTGCGGGTTATTACTATACTACTGAAACTACTTATGAGGTTTGTTTAAATTTTCTTATTTTTACTCAGAGATTATCAAGTTTCTAATTTTTTTTATGAAACTTGACAAAATGAAATTCAAACCTGAAACATTTAATTAAAATACTTTTTTGGTAGCTGCATACTACCAAACCTTTATTAGCTACTTTTATAGCTAATAAAGAGATTAAAATCTGAAAGTTGTTAGTTTTAATAAGTTTAAACAATAATAGATATCTCTATGGATTTGTTTCAAAGGTTTGCTGATTAGTTATTGAGTTGTATAGTTTATAATCTAGAATCTTCATTTAAACATTGGACTCTTAGATTAGTACATTGTCAATTTGTGGATGTGCAATAAATTGTTATTTTTATAATAATTTCTATTGCTTTTACCTGTTTGTAAAATTAAAAAAAAATTTGTTTAGAAACCAATGCCACCAAAACGTAAATATAAGAAGTCTACTGGATCGAAACAACTCAAAAGTTCAGATTCTTTAGAGCCCTTAAATCTGGAATGAACAGTATTCTTATCAAGCTTGCATTTTCCATTACTTTACTATAAATTCATTACAACATGTAAGTACTTAGTAGTGCTTGTGGTTTTATACAATTAGCTTTTTAGTTTGTTGCTTGTGAATTTGTAACAAATTAAAGGGTTCTTTGGGAAACAATTTTAGTCAATTTTTTTATGAAATTGAAATATGTGTATTATTTTGTCACACTGAAGAGGTAAACTATGGTAATATGCTATCAATTTCTATGGCAACCAATATCAGTCCCCATAAAATTAGCTACAAACAAGGCTTTAAGATGCATTTTCTATTAGATAAAAAAATTTCAAAAAATTGTTTTGTTTTTTTTCTTTTCTTTTTTTTCCAAAATTGATTCCTATGAACCGAAGTGGTTTTCCATTGTACTCTTTTTGTTTCAAATATGATTATTACCTTCTGCTATTGGTAGTTTAAATGAAAATATGTGTTTTCTTGCACTGTAGATTGTTCTAAAAATGTCATCCAGGAAAATTGGTTGCTTCTCTACTTCAAAATACTAAAATTAAAAATTACCCATTTGGTTAATTATTTTATTTTAACACTAAAAATGCCTGGAAACAAGTACTATATCAAAACAATAATATGAAACAGCAATCACTTTAACAGGGATAGAAAAAACATTGCCCTACATGTTCTGTTAAGCATTTATTTTTTTAATCCAATGCAGCAGACTTTGAAATTTATCAGGAAAAGATTAAGTTTTTCCAACGTATCATCAAATTTATGAAAAGAAAAGTTTGAAGTCAAACACATTACAACAATCTAACCATTGAATTCCAGTGCTGATCAAGATCGCATAATAAGATTCAATTATAAATCACTTGCTTCACTAGGTTTCCTTTATTATTGAAAGTCAAATGCATACAATGTTGGGCTTGTAATTTTTTGACTTCAGAACATATATTTTTACATAACCTGTCCGAAAAATTCGGATTTTTCTAACCCTGTGTACTTTCTGCTACTATTAAGTTTTAATATTTATTGAACACTCCAATGCCATACTGAGCTCCACAGGGCCTGCCTCTTTAAAGTCAAATATGATTACAATTATAATATAAACTAATTATTACGTTTATATTTTCATTTTTACAATTCATTTACAATAATAGTAAATTTTTATAATTACATAAAAAAAAGGGTGTCTACTAGGTCTTAGTGTGATGTGACTGTCTCATTATTTTAATTGTGCTGCCAAATCTTTAAAATCGAACTGAAAATAACAACATATGGTTCTTGCCCATGCAATAATCAAATTAATTGTTTTAGCGATATCTTTCCAAAAGCCATGAAGGACAAACAAAAATACTAAATAGTAAATACTCCTTATTGGTTGTTGGCTGTTTTCAGATTATCTGGCGCCGTCAGCAACACGAGGGCTATAATGCGCCAAAACTTTCGTCATTAGACAAGCCAACATACATTTACAAACACCCATGCCTTACACGGGACTCGAACCCGCAACCTCGCGGTCTAGAAGCTAGCACGCTAACCACTATACCGTTTGATCGGCACTCCTTATTGGACTTGGTAAATGTGTTTCTTGTACCCATGTCTTCCCTGTAGATGGCCTATAGATCTCCACAAAAATAAATTGTTTACCACCACTTTAAAAGTTATAATGACTGGCCTTATGTTGCTTTATAAAATGTATTATTTCAAAAATATATGTATACAAAACACTCTATTAAAGAACTGTTTTACCTATTTGATAATTTTTTTATATTTTACATCATAGTTTTCAAGGTTGCATATTACTTGGTTTCAGAAAACTTTTGTAAGAACAGCACTGGGGGAATCAATATTTTAATTGCTATTTTTAACCTATAAAAAAAGAGTCAGAACTCACAAAAGTATGGTTAGTTAATTTTCATAAAATATGGTTAGTTAATTTTCTAAAAATTTCACCTCTAAGTCAGCATCTCAATGAACCCATAAAATTTCTTCTAAACATGCTTTTGGATTTGGAAAGTTTTTTTCTATATATCTTAGTTTAAACTTCATTTGTGTTCATTCTTCATTATCATATTTGTGTTTAAATTAATTCTAGTATTATTTGAATATGTTTTCAGAAAACCAAATAAAAGAGAAAAGATTCCAGCTGTCTTTAAAAAGTGAAGCAATTCTACTGCATTGAATGACTAATTCCTGAATAATAGTCATTGTACATTTACATCTTTGCAACAATGTATGCAGATTGTTTTGGACATCATCCAAATCCTGTATAATCTTCTGTAATGCATTTGTTAATTTCATGATATAAAGTGTTTTGTATTTTCTCACTTTTTTTCTCTTTTAAAATGAGTTAATATACTTCAAAGAGGTTTTTAAATGTCTACAACTGTAAAACAAGACATAAATTTTTGTTTTTCAAGTTATACTTTTTTTGTAAAACTTCAGAAATAAGTCGGCAAGAAAAGGGTTGTTTCCTTTATTCAAACAAAGAAACATCTTTTTTGCATTATTTAGAATGTTATAATTAATGCTAAACTTTTTCTTTTTTAATTACTTATTTTAATTTGTTATTTGAATTCCAGCAGACTATGTTTTCATCATTTATAACAAAAATAAGATGAACATGTGCGTGAACCTAAAAGATACCTTGGGAAAGCTGTCGGGTATGAATGGTTAACACTAGAGTAACTATTAAAATAGTAGTACTTGTATGTGTTATAACTTGTTCTCCAATATTCAAAATCTGCAGAAATTATGAGTGCATGGTGTATGCATACATAACAAGGTGATCTCTCAGTATGATATTTTAAAATTTGTAGGGGCAAATAATATTAAAATGCAAATATTTAGATTAATTTTTAAACTGCAAGTAAAATTTATTTATAAAAAAACTAATAGTTTCTTAAAAAAAAATAATTTGGGAAAACAAAATCAAATAATTTTATCCTTATTGTTCTGCAAAAGAACAAATTTATATAATCATGTGGCACGGAAGCAAACTAAGTTGTTGGTGATTGTACTCAGATATTCAGTATATCAGACTTAGGCTCATGTCAGAGAAACACACAAAAAACTGGCTTATGAATTAGATCCTTGCATCAATTTTGAGACTATCTGAATTTCCCATCATCTATGGAGAATGCCTTTTTGAGACTTTTTAGCAGAAACTGACTTGTATATGTGTTTAGTGTAGAAAGCGTGGAAAACTATCGACTATTTTATATGAGAGTAGATTGTCACAATCTTAATTGCTTCTGAAAATAATCCTGAATACGAGTCCGATCCACGACTCGGAAAACTCAAACAGGCCAGAAGATTTCTCTGAATTGAGCCAAGCCTAAATGAAAAGGAGACTACAGTTGTAGGTAATTTTTTTTAAAATTATAATTACAATTTGTATGGAACAGTACAACCTAAATAATGGACTTTGAAACCCTGACCCCAATAGGAAAGGAGTGGATACCTTCAGAGTAGAAACTCTTGGATTGCTGATGGATCCGGTTTTCCATGGTGTCCTATCCTTTGATACCTACCACAAATGAACCTCTAACATTTTGGAGATTTTTTTTCAAAGGAACCACAGGAATATAATGCACAGTGTGAGACACTGCTTTCCATACACCTCTTTCATCTTGCGATACATTTCTGAAGCATACTCATCTTTTATATGAAGAAATTGGAAAACTGATTTTGTGTTGATCTAGAGGGATCCATCATGCAACAAACAGCGGAAACAACTCTCCAGAAATGATATTGATGTGAAGATGTTAACTGTGCATATGCAACTGGGAAGTTGATATTGATTTAGTTGTTAAGTTACTTGGGATTTTTTTCATTCAAGGTGTAAATTCAAAGCATTTTTCCTTTGAAAGATCTCAGCAATGCAAAAAAAACCTGATTTTTTTTTATTTTTTTATTCAATGAAAATACTTTCATTACCATGTCTATAATAATAAAACAGAGTATATGTGTCTTCCTGTGGCTCACCTTTAGGAAAACACTTTTAGTTATTTATTTTTTTTATTAATTTTGTGAAGTTTATTTTTATAAAATAATTTTCAACAGGCATATAAAGCTTTGAAATTTTCAACAATAGTAGTTTTGACCTTTGATTGATGTAATTTTAACAAATACACTGTTAAAATTTTAATTAGTTTTCTTGATGAATTAAAAAGAAGCTTTTTTACAAAGCAACTTCCAATCGGCGTAGAGCCCTGAAATTTAAAACATAAGTAGTTCTGGCCTTCTAATCTTGCTTTTCAACAACGTAATGTTTAATTATTGTTTTATGAGTAAGGTAGACAGGTATTATTATATTAACAGATATTTTTTTTACTTTCAATTACCCATATGTATTATACATAGGGTAATGAAAGTATAACATTCGGTCAAAAAAAAAAAATTCTCTTTTTTTTTTTTTTTTTTTTTTTTTTTTTTTTTTTTTTTTGCATTTCTCCACATTTTGAAACACCCTGATTTCATAACAGTGATCTAGAAAAAATTTCTGTCTGTAGTCAGGACAACTTCCAAACAAATTGACCTACGATGTTCAAATTTGGTATGAGGGTTAGTGGCGGCCACGGAACCTACCATTAAGGTTTTCGTCAAAATCGCGCATGAGCATTGAAAAAAATGTTTTTTCTATTATTTCAAAAAAACGGCTCCAACAATTTTGGTAAAAATCGCTGTGGTAATACCTCTTAAGGTGTTCTAACCCCCCCACCCCCTCCGAAATTGCCGTAAAAATGTTTTAGTGGCGTAAAAAGTTGAAAAACGAATACTTTCAACACAGAGCTCTCCTGCCTTTAGCATACCTCTACAAGGATCTTTCTTTATTCTCCCCTCAGTTTCGCTTGTAACAAAGGATAATATAAGGATTATCTATAAGTATAAAACCAAAATCACCATTTTGGCAGGTTTTTTTTCCAGACCCACACAAGAATTATCGGAAAAAATATCGCCAAACTGACCATTTCCTCTAAATGAATGATGAAAATATAAAAACAGTAAATGACACAAATCCACGTTAGTATTATAGTGTAATTGAAAGTTGTGCGATGTTCCATACCCCTAGTTCATTTCTCGACTGACGCCAGTGGGGGGGGGGGGTACATGTAAAAATTTTAATCTTTCAGAGGGAGTGAGCCTGTGCTTGCGTAGCAATAAAATTTTTAGTGAGGCAAAAATGTTTAGGTTTGTCATTAAATAGGAAGAACTCAGAAGATTTAAAAATCAAAAAAAAAAAAAAAAAAAAGCTTAAAATAACTGCGCAAGTAAAAAATATATTAATGAAATTTGGACAGTAATATGTTATAACTTATTTTAGTTTTTCAAATTTTTCTCTAATGGCCAGTCCTCATGTTGCTTTTTATTTATCTTAACTTTTTATTTGTCTACTTTGCCAAGTGATATGACGTCATACATATAATTTTATCTAACAACTTACCAGTAGCATAAGAAAAATATATGGCATCACTGGTTTGTTTATTTAAGTCAAGAATGTAAATAAATACTCACATGGACATTGAGCAAAGTAGATTGTATATTTCGTGTTTCTATCCCATCACTTTCATCCCTCATTTATTGTTAAGCACACTTAAAATATGCAGGCATTTATCGACTTAATCGAGAAGCTTTTTCTTTGTGTGATGAATAATAAAAATATGATCGAAACATATTTGGAAAGTGAAGTAGGTTTTATAAATTATATTCTAAATGTTACTAGTAGTTACAGCTATTGTGTTGGAATTATTTCTTATTTAGTTTTTGTCTAGGTATTCTGTCCTATGGATGTTGATACACAAGATAAAATTTTGAATGCTACTATTAAGAATCCAATATGCATGAAATATCCTCCTCCTAAATCGTACCAAAACGTTTTTCTCAAATGTCTTTATAACACAGTAAGTATTTCTATGTGAGTAATACTACTTATAGAGCTTTTAATAATTACTTTGCTATAAATATGTGTTATCTAGAAATGATATGCTACTGCAAACAGGTTCTAAGAAATTTCTATCTCTAGCTTATCTTCTATCTCTAGAAATTACTATTTCTAGCTTAAAATGTGATCTTAAAAATCAATCGATTGAAAGTTTGCGTTCCTTTTACAGGTTGAAAAATACGGTTCTGAATGTTCAGATGGTCTTGCTGAAGCATACACAAAAAATTTATCAGAACAGTTTGATAGTATTGAAGGTTATTTTTCTTATAAAATTGCAAGTGTTTTTTTTTTTTTTTTCAATAACGTTATTCTTTCAGCATGTATTAGTTAATTGTATGCTAGTTTTATTATTTAAATTAGTTTTTACTATGTTAAAGGAATGAAAAACTCTGTTTTTAAGTATAAAATTTTACTTTGAAGTTAAACTTATCAATGCTCTGTAAGTTATAAATATTTGCCAGTGTTTTTAAATATTTTCTAATTGAATTGATTTTATATTTTTAAGAATGAAGAAAATGTAATTACTCTACAAGAAAACACATGTTTCGTAGCAAAAAGTACTACTGGTCTTCAAACATGGGAGGTAATTATTAAAACTCGTATAAATTTTCGGTACCTTTCCGTACTTAGATGGGTACCAGTTGGCACCAAGCTTAAATGTTTACAAGCTCAAGTGACATGTATGGCAGAGCCTAAATGTTTACGGTTTGTAATAGAGTTTCCATAGGGACCCTATAATGGTTTGTTATAGGAATTATAACTGATTTGAAGATTGTTAGTTTGGATGAGTTATCACTGCAATTTGGATGTTTTCAACTAGTACCCGTCTAACAGCCAATATTTCTGTGTTTGAATAAATGCTTTTATATTGTTTTAGAATATTCAACTCTTAGGTAACTTCAGAGAATGAAATCTGTTACAACTTATTTCCTATACATAACAATCAGCTTTTTTACATTGATTATAAAATCTTGATATCTAAGGATAAACCTTTTTCAATATTCTAATTCTGAATGTACTAATGCTTTCTATTTTTTGTAATATATATTTTATTATATTTATTTAGGCCTCTAAATATTTATCTGAATGGTGTTTATATAATATATCCACTTTTCAAAATAAGTAAGTTGAAAAATTTTTAATGCTATTTTATCTTTTGAAATTGTTTCCAATATAATCCTAATATGAAAACTTTCTCAATTTTGCAATTAGAAAAATGTGTTTTAGACAATTGGATAGAATGTCCTACTAGCTCCAATTTACCATTTGGATCTGCTCCTTAACCATTAATTAGAGAAATTGCTCTAAAACTGCTCTTACTACGTTACTACAGTTTTTGAGAAAATCTTGCCAATTCAATATTTCGAAACAAATATTTTCATGTTTGGGATTTTGGTGACAATAACTGTATTTTGACATTACAGTTGGTTGGTATTGGTATGAATTCATAAATCATACAATACATATCAGAAAGGGTACCAGGTATGACGTAATAGCATATGATAAGAGATTACATCCTTTCCTTGAGTGACATAACTTACTCTTCTCCTTAAGTGCATCAGAAAATTGTTTTAACGACCTTCGACATAATCAAAATAATGAGTGAAGAAAATAGCAACCCCTTTATAAATTCTGTAAATAATAAAAAAAAAATAATGTATTAAATAGTATTGTTTGACAAATTCAAAATATTTACCAACCACTAATTATGTTGTATATTAATATTATTTTTGGTTTTGTTTTATTATTTGTATAGATCCATTCTGGAACTTGGATCCGGCATTGGACTCCTAGGAATAACAGTTTTGAAATTTGGTTCGCCAAGCAAATATATGTTTTCTGACAAAAGTTGGGAAGTATTGAAAGTGTTATCTTCCAATATTAAAATGAACTTGGACAACCCAAAAAATCTTCCTATAGAACAACATCAACTGGTATGGTCAACTATGAATGATGAAGATGCTAATAAGCTTATTCCCGACATAGTTCTTGGAGCAGGTAAAGCTTTAACAATTCATGCAAAAGGTTAAGTTAATTTTTATAGAGCTTAGTGATTATAATGAATAAACAAATAACTTTGCGTTTTAGCTGAACTGTGCTATGTATAACAGGTGCAAATCACTGCAATAGCGTCAGTGAGTATTGAATCATAGTAACACCTGATGAAAAGGAGCATCACGCAACATCACAATTCTTGGCGATAGCACTCCCCATAATCACTACAATAGTGGCAATTTCATCACTGTAACGCTCAGCAAAATGGCAATCTCAACTTAAAAATGTCGATTGAGGCTGTAAAATAGAGAAAAATGCGGGGAAATGTAGGTTTGGGAGAAATTTGAACATATGCAGATTACGAGGTTGTCAGGAAATTTCTATCTAAATTTGCATCGATCTCGGGCATTATTGAAATTTCGGCAAAAAACCTGAATTCCTCGGAATTGAATCATGTTTTGAGTAAGAAAGAATTCTTCCGAGGGAAGGAGATAGTACTCTCTATCTCCAAAATCAATGAAAAAATTCTAGGAAAACACTGATTTTCTTGGAAAAATTAAAAAAGGAAAAATTCAAAAAAGCGGAAAAGTACGGAAAATTAAAAAAAGAAAAAGAAAAAAAAGCGGAAATCCGCCATTTGGCGGAAGGAATAAAATCCCTGATTTAGTTTAGTAACTTAGAAAAGTAATGTAACAAAGTTAAGAGTTTAATTAAATAATTGTTTTGTTATTAAGAGCCATCATATGCTTTAACCATAATAACCAAGCTTCCGATCCATCATACTACCGGGTTTCTTATTCAATGGTACATGCAAGCCCAAAATGGCGTCCCCGGCACATCTATAAATGGTTATTATTTAAATTTTATCTGCTCCCCCTCTTCAATTCGATTGAATTGGGTTTAAATAATATCTATTGATAAAGAGTATTTAAAAATACATTTCTATGCAAGTTCATTTGCGAATTTGTAAACATATGGTATGCTTGTTAATAAATTGTTTAAAAACTCAACGCTTTTAACGCAACTAAACATAGACATGGATAAATTTTCCATGGCCACATTTTTTTTATAAGAATGAATAGTGGTACATAATCGATGAACCTGCTTTTTCTTCAGGTACTTTTCCAAGAACAAGATCATTTGAACATGCATTTTTAAAAAGTTAAATTTTTAATTTACGTTACAAGCAACCAGGGTTCCATAAAAATATTTTCTTCCTGTGTACACAAATACCATTACCAAAAATTTCCTGCGAGTCTGTGTGCTTTAAATTATACCGCTGAAGAAAATGAATTTTTACGTACTATTGAAGATTTAAAGTTATTTAATCAGACGAAAAGGTCGTTTTGCCGCCAACCTTAAAAAGGCAGAAACGACAGTAAGTATCTATTCTCTGCACAACTTCCAGCGAAAAAGCCGAAATTGACTATTTTCTAGCGCGCTTACGAAATTTCACATAATTATACAAAAAATACCATAGATTCGTCTCAGAGATATCTTTCAAAGAAAAGAAAAAAAATTGAGTTCCTAGGATTAAAGACAAAGAAGAAAACAAATATTGAAATTTCCAAAACAAAATAAAAAAAACGAGTTCTAGCCCGATTTTGATGTAGAAATTTAGACAAACGTCTAGCCCTAACTAAGCTATAGATCTTCAAACGGATTGAATTATAGGATGCGGAATGTTTCAACTTAAAATCCTACGCTAGTTTGAACTTCATTAAATAATTCTTTCTATTTTCAATTAATTTAAAACCACTGTTTTTTATTTCATAATTTGGCGACAGATAAAGGCGATCAGCTTGTAATTGTGGTACAGAAATATATGCCAAAAGTTGCCAAACAGGTTTGCTATCATTTCGAAGTTAGTTTTTCCGACATGTTAGGCTTAAGTGAGAATAAACGTATTGTTAAAGTATAGGCAGAACGAATTAGACTATAATTATATGACTTATAACATCTTAAAAATTGAAATAATTTAATTTGTGAAGAGACAGAATTAAAGAGAAATATTTGTTCTTCAAGTTGCATGTATTATTTGAACTGTATGACAATATAGAGAGAGTTAACTTTCAAAAACATTTAAATTTCGGGAAATCTCCATTGAAAAATGAAAACAATCCCATTTTGTTGCAAGATACTATGGGCTGAATACAAAGTATAAATGTGGAGGTTTTGCGAGCTGACGTCACAGTCAATTCATTACAGAGGACTAAATGAACCACGCATTGCGATTGGCTAATGGAATTTGCACAAATGTCATTCGTTTTTAAAGATGTGTTGATTTTGTTTACTTTCTGTACTAGAATGAAATCGTAGAATCATATATCCTCAAAATTGTAATTTCATAGTGAATTTTAAAATTGTTAAGAAAATATTTTAAATTTTGTCAGATATCAATGGGTTATTATATGTGAACCAAAATAATGCTTGGACTGGTATAATAAAAATAATTTATATTGCAATATTTAGACTGTAAAAAACTTGTAATGTTTATTTGTAACAATTTATCAGAATAAATTTTAAATGGGATGAACGCTCTGGCCTTGTATGTTAAAGGGGCCGGATTTGATTCCTGGGTTAGGTGTGGATGTTCGTTGTGATTCGGAATCCACGTTAAGCTGTGGGTCCGGACTGATTAGTCGTTATTATGCCTTAAAATAGGTCGTTGTGCGTACAAACTAAACAATCGAGCTGAAACTTGGCAGACAGGCTCTTTGTCGATGGCAACATATTTCTTTAAGTTTTGGGGGTTGAGTTGCCATACACAAGTTTCTATTACTCGTTCGTGGTCGATTTTGATGGTTACTGCCATCCGCATTCAACCAATTTGTAAATTTGCAAGTAGATTTTGGCATGTAAGATGTCAGATATTACGTATTATTTTAAATAGTTTTTTTGTACTTGGCAACATGTTTAATTTTATTTAAATCTTTTTTCTGTTTTTACAGCTGGCATTGTAAAAAAAAATTGGTGATCGTTTGGTAAAAAAAAATTTTGGTGGAATAAAGTTCGGTGATGCTTGTTTTTTTGAGAAACGAAAAATAATCTGAGTTCTATTATTTTTTTAAGCTATGAATTAACTTAAGCACTGAATTTTCGGAGTCTTCTGATTTGTTTTTGAGGTCTTTTTTTAGACATATGGCGTCCGCGACAGGACTCTGAACTTTGTTTTCGGTTTCGTGAGAGTCTACTGGTTTTGAGCCAAGCATTATGGAATTGCTTAAGCAAGCTAGAACACAGCATCGCCGGTTGTTTACACAAGCGTGCAACGAATTTGAAAATACTGAAGCCAACTTAAATAATGAGCAGAAATTCCTCAAGTTGAAGGTTATTGGAGAAAAAGGAAAATTGCTGCTTTTGGCAGAAGAAAAGGTAAGAGATGAACTTTTTCGTGAAGTACGCGATGAAGATGAAATCAATAAAGAGATCGACGAATCTGAAAAATACCTTTACAGATACCGAGCCTTTGAGTTTAAATTAGAAGAGTTTGTCTATTTGTGTGAAAAAGAGAGAGATAATATGTCTGTGTGTAGCTCGGTAGTTCAATCAAATTCACTATTGCAATATCCTAAAATTAAACTTCCTACGTTTGACGGAAATTTAAAAAACTGGCTAGGCTTCTGGGGTCAATTCAAAAAAATTGATAGAGATGTGCAATTGGATGACCATGATAAATTTTCGTATCTCAGTCAGGCAATGCAAAAAGGTTCGTGTGCCGAGGAATTAGTAAATAGTTTCCCACCAGGGGGAGAAAGTTATTCAAAGGCTTTGAAACAATTACAGTCAAGATATGGTAAAGAAGAATTGTTAATTCAGCTGTATGTGAGGGACTTATTGTCTATTGTTTTGCAAAAACAGAAGTTAGGAAATATTTCCCTAAGAAAATTGTATGATCAACTTGAAGCTAAGCTTAGAGCTTTAGAGGTGTTAGGGGTAACTAGAGAAAAGTATGAGGCAATGTTGTTTCCACTTGTCGAGTCTTGCATACCTGATGAAACACTTAAGGCATGGGAAAGATATCGAGCTGTTTTGAGACGGTCTACCAACCCTATTGTTCCAGAAGTTGAAGGAGCAGAAGTTATCAACAAGACTGACCTGGATTCTTTGTTAGAGTTTTTGGAGGGTGAAGTAGAAGCAGAAGAACGAGTTGACATTGCTTCTCAGACTTTTGACAAAGGTACAGATGGTTCTGGAAAAAGAGTTTTTAGGAATGATAAACATCAGAACCCGAGAACCAAATTTGGTAAATCTTCTCATACACCATCAACATCAGAGTTGTTTATTACACCACAAGGGAAGAAACTGTGCCTGTTTTGTGCAAACCAACACAATTCTTGGCAATGTGAGCAGGCGAGAAACTGGACAGTTGAAGAAAGAGAAACTGCCGTGGCTAATTCTCGTTGTTGTTTCTTGTGTCTAAACCCAGGACACCAAGTACGAAAATGTAAAATGAAGTCATGTTTTAAGTGTGGTAAAAGGCACAATGTACTTCTGTGCAGAGGAGGGGCTAATGTTTCTCAAAGTCATGAGAGTAAGACAACTGAAAGTGTTGTAGGAGATAATATATTGACCAGCCATTCACTTCTTTCTGAAGTTTTGTTGCAAACCCTAGTTTTACGCATAAGGAATGGGAATCGAGGAATACTTGTAAGAGCTATTATTGACACAGGCTCTGAAAGGACTTATATCTCGAAAGATATAATCCAAATGTTGAATTTCGAGCACCATGGTGAAATCAAGTTGATACACAAGTTGTTTGGAGGTGTGTCATCTGGTGAGAAATTACATTTTCAATACAAAGTTACTCTAGAAAGCGTTGATGCTAAATTCAATTGTAAAGTAGTTTGTTTAGACCAGCCAAAGATTTGTGATAATATTAAACGTATCCCGAATGGTCCTTGGTTTGATGAATTGAAAGAATATGGGATTTCTGTGAGCGACACTGAGTACTATAGTTCTCTTGGAGTGGACAACGAAATTAAACTGTTACTGGGAGCTGATGTGGCTGGCAAGCTTTTGACAGGAAACATAAAACTTTTGAATCAAGGTCCTGTTGCAGTCGAAACACATCTGGGATGGACTATCATGGGTAGGATACCTGGTGGGGGTGGTTCTATTGCAACCCACACTTCTCTTTCACTGCTTTCGGCAGAGGTCCCTGTAAGTCATCTGTGGTCATTAGATGTTTTAGGAATTACTGATCCATATGCTAAGAGAACTCGGGCAGAGCTACAAGAAGCAGCACATGAACATTTTTTAGAGACAGTTGAAGTCGATGAAGACAACTGCTTTGTGGTTTGCATGCCTTGGTTAGAAGGTCATGCTCAGTTGCCGACTAATTATGATTTGGCTTACAAAAGATTAAATTTGACTGTCAAGCGACTGAAGTTGCAGTCAATTTATGAGCAGTATGAGCATGTTTTTAACGAGTGGCTTGAAGAAGGTGTGATAGAGGAAGTAAAAGATAATTGTGAAGAAAATGTACATTATATACCTCATCGACCTGTGGTGAAAGAAAACAGCACTACAAAGATAAGGCCTGTTTTTGATGCATCAGCCAAGGTGAAAGGATTTCCAAGTCTAAACGATTGCTTAGGAAAAGGTGAAAACCTCATTGAGTTGATACCAAGTATTTTGATGCGGTTTAGGACTGAGAAAATTGGTGTTATTGCTGATATTCGAAGAGCCTTCTTACAAATAGGACTTACTACAACTGATAGGGACTATTTGAGATTTTTATGGCTTAGTGAGAAAGGCCTGAAATTTTATAGACACTGCAGAGTGGTGTTTGGAGTAACTTGCAGCCCCTTTCTTTTGTCCTCAACAATCAGATATCTGTTGACAGGTGTTTTGAAGGAAATTCAAGAACACAAATCACTTTACCCTGAGAGTGTTGTACAGAAACTGATGAAAAGTTTTTATGTGGACAATTGTGTAACAAGTGTCAGAGACACAGAGGAGTTAGATGTGTTTCGAAAAGTTTCTACTGAAATAATGGCTAGTAGAAAATTTGATCTTAGAGGGTGGGAGCAAACCAATTTGACAGCGGATAAGTCAGAGCCTACTAACGTGCTTGGAATGATATGGGATAAGAAAACTGATACCCTTCAAATAAATACAGTCTGTGTTAGAGAATTGGAACTTGAGAAGATAACTAAGAGGACAATCCTTTCTGCTACACATAGGCTCTTTGATCCTTTGGGTATTATTGCTCCTGTTGTCTTGATCCCCAAGTTACTTCTTCAGAGCATTTGAAAGATGAAACTTAGTTGGGATGATGAAGTTGATCAAAATACCAGAAGAGAGTTTTTGAAATGGATTGAGGGTGTACTACACATTGATAAAATCAGTATTGCAAGATTTTTTGGGTTGTGTGGTGCCAAGGACTGTTCCATACATATCTTTTGTGATGCTTCTAAACTGGCATATGCAGTTGTGGTTTATATTAGAGTTGAATCAGAGAATCGTGTACAAGTGCAAATGATACAAGCAAGAAGCAGAGTAGCTCCGACTGGAAAGGGAGAAATTACAATTGCAAGACTAGAACTCCTGGCGGCAACCATAGCATCTCGTCTCTCAACTACTATTTTAACTGAAATAGCATGTGATGAAGTATATTTCTGGTCCGATTCAACAACCGTTTTAGCATGGATAAAAAGACAAGAACCATGGGGTATTTTTGTCCATAATAGAGCGAGAGAAATCAGAGAACTGACAGATAGCGATTCCTGGAGACATGTTCCTGGGTCTATAAACCCTGCTGACTTACCTAGTAGGAGATGTTCTGCTCAACAATTGATGAGATTGAAATGGTGGGAGGGGCCAGACTGGCTACACTTGCATCGAAAAATGTGGCCCTCATCTGAAGAAATAATTAATGAAGAAGAAGTGAACTGTGAAAGGAAGAAAGGTGTCACATCTTCAATGATGAACTTTGAAGTAACAAGCTTGTTGGGTTCACATATTTCTGATTATAAGAAGATTTTGCACACTGTAGCATGGATGAAGAGATTTCTGTACAATTGTCTAAATCAGACAAAAAGAAAAGGTAATCTTTCTGTGAACGAGATAGATGAAGCCGAGAAAATCATTGTTTATCTAATCCAACAAGAGTCATTTACAGGAGTTACAGATAAACGTTTAAAGTCACTAGACATATTTTTCGATGAAAAGGGCATCATTAAGTTAAAAAGTACCATATGTAGAAGAGAGGATTATGAAGAGTGTAAAACACGTGTTATTTTACCTGGAGATCATCCTATTGTGAAGAGTTTAGTATTAGCTGAACATAAGAAAAAAGGACATGCAGGTGTTACCTACACTTTGAATTCCCTGAGAGAAAGATTTTGGCTTCTTTGTGGAAGAAGAACTGTCAAATCTGCATTGAGATCTTGTGTGATATGCAAGCGGTTTTCTGCAAAACCTGTAAATCCCCCAACTACACAACCACCTGCTGATAGAGTTCAAGATGCAAATATTTTTCAAGTGACTGGGGTGGATTTTGCTGGTCCTGTGATTTTGAAAGACGGCTCAAAGGGGTGGATCTGTCTTTTTACCTGCGTGGTCTATAGAGCAGTTCATCTTGAACTGGTCACGTCACTGTCAACTGAGACATTCTTATTATGTTTCCATCGTTTTGTTGCCAGAAGAGGAAAACCTTCTATATTATACAGCGACAACGGAACTAATTTTACTGGAGCAGCAAAGGCACTTTCATGTATTGATTTTAATAAGGTTTGTGATAAAGCCAGAGATGAAAAGATGCAGTGGAGATTTATACCTCCCAGTGCTCCTTGGTGGGGAGGGTTTTATGAAAGACTTGTTGGTATGATGAAAAATATTTTGAAGAAAAACTTAGGTCGAGCAAGTCTAACCCATGAAGAGATGCAAACTGCTTTATGCAACTGTGAATGCATTCTGAATGAAAGGCCTTTGACAACGGTGTCATCTGACTCAACTCTTACTGGCATTAGACCAGTAGATTTTCTAAAAGAGATAAAATGCAGTTTTGTACCTGATATCATTACTCAACCTGATCCCAACTATTTGAGAAGAAGAATACGCTACCTTCAAACTATTAGAGAAGCTTTCCGAGCAAGGTTTCGACAGGAATATTTAGGAGCACTGTGCTCTAGACAGAAAAAGAAGACATTTCAACCATTGGCAGAAGGTGACATTGTGCTGATTGGAGATGATAACAAGAAAAGGGTGCTGTGGCCGCTTGGTAGAGTGATTGAGACATTACCAGGAGTTGATGGAGTAGTGCGTCGAGTTAGGCTGAAAACTCAACAAGGCGAGTTGTTCAGAGCAGCCCAAAGGTTATATCATTTGGAAGTATCTGCAAATGAGGACTGGTCAAGAGATAAGCTTGTGAAAAGTAACATTCGTCAAAATATAACAAATAGTGTTCCACTTGAAACTGTGAGCCATGTTCCATCTACTACTAGAAGCGGTCGAACTGTTAAAGTGCCTAACAAACTATCCCTATAGAATTACATACCTTGTATTTTTTAACTTCAATATTTCTTTTCAAAAAGTTAACTTATGTTCTATTTCAAAACTTGTTGTGTTTAAGTGTTCTGCATAATATCTTTTTTGTTTGCAAGTTAACTCATGAGTCATAATATTGTTAACTTAGGTGGGAGTATGTCAGATATTACGTATTATTTTAAATAGTTTTTTTGTACTTGGCAACATGTTTAATTTTATTTAAATCTTTTTTCTGTTTTTACAGCTGGCATTGTAAAAAAAAAATTGGTGATCGTTTGGTAAAAAATTTTGGTGGAAAAAAGTTCGGTGATGCTTGTGTTTTGAGAAACGAAAAATAATCTGAGTTCTATTATTTTTTTAAGCTATGAATTAACTTAAGCACTGAATTTTCGGAGTCTTCTGATTTGTTTTTGAGGTCTGTTTTTAGACATAAGATATCATTGAACTCAACTTGAAGAATTATGAATATTCATGGTACCAGGTGTACCATGGGTGGTACTACTTCTGGTTCATCAATTTTGAAGATAAATATGGCATGTTGGGTGTCGTTGGGCTTGTCTTGAAAAATTATGAATGTTTAAGGTACCAGGTATAGCATAGGTAGTACCACTTTCAGTTTATCAATTTTCAAGATAAATATGGCATGTTGGACTTTAGTTTTGACGAATTATGAATGCTTCAAGTACCAGGTATGCTATTGGTACCACTTCCGGTTTATCAATTTTAAAGATAATTATTGCATGTAAGGTATCGTCGAACTCAGTTTGAAGAATTGTGAATATTCCTGGTACCAGGTGTACCATAGGAGATAAATATAAAAACGATTAAACGGACAAATTCAAAAAATAGAAGTCGTCAGTGTTTTAAAAAAAGTTCTGATATCCCACAAAAAAACACTTTTGAAAAGTAGAAGAACCACCAACCTCAAAAAACTTTCTTGCAATAAAAAAATCATAAACATGATGAAAATTTTCAGCCACAAATACAATGATATAAAAAATGATCAACCTCTGATTACAACTCTCGGTTGTGACTCGCTTAAGAATGTCTGCTTACTTAGTTTATTTTTAAAATTTAAGTTCCGCTCCCATAAAAATTTACGCTGCTTGAGGTTGGCTCCTGTCTTAATTACCAACCTTTAAAGCCCCCAGACAATAAAAACTTTCCAAAATGTATGTATCAACCAAGCAAAAGCTTACCACAAACACTTTAGTTTCCTACTTAAAAAATTCTTAATAAATATATTCAAATGCAAGCGTTTGAGCACAGTTTCTCTATACTATTTTGAAAGTTACATGAACATGAAGATTTACACCTCTTTGTATTTCCTACCTATCCAAATGAAATCATAAACTCGAATATTCGTGTAATCTGCCATAAATTAGTTTAAACGCAAGCATTGTTAATATTCCTATGATGGGCGCCAACCTCAAGCAGTGTAAATTTTTATGGGAGCGGAACTTAAATTTTAAAAATAAACTAAGTAAGCAGACATTCTTAAGCGAGTCACAACCGAGAGTTGTAATCAGAGGTTGGCTATTTTTTATATCACTGTATTTGTGGCTGAAAATTTTCATCATGTTTATGATTTTTTTTATTGCAAGAAAGTTTTTTGTGTTTTTGAGGTTGGTGGTTCTTCTACTTTTCAAAAGTGTTTTTTTGTGGGATTCAAAACCTTCTTGGCATTGATTTTGGAAGCATCAGACTCTGCAGGATAAACATTGGTTTCCATTGGCAAATTTTCAGTTTCAATATTAGGGTCATTAGTACTGGGTTGACTTCAAGGTTGAGCATGTGAAACAAAAGCAAACATTGATGCTTGTCCAGCATGCCTCCTTTCCTAACTGTTTTCATTTTTGTGCTTACGATTTAAATGATGGGAATAGTTTTGCTCCAACATTTCTTGATTGCAAATACAGCATTTTATTTTCCTTGTCTTGCTTGGATAGCTCCTTTTCATTTTAAAGAAAAATGTGGTTTCTTTTAAATTACAATGAAATATAAGAAGAATTCTTTCAAATTCAAAAAAGAAGATTGAAGGAAATAAACTCTCAAATGCCAAAAACTTAAGATGCAAATGGATTGAAAAAGTTACAGTAAAAGAAAAACTTGTAATTGCATGTTGCAATAGATTCTGATTCCAAAATCAGTAAATGAAGTCCCTCCCCCCTCTCCTTACAGGTGTCAACACTTCTCCCTTCCCCACCCTACCCAGCTGATATATTTCTCCTTCCTAGAAGTAACTGGTGGCGAACTATATGGGGAATAGCATCTCTCCCTTAACCTCTCCCCTCCTGGAGTTACAGAAGTCAACACCTCTCCCTTCCCCACCCTATCCAACTGAAATTTCTCCTTCTTTTTAGAAGTAACTGGTGGGGAACTATATGGGGAATAGCAACCCTGCAGAATGATGTCGCTCTTGCCGGAATGCGGATCGTTTAATCTGTTTGATGCATTTAAAAAAAAAAAAACCCTGACTTTCGATTTTAATTTACTGCAGGATATGACGATTTCCTGCGCACATTGTACGCGCTTACGTCCATTTTATCGGACCTCTGCAAGCAACATTGCCTTGAAGTTCTTTTATTTATCAAACATAAGTTATAGTAAATGAATAAACTCGATACTGATTTACTTTCTGATCAATTAAATCCAAATTGGTTTTACTGGAAAGATATTTGTTATCCAAATCAAAATTATCCTGCATACAGAGCAATTAATGTACATGTTTGTTAGCCAAAACTTTATAAAGAGAAAAAATAACTTTTTTTCAGACAAAACCCATTTATTATTTTATTGTATCAATCAAAAGGTTTTTCCCTGCTCCCACTAAAATCACAGAATGAAAATCAATGACCTTTAAGGACCTATGAAAATTTGTTTTCAGGCATCATGTCTATATTTACATTTTTAATAAAGTATATTCTACCAATTGTTGTATTTTTATAAATTTTGCGGTTGGACAACATCAGTAAAAATTAAGGACTTTTAAGGACCTCTAAGCAATTTCAAGGCCTTGAAAACAAGTTTAAAAATATTAAGCACTTTTAATGACTTTCAATGACCGTGGGAACCCTGGTATGTATTTTATGCTAATCCCTTATTTTCTCAAGTTGGGGAAAAAAAAATAAAAAATTATCAGTTATACTTTTTGCAAAGGTCAATACCTTCTAAGTAGCCAATAGCACTCAAGTAAAAAAAAAAAAAGTTTTAGAAACTTGCAAGAGATGCATTACTATTTTGCATAACAATCTAAATGTGCTAATAATTTAATTTGTATTGTCTAAGTATACAGGGTGTCTATAAAAGCTTGGACACATTTTGATGTTGAATAATTCATAAAATAATGAAGACAAATTTAAATTGATAACACTAATGATTAGATAGACTCAAAAAGTTTTATGGTCCTTGTCAATGGACATATCAAGATGGTAGTTAATTTTGCGCCAGATACGGTCAAGAATGTCAGCATCCACAGAGGCTATAATCCTGGCCTTTAAGCCATTCGATACTTTCCTTCTGTACACGATGTACTTAACGAATTCGCAAAGGAAAAAGTCCAGTGGCTTTATACTAGGTGATCTGGGTGCCCAAGAGGGGAAAAACATAAAATTAATAATGCACACAGACGATATTTACAAAAGAAACGAGAAAAATATAAAATTAATAACACGAACAGAAGATATTATTTAAAAAAATTATATTCAAATGGGAAAAGGAAATTTTGTATGGCAACGTACACTATAAATGAAAATATGAGTTATTCCATGTATAAGTGCCATAAGTTACTTTACATCATTATTTTATGAATTATCTAACATCAAAATGTGTCTAAGCTTTTATAAACACCCTGTATATTTAAATATTTTCAGATTTGGTGTATGATACAGAGATGATTGAAAGCCTGGTTCATGCTCTGAAAATCTCATTAGTAAACAGTTCATCATGTGCCTATATAGCCAACACAATAAGAAATCCAGAAACAAATGAAAAATTTCTAAGATATTTAGGTAGTTTGTTTTGTAATAAATTTTTAAGTGCTTTATATGACATAATGAAATATTTTGAATTTTTAAAACATTGTTATTGAATTCTTTTTTTACAGATATGGAAGGTTTTAACTATGTGCTTTTAAAGGATCACAAGAAGTCTATATTTATATATAACAATTCATCTTCATTTGTATTGTACAAAATATTTAAAAATACAAAAAATAGCTAACATTTTAGTGTTATCCTTTACTTTAAATTTTTAGTTTGGATAAAGAAATCTGTCAAATTTTGTTTGAATCTATTTCACTTTTTCTAAGGTAACTGGTTAATTTTGTTTTTCAACTGAAAAAGGCGGCCCATAAGGTAAAAATGTATTTCTGAGAAAATCTGCATATTTGCATTTAATATAGTATGGTACGTAAAAAAAAATCCAAACAATGGCTATATCTTTGGTTCTAATTATTGTAGAATCTTGCGGTTTGCACCAAAATGTTTTTTTTTTTTACGATTGTCTATATGTCTGGTACAATTTTTTTTTCTTGGGGGCTGTTTACTAAGTCACAACATTATAAAAATACAAGTATTGGTCTAAAATTACACAGAAACTACTTGGATTTATAATGTCGTGTTTAACAACAGATCAATACAAAATCAGCAAGTAAACGTAAAAGTAACACATAATTTATATACAAAATTAAAGACGTGCATACTTAGCAAGAAATAAATAAAACATCGAAAACTGTAATTGTAGAAATATAACGTATACAACTGATAATTAAAAAATTGATAAATATAAAATGTAGGCATTAGTAAATAAAGTGTAATTATTACTTTCCATTACCCATATGCTTACATAGAATAATGAAAGTATAGCATTCGGTAGAAAAAAAAGTGATTTCTTTTTGCATTTCTCCACGTTTTGGAACACCCCGATTTCAAAAAAGAGTTCTAGAAAAAAGTATGTGTGTACGTGGTCAACATAACTCTCGAACATGATAAATCTAATGAAAGTAAAAAAAATTACTTGTTTCTATGCAAAAGTTGATTGCTATTTATGTTCGGTCACTTATAAACTATCGTTTAAAACAAAAATGCCTAAAATATATTAATTATTTAAGAATTTATGAGCAAAAAAAAACTTTTCTTTTTAACATTAATTTATTAGTTTGTTTTTATCATTTAAATTACTAACCATTCATTGGAATTTTTTGTATTTCGACTTATTTTTGGATTCTAATTCAAAATATGGCATAATATTATGGGGTTACCATTGAACTTTTTAAAGTTTGGTTCTGTTTCAATATATAGATGACCCAGTTATGGCAAAAAGGAAAAAAAATCTATCTGCAATTATTAAAACCTTCCACGATTTACAACGGTACTTTTCATCCGTTATTTCATCAATTAGAGCACAAGATATAGCCATCGTTAGGATTTTTTTATGCATACAAGCACTAAGATAACCACATTTTTTTTGCATTAAGATAACCTACTCATATTTACACACATACACAAAAGAGGAATATTTTTCAAATAGTTAACTAGTAGATATTTTACTATTCTAAATGATGTGCATAAAATTAAAAAGGATTTTAAATCTTGTTAAAGATCAGGTGGCATATCTCAAAACAACTAAGACAGTAGATACATGTTTTAATTTACTAATTTTATCTTCTGGCTTGTTCAGACAATTTAATGTCTATAAAATGTTCTTTTTTAAACAAATTTGTAATTTTAAATGTTACCTTAGATCAATACCATAAAACAGATAATTTCTTGCCACTCATGATTGCAATAATGATCATCGTACAAAGTAAATAAAGAAAAAAAACTAGTAAAAATACAACTAAAGAAAACTTGGAATTTTAATATTTTACATTCAAAATTTGTTGAACAGGTAATATTATTGGTACAGTTTCAATAAAATAGTTGAAGATTTCAGAAATTTTGTACTTAAGAATTAAAAAAAAATTCCTATGTTTGAATAAATAAAGCATAACAAATATTCATATAATATTAGTCCTGGATCTATACATCTAAACTTCTAATGTTTGAAATAATTTAAACTCTTAGCCAATACATGTTTGAACGAACTCTGTTGTAGTCTGTCATGCCCTCAATTGGACCTGTAAAACAAAATAAGAATATGTATTAGATTAAGAATATAAAAGTAAAGTTGAATCTGGTTTTGCAATATATGCAAGAAAGCCAAAACTAAAAAGTACTTGTGAAATATTATACAATAAAGCATGCCATATTTTCTTTTATTGCAAGCAAATAATTTAATATGTTAGCAAAAATTTTAAATCTAAATACTGAACATATTTAGACAAATATGAGGTACATCTTAATTTAAGATACATAAAAATTTATCAATGTAAATGTAGAAACTAGTTTTACTGCTGATACAACATTGAATGAACCTTCCAAATAATTTCCTAAAAAAGCTTCTGTATACATTTCTATTGCTTTACACCAGGTGCAAAACAAAGAATGTACTATTTGGTAAGATTTAATGATTGAAGTATCCTTTAAAGTAGATACCATATAATAAAAAAACCTGCCAAATTGTAGTTGTTTTATAAACAAAAATATTTTCAATTTATTTATTGTCGGCAAAACTTTTCACTGAATATCTAAATTCAAATCTGATCACTATTTAGAGCCAAGATGCAAACTTCAGATAGTTAGTATAAAAACACTCCTCTGGTTGAAGATTAAAGCTTTCTAGTTGAATTTTATGATATCCAACTAATTCTATCAAGATTTTCACACTGACATATGACACATCTGAAGCATTTATGGTTTGGGCTTAATGATTTGCAAATTGCCTTGAAGTCGTTTTTTACGATTACAACTTTCAGTTGAATTTTAATACATCACACATCTCCATGGCATTTCTAGTTTTATCTTGGAATATCTACTCCGGAGGGATTCAATATATTAGTATTGTGTAGAAGCTAAACAGAGTAAGGATAATGTTCTGTAAAGTTATAGTTTAATAAATAATGTAAAAATTAAATCTGATTTACATGTAATGAGTACTTAACTCTTAGTGTCAATATAAAATGATTTTTTCCCCATTTATTGTAACACTAGTTTAGAAAAAAAAAAATATTTCGAACTATACAAACTGTTATTCTCTATGTTATTGTTAAAAAATTACTTTATCTTTTATATTGTAATCTATGGTATTGACTTACCAACTGCAGCTATTACTGGACACCTGTCATAAATATATTTATCACATACTTCTCTTACTTGCTTCAGTGTTAGAGACTAAAAACAAATATTTAAAGAATTTAAAACCTCACATGCCAAAAAGTTTTTTGAACACACAATTTTAAGACTTTTAATAGTAACTCATAGCAAACCTGAATACGCTCATCAACATCAGCAAGTGAGGTTCTCTTTCCGTAATGCAGAACCTGCCTGTAATGACAAAGTTAATATATGAACAAAGTGAGACAAGTAGAAATAAAAAAAATGTAAAGTGCTTTGTTATAATTAAAATATTAAATCAAAATAAGTACTGGCAGTATAGCATGAGTATGGTGTAGTTAAGTACTATGATTGTCCTCAGAATTTATGGAAGAAAAGGTGTCGGAGACTACATTTACATCTTGTATGTGATAAAACCATGATTCCAACTAGAAGATAGTGCTTAATGAGCCCTCAATTTTTGCTATGTGAGGGTTTTTAGGTCATCGTAGCAGAAGTTAAAAGCTTAGATTAAACCAAATTACTTAAATTTGTGTTTATACAGTTACAATATAAAATAATGAACAATGCTTTTATGAAAAACTACTAAGAAATTGTTTTGTTGTCTTAGTAGAGATAGTATTTAGGTTAGTTTCAACTTGTAAACGAAACTATAGTAGACCTTCTATTCATGTTTTACTATACAAGTTGCTGGAGCTACATTCGCTCGTAGTTAATCTCTTGCTGGGTTCAAAACAAAGATTTTAAAGGCATATAAAATTTTTTAGCCATCCATTTGGCATAATGAATAACAAATTGTGCTTTATAGAGGATTTTTTAAGGTCAATTATCCAAAATGACTAATGTCAATTTAATAGCTCCTTTACAATAACTAATGATTATTGATTTATTCACAGACAGTAGAAAGGTTCAGTAAATCACTGAAAATATTTATTTTCCAAATTAATGCCTGCCCCTTGCATATCACCTGTAGCAAGACAACCCAAGATATGAGTTAGCTGCTTCTCAATAATTTTATTCTTTCTTGACCTATTATGCATCTTGTATACAACCACGATCAGATCCCTTCGTAATAACCTACAAGCCATGATTTATGACCCACTCCTCAAACCACAAAATGTTGTTCCAGATTTGCATCATTCTTGGGAACGAATGAAATCTATGTCAATAAAGCAGAAACCTACATTTCAGTGGAATCGTAACATGCATGATAGAATTATAGTCCTGACTGCTGCATTCTTACAGACCTACCATATTGAAGTTAAAAAACTTTTTTTTAATGAAAGTACTAACATGGTAGGAGTTAATACACAAATGCTTTTCAATTTTATGTTTTCGAAGATGTGAGAGAGTAATTCCTGTTCAGAATTTGAAAATTATGAACAATTAGACCAAGAGATTACTTTACAACACTTTCTTCTAGATCATTTCAACTTTAGAAAAAGTTAGGATCAATATATCAAAAGCTTATTTTATTCACTTATAAGCTAAAATGTAGGATCAACATTGAACAAAGTCGCATGGTCAAACTGCGATTACTATATTAGGCATGAAACTAAATATAATGCATTCATTCTTGGTAGAATATCCTCTTATTATAGATTAAACTTAAGTGTTAGGATTAGTAGTCTTCTAAGTACTAAAATTATTAATAAAAGAGGATATTCCACTAATACCTGCAGCATTCTGTAGTTTTATGCCAAATGCATGAATTATAATTAGTCAAGAAAATTCCTGTCAATGACGATTCTGAGAAAAATTGCCCTTTATGCTCTCTCCTATTCATTCATTCATTCTCTATGTTACCAGCACTAGATTTGCTAGCCAAGTTAATAGCTTTACAGTTAGATAATCCCAGGGTAAATTATAATTTTCAACACAACGCATTTATTTGAATTCTTCGTAAAATCTTACCTTCCAATATCAGCCGCAGTGCGAGTTGGTCCATCTAGCTCTTCAATCAGATTAGTCCTCAGCATACTTTTTGCTATCTGAACATCAGTTTCAGTAATGCTAACGCACAACCTCATCCTAAATACCAAGTTCAATATTAAACACAAAAGACTATATTAGATTTACTATAGTAAAAACAGATTTATGTATCCTTGTAACACAATCAAAGTAAATTTTGGCACGTATACTACTAATGAATTGACAATAATTACCATTCATTTTGTAAGTTCCACATAAAATCATCCAGAACCATTCCATCCATAACAAAGTAGCATCCCCTATAATGAAAATATTGGTGTAATTTGTGTAGGGAACTAAGCAACTTTTAAATCATTTTTAGTCATTATAAAAATTAAAATGTTTGGGACATTATCTTAATACATCAAAAAATAATTCTTTAAAGAGGATTTAGTAACTTTTTATTATATATATTTCAACTAAAGCATAAACAATAAAGCATCTCCTATAAATAGTTAAAAAAAAAGATTTTATTTCCATTTTGAGACAACCTGTATATTTTTAAATTAAAAACCTTTATACCATTAAATTCCTACTTGATAAACTGTTAAACTTGATGACAATTCAACAGTGGCGGCTCGTGGGTATTAAAAGTGAGGGGGCCCAAATTAACAATTGCATGTCCATGGGGGGGAAAACATGCAAAAATCAAGACACATGAATTTCATGTAATTTTGTAAATGTTACTTAAATATATATGGGGAAAAAAACTACAAGATTATTAAACAGTTAAATTATCTAAGCATACTGATATCTGATAAAGTAAATATTTCAATAAAAGGAATTATTATTACAAAAACGACGCGACGTTTCGTTTGAGAATGGACGACGTCAAGAAGGGTAAAATGAATGCACTTGCACCTTTTGCTTTTGAAAATTAAAAATGAAGCGAAGAATTCCGGCATATCTATTTATAAATTGTTTCGTAAGAAATCCGATACTGATTCACGGTTGAAAATTCCTGGTTTGAAGGTTTAGCCGCTTTGCACCCTTTTGTGTGCGATCTGCACCCCCTTGCCACTGTCACAAAAAAAATAAGTGAAAGTATGAAAACCGATGTCACTCAATTTCAATTCTGTATTTAAAAAAAAGAAAACAAAGAGTTAGGGAAGAGTTATAAAATAAATAAAGTCAAAACCTTGGTTAAATATTCTGTAGAAATCACAGGGGAAAATTTTTCTTCAAATATTACATGAATCATAGAAAGAAAAAGAAAAAAAGCCAACAGCAACAATTTCACTTTTCGTAACTTTAGAGTAAATACTTAAATAAATAATTTTATAATGTTTTAAAATAATTTAAATAAATCATTTTAAAGACATTGGTATTGCTCCTAATGTTCAAGTCGATGATATTTCATGAATCAATTCATGCAAAATAATTTGGGCTTAACAGTAGAACTAATGAAAAATGCCATTAACTTAGAATGTGCAATATTTATAAATTTGCAACTAAAGTCAAAGGTATTGTTATATTGACCAGTTCAACCGTTTTAATTTAAATTCATGAAAAAATGAGTAATTACTTGATTTGAGGATGAATAATTACTTGAAAAATGCATTGCATATGCATCTCAAAATTTGAGATGTCTACTTACATTGAAACCAACCTGCAAAACATCCAATGGGGCTCGATTCGAAGACGTTTCACATGTGAATTGAATATATTGCCTCTGGTTAATGAGTTTTGACATAGCGATAGTTAAAAATAGGTGTTTTACCATGATTCTTGATATTTTGAAAAGTTGAGCAAACAATGAACTCGCTTCAAATTTTGATATTTTATTTAATTCAGAATTTATTTTGAGATCTGGATCCTACCTGAGTTAAGAATAAACATCATTTCTTCAATTTTAAGAATGCACAAATTTTTTTTGACAATTTCAAATTGCTTGTATTATTTTGCTTTTTAAAGGTTGTAGGTTCATGACTCAAGATTCTTTACTAAATGCTCATGATTTTTTTTTCTGGTAACAGTAACTAGGTTTGCTTTATCTACATTTTACATATTATTTGGGATAGAGGGGGGGGGGGGGGGGGGGGGGTGAAAATTCTGTAACTGTGACGTTTATCTTTTAACCTTAACACAGCATTATACGATGGCTTAGTTCTAGTGGAGCCACTTATTTAGAGAAGAAATTTTTTTATTTTCTGCATAGAAATTCTTCCGTTGATGGCATCGGATTCTAAGTTACGTTAATAATTTAATAGGATATCAAATATTAATGTGAGACAAATCACTTCTTCCGATCATATGGACGACATTTAAATACTCAAACATTTTTCGGGAAAAAAGTAAATATCTAAATAAAACAATTTGCGGAGAAAATCTTACTCTTACATTTTGAAAAACAAAGAGCGAAAATGAATGCAATTTATATTTATTGTAGCCAATTTTTTCGCACTGTCATACTAGAGGACCAATGTGCAATCGGAGTCTCTACAAAAAATGGCCATTCCTTTACAGAGAAGTCCACCCCAGAGCAGAGCGATCAGGGATGTTTTAGAAATTTTGTATTTATACTTTGCAAAACAGGATGTCACGTGAAAGTCGCAACCTTACATGCCCTATAGGTTTCAAATTCAAGGTCGTCCGAAGAAGGGATCATTTTGTCCCCAGGAAAACTAGCATCTTTAAGAGAAGGGTTGCTTTATTACAGTAATGATTGTGATTGATTAACATTTTTTCGAGTTTGTTGCAAGAGCTCCCTGCTCCCTTCACAATAGTTAATGTCTAATGACAGAATAAATAAGTTTTAACTTTTTTTTTTTTAAATATTAAAAAATCCCATAACAAAACAATATTAACAAGATATTAACAAGCATATATGTAAGTGGGGCCAGGGTCCAAAAAAGTGAGGGGGCCCAGGACCCCTGCACCAGCCGCCACTGCAATTCAATTGTATATTTGAAAATAATGGCTACAAATCTTTTCTATAGCAAATTCTAATCCAAACTGTGTGTGTTTTTTTGAAGGGTAACACAGAAATAAATATTGACAAATTAAAAATCTTAATTATGAAAATATCTTACCACAATCCAGTATCTCTGTACAGAGTATGAAAGGTTTCATAACTATGACATCGCTGTTCTTTGTGAATGTTGTGGATAAGCTTATTGACAGTATGCTAGAATTAGAAGAAAAAAAAAAAAAAAAAACTTTTTAGTAGTATATGTCTATTTATGTGTTTTAATGAGATATTTTAAAGATGTATAACATGTATGAACTTAAAGATGCTTACATCCCCAGTTGGAAATGTCCTGTCCCAACTTCCAACAATCTGGAATAAAAAAAACAAAAAAAAAAACTTAAGTTAATAAAGGATTAGATATTTCTATAAGTTAAAATTTAAAAATATTTATTTTTTTAACTCCACTTTTAGAGTATTTTATCTTTTAAAAGATATGTTAGATAATCAAAATATACAATTAATATTCTTCTGCAATTTAAAACTACAAAAGAATATTTAATTGTAGACTTAAACATAAGAAAAGTACACAATAAATATTTGAAAGAAAACCATTAAAAAAAAAAATGCATAAAACAATTAGGTAAGAAAAATAAAAATGTTATCATAATAACAAAGGGTTATTTGAGTTAAACTTAAGTTTTAATACATACATTAATCTTTTATTGGATTACATTTAGATCAATCTTTTATCGGATTATATTGAGATTAATCTTTTATTGAATTTTATTTGTAATATTTTTTAATCAAGAGTTTTGAAAGCGTGCTAATATATTTAATAGACATTGGGGTTCGAAATCAGCGGTGTACTGTGCACTCAAGTTTTTAACTTTGTTGCACATAGTGCACTTTACATTTAAAACATTTACTATTCAAAACCATACTAATTTTATTGTGATTAAAAAAAAAAAAAAAAAAAAAAAAAACTTTTTGTTTATTAAAAACAAATGTTCAGTTATTTTGAAAAGTTGCATTTCTTTAGATTACATGCTTGAATATAATTGTACTACTTATACTTTACCATTTTTAACATTGAACTTAAAATTTAATTCATGTGCTGATTTAATGCATATTTTTAACTTAGAAAAATTACAAGTTTTGATGCAATATTTCAGTGACTTAATGAGTGAGAAAACGAACATATATTCTTAAATAGACAGCAACCTTAAAAAAAAAAAAAATTGCCAATTTTATCTCAGAGTTTAGTTTGTATTCAGTATATAACCCTCACTGTTAGAAGAGAACTTCACAAATGAAATTACCATGGAAGAGTGGAAAATCAGAAACCACTAAGCAAAATGTTATGTAGTGATACCATGAGCACAAATAATGATGAAGTCACAAGTGAAATAATATCTTTTGATTTTAATATTTTGTTAACAAACATTAACTACTATACAATACTTAAGTAATTCTTTTCATCTGCAAATTCAGGCATAACAAATCAGTTGTGTTACTACTCCATATTAGTAATTATTCCTTAATGTTTCCGTTGTTTTGATAACCACCTGCATATCTAAAATGTGTAGAATCTAAAACAAATTTTTATACTAGCCAGTATCTCACCGTTTTTGCTACCATCAGAGCATAAATATCATCAGAATTGTGACCACAGGTGTCTATGGCGACTGCAACATGAGCAAAAGATAACCAATCGTCCCGATCTCGTACCTAAAATTATGAAAAAAAGGTTTTTAAGTCAAAATCGTTAAATAAAATTATATTGCAGGCAAACTATTACTACCATACATGTTGATATTGATCATCACAAAATAATTGATGTTGAATACATTTTAATTTGAGAAAGACACATGGATTGAGAAAGGTAATTCGCATTATTTTAAGGTATACATATACATGAGGAAATGCGAAATTGGACTGAAGTATGAGGTTTTTTTTTTAAAATTATTACCAAATTCATTGCTTTTAAAATTATACCATTTTCTTTTTGAGACTCAAATTACTTTTTAAATTACAGTGGGTTTTGTGAACCTGTTTTGTATCACATTAATTAGTTTAGTAAACTGAAGAATGACATTTAAGTGTTACGCGACTCTACGCCAACGGTCATAATTTCATGATAAATAGTTCGATTTACAAAATTCTAATTATGTTTGTAGACAATAGTTGTGAATATGTTTACATAAAAAAAATCTAATATACATTGTTATAACAGATTTCGTACAGATTTTTCGAAAATAAATTCAAGGACTTTTCAAGAACCTTTCAAACAAAAAATAAGGACCTTAAAATTAAATTAAAAAAAATCGTAAAAAATAAATAAATAATGTTCGTCGACGGAAATATCTATATATTTAATAGGCAATACGTTTTTTGGGGTTAGTACGTCCGCCTAAACTGCTCAACCAATTTCAATGATCAAGGTGTCATTTTAAAGGAAATAAGCTGTAGATTTGCCAAAACGTGCCAAAATAATTTATTAACACTTTATTAATTAGTTAAATTTCAATATTTTCCATCATTAAGCTACTACAAAGCCTCAATGATTTTGAGTATATGAATGGCAACATCCTTACGTATGTAAACAACAAACCCGACGACGTCCAACGCGAGGCATTTTCTGGAAAAAAATACTTCAAAATAATAATTACTCTAATACAAAAATGCTTCAGAAAAACAGAAAAAATCAACTTTGAAACGAAGAGTTTAAAAAGAGCTTTAAAATTAGCAACGGGTTTGTTGTTGGTTTGAAATTGGTTGAGCAGTTTAGGAAAAGTTATCTGCTGAAACATGTTCCGGAGGTCGCGGGTTGGATTCAGCGCTAAATCGACAACTTTCAAAAAGTCGCTAAGAGGTATTGTGCAGTAAATCTGAACCTATATTCATTTCTAATCAGTGCAAATTCAGCTATTACGAATTAAAAACTATCAAAATAACAACTAAAACCACCCAATCAACTTCAAAATCTCACATGAAATTAAAAAAAAAAACTTTTGGCAAAATAGGGCTAATTTTCACGCCAAATTTGATTTTTGAAATATTCCGGTTGATTGAATGCCGGATAATTAGCCTTTCTTTGTTTTATTTTATCTTCTAAGTATCGCAAAAAAGATTAAGCGAACATATGATTGCTTCGTTAGGAAATTTCGATAAGCAACTTTAATTATTTTGGCGCTTCATACGAAACCAGCCCGTAAATTTTAATTGTTCAATGAAATAACCGATCTTTTTTAAATATATGTACAATACTGTTTATTTTTGTGGTTGGCGAGAAAAGCGAGCCAAGGGGATTGCATAGCAATTCAGGGGATTGGCGAGCGTCAGTGAGCAGGGGGCGGAGCCTCCTAGTAGGATTTAATTTGTGAAAAATATTGCATTTTATTTCTTACTCAAGATGTAGTTTGCACAAAAAGTTCATTAGTCTTAAGTTTTTAAGCAAACAGAAAAAAATTCGGTAGGAGCATTCAGTACTGTAAAATGGGGAGAATCGGAACCCTTTTCAACTTTCAAAGTAAAAATCGGATGTAATAAGATCGTTAATGAACACATTTTTGACATTAAAACTTGGGTCTTACCTTCTTCTTTGAAGATTATTTCCAAAATAGTTTTAAAAAAAAACATGACTTGCATTTATTTTGAATTTTTTTTATGGTGTTCCGATTCACCCCGCGGAAAGGGTACTTGTGCCAATAAAACTCAATCAACCAACTTTTAATATGACAGATTACAAATTGATTTTGTCAAAAAATATGTTTAAAAGTGTGTAAACTCTTCTTCTAACCTAATTTAATACAATATCACATTCAAATAGTCTTCAAAACTAATATTAATTTTCAATCTACTTTATGTTTGCATGCCGTAAGACTACAAATTTGTTAAGATATCCTGCCCTTGCGCCATGAAAATCAAAATCAACCAACCTTAAGATATCTGGAGGAAGAGTGCATGTTGTAAAACACGCCTATGTACCTATAATCTTGAGGGTTTAAAACTTTGCCTACTTATTAGTCTTAATACATACGGATTGCGTTTTTCCTTATACCTTAAAGATTATGAAGTCATCTAGAGAAAACTATTGGAACAACTGGGTTTTCTGCCATGCGAAAACTAGGCACTTTTTCTGACATTGAATCAAGTCTGCAATCTTGATTACTGTCTTCAAAGGAGTAATTAGACTTTTTTTGTCGTTGAATCTTGTGTGGAACATAATCTTGCCAAAAACCGCTTTTTAATACCAGTTTTCTTGTGTTCCGATTCACCCCGCAAATCTCAAAATCAGGACAAGACAAAACATAAAAATTAGTAAAATAAAATGTTTTTAAACCAGGTTAAATAATTAAATATGGCATGTTGTTGTGGATGCTTATACTTATCTAAAAAAAATATTAGTTAAGTCTAAAACAGGTACATGTTACAGGGTGCATACACTTTTTTGGAAGTGAAATTCAAGGACTTTCAAGGCCCTTTTCAAGGATAATTCAACAAAAATCAAGGCCCTATTTTACCGTTTCAGAGTAGATACCAAAATTGAATTTTTATATATTTTTTTTAATTAACGAAGTTGCAAAAAGAATTAAAATACTTATTACTTAACAACTAAGATGCAAACACATATATTTATTGATAATTATACCTCTTACCAGGATAAGGAAAAAAACTAGGTTAAAAAAAGTTTTTTTTGGGTTTAAACCAGGTTTTTTTTGTTTAAACCGGGTCAATTCTTTTCTAATTACACGTACACATATTTATAAATAAAATGTGTCATTAACTAGAATAATTATTGTTGAAATAATAATTAACATTCTTTCTGAAAATAATTTAAACTAAGCAAATAAACAATTATTGCTACTTATGTGGACATTCAAATCACATTAAATTTTAGTACTTTATTTAGAGATACTATTCTTTAAACAGGGTTCATACACATTTTCAGAAAAAAAATTCCCTGAGGTTTAAATCTCGGAGTCGATAATTTTTAGCCACAGAAATAGATATAGCCATCATTTTCACAAGTTCTTCGATAACTCGAAAAAAGCGAGTAATTTTTTAAACCCCCCCTCCTTCGGCTTTGAGTAAAAATACGATTTTGGAGCAGCAAAATGTGGTTTTGGAGCAGAAAATTATTACATTTAAATTAGTGATGAAGCAAATATTTTTGTATATTTCAACCTTGATATTTCAAATTAATTTAAAGTAAAAAAAAAGGTGTAACTTGTTCATAAATACGTTTGCATTCTAAATTTACATTTATTAATTTGATTGCATTACTCAAAAAATAAATTAAAAAGCATGGCATTTATTAACCTGTTTTCCAACAATTAAAATATTAGGAAGTTTCAATGATGACATGATATCATAAGGTTTGGGGCACAGCATGGCCCTAGTGTTGCTTTTGCGCCACAAAAACTAACCAACCAATCATAAGATTCGGTTCATCACTGAAAGTTTTTCGAAATAATCTCAGTTAGAGCTACTTTTAACAACTGATGAAATAAGATTTTTTTCTTTAAAAACTCTAGTCTGCCTAGTACCAATTACCTATAGAAGTTCTTCCCAATAATCCAAAATAATTTAATTCGATACAAAGTACTTCCTCTCCCCCCCCCCCCCTGCAAAAAAAGTGAAACAAGGCTGCTTAGCAGCAAGCATTAGATTTCATAACTTGTTTGGACTGATAGCTTCACTTAGCAGATTTTTTAGGGCTATTTGTTTATTGGAAGATAATTTTTTTTTTAAACTCAAACAAATTAAAACCTCTAACTGAAATTAGACAATTATACTAGCATTTAACATAAAGAAATAACTTCTAATGTAATTAAATAATAAACTAAAACTAAGCAAGCTGAAAAATATTAATTTTTGTAGTGGTTTGTTTTCTAACACTCTCCATTGTCTAAATGGATTATAGAGGGTTCCCATGTGAAATCTTAAGGTCAATGGAAACAAAATGATCTTAAGTCTGGTTATTTGGTTAGTTTTTTTTTTTTAAATATATGCCAAAAAAATAATCATGCACTCTTAAAGTACTAAGAAAAATATTTATTATTTTTACTTACAAACGGGCAAGAAAAAAATATCCAAATTGGATGCATAAAGATTGATTTCATGCCTTCTACAGTTTGAATTTAAAGCGCGAATTCCTGGTTGGTTGGTTGAAGTTTAACGGCGCAAGGGGCATACTGCGGCGAAACCCTGATCTTTCCTATCGCTAATTTAAAGGAACAAATATTTGTAAATACAAGAAATCCTTACTTTTTTTTAAATAAAGACATAGCTTAAATCCCCCATTCAAGTTCTTTGTAAAATTTCTAGTCTAGGGTACGAACGACTTTGCGCTTTTTCTGGGAATTGGCTACAATAAAAGAATGACGTAATATGCGTTTTCCCGTTCGTTGCCAAGTCAAAATCATGATCCAACATCCAGCGTTGCCAAAAAATCATTTACTAATAGTCACCAATCCTTCCAGATAATCAAAAAGGCAAGTTCAAAATTCAAATCCCGTTTTACCGATGACTTAGAAATTAAGCCTGGAAATGTTTGGGGAGGGGGGCTGTCAATTGGATTAAGTTTAGAAATTAAAAAAAATATTCGCGTTTTCTTTTAGCTTAAAGAAAGCTATATATTTCTTTATTATTGAAACCAGGCAAGAGTGCAAATCTAAACCAGATGCACTAAAATTGCTTGTGTGAAAAATACAATACTTGTATTCTATTTTTAGCACGGAGTCTCAGTAAAAAAAAAAAAAAATCATGTATTCTATAAGTATAAAAAAAAGTATTAATTTTCTATACCTAAAATCAGCCAAGAAAACAGATTTAAATCAGATACACACTGATTCATTTACTACTTCTTTATAGTTTGAAAAACCTACAACAAAACTGAGAGATTGTAATATGTATTTTCAAGTGCGAACCTTTTCCGGCACGTTAACTGACGAAAAACGCCCTTGAAGGGCAAAATACTCTTTATCGCTTTGTTGGTGACGTTTCATGATAATTTTGAAAAATTTCGATACAAAATTCTAGCCAAGTAGTTTTTCAAGTTAAAAAATGATTTTTTGGCGCAGTTCGGCGCAATCTTAACCGAAAAGAGGTTTTTGGTGCAGTTTGGAGCAGGGTAGTCAGTTTGGCGCAATTGGAACAGCTCTTACATCCCTGTAATTAGAAATTTTTTAATGAGCTCAAAATAAATTTAATAAAATTGGAAGGTTTTTTTTCCCAGCAACCTTAGTTAATAACTTTCACAGCTTTAAAGTAGGCCATTTTAGTAATTGATATAAAAAATTACATACCCTTCACCTTCTACAGAAAAAGAAATTCTTCTTTCTTTAAATAGGAATCGACATAAATGAAAGAATGATATAAATCATAATACAATACCGAAGCGTAACTGCTATTTTCTCTGTAGGCAATATACTCCTCCGATAGTTAGTGTCGGGTTTTTGCAGTCTGGAACATAATTTCTCCACCAACTCGTCGAAGCTCTCAATCGACATCCGGAAAAAGTTGAAATTTTTTACTTTGTCTTCTCTTAACTGCGGGTGAAGACAGAAGAACATACCGAATGTTGATCGGCTCTAAACAATGGGATGAATCCACATAGTGCGATTAATTCGATTCTTTTTCCTTCGATATTTTATATACAAATATGCTAAGCGCGCTCTTTTTCATTCCATTTCGAACAAACACAAAATCCTCTCAGAGGAAAATTTTGGTCGTTTGAGAATGCATCTAATGAGGGAGAGAGAGAAAAGCGAAAATATCCTGCATATCAAATTACACCCTCTTTCCACCGGATACTCATCGTGCAACTTTTTGTCCCGTTCGGGGAGAGGTCAAAGGTCATAGTGACCGTGCCGTTCCAGGGCCACTCGGGAGGAACCGATTCAAGTGTGATTGACAGATCCGCCAAAAGTAAACCGGCTAGAAAGTGTGACGTCAGAATAATGGTAATACCGGAACGAGAATTTTATGGTTTTAGAATTGAAAAGGGGAAATTCAAGGACTTTCCAGGCTTTTTTAGAAATAATCCTATTTTTCCAGGCTATTCAAGGCTTTGAAAAAAAATAATGAAATTCAAGGACTTTCCAGGTTTTCCAGGCCGCGTACGCACCCTGATGTTATTAATTACGGGATAAGTTTTGGACAGGTTACAACTCACTGGATTGTATACACGCAATTTCAGAATTTTTTTTTAAAAAAAGGACAGTGTTGGAAACCCCCACAAAACATACGTTCTGAAATTCCAAACATGCTACCCAAATAAAAAAATATATATAATTAATAAAATAGCTTTATTTGTATAAAATAATAACTTCTTTGTAATTTAATGAAGTTTCGTTCCTATTCATACCATTTTACGGTATCATTTAAATTCGAAGATGTTATTTTTATTAAAATTTAATCATTTTGTCAGTTACATCAAATACAACAACTTTATTTACTGTATATTATACAATGAGAATGTTATCGAATTGTGTGTTCACAGGATGGTTTCAGTTTCTGCACTTTTTTTAAATACGCAAAAAGTGGTTAAATACATGATGTGTAAATCGCATCTAAATAATTTGTTAATCACTGATTAACTTAAATGCATCCAGTAACCAAGGAACTGATCGGGCTAAAAGTGCAAATTCAGTCATAATAGTCTTTATAACGATAATTCTTTTGCTTGAAAATCGATAATCCAATATATACCATCTTTCTAAATGGAAAGTTGTTTTTGAATTTAGAAATCTAAAATTGTAGGATGAACGATCCTAATTACAGCAAAAACGTTGCAATAAATACAATTGTTTAGATTAAATAGTTAACTCAGTATTATGTGACATACAGCTTACCAATGTAAAAAAAAAATCTTCCCGAGTGCCACCTCATCTGATCCAGGAGGTATTAAATTGGAATCTTCACATTTAACCTTCCGTTAGTCGCGCGCACCTCACAGATGCATCCATATACTTTCCCCTCCTCAGCCATTATTTCTATTAAATTACTTGTGATACGATTTTTGAATAAATTTTACTATTTAAATAGATTGTTCAATACTTTATATCTCCAAAGAATCTTAAATCGTTAACAATTTAACTATATAAACTAGAATAAATTTCATCTGGCTTTAAAAAAACACAGAAACACCTCACAGGTGCAAAGCGACTAACGAAAGGTTAAAATCACGTTATAGCTAAATAAGAAAACATCCTGAAATGAAAATACTTCTAGTATATGGGGAAAATTATTGTATTGGGATGCAGTTTCCACATTTCTTTTTAATCATTCTGTACCTTGACTTGAAGTAAGAGTAACCAATTTTTTTTTATTTTTTTTTAAACTTTTTAAAATGTGCAAGTATGTATATAAGTAGGGATACATTTCTTTACATTATTAATGGTTAAAAAACAACAAAGTTAAGTGCATTTTAAATAGTATAGATGGATGCATCATTTTACGATGTTATGTGAACTATTAAGCAATAACGCTGAAGTGGTTGGGCTAAGAAGGAATTGAATGGTTGAGCGTACAAACCAACTTTAACGGCAAAGGAAAGAACAGTATACAAGAGATAATAAAAATCTCCAAATCACAAGTGCAAGTGATTCAAAATTTAATTCCATGTCAAGTAATTTGAGGCGACCCTTTAAAAGCTGAGCCAAAATCACTATGTCGAGGGTTTTCTGTTACAAGGAATCATCAAGCATTGAAAATAATTACAAATATAAATTACTAAATAAAAATATATTTCCTAATCTTGCAGGAAGATAATGAGTTGCAAGTAAAAATAAATATATCATGAACTTTTACAATATTTAACTGGAACGATTTCGTTACTTCGCTATATGATAACTTTAGCACAATAACGTCAATCAGTCCCAAACCAAAACAAACGTACAGCGGGGTTAAAGGGGACGGGATTTGGGAAGGGGGGGGGGGATCAAACACTTTTGGCATGCAAAACCATCACAGCGCAAGCCTAACACCCATCAAATGAGCAGCTTATCAACAAATTTCAAAAATTTGCAATAGTGGTAAGCTTGATACCCTTCATAACCATTGGATTAAACAAGATCGTAATGAATCTCATTTTGTAATTGATATGTGGAAAACATGGTTCGGTTGGTTTGCACGTTCAACGACATATTTTTGTGCACAATAACGGTTTATCAGGACGGATCGACAACTTACGGGGATTCCAAACCACAACAAACATACGCGCCTAATCCAGAATTGGAATCCGGCACCTTTGGCATTCGAGGTCAAAGTGCTATCCAAACAGCCATCAGGTAGATTTGGATTGGTACGATTTGATACGCTATATAGTTCGGTTTACAATACTATGGTGTATTCTCGTCACCTGAAATGTTAAAAAATAAAATACATCGCTACTATTATAAATTGTAGAACCAAGTTGCATTAAGCATTGTTACAGTGAGACAACTTTCCATTCAAAAGACAGTTTCTAACTTGCTATCAAGGGAGAAACTTCGGGTGAAATCGTTTATTTTCAATTATTCCTTTGTATGACTTGACCTTCAGTCAAACTCGCCCGTACATATCAATAAAAAATAAATAATTTTGCCGACAACTAACCCTAATACTAATAGTTTCATTAACGATAAGATAATACTAAATCAACTGTAGCGTTTTACGTCAAGCAGCAATTCCAATGCGATCAAATGACTTCTGTGCACATTAGTTACGACACCTTATTTCTCCAATTCAGTTTTCAAACCATATTTTAAGTTTAAAATAAAATGGCAATAATATAACCTTTAAAAATAAAGTTTGCATTTTAAATCCTTTATATGCATTGCCAATTTTAATGTTCGTTAACACAGGCGCTGATTCTGTAAACAGCGTGTGCTTGGTATTTGCATCTAATTTTAAATATCAAAAGCATTTCTATTAGCAAACTGTGTTTCAAAATTTATTAAAAATGAACGTGCATTTATGTTCTCATACATCCAAATATCATTTATTTTTTCTAATTAAAGTAACTTTATTATTTATTTATTTAAAAAAAATTGGCAACAGGAAAGAGTTTCAAAATGGTTGGTTCAATGCTTTTTTAATGCGATTGGATGACGACAAATTGGTTTATTAGCATTCCGTAAAAGCTACTTTTTAGTGACAGTTACAGCCCCAAAATTTGATAGAATGCATTGTCATCGACATCGAACCCATCTGCTATGTTTCAGCCCGAATGGATGATGGCAAAGGGGTCAATTAGGCCTCCGCAGATTTTTCCTCCATCGACAAACCCACAAAATCAAAGTTAATAAAAAGGATTTAAAAATAAATTAAAAGTCGTAAATTTGGATGCATATGGCAGCAAGGAGTCCCGATATGGTCAGCAGCGTGCAAAAAAAAATTAAAAAAAATAAAATATTACTGAGTACTTGCAGAAAAAGATCCTAACACAATTGTTTTAAAGCTTCACCTTTTATGATTCGTATTGTCCGAACAACCGCATTGGAATGGTGTTACTGTTTCATGTTGCAGAAATATTTTTGAATTATTAGTTTTTTGTTTTAATTTTGGCAGAACTATATTTTAGCCATTTTTTTTATCCAATCTTCATAGTTTCATAAGGTTCTATTTTTACACTGAACGCGATTTCAACAAGAAAAAAGTGTCAACAAATCGAAATTTAAGTTGACAACGGTGACCTTCACTTACAAGCCATGAAACCCTTTACAAGGGCAGAAGGCTCATACATTTTAATATTCGAAATAGACATGCCCAGGAAAAATATTCTAATAGATGCTTCATTTCATCATGAATAATTTATTACTATGATGATCCTTACAATTCAGAATTACGTTATTTATTATAAATACTTTTTAATTACAGAAAGAGAATATAAAGGAAAATAAAAAATGAAGTTATTTTTTTGTTTTTTTATTATTATTTTTTTGATTAAGAGATCAGGATTTTTTTTTTCTTTAGAAGTTTCTGAAATACACACACAAAGAAGAAAAAAAACTAATATCCGTTATTTTTAAGAACTTTTCAAGAGCCCTCAAAAATTAAAAACTTCAAGGCCCTTCAGGTTAAAAATAAGAAGTTTTCAAGTACTTTTCAAGGGCCCTTGGAGACATAAAGTAAAAATAAGGAGTTCTTAAGGACTTTTAAGGACCGTACGAACCCTGTATAAACATATTTTTTAATTATATTTTGATCTTAATTTTTTGTTAAAAACTATGCCTTTTTCAAACTTTTTATTTATAAACTTATTACTAAATAAACATTGAAGCCAAATCCACAATTCTATATGGAAACATGCATCAATACAATACCCTTAATTTGCAATAAAAATTATATCTCTAAGTTAATTGCAAGTTTATTTATGCCTGTTCGAATAACGACCTAATTAGTCATTTTAATTGCAATTAGTTGATTAAAAAATTAATGGGAAAAAAGTTTATGTATAACAATGCATCATTTTTTAAATAATGAAAACAAAATAGGTGAATTATATCAATCCATGACAAATTAAAAAAACATTGCATATTGAAATATTTTGTTCCAATTCTTCAATTATAACTGGAAAACAGAGATTGTAGGAAGATCATTGTATTTAAAAAATTTTAAGAACTTAATTTTGAGTTGCAATATCATTTTACTTCTTTCATGAAACTTTTGAACAAGAATCAGAAGTTTCATAAAAAATATTTTTTGGAAGAATAGGCTTAGAATAAAATTAGAGTAATCTTAGCCTTCTCTCAAAGTATGTATACATATGCCGTCGATGTTATAGTTACTTATAAAGTGCAATATTTCTTGCATACTTCTGTAACAAAAAAAAAAAAATAAAAAAATTTGAAAGCATGTCTAGGTAAATATTTGTACAAAACTTTTTAATTTATCGTAAAAAACATACACATTTACTTTATTAATTCATCCGTTTAATTTCGTACAGGGTTTGAAAGCGATATTTTTTAAATAACTAATTCTGCTACTGTAGTGCTATTTTACACAGATAACACTTTTTATAAAATTGTTTATAAGTCTATTTCATGTAAAAAAAAAAAAGGGATAACTTTAATCCAATTATTTCAACTTTTTAAGAAGTATTATACATTTTTAAATATGATATAAAGATGTTTTATTTTAAAAGATCTCAACTTCAAAAAATAATAATAAAAAATCTGTACCTCACTGCCTGTATATCTGCAGGGTTTTAAGACAGGAATTTCAGTTGTATATGTGTATGGAACGGCACTGAAATGTTTCTCTGCCAACTTTACTAATTCTTCATGCTGCAAATCTGAAAGAAAAACCACAAAACTATAACTCAGGACTAGCCACAATTCAACAACTTTACAGGAGGGTAAAAAAAGAAAAAAGACCCTACTACATGTAAAATTCTATATAACACTATTTCACTTTAAGACTTGGGCTCATTTAGCTTTGAGATACAGTAAGATAAAGTATTCAGATAAGAATACTATAACTACATCATATGTATCAAGTTTTCAAATAAAGGGAACAGCTAATAAATTATAGCAAATGGATAGTTGAAAATGGATATGGGAATTCAATGTACCGGTAACAGTTCTTACAAATTTAATTGAAAATTCATTATGTGGAAATTTTAGAAAGACTCTCATATCTCAAAGGAAATTTAATGCCTGAACATAAAATAGAGGAGTGTTGTAAATATGAAAGCATACGAGTAACGTAACAGAGTGTCAATGCTGTAATAAGATCAACAGAAAAATGGAGAAGGTTAATATTAATTATTTGCTTCTACAATATTATGGTAAAAAGCATCCCAAGCCTGTTTAGTAGTGTATTCATAGGATGAAGTGTATATTAATTTATCTGCAAATCAAAAATTGTGTTAATTCATTTTCAAGGAAAAGAATAGATGACATAAATTATGAAATAAACTAACATCAGGTGAGACACTGAATTTAGGGAACAAAGTTTCAAGCATAGCAGACAGGCAGATAATCACCAACAAAATTTTGGAATCAGTAAATGTCATGTTACGCAGCATAAATAAAAAAAACACAGGAGGATTTTTTTTACTGTTACCAAACTATCTATTACAAATGGTTTTGGAAGTAAAAACCAAATAGGGTTTCTACACTTGAACTAATCTTTTTTTATCTGTAGCTATTAAGTTTAATTCTGTAGAACATATTTTGTGACTTATATATTATGTTAAACTATAAAATATAAAAGAACTCAATAATGCAATAAAACTTACCACCAGTGCCAACTAATACCATTCGAGGTGCAACAAAATTGTTTCTGGCATAAAATGCCAAATCATTTTTGCTAATTGATCTAAAATTTAGGAAAATAAACAATATTAAAACACTAAATGAATTACACATTTAAAACTAGCTAAATTAATTGACTTTTAAATCTAAATAAAAAAAGTACAAAATTATTAATTGCAAGCTATAAAAATTTATTCATTTGAGTATTATAACAGGATTTTTAGTGATAGCTTTAAGGATTTCTAAGAACTCTGTTCTTTCATTGATACTTCAAAAGTTTTACTGTGATGAGTAGAAAATACTATATAACACTAATGGCATTTGGTGAGCAAAAATTTAAATAGTTATATTAAAAAATTAAAAAAAAAAAAAAAAAGTCAGGCTACAAATTTAAAATAATACTATAAGTATAGTAGTGGGTGTGTCTAAATTTTGATAATCTTTATAATGCAAATTAAAGAGTGATTTTCGGAATACTTAATAAAATCAATGGATAATTAGTTATTCTTGAAAATTGTTCTGAACTTTTCTTAAAACAATAAGGTAACATAATATATTACTTGACATTTTTAGTAGGTCCCAAGACTGTTTGACCTAAAGGAGTTCCTTGGTAGGCCGTTAAATGCAAGTAGTCCATAGTGACAAGCTTAAGATCGCTTTCGGCTTCTTTCAAACGTCTTAAGATAACTTTTCGTTCCTCTTCTATTTGCTGATCATCGAATTTTGGATTGTTAATTACATCAGCCAAAATGTCCACCACTGTAGTAATAAATATTAACTTAAAAGTAAAATTTCAGTTCACAATCAAATTAGAATTTTTTTTAACAGAAAGAAATATACATTTATTTGTTACATTTTTGGAAAACTAGGAAGTTAATTTAAAATCAAATATGTATGTACAAGGATACTTATAAGGATATTCAAACATTATAGCTAGCAGCCAATATTTACATTGCATTTTTTAGAAATATTTTTTTTTTTTGGTAGCAATGACATTTTAAAAATTGTGTTTAAGATATGATAGAAAGATCTCTATAAATTAAGATAAAAACAAAGATTTTTTTAGAAGTGCATCTTTTTGGATAAAAATAATATCAAACAACCTTGGATAAAAACTAAATACCAATTCTAGCTTATTAAAATTTGACAAAAAATTCACCATAATTTTAAATTATACTCAAAAAATAAAATTATTTAAAAAAAAAAAAAACTTTAGAAATGTAACACACCTTTAGCCATATCACTGGGCAGACATCTTGCATAAAAAGCAGTTTCTTCCCGTCCAGTGTATGAATTGACTTGGGCTCCAATGTTTGCAATCTCAGTTTCTAAATCTTTTCGAGTCCTTCGAGTTGTGCCCTAAAATGTCAATATCCAAATTAATGAAGCTCAATTTTAGGTAAGAATGGTTTTATATATTGCAATGCTATTTATAATCTCTCAGTTATGGTTTCATCATCAGTTCTAGCATGTTTGATTCTTGACTTCTGAATGACTGTAGCAGAATTGTTTTGTTTAAGGGTGTCCAAAGCAAATACGCAAAAAGAAAAATATAAGCGGAGTATTTATGTACAATTTTAAATTAATCAGTGATGTAAAATACTCGGGTATATTTATTTTTGTGAGACAATATCCTGAGTATAGACCCAGGTAGTTACCAAAAATTAGGTATTTTAGTTGTTTATAATTTTTCTTCGAATTTAACTGCTCTTTACATGATTGCCGTGACATCTAAAGTATTTAACAGGGCTGCCACTGACTATAAACTTTGAAAATAGTTGCTTTAGTAGCCCCAGATATGTTAAAAATAGTATTCACTTTTTTCAAATCGACAACTGTTTTGCTTTGAAGGTTTAAGTGTTCAACAAGATCGGAATAAAACTATTGATTAATATAAAAAAACGAAAACCCAGACACTCCCAGTTATATATATGGTCATTCAATTCAAAATAGTGTCTTGGCATCAAGTAAACACGACATCCCATACGATAAAGACAACGTGTCGTAACACTCTTAATGATACTTTATCTGGTAAAACGTTAAAAAGAATCAAATATCCAAACTCTTTTTCATGCCTTTTTTTTTTATTAAAAGCAAAAAAAAAAAAAAAAAAAGACTGGAACTTCCCAAAGTCAAACAACTTAAAAGTTTCAAAAATTTAAGTAATTATACTGTATTGACAATAACAGGCGGGTTTTTAATCTTTCTAAGTGGCATTCAAAGTAATTAAATAAATTGCTTTGATATTTAAATTATTTTTTATAAACTTAGCTACAATATTAAAAATTTGTTGTCGTTCTTTATCGATTAACCTACACAGTAAATTCGATCCTCACACTGACACACATCACGTCTATAACATCAAAGGAATCCTTGATGAAAGCCCCCATTACAACGCAAATCTTGGCAGTTATAGCATCCGCACCAAAATGGCTGCGCAAATATTGGGAAAAGCAGCTGTTAAATCCTTAAATCAGAGTAACCTTTGGCGAAAATGACTAGCTTCAATGTAAAAATAAACGATAGTGCCTTCCATACCAATGCAAATCTCGCATTGGGTCCATTACATCAGCATAATATGCAGCAAAAATGGCCGTAACAACATCGTAAATCTCAGCAATCACCCGGAATTTAAGCCTAAATCTCGGCAATAGTAGCCATTGTATCGGCATAACAATCAATAGAATTAACAATCACACACTAACATAAATATTTATGATAGAGACAAATATTAAAGGAAGCAGTGATAAAAGTGGTCATTTTACCGGAGGTTTTGGGAATTCTGAATGGCGATCAGACTTTTAAGCAAGCACATGACACACATGCATCCTCTAGAAATTTTAATGTGGATTTGCATTAATCTCAGGAAATTTTGGTCAAAAATGCTGAAATAGGTATAAACGCAGAACCTCACACTGACATGTGTGATTTTTAGTGTGAATTTCATTCCCTATATGTTAAGTCAAAGAAACAAAAGCTTGCTTTTCACAACCGTCTTGTCTCACACACCAATAACTTCCACTTCAGAGCTTCGCTTATATTATAGTGATAAGTGGATACAAAATGTCATACAATACACTTCTCGTATTTCGTGATTTTCAGTACCTGGCGATTGATTTGGGAAAATAACAAGAATTTCTTATACTTAAATACTACAACTACCTTGGCAAAGTTAGGTGACTTTTTTAACAAGAGAAGAAAACGATTTATAATGACGTTATCAGGCCTTTTAAACTGTGTAAAAGTAGATGCCCCATTGGCTAAGTAGCAATCAATCCTCAATCGCTAAATGTATAATTTAATTGGTATTTTTATCCAAATACGAATTTTCAATTAAAAAAAAAACTGTCTATACTGATGGTATTTTTTTCCGGCGTTCACGACAAATTCATTTTTGTCAACAAAAGAAAATAAAGGCAGTACAATTTGATATTTGAGAATATATAGTGTATGTTGTTGAGCTTTGCACGACGAAAGATAAAACATAGGAACCAAACAGGTAGGCGAAAACAACTGTGTTTGATGTCGAAAATAACAATCATCCGTACGCTGTTACAAGGGAGATGCTATCATTGGACTATAAAAACGACCACTCGATCCATGAATACAAACTAAAATTAACCTATATTTTGACAACATTTGCTCTTCACACCTCTTTATTAATATCACCGTTTTGACAAAACTGCATTAGTACTCAATAAACGATTTTTTTGTTCGTCCTACTATCGGACTTTAATTTCTAAAAAAATAGTTGCCTCAGTCCAAAAATAGTTGAAGGTTTTGCTGAAAATATCCGTTTTGGGCCCTTTTTTCATTGAAATAGTAGTCATAGTTGTCTGGCCACTAAAATAGTCGCTTTAGTAGCCTTTTTAGTCGCCTGTGGCAGCCCTGAATTAATTGCTTTAACAAATGTTTATTTTTAAGTAATTAAATTTTTTAAAAGTCTACAAAAACTTTAGAGTTGGAATAGCATTGCAATTTTAAGGTCCTTCGGGTTACAAGAAGCAAACTGTTGTGAATAGAAAACTTCACCTTAAATCAATCTTACAAGTCCGGGTGAAATAACGATATCAACTAAGGGAGAATTTTTATATAACAATTTAATACGTAAATGCATTGAGAGCAGCAGAGCTGATATCTGCTCTCTGCCAAGGTTACATCTCTTCTCTTCTTTTCCTCCAGTGTTTCTTCTTATACATTTGGCGCGCATGCGCATACGTTAATATCAAGAGAGTATGCAATAGAATTAATCTATTTGCAACACACTCCCACCTTTTGAGTGTACCTTAAGCTAAAACACTCAAAACAATATACACATATATTCATTACAAACTACTTACTTAATGTATTATCTATACATAAAACACAATAAAAATATAAAACAAAGAATTTAAATCAACATTGATATTCAAAATACAAAAGAATACAGTTTGTTTTCACACTCGTACAGGTACTTTCACAACTCTACCACTACTGGTGGTCAAAGGAATTGGTTGTGTGTCCTGATTCTCTAAGTTGTAATCCATTTCCAGTCTGTATAACCTTTGAACTGGTCTTAAAAATTCCGTACTTTCAGTTTTAACAAGTGCAAGTCTTATGTGCCCATCTCGACCAGGAACGAGTTTTATCACACATGCTAGATTCCAATAAGTGCGTTTCCTATTAGAGACCTCGAGAAGAACAATTTCTCCTACTTTGAGAGGCTTAAATTTCGAATCTCTAATTGCCTGCTGCCTTAATTGACCCAAATATTCTGAGCGAAATCTTCGTCTTAATAATTCCCTAATTTTTTGTAGATACTTTGCTCTCTTACTTAATTTTTCTTTATCTACATTATCAATATCTGGCACTCCAGATTCTTTTATTTCGCGCAGAAACATTTCGGGAGTTAACGGAGAACCGTCCTCTACATCTTCCGACACATAAGTGAGAGGTCTCGAATTAATTACTCTTTCGCAATCACATAGCACGGTGAGTAACTCTTCGTAATCGAGAGAAGCACGACCTAGAATCTTGCGGATAATTTGTTTCACCATTTGGATCAACCGCTTCTACCAACCACCCCACCAAGCAGCCGTCGGAGGGTTAAATTTCCAACAAATTTTTTGCTCAGCGGCTTTTGAACAGAGAGTATTCCAATCAAGGGCTTCAAGAGCTCTCTCCGCCCCAAGGAAATTTGTTCCATTGTCCGAGAAAATGGTGGTTGGCCGGCCTCTACGTGCAACAAAACGTCTTAATGATTGAAAAAAGATTTCAGTACTCAAGGATGTGACTAACTCCAGGTGTATTGCTCGATAGACTGCACAGGTGTATAAAACTATGTAGGATTTTCTCCCATCTTTCAAATAAAGGGGTCCCGCCAAATCACATCCTATAACTTCAAAAATTGCAGCATCACGAACTCTATCGTTGGGTAAGATGCCTGGAGCAGCATCACACCTTGTTGTCTTAAATCTTTGACACTTTATACATGATAAAATACAATTTCTTATAGTTTTACGTGATTTCAAAATCCAATATTTTTCTCTTAAATGAGACATCAGCATAGACGTACCTCCATGCAATAAATCATTATGTGTGCTTATTATCAACAACTTTACTACAGGATGTTTTGATGGTAAAATAATTGGAAATTTAAAGTCATTTGTATCGTCACGATATGCGACGTTAGTCTTAGCTCTAATTAATCCATTACTATCGACCATTGGTCTAAGTTTTTTAAGATTCTCATCTTTTTCACTAGTAAATGATTCTTTTTGAATTAATAACAATAGAGATATTTCTGCTTTATCTATTTCTACAACCGATAAATCCTTAGAAAAGTTTTTATTTACATTTCTCAAGTTATTATAAAATCTTAATATCCAAGCAATCATTCTAACAATCCTTTTAAAAGATGAGAAATATTTATAATACCAATTACCATTTTCATTATCTTTTGTTAATGTAACAATAATAGTTTTCCGTTTCTTTGCATTAACCAGGTCCTCATCTGGCTCGTCATTGCATTTTGGCCAATTATCTTCCTTTTCACGTAACCAACTCGGTCCCTCCCACCATTTACTAATCATTAATTGTTCTACGGAACATCCACGAGAAGCCAAATTGGCAGGATTTAGAGCTCACGGAACATGATTCCATATTACAGTAGGAGTCAAAAGACGAATTTCTCTAACGCGATTTAAGACATAAATCCCCCAATTTTGATCTCTTCGTAGCCAACACAAAACTGTAGTGGAATCAGTCCAACAATGCACATTAGCGTCAGAAATATTAAGATCCTTAATTATTGAAGATAATAACCTTGCCCCTATGCAACAAGCGAGAAGTTCTAAACGAGGTATAGTAATAGGCTTTAACGGTGCTATTCTCGATCTTGCGTTAACTAACCTAATCAGGGGTCTATGCAGAAGGAAATTTGGGTCCTTTTAAGGACTCTTCATAAAATTCCATGTTCAAAAAACGGACCCTTCACAAAATTCCATAATCAACAAAAGGACCCTTCACAGAATTCTATAATCAACAAAAGGACCCTTCACAAAATTCCATGTCTAACAAACTGAACTTTCACAAAATTCCAAGTCAAAAATATCAAACCTTCATAATATTTCCAGTTTGAAAACGGACCAATTACAAAATTACAAAGTTTGTTTTATGCCAAAAGGAGAAAATGGCTCACTTGCCCACATGTTGGTTTTAAGGAAGTGACGTCATGGATGCCAAACCATATGCTCAAAATATATAAAATTGGAAATTTTTCACAAAATTGATATTTTTTCACAAAAATAGGACCCTGTAAAAAAAACCTGGATAGACCCCTGCTAATATCTACTAAACCTTATCTTAAAACTCTTATATACACGCAGGCACCATAGGCCAATTTACTCGCATCACAAAACAAATGCAAACTTATCGAGTCATTATTTTCCGTAAAACCTAGCCATCTAGGAATTTTAATATCAGATAACAAATGCAATTGTTGTCGCCATACCTTAAACTTATTGCTTAAACGTTTCGGAATTTCTTCATCCCACTTAAGTTTCAAATCCCACGTTTCTTGTAAAATCAATTTAGGTAACAACATCACAGGAATTGCATATCCAATAATATCATACAATTGATTTGCAACAGCCAACACTATCCTTTTTGTAATTAGCTCATCTGATTCGTCAAATTGTTTTACGATACAAGACAAATTGTCCTTACCTGTATCCCATTCCAAACCTAGAAGTGGTATTTTATTTTCGATCGGAGACTGTTCCTCAAAAACCGCGTTTGGTAGATTTGATTTCCAACCTCTTAAATTAAAGTGACCTGACGACATAATTATTTGAGATTCCAGAACGAGTTTTTTCATTTCCATTTCAGAATTAAAACTTGTTACACAGTTATCAACGTAAAACGCGGTCTTAAGGACTTCTGCTGTGTTACTTAAATTCCCTGGAACTTGACTTAAATGATATTGAATTGTCGCGGCCAATAAAAACGGGCTACACGTTAGTCCGAACACTACTCTCTTATGTTTGAATTCTACTATCTTTTCTGGGTCATCTTTATCGAACCACAGAAATCTTAAAAAATCTCTATCCTTATCTTTAATAGAAATTTGTAAAAAAGCCCTTTCTACATCTGACGTAACTCCAATTTTATATTTTTGAAACTTATTAAGTAATGATGGTATCAATTCTATTAAATTAGGTCCAGTAGCTAAACAATCATTTACCGAAGGGCAACCTGTTAAGTGCGCAGACGCATTATAAATTGGTCTTATTTTTGTCGTCTGACTATTTTCCTTATAAACAGGTCTGTGGGCTAAATAATGAAAACCCTCCCCTGCATTGTTTACCTTTTCAATGATACCCAGTGATAGCCATTCAACAAAAACTTTCCCATAATTATCAAAATTACTCGAAGTTATTAATTTTCTTTTTGTACTAGAAAGGCTCTTTTCTGCCAATACTTTATTATCTGGCAAAAGTGTTTTGTCTACAACCCATGGAAGTGAAATTTCGTATCTCCCTTCATCATTAATGCCAATGGTTTCTTTAAAATATTTCTGCGTTTCAACTTCTAAATCTTGTTTAGATTGATTAATGGCAGATTCCGAGATCTGGATGGAATCTAATGCCCATAAGTCTGAGATACATTTCCCCCTCGCCAACAAGGAAGTATTAACCAGATGGCTTTCCAAATTTCCCCCCTTTTCCGCACTACCACTTGGAAACGAATTTATGGGGCCTATTAAAGACCATCCCAACTTACTCTCAAGTGCAGTGAGGCTCGTATTCTTCAAATTTAGTATTCGCCCTGTCAGCAATCTTCCCCAAATATCTGATTCTATCAATAAAGCAATTCTCTTTTCTACTTTTAGTTGCGTATTTTCCAAATCATAAATCTTAACTCCTTGATTTCGGAGTGCTTTTATCCACGGACCAGATGGGACCTGTTTTATATCAGAGCAAATATTCGGTACACTTAAAACTTCAAATTTACATTGATATTTTCTATCAACACTAAATAATTATCATGCACACTTTCTTCTGTTTCAACACAGCCAAAAAGAGAATGTTTTAACTTAGTATTACCAATTGGTTCATAATTCATAAACTGAGCTATATATTACAAATATATGACTTACATGAACCTGTGTCAAAAATGCATCTTATTAACATTTCTTTAGGACCATTATGCAATCTTACAATTAAAGTTTGAAGCAATACATCAGAGAGTTGCAAGACATTATTATTAAGCATACTTGTTTTGTTTTCTTCTTTTTCTCTAGTTGAAAGATTTTCAACTTGTTTAGAGGCCAAATCAGGACATAACAAAATAAAATGCCTTCGTTGACATAAGGGGCACTTATGTCTAGATCTGCATGAATTTGATTGGTGATAAAGTTTGAGACAAACAAAACAAGCCTTTTTTTTCTTAATGATTTCTTTCTTACAATCTAAACTCATAGAAGCCGCTTCATTACAACTCTCTGAAGAATGATATTTTTCACAAAATATAGAAGTATCAGATTTCTTAAATTTTTTATCATGCGATATAGGCTTATCATTAAACAATAGATCAGAAGTAGTAGGAATAATCTTAGTTTCTACCTTATTAGATTTCTTAGAAATATTTACTTTTTCAGAAACAAATGATTCCTTAGCCATATTAACTCGAAATTCAGATTCAACTTCATTTTTAACAAAATCTATTAATTTGTCTAAACCCGTCTTACCCGTTACCTCCATAGACAATCCTCTTTGCCGCTCCCAAATATGAATTAAATCACTTGGAAGTGCAGATTCAACGAGTGGAAATAAGAAATCCGCGTATCTGTCCTTGGTTAATCCTAAAGACTCTAAGGACGTAATTGAGTCTGTAGTTGGTCGTACAATGTTGACAAGTTAACGTTTCTTTTGTCACTAATCACTAAAGTGAGTAGATCTCTTATGTAAACTTGTATTAGGACACTTTCTTTATCAAATCTTTCTTTAAGGTAATCCACAGCTTTGAGGTAATTAGCATCGTTGACGGGAAGGAGTTAACTAATCGCCTGGGCGGGGAATTCTCCAGTGTGGCTTGAATAAGGTACTGGAATTAGTCCCTCTCGTCGAGACTTGCATCCTCGGCTATCTTAGAAAATTGGGACCAAAAACTTAGCCAGTTCCTTGGGTCTCCATCAAACTTCCGCAGCTCGATCTCCGGTAACTTCTTCTGTCCAGAGGCCGCAGTAGTGATGTCTGCCAACGCACCTGCATTTGAAACTCCCGTTTCAGTAGTAATCCGAGGATTCAACCTTCTCTTGACTAGAACTCTTAAATCAGCCAATCGTTCATGGTATTCTTCGGATACATCATACTCTTGTTGGTACTCATCCGACGTACAACCCTTTTGTTGATAAAGTAAGAGAAAGTTGTCATCTAGGATTCTTAGTTGTTGAGCTTTCTCTGATAATGGACACAAGGCTGATTTCCAGTTCTATTGTGTCCGATACGTCATCAAGCAAAGTGCTTAGTTTATTTGCAGCTCTCGTAAAAGCACTCCACACGTTTCTGCTTAGTTGTTTCTAAATTCATTTTATCGTACGTAGTCGATATCTGTCGCAAACGCGACGCTTAGTCCCGGGAGGGATGCCACATGTTGTGAATAGAAAACTTCACCTTAAATCAATCTTACAAGTCCGGGTGAAATAACGATATCGACTAAGGGAGAATTTTTATATAACAATTTAATACGTAAATGCATTGAGAGCAGCAGAGCTGATATCTGCTCTCTGCCAAGGTTACATCTCTTCTCCTCTTCATCCAGTGTTTCTTCTTATACATTTGGCGCGCATGCGCATACGTTAATATCAAGAGAGTATGTAATAGAATTAATCTATTTGCAACGCAAACCATTTCTTTTCTTTGGTCTAAGTTTGAATATCATTTCCCATGGGCGCCCCCAGGAGGGTACACCCTGGGTTTTGATAATAAAATTCTTTTAAAAGATATAAATTCACAGGAAAAAATTAAATGTTATTTTTAAAATATTTTTCGTTGTTATGATGTGCATTATTAATTGCTTCGATTTAAGTTTTCTTGTTCGTTTATTTTTTTTATTCATCAATATTGCACTTTTGTTGGCGACAAATATGCCGCTTGGTGGATTATTGTGGAGGAAAATATTTTGAATTAAATAGCAGAAGTTATACTTTTATCTCTAGTTACGCGCTCTGTATTGATAACTCAATTCCCTGAAAGTGCTTAGCTTTTGGATTATTACCCATCAGATACCATGATATCTATTTTCAGAATTCAGTTGAGCTGAGCAGTTTGCATGTTTTATCGCACTGTTTCTGTGTAATGGTGAAAACAAAACTTCCTATTTTTTATCACGCAATTTCAAAGTATGCGCATGTGTTCAGCCAGTAAAGTGTAACTCAGTTTTGAAAATTACAAATAAAAATAAAGTAGTAAAATTAAGAGGGAAAAACAATGTGGTGTGTAATAAAGATTTATATTTGAAAAGAAAAGTTATACATAAATATTGAGGAACATTTCTGTAGGTATTACAATTGACAAATTCTAAAAATTAAGAAATGATCTTTTAGCGCCATGGATTATGTCTTTTTTAAAATTGTATGCTTCATCAGGAGTTCGAAGCCTCTTTAAAGAAGTTCATCATTAACATGATATTTTGAAACCAAATTCAGTCCAATATCCAAACGATTAGCACTTAATTCGAATTGTATAGGAAATTCAACTATAGTTTTTTATTGATGATTGACTCGTTTTGATGATCCATAATCAGGGTTTCCACTCAAATCACAGAACGAAAATCAATGACTTTCAAGGACCTAATTAATGTTTTTAAGGACCTATAAAAATTTGTTTTCAGGTATCATGTCTGTATTTAAATTTTTAATAAAGTATATTCTACCAAAAAAGTTGCAAGTTGGTGGATGTGTAATACAAAAATGTCGGAAAATTCCTAAACGGTGTAGATAAATGGCGGTCAAGCGGGAATAGCAAGTCTGAGTTGTATTTTTATAAATTTTGCAGTTGGACAGCATCTGTAAAAATTAAGTACTTTCAAGGACTTTTAAGCACCTCTAAGCATTTTCAAGGCTTTGAAAACAAGTTCAAAAATATTAAGCACTTTTAATGACTTTCAATGACCGTGGGAACCCTGGTAATGGTATCTGAATTGGTTAACGAATCCTCAGTTTTGCGTTTTTTACAGAAAAAACTTCTAATATCGTTCATTTTTACACTCGCTGCCTTGATTACTTTCTATTTCACTTAATAAATGACACACAAATACACTAAGTTAAGAAATGCATTTTTTATGCAATGCTCTAAAGTAACAATTTATTAGAAAGCTGCTACACAACAAAATGAATAATATCAATTTGTTTTGTAATGATTTAAATTTTGTTCGTAGAGTAAGGTCACATATATCATTTCTGTTAGGGAAACTAAAATTTTCGACTTCCTTTTTGAATAAAGAAATCAAATCTATTAAATGTAAATGTTCACTCTAGTTATGTGGTATTATTTTTTGGCATATTTTTACCTTTTCTTAAATTGGATGATTTTTTTTTTTCTGAGGAAGGAATCGGTTTTTTTGGCGACATGGGATTTATTTGAAAAATATGAGAAAAAAAATCAGTTAGCACAATTGGAAAACTTTGGTTGAGAGGTAAAGGGAGGGAGATCTGAATTATTTCCGGTGTTAAATTCCTAGATTGGTTGTTTTCAGATTATCTGGTGCCGTCAGCAAAACGAGGGCTATAATGCACCGAAAAATTCGTCATTTGACAAGCCAACATACATTTACAAACACCCATGCCATACACGGGACTCGAACCCGCAACCTCGCGGTCTAGAAGCTAGCACGCTAACTACTATACCGTTTGGTCGGAGTTAAATTCCTAGAAATTAATTGCTTTTAGAAATGATTGAGATACTAAAATCTATTTTAGATTTCCGTTGAGTATTTCATAGAATGATTAACGTTTTTGTTTTATTTTTGTAAGTACATGTTTCTTTCAATGCAGAAAAAAAAACACTACTATTTTGTGCCCTTTTACAAATTATCAAAGTACAGATGCAACATAAATGGTTGGGAACTAGTTGCTGTGCGTCGTGTTTAATGATATGACTTAACATGAATAGATTTCATTATTTTATAAAATAGAGCAACAGTAAACACTAAAAATTAATTTGTATCACGGATTTCCTGATTCGAACAATCACACACCAAGATTCCGATTCACACCCCAGGCTTATTTCTCTTTAGATCAACTTCACTTCCAAAACTATATTCTGCATGAAATTTCAAAAGACCAAGAAAGATAGAAACTATTTAGGAAAACAGAGGTAAGCTTTAATTTTTTACATTTTGAAATAAAAAGCACTATTTTACAATTTTCAATGCTTATTTATGCAAATATGTTCTGCAAATCGCAAACAATATAAATTTAGAGCTAAAATTTTCCAATTTTGTTCTACAATGATATCCAAGATACTCTTTAAATGTAATAATTATGGTTCAGCATTTGAACTTTTTAGTTTTAAAACTTTTAATTAGTATCCATTTTAATTTTTAAAAAATTAGTTTTCAAGCAATTAACATGCAAATGATTATGATTAAAATGAGTGAAAAATGTAAATGATTAAATTTAAGAAAAAAAAAGATTAAGTAATTTATGTTGTCATATATGAACAATGAAAAGTTGTCTAGCACCCAGTGAAATGGGTCTGCAACCCCCTGCAAATAATCCTGAGGGCACCTATGTCACTTCCCTGTTAATGGACACTGTTGATAAAAAAAATGACCAATTTCAAATCATATACTATATGCAATCTTTACTATAAATGGAAATGTTGCTTACATTATTCTCAGAGATATCTTAAAACTGAATACACTGATATTCTTTTAAGTATGTAGGCAAGCCACTTACTTTAAATGCCATTTGTTCGACAAAGTTGGCAACTCCGTTAGTTGCTGGAGTCTCATATCGGCTACCAGCATCAATCCACAGACCAATAGTTGCTGGTCCAGATTCAGAGTATTCTGATGCCACCTTGAATCCATTCTCTAAAGTAGTGACTTTGGTTTCAGGTAAATTCAGAAGTGTTTGGGCATATGTAGCACGGGCCAGTTGATGAGCGCCACGAACCTGTTTGAAAAATATATTGTTATTTTACTTTATACACACTTTAATTTTAAAGTCCCAAATTAACTAGAATTTTTAAAGGAAAATTATATTGCCAGGTTAGCAAAGGAAAGTTATTATGAATTTTCCTGACAAATTTCTGTTATAACAAAACCCCATTTGATTCAAAATTATTATTCAACTAGTGGAAGAAGGAAACAGTGGTAAAGGAGTATTTCACTGCAAATATAAATCAATGTTTTTTAACCAGTGGTTACTAGGGCAAGCCTGGTACACAATAATTTAAAAGAATTTGTAGCTTTGCTTTTACCTGAATATATTACTGCACAATTTGGGGAATTCTCAATGTTGCCTGACTAGCAAAGTGCTGCAAGAAATGAATATAAGTTGAACTTTGCAACTGTCAAATATCATTGCTGCATCCCCTCACTCGTCCATCAATTACATTAATTTGTGAATTGTATCTCCCAAAACTAGAAAGCATCTTAAAATGCAACATCTAGTAGTTAGTCATTTATCTTACAATCTTTGTTAGAAAAAGATACTTATTTGATTGCCTGATGGTTAGGTTAGTTTTTTTTTTAGTACATTCTATCCTACCAAGTGTTAGCTAATATTTGAAATGTTTTTTAAAAGAATTAATACAGTCAGGAGCCCAAAATTTGGATGTCTAAAAACCAGAATGGCCTATGCTTTTGATCTTCTCATTTCTTTATAGGAATCGATAATGCTTCGCCCTTTTCTTAAGAACCTCATGTCCCAACACGTCGTGAAGAATAATGGTTTCGTTCCATATTACAAAAGTGCACTGCTGCTACTGTGTAGCTGGAAGTAATCAGGAACCAAATCCCGATGATGTTCTTATAAGACCAATAGCCCAGTGTAAAGTGACGTCAAGCCAAGCCTATTGTGGTTCCAACCATAATTATCTTCAAACCAAGGAGGAAATACTTAAAAAATTTTAAAAAGTATTTTTACCTTTTAAATATAGTCGAGTTTGTTGGTAGATGTCACTAAGGGACTTGGAACAGCAGAATTTCACTATTGGGCAAGAGATAATTACTGTAACTTTAGTTAAAGAAAAAGCAAAATTAATGCAACAAAGAGAAATTAGCGATGTTTCGTGAAAAATAGTTTGGTTCAATTATAAATGCAATGCGATATAAAGAGATTGTTCCTTGTGTAAATGGAGATCAGAAAAAAATCAATTTCAAAGAGTGATTTATTCCTAGTTTACAGAACCCCCAAATTTGCAGACAATTAGTAAGTGATTAAGTTTACATTTTACTAGGTAGTTTATTAATATTCTATCACACCAATTTTTTTAGAATCACACCAAGGAATTTCATAGGTCCACAGGAAGAGGAAGGTTTTGTTTCAAATTATTTTAGTCTCCGATTGTAGTATTAATATCGCTCTTTGAATGCATGAATTGTGTTATGTAAATAGTTTCATTGTGCCAATCTAAATTGCTAAATTACCCCCTTTTCTTAGCAATTTCATTAACAAAACAAGAAACTTTTTATTTAAAGTATGCAAGAGATAAAATAAGCAAGATTTTAATTTTGTGTTCAACTTTTTAAACCAGCATTAAGCAGAAGAAGGAGAAGCAGGGTGGCTACAGAATTCCCTGATTTCCAGAAGATTTCTTCAAAAATTCCCCGATGTGCACTATAATTAAAAAAACAACAACAAATAATGGAGAATTAAAAAAATAAATAAATTAATAAGTAATTTTAATTTTTAATAGTCAGAGTATAATTGCGGCATAATAAATTTACGGTAAAAATCAAAGCAAACATCTTCAGAGCTAGAGCATGAAAAACATTAATTAAAAAATATAAAATTCACCAACTACAGCAATACTTGCTAACTTCAAGGTGAAGCAAAAGCAGTTCAATACTTTTCTTTTTAATTTAAAAAGTAACACAAATAAAACATGTTATTTTCTTTATTATATGCTACATGCTGTTTCCTGTTCATAGCATAACAGCCGCGCTGCTAAGTTATAGGATCATCAGAAATCTAGCAGAAATAATTGTTCCAGGCATAATAATGATCCCAGATAATATTTATAAAAAAAAGAAAGAAAAAAAAAAGAAAAAGCGGTACATCAACAGGCGGTTGTGGGCGGAATATCGATGGTTTGGCTAAGTTGCTGAGAGTCGAAAAAGTTTGAAATCATCATTCTCCCAAATCGGCCAAGCAGCCAGATATTGAGGGCTTTTTAGACGAACTTAAAAAAGTACATGAAAAAAAAAAACCTGTATTCAACGCGATGACATCACAACATACACTTCACGTGAAGCGAGCAGAGGTAGATATCCACACGGGGCATGCGAGAAGGGAAACTCAAAAATTTCCTGATTAAAGGGTAATTTTACATAATTTCCCGGCATTTCCAGAAGAGTGAAATTCCCTGATTTCCAGGTTCTGTAGCCACCCTCAGAAGGTGATTAGAAAATACGCCAGCAAACTCAGTAAGTTGTACCAAGAACAGTTAAACACAGCTTGACATTATTGGATGGAGGCTAAAGAACGTTATTAAATTTCCAGATCCTTATAGTGCCCCTATCAACTTCTCAAATAGTAAACCTTCAAATAGTTTCCACTAAGCAACCTGATAAACGAAACCAAACAAAACTACAAGTCATAATGTCAATTTCTTTTTTGAAAGCTGCGTCTTGGATCCATTAACTCTGGATTTTCACCCAGGCACTTATGCTATCATTGAAGCGTATTTTATTCACGGTTTCGGACGATGCAAGTACAAGAAACTCTGATGAAACGGCTTCTTTTCTTGGGGGACTTCGAACTATAATTGTACAGTTATTTCAAGGAATAATATAAACATTGGCTAAGCGTGACTGGAAAGTACCAAATAGAATAAATAACACAATTTAAAAGTAATCTAATCTGAAAACACTTTTTTTCACCAATTTATCAATGATTCAGAAACAATATTTAACTAAAATTTAAGTTTATCGAGGAACAAAACCAAATAGTTTAGGGTAGGCATAGATAAGCAATACTTCATTCAAGGCTAAATGTAACTTAATACGAAAACATAACAAAATAAATTACTAACAGATGAGGTCTTTAACAGAGATGAAAAAGCAGAAGAAATTTTTAATAAATTCATAGCAGACATTTTCGGTGATCTGCTTTTTCACAATTTCTTGACTTCGTCTCCAAAACAACCTTGTGAATAATTCACTTCAGTATCAGCACAAAAAAAGGGGCCTGGTTATAGAATTCGTCTCTTTACGTAGTACTAAATTATATGACATTATTTAAAGTAGAATGTTAAAGAAATAAAAAGAATTTGAATTATTATTCCTATAAAAACTATCAAATTGATTTTATTGTATTATATTTTTTTTTTGGTTTTGAGTGATTGTTTACAAAAGAATTTCAAAACAAATGCTGAAGCTGAAGTGAAGAAAACTGTAATTCCATCACCATCGTCATCTATTTTGTTGTGTTAATATTTAGGACTTTTTCTTTTGAATAATTTTGTGCTTTTATTTAAAAATTTAGTTTTAAACACAATTTAAAACATCTGAGATGAAAACAACAAAATTTTTTCCTCAAATGCAATGAGGGAGTAGATTTTTCTCTTTTTACTAATTTTTCATTGACTGTCTTAACCTCTTTGCATTCAATTGCTTTGAAGTATCTTCATTGACTTTTATGAATTTGTTCGATCTTCAAATTTATTTTTAGTATACCTGTAATTTTTGTTTTTATACCAAAGAAATTTTAGCATCCATTTTTGGACGTGTATCATTCAGGGGATGGTCATTTTCTTGGGTTGAATGCCCTCGTTTAGTTGACCTCTCATGCAAATCTTTCAAGCATATAGTTTTAGTTGAGTGTATTCACTTTTCAAAATGTTCATTCTTCCGTTTTGTGATTATATATATTTTTATATAAAAGTTCTAAGTTTGAGTTACTTACTAAAATTATCTTTTGTCAACTTTTTTGTTGTTTGCATTTCAGTTTGTACAAATGTGTAGTTAACCTGAAACTGAGTTAGATAAACATAAGTTTATTCTCCAAAGATTTGTTTCTATCTCATGGGTGGGTAGTCAATATCATTTAATGTCGTATGGATTCTGCAGTTTAGTGGCGACTTGATATTTTTCAGGGTTTGAAATTAGTGGATGCACTGGGCACTTAGAATTTTATTCGTGCATATAACTTTTTTACTTGGGTGAATACAATAGTTCACCTAACTATTCAAAATCATACTCCAACTTTATTATGATTTGCAAAAAACATACTTTTTTGTTTATCAGGAAAAGTTGTATTTCTTTAGCTTACATGCTTAAATATAATTGTTGCACTTATACGTTATCCATTTATAATATTGAAGTTTATTTTTTATTTTGTTAGTGAACATGTGCACGTAACTGTTATTAGTGCATCTAAGTTCTACGACTTGGGTGAACTTGTGCGCCTGATTTCAAACGTTTATTTTGACCCCTGATATAATTAACTTAGGCTGGTGTGATTGTCAATGTTGTGCTTTAATCACAACTTGATACAGTAAAGTAATAATACACAGGTTTTGTAAATTTCATGATTTAAATGTTGTCAACATTTTTTCAAACCAAAGCTACACCAACATTATTCTTCAACTTTTTTTATTTCGAAACTGCTATCTGGCGTAAGTAAAAAAAGTTGTGTTAGAAAAATGCCGAGCAAGTAAGTGTGTGTTTCTTTAGTAACTGCAGAATACATATGCAATCGGTTCAAAACCTGACCTATTGAAAGAAAGGGTCCTATACTTATGCCAAATAATGGCAGCGAGGATCAAATTTAAAAAAAAAAAAAAAATTCCAAGTGCAAAGTTTGCACTTTAGACTTTTATGTGAAATTTTTTAAATTTAACTTTCTAAATGCATGCACATTAAAAGCTAGCAATCTGCATGCATATTTTTGCCTTTCAATGTCTCTTGACACACATAAAGTAATGCCAAAATGCAATAGCTAATGCCTGGGTATTTACAACTGTTTTCTGTGCCAAATTTATTGATTTAGATGGTTCTGATGCAGAGTTTTCAAAGTTATAATAAATTTGTAGTTTTTTGCCAGTGACAAAAACCTCGATTCACACTCCTGCAAAGTGCTGTCAGAAGCTAATTGTGTTAAATTACTAAAATAACGACATGAAAATTACGATTTCAGCATTGCTTTAGTTATTGGTGAAATCGGAAACGGGCAAAACTGGAGTGCTAGCTAAGCATTCCATTGCTTGGTTTAGAGTGCAAATTGCACCTTTGCATCTAATTTGATGCTGCATACAATATGTTAGAACTTTTTGAAACAATTATGTTGTACCAGTTTCTTCTGTTTATCTTTTTAAAGCATTATCTAAGATTCGAATGTTTATTTTACATTTCTTTGTTTTTCACTCGTGCATAAGGCATACCGAATTAGATTAGTATCCTTCCTACCTATGGTTCTCAGAACCATAGGTATTGAAAAAATGTCCCCCTTTTTTCGATTCTCGACTGGTGGTTTTGAGTTACTATATTTTTAAGAATAAGTTTAAAATTTATTGTTCTCAATTTTTTGTTTTATCATCAACACATTAATATTTATCATTTGTTTTCAATTCTGAGGTTTTTATTTACTATATTTTTAGATAGTTACTATATATGAGAAACTTGTTATTATTCATGCTTAATATTTACTTGATGTTGACTTTATAAGTATGTGTATTTTGAATGACATTAATATCTATAAATAAAATTGCTTTGAAATTTTTATTACTTATGTAGGTAATTTAAATGCTTTTCATGTTTCATAAATATTTCATGTATTTATTTTGATGGCGTTTATGTGAATTGTATAATGCCTGGAAAACATGTTTGAATTATTCTTGTATTCTTTTTTTTTATTTTGCTTCTAATAGTTTGTTAATTTAAAAAATCTTAATTACTATTAATTTTTTGAAATCTTATTAGAAATAACTTTTAAGCAACTAGCTTAAAAAGTATTTGTTCTGTACTGTCTACTTTTATTCTCTTATTAATATTCATTCTTTAATTTTATTCAACAATATTAATGATCCATTATGTTAGTTTTTTAAATAGGTTGATAGTATTCAATAGGAAATGTCTGTTTATCATATACTAGAATGAATGTAAATTAATATTTTCCTGATTACATTATATAACACATTTATAGGGGGTCATTAAGGGTTCAATTGATGTTGCCAATTGCACTCAATATAAAAACCATAGCATGTTCATAATCTGTTAGAATAATTTGTCACGACTGTTATATTCCATTTTTTTTTTTTTACAAATAAAAAAAAAAGTAAGAATAAACTTAAATATTAATATTCTATAACCTACATGCCTTATCTAGTATAGCAATACTGAAATTTTTCTTGACTGCTAAAGTTACAAAAATACCATTGAACAGTAGCCATAGATTAGTGCCATAAAAGAAAACATTTGGACTGGCAACCACTAATTTTACTTTAAAACCGGTGGTTCATTTATTCCGTTTTGCTACATGCCTACCAGTGCAAGTAAAATGCACATATTTTTTTCTTAAAAGTTTGGAGCAATAGAAATAATGTCATTTTTATATTCGCAAAATTGTTTACTTATATTTTCGTATTTTTTTACCTATATATTTGTTATTCCTTTTCTTATTATCATATTAGTATCTGACATATGTAACCAAATGTTACAGAACTTGCATTGCATACAAAATAATTTTGTTGTTCCTGTATAAAGTACTGTCTTTTATTGCTATCATTATATTATATAATGCAGTAATACATTAAAAGAGTATTTAAAAAAAAAATACTATTATGTTTATAACTTTGTATTTCATAATATTCATAATTATAATTAATAGTCTATCAGTTTTACTATCAATCAAATGCTATCAGTTAGTCATATGTTATCTTTATTATTTTATCTTTTTTCTTAAAATGTGTAGCATCATAAGCATTTTTTTGTCATGGCATCCTTTGTACATTTTAAAAAGTAATCTTCATTTAGTTATGTTGATGGTGAATTTGGTTTTTATACATCCACTATTTTCAAATTCATTTTTGTTGATTTTCAGGTGCCACCCCCACCAACTTAGCCTTATCTGGTGGATTGAAAAAATTTTCAACAATCTCATTGCCATCAATACTGGAGCGCTGTGACAATGATAATTTAGCCTTTGGCGAAAAAAGCCATCTACACCGCCTTAAGTATTTACCATCAAGAAATCAAAAGAAAATTCTCCATTCCTATCCTTTTGCATGTAATTTATGCACTATGCAGTTTAGTGATGGCTATTTATTGCAGGAGCATGCTACTCTTTGCCATAATGATAGGTCCCTTGATTGCAAAGTTTGTGGTATAAATTTTAAGAGCAGATCACTCCTAAGGATGCACATTCTAAAACACAGATTTAGTGATAGATTTTCATTACGTTTATTGAATTTAGTTGGTAGAGTAGGGGCTGCATGTGTGTAGAAGTGTATAAACTTTTTAATATATTGTATAAGCATACCTCAAAGACAATAGCTCTTGATAGTAAAAGTTAAGAATACAATGATAAATTGGTTTTCATATTAACACTGGTATCTCTAAATATGGCTTACACTTACAGGCTTTTTTTTTTAAGTTTGAACCTAATTCATATGAATAAATAGTGAGTAGTATGACTTTGCTCATTTTTTACAAAATTAAGTTTCTCGAATTGTTTTAAGTCCATAGTTTAACACCCATTTTAAAGTATATAAAAATGATAATTTAATGTTGCTAGCTTAGCTTTTAAAAAAAATATATTTTCAAGTTACTTATATGTTTATTATATTGCCATTTAAATTTTTAACTCAGACAATTTTATGCTTGCAAATAAATGCTAATTTTAATTACCTTTTGTTTTTATTTCATTGAAGTTTTAATTTTTAGTGAGAAGAATTTTTTTATTATTTTATACATGTTCTTCCAGTTTATGTTCTACTGTCAATAATATAGTGTCTTTCTTTGCAATAACTAGAAATTTATTTCTCACGAAAGTTATTTTATATATTCTTTTAAATTGTTATTTTATTTGTTTATTATAACGTAATCTGGTGAAATCTTTAGTTTAATATAGTTAAATATTGTATTGATTTTAATATTTTGCTTTCAGTTCTAATTTATAAGAATACTATAAATTGGCACAAATGTAAAAGAATGAAATGTTGCCATTGTACTCTCAACATAATAAAAAATAAGTAAAAAAATAATTTTTAATGCACAGTATTGTATATATCAATTGCTATTCTTAGGAAACACTTAAAAAATACATGGGGATTTCAAATTTGTTTCATAATTCTGCTTTCTCATTGAAATTATATTTGAATTGCTTTACATGTAAAACATCATTTTTTATAATTTTTTATTTATTTTCAATTGAATTTTATTTACTTATGTCTAAAGATTTTGTTATATTTTAATTAGTTATATGGAGGTTATGCACCATGACATCACAATCAATTTCTTTGTGCTTTAGAAAAATTACTTGCATATTATTATTGCCTTATGGAATGAGAAAATTTGTGTTTAATGGTGTATTTTAATTGTTCACAAGTGTGGGTTATTTGATGGAATCCCACTCCTAATAATGCTGCACAAATGGTCTATTGCTGGTTTAAATACATCGTAATACTAAATTATTAATTAGCGTCAATAATGCATAAATGGTTAAAAAGATTCTGAATTGGAAAAAGGAATTTCACTTGTATAGAATAAGCCTGTATTCAGTTTTAACTGCTCATTAATTAATTTTTTTTATGAATAGAAGTATCTTTTTCTTTAAAAGCAATTATAGTAGGATTTATAAAAAATGTATATTTGAAATATTTGTCATTATGAAAGAGGGGGTTTTATGCTTAAATACTATCCTTAACATTTTGGTTCATTTATTAAAAATTAATTACAAATTAGTGTTACCAATTTGTTTTGTCATTTATTTAAAAAATATAATGAATTTCAAATCTGTCCCATTAAGCAGCATTTTGGATTGGAAACAGGTAAATGTTATATTTCAAAATACATATATTTTTAGTTTGGAGAGACAGTACAGAAAATTTGCTTTAGTGGTTCAAATATATTGTTTTGTTTGGTTTAAATTTTAAATGTGTCTTTTAAATTTTTATTTGGTGTATGGTTTTATGTAGTATTATTTTTAATTATTTAGTTTTTTTTTTACTTGGAAATATAATTAAGATTTATATTGAATTTGTTTTTTAGTTTATTCTTTAAGTACATTAGTTCAGTAATTATCTTTATAACTTTTAGCCTAAGAAATATTTAAATGTTTATGAAATTAAAGGAAAAATATTTCTTATGTATAGGATTTTAACTTGCATCATTTTTAGTTTGTTTCATTTCTGCTATTAATAATCTTAATGTTTACAAACAAATTTTTTTTTAACAAATTTCAATTAAAAATATTCAAGAATATTTTTAATTGAAATTTATTAAAGATTATTCAAGTTTTGAAGATGTAACTTCAATAGTGATTTTGTCTCTTGTACATTCAAGTTGACAGAAAATGCATACATTTTAAAGCTTTATAAAAAAATTTAGATACTCAGTCTCTGGTTCTACAAATTTTTTATATGGCACTGTACTTTTGACAATGTTTACACCCTTTTTGTTGCTACTTTGAAGAGTTCAAATAATTTTCATAATTGTAACTAAAAGTTTTAAATAGTGTTTAAATATATTTAATTAAATTTAGTGGTCATTATCTAAAAGCAAAATTAATTAAGATTAACTAACTAATCAGCTTAACTAATTAAAATTTTACCTACTACCTCTTGTATTTAAACAAAATGAAGATTATTTTAAATTTGATTAACCCTTTATGAAACACTAATAAATTAATTAAAAGGCTTTTTAAGTTTAATTTTGTGCTGCCTGTCCATAGTTTAACCGACTATATGTCTCTTCTAGATATGAATGGCAATAGCGTATCGCCAGAGAGTAGAGTTTCGTCCCACTCCGACGGATATGATTATTTCAACACTACGGATGAAGTAAAACATTTTTGCTTTACTTGCCCTCTCTGTCCCTATAGCACAAACCAATTTCATCAAATCAAAAGGCATTCTGGTAAGCATAATGGAGAAAGGCCTTACACTTGTGACATTTGTGGAAAATGTTTCACGAAGAAATGGCACCACAAAATTCACATGAGGGTTCACACAGGAGAGAAACCTTATGCTTGCCACCTTTGTCCTGCCAAGTTTTCTGATCCAAGTGCCTTTAGAAGACATCAAGCAGTTCATAAATGTGCTCCTTTACTTGATAAATAAATGTATTTAGTTTTTTTCTTTCTTTTTGAAGTCCACTATAATAATTGTATTTATTAAATCAAATTGAGTTTAAAAATGGCAATCTAAAAGTGAACTCGGAAGCAAAAACTCGTTTTACTTTTGACATTGAGACTTTCTAATTCCTATTTCCTTGAGATCTACCTTCCCTCTAAAGCATTTAAACTGTTATTTGAATAGTGGAATGTTCATCTATTATCCTTTTACTAACAGCTGTAAAAATGCAATCCAATATTATAATTTATGCTAATATGTACCAGAGTTCATCCTAGAAATGAAAAAGAGCAGGGTGCTATTTTCCAAAAAAAGGGCACTTCCTGTTTACGAGGGCACTTTTATGCCAAATTTCAGAAATACGCGTTTTCTGCTACAATTTCAATATTATTATACTTTTCTACCACGATAAATAATTTTCAATATTCTGAAGGAAAAAAAATTATAATGCAAGAATCCGTGAATCAAAAACTCGCGCAGAAACTTAAAAGATATCAAAATACTGATAAAATGCTTCAGTCCCAATTCTGCTGGAATGAGACTGAGAAAATTATTAAAATTAAAGTGCAATATACACAGTAAAATTTTCATCAAATAGTAATTTTTATAAAATTATCAATTTATAATACAGTAAAATTAAGATAAGAATGTTTTAGTATAATGAAAACGTGTTAAGATAAGAACTTTTCACTCTTTCAAAATTTTCTAAAGTTTGAATGAATCAACCTTAAACTTCATCTCTTAGTTTTGCTATTGTCAGATAGAGAATAGAGTTTCTCCAAATTTAACATTATTCATTGTGGGACATCACAAAGAGTATTCCGACTAAAGAATTTGGACTATGTCCTGAAATTTTTTTATTTTCAAAATCGGATTAAATTGAACGTCAAAACGACGATTTTTTTGCAGTGCATGCCGCAATTATGTAAGCTATAATAGAAGTTTTATTTTTTAAAAATCGGAAATAATCTGGGATTTTGGTTGTATTCCTGTTATGTTAAATTTTAAATATGAAACGGATGTTTAGAAATTAATTGGTAACAGGTAAATTACCAAAAACACCCCCTAAATTTAACAGGAGGACATCGCGATTACGCGTGTCCAAACGGAAATATTCTTTTTAAATTCTTAGTGTAAACATTTGATAGTTATAAACCTTTAACTAAGTTATTCAAGTCTTTCAAATTCCTTTCTTCACTATTTTGAAGGAGGCATGGTAAAAATTCAGCGAAATACACTTAATCAAAACACGTACGAAATGGCCATCGGAGTTTACTAATGTGCACTTGGGAAATTGTAAGATGAGGCCCTACAATCCACTTACTAATGAAGCACGTTATATAGACATCTACTCAATGGTTTCAGTCCCTGATATATAAGTTGCGCGTTTGAACATGAATGCGCATGCGCGACAGCTGATTTCAGTAGGGGTGATCCACATATTGCGTACTGTTAGGAGGGAAAAAACTAAAGTTTTTCGAATTCTTTCAGGATGAAATTTTTTCTGAAAAAGGGCAGGAAGGGCGCTATTTTTATAGAAAAAGGGCAAGAAGGACGCTATTTTTATAGAAAAAGGGCAAGAAGGACGCTATTTTTATAGAAAAAGGGCAGGCAGGGCGCGCCGCCCCTCAAAAAATGCCTAGGATGAACTCTGATGTACTACTTATTAGCATTTTATTGTACACATAATTATATTATATAAGTATTTTATAGTGTCACATTACCATTACTTTTTTTTTCGTGCAACTTTAAATTAATATACATTGAATTGGGTTCACATGGCTGCTTTAACGTTTTGTTGCTTTTCTGTTAATTTTTCCTTTTATTATGTTTCAATTAAGAAACCTTTTTTTTTTTTTTAATTATTATTTTTTTTTTAGATTTTTAAAAAATATATATGTTTAACATTTTTTTTTTTTTTAATTTTGTTGTGGGTTTCTTTTTGTTTTTCCAAAATAAAATAGCTAAAGACATTATCTTTATTATTTAAACAAATCTAATTTGTAGGAAATTCACCTTACTCAAAATTATTTTTCAGAGCTTAGATAACTTTCTGTCTTCTTTTTTTTTTTTTTTTGCTTTCCATTTAACATTTGCTATAATGCTATCAATATTTATCTATACAATACTATTATTTTCTAAAAAATGGCAAGCTTCGCAAACCATTATGCTTAAACAGTAATTTAATATCGGTTTTATTACTTCGGCTAAAACTTCTAATTCAACATTTAAAATGGTTTGTTTTGTGCACAGACTTGTAAATTCTTTAGTTTTATGAGATAAACCATGCTTTTTACTTTTTTAAATAAATAGCTTTATTTTTAAAAGTTACAATTTTATGAATAGGAAATTTGGCAATGGTAGAGTTAACATTGAAATACTGTCAGTTTCTTGTTTACTTAATAAATAACACAATTAAATTTAAAAGAAAAAAAAATATTAAGGTTTTCTATTTTTGATTATAAAAGCTCTTGTATTGTGCATTGTGTAGAAATTTATGGATCAAAACTTTGAGCTTTTACAAAAAAATCAAAAATATAAATTACATTTTGACCTACATATTCTGAAGTATATTTTGAAGGTTAGTTTTATAAGTCTGTTATTTATTGAACGTGTTTACAAATGCAGTTATTTATTTTTATAAATTTAGATACTTATATTTTAACCTAATCTGTTTGCTAAGAATTGTTCCTAATGTTTAATATTTCCTTTGCATTTTCATTTACGTCGTAAACTAATGGTAAAAATCAAGTTATATTGTAAAGATTGTACAGAATAGTATCTGAAGAAGCAAGATACTTTAATTGACAATCAAAAATTTATTATCTTTAAAAAGTTCTTTAAAACTAAATTTTTAAAAAGATGAAACTCTTTTTGGGCTTTAGAAGAAGAAAAAAAGTTGATTATCCTCTTTCTAGACTTATCCTTTGAACAAAGTTTTTAGATTAAGTATTTTGTGTTGTTGTATAAATGTATTATGAAAGGTGTATGTTAACCTTAATATTTGTTCTGAATTTTAGTGCAATTTGTTTCTATCTACAGGGTGCAATATCAGAGTGTGATAAGATTAAAATAAATTAATATTTTTAATAACTATATTTTTCACTTTAAATTGAAGTTGTACCCTGTCTATAATGCATATATTACTGTATATAGTTTTTATTTTATTTAATGCCTCATAAAAACAATTATAAGCTTGAAATAGTTAAAGTTTTAATTTTTCATGTGTTATTTGATTTGTCTCCTATCTATTAAATCTGTATCACATAAAAACTCATAAGTTGAAATATAAATTGTCTAATTGATTTAGAACTTTATTGAAAATAATATATTTGGAATAATCTCATAAAATGCATAATTACAAGGCTATTTTTTAAATAGTGTACATTATATTTGTTCATATCTTGGCCATAATTTATTTTTAAATGTTAAGTATAGCTTAAAATTCAATTTAAATATTTGAAGTTGTTTTTGACTAACCTTCATCTCAGTGTATTTGTTAGACATGCATTAAGGCATATTGTGTTATATGTTAAGGTTATGGCCATTGGCTTAAAACTAAATAAAGTATTTGTCTTATTTTGTTGAATATCTAAGAAAGTGTATTTAATGTGTTAATTTTTTTATATTATTAAACAGAGTATGATGAAGTTCTCGGTCATACTTTTTGTCAACTATTATACGGTCTATCCCTGTTAATGCAAAGTCAATGGGACCTTTGAAATTTTCTGTGTTTTCCGAATTTCATGTTAACCATCTAAAAACTTTTAATCATATTCATGCATTTTTAAATTATTAGCTATACGTATATTTAATACTGCTGTTTATTTAGAACCTTTACATTGCAAAGTACAGCATAAGTCGCTTCAATTATTTCCTGATTTTTTTAAATCATTAATAAAGTTGGCAATTCAATACTTGGTCGCAATATCTGGGGTATTTTTTTAGAATTTATCGTTAGTGACTTCATTTACTCAATTTTGCCTCATTTCTAGCTATTGATGGTTCTGATTCATACTGACAAGATTCAAAACGCGAAAGCGACTGAGTTTAGTTTTTTAACTTACTGTTGGATACAGAAGCGGAATTTTATGTGCAATTTCGTGATAAACAAATAAATAAACGTTAAGTTTAAGTGTCATTATACTGTGAACTGCTTTTATTTTGTGTTGAGTGATTTCGTCTTAACAGAGTTTGACTGCATTTCAAAACTTCTACCTACAGTTTATATATATATATATAAATCATCAGAAAGAGGAAATTAAGTATGTTAATATTCAAAAAGTAGATCAACTAAGAATGCACTGATTTCATAGTTTTACTTCACATTTAATTATGGATTTGTTTATAGTTATCTATTATTAGTAATCAATTGCTACTAAATATAGGTTTCAGTGGTTAATCCAATTGTATTAAAATTTTAGATTACCAAAATAGGAGGATTCGGGTTAACTGCAGCTATTTTTAATGTACATTACTTTTTAAATTATCCATTGTTTACTTTACATTTAAATACTTCAAGTTATATTGAAGTACCAATTTAAAATCTTAAAAGAGTTAAAGCGTTATATAAAATACATTTTTAGCTGTTTTATGGTTTGTTCCTAAGTATTTTTTTATCATAGTAGTTTAAGTTTCAGGTATTAGAAATTCCTTTGAAAGTATAAAAATAATGTAATTTTGTGTATGGTAACTTTTAATTAGCATTAGTGTTGTACTCGAATTGACATATCTTTAAAATTGAGTCAGCAACTTTCACTGAAAAGTAATATAATGGTAAATACACAAGTAGAAGTAACAAGTTTGAATTCAGCCTTTGTATAGTTTAAATTTTTTTTTTTATGTTAAACAACAAAAAATAAGTTCATTGAATAAAGTTCCATACAAATTAATTTTTGTTTTGTTTTGTTATGAAACAGTCTTTATTGTTTGCTTTTCAATTTTAAGTGCTGATATTTTAAATTCTTGATATCTTGATAGTGATCCTAATAGACTGAAACGTAACATAGTTTTGCAGTATAGGCTATAACAACTTGGAATATATTTTATCAATCTACGTTTCCTGAACTGCGTTATTTCTATTAAAACACAATGTCCCAATTACATTATTTTGTTACTGTTTTTAATTCTAGAAAATAGGTTACAGTATCTTTTATTTACTATATTGTACAGTAAAATAATTTTTTTTTTTTAGATTTTAAGCAAGTTACATTTCTTCAGTTATTTTTAAAGTTTTGCTACATGTTTTAAACTCAAGTTTTCAGCACTACATGTTTTACTAATAATGTAATTTTCGTGTTATTTTATTTTTTTATTCAGAATTAATAATTTAAATGAAAACTTATTTGGTAGTTACAATTTTTATGAACATGTTCTCAAAGGTGTTAAGATATATTAAAATGTATTTAAAAACTAGTAATTCAAATTCTAAAGTGAATTTTCTACAATGCAAATCAAAATAATTAAAAAATTTCTTCAAACAAATCATTTTTGATATTGATTGATTTCAGATTGTTAAATTAACCATGGTTTCGGATAATTCAAAACAAGTTATATTTTTTACATAAGTGCGCTTAAATTTTTGAAATTGAATTGTATAAATAATCCTACATAAATAGTAACTAAATTAATGAATTATTTCAAGGTTGCAAAGCTGGAAGGTTAATTTGAAATAAATGCTTATCGTTGATGTTAAGAATAAATTGACGTTAAAAGTTTGATTTAAGATATTTATGGTATATAAGATTGCTGATTCTGAGTCATTTTCTATGGTAGGTACTTGTACTCTTTATTATAAAAAGTTTAATTTTCTAAATTTGTTTCACATTGGTCTTTTTTAGCCTTTGAAGTGAAAATTATCTAATATTCTGATATTTTTTATTTAGCATCTTTATTACTTTGCTAGTAATGTTTTTGATTTTTATAAATGTGCTTATTCTTTTAGGTTGTAGTAATGGGAAAATGTATGAAAAACGTTCAAAAAACTTGCCAGAAGTTGCATTTTTGCCATATGCCTGTGATCAGTGTTCATATTGTACTAATAACCGTGCCAAGTTGACAAGGCATTATAGACAACACACTGGAGAAAAGCCATTTAAGTGTCCAACTTGTAATAAACGATTTACACGAAAAGAAAGCATGACATTTCATTGTAGAACCTTGCATGGCCTGAATTGGCTGTAATTATATTGAAAGCCCCAATTTTTCCTAACAGGTAATTATTATTTAATTTTTATTAAACACTTTAACTGTAAGAAGTAATATTGCAGATTGTAACTTATTGTGGTATTTAATTTTTTTTTTTACCTGTATTTAAATTATATCTGATTAAATTTCATGTTAAATTAATTAAATATGTTTATTTCAATTTTTTGAACTACCATTTAATCGTTAAAACGTGTTAGCTTAAATTATCCCAGCATTAAGAAGTATTAAAGCTGTATAATAATAAATAAGCACCCTACATACTATAATTTTATACCAATAATTATGAATCTATCATTAAAAAGTAGAAGTTAGGTGAACTATGGTATTTGGACTATCAGTGTCCTATTTGTGAATTGTAATTTTATTCATAATTGATATTGTAGAGCCTTTGATTTAAATTTCATGACAAATTATTTGAGTCCAATAGAAATTACTTTAATATTTAAATAAACATGAGTTTTTTTAAAAATATATTTATTTTCCTTTCAGGTATTATGTTGGGACTAACAGGAAAAAACTATTATTATTAATTTTTCTGGGAAATAAAAGGCCTTCTGTATTATTGATCTGTACTTCTATTCAACTTATAATAAGTCACACTTTGATGAAGCATAAAATTTTTTATGTATATTATTAATTTAACATCAGGACTTTAGCAAAAGTAAACTTCTATATTAAATATTTTAATGAATTAATATCTTTTATACATTAATGTTTTCTTTCATAAGTATGATATTGTTAAATTTTATATATTATAACTCACTTTATGAAATAATTGTTTTATATTCTAATAATAAATTAAATTTATTAATAAAATATTTTACTTTCATTTAAATATTTTATCCCTCTTGATTTTTTTATTGTTTAATTTTAATCATGCTTGTTTTCCATTGCTGGTCTATTCTTATATTCTACCAATCCTACAATCACATAAAATTAATCCCGGTAATTCTGATTTATGTATGCAGTAAAAACATATGAACTATTTAATCATAACTTATTCAAAATATTTTTGAACTTTTGTTTGTTTAAAATGTTATATAAAATGCAAATAAACTTTTTTTAATAATATTCATAGTTGAACAATAAGATATTGGCAATGTTTATTATATTTCAATATAGCATAAATTAATTTTGTATTTAGTACAATAATATTTAGGTCACAATGTCTATTTTGAACCAAAATGTCATTTTGAACATTTAAGTAAATAGGGAATATATTTTGTTAATCAAATATTGGTCATAATTTTTACTGTTGAAGTTAACAGTGTACAATGAAAATGATGTTGAAATGTGTTGTTCTTTTTCTGGGTTCTTTTTTTGGAAAACACAACTTTTGATTTAATTTAAGTTATTATTTCTTTATTACTAGAAAGTTTGTATATTCTATCTTTATTTTTTAAATATGCTGTACTCGTAACTTAAAAGTTAATTTTTATCAAATATATCTTTGAATGCATTATTTCTTTTTTAAAACCCAAAAGAAAGAAGTTAAATAAGGTTGTAAATATTTAACTTACCTACATTCTTTTTGTTATATGTTAATCTTCCACGTTATACTAATATATATCTTGCTGGTCATCACTTTAATAGAAATGTTAGACTAAGATTAAGATTTACAACCTATAAAGAAACAGAAACTATTAAGTAAGTATTGGGTAATTTTTTCAACAATATTTGTAATAAAGTGTTATATAATGGAAAATGATGAAGTTACATACAAGATCAGAATGTTTCAAGCCCTAAGTAAGAGAATTTAAATTTTTAAGTCCATAATGCAATCTTAGCTATACTATTACTAGTTTCTTGAGGTTTAAATATTTGGCATAGAAAAAATTAAAAAAAAAAAAAAATTATGAAGCATTGTCTATCAAAAAATGGTTTACTGTTATTTGAATTTGTTTTGTTAATTGCTTTCAAATGAAAAATAAAAATATTATCTTCTTAGAGTGTTTTTGAAATGATTATGAAAGTTGGTATTTTAATTGTTTTTGTACAATTTTCTTTAAAAAGTAGTGTCAACTAGAATTGACATTTCATGTGTATTGTTTCAAAACCAACCCCATCCATTTTCATAACTTTTACAGGAAATGTTGAAAATGTTTTACAGGCACTCAATAGATTTGTGCTATGCCTGGGTTTGAATTGAGAGACACTTTAGGTCAAAAGTTTCTTGCTAGGTTATGCATTGTATTAATAAGTTGTGGGGGAAAAAAAAATTGTCAAAAGAAGAAGAAAAAAAACGAGGGGGGGGGGGGGTGATGCGGGTTGATTGCGCAGCTTTTAAAACTAGTGCCTCAATTTTTAATTTAGTTATATTGGATGGATTTTTTTAAAATTTGATTGTTATTCAATTATAATGATTTCATTTTACTGACTTCATACTTTTTATTATATTAATTACATGATATTTGAGAGAAAAAAATACTTATGTCTATTAATACTAAACGTATATATTTTACAGGTATAGGAAACTTTTTGAATGGCATTGATGAACTTTCTACAGCTTGTACGGTACAATCTAAAAAAATCTTCAACCTAGCGGGGGTTAAGCAAACAGTGTATTTTTGTGACCAATGCTCTTACAAAACTAATAATCGGGCAAAGCTAAGAAGGCACTATATGAAACATACTGGAGAAAAGCCATACATCTGCTTGGTTTGTTTGAAAGGATTTGCTCGAAAAGAACATTTAAAAACTCATCAAAGACAGTTGCATGATATTACTGATTGATTTTATTAATACACATTTACAAAACTTTAATATCCAACATGTATACTGATAATTTTATATTTTCTTCTGTTCATAGTATTAAAATTTAAATGTATAGACTTCCTAGTAATCTAGGAATTTTATAATTTAGTAATTTTTTTAACTGTCATACTCACATAATTTTATTCTGAGGCCTTTCTGAAAATTTGATTTATTTAAAAGTGTTCAGCTCTAACCTTCAGATGACTGTGGACCACACGTTAAAAGATGTACACATGTTGTGGGTTTCCACTTATTGTTTACCCCGTTCATTAGGTAACTTTCAAAAATATATAGTCTCTTGTGTTAGCTCAAATGAATTTGTTTGATAAGAAAATCATCTCAAGTAAAAAGATAAATATAACCTAGCTAAAACTGAATAATTTAACTTTTTTTCTTGTGACTAAACCATTAGGATGCAAAAAAGATGATTCAAATTATTTTTCAATGCACAATTTTGTAAAATGAAATCACTTATGAACAACTTGCATAAAATATACTTCACTTTCAGTTTACTAGATTGTCTGTCATTAGCACTTTAGTGAGTAAATAATTGATTATTTTCTGTATCAAAATGAGAAATTTTTGAAAAAAATGTCTGTTGATTGTTTAAGGTTTTGTTTATAAACCTCGGTCGACCAGACTATTTTTACTGTATTTGCAAAACATTGGTGGTTTATTGACCATAGATAGGGAACCACTGGTTTGGTTATTTAACAATACTGCAATAATTTGTCTGGTTTTGCATAACTTGTTAATGTTTTTAAGAAGTTTGCTTTGCTAAATAAAAATTGTTGCAATCATTTACAAATTATTTAGCTGGAACTGGTTTATGAAATAAATTCACTGGTATATGGTGTGTTGAATGTGGATATTTTTTTCAATACCTTATTTCATGCATTTTCAAATGTTAAGAAAAAATTTTACATTTTTTTTAGCTTAAACATTTTGAAAGTATAATAAAATTTCCTCAATTCATTGTTTTTAATTAAAAAAGTTGATTTGGTTATAATACATTAAATAATAATAATCATCTAGGAACACAACATTTGGTACACATTGACTTTGTTGTAAGAACGTAATAAATAGCAGTAATCCATCCAATTTATAGGGTTTATATTAAGGTTTCTTTTTTTTTTTTAATAATTTGTAGTTTTTTTTTTGTCATAACATAAGTAGAATCAAATACAACTGTTACGTAAATTTAGTGCGTTTTAATTCTGAAAAATTAGATTCGGCATAAGTAATATATAGTTGTGTATGTTTGATACTGTATTCAAATTTTCCTAAACACTGCTTTTTGAAAGCTAATGAATTTGAAATGAAGTTATTTTTGATATGAGACACACAAATATAATGTCATTGCTTTTCATAAGTGTTTGTTATATTATGATAAATTAAGCATGATAATTTGTAATTTATGTGTTGAAGTTATGTAGATTAATTTGAATGTAAGTTTGTCCAAACATACTTGCATATCTCGAAATTATAATTGCAGTTTCATTTATACAGTATTGCATTTTTGTGTTACTTGGTTTCATTGCAGTTACTATTCAAATGATTTTCATTGTGATCTATTTACTTTTTAAGATGTAGTACCTGGGTCAGTATAATTTTATCAAGTTTGTATTTGGAAATTTAAATTCAGTTTCTTTTCAGGAATTGTGAGAAAATTCTCCTCAAATACATACGTATTCAATAATGTGCACTATTGCGATCAGTGTCCTTATGCAACATTACAAAAGTCTAAACTTACAAGACATTACAGAATGCACACTGGAGAAAAACCATTTAAGTGTAATATTTGTCACAAAAGTTTCACACAAAAAGAAAATTTACATACTCATCGAAGAACTGTACATGGTGTATTGTGATAATGAACTCTTTTATATTCAGCTGAGGTATTTTTTGTGAATATTCATGCTAATGTAAATTTTTTTAATTTAAGCTAGTAAACAACTAACAATAGTCTTACTTTTCATTAGTACGACCTCAGTATTTTCTTGTTATTGAACACTTTGGAGGATTATAAAAACCATTTAGGAAGTTGTTAAGAATAAAATAATGTAAAGTTAAGTGGTGTTAAATTTCAATTGTTGCTTGTTGTAAAAATAAAGTTTGAAGATTAGAACTTGAACAAAAGTATTCTTGACTTGAACAAAGCTTGAATTAGAACATTCTTTTATTATATGAATTATAATTTAGTGATTTTGAGTTGAATTAATTGTCTGCATACATAGTTTATTATGTTTTGATTTTTCTTCAGAAGATTTTATACAAAAGTATCTGTTTGCAGTAAATAAGCTCTAAATCGTGGCATTTTCAAGTATTTAATAAAATGTATTTTTATTAAAAAGGAAAATGCCACGTACATCATTAGTATTACATTTTATTTTTTCCTCTTGACAATGCTCTTTATTGTAAATTAATTACCATAATTATTGTTCCGAGTTTTTTTTCTATAAGTTTTTAATATTTTAATTTTATGTAGAATTGTAATGATCTTTAACACATTTTTCTTGTTTTCTATGCATATTTTCTCGACAGAATGTAAATAAATAAAAAATTGAATCTTTACATCAAAGCAATTATTTTACTGATCTTATGAATCATCAGTAATTTTTTTGCTGGCCGACTTTTTAAATATTTTTTTACTTCATTTTAACTTTATATTTAACTGTTAGATAAGAAATGAATGTTTTTATAAGATTTTTTTGTGGAAGAATCATAATTGGAACCAACTGTTCAATTTTGAAATTTTTTGTAAAACATAATTTTCAAATCAATTATGCTAGTAAAGGAATAAATCAATTGTGCTAGTAAAAGAATTTATCAAATCTTCCTTCTTTTAACTAACCTTTAGTTGTCAACACACGTAATTTGATATTAAATAAAGAACTTGATTGCTTTTCCTGATGTTTTAATTGAGATCTGCTATGTGTTGGCATAGTATTATGAATTGTGTTGTAGATAGCTTCAAAATTATGTGGCTTTTGTTTTTAATGATGCCTTATAATCTACCCTATTTTTTTCATTTACAGGCATTCTACAAACTGTTATAAGGTCTTCAACATACAAGTTTCGCTCTTATAGGTGTGACCAGTGTTCTTATTCAAATCCAAATCGTGCAAAGGTTGTAAGACACTACCGAAAGCACACAGGCGAGAAACCGTTTGAGTGTAATATTTGTTTTAAAAGATTCACTCAGAAAGAAAGTTTGAATACTCATTGTAAAATTTTGCACTAATGGAGAATCTCAAAACTGGTAAAGATTTTTGTGTTACTTCTTTTTGGTATTTAGCTTAATGATGACAATTTCTTATTGATGATTGATTAGATTTATAGGATACTGTAAAACAACACTTAGTTTGATAGAAAATCTATGAACGCAAAAGTTTTTTTTTTTCTCAGCGTTTTTGATAATTACATTGTCTTTCCGTTTTTATTTTTTCTAAATTGACCTAAATGCCAATTATGAGATTGATAGTAGAAATAAATTTATCTTTTAATCAGAAATCTGCTCAGTCATCATTTATCATTAATTTTTCTTGATTTACTCAATTTTGTGTTTAATCTGATTAGCAAAATTTATCTATCACTTTGCCTGTGTCTTCAATATTAGAAATTATACTGTTTATATATCTGTATTATTGTTTTATTTTATTGATATTTTATTTTTTATTTTTTCAGATTCTCTTGCATGAACAACATGCATGTCTCTTCTAGTTTTGATTGTCATTTTATGTTTTTATGTGTCTTTAATGTTTGTTTTCTTGATAACATGTTATTTTTAGGCTTATAAAAATCTGCTAATATTAGGTTTTGATTATATATTTAACTTTGAACATTAAATAGTTTAGTTTTTGAACTTATAAAGTGATCATATAATACTTGGAAATACTAAGAAGGTGAATTGAGGAAATGTAAGTAATAAATACTACCAAAAATGCCATGTATTAATCATTGCTCAAAAGCATGGTTGTAAATAATAAATTTAACTTTGAATTGCCAAACTGTTATATTTTATCATAATTTTTAGTATTAAAAGTTTGGCAATTTATTGTTTTAGTTTATTCCAAAGCTTATGTTTTGATTTTAATTTCTTCTTAAATGGATTGTTTTTTGTACTCTACAAATTTTATCAGCAATAAATATTTGAAAAATACACTATTCTACTTTTAAATATTTTGTGTTTTAGGCTCTTTTATCTTAAAATATAAATGTTTTCAATTAATAACCATAGTTTTGAGTATTAGGAATCCTTTTATTATATAGATAATACTTTACAGAGATTTTTTCAGTATATTTTAAGTTGTTGCCATAAAATGAAATTTCATGCAAAAAAATTACCTCATTTTCCCCCTTTTAACAAAATTTTATTTTAAATCACTTGCTAAGTGACTTATTTTATTCTGTACTTGATGGGTTTAGTTTAATATTGAAAATAATTATTTTGAATAGTAATTGTATAAATGTTTTTGTTTTATATCTGAAAGAAATTAGCATCTGGTAATTGTTTTATTATTGTTTCAAAGGTGATAAACTATATGCTATGCATTTTATCTATAGTAAAAATATATTAAGGAAATTGTCAATTATTTAAATAAATCAAATATTGTTTATATATGATATGGCTTCTTTATATTTACCTAAAATAGAAACTTGTGATTTGAATTTCTTATGGAAAAATTTCACCTTATAAAAAAATGTTTTTTATGCTTTTCATTTCAGTTTGGAACTTTCATAAGGTAAATTTTAATATTTTTGCACATATTACATGTGTTCTTGCTTTTAGCTTTTAATTGTGAAGTTGCACGTTAAAATCATAACTATTTGCACTTGCGTTGTATTTTTTACTTTATAAAAATTTGGCATAGACCTTTTACTTGTATAATTTATATTTTATACTTTCTTATTTGTTTTGCATTTATGAATTATCTAGTTTTCTATTTGAAATTATTTGCAAACCATTTGAAAATCCAAATTCGAATTACAATAAGAAACAAAAAATAAGTTGCAATCTTATCATAAAATTTCTTTGTTGCAGAGAATATAGTGCGAGGGCTCTTGTAAAATTATAAGATTGTAACAATCTCTCACTTTTTTGTAAAGAACCTCTGATTATTTTTATCAAGCATTATCCTTTAAATGTTAAGTACTTTAACATTTTTCAAAATATCACAAAATTATGTTAATATAAATATGTAAAGCAAGTCAAATGCGTTTGGATAATAAATGTCCTTTTTATAATGTTAAAAAGTATTTTAATATTCCCTATCAAAACAAGGGATCTTGGGAATAATATGGCCTCTGCAATTTAGAGTATCCTGATGCCACAATTTGTTTTTGTGCATTGCCCTATAAAAATGCTTTTAGAGCAATCTATTTGAATTTGGAATTTTCAATTAATTTGTAAAGGTTTTATTCTGATTAACAATTCATTGAGCTTTGGTCTGTGACAGCGTTATGCATAAGGTCCATTGCATGCGTTATATTTTTGTTACTTTAACTGCAATGACAGTTCTAAAGTATTAATTATTTAAGTTTAAAAACCTTTATTTAAATATAGTTATTTTACTTTAAAACTATTTTTCTTATCTAGTTTTATTAATAGTTCTGTTTAAGTTTTTAGCTTATTGTTTTATAGTTGTAGGCAATTATGTTTCAAATATATTTAAATTGATACTTTTGTTAATTTTTGATTCCATATTTTATGCATAAAATATAAATTTAACCATTTTTTTTCTTTCAGCAGGACACTATCGGTTTTTAATGGGTTCTGCTAAAAGGGACTATCGAGGCCTGCGCTACAAGTGCCAATATTGTTTTTATGCTACAAACCGTCCGTCTCATTTGAAGAGGCATTACTTGACACATACACAAGAGCGTCCCTTCTCTTGCGCTGTTTGTGGGAAGTCTTTCAATCAAAAAGTCAGTCTGCAGGAACATTCGCGCATACATACCGGTGAAAAGCCCTTTCAGTGTGAATTCTGCAAGGTCCGCTTTACACAAAGATCGAGCCTAAAGAATCACAAACGTGTTCATTTAAAAAATGATGCGCTAAATGAAATTGCTTATTAGACTGTGAATTACTTTAAATTTGCAGTACATGTACAATATTTTTTTTGTTGATAATGTGGTGCTTTTGGTATATACAAATGGTTGTTGGCAATTTTTTTAGATTGAACAATTTTATCACTGAAAATTATTTAGATGTTAAAAAAATTTCATAGAAGTTTTTGTGATGGCAGCTAAATCATAAGAACCATTTTTTTAAATTGTTGGACAGTGAAATACTTCTCTCCACATTTAAAAGAATTAGTTTTAGTTTAATATTAATTTTATATTTCATGTGTAATTTGGTTTGTACCCTTAAAAACAGAAAAGCAAATTGCTTCAATATTACAATAATAGTTTACGTGTTTTAATAAGTTTGATAGTCTAAAGTTATAAAATAGGTTTTTACATTGCTTGTGGTTTTATCCATTGTACCATGGGAAACTCTTAATTATGTCAAAAACCAATTTCGATAGGATTTTTTTTTTTACGTTGGTAAACATACTATATAAACAACATTCAAATAAAAATTTGTTTAATCTTTGGAATTTTTCCAGAAACCTTTTTAAAGGTAAAAAAGATTTGCTAAAAAAATCTGTTTTATCTACTTTTTCAATGTTTGAAATCATGGACCATTGAAAATTGTATTTGGTTACATTTACCCTAGCTAACTAAACTTAAATCAGTGTTATTCTGCAACTAATCAATCGTCTCATATACTATGAATTAAAAACAAGTATATTTTTGATTTTCCTTTATTTCAGACAAATTAGTATCTTAAGAGAAGTATTATATTTCAATTAAAAAATAGAAAGGGGGTAAAAATTAGAATTTGCTTTCTTGGCAGATTTGAAAAGGGCAGCTAGAACACAAACATCTCAAGTTAACAAAACTGGTAAGGGTGGGTAGTCTATTTGACGATTGTTAATAATCTAGGGTTAAAGTTATTTAGAAATGTAAATACTTTCCTTGAAAGAGAACACTAATTTCGTTTTAAATATGATAAAGTTACATGGTGTGTGGGATGCTGAAAATGCTAATGCATTCTAGTTATAAGCCTGTGCAATATATATATCAAATTCAATTGTTCGAATTTTTATCAATATTTTTTACTTGTTACAGCTTTTATCATTGGTCACTCAAAATTTGTTTCATATCGGAAACATGTTTTAAGTAACTTCTAATTGCTTTTTTTTTTTTTTTAGTTTTCTTATATTGATTCATTGATATTGTTTTTGAACTGCAATTTTATTCATTTCCTTATTGTGAAGACAGTTTGAAAATCAAATAGTAAAAAAAATTATTTGAAAAATCAAAGTTAGTTTAGAATTTTTTTCTAAAATATTCACAACTTCTAAATCTGATTTCATAATTAAAATTTACTTTTGTTACTTATCAAAAAGTTATATATATATCAGTCCAGTATATGTATACTTTTGTATATTTCTGGATTTTCTTTGTTGATTTTGCAATATGCTTTGCTTATATTAATTTTTTGTTTTATTCAAATCACATCTAGTTAGAACAGTTTATAAAATACTTTAATATTATATTGATGCCTGTTAAATAGAAAATTTTACATTTGTTATAAAATATTTGTCATAAAAATATTAAAGTATGCAATGTATTGTACCATACATTTTTAATCTTTGTTGATTGCACTGTAATATTTACTTATATTGGATCCAGTAATGAAGTGACATCCTCATTCAATAATGCAAATGTATTAATATTTTTGCTATGAAACATCTATCAACAAAACAATAAGCCCAAAAAAACATTGAATATTTTAATTAAATTATCACAAGAGCTTAACTATTTTAATTTGACATTTTGTCTGATTTTTCAAAGTTGTTTATTTTCTTTCATATATATTTATGTTTTATAATGTTGAATTGAATTAATTTTACTCGCATTGAACCATTAATGTTTTAAGTTGAGGAAAAATTTATGTTGGTAGTTTAGGTTTATCTTGGTATGTTCATACATAATTCTTGCATTAATGACATTTTTTTTATGCAAACAAGTTTCTCTATCTTTTATTACTACAAAAGGTGTTGGCTTTACATTTAAATATATATAGTAAAAGAATATTTATTTATAATGATTGTATTGCAATTAAAACAAGTGGTTTGAATTGTTTGTAGACGTAGCATATATTTTTATGCAGTACTTAAATTGACTTTTTCAATCTGAGTAAATCATAAGTTCTTACTTTCAGTTCATTTGAAACTTAGTGGAAAGGGTTGAAATGCATGATAATGTGGGTTACTAAATAAGTATCCTTTTCATGTATTACTACTTATTTGTCAAAAGATTTAGGCTTTTCGAGCCTAAAGTATAATGAAGTTCTGCAAGACCGCATATCATCATTATATTTTGAAAATGTCCTTTATAATTTTACTAAATATATGCAGCTGTTTATGTGTTAGTTTGTAATAATTTTTTATTTGTAATTTATTTTGTGTACTTTTTAAGCTCTTTGTATTTTAATATTGTAATATAGTGTTGGTGTCTGTTGCAATTCTGTACTTTTTTGTTGTTGTGATTTTTGATATTTAATAGTTTATCACCAATCATATATGAATAATAAGAATGAAGGGAAATTGTGAAATTCTTACTATCCTAACAGATTCACTAACTGTACTTAATATTTAAAGTTTTCTATATTTCTTATCTTGAAGAAATTAATAAATATTTTTATAAGATTTTTACTATTTGGAATTAGTTGCATATATTTTGAAATTAGCAAGATGTAAAGCAAAAAAGAAAAACAATTGAATTATTTCAATTCAAAATAGAGTGTATGTTATGTATGGTCAGACATTTTTAATTTTTTCTTAATAAATTCAGGATATTGAAAATTAATTTTAAGAATATACTTCCATAAATTCTTAGGTTAAACTAAAATTGGTAATAAAAATGTTCTAATCTTGATATCAATTGTCAACTTAATAAATTTTACTAGTGGTTTTAGGATCAAATATTTATTGTAACATTAAAAAGGTTACCTGCATATATGAGCTATAAATCTATATTTTCAATTGGCATATAGAGTTGATCCAAAAGTAAGAATTCTGCTTTTTTAATTAGTTTTGCAATTGATTCGGAGATAGAAAGAAAGTATTGAAGGGAGTAGGTTGAACAATCTGAGTGTTGACTCGTATACCCCATGCAGATTTTGTAAAAAATTCTTGTGTAGTTGACACTAATAGCAAAATTTTATGTATCTTTTGTACATTCTTAACTATTTATTATTATTAGTTATTAAATGTTCCAATTCCTTCAGTACTTTGAGGTTTTATAACAAAATACTTGTTGCCCTCTTCTTCCCTCCTCCATGCAATTTTTGAATAGATAAGATTAAGTTTTTTTTTTGTGGACATTTTAACATTCTTTGGTCTTATTAATCAAGAAATTATGTTGTGTTCAACAGTATTAATGTCTTTTCCTTATAATTTTGAGGATTTGTATTTTTAATGAAAAATTTTAGGGTCTATGGAAATAATTTAATTTTTTAATTTTGTGTAAGGTATATTTTACTGCTTCAATAAATTATTTTTTAATGATCATACATATGACTTTACCTTTTTTAAGAACTCAATCTCGTAATTCCACTAAAAATGTTCTTTGTTCCAATTTTATTCAGATTCGAAAGGGTTGTGGGAAGAAAAAAATATTCTGTCTTTCCCCTTAAAATCTCCTATCATTCCTATTTTAATAATAAATCTAATTAATAGGAGCAAAAGGCAATGTTGATGAGTTTTTGCATTAAATATATGCAACTTGATATTTAATGATTATGAAGAAAGTTTTTCTGAATAAGTTACTGAATTTTTCATTACATATTTCATTGTATTATTTTAATGTTTTTAATCATTATAATATTAACTTTTTTAATTCACAGCATTAATAGTCTAAAAATATTTATAAGCCATTTAAAGTGGTAATGTGTCGTGTTTTATGACTTAATTTTTTGTAAACTGCAAATAATTGTTACAATAATTTGGGCCATTTAGATACTTATACTCCTTTTTATTTGCAATTAATGTTATAAAAGTGCAATAATTGTATTTGTAACATAAGACAAATCCATTGTGTAAACTTTAATTTCATTATGTTTCGGTATTCCTATTTCTGTTATATATTTTGCTTTTATTTTATATCTTGCTTTTGTAGCTATGGGAAGTGAAATTTTTATAAAATAAAAATACTTTTTCATTGTAAGTGTATCCTGTATTTTATTTTTCAGTTATAATAATCTTTTAAATTTTTTATGTTTTTTTTTAATAAAAAAAGAGATTTGAGGAGATACATAGTGTGTTTCACATTATCTATACTTTTTAAGTATCCACTTCATAAATTAAAAGTATATATTTTTTTACTGAGCGTTTCTGACTGTTACCTGTCGCATGTATAAGTTTTTCTAAATAACTTTTATTTTACTTTTAACCTTAAGTAATTGTGGATAGAGAAAATTTTAAAATAATAAAATTGCTTACAAGTATTTAAAAAATATATCAGTTTGATTACAACTGCTCATATTAGAGTGTAGTTCTTCCGTATCCACTTACCATTTTTATTAATAGTTTAAAATTGTAGGCTCTTTTGCTCTGTTCAAATTCTTGAGTAAGTGGAAAGGATCTACATTTTTTGCAATAATGAAACTGGTTTTTAAACATTTAACTATGAGACAACTGATTTATAAATGAGAAAATAAACAAAAACCTCTATAACTCATAGCCAAATTATAATAAGTGCAATTTGGTTAATGTGGTTGTGAAAACTAATTTTTTATACTTTAGTGGTCACATATGGAAGCTGTATAAAACTATACATGAAAGTGCGAGTGAAGTGTGAGGAAAAAAATCTCATAAAACTGTTTGCCTTACCATACGAATTTTACTATCTTTTAAAGCTTTTCTTTAACGCTGTGCTTGAGGCTTTACTTTCTGTTTGATCAATTTCCTTAATTAAAATATGTATATGTTGTATTAACATCTCATCAAAGTGATTGACTTTATAAATATCTAACATACTAATCCTAATTGAACATTTCAGACTCTTGGATTTTAAGAAATTACTCCTCACCAACAGTATTGCCTGTTAACAAGGCAGAATGCCGCCATAAATGTGACAAGTGTTCCTATTCAACAAACTATACAACGTCTTTGAGGAATCATTTACGTTTACATACCAACGAGAAGCCTTTTATTTGTAATGTATGTGGAAAGTCATTTGCTCAGAAGTCCAATTTAAGAACACATTCAGTTGTTCATGGACAAGTAAAGCATCACTCTTGTGACATTTGCAATGAAATATTTACTCAAAAGTCTGCTTTGAAAAGACATATAGTTACAAAACATTTGACTTCTGATGTAATTTGATTCTTGCATTCAATAAACTTTTTTTTTATTAATGTTAGCAATGTGTGATGATAGTTACATTTCATAAATATTACTGTTTAACTGAAATGAAAAGTTAGTTCTATATTTTAAGTATGAAAAATTTCTATTCTCAGTTGTGTTACTGCATTGTTCTTTATTATGTTTATTTGGTTTAAAATTTTAAAGTTGTTCTTTAACTTACATTCATCAGTAGGTGAATCAAATATTCATATTAATTATAAATGTATTTATATGATTAAACAAAGTTAATGCTTGATGTTGTATATCATATTGTAGGTATGTATGTCTTTAAATTAATTGAGAAGTTTTATTTTTCAGTGTATATTATGAGATGAGCATTGCCATTTTCCTTAAAGAAATTTGACATTAAATATAAATTTGTGCCATTGTAAATTTTAATTTTGAATATCCTTTTTAAAATTCCCTGCTTTTTTTGTATTCTTCTTCATAAATTAAATATATAATCTTTTAATTTTTAAATGTTGCCTTGTGGCAAGTTAATTCTGCTTCGAGTCTTGAGCAGTTTAACTTGTTTTTAGGAAAATTGGAAAAGAAACTGAAACCTTATTATTGAATCAGTGATTGATTAAAATGCTGTAGTTTACTTTGACTATTAGAAGTAAAAGGCTCAATATTTAAAATATTTATTCTTTGTTTCATTAAATTTCCTGTTCTTTTAAAGAGCATGTTTCAGATAGTGGAAACTTATATTTTTACAATCCATTAGTTAAAAAAATCATGTTCGATTTTATTATTCCAAATACAAAATTAATTGAATAAAGAAAAGTTTAAATTTAGAAGATTATAATTTAAACCTATTATGATTAATTAAAATATTGACAATATTTGCATAAACTTTCGACTTCATAGCACAAAAATGGGGAAGAATACTGGCATTTTTCTACCAAGACAATTACTTTTATGACTTAAAGGATATGTTTAGGCTTTTGGAAGAGCAGGTTTTAAAGGATGTTTAGAAAGCATCTCTTGCAACTTTTTCTTTAGATTTCAGTTGGAGAATAACCTTGACAAATAAGCAAATTATTTCCTATAGAAATTTCCTTAATGTTTGTTCAGATTTTAAATTTAATGTATATGATTATGTGATAAGATAGCAAATTTTTTTTTCAGTTAAGTACCAAATAACTTTTTTTCTATTTCATGCAATATGCAATTTATTAAAAATAGCTTTTATGTCTGTTTCCATTTGATTTGAAGTTCTCGTTATCTCTCTCTTATATTTTACCATCTTTTTTGTAGGTTTTTTGAATAATCAAGACCTTCAAACTTCTAAGAGTACTTTGTCAGCAACTCTGCATCATTCATTGCTGAACTCTAGTCCATCATCAGTTTATCAATGCGACATTTGTCCATATTCAACCAAACTGCTCTGCAATTTGAAAAGGCATTATCTAATTCATACTGGTCAGCGTCCATATGTTTGTGAATTTTGTGGCAAATCATTTAACCAAAAGGTCACTCTTACTACTCATGAACGTTTGCACACAGGTGAAAGACCTTATCCTTGTACACTTTGTTCTCAACGATTTTATAACAGAGCATCATTAGTGCGACATATGGTGAAGCATACAAATTAATTTTTCATGTCAAAATATTTTAAGCTTGTTAACCCTGTTTAACATTGTCAATACTGTTAAATTCATGAATTTTGTGTGGCTATAAAAATAAAAGTATTTTGGTAAGGAAAATGAGTTTCCTTTTTAACAAGTTTTCTTTTTTAAGATGTTTCTTATAACAACACTTTGAATTAAGATTTTTTTAAATTTGTACAATTTGGTATATTTAATATCATAGATTATTATTATTTATTTAAAAAGAAAGAAGAAAAAAAAAATGACATCTTTTTATTTTGCTTCCTTACCTTCAATATTTCTGTTTTGTTCCATGTGTCACTTAAACTTTCACAAGGAAAAAATTTTTTTTAAAAATTTGTTTAACTTATTTAAGTCCTTATTTCATAACCTTAAATTTGGAAATTTAGTAACTTTAATAAAATTTATTGACTTTTCAATGGTATGCAAGACTGCAAAGCGAATTATAATTTAGTTATATTAATTTTTTTTACTTTATTGTGCTTTCATACTTAATGAAATCAGGGAATTAATTTAATTATTAATATTGTGTTGTGACAATGCTTAATATTATTGAAGTTTTTCCTATATTCATTCTGACAAAACATATTACTTATGTTTTTTCTGTTCTGTTTGGAAAGTTTTTTGCAATATTACAAGTAATAATATTTGAATGCGATAAAGTGTCCTTAACATGAACTATCGTTTATTCTTTTGAACTTTAAAAGGATTTATCTCTAAGAAGTTTACACTCATTTTGATTTGCTTGTTTTTAAACAGACATTAAAAATATATATTTGGCTTATTTTTGTATTTTAACAACTTATAATGTTTAACAATTTATACAAAAAAAATGTTTTATATGTGTTATGAAAAATATGTTCTTACTTTATTTTGAATATTGTCGTAATTTTGAGCTGTATTTAACTTAACATTTATTTGCATCCCTTCTCCTTTGGGTATGTATCTATTCTCCTTTAAAATTTTATTGTGTTTTTTATTTCAATTAGTTTCAGTATTTTAATTCTTAGTTACTATATTATAAATTTTCTTTTATTATGTAATCTTAGTAGTAAAAATTTAATAGCTGTCTCCACTGTTTTAAAATTTTTTACTTGAACAATATATCACTGAGCATAATTTTTATTAACAAATTATATTTTTCGTGTCTTTGAAGAATGCATTATTAATTGTACTGATAAATATGTAAATTTATATACAACCTTGTAAATGAACTGTTTTTTTTACATGTTAGAAATTTGTAAGACACTAACTGTACTAATATAATCACTCTAATTTAACATTATAATTAAATCAGTTTTATAAGTTTAATTTGTATTGTTTTCTTCTAAAATAATGAATTGAAATTCTTTTAAAATTGTTTATATCTTTCAGTCGTCTCTGTACTATCTGAATCGGGAACGATCCACCGTTGCTTCAAATGTTCTCATTGTTCTCATACATCTGGTTATTCTACTAATATGAAACGTCATATTTTAACTCATACTCAAGAAAAACCTTATGTTTGTGAAGTCTGTTCAAAATCATTTAATCAGAAAGTAGGTCTAAAATGCCACTACTTGAGGCACCATCCTTCCATGTTGTATAAAGACTAGCTGGATAATGAATGTCTCACTTTAAAGAAAAGCAAGAAACATTTGTTAATATTTTATTTTTATCAACTGCATTTTAATCAACTAAATCTTCTTATTGCTTATGTCCTAGCTTAGATAGCATCACTGTATCTTAATTTCATTTAGTCACCTTCAATTAATGAGTTATAATTGTAACTTTTATGCCACATACTTTAAGGATCGCACAACTTACTGATACATGAATCTATCTGTAAAGAAAATATCCAATTTCATCAATAACAAAAAAGGAATTTATTAAATTAGCCAATGAATCGCATAGTTGTCAATGGTATTCATTATTATTATTATATTACAATTTTAAACATATCAATGTATTGTTTTTACTCTAACATTATTTTAAATGTTTTTAACTTTAGTAAGTCATTAAAATGTTTATGTAACACATAGTATCTTAGTAAATTTGTATTTTATCATGTGAACTAATTTAATGTGTTCATTTTTCTGTTTAGTAAGTTTGTTTCTATATATAGGTAGAGCTTATAGAACTTTATACTTGAGGTTTGTAACTTCAAAACCAGATCCACCCCTTTTTCAAAAAATTTCAGGAGAACAAAACATTTCTTTGCCATGTCGATCATTTTTTTAAAAATATGTTTTAATCATTTATTGAGAGAACCAAAGTTCTTGATTGTTTCAAGGTTGATTTTACTACTTTTGTAATTTTAAGTTTTTGGAATTTGAATTTAATTTTTGGATGAAGCTGGTTTTGAAGCAAAACAGATGATCATTAATTAACCTTTGAGCAGTGAGAAACTGTTGTAAAGTTACCTACTCCCTAAAACCTTTGTAAAACACAAATTACATTTACTATTTAAGTAAAGAATATTTTGAAACAGGAAAAAAGAAATAGTTATAAAATATATTAACTGTATAAATAAAAGAAAAGTTTAAAAAAAATTTCAAGAAAATCATAAGAAAGTGTTCACAAAATTTAGTCTGGAGATAAAATAGCAGTATAAATAAATAAAATTCAGAAAAAGAAATCAAACAAAATTGTGAGGGAAAAAAGTTGCATGAAATCGAACAACAGCATTTTAATTTTATCCAATATTCTCGAACTTGGATGATGTTAGTTTTGAAATGAACCCTTTACTTTCAAAATAATTTTCATATTGAAGGAGCTGGTTTTTTACCTAATTGCTTGGCAGTGTGGTGTAAAGTTTATCAAGAATTTATGAAGTGTAAAAAAAAAAAAAATATATTTCGAAAGAAATGTGGAATGAGCTGGTTTCGAAGATACACGCCTCACTTGATGGTACGATACTTTTTTAAGATGTGCTATATGTTGCATCATTCTAAGAGAATAACTTTAAATAATGCTATAATTTCAGTTTTACATTTTTATTACAAGAACAACTTTGACAAGTTATTTTCATTACAGATAATTAATGATATATGGCAAATCTATTGAATCTATTTGTGATGATATTGGCTGAGTCGGTATGTTGATGATAATCCCATTAAATTTTTTTTAACCCTTTGCGACTGAATTATTTGAAGATTTTTATGCCCATGGGACAGATTTGTATGGACGGATGACGAGTCAGACTCTTCCACCGTAACTTTGCCCAAGTAAGCAGATGACGAGTCCCACTCGTCAAATGTACCCAAAGGGTTAATAAGAATAGGGATACTATTTATTATTGTCATGAAGATTCACGAGTTTCAAAAAATGTTTTGCAATTCATTACCTTATAAATGTGAGCTGTGTGAAAAGGATTTTTAGAAATTTACTGTTGAAAGACTATGCACAAATTTATTCTGGTGAAAAACTTTTCAATGTACTTGGTGTACAGCATTGTTTAACACTAAAAGTTCTTGTAAATGTCATTTCAAAACTATTCACCAGTACAATTTTTAGCTACAAAAGGATTGCTTATAGAACTTTTGAAAAGTACCTAATTTTTTAATGTAATGCAATATGGTACAACAGCTTTAAAAAGAGTGTTGCATAATTTTACATATCATTTGGGAAAGCGCTATCTCGGATGTTGTAAATTTTATAGACAATTTGGATTGGCTGCAAAATAGTAAATTTTTTTAATAAAATGATCGAAATAAAACAATTTAGTTGCAATAAAATGTTGTCTTAATTCTCTAGTATTTTTACCGTGTAAATATTTTAATTCTCACTTTTAAAAAAAAACACCTTACGTTTTAGAGTTTTAACACTGATCTATGTGCCTTGTCTATGTGTATAAGATAATTTATATAATACTCATTTAGTAATCAAGCTAATACTTTAAGAAAGATATTTTTTTGTATCATTGCAATATCCAATGATATTAATCATAATATTTTTCATGTTCAGAATATATTTGGCAAAATACCTTTTTTTCAATTTTATTGAGATTTAAGAGATCAGGTATGTAAGAGAGAGAAGACAGATTGTATACTCCCATTATAAAATAGAATTTGTTGCAACTTTTGGTTTATGGGGAATTTCTGTTCATTTAAAAATTACCTTAATAAATAATATTTAAGTACTTTAACTGTGCATGATTTAAAAATCATGGAAAAAGATTTTAGTGGTATTGCTTAAGTACTTATTATTTATTTTATAAGTAATAAAAAAAAATGCAATTTTATACCTGTGTATTGGGAACACATTGTTGGAGCAAAAATGAAACACCAATAATTTAATTTTATGAATTTTGTAAAATCATCTGTTTAAATCCAAATTTAACTGTATGATGAAAATGGATTATGAGGAAATTTAGCTAGTGAAGTATATTGAACAATGTGTTGACTTAAGTCTAAAAGAGGAGATTGGTCATGCATCTGATAATTGTGATGAGGATGATTTTCGAATGATATAAAAATCAACAGCTTTATTTCCATTTTATGTTCACTTAAATATACATTCTGTACTATCAAGGATGTTTTGGTTGGAGCAGGCAATCATTGTGAATAAAGTGAAAAAGAAGAAATTGTTTGTAGTCTTGAGATAGAATTTCACTCAATTTGAAGACTTGTTTATTCAATTGAATCTTAGTCATTTGGATGCAATTATCTATATTGTTATTTCTTTTTACTTTAAGAACTTTTTATTTATACTTATGCTCTAATTGAGAATAAAATAATTGTAATGTCTGTTTTATTTCAGCATTTCTCAATGTGTGATGTAGAAAATGTTTGATTTTACCATAAAAGCCCAAAAGTCGTTAATTTTTTTTTCTTTTTCACATTGTTGATTTTTAGTCAATATATTTAATTACCTACAAAATTTGAATCGTGTATCTGCATGTTTTAATTTTGTATCCATTATAGTTATAACTAATTTATTCTATTTCTGTATGAGTTCATATTAACTTGAAATAAATTTCCATTTATTCTTTCTCATGAATGATAAATTAAGGCTTTATCATCTCATCTGTGCTAAAAATTCCTTTAAATTAAACCAAATCATTCTTTAAAAAAATTAATGAGTTTTAGGATAAATCCCTGAAATCTATCTGATAAAATATTGTTTCAGAAATACAACTTTTTTGCAAGATATAACTACATTTTTAGAAGAATGTAATGGCATTTAAAGGACAAATTACGTTTTTACTATTAACATTAGATTTCTTGTAATATTTTAGTGTCTAAGATAGTCGAAGGTAAATCAAATGCATGCAGATCAGTTCATTTTATTCTTTTAATTAGAAACTTTAACTGTCATTAAATTCGCATTAAAGTTAATAAATTTTCATGATGTTTGGTAAAAACGTTAGTCTTTTGTCAGGTACTGTCGATGGAAATATATAGCATTCACAGTTTTTGACGAGAGAGGACTTAATAAGTATGCATTATTATTTCGTCTTTTGTTCTAGTAAAATTACCTTCAGAATTTCGTGCATTTCAGACTGGATTGAAAGTTTGCCACTTGGAAGTGCATCCTCCGTTGCTCGAAAAAAAAGTGGAAATGGACGATACCAGTGCAACTCTTGTTCTTATTCCACAAACTATTATTCCAACCTCAAGAGACATTCTGTCGTCCACACTGGGGAATGCCCATTCTCATGTAGCATTTGTGGACGCTCGTTCAATCAAAGGGATTCTCTGAAACGTCACTACACAGTGCACTTGAAAATGTGAATTATTTTTACAGGACTGGCTTTTAAAATGTATTGGGTATATTAAACTGTTTTATTTTCATTATATGTGAATTTCTTTGTGTAATAGTGGCTTGGCTCCAATTTCAAAGTGTATAACAACAGGGAAAATCTGGAGTTTTCATCGGCAAGTTAGAGATTTTGGATTTATTGGGGAAGTTATTGATTTTGAAAATATCAAGGAATTCAGAAATGGGAGGGGGGTAATGTAAAGACAGGGATGTTGTGTCGCCTACAAACCATTGTTATTTGGTTCTTCTATTGTCCACCTATTTGTGAGTATTCAATATTAAAATAATATGACTATTGATTTTCCAATTTTTCAAAACTATTAAATAAGAATTTTTGTCAAAACTTAATCTAAATTGCTGAAGGGGCTCTCAAATGCTTTGGATTGTGGATTTCATATTTTAATAGTAGTCTAGTTGAAAATTTTCTGACGTGTTATATTAGGTGTGTAATGTAAACAAGGGCTACAGTCCGTCTCAAAGCTATAAACAAAAAATTTTAACTGTAAAAGTAGCATTGTAAATTCAACAATGACAGACAATTTGTATTTTAACATTTTATGTTTATATAAGTTCTACTGTAAAAAATTATAATAGTTAAATTAAAATTTAAGGTCACATATTTATAGACACTTGTATTCATATTCTTTTAAGATATTAATTACTTACTCCTGTAAGAAAATTTTAATAGCTATTTGTATCTCATTATCTGTCAACATTATTTTGGCTTAACATCATCTGCCTTTATATTATTTTTATTTGCTTTTATTTTAATCCTTGGTTTGTCGCGCGGTTGATAAATGTCCCCCACAATCAATTTCACAATAGATGGCACCCCATGATCAAAGCCTTCTTACAGTTTTTTTCACGTTATTTAAAAAATATTTTTTACTTTATTCTGTTCAATAATGTTGTGTTTTTAATTAAAATACCCACTTTGATAATTGGTCACGAATTTAATGGTATGCACGAAAATTTGAATTTGGGGATATTTGTCCCCCACACGATTAATAGCGAGACAAAAGGTCGTGGCGTCATGTGTATAACCAAGAGTTAAAAATTCTTATTGCTTCTTTTAAATTCGTAGTCACATTCAAAGACAGAAACTTTATAATGGGCCAAAAGCCTTGGTGGAGAATCAATGATAATCTGGGTAGGTTTTGGGAATAATGTTCAAACATCTCTGGAATTTTCAAGTAGAAAAATAAAATATGAGGACAAAAAACAAATACTGAAAAAAAATTTAAAGAGATTTCTGAACGTACATGGAGAACTGAGTGGAGGCTTGTAAGGTACAGATAGACAGCATCTAAATTATTAGTTTAAAATTTACTAATTACTAGTCGACTTTGATTTTTTATTTGACTTATTTTCTTAAAATGTATATTAGAATCGCAAATGAAGATGGAATTTCTATGGTAGGTGAAAAAGCTTCGATAAATAGGAAACCTGTTGCGCAATGCACAATTGAGGAAATTTCTGTTTAGATTTTTTTTGTTTTGCAATAGAACTTATATAAGTTAAAAATGCTTTAATACTGATTACTTTACATTGTTGAATTTACTATATTATTCTTTCATTAGCAGTTTTTTTGTCTATGTCTATAATTTTGAGAAGGACTGGATAGTATATACTGTGAAACATTGTTAAGGCAAGATTTTGAATATTGAGGGTAGGGTGGATTTTTTTTATGAATGATTTTTTCAGAAACTGATAATTAATAGTTCTGCGTTAATTTTTGGTTAAATTAAAGCCCATATTGTAGGTCTTTCATGTGAATTTTAACACTTTTATCCACCTTATTTTTAGTTTTCTAAAGTCAAATTTTCCCTAACGATGGTCAAGTTCATAAACTACCGATAAAAAATTGGTCAATGGTGGTTTGGGGGGTACAGCCAGGCTGCTTCTAAATTTATTTGTTCAAAGGTAAAATTATGTATTTTTCAATTTTCTAAAATGAAGGTCCAATCTCTATCGTAAGTGTAAAAAAATCCGCAAACAGGAAACTTGTTGCCCAGTACTCTATTCACAAAGGAAGAAAATCTCTTCCAATCAACCAAAAACTAGTGATCTTCCTCCGAACTGCAGCCGAGTGTTCCTGAAACGCGTTTCGGCTGCAACATTTTTACGGTAACCGATGGAAAACAAAACAGAGCCTTTCCCTCCACTTAATCTGCAGCGAGACAGCCAGTTCAGCAATTTTCAACTTTAGCTGTCCTTGCGAATTCGATTAACTGATAGGCTCTGCTTGAGAATCAACGTGGATGAGTGTGAGAGGTAGAAAACCGAACGTTTCTAAAAATCCCTCCAACATCGCGATTTTACACTGTTTTCTTGTTGTTTATTAAGTTACCCATTTTGAAACGTGGAGCCCCTTTATGATAAAGTGTTTGTATTGTTTGAAACTCCTTTTAGAAGATGATAAACGCCAACTACTTAAAAAAGATAGACCGACATAAAAACTGTCCTCCATTCAGTCAAAAAGGAGATACGACTTGGAATCAGGGACGACGCGAACGGAAGGCGTAGTTGGCGTCTCGCCCCCCCCCCCCCCAAAGTTTTAGAAAGTTGAACAGTCGGCAAATTTTCGAAATTTTATCGAGCCCTTTTTTTAAAGTAGATCCACAACAAAATGGAATTGAATAAATAAAAAAAAAAAATGTCGAACAGAAATATTAAAAATACCGACCCGAGTTTAACGAATCGGCATTTTTACACTAGAAGTCTATTATAAGGGAGTCGGTGTCTTTTCCACCGCCTACTTTGATGGACCACCTACATATAATAGGTATCGTGCGAATACAAATCATAGATATCTTCATTATCTCATCCCGCAAAGTTTTTAGAAAAGAAAGACGGCACTCGGCAAATTTCCAAAATTTCATATTTTCCTTTAAAAGTGCCAAGTGATGGATGTTTTAAAACATATTGAATAGAAAAAAATATAAATTAAAATCGTCAATAGTATTAAAAAATCCTGATCACAATTCAGCCCAAGTTGGCGGTCGGCAATTTTAAATTGGAGTAAGTATATCCTTTTTTTGCAGGAACATTTAAGTTGATATCGTCACTAACAGTTTCTAAATCAGGGTGTCCACAGATCGGGAAAAGTCAGGGAATTCGGCATTTCGGGAACAATCGGGGAATTATCAGGGATTTTGTCAAAAAGTTTAAAGGAATTTTCCGAAATTAAAATGGAACTTTTAATTTTGGCAGTTAAAGATACACTGCTACCAAAAATACCAAAATCTATTTGAAAAAAAAAAAAAAATTAGAAAAAGTTTACAAAAAAAAAAAATTCAGACTGCAAGACCGACCACGTAACTTTTCTCATTAAAATTTCCTGACAATCACTGAACCTGCTTGCGTTCAGATTTACCTCAAATCGCTGATTGAATGACTACATTTCTTCCTCATTTTTCTCTTATATTTTAGTAGTCTATCGGCACTATTTACGTTGTATTTGATGGTCATTTTTCTGAACGTTACGATGGTAAAATGGCCGATATTTTCGTGATTTTAGAAGGAAAGAAACAAGTTCTTGCGTGCTGCTCATTTTCATGATGTGTCACTGACACTATTTCAGAGATTGCACCTGTCAGCCATGGCCATGGTCCTGCTGAAACACGGATTTCAATACTTTTTTTGTTGAAATTTCCATCATTCCAGATACGGATTCAAAACTGCATTACAATTTTATTGGGTTTACTTACTTGTCTGACAACCAAGAAACCTACATACGTTCAGGCTTCCCCAAACTTCTGATGAAATGACTACTTTTCTTGCTGATTGCCAATATCTATCGCTGTTGTTTATGCTGGTGTGTGGTGGCTCCGAACGTTACTCTGATGTTAAGCTTGTTATTGCCGAGATTTTCGCTGCTAAGAAAGAAGCTATCACCGAAATTTACATTCTTGTGATGGTCATTTTAGTCCCTATTAATCACTATTCCAAGGTTTGCTCCTCAATAGTTGTCTATATCGCAGAGATTTACGCTTGTGATTGTCAATTTCGTAGATTGTGACGTCGAGAGAATCGCCTCTATTTCAGCGATTTCCATCGATATATTGGATGCTAACGTTGATATTTACGCTGGTGTGATGGTCATGTTTGCCGATTGTTGCCTTAATGCAGGGATGCGATTGCTTTCGCCGATCTGCGGAAAAAATCAAAGAAGGAAGTAACTTTTTTTTAAATTTCTCATCTTTCCGCTTTCGTGAATTTTTCTTATTTTTCCACCTATCAAAATTTTCCTACAATTTTCTCATTGATCTCGCGGAGATTAAAATTTCTTGACTATCATGGAACTTGCATGCGTTCAGACTTCCCCAAACCACCGATGGAATTATTATCCCCTCCCCCCTTATTTTTCTGTAATGTTAGACTCTATCGGAATTATTTATATTGGTATGTTATAGCCATTTATCAGAACGTTACTCTGATGAAATGGCAGTTATTCCTGTGGTTATGGCGAGCATTATCGCCGTTTTTACGTTGCTGTGTGATGCTCATTTTCGTCGAGTCTTACTCCGAAATAATAGTTACTGACGTTATTGCAAAGGTTTGCATCTGTCGGACATAGTATAGTTCAGCTAAAACGCGAAATTCGCCTTTTTCTTTTAATTGAAATTTCGGTTATTCCTGAGATCGATACAAATCTGCATTGCAATTTTGTTGGACTTGCAAGTCTGACAATCACGGAACCTTCTTACCGGGCATTTTGCCTGCACCGATACGGGCATTTTTGCCGATTGTTGGTTTAATATAATTGCCGAGACTTGCGCCGGTACAGCGGCCGCTGTCACCGATATTTACGTTGAGGTAGCTGTAATTTTTAAGCCGTTTTAACTGAAGCTATTGGCGAGATTCGCGACGTCGTTTTGGTCGCCTAGACTTCCGCTGATGTCTATGTACGTGATTAGTGTGTATGTGAGGATCATTTTCACCGTTTGGTTTGAATTTATGATGAATGATTAGAATTTTAATTTAATTTTACACAAGAAATTAATCCAAATTGGGCCAGTTTTTATTATGTATCCCTATTTAAAATTGTCATTTTAACTGCTATTGAATGTAAAATTGTTTATTTTAACTTGAAAAAATATTTTACATTTTAATTATAGATGTAAGTAATTGTTTAAAGTTAAAGCAATTTTTTTATGTACGATTGTTTAAAATTAATTGTCTGGGGAAAATGTGTTTATTTTGTAAACATTTTGCTTGGGTATTGTACCTAAACAGTGGCACAGCTGATCTTAAAAGAAAATTTCAAATAATGCAAATAATGAAATGGAACAATTTGGACAACAAAATTATGCAAACTAAAAAGACAATGAAAATGGTGTAACTCCCTCAATCCAGCTACATTTGAAGACATTTTTTTTTTTTTTTTTTTTTTTTTTTTTTTAAATACACAAATTTATATGTAATTCATAAAACATAAAAATATTACATTACGGAAATATTTTAAAGTAATTATCAGGGATGCCAGTTTTCCTCCTTTTGGTTTTTTCTCTAACATTTTCCTTCTCTTTGTCCCTGTTTCGAGGATCCGCATTTTTCTTATCTGAACCAGTTTTTTCTGCAAAAAGTATACTTTTCTTATGTCTAAACAAAAGATTTTTTCTTAGCACCCCTTCCTTTATAGATTACTTCACTAACTCCTAATATTTGAAATGTAATTATTATTATATAGCATGAGAAATTTCATTGTATCTTAAAAATTATTGAATCATCCTTCCTGCATACTTTTTTTGTGTATTCCTTCTACAAGCTTTTTTAACGAATTTTTGGATTTCCTCCATTTTGCTCTCTGATCACTCTCATCCCTGAATTATTGATTTTTAAAATTTGATTAAAATTTCAAGTATTCAGAAAACTAAAATAGTTAATGTAATATATAGAGTATTTGTTAGATGTGTGTGCGCGCGTGCGATCCATTTTGACCTGATTTATGGGTTTGTCTTTATTTTTAAAATTTTACTTAAGAAAACAGCTTATTAAATCTGAAATTTAATACTAGAGTCCTCTTTTCTTGAGATTAGATTGTAACGAAAAAAAGTGTGATTTTAAAGTATAATTGCACACGCAAAGTACAGGTGCACTATTCATACACTGCACTAAATGAAGCAATTTAGTATTTGTATCATGAATGTGTAAAAATAAACAGTACATGCATCGTAATTTTCTTTATGATGGTGAATTTGAATGTTCTTTTACTTGAAAGTTTATTATTTATTTATATTTTGTCGATAACTTATAATCAGCGAAAAAATTGGGTGTTACAGGGAATAATCAGGGAAATATCAGAGAATTTTAAAATAACTTTTCTGTGGACACCCTGTAAATGAAATTAAATATGAACATAACTTCCGTACCCCGTACTGTTGCACAAGTATCAATTTCCACAAATTCTCTTCCAAATGAATAATTTTCCTTCAAGTTCAAATCAGAACATTCAATTGTATAAATCGTCAAGTCGACTGTCGTAAGTTTTTTAATTCAGTCACCTGAAAAGTACACACTATATCCTCAGGAAGAAACTGACAATAATTACTTATTCTTCCAATTAATAGATAACTCTGATGGGTTACAGTAGATGACATATTTTTAGTTCGTCAGGTAACGCCTCAAAAACCATGATATGCCTATTAAACGTCATTTACATAAAGTATGTATTGTCTAATGAATTGAAAGTTTTGCAGAAAATTTCAAAACATCTAAATTTTAACATCCGGAAAATGAGCCCTCTTTTATCAAATACATACCTTACGTACACCACTGGTCTGGCGAAAAGTTTCAATTTCGAAAAAAACTTGCTTATTTTTTGGTAAAAACAAAAATAAATTTTATAAGGCTATTCAACGAGGTTTATTACTTTCAATTACTCATATGTATATATACATAGGGTAATAAAAGTATAGCATTCGGTAAAAAAGAAAAAAAAAAGTCAGCATAACTCTAACAAATTGACCTACGATGTTCAAATTTGGTATGAGGGTTAGTGGCGGCCATGGGACGTACCATTAAGGTTTTCGTCAAAATCGCGCATGCGCTTAAGGTTGCTGCCATTGAAAAAATCATGTTTTTCAATGATTGCAAAAAACGGCTTTAACGATTTTGATAAAAATCGCCGTGGTAATGCCTCTCAAGGTGTTCTAAGCATCCCCACCTCCGAAATTCCCTTAAAAATGTTTTAATGGCGAAAAAGTTGAAAAATTAATGCCTTCAACACAGAGTTTTCTTTCCTTGAGCATACCTCATCAACGATAGTTTTTTCTTCTCCTCTCAGCACCATTATTATTCTTTTAGACCCATACAAGAATTACCTCCAAACTGGTCATTTATTCTAAATGCATGATGAAAATATAAATACTGTAGATGACACAAATTCACGTCAGTGTTATAGTGCAATTGAAAGTTGTGCGATATTCCACAACCCTAGTTTTTACTTATTACGAACGGGAAGTTGAGTGAAATGGAAGTAGCGTACAATTCTGTTGAAATTTATTTCTATTACATTTTGCCAAATTATTGCAATTAATGTCAAGTAGAACTCTATAAATGATGTTGTATAGTACTTCATCTATTAAAAATGTGTAACGGTGTGTGGTAATGGAGAGTCGAACATGGGACTCTTAGATCAGAAGAAAAGCGCGCTAACCACTAGGCAAAAGGGATCACTAGTGCCTAGGCTTTGTATCTATCATTTGTACACGAGACCACCACAGTGAGTTGCGAAGGGGTGAACGATTGAGTTGAATGATTGAGTTTAGTGTGGGTTGAGTGCGTTGCGTGTGACAGTGAGTCACCAGAGATGCTGAGGTGGTAGTGCGGAGGTCGTGCAGTAGATGGTGCCACTGATGTGTTCCAATATTCGAGTCACCAATGTAGCGGTGTGAGTGAACGGGGAATCGAACCCGGGACTCTTTAGATCAGAAGACAGGTGGGCTAACCACTAGGCAAAAGTGACCATTAGTGCCTGGGTGTTGTATCTGTAACTTGTACACGAGACAACCACAAATGCATAACCGAAAGAATACATGCCATGTAAATTGGAAGGCAATGTCGTATTTATTGTAACAAAATAACCATTGGAAAAATATTGAAAGGTTTGTTATAATACTATCTAAATTTCTTGACGTTTCCTGTAGTCAAATAGCTGCGGCCTGACGTTGTCCGACTTACAACCAGGTTTCGGTCTATTAGAAGTAGTGAGTAACCTTTCACACTTATCCTCGATTTCACCACTTTATACATGAAACATCGGAAAGACATTGTGTTTCAAATAAGTTAGATTGGTCAAAATACCTTTAAAAATATTTCAAATTAGATCAGTAGATCTCACATTACGATCATAACCTTTAAAGGTGGGAAAGGCAAATGGGGGAGGTTTTTTTTAGTAATCTCATGGTGACTGTGAGGTTTTTCTTCTTTAGAAGATCATATGCGCGACTTCTCCTTCCTCAAGATAATAACATTGGTGATTTGAACCCCCCCCTCCTCCCCCCCTCCCCCACCAAAAAAAAAAAAAAACTTCGCAGGTATACTATTCCATACTTAGTTTTGATTTTTGTGCCGAGAATTAGGGTTTGCTTTTTGATAGAGCTGAATATTTTGCTACTAAATTCGAAGTTCATAAGGGTAGTGAGTTAGTTGAGAATAATTTACTTTATAAAACTTGATTTCTGCTTCATTAGTATAGAGGTTTACGTATATGATTTTTTTATTATTATTATTATTTTTTTTACTTATAAATAATATTATAGTTTGGTTTAATGCTAAAGTAATACATTTCATTTTTAGTCCTGGTTAGAGAAAATTAGCATTATACTTTCCTTCTGGAACAAATAATTATTATTAATAAAACGAGTAATATTTGCAGAAATTATTGCTGAAAAACCTAAAAAAAATCATTAAATTCAATCCAGCAGTTTTGGTAAAAAATATGAACACGAAGTATCTATTTTTAAGAAGTAAATTTCTGTGTTAAATTGCTAAAAAAAAATTAAGTTTTACTATTAATATACTTTTCAAGAAAAAGTAAAGTCCTCTTTTATTTTTTGGTTAGGAAAATATGTTAAAAAATATTTAAAAATTAATTAACAAAACGTTTTTAATAATTATTGTATTTTGAAGTGCAATTATATTGTCCATGAGAGCCGACAGGATTTTTTGCAGGGAGGTGCAAATCGCTAACAGGGAGGTATAAGGCGGCAAAAGTCTTTGTTTAATCCTAGATTTTTCGAAAATGGGAATTGGACTCCCTAATTTGATGTTAGTTAATAGCTGTACATAATTTTTTGCTCGAATTGATAATTTACTACCTGTATATTTTGTTCTTGTGAATTACTTCTTCTCCATTACTTTATTTTTCGAAAGGTGTAAGTGCATGTCCCTGACGTTGTCTCTATTATAAAAATCGCAGCATTTCGCGTAGGTGATTTTTTGTGATTTAGCAATAATCTACCAGGATTTTACAATGAAGAATTTTTCCAGAATTTGTTTGATTAACTTTTTTTTACAATTCTAAATTAGAGTCACCTATGTGATTAATATTTTTCATTTATTTTATTCTGTGTTGTAGTGCAATTTCCATCCACTTTTACACGTTTAATTAATTTCTTCGAAACTGCAATTTGAAAATTAAAAAAAGTTGCATTGAAATGGAGCCTTTGTACTGCTCGTGTGTTACTGAATTGGTTCAAGATTGTGAGAATGCACTCTATCTGCAAGTGATAAATACTCCCCTCCCCCATAAAAAAAGCACTTCGAAAAATTAACCCCTTTGTTCGGGAAAAAAAGGGTTATTTATTATCAAAAATGAAAAATTAATTGAATTTGATGGAACTTTAACTAAAATGTGATGAGAATTTACTTAAAATATGACATTAATTACGTTTTAATAAAATGTCATAAAATATTAAAAACACTAATTAAAATTAATTACACATTAAATAAAATAATTCACAATTAATTAAAAAATTAACGATTAGTTATTAACTCATTAAGAATTAACCATGCATTAATTAACAAATAATTATATATTAATTAAAAAGAATTATGCATTAATTTTGCATTACTAAAATTTAATTAATAATAGATTATTAACACCTTAATGGATATTTTCTACATTTACACCGTACTTGTCTTGATTTTAGTCGGCAAAATTATGTCTAACGCTCCCCCAAAACGAAATTCTTAGTGAAGGCCCTGCTCGGAATGGTCTTAGTTTTCAGTTATTTTGGTATGTAAGTATTTTTCTCGTGGTTATGTGGTAGTTTTTACTTACAATTTTTCTTTTTGGTCATGTTTAACTGTCAGAATTAAAAAGAGCATTTGAATAGGTGCTCAATAAGGTGGATTAACCACTATCACACAGGCATTCAAATCATACGAGGGCTCAATCGAACGTTTGATCTAAGGGTGTGGAACATCGCACAACTTTCAATTACACTTTAATACTGACGTGAATTTGTGTCATCTACCGTATTTATATTTTCATCATTCATTTAGTAAAAATTGACAGTTTGACAAAAATTTTTGCGATAATTCTTGTATGGAACTTAAAAAGAAAAAAAACTCAGCCAAAATTGGGATTTTGGCGATATAATAATCGATCATTCTTGTATTATCCTTTCTTTTAAGTGAAACTGAGCAGAGAAGAATAACGATCATTAATGAGGTATATGCTCAAGGAAAGAGAACTCTGTGTTAAAGGCATTCGTTTTTCAACTTTTTACGTCATTAAAGCATTTTTACGGGAATTTCGGAGGTGGGGTTGTTTGGAACACCTTAAGAGGCATTCATTACCTCAGCGATCTTGAACAAAATCGTTAGAGCCGTTCCTTAGCAATTACTGAAAAATATGATTTTTTCAATGACAGCTACCCTATGAGCATGCGCCATTTTGACGAAAACCTTAATGGTAGGTCCTTGTACTATCACCAACCCTCACACCAGATTTGAAAATTATAGTTCAATTTGTCCGGGAGTTATACTGACCACGTATACACATACACACAGACAAAAAAAAAAAAGTTCTAGATCACTTTCTTGAGATCAGGATGTTTTAAAACGTGGTGAAATGCAAAAAAATCTTTTTTTTTTTTTTTTTTTTTTTTTTTGGACCGAATACTATACTTTCATTACTCCTATGTATACATATGGGTAATTGAAAGTAAAAACTCTTAAAACTTTGAATTGATAAGAAGTGAAACTCAAATAGCTGGCACATTAACTCTCAACTCTATATTGTTGTATTTAACAAAAAGCTAGCTCTCAGAATAGACTCTTCATGCAATAACTCATCAAAGCAGTATTGTTTTCTTTTTAAATAAACAAGAACTTACATTTAGAGTCCAAAACGAGAGAGAATGTTTTTTTAATCAAAACTGAACATAATGATTTGATTAATTGTTCTTATTATATAAAGTTATGTTATAAATGTTATTATTTTGTAGAAATTGAAACTAAACTTCGATTTTACTATTAAAAGAATTTGCGTTCATTAATGACTGTGGAAAGTGTGTGTGTGGTTGGGGGTGTAAGGAAGTCGCATGTTTCCGGTTGCACTAACATTTTCGACCACGGACCGCTACTGGAATTGGTCTCATAGTGTAAAATATACTTTCTAAACTGCCGGGATATCCGGTAAAAAATTAAGAGCATGAACAAAACGATTACCTTTGGTTAAAATTAGATAAATAAATTTTCAAAATATATAAAATTTTCAACATTCAATTATACTCTTATACTGACGTGGATTGGTATTATTTACCGTTTTTAAATTTTCATTATTCATTTATTAAAAATGACCAGTTTGGCGATATTTTTAGGCAATTAATTCTTCTTATATAAACCTTCAAAAAAAAAAAAAAAAAAAAAAAAAAAGAGCCAGGATGGCGATTTCGTCGATATACTTTTAGATAATTCTTACATTATCCTTTCTTGTAAGTGAAATAGATGAGGGGAGATTAACTGTCGTTGATGAGCGATGTGCCTCAAGGGAAGAGAACTCTTTGTTAAAGACATTCGTTTTTCAACTTTTTACGCTTTTATAATATTTTTACTGAAATTTCGGAGGTGGGAATGTTCAGAACAGCAGTACCTCAATGATTTTGATCAAAATCGTTTGAGGTTTAGCAATTGCTGAAAAACATGATCTTTTCAATATATATATCAATGTTTCAACTTATGCGCATGCGCAATTTTGACGAAAATCCCATTTCCACCGCTAACCCATACACAACATTTGATCATCATAGGTCAATTCGTTTGAGTGTTATGCTGAGACCCAGACAGACATTTTTTTAGACTACTTTTCTGTCAAAATGTTCCAGAACGCGGAGAAATGCAAAAATTTCGAATTTTTTTTTTGGATCGAAAACTATACTTTTATTACCCTATGAAAATATCTCCTCAAATAGCTATGGCCTCGCGTTACCCGGTTTGAAAGATCCCAAGTTTTGGTTTAAAAGATACCAAGTTATAATAAGGTGTTGGTTATTAGAAATCTCATGCAGACCAGTGCTAGAAGTGTGGGTAGACGCGGGGTGCCGAGCTCCCCCCCCCCTCACCTTTCAAGAAAACCCCCATGCGTCCCCCCCCCCCCACTTGTAAAAACACTAAAATCCATCACCCCAGTTTTAGAAACTCTTAATCCGTTTAAATTTACTAAAGAAAAATAACGTTAACTTTTAAATGTAGTAACACTGAGAAAAAGTGATTTTAACTTTTCATATGTAAAAAAAAAGAAAATCTGTTTTTGGTGTATTAACAAATACTATTGCTCTTGGTCAACTTTTTTTTAGCGTTCCCTATTAATTTAATTTCATGAAAGTATGCACATTTAGAAGCACTATTTAAATCTAAATAACTAGTTATGTATATAATGTTGGAATTATTATTATCAGTTTATCTCTTAACTTCCAGGTAAAAAAAACCAAGTCACTGAATATTCATTAAAATAACAATAAATTTTGGACCCTTGTTCAAAATTAGTGTTAAGAAGTATCAATTATATCTTTACTGGTTAATATTTTTATTATAAGATACGAAATTATAAAATTATAACATTTATCGTTGAGGGAGGAGGCGTACTGGTCACCAACTTTTGGGCATCACCCTAACTCAGCACCATTTTTTTTTTTTTTTTGCCTCCACTTTTACCACTGATGCAGACAGTGAACTTCCTCTTTAAATGAAGGTCAAGTTTGCAAATTTTCCTCAACATTGGAATAAAATTGAATTTTTATTAAAAATATCCGCCTACATAAATAGTGGAGTTTAAAGTCGCGCACATCAAAGTTAACCTGCCCGTAAAAATACCAGTTTGAGAATCTAAATTCAAGTAAACTAGGGGACTTCGCTCCCTGCTCGCTAACGCTCGCCAACCCCCAAACACCTCGCTGCGCTCGGATTGCGCGGCTTTGCCGCTCGAATTTGTGGTTAAAACATCTTGCTGCGCTCGAATAGATTTGCCAGCCATAAAAAATGTAACCAAATTTTTATAAATTTAATGTAAGGCCTAATAGAGAAAACACCCAAATTGCAAGTTTCATAATAGAAAGTTAAATATACTATCCGCCAACATTCTGACTTAAAACTTCATTAGTTATGCCCTTACATTGAAGTCCCAATATCTTTTATTTATTCTGATAAGTCGCCCCGTTAGAGAACGACGTCCAACGCGAGGCATTTTCTGGATAGAAATACTTCAAAATAATAATTACTCTAATACAAAAATGCTTCAGAAAAACAGAAAAAATCAACTTTGAAACGAAGAGTTTAAAAAGAGCTTTAAAATTAGCAACGGGTTTGTTGTTTACATACGTAAGGATAGCTTTAAAATTAGCAAAGGTTGGTTGGTTGGCTGGTTGAACCCCCGAGCAGCGGGTTTGTTTACTTAAGGATGTTGCCATTCTTATATTCAAAATCATTAAGGCTTTGTAGTAGCTTAATGATGAAAAATATTGAAATTTAACTAATTAATAAAGTGTTAATAAATTATTTTGGCACGTTTTGGCAAATCTACAGCTTATTTCCTTTAAAATGACACCTTGATCATTGAAATTGGTTGAGTAGTTTAGGCGGACGGACTAACCCCAAAAAACGTATTGCCTATTAAATATATAAAGATTATCACAGAGATTAGTTAAAATGTTGGATTTTATTTTTAGCAGACAAACTTAAGGTGTTATAATAAATGTTTGAAATGCCGTCTTCTTTTGAAAATGTAAAAGCGTGTTCGTTTTGCCTAATTCATTCAGAAAATCTCTGCGTAGCATGACATTTTTGATGTTACATGTTTGTTGTGAATTTGTGATATTCGTTTTCAGCTCAGCAATCGTTTGTGGACTATTCGGCGAACGCAGAAATTTCGTTTCAACTTCTTTCAATTTTTCCTCATTCAGAATTGAGCTACTTCTTGTCAGTTGCTGATCCAGTTGTCCTGAAACGGTGAACTCATCACGTCAACTTATTGGATATTTCTGTATTAGGATATTTCTTACGAAATTCTTCAACGTGAGAATATGACTTTCAAGCAAAATACCCTAACATGAAAATTCACTGTTTCTGTAAAATACCATAATGCCACCTTGAACAAACGCTTCATACTTGAAGTCTCTGAGCAACGAGATCACTGATACCGATTGAATTGAAATGAAACATTCAAAACTATCTGCACTGCAATTGTACCAGGAGGAAACAGAAACTGAAGCGTTTCACTTCAGTTGTGATGTGCATGACTTTAAACTCATACCGTACTTGTTCTTTAGATATATTCTTCATAACAGCAATGACTTTTAATTTTGTGGTCATTCTCTTAGGAATTCATGCTGAATTGGTAAAAAGCAGGAACCCCCACCCTTTAATTCGTCAGCCGGCAATCTGTGGTTATTGACTGAATCTTCAAATGAGCCAAAACATGGCCGACTGTAAATAGATATTAAAAAAATTACAAAAAATCCGACTCTAACTATTTTGATCGAAGTCACTGTAGTATTGCTTTTTAAAGGTGCTCTAAACATCCCCATCTACGAAATTTCCATAGAAATGCGGTAAGGGTGTACAAAGTCAAAAAATGAATGTCTTTAACACAGAGTTCTCTTCCCTTGAGCATCGTCCACCAACGAATGTTTATCCTCTGTTTCACTTATAAGAAGGGATAATGTAATGTTAACATATCGTCAATTTTACCATTTTGGCAGTTTTTTTTTTACATATGTAATAATTATCGCCAAAAATAGCGCCAATCTGGGCATTTTTTTTTATTAATGAAAATATGAAAACGGTTAATTACACCAATTCATGGCAGATTTAAATGCATTGACCAGGATTGTGTAATTGTAGGTTGTGTGCGGGGATGTTTCATACCCCGAGTTTACTTTCAATTACTCTTATGTTAACAAAGATTGATGAATGTATTGCATTAGGTCAAAAAGTTTTTTTTTTACTTTCAATTACCCATATGTATTTCTAGGGTAATGAAAGTATAGTATTTGGTCAAAAGAAAAAAGAAAGAAAAAAAAATCGATTTTGTGTGTGTGTGTATTTTTTCACGTTTTGGAACATCCTGATTTCAAAAAAGTGATATAGAAAAAATGTCTGTGTACGTGGTCAGCATAACTCCCGAACAAATTGACCTACGATGTTCGATTTTGGTGTGCGGGTTGGTGATGGCACAAAGACCTACCATTAAGATTTTCGTGAAACTCGAGCATACGAATAAGGTAGCTTCGATTGAAAAAATCATGTTTTTCTGTAATTGCTAAGAAACGGCTCTAACGATTTTGTTCAAAATCGTCTTAAGAGGCATTACCAATGCCTCTTAAGGTGATCTAAACATCCCAATCTCCGAAATTCCCATAAAAATGCTTTAATGGCGTAAGAAATTGAAAACGGATGCCTTGAACACAGAGTTCTCTTTCCTTGAGCATACCTCATCAACGATCGCCCAAAACATTAATTTGCTGGCAACTTCTTCCATATGTGATGCGGCCATGACAACATTATCTTTCTTTCTTTTTATGTTACAACCCTTCACGTAATGGAAAAAAAGCCTTTCGTGAAATGAAAGACAGAATGCTCTTCTAACATGCAAGAGGTTCTGGGATCGAGCCTCTCGCCGGCTAGTTTTTGTGCACTTTACAATATATTTTCTTAGTGAGCACTTGTCTTCATAAGCCTCGACAGGATTATTTGCAAGGGGGGCGCAGATCGCATGCGCTGTGAGCAAGGGGGCTAAAATTGTTGTTCAAATATACATTTTTCAAAAACGATGTTCGGAATTCATTCTAAAATATTTCAGTCGAATCCCGTTTGCTCGAAGTCGATGGAGTAGCTGAAATTGTTCGCGTTAACAGAATTTCGTGTTAAACGGATAAATTAACATTAAGATTTAAGTTCTAATAGGTATGCTGGGGGGGGGGGGGGGGAGGGGGGGAGGGGGGGAGGGGGGGGGAATAGTTTTCCTTTCAAATGAATACTTTAAAATTCATATTACACTCCTTTTTCCCAGTGAATTTTTCTATTTATCCTTTTTTTTATTTTTTATTTTTCTTTACTTCAGTTGGCTGTGGAGGGTGCAAGTGCACCCTTTGATCCTCCCGCTTCCCTGGCGGAGCTCATGTTCGCTCTATAAATACATCTCTGGTGCTAGTTCACTAAGTCCTTCCTTTCCACTCCCAGCCGGGAGTTCAACCAACCAAACAACCAACCAACCAAATACATCTCTTGATCTACTCCTCGATAAACGGGGTCAATGAATCACAGAAAATAAAATCTTATGAAAGTAAAAACAAATTAATTTTTTTTTTTTTTTTTTGTAAGCATTAAAATTAGCAAAAATTAAAATTGTTAATAGCAATAAAAATATTGTCTTTTCTAAAGTTTTCTTTTAATTAAAATTTAGTATTGGTTGTATGTGTAATTGAGATGCAATAAAAATAAATGGTTAATTTAACACCCATAAGAAATTGTTGAATAAATAGTAGGCTTGAAGATAACTTTTGAGATTATTTATCTTTGTTCCTAGTGCTTTGCTCTACCTCGGTTGTAAACATTGAGACAAAGAATTCTTATCTAATTTGAGAAAATTCATAAGATTGAGATAAATTAAACAATACCTAAATATATTTACACATTTAGATTTTATTCTGAAAACGCTTATTTAAAAAATGTATTTTTTATTGTAGGGAACTAGTGACTGGTTATTACCTATAATCTATGATTTTCTTCTAACTTTATTTGTTTTTCCTTGAGCTTCAAAATAATGTTCATGTTTGGAAACTGACTCTCAACTTGAATTGGAGATTAGAACAATCGAATGGAAAAGATTCTAAATGTCTTCTTGAGTATGTTTTTTTTCTTCTTAGTGAATTAAACAAAAATATAGAAAAGCAGTACTTTCCAACAGTAAAAAAATAAATAACTGTTCCAACTTGTAATTTTTCCACTTAGATGTCCCCTGCTGTTTGAAACAGACAGAAATTCGAAATTTCCGCTGTATTTATGAATGAAAATCGTCGCACGTAAATATCGTTTTCATTTACCAGCTGTTTCCTGATTCGAAGGAACCGCTTCATCTGTCAAACGACACTCTAGTTTCGTGTTATACCTTTTGACGTATTTTCCGGGCGTTTCATTGGACGTCAAACTGTGACGTCGACTGGAAGCAGATGGAAGGGAGAGCTCCGTCAGGGATGAGGGAGAAAGTTCGCCTGTTTCGTTAGTACTTGTAAAAAAAAAACCTTCAGAGTAACGTATAAAAAAATATATATATATATATTTTTGATCGACAATGTTTTTAAACAACATATTTTTTTTTATAATATGTCTTGGACGATTTTTCAAGCTTACATTATTAATTTTGAAAAATAAATCGGATTTTGTTTAGTAATTAAAAAGCATTACTTTTTTAATAAAATTATAAAAATTAAATTAAGAAATAAATAAATACATATTTTTATATAGTAAAATTTGTCAATGTTGCAATTTTTTATCGAGGTCATCATTTGATTGACTGCTATACGGAATTTCTTATTTATCCTCTTTGATAACATAGGTAAATATTTTTATTAATTTATGTGTAAAAGTAGAAATATGCAGAAAATGAGATCAGAAGTATAAATAATTTTTAGACATAAACTAAAATTTTATGTGTCTTTTTAAGTCACTGCAAAAATTAAAAAAAAAAAAAGTTAGATTAAGTAGATACGTTTGTTTATAACTTTTGTGCATAATTGATTTATTAAAAAAATATTTTTATCCCGTATAATTTTATTAAAAAAACCCTACTTTTTTAATACAATTATAAAAACTAAATAAAGTAACATATAAATACATATTTTTGCATAATAAAATTTGTCAACGTTGCAATTTTCTATCGAGTTCATCCTTTAATTGACTGCTATACGGAATTTTTTATTTATTCTCTTTGATAATTTTGGTAAATATTTTTATTAATTTGTATGTAAAAGTAGAAATATACAGAAAACGAGATGAGAACTATAAATAATTTTTAGACATAAACTAAAATTTTGTATGCATTTTTAAATCACCACGAAATTAAAAAAAAAAAAAAAAAAGTTGGATTTAGTAGATACGTTTGTTTATAACTTTTGTACATAATTAAATATTTATTAACATTTTTTTTTTCAATGTAATTTAAATTTAAGTGTTTTAATGATTAATTGGAATGATCTATGAATGACTTTTGCAAAACAAAAATGTAGTTTATGTAGAAAAACGAATGTTTCATATTAGGCATCTAACACACATTGTGTAACATTGAAGTTTGCAATAATTACTTAGTGATAATAAACATATCAGAAACATAATCTGTATTTTTCAAAGCTACTTCAAAGCCAAATTATATACCTAGAAATTAATACATATATTTTTATTGAGAAATAAAAACCCTACAAATATCACTATAAGTTAATTAATGTACAAACTTAAGAGTGAAAACTAATAATAAATACAAACTATTTCCATTCACTTATCATAAACATATAACAAATCACAAATGCACGAATTCCAGCGTGTTGTGGAATAAAAACACGTACATCCCTGACGTACCTCAGTGAGAAAAGGTTTTTCTTTCCCCTCTCGCATACCCCCTTTATTACTTCCCGTCTATCTACCTGGTAACCAATAGCGACCAGTCGTACAGCTGACTCCGAAGTGTCAACATATACCTGAAGGTGCGGTGTTTCTGACAGTCTCACATGGTGTTTCTATTGATTTGATGTACCGTCCGATAGTGCGGTGTTTGATTTCCGATTATCTTACAGTACCTTTAATATTGTCAATAACAGAGAGCGATATTGGATTACCTAATTAATTTGAATGTTTATTTTTTTTTAATTAGGGGAAGCAGATATCTTATATATTAGTGATATCATTTATTTATAGTTGAAATTTGTGAAGATTTTATTTCTAAAGGTCAATATTTTAATTGTGGCAACAAAATGTGAATCGGGTTTTTAAAAAAAAATATTTTCATTTTAAATACAGTTTGATTTATTATTGATAAAAGGATATTTTAGGAATGTGTGTGAGACAATAAGAACATGTGCCTTTTGGATTTTGTGTAATATTTTCATTTCCGGATTATTCTTTTCGCCGATTCAAAACGTCATGAATGAATTTAAACGTAATAGAACGTTTTGAAAGTTTCAAATCGCCTACCGGCGGCACATTCGAAAATGTGATATGCGGAGTTGAGATGCAGAATGTCCGCATGCGGTGTTACAGAAATGCAACAAACTTCGTGTGGCTCTTTATATGGTGATTTAGAGGAATACCTGACTGAAGTAGAAACAAGGGCCCAAAGGACTAGTAATGACGGAGACGATGTGTATTCGCAGTTGGCCCAGCGCGAAAAAGACCTTGTTCTCGCGGCCGAGTTGGGAAAGGCCCTTCTCGAAAAAAATGAAGAAATCAGCAGAGCAAACGAAAGGTTGGCTGAGGAATATTCACATAAATTGGAGGTAAGATAATTTTTTTACACAAATGAAATATTCTTGAATTATTTTTATTGGTATGATGGATTTTCTTTTTAAAATTAATGATATTGATTTTAAACTTACCTTATTTGAAGTGTTAACCCTTTCAGGACCAATGATGTAAAAAACTCAGTCTCCCTTTAGCTGTCCATTAATCCATCTAGATTTTAAAAAGCTTTAAGTACGTTCCAAAGTTCTAACAAAAAACAAATAAAGTTCTCATACCTTAAACGATTTTTATTTAGTATTTGCGATAGGAATATATTAACTTTCTAAAAATTTCCATTTCAATTTGATGACTAATTGAAATAAATTATTTTCAATTTTTCGTTATTTCATAATATATTCTGTTCAGTTTGTTCATAATGCTCCAAAATCAATATTTTTAGTTACTCTACTATTACATGAAACTTAGGAACGCTCTACCGACTGAAAATAATTATCCGATTGCTATAATGTGTTAATGATATTTCTAATGGGTAGTAGGAATGGTGTTAGCCTCACAATACATTCTTAAATCACTTTTATTTTAACGATATTTTTTTATGTTTGCTCGTGTTAAGAAGATTATTTACTGAGAGTAAATATTTGTTAAATTTCTATAGCTTTATAAACATTAATTAAAAAAAAATGCCTTTTTAAGTACTAAATAACACGATTAATAGTTTATATATATATATAAGTTATTTTTGAAAATGTAATTCTTTACCTTTTTACTTATGGTGAATATATTCTATCGTTAAAGCTTTTATCAAACTAAAATTTCACGAACATCTATTAAACAAAATAAGCATCATGTTATAAACCTGTTGTACATTAACGGTTAAACAATTTTTAGGAATTATATAGGTGAGGCTGAGTAACAAGTTTGTACTTTATTTAGCAAATTTTGAGTTTAAAGCATTGTTAAGCGAAACAGTGTTTAGGTATCAGTGTACTCTTATACAGTATATTTATATTCAACATACTCTTACTTAATGTACTTTTTTTCAGTGTAGTTTTATTCATTGCACTCTAATTCATTGTAATCTTATTCATTGTACTCTTTATCAGTATAATCTTATTCAGTGTACTCTTGTTCAATATACTTTTATTCAGTGTGTTCTCATTGCAAGTATTTTTTATTTATAGTACTCTTATTCAGTTGTGAGTTTTGAAATTTTTTAAGTGGTGTAATCCCCCTCCTTCAGTGTCTTACTTTGTTAATCATCATAATTAAGATATAATGATTTAATTCTTAAAAGAACATTAACATTATTGATGCGATACTGAAGCTTAATTAAAATATCAAAGAGGAGCTAAAACATTTAAAGATGAAAAAAGCAATTTTTAGAAGATCTGTTCATCAAATTGATCTTCATATTCGTTTAAACGATCTAATTTCGAAAACAAGTCAAGCAGTCAATTTTCCTTGAGCTACTTTTAGTCAATTTGAATGTGTTGAACAATAGCTAACGAATTGCTTATCAATTAGGTTTTTTTTACTGAAAAGGGGAATTGGAAAATAAAATTTTTGCAGCTTAAGTAAAGAGGAAATAGAGCCTCATTTCATTAGTCCCGCATCAAATATTATGACCGCAGAAAAAAAAGAGAGTTTTACATTGTTAATTACCAAGTTCCGAAGAGTTGGTGAAATGTTCCGATTTTTTTTTTGTTTTTTTTTGCTGGATATGTAACAAGGAAGTATACTTTTTAAAAATGTGCACAAGTCGAAGTAGTGGGACAATTTGCAACGTTCTGGAACAAATTGAGATTCCTCTTCTTATTGCGTAAAATATTTTCATGGAATAACTGAATACATTTCCTGATAAATTTTAATTAGAAAGCGATTTGAAAATACGTGTTTGAATATTTGGATTCATGAGTATTTAATAAATGTGGATTTCGGGTTGAGTGGAACTTGCTGAAATGGATCATAAGTTGGAAATTAACGATATTTAGATTTTCTATGGTAGAAAAATAATTTACTGTTTGCTTGACTAATGTTTAAAAAATATTCCATTAAAAAGTAAAAAAACAACAACATGTAATACATTAACCCATATATATATTAATGCAATAAATATATAAAATTAACTTTTGAACATAGGGCCACACTTTTTGAGTTTCGTTAAATTGTTTTACAATATAATATCTTTCAGAATTATTTGTGAAACTGCGTGATAAATACTTATTATTTTAGAAAAGTTTATTTTAGGTTTAATGGTCAATAGAAGGTCTGAAATTTAAAATATGCTGTTGAATTTTACGAGGCATAAATCCAACATGTTTGCATATTCTTAACATAGATATTTTGCGACATTTATGTTACTCAACGCCAAAAAAAAACAAAAAAAAAAAACACTTTTATCCTACTAAATTATCAAGCCATTGAATGATAAAAAAAAATGAACTAAGAAACATATTAATAAGCATGCATGACAAATGGGTATTGCGTGTATGGCATTCTGGATACCAATAATTTGAAAATAAAATTTTTAAACTCATCTTTTTTTTTCTGTTATCATCAAAACATAATTGTACGATTTACAAATTGCAAATTGTCATTATCAAAAATTGATTTCCACATTATTTTTTATTGAAGATTAGCTAAATTCAAAATTTGCTTCAGTTTCTGCAGATGTTGGGAGAGGGGGAAGGGGGGGGGGTGCTATTTTTTTTAAGAACTGTTTTATCGCGTAGTGTAAAATCTGTCTGTATTTTTTTTAAAAATATTTTTGAGTGTAAAGTCGGTTGGGGTGACAGTTTTTTTTTTATTAAGGTTTAAGTATTTGTTACCTTTATCTAATATACAAATTATAAATATCTACTAAATTGTAAGACTTGGTAACATAGGTTTAAATTGATGGTATTTAAATATATGACACTTTATTTTGATGTTGACAGTATCAATAATAATAAAATAGATAAGTTTTATATCCTGTGGGCCCAGTAACTTTTTATAAATGGGGTAAAAGGCACTAAATGTCATACTAGTTTGAATAGTTTAATGTGAAGTGCCTGGGTCTGATCAAGTGCATATATATATATAATTCTATAAAAAATCAATAACATTTATTTAAACGCGAAGCTAAAATCAGTGCATGAGCATAGCTCGCTGTGACAAAGTCAAGGTTTGTGCATAAATTGAATATAATTCACATGTAATTGCTAATTTATTAGTAAAAAAATAAACTTAATGTTACTTTTTGAAAAAACGCGAAAAAGTGAAACGTTTTGTTATTTAAATACTCTAAAAGATTTAGTGACTCCCTAGGTGCAGTTACCCCCAAACAACTTTCCTTGACACTAAATTTTCATTTCATTTTATATATCATTCATTACATTTTATACATCATTCATTACATTTTATCACACATTATATTTTCAATACGTTCTTCCCGAGAACAGAGCTTGTCATTTAAAGTTCTTAATGAAGAATTTATTTATTGTTATGTCAGTATAAGTATCGTTCGTTAACATAATAGCTACAGATAGTTTTTCCGGGACACAATACGTTGCAAGGAAGCAGCTCACACACACACACACACACACACACACACACACACACACACACACACACACACACACACACACACACACACACACACACACACACACACACACACACACACACACACACACACACACACACACACACACACACACACACACACACACACACACACACACACACACACACACACACACACACACACACACACACACACACACACACACACACACACACACACACAGAGAGAGATAACTATCTCTTAATCTCATTCGATCCCAAATTAAAATGTCACTTGTTTATGAGAAAGCAAGACAGATGACCCACGAAACAAACAATCCAAATGTGAGTGATCTGAATTTCAAGACCTCGTCGCACACGTAGCTATGGTTTGCTTGCATTTATCTACCATCTTTTAATTCGAAAATCATCTGATAAGCTATGCCATCGTACTTAGATATGGTGGGCCTTTCTCATCATTTGAGCCTACACCGTTTTATCCCTTTCAAGGTTCGTTGACTGAATTGTCAGAAAAGACGATTAATTGGGATGTATATCAAGGACTCCGTATTATACTTAACGCGTATGAATTTAAATAAGGCTGAATCAGTGTAGGTTTGAAATCTTAATGAATTATTTCAACGCTTTTTGAACTTTTGTTACTAAAGGTCCAGAAATAATCCCTCTTGTAAAATTGCTTTTTTCTTTTTTTTTTTTTTTTTTTTTAAATTTAAGCGTATTTATAGTCCGATTGGAATTTGTTTTTATGTGGATCGTATTTGTAGAAATGCGAATGTTTCTATTAATCGTGTAATTTTATATTACGAGAGTGTCAACATTGATATATTTTATGGTGGAGTATACACGGGACCCATGTTCAATGGTATTTTTGATTTTATACTATTTAGAACGATTTTTTAAAAATATTCATTGGCCGACCAAACAGTATAGTGGTTAGCGTGCTAGCTTTTAGACCTCGAGGTTGCGGGTTCAAGTCACGTGTTAGGCATGGGTGTTTGTAAATGTATGTTGGCTTGTCTAATGACGAATGTTTCGGCGCATTATAGCCCTCGTGTTGCTGACGGCGCCAAATAATCTGAAAACAACTAATTAAAAATATTCATTGATCTTGTTTTTGGTTGGTTGTTGTATTCAGATTATCTGGCGCCGTCAGCAACACAAGGGCTATAATGCGCCGAAACATTCGTCATTAGACAAGCCAACATACACTTACAAACACCCATGCCAACACGAGACTCGAACCCGCAACCTCTCGGTCTAGAAGCTAGCACGCTAACCACTATACCGTTTGGTCGGCGATCTTGTTTTTGGAATTTTATTGTTTAAAAGTGATGAATGGTCTTATAAAATTTTATAAAAGCAATATGCCTGCGAATTTACAAAAGTTCTTTCTTAATGTGATTTGTTTATTCTATTAACCAACAACATAAAATTTACAAGTTAGACACAGCTAATATAATTTAAAACTTATAAACAATAACCAAAATCGTGACCAATAGAAGAATGTGCGCATAGTTTTATATTTCTATATTCTTATGTGAATCTTTTAATTTTCCTTGCATGATTTAACAAAACAATCCTCTATAAGACCATACGCCACCTACAGCATTTCAGAATCAACTCGTCTCTCATTATTTCCGAATATTCATTTTCTTTTTACCTGTCTGGACGTTAACTTCTTCCGACAACACTCAAATTACATCTTGGAATAACGTTAGTTCATTCGTTCACATGACGCATTAACAAACCATCCATACACCCACGAACAGAAAACTCGAGCACGTTTCTGAATCTACCGACATTCATTTCTGCAAAATCGAAACCGGACATAGAAAAGGTGAGCATATTATTCTGAAATTTCAATCTAGTAATCCATTATTGGCGAAGGAGCAATTTTGGCGAGTTTGCTAGAAGGACTTGGATGTTTTCCTGTTCTTTTAATATGAGAATTTTGGCCAACCCCACAGGACGACTATTCTTCTTTAATGTGAGTGTTTTTCGATACACACAGTCACTATTTCCCCGGGGCGGAAGAAAGTGGAGTTCAAACAGGTTTATAGTTCATAATCTTTTCTAACTGGAAAGATGTTTTCTTAAAACAAAAGAGCAAGTAGCGGCGGATGGACGCGATGTTTAGATGAAGAAAAGTGATTAATTTGCGGGCTGGTTTCGGAGATGATGGTGATACATATAGTTTGTGGCCATTTCCGGGTCGCACTGTTGTCTCCAAGCGGCACATTCTTAATGGTTTAATGTTTCAAGTTCGTGACCACTGTCTTCTACAAAAATGTTAATTACTCTCAATTAGTAATGTTTTTAATAAAGCTGAGAAAACTTAATTATTCAAAAAGATAAATTTTGCCAGTTAACGAAGTCGGAGTGTTTTTTGAGTATTAGGTAATGCTCTAATCTCTCGGAATGAAATATTTTGCAACACGTGTTTTCATTTTTTTATTTTTATTTCACTGCCTTTTGATGTTCGAAATCACAAAATCTGTTCAATATAGTAAAAATGTGTTGTAAAATTTTGATGGACAGCGTTGATGAACAAAGTTGCGAAACCGGCATTGTTAGTTGAAATGCAACATTAGGATTCCAGCTCAGGTCGAAAGTTTTAAATATTAGTTGGACAATTCTCTGGCTGACTCACATCTTTCTATCTATTCGTAAACTGATTACAATTGTGAAACTATTATGAATCCAGTAGTTATGTTTTTGTTTTATATAATATTAGTTTGCGGTTAAGTTGTGTGGAAAAATAATTATTTTTTACCCAGAGTCAAATATGCATTTATATAATATTTGACGCGCGGGAAACGGTTTATAGTTATACCTTTATTATATCTCTTAGTTATATTTTGAAAATGTTTTGAGATCATAACTATAACAGGTTATTTCTAAAGAAATTTAACACATTTTTGCGACAACATGCCCCAGCCTCTCGATAGATTGTCACACACTACAGGTTTGGCTGCCATAGGCTATTATTTAAATAGCCTATGGCAGTCAACCTCGTGAAATTAACATTGACCAGCTATTTAGTCAGTGAAAATTAACTTTCTAAAATATTCAAATAATTGCATTAAAAATATACGAAAGTCAACATTTTATGTTGATAAAAACATTGACCAGTTATTTAAATTGAAGACAGATTTCGAGACTAGAATACGAATTTAAGTAGATATTTCAATGTCTGAAATTTGTGTCACTACTTTAAGAGTAATCTCTGAAGCGGTTTCTCTTCGATTTACCTTGTTTTAACGACTTTTAATCATCGTAAACTCATCTAAAGTTAAAAAAGCCCCAAAAAGTACTTGAGACAATAATTACATTGAATAAAAATGAATGGTAGAGTTCAATTTTATCGTTTAACGAATACTTGCAGATGTAAATATATAAAAACACAAAGAAAGTTCAGGTATTATTGCAGGGTAAACGAAATAAAAATCGTGTATTTTGGAACGATACTCGAGTTTCAGCCAGAATTGGACAATCTTTCAGAACCCCCTATTTCCGACATTGGCCACTACCTATGCTACCAAAGTCACTACTGCCGCGTAGCGATCATGATGCGAGCTACTCAAGATTTATCAATATCTAACCTGTCAGGATTATGATAATTCGAGCAACAATTTGGGGTACATTATTAAAAAATAATAATAATAATAATAATTGAAATTTTTAAACAAGTTCTAAGTTCTTTTAATAGTTAAAATCTCTCTTTTATTTAAAAATAATAAAATTTATACATCTTATAATTAATTCACAATAAATAATTCATGCCATTTTTACAGACTTGAATACAAGCATTATTTCTTTAAAGCTTAAAATGTTCTTGCGTTGCAATCGACACATTTTAAAAGCTCTATATAGATCCAACTTCAATGTTCTAAAAACTGTTTAATTCCCAACGTATATGCTTACAGGATCTCAGAGTATTGATTCTAAACTTCTTTTTTGCAGAATTTATTGTTAGATATTTGTAAATTATGAAATTATCTCTAAGTAATAAAAAATGAAAACTTTGAGTTTATAAGCATTTCTTGAAACATGTAATTTTTTCAGGTTTAAAAAGTTGTCGTTTGCCTTAGTGAACTTTCTAAACAAAACGGCATATTTAAATAGTGATAAAAAATTACCAATGTTACGTAAACATTTTGATTCAAGCTGCTAATCTTTTCAATTAAACTGCTAATTTTTAGACAATATTACTTTTACAGTTAATGAAAAAAAATTATCTGTTTTATGTGAACTAAAAGTAATTTTTATGACATAAAATTCATACCTAAAAAGTGTAAACATATTTATAATAAATAGTTTAGGTCTACAGTATAGAACTCATTTTCATATAATTTGCTACAAAAAAAAAAAAAAAAAAAAAATAAAAAAAAAAAAAAAAAAAAAAAAAAAAAATCTATTTAGATTGAATAGATTTTTTTAAAAGAGTATAACGGTGTTAAAAGTCACAGTTTCGAGATATTGCAAAAATGCTTGTAATCGCAAAGTATTCGATATTTCTAATTTATACGCAATTATTGTAATTACAAATATCTAACAATAAATTCTATGAAAACAGTTTGAATATGCGTTCAGAATTAAATAATTTGAAGGACTCTTTTTAAAGTTGGATGCATATAGGGCTTTTAAATTTTGTCGAAAAATTTCACTTCTTTTTAAGGGATTTCAAATATACTTTAACGGTAAAGTTAGTCTTCAATAATCATTTACCAATTTTTCCCCTTGAATATTTATTTCCTATTAACGATTCAAGGCTTTTTTTTATGTAAAATTGAAAGAACGAGTTAACTGTGCCTTCAACTGATAAACTACTGACTCATTTATCGTTAATGTATTGTCTATCTGGATCTCATTTCGCTCTGAATTCACTATGATATTTTTACGCAGTGGTGTTTGCAAGGGAGGCAATTCCCTTACTGGAGACCTACTTTCTAATCAGGCTTCCGTGTTTGAAAAAGTATTTATTTTCCGTATTGTTTGAAAACAAACCACACAATTCCAAACAATTAATTCCGAAAAAACTAATCTGATCGTTAAAATGTGTTTGCTATATCTGCAAGTCGCTTGTAGCTTAAGATTAAGAAACTCACACAGCTTCAAACTGTTTAGTCAGGGAGGAGTTGTTCAATCGCTAAACGTTTTCATTGTTGTTTTTTTGCTGAAAGCAAATACCAACCTCAGTTCTTTTGAACCTAATTGAATGATAGTTAAGAAGCCCAATAATTGAAAAATGTGTTACATTTTGAAAAGCGATTTCATAAGCGCTTTGTTTCTAATTTTCCAAAGTACCAGACACGTGTTTTTTGTTCATGTTCACCTAATTTCGTTTGTTGAAAGTCATTAATTTCGCTCTTAACTCCTTTTGTAGTTTTTGGGTATTAGTTTTGAAGTATGAGAAGAAACGTACGATTATCATATCAGCTGGAATTATTCTTGCGATGATAAAGAGCCGTTTAAAGATCGAATTTTCACACGGAAGATGGAATTTAAAATAAACGATGATAAATGAATACTCATTGTAAAATAACATTCAGACTACTTGTATAGGAGTTTCCTTATTTGTTATACCGTTTGAAGATTTTTCTAAAGAGATTTTTACAGCAATTAAAAATCATTTTCTCAAACCATTTCTCGCCATTTGCTAAAAAAATATGCTTGTATGAGAGACTTGTGGTTTTGTAGCAGTGATGTTTCATAAAAGGAATGATAACATTACATTCGGTTATAAAAATTACCAATTAGAAAATGCCTTTCCCGCTTTTATACACGCGTTCCTTATTTTATGTTAGAAAGTGTTATTGGATATTTTATAGTTTTTTTTTTTTTTCTTCTTCTTCTTTTTTTTTTTTCCTTTTTTTTTTTTTAGAAACATACAAAACTTTATTTTGAATCACTGCAAATATAGTCAAACCCCGTTGAAGCGAAATCGTTTAACATGAAATCCCGTTTAACTCGAAGTAAAAGTAGTTCTCCCTACTTAAAACTTAGTGTTAATTTACTCGTTTAACATGAAATTCGGTTAAAGCGAACAATTTCGGCGGCCCCATCGACTTCGCGTTAACAGGATTTGACTGTATTCCTAAGAATGGAATGTATTAAAATATAAAATTGTGTTTTTTCCTTTGTTTTTAATTAAAATATTATATAAAAACATATGTTCGTGTTTTAAAAGTTTAAACGACAAACAAATTATTCACGACCATTGGATCAATTTATTGGTTGGACATTAATCCTCAATTAATCTTTCAATAAAAAATGAGTTTAGAAAAGAAAAAAAAAATATCATAAATTATTTTTATTTTTGACTATAGTTGTATTTATAAATAAAAATAACAGTACGAAATTTTAAACATTAAATTATCAGTATTAGCAATAGTCTTTCATGCACATTACTTAAAGAAGCTTTATATATATATATAAAAAAAAACAACCTAAAAAATATTAATTTCATAAAAAAATGAAAGTTCAGATTTCTATGAAAATTGAGCAAATTTTCTTCCGAGAATTAAGGATCGCAGAAGCAAGCAACTTAATTTTTCAAAAGATAGCTGAAAAGACACATTAATGTGTGCAAGACAAAGCTCTTTATGCACTCGAAGTATACAAAGCGGCAAAAAATAATACGAGACATTTAAACAGTTTATTTAGACAAAGTTCAGTATTATACTCTCAATCAAACGTGATATATGGCCTCACTTAATCTCTTCGTTTGTAATCTTTTTATTGAAACGTTATTTAACTGCGACTTTCTAATTGCACCCCACTTATGATCCATTTTTCCTTTCAAATCTACTTATACTTTTCAAAACGAGCTGTATGATGCATGAAGCTATATCGAATTATAATCACTATCACGTTCACTTCTGAAAACTCTTCAACTGCAGCTAAATAACCTTTATTAAATCCCTATCAAATCCTATAACAATGTATATAAATACTGCATATCTCTATCAATAGGCCGCAAATTGGCGGTGAAACTTGCTTCCGATACCTACCTGTTGTCTTTTCACCCCTACTCCCACCATTGTTCATAAGGACCAAACATTTTAATGAACGGCTAATGAGACATTAACAGCCAGCTTTCTTTTACATCCAACCTGCGGTAACTTTTTGAGACAATGGGCACCAAGTGTGATACTAACGTTGAAGTTCTCCATTCAGTCACCCTCGCATAGATGGAAGACATTTCTGCAGTAACGTGTTTCAGGCGAAAACTTTTAACCCAGTGGGGATTCCTATTATTGATATTGCAGTTAAAGGGCCTTTGATTGTCCGTTGCCACAAGGCGTAGCAAAAGTAAGTGACTGACGCTTTATTAAACGATGAGCACTGTTGGATGAAAGAATGGGTGAACTTCAGAGCACCTTCCGGGTTTCGTATTTCCATGCGCATTTAGTCCAAAACCTTTGCGAACGCAAAATGAGCTTGACCTTTGTTTTTTATTCTTATTTTCTTCGATGTTCTTTCTGAAGTCGAATTCAAAAGATTGAGAAATAACAGGAAGGAGAACATACAAAGACAAATTGAGTGTAAGAGGTTTTTAAAAAGCAGAGGTTTATGGAATACTATATAGTTCGATCGAACTACAGGTTGAACGCTGATTCTAAATTCTGATTTAAAATACGATTGTACAAAACTGGTCAAAATTTTGACTAGAGGTTATAACACTTGTAGCATATAAATATTATTTCCAAACTAAGTTTTTCACTATTAGAAATGCTTATTACTAGTACTTGATATCCAGAAATGCACCATTCTTTTCAGAAAAGTGAGTCCTAAGTCGTTAGGCCGACCGAACGGTATGGTGGTTAGCGTGCTAGCTTCTAGACCGCGAGGTTGCGGGTTCGAGTCCCGTGGTAGGCATGGGTGTTTGTAAATGTATGTTGGCTTGTCTAATGACGAATGTTTCGGCGCATTATAGCCCTCGTGTTGCTGACGGCGCCAGATAATCTGAAAACAACCAACCAACCTAAGTCGTTAGTTTTGAAGTCTTTCTAGAATAATTGATAATTGTGATTGAACACAAAATTTTTTAAGGTTGCAATTCGGAACTAACAAAAAATTAGTGGCGGCTCGTGCACTCACTAAAAAGAAAAGTGACTTCCTTCAAAACAAAATCGACGTGTCCGAACAAAAAGTTAAAATTTAGAGATAACATGCTTAAAAAAATAATTTTTAAATGGCTCATGGTAAATTTAAAATTAAATACATATAAAAAACTATTCATACAATAAAAATTGTGTCACAGCTTGTCGTGACTGGTTTTTAGCGATACCATATATGTTACGACAAATTAAAATACACGGTACAAAATTCTTATACAGTACTTTGTATGAGTGCAGGGCGTTTAGCGTTGGTCCCGTAGTCTCTTAAAGTACCTTTTTTTTTATTTTGGTCCCTTTTGTCCCCTTTTTTAAGGTTTGGTCCCTTTAGTCCCCTTTTTTAAAAATATTTTTGTACCACGTGACTAGCACGTGCCATTTCGTCAAGGTCAAAGGTCATGTAATCGTTTGGTAGCTCGTAACCATCACAGATTCTGTGGACTACATTTTTTCTTTTGATATCAGGGTTCCCACGGGTCCTTGAAACTCCTTAAGAACTCTTTGATTTTCGATTTCAAGAGTCGAATCCTTGATTTTCTCCAACAATATAACACGGTTTTTATGTGTTAAAATAAAAGTTTCATTTAAAATTTTCGACTTTAAAAATAGCATTACACTTAAATCAAAGTTTTTTTTATTTAATAATTAAATATAGAGTTTCATGGACGGTTTTCGATCTGGACTTGCGTTATTTAAATTTCGTCTAGTACTTGACCACGTGACCGAACGAGATCGTTTGTAAATAAATGCAAACAGCTTTTTTAAATTGAATTATATTTAGCAATTAAATATATGGTTTTATGGACGGTTTTCGATATGAACTTATTTTTTTGAATTTCGTCTAGTACTTGACCACATGACCGATCAAGATCATTTGTTAATAAATGCAATTAGATTATTATTTTTTTTTTTCAAATTGAGTTTAATGTATATCATAATTAAATATGTATTATGTGGACTGTTTTTGATCTCATTTTTTTTTTTTAAAGTTTCGTCTAGTACTTTACTACATGACCGACCGATATCGTATATTGATAAATGCGATATTTTTTTTTTTTTTAAATTAAAGTTTAATCTATAATAATAACAGAGTTATAGGGTCTATAGAAAGCAACTTCCCATATAGAGTTCTGAAATTTTGTACATCTGTGGTTGTGGTCTTCTAATTTCCGAACTTGCAGACCAGATTGTAATTTTTTAATTTTTTTAATTTTTTTATTAAATTTTAAATTTTTTTTTTTTTATGTTTTTAGCCATACAATCCAAAGTAATATCTGCAGAACTTCAAAATTTGAAACATAAGTGCTTTTTGCAAATACAACTTTATAATAATTACATATAATAATTAACATGATTATAAATGTAATTTTGCAATAAAGAGGATTTTTGTGTTAATATTAGTTATTTTATGAACTTTTCTAGTTTGTAGAATCGGTACATAATGAATATAATAGGTCCTAGAAAAAGAATTTGGTCCATGAAAACCCCTCGATTTTTATTTTGAAATAAGAGTGGGAACCCTGGATATTCTTTAGATGTTTTGATGAATTTCAGAAACTTATGTCGTACCGTTACTTTTTTGAAAGCCGGTATGACGGATCTATACTTTTTGATGATCTTTTCAGATGTGTTTTTAAGATTTAATTGTTATTTATTCTATAAACTAACTACTGTTAAAATCAATTTCTGTTGTATTCTGCTACTGCTTATATTGTCATATGTATCTATTTTAATCTGTCATTATCAGACGTCGATTTGAATATACCATCAGCTTGTTGAGACACCACTGATCAATTACGGACAAACAAACGTGAGTGATAAGCAAAACAGGCCAAAAATTTAAATAAATAGTTTAAAACTTTTAAAAAGGATAAATGGATCAAGCCTTTTTAAAACCACAATGAAATTCTTAAAATAAATATGAGTAACCTAAAAGTACATTTGTTTGTCATTTAATACATTTTAATTAACACTACTTTATTATTTTATGATATTATTATAACATTTTTTTTAACCTCAACCTAACTAGTTCAATTAGGAATCAATTGAAATTGAATTCTTAAACTTTTTCAATGATAAGTAACAGTCACTTTAAAATAAATTTGAAAATTATAATTTTAAGTTTACTAATATAATTAACATGTTTCAGTCTGTACATGTTTTTATGTAGCTCTCTTCTTAGTTTGAATAAATAAGCATTTTTTTGTTGTTAACCCTCTGAGCGTCAAGGGAATGGACGAAATTATACAGTTGTTTTCCCTGCAAAATTTTTTTAATTTTAATTCTGATCCAAATATATAATTTTTTTTAATTATTTTTTATTTATTTTGTTTGAAATAGGTTTTAAACTATCATCCTAATAAAAAGATTTAAAAAAGATTTTATTTTACATTTTATTTATAAATTTAAAAAGGTTGTGTATTGCTGGAAAAACTGGGGATCAAATGACGGATATATACGCCCGTGACCCTCAGAAGGTTAAATATAGGTTTTCTGCAGATCCTAAGAATTCTAGTGTTAAATCATGTGTTGAAATAATCCGATGCAAAGGTGAAATTTGCACTCCAAAATTGTTATTTGCGTTCTGTCTGTTTACAATTTAAAAATGTGGTAATCATAATTTTCAGTGTTTTTTTTAGTAATATACAGTCAATAATTCTTTTCTTTTTAATGTGCACTCCAGATGAATGTTTGGAGTGCAAAGTTTGCACTTGGACAAATAATTTTTAATTTAACCCCTTAAATTGTAGGTACTGAATACTAGGCATTTTTTTTTCTATGCTATAAAAAACAAATTTTGTTTAAAAGTCCCTTTTTTTTTAATTTTTGGTCCCTTAGTCCCTTCTTTTGAAGTTCCAAGCTGCTAAACACCCTGTGAGTATTCATTTATTTAAATTATAATAAAACGGGTATTATGCTTGTGAGCGGTTTCCTTGAAATATTTTGATATTTTGTAGATATTGCTCTGTATTTTTGGTTCGATTTTGGATTTGGTTTTTAATAAACGAAAACTCTATTCATCTTTCAAAAGGTGTTTTCATTTAAAAACTACATACCTTCTTATATCGTTCTCATGCTTGAGGATGTTTAAGTGAGTGCTGGGTACCTATACTTAAAAGTTCGTAAAACATATTAAAAGCAAATTTTATTAAATTTCCCCCTATTAATTTTTCATAACTATTCAAATGAATCTTAGTTTAATCATTTTCTTCATAAATTAGTTAATTTTACAGCTCATTTACCGCCTCTTAAGGTTGCCACCCCGGGCAGGGGCACGGCTTGTCCCCCTCTAGCGCCGGCCCTAGAGATACTTGGTTACATCATTTAGTATTTGAGTATACCCAGACTGAGCTATTTAAAGCATTAAACAATTTAAGAACTCGGTTTTAAATGTTAAGTCCATCGAAAATGCTTGTTTGACTTTGGAAAAAAATTATACTTTTAGGATTAATTTTAAATATTTTGAAAACAATTACTGACAAAAATGTGAAGTTTTTTTATTAAATACATAAAAAAAAAACCATGTATGTTTTTGATATTAATTTTATGTGAGAGTGTCACTGGTGATACAGAACTGCCACAGGTAACAAATTTTGCTGACTTTGAATAAAAACATGCTTACTCTGAAATATCACCAGGTAGTAACGAGAATATCACTTATGAAAGTCAAAATGTTAATTTCTTTTTACATCGAATTAGTATTCTTTATGGTCAACATATAAAGTCTGAATCACCTGATGAAATGCTGCCTGAGAATGACTGTTCGCATTGTTTGTGGGTGTTCTGGTTCTAAGAATTTATGTTGTCAAATGATGGGAAATGTCTTTACGAATGACGTTATTTATGTTTTATAGCTTCAAAGAAATATTTATTGCAAGTTTACTTTATAGAGTCACTTTTCTTTACAAAATTGCAAATGCTTTATTCTCATTTGTAAGTTTAGCTAGTTTCGAATTAAAATAAATTAACTTAACAAGAAATAGAAAAAATATTAATTCAACTACATTAAATTTTACAAACTTTTATTTAACTATATTTTATTTTCGTAAAACGAAGCATTTTTCTTTTTCTTCATTCTTATGACAATGACATTCGATGAAATAACTGAATATTATTTTATTATTATTTTTTATTAGAATTATTATTTTAGCTCCGTATTATTTTCTCTCAGCATTGCCCCATTTTGTGAATTGGAAGGAAAATACTTTTTAATTGATAACTTGAATGACGATTACTTTTTCATTTAATTCCTTAAAAAGTTTATTGAAAACTACAAACAATATTGTCAAGAAACAAACTGTAGGGTTCCATAAGAATTTATTAAAAGTTAAGGCAATATCCTCACCAGACTATAATACATAAGAACATTCAAATAAAAAAAAAAAATACTAAAACAACATTTTTATTACTGATTCCTGGTGACTTTTATGTATCCGTAGATTATTGAGTGGAAAGTGTACTCTCATTCCACGCAGATAAATACAAATTTGTTCAGTTGGTCCATGTTCAATTACAAACTATTTCTGACACATCAAATCCTTGATACTCAATAAAATATCACCTTGGGTTACATAGGAAAGCAATACGATCCTGAATTATTCATATTTGTCGATGTTTCCAGCATTAAATACCTGCATTCACCTCCCGATTATTCACCATTTAATACGTTTTTGCTCATACTATTGGCATTTATCCAGAAGTGAGTGTTACATCAGGTTGAACAGATAAAAATCGGTTTTGGGGTCAATTCGCATTGCATGTGCTTGTTTCCCAGTGGATATCCTTCCATTTGAAACTGAAAACAAACGCAGTGCTACAATTTGTTGGCAGGTGTGTTCACCTGGCGTGTCTTCCACATACATAACGGCAGCTGGACAAATCGTTTTTCCAATGACTCACGCAAATGTCGCGTTTGTTTGTACGTAATGGTAGAACTAGAGGGTGTTAGGTGTTGTGGATCTCCTATTTGTTATTATAAAAAGAGTCCATAATGCTAGTGGTGTAATAGTCGAAATATGGCGGAAACACAGTTATAATATTTGTATTTCTTTTTAGTTTGATGGTTAAAAATCTCTTCAGTCAAAGTTAGGCTTTTACTTAGATCATGAAGTACTGTAAACTCTATGAATTGTGGTTCTTCCAATCGTCTTCAGTTGCGAGATATATTGTTCCGAAACATACCTGTCTTTTTCAGTTTTTCTTATTTCTTCCATAATCTAGGGTTTCTGGAGGGATCATGTATCCTTGTTTTTAAAAAAAAAAACATTACGCAATGAGTTCATAATTATACCATACTTGAAACTGTGATGGTTTTAGACCTTTTCTTAAAGAATTTGTATAAAATGCTGTATACCTCACTTCGTTAAAGTACTCGACCACGTCCACCAAGTGTAAATCCCTTTTTTTGTGTCGTGAATAACTATACAAAGTCAAGTTGCTGAACGATCAGGTTTTATGGCAACAAAAAAAAATAAAAAAATACTGAACTGTAAATTTTTAAATATCAAGAATAGGTTTCTAATGTTTAATGTTCTAATAGGTCTTCTAATGTCTTCTAGGCATGTTAATATCAACAATTCATGGTTTCAGTTTAACAAATTTAAATATATGTAATGCGATGTGGTTTAAACAAACGTAGAATGTTTGTGTTTTACAATTTCTTAATTAATTCTTGTTCTAAATATCAGAACATTGCATTTTTTTCATTGATATGTGATTTCATCACATACATAAATTTATAATAATTTATGTGAGACTTTAATGTAAAAATGCTGCATATGGAATATTAAAATCATTTTCATTCAGCTATGCTTTTGATACTTATTTATAATACTTTACTTTTGATTAACCTTTTTAAGCATTGCTTTTAGAGAGCAAATTGGTTCTCAACGTCAATCTGCTAATCCATTTATTCTATGGATGATGAATAATAATTCTAAATATAATCTGAACTGAAGTGACAGTTTAAATTACACACACCATAAATCTAAGACACTTGCTTTTCATACAACAGGCAATTTAAAGTTAGGCGCGATAAAAACTAGCAATCAGTTGCAAAAACGCAATTTCTCCATCCGTAATAATAAGTTGCAGAAGGCAATTGGCTATCAGCCCCATCGTTCAGAAGATATTTACCGCACGAAAATCATTTTCCATCAAAGCTATGGTGGAAAGGTTTTGCCTTTTTGTCTTCGACATGACCATAGGCCTTGCTTTTTATCAAATGCCCTCTGCACGAAGAGCAGTACTAATAGAATGCCTTGGGCTACAGAGACTCATTGGAGCGTTAAAATAGTTTTCAAAAGCAGCAACTCTATTTTAGAATTTTTGTTTGATAATGCCTGGGATTATTTAGTTTGAGATTGTGATAATTTTGATGATTGATGATTCTAAAATTCATCTGAGAAATGATGATTTGATGCTTAATTTACGTATAGCTAACATTTACTTTGAACATATACTGAAAACTAGTAGTATAGTTTAGATATAGATTGGATGTCCAATAAGGGGTATTTTTGCGAGCACCAATCGCTCAATACATCCTAATTTCTATGATTGAAGTAGTAAAAAAACAAAATGGTCTCCTACAATACTGAATCGGAATTTTCTCAGTCCTTCTTTGTTTTCAATAAACCACATGATTTGAGGTATTGTGCATGTCTGATTGGGTAGCGTTTGTAGTTTAAGGAGTGCTTTCTGCACGCAGGTAGACATTAATATTTTTTGTAAAATATTGTATGACCTTTTATATGCCCTAAGAAAATATTTTAATTTCTTTTTATAAGATAATCATTAATCGAGAAAAGTTACTGATAATAAATGATAACTTTTTCCATTGTCTATCTTTCACGAGATTAACTTCAGACTAACGTTTGTTCACATTGCAGTTGCTTTAAAAATAGGAGATGTTACTTTCAAGGATATATTTTGGTAGTCCGTGGCTAACTCGACGATTGCAATTTATTTTCCTATATCTTTTCGGTTTACTCAGCAGAAACAATTCAATACAAGGCTTTTCTGGTGATGGCAAGAAAGAAATGTTCGTATAGTTTTTCGCGAAAATTTTGCAGTTTCTATGCTTTTCACGACTTCCATAGAAAATGAAAGTTCAAAAATTATAAAATAATGGACGAAGATGTATTTTCTATTAGTTGAGATTTAATCAAGATTCAAACCCATCTTTTATAGAAAGTAGTAATCTCATAAGAGTAACAAACGTTTCATTAGCTTGCACACGTTTGGAAAACGAAAACAAAGATTCAAACAATGCGGAATCGTGAGTCACGTTCGAGCTTATCCAATCAAGTTATAATCACAATCGTATCTGGAATGACTCCTATTTTAGGGTGCAAACACCAAAAAAGTAATTTCCACTTTACTTAGATGTAAACTGGGACAGACTTTTCTTTTTCACTTTTGGAACAATGTTCTAATTCCATGTAAGTTCGCAACCTCCACTGATAGTGAAACCTGTAAAATAAAAACGAAAATAGCTGTTTTCTGTCCTCAAAAAGCTAATTGTTCTTTTGATCTACAGTGGCAGGTCGAGGAAAAGGTCCAAATTACCGGTGTGCCCCAACCTTAGGGACAACAAGGTCTAGGCCCCTTTTAGAGGTGCCCCCCATCCCCATTCAATAACCTTAATATCTCCTACCTGTCACGATGGGTTTGTGAAAAGGGGCTCCCCATTCAAGGGGCCTCTTTTGTTGTACAAAGGACTTACGTGAGAGGGTGACCCTTGGGGTATGTGTAAGTAGTCGAATATTTCGGATCGATCTCTCGACTTCCTCCCTTCGATCTACAATCTATTTTTATAGTGCGTATGTCGACGTATGTTGTGGGATATAGCACATGAGTTGGTGTTGATTTGGGTCATAGGGGGACTTGGAAAGTAATTGAATCGTGGATGTAATTGGTTTAATTGTCCGAGAACTAAACTTGGAATTTGCTGCCCCATTTTTGATAAAAAAAAATTAAAAGTTAATTTTAGATTTAGATAACTTTTCACTTATTTACGTTGTGGAATAACTCCGGAGGAGGACTTCCGTTGTAGAATTAAAAGTGCTCACTCTCTTAAAGAACTTTTTTTTTGTACTCAGTTCATCAAAAGGACGCCCTTATGCTATCATCATCAGATAAGTACCGATAGTCTGATTTTCTGGAAAATGTATCGGAAGTTTCTTTCGAAGTGTCATATTCTTAGCTGAGTTGCTTAATAGTTCTATAAATAACGCATATAAATTAATATATTTTAGTTAAATCAGTACAAAAAAATTATATATTTACGATATTTAGAAGGAAAGCTGATTCCAACGATACCAAAAATTCAATTTCGAACATGTCATTTACCTGTTAAAGTTATCCAAATATATCACTTTAAATGATTTGTAATCTATTTTTTCCCACGTATGTTGTGGAGTTCTTGTTTAGAGAAAGACGACAATTATTCTTTATTTATTTCTCAAAATAGGTAATTAAAGCTTGAAGCCTTAAAAAAAATGTTTAATCATTTTCTATGTTATTTTAGAGTTAGGAAGGAAAATAGCCAATATTTATTCAACCATTCTATTTTTTATAAAATGGTCTATCAAATACTTAAAAATAGGAAAATGTCGGGTTTAAATTAAGAAAATTTAAAAGAAAGGTTTCTGTCATCTTTATATTACGTTTTGACTTTGACTTAGATACATCAAGTGGTTATTACCCAATTCTTTAATTTATAAATAAACATCTACATTTTAGAGTATCTGGTAGAACTATCTCCCATAGTCCCTATTTTTGGAATTTGGTTAGTAACAGATGCTTTGATTTTACGTGTATTTCAATAAAAATGGGGAAAATGTGAATGCACAATATTAGTTCAATATTGTTTTATTAGCTTTTTTCTAAATATATATTTTTAGTAAAGTTTTGTTTTTATGTAAAAAATAGAAAGGTGCAATATATTGAACATTATTCTCAATACTTCTACGCTCTACATCTCGTATTTAATTCTACGAAGGTTCTTTGTTTATATGGATTTCTTGGAATGCACAAAATGTAATTCTTCTGTACGATGAATTGTAATTGTTGCACTGTTGCCATTTTTTGTCTTTTACAACTCTGGGACACTCTATGTTCCATCGGAGTATTCGATAGTTGATGACGATTACAATTTAATAGATCATGCCCAGGTTTTTAGCTTACATTCAACCGTTGCTCTTGAACATTTTACATTCAAGGTGGTTCCACTTCTTGACTCCAAGTTTCACAAAATCGAAAATCCCACTGTAAAGTCCTTCAAATCACGTTGCTTACACATATTTTTACAAACACATAACTTCTACAGTCGCAAACACTGAGCTTTCTTTTTCATATCTCTTATCCTTGAGCAACAATACTGTGACGTGAGAGCTAATATACTCAAAACTGTCAGGTGTGCATATTAGATTGTCAACACAGCTTATTTGACTGTTGTTATTTTGCTGTATATATTTTTATCAAAGACATTTATCTTGCTATGTTGAATCAATAAGATATTTAAACAAGTACTTGTTTTTTAAAAATAAAACATAGATAGAGTGCAAAAATTCCTATTGAGATTAAAAGGGGTGAATAATAAACCTTTCGTCAAGTTCGTCAGAAGCAATGGATATAATAAACAACTTCATATAAAAGAAGCCATAAACACCTGAAAGGTAACGCAATAAATCGATAATATTAAGAAACAACAATACACTGAGTATATTAAAAAGAAAGTCAATACATCACCTCTATGACGGAAAAATAATCCTTGGTGTTAGTTTATTCTGTATTTTTTATGTTTAGTTTTATTCATTTGGTTCCCAATGACACTTCTTTCATCTTAATGATTTTGCATGCGAAATATGCACCTAAAAGATTTATTCTCCGAAACTCAAGTTTCAAAGGCTTAAATTATAACTAACTGAGGAAATGAAAATAACAAATCGCGTATCAAAATACGCCATTGACCTGCCTATCATCTCCTTATAATACGTCATCCTATATTACCGGTATATAATGAACGTTTACGATAACGTTTCATTTAATACTCAAACTTATGTAATTCATAATCTACTTTTATTTCAAATATCTTTAAAAGTAAAAGTAAAAAAATATCTTTTCTCATTATGAAAAATTGCATTTTAAAATTATAATAAAACGGGGAATAATCACTGTGATTTAATAAGTTTTTACTTTTCAGAAAACTTAAAAATGTAGTTCATGGCCGTTTGGAAATACACTCTTAAACATTCAGTTCAATACGGAATTTTGAATAGCGAAGATAACATCCTTGGATATATCACACTTGAATATATATCACTTTTATCACTTGAAAGGTACCCATTTACTAATTGAGTCACGTAATACTAAAGTAGGTGGGAGTAAATTTTATGGAAGCTGCGAGATGTGTGTCAGCCAATTGTGGACTGGAAATAAAGATATCAGTAGTTTATGTGTTCTAACGAGTCTTGAATGCAAAATTAAATTTAAAATTTATAGACTTTCTAATCTACTGTTATACTGGATGATGATGGTGAAGGACGTTTTATTTTTAGATTGAGGAAAGTATTTTTTTTTTTACCGGTTATTCAGAATTTCTAATATTAACCGATTAACGACGGTTGGCAAGAAAACTTGCCAATCGACATTTTAGTTTTTTTTTTCTTTGCTAATAAATTGGGTTCCACTTAGAATTTTTTAAAAATCATAAAATTTATGTGCAAAAAAAAAAAAAAAAAAAAAAAAAAAAAAAATCTGAAAAATTCAAAATATACCTTAATTGATCTAAATAAACAAGGTAAAAGTTAAAAACAATAACTGTCTATCCATTTCAAAGTCGTCTTTAATGTGTTAATGTGTGTTATTTTATTTCTTTTTTAAACGGTAATTATAAGTTAGAGGTGGATAAGAAGGCAGGTACTTATAAAAACGTTCTTGTATGTTCCTTCCTAAGAAGTTTACCTGACAGTCTAAGAAAAGAAAGAGCTCTAAACAAAATAATATGAATCTGAAAATAATTTGAGTTATTCGACAATGTTCGTAACACTTTAAAAAACCCATTAATATTCCACAATACGTTTGCATTTTTATATTGGTTTATATGATTTATTACTATTACAAAGATTTAAAATACAAAAAAATCAGCAATCTCTTTTTAAAATTTGAAGTTGTGTAGAGAAATTGATTAAAATTTTACGTTTATTGTACACCACATAACTAAAAAATAAAATTTTGTTTAAATTTTTTTTCTTACAATTTTTTATTGTTTTATTATCTAGGCAATGGGCAAGAATTTAAACTATATTTAGTAGCCATGAAGAGTTATAACCAATTATTTGTATTTATAGGTTTTTTAGGCATTTTCAATCAGTCATTTCCAGATAAATGCTTTTAATTTCAATAAAATTGATTTAAATGCCATAGTTTTGTTCATTTCCTGGATAACACTCGTACAAACATGCCTGGAACATTTAAATGAAATATTTAAATAACTTTTTGAGATAATAGGTTTGTCGTATTTAATTTTTTCAAAAAAACACATTTTCAGAAATGACGATTGAAATAAGCAAAACCGGTTAAATCCATTTGAAATGAATGTTTTCAAACAGCCATAACTTTTTTCCTAACATAGCTTCAGAACAATTAGCAATTTATAAAAATAATATATGGAACATAATTATAACAATTTAAAAATAAAATGTGTACTTTGAGTTAAATTCATGTTTTCAACGTAGGCGGATACATTAAAATCTTTTTATGAATTTTCATATTAATCTTGATCAAACACTCACAAAAAATTAACACAAAGGATTTGGAATTTGAAAAAAAAAAAAAAAAAAAAAAAAACACTGTTTACAAATTTAGACCAAATAAAAATCTAATACTGAAATTTGTTTTTGATTTCGCAGCGAAATTAACAATTCACTAATAACTTTTACCTACTCAATACTAATATCTCTTAATGTGATTGAATGCACGGAACATTTACTTAGCTCCATCTTAAAATTTGAAGTAATTCTAGTATAATTTTTTTTAAAAAAATATAAAGGCAACTACCAAACACTCTTCGAGTAAATATGCTATATTGAGATGTTGCTATTTTGAGATGCTATTGTAATTTTTGGAAAACTTAACTAAATCAGTTTCGTTAAGCGAACCTACGGTGAAGTCATAAAATGTGCCTTTATTATTAACCTATCAAACGATTAGGATTCCTCTAAAATTGAGCAAAGCTGTTATCTAACCAAATCTAAATTGATTTCAAATCTTAAAAAAACTTTTCTATGAAAAAAATTTCAAAGAAAAGGATATTAGAATAATTAAATAATTGTAAGTTGCAGTTTATGGAATTTCTTCACTCTCATCTTGACTCTATCTCTTTATCGATTTATTTTTACACCTGCCAAATGTTTTTTTGTTATTCACTATAGTCTGTTTTACAATAAAGTCAAGACTAGTATTGCTAAACATTAAAAGTCCGATTTTTATTATAAATTTTAGCACAAACATTTATTTTTTTCAATGACGTCTTTATTTGATTCTCACTTTTTAAAGGCGTTTTTAAGTTGAGTTAAGTAATGATTTTGTTGATTTAAGAAACCGGCGTGAATAAAAAAGGAATGGAAGGAATCAGATTTTTGCAATTTTTCTTACTCCCTTCACCCGGCTCCCCCCTATTGAATCTTAAACAACAATTTTATTCATGCTTCCGCGGTTTTTGTTACAACTTCTCAAGCTTTTAAGGGGGGGGAGAATATTTTATTTTGATAGCCGCGTCTTCTTCGGATTCAGAAACAGACCACAATCAATTGCTACCCAATCGCATTTTCTGATGCATCTAATTGAGGGCTTTCTTCTTATACAGACAGGAAGACAGAAACCTATCTTTTACCAGCGACAGTACAAATTGACAGATGATACTTGTATGACACAAGAGCGGAATACTAAGCGGGTCATAAGTAAACCTGTCCAATTTCAGCTTGTCCCGTTCTTAGAAAGAAGATTTAAATTGCCGTTTATGAATTCGGAAGAGCACCAAAGAAAAATGCCGGCGAATTGTCTTTGAAACACTAGTATCATCTTTCTGGTTGTTAAGATAGTCAATGAATCGTAAGAGATAAAATTTCTCAAATAAAATTGTGAATATGAAATTTCTTATGTAAATATCTTATTCAGGGTGCATATAAATAGTAAGAGGTAAAAGTGATTCACTTAAATATTTGTCTTTCATTTTCTAATAAATACTTCTTTGGTTATTTCCTAAGGCAAAGAAGCAACATTTTTTCATTAATGCTATTTGAAACATTGCAGAATATTGTGTGCTTGAGTAGTCGTGGCTTTATCAAATGTTTATAAAGTTTATTGGTTAGAATGTAGATCTGACTATAATGCTAATATACTTTCTGTCTTGGACGTATGGTGTAAATTTTTATACGATTGAGGAGAACATTATGCTTTATAGAATGCGAATGATTTAGCTTCATGTAAGAGTATATCGGAATGATATATCAAGTTATGATGTGATTATAGCGATCATACAAATAAGTTATCATGGTTTATTTAATTCTAATACTGTTCCATTGTAATTGATATTTCTAATCAAGGAAATTGTAGTATTTGAACAAGAAATTATCGCAAAATGATTTTTATTAATTTTTCTTAGGATTAATTTTATTAGCTTTAAATTTGTTTCGCCTTACAAGAACTTGCATTAATTGTACTATTAAAACCCAACATCAATTAAAATGCCTAAAAAAAAAAAAAAAAAAAAAAAAATATATATATATATATATATATATATATATATATATATATATATATATATATATATATATATATATATATATATATATATATATATATATATATATATATATATATATATATATATATATATGTGAGTGTGTGTGTGAATAATTTCCTTTTTTTAATGCTTTGAAATTTTCCACAATTGAACTACAGCAGTGCTCAAGTTCTTTTCAAACCAAGAGGTCATTAATCTATATAAAATTCTATTGAAAGAGTTTATGTTTGAAAAATTATCTACAATGACAGAAAGATTAAAATAATTATCAATGTGAATAATGATTTCTTTAAAAACAGTTAATAACAGCAATCTCTGTCATAAAGTTTCATAGACATCCGTATAGTTCCCCTTTTTTCTTACAGAACCCCCCGAAGGTACACATTTCGGGCGATTGTTCCCTCAAAGTTCCACAGCACATTTCACACGCAACGAGCTGCTTTTGTTTTCTACATTCGTTTTCGAAAACCTACAAGACGGCAGGATATCCTCAACATATTTAGGATATTTTTTTTCTCTTCTCACACAATGGCCTCCATCTTTCGTAGAGATTAAAGTCGCATTGTTCACTTAATAGGATGAATGTTTTCTATTCCCACCGTTAAGTTCAACAATTCATTCTACTTAAAGGCGTAACTGGCATAAGTCCTTTCTCCTTAAAGTGGAGTAACTACTGCAGTGTGCTGTTAGTGTATGTACTGAGTGTGTTAATGTCATTAGCGTGTTTCAATCAATAAGTACAATTCTCAGTATGTTCTCCAATTAAAATACATTTCAGAGCTCTACTTAGTGCCAACATAGTCGGCATATGTATATTGAAAAATAGCCACTGATACATATCTTATTGTTTAAATGGCATTTGAGGATGTTGTTAGACGTTATATTATCACATTCCAAAATTTGAAGTTTGTGACAGCTGACCTGAATTTATTTTTAATGTTGTGTATGGTGAAGGAGGAGTTCTTTCCATTTTATTTAAAAACAATTTTAATTTCTAATCAAGTTATATTTAATGAATTTTTTCTTTTAGATACAATTTTTTCTTACGATGTATTCAATTTGACATTTTTAAGTTCGCAAATACTGACAAATGTATAGATATTTTTTTAAAGTATAATACAGAAAAAAAAAAAATTAAAAAGAAAAATGCCAAAATTTGTGTGAACAATATATTTAGAGCTATTAGAAAGCACATGCAAATAATTAATTTATCAAGAATGTATGAGCTTATAAGTAATGTGAGGTTTTGCCTACTTAGAAGGAATTTCATAACGCCACATTACTAAACCATACATAATAATATATGCGTTGCACGGGGACCTATAGTTACAGTTTGATATAAAAAGTGTTGTCTCTCAAACGCCTTAAATTTGACATAGAGCACGCGAATGTATCATTTGCAGATTTGTCAAAGAATATTAATCGAAACCGAACTAGGCAAACAGACTAACGGATACACCTTTAGTTTTAAACTAAGCCACTCATTAGTAATTTTAGTTCAAACGAAAGTTGTATTGGTGTGTATGAGGTTCTTTTACGACAGGGGCGGATCTAGGACGATAAGGGGCGCGGTTGGCTCAGAAGGAGGAGAATGGGACACTTGCGTACATGTTAAACATTGGTATTTACGTATTCAGCAAGAGATTAATATTGGACAGGGAAAAATGATGGACCTTATATTGGCTTGCACGATGAGGTATTCTTTGGCACGAATACTTTCATCAAAGGAATTTCTCTCAAAGTTTATCTCACTTAAGTAAGCACATCAATTATATCGACTTGCTCAACAGTTTTACACTGTTAAACGTAATCTTTGAAGCGACGATTTATACCTTTCTGGTTTTATAAAATTTGTTTTCGAATTCAAAGTTCCATATCTCAAATATTTAAAATAATAATCACAACTATTATATCCATGATTATGACAGAGTTTTGTTATACATCACTTTAAATATACATGTCATTTTCTATGAAGGTCATTTTTCCGAAACAATATCAAAATATTTTTTTTTAAAAAGGGTGCCATAAATGTTAGGTATATATTTGTGGTTATTATTTAGGCTTTATACAACAAGAAAAAAAAAAAATCCTATGCCAAGACAATGGTACTCATAATACGATAATTTTTAAATGAGGCAATTTAAAGAAATGTTTGTTAAAGTAACAAAAAATTAATTTTTCAAATTTAATTACAATAGTAGTGGGGTACTGTTAAACATATATCTATTTTAATTATATTTTTAATAAATAACAAGCATCATTATCCTGGTTTACTGTCAATGTGTTCTTTATTTGCCAGGACAATGAGGAAATTAACATAATTAGAAGCTAGCACATTCTACTTAAAATTTTTCTAAAGGTAAACTTCATTATGTATTCTATATTGTAATATGAAAATTTTTCTACAGAACTAAATATTTTCTGTAGGTGATAGAAAAATGATTCGAATTGAGCATAGCTCTGATGGCAAAGAACTCACAATTCCACAAAAAAGAAAATGGTGCCAATTCAGAATAATTATTCACACAGCTTACTAAAAAAATAGAAGTTCTTTGAATTTGAACAAAAATAGAACGCTGCTACCATCTAGAGTTATAATATTGAGTGTAATGCAATATGCCAGAACAATGATGTTTTTTAGGTGATAAACATTTTGTAATTTTCTATTATGAAAAAATAATGAAATAATTTAAAATTATTTTGCAAAGTATAAAACACTTTATTATAAATGCATTAAGTTAATTGACGTTGGAAAATTAATTTTATTATTAATTTATTTCAAATTTATAACAGTATAGATGACTCGAGCAACAAACCAGGATAATGACTTTTGGACGTTTGATAAATTTTTAAATACATTTATGTAAGAAAAATTCACTATGTTATTGAAAGTTAACCTGGAGCTTGGAAGAAGAGTTATTAAAAGGCTATTAGTTATTTTCGTACTTGTTTTTGAAGGCATTTTGGCCTCTTGGTCCCCTATAATCTCATTATCTTCTTCATTTCTTTTGGTTTCACTTCATCTCTCCCCCCCCCCCACTATTCTTTCTCTTATAATCACAATTTACGTAGCTATAGCAAAGAGTGTGTGGAGAATGTAAGGCATTAGGCGGGAATCGAACCTGAGGCACACAGCATGTTACGTGAAATTGTAACCGTTAGACAAAAGCGATCGCCCTTGTCGAAGGAAAGTTTCGGGGTTTTGAAGTGACCCCACAGTACTAGCTCGCAACGAGTCGGACAGGAGTATTAAAAACGGGAACGAAACCGTACGTCATATGGGTGCAGCGAAACGTATCGCAGAGAAATGCTTCACGTGGTGACAGAGGACTTTTTGTGTGCTTTTCAATCCAGGTTCACCACTGTGTAGAATTGAAAGGACCAAGCGCGAATCGAACCCGAGGCATACAGCATGTTACGCCTAAATTGTAACAGTTAGGCAAAAGCGATCGCCCTTGTCGAAGGGAGGTTTCGGGGTTTTTGAAGTGACCACCGCAAGTGTTCGCCTCCTCTGAATCCGCGCCTGGCACGATGCAAAGTCTAAACCTCATCCCACTTTCGTTCCAACTCTAAACATTTTTCACAAACCGTTAAATAATACTTTCCTTTAAAACGCGATCGGGATCTGCAAGATGCGGTTTGGAGGTGGACCGATGTGTAATTGCCTCGTTACGTAAGAGCGTTACAAGAACAATGGAAGAAAGCGTTTTTTGACCGGACCGACCACTCTCTTTCGTAAGAGATAATAAGGCCCGATTCTGGTATACTTGACCTGTTCCTCCCGCCCCGACAATTGTCTCGTGGAGTTCGAACTGGATAAATATCGATATCAATCGGATTGCTACAGTTAAAAGTTGACACTTCCAACTGATGTGAGGTTCGATAGCATTCATTTTCAAGGCTTGATGTATGAATTGGAAGAAAGTGATAATGGAGGCAATTACGTGATCTCTTGGAAAGTACGAAGTGGGGGTGGAAATTTATTGGAGAGGATGTGCTTGAAATGGATTAGAATATGATAGGTTTCAGGAGTTATAAATAGTTTTAATATTCTTTAGCTAAATGTAGATTGGCACAAATACACATATTACCATTTATCTAGTGTTCATAAGATTATTTTTGGTACAAATAAAGTGAACGCGTTTGAAAATATTTTATGTATGCACTATTTCGACAAAAATAAAATTTTTATATAATAATTATATATAGTTTTATAAAATACTAAGCCAATATATTTTTATCACAACGCTATACAAATTAAATTTAGTTTTAGAAAAATATTTTATTTTGCATTCTTAGTATGTTTCCTTTTAATTTTTCTATTTTTATAATGCTTGCATGTATCAGTCTCCACAAGAAATATTCGGTTTCCCTATAATTTTTTAAGTGGAACATTAAAACAGTCACTCGATGTTTTTGTAGGGGTCTTTTTATTTTTATTTTTGAGCTTTTGTTTGATCTTTAAATTTAATTTTTAAATATGTGCTAAGTCTTTGATTTCAATATTGACACGAGGATTTCTGTCGAATAGATACACGATTTTGCTCTACCTAGGAAACATTAAGTCAAATACAAACTTACCAGACCATGTGCTGTAAAATGGTTCCTCATTAGCCTATATTCAACGAAGTAAAAATGCATATTTTTTGCAAAACTATAAAGAGTAAAATCATTATCTGTAAAATTTATGGATTAGTTATGGAACAATAAAATTCGATATCGATTTCGATATTCGATTATATATCTAACAAATATTTGATTTCATAATAATTCAGCAAAGTTACTCTTTTAAAATGAACTCATTAATTTAAAATTACAAAGGTTTTAAGATCGACATAAAGTGACCATAAACTTCAAAGCATCCCCTACTGAAATATTTTTTAATGTCCCAAAATTTTAAACGGGCCGAACTTAGTCTTTGCATAACTTCTTTGACAAACTTGATTGAACTAACTGATACAATCAATCTTCTCTCGAAAAATCAATTAATGAGTCAGAACCTTGTAGAAATAAGTTTAAATTAAAGGTCAAAAGACAAAAAAAACACACACTATTATATCGTTAAGTCAGCTAAAAGCTCGTTACGCAGTATCTTCCACGTTCTTGGTTGCTTGATGAGTCAACTACATTTTCACTTTGCAATAATGTGTATGTCGTTCAAATTAGAATGCTGGAATATGTCTTGGATCGCTAATTGTGCGAAGTATTCGTTTGGGATTCGCTTCGATGCTGTTAGGCGTTCCTTAGTCCGGACATTGCCCTGATGAGCGCGCAAGTTATATTTGGATTCATAGTTGGTGGTTTGAATCTTTGTAGCGAAACGGAAGATAGTTTTGGACTAAAAAAAAACCGAACATTGTTGCAAGTAGCCATGACTTTTAGGTGAAAAGGGCACAGGGGCTTCTTTATGAAGAAAGCAGATTTGAGAAGTTTAAATTTGGATTTTCCCTCAACCCCCCCCCCCTCTCAATTTGTTGAGAGATAAAAATAAGGATGGAGTGGAGAGGGGTGATTGCAGCCATGAGACAAGTGTGTCTATGGCCATACCAAATTTTTAAAAGGTTATTTCGAAATAAAAACTTCAGTATTTGTTTTTAGGATACTTTTTTTGTGCATATTTTATCATAGTTTGTAATTTAGTCTGAGAAATACATTAACACCTAGACTGTGGTTTTTTAAGTTTTTGGATTATTTTGATGCTTATCATGTTCTTTATTTTGCATCAACATGCTCCTGGTGTAAAATTCAGATGTTGCTACTTTTGTCTCAGTGAATATTCACGTGGGCCTCGGTTCATCCTGGTTCATCCTGGGTTTTTATTTGGCCTATTTTTGATTGCTATTAATTTACTATTTTTTCAAAACATTTTTGCTTGGTTTTAACGAATATAAATGGATGAAGTTTTTTTTTTGCCTTATAAAAGTTGTTTTGTGTTTCCGAACAGTTTAAAAAGGACCGAAACGGTTATTTCCTAAATAAAAATAAGACCATTAACAAAAAATTCTGTCTTAATTTAACAAATTACATTCTTGATAGTCTAACAAACTTAAAATAAATATTTAAGTACCATACATAAATTTATTAATTTATTTTTCATAAACTTTCATGCTTTTTGAAACATTACGGTTTTTGTGACCTTTGAGATTCAGAAAAAATTCGTAAATTCTGAATGATATATGAGAGATTAAAAGTAGACAGAATCTGCAAATTATTTATTACTATTTTCATGCCCTAGTGTTTTTCGAGGAGCATTTTATTTCAAAATAGGTTTGGCTTCGGTGCTTCCAACACTTTTGATAAGTGTAGTCACACAACAAGGTGTCAAAAAACTCTTAAATAAATATGCAATTTTATAAAAATATCAATGCACCTGAAATACCATTAAATATATAATAACAACGAATAACAATTTTTATTTTGGTTCAGGCAATAACAGTTACGCGAATTGAATTTGTAAACAAACTATGACGAAACAGAAGGTAACAGCCTCAGTGTTTGGTTACTTGGTTATTTTTATCTTGGGAATCTTTTATGCCCTTCTTCATTTTTTTTTCTAGTTATATTTTATTTACTTTATAATTATTTTATGTCTGTTTTATGATATATTGTCTTCAAAATAAAATCTTTAAAACTTTCAAAATAAATGCCAGTGTTTGGTCACCCTAAATATCAGCAGTACCAGTAATCGGCATACCAAATGACCTAGTAGTGTTCGGCATTTTGTTTATTTCGTTTCAAAAAGAAATATCCAAACTTAAATGGGTGTTTAGTAAAATGATGAATAAATTTGTTGAATATGTTAATTTTTTTGCAAAAAGAGATTATTTTGGAAGGAATTACTTCACTTTTGTGTTTATAATAATTTTTTTTATTAGGAATTAGAGCACAAATAATAACACCTATTTATTTTCAAGATGAGTACCCCTTTTATTATAGAATTAAACATATTTTTAGTATTGTTAAAAAAATTAAAATTAAACTTCTGCACGTACTTTAAATGGCATATATATATATATATATATATATATATATATATATATATATATATATATATATATATATATATATATATATATATATATATATATATATATATATATATATATATATATATATATATATATATATATATATATATATATATATATATATATATATATATATATATATATATATATATATATATATATAAACTTTCACAACATAAAATATTTAGAAAAAAGCATTAAAAATAAGTTTAATGAAATGAACTCTTTAAACTCTTTACAGTACACATGTAAAAGACTAATTATAGGAAAAACAATTCTATTTATTTTTTCCCCAAAATGTCTAATTATTATGAAAAATTTAATAATTATAACTATTTGTTAAGGTTCCCCATGCATTGCTGCAAACTAATTTTGAATATAAATTAGTAATTTCGTTTTAAAAATAACATAAATTTTAACATCCTCCTATATATTTGCAACTGGATATTTCTTTCTAAATTTTCCTTCAGTTGAACAAGTCTTCGCCATTTCTGCCGATCATTGAAACATTATGTATCATTCTTTTTTATATCCATTGTACACTTTCATAATGAATTTATTTTATTTTCAACTATCAAATACCTTAAAATCATTAAAATTCTGTTATTATCATAAAACAAAAAAAGCATTTAAACTGTTAGAAAAAGGTCTTCTTCAAAATGTTTACCCTAAAAAATTTAAATAAGAGCATTAAAATTTTAAATAAGACAATAATTATAGAAAAGCAAATGTTTTAGCTCCTAATCTTTACAAACTAAAATCCGAAGCTTTTCACGTATCCTAAGCAAAGTATTAAATGATTTATTTTAAGTTTATTTTTTTTTCTTTTTTCTTTTGTAATTCTAATCTCAGGTTGCGAAAACTAGAGCATAACATATTATTAGGACTTTTTCATGGAGTATATATCCATTTTTATGCTATTCTATCCCTTGTATATTTCAAGTTAATTGCTCGATGTCATAGACTTTTTATGAAAATAGGCTATTTTCTAATTCGCGTTTCCTTTTATTATGAAAAATTAAAAATAAAATAAATATCGATGCGGAAATTTTTCGTATTCAAATTGCTATGAAATTGAAATCAACTATAAAATTCAAAAGAAATTTTTAACAAAAGAAACAACTATATATATAAATAAGAAAGTTCTATAAAATCTTTTCAAGCACGATCGACTATCTAGTTTAAATTGAAATCTACATTTTACATTTTCATACGTCATTAATAGGCCTGGGCGATGTTAACATTTTTGCATCGTGATATATTGGGAAGCAAACATCACGATGCTAACTATGTGAATTTTTTTTTTTACAAAATACTACAAAACAGCATTTTCATAACACTCTATATAGCCGAAAGTTATGCTTACTTAGCATTGTAAAATTTTATTAAATTCATTTTAATTTTTTATAGTTTTAGAAGTTTATTTTAAATAACATGAGCAGCGACAGAATTATTTTCAGGGAAATACACAAAGCACCCAAGGGGGTATAAGCCGGTTATTATTATTATTATTATGGTTTAATCCGGATTTTTCAATTTCTCTATCTTAATGAAATTTTACTTTGTTATTTTCCAGGGAAGGAGGGGGGTGGAGGACAAGTGCACTTCCTGGCGGTGCACATGTTACTTTAGTTATTGGATATTCTTAACTATTAAATCAAAAAACATACTTTATAATGAATATTTTATTACTTACAATATAACTATTATGCATTAATTTTATTTTTATTGTTTAACATTTAAAATTCTAATGATCTTTATTTTGTGCCAAAAAATCTGCATTTCCGCATTTTTAAGAAGCAATGTTGGATTGAGACTTATGGAAATAAACTTTATTCAAATTGTACAAACTGAAAAAAAAAATTATAAAACATTTATTTACTTACGAGTCCTTAAAGTGGATGGGAAAAAATTGTTTATAAGTATTTAAGCAATCAAATTAGAGAAACAACTGTGATTAGTCCATGCACTAGTTCACATTGATTTTGACAGATATAACAAACAGCTCATAGTACTAAATAATCAGATTATCTTAACTGAGTAAGAACTAGACAGAAATTACCACGCCAGAATACCGCAATCCCCTTGCGTTAATAAATAAAGCAAAATAAAATAATAGCAAGATAAAAAAATCTTGAAGTTAATATAAAAGATTCCAAAATACAAAAGTGTAATAATTTATTTCTTTCAAGTTAGAGAAATAATGAAAAAAAAAAAAAAAAAAAAAAAAAAAAAGAAACACAAAAAGTGTAGGAAATGCCCAAAAATAGATATCAAGGTCTTATATCTGATGACTATTAAATTAAAATCAAAATGTTTTCCAAGAGTTGAGAGAACAACATAAATAATGTTCAATCATTAAAGGAATACTTCTTTTATCGAATCTCCAATATTACTAGATTGCTGGCACCACCTGTCAAACGGGCCGATGTCGACGGTTTCCCTATGTTTCTATACAATATTGAGAACATCGCGCATATGCAGGGCAGGGTGGATAGGATTATCACAATGTGAGCTTGCTGATGAAGTACCGCGCAAAAGCAAATGCAACTCGTTTAAAACGGCGCGGTGTCGACGGTTTCAATACGTTTCTATAGTATCTTAGGAACACCGCGCATGAATAGTGGTGCGGTTCTTCGTCCTTGAAGTGCTAGGCAAGTATCGTCAGAAAAGATCGTGATGTATCGGTTTTGAGAAAATAATGACACCGGTTTGACGATGTCACACCGGTTTTTGCCGATGTGTCGATGCATCGCCCAAGCCTAGTCATTAATTCAACTTATCTGTGGGTTATTGGCTGTGCCTGACAATCAGTACTTTATACAATCTTTTGGTAAAGGAAAAAATATCTCAATTCATCTTTTTGAAGCTACTTATAAATTCTACTTATTATTCCAACTACAAAATGTCCAAATTATAACATTAAATCCAGTTAAATAATTAAATGATATTTCTAACATTTTTCAAATAATACATCCGAACAGCACTTCACACATCCGTAAACAGACCCCGGCAATGTTTATCTTTTCTTAAGTGCGTTGACTGTCAGCACCTATGTTTCACAAAGGGAAATGACCTGCCCTCCCGACCATGAGCCTACCCCTTAACCTATGTTACGCTTTGCGAGGCTTGCCAACCATCTCTTGCTATATCACTGGCGAACAACTCCAGCGTATAGTACCATCCGATTGCGTCTTACACTTCTTAATCCGAACTTCCTGCCCTCAAGAAATACCTCAGTGGGCTCCATTTGAATGAAATCTTAAACCAGGAATTCCGCCGACAGGAATCTTGTCATTCTTTTATGTACTGAGCATTGTGTGTTTTTAATTCGGATTTTATTTAAACTTGTATACGTTCATAGGTGCCAACTTTTCACTTTCACCACGGGGGAGGGGGATGGCCCAAGATTTCCGGAACCACCTTTTTCAGGATTTTACCACGAAATAATTTTTTTTTAGCTGTTTGATTTACATAGTAAATATATTCGTATAAAATTAGTTCAAAAGCATTTTATGAAAAAAGTATGAGCACTCATCAGTTAATTCATCGTTATAAAATAATTTATTTCAATATTGTACATCGTTTTATAAGATATACTTTTATGATATTGCACTAAAGTGAAGAGAGCAAATTTTAATACTGCTGGATAATAATTAATGAAAAAAGAGCCTTTTCCAGTAATCTCATCAGTACAGTATTGTGTACAACAATATCATACAATACTTAAAAATATATAATTTTAGGAAATTTCACAAAAGAGCTGCTACACTATCTTGATTCTCATTCATTTGGAGAAGAAGGGGGAGGGGAAAGGGAAGAGAATGGATAGTGTTAATGTGCTTAGAAAAATTTTGTGTTTGCTTTTTATTTTTATGGGATTTTGTTTTTCCTCCAGGACATTACAAAATGTCCTTTTTACGCAAAATTTTGTATCGGAAAAGCACATTTTTGCAGATTTTTGGAGAGGGGGCGAAATGATACATCTTCCCCCTTATTGAGAGAGTACGGGGGCGATTGCCACCTTTACCCCCGTGTAGTTGGCTTCTATGTGTAAGTTAATACTATCATTTTAAGGTCTGTATTTGTATGTGCTAATTTTTGAATTCTGAAAATCTGTTAATGTAACGATCTGATAGTCTGTTTTATTTTGCTATTTTAGTTGATTAAAGTCGAATGATGAATTTCATTTTATTTCAAATACATTCTATTAAATTATTTGCAACAAAATTTCTACTTCAACCTAAGCAAATCTTTCACACTTTAAACGCCATCGCTGAATTTTTTAGATTATATTACTTATTCAAGTTGTATAAAGATTCTTTTCCCTTTGTTTTATATCTTTAGTTTTTTAGTGCTACAATTTTCTGTGCTGATATAAAAATGGTACTGATTCTGAATAAAACTTGCTGACACTAAAACTTTGTAGTCACTACTCTTTGTTCATCAAATAAACTAAATAATCTTTTCGCAGAACTTCACTTACAGTTTCAATTAAAAAAAAAATAATAATAAAAAAAAAAAAATGTTTGGTAACTTTTTTTTCTTAGCTCTGCCTTTTTATTTGCTTGACGTTAGAAGAAATTTTAGACAACTGTTTGCAATGTTCTCTCAAAAGCATTGAGGCGTGGCCGTCTTGAGAGTGGTCACTCCTCATTGCTTCTGGATGAAACATTTTCTTAGTTTTTTTTTTTATTTAATGAACCTGATATTCGTGGAGGTAGATTTGTTTCTGAACCATTTCAACGTGGGTGGAAATGGACTTATGAGTATTCGCTCCATTTAAAATGGCAATTTGAGTTGCCCAACACTACCTGTGTAGTAACAGAGTTGTTGTTTGTGGGCAGGCTCATTGACGTATATTTGAATTTAATTGTATGATATATAAGAAATCGTTGAACCTTAAGCTCTGAAAGAAAAACACTATAGTTAACTTTCGCTTGATCTTTCAAAATCTCTATTTTCCCCTTAGTTAAGATTAGGTAAACATTACAGAAAGTTATTAGTTTCATTTACAATAAATTTAAGTACTTTCCACTTGCATCTTTGGTCAACTTTTGGATTATTTAATGTCTTACATATAATTTTCAGTAAAATATTTTGAAGAATTTATCCTTAGATTTTTACAACATATGGTAGACCTGAATACTTAATCGGTATATTATATTTAGATCCTGGTGTACTTATAGTATTTTTAATAAGTTTAACTCAATTTGAGATGCTTTGGATATAAAATTTTACATTTTTAATCAATTTTTATATTGGCCTCTAACTGTGGTATTGTGAAATTTTTTTATAGGTACATTATCAAGTGTTCGATTTTTTTAGAATACATTTAACTTATGGTACTTATTTATACGATAAGTGACAGTGCTTTGCTTACACTACATTGAAATTAATTGATAAAATATATTGAAATATCTAAGTAATAAGATTTATAGGATTCAAAAGTCTAACATCTAAGTTGTTTGTTTCTACATTTTACACATAGAACCGAATAAAATGTTCGGATTTAATAATTAGGAGCTATAAATAACTTTTACGCGGTGTAAAAGTCATGCAATTTTTTCCTCCAAAGTTTCATCATATTCATCTCACTCATCGGAATTCTGTTATTTCTATTTGGAATTATTAATCAGTGCAAAAAATCACATTTTTGATTTTCAATACTTTAGAAATTAATATTAACACTTGCATTCTCATTTACATCTATTAATAACGTGAACTTTTTTTAAAATATATTACTCAAAATGTTTCTTATACATCCACAACTGGTGTTTTTTTAAACAAATGTTTTGTTTCTGTTTTATTTCACGAATTGTATTGTAATAAATAGTTAAAAATAAATCTCAAAATTTTAAAATGTATATATGTTATCCTCTATTTTTTTCTTCCCTTTCGATTATCATTCAACTGGGTTTATATGTTTATATATTGAATCCCGAATTTGCTTTCTAAAAAAATAATCAAAAAGATTAAAAAAAATATTATGAAAATACGTGGAATTCAAGTAACTCTTTGCACAGACTTAAAAAGTAAAAAAAAATAATAATAAAAAAAATCACGAACTATCGTTAGGAGTTTATGGTCTGGTTCGAGTTAAAATAAAATCAAAATTTCATTGCGCAATTACCAGTCACTGTAAGGCTTTCATTTGACCGATCATATCACTCTCTATGGTAAAATTTGAAAACCTTTTGCAGTATCGTCTCTGTACAAAATAACTACTGGTGAATTTTATTTAGGAAAGAATGAAACAACGATTATTAAACGTATGAAACTGTTTACATGAAAGCTGAGTTACATCAAAAATATATTAACACAATCATAAGCTTATTATCAACTTAAATTTTCAAATACATAAAATCCTCGTGCATCCCAGTTTCAAGGGGTTCCATTCACAGAATCGAAATGTGACCCTAGTAATCTTTCCATGTATGGTTTAAGGATTAATTAAAAACTCTTTCCCATTATCAGAAAATCAGCTGTTCCAAATAAAACCGGGTTCGTTGTACGGCCACAGCTAACGAAAGTTCCGAATCATTGTGAGGACCTTCCAATCCCTTGTGAAATACATCCGCTTAGGTTTGTGCATTACCTACCTGCTACGCCGGTCCGGTCAAGGTTTTAAGTCATGGTCAGAATATTTAGTGGTTTTATGACACATGGTGGATTGTTTGTAGAGTTCGCTTTTGAATGAAAAGTGATAATAGGACGTATTAGTTTGAACAATTCATACGAATGGTATATGTATTGACAATTTATATTTGATTAACATGCAGTTTATTGTAAATTTTTAACTGTTACTTAATGAACCCTTCTACATATGTTTCTTTTCTTTTACATTCAGCTGAATGTTTGTGAATGCTACAAGTTTAGTGAAATCTCTAATTCTTGTGAATAGTTTTTTATATGTATGTGATATCGAACACAAGAAGCAGCTATACAAGATTGCAGGGGTTGGATACCTTTTATGATAAAATTAGGAACATTTTATAGTTTTTTATGATACGATTAGGAACATTTTATAATGACAATGGAATTGAAAGTGCCTAACATTTTGAAAAGAAGTATGCTCTTATTGCAGTTTTTTGGTCAACACAATTTTTCATCCGATTTCATTAAAGAATTTGTGTTCTAGAGAACACTTTCATTGAAAAATTTCTCCACCTTATTCACTTTGGTATCTTCTTTTCCATTAATTTAAACATAAAAAGTAACTATCTTCCATTAATTAAAAGTATAAAGCGAGTATAAAGTGGTATCTTCACTTCTGACTAATTTAAACATATAAAGCAACTTATAATTAATTGAAAGTTCACCTTTTATGCAGTATTCCAATATCGTATAAACTTTACATAAAAGTTCTAATTACATGTCTGTTGACGTGCTAAGAAGTGTATTACTGGCTATATTTATCTATTTTGTTTTCAAATATAACTATTTTTACTGAGCATAACTCTAAGTTGATAATTGTAGACACCCTTTTTCGATTAATACGATTCCCTTTGATTTATTATCAAAGTAAGTAAAAAGTAGATTCATACTCCATATATGTGCAAACTTGTCACATCGGAATTACCATTCTCTGAAGCAAGACAAATGTTTATAGTACTACCATATGGCTCGTGAAACTATGGTCATTGTCGATTGTACTTTGTTCCGGGCGAGTAACAATTACTCTTATCTTATATCGAATGCAATCCCGATTTTCTTCATTGCACCAGAAAAGAATGAAACAACATTTCGTGACAAAAAACAAGAACAAGACGCCAAGAAGGACCAAACGTAAGACCACCGCACAGTCGCTATATTTGGACGATCCTCGCACGCCAGTGAAGTTGGGCAGTCATCATGCCATCTCCAATAACTCACACGAAATCGGTGTTGCGTTTATTATTCCTCTATTTTTTTATGACAGAAACAGGACATCGGCTCTGAAAATAACAGAATTTCTGGGCGCAATTATTTCAAATCGTCACATAAATGTTGACCATCGCACGCGATGTCCTGCTGATATTGTTGGCCGGCCAACCATTCAACTGCCGGGTTACCTGATGGCTTATGACCATGGTTCTCCATTTGGATAGGAATAGTATGTGGAAACTTCCGCATTTTGCTGCGATTTTTATGGTGGGTGGCTTTTGCGGTTGAGGCGTAAGATTTACTCTGGATAAAAGCATTGGACTTAGAGATTTTTTGAGTAACTTTAGTAATTTCGTTCGTCCAAGATAGTAGATTGTAAAAAAGCAATTCCGTATGAGTTAAAGAAGAAAAATATTGATGGTTTCAATAGTGGTTTACATATATTTTATTCATAGATAAGTAATATTCTAGATTAAGTTTTCTATTTTTTATCTTTTTTTTTCATTCTTCCTAATATATTTGAAGAACGAAACGCATAAAGTTATCGTTTGAATTTTTTGATATTTTTTGAAAAATATGATCAAGAATCTTTTATTAAGTGTTCTATAGTACGACGACTCGTAAGTCTGCAAATAAAAGCTATGGCAGTGCAACTACCAATCAGTGGTATTATTAACTTTTTTTTTATTTTTTTTTTTTTTATCCAGGAACAATTATTTATTATTATAAGTTTCTTATTGGAATTTTCGATAATTTCTTTTCAGTTTTGAATATGGAAAATAATTCTAACGTTATTAAGACTTAATTCTATTTTGAAGTCAATATTTTAATATTATAATATACGGTGCACTTTCCTATTCAAATAAGTATTCAATGCAAATATGGCAAATTACATTTTAACTCTTACTTCTCTATACAGTCTTTTTTTTTCCCTTTCCTATGATAAAATATAGACCCTATTCTATTGCATCATCACAGTCAGCTTCTATGTTTGAGGCAAATTGAAATGCGCATTGTTTTTAGCTAATGATTTGTGAAAATTTGAATTTGTTTTTGAAAGTGCTTTATGATTTATTCACAAAAATGGCGCAAATGTTCTCAATCAATGTAGCCCCATTCAAAATAATGACTTGCATAAAACCCATTAAATATACATATCTTTTTTTATTAGCTTTCATTTATTGGTTAAAATTATTTCACAATAATACGAAAAGTAGTATAAAACAATTTTTGTAAAAACATGGCTGAAAATTATATAATAGTTAACATAAATGGCATTATTTGCCTGTTGGAATAAAATATCAAAATACGTTTGATTAAAAATATGTAGAGGCTATGTAAATATCAATAAATTATCAAGGAAAGACAAAATGTTTCATAAAATGAATGTGTGATTTTCTTAAATTTATATTTCAAAATGTGATTTTCTAAAAACCAATATACTGAAGTATAAATGATTAAATAAGTATTAAAATACAATTATGAAATTAATATTTTTTTTCTATTTCAGTAATAATATGTCAGTTGTCCGTATTTTTTGGCAAATAACTTTAAATTACTTTCAATTTCTTCAGGAAAAGGAACCATACCATACCATACCATACCATACCATACCATACCATACCATACCATACCATACCATACCATACCATACCATACCATACCATACCATACCATACCATACCATACCATACCATACCATACCATACACCATACCATACCATACACCATACCATACCATACACCATACCATACCATACACCATACCATACACCATACCATACACCATACCATATCAGCAGTACACTGAGTCATAAACTTATTCAAATGATGTCGCTAAGTGAATTATTTATCAACGTTATATTATAAATAAAAAGAAGCCTTCTATTATTTATCCAATAATCATCATTAGCGACGTTTGTAAACAGTAGATACTTTCCACTACTTTTCCTGTTACTATAACGGGAAAGTAGATACGCTAAACTCAAAAAACAAACCACCGCATGCGATAAGGCGTTTCATAAGGTATCACGTCCACACACATAATTACTAGTGAAGAGTGAAAAGTGACCTAACCACCGATAATGACTTTATATTTAAGGCGTTATAAATAGTTTGTAAAGTCATCGACTGCGCTTGCCCCAGAGGTTTGGAGAGTGCGTGCCAATCAGTAGAAAATAAGATAGAAATCCCCTTTTAAGTGCTGATTGATGAACTATAAATCTTTTCCGACTGGTTGCTAACTTACGCTAGTTCAGTTTGTTCAATACTTTTTGTCATTCGTACAGAATCGAAACGTTAGAAGAATTTTTAAAAGTAGGGGGATTAACATAGGCTGCCAATTTAGTTGGCTGGCTGAGTTAATATGCTCAGTGACCATCTTAAGAATATGAGGGTTTAACAAACCTGGGTCAAAAGTTCAATGAGATTTCTGTATCACAACGTAAATTCACGCCAGCTAAGTCAGGGGCCGTTTGAGACCATTTTGGTGATTCCTCAGGGAAAAAAAATATTTTAGAAAAAAGACCCTGCACATTAAATAGTCGATAGATATTTGGATATTTTAATGAAAAAAGACTTGATAGGTCAGATATTTAGCTGAAGAATATTCCACCATGATCATTATTTCCATAAATTGTTGGCTTATTTTAAAAAAATTGTAAATGTTTTACTTTAAAACACTTCTGAATAATGTAAAAACAGTCTTGTTGTCTCTTTTTAAAAGTTACTATTCAAGAATATGAGGTTAATACAATATGTGAAAGAACTGAATAAAAACCCAATTTCAAAATTATAACAAATCCTTGATTGATTTCAAATTCCAAACTATTTTATAGCAAAAGTATAACTAGATTTTCCTCAAATTTATGTGAAAATATATATATTTTTTCATAAAATTCATGAATAGTCAAACGTAAATTTTTTGGCAAGAATATATTATACAGGTCTGCGATGAAAAACTTGTCTTAAGTGAATTTATAGTTTGTTTGGATGCTAATTACTGGAAAATAATTAAAAAATTTCATCTTGTATAATTTGAGCAAAACTCACATGTCTAACTTGTATGAATATTATATGTTTAAAAGCAACGTAATATTACCTATATGATCATATTAAACATAAGATGTTCAATAACAATTTATTGAGTACATTCAAGGGAAAATTGGAAATATTTGAAAGCTGGAGTCAAAATACAAGTTTGATTAATGGGACATGGTACCCAAAATATTATTTTCAGAAATTGCACCACTAAAATTTAAATTATAGTAATTTTACATTTTGTTGATGGTAAATAAACATAATTTAACCTAAAAAAATATTTTGAATAAGTAATTTTTAATTAATTCAATTTATTAAAAAAATTTCAAACTTTTCTCGAAATGCTACTCCTTCCACAATTTTAAGTATTTTTTCAAGAAATTTTTACAATATATTCGTATTATAATTGTTAACAATAGTTAGTATGGATTTGAAGATGTAAGCTATGGAAAAGGTTTTATATGTTTTTACACTAAAAACAGCAGAAAAACAACAGTTTTTTTTTTTTTTTTTAATTTTCAAATTTTTTATTTAAAAAAAACTAAACATAGCACACCTTATTCCATACTAACTTTTGTTTATCAGATGTATATAAATACACTATAAGAATTTCCCAATCCTAACTAAATTTAGAAAAAAGCCTTAGGAATATAAACAACACTTAAACTGAAAAATAATGAACTGAGAAAAACAGTGTTAAAGATTTCTTTTTCAGCTTTGATAGTGTGAGAGGGCTTAGAAAATACAATACAACTTTTTATCTATCAAAGGTACAAATGTAAATTTTTGCATAGCTATTTAGAAAGATATTATCCACATTATGGGATAAAAATTGAAAAATTGACATTTTCGTCCTTTTTTGGGTACCATGTCCCCTTAACTCACAAAAAATTTAACTCCCATGGGTTCAAATAAAATAACGCCTTTTAAAACAACTTGCTAATGCATTACCTAGAGAATAAAAATGTTTCTAATACATTTGTGAGAAGTTCATAGGTTTAACTGAACCAAAGCTGTAGAAAGAACCATTTGTAGAACCTCATATGAAAAAAATGTTGAAGAATGGAAATTGCGAGTTCATAATTAAGACAAACGAGTGAACTTTCAAACTAGTGGTAATCAGCTTTCTTGGGAACTAAAAAGAATCAAACTATAAATCTATTTAGAAGAAAAGTTAGCAAATTTTAAATTATGAGGTACTATATGAGCTTAAAAGTTCATTTTATCTATCTGGACTCTTTCTCTGAAATTTTAGATGTAGTCAGCGAAGAGAAGGCTGAAAATCCCCCCAAAATATAAAGGAAATGTGAAGGTGTCATTGCGATAGAATATTAGTATGATTGCAGTGACTGTTGTTGGGTTTTGGAAACCCAATACCCGGCAATGTTTTTAAAAAGATAAGAAGTTTCGATCAAAAGAGAAATTCTAGTACTATAAGAATTTCTAAACTTTCTTATAAATTCCTTTATATTTAAATTATGACATTTAGGATCTAAATGCAAAAAATTAACTTTTGAGGTGATAAAATAAAAACAAAAGTATATCGAAATATCTTTTGATTTGAGTTACTTTCTCCAAAATATGGAATCGATTTGTTAAAAAACCTCAAGTGATAGAAAAAAATAGATTTCATATTTGGAATGAGCATTGAAATTACTATCAAAATCAATTATCAAATATATATACATAAAAAAAAAAGTATTTTTTTATAGACTTGGGTAAATCCAGAAAAATTGACTTCGGTTTGTTTTTGGGATAAGCGGTGCTAAATAATAATATCAGCGATATCGTTCTTAGTGGGTCATGATTTGCAAAAACTGTAGATACATTTCCAGTTCACCTTTTAAACAAAACTTCTGTTGGATCCAGTCATTAAATAATGTACATGTCACTCATCAAAAGTGTTTTTTTGTTAACTTTTTTTTTTTTACTGATAGGTAATATGCTGTTTCTTTAATGTTTTAAAACACGTCAGGAACGAAAGACTTCAACCATGATATTTTCTTAGTGGGTTATATGTTTCTTTCTTACTTTTTTTTGTTGTTCTTCAGAACTAGTAGTTGAAGAAATCCAAATTTATGACTTGTACTATTCTGAATTTCACTGAATCATTCCAGAATTTTTACAACAAAGGAACTTAACATTTAGATTAGATGACAATGCATTCATAGAGAAAATTATAAAAGTAGTGATTAAAAAGATATATTTTTTACATTCAAGATTTTGCTAACTATTCTTTATATATAATATGCAATTTAAATAATTCAACTCTTATACCGTTTATTATCCTATTTTGAGCTGTTTTATAAAAAAATTTCGTATTTCAAGGAGTATTTACAGATTTTGTAGTTTTTTTAGAAATTGATCTTTTGGTATTTCATAACACCCTCTCCTTATAACACCCACTGAACAATGGCATTCTTAAATTTCTTTCTCTCTGATGCTATATCATAAATTGATTATCAATTCATTATCGATATGAATAATTGGTACAGGTGTGTTACTTTGGGGGGAAAAAAACAAAAAAAATTAACCCTTACTTTAATTTAATTTTTTTTTTACACTCTCCAATAATTTGTATTATCCATGTAAAATGTAATGACAATGACGATCCAGTTATAACAAATATAAATGTAAAAACTTATATATGGTTATTCCATTTTGGACACATTTAATCGTAAATAAAACTATCATGTATTTTTGACTTCTATTATAAATAATTAAATTCCTCTCAAGGTAGACCTCTATTCATAATCACTATAAGATCTAAGATATGATATAAAATAAATTAACAAATTTCATAAAATTATTTAGTATAAAATAAATGAATTTTGTTTTTCTGAGTTATATTTTGATGCCAGATCAGTAAATGTTTTAGTTTCCAATGAAATGTATTGCTTTACATTTTGAATTCCCTGAAGTTTGGATACGAAAATACCAACATTCTAGTGTGTATAAATCCCTGTGTTTGGGTAAAATATAAATATCTATAGTATGAGCTATTGATTCGGGCGTAAAAATCGTGGCATGAACATACAACTGTTAAACGTAGATCACCCATTTCTATCAAATGTTAAATAGACCAGAAATCCGACGCTATTTCCTTATTTCGTTGGCAGAAGTGATGCGATATTCTTAAAATCCTGTGCATTCCACCCTATCTCGTCACAATAAACAATAAACATCCTCTTTCACTTTGTATATTAGTGGACCATTGCGCTGCTAGAGCGTTTAAGAATGCTTGGAGGGTATACTTTCTTGGAAGTTTATTAGAGTTAGATATTGTATTCTATTTAGTTTGCACTAAAAATATATTAATCAATAATGTATGATTCATAAGAAGACTTAATGGGATCGTATAGAACATATTTTAATGGGACAAAAGTTGACCAGCATTGATATATTTTCACCACTCTTTGAATGTATGCTTCTTACGCTTTATTAAAGCGTGGTTTTTTACACACAGATAAACTCTTCATGAAAACGATTTATCTCGACTTTTTCAGTTTTTAATCCCAAGTCAATTGTTAAGTATGTATTATAAAAATATACATTGTATTATAAAAATATACAATGACATGGATGGGGTGAAAAAGGGAGGGGGTGCAAAGGTATGGTAAAATGTCGGTAATTAGTTTAATGTACCAGACAAAATAATGAAAATCGACTGTTGCTGGTTTGATACGTTTCTCAATAAAATTCCAGTCAGATATGAATTGGTTAATTTTTTAATGTATTTCAGTTTAAACTATTTATTGGATTCTAATGCTTTGAAAAAGTACTGTTTTTATATTAGTATTCGATAGCAGCGTTTCCCAATTTGTGGTATGAGTCTTACATACTTCTAAAAAAATTCTATAGTTGTACTCTCCGTTGCAGTGTAATATGCTCGAAAACATACACATGCTCAGAGTGCTTGCTATCTAGAATTTTTATTCTTTTCCAAATTTTGTAAAATCGGGTGATTTTTTAGTACTTTAGTAACTTTTGTATATTTTAGTGATATCTAAAGATTTTGTTTAAAATTTCATAGAATTTAGTGATATTTAAGTATTTTTTATTAATTGTGTAACGTTCGATAAATGTAGTGATATCTTATAACTTTTGTATTACCTTTCTAAGTTTCGAAAAATCTAGTAATATCACGTGATTTTTTTAATACTTTTCTAGTTTCCGCAAAATCTAATGATTTTTTTTATTACTTTTCTAACTTTCGCAAAATCTTGTATATTTTATTACTTTACTTTCATGACTTATAATGATTTTTTACTGCTTTTCTAGCTTTCGTATAAACTAGTGATATCTAGTGGTTCTTTTTAACTTTCTAACTTTAAAAGTATTATAATTTGTGACAAAATTTATGAAAACTATTAATCGAATGTGCATATTAGGATATTTATTATGGACAATTATTCTAATGACTCAGAATATCTTATACAATTAAAAGAAAATCGTCAAGCGATTGTCATTATTCGATTATTTCAGAAATAACTTCACAAATACAAAAAATAAACTTAAAACTTTAAAAGAATTTAAGATTTTTACTAAAATATGAATTATTTATCTGTAGACATTCATATGTTGTTCTAGAAGATTTTTAAATACTTGTTTCAATTACTTTTACAGTTGGTATTTGGACAAATTAAACACATACATTGATGCTAATTCCGTTGATGCTATTTTTGAGAGTTAAAAGAAAAAAAGTTTATTATAACCTATGAACATGCATGCTGAATAATGTAAACATGATTTTTTACAATAATAATGGTATCAAAAGTTATTAATATTTAAGGACTATTAAAAGTTTTTAACATTTAAGTCGAAATTTGCATAATTTTTTGTGTAGTTAATATATTATTATTTAAATTTAATAACTTGTACTAATTACATTTTTCTTTTATTTTAGGTAAGTGAAAATTTATTTGGATTGCGTAATTAAGAAGTATACTATTTTCTCAGGTAAACATTTTATTGAAACTCTGTTACTAACATTTGCAAATTAATATCATGTATTATTTTGTCATAAAGCGTTTTTAGCGAATTGCACGCTTACAAGATATTTAAGTTAACTTTAGTTAATTAGTCTGGTGGGATGCTGCTAACTAAAAGAAAATGAAATTGAGTTGTATATTTTTATTTGATTGCTGAATTAATAAAAATACAGTAAATCGTAATGATTAATATAATAAATTCATGAACAAAGCTTGTACAAATACTTCAATTTCTATAGCTATACTGTTTAATTAGATTTTATTTACACGTTTTAGTTAATTTCTCTTTGCAATCGATTTGATTGCAAAGAGAAATCTAGGGTTGAATGAGAAATGGAGGGGGGGGGGGGGAGAAATGAAAGGGTTGAATGAGAAATGAATGAATGAAGGTAAATAATAGCAAAAAATAATTAAAACTGAGTTTTTAATATAAATCATTTGTATGCATAGCAAACTTCTTTTTGCAATTGCCACTTATTTCAACGATTTTGAGTTCTGATCGACTTTTCACAGTGTTTGACCACTAGGAAGAAAACCATCTATTTCGTGCCATCGATTGCTTTTTTTCCATTTTTGACAGAGTCCAAAATCTATCTGTAAAGTTTCATTTGAATGGCAACAAGTAGGTTAATTAATTCTCAGAAATGGAAAGAAAGTGAGTGTAAAAGCGTAATATTAGTGACAGCCCCCAAAAAGATTATAGAGTGCAATGTTGTCTACTTTGAATCTATCTGGCAATTTCAGCTCGATTGGATGGCAGGAAGTTGGTTAATTAACTTTTGAAGATTTGCCCGCAACAAACGAGTAAATTCGAAGTTAATAAAGAATTTAATATCATCACTTTAAAAATATTCCTTTACAATAAATTTATGTTATGGGTATTGTTCATTCCAGCAAAGTTGTAGTTTATTTTCTGGAAAAGTATCTTTTATGTAGAAAACTGGAATTAATTTACTCTCTAGTAATTCATCTAGGATAATTTGAATTTCTTGTTATATTGATTGACTATCACTAAATTCTTGTTTTTCATGGATATTTTAGAAACTTGTCTTCTCTTTGCCATAGATGCTTTGACATGATCTAAATAAATGATAGATATAAGTGGTATTAAATGTATACTAAGTTTACTGATTCATAATAAAATTTAATAAAGAAAACATTATTTTTTTATGAATTAAAACAAATTATAAATAATACTAATATATTTTTATGGTTTTTAACAAACAGGAACTTTCTTTCTTCGAGGGGGAAAAAAAAAAAAAAAAAAAAAAAAAAACATTTATTTGTAGTATAACTTGTACAGTGGAGTTACATTTAAAAATAAACAAATGCTTTTGCTAAGCAAACATAGCAAACACAATGTAAAACAGAAAATTAAAAGCCAATTATTTTTTATAATTTGAGTTTTGTTTTGAAGGCGATTTAATTCAAGTTTTAAAAACATCATCCCTTTTGAAGTTTTCACATATCCTCAGAACTAATCACTGAACGACTCTTTAAATCCCACTAAGCTGCCATTTTCGCCAGGGGCACGGTCTAAAATTGTCGCAACGCTCTAAATGACTCTGATTAGTAGGGGAAAACTTGTAAAAATGGCAGAACTTTTCCTTTTTTTTTTTACCTCTTCCTTCTGTCTTCAGTTCTTCGACAATTTTCTGCACTTCCAGTCCACCAATTTTGAATTAATTTCTTCTGCCTCTTTTCTGGACTGGTCGTCAGTTTTTATTTTATTGTCTTATAACTGTCCTGAAGTAGCGTATAAAATATTTCTAAAGGCATCAATATTTTATGCGAGAGTGCGAGAGATAAACACTAATAGATTTAAAGTACTGATTTAAAAAAAAAAAAAAAAAAAAAAAAAAAAAAAAAAACACCCCTTTTAAAACCCAACAGTAAAGCACACTTTATTTTCCTTCTAAAATTGCTAATAAACTTCTAATCCTGTGTTTTATATGGGACTGAATGATAGGTGTGTACAGTGTAGATTCAAAATTCGTCTGGAGATTTTAGTTCAGTTTTTATATTTGTTAATAGCTTTCTTTACATTTAACACTTCAACATTGATTGAAGCAATCTTTTGTTAGGTATTACATTTGGTAATTTACAGCATTGGCAGCCTGGAAGATATGCTCAAGCTCACACATATGCTTGAAAGCAGTCATTAATATCGGCAAATAAACGGAAGCTAAACCAACAGTCCAAATTTCAATATCAACAAAGCTTCTTGTCCAAAACATATTTAATACTCACAAAATGAGTCATCCGGTGATAATCTAATCACTTATCGCAATTCAAAGTCACAATAGCGTAACTGCAACTCAATAAGATCCCAGTGTGTCCTTCCCTGTTAGCTTATCACTTCCTCTCTCTCGTCGGTAGATCCCCTCCTTCCTCCACGACAATAAAAAACGTGAATCCAATTGTGAAACTCAGTAATGCCGAATATAGGCCTCTTTCGCTTTATCACATCAAACAATAAGAAAAGGAGATATAAAAGTAACCTTCAGCTATTATAAAACTTTTGTCTGCCATTCCAAGGCGAAGGAGTAAAAAAAGAGGTGGATGCTGTCTTGTTATCACTAATCTGGTGCTACTGCACAGTGATTTCAAGCGTTTTGAGGATTTGTTGAATCATGTGTCATCGCGGAAGGTTTTTACGAAAAGTGATTGGGGATTTTTCAGACTTGTTTGTTACACTGATTTATCTAATTTTTCATGGTTTGTAAACGAGGAAATTGATAAAAAAGCAGTGATGTGAGATTTTTATTTTATTTGTTCAGGGTTGCTGGGAAAAAAAAAGCAGCAACGAAAGGGTGAAGGTGTTTTTAGGAATATATTAGTATCTTTTCTTCTGGAACAAAATTTCTCTTACGATTTTCTTCTTATCATTTTATGGCAATATTGGAAAAACTGTATGAGAATGCATTATCAAGTTGTCGGTTATCATGTTCTCAAAGTCACTGATTGTAATTTTCGCGCAGTTTATTATGCAACCAAAAATCTACTGTTTCTTTAATTTACAGCATGCAATTTAGTTTAGTGCATCTAGTAATTTTAAAAGTAAATTTAAACAATATGAATTCTGATTATGATAATTTTTATACTGGAAAATGTTTTTTTTAGCTTAAGAATAAGATTACTATCCAATTGAAATAGTTTTGTTGATTGCCTAAATAGTTTCAGTGATATATTGTTAAATGTTTTCAAAACATTGCCCTCGTGTATTGAAATTGAAATCCTTTAAATTTTTTTAAAGTAATGAAGTAGGCATTAAATTTTGTTTTTGATTCAAAGTATTTTTTATTTTATTTTTGTATTTAAAATTGGATAGCATTTAGTTTAAAAATTACTAAATTAACCAAAACGTTTGATTTATCATTTAAAAAATTTATTTTTGTATCAGTATAGATAAAATACTTAGAAAGTTTTAAATGTAAATGAAAACACACGCACATGTCATAAAAATTAAATTATAAATAAACACATAATATATTGGTTTAGGAATTAAAAGCTGGATCATCAGGTTTTTAAAAAAATTAATTATTTTGTTCTACGAAATGATAGAAATATTTCTTCCCTAAATAATATATACTTTACAATTTTTATTATTACTACATGATCATTTAGAGTGTCGGCACTTCAGAGAACATTCCCCGATAAGCATGGAAGCAATGCACCTAAAGGCATGTTTCAGGGTTTGAGCACCTAGAAATATCACTTTGCCAAGCGTGGAATATACCGGATCATTTGAACAATGCTTTTTTAGTTAGAAAGTTATTGAGGTTTACGATCTATTTCACTCTCGCGAAGTCAAGCGTAATTTAACACCTTCTCATAATTCAAAAGCTGCTGATGGAGCAAAAGGGGAATGATTCTGGCGAAGATAATCGTCCAGCTCTCTCTTGTCCATACAACTCTACTTTTCCTTATCTTTCTTCGGTCTCTGTTGGGATGCATCTCTTTAATCTTCCTCGATTACTGTACTTTTAAAAGTTCATTGCAATGCAAATCTAAGCTGATGTGAAGTTAATGTTGTAGTTGTGCTCGATTGCTATGCTTACTTTCCATATCCCAATATATGTCTATTACAGATTGAAATTGCTTCGGTGCCGAATTGAAATCTACATTCATATGGTTTGTATTTGCGTAAGTGACTAGTTGATGATAAACATTATCGGTGGAAGTTTGAACGAAATGAGTATTATTTTGCAACTCAAAGCCATAGTATTTTTTTAGCTAAAAACCTTTGACAAATATTTCGAGTAAAACCATCTTCAAAATAGGTGTGGAATTATCCCAATTGTAAATTCATCTTATATTCAGTTTGAAGAGCTTTGTTAATTATTAAAACCGACTTATTTACAATTTATAAAGTTGAGAGGTTTGTCCTTAATAGGCTATTTTGAGAAGATAGCAGGAACTTCAATGTGTCGAATACTTCATTTAATGGGAAGTTCATGGCGTAATTTGTATTTTTTGTGTAAACGCTGTTTAGCTGACAATTTGAAGTTTTATAAATTCTAAATACCAAAATCTCAGCTCAAGGTTAAGTTTACCTTTTCTCCATCTGGCTCTTCAAATGGTCTAAGTAATAGGTAATGCTTACATTTTGTACAGTAGAAAATTATGTTCGTTGTTAGGAATGCATGCTGAACTATGTGTCGTAGTTTGTTACAAAAGACTATGTTAAGAAACGCCTACTTTGTTTTCTAAAAATTGTTTGACAACTGAGAAAAGTCGAGTCATTAAAAATACTAACGCAATATGCCATTATTCAATACTTGCAATCTAAAATTTATATGCTGCGCAGTGCAGTTCAAATATTCTAGATTACCTAAAGAAACAAAGGCTTTTAATATCCATTGTGTATGCAAACACGTTCCACAAACTTTTTTTTTTCTATCCCATGTGTTTACAAAGCAAACATTTACAATCTTCTAAATTGACATTAAGCCTCTCTGACTCATTAAGATCTATCTTCCGAAGCGGATAATTAAAATAACGAAGGAAGTATCAGACCGTAGAAGTGGTTAGCAATCCCTAAACAACTGTCCACTAAGTCACAAAGACGAAATAAAACCTCGTTTTGTTTATTCTTACAAGAAGGCCATACCTTAAGCCTGATTTATATAATGCTCCTGGCCTACTTAGATGTAAGGCTCTTTTCTAGATCAAAGTTCCTGACTGCCCTATTCGATTGTGTGGATTTTTTAGGTGTCGGCACATGAGTTCGCCCACACGTTGTCTCGGGGTGTGTCGCTGGCCTTGGTAACAGGAGTATCCAGCTACTGGAGAGTATCAGATTGGCTGGTTTACCTTCTCGATATTTTAGGTTTCGTGACCTGCGGAACTTAAATCTTTTGGAAAATAACAGAAAAAAGAAATAAAAAGACGTTATCATTTTAAAGTTACTCCCAATGGAGAATGTTTTTCTTTTTTAAATGCAAATTCTAGCACAAATGGGGCGTATGTTTCAAAAAGATTCGTGGAACATGTGTTGTCAGATGTTAGAAAGTGGCGCTCTTAAATAATTTTTTTCGCCAAAAAGAAGACGTTATTGGTATATCATTTCCAGTATATACTTCTGTCTTTAATGTGATAACATCTCCGTCATGAAATGGGATAAATGGTAAAAAATAGTTCTTACTGTATACGAGGAGTTGCGGATACGAAGGGCGATCTCAACATTGGGACAGTTTTTTTTATCACCATCCGAATCTAGACCCACATATTCTACAGGTATATTTTTCAAATTGAGTTCGCCATTTCTTCCCTTTCAAAATACGCAGAGAAAGATACCAAACTGTATAGAAACTGTCATAAGGAAAACTTTTCTAACGCATTTTTCTGAGAACCACCTTTTGTTGCGATCGTCTTTCTGCATCGTCTCATATTAATCTAATCGAATACAGACATTTAATATAGATTAATTACATTAATATTTTTTGTTTTTGTTTTTTTGAACTGAACATTGTAAACTCGTTTTCAACGCCATCTCATTTGAAAGGAAAAAAAAAAGCCTTTTTTAAGCTTAAGTTTTTCAAAACAAATTGAAATTTTACTAAGTTAAAAATTCCAGTTTAAATTTTATTTGACGGTGCCACATCTTTCGCTGATGTAGATATTTTCAACTGACGTGAAAGCAACAGCACTTAAAGAAAAGCTGTTGTGTTAGAACTCTTGTCATTGTTTCGTACTTCAAGATAAAAAATGGAACATCTAAAAAACATTTTTTTATCGATCCTGTATTGTACGGGACACTCGGCGTTTGAGTATTTGTACTTGACAGTGTTTTTCAACCTTATATCCAGTATGATAGGAAGTGGGACGATGAAGAACTGTTTTCAATGAAACACCCGAACTGAGCAGAATTTAATGAAACTTTTATATATATATATATATATATATATATATATATATATATATATATATATATATATATATATATATATATATATATATATATATATATATATATATATATATATATATATATATATATATATATATATATATATATATATATATATATATATATAATTATTTTTACAATATTCTATAATTTAAATTTTTTGTGTTTGGATTCTTCAACCTAGTCAATCGTCACGTCTTTATAAATAACCTGACTTAACTTTAGCATTGTACATGGATATAAAACCTGTCAAAACACAGAGCGATGGTTATATGTAGGAATGTCTTTTCATCAAAGAACCATTTAACTTGATGGTGATGGAAATGAACCATCGTGAATCGACCTTCCCTCCTCGCATTGGCCTTCCCTCATTCTGCCCATTACTATTAAGGGTGGTACAATCCCTTTCCCTTCACTTCAAACAAACAGTTTAGACCTTTTTTCTTCACCCAAGGTTCTCTATTTTCTTTGTTTGAAAGTAAAATCCCAAGACATATTAACCTGGTTTTTTTTTCTGAAGAGAGATTACATTTTATTGTTCAACGTACCGTGATGACAGTACGTTTTTTTTGTGTGTGAAGGTTAATCGGCATCCGGTAGTGGCCAGCTAGCGTCTTGTGCTTAGAAACTTAATTTGGATGTTTTATTTTGTCTGAACGCAATCTGTTGATTTTGAATCTAAATCTATAGATAATTCCTTGAATAATTACTATCTTGTAATACTCCTCTTCTACTTTCATCTTCATTGCCTTCGTAATTGTGACAGATGGTATAAGTAAAGTTAATTAGGTTAATATTACAATGGTAAATTGGTTCATAATTTTGTGTGGGTATGCTAAAGGTCTTGAATAAATTTAGCATGCGAATCTCTTTTTATGTCTAAAAGGATTTTGAGTATTTTGTTTATTTAAATAATATTCAAGTTTATCCGGAGTTTCGACTGGAAGTTGGTCTTAGACAGTCCTTGATTATACAAAGATGGGCCATAATTTGAAGACATAAATTTCGTTGCATTAAATTTAGTAATTACCATGTTCCAACAGTTTCCTTTTGTTTTTCAAAGTCGTTTAATGTTTTCGAAATTAAATAAAAAATATTCAATTGAATGGTTTCGGAAGTATGTTTAGTTTTAACTCATTTATATGGAGGATTACAATTTCGTTTCTTATTCATAAAAGAATTAAGAAAAAATCATTGAGGTAACCTTCTTTAAAAAATAACAAATATCGTTAATGTATTTAATAAAATCAAATCACAACTGGAAATTTGGAAATTAGAGTCAAATTAATAATGGAAATTATTATAAAATTTGGTTGGTAAAATTCATTCTTTTCAAGAAGTTTCAAATGAAATTTATCGTTGTCTTTTTTTGTAAAACAGTAAAAAACAGAATCATTATCAAAACCCAGGTCGTTTTGTAGAATAAGGCAAATTTCACCCAAATATTTTCTAGCTTGCACTATTTAGACAGTTAACGCTTCCGTGCATTATAATAATTAATTAACCACAAACAGCAATCACTTTCCCTACATCTCCCCAACCCCTTCATCAGTTGCACTATGATAACTTTCATCGCGGGTCTCTGCTCCATCCTTCAGGAAGCTTTTTCTTGTATCTATTCAGATAGCACGCTCAACCATAAAAACGGCAAGTGTAGCTGAACGGCAAGAGATAGTAGATGTGAATAAAATCTGTTCCGTGCATCGTTTCCGTGGGCTTTCTTCTGTACCTTGTTAAGATTTTCCCTTGCATGGTCATTGTGTTCCGCACAATTTAGAAATATGTAGCGGATAATGTGATTCCAATGCTTATTCCATTTAAGAATTCGTTTCACGATATGATCTCATCCATGTTTGGAAGACTGCGTGATATAAAACGAGCTTACTTGCACCTGATTTTTTCCCCCCTTTGTGGATGCCATAAACATTGATGAGTTTGAGCTCCACGGTGTTTGCTATCTGATTTGCACCGTAAGAATGTGCTTTTTGAGATGTTTACATATCATTGATACAAGTAAACACATCTAATAATAAACGATACTGATAACAAAATCCAGCTGTTTGCAAAACATTTTGTAGATATGTTTTTAAATTAGATTTCTTTTTTCCTGTCAGAATAGTACATATTTTCGAAGCTGATGGCATAATATGCGCTGTTTAATATTTTATTATTATTTGTGTTTTTATGAAGTTTGATAAATAAAATGGATTTCTTTAAAATAACGTGAATTGAAAACACTACAGAAAAGAGATTTGTTGCATATAACTGTTATAAAGTGATGATGAATATCATAAAATGGCTGGCACGTTATTTTCAGCACGTTATTTATAGTATGTTTGAAGTAGAGCTGGTGTATATATTTTAAGATTATACACAATATGTTGTGCGTAATTTTCCAATACAATTATTTATTTTGATTGGACCCTAGTTAGTTTGATATATAAAATTAAATAGCTTCTGCGATGTTTCAAGATTTTCTTTGTTTTTGAATACTTGTTTTTAATGTCAAACATAATTCAGCAATGATAATTTTACATCAAATAAGTGTTTTAATAGACTGTTGTTCAGCTATCGTATGTTATAGAAATTGATAAGAGAAAATTTTAAAACTGAACTACAACAAACCTACACAAGTTATTTTCTTAAATACCAGATAAAACATAACACTTAAAAAATATGCAGCTACAATTAAAGATTCTTTTAATGTTATCTCAAACTAAAAATAGTCAGTATGTATAAGTTTTATGTTTGACATTTAATTTTTTTTAATTAATGTCTTATCAATCGACCTTTTCATTTTTTCCCAATTATTCCAGATTTCACGGTTAAAATTCCTTAATAAGCTCTTTAAACATAAAACGAGTCTTCAAACCATATGAAAAGGAATACCTTTCATTTCAACTTCCTAAATATCGATTATAATTATTCAAATTTTACACTCTAAATGACTTCATCATCATTTATAACTGTTACGAAAAAATTCGTTCATCAAATAATTTTGTGAGCTTCTTTTGAAAGTAAAACAAAATTAAATTTCTACAGATAAATTATTTGAAGTTCAAACTATTATTTCAATTCCTGGGAATAAAACAGCAATCATTGAACCAATTTGTATTTGGCAATCAAATTTGCTTCTCTGTTGAGAACTTGTTTTTTCTGTAACTCTCCATAAAGTGCAACACTCCATGAGATCACATAATAACAAATCTACCTTGCTATTTCAAAGATAAAGTTTTTAGCTTTTAATTTTAAAAGCGATCCTAATGGAACACTGATGATATTGATTCTTCCAGTCTTGTGGATAGTGCTATAGCTATTACCCTCTTTCCTAACCAGTCGTGAAGGGAATCAAGAAATAGTAAAGCGTTTTCGATCTGCTCCAATATGCTAATGCACCATATGCTACTATGAAAGTAGTAGAAGTAAACACATTAGAAAATGGAATAGATGGGATGATCTTATTTACCGAAAATGGAATAATGCGGATCTTATTTATGTGAAGATTTATTTTTAAGGATATTACTTTAGTTTTTTTATATTAGATGTTGTGAAATTTATGGCTTTACATTTCATCTTTCTCAACCGAGATTATGATACGTTAATAAGAAAGATGACATTATTTTTTAAATAAAAGTGCTTTGACTGCAGTTTATCTTTGAGAGATGTGTTTCGGAATTATTTTAAGTTATATATTTTACAAATGTGTTGATGTTCTCAGCTTTGTAATAAGTCAATGACGTTAAAAACGATAAAACACTTAAGCGTCATTGACGAAAAAGAAAAGCTTTACGGATTTGTATTTGTTGAAAATGCGGCATTTTGACTTTTTAAACAAATAAATTTATAAAAAAGTCCAATTTTGTCGACTTAATTATTATTTTAATTTTAAATACTGAAACTAAAATTAAAACTGGGAATCATTAAAGTCATTTATGTATACTTATTTTTCTGTAAAATAGCTCACAGCTTTGAAATTACCAGGATTTGTGCAATGTGAGCCTTTGAAAATGTAATTTGTTTTACATGCGGGCTTATTTTAATGCACGGGATTATCTCTTCTGTATATCTATCCACCAGGAAATCGAGTAACGTGATATGATTAACAATTATGTAGTTACAGCCAAAGTAAAATTCTATATTTCTATAAATTTGATCTTTTATTTAATTATAGAACTTTCATTTACTTTTATATCAAAAGAAATATATGCAATATTGGAGGGCTCCTTTCCCTGCTCGTTAATGTCCTACAGGGTTCATTGATTCACCTTGTGAATCAGGCTCGCTTTTGCACTCTAAAAGAATAGACGTCTTCAGAATGTATCCTTGCATTAACAAATATTTCGTGTCATAATCAATAGAAATGTACAAAAAGTTAAGCTTCATTGTGCATTCATTCGCACATTTCGTATATTTCTCAGTAAAGGCTCCCCCCCCCCCCCCCACATGTGGGTCTCAGTGAAAAAGCAAACTTACTTCATATAACCAGTATCGTGTTTTTCAACAACAACACTCCCAAAGCAAGTTAGGCTGCTTTAAGATTCAGCATTTTGTCTACCAACATTTCGCCTTTCATTAATTTCGTCTTTCGTTCATTTGTCCGTTCTTCACACTGTCATTTTTCTTCAATGTTGCGGCAGCACGACCAATACCATTTTCGCATATCTGCATTTAAAATATACATGTTGGTATGATAATTTTCTTGGGGCTTTTATTAGACATGCATAAGATAATTATATAGATATATATTTGAAAGCAAAACGTTTTGACCTAAGAAAACTCGATAAATTAGTTATGATTAATTTTCACATTGATGGGTTCGTTTTTATGCCGTGATAACATCGTAAGAAATTCACATAGTTAACAGAATATTACTGCACAAATTCAATACAACCTATACATTAGAAATTCATGTGCGAATTCATTACAAATAAATTAAACAGTTATATATATTACTTCATTCAATTTCTTTTTTGCTTATTCTGCATTTTAATGCTTCATTGTGTCTAAGTATTACATATTTTGAAAACTAGCAAACAATCTTTTGTTCCTTTTATAAATCAAAGTGATTAAATTCCAATAATTGCTCTTTTTATAAAAAATTGACGATTTTGTTTTCTTCACATTTTTTAATCCAATTGACTTCATATTTTGGTTCAAATACATTTGGTTGCAATGTAGAAACGAAACAAATACCTTTGTAGTTCATTAATGGCAGCTGAAGCTACGTATATTAAGTTTTAGCGCCGAATCGACTACAAAATGTAAAATGTTGTTAGATCAATTTTGAATGAAGTCTTAACTAGTACATTTTAACAAATTTCTATTGCTTAGGTTTAAAAAAAAAAAAAAAAAAAAAAAAAAAAGACCCTTCAGCATCTAAAAGGACTTAGTTTATAATATGCTCATTTTATTAGAAGGGACCAAGTCGATCATTCATTATAATATCTATCAAAAGCATTCAAAACAATTTTATTTTTACACTTTTAAAGAATCCTCAAACTACGACTGAAGGCAGTCAAAATATGAAAATGATTCCTCTTTTTGAATAGGATTTTTTTTTTATATAAATATTCTATTCCTTGTGATCTTGTGTCGACCTCGTTCTTTCCTGTCTGCCTCTCACGTGATTTCATTTCTTCACCATTTCATTTTTTTAAAACTTCTTAAACTGTCTAACATGAAGAAACTGGTTTACGCTTCATCAGATATTCATTGTGGTTATTCTTACGTAACGACACATATCATTTCTATTTTTGCTGATGCTATCTGAATATAAAAAGTACTTGATGTCACCAGAAGTTGTTTTGCTACATCATTAACCATTGTAACCGAAACTTCTTTTTTTTCTTCTTTTTCCGTATCGTATGATGCAGCAATTCGACAATGAAAATCTTATGACCTTTGTGAGGAACAGAGAATTTCTGTTTAGAAAGTCAAGCTCTTTTTTAAAATTTTTTAAAATTTTATTTTTATTTTAAATTAAGATAGATATAAATTATTACTGAGGTCATAAAAACTAAGAGCTTAAAATTCTTTTGCAAACTTGAAAGCAGAAAATAGAATTAGATTGAGGTGCTTAAAATTCAATTAGTTGACCACTCACTTCACATGTATGACAACTCAAGTTTGCCATAGTAAATAACACAATCTAATTTTTTAAAAATATCAATCTGGATTCTTTTTAATCACCCACAATTTTTTTTTAATGTGGCAGAAACACTGTGCACTTTGGATATTAATGTGTTGGTAATTATTCGGTTCGAATATTTTGAAGAAGAAATAATAGATTTCATGCCTTGGTCGCCATCTTGTAAATTTGCGAAATGGTTAAACTTTGTCTAACTTAAATAGATAGTGGCGTAGTGGAGCGTGATGGAACGGTGTACCACTTTTTACATGAAATTCAATTTTCAGACATTTTCGGTTAGAATTTGATGCTCTTTGATATTGTTACATCACTTTTTATTTTAATAATCTCCAGTCACTTTATAATTAATTTTTAACTTCTCTGCCTTGTTCCATCCTCAAGAATTTCTATTTAATCTTCTAATCTTAATATATCCAGCCAATCAATGTTCTTCATGAGATTATCGATTGAAGATACATTTTTCTAAGATATACATGACTGTTAACCTCTGAAGTGGCCGGGAGTCTAAGGGAACTCTTTGTTTCAGGGTCTATGTTTTTACATAAACATTGAAATAGAATATTCTTTCCTTGAGCAGATGTTCAGCGGTTCATTTCAAGCAACAATCTGAAGAGATAATGCGACAGTGTGTGTACAAACACCTAAAATCCGATCCAAGCATGTATCCAGTAGGTTAATAACCTACAAGACGCCCATATTCCAGGAATAAAACTTGTACATTCTTTTCTGATCTCATGTTCTTTTTCTCGATTGCATCACGCATATCTTGTAAGGAAGGTTTTCTTAAAGGTCCCTTTTCTTCGCAAGGTATATGGGTGGTATCTGAATGTAATCTTTTGCAGATTTTGCGAAGAGGCATAAGCTTGTCGCAGTGGCTTCGCGTGAAGTAATGACTCGGTCCAGTGGTGCGATACGCCTTCCGCAATGTCATTTGGTCTTTTGTAGGCACAGGCTAAATGGTATATCGATAATGTTAACTCTTTTTTTTTCCCTTTCTTGGTGAAGATGTCACTGGGTGAGGATTGGGGTGAAATTGGGGGCGTGACCTCAGTGATCTTGATAGAGTACTGAATGAAAGTCAAGGGTGGCTTTATGAAGTCAAGCGTGTGTTACATGCAAAATAATTTTGGAACTGAATAAATATCTTAATATTTGAAGTGTTTAAAAAAAGCTTTCGTTTCAATATGACGTTATAACACAATATATGTTTGTAAATGGTAGTGAAATATGGCATTTAGTGATTTATTGGTCCAAGTAGACTCACTAAATAATAAGATGGTTATCGAATTGTATAATTTTGAAATACGAAAATTATCAAATTGTGAGTTGTATTAATACATAATTCACGATTTGATTACTTTACGAAATTAACTTTTTTTAATGTTTTCTGTATATTTTTTAATTTACAAATGGATTTTTAAAGTTATTTTATGTGCCTGATTCATTCTTCAGAAAATGCAAATTTTAATACAAAAAATTTAGAAAAAAAAAATAATTTACCTATTTTATTTTTTGACCACAGAAATGGTGGGACAATCTGTTTAATTTTTTGGTTCCACTTTTATCCGAAACTAACTTTGTAACTTCGATAGAAAATGATCTAATGATTTAATAAGAATTCCAAAATGGCTGATTAAATCTTCTCAGGCCAAAGTTCATTTCTGCTGCTGTTTTTTGACTTATAAAATAATTACTAATATTTTGTTTACGGTCATTATGAAATGTGTAAGATACATATTCTTTAATGAATTTTTTTAAACTATATTTATAAAAATGATTAGTTTCTATTTTTTATAGATTACCTTAATAACATTAGCATGATAGTAAAAAAAATTCATTTTACAAAAGTAGTGTGATATGTTGTGAATTCAGAAACAAATGTTCAGGTTAAAATTCATAGTGAGACATGCCATGGCCCTGATTTGTCATGCCTGTAGATTCCTTTTTTTGCCCCTTCTTTTTTTTTTTTTTTTTTTTTTTTTTTTGTAAAATTCATTTTTATAAAGTTTATTTTTTTTACAGTGCGAAGATAAATGCAAAGTAATAATTTTTTCCCATATATTCCATATAGTGGAGGCGATTGGGCGCCATAAGTGCAGGAACAGTTTCCTAAAGTTAGAGAGAAAACTGCAAAATCAAAATCAATGTCACTTTCGTCTAAACACCCCCCCCCCCCCTACTTCACCTGTAAAAAATTTTCATACCTTCAGCTAAATTAAATGAACTGAGTTAAGTAAACATAATAAATAAATGAACAAAAATAAAATCCTCACACATCGTTCTCGATATTTAGAAAAAAAGTTCTGGTAACTTATTATGCAGTTGTCTGGATAGTGTATTTTGAGTGCATTCTTTATTTTGTCCCAGAGTCTTACAACTCATCGCTTGAAAACAAATGATAGAAATGATCCCTCTTCTGAATGCTATTGTCATTGACGACACAATTTCAGCAGCCTTCCCTCAAAATAACAGCATGGCATCCTGGTTTTCACTTTACCCCTAAAACCCAAATATCTGCTCTGTTTCGATAGCCACCCTTCGACGACGCTATGACGATACGGTGACTGTTTAGGGAGAGGAGACTATCTTATGAGCTACCAGACCTTGACTGATGCACCTTGCTTTATGGTAAGAACATCGGTTACATCAATCAAGACTACTTCTGGCGGAGGAACCGTTATCGCGAAAGCGGAACTGACACGGTTAACTGGTTGCCTAATTTGCTGCCTCAGACCCATGGGAAGGGTCCTCGTGGACAACTACCACAGCAGAAGACAACAGAAAAGACAATTAGAGTTCAAGCATCAGTGTCCCTGGCTAACTAAAAAACGACGGAAAGACTGTCAAGTTGTTATCTTGTTTCTTTTTGGACTGAACATGCTGTAGTTTCAGTAGATTGTGTAGGTCAAAACAGGCTTTTAATTTTGTTTAAATGACTCATATCATCGATTCAAGTTACTAATCACCATGATGACAGAAAACATCCCGCCGTAATATTGAGATAAGACTTCTCAAATTTAACTTTGATCAGTATCTTACTGAATGATGATTTTTAGGCTGTATTAAGTTATCTTTATTTGTTGGTTAATTTGTGTAATAAATGGAATATTTGACATCCGTTTCAGGTCGGAAAAACTCGGATAGGCTGGGCAGTGTTGCCAGACGTAGCATTTTCAATACTACGCTGTTGTTATTCCCTCACCAATATTTTGGCACATTGCCTTTCTTAGTATTCGTTGAAGTGCATGAAGTCTTAATTCTTGAAGTTCTATTGATATTTATATTGGTAAAAATATTATTAAATATGTTATGTCCAAAATGCATTGTAAAAAAACTGCCTACCTAAGAATTTTAAATTCGAAATCAAGCAGCACTGAGTCTGAATGCACACTGAGTCTGATCACACTGAAATAGCTCATCCTTTTGTTAATAGACGCATTACGAAAGTACACATGTACAAAATAGCTGAAATTACTGATTAAAAGAAACGCCGGAAGTTTTTTATTTTCAAGTACACCTGACCCCCTGAACTCGTTGCTGAAGTGTGCATGACACAACCAGAGCAAGACGCGACCAGCACAGCGTCCAACAATGCTTGTTACAACAGTAAAACACCTTCACAAAAGCAGACACGCGGCTCAAAGACTATTGTTTGTATCTATTCGATGCAACGGTCCCGTTGTCGCACGTTGTGCAACTTAGCACAAAGAGCAGTTAGAATGGCCCATTCGCGGTCTTCGTGGAGGAATTTGAGCGTTTAATTTGAGCGAAGGACGTAATTTTCGGAGACGGGAACGAAGGACTTGGTTTAGAACAATGTCCATTTTGGACTTCTTTGTGTGAAGTTTTACTCAAGTGGTGATACCATCTGCGGTGGAAATGCAGTCACCTGAAACAAAATTTGTTGGGCAGAAATAAAGAATAAGAGCGAATCAATTGTTATTTCATGTTATTTTATTTTATCTGTTGTTCAGGAATGAATATGCGTAACATAACATATGGGACGCGTTTTGATACCGACATTTTTTTTACTATACATTCGTTGTTTTCTTATGCAGTGTGATATTAGCTGTGTTAAATATGTTTTTTAAATTTACTTTTCATTTTGACTAAAGTGTTATGCTCCAGATAAGATAATTGACATCTGCATATATTAGTTTGATAATGTATTTTTATTATTTATTGTTCTTGGCATTGAATTTATTTCTTAGCAAACTGAATATTGTGTTTTTTAACACTTATATAATAACGAATTTTAGTTATTTTCACCTAATTCTGAATACATATTATTAAAAGTAGTTTGAGATGTTTTACTGGAAAATAATTAAAAATATTGCCTTGAGGAAGGAGTGCATATTGTAAGCAACAATATTATATGAGGATAGTATTTTTTGTGACGATCTCTTTTTCTTCCATTAAGCAGAACCAAAATTGATAAATGAAGTAACAGTTTAAAAATTTAAGACCTCCGCTTCTGACTAATAGTTTATAATTGTCCATTGAGTTATCTGTTTGTAAATCGAATTTAATTTTTTTTTTACTCTAGAACTTTATAAAAGGGACTCTATGTAGAAGGTACTCAATTCATGGGATGCGTTGACTCGGTATTATTGTTTTAAAGATGTAGTTCTCGCCGCTCTAAGCAATTCCCATCATTATTTGTTGATAAACGAACTTTAATTTAAAAAAAAGTTCCTTTTGATATTCTATGATGGATGTATGGGATACCATTTATCACCAGACCGATCAGCAACTTGCGGTGTTCTGTGCAGTGTTGTACTTTCTTTACCAGGTTTTATCATATCTCTCAGCAATAGAATACAATATTTAAACTTTGATAAACTTTCAAAAACATTTTTTTTCCCCTAAGAAAACATAAATGCACTAGCTGCGTACGAGTTCCCTATTTGAAAATATTCCCGACTTGATTTTATTATAATAGTTCGAAGATTATGAAAATCTCCCTAAGAATGTGTGCTATTTTCACCATTAAAAACTACTTTTTCTAATAATTAATTTTTTGGACATCATTAAATTAAAGTTTTTTTCTTCAAATAACTACTTTCATTGTCAAATCTTTTTAAAAGCACAAAATTTGGATATTATAGAACATCAACAAAACCTACCTTTCTTAATCAACTAACTGCTATTGGCCGCATTTTCTGATCTTATAAATAGCTGACAAAATCTTGCTAACTGAAGTTGATAAATTGGTATTGAACTATGGTTGACGGAAATATTTTAACACCATTACAGTGATAAAGTTTCAATTCAGTGCTAAAAATAGGTAATTACAAATCCAGAGTCTCTTGGATAAGTACACAAAAGAGTGCACTTTGAATAGGTTTACAATAGGGTTTAATTGGAGTAACTGATGTATATCCCTAATAGGTGATATATGCTATTTTGAAAAATCTATAATCTAGTCATCAGGAAAGTTCAAGTCTTTAACAATGTTTTTACCTGAAGCAGCCGATTTGTAATTATCTAGATTTAGTACTCATACAATTATATGTTATACGCCACCACTAAATTTTCAGTGAATCAATACAATCCAGGATGGACAACTTCAGAAGTAGACTATTAAACTATTTAGATTTTTAAAAATACTTTAAATTTGATCTAAAAGAATATATAAAAGTATATATATAAAAAACAAAAAACAAAAAAAACACACGATTTTGATTTTATCATTGTCAATTCTTTTAACCACTTTCAGTTAATGCTTAGATTTCTATGTTATAAATAAGGTTTTAAGTTCATCATTACTTGTTAAAGTATGAAATGAAAATCTGCCATTTGATTGTTTTGTTTAAGAAACCTCCCATCATCAACTGATACACTTATAAAGCTGCAATCATAGAGTTTTGTCACTCAGTTATTATAAGCTTTTAATGTTTGTGAATTGCCATAAATAAGGCTCGAGAAAGGATTTAGTCACAACTCTCTTTGGTTGCACATATACTTGTTTTTCTTTTGTCCTTCAGAAATCCCCATCTTTAAACAAAGGATTTGAAAGTTGCAACCACAACAAAGCAAACGTGCATGACACGACCGATAATTTTACAATTTCTTACGAATACGAAACATTGCGGATTACTGGACTAAAATTGAACATATAGATTCTTTTCTTTGATACGTTAGTTTTTTTTATAAAGAAAAATCTACAATTTAGTTATTATAAAATATCGGAATATGTTAATTGTTTTATTTTGAATAATGACTTATGCTCCTACCCTTTTTCTTTTAAATTAACTTGGGTTTAACATTCGAGGAATGCTATAAGATGGTTTAAAAGAAAAAAAGAGCCAATAAATATTACAATGGATTGGTGTATTCACCTGGGAATATCTCCATTGTTAAATGAATTAAAATGTAACAATTGTTAAGGGGACATGGGACACTGAAAGTACAAAAACATCACCAAAAATGACGTTTTTTTTTTTGTTTTCATTCTATAAAAATAGTTGACATCACTAGCTTTAATTTCGCGTTTCAATTATTCGTTGATTTTAAGTGGTAAAATCTTTATTTTAACTATTTTAACTTATTACACACTTGTCAAAAGTTAAAAATGCATTTTTCTTAGCTTCGCTTTTTTCACATTTTATGTATGTTCGAAAAGCTTCTTGCGATTCATTTTTTGATGAATCGACCTAATGTTTTGTAGAAATACTTTTTCATGTAACTTTTAATGCTAAAACAAATTAGCTGATGATCAAAACTTTCGACTGATAAGAAAGAGAAATTATTTTCAACGTAATTTTTTATAGACTTAATTTAATAATATGTTCAAAAATATATATAATTTGTAGACCCAACATAATTTATATTTTAGAACGAGCTGTTTTGTGTTATTATGGATATACTCCATTCTGATGAATTGTATTTTCAAACAAATATAAGGAAATTTTTCTCCGTAATTATTTATAAGATAGTTGGGAACGTCGATGTGATAACAATAATAAGTAATACAAATATTTTTACTCATTCGGGTTTAAAAAATGTCCACTCTTTAGGTTCTATGTATAAACAGGTATACTCTAAACTTTTACGTTTGAAAATAATTGTCAGAATGTGTAAAATATATTAAAAAATAATATTACATAAATTTTTGCAGATTTGAAGAAAAAACATCGAATTACAACCGTTATGTCTTCATTATATTATTACTGATGAAAATGAAGTTTAAAATGCTACATAACTGGTTTAACAACTGTTTTATTTTATTTTATTTTATTTTATTTTATTTTATTTTATTTTATTTTATTTTATTTTATTTTATTTTATACGCCTTTTTTACAGTTCGGTCTATGAAAAATTCATTTACATAAGCTTAAATATTTGTTTATCTTATATTTGTTGCTGAACTTGACAGTATATAATAAGATTAACTTTTACATGATATTAAAAATAATCTTGTTTTCTTTTAATGATTTGTTGTCAAATATTAATTGACCGTGATACCACGTTAAATAAGTCAATATAAAACATTTCGTAATCTACTTTTCGAAAACACATATTTATATTTTTTAAAAGTACAAATATGCTATATTTCAAAATATTTAAGTTAAAATAAACAACATAATAATATTTACACATATTTCACTTACTAATTTATCTTATATAAGATTCGAATTTACCAAAAAATAGTAAAGTAAAAAAAAAGAAAGAAAAAAAAAAAAAAAAAAAAAGAAGAAGAAAGAAACAGTGCCTATTATAATCAAACCAATTTTGACATCAAAGCGGACTTAAAATAAAATCTTTTCTTCAAACAATGAAGGGAAAGTGGATAAAATCTAGAATCAAAATGTTTTCTGACATATGCACTATTCATTGTTTTGTGCTTAACAGCCGCTAAACATCTATCGCAAAGCATCTAATTCGCATGGAATATATTATTAATGTAGTGAAATAGAGCAAATAGAAAATTATACGAGATATGCAATGGTTCAATTCGAAAATCATCCCATAAGTGAATATCATCATCATCAGCAGCAAATGAGTGTCTTCCATTGTGGTCAAGAGCCATCACGATTCTATTTTCACTTCGAATTCGAGGTTGATTGACCCATCCACTCTTCTTTGGGGAATTCTATTCTATCCGCACGCCATCGTCTCTTGATGAAGTTTGGAATGTCACTCCTCCCACGCTTAGGGAAATCATTTGGTTGAATGGTAATTTCATTCTCGATTTTTCAGAATAATATTCTGGTATCAAGATAGGTTATCTGTCTTGTAAACTGACAAATATAACCTGAAACAATTTTTGATCCAATTTGATATGACATTGGCAATAATTGAATCGATTCTAACTCAAACAAATAGAATATTGCAATAAAAATATTTATTGCACTCTGGGTCATGAAAATATGTTCTGAATGTCTATGACATAAAAATTTATGCTGAAAGTCTACTAATAATAACAATAATTCTATATAAAAATAAAATAATAACTTACAGAGCTATAAAAATGTTACCACAATATACTAAACAAATCAACAATGGTACCATAGGGGTTTAAATATGTTCTTCTTAATTTTAAAACGCGCAAATTTGCTTCTCTTACTAAATTAAGTTGTGTACACACACTGTGGGTTTATTGTTATTATGCAGATACCTAATATACTGATCTACAAAAATGTGATTCATTTTCTTTATTACGTTAAGTTATTTAATAAAATAATTGAATATTTTGGTGAAAATAACTCAATTTAAAATATTTAAAAAAAATTATATTTCAAAACTTCTTTTCCGGCTTTTTTTTTTTTGTGAACTTGACAGGTTTCAACATCTATTCAAGATTTTCATAGAACTCTTTCGAATGAACTGAAATTGCAACAGATATCGAAGCATACTCATACCTTATTTCTATTTTGCACTTCTTTTATTGCGACATCTTTACGACGAATAAGTGAATGAAATATCCATTCGTCAGGTTTATATTGTATATTGAAAGATTGCAGGAGATCTCCTGGAACATCGCTGCAATAAACAAGTTCATATTCTTCAAAGAAAAACCAAACTACTCCAAAACCAGGAAAATGACGAACCAGGTGCCAATAATTTTTTTTTATCTTTCAAACTGGAAATTAAAACTCGTGCCGATTCTTTTGGAAGTTTTAAGTCTGTCAAAATCATCAAATTTAAAATGTTTAAAAAGTTTAAGATTCATCTCTACCAGGGCCGTTATCGTCATCACTTCCACATAGTTGTATTATTCTCTAGCGAAAAATTTCCAATGTATGTGGAGAGGACGAAACCGGTATACCAGGTCTATGATGGACATTGCGTAAGGCATGTGATGATTGATGATGGTAAGATAATACATTTTATTTTTGTTCTTTAAATTGAAATATTTCAAATTGAGTGTGTAAAAATAGCACTTATCAGTATGGTTATTTGACTATCGTTAAACCATTTTTATATTTATAACAAAAAGAAAAGATTGTTTTTACATCTGAAATCATTGCCTCAACTTTTCTACACACAAGCTTTTAAAACAAGCTTTTCGTGGGGTCCAATGCTTGTCTTAATCTCAAAATGTTATGCCAAGATAAGCAAAGTTCATTTTTTCTACAAAATTTGAAATATTTAGATATACTTTTATGATTGTAGGTATCACAAATATAGTAGAATCAATCTGATGAATTAATACATTTTATGGAAATTACTTCTCTTTAACCGCAATAAAAGCAAACACATTTATTTTCGAAGTCGAAATTTGTAATCCATGTATTATAGCACTAGCTGAATACCCGTGCTGCGCTACGAAATTTTACCATTAGCATTTTAGCGATCAAAAGACATTCATGTATTCTAAACTTCAGACGTTTGCTCCCATTTCGATCCCGACAAATTGATTTATCAAAATAGGAACTTTCCTTTGTTGACATTTTAAACGAAATTTATAATTGTGAATAGTAAACTGGAATAGTTTATTGTGTTTATGTTTGCTCTTAGTTCTAAATTTCAAAGTAGTAGCTGTATTGGAATTAAGTTAATTAGACATTAAGTTAATCCTCGTATAGTTTCAATGTTGCGTCGTCTTTTCGTCCCTTAAAAATTCGTTAATCGATATTGGAATGACTTATTTTTTTAACATTTGCAAAAAAATATCAGAAAAATGACTACATTGGAAGAGGAACATTCGGATATCCCTCGTTTGGAACATTTAACTCCTTTTCGACCCCTTAAAGTTGGTTAATCGAGAACAGAATAGCTTACTTTTTCTATGTTTAATCTTTTTTGACATTTGTACCAAATTTCCGAGTTGTGACCATATGGGAAGTGGTACATTCGAATATTCCTCGTTTGGAACGTTTAACCCCTTTTCCACCCCTTGATCCACCGGAGATCGGAATAGTTTACTTTTCTTGCGTTTGTCTTTATTGATATTCACACCAGTTTTCAGAATTGTGAAAATATGAGAAGTAGGACATTCGAATATATCGCTCGTTTGGAACGTTTAACCCCTTTTTGACCTCTTAAAGTGGGTTAATCGAGATCTGAATAGCTTACTTTTTCTATGTTTACCATTGTTGATATTTGTGCCGATTTTCAGAGTTGTGACTATGTGGGAAGTAGGATTTTCGAATGTCCCCCGTTTGGAACGTTTAACCCCTTTTTGACCCCTTAAAGTGGGTTAATCGAGATCAGAATAGTTTACTTTTTCTATTTTTACCATTGTTGATATTTGTGCCGATTTTCAGAGTTGTGACTATGTGGGAAGTAGGATTTTCGAATGTCCCCCGTTTGGAACGTTTAACCCCTTTTCGACCCCTTAAAGTGGGTTAATCGAGATCGGAATAGTTTACTTTTTCTATGTTTACCATTGTTGATATTTGTGCCGATTTTCAGAGTTGTGACTATGTGGGAAGTAGGATTTTCGAATGTCCCCCGTTTGGAACGTTTAACCCCTTTTTGACCCCTTAAAGTGGGTTAATCGAGATCGGAATAGTTTACTTTTTCTATTTTTACCATTGTTGATATTTGTGCCGATTTTCAGAGTTGTGACTATGTGGGAAGTAGGATTTTCGAATGTCCCCCGTTTGGAACGTTTAACCCCTTTTTGACCCCTTAAAGTGGGTTAATCGAGATCGGAATAGTTTACTTTTTCTATTTTTACCATTGTTGATATTTGTGCCGATTTTCAGAGTTGTGACTATGTGGGAAGTAGGATTTTCGAATGTCCCCCGTTTGGAACGTTTTACCCCTTTTCGACCCCTTAAAGTGGGTTAATCGAGATCGGAATAGTTTACTTTTTCTATGTTTACCATTGTTGATATTTGTGCCGATTTTCAGAGTTGTGACTATGTGGGAAGTAGGATTTTCGAATGTCCCCCGTTTGGAACGTTTAACCCCTTTTTGACCCCTTAAAGTGGGTTAATCGAGATCGGAATAGTTTACTTTTTCTATTTTTACCATTGTTGATATTTGTGCCGATTTTCAGAGTTGTGACTATGTGGGAAGTAGGATTTTCGAATGTCCCCCGTTTGGAACGTTTAACCCCTTTTCGACCCCTTAAAGTGGGTTAATCGAGATCGGAATAGTTTACTTTTTCTATTTTTACCATTGTTGATATTTGTGCCGATTTTCAGAGTTGTGACTATGTGGGAAGTAGGATTTTCGAATGTCCCCCGTTTGGAATGTTTAACCCCTTTTTGACCCCTTAAAGTGGGTTAATCGAGATCGGAATAGTTTACTTTTTCTATTTTTACCATTGTTGATATTTGTGCCGATTTTCAGAGTTGTGACTATGTGGGAAGTAGGATTTTCGAATGTCCCCCGTTTGGAACGTTTAACCCCTTTTCGACCCCTTAAAGTGGGTTAATCGAGATCGGAATAGTTTACTTTTTCTATTTTTACCATTGTTGATATTTGTGCCGATTTTCAGAGTTGTGACTATGTGGGAAGTAGGATTTTCGAATGTCCCCCGTTTGGAACGTGTAACCCCTTTTCGACCCCTTAAAGTGGGTTAATCGAGATCGGAATAGTTTACTTTTTCTATTTTTACCATTGTTGATATTTGTGCCGATTTTCAGACTTGTGACTATGTGGGAAGTGGGAGAATTAGTGATGAGTGAGTCAGTGAGTGAGTGAGTGAGTGAATCAGTGAGTGAGGGCTTTGCCTTATATATATAGAGATTGAACTGAGAAAAACAGTGATGATTGAAGTAAGAAAAATGACAGGATAGATGGAACGGGAATGATGGTGTTTCGGCGGGTAAGATAGACGTAACGTAAATCAACATGCTAATAAACCGATTTTAAACTGTTTTCTTTGACTTCACTGGTGCGTTTAACAGATCTTTTATCAGCTTAGAAGAAAAATCCTGAATAAAAAATAGAAAATTCTTTCTTAGATCGAATATTAATAGAAAAAATTATTCTTAATAATCATTCAAGGTGGGGAACGCCTGAATCTTATGTCTATTATTAGAAGAGACCACGGAAATATTTTAAAAGTGATTAAATTGGATTGGAATAAATTTTGAAATTAAAACTGGCAAATAGCTTTAGATTTTAAACATTAGCGATTTTTTTTATTAAAAAAATCTTACCAGTGAAATTTATAAATTTTCTTTTTTACTTTTTAATAAATCAATTATTGATATTAATGAACCTACTATTGATATAAGTATATATTTTCACTGAGAGAAATTAATAAGTTCCCATTGATGTTAATTAGCAGCTTTTATTATTTATATCAAATGATAACTATTGCTATTCATATTAATTGATAATTTATGCTATTGATGGCTCTTAATAACTTGCAGTAACCGATTATTGATATTAATGAACCTATTATTGATATAAATATACCTCTTCACTGAGAGAAATTAATAACTTCCCATTGATGTTAATAAGCAGCTTTTGTTATTTATATTAAATGATAACTATTTTTATTCATATTAATTGATAATTTATGCTATTGATGGCTCTTAATAACTTGCAGTAACCAATTATTGATATTACTGAACCTATTATTGATATAAATATACCTCTCCACTGAGAGAAATTAATAAGTTCCCATTGATGTTAATTAGCAGCTTTTGTTATTTATATCAAATTATAATTATTTATAATTTGTGCTATTGGTGGCTCTTAATAACTTGCAGTTGATATTGGATGCATATATTGATGTATTAACTTATGATTTATACCTGAATGTAGATAAAATTAAGCAGTGGTGACAACTTCTTTGCTCATATACAGGATTCAGACACTACTTGTTTAAGGCATTGACACCACAATTAGATTTAAGGGTCTCTCTAATTATTTGGCAACTGTCTCATAATCAGTCACTTTATTCGATTTACTAACCTTTAAATTTGTAAACTGTTTTCTATACTTGCAGTGAAAAGAATTGAAGGGAGTTAAGGAGAGTTAAAGTGACCTTAAATATTGATTACCCAACCAGTCCGTTTTTACTGTTTTTGACAAGAAGCTAATGTCTGCTGTTATTATTATTATTATTATTATTTTTTAATTTTTTTTTTTTTTTAATTTTATCAACACTTGGCTATGAACCAAACATATGCCTTAACGAATACAACATCTCATTTCCAATGACTATCCAATTCTGAGTGATCACAGGACCTGGAAAACTTCGAAATCAGGGAAATGTCTTAGAATTTTTTAAAATTTCACGAAAATCAGGGAAATGTTTTGTCATTGTTTTGAATTGTCCATCTGTAATTTGACGCCATTTGCCTGGAGAATTGTGGTAATCGTTAGAAGTTTCATGTTACTGAATAATTTAAACTTTTGATTACCGCCAAAACTATTTTAAAAAATTGGCATTTCATCTCTTTGGCATACATGTCCTATTTGATCAGGGTGTCTACATACCTGGAAAAGATGGAGAAATTTGAAAAAGAGTTTGCCATAAAATTAATTTTTAAAAAAAAATCTCTCAGGGTATTACCAGGGATTTTTTCCCTCTGAATTTTGTGGTCACCTTATATTTCCTTAACATGAGATTCAAAATCATTTTCAAATTCCTTTTCATTTGAGAAAAACAACAACTAAATTTTATATTTCGATACCATACATTTCAAAATCTACAAACACAACCGAAAGTCACTTCTTATCTATAGAAGCTAATAGGAATTAAGTAAAATCTGTGATTAACAGTTTCAATCTCGAATTGAACGACAACCAAATAACGACTCTGGTTGATTTTTTTTTCTCTATCCTCCATCGTGTACGTGAGATTCTTTCTTTGTGAAAGGGAAAGGCAATTAAAAAGCTTGGCAGCTAATTGTCCCGGATTCGGACGAGTTGCCTTCGATCCCAATCTGGGTCAGAATCGAACCCCCAATTTCGCTTTCTTTCACACTCGGTTGTTTCCGGGGGATTTCCACCGCGTACCGTCAATCAAACGGAAATTTAACAGGCCGTGATACCCAAAGCGCTGTGACCATGTTGGAAGCGCGTGTGCTCGGTAAAGAAATTAGTTTTTTTTTTTTTTTGCTTCCTTCTGTGTAATCGAAAATTGCTGAACTAAGGGAAAGTGAGAAATCTTTCCGAATCGCAGTGGTTGGCTGATGCTGAATTATGATTTTTTTATTATTTATTTTTCTCATCCTTCAAGAAGAGAGAGAGTTTTTTTTTTTTTTTTTTTTTTTTGTATTTGTTATTAAAAAAAATATTGAGATATATGTCGTACAATTTTATCCAGTTGCCCAATTTTATACTGATATAATGCCCAATTCTTAAAATGAAAAAATATCGAATTGTTTTGCTCTCCTGAAAATTACAGCTCTTTCCCACGTTACTCTTGAAAATATATATGAAACCAATTTTTTAAATATTCGAGTAATATTCCTTCACCCTATATAATTAGGAACTCCTGGCTCTTTGTCCAACAAAAAATATATTTAAAACCAAAATAATTAAAAGCTAGAATTTGGAATTGAAGTCTATATACCACATGGATTTGGAATTCAAGTTTATGTACCATAGGGGTACACGAATGTATTTTTCAACTCGAAACAATTATGGAAAGCATTAGGGTATCAAGAGCAAACGATTTCACAAAATTGTAATTTTGAAACAAATTGTAATTTGAAATGACTCTGATATGTTATGAAATACTGAAGACGCCCGTTGCCCAAATTTCTATTTTGAAATTTAGAAGACGTAAAAAGTTTTAAACTCACGAGGGTCTTTACGCATATGAGTGCAAGATTGTATTGTATTTTAGAGGTCCGGAAATCTATGACACCATTTGGTGAAAAGACTGCAATATGCTTATATTAGGAATATTTATAACACGAAACACATCTTGAATGCTCTAATTTCTGAAACATTCACATGATTCATTGATGTACCGAAGTACGGAATACGTAGAAAATACGTATTAACATTTAGTAGTTTTTTTTTTCTTTCTGTAGAATATTTTTTTTTTTATATGCTAGTGATTGATAATGACAGTTTGGTTCCTAACAAAATTGCCAAATTATTCCCCAACTGATCATAAATACCATATATTTCTTGTTTTTTAAGGTGAAAATTTGTGCTTTTACAGTGAAATTTATTATACGATACTTTTGGAATGCCCGCTATTCTTCTTTAACATTGTTTGAGTATTTTGTATGCACTTTTCATATTTTTGACTTGAATGACTATTTTTTTTACTTGTCTTCTGATTTTTCTCCACTCAGTATTGTCACAGAACTATCTTCCTTAGAATAAAACAATGCGGATACCGCATACTACTTCCGTTGATTACGCGTTTCCGCTTACTAAGTATCCTTCATCATAATAATGCAATGCCTATTATTAAAAATAATACTGCACCGTAAATTTGAAATATTTCCTAGGAGTAAAAAGAAAACTAATGTATTGCGCTTTACATTAACTAAGAGATTATATCACATCCTTTAAAATGTAAATGGGGTGTGGTATCTATCCTATTACATAAAGAACAGCCTTCGCCACAAACTTTTAGAGGAAGCCGTATGACTTATGTTGGAGCTTTTCGTGGGCCGTATACACCAATATATATAGTTTTAATTATTATCAATTTAATAATATAAAGCAACTCTTAAAAATGAAAAAGAAAAGAATAAAAAAATAAAAAAATCTGGTTGATAAATAAAATCACATTTGATATTATTAATAAATCAAAGTCTGAAAAATAAGTGAATCTTTCGTTCCTACGTGACAATACGAGCTGACCTATCTTTTAATAAAAGTATTTAAACTGTATTTCCAGATTACTATATTTTGCCGATATCAATTGTGAGATGATGACGGTCGAAATAGTTCCGTTTATTTTATGAGAGTCACTATTTGTCGCAGAATTTTGTACAGCCAATCTTAATAAATCGTCCAAATGAGATTAATTTAAGTTGCTCCTGTATTTATTCTTGATGAAAATTAATTTGCTGAAAGCTTCTTCGTATAGTTTCTTCGGACACACAGAGACAAATTAAAATCATGCAAAAAACGGCAGTACCTTGAAGCTTAATTTTTTTTCCTTCTGTGCGGCCGGCGGGCCGCAGAAAAATTTGCCGCGGACCGCGTAGTGGTTAACGCTGATACAGTCTAATAGGAGGCAATACACTATTAAAATAATTAAATTCAGCATAATTTTAGGACAACAACCTGAAGTTTTCTTTGCATAGAAGGCTTTTCTACAAAAACTGTTAATTTGGCAATCAATTACATTATACACCAAACGAAACGGTACTTCTGTTATTTTGGTATATTTTCAATTTTCGATTTCAGCGTTTATCATGAATTGTACGTATACTTAATTCTCAGGTATGAAGAATGTTTCAAAATGTTATAAATGAAGAATGTAAAGTGCCTTCTTTAAAAGTTTGGGGAATTTACGTTTGCTCGAAATTTATCTATTTATATAGTATTTAATAATGTATAAATCTTTGAAAATAAAAATAATCACAAAGTAATTTAAAATGTTATAACATTTTGCATTTAAGCTTATACTGTATACTTAAACCAATTAAAGTTCACGATATTTATAGGTATGTGTGCAGTACCGTTTTACTTGGACATATTTTACAACAGACTAGAATCTAAAATTAAAACAAAAATGCAGAAGTTCGGATACGTTTTGGTAGAAAAAGAAGAATGCGGAAAAAAGCAGATTCACAACATATCTGAAATATTAAACATCCAAGAGATTTATCATCTCGAAAATTTGACGTTTATCTGTAGAAGCTCAGCGTATGGCTTCTAAGTCAAAGAGAAAAAGTTTTACAGAATCAATCAGAATTAAACCTCAATGAATAAGTGGGTCACGTGTGTATGTGAAGATAAAAAGCGGCCTAGGGCAATGCTTAACAGATCATGCAAGTACAAAACGTTTTCCTTTTCAGGGGCTTATACAACTAATTACTGCCACTGAGAATGCAAAAAGACCCTATTTAAAAAACTATATCATTCTCAATAATATATATCATATAATAGACATGAGTACAAGGTACCTCCCTTTCTTGAAGATTGATGAAGATTATATTATAGGTTATTCGCAATCCTCATGACAAAGGAGATTACATGAACAAATCTTTATATTATTGTAATTATTCGGATATTGTATTTTAATACGTCCTTCCGCATTCAGCTACGTAGTTATTAATTCGTAGATTTGAGGTGTTCAATGAAATTTAAAAATATTTGTCATATTGACTTTCGTTTAAGACGCGATTTTTATATGTGTTAGCAAGTGAAGCGGAAATTAAATATATATGGGATGTTTTTCATGGGATAATATTGTTTTATTACATAATAGATTTTTTTTTATCTAGAAACACGGCAATGTTCCACCGCCATGTCAGATATCAAAGCTGTAGAGCATGCATGCGTATATTATGTTCACCGCTCACAGCTCAGCTTCTGTTAAAGTTAGAACCCAGATTTTTTTGCCATCGTGTTGCACCGGGTGAGTAGACGAAAGATAGTTACAAAATGGACAATTCCCGCATTTTTTAAAAACGAGTGAAATTAGTATATATTTATGAAGAATTTATTTCTGATTCCAAATATTTAAACAAAAGTTCTTCAAAAAAATTAGTTACCTTAATATTAAGAAATGAAGCCCCAAAACCGAGCCAAAACCAGTCCGATCAAAACATTCAGCAAAATTCGTGACGTCAAGAGATCCAATCTTTTCTTTGGTTATCGTGAGGTTTCTGCCAAATAGTTGGCGTTCGTCGACCATTGCTATATTTCTTACAGGTTGGCGCGATTTGCGAGAAACTTACAAAACTGGTTTCCGCTGCCGCATTTCAAGACAAGATGTTTAGGAAGCATTGACGTCGCATTCAATGCGAGCCGAGTGAATCGTTTTCTCGCCAACGTCTAACAACGGAACTTTGATTGCAAATTAAAAAAAAGAAAAAGCCCATTGAGCAGAAATTTTTGTGTTTATAGCCTTTTCGAAACATTTAGAATTGAATAATAATAATAATAATAAAAAAAAAAAAAAAAAAAAAAAAAAAAATGCGGAAATTGTTCATTGGTGACATTGAACAAGAGAACTAAAGTCACTAGAATTTTGTTCTTCTGCTTCGAATTCTTCTGGTTACGACCAAAACATCAGCCAGGCTCGATTAGAAGAAGTGCCTTTTGCATGATTTAATGCGTACGAGGGTCTGTACCTCCGGAAAAGATCCCGAAAGTTGGGAATTTTAGCCATGTCTTACAGCTTAAACGCTTTGATCAGTTCTAGGCATTCCTTTTTTATTCTTTTCAGCTAGATTAGAGGAAGAGCCTTTTTGTATGATTTAATGCGCACGAGGGTCTGTACACCACATAAATGATCTTTGAAGATGGGAATTTTAGCCAGGGATTAATTGATTAAAAGGGGCCAACGGGTTTCGGATACTCTTCTTTTGCTCAATTTCAAGAAGTGATTTTGATACTTTAAGTTGAAATAAGTAAAACTTACTTATTCTTCAATTAAGTTTTATGAGTAACGAAACTATAAAAATACGCGTTTCGAGTTAAGAAACCACTTTTATTTTAAAATAAAGTTTTAACACATCATGCACCACCAAAGATTGCTTAGTTCTTTCGGTTCTTTCTCAAAATGCCAACAAATGTTTTTTTCTAACCTTAAAACGAAAGTTTTTTTAAAACATATATTTTATATTTATTTGAATGTAAAGCTGCTAATCATCTGTTATTTTATATTTAAAGCAAGTACTTATTTTATAATAAGTCATGCTTACTTTTTATTATTACTTAATTTTTTAGTAGGTATTGATAAGTTTTGCAATCAAGTTAAAACAAGTAGGTGAATATTTTTAATTATGAATTATCTGTACTTGAATAAAACGAATTGGATTGTGGTTGCAAACGTAAATATCTCAACAATATTGCATCACGATTGTTATTGTCGTTCTCAGTACAAAGAGTCGTATGTGAATCTAACTTTGTTGTCGTTTATGCCAATTTGCGTTTAGAGCGACGATATGATTATTCACACTAAAACATTCACCGACCGTATCTTATTCATCTCGAACATAACAAACGCAACAAAAAGAATTTGTTTTATCTTAAAAAGCACATAGACGCTGTAAAAAAAATCCGCCAAAACAAGTTATGAAATCTAATTTTTGTCACCTAGAAGCCACTTTTAATTTCTTTGGGGTACACAATGAACTAAAGTGGGATAAATGGAGGAACAATCATAGGCAATAAGTACTGGCCAGGCTAGAGTTTTTATAGAATTAATTTCAATTTAGTCCAATGGGTACAAAGCAAAGTTGCTCAAACATACGAAATAAAATTAGACTGATTGCCTATAGGAGTTCCTTCCAATAATTCCAATTTTGATCATTGTGAACAAGTACCCCAAAGAAACTGAACGCGGCTGCTTAGTGGCAAACATTATATTTCATAACTTCTTCTGTCTGACCATTTTACTTGACTGATTTTTTTTACAACGTCCAGTTGTTTTGGGGACATTTAATTTTCCCAAATTCGACGCAATTATAATATTTGTAAAAGAACTTGTGATACTTTAGTTTACATTTTAATGCACTTTATTTAAAATTGAAGAATCTATTTGCAAAAGAATCATGCGTAATTTAATGAAGTAAATAAAAATAATAGATTTTCACTCTTTTTTTTATTTTTAAAGAATTGGGAATTTGTCGCTTTTCTGGTATGTAAGGTTTTATAAATGAATTTTTTATACAACCTTGGCAATGAAACTTTAAATCGATCCACAGTTAACGAGCTACGGTAATAACTTCGCATTAACTGAAAGAGAAAACTTCCCATCAAAATTTACCTTCACTTCGATGATGATCTGTCACCTTTGGTAACGAAAACAAACAGTATTATTCACGCAATGAGTAAACTTTCCACGTCATAAAAATTACGCTTGCTCCAAGACAGTGTCATGGAAACGTCTTCTGTTGTGATCGTTCCAATGTCAATCGAACCGAATCGACCTTCAAAAAGGTATATTTCTGACCTTCAGTGAAAATAACGGCATCAACTGAATAAATAATATATTATGCTTTGCATGGTCATCAACTTTCTGCCTCGTTTCTCTTGTGGCTGGTGTCCATTTTTTATTACCTGGACATTAAACGATTAAATTGAATACTCTGAAAGAAGCAGGATCTAGGGATTAGGAAAGGATTTCATTTCTGTAATTGCTTATGGCGAAACTAAACCGAATTTACTACCGTCTTAGTGTAAAATTAAAAAAATAAAACTAGAGTTGTGGAACATCGCACAACTTTCAATCTATATATATAATTCTCTTGCTTGCCGCCCAAATTCGGCTGTATTTATGTGAGCAGAATGGCAACGACTTTAACAACCAATCACAAATCTTCAAAATGTGCTTAGTTCAAAAGTTTCCAAATTCAGCAATCCAGCCAATCACAATATATCTTTTGAAATTTGACTTCTGGCAGTAGCCATCAACTTGAATTCGCTATATTTTGTTTTCTTATTACTGATACAAATTATATTGCCTATTTAAACCGTATTGATTTAATATTTACGTTGATGCCGGAATAAATAGATGCAACATGTGTACATTTCTTTTGGATTACAATTCTTTATAAACCAAGTATTCCCGAAAAATTGTCGGCTAAAATTTCAAGTCGGGTGAGAATTCTGTGCCAAGAATCAAGCTAACAAATGTCAGCCGATGCCCTTTTTTAAATAACAAGTGAATTGCCTATAGTTGCCATATTTGGCGCGGTTTTATGTAAACAATTCTTGGCGCAGAATTCGTACCGTACTTTAAAGTTTTATCCATTTTTATATGTGAACGTTTTCCGTGGCAAAAACTGAGCATGGAATTTCCATTAAGAATATTAAGATTTCTATGATGAAAATTCACAGTAGATTGAGTAAAAATTTCAGCATTCCGGATAAACCACAATTTTTCAATTTCATGACACAATAGCACTCTTCAAGGTTTTTATTGATTATGCAACTGAAATAGCTTTTTGCTAGGGCATATTTTAAATGCCTCACTTTGAAGCGAGCGAAACGAGCCTGGTTTGCGAAGCAAACCAAAGGGAATTGCGTAGCAATCCCGGGGGTTGGAGAGCGTTAGCGAGCAGGGGGCGGAGCCCCCTAGTTACTCTATAATACTGACGGGGAATTATGTCATTTACCGTTATTATATTTTCAACATTCATTCAGAAAAAATTGACAGTTTGACAATATTTTTTGCAATAATCCTTGTATAAATCTTTAGAAAAAAAAAAAAAAAAAAAAAAAAAAACATTCTCCGTAAAAAAAAATAGTGATTTTGGCGGTATATTTCACGATAACCCTTATATTATTCTTTAATATACGTGAAACTGGCTAGATAAGAAAAAACGATCAATAATGAAGTACGCTCAAGGAAAAAAGACTGTGATGAAGGTATTCGTTTTTCAACTTTTTACACCGTTAAAGCATTTTTACGGAAATTTCATAGGTGGGGATCTTTAGAACACCTTAAGAGGCATTATCAAAGCGATTTTTATCAAAATCGTTAGAGCCGTTTTTTAGCAATTACTGAAAAACATGATTTTATCATGCGCGATTTTGACAAAAACCTTTATGGAAGGTCCCACAGCCGCCACAAATCCTCATACCAAATTTGAACATCGTTTGTCAATTTGTTCGGGACTTATGCTGACCACACACACACACACACACACACACATACACTTTTTCTAAATCACATTTTTGAAATCAAGATATTCAAAAAAGTGGAGAAATGCAAAAAAAAAAAAAAAAAAAAAAAAAAATCGAATTTTTTTTTTACCGAATGCTATACTTTCATTATCCGATGTATATACATAGGGGTAATTGAAAGTAAAAAAAAAAAAAAAAAAAAAAGAAAAAAAAAAAAATACAGAAATTTTTACAATTTGCAATTTGCGAAGTATTTTTATAGCCAGATAGTTATTTTTCTCCCTTCGTTTAATTTTTAATTGACGATTACTTATTTCATTTTGCCATCAAAATTACACCATAGGCTAGGCCATTAATTTTCATTTCTTGACTCATTTTTTAATTGAAAAAGTGAATCTTCTTTTCAAAAATGCAAGTGATATTTAGAATTTCGCATCTAGGCCGATGCCAGTAAAAAACGAAGAGAGGTTGTTTGTTAAATTTCATCTTACTGGACATATATCTATTGTGTGTTTTGGAATCAGAGCTAAATATTAGTCCCCTTGTGTATCCATAGAAAATCTGAACAAATTTGTGTAATAAACGAGTTTTTTTTTTTTATTTTTTTTATTTTTTTTTTTATTTTGGCATTTTAATTTTTGGAACATTTTCCTAAAAGATGTCAATGAAATTTTTGCTAATTAAAATTACTTAGCCTTTTAAAAAAAGCCTTTTAAGGTGTCGTACGTAGCAATTTAGAAATCCAGCTAGTTTCCTAAATTACACGTGGTAGCTGCAACAAACGTTAAGAACTGTTACATTTGTGGTGAGTAAAAATACAAAACATTTATTCCCAAACTACTAAAATATATTAAGTCACAGTAGAGTTTTGTAGCAAGGAGCGTTGTAAAGTGGAAGATTGAATATGCTTCAGTTTGAAAATTGAACTACATTGTTATCAAAAGAGTTGTTTAGATAACTCTATTTCAATAAAAGCAAAAAAGGGGAAACAGTTTAAAGGCGTCATTATTAGCTCCTTCTTATCTGGAAGCACATTGTACTGTGCACAGTTCGATGTTTTCTATTGCAAAGATGAACAGATATAAACGACATTACATACAATTGTTAAATATACCAACCCACCAACTTCAGAAACAAAAACAGCAAGTAATAAATTTTCAACTACCAACTTTAAGGAATTTCCCCGCTAAATTCAGAAAGCTATTAGCTTATTTTACTTTTATTTTTAAAACGAACAAGTTACCCACAGAGTTCATGTTTTGCTGCTAGGCTTTGACCTTATTCGAATGAAGTAGCAGGGGAAACTAATCATCAGTGATGCAAAAGCTTTATGGTGTCCTTTTGAAAGTTGACAGCAAAATACGTTTTCTGACGACGTCTTTAAAGAAATGTAAATCAACATTCATTTTACAAATTTTGTGTTACTTGTGTAATTTGGAAAGGCGAAGGTATGTACTTCAAATTAAGATTAAAAGGACAATAATATATGAACACACTTGGTGTACCAAGTTCCCTTTAGAATATTATCTGGTGTGAGGAAAGTTTAGCTACATTTTGTTGCATTTTATTCAGACTTTTTTAATGTCCATAATTTCATTTTTTCCTAAAGAGAGATTTACGTACATTGTCAAAACATGCTGTTATTTCAATGGAGTGTGTTTCTAATTTTGAAATAACTTTAAATGTTTTTTTACTTACTTTGAATAAAATTATCACTCTTCTCTACTTTCTACAAAGTCAAAGAAGAGTTTAATAGCTATCAAATATAAAGGTTGCATATCTTCCTTAAAACCTTGGTGCGTCAATGACCTTTTTTTGCGTTTTCTCCCAATCATCACTCTCTACTTCAAGCCGTCCCAGAAACAAAATCGAATTAACCAAAAACCTCGAAAAGGACAAACATATAAATCAAGAATTTACTCTCCAAACTTGGAATGACTCAACTCATCCCTAGTCACGTTACAATTGTATCGTAGTTCACTCTTATTAGTGTAAGAGAAGGAATCGGCGAAACTTAAGAAGTCAGAGGTCTGGAACAACAAGGAAAAGGTTGAGAAAGTCGCTGTATTTCGTAATTAAGAATATCCTCATGACATCACCCTTTTGAATCAACTTTTCTAAAAACAATCTTATGACTCCCAGTATAGGAAATTGATGGTCAATTCCATTTTTATCGCGAATGTAGTTTACTTTGAAAATAACATTTAACGACAGCTATAAAATGTTTTTATGGCCCATTCACGGGATTTTCTGCTGAAATTTGCATTTCAAGGTGTTTTATGTCTCGGTGTTGTGTAACCTAATTTTACATATTTAAATTTGTCCGTCGGCAAGTTCATCATCCTCTGGATTTGAAAGAGGAATGGGCGGTGGCGTGTAGAATGATTTTGTGTGTTTGTTGAGCTAAAGATATCAGTGAATGTTTTATTCAGGTATTATTACGCGTGAATATGAATGAGAGTTTCTTTTGACGTCATGCAAAGGACAGAAAAAGATAATTTGTGCATGCCGGTATGTTCTTAGAAGTGGTGATTATCTTGTTAAATGGGCCATTAGATTCATGGAACACGCAACTCAGAACAAGCGATTTTTTCCCAATGATTTAAGATTGGTAAAGTTTATTCCCATTCCCATGATTTTAAAATAATTATGCATTTTGTTGTTTTCTAAAATCAATATATATATATATATATATATATATATATATATATATATATATATATATATATATATATATATATATATATATATATATATATATATATATATATATATATATATATATATATATATATATATATATATATATATATATATATATATATATATATATATATATATATATATATATATATATATATATATATATATATATATATATATATATATATATATATATATATATATATATATATATATATATATATATATATATATATATATATATATATATATATATATATATATATATATATATATATATATATATATATATATATATATATATATATATATATATATATATATATATATATATATATATATATATATATATATATATATATATATATATATATATATATATATATATATATATATATATATATATATATATATATAAACATGTAACTGTAGAAATTGATTCACTCAAATAAACTTTTTTCCGACCCAGTTATATGTTGAAGTAAGTACTAAAATATATTCCGTGTATTTTAAATCACTTTAAAAAAGAGATAAAAAAGACATTATCAATCAATTTGATTTGTGTTTGGATAACATTTGTATAAAAAAACGACATGATAATACTCCCCTTCCCCCAAATATTTCAGTTTTAAAATCAAAAACTAGTAAAAGAATGGCATGAACCGAATGATTTTTTGATAAGAATTTTATTGTTCAAGTATAGCCCCCTCAGGAACACAAATACGCTGTTCAATACCATTCGACATTAGTTAATGCCGATGTGGACCATTGTAGACTGTCCGTTGTTATGCATCTTGGTCATTTTCGTCCAATGCTGGATAAAATACACTGGCAATTTTTAAATGTCAATGCACAGGTTCAAATTTTAAGTGTATTTTTTATAAGAAGGCACAGTGGGTTAAAAATATGTTTTATGATGTTTATGGCACATTTATTAAAAAAAAAATATAAAAAAAAATCGTGTATTTTGGAACGATGCTGGAGTTTCGGCAGGGATTTTCCAAAACTACTGTTTCCGACTTTGGCCAATACTGCTGTGCTACCTGGGACATTGATGAACTGGTGAACTCTTAACTTTTTTGTGGAAAAGAGATACATCAATAAAATCTTTCTTGAAAATTATTTATGCTTATAATATTAATATAATATTTAAATTTATATATTCTTATACATTGAACCTCCCCCCCCCCCACAAAAAAAAAAAAAAAAAAAAAACACACAAACATTTCTAATTGAAGTTCACAAATAGTTTTCAAAATGTTTTTCTCGGAAATCCGGGGCAGGTCGAATATCCTTCAACTATGTCTATACCCTCTTCTCAGGTACACAACATCCTTGGGTCTGATTGTTATTGTTTCTATTCGGCGCGTTGACATAGCAACCAACAGAGAGGTCGAAGCCCCCCCTTCAACAAAATACTATAGACGACACGTAAGCTTTCGCTTGGGATCAAGGCCCTAACCCAGATTCCATTAGGGCACCATCATGAGATCCTCCCAAGAAAGTGGACCCTTGACCTCCTGGTAAGGTTCTTTGTTGCTTTTACGCGGAATTGCTCAATGGATTCTCTTGGAGGAAATGATTCAGTTTCATGATTTGGGTATTTTTAGGTAATAAATGTTGTAGGATAACGCGGTAGGTCAACTGCAGTTTATATCCTGATGCATTGTGAATGGGAGGGCTTGTTTGATATTTGTCAAGGTTCTTGATGAATTTTGTGGTGGACGACGGTTCTCTTGTTGTTGGATATCCCATAAGCTGGCTTGATTTTTCGTGTGTGAATTAAACTGAAATGGTTCATAGAACTCTAACCTGTTCCTGCACGCATATTATTGAGAACATGAAAAAATGATATCTGAATAAGCATTGGTTCAAGTGTTTCCCTCCAGAAGGAAATGGTGTACTTTGGGGAATTATTTTTTATATGAAAGTAAACTTTACAACCTGGACCTTATTAGGAAAGTTAGAAAGTTTTAGACCTAAAGAATACAATTCAAATTTGAAAATAAGCTATATCCTCCTGAGACCCACAACTGTTTAAAAGATAATTTCAAGCTAATATTTATATATATTATTCTTTTGGGTCTATGTAAAGTACTTTTAAAGTTATTGGGTTTCAACTATAAAGATGGGACAAAAAATGACTATCTCCTTAAGCTTGAAAAAATTCTGAAATTTAATTGTTCAGATGTAAAATTTAATCATGAAAGGCTGCAAAACAATTTCGTAAGGACATGATATATAAAAATACTTAACAGTTAGTGCCAAAAATTTTGTTCGCTCTTAACATCCAGACATCCGACAACGTGAGGAAAAAGTCTTAGTGTCCATTGCTGCATGTGCTTCGCAGTAACTTTTTGTAACGCCTCTACTGGTAGAGGAACTGTTTTTTGCCGTTTCTTTACAGCCTCTACTTCTTCACAACGGGTGGAACTATTATCAAATGTAGGACTGAAGTCGGCTATTTCATGCAAAGAAAATTTATGCACCCCAAATCCGATGTGCATTTAAATGTACGCGGGGTCTCAGGAGGATATAATTAAAAACATTTGGAGTGCTTCGAATCATAAGTAGTTTGATGTTGGAGGTTTGGACTACCATATATAAAATATTAATCTTACGAAATAACGGAAACAAAATATTAATCTTACAAATATAATGCGGGCATTGATATTTTTAGTTCTAAACATAACTTTTAATTTCTATATTATCATGTTCAAACACTGATGTGGGCTTGATTTCTCATTGTGTATTATAGAGGCTTAGGAATTCAAAGGTTAAACATTAAGGCTTAATGTCAGGCAGTTTTTTTAAGAAACGCTTTAAAGTTTCTGGCCTAGTCGAACCCTGAATAATTCAATTTCTTTTAGTGATAATTTTCCTATGGTCTTAGTGGTACGAAAACAAATATGAAAATATATCAATTTCGACAGCGTCAGACAGAATTTAATAGAGTCAGTTTATTTATAAGGTCTGTGTTTTCTTGAAGTAACACACGGTGTTACATGACACGAGGTGTTATATTAAGGACATTGAGTTTTCTTTTGAAAGGAAATGACTTTTTCGAACTTTTTTGATGGTTTTCGAAATAGATATTTTGTATTAAGTTACTTACATAAATTTGATACGTTTTGAATTAAATTCATGATCTTGGAAAGCTTTATTTTGAATATAGACGAAAACTTATACAATGTCAACAGCAAAGCGTTCAAACTGGTTCGAACAATAAAATGGTAAAATGAGTGAGTGCTTTCTTTTATCATGTTTTCCCATAATTTCCTTTTTCACTCTTTTGCTGAGTATTACACAAATGGAGACACTTTTTTCTACGCATTTCGGAAACAATCGTGTTCGAAGAAGAGGCGAAATTACTCTGGAATGATTTAAATCAAAAAACAAGAAATGACTTCGTGGGAACTTGGTAACGATCTGCGTAATTTAAACGTTGTTTCAAGTTCAAGAGCTACATTTCTTTTATTTACTATGATATGCTTCCGACAAGAAAGTTCAAGATTAACGAACGTTTTATCTTTGTGGCTAACGAGTTTCTAATGCTTTTTATTATGGCGCTTGTGTAGAGGATGCATTATTTTGCAAGGGTGGTTAAAGTTGCTTTGGAATTTACTGTTAAAATTTAAGCTACTTATTTGCATTATCCATAGTATTTATAGTATTTATAGTACTTCATCTATTAAAAATGTGTAACGGTGTGTGGTAATGGAGAGTCGAACATGGGACTCCTAAATCAGAAGACAGTCGCGCTAACCACTAGGCAAAAGTGATCACTAGTGCCTAGGTGTTGTATCTGTCATTTGTACACGAGACCACCACATAGCCCCTTCCCAGTGAGTTGCGAAGGGGGGGAACGATTGAGTTGAGTGATTGAGTTTAGTGTATGTTGAATGCGTTGCGTATGACAGTGAGTTGCCAGAGATGCTGAGGTGGTAGTGCGGAGGTCGTGCAGTAGATGGTGCCACTGATATGTTCGAATATTCGGTGCGCTAACGGGGAATCGAATCCTGAACTCTTTAGATCAGAAGACAGGCGGGCTAACCACTAGGCAAAAGTGACCATTAGTGCCTAGGTGTTGTATCTGTCACTTGTATACGAGACAACAACAAATGTATTACTGAAATAATACATGCCATGTAAATTGGAAGGCAATGTCGCATTTATTGCAATAAAATAACCATTGGAAAAGTGTTGAAAGGTTTGTTATAATACTATCTAAATTTCTTGATGTTTCCTGTAGTGAAATAGCTGCGGCCTGACGTTGTCCTACTTACAACCAGGTTTTGGTCTATTAGAAGTTATGAGTACCCTTTCACACCTATCCTCGATTTCACCACTTTATACATTAAACATCGGAAAGACATTGTGTTTCAGATAAGTTAGATTGGTCAAAATAACTTTAAAAATATTTTAAATTGGATCAGTAGATCTCACATTAGGATCATAACCTTTAAAGGTGGGAAAGGGAAATGGGGGAGGTTTTCTTAGTAATATCATGGTGACTGTGACGTTTCTTTTCTTTAGAAGATCATATGCGCAACTTCTCCTTCCTCAAGACAATAGCATTGGCGATTTGAATACCCCCCACTCCCCCCCCCCCCAAAAAAAAACAACAACTCCGCAGGTATACTATTCATTACTTAGTTTTGATTTGTGTGCCGAGAATTAAGGTTTGCTTTTTTATAGAGCTGAATATTTTGCAACTAAATTCGAAGTTCATAAGGGTAGTGAGTTAGTTGAGAATAATTTACTTTATAAAACTTGATTTCTGCTTTATTAGAATAGAGGTTTACGTATATTATTTTTTTTACATATAAATAATATTATAGTTTGGTTTAATGCTAAAGTAATACATTTCATTTTTAGTCCTGCTTAGAGAAAATTAGCATTATACTTTCCTTCTGGAACAAATAATTATTATTAATAAAACTAGTAATATTTGCAGAAATTATTGCTGAAAAACCTAAAAAAAATCATTAAATTCAATCCAGCAGTTTTGGTAAAAAATATGAACAAGTAGTAACTATTTTTAAGAAGTAAATTTTTGTGTTAAATTGCTAAAAGAAATTAAGTTTTACTATTAATATACTTTTCAAGAAAAAGTAAAATCCTCTTTCATTTTTTGGTTAGGAAAATATTTTAAAAAGTATTTAAAAATTAATTAACAAAACGTTTTTAATAATTATTGTATTTTGAAGTGCAATTATAATGTCCATGAGCGCCGACAGGATTGTTTGCAGGGAGGTGCAGATCGCTAACAGGGAGATATAAGCAGGTGGCAAAAGTCTTTGTTTAATGCTAGATTTTTCAAAAATGGGAATTGGACTCCCTAATTTGATGTTAGCTAATAGCTGTACATAATTTTTTGCTCGAATTGATAATTTACTACCTATATATTTTGTTCTTGTGAATTACTTCTTCCACATTACTTTATTTTTCGAAAGGCAGAAGGGAGTGTAAGTGCATGTCCCTGACATTGTCTCTATTATAAAAATCGCAGTATTTCGCGAAGGTAATTTTTTGTAATTTAGCAATAATCTGCCAGGATTTTACAATGAATAATTTTTCCAGAATTTTTTTGATTAACTTTTTTTACAATTCTAAATTAGAGTCACCTATGGGATAAATATTTTTCATTCAATTAATTCTGTGTTGTAGTGCGATTTCCATCCACTTTTACACGTTTAATTAATTTCTTCGAAACTGCAATTTGAAAATTAAAAAATAATTGCATTGAAATGGAGCCTTTGTACTGCTCATTGGTTCAAGATTGTGAGAACGCACTATTTATGCAAATGATAAATGCCTCCCCCACCATAAAAAAAAGCACTTCGAAAAATTATCCCCTTTGTTCGGGAAAGAAAGGGTTATTTATTAAACAAAAATAAATTGAATTTGATGAAACTTTAACTAAAATGTGATGAGAATTTACTTAAAATGTGACATTAATTACGTATTAATAAAATGTCATAAAATATTAAAAACACTAATTAAAATTAATTACACCTTAAATAAAATAATTCATAATTAAATAAAAAAAATTAACGATTAGTTATTAACTCATTAAGGATTAATCACGCATTATTTAACAAATAATTATATATTAATTTAAAAAAATTATGCGTTAATTTTGCATTAAAAAAATTTAATTAATAATAGATTAACACCTTAATGGATATTTTCTACATTTACACCGTACTTGTCTTAATTTTAGTCGGCAAAATTATGTCTAACGCCCCCCCAAACGAAATTCTTAGCGACGGCCCTGTGTACTCTCTACTCGAATGTAAGAGTTTCGGAAACAACTTTTCAAGTCCTCCTTCGAAAGGCTCTTCAAGTATGACCTCATGGTTTTCTTTTTCTCAAACCTTTCTTATTCATATGAATTTATATCCTCTGATTAGACTGTCACAGGGCTGTTTTAAGCAGAAGTTCTTGTTCGACACAGAATAAGCAGAGTAAGATCTTGTTTTCGCCGCAAAGAAGTTGGTTTTTAGTACGACAATGTTCGGTCCCACATAGCGTTGCTTGTGAAGCGGTTTTTGTCCTAGAGTGAGGTCGTCGAGATTAATGGTCTTCCATATTTTCCCACTTATCATCCGTAGACTTTTTCTTGTTTCCAAAACTGAATTAGTTGCAAAAAGGGAAAAAGTTTTCAGGATATCGAAGACATCAAGAAAACCATAACGTCAGTATTAAAAAGCATTAAAAAAAAAAAAAAAAAAAAAAAATATATATATATATATATATATATATATATATATATATATATATATATATATATATATATATATATATATATATATATATATATATATATATATATATATATATATATATATATATATATATATATATATATATATATATATATATATATATATATATATATATATATATATATATATATTTTAAAAGTTATTTTCAAAATTTCACAGCCTAGCACAGAAGGGAATTACTGCAAAATGATATTACTTCGAAACATTTTAAATTGGTATGTAATTCACATAATATTTTCCGGAGTTATTAGAACAGTCCTGAAAATTGATAGCTCCACCTTGTAATTCCCAATGGCGATTAACTATATAATCCAATCTCTATTCGGTATAGAATTCAGTACAAATATCATTCTCTCTATTTGGATACTGATTTGTTGTATTTCCACAGCTGCTGGAGCAGGAGAAGCATGGCCTCCGACGGAAGCTGGACGTCCTGGAGGGTGAATACGAGAGCCGCATCTCGGAGCTGCAGACTGATCTGTCGCAGCTGCAGCGGGAGCTCTCAGTGCAGTCCTCCTCGCACAGACAGAACGAGAAGGAGAAGGGCCAGCTGCTAGAAGAGCTCACTGAACAGAACCACAGGCTAACAGCAGAGCTCAAGCAGGTAGCCACCTACCACTATATACAGCGCTATTTCTATGTGAATGGATTTACTAATTTAATATGTCTAAACGTCTCCCAAGTATATTTATAAAAGAATTGTGACAACTTTGCGTTTACTGACGAGTGTCACTGTTTTAAAAGTTTTTTTTTATTCATTAGTATTTGTATTTTTTTTTATTCATATATGCTGAGCAGCGGCTGCTAGTTTTGGTACTTTATCGAAAGGCGTTTTGAAGTTTTCAGAGGATGTTTAGAAATACTAGTATTTTAAGAATATAATGATCTGCTGGAAAAAAAATGGCCGAAAATGTTCAAAAATTGTCTTCGAATTAATTGAATTAAAATCGATAAGAACATATTTTACAATTCCCTAAACAACGAGAGTCCTTTTTTTCCCCCCCGGTAACTTACCAATTTTTAATGAGGAAGAGGACATACATTTTTATTACTTCCATGCCAAATCCGTGCTTCTTTTGTAAACTGAACAGCTGGCAATGGATATTACGATGACTTAAATTAAAGCCTTGCCAAATTGGAAAACTTTTGAAAGAAGCTAGGATTTGTCGCATGAGGGACAAAATCGCCTGTTCTCTTTCTCATTAAAAATTAAAGAGTGTTAGTTAACTAGACTAAAAAGGGTTCACATTATTTGACAAGTTATGACAGATTTGGATCTATATAATTCTTTAGCTCATCGGTTTTCAAACTATTACGGCGATTTTTCCAGTATGTTCTTAATTTATATTCTTAAACAGCAAGTTTCTATTACCCTTCTAAAATTCAGACTAACAATTATTCTTAATAGGTTTTGAAATATTCCAAGTATTGGGTTGGGTACAATATAAGTATCTGACATTGTATTCAGATTTCTTGATATAGAAGAATTAACACTCAACTTTTTTTGTGTGAATTGGTCCACTAAAAAACTCCATTAATTTTTTTTATCTTCTTGACTGATTATTTTTAATTTATGACGGCAAAAAAAAAAAAAAAAAAAAAAAAAAAGCTTTGTCTTTTGTTACAAAAAGGTCCTACCGCGATCCATTTCTAGTTGTTTACCTGGTTTTGTGCATTTAATAAATATTTTGTTCACTCAACAATGACTAAATGGATCTGTATCCTTTAATTAAGATATTGAGAGATAAACAAGCAGTTTACTCAAGCTTTTTACCATACAATGAATGATCTAAAATATAATCATATTTGCTTATGAGTTTACAATTATACGTTATTAATAGAGGCTGAGGTACAGTACCCCCCAAAAAAGAGCAGAACGATGGCTATATCTTTTGTTCTAATTGTCGAAATAGCAAACAAAAGGTACCATTGTAAATCGTGGAAGGTTTTTAATAATTGTATGTAGTTTATTTTTTTTTAATCATGAGGGGTCATCTACATATTAAAACATAACCAAACTTTAAAAAGTTCAATAGCAACCTCATAATATTATTCCATATTTGGATTCAGCATTAAAAAAGAATGCGAAATACAAAAATTCGTAATTTTCTAATGAATGGTTTGTAATTTAAATGATAAAAAGAAAATGATAAATTAATGTAAAAAATAAAAGTTGTTTTTTTTGGCCATAAACACTTAAATAATTAATATATTTCAGTAATTTTTTTTTCAAAAGGTAGTTTGTAAATCTCCAAACATAAATAGCAATCAGCTTTTGAATCAATTTCTTTTTTAATAATTAATTATTAATTAATAAAGCAATTAAATTTTTTTTTGAATAGAAACATATATATTTTTTTGCTTTCATTAGATTTACCATGGTCTAAACCCCCCCCCCCCTACTCCCATAATTTTTTTCTTTCCATTTTGACTATTAGTTCTCGATTTTTTAGAGAAAATGTAAAAAACGCTCACTTTAAGGGACCGTATAGTAGACGACTTTTGAAAACTATCAAAGATTAATTCAAGGTAAACTAGAGGTGTGGAAAATCGCATAACGTTCAATTATCGTATAACCAATAGTTTAAAAACTAAGAAACACGCTTTAATAGAAAAGTGAACTAAAAAGTTGAAGATAATTTTAAATAAGTTTGAAATAAGAATAGAGTGATTAACAAGAAATATTTATTTTATCGTAAAAAAGCGCGGGGTGCTTGATGTCAATTCTTGTAAATATTTAATGACAGATATTGGTAAAAGTAGAGCCATTATGAAAATATCTTAAAAAGCACCCCACGCTTTTGTACGATAAAATAAATACTTCTTGTTAATCACTCTATTCTTATTTCAAACTTATTTAAAATTATCTTCAACTTTTTAGTCCACTTTTCTATTAAAGCGTGTTTCTTAGTTTTTTAATCTATTGATTATTTTCTACTTTTTAGTTTGATTTTCTATTAAAGCGTGTTTTTTAGTTTTTTAAATTATTAATTATTTTTTCTGTAAACTATAATTTTTTTTTTTTAATTTGCTTTCTTAAATTCCATTTATTTAAAACAACATTTTTTAAGCAATTTCAATAAGTTATCCTTTAAAAATTTTACTGAATCATGTGACTTTTTCATTTTATAAATAATTTCAACGATCTAGTTACATTTGTGTTTATAGTGAAATATTTCTGTAAAATATTCATGCTTTGCTAAATACTGTTTACTAATGCCTACATTTAATATTTATTAATTTTCTAATTATCAGTAGTATTCGTTATATTTCTGCAATTACAGTTTTCGATATTTTATTTATTTCGTGTGAAGAATGCACATCTTTAACGTTGTAAATAAATTATGTTACTTTTGCATTTACTTGCTATTTTTGTATTAATCTTAAACATGACACTATAAATCCAAGTACTTTCTATGCAATTTTAGACTAATACTTGTATTTTTTAATCTTCGTGAAACGCGCCACATTAACCGTTCGATTTCTCCCGCTGTGAAGAACCTTAAAAATACCTTTCGTTTTATGGAAATTCTCCCTGAAGATCGGTCAAAAAATCGTCGAAATATTTTCGCTCATAAGTTACGTGTTTTTCAACATAATGCAATGAAATTTGGTATTTGGGGTAAATGATGTATTCTGAATCGAATGAAATGATAAAAAATAAGGGTTCGTATTGAAATTTTCGAAGATAGCGTTACTTTTACTTAGTATACGGTCCCACAAGAAAAAAAATTGCATCAGATATATAGAAAATCGCAAGCAAAACATTTTGGTGCAAACCGTAAGATTCTACGATAATTAGAACCGAAGATATAGCCATCGTTCTGTTTTTTTTTTGGGTACTGTACCTTGTTATTAATGTTATTCCACAGCTATGAGTTATCCTTAATTAAAGAATAATTGCTTCTTAATCCGAAACTCTGATGAAAATTTTAATAATAGAACATGAATCATATGAGCGAATATCAATCATAAATATATAATCATATAAACTACATTAACCTTCAATAGCATATTTGAGATGTATAACCGTACAAAACTGTTCACTTAATTTAAAACCATCCTGTAGACATGGTGGATTTTCTACAAAATATACATGAACAGAAATTCGAATTAAAATTAGGTTTGGTCGATTTCAAAATAGCTTTAGTTAATTGAATGCTCACTCCTTTAATGCAATATAGCAAGTGAAGTTACTCAATTTCAAAACTGCATTTTTTTTTCAGTAAAAGGGATAGAAAATACAAGCATACTCAGAGTTATTAGTAGTTGCTATTCTTAAGTAGTTACGAATCTATATTTGAAGAAAAAACAATAAGTTCCCATTTCATTTATCACTAACATAATGAAAACAAAACCTCAACAGGTTGGTTGGTTGTTTTCAGATTATCTGGCGCCGTCAGCAACACGAGGGCTATAATGCGCCGAAACATTCGTCATTAGACAAGCCAACATACATTTACAAACACCCATGCCTATCACGGGATTCGAACCCGCAACCTCGCGGTCTAGAAGCTAGCACGCTAACCACTATACCGTTAGTCGGCAAAACCTCAACAGGAGTTTGGTCTTGGGCTGGTAAGCGCCATCTATCGCGAAAAACCACATTACTTCTCGACTCGAGCGAAAGAGAACACATATGAGTTAGAAAGAGAAGGTTCTTATAGGTTGTTGTCGTTGTCTAAAAGAGTCCACATACACATTTTCAAATCTTCTTCCAGATTGTTGAGATTACCTTTTCCAAAGTTCGTTGTTTCTTAACATTTAAACATCTGTTTACCCATTTTCCGGCTTTAAGAGCGAGGATTTCCGGACCATTCGAATTTCCTGACAAGGCGCTTAATTCTTTTAACCCCTCTTGCCTTCCTGTAGGCCATTTTATTTGAAACCTTATGTTTTCTGTTACGAAATAACATTTCATTATTGAGAAATGGCGAAATTTTTTCACTGGATATGCTTTTACTGATTTAACTCCCACAAACGCATTCGACTTGTTATTTAAAAGACAAAAAAAAAAAAGAAAAAAGAAAAAAAAAGAGAAGTTTTATTTCAGATTTTTTTGTACCAATTTCAAAAAGAAAAGGTGTTTTGAAAAGGCGAAAAGAGTGTTAGTTGAACGTTTAGTTTGGACAATCTGTGTTTGCTAACAATCAAGCAAACCTTGTTTCAATGACAGTGAAAACTACCCTTTTCAGTCTGTATTACCAATATCTTTTACTAAGAAGTTTTACCATAATTATAATTTTGCTTTAAGGTGTCATAAAAATGTAAGAAATATATATAAAATATAATATTAAAATAACAGAGAACCGGGAAAACCTGGAAATCAGAAAAATGTCAGGGAGCTTTCTGATTCTAGAAAAAATCAGGGAAATGCCAGGGAACTTTTTAAAATTTCATGAAAATCAGGGAAATTTTGTATTGTTTAAGGCACTTTTATCCATATTTTGGCGCTATTTACATAGAGATTTGTAGTGGTAAGCCATTAGAAGTTTAATATTACGGAATAATTTAAACTTTTCATTGCCAGTAAAACTATTTTTTTTTTAAATTGCATATTATCTCTGTAGCATACATGTTCTATTTGATCAGGGTCTCCAGACTTTTGGAAAACCTAAGAAAATTGGGGAAATTTGAAATAAAGTTTGTCCTAACATCAAGGAATTTTTTAGAAACCTGCAGGGGAAATCAAGGAATTATCAGGGAACTTTTTTTCCGGAATTTTGTGGCCATCCTGAATAATTATACTATTTATGTAATAAAAGAAGGGCATTAGTTTGCGAACTTTATTTGGTCCAAATCTTCGATACTCTAAATTAAAAGGATAATTTGAAGCAAATTAAAAAGAAAATTAAAGAAATTTAAATTTATGCCGAAGCAGTATTTAAAGCCTCGATCAAGGAAAAATACTGAAATTCAGATTCATCAATAATTTATGGTAAATGACTCAAGTAAATTTCCATGATGACAATTATTAAATCATTTTAATTCTGCTTTCAGACTTGACAAACCTATTTTAGTATCTCTCAAAGTCTGATACTTCACACTACTGTCTAAAATCTGAATCTCTCGTTTTTGATGGTTCATTGATTATAAATAAGAAATTTAAAAACACCTATTTTGATACTATTCATTGGTCTTCAAATCCATACTGTTATGAATTTTTCCGCTGAGGCAATGACGGCACAGTTTTTCAGATAAAAACTAGTATTTATTCTCTTCAGAAAACTCACAAAATTTATTCACAGATAACAGTGCAATCACTATTAATCTTCAATACAAGCTTCAACAAGAACAGCTTCGAATATAGCGATTATACAAGCTCACTCCAATAGGTCAACAAAGCGATCGCGATCAGCTTTCAACGAAATCCGAAGTACATCTGAAAACTTTCCCGTTCTCCAGTCTTTTTATATACAAGCGCGTGAGACATTCTCGAAATTTCCAGCCAATTCATCGGAAACGAAATATCTCGAAACTTCTCGAATGCTTTAGGTGTTGCCACCTTTTTCTAACTTGTATAATCGCTATTAATTAATAAATAAAATAAGATAAAAATAAATTACAATAGAATTTTGAAATAATACGTCACTATTTACAATATATACAGACAATTTGTGCAACATTTCCCCCTTCTTAAAGACTGCACGTCCCGGGCAGTGAAGTCCTTAAGCCATTCAATGACTTCTACCATAATATGGGGCTAGCCTATTGTAGTGTACAACTCTAGGTTTACAGGAAGGTGTCCGTTGAATTCTCACCACGACGTCGTTGATCTTCTTAAGGATCCCATACGGCCCTTCCCAGTTCGTCTGGAGCTTAGGGGAGAGTCCTTTCCGACGTGTGTCACCTTCCTGGAATGAACGGTCCATGGCCTTGGCATAGTACCGGATCTTCACGCGCTCCGTCATGATGTTGTTTCTCCCTCTGGCGAACCGATGTACGGCTTCCAAACGTGCCTGCAGATCATCTAGATACTGGACAGGCGAGGAAGGAGTGTCCTGTGGTTGTCCAAAGAGGAGGTTGCTGGGGAGCCTAAGGTCTCTCCCACACATCGTTAGAGATGGAGAAAATCCGGTGGTCTCGTGAGTTGCACTCCCGTATGCCAACAGAAGCGGTGAAAGTTTCTGATCCCCATCTTGCTGGTTATATGATTTTGAGATTGCGTCCGAATCACCCGCGGGTGCAGCTGATAGATCCCGGGACCTCCGTTCGATGCTTGTAACAGGAGTACGGATGTCGTTTCCCTCGTCACTAACTTTGTCCATTTCCACATGAACCACTTCCTGGGAGGGTTTCATCAACGTCGCTTTCTTCGGTTCTCTCTCCGAGGCTGGAGAGGTACTTTCCATAGATGTGGACTCTTCAGCATTCTCTATGACACTGTCTTCATGAGCTACAATCCGATATACGCACAGCTCTTTCATGTCTAGATCGTGCAAAAGAACTTCGCCTCTCCATGTTTGCAGCTGGCTTTTCTCAAAATTCAGCGTGATTCAATTTTTCTTCAAAAAGTCTAGTCCGAGAATGCACGGATCTACAATTTCGGCAACATAAACGGTGTGCTTGTAGGTGTTAAATCCAAGGGCAATGTCCACTTGCAATTTCCCATGAACAGAGATATTACCACCAGACACAGTTTGTAGAGAAACAGAGGGCGCTGTGTAGAGGAGTAGGCTGTTCAGGCGACGAGCCACGTCCGTCCTTACGATCGTTACGTTAGCTCCCGAATCGACGATTAGACGACATGGAGTTCCGTTGATCTCCCCCTTCACGAATAAACCCTGGTTTCCTCCTTGTCGGGATGAAACGTGGAAACGACTGGTCGGGGCTTCACCTGTTCTACATTGCAGCTTCTGCCCTGCGAGATGACATCTTCTTAGATTCAGTTGTGGAGAATCCGTGGTAGTGTTATCCCTTCTCTTTTTCAAATCAAGGCAGTTTCGTCGTAGATGCCCTTCCCGTTTGCAGTGCCAGCAAACGACTCTGGTCCTTCGATCCCTGGCTCCGGGATAGCTTCTCATCATTCTATCAATTTTGCTCTCCAGTTCTCGAAGCTTACTGGTGACAAAGTCAGAAGAATCCTCGGCTAATGCACCACGCACATATCGTCGGTCTTTTCCAGAAGCTAGCTGTGCGGCTTCTACTCTCATGGCGTACACGAGGGCCGACTTCAGGTTTTTGTTTTGGGATAACCTTACCGCCTGCTGCACATCGGGATCTTGAATAGCGTCGATGAAATACTGCAGCGAAAGATCATCTCGTACATCCGGGGGACAGTCTGGGAAAGCGAGGAGCGACAGTCTTTCTATATCTGACGCCAACTCTTGAAGAGTTTCATTGGCCTTCTGTTGTCTCACTTTCAATTGCAGTCTGTTGTAATCCTTTAGATGCTGCTCCCCAAACCTTAACTCCAACGCACTTGCCAGCGCCACGAATTCTCCCCGCTTCTCTTCAGGTAGTGTCTGTAAAATGTCAGCAGCTTCACCTCGAAGAGATGCTGCGAGATGGAATGCCTTCGAAGTATCGTCCCAACCATTCGCAGAAGCAATCATTTCAAATTGCGTTTGATAAACGCGCCAAGACGACTTCCCATCAAAAGGGACCACTTTGATGTTAGAGCGCGGCGCCATAAAGGGGATGGAAGCGTTATCCCAATTAGGTGACGCTATGGCCAGAGCTTCACGCGTTTCCATTTTTCGCAGCCTTTCTTCTACAACGTCAATGAATTTGTCTTGCTCTTCTTTTAAGGTGGAAACTTTTTCTTGCACGGTGGAAACTTTTTCTTGCACGGTGGAAACTTTTTCTTCAACTTCATTTCTCACTGTCTTAAGATCTTCTCTGACATCCAAAATATCCGCCTTCATTGATTGAAGAACACTCTCTGTGCGCTCCATAAATCTATCAACGGACGCATAAGATGATTCTTGCTTAGATGCTAAAGCTTTAATATCCGATGATGTCGCTTCTTGGCTGGCGGTGATTGCGGCGGCGAGTTCAGCGTTAGTCGTTTCTTGGCGGGTTTGACCAGCGGCGATTGTAGCGGCGAGTTCGGCATTTGTCGTTTCTTGACGGGCTTGACCAGCGGTGATTGTAGCGGCGAGTTCGGCATTTGTCGTTTCTTGACGGGCTTGACCAGCGGCGATTGATTCTTGTCCGGCCTTTATTCCAGCAATCATTTCCATCAACTGCTTCATTTGGTCTTCCATCATTCCTCTAGTTGTCGGCATTCAAAATTACGAGATCCCACTTCTGACACCACTGTTATGAATTTTTCCGCTGAGGCAATGACGGCACAGTTTTTCAGATAAAAACTAGTATTTATTCTCTTCAGAAAACTCACAAAATTTATTCACAGATAACAGTGCAATCACTATTAATCTTCAATACTAGCTTCAACAAGAACAGCTTCGAATATAGCGATTATACAAGCTCACTCCAATAGGTCAACAAAGCGATCGCGATCAGCTTTCAACGAAATCCGAAGTACATCTGAAAACTTTCCCGTTCTCCAGTCTTTTTATATACAAGCGCGTGAGACATTCTCGAAATTTCCAGCCAATTCATCGGAAACGAAATATCTCGAAACTTCTCGAATGCTTTAGGTGTTGCCACCTTTTTCTAACTTGTATAATCGCTATTAATTAATAAATAAAATAAGATAAAAATAAATTACAATAGAATTTTGAAATAATACGTCACTATTTACAATATATACAGACAATTTGTGCAACAATACTTTAAATCTTCTTGTTCCAGATAGTGTAAAAGAGTTTCGCATCGTATTATTGACCGTGAAGTAAAAATGTTTAGTGTTATGTCTAGCAAGATCTATTCAAAGAAATAATTATATGTTCTGCCCGCATTCCTGCCGAGAAGTTTTTTTGTGTGTGTAATATATAGGTGAATGGCAACGTAAACACATGACCAAGTTTAGCCAGAAGTGTCAAGTCGTATTTACGTAAGGCATCATTGAATGTTTTATCTTCCCTCCATCTCTTCTTCGAATAATGGTATACATTTACTCATGAAAAGACACATACTTTATATAATTTTACTGAATTTGAAGATTTTATCTTAAGCTGTTCGTTAAACATAAGTAAATAAATAATAATAATAATAAAAAAAAAAGTATCGAAACTTTTTTTTAAGTTTGAAAACTAAAGTTTATGAAGGTCTTAGATTAGATGTTATTTCGATGTGGATGTTAATAAACCTGAATTTCTCGACAGAGATGAATATTTTTATCAATCTTTATCATTATAAACTGACACTAAAAGTCAAATTATTCAATTACATAATTTTATTCGTAAATTAAATTTCTTTCACCTTCATTGAGCACTGAGTTAAAAAATCCAAGCTAAAAGTTATGTTAGTAAATACTAATTCATTACAACTGCTTTTATGCATCAAGAATTTGATATTTTGATAAGTCTACTATTTTGAAGCAGGTAACATTTTAATGAACTTTTTATTTTTTTATTTTCAACAAATTTCGAATGCCATTTGAATTTATTATCATTTTCAAAGTTTTCTTGTTAAAAGCTTTTGCAAACTATGTAGATTTTAACATTTTTGTTCTATTTTGTGCTATGAAAATTTTGTATGGGCAATTTATACTTAAAAATATTAAAAGGTTTTTTTTAATTATTTTAATATTTCGACTTGGCGTCAATTTGAAAGCTATTATTCGAATTTACTCAAAGAATTACCATCGGAAAGGCTCAAAAAGTTTAAAAAAAATTTATCATGGTAGTGATGTCAGACATATCTCAACACCTGTGACTTTATCAATATTAAGATCCATATCCTTGGTCTTCAAAATTAAAAGGACTTTTTCCGGAAAAGACGCAGAAATTAGCGCATAATTATACTTTCCGAATCAATGAACCCTTATAACATTTTCAAGCAATAATGTAGGATAATAAGTTAGAGTCTTTAAAACCTTCCTATGGCTACATGAAGGATGTTTTTTGATTAGATGGGGATGTTTTCTGAGATGATTGTGGTCGAAAATAATGGTAATCACTTACCCTGTCTTTCCTTATAAGTTCATTCAAATGACATATTTTAGGTTAAGTTTAGGAAAATAAAAAGTAAACCCTTAACAACAAGTACTGATATCATAAATCAAAAATATCAACGAGAAAAAAACCACAGCTATTAAAAGGAATAAGATAGATTAAGTGTTGATTTTTTAATACTTAATTTTTAATGTTTTGAAATAATTAATCAAAATTTTCTTTCAAATGTATCATAAATCAAAAATACCAACGAAAAAAAAAACCACAGCTATTAAAAGGAATAAGATAGATTAAGTGTTGATTTTTTAATACTTAATTTTTAATGTTTTGAAATAATTAATCAAAATTTTCTTTCAAATGTTAGTATTAAATGCTTTGTTAGATATAAGTAGGTTTTGATTTTCTGTGCAGGTTTTTATAGATAATTTTAAAAGATTTGTAAAAGATAATAAACTAGGGGCGTGGAACATCACACAACTTTCAATTACACTATAATACTGATGTGAATTTGTTGCATCTAAGATATTTATATTTTCATCATTCATTTAGTAAAAATGGACAGTTTAGCGTATGCGATAATTCTTGTATGGGTAAAAAAAAACCAAAAAAAAAAAAAAAACCACCTCCACCAAAATGATGATTTTGGGGATATACTCTATACTCAACGATAATTCTTATATTATCCCTTCTTGTAAGTGAAACTGGGCAGAGAATAAAAAACGATCTTTGATGAGTTCAAGGAAAGTTGATCGTTGCTATGTTCAAGGAAAGTTGATCGTTGTTATGTTCAAGGAAAGAGAACTCTCTGTTAAAGGCATTCGTTTTTCAACTTTTTACGCCATTAAGGCATTTTTATGAGAATTTCGGAGGAGGTGGGGATGTTTAGAACACTTTAAGAGGCATTATTACAGCGATTTTGAAAAATAAATAAATAAATAAATAAATAAATAAATAAATAAATAAATAAATAAATAAATAAATAAATAAATAAATAAATAAATAAATAAATAAATAAATAAATAAATAAATAAATAAATAAATAAATAAATAAATAAATAAATAAATAAATAAATAAATAAATAAATAAATAAATAAATAAATAAATAAATAAATAAAAAATAAATCGTTTAACCCGTTTTCTAGCAATTACTAAAAAACATGAATTTTTCAATGGCAGCTACCCTATGCGCGCATACGCTTTTGACTTAAACGTTAATGGTAGGTCCTTGTGCCATCACGAACCCTCACACCAAATTTGAACATCGTAGGTAAATTTGTTTGGGAGTTTTGTTGACCACATACACACAGATAGAAATTTTTTCTAGATCACATTTTTAAAATCAGGATGTTCCTAAACGTGGAGAAATGCAAAAAAAAAATATCGATTTTTTAAACAAATGCTATGCTTTATATACTCTATGCATACATATGGGTAATTGAAAGTAAAAATTAAAAAAATTTTGTGAATTAAAGTAATATCTATAATAGAAACTTATAAATGCATTTCACAATGAAATCATAATATTGACTGAATAGTAACATGTTATTTGTATAATTTATAAACTTTTTAATACTTCACCCAATAAAATATAACTTTATAATGTGATAGAAGATAGACATATTTCTGGAATCTAAACTAACAAATATATTTCTTTGCTTCTCAATGAAAACAGATTTTTACTGAATATACAAAATCCATTGAAAAACTCTGTACTTGGCAGGAGAAAAGCAAATTGGCCATTTATTTTTTTATAGACAAAGTGGCCCAACATTCCTTCATAAACACCCCTTTTAAAATCACATAAAAACCAATCCCACAAGCAGTTGACTTTATAATTGCCCATTAACTGCGATATATCCTTCCTAAACGTGTCGTTTAGGTAATTCTACCGTGGCTAATGATTCTCGAAATCCTAACCACAAAGGCCAAAGGGTTTGCACGTATAATTCCTGATCTTCCCCCACGCCTATCGAGTCGTGCGATTCTAACTAAAACTAAACATGAACACATTTTTCATTCGTCTACCAACTATAACTCCTCCTTCAAATAGGTATGACGTCAAATGTTTTTCCCTTGATAATCATGTTTTATATCAAGTGAGACAGTTTCGCGTCAGTGGATCTGTGTTTTTGGATCCCACTATCGATCAGCAAAATTTCCCGAGTATTAATGATTATTGCTATCGTTTCGGTTATCACAGTTATGTATGATTAGAAGTAATCATTAGTGTTGCTTATGTAGCTTATAAAATCATTTTGACTAATCTACATTGTTAAAAGTTTGAATAAGCACTTTGAGTAGATCCGTTCCTAATTACATGCATTGCAATTTTCTATTTATAGCAATAAGAATTGGAATTGGGAACATTTGTAATTCAAATAAACTATTCTCGGCAGTCTAAATTTGCGAATCTAAAATTTTAAAGTTAAGGTATCGGTTTGTGCTATCTTTGACCATATGCGTAGAGATTTCGATTCACTCTAATGGTCTCCCTCATAGGTATATGGGTCGTTTTCAAAAACCAGTGTCAAACAAGAAAATAATAAATAAAAAACAAATGTCACTCTTTTGAACGGATAAAAAAACCTCATTAAATTGAATAGCTTTAAAACTATATATAGTTGTTTTTCAGGCAGTAAAAAAGTGTGGAGTCTACTAAAATATTCTAATGGTCTATTTTAGTGACAAAAACAGAATAGTTAATTTAATTTATTTAATTATACATATATTTTTGTAAATATTGTCATGTCTGTCACCAAACTTAAAATTCTATCAATTTTTTATCAATTTCAAGACCACTTAGAATTATTAACTAGGAAATTTTTCTATTATCATAAATACCTAGTCAATAAATGTATATAATATTTTTTCGTTGAATTTTAAAGGTTTTTATAATTTTTTTTAATGGAAACTCTTAATGGTAACAGATATGTCAGACGATGACAAATATGACATAATGACAACACAGAGGATATTAGCATACTGCAACAGGGAATACTTCATTAATATATTTAAACGCAGATTTTACAGTCAAAAACTTAATCGAAACTTTTAAAGAGACTGAAAAATTAAAATAAGTCACCATACATGTTGATTATACTCTTAATTATCAAAATTTAGGGAGAACAGTAGAAACACACACTTAATTTAGTTGCTCAATTTTTATTTAACTGGTTTTATGACAATCCTTTTGATGCTATTCAACATCATATTTTGCTCCATTTACATTAGCTCAAGTGATATGCTGTGTAATTAGTTATATGGCCTTGCATACCAATGGTACCGTGCTAAAATCCTGGGTTAGGTTATAAGTTGCTCGTTGTGGCTCAGAATCAACGTTAAGCTGTAGGTCCAGACCTTTTTTTTTAATAATCTTTAAGCACACTTTATTTTTTCTTCAAATTTTTTTAATTAGTATATTGCTGCTTTTGCTATGTGTGGTCAAAATGTATTTAACATTAAAGAAATATTTATGCAGATAGTATGTTTAGAGAAAACCTATAATTGGCACTATATTACAGGGAACATTACTCAGAGTGTTAAGAATATGGGAAAACTCAGAGAATTTTGTTGTTTTGCAGAAACTTTATGGAAAGTATTCAAAATTTCATTAAAAAAGAATAGTGGAAATTTTGTCTTTTGGATTGAAAAATTGCAATGCAATTCTTTTTATACATTAATGTTTTTATATTACCCTGCTTTAAATCACTTTTTAGCAATTCGAATCATACAATAGAAAAACCTGATATGATATAATTAGGTACATGCATGTACCTAATTATATCATATCATGCTAGGTACATGCATGATGCTTCCTATCTCAGTCATTCAAACCATGCTATTCGTAAATGAGCAAGCCTTGTACAATGTAATGAGATATCTAAGCATAAATATATGAAACTGATACTGTTTTGTCTGTTGCAGGCTTCCCGGACTGAAGACCAGCTGCAGAGTCAGTTGCAGGCACTGAGGGAGCAGTTCAACGTCCGCCGGTCGAATCTCCACGATCATGTCTCGCAACTAGAGGGGCTCAGAGAGGAGGTCAGTACACTAGGGAGGTTGTGAGTAAATGCACAGGGTGAAAGTAACCAAGTCTGTTAAGAGGTGCCAAGAGTCCTTTTTAATCAATATATCACAGTAAAATTAAGTGAGCATACTATAGGGACCCCAAAGAAATAGTATCAGAATGGGGAAAAAAACCTCATTTAAGGTAATTGTCACTTGATAGAAATGTAGCAATTTAAAGATTTATATCCAAATTAACTTTATACACTAGTAAAAAGGCTGCAAAAATGAAGTTCTAGGCAAAGAAGAAAAGAATATAAGTTTTGAACATCTGTCATTTACAAAAGTATCATTAATTTTTTTTTTTTGTCGTTTTTTATTTTTTAAATACTTTTATGAGAATGTTTTACTTTTATTTTTAAAGATAATTCTCCGTAGCATGTTTATACAATTTTTTTTCGATATGTTCATTGATACGTGTTTGTACTTTAAAACCCACTTTGACAGAGTCAAAGGTTATTATTAAAACGCAAGTTATCTTTCGTAATAAAGTTTTTTATAAACTATTGGTAAAAATATGCATGTAAATTAGCAAAATTTCACACTCGCTACTTTTATTCAACGTATACACACTTTGATATCTTATTTCTCATTTTTGCTTTTTTCTTATAAAAAAAAAAAAAAAAATCATTTTGAATTATTGAAATAAACTACATAGAAAAACTATTTACTTTTATGTTCCGACGGAAATTATTATACCCCCTCCCCCCCCCCCCCCCACACACACAAATGATTAGTTTTATTTGGTTTTACTTAGTGACTCCATATGATGAAATTATCAGCAATAGGTTGTAAGTGTAATTTATTTTGATAGATGGCAGCACCACAAGAGAATTGTATTTCCTATCCGGTTACCGAATTGCGAAAAACGCTATTATGAGTCTCAAGTACCAAGTTGTGAAATTCTGAGATAATGATGTTAATTTTAAAATACTTCTTAATTAATATAGATTTCGTATTTAAATTATTACCAGTAGCATAACGAATCACAATTTCTTTTGCAATATTTATCAAATATTACAACTGACACATTCCGTTAATACCTTGATATACATCGTCCTTTAATTGAAGTTACTTAATAGGTATATTTCCCTTGCATTGTCTTTCGTAAATATAATTATTATCTGGCCTTAAAAATGATTTTTACGTTTTTTTGCTCCGCAGATTTAGTACTGTATTTTCCCAGTTATAATGTGTTACTCAAATATTTCTTTAAAAACACGTTTTCTCAATATAGCAGTTGTACATAATTATACACTATTTTAATAGAAATTATTTATGCAAATAATGAACTGTCTTGATTTCTTTTCAACAGATGGCGACGCCAAACTAATTAAGTTTTGCCTCAAATTTATAGAAATCTCACTTTTTAAATATAATAATTTAAAAAAAGGTCTTCATCAACTCAACAGAATTTTGCAATTTTTTCTCATTACTGACTAATACAATATTGAACAAAATTTAAGCATCTACCAGTTTTCTGCAAAATTTTTTTCATAGGAGCAGCATAGATAAGTAAAACTAATATCAAAGAGATGTTTTTACGTTTCACGACGTAACATTAAATATAAACAAAAAACCGGGAGAATATTGGAGTTCCATAAGTGTGGAGTTATACAGATGCATCCATGCCAAAAATTAAACTATTTTAAGAGTTGATCTGTAATAGACGAAATGACTTATAACAACATAAGTGTTAACCTTGAGTTGCGATTTCTTGCTTAACACGTTCTTTATGAGCTCTGGTGGCAAAATCTGTCATCCCATCTTTAGAGCCGTTTTCAAATGATGGATAATTTGAATGTCAACACACCCTGCATGCATGCCCTGTTTACCCTGTCCAAGACATTTGTATAACTGTGGTGGATAGAATAATACTTATAACTGGACTCTAATTATGTTCCACACATCTACCCTTTAATGATATTCCATACAACGTTGTTTCATTTTCCATTAAGATACTTAAAGATGTCTAATATGAATTTTATGTACTTAAGCAGCTTCACTGGGACAACATTTGCGAAACACTGATAGATGCTTAAATTTGCACACTAGTTTACAAGTTTGTGATTTTAAAAATTTGAGTCAATACATCGGATGGGAACTATAGCTTTTTGCTTAAATATGAAATAAATATAGGGCAGGGTAAGGACTGACAATCTATTTCCATACTATATTCCTCATTCACTTTCGTTTTGTTTCAGATTAACCTCCTGTCCGAGCGCAAGTACGAGCTGGAAAAACGAATCTCTGCTTTGAGTGACGAACGAGAGGGACTCAATGTGTCTCTCGAAGAATCCAGCGACAGGATACTGCTTCTGGAGAGGAGGAACAGGGAACAGGAGCAACAGGTGAGAAATTCATTCCATTCTGCTTCTGTTAAAGGTATCATCGGTAATTGAAGGTAGTGAAATATGCAGGATGGGAATTCGGAGAGGGGCTTCATTTTCATGGTCCTATCTTTTCTAAATTCTATTTTTCAATATATTGTCTACACGATGTCCAATGCATGTTTAATAAACTTTGGAAAACTATAAATTCGAAAAATACCAGCAGATACATTTGAAATTAAAATATCTGGAGCGTAGAAAACTATGAATATTTTCTAGAAATTTTAGCTGTCTAATAAAAACATTATAGACTAAAAATTTTTTTTTTTATATATATAAATATTCAAGACTGTCTAAAATGGCTATTTCCTAAAATCATCTATGTATTAACTTCCGGGTAGAGGCTGCAGTAGCCATATTGGTGTAGTGCTTGATTTAAGTATTAAGGTTTATGCAACGGCCGACTGAATTTGCCATTTTATCCTGAAACACAAACAGTCCACGCTTGGTATACAGATAATTTGTTTGTGAGAACTCGCTAATTTTATTGTGAATTAAGAAACCTTTCCAAACTTTGAATCAACTAATTTTCATTACATAGCGGCTTTTTAATGATATTCTTTATAATCATCCTCACAATGATTTATCAGACTGAATGTTACTTGTTTGGTTGACAGTCCATATCTAGTATTTAATCATAAAGCTTTTGAGAAACACCGTCTTTGACTGTAAGGCCTACATAGTTAACATAATTGCAACAATTCATTCATATACGAATGTCGTTTCAGCTCCGTCTCCAGCAGCGTGATATCGATGAGCTCCGTCAGACCAACAGTCATCTACAGAACCGGCTGGATGTGGTTCTTCGCCGTTGCGGTACTCCGATCTCCGGCGACAAGCCATCACTCTTCAACGAGATAGAGATGTCCTCGCAGTCATCCGTCGAGGAGGAACTCAGGTCGCCCAGTCAGGTAACAGCGACTTCTCTTCTGATTGCAACATAGAAACATCTACTTTATGTCGGATTTGTTTTATTAAGGCAGAAGTTATTTTATTGTGAGAAATTTGTTAATCACTTGTGTTATAACAGAAGTAGAATATTTATTTATAAAAATCTAAAATAAAAATTAAATCACAGATGATGGCCTCCAAGCGTTAGAGTTTTATCTTTTTGATATACTTTGAACCTGATGAACTGAACCCGGATGATTGTGAATACCCCTATAGCTTAGTTGTATCTGGCAGCTTAAAGTGTTTTTCATATGCAGGGTGTTCACAAATTAGCCGAGTAATGGAGTTTAAATAGATCTGTTTAAATCTTAATAACTAGGCATAATGAACATGTTTTTTTGATACAGAATGGCTTGGTGAACATATAATAATTGGAGAAAAGAATGATTTATAACAGCTAGCTATTAGAATTCATACAGATCCATTTGAACTCCATTGCTCAACTAATTTGTGAGCACCCTGTATGTATAATATGCATTCATAACAAAATCTGTGTTTAGTATGGACTTGGATGTATAACTCTGACGCATTTCTAGATAAACAGCGTGGAAAATCTTTGTTCTTTTAAAGAACGGACTTGAAAACAGTTATTCCGTTCAATTTCAAACATTATAATTTGCTTTCATGTTTCATCAGTGTGGCCGCAGCAAAGTTCCTTCCAACCTGGGTTCTTCTATTGGTTTTCCCGGTGACTTCGCTGACGATGAGATCGAGTGCGATGACTCCGAGTTGGCCCTCGCCATGGACACGGAGGAGACATGGAAGGTAATAATATTGAAACGAATTTGTAATTACAATTAATTGAATTTCACATACTACCATTGGTAAGACTGTATTGCTAAACAACTGACTGAGAGTAATGACTTGAATTATGCGTTAAAAAAGTTTTAATAACTAGTATATAAACGCTTCATTTACTATATAAACTACAATTTATATGTTCTGCCAAAACAGTATATCATCATAATTAGAGGCCAAGCCATAGGTAATTATAATACGAGGACATTTCTACTAATTAGGTGTTTAAATAGATTACTTTTTTTATATAAGAAAGTCGAGTAGTTACGGAAATAACGTGAGAATAGAGTTAGTTAATGTAATGACACTCATAATGATCCAAATGACTGCGTCTAAAAATAGCGTTTGTTTGTCAAAGGTAGTAAGAATAAGCTGTTGAATATTTTGGCAAAGTAAAGTTTTGAATCGTTGAACCATGTTTTAGCTTAAAGTATACCAATAACTTTTGACTGACTGTAGTGAATGCGCATTTGATGTTTTGGCTTCATTTACATTATCCAAATGGTTTTAAGTTAAAAATAATATATATATATATATATATATATATATATATATATATATATATATATATATATATATATATATATATATATATATATATATATATATATATATATATATAATTAATAATGTGATAACATATTTCTACGACTTGAATAAGTGTAAAGTTACCAATGTAACTAAAATATCCGTAGTAGGGCCAATCCCGATGTGAACCATTGTAAACCGGTCATGGTTTTGGCTAACAACGCCCAATACAGGATAAAATATCCGAAAAGTTTTGAAATCTTGATGCACAGTTTTAATTTTTTTTTTTTAAATATATAGAGGGCTAAGAAATATGTTTTATGATGTTTTTGAGAAGTTTATTATTATTTTTTTTTAAATCATGTATTTTGGAACAATGCTCAAGTTTTGACCAGGATTGGACAATCTTTCAGCACCCTTGTTTCAAACATTGTCCAATACTACTGTGCTACTTGGGATAATTGATACATCTCTAATTCTATTAAAAAAAAATACACTTTATGATACGCTTTATGTTGTTTCGATTAAGAACGCATCTTCATCCCTCTCTTTCAGTTTCGTGAGGAGCTGGTGCCTATCTATCGTCACCTTCGTCGTTTGTGCGAGGACCTCCGTCGTCGACGTGACCACTACTCGTCAGCTGATTCCGGCATATCTCACTCGCCGGAGGAGATTCGAGCGAGCGAGATACGGCTCGGTATGCTCACCGACATCACGAAAGAACTCGGCACACTCATCGAAGAAGCACTTCTCACTGAAGGGGTAATTTCTTTCTCACACAATTACCCTACTTTGACAATAATCATTAGACTGTCATAGTTCCGTATAGTTTATGCTCCATTTTTGCGCCGCAATTAAACTTGTAGACTATTTTATAAAACGTGAAATAACAGGTATAACAGTAATAAATGCATAATTGAAGGTAAAATAAATACCACCGGGTTTTGCTTTATTGTTAATTTTTAAAATCTAGCTTATAAAAACTTTTGAAAGAGTGATAAAAAGGTATACCCATTTATTTTCCCGTGGAGTTTTATTAGTGTTAATAGATTTTTAGTAAATTAATATGGTATAGGGCAATACTTCGGGGGTAATACTGCACCCCCTCCCCACCAAAAAAATAAAAAAAATGTTGCTTTATATAATTTGTGATCTTACTAGTTTTCACCTCCCTCCCCCACAGACAGAAAAATATGACAAGGTGAGGTGAATATAAACACAAATTATAATAATCGTTAAACAGTTAAACTTAAGAACCTAAATATTAAAAATGCAAAATTCCTTCTTTTTTTATTTAATTCACAAATGGTGCACACTTATTTGACAGTTAAGCTCAAAATTTTTTATATTTAAACACTGCTAAATTTTGGGTTGTAAATATCTAGGTGCACAATAGGACACTAGTCAAGTTCACTACCAGACACCTTTTACATTTACAGTATTCCCCCCCCCCTCCTCCCCTTGTATGTGCGCATTACAGTTTACATAAGACCCCTAAGTTTCAATTCTATAGTGAAAAAAAAAGTATATTTAAATGCTCAGTGATTCATATTCTCAGATCATTAATATTAAGACCTATGAAATTAAGCATACGTATTGTATTGTACGTAATGTAGCATACGGCTTATATATATATATATATATATATATATATATATATACAAAATTGAGATTTTACCTTCCAAATCCCATGAATAGGGTAATGTTCAAAAATAAGAACCTTAGTATTTCTATTTGGGCTATAATTACAAAACTTAGAATACTTGTAGCTATTGGCATATATAAAAATAAGAAACTGATCACACACCGCGGAGCCCCTAAAATTAAGAAATGTTAAAAAAAAAAGTATACTTGCACATTGTATCATTGACCATTGGGGGACTTTTATCAGCTACGAAATGATCACCAGCTGTTGAATTGTTTTCTTTTTGCCAATATTTTTTGCAAACAGAATAAACTATTTATTGAAAATAATTCTCTCTATATCATCATTATTCGAAATGAATGCATAAGTACTTCATGGACTGTGGCCCGTTAAGTTGAGCTTTATTAAAAAATTCGCTGTAATTCTTCAGTAATTAGATGCTCTTATAAATGTTTTTTTTTTTTTTAATTTTCTTTTAATCGACAAAAAGTTCGTAAACGAACGACGGTATAATACGTAAGTAACCAAAAATACATATACTTAACCTTTTCAACCCCAGGAAGTTTTCACTTTAAGTTTCAAAATTATGAACACAAAATATTTTAAAACTAGCTACCATTCCTTTTCTAATGTTTTTTACATGATTTTTTTTAAAAACATGTGTGAAGTGAATTTTTTCATAGTATTATTTTAGTCTTCCTTATACAGATTTTAAATTATATTAGTAAAATTTTGCCACAATTTACACTGAAACAATTTATTGACATCAAACTTTTATATATATATATATATATATATATATATATATATATATATATATATATATATATATATATATATATATATATATATATATATATATATATATATATATATATATATATATATATATATATATATATATATATATTTGTACTTTAAAACAAGAAACCATTTTCAATTTTTTTAAAAAATTGTATTAGAATTTATTTTTAAGGTCTTTAATAATTGTTCTCTAATGCCACTTAAAAGTCATTATAAACACTCCATCTGTTCTTGAAAATATATACGAAACGACCACTGTATGGAATCTTATATAATCGTGGAAATGCCCCACGATTTAAGTAATAATGTAGCATTCTTCCAATATTTTCAGATGTGTCTTTCGTGCCAGAGTCTTGCAGTGGACCGGGAGACCCTTGAGAAGGCTCAGAAGGAGCTGCAAGAAAAGAAGGAAGAAGTGAAAAGAAAGACGGAGGAAGTATCTCAACTAGTAGTCAAAGTAAGAAACATTAATTACAACTCATATTTAGTATTCATAGTAGAAGTTAGTTTCTGTCTTATTCTATCATAAAAAGGAATCTAAATCGTGACTATTTTTGTTTTCAAACTTGGCTACTCTTGATTCCTCAGCTAACCCTCTGCAAAGAGTATAGAAATTAATCAATTTGAAGAGCAAATAACAATATAGTGCATGAAAGCATCAAGTAAGCGCAGCATGCAATAGCTACGCTTAATTAGTGTTTGTAAAAATCCCCATTTTTGACATTTAAATCTTCAAAATGATAAATTTCTATATTCTTTACATAATTCCGATGTAAATTCCCATTTTTCACTAAATTATAAGCATAACAGTTTAATGCATGAAAGCATCAAGTAAGAGCAGCATGCAAAAGTAAATGATTAATTTCTTTACTATGTAAAGACTTAAGAAATTAATCATTTTCAAGATTTAAATGTCAAAGATGGAGATTTTTGCTGACATTAGTTAAGAGTAGCTATTGCATGCTGCGCTTACTTGATGCTTTCATGCATTATATTATTATGATTATAATTTAGCGGGAAATGGAAATGTGTGTGTGTAGATATAAGGAGACTAGGAAGATAAGTTTAACGAGCTACAATAAAAAAATTACTAAATTTACGTTGCCCCTTATAATTCATATTCAAGCATTCACATTTTATTGTTAGTTGCTAATTTAACTCGTATAAGATATCGTTCTGAAAATATGAAAATAAGAGCTGCATTGAGAATTCCAGTGAGCCTGTAGAACCGCACCTGTGTGCCGCAAACTCATTAGTCGAAGATCAGCAGTTCAACTATTAAGATTTCTTTTGTGAATCAAATTTATTTTATAAAGCCATGTTTTATGAGTTGGTTTAAACAAGTTACTAACATTAAACAAAATCAGATATCATAAGAACAAAAAACAATCTTATTTAATGGTAAATTTTTTTACTCTAAAATAAAAATATGATAAAAAAACTAATTCAATGTAAATAATGACCTTGCATTTCTTGTGAAAGTTTGGGAAAGTCATATTTTGTTAGTCATTACTTTTAATATTACGCAGATTCCAGGTTCTCAACAATTAGACGATTTTTGAATTTACTTTGATTTAGTGCTAGAAAAAATTCTCCATGGTTGGTTGGTTAGTGGGAGTTTAACGGCGCAAGGGCAACACGTGGACCATACTGCGCTAAAATTCTCCATGAATATGTTGAGTCTGAGCCAAAAAGTAAAAGAACTACAAATACTATTTTTTTAACTGATTAAAAGAATGAAGAAAATTATTCCATGTGTTGAAATATATAATGTCTGGCATTCTCCATGTCTTTCAAAGCAGATTTCTTTTTCTGTGAACTAAGAATACATTTATTATTCTCAATTTTTCCATATCATCATTAAGGCGAACTTGATCACCAATTTTATGATATTTCGTATTCTTTCTGAACATGTCTGCGCATACACAAAGTGCTTTTTGATGAATGATGCTGTGATAAACAAGTATCACACGATTGATTGCTTCCTACGTAATGAAAACAAAACCTTTTCTCACTCAGTTCATACATTTTGCCTCATCTGTTGGAATTGAGACAATTTTATTGAGTAGAATATGATGTTTTCCTTGCAGATTTCTCCTGGCAGAGTCTTTCACTAGTGGCTACAGAGCCGCATGCTTGGAAGCCGTGGTTTGCTGATCATTGCCTTAGACAAAAACACAAATTGGCCGAATAGCATTTGGTTTTATTGCTTAGAAAGTATACTTTAAATAAAAAATAATGGTTATAATTTAAATTGAAAACAATGAATTTTCACCATTAGTCTCACAAAGGTGAATTAGAAGTTGTTTAATACATGAATTGCCAAAAAATGGGGTCATGTCCAATTTAAAACTAACAGGCGTGTTCCATCTTAGTAAATCCTTTATATTAACTTCTATTTTGTGTGTTTGTGGGTATGATTATCTTGCGATGGGGGAGAAAATATGGGGATGCCTAATGCCTAATTAACCCCTTTCGCCGTCATCCAATCGAGATGAAACTTGGCAGATAGATTCAATGTTGATGATAATGTATTCTATCACATTTTGGGGTTGCAACTGTCACTAAAAGATCACTTTTTCACACGTTTCTATAATCGCAAAAGGTCACTTTTACACACGCTTCTATAATCGATTCGGAATACTAATAAATCCTATTCAACAGATCATTTGTTGAAACTCTTTCCTGTTGCCAAAAGTATTTTAATCAAAATAAATAAAACATAATTGAACGTGAATGCATAAATTCATTATGGAGTGAAGTTCAGTCACATCAACTTTACGTTGCGTAGCAACGTTAAAAGAGAAAAAATTTTAACCGATTATTTTTGAAACTCTTTCCTGTTGTCAATTTTTTTTAAATCAAATTTAATAAAATGTATGTATTTTTATTGCCTTACGTCAGACTTATCGTAGATCGTTGACTCGTTGTAGATGACAATGTATTCAATCAAGTTTGTTTTGGGAAAAAAGAAGTTAGTAAATAGTTAGGAATGGATCTTTTGATCTTAGTGGTCAAACACTATGAAAACTCGACCTAAGCTCAAGATATTGAAATTGAACGTAAAAATTGGCAATGCATATAAAGGATTTATATTAAAAACTTTGTTTTTATGGGTTATATTATTTATATTTAATGATTCATATTATTAAAAAGTTTTTTTTTTTTTTTTAAATCTCTATTTGCTTTTGGAATTTATACCTATTTAGAATTTATTTAAAAAATTTATTTTGAAAATAAATACTTTCTCTATATTATGATTGGTGTACTTGCCCGTAATATTATTGTGCACCTATTTAGTCCTATTCGGACTAACTAAATACACCAACCTTTTCCTCGAATGAAACGAACAACATCTGACTGTTAAATTTCATGATTGGCGCCTTAACCAAAAATATGAATTTCAATCCCCCAGTATAGTCTTGAAAATGCAATTATTTCATTTTAAGAATTATAAGAGTTTATCTTTTTAGATGTTTAGTTTTTAAATGTTGTTCACAAAATGACCAATTGGTCACAAAATGATATTTCTGGACTCTCTTTTAATCAAAGTCTTATTTTGTTGTTGTTGCTGCTTCAGCTGACTCTCCAGGAGACCGATCTGAATGCTCTGAAAGAGAGCAGAGACCAGTTGCAGACTGACATGGACAACAGCTCCCTGGCCAAAGACCAGGTGGTAAAGAAGGCGTGGGAGGTCAGGGACCAAGCAGTCGCCAGGTAACGATCCTGTTTTAGTTCACAATGCCCAACTGGAATAATTCTACTTGCTTTGGTTGAACAACATTGTATGAGAAGCATTTGCCGTTGTGATATTGTGGGAGCTGAGAGATATTGGAAAGGGATCGGGTGTTGGTATTTTGGGTGAATTGGATGCAGATCTTTAAATAGATGGCAATTTCGTGATGCTCGTTTCATTAGTAGAGTTTTCTGAAGAGTTCTGATACTTATGGCTAGGTCCAGTCAAGCAGTTCCTCAGAATTAAGCTCAAATTATAAATTAAAAAAATATTTTGTGAGAATAAAATTACGATTTTTAAATGCATATCTACTTTATGATGGTTATTTTATTAGAAATATAACTAGAATATTTCAGAAATATTCTGTAGAGTTCTTATATAGATCTATGATTTTAGCTGGTCATTGACTTATAGAATCAGTTACCTCTCAGTTCAAACAATATCAAACTATAATTATGAAACTTCAAAAACATGTATTTTGATACAAGGTGAAAATATTTTGCCAAAGAAGTAAATAGTAGGACTTCCATGTGAAGTAATGTAATTTAATACGCACTTAATATATTTAAAAGTGTGTTTTGCATCGAATGAAAAAAGAGCTGCAGAGCTGTAGTTGTCAAAAAGCAAAGAAACCTCTCAGCAGCATTACCAAATTATTCTTGATTGACTTAAAGAAAAACTTTTTCATTTTTAAAGTAAAAGCAGATCATCCAAAAATTTCAATAAAAACACATACCATAAATAATGATTATAAACAAACGTATTGACTAATACTATAATTAACATGAAATACTTTGTTTCACCACCACACTTTAAAGTTTTTTTTTTTGTTTTTTTTTGTTTTTTTTTTGGAAAATTCTTACTCTATACATTGAGCCTCTTGTGTTGCTCATAAAGAGAAGGATATGATGCTATTTTTCACAATAAATCTTAGGATCTTTTTTGCAAAACCTTTCAAATATTGAAAAAAGCGACATTTTTAATACTCTGTAATTTTAATAGATATGTTCTTATTTTGGAGAAGCTCTGCGTGATATGCTTTTTTGAAAATGGCGAGAGCTTTTGTTCTACTTGCATGCTATTACTTACCGCAATTTACGAGGTTTATTAGACAGTTTTAGAGATTAACTTTTAATGTAATATAATTTTACATCAAAGTATCATAATAAATCGACGTGTTTTGTATTGTCATTTAGCTTTTTTTTTTAGTATATATCCTATTCAATTCATTGCAACTGCACCGAAAAATTTATCTACACCCCATTGTCATTATGAATGGTGATTTTAATTTACAACTTAGTTCTTTGCCTTTAGTAATTTTTATAGCTTTTTCGTTTTTAGATTATTAAGTAACTGTGTGTGATATCTTATGCTCATCTTCTTGGATAAATTACAGGAAAAACGCAGTCGAGATTGAGTTGGCCAGGACACGAATCGATGTGATGCATATCAACAGTCAGTTGATGGAAGCTGTGCAGCAGAAAGTGGAGCTCTCACAGCAGTTGGAACAATGGAAGGTGAGTGCTTTTCATTTGCTCTTCCAATACACATTTCGCAGAGTGATTCACAAAGAACTCTCTAAATTTGAAATTAAACGAAAATGGTGGTCGGCAGAAGAACAAAAGAAGTATATGTTGATTAAGAAAACCATAAAAATCTGATTGATGTTTCAAAATTAGTTACAAATCTTGCATAAAGGTGGCACTGTATGTTAGAATATGTACATCGATAAGAATCAATAATATTTATCTTAATTTAGGCCATAGAGGCTTAATACTAAAGTATATAATTAACAAAATAATTAAATGACTCGACTCATAAATACGTAGTATGTTTTCTCATTCAGATCCCTCGAGAAAACTGCTTTAGAATATCTGATAAACTAGTAAATATCCAGAATAAATTAGAGTCATAAATCACTATAAATCGCTATTTTTTAAACATCCCCAACAACAAAAATACGCTGGCAAATATCACTCTCCACTGGTCAATCCCGATGCTCTACCGAGAATGGAAGTTAGTTGAAAATGTACAAGGCGTGATCTCTCAACATTCTGAATCAGTAGTTCTGCCCGCTGTTGTGGCAGGAAAAGTGAATCGCATAGTGGCCAATACATAAAAATAATAATAAAACACAAAATAGGAAAAAGGTAAAATTTGGTATAATCGTTCTCAAATGATAATACACGATAAATTGTATACACAATATTTTTATTATCTAACTGTTTATAATCTGGTTTAAACATAGGCAAACATCTTGATGAAATTACAGGGCACTAACGGCCAAGAGGGGAATTGCTCAACTCGTGGATATAATTGGGGATGGAATTTAATTAAACGTAAAAGTTCGATTTTGTAGAACTAGTGAGTATTATAAATATAAAAAAACAAGTATAAAAACTTAGCTGGTCTAAAGAGTTAATGAAAGGCCGGATTCCTGTTGTGGGGTCGGTGGATGGGGAGTGGCGACATAACCGGCTTCCGTCTGTTTATTTAGGGCTCTCTGGTGTTGAAGCGAAGTCCGGTGAAAAGATGGTGGTTCTCAATAGGCGTCCATAGTCGTAAGGGCAGTGGGGCTCGTGGCTGATTTCTCCTGAATATCGCTTTTCTAATTATCAAGCAGACGATGGTGGCTGGAAGGGCTATCCCAGAGTTCAGGGTCTCAACGGGCTCTCGTCTCCAAGGGCGACGGATCAGCAGCGCCAAGAAGAATCTGCCTCCTTCGTCAAATCTTTCTTTTCGTCTCACGATTTATTTCTTTTCACCCAGCAACCGTCCCACGCGCTCTCTCATTGAACCCCTCGAACTGGCATTTTTCACCCCCACCAGGGGAGACATTCCACCCTTTTTTTGACCCCCGTATCCGGTTAACCCCTCCCCCACAACAACAGAAACAACGCGCGATCGAAAGGAAAAAAAACTACCCCATTACATACCGGAGCAGAGCAATTCCTTAACACAATCACATATGTTTTGAAATCTTCAGAACATAATACTCCCTTGATATCCAAAATATATATATATATATATATTTTTTTTACTTAAAATCCCCAAAATACATCTTAATACAATTCAGCACCATAATACAACACACACAATTTAAGAAAAAGTTATAGATACTACACCAGTACAGATGAAATCACAAAATTCTCACTTATCTTTGGATATCTCTCAGAAAGGAGAACAATTTTAAGAGTTCTGAGCTTTATTTCTTTCTCAAAACAAACCGCTTTGCCTCTAATACCCAAAAAGTGACTAATCCTAAAAGTTACAAAATCACCGATCCCAGTTAACCTATATATTTTTTTAATTTTTTTTATTACCCCACTATGATTTTTTTATTACAAATCCCGCTGGATTTCTGGGCCGCAGACTCCGTTTAACCAAGTCCGAATTGTAGTTTTGACCGTTTGCTTGTGCTTGATTTTGATTGACTTTTACAATCACAATTCGGCCATTTTCACTAGGTGGTTGAGTACTTGCCTGTCTGGCGGATGAAAGCAACCATTCTACCGTGGGAGTCGCTTCATTTTCCCCATTAAATTCTGCAAGCCTTAACTGATTCTCAATAGAGTCTTCTCTTACTAGAGTCCCCAAAATTGACTCTTCACAATTTAGTTCTTTATTTGGGGCGATTAACTGTTCGTTTCTTGGCGGAAAATACGTCAATCTATCAACGTGGACCGTTTGTTCGTCGCTTCCCTCTATTGCCCGGATTTTATAATTAACATTTCCCTTTTTTTCTACAATGCAATAGGGACCCACATTGCGCTTTTGGAAATGCTTAGGGACACCGCATTTGCGTCTAGGGTTGAATAAAAATACCATGTCACCTACTTCTAAATTTTTTTCCTTGGCTATTTTATTTCGCCTAGCTATCACTTTTTCAGTCGCTACTTCAATATTTTTCTTTACTGTAGCATATGTGGTCTTCTGTCCATTTAATAACTCATTTACGTATTCGTACCTATCGGAATAACTACGCGGAATTTCTTCTTCAATTCCGTTTACCGATAAATTTCGTCCGTACAAAAGAAATGCCGGTGAGAAGCCTGTGGTTCCATGTATAGCCGTGTTATATGCTAAACTTGCAAATGGCAAAAGCTCATCCCAGTTATCAATGTTCGGATCGCTAACTAGATGTGCCAGATGCTGAAGTAACGTACCGTGATTTTTTTCAGAAATTCCGTTTGACGCAGGGTGATAGGCAGAGGTCGCAATCTTTTTTATTCCTAATGCAGTATAAAGTTTCTCCATTGACTTGGCAAGAAACGATAATCCGCGATCACTCACAAGGTTTTTAGGGGTCCCGTGCTGTGAGATGTAATTTAACAGTAACGTAGCCACCGTGTCGGATGTCATATCTTTAGTAGAAAACACGATAGAATATTTCGTAAATGCGTCGGTAAAAGCCAATATGTATTTGTGGCCATTCCGTGACATATTTAACGGTCCTACAAAGTCAACGTGAACTCTTTCATTCGGACCCTCTATTCTCGGCATACGTTGCAACGGAGCTAAGCGACTCTTTTGGTGTGCTTTGAGTTGATTACAACTGATACATGAGCTTACATATCCGGATATCGATGAATACATACCCCCCCAATAAAAACCCTGCCTTATTCTAGCCAGAGTTTTTTTAAATCCGGGATGTCCTACTGCCGGCGCGTCATGGTGCATTTCAATCACCTCCCTCATCAAATCCAATGGCACCACTAACTTATCACCCCCATTGCAAGCCCCGACGTTATCTTTTTTTTTACAACAAACGACCCCATCCTTCATAAAAAATCTCAAATTTTTTGGACTAATTGGCAAATTTTCCTCTAACCGTAATTTAATGACTTGGCATTTTTTATCTAACGATTCCATTTTTTTAATTCGGTCCCTTAAGTCATTACGAAAGGTCAATTGATTGAGAGTTATGTCAACTTCACTAATGTATATTTGCAGGGGCTCATCTTTTGAATTATCTACACCTCTCGATAAAAAATCCGCCATAGTGTTATGTTTGCCCTGAATATACCTCACTTTGTACCTAAAATTACTCAATGATAGTGCCCACCGGGCAATTCTTGAGGTGGGATCCCTGATTTTCAAAATATGACTAAGAGCCGCGTGGTCAGTGTAAATAATAAACTCTCTTCCCAAAAGATAATGCTTAAAATAGTTCACAGCCCACACAATAGCTAGAATTTCACGCTCGGTTGTTGAGAAACGAGTTTCCGCAGGTTTTAACTTCTTGCTAGCAAATGCCACCGGGCGCGGGAAACCCTCATCGTCTAATTGAGCTATTACACTCTTACGTATTTCTACGTTAAGATTTTGGAGCAACATAGCCTTTAGCATATTTTTCCTAGTTGCCTCTTCGACTTCTTTGTTCAAATCCCCAGTTAAAAAAACCAATTTAGACATTTGATATGCTTGGTCAATGAATTTCTCAACTGGCATAGCTGCAGGCTGCACGAAAGACATAAACTCGTGTAATAATAAAGTTGTATCCCTTTTCTGATCATAGCTGCTGATCAATAATTGTAACAAAATATCTATACTCTGCGATTCAGTTGCCTGGTGTCGTATAAAATTCCGTGGTTCGGACGTTAACTTTTGCTTAAGTGCAATTATTTTTTCCTCGTCACTCCACCCATAGACTGAAGCAATTTCCTTAAAATCCTCCACAAACTCTGATACGTTTTCGCTTGGTGAACCCGAAAAAAAAGGGACCAGTCTCAATTGATCTGTCAACAGCATTCTCCTCTCTGAGGGATGATCCGCCGAAGTGGCCATTTTTTTTTAATTTTTTTTTCCAATCAATTTAATTTAATTAATCTACTTATAACAAACACTAAGCACATCTAACAATCTGCATTCCCCATTATTAATGAAGTCATAGCACAACTTTCATATTACCTTAACAATTAGGAATCTAATGTTTATTAGAGCTACCTCTTTTATATATTTTAGAGCAAAATACAATTTCTTCTAATTCCTTATACTTTTTAAAATGTTCATATATTCTTCGTTTGTCATTCGAACTAATTTAGCCCCATGAGCAATTCCTCCTCCAAAAAATTGGCAAAAAAAAAAAAAATTACTACAAAGTAATCAAATAAATAAAATACTACAGATATTTAAGCAAGTGGTCTGGTTTTAACATTCCTATCCTGGTCACGGCACCAATTCATGTTCTACCGAGAATGGAATTTAGTTGAAAATGTACAAGGCATGATCTCTCAACATTCTGAATCAGTAGTTCTGCCCGCTGTTGTGGCAGGAAAAGTGAATCGCATAGTGGCCAATACATAAAAATAATAATAAAACACAAAATAGGAAAAAGGTAAAATTTGGTATAATCGTTCTCAAATGATAATACACGATAAATTGTATACACAATATTTTTATTATCTAACTGTTTATAATCTGGTTTAAACATAGGCAAACATCTTGATGAAATTACAGGGCACTAACGGCCAAGAGGGGAATTGCTCAACTCGTGGATATAATTGGGGACGGAATTTAATTAAACGTAAAAGTTCGATTTTGTAGAACTAGTGAGTATTATAAATATAAAAAAACAAGTATAAAAACTTAGCTGGTCTAAAGAGTTAATGAAAGGCCGGATTCCTGTTGTGGGGTCGGTGGATGGGGAGTGGCGACATAACCGGCTTCCGTCTGTGGATTTAGGGCTCTCTGGTGTTGAAGCGAAGTCCGGTGAAAAGATGGTGGTTCTCAATAGGCGTCCATAGTCGTAAGGGCAGTGGGGCTCGTGGCTGATTTCTCCTGAATATCGCTTTTCTAATTATCAAGCAGACGATGGTGGCTGGAAGGGCTATCCCAGAGTTCAGGGTCTCAACGGGCTCTCGTCTCCAAGGGCGACGGATCAGCAGCGCCAAGAAGAATCTGCCTCCTTCGTCAAATCTTTCTTTTCGTCTCACGATTTATTTCTTTTCACCCAGCAACCGTCCCACGCGCTCTCTCATTGAACCCCTCGAACTGGCATTTTTCACCCCCACCAGGGGAGACATTCCACCCTTTTTTTGACCCCCGTATCCGGTTAACCCCTCCCCCACAACAACAGAAACAACGCGCGATCGAAAGGAAAAAAAACTACCCCATTACATACCGGAGCAGAGCAATTCCTTAACACAATCACATATGTTTTGAAATCTTCAGAACACCCGATGTGGATCGTTGTAAATTGATACTGATCATGGCCAATTTCGCCCAGAGCTGGAAGTTTAGAAATGTTGATGCAGAGTTTTAAAATTGAAATATATTTTAATATAAAAGGGCGGAGGGGTGAAAAATTATGTTTTGTGATGTTTGACCAAGTCTAAAGTGCAGGTGATTTCTGGAAGTTAGCCCAATGTAGTTAGTTTTGGAAGAAGCTGCAAGCAATCAAGAACTTTTTGATATTATGCAAATTACTGATGCTATAAAAGTAGAGTCTGAAATACAGCCAGTGACTCCGCATGTAGTTTTACACCTTAAGTGTTGCTTCAATTTCGAATTCGACACCCTAAGGGTCGCTTGTAGTAACAGTTATTGTGAGTTCTTGTTAATGAAAAGCTGTTAAGTTTTAACTCAGCTCTCCCTGATTTATTTCATCAAAAAATAAGTAGTTAGGGTTTTAGTCACGTTACGAACTCTAGTCTGGAATCAAAGCGTCTTTCTTTGAAGTAGTTATTATGCAGGTACTGGATGCTGGCGCAGAGCTGACACCTCCATATCTATAGATTTGACACGTTTATTTAAAAAAAAAAAAATCGTGTATTTTAGAACGTTGCCGAGTTTTAGCATGGATTGTCTAATCTTTCCAGAACTTTTGTTTCCGACATTGGTCAATACCGTTGTGTTACAAAGGATATCTCACATTCTTCAAAGTTAAAATACTGCCAATATTGCACCAGTGCTTCCTCAGAAGGGTTATTTTATTATTAAGAATATTATCTAGTATTTACTAGATTGCTAATGTGAAACTAAATTATAATTTTTTTATTCGATAAAATGTGAAAATAAATATTTTTTTGGAATTCACGTAGCTTAGGTAACCGAGAACTACTTAAACGTTATTCACTTTTGATAAACAAGCATAAATCCGATGTAAAATCCCTCTATAAAATACCGAGATATTGTATAGCCTGGTAAACAATTTTAAAATCTTGGACATGATGCAATTTATCCGCATTTTTTTTTTTATTATAGATTTATTTATAAAAAAAATTTACTTTTTTTTTAAATAGGTAAAAAGTTTTCTAACAATTATACTTTAAAATTGTATTCTATGTTAGATTTTAAATTCATGATTCTCTCCTTTACAGATGGACATGGAAGTGCTGCTGGATAACCAGGTGATGAAAAAACTCAAGACACAAGAGCACGATGATACGAAAACAAAAACTCAACATTCCCCTACGGATGCCCCGCCGAATAAAACACAAACTTCTTCGAAAGGAAAACTATTCCGACTCTGGAGATAAACTATTTAAAATTTTTTAGCATGAAGGATCATAACGAGACATTTTTATGACTATTTCATGGCAAGTTCGTTGACTTTACAATCTTCTAGAACAATCAGTGAAATATATGAAGATTGCTTGTGTGCTTGATGTTTGTTTTGTCACAAACTAAATTCTTAGTCAAACTCTCTTTTATGTTATATTATAACGACACTTTCTGATGAGTAGTTGGTATGTTAGAAATATAAATAATAGCGTTGGAAAATTTTTAAACAAAAAGGAGACTCAACGTACCATAATTCATTTGAGGAATTATCAGGGACAAAACTTGAAGACGAAATTGCCAAAAATATAAATCGTAAACAATAAACATAAAGGATTACTAGAATTTTACAAAACTCGAATTCATAAGCTTGAAACTAAACGTTGTTACTTACAAAAATATTCGAAAATTCCACTCCTTTTTTTAAAAATTGCAGAATCTAATATTAAATAAGATTTGATTTTAAAAGTTCTGAACTTAAATATTTTACTATTATAATTAACACTGATATTTAAACTAAAAATTGCATACTACTTAATGATGAATTAAAAAAAAAAAAAAAAATTAAACAAATGTTTACTAGTAATTTTTTAACCAAGCATGTTCATGCATTTTTTAAAAATATTAAGTATTCTTCTAAACATATGTTTCGTTTTTGAAATTTTTGAATAACTTTTTCAATGCATTATAAATGGAACAATTTTAATTTTTTTTTTTTAATTTATGTTTGCAGGGAATAATCGCAATACCTTTATAGTTATACTTCTTTATTATATACTTTATAGTAATACTTCTAGCCTTATGTACCATTGTATGCCTTAATAGATTCACAACCTTGTACTGACAGTAGAGTATAAATAATAATCAATAAATTAATAACATTTAATTGAAACAACGGTAACATTATTTTTCATTTATCTATAATAGGTTTTCTACAAAGGCGGTGATAACCATTGTATGTGTTTTACTTATCAGAGGGTTTTATAAATTATAAATATTGAGAGTATCTCAACAGTTTCTTAAGCGAATCAAAACGAATTCATTAAGGTTTAAATTTTAATGGTTATCAACCGAAATAATTGAGCAGGTCAATAATAATGAATTTTTTTTTTTTTTTTAGTTTAGTGTTTGTCAATCAATTAAACCGTCCAAAAACCATTCCAGGTGCCTATTAGTGTTTTAATGCATGTATTTGTTTCAATGAGAAAGGAGATATGGTCTAATATAGTAAATATCTCCCCATTTATAAAAGGCAACTCGAGATAGCATTCTGAAACTTTCAACACGAAATGCTCTTATACTTACGATCATACTTTGTGAAATGACTTTTCGTAATATAAATCGATAAATTATTATGTGTAAATATAATGTTAGCAAAGGTACGTACGATAAATTTTCACACCTTTTGAAAGGTATGTCCCTTAAGGGTGCTCAGAATATGAATACTAAATCTAAATAAGTTTATTAACTTCATACAATAGAATAGGATTTAAATAAAACTAATTTAAATTATTTCTCTAGAATAATATATTCTGCAAAACTTGGATTCTTTTAATGATAGCTTTTTCCCCCCTTCAAGTATACATTTATATGAGATATTTCTCGTATAGTGGTTAAGGGAGAATAGCGTATCAACGTGACAAAAATAAGGATTTTTCCCCTTTGGACAACATGTTTGAAATGGATTTTTTTTTCTAGTTTTAATATCTATACCAACTCGATTGTTGTAGTAAATATGAAGTCTATTCAAAAATATATTTCAATGTTAAAAATATTAACAGTCATTCTTTACGGTGAAAGGTTACGTATTGAATGCAAATTGAATGTATTTCTGAAAGTTAGTTATTACAAGCAATTTTAAGATGAATCGACAGCCTGTCCTTGTCCCATAGACATAATATTTTTTCGTCACAATATTTTCCAGAGTATTGTTTCAAAACTAATAGTAATATGTTAGTTTTGAAACAATACTCGCTTTTGGAACAATACTCTGGAAATTTTATAAGAGGTATACTAACAGTGATAAAAATCAGTAAAAAAATTTGAAGGCAAAATGACATGTTTTCTATTATTAAAATGTTTTGCAAATTTTTTGTAAATTTCAAACGTTGTTATATTTTAGTCAATCATTATTTTTTTTTTTTATAAATTTAAAAGTTGTAATTTTTTTTAATTAAATTTTAACCGTTTCAAAAGTTGTGCTAACAAACACTTTTTTTTCTCTCTTTTCAAATGTTATTAATGAGCTATGTTGTTATACTTGGTATAAAACTCAAATGTTTTTAAAGTAATGCTTCATTTGCTATATTGTGAGAATGAAGTATTAAGTCTATGGTGTGGACAGACCGACGACATTTAAAATGATACCTTGTAAATATCCCTCTTAAATTATTTCAATTACTAAGAAATAAATGTCTCAAAAAGGATTTTAGATTTAAAAATATTTAAGTCATTTATTCGATGAAATATTATATTTCAATTACTGTGAGATTATAAAAAGGAACTTTGAAACTGAGCCCCTTTTCATGACACATGTGTCTTTAATAGTCATTTCGCAATCACAAGTTGCCTTCTGTGTGTGATGTGAAAGCACAATCATTTACGTGATCAAATCAATAGGTATTGAATGTTTTCGCTGCGATAACTGTGATAGACTCTGTATTTGAAATCTGTTATATAGAGAATAAAGTATGTTTTTCAGTAAGAGTATCTTGTTTAATTTTTAGCTTCACTGACTGGGTGATGCAAAAGTAACATAGCATTTGAAAAGTTGGTAAATCATAAACTTTAAAGAATCAAACGATGCATTTTTTTTATAGAAATGGTCCGAATTGTCTTCCCAAACGAAGTAAAAAAAAGTTCAAAATTGCTTTTTTTATCAACAGATGGCGTTTAACATCAAAATTTAAATGATTAACACAAAAGCCTACCTATTTTAATAACACTTAATGAATAGTTGCTCACAGAAGATACATATAGCGCCAGCTGTTAATGAAAAGTGTAACTATTTCTTTCTTTGTTAAAACAAAGTGATGAGCATTTATTTGCAAAACGCATCTTCCCACAGTAAAGTGTTTACGAATTACCAATTTTTGAAAAGCTGTTTTACTTTTGGATCACCATCATGTAAAAATCCATTTTACAATATTACTTTCTTCATTATCACGCCATTTTCGTTAAATCTTTGATGAAATAACAACATCATCAACATTATTTTTTTCATTATTTATTCTGTATAAATGAATCATTTTAAAAAACTAAAATGAACCACAATAATTATTTTCTTTCTCTTTATTGCGATTTCCTGCGTGAATAGTAATTTACTCTCAATGAAATAAGAGTTTACAAAATTGAAATATATAAATGAAATCCCAATCCGATAACCAACGCGTAAGAAACACAAAAATGTGGAGGGGGTGTGGAGAAGGATGGGGGGTTGAGCAGAGATCAGAAGGTTGTTTTTTCTTCCAAAATTTATCGTAATTAACTTGAATTGCACTCGACTTTTTTTGTAAGATATGGAAATTGTTATTTTCAGATCACGGCTGTAGGAACATACATTTCAGTAAAAAAACTGGTATTTACGCAAAGATTTCGATTTATTTTAAACAACATATCTGTATTGGTGTTATTCCTAAATTTACAGCCTTAGAAAGAAGTTTATTAATTTAGTTTCATTTTACTATTTTTTTCTGTCATTCACAAAGTAAGTCTCACTACATTTAAGAGATCTTGTTATTGCATATATTTTCTCTTTAGTAAAAGTTTGCGTTTAAATCTAATTAATCAACAGTCGGAAATGTTAAGAGATACATGTTAAACCAAATGAAAATAATTAAAGAAATGTTGATTTTTAATTACAAATGTCTCCATTCTTACGATATTCCGTATCTTAATAATAGATTTTTTTTCTTGTCCTGTTAAAATAATCGCAAAACTTATCCTAGGTAGTTATGTTAGCTGCAAAAAGTATAACATGATACCATCTGGCGGGCACTGGTGCAATTTCCCCATTGAGTTAATGTTAAAACTTTAAAAATTAATTAAAAATTAACTAATTAAAATTGTAACATTTTGTTTGCAAGTGTACAATCTGTGATTGAAAACTACTTCTTTTTAAAATTATTTAATATTTCTCCATATAGTGGAATTAATTTCTATAGACTGACAGGTAGATAGACATATTTTATTTTATTATTATTATATAATTTCAAATTTTTTGGGTTATTAGAAAATTTTGAAAATACCATATTAACTTTTTTTTTCCTATTTAAGCATTTATATTTTGTTTTATTCAGCTGACATAAAAAAATATAAATTTTTATGTGAAAGAGGCTTTAGATTTTTTTTTTAATCAGAGATTCTTAGTGCTATCTTTATAATCCCATTTTGGAAAAAAATGTTAAGAGTTTGGATTATATTTGTACATTTTCATACTTTGTTATTGAATCATACATTTTAGATTAAACTGAAAATGTAAACTTCGCGTGTGCAAAAGTTTCATAAACAAATACAACTATATATGTACAAAAATTGATAAAATTTAATCTTAAGGATTCACATATAAAATATACATGGTGATTAAATGTATTTTAATTTAGAAATATTTTATTAAATAAAAATTTAGCTTTTAAGAAAATATGACACGGAATTAAGTATTTTAATTCTTAAAAACTGGTCGTCCATCCAGTTTAGTGGTTACCTCATCAGACTACCATGCTGGTGGGTCTCAGTTCGAATCCGGGGTAAGATATGGATGTAAGATAGGGTAAGAGTGGATGTCCAAAGTTAGGGGAAACGATGGCACTCCCATTGGGTGCCCCTTCACAACTGCCATTGCTACCGGCCTTGTAGGGGGTCAAGTGACTGCGTGCACGTGGACCCACCATTGGAAAAAAAGACTTCTTAAAAACTTAACAAAGCCCTAACATATATTTATAAAATTTTATCATGTTTAATTATGAAAAATAATGTAAATAAAAGTTAATTTAAAAAAAAAAAAAAAAAAAGAAGCTGAAACGATGATATGATCTATAAACAATATCCACGTAGTTGCATTTTCAATAGAAGATCAATAAACCATTTTTTAAAAGCCTTCACCTTAAGTTTCCTCTTAAAATTCAAAGCCCTCATTGGTTAATTGAAGAATCAAGTCAATTAAAATATAATTAGTACGACTGACTAGCTACGTTCAAAATATCATTAGATTGTGTGTTACATCTTAAAAAATATCTGAATAACTATTACCATAAACTATTACATTCATATACTTTGCCATATGACGAAGCTATGACAAAGGTGGAGTCGAACTTTTATTATTTTAACTCCTCTTATTTTTCTTCTTTTCTTACATGGTATTCCAGCAACAATTCTTCTTTTAATTTCAAAACGTTTTTTTGTGTACTTATTTGGTGAATATATAAATTTACCTATCTACCCTTTTATGCTTACATAGGGTGGCTCAAAAAAGGGACTTTTGGAAAAAAAATCCTCTCCCCATCCGAAAAAAAAAATAACAAAAAAAATTGGGATATGAAGAGATGTTAAAATAAATTTAAATCACCCAGTTGGTTTCACTGAATGGATTATAATAGTAACCTTTGTTTTTTTTGTTGTTGCTATATACGGATCAGTAAATAGGAATGTAGGGGAAGGATAAAAAATATTGGTAAATGTAACAAATGCTAGAACATTCCTTCCATAATATAATAAATACAATGATTATAAACTTAAATCCATTTTACTTTAGTTAATAAGGAAATTAATACTAGTACATCACATTTTCATCTAAAATATCAGAAGTGCAATGATTTTGAACTTAAATCATGAAGTACAAATAACGATGTTAGTTCTATCAAAGACATTGGAAGTGGAACAATTTTGTAGTCATCAATGCATCACTTATGGAAATACATTGATAAGAGTTAGGAACCACATATCTGTTCAATATCTTTCAAATGCAATGACTTTGAACTTATATCAGTGCATTTACAGTAATCATAGTTAATAGAACAAAGTTACAAAACTACATCTGTCTTGACGTCATAAGAGTAATAATTTTGAACTTGAATCAGTGCATTTATACATTTACAATGGTTTTAGTAAATAGAACCATGTTAGGGAACCACATCTTTGTACAAGACATTGTAAGAGTAATAGTTTTGAACTCGAATCTGTGCACTTATGGTAGCACTGAAATCGATGTTAGCACGTCACTTCTTCATCCATAAATTCGCAAACGCATCGATTTTTAGTCTCTATGAAGACATTTGCGAAAGAGAAAATTTTCTGCGATTGAATAAGTTAATAAATAACGTTGATAATATAAGATACATCGAAGCATTTAAGCCCATCAAACGGTATAGTGGTTAGCGTGCTAGCTTCTAGACCGCGAGGTTGCGGGTTCGAGTTCCGTGTAAGGCATGGGTGTTTGTAAATGTATGTTGGCTTGTCTAATGACGAATGTTTCGGCGCATTATAGCCCTCGTGTTGCTGACGGCACCAGATAATCTGAAAACAACCAACCAATCGAAGTATTTAACGCCACTTAAAATATCCATGGCTAAAATTATGTTTGTTCATTAGAAAATAACATCAAGTCGCTTGTTAACATTTTTCTTGGAGTGAACAAATCATCATACATAATTTGATAATATACTTCTTTAATTAGTTAATTGTGTTAAAACCCATATTTGGAAGAACTATTTGTAACTTTTTAATCATTAAAACGGTCCTTGACTTCGTTGAGAACAAATTACTTTGTAACATATTAAATTGTCTTCTGATACATTGTCCCGAAGAATGTTATTTCCTCCATTAACACCGTGATTGTCTTATTTTTGGTCAACAATTAATGACTTTCAATTATAAACAAAGTGTTATTTCCTTAAAGAATTTTACGGCGCTACTCAAGTTCAATATATCTTTTAAATTTACGGAAGGCTGCTCAGAGGACCGAAACATCTCTTGAGGTAACTGTTTGCGCCTGATTGGTCGAGAACAATTATCCTCGTGGTGTTTCCCCCTAGTGGAGAATACGCGAGAGAAGAAGTAGAACTGAATTGAATTTGATAGGAGACACATGTCTCAAAATTGGAGCCGAGTGCTCAACTATAAATAATTAACCTTAAAGAATTATAAATGTTTATACGTGTAAGTAAATCTGTATTATGTGTGTGCCTTGTATGTCTTTAATAAATAATAGTAAAAAATCTACAGTCCACTACTTTAAATTAACTTAACTGAGCTCCTGACATTTTGGTCCGTGAACGATCCGGAGAGAAGAGCAAACAATGGCTCGATTAGTTAAATTAAGTAGGCAGCAAGGCACACTGAAGTCAAAACTTACACGTCTAGAGGAGTTTTGTGCACCCTTGACATTATTATCGGCTGAAACATTTAGCAGCACAAATTCAGTAATCGAACTGAAACAAAAACTTGAAGGGCTCAAGACTACCCAAAACGAAGTGAATTCTCTTCGTGATAAATATTATGATGCTGCAAAAGATGAAGAAATAGAAGAAATTGATGCAGCACTACAAGAATTGGATATTCGTATCGAAAATAGTGGAGTAAGTCTTTTGAAACTTATTAGTTTACTAAAAAAAGATACTCCAAGTGTTGCAGTAAAGCCAGAAACTAGTGGTACTTTAGTTAGAACAAAATTGCCTGTTATTCCCCTTCCAGTATTTTCGGGAAATTATGAAGATTGGAGTAAATTTAAAACCTCCTTCACTAATCTCATTACAAATAATGCTGAGTTAGATGATATTCAGAAGTTGCATTATTTAAACGCAGCTTTGGAAGGAAAGGCCAAGTCAATTGAAACGGAGGATGATACATTCGAATTCTTATTTAATGCTCTGCAACAACGATACGAAAATCGCCGGGTAATATTAGATACCCATATTCAAAATATCTTAAGATATCCTAAGCTAAATCAAGAATCTGCGAAAGAAATGCGTGATTTTTTGGATAATTTAAAAAAGAATTTAAGAGCACTTAAAGTACTGGAATATGACCGTGACAAATTGTCGGACATATTATTAATGAACATTTTAATTGATAAACTTGATTTGGAAACAAGAAAGATTTATGAAATGTCCATTTCATCGAATGAAGTGCAGAATTTTAATGAATTCATAACGTTTTTAGAAAAGCGAAGTAATATATTAGAAAGTATATCTCGAAATATGCCATCAATGAAACAAATAAATAAATCTAATGCTTCACATCACTCCTTAAATCGAAGCAAAAATTTAGTTATTAACTCGCCTACGCATTTCTGTGTTGCATGCAAAAAGAAGGAAACACATGGCCTCTTTGGGTGCGACGCATTTAGAAATATGAATGTTGTTGATAGATTTGAGCTCGTTAAAAGATATAAATTTTGTATTCGATGTCTGCGAAGAAACCATAAAGTAGACAGCTGCAGATCAAAATTTACTTGCCAATGTGGTTCGAAATTCCACAACACACTATTACATTCAGTGGAAAGAAATGATAAACCATTCGTTAATGATGAGAGTTCTCAGGCGATTCCATCAGATCTTGAGGATTCTTCAAATGCTACTCAAGGCCAATCCACTCGAAGTGAAACTTCTTCGACTATGAGAAGCAGCTGTTTATTATCCGAGAGAAAAAACGTAGTTTTACTCGCAACTGCTATAATTAAAGTTAAAGATGAACGAGGAAATTACTTCAATGTTAAAGCTATTCTTGATTCATGTTCACAGAGTAATTTTCTGACTTTTGAGTGCGCAGATCTCTTGAGAATTAAAAAAGAAAAAACATATGTACCAGTCAGTGGATTGAATGGAATGACGGTTTCTACAATAAAGAAGAAAATTCAGACCCTCATTTCCAACCAGCAGAGTACTTATGAAAGATGTCTGCAGTTTTTGCTTGTCCCTAAAATTACGGACATATCGTCTTCCAGAGCCGTAGATGTTGCGGGTTTGATATTAACGAACATTCTATACGCTGATCCTGACTTTAATAAGCCAAAAAGGATTGATGCCCTGTTAGGCGCCGAGTGTTTTTTCGAACTTTTAAGGAAATATCAAATACGACTTAAGAACAATACAATCATTCTACAAGAGACTGTTTTTGGATACATCGTGAGTGGGTCTTTTTCAGATGATGCGAAATCTACCGTGCACTGTCATTTATCTTGTGAAGAACAATTAAGTAATTTGAACTCTAACCTCGAAAGGTTTTGGAACGTTGAAGATTTTGATGATTCTGAGCGTTTTGCAAACGATGAAGAAAAAGCTTGTGAAGAACATTTTCTCTCTACTCATTACAGAAATGAAGATGGGCGTTACGTGGTCCAACTACCTATGAAAGAAGGAGTGCTGGGGTCTTCAAAAGACATTGCCGCTGTCCGACTGAACTCTCTTTGGAAACGTCTGAATAGAAATCCCACATTAAAGAGTTTATATGTGGAATTCATGGAAGAGTATGAAAGACTTGGTCATATGAAGGAAATAATTGAAGAATCTGATCCTAGAGACTGTTATTATATCCCACATCATGCAGTCTACAAACCAGAAAAATCTTCTACGAAATTGAGAACTGTTTTCAACGCTTCTTCCCCAAGTTCAAATGGGATCTCCCTTAAAGACTTGCTAATGTACGGAGGTGTTTTACAAGAAGATGTTTTTGATATTATGTCCAGATTCCGAACTCATAAATATGCTTTCACTGCAGATATACAAAAAATGTTTCGCCAAGTGTTAGTTGATGAGTGCCATTGTAACTTCCAACGTGTTCTCTGGAAGACAAATTCTGATAGTCCGATCAAGATCTACCAGCTGCAAACCGTCACGTATGGCATGACCAGTAGTCCATTTTTGAGTACAAGAGTCCTAAATCAATTGGCAGAAGATGAACAGTTTAATTTTCCTCTTGCGGCTGCAGCAACTTTGACTGATTACTATATTGATGACATTCTTACCAGTGGATCAACATTAGAAACAGCAATAGAACTACAAGATCAACTTGTCAATATGTTGCAGACTTGTGGAATGACATTGCATAAATTTGTGTCTAACACTTCTTCCCTTTTAGAAAGAGTGCCCAGTGAGTGTTTAGAATATTCGTTCGACGATAGTGCTGAGACCAAAACAGTGAAAACCTTAGGGGTTATATGGAACCCAAAAAAGGATAGTTTCACCTTTCGGGTGAGCATAGGTAAGTCTCCGTATACTAAAAGGTCAGTATTATCAACCATTGCTAGAATATTTGACCCATTGGGGTTATTAGGTCCTTTGATATGTAAATTAAAGATTTTTATGCAAAATTTATGGCTTTTAAAAATTGATTGGCATGATATGTTACCTGAAAAAGACAGTATAATTTGGGATAGTATTATTTCCCAACTGTCAGTTATTGAGAATATTTGTGTTGAGAGATTTATTTTCATTGATGATATTGAATTGATAGAATTGCATGCATTTTGTGATGCTTCTAAGCTATCCTATGGATGTTGTTTATATTTAAAATGTGTTAATAAATTTAATGATATTAAAGTAAATTTATTGTGTAGTAAGTCTCGAGTGGCTCCACTGAAAACCTTAACCATACCACGTCTTGAATTGTGTGGTGCATTGTTGTTAGCTAAATTAGTTAGGAAAACTATTACAGCTTTAAAAATTGAAATTGATAAAATTGTATTGTGGTGTGATTCCACTATTGTATTGGCGTGGATTAAAACTCCCCCTAATCAATTAAAACCTTTCGTTTCTAATAGAGTTTCTCAAATTCAGAAACTCACACCAGGTTATCAGTGGTGCCATGTAACTTCTGATAATAATCCAGCAGATCTGATTTCTAGAGGTCCCAAACCTAGCGATATAGTAAACAATGATATGTGGTGGCATGGACCACAGTTTTTAAAACATGCAAATGCATTTGTCAGTAATCCAGGTAGTGAATATTGCATGGATAGTACTTACTTAAATGAGTTAAGGAAAAATGTGAATATAAATCTTGTTACAGTAATACATAACAGTGTTTTAAATGATATAATTGAGAAAAGTAATGATTATATGAAAATTATTCGTATACTTGCATTTGTTTTGAGATTTGTTATTAATGTCCAATCAAAGGATAATCGTATAAGTGGTCCGCTTTCTGAAGAGGAAGTAAAAAAAGCCGCAAATTATATAATACGGCACATTCAAAGAAGTGAATATAATCTAGAAATATATGATTTAAGTAAGGGTCACCCCATTAGTAAAAATAGTAAACTTAGATCATTAAATCCATTTTTAGATTCTAATAATGTACTACGTGTTGGTGGAAGATTAGTAAATTCTGATTTGGATTATACTAAAATCACCAGATAATTTTGCCCCCTAAGCATAAATTGACTAAACTAATTATTGAAAATATTCATAAAAGAAACTTCCATGTCGGTCCTCAGACTCTGTTGTATAGTGTCCGACAACAGTTTTGGCCAGTTAGTGGAAGGGGACTCTGCAGAAAGGTAGTTCATGAGTGTGTAACTTGTTTCCGTAGTAAACCTATAAATAGTTGTCAAATCTTGGGAAACCTTCCGTCTGAGAGAGTGACACCCACTTTTCCCTTTAATGTTGTTGGGGTAGATTTTTGTGGACCTTTTTATATTAAATATAAGGGACAGAGATCTGGAGCTTTGCATAAAATATATGTTGCAATTTTCGTTTGCTTTGTGACAAAGGCCGTACACTTAGAAATTGTGTCGGATCTCACTTCTATTGCTTTTATAGCAACTTTAACCTTCTGAGGGTCACGGGCGTATATATCCGTCATTTGATCCCCAGTTTTTCCAGCAATACAAAACCTTTTTAAATTTGTAAATAAAATGTAAAATAAAATATTTTTTAAATCTTTTTATTAGGATGATAGTTTAAAACCTAGTTAAAACAAAATAAATAAAAAATAATTAAAAAAACTTATATATTTGGATCAAAAATAAAATTTAAAAATTATTGCAGGGAAAACAACTGTATAATTTCGCCCATTCCCTTGACGCTCAGAGGGTTAAAAAGGTTTTTTGCTAGGAGAGGGAAAAGTTGTTGCATCTTCTCGGACAATGGCACGAATTTTGTTGGAGCAGCATCGGAGATCAAACGACTCCATGCCTTAGTTTGTAAGCCTGATGACAACTTGGCTGGTTATCTAACTTCTGAAGAAATTTCGTGGAAATTTACTCCGGCAAAATCGCCAAATTTTGGAGGTCTATGGGAAGCTAATGTGAAAAGCTTTAAAAATCTTTTACGAAAAACTGTGGCTAATGCTAGATTTACTTATGAAGAATTCGTAACCGTGACTAACCAAATTGAAGCAATATTAAATTCTCGTCCTATTACTCCGCTCTCTTCTGATCCATCTGATCTTGAGGCTTTTGACTCCGGGACATTTCTTAATAGGCCGTCCTCTTAATGCTTTGGCTGAACCTGACCACACTGATTTAAATGAAAATCGTTTATCCAGGTGGCAGAGAACAACAAAAATAGTCCAAAATATATGGAAACGATGGAGTCATGATTATCTAAACAACCTCCAACAGAGATCTAAATGGCAGTTTGAAAAGGAAAATGTTAAGATAGGAACACTTGTTGTTATTAAGGAAGATAACTTGCCGGGTTGTAAATGGCGTTTAGGTAGAATACTTGAAGTTATACCTGGTAAGGATAAGAAAGTTCGAGTTGTAATTGTTAAAACCGCTACTGGCTCATTTAAACGTAGCATTAGCAAAATATGTATTCTTCCTATAAGTGATAACAAGTTTGTTGTAAAGTGAATACTTTAATGTGTATAATGTAATTTTACATTTTTATGTTTGATATGTCGTTGTTGTTTGATTGTGAGATGTGTTTTTAATTTGAACTTATTTTTGTTCTTTATTTTATCTTTTATATGATAATTTTATTCATTTAATTTTGTTGAATGTTATAACATTGCAACGCCGGGCGGGATGTTTGCGCCTGATTGGTCGAGAACAATTATCCTCGTGGTGTTACCCCCTAGTGGAGAATACGCGAGAGAAGAAGCAGAACTGAATTTAATTTGATAGGAGACACATGTCTCAAAATTGGAGCCGAGTGCTCAACTATAAATAATTAACCTTAAAGAATTATAAATGTTTATACGTGTAAGTAAATCTGTATTATGTGTGTGCCTTGTATGTCTTTAATAAATAATAGTAAAAAAATCTACAGTCCACTACTTTAAATTAACTTAACTGAGCTCCTGACAGTAACAAAGTAAACTTCATTATTTTATCCAATAGCAGGAGATACGGATGAAAAGTGAATATTACTTTTTAAAATTTTGTATTTTATTTGCGTGCCGTTTACTAAAGATACATCTTGGAACATATTTCTTGATACTAGGAACTCCTACGCAAACACATTCACTAAATTTACAGCTGTTATTCCAGACCATTGTGGTATTGGTCAATGTCAGAAACAAGAGTTCTGGTGAGATAGGCTAATCCATAACGAGACTCGATCATTCCAAAATACACGATTTTTTTTAAAAAAATAAACATTTCAGAACCATTACAAGATATGTTTCTTACCCCTCCGTCCTTTTTTATAAAAATATACTTTAATTTTAAAACATTAACATTTCAAAACTTCCAGTATATTTTATGTAGCACTGAGCAAGATCCGTTAGTCTACAACGGTCCACATTGGGATTCGCCAGTATTGAGCGATATTGGCCAGAGTATTTGTGATACTGGGTTATTGTGTGCTAAGCTTATAGCTGTAATTATAAGCGTTGGCTGTGTTTTTTTTTTCTCCCGACAAAATATATTTATCAGTTGTGATGTCTAATAATAGTTTTTATTACTAAGTAATGACTTTTGTAATTATAGGGTAGCTCAAAATATAATCAGAGATTAAAAGAAAGTTAATATATTTTCATATCCTGATTGAAATCTTTGATGATATCTGTTAGATACACACCATTTTAGGAGAAAATTATATGAATGCATAACTTTAAAAGAATTTCTTAGGAGTAGAATTTTACAGCGATGTAGGAAATTTAAATCAATATACCATCCTGAACCATCAATAATAGACAGTATAATTGTATGAAGCATTCAATTTATGTGATTATAGATATTTTTTTAACAGAAATTTTGGATCTAATATAACTGTGACAAAAAAGAATTGTAAAAATTTAAATTTTTTTGATTTTTATATTAAAAAAAAAATTCTAATTAATTGAAAAAATATGTGAAAACTGTGTATTTTATTTACATCACTATAGATCATTATATCAAAGACACACATACCCAGCTTTTAATTTAAAAAAAAAAATTGCTCATAAAACTAAATGCTTACAAAATATTTCCCAGGGATAAAAATAGCATCATATATATAATTTGAATGTTTTGAGCAAATATGTTCATAAGTAAATATTTAAGTGGAAACTGTACCCCTTCATTTTGAAATAAAAATGACAAAGATTTTAAATGAACTCAAAAGTTTTTGATCTCCCATGACAATTATTAATGCATAAAAATTAAGGTTTTGATTGAGATATCCTCCTGTATGCCACACTCCTTTCAATATTTACATGAATTTTTTTTCAGTTCATACATTTTGAGTAAAATTTTTAAAACAACAAATATTTATCAAATGATTTAAAATTTTTATTATTATTATTATTATAAATGCCTATATGACAAAATCAAGGACCGATTTCTCCTAAAAATACAAATATGAATTTAAAAAAATTAAAATAGAGAAAAGTATAAAAATTTTACCAATTTTTAACCATACATGAGGTAATTTTTTACTATGTAATTTTTTTTATTTATTAAAAATTGGATTCTTTAAATTGCCTTACGAAACGCTGGCGAATGCGCTGCAACTTCTCACTCACAGTATGCTTGATTCTTCCATGCTTCAAAAGAATGGTGATTTTATTATGTCAGAGTAACTTGTGAAAGTTCGTGGAACCAAGGATGATCCATAGTATCCATAGTATCTCCTTCTACATGTCAACTATCTTCCGTGATTATATGAAACTTAGTGTTTAACTATTAAAACAAATACTTCGAAATATTGGGTTTAAAAATTACTTAACACTCTGTGAAATTAAGTTAGGATAATATTTGTTTACCAGGAATAAGCAAATATTGTTTTAATAGAAAAAAAATTGAAGATTGCAAATCATTCTCATTTAAAAAAAAAAAAAAAAAAAAAAAAAAAAAACTTTACGTTTGCATTTCATTGATAAGTTTATTTAAATATTTTTGTGGTCTTATAAAACATGTGTCGAGAAAGGTGCTTAATGGCCAAATGAGTTGAAAAAAGTGGAGATGATTTCTACAAAAAGATGATAATATTTAAAAAAGTAAATAAACATTATTTTGATTTTACAGTTGATGGAATGATTTAAATTCTCAATGCGTTCCTGGGAAGATGATGTATAAAGTATCGTAGGGTCTTACAGCTTATTTAATTTGCCATTGACGAACTGTTACCACTTTAATAAAATTTATGAAACTTAATATTTTCTAAAGGACTTCATGGTTTTTAAAATGCTTAATTTTTTTGCAGCGTTCAACCTGTAAAACTCTTTTTTGTTTGCAACTGCCCAAAGAGGGAGGAAGTAATTTCGAATCTTTCGCCTATTATTTTTATACCAGTACTATTTTCAACGAATCGGACTTTCGTCGGTGTAAAGTATGATATATCCAAACGAACAAAAAGGAAGGTAAACTATTCCTCTATCTATTATTGTTATCAGAATCTAAAACATCCTTTTTTGGAACACCTTTTTCAAAGTATGTAAGATATGTACAGAAAATCGATAAGCATACAGCAATGTGAAAAAGGTATACATTCAGTGAAATATAAAATAAAGTAGATACAATAAAAGTGGTAGAAGTAATGTCAAAATAATTTTTCCATACACCATTGTCTTCTTAACACAAATTTTGACTTTTAAGACATAACTTTAAATTCAATACACTTTATAGAAAAAATTTTATGATCTGTTTTTGAGGAAAAAAAGTTTAACAAAATGAGAGCCCAAATATAGTTTTGAACTTTTGTTGACGTATTCACCTTTGAAAGTGAACTAATAATATTTTGAATGCAATTGAAAAGAATTTGAGAGACAAAACTTTAGCTATTAAAACATGGCTTAAATGTTTTGAAGTTGTTGAGTCATTTTTAAAGGTTAAATTAGTAACTTTCTATGATATCATTCAAAATTCAAACAGCTAACGTATTCAACATATATTCTATGATAAAAATTGTTAATCTGCATCTGGAAAAATCTAAAATTTTATTTGAGTCATATTTATCACATTGCTACTTTTGTATATTTATAGTGTTAAATCTCGGAAATAAGTTTTATAGTTATAATGGGTTAGTGAATGCACTAATAGACTAGAAAGCACAACTGAAGCCATAAGCGAAAAGTAATTCAGATAATTTTTTATAATTTTTTGAGTGGCAAAAAGAACTAATTGCATACAATTAACGGATCAAAAAGGAATTTTTCATTGTTCAAAAAATATAATAATACTTGGAGCTATATCGTTTGTAGTGAAAATATTTAATTGTCTAAAATTAAAACTTCAAAAATCCCCCAACCGCTAAATCTTTATGTGTCTTAAATAGTTTATAATTTAGTGCTAACAAGATGATATTAATAAATTCACATAGTACGTTTTTTTCAGGTTTACACTCTTGATTTGAGGAACCATGGGAAGAGTGATTATTCAAACAATTTTTCCCTTCTCCATCTTTTGGCAGACCTGGAGAATTTTATGGAATATAAAAACATTCTTAAGGCCATACTTGCTGGACATAGTATGGGAGGAAGATTAGCTCTGGCAATGGCTTTGAAGCACGTACGTATTTGTTGAGTAAGAATTCAGTATTTTTCTAAAAATAAATATCCTCACAAATTTCATAATTGAAGGAATTGAATGATGTACTTTTAGCTAGGAATTTTATGATAGATGTGACGCATTCAAATGAATAATATTCAAAGCACCACAGTAGTACAAATCCTCTAACCAAAATCGGCTCGACACTGGCCAATTCCGTTGTGAACCGTTGTAGACTGGTTGTTGCTAGGGATCTTGGACAATCTCTCTCAGTGCTGAGTAAAATAGACTGGAAAATTGGAAATTTTGATGCAGAGTTTTAAAATTGACGGTGTTATAAGAACGGACGGAGGGGTAAAAATATATTTTGTGATGGTTTTGACAGGTTTATTTAAAAAAAAAAAATCATATATTTTGGAACTATGCTCGAGGTTTGTCATGGACTGGCCAATCCTCCCAAGAAACCTGTCTTCGACAATTGGCAAATACCGTTGTGCTACCAGGGTATATTTATCTGCAGAGTGACAATTATTGAGTTAGATGAAATAAAAAATAAAATTTCAAAAAAATACAGTGTTAAAAATGTTATGCCAATTTCAAAATTAACTACATATATTTGGATTTAGTTTATGATATGTACAATATGCTTGTCCGTGATAGCTAGGATGTAGCTCAGACGAATAACAAAATTCTGTAAAACTCGCGGTATCAAGACCAGTTCTCTTGAAAATTTGAATCAAATTTTTAATCATTATAACATTTGGTGCTGCTGTCTTCAGCTTGTACTTGGTCGTAAATTTCCTTTGAGCCGCAACTGGACTGTTATTACTCGAATAGTAGGCACTGACAATCTATACACTCACAGAAGCGCTGCATTTAGATATTTTCATCAAAAAATAAACAAAAATAATACTACGCATGTTTAAAAAAAAAAAAAAAAAAAAAAAAATACATTGTCCTTGTATTCAATTTTCAAGCTTTAATTGAATCTCGCAAACGGTTCAAAAGTGATCGCGTTTTTTTTTTTTTTCTTTCTTTTTTTTCTTCTTCATATAGCTCAAGAAATGTTACCTTGTACCTCCCACGAATTATCATAATCATAGGGGAAAAAACCCGATAGTTAAAATTTTAGCGGATGCTTCCTCAATTACTTGAGTGAGTATAAAAAGGTGTCAAACTTACAAAGGTGAATTTCCATAATTTATGGCATGATCCTCTTTATTTCAATGTTTTATACGAGATCATGACTTCACCTTGCTATTCTTTCTGGTCAAGATCGCTTCTTTAGTAATTAACTTTGTTTGGCTATCCTAAATGAATATTAGTACCATCCTTCTATATGATAACCTGGTTTTTCCACTTCACATTTCACAGTCTGCTGCCCATATCATGTTTTAGTTTGATGGTGAGATTCTAAGCAAATGGCCAATCCAAGTCTATGTGTGCCTTCCAAAATTATATGGTACGGAATGGTCTAAGTGTTTACTTTTTAGTACTACGTATCAGCATTTGGGATATTATTTAGCCATTAAATTATTAGTATTTTTGATGGCGTTTAATTTAGAAAGCCTTAATTTTAAAATCTTACTTCTTTGTAAGTTTCCATGTGTCATTTCCCCCTTATAGTACGAGTTTAAGGGAGGGGAGTGGGGCGGAAGATTCTATCTAGTCCATGTTAAAAAGGCTTTTTGTATGTATCTTTTTAACAGAAACTACTCATAGCATTTGGTTTAAAATTTTGTACAGTCAATAATAAAACACTTTTACATAAACTGACGTGTACTTTTGTAAAAATATTTTTTTTTATATAGAATTTATGATGTTTTGAAATTTTTTTACAAAGTTTTCCAAAAAAGAAACATGGTTAGGAATCAACAAAAAAAATATGTCTGTGTAAAAATACAATATGTACCAGGAAAAAAAAATTCAAAGCAAAATATTGAATAGTTCCTGAGAAAAATGTAAATTTGTATGAAAAAATAGCATTTTGAGAAAACTGTATTTAAAGTACAAAGCAGACGTTTTTTTTTTCAGTGATGTTATATTTAAAAAAAAAAAAAAAACTATTTAAAAATGGTTCGGATTAGCGCATTGCCCACCAAGTTAAATTATTTTGTAGATAACATTTCAAATATATATAAAAAAAAAAAAAAAAAAATATATATATATATATATATATATATATATATATATATATAAACTTCAAAATGGATTCCGAGAAAAAATTTTGCCTTCCGACCCCCTTAACAATTATTTTAAGAAATTGAATTTTAAATTCATTTTAATGTTTGTCCATTGACATTTTCTTTATTTTTCTAAAAAGTTGTTAAGATTTTTTTTTTTAAATTCTTGTTATGATACCCTCATTTGTTCCACCTTTCGATGTGAATATTTCTCTGTGGCAGTAAAATGTATTTTTCTCTTTTTCTTAATTTCCACAGTTGATTCCTTTCTTCAATTCTTCGGCTGTTTAATTTTAATGATTTTGAGTTTGTTAAATATGTAAAATACATCTTTTATTTTTCATGTACTAATACTTTAATTTTTTTTATTGGCAGCCTGATAAGATTGAAAAGCTAATAGTTGAAGATATTCCGCTGGTTTCAACAGAAAAACAAAATGAAGAATTTTTAAAGACTTTTCTATTTTTGCAATTCTTAAATAAAAAACTACGTGCGCTACCAAGTACGATGTCTGTAAAACAAGCTCATTCCTTAATGTAAAATACATCTTTTATTTTTCATGTACTAATACTTTAATTTTTTTTTATTGGCAGCCTGATAAGATTGAAAAGCTAATAGTTGAAGATATTCCGCTGGTTTCAACAGAAAAACAAAATGAAGAATTTTTAAAGACTTTTCTATTTTTGCAATTCTTAAATAAAAAACTACGTGCGCTACCAAGTACGATGTCTGTAAAACAAGCTCATTCCTTAATGTAAAATACATCTTTTATTTTTCATGTACTAATACTTTAAATTTTTTTATTGGCAGCCTGATAAGATTGAAAAGCTAATAGTTGAAGATATTCCGCTGGTTTCAACAGATAAACAAAATGAAGAATTTTTAAAGACTTTTATATTTTTGCAATTCTTAAATAAAAAACTACGTGCGCTACCAAGTACGATGTCTGTAAAACAAGCTCAGGAGACATTAATTCCATTTGTGGCAAAGTTTTGGCCGATGGTAAGAATCGTTTTTAAATATTTATTGTTTAAAAGTGTAAAAAACTATACACATGTAATTTCAAAGTGAAACAACGAAGATGAAAATTTCGATTTTGGAGAATACCAAAATATAGGCAAAATATTGGTATATATAATAGACATTTAAAGATGTACACTCTGGTAAGTCGATAATCAGTTAATATATTCTACCTTATTCAATTTAATTTTAATATGAAAGCAAAATAATACATTGTTTTTCTCTTTATATCATTTATATGTTTTTAACATGGTGCCTATGGATATTTATACAATGATGGTGGTGGACCACTTAACAATCAACACAATTTTAATCATATTTTATAAACAATTAATATTAATATCATTCCACACTAAATGGTGACTTGATGGTATATTTCACCTACTTTAAACTACGAAAAGGTTCCTAGATTCTCTAGGTTCCATTGTTTTGATTTTTAATGCACTTTTATAATCAGAAATGTATTGTTGAAGGTGGTCAAGAACTTCTCTACCGCGAACTCAAAGTTCGCACTCCCATTTTATAAAGATGCGAAGGGTAAATTTCAGTGGGAAATGAACATGGATGTTGTACTGGAAACCAAGAACCACTTGGATGGACTTGCACTGGACCTTTCCAGTGAGCCCGTTTATCCTGGTGAAGTGCTGCTACTGGCAGGAGGAAGATCTGTTTTTCGAGTGTAAGTATCACGATTTAAGAGATATCTTTAGAGGTATTACGTTGTTTTACGTAGCAACATTTAGAGCATTTGTTTATTTGTAGGGGATGTACAATGGGAATAGTGGGCAGGTATTCAATGAGTGCTTTAACTCTTTGATCAATTGTATTTTAAAACCCTCGTATAAAATCACAATTTCAGTGATTTATTCACTGCTTTTGAGGAGGCCTTTGAATTACACCACGTATTGTAATAATATTTTCATATATACTACCAAAACATGATGAATTAATACATTTTTTTTTTTGTAATTGTAGTATTGTTAATATATTATTGTTATTATTATTATCAATTTAATATAATAAAGTAATATCTTAAATAACGTGTTGTATTAGTATTGCATGCAGATGAATATTTTATAATTAATATAGCAAAGGGAGAAAAAAGCTGTTTCAAAGAATACAAGACATATTTGCTTTTTGGTATTTAAAAAAATTTGGCTTAAATTACGTATATCTCAAAATATTTTATAACGCCGTATCAATGATATTTAAACACTTTAATCTATTTTTCTTTCAAAAAATAAAGGGACTCATTCGTTTTTAAGATCATACTTGATAATTAGTAAGAGAAATATTTGTGTTGTGTCACTTATTCAATCAATCTTTTTCTTTTACAGGCAAGACAACTTGAATGATTTCCACAAGCATTTCCCCAACTTGGATTGCAGAGTTTTTGAAAATGGATTTCACACTTATCATGTAGAGTTTCCGGAATCATACACCAAGCTAGTGTAGAAATTCATAGGTGAAGAGGAAATGTAAAAAACACTTTTATATTTCAGGATAGTTGAATTGAGAATTCTCTGTAATTTGCTCAGATATTTTTAGTGTTAAAACAGTTAAATAATTCAATATATGCACAATGAACGTTCTATCCAAAAAAAAACTATTCACCTCCCTTATTTTTCAAGTTAAAATTATAGCTTAAAAACTAAAAGTTAATTTTACAAAATCTAACTAGAGGTAAATTATGTTTTTATCGAACATCCACAATTGGTAAAAAAGACATCATACTATATCGGAATTATTTTCCCATTTTGTAATATTTCAGCATTTTGTGCTATTATATTAAGTTTGTGCTTCCTTATATTTTAATGCGATGAACTGTTTGTCGTTTTTCCTAGTTACACGCCACCTACATAATCGAACCCCAAGTATTCTCGCAAATCTTCCTTTCTGACAGCTCAAAAACATTAATTTTTATATTCATTTGATATTGGTTTGATTATTATCAACTACTGTTTACATTATGTAAATACATTGCATCTTCATATATCTTTAAAGATTCTTTACCCTTGAAACAAGAATGAATATTGTCCAATATATTCAGTTTTGAGACCCATGGACAAATATTTGCATCATCTGAAAATTAATCGTTGCGAATAATGTTTATAAATTTCAAGATGCTGAATAACTCAGAAAACATACATCGTTAAATTTGATTCGTCAGATATTGAAAACTGAGGTCTCCATATTTGTGAATAACTCATTTTCAACAATTTTATTGCATTAGTTAATCTTTTTTAGGGACTAGATATGGTGTGGAGATATTTCTGTTGTCATCATCTTTTTTTGTTATTTGTTGCCTATTCTTTTATTTTGTAATAGATCATTTCGTTGTGTTAAAAATGTTACAACATCTCTTTCCAATACGAATCTGGGATGGGAAATAAATTTCATTTGTTATCTGTAAAGGCTTCAATAAAGTTGTATAAGTTTTCATTAAGATAGTTAATATATATATATATATATATATATATATATATATATATATATATATATATATATATATATATATATATATATATATATATATATAATAATGGTTAAAATGGTGTTAAAATATTAGCACTGAAGTTAAAACGTTTATATTTGAGGATAACACCCGGCTTTGTTTTTAGGGGAAAAGTTACCAAAAATCTTTTCTAAAACGCAAGAAACCTTTCCTTTTTTCCGTTTATTGAAGGTAGCAAGATGAATGGCAGAGTATTATTTGGTATTCATTACAGACGGAATGGAGTTTAAATATCATCAACCCATAATTTGTGATGAATGCACTGTTTATGTTCCTCAATTATTAGTTTTTTAAGTTCAGAAAATTGGATAGCTGAATCATTATCAATCAGAGTTAATCACATCATAATCATTGCAGAAATAAAAAGTTTTTTTTCTTCTAACAACATTGCTATGGGGGTTAAAAACTAATAAAGAACAGAAATAAAAATATACTCATATTTTTTTTTTTTTTTTTTTTTAATTTTATTTTTCTTCTCTTTTTTTCCCTTCTTGACTGCATCAATAGCCACGGAAATGAATTCTGCCTACCTGGCTAAAATACTGACTGGTTTGATATAAAGTCACATAGAAAGTCATTGATCTACTATTCAGTGTTATAAAGCAAAATATCAAGAGGAATAAGTTAAAAGATAATCAAAATAGAAAGATACTCAAGAGTGTCAATAGATAATCAAAGACAAGTCAAAATTCAAAACGATGGAATAATGGAAAGAATCCTGAAATTCGAAGCATATTCATATCCACTTTGTTACGTAATGCTGAATCAACTGAGACGTTATTTCGCTTAATAACTGAAAGGCAATTTTTATTTCCTAAATTTTTAAATAATGAATTTATAACAGGGAGAGTCATAATTGTAAAAAATACTTCATTTTATTTAAGTGATCTCCATCATGCTGATGGGAATTACATATAAGAAGTGCGCCAGACATAGAATAACGCATCTTTGTATGTTCAATTGTTTCTAATCAAAGGGAGTTGGAGATTTCTTAAAATTAACTAGCGTCCTCGCTATTACCGATTTATTAATAAAAATCCTTTTTTTCTGAATTTTACAATGTAATAATTTGTATGCATATAACGAAAAAATTGTAATGCTTTTTAGTTTTTAAGTGAATTTCTGTTTAGTAATAATTCGTTGATGTTTGTTCTTATTCGAACATCTATATGATTCGAAGGAAACCGTGATACCTTGTGGTATACGAGAATTTTCTTGTTTTTAATAAAAATGTATGACTAATGTTAAGATATTTTTTTCACACCTTGTTAATTTTAAAATATTTTAATGTAAATGTCCCATCCATAGTGAATTGCATGGAATTTATAGTGAGTTTCATTCTCTTAAAAATTCAGTAGCACAACAACGTTGGCCAAAATCGCTCGCCATTGGGCAATCCTGATGTGGATCTTTGCAAACCGGTCGTTGTTAAGGATCTGGGACGATTTCCCCTGCTGGAAAAAATATAACGGAAATTTTAAAATGTTGATACACAGTTTTAAAATAGAAATATTTGAGCAATGAGATAGGATGGAGGGATAAAAAAAATATATGTTATGATGTTTTTGACATGTTTATTATTATTATTAGTATTATTTTTGAAAAAATTGTGAACGATACGATTTTTGGCCAGGATTGTCCAATCTTTCACAAGCACTGTTTTTGACCTTGGCCAATACTGCTACTTCCATTCAGTCTGGGAATTTTAAAATGGCATATCATTCAACATGAATTCACCATCACTCCTTACGAAAATTAAAAGAAATCAGGAAAACATATCCAGATTGGTCTACTATTTGCAGCATTAATGTTGAGTTCAGAGGTTCTGCTTTCGTAACTGGTCATAATATGGTTTCACAATTAGAAAATTCGTGTAATTTATCTTTCCCAATTTCTTTTACATAGTTGCTTTAACATACTGTTAGCTATTATTGCTTGAAGAGGAAATTAAATTGTGCACATATTGCACATCATGTTTAATAGATTTTCAGTCATGCTGCTTTTTGTAATTTTCAGAAGAAAATTAATCCACTTGATCCAATTAATTCAAACGAGCTGAAATTTGGTAAATAGACTCGTCATCGATGACAATGCGTTTTATTAAGTTTTGTGATTTGTCACGAGAATACCACTTTAGTACAAATATGTATTACCACATGTCAGATCTATGCAAAAGCTATATTCAAGAAAGTACAATTTGGCAATACTTAAAAATATATTTCTCCTATTAAGGTTGACATCATATGATAAAAAAAAAAAGCATGACAACTTGAAGCTTCAAATCTTTTATATTAATAATTGCTTGTGTAGGAAAAAATCTCTGAAGGGCTAATTAACCCACTTGTGTCATCCAATCGAGCTAAATGTAGATAGAATAATTGTCGATGATAATGCATTCTATTAAGTTTTTTTAGGTAAAAATAAATAGTCAATGGTATGGAAACGATGATTTCCATACCACTGAGCTACAGGTTCGCAGTTGTCAACACTATGAAAATTAGATTTGAGCTCAAAATCGATTATATAAATTGAAATTACACATAATAAAGTTGCCAATGCATATAAAGGATTTATAATTAGAGATTTGTTTTTATGGGTAAATTTTATATTTTTTTGCGATGTTATGTGGCGTGAGTGTTCTTATCTTGAGTGGAATTTTACATTAGAAATTTCCAAAATAAACAACAGGGCAATTGTAAGACATTTTAGCAATTGTTTGCATATTGTGAAAGTTTAAATTTTGAATTATTTAAAAAGCTCTTTTTGATCAATAGTTAAGAACTTTTTCCATATGAAAATCTCAACTGTTACAAAAAACCGTAAAACTTCAAAATGAAAAATCGTTTTTTAACCAAAACTAGATTGATACATGAAACCTGCACATTATTTTACGTTCGATAATCAAGTTTCCAAACAGTTGAAAAATAAACCATTGTTTTTATTTAAGATAGAGTTATTTGATTCTTTCAACCTATTGATTAGCTCAATATTTTGTCATTAATTTTTTTTTTAAAATTTAAATTAGGTAACTTGGCGTAGTTACTGAGAATGCTATCTTCTGTGAATGTTTTTTTTTTTAATCTTTTATTGAAAATATAAAAGAGAGTTATAAATTGCAGTTTGGGAAATAAAGCGAGGTAAACAGTTTCAAATAAACACTAAAGTAATAACACTGAAAATATGTAAAATGCAATACCGAACATTCGATGCTGTACTCTCCTTAAGATTTGCGGCTGTGGCCTTAAATGGGAATCATTTTTTTTTAGATGATGGATTGTTGAACGGATGACGTTGATGAACGGATTTTAGTAATATATTACTCAGTTAAATATTTTTAAGTATTTTATTTTATTTGTGGAAGCCTCAAGAAGGACTTGTAGCCCAAGGAAATGACTTCGACACACGTGCGCTAGAAACTAACCATTGCGAACGTTTTTTAATATCCCCGCGACAACACAGATTTGTTTTGATAATTATCCATCACTTATAAATGGAATTATCCTCAAAGAGAAGGAAAATACCATTATTTAAAATGGAAAGATATGTATGTTTAATTACTTGAATAATCGTGCTATTGGAAATTAAGCATAATAAAAAAAAGAGATAAAAGTGATTGTTACCAGTGTTTACATTAGTTATCACGTCACGACAGCACTATTCCTCAATTAACAGTTCTAATTCCAATATTTCCTTTAAAAAGTTAACTTATTTTACAGTAACTGAAAAACATTCTTTTTGACCTGAATGCCTGGCTGTGATATGTAAGCGGTCGGAAAACCGTAACACTTTAAAAGGTCTAAATATCTAAATATTCCTATTAAGCAAAGTTATCGTTTTCAAAATGGCACGAGACCTCCAGAAAAAGTAAGTGCTACTTTCTTCTTTTTTTTTTTAACTCTTATTAGTGTTCTTTAAAAAAACGTTTTATAAAGAATTTTTTCATAAAAAATGTACAAAAAATGGAAAATTTGTAATCTTTTTTAATCAGAAAGCGTGGCAAAAGTAGCACTTTATCGCTAGGAAAATAGTTATTTATGCAACTAGTTTGGAAAGTTATGTTTTCTTAAACAAGGCAAAATGCTTACTTAACTCGTGCTATCGCACCAAGAGTGTTGTGGGACCGGTACGCACCGATACGGCGTACCGGTATACTTTTGAAATTTTTATTAAGAGTGGTTTTCTGTAAGCGGGAGGTACGCTTGTGATAGTTGACATTTTTGATTTTGCTGAAATTTACACCAGATGTTCTTTATAGTGTCTTAGTAAAATGTGAATTAGCGTTTTTGGATTTTTTTTGCCAAGTTATAGTTGCATTATAGCTGAAATACGTCAAAATATAATTTAAATTTTTGGAGAACTTTAGATAGATGCCGATAATTTTCTTGCATAATCCACTTATATAATACCAGTACTAAGTTTTACAAGTGAACATTTCTTGGCATCTTGCTGAAATTTGCCGGAAGACCCCCCCCCCCCCCCACACACAAAAAAAAATAAAAAAATACTGTTTCCAGAGCGGAAGCGTCAAATTTGAAGATAAAATTCTGAAAACTTTAAACAGATGCCAAATTTATTTATGTTAATTATGTTTTAGCATCAAGTTATTACTGCATGAAAATAATTTTGGCAACCCTAAAGAGTTCTCCAGAAATTCAAGTAAAAAAACGATTTTTTTTCAAAATGTAACCATTTTAACGAACTTAAGCTCTTTACATATCTCAAGACTTTAGATTGTAATAAACATTCCATTAGTGCCAAAAGATATTACATTTGTTATATAACAGCATTCCATTATCTGTTCTTTGGCACTATTCCCTGTTTTTTTTTTTTTTTTTTTTTTATAAATCGGAGTTATGTCATTATCAAAATTTTCAAAAATGGCCTAATCTGTGACGTATTTAAACTTTAATTTATCAAATTTAATTATAAAAATTGATTTTTAATACTTTTATTATTAATTATATCATTACATTTATCGAAACTACTTCAGGGTAGTGTCAAGTGCTTCGTTTATGTAAAAACTTTCGTTCTGGTGAGTGGCAGTAACATTTACTACTTACGGGACTGAGGAATGAGAATTTTATCTCGACGTTTTCATGAAACAATTCAAGAAAGATTCTAGAACAATGTATCTCTAATCACATTAATTGTATTTTTTATGGGTAACCAAAAAAAGGTGACCTACCTAATACTTGCAGACAATTGTGTACCCAAGATATGTATGCTATATTTTGTATTTTCAAACATGTGTTATCACAAGTCAAGATAGACTCCCCTGGTGTTACCAAAATTGTTGATAGGAGTGACAATGTTGAATGCTATTCAACAGTCTATATTCTATAACAAAAAGCAGCAATCACGTTGGAAATGGGTTTTGAAATCCTGCAGAGTGAATTTAATGAGCCACAGCGTGGCAAAAGCAATGTGATAGAGATTTTGAAGTTATTAAGTAACACATAAAAAGCTACATCCACAGTGCTCATGATAATAATTCATTAAAATATATCTTTACATGACTTCTATATCTAGGTGGAGTAAAGAATTTTAAAGAAATCTGTTGCTGAAAAGTTTGGTAGGCAAGAAAAATTCGAAAGATATATCAACGTTTCACTCAGCAAATCTTCAGAATGACTCGGGAATACGTTTTTGGAACTATCATGATATTGGCTCAAGAAAACAAACAGCTATTCGAATTCAGGATGTTAAATCAATGAAATTCAATACCATTCAGCCATTTCTTTTACACTTCCCAACTGGCAAGTCACCCCAGGAGAAGAAGAAAACAGAAGTACCAACTCTCTTCTGTATTAATTAAAAAATTAATAAAAAAAGAACTAAATTAAAATTTAAAATTCTGTTTTTCAAAAGTCCAATTTGAATGCCAAAACTGCTTATGTTGAAAATTTTAGAGCTGTAGCCTTATTAGAAATTATTTTGTATAATATTTATTAATAAATTAAAAAACATAATTGGGAAAAAACTAAATAAAAATTTAATATTCTGTTTTTCAAAAGTTCAACTAGAAGGCCAAAACTACTTATGATGAAAATTTCAGAACTGTAGCCCTATTAGAAATCGTTTTGTAAAATATATATTAATTAATTAATAAAATTAATTAAAAAAGAACTAAATAAAAATTTAAAATTCTGTTTTTCAAATGTCCAATTAAAAGGCCAAAGCTACTTTTTTTGAAATTTTCAGAGCTGTAGCTCTATTAGAAATCGTTTTGTAAAATATGTATTAGTTAATTTTTAAAAAATTAATTAATAAAGCACTAAATAAAAATTTAAAATTCTGCTTTTCCAAAGACCAATTAGAAGGCCAAAATTACTTATGTTAAAATTTTCAGAACTGTCGCCCTATTAGAAGTCGTTTTGTAAAAAATTAATTAATTAATTATGAAAATTAATTAAACAATAACCAATTAAAATTTTAACATTCTGTTTTTCAAAAGTCCAATTAGAAGGCAAAAAGTACTTATGTTGAAAATTTCGGAGCTATGTCTCTATTTGAAGTCAATTTGTAAAAAATAAATTAATTAAAAAAAATAATTAAAAAAGAACTAATTAAAATTTTAACATTCTGTTTGACATATATAAAATTAGAAAACCAAAACTTCTTATGTTGAAAATTTCAGAGTTCTATTCCAATTTTAAGTAGGTTTCTATAGATCCGCAGAGCCATAGACAGGCACACAGCTTGTTTTATTATGGTAGATAGATGTTTTAACATTTCTAAACTCTACATAATAACACTTTAAGCTTGACTTGAAAAAAGAATCCAACCATCACTGCGTCTATTTTGGTTAAATTTGAACTGTTTGCCTTTACGAAACCGTCTTCCATTGTTCAAATAAAACTCCTTTAAATAAATATTTCCTAAAAGTCACCTACAATCGTCATAATTAATTATAAAGTAAAATAAAAGTCGAACCACTTTTAAAAATAAACGTATGAAGTTAGTTTTTTACAAACTGTGATAATAGTTACGTCCACTCTGCAGAGGAGCTTACCGAGCGTTTCTGATTACGTGACGATGCGCTCAGAAAACTATTTTTTAAAAATTGATTTAGAACTGGAGGTGTGGAACATTGCACAACTTTCAATTACGCTACAACACTGACGTGGATTTGTGTCGCTTACCATTTTATATTTTCATCATTCATTGAAAAAAATTTCAGATTGGCGATATTTTTTGGGGTAATTCTTATATGGGTCTTTAAAAATAATAATAATAATAAAAAAAAAAAAAATTAAAAAAAAAAAACCCTCCCGACAAAATGTTGATTTTGGCGTTATAGTTTTCGATAATTCTTATAATATTCTTTCTCATAAGTGAAACTGAGAAGAGGAGAAAAAACGATCGTTGATAAGCTATGTCCAAGCAAAGAGAACTCTATGTTGAAGGCATTCGTTTTTCAACTTTTTAAGCCATTCATTTTTAAGTGAATTTCGGATTTGGGGATGTTTAGAACACCTTAAGAAGCATTACCATAACGATTTTGATCAAAATTGTTGGAGCCGTTTTCTTGCAATAATTGAAAAACATGACTATTTTAATGGTGCGATTTTGATGAAAACCTTAATTTTAGGTTTCATGGTCACCACTAATCTGCACAACAAATTTGATCATCCTAGGTCATTTGTTCGGGAATTATGCTGACCACAGACACGCAGACATACATGCATACACACATACATTTTTTCTAGATCACTTTTTTGAGATCATGATGTTCCAAAACGTGGAAAAATGCAAAAAAAAAGTTATTACCCTATGTAAACCTATGGGTAATTGAAAGTAAAATGTTGAGGGATTATTTCGAGTAAAAAAATGCTTGTAGTATTATTATTTCGTTAAATACTAAATATATATATGCCGCATATGGTAACTATTTGTTGGTGTCAAATGTCAAACACGTTACTCCAAAATTGAAACATTCCTCTGAGAAGAAAATTCTAACAATCTAATCGCCGTATCTCGTGAACAGAAATAAATGAAAAGATACACGCGCATCTAATTAGTCTCAATAATAATATGGCACCATCTTACGTTGTTACAGAAAGAGCAGTCAATGATCAAGGTAACTCTTATATAGCGAAGTTGCTTAAAAACGCCATTTCGGATTATGCACAATTAATGCTTCTGTACTATAGTTTGTATGTACTTTTTAATAAAATACAAAAATAAAGAGTTTAATTAGAAAAAGGAAATTTTTTTCACAATTGTAAAAAAGGGTCATTTTTTGCAGATTGAAACCAGCTAAACTTTTTTTTGTCTCCAGTACCCCAGAGGGATGGGACAAAACACTTGCACCCATAATTTTTATACCAGGATTCTTCTCAAACAATCGTTCTTCTAGTGGTGTTAGGTTTAAAATAAGTAGAAGAACCAAAAGGAAGGTAAGTACTTATTCATTTGTGAAATTATTTGAATTAAAAATAATTATGCATATTCAATCATAATAAATTTATTATATTATGAAAATGTTATGGAATTATTATTTAAATAAAAAAAAAATTAACCTTATATCGTTTTAAACTAGTAAGTAATGATATGTATACTTGGTACTCTTCCGTTAAATGGGTACAAGTTGGCGTCAAGCGGAAATGTTTACACGTTTAAATGTATTGCCAAGCCTAAATGTTTACGTTTTCTTATAAGGTCGCTATAGCAACCTTTAACGGTTTTTTATAGGAATTATGAATGATTTAAAGTTTGTTGGTTTGGATGAGTTATCACTACAATTCGAGGATTTTATCTGGTACCCGTCTAACGGAAGAGTACCATACATAGTAAGTTTAATTTTTGTTTTTGAGCTAGTAACTGAAATGCATCTTAATCTTATACTGATGGCAGAAACAAAATCCATTCATACATACGTCAACCACTAACGAAGACTAAACAATAAATGTAACTTGCATTTAACATATAACGAATTGTTAGGTTAGAAGAAACCCAATAATATTTAATTAAAATAATTTCTATTTGTTCTAAAATCATGACTGGAACTGCGCTCATGCGAGGAAGACAGTAAAGTAATCATGAAATAATTTCAACATGCACTTATAGTTCATAAAAATAACTTTAGTATTTTCCAAAACCGTTTATTGTTCACGATATTCTAATAAATCTAGTATTTATCTCTTAAATTGATTAATTTCATTAAGCACATATTAAAATACAATATTTATGCAACAAAGCAGGAGTTCTAATCGAATATACTGAAGTATAGAGCGTGTATAAGAATAAACTAAATGACCTCAGCATTACCAACATAACATGCTTTGGTTTACAAGATGTTCCTAATCTTTGATTAATTTTTAAGAACTTCTAACATTGCAGACGCATCAATTAAAAACAAAACTTTGAAAAAAAATATTAGCTAATTCACATTCTCTACTTTTAGGTGTATTCTATTGATATGAGGAATCACGGCAAAAGTGAATACTCTGAGGAATTCACTATTGACCATATGGTGGCAGACTTGGAGAATTTTATGAACGAACAGGACATTCCGAAGGCTGTTTTGGCAGGTCACAGCATGGGAGGAAAACTGGCGTTGGCCATGGCTCTAAAATACGTATGTAACTTTCTCTTGAGTGAGTGAAAATAATTCGTAATATTATTAATATTTCACCGTTTCCTACATTTTCCTAGTTGAGTCCTAGTTGAGTTTTCCTAGTCCAACCTACTATGAGACAATTTTATTCATTCAAAAATTCTTTTATTTAATATTCTACTACTATTTAGGAACGCTATAAGAGTATTTTTCTTAAATGTGTTATAACACTTATTCAACAGTTTCCTTGAATCTTATTAGTTCCAATTGGAAAATACGAGAATCTGTACTTTGTGAATCTATACTTTGCGTCGTTCATATTATTTACAACTTTTTTTGTTCTAATTAAAAAAGTGATAAATCGTGGACTTTTTTATATAAATGTATGAAATGTGTTTGTTTTAAGGAGTATTGAATTCATTAAAAAAGAATGAAACTTAATAAAAAGTTTAATAGATATACCATAATAACTCCATATTTCAATTTATTCGTAAAGAGAAGTTGCATAAATTTTCAATTAGTGGTTAGTGATTTTCAGTGATTTAAGTGATAAAAACAAGATTACCGATTACTTTTAAAACATAACATCATTTTTAAGATGGTTAAATAATCAATGAATGTTTTTTTGCTGTTGTTATTTTTTGCTTTAAACGCTATTTTGTTAAATATCAGACAATCATCATGTCGCTTTAGTCGATTAAAAGTTTGGTACATATTAATTATTAATTAATAATTACATTTTTTAAATTTCATAAATAAGAACAGATACGTTTTTGCTTCTATTAGATTTACACTGTCGGACTCCCTCCTTCCCCCCTCCTGTTTTTTTCTATCTAATTGTTATTTAATCTGGCATCTGTTTGTCAAAATATTAGGAATAAGTAAAAAGTTTAAGTTATTCGTTTCTTTCGCCTATAAAATGTGCTTTTCAAAATTAGTACAAAATGAAAATACGTTTTTGTTCATGTATAACATCTTTTTCAGCATATAATAACGATATTTTAGATTTAGAGTGTATAAAATTTTCCAAATTAAATGACGTGGTAAAAAAATATGAAAGTATCGAAGTCTTCAAAGATTTTATATAAATAAACTAAATTACCCACTTATGAAATAGGTTTTTTTTTACTGAACTAGGGGGCTCCACTCCCTGCTCGCTAACGCTTGCCAACCCCCGAACGCGTTCGCTGTGCGATCTCCAAAGGGGGCTTCGTTCCTTTCTCGGTTACCCCCACCTTGGCTGCGTATTGATAATGCCCAAGAAATAGAATAACGGAGGATTTTTAATGCAATTCCTGTAATTTATTCTTGAATTAGTACCTTTGGTTTGCCTCTCTACCGTCATGTTGTTGATGTTACTGAAATATCAATGACAACTTCGATTACCACTGACATGCCTTAAACCGTTACCAGAGAGTTTTGCATTATTCCCCCCCCCCCCCCGGGCCCAATGTTGAAATCGAAGAGGTAATTGACATTTTCGATTACCTTCGAGATGAAAAATTGAAAACAGAAATAATTAAATGTTGCAACAGGCACAATTAACACATAAACAAAACTCATAAATTAAACACAAAAGAAATATTGGTACACAAGCAGTAACAGACGCTAATTGCGACTTTTTGCTAGGTGACTACAAGACAGCACAATAGAAAGACATTTTTTAATATTAACGAACACGCATTTAATGTAACGCTCAGAAAATAAGAAAATCATTGGCGTTACAGGATGCCAACAAAAATATAAATACTTCTGTATACACACAAAAAATATACTGAGATCGTTTGTTTAAAATTCCCGTTATTTACAAATTATTCCTTTTCGAATTTTGAAAACCGAAACTGTAACCAAAATGCAGGTTTAGCAGTAAAAAAATGAAATGAAAAAATATTAACTAACACATATCAAAAAATTAACTCAATAACAGGGCCCCCATATTGAAGAGATCCCACAAGAACTACTCCCTTTCACTGTTATAACACATGACTTGCAGTCGTTTTAGTAAATTATAACAAATTAGTGGTTAGCTGTATTACTTAAGTTTCGAATCTCTCTATATTAAAAAAAAGAAAAAGTAAGGAACCGGTGTGTTGTCACTAACGTATCTCTTTACCTGGTGCAAGGAGAACTGGGAAATTTTTAACACAAGCAGATTTTCTCTCTAGCTCGCCACGTATTATCCCAAAATGGTGAAATTTTAATTAGCTTTTTTTTTTTTTTTTAAATAGTACACCCATCCACAAATAAATCAATAAAAAGAATTTGCCGATCAAAATTGAACGTGGATTGCTAACTAAATGCCTACACAAACAAAAACCGTTAACAATAGAACCACAAAACAAAATCAAATGTTAGAAAGTAATCAATCTCAAGTGTATGAGATATTTAGTTCCTAGTTCAGTGAAAAAGAAAAATCAACAAAAAATTAAACATTTTAATGTGAATCTCATAAAATTTTAATTTACAAAAACTAAACTAATAGACACCGTTAACAATGCAATGAACCCAAGACAATCCTTCATCTAAAAATAAAACAATTGTTGGATTAAAAAAAAAAAAAAAAAAAACTCCTAATGGATTTCGAAAACATTAATTTATGACATAACAAAAATAAAAACAATATATGACCTAACAAAAACAAAGAAACAATAGTTGTTCAGCTGGTTTTAGATTTCAACAACTGAAATAAAGAAGAAAAATAAGTCCCGCAGTTTGCCAAATTCGTAAAATGGAACAAAAGCAGTATATGTCCCCATTGGCGATTTTCCTCGGTTTGAACTGGTCGGATTGCAAACAATCGCCAATAATAGAGTGGCATTACGAAAGTCATTTGTCAACAAAAATTCTTCTTCAGCAAAACCCAAGAGGTGTATTTGAAGCAGCTGAAGTCGTGGTGGTGGTTTGTGAAACAGGCATTTTTTTCATGAAAAAAAAAGTTTTTTGATGTTGTAGCTTGCCCATGTTGGAAATATCGAAAACCATTCATATGCCTTTAACCGTTACCAGATAATTTTGCATTATACCCCCCCCCCCAAGGGCCAATTTTGCACATTTAAACAATAGAAAAAGATTTTCACACTTGAATAAAAAGAAATCGTAATTAACAATAGAATTTACACAAAAACCAAAGTCATAAAATTCATATTTAACAATCACACAAAAACCATTGTTTTATAAAAAAATTGCATAATTAACAATAGAATTTACACAAAAAACAAAGTCATACATTAAACGCCAAAGAAATATTGGTAAAGAAAACAGATCAATTGAAGACGCTTAATTGTTACCTGATAGGAATTCATTATCAGGGTTGCCACAACATTCAGGAATTCTAAAAAATTCCCTGATTTGAGGGGAAATTTTTTATAATTTCTATAACTTTTTCCGATGTGTAAACACCCCGATAAAATACAACCGTTGGGGGATACGCCTGAAAAATTCATAATAAAGAATAGAATTAACACAAAATCCAAAAAGAAATATTGGCCTTTAACCGCAACCGTTAAATAAAACAAGAACAATTATCGTTCAAACAAAAACCATAAAAGAAATGCCAAAGAAATATTGGTACAGAAGCAATAAGAATATTGGGGGGGAGGGAGGGAATGCAAAACAAAGGCATCAATTCAATAAAAAATCCTAATTAACAATAGAAGTCACACAAAACCAAAACTGTTGAGAAATCGCACTATTCTTATGTGAAAAATATTTTCGCTCTTGAATAATAAAAAAAGAATAAATAATATTCGAAACAAACAAATAAGAGTTAATAAAAAACCCCATAAACACCAAAGTCATACCCCCCCCCCCTTCACACAGGCCAATTTTTCACCTATAGCAATTAAACAATAGAAAAACATTTTCACACTTCGATAAAAATAAATTAGAATTAACAATAGAATTTACACAAACACCAAAGTCATACCCCCCCCCCCTTCACACAGGCCGATTTTGCACGTATAACAATTAAACAATAGAAAAAGATTTTCACACTTGAATAAAAAGAAATCATGATTAACAATAGAATTTACACAAAAACCAAAGTCATAAAATTCATAATTAACAATCACACAAAAACTATTGTTTTTTAAAAAATTGCATAATTAATATTACACAAAAAACCAAAATCATAAAATTCATAATTAACAATCACTTGAAGACGCTCTGTTTATCGAAAAAGATTTGCACTTATAAGAGTGATTCAAGTGAAAAAGATTTTTGCTCTTGAATAATAAAAATTCATAAATAACATACACCCCAAAATCATTGTAATCTAAAAAACCAAATAAGTGACCCAATTTGTATTTTCTCGATCAATTCAAGGCCTATTTTTATCGAAGAACACAATTCTGGAACGTTTTTCCCAAAAATTAAAACAACACGTTGTAGGTAGATGCTAGATGGCCGATTTCAAAATAATCGAACGTTGGCGATTAAGAAATACAAAAGAACCCAAGGACATAAACAATAATTTTAGATTATGCAAATTTTTGAAATGTGTTGTTTAAAAAACTATTTAAAAAATCAACCAAGTAAAGGTAGTAATATAAAAATGCAAAAACAGAACATAGTACAAGACATCATCTCAGAGTTTAAAAAAAAAATTACACTCAAAAGAACATTGTCATATTAACTTGCATCACGGCTTACTTAAAAAAACAGAAATAACTAATATATTATTAAAAACAAAAACCAACAATATTTTACCCCAAAACAATAGCTTACGTTAAAAACAAATATAGAACAAGATATATAACACTAAAAAAATTGCACTTATACAAACCAATTAAAATTTTAGATTAAGCAAATTTTTGAAATGTGTTGTTAAAAAACTAATTAAAAAATCAACTAAGTAAATGTAGTAATATAAAAATGCAAAAACAGAACATAGTATAAGACATCCTCTCAAGATTTTTTTTAAAAAAATTACACACAAAAGAACATTATGTCATATTAACTTGCATAATGACTTATTTAAAAAAACAGAAATAACTAATATATTATTAAAAATACAAACCAACAATATTTTACTCCAAACAATAGCTTACGTTAAAAACAAATATAGAACAAGATATATAACGCTAAATGCCGATTAAAAAATACAAAAGAACCCAAGGACATAAACAATAATTTTAAGTTATGCAAAAACAATTAAACAATAGAAACAGATTTTCACACTTGAATAAAAAGATATCATAATTAGCAATAGAATTTATACAGAAACCAAAGTATAAAATTCATAATTAACAATCACTTGAAGACGCTCTGTTTATCGAAAAACATTAGCACTTATAAGAATGATGCATGTGAAAAAGATTTTTGCTCTTGAATAATTAAAATTCATAAATAACATGCACACCAAAACCGTTGTCAATTAAAGACGCTCTGTTTATCGAAGAACGAAATTCCGGAACATTCTTTTCTTCCCAAAAAAAGAACAGCTGTTGTCTTTAATACTCCAATCTCACAAGGCAAGAGGTGAAGAAGGAAATGGCGTTAACATTATAATTACGTAACGTAATACTAATAAACACAATTCTAGAATTTTCTTCCAAAAAAAATTAAAACAATCACAAACATGCACGTCATAGATTAACCAATTTCAAAATTACTGATCGTTGCCGAATAAGAAATATAAAAGAACCCAAGGACGTTATTAGGTTATTCAAACTGTGTGTGTTAAGAAGTGTGTTGTTAAAATAACTAATAAAAAAAAAATCAACCAAGTAAATGCCGATAATCAGTTTTTTAACAGAAAGTCAATTAAAATTTTAATGAGCTTTATACATCGTACTTGGGTTTATGCATGGTGAGATATAAAAAGGACGTCATAATCCCTTCACCCTCACACACGCTACGGCCAAAAAACGAGGAATCCCCGTTTTGAAGGAGAAAGAAGGTAGCAAAAATGGGGTGTAGTGCTATCTAAAACAGTATGCATCTAATTGATTTTTTTTTATCATTTAACGAAATTTTTAATTCCATCGCCTAGAGGACATTTCAAAGATTCGAACCATATTTTTTTCAATTGAAAAAGTAAATATTTCTAGTAGTTATTGCGAAAGAAGAGTAGGGGGAAAATTTGTCCCATTGATTACCATTACGGCCAAATTTTAAAATTTAATTAAAAAAAACCTAATTAACAATTCAACAAAATTTTTTCTTTTGAAACTAAATGAATGCAGAAACTACTTATGTTTAAAATTTTACGGTTCTCCTTGCACCAGAAATTGAGATACACTAGACACAAAATTTCATTCCTAACTTTTTTTTTAATATAGATAGATAGATAGATAGATAGATAGATAGACTATAGAAAACCATCGATATAGATAAACAACTGGATAGACTGCTCCGATGGCAACGCATGGAGAAAAAAGCGCCGGCAGAAATATTTTTTTTCCTGCCACTAGTGGGAAGATTTCCTGAGTCATGGTTAACTACCGTGTTGCATATAATTGCAACAACAGCTCAAATCGAAAAATTTTCAACAAGAGTTTTCACCGGTAGATAAAAAATAGTTATTCAAATAAGCAAATGTATTTTTTTATTATTATTTATTATTAAAAAATATCTAAAATGACCCTTTTAACATTGATCGCTCGTGGTTAATGGTTGATCTCTTATGTGGCAATTCATATCATAAATAATCTATTTTAAATTCAGAACAAATAGTATTATGATCTAGAATAAAACACTTGATTTATATTTATTTAATCCTTGTTTTTATGCGTTTTCAAGGTAATTTGGCAAAGAAATGGAAAATGAAAGCGAAACTAACACTCGCACATTGACAGATTTAGGGTGTAATTTTTAAATAGGAAACAATTTCAAAACTTCTTTTAAACATCCTGCTTCTGAGTTAGAAGTCTGCATTTTTTTTTTATCTCTGTCTCATGTTGAAATTAGCCAGAAATACTTTAGCTGAAATGGGTTTTATAATGTCCAATATAGGCGTTGTAAAATTGGATTATATTACAAAACTAAATGATTTACAAAGAAAAGAACAACTTAAATTTGCTAATTCTCTTTCTGGGGTTCACATAATGTACAAAAATAAGATACGATTAGCTGCACAAACCTTAAGTGGTAGTGTAGCTGATGCAATCGAGCATTTGTCGAAAAGCGATCCCAATTTTAATGGGTGCAAAGCCACTGTTCATTTCATAAGAGTAATTAACAGACTCTTTGATTGTTGAAACAGTCGCAACCCGTTTAGCTCAGGTTTTAAACAACATTTAAGGCTTGCAAATAAGTCAAGCTGGGAAACTTTTTTAAACGAAAACTTGAGCTATATATCTTCATTAAAAATAACGATTACTTCTGTCTTCAAACCAGGGCCTATTCTAACGGGCAGTCGTGGCTCATTTGCGCAGTCATAAATTGAAAATGGGCAGTCGTAAATTTAAAATTGGGCAGTAGTAAAACGTAAAGGAAAAAATACTGCAAGCCAATAATTTTTTCCTTTCTTCCCCCCCCCCCCCCTAAATTTTCCGTATTCTTTGCTTTCTTTTATCAACTTATTAAAGCTTCAGAGATGCCAGTTCAAAATGTACAGCCGATTGTGAGCTATGAGCATTATCTCCTTAATTCCTTATTATCAGAAGAAAAACATTGGGATGAAATTGTTTTTCCAATAATGGGAGTTACTCAAGAAACGCATTAAAAATATGACACAGTTGAAATTGGTTCAAAATATCTCAAATTATGGTCCTACAAACTTTCATTCCTATTCTTCGAACTCAAAGGATACATTAAATTAGGCAAATACACTCTTACTTATAAATATAGATTTGGTGACATTACATTATTAAGCCCAACATTCAAATATTTTTTTCAAACTTTTACTTTGAATGTGTTTTCTTTAAGTTCTTTTTCTTAAAAAGTGAAGAAAAATTCCTTTTGCATGTGCGCATTTTATTTTAATTCAGAAAATTATTATTAATCTGCAAGTAATTCTTTTTCCAATTTGATGACAAATGCTTTTTATTATTATTTTTATTTTAAAATAATATTCTTTTCTCTTGCTAATATACATGAGGACTTTTTCATTCGATTTTATATTTCATTTGTTTGTTCATTTAACGACGTTTTATTTCATTGGGATCTTTTTGAGCCTTGTAGCTTAGTAAGGCCATCATAGCATGCATATGTGTATAGTAAAGAGTTCAAAGATTCATAGTTCAGACCAATTTAACACACAAACTTCAAGATAAGATAGTTTTGGCACACAAAAAGAATTAATTTTAAGAAAATCTTGCGACAAGTAAAGAGTGTGACAAAATTGTTTGCATTACTACAGGACAAGGACAAGGTGAAGGTCTTTTACAGAACATTATCTTCCAACTTCCTCAATAAATCTAGTGTCCCTCAATCCTGCTCCCCCTATTTCCGGTCAACACTCCACCCCCAGGAATGTGGTTTGAAGGGGACTTTTTTTTTCTTATCTTTATGCTATATTTTTAGAGGGCCAGTGACTTGACAACAGTTTATTCTAAGGAACGAAACAGTTTAATTGTGTGCTTTCAGCAGCAATGGCGACTGGTAATCTTTTATAATGTTTTTTTTTTTTTTTTTCATAATAAAATAATCTAATTACACAACTGCGTACGATTGACTCTTGAAACGTCACAATGAAAAGGTGTGTAACATTTTTAAATAAATATGAAATATATAGCAGAATACGAGATTAACGTATTAAAAATCAATTTATTGTTATATTCAAAGATAAATTATCAGTAGATATTGTATTTAGTTATTAAGCTGAAAGTTTGTTATTTAAACCACAGCTGAATTAACAAATCTAATTCTACGAACTAGAGGGCCACCTAATGGCTGTGAGGTTAGTACTCTGATATCGCATGCCAAAGGTACCGGGTTCGAATCCTGGATTATGAATGGATGAACGTTGTGGATCGGAATCTACGTTAAGTATCAGTAGGTCACATCAGGATTAGCCGTTATTGTGCAAAAAATAGTTCATTGAGCGTACAAATTAACCAACTGTGAAACTAGAGATTTATTAATAGAAATGAGGCGTAATTTTTAGCATTTTAACACATCCATTTTAGTGGAGATACAAGTCCACAACATGGATATTTTGAGTTCTTTTTAAGAAAAATAATTGCATTTACAAATACTTAAAAAAAATAGTTTTAAATTTGTAATAGCTTTTTTGAAATATAAAGCATATACTTGACATCTTGATGAGTAAATATTTAACATTAATTAATTGTGGAATATAACTCTTTAAACTTGGGAATCAAGTATTGGGAAAAGCTTATAAATAAGAAAATGCGTCAAGAATAAACTTTTTGGTCAATTTTTAATAAATCACACATAGGGACCTCTAATCCTAAGCAATTCAATTGGACTTCAAAAAATCAAAGTCTAGATTAATGAAGGTGATTTGATTCACAATACCTGAATGTAGTATGCATTTAGTTAATTTCACAGGCACTTACTCTGGCTCTATAAAGTACAAAATACTTACCGACTGGTATTTTGACTGATTAAGGAGGTATGTTAAAAAAAAAAAAAAAAAAAAAAAAAAAAAAGGAAAAAAAGAAGAAAAAAAGAAAAAAAAACGTAAATGCCTTTTCCCCTTCAACCAATAGCCCTTCTATTTTCTACCCGATAAAATGTTTTAGAGAGGATGACTCAATGTACTTATTCGTTAATTGTAAACCATTTAATATACATTTATGATATTTTTTAAACAAGTGTTTTGTCAATTGCCGGATAAGAAGAAATCTTTTACACTTTCGACGGATTATTACATTCTTAACACGAGAGAAATTTTTTCTGACAAGACAGGGGTTTAGTCACTTGGTGAATACTTCAATGGTTAGCTATTACTAAATTCGAAACATAACCTATTTATATCACTGGTGACTTTATTAGACTATTTATTTTTAAGGAAGAGGGGAGATGGGGGGGGGGGGGGAAGAGGATGGAATTTCGTAATGGGCAGTCGTAAATTTTGCTTAGAATAGGCCTTGCTTCAAACATCCCCGTAAAACCTTTGCACTTGGTTTTGTAATATACATAAACAGCATTCAAAAGCTGGCCATGTATTTGATGATAGAAATTGAGAACCCTAGTAAATATTTCCTAACTTACAAGATATCTCAGGATCATGTGGAATTGCTATTTTCATGTATAAGATCAAGAGGAGGATGCAATAACAACCCTAACGTAAACCAATTTAAATATGCCCTTAGAAAACTTCTGTTTAGAAACACTGTGTCCCCAAGTTCCACTGCAAATTGTTTGAACTTAGATTACAGTTCACAATGTTCAATATTTGAATTTCGTTCCAGTAAGCGTACTTTAATTGATGGTACTGAAGACAGTAGCGAATTAGATACTAACATTCAAGAGTTATCACTTCTAATAGATTCCAACACTTTGTCAGATGTTGCTGACAATCTATATATTTAATAGGCAATACGTTTTTTGGGGTTAGTCCTTCCGCCTAAACTACTCAACCAATTTCAATGATCAAGGTGTCATTTTAAAGGAAATAAGCTGTAGATTTGCCAAAACGTGCCAAAATAATTTATTAACACTTTATTAATTAGTTAAATTTCAATATTTTTCATCATTAAGCTACTACAAAGCCTCAATGATTTTGAATATAAGAATGGCAACATCCTTAAGTAAACAAATCCGCTGCTCGGGGGTTCAACCAACCAACCAACCGTTGCTAATTTTAAAGCTCTTTTTAAACTCTTCTTTTCAAAGTAGATTTTTTCTGTTTTTCTGAAGCATTTTTGTATTAGAGTAATTATTATTTTGAAGTATTTCTATCCAGAAAATGCTTCGCGTTGGACGTCGTTCTCTAACGGGGCGACTTATCAGAATAAATAAAAGATATTGGGACTTCAATGTAAGGGCATAACTAATGAAGTTTTAAGTCAGAATGTTGGCGGATAGTATATTTAACTCTCTATTATGAAACTTGCAATTTGGGTGTTTTCTCTATTAAGCCTTCCATTAAGGTTATAAAAATTTGGTTACATTTTTTATGGCTGGCAAACCTATTCGAGCGCAGCAAGACGTTTTAACCACAAATTCGAGCGGCAAAGCCGCTCAATCCGAGCGCAGCGAGGTGTTTGGGGGTTGGCGAGCGTTAGCGAGCAGGGGGCGAAGCCCCCTAGTCTATATATTTAATAGGCAATGCGTTTTTTGGGGTTAGTCCGTCCGCCGAAACTGCTCAACCAATTTCAATGATCAAGGTGTCATTTTAAAGGAAATAAGCTGTAGATTTGCCAAAACGTGCCAAAATAATTTATTAACACTTTATTAATTAGTTAAATTTCAATATTTTTCATCATTAAGCTACTACAAAGCCTCAATGATTTTGAATATATGATTGGCAACATCCTTAAGTATGTAAACAACAAACCGGCTGCTCGGGGGTTCAACCAACCGTTAAGCTATTCTTACGAATGTAAACAACAAACCAGTTGCTAATTTTAAAGCTCTTTTTAAACTCTTCGTTTCAAAGTTGATTTTTTCTGTTTTTCTGAAGCATTTTTGTATTTGAGTAATTATTATTTTGAAGTATTTCTATCCAGAAAATGCCTCGCGTAGGAAATCGTTCTCCCTTACGTATGTAAACAACAAACCCATTGCTAATTTTAAAGCTTTTTTTAAACTCTTCTTTTCAAATTTGACTTTTTCTGTTTTTCTGAAGCATTTTTGTATTAGAGTAATTATTATTTTTAAGTATTTCTATCCAGAAAATGCTTCGCGTTGGACGTCGTTCTCTAAAGGGGCGACTTATCAGAATAAATAAAAAATATTAGGACTTTAATGTAAGGGCATAGCTAATGAAGTTTTAAGTCCGAATGTTGGCGGATAGTATATTTAACTTTCTATTATGAAACTTGCAATTTGGGTGTTTTCTCTATTAGGCCTTACATTAAATTTATAAAAATTTGGTTACATTTTTTATGGCTGGCAAACCTATTCGAGCGCAGCAAGATGTTTTAACCACAAATCCGAGCGCAGCGAGGCGTTTGGGGGTTGGCGAGCGTTAGCGAGCAGGGGGTGAAGCCCCCTAGTATTCTTTATTATATTTCAGGTTATGTAGTGAAATAGCTTAGCACAAACCTAATCTGCAAAGAATGCATAAGTTTGTTAACAACAAAAGCAAAATTAAAAATTGGTCATTGCAATAGCCATACTTATGGTATGCAATACCATCAAAATGCCAAATCGTTTACATGCAATGTAACTAAAGGTGGATTAAAATTTGCATCTGATCGAGTATTGTTTGTTGTGCAACAAACAGAAAAATTATTTCGTTATTTTGTGTCAAATTAAAAAAAAAAAAAAAAAAAAAAAAAAAAAAAAAAAAATGAAAAACATTCAGATTACATTGTTTATTCTGTTTTAAGTATTTGTCACAGGGTAACATTGTAAAAAAATTAAATACTTTGGGTTTTATACATTCAACTGAAGGTGAATTTGTTGTGGAGAGTCTCCACCAAACGCAATTAATAAAACTAATTTGCCAGAACTTATGACAACATTAGATTTTTTTCTAATGCCAAGAGAGTAACACTTGATCATCAAAGAAACAAAACTACCCTCATTCATAAATTGAATAAGTTGGTCATTTTTAACAATGTTTAGATCTGGATTAACTACAAAACATTTTTTTTTCTTGGGAAAAACTCCCCGACTACTTTTTAAATTTTTTCTCCATTTAAATTTTTTTATTAAACTATATAATTTATTTGATTTTTAACTTGAAATCCTCAAAAACAATTTTCTGTAATATTATTATGAACAATTTCTGAACTTATTTAGTTTTGGTAAAGTTTTCTACATTTTTCTCATTTCAGAATTATAGGACCAAATAAATATATGTGTTTGACTTGCAATAAACAAGTTTCAAAACTTATATATTTAAAATCATGAGTTATATAATAATATTGAGTATAAAAAATTAGTATAATAGTTTGCCTTTAAAAGTTAAATTGTTCTTTGAATTGGTGTATTGAATGTATGAATTTGTATTTTGCAATCTTATTATTACGTATTTCCAACTGGTTTACTGTATTTCTTTAAATATTTTTATTTTCTACTTCTAAAATAAATCTAGTTTAAAAGTCTAATTTTATTTGTTTACTGTATTCTCATAACTTGTACATAATAATTTATTTTTAAAACATTTAATACATGTAATTTAAAATTTAAAGAATTAAATTAGAATCAATAAAGATGAAACACGTTTACAGATATCGACAGTAACTAATCTCAAATGTCTGTTCTAAATACAGGATGTCCCAAAAGGTCATGTCCAAACGGCACACATGGTTGTGTCAGGTCATGAGGAAGTAGAATTACATAGGAAAGGGGGGTTCGAAAACGCGATTTTGACAGTGAAATTGCATCGTAACCGTCAAGCAAAGAAAAGATAACAAACGGTATAAGAAATCTTCATTTTACAACAAAACAGTACCAAATAAAAAGAAAAATGCTACAACTCATAGTAAGTGCTCAAAATTGGCAACATCAGCTGCAATGCATGCTTCACATCGGCGGCGCATGGAATCGCAAACTCTTTCGAATTGGCCAGTAGTCTCCCGGACACGTGCTGCCTCTTCAACGATACGTGCGATGAGGTCTTTGTCCGATGGAACGGGTGTCTTGTACACCAGACACTTCAGGTATCCCCAGAGGTAAAAATCCAGGGGGGGGGGGGTTAGGTCCGGGGATCGCGGTGGCCACGGTACAGGGCCGGCTCTGCCAATCCAGCTATTTGGGTACGTCAAGTCCAGGAGCTGACTTACATTCCTGTCAAAAAGTGCGGGAGCCCCATCATGCTGGAACCACATGTTGAGGCGTGTCGTTGCGGGAACATATACTAACAACGTGGGCAATACATCTTCCAAAAAAAATTGTGTACAAACCCCGTTTAGGCGTCCAGGCATTACGTATCGGCCAATCAGCATGTCACCAATAATTCCAGCTCAGACGGTAACGCTGAAACGGTATTGGTGGTTGTGAGACCGCGTGACATGGGGATTTACAATCGACCACACATGCATATTGTGCTGGTTGAGGACACCATCCCGGGAAAAGGTAGCTTCATCGGTGAACAGTATCCGTGATGGAAATTGTGGGTCTGTGATCCTTGCCTGTAAATACCAACGTGCGAATGCCACACGTTGGGGATAATCCACATCGCTTAGCGCCTGCACCCGTTGTATGTGGTACGGATGTTGGTGATCTTCCCGCAGTATTCGCATAATGGAGGAGCTACCGACACCTAGGCCGTGTTCCACAAAGCGAATACTTGTACGCGGATTCCGTGTAAATGCGTCTAATAGAGAGTTCTTCGATGTCCTTGTTGTACGTGGCCGGCCGATGTGGCTGCCGATTCTGAGCGATCCTGCCTCCTGCAATCGGCGATGTAATTGTCCGAACAGTCTATGGTCGGGTACAAGTCGGTTCGGGAACCGTTGTCGATACATGCGTACATCTGCTCGTCCATTGCCATCTACAGCGCCATACACGTAATGCATGTCTATCAATTCTGCATTGCTGTACTGGTTCATCCTTTCTCTGCAACGTCAATGCTTTGATTAATCCGACTGCCTGCTCTTTCATCTGCCAGCGCTTATTGCCCTCTAGCGGATTACAATCGCGTTTCCGACCCCCCTTTCCTATGTAATTCTGCTTCCTCATGACCTGACACAACCATGTGTGCCGTTTGGACATGACCTTTTGGAACACCCTGTATACAAATCCTATACTTAGAATTATTTTGATCAGTTATATTTATTGGTTAAACTATTTTCTTCAAATATATTTTATTCTTAATTTATTTTTTGCTTGCCAAATATCAAAAGTAACGCGAATATACCATAAAGATAGAAGAAAATCCCCATTGGCAATACAAATTCCTCCATCCAAACATCTCGCTTCCGCGGAGGCAACGGCTCGTTTCTCCATCGTTAAGCAATCTATCCAGTTGTTTATCTATATCGATGTAGAAAACGGTACACATGGGTTCAAATAGCTTTTTTCTTAAACATTAAGTAGTGAAAATAAAGCCATCGTTTATTCAGGGTTTGTTTTCAAATGCAAACGTAAACTCACTATTCAAGGCTTTGTTTTACTATACAGGATATTTTAGAGTAGAATGGATATCCGAACAGCTTCATACATTGAAATATTACTTTACTTATTCATGATCAATTTGCATTGAATATCGCACACAAGTAATTGAGATTGAAATTCACGACATGGGACCTCACAATAGTTCAGCATCATATTTACATTGATACATGTGTTTTGTTAACAGGATTGCTTTTGTTAAGAACGTGTAGCTATTATCAGTATTTTTTTTTTTACTTAATTCTCAGTTTATTAAAATATTTTGTTACAATAATAACTCAAGGGCGGATCCAGAGTTTTATTACGGAGGGGGCGGTGGCTGTTGAATAGCTCAAGTAAATTTAGTTGTTCTTAAGTTATATAACTAAATCATGTTTTAACTTTGTACGGAATATATTACTAAGAGGTAAAAATATCTCAATTATATAAAGACGACACTATGATTGGCTACATGAGAATTTACGACAATAAATAAGAAATGTCTACAACTATATGATTCAGGATAAATTATTGTTAAATATGATACAATGGAGAATCCAACAACGAATACATATACACATTGAACATTTTCAAACTATAATCTGCTTTGTTGTTTTGTTTCATACTCGGCTTTTTCATCTCAATTTTTTGAGTTGAGAATATTTGTGTTAAAAATGTTTAGTATGGATTAGTCAAATCTTGATATCGACTTCATCCACAGCTTGCGATCAACACACGTTAAGATGTTAAGAAAATGTGAGCGGAAAAATCAATATAGTATATTTTCTTTGGTTTCATTTTTAATTCCACACACACACACACACACACACACACACACACACACACACACACACACACACACACACACACACACACACACACACACACACACACACACACACACACACACACACACACACACACACACACACACACACACACACACACACACACACACACACACACACACACACACACACACACACACACTCACACTCACACACACACACACACACACACACACACACACACACACACACACACACACACACACACACACACACACACACACACACACACACACACACACACACACACACACACACACACACACACACACACATATATAGATACATATTATTACACATTTACACATTAAGCAGATACTATTTTTGAATAATTGAATGACGTACGAAAATGACATGGAGAAAAATGCATTTGGGAAATTACTGTTAGTTACTTTAGAGTTATAAAAATCATCTTCATTTATAAAAAAATAAATAGGCAAAATATTATGACTGTGCTCATTTAATGGATCAGTACCTTTAAAATTCAGATTTTTTTTGTCTCGAAGAAATATATTTTATTCACTGATTTCTGTTAGATATTTTGGTCTAAAAATTTTCATTCGAAACGTTTTATTTGAAAAATAAATTAAAGAGAAAGAGCAAAATATCACCCTTGTGTGTGAGTAAAAACTGTATTTCCAAATTCAATTTTCGCAAAACATGTTTTTTTTTATCTTGCATTTGAATGGTGAATGGTGATTCTGAATGGACCATTTAATATTTTTCTGGAAATTTTTCAATTTTTTTAGAGTATGCAATATATACAGCTTTGATTTTAAGTTAATAATTTCCTTCATTTTTTAAAATTTTTGTTAAGAAATATTCTACTATTTTGAAATACGAATGTAGATATTTATAATTTTTTTTTTTTTTTTTTTTAATGTTTTAATTATATTTTTGAACTTTAGTACTCAGTTTTAACCTCTTAAACTAAAATTAAAGCAAAATGAAATTACCTGGGTAATATTTTGTTAACCTTTCACGCAAAGAAATAAGTTGCAAATAATTAATTTTTATTTCTATATTAAAAATGCCCTGATTAAAAACTTAAATAGTATTATAGGAATATGATAATATTTGTTCCGATAAAAATTTAATATATCTTTTGGCAAAAACAGAATATAAAATATTAATTAGTCCCCAATGTGAGAATTCTAAAATAACTCATAGTTTCGTCAGTTAAAATATAGCAAGACCTCCATTAATACAAATAATAAATTTATTTAAGAAGGTAGATGCAACAAAGGATCAAAAAGTCGATTTTTATTTTGTATTGCATTTTCTAAAATTATGTTTATTCCTACATTTAGTAGGGTTAACATTTTTATTCTAGCTATAGTAGATGTATTTTTTTTAATATTTTTTATTATGCATTAAATATATGCAAATTTTTCACTGAATCCTTGTCTTCTCAAAACAGGTTTTTCTTCCAAAAAGGAACATTATTTTTAAAAAAATCTACTCATACATTTATCCTAAAACTTTGCAAGTATAATAATAAGATAGTATTATTAAATATTTTAACCCACAGATTTATGCATAAAACTACTGAAAAAAATTAGTGTTAAAATTCTAGTGTTTTTGAAAAAAGTACGTGTACTTATAGAAATTATTTAAAAAAAAAACAACAACAACCAAGTCTTTGAACTATAAATGCATTGATTGATATTTGAAAAAGATTTTATAGAATGCATATAAGAAATTAAGTATTTAAAGTAAATAGTATTTAAATGTACCTTATAAATGTACAATTGTAACTTTATTTAGACGCTGAACCAGTTCCGAGCACCTACCTTCTCAAAATATTTTGACTTGTAAAGTACTAAGTGATCTAAAAGTTACTGAAGATTTAAAATATGGATAGTTCGTCAACAGTTGAGTGTAGATTGAATCAGTTTCATAAAATTTAAGAAATAATGGATTTCTCCCATAAAAACAGTTTTTTTCATCAACCGAGGGTGTTGAATGGATCTTTGTGAATTTGAGCAACTTTAATTATTTAATTTAAAATATTATATGTCATGTGAAGTACCAAGTGATCCAAAAACTACTAAAAATTTGAAATGTGGATAAGTAGTCAACAAGTGAGTGTAGGACGAATCGGTTTCGTCGTTTTAGAAAAAAGTAACGATTTTCTCCTATAAAAAATTGCCTTTCTCCCACCGATGGCGCTATTTGTAATTATGAGTATTTGAGTAACTTGATTAGTTTTTTGACGAGAATCAGTAGACATTTTTTGTTTGAAATGGTATTTATTGTAAAACTAATCAATGTTTTAATTTTGGAGGAAAACTTTTCCTTTTCTATATATTTTCACTAAAATGCATTTTTTCAACAATTTCTCACTGTTACTTTTAAATCTTTATGCATGTTTTTGTAAATGATTACATTAGATTTATGATTTTATTTTTCCTCCATACAGCCGGAAAAAGTTGAAAAGCTTATAGTTGAGGATATTCCTCTTTGTAGCTCAAAAGCTCAAAATGATGATTTAATAAATTCCTTTAACACATTGAAAGCCATACTTTATAAGTTACATGACCTACCAAAAGAACTCAGTGATAAAGAAGCGCAAAAGTTATTGGTGCCACTTGTAGCCAAATATTTTCCCTTAGTAAGTATATAATTTTAATATCCATGACTTTTTTACCAAATTAAGATTTCACATATAAAAGTGATTCTCAATGATATGAAAATTTTTTATTGAATTTTGTTCTCTAACTGAATGATTTTCTTACAAGTAGAATTTATAAGCAATTCTGTTTGTTAATTGCATATCCAAATAGGTTCATTTAAAGAAATAGATTTATAGAGATTAATTGTCTTCTTTTTTTCTTGTATTAATACATTTACAATTAAAAAAACTTTGTTTAATTTTGTATTGTTATGAAGACAAAAACCTGCAAGTTAAAGTAACTTGGAGAGAAAATGTTAATAGTACCCTAAATTGTATTTAAAAGAGAACAACCAAGTCACTTAAAACATGAATTATGTTCTATTTAATTTATTATATATTTTTTATTTACAATTGTTAATACATAAAAATTTAAAATGATTCACCTTCAAAATGCGCTGAAAAGAAAACAATGTACCCCCCCCCCCCCTTCTCACTCACTCCGACTAATCCAATATATTACGACTCTTTAAAATATAGGACAGTTTAATAATTAATAAAACTTAACGTGATAAAAAAAATGTCCATTAGTAAAATGTTTTGTATTTATTGCTACGTATTTCAAAGATAATTGTTACAATATTGCAGTGTTCTATAAAAGCAAAACGTTACTAAAGAAAAAGAATTGACTTAAAAAATTGTAAACAGCTAAACAAATAAATTTATGTAAAATTCATATTTAGGAAGTTCTATTCAAATGAATTGCCCATTATCAAAAGTTATGTAAAAACAATTAACACTTGTTGCACAAAAAAATTCTCTGTTTTGTCGATAATTTTCGGGACGTATGTCATTTATTTCAGATTGCTGTGTTAATTTTGCAATGATTTCATAAATTTATATTTGATATAAAATTTATTTTGTGCTTTTTAATACTTTATTGTTGTTGTTCGCTCTTTTTATATTTTATAAAAAAACTTTTTAGTCTATATTCCCTTGCAATTTTTTGCGATCTAATATTCCAATTAACTTAGCAAACGTGATCATAAATAATAATGTAAAACGTGAATTTCTTACTTCACAGAATAAAATAGCAGCATTTAAAATATCAGTTTAAATAGTGGTACATGAGTTTGTGACAAAGGAGTCTGAAGTATCGAAAATTGTTGAAATAGGCGAAAGTTTCATTACATTTTATAAATTTCTTCTGCCGTGCTTTCAACTCCCAGCTATTTCAATGAGGGCATTTTTTATATTTCTTTTATTTCTGAACAATTCGAACTAATTTCTACATAATTAATTTTTGAGGAAGGAAATTGTTCTTCTCTAGATTTTTTTTTTCTATTTGAATTCTATAAACCATTATATTCTTGAAAGTAAACATTAATTTTAAAAATAATTCAAATCATTTCCTCATGATAATTTTAGCACTTAAATTATATAAACCATTATAGTCTTGAAAGGGAATACTATTTTTTAAATTAATTGAAAACATTTTCCAATGATCATTTTAGAATTTTGCTATTCACCATTTTAAGGGTTCACAGTTTTTAATCTAAAAAGAACGAACGGTATATTTTGCAACATGGCATCGTTAAGAACTTGTATTTACCTTGACTGACACTAGTTGGCGCTATGAACATCAATTGTGCATGTCTGGATTGAAGAGTTAGTCACAGAGAGAGGCGTTGGGGGTCTTGGGAAGAAGCTCAAAGATATCCGAACAATAATTGGTTTCTTAAAACTAATGTTCTTAAAACTTCTTAGCTTTTATTTTATGAATTGTAATAAGTCACATCAACGAAAGTGTCTCGTTGTGGAATGTTGATTATGTTAGAATTTGTACTGTGGTGATGTTTTCTATGTGAACAATAAATAAACGTTTCCCCTGTAAAAGGATTTGATGAAGTCGTTGCAATTTATATTTTGAGGCCTTTAGTCCCCCATAAGTACTTTATATTTTACTTACTTTATTTCATATATTTTCTTTTCTTGTATAACTTTTCTTAAAATATCTATAGCTATCGGATCAACTCTCATTACCGTCCTCTTCTGGATTCGAAAATACCTTAAATTTCATTCTATCACATGAATACTCTTTTCAGATGATAAAAAATTTCACTAATGCGAAATCCGAGCTTCTTCTGCCCTTTCACAAAACTTCGGATGGAAGTTTCGAATGGGCCATGAACACTGAAGTCTTGATGGAGGTCCCGAACCATTTTGACAGGTTTGAGATAAATCTTTCCGGCGATCCCATATTTAACGGGGATACTCTCTTGCTTGCAGGAGGAAAGTCTTTTGTTCGAGTGTAAGTGTCGTCTTATTTGTAAACGTCATAATATTTATTAAAAAATATATATATTCGGTAGATAAAAAGCGTTGGTGAGTTAGTTTAAATTATCCAAATCAATTTAAATGAGTATTAAATGTATATTTTTCTTATAATGAGAAAATAGTTATATTTTTGTCAACAGCTTATAACGACATCCGTTGATAAAAAATATATTTTTCATTGTAGGAATGTATTTAAATATATTTTTGTGAAAACTTCATTGTTCTACAGTCATGTATTCATTGAGTCATCAATTTTGAAAATTTTCTGTTTAGTTTTACATTCTCCATATTTCTAGAGATAACACTATTTGCTTTGTTTATAAAATTATTCTTTTTCTTTTTTTCCACAGGCAAGATAATTTGGAGGATTTTTACAAGCACTTTCCAAATTTTGAATGCAAAATCATTGAAAATGGGTATCATACATATCACATAGAGTTTCCAGATATATACATCAAATTAGTAGCGAAGTTCATAGGAGAGTAGAATTAAAGAAATATTGCTAATCGGAAATTGCTTTTTGATGATTTGTATTTCGACTTTTTATGAGGAAATAATTTTAAAATCCTAACTTTCTAGGAAAAAAAAATAATAATAATTTAAACATGCTTAAAATATATGTGATAATTAACATATTTCTTGAGGAATTTTGGTAGTTTAATTTCATTATAATATTGCATTATTGATAAACACAAACTTATGAGAAAGTCAAATGAAAAGTTTTAGTAAGTCTAAAAATTCATTACCCACAAAAAATGAATTTCGAATTTTCTTTATGAGAATTTTATTAATTGTATTTTATTGATATAATTATTGCGTAAATCATAGGCCCCGATTTCAATGGTAAAGTGTTTCTTTATTTCAGATTTTCATAACGTGAAGTTTTAAAAAGGTGTTCCTGAACTGTATTAAAAAATGTTGTATGGAGTTCTAATGAACAGAAAAATTATATTTTTCACTGTGTATACCCAATATTCGTTATAGAATATTTTAAAATTAGTTTATTTTCAGACATTGTTTACGAACTTAGATGAGAACATCTAAATAAAAAGTTCTATAGTTACTTGGCCTGTTTTATATGTTTAGCCTAAATTGCTTATGTTTTGCTTTTTGGAATAAAACAAGTTTGGTGGTCTCAGTTACTTTTTTAATTATTACTTTCTCACATGCTATGTAGACATGAATTAAAATCAATGCTGAATTTTTTATACCATAAAAATATTATTAACATTATAACATAGTTTCTACTTAATGCTTTGTTTGAGAGCATATTAGAAATACCAGGTATATTTTCTCAAGACTCGTACTAAGTACTTTGAACCTATAATCATTTATTCTAAATCATATTTTAAATTCATAACTACACTATACAGAACAGTAATAGTTACTGACTACAAATGAATATAATGTGAAATGTGCCTTTAACCGTACAGTAGTTTGGTGCATAAAATTATTTTGACTTGAGAAATTTATTACTAATTTGAAACACCTCAAAAATATTATTGATTAAAATTTGAAACTTTGCCATTTTCTTAAATAAAACAATATTTATTGCTATACAATTTTTCATATTTATGGTTCATTGGAATGGGAAATAATATACTATAGTGACTTTTAGTTTCATAAAAACCTTAAAATTCTTATGTAGTAAATATCATTAATTTTGCATTAAATAAAAGTTCAAATGTAATATAAAAATTAAATACATTAATAAAAATATTCTTTTTTTCAGTCAACGTTAATGATGACTATAATAGTATTTTTATCTGATGCTTGTTATGGATGAAATATGAGGTTTGAGGAAGGGAAAATGGCATCCAATAACTTTGTCTTGATGGTACCTACCTTTGATTAACTTTGATTGATTAATATATAGTTTAAGAATATAGATATAGTTTTAAGAAGATTTCTAGCTAAACTTTCTTACTAAATTAATGAAATTTCGAAATGTCGCTTTGATTTTCTAATTAAAATAAAAACCAGTTCTACGTAAACAACTGATTTTATTGCGTTATTAACATAAAGGGAGAAAACCTTTTGTTAATTCTTCTTAGTACTTGAAACAGTTTAACTGATGAAAGTATGAGAAAAAGATGATTATCAATTCACCGTGTAAGGTGATGACAATACAAAAAATGAAATTTAAAAGTCGATAATTTGAAAAAATTATTGAATTAAATGATTTTTTGTAAAGGGATGCTTAAAAAAGAATTGGATTTTTTTTTACATGGAAAAATTCAGATTTTGTTACAATTTTTGTTCTGCAGCTAACTGTGAAGTTTCATGCGCTAATAAGTTAATTTTTGCATTAAATTGCCATTTGCTGACAACAAAGATATAATCTTTTTTTTTTGGGGGGGGGGGGGGTACCCCTTAATACATTTCTTGAAAGCCCGACAGTCCAACAGTTAATAATTTGCATATTATCGTTTTATAATTGTGTGTTACTTTTGTATGACCTTGTGTTTGTTTCACTTGGTACTATCCATCAAAGCTTAATAGTTCAATTTAAGTTAAAGCACACACTATTGATTACGTTACAGGTCTAGTCCAATGGAACAATTGTTTTATCCTGGAATGTAACTCTTCGTAGAATGCATTGCCTTCGACAAAGAGTTTATCAGCCAAGTTTCAGCTCGATTGGATGAAGGCATGTGGGTTGATTAGTCCTTCGAGCGAGCAATAGAAACGTGTGTGAAATTTTCTTTTAATGGACGGCCGCAATAACTTGTTAGAATGTATTGTCATACACAGCTAGTCAATCTGCCACACTTCAGGTCGAATGAGTGGCGGCAAGTGAGATACTTAACCCTCGGAAGACTTTCAGAATTTTTTTAAAGATTTTTAATGGTGCTACTCGCTTAATTTACAATGATTAATTACTCAAATAACAATGCTGACTGTTTTGTCTCGGAGTCCTCAAATTACATGTCCATAAAAGTTTTGACCTTAATGTGAGGACGCTTTGCAGGATTATTTCTTCTACTAGGGGGCTCCACCAATTGAAGACTAACGCTCGCCAACCCCCGAATTCCTAGCTACGGTCGGATTCGAGATCGCTGCGCGATCTCTAAAGGGGGCATTGCTCCCTTCTCGGTAATCCCTTTGACTGCGTATTATTAACACGAGATAAATTGATTAGCTTTGGATTGTTAATAATGTAGTAGATATGCTAGTTATAGGCCGTTATGTGGTGTAAAGTAATATGAAACGAGTTGAAATCGTGTTACAGTGGTTCATGAACGAGCACAAAATCGTGGTGTTTTTCTGAGAGAAATGCATTAGCTAATGGTCTATTTTAACAGGGTGCAGCAACGGGAAGGTCTACCTGCTTCGCACCCCAACCAAAGTGAACAAAAATTCATCTTGGCCCAACCAAGTGGTGTATTTGAAGCATCTGAAGTGGTGGCGGAGGTTCCTGTAACAGGAATTCCATGACAAAAACAGTTTTTTAATGTTGAAGCTTGCCCATGTCGAAAGTACATGGTGGCCACTGATAAACTTACCAGATCTCCTTGATCAATCAAAGACGCTGTGTTTATCGAAAAATATTAATGACAGTTTCGAAAACCATTTCTATGCCTTTAACCGTTACCAGATAATTTTTACATTATTTCCCCCCACGGGCCAACATTGCAGATATAACAATTAAACATGTAAAAAAGATTTTCATACTTGAATAAAAAGAAACCCTAATTAACAATAGAATTCACATAAAAACCAAAGTCATACATTAAACACCAAAGAAATATTGGTAATGAAACAGTACCTCATTTGCACTTATAAGAATGAAGCATGTGAAAAAGAGTTTTGCTCTTGAATAATAAAAATTCATAATTAACATTCACACAAAAACCATTGTTATCTAAAACATCAAATAAGATATCCCATTTTCGCATCCTCGATCAATTGAAGACGCTGCGCTTATTGAAAAATATGAATGACAATTTCGAATTCCATTTATATGCTTTTAACCATATAATTTTGCATTATTCCCCCCCCCCCCCCTCACTTCCCCAGGGGCCCATTTCGCATGTACACCAATTAAACAAGTGAAAAAGATTTTCACTCTCGAATAATAGTAATTCATGATCAGGGTGTCCACAAAATTAAGGAAAAAAAGTTCAATGACAGATTTCTAAAAAATTCCCTGATTTGGCGGGACATTTTTTCTAATTTCCACAACTTTTCCCAATGTGTAAACACCCTTATAAAATAGAACATGTATGCTAAACAGATAATATGGTAATTTAAAAAAAAAATAGTTTTAGCAGTAATGAAAAGTTTAAATTATTCCGTACATTAAGCATTTGGATGTTCAATTGGGGCATTTGACTGGTCAAAGTACACCATAACAGAACCACCGCTTACAATGTTATAAAAGATGAAAATTTGGAAGATATGTGGGAAGAACAAGTTCCTATAATACCATTTGAGAAGTTTCCTTGTTACACACAAGCAGTCGAGAGGAGTGTTAAACTCATAAGATGATGTGTTAAACTTGAAGCTTCAACGAAAGTTTGTAGTGATGCTGCAAGAGATGGTTATTTACGGGCAAAGATTCAAGTAAGAAGAACATTTTCAACATTTGATAATCCTCCGAAAAAACACTTTTGAAAAGTAGAAAAACCACCAACCTCAAAAACACAAAAAACTTTCTTGAAATAAAAAAAAAAAAATCATAAATATGATAAAAATGTTCAGCTACAAACACAGTGATATCAAAAATGGCCAACCTCTGATTGCAGCTCTCGGTTGTGAGTCGCTTTAGAATGCATGCTTACTTAGTTTATTTTTTTAATTGAAGTTCCGCTCCCATAAAAATTTACGCTGCTTGAGGTTGGCGCCCGTCATAGGAATATTAACAATGCTTGCCTTTAAACTAATTTATGGCTGCTTGCCGAATATTGGAAGAGATATGATATCATTTGGATGGGTAGGAAATACAAAGTAGTGTAGTGTTAATCTTCAGGTTCACGTAGATGTAATTTTCAAAATAGTATAGAGAAACTGTACTCAAACGCTCGCATTTGAATCTTTATTAAGAATTTTTTAAGTAGGAAACTGATGTGTTTGAGATAAGCTTTTGTTTGGTTGATACATGCATTTTGGAAAGTTTTTATTGTGGGGGGGGGGGGGGGGTTTAAAGGTTAGTGATTAAGACGGCACCAACCTCAATCAGCGTAAATTTGTATGGGAGTGGAACTTAAATTTAAAAATAAACTAAGTAAGCACACATTCTTCAACGAGTTACAATCGAGAGCTGTAATCAGAGGTTGGCCGTTTTTGATATCACTGTGTTTGTAGCTGAAAATTTTCATCACATTTATGATTTTTTTTATTGCAAGAACGTTTTTTTGTGGTTGGTGATTTTTCTACTTTTCAAAAGTGTTTTTTTTTTGGGGGGGGGGGGGGATATCAAAACTTTTTTAAAAACACTGGCGTCTTCTATTTTTTGAATTTGTCCGTTTCATCGTTTTTCCCTTTATCCGCGAAGCTTTTTCCATTATACGCCAGGTCACTCACGAGAGTTTCATCACTATCTCTAGCCATACGTATGGCCTGCAATTTCTTCATTCTTCATGGCGAATCCAATGACATCCAACATGCCATAGTTATCTTGAAATTGAACACACCGGAAGTGGCACCTTCCATGGCACCACTAACAGTGATAATTTTTCAAGACAAGTCCAACGACATCCAACATGATATATTTATCTTGAAAATTGACAAATCAGATGCGATACCACCTATGATATACCTGGTATCTTAAACATTCATAATTCTTCAAGACAAGCCCAACGACATCCAACATGCCATATTTATCTTAAAAATTGACAAACCAGAAGTGGTATCACCTATGGTACACCTGGTACCAGGAATATTCATAATTCTTCAAACTGAGTTCGTCGATACCTTACATGCCATGATTTTCTTTAAAATTGATAAACTGGAAGTGGTACCACCTATTGCATACCTGGTACTTTAAACAGTCATAATTCGTCAGAACAAGCCCAACATGCCATATTTATCTTGGAAATTGATAAACCGAAAGTGGTACTACCTATGCCATACCTAGTACCTCAAACATTCATAATTTTTCACGACAAGCCCAACGACACCCAACATGCCATATTTATCTTCAAAATTGATGAACCAGAAGTAGCTCCATCTATGGTACACCTGGTACCATTAATATTCATAATTCTTCAAGTTGAGTTTAATGACATCTTACATGCCATAATCTTCTTGAAAATTGACAAACCGGTTGAATGCGGATAGCAGTAACCATCAAAATCGACCATGAACGACTAAAAGAAACTCGTGTATGGCAACTAAACCCCCAAAACTTAATGGAATACATTACCCTCGACAAAGAGCCTGTCTTCCAAGTTTCAGCTTTATTTTAATTTTTCAACGGAGATTTCTCGAAACTAAAATGTTTTTAAAAGTTAACTCACTGTAAATTGTCATACAGTTCAAATAACACATGTAATTTGAAGAACAAATATTTCTCTTTAATTCTATAGCATCAAAAATGTAATTATTTTAATTTTAAAGATGCCGTAAGCCATATAATTATAGTACGATTCGTTCTGCTTATACTTTAACATTACGTTTATTCTTACTTAAGCCTAACGTGCCGGGCAAACTAACTTCGAAATGATAGCAAACCTGTTGGCTACTTTTGGCATATATATCCAAACCCAGGGCTGTCGCTAAGAATTTCGATTGGGGGGGGGGGGGCGTTAGACATACATTTGCCGACTAAGATCAAGACAAGTAAAATGTAAATGTAGAAAATATCTATTAAGGTGTCAATCTATTATTAATGAAATTTTATTAATGCAAAATTAATGCATATTTTTTAATTATTATTTAATTATTTGTTAATTAATGTGTAATTAATCGTTAATGAGTTTGTAACTAATTGTTTATTTTTTTATTTAATTGTGAATTATTTTATTTAATGTGTGATTAATTTTAATTAGTGTTTTTAATATTTTATGGCATTTTATTAATACTTAATTAATGTCACATTTTAAGTAAATTCCCTTCACATTTTAGTTAAAGTTCCATCGAATTCATTTAATTTTTCATTTTTGTTTAATAACCTCTTCACTCCGTAGGTCCACATATGTGGACCTCACAATATATGTTTGTAAAATTTAATGGTGGAAAAATTTGTAATTTTAACCTCATCTTTACATTTGGGGACATCTGAGCTTCATAATGAATATCATAGAGGGCAGCAAAGGCTTAATTTTCTTCAAGAAAAATGTGTTTACAAAAGTGATTTTCTGAAAATGGCGACGTCTCAGTGAAGTCGTAAACGTAAGTAATTTTCAGTATTTTAAATATTATTTATAGATCCAATAAAATTATTTCTAATTAAGTTAATCTTTCAACATCTACTTAGAATAGTTTTGTTCGTAAAAATGTTTTATTGAAAAGTTGGGTCAAGAATTATAATTGGGTACACATTTGTGTACCTTCGTCCATTAGGCTGAATTTATTGTAATATGATGAAAATGTATTAATAAGTAATTATTGTTACAATTAGTAAATAACTATTGTTTAATAGTAAATTATTATTGTTTAAATGTATGAGTATGTTAACTGTTTGTTTTTACTCAATTAATTTGTCCTAAAATTATATTAGAACATTGTACACTTAAAATTTGGAACAAAAACAAAATATTAGTAAGCTGGGGTATTATGGTGTAAGTGCAAAGAGTGTATGTTAAGTGTTTGTTTACTACTTTATTATTTAATTTAAAGTTATTTAAAACATTCTGGAATTTACATTTTTAAATTATAGAACTTTTTAACAAAAAAATAAACAGTAACTTAGTAATGTTTTAAGTGCAGAAGTAGATTTAGTGTTTGTTTTGTTTAAAATTAACATAATACAAAATCATAATTTTGAGTATACAGCATAGTAGTGACTAAGTATAATTCTAAAATATTATATGAATTTTTTTTTTGTAGGCTTATGGACTCTAGATGAGATTCAGGCATTATTACAACAAAGTGATTTGTCTAAAGAGGAGGGAAAAAAAAAGTTAACATTCCACAGCCTGCTGTAATTTGAAAGTATAATATTTCGATGGGGGATACTGATGTCTGTGATACATATTTAGCATACTATCGTTGTGCTGTAAGAACAAAGAAATGGACTGTGTATATGTTTACACATTTTGTGGATCTAGCAATATCTAACTTCTGGATTTATTATGTGCTCTTTCACAAAAGCAATGACATAAAAAAATACATGCTCCTTTTATAGCATAGAATGATTATTGCTTCATCTTTATTGAAGTATGAAGGAAATTTATCTGGGAGTTCTCGCAGAGGAAGGCCACACAAACTGTCTAACTCCTCTAAAGAAGAATTTCCTGTGCCTTTAAAGCAACGAAAAGTTTTTCATCCTCCTCCAAAGGATGTAAATTTGATAATATAGGTCACCTACCCAGGTACATGGACGACAAAATACATCCAAATGTCATCTGGTGGGGCGCAAATCTAGAACGAGAGTAATGTGCACCAAGTGCAACATTTACTTATGTGTGCTGAAAAATAATTGCTTTGAAAAGTTCCATTAAAAGTAAATATAATGAAAATATTCTCAATTACTTAAAAAATAAAGTGTTTAATAATAAAGTTTAATTAAAACATGTTAATACTTCTTTTACAAGCATTTTATCAATTACAATATTCTTGTTATTTTGTGTAATAGAAAGCTAGGGTCCACATATGTGTACCTAAAATTTTAGGCCCCCTAATAAACTTATAAATACAAATATTTTTTTTCATAGCCCTTGACAACAAAATAACTCCATAAAACAGTAAAATATTTTTAAAATTATTTTGTAAATCTTCAGGGGTGAAGAGGTTAAATAACCCCCTCATTCCCGAATAAAGGGGATAATTTTTCGAAGTGCTTTTATGAGGGGAGGGGAGGCATTTATCACTTGGAGATAGAATGCATTCTCTCAGTCTTGAACCAATTCAGTAACATGAGTAGTACAAAGGCTCCATTTCAATACAATTTTTTTTTAATTTTCAAATTGCAGTTTCGAAGAAATTAATTAAACGGGTAAAAGTGGATGGAAATCGCACTACTACACAAAATAAAATAAATGAAAAATATTGATCAAATAGGCGACTCTAATTTAGCGTTGTAAAAACAGTTAATCAAACAAATTCTGGAAAAATTCTTCTTTGTAAAATCCTGGCAGATTATTGCACACAAAATTATTTACGCGAAACACTGCGATTTTTATACCAGAGACAATGTCAGGGACATATAAGAAACATGCACTTACACTCCCTAATCCCTTTCGAAAAATAAAGTAATGTGGAAGAAGTAATTCACAAGAGCAAAATATATAGGTAGTAAATTATCAATTCGAGCAAAAAATTATGTACAGGTATTAACTAACATCAAATTAGGAAGTCCGATTCCCATTTTCGAAAAATCTAAGTTTAAACCAAGACTTTTGTAGCTTTATACCTCCCTGTTAGCGATCTGAACCTCCCTGCAAATAATCCTGTCGGCGCTCTTTGACAACATAATTGCATTTCAAAATACAATAATTATTAAAAACATTTTGTTAATTAATTTTTAAATACTTTTTAACATATTTTCCTACCAAAAAAAGAAAAGAGGATTTTACTTTCTATTGAAAAGTATATTAATAGTAAAATTTAATTTTTTTTAGCAATTTAACAGAAGAATTTACTTCTTAAAAATAGTTACTTCGTGTACGTATTTTTGCCAAAACTGCTGGATAGAATATAATAATATTTTCGAGGTTTTTCAGCAATAATTTCTGCAAATATTACTCGTTTTATCAATAATAATCATTTGTTCCATATGGAAAGTATAATGCTAGTTTTCTCTAAACAGGACTAAAAATGAAATGTATTACTTTAGCATTAAACCAAACTATAATATTATTTATATGTAAAAAAATAAAAAAAATAATATACATATATGAACCTCTATCCTAATGAAGCAGAAATCAAGTTTTACAAAGTAAATTATTCTCAACTTACTCACTACCCTTATGAACTTCAAATTTAGCAACAAAATATTCAGATCTATAAAAAAGCAAACAATAATTTTAGGCACAAAAATCCAAACTAAGTAAGGAATAGTACCTGCAGAGGTGTTTTTTTTTGGGGGGGGAGGTATTCAAATCGCCAATATTATTATCTTGAGGAAGGAGAAGTTGCGCATATGATCTTCTAAAGAAGAGAAACGTCACAGTCAACCTGAGATTTCTAAAAATCTAAAAAACCTCCCCCATTTCCCTTTCCCACCTGTTAAGGTTATAATCATAATGTGTGATCTACTGATCCAGTTTGAAATATTTTTAAAGGTATTTTGACTAATCTAACTTAACTGAAACACGATGTCTTTCAGATGTTTCATGTATAAAATAAAGTGTTGAAATCGAGGAAAGGCGTGAAAGGGGTTTTAATAGACTGAAACCTGGTTGTACGTTGGACAAAGTCAGGCCGTAGCTATTTGGGTACAGGAAAATCAAGAAATTTAAATAATATTATTACAAACCTTTCAATACTTTTTCAATGATTATTTTGTTGCAATATATACGACATTGCCTTCCAGTTTACATGGCATGCATTATTTCGGTAATACATTTGTGATGGTCTCGTTTACAAATGACAGATACAACACCTAGGGGCTAGTGGTCACTTTTGCCTAGTGATTAGCGTGCCTGTTTTCTGATCTGGGAGTTCCGGGTTCGACTCCCCGTTATCGCACACAGCTACATTGGTAACCCGAATATTCGAACATATCAGTGGCACCATCTACTGAACGACCTCCACACTACCACCTCAGAATCTCTGGCGACTCATTGCCACACGCAACGCACTCAACTCACAAGCAAGCAACTCAATCGTTCACCCCTTCGCAACTCACTGGGAAGGGGCTATGTGGTAGTCTCGTGTACAAATGACAGATACAACACCTAGGCACTAGTGATCACTTTTGCCTAGTGGTTAGCGTGCCTGTCTTCTGATCTAGGAGTCCTGTGTTCGACTCTCCATTACCGTACACCGCTACACTTTTTTAATAAATGAAGTAATATCATTAATAGAGTTCTACTTGACATTAATTGCAATAATTTGGCAAAATGTAATAGAAATATTTTTTAACAGAATTGCACGCTACTTCCATTTCACTCAACTTCACGTTCGTAATAAGTAAAAATAAACCTCGGTGAATAACCTTATAAAATGTATTTTTTATTTTTATCTTACCAAAAAATAAGCAAGTTTTATTCGAAATTGAAACTTCTCGCCCGGTATGTATTTGATAAAAGAGGGCTCATTTTTCGGATGTTAAAATTTAGATGTTTTGAAATTTTCTGTAAGACTTTCAATTCATATGACGTACAATACACACTATATGCAAATGACGTTTAATGGGCATATCATGGTTTTTGAGGCCGTTACCTGACGTACTAAAAATACGTCACCTACTGTAACACATCAGAGTTATCTATTAATTGGAAGAATAAGTAATTATTGTCAGTTTCTTCTTGAGAATATAGTGTGTACTTATCAGGTGACTGAATTTAAAAACTTTTGACAGTCGACTTGACGATTTATACAATTAAATGTACTGATTTGAAATTGAAGAAAAATTACTCATTCTGTAGAGAATTAGTGGAAATTGATACTTGTGCAACAGTACGGGGTACGGGATATATGTTCATATTTAATTTCATTTAGCAGCTGTCAGTGACGATATCAACTTAAATGTTCCTGCAAAATAAGGATATACTTACTCCAATTTAAAATTGCCGACCGCCAACTTGGGCTGATTTGTGATCAGGATTTTTTAATACTGTTGACGATTTTAATTATTTATATTTTTTTCTATTCAATATATTTTAAAATATCCATCACTTGGCACTTTTAAAGGAATTAATGAAATTTTGGAAATTTGCCGACTGCTGTCTTTCTTTTCTAAAAGCTTTGGTGGGGTGAGATAATGAAGATATCTATGATTTGTGTTCGCAAGATATACCTATTATATTTGTGCACGCAGTCCATCAATGTAGGCGGGGGTAAAGGCACCGACCCCCTTATAATAGACTTCTAGTGTAAAAATGCCGATAAGTGAAACTTGGGTGGGTATTTTTAATACTTTTGTTCGACATTTTTTTTCTCCTTCAATTCGATTTTATTGTGGATCAACTTTAAAAAAAGGACTAAAAAAATTTCGAAAATTTGCCGACTGTTCAACTTTCTGAAACTTTGAGGGGGCGAGACGCCCCCCGTTCGCGTCGTCCCTGTCCGAACCTCAATTACAACCTGAGCGCCTCTATCTGTCACCAAATTGTGAAACGCAAAAAAGTGTTTTTAAATTAATTAAAAATAGAAAGAATTATTTAATGAAGTTCAAACTAGCGTAGGATTTTAAATCAAAACATTCCGCATCCTATAATTCAATCCGTTTGAAGATCTACAGCTTAGGGCTGGATGTTAGTCTAAATTTTTATTTATCTACTTTTTATTTCGTTTTGGAAATTTCAATATTTTTTTTCTTCATTGGTTTTATATCCTAGGTACTCAATTTTTTTTTTTATTTAAAGGATATCACCGAGACAAATCTATGGTATTTTTTGTATAATTATGCCAAGTTCCGTAATCACGCTAGAAATTAGTAAATTTCGGCATTTTCACTGGAAGTTGTGCAGAGAACACTTACTGTCGTTTCTGCCTTTTTAAGGTTGGCGGCTAAACGACCGTTTCATCTGATAAGGGGCAATACTTTTCTGAAGACTAAACTTTATAAGGATTAGGCCTACTCATTTTTACTTTAGAATATTTTAATTTCTTGATTTCTAAATATGAGTCAGTATTATACTCGTAAATATACTTTTGATTTTTAATATGCATATTATTTATTTTTTGTGATTTTTGAAATGCCAGGAGGAGTACCTAGATATTAAGCAACATCGAAGACATTTTTAAGGGGTTTCTAACTGACCCATTCAAAGTACGCTACTTTTCGTACTTATTTTTATTCTTTTACTCAGATGGGCGCCACTATATACTGATAAAAAATGGATGAAATTTTTTGTGTGTCCTAACTGACCCATTATGCAACCATTCCGTGCTATGTCAATGCTGGTTTTTAAAAAATTTTAGGTAATTGCTCCAAAAATGGCTTAAAAATGAATTTTTTTTATGTTTTGGACATTTTTCATGCCAGAGGGGCCCAGCTTGATATTCAACAAAATTGATGAAATTTTTTGTTTGTTTTAACTGACCCATTAGGCAACTTTTCAAAGCTATTCCAAGACCGATTCCGAAAAAAATAATTTTTGGTCCACCCTAACGTCCAACATTACGATTATGCGACATTTAGGGACATTTTTGTGCATAGCAAGAGAGGCGCAGCTAAATATTGAACAAAATGGACTAAATTTTTTGTGTTTTCTTTCTGACATATTAGTTCACTATTCCATGCTATACCAATGCTTGTTTTTAAAAATAATTTCTAAAAATTTCTAAAAACTGTCTTAGAAAAGCATTTTTTTGTATGTTTTGGACATTTTCAATGTCAGAGGGGCGCGGCTTGAAATTGAACAAAATTAACAAAATTTTGTGAGTGTTTTAACTGATCCATTAGACAACTTTTCCACACTATTCCAAGACCGATTTCAAAAAAATATTTTTTGGGCCATCCTAATATCCAATCTGTTACGATTTTGCGACATTTAGGCGCATTTTTGTTCAAAGCAAGTGGGGCGCGACTAAACATTGAGAAAATTGGACAAAATATTTTGTGTGTTCTAACTAATACATTAGGCAACTATTCCATGCTATACCAATGCCGGTTTTTCAAAATAATTTCCAAAATTTTCCAAAAAATGGCTTAAAAATGAATTTTTTTAAAGCTTTTTTTTACATTTTCAATGCCGGAGGGGCATGGCTAGATATTGAGAAAAGCTGACGAAATTTTGTGTGTGTTCTAATTGATCCATTAGACAAATTTTCCACTGTATTCCAAAACCGATTTCGAAAAAAAGTTTTTTCGGCCCATCCTATTGTAGATTGTTGTTTCCGATATACCAAGGAGTTAAGATTCTAATGGGTGTAACGCTATTCTAAGTAGACTTTCCATTCGTCTAGAAAAAATGGAATACTGATCTAATATGTTTGAGCAGCTCAAAACCAAATTTCAGGAATAGGATACTAAATTAACAGGACAGTAAACTGTTACAAGACTTATTTGTAAAAAAAAAAGTCCCCTTTATCGTATCTGGAAAGACTTCAGTTGTCAAATTGAAGGGAGCAAACGGCAAAAGTCAAGGTAACTATAGTTTATGCGGCGTAGGGTTAGCTTTTAATGGCAAAGTATGTGCTTGACACAACACATGTTAATTTTGGTTAAAGGAATGGTACATGTGTCTTGAATAAAAAAATGAGCAAGAAACTACTTTATTTGGCTTGTTGACCCTATATTATGGAATTGGGTTATTGATACAATTTTTATTAAATGAGCAAGATTCTCTTCCGCACTAGAGGTTTATCTCTTAAAAAGATTGCAGGCCTGCTGAGAGTTCATTCATAAAGAAAAATATAAGAGAGTAATTGAAAATAAGGAAATTTTGACTCCAGTGGTTCATATAAAGAACAATATAATTAGATTTGATCAAAAATTATTGGATGAAACCCAGACAAGGGACAGATTACCAAGAAATTCTCAAATTGGTTCAATATTTCTATGTAAAATCCCATCTTGTGGAACCAGATTTATGGCACCTGGAGCAATGCATCATGCTCAGAGGATGTCAAAAATATTGTACTCTTAAAATATAAATGTTTAGTTGTCAGTTCACCATCAGTCCAAGAGATGAAAAGGGATTGCAAAGATTATTGGGAATAAAATTGATAAAGGATTGATAGATTATATTTGCTGTACAAGTGTACCTACAGGCTTGGATGACAGATCCTTCACCTCAAAATGCACCATTCAATGATTTTTATTTGATAAAATATCTAGTGCTCTATAAAAATATTGATCTGGAAAGACTTTCAGCTGTCAAATCGACGGTAGCAAATGGCAAAAGTCAAGCTAACTGTAGTTTGTGCAGCGTAAGCTTATCTTTTAATGGCAAAGTAGGTGCTATGCACTTTGACACAACAAGTGTTAATGTTGTCCAAAGGAATGGAACCTGTGTCTTGAATAAAAAAAATTAGCAATAAACTACTTTATTTTGCTATATTTTGGAATTGGGTTTTTGATAGAATTTTTAATAAGTGCGCAAGGTTATCTTTCGCACCAGAGGTTCCTCTCTTAAAGCTAGCTAATCGCATTTGGTATTTGTCATAGGATCTTGGACTCTTTTGAAGCCTTGTAATGAGAAACTTTCATTCTATCTAAAATTCTTTTTGCCGTTACGCCCCTCAGGAGGTATTTAATGGTTCAGTTGAAAAAAAAATTTGAAAATATATTTTATAAAATATTTGTTTATACAAAAATTGTATTTTTATTTCCTTTTAATTTTAACTACAACAGTAATATCATTTGTGTTTAGTTTCCACCTTCGAACACAACCTCCTTATAGGACAATGGTGTGAACTTCATTTTCATTGAGCTACCTCTTAATAGCACTGAAATGTTAGCAAATTTGGCCTGATTTATTTTTTACAACAGTAGAACAAAATAGGAGGGTAGGACTAAAAAAATTTTACCTTCAATATTTTGGACCCCTCTACCATACAGTTTAAATAACATATTAAAATTATAGAACAAATATTCCTCTTTAACTCTGTCTCTTCAATAATTAAATTACTTCAATTTTAAAGAAGATGTAAGCTATTTAATAATACGCCAATTTGTTCTTCCTTTATTTAACATTACGATCAATATCAGTTAACCCTAATATGTCCGCCAAACTAACACAAAAAAGAGGGCAAACCTGTTTTGGCGACTTATCAGATATATCTGAACCTCAATTGTAAACTGATCGCCTCGATATATCGCCAAATTATTATCTGAAAGAAGAAAAAAAAAAAAAAGCTTTTAAAATAATTGAAAATTGAAAGAGGGATTTAATGAAGTTCAAACCAGCGTTAAGATTTTAAAACAAAATACTCTAAATCGTACAATATATCTGTTTTATGATCCATCGTTAAGTTACGTCCGGAGATTTGTCTAACTTTGTTTGCCAAAATCGGGCTAGAACTCGACTTTTTTTTAATGTTTCTCAGAAGTTTCATTAACTTTTTTTCTTCGTTGTTTTTATCCTAGACAGCCCACATTTTGTTTAAGGATATCCCCGGGACTTATCTATGGTATTTTTTGTAATAATATAAGAAGTTTCCTTAGCATGGTAGAAAATAAAGTCAATTTTGGCTTTAACATAGGAAGTTGTGTAGAGTAGAGATACTTACTGCAGTTTCTGTCTTTATGAGGTTGGTGGGGAAACGATCGCTTCATCTAACGCGTCACCAAAACACTATATTAAAGCTTCCTCAATTAACAGTTCTAATATTTCCTTTAAGCAGTTACCTTTCTTTTACAGGTAAAAAAAAACTTTCTTTTCCCTTGACTGCTTGATTGGGATATGTAAGTTAGCGAAAAACAGTAACATTTAAAAATTTCTAAAAATTCCCATTAAATTAAGTTTTTATTTACAAAATGGCCGGAGAACTCCAGCATAAGTGAGTGTTACTTTTTTGTACTCATGTGCATACATTTGAACAAAACGTTATATAAATATTTTTGTTTCTTCGATTTGCTTAAAATATGACAATACTGAGATTCAAATAGTGTAATGGCAGACAGGTTAGTCATAAACTGAATAATTTCAATTTTTTTTTATTTATCCCTTACTCTAAGTTATTGAACTGTAGTTTTGCTGCATTGTTACATTTTCTGATTTTATTTATTACTATTTGTTACAAGAAAGTTACAAGGTGCCTAATGCGCTCGTTGAAAAATGATGAATATAATGTAGACGAAATAGTTATACAAAATCAATTTATCTTTTATTATTGTGTAAATGAAAATTATTTCTGGTATATATATATGACATGGTAAAAAAATATTTTTGTTATTTCAAATTCCTCAGAATCTTACAAAAACCATTTTTTCCCTCAAGAAAATTCCATCCTTCAAGGTTGACCCTTTCGCTAAAACTGTGAAAAATAATTATGTTGAAGTTGAAATTTTCCTTAGATAAATTTGTTCATTTGAACATAACTTTATTAGTAAATCGGAATCTTATAAAAAAACATTTTCTTTCTTTTTTCTTCTGAAGACAATGCCAACCTCTTCTGTTGATACTTTCATTATATCCGTGTGGGAAAAAAATTTGTAACTGAAAATTCCTCTGAGAATAAAATTCTTAACTATAACAATCTAATTTCCATACCACGAGAACGGTATAGTGGTTAGCGTGCTAGCTTCTAGACCTCGAGGTTTCAGGTTCGAGTCCCTTGTTAGGCATTAGTATTTGTAAATGTATGTTGGTTTGCCTAATGTCGAATGTTTCGGCGCATTATAGCCCTCGTCTTGCTGACGGCGCCAGATAATCTGAAAACAACCAACCAAATTCATGGCACGTGAACAAAAATAAAAGAAAAGAATCACGCGCTTCTAATTAATCTCCATGATATGGCGCAATCTTACAGCGTTACCAGAATAGGCAGTGAGTTAAGTGTTCAAGGTAACTCTTATAGTGATTTGGTATTTAATGATTAAGTTAAACTTTAGTGTTCTACTAGCTGAATATTCGTGCTTCTCTACGAAATTTTAAAATGTGCAATATTTTAGCTAGCTGTGAGGCCTCGCGTTGCGGAAATCTGTTATTCGTGTATAGGTTTCAGTTTTTGGAGCTTCTCATAAACACGGGCTTACTTCACTCTTTGAAAGGTTCATTACTGAGTAAGCATATGCTCGCTTCACTCACTAAAATTTAATTAGTACGTAAAGCCTTGATATGGAAGCCTCTGCCTTAATTAATTACTAACGAAATAAACAAAAATTTAAAATTTTGTTTTTCTAAAGTCCAATTAGAAGTCCAGAACTACTTATGTTGAAAATTTTAGAGGTGTAGCCTTATTAGAAATCGCTTTGTAAAATGTTTATTAAATAATTAAAAAAGTTAATTAAAAAAGAACAAAATCAAAATTTGAAATTCCGTGTTTCAAAAGTCCAATTAAAAGGCCAAAACTACTTATGTTAAAATTTCTGAGCTGTAGCCCTATTAGAAATCATTTAGTAACATATTTATTAATTAATTAAAAAAATTAATTAAAAAAAAAAACTAAATAACATTTTAAAATTCTGTTTTTCAAAACTACAATTAGAAGGCTAAAACTACTTATGTGGAAAATTTCGGAGCTGTATCTCTGTTTGAAGTCCCTTTGTAAAAAAACAAATTAATTAAAAAAGAACTAATTAAAATTTTAACATTCTGTTTAACATATATATAATTAGAAGACCAAAACTACTTATGCTGAAAATTTCAGAGTTTTACTCCAATTTTAAATAGGTTTCTATAGATCCACAGACAGACAGACACACAGCTTGTTTTAATTATTATAGATAAAAATACAGAATAATTTTGCAACGTATTTTAAAAACGCAATTTTGTAAGATGTAACATTAATGTTTCCGTATTATGTTTTTTGTCCTCTTTAATATCACGCAAAAATAAAGAGTTTAATTAAAGTAAATCAATTTAATCTCATAATTGTAATTTTTTTCTTGTTTACAGATTGAAACCAGTTAAAATTTTTTTCGCCTCCAGTACCCCTGAGGGATTTGACGAAACACTTGCACCCATAATTTTTATACCAGGATTCTTTTCAAGCAATCGCTCTTTCTGTACTGTAAGGTATAAAATAAGTAAAAGAACCAAAAGGAAGGTAGGTACTTGCAAATTCTATTGTGTAACTTTTTTAATTAAAAATAATTGTGCAAATACAATTGTAATAAGTTTATTATATTATCAAAATGTATAACAAATTTATTCATTATGATAATTAAAATCAAAAATTATACATCTTAGCATTTTATACTAGTATATAAAAGCATATACCTTTTAAACTGAATTGCAATACTTTGTTATGCTCCCCTTCATTAATTTTTTCTCATGAGCAATGTATTTTAAGGCGTATACTAATGTCAGAAATAAAATACATTTTCCATATGTCCACAACTAACAAAGACTAAACAATAAATGCAACTGGCATTTGACTTATAAAGAATTGCCGGGAAGGACTAAATATAATAATATTTAAAAATAATAATTTCTATTTGGTACAAAAATAATGATTGCAATTGCCCCCTTGCGAGATATGATAGAAAGGGAAGCCATTAAATAATTTCAAAATGCGCTACCTGTTCATAAAAAATAACTTTATAAGAATTTTCCAAAACCGTTATTACTCACCATATTCCAATAAACGGAAGTTTTATCTCTTCAAATGTTTCATTGCATTAAGCACATATTAGAATGCAATATTGATGCAACAAAGCAGAAGTTCCAATCGAATAGACCGATGGATTGAGCGAGTATAAACAGAAATTGGAAAAGCTCAACATTCCCAACATAACTTGCTTAGGTTTACAAGATATTCTTAATCCTTAAATTATACATTTTTCAGAAATTTCAACATTGCAGACGCATCACTGAAAAACGAATGTTTGAAAAATATCCCCAAATTAACATTCTCATTTTTTAGGTGTATTCTATTGATTTGAGGAATCACGGCAAGAGTGAATACTCTGAGGAATTCACTATTGACCATATGGTGGCAGACTTGGAGAATTTTATGAACGAACAGGACATTCCGAAGGCTGTTCTGGCAGGTCACAGCATGGGAGGCAAACTGGCGTTGGCCATGGCCCTAAAATACGTATGTAACTTTCTATTGAGTGAGTAAAGAGTGAAAATAATTCGTAATATTATTAATATTTCCCCGTTTCCTACATTTTCCTAGTTGAGTCCTAGTTGAGTTGTGCTTTTCAAAATTGGTACAAAACGAAAATACGTTTTTGTTCATGTATAACATCTTTTTCAATATATACTAACGATATTTTAGATTTAGAGTGTATAAAATTTTCTAAATTAAATCAAATGGTCAAAAAAATAAGAAAGTATCGAAGTCTTCAAAGATTTCATATAAATAAACTAAATTACCCACTTATGAAATAGTTTTTTTTTACTGAACTATAGAGAACGAAACACATGGGTTCAAATAGATTTTTTCTTAAACATTAAGTAGTGAAAATAAAGCCATCGTTTACTCAGGATTTATTTGCAAGTGCAAACGCAAACTCACTATTAAAGGCTCAGTTTTACTATGCCAGGGACATATACACACATACACAAACACACACACACATGGATATCAGAAACAGCTTCATACATTGAAATATTACTTCACTTATTCATGATCAGTTTGCATTGAATATTGCACACAAGTAATTGAGATTGAAATTCACGACATGGGACCTCATAATAGTTCAGCATCATATATACATTGACACATGTATTTTGTTAACAGGATTGCTTTTGTTAAGTACGTGTAGCTATTATCAGTATTTTTTTTTTACTTCATTCTCAGTTTATTAATATATTTTGTTATAATAATAACTCAAGGGCGGATCCAGAGTTTTATTACGGAGGGGGCGGTGGCTGTTGAATAGCTTAAGTAAATTTTGTTGTTCTTAAGTTATATAACTAAATCATGTTTTAACTTTGTACGGAATATATTACTAAGAGGTAAAAAAATCTCAATTACATAAAGATGACACTATGATTGGCTACATGAGAATTTACGACAATAAATAAGAAATGTCTACAATTATATGATTCAGGATAAATTATTGTTAAATATGATACACTGGAGAATCCAACAACGAATACATATACACAATGAACATTTTCAAACTATAATCTGCTTTGTTGTTTTGTTTCATCCTCGGCTTTTTCATCTCACTTTTTTGAGTTGAGAATATTTGTGTTAAAAATGTTTAGTACGGATTAGTCAAATCTTGATATCGACTTCATCCACAGCGTGCATTCAACACACGCTAAGAAGTTAAGAAAATGTGAGCGTAAAAATCAATATAGTATATTTTCTTTGGTTTCATTTTTAATTCCACACACACACACACACACACACACACACACACACACACACACACACACACACACTCACACACACACACACACACACACACACACACACACACACACACACACACACACACACACACACACACACACACACACACACACACACACACACACACACACACACACACACACACACACATATACACTATCTACCAATAAGTATTTGGACACCCATGCAATTGATGATGTCTGCAGTCCTGATCACAGGCATCCAATTACTTATTGGTAGATAGTGTGTGTATATATATATATTATTACACATTTACACATTAAGCAGATATTTTTGAATAATTGAATGACGTATGAAAATGTCATGGATAAAAATGCATTTGGGAAATTACTGTTAGTTACTTTAGAGTTATAAAAATCATCTTCATTTATAAAAAATAAATAGACAAAATATTACGACTGTGCGTATTTAGTGGATCAGTACCTTTAAAATTCAGATTTTTTTTTCTCGAAGAAATATATTTTATTCACTGATTTCTGTTAGATATTTTGGTCTAAAAATTTTCATTCGAAACATTTTATTTGAAAAATAAAATAAAGAGAAAGAGCAAAATATCACCTGTGTGTGTGAGTAAAAACTGCATTACCAAATTCCATTTTCTCAAAACATGTTTTTTTTTTTTTTTTTTTTTTTTTTTTTTTATCTTACACACAGGATTCTGAATGAACCATTTAATATTTTTCTTGAAATTTTTAAATTTTTAGAGATTATGCAATATATACAGCTTTGATTTTAAGTTAATAATTTCCTTCATTTTTTTAATTTTTGTAAAGAAATATTCTACAAATTGGAAATACAAATGTAGATATTTATAAAATGTTTTTTTTTTTTTTTTTAATTTTTTTTTTTTTTTTTATGTTTTAGTCATATTTTTGAACTTTAGTACTCAGTTTTAACCTTTTAAACTAAAATTAAAGCACAATGAAATTACCTGGGTAATATTTTGTTAATCTTTCACGCAAAGAAATAAGGTGCATTTAATTAGTTTTTATTGCTATATTAAAAATGCCCTGATTAAAAATTTAAATTGTATTATAGGAATATGATATTTGTTCCGATAAAAATTTAATATATCTTTTGGCAAAAACAGAATATAAAATATTAATTAGTCCCCAATGTGCGAATTCTAAAATAACTCATAGTTTCGTCAGTTAAAATATAGTAAGACCTCCATTAATACAAAATAATAAAAGGAGGAATCTTTTCTTGGGTATGAGAAATAGCACGCTACTAGTAATAGAGATAATTATTTATTTAAGATGGTAGATGCAAACAAAGTATCAAAAAATCGATTTTTATTTTGTATTGCATTTTCTAAAACTATGTTTATTCCTGCATTTAATAGGGTTAACATTTTTATTCTACCTATAGTAGATGTATTTTTTTTTTTTTTAATATCGTTTATTATGCATTAAATATATGCAAATTTTTCACTGAATCCTTGTCTTCTCAAAACAGGTTTTTCATCCAAAAAGGAACATTGTTTTTAAAAAAATCTACTTATTCATTTATCCTAAAACTTTGCAAGTATAATAATAAGATAGTATTATTAAAAATTTTAACCCACAGATTTATGCATAAAACTACTGAAAAAAATTAGTGTTAAAATTCTAGTGTTTTTGAAAAAAGTACGTGTACTTATAGAAATTATTTAAAAAAACAACAACAACAACCAAGTCTTTGAACTATAAATGCATTGATTGATATTTGAAAAAGATTTTATAGAATGCATATAAGAAATTAAGTATTTAAAGTAAATAGTATTTAAATGTACCTTAAAAACGTACAATTTTAACGTTATTTAGACGCGGAACCAGTTCCGAGCACCTACCTTCTCAAAATATTTTATGACTTATGAAGTACAAAGTGATCTAAAAGTTACTGAAGATTTAAAATATGGATAGTTCGTCAACAGTTGAGTGTAGATTGAATCAGTTTCATAAAATTTAAGAAATAATGGATTTCTCCCATAAAAACAGTTTTTTTCATCAACCGAGGGTGTTGAATGAATCTTTGTGAATTTGAGCAACTTCAATGATTTAATTTAAAATATTATATATCATGTGAAGTACCAAGTGATCCAAAAACTACTAAAAATTTGAAATGTGGATAAGTCGCCAACAAGTGAGTGTAGGACGAATCGGTTTCGTCGTTTTAGAAAAAAGTAATGATTTTTTCCTATAAAAAAATTGCCTTTCTCCCACCGATGGCGCTATTTGTAATTATGAGTATTTGAGTAACTTGATTAGTTTTTTGACGAGAATCAGTAAAAAAATTTTGTTTGAAATGGTATTTATTGTAAAACTAATCAATGTTTTACTTTTGGAGGAAAACTTTTTTTTTTATATATATTTTCATTAAAATGCATTTTTTCAACAATTTCACACTGTTACTTTTAAATCTTAATGCATATTTTTGTAAATGATTACATTAGATTTATGATTTTATTTTTCCTCCCTACAGCCGGAAAAAGTTGAAAAGCTAATAGTTGAGGATATTCCTCTTTGTAGCTCAAAAGCTCAAAATGATAATTTAATCAATTCCTTTAACACATTGAAAGCCATACATTATAAGTTACAGGACCTACCAAAAGAACTCAGTGATAAAGAAGCGCAAAAGTTATTGGTGCCACTTGTAGCCAAATATTTTCCCTTAGTAAGTATGTCATTTAATATCCATGACTTTTTCACCAAATAAAGATTTCACATAAAAATGTGATTCTCCATGATATGAAAATTTTTATTGAATTTTGTTCTCTAACTGAATGATTTTCTTACAAGTAGAATTTAGAAGCAATTCTGTTTGTTAATTGCATATCCAAATAGGTTCATTTAAAGAAATAGATTTATAGAGATTAATTGTCTTCTTTTTTTCTTGTATTAATACATTTACAATTAAAAAAACTTTGTTTAATTTTGTATTGTTATGAAGACAAAAACCTGCAAGTTAAAGTAACTTGGAGAGAAAATGTTAATAGTACCCTAAATTGTATTTAAAAGAGAACAACCAAGTCACTTAAAACATGAATTATGTTCTATTTAATTTATTATATATTTTTTATTTACAATTGTTAATACATAAAAATTAAAAATGACTCACCTTCAAAATACGCTGAAAAGAAAACATGTACCCCCCCCCCCCCCTTCTTACTCACTCCGACTAATCCAACATATTACGACTCTTTAAAATATGGGACAGTTTAATAATTAATAAAACTGAACGTGATAAAAAAAATGTCTATTAGTAAAATGTTTTGTATTTATTGCTACGTATTTCAAAGTAGATAATTGTTACAATATTGCAGTGTTCTATAAAAGCAAAACGTTACTAAAGAAAAAGAATCGACTTAAAAAATTTTAAACAGCTAAACAAATAAATTTATGTAAAATTCATATTTGGGAAGTTCTATTCAAATGAATTGCCCATTATCAAAAGTTATGTAAAAACCATTAACACTTGTTGCGCACATAAATTCTCTGTTTCGTCGATAAATTTCGGGACGTATGTCATTTATTTCAGATTGCTGTGTTAATTTTGCAATGATTTCATAAATTTATATTTGGTATAAAATTTATTTTGTGCTTTTTATTACTTTATTGTTGTTATTCGCTCTTTTTATATTTTATAAAAAAACTTTTTAGTCTATATTCCCTTGCAATTTTTTGCGATCTAATATTCCAATTAACTTAGCAAACGTGATCATAAATAATAATGTAAAACGTGAATTTCTTACTTCACAGAATAAAATAGCAGCATTTAAAATATCAGTTTAAATAGTGGTACATGAGTTTGTGACAAAGGAGTCTGAAGTATCGAAATTTTTTGAAATGAGAGAAAGTTTCATTACATTTTATAAATTTCTTCTGTCGTGCTTTCAACTCCCAGCTATTTCAATGAGGGCATTTTTTTATATTTCTTTTATTTCTGAACAATTCGAACTAATTTCTACATAATTAATGTTTGAGGAAGGAAATTGTTCTTCTCTAGATTTTTTTTTTCTATTTGAATTCTATAAACCAATATATTCTTGAAAGTAAACATTAATTTTAAAAATAATTCAAATCATTTCCCCATGAATACTATTTTTTAAAGTAATTGAAAACATTTTCCAATGATCATTTTAGAATTTTGCTATTCACCATTTTAAGGGTTCACAGTTTTTAATCTAAAAAGAACGAATGGTATATTTTGCAACATCGCATCGTTAAGAACTTGTATTTACCTTGACTGACACTAGCTGGCGCTATGAACATCAATTGTGCATGTCTGGATTGAAGAGTTAGTCAGAGAGAGAGAGGCGTTGGGGGTCTTGGGAAGAAGCTCAAAGATGTCCGAACAATAATTGGTTTCTTAAAACTAATATTCGTAAAACTTCTTAGCTTTTATTTTATGAATTGTAATAAGTCATATCAACGAAAGTGTCTCGTTGTGGAATGTTGATTATGTTAGAATTTGTACTGTGGTGATGTTTTCTATGTGAACAATAAATAAACGTTTCCCCTGTAAAAGGATTTGATGAAGTCGTTACAATTTATATTTTGAGGCTTTTAGACCCCCATAAGTACTTTATATTTTACTTACCTTATTTCATATATTTTCTTTTCTTGTATAACTTTTCTTAAAATATCTATAGCTATCGGATCAACTCTCATTACCGTCCTCTTCTGGATTCGAAAATACCTTAAATTTCATTCTATCACATAAATACTCTTTTCAGATGATAAAAAATTTCACTAATGCGAAATCCGAGCTTCTTCTGCCCTTTCACAAAACTTCGGATGGAAGTTTCGAATGGGCCATGAACACTGAAGTCTTGCTCGAAGTCCCGGACCATTTTGACAGGTTTGAGATAGATCTTTCCGGCGATCCCATATTTAACGGGGATACTCTCTTACTTGCAGGAGAAAAGTCTGTCGTTGGAGTGTAAGTGTCGTCTCATTTGTAAACGTCATAATATTTGTTAAAAAATATATATATTCGATAGATAAAAAGCATTGTTGAGTGAGTTTAAACTATCCAAAGCAATTTAACTGAGTATTATATGTAAATTTTTCTTATAATGATAAAATAGTTAGATTTTTGTCAACATTTTATAACGACATCCGTTGATTTAAAAAGAAAATATATTTTTCATTGTAGGAATGTATTTAAGTATATTTTTGTGAAAACCTTGTTGTTCTACAGTCATGTATTCATTGAGTTATCAATTTTGAAAATTTTCTGTTTAGTTTTACATTTTCCATACTTCTAGAGATAACACTATTTGCTCTGTTTATATAATTATTCTTTTTCTTTTTTTCCACAGGCAAGATAATTTGAAGGATTTTTACAAGCACTTTCCAAATTTTGAATGCAAAATCATTGAAGATGGGTTTCATACATATCACATAGAGTTTCCAGATATATACATCAATTCCGTTGTGAAGTTCTTAGGCGAGTAGGTTATGAGGAAAATTGTTAATCAGAAATTTGTTCTTCTTGATTTGTATTTAAAATTTTAACGCGGACATACTTTTTAAAACAACCTAACTTTATAGAAGAAAAAAAAGAAGAAAAAAAAAAAAACTTTAAATATACTTAAAATATCTGCAGTGATTTTTATTTCTTAATGAATTATGTTTGCTTGATTTTAATATACGTACCATCAACGTTATGGATCTGCAGTAAGGATCTGGTGGAAAATCAAGTGAAAAGTTTTAATATGCCGGAAAATTCATTTCCCTACGAAAACTAATTTACTTTTAGGAATTTAATAAATTGTATTTGAAGTATTTTATTAATATATTTATGATGGAGATCTCTAATTTGGAATTAAGGTTTTTTCTTTTTTTGGATTTTTTTAGGTGTTTTAAAAAGGTATCCATGAACTGTATTTTAAAATGTCACATTCAGTACTAATGTATAACAAATTTTCATTTCTCACTATGTAAACCTAATGTTCATTATAGAATATTTTAAAATTAATTTATTTTAAGACATTGTTTACAAAATTAGCTGAGAGCATTTAAAAAGTTTTTTGTCTGTTCTACTTGTCAAACCTAAATTGATTATGTGTTGCATTTTGGAATAAAACAAGTTTGACTGTCACATATTGTACTACTTTCTCACATGTGAAGTGGAAATAATTTAAAATTAATGTTGAATTTTTTACTTTCAATTACCATAGGTTAAATTAAGGCATTGAAAATATTGAATTCGCTGAAAAAAATATTTGTTAGATTTTTTTGTACTTTTTTTACATGTTTTGGAACATTTTCAGTTAAAAAAAGTGGTCTAGAAAAAATGTGTGTGTGTCCATGATCAGCATAGCTTCTGAACGGATTGGCCTGCGACGTTCAACTTTTACATGCGGGTTTATGATAGTCACTGGACATGTCATTAAGGATTTCCTTAAAATTGCGCAGGCGCATAAGGTAGCTGGCATTGAAAAAATTACGTTTTTAAGCAATTGCTAAAAAACGGCTCCAACGTTTTTGATCGAAACCACTGCAGTAATGGCTCTTAATGTGTACTACATATCACCACCTCCGAAACTCCCGAAGAAATGCGATAAAAGTGTAAACAATTGAAAAACGGAAGTCCTAAACACAGAATTGCCTTCCTTTGAGCAATGCCTTTAGCAACTGTTTATCTTTCTCTGTTTCACTTACAAGAAAGGATAACGTAAAAATTATCGAAAAGTATATCGCCAAGTTCGACTAGCTAGCAGGTGTTTTTTTTTTTTTTTTTTTTTTTTTTTTTTTTTTTTTTTTTTTTTTTTTTTTTTAGTTGAAAGGGGAGAGGGAGGGGGGTAAAGCAAGAATTCTCGCTAAAAATGTTTAAGAAATAACTATTTTTTTTAAATGGAGGAAAATATACAAACGGTAAATAACACCAGTCCAAGTCTATTTAAATGCAGTGACTAGTATTATAGTGTAATTGAAAGTCATACAATGTTCCACACCCCAAGTTTATATTTTAAAAATATCATAAGCATAATATAACGCCTTGTTTGGGAGCGAATTAGAAATAGAAGGTAAATATTTGCAAGACGCATGCGAAGTACTTTAAATATGTAACCATTTATATTAAATCGCATTTTAAATCCATAACATCGCTATACAGAATTGAAAGAGGTATTGGATATAACTAAATAAAGAGTGAAATGTGGCTTTAAAATCCGTGTGGTAACTAGGCGCTTAAAATAATGTTGATTTGAGATGTTTATAATTTATTGGAAAAAAATGTCGTGGTTAGCTTTGTACTAAATTGTAAATGTTGTCTGCAATAACTAATAATTAATAACTATAGCCACTTTGTGATCAAAAAGGTCCGTTAGCATTGAGTCTGGGAGTCAAGGAAGAGAATCATTAACAAATATAATAAAACACAATTTATTGCTTTCCTCACTTAGCATAACCATTGAATAGCAAGTCAGAAATTAAAGTGCATTATGAAGTTCGCGGAAGTGCAGGGTTTTAATTAAGGGAGAGAGGGGAGTTCAACTTACGGCCTGTCATGCGCTTGACTCCAGTTAGCGTCTGCGGGTGGTAATCGTGGCCTGGCTTCTACGGTCAAGGGTTCCGGGGAGATTCTTTGATCAGGTAGTCTGGTGGGATCGAGGCCGTGTTGTAGGGTCTGCTCTGCGATCTACCTCTATCATTGAGGGTTCCTGGGTTCACTTTATCATCAAGGGTTGCTAGATCCATCCGGTCATTAGATTCTGGGTCCGGTCATTCGGGCTCTGCTGGGTGCTGTCAGTTGCGGGCGCCAGGGTTCGCTTTATCAAGGGTCCGGTCATTCGAGGCTCTGCTGTGTGCTTCGGTAGAGGGCCGCCGAAAGGATCATCTGGCTAGATAGGCTGGAATAGCAAGTGGACTTTTCCGTCTGCTAAAGCTTGCTTCTCTGCCAGGTCCGTCTCTCTACTCACAGCATCCCTTTGAAAATTGAAAAGGCGAGAAAAAAAGTTGCTCCTGAATGCTTGCAAACCTTTTTACGTCGACCTGGGCTGATCCCTCTTCTCCATTGCATCCAATTGGACTTGAAAGTCCTCCCCCGAGAAATCACTTCATCTTCACCTCTGCCCAATCCACACCAGGCTGTAAATTCACCCCTGACCTCTTGACCAGGTCCTTCCAACTCTTGGGTCCAACCGCGCCAGCAAGTCTGGTCCCCTCTCATAAAAATTGCCCTTACATCTAGGGTAGGTCTTTTCCACCCCCTAATACTTATAAAATTGTGATGGGGTAACCTCTCTATCACAAAAAACTCTCAAAAATAGTATTTAACAAAAACTAAAAATTCCTCATTTTTTTTAAATAAAACAATATTTATTGCAATGCAATTTTTCATAGTAATGGCTTATTTGAATTAGAAAACGAGCTTTCATGACTTTCAGTTTCATAAAACAATGAAATCCTAATAATGTAAGCATTATGTACTTTGCATTAAATAAAAGTTTCACTGTAATATACAAAATAAAATATCAGAAAAAATATATATATATTTTTCTTCAATTAAGGTTAATGATAACTATAATAATGTTGTTATCTGATGGTTGTTATCGATGAAATATGAAGTTTGAAGAAGGGTGGTATCGTATTCAATAACTTTATCTTCATATATGGTATCTAGGCTTGTTTAACGTTCTCGATTGACTTCCAGTATTGCTTAAAAAACTCCTAGTTAACTTTCTTTAAAATATTAGAGAAATTTCAAAATGTTGCTTTGATTTTCTAAGTAAAATTAAAAACCAGTCTTAGGTAAACTACTCTTTCATTGCTTATTAACAGAAAGAAAACTTTTTGTAAATTATTTTTAGTACTTGAACAATTGAGAAAGTTTAATTGATAAATATGTAAGCAAAATGATTATCTCTGTACGGTGCATATATAAGATGGTCCAATTACAAAACAAAATTTAAAAGTTGATAATTCGCAAAATTTATTGAATAAAACTGGGGGTTTTTTTTCACAGGAATGCCTAGTAATTAATAGGATTTTTTCTCTCTTAGAAAAATTAGTTTTTTTTTTTACTGTTTTAAGTCTGCAAGTAGCTGTGAGGCTTCATGCGTTAATCAGTAAGTATCGCGGTAGACTATAATCTGCGGAAAATAAAAGTGTTAGATATGAGGGAAAAGAGGTTTTTTTAAAAATACATTTCTGTGAATTCCCTGTAGTCCTACAAATAGTAGTTCCCCTATTGTCGAGTTTTAAAATTGTCTGTTACTTTTGTATGGCCTTGCGTTTTTTTCCTTGTCCTGTTCATCAAAGTTTACTAATTCAATTTTAGTCAAACTACACAATTTTGATAATATTGCAGGTCTGGTTCAATCAAACAATTGTTTTATCTTGGAATTCTGTGAAAAGCAATTATTTCAAGAAATCACTGAATCGATTTATGGTTTAGTATCGGAATTTTCAATTCCCATCAATGAATTTCATACCTTGTTTTCATTTTAAAGTTATAATAAAAGATATTAATCAAAATACAAATCCCTCCCTCTACGTTATTATATTGGCTACAATACTAAAATCTTGGAAATTTAGATACTGGGATGAGCGAATGAATAATTTGTATAGCTAGTTATTTGACTCAAGCACGTGATATTTTTTAATGAATAAAATTTATTTAATCGAAAGTGCTTTTCTACTGAATACAAATACCAATACAAAACAATTCGAACAACTACAGACACGATGCAAAGCAAGTCGGTTATCTGTAACAAATTCCAAATCTTCAGCTTCAATCTTTTTAATAATTCTGAATAAATTAAATAAGACTCTTCTAGTTCTTCTCTTCGGCATCTTCTAAAAATTCAATTTATTTAATCTGTCATTAAATTCGAATAATATTCTGTGAATCTGCTTGTAGCCTTGTGCTGAACCCTCTCCTGCAACTCAATGTCCCTTTTAAGATATGGTGACCATAATTGTACAGCATACTTAAGATGCGATCGAACCATAGACATAGAATAAATACTAGACCGAGCGCTCCTATTTCGATTATACAAAGAGAGTGAAATCAATATGAAACACGTGACGTTAAAAGAATGTAGAACAGAAATGCCTATTTGGCATGTTTTTCCTCAATTTGGCGTTGCCAAAGTAACACAAAGGATTACTTATTTGATGACGTAGGGAATTTATCTTGTGTATAAAATAGTTGGTTGATTATATTGGGGCGTTGGAACTTTCATAATAACTTTTCCGCGTATGCTAAAAAATCTTGTGGAGTTGTTGTTTACGGTTTTTTCATTGATAAAATGCTACGATTTCAAACGAATTGAAAACAAGTTACTTTTTCAATTTGAACTTATGAGAATTAAAAAAAATTTTTAAGTTTTATAATTTAGTAAACTTTACTTTCGTAATATTATTTTTAGCCACTCAAACTTTTATCGTTGCATTCACAACTTATATAGAAAAAGCAAATGTTGTAAAATTCCCAAATATAATGTTATATAAGCAATAAAAATTCTTCCATTGTTTTACTAAACAAGTGCTTCAACTAATAGTAATTATACAGGCGAGCAAATATTCTAAATTTACCAAGTATAGTATTATATAAATAATACAAATTCTTCTATCTTTTTATTTAAGAATATAATAGCATCTTCATAATAGTACAAGAAATAGCACATTAAAGTACAAGAAATTAAACCGAGGCACTATCAGATTCTCAGAACACAACCAAATTGTAAACTAAAACACATTAGAAAAAGAAAACACACTTAAAATAAAGTTGGGTTGTTATTATTTTTCTCAGCTATATTTCTGGTGTTCTAGTGTTGCGGGTTTTTTAATTATTGTGAAAGGAATTTAATTATTGTCTAAGAAATTATTTTAAACTTCTATAAATTCTTGATCTATCAGTCTTACTACGAGTCTAAGCCAATTTTCAGCTGGATTGGAGAAAGCCAAGTAGGTTAATTATTTCTTTGAAGCGGTAATATTGTAGGGTGAATTAAAGAAGCCTTTAAGAGACATCCCCGAAAAGTTTATAGAATGTCTTCTCATCAACAAAGTCTATGTGCCAAGTTTCAGATCAATTGGATGAAGGCTAATGGGTTAATTAGCTTTCTGCAGACTTGCCCGCCAAAAACAAACACACAAAAAACAAAATCGAAGTTACTATAAAGGATTTTAACATGTATAAAATAACTTGTACTCAATGTGTTCGCTTGAAAAAAAAATGACTTTTCTGATAATTTCAAAGAAAAAATCAAAAATATGAATGTTTGATAACACCAAATGTTCTATATCCAACCAATATTCTTGTTATGTTAAAGCCAAACAATAAGTAATATATGTTGTTCAAAACCCCAATTGTTAGACTACACAGCTCAAATAAGTGTAAAAAAAACAAAAAAAAACATAAGTTTCATTTAAAAAAATCACAAGGTAAACCGATATGAAAATAACAAAACAATAATAAAAACGTTCTTAATCTATTTTGAAAATTAAGAATATTTATAAATGAGTAAAAAAAGAAATAAAAATGTATTTCATTCCGATGTGTGTCAAACTACGCGAATTGGGTCAACTGCTCGGAATCGGCTATTGATACTTAAAAGTGAAATTAAAAACATTAAAAAGTCACTACTTTTTTAAAAAAAATAGCTAGTATATTTCTATTTCAATATCAAATGCAATTTTCAGAAATTAGTTGTAAAATAAGAGCCGTAATGAATCAATTAAAGATAGCTTTGAGAGAATGCCAAACAAAAGCATATTTGTGAGTGTACTATAAAACCTTAATTATAGAGAAAGTTTAAAAAATAGCATATACTTGTGAAGGGGTATTGAACCACTCATACAGTGGATTGTTAATTTCTCATCACAACCAAAACCAAATCCAGAGCAAAATGGGACCATTTTTTCTGGATTCAATGACTTTCCGTAAGACACATTTCAGCATTCGCCATTGAAATTAATAGGTTTGTTTTTCCTTCTCGGTTTATGGGTACTCCCGTCACCTGTTTTGATCTTTGTTACACATGGTAACCCTAAAAACGTCGTCTACTGTTATTATAAGTCTATTAGTCGAACTAATCCCCTATACAATGGTATAGTCTGTAATAATGTATCTAGATGATTATCAGTCTACTTCTTCTGATCAAGTATAATTACACTGTAAGTAACCAAAGAGGCAATGGCTGGCAGTAATACTTTCCGACTAAGGATAAACATGTTCCAAGCAGTTAAAGAAGAATCTGCAGTCAGTCGTTTATAATCGAAGCTATTGATTCTGATTCCCAAACAATTTAGCTCTTCCGAGTTGCAAAACACCGTATTAATGAGGCTTGTGCAACGCCTTTGAACGTTTTCAGCCATAAATACAATAGCAATCACCCACATCGCCATTTGAGATGCTGTGACACAAAAATGTACAATTTGAAATTCCTGGATAGAATTTTCAGCATACATCAAAACCAGAATGAAAGTATCGAAAGATATCCTGCTGAACACCATGAATATAGGAAAGCTTAAAGTGTCCTCGAACTTCTTGATGGATTTCACAGTTTTGTAGCAGTTTTTCCATGATACAGAAAGTTCGGCGTCTCTTCTAGAAGTTTGTAAAATGAGGTGGCACGTACAGCAGTACAGAACTACTGTCAAGTAGAATACTGTGGTGTTTGTATGAAATAATAAAATATCTAATACAAACACCGCTGTAGATATGAATTTGAAATTTTGAAGGGCCCCGAAATTTTCGCATGTATTTTCTTTTGCCGTAAAGTACTGATATTCACCCACAATTAGTTTCCTTATAATATCCAAAAATATTGGACATGCAATTAAGCTAAGAAGCAAATAAATTATTGGTTTTCTTGGTTGCTTTTGCAATGTCGAAGAACTTTTGGATAAAGAAGAAATAAAATTATAGAGTTTGACCCGCTTTAAAAACAGACTCCACCACAGTATGAAAATTAAAGTATCCGATGTTAATACTCCAGAGTAAAATATCAGCCTACTTTTTAACTGAATCATGCATGATACCACTTTAAATATGTGTAAGAATCGTATTGCATGATAAATACCAGCACATGTGAACACAAAAAGCCTTTTTTCTGTAACTATGATACCAATTGAAGCAAACAGCAAGATGATTAGCTTGGGAAAATAATTTTCTACTTCAGAAACTACTTGAAGTTTCTTGAAAATTCTTGAAGAGGGTTTGTTTTCTTTTGTACGTTCAACAGACATCTTAAAAATGATAAAATACCAACTGCTTGATGTAAAAAAAAAAAAAAAAATAAAAAAAAAAAAAAATAACTTAGGTAATTATGAAATTATACGTGACAAAAATCCGTTGACAAACTGTCATAAATAAATGATTTTTACCGATACTTGGAGGGAATGTTTATAAATGTGTAACTATTAAATGTCGATATTATTGACAGCAAGTAAAACGATAAAGTATAAAATATGATAAAGTGAAAATATAAATTCAGTAAAATGTAATATAAGGAAGTGCAACAATCTATTTAAAATGAGACTATAAAAATTCTCCTCAATATCTTAACAATGACCGTCATTCTATCATAATATTGTTTGCCTTCGAATGTTGACGTGATGATTTATCAGAGCTTTTTGTATGATGTCAATCTATTATCATTTCGTTAAAAAGGATTTTTATGTTTAATAGAAATACAACTTTGAATCAGATTGTTTATTTGTTTTGTGGATTTTAATAAGTTAATGGTTTGATGTAGGTTGTTGCAATTGTGTCAGATATAAAACACATATGATTCACAATAACACAAATTTAAAATGAGAAAAGTTCATAGTTTTTCTCAGTAATTGGTCATTGATAGCTGGCTTGTTACTGACAGTAGTTTAATGATTTGTATCACAAAACATTTTAAAACTAGTTAATAGTAAACCATACACACATTAAATAATGTCCGAAATTAAGTTAACACAATTGAATACTAAGATAACTAAATTTCAAGCAATAATCACGCAGAAAACTTTTCGTGATTGTTCCTACTTGTTATTTCAACTGCATTTATTAATTTTTGTTTCTTACATACCAGATAATAGCAGATAAAACTATTATTCAAAGTATATTGATAGCAAAATATTTTATAATATCAATTAATGAATATTAGCCATAAAAATCAAGTTGTCCCTTATTATTAAGCTGCAACTCATTATCTAATGAGAATACGGAAAAATATCCATTACAAAATTTGTAAGGAAATGTTTACAAATTTTAATTATTAGTTTTTCTTAAAAAAAAAAAATGATAGAGCTTGAGGAGTACTTTGAAAAGCAGAGTTTGTACTACAATATTTCCAGATCGCAGTAGTACAACGATGTGATACGAGGTTGAAAATTCCTATTTTTCATTACATCAACACCATGCATAAAGCATTCAAAATCTGAACCACCCTATCTTTTATAAAGGTAATAACCCTATCCTTTACATAGGTAAGGCCGTTTGTTTGTCTCGAAATGTTTTATAAAATTTATTAACAGTAATAAGAAACATATTTATTATTATTCATTAAAGTTATCTTTTTAATAAACAATTCTTTCGGCTTATTTTATGTTTTAAATATGAACAGTACAAAAAATGTTTAAGTATGAACAGGTTTAAAAATTGAAAAGTAACGTTTCATAATTTTACAGTATATTATATTACATTTTACTATGTACTAAAATCATAGTAGGAAATGTTAACTGAAGAAGAAATACATTAGTACAAATTTATATAATCAAAAACTTCTCGACCCAAAGTTAATTAAATCATTAGCTTCAAATAAAGTAGTATTAAATGATTTAGTTTTTTGTTCTGTTACATTACCTTTATTTGTGCAATAAGTACACTATATGTTGTTAAAGTAGCAATAGATGTCAATAGAAAACTTCTGTTAATAACGAACATCTCCCAAGCTGTTAGTTTGCTACCTTTCTTATGCTCCTTATAATCGAAGTAATTCAAATACAAACCGAATGCTTCCAATTTTTTCTTGTTGAAAAATACCACATCTAAAAGGTTCAAGCTTCGTACCTGAACAGAATCCGCCATCAACACAATAAAAACAAACCAAAGCGTTATCTGGGTAGTAGAAATAGCGAATACCACTTGATAAGAATACAGCTTTCGAGGATGGTCTTCGAACAGCATAACAGCTGTGAAAACATCGGCTGCCACTTTACAAAGCACGAGAAATATAGGAAAATTCATAAGACTTTGTAATTCCTTAATTAAGCGAACTCCTTTTTGGGAACTTTTCCATAATTTTAGGCATTTTGCGGAGTGCCTATCCAACTCAGATACATCCAGAAATACTTTAAAAATCATGTAACAATACATACAATATAGCAAAGTTGTGACAAAAAAGGTTTCGTAATTAACATAATCAATGGCGTTAATATTTCGTAAAAGGTAACATAATCAATGGCGATTTCTAGTATGATTGAGATTACTTGAGTATATGTATGACCTTGATGTATCCAAAAGTTCTTACAGGAATAACTTCTATGTAAAGGGACTTTGTACGACAGCAATCTCCTGATAACAAATGAAATGGACGGGCACAAAAATATAGAGAAAACAAATACAAAAACGATGATTCTTAATTCAAGCTTTTTTGAAACTTTGGAAGACAAGCATGTAGTCAAACGGGATAATTTATTCCGTTTTAGAAACATGTCCCACCATATTACATACACAAGAAATTGCGAAAACACTCTGACTGTTACGAAATCAAATTTGGATTCTGAAGAAATGCCACATACTATTAATCGGATAAGAGGTACACTTAGAATTAATTGGGATAAGCCAGCCAGTATAAATGATACGCGCGCTTTATCTAAACAACATATTCCAGACATCATCAGCTGGAAAACAAAGATATTTAATATTTTCTTACTGAAATGAGATTTAGTTGATATTTCCGTTTCGATACCAGTTATGTCTTGACAGTCAAATATGATTTCTTGTCTCATGCTATGACAGTTTTTAAAAATATTATTCATTGTGTTGAATCACATCTAATTTTATACTTATAAAAGTATTTTTCAAATATCTTCAGGTAATCCAGTGATGATTACGTTAGATGAAAGAATATAGTTGCATAAGCGAAATCTTCGTCTATTTCCCAAATTATTATGCAAACCTAATAGAAGTAAATACGATGTTTTAAATATTGATTTCAGTTAAAAGCACATTTCTTAGAAGGTAGCAAAAACAGGTGATCAATAAACTTTATTGATTCTCCCTTCATCACTTTTTCATGCCTTATGTAATAGATTTTTATTGCCCTACCGGTAATAATGAATTACATGTTTGTAGGTGTGTGTGAACTTTATTTTCTAGTAAAAAAACGTGCCTAGTTTCACAATACTATAACCTTATAGTGAATAAGGGTTTAATTTTTTTTAAACAGTGAAGAGAAGAATTTATAATTTCAAGTAAAAAAATTAAGATAATTATTTATCTAAAGATAAAATCTGTAATAAGGAAAAACCTAAAATAATATTTTACTATATTTGAAGCTGTATTTTTATAGTAATGCGAGAAGGTAAGTGGGGCTAAATGATGAGTCAGTAGTAGTTAATATATTTAATTTAATAAACAACATCGATTTAGGATGTTACTCTGTCGGTGGCACAAAACTCACTACACTTTCCTCGGCCATCCTCTCTCCAGGAATGCTCTCCAAGTGTTCTGCTTCCGTCGTGAAGTACTTCCACGTCACGACGTCTTCACCAAGGGTGATGTCTTCTCTGATTGTCTCGTTCATAAAAGGGGAATGTTGCCATCTCTTGGGGGGTTTTCCAACCCTCAGTAACATACTTTATTTAATTTTTTTATGTAGCAAGTACAAGAAAATTCCAATTGAGTGATAATATTTGATTTACAGTTTAAAAGCCACATTATCATAGATTTAACTTTTTTTCAGTTAGTATAGAAGTTATGCATAGTATAAATGAAATATGTGAAAGAAATATATAATCACTTCCAAAAGTTAAGCACGGAGAGGAAAATGTTAATTTCAGTAAACCAATCTGAATTAAATAATCTGAAATTTGCTGCAAGGTAGAAGGAAATATGCAAATATGTTAAATAATAACCAATCATGGTTTCGCGTCGAGAAATATGCAAAACAGGCAGTCGTATAAAGAAGCCTCCACTCCGAAGGGTTTCAGGAATTGCATGTAAGTGCTGATGAAAATTGTTTAGAACATTCGTACGATTTGCTTTCAAGCTAGACGTGTTTCTATGGCTTCCAAAAGGCGAATGGAAGATCCCGAGCGCTGGCGGAGTGTCAGCAGGACAGTCTATCACAGATGTTGCTCTTTTAGTCGGCGTTCATCATTTTGTCGTTTCCTGATTATGGAAATAATTTCAAACCAGCAAAAGATTTGTCCGAAGACCTGTAGCCTATCGTCCAAGGGTTACAACCCCCCCCCCCTCTCCCTGCTGAAGATTCATATATTGCTTTTGTAGCCAAGCGGAATCGAAGATCGTCCTACACCCGTGTGACATCTAGGGTTGCAGCGGTCATTGGTATGACAATATCTGCTACTACTGTTCGTCGAAGACTACACATGAAAGGTATGTATGCCCGGGTACCACGAGTTTGTATTCCTTTATCCGTCCAATCCAAAGGGGTACGATTAAAGTGGTGTCGCCACTATAAGAAATAAACTGTGTCTGATTGGGGCAACATTATGTTCACAGATGAATTCAAATTTGCCCAACAAAGCGATGATAAGTGTGTAAGGGTTTGGAGGGAACAAGGCACAAGCAATTGACCCTAGAGCATCACCGAACATCACTCATTCTGTGGTGGAAGCATCATGGTCTTGATAGGGATTTCATTGGGCTATCGCAGTGACATGCACATCTTCAGGCGAGGTTCTGTGACGGCTGTACGGTATCGAGAGGAAGTCTTAGACCCCACTGTGAAACTGTTCGCTGTAGCAGTTAGTCCTTCTTTCGTTTTAATGGACGATAATGCGCATCCCCATAGAGCTGTCATCGTTGCCGACTTTCAGGAGAATGAGGAGATTGGGCGTATGGAGTGACCGGCTTACTCATGAGACCTTAATCCAATTGAAAATCTCTCGGATACCCTCGACCGTACTGTATGTAAACGTTTCAAACGTCTAGTCACTCTCAGAGATTTAGAAACTGCCCAACAGGAGGAAAAGTGATTATTTGACTCTAAGGTGGTTGATCACCTCGTAACAAACATGATCACAAGCTATACACTTTGTATGTAGGTGAGGGGTGGTCACATACACTATTAATGTCGGTTTTTGTTGTTTGTTTTGAATTTAAACATCATTTTTTTACTGACGCAAATATGACGTAATCTTTAAATTTATGAAAATTCAATGTTTTTTTTATCCCTGTTTGTAATTCTTGGTTTTGTTACAAGAATAAACATAGAGCTATTTACTTGCACCCAGTGGCGGCTCGTGGGCAGGAACAGTGGGGGGGGGGGGGGCCGATGAAAAAAAAAAGAATTGGAGTTTGCGAAGTAATATATATATATATATATATATATATATATATATATATATATATATATATATATATATATATATATATATATATTGAACCATAGTACGTATAATTTGATCTCTTCCAAAAGTTACGACAGTTTACAATTCTATATATAGTACATTAAACTTTAAAGGCCAGTTTAAAAATTGGTTGCATGTGAATTTCATTTGCTTTAATTAAAAAACCTTAGAAAAATAAAAATGAAGTATGAGTGAATAAAACAAAGAGTAAAACATCAACATTTTATTAACTCTAAGAGAACATTTTATTTTGAACCTCATTGTTAAATAAGGAAAATATCTATATCGACTAATTTATAATTGTTTAAGACTGTTAAGCAAAAATTACCAACATTATTAAAAAGTTTTCTAAGTAGGTTATACAATAAAATTTCAATTCATCAAAAGGCGTCGATCTTTGCTTAGCGCAAAGTCATCAATAATTTTGTTTATGTCCAATTCAGTTTTTTCGATGTATAGAACTACCAAAGAATTTAAACGGTTTTGGCCAATAGTGTTTCTTAAATAACATTTTAAGAATTTTAAAGAAAAGGCTCTTTCACTTGTTGAAGAAGACATTGGAATACACAACATAATTTCATAAAGTTCTGATATTAAAGGAAAAGCTGAAACTAAGTCTCTTAAACATAAAAAACTTAAGCGATCAGAAAAATTCAAACTATTTGATTCAGAATTCTTTTTCATTCTATTAAACATATGTAACTCGCACTGTAACTTATTAAAATCTATATTGTAAGTTTTAGAAACAAGCATAATACTATCATCAAATTTTCAACATCCCAAATCATTTTATGCAGAGTAAAGCTGATAGGGTCAGATTTTTTTAGTACTTTTAGCTAGCACTGTAGGAACTTGAAACTACCTAATTATAAGGTCCTTAATGAGTTAAGCAATGCTTTAAAATTCTGTTTGACATTATAATAGTAAATTAAAATACCAAATTTCGATAAGCTGTAGGTCCCGGCCTGATTAGCTGTCATTGGACATAAAAATAGGTCGTTGAGCGTACAAACCCACTAACTAAAATACCAATTACATAAAATATGTGAAACTATAAAAACCGATATTGCTCAATCACTATTCTGTACAAAAGAAAAAGAAAATAAAGATTTACGAGTTACAAACTATACAAATCTAATAACTCGATTAAAAATTCTGCAGCATATGCACAGAAAAAAAATTTCGTTAAATATTACATGAATTTAAGAATTAAAATACAAATCACATATACATGAAAGACAAAAAACTATTAAAAAAATGCTTGCTTACAACAGCAAATAAGTTTTAAAAGTAATTGAAAAAAAAATATATATATATATTTTAAAGTCATCAGTAATGCTACTAATATTTCAGTCCACTGATATTTTAATTATTAATTCATGCAAAATAAATTTGGTTTATATAACAGTTAATAAAATGTGACAAAACCTTTGAAAGTACAATACTTACAATTTTGAAAACAAAATTGAAGGTATTGTTATATTGACCAGTTCAACAGTTTTAAATTGAATTACTTGATATTCTTTGAATAGTAAAATATATCTCGTTGTGTATTTTTTTGGCACAAGAGCTAAGGGAGAGTTATACTGCAACGGAATATCCTTCAATCAAATTTTTTTTCAGTACTATACATTTACTTATTTATTACAGAATTTTTTCTAAAATTATATCCTCTCTCTTTTATTTATACTACCCAATAAAAGGATAAATGTCGTTTCAGCCCAATTCTAGTAAAACCATTAATTTTTTATAAGGAATGCTTTGTTGTCTTTATAGAAACTCTATTAATCGTATCGGAGAGTTACGTTAATGATTGCATACGATATCATATATCAGTGGGAGAGGTAGGACAAATCAACACTTCTGATTATTTGGACGAAATTTAAATACTCAGTTATTTTTCGAGACAAAGAGTAGATATCAAAACAAAAACCTATTGTTGACTCATACATTTTACTAAATAAAGAGTAAAATTTAAAGCAAAAAACTTACCGTTGTTATTTATTGGTGTAAATTCTTTCGCAGTCGTACAAGTTGAAGACACTAAAGATAAACGTCCGATCCCTGACTTCAAAGTAAGAATTAACCATTTCCTTGCAAATCCCAGGACCAGGAGGTGTCTTGGTAATTTGAAACTCATGTTATGACAAAAAACCAGGATATCACGTGAAAGGGAAGGAATGGCCCTCGTCACATTATAGAATTTTCTGTCTTATCTCTTTAGGTTTCAAATTCAAGGTCGTCCAAAGTAAAGGGACATTTTGTTCCCCCAAGCACAGTCTGGGGAAACTAACATCCTTTGAAGAGGGCAAGTTAGAGTTTTAATCGGAATTGTGGGTTCTTACAATATTCTGTGGAATTGCAATAATACTACAGTACGATTATTCAATTTTTTTTTTTTTTTTTTTTAATTATGATTTAGGCTTTTATTTTTGTAATTTATTTACGTGCGTTATTTTTTATATCAAATTAATTTTAAGGGGTATCCTAACGCTATTACAGTAAAACAAATTGGCATCTCATCAAGAGGAAGATTGCACAATGCTATCTGATGTAAAACTTTTACTCACTCTTTTCGACCAGATTTGTAGAAAAATTTGAATAGTCAGTTACAGCTACATTGGAAATTACTTTCAAAGGAACACTTTCAGTTTTCAGAAACAAAAGGATTCTTCTTTAGAGTGAGGTCTTCTCTCTTTCCACAAGACAGACCCATAATCAAGGCAAGACCATCCTATTTTTTGTGTGAAATAAATTATTTACTTTCATTCAACTTATTTTTTCAAACACAGATGTGCATAAAGATATCGTAGTTGGTGATTTCAAATCCATTCTTTCAGCAATAAATTCTAGTATGACTTACAGCATTAAACTTTATGAGCCTAGTAACAAAATAAAAAATATCGATGCGTAACATTAATATTGGGTCTTTGATCAAATGTGATTAACTTTTATTTCGGTTGGGGATCTCCTTATCCTAACCCTTGGCTACGAGCCTGCCTCCCACTCATAGATCAGAAAACCGTGCAAAAACACGAAACTCCGGAATTTTGTAATTTGAGAACCACACAAGGGGTACAGTACAGACTCGCAGGATATTGCAGGTGACGAAAATCAGTCCCCCCGTCTTTTTTCCATTCCGTTTCTTCTACGGGCAAAGAAAAAGAAGCTCGATCAGGTGACTTAAATATCCATCCATAAGGACATTTATTAGTTGAGTGAAAGTGGACAGTTTCAAGATTAAAAAACCAGTTAAATCAGTATATTAACTAATAAATACAAAATTTATTAAAAAAAAAAACATTTGTAAATAAAAAAAAAAAGAGATAGAGAGGAAAACGACCAAAAAAAGTGAGGGGGCCCGGGCCCCCCCCCCCCCCTGGCCCCCTGCACCAGCCGCCACTGCTTGCACCATTTCGTCTCAATCAAAGTAGTACTTGCCCATTTTTTCGCATTTTACCGCTGCTTAACTTTTGGAAGTGAGTGGTTAGTGTATTGTTATGAATTTTTCCACTGAGGCAATGATGGCACAGTTTTTACAGTTTAAAAATATTTATTCTCTCTTCAGAAAACTCACAAAATTTATTCAAAGGCAACGGTCACTCTCAAGCTTCAACACAAGCTTCAGCAAAAACAACTTCGAATACAGCGATTATACAAGCTCACTCCAACAGGTAAACAAAGCGATAAGCTTTCATCGAAGTCCGAAGTCAATCTGAAAACTTTCCCGATCTCCAGTCTTATTTATACTTGGCACGAGAGAACATTCGCGAAATTTCCAGCCAACTCGTCGGAAAAGAAACATCTCGAAATTTCTCGATTGCTTTAGGTGTTGCCACCTTTTTCTAACTTGTAAAATCGCTGTTAATAAATAAAATAAGATAAAAATAAATTACAATAGAATTTTAAAATAATACGTCACTATTTACACTATACAGACAATTTGTGCAACATTTCCCCCTTCTTAAAGACTGCACGTCCCGGGCAGTGAAGTCCTTAAGAGGAAAGGCCACTCAATCATTTCTACCATAATATGGGGCTAGCCTATTGTAATGTATAACTCTAGGTTTACAGGAGGGTGTCCGTTGAATCCTTACCACGACGTCGTTGATCTTCTTAAGGACCACATACGGCCCTTCCCAGTTCGTCTGGAGCTTAGGGGAGAGTCCTTTCCGACGTTTAGGGTTCCATAACCACACCTTGTTACCTTCCTGGAAAGAACGGTCCGTGGCCTTGGCATCGTACCGGATCTTCATGCGCTCCGTCATGATGTTGATTCTCTCTCTGGCGAACCGATGTACTTCTGCCAAACGTGCCTGGAGATCATCTAGATACTGGACAGGCGAGGAAGGAGTGTCAGGTGGTCGTCCAAAGAGGAGGTCGCAGGGTAGTCCAAGGTCTCTTCCAAAAATCAGTTGAGATGGTGTATATCCGGTGGTCTCGTGAGTAGCACTTCTGTAGGCCAAAAGGAACAGTGGAAGTTTCTGATCCCAATCTTGCTGGTTCTTGGAAACGAACAAAGAAAGATGATTCAGAATCGTTCTATTAAACAGTTCGACCATTCCATCGGATTGTGGGTGCAGGGGAGTTGTACGAGTCTTTTCCATGTCGAGCAAGTAACACAACCCAGTGAAGACAGCAGAGTTGAAGTTCGTCCCCTGGTCAGAATGTATCAGCAGGGGTACGCCAAATCGGGAGATCCAATTCTGCACGAGGATTTCTGCTACGGTTGTGGCTTCTTGGTCTGGAATCGCGTATGCTTCTGGCCACTTGCTAAAGTAGTCCATCACAACTAGGATGTATTTGTTGCCTTTAGTTGTGTGAGGTAGGGGGCCTAAGACGTCCAAAGCAATTCTTTCAAATGGTGCTCCTACGTGGTAACGTTGCAACTTTCCACGAGTTCGGGTCTTCGGTCCCTTCAGCGAATTGCATGCATCACAGGACTTGCATCACTTCTCCACGTCGGACTTTACCTTGTCCCAGAAGAATCTCTCCCTGACTTTCTGAAGAGTTTTCGTGACACCAAAATGTCTTCCAGTAGAACTGCTGTGAAGTTCTTCTAGAACGTTGGTAACTCTAGAACTTGGAAGGATTAATTGCCACCGAAAGCTTTTGCCATCATCGGACTCCCATCGACGGTAGAGTACTCCATTCTTCAAGTGCAAAGAGTCCCACATAGCCCAATATCTCTTTATTATTGGGCTATAGCGTGCAATTTCCTGCCAACTGGGTTTTCCGGTAGCTGCTTCCATGAATCCAATTAGAGGTTTCAAGTCGTGATCTTCGACCTGACTTTTTCGAACATTCTGATCACTCCAAGGATCCACGTCTGAAGTAGTTGACTTGGAAGTTATTTTACGAACGACAGATGCGGTTGTCCCAAACTTAGACTCCGCATTGGAACAAAATCGGCAATGCTCCGGACATGGTCTTCTGGAAAGAGAATCTGCATTCCCATGGGACGTTCCCTTTCTGTGACGGATATCCATGTCGAACTCATGTAGGTGCTGAATCCACCTTGCTATTTGCCCCTCTGTATTCTTGAAATTCAGCAACCAAGTCAGAGACGCATGATCAGTTCTTAAAAGAAATTTTCGGCCGTACAAGTAATGATGAAAGTGCTCAACGGCCTTTACTATTGCCAGTAACTCTTTTCTCGTGACGCAGTAGTTCCGCTCGGATCTTGACAGACTCTTACTAAAATAAGCGATCCCGCTCTCCTGGCCTTCGATGTCCTGGGAAAGAACTGCACCTACTCCCTCATTGCTGGCATCTGTATCCAGAATAAAGTCCTTGTTAACATCGGGAAAATCCAAAACAGACGCGGATGTTAAAGCTGTCTTCAGTTGATTGAAGGAGTCGTCACAGTCGGCAGTCCACAGGAACTTCTGCTTGCTCTCTGTTAGTCGATGCAGGGGTCTGGCGATCTTTGAGACACCCTTTACAAATCTACGGTAATACGTGCACAGGCCTAGGAAGCTTCGCAATTGATGAACGTCTTGCGGTCGAGACAAATTTGCACAGCATGGATCTTGGCTGGATCTGTGCTCACTCCATCGGATGAGATGATGTGTCCGAGATAACTGACTTTCCTCCTAAAGAGCTTACATTTTGATGGGCTAAGTTTCAAGTGGGCTTCCCTAAGCTTCAAGAACAAGTTCTTTACGTTTTGCAAGTGTTGATCAAAACTCCGCACGGTGATAATGATATCGTCCAAATATACCAGACAGGTCTCGTAGGAAAGTCCTCTAAGCACAGTCTCCATTAGTCGCTCGAACGTAGCCGGTGCATTACATAAGCCAAACGGTATAACTTGAAACTGCCACAATCCTTGTCCGGTAGTGAAGGCAGTCTTCTCACGATCGTCGGGGTGTATCTCCACCTGCCAGTATCCGCTCTTCAAATCCAAAGTTGAAAACCACTGGTTCCCCGATAGAGTGTCCAAGGTGTCATCAATTCTTGGCAGTGGGTAGCTGTCCTTTTTCGTAATTTCGTTCAGCTTCCGGTAATCCACACAAAATCTAGTGGAACCATCCTTCTTTCGAATGAGTACAATTGGAGAGGCCCATGGACTTGAGGAGGGTTCGATAACTCTATTATCTTCTATTTCTTGTAACAATCTCCCGACCTCCTCTTGTTTTGCAAATGGAAGTCTTCGAGGGTGTTGTTTAATCGGTAAATGGGTTCCAGTGTCAATTCGATGTTGTGTAAGCTTCGTTCTTCCTACATCTTTCGATTACATGGAGAAAACGTCCTGAAATTCTTTTATAAGGTTTCCAACAATCTTCTCTTGACTTCTTTCCAACCGAGCATCCTCTAGAAGCTGGTCCACTAAATCCACGGATGGTGCGGTCGGAAGCTCCTTCGATCCTCGTTCAATGCTTGTAACAGGTGTGCAAGTGGCAATTTCTTCTCCCTTCTTGATAACTCTTGTAGAATCACCGATGTTGGCCATTCTCACATGCACCACCTCCTGAGAGAGATCCACAAGCGTCGCTCCTACTAGCACCCCTTTCGGGACACTATTCGATGATGAGAAGTCCGTTACTCCAAATCGGAAAGCCTTCGGGAGCTAAGCTGAACCCTTTACAACCAAATCTGTCATGGAGAGGATGGCGATGTCTTCAAGAGCTACTATTCGATATGCCCACTGCTCTTCCGAGTCCAAACAGAACAATGGAACTTCTTCTTTCTCTGTTTGAAGCTCGCTTTTCTCGAAATTCAAAGTAATTCCATTTTTCTTTAAAAAATCCAGTCCAAAAATACATGGGTCAATAATTTCAGTGACGTAAACAGTGTGAGTGTAGGTGTGAAATCCAAAAGAGATGCTGACATTTAATTTCCCATGCACAGAAATTTTGTCACCAGTCACAGTTTGTAGTGAAACTGAAGGCGCCGTGTAAAGAGGTTGGCTGTCCAGGCGCCGGGCTACATCCGTCCCTAAGATGGTTACATTTGCCCCTGAGTCAACTATTAGACGACAGGGAGTTTCATTGATCTTTCCCTCCACGAATAAACCATGGTTCCCTCCTTGAAGGGATGAGATGTGATAGAGGCTGAGTGGGGCACCACCTGCTCTACACGGCGACCTCCGCCTCGCGAGATAGCCGCTCTTTAGTTTAACTGCTGAGACTCGGACGAGGGTTTGTCCCCTCTCCTGTCCAATTCAGGGCAATCACGTCTGAAATGTCCTTCACGGTTACAGAACCTACATATAACAATATTATATAATATCACTTAACTAAAGCGGACAATTTCCTTTTTTTAGTTTTACAGCCATTATTTTCTGAACTTTTACTTCCCTCCCCAATTTCATTTTTACTTCGATTAGCTTTTTGTAAATCATCATTTTTTTTCTTACAATAATTATTCAGAAATATATTAACAGAGGAACCATATTTTAGTTAAGATATCGTCTCGAGTATGACCATTCCTGCAAATTTCATCATCAAACAATTCCTTGTTTAGTATATTATTGTAACTTACTGTACATGCTAGATTCTTTTGGCTGGGATCATGTAAAAAATCATCCTCAAAATCTATACAGAGTTTATTTACTACAATATAAGTATAATAAACAGCATTAATCACATGATCTTGAGGATAGCAGAGGCTGCCTCTGTCTAATCTTTTCAGATAACTGAATTCTTCATCAAGATAAACATTTTGATCATTTACAGTTAAAGATTGTTGATAGTGTATACATTTGAAATATTTTATAACTCTATGCACACAATAACCTGTACATAGGTAATGACAATGACAGGATATACGCCAATGTGATTCATGAAATCAGTTTCCAAAATAGTAACATTATATGCACTACAATTTATAACACAATCCATAAAATCAATATCTGGGTTAAAATCGAATGATCTTGCATCAGATTCTTTCATTTCAGAAGAAAATTTCAGCACAGAATGCGCTCTAACCTTTGACTCGGCTTCATACAGTTGCCTAGCACTTATATTGTACTGGCTGCCACATAGTTGTCGATATAAACCAAACCTAGACTCTAAATCATCAGTTTGGAATTTACCGGGCAATATGAATTGCAAATGTAGTTCATCTGCGCAGTATGATGTCAATTCCAGTAAACAGTGAGTGGTTGAAGCCAATGCCTTGTGTGTTTCTTTTGTAAAACAACCAGCATCACAATTCATGGCTACCCAGTCATCTAGCCACTTGATGAAATTGTTAAGGAAAATGTATTTTTCATCATTAACAGAATTTGTCAAAGGAGTTTAAAATACATTCCTATGATGCATTCCTTTATGCAAGGATTTTACATTAACAATATTCCACCAGGTCAGAATAATGTTGATAAAGTCTGATGTATCTTTGCAATGTTTAATTTTGTCCTCAAATTCAAGAAGCCCTTTAACAACATACTCATTAAACACTTGAAGTACCAATTTAATGTTTTGTTTTTCTAAACTAGTTGGGTGTAGAGATTTATGTGTTAAGTTAAAAGCAAATTTTGCTAAGGATTGCGATTCTAAATTGTACATATCTTTCAAAGACGACCATGTGGCAGTTCTAAAGTTAACGATATCAGTATTGGGAAAAGGGGGATAATACAAAGATTTATTTTCAGTTTTTTGATTGAACCAGTTGTTTCTTATACATTTTAAAAGGTGGACACTATCTGCTAAATAAAATAATGGACGAGATTTATTACATGGATGTTCATATAAAATACTTTCTTTAGGAGGATCAGCAAAAAGTTTCATACATTTTCTATTAATTGCATTATTATCAGATATAACACAAAAAATCCTATGTCTTCCAAACCCTTGATAATTTGGACAGTAATATCAAATAAGTCCTCAGCTTTGATAGTTTGGACAGGTAAAATATGTACAACATCTTTGAAGTTAGACAATAAACTCTTAATCATAAATACATGAGCACTGTTAGCTATATTTTCTGAATTGTATGCCATACCCAACACATTGCCACCTTTGTAGTCGAAAAACTGCTTTAAATGAATTTCATCCATGAGTAGCATTACTTTTTTGTCGTTTTGTTTAAGGAAGTTAAACTTTTGCTTAGAATAATTTAGAAAATTAAAATCTAGTCTCTTTTTTGGCATCAACTTTAAAATGAAGATAAAGGCGACGAATGGTACTTGGATGTGGATTACAATATTTCCACTGTTTCTATCAAAATTGAATGCATTTGGAGCCATACTATACAAAAGTGATGCAAAAACTAACAAATCAGAAGAATATCTACAGGCATGTTTATTTACATTAAATAATACCATTTGTTCAATTAAAAATCTCATCCTATTATCTGATATTGGATCATCGAAAGACATGGTTTTCAGAATATTGCATACATAATTAATTTTATCCAAATTTTCAAGTTGTTTACTGCTTGTTAAATCTAAAATTTGGTCTATTATGTCAAGGCTATTAATTTGAAGTGGAAGATTATAATTACCAATACATTGCAGTTCCACTTCATCAATGTATATTTTCAGAAGAAGTTGATCATTAATGACGACTGAATGGGTGATTCGTGGCACATTTACATTTAACTGTATGATCAAGAAGAGCATCACATCAGGTTTCTTTACGATGGTCCACAAGTCATTGGAAGTATCCATTTTAGATTGAAGCTCCTCAAATTAATTAAAACTTCTTGCCATGTCATGTTGAGCTTTTTCTTCAATACTGATCTGTATGGCCTCCGTTAACGCTGTCTCTTCCAAACGTTGACGCCTGCTGTCTGGACATTCTCGTGAAGAAACAATGGTAGACAGGCGGTCAGGAAGATTTGGAAAGACCGTTGGGTAACTTCCTTCTCTCAACTTTGGAAACTTGTATGGGACTGTAATTCTTTTGCAGGATTTTTCGTCAAACTTGCTTATCTCCAAATCAAAGTCTGACGGCTTGAAGTGTAGCTCACAAACCTAAACAAAATTATTTTAATATTCCAATTCACAGCAGTTGGTTTTACAACATGATTTTAAAAATTATCACAAGGTCTACCTATTCTAAGCAAAATTTGCAAATGCCAAATTGAATATCTGATTATTAGGTAAAATTCATAATTTTTCAGAAAAAGTTTATTATGTTATTAGTTTTCGGGGTTAATTGGTATTTGCGAGCGAACTTACCAAAATAATTGAAATTTATAATATTTAATAAAATATTTCCAATTTCTTGTTAACATATTTTTTCCTTATTATAATTTGAATAAGTTTTTTATTGTTTTACTTTTTTCGACTGCCCAACTTGCAATTTAGAATAGCCTGCATGAATACACCCTGATTAATCAGATCAAATTTGTTATATTCCTGGTCTGGTAACATTATTTGTAAAGAAATTGACGATGGAGACAGACATGCTGCAAGTTACATGTTTATTGAGAATCTTGAATTCAAGTTGTTGTTGTTGCCAGATGGCCTTAGTAAATATTTCTTTAAAATTATTGATGCCAGATACAAAACATTATTAATAAACAGACATATCAAACACTCTCCTCCTAAAAAAAAAATCAGAGTTACAGAATAACATTGTATAGTTATTAACTACATAATCATACAAAAATTATAAAAGTAATGACTTGTTAAGTTCTTAAGAGTTTATAAATTCAGTCTTTTAGGTGGTTTTATGTTTCGCTTTGGTCAAGTTCTCACCAGGGGGCTTGAATTTAAAGCTGGGGAACACTCAACAGTCTTAGCAGGGGTAAGCGGTGTTTGAACATTTGCTTCACACTCAGGTTTTTCTTCAAGCTTTTCTTGGTTTAACTTAACGCTTGGTACAGGTTGAGAAGTCGAAGAATTGTCAGCAATTGTTGTAAGTGGAGCTGAACCAATGGGAGAGCTTATTGGAATTGGTACTTCACTAATTGGTATTTCCAATGTATCACTTGGTACTCGTTTTCTTAAATGATCTGCATGAACAAATCGTACTTGATTATGAACTTTAGCAAGATAGGTGTTCGCACTAACAATTTTTATGATTTCACCCGGAAACCATTTAATTTCCATATTACGAGTAGAACGAACCCATACTTTTTCATATAAATCAAAATATCTCGAAGCATATTCTTGAGAATGAGACTCTTGAGATTCTCTATACTTTTTCTCTCGAGTAAGGTGATCACTTCGGAGCTGTGTGAGCTTTGTTTGAGGTGTAAACTTGAACAACAGTTCAGCAGGAGTCTTCAGAGTGACAGAAGATGGCGTATTTCTATAAGCAAATAGAGCACTATCTAGCCTATGTTGGAAACTATCATACTGTCGATTGCAGAATTTGTGTTTCTTTAACATGTTTTTAACAATATTGACCGATTTTTCTGCTGCTCCGTTTGAATTTGGGTGATATGGTGGTGAATTTTTAACCTCAATTCCATTAGATTTGAAAAATCTCAGAAATTCTTCCGATTTGAATTGGGCAGCATTGTCAGAAACTACTTGAGTTGGTAGTCCAAAGATTGAAAACAATGTTCTGAGTTTTGAAATAGTGGATTTTGAAGTTGTGCTCTTGACAAGCGATACATCAATCCACTTGGAGTAGGAATCTTTCACTATCAAAAGATTTTGATTTTCCAACTCAGCATAATCAATATGTATTCGATCAAAAGGCTTACCAGTCAATGACCAATTATTTGACAGTACCTTAATTGCGTTTGGTCTTGTTATTTGACATGGAACACATTTGTTTACAAAATTTTCGATTTCTCTGTCCATTTTAGGAAACTAGAAATAACTCCGAGCAAGATACTTCATACGTACAATTCCAGGATGTTCAACATGCAAAAGTTGAAGTACTTTGTTTTGCAAACTCTTAGGAATTACTAATCTGTTGGCTCTTAACAAACAATTATTCTCTAAGCTTAATTCGTTACGAACCTTAAAAAATTCGTTTAAATGATCTGGTACTTTATGTGGCCAACCAAATCTTGTGAATGTGATTGCCTGACTTACTTCATTATCGATTGCACTCTCTTTTTCAATCTCTTTGTTTGTTAAGTCCTCAAAGTCAGAGAAATAATAAACAAATTGTTCAGCAAGTTGATCTACAGGTTCACAGTCTTTAGAAGGAAGTCTAGACATAGCATCAGCAAGCAAAAGATCTGAACCCTTTTTGTATTTCATAACATAATCATAGTTAGACAATATTAAAGACCATCTTTGCATTCTAGAATTTGCCATTTCAGGTACAGGTTTGTCATGACCTAATAGTGTTAACAATGGTTTTGCATCAGTTTCAATTATAAACTTTTGACCTTGTAAATATTTATTGAAACGTTTAATGCCAAAAATAATAGCTAGAGCTTCTTTATGAACTTGAGCATAGTTTTGCTCAGCCTTAGAAAGAGTTTTGGATGCAAAGAAAATTGGTCTCAAAACACCAGGAGAAAGTTCATGACACAAGACTGCTCCTAGTCCATAATCTGAAGCATCACATTGTAACACAATGGGTTTTGACATGTCATAGGGCACAAGTACATTATATTCATTTAACCAAGTTTTACTTTCTTCAAATACCTTAATAAATTTTTCATCAAATTCCCATTTAACTCTTTTCTAATAATCTATACAAAGGTTTTAACTTATCAGACAAATTGGGAATAAAATGTTGATAATATGAAAGCAAACCTAAATAACTTTTCAACTCAGTCATATTACTAGGCAGTGGAGCATTTACAATATCATTGCACTTATCTTTGACAGGATGTATACCTTCAGAATCTTTTACATGACCCAACATTTGAATTTTCTCTTTAAAAAATTCACATTTAGAAATGTTTATTTTTACATTGAACATATTAAGTTTCTGTAAAACCATGAGAGTTCTTTGTATGCATTCTTTCTTTGTGGCAGCACGCATAAACAAATCGTCAATATCACAGTCAGTAAAAGGAAATTCTTTCAGTATACTATCCATTTTTTGTTGAAATAGAAATGATGCTGATTTTATGCCAAAAGGTAATTTGGTATATCGTAGCAAACCTTTAAGAGTATTAAGAGTTAACAATTCTTGAGATTCAGAACCTATAGGCAGTTGATGAAAGGCCATAGAAAGGTCAATTTTAGATAAATACCTCCCGGAACCCACATTAGTAAGAATATCTTCCTGTGACGGAAGAGGGTAAAATTGTGTTTCACAAAATTTGTTTACTGTTACTGAAAAATCTTCACATATTCTTACAGTCTTTTTACCTTCACTATCAATTTTAGGTACAGCTACTATAGGGGCTTCCCATTTTGAATGAGTAACAGGTTTTAGCACACCCTTCTGAATCAATACCTCTAACTCATTATCAACAAATTGTCGAACAGCATAAGGTATTGATCTAGATTTACAGAATATAGGAACAGTATCATTCTTCATAGCAATATTTACTGGATCCCCCAAAATACCAATACAATTATTTAAATCAAAACAATTGGGAAAATTTGTTTTACAATACTCAATTATATTAGTATCATCAGTAAGAACAGGTAGTATAGTGTTTGGAGAGCTGCACACATTATTTACTTTTTCAAAGTTACCTGTCTTAATGTCTACATTAAGCTGTTCGATCCAAGAACGACCCATTAAGGTAGGTCTATTTTGAGTCTTAATGACAACAAGTGGCAGTGAGATTTTCTCGTTACCACGTTTCACAGGAACCATGAATCGTCCCACTACCTCCAACAGTTCACCAGAATAGGAACGCAATGTAGGAGCTTCTAGCGATTCCAGACGACCCAAATGCAACTTTTTGAACTTGTTTAAAGACATAATGGAATGAGCACTTCCAGAGTCAATTTGCATTTGAACAGAAGAATTACCAATATCAACGTTTATGGAGTATGGTTCAGGGGCATCTTTAAAATCAGAAACTGTGTTGATGCTGAACTCGCCAAGAGAGGTGTTGACATCTTCCAGGTTTTCTTTCACAAAATTTGTTGTCGAGGATCTGCAGATAGAAGAAATGTGTCCCTTTTTATTGCACTTATAGCAATTGGCATTTTTAAATGCACATTCATCTCTGTGTGTCTTACCGCAATGTTTACATTTTGGTTTGGTTTTGAAGCTTGGGGAATTTTTCTTGCTATCAACATTGTTTTGATGTGCAGTCTTCTTATTAAAGGTTCTTTTATTTTTGTTTGCATTTGTAATTTTCAAGACATCATTACTGGATTCAAATTTCAAAGATTTGGCTTCTTTATTGGCTGTTTCCATGGCCAAAGCAATTTCACCAGCCTTTTTGAAATCCAAGTCTCTTTCACTCAATAATTTATTTTGAATGTTTTGATCTGCAAGGCCGCAAACTAGCTTATCACGAATGGCTTCATCCAGGAAATTATTAAAAGCACACTTACTGGCTTGTTCTTTGATGTTGACTATGAAGCTGGATACATCCTCTGAAGTTTGTTTCAACTTATGAAAGCGGTAGCGTTTCATGATGATCGAACTTTGCGGAGAAAAATGTTTCTTTAACTCCTCAACAATTTCGTCATAAGGTACCTCCTTCATATTTCTAGGTTGTAGTAGGCTTCTTAACGTTGAGAAAACATCCTTTCCAATGTTCGTCATTAGAGTCGCCCTTTTGTCTGCATCAGTTTTGATTTTATTAGCTTCAAAATAAAATTCTACTTGTAGCAGATACTCTTCAAAAGAATCAGTACTTTGAAATACTGGCATTTTGCCCATTCTCTGAGAAGATTCAGAATCTTGCATCTTGAATACTATCGGTTTCAGTTCGAAAACAGTAGGATTACGATGTTGTAACGGCAGTGTCTATTTTTAAGAAATACCGATCCTCCACATTCGTTTTAATATTCAATTTTAAATTTCACAACTTTTATCCTCGTTGCCAATGTTATATTCCTGGTCTGGTAACATTATTAATAAACAGACATATCAAACAAAATTACTTAAAACAAATCCATATTCACAACTAAGTAAAATATTTTTAACTACACTTAAAATTAACGTAATTATATGTAATAATAACTACACTTAAAATTAACATAATTATATTTAATAATAACTATCTGCATATCTAAATGTAATTTGTTCACAGAAACATAAAATTAACAATATAAAAGCTAATTTTTTTTTTCTTTTCTGTTTTTGTTTACATTCTAGTGCAAATGCACTTTACACAACAGGCAACACATTCTAGTAAAGATGCAATTTACACAACATGCAACTTTTTAAAGCCAAAATTAAAGATATAATAAGAGACAAAAATACCTAAATATTTACCCTGCTTTGACGAGTAGGAATGAAATGATCCCTTTTAATAGCTCGTAACCACTTCAGTCTTGCAGTGTTGTTCTTGGGAAAGTTGAACACTCGAACTTTCGGCCCGTTCTTGTAATTTCCGTTACAGGACGGCACTCAACAACTATGAGGCATCGCTATCGAGTCATTTTTGTAGAAATATAAAATAAAATTTGACAGAACGAAGCATTAAAAAGACGTGAACAAAAGCGTTGCGCGAAAGCAATCTTGATCTTCTAATCTACGGGGTACGGGGTATAACTTAGTGGTTTGGTGGGCTGGCGATCTAGATCGACGATAGGTGACGTCACCCGCTTCATGTCACGTGGTCCACAGGCCTTGTTAGTTTCGGAGGTTACGCTTAACCCCACTTCTGACACCACTGTTATGAATTTTTCCACTGAGGCAATGATGGCACAGTTTTTACGGTATAAAAATATTTATTCTCTCTTCGGAAAACTCACAAAATTTATTCAAAGGCAACGGTCACTCTCAAGCTTCAACTCAAGCTTCAGCAAAAACAACTTCGAATACAGCGATTATACAAGCTCACTCCAACAGGTAAACAAAGCGATAAGCTTTCATCGAAGTCCGAAGTCAATCTGAAAACTTTCCCGATCTCCAGTCTTATTTATACTTGGTACGAGAGAACATTCGCGAAATTTCCAGCCAACTCGTCGGAAAAGAAACATCTCGAAATTTCTCGATTGCTTTAGGTGTTGCCACCTTTTTCTAACTTGTATAATCGCTGTTAATAAATAAAATAAGATAAAAATAAATTACAATAGAATTTTAAAATAATACGTCACTATTTACATTATATACAGACAATTTGTGCAACAGTATTGAATAGTGTACGTGTATTTTTAACAGAAAAAAAAAGTCTATTTTGTTGGGAAAAAGTGCAACTTATAATGCATGGTTATCTGGCAGTTTATTTATATACTATCTAACAAAAAATCCCGAAGGCGTCTATCAGATGATGCACCGGCCAAATGATTAAACGTAAACTTTTTATCGAAATTCGTTTCATCGCCGGTTCCTAAACTCCCTTCAGATGGCAGCCCTTCATTCTTGGAGTTTGTGTTAACTACTATGGAGTTTATATTAACGGTTTTGATACTTTTGTTTTTCAAAGGGATGGAGGATTTATATTAATGGGGAATAGGTTCAAAATTTTAATCGTGGAGTGTGCGTTAACAATGCAAAGTTTAACGAGTGAATCCAGCCTGGGCTTGTGGCCAGCTATGTACTTTTTAGCGAACGAAGCGAGCCTATTTCAAGAAACATTAAAATCTAAGATCGTTAGACATTAATAGGTCTTCTAAATGAATATATCTGACCATCAAGTATAGCTCTATTAATATTGATTAATTAACCATACATACATCGGCTAAAGAAACGAAATTTAAAACTACAATATCCATCGCAGCTCCACATCCTTTACAACAAATACAAATAAGTTAGTTGGTTGGTTGGTTGGTTGGTTGGTTGGTTGGTGTTTATTGGCACAAGGGCCACACTTGGCCATACTGTGCCAAACGATGATTTATTGTCTAACCGAAAGGGACCAATCTTTTAAAAACAAAAGAAATGGATAAAAATATTAGAGAAAGAACATAAAAATATAATATGAACAATTTAAATATAATTGTAAAATCCTATTGAATGTAGGAAAGAAAAGAGATTAGGGTTGACCTGATCACTTAAAAGATCTTTTAAATGCATATTGATGCCAAAATGAAGTCGTCTTTGATTAAGAAATAAAGGACATTCTATTAAAACATGTAAAACTGTTAAAACACATTTACAGTTAAAACAAAGAGGAGGCGGATCTGCAAAGAGAAGAAAAAGGTGTGTTGCACGGGTGTGACCTATGCGCAGTCTTGATAAAATGACTTCATGTCGACGGTTACCCGGGGATACATTTGTAAAACCTTTAATCGATGGCTGGATATAATTGAGTTTGTTACAGATTTCTCTGTCCCATTTTATCTGCCACTGAGATGAAATAGCAAGTGTGCATGCTGCCTTTATGTCACCAAGCGCTAGGAAGTCTGTTGATGGGATGGTCGCTGTCTTGGCAGCTCTATCGGCTGCTTCATTGCCTGGTATTCCGGCATGACCCGGTACCCAACAAAATCCTATACGGCATCCCTTACTCAATAACAATCTACAAAGAGACTGGCACCGGTAAATGAGAGGGTATGTTTTGAATGGTGTGTGACGTATAGCTTGGAGACAGCTGTAAGAGTCAGTATAGATGACATGATTCTTATCTGATCTTTGGAGAACGTTTTCCAGAGCTAAACAAATGGCATGCAATTCCGTTGTGAAAACGGAAGATGACGGATGAAGTCTCACAGCCAGCGTTTCATTATCAAAAACAGCAGCTGCCCCAACATGATCCAAGCTCTTCGAGCCATCAGTGTAAACAGCGGAGCAAGTTTCATATTTTTGCCGATGCTCGAAGAAGAGCTGCTGATAGATGATATCTGCTGTTTCCGACTTTTTTAAGTATGCAAATGGGTTCATGATAGTAATGGGTGAAGCCATCCACGGAGGGTGTAGGTTAAAATAGGGTAAAATATTAAAATCATCAAGGTTAAAATCTGATAAAAGCGAACGAGTGCGTAACCCAAACGAAGGAATGGAGTTGGGTCGATTTGCAAATAAAATCTGATGAGATGGATACATGACTTTATTAAATGCGGGATGAAAGCGATTTGATTTGATGTTAAAATAAAAGTTTAAGATCAGTTTGATTCGTCTAAAATATAGTGACAGCTCATGACATAAAACATACAAACTCTCAACAGGAGAAGTACGGAAAGCTCCGCTGCAAATTCGCAGCGCATGGTGATGGATAGGGTCCAATACTTTTAGTATGGATTGTCTTGCTGATCCATAGATCTGTGATCCATAGTCTAATTTAGATCGTACTAGAGCTCTATAAATTCTTAGCATTGATTGGGTATCAGCTCCCCAGGAGGTATTCGATAGTACTTTCAGTATATTAAGGATCTTTGTACATTTCTGACGTAGATTCTTGACATGAGATTTAAAGGTTAATTTAGAATCGAAAGTTAATCCCAGAAATTTAACCTCTGGCACCACGGGAATCTGTTGATTGTTAAGATAGATTTCAGGGTCTAAATGGAGACTTACTTTGCGACAGAAATGCATACATACGGTCTTCTGGGTTGAGAAGGCAAAACCATTATTTTTAGCCCATGCTGTAATTTTATTAATGGCTAGCTGCAAATGTCGTTCAATAATACTCATGTTCGAAGATGAAATTGAAATTTGAAAGTCATCCACGAACAAAGTTCCTGAAACTGAGGGTGGTAAAATTTTAATCATTTCATCAATGGCTAAGATAAATAATAAAACGCTCAGTACACTGCCTTGAGGAACTCCTTCCTCTTGTATAAATTCTTCAGATAAAGTAGACAAGACACGTACCCGAAACTTGCGCTTCTTCAAGAAGTTGGCTATAAAAATAGGCAAGTGTCCTCGAAGGCCAAAGTCATGAAGAACCTTTAAGATGCGGTATCTCCAGGTTCTGTCATATGCCTTTTCCATATCGAAAAAGACGCTCACTAAATGATGGCGTTGTAGAAATGCTTCACGAATTGACGTTTCGAGAAGTAAGATATTGTCTATGGTGGACCTTGATCGTCGAAATCCACTTTGAAATGGTGAAAGCAATTTGTTGGATTCAAGGAAGAAAGTTAGACGGGCGTTGACCATACGCTCCAACCATTTGCACAGGCAACTTGTGAGAGCTATGGGTCTGTAACTGGATGGGTTGCTTGGTTCTTTCCCAGGTTTTAAAATAGGGATCACAGTAGCTTCCTGCCAAGCAGTAGGAAACTTTTGTTCCGTCCAAATGCGGTTAAAAAGGTATAAAATGTTGTATAAAGATGAGGATGATAAATAAATAAGCATGTTGTGATGAATGTTATCTGGTCCAGCAGATGTAGGATGAGATCGATGCAATGCAGTCATCAATTCATCAAATGTAAAAGGTGAATTATATGGTTCTGTACAGGAATGATTAAAATTTAAAATCTTCTGCTCTTCACGGTTTTTAGTGAGGATAAAATCGGGTGAGTAGCTAGAAGAGCTCGACACCGCTGCAAATTTAGCACCAAAGCAGTTGGCGACGTCTTTTAAATCAGAAAATAAATTTCCATTGGAATTTAAAATTGGGGTGGAACTTGGTTTATAACTGCCTGTAATTTTCTTTATTTTATTCCATACCACCTTGCTAGAAGTTTTTGTGGTAATGGTTGAAACATAGGAACTCCAGGACTGAATTTGACTTATTCGTCGAACTCTACGGGCCTCTGCTCTAGCTCGTTTAAAGATGGTAAGGTTTTCGGTCGTCGGGTACCGACGAAAAGTCCCCCAAGCTTTCTTTTGGGATTTCAGTGTTCCTTTACACTCATCGTTCCACCATGGTTTGGAAAATTTTAAATGACCTGTTTTTGTCTTTGGAATGCAGACATCAGCTGCTGTAATAATGGTTTCAGAGACAAGTCCTACTGCCTCATTTAAGTTCTCGACTGAGACCATCTCTAGGGTGATCTCAGACAGAGAAGTGAAACTCGTCCAATCAGCTAAGTTGAATTTGAAGCGAGGCATCCTTGGGGTAGGTGCTGAACAGCTCCCAGAAGAGATGGAGATAGGGAAGTGATCACTTCCAAAGGGATCGTCACCTGCTTGAAATTCCCAAGATGATAACAGGGGAGGCGAGCAAAGCGCAAGGTCGATTGCATGAAATGTTCTGCTTGGAAAGTGAAAATATGTATTCGAACCGTCATTAAGAACACAAACATTGCTTTTCAAAATAACACGTTCTAATACTGTCCCACGTCTGTTGGTGTCTGGGCTGCCCCAGAGTGGGTGGTGTCCATTAAAATCTCCAAGGATGATAAAAGGAGGTGGTAACTGATCTATCAATTGTTCGAGATCAGATTCTCTGATTGTCTGGTTAGGTGGAAGATATACAGTACACACGGTTATAAGGGCACGTAAGTGGATCCGTATAGCGATAGCCTGGAGGGTTGTGCGAAGTGAGATTGTCTGGGAGGCATAGTTTTGTGCAACCAAGACAGCAACGCCTCCACAGCTCCGAGCTCCATCTAAAAAGTCTTTTCGGATTACTTGGTATCCCTTTAATCGAGTTGTGTCCTGTGGTTTCAGAGAAGTCTCCTGAAGGCAGAACACTATAGGGTTTTTGGCCTCTAGCAAATATTTGATGTCAGTGATGTTACGCTTAAAGCTTTTGCAATTCCAAGACAATAAACAAGCCATTATTGTGTTTATGTATTAGGTGCGAAGGTGACTTAAATCCGGCCCAGTTTCAGTAACTGTCACATCTGAGTCACTTGACTTGTCGGTCAACATTTCATCCTCGGATGACACATATCCTTTGACTATGTCAGATGTTTCTTTAGTATTTTCGCCGACTGAAACTAGACGATTTTTTAGGTAATCTACTCTGTTACGTGTTGCTTTAAATTTAATTGAGGGAAGATTCTTTTTAGGTTTATGTACAGTTTTCTTTCTTTTCGATTTTACTTGGATGAAATCATCCAAGGGCAGTGTTGATGTTGATAAGCTTTTTCCTGTAGTTGTGGCAACAGGTTGTGTAGATTTTGATGAAGTAGGAGATCGGGTGTTTTTACCTGTTTGTTGAGTAAAGCTATTGACTGCTGATACCATTCCTGTGGAAGATATGACAGTTTGTGTAGATGCACTTCTCATCTTGATGGTTGGCTTAACTGCAGATGAGAATGATACACCTGCACGTGGTGTTCGAGCATCTACTAATTTCCGAGCTTCAGGATGTGATATATTATTGTTGACTCGTACCGTTTGGATCTCTTTTTCATATTTCCATTCAGGGCATGAACGTGAATAGGCCAGGTGGTCTCCCTGGCAATTCACGCACTTTGGATCAGCAGAACAGTCATCAGAATCGTGTCCATCAATGCCACAGCGAGCACACGTAGAAACTCTACGCCGACATGCTTGTCTGGAGTGCCCGTATCGTTGGCATTGAAAACATCTCAAGGGGTTTGGGATGTATGGCCTTACAGGACATCTAAGATAGCCAGCGATTATGTGAGTTGGTAATGTTGGGGTACTAAAAGAAAGAATAAGATGTCTTGTAGGAAGAGTTTCACCATCTTTGCGAAACGTTATCCGTGAAACAGAAACTACATTTTGGTCACTGAGATTTTCCAAGATTTCCTTTTCAGGTACGTACTGCAAATCTGGTTCAGAAATCACTCCCCGTGAAACATTTAAGGTCTTGTGAGCTGATACACTTACAGCGAGGCTTCCAAAAGATGTTAGTTTCATGATATTATTTGCCTGCTGGGTATTAGCAACTTCAACGAGGAGGTCACCTGACCGAAACTTTTTAACTGCTTTAACAGTACCAACCAAAGCTTGTAGTGTTTTCTGAATCAAAAAGGGAGAAACGTTTTGAAATGTGCCTTCCGTACGGTGAACGACAAAGAAGCGGTTATTCGTATTTTCAACTTGGTCTGCCCAGGAAACAGAGTTTCCTGCAGGCGTAGTATCAGATTTGTTCATGGTTGATTTAATAGAAGTTGGAGAACTTTTGTGAGCATTGGAATTAGCGATAGCACTTTGAGAACTCTTGCCGTTAGGCAAACTCATATTCTCAAATGCACTAGCCATAACCAGAGTAAAGAAACACGGATTCCTTCCAGTCAGATCAGGGCCCCCGCCAGACCCCGTCTTTCCACACTTTTCTTACGTGCCAAGTGGAACCGCCGGTGTTCTTCGTGCACTGGATAAAGGGGAGACCGCCATAACGTGCACCAGGTACACTGTCCCAGGTAAAACCTAGGAGGATTTCCCATTATGGCCCATGTCCCCTTATATCCAGCCAAACGCAACCAAGGGACACAAACCTCTGGAACCGCTTTAGGGCAAGAGCGTTTCTGAGAGCCAATATTTGCGATTCACGCCGCTCTTCCCGCCTCCTGACCGACCCACATGAGTCAGCTCCCGAGCCCAAACGGTATACCTTACGGCAGAGGCCGAAGAGTGGTACTGTGACCCATAGAGCAGGAGGGGAAGGACACAGGATCGGCATTGATGGATCGCAAGCTTTTAAAATAAAAGAGAAGTAACGGCCACTGCCAAAAGAAAATCTCCCAACAAATTATAATATTACAAGAATGGTGAATTAGTTTAAATGAAACGAAACCGAAATAAAAGAAGCTCAACTTGTTAAAGCTTAAATAAGGTTAGTTCATATTTTTTTTTTCCTTTTTTTTTTTTTTTTTTTTTTTTTCTATTTAAACAAAGTTGAGATAGGGGGAAAAAAAGAAAAGAGGGAGAGAAGGAGAGATAAAAAAGATCGCTGGGACCCCGGGGTTGCGACGCCCGTGAACACCTAAAGAAAGTGTCCCCCTGGGGGGACAAATAAGTTAAGAACTTTATTCAAAATCGTTTCAATTAATCTTTTGGTTTCTTCCGCTTGAAGGTGTTTTTCAATAAGCAATAAATTCATTGTTAAAGAAACAGTTATACGTTTTTACAATAAAAGTTCTGAAGGTATATCATTTTCTGACTTTTCCGATTTTTATAACAGCCATAAAATTGATTAAGTAGAGATTAAACATAATTTGATAATGATGATAAATTGATGATAATGTTCAAAATCATTACATTAAGATTTAAAATTGCTTTGATTTTTCATAATTCATTTTTTATTTGAATTTAATTCATTTGCATAAATTAGCCAACCTAAAATTTAAAAAAATATATAATATTCATTGCCGGACAAGAAAAATAGCTTGTGGACTGAAGAAACATATTGCGGGATTGTTTGTAAAATTGAACATAGTGAGTTTGTCTGATGATTGTTTGGTGAAATTTTCTTCAGGTTCCACTAATGTTCTATTGTGACTATGTTGCTGGGTTACAGAGATTATGCTTCAGGTTTAATAACAATTTTGTTTTACGTTATATTGGAGGTGTCTTGATTTCAGAGGGTAAAAAGGTGTGTTCATTCCCACATGAAATCGAATTTCTTCGCAAAGGCCACGATTCCCTAAGGTTTTGAACATTGTAAAATTATTACTCCACGACAGACCAGGTATTTTTGTGCTTAATCTGTGTGGTTAAATTTTTTTCTCGGATAATTTTTATAGATAGTTTTGAGTCGGTAATACCCTTGAAAAGCCATGAGGAGTTTTATTTGTTCGATTTTGCCTACCCCCCCCCCCGCCCCGATTTAAATTTTTTTTATTGTTAATGATTTTCAATTAGCTATTTATAATAAATATTTAAAGTTAAACAATTTATTAATAAATCAAATTTTAACACTTTAATATAATTATAGTATGGATATAAAGGTAAGCCTTTCTAAGGTAAAATTTTCAAGAAATGTAGGACTTCTTTTTTAACTGAAATATAATAACTTTTGGTAGCTGAAAAATCCAAAACTGGGAGAGTATAACTATAGGTATAGAATGTGATTTTTGTTTATGTACCTTTAAAATTCATTTATGAAAATATAGTTTCAATATATTTCATAATGCTTAGTTTCTCCCCCCCCCCCCTTTTTTTTTTTTTCTTTATTACGAAACGTTCTTAATTTAAGTAAATATTATTCCAAGTATCCCTCAGAATTTCCAATTTATGAATTAAGATACTTTTGGGATAACGAAATTTCTTGCTGATAATTTCCAATAAGAAATTCGAAATTGTAATGTTATAAAACCGAAAGATACTATTTCGTAAATCTGATAAGCGCATATCATGATTGACCGCATTTGTAATCAATCCGGTTTAGAGGGAAAGAATGGCTATTTCCTCCTCAAAACTGGCAGTCCTACTACCACCTACCATCGCCATAAGAAGGCTTTAGATGCAAATCTGGGTAAGTTCGTTTTGTCACTGCTTTCCAATTCATTAATTGTACATTAAAAATACGTCTGGTCATAAGTGTTTCTCCCATTTGTATATGAAAGACTGCAGTAATTATTGAAAGAGTAGTTTTTTTATGCGTCGGCATAAGAAGTAAGAACACACAACAAGAAGCTAGGTAAACAACACTGTTTATCAATTTCCCCTTAACAGCAACATCGCAGCGTCTGTTCTCTAGTTTTCCCACTGAAGGGATCCATATTTGGCGTAAAATGGCTATTTTGGCAACTCCCGTCGAAAATGACTTCTATTTTAGAGCGTTATAGAGGAAAAAATTTGTTGAAGTAAAATTGTCCCACTCGTGGAATAGAAATTGTATGGCTATTTTTCACACCCTCAATGTTTTAATAAAAGTATATTATTAAAACATCATGGTTTTACTTGGGAAATTAATCATGGTTTCTCAGATTGTAATTGCTCTGAGATTGAATTTATTTCAAATAAAATATCATACCAAAGAATTGCATCACACTTAAATTTATAAATATAGAATTATTCAGAATATATTTGAATCTCTTTGGTTATGTCGCTTTCTTTCGGAGCCTCCTGATGGGACCACTTCTATGTATCATTGGGGATAGGAAATGAAAATTTTAGAACCCACATTTATTTATTAAAGTAATTTACCTTTACATAAATACTCATAATGATCAATTTGAAATAACAGATAATTGTTATTTTTTTATGATTTCCATGTTTAATTTATTTTGTTACTATTAAATTTTTTTTTTTTTTTTTTTTTAGAAATTTTAATTAATGACAGATTATAAGAAACATTAACAAATTAATCTTTATTATCGTATATTTATAGAATATTATTTGTCGACAGAATATAGATTTTCCAAGATTGTTTTACCCTGTTTATTGTATCGTGAAATTTTTTTGTAAAAAGTTATTTTACCAAATTACTGTCATTACACTTACCCAAAATACAATAATTATCTTAAAAATAATATACTTTATATCTTAAATATAAAACAAAGCGGGATTCTACGTGTGTGTTGATTTTTCTCAAGTGGTCATTGTTATATTTCGAGTTCCATTTCTATGAAATTAACATTGAATTAAGAATTCTAAACAGACTATACAGAGTTACTATTTTCAGAAGGATAAGCTCTTTTATTCATTTAGTTATGAATTAATTAATTCTCAATTAACTCAATATATGAAATAACTTTAATATATGAATTAACCATTGTCAAAATTCCTTCCGGTTCTTAACTACTTCTACGAAGCGAAATTAGATAAAAAAAAATATTTGCTCACGAAGAGAATGCATAAGTACTTCTTAGTTAAACGAAAATAATTGCGTTTACTCCAATAATTAATGTATTTTCCCTGATTTTCTTGTGATATTTGTTCCCATTTTTTGTATAGAAAGCATTTGATATGAGAATTGAAACTTTAAATTTGCTCATTTTGGTATTTTGGTATACGATTTCAAAACTAACGCACTGTTTAGAATTTTTATATTTCGTTGCCATTTGTTTTATTATCTCATTTAATAATCCATCCACACACACATTACTAATTATACCACTTCCTACACAGCCACAGTTCTGGAATTTCATACAAACGTTGAGTAATACAAACAGAAAAAGCCATCTATTCCGATCTCGATTATTCAACTTTAGGGGTACTTAAGGGATTATATATATGTGGCATATCCATGTAATCCCATATCCATATAACCAGGATAATGACAATTTGTACAAATGTTTCTAAAACTGCTCAAGTAAAATAAATGTATGAAAAAAAAAAAATTCTTTCAATTATAACATATTACAGAGAAAATTGTAAGCCAAATCATGTTATGAAAAAAAAAAAAAAAAAAAAAATGAAAGCTAAGTTTTATAATAATCTCGATATCGAATTTCTGTAGCATAAAAGCAATTCTATGGAATTTCAAAAAGAGTTACACACCTCTTGGTTGAATAACAAATACTTTTTGCAGAAACTAACCATTAGAATTAAAATTAAAAATTTTAAGTTTTGAGGAAAAGAAATATTTTTTTCTTAAAGATGCAATTCTAAAATAAAATGAAAATACCACTACCATGCAGTAATTACTTCCTGCAAGCAAGAGCTATTGTTTTGATATGTGACATTTGAAAATTATATTTCGTCATTATCACTCAGTTAGGAAGATATTCGTTAACGGTTAATTGATTGAATTTCGAAAGAAATGCAGCATTTCAATTATAACCCAATAAAAGTATTTTGTAAGTTGAATAAATATATTTTGTTCTTTAAACTATAGTAAATATTTGATTAACAAAAGAAATCGATATACCAACATCCAACATTAATTAAGTATTCTCGTATCCATATGCTCTTTTATCCTTTGTTTCACAAATGTCAGTGGGTTTAATTATATTTTTTTGTAAGTATTTTCCACAACTAAACTGTTTTTAAGAAAAATAATGCATTTTTTATGATTATAGAGAATGGATCTGGCTTACGATTTTTACCCTCCGCCTGGTGACAAAGAAGTAAACCTCCCACCTGTGATACTTCTTCATGGAATGATGGACTCCAGAAAAACGTGGAAGTACATTGCTCCAGAAATCGCAAAGTATACCGGTAGAAAAGTAAATAGATGATCATATGCAACTGGATTTTTAGATATGCCTCATGTTTGTTTGTTTTTGTCTTTTTTTCTGATAATGCTTTATTGGAATTTTTATAAAAAAAATTCTTCATAGGGTGCCTGGATCAAACCCTAACAAAAAAAAAAAAAAGAAACTATTAAAATCAGTAATGTCGCATAATTTAGTGATATTTGAAAAATTTGGTTGCTCAACTCTTAGACTTTGTCAATAATGTTTATTTTAATGAGTTATTTAAAATTTGTGCTGGATGACAAAGATGGTTTTTCAAGAAAGGAAAACTTTAAAACGGTTTTTCTCAATGTTTTTTCTTGATAATTGGTGTTTCGAAATGCTAAGATTTTTTTCTAAGTAAAGTAGAAATTTTAAAAGCATGCTGCAAAATATGGTTATTTGTTATTAACAGGAGGGAGTGAAACCAACATCAGGTTAAAACGAAAAACATCCTCTTTATTAAAAACACATCAACAGTTTATATATACCATTTCCACTACCGGTGGAAAGAAGAACTAAAAAAGAATTTGCATATAGCCGCTAATACATTCTTAAATTACCAACAACCAACAATCTCCTCCTACGACTGTATGCAAATGAAACTTAATTTGATTCATACTTGAAAACAATCTCTCACAAGTTAAGGCCTTAGTCAAAAAATCAGCCATCATTTCATTACTTGATACATGAATCAATTTAATAAGCTTAGATTTAATTAAATCTTTAACAAAATGAAATTTTAAATTAATATGTCTAGTCTTAGTTGAAGATCTAGATCCATTTATCCAATCAATTGCGGATTTACAATCAGAATAGATATTTACAGGCGCTTGTACAAAAACATCACATTCAATTTCCCTAAAAAAATTTAAAGTTCAAGTTACATGTTTGGAAATATCACAAATTGCATACAATTCAACTTCACATGTTGACATTCCAACACATTTTTGTTTATTGCTCTTCCAACTTACTAAAGAGTTACCAATCATAATAACTCCTCCTGAAAAAGATTTCCCTTCATTGGCATTACCCCAGCTCGCATCCGAGCTTGCATTTATAGTACCAATACAATTATCATAAAACAATATTTTATCTTTTGTACCCTTAAGATAACGTAAAACCTTTTTCAACAGTTCATAATGACGCATTTCTGGTCTGTTATTAAATTGTGATAAATAACACATAACAAATGCTAAATCGGGTCTAGACCAATTTGATAAATAAAGCAATTCACCGTACAAATAAGCTGTTTTAACATCAAAAAACTTATTGTCCAAGTTTAATTTAGCCGATATAGCCATCAACATTCGCCACGAATCAATATTTACAACAGGCGAGTATGTCTCGGTGAAGTCTACATTTTTAATTTGATTAAATGCAGCCGCCACTAGTCTAGCTTTAAAACGATTAGGATTACCTTCATCTTTTAATGTGAAAACCCATTTAGTTTTAATAACTTTTACACCCTTTGGTTTCTCTACGATCTCAAAAACATCATGCCTTTCTAAAGATTTTAACTCATCCTTAATTGCAGTCTCCCAATCAGACCAATTTTCACTTATCCTTGCTTCTTGAATGTTTGCGGGAACCCGATTAAAAGCTAAACTCGCGTTTTCTTTTTCTTTTAATCTATCAGATCTTCGAAGGTCAAGGTCAATAGCTCGTTGTTCCGCATCTAATTTGCGCTGTTCAGTAAGTTCTTGACTTTTTGCTTTAGTCATTCCTAAAGGTCTACCCAACTTTCTCGATTGGTTAGGATTCGAATCCTGAGATTCTAAGTTCAAGTCCAGATTGATTCTAGTCGGTTCCGAATTTGGATTCGAACTCATATCTAGCCTTTTAGAATTAAACAAATTTTCAATGATTGGCAAGTCATTCGTCCCGTCTTTTTCTAAAAATACACAACCCTTTATCTGTTTATTAAATTTTACTGATCTCTCTTCAATTACTTTTTGACCTTCTATATCAAATATTCGGTATCCACGCCGTTGTGTTGAATATCCTAACATAATACCACGTTTACCGGGAGGTTCAAATTTCCTGCGCAAAACTTTAGGAACATGAAAATATACAAGAGAACCAAACACTCTTAAATAGTTAATACTTGGTTTTTCCCCTGTAAATAGTTCAAAAGTTGTCACGCTTTTACCCTTTCTATAAATTAAGTTCGTTACATGCGTACTACATGCCAGGGGCGTAGCCAGGATTTTTTTCCGGGGGGGCTGAGAAATTATAAATGTTAACTTCGGAAACAATGATTATCATTCAATAATTTACAAATCAAAATTAATCAAACTAAAAAACAAATAAACACTTTTTGGGATTGTAATACTTTTAGCACATATAGCATAATTAGTTACTGGAATTTTAAATCTATATGGTAATTAATTTAGGTAAACATATTTCAATAAAAATATATTAATTATTAAAATATTATAATTAAATCAATTTATTATTAGAGTTATAATGTTATTGCCAACAATAACCATTAACATTTGATTAACAACGTCCCAATCTAACGCTTTAACGTCCTAATCCGCATGCCCAGCGAAATAGGTCAATAGTTTTAAAAAAAAGCTTTATGATCGTAACCATTTATATAAAATAATTTATTTGAATAGTGAAAAATTGCACTTACCTTGAATGGGGTAGAAATAAGAAATTTCTTGTATAGAGAATTCTGAAGTGTTTAACAAAGTGGGATCCGAGCAATGTTGAATATGTATACAATGCTACTCTTGGAGGTTGGAGATGGCTGCTAAGAAAGAGCCGGTTTGTGGCTTTCTGGACACCCCTTGTCACCTATTGTACTAGTGAACCAGAGTCCCTGGGGGGGGGGGGGGAGGGATCATGGACTAGACAAGTACAAGATCCCCCCCACCCACCCCCCTCCCATCCCCAGGACTCTGAAAGACTTTTGTAGGACGAAAGTCCGCACCAACGAGACTAGACATCGCGTATCACGTCGACTAGTCATCACACCTGAAGTCTGGAGTGCTACATTCAGGGCAGATTCAACTTAATTCGATTCGTAAATAATTCCAGTGCTTTGTCTGTCCAATTTCAAAAAATTAGAAAATAACGAAAACTTGTGTTAATTTCAAATTTTAATCATCCAAGCATACATAGATCTATTTCTGACTTTCGAGGTTTGAAAATTTCGGAGGGGGGTGCAGCCCCATCAGCCACCCCCTGGCTACGCGCCTGCTACTGCTTCCGCCCAAAATTCTAATGGAAGTCCACTGTCATAAAGTAAGGTTTTAGCACGACTAACAATTACTCCTATAGCTCTCACTTTTCCCGTTACTTGGCGCATTATAGGGAACGGTTAATTCTCGCACAATGCCCGATTGTTCTAAGAAAGCGTTAAATTCATTATTAACAAATTCTTTCCCATTATCAGTCCTGAACCGTTTGATTCGAACATTGCAAAGATTTTCATATCTTTCCTTAAATTCTTTAAATTTACAAAATACTTCACTCTTACTCTTTAGGAAATAAGTAAAGTACATTCCAGAAAAATCATCTACTAGAACAAGAAAAAACCTTGATTGTCCTAATGATGGTTCATTTACAGGACCACACAAGTCACCATGGATAAGTTCCAAAATAGAACTACTTTGGTCAACATCTATAATCTTATGAGGTCTATGTTTAATTTTACACATATTACAGCTATCACACTCTAAATTAATATTCACAGTTAAATCATTACTTTTAGTCATTCTCATTAATCATTTTAGAAACATGTTTATTATTAACATGACATAACCTTTTGTGCCATAAGGTACTGGAATCGAGCCTTTCAGATTGTAATTGATTAGCTGCCTCCAAGTTATTTGTATCTGGAATCATATACACTTCTAACCGTTTATCTCTCATTAAACCTGTTAATATTTAATAAATATGGAGAATTAATGTTAACATTTTATCATATTCAGACACTATTTTATAACCTTTTAACATTAAAGTGGTCAAGGAAAGCAAATTATGTCTTAATTTAGGCACATATAATACATTATCCATTGTCACTGATATTTCTTTACACTGACTCTTAATCTTAGCTTTAGCAAAACCTATACCTTCAGAATATAATTCACCATCAGTACCAGCTTGAAATATTTTACTAGAATTATAATTAAATTCACTAAACCATTTTAAGTCATTAGTCATGTGCGAAGTCTCCCCACTGTCAATTAGCCATACATCAGAAATATTACCTTTCAGTTCTTCGGAACTTGCATTCAAGGCATAGTTGTCAGCTCTCTTGGATGCACTCGTGGATTGAAAGTTCTTTTTCACATTAGGATTCGAGTCCGTGACATTGTTTCTTCCACTCTGTACTTTCATTTTAGTCCTTAAATTACAGTTCTTGTACAAATGTCCCTTTTTGTGGCATGTGTAGCAAGTCTTCTCGAATCTCCGTCGAGGATCCCCCATGAAGTAGGCTCCGTCCGCTTGCTTGCAATTACGTTGAAATTCGCGTTCTTCCTCGCGCAAAATTTCCAGCACTTCTTCGATCGATTTTTCTCGTTGAGTTTTCAACATTTCACGTACCTTCTCAAATCGACCTCTCAATCCTCGAACTGTGTAGAATACAAGTTCTCTTGGTGAGATAACTCCAAGAGATGCACACTTCGCCCTCAGACCTTTAGCTCTGGCCACATAGTCATTAACCAGTTCCTTCTCCTGCATCTCCAAGCACTTTAATTCTTGACCGGCATCAATTTTGCGATCTTCTAAAGTACCAGTAAAACTATCTTTGATACGCTGTAACAGTTGCTTCGCATTAGTTTCACTTGCGTACTGCAAAGCTTGCTCGTCACTCAGGGAAAGTTTAATGCAGGCGACAGCTTCGTTGTTTTCTTTCTGCCAGGCAGGAAGTTTAGTTTCTTCTGTTGGAGGGTCTTGAGTAATGACTTCAGAAAGTCCTCGAAGGCATAAAGCTGCTTCAAGTTTCATTGACCACACGAGATAGTTCGTGCCAGTCAGGGCAGGTATCGAAATAGGATATCTATCCATCTCACTCCAATCCTGTTTGTTCCAAATCACGATAAGAAAACCGACGTCGTATTTTAACTCGTAACCACGCTCCGCTACCAATTGTTATTAACAGGAGGGAGTGAAACTAACATCAGGTTAAAACGAAAAACATCCTCTTTATTAAAAACACATCAACAGTTTATATATACCATTTCCACTACCGGTGGAAAGAAGAACTAAAAAAGAATTTGCATATAGCCGCTAATACATTCTTAAATTACCAACATTATTTTATAAATTGGCATTCTTATTAACAACATATGTTGTAGTTTTCATTCTTTTAACACTGAAGTAAAATCGTTGCTGATTTATAGAAAATATTTGTATTATTATTAGTAAACATTTATATTATTATTATTTACAATGAGTATTTCAGATTTTAATACCAATTCTTATATAATATAGTTAAAAGAATTTTTTAGAAAAACTTTTGGGAAAAATTTCAAGAATTTAAAAAAGCCATAGAGTTTTAAAAAATATGTACAAACATTTAAATTTAAAATTTTTTTTAGAAATGAAAGTAATTTAAATTTGTTTTATGAAATATTGTACTTTCATATAAATTCAAATAAGAGGCACCTATTTCTTTTATTTAAAAATTCAATAATAAAAATCAAAGTTTAAGTGCTACTCTGTCTCTTTGATTTAAGTATAACTATGTCCCTTTAAACGCTGTTGGACCCAATAGCCTGACTATCCAGATTACCGGATATCACTCCAGTACATTCCTCTTACTGGGATACGCTACAGACCGCATCTTCAGGAGGAACTGCTGAGTCAATATCATCCTGTTAAGGAAAGATGAGCGCATGTGAAAATGCATTGTTATTTTGCATAACTTTATGATCACTGTTTGTTATTAAAAATATAGTCACGAGATTTCCAACTGCTTGTGAAGTATAGTAACAGTTCCAAAATATTGATATTTGATCCAGGCCCCCTTTGCTTTCAATTAACTTTTATTTTTGCAAATATAGTGCTAACATCTCAGAATGTGTGGCATCGTTAACCTCATAAAAGTAGAAATAATACAAAAGTGCCATTGGAAGTGTAAATTTGTCAGCTAACTAAAAAATTAAGCGATAGGTAATAGTGAAGCACTTAAAAATATATATTTTAATGTTTTTTTGTTTACTTTGAAACTATTAAGAATATATCTAGCTACATTATATTTTTCTTGTGTTTTGAAAATAGAATTTACAATTCATACTTTTATATTTAAATTTTCATCTAATTAAATCGAATTCATACAATTAATTTAAACAACTAGTTGTCATTTAAAATTTAATATTTTTTTGTCAATGGAAATTATATTTGGTTATAAAATTACGATGATATGCATGACGTCTCTCATACAAAATCAGTAAAAATGGCTGCAATGTTATTTATCTCTAAGATACAGGTTTGAAACAGAAAAGGTTTAGTATAGTAAGATAAATTGCGTTTTAGTTCTTATTTCTGAAACTTATTATACCATAGGTCTATGCAGTGGATGCGAGAAATCACGGAGAAAGTCCATGGGAAGATCATTTCACATTTGATATTTTAGCACACGACGTAGACCACTTCCTCACTCAGCACAGCATACCAAAAGCAGCTTTAGTGGGGCACAGTATGGGTGGAAGGACAGCTCTAACACTTGCACTACTCAAGGTAACTATTTAATAATTATTTTCGGCAATTGAAAATTACTTTAAGTCTTTAATTAAAGCATTTTCAGCATCAGTTATAAGAGGTTCAAAACAATTGAAAACTATATTTTTTCAAAAATTAAAAAGAAAGTAGTTTGAATAAAAACATATAAGTCAAAAGAAAATTAAGTTACGCATCTTAAAAAATTAGAAACTGACTCCTTTTTTGTATGGTAAAATTATGTAATATGCAAATTTTCGCGATTGGAAGTTTTACACAATACCTAAAAAGAAAAGCAACGTTTTAGCGTTTACATAAGACATGCTAAAGGTTGCACAGATTAGTTCCCATGAAGTTAGTACGCTGTGGAATTTGTAACCATACCTCTAATTTTTGAAGAAATTTTTTTTTTTTTTCTAATTTTCCTTATTTTTATCAAGCAGTGTAAATGTTTGTTATTGTTCAAAAATAAAATTATATTATAAATATAATAATAGTTTTTTACTCATATTTTTCAATCATCCAATAATATTGATTTCATCTAGTGAAACAAGCTATCCGTAGTGAGTAGTTTTAAACTATTTATATACATTAGCTTTGTTATTCACCAGTAGAAAGGTTACACAGACTTTAAAATTTAAAAAAAAAATATATATATATATGAACTGGAAGGGGTATTTATAGCGGTTTTGAGTGGTACACAATTCTATTAAATACAAAAATTATACTGTTTTCTTGTGAATGATGCAAACATCTCTTCATCACCAGTTGTAAGAACCCTACCACCACCATAAGAACTTTATAATTTTGAACTGTACTCATTCTGATTTCTGCTTTTCCTACTTTCACTAATAATGTAAACCCTCGTTAAGTATTAAGAGTTATTGAGTGCATACTCTTTTTTTTTACTTGAACCTCAATTAATAAATGTGATAATTAAATGTCATCTACTACAGAAAATGAGGATACTAGAGATATAAAAAACCACTAACTACGATCTTAATATTCCAAGTAATATACATATGTTATTGATCTATTACCTATTGAGAGAAAAGTTGTCTAATTCGGCAACATGTATCACTTGTCTTTTCTTTCTGTGCCTCACTGTTTCACAGTTATGTCATTTCAAAGTTAGAAATTCCTATCTGAAAGTCCCACCTAATGGCTGTGGGGTTAGCGCTCTGGCTTCGCATGCCGGAGGTGCAGGGTTCGAATCCCGGATTAGGCATGGATGTTCGCTGTGATTGGGAATTCACGTTAAGCTGTAGGTCCCGGCCTGATTTGTACAAACCAACCAACCTTTCTGGAAGACTCTTAAGACAAAACGTTGTGGTATTTCATTTCTCTTAACATGTTAAGCGCCGCGTCAGACATCAGTGGCTAACACTGAACTTTCTGTTTATGCCGCGTCAGCCATCGGTGGCTGACAATGTAAAATATGATATAAAACTAAAAAAATTACAATGTTTTAAGCAATTACTGAACTTTTTTTTTCTTTTTCAGGATAGTATTATTAACACGTTGAGTGCCGCTTCCGCCAACGGTAGCTGACACTGAACATTTCGTTTTGTCTGCGTCAGCCATCGGTAGCTGACAGTACTCTGTTGTTTTTCCCACACTTATAATTTGACATAGTGCTTTTCTTAGTACTTTTTAAAGTGTAGGAATGTTTATAACCTTTTCATTTTAAGAGTAAATATCTTCTACTGCGGTAAGAAACAAGGGCACTAATATATTTACTCAACTGTATCGAGTAAATTTCTATCTGTTAGAAGCGATACGCTGGTATTGCGGTATAGCAATGCTAAACCCACTATTGTTTACGGCCTGAAGGGGATTTCCTTAAGAATTTGCGTGGCGCTCAACATGTTAATGACCGTTTTATGTTTCTGAGCCTAACCTATTCACCTTTTTATCTTACGCATTTACATTTTCCGTTGTAGCCTGAAAGGGTCGAGAAAGTAGTAGTAGAGGATATGAACCTACTGAATTTTCGACCAGCTGCCAATAGCATTATAATGCAGGTACAGATGCTATTGAAGGAATCGTTGAATGCAATACCTCCTGGAGCAAAAGAGACTGTTGCCAAGCAAGCTGTTGTTACATTTATCAAAGAACTTTTATCTAAAGTGAGTATCATTTAGTCATACAGAAGCTATTTGAAATCAATTTTGTTTGGATGTCTGGAGAACGAATCAACATGAAAGGACAAAAAGCTGTTTTTGTTGAGAATAACAGTGAACCAACTCACGTGAACGAATTGCTAGATTTGGATTAACTTCCTTTAGCGTAAAATTAAATAAACGCTGCCTCTCTTAATGCAGTATTCTCTTACCGGCGATGGATTCAAAAGTTGTAATTCTTATCTTAAGTTTCATATTCAGAAGAGCATTATACTGTCTGAACATTGGTAGTATTATGTATAACTTCACACCTAATGCATGTTACGATACAATAATTTTCTAATTCCGATTATTAACTTATTATTACTGATTTCAATATTTTTTTATATACTTTTTATGAAACCCAGTCCTGTAATTGTCTTGACTTATCTCATGTATTTTTTAAATTACTAAAAAAAAAAAAATGCAATATTTTTATTAAATTGTTTTCCCTCGCATTTCAGGTTCCCAACGTAACTTCCAATGCTTCTATGTTCGATTTTAGCATGGTCCCTTTGAAAGTAAACAACGGTGTTTATTCATGGCAGGCAAACTTTGATGCCATACAACAGTTTCTCACAACGGATAGAATACGGCAAAATTTCAATGGTGTTTACATGGGAGATGCCCTGTTCCTGTATGGTACTAAATCATTTTTTAAAGTGTAAGTGCACTTCACTCACATTTATGTAGTTAAAGGTAACGTTAAAAATACAGTCGACTCGCGGTAGCTCGAACTTCGACAACTCGAATTTTTTGATATCTCGAAAAAAAAATAGTTTCCCTGCACCTTCACTTCTTGTTTAATGCAATTTTATCTCTTTAACTCGAGGTTTTCTTCCTTATTTCTTGGTAACTCGAAGTTTTCTCGGAAGCAACTCAAATTTTTTTCCCTCGATTTTGAAAAACCTAAAGAATATTTTCTCCCGTTCCTATTGTGCTTTATTGGAATATTCCGCAACACACACTTCGATGTTACATATCTTGTCGGCAGCCAATGGTAGAAATGGATTAAGAATGAATTCCGAGAAATCGCGTTTAGCTGAGAGACACGTGTCAACTCTGATTGGCTAGGGTATACGGAAGAGCGAAGGTCAAATAAAGGTCACTAGCTAACGACTCATCGGATTTTGGTTACACTATCATAAGTTGATTTTTCGTAGAGATGGCTACAAAACGTAAGTGCACTACACTTTCACTAGCAGAGAAAAAACGAGTCATAGATGCTGTAGAAAAGGGAGGAAAGAAAAAGAGTGAAATTGCTAAGGAGTTTGGTATTCCAAACAGCACATTGTCGACAATTTTGAAAAATAAAGACACAATTCTCAAGAACTTTGATGATCATCATGGATACAGAATAAAGATGAGAAGTGGCGATTATCCTGATGTTGAGAAATGTCTTATGAAATGGATGACGCAGTGCCGGACCCAGAACTTTCCACTTGGAGGGAACATCTTAAGAGAGAAAGCTGAGGATTTTGGAAAGCCAATTGGGATACACGGAATTTAAAGCAAGCAGCGGCTGGTTTGAAAATTTCAAAAAAAGGAACAACGTAAGTTTTCACAAAATTTGTGGTGAAAGTGGAAGTGTGAGTGAAGATATGTGCCAGGAATGGGTCAAAACATTGTCCCCCATTCTGAAACAATATGATCCTAAAAACGTATTTAACGCTGATGAAACTGGACTTTTTTTCAAGTGTCTGCCAGACAAAACCATGTCCATAAAAGGAGAACCCTGTCATGGCGGCAAAAGAAGCAAAGAAACGGTTACTTTACTTTTATGCTCAAACATGGATGGAAGCGAAAAACTGAAGCCTGTTATGATAGGGAAATCAAAAAAGCCAAGGTGTTTCGCTGGTATCAAATCGTTTCCGATGGACTGCGAATGTAACAAAAAGGCTTGGATGACAGCGGTACTCTTTGAAAAATGGTTAAAGGAACTCGAAAAGAAAATGAAACGTCAAAAGCGCAAGATTGTACTGTTTATAGATAACTGTACAGCACATCCCAGCACTGTCACCTCACAGTTGAAGTTTGTAAGAGTGGAGTTTATGCCGCCCAATACAACTTCGAAGTTGCAGCCCTTAGACTAGGGAGTCATTCAAAACTTTAAGGTGAAGTATCGGCACGAAGTTGTCAAAAAATGTATTGCCGAGATTGATGGAGGAACCAACCCCTCTGTTAATTTATTGGAGGCCATGCGAATGGCCTATAAAGCATGGAATTGCGTGGAACAGAAGATAATTGCAAATTGTTTTAGAAAGGCAAGATTCGTGATTGCAGAGGATGAAGCCGGCCAACCTGATGAGGAAGAGGAAATCGAAAGCCTTAAGGAATCTGTGGAAGAAGAATGGCGTTTGATTTCCAATTCTCTACATTTGGACTCTGGAACAACATTTCAGGACTTTGTTGATGTAGACAACAACGTGGAAATTTGCGGAAATTTAACGGATAAAGAAATCCTTGAAGAAATTCGATCCCCTTCAGAAGAAGAAGATAATGACGATGAACAGTTTGTCCTTCCAAAAAGGATAACTTTTAAAGAAGCTGAGAGTGCTATGGATGTTATGCGGGCTTTTATTGAATCCCGAGCCGGCATGACAACAAAGACTTTTCAAGCCATTGCACTTCTGGAAAATGTTCTCGATGCCGAAAGAACATCGAATGCTTACCAAACTGTTTTAGATAGATATTTGATATAAAATATGTTAAGTTATTTTTGGTATTCCTTTTTGTACGATTCACTTTTATCAAAATATTTTTTTTCTAGATTTTTGATATTTCGAATTTTTGGTATCTCGAAATTTTATTCACATCCCTTCGAGTTCGAAATACCGAGAGTCGACTGTATTTCAAAAACCCCTGAAACGTGTCTTGTACTGGTATGATATGCTACAGTTTTCTTCGTAGTAGTCTTAATATAATTCATCTTACTCACATCAGTTCAAGGAAAAGAAATTTGGCAACTCTTTGGCCTCTGTTTGTGACCTCATGTCATTTTGTAGCAGACATTGTTTGTGACCTCATAACATTTTGACCATACTACTTGGCGAGATATTTTTTTCTTGCAACGATACGCTGTTTTCTTTTTTGAAATTTTGATATGTTTATGAAACTCATAGGACCGTAAAAGTTACAGAACTTTCTTCTGCGCGTATTAAATAATTTTTTTTCATGACATTTGTGTGATTGGTACTCAAATATAATACCGTCGACCTTTTTTTGTAACAAAAAGTTTGCCAATTGTTGAATTTATTTCCTGTTTCGAAAATAAGAAAATAAATTTTGTCAACTTTTGAGCAGTTGTGTATGTGGTTTTTCACGCTTGAAAGGGGTGTAAGGTCACGTACATTCTTGCATAGTTTATTTTTACTATCCAGTCTACCGTAGGCAATCTTTTTGTTGTCCGTCTACTACGCGAACTATATGTCTATGATTGGAGCAACAAGTCTATGATTGGAGAACTTTCTGTTACAATTACCAGTGCTATAACACTATTATTGAAATTTAACTCAAAATTGGCTCGATATTGGAATCAATATGCAAAAAAAAAAAAAAAAAAAAAAAAAAAAAAAAAAAAAAACGTAAGATGAATCTTATTTTTTCAAGAATTCATAAATTGTAGGTTAATTCTATAATGTTATCAGAAACATACCAGTAGCAGTTTCTTTCAGAGATTTAAAGTCCCCATTATATGTCCGTATGAGGAATGTGCAATAGGGCGTATCGAAAAAACTTTTTTTGGACATTCAAAATTTCAAGTTGATAAAAAGTTGTCACTATGCTCACATGTTTACCAAAAAAAAATTTTTAGTTCAATCGAAAAATATTTAGGTCTCCCGGAATGGACCTGAAGTTTGATGCTTTTTGACAAAAACAAAGATTTTTAATTTTTTTTTTAAACATAAATATAAAGCAAATTTTTATTTTCAAGAATAAAAATGTCGAGTTTATAATACTAATTAACAGCAAAAAAAAATATACCTGCCATTTAATAATTAGGTCTCCCTGAATCTACATGAAAAAACTTAACTTTTTTACAAACTACGGATATTTTTCAATTTTCAATCCATTCTTTTGGTTAGTTTCAGTTATTTTATTCATAGTCTAGGTATAGTAGTACAGAATTTTGAAATATGGGGAATATCATTTTATGAAAAGGCGTTTATTAAACTCAAGTATTAATTCATATCATTTCTGCACGACTCCACGTTGGTTGGAGTCTCCAACCAACAAAGACTCTAGGTTTGAGACATGAAGGTAGCGTTATCGAAAATGATTCAATGTCACAGGGTTCAAAATATGAAAGTGTGCTTGATAGTAAAATGCTTTTACCATGAGAATTATTATAAAGTTGAATTATTTCAGTGAAATAAGAACTGCCAGAAAATCTACTCTCTTTTTCTAGAGATTGTGACCGAGCCAATCTCTATTAGTTGGTTGGTTGTTTGTTTTCAGATTATCTGGCGCCGTTAGCAACATGAGGGCTATAATGCGCTGAAACATTCAGTAGACAAGCCAACATACATTTACAAACAGCCATGCCTAACATGGGACTCGAACCCGCAACCTCGAGGTCCAGAAGCTAGCACGCTAACCACTAAACCGTTTGGTTGGCCTAATCTTTATTAGAGTAGAAGCTCTATTAGCAAGTGCTCTTTCGTGGGATTTAAATGTTGTAACAGTAGAAAACCAGGCAATGGTAATAGATCAATCGAAAGTTTTTCCTGAGCGGGTAAACTATCATTAAGGTATTAGTTTAACTATTTTTCACTCTTATTTTCATTTTCCACTATTTATATAATCGAAAGGATGAAGCAATAAGTATAAAAATTGTAAGTTGTAAATGTGGTCACATAAATAAACGAGAAGAACATGTATGTTTGGTATAAGAACTATATTCAACATATTTTGGACATTCAACTGCAAACAGTGGCTCTGGATGAAACGTAGTGTCTTCATTACAACTTATGAAATAAAGCTGCATTGATAAGAAAACTATTCAAGGTCTTGGTTATGATGGTGATGAATGAAATACTGAAGTCTCTAATTGATCAATTTCATTCTTCGTAAATACTTTAAAATAACCAGTACAAGCAGTTGTTTGTTTATTTCATTTAAACGAATTGTCTCTTAGGAAAGTTATGATTATTCTCGATGTTCTAATTTATTAACGTACTTTTTTTACTGTCCATTAAGAAAACGTCTAACAAGTTGTCGAGATTTACCAATTGTTGAATACAATAGCATTGATAGCGTTTTTCCAAAATTTGATTTTATAAAGTTGAACACCGACCAGAAATATTGGAAAATATGTCAGGCTGTGCTTGTAAGCAAATGCCCCCAAGGTTTAGCAAGCAGAAACTAGGGATGGAACGGATGTGAGTTTTGCCGGATACCGGATTTCGGATATCCGGGGTACCATGTCTATCGGATACGGATATCCGAAACGGATTTCGCCGGATATCCGGCCGGATATTCGGTCTATATACTAAAAACGATAGTTATACGATATGCTATACTAAAAAAATGGTCATGATATGAAGTATTAAGTAAATTATAATTAGTGGTTAGCGCACCGCAGTGCATGCCACAGGTCCATGGTTTGATTCGCGGACTGGGCAAGGTTGACTTAGCTATTTATACCTGAAAGAAATAAACTGAGGAATACCATGCACGCTTGGGAACTAAACACTGGGGTTCGGCGTCAGAATGACCATCTGACTGAAACATCTGCTGTGATCTGACTGAAACATCTGCTGCTGAACCATCTGACTGAAACATGTGACACACAAATGCCACAGTCGAGAAAGCTGAGCTGGGCCCAGCAGGCCTTAGTCCACACGGGCTGTCGCGCCACTGCCCTAATAGCACACATCCTCCCAGGGAGGTCCCTGGGAAGTCATTCGTAGTCCCGGGGATGACTGGGGACTTCCTAGGGACCTCTCTGGGAGGATGTGTGCTATTAGGGTGAGTTAATTTTTTTTATTTAAACTTTAGTTGATGAGTGAAAGAGATCTTTGTTGCTGATTTTATATCTTCTAATATTGATACTTTTAGTTTTTCATATAGTTCTGGCAGGGCTTATCAATTTCTATTTGGAAGCGGATAACGAAGAGCTAGGTATTTTAATAACTGACCAAAGCCTTCTCTATTCACAATGGAGAAAGGTGAGTTAAGGACTCTTGATGCTGAACCAAAAATTATATTAAATTTTTTTTTTACAATGTTGAAGTGCAAAATATAGCTACTTTCAATTTACTTCATGCATTGTTTATAATTGATAAATGATTACAAAATTATACCTGAGGCATTTGTTAATAACAAAAGATTTATTTTAAATATTTTATGAAATTGAAGTCTATTTTTTTTTGTAATGCACCTAAAACATTACGGATTTAAAGAAATCTCGTAGAAAACTTAAATTGGATCTATCGGAATATTCCGTCTTTAAATATAAACTTAAAAAATTTCGAACCCAAAATTCATCAACATTATGTTATACTATATTTAAAATATATATTTAATATAAACAAACAAAATTAGTACTTACATATTTTTGTGGTTAAGGCTTTTGCTTTAGGATCATCTAAACTCCACAATTTTGGTACAAATAATTTCGATTCCAATGTTATCTGAGTGCATTTCTTGTTTTGATGAATTGTTTTTTCTTGTTAATCAATATTTGAGGCATTTAGTGAGTCTTTAAAGCTTCGGTGAATTTCCTTATGCACACTCATTAAATGGTTTCATAAGGGTTTTGTGGAAAAGGATTTTGGGCTTTTGCCGCGCACATTTTTTAAACGATTCTGTGGAGCAAGTAACACATAGGGCTTTGCTTTCGTCATTTCCCATTAATTTTAAAATACTTCCAATAATCTGATTTTAAATGAGCCATTATTAAAAATTATAAATTGGATTGTAATTGGAGAAAACTAAAATTCAAGGCATTCTAGAGAACTAAATATAATTCAACATTGTGGCGCTGCTTTAAAGACCTAAAAATTACAATACTTAATTTTACGTCAGAAAAAATACACCAGTTTTCAACTTCTGCCAATGAAAAATCAGAAATTAGACCATACCATTCACAGCATAAAGGGGTAGGGTATTATCGTCGATAGAACAAAAAAAAAAGCATTGAGGATTGCGCATTGACTATTTATTGCTTTTTACTCGCTAGCAAATGTCAGAAAAAATATGAGGAAGTGAGAATAACTAAAACTCTTAAGTCACTTATGTTATGGAAAAAAAGTACTATTTATTAGTATTTCGGTTCGAGTTTTACGGAGAAGCATTCAAATATAACATCTGGAATTAATCAGATCATAAACTTGGAATGAAAAGAACATATTGCAAAACACGTATGAAGGATGTGTATGGAAAAAGATTGGAGGAATGGTTTATGCTTATAAACTCGGCGTCGATAATACGGCGCCTCTTTCTGTTTTCGTTTTCTAATTTGACTGCAATTTATGTCCAAGAAAAAAAAATTAAAGAAAAAAAATGTAGGATGAGGTGTTTCCTTTGTCCGAAAAAGATCATTATTTTTTTTAAAAAATTATTTCTTGTGGATACCTGGTGGTCGGATATACAGCCGGATATCCGAATGAAATTATCGGATGTCCGGTATTTCAAATCGGATATCCGACGGGGTTTCGGATATTAAAAAATCAGCCGGATATGCTGGATATCGGATATTTGCCGGATATCCGTTCCATCCCTAGCAGAAACCCTGGAAACATCTCCCATTCAAGATGATTAAAAATGGCAAATCAAATTTCACGTATATGTATTGTATCACTTGATCCAACCTCGAAGTTGAAAAAAATAGCTGAGTTTGTAATGAAAATTTATACTCCCTTACGGGTTACAATATAGCGTCATGTAATGATGATATTACGTTTCGTACAGAGCCGCTGTCTGGAGTTGCGTGTCCAAAATATGTTGAATATAGTTCTTATACCCCAAAGATACATGTTCTTATCGTTTATTTATGCGACCACATTTACAGCTTACAATTTTTATACTTATTTCTTCATCCTTTCGATTAAATAAAGTGAAAAATAGTTGAACTAATACCTTGATGATATTTCCCCGTTTCACGAAAAACATTCGATTTATCTATTACCACTGCCTGGTTTTCTTGTATTACAATATTTAAATTCCACAAAAGAACACTTGCAGATTGAGCTTCTACTCTAATTGAGATTGGCTCTACGGTCACAATCTCTAGAAAAAGAGAAATGATTTTCTGGCAGTTCTTACTACACTGAAATAATTCAACATTATATTAATTCCCATGGTAGAAGCATTTTACTATCATGTACACTTTCATCATTCGAACCATGTGACATTGAATCATTTTCGATAACGTTACCTTCATGTCTTAAACCTAGAGTCTTTGTTGGTTGGAGACTCCAACCAACGTGGAGTCATGCAGAAATGATATGAATTAATACTTGAGTTTAGTAAACGCCATTTCATAAAATTATATTCCCGATATTTCAAAATGCTGTACTACTATACCTAGACTATGAATAAAATAATTGAAACTAACCAAAAGAATGGGTTGAAAATTGAAAAATATCCGTATTTTGTAAAAAAGTTAAGTTTTTCATGTAGATTCAAGGAGACCTAATTATTAAATGGCAGATATAATTTTTTTATTACTGTTAATTAGTATTATAAACTCGACATTTTTATTCTTGAAAATAAAAATTTGCATTATATTTATGTTTAAAAAAAAATTAAAAATCTTTGTTTTTGTCAAAAAACATCAAACTTCAGGTCCATTCCGGGAGACCTAAATATTTTTCGATTGAACTAAAAATTTTTTTGGTAAACATGTGAGCATAGTGACAACTTTTTATCAACTTGAAATTTTGAATTTCCAAAAAAAGTTTTTTTTGATACGCCCTAATGTGCAATCGTTACAAGGAATGTCTTTGTCAGAGTTTCAGAAAATGCGTTGTAATGATCAATAATTTCAAGTTTATGTCATTCGTCTATTACTGGAGACGATATTGGTGACAATATAAATCCAGGAGTCGAAGGAATGTTGAAACAATACAGTTAAAGTTCGAATAATGTTGATTTGAGAACACTGATAGGTGTTGTCTGCCAGATTACATAAAAGCGTAGCTGTAGGTTTGTTCTATAGCATCTATAATAATAAAACAAGCTGCGAATCTGTCTGTGGCTCTGTGGATCTATAGAAACCTACTTAAAATTGGAGTAGAGCTCTGAAATTTTCAGCATAAGTAGTTGTGGTCTTCTAATTGTATACATGTCAAACTGAATGTTAAAATTTGTATAAGTTTTTTTTTAATTTTTTTTTTTACAAAGCGACTTTAAAAAGAGATACAGCTCCGAAAATTTCCACATAAGTAGTTTTAGCCTTCTAAATATAGTTTTGAAAAACAGAATTTTAAAATGTTGATTAGTTTTTTTTTAATTAATTTTCCAAATTAATTACAATTTTTTTTGTAAAATGACTTCTAATAAAACTACAGCTCTGAAATATTCAAAATAAGTAGTTTTTGGCCTTCTGATTGGACTTTAGTAAAACAGAATTTAAAATTTTTTTTTAGTTCGTTATTAATTAATTTTTTTAATTAATTCATAAATATTTTACAAAACGATTTCAAATTGGGTTACAGCTTTGAAATTTTCAATATAAGTAGTTGTGGCCTTCTAATTGGATTTTTGAAAAACAGAATTTCAAATTTTATTTATTTTTTATATTTTTTTAATTAATTAACAAATATTTTACAAAACGATTTGTGATTGGGCTACAGTTCTGAAATTTTTCAACACAAGTAGTTTTGGCCTTCTAACTGGACTGACAAAAAGAATGTTAAAATTTTAATTTGGTTTTTAATTTATTTTTTCACAAAAAGTGAATTCTAATAGGCCTAGAGCTCTGAAAGTTTCAACATAAGTAGGTTTGGCCTCTAATTTTGCTTTCCACCAACACGTGTTAAAATAATCTTAAAGGGGTGTCGTATTATGAAAAGGGGAATTTTTTTTCTCGACAAAGGCGAGGCTTCCAATATTAAGGCTGTACGTAGCAATTAGATTTTAGTGAGTGATGCGAGTTTATGCTTACGTAGCAATGAACCTTTCAGCTAGCGAAGAGAGCCTTTGCTTGCATAGCAGTAAACCTTTCAACAATTAAGTAAGCCTGTGTTTATGTGTCAATGAACTTTTCAGCGAACTAAGCGAGCTCGATTTTGCTTAGCGATGAACCTCTCTGCTAGTGAAGCGCCAAAAACTTTGACCTATACACGAATGACTGATTTCCGCAACGTGAGGCCTCACAACTAGCTAAAATATTGCACATGTTAAAATTTCGTAGCGAAGCATGGGTATTCAGCTAGTAATATATAAATTAAAGTAATTAATACATTGTTATTTGTGCATCTGGCACATTTTGACAAATGTGCAGTTCAAGTTCTTTCAATGGACAATTCCCGCACTTTTTAAAAACGAATGAAATTAGTTTATATTTATGAAAAATTTCTTTTTGAATCCAAATATTTAAACAAATGTTCTTTAAAAAAAAATAGTTATTTAAAATACTAAGAAAAGAAAATGCCTCAAAACTGAGCCAAAAACAGTCCGATCAAAACACTCAGCGAAATCTGTGACGTCAAAAATTCCTACAGTTTTTATGGTTATCGTGAGGTTTCTGCCAAATAGTTGATGTTGGTAGACTATTGTCACATTCCGTACAGGTTGGTGTAATTTGCGAGGAACTTGCAAATCTGGTTTCCGCTGCTGTATTTCAAGCCAAGATGTTTGGGAAGCCGTGACGTAACATTCAATGCCAGCGGAATGAATCTTTTTCTCGTCAACGTCTAAACAAGGTAACTTTGATCACAAATTTAAAAAAAAAAAAAAAAAAAAAAAAAAAAAAAAAGCACGCTGAACAGAAATTTTTGTGTTTATGGCCTTTTCGGAACATTTAGAATTGAATTTAAAAAAAAAAAAAAATGCGGGAATTGTCCATTGACACAACTTGTATAAGTCTCGATTAAGTAATTTGAGGCGGCGAAATGGTCGCCATTCTGCCTACAGAAATACAATTGAATGTAGTCAGCGCACAAGAGAAATACGTAATATTGATTTTTGTTCTTTTTAGTGAAAAAGACCTTCTTATTCCTAAGTTTTTCCCCCGGGCGATAATGCTAGGTTTTGAAGGAGCTAGTCATCTCGTCCACATGGAACATCCTAAAAGGTTCGCTAGGGAAGTTTCCAATTTTATGAATGGATACAGAGATGCCCAATCAAAGTATTGATTATACTAGAAAAAAAGTTTTCTGATTTTTTTTACTTCGCTAAATTTATTTCGTTTTAAAATGTACAGAAAATAAAGTATTGTTATTTTTGACAAAAATATTTCGTATTTTCCTTTGATTGAGTTCGGAGAGATTTACAAATTTTACTCCTAAAACAATGGATTTTATGATGCATGACAATGTCACAGATCATGAATGTATGTGGAAAACGTCTGTAGCTTCAAAATTTCCTTTCTTCAAAATGTCTGTTGGAAAGAAATGAAGTATCGGCTTGTCGTTTGTTAATTAAAATTAAAAAATTCTATTTTTTTTTTTTTTTTTTTTTTTTTTTTTTTAAGATGATCTAAAGTTTTACTTCTTTGTAATTTCAAGTTCCAGCTGGTGGGATGATGATAGATGCTATATTTTCTAATTATACTTAACTTTCAATTACTCATATGTTAACACAAGGTATTGATAGTATTGTATTCTGTAAAAAAAAAAAAATTTTTTTTTTTTTTTTTGTGCAACCTGTTGAGTTCAAGAAAGTGACCTAGAAAAAAATTCTTGTGTTTCTTTGTGTATCTCTGTGTGTCCATGGTCAGCTCATAGCTCCCAAAGGATTCATCTACGATGTTTAACTATGGTATATGTATTAGTAATAGCCAATAGGACTTCTCTTTAAGGTTTTCGTCAAAATTGTGCATGCGCACAAGGTAGCTGCCACTGAAAAATTTATGTTTTTCAGAAATTGCCAAAAATTTGGATCAAATTGACAACGATATTTTTTATTGCGTCTGATTAAAAGCAAAAGTTATTTTAGTGTGTTCCCCTAATTTTTCTGATTATTTTTATTTATCATAATAGTCTTTCCGATAAGCGTTAATTGTGATAATTCCATATATTTACAGTCAAGCTCTGAGTAAACAAGTAAACAGGCTCTAAGCAGGTGGGGTATTAAAGTGCAATACTAAGTAATACATGAAGTGTTTCGATACTGAATGTAAACTTAAGTCACAACAAACAATCAAAGATTCGGCGAAGATTATTGAAATTCACCGGAAACTTTCAAATCATTTCGACATTATTTAATTTTCCCTTATATTCCCAAGTAAATATTTAATCATTTACTTTGATATTCAACCCAGAATAGTTCCAGTGTTTTTGTCCTGTGTATCAAGTTCCATATTGTCCAAACCTAAAATGGCGTCAAAACGCTGTGTTACCAAATCCAAACGGTCACTAGGGTTACAGAAAAACCAAGTCAACGGGTTGCCACATTCGGTAGTATATTGTCGGCCATCCGTAGAGTAAATCTGAACAACATAGGTTACTATTCAAACCAGAAGCGTAGTATTTATTTGCGATTGTATTTCTTCGTGTATGACGGCAAGTTGGTTTATTAGTAATCTGAAGATAGAAGCGTGTGTAAGAGTGACCTTTTAGTGTCAGTGAGAGCCCCTAGTACTTCATAAATTGCTTTGTCATTGACGCTGAAGCTATCTGCCAAGTTACAGCCTGATTGGATTACGGTAAGTGAGATATTTAGGCCTCCGCATATTTAACCGGCAGACACAAACACATAAAATCGAAGTTAATATAAAGTATTAAAAAATAACTTTTTATGTGAATCTTTCAGCTTTTGCTATTTTTTAATCAAACCCATGAAAATGCTTGTACTTAATGCAGCATCTTCCAATTTTTCATAACATTTGATGAAAAAAAAATAATTAAATTCTATGTAATTTAATAGCTTTAAACACATTCTAATATTATCGTCAGTTTTACATGGATAAATATTCAATGTCAGAAACCTGAAATGAAGTTTTTAATTGAATATAATGTAGTGACATATAGGCCTGGGCGATGTTAACATTTCTGCATCGTGATATATCGGGAAGCAAACATCACGATACATCGCGATGATAACTATGTGTATATTTTTTTTACAAAATACTACAAAACAACATTTTCATAACACGCCTTATAGTCGAAAGTTATGTTTAATTAGCTTTGTAAAATTTTATTAAATTCATTTTAATTTTTATAGTTTTAGGAAGTTTATTTTAAATAACATGAGCAGCGACCGAATTATTTTCAGCGAGATACACAAAGCACCCAAGGGGGTATAAGCCGGTTATTATTATTATTATTTTGGTTTAATCCGGATTTTTCAATCTCTCTATCTTAATGAAATTTTACTTTGTTATTTTCCAGGGAAGGAGGGGGGTGGAGGACAAGTGCACTTCCTGGAGGTGCACATGTTACTTCAGTTATTGTATTCTTAATCATTAAATCAAAAACATACTTTATAATGAATATTTTATTGCTTACAATATAAAATATAACTATTAAGCATCAATTTTATTTTTATTGTTTAACATTTAAAATTCTAATGATCTTTATTTTGTGCCCAAAAAATCTGCATTTCCGCATTTTTAAGAAGCAATGTTGGATCGATACTTATGGAAATAAACTTTATTCAAATTGTATACAATTTGAATAAAGTTTATATACAAATATCTCGAGTTACGGCCAAAACCGGCAGATTCCGATACAAAACGATGCGCAGAATTTCTCAAAAAGAATCGCCACCGAGTGGCTGAAGCAACTGAAGTGCCCGGATGTGTGTTTGGGAAGTTTGTTTATATCGCCGGCTCGACTGTCATTTGTAACATTAAAATTGAATCGAATTCTTGATATTGGTAAGTGTTGTCACAATAATTTGTCGATTTCATGTGGTTATGTTTCGGTACCTACGTATTGCATTGTTGGTTTTCGTTAATTTCAACCATACTTGATTGCCGACTTGGCATGGTTTGATCTACAAAATTGATGTTGACAAAAATGATTGGTATTCACATTAAACTTGATAAGGAATCAAGTTAGTTTCAATTATTTATTTAATACTGTTTAAAATATAATCAAGATTTTTATTTTTTATTTTTAGGAAATCCGAGCTTTTATCTCGTCCTTACTCGGATGCAAACTAACACTCATTTACCCATTCCCCCTCTCCATTGCTTGTTTCAAATCATGCTCATCATTGAAATACTTATACTACATGTTACATTCTAGTTATAATATTTATAAATATTAAATATTTATCATATTTGTTATCGTTAGTTTATATTGCGGAATTTCCTATATGTGCTCCTTATAAAATTGAATATCCAAGCTCCGTGATTAGCAGCTCTGTTAATAGAATATATTGTGAATTGCACATATTGAGGAAACCACATTAAATTAAAACACGCCTATTACTCAATCTCAAAGGTGGTGTGGAATAGGGTGCATTATCTCAATCAACCACTTGGCATAAAAGGTAAATGATTGTTCTAAAAAATGTCAATTTTAACAATATGTATAACTATTGTAATTATGCCTCCTATTTTTAAAAAAATACAGCAAACCTGTTAATGCAAAATTGCTTAACATAAAATCACATTTAATGCGAAGGAAAAGCGGTTTTCCGTACTTAAAACTTAACTTTAATTTATTTGTTTAACACAAAATTCGGTTAAAGCGAACAATTTCAGCGGCCAGATCGACTTAGCTTTAACAGGGTTTTACTGTATGTACATTTCCCTATTTAAAAGGTCTGTCTTGTGCAATTATTGATTACTCAGAAAAGAGCAATGAATGCAAATTTTTGAAATATCTACAAAAATATATTTTGAATGCCTAGCTTCCTTTGTGCTTATCTAAACACACTGTGCAAAGATGTTGTTTTTATAAAATAAAAATGTTTTTTTCATTTAAAGAAAAGACTCCATTTGAAAAGTAAACAAATATTGTAATCAAGTATTATTGTTAGTGCTATTCATAGTGCAATTTTCTGTCTTGGGGTGAAAAGTGTAATAGTTGTAGCCTTCCTTCCCTCGGCAGTAAAATGCCAGTGTGGCCTTTCAATAGTTAATTTGTTATTCTGTTCAGTTTAAAATAAAGATACATACTGTTGTAGGGTTCATTGATGGAAATGGAGAACCCATAGAAGTAATTCCTTCATCTTGGTCAAACGGTATAGTGGTTAGCGTGCTGGCTTCTAGACCGCGAGGTTGCGGGTTCGAGTCCCGTGTTAGGCATGGGTGTTTGTAAATGTATGTTGGTTTGTCAAATGACGAAATGTTTCGGCGCATTATAGCCCTCGTGTTGCTGACGGCGCCAGATAATCTGAAAACAACCAACCAACCTTCATCTTGGTTCATCTCAGACAAAAGTTGTCTTTGGCAGTTTGCAATGAATGGGGGGGGGGGAATTTACATGATTAAAGAATATATACCCTCGAGTCAACATGGCAAACATTTAATTTTAAAACCTATTGTACATACAGTAAGTAAATTACAATTTTTGTATAAGGTATACAAATAATTAAAGGTATCACAAATATTGTTTCATAAGTTTTTGATCTACTTATCAATTCAAGTTTTAATGGTGTAGATTTTTGAAATTGTGGACATGAATAACATATTTATTAACAGATTTAAATAATATTCTATTTTAATTTCCCAAACTGAAGATTGGTTTTTTAGTGAGTGATACTATAAGTGCGCTAAGTAAGATATTTAATTGTATAAATAAATTGTATATGAAGTTTTGCAACTAGTTTGAGATAGCATATATCCATAACTTTCCTATTTAGATTCCTTTTAACAGGCATAAGATAAAGCTGAGCTTACTCGTTCAATATCTAGCGTTGGGAGTGATTCTTCAGAAGATGAAAATAACACAGAAAAGCCATACTCATATTCCAGCCCGTTTCAAAGGCGATTCTCTTTCTTTGGAATCCCACAAAGAAACAAGCAAAAACTTATTTGTAAACCAAAAAGCGTGAAAACTTTCTCTGCCAGGTAAGATTATATGACAATCAATTAGGTAACGCTCCAAGCAATTTCGATTTGATGTTATAATAATTTATATTTTAAAATAAAAATTAGCAATGGAAAATCTCTGGTCTTTCAAAAAAAATAAAAAATTATCTGTTTCTTTAAACAATTTTGTACAAATCACCTTTGTCATATGCTTATAATTGAGAAATTAGTTCAGAAGAAAAAACAACAAAAACACTATGTTCTAAATTAGTTCCTATAACTTTTCAAGTGCAACAGTGTATTTTATATTTTATCTCAGACTTTTCAACAACACTTTTTACTATTTATTTTGAATTTATTTGGTGGTTAATTTAACAGTTTAAAAGAGATTTTTCTCTCTTAAAAATTATTTATTAAAATTTTAAACGGCTAAGGAAAAATGAGCGAGTTTATAATAAAAAAAAAAAAAAAAAAAAAAAAAAAAGCATTAGCATTTATTTCACAATTCATAGTTTTTTTGTATGCTTGTTTGAGGTTGGTGCAAATGTATGCGATTGAAATTCAAATACCAGTTTAGAATGATTTTCTTAAATGTTAGTAGAAAATGATTTCTGATGTAAAAATTTTACAAAATGTTAACAATCTTATGCTTTCGTGCAAAATTCTGTTTTTCATTTTGCAATTCTGTTTTTCTTTATTGGCAGTAAATGCTGCATTGCATGATTTCTTTTATTGACAACAAATTGCAGTTCCGTTACAAAAAGAGCTTGGATAAAATAAAAAGAGCTAAAGACTAGAAAAAGTTTGAGGCAATAATTTGATTTTTAAATTTTAATGTAATCTTAATTAAAACAGAAATGAACAATTTTATATTTCAGGTTTGTTTTCTTCACCGAGGTGGAAACTTCAAAGGAAGATAAAATATGTAAAATAAAATATGTATTATAATAAACAGCTTGTATTAAATTTATGTTTTTATTATATATATGCACTGCAGAAAGTGACCTTTAATTTAAGTGTGCATGGTTTCTAAGCCATAAAATATCAATTAAATTATATTGGGTTTCAATTATCCGTCACCAAAAAGCAATTAAAATAGGAATGAAAGTATAAAAAAGTATTCATTATATGAGGTATACATGTAAATATTATTGTGGATTTTTAAAAATATTGTTTTTGTCAAATAATTTTTAGATGAAAACTTTTTCAATGTTGGGGGGGGGGGATCTGCAATTTTAATTCACTTTATTGCTATTACATTTGAAGTGAATGAACTAAAGCATTAAAATGAGATTTATTTACTATCTATTCGATTCTTAATGTATGGAGAAAAATGATGTTTTAAAAATGAAAAGTGACTTCATAAATGAAATTGATCTGTGCATCAAAAATATACTTCACAAGTTTTAAATTCAACCTTCTATTTTTATGAAACCTTAGCATAAAAAGTTCAATGAGTATTGATTGACCTATAGGGACTTTAAATTCTACTGGCAGTTTTCTAGTTTAAAATTTATGTATCTTTCTAAATCCTTGAATATCAGACATTTTGTTATCTAAATGTGTTTTTTTTTTGTAGGAGAGGTGAAAACATTATTTTACAAATGTTTAAGTATAACTTAACAGATTATTAAGGGTTTTTGGGCAACAATGTGATACTAAACATTGAACAGCTCAAAATTGAATCTAAACGCATATAAGAATTATCATTTGCAACCTCATTCATTCATTGGTCTCATTGAAATCATTGGTCCACCAAAAAGAAAGTTCAGATATGTTGAGTGGCAAATCTATCCAAAATGCTCTGTGATATAGTGAAAAAACAGTAGCTGTTCCAAAAATTGCTCATAGTAGTGGCTAAAACTGCTCATCCAGGTTTGGAAAAAACCATGTTTTTTTTGGTTTAAAACAAGTTTTTTTTTTTTTTTTTTTTTATCCTTTTCTAATTACATGTATACATATTTATAAATAAAATTTGACATAAACAAGAATAATTTATGCTCAAATAACAAAGAATATTCATTTTGAAAGCAATTTGAACTAAGTAAAAAAACAATTGTTCTACTTATGGGGACATTCAAATCATATTAAATTTTAATATTTTATTTAGACATTAGAACATATTTTATTTCAGCTAAAAATAGAAGTAATTTACAACATCAAATAATTAAAAAAATCTAATTATAAATAAAAATACAATTTTAAATTATTCTTAAAAAAAAAAAAAAAAACATTTGGTTTAAACCATGCTCATCGATATTGCCCAAGATTGCACATCAATACTGGCCAAAACTACTCCTCGATATCGGCCAAAACTACCCATCGAGATCGGCCAAAACTGCTCCTCGAGATAGGCCAAAACTACGCATGGATATCGGCCAAAACTGCTCCTCGAGATCGGCCAAAACTACGCATCGATATCGGCCAAAACTGCTCCTCGAGATCGGCCAAAACCGCCCTGCGATATTGGCCAATATTGCAAAAATGTTAGCCGTTCGGTGCTGGCCGTTCCGACATTACCCAGGATTGGCCAATCTTCCAGAGCTCCGGTTTCCGAATTTGGCCAATACTGCTGTGCTACCTGGGATATAACAAACAGCTCATAGTAATAAATAACCAGATTATCTTAACTGAGTAAGAACTAGACAGAAATTACCACGCCAGAATACCGCAATCCCCTTGCGTTAATAAATAAAGCAAAATAAAATAATAGCAAGATAAAAAAAATCGTAATACTTTATTTCTTTCAAGTTAGAGAAATAATGAAAAAAAAAAAAAAATTCAAAAATTAAACACAAAAAGTGTAGGAAATGGCCAAAAATAGATATCCAGGTCTTATATCTGATGACTTATTAAATAAAAATCAAAATGTTTTCCAAGAGTTGAGAGAACAACATAAATAATGTTCAAACATTGGAATACTTCTTTTATCGTATCTCCAATATTACTAGACTGCTGGCACCACCTGTCAAACTGCCCGATGTCGACGGTTTCCTTATGTTTCTATACAATATTGGGAACATCGCGCATATGCATGGCAGGGTGGATAGGATTATCACGATGTAAGCTTGCTGATGAAGTACCGCGCAAAAGCAAATGCAACTCGTTTCAAACGGCGCGGTGTCGACGGTTTCAATACGTTTCTATAGTATCTTAGAAACCCCGCGCATCAATCGTGGTATCACGGTTCTTCGTCCTTGAAGTGCTAAGCAAGGATCGTGCTCTCGTCGAAAAAGATCGTGATGTATCGGATATGCAAAAATAGCGACACCGGTTTTGGACGATATCGATACATCGCCCAAGCCTAGTGACATATGGGAAAGTTATCTATATTTTATCACATCTTCCATTTTTCATTAAAATCTTAAGTAATTAGATATTATCCCATGTGGCCTTCTTAGAGGTTCAATTTGGTTTGAAACCTTCCCTTGGAATGCCTTAGTTACGCCTCAAGCCAGTCATCCTTCCGGACCGACTATTTCATTTCACCAAGGGAATCCATTTGGCGAACTTTTTGTCTCGCCAGTGGTCGACAAGATGATACACAAACAATTGCTTTAAAAATATATTTATATTCAGTCATAAACTTTGACCTGAGTCAAAACATTTTGACGTAATTTATCTGTATGACAAAAAAAAAAAAAAAAAAAAAAAAAAAAAAAAAAATTGGTATTTTACCATTTGGTATTTTTTGGTAATATACAAAATTTGGTTAAAATGTGTTATACGCCCCCACTTTTGTCGACTTTGCAAAATGCCGCCAAGTTATAATGGAACCGTATAGGCCCCGGGTTACCATACTTGGCGCAAAGGGGGGGGAGGCTTACAACGCATTCTAACCCAAAATTTTCTAAATTTGGTATTTTTAACCAAAATTTACCAACAATATGGGAATTGTATTTTAATTGAATTTTTAGATTAAGCTCCATAAAATATTTTCCGACAAGGTAAATCAACAAAAGTCAGTAAGCAATTATTTTGTTATATATTTTCACAATATCATATACACTCATTGATATGCATGCTGATATTATTTCCTTGGTGGAACAAACTCAGGAAATGCGAGATCATCCACTGTTGAATCACGGAAGAGATGATTGATGTTTTCTCGAGAGCAGTTCGTACAAGGATTCTCGTCTACCGCAATTGAATAAGAAGAGTCATCAGAATTATCCTCATCTTCGTCAGAATTTTCTTCATCACTTTTGGGTTTCTTATCTTCATTCTCCTTGACTTTACTCTTGTTACTGTTAGTAGTTTCCTTTTCTATGCTCTTGTTTCTCTCTGTTATCTTCTTTCTACCTGCAGTCTTTTTTTCTGAGATCTTCTTTTTATTTGCAGTTCTCTTGCTTTTCTTTCTGTCAACAGTATTCTTTTCTGAACTCTTCTTTTTGCCAACAAACTTTTTCTGAGTACTCTTCTTTTTGCCAACAGACTTTTTCTGAGTACTCCTCTTTATGACTGCAGTCTTCTTGTTTTCTACCTTCTTACCCTTACTGCGTACAGTTTTCTTTCCCTTGCTTTTGGTGGCTATCATTTTCATACAGACATTTTTCTTTCTGTCTCTGCTATCTTTTTTTTGTTCGGCTCTCTTCTTTTTGCCAATTGAAATTTTCTTTGACTTTGAAGTTGCAGTCTTCATCCTGGTTCTTGATGTGTTCTTTGGGGTGGTACAAGTTGTGGGGTGTGACTGATTTTGAACAGAATCTTCGTTTTCCATGTAAGTAACATTGCCTTTTGAACCAATTGAAATAGTAAATAATTATATACTTAAGTGATAAGAATGTAAATATATGATATTTTAAAAATATAACTACATTGTAGCGTTAAAAAAGTCATATTATAATAATATATTTAAGAAATTCTCTTTGAAACTTAACAAAAGTTCTGAGATGACTTTTCATGTTAAATGCTGCAAAGTATAAATTAAATTGATTTTTCACAACGACATGAAAAGTTTTCATAACAAAATTTGTTCTTATATCTATTTAGTTTACGAAATAACCTTTCAAAAAAGAATATGTTTTATGTAGCACTGCAAAACACTTAAAATATTTTATAACTTGGAAAGAGTTTCAATTTATTTGAACGATAAAAAATTTAAGGATTTTAGAGATATTATACCTAACCATGCTATTTGGCGATTTTATTTTTATTACAAGATGTTTTTCGAAACGAATTATAATGAATTTACCTATTGAAATGTCCGGCAATCTTGGAAGGTCCTTTTTCATTGAATTATTCATTTTAATACTCTATTTATTGAGCGAAATCGTTAATGGAAAAATACAAATTTTACCTACATTTTAAATGCAAGTAACTAATTGCATTTATTATTATAAATAAATTTAAAAAAGGATTTGAATGAAATTGCCCAACAAGTGCAGTTGAATGTGTGTGTGATTATATCATGCGCGTAATATTGTAGTAATGTCCAATGCCATTTTTCGAAACCATGAATATTTTGTAACTATACATCTATATGCACATTACGTAATTAGATGTTCTGCTTACTGCTTTTTATATTCTATTCGATTACAACTCCTAAACTAATTAATTTTACGGTCTAATATACTGTTTTCTCTATACTTATTTTCAACTATAAGTTACCCCTTGATATTTACACTAAAGGTCAACTTGATACCGATATGTATTTTTACGTTGAACATATGAACTTCGTGGATGATGGATGCTATAACAATTAAGAATTTTAAAATGATCTATTAATATTTATTACTTTCGTGGAGTTATGGTCTATGACGTCATCTTGACGTCATCACCAACAAAGCTCACATTCAAACTGAAGTGAAAAACTTATCCAATCAGGTTTAATAATAGAAACTACTTGACGTCAATGCATTACTTTAACTAAGGGTGTGGAAGATCGCACAGCTTTCCATTACATTTTGTACTTATCACTGCCTTTATTTTCACCATGGATTGGTGTAAGTTATCGTTTTCATTTTCATGTGTTTCCTAATTTAAATAAATGACCAGTTAGGTAGTTTTTGACAGTAATTATTCTTTTGCCAGAGAGAGAGAGAAAGAGAAAACGCACAGTTAAAATTGTGATATTGACAATTTTATATTTCGATTAACATGACATTATGCTTTGTAGTAAAGTGAAACAGAGGGGAAACCAGTCGTTGATGGGCGATACTCAAGTTAAGAGAACTCTGTGTTAAAGACAATAATTTTTCGACCTTTTGCACCTTTAATGAATTTCTAATAAACTTCGGAAGTAGGGATTTTTAGAATACCTGAAAAGACATTACCACAGCAATATTAATCAAAATCATTAGAGTCGTTTTTTAGCAATTGCTGGAAAACATAAATTTTTTTGACAGCTTCCTTACGCACGTGCGCAATTTTGACACAAACTTCAATGAAAGTTAAATACCGTAGGTGAATCTTTTTGGGAGTGATGCTCACCACGAACATACACACGTACAAACATTTTTATGTATCACTTTTTTAACTCAGCATGTTCTGAAACCTGTAAAAGTGCAAAAAACAACAACCATATGTTAGAGTATGGGTAATTGAAAGTAAAAAGCCTTATTTGTTACCCTACGCAGCACGTCAGAATTTCTTTCATTATTCTAAGTTAACATATGAGTAATTGAAAGTAAAAAGCTTTATTTTGTTATATCCTATTTAATGGCCTGCACAGTATAGCAGAATTATTATTGAAAAAAAAAAAAGTCTATACCTAATTTTGTCCTGTTTGATTACATTTTTAAAGTCCGGCAAACGTTCAGATTTTGTCAGCATTGTGTTATTGACCAAGCAGTGAGAGTTACAATCTGAAAAAAAAAATAATAAAAGTGTAACAGTTTGTTGGAAACAGAAAAGTCTGTTGGTAATTGGACGGCAATATGTAAAATTCAGATAATTGGCAGATTATAAATTATTCCAAAAAAACAAACAAAAAAAACAAAAAAAAATCACAATTAACTCTACTATGAATATTGCTTATTTCTTTTCCAATAATATTTAAATTCAATGCGAAGTTAGGGCAAAGATTGACTGCCGATAGTGGTAAAGGCTGCACCAGAAAAATTAACTGTTTATTATTTCTTGATATGCGAGAAAGCGATTGATGTAAATAGATTACCAAGCATATACAGAAGAGAAACTATCGAGAATTCCCCGACAAACTGAATAGATTGAATCTCCGAGAAAACCCCCTTCTAACATTTTATCTGGGAGAATAGCTTCGCCAAATGTTAATCTGAATTCTTTCATTGGATTGGATATTGTTTCAACCTGATACTTAATTTGATCATTGTTTGTTTTACAAGGAGTACTCCATCTTTTGATTAATTAATTTGTTAATACTAAAGACCGGACACCACACAGAACATACAGTAACATTAACATCAAGTAGGGGAATGTCGCTTTCTCTGACAAGCGGGGGTGGGGTGCAACTAACGCCCTCTACAAAGAACCTTAAAACATTCCAAGTTGCAACAGATATAAAAGCAATGAAGTTGTATGAAGCACATTTACCTGTTATTTTCGAAGAGAATATTCTAAAAACAGTGTTCAACATGGGGAAAAAAAAACATTAAGATCAGTAACATCAAAGTTATAGACATCGAGTTGATTTACTCACGAGATATGATAATGCGGATAACTAGGGACATGAATGATGAAGACGTCATATGAAATTTGAATTAGCAGTGACACCACAATTTCTTTTCGTTCCAAGTAGTGATATTGGAATTCCTAAAATAAAACCTACACCGAAGAATAAATTAAAAGTGGAATCACTTGGTCGCACTCTATTACGTGAAAGAAATACTGGCCATGCAATATTTATTTTAGTGGCGCAATAATGTGGACAATCTATTGGCCAAATTATATAACTGTTTAATTGTATCTGAATTCATTAGAAGCTTACATATGGAAGAGACTGGAAGAAGGTGATGTGTTTCTAGTCTTTGATTGATAATTTGATTTTAGTCTCAAAAGTGGAGCACGTATATCAAGGGGTAAGTGTACTGTATGAAGTCATCACATACTTACATTAGACACCCCCTTACCAGCACAGAAATTCATGAATAATCTGCAGTCGTGAAAGTCTGCAATATCAAGTAAAAAACAAAGTATTGAAATGATATGCAAATACCTAGTAGGCAAAGCTGCAATTCGACATACTACAAAAAGTTAGTTGGTTATAATATAATCCTATTTAATACAAACTCAAGTATACAACAATGTAGCTTCTCAACAAGGAAATTTCGAGACTCATCATGAAGAGGTAGAGGTAATTCTGACGTGACAGGCAATGATGATAGCCATGGCGGATGAAGTGGGTATCCCAGTAGATTCAGATGACACAGGTGAATGTTTTCTCTTGATGCATCACTATTCACTTAAAAAGTTAACGTGTGAGTTTATAATGGAAGCTACACATACTCAAAGATCATCTATAAACATCAAAACATATGTAGAAAAACCTAACAGATCAATTACTGGCAGTGCCCGCTCTATCTGATTATGACCCTATTGTAGGATTTTTCGGCAAAATAAAGCTGAATATTTTAAAGTTACTGAAATCTAGAAATAAATTACACAAGCTAGGTGATGAAGCTGGATTTATTGACGATGTTATTCTATAAGGATCTTCTAGAGATGATCAGTTGCAATTGTACAGCATATATGATGTGTCTTATACTATGCAAATGTGCAACTGCCAATCTTTCATGCACAGGCTTCTACGAATGCTCATAATGTGAACATTGTTTAAATCCATGTACAAAGAAAATTTCAAAAATGAATAGTGAAAGTGATGATGGAGATGATGCAATTGAATTTCTCGAGACATAATCTCCTTCATGCTAAAAACCATTACTATAAAGTGGTTGGAATGGGTAAGGTGAGTCGCTTTAAAAACACCTCCACACTCCACCTGTCTACTTATTAAGAGTCAATTTATTAAGTTTAGATCCTCAATTTTTTTTAAGATCTGTAGTAAAGAACATAGAATCGCACTTAAAAATCATTAGAAAACAAAAGCCATTATGAAATAAATATTAACAGTGCAAAAATTCCAATGCTATGCGTTTTGTAACTTACAACATTCAATTAGATGAAACAGAAGTATAAAAAGCTTTAATTTGACACCAAAAATGGATATATTTAGTACAAAATGATCAATATTCCAATAACAGGTGCGTGTTATAGATGACCATACCTAAAAATCCTAAAGGATGTGAAACGTATTCCCATCATTTTTGGTTTAAGCACTCTTTTTAACATATAGGAACCACAAAAAAACATTGTATATACTTGGTTTAGAAGGAGACTGTTTTAGAGACCAAGGATTTCGCTTAGAGAACTTTTTGTATTACCAATGATCGATGGCATGATACATAAGTACCAATTTTTATTAGGGTACAGAACTGTTTTAGTAAAATTGATATATTCAGTCATAAACTTGGATCAGAGAAGAAAAGTTATTTATTTTTATTACATCATATACTCTTAATGTCATTCATCCTGATATTATTCTTTTCTTGGTGGAACAAACTCAGGAAATATGAAATCATCCACTGCTGAATCACGGAAGAGATGATCGATATTTTCCCTTGAGCAGTTCCTACAACAATTCCCACCAATCGCAATTGAGTAAGAAGATTCGTCAGAATCATACTCATCTTCATCTGAATCCTCTTCATTAGTTTGGTTTTTCTTATCTTTATTCTCCTTGCCTTTATTCTTCTTATAATCAGTAGTTTCCTTTTCTGCAGTCTTTTCTTTCTCTGTTGTCTTCTTTTTACCTACAGTCTTTTTTCTCGTTGTCTTATTTTCGCTTGCAGTGCACCGATTTTTCTTTCTACCAACAATTTTGTTCTGAGTACTCTTCTTTCTGCCTGCAATCTTCTTGTTTTCTAACTTCTTACCCTTACTGTTTACAGTTTTACTTTTCTTGCTTTTCGTGTTTTTCTTAATATCTCTGCCACCTTTTCTTTTTCCATCGCTCTTCTTTTTGCTAATTGAAATTTTCTTTGAAGTTTCAGTCTTTATCCTGGTTCTAGATGTCTTTGAAGTGATACAAGTTACGGGGCGTGACTGAATTTGAACATAACTTTCTTCTTCCATGTTAGCAATATTGCCTTGTGATCCTATTCAATTAGGAAAAGAAAGAAGGAGTGATATAAATGAGTGATAAGAATATAAGTATACAGCAATTTAAGGTAAATTCCTAGTTTAAGTGTATGGGTTGGCGTGATTTTGAAAAGTTAGCGACAACTTTATAAATTCCAAATCTTTATCAATTAGCAAAAAATAATCTTCTTTCCTCCTACGCATACCAATTAGGGTTACCATAAAATTGCTGTTGCGCATGGGCATAAAAAAAGTTGCTTAATATAGAACTTTATCATCCACAAATTTGTTTGGCGATGTTTACACGTCAACTAGGAATAGACCAAATTCAGTTTGAATTTCAAAGAAGGGTCTGATATAGCTTGAAAGTTAAAAATTTAAGAATTAAATTTAAAAATTGACAAGAAAAGTTTTCAGAGCAAAATTTCTGTTTTAATCTATTTAGTTAACGAAATAACATGCAGAACAAATAAAACAGTTTTAAAATCTTCAATTATACAGAATTCCAAAATATTTAGCAAACTTTATCAATTAGAAGGGATGCAATTTCAATTAGTTTTAGCGGCCAGAAATTTGCAACTTCAGAAATTTTATAGCTAACAATGCTATTTGGCAGTTTCATAGCAACGTAAATTCATGTTTTTGTAGCGATTCTGAATGCATTTACCTATTGAAATGTTCGATAACCTTGGAAGATCCTCTTGCAATAAATTGTTCACTTTTATACACAATTTATAAAGCGAAATCGTTAACTATAAATCATTTGTTAATTTTGTACACCGAAATTTACCTAATTTTTAAATGGAAATGACTAATAGCATTTATTAGTATAAATAAAAATATTTTTTTTAAAGGAACATGCTGAGTACATTGAATTATGTGTTATTATAACGTGCGTAAGTGATTATAACGATATTGCCAATTTTGAATCAGAACTTCAACCATTTTTTCAACTCTTTATAGATATTTCACGTAATTTGATTGTTTGCTCAATTCTCTTTATAATTTATTATAAATATTATAACTTCACGAACTCATTCAATTTCGGGTTTTATTTAATGCTCTTTCTATACTTACTTTAGATTTAGTTTGAATATAAATTTATTTACTGGTATTTACAACAAAGGTCAACTTGATGCCGACATATAGGTTCTCATTGAACATATGTTTTCAAGTTGGATGTATTGACTTCATTGTTGATGATGTCGTAACAATATGGAATTTCTTAACATCACGATTCATTGTGGCTTATTTAAATAAGAACGCTTTAAGAACTTATTTGAATTTGAAAATTTGAATACATTTTTAAACGACATTGACTAACATTGACTGACTACTAACATTGATTACTTTCGTAGATCTGTGGCTTTTGACGTTACCTTGAATAAAGTCTATAGACAACGTATTGTCAACGTTTATATTCAAGTTGAAGTGAAAAACTTATTTCAATCGGGATAGTTAATAAGAAATACTTGAATCCTTGAATCTCAATTATTTTAAAAATCCTTTCTTATTATTTTCCTTATCCTACTTTTTTTAAACGTAAATAATGAAAGTATTGCATTCAATCACTTTTTTTTTTTTCTTTCTTTTTTTTTTCTTTTTCTTTTTTACACGTTTTGGAATGGGCTTTGTTAAAAAAAAAGTGGTCTAAAAACTGTATGTGTGAGTGTGTGTTTCTATCCTTGGTCAGCGTAACTCCCGAATGAACTGGTCTACGATGTTCAACTTTGGTATACGGGTTAATGGTGGCCATGGTCAGGGCTGGCTCTAGCAGTTTCTCCGCCCCGGACAAAAAGGTAAAATGCCGTCCTTTTCAAACAAAAATTTAAAGAGATACCCTAAACCCTTAACGTGCTTAGTAGTAAAATAAAACGTGAGAAAAAAAAATTCGTAGTAAAAATGTTGAAGTTTTGATGTGCCAAAAATACAAATCTCTTGATTTTGCCATTATATTGAAATTAAGATTGCACAGAAGAAAAGAAAAGACATAAAACTAGTATATAATTATAAAATTTAGCATACATTAAAAAGAGCCATTAATTTAAGCCATTTTGAAGCGGGAGTTTATTATGCTTGCGAACGGTTTCCTTGAAATATTTTGATATTTTATCTATATTACTCTGTATTTTTAGTTCTGTTTTGGATTTGGTCTTTAATACACGAAAATTCTACTCATCTTTCAAAACATGTTTTTATTTAAAAACAACATACTTCAACCTTCTTATGTCGTTCTCTTGTTCGAGGATTTTTGAAGTGAGGCATTTATACTTGAAAGTTTATAAAACATATTAAAAGCAAATTTTATTTAAATTCCACCCATTAATTTTTCATAAGTATTCAAATGAATCTTGAATTAATCATTTTCGTCATAAACTAGTTAATTTTACAGTCCATTCGCCGCCTCCTAAGGTTACCGCCTCTGGCAGAGGCCCGTCTTGCCCCCCCCCCCCCCAGCACCTCCCCTGCCATGGGGGACCTGTTGTCAAAGTTTTCGTCAATATTTTATAAGCGTATAAGGAAGCTTCTTCAAGATCACGGAGTCATTGAAATATTTGTTTTTCAGCAACAGCCAAAAAACGGCTCTAAGGATTTTGATCAAAATTGAAGTGACGAGGCCTTTCAAAGTGCTTTAGGCATCCTCACCTACTAAATTTCCATATAAATGCGTTTAAGGCCTTAAAAGATGAAATATGTACTCCCAACACAGTTTTCCTTTTCCCTGAACATCGTCCATCAACGACTGTTTATCCTCTGTTTCACTTTCTTCTTCTTTGTTTTGGGTTAGTCAGATATGTGACACCTCTGCTTTAGGGTAGCATTTTGTACCGTGCTCCAAACCTAATGTTTCTTAGCTCCATATATTCGGGTCGCCCACTTTGGCAATAAAGTCTAACAAACCCTTGATAGAACTAAGGTGCAACCCTTTAGTGTTGGTGACTCCTAAAGTTGTCAGTCAAGTGAGGGCAAGAGCATCACATTCATATATCACATGATATGCCGTTTCCGTGACGTTTCCTATGTATGGGGTCTTGTTGAAGAAGTTCCATTGTAGGAAGATGTTTTCTAAAATGGCAGTGCACTGTGATGAAGCCCACAATTGCTTGCATCTTCAGTCTCGAGTATCTAAGAATTTTAGAGGCAATCTTCGCAGATGATCAGATGATCATACTTTTAGCGTGTTTTTGTCCAGAAGAACTTCGCTACGTTTTATTCATCTCCTGTTTTTCCCATTTAAGGAGATCTCTTTTTGCGGTCTTCAGATTGATCCCACAGAAGGGCTCCGCACCTATTGGATTATAAGACGATCCCTGTCTTGAGAGTTGATCTGCTTTTTCGACCTTCTATACCCTTGTGTCCTGGCACCCATATAAGAGTTACCTCATTTTCGATTGCCAGTTCTCCTAGACGGTTTCTACATTGCAAAAAAGCATTTGAATTGATTTCGAATGAACTAAATTCCTTTAAGGCTGCTTGACTATCACTATAGATGAGAATCCTCTTACACCGGTAGCATTTTCTCATATTTATCCGTAGACAGTCAATGATTGCAAGAACTTCTGCCTGGAACACAGTGGCATACTTCCCAAGACCTCTAAAGAAGTTAATTAATTGGTGATACGCCATGTACTCCCAGTCCTGAGAGGTTGTTTTTCTTTGATCAATTTGCGAACCAGATAAGATTATTGTTTATTTGATTAAACATGTAATCATTCCATTCATCTCTGGTGGGAATAACCACCTCGAATGGTCTTTCAAACACGTATGACCTCTCCAAGGTGTCTGAAGGTATCAGAAGAGCAGGTTCATGAATTTTCCTGGTGATACTGATAAGTCCTTTAGCCGTAGGCTTGTTATACTATTATTGTTTTAAAATCATTCTGTATGCAGTCATTCTTGAAGTGATGCAAATGAAGATGTCTAATGGGGTCAGATCTAATAAGGTCTCTAATGCTCTGGTGTGTGCTGAGGACATTGCACCTGTGATATACAGGCAGGCCAGTCTTTGCAAGTTATCAAATCTCTGTTCTCTGTTCCACTTTACACCACCAGATAACAGAGGCATACATGATCATAGGTCTGATAACTGCTGAGTACATCCAAAACATAATTTTTGGTTGTAGACTCCAGTTTTTTTCCAAGCATGCGCCTACATGTCATAATGCATTTTTTTGCTTGATTTATTTTGTTGTCAACATGTTTATTTCCAAATCTTTACCAAGGATAAGGATGACAATGTCATCCGCATAGCCTTGCTTATAATAAACTATATTACTAAGGTGTTTAATAAGGTTATTACTGCCAGTTTCCAAAGTAATGGTGATAAGACACCTCCTTGAGGATAACCTCAGGTAGTCTTTTTTTCAAGTGATTCATCAAAGATATTCATTTGAATAGCTTTATCTGATAGCAGGTTCTCAATCCGTGTACATAGTATATGGTTTATACCTGTGTCCTTTAAGGAATTAAGGATAGGTAAATGTGGGGTATTATCAAAAGCACCCTGTACGTCAAGAAAAGTAGCAAGAGCAATTTCATTTCTTTCCAGAGTGTCTTCTATCTTGGATACAAGGTGATGAAGTGCTGTTTCTGTAGATTTTGCAGGTTGGTAGGCAAACTGTAAATCATGCAAGGGACTATTGCTACCCATGTATTCTCTAATATGTCTGTCAATAATTTTCTCCATGATTTTAAGAAAGAATGAAGAAAGGCTGTTTGGCCTGAAGGATTTTGCCTGATCATAGCTATGTTTGCCAGGCTTAGGGATGAATACAACCCTTGTCTTCTGACATATCTTTGAGATATACCCCAAGTCTAGACTTGCTCTATAAATTCTAGTCAGTACTGGGACAATTAGTTCTGCCTTCTGTATCATGATGGGTATTGTTCCATTTGGTCCAGGGCTTTTGAGTGGTTTAAAAGTGGATATAGCTCATCTAACGCTATTGTAATTAAGGATAATCTTCGCATAGGCTCATTGACTTCTACCAATTCTATTATTTGAGCCAATGAAGTGTTGACCATCATCGCTGTGAATATCCCTAGATCCTGGAAAGTGTTTTTTTGCCATGATTTCCATGACTTCTTTCCCAGTATTAGCAAAGTTACCATCATCATCCTTTAAGGTGCCAACCATTATTGGTTCATCCCTTCTAAGGATTCTTTGGATTCTAGCTCCTTCAGAGATAGATTCAATCTCTTCACAGAACTTTCAAAATGAGTCTTCTTTGCTTTTTCTTGCATTTTTGTTATATTTAGTGAGGGCTTTCCTATAATTATTCCATTCACCATTTTTCTTATCTGTATCTGTACTGTTCCAGACTAAGTGATGTGCATTGCAGTCTAGTCCAAGGATTGCCTGCAATTTGTTAGCTGCACAAAATTGCATAAGTTTGTGCAGAGATCGGTCAGGTGGAGTCTTCTCTTCAAAGGGCAAGTAGACAGAGCCTATAACAATTTATCGGTCTCTTCCCTCTTTGTTGAGTCTGACCTTCACTGCTATTAGATCCCTATTAATAAATTCAGTAAGGGGAAAAAACTTCCATGTTTTTATCTATGGGGATACAGGTTCTAGAATTACTATTATAATCGTAGATTAACTTACCCTTGGTTTCTTTTAGGCCGCTGATTCTACCCCTGACAAGCCAGGGTTCTTAAATCAGGGCCAAGTGTATGTCCTCAGTAAGAAATTTCTTACTGAGGTTAGCTGTATCACTTCTACTGCGGTGGAGGTTGGTTTGAAGAAGCTTCACCTTCAGTCTTTGCGGTTTTATCAAGGACTTTGGCTTGTACTTGAAGTCCAATATGAAATTTTTACCTTCTTCTACCAAGCGTAGCCGCGTTCAATTATTCAGGAACATTGAAGACGATTGTCTGTCCGGTAGACATGGGCGATGTTAACATTTCTACATCGTGATATATCGGGAAGCAAACATCACGATGTCACGATACATCGCGATGTTAACTATGTGTATATTTTTTTTTACAAAATAGTACAAAACAAAATTTTTATAACACGCTATATAGCCGAAAGTTATGCTTACTTAGCTTTGTAAAATTTTAGGAAATTCATGTATGGAAGTTTATTTTAAATAACATGAGCAGCGACCGAATTATTTTCAGTGGGATACACAAAGCACCCAAGGGGGTATAAGCCGGTTATTATTATTATTTATTTGTTTTTGGTTCAATCCGGATTTTTCAATATTTCTATCTTAATGAAATTTTGCTTTGTTATTTTCCAGGGAAGGAGGAGAGGGGGGAGGACAAGTGCACTTCCTGGCGGTGCACATGTTATACTTTAATTATTGGATATTCTTAATTATTAAATCAAAAACATACTTTATAATGAATATTTTTTTACTTACAATATACAATATAACTATTAAACAATCAAAAAAAAAAAAATTAATGCATAACATTTAAAATTCTAATGATCTTTATTTTGTACCAAAAAAATCTGCATTTCCGCATTTTTAAGAAGCAATGTTGGATTGAGTAATTAATCTTATGGAAATAAACTTTATTCAAATTGTACAAACTGAAAAAAAATAAAAAAAAAAATATTTACTTTGAGACCAAAGAGAAAATCCTTCAACGTGAATGGGGAAAAAATCGTTTATAAGTATTTAAGCAATCAAACTAGAGAAACAACTGTGATTAGTCCATGCACTAGTTCACATTGATTTTGGCAGATATAATAAACGCTCATAGTAATAAATAACCAGATTATCTTAACTGATGGGTAAGAACTAGACAGAAATTACCGAGCCAGAATACCACAATCTCCTTGCGTTAATAAATAAAGCAAAATAAAATAATAGCAAGATAAAAAAAACATCTTGAAGTTAATATAAAAAATTTCAAAATACAAAAGTGTAATATTTTCATTCTTTCAAGTTAGAGAAATAATGAAAAAAAAAAAAAAAAAATCAAAAATGAAACAAAAAAGTGTAGGAAATGCTCAATAGAATTCCAAAAATATATATCAAGGTCTTATATCTGATGACTATTAAATAAAAATCAAAACGTTTTCCAAGAGTTGAGAGAACAATATAAAAAATTTTCAAACAATAAAAGGAATATTTCTTTTATGGTATCTCCAATATTACTAGACTACTAACTTCACCTCGCAATTTCAATACTCATCGCACATACGTAAGAAGGATACGATTACCACGATGCGGTTTTTTCAAATGAAGTATAGGGCATGCGCAAAAGAAATGGAAATCGTCTCAATCTGCCTGATGTCCACGGTTTCATTATGTTTCGATACAATATTGGGAGCATCGCGCATATGCAGGGCAGGGTGGATAGGATTATCACGATGTAAGCTTGCTGATGAAGTACCGCGCAAAAGCAAATGCAACTCGTTTCAAACGGCGCGGTGTCGACGGTTTCAATACGTTTCTATAGTATCTTAGGAACATTGGGCATGAATCGTGGCACGGTTCTTCGTCCTTGAAGTGCTAGGTAAGTATCGTCAAAAAAGATCGTGATGTATCGGTTTTGAGAAAATAATTACACCGGTTTGACGATGTTGATTTCACACCGGTTTTGCCGATGTATCGATGCATCGCCCAAGCCTACTGTCCGGATGGGTCGTTCTTCATATTTAATATGTTCCACTCCGTATTAGTGAGCCCACCATTATGTACCTTAATTTTCTTCAGGATGCCTTTCGCATCCAGTTTGCTGCAAACTTTTTTAAGTTTAGCAATAATTTTGGTGGTTCTGACAAGTTTTCTTGCCTCACCCACCAAAAGTTTTTGGTCTTGTCAGGGGGTTATACCACTGATAGTCTATTCTAGCCACTTAGAGCTCTCCAGATATGCTAATTTGATGATAAGAGCCCCATTCTAAATAGCAAGGTAGGGACGGGGTGCTCATCATTCCTTTCTATCTTGTTCGTTATCAAGAATTCTAGGTCTGTGACCTGCTCCTCTGAAAAACGTTTTTCAGGATGTCCTTCTAGGAGTATAGCCATATTGACAGCAATAAGAGCCACCCTGTAGGTTTCACCCCCAGGCCTGTCTCTATTGACAATCTTCTTGGCTACACCCTGATCCACCCTGTCGCTCTGTCTTTTTTCGCTTTTTCTTTTGAGTTTTTCAATTCAAATGCCAACAGCGATCTTTTTCCCAGCTAAGCTTCTTCTTTTGCTCTCCGGAAATTCGTTTTTTCAATTTTATCCTGTCCAAAGAGGCCACTGGAGCCACCAGGACTGGATGGAGGGACCCTCCACGTCTTTAAATCTTTGTTTTTCATGATAAAGTACAGCTCGTCAAATGTTAAGGCTGGAACTAAACTCAAAAGTTCAACCGAACACTGCTTCCCCAAATCATCAGCAACCTCGTTTCCATAAATTTCCACGTGGGAGGGTATCCATTGGAGGTGCACTTTATGCTCCAGGCTTATACGTCTAAGTATTTTCAGTATAGAGATTAGGGGGTATCGAAAAAATCGATATTTTTCAAATCTTTTAGTGGTAGTGCAGAAAATTTGCGGACACACATCACTAATACGTGTGTGAAATTTTAAAACTCTGGGTTAATATCTTCTGTCGCCTCAATAGCTCGAAAGTTACGAAATTTGGGCTAAAAGTGATAAAAATTTAAAAATTCATAAAAAATTCCAGATTTCGCTGTAAGTTTAAGGATGGTGCTTACTAGTTACTATTTTTGACAACAAAAGCTGTAATTTTTTTTATAATTATAGGTTAATATCTTCTGCTACCTCAGCAACACCAAATTTTGGAAAATAAAAGGCTAAATTTCAAAAAAAAAAAAAAAAAAATGCAAGTCACACTTACCTCATTTTAAAGGGATCAGACATTTTTTTTGCCTTTGAAATGTTCAATTGACGATAGCATTACTACTTGTAATCCTTTTATCCTTTTTTGTTTCGAATTTCGACTTGTGTTTTTCTCGGAGGCTGGCGTGACAAGTTTCACAATTCGCTTGACTGCTTGTGTATGTGAAAGAAATTGTATGAAGTGCCAGCAGGCCTTCGGCATACCGTCCTCTGTCATTTTCAAAAGATCTTGAGAACTTAGCTCTCGGAGAACTGGCGGCGATGCCAAAAAGCAATTTTTCCAGTCAATGAGATCAATGTAGTCTTCAGCTTCAAAATTGATATCAGGAATAACGAATCTTCTCACACCTAGGCTAAATTCTCTTGCCTTTATTATTCTTCGAGCTGCAATGATTCTGATATGACATCTTTCATCAGTTAACATGGCCAAAAGCATGTTTTCTGGAGCAGCAAAATAAGCTTTTCGAGAAATAACTGGATCGATTACGTCACTATACTTCTTAGGCAAGTACTGAGATGAGCTTATAAAATGCCACAGATGTCTAGGACCATCTTTTATGGAGTGATTAATCTTAATTCGGAACCATGAGGGTGCGTAGACTCTTAGAATGAATTCAACTAAAGTTAGTAGCTCATTTGATGGGTCTGATGTAGATATATATAATCTCAGTATTCGATTTGCAGTTTTTAGCCAGCGGGCCAAATTCAACGCTCCTGGTTCTCGGTTAGCTAGATCTAAACTACAAATGCCAGAACTAATGGCAGTGCAAGTGTCGAAGTGTCATCGATCTGAACTGAGTAATCTACTATCAATGTGTGGCAACTAGCATTTAATATTATTAAGAGCAACGACTGGAAGTTTTTCACATCCGTTAAGTTTTCGTCCAATGTCTCCAGTGTAAGATGAAGGGCCAGAAGACTTGCCGTCTATTGACTGGAATAAGTGTCGTAATGGCAACTCATTAAAATGGAGTAAGCAGACAATCCATTGGAGTGGTCTCTGAAGTTTCATTTCAAGCCTGCGAATTACACCAGTAAACATTCCTGTGTTCACCACAGTGCCGTCACACCCGACAACTGTGAGCTTGCTAAAATCATCCAAAAAAGTACTTGTTACGTATTCGTAAATGCTGTTCGATACATGAAGACTACATCCACTTTCAGGTGTAACATGCCCCACGTACGAAGAACCAGCCTCCGATACAATACAGTAATACAATTCTTCTTTGGAACTGCTTTCCCTAGAGTGTTTCTGATGTTAAAGTTTTGTCATGCCTTCCATCAAAATAAAGGCCAGATAGATTGGAACGATTTTCACTTAATTTTGATACCATTTGTTTGTAAACTCTTGATTTTTCCTTCCATACTTTGTTTTTGTCTGTTAGGAGACTGGAATTCGATTCCGACATTAAACCTAAATCTTTCATAACACTCGATGCCATAGCAGCAGTGGATCTGTTAGAAACACCATATCTTTGACTGACAATAATTGTGTTGTCCAATTTTACACGCATCTGAAGACTCCTTGAATCCTGCTGAAGAAACGGTGTGTAGGGAGCGTATTTCCACCTCCACCTCCATCATATCTTAATTTTCCAGAGTAAAGCTTAAAACAGAAGCAGGAGACGCCTTTTTTTTACTTTGCACAGCATTTTGTTGTACTCGCATTTGACGTTTCTGAAGTCGTTTTGTTCGGGTACATCAACACTTCCAATGAACATTTTTCTTTCCGTTCTTTGGTCTTTGAGGAACGCCTGCTCATTTGTCGGAACTTTGCTCTATTTTGGACAGATACACTCCTTAAAAATAGCGCATTTACATGGAGATATGTTGAATAGTTTATTTGCTTCCGTTTTAAAGTTCTCAACATTTTCAAGAGCAGTCTAGCTTCTTCCCACACGTTTTCTATTTTTCATGATTGAACGATATTTTTTATGGTAAACGTGTATCATATCACAAACACGCTTATGTGAAACAGAAGGAATGGATGAATCGACGTATAAACTTTCAATTTTCAAAACAACAGTTTCTGCAATAACAGAGAGCTTTATTTCCATCAGTTTTATTACCAATACACCATCTCTCATGAACGCAACATCTTATGACGACTTCATGTGTTGGCAGCATGCGTGAAAAATCCTTCAGTGTTCCAAAAATAGGGTATTGCAGCCATTTGTAGACTTGAAAACTTTGAATGCGATGATTCTTGCATTTCTAATATTTACCAATATCTTTTACTAACAAATGACTGCGACACTAAGCTACGAGTAAAAAAAATTCCTTAAAAAGAAACGACTACATTGCTGCAAATATGTTTGATATGAAGATCGAAACTAATTGAAAGAAAATATTCTAGAGTTAGACTAAATACTAAACAAATGAAAATGATCATGTGATTTATTGGTCGTTCCAATTTGTTTCTCGGGGTGAAAATAGGGGTGTTCCATTTTACTTTTCTGGCAGTACGCCAGAGCCAAGCCCAGTGTGATAGAAGATATTAACCAATAATTCTTGCATACTTTTTGTTGTAGAAAAAAGTAATTTTTATTACGCGCTACCTCAAAACAATCAACGAAATCTGCGACTGCTGATTAAATATTGAATTGTATTCCTTTTTATTCAAATTTTTGGAATTTCCTGTTCACTGAGGCGACAGAAGATATTAACCTATAATTTAAAAAAATATATAGTTGTTGTTGTTAAACAATACTAACATTTAACCACTAACCCCAATCGTTAAACGAAATATGGGAATTTTTAGGAATTTTTGAATTTTAAACACTTTTTGCCCAATTTTCGGAACTTTGGGGCCATTGAGGCGACAGAAGATATTAACCCAGAGTTTTAAAATTTCACACACATATTACTGATGAGTGTCCACAAATTTTCCGCATTACCGCTAAGAGATTTGATAAACTTCGATTTTTTCGATACGCCCTAATAGAGATGCCAGTACGGTTACCCACGTTGTTCCAGTTTTTCAAGTACTGTATTGAACTTCTACTGTCTGATAAAATCCGTACCGCTCTGAAATTGACTTCATTCAAAATAACCTCAAGTTCGGCCTCTATAGCCAACAGTTCCTTCTAAATAATGAGCAATTATTCGGGTTTCTCATTTTAATTTTCTTGACTTCTTTGGGAGTCTTAATATCAATCCCACTCCGGGAATGATTTTCTTCATTTTTTCTCTCATCTGTGTAAATCTGGATATCTACTTCAAGGATTTCTTTGATTATCTAAAGTGCCATCTGCCTCATAAGAGCCAGGACTGTATTAACTTTATTCATGGTTTTCTGTAGTTCGGTATGGAAGAATATTCCCTTTAGTCCTTACGATGGATCAATACAATTTTTCAAGAAGTAACATTTAGCCTCCCGGCTGATTAAATTCAACTCCGTAGCTTTGCTCATAGGACTGTTTTTTTTTTTTTTACCTTTGGTTACTCATCCACCCTCCTAGAAAATCCGAGGTACAATTGTGAGAGCCATAGCTTATGTGTTTGTTTAGTGTGGTTGGTGTAATACGGTAAAATAAACCTTTTTCCAGCTTTCCAATTCAGCAATTGCAACTAATTTAATTTTTAATGGTATCTCCTCAACTATTATTCTGTCTATCATGTAGTTAGCAGTTAGCTCACCTTATACAATAGTTTTGCTCCCATTAAAAATTTGATCTATTTTATGCACTGTGGCATTATCCAATTTCTTAGCAACTATATTAACCTTGTAGCAACAAATTCTTTTTAAACAGTAAATTCACATTTTATCACAATACTTAAAAGTAGTGCATTTTAAATTTTAACTACAGATAGGATTTTAGTGATGGAGAAATCGCTCGGGTGTTTTTTCTGAATTCATATGCTCGTATATGATTAGTCGACATTATCTTTGTACTGATGTTTATTAGTTTTGAAAATATCAAACAAAAGGTGTGGTTGAGGTTTCCCAGTTTAAATGTTCAAGTTGTAGGCTTTACTCATATGTTAAATTCTGAAAAGAAAATAGTTTTTCTGCATATCAATGTGTAATTTTGCTCTAAGAGAAAATATGGCACATTATCAAAACCACTACATTTCCGCTCATAAAAATATCATTTTCGAATATTTTACTTTAACAACTGTTTTTTCTGTTCACCTGTAGAAGGAAAAGTCGTAAGAGATATATTAGTTTAAGGAAAAAACGTCACTAATATTGTATTTTGTATTAACCTATCCGTTTCGGTTTTGTAGCTCCACACAAATATGATCAACACAGATGAGATAACTTTCTTATACGTCATATTTTAAGTAAATTTCATCGTTGTGGATATTTTATTTTTTTTCAATGAAGCGTCATGCATTCTCATTATATTGACTTACTTCTTATAGGACATCGACTTAAAAGTGGTATGTTTGCATTTTTGAAACATTTAAATGAAAATAACAATTAATTGCATAGAAATATCACACTTCGGAGGGTGGTGGAAGACTGACACAATTGTTTTCGAAATTCAATAGCCAGATGGATCATTTTTTAAAAACACAGTGTGATGTTATGTGAAAATATTAAAGTGTTGTGATATTTTGCAGTATCTTTTAGTTTCTGGACTTTTGGTTTTTACCCTATTGAAATTCAAGTGCTTGAGTGTTAATTCATACTAAAGTGATGTTTAAAAAAGTATGAAATATATATCTGATGTGAAATTTGTGAGTCTTTCAAACGTACAGGAGAAAAAATTCTAAGGTTGATTATATTGTGTGTTTTAATTGACGAAAAAGTAAGATAAAGGATTTTTGATTTCGTAGAAGTTTTATTAATTAGTCATACTACATAGTATTTTTAGTAATAAAGTGACATTTGCATTGATGTATAATACTTTAAAAAGTTCTATGGAAACGTTGTGATAGTATTCCATGTTTAAATTCAGAATCTAATTTTTTTTTTAAATATGAAGTTAAATAAATTTTCTATGCATGGTCAGTGACTTATGAATGACGAAAATGACCAGCTTTAGGTTGAAAAATAAATTTTTTAGGTGTACATGGCTAAATAAAAAAAAATATAAACCATTAAAACAAAGTTTTTAATATAAATCTTTTAAATACATTGCAAATTTCTATGTGCAATTGTAACTTCTTCAGCTCAGATCGAGGTTTCATAACTTGTTTGACTCCACGAACAAAATATCCGAACTATTTACTAACTTCCTTTTTGGCCCCAATACTTCATTGAATACATTGTCATCAACAACAAGTCAATTCTCCAAGATTGAGTTCTATTGGACGACGGAAAGTAGATTGATTTGCCATTCAAAGATTATCCTTGTCCATTTTAAAATGGGAAGGTTTCAGTCTTCAATTATCGCCAAATTGAACATGTTTGAACTCAACTTGGTATTTGGATAATAGAACGTGAGTAAAAGCTGATATGTCAATAGAAAGCAGATAAGGCAATAGAAACGTATATACAATCTGCTTTTTAGTAACAGTAACAGCCTTCAAAACTTGATAAAATTCAACCTTATAGACAAAAAATCTATGTGTCAAATTTTAGCTCGATTGGCTGACGGCAAGTTGCTTTATTCATATTCTGAAGCGATTATGGAAGCGTATGTAAAAGAGACCTTTTGTGACAGTGACAGCCCCTAAAACTTGATAGAATACTTTTCCATCGACATCGAATCTATCTGCCAAGTTTCTATCCGATTAGATGACGGCAAACTGAATAGTTAGGTCTCTACAAATTTTACCCGGCAGGCGCATGCACAAAATCGAAGTTAATATAAAGGATTTATATTTTCGTTTCGACATTTAGTTGTCAAAATTTGAGGGAAAATGAAGAAACAGGGCCACTGTGAAATAGTTTACTGTATGATTACGGTTGAAGGTAAAAACTGTACAAAGATTTTCTCTACGTGTATCGAGCAGTTCAACCTAAAAAATGCACTTAATGTTACAAAACAACTAACCACACACATTTTCTGTTATCAGTAACATGTTTTGGGTATTCATCCGTTAGACGGTATCAGTTGGCGCATTTGTAGCCAAGCCTAAATGTTTGCATGTTTAAATGGTGCGTAAATGTATCGTCCAGCCTAAATATTTAAGGTTTGTGTGGATTGCTGTAACAACGGTTTGCTATAGGATTTATAATAGTTGGAAGGTTTAATGATTTAAATGATATATTGCTGCAATTTGACGATATTTATCTCGTACCTCTCTAACTGAAAAGTATCTGTTTTATAATGTATAGGAGTTAAATTTTAAATGTGTGGTAAATGAGTTATACTGAGTTGAATGGATAGAAAATATTGGGGTTCGTGCTGTAAAAGTTGATGCAAAATTTATCTTGAAGTTGGCTCTTCAATTTATGTTTTACTTTTAGAACTGAAAGAAAATGTAAGTAACAAACTTGAGTATGAATACGAACAGCTTTATTTTGCAACTTTTAAGAAAAACAATATAGAAAGTGTTTGGATTTTTTTAAACTCAGTATACATTTTAAAAGATGATGCTCAAGAAGATATTAGTCACTAAAACAATAAAAAATTAAGGTTATTTATTGATTTGTTGGTTACATTAATAACAATGAAACACGTAACATGAACGCTAAATAAAAAGTTATTTAACACCCCGATACTCTATCCCTCAAAATATCCGGTAAACTACTTTTCAAAATTTATTCATTAAAGATTAATGCGAATTTATGCACTCACATCCCAATATCTTTTATTTATTCTGATTAAAACAATGGTATTATTTATTTATTTATTTATTTAGGCAACAGCAAAGAGTTTATTTAACTAATAGTTAAATGCTATTTCAGCGCGATGGGATGACGGCAAGTTGGTTTATTAGTATTCCGTAAAAACGACCTTTTAGGACAGTGACAGCAGCCAAAATTTGATAGAATGTATAGTCATTGACATCGTATTTATTTGCCAAGTGTCAGATCGATTGAGTGATTGCAAGGGGGTTAAATAGGCCTCCGCAGATTTGCCCGCCATCGACAAACATACAAATCGAAGTTAATATAAAGGATGTAAAAACGAAATAATCCAAATGTAAAATATCCCAATGCCATACTTCCAAAACCTTCAGTATGAAGAAAATATGTTAAAATGTTTCAAAAGTTTAAATGGGTTGTGCGATGAAACTAAAACACCTGTTTTTAAATATACCTGGTATTGGTCTAGTTTAGGAACTTCAATATTGACGCTGGGTAGCTCCAGAACTGTTTTTGTTGAAACAGGTGAGCCAACTTCAGTAGCACAAGGCTAACCGATTGGCTAATCTCGCTGAATGCTGGATAAAATATACTGGAAATTTTTGAAATATTAATGTATAGTTTTAACTTGAAATATTTTATTTATAAGAAAGGATGTAGGGCAAAAAATATGTTTCGAGATGCTTTTGGCATGTTTATTTTCTTATAAAAAAATTGTGTATTTTGGAAAGATGTCTGAATTTTGAATCTTTCAGAACCCTTATTTCTGACATTGGCCAATAATGCTGTGCTATCTGGCAAGGTACTTATGAAAGTATGCGATGATTTGATTAGCTGTGGTTTTATGATTGTCTAATACAAACCGTTTTAGTACTTTGACATCCAATTTAGAGTTAAAAATATTCATTGGAATACCTAAGTTTTAGTTCAAGAACCATCTCAAATATCGTTCCGTTTATTATATGGTTAGTAAATGAAATCTTTTGTTTTTAGAACCACCAGTGCCAAACATGGGGACCATTAAAATGGCTTACGATGTGTACTCTCCTAATGATGATTCACTAAACTTACCACCCGTGATATTAATCCATTGCCTGGTTGAGACTAGGAAAACCTGGAAGCATATTGGTCCAAAGATTGCTAAAAAAACTGGAAGAAAAGTAATTACGAGTGACATTGTTTAAAATTCATAATCTTACTGAAATCTTTACATTTAAATTGATAATTAATATTTTGATGTTGATATTGTTTGAAAAATTAATTTTTAGTGTACTGTATCTGAAAAAATAATATTGTACCGTACCTAAAAAAAATAATACTGTACAGTACCTAAAAAAATAATATTGTACCGTAACTAAAAAGAATAATTGCATTGTGTATCATTAGTTATTTAATCGTTCTTTTCCAATTATTTACCGTTTATCAAAGATTATATTAATAAATGATACCTTTGAATGGATTTTGCATTTAATTATGTTTTTATAATAACTATTTCCAAAAATCAATATTTGACAAACATTTCTGTGTACTTTTATTACATTTCTGAGTAATTATTTTGAAATTTTATTTGTTAATTTTCATTGCAGAGAGCAGCTCATAATACTAAAATATTAAAACTTAGTTTGTATAAAGCCTTTTACTTAATGCTCTATATAGCAACTAAAAGTGTGATACTTACCCAAGTTATTGTCAATCTATTACTACGAAATAATTTATTTGAATATCGTCAAGTAAAATTCGGAGTCAATGAAAACAATAATTTTAGAGTAATGATTTATAAATGAATTTAAATTTTGAAGGACTGTGTAAATGGTGGATCATGTTTTATTTCAGGTATACGCCATAGATTGCAGAAATCACGGAGAAAGTCCTTGGACAGAAGAGTACGGTTCTGAGATCCTGACGTCTGACCTAGACGATTTTCTTCTACAGAACCAAATCCAGAAAGCAATTATTGTTGGTCACAGCATGGGTGGGGTGGTGGCCATGCAGTTTGCCCTCAGAGAGGTAACGACGGTTTTCTCCACTAATAATCGTATAATCCAATTACACTACACAATAAAATCAAAAATTGTTCTATCACTATATTGAAAGCAACATTGTCTACTCCATTTGTAAATGCTTTAAGTTCAATCTATTTTATAAGACTGATGTTCCAAAACGGTTTAAATGTATAAAGTAACGTAATTTATGAATATTAAAAAGACTTGTTTAATTCTACAGTAGGGCATTACGTAAGCGATGTTACTTTTTTAAAATTTTGGTCTAACTTTAACTTTATATCAAGTGGAATACACATTTCCGTTGCTTGAGTGATTTATTATATATATATATATATATATATATATATATATATATATATATATATATATTTTAAATTTTTAGTCTAATGTTACTTTTAATGTTATTTTTAGCGATGTTACTTTTTTAAAATTTTGGTCTAACTTTAACTTTATATCAAAGTTGAATACACATTTTCGTTGCCTGAGTAATTTATTGTAAAATTAATTTTTTTTAAAATTTTTTAGACTAACTAATTGTTTAATAAAGAGAATGAAATGGTAAGCTTTTTTAGTAAAAATACGCAAAGTATTTTTATAGAAATCCACAAATGTTCCACAGTGATATCTCGAGGATAGATGCGAACCTTGCTGTGGAGATTTAAGGGAATACGACACCCACATAAAAATAACCCAGAAAATACACTTTCCCTCATAATATATCTTGTAATTTATAATTGGATTTTAAGTGCTTAGTACCTCGAATGTATACGTACACATAAATTTTTATCCTTTTACACTTATGAAAAATTTATGTAATATTAATGCAGGATATACCACAAAATGTATACCCAGTTTTAATCACTTCAGCTTTTATTAACATATAATTAATATTAGAATTAATTAACATATATTAATTAACATATAATTAATATTTTAATTACAAAATAATCCACTTAAAATGAATAACTTTTCCTCCTGTCATACATGTTCAAACTTACTATTTTTCTGGTCAACACAGTGCGGATATTGATTCACAAAATAGAATGATTGAAACAAGCATTTCATTTGGTGCTGTGGTATGCATAAGTGCCGATTTAAATTGTCCAAGTGTCGTCGTTTTTTTTTTGCGTAGGTTTTATTTTTAAGATAGATCTACAATGAAAAGTCAAATGGTGTCACGTCTAGTAAACGTGGAGTGTATTTTCTGGGACCTATTCGTCCAAGCTCTTTGAAAGATTCTGAAGACATGCTCTTACAATGAGTAATGATAGTGAGGAGTTACTTCGTCCTGTTACAATTATGTTAGCAGAAAAAATTTGTCATTTTCATCAAAGTTCTCTCAAGTACTAATAGCGCCCTATCGAACAGTGGATACATTTTTGCTGATACACTGTATGTACTATACTAAAGGGAACGATTTTCTTCGAATAGAAGGGCGTTTTCAATCCCCTTTCCTGTAGTTCAATCTGTAAACGTTGTCAAAATCGTTGTCTTGATATGAATATTTCTTAATTACTAAAATTCATTATTTTCTTCGTTAGCCAAAGAAAGTGGAGAAGCTTATCGTGGAGGATTCTCCAGCGAGGAGGTCTGAACATCGCCCGAGTAATTTAGTTCCATTTGCCATTGATTTATTGAAAGAAGCTTACATCAACCAGCCTCGAGGAAAAGGAGAAGAGGCCTCATTTGAGTACATTATCCATTACTTCAGAGAATTATTACCCATGGTGAGTAATACAAAATATTGACTTATTATTGAAATATGATAGTTGGTGATTATTAGATTCTAAATAAAAATCGCGTTTCTTGGAAGGAACAGAAATACATTTTTAATCCAATGCCAATTTTTAGATTTTATTCTTCTTTAACATTGGTCTAATTATAGTTGCCGAAATTGAGATCCTTAATTTCGATTCGAAATGCACTTGAAATTTATTGAACTTAAATAAAAAGTCTCTCTGTTTGCTGTACAATCACAACGATCTGATTTAGAAACATTTAACCTTTTATTGCAATTTTTAAGAGGTAAAAAGTTAAAACTTGAAGTTTTAGAGGTAAAAAGTTTTTTTTTTTAAAACATATTTATTAAGTTATTTGACAAACAATAGTTTTCTCATATTTAGGTAGTGGTAGAATTTCAAACTAATATTTAACCTTTCTTGTTATATGAGGTAATTGTTGGATTAAAAAAAAAAATCTAAATTTTATTTCCTGGTATTATAGACGAGTAGCTTTTAAACGATTAATTTATATGTGGATAATTCTTCAAGCAATTTTATATTTAGCAATATTTTTTTAAGAAACTTGTTTCATTTCATTAGACTTATACATTATTATATACCTAGTTGTATTACATAGTTACAAACATTTTGAATGTTCTGCTTTTAGTTAAAAGCCTCCACCGACTTGATCGATAAATACGACCGAGACATGTTGCCTTTCAAGTATAACGGTGAAATACTAGAACTTCAATTCAGTCTCGATGCCATTACGAGGGCAGTGATGAACGATAAGCTGTTGAAGAATCTCTCCGGAACATTTGAAGGAGACGCATTGTTCATGTTTGGGATTGAATCACAGTTTAAAGTGTGGGTATCATTTTTCTGATATGTATATATATTTAACACTTAGTATAGGTGCATAGACTTGTGGCAAGAGGCTTGGTTAAAAAAAGTAGGAAATTAAAACAAGAATTTTAAACTGTATACACAATATTATTCCCGATCATATTAACCTGGTAGACTAACATGTGGATACTTTCATAATATTTACTTTTTGTTTTATACTCAGTAGATCGTAGGAATAATCCTTTTTAATTTTGAAAAGTCTGTGGTAAAAGATTAAAATTAGTTTTTACTGCATTCATTGTATTTATTTATTTATTTATTTATTTACTTACTTACTTACTTACTTACTTACTTACTTACTTACTTACTTACTTACTTACTTACTTACTTACTTACTTACTTACTTACTTACTTACTTACTTACTTACTTACTTACTTACTTACTTACTTACTTACTTACTTACTTACTTACTTACTTACTTACTTACTTACTTACTTACTTACTTACTTACTTACTTACTTACTTACTTACTTACTTACTTACTTACTTACTTACTTACTTACTTACTTACTTACTTACTTACTTACTTACTTACTTACTTACTTACTTACTTACTTACTTACTTACTTACTTACTTACTTACTTACTTACTTACTTACTTACTTACTTACTTACTTACTTACTTACTTACTTACTTACTTACTTACTTACTTACTTACTTACTTACTTACTTACTTACTTACTTACTTACTTACTTACTTACTTACTTACTTACTTACTTACTTACTTACTTACTTACTTACTTACTTACTTACTTACTTACTTACTTACTTACTTACTTACTTACTTACTTACTTACTTACTTACTTACTTACTTACTTACTTACTTACTTACTTACTTACTTACTTACTTACTTACTTACTTACTTACTTACTTACTTACTTACTTACTTACTTACTTACTTACTTACTTACTTACTTACTTACTTACTTACTTACTTACTTACTTACTTACTTACTTACTTACTTACTTACTTACTTACTTACTTACTTACTTACTTACTTACTTACTTACTTACTTACTTACTTACTTACTTACTTACTTACTTACTTACTTACTTACTTACTTACTTACTTACTTACTTACTTACTTACTTACTTACTTACTTACTTACTTACTTACTTACTTACTTACTTACTTACTTACTTACTTACTTACTTACTTACTTACTTACTTACTTACTTACTTACTTACTTACTTACTTACTTACTTACTTACTTACTTACTTACTTACTTACTTACTTACTTACTTACTTACTTACTTACTTACTTACTTACTTACTTACTTACTTACTTACTTACTTACTTACTTACTTACTTACTTACTTACTTACTTACTTACTTACTTACTTACTTACTTACTTACTTACTTACTTACTTACTTACTTACTTACTTACTTACTTACTTACTTACTTACTTACTTACTTACTTACTTACTTACTTACTTACTTACTTACTTACTTACTTACTTACTTACTTACTTACTTACTTACTTACTTACTTACTTACTTACTTACTTACTTACTTACTTACTTACTTACTTACTTACTTACTTACTTACTTACTTACTTACTTACTTACTTACTTACTTACTTACTTACTTACTTACTTACTTACTTACTTACTTACTTACTTACTTACTTACTTACTTACTTACTTACTTACTTACTTACTTACTTACTTACTTACTTACTTACTTACTTACTTACTTACTTACTTACTTACTTACTTACTTACTTACTTACTTACTTACTTACTTACTTACTTACTTACTTACTTACTTACTTACTTACTTACTTACTTACTTACTTACTTACTTACTTACTTACTTACTTACTTACTTACTTACTTACTTACTTACTTACTTACTTACTTACTTACTTACTTACTTACTTACTTACTTACTTACTTACTTACTTACTTACTTACTTACTTACTTACTTACTTACTTACTTACTTACTTACTTACTTACTTACTTACTTACTTACTTACTTACTTACTTACTTACTTACTTACTTACTTACTTACTTACTTACTTACTTACTTACTTACTTACTTACTTACTTACTTACTTACTTACTTACTTACTTACTTACTTACTTACTTACTTACTTACTTACTTACTTACTTACTTACTTACTTACTTACTTACTTACTTACTTACTTACTTACTTACTTACTTACTTACTTACTTACTTACTTACTTACTTACTTACTTACTTACTTACTTACTTACTTACTTACTTACTTACTTACTTACTTACTTACTTACTTACTTACTTACTTACTTACTTACTTACTTACTTACTTACTTACTTACTTACTTACTTACTTACTTACTTACTTACTTACTTACTTACTTACTTACTTACTTACTTACTTACTTACTTACTTACTTACTTACTTACTTACTTACTTACTTACTTACTTACTTACTTACTTACTTACTTACTTACTTACTTACTTACTTACTTACTTACTTACTTACTTACTTACTTACTTACTTACTTACTTACTTACTTACTTACTTACTTACTTACTTACTTACTTACTTACTTACTTACTTACTTACTTACTTACTTACTTACTTACTTACTTACTTACTTACTTACTTACTTACTTACTTACTTACTTACTTACTTACTTACTTACTTACTTACTTACTTACTTACTTACTTACTTACTTACTTACTTACTTACTTACTTACTTACTTACTTACTTACTTACTTACTTACTTACTTACTTACTTACTTACTTACTTACTTACTTACTTACTTACTTACTTACTTACTTACTTACTTACTTACTTACTTACTTACTTACTTACTTACTTACTTACTTACTTACTTACTTACTTACTTACTTACTTACTTACTTACTTACTTACTTACTTACTTACTTACTTACTTACTTACTTACTTACTTACTTACTTACTTACTTACTTACTTACTTACTTACTTACTTACTTACTTACTTACTTACTTACTTACTTACTTACTTACTTACTTACTTACTTACTTACTTACTTACTTACTTACTTACTTACTTACTTACTTACTTACTTACTTACTTACTTACTTACTTACTTACTTACTTACTTACTTACTTACTTACTTACTTACTTACTTACTTACTTACTTACTTACTTACTTACTTACTTACTTACTTACTTACTTACTTACTTACTTACTTACTTACTTACTTACTTACTTACTTACTTACTTACTTACTTACTTACTTACTTACTTACTTACTTACTTACTTACTTACTTACTTACTTACTTACTTACTTACTTACTTACTTACTTACTTACTTACTTACTTACTTACTTACTTACTTACTTACTTACTTACTTACTTACTTAAGCTTGCTTGCTTGCTTGCTTATTCAGTCATTCATTCATTCATCCATCCATCCATTTATTTATTTTATTTTTAATATTTTTTATATTTTATATTTTATATATTTTATATATTTTTTATATTTTATATATTTTATATATTTTTTATATTTTATTATTGCCATAATACATCTTTCAACTTTCCAAATAAGCAGTCTAACTCTAAATATATGACTGTTTCAAACTTTTTACCAAATAAACTATTTTGACGCTTTTTCAAAATGAATTTTCTCAAAAATAATGTGCTAGCTTTTTGCCAGGCCGTTAACACCAGTCTTTGATTTCATGTAGAATCCGATTTGTTATTAAACATTAAATTATTTCATTAATTATAAACAATTTCCAGTAAGTAAGTTTACTTCGTAATGTGCAAATATAAAACTTAATAAGAATTTATTAAAACTTAAAGAAATTATGGACTAAAGATTTAATTACATTCCTAGATCCAAAGTATACGTCTTCTGATGTATCAACTGCTACATCTTTTTGTGTTATTTTTAAATTTTCATATGGGAACTAGGAGTCAATCTTTGAATATTACGTTACGGTCAAGTTATTAAGAATTTATCTTATCTTCTCTAATTTATACTGTTATTATTTGATTTTTCTTCTGAACATCCAAATTTCATATACTCTAGGTATTGTGCATTATCGCTGCCTTTTAATAGCATGAATTGTTTTTCTAACAAAATTGTGCTAAAAATACCTGCCATTTCCTTATTTCTCCTTTTATTGAAATGCTAGTTACTTTCAAGTTTTTGACGACACTTTTCTCTTTGTAGGGGTCAAGATCACGTAATTACCAAGCATTTTCCAAAAGCAATTAAGGTTGGATTCGAAAATGTGGGACATTTTATTCACCATGAATATCCAGATGAATTCATCAGAGAAGTTTCAAATTTTATAAATGATAGTAAACCTCAAACATCTAAATTATAGTTTGAGTAACTGTTTTCCAATAATTTATTAATATATTTATCAATATAAGTATTTTTTTAATCATATTAAAAATTTATAATATGTATATATAAAATTCACATTTGGATATGCAAAATAAAATGTAATTTACTAGAGATATTCGATTGCTTTATTCAAAGAATTATTCTTCATTATAAATTTCAAAATTAAACCATATTATCATTATTATTTAAATGTTACTACTAAACATTTAACTATTACTAACTAGCAGAACATACAATAAAATACATATAACTATATATATTGCGCATAGAAATATGTTTCTATATTTGTAGAAATATACTTCTTGCACATTGCAAATCCTAACATATTTCAAAACTGCACAACCCATAAGACATTACTGTGATTTGTTATATAAATTGCAGTAAAATTACTATTAAGAATTGAATAATATTTATGTTTTTACTAAAAATTACGAATAAATATATTCTCATCTTAATGTCTGAGCAACTAAATACCTCTATAGTTTATTAACTTATTTTTATTCACATGTATGACTGTTAATATACACCAACTTTAATGTGGGGGGGGGGTAACTATTTAGGATAGTCTTTTCATCCAACTACAATCGCCTCTTGCTACGGAAACAGCGAACCTTATCCTTTACACCATGTCCGGATATCAGAAATATACAATTTGGTGACATTAAGTAATTGAATCCATCTATTAAGGTCGATGAAACATATCAAACCCTACAAAGAAGAATGCTGCCAAGTTGGTAAATTGGTATTTAGCTTTTCTCGGAAACTTGTCACCAAATTTCTGAGTTCTAATCCAATTTTTCTATTTGCTGCTATGATGTGGACTTCGCATAAAATTAAGTAATTACTATAGAAGCAATCTTTCGTACGAACTTTCGACGTTGAATTTCATGAAATCCTACTAATTTTATCAATATATGTAAACTTAGTAATGCAATACATATAACGTATATAATATCCGCAACATACATAATTAAGACTTAATGAATTGCAAATTGATATTCCGTTCTTCTGGTTGTAAATCCAGCAAAAATTTTGTATCGAAATTTGTCTTATCAAGACTTTCATTTGACATATCATACGTGTTAGTAGCATTTGTAGTGTTATTTAAGAAAGTTGGACTGCTAAATGGTCGTAAGGGTACTAAGAAAAAAAAAGAATATAACTGTTTAAGGGGAAGTTAGTAATACAGCTTTATAGAAAGTTAAAACTTTAAATAAGATATAGAAAAATAAGCTTTATAAGTGTAAGACAATCTTTTTTCTACATAAATATTATACTTCCATACATAAAAGAAAAAATAAGTGTAACACACATCACTTTGAGTTTATCACTATGAGTGCTGAAAAGAAATGAAGCTCTTATCTATGAATAGCAAAGTCGAGAACATCTTAAGAAGATAAGGTACGAAAACGAGGAAAATTTGAAATAAGTTAGACGTGTCTAAAATTCCGTTTATCTTATGCACACGCCTATCGGAAGGTAAGTAATTTGCTCTATATCACGTTTTTCTTACAGATCGTAAAAGCATTTATTTCTTTCAGGTTCCTGCACTAAAAAGTTTTCCTTATTTATACTACAGTTTTAACGTGAAGCAAATGTTTATTGTGATTTTACTAAAAATTTATGAACGCTGTAAAAACTAAGTAGACTTTTTGTTTTATGAAGCATATTTTAAGAAGAGCAGATGTTATAAAAAGAATGTAAAAGTATAAGAATGACTTAATGTCAAATATAAGTTTCTGCTAAGCTTAATGTTGTAAAATTTACCTAATACTTTATTTTTGTGTATTTCCCTTTGATATATTACACTTAAAATGTGTCCCATATATTGAAAACATGTATAGATTGAAATGAATAAAAACAAGTTGAATTATGATGTTTACTGTCCCTATAAAAAGTCGTTTCTACATGTCTTTATTGTGGTGCATCATATTCTGATACCAAGCATGTACAATTTGGTGATATTTAATGATTGAAATCCCCTCATGTTAAGGTTGACGATATATGATAGCAAAAATCAGCTCAGTTTGAGGTTTTTTTAAATAATAATGTAGGTTCTAATTCGTCTCTAACAGAGTTAGAAAACACGTTAACGATTATTCAAATTCTATTATAAAATCGAGTCAAAACAAGAACTTTTTATTTAACATTTTCTTTTGACATACTACAATATCTGTAGCATTTGCGGTTTTACCTGACCTAAACTTAATGTTAAATTTTCCCGTCAGTTGTATTCATAGAAAACTTATACAAAGACGGCTAGTTTAAAGGCACTGTCCGTTGGACATGGGGTTGTATAAGCTTCAGACCCAGCTCTAACGCCTTAAGTATACTGAAGTTAAACGTATGGGTAGTGTAGTGTAAAAGCTAATATTGGATCCATAGAAACTAATTTTTGTTTGAAATTATTTCATTTCTTATTTGAGTTACATATTTTTAATAGTTTAATCTTTAGAAAACGCTTAATTTGTAATTAAAATAGCAAATTTTTTCTTATTATGCTATATCTCTTTTACTAAAAATGCTTATTGAGCAAAATAAAATGACCACAATGCGTTGTGGTCATAATTTTAAACACCATGCTTCTAACTTAAGCTATAATTTTAAACATCATGCTAGTTACAAGAAGGTATGTTTGGTATAGAATAGAGGTTGCCATTCCTTTTAAATTGCACTTTGCCTCTTCATTAACTTGTTGGTATTATATTTAGTTACTGTGTTGTGGCAACTTCAAATATGAGATTTTTGGGGAATTGTGGCAAAGAAAACCTTTATGACCATCTTATTTTCAAAATTTAAAAGGTCTGTGGCGTTTTAAAATAGTCTTCTTGATGTTTCATGAACATTCTTTCAATCGTTAATGAGAGTTAAGTCAAAATTTGCAACAATATAGTCAGATTTCTAAACTAAACAATATCAAATATCTTGAGATTTTAAGATACAACATAATTTATTAACGTTGCTCATTAGTAACATACACTCCATTTGATATTTAAACTGATAAAACAGTATGCGGTGTCAAGTCAAAAACACATTGAAACTCACTAAAATAACTTCTTTTTTTCTTCGAAAATAATTCTATAATTCTTTAATCAAAAAATAAATAATGAGCAAACTCACACCAAAGCTTCAATACAACCCAATCAACATCAGAGAAAGCGCAAGCTTTCTGTTGTTTAAAATACCATACTGTGCTTGCAGATAAATCTCGAAACAATGACAGACTGACTTAGACTCAATCCGATTAAATATTAGGCCAACTTCTATAGGTTGGCAACTTTCTATACATTTTTGGTAGGACCAAAATATCTTTATCGTTGACTTTATTCTGAAACTTATATTTCTGCTAAAATTTAGAATATTTACAAACCAAGTAAAATAAAGCTGAAACTAAAATTGATTGCAGAACTAAACTATAAATAGAATATTTGAAATATTTACTTTATGCATAATTATTCGATTGAAACAATAGGTTCAATAGTAGGTAAACAATAAGATCAATAGTATGTAAATAATAAGGGCAATACTTGTAAATAATAAAGTCAATGGTTTATAAATAATAAGGTCATTAGTACGTAAACAGTAGGGTCAATAGTGGCACATAATGCCAGTTCATTTAAATGTTTCATCTTATTTCAGACCAGAGTGAAAATTGAAGATGAAATTGGCATACGACCTATTTCTTCCCGGGAATGGCGGTGCAAGAAAAGACCTCAACCCCATCATATGCCTCCACGGCAGGTCTGATTCAAAGAAAACGTGGAAAAGGTTCGCTCCAGTCATAGCGGACAAAACAGGGAGAGAGGCAAGTCTTTTCAGACATATAACGTTTAATCTGTTATTCACACACACACACACACACACACATTTTTGATAAAAGGGGAGCGTAGCAATTAAATAATTAACCTCCGTTGAATGGTGTATATTATTAACTACATTTGACTGCAGTGTACAGGGTGACAATTATTGAGCTATATGAAGAAAATCCTTAATAATTTATTTACGGTTGGCGGCGAGATTCAGTTAAAACTTGGCGGTTGAATGAAGGGTATGCTGGGATTTTTTTAAAAATACTTTTATAGTTGGTGTTTATTTTTCTGTGAAAATGTCGAAATACAGCATTTCTGAGCATATATCGATCGTCTAGGCCTACTATTCGAACAATAACAGCCTGATTACCACTTAAAGGAAATTTGCTATCAAGTACAAACTAAGTATAACCAGTCAAAGTATTATAACAATCAAAAATATGTTTCAGAAATGCGAAAGAACTGTTCTCAACACTTCCTGTGTTTTACAGAACTTTTCTGTTTGTCTGGGCCACCATTGATGGTAAACATATCGAACATGTCGCAAACTAAATCCGAATATCTGAAGTTACTTTGTATCAAATTTCTGAACTCAGTAGTTTTTTGAAAATTTTATTTTTTATTTCACATAGCTATATAATTGTCTTAATCGCATACATATTAGTTAGTTGTAAATAAAGCGGTATATTAGTTTTAGAGAAGATGCTGGTTATGAAAGGACATCTGATTTTATAGCTTATCATACTTAATATTGATAGGATAAATGCAAATGGATTCATTCAAATGAACTTTGAAGCTGCTCGAATTTAGTACTTAGAATATTGAATTTTATGCGCAGTGAACTGTTTTCTCCTTGTTTATATGAATGATGAGTGAAACCATCATAAATTTGATATAAATTGTTTAAATCAACTTGAATACATATATATTAAATACTCATGATAAACAAAATTATAAAATTACAAAATAATTAAAAAATTCACAAATTACATTACAGCCTTTATACACTTTTCTTTATATTTTTTGTATTATATGAATTCTTGATAGGTTCTTTCAAAGGAATTACAAACATTTATATATTTTTCAAAATTGTAATTATTTTGTTGGTTTTAAATAATAATTTCATTAATTTTAATTTTAAATAATTATTTGAATATAATCTTAAAAATGCATATAAGTGGAAAACTTAATTTCGATTTATTTATGAATTGTGTTGATGCACATTAGGTATACACGCTTGATGCCAGAAATCATGGAGACAGTCCCTGGAGTGATGAAATGAATTTCGAAGTTTTAACCAACGATTTGGAAGAATTCATGTCGGATCTCAACATTCCGCAAGCTATTTTGATCGGACACAGCTTGGGAGGAAGAACGGCTCTGACCCTTGCCTTGAAAAAGGTATGAAGAGTAAATGCAGCTTTGTTACATATAAACTGTACCTGAAAGTCCGTAGTAAGCAATAGATATTCATAAAAATTTGTCTATAAGTTACTAAGATCATAGACCCCAACTTTTCACTTTTGACACGAGGATGAGACTCAGTAAATAAACCCTATAGGGGAAGGGGAGGGGGGGAGGGCTAACCACTTAATTCATCAATCACTAACCAGTTAATTCATCAATGAAAAATAATTTATTTCCGTACCATACATTATTTTAAAAATATTATGATATTGTACTAAAATGAAGAAAGCAAATTTTAGTAATTCTGGATAATAATTAATAAAAAGAGCATATACCAGCAATCTCATCATTACAAAATTATTGATTCTAATATCGTAAATATCATACAATACTTTAAATTATCTATTTTTATGAAATAGCTAAAAAAAGCACTTACTTGATTCTGATTTGGGCAAGAGGAGTGGATAGGTGCTTACAAATATTGTGTTTACTTTCTATTTTTAGCGATTTTTTTTCTTTAAAATATTTAAAAACGTTCTTCTTACGCAATATTTTATGTTGAAAAATCACATTTTTACAGATATTAGTAATGGGGATAAAATGATACCTTTGCCCCCGTTTCGATGACACCTATGGCTAAGATCAAGGGAAACAATGTGTAAAAAATTATTAGAGGCATTTTAGTTTGAATTGAAAGTGCACGATGAACATTTTTTTTTTAATTATAATTTTTAATAACCTAAAGTTTTTCTACCTAGTCTCGAATCCATATTTCTAAGGAATTCGATTTTTTTTAGTACGATAGAAATTGCTGTTTAAATGTTCACTTGAAGAAACGCTTTATTAATGCCTCATATATTCATGTTGTTAGTTTGTAACTAATGTATGAAACATGTTGACTTATTTTCAACAGCCCGAGTTAGTTGAGAAGTTAATAGTGGAAGACATGGGTGTAAAAAACTACAGCACTCTTGCAAGAAGGTCTGTGCAGCAAATACTACACCTGTTCAAGGCATCACTTTCTGCAATTACCCCCGGATCTGATGAAGATACAGCGAAAAAAGCAATTGTGGAATTTATTAAATCGCAATTACCTCCGGTGAGTTGAAACATCAAAATGTATTATGGGTGTTACAGAATATTATGATTTATAAAAGGTAAATGTATTTGAAATTTACGTTCTTATTAAATATTTCTAGTAAGACTTTTTATAAAATATGATTTTTTTTATACGAGCATGTACTCGTGAAAGACCATGTATTGCATTAGGTAGCATTTGTAGTTGAATAATATATTGTTCGCTGAGTAATCAAATATATGTATTATAAAAGACATCTTTTATGAAGAGATTCATTTTTACTTTACTAATGCAAGACAACAGACACAGGCACTGGTAGTTTAACGTGTCAAAATCAATAAAAGTCATACTACGTGGATTTAAAAACTATTATTCAAAACGTAAGTAACACTATTATCAGACTTGTTGTTTCTGGTCTATTATATTGTAAATATAATGCGTTCTCATCGCTCTTATTTATATAACAAGCAATCATGGATTATTGTTACTTACCTCAAATCGTAAATCTTGACCATGAACTTTATTCAGGTTTATTCAAATGAATGAATTAGATCCTGTATTGTTTGCCCATCAACGAGAATATTTTAATTCTTAAATCTAGCTCCCCGGTAAAAATCGGAATACTCATAAAATGTGTCTGTTGTTTCACTAAATAATAACTTTCTTTAAATTTTTTAAAAACTATGCAAAAATTACCAATTACTTCAAGGGTACCGGAGGCAATTTGTTGAGAAGTAAAAAAATTTCTCTCAATGCCTTTAAAATCAGTGTTATTCTGGACCTGGAAAGTGGAACATGCTATTTCAGATGGCATAAAGAAAATAATAGAGGATTACGCACAATTTGATCTGAGACCAATTAATATGAACGAATGAGAGTGAATTATTCATCATGAAATGAGATCCTTTAAGTTGTACAGTTTCACGTACATTGTTTGAAATCAATTCGTATTATCATTGTCAGACTCGAACTCAGTCCAAGGAGAGCAGATTATTCGACATGGATACTTTGCCAATCAAGAGGGAAGGCAACTCTTATGCTTGGCAGGCCAACTTGGATGTCCTTGAAGATATGCTGATGACCGAGAAATGTGACCAGGAGCTTACTGGTGTTTACGAAGGAGATGCTTTGTTTTTATATGGAACGGAGTCCTTTTTCGATGTGTAAGTGTTGGAATTGTCGCTTAGCGAAATATTTTTTTAAAAAAAAATTAAAATTTTTTCATGAAACATGTAGTCGTATCAATTTGTTTTATAAATTGATATGCTAATTTTTACTATTTTTAAGCACATTTTTAAGCGATATAACAGTTTTGAAAGGAAAATAATGGAATTAAATACAAATTTTGAAATTTTTCTAAAGAAAGAACTCAAACTTTAAAAAATCATCTTTTTTTTTACAATGAATATCTAGTCATTGGTTCTTTTATTTTTCTTTGCCGGAAAAAAACCCCTACATTAGTCTAATTATGGTGGCCAAAATACATTATTAGTTTTAGAAATTATATAATTTTCTTCCTTTAGACTTCATTCGGATTGGTAAACTTTCAATTTACAAACAGTATTTTTGAAAATAACTATACTGGAATGTAACAAAGGTTTTAACTCTTTAAATGAAAGGAATTTTCGAAAAGTGTTGACATTCTTTTGACGTAGTTATGAAAATATTCTAGAAACAGATTATTATTTGTTTTTTAAATACTTTAATATCATATAAATGAAAACCGCAAATTATATATTACTAAAATACCTTATAAAATGTGTACAGAAGTGACCAGAGTAGGATTACTCTAAGCTAAGTAGGCACACTCTAAGCTTACTTCAAATGTGATGTTTTGAAATCTGCTTGTTAGCTTATCTGATTGTTAAGAAGAACTAAATTTCAGTAATTATTCAAATAAATATATTGACCATAAGCTTTTTGAATAACTTTCTCAGTAAAACACATTTTTGAATGCGCAAGATGCTTTATTTTACATTTTATATTAGACTTATTTTAAATAACATTTTATAAATACAGTTCACTTAACAGTTAAATATTATATATATTCAATGCTAATTCATAGGTTGGACAAGTTCCTAAAGGATCCAAGTTGTTTTAAACGCTAGTGATTATCAATTCAGAAATAATTCCTTGATTATTCTAATTTTAGGGTCGGAGATGAAGATATAAACAAGCACTTTCCACTTGCTTCAAAAGTTCCTGTCAAAGATGCTGGACATTTGATACACCACGATTTTCCTGAAGAGTTCACTCGCCATGTTTTGAACTTTCTTTGTCCTTCAGCATCAAAACAATAAAACAATTTTCTGTGCCTGTATTTTGTTTTTACTTGAAAAATATTAGGTACACAATTTTACTTTTTGAGACAAAAATTTCTATTCGTAAATTGCTTATAATAATTTTATAATTAAAAAACACAGCTTTTAAGAAGCGCTAAATTTATTCTTAACTGGCAAGAAATTTCGAAATAATTTATTAATGTATGTGAAAATGTTCCTATGAGCAAAAGTACAAGTTTAAAATGTTACAATGGACTTTTACAGACATTTCTTTCGAAATTTAATTTTATAAAAACAGTTTTAAATATGATTTTTTTAAGCAAGGACAACCAACATTTAGAAGCAGCCAAAAACTTATAATTAATAAAAATCTGCGTTTTTACTTATAAATATGTTTTATTAATTAATGACAGTTTGAATTGAATAAAAAAATCATTTGTATGGAAGGAGAGAAACAAAGGGTAAGTAAAGAATGCTCTAAGATACTATGTAGAATTTGTTGATTAGTAGTGATTAATAGAAATGTAATATTCAAATAATATTACAATTTGCCCATTTTAGGCGTTTTTAATATTTTCAAATTAAATTTAAATGAATTTATTTAATATTTATATTTATAATTAAATATTTATATTTCAATATTAAGTGAATTCTATTTATAAAATGTTATTTTTAAAAAAGTTTGTACAATGAATGAAGCGTGTTTTAGTTTATGGTTATTTCTCTAATAAAAATGGAAATGCTTGAATTATTTGCAACACTTTCACAACAAATATACTCACTAAATATATTTACTAACAAAATATGTTTAAACTAAGACTAATCTTGTGTAATAGCAAAGTTTATAACACAAATATTCATCTTACACAAACTTAAGGAACTCAAACTTTAGTATCATGTCATCAATTAATAAAATTTTTACAAATTTTTCAATATTGCATCATGAAAATGAAATGGAATGAATTATACATTCTTACCCCATCAAGTACTCTCATAATTTAATTTAAGGTGTCCGACTACGTTTAGAATGGCACAATCAATAAAAGTTTCATTCCCCCCCCCCCCCATTTTGTTTCATATGAAATGAACATTTCTCTTTTCAAACCGGTTTGTACTTTAAGAAGAAGTTTAGTTACAGTCGTTAAAAACGGTTGTTAATATGAAAATCCATGCAGAGAGATACCAAAATCGTGCTTTCTAAAGAATAGATTTTTCGCTAATACTGCAATATGGTTATTGTTCTATCTCAAAATGTATTTAAAAAAAAGTTATAATTTTTTGTACAGTTGTTCGTTATATATGTTGAGTATAATGGACAACAGATTTGATTGTACCTATTTTTTTTTTCCGAAAAGTTATTGCTATATATACATAATAATATGTTGCGAAAATATTGAAATTTCTGTGTAATCTTATATAACAGCCTATATATTTTTATTTTTGAAAATACAACTTCGATTTTAGTTCATTATACTCATGAATATCATAAAATCATGTAGTAAAAAGTTAAACAAAAAATATTTTACAACATTTTTTTTTTTTTTTTTTTTTTTTTTTTTTACAACATTAGCTGTTTTGACAAAATATTGATCAATATGGACTAAAAATCTCCTTTTATTTCTTTTTATTAATTTCTGTAAAATTAAAATTAAAAAAGTTAATATTTTGTCAATTACATGTTTTTACCATATAATGCACATTTTAATGCAATAAAAACTTTCATTAATAAGGTTTGCTTGAAAAAAAAAATGCTCCAAACGTAGTCGGATACCTAAAAAAAAATTCTAATCATGAATAAGTACACGCGAAACACATTTTAGCAACTCATAACACTTCTTTAGATATTTGTAATCATAGCGTCAATAACCAAAAGTCAAATAAGAAAAGGCTTAACACTAAATGTCAGGTACCGTTACATCGTCGCTTAACCGAGCTTATCGAATCTATGAGACATACGAGATAGAGGGGATAAGATTCTCGACTCTTTATCAAACCTTTATTCCTATGCATTTCCCACAATCTTCGATAGAAGACTCGAAGAATAGAACCCGATTTGCAACTCGATATCGCACTAGTGTCCGCCTTCAATCCTCATTTCATGGTGTCCGCCTACAATCACGTGGAGTCCTACATTGTCTTTATGTTGTGAGAGCGTGAACAAAGATGGCTGCCGAAGAATTCAAAGTGATACTTGTAGGGGAGAGTGGTAAGTTTCTTGAATTTGTTAGTTATAAGGAATAATTTAGACTTGTTAATTACTTGTTTGAGAAGACTTTTCTGAATATTGGACTTTCGAATATTGTTTTAAAGTTCACTTATTTTGATTGATTTAGGAATTAGCTGGCAATAATTCGACCTTTAAAAATCAAATTTTATAAAAATAAATCTTGTGAGTCGGCTGGATTGTTTTATTTTGCAGTTCATTTTATGTAAACACTTATCAGAGAAATTTGTTTATGTAATTTTGCTTAATTTATTTCCGTCAATATCAAATTGTGCTCATGAGAATTGAAATTAAACTCACAATTTGATAAAACATGGAAGAATTATACTTGTTGAAGTCTAAGAATATTTTTTACGTTCCTTCTCTTATGTTTGAAGTTTAATACTAATTCCGAACTTCATTTTTAAAAGTAATATTATTAATCTAAAACGAAATATAAGTAATAATCCTTCGACTAATATTGGATATATTTGAAAAGTTATTTGCTTTGAAAACTTTTGAGTTTTCATCTCTATCATCAGTGTGAATTTACTATAACCACGAATGCTCAAAGTGCGATCTAACCAATCCCGTTTCCTTCAACATAAACTTTGAGCAGGACAGTGTGTGAATAAAAATGTAAACATAACAGCCAAGGCTTAAGGCCTATCAAGGTACCTTATAAGTCTCTTTAATTTCCCCCTTACTAGCACAAATTAAAATTATGATTCGGCATTATGCTTTTTTTAATAAATTACCAATTGTCAAATTTCTTGATGTTTAATTTACTCACAACTTATTAATGAGGTGTACTTAATGATAAAACGTGACCAGGTGACAGTCCGAAAAGGTAACAGTAAAAAAAAATTTCATAATTCATGATATTTACTAAAAAATGTGTTATTGAGTCGAGTTTAAATTCAGCCTCTTTCTGATTTTGACGGAATCGAGGGTCAAAGGCAACTATAATGTCTAGAACGCGAGAGGTCTTACTGTTGAGTCCCCTCCCCCCCATTAGCATTGAAGAATATCTGATTAAAAAAAATGGGTAGATCAGTAAATACCACAGCGATTATAGCAGTTATACTCTTGTTAATTTCGAGCTGTCTAGAGCGTTCTTTTCCCATTCGAAATATAAATGCGAAGCAATCATCTATTTAAAGACCTCCCATCAGAATTACTCTTTTTGCAATTCGGAATCATGTTACAATGATTCTATGTAGTAAAAATCGGCATTAATATTTTGTACATTTCCGTCTAAAATAGTTAAACTGAGACAGAAAGTGTAAATCAGGTACCAGTAAACTAGGAAGCTTTTATGAATAAATGAATAAAAATTGGATGAATTATGTTTTGGTTGGTGTGAAAAAACAAATTTTTCATTTATTTAAATATAAATTTAGAACAGACTTTATTTGTTGTAAGTCTATTTTATTTCACTGGGGTACATAAACTAACACTTAATAAATTTTATTTTGAGGAGGAAAACTAATTCTGATACTCCAACTCCCTTTTAATGGTTAAATGCTATTTTTAAAATACTTTTAAATCTAAATGATTGAAAAGTTTACGCATACCTTTTCAGTCATTAACATTGATGATGTTTCCCAAATAGAGGTATGGACCAATGTCTGAAATAGGGGTCCTGGGAAGATTGGCCAGTTCATGCCGAATCTCAAGCATTGTTTTAAAATACTCGATTTTTTAAACATTAAACGTGTCAAAACCATCACAAAAACATATTTTTCACCCCTATGACCTTTCTTAAAACACTATATTTCAATTTTAAATCTCTGCATCAACATTTCAGAACTTCCATTGTATTTTACTCAGGACTGAGTGAGATTGGCCAAGATCTGTATCAAAGGCCAGTCTACAACGGTCCACATCGGAATTGACCAGTGTAGATCTGATATTGGCCAGCAAATTTGTGCTACTGGGGTTCCTAGTAACTAGGAAAATGCTACTAAGGACCTTTTCCTTTATATTCTAAAAGGCTTTACTTTCTGTCCTGGTCAGGCCACCGCTTTCCAAATTCGTTTTACTCATCCTTTCAGCCCTACATCAAACTGATGAGAATGCACAACAACCCCACAACGTACTAAATGAGAATTTAATGACATCCCAATTAAAGTCCCTTTTTTGAATTATTTCAAAATAAAGACAACAGTAGTCATAGTCATACTCTTGTTTCCACAATCTATAGAGGAAGAGAATTTCAAGTATCAGGTCAATCAACTTCACTAGGTCAAGAGTATCCAAAAGGGATCTTGAAGATAACCCGGCGAAAGTAAACATAGGTTGCAAAAAGAAAGCCCTTGTCCATAAAAAATAATTACTCTATTTAATTTGAGTATGTCGCATTTTCTTGGCTTTTCGCTTACTGAATTTGTCGATTATCTGTGTTTTACGAAGGCTAAGTTTTCGATCTGTGATTAAACATTTGCGATTTTTGTTTTTAACCCAAAATAAGATACGACAGCTTATTAGAATAGGCCTGGCAAGTCAGAATTTCTTTCCTTTATTAAAATTAACTGGAAAACTGACAAAAAGTAGAAACTGAGAACAATGCAAGAAGGCATGCATTAAAGGGTCTTTAGGAGAGTTAACTTAGTAAGCTGAACTTTATCTAGAACATTGTGATTGAAGTTTTAGACCACAAAAAAAAAAAAAAAAAAAAAAAAAAAAATTTTGATTATCAGTTGAATGATTGTTACCTTAAAATTTATATATGAAAAAATTTGATTTTTTTTCCAATTATTATCAAATATTTATTATCAAATTTAGTTCAATTTTTTTATAGTTCAATTTTCCATGGTAAATGTAAGTAGTTCGCAAATTTTTTTCTGTTGATTCCTATATGTATATATAAATTAGATACTGCTCTAAAGAGTTTAAATTAACTACAGGCATATTGTATAATGAGTAATTTTTATATACAAAAATGAGTTTTAAGTTTCTAAATCAAGAATAGACTGATTTTTAATACTTCGGTAAGAGGTGGAATTATGCACAGAAGGTCGTAGATGAGTCGTTATTGGTGGTATAAAAATCATAAATATGTTTTTGAAATTAAGGATGTATAAAAGAGAATGACCCTCCTCAAAAAATAGTTATACTATTTATGGAATGACAATCTCGTGAATGAAAGTTATGTTTCTAGACTAAACTTGGCCTAGAGTTTTAGAGAATCGCCGATGGATGGCTCCTCTACAGGTGAAAGAAGGAGAAATTAGCCTGTTGAGAAGATGAAAGTTATTTTTTTTTTACATACCCTGTATTACGAATTTCAAATAAGTTAAAACGACTTTCCGCATCGCATCAGATTCATCTGCAGTGGATCCCCTCCCACGTTGATCTTGAAGGGAACGAGATTGCGGACATGTTGGTAAAGGCTGGTGCTGGCGAGGCCTCTGTTCCGTCAGTGCCTCTCACCTTTACGGAGATTCATTCTCAGATTAAACACAGGAACAGGACTACTTGGATTGTCCCCCCAGCGCACCATTGGTATCAATATCCCCGTCCTGGGGGCTCCCTTGCTCAGGGTTTTAATAGACAGGAACAAACTACTCTTGCCCGCTTTCGAAGTGGCCACCTTCAGACATTGAAATTTATTGAGGGATCCAGGAGCTTCGAAATCTGCAAACACTGCTCTACTGAACAGGCTTCGCCTGATCACATCCTCGCGTGCCTGGGACTATCTAAGAAGGATTTGGCCGACGACCCTGTTTTGGTGTTGGATTTTTTGAGGGTGTACGACGTCATGGACCTGGTCTAGCTCTGCTGACCTCCTGGGGCATGCAACAACAACAACAACGAATTTCAAAGAAGAAAAAAAAGGTTTAAAAGCAAATTTTTATGTTCCGATTTAAGAGAAAGTAAACTTTTTATGCCCTAAAACCCTCCAAACGAAGAAAAACAAATAGTGTATTAAAAAGAAGGACTCTTATATTCTCAACAGCATGCGTTAATGGCGATTTCTACGCCTTTCACACGTAGAGAGCTATTTAATGAAGATCCCCTAACACTTTAGGCAACACCTCATCCAGCGACATAACTTTCATTCCCGAGACTTTCGACGTTCTTTGTGAATGAAAATGTAACGATTTAGAAACGGGTCGTTCTTTTTTACACACTTTTTAGTTTAAATTAGAAGTAAAGAAGTCAAAATTATTGAAGTATATTTTCTGAAGAGAGGAGGGCTAAAGCTTAAAATTGAGCTATTTGATATTAAACATGTTAAACTATTAAAATACTAAAATGAAATGGAGTCAAATGTATTTAAATGATATATTTCACTTACAAAAATAAAGATTTTTAAAATTTTCTATTCAGACATTAAATTAAGGTTTGTGATTGATGTACATTTTAGAAAAAGACAAATTCCTACAGGTTAGATATACTTTAATTCGTTCGATGTCATTTGGCTCCCCAGGTACTAACTATTCCGTCTAACTAACTATCCTACTTCTATATATATATACTAACTATAAATAACCATTCTTTGACTTGCCTGCTAAACTAACTACTTTATATTTTACGTAAAAATTAAAATTTTCGTTATCATAATAATTTTCTACAATTTAAATATTTTTGCAAAAAAATTAAATGTTTATAAATATGTTCTCAGTCACCTCACTTCACAACACCATTCTATTGATCAATATATGTTAAAGTAAATTAGCGAAACTGTGGATTAGACTCCCTTTAATCACTTGAAAGTTTAAGAAAGCTGATAAAAAAAGTTACCTGAAGTAGTACTAAGGTCACTTTGCGGTAGTAAAGGTTAAATTTGTGATAAACATGGAATTTCTAGTGAAACGTGTATCTGAAATAAAAGAAATATAATCATATTAAAGTATTTGTGCTGATTTTAGTTGTATTATTACATATTTGTAATTATTTACTGTTAAAACAATTTAATTAAAAAACTTGTAGGAATAATTTGTAAAAAAAGTGGAGTAAAATATAAAAATTTAGAAAAAATATTTCTTTCATAAAGTTTTCTGAATTCCAATGTTTTCTTATTTCAGGTGTTGGTAAGACAAGCTTTGTAATTCGATTCGCAGAGTCCAAGTTTCAAAGTATGCGTTAAAATATTACTTATTTATTATTTTAAATATAAAGTATGTAAAAAATATAGTTATTGTAATTTTATAATTGAACCCGGACAAAATTCAGGAAGCCAAAATCCCAACAAGCCAGAATCCCGAAAAAAGTAAAACCCCTACCTATAGAAAATCCCTAGATGAACTATTTGTTAAAAAATTACCTATTGATGAATCATCAAATGAAAATGTTTCAACTCTTACCAGCTTTTCATTGTGTTTTTCTTAATAGCTTTATTTTATATTGAATAGTTTTATTTTTTTTTATTTAATTTTAATTTTGATGTTACAAAAAAAAAAAAAAAAAAAAAAAAAAAAAAATGCTTGAAGAAAAATATATAATTTTAGTTATAGATCAATTACGGGTTAACTACAATGCACTCATTAAAATAGAATATCCATTATATCATAACTTTGAAGAAATAAATTCATATTCAATCATATTTTAAAAAATTAAATTAAAACAACGTGTTTTAACAATTGATTAAAAATTTATGCTCATTCATGAACAAAAATAATGATTTTAAAATGTATGAAAAAATTGTAAAACAATCACATGCACTTCACTTCAATAGAGGTTTCCAAACCTTTAAATGATGTTATTGAACATATTCAGTGTCAGCTTGAGAAAAAAATTAAAAAGAAGGAAAAGACTCAAAATTAAAATCAAATTTTGAATTAAATTAAAACGATAAAATCAATTATAAATTTAGAAATGCATTAAAGGAATTTTAAATGAATAAATGAAGATCCCCTTAGAGAGATGGTAGTTTTTGACGTAAAATTATACTTTTTCTATCTTTTTAACCTACAAAATGGCAATAATTATTTCATTAAAAGAATAACTTTTCTGTAAATCAAAATGAGCTGAATTTAGAGCCATAAAATTTTACCTTAAAAAAACAAACATTTCTATCTGAAATTTGAATTTACAATTGATCATTCAATTATTCACTGGATTTGTAAGAGACGGCTCTCTTGAATGGAACTGAGTAATTTTATTAGCTTGTATGTTTTCATTTTATAAAATATCTCATTTTAATAATAACATTCCCCAATAGTTTCAAAATGTTGAAAACGTATTCAACTGAAAAAAAGGTCTGCATGCTTTTGAAGTGGATCATCATAAATCAACGAAATTAGTACGGTTGTACACATAAGTAAATTTCTACATCTTATAAATGTTGCTTTTAGCAGTGCTAGAAGTGTGGGTAGATGCGGGGTGACGCGTCCCCTAATTTTACAAGAAAATACCTTTCGCGTCTCCCTACTTTTAAAATCTCTGAAATCCATCTCCTCACTTTTAAAAGCATTCAATCCTCCTAAAAACTACTGATGAAAAATAACATTAACCTTTAAATGTAGTGACACTGAGAAAAGTTATTGTTATATTTGAGAACTTTAAAACTATTTATTGTATATATATCATATTATTATAAAAATGTATTGCACTACTTTGTACGATAGATAAGTATGTTTTGCCAAAAAATACATTACACTTGGTCAACTTTTAACTTTGGAGGAACTTTCTTTTAAGTTCAATTTCTATTCTTCTTTCATTTAAAGACAAGCTGTTTTTTTTTTTTTTTTTTTTTTTTTTTTTAACATTTTAGAATTCTGTATTTATTTAATCTTGTGAAAGTATGTTCATTTATAAGTATTATTTAAATCTAAATGAACAGTTATGTATATAACGTTGAATTATTACTTAACTTTATCTCTCACTTACAAGTAAAAAACTGAGTAGCCGAATATTCATTAAAATAATAATAAATTTTGGACCTTCATTTACTGTTAATGTAAGGAAGTATACATTATTTATTTACTACTTAAATCTTTATTATAAGTTACGAAATTAAAAAATTTATAAATGAAGATAGGAGAGGGGAGGGGGGAGTGCACTTATCACCAAATTTTATGCATCCCCCCCCCCCTTTTTTTTTTCACCACTTCTACCACTGGCTCTTAGTTTGCTTTTTGAAATTTATCTAATTACCAAAACAAATGTTGTGCATGAATTTCTTCTACTTAATACATGCCTCTCCACTTCTAGATGTACATGAAAGTACAGTGGGTGTGGATTGCAAGAAAGTGCGTGTAGACGTAGAAGGAACCCCAGTTGAATTGCATATTTGGGACACTGCTGGGCAAGAAAGATTCAAAAGCATCATACACAGGTAACAACTTAGTATAACAACTTACCTCATTAATTTCTTAGAAATACACCAAAGGATTCCTAAATATATTTTCCATGTATTGCTTTACAATTTCTAAGTGTTTCAATACACTTATGAGTAAAAGACTTCGTAAAGAAAGAATTTTTGAATTTATAAGGATGGCGCATGTTAGAAATTTGATAAATCTTTTCTAACGCACTGCAAACACCCGAAATGCAGTAAAAATATAAATTTTTATTTGTGGAGTTAATGATTCGAAACTTGAAATATGTTACAATGATATTTTCTTGTTTCATGTTTTGTATATTGAAGTAATTTAACAGTTAAACCCAATTTCGAGAAGAAAAAAGAAGAAAAAAGAAGAAAAAAAAAAGAAGAAAAAAGAATATTATGTAGTTTACAATTGTAAATTATTGTGGTTCTCTTTTGTATCTGTCATTAAGAAAGACAAGGAATTTGATGATGTATTGCATGCTTTATTTTTATATAACTTATATTATACGTAATTTTTAAATAAAGGAAATCCACTATGTTATTCTAAATAATTATTAAAAAAAAAAAAAAAAAAAAAAAAAAAAAGGTTCTCGATTTCACACCTTACATTTAGGGAAAAATCTTATTTTAACTTTTTTAACTTAACTTTAAGGAATTTGAATTAATGACTTGCTTATTATATATTGAATTATGTGTTTCTTAATATAGTTTCAATCAAATTTATTTTAGATTTTTCCGCTCTTCTAATGGTGTTATAGTAATGTACGATGTAACAAAGAAAGAAACCTTTGACGAAGTTCCGTGGTGGTTAAAAGAGACAAGGGAGCATTTGTCAGGAGTACCCATATTTCTTGGTGAGATACATTTATAAGGGAATATAGACGTACAATTCTCTAGATGATACTCGGGACATTTTACGCTCTTTTTTTAAATCCTTTATACTAACTTCGCTTTTATCGATGAAGGCGGAATCTGCGGATGTCTAATTAACCCCCTTGCCGTTAATCTAATCGGGCTGAAACTTGGCAGATAGGTTCGATGTCAATGGCAATGCCTTCTATCAAATTTTGGGACTGTTGAAACTCTTTCCTGTTACCAAATTTTTTTTTAATAAATAAATAACAAAATTACTTTAATCAGAATAAATAAATGATATTTTTATGTCAGAGTATAAATTCACGTTCATTTTTAATAAATAAATTTTGAAACGTAGTTTGTCACACATTTTCTGGTAGAAATGTTTTTGATATCGGCGCTGTGTTATTGAATATAAAAATTTACAATGTATACAAAGGATTTTTCAAAAAAACTCTGTTTTTGTGTTACATTATTTTACACGAAAAAGATTATAATTGAAAAAATATGTTCAACTAACCGGTTGTGTTTATGCTTTCTTTAATATTAATTTTTAACTAAGTTACATGTAAAATAAGTATTTTAACTTGATGAAAAATATTGCTAAGATTATATATAATAAAAAAAAAAAAACTATAGTAGATTCATCATAAGTTTGCAATTTAAATTTGTTTACGCTTAAAAAAAAATACAAAATGTCCCCTGTGTCAACTAGACTGTCCAATAACGCTTTTTTTTAATTAGCAAAGTTGATTTTCAAAATGCCTTTCAAAAATGTTTACATAAGAATACATGATTATTTTATTATCAAGAATAGTTTTATGAAAATTATTTTCCTGAACTGGTTTGATTTTATAAAAACATTTTTGTGTAATTTTATCAAGGTGCCTGAAGCAAACCTCTCTGATTTCAAATAATAATAAAAATCAGGAATATATCGTAAGTGGATGAATAAAAAAATGTATTTATGAAAAATTTCGACAATTTTTTTAATTGTCACCGTATACCTGCAGCCATTATTTTAACTAAACAAATGGGAAAATGGTATCTTCACTGAAAAAGGTACACATTTTATGATATCCTGATCAAAAGAAACAATAAATTCTTAGGAAATTTCAAAACGTGTACAAAATAAATCTTTTTTATACTAAGCCCATTAAGAATTGAAGTAAAACTTTTGTAAGTTGATTGAAAAAGAGTCGGAGTTACTCAATGAGAACTTAAATAATGAATCCGAATCCATTGATCAGTTGCTTGTTTACACATTAAGGTGGGCCGAAAAAACTTCTTTCCGAAATCGGTTTGCTCAATATCTAACCGCGCCCCTTTGGCATTGAAAATGTAAAAAGTGACAAAAAATGCACTTTTAAGCCATTTTTTGGAAAATTTTGTAAATTATTTTTAAAAATCGGCATTGGTATAGCATGGAATAGTTGCCTAATGTATCAGTTGGAACACACACAAAATTTCATCCATTTTGCTCAGTATTTAGCCGCGCCCCTCTTGCTTTGAACAAAAATGTGCCTAAATATTGCAAAATCGTAACAAATTCGTCGTTAGGGGGGTAAAAAAATATTTTTTCTAAATCGGTCGTGGAATAGCGTGGAAAAGTTACCTAATGGGTCAGTTAAAACGCACAAAATATTTTGCCAATTTTGTTCAATTTCTAACCGTGCCCCTCTGGCATTGAACATGTCCAAAAACATTTCCAAAAACAAATCCATTTTTTTGAAATTTTTAGAAATTATTTTTAAAAAATGGCATTTGCATAGCATGGAATAGTTGCCTAATGTGTTATTTAGAACACACACAAAATTTGGTCCGTTTTGCTTAATATTTAGCCTTGCCCCTCTTGCTATAAACAAAGTGTCTAAATGTCGCGAAATCGTAAGGTTGGACGTTAGGGTGGACCATTATTTTTTTTTAAAATTTGTCTTAACATAGCATGGAAAAGTTGTCTAATGGGTCGGTTAAAACACACACAAAATTTCGTCAATTTTGTTGAATATCTAGCCGTGTTTCTCTGGCATAAAAAATGTCCATAACATTAAAAAAGTGCACTTTTAAGCCATTTTTTGAGCGATTACTTAAATTTTTTTAAAAACCAGCATTTGTATAGCACAGAATGGTTGCATAATGGGTCAGTTAGAACAAACAAAAAGTTTAATTCATTTTGATGGAATCTAATGGCGCCTCTAGATTCCAATTTTTCATCTTTTGTACACATTGTAAGCGGTGGTTGTGTAATGGTGTATTTCGATCAGTCGACATCGATGAAATCAACTGTATTAAATTTGAGTTTAGGAGGTTTGAAAAAGCGTATGTCTTCAGATTTCTTATTCCTGATGTTCAGGATTCACCTAACTGCTGATTCTTATATATGTTATTGAGAATCCGTTAGTATTGCTTCTAACATATTTTCCGAATGAGTAAGATATGCATTGTTTGAAATTATTCTTGTCTGTAATTTTCTTGACATGTATAGGCAACTTCTTTGAAAGAGAAATCATCTTCCAGACATGTCTAGCCCCACCGTGAAATGCGATTTTATTTTTTACCTCGAACCACATTGGTGCATTAACCAGAATCACAAAGTTTACGATTATATACAAAGCTTATCGGTTGGACTATCGGTACAGTTGTATATTATACATAGGTACGCTTTTTCATAACCTACCGAACTTAACTTTAATGCCGTTGATTACATTGATCTCATCGACTGGTCAAAGTACATCATAACAGAACCACCGCTTACAATGTATAGAGAAGATATATAATTGGAAGATATGTGCAAGACCAAGTTCCTATAAAACATTTGAGAAGTTTCCATGTCACTCGCAAGCAGTCGCGAGATGTGTTAAACTCATATTTGAAGCTCTAACGAAAGTTTGTGGTGATGCTGCAAAAGACGGTTATATACGGGCTAAGATTCAAGCAAGAAGAAATAAGGGACAGTACTATTCTGAAAACTACACTTTATAAGCATTTTATGTCTACTCTTTTTTACTTTATACTATTTAAATTTCTCTATTTCTAAATATAAATAAGTATTATACTAGTAAATATACTTCTGATTTTAAATATGCATATTATTTATTTTTGTGATTTTTGAAATGCCAGGAGTAGCTAGATATTGAGCAACATGGACGACACTTTTCTGTGGTTTCTAAGTGACCCATTTAAAGTAAGCTGCTTTTCATCCTTATTTTTAAACTTTTGCTCAAAGGGACGCCCCTAGATTTCGATCAAAATGGATGAAACTTTTTCTGTATTCAAACTGACCCATTATGTAACCATTCCGTGTTATACAAATACTGGTTTTTAAAACAATTTAAGTAATCTCTCAAAAAATAACTTAAAAATGCACTTTTTTAATGTTATGGAAATTTTTTATGCCAGAGAGACACGGCTAGATATTCAACAAAATTGACGAAATTTTGTGTGTGTTTTAACCGACCAATTAGACAACTTTTCCATGCTATGTTAAGACCAATTTTAAAAAAAAATTGGTCCTCCCTAACGTCCAACCTTACGATTTTTGTGACATTTAGGCACGTTTTGTTCATAGTGAGAGGAGCGCAGCTAAATATTTAGCAAAACAGATCACATTTTTTGTGTGTTCTAACTGACACATAAGGCAACTATTCTATGCTCTGTCAATGCCATTTTTTAAAAATGGTTTCCAAAAATTTCAAAAAAATGGCTTAAAAGTGCGTTTTTAGTGTGTTTTTGGATATTTTCAATGCCAGAGGGGCGCGGCTAGAAATTGACAAAATTGTTTGTGCGTTTTAACTTATCCGTCAGGTAACTTTTTCACGCTATTCCAAGACCGATTTCGATTTTTTTTTTTATTTCACCTAACGTCAAATCTGTTACGATTTTGCGACATTTAGGCACATTTTTGTTCAAGGCAAGAGGGGCGCGGCTAAATATTGAGCCAAAAAATGGCTCAATAGTGTATTTTTTTGGTCAGTTTTTACATTTTCAGTGCCAGAGGGACGCGGCTAGATGTCGAGCAAAATTGACGAAATTTTGTGTGTATTCTAATTAGCCCATTAGGCAACTTTTCCGCACTATTCCTAAAACGATTTCGAAAGAAGAAAAAAAATGTGTCCATTTTCGGCCCACCATATTACACAGTTCAGTGGATATCTTTCTGATGATATATTAAAGCAGCATTCATTCTGATCGGAATAACAAAGGATACAGCTCTAAAGTAGTCATGGCTGGAACTCGAATACCTTAGATATCATTCAGGCAAAATTATGATCATTTTTTTTTTTAATAAAAAAAAGTCACTTCATTTTCAATTTTTTTTGGTATTCCAAGAGCTATTTAAGAACAAGCTCCTTTGAATCGGAAACTGACTTTTTTGTTATCCTTTATCAATAGGTGTGACGCTTTGTAGAAGCATATGCCATTTAATTCTATTATACATAATGTTGCTGTAATACAATAACATAAAATCAAAATGTTTGATTAATTCAATGAATTACACAAATTAGCATATAAAATATTCATGCTATATTGTTAAATATAATTTTCACCCAGAAAAATCAAAATATTTTCTACATCTCACTGCAAAGTTATTTTACTATTCAATTTATTTCAAAAGTTTAATTGATATTTAGCTTAAGAGAAACATTCATTATTACTCTTTCCTTTTATTTTCCAAGGATAGTAGGCAACAAAAACGACGACGCCAGCCAACCGGAAGTTTTAGAAGAACTCGCTCAAGATTTAGCGGAAGAAAACCGACTCTACCTCTATCATACAAGTGCAAAAGACAATGTCAATGTTAAGGAGGTAAACTGACTTTAAAATAGTCTTTGAACGTTTTTGATATATTGTATATTATTTAAAAATTCTTTTGTTTATGGTATCTTGTAGTTCAAACAAAATAAAAAATGTAAAGTTCAAGCAAAACTAAAGAACATCATAAAATCTACAAATGATTAAGTATAAATATAAGAAAAATTAGAGCCAATGCTATCTTTTATCTTGAAATAATTAGGCTAAACTATTTAAATATATATTAAATTTTGATAATACGAATCAGAATTGATAATTTATCAGCTTAATTAGTAATTAAACAATTATTTACTTGATTGAACAATTATTACATTAGTAAAGAGCCGAAATTTTTTTCATTCAATTATTTATACTGCAGAAGCTTTATAAATAATAGAATGAAACAGGTTTCAGAAGCTGTATTAATAATAGAATAAAACAGGTTTCAGATCTTTATTCAAGCAATAATTGTTCATTAAATTATGTAATTGTTTAATATTCATAAATTTCTTTGTAAAAGAAATATGATGCACAGTAAGTTATAAAGCGTAAAATCAATTTTTTAAAAATAATTTAGGCGTCTTGTGGGAAAACATTACCCATTTTTGCCCCCGTTTAAAAAAAAAAAAAAACCACCTTCATTCTTGAAACAATTTTAATGCACTTTGAAATCAAGCTAAATTGATTTAATTAAGCATGGTCTAAACAGTAGAAGATTTAGTAGGGTTCCAAATAGACGAAGCCGTTTAGAAACCACTGCTAAATGCCCCTATCAATTTCCCCTATCAACTACCCGATCAATGATAGCTGCATACAATTAAATTAAAACTAAAGTAGGTAACGAATAAATATTAAATAATACATCATATTAATATTGATTGTTTATACATTTAATTTCAATAAAATAACCGATTGTTTTTATTATCTAAGGAACTTAATGTATTTAAGATTATAATGTACAGATAGGGAATGAATAATTTAAATTTTAAATAGATTTCATACATTTTATTCAATATGCTTTTTTAACTGTTTAAACATTTCAAAAAATTAAACTTTCATTGCATTAAAAAAATAACACAATATGATATCTAATTAAAACCGCAACTCCATTGCTTCTTTGATGCTAAACAATATCATTTGTTTAAATTTCAGAAAAACTCCATATTATTATTAACTGATGTTTTAAATTATTTTTGGCTTACATCACTTTTAAAGGATTAAGAAGAATGCTGAAATATTTTGAAGCTTTTATACCTTTTATTTAGACAGTCATTTACATATTACTGTTTCATTTTTAACCTATACAAAACTTCAACTTTCAATTTCTCGGAAATGCAATATTATTACTTGCTATTTTTATAAGAGATTACTATCAATGATATGGCCTAGTATAATATTTTATGGATTTTTATTAATAAAAATAATATGGCTAAAAACTGTATTTAAAAAACTATTACTCGTATTTATTTCAAACAAACTTTTAAAAGCAACTGTACACTGTTTAAAATTTTGTTCCACCTTGCACCAAAAATTGGTTCCCATTTAGCTGTAACCAACATTTAGTGCTTAGTTTCACGATTTAAGGGTGCTTACGATCAGAGGTATCTCCATTAAATCATGAAACTTAACACCAAATGTTGGTTGCAGCTAAATGGGAACTAATTTTTGGTGGAAGGTGGAACTAAAATTTTAACAGTGCCAAGTAAATGGCATGTTCATCCCGGATACAAACTTTGAATTATTTCAGGTATTTGAACAGTTGGCAGCCATGATGTTGGCCGACAGGAGGAAGGCAGTTGAAGAAGCCGACGAAACAACGCATCTGTGCGAGAGAAGCGTGGACTCCGCTCTGGACGTGAGAAAAATACTTCTGAAGGCCGATGCCCAACCACAGAAAAGAAGTTGCTGTTCTTACTTCGCATCTCCTGACACAAAAGCTCATGTTGTATAAGCGATTCTAACCAGCCTCAAATCCGCATCATAAGTTTGTTCCCATTGAAAATGTAAAAGTGCATCGTTCTCATCATTTTGTTGTTATTGTTCTTACCCTATTTTCCCATTGACTTTAATAAACTTTTGAAATTAGTAAGTTTCCATTTCTGTAATTTTTTGCTTTTGTAATAACTTCTAAGCAAGTAAATTAGGATATTACTAATTTGAATCCAGTAACATGACAAGTAAATTTAGCTATCACTTATAATAAATCAGTGTGATATAACAAGTAAATTAAGATATTAGAAATTAGTAACATAGCAAGTAAATTACGATATTATAAATAAGTAACATAACAAGAAAATTAAATATTTTTTTTTTGCTATAAATTATGATATCATTTATTATAAATATTTTTAGTAGCATAACAAGACAAGTAAGTTGTGATATCCCTAATTATAAATTAGTAACATTACTTACAAATTGTGTTACACTATAGACAACTAATATGATAAGCAAATTATCACTTATTAAAATCAGAAACATAAAAAAAAATTCAGCTATAATTTATTTTAAATCAGTAGCATGTAAAGTAACTAAAGGAGTCCGGTACTGAAAATAATAATAAAAAAAAAACTTTATTTATAAATATTTTTATGTTAAAAATTTATCTTATGTATGAGATACTATTTATATGTCTTTGAGATATATATATATATATTTTAAATATTGTGTTTATTTATTTAAAAAAAAAAAAAAAAAAAAAAAAAAAAAAAAAAAAACCTAAGAAAAATTTATAATAATTGATGTTTGCTTAAATTGATATAAGGCGAGAATTTTTTTTTTTCAAAATGAAACCTTTCTGTAATATATAATTACATAAATGAATTATTTTATTCACAGAATTTTGATAGATGAATCAGAATTCTTTTTTTAAAAAATCTAAAAGTTAAAATATTGAAATTTTTGCTTTTTTTTTATGTTATCCTGTACGCTAAATGTTATATTATAAAGCAGAAATAAAAAAAATAATATTATGCGAAGAGAAAATGGTTTAAAACTATATAAGTTAAATGCTCCAAAAATTTTGACAGCCAATTGTTAATGGTTCTAGTGGTATATCGATTTAAATTTGCAACATCTGTAAAAAACATTAGTGCTCGAAAAACGCACTCTATGCCAAAGCGACGCTTCAATGCATTACGGCCATTAGTGATGTATAAATAACAGGTAATTTTGTGGTGTTATATGTTGAGTAAAACTAATTTTTTCAAGCGAAAAATTTTGACTAAAATTTTGACTTTACTAACTATTGAATATGATTTTGTACCCATTTTTCCCATTGTTGATTTTTTTTTCATGTTTTATGAAGTTCAACTTGATATATCTTAAGAGATATTTTAAAAAACACTTTCAAACTTGCTACGATATATTTTAAAACATATTAATTTAATTTGTTTATGGAGATTAGTTATATACATAAAAATATTAAAAAAAAAAAAATTTAAAAGTGAATTGGTAATTTTTTTTTCAGTTATTTTTATAAAAAAATGTTTTGCAAATATAAAAAATCTATATAGACAATTTAAATACACCTTTTTCTTTATAAAAAGCTTAATTTTTGTTTGTCAATAAATTATTTTTGATAACTATCAAAAATAAGAAATGTCAATTTTTGTGGATATTTTATTTATTTTTTAATTTTATAAATATTGTTTTTCAAAACTTGACATTGTAAAAAAGTTATTATACTTTGTATACAGTTTTAGAAAGAGAATTATGTTGATATCTACAAAATTAAAGAAAAAAAGTGAAATGTGTCTCGTTCCACTTTAATAAATCAATTGTGACAAGATCATGTATCCTGCCGATCATGGGTGTGTCTACAGTTCTTCTCTGAATTACAATAAAAAGAAGATCCCTGGTAGGAATTCTAACGAGTTCGTCCAAAATTTAACTTATTAAAATCAAGTGAACAATAATAATAATTTACTTCTCCTAATAGCAGTACAAAACTATAAATTTTTAGTGTGAATGTTGCTATCCTTCAGTTGATTTTCTTTTACTAAGATACTATTTTTCTAATTGCAAATTACGCATAGTTAAATTTAAGGTATTGAGCATAATCTCTGAAACAGAAGAACACGTCATATCTTATCTCAGCTTGATAAATGCAATCAGAGATCTACGAGGCCTTTGTTCTTAATCAAAAAATGAGTAATCACATCTCGAAATCTATAAGCTTATTGATACTGTGCATTCAGACTGCGTTCCTGTCGATGTTTCCAAAACACGTTTAAAGTAAATATAGGTTAGAATCATAGTTGTGTTTAAAAAAAAAAAAGTAGCTGTTATTGACATTAATCTGTTGCTGGTATCTAAATAGCAGTTATTCAAATGACATTTCGTAAATAGTAAACAGAAAAACACATTGAGAAAAGTTTTTATTATCAGTGGATATTTGTGCAGCTAAAAAGTGATTCAAAAGAATTTTTTTCACGTAATCCCAGTATGATAATGTGAAAAGCTATGTCAACTAACAATCCAAAAGCTGTGTTCAAAATTCTGATCCTTGGAGATGCAAGTATGTATGAATACGTTGTATTCAAAAGTTTACATTTTACATATTCTTTTTAGTTTCAAGATAATATACGTTAATTAAGTATGAATTTGTCCTTCTCAAATTATGTTGTGAATATGCAGTCCTTTATATAAATACTATATGATTGCAAATTTGGTATAGTTGATAAATTTGTAAAAGTAAAAAATTTCATAATATGTTAGACAATTAATCAGTTTAAGAAAATAAAAATAAAAAGTTCATTTTTTAAATAGTATTAAGAAATAAAAAATATAAAAACATTATTTTTACTTTAAAATTATATCAGGTTCTGTAAATTAAAGTTAAAATTTTTTAAATGAATTATAATTAATTATGTCCATTTTTAAAATTTTATTTGTTTATATTTTATTATTTAGAGTGTACAAGAATAATATTTTGTATTTCTAATATATTCAGAAATGTTCTGAATTTACCCCGCACTAATATTATATTACAATTTTGTGTATGGCTTTATTCTGTGAAACAGTCATTATTTTAAAAAACACTTTATTATAAAAAAATTTCAGTGGTTGGAAAAAGTTGCGTTTTACAAAGATACGCTGATGACAGTTTTTCAGGTATGATTGTTTGTATTCAAAATTATTATTTATGTCCTAAAATTACAAATTTTAAATTTATAAGTTTTAAGTTAGTTAATAAATATCAACTATTTTATTGTTTGATGCAAATGCACTATTCAAATGGTTATTCAAATGTACTATTCAAGCTTCCTATTCAAATGATTACACAGCAAGTACATTTTATTTGTTATTTAAAAAAAAAAATGCTGTCATTTAGGACAAAGAAGGGCTTATTTAAGATTAACAAAGAAATTTTAGCAGTTTTAATTTCTTTCCATTGTTTTTATGGAATGTCGAATGAATGAGTAATCAATTTTCACAGCATGTTAACAGATGACAATATCTGGTTTTTATCTGAGGCTCATTTTCTATATTGTCTTTTGATGCATACACATTGTATCAGTTAAACTGTAACTATAGAGAGGTTTATAATTAATGTCACATCTTAATTGCTTTTCTTTGAATACTTAGCTCTTTATGAAAATTTAATGATTTAGCCTATACATTAACGTGTAATAATTGTTGATCAAGCAACACTTAAAAGATTGCAAAGTAACACAATATTAGACCTTAAGGTCAAATCTGAGAATGTAAAGTAAATATAAGTTAAACACAAGCATATAATTTTTATTATTTTATAAATCATCTTTTGATAATTGTACAAGACCTAAAAAAATTGATTCTTATGACTTCAGAGTCTGAGGGAAATTTAGGCTTGGTAAAAGTTGTTTCGTTGAAACAAGTAAATGATTTATTTTTTTTGTGTACCTGTAGAATTTGCACGAAAAAAGAAAAAAAAGTCTTATTTTTATGACAATTTTTAGATAGTAGGAAATAAAAAATGGGGAAATTCATGCGATTAAAGATATATTTTTGAGACTTTTCCACCCTTTCTAAGGTTGCCAAAATTATACTATGAATTTAACAATTTTTAAATGTTAATTACAAATTATTTCATCAAGTTTCATTGGTGCTGCCATCTACTAACAACTTTAAAAACAAAAGGAAAATATTTATAATGCTTTTATCATAGCATATTATTTTAACAATAAAAGTTAAATTGTATCAATCTCAACCACTGAAAAAAAATTATACCAGTATTAAAAGAAAAATCTCCTTTTAAATAATTAATTAAAAAGGGTGATGCTTGTTGAGTTCAAAGAGAAAGACGAAACTTTCATTGCTTATTATGAGGAGATAAACTTCTCGAACCAGATCTGCATTGATAATTTATTTAAATATGTCCTCAAAAAATCATAAAACATAATACAGGGTGATAATAATTAAAGTCCAAGTTTCAAAATACTGCAAAAAAATAGTCTGTATGAAATAAACAAATTTATAATGCTTACATATTATTGTCTAAGACTAAAACAACAGGAAAGCAATAAGATAAAGATTTGGTAATCGGCCTAATAATTTTTTTCAGATCAGTCTGGCCAGTGGTTCTCTTTTTACAGGCTTTGTTTAAAAAATTTCTAATAAGTTTTAGCCTGTAGAATTAAAATTCATAGAAATCTTTAGAAAGCCACATTTCCATCAGGTAGCAAAAATGAAACTAATTATGATTTTTTTTTCCTCTTTCAAAATATTAAAAAAAAAAAAAAAAATAATCAAATTTCAAAAAGTTTTATGAACACACTCTTCACGGTTCTAAGTGGTACTTCAAAATTAAATACACTGTACATAAGTGATGATTTTTATACATATATAGTATTATTTCAGATACGGTTGCTCCTACTATTGGTGTAGATTACAAACCTGTATATCGGACATTTCGAGGTCAGCTTACAAAACTTATGATATGGGATACTGCGGGACAAGAGAAATTCAAATCCATTACAAAGTCGTAAGTTTTTTTTTCTACAATATTTTATATATATATGTATATATTTTTACAATAGTCAATGTTATTTATTTTGTCAGATTGTTAAATGCAATAGTAATTCCTAGTTTGAAAGCTAATAAAATGTATCTTTAATTTTAATAGAAAAAATTAACTTCTCATACCATATTTAGGTTGTGGTTTGAAGTTTTATATTATAGTCTTAAATAGCAACAGTTTATAAGTTCTCAGAAAGAGCAAACTGCATATAAATGTGTTCCGTAAATATCAACTTAATGCACTGATGTTAATGCAGAAAAAACTAACGAATAATTAAAATCTTTATACTAACGTTACAAATTTTGACGACTTTTAAAATTCTAAAATGCATACCCAGTCAATATGAGTTTAACTTAGTTAAAGTCGTTGTGAACTCAGAAATTACTTGACTTCTGTTAGCTTTTGCCTTTTACACCAGGTGTTTTTTTTTTGCTAAATGAAAATAGCAGCATAACAGCTTCTCTTTAGGTACATCATTACGTACTAGACACATTTTGAGATAAGAGATTTTTTTATCAATTGATTTTCCGTTTATAATTTTTTTCAAAATGTTTCTTAAGTCTTCAATACAGGTTGATTATAATTAAACTTTCAAAAATCTGCATACAAATTACTCATTATAATTACCTTAAATTGGACATGAAGGCACAGGAATACGAAAAAAAAAAAAAAAAGTTCAGAATAGATTTTCTTATGCCTCACCATTTCCACTTTCTTCGCGTACATTTAGCTTACATTTCAGATCATTCTAGCCAGTGGTTCATTTTTTTTTTTTTTTTTTTTTTTTATACAGTTTCTTGAAAGTTGAACTTTAGCTAAAGTCACCTTGTAGATCTTCTAAAAATGAATGGCTAGCTTACTTAATTTATTATGTTAACTTTGATTTTGTTGCGTTGTTTGTGACGAGTCAAGTCCGTGAGGGATAAACCGACTCATTTACCGTCATCTAATCGTGCTAAAAGTTAACAGATAAATTAGTTGACGATGATAATGCATTCCATAATTACTAGAATAAATAAATTAATTAAAATGAATTAGAAAAATAATAAAAATTTACTAGAATAAGTAAGAATCAATTAAATGTTAATAAAAAAAAACTTGGATGTATAAAATGTGTCTATTTTGGAAATGATAATTGGTAAAGCTGTTTAAATTACGGAATTAAACTAATGTTGTAGTAAATAATATCTGAATTCATGATGTCAAGTTGAATCGAGTGTTGCTGGCCGACCATATTAGGGTTTTATTTTTAGGTTGCTGGTCAGAGCTTGGTCAGAATTTCTATTATTGTTAATTTAGAAAGTGGAATTTCTGCTTTCCTAGTAGTAAAATATTTAAATTATCAAAGCAAATTGTTTCTTTCAGATAAGAGGGAACGAAAATGGTTTTAATTGTTGATTTGGTCAAAATTCAATGCATATATATATATATATATATGTGTGTTTGTGTTTGAGTGGCTTTTTTCTCCTGGGACTTGATGGATATCTTCTTCAAAACCATGGGGTTAATAAAGCTTTAAATTCTTCTGAGTAAGCTCCTACGGTCTGTACAATTCAATGCATTTTATCAGGTAATATGGAGAAAAAAAAGTTAATCCATAATTGGGAATCAATGGCTCTCTTCATAGTAGTCACACACTATGAAAATTGGATTTAAAATGCTCAAAATCACTTAAATCAGTTGCAATTGTACGTAAAAGTTGGCAATGCCTATAATAAAGTATTATATTAAAAACTTTACTTTTATGGGTAATTTTTTTATCATTAAAATATAAGTTTGATTATGATATTATGATAGAGGCTCCAGGTTGGAGCGGATTAACTCAACTTCTACGCATAAGTGACAATAAACATGAGAAATTATATTGAAATACTTAATATCAGGAAAATAATGACTTATTTCTTACTGTGTGATCTAGTCATTTTAACTTGACAATTATGAGTACAGCTTTGTAGAGTTTAGTACCATTGTAAAGATCTCAATGAATTACTTTATTATGTTGATATCTTGTTCATGAAGAATTGACTCTTCTATACGGAAAATAACTAGTTATCAAGTTACAATACATTATTAATACATAAAAATAAAGTGTAATAATTATAATCCTTATTCGGATACTTCTGATCGAAGTGATTCAAAACGGGTATTCAGAAATTAATATTCAATTTAGATTTTATAAATGCATGATGATTTTATAAAGCTCTTCGTTCACATAAATTATTTCTAAGATTTCCTTGTTTTATTAAGTATTTAAATATCTGAACGTTTAAATTATTTTGTAAATATTTTATAGTTTCTACCATGGAACCCATGGAGCCCTAGTAGTTTATGATATTACTCAAAAAGACACTCTCTTTGCTCTACCAAAATGGATGTCAGAACTCAAGCATATTTGTGGTAACATTCCAACAGTTATAGGTACTTAATTAATCATAAAATTAAGCAATAAAATTGTACATATACAATTCTGAATAGAATTTCCCTTTTAGTTACAAGTACGCATATCTAGCAAAAAAACAAAATTTGTATGTTTTATTTGATTTCAATCTATTAGCCAAAAGCCATGTTATTTTTTATTAGCTAATTATAAGCATTTAGAAGAAGAATGAGATGTTTAAAAAGGTTTAAATATTTTATTCAATCATTATTGTATCTGCTAAAAAGTATTAATGGTTATGACATGGAAGTAGTTTGCAAATTCTTTGCGAAAGGTTTAATTTGTTTAGACATAATTGTCAAAAACTATACGTTTCATAAAGCTTTAAATTTTACCATTAAATACAGATTTGGAACTTATAATAACATGACTACATATGAGTTGATAAATTGTACTAAAGTTCAATATTGCTTTAAATCAGGTACTTAAAATTTTAAACATGCCTCCAGTTATATTTTATATGATAAAGTGTAGCTGCCTAATAAAATCTTCCAATTACCATAATAAAAATTATATGACATGAAAAATTAAGCTCAAACATTAGTTTATTACATTTTGGGAAAAGTGCTTGCATAAAATTATCATTAATAGGTACAGTACCCCCCCAAAAAAATCAGAACGATGGCTATATCTTGTACTCTAATTGTTGAAATAACAAACAAAAGGTACCGTTGTAAACCGTGGAAGGTTTTTAATAATTGCATGTAGTTTTTTTTTTTTTTTTTGTCATGAGAGGTCATCTACATATTAAAACAGAACCAAACTTTAAAAAGTTCAATAGCAAACTCATAATATTATCCTATATTTGGATTCAGCATCCAAAAAAATGTCGAAATACAAAAATTCGTAATTTTCTAATGAATGGTTTGTAATTTAAATGATAAAAAGAAAATGATAAATTAATGTTAAATAAAAAAGTTGGTTTATTGGCTATAAATACTTAAATAATTAATATATTTCAGTAATTTTTTTTTCAAAAGATGGTTTGAAAATTGCCAAACATAAATATCAATCAACTTTGCATCCATTTCTTTTTTAATAATTAATTATTAATTAATAAAAAAATTTAAAAAAAATTTGAATAGAAACATATTTTTTTTGCTTTCATTAGATTTACCATGGTCTAAAACCCCCACACAACTTTTTTCTTTCCATTTTGACTTTTAGTTCTCGATTTTTTAGCGAAAATGTAAAAAACGCTCACTTTAAGGGACCGTATAGTAGACGACTTTTGAAAACTCAAAGATTAATTCAAGGTAAACTAGAGGTGTGGAAAATCGCACAACGTTCAATTATCGTAAAATGGGGTGAATAGGAACAGAATTTCTTGAAATTATAAAAAGTAATATTATTTTATACAAATAAAGCAGTTTTATTTTATATATTTATATTTTTAATCTGTCTACCGTGTTTGGAATCGTGGAACATATGTTTTGTGTGGTTTTCAACAGTGTTCTTTAAAAAAAAAAAAAAAAATTACTTTCTTAAATTATATTTATTTAAAACAACATTTTTAAAGCAATTTCAATAAGTTATCCTTTAAAAATTTTACTGAATCATGTGATTTTTTTATTTTATAAATGTTTTCGACGATCAAGTTACATTTGTGTTTACAGTGAAACGTTTCTGTAAAATAATCATGCTTTGCTGAATACTGTTTACTAATGCCTACATTTTATATTTATTAATTTTCTAATTATCAGTAGAATACGTTATACTTCTGCAATTACAGTTTTCGATATTTTATTTATTTCGTGTGAAGAATGCACATCTTTAATGTTGTAAATAAATTATGTTACTTTTGCGTTTACTTGCTATTTTTGTATTAATCTTAAACATGACACTATAAATCCAAATAGTTTCTATGCAGTTTTAGACTAATATTGGTATTTTTTAACGTCGGTGAAACGCCGCACTTACCGTTCGATTTCTCCCGATGTGAAGTAGAACCTTAAAAATACCTTTCGTTTTATAGAAATTCTCCCTGAAGATCGGTCAAAAAAATGGTCGAAACATTTTCGCTCATAAGTGACGTGTTTTTCAACATATTGCATTGAAATTTCGTATTTAGAGTAAATGATGTATTCTAAATCGAATGAAATGATAAAAAATAGGGGTTCGTATTGAAATTTTCGAAGTTAGCGTTACTTTTACTTAGTAAACGGTCGCTTAAGAAAAAAAATGTGCATCAGATATATAAAAAATCGTAAGCAAAACATTTTGCTGCAAACCGTAAGATTCTACGATAATTAGAACAAAAGATATAGCCATCGTTCTGATTTTTTTTTGGGTACTGTACATCAATATTAGCCATGTTTACTTTATTGACACGATTCGTAAGTAAAGGTAATAAAAATGTTGTATTGATATTGAAAATCAATTTGGATTCGTTTGGTGATCTTCACCCTTTTGAAAGTCCTGAATCTAAAAAAAAGTGGGTTTTTAAATGTAGAATGCCAATCTTTAAACAGTATAACTCCAGAATATATTGTGCTTCTGTGTTAAGATTTATTGCACAAATCAGTAGAGCCCACGATATATGACATAAATGTGCCTGGCATATTTAGATTTTTCAGCAATTGCAAAGAAAAGATTACGTTGATTGTTTTAAAAATCGTAATAATAATTCCCTTTAATGTGCTCCAACATCCCTCAATACAAATTTCTTCCTTAAAATTTATTTAAAATGTAAATAAAAGACAAACAAAAGCCTTTCATTAATGAAAAAATTGGTTTCCTTAATCTCCTATCGTATTGTATAATATGCTTGTATAGTTGAAGTATTTAACCAGCAATTTCGATGAACATTTACGTCAATTTCAATGAGCATAAAATTCAGCAAACATGTTACGTTGACCACTTCACTTTCTCCTCTCTATGTGTGTTTAGGAAACGCACACACACATAATTGTGATAAGGTCTTTGTAAACAATTTTTAACAAGCATAAGAGAAATTAATACAAATATGGTTAAAGCAGTACAAAAGATTTCGTTTATTCTACATTGAGTAATTCTAGTAAATATTTTTAGAAATGAGAAAAATATATTTTTTTTTATCCATGTATGAAAAAATTATAATTTTAAGACCAAAATATTAAAAACTTAATGCAACTTTTCTTGAAGTTTTTATTTGAAAATAACAAATAATATCTATCTGATATGAAATATTATATTTTGAAGCATTTGACAATCCGTCTAAATTTTTAGAATACTTATTTATAGGGCCTTTATGTAAGTGTTATGCTCAAAATTTTGTTGGATTGTACGTACAACGATCTATTTGTATGCACAATGATGGCTAATAAGGCATGGACCTACAGCTTAGCTTGGATCCCGAACCACAACGAACATCCATGCCTAAACCGACATTCAAACCCGGCAACTTTGTCACGCGAAGCCAGAGAGCTAACCACACAGACATCAGGTGGGCATTCAAAAATTGGGAGAAATAATCATTTCAAATTCTAAGAGTATCAAAGACATTTTTATATCCTTTAAATTAAGGTTTCTTAAATTTACACAGTTATTTCCTTCTGCTACGTAAGGAAATATACCACTATATTATTGTAAAACCTATAAGATTACATCGCACATACCATTATTTTACTAAAATTTGTTTTTGATAGCTTCATATGAGCAGGTAACTGTCATAAAGGTTTAATGCAAATATGTATCTGGTTTCAGTGGCATATATGAGGGAGTAATATTTAGTTTAAGAATAACACGTTTAATATTTTACTTTTTCAACATTACTCTCTAAAAGATAACAAATTATGAACCTAATTGCTGACGAAATTATTTAAATCAGAGGAACGATTAAACTTTTTTTTTTTTTTTTTTTTTTTTTTTTTTTATGAATTGTCAGATATATATTTTATTTTTGGGACGAATTTGTTTTATTTTTTTGAAAATGATAACTATTATTTTCCTCTGCAACAAACGCAAGTAGAAAAAATTAAAATAATCTCAATAATACACGCATTCTGATCTTTTGTTATTTTTACAGTAAGGATAAAAAAAAAGTGTTTATTACATTTGTAAAATTTAGTAGTCACTTCACTGTTTTCGTAAAATGTCCCATATTTATATGCATAACATTTCACTGAAATAGAAAAGCTTACGCCTAGTTTAATTGAATGAAACGTTTAAGTTGATTCTTCAATATATGTTTTATTTTTCAGTTGGTAACAAATGTGACTCAAAATTAAAGCATGGTGTTTCTGAAGATGAAATCACGGCTTTTATAGATGAATTGGGATTTTCAGACAAGCATTTTTTAATAAGTGCCTACACCGGTGAAAATGTAGAAAAAGTAAGGATTCTCATTAATCATGCAATTTCTTGAATTGCATGCTATTATATTACTTACAATGCTACAGAACGGTAAAATTAGCCCTTTTGAACTGAATTAAAGGTGCTAAAAAAAAAAAAAAAAAAAAAAAAAAAAAGTGTATTTGAAGAATTCACCAGTAAGAGAAGCTTTCAACATTACAAACGGCCATACATAAAAAAAAATCTATTATTTGTATTATGACTGTAGTTATCACCAGCTTATGTAAAAATATAAATATAGACAATATTATGATATTCCGTTCTAAGTTATCTAAGGATTATTCCGCTGAGTATTTGAATCATAATTTATGAAGCCCTTTTAAGTCTAAGACTGGAAAATAAGGGTTAAAATCTGAAATGTGGTAAAAAGCATGCACTTAAAATAAGTATTTAAATGGAAACATCTTCTTCACATAGTTTTAAAAATAATGGGATGAAAAATATTAGTATACTTATTATTCTGTTGACGAGACAAAAAGTTCAGTAAACGGATTCCCTTAGTCCGTCGAAACTGTCGGTCCGGAAGTATATCCGGAACTTCCGTAGCTAAGACATTTCACGGGAAGGCCTCGACGCAGGACCTCCGAGAAGGTCCTCTAGGTCGGTTCAAACATTTTGTCGCAACAAAAAGTTCGCAAATGCTTAACTTGATAATACGTAAGTACCAAAATAAAGTATTCATGATAGGTTATTAAATATAGAGTTCATGTGCATAAAAACTACTTATACTATACTGAACTCACACTTTGGATAAATTTTATTTAAAAAAAAAAAAAATCTGCATTGAAATTTAGGTGATACATGTAATATTTTAAGAATCATATTGGTTCCGTTTACCTTTACTTTTTTCTTTTAAATGTGTATTAACTTATCACCGCCTTGGAGCACTTTTGATCAAGAACTAAAATTTGAAATATTAACCTGATATTTAATATCCCTGCATTATATATTAAATTTAATGATCACCAAATTATATCTAGAGGGACTATTTTACTGTAATCATGAAATCAAATTTGTAATATGTAATCAAAAACTCACTTAAATTATACATGGTTACGATGTGCTCATTCAATCGTGTTTATGTAAAATACAATTATTACTGTCCAAATTCCTCAGCATATACTTATTTTAAATGCTAAAATGAAAATTATTTAGAAAAGAAAATTTAATAAAAAATTTTCCACTTTTAAACAATAATTTTGATACATTATTTTATATTTTGAAAGTTTAAATAAACATTATAACCCTCTAATTTTTAGGCATTTGCTGCATTGGCGAATATTTTAATGGATGACTCACAAATCTTCTCTGCTTCGGATGAACTAAACATTACCCTATTTAAAAAGAAAAAGAAATCAAAGGGCTGCGCTTGCTAAATTTTCAAAATTGAAAATATGATGGAACCATGTATACTTCATATGTTTGATGAAATGTTGTTTTAATTTATTTGCATTATTTATTTAAGTATTATGTCATAAAATAAAATCAAAATACTCACTTTCGTTTTATTGGATTAATTTGATAAGATAACATGATATATAATATTTGGCATAAACAAGACCACATTAATCCGCAAAAAAAATGCAGGTACAAAAATAACACGAATTAAAGTTGCTTCGAATTGCTTTTTTGAAATTTTTAATTTTTCTTCTTTTTTCTAAGAGCTTTTCTCAATTTTATGCAATAACTTATCATTTCGATATATTTCAATAACATCCTTTGTTCTTTCGAGAATTCTCATTGTTACTATTTTAGTATTATTTGCTCTGATAATCGATGTCATTGAAAGAGGTATCTCAACCTCAATTAGCTGTTCGGAATTTCCTTCCAGCACATCTTCTGGAGAGCCATTCACAATTTTACATTTGAGCGCGTCATCAGCAAATATCTCAATTTCTTCTTCCGTACTGTTTTCAAAGTAATATTTAGTAGTCATCGAAAACCCCTCAAGTTGCACGTTTACAAATATAAACTTTCGAATCGAATCGGATGAATAAGAAGCTTTTACTTTTCCATTCCACTTGTGTATATCGTTATAGTTCGAATCGAAGTGGGACAACTCCGCTTTTAATAAGCTTAAACAGCTCATTAAACTACCATCTACAATTGCCACTGTTTTAGACTTGCTTACCCCAACTGATATTAACTCATTCTCTAGGCTAGATTTGTTCACAAATTCTGAAGATTTAACAGGTTCGTCGTTTTCTATGCTGATAGCATTGGCATTAGTTTGAAACTCAGTGACAGAAGAGTGCTTAGTATTAGAACCAATTGAAACATCCACTATCAAATTAACAATTTCGGATGTTGATTCCTTCTTCAAATATTTTATGTAACCATTGTCAATTATTAGATCAAATACGCTAAAATCAATATCCTTATGTTCACTATTTTTCTTTGGGGTGAGATCTAAATCAACATTTTTGTCACTTAATTCACTAGATTCATCACTGATTGTAAAATTGGATTCTTGATGATCCATAACATACTCGTTACTCTCTTTCGCATTCAAATCAATTGGGGTTTGGGTGATAGAATTCTTTCTTCTTGCATCAGAGAATTTGTAGAGATTTTTAAAGGTGTTTTGTAAAGTATATCCTGTATTTTCTTGCAACGCGTGAGCTTTTAAATTTTGAATATTCCGTTCGTTTTTGTCAACTACTAAAACATTTGTACAAGAATCAGTAATTAAAGTCATTGTCTGCCTTTGAGGTTTCTTTTCAAGGGAATGTTCAGAATGTCTTCTCGACTGATTATTATCTATAAGAGAACCAATTCGTAATAAATTTGAACAGACTATGGAGTCTGATAAGCATTTCTTCAATTGAAACGAGGGCACATGCAGAGTGTATGATACTTCACAGTAATGCTTCTTTGAATCCTCTGAAGAACTAGAACTTTCACTGTTTTCACTAGTATTCGGAAAGTTAGAAACACTACCATCAGCATTATTGAATTCATCCGCTACATTTTGGTCAGACTCGTATCTTCTATCTCTTACTTTAACATCTTCAGAACTTGCGTCACGACTAAACTCATCAGATTTCATGGATAATGTACTGCTCGATTTCGCATTCTGTAAAGTTGAGTTTTGAGTACTCATTTCCGTTATTTTATAAGAAGATAACTTGCTACTTAGCTTCATATCCAAATTTTTGAAACCTTTAGTTTCGAAAAGTTTGGATTTTCGTTCAGAGGCAATAACTTTACTATCTTTAATGCTTTTGTTATGCACTAGGTTATGAAAAGCATCGTTACTTGAAACCACTCTTTCAGAATGTCTTCGTTCAATGTCGCTTTCCAAAAGTACACTTTTGGAGTGCACTATGGAATCCGATCGATATTTTCTCAAACTTTGTCCATTAAGTGAACGTTCTACTTCAGGTAATTGAGGGCTCGAATCGTTCGATGAGTGAGAACTATCGTCGGAATACTTGTCTTTGTTTGAATCCAAAAGTGACATTGCCTTCAAAGAATGGGATTGAAACAGTTCCTTTTTAGATAGCATAATAGATTTTGTTGTATCAAAAAGATCGTTCTTAATTATTTCAATATTATTCTTTGTTTTCTTACTTCTTTTTACTTCATTTTCACTGTGACTGTTGTGGTTGGCTTTGAATTCTTCATCCACAATATTGCTGTTTATGTTCTGTTCATCGCTATCTGAAGATAAAGTTTGGGACTGAACTGAATGTACTTCGGGTGTATGGTTAGATTTCTTTTTATTATGAACGATAGTCTTCGTCATTTTTAATTTACTTCCGTCATCTGAACTGCTAGAACTAGATCCACTATCCATAAAATAATTCCTTATATTTGTATTCCTATTTCCAATACCCTCACTGTTAATATTATCATATTCTATCTCAGAAGAGCCATTTTCCCGAATAGAAATATCAGGTAAAGATTGAATATTTTCTGGGGAAAATTGTTTCTGAACTGAAACTTCCTCATCGGCTAGTGCCTGACTATTACTTTTCTTATTCATAATAGAATCAGAAGTGTAACTAAGAATACGTTTCTCTGCAACAAAGCTAGAATTATCACTGGAGGTTGTTTCGGAACTCATCTCATCATCTAGTTCCTTCGATTCAGTTCCACCGAGTACGTAATTAGTTCCACTGGTGCTAGTAAGTAAGCCTTTCTCACTACCGGTTTTTGATAACCTATAAATTTCATTGTGTACCTTATTTTCATTTATAATGTTATTTTTACTTGGAAGCCTCGTTTTAGAAGTACACACATGATTTTTGTCATCCATTGAATGTATGTGTTCATCATTTGTAGTTAGGACAGTATTTTCAGCTAGTTTCTCCAATCTATTTATATTCATTCGGCTTGAAAAAATAATTTCAGAAAAACGCGTACCTTCGTCTACGAAATCCAAATCACTTGTAACTAAGTTTTTATCGTTTGAAGTATTTTTAATTTTCTCCTCGAATCCTTTTCCGTCATTTTTGCTAGATAAATCAATTTCAGATGCATGCATGTCTTTGTTTGTAAAGCTCATGTCTGTTGAATGTTTGTCTTCTTTCGTAATAATTTCAGAATCACTTTTATGTTTGCTTGTGAAATCCATATTTGTTAAATGTATACTTTCATCATTTGTAACTCTTGTAAGGCTTTTATTGTTTTCTTCGATTATTTTCTGATCATTTTTGCTTGGAAAGCTAACTTCATAATTGTGTTTATTTTTATATGTAAAGTCCATATTCATGGGCCGCGCGTTTTCATCGACTGTAGCACTTGTAGTACTTTCGATTTCGTCATCTAATCTTTCACTATCATTTTTGCTTGGAAACTTGATTTCAGAAACATGCATATCTTTGTTTATAAATTCTGTACCTGTTGAATGTAATAGTTCTTCCTTTTTAGTACTTGTAGCGCTTTTACTTTTTTCTGGGTATCTTTTCCGAACATTTTTATTAAGTACTTTAATTTCAGATTCATTTTTATCTTTTCTAGTGAAATCTATATTTGTTAAAAGTACGTTTTCAGCACTTATGGTACTTGCAGTTCTTTCATTCTTCTCATCAAATAAATCTCGATTATTTTTACTCGAAAACTTAATTTCAGAATCCCTTTTACCATTGGTTGTGAAATCCACATTGATCGACTTTACGTTGTCATCAACTGTAATACTAGTAGTACTTTTATTCTTCTCTTCAGATATTTTCCTGTCATTCTGCTTCGAAAACTTAATTTTAGAATCCTGCTTATCAATATTGGCGATACCAATGCCATTTGAATGAATGTTTTCAATATTTGTAGAAGTTATACTTTTTCCCTCGGATACTTCCGGATCATTTTTGCTTGAAACCTTACTTTCAGAATCAAGATTATAATTATTTATGAAATCCGGGGCTGTTGAGTATTTGCTTTCATCAACTGCTGTACTTGTAATACTTTCCTCGTATTTTTCCCACTCAGTTTTGCTTGGGAATTTAATTTCAGAAGAAGGCTTATTACTTTTATCGAAACCATTATCTATTGATGGTATACTTTCATCAATTGAAATATGTGTTTCAGGATTCATCTCAGATGTCAGGGTTACCTCAGATAGTCCTCCATAATTCAGATTTTTAGAAGAACTTTCATGACCCCTTAATACCTCCAGCGATTCACTCTGGATCGACTGACTAGCTTTTCCATCACTGATGAAATGACTTTCTTCCAAATAGCTAATACCAGCCCAAGGTCTGTAATACTTTCCACGGTAACCCGAAGCACTGACTATTTCCACTTCGGAAAGTCCAATCGTATCATTACTCTTGGACATGCGAGCTTTACGTTCATTGTCGTGCTGTTTTCTGCTGCTTGAATCCATGAGAATTCGTTTGGCCGTTTCAATCTCATCAATCATGCAGATCGCCACTTCTTTAAAATCGTCGTAATCATCTGGACACCATATGGAAAGCATCCTTTCGGCAGCTTTTTCAACTTCTTCAAATGAAGCGTTAGGTTTCACTCGAAGTGTCTTGTAGCAATCCATAATGGTAATATTAAGGGAAATATAAAGCATTAAAGTATAGTTGATGTGCTTAAAAATTATTTAATAGAGAGGTTATGGCATATAGAAATTCATTTTGGATTAAATAGTATGTGATTTCGGAACATTAATATAATCGTTAGAGCAATAATACTAATGACACTAAAGTGCACACAAGTTTTGATTGTTTTAATTATATTTTATATTGTTTTACAACTATTGTTATTTTCAAGACAGTGTTTTAAATAGAGTCCTAACTTACATTTCCCAGTTATCAAGTTTACTATATTAGTTCTCTATGTATGGGCGCCCCGAGGATAATTTGCAGGGGGGTGCAGACGAGACCCATTTCACTGGGTTCGCCTACACAACTTTTCATCGTTCATATATAATAACATAAATTACTTAACTTTTTTTTTTACATTATAATTTACATTTTCCACTCATTTTAATCATAATCATTTACATTTTAATTGCTTAAAAACTAACTTTTTTAAATTAAAATGAATACTAATGAAAAATTTTAAGACTAAAAGTCACAGAATGAATTTCTTGCAATCAGTTCAAATGCTGAACCAAAATTATTACATTTAAAGAGTATCTTGGATGTCATTGTAGAACAAAATTGGAAAATTTATCTCTAAATTTATATTGTTTGTGATTTGCAGAAAATATTTGCATGTATAAGCATTGAAAATTGTAAAATAGGGCTTCTTATTTTGGAAATGTCAAAATTAAAGCTTACCTTTGTTCCCTAAATAATGTCTTTCTTTCTTGGTCTTTTGAAATTTCATGCAAAATATATTTGTGGAAGTGAAGTTGAACAAAAGAGAAATAAGCCTGAGGTGTGAATCGGAATCCTGGTGTGTGATTGTCCGAATCGGGGAAATCCGTGGTATAAATTAATTTTTAGTGTTCACTATGGCTCTATTTTATAAAATAATGAAATCTATTCATGCTAAGTCAGCATTATTAATGTTAAGTCATCGTATCACTAAACACGAGACTTAACAACTAGTTCTCAACTATTTACGTTGCATCTGTACTCTGGTAAAATATGCAAAAAGGCACAAAATATTAGTGGTTTTTTTTTCTGCAATGAAAGAAACATGTACATACAAAAATAAAACAAAAACCTTAGTCATTCTACGAAATACTCTACGGAAATCTAAAATAGAATTCAGTATCTCAATCATTTTCAAAAGCAATAAATTTCCAGGAATTTAATACCGGAATAATTCAGACCTACCGCCCTTAACCTTCTAACTGAAATTTTCAAATTGTGCAAACTGATTTTTTTCCTCATATATATTCTAATAAATCCCATGTCGCCAAAAAAAGAAAAACAGGTTCCTTCTCTCTCTCTCTCTCTCTCTCTCTCTCTCTCTCTCTCTCAAAAAAAAAAAAAAAAAAAAAAAAAAATCAAATTCAAGAAAAAGTAAAAATAGGTTATTTAAAAAGGAAGGAAAAAATAAACAAACAAGAGAACTTAAATAGAAGCAATTACTATTGCTCATCATAACAACAAAACATATTTTAAAAATAACATTTGATTATTTCCTGTGAATTTATAGCTTTTAAAAGAATTTTAACCCCCTTGCACCCTCCTGGGGGCGCCCATGTCTCTACGATGTAAATAATACCCTTAAAAATAATTCTAAAATTTTTAAATAATACTCTTGTTGACCTATATAATGAAGGTTGTTATATCTTAAACATATCTTGTTATTTATTTTTTTATATATCTTTACATTCATCTTATAATAAAGAAAAACTATTATATTTTGTGACTCGAATTTAATGTAGTTCTTTTATATTTTTATTTTTATGTAAATAAATTCTGCATGTTTCTGCTTGTATTCGTAATTATGATTAAATTGCAATATATTGTTACACCTCTGTTCATTTTAGAATGCTTTTCGGAAAGTTGATCGGTAGTTAGAACTGCAGTTATTTTTATTGTAACATTACATTTAAATTAATGGACATTCGATTTTAAATAGATTGTGACATTCTTTCTAACCCTGCAACTCAAAACAAGAATAACCGATAATTGTTCAAAGAAGTCTTTGAATAAGCAGCCATGTTTTTAAAGTTTTTAATGCCAGAAAAACTAACTTTTAGATTTTTAGAAACCAATTAAAGAAACTGAAGGTCATACTTTATTTCTTTTTCTTAGCACTGGAAAAGTCTACACATGTTACTCATTTTCAAACTCAGAACAAGTAGAATGATCTCGATTCAAAATTTCTCTTCTTGGATTATAAAATTTAGTATCTATGTTTATTTATAAATATCCATGTTTCGTTCACTTTTTCTACAAAATGTCTTGATAACCTTAGATATATGCATGATTATCTAAAAACAGATATTTATTGAAGAAATCAATATTTTGTTCACCTTCCCTGCAAAACGTGTCGTGATTATCTTTGACATAAATGCCATCTTGTAAAGTTAAGCAATCGCAGGATGATTTGGGTAAATTGAGTTATTAAAATAACGTATTTAAGATAACATTATATTGCAGGTTTTCTGTTTTAGACTCGTTTAGTTTCAAACCTTCAATCAAGTGCATTTTACATCAAACTACAAGTTAAAATATCAAAATAACAAAAGAAGACCATTCTATAACTCAAAATGATATATCCATTACTCTTTCCTTTATTAAAATAAAAAAGTCTACTCTAACTAAACCAATCTTTTATTTTATGCACGATGTCTCCAAACAAATCACTTTAGCTTATTGGATATTTTACAGAGAAGGGCCTGGTCCTTGTGAACAGATATAGTCTCCTGCTTGCCATCACAGATTCTCAAGGTTTTGATCTTGCACCCGTTCGCTTCAATAGTAGTGGACGCACATAGCCGGTTGCAAGGGGATGGTACCGAAGAGTTCTGCCAGTCGCTGGTATATGAATCTTCAGACTTGCCTTTGGAGATCTTGATCCGCATCTTCCCGTCCACGAACACCTCGACTTGTTCTCCCTCGAGATCGAAGGAATAGACGGTTCTGGTTTCGGACCCCCGAGATCGAGACGAGGCCGAAACTGACTTTACCAGATTGAAATACGAAGCAGGTTTCTTTGGAGTGGATGTTGGTGTATACATTGATGGTTCCCTTAAAAGAAGCAATTTATTACAAAATTAAATTTCAACAGATGCTAGAGTGCAGTGTTATTCTGCCGCTCGAATATTGATTTCAGAAACCAATAAAATCTATACAGTGTCTCCCAAAAGTCTTCGTACAGTATAAAAATTTGCAGAAAAAGTGTTGTAGTTTGGAATAGAATATGAGTATTAACTTCAATATTTTTTGTAGAATCTCTATTTGATTCTGAATGAAATCTAATATTTTTAAAAGAAGTATTGAAACATTTTATTTTTATAAAAATATATAATCATGGAACCAGAGAAAAAAAATACCACAAAAATGTTCGTACACCATAGCATTTTCTGATATATTCAATAATAAAATTATTTTCTGACACTTTTTTTTTTTTTTAGTTTTTGAATTTTGATGATATTTAAAAACTTGATTGCCAGTAATATTTGCTTTCTCTGTGCATTAGAATCTACTTATTATTTAAAATGCCTGTTAGCCGTAAAGAAACCACAAAAAGCTGTCTCGATGTTATCATATTTCATCGTGATAGTAGTAAATCCATTCAAAGTTGCTAATATATGAAATTTATTTCATTCAACTCTTTAGTATGTAATAAAATATATATATATATATAAAAAAAATAGAATCCAAAACCAGCCAAGAACATATTGCTCGACAGTGTTATCTGAATTAACGCAAAAAGTAATTTATTATAAGAAAATTTGAGTAACAGATTTGAACACAAAAAAAAAAAAAACAGATTTCTAGAGAATTGGAGGTCTAAGTAAGAAGACTTGACATTAAATCGAAAAGTCAACTAAAAACAGTAACAATCGAAGAATGGACGAACATGATACATAAATAAAAAAAAAAAAAATAAAAAAAAAAAAAAAAAAAAAAAAAAAACTACTCTAGAATACTGCAAACGCCCAGACGCTTAAAAGTTGTTTTGAATGCTAAAAATTATCCTACTAATTGCTAATTTACTAAAATATTGCAATAAATACTAATTTGTAAAAAAACTTCAAGTGTACGAAGACTTTTGGGAGATATTTTATGTGTTACTTTTAGGTAAAACAATTATCTAAAAAAAGTTTAATAATGAAATAGAAATGTATCATGTATTTTTATTAAGATGAAAATAATGAATTTATTTAAAAAAAATCCTACTATGAAATATTAATTTTTGAGATGGATAATGTAGTATTTGATTGAAATTTGTAAGTGTGCGAATACTTTTGGGAGCCACTGTAGCTAATGAATAGGTTATCTGTTACTGTATGGAGATTGCCTTCTGCTTTTCGGGAGTTTTACTTTTTTCCCATACGAGATGCAAAATACTTATAAAATGCGAATGGAGAAACTTCAAAATAGCATAGTAAAATCAAAATAGTCAGTGGTTTCGTTCAAGAAAAATAATGCAATTTAACGATCTAAATGTTGTCCATGCATACTATATTAGGCTCAGACAATAGGTGTTATGTTGGAGGATCTGCGGAAAAGTCGACAATATGTTTAAGCAATAAGTATATAAGCTAACAACCAATGATTTTAAGGTAAAAGTGTTTTCAAAGTTATGCTACTGATGTTGTCATATTGCTGTATTAGAAGAGCGAAAACAATACTTTACACCAAAAATATTTTCATAAAATAAATTTAAACAGGCATAAATGGCACAGTTTAGTAGAGGCATTTTAGCAATCTATATGGGTTGGAAAATGTCAGTGATAGATGCTGTTTCCAACGTATAATTTAAAGAGGATTTTTTTTTACTATGAACTAATTATTCAGGGCCAAAGACTTTATTTTGATGATACTATTAATAAGAATAACTAATTTTCTTTGTTTCTCTTTCAGCAGTAGAGTGCTTTAATAAATGTGCTATAATGATGCTATATTTTTTTTAAATATTGCTTGAGTATACAGTGTAATATCAATATTTTAAATGCGTGTCTTAGTTTATTATTGTAATACTTATTGATTTACCTCGGGTACGTAATTACTAGATACAGTAGTTCTCTCCATGACAAAGCTTTAAATAAAAAAAATCTAATTGGTGGTAAGTTTTCCTATCAGTTTATCTGGTACAATTTATGTAAATAAATCATAATTTTACGTTTTATAACTGAAATGTACTAGTATTTCCTTACCTTTTCCACTCTGTTTCTGAAAAAAATACTTCTGATTCATTTTCATCTTTTGACTTTCTATCGTCATTGACAAGCTTCGGTTTGAGTTCATTCCTTGCTGTGAAACTTTCACTACCAGACTTCAAATCATCTTTATCCTGTTCATTTTTCAATTTATTCCTTAGTTCATTAAATGATAATTTCGCAGGTAAATCTTTTTCAAACTGGCTTCCTAGTTTTGATTGCTTTGTAAGGTTTGGTAACGAATTTCGACTTGGTTTATTTAAGTTTTCGAAAGATTTTTCACGATCATGATTTAAAGCATTTACATTTTTTGAAAAATTAGTTTTACTGTCCTCCCTAGCTGTTAAATCTTTTTGTTTTTTGGATGACAGCAGATCATTTTCTTCAGAATGCAATTCATTCTTTGACTTTTCAAGAGCTATATATTTTCTGGAATCAAGCGTTTCATTGAATGGCACCTTTTCCATTTCAGGTTTTGCCACATCAACAGATTCTAAAAGATTTTCAATAAAATCGTTTGATGATTTTTTATTTGAGACATTTAATTTTTGTGAATCAGTTTTATTCTGATTTGACATATTTTTTTCTTCAGATGTCAATTTATTCTTTAAGAAATCTTTTGAATTATTATTCAAAGCCTCCTCACTAACTGACTTTTTCCCAAGTTTTTCATTCTTAACAATCGATTCTGCTTCTGATTTTGGAATATGAAATGTTTGAATCTTACTAGGTTCTGAATCATGTTGCTTTAGTATTGATAATTCATTTTCATCAGAGTTTAATTGAGAGTTTACTAAATGGGTTGTTATATCTTTGTTTAGAGGATTACTCAATTTATCTTCTATTCCAGGTTTTGAAACTTTGACAGGTTTGATAAACCTATTTTCTGCAAGTGAATTACTAATATTTTCTTTGTCATTCTGAACTGGAATTCCTTTAGAATGGTCGCTTGTTAATGTAGACTCGTCATTTGAACTTGAAGTCGTTTTACCGATAGGTTCTAAATTCGATTCGTCATTCATAGTATTTGGTGATTTATCTTTGTTTAGGTAATTCGAAACTGGGCCTAGAATTCCTGCACTTGTGTCGTTTTGAAAATCTTCAGCTGCTTTTGTTTTGGTTTCGTAATGCTGTTTTTGATTGGAGACCTCATCAAATTTTGCAGGAGATTTTACCTGCTTTTCGTCATCTTTCTCCTCTTTGTCTTCATTTGTAGCTTCTGATTTTGTATCAGATTTCAGCGGATCACTGTCTTTATGAGCATCGTCGTCATACGTTCGGTAAATTATGGCATTAGGATCTGAACTTGTGGCCTCCTTGAGATTAACAATCAAAGCCGCAGTTCCCTTATCAGGTACCAAGTTACTTTCACTTTCATAAAATTCTTCATCGGTCTCAATATCTTGAGGTTCCTTTGGAGGAATAAGCACTTGGGTTGTGTAGTCTTTACTCTCGACGGAATTCGTGACATGTTGTTGATTCTTCCCCGATTCATTTTTGTATACTATGTCGGCTAATCCTATGCTCACGTCATATGCTTTTCGTCTATGCGGGTCCATCAGTGTATCCCTAGCGTCGATTATTTCTCTTAATACTGCAGCGACGATAGCTCTGTTCTTTCTGTCTTGAATGGTGCTTGGATCCCATTCTGCTGAAAGTTTCTCGAAAGCTGAAAAAATTTCGGATTGTGATGCTGTCGGACTAACATCTAAAATTTGATATAAATTTAGCATTTTGTGTATATTGCCGCCTTGCTATTACAGAACAATTTAGTAAAAAGAATTTTGCACGAGTAACTTTTTAAGAATCTAATTTGTATGATTGAAATCTAACTATTAGAATATAAAACAAAAACTGAACAATGATATTTTTCAACAGCCAATTTTTGGATAATTTTAAATGACAAATTCTAATAATGAATTTGGTAACAATTGATAGTTGTGTTTTTAAATCGTAAGAAGCATATAAAATTATCCACTTTTAAAATTTATTATTTTGAATAAGAGAGACAATAGAATAACAACAAAAAAAAAATCAATTTTTTTTTTTTTTTTTTCTCAGAACCTATAAAAGAATTTAAAAAATATATTGTACTAATGCAATTTACACTGTCTATTACTCGAGCAATTTTTGCTTTTTAAAGTATTGAAATATTGGAACATTCCATGATAAAAAGTTTTTCATATAATTCTGTGATTCAAGATCCACAACTTACCGCTTTACAAACCCAAAAATAAAAGGATTTCTCCGATATAAGACATCGTTTCAGCTAAAAAAAAGTTGAAGCAAAAATACAAAAATAATAATATCCATATTATGGATCAGATTTGTATTTGTGTGCATACTATTTTTATTTTATTCAATCTACTATTCTAATAGCAATAAATTTGTTGAACTAACAATTTATAGTTTAAAAAAACCCAATTTATTATTGTTATTTATCAGTTCACTAATGTAAATCACATATTCATATTTTTTTCTTTCAAATATGTTCTCCAATCCGCTATTCTGATGAGTCGAGAAACTGTTTGATAAATTATTACGTAATAACGAAAACAATTGCTTGATGAAAGTAAAAAGTACTATCTCTCTCGTTTCAATACTTTAGTTAAATATGCGATTAGAATACCTCGTGATTTTATTTCAAAAGACAATAATAATAAGGATCTAAAGTGAAAGTTCTTCATCAGTTTGCGGTAAATTTTGAACAAATATTTTCTATCGTCATTAAAAACATGATCTGCTGCTTTGGTTAAAATTACAAATAACCCTCATTTCAATCACTTTCCAAATACAGCTTTGTTACGTATGAATTTAGTACTTTCATAGACTTCAGATAGCACAGCGGTATTGACCTATGTCGGAACCAGAGTTTCTGAGAAGATTAGCCAACCCATGTCGAAATTTCAGCATCGTTCCAAAATACATGATTAAAAAAATAATAAACACGTTAAAACCATCTCACAGCATAATTTTGACCCCTCCGTCCTTTCTTATATAAATATATTTCAATATTAAACTTCTGCTACAACATATCAACATCCCAAATCTTTCATATTATTTTATCCAGCACTGGGCAAGACTGGTCAAGATCCGTCGCAGTGGTCAGTCTACAAAGGTCCACATAGAGATTTGCCAGTGTTGAGTCAGCGTATTTGTGCTGCTGGGGATAGTACACCATTTATTAGCTGATAAATAACAGCGTATAATTGTCTGAAGAAACACTACTGACAAAAGCAAAAATAGCGACATTAAACAACTTCCCTTAGTTGCATGCACACAATCTCTCTTCATATTTCTTGTTGCATTATATTTCCGTCTTATAAATAGTCATTATTAAAAAAATTTAATCGAAGAAAATTCTCTTTCAACGATTAATATTTATGCTTTCATTAATAATAGTTTTATACTCTAGATAAGTTAAATCAAAGTTGTATGTAAAGCAACTAAAATATATATATAAAAAAATTGGAGTACGGATTAACCATGAACTTTCTCATCCACTGATGTATTGATACAATACTAACAGCAAAAAATCTTGCCAATTTTACTTTTTTTTAGAGAGATTTTAGCAATTTTATAGCTATTTAATAATTACGAGAATAACTGAAATAAAGACAAAATTTGGAGTCCGGATAAACCATAAACTTTCTCATCCAAGGAAGTATTTATACGATGCTAACAGTAAAAAATCTTGCCAATTTAAATTTTTTTGGAGAGATGTTGGCCTTTTTCAATTGCAATAAATTTTGAAAAATTGGTGATCTTTCTAGCTTTTTTAGTGATACAATAGTTTGCATTCAATTTATTGTATTTTTTCTATAGTTTTTTTTTTTTTCATAACTCGAACATGGCATATAAATGAACAAAACATTAATATTTGATTATCACAACATTAATGTAAGAGATACATTCATAAAAGCAACTTACAATTAATTTTTTATTAAAAGTTGAAACAATTTTCGGAAACAACTTGTAATTTTTGTAACATTGTAATTCCTTATAATCCCCATGAATTATAAGGAATGAAATCCTCCAACATAAATAGAAATTAATGGTAGAAGACTTTTAAGAGAAGCGCTCTAAGCATTTTCATAAGCTTTGTCATAAAGTGTTTGGAGAAAAGGTTGTACCTCAAGAACCAAACGAACGTACGTCCCTCTTGGGTAATTGGGTAATTTTACAGCATGGTAAAGAAATGAATCTTTCTATTTATAACTGTCTACATAGCTCATAAATGTTTTGGAAACATTTCTGATTTACGATGTTGTGGTTGGATAAAAACTAAACTTTTAAGACATAGTGTACCATAAAACAAAACAATATATTTCGACTTTGTCTAGTTTTGCTTTGACGTACAAATGGGACAACTGTATCCCCATGTCAATACAATGATTTTATAAGTAGAATTATTTTATTATTTTAAAAGAAGTTTTAACTTATTCTCTATATTTCAGCTCTTGTGTCTATCAACTAAACAGTCATAAAAGAATTATATAGTATTGTTGCTCATTTAAATAAAAGGAAATATCATTTATAATTTACCGAAGAGTTTAAAATGTAAATCTTTAAGAAGGTTTTTTTTTTTCTTTTTTTTTTTTCCTTCTTTTTTTTGCAATATTGAATGACTGTTACTTCTACATTCGAAACAAAAATATCTATACGCTGAGACATCATATTTGAATGGCAGTTTGTCTGAAAATACTCATAATACTGTTTTTGCGCTCTATAAAATTTATAGTTCCTTGGGAGTTTTTATTTAAGACCTATTAATTGATCTTAAAAGGAAAAAAAATTATACAAATGCTGGGGGCGCAAAAATATCTGCAAAATATGCAATGCACTTCTTTTTATTAATAAGCTTTTATTAGCTTCAGACGTATGTATGTTAGTATGTAACGGAATCTTTGAACATGATTTTGACCCCCTTCAAAACGTCGGATTAACTCGAAATTTGGCATACTTATTAAGGACCGATGACAATTCAATAATTCAATAAGTTTGTCGCTTTATCACAAGGATTAGCTCGTGTTGCCCTTGCGCCGTTAAATTCCAAAAAACCAACCTTCTCCGGAATCGAACCCTGGGGTGCCGTTTGAAAGATTTGTCGTTTGAACGACAGTTATACAAAGCGTGTTTTTTTTAGTCGCATTATCCTTACGAGGATCTTCAGGATAAGTGATTTTTCATATTCAGAGACACGGTAGTGTTTTGTGCCAAGTAATACGGTGTGTACTAAGGCATACACATGACTTAAATTTGAGACAAGTATGTGACTATTGGCAGAAACAACTGGAGAGTTTTGTACACTAACTAAAAAAAATTATAGTTTACAGAAAAAATAATTAATAGTTTACAGAAAAAATAATTAATAGTTTAAAAACTAAAAAAACACGCTTTAATAGAAAACCCAACTAAAAAGTAGAAAATAATTAATAGTTTAAAAAACTAAAAAAAATTCGCTTTTATAGAAAAGTGAACTAAAAAGTAGAAAATAATTTTAAATAAGTTTGAAATAAGAATAGAGTGATTAACAAGAAATATTTATTTTATCGTAAAAAAGCTTGGGGTGCTTTTTAAGATATTTTCAACAATTGACATCAAGCACCCCACGCTTTTTTACGATAAAATAAATATTTCTTGTTAATCACTCTATTCTTATTTCAAACTTATTTAAAATTATTTTCTACTTTTTAGATCACTTTTCTATAAAAGCGTATTTTTTTAGTTTTTTAAACTATTAATTTACTTATTACTAGTTCGCTATTGTGAATAAAAAAAAAATAATAAAAAAATTTCAGAACAATCTAAAACACGTGATTAGGTAACTATGCAAATAATTAAAAATATGTTAAAATTCAGACCATATTTTGTCTATTGCAGCAAAATTCATAACTGAATCTCTTGGAACTAATCTCTGAGGAGTAGAGCTTACTGACTGGTTTGGAAAAGCCTTCAACTTACAGTTTTAAGTCTCTAGGTCAAAGTTAACCAATTGCAATGAATTATGTGGTTTCCAGAAAAGTATTTCGCCCTAGACGTTTTGCCAGTTTACCATTGCCAGCTGTATAGCGATAACTTATTCTCAGTAGAAAGTGGTTAGAAACTCTATTTAACTATTCTCTTGAAATAAACTCGTCATTATTTTATAAGCAAATTTTCTCTGCGTATGAGAATTGCTTTAAAGTATATTTCCTTCTATTTGTGGAGATGGCGTTCTTGATTGGATGTTAAAACGAAATCAAGAACCTTTGACAGGTTTGCATAGTTGGTTATTGAAATCAATTTGCACATATACTATCAATTTGATAATCCATAATGTTCTTGTAAGTGGTCAGTTAAAAGAAATTACCAAAAGAAGGAAAATCAATAGACCAAGATGCTGAAAAAGAAAATGGCGAGCTTTACTTCCGGGAGACAAAATTTAAACGTTGTTATTAAATATTATGAAAAATTCATTTCTTGAATTAAAATACTGATGAAACAAAAAGTGAAAAGAGTCTAAATTCATATTCTGTAGTTTTGTTTTTAAGTATACTTTTTTTAAGGTTTACATATCCCATGATCAAACTCGTCACGTGACTGTTATTTACCCCACCTCACCTTAAAAGCCTCTGTTAGTATAAGATATGGAATAACTAATACTTTTTAAAGTATCAAAATAATAACTGTTTAAGTAACCCCAAATTTCTGTTTGTTCTCAAATCCTATAAGATTGGCGAGGGAAAAATTCGTAAGGAACCTTTTAAATCTATTTTAGCACTATCCACAACTTTCAAGCCTGCCATAATCGCGCCAATATCCTGTAAACATTTTTCAGTAGGAGCATAGGCAAAGGCGCGAGGCTATTGGCCAAAGAAACTGATAAGCTCACAGATAAGGGCTCTCACTTAAGTTCCGAAGTGCAACTCAGACGTAATGTCACAGAAAATGAAACAAATACATTTCTTTCGTGGTTGTGTTCAGTTACTTAGAAATATCACAACATTGATAGAATGTCTGATCAGCGTACACTAAAAATCATAGTGCTTGGAGAATCGGGTAAGTGATATATTATATTTTTATTAGAAAATGACTCTATATTTGTGAAAGTTGTCTAATAAATTTGTATCTAAGTGCGTACTGGCCATAGGGCTGCCCGGTGCAATCATCGAGTCAGTCAGTATTAGTAACAAATTGGCTGGACCGGCACGGAAGTTTTTTTTTTTTCCTATATAAAGACTTGCCTTTCTCAAGATTTTTTTTTAAATGCATTCAAATACCAATCACTTTCACCCACTCCCCCTTTCACACCCGGTGAGGCCTTTCGTTTGGTTGAGGTAATAATAAGAGATTCTTAGAAAAGTAGATACACTAAAATTTATATATTACCGTAATATTACTTTTAACTTCTTTCACAATTTTGTTTAAATGGTTATATTTAAAATTTGGGCTGTCATAAATCTAATATCACAGGGCCGATTTTATGCCCCATTACGCTTTTGTTTGTATCTACTAATTGAGCTTAATATTGTTCTTTACTTTCAACTATGTTTTAAAGTATAACCATAGTTAACCATATAAATTTGAAGGCTATTTTGTTTAATTTAATTAAGTGTTTTCATAATACAATTCATTCCTAATTTTTTACCAAAAACATACAAACAGGAAAATTGTAACCAAACTCAATGAATATTAGATTCACTAGACCGATAGGTTGGTCCCGAGTACAGGCTCATCAAATGCAATATGTACTATACAAACACATGTTTTTTGGGTTTTTTTTTAAATATTTATATACCCATACATAAATGAATTGTAATATGTAATTAAGATTAAATGTAAAATTTAGATGACTAGTGAGGATAATTTGACTTAGTCGTATAAAATTTTGTTGTTAAAGGTTGTGAATTTTATTCAACTATTAGTTTAAACGTTAGGAAATATTGCATTTGTAATAATTTTATTGTTAAATGTACAACATTTGTAATAATAAAGGGTGGACATAAATGAATATCCCAACTTTGCAGGGCTATTAAAAGAATACTAAACAAAGTACAACCTTGTTGTTTTTTTTTGTTTTTTTCATTGAAAAGCAACACAAAACAAATTTACTGAAAGTGAGTGTGTTTTTCGCCCTATTCTTTTCCCATGAGAAGTTTGCTAATGGGAATCTTGGATATGCTAGAGGTTTGATTATTGACACTGTTAGAAGAAGAATCTGGTGATTTCATTCTACAACAAGATGATGCACCATCCTCAGCAATTAGCTATACATGGGTTTCTAAATAGCAAATTACCACACCGGTGGATTGGTCGCGAAGCGTTCCAGTACCTCGCTTTTCATCAATGGCCACCTTGTAGCCTTGTCATCACTCCGTGCGATTTTTTTTTCTGGGGCTAGATCAAACATCAGATGTTTGTTCCTCCGCTACCAACTGTCGTTGACAAACTTCAGACATACATATTTGTAACCTTTCAAAGCGTTACACCAGACCAGACATACTGAAAAGAATATGAGATGAGTTATCGTACCCCCTTAATATCGTTCATGCTCTTCTAAAGGGGCTCATATGGAACACATAACCGTATTGCATTGAAACTATCAACTCTTATTTTCGATTTCTGATAAACAGCAAGACTGTACTTTTTTTTTAACTGCCTTGTAAAGTTGGAATTTTCATTTATGTACTTTCCTTATTATTATTATAAATGTTGTACATTTTCCAATAAAATTATCACAAATGTAATGTTTCATAACGTATAACTTAATAATTGATTAAAACTCACAACCATTAACAACGAAATTTTGAATGACTAAATCAAATTTTCCATTTTACTCATCTAAAATTTACATTTAATCTTGATAACATATTCCCATGCATCAGCATCAATTTCATCTACGATAGTTTCAATAAAGATAAGACATATAATATACAAGAAATCTATGAGATTTTTATTAAAGTCAAAAAACTATACATTGTGGAATATAGTTTTTTATTTTAAAGTCTGGTATAGGAAATAAACAAGCAATTATTAAATAGTATAACCTAACTTTTAACGGTAACTTAATAAGTTTTCTATTAAATTTGTATATGATCTTTTCAAGCATTTTTTATTAAAACATTTCTTTCTTGATTCTTTATCATTTTGAGGCCTCTAACTTAATAAAAGTGGAAGTTAATTTTATAATGCAATTGATTGGCTGAAAAATAGATGTCTGCCTGGAATATACTCCATCTAGAAGTTTCAACCTGCTTGCCAGCGAGTCATTATCTTTAATAGAAGACCATAGTTTGATCGCGCTAATTTGCCGCAAAGGAACAACTTCTTTCTTTTCTTTTAGTAGAGGGTCTTCAACTCTCCTATCTTCACGTAATTTAAGCAGATGTAGCTTTTTCACTGAGTACATTAGTTTTCTCATGGTGGTTTACAGTCTCAATGTCTTAATCTTTCCATCTTTGCCTTTGAAAACTTCCCGAAACTTTGCTAAAGGGCAATCTTTCAAATTATCACTTCCAACTAGGGCCTTGGGATTCTCTTGACCTTGGGACAACTAGGAATTCTCTTGATCTTGAAAAGTTTGTCTTTTTAACTGCCTCCATATCAATAATCCTTAAAAGACAGAAAAAATATTATATCGATTTACTTACAGTCACTACCAGTTAATTCTGCGTCAGTATCACAAATACCCTTGTTATCCAATTCTGTATGTGGCGAAATACTCATTATGCTCACAAGATTTTCAAAAATGTCCGACAGCATGAAAATTGCATCTGAGGGTATCATCAAAACTAGAAGTATAAACTAATTACTTTTGATAATTGTTTTCTTCACATGTTACTTGCTAAAATAATTCAAGTGTGTGCTAGCACACGTTGAAGTACGACGATTTATTTATAAAATCCTATTTAAATTTATTTTACAAGCTACATATATTTTCCGAAGAATTTTGATGAAAACTGCTCAGATTCCAAGGATTTATCATCCAGACAATAAACACAAATGGTTAAAAAATGCCGAATTTAAAGTAATGTTATTAAAAACTATCGATATTTCTAAAAACTTGCGCACACACACAGATAAAGGTAAAATGCTCAGACTAATTACAAAAATTAATTAAAAATGTTATGTAAATGAGATATTGTTTCACTCATGTGTTCCTCTTCAAATATCTTTCTGTTTTTAAGTATAGTTTATTTTGCTTTGAGACAATTGATAACAGTAAAAAGTTTCTATAATAACCGAATAAAACTATTTCATAAATTGAGAAAGTTAGGTTTTAATTAATTCATAGATACGAAATGAAAGAACATGTCGTTCTGAAAATAAGGATGCTTATCTACGAATTCCAAACCTAATATGCTGTATACATTTCATGTCATGTTTTAAATGTGCGGAAATGTATAGTGATACCGCTTCAGACAGAAAAATAGATGGAAATGGACTTTGATAGTTTTGAGGTATCCTTGAAAAGATATTTTCATACATAACAAATGGGCTTATAATATGTATAGTTTTACTAAACGTAATAATGTGTTTTCAGGTGTTGGGAAAACATCCTTGTTGCTAAGATATAAAGATGGAATATTTAAGGGTAGGTGTTGATCTCTATATAAATTGTTTGTACTTCAAATCTTTAATTTCTGCAATTTTACACACAATATACAAAGTTATAACTATGGGTTGATTAGGTTAAAAAGTTGCTATTTATTTACTTAATATTTGTAATTCATAAATGCTTTTTTTTTTTTTTTTTAAATAATCATGCATACTTATAAAAGACTAAATCATTTGGGAAAAAAATTTCTTTCAATTATTAGGAATATTACTTTTTGTATTCTATAATCATAGATTCGCATTTTAAACATACTGTTTTGATATTTCAAATACATAGTTTATATAGTTTTGATATAGTTTACAAAATTAACATGAAAAAATAACACACTTTATTATTAAATAATAAAACCAAGAATATAATTTTTATAGTTTTATCACATTATTTTTATTTAAGAATTTTGGTTTCAATCAGTTAATACCACTTCAATGCAAAATATCAATTTTATATATTACAGACCAAGATATGTATGCATTATGCAAGTTTTGGTACCTCATAAAGCATCATTTTGCATTTTTTATAAAAATGTAGATTAAGATACACTGGCCAGCGGATTACAAACAAATCACCGAAATTGTTTTAATATCGACTTCAAGCAAACTAAACTGAAACCAATAGTTAAATACGTTATACTTTTCCAAATAATAAATATTTTTATACTTCTGAAAATCTACCACATTATAATTTTCAATTATGATAAAGGAAGCAGAAGATATTATTCCTATCGAACTACATATTTTCTCCTTTTAATTCCGAGTCAAGTTGGTAATAGATATTACAACATCAGAAATCTATATATTTAATAGGCAATACGTTTTTTGGGGTTAGTCCATCCGCCTAAACTGCTCAACCAATTTCAATAATCAAGGTGTCATTTTAAAGGAAATAAGCTGTAGATTTGCCAAAACGTGACAAAATAATTTATTAACACTTTGTTAATTAGTTAAATTTCAATATTTTTCATCATTAAGCTACTACAAAGCCTCAAAGATTTTGAATATATGATTGGCAACATCCTTACGTATGTAAACAACAAACCGGCTGCTCGGGGGTTCAACCAACCAACCAACCGTTGCTACTTTTAAAGCTATCCTTACGTATGTAAACAACAAACCCGTTGCTAATTTTAAAGCTCTTTTTAAACTCTTCGTTTTAAAGTTGATTTTTTCTGTTTTTCTGAAGCATTTTTGTATATTAGAGTAATTATTATTTTGAAGTATTTCTATCCAGAAAATGCTTCGCGTTGGACTTCGTTCTCTAACGGGGCGACTTATCAAAATAAATAAAAAATATTAGAACTTCAATGTAAGGGCATAGCTAATGAAGCTTTAAGTCAGAATGTTGGCGAATAGTATATTTAACTTTCTATTATGAAACTTGCAATTTGGGTGTTTTCTCTATTAAGCCTTACATTAAATTTATAAAAATTTGGTTACATTTTTTATGGCTGGAAAACCTATTCGAGCGCAGCAAGATGTTTTAACCACAAATTTGAGTGGCAAAGCCGCTTAATCCGAGCGCAGCGAGGCGTTTGGGGGTTGGCGAGCGTTAGCGAGCAGGGGGCGAAGCCCCCTAGTGTAAATTAATGAACAATAACATTGTCAATACGGCTAAGTTTTAAAAGAACAAACCATTTGGCGTGGGAGGAATAAAATTGTTTTCTTATTTCATCATCGAAAATTATTACTACTCGATAAAAAATAAAACAATCACTATTTTTTAAGTTACGACTTATTTGACAATCGGTTTCAGTTCGACTCATTCCAAGTCGTTTTTTGAACACATTTAATAAAAAATTCAAAAAAATATTCGATGAATTACCAAAATTTGTAGCTTCCTGTCCTTAAAACACACTCAAAAATAGAAAACGTTCATTGAGCAAAGCGGCAAAAATCCCACAATGCTTTGAAATAGTATTTATCACTCAACAAGCAAAATGAAAACACTCATTGAATGCAACGAAAAAACGACGACGCCGCGTTTGGAAATTTGTTTTGTGCAATTAGCGATTTTTGTCTTTGAGACTAAAGATTACATTACGTAACTTAATTCGGACTTTAGTTAAAAATTAATTATGGGGAGAAGTTGATTTCGAAATCTATTCTTCTCAAAATCTTTAATTTTAATATTAGTAACTAATCTATTGTTTAGTCAATTATGAATGCATTAATTGTAATTTGTTAACCAAAACGTAGGTAAGTTTTGTAGGTAGGTTTGAAAAAAAAAAAACTCCGGAAACAATGCCATACGTTAATGTCTTGTACAAAAACCAGTTACGTGATATATAAATTGAAAATATGTTTTATTTTGAGTAAATTTTTCACTATTAAAAATTATCTCCTTTTTGCTTCATTATATTCCACTCATTCCAGAACTTAGTGTCAAAAAACTGTTGTAAATCAAACATTTTGGAAAGAGAAAATAAAACATTAAAGATATCATAAATATAATATTATAAGCAGTGTAATAAACTAATAAAAATTATCTTTGCAGAGAAAACCAAGTTTACGATTTTAGATAGGTTTTATAAATCAATGAGAGTGGAAAATTATAATATCATGCTCGAGCTATGGGATACTGCGGGATTTGACAGGTACAGATCTATTTCTAAAAGGTAATTATAAACTTCTTTTTTCATAATCGCTTATTCTACAGCTATCAAATGTTTTGTGATAAATTACATATCTTACGGACTTTATACCCAAATTGAAAAGTTGTTAAGTCTCGCGACAAGAAAAGATGGCAATGCTTAGAAGAGCTAGAAATGCAACTGATCGCGAGAGTATTCCAGATGACGTTCGAGGAATGACGCCATTTTTATGTGACTTCAGTTTTTGGACTGTATTTGCGAAATGAAAGAAGTCAGTTTCGTTAGTTCTCTTTTTGTAAATAATACTTGTTGTAAATATATAATGTAACTCTCTTAATTTCATCTTAATGTGCATTAAAGTAGTTACGCCATCAAGAATTATTCTTAATTATTAAGTCCGCTTTTTAAATTACCTTTCAGATCCCACTTTTATTCTATCTACATCTTACACTTAGTTTCACCTTAAAAAAAAAAAAAACAGCAGTTGGGAAGTGTCCACTCAAAGTTCAATGATTCTGAAGATTTTAGAAAAATTCTGAATACACAAAAGTTGAGTACTGTTGTAGTACCTGAATACTTTACATATGACATTGTAATAACAGTATATATTAGTTTAGGGATGGATTAATATATATTGGTTAATTTGTGTGGATTTAAAACTCTCTTCTCAGTGCTGAAGTCCTATTAAAATTATGAAGTGGGCAAGCACGTTCCATTTTTTTAAAAGAAATCCTTAGGTTAAAATAAAAATTATTGGACCTTCTTTTATTTCCAGATCCAATAAGCCCATGGTTGTTTTCAAAAATATTTTTAATACAAGGGCTGGATATTCAGCTTCACTAAAAGAAGGCTAATATAAATCTTTGTTGTAATAGCGATATTAGATCAGCTATGAGTTTACTAGGAACGCATTTAGAAAGGAAAATGAAGGCCTAATAACCAGTTTTTGAACATTTGAGAAAACGCTCAAAACTAGTGTGTTTCTGCATTTTTAATTTAAAGTTTACTATCGCTTTGCTCGTTTCACTTTTCCTTCGTTTGTGTTGGCTGGTGCACTCGTTATCGATGACAATGCTCTCAATCAAGTCTTGGGACTGTCACGTAAATGCCACTTTTACACACGTTTCTATTGCCTAAGTAAGGCTTATTAGCTTTAAATCAAGTTCTATTATCCAGATACCAGGCTGAATTCAAACATGTTCAAGTTGGCGATATTTAATGACTGAAACCTTCCCTATTTAAGATTGACGAGACAAAATATTCGGAGGGCTAAATAATCCACTTTCTGTCATCCAATTGAGCAGAATTTAGCAAATAGACTCGATGTGTTTGACAGTGTATTCAATCAAGTTTTGGTGACAAAAAAGTAGTTAGTAAATAGTTCGGAATGGTTCTTTTGTTCTCAGTGATCAAACACTATGAAAACTTGATCTAAACTCAAGAAGTTACAATTGCACATAAAAATGGCCAGACTGGCGAATTGCATATTAAAAACTTTGTTTTTATGGGATATTTAATTAAATCATTTTTATTAACTTCGATTTTGTTTGTGTGTGATTGCCGGGCAAATCGGCGGAAGCCTAATTAACCCACTTGTAATTATTCAATCGGTCTGAAACTTAACAGATAGTTTCGATATCGATGACAATGCATTCTATCAAGTTTTAAGGGCTGTCTCTGTTACTAAACTGTCGCTTTTATACACGTTTCTATAATCGTTTTGGAATACTAATAAATCCCATTTAATCGATCATATTGAAACTCTTTCCTGTTGCAAAGTTGTTTTAATCAGAATAAGTAAAAGGTATTTGGATGTGAATGCCTAAATTCTGATAGTTTCGCATATTTTAAGATATTTTCTTACCAATGAGTACAGTCATAGTCTCATTTTCTTTCCTCAAGTCTTTCAGCCAAGACTCCAGTTTTCTGAAAGTAGTCATTTCCGTGACATCATTAATAAAAAGAACGTTATCGGAGCTCAGAAAATAGCTGAGAAGTCAATAGAATATTAATTTTCAAACAAGGAACATTCGAGTTGGAATTCTCATTCATTTTTAATAAATAAATTTTGAAGTATAGTTTGCCACATATTTTTCTGTTGGGGATGTTTTTGATATTTAAAATTCGACGCAATCTCCAAACACACGCTGATTATAGAACCGCTGCTATGTTAATAAATAGAAAGATAATCCATTTTATTGATGACAACTCTCAAATTCATTATACTGTAGGTTCTATTAACTTCTATAATAACTTTAGAATACTTATAAACTATATTGCATTCATCTAATTAAGCTGAAATTTGACAGATAGATTCGTTGTGAATAAACTTCCCATCATCCCCTGGGAAACTTTGAAACTTGAATTGGAACTTTAAGAACTTGGTTGGTATGCTCGTTCTTGATGACAGTGTTTCCTATCCAGTTTGGAGACTGAGACACAAAGTTCGCTTTTATACACGTTTCTATGGCCTTACGTTAGACTTATCAGCTTTTACTAACGTTCAATTATCCAGATACCAAGCTTGCTTCGAATATGTTCAATTGGGCGAAATATAATGACTGAAACCTTTCCTATTAAGGTTGACGAGGCAAAATCGTCGTAGGGTCAATTAACTTACTTTCCGTCATCCAATCCATCTGAATCTTGGCAAATAAACATGTTGTCTTTGACAATGTATTGAATCAAATTTTTGATGTAAAAAAGAAAGTTAATGTAGTAAATAATTCCGAATGAATGATTTGCTTTTAGTGGTCAAACACAATGAAAACTTGATCTTATGTCATAAAGTTACAATCACACATATAAAAGTTAGCAATGCATATAAAGAATTAAAAAAAAAAATCTTTATTTTTATGGGTTATTTTATTTTTATCTTTTGGCTTGTATGGAAAAATACATAATTTGCATTTCTGTGCAAGAGATGCTTGAAATCATGCGGATGTTTTTGTGCAACTATTTCAAATATGGTTGAGTGAAAGAGAAAAGAATTAAGAATGAAAAGTCTAAGCGCTTACATTTAATGTCCAGTAAAATAGTGGATTCTCACTTAATGTGACTGTCACCTTCCAAATGAACGATACATTTAAATGTTTTTGAAATACAGTGATTTTTGAAAATGTGAAAAGTTTAACAAGATTCATATTAAAATTGCATGTTCCATGTTTGAAAACTATATTCTATTAACTTTCAGTTATTTTCGGGGCTCTGATGGCGTTCTTTTGATTTATGATGTCACGAATATGACTACGTTCAGCAAACTTGAGTCTTGGCTGAACGACTTGAGGAAAGAAAATGAGACAGCGATCGTACTCATAGGTAAGAAAAAATCTTAAACTGTTTCTTAGAATTATAACAGTTTTTTAAAGCATGGAAGAAAAGCGAAACGAATCTAAACAGTTTTCGTAAGATTCAAAGCATTTTAATTTATTTATGTTTTTTTAATGTTAACACTATGAAATTTGGTAGACAACTAGTTCATTAATTCAAATAAGATAGACAACAATCGTTTTTTTTTTTTTTTTTTTTTTTTTTTAAATTCCATTTGGAAACATCTTATTTCACAGCACATAATCGTGCCAAATATGATATCCTGATTTAACACGGTAATTAAAACGAAAATACAGTTTAAATTAGTAGTAATTAAAGAATAATAGAAGGGGAGAAGGATATAGTTTTTTATTTTTTTTAGAAATTTTCAAAAAAGAAATAGTGATTTCCCCCTACTGTTGGAGGTAAAAAAAAAAAAAAATTATGCAGTCAACTCGCGATAGCTCGAATATTTGTTTATCTTGAAGTTTTCATTAGGTCACAAGAATATGCCTTGAATGGAAAATAACTACCGAGTGACTCTCGTTACTTCAGATAACTTGAAGAATTTGGCCAGTCCCTTGAACTTCGAGTTATCGCGAGTTGACTGTATTTTCTTTGTGGGGAAAAGGAGGTATATTTTCTTCATGAAATTTTGTTTTTATAACGATCGAAATCCACAATAATTTAGAAACTACTTGTCATCTTTTTGTTCATACATAAATCTTTTATCGATGTTTTTTGTTGAGATTTAAATTGAGTTTGTGAGTTTAACCTCAATCTTCCTTATCAGATGAACTAAAATTCAATTTTGGTTTCCGAACACATTTAGTATGCAAGGTTTTCCAAAAAGTCTGTTATTGTGTTCATTTTATTTGCTATTAGAATTCACTGAGGTATCATCAGTACAAGATAAAAAAATTTAAAAATAAGATACTAAGAAATCATGAAAGATATTTATGTATGAGTTTCAAATTGAGATGCAAATCAGTCTACTTTTAGTTGGAAATAAAAACGAAGATCCTGACAGGAAGATGGTTAACAGGAATGCAATTAAGAATTATGCTAGAGATGAGGAATTGGATTATATTGAAACAAGTGCCTTAACTGGAGAAAATGTGAATAGAGTAAGTTATACGTCTCAAATACATTTATACAAAGTTCATTTCAAGCCTTTAAGAGTTTGCTAAGAACATACTTTGGCTGACAAGACATTTATACACTATTGTTTTCAAAATTCCAATGATGGACCTGGATATAAACAAACTATACTACATAGGAATACGTTAGATATTCTTTTAGAAATATATTTTTGATGGCTTTTGACACTTTATACATATTAAAATAGTTTATGTTCATCTATAACTTTTGGTTTATTAAGTAATTTGGTTAATACAGTATTATCGATACGATAAAAACCTTTCAAGCCTTTCAATCTGGAATAGCGCTCGTATTGCTAGAGAAGTTACTTATGCCCATTATAAAATGACCATGTTAATTTTTTGAGATAGCTTTCAGCGTCTCTTGTGGTAATTTAAGGAAATTCTAAAAAAAAAAAAACCACTAAAAAACTAATAGAGATCAACCGAAAAATCAAATTAGAAATTTTTTACAATACCATGATAAAAGTACAGAAAAAAGATTTGTAGAGTTAATCAGAAAAATTGGCAGAGATTGAACTTACAAACTATTCGAAACGTGATAAACGAGGTTGAAATGAAATTTAAAAGTGTCTTGTCTGAAATTATCATACAGTTTTTATGAGCTAAATAACAAATAAGTTTAAAAGTTGAATTCAAACAAGATAGAAAGTAAAAAACATATTAAAAATTTGAAAAACGCACTATGAAAAATTATTTATATTTATAATATGACGTTCCCAACTCCCAATTATCGCGCAAATACCATAATTCAATTAAAACCTCTCAGCCATACCACCATGAAGACGGGATTCTTACCGATACAACGCCAATTACTGATATCTAGAATCCTGCGAGGAGTTTCCGTCAAACAGCAAGTGCAATTGTCAATAAATGTGTGGTTCACGGAAATTTGGAAGTATTGTCTAATTGCTTCAGTATTCTATTACGGTGTGCTAAATAGACAGAAATACCTCCAACTGTTGCAAGATATGTTCCTGTCTTTATTGATAATATTTCTCTGGCGTTATTGTCTGCCTTGTCATTCCATCATTATGCCACCACAGCACACAACCCGCAAGCAGAACGACAGTTTCTCGAAAACATATTTGGCCAACAATATTCTGTCGATAATCGTCTAGGATGACTGTTTTGAATGGTCTACATCAGTGTTCTTCAACCTGTTCAGTGAAACATTAGGGTTTCACTCAAACATTTTAGGGGTTCAGCGAGTCAATACTAAAATTAGAACGTTAACTCGATAAAATCGAAACTAGAGCTTTGGGAGGAATGTTTCACCAAAATAAATACAGAATGTTTTGCTTATTTAAACGATTTTTTGGTAGCCAATAATATGGCATTCGACCAGAATTTAAAAAGTAATATTGTGGAGCATTTAACTGGATTATAAATGACACTTTTGGAATATATTCCTGCTATTTGCAATAATTTAAGTTGAGTCGAAAATCCTTTTAATGAGAGCAATAATGTGGATACCTTTCCAATTAAGGAAAAAGAGCAACTTATACGTATAATATAAGTGCCTACACCCCATTAAAATCTACGTTTGGACAGGATGGCATTTGCCCATTTTGGATAACATTAATGGAAGAATATCTGTAAAATTTCCAAACGCGTGGAAAAAGAATTGATGCCTTTCGTAACAACCTACCTCTGTGTCTTTTCTGAGTCTGTTCCACATACGTCGCTACTACAACCAAATATACAAATCGACTTGATGCCGATATGCGTCTTCAGTTAACACCAATCCATGTTAATAATTTGTTTCAATACTTTTTGTTTTTCTTTTCTTTGTTTTCAATTGCATATGTAAATATGATACAAACACTTGTAATATTTACCTTTTTTTTTTAATAAATGTATAGAAAAGGTTTTATAATAAATTCGGGGAAGCAACTTGTTTTCAACTTATAATATGTAATACGATCCCCCCCCCCCCTCCCCAAATGAAATCTGAGTGTGCTACTGAACGAAGTGTTCCGTATAAAAAATTATCTCAAAAAGGAGTTCCGGTGGATGAAAAAGGATGAGGAACACTATGGTCTACATGATCACCAGATCTAACCCCAGTCGACTGATTACCCCCCTACTTCCAAGGGCGCAACCACGAAATTTCAATGGAAAGGGTTTTAATGAAACACTAAGTTTACTTCTGTATTTCTCGATAAAAAAGAACTTCTATGCAGTATTTCCTTAACCCATATTTGTCACCTTTCATCAATATTTTTGCATATTCTTAATCTGTCACCTACAAAAGCCAAAATAAAAAACGATTATTCCCAGTTTTCGAGTTTTTGTTAAACAATCCAATATGGGACAACATTGTATGCATGTTAATCTTAATTATAAATCAACACGAAATTTTCCTTTTTTTTTTTTTTTTTTTTTTTTTTTTTTTAAATTCGGTTTGAGAAGTAGTTATATTTTTAAGTAAACGGACAAATGCCAATATCAGGCTGTTTTTACTTCCTTTTAGATTTATGGGTTTTGAAATGCAAGAGCATGATGTATTTGATGTTATGAGATTTACAAATCTGTTACACTTATTGTAAGTTCTTGGACCACATAACTACCTCAATACGATACTGTAGAAAAACTCGTCTGAATTACGGTAGATTAAAAAAAAAAAAAATTAAAAATTATGTACGATTGCTAAGTATTTCTTATTTACTCATAACAAAACATCTGGATGATAGGGATCTAGGGAGGAAGGGGATTCTGACTTTAAATACCCTCCCCCTGGTTGTAGGCCTGATTACTCCAACAAGTTTGGTGAATCTATGGTAACGTACTCGTGTTATTGATAGCTAAGGTACTGTCACACCGCAGATGATAAGGAATGTGCCTGTCGGCATACTTGATCGATAACAAATGTGTTTTTATGGCTGATGCTGATCTCTTTGAAACCACCCGCCATGTTTTTGATTAATTCTTCTTTCTTAGCTGTTTGGACGAGAGGTTTTAGTGCAGTTTAGTAGCTGCCCAAAATGGTTAAGACTTTGAGCCCTTTTAATAACGAGGGCGCTTTTCAGATTTTTATTTATTTTTATTTTTTATAATGTTCCGTGTTTGAACTGCTTAACTAAAAAAAATTGTGTAACACCGTAGAAGAATTTTTTAATTTCAGAATTACCCCTTTTTCAAGTCACGAATAGTTCATACTTTCAAAAAGAATATATTCGCTCATTTTAATTCCACATTTTCCCGTTAATCCGCATTTTTCTAATTTTACTTTTTAATCGAACTCCTTTAGTTTTTTAGTTATTTTTTAACTTCCTTAATTCGCCGCTTAGAACACTGTCAGTTATCTCAAAATATAGCAAGATCACATTTTTAAAGAAGTGCACTACTTCCCTGGGTATACGAGACGCTTTATCATATTTGAAGAACTAAAAGACTTTACCAAGAATGGCACTGCCCCTGTATGTCACTAGCTACTCCTCAGAAATAAAATATAAATTCTTTAATAATGTCAAAACATGCTTTAATCTTCATTATTGTAAAAAACAAAACAAAAAAAAAACTAAGATACTAACAAAGTACTTTATTTCATTAACAAAAACATAGAAACTTTAACCAAATAACTTTCTGGTGGTTCAAAGAAACTACTTAATTCTGGCACTTATTGTTGAAGGAGTTCATGTCTATAAAACTAAATATGGTTTTAAAAAACAAAATAAAGGATCGACACAATTGAGGACTAAAAATGAAAAACGACCTAAGTACCAAACAAATCGAAAATCTTTTTTTTTTACGGAAAAATGTTCTAAAGACCAAGCTAAACAATGTGGAGAACTCCAGTAGCAAAAGTTTAAATTCAATCTGATGTATGTACTTAAACCATTGCCTTAAGTATCAGATGCAATCATTTTTTGACTCTCCTAAAAAATTGTCTTTTTTGGACTTAGTTCGTTTTCCATTTCTAGTCCTCAATTAATGAAAGCATGCAAATTCTATTAAATACTGCTCTTTAAAAATTAAAAATTAATCAATGACTGGTGAATAATGTCAAAAAATTGACAAGAGTCATTTAAATTCTAAACGGGCTCCTAATCTATAATTGTATCTTACGACACTATAAACATCCATCATTGTAGTATTTAAATTGCTTATTTAAGACTTGACACAATTTTTTGGCAGATTTGAATTTGAGGGTGATTCATAATCGATTTCTAAGAGGTGTACATCCCAATGGAAACTGAACAAACACAAATAGAAACACTTTCCACACCTCCGAATGGAATAGAGTTTTACATATTTAAGAAGGACTTGCTCTTCTTGATTTTAAAGTTGTTTTTCGCTAAATGACCATGACCTCAACTAACCAATAAAATAACTGAATGTTTTATCTGACTTCTTTGGATTTATCAAATAACTTATTAGTATCATCTTCTCACTGTACATGCGGCAACATTTTTTTTTACTCTCAATGTAGGTGTTTGAAATCCTGACCATGAAAATCCTTGGGATGGAGCCATCACCTGAAGCCAATGCGGTTGCGAGCCTTGAGGTTGCGAGCGAGGCAGAAGACGCGGTCACATTGCTATCACAAAATGACGCAGATTGCACGGACAGTTCGAACAGTAGAGTGCAAGATTTGCCACCCATAGTTTCACTTGCCGACAACAGTATCATAAAACTCAGTGCTGAAACACATAGACTAAGGAAAGACGAGGACGTTTGCTGTGTGATTTTGTAGTTAAGTGAAGCTTCAGTATTATAAATAAAACGTAGTATTGTATCAAGGATTGTGATCAGAGATCTGAAAAAAGAATGTCTACCTCCGGAAAAAGGTTCATCCATGCATGCTATTTTACTTTGTCAAATATTAATGCTATTTTAATCTATATTTTTTAATATTATTTTTAGTAGGAAATGAAGTATAAATGCCACATCAAATATAGTGATGCATAATGAAAAAAGGGTGTATTTCATAATAATTGTTCTTAAAGAAATGATTCTACATAGTTATATTTCTTTACACATATTTCACTTCTTCCGCAGCTCACAGTTGGAACTTTTGAGTGAATTTCTTTTTCTGTGGCAAAAAATATTTCATTAGTTGAAATTAAAAAGCCAAAATTCTCAGCCTCTTTAACTTTTTTTTGTCCATAAATTGTTAATTTAAAGCGGATATACTACAGGTGACATTTGATAACATGAACTTGCACTACAACGATTCTTCAGTTGAATTTTAGTACACTTTCTTAACTCTCCAATACTCTGTTTAGATAAAACAAATCTAACACACATTTGTATGTCAGTAGTTTTGGATGTGATATTGACTGAAGAAGACAAATGGATGTACTGATCCTAATTAATATCCCTGTTCTGACCTATATGACAAAAACTTTCAATTGTCCATTTACATCCCTGGGAATATGTTTTATAAGAATCTGTTATGAAAGTCTCTGTCTCCAAATAAACACTTCTACACATACTGCGTTTTGTACATCTAAGTCAAGACATTAAATATAAGTTTATTTCAAGAATATACTTTTTCATTTATGGAACTGACATTGAAAAACGGAACACTTAAAAAAAATTCTGATTTATAACATCATGTTATGCACAGTTAAAGGAAAAGTAATCAAAGACAGTTATCCTGTGCATCCTTAGATTTTTAATGATTTACAGATTAACAAATTTTAAATTTTAAAAATGCAAAAGTCAGACGTGTGATGACCTTTATCCCACTCTTTGTTATTTCAAATTATTTTTTTAGTTTTATCTGTGTTTTCTTTTTGATCTTACTACTATAACTGACAGCATCAAAATTTAAAAAATAAAAAAGTAATACATAAGGCTCTATCTTATTCACACGTCAAAACATAATTAAAACGTATACCATTTTATATCAAACACCATAGGGTATGGAAGCAATATTCTAAAAGTATTACAATTTAGAAAGCTTTATACATTCGTAAGAGATGCATGGTCTGGTTTGTAAAAAATATTGTAACAGTCATTTGAATCACAAATCTTAAAAGGTCTTGAAGCGATATTCTAAAAGTAATACAATTTCCAAAGTTGTATATATTCGTAAGAGATGCATTGTCTGGTTTGTAAAAAATATAACAGTAATTTGAATCATAATTCTTATCGCGTAATTATTATTTTTGTTATTTTTCTATTGAACTCTGGTAATTTAAAATAGAAATAGGTTTTGGAAAAAAGTAGCTAAAAATAAAATTAAAATCCTTGTTTTTGAAGGGGAAAAAACACAAATATTTAGAAAGTAAATTTGTTTTCATCAGTCAGTTGAATAGATTTCACAAGAAGTTTTAATGTGTAAACTAATTAGTTACAACACACGAGGATCATTTGATTTTGAACTACTGTAAAATTTGATGAACGCATGAACCACAACGGATATTATTTTAGGAATGAACGTGTCAAGTTAAGTCGATTTTCTTAAAAAATCGAGATTGTTTTTCTGGACGTTTACACACATTCTACATATTATGGCTGAAAATGTAAATAAAAAAAGTTTGACTATCTTATATAAGAGAGACTCCTGAATGGAAAATGCTAGTTTGACTGCTGCAAAATAATTTTGAAAGAGAAATGGTCAGGAAACATCAGTTTGAACTGTTTTATTACTTGTTGATTAATTTATTTAATAATTTATTTGTTTATTTATATTTTAATATATGAATAAAATAATGCTTTATTGTTTTAGTTTCTCATTCATTGTAAAATTTGATTTAGCTTGTTCTTATTTAATTCGTTCTTGTGTTTTGACTAAAGATAAAATACAGTTTATTCTGAGTAAAGGATAAAAGTTAATAAACTATCGTCAATGAATTATTTTTTACATGCTAATAATAAAGTAGGTTTACCTATGCAAATTTAGTAAATTCTGACACACTTTAAAATATTTAGACATGCAATAAATATTTTATATTGCTATCGGATGAAGCCTATCTATAATAATAAAACAAGCTGTGTGTCTGTCTGTGGATCTATAGAAACCTACTTAAAATTGGACTAGAGCTCTGAAATTTTCAACATAAGTAGCTTTGGCATTCTAATTTTATGCATCACAAACAGAATGTTAAAATTTTAATTAATTCTTTTGTAATTAATTTTTTTAATCTATAATAATAAAACAAGCTGTATGCCTGCCTGTCTGTCTGTCTGTGGCTCTGTGGATCTATAGAAACCTACTTAAAATTGGACTAGAGCTCTGAAATTTTCAATATAAGTAGTTTTGGCATTCTAATTTTATGCATCACAAACAGAATGTTAAAATTTTAATTAGTTCTTTTGTAATTAATTAATAAATATGTTACAAAACTATGTCTAAAAGGGATACAGCTCTGAAATTTTCAACGTAAGTAGTTTTGGCCTTTTAATTGGACTTTTAAAAAACAGAATTTTAAATTTTTATTTTGTTCTTTTTTAATTAATTTTTTTAATTAATTAATAAACATTTTACAAAACGACTACTAATAGGGCTACAACTCTGAAATTTTCAACATAAGTAGTTTTGGCCTCTAATTGTATACATCACAAACAGAATGCCAAAATTTTAATTAGTTCTTTTTTAATTAATTTTTTTAATTAATTATTAAATGTGTTACAAAACGATGTCTAAAAGGGCTACAGCTCTGAAATTTTCAACATAAGTAGTTTTTTAATTTTAATTGGACTTTAAAAAAACATAATTTTAAATTTTTATTTTGTTCTTTCTTAATTAATTTTTTTAATTAATTAACAAAGATTTTACAAAACGACTACTAATAGGGCTACAGTTCTGAAATTTTCAACATAAGTAGTTTTGACCTTCTAATTGGACTTTAGGAAAACAGAATTTTAAATTTTTGTTCAGTTCGTTATTAATTAATTTTTTAATTAACTAATTAATATATGTATTATAAAACGATTTCAAATAGGGCTACAGCTTTGAAATTTTCAACATAAATAGTTGTGACCTTCTAATTGGATTTTTGAAAAACAGAATTTAAATTTTTTTTTTTAATTAACACATATTTTACAAAACGATTTGTAATTGGGCTACATTTCTGAAATTTTCAACATAAGTAGTTTTGGCCATCTAATTGGACTTTTGACAAAACGAATGTTACAATTTTAATTTGTTTTTCAATTAATTTTTTAATTAATATTTTCACAAAAAGCGACTTCTAATTGGCCTAGAGCTCTGAAAGTTTCAACATAGGTAGTTTTAGCTTTCTAATTTTGCTTTCCACTAACACTAGTTAAAATAATCTTAAAGGGATGCTTTATTATTGTATTAAAGGGGAAATTTTATTTCTTGACAAGTGAGAGACTTCCAATATTAAGTCATTACGTAGCAATTAGATTTTAGTGAGTGAAGCGAGCTTATGCTTACGCAACAATGAACCTTTCAGCAAGCGAAGAGAGCCTATGCTTGCATAGCAATGAACCTTTTAACGAGTGAAATAAGCCTGTGTTTATGTGTCCATGAACTTTTCAGCGAACGAAGAGAGCTCGATTTTGCGTAGCGATGAACCTTCCTGCGAGCGAAGCGCCAAAGACTGGGTCCTATACACGAATGACAGATTTCCGGAACGCGAGGCCTCACAGCTAGCTAAAATATTTCGTATGTTAAAATTTCGTATCGAAGCACGGGTATTTGGCTAGTGTACTAATAAATAATAGAAAATAAAAGCAAATTGTGAAGACTTATAACAAATTTAATTACAAACTTTTTATTAATGTACACTCATAACTTCAAGCTGATAATTAATAATTTTATACGAAAAAATATATAATTTGCTCTGCAAGGAAATTCGATTTCATAAGCAGTTTTTTTTTTATATAATATTGATAAAAACAACTCCTTCTTCAATAAAATTGTATGACGTATCCGAAACTAAACCATTTAGAGTAATTACACACATAGCAGTTAAAGTGTATTATAGTAGTAAAGCGTGGGATTCCTATTTTTTTTAAGTAAATAACATTATTTTTTTAATCGCTGTAATATAAACTTCAGTTAGTTAAAAATTGTTTTTAAAAAAAAATCAGAATTTTAACTTTATTATTGAACGTGTTCTTATTTTATGAATAACTAGCTAAATACCCGTGCTTCACTACGAAATTTTAACCTGTGCAATATTTTAGCTAGCTGTGAGGCCTCGAGTTGCGGAAATCTGTCATTTGTATAAAGGACCCAGTTTTTGGCGCTTCGCTCGCAGGAAGGTTCACCGCTACGCAAACTCGAGGTCGCTTTGTTTGCTGAAAAGTTCATGGGCACATAAACACAGGCTTATTTCGCTCGTTAAAAGGTTCATTGCTATGCAAGCATAGGCTCGCTTCGCTCGCTGAAAAGTTTATTGCTGCTTAAGCATAAGCTCGCTTCACTCACTAAAATCTAATTATAACGTAAAGACATAATATTGGAAGCCTCTCCCTTGTCAAGAAAAAAAAATTACCCGTTAATACAATAGTACAACATCCCTTTAAGATTATTTTAACATGTGTTTGTGGAAAATAAAATTTGAGGCTAAAACTACTTGTGTTGAAACTTTCAGAGATCTAGGCCTATTCGAAGTCGCTTTTTGTGAAAAAATTAATTGAAAAACAAATTAAAATTTTAACGTTCTTTTTGTCAGTCTAGTTAGAAGGCCAAAACTACTTGTGTTGAAAATTTCAGAAATGTAGCCCTATTAGTAGTCGTTTTGTAATATATATATTAATTAATTAAAAAACTAATTAATAACGAACTAAACAAAAATTTAAAATTCTGTTTTTCTAAACTCCAATTAGAAGACCAAAACTACTAATGTCGAAAATTTTAGAGCTGTAGCCCTATTAGAAATCGTTTTGTAAAATATAATTAATTAATTTTAAAAAAAAAAAATTAAAAAGAAACTAAATAAAAATTTAAAATTCTGTTTTTCAAAGGTCCAATTAGAAGGCCAAAACTACTTATGTTGAAAATTTCAGAGCTGTAGCCCTATTAGTAGTCGTTTTGTAAAATGTTTATTAATTAATTAAAAAAATTAATTAAAAAAGAACAAAATAAAAATTTAAAATTCTGTTTTTTAAAAGTCCAATCAAAAGGTCAAAACTACTTATGTTGAAAATTTCGGAGCTGTAGCCCTATTAGTAATTGTTTTGTAAAATGTTTGTTAATTAATTAAAAAAGAACAAAACAAAAATTTAAAATTCTGTTTTTCAAAGGTCCACTTAGAAGGCCAAAACTACTTATGTTGAAAATTTCAGTGCTGTAGCTCAATTAGTAGTCGTTGTGTAAAATGTGTATAAATTAATTAAAAAAGAGCAAAATAAAAATTTCAAATTCTGATTTTTAAAAGTCCGATTAAAAGGTCAAAATTACTTATGTTGAAATTTCCAGAGATGTAGCCCTATTAGTTATAATTTTGTAACATATTTATTAATTAAAAAAATTAATTAAAAAATAAATAATTAAAATTTTAACGTCCTGTTTGTGATGTATACAATTAGAAGGCCAAAACTACTTATGTTGAAAATTTCAGAGCTGTAGCCCTATTAGTAATCGTTTTGTAAAATGTTTATTAATTAATTAAAAAAATTAATTAAAAAAGAACAAAATAAAAACTTTAAATTCTGTTTTTTAAAAGTCCGATTAAAAGGCCAAAACTACTTATGTTGAAAATTTCAGAGCTTTAGCCCTATTAGATATCGCTTGGTAACATATTTATTAATTAATTAAAAAATAACTAATTAAAATTTTAACATTCTGTTTATGATGTATACAATTAGATGGATAAAACTACTTATGTTGAAATTTTCAGAGCTCTACACTAATTTTAAGTAGGTTTCTATAGATCCACAGACAGACAGACAGCTGTTTTATTATTATAGATTAATAGAATAATTGAGTTGTAACATTATTCCTATTTTCAGTAACAAATTAAACCAGTGTTTGGAGATATTACATAATCTTCATCGTGCTGTATTTGAAATTGTAGTTTTAGAAATGAACTGTTATAATGTCTCCCCTATGCAATAGCAGTGAGTCCTTTTCATATGAATTTGAAGCGAAGATGAAAAAGTTTTCTTTCTTGGTTGGATTTTGAACAAAATTTACTAATCAAATAATTTTAATATTTTTTATCAAAGTCTTATTCTTGCTTCAAATTCTTGATGATTTTATGAACAATATAGGAAGATGTTTCAATATAAAAACATAAAAACGTTAATGAAAGTTATTTTTTAGACCAACTCATTTGTGTGCCTGGGTGTCTCATATGATGAAATTATTAATGGCATAGACTTTGCGAAAAAGAAAATCAATAAGATATAACTCTAAAAATGTATGTCTCTCAAAATAGCGATTACATAGCAACAAATAGTTCAACAGTTTCTAATGTATACTCTATAAAATTTGATAAAGCCACGTTCATATTAAACTAATGGCACTTTCTATGAATTTATTGAACTAGTATAATGTATATTTATTTAATCAAAATACATACCAACAATTTTCTTTAATCTTAAATTTTCAAATTGCACAAATTTAAATTTTGGATTCAATCTCTATTTACGTTATAATTTTTTAACAGAAAATATGTTGTTTTAAAATCTCAGTTTTATTCGATAATGAGCTAGGGGTGTGGAACATCGCACAACTTTCAATTATACTATAATACTGATGTGGATTTGTGTCATCAACAATATTCATCATTCATTTAGTAAAAATAGCCAGTTTGGAAATATTTTTTTGCGATAATTCTTGTATGGATCTAAAAAAAAAATGATTTTGACGATATACTTTTCGATAATTTTTATATTATCCTTACTTGTAAGTGAAACTGAGTAGAAAAGAAAAAACATTCGTTGATGACGTATGTTCAAGGAAAGAGAACTCTGTGTTAAAGGCATTCGTTTTTCAACTATTTACTCCATTAAAGCATTTTTAGGGCAATTTTGAAGATGGGGATGTTTAAAGCATCTTAAAAAGCCTTACCACACCAATTTTAGCAATTACTGATAAACATGATTTTTTTCAATGGAAGCTATCCTATGTGCTGACGAATTTTGACAAAAAACTTAATGGTAGGTGCTTGTGCCATTACCAACCAGCACACCAAATTTGAACATCGTAGGTAAATTTCTTCGTGAGTTATGCTGACCACGTACACACATACACACAGACAGGCATTTTTTCTAGATCACTTTTTTGAAATCAAGATGTTCCAAAACGTAGAAAAAATGCTTTTTTTTTTGATCGAATACTATACTTTCATTACCCTATGTATACATATGGCTAATTGAAAGTAAAAATTAACTATATAGAAGAGACTTGTGTACCTAGGGCCCCCATGTTCCCAGAGTCACCCCACTTTTATTGAATAATCTTAAGTTCTAAGTTTTTTTACTCACTTGGGTAAGTGGCAACACCCAATTGCTCTTTTAGCAGCCATTTTGAAATTGTAGAGGAGAAAGCTGTGGCAAGTTATAAGAGGGAAAACGTTTTTATATAGTCTGCAGTAACATTTTGCGGCTCGTGGCTTTTATTGTTTTACAAAGTTAAGTCAAATACTTTTCTTTGAATTCTAGTAAATAATTTTATTTGTAACATTAAGTACTAAATGAGATGTTTAAATAAGTCCTTTCTCCATGCTCATTTTTAGTAGAAGACATTTTATATTAAATTACCAAGTCGTGTACCAAGGGCCACATAGTTGCTTATTGTGTTCAAATTGCCAAACCGAAATCTGTTTTTGCTCTAAAGCGATGATGCTGCCGACCAAACGGTATAGTGATTAGCGTGCTACCCTCTAGACCGCGAGGTTGCGGGTTCGAGTCCCGTGTTAGGCATGGGTGTTTGTAAATGTATGTTGGCTTGTCTAATGACGAATGTTTTGGCGCATTATAGCCCTCGTGTTGCTGAGAGCGCCAGATAATCTGAAAACAACCAACCAAAGCGATAATACATGCAGCTCAATTTTTTGGAATCAGTTTTTCAAGTTATGAAAATACTTGTAATTCACTAATAATTTGACAAAGTGCAATTTATTATAGTTATTATATGATAAACCAATGACAGATAATTATTTGATATTGTTTCTTTTATAAGATTCATCTGTGTATGTTTGTGTTCTATTCATCATGGACTAAAAGAACACTTAAAGAAAATTTCCCTATGTACATCAGCTACTGGCCCTAGGTATAACGAGAATTTGTACCTAGGGCCATTTGTGAAATTTCTATAAATACCTTCTATTTGATAGAATCTATTATTTTAAGTATTTATATTAATCTCAATAGGAGGCAATTACTATAACGATGTATGCATATCAGTTTCAAATTTTTAAACGGCTCAGTGACTCATTTTTTGTGCATTGAAAAAAGGCGGCCCTAGGTTCATAGGTCTTCCCTATATACCAAGGTGAAAAATAAGGCTTTTTTTTTTTTTTTTTTTTTTTAAATCAATTCTCCATTTTTTATCTTTTACATCCACAATGTTATTCTTATCACAAAACTCTACAGTTGATTGTTATACTTTATTCTATAATCTTATAGTCTAAAATGCTGGCTTTTGATTTTTAATTTTTACACTCTTCTTAAAAACAAAAGTAAGAATATCTAAATCTTATTTAAAAGGGAATTAACTATTACTTGCAATTATTGTCAATCATAAATATTTAATTTATAAAGTATAGCTAATATTAGTTTTCAATTTGTATTTTCAACTTAACTGATTTTACAGTACACTTTTAACATACGAAAACATCTAAATATCCCTTATTATATATTGCTTCTTCTTCTTCTTCTTTGTTTTGGGTTAGTCAGATATGTGGCACCTCTGCTTTAGGGTAGCATTTTGTACCATACTCCAAACCCAATGTTTCTTAGCTCTATTTATTCGGATCGCCCACTTTAGCAATAAAGTCCAACAAACCCTTGATGGAACTAAGGTGCAATTCTTTAGTGTTGGTGGTTCCTAAAGTAGTTAGTCGAGTGAGGGCAAGAGCATCACATTCATATATAACATGATGTGCCGTTTCCTCGTTTTTGTGACATTTCCTGCATATGGGGTCTTGTTGATAGAGTCCCATTGTATGGAGGTGTTTTCTGAAATGGTAATGTCCTGTGATGAAGCCCACAATTGCTTGCATCTTCAGTCTTGGGTATCTAAGAATTTCAGAGGCAATCTTCGCAGATGATCTGATAATCATGCTTTTAGCGTGTTTTTGTCTAGAAGAACTTCGCCACGTTTTATTCATCTCCTGTTTTTCCCATTTATGAAGAAAAAAAATCTTCAATTAATCCCGCAGAAGAGCTCCGCACCTATTGGATTATAAGACGATCCCTGTTTTGCAAGTTCATCAGCCTTTTCGTTACCTTCTATACCCTTGTGTCCTGGCACCCATATAAGAGTAACCTCATTTCCGAATGCCAGTTCTTCTAGAAGGTTTCTACATTCCAATACAGCCTTTGAATTGATTTGGAATGAATTAAGTGCCTTTAAGGCTGCTTGACTGTCACTATAGATGAGAATCCGCTTACCTCGGTAGCCTTTTCTCATATTAATCCATAGACAGTCAGTGATTGCAAGGACTTCTGCCTGGAACACAGTGGCATACTTCCCAAGACCTCTAAAGAAGTTAGTTCTTGGTGATAAGCCATGTACTCCCAGTCCTGAGAGGTTGTCTTTCTTTGATCCATCTGTGAACCAGATAAGATCATTGTTTGTTTGGTTAAACATGTAATCATTCCATTCATCTCTGGTGGGTATTACTACCTTGAATGGTCTTTCAAACATGTATTTCTTCTCCAAGGTGTCTGAAGGCATCAGAAGAGTAGGTTCATGAATTTTCCTGGTGATACTGATATGCCCTTTAGCCGTAGGCTTGTCATACCATTGTTGTTTTAACATCATTCTGTATGCAGTCATTCTAGCAGTGCTGCAAATGAAGATGTCTAATGGGGTCAGATCTAATATGGTCTCTAATGCTCTGTTGGGAGCAGAGGACATTGCACCTGTGATACACAAGCAGGCTAGTCTTTGCAGACTACCCAGACTGTCCTTCACAGTTCTCTGTTCCACTTTACACCATACAGAGGCATAAGTGATCATAGGTCTGATGACTGCTGAGTACATCCCAAACACCATTTTTGGTTGTAGACCCCAGTTTTTTCCAAGCATGTGCCGACATGTCATAATGCATTTTTTTGCTTGATTTATTTTGTAGTCAACATGTTTATTCCATGTGAGTTTTTGGTCAAGATATAAGCCTAAATACTTCACCTCAGAAGCCACATTGATTTCAACGTCAAAAAGTTTAGGGATGAAAAAACCATCCCATTTTCTTTTGCGAGTGAATGGTACAAGATTGGTTTTCTGCGGACTAACCTTCAGATCCCTCTCTGTGCACCATTTGCTAACATAACTTAGTGCATTCTGCATAAGTGAACAAGTTATGTTGAAATCTTTACCAAGGATAAGGATGACAATGTCATCCGCATAACCTTGCGTATAATAACCTATATTGTTAAGGTGCTTAATAAGATTATTTACTACCAGGTTCCAAAGTAATGGTGATAAGACACCTCCTTGAGGGCAACCTCTGGTAGCCTTTTTTTCAAGAGATTCATCAAAGATGCTCATTTGAATTGTTCTATCTGATAGCAGGTTCTCAATCCATGTACATAGTAAATGGTTTATCCCTGTGTCCCTTAAGGAATTAAGGATAGATAGATGTGAGGTATTATCAAATGCACCCTGTATGTCAAGAAAAGAAGCAAGAGCAATGTCCTTTCTTTCCAGGGTGTCTTCTATCTTGGAAACAAGCTGATGAAATGCTGTTTCTGTAGATTTTCCAGGTTGATAGGCAAACTGTAGATCATGCAAGGGACTATTGCTTCCCATGTATTCTCTAATATGCCTGTCAATAATTTTCTCCATGATTTTAAGAAAGAATGAAGATAGGTTGATAGGTCTGAAGGACTTTGCCTGGTCATAGCTAATTTTTCCAGGCTTAGGGATGAATACAACCCTTATCTTCTGCAATATCTTTGGGATATATCCCAGGGCTAGACTAGCTCTATAAATTCTAGTAAGTACTGGGATAATTAGTTCTTCTGCCTTCTGTATCATGATGGGCATTATTCCATCTGGTCCAGGGCTTTTGAGTGGTTTAAAAGTGGATATAGCCCATCTAACGCTATTGTGATTAAGGATGTTCTTCGCATAGGTCCATTGACTTCTACCAACTCTATTATTTGAGCCAATGAAGTGTTGACCATCATCGCTATGAATATCCCTAGATCCTGGAAAGTGGTTTTTTGCCATGCTTTCCATGACTTCTTTCCCAGTATTTGCAAAGTTACCATCATCATCCTTTAAGGTGCCTACCATTATTGGTTCATCCCTTCTAAGGATTCTTTGGATTCTAGCTCCTTCAGAGATAGATTCAATCTCTTCACAGAACTTTCTCCAAGAGTCTTCTTTGCTTTTTCTTACATTTTTGTTAGCCTAGGTGAGGGATTTCCTATAGTTATCCCATTCACCATTTTTCTTAGCTCTATTGAAGAGTTTTCTGACTTCTGCTTTTTCGGTTGCTAGAGAGTTGTTCCACCATGGACATTGGTGTTTTGCTCTCTTAGTCCGAATTGGGCAGTTGTTATTATATGATTCAAAAATATTACTATGCAGATTCTCTGCTGTAATTTCTAGATCATATGTATCTCTAATTGGTTTGTTCCCTAGCTCAGTTAGCCCCTTAAGCTCCTCCTGGAACTTTTTCCAGTCTGTGCTCAAAGGGTCTCTGAAGCTTCGATCAAATTTAACATTAGAGTTAATTTCAAAATGGATGTTCTGATGGTCTGAGCCTGATGGTCTAATATCTACTTTCCATTTATTGATATTTTTTCTAATAGTCTGTGTAGCAATAGTAATATCAATTACTTCAGATCTGTTAGAAGTAATAAAAGTCGGATCGTTGCCTTTATTTAGAATATCAAGGTTATAATTAAGAATGAATTCTAAAAGACACTCACCTCTTTTGTTCGTGTCTGTACAATTCCAGACTACGTGGTGTGCATTGCAGTCTAGTCCAAGGCCTGCCTGCAATTTGTTGGCTGCACAAAATTGCATTAGTTTGTGCAGGGATTGGTCAGGTGGAGTCTTCTCTTCATAGGGCAAGTAGACAGAGCCTATAACAATTTCTCGGTCTCTTCCCTCTATGTTGAGTCTGACCTTCACTGCTGTTAGATCCCTTTTAATGAATTCAGTAAAGGGTAAAACTTCGATGTTTTTGTCTATAAGGATACAGGTTCTAGCATTACTATTATAATCATAGATTAACTTAAACTTGGTTCCTTTTAGGCCGCTGATTCTACCCCTGACGAGCCAGGGTTCTTGAATCAGGGCCAAATGTATGTCCTCAGTAACAAATTTCTTACTGAGGTTAGTTGTACCACTTCTACTGTGGTGGAGGTTGGCTTGAAGAAGCTTCACCATCAGTCTGTGGTTTTTTCTAGGACTTTGGTTTGTACTTGTTGAAGTCCGATATAGAATTTATATCCTCTTCTACCAAGCGTAGCCACGTCCAATTCAGGGACATTGAGGACGATCGTATGTCCGGATGGGTCTTTCTTCATATCAATATGTTCCACTTTGTTGGAGTGAGCCCACCGTTCTGCACCTCAATTTTTTTCAATATGTCCTCTGCATCCAGTTTGTTGCAAACTTTCGGAAGCTTAGCAATAATTTTGGTGGTTCTGACAAGTTTCCTTGCCTCACCCACCAAAAGTTTTTGATCTTTCCAGGAGGTTATACCACTGACAGTCTGTTCCAGCCACTTAGAGCTCTCCAGATCTGCGCAGTTGATGATAAGAGCCCCATTCTCAAGTCTACACGATAGAAAGGTAGGGGCGACCTTCTCCTCATTCCTTTCTATCTTGTTCGTAATCAAGAGTTCTTGGTCAGTAGCCTGCTCCTCTGAAAAACGTTTTTCAGGATGTCCATCAAGGAGTATAGCCATCTTGACCCCCGTAAGAGCCTCCCTGTAGGTTTCACCCCTAGGTCTGTCTCTCTTGGCAGTCTTTTTGGCTATATCCTGATCCCTCCTGTCACTCTGTCTTTTTTCGCTTTTCCTTTGGGGTTTTTCTACCCAAGTGCCAGCCGATCTTTTTTTCCTGGCTGAGCTTTTTCTTTTGCGCTCCGAAAATTCTTTTTTCCAGTTTTATCTTGTCCAGAGAGGCAGTCATGCTAGTTATAGCTTCCTGTCCTTCTCTGGATGTTGATGGTTGACTGGAGGTCATTTCTACCTCCATTGAAGGATTCATTTCTACTCCTTCGGTTTTCTCCTTCTGGGTTTCCTTGTCTACCGACGGGTCTACCTCAGAAGTTTTTTCTGTAAAAACAGAGGGTTTTGAATTATTGTCGATTTCTGCCATAAAATTCATATAAAAAAAAATCTCAGGAAAAAAGGTCTACCCAGTATTGCCTGAGTTACTGGGTAAGACAATTACTCTAGAAGTTTGCCAGGCTTACTAGAGGCTCCGTTAAGACACTATAACCGCAGTGTCATTCACACTGGGCACGGGTAGCATAACACCAGGGTTACGGAAGTTGGTTCGCGGCCACTTATTTAATATTCGTAGCTGTCCCATTACAGGACGTTCGGCTATCCACCACCTGCCGACGCGCCTGGTAGCCACTCAAGCCCCAGGATATATTGCTTACTTCATAAATTGATTTTTATGCTGTCATGTAAGCATTTAAGAAAGTAACTATTTGAATCCAAGTTCAAAACCAAATTATTTCGAAAATAAATTCAACACACCATTAAAATACTTAGAGCACTTGAAAGGTTGTACCATTTAGTTCATAAACAAGAAGTGTTACCATTGTTGCATGTTACTCGTTGAGTGTGTGTGTTTAAAGAAATAGCTTCAATTTTTATTAACATATGTGCAAATCGATAAAAATGGATTAACTCGAACTTTTAAGAGACTTAACTTAAAACCATTTGGAAAATTGAAACCTCACATACATGTTATGCATGCCTTCTTGTTTTAGTTTTATGACATTGCTTCAACATCGATCATACAAGATAAGAAATGCAGGGGTGGGAAGTGCTAAAGCCCAGTTTGGAGCAATTTTGGAGCAGCAAAATTTAACGTTTGGAGCAGATTCGCAAAAAATTGGAGCAGCAAAATTTAGCTTTTGGAGCAGAATAAGAGAAAATGTAGCAGCAAAATTTGAAGATTAATAGCAGAAATATAATAAATTGTAGCTGATTTAACAACAATTACAAGAATTAAAATTTAAACTTGTATAATTTCAATTTTCTACAAAAAACATGTATTATTAAATTTAAAATTATAAGATATACATACAATTACAATATAAATATAATTTGTAAATTAGCAAAATTAGAAGGCCAAAACTACTTATATTGAAATTTTCAGAGCTCTAGATTTATTAGAAGTCGCTTTGTAAAATTATTAATTGAAAAACAAATTAAAATTTTAAAATTCTGTGTTTCAAAGTCTAATTAGAAGTCCAAACATATTTAGGTTGAAAATTTCAAAGGTGTACCTCTATTTGAAGTCCCTTTGTAAAAAAAAAAATAATTTAAAAATTAATTAAAAAAATAATAATAATAACGTTTTGACATTCTGTTTGCCAAATGTACAATTTGAAGGTCAAAACTACTTATGTTGAAAATTTCTGAGCTGTAGCCTTATTGGAAGTAGTAATGTAATTTTTTTTTTATTAAAAAAAAACTAATTAAATTTTAACATTCTGTTTTTAAAAAGTCTAATAAAAAAAGGCCAAAACTACTTACGTTGAAAATTTCAGAACTGTACCTCTATTTAAAGTCAGTTTGTAAAAAAAAAAAAATAACTCATTAAAATTTTAACATTCCATTTGTCAAAGGCCAAAACTACTTAGGTAAAAAATTGAAAGTAAAATTTTACACCTATTGTAAGTAGCTTTCTATAAATCCACTGACTCTTTGTTTTATTATTATATAGGACTCATTTGTATAAAAATAGCAATTCTTATAGCAAAAATAGCAATACAGTAAAATTAAAATAAGATGTTTCTAAATTTTTTGTAAATGTTCTAAAATGTTGTGAATTTTTTTATTTTATTTTCCAAATCGGGTCAAATTCAGCGTCAAAACGGCGATTTTATCCTACATGCCGTTCTATAAACTTATAAAAAAGTGTTTTTTTTTTTTTTTTTTTTCCTAAACCTGAAACATTCAGGGATTTTGATTACATTTCTGTGAAACTTAATTCCAAAAGTAAAACGGCCGTTTAAAAGTTAATTACCAACAGCCGACAAGTAAATTAGAAAACACATCCCTAAATTTAATAGAAGGTATCGTCATTACGCGTGTCGTAGCGGAAATATTCTTTTTAAATGCTTAGTAAAAACATTTGATAGTTAATACACCTTTAACTTTTTACCAATTCCTTTCTTCTTTATATTTAGAGCAAAAGAGGGTGTGGTAAAAATCCGGCGAAACACACTTAATTAAGGTACGTTCGAAATGGCCATCCGTGCTAACTAGTAATCGGAAATTTTGAGGCTGCCCCCTAAATATTATCTAGCAATAACGCACGAGATATCAGCTATCAGCGATTTGAATTTGTTCCGATGCAAGGCGCGTTTGAACATGAATGTGCATGCGTGAATGTCGATTTCAGAGGGATAATCCACACATTGCATTCTGTTACTGGGAAAAATCGAATGTTTTGCAAATTCGTGTGAAAACGGCCCTTGAGGTTGCCGTAATTTCATCTCCACATAGATTTGGCGTGCGTAATCTGGTTTAGAGCTTTGGCGTGAACGTTTAAAGAAAGATTTAAAGCAAAATTGGCGCAGAATTGCACTTAAATGTGGTTTTGTAGCAGGTTGGAGCAGGATACCACTTTTGGCGCGCGCTGGCGCAATTGGCGCAGAATTCCCACCCCTGGAAATGAGTAATGTTGAGACACCGACTTGAAACGGAAACTGATAGCTCGGTCGAATTAAACTCTTTACTCTTACCATCTTATCAGATTGGTGTCAGTTTGGTTATATTTTTATCGCAAAGATTAGCAACAATAAAGTAAAACGAAGTAATAAAATGAACACTGCTTTTGGAACTTGATATCGTTCGTTTGCCATGAATTACTATTGAAAATGACAGCTGATTGTGTAATAAAATTCATAGTGCTTGGAGAAAGTGGTGAGCTTTAAACACTTTATTACTGTCTATGTATTGTTACTGTACAAACGAATGTACAATTAAACGTTAAACTTAGAGGAAAATTTCATGTTTATTAACAGTCATGTCCTATTAATTTCTGTGGTGATATAGTTTAATATTGAAAAATGTTTATTTTTTAAACTTTACGTAAATAATACATTTGAAACCAAAAAAAAAAAAAAAAATCAAATACTAAATTATCCTTGAATAAAATCCCCACTATTAAATGTTTGACAAGAAAATGCAAATTGCATAACGTCTTGATGGTATTCGTTATTGATAAATTCAGTGTTGAAATAGCATCAATAGTCTTCTTTAAAAATTATTATTATTATTATTATTATTATTAATATTATTATTACTATTATTATTATTATTATTATTATTATTATTATTACTACTTTAATTGTTATTTTTACCAAGTAAAGGGATTTTTTAAATGACTCTAATTTCAATAATTTGAATGAGTCAACGCTATCATATCCAAACATTCATTAAAATATTGTTACGTGGATGAGTTCGAAAGATTTGAAGCCAAAGCAGATTAACACTTGCAGAAATTTATTCCGATATACTCTTCACAGATACAAAACCTGAACTTCTCGTTCTAGAAGACTAAATACAGCTCTTTACACAACAATAGAGCTCAAACAGCAGATAAAAAAAAACTTCACAACTACTACAAATCGCCTCAAAAGACAATGCACTACAGTTTGCTTTAGAACTACTCTGAATGCTGACTGAGAGACAGCTAACTCAGTATCTCAACTCAGTAATTCCAGTCAACTAACTGACTAAACAAACTCCACTCACGGCCGGTCTTATATAGGAAGTCAATACTTCGTGAATCTTTTAGAGATAGAAATTTGGAAGACTTTCCAGATCGTAGTCGAAAAGTCCTATCTATGTACATGGGGACCAAAAATGTCGCCAAATGGTCGCCAAGTTTGGCGACAAAAATTAGTCGCCAAAACCGTCGTCAACTTGGCTTTATCTCGCCAATTTGGCGAGATTGCCAGTACCATAATGTTAAATGGCCTGCTCGTTGTAAAACTCGCTTCCCAGCATTATCTCTGTAAAATTCGTTTTCAAGCATTAAGGGTCACATTGCAGGAAAGCAAAGTAAGACAAACTATTGTACTGCCTTATGCGAAATGTACATAAATTTATCTTTTTACATAATTAATGCGACGAAATATTTAGAAATTCGTAACATTATATTCGGTTAAGGCTTTCCAATCTTTTTCTGATAGTATACTTGACTTCTTCGTTGTTTCTGAAAAAATTATCCGCCTAAGTAATAGTCAGAGACGAAAATTTCTTATAAATTCTTCATTGTATAGATGGGTGTTGAGATCGGGATTACTCAATCTGAAATCAAGCAATTGAGCTTCATTTCTCTCCAGTGACTATTTTGTATACAATGAAGCATAGATACATGAGTTTTGTTAGCATATGTAGTATACGAGGGTTGTAAACGGTTCTTCTGTCACCTGGATTTTTCTAGATTACTGTGAGAATGTAAATCTTCTTTCGTTTCTTAAGGGTTCGTGATTATTTAAACCATAAATAACACCACGGAATCGCCACTTTCATATTAGCATACACTGGAAAAATAATGATAATTATCGGATGCGTCTAAATATTATATTAAATAATACAAAAACTATCCTAATAAAAACTATTCATAAATTGTTGAAAATTAATAAATATTTTTGCCGTCTCGAGGTATGTCATGCCAGTTAACCGTGATAACTATTAACTTCTTGTTTTGAGGAACATCCATTAAAAGTGTTTGGTATTCATACTGACTCAGTATTTCACTTTTCTATTTAATTAGAATAACATAAAATTACTTAATTAAGAATACATTTATCAACAATAAGACATCTGGATTTTAAATACTTACACTGACCTATGAGTATAAAAAGTAAGGGGGGGGGGGATAAAATTAATCTAGTTATACTGAGAATTAAGATTTATTGCACATGATACGTTTTACGTAAAATATCCTATACTAAAATTCTTTTGACCTGATATTTTTGGTACAAATATATCACCTTTTGATTCATGGTGAAGTTTCATAGTCATTTTTCTTCATTCCCAGTTTCCCCTGTCTATCCACTATTTTTCTTTACTCTATCTCCTTCTAGTTTTTCACTACTTTAGTAACTATAGAGTTCATTTAAATTTAAAAAGTAAATATAAATTAATCATTTTTAATTTATTACTACCTTTTGTGCCACGGCGAAGTTCATCGTCAATTTTTTTTTTTTTTTTTTTCGCAGTTTTCCTAGTCTTTCAACTAGTGTCCTCTACACTATCTTCCTCTAGATTTTCACTATTCCATGTGTAAACTTTAGTAACGATAGAGCCATTCTTATCAACTTAACCCATTAACCGCCAAAACTCGAAATCTTCAAAAATCATGGTCAGTATTTATAACATTTGTGATTTTAGTGTCTTATATAATATATTTAAAGAAAAAGTTGGAATATTTTAATTACCTTTAGAGAAAATGACTATTGCGTTGGCGCAACGTCAGCGTAAAACCGAGTTAAAATCGGCGGTTTTCAAGAATTTCTTAGTCCGTTAATGTTGAATACTCAACGACTGTAATTAACCGTAGGCATTATTTTAAAGCTTTTTTTCAAAAATATAAACTTTTGGTATTATGTAAGTACATACATTTATTTAATATGTCTTATTTTGTATGAAAATATTGACTACATTCTTGGTGTAAAGCCACTTCACAACCATTACAGCGATATATAGTTCATTGTGACAATGTTTACTGCGAAGTCTTTTACTGTCAATTGATAGTAGAAGAAAATGTCCTTTTTGATTTTGTACTGCCAAAGAAAGACTTAGTTTGCTTGGTCTACAAGTAGATGATCTAACAAAATCCATCATCACAAAAACCATCACGTGATGCACGGGTCCAAGCTTTATGACCGAATCTCACAGGTTTTCCTTTTAAGAAAATTTTTGCAGAATGTTTTACTCTATAAGGAATCATTTGTTCGTCTATACTTAGGTCATGTGCAAATATTTGAAACTATTAAAGTTTCTTATTCAACAAATTTAACGGTTGTACTCTCCCTTTGTATAATTTGTCATTTTTGTCAATATTGATGTTATCTGCCATATGCAAATTTTGTTTTATATTCCTGTACTGAATACGTGACATTGACTCTCTAACAAACGGGACAGATACATCTTTATATAATTACCAATACATTTTTTCTTGTAGCAATGTACGGTATTCAGTTAGAAGAAGCAAACCAATAAACCTCTTTAGGTAACTCTAAGAAGCAAAAAAGTCAGTCTTATTATTTTGCTGAGCATATATATTAGTTTGATTAATGAGCAATGCATACATTTCAGAGTCAAAAAACTTATCGAAAATTTCCTCACAACTTAAATTTTCTAACTCTCTTTTCATTTTTTCAACTTGGCGATGTTTTTTCATTTTTTGGTATTAATATATAAATATGATCTATTTTCTTCCCTTTCAAAGGCTCAATTTCTTTTCTTTGTCTTTGTATTATCCACATCCAGGGACGACGCGAACGGGGGTCGTAGGGGGCGACTCGCCCCCCCAAAGTTTTAGAAAGTTGGACAGTCGGCAAATTTTCAAAAATTTTATCGAGATTTTTCTTTTTCTAAAGTCGATCCACAATAAAATCGAATTAAATGAAAAAAAAAAAAAAAAAAAAAAAATGGAACAAAAATATTAAAAATATCTTAATGCAGCGTGACCCGAGTTTGACGAATCGGTATTTTTACAATAGAAGTCTATTATAGGGGAGTCGGGGTCTTTTTTTACGGCTACAATGATGTACTGCGAACGCAAATATTACTATATAAATATTACCATAAGTTTTTAGAAAGGCTGGTAGTCGGCAAATTTCTGAAATTTCATCCCTTCTTTTAAAAATCCCTACTGACGCATGTTTCAAAACATATTGAATGGAAAAAGTACAAATAATTAAACTCATCATTAAAATTGTGATCACAATGCAGCCTCAGTTGACGGTCGGTAATTTTGAATTGGAGTAAGTATGTCCTTTTTGACAGGAACATTAAAATAATCTAATCATTGATATCTTCACTGACATTAGATAACTTTGATGTGTTACAGTAGATGATATACTTGTATTTGTGGTACGTCAGACAACGCCTCAAAAACCATGACATACACATTAAACGTCATTTACATAAAGTATGTAATGTACAAGTACATCATATGAGTCAAAGGTTTTATACAAAATTTCAAAACACCAAAATTTTTGTATACGAAAATTGACCCACATTTTACAAAGTTATTGCAATTAATGTCAAGTAGAACTCCATAAAATGATGTTATGTACAGGATGGTCGTAAAGAAACTTTGCCGATATATGGATCTCTAAAGGCAGTCTCGTTCAACAGATCGAGATGAGATTTTAGGTATAGTTATTCAGAGATATGAGGTCGGAATTCTGTGAATTTTTACAAAATGGCGCTCACGATTATTTCGGTTATAGTTACGAATAGCAACGCCTACTTTTTCCTATTGAGAAATGATCACCGCATGCGAAAACCCTAAAGAGCGTTGGAATGGTAAGTGTAACACAAAAAACGGACTCACAAAATACAGATCTGCGAACTGCCAACAAAAACACGATCGGAGGAATGGAGGCCGCTCACCAAATATTCAGCTTAGAAAACCGATTAAATTGCCTGTGATGGCACTCATGTCAACTTTGGCCTCTGTCAAATGCAAATATCCATTGTGCGCCTCAATCGCGTTTTTGTTGGCCGTTGGCAGAGCTTTTTTTTTTTGTGCGTGCATAATGCTTCCGTTTTTTGTGATACACGTACCGTTCCATCTCTCTTTAGGGTTTCCTTATGCGCTGAGCATTTTGGGACAGGAAAAAGTAGACGTTGTCATTTGAAAATTTCGTGCATGTAACTTTAATCATAACCGTGAGCGCCATTTGTTGAAATTCACAGAATCTCGAGCTCATACCTCTGAATAACTATACCTGAAATCTCATCTCGATCTGTGAAACGGAACGGAAGCTAGAGGCCCATATATCGGCAAAGTTTCTTTATGATCACGTTGTACTTCATATATTTAAAATGCATTCCCAAAATAATGCATGCCATTTGTAAACTGGAAGGCGATATATCGAATTTATTCTAACAAAATCTTTGGAAAAGTGTTGAAAGGTTTATTATAATACTATATAAAATTCTTAATATTACCCGTGCTCAAATAGCTGTGGGCCAACATTGTCCAATACAACCAGGTTCAGTGTATTGCAAATTGTGAGTATCCTTTCACTCCTATCCTCGATTTCTGACGCAGTTTGGCCTTTGTGTTGCCCTTGCGCCTAATAAATTTGAAAAACAATCAACCAACCTATCCTGGATTTCACCACTTTAATATTTGAAACATCGGGAAAAAATTGTCTTTTAGATAAACTAAGATTTTTTAGTCTAAATACTTTAAAAATACTTCAAATCGGATCAATAAATCTCAAATTAGGATCATAACCATTATTACATGTGGGTAAAGGAAATGGGGGTGGGTTTTTGGAAATTTCATGTTGATGGTGATGTTTCTCTTGCTTTGAAGATCACATATGCAACTTGTTCTTCCTCAAGATCGGATTAACAGTGTAGATTTGAATACCTCCCCCCCCCCCCACACACCTTTCCCAAAAAACTCCACACGTACTATTCCTTATATAGTTTGGTATGTTGTGCTAAAAATTATGCCATGCTTTTTTATAGAGTATTTTGTCACTAAATTCGAAGTTCAATTAGTTGCGAATAACTTACCTTTTTGCACATAAATATTATAGTTAGGTTTAATGCTAAAGTAATCCATTTCATTTTTAATCCTGCTTAGGAAAAAAAACCTAGCATTTTCAAGTATACTTTCCTTCTTGAACAAATGATTATTGTTCAAAAAACGAGTAATATTTGCAGAAATTATTGCTGAAAAACCATAACACATCTGTGAAAAACCACAAAAAAATAATTAAATTAAATCCAGCAATTTTGATAAAAATATATACTCGAAGTAACTACTTTTAAGAAGTAGGTTCCTGGATTGAATTGTTACAAAAAAATTAAGTTTTACACGTTTCAAGAAAAATCAAAATCTTTTCTTTTTTAGTTAGGAAAATGTGTTAAAAATTATTTAAAAATTAAATAATTAAGAAATCGTTTTTAATAATAATTGTCTTTTACAATGCAATTATAGTGTCCATGAACGCCTACATGATTATTTGCAGGGAGATGTAAGGCTACCAAAGTTTTTGTTTAATCCTTGATTTTTAGAAGATGGGAATTGGATTTCCTAATTGGATGTTAGTTAATAATTATTCATTAATGCTCTGTTCAAATTGATGAATTAATATCCATATATATTTTTTTTTCAAAAAATTCTTGTAAAATCTTCAAATTTTTCTTGTAAATTTTACCACTTTTTTTCCTACGTTACTTTATTTTTCGAAACCCAGAGGGGAAGGAGTGCAAGTGCATATTTCTTATGTCCCTGATATTGTATCTATTATAAAAATTGCTGTGCTTCGCGTAGGGAATTTTCTGTAGCAGATATAGTCCGCCAGAATTTTAAAAAGAATAATTTTTCCAGAATTTGTTTTTTGATCAACCTTTATACAATTCATTATACAAAAGTCACCTATTTGATCAATAGTTTTCATCTATTTAATTCCGTGTTAAAGTGCTATTTTTCAACCACTTTTACACGCTTAATTATTCTTTTTCGAAACTGCAATTTGAAAATTTCAAATAAAGTTGTATCGAAATGAAGCACTTGTACTTCTCAGTTTACTGAATTGGTTTAAGATTCTGAGTGGAAATTCTATCTATCTGCAAGGTATAAATGTCTCCCTCCCCCCTGCTCCCAAATAAAAACGCTTCCAAAAATAATCTCCTTTGTTTGGAGAGGAAGGGTTAATTTACTAAAAAGAAATGAAAACTTAAATGAATTTGAAGGAACTTTAACTATAATGTGATTGGAATTTACTTAAAATTTTACATTAAGTACGTATTAATAAAATGCCATAAAGTATTAAAAATTGTTTAGAAGGTAATTTAAAAATAATTCAAACTAATTTCACATTAAATAAAACAATTCAGAATTAAATTTTAAAAAAATGCATTAACAATAAGTTTTACAATAAGTAATAATTAATTATGCATTAATTATTCATATATTAATTAAAAATTATTTATAAGTTAATTTTACATTAATAAAAATTAGTTAACAATTTATTAGCACCTTAATTTATATTTTCTACATTTACACCTGACATGCCTTGATTTCAGTCGGCAAAAGGATGTCTACGCCCCCCCCAACCAAAATTCTTAGCGACGGCCCTGTCCACATCATTTTGATCCTTATCTTTCCTATTTGAATGTAATTCAACCTCACCAGAAATGTCATTTGGTAAAACGTTCGAGTCACTTATTACTGTATCGTCCCCTTCTTCATTGTCAGTAACTTCGCCAAATTCTGGTGAAATAATAACAATGTCCATTTCAATGTCATCTGAATCAATGATGTAAAAAGTATCCAGAGTTGCACTAAGCGTAAGTTAGTGCTTTCGAGATATTTCAATTCAAAATGAAGCAGTTGCAATCACACGCGGTGTGAAAAAAAGTTCAGAAAATGTTGACCCTCTTTTCCGCTGACGATGCGCGAGCGCAACACTAGTATTTCCAACATCGTAGCTCGAAGATGAATTCATCAAAACATTTTTTATTTGTGTGTGACCTTCAAGTGAACTATGGAGATATGAAATGTTATGACTAATAAACATTATTTCAATTTCTTTATTTTTTCGGAATTGATTTAGCAATGTCAGTGCAACTTAACAGATTTCGGAAATGTTTAAGTTATTACTACTAGAAAACAATAAGGTTTAGAATAATTTTTATTATTCGAAATTAGAGTGTGTAAACTTACCAATGAATACAAACCTTCAAATATTAGTTTAAAATTGATTACATATTTATTGTAGTTATGTTTTCTAAGCGTTGCGTGAACGCAACGCCAGCGGTTAATGGGTTAAAGTGTAAATATAAATCAATCGTTTTTCATTTATTATTATTTTTAACTTTAGCACTTAAATTTTGAATACTTACAAAAAAGTTGCATTTAATTTAATTGTTTATTTTGAAATTATTTTATTGAAGGGGCCAGTAAAATATTTAAGCTACCATTAACCATATTCATGATATATTTACAGGTGTCAGTAAAACTTCTCTCTTGCTACAGTTTGCAAATAAAAATGGTAAGTAAAACCTACTTTAATTTACCAAATATGTTTTTATAAAGATATTTAAAATATATTTTATTATTTTTTATCTAAATCTACCAAAAAAAAAAAAAAACTAATTGTTTTAAATGCATCATTTAAATTTTGCATTTTTATTGAAAAATTGTATTGAAATCACTATAATTCACTACAATTCTAAAATAATTTAAATAGAAGAAATGTCTTCTAAAAAAATTAGTTTAGATATTTTTTTTGAAAATTTTATAAATTAATAAATTAAAACTTAATTGAAAAAAAAAAATTCTTTGAAGGTTTATATTTATTTCTCTAAAAATGCATATTTCTATTATTATTAGTTTAAATACCTCAAATGGGAAAAAGCTTTTATGCAATCAACTCCCAGAAATATTGATTAAATGCATCAAATACATGGCAACCGCCAAAGAATATTTTATCTTTTGAAAATGAGGAAAAAAAGAGGACTATAAATAAAAAATTGACTCCCAAAACAGTAGATCTAAATTCCTTACTTGGTGCTGTAAACTACAACTTTTTATTTATATAAAAATAAAAACTTCTCCTGCTTGAGTAATAAGAAAATATTTTAATTTATGCTTTTGATTTATTAGTAGCTTCATGTAATTTATTACTCCATGAGTTTTATACTTATTAGTTTTTGAGTTTTGAATATGTTTTCATTTAGTTCCTCCTTCCCAAACTAAGATACTATTAAAAAAAAAAAAAAAAACTTAGTTCTGCATTGTAAGTAATGTTTTTTCTATTTAATTACAGCTAATAATTTAGTTCTTGACAAGTATTGTAACGCCCAATTGACTAAAACTAAACAATAGATGTTTAAACAGTAGAAATGCATCTGAGGATAGCTAGTATTTATGTAACCAATTATAACAAACTTTGATTTACATTATTCCTTATAGATCTGCTAAAACCTACAATAATAATCGACCGACTTTATACAAATCTAACTTTAAGGAATAAAAAAGTGCATCTTGAACTTTGGGATACAGGTGGACAGGAGAGGTTCAGAAGTATAGTTAAAAAGTAAGCATATTATAATTTATTCACTAAAAAGTAGGTAATTCACGTGGTATTTACAACTAGTAGCATGAAATAAATATTCAATTTTTCACTTACGTATATTATTTAACTCCTACACTGTCCCACTATTATCTAATTTCTAGTTTAGAAGTAAAACATGATCTCCTTACTTTTTTGTCACATATTTATTTCTCAGTTGCTTATTAACTATGCAGAAATGGGTAGACACTAAGTAATTTGAAATATTAACTTCTTTTAACTAATGCGCTGTCTAATGAGATTTTTTTTTTTTTTAGTATTCTTCATACAATATTCAAATATAATGGTAGTAAGCCTTGTCATTCATTTGAAAAGTATTATTATCCTTTTAATAGCTAACTTAACGCAATATTACTTTTCAAAACCAGTTTATGAACTTTCTGAGTTTTTAACTCGACTCTCACATGACTCTTCATAACTCTTCTTACATTGTTCACACTTACCTCTGTTCTCGTTTATTTTATTGTTATGTTGTTGTAGTCTTGCTATGGAATTTCTATCCTAATTTTTCCGTTTGTCTTCCTTTAATTGCAGATAGATTACTGCCGCTCTATTAGCAGTCGTAAACAAAACGGAACAACGAGCAGTAATTCGGCTTTTGTAGTCGGAAGGTGAATCACTGTGTATCATCAATAGTCACTCGTCTGTCTAACCGAACCATGTCACATGCCCTCTCAATATTGTCCTTATTTGTGGCCGTGGATGGTCACCAGACTCCTTCCTCATGCGTAACACTCGTGCGACAATTTTCAAATTTTTAAATCCGTTCTTAGACACTCAGTTGCGGCAAGATACTGTTTCCGTATTGTGCCGAAAGTATTTGATGGATTGCGGCCCCTGATACACCTTTCGATCACAAAAACCGAATCACTGCTCATTGCTCCTCTTTGGTGCAAACTTCTAATGGAGCAGCAGTGATCTATTTGCAATAAAATGAAGACAAATGGAGGAATTAGGATCGAAATTCCGTAGCAGAACTAAAACAACATTGCAATAAAATAAACGAAAACAGATGTTAGTATGAACAATGTAAGAAAAGTTATGTCAACATAGTGGATAATTTTTTACTCATCCTCGTAGTTAACAAAGTCCCACTCAAAACCATATTATCTGTCTTACTTTCTGTCTCTCTATAAGGAGAATAACTTCCACCAGATAGTCTGGTTGATGGCGAACGCTATAAAAACGAGACAAGTCGATTTAGAATAGGATTTATGCATATAGAACCTAACGACCAAAGCCTATGAAGTAGATCTCATTCTAATAAAATCCCCCTTGGAAAATGGGGCTAGCAACAACGTTAAACAAGTTGGCAGGAGCTATTCTTGCAATAGACAGATAGTACGTAATTTAATGTATGTACGCATTTTAAAGTATCCACTGCGTTTGTAATACATAAAGCTAGTTTCGCATTAAATTAAATGTTATTTTTTCGTTCTCTACGAAAGTAATCCATGCAGTTACAATAAAGAAAGTGTTAAAGTACTCATCGACAAAAAAAAAACAAAAAAAACAAAAAAAAAAAACAAAAAAAAAATCGTAGTAGTACAAATCGGAAGGATAACCATAGAATTTTCTTTTTATTTGTCAATTTGTTTTATTAAATAGTAGTGTCTTTGTTGATAACCCATTACCCAGATTAAGATAATAAAAATTCTGTTTTCGTGGTTGTTCTAAGCTGAGGGAGGAGGGTGATTTCAAAGAAATCATTAAGTGGCTCGTGATCCCTACGTGGTTAGTAACTCTCTCGCTTAGAGGTTCGGTACATGAAAAACACTAGAATTCCAAAGAAATAGAACAGAGGACATGTAAAATTCTAAAGACATTTATTTAAGATCATATATTTTTCATTGAATAGATTGACAATATTTAAGTATTATTTATTTATATATTTGCCTGGCGGAGAGATGCGTATAAAAAAAGGACTTACCTAACATCTTTATGTATTTGGGCTAGCTGTGCTCGATACACCTTCTATTTAGGTGGGTGTCAGGGAAGAAAGTGGTAGATTTTTGTATAAGCTTTACTCGACAAAAACCCGCCAACAAGTCTGATTGGCTAAAACCCTAAAACTGTTTCTTTCTAATCCAATCAATTTAAATATTTTCAGTTGCTAAGCGTGGGAGGAGAGCGACGAAGGTCAAGGGAATGACTCATTTCCGTCACTTGGTGGGAGGAAGTCCCTATTATAAAAATTACTCTATCTGAACCCCCTAAGGGTTTCTTGCCCGATAAAAGGTGTTGTAATATCTTACAACACTGGTAATGATTACTGCATCGATACTTTTGTTAAAAAAATGTAAATACAAAATACTTTATTTTCTCTATAATTTTCAGTTATTTCCGGAAAGCAGATAGTATTCTCTTGGTATACGATGTCACAAATATGGAATAATTTCTTAAACTTTCCAGCTGGCTCCTTGATCTGAAAGCGGGAAATACCACAGCTGTTTCAATAATTAGTATGTTAAAATAAAATCTAATAGTTAGCAATAATTCTAAATTGTAATTCAGTACTTATGTTTTATCCCATTGACCATTGAAGAGACAACAAATTCACGGATTCGTTTAGTCCGTTGTCCGGTCTTCACGCCTCTGAGACATTCCACGAGAAGCCCCCGACTCTGGTAAGAGCCGACTTGACATCTAAGGAGAACAGGTGGCTCAAACATTTTGGCGCCGAAAGTCGACGGTATGATACGTAAATACCAGAAATTCATATATGTTAAAAGTGATCTTCATATTTCTTATGAAATCATATAATATTGTACCTGCATTTAAAAATCACTTTATTGTGCTTTATTGGTAAGGAGTCAAAAGACTTTATCTTAACAGTAAACGTACAGGCTCACAGTGGCGCAAAATCCCTAAAAGCTGGCCAAAACCTAGAAGGTGGTTTAATAGCTCTTTCGAAAACGACAATTTTTATCGAGATTTATTCATTAATATAAATCTAAATAGACAGCTACCTGTAGAAACAAAGAAATCTTGAGCAAAAAAGAAACATCTTGGTTGGATAATTGTATCAATTTCTCCCTTTAAAATTAGCCAAACGTATGTCCCTGATGGTAGACCTACTAAAGCCTATACGAACTGCAGTGACATTTCAAAGCTTGGAAAAACCTTCAAAACAGATACCAGTAAACTGTTTTTTGCTGCGTCAACAAAGCTGAGAGCAGATAAACAGCCAAAAACTGCTAAAATTGTGATGGATATTCTTGATACAGATGGAGTTGTGGCTTCTTCAAATTCGCACATTACATATACACTAGACAAAGCATTAGCACTTGTTGTTTAGCCTAATCTTACAAAATTTGAAAATTACCACAATTATAATTTCTATAATACATGTAAATCAGTGACTGATGAGGGCAAGAAAATAATAATGATATCCCAAAGGAATATGTGTCAACGAGTCATGTGTGGCCTTTACAAGAATTGCTTAATCACGCAGCCAAAAGGCCCGTCCACTTTCTGATTAGTAACTTAAAACTCTAAACATCATAACAAAGTGAGATAGTGATCGGGCGTCTGAACAAGCGTTGTTTTTGTGTGTTCTGTCTTCAAAGAATTTTAATAATGTATTATTGTGCTTGAGACAAAATATTGCCAATGCAAAATATTTAGATTTTGGGATATCATCTCTGTACGCATGGATTCGTTTGTTTGAATGTCTGCTAGAATCACATTCAAGAAGAATTCAGAAAAAGAATGGGCCTTTTACGGGATAAACCAAAACCTGGTTTTGGAAGTACAAATGACAGAAATACGGCTGGAAAAATTTGTATAATTATGAACAGTCTGCTGATATAACAGAAATACATCAAAATATAATGTATCGATTTTATATAATCCTTTTGCAATTACAAGTAAATATCCTATTAATGAAAGCCAATTCATGATATTTTGTCGAAAAACTGCTGTTATATTCATGAAGGATCCCATGGTACCCCATGCCCTTAACTTCATTTCAAATCTTGTTTCATGGATATCAAATTTATGTATACGCTATGGTGCCTTTAGGCTTACTTTCAGAAAAGCTCAAGTGTCCATATACAAGGACATAGAAGCAGAGAAGGAACAAAATTTCCGAAAATTCCCACGAATACAGTATGTATTAGAAGATGTGATTCACGATCTCCTTGTTTCTTCTGATACTAATATAACTAATATTTCATGGAAAAAAGCTAAAGAAGAGTTCGATAGCAGGAGAAATACCCCAAAAAACTAACAGAGTGATTTGAAATATCTACATAATCGTTCAATCAAATTTCATTTTTGTAAATAATTAAAGTTTTTCATCTAAATTTGTCTATTTAATTGGTCATTTTGACAAGTAATCACATAAATACTAAATATTTTACAGTTGAAAATACATTTGCAAACCTGTAATAGGTTTTGGCCTGGTTTTGGGTATATTGAGCCACTGTGAGACGCCATCACTTGCAACTTTAGACCCTTATTAGGACTAATGGAGAAAGTTGTACTAACGACACGATGCGAAACTATTTTTCTATTATTAAAATTAAACTAGAAAGATAAAATAATAAATTTAGGGTAGAAGGATCGTTTGAGTGCAAAATTGTTGTTCTTATAACGTTATAAAGGCCAAATGAGTGATAGTTTTACTAGAGACCCAGCACAGGACTGTACTGAAACTCTTTATGTACTGAGAACTCTTTTTGTGCAGAAAGCTTTTTTTCGTAATGGAGTACTTTATTATTATTATTTTAATTCCTTTGAATTTCATTTAATTTCTTATTTTATTTCTTCTTTTATAGTTGGAAACAAAATAGATGATCCAAATCGAAATGCTGTGTGTGTTAACCAAGTTCGAGGGTTTGCAAATGAGGAAAACCTTGAATTTTATGAAAGCAGTGCAAGAACTGGTGAGAATGTTAATGAGGTAAGATTGTTCTCAAATAGAAAACCAAAAATAAACACTGCACCGTAAAATTTAAAATAATGTAGATTTAGGGAGCCATTATAAAATTCATACCAAAACCCTTCAGATTTAATCTCGGGAAAACATGCAGTCTTTCTACATTATTCCGAATCTACGTCAAACATCCCACTTTCATTAGACAGTAAATCCCTGTCAAAATTTGGGAGCAGAATCAGTATAAGACCCCATTGGCGACTTTTCCCGATTTGAACTGGTCGGACCTACAAGTGCAAACCTCCAAAACAAATTATAACAGTCAAAACTGCAAGGGTTGCCAAATCGAAACCCACTAAACATCGTGTAGGAAAGAGGTGTAGCCAAAAGTGTAAAAAAGCGTCAATCCGACCACTTCAAAAAGGGGAAAGTCGCCAATGAGGTCCTATACTATTTCTATGCCAAATTTTAAATAGATGCTCAAACCTTTGCACAAATTCATGTTTTTAGTAGGAGTATGATTTGGAGTGGTGTGAGAGTGGAGATTAAGCAACAATCAAATGTGAGGATTTATATATGGATAGTTGTTTGGAGTACATACATTAACGAAATGTTCTCACTTTTTAACAGTTAATCAAAATAAATACGTAAAAAAAATTCATCATAGTTTTCCAAAAAGACAAATATTAAACCAATGGCAAATCAAAGACTACCAGAAAGAAATTAGGTCTTAACAATACTTAAGATTTCCATTTTTCCACCTTATGCAAAATAGCTATTACAGGGATTCACACTATTGACTCTCTAACTTCTAAATGAAGAAATTTTGAAACGATTATAGGTATAGATGAAGATCTAAAATCGATACAACTGGTATGTTTGTTGATAAAGCCCTAAATTCTGATACAAAAATACTAAATTCTGAGAAATTAGGTCTTAACAATACTAAAAATTTCCAATTTTCCACCTTATGCAAAATAGCTATTACAGGGATTCACACTATTGACTCTCTAACTTCTAAACGAAGTAATTTGAAACGATTATTGGTATAGATGAAGATCGAAAATCGACACAACTGGTATATTTATTGATAAAGTCCTAAATTCTTATACAAAAGTTTCAAAATTTGTCACAAATATTGCAGCCAGGTGGTGCTGAACGCTGCAGTCATAGCACAGATCCCTGTATAAAGTGCTCTAATTTACGGATTTGCAGTTAAACCGTGAAGGGAGATTCAGCGAACTGAACGCTTCAGTTTTTAAGAACTGTGCTCTAGAGCACTCTATTCAAGGATAAGACTATTCCATATAACTCCTGTTGAAAATATTTGTAATTTAAATTGAAATGTCTCTATGAGATTTTCATTACTCGATTTTCCCAATTGTCATTTGTTACGTTATTCCGTAGATTATAATAGTTTCCAAATTATTTTGTTTTAAATTTAAGGAGTCCCTCTTGTATTATCCTGTAAAATAACTTTAACAAAAATTATAATTTCAGGGATTTTTTATTCATAAAATCCTGTAAAATCTTTTTTTCCACATTCATATCACTCGTGAGATTATATATATTTATATTTGCCGCAGTAAATTGTACCTTTCCTCGTCTTTCCGTCTTATATGAGTCATAAGAGTCTCATCGAATTTGAAGAAAAGTTAAAATCAAAAGACTATTGTGTTATTTACATAAATAATCTTGAATTTTAAAAACTTACATTTCCTAAGAAAATAAATGATTTAAAAATTAAAGAAGTATATAAAAAAAAAAAAAAAATTGTATAGCTGTACCTCAATTCCAAACAGGCATAAATAAATTGGAAAGTGTCAATTGAAGAGTGAAAAAACTATTAAGCCCATTAAACTTTCATTACATTTTTAAGGAATTTTTTTAACAAGTTACGACGTTGTGGGTCTATTGAAAACAAAGTTTAAAAAAATATTCAGCAATACAAGAAAAATCCCCAAATTTTGACACAGGCTCCTTTAGCTTTGTAGTACAAATATGTGTGAGTGTTCGAACCGAAGAAATTTGCAAATAATCAACATTTATATCTATTTTAATTTGATTTTCCCTTTTAGATTTTTGAGCGTTTAACCTTAAAAGTGTTGGAAGCTAAGAAAATTATACCTGCATTGCAATCATCTTCATCTTCAGAGAAACTGCAATCTTTGGAAGACTCTACTGCACAGCCATCTTCAATTTCAGAACAATTAGAATCTTCAGGAGACTCTATTTTGTCGAATTACAGTGTTATTGATCAAAATTATATAGATCGTAATAATCCAGATAACATAAGATTGCAAGAAAGGACAGTTCCCATAAAAAAGAAGCAAAATTGTTAATCAGTCGTGTCCTCCAGTGAAATGTTTAAAACTGTGTCCATTTAAGAAAATTTTAAATAATTAAGCTTATCGGAGTATTTGGCATATCTCATGTATCAGAAAGGAAATAGTTTTCGCTTATTCTTATTGCGATTTCACAAATATTTCATATAACTTACTAGGTTCAAATTGCCTTGATCACACCTTCCTTAAGAACAGCTATTACTGATTCTGGTTATATTTGGATGCAAGCTCGAATTTGTATTTGATCTTTAGTTATCCTACATTCTTATTTTACTTACTAACTTGATATTTTCCCTTATTTTTCTTTAATTAAAATTTGGTTTAAAAAAATTCTAAATTTCCCCTTTTCCTCAAATGTCGAACAACCATAATTTGTTTAATATATCTTCTGTTTATTATAAACAATTATATCAACAATATAAATGACTTGTATTGGAATGTTTTGGTTAAATAAATATTTTTATTTATGATAAGGAATTATGTTAGTTTCATGAAATACTTATACTTCACGCCAATCAATTAGATATTAACGTTTGGATTACAAATTAAAATCGTACTATTAAGAGAATCATCGTCCATACGTCGCTCAATTCATGATATTCCATATACCAACCGTGGGAAGCATTGAATAGATAAATCTTTCTTCATAAACATTGCTATGAAAGGTTATATAGTTAACGTTAAGGAATAATACTAAGTTAATTAATGGATAAATAGTATTATAAAAAGCGCATTCTTTGCACGATTCCTTTGATTTATAAACAAGCATATCCTGGTAAAAGAAGTAATGATCATCTATTGTATTCAGTTTAATATGGTCGACACATGACTAAAACACACTATTCGTTAGAAGAGTTTACGAATATTAGGAATTTTACAAATTAGAGAAGCGAAATTTATTTCTTAAAAGGGAAGAGAGGGTAAAAACTGAGAACATTTTCATTGATTATTCAACTTAAAATGCAGAGGAAATGCATAAATAATAAGGTGTCTGCCAAATTAATACATTACAGCTTATATTATGTTCAGCAATAAAGAATGAAAATTCTTAGGAAACATTAAAAAAAAAAAAAAAAAAAAAAAAAAAAAAAACATTACCACATTCTTTTTTCATTAAAAACAAGAAAAGAAAAACCTTTACAACTGTGGTTACAAAACAATTTAGATTTATTTAAGAGTTACTTCAATTTCCCTTGCGGATTTATACCTTTTTGAACAAAACAGGACATGTGCCTCATTGCTCATACTAAAAAATAACAACAATTTAAAAAATGTCCAATTATTTTTAGGTATTTTATTTTTGACTAAGTTATAACTATATAGCAAACTTCAAAATCCACTTCGAAAACCAGCGGTCACATTAACAAGGAAACGTAACCTGCAACCTGCAACACAACAAACACAGTAATTTTGCATTACGGAGGGCTATCACGTGACATACAAACTAACTTGCAATTGGTTTTGGTTGAAGATGTATCTCCATGCATGCAATCCAATGATCGACGTTTACCGTTCTACACCAAATGAAAACTTTTCAGGTGGTTAAACATGGACAAAAGTATTTTTCTTGTTGTGACTGGATCTTTTATGAGAGAAAGACAGAAAGAAATTATCTTATGGAAATCTCAATAAAGAGGGATACTTGGTGACTTTGCATTATTTTGGTCGGTATAGCCACAAGTATTTTCATTTTCATGAAAGGATAATAAACAGATCAGAAAATAGTAGGAAATAGGAATAAAAAGATATCAAAAGAAACTTGTACTCTTTAAGTTGCTTTTTATCACTCATATTTTCAATTGCAAAGATAAGATTGATATTGTTCGAGAAAAAATAAAATTTTTTTTTTTTTTTTGCAAGTTTTGTTCTTTCATTTTCACTTGATACAATTCCCAATCGTTAACACGTGAGAGTGCCAAAAAAATGCACTTTACCTTGTATTCATCATAATCATTACACTAATAGTGCAAGAATTAACTGCACTTTGATAATTTCGTATCTTGTGGTTTTAAAACAATTATCTTCGTACTTGTAGAAAAGTATAAATGCAGGGATTAGTAATGAAAAATAAGGTTTGCAGTGGTCTTTTCTTAAATAGGAAAAATGTAAGAATTAATGCTTGTAAGATAAAAATTTTGCCTTTTGAATTTTTAAAAAATTGTCTTGACCTTATTTACTTTGTGAATGAACTGTAATGCCTTTCTGAGCATTTTTCTTCCAGTAGAAATACAATGTATATGTCCACTTAGATATCAAATGGGTTAAGAAAGTTTAAATGTATAAAAAAGCAATTTTTTTTTCTTTTCTTTTTTTTTTAAATATGCATAAAAATGTCAAAATTTATAGTATTAATATATGTATAGAATTTAATGCAAACTTTTATAAATTCAAAGAATTAGTTAATGTAAATGCTTCAAATTATAAGTTTTGAATCAAGAAATCTTTGAAATCTTGAATCTTTAAATTTCAACCAATCGACAGTATGTAATGAGTAACAGCAAAATTCTGTAAAAGTAAAAAGTAGTTTTTAATTGTTATTATAAAATAATACGTAAAATTAATCTTAAAATATATGAGAAAATATAAATTTTGATAACTAACTTCAAACTAATTAAAAAAAAGTTTGTTTTTGCTTTCTTATCATCAACTGGATTTGCATACTTACCGAGGGAGTTTTACTAAGTTTAGTATAAATTGGATTTGAATAATCATGAAAAATAATTATGAGAAGTAATTAAACTAGAGTACTCAATCGATGTAAAAATAATTCGTTTCCCCTTGTCTTCCTTTCCGAAATAAATAATATTCCATTATTATATGTGAGAAAATTTTCTCTTAAAATTTTTGTGCTCTAAACTAAACTCTATCTCCATTGTAACATGTATAATAGAATAGATATATCCATAAGTGGGTGATTTTGCATAAAAATTTATATCTAAAGAATAGTTTCTGCTTGTATGTGTGTTGTTTAAAATAGTGGAAAATATAAACTCATAGCTATAGCCAACAAATTCTGACTTTAAAAACAAAATAGCTTTTAATACTTTCTTAAACAGTCTTATTTTTGCCAAAGTTTTTTCGATTCTTACATTTTGTGTATATTAATAGCAAATTCATAAGTTGCGCTGCTAATTAGTAAAAAAATGTTAAATTAATAAGAACGCGGTTGTAGCAGAAAGAATGTAGTTTGATAAATTTTATTCATTTAAAAAAATTACAATCTCTTATATAAAACATTAATTTTTCAAACTTTATACCGTCATTAAAGTAAATTTTGAAATTTTGCTCTTTTTGCTTTGTAGTGCAATTTAAAGTATTTGTTACTTGCAATATTTTAGGGTATCTAGTTAATCGATTAATTTCATCTGGATCGCATTTCATAAAATTTCCAATTCAAATGGTGAAGGGTGTCGATGAATGACTTAAATTATGGTATGCATTTATAGTCATTGTTGGAAAATTACACTCAATTCAGGTAAAAATTTCAATGTAATCAATATTACCAACTTATTACTAGAGCTGTGTTTCTTTGTTAATAGGTATAATTTAAATGCAATCAATAATACCAATTCATTTCTAGAATCATGCAGCTTTGCTGTTAAATTAGTCTTATTATCGTGTTTTTTCTTTATAGCTGAAAGATAAAAATTATAGACGCATGAAAAATATTTCTTCCATTAACTAAAGTTTAATGTCGGAAAAATTATAAAATAAAAACGTTTAACATAAATTTTTAGTAAGCAATTTGGATATTAACATTGAACATGAATCACGCAATTAGAATTCACAAATCCAATAACATACAATACCTGTTTCTCCTCTAAAACAAGGTTTTACTATTCAAAATGTTATATTGTATCAAAGAATATAGCTGTTTCTGAGTAGTTATATGTACTAATTAACTTGTTTAATTCTCAGAAAATAAACAAAATAATAAAAAATGAAATTAAAACAAGTACAAAAACTTATAGTGGCCGTTTTACCACTGATTCACATGCTAGAAGTGAACAAAACCGCTGACAATCGTCTTGAAATCACTGGAGGACTCGAAGGGATGTTTATAAAAGACACTTTAGCGGCACTTGGCTTCGAATACGAAATAGTGTTACCGCCGGACAGAGAGTATGGTCGCTTGAAAAACAATGGATCTTGGACTGGTCTAGTTGGAATGGTGAACAGAGGTGAATCAGACTTGGCTTGTAGTGCTCTTATGATGTCAGAAAATAGACGAAAAGCTGTTGAGTTCAGCCAACCGTATGCATTTGAATCCCTTACCTTCGTAATCAAAAAAGCCGAAAAATTACATTTGAAAAACGCGTACTTATACCCTTTTCATATAAGCGTATGGGTATATTTCCTAGTGATGTTGATCGTCATGTCTTCAGTTCTGTGGATTGTTCTCGAAAGAAAGTATTCCCTGGGAAGAATCGCTTTTGAGCTGTTTGGCATTGTTGTTAGGCAATCGTTGGTGCTTGGTGGCAATTCGTGGATGACAAAATTCCTTTTGGCAATCTTCTTCGGATACGCTTTGGTTATGACTTCTGCCTACTCAAGCATTCTGTTGTCTTTCATGACGGTGTCCGTAAAAGGAGAAACTATAGAAACCACTCGGCAGCTAGCGGATGCGGTCATGAGGGGAACTCACAAATGTTACGTGTTGAAGAACAGTTTAGTAATACCAATGCTTTTTGCATCCAATGAAAAACATCTTCAGCTCTTGGCAAAAGCCATAACTCTCAATAAGTGGTATCTGGATAGTATTGATAAGAATGCACTCAACATAATCAGTCCCAACACCGCTATAATAGAGGGCAAATTTTTCTTAGATATAGTATACCAGGGAACCACAGAACAACAATCAAAGTACTTAATATCTAAAGATATCTTGGGAACTGCCATTTTCGCAATGGCTATCAACCGCAATTTCTGCTGTCAGAGAAAACTGAGCAATATCATTATGAGGTTTGGAAGGGCAGGAATGATGCAAAAATATCTCAGGGAAGCTGCATTTCACTACTATCTATCTATTCGAAAAACAGAAAAGACAGTAGAAAAAAACTATAAGATTTCTGTTGAAGACGTAACAAGTGCCTTAATTATTTTAGGTGCAGGTTATGCACTTTCATTTATAACAGTCTTAGCAGAAATATTATATTCTAAATATTGCGCAAATCATTTTCGATGTTAATGCATAGTGAACTATTCTGTGTCTGTTAGTTTTATACCTGTGTTTCAACGGATTAGAATGGAACAAGAAGCACTTAAAAATGTATTATGTAAATAAAAATATGAATAGTAAGAAATGCTACTACACGAGAACTATTATAATATATTTGTTTCTTACTTTTTTTGTTATTTTCCAGAAAACCTCTCACATTTTAATCAGCTTTAATGCTAAAATTTCAATGTAACTTTATAACACAGACACAATATAAGTCTTTGTTAAGTGATTTTACATACCACAATTTTGTATGTGCTCATTAATCAATTTTATTTAGTATGGCAAAATTTTTAATGATATTATCTATTAAACTAATTTGTATTTAAATTTGTATATTGGTGTATAAAATTTGCCTTTTTTTAATTGTTTTTGTAATTGTTTAATTTGAGGGAATGAAAAAGTGGTGCCTTTTTTAATTGTTTCTGTACTTTTTAACTTTAGAAAATGAAAAGGGGAAAAAAAGTATTTTTTCGTTATCTATAGTTTTAAACATTATAACTAAGAATAGAACTACGTAATTACTAAATTTAACAACCTGAAAATTGTAAATATTTCTTATTGTGTTGTTTAAGAAAATATGTTTATTAATTATAAAGGTCTGATTTTTAACTCAACCTTTCACTTTTGTACCACGATGTATTAATATTTTTTTTTTTCAATAAGTCATAGTACTATAAGATCTATTTTAGTTTATAAGAAATAAAAATATTAGCTTGATTCATCCAACCCTATATGATCACTTTTGGGTTAACGGTCATGCTTTGTTAGTGAAAAGTATCGAATTCATTTCCTGGGTCACCTTTCATATTCGTTGGCATGTTCTCTTTCCACTTACACCAGTTCCATTAACTTTAAGAATCCAGGTATTGAGCTAGTATTACGTCGCCAGCCTGTGGTCAAGAATTTGAAAAATGTTTGATCTACTGAAGATTCCAGCTACCGGCATTCCTGTGACAAACTTGTTTCACCATTGACTGGTATGAAGTGTTTACACGGATATAGTCACTAGCATATAATGACTGGTGACCTCAACTAGCACGCTGACTGGTAAAGTGTCAATCATGTGGAACGTTTACCGGATTGAAATGGCACTTGGTGACATTGATGTGAGAATTTATATTATTCATCATAAAAGTGAGACCTCGCTTTAATATTTAAGGGAAGAAGATAGGGCATTAAAGTGATATACATTCTTTAACATTTTTAATGTATTTCCTATAAGCCATCTCTTTTTAGATTCAACTGGTTTCTGTCCGTTCAATCAAGTTTAAACTAGTTTCCTGATCACGCCATGTCTTTTGTACTTACGTCGCTCTGATGGCCTATAAAAGGCAGAAATTAGTGTTCGACTTGGAACTTCTAAGTGTACCTATCTAGAAGTCACTGCATTGCTCTTAGTCTTTAATAATAATAAATTATTGTGTTGCCGTAACGACGATCTGTGTTTTTGACTCTGACACACTCGCGACTTGAGATGGTGTAAGTCATCTACACTTATGCCATTATACATATATATATGTCAGTTATGAAATATCCTAATTTCCTATCTGCGTCAGTTTGATTTACTTGAAAAGTAACCATATTTGTTGTGAGAACGTATAATTAGCTTGTAAACATAGCTTTAAATTTTGAGAGCAGAATACTTATTTGAAGAATATTAAAAAAAATTCGAGAAATTAGGATATTTCATATTTGACTCCGTTTCGACCCTCGAATGTTAGTTTATCAAGATCGGAACAACTTCCTTTTTCTTTAACTGACATACTTGACATTTGTATTAAATTTCCAAGTTGTGGCTACATTTGATGTGGGACAGTTAGATATTCCTCGTTTGGGATGTTTAATCCTTTTTTGATCCCTGATTGATCGTAAACGATATAGCTTATCATTCCGGTTGTTACTCTTGTTAACATTTATTGAACTAAATTTCAGAGTTGTGACTATATTTGCAGAGATAGCTCGGGATATTCCACTTTTGGAAAGTTTCGACTTCTTAGAATTAGTTAATAGAAATCAAAATAGCGTACTTTCTCTGAGTTGGCCCTTGCTGTCTTTTTTACTTAATTTCAGAGTTGTGGCTATATGTAAAGTGGGAGAATCAGTGATGAATGAATGAGTGAGAGAGGGCTTGACTTTTATATATCACTGGCCTACGGTTCAGAAATAAAATTTTATTATTATTCAACAATAGAAAAAGCAGTTATTCAGGTGCAATTCGTGAAATAAATCTTCAGTGTTTAAATATCTATGGCTGTTTGTTTATTGTAATATCATCACACAGTTGGTTTCATCAATTAATTCAATTAAATAATTATAACCTTAGTATGCAGTATGCAAAAGGTATCAATGTTATACTGACTGCATTTTCAGTATGAAACAAATTTAATTTTTAATATATTAGTCCCATTAATGTACTTTACAAGCTTCAGAAATGAATTTTCTCTATGAGTCTTAATTCAAAATAACGTACGTCGTTTATTATATTAATCAATCACGAAAAGAATATTAAATGTTCTACATACTTTATGCCATTCTTTATTGCTTAAATTATTGAAGCCAAAACTAGTGATTTTAATAACGTATTTTTAATCCATACTGTGTAAATATTACGCAATTCATGATTTTTACTTTCATTTGTTGTTGTTGTTGTCGTGTGACTAGAATATTCAATGTCCTCGTAGCATACTTCCCAATGCGACCCCGGACTGCAGGACGCGTCCCGTCAGCTCCCCCGGACGCGGTAGCATTAAGACTAGAAGATGATATTGCACTTGTCATAGAGAGGGTTGCCATTGCCTCGAGAGGTTGGACTTCTACCTGTTGGTCCGCGGAAGGTATTTTATTTCCCTTCTACCACCCACTGGAAAACCAGTGGAGGCATTCCCCTATTCGCCATTACTTTCAATTACCCATTTGTATACATAGGGTAATGAAAGTATAGAATTCGGTAAAAAAATAAATTTAAATTTTTGTGTATTTCTCCACGTTTCGGAACATCCTGATTTCATAAAAGTGATCTAGAAAAAATGTCTGTATGTGTGTACGTGTTCAGCATAACTCCTGAACAAATTGATCTACGATGTTCAAATTTGATGTGTGGGTACAAGGAACCTACCATTAAGGTTTTCGTCAAAATCGCCCATGCGCATGGGGCAGCTGCCATTGACAAAATCATGTTTTTCAGTAATTTCTAAAAAACGGGTCAAACGATCTTGTTCAGAATCGCTGTGGTAATGCCTCTTAAGGTGTCTTAAACATCCCCACCTCCGAAATTCACCTTAAAAAAAGCTTTAATCGATTAAATAGTTGAAAAACGGAAGACTTAAACACATAGTTCTCTTTACTTGAGCTTACCTCAACAACGATTGTTTTTCTTCTCTGCTCATTTTCCCTTATAAGTAAGGAAAATATAAGAATTATCAGTAAGTATATCGCCAAAATCATTTTTTTTTTTTTTTTTTTTTTTTTTTTTTTTTTTAAAGACCCATGTAAAATTATTGCAAAAAATATCGCCAAACTGGTCATTTTTACTAAATGAATGATGTAAATATAAATACTGTAGATGACACAAATACACGTTAGTATTATAGTTTATTTGAAAGTTGAGCTATTTTCCACATCCCTAGTATTTTTTATGTGACGTGTTTCACAAATATTGAAATGATTTAAATTGTTGAGTTTATTTTAATATTGCAATAATTTATCAATCATGTTCAATAAATTAAATTTCAGTGAACACAAAACTTCTGTGATTTAAAAATTCCTTTTAAATAAGGAAAGATTCTTGAACATAAATTTCAGCATTGATATTTGATACCATTCTAAAGACATTGTTTATAAAAAACTATAAAAAAATTAATTTGTTTAGGCTAAAAAACAGATCTAATTATTTATGTCAGCTGATTAAATATTCTTAAAATCATTGTTCTCCACAGTAAACATTTTTATCGAATACAAAGTGTTTGATTCGTTTAATTACTATTTAATGATTGCATGGTTAATTTTAGTTTGATTATTGTTCTGGTTGGTGTTTATGGTTGTTGTCATGGTTTTTGTTTTGACACGTAAATAGTCACTTATTTAGTAACGAATATTTTTCAGGCTCGATTGTTAAAAAGCGCTAGAAATGAAGAGGGAAATTGCAAAATTTAGATTAATTCTCCGACATAAATAGGTAAAAGTTTAAAAAGTGAGAAGTAGCCATAAGTTAAAGTAGGGTAATGGATGTAGTATGTAGCAAATGGAACTGAATATAACATTATAATAAATACATAGGGTTTTTTTACTTGATGATATCGATTAAAAAATAAACAATGAAAGGTCTAGTTCATATTTTAAAAAATATTACAAGTGCAATACCAAACAAAATTTATATCTTGCCGCTATGCATTTATATATCCATGTTCTTCTTCTTATTTTTTTTAAGGGAGACCCGCACCTCAAATATGGAAAAAATTTGGAAAACTATAATTTTTTATTTTATTGCATAAAATTAAGCTATACATATTATTCAAGAAGGCATGGGAAAAATTTCAAACTTTCAGAGAACTGCAAACATTCGATTTTTAAATTTTTACATACCGATCTACTATGTAGTTGTAAGAAAGTTTATATTTTTTAGTTCGTTTTTCTCGAAATCTAGAATTGGCAATTTCGACTGAGTTTAAAATGAAGAACTATTTATTTAGATTTAAACTGTTTGTGTTTTGAAAACTTGAATATCTGTTTTATAAATGTAGGGAGAGTTTTTTCAGTATATTATATTAACTTTTTTTTAAGAATTAAAAAAAATAGGAATTTTTTTGTGAAAATTTACACATTTCTTGGGAAAAACACAAAACATCCTTTTTAAAATCTCTTGTCAAACTAATTAAAAAAAATCTCTCCCTACATCATTAGAGTATACTTTAATATAGTTAATTAGTTTAGTAATTAAATAAAATATTAAAAATTGAAGGAGGAATAGTCTTTTTAAAAAGGAAAATATTTCAGGCAAAAACCACTAAAAAAAATATCAAAAAAATATTAAATTTTAAAAACAAAAAATAGTGTCAATAATTGTTTAAAAATAGATGTTTTATTTATATAAAAAATGCGGTGCTACTAACTTCATTAATAAAAATTTTAAGTTTTTGCTTACGGGTCTCCCTTAAACTATTTTACACTTTTACAAGCTTTTTATTATTATTATTATTATTATTATTATTATTATTATTATTATTATTATTATTATTATTATTATTATTATTATTATTATTATTATTATTATTATTATTGTTATTATTATTATTATTATTATTATTATTATTATTATTATTATTATGTTTTAATTTGTTCCTGAATTGTGACTTTTGTGTCTAATATCAAGCACAGCAGATTCAAAAGTCTAACACTCCATATATAGAATTAACCCTTAGAAGCCTTTCAAATTAAATTTAAAAAATATTAATTTATTTATTACAGTAGCCTGTATTTATTGCAGTGACATTATGTAATGGTGACATTATGTAATACATACAGACAAATATTAAAAACAAACAAAATGCAAGCGTACAATTCGATTTAAAAGACCGGTATCAAATTTGAAACTTAGGGCATTTAAGTATTAAAACAAATGCATGAAAGATATTTGAAAAAAATACTTTAAAATTCAGTTTAATATTGAATAACCATTTTATTTTCCGAATTCTCTATAAATATAGATTCAAAATTACGACTTACTAAAAGATATAAAGATGTCTCAATTTTAACTTTAAAAAATTATTCTATAAGGAAGTTATCAATTGAATATTAAAATCACTGTTAGTCCATGTTGTATTTTACACAAATTGTCGAATGTTGTATTAAATTACATAAGTACATGAAAATACAACAAATTAAACAGAATGTAAACCATTTTTTTTTCTTTTTCTTTTAACGATCACTTAAACTTTCGTCTCACAACCTTAGAGCCTAAAAGCTTATCTTGTACACAGAAATCTTGTATACAAGGGAAAAAAACGTTTTAATAAGTCCGGTCTGCTGACAAATGTTTTTGATAAATCGCCAAATGAGGCACCATGAAGAAAAGGTGCTCATGAAACTACGAAAAATCCCTCGCACATGCGCAGATACAGTTTTGCATGTCTTTTTTCCGGTGGCGAAGCTCTCGTTTCTCGTGCAAGCACTAGTCGTAGTCATCTAGGCATCCATTAAATTTATAATCTATCACTTCTTGTCCTACGCGTTCCACTTCAGATAGAATTGCACCTTAAATCTTTCGCCGAGGCTGTAAAAAAAAAGCTTTCTAATCAAAGCCGACCAAAAAATGTTTTTATTTTATTAGGCCTTAATACTGACAAGACAAATGTAAAATGTCTGTGGGCGGGAACGACTTAATTAACATCACTTTGATTGGGCGATCTGGTAAGTTGTACACGTTCTTACAACTACTGGAAATACTTTCCATAATTCTCCATCTGTGTTTTTGTGTGTTATTGTTTTATTTTCTTAAAAAAAATAAACAACAAACGGAAAGAATCAATTAATGAAAGCAGATAAATTATTCTGCTACTATTCTTTGGTTCTAGTGCCATCTATTGTTAATAATTGCAATCGAACATTTTAAACAGAAATACTTTGAGGGTTAAAATCACGAAATGGTCCGAAACGTGTCCCAAGTGTTTTTATAATTAAAATTAAAGAAAATTCTCATTGAAAATAAATAAATACAAACTCAATGATTAATTTTATCAAGAAACTTGAAAAAAATAGAGGGAGGGGTGCAAATACTTGAACTTTGAATATTCTATAATAGTAAGAAACAAACTATTCTGCAAAAACTAGTCTTGTTTTTTTATTTATTCGATCTCTTTACTGTGTCTCTGACTTTTCCGTCATTTCGATGACGTCACAGTTTTTCACGTCGAAACCATAACGTAAACAGTTAACTCCTGTTTACGTTAAAACTTCTCACATTTTAGTGCAAAGCTAATTCGCACGTGATAACGTTAACAAAAGTGGACATAATTGTTTTACCATAAAAACGATTAATGTTTAGTCTTAACTTTGTGCGTACATCTATTATGCATCATTTCGGCGACGGTCTAGTTTTAATGTTTTAATATGCTGAATATTAAACAGCTGACATTAATGATTACCATTGACATGTGGCTTTATTATGACCAGACATGGTCCTCATATTCAGTTAAGACTGATCGCTACTCGATGTAGAAAGGAAGTTCGCCATTCCGGAGACGTCTCCGGAAAGCACAGTCGGCGAAATGATTTTAAGCACGCGAGATGCAAGAAATCTATTAATTTCTTATACTATTTCCATTTTTTTATGATTTTTAGAAGAACAGAAAACGGAAAGAGAAAAAAGGCTCGAGAATTTTAAACAAAATCCATTAATTTCAAAATTTGTTAGCCGTTTATTACGTGTTCAAAATCTTAGTAATAAAGATGCAAACGACAAAAGAAATATTATTTTACTCATTAAATATTGTTATAATATTAAAACATTAAAAAAAAAAAAAATAGTAATATGAAATAAAAGTAAAAAATATTCTTTATGGAGCATTATTTATTTACCATAACATTAGTTTTGACTTAACTACAGCGAAAATATATATATATTTAGTATTAGAATTTAGATTACAAACTTTGAATTTTTATAGAATATAAGTTTATAACAAACTTGTGTTTGCATGAAGTTTCAAAATCAAAGTCCTGATATTTTCCCGTTTCGTGATTTTGACCCTTGACAATAGGAGTGACTCGGAACTTTCTCAACATAAACGTTTTTCTGTATTTTTGGATCAATATTAAATTACTCAATCAGTAAACCAATTTAAAATGCAAAATCCAGTCCGTAAGAAACTCGTAATAAATGAACTAGACTAAACATAGTTTCCTATACAGATCGAAGCTTATTTGCTTTGAATTATAAAATATTCGCTTATTTCCACTTCCATTCCATAATCTCTAACATATTTATAGAATATTCTTTGACATTCAATACAAAAAGCTAATGCTGCACCAACTTTTTAAATAAAATACATATGTTATGAAATTTCATACACACAAGGAAATTTGACCAAAAGACGTTTTTTGAAAAATATACTTCAAGAGAAGAGAAGAAATTTTCTGTATCTTTCAAATCCCTTTTCCCAATTATACACCAATCCAAGTGATAATAACAGGGGCGTACTGACCATAGGGTTGCCCTGTGAAATCAACGGGCCGGTCAGATTCTGTAAAAAAGCAGACCCGTTTGAGGACGGAAATTATTATTTTTTTAGTCTAAAACAAATTAATATAAGTAGTTGCCTTTTTTTATAGTTTTTGTTTTGATAGCCCAATGCATTCAAATCCTAATCACTCCTACTACCCCTCACTCCTGATGAGACCTTTCTTGCGTTTTCCTGTTGGAATTTCTAAAATGCACAGCAAATTGAAATGACTTAAAATAAGACACAATAGTGTCTTAAACAAGTGGCTTTGTTTTAAGACGCAAAATGATGTCTTAATCTTTAAGACACTTGAAGTGTCTGAAAATGGGGTATTTTCAGACATTTGAACTGTCTGAACTGGAAATTTTTTCAGACAGTTGATGTGTCTGAAAGGGTTGTTTATGTTACCTTTCAGATGTTGGGAAGTTAAAAACACATATATTTAAATTAAAATGCAATAAATGTACTTGTGTTAAATTACACATTTTTATTAAAAGAAAAGTTATAATTACTGTTTTATTACTTGTTGATTAATTTATTTAATAATTTATTTGTTTATTTATATTTTAATATATGAATAAAATAATGCTTTATTGTTTTAGTTTCTCATTCATTGTAAAATTTGATTTAGCTTGTTCTTATTTAATTTGTTCTTGTGTTTTGACTTAAGATAAAATAAGTTTATTCTGAGTAAAGAAGAAAAGTAAGCCTATGTCAATGAGTTAATTGTTACATGCTAATAGTAAAGTAGGTTTACCTATGCAAATTTAGTAAATTCTGATACACTTTTAAAATATTTAGACATGTTAGAAATATTTTATAGTGCTATCGGATGAAGATTGTGTACTAATAAATAATAGAAAATAAAATCAAATTGTGAAGACTTATAACAAATTTAATTACTAACTTTTTAGTAAAGTATTCCCAAAATTTCCACCTGATAATTAATAATTTTATGAGAAAAAAATATATAATTTGCATTTGCTTTGTAATTAAATTCAATTTCCTAAGCAGTTTTTATATTATTGATAAAAACAACTCTTTCTTCAATAAAATTATCGGATATATCCGAAACTAAATTATTTAGAGTAATTACACACATAGCAGTTAAAGTGTGTTATAGTGTTATAGTAGTAAAGCGTGGGATTCCTATTTCTACTTTCAATTACCCATGTGTAATACATAGGGTAATGAAAGTGTAGGATGCGGTCAAAAAAAAAAAAAAAAAAAAAATCGATGTTTTTTTTTTTTTTTTTTTTTTTTTTTTTTGCATTTCCCTAAGTTTTGGAACATCCTAGTGTCAAAAAAGTGATCTAGAAAAAATGTATGTCTGTGTGTGTGTGTACGTGGTCAGCATAACTCCCTAACAAATTGACCTACGATGTTCTAATTTGGTGAGCAGGTTGGTGATGGCCCTATTAACTAACGTCAAAAGGTTTTCGTCAACCGTCTAGGTTTTCGACAAAATCGCGCATGCGCATAAGGTAGCTGCCATTGAAAAAATCATGTTTTTCAATGATTGCTACAAAACGGCTCCAACGATTTTGATAAAAATCGCTGCGCTAATGCCTCTTAAGGTGTTGTTCTAAACATCCCCACCTCCGAAATTCCTGTCAAAATGCTTTAATGGCATAAAAAGTTGATAAACGATGCCTGTAACACAGAGATCTCTTTGTTTGAACATAGCTTATGAACGATCGTTTTTTTCTCTTCGCAGTTTCACGTATAAGAAAGGATAATATAAGAATTATCGAAAAGTATATTGCCGAAATTTCCATTTTGGCAAAAGTTTCCCCCCCTCCCCCCCTATTACAATTATTGCAAAAAATATCGCCAAACTGGCCATTTCTTCTAAACGAAAGATGGAAATATAAAAACGGTAAATGACACAAATCCACATCAGTAATATAGTGTAATTTAAAGTTGTGCGATGTTCCACACCCCAGGTTTAAAATCAATTACATTACTTTTTTAATCACTGTAATATAAACTTCAGTTAGTTTAAGTTTATTTAAAAAAAATTCTGAATTCTAACTTTATTATTGAGCTTGTTCTCATTTTATAAGAAATTAATTAAATAGTTGTGTTGTAACATTACTCCTAATTTCAGAAACAAATTAAACCCGTGTTTTGCGATATTACAGGTACAAGAAATTAATTGTTATTATATCCCTCCTATGCAATAACAGTGAGTCCTTTTCATATGAATTTGAAGCGATGACGAAAATTTTTTCTTTCTTTATTGGAATTTTAGCAAAATTTGCTATTCAAATAATTTTAATTTAAAGATTTTTTTTTATCAAAGTCTTATTATTGCTTCAAATTGTTGAAAATTGTATTAACAATATAGAAGGATGTTTCAAAATAATAATATAAAAACATTAAAGAAAGTTATTTTTAGACCAGCTTGTTTGTGTACCTGGGTGTCTCATATGATGGAATTATTAATGGCTTATTCTTTGTAAAATGTGTCTCGAAATAGCGTTTACCTTTCAACAATAGTTCAAAAGTTTCTAATGTATACTCTAAAAAAATTAATTATGCCAAGTTCATATTAAATTAATGGCACTTTCTATGAATTTATTGAACTAGTATAATGTATATCAATATAATCAAAATATATACCAAAAATTTTCTTAAATCTTAAATTTTTAAAACACACAAATTTAAATTTTGGATTCAATCTCTATATAATTTTTTAACAGAAAATATGTTGTTTTAAAATCTCAGTTTTATTCAATAATGAGCTGGGGGTGTGGAACATCGTACAACTTTCAATTACACTATAATACTGATGTGGATTTGTGTCATCAACATTATTCATCATTCATTTAGTAAAAATAGCCAGTTTGGCAATATTTTTTTACGATAATTCTTGTATGGGTCTAAAAAAAAAATTATTTTGACGGTATACTTTTCGATAATTTTTATATTATCCTTACTTATAAGTGAAACTGAGTAGAGAAGAAAAAATGTTCGTTCATGACTTATGCTCAAGGAAAGAGAACTCTGTGTTAAAGGCATTCGTTTTTCAACTATTTACTCCATTAAAGCATTTTTAGGGCAATTTTGAAGATGGGGATGTTTAAAGCATCTTAAGAAGCCTTACCACAATAATTTTAGCAATTACTAAAAAAAATGATTTTTTTTCAATTGCAGCTACCCTATGTGCATGGCGAATTTTGATAAAAACCCTAAAGGTAGGTCCTTGTGCCACTACCAACCAGCACACCAAATTTGAACATCGTAGGTATATTTCTTCGGGAGTTATGCTGACCACGTACACACATACACACAGACAGGCATTTTTTCTAGATCACTTTTTTGAAATCAAGATGTTCCAAAACGTAGAAAACATGCTCTTTTTTTTTTTTTTTTTTTTTTTGATTGAATACAATAATTTCATTACCCTTTGTATACATATGGCTAATTGAAAGTAAAAATTAACTATATAGAAGAGACTTGTGTACCTAGGGCCCCCATGTACCCAGGGTCACCCCACTTTTATTGAATAATGTTAAGTTCTAAGTTTTTTTACTCCCTTTGGTAAGTGGCAACACCCAATTGCTCTTTTAGCAGCCATTTTGAAATCTTAGAGAAGAAATCTGTGGCAAGTTATAAGAGGAAAATGTTTTTATATAGTCTGCAGTAACATTTTGAAGCTCATGGCTTTTATTGTTTTACAAAGTTAAGTCAAATACTTTTCTTTGAATTCTAGCAAATAATTTTATTTGTAACATTAAGTACTAAATGAGATGTTTAAATAAGTCATTTCTCCATGCGCATTTTTAGTAGAAGACATTTTATATGAAATTACCAAGTCGTGTACCAAGGGCCACATAGTTGCTTATTGTGTTCAAATTGCCAAAACCAAAATCTGTTAGTACTTCAAAGGGATAATGCATGCAGCTCAATTTTTTGGAATCAGTTTTTCAAGTTATGAAAATACTTGTAATTTACTAATAATTTGACACAGTGCAATTTATTATATGATAAACCAATAACAGATAGCATGGGCACCCCCAGGAGGGTGCAAGGAGGTGCACTTGCACCCCCCAGGCTCTTGAAAAATTAAAAAAAAAAAAATTTGTGAAAAGATGTAAATTTCAAGATAAAAAAAGCACATATGCCGTTTATACTTTTATGTTACAACGAGCATATTTTTTCCCTTTTAATTTAGTTTTTTGTTTCCTTCCTATGTCGTTTTTTATAGCTACTTGCGTGACGATTTTCTGGCGCTTGTTGTCTATGATTATTAGATTCTGATGAGTAGAAGTATTTATTCCTTTTATTGTACAATCATTTCCTTGTAGTTCTCAAAATTCTAGGAAAATGTTGTTTTTTGTAAGTCATCAGATTTACAATCTTGAAATCTATTTTTAGAATTCAATTGAACATATTCCAATACTGCCTTCGTGTTTCTTTTTGAATTTTTTTTTCCCGTTATAACCGAAACTTAGAAGAAATAAAAAATTTTACTCTTCTGTATTTTTGCATCTTTAAATTCCTCTATTCTAAACACTGTTTCTTGAATGCCGTGAGATCTAGTTGGATGATAAAAAAAATCGTTAAAAATATATATTTTAATATTTTTACTATTCTACATTTTTTTCTGTTTAACAGGGTTGCGACTTTAAAATTATATACCATGAATTTTAATTATTCTTAAAGAGTATAATTTATAATGCATAATTATTAATTAACATTTCTAAAAAAAATTAATGATTTTGATAAATGATTTTGCACCCACTTGCAAATATTCTTGGGGGAGCCCATGACAGATAATTATTTGATAATGTTTCTTTTATAAAATTCATCGGTGTATGTTTGTGTTTTATTCATTATGAACTAAAACCTTACTTAAAAAGAATTGCTGTATGTACATCAGCTACTGGCCCTAGGTATAACGAGAACTTGTATCTAGGGTCGTTTGTGAAATTTCTTTAAATACCTTCTATTTGACAGAATCTATTATTTTAAGTATTTTTATTAATCTCAATAAGAGGTAATTACTATAACGATGTATGTATATCAGTTTCACGTTTTTAAACAGCTCAGTGGCTCATTTTTTGTGCATTGTAAAAAGGCGGCCCTAGGTACATAGGTCTCCCCTATATATCAAGGTTTTAATAAAGGTTTTTTTTTTTTTTTTAAATCTATTCTCCATTTTCTATCTTTTACATCCACAATGTTATTCTTATCACAAAACTCTACAGTTTATTGTAATACTTTATTCTATAATCTTATAGTCTCAAATGCTGGCTTTTGATTTTTAATTTTTACACCTTTCTTAAAAATAAAAGTAAGAATATCTAAATCTTATTTAAAAGGGAATTAACTATTACTTGCAATTATTGTCAATCATAAATATTTAATTTATAAAATATAGCTAATATTAGTTTTCAATTCGTATTGTCAACTTAACTAATTTTACAGTACACTTTTAACATACGAAAACATCTAAATATCCCTTATTATATATTGCTTACTTCATAAATTGATTTTTATACTGTCATGTAAGCATTTAAGAAAGTAACTATTTGAATCCAATTTCAAAACCAAATTATTTCGAAAATAAATTCAACACTATTAAAATACTTAGAGCACTTAAAAAATTGTACCATTTAGTTCAAAAATAAGAAGTGTTACCATTGTTGCATGTTACTCTTTGCCTGTGTGTGTTTAAAGAAATAGCTTCAATTTTTATTAACATATGTGCAATTCGATAAAAATGAATTAACTCGAACTTTTAAGAGACTTAAACCTCACATACATGTTATGCATGCCTTCTTGTTTTAGTTTTATAACATTGCTTCAACATCGATCATACAAGATAAGAAATGAGTAATGTTGAGACACCGACTTGGAACGGAAACTGATAGCTCGGTCGAATTAAACTCTTTACTCTTACCATCTTATCAGATTGCTGTCAGTTTGGTTATACTTTTATCGCAAAGATTAGCAACAATAAAGTAAAACGAAGTAATAAAATGAACACTGCTTTTGGAACTTGCGATCGTTCGTGTGCCATGAATTACTATTGAAAATGACAGCTGATTGTGTAATAAAATTCATAGTGCTTGGGGAAAGTGGTGAGTTTTAAACACTTTATTACTGTCTATGTATTGTTACTGTACAAACGAATGTACAATTAAATGTTAAACATAGAGGAAAATTTTATGTTTATTAACAGTAATATCCTATTAATTTCAGTAGTGATATAGTTTAATATTGAAAAATGTTTATTTTTTAAACTTTACGTAAATAATACATTTGAAAAAAAAAAAAAAAATGTTAAATTATCCTTGAATAAAATCCACACTATTAAATGTTTAAAATGAAAAAGCAAATTGCATAACGTCTTGATGGTATTCGTTATTGATAAATTCAGTGTTGAAATAGGATCAATAGTCTTCTTTAAAAGTTATTATTATTATTATTATTATTATTATTATTATTATTATTATTATTATTATTATTATTATTATTATTATTATTATTATTATTATTATTATTATTATTATTATTATATTATTATTATTATTATTATTATTATTATTATTATTATTATTATTATTATTATAACTTTAAATGTTATTTTATCAAGTAAAGGTATTTTTTAAATGACTCTAATTTCAATAATTCGAATGAGTCAACGCCATCATGTCCAAACATTCATTAAAATATTGTAGCGTGGATGGGTTCAAAAGATTTGAAACCAAAGCTGATTAACACTTGCAGAAATTTATTCTGATATACTCTTCACAGATTCTTTTACAAAACCTGAACTTCTCGTTCTAGAAGACTCAATACAGCTCTTTACACAACAATAGAGCTCAAACAGCAGTTAAAAAAAAACTTCACAACTGCTACAAATCGCCGCAAAAGACAACGCAATACAGTTCGCTTTAGAACTACTATGAATGCTCACTGAGAGACAGCTAACTCAGTATCTCAACTCAGTAATTCCAGTCAACTAACTGACTCAACTAACTCCACTCACGGCCGGTCTTATACAGGAATTTAATACTTCGTGAATCTTCTAGAGAGAGAAATTTGAAGGACTTTCCAGATCGTAGTCGAAAAGTCCTATGTACATGGGGACCGAAAATGTCGCCAAATGGTCGCCAAGTTTGGGGATATTTGGCGATTTCTCGCCAAATTAGGCTACAAAAATTAATCGCCAAAACCGTCGCCAGCTTGGCTCTATCTCTCCAATTTGGCGAGATTGTCATTATCATAATGTTAAATGGCCTGCTCGTTGTAAAACTCGCTTCCCAGCATTATCTATATAAAACTCGTTTTCAAGCATTAAGGGACACATTGCAAGAAAGCAAAGTAAGAGAAACTATTGCACTGCCTTATGCGAAATTTACATAAATTTATCTTTTTACATAATTAATGCTACGAAATATTTACAAATAAACAGAAATTCGTAACAATATATTCGGTTAAGGCTTTCCAATCTTTTTCTGATAGTATACTTGACTTCTTCGTTGTTTCTGAAAAAATTATCGGCCTAAGTAATTGTCAGAAACGAAAATTTCTCATAAATTCTTCATTGTATAGATGGGTGTTGAGATAGGGATTGCTCAATCTGAGCTTCATTTCTCTCCAGTGACTATGTTGTGTACAATGAAGCATAGATACAGGAGTTTTGTTAGCATATGTAGTATACGAGGGTTATAAACGGTTCTTCTGTCACCTGGATTTTTCTAGATTACTGTGAGAATGTAAATATCCTTTCGTTTCATAAGGGTTCGTGATTATTTAAACCATAACTAAAACCACGGAATCGCCACTTTGTTTTTAGCATATACTGGAAAAATAATGATAATTATCGGATGCGTCTAAATATTATATTAAATAATGCAAAAAACTATTCAATAAAAACTATTCATAAATTGTTGAAAATTAATAAATATTTTTGCCGTCTCGATGTATGTCATGGCAGTTAATCGCGATAACTATTTGACCTGATATTTTTGATACAAATATATCACCTTTTGATTCATGATGAAGTTCATTGTCATTTTTCTTCATTCCCAGTTTTCCCAGTCTTTTCACTATTTTTCTTTACTCTATCTCCCTCTAGTTTTTCGCTACATTAGTAAATCTAGAGTTCTTATTCATTTAAAGTGTAAATATAAATTAATCATTTTTCACTTTTGAGTCATGGCGAAATTCATTGTCATTTTTTTTTTTTTTTTTTTCATTTACAGTTTTCCTACTCTTTCAACTAGTTTCCTCTACTCTATCTTCCTCTAGATTTTCACTACTCCATATGTAAACTTTATTAGCTATAGATCCATTCTTATCAACTCAAAGTGTAAACATAAATAAATCGCTTTTCATTTATTATTATTTTTAACTTTAGAGCTTAAACTTTGAATACTTAAAAAAAAGTTGCTTTTAATTTAATTGTTTATTTTGAAATTATTAGATTGAAGGGGCTAGTAAAATATTTAAGCTACCATTAACCATATTCATGATATATTTTCAGGTGTAGGTAAAACTTCTCTCTTGCTACAATTTGCAAATAAAAATGGTAAGTAAAACCTACTTTTATTTACCAAATATGTTTTTATAAAGATATTTAAAATATATATTATTATCTTTTATCTAAATCTATAAAAAAAAAATTGTTTTAAATGAATCATTTAAATTTTGCATTTTCATTGAAAAATTGTATTGAAATCACTATGATTCATTACAATTCTAAAATAATTTAAATAGAAGAAATGTCTTTTAAAAAAATTAGTTTAGATATTTTTTGGAAAATATTATAAATTGATGAATTAAAAATTAATTGAAGAAATTGTTCTTTGAAATTTTATATTTATTTCTCTAAAAATTAATATTTCAATTATTATTAATTTAAATACCTCAAATGAGAAAAAGTTTTAGTCAATACATGGCAACCGCCAAAGAATATTTTCTCTGGTGAAAATTAGGAAAAAAAGAGGACTATAAATAAAAAAATTGACTCCCAAAACAGTAGATCTAAATTCATTTTTTGGTGCTGTAAACTACAACTTTCTATTTATATAAAAATAAGAACTTCTCCTGAGTGAGTAATAAAAAAATATTTTAATTTATACTTTTGATTTATTAGTAGCTTCATGTAATTTACTTACTGCATGAGTCTTATACTTATTAGTTTTTGAGTTTTGAATATGTCTTTATTTAGTTCCTCCCTCCCAAACTAAGATAATATTTAAAAAAATTCTGCGTTGTAAGTAATGTTTTTTTTTTATTTAATTACAGCTAATAATTTAGTTCTTAACAAGTATTGCAACGCCCAATTGACTAAAACTAAATAATAGATGTCTAAACAGTAGTAATGTAACTGGGAATAGCTAGTATTTATGTAACCAATTATGACAAACCTTTATTTACATTATTTCTTATAGATCTGCTAAAACCCACAATAATAATCGATCGACTTTATACAAATCTAACTTTAATGAATAAAGAAGTGCATCTTGAACTTTGGGATACAGGTGGACAGGAGAGGTTCAGAAGTATAGTGAAAAAGTAAGATTATTATCATTTATTCACTAAAAAGTAGGTAGTTCACGTGGTATTTACAACTAGTAGCATTAAATAAACATTCTATTTTTCACTTACGTCTATTATTTAACTTCTACATTGTCCCGCTATTATCTAATTTCTAGTTCAGAAGTAAAACATGACTTCCTTACTTTTTTGTTGCATATTTATTTCCCAGTTGCTAATTAACTATGCAGAAATGAGTAGACACTAAGTAATTTGAAATACTAACTTCTGTTAACTAATGCGCTGTCTAATGAGATTTTTTTTAGTATTCTTCATACAATATTCAAATTTAATGGTACTAAGCCCTGTCGCTCATTTGAAAAATATTATTATTCTTTTAATTGCTAACTTAACGTAATATTACTTCTCAAAACCAATTTATGAACTTTCAGAGTTTTTAACTTGACTCTCACATTAATATATGATGATAGTATGTGGTCTTTTGTTAAATATGAGGGTGAGTTAAAATTTATCCACAATGCTGACATAACTCTTCTTACATTGTTCATACCTACCTCTGTCCTGATTTTATTGTTATGTTGTTGTAGTCCTGTTATGGAATTTCTATCCTGATTCTTCGGTATGTCTTCTTTTAATTGCACATAGATCACTGCCTCTCCATTAGTAGTTGGAAACAAAGAGAAACAACGAGCAGTAATTCGGCTTTTGTGGTCGGAAGGTGAATTAGGGTGTGTATCATCAATAGTCACTCGTCAGTCTGACAAAACCATGTCACGTGCCTTCTCAATGTTGTCATCATTTGTGTCCATGGATGGTCGTCAGGCTCCTTCCTTATGAGTAATACTCGTGCAACAATTTTTCAATTTTTCAATCCATTCTTAGACACTCTGTTGCGGCAAGATACAGTTTCCGTATTGTGCCGAAAGTATTTGATGGATTGCTTTCGACCACAAAAATCGGATCACTGCTCGTTGCTCCTGTCTGGTGCAAACTTCTAATAGAGCGGCAGTTATCTATCTGCAATAAACGGAAGACAAATAGAGGAATTAGGATCGAAATTCCATAGCAGGACTAACTCAACATAGCAATAAAATAAACGAAGACAGATGTCAATATGAACAATGTAAGAAAAGTTATGTCAACATAGTGGATAATTTTTTACTCATCCTCGTAGTTAACAAAGTCCCACTCAAAACCGTATTATCTGTCTTACTTTCTGTCTCTCTATAAGGAGAATAACTTCCACAAGATAGTCTGGTTGATGGCGATCGCCATAAAAAAGAGACACGTCGATTTAGAATAGGATTTATGCATATAGAACCTAACGACCAAAGCCTATGAAGTAGATCTCATTCTAATAAAATCCCCCTTGGAAAATGGGGCTAGCAACAACGTTAGACAAGCTGGAAGGAGCTATTCTTGCAATTGACAGATAGTACGTAATTGAATGTATGCACGCATTTTAAAGTATCCACTGCGTTTGTAATACATAAAGCTAGTTTCGCATTGAATTAAATATTATTTTTTGTTCTCTTCAAAAGTAATCCATGCAGTTACAAAAAAGAAAGTGTTAAAGTACTCATAGACCAAAAAAAAAATTAAAAAAAACGTAGTAATAGAAATCGGAAGGATAACCATAGAATTTTATTTTTATTTGTCAATTTGTTTTATTAAATAGTAGTGTCTTTGTTGATAACCCATTACCCAGATTAAGATAATAAAAATTCTGTTTTCGTGGTAATGATTACTGCATCGATACTTTTGTTAAAAATATTTAAATACAAATACTTTATTTTCTCTATAATTTTCAGTTATTTCCGGAAAGCAGATGGTGTTCTCTTGGTATACGATGTCACAAATATGGAATCATTTCTTAAACTTTCCAGCTGGCTCCTTGATCTGAAAGCGGAAAATACCACAGCTGTTTCAATAATTGGTATGTTAAAACAAAATCTAATAGTTAGCAATAATTCTAAATTGTAATTCAGTACTTATGTTTTATCCCATTGACCATTGAAGAGACAACAAATTCACGGATTCGTTTAGTCCGTTGTCCGGTCTTCACGCCTCTGAGACATTCCACGAGAAGCCCCCGACGCTGGTAAGAGCCGACTTGATATCTAAGGAGAACAGGCGGCTCAAACATTTTGGCGCCGAAAGTCGACGGTATGATACGTAAATACCAGAAATTCATATATGTATAAAAGTGATCTTCATATTTCTTATGAAATCATATAGTGTTGTACCGGCATTTAAAATATCACTTTATTGTGATTTATTGGTAAGGAGTCAAAAGGCTTTATCTTAACACAGCGTTTCTCAACCTTTCAGTATTCGCGGCCCAGTTTTCAATCTTAGTTTTCATCGCGCCCCAGCTTACAATTAAATGTATACAACAATGATGTATATTAAGTAGTTTGGATTCTGTTTTTAAATTATTTTGAACTAACTGCCAAAACAAGAGTGAAAGTGAGCCAAAGTTGGCGAGAAACTACATCTGGCATTTTGCCAAGCGGGCGGTGAACACGACCGATGCCGTTTCGAGCATGCGCAGAGAAAATGTTTTTTCATATGAAGAAGGTAAATGTTTGATAACACAAGTTTCAATTCCAGCCAGTCTCATTCGAGTCAATCCTTCTATCGCTATAAAATCTATCGTGAATGTGTATGTTAAACATGTTTTCGTATTAATTACAATTCCCCATATTAAATGTTCACGCCAGCAGATTTATGCAGACTCATGGATAAATTTTTAAGTGGAAGTAAGCGAGCATTAGACAATAGTCAAGCATCAACAAGTACACAGACGAGCGTGGTTCCGAAAATAAAATCAAGAAAATATTCTCAAGAATACTTAAATTTTGAGTTTGCCAGTACTGAAGTAAATGAAGAAGAAAGCCCCCTGTGTATCATTTGCTCAAAAATATTGGCCGCAGACAGCATGAAACCTAGTAAACTTAAACGACATTTGGAAACGCTTCATAGTGAGTACGTCAGCAAACCCTGAGAATTCTTCGAATTAAAATCATAAAAAAAGCAAAAATCATTTTTTTAAAGAAAGTTTGTCAGTGAATAAAAAAGCTTTCATTGCATTGCAAGTTTCATATAAAATAGCGAGATGTAAAAATCCTCACTCCATTGGTGAAAAACTTATTTCACAAGCAGCAATTGAGATTGTAGAAACTATGTTTGGAGATAATTTTTTTAAACAATTGCAGTCCATACCTCTTTCAAATGATACTGTTGCTCGTCGAATTGGTGATATAGCTGAAGATGTACAGTGTCAGCTATTCTCGAAGTTGCGTGACAAATTGTTTTCAATACAACTTGAAGAAGCAATAGATAGTAATAAAGATGCTCATTTAATTGCCTATGTTCGATTTTGTGATAATATGTCAGTAGTAGAAGAACTACTTTTCTGCAAACCAATTGAGAACTGCAAACAACAGCGCTCGCATTATTTACTATTTTAAATGATCTTATGAACAGGCAAACATAGAATGGAAAAATTGAGTCGAAATATACGCCGATGGTGCTCGTTCAATGTCCGGAAGATTCCAAGGTGTACAAGCACTTGTAAAACAAAAATCGCTCAGTGCGTTTGGACACATTGTATGATCCACAGAGAAGCTTTGGCTTTGAAAGAAATGAGTCCTGGTCTGAATATTGTATTAACTACGGTTGTAACCGTAGAAAACTATATAAAAAAGAGACTCCTGAAATCGAGAATCTTTTCCGCACTTTGTAAAGACATGGGTTCAGTAAATTCAGTGTTACTCTTTTATTGCGAGTCAAGATGGTTATCACGTGGGAAATTTTTGCAACGTGTTTATGAATTAAGAGAAGAAATCGCCATTTTCCTAGAAGAAGAAAAAAGACCGGAAGCCGAGAATTTTCACGATGGTTTATTTGTGATGAAATTGAGCTACTTGGTAGACATATTCGAGAAATTAAATAACTTGAATTTTCAACTCCAAGGAGCGAATACACATATGTTGGATGCGAGTGATAAAGTTAATGCTTTTTGTAGAAAATTAGAATTATGGAGCAGAAATTTAAAGCAAAAAAGCCTTATAATGTTATCAAATGTAGATGATTGTACTAAAACTTACAAGGCTGAAGAAGAGTTGTTGCCGAAGTTGTGTTTGTAACCATTGAAAATCATTTAACTTTGCTGGCAAAGAATTTGAAAAAGTATTTTCTTGCTGATGACAAACTAATAGCAAGTTACGAGTGGGTTAGGGATCCATTTCATAAGACTCTCGAACGACTCTCAATTGATCAGGAAGACAAATTCATAGACTTCACGACAAGTAGCGAAACCAAAAGTCAAGTCAATTTAGTAATAAATTACTATTTGAATTTTGGGCAGGAGTAGAGGATGATTTTTCTGCACTAAAAACAAGGGGATTTCACATTCTAAACATCATACCTTTGTGAAACTCGATTTTTTCCTGTGGCTTCTTTAAAGACAAAACATAGATACTGGCTAAATATAAAAACAGAACTGAGAGTGGCTATTTCTAATATTAAGCCTTCCTTAGAAAAACTTTGCTCTGCAAGACAGGCCCAAGGAAGTCACTGATAATTATTAAATTTGTTTTTAATTTTGTATGTTTTGATTAAGTAAGTTTTGATTTCGTAAATTATTTTACTTTATTTGTTATATACGTCGAAATATATTTTGTTTTCTATGTGTATGTCCTCTTTCCTTTCAATCAGTTAATCAGTTTTTTTAAATAATATTTTCTCTTGGGTATTCTCGCGCCTCCCCTCTAGTGTGCTCGCGCCCCCCTAGGGGGGCGCGCCCCACAGGTTGAGAATCTCTGTCTTAACAGTAAACGTACAGGGGAACAGTGGCGCAAAATCCCTAAAAGCTGGCTAAAACCTAGAAGGTGGTTTAATTACTCTTTTGAAAACGACAATTTTTATCGAGATTTATTCAATAATATAAATCTAAATAGACAGCTACCTGTAGAAACAAAGAAATCTTGAGCAAAAAAGTAACATCTTGGTTGGATAATTGTATCAATTTCTCCGTTAAAATTAGCCAAACGTATGTCCCTGATGGTAGACCTACTAAAGCCTTTACGAACTGCAGTGACAGTTCAAAGCTTAGAAAAACCGACGAATACGCTTCAAAACAGATACCAGTAAACTGTTTTTTACTACGTCAACAAAGCTGAGAGCAGATAAACAGCCAAAAACTGCTAAAATTGTGAAGAATATTCTTGATACAGATGAAGTTGGGGCTTCTTCAAATTCGCACATTACATATACACCAGACAAAGCATTAACACTTTTTCTTTAGCCTAATCTTACAAAATTTGCAAATTACCACAATTACAATTTCTATCCTACAAGTAAATCAGTGACTGATGCGGGAAAAAAAATAATAATGATACCCCAAAGGTATATGTGTCAACGCGTCATGTGTGGCCTTTCCAACAATTGCTTAATCACACAGCCAAAAGACCCATACTTACATTAAATAGGCAATTCTTTCACTTTCTGATTAGTAACTTAAAACTCTAAACATCATAACAAAGTGGGATAGTGATCGGGAGTCTGAACAAGCGTTGTTTTTGTGTGTTCTGTCTTCAAAGAATTTTAATAATGTATTATAATGCTTGAGACAAAATATTGCCAACACAAAATATTTAGATTTTGGGATATCATCTCTGTACGCATGGATTCGTTTGTTTGAATGTCTACTAGAATCACATTCAAGAAGAATTCAATAAAAGAATGGGCCTTTTACGGGATAAACCAAAACCTGGTTTTGGAAGAACACATGACAGAAATACGGCTGGAAAGTTTTTGTATAATTATGAACAGTCTGCTGATATAACAGAAATACATAAAAATATAATGTATCGATTTTATATAATCCTTTTGCAATTACAAGTAAATATCCTATTAATGAAAGCACATTCATGATATTTTGTCGAAAAACTGCTGTTATATTCATGAAGGATCCCATGGTATCCCATGCCCATAACTTCATTTCAAATCTTGTTTCATGGATATCAAATTTATGTATACACTATGGTGCCCTTAGACTTACTTTCAGAAAAAGCTCAAGTGTCTAGGAACAAGGACATAAAAGCCCCATACAAGGAACACAATTTCCGAAAATTCCCACGAATACAGAATGTAGAAGATGTGGTTCACGATCTCCTTGTTTCTTCTGATACTAATATAACTAATATTTCATGAATAAAGCTAAAGAAGAGTTCGATAGCAGGAGAAATACCCCAAAAAACTAACAGAGTGATTTGAAATATCTACATAATCGTTCAATCAAATTTCATTTTTGTAAATAATTAAAGTTTTTCATCTAAATTTTTCTATTTAATTGGTAATTTTGACAAGTAATCACATTAATACTAAATATTTTACAGTTGAAAATACATTTACAAACCTGTAATAGGTTTTGGCCAGGTTTTTGGAAAATTGCGCCTCTGTGAGACGCCATCACTTGCAACATAAGACCCTTGTTAGGACTAAAGGAGAAAGTTGTACTAGCGACACGATGCGAAACTATTTTTCTATTATTAAAATTAAACTAGAAAGATAAAATAATACATTTAGGGTAGAAGGGTCGTTTTAGTGCAAAATTGTTGTTCTTATAACGCTATAAATGTCAAATGAGTGATAGTTTTACTAGAGACCCAGCACAGGACTGTACTGAAACTCTGTATGTACTGAGAACGCTTTTTGTACTAAAGATCTTTTTCGTAATGGAGTACTTTATTATTATTATTATTATTATTATTATTTTAATTCCTTTGAATTTCATTCAATTTCTTATTTTATTTATTCTTTTATAGTTGGAAACAAAATAGATGACCCAAATCGAAATGCTGTGTGTGTTAACCAAGTTCGAGGGTTTGCAAATGAGGAAAACCTTGAATTTTATGAAAGCAGTGCAAGAACTGGTGAGAATGTTAATGAGGTAAGATTGTTCTGAAATAGAAAACCAAATATAAACACTGCACCGTAAAATTTAAGATTATGTAGATTTAGTGAGCCATTATAAAATTCATACCAAAACCCTTCAGATTTAATCTCGGGAAAACATGTAGTCTTTCTACATTATTCCGAATCTACGTTAAACATCCCACTTTCATTAGACACTAAATCCCTGTCAAATTTTAGGAACAGAATCAGTATAAGACCCCATTGGCGACTTTTCCCGGTTTGAACTGGTCGGACCTACAAGTGCAAAGAGCCAAAAAAAATTATAACCGTCAAAGCTGCAAGGGTTGCCAGATTGAAACCCACGGGACATCGTGTAGGAAAGAGGTGTAGCCAAAAGTGTGAAAAAGGGTCAATCCGACCACTTCAAACCGGGGAAAGTCACCAATGGGGTCCTATACTATTTCTAAGTCAAATTTTAAATAGATGCTCAAACCTTTGCACAAGTTCATGTTTTTAGTAAGAGTATGATTTGGAGTAGTGTGAGAGTCAATCAAATATGAGGATTTATAAATGGATAGTTTTCAGGAGTACACACATTAATGAAATGCTCTCACTTTTTAACAGTTCATCAAAATTAATACTTAAAAAAAAAATCATCATAGTTTTCCAAAAAGGCAAGTATTAAACCAATGCCAAATCAAAGACTACCAGAGAGAAATTAGGTCTTAACAATACTAAAGATTTCCAGTTTTCCACCTTATGCAAATAGCTATTACAGGGATTCACACTATTGACTTTCTAACTTCTAAATGAAGTAATTTAAAAACGGTTATCGATATAGATGAAGATCTAAAATAGACACAACTGGTATGTTTATTGATAAAGTCCTAAATTGTGATACAAAAATAATAAATTCTGAGAAATTAGGCCTTAACAATACTAAAGATTTCCAGTTTTCCACCTTATGCAAAATAGCTATTACAGGGATTCACACTATTGACTCTCTAACTTCTAAAAGAAGTAATTTTGAAACGATTATCGGTATAGATGAAAATCGAAAATAGACACAACTGGTATGTTTATTGATAAAGCTCTAAATTCTGATACAAAAGTTTCAAAATTTGTCACAAATATTGCAGCCAGGTGGTGCTGAACGCTGTAGTCACAGCACAGATCCCTGTATAAAGTGCTCTGATATACGGATTTGCAGTTAAACCGTGAAGGGAGATTCAGCATGCTGAACGCTTCAGTTTTTAGGAACTGTGATTTAGAGCACTATTCAGGGATACGATTATACCATATAGCTCCTGTTGACAATATTTGTAATTTAAATTGAAATGTCTCTGTGAGATTTTCATTACGCGATTTTCCAAAATAGTCATTCGTTAGATTATTCCGTAGATTATAATAGTTTCCAAATTATTTTATTTTAAAGTTAAGGAGTCCCTCTTGTAACATCTTGTAAACTAACTTTAACAAAAATTATAATTTCAGAGATTTTTCATTCATAAAATCCTGTAAAATCTTTTTTCCGCATTCATATTACTATATTTGCCGCAGTAAATTGTACTATTCCTCATCTTTCCGTCTTATATGAGTTATAAGCGTCTGATTAAATTTGTAGAAAAGTTAAAATCAAAAGAATATTATGTTATTTACATAAATATCTTAAATTTTAAAAACTTACGTTTCCTAAGAAAATAAATGATTTAAAAATTAAAGGAGTATAAAAAAAAAAATTGTATAGCTGTACCTCAATTCCAAACAGGCATAAATCAATTGGAAAGTGTCAATTGAAGAGTGAAAAAACTATTAAGCCCATTAAACTTTCGTTACATTTTTAAGGAATATTTTTAATAAGTTACAATGTTATGGGTCTATTGAAAACAAAGTTTTAAGAAATATTCAGCAATACAAGAAAAATCCCCAAATTTTGACACAGGCTCCTATAGCTTTGTAGTACAAATATGTGCGAGTGTTCGAACCGAAGATATTTGCAAATAGTTAACATTTATATCTATTTTAATTTGGTTTTCCCTTTTAGATTTTTGAACGTTTAACCTTAAAAGTGTTGGAAACTAAGAAAATTATACCTGCATTGCAACCATCTTCATCTTCAGAGAAACTGCAATCTTTGGAAGACTCTACTGCACAGCCATCTCCAATTTCAGAACAATTAGAATCTTCAGGAGACTCTATTTTGTCGAATTACAGTGTTATTGATGAAAATCATATAGACCGTAATAATCCAGATAACATAAGATTGCAAGAAAGGACAGTTCCCATAAAAAAGAAGAAAAATTGTTAATCAGTCGTGTACTCCAGTGAAATGTCCAAAACTGTGTCCATTTAAGAAAATTTTAAATAAATTAAGTTTGTCGGAGTATTTGGCATATCTCATGTATCAGAAAGAAAATAGTTTTCGCTTATTCTTATTGCGATTTCACAAATATTTCATATAACTTACTAGGTTCAAATTGCCTTGATCACACCTTCCTTAAGAACAGCTATTACTGATTCTGGTTATATTTGGATACAAACTCGAATTTGTATTTTATCTTTAGTTATCCTACATTCTTATTTTACTTACTAACTTGATATTTTTCCTTATTTTTCTTTAATTAAAATTTGGTTTAAAAAAATTCTAAATTTCTCATTTTCCTCAAATGTCGAACAACCATAATTTCTTTAATATATCTCCTGTTTATTATAAACAATTATATCAGCAATATAAATGACTTGTATCGGAATATTTTGTTTAAATAAATATTTTAGTTTATGATAAGGAATTATTTTAGTTTCATGAAATACTTATACTTCACGCCGATCAATTACATATTAACGTTTGGATTACAAATGTTACAAATTAAAGTCGTACTATTAAGAGAATCGTCGTCCATATGTCACTCAATTCATGATATTCCAAAAACCAACCGTGGGTAGCATTGAATGGATAAATCTTTATTCATAAACATTGCTCTGAAAGGTTATGTAGTTAAAGTTAAGGATTAATACTAAGTTAATTAATGGATAAATGGTATTATAAGAAGCTAATTCTTTGCAGGATTCCTTTGATTTATAAACAAGCATATCCTGGTAGAAGAAGTAATGATCATCTATTGTATTCAGTTTAATATGGTCGGCACATGACTAAAATACACTATTCGTTGGAAGAGTTTACGAATATTAGGAATTTTACGAAATAGAGAAACGAAATTTATTTCTTAAAAGGGAAGAGAGGGTAAAAACTGAGAACATTTTCATTGATTATTCAACTTTAAATGCAGTGGAAATGCATAAATAATAAGGTGTCTGCCAAATTAATACATTACAGCTTATATTATGTTCAGCAATAAAGAATGAAAATTCTATGGAAACATTAAGAAAAAAAAAAAAAAAAGAAGAAAAAAAAAAACATTACCACATTTTTTTGTCAATTAAAAACAAGAAAAGAAAAACCTTTACAACTGTGGTTACAAAACAATTTAGATTTATTTAAGAGTTATTTCAATTTCCCTTGCGGATTTATGCCTTTTTGGACAAAACAGGACATGTGCCTCATTACTCATACTAAAAAATAACAACAATTTAAAAAATGTCCAATTATTTTTAGGTATTTTATTTTTGACTAAGTTATAACTATATAGCAAACTTCAAAATCCACTTCGAAAACCAGTAGTCACATTAACAAGGAAACGTAACCTGCAACACAACAAACACAGTAATTTTGCATTACGGAGGGCTATCACGTGACATACAAACTAACTTGCAATTGGTTTTGGTTGAATATGTATCTCCATGCATGCAGTCCAATGATCGACGTTTACCGTTCTACACCAAATGAAAACTTTTCAGGTGGTTAAACATGGACAAAAGTATTTTTCTTGTTGTAACTGGATCTTTTATTAGAGAAAGACAGAAAGAAATTATCTTATGGAAATCTCAATAAAGATTGATACTTGATGACTTGCATTCTTTTGGTCGGTATAGCCACAAGTATTTTCATTTTCATGGAAGGATAATAAACAGATCAGAAAATAGTAGGAAATGGGAATAAAAAGATATCAAAAGAAACTTGTACTCTTTAAGTTGCTTTTTATCACTCATATTTTCAATTGCAAAGATAAGATTGATATTGTTCGAGGAAAAATAAAAAATATATATTTTTATTTGCAAGTTTTGTTCTTTCATTTTCACTTTATACAATTCCCAATCGTTAACACGTGAGAGTGCCAAAAAAATGCACTTTACCTTGTATTCATCATAATCATTACACTAATAGTGCAAGAATTAACTGCACTTTGATAATTTCATATCTTGTGGTTTTAAAACAATTATCGTCGTACTTGTAGAAAAGTATAAATGCAGTGATTAGTAATGAAAAAATAAGGTTTGCAGTTGTCTTTTCTTAAATAGAAAAAATGTAAGAATTAATGCTTGTAAGATAAAATTTTTGCCTTTTGAATTTTTAAAAAATTGTCTTGATCTTATTTACTTTGTGAATGAACTGTATGCGTTTCTGAGCATTTTTCTTCCAGTAGAAATACAATGTATATGTCCACTTAGATATCAAATGGGTTAAGAAAGTTTAAATGTATAAAAAAGCAATTTTTTTTTTCTTTTCTTTTTTTTTTAAATATGCATAAAAATGTCAAAATTTATAGTATTAATATATGTATAGCATTTAATACAAACTTTTTATAAATTCAAAGAATTAGTTAATGTAAATGCTTCAAATTATAAGTTTTGAATCAAGAAATCTTTGAAATCTTGAATCTTTAAATTTCAACCAATCGACAGTATGTAATGAGTAACAACAAAATTCTGTAAAAGGAAAAAGTAGTTTTTAATTGTTATGATAAAATAGTATGTAAAATTAATCTTAAAATATATGAGAAAATAAAAATTTTGATAACTAACTTCAAACTAATTAAAAAAAAGTTTGTTTTTGCTTTCTTATCATCAACTGGATTTGCATACTTACCGAGGGAGTTTTACTAAGTTTAGTATAAATTGGATTTGAATAATTATGAAAAATAATTATGAGAAATAATTAAACTAGAGTACTCAATCGATGCAAAAATAATTCATTTCCCCTTGTCTTCCTTTCCGAAATAAATAATATTGCATTATTATATGTGAGAAAATTTTCCCTTAAAATTGTTTTGCTCTAAACTAAACTCTATCTCCATTGTAACATGTATAATAGAATAGATATATCCATAAGTGGGTGATTTTGCATCAAAATTTCTATCTAAAGAATAGTTTCTGCTTGTATGTGTGTTGTTTAAAATAATGGAAAATATAAACTCATAGCTATAGCCAACAAATTCTAACTTTAAAAACAAAATAGCTTTTAATACTTTCTTAAACAGTCTTATTTTTGCCAAAGTTTTTTCGATTCTTACATTTTGTGTATATTAATAGCAAATTCATAAGTTGCGCTGCTAATTAGTAAAAAAATGTTAAATTAATAAGAACGCGGTTGTAACAGAAAGAATGTAGTTTGATAAATTTTATTCATTTAAAAAAATTACAATCTCTTGTATAAAACATTAATTTTTCTAACTTTATACCGTCATTAAAGTAAATTTTGTAATTTTGCTCTTTTTGCTTTGTAGTGCAATTTAAAGTATTTGTTACTTGCAATATTTTAGGGTATCAAGTTAATCGATTAATTTCATCTGGATCGCATTTCATAAAATTTCCAATTCAAATGGTGAAGGGTGTCGATGAATGACTTAAATTATGGTATGCATTTATAGTCATTGTTGGAAAATTACACTCAATTCAGGTAAAATTTCAATGTAATCAATATTACCAACTTATTACTAGAGCTGTGTTTCTTTGTTAATAGGTATAATTTAAATGCAATCAATAATACCAATTCATTTCTAGAATCATGCAGCTTTGCTGTTAAATTAGTCTTATTATCGTGTTTTTTCTTTATAGCTGAAAGATAAAAATTATAGACGCATGAAAAATATTTCTTCCATTAACTAAAGTTTAATGTCGGAAAAATTATAAAATAAAAACGTTTAACATAAATTTTTAGTAAGCAATTTGGATATTAACATTGAACATGAATCACGCAATTAGAATTCACAAATCCAATAACATACAATACCTGTTTCTCCTCTAAAACAAGGTTTTACTATTCAAAATGTTATATTGTATCAAAGAATATAGCTGTTTCTGAATAGTTATATGTACTAATTAACTTGTTTAATTCTCAGAAAATAAACAAAATAATAAAAAATGAAATTAAAACAAGTACAAAAACTTATAGTGGCCGTTTTACCACTGATTCACATGCTAGAAGTGAACAAAACCGCTGACAATCGTCTTGAAATCACTGGAGGACTCGAAGGGATGTTTATAAAAGACACTTTAGCGGCACTTGGCTTCGAATACGAAATAGTGTTACCGCCGGACAGAGAGTATGGTCGCTTGAAAAACAATGGATCTTGGACTGGTCTAGTTGGAATGGTGAACAGAGGTGAATCAGACTTGGCTTGTAGTGCTCTTATGATGTCAGAAAATAGACGAAAAGCTGTTGAGTTCAGCCAACCGTATGCATTTGAATCCCTTACCTTCGTAATCAAAAAAGCCGAAAAATTACATTTGAAAAACGCGTACTTATACCCTTTTCATATAAGCGTATGGGTATATTTCCTAGTGATGTTGATCGTCATGTCTTCAGTTCTGTGGATTGTTCTCGAAAGAAAGTATTCCCTGGGAAGAATCGCTTTTGAGCTGTTTGGCATTGTTGTTAGGCAATCGTTGGTGCTTGGTGGCAATTCGTGGATGACAAAATTCCTTTTGGCAATCTTCTTCGGATACGCTTTGGTTATGACTTCTGCCTACTCAAGCATTCTGTTGTCTTTCATGACGGTGTCCGTAAAAGGAGAAACTATAGAAACCACTCGGCAGCTAGCGGATGCGGTCATGAGGGGAACTCACAAATGTTACGTGTTGAAGAACAGTTTAGTAATACCAATGATTTTTGCATCCAATGAAAAACATCTTCAGCTCTTGGCAAAAGCCATAACTCGCAATAATTGGTATCTGGATAGTATTGATAAGGATACACTCAACATAATCAGTCCCAACACTGCTATAATAGGGGCCAAATTTCTTTTAGACATAGTATACCAGGGAACCACAGAGCAACAATCAAAGTACTTAATATCTAAAGATATCTTGGGAACTGCCATTTTCGCAATGGCTATCAATCGCAATTTCTGCTGTCAGAGAAAACTGAGCAATATCATTATGAGGTTTGGAAGGGCAGGAATGATGCAAAAATATCTCAGGGAAGCTGAATTTCACTACTTTCTATCTATTCGAAAAACAGAAAAGATAGTAGAAAAAACTATAAGATGTCTGTTGAAGACGTAACAGGAGCCTTAATTATTTTAGGTGCAGGTTATGCACTTTCATTTATAACAGTCTTAGCAGAAATATTATATTCTAAATATTGTGTAAATCATTTTCGATGTTAATGCATTAAAGTGAACTATTCTGTCTGTTAGTTTTTATACCTGTGTTTCAACAGATTAGAATGGATCTAGAAGCACTTGAAAATGTATTATGTAAATAAAAATATTAATATTAAGACATGCTACTACACAAGAACTATTATAATGTATTTGTTTCGTACTTTTTTTGTTATTTTCCAGAAAACATTTCACATTTTAATCAGCTTAGTGATGACTATTTAATGCTGAAATTTCAATGTAACTTTATTACACAAACACAATATAAGTGATTTTACATATAACAATGCTATATATGTTCATTAATGTATTTTATTTAGAATGGCAAATTTTTTAATCGTATTATCGATTAAACTAATGTGTATTTAAATTTGAATATTGGTGTATAAAATTTGCCTTTTTATAATTGATGTTTTTGTAATTGTTTAACTTCAAGGAATGAAAAAGTGGTGCATTTTTTAATTGTTTCTGTAACTGTTTAACTTCATGAAATGAAAAAGTGGTGCCTTTTTTAATTGTTTCTGTACTTTTTAACTTTAGAGAATGAAAAAAAAATATATTTTTTCGTTATTTATAGTTTTAAACAATATGATTATGAATAGAAATACGTAATTATTAAATTTAACAACCTGAAAACTGTAAATATTTCTTATTATGTTTTTTATGTAAATATGTTTTTTAATTATAAAGGTCTGATTTTTAACTCAATCATTCACTTTTGTTCCACGATGCGTAAATATTTTTTTTTTTCCAATAAATCATAATACTATAAGATTTATTTTAGTTTATAAGAAATAAAATATTAGTCTGATTCATCCAACCCTATATGATGACTTTTGGGTTAACAGTCATGCTTTGTTAGTGAAATGTACCGGATTCATTTCCTGTGTCTCTTTCTGCTTTCACCCCACTGTGCCATTATCTGGAACAATTCAGGTATTGAGCGAGTATTACGTCACCAGCCTGAGGTCAAGAAAATGAAAAATGTTTGATCTACTGAAGATTCCAGCTACCGGCATTCCTGTGACAAACTTGTTTCGCCATTGACTGGTATGAAGTGTTTACACGGATATAGTCACTAGCATATAATGACTGGTGACCACAACTAGTACGCCGACTGATAAAGTGTCAATCAGATGGAGTGTTTATCTGATTGAAATGGCACTTGGTGACGTAGATGTGGGAATTTAAATTATTCATCATAAAAGTGAGATTTCGTTTTAATATTTAAGAGAAGAAGACTGGGCATTAATGTGATTTACATTATTTAATATATTTAATGTATTTCCTATAAGCCATCTCTTTTTAGATTCGACTGGTTTCTGTCCGTTCAATCAAGTTTAAAAAGGTTTCCAGATCACGCCATGTCTTTTGCACTTGCGTCGGTCTGACGGCCTATAATAGGCAGAAATTAGTGTTCGACTTGGCACATCTAAGTGTACCTATCTAGAAGTCACTGCGTCACTTTCTCTTAGTCTCTAATATCAATAAATTATTGTGTTACCCTAACGACGATCTGTGTTTTTGACTCTGACACACTCGCGACTTGAGGTGGTGTAAGTCACCTACACTTATGCCATTATACATATATATATGTCAGTTATGAAATATCCTAATTTCCTATCTGCGTCAGTTAGAATTACTTGAAAAGTAACCATATTTGTTGTGAGAACGTATAATTAGCTTGTAAACATAGCTTTAAATTTTGAGAGCAGAATACTTATTTGAAGAATATTTAAAAAAATTCCAGAAATTAGGATATTTCATATTTGACTCCGTTTCGACCCTCGAATGTTAGTTTATCAAGATCGGAACAGCTTCCTTTTTCTTTAACTGACATACTTGACATTTGTATTAAATTTCCAAGTTGTGGCTACATTTTATGTATGACAGTTAGATATTAATCGTTTGGGACGCTTAAAAGCAAGATTCTGAGAGATTGAGCCACTTAACATTCGGGGGTGATTCACACTATCTTCGATTGTCCCCAAAAAATTACCAGTGGCTAGTACCCTTATTAGATGATAAAACCTGAAATTATTTGTTCCGTTGTTGCACCGCTCAAATTCTATGAAGTGTCAAAGATCACCTTTACAAATGAAAAAATTGGTGTTTTTGTGACACATGAAAACTATTTTTATCCGTCTAAAACTTCACAAGCAACTTGCCACCTGCATTTCTTCTGTTATGGAATGTACTAGAGTAGATCTTTATAAAACATAAAATGTTCATGACAAGTCAATTGCGCAAGGTCATTCAAGGTCATGAAATGTCCAGGTTTTCATGTTTTTTACCATTTTCAAGACTGAATTATATCTTGCGCGTTTGATTTGTCACTTCAAACTATGTGTCATTGGATAGAGCTATATTAGTTCTATTTATTAATACATAAAACATTGAGGGAAGCCTCAATGTGTTGGAAGTTATTTGGTGCTAAAATCGAAAAATCTCCGAATTTGACACAAATTTGAGCTCGTATATCTTGCTGCGGGAACAATATATTGACACAACGCTGAGACTATTTAAACACTCTTTTATTATACTTAATGAGAAATTAAACTTTATTGAGGCAAGTTGAAGAGAAAAAAAATAAATGATTTTTTTTGTTGCACCCCATGCTTACATATTGATGCATTACTGTTTTCATTCATGTTTTCAAAAATTAATCGGTTTTCACTTCACTCTTCCTCATGTTTATAAAATTTGCTTGTTGTATGTCTTTTAAGCTAGAAACTGTGACTGGATTGGCTCCAGAAAGTTTCAAAAGACAGGGGAAAAAACCGAACTTCGATGCACTGTGTCGATAACATCAAGCAATGGCCACTTAACTTAGCAGCTCCTCTCTGGTGAAGAAATTCCATTTGAAACACGTCATCCCCACAATTTTATAGCAGTTTAATAATATAAAATCGTGTATGGTACAAGACTGCGTATAAAAAATGAGGCTGAATCTCATATTCGCAAACCTGATCATCAATTAGCTTTATCTCTTTTATGATATTCTCCATTTGTTGGGGGACAGTAGTTTCGATTTCAAATGTGAATTCACCATGCAATCAGTTCCAGGTACAAGTCATACCAAACCCTAAAGACGAAGATAATATCATTTAGCCGAAAATTTATAACTCTGATGTTTTGGCCAGAAGGAAATTGCACATCAACGTTTGAAACTGCAGAGGATTTGTCCCTACATATTGCTAGAGGAGAACACCAAATTCCTAAAACAATCACAGGTCAAGATAAATCCAGGAGTGCATTTTCAAAAAGAATGGAAGCAAGGACAAAAAAGACTGATTAAGAAATTACTGCAGATTTTGAAGAACCCACTATAAAGAATAGATATTTTATCTATTCATGCCATCTACATACCTGGTTGTCTCCAATGATTCCAAGATAAAATTCGTCATCTTGTTCAATGACTTCATCTTCAATAACACTGCATATTTCAATCGTACCTTTCATTCTGTGAAAATATGATGACATAACTTGTTCCCGTGTCAAATAATCATTTGAACAAAATTTCTTCTTTCCAGCAACTGGGGAGATTTCTCATCATACTTGCAACAGTTTGAGGTGTTAATTTATTTCCTGTTTTATTTCCTTTGTTGAAGTATTCTAAACTGTTTTTGATTTTGTTTCTTGAACTTTCCTTTTGGGTTTCAGTGCCTATCCTTCTTTACGCACAAGACTTGATTAGATGTAATTTTTATTATCTGTAGTGGGTTCTTCAAAAGCTGCAGTAATTTCATAATTGGTCTGTTTTGTCACTGCTTCCATTCTTTTTGCAAATGCACTTCTGGTTTTGTTTTGACTAGTTATTATTTTAGAAATTTGATGTTCTTCTCTATAGCAATTTGTAGGGACAAATTCTTTGCAGTTTCAAATGCTGATGAGCAATTTTTTCCTGGGCAAAACATCAGAGTTATAAATTTATGGCTGAGTGACATTGTCTTCCTCTATAAGGTGTGGCCTGACTTGTGCCTGGAACTGATTGCATGGTGAATTTGCAGTTGAAATCCAAATTACTGTCCCCTAGCAAATGGAGAATATCATAGAAGCAATAAAGCTAATTCCAGATAATAACTGCGGATATGAAATTCTTCCCCATTCTTTTTACTCTGTCCCATATACAATAAACGGATTTACATTAGTAAACTATTAGAATATTGTGAGGATGACGTACTTGAAATGAAATTTCTTCATCAGAGAGGAGATGATGAGTTTAAGTGGCCATTGCGTGATCTGAAGCTCAGTTTTCTTTGGTACTTTGCATCGTTCTGGAGCCGATCCAGTCAAAGTTCCTAGCTTAAAAGACATACTACAAGCAATTGTTATAAACATAAGGAAGAGTGAAGTGAAAATCGATTAATTTTTGAAAACATGAATGAAAACAGTAATGCATCGATATGTAAGGATGGGGTGTAACAAAAAAAATCATTTATTTTTTTCTCTTCAACTTGCCTCAATAAAGTTTAATTTCTCATTAAGTACAATAAAAGAATGTTTAAATAGTCTCAGCGTTGTGTCAATACATTGTTCCCTCAGCAGGATATACAAGCTCAAATTTGTGTCAAATTCGGAGATTTTTCGATTTTAGCACCAAGTTTGAAGTGACAAATCAAACTCGCAAGATATAATTCAGTCTTGAAAATGGTAAAAAACATGAAAACCTGGACATTTCATGACCTTGAATGACCTTGCGCCATTGACTTGTCATGAATTTTTTATATGTTTTATAAAGATCTATTCTAGTACATTCCATAACAGAAGAAATGCAGGTGGCAAGTTGCTTGCGAAGTTTTAGCGGATAAAAATAGTTTTCATGTGTCACAAAAACACCAATTTTTTCATTTTTAAAGGTGATTTTCGACACGTCATAGAATTTGAGCGGTGCAACTACGGAACAAATAATTTTAGATTTTATCATCTAATAAGGGTAGCAGCAACTGGTAATTTTTACGGGACAATCGGAGATGGTGTGAATCAGGGGTGGTTCAACTTCTCAGAATCTTGCTCTTAATCCTTTTTTGATCCCTGATTGATCGTAAACGATATAGCTTATCTTTCCGGTTGTTACTCTTGTTAACATTTATTGTACTAAATTTCAGAGTAGTGACTATATTTGCAGAGGTAGCTCGGGATATTCCACTTTTGAACAGTTTCGACTCCTTAGAATTAGTTAATAGAAATCAAAATAGCGTACTTTTTCTATGTTTGCCCTTGCTGACATTTTTACTTAATTTCAGAATTGTGGTTATATGGAAAGTGGGAGAATCAGTGATGAATGAATGAGTGAGTGAGGGCTTGACTTTTATATATCACTGGCCTACGGTTTAGAAATAAAATTTTATTATTATTCAACAATAGAAAATGCAGTTATTCAGGTGCAATTCGTGAAATAAATCTTCAGTGTTTAAATATCTATATGGCTGTTTGTTTATTGTAATATCATTGCACAGTTGGTTTCATCAATTAATTCAATTAAATAATTATAACCTTAGTATGCAGTATGCAAGAGGTATCAATGTTATACTGACTGCATTTTCAGTATGAAACAAATTTAATTTATAATATATTAGTCCCATTAATGTACTTTACAAGCTACGCAAATGTATATTCTCTATGTGTCTTAATTAATTCAAAATAATGTACGTCGTTTATTATATTATTCATTCACGAAAAGAATGTTAAATGTTCTACATACTTTATGCCATTCTTTATTGTTTAAATTATTGAAGCCAAAACTAGTGATTTTAATAACGTATTTTTAATCGATACTGTGCAAATATTACGCAATTCATGATTTTTACTTTCAATTACCCATTTGTATACATAGGGTAATGAAAGTATAAAATTCGGACAAAAAAAAAAATTTAAATTTTTGTGTATTTCTCCACGTTTTGGAACATCCTGATATCATAAAAGTGATCTAGAAAAAATGTCTGTCTGTGTGTATGTGTGTACGTATTCAGCATAACTCCTGAACAAATTGATCTACGATGTTTAAATTTGATGTGCGGGTACAAGGAACCTACCATTAAGGTTTTCGTCAAAATCGCCCATGCGCATGGGGCAGCTGCCATTGACAAAATCATGTTTTTCAGTAATTTCTAAAAAACGGGTCAAACGATGTTGTTCAGAATCGCTGTGGTAATGCCTCTTAAGGTGTCCTAAACATCCCCACCTCCGAAATTCACCTTGAGGAAGTGAAAGGTCTACTGAAATCTATGCGATTTTAAGGGATAATTAAACGATTCTCCTGACTTTAATTTTCAATATTTTTGTTAGCGATTTTTTGCATTATGCAATCTAAAAGGTTTTCTACAACTTTAATATGTTATATTTGGATTATACTCAGACAGTTTTTTTAGAAAAGTAATTAAAAAACGACCAAAGTTTACTAGATATTTAAAAATATATATATAAGAGAAATTAACTAAATTCTTTAATAGATAAACTTGCAATACTATTTTTTATTGTTTAAAACAAAAAATATCTCAAAAACTTTATTTGGAACCAAGAAATTACAACATAATTCAAGAGAGATATTTCGTTCATTGCAGGTTTATTCCGAAGATATTTCGCTCTGGACAAAGCGCCATCTACATTTTTTCCCTTTCAGAGGGAAAATTCGACCAGTTAATTATAGTGCTCTTCCCTTCTGTCAAACCATTGAATAGGGACCCCCCCCCCCCCCCCCCCCTGCTATTCTAGAACTGGTCCTGTTTGCGGTTAGCATCCCCCTCGCCCCATAGAAAACCCTCTAAAAACTGTCCCTGCCATGCTCAAAGCGTTTAAGCACGGTTTCTACAATCTTAACTGTGGAGTGTTTTGGATTAGTTCAGTAATTTTGTAGCTATTTACTTCACAACGTTTTAAATCTAATGTCGGCGTTTGTTGTTGGAATTGACACTTTATTTGTTTCTGAATTTTTTTTTTTTTTCAAAACCTATTTAAAATTTTACTTAGCAGGAAGTTCTTTTGTGCGTAAATTTTGCAATTAAGAGGGAGGGGGAGAGAGAAGCCAGATATTTTCCATCATTTTCTTTGAAGATTTAAAAAAAAAAGTATAATAGGTAACTTATGTCATATTTTTGATAGCTTGTCAACAGTTGCTTTTATTTCATACCGAACAGAATGCTATTTTATTGATTTTTTTATACTTGAGTTTTTTACAGACAGGCGTCGAAATAATTTTATGTGCCCTGTTTTTTACATTGACATATGAAACAATAGATTTACATAAGGAATGCAGCGAAATGTTTAATTTAATAACATATTTTCATACCTACCAACTTTTACGGATTAGCAGTAAATATATGGTTTTCGACCATATATGGTGCGATTGTACGAATATCTCACTAAATTATCCGAACTTCCCTTCTTTTTAGACGCGCAGGGGGGAGGGGTGTCAGAAACCACTCCTGGTTGCGCTCCTAAAAAGAAGCGAAGTACCAATAATTTAGTGAGCTATTCATAAAACCTTACAAAAATGGTCGAAAATCATACAGAGGAGGAGGGGGGGAGTATCAGAAACCCCTCACTAGGACCCTAAAATCCCGATATTTTCTGATGAATGACTAACAATACTTAATAATCGTAAATAATTTCAAAAATAATACGTTTCTAATTTACCATCATTCAGATAGAATAATCGCACTAAAGTAGCTATAAGGTCCTAGATCTTTGAAACAACGTTTTTGTAAATATCATAGCATAAAAAATCGTTATACAACATTTTTGATCTACTTAGGTCTAATATAAACTGAAGGAAAAAAAAAGGAAATTGATTAATGTAAATGGAGGATTTTGTTTGCTAAGTGTTATAATAGTGTTTCAATGCTACATGGTCTTTATATTTCAAGCGGCATACATATCTGATAAAATCAGTCTGATATGATATTGGTATTTATCTGTTCTCCTAAAAATATTACTCTTTCGCCAATTGAATATAAATAAACAAAAAAATCAGATTACTCTATAATCTAGACAGACAAAATGAATAAAGCAGGATCTATATAAAATAAAGTCTCCCATTGGGGTATTTTGTATAACTCGAATACTAAACTATTTTGCAATATCGGTAGCATATTACGAAACTGCAATAATATTACAACTTGTGACAAATATGGGTTGAGAAAGTTCTACATAGATTCCCCCCCCCCCCCAACCCCTTCTTTTATAGATAAATACAGATGGAACTAATTGCTTGATTGAAAACTCCTCCCACGGAAATTATTTAAACGCGCCTCTGCTTCTTTTACGGGAGACAAGTGTTCGAGCGTGTTCATTCAGAATTGCGGAGGACTTTTTGATTTGAATTGGTTTAGTTTGGTAGAGTAATAATTTTATAGCTATTCACGCTCCATAATATTTAAAAAATAAACTAATAATTACATCATTCAAAATTCCAATGTTTGGTGTTGTACGAGATTTTGGTTTTGAAATTGAGGGCCTGCAAAGCAGAGGGGTCTCAAGTGACTTTTCTTAATTTTTGAGGAAATACAGTGCGACTCATAATTATAAGGACAATCATAGTTTTTCCCAATTTAGCAACAAAAGAACTTCGAATGAGCAACACGAAAATGATAAGATAACTTATTGTTATTACAACACTTTTAGCCTACTTTTCAGCAAAACACATAAATAAATTATTCTGATATTTAAACAGTTCTATATTTTTGTCCTTTTGTATTGGCTCATAATTATAAGGACAGCTGATGTATTTTGACACAGCTACCCCGCAAGGGTTAAATTGTAGGTCAATAATGATTTTATTGTACTGTGGATCTGAGATTGTTCTTTGTTCAGTACCATTTTTAACCTGACTTGTTTTAGAATGCCTCGTGGAAAAAAGCTTATTGAAATTGAAATTCCAAATGTATGGAATTTCTTGAAAGTAGTATATCTTGAAAGGAATATATCTCGAAAGTAGTAAGTCTATAAGTTATATTAGTAACGTTATTCAAAGATCGAAAGGTTCTATTGAAAATGTATCAAAAGTGGAATTAATGGTTCAGGACAATGGTTCGAACAAGAGCGAAACCCAAGTTGTCTCAAAGGGATCGGAGACGAATCGTCTGCATGGCTGCTCCCCAAAAACATGCTTGCTCGCCGAATTGCCGATGATTTGAGTAAGAAAGTTTCAAAGACAACTGCTTCGCGTGTTTTGAATAAATGCAATAAAGTGAAATACATAAAAATGTATAAAAAACCATACTTGATGAAACGACATCATCAGCTTTTGCGAAGAGATGCAGTATTAAGATGAATGAAAGAAAATGTGAAATGATAAAATTTCCTATTTTCTGATAAAAACGATTCAATTTGGATGGCCCTGACGGTCCAAAATATTATTGGCACAATTTAAGGCCCGAGAGAACTTTCATATGGAGCAGGCGTTTTCAGAGTATGTCTTTAATATTTTGAGGTACTATTTCTTCAAGTGGAAAGACAGTTTTAAGTATTTGTTATTACAACTATGAACACACAGAAGTATCTTTAAATCTTATACATACAATTTTTAGCATATGTTTATCTATGGGTGATGAAAACTTCCTATTTCAGCAAGATGGTGCATTATGCCTCACTTCTAATGCTTAAAAAATGATTTAAAGAAATAAACATCGAGCGCTTAACATGGCCTGCGTATTCTCCAGATTTATATACTACAGAAAACGTTTAGGGATATCTGGCAAGAAAGGTTTATGTAAACGGAAAGCAATATGACTCATTGGCAGAGCTTGAAGAAAAAGTTTACGATGTATGAAGTGAACTTGACTCTAATTACTTGAATGAACTGGTCGGCTGTATACCAGAAAGAATGACTAACTATCTAGAAAGAAAAGACATGCCAAAGAAATATTGATTTCACGAATAATTTTCATTTTTCCCGAAAAACTAAACTGTCCTTATACTTATCCACTTGCTAAAAAATCTTATTTTTCATGTTATTTTATTTCATTCCAAAGACAAGTTTCTGATTTCCATTTTAAACATTATATATATTGTTAAGTTCATCTCTTCTATTTAGTTTTATTATTAAAATAAAATATCTGTTGTCCTTATAATTATGAGTCGCAGTGTACACTATAAAGTTTTTTATTACATTAATATATTCTATGAAAATTATTTGCTGTTCAAATACTAAACTCTGGAATAAAGATATCACTAGTTTTCATACTAAATATAAATAAGATACTTTAAACTGCATATTCTCAAAACTTAAGAAAAGTCACTTAGACCCCTTTCCTTCTCAATCCCTCAATTTTCTTAGAGATTCTACAATTTCATTCAAAGCTCTTTATTTTCTTGCGCAAGAATTATATTATAAAGGATTTAACTTATTTTCTTCAAATTCGCACAGTTCGCTTTGTAGTCATTTCATGAAATAGACTATGTGATGAGACTAGTTTTGACCAGTATGATATGTATTTTTTAAGCAAAGTTTTCAGTAAAATTAAGGTCATTTGAAATGTCGCCAAATATACATCCACCTAAACAATTCTGACAAAAGATTTATTTTTATTACAGATCGCTTTGTATGTATTTTTTAATTTGAGTCTCGTGCAAAATCGAAATTTTGTCATTGCATCATTTTCATTTCGTGTTTTTTAAGTTAAATTATCGTTTCTTTCATATTATCTAGTCCAACCATTATCTTATATACAGGGTTTCTGCCAAAATAAAATGTAGTGAATCCATGACTTTCCAAGACCAAAACAAATAATTTTTCATGACTCAAGAAATTGCAAAAAAAAAATAAAAAAAATTAACCCTTATGAATTTTACTAAGAACAATCTTACCATAAAATGATTTCTATAAAGTTTTATTTTATAACTAGGGGGCTCCGCCCCCTGCTCGCTGAAGCTCGCCAACCCCCTGGATTGCTTTGCAATCCCCTTGGCTCGCTTTGCTCGCCTTAAAGAGAAGCATTTAAAATATGCCCTAGCAAAAAGCTATTTCAGCTGCATGATACCATGAAACTGAACCTTTTATTATTTATGAAGAGTCAGAATACTTGCCACGTCATTATTCTGTTGCTGTCGAGACGCGTTAAGCAGGGACAGTGTGGCAACGTAGTAGAAAGTTCTTGGAAAACAACAAAAATAAACAGTTTTATACATATATAAAAAAGATCGGTTATTTCATTGAACAATTAAAATTTACGGGCTGGTTTTGTATGAAGCGCCAAAATAATTAAAGTTGCTTATCGAAATTTCTTAACGAAGCAATTGTGGTGTCACATGCCCACCAACTCTAAAGCAACAACTCAACTCGACTCAACCCGGCAGAAAACATGAGATGACTCTGAACTCCCGGACAACGTGCTACGAACTTAACTAGCGAACTAATCAGACAGTCATGAATCAACAACTTTCTAAAGTTTAATTTGCATTGTTAAGAACAATTTTTATTTACCATAAGTAATGTCCTTTATATTTTCAAGTTAGTTATGTGCTTGTCAATGTTCATCACGTATCTCAAATTAAATAAAACCAACCGATAAGCATTTAACGTAACACAATCATATGCTCACTTAATCTTTTTTGCGATACTTAGAAAATAAATAAAACAGTGAAAGGCCAATTATCCAGCATTCAATCAACCGGAATTTTTTGAAAATAAAATTTGGCGAGAAAATTAGCCATATATCGAGAATAGTTTTTTTTTTTTTTTTTAAATTTTCATATGAGATTTTGAAGTTGAGTGGGTGGTTTTATTCGTTATTTTGATAGTTTTTAATTGATAATAGCTGAATTTGTACTGATTAAAGATGAGTATAGGTTCAGATTTACTGCACAACGCCTCTTAGCGATTTTTTTAAAATTGGTGATTTAGCACTGAATGCAACACGGCGACCTCCGGAACATGTTCCAGCAGATAACTTTTCCGAAAAGTCTGATTTATCCGGAATTCTAATCCAAAAGAAATGTACATATCTTGGATCTATTTATTCTTGCATCATCGTAACTATTAAATCAATACGTTTTAAATAGGCAATAATTTCTAACTGTAGATTGTTTTGTTTTGAAACCACCGACTGTCTATTTCTGCCACTTATAAAGTGCTTAACACAGCCAAATACGTCTCGTAATTTTGAGCATCTAGAAGAATACGAGATCGAAATCTTCTAGTGTAAACCCCTCTCTCCGACCCCACCACACCAACGAGAGGACATTGAGGCCACGACAGATTTAATGTGCACCAGCCCCCATTAGGTACACACCGATATTTGGCGGACGGAGGCCAGAACCCACAACCTTCCGGTTACGAGCTCGTTACTCTACCGCCTGGGCTATCGGTGCCCCTGTAGATTGTAATAAGAAAAACAAAATATAACGAATCCAAGTTGTTGTTGTTGCCAGATGTATTAGTCAAATTTCCAAAGATATATTGTGATTGGCTGGAAATTCGTGCATAAAGTGCATTTAGAAGATTGGTGATTGAAGTCGTTGCCATTCTTCTCACAGAAATATAGCCAAATTTGGACGTTACGCAAGAGAATTATATATATAGACTAGGGGGCTCCGCCCCCTGCTCGCTGACGCTCGCCAACCCCCTGGATTGCTTTGCAATCCCCTTGGCTCGCTTTGCTCGCCTCAAAGTGAAGCATTAAAATATGCTCTAGCAAAAAGCTATTTCAGCTGCATAATGCCATGAAATTGAAAATGTTTTGTTATTTATGAAGAGCCAGAATACTTGCCACGTCATTATACTACTTCTGTAGAGACGCGTTAAGCAGGGATAGTGTGGCAACGTAGTAGAAAGTTCTTGGAAAACAACAAAAATAAACAGTATCGTCTTTATAAGTGGCAGAAATAGACACTCGGTGGTTTTAAAACAAAACAAAAACAAAACAGTATCGTACATATATTTAAAAAAGATCGGTTATTTCATTGAACAGTTAAAATTTACGGGCTGGTATCTTATGAAATGCTAAAATAATTAAAGTTGTTTATCGAAATTTCTTAAGGAAGCAATCATATGTTCGTATAATCTTTTTTTGCGATACTAAGAAAATAAAATAAACAGCCAATTATCCGGCATTCAATCAACAGGAATTTTTTGAAAATCAAATTTGGCGAGAAAATTAGCTCTATTTCGCCAAAAGTTTTTTTTATTTTTTTATTTCATATGAGATTTTGAAGTTGAGTGAGTGGTTTTATTCGTTATTTTGATAGTTTTCAATTCGATAGCTGAATTTGCACTGATTAGAAATGAATATAGATTCAGATTTACTGCACAATGCCTCTTAGCGACATTTTGAAAGTTGGCAATTTAGAGCTGAATGCAACACGGCGATCTTCGGAACATATTCAGCAGATAACTTTTCGGAAAAGTCTGGTTTATCCGGAATTCTAATCCAAAAGAAATGTACACACCTTGGATCTATTTATTCTTGCATCATCGTAACTATTAAATCAATACGTTTTAAATAGGCTATAATTTCTATCTGTAGACTGTAATAAGAAAAACAAAATATAGCGAATCAAAGTTGTTGCTGTTGCCAGATGTATTAGTCAAATTTCAAAAGATATATTGTGATTGGCTGGATTGCTGAATTTGGAAATTCGTGCATAAAGTACATTTAGAAGATCATTGCCATTCTGCTCACAGAAATACAGGCGAATTTGGACGTTACGCAAGAGAATTATATATATAGATAAGTAAAAAAATCCTTGTTTAAAGTAACAAAGTTGCTCAGAAATCAGAAGAAAAGGGAGAAACCATTCTTTGAAAAGCTAATCAATCTTTAATAATAAGGATATATTTGAAGAAGGAATAAGCTAATAATAACATATTAAATTTTATAATCAAAAATCAAATGTTTTGATGCCAACAATGCAAAACTATAGTGCACTGTGTTAAGAAAGAAGACAAAAGAAAAAAATTCAAATTGTAAACGCAAGCTGATCAAATCAGTGCAATTCAGTTCTTATGTTATGCATTTTTTCACCTACGAGACCTTACTCCTGTGATGCCACAAGTTTGGAGTTCAGAAATGTTTACAGAGGTCGACCGTTGTTCTGTCAAAACGTAAATAAAAGCTTGGATTGATAATCGAAGAGATGAATAGAGATCTTGCCGTCCATGACGTCATAGTCACGTGATTTAATTAAAATGTTTAACAATCCATGACGTTCACTGTTTTTCCATGACTTTAAGGTAAGTGTCCACGGGCGAGAAAACGCGCGCGAGTTCGATGCAAAACGGCTTCTCGCTCGTGTACACACCCTTGCGAGTCCACTATCGGGAAGTTTTAGTTAGTTGCAGCAAGACTTGCTCCGACCGAAAATCCTCTCTTGGACACTAGTTCTGCAAGTTTTCTTCCTTGATTCCAGCCGTTTGGAAAATATTGCAGCTTCTCGCCGCAAGTTGACAGTCGAATCCTCAATCATGAAGCTGATTTTATTTTGATACTGCTGATTTTATTAAATAATTCTTTTGAATTATTCGCACTCTATAGGACTTATCATTATTGCATAGGATTAAAGATGAGCTTTTACAAAAATTACAAGATTGTAAATATAAACGCATGTCGATGTTCTACCTTTGAAGATCCGAATGACACATTCATTTGGAAGTTTCTGAGTTTAATAGAAATTGGTAAAACTATCTCGGATTAAGTAAAAATAGCAAGAATTTGATTAATTAAAAATACTAAAATACGTTCGTATCAAATATAAGGTTAAATATGGTTTAAAAAGGCCCAGTATGATTCATTCTTCTCATGTAGCGAAACAATTTCCTTCATGCGTTATCGTGCATAATTTTCTTTTTGCAGTATTAGAAAATATACCATGAAGATTCTTTACCTAGATGTAATAAAAATTAATAATTATTGCCTTTGCAAAACTCATTTTATTTTAATTAAATAAACTGAAAAAAGAACTTGTACAATATTTATACTTCACTCATTTTTGTGTTGGGCCCGATGGCGTGGTGCGTAGAGTCTTCTTTTGCACTCGAAAGATTCCTGGTTCGATCCTCGTTAACTTTTTTTTTTTAGTTTTCAATTTGGAATTTTTTATTATTATGTGGATTAAATTAATTTTATTGTTATAGTAATGCAATGTATTGTATTTTTCAGATTAATTATAAAATACAAAATAACTATTGATTCTTATTTTGATTTTTTAGATTTTTTTTTTAACGTTCTTAAATGCCTATTCGTTATTTAATCAGATAATTACTTCTTCATAAGAGTTTTCATACTCTTATGAAAAACAGGAAATTGTTAAAATATTTTACAAACTATCTGTTTAAAACATATGCATTTGTTTCATAAAAATGATATTTCTTATAGCAAAAATGAAAAAAAAAAACTTTACCACATAAAACTGTACTTAAAATCAGTATAATGTATATTCAAAAATAATTTGCGTAATAATTGTTATATATAAAATAGATAATAATACAATGCCATTAAATTTATAAATAACGATTCTTTTCTTTTCCTAAAATTCTTTTTTTTAGAAAAAATTCATAGAAAAAACTATAATTGTTTTTAAAATTTGCCTGTTGTTCACAACAATTATTCTTCTTCACAGAAATAATTTAATTTCTTAACAATTATTTATTATACATGGTTAGTAATTTAAATGATAATATAATTTTTTTTATAATTGAGCTGCCAATTAATTTTATACGATGTATTATTTTACCTAAAATCTTGTCTCTTAAATAAATTATTTTCATCTAACATAATCATCTAAAAACCCTGAATAAACGAAAAACAAATATTGCCGTTACTATGTGAAAGCAAAATTACAGCCGATTTTCCCCAGAGAATCCATTTCCTTCTCGCAGTTGCACGCCGCTGTCGTGGACACACCTATGCAAGATTTCTATTGGGAGAAAATTGCAACCACCCCTCCGCGAGTAAACTTGCATGTGCAGTGGAAACAGTGCAGCAAGTTCCTCGCATGGAACTCGCGCGAGTTTTCTCCCTCGTGGACACTTACCTTATTATGGTCGTATTTTTGCTCAAAATCAGGACTTTCCATGAGAAAATTTAACCAATATCCCCATGACATTTCCTGACTTTCCATATGTGTGGAAACCCTGTATATATTTTTGGCATTGGATGTGGAACGGCCACGTCTGTGGTAAAAGAGATCAGTAAACCTGGTCCCCTCTTTCTTTTTCTAAGAACTCAAGGAAATGCTTAGGGGGCTTTTAGGGGTATATTGATGGCTGATTTGCACTCTGCTGGACATGTGAACCCCTGTTGAGAGGGGTGTGAAAGGAAAGTAACGTCTCACTCGACCCCCTTTGCCACCCCTAAGAAAGATAAGGGAAAAGATAGGGGAAAGTTTCCTCTACTGTTTGATTTTCCCCTTTAATTAATCCTTCACTCAATCAGCTCGCACTGCCATTTATTGGATTACTTTCAAGAATTTTTCTGCTTTGATAGTCTGATAATCGATTAAATAGTTGAAAAACGGAAGACTTTAACACAGAGTTCTCTTTACTTGAGCTTACCTCAACAACGATCGTTTTTCTTCTCTGCTCATTTTCCCTTATAAGTAAGGAAAATATAAGAATTATCAGTAAGTATATCGCCAAAATCTTTTTTTTTTTTTTAAAGACCCATGTAAAATTATTGCAGCAAAAAATATCGCCAAACTGGTCATTTTTACTCAATGAATGATGTAAATATAAATACTGTAGATGACACAAATACACGTTAGTATTATAGTTTATTTGAAAGTTGAGCTATTTTCCACACCCCTAGTATTTTTTATGTGACGTGTTTTATAAATATTGAAATGATTTAAATTGTTGAGTTTATTTCAATATTGCAATAATTTATCAATCATGTTCAATAAATTAAATTTCAGTGAACACAAAACTTCTGTGATTTAAAAATTCCTTTTAAATAAGGAAAGATTCTTGAACATAAATTTCAGCATTGATATTTGATACCATTCTAAAGACATTGTTTATAAAAAACAATAAAAATATTAATTTGTTTAGGCTAAAAAACAGATCTAATTATTTTTGTCAGCTGATTAAATATTCTTAAAATCATTGTTCTCCACAGTAAACATTTTTATCGAATACAAAGTGTTTGATTCGTGTAATTACTATTTTAATGATTACATGGTTAATTTTAGTTTGATTATTGTTCTTTTTGGTGTTTATGGTTGTTGTCATGGTTTTTGTTTTGGCACGTAATTAGTTACTTATTTAGTAACGAATGTTTTTCAGGCTCGATTGTTAAAAGCGCTAGAAATGAAGAGGGAAATTGCAAAATTTAGATTAATTCTCCGACATAAATAGGTAAGAGTTTAAAAAGTGAGAAGTAGCCATAAGTTAAAGTAGGGAAATGGATGTAGTATGTAGCAAATGGAACTGAATATAACATTATAATAAATACATAGGGTTTTTTTACTTGATGATATCGATTAAAAAATAAACAATGAAAGGTCTAGTTCATATTTAAAAAAATATTACATGTGCAATACCAAACAAAATTTATATCTTGCAGTTATGCATTTATAAATCCATGTTCTTCTTCTTATTTTTTTTAAGAGTGACCCGCACCTCAAATATGGAAAAATCTGGAAAACTATAATTTTTTTATTTTTTATTTTATTGCATAAAATTAAGCTATATATATTATTCAAGAAGACATGGGGAAAATTTCAAACTTCCAGAGAACTGCAAACATTCGATTTTTAAATTTTTACATACCGATCTACTATGTAGTTGTAAGAAAGTTTATATTTTTTAGTTCGTTTTTCTCGAAATCTAGAATTGGCAATTTCGACTGAGTTTAAAATGAAGAACTATTTGTTTAGATTTAAACTGTTTGTGTTTTGAAAACTTGAATATCTGTTTTATAAATGTAGGGAGAGTTTTTTCAGTATATTATATTAACTTTTTTTTTAAGAATTAAAAAAAAATAGGAATTTTTTTGTGAAACTTTACACATTTCTTGGGAAAAACACAAAACATCCTTTTTAAAATCTCTTGTCAAATTAATTAAAAAAAATCTCTCCCTACATCTTTAGAGTATACTTTAATATATATATTTTAATATATAAAATATTAAAAATTGAAGGAGGAATAGTCTTTTTAAAAAGGCGTATATTTCAGCCAAAAACAACTAAAAAAAATATCAAAAAAATATTAAATTTTAAAAACAATAAATAGTGTCAATAATTGTTTAAAAATAGATGTTTTATTTATATAAAAAATGTGGTGCTACTAACTTCATTAATAAAAATTTTAAGTTTTTGCTTACGGGTCTCCCTTAAACTATTTTACACTTTTACAAGCTTTATTATTATTATTATTATTATTATTATTATTATTATTATTATTATTATTATTATTATTATTATTATTATTATTATTATTATTATTATTATTATTATTATTATGTTTTAATTTGTTCCTGAATTGTGACTTTTGTGTCTAATATCAAGCACAGCAGATTCAAAAGTCTAACACTCCATTATAGAATTAACCCTTAGAAGCCTTCCAAATTAAATTTAAAAAATATTAATTTATTTATTACTGTAGCCTGTATTTATTGCAGTGACATTATGTAATGGTAACATACATACAGACGAATATTAAAAACAAACAAAATGCAAGCGTACAATTCGATTTAAAAGACCGGTATCAAATTTGAAACTTAGGGCATTTAAGGATTAAAACAAATGCATGAAAGATATTTGAAAAAAATATTTTAAAATTCAGTTTAATATTGAATAATCATTTTATTTTCCGAATTCTCTATAAATATAGATTCAAAATTATGACTTACTAAAAGATATAAAGATGTCTCAATTTTAACTTTAAAAAATTATTCTATAAGGAAGTTATCAATTGAATATTAAAATTACTGTTAGTCCATGTTGTATTTTACACAAATTGTCGAATATTGTATTAAATTACATAAGTACATGAAAATACAACAAATTAAACAGAATGTAAACCATTTTTTTTTTCTTTTCTTTTAATGATCACTTAAACTTTCGTCTCACAACCTTAGAGCCTAAAAGCTTATCTTATACACAGAAATCTTGTATACAAGGGGAAAAAAACGTTTTAATAAGTCCGGTCTGTTGACAAATGTTGGTGATAAATCGCCAAATGAGGCACCAGGAAGAAAAGGTGCTCATGAAACTACGAAAAATCCCTCGCACATCGCACGTGCGCAGATACAGTTTTGCATGTCTTTTTTCCGGTGGCGAAGCTCTTGTGTCTCGTGCAAGCACTAGTCGTAGTCATCTAGGCATCCATTAAATTTATAATCTATCACTTCTTGCCCTACGCGTTCCACTTCAGATAGAATTGCACCTTAAATCTTTCGCCGAGGCTGTAAAAAAAAGCTTTCTAATCAAAGCCGACCAAAAAATGTTTTTATTTTATTAGGCCTTAATACTGACAAGACAAATGTAAAATGTCTGTGGGCTGGAACGACTTAATTAACATCACTTTGATTGGGCGATCTGGTAAGTTGTACACGTTCTTACAACTACTGGAAATACTTTCCATAATTCTCCATCTGTGTTTTTGTGTGTTATTGTTTTATTTTCTTAAAAAAAAAATAAACAACAAACGGAAAGAATCAATTAATGAAAGCAGATAAACTATTCTGCTACTCCTCTTTTCGTAGTGCCATCTATTGTTAATAATTGCAATCGAACATTTTAAACAGAAATACTTTGAGGGTTAAAATCACGAAATGGTCCGAAACGTGTCCCAAGTGTTTTTATAATTAAAATTAAAGAAAATTCTCATTGAAAATAAATAAATACAAACTCAATGTAATTTTAACAAGAAACTTGAAAAAAATAGAGGGAGGGGTGCAAATACTTGAACTTTGAATATTCTATAATAGTAAGAAACAAACTATTCTGCAAAAACTAGTCTTGTTTTTTTATTTATTCGATCTCTTTACTGTGTTCCTGACTTTTCCGTCATTTCGATGACGTCACAGTTTTTCACGTCGAAACACTCGAAACCATAACGTAAACAGTTAACTCCTGTTTACGTTAAAACTTCTCACATTTTAGTGCAAAGTTAATTCGCACGTGATAACGTTAACAAAAGTGGACATAATTGTTTTACCATAAAAACGATTACTGTTTAGTCTTAACTTTGTGCTTACATCTATTATGCATCATTTCGGCGACGGTCTAGTTTTAATGTTTTAATATACTGAATATTAAACAGCTGACATTAATGATTACCATTGACATGTGGCTTTATTATGACCAGACATGGTCCTCATATTCAGTTAAGACTGATCGCTACTCGATGTAGAAAGGAAGTTCGCCATTCCGGAGACGTCTCCGGAAAGCACAGTTGGCAAAATGATTTTAAGCGCGCGAGATGCAAGAAATCTATTAATTTCTTATACTATTTCCATTTTTTTATGATTTTTAGAAGAACAGAAAATGGAAAGAGAAAAAAGGTTCGAGAATTTTAAACAAAATCCATTAATTTCAAAATTTGTTAGCCGTTTATTACGTGTTCAAAATCTTAGTAATAAAAATGCAAACGACAAAAGAAATGTTATTTTACTCATTAAATATTGTTATAATATTAAAATATTAAAAAAAAAATAAAAAAAATAGTAATACGAAATAAAAGTAAAAAATATTCTTTATGGAGCAATATTTATTTACCATAACATTAGTTTTGACTTAACTACAGCGAAAATATATATATATTTAGTATTAGAATTTAGATTACAAACTTTGAATTTTTATAGAATATAAGTTTATAACAAACTTGTGTTTGCATGAAGTTTCAAAATCAAAGTCCTGATATTTTCCCGTTTCGTGATTTTGACCCTTGACAATAGGAGTGACTCGGAACTTTCTCAACATAAACGTTTTTCTGTATTTTTGGATCAATATTAAATTACTTAATCAGTAAACCAATTTAAAATGCAAATTATCCAGTCCGTAAGAAACTCGTAATAAATGAACTAGACTAAACATAGTTTCCTATACAGATCGAAGCTTATTTGCTTTGAATTATAAAATATTCGCTTATTTCCACTTCCATTCCATAAGCTCTAACATATTTATAGAATATTCTTTGACATTCAATACAAAAAGCCAATGCTGCACCAACTTTTTAAATAAAATACATATGTTATGAAATTTCATACACACAAGGAAATTTGACCAAAAGACGGTTTTTGAAAAATATACTTCAAGAGAAGAGAAGAAATTTTCTGTATCTTTCAAATCCCTTTTCCCAATTATACACCAATCCAAGTGATAATAACAGGGGCGTACTGACCATAGGGTTGCCCTGTGAAATCATCAGGCCGGTCAGATTCTGTAAAAAAGCAGACCCGTTTGAGGACGGAAATTATTATTTTTTTAGTCTAAAACAAATTAATATAAGTAGTTGCCTTTTTTTATAGTTTTTGTTTTTATAGCCCAATGCATTCAAATCCTAATCACTCCTACTACCCCTCACTCCTGATGAGACCTTTCTTGCGTTTTCTTGTTGGAATTTCTAAAATGCACAGCAAATTGAAATGACTTAAAATAAGATACAATAGTGTCTTAAACAAGTGGCTCTGTTTTAAGACGCAAAATTATGTCTTAATCTTTAAGACACTTGAAGTGTCTGAAAATGGGGTATTTTCAGACATTTGGAATATCTGAACTGAGAATATTTTCAGACAGTTGATGTGTCTAAAAGGGTTGTTTATGTTACCTTTCAGATGTTGGGAAGTTAAAAACACATATATTTAAATTAAAATGCAATAAATGTACTTGTGTTAAATTACAAATTTTTATTAAAAGAAAAGTTAAAATTACTGTTTTATTACCATGTTGTGTATAACTTTTTGTTGTTTCACTTTCCTGGTAAATTTAAGCATGGTATTGCAAAACAGCAACACAACTGTTAATAATATGCACACAACTATTAATATATCCAAGTAAGGGAACTGGACTCAATGTAAATATATGTATTGGGATAATGGACATTGTATTGTGGCTGAATCTCAAATAGAACAGGTTTGACCTACATAAACTTATTTTAATGATGAATCAAGTAGTAATAATCTAATTATTCCCCATCTGGGAATATAACTTGTTTATAACATTCCCCTATAATAACACTAGATAATAACAATAATTATAGCAGTACGACGCTTCAATTATTGTCGAATAGCTGAAGCAGATAAAGGGCATTTCAAAAAAATCTTGAAAGATAAACAATTAAAAAAGAAGGCATTATAAGTGTCTGTAAGGAAATGCTTCAGAATATGGAGGTAGAGCATATTAAATTTGAAAAGTATGTAAGTTGCTCAAAAATTTTTTGTGTTTCTGAAAACGTCAGTTTCCTAAATTTGTGTATGCTCTTAAAAAAATAAGCCAGATATACAGTTAAAATTTGTTATTATTATTAAATAACATATTAGGTGCATACTAAAAGTAAAATAATATTAAAATTCTAGTTATTTAAGCATGAGACCTTTTTACAACAATTTTCCCTGTCACTTCAACACTTCGTTACTCGTTGATAATTCGAAGCAGAAAAGGCATTTAAAAAACCTAAAAAAATATAAGAAAAGGGGGAAAAATTAAAAAGAGGAATTATAGAAGTATCTGTAAAGATGGCAGCTTCAAAATACAGAGGTGGAGCACATTAAATTTGAGAAACATGCAAGACTTTTATAGTTTTTTTACGTTTTTTCAAAACGTTGATTTTCCAACTTGGTACGCTCATACAACAAACTATGCAAGATATAGAATTGAAAATTTTTATGTCAATTATATAACATCTGAGGTACATATTAAACAAAAATATTATTCAAATCTATACAATTGAGTTGTTAATTATTATGACTTTAAAAATTGCAAATTTTCATACGCTCAAACAAATTGCTACATAAAAAAAAAAAAAATTAATTTGAGAAATCTGATATTTAATTCAGTATGCCATTGACATTTCTAAGAAATATAAAGCAAAAAAAATTATATTAAAGCTTTAGTCCCCATAATATGCAGGTCATATCATAACTATCACCAGTTGTAATAATATGGAACACGTAAGATCATTGATGAAATAAAATTCAAGGACGCAATACATTTTATCCAGATTATATCAAATCATGCTAAATATATTTTCAAAATCATCAGTACTTGTAATATGCAACAAAATCAATAAAAATGTAATTGAATGTTAAAAATAGAAAATTTAAAATTCTGTGAGTGTGATTTATAAATAGATCAATTAAAATATACTATAACAAAACACTGAAAATAAGATAAACAATATTACATAAAACAACTTTTTCACTTGAAATAAAGCCGTTGTGCATATCAAAATGATCATTTCCGAGTTTGAGCAATTGATTGTCAAGTCACTTAAATACTTTTCTCATGAAATACTTGTACTTGCATATATTATTGTGAACAAAACCTTTTTAACTCTGATCAAAACATTTGACCACTTTTATTTCAAGTTTGAATACTGTTGTCTTTAATATCCCTCAGTGTTCAATTTATGTTTTTTATGGCATAGTACTGTCATATAATACAATTAAAGTGCACAGCTGCAACAGCTTGGCAACATTGCTCGATTTGGATGTGTTGCTAAGTGCTATTGAGTCTGAAGTAATAGTATTAAAGGGCAAATTGAACATAGAGTATGCCGTTTGTCCATCATTAAAAGTAGTTAGAATATGGGCGCCGAAGCCATAAGGTGGAGCTGCGGAGCAACCTTGATGGAATGAGACCCCAGTTGTGGCCATTTCGAGTTAAAATGCTTGCTTGCGATTGGTCGGATTTAAACTCATGACTAAATAGACGCTTGTGATTGGCTACACACTTTAGTAAGATAGTTTTTCTGCAAAATTTAAGGTAGTGGCGCCATTTAGGGGGGAATTTAAGAGTCATTTACATTAAATTTCTAAGATCAGAGATATATGCAAATAAAAAAAATCTTAACACGATTTTTTAAGTTTAATAAAAGTAAAGGCCTTTTGCTAAGGGTCTAAAGAACCCTAACCCCGAGCTACACGTGACATTTCAATATTTTACCAAACAATTGTTAAAATATCGACTATCGGACGTTGCCTTCATGGGAACTCATCTACCCACCCCCCTTCCCTAACCAATTTTGAATAAGCTAATTTGAAATACTTTAGAAAATGTTAATTATTTTTAAGCTAAATTTTAAAAGTGATGACCTACCTCCGGCCCGATACCTCTTTTAGGAAGAATTGGTACCGCCTCACTCCTCCCTATAAAAAGAAAAAAACTTATTCCAAAGAACGTATATTTCTTTGAAATATGAGGTCACTAACCAACCATCCAATACTGAATTTCATAAAAATTTTAGTCTGTCTAAACATTTTTTCATGAAAATTTTAGTTTTGAAACAAATTATTTAAACACTAATGTAACAAAAAAAATTATTTTTAATAGAAATTTTTACTAATATCTAGTTGTATGTAGCTTTTTCCGAAAAAAATTAATGAATTTCAAGAAAAATTTAACGTACCCTTAACAGTTTTCATGAAAATTGTAATTTTGATACAAACAAATTTAACTTTAGTGTTACAGTTTACTCTTTATACAAATGTGCAGAAATATCTTAATTTTTTTAACTAGCATATCTTTCTTTATGATGTTATTACCAATGACTCCCAACGGCTCCCAATTGGCTCTCAATGGCTCCCAATACCTGTTAAATGTTCTCAATACCTGTTAAATGCTCCTTAAATGCTAACAATACCTGCTAAATGCTCCCTAAATGCTCCCAATACCTGCTAAATGCTCCCAATACCTGCTAAATGCTCCCTAAATACTCCCAATGGCTCTTGAGTCCCGATAGTTGAGCTTTACCCCAACAAACTTGTTAGAAATTAATCTGTCTATGTTAGTTATATTAAACAAGATAGTTTATTTTTGTACAATTATACTTACTTAAGTTGATGAATAGCAAGACAGAACTAGCTGCTAATGCTGAATAGAGATCTGATAACTGATTTTGGATACACTAATGCCTAAATAAGAGAGAAAAAGTAACATACTTCAACATATAACAACTAAGAATTCAAAAGGGAACGTGAAAATTTACTTTACGAATAAACATCATGTCTTTAAAATGCGTACGAATATCACTAAATAAGTTAAAAAAGTAACATACTTAAACTCTCTACGATAAAAAACTTTAACATTAACGTAAAAAGTTTACTTTACACATAAAAAATCACTTTAAAATGTGTAAAAATATCGCTAAATAAGAGAAAAAATAACTTGCTTAAAATTTCTAAGATAAACATTTAACCTTTACCCAAAAATTCTCTTCATATATAAAAATCACGACTTTAAAATATGACATGCAAGAGAAAAGTACAATACTTAAACTTTCTACGACTAATAACTTTAACATTTACGTAAAATTTTACTTTACACTTAAAAATCTCGACTTTAAAATATGTAGAAATATCGCTAAATAAAAGAAAAAAAAATTACATACTTAAACTTTGTACGACAAATAACTTTGATATTAACGTAAAAATTTACTTCACATAAAAAAATTCCGACTTTAAAATGGGACGCGTAAGAAAAATTAGCATACTTAAAATTTCTACGACAAATAACTTTAATCTTTAAGCAAAACTTTACTACATACATAAAAATCATGTATTTTAAAATATGTAAAAATATTGCTGAATAAAAGAAAAAAGTAACATACTTAAACTTTGTACGACAAATAATTTTAACATTAACGTAAAAATTTACTTCACATATAAAAATCACGACATTAAAATGTGACATGTAAGAAGAATTAGCATACTTAAAATTTCTACGATAAATAATTTTAACATTTGCGTGAAAATTTACTACATATATAAAAATCACGTCTTTAAAATATCGCTAAATAAAAGAAAAAAGTAATATATTTAAACTTTCTACGACAAATAACTTTAACATTAACGCAAAAATTTACTTTACACATAAAAATCACGACTTTAAATTTGACATGTAGGAGGAAAGTATAACATACCTATAATTTCTACGACAAAGAATTCAAACATTGCCATTCATGTCTTTAAAATGTATAATGACAACTCTAACTTTTAGAAAAAAGAAACACTAAAAATTTACAAGACAAAGAATTTAAAATTGAACGTGAAAATTAACTTTACATGTACAATCATACTCTTATATCAACGATAAATAAGATAAAAAAGAAGCTCTAAAAATTTATAAGGTAAAGAATTTAAATAATACACGAAAATTTACCTCAGATATAAAAATTATGTCTTTCAAATGTGTAAGAATAACGCTAAATTAGAGAAAAAGAAATACTATAAATTTATAATTTAAGGAATTGAAACAATACGCGAACATTTATTTCACACATAACATTTTTATCTTTTAAATCTGTAAGAATAATACTAAATTAGAGAAGAAAAAAAAATAACATACTTAAACTTTCTTCGACAAAAATTTAAACAATACGCGAAATTTTCATACACAATTATTTTCTTAGGTTAATGTTAAATAATGGGAAATTTAACAGAATAAAAATTTCAAAGATAAAGAATTTTAACCTTTACATGAAAATTTACTTCACATATAAATATCATGTCTTTAAACTTTAACGTGACAGTTTACTTCTCATATACAATTAAACTCTTAAGTTAATGTTAAATAAAAGAAAAAGTAACATACTCAAAAATTTCTAAGATAAAGATAATTTCTAGATATCCCACTGTAGTGGTCTCCCAACGTGCAATTCGATATGTCAGTTTATTTCCAGCCAGTATTAATGGCAATCCCAATCACAGACATGTGCGCTATGATCCAATGAAAAAATTTCATATCATGTGTTTAAATGTAACATATAAGAGAAAAAACTAACATACTTGAACTTTCTATAGCAAAGAATTTAAGCGTTAGCGTAAAAATTTACTTTACATATAAAATTCACGTCTTTAAACGGGATGATAAGCATGTGACGGTAATTAGCCAATCAGGTTAGCGGTAGGTGATACGCCATTCGCCGGCATTTTTAGACCGGAGGATGAGTCACGCTAAAACTTGTTCAAACAGGTCGGGAGACTTGTACAGCAAGAACAGCAGCATCGACGCGCAAGCAGCGGGTGATGGTGAGGTGTGTCAGCAGGTCTTTGAGATTATCGTTTTCCTACTTTGCCTTTTTTCATAATGAAATGTTTGTGAAAACTTGGAATGAATGAAGTGGATTTCAAAGACACATTAGTAAGTGAAGGTAGAATTCGCATGGACTTTCTTTCAAAAAGTATGATTCACTTGGAGAATTTAAGATCATTTCTACTTGAAAACTTTTCTATTATCTAAAACATTGAATATTGTTCAAACTCAGTGGGATTATATGCTAATACGGGTAAAACTTAACAAAATTGTTACATAGAAGAAAAATAGTAAGAGATTTAAAATAAATACTAGTTATAGATACTCCAAAGAAAAAATTTCACCTACTTTTCAATCGGAAAATCAATACAAGTTGGAAATGTATGTTACTTCAAGAAAAACTTAGACAATTTACTTTGTAATAATATACGTTAAGGTGTCGTATTAACTCGTGCAATGCATGCTGACTAAGGTTTATTTTACTTATCAATCTAAGAAAGGTGAATTGGGGGAAAATATTAAATAAATTGTAGATATTAAATACATTGTAGATATGCATTCAAGTTTTGAAAATCGCCTGCAAGACTTTTAAAACATCTTAAGATAATTTGAAAGAAACTTGCGAATTATATGTAAACTACACTGTTAAAAAATTCAGTTCAACGTTGAACCAAATTTTGGTGCAATTTCACGGCTGGCAGGCAGTTGCACCACTTTTTGGTGCAACTTCCATCAACGAAAAATACTGATGAGGAGGTTGCACGAAAATATGGTGCAACCTCGGATCACCGCAACCGTAACTTCGATTGAAATCGACAACAACAGCATCAAGACCGAAAGCAATGTCTAGCACAAAGTATTTAAATCATTAATCGAATATCAAGGTAAGTAAAATGCTTTATTTTACATATATGGTAAATGTTTTTTGCTTACTGTAAATTATTTATCGATGCAGAAACTGATTTGCCCTGTGTTCAGTTAGGCTTAAGTGATGTTGACAAATTCGCAGCAATGCATTACTAGTGATTACCTTAAAATTTCTGATTTCGCGATGTTTTATCGCACTCTTGCTACAAAAGTGACACAACCCAAAATTCTTTTTTTTTTAAGTTAAAGTGTATACATAATCATAGATTATATGAGCTGGAAGGACGCTTAAGTTTGTTTCAACTTGAATTTAATATGAAAACAATCTTGTGCCATTCAACTAGCTTCAAGTACATGCAGTCTTGGATTTTTTACTCAAAATGATAAATTTTGACTTATGTCATTTTTGTAGAAAGGGTGCAATATATGTATGAATAAAAAATTATTTTATTCAATAATTATCAGCATTATCCTAAAGTTTATAAGCTTTAACTGTTGTATGCAGTTTCAGACCCGAGTCATTTTTCATGAAATGTTTCCACCTTTGAAAGTGAACAATGGTCCCTCCTCTTCTCTATTTATATAAGGAAAAGCCCTCACTCACTCACTCACTGACTCACTCATCACTAATTCTCCCACTTCCCACATAGTCACAACTCTGAAAATCGGCACAAATATCAACAATGGTAAAAATAGAAAAAGTAAGCTATTCCCATCTCGATTAGCCCACTTTAAGGGGTCGAAAAGGGGTTAAACGTTCCAAACGAGGGACATTCGAATATCCTACTTCCCATTTGGTCATAACTCTAAAAATTGGTACAAATATTAACAATAGTAAACATAGAAAAAGTAAGCTATTCCGATCTCGATTAACCCACTTTAAGGGCTCGAAAGGGGGTTAAACGTTCCAAACGAAGAATAATCGAATGTCCTACTTCTCATTTCGTCACAACTCTAAAAATTGGTGCGAATATCAATAAAAACAAACGAAGAAAAAGTAAGTTATTCCGATCTCGATTAACCCACTTTAAGGGGTGGAAAAGGAGTTAAAAGTTCCAAACGAGGAATATTCGAATGTCCCACTTCCGACATGGCCACAATTTTGAAAATTGGCTTAAATACCAACAATGTTAAACATATAAAAAGCATGCTAATCTGATCTCGGTTAACCCACTTTAAGGGGTCGAAAAGGGGTTAAAAGTTCCAAACGAGGGATATTCGAATGTACCACTTCACATGTCCACAACTCTGAAAATTGGAGCAAATGTCGACATAGGCAAACAGAAAAATTAAGTTATTCCGATCTCGATTAACCCCCTTTAAGAGGTCGAAAAGGGGTTCAACGTTCCAAACGAGGGATATTCGAATGTCCTACTTCCCATTTCGTCACAACTCTGAAAACTGGTGCAAGTATCAACAAAAACAAACGTAAAAAAAGTAAGCTAATCCGATCTCCTTATACCCACTCTAAGGGGTCTAAAAGGGGTTACAAGTTCCAAACGAGGGATATTCGAATGTATCACTTCCCATATGGTCACAATTCTAAAAATTGGTATAAATGTCAACAATGGTAAACATAGAAAAAGTAAGCTATTCCGATCTCGATTAACCCACTTTAAGAGGTCAAAAAGGGGTTAAACGTTCCAAACGAGCGATATATTCGAATGTCCTACTTCTCATATTGTCACAACTCTTGAAAACTGGTGTGAATATCAATAAAGACAAACGCAGAAAAAGTAAGCTATTCCGATCTCGGGTGGATCAAGGGGTGGAAAAGGGGTTAAACGTTCCAAACGAGGAATATTCGAATGTACCACTTCCCATATGGTCACAACTCTAAAAATTGGTAAAAATATCAACAAAGACAAACATAGAAAAGTTAAGCTATTCCGAGCTTGATTAACCCACTTTAAGAGGTGGAAAAGGGGTTAAACATTTCAAACTCGAATATCCCACTTCCCATATAGGCACAACTCTGAAAATTGCTAGGAATGTCAATAAAGATAAACGTAGAAAAAGTAAGCCATTCCGATCTCGATTAACCCACTAAAGGTTTGCAAAAGGCGTTAAACGTTCCAAACTAGGGATATTCGAATGTCCCACTTCCCATTTGGTCACAATTCGGAAAATTGGTACAAATGTCAAAAAAGATTAAACATAAAATAAGTAAGCTATTCCGTTCTCGATTAATCAATTTTAAGGGGTCGAAAAGGGGTTGAATGTTCCAAACGAGGGATATCCAAATGTTCCTCTTCCAATGTAGTCATATTTCTGATATTTGGTGCAAATGTTAAAAAAATAAGTCATTCCAATATCGATTAACGAATTTTTAAGGGATGAAAAGTCGACGCAACATTGAAACTATACGAGGATTAACTTAATGTCTCAATTCCAATACAGCTACTACTTTGAAATTTAGAACTAAGAGCAAACAGAAACATAATAAACTATTCCAATTTACTATTCACAATTATAAATTTCGTTTAAAATGTCAACAAAGGAAAGTTTCTATTTTGATAAATCAATTTGTCGGGATCGAAATGGGAGCAAACGTCTGAAGTGTAGAATACATGAATGTATTTTGATCGCTAAAATGCTAATGGTAAAATTTCGTAGCGTAGCACGGGTATTCAGCTAGTTTCAAATAAATAATAGTACTTAAATAATATTTTATTAATTTTCCGTCAACTTTTAATCACGCTTATGGAAGAATGGTTTGAGAGGCCGCTCATATGAATTATGTAACAGTTTATGCCACTGCAGTTGAAAGTTTAATCATACAAAATATTCAGAAGTTCAATTTAATCAATTTCTCGAACAATTCAATGCATTTTCATCTAAACATGTTTTCTGAAAAAGAATGTTTAAGGCCCCTTTCTTTCAAATTATACGTTTTCAATTAATGCTATTTTAAATGTATTTTTTTCACGCGTAGTTTATTGTCTTTTTATATATCCTTTATTCCAATTCTACCTGTATCACTAATAGACTAAGAGACGACTGCATGTTGAGGTACATCATCGAACATCATTCTGTATTTTTTATAGAATGAGAAGAATGTAAATCCCCTCGTCTGCTGTGGCAAAAATGGCCAAAACTGGTCGAAAATTTACATTTAATGACTTGAACTAAATCCGACTGCCAAATATGTCGTAACTTGCTAGTATATTAACCTACTTTTTCTTCTGGTCAGCCAACGCACTTTGATTTTCAATGAAGAAGGATGCAAATGATTTCTGATTTCTGGTTCAGAAAACTAGCATAATTCAAAAGTGAGCTTAATTGGCAACATCAGTTACGTCATTAGGGACATAATATATATTGTGTACTTGATTCATTTTTAAAAGATACAAGTAAGCCGTCGCCTGATATCTGAACCGTCTGGAGGCTTTAATTGAAAATTAAAGAACTAAGAGTTATAAAATAAAAAAAGAATGCTCATTATTTGGCAATCGGATTTAGTTCAACTCATTCCACGTCGATTTTTGACCAGTTTCGGCCATTTTTGCCACGGCAGACCAGTGGACTCATAATCTAACTTTTCTCCACATTCTGTAAAAAAAATTATGATGATGTCCGATGGAGTACCTTAACATGCAGCCCTCCTTCGAACTATAAGAGTTTAATTGAGAAATAAATTGCATAAATAATAAATCGTCTCGGATAGTTATCGATTAAATAACAAAAAAAATTATTCTGTGTAGAGCGACCAGTGATATTTCAATGAAATTGCAGTAAAGTAAACACAATTTTATACGTAATAAAAATAATAATAAACTCGGGACTTAATCATGCTCTTTTGTATATTTCAGTTTCCCGATGATGATGCTCAGCTCAACTCACAAATCCATAGGAGTGCGAGGTGGTGAAGATCTCTTCTGATCATCACGTTGCAAGGCATCCCAGATATACTAATATTCCTGTCTGGGGGTTTAGGTGGTCAACGAAGATGTCCAAAGTCAAAAGAGTGTCCCTGGAGCCAGTTTGTAGCTACTCGTGGCATGTGGAGTGTCCCATTGTCCTGCTAGAATTGCCCAAGTCCAGCCGAATGCGCCATGGACATGAATAAGTGCAGGTGATGGGAGAAGATGCTTACATACCTGTCAGAGTCGTCTCTAGACTAATCAGGTGTCACATATCGCTCCAACAGCATATGCCACATATCATCGCAGAGGCTCCACTAAGTTAAACAGTTCCCTGTAGACATGTAGGATCCTTGGATTCATAAGGTTGTCTCCAAACCCTGCTTGTCCATCTGCCCAATACAATTGTAAAGGAGACTCATCAGACCAGGCAACAGTTTCTTGTCATCAACAGTTCAATAGCGATATTGGTGGGCCCAGGCGAATCGTAAATCCTTGTGTCATGTAGTCAACAACGTCATGTGTGGGATTCCGCCTCACATCATTGATGGTTCTTTGAACTGTTTGCACATTGACACTTGTTGATGCCCCAGCATTGAAATTTGTGGCAATTTGTAGAAGTGGTGCACTTCCATCTTGTTTAAGGATTCTCCTTAGTTGTTGGAGAACCGCATCTTTCAAGGTATTTTCCTAACCGCATCGATTTCTCTGAGATTTGATGTTTTACCAGGTAATTGATACACACGGTACAGTTTATTTACCACGGTAAGGTTTATTTACCACTTCGGAGATACTATGTCCATCTTTCAAGCGCTGACTATAATGCCACGTTCAAAGTCCATTAAATTTTGATAACCTATCATTGTAGCAGCAGGAATGGATCTAAGTCAAATGAGTACACAATTGAAGACTATGCTGCACCAGAACGTGGTTCGTATATGATCTGGATAAGTAACCTGATGCTCCGTTCAAGAAGACTAGAACTTATTACAAGTTTTATTCTAAAAAAAAACTTAAATAATCTAGTACATGTTTTATATTTAATTTATGTATAAACAATGTTTCTACTAGGTCTTGCTCTTTTAGAAATCCTTACTTTTAGTTTTCATTTATAAAAACCTTTAATACTTATTTTTCTCTAATAGTAATTTAAAATTCCAGCTTATTTATTACAGCTAACTAGATTTGACTCATTTTCGATATGTTTGTGGTATTAATGGTTTCAAATGTGTTGTTTATTTTTAAATAAGATAGTTTATGCTAATTATCATACAAAATCTTGTTCAGGTTTGATTTTTAATTCATGTATGCAAGTTAAGGTTAGTTCTTATGAAAAATATTAAAGGTGTTTAATAGCTTCTTATTGTATGAAAAGTGTGGGAACCCTGATTAAAAACAATGTTTTTGTGTGCTAAATAAAGTAGACTTTCAAAAGTTTCATTTCTACCCTGCTCGTAATAAACATAAACATGAGCTATCTTTTTCGGTATGTTTGTGGTATTATTGGTTGTCCCTCAGCTTTTTTTAATTATTCTTTATTACGAATTCCCCTATTTCAACATGAAAAACTTGCATTTAGTACAAATAACAGTAAAATGACTTCCTCTGAAGGTGACTTTAAATAATTTTTTTAAAAATATATTCTATTTTAAGCTACATGATACCATTGCATAATGAAAGGTTGCTGTAATATGATAAAAAATATAATCTGCAAAGTAATAAGTTGATTTAGTGCTCAGTTACAGACTTTTAATCAACTAAATGTTTTAAAAAGCCTCATCAGTACTTTTCCGTTAAAGGAGGCCATTGGCAAAATCCAAGTGTGGTACGGATTCTGCGCCAAGATAATTTTTGCCTATAAATGGCAGCAGCTGCCATTTTTTAATAAGTTAACTGCCTATGGTTGCCATGATTTGGCTTGGCTTTACGTAAACAGTTCTTAACGCAGAATCCGTACTGCACTTGGATATTTTTTGCCAATAGCACCCTTTAAGGGAAAAGTACTGTCTCTTCTGTATTAAAAATGTATGTTTATAATATATTACTTTTTTACAAATATATTTAAACAGAATTTGTTTGATAGTATAATTTAGATACACTTGTCCAACAGGGCAAAATATAATGGTATTCTGAAGCTGTGGTTGCCTTAACACAAGTTGCGGTGTATAAAGTGGGATGCTAATTTTACCAACCGTATTGTTATTCATAAAATGTTTTGTAATTACATCTGTTCAGTTTGCTTTTTTGTAATGAGCAATTAATAAAATATTTTAATTTTGTATTTTCATTTATAATGTGAAGCTGCTATTTAAATTTGAATATATATATGAAATTGAGGGTGTCATGTGACTCATTTTTATTGCATTTGAGATCTGATTGAATAAGTAAACAAAGTTTTCCTGTTCAAGTATTCTGTGTGAAATATACAGGGCTATAAAAATAGTTTGCTAAAATATGAGAATTGTTGATCTGATTATAATTTTAATTATTTAAAAGGGTTATTGTTGGTAACAATAAATAAAGGTATTCAGTTTTTAAATAAATAGTAATGCTTATTAGAAATAGATTTTTTTTAATTATATTTTCTACTTAATATGTGGATATTTTATTTGTTGAAAAAAAAATTACTTTAATATTGGTTGTTTCCAAATGGATATATTTTTAATTAATGCATGATTATACTACTTCATTGCCCTAGCTGAAGAACCCAGCAGTTATATCCTCATTGAATGTTGAAATGATAACTATTTTTTATTTATAATACATTAAAATAATTTATATACAAAATATTATTTATAAAACTATATAATATATGAAAAAGTAATAATTTAAAACAAAAAAAATTATTTAATACAAACAATATTTAATTTAAAAATATATATTCTATCCACAGCTATAACAAGCAGGGGGAGGGGGAAAAACGCATTATTCAACATTTAATGCACCTTTAAGTTGAGGACAGAAATCATAAATATTGATTCATCCTTAACTTCAAAATGCGGTACAAAAAATATAAAAGGGGGTTTAAACTATCACCATAAAATGGTATAACAAAAACACAAATATTGGTTCAACGTTTCACCATAAAATGGAGTAGCGAAAACACTAATTTTGGTGCAACCATGCAACATAAAATGGGGTAGCGAAAACGGGAATCTTGGTGCAACCATGCACCATAAAATGGAGTAGCGAAAACACTAATTTTGGTGCAACCATGCACCATAAAATGGGGTAGCGAAAACGGGAATCTTGGTGCAACCATGCACCATAAAATGGTGTAGCGAAAACGCGAATTATGGTGCAACCTATCACCATAATATGGTGTCTGAGGTGGCACCATTATTTCGTGAAACTAAGCACCAAATGTTGGTGGCAGCTAAATGGGCACCAAATTTTGGTGCAGGGTGGAACCAAATTTTTAACAGTGTACATAACTTTATATACTCTGAAAGGAAATCACAAGTAATTTAGTTAACTTTTTTTCATGGTAACCCTCATATTCAACGACATGTTTTTAAAATTTAACCTTCTTTACATGATAATAGTTATAAATTTTTTCAATCTCAGATGCGATATACTATTATTTCTAACATATATGTTACGAATTGTGTAAAGTTTTTAAAAGAGTATATGCAAATCACCAATCAGAAACATAAAAATCTAACATCATTCAAACAAACTAAAATAATAAGATATTTTCCTTAGCGGAAATAGTTAACTACTCATGTGATGGAATATACTTAGAAAATTTAAAAACTGAAAAAAATTTGCTAGGCAAACTTAAAGAATATTTTTTTTTTTCTTGTGAGAAACTAGCATAAACTTGAAAAATGTAGAGTTTGTTACTACGTAAAATTGAACATCATCTGGACAAACTAAATTATACGTGAATTTTATTTTTTTTTATTTGAGAGGTGCTGACAATATATCATTAATATAGAGATTTTTAACTTCCACCCATAATTTCTAAATAACTTATATATAAATTTCAGAAAACTGAAATGGAATGTGCTTTACAAGACGCTGATTTTGTAAGATGAATATTCAATATTAATATAACTGGAGCAAAGTTCATTCCGGAAAAAACTTGTAAAAGATACTTATATTTTGAAAATAGTTTGAAATATCCTTTTAAATTTATGAATGCTCGCTTTCGAAAGACACAAATAAAACTGATATTACTCATGATAATTAACACATGCATAACATTAGTCAAACAAAGTGAAATTTTTATTGCTTGTGACCGATAACTTTCCAGTGAAGCAGAACTTACATAGGAAATTTGTGCAAACTTTTTCAACTTTTAAACCAAGTATCATGTAAAATTATAAATTACAATAGGAAATAGCATACTTCAGAATCGGAACAAGTCTTGTAGTTAAGCTAAATTTATTTCTCAAGGAATTGAAAGCATACCAGAGAAGTCCTTAACATTTCGCATCTTTTCTCATGTTGCAAGAAGACATACTTTGTAAAAGATCGTCGTAGCACTTAGCAAAAATCAGTAAAAATAAATATATTTTCTATGGCAAAGATAAAACTTCACAACTTAATTACTGAAATTTAGCTAAGTTGCATATGGTTTATTCACATAACTCGCATATGCTTCGAATGTTGAAATATATTTGTCAGTTGAAATCAAACTCATCGAAAATAAATGCTATCTATATTTTCAAGTCGGAAATTACTATTAAATAAACTTTACATGTAAAACATTGTCATGTTAAAAAGAAAAATCTACAAAAATGTAAATGATAATTTTACTGTTGGTACATAAATGATGAATAATTTATGATTTTATTCTAGGCAAACGTTTTATTGTCTAACAGAGAACTTAAACTTTAGCAGAAAAACGAAAAAATGCAATTTTTATATCCTATCATGCTTATCGAAAATTGAATTTATTAGCTGTTGTAATAGATTTTTATTGTCCAAATTTCTATAGTTTTTCTTCCCAGTGCAATAAAATTAAGTTCATGTGTAATGAGTAGTTTTTTTTTTTTTTATGAATCTTATAAATTTAATGAAATTATTATGACCTAAGAGATTGAGTGAACTGAATAAATCAATGATGTAAATTTAAACAGTGACTTGAACTGATACATACTATAACTGTAAAGAAGTATGACAAAGTGATAGATGAAGTGAAAATAGAAGTTGAGTGAAATGTGTTGAAAAAAGTTGAAGACGACAAGAAATTCGTAAATGAGAATTATCATTGACTTATATTAACTTCGTTTTTCTTGCTTATGACAAGAAAATACACTCTTTCTTATTAAGAACCAACTTGATATCTTATCATAGAATGACAATGATGAAATATCTATACATTAAAAAAAAAATACCAAACTAAGACATAGCAAATTTCTTGAAATTCATGTATAATGTGAGAAGTATTACTGGAAATATAGAAGATACAACATTGAAAGATGTGAATGTTTCGAAGTACTTTATCAGAAATAAAAAAATAAAAAAATGCGCTGAGGTCCGCTATAAAAAATTTTAGGAGAAAGTTTAAACAAAATTTAAAATCAAACATGCTTTTAAAAGGGAACACATATATTAAAACTATAGCACATTAAACAATTTATATTATGTTATTTCAGTTGTATCAAACTGAATAACATGAAAAACAACCACAAACTGAATAAACATGAAAATTATCAATATATGTGGAAAAGTTTCCTTTTTTCACATATAAAAAAAATAACACATTGACATACGTTAAGATCACGAAACATGCGTAATCATATACCGATAAGAGCAACCAATGTTGCAGGGAGATGATCACGTGATGGTCAATATCCCATGAATAAATTGATTGATTGAATTTCTAATGCTAATTCCAATAGTATTCCACGTAACTTCAACTTTATATGTTACACTATAGCTATATTTATTTTTCAAATATATTGACTTTCGAAAAATCATCCTTCAATATAAGAATGATCATAGTAAGAATAAAAGAAAAGATACTAAGAATTGATTTAAAGTGTATTTATTTCGACTTAGCAACAAATCATATGCTTGAAACGAAAATTGCTTCGAACCAAAGTATAACTATCCAATTTCATTGATTCCTACAAGGAAATTTTTCTCATCTAGTAATTGAATTTTTTTTTCTCCTACACATTATAAGTGTTGTCCAATCAAGTGTAGAATAGTTGAAGATATCCGACATCTTTCTAAATATTAATAAGTCACTGTTGAAAAACTTATAAAAATTTCAATTTACACTTAAAGTTTTATTTTTTATTTTTATATATATATATTTCAAAGAATGTTTTCAAGTCAATATATATATTTAAATACGGAAATTTATTCACTTCAATAAATGTATGTTTAAGTTATAAAATTGTAACTTTTCGTCTTATTCGTATAAATCGATAACTTATACACTATTTCTTCATCAATTAATCTACTAAGTAAATCTTTCAAAGGTAAAAACATACTTATAGCTTTGCATTTGTAACATGTTAGATTTTACATGTTTCTCGTGAAATTAAAATTTTATTTCCATGCAAGACATTTAAACATTTATTTTCATGGAAAACATATAAAATTTTAATTTCACAAGAAACATGTAAAATCTAACATGTTACAAATGCAAAGCTATAAGTATGTTTTTACCTTTGAAAGATTTACTTTGTAGATTAATTGATGAAGAAATAGTGTATAAGTTATCGATTTATACGAATAAGACGAAAAGTTACAATTTTATAACTTAAACATACATTTATTGAAGTGAATAAATTTCCGTATTTAAATATATATATTGACTTGAAAACATTCTTTGAAATATATATATATAAAAATAAAAAATAAAACTTTAAGTGTAAATTGAAATTTTTATAAGTTTTTCAACAGTGACTTATTAATATTTAGAAAGAGGTCGGATATCTTCAACTATTCTACACTTGATTGGACAACACTTATAATGTGTATGAGAAAAAAAAAATTCAATTACTAGATGAGAAAAATTTCCTTGTAGGAATCAATGAAATTGGATAGTTATACTTTGGTTCGAAGCAATTTTCGTTTCAAGCATATGATTTGTTGCTAAGTCGAAATAAATACACTTTAAATCAATTCTTAGTATCTTTTCTTTTATTCTTACTATGATCATTCTTATATTGAAGGATGATTTTTTGAAAGTCAATATATTTGAAAAATAAATATAGCTATAGTGTAACATATAAAGTTGAAGTTACGTGGAATACTATTGGAATTAGCATTAGAAATTCAATCAATCAATTTATTCATGGGATATTGACCATCATGTGATCATCTCCCCGCAACATTGGTTGTTCTTATCGGTATATGATTACGCATGTTTCGTGATCTTAACGTGTGTCAATGTGTTATTTTTTTTATATGTGAAAAAAGGAAACTTTTCCACATATATTGATAATTTTCATGTTTATTCAGTTTGTGGTGGTTTTTCATGTTATTCAGTTTGATACAACTGAAATAACATAATATAAATTGTTTAATGTGCTATAGTTTTAATATATGTGTTCCCACTTAAAAGCATGTTTGATTTTAAATTTTGTTTAAACTTTCTCCTAAAATTTTTTATAGCGGACCTCAGCGCATTTTTTTATTTTTTATTTCTGATAAAGTACTTCGAAACATTCACATCTTTCAATGTTGTATCTTCTATATTTCCAGTAAAACTTCTCACATTATACATGAATTTCAAGAAATTTGCTATGTCTTAGTTTGGTATTTTTTTTTAATGTATAGATATTTCATCATTGTCATTCTATGATAAGATATCAAGTTGGTTCTTAATAAGAAAGAGTGTATTTTCTTGTCATAAGCAAGAAAAACGAAGTTAATATAAGTCAATGATAATTCTCATTCACGAATTTCTTGTCGTCTTCAACTTTTTTCAACACATTTCACTCAACTTCTATTTTCTCTTCATCTATCACTTTGTCATACTTCTTTACAGTTATAGTATGTATCAGTTCAAGTCACTGTTTAAATTTACATCATTGATTTATTCAGTTCACTCAATCTCTTAGGTCATAATAATTTCATTAAATTTATAAGATTCATTAAAAAAAAACTACTCATTACACATGAACTTAATTTTATTGCACTGGGAAGAAAAACTATAGAAATTTGGACAATAAAAAATCTATTAAACAGCTAATAAATTCAATTTTCGACAAGCATGATAGGATATAAAAATTGTATTTTTTTCGTTTTTCTGCTAAAGTTTAAGTTCTCTGTTAGAAAATAAAACGTTTGCCTAGAATAAAATCATAAATTATTCATCATTTATGTACCAACAGTATAATTATCATTTACATTTTTGTAGATTTTTCTTTTTAACATGACAATGTTTTACATGTAAAGTTTATTTAATAGTAATTTCCGACTTGAAAATGTAGATAGCATTTATTTACGATGAGTTTGATTTCAACTGACAAATATATTTCAACATTCGAAGCATATGCGAGTTATGTGGATAAACCATATGCAACTTAGCTAAATTTCAGTAATTAAGTTGTGAAGTTTTATCTTTGCCATAGAAAATATATTTATTTTTACTGATTTTTGTTAAGTGCTACGACGATCTTTTACAAAGTATGTCTTCTTGCAACATGAGAAAAGATGCGAAATGTTAAGGACTTCTCTGGTATGCTTTCAATTCCTTGAGAAATAAATTTAGCTTAACTACAAGACTTGTTCCGATTCTGAAGTATGCTATTTCCTATTGTAATTTATATTTTTACATGATACTTGGTTTAAAAGTTGAAAAAGTTTGCACCAATTTCCTATGTAAGTTCTGCTTCACTGAAAAGTTATCGGTCACAAGCAATAAAAATTTCACTTTGTTTGACTAATGTTATGCATGTGTTAATTATCATGAGTAATATCAGTTTTATTTGTGTCTTTCGAAAGCGAGCATTCATAAATTTAAAAAGATATTTCAAACTATTTTCAAAATATAAGTATCTTTTACAAGTTTTTTCCGGAATGAACTTTGCTCCAGTTATATTAATATTGAATATTCATCTTACAAAATAAGCGTCTTGTAAAACACATTCCGTTTCAGTTTTCTGAAATTTATGTATAAGTTATTTAGAAATTATGGGTTAAAGTTAAAAATCTCTATATTAATGATATATTGTCAGCACCTCTCAAATAAAAAAAAAATAAAATTCAAGTATAATTTAGTTTGTCCAGATGATGTTCAATTTTACGTAGTAACAAACTCTACATTTTTCAAATTTATGCTAGTTTCTCACAAGAAAAAAAAAATATTCTTTAAGTTTGCCTAGCAAATTTTTTTCAGTATTTAAATTTTCTAAGTATATTCCATCACATGAGTAGTTAACTATTTCCGCTAAGGAAAATATCTTATTATTTTAGTTTGTTTGAATGATGTTAGATTTTTATGTTTCTGATTGGTGATTTGCATATACTCTTTTAAGAACTTTACACAATTCGTAACATATATGTTAGAAATAATAGTATATCGCATCTGAGATTGAAAAAATTTATAACTATTATCATGTAAAGAAGGTTAAATTTTAAAAACATGTCATTGAATATGAGTGTTACCATGAAAAAAAGTTAACTAAATTACTTGTGATTTCCTTTCAGAGTATAAAAAGTTATGTAGTTTACATATAGTTCGCAAGTTTCTTTCAAATTATCTTAAGATGTTTTAAAAGTCTTGCAGGCGATTTTCAAAACTTGAATGCATATCTACAATGTATTTAATATTTACAATTTATTTAATATTTTCCCCCAATTCACCTTTCTTAGATTGATAAGTAAAATAAACCTTAGTCAGCATGTATTGCACGAGTTAATACGACACCTTAACGTATATTATTATAAAGTAAATTGTCTAAGTTTTTCTTGAAGTAACATACATTTCCAACTTGTATTGATTTTCCGATTGAAAAGTAGGTGAAATTTTTTCTTTGGAGTATCTATAACTAGTATTTATTTTAAATCTCTTACTATTTTTCTTCTATGTAACAATTTTGTTAAGTTTTACCCGTATTGTAGCATATAATCCCACTGAGTTTGAACAATATTCAATGTTTTAGATAACAGAAAAGTTTTCAAGTAGAAATGATCTTAAATTCTCCAAGTGAATCATACTTTTTGAAAGAAAGTCCATGCGAATTCTACCTTCACTTACTAATGTGTCTTTGAAATCCACTTCATTCATTCCAAGTTTTCACAAACATTTCATTATGAAAAAAGGCAAAGTAGGAAAACGATAATCTCAAAGACCTGCTGACACACCTCACCATCACCCGCTGCTTGCGCGTCGATGCTGCTGTTCTTGCTGTACAAGTCTCCCGACCTGTTTGAACAAGTTTTAGCGTGACTCATCCTCCGGTCTAAAAATGCCGGCGAATGGCGTATCACCTACCGCTAACCTGATTGGCTAATTACCGTCACATGCTTATCATCCCGTTTAAAGACGTGAATTTTATATGTAAAGTAAATTTTTACGCTAACGCTTAAATTCTTTGCTATAGAAAGTTCAAGTATGTTAGTTTTTTCTCTTATATGTTACATTTAAACACATGATATGAAATTTTTTCATTGGATCATAGCGCACATGTCTGTGATTGGGATTGCCATTAATACTGGCTGGAAATAAACTGACATATCGAATTGCACGTTGGGAGACCACTACAGTGGGATATCTAGAAATTATCTTTATCTTAGAAATTTTTGAGTATGTTACTTTTTCTTTTATTTAACATTAACTTAAGAGTTTAATTGTATATGAGAAGTAAACTGTCACGTTAAAGTTTAAAGACATGATATTTATATGTGAAGTAAATTTTCATGTAAAGGTTAAAATTCTTTATCTTTGAAATTTTTATTCTGTTAAATTTCCCATTATTTAACATTAACCTAAGAAAATAATTGTGTATGAAAATTTCGCGTATTACTTAAATTTTTGTCGAAGAAAGTTTAAGTATGTTATTTTTTTTTCTTCTCTAATTTAGTATTATTCTTACAGATTTAAAAGATAAAAATGTTATGTGTGAAATAAATGTTCGCGTATTGTTTCAATTCCTTAAATTATAAATTTATAGTATTTCTTTTTCTCTAATTTAGCGTTATTCTTACACATTTGAAAGACATAATTTTTATATCTGAGGTAAATTTTCGTGTATTATTTAAATTCTTTACCTTATAAATTTTTAGAGCTTCTTTTTTATCTTATTTATCGTTGATATAAGAGTATGATTGTACATGTAAAGTTAATTTTCACGTTCAATTTTAAATTCTTTGTCTTGTAAATTTTTAGTGTTTCTTTTTTCTAAAAGTTAGAGTTGTCATTATACATTTTAAAGACATGAATGGCAATGTTTGAATTCTTTGTCGTAGAAATTATAGGTATGTTATACTTTCCTCCTACATGTCAAATTTAAAGTCGTGATTTTTATGTGTAAAGTAAATTTTTGCGTTAATGTTAAAGTTATTTGTCGTAGAAAGTTTAAATATATTACTTTTTTCTTTTATTTAGCGATATTTTAAAGACGTGATTTTTATATATGTAGTAAATTTTCACGCAAATGTTAAAATTATTTATCGTAGAAATTTTAAGTATGCTAATTCTTCTTACATGTCACATTTTAATGTCGTGATTTTTATATGTGAAGTAAATTTTTACGTTAATGTTAAAATTATTTGTCGTACAAAGTTTAAGTATGTTACTTTTTTCTTTTATTCAGCAATATTTTTACATATTTTAAAATACATGATTTTTATGTATGTAGTAAAGTTTTGCTTAAAGATTAAAGTTATTTGTCGTAGAAATTTTAAGTATGCTAATTTTTCTTACGCGTCCCATTTTAAAGTCGGAATTTTTTTATGTGAAGTAAATTTTTACGTTAATGTTAAAATTATTTGTCGTACAAAGTTTAAGTATGTTACTTTTTTCTTTTATTCAGCAATATTTTTACATATTTTAAAATACATGATTTTTATGTATGTAGTAAAGTTTTGCTTAAAGATTAAAGTTATTTGTCGTAGAAATTTTAAGTATGCTAATTTTTCTTACGCGTCCCATTTTAAAGTTGGAATTTTTTTATGTGAATTAAATTTTTACGTTAATATCAAAGTTATTTGTCGTACAAAGTTTAAGTATGTAATTTTTTTTTCTTTTATTTAGCGATATTTCTACATATTTTAAAGTCGAGATTTTTAAGTGTAAAGTAAAATTTTACGTAAATGTTAAAGTTATTAGTCGTAGAAAGTTTAAGTATTATACTTTTCTCTTGCATGTCATATTTTAAAGTCGTGATTTTTATATATGAAGAGAATTTTTGGGTAAAGGTTAAATGTTTATCTTAGAAATTTTAAGCAAGTTATTTTTTCTCTTATTTAGCGATATTTTTACACATTTTAAAGTGATTTTTATGTGTAAAGTAAACTTTTTACGTTAATGTTAAAGTTTTTTATCGTAGAGAGTTTAATATGTTACTTTTTTAACTTATTTAGTGATATTCGTACACATTTTAAAGACATGATGTTTATTCGTAAAGTAAATTTTCACGTTCACTTTTGAATTCTTAGTTGTAATATGTTCAAGTATGTTACTTTTTCTCTCTTACTTTGTCATTAGAGTATCCAAAATCAGTTATCAGATCTCTATTCAGCATTAGCAGCTAGTTCTGTGTTGCTATTCATCAACTTAAGTAAGTATCATTGTACAAAAAAACTATCCTGATTAATATAACTAACATAGACAGATTAATTTCTAACAAGTTTATTGGGGTAAAGCTCAACTATCGGGACTCAAGAGCCATTGGGAGTAGTTAGGGAGCATTTAGCAGGTATTGGGAGCATTTAAGGAGCATTTAGCAGGTATTGGGAGCATTTAAGGAACATTTAACAGGTATTGAGAACATTTAACAGGTATTGAGAACATTTAACAGGTATTGGGAGCAATTGGGAGCCGTTGGGAGTCATTGGTAATAACATCATAAAGAAAGATATGCAAGTTAAAAAAATTAAGATATTTCTGCACATTTGTATGAAGAGTAAACTGTAACACTAAAGTTAAATTTGTTTGTAACAAAATTACAATTTTCATGAAAACTGTTAAGGGTACGTTAAATTTTTCTTGAAATTTATTAAGTTTTTTCGGAAAAAGCTACATACAACTAGATATTAGTAAAAATTTCTATTAAAAATAATTTTTTTTTACATTAGTGTTTAAATAATTTGTTTCAAAACTAAAATTTTCATGAAAAAATGTTTAGACAGACTAAAATTTTCATGAAATTCAGTATTGGATGGTTGGTTAGTGACCTCATATTTCAAAGAAATATACGTTCTTTGGAATAAGTTTTTTTCTTTTTATAGGGAGGAGTGAGGCGGTACCAATTCTTCCTAAAAGAGGTATCGGGTCGGAGGTAGGTCATCACTTTTAAAATTTAGCTTAAAAATAATTAACATTTTCTAAAGTATTTCAAATTAGCTTATTCAAAATTGGTTAGGGAAGGGGGGTGGGTAGATGAGTTCCCATGAAGGCAACGTCCGATAGTCGATATTTTAACAATTGTTTGGTAAAATATTGAAATGTCACGTGTAGCTCGGGGTTAGGGTTCTTTAGACCCTTAGCAAAAGGCCTTTACTTTTATTAAACTTAAAAATCGTGTTAAGATTTTTTTTATTTGCATATATCTCTGATTTTAGAAATTTAATGTAAATGGCTCTTAAATTCCCCCCTAGATGGCGCCACTACCTTAAATTTTGCAGAAAAACTATCTTACTAAACTGTGTAGCCAATCACAAGCGTCCATTTAGTCACGTGTTTAAATCCGACCAATCGCAAGCAAGCATTTTAACTCGAAATGGCCACAACTGGGGTCTCATTCCATCAAGGTTGCTCCACAGCTCCACCTTATGGTTTCGGACACCCATATTCTAACTACTATTAAACATAGTAGTAATTATTATAGAAGAAGCGACAGCAAGTGATATCAACACTTCTGATCTCACTTTAGTTGCATTAGATTAATGAGGAATAAATTTCCTGCAAACCCCAATTGAATATTAAAAATACACACACACATTCGGGTATGTGAGGAAACTCTGGCAACAATATTTGATATTTTCCGTTAGACGGGTAACAGAAACCGCTAAGTCGGAAAGTTGGCGTAGTTATCGCCAAGCTGAAATGTTTACACGAAAATAAGATTTTAATCTCGTGGACTTTTATTTTTGTTCATTAGTTTGGGGAGTTGCCTAAGCAAACCTTATCACAGATTGAAAGTTATTATACTAAACTTCAACTTAACTAGACATCAGTTAGACGATAGATCGTCACAGTGCTCATAGGTATTTAATCCATTTTGGCGGAGTGAAGACATAATTCTCGCCAAACCTTATAGCCTTTTGTTCTCTACAGAGTTGTGGTTTGGCGAACATTATGCTTTCACGCCGCCAAAATGGATTAAATACCTATGAGCACTATGACGATCTACCGTCTAAGTGATGTCTAGTTAAGTTGAAGTTTAGTATAGTTTTAAAAATTTAACTATTAAAAGTAGAACTACTTTTCATGACCTGTTTTAACGCCAATAAGAAAGTTTGCAAAACCTAAATATAAAATCAATAATTTAGAAGTATAAAAATGGTATTTTTTTTTTTTTTATTTTTTTATTTATCAGTACAAAAAATGCCAAAACTAATCAAAAATAGTCACTAGAATATTATATATTGAAAAAAAAAAAAAAAAAAAAAAAAACTTTACTTGTATCCTACCGCCAAAACGTTTTAGTTTACTTTTGAAACTCGTAATGTTTTTCACTCGCATAATTACAGGTCTTACATTTCTATTCCAGAAACTACTAAAGAGTGTTCCAGGTTACTGCAGCAAAGAACAAAGCTCTTCTAAATGATCTTTTTGATGGCCCATCTGATAGCTGTGGAGTTAGCGCTCTGGCCTCGCATGCTAAAGGTGCTGGGTTTGAATCCCGGGTTAGGCTAGGATGTTTATTGTGGTTCGGAATCCACATTAAGCTGTAGGTCACGGCCTGATTAGTCGTCACTGTGCATAAAAATAGGTCATTGGAACCAACCAAACCAATCTTTTTGATGTGCACAATGGTTACATTTTCATTGAAAAAGTCAGTTTATGTCATATTACTTTTTCGTTAAAGAGGGACGTTGGTACTTCCAAATATGGTACGGATTCTTCATCAAGGTAATTATCGCCAATAAATGTTAGCAGACGCCATTTTTTAATAATAAGTGAACTACCTGTGGTTGCTGTAATTAACCGCAGTTTTATGTAAACAATTCTTGGCGCACAATCCGTACCATACTTGGGAATACCAACAGCCCAGTTTAACGGAAAAGTATTATACTATCTAGAATGAAGATTTATAAAATATTGTGTTTCCCGAAATAGGCTCTGCACTTAGCTGACTGCCATCTCAGTTTCGTAAAAAAGCTATATTGGCTCAAAGAAAGGATGATCCCCCAAAAAAACACTTTTGAAAAGTAAAAGAACCACCAACCTCAAAAACACAAAAAACTTTCTTGCAATAAAAAAAATCATAAACATGATGAAAATTTTCAGCCACAAATACAGTGATATAAAAAATGGCCCACCTCTGATTAGAACTCTCGGTTGTGACTCGCTTAAGAATGTCTGCTTACTTAGTTTATTTTTAAAATTTAAGTTCCGCTCCCATAAAAATTTACGCTGCTTGAGGTTGGCGCCCGTCATAGGAATATTAACAATGCTTGCGCTTAAAGTAATTTATGGCAGATTATACGGATATTCGAGTTCATGATTTCATTTGGATAGGTAGGAAATACAAAGTGGTGTAAATCTTCATGTTCATGCAACTTTCAAAATAGTATAGAGAAACTGTGCTCAAACGCTTGCATTTGAATATATTTATTAAGAATTTTTTAAGTAGGAAACTGAAGTGTTTGTGGTAAGCTTTTGTTTGGTTGATACATACATTTTGGAAAGTTTTTATTGTCTGGGGGCTTTAAAGGTTAGTAATTAAGACGGGCGCCAACCTCAAGCAGCGTAAATTTTTATGGGAGCGGAACTTAAATTTTAAAAATAAACTAAGTAAGCAGACATTCTTAAGCGAGTCACAACCGAGAGTTCTAATCAGAGGTTGGCCATTTTTTATATCACTGTATTTGTGGCTGAAAATTTTCATCATGTTTATGATTTTTTTATTGTAAGAAAGTTTTTTGTGTTTTTGAGGTTGGTGGTTCTTCTACTTTTCAAAAGTGTTTTTTTGGGGATATCAGAACTTTTTTTTAAACACTGGCGACTTCTATTTTTTGAATTGGTCCCTTTAATCGTTTTTCTATATATCCCCTATGGTACACCTGGTACCAGGAATATTCATAATTCTTCAACCTGAGTTCGACGATACCTTACATGCAATAATTATCTTTAAAATTGATAAATCGGAAGTGGTACCGATAGCATACCTGGTACTTTAAACATTCATAATTCGTCAAAACAAAAGTCCAACATGCCATATTTATCTTGGAATTTGATAAACTGAAAGTGGTACTACTTATGCTATACCTGGTACCTTAAACATTCATAATTTTTCAAGACAAGCCCAACGACACCCAACATGCCATATTTATCTTCAAAATTGATAAACCTGAAGTAGTACCACCCATGGTACACCTGGTACCATGAATATTCATAATTCTTCAAGTTGAGTTCAATGATATCTTACATGCTAAAATCTACTTGAAAATTTACAAATTGGTTGAATGCGGATGGCAGTAACCATCAAAATCGACCATGAACGAGTAATAGAAACTTGTGTATGGCAACTCAACCCCCAAAACTTAATGAAATACGTTGCCATCGACAAAGAGCCTGTCTGCCAAGTTTCAGCTCGTTTGGTTAGTTTGTACGCAAAACGACCTATTTTAAGGCATAATAACGACTAATCAGTCCGGGACCCACAGCTTAACGTGGATTCCGAATCACAACGAACATCCACACCTAACCCAGGAATCAAATCCGGCACCTTTAACATACAAGGCCAGAGCGTTCATCCCATTGAAATTTTATTCTAATAAATTGTTACAAATAAATATTACAAGTTTTTTACAGTCTAAATATTGCAATATAAATTATTTTTATTATACCAAGCATTATTTTGGTTCACATATAATAACCCATTGATATCTGACAAAATTTAAAATATTTTCTTAACAACAATTTTAAAATTCACTATGAAATTACAATTTTGAGGATATATGATTCTACGATTTCATTCTACAACAGAAATTCATTATCAACACATCTTTAAAAACGAATGACATTTGTGCAAATTCCATTAGCCAATCGCTATGCGTGGTTCATTTAGTCCTCTGTAATGAATTGACTGTGACGTCAGCTCGCATAACCTCCACATTTATACTTTGTATTTAGCCCATAGTATCTTGCAACAAAATGTGATTGTTTTCATTTTTCAAAGGAGATTTCCCGAAATTAAAATGTTTTGGAAAGTTAACTCTCTCTATATTACCATACAGTTCAAATAACACATGCAACTTGAAGAACAAATATTTCTCTTTAATTCTGTCTCTTCACAAATTAAATTATTTCAATTTTAAAGATGTTATAAGCCATATAATTATAGTCTAATTCATTCTGCTATACTTTAACGTTACGTTAATTCTCACTTAAGCCTAACATGTCGGAAAAACTAACTTCAAAATTATAGCAAACCTGTTTGGCAACTTTTTGCATATATTTCTGAACCACAATTACAAGCTGATCGCCTTTATCTGTCGCCAAATTATGAAATGAAAAAAAGTGGTTTTAAATTAATTAAAAATAGAAAGAAATATTTAATGAAGTTCAAACTAGCGTAGGATTTTAAGTTGAAACATTCCGCATCCTATAATTCAATCCGTTTGAAGATCTATAGCTTAGTTAGGGCTGGACGTTTGTTTAAATTTTTACATCAAAATCGGGCTAGAACTCGTTTTTTTATTTCATTTTGGAAATTTCAATATTTTTTTTCTTTGTTGTCTTTAATCTTATGTACTCAATTTTTTTTTCTTTGAAAGATATAACCGAGACGAATCTATGGTATTTTTTGTATAATTATGTGAAGTTTCGTAAGCGCTCTAGAAAATAGTCAATTTCGGCTTTTTCGCTGGAAGTTGTGCAGAGAATAGATACTTACTGTCGTTTCTGCCTTTTTAAGGTTGGCGGCGAAACGACCGTTTCGTCTGATAGAAGCTCAAAACAATTTAACTCTCAGAAAAAAATAAGAAAATCATTGACTTTATAGAGTGCCAAAAAACTCTATACACTTTTGTATTCACACAAAAAGTATACACAGATTGTTTATTTAAAATTCCCGGTAATTACACAAATTATTATTTTTCCAATTTTGACAAAACCAAAACTGTCGCTAAAATGTAGCTTTAGCGGTAATTATTAATAACAGTCTGCTAAAGCTTCTTTTTGACAAAAGTTTCCGTTTTACCGAAAATTTCCAAACCTTTTAAAAAGTATTATTTGTTTGTTCATACTGAAATCATTTATAGAACAATCATGAGTAGTGTCTTTTATTTTTACGGTGTTTATTTTGTAATAACTATTTGGTGTGCCCAGCGTGAAAGAGACCCCACATTCAAAGAGGAACCGCGTTTCAGATTATTAAATGTAATTTCGAATGATTGACTCCAAACTTTTGTATTGAAAATAATTTAGCACCTATTTTGTGCACCACTTAATTATTGTCAAATTCAAAGACCTATTACGCTACAACGAGTACCCAGCCACGCAGCTATAGACGGCAATATGACAAATTTCATTTTGTAATTGGAATTTTTTGTGCATTAAAGTGTATTCTGTATCCTCAGCAAAAATTCTACCAATAAACATAAAGTTTATCCTAATTGGTTCAGTAGATCCTGAGATTTAGGCCAATATTAACCTCTTCTTGATCAATGATTACAAAATCATTTAAATTTCCTGTATGACGGATACCAGATAAAAATCACTTAATTGCAGCGATAACTCATTCAAACTGATGATGATGATATGAACGTTTGCATAAGATAACTTTGGATTTTTGTGAAAAACAATTCTTTTTTGAGGATCCTGCAAAATTTAAAGTTTGTCCTTTTACTTGGTAAATGAACTTGAACGATATATTACTACTGCCCATGGGTCTATACTTTATGTCTGAATAGCGAAAAGCGTCTGAATTCCGAAATGTCTTATTTTGGTCTAAAGCGTCTTATTTTAACCCTTTGCACTCAAGGCCTTTTTCCCGCGGAAGTACCAGCAACTAGAGACGTTTCGCAGCATTTTTGGTTGAGTCCTTTGTTACTTATCCGCTTCATAGAAACTAAACACAGTCATTGGCCTAGCATCGATTTTCCGCATCAAACATAGTGGTCCTCTCGAGTTGCGGCATCCAATCATGTGGCGTCTGAGAGGCGTCGCTCTAGCGCAAAGGGTTAAGACACTTATCGTGACTGAATGGAATTTAAGACGCGTGTGATGTCTGAAATTCAAAAAAATAAATCACCCAAATAAGTCACCTAATGTGTCTGAAATGAACTTTCAGAGATTTTTGTGTCTAAATTCAAGACACCAGCATTGACAGTGTGGATACCCAATTTTTTCTTCAAACCGCAGGAAATTGTCTTCCAACATGTCTTGAGAATACTCTGATTTCATTTGACCTAAGGAGAACACAAGATTTGCTAATCCTGCACTTCTAAAACCAACCCAAACCATAATCGATCCTACTCCACACTATTTCTTAGAGAAAATACTTTGTTCACTTCCGAAATCCCTCTAATAGTACGTCCATCCGTCAGGATCATCTAGATTGAATTTTTTTTCATCACTGAAGACTACTTGAAGCCACTATTCCTCCCAAGTCGTATGTTCTTTACCCGATTGCATTCTTTTTTGCTTGTGAAGCTCTATAAGTCTCAGCTGTATTTTCTTTTTCTTGTACACTAGGTGTTCTCTCCTCCAGACCACCCTTGGTAAAGCAGACTTGTGTACTAGTAGAGCTGCTAGGCACCAAAAAATAGCCGAAAACTGCACTTCGTGAAACAAGTCTATAATTTTGCACATCGATAGATAATGACATTCTAATCATTTTAAGAAGTGGGGCCACTCGGATTTCACTTCCGGTCGAGGTTTTATACTACTTCAAAGTTAGACATAAAATATGCGGTTCTTTTCATTAAAAAGCGTAAATTATAGGTTCGCGGCCAAAAATATGAACTTTATTAACGTGCATAATATGTTAAATAGTTAGGCTTTTATTAGAGAATAAAAAAAAATTAAAATTTCAACCGGAAGCTATTAATATTTCGACCGGAAGTGTATCCCTATTCAACTCCAACAACTTGAACTATATATATAAAACATATTCAATTTATAAAATAGTTAATTTAAAATATTATAAAACTTATCAAATAAAAATATTATAATATATTAAATATATACCAAAATTAGAAAGCAAGTTACGATCGGAAGTTTGTAAAATATCTATATACGTATTAGTAGAGCGGCATGACGCCAAAAAATAGCCGAAAACTGCACTCCGTAAAACAAGTCTGTAATTTTGCACACTGATAGAATATGCCATTCTGATCATTTTAAGAAGTGGAGACACTCAAAATCGACTTCCGGTCGAGTTTTTATACTAGTTCAAAGTTGGGCATAAAATGTTCGTTTTTTTTTCAATAAAAATAAATATATGTGGGGTAACAGCCAAATTATGAGTTTTATAGACATGTGTAATATGTTAAATTTCTAGGTATAGATGAAAGATTGAAAAAAGTAGTAAAAAATTCGACTGGAAGTGATTTGCATTCGACCGAAAGTCTATTTATAAATACTTAAACTGCATTCAACAGCTCAAACTTCATATATGAAACATATGTTATCATTAAAAAGAGAATTTTAGTGATGTTTTATGATAAACTAAAATTAAAAAGCGACTTCCGGTCGAAGTTTTAGACTTCTTTAAAGTTAGACTTAAAAATACATTCTTTGAAATTATACCACCTTCAAATAAACTATAAACGGTCACAATTAAAAACTGTTAAAATTACATGTTGTTACATCAAATTATAAAGATGGATATGCTGGATATAAAATGGAACATTTCAACCAGAAGTGACTGGAATTTCGACGGGAAGTTTGCTTATAAAGAACTGATATTGCCCATTTACCAATATAAAAGCGCGGCTAGAGGGAAAAAACTGCATTTCGAGAAACAAGTCAGTAATTGTGCACATTCATAAAATTTGTAATTCTGATTATTTTAAGATGTGGAGAAACTCGGATTTAACTTCAGGTCGAGTTTTTATTCTAGTTCAAAGTTAGGCATAAGATGTTCGTTTATATCCATAAAAATAATTATATGAGGGATCATTGCAAAACCATGAACTCTATAGACACGTGTAATATGTTCAATTATTAGATTTGAGGAAAGATTTAAAAAAAAAAGGATTAGCCGGAAGTGAATCGCTTTTCGACCGGAAGTCTATAACAGCTTAAACTACATCCAACAGATTAAACTACATGTATGAAACATATGCTACCAATAAAAATGGAATTTTAGTGATATTTTATAATGAACTAAAGCTAAAAAGCGACTTCCGGTCGAAATTTTAGACTTCTTTAAAGTTAGACTTAAAAAATGCTTATCTTTAAATGTTACCACCTTCATAGAAAGGGTCACAATTAAAAATTATTGATATTACCTGTTGTTACATCAAATTATAAGGATGGATTACTGGATGTAAAATAAAATTTTCAATCTGAAGTGAGTGTCTGCTTATAAGGAACTGATATTGCCCATATACCAATACATATAAGTATCACAGTAATATCGTCTCAGATAGCTGAATCTGAGTCTAAAATACAATTAAATATCTGAAAATATAATCAATGAAAAAAATAAAATGTTCAACTTCCGTGTCCCCATCATTCCATCATTCCATCCCCCCCCCCAAAAAAAAGGAGAGTGCGATGTGAATTCCTTTAAATATAATCTCCTGTCTTAGTCCATATTTGAGAGGATTGCAACTAGTGAGATTTATATTTTGGTTAAATCTTAAATTTATTGAAAAAAAAAGAAAAAAAAAATCAAAAATCGTACAGGCGAATTTCCGGTCGGAATTCCAGTCATTTCGGTTGAAATTTACCATTTTATACTTAGTATAACCATCATTCCTTTTTTGAAACATCAAATGAAATCTTCCGGCTATCTGAGACGATATCACCGTGATACATAATGGTATTGGTATAAGGGCAGTATCAATGCCTTATAAGTAGACTTCCGATCGGAATTTCAGTAATTTCCGGTTGGAGTTTTCCATTTCATGTTCAGTATATTTATCCTTATAATTAGATGTAATAGCATGAAGTATTAAGAGTTTTTAACAGTGACCCTTTATAAGAAGATGTTAAAATATAGAGAAACACATTTTTAAATCTTATTTAAAAAAAATAATCTAAAACCTCGACAGGAAGTAACTTTTTAAATTTAGTTTATCATAAAACATCACCAGAATTCCCTTTTTTTGATAGCGTATGTTTCATACATGTAGTATAAGCTATTAGATGCAGTTTTAGCTGTTAAAGATAGACTTCCGGTCAAAATGCATATCACTTCCGGTCGAACATTTTTTACTATTTTTTTTTTTTTTTTTAACCTTTTATCTATATTTAACATATTACACATGTCTATAAAGTTCATGATTTTGGTTATGACCACCCATATAACTATTTCTATTGATAAAAATGAATATTTTATGCCTAACTTTGAACTAGTATAAAAACTCGACCGAAAGTGAAATCCGAGTGGCTCCACTTCGTAAAATGATTAGAATGATATATTCTATCAATGTTCCAAAATTACAGACTTGTTTCACGAAATGCAGTTTTTTTTCCTTCTAGCCGCTCTACTATAAGAAAAAAAATCGGTGTAAGCTCTGAAATTTGCTTATGCGTTGATTTCCAGTCGGAATTTTAGTTACTTCCGGTTGATATTTTTCATTTTTAATTTAGCGTATTCATTCTTACAATTTGATGTATAGAACATGAAAGAAGTATATTAGTTTTTAAGAGTGACCCTTTATATGAAGGGGGAGTTTAAAAAAGGCCATTTTTAAGCCAAACTCTGAAAAAAAGTCTAAAACCTCAACCGGAAGTAATATCCGAGTAGAATACTCCATTTGGTACGTTATCAAAATCAACCCTTTTATATATAGAATGTGTTTTATGTATGTATTCCAAGTTGTTGGAGTCGATTAGGGATAGACTTCTGGTCGAAATTGTAACGACTTCCGGTTGATTTTTTATATATATATATATATATATATATATATATATATATATATATTTTTTTTTTTTTTTTAATTTTTTTTTTATTATTCTTTAATGCAAGCCTAACTATTTAAAATATTTTACGTGTTAATAGAGTTCATATTTTTGACCGTGAACCTACAATGTACGGTTTATATTGAAAATAAACGCATATTTTAGGCCCAACTTTGAGGTAGTATAAAACCTCAACCGGAAGTGATACCGAGTGGGCCCACTTCTTAAAATGATTAAAATGACATTATCTATCAATGTGCAAAATTACAGACTTGTTTCACGAAGTGCAGTTTTTTTCCCTCTAGCCTCTCTACTATACGTTGATGGTGGGGTCTTGTGATAGTGGGATCAATGTTTCACCGACTTTTAGTTTCGTTACAACTAATCTTTCTTGCAGCATTGTTAGTTTTTGAAGTTATCCAAGTGTTTTCTGCTTCTCATATTTCGACCCAAGATGGAGAAAATTATTAACCATGTGAGGTGAACGTCCAATTTGCCCTGCTATACTCCGTGACAAAAATTCTGTTTTGTTGAAAGTTGCAATTTTCCCCTTTTTAAAATCTAATAACGGTTTTTCCTACCCATACTTAATGACACCTTTTCAAATCAATTAACTAGACCTATACATAATAAAAGCTAAGTAGTATTGTTTTAACTTGATCAGTGGCGGCTGGTGCAAGGGGCCAGGGGAGGGCCGGGCCCCCTCTCTTTTTTAGACCCTGGTCCCACTTATATATGCTTGCTAATCTTGTTTTGTTGTGGAATTTTTGTAAAATATTAAAAAAATGCCAGACAAATCGGTTAAGCAGTTATTAATTTCACAATATTTACTATTGTGAGTGGAGCAATAGCTCTCTTTCCACAAACTAGTGAAAATCGCAATCAATGGCAACCATTTCCATAAAAACACACTCTGTCCATCTCTCCTCTAAAGACCCCATCATAATGACCTTGAAGTCTACCGGGGGAAACGAAATTCTTTCAGTCGGGGGATGAACGATCTCAATTGGTTGCGTATTTTTTTTTATCTTAATTATCATAAAAGTATTATTTTTCTTTTTGATTCATTTGATTTTAGAGGTGATTAGGTATATAAGTTATACAGCAAGCAAGATTTTGCTGTCCCCCCCCATCTTATTTCACCATCTAATTGCTCTTAATATAATAGACAACAATGGTAATCATAACATCATCTCATCTCCCTTGAATCACGTCTAAATCCGCTTCTGAATGTGTAGATAGCAGACATTGGACCCATTTATACCCTCTACATCTTATTACTTTGGCGTAGCAATGAAACCTCATTTTATGGGTAGCAAAAAAAAAATTCTTTTTTCTTTTTTGGAGCAAATGAAAGATTATTTTAAGTATTTTAATCCATATAAATGCGTTTGCCATCCCCAACACAGAATATTCCAATATTATTTTTTAAATACTAAAGCTTCGTTTTAGTCCTCTTGAAGGTATTAGCGAATTTATTTTTCACCGAAAGTAAAATTCATAATTTAAATTACAATTCACGATAGTCACTTAATAGGATTTGATGATGGATGAACTTGTTTCCAATTGATATAAAATTATTTGAGGTAAAAATATTAGGATGAAAAAAAGGCTTCTTTATGACCTATTACTTACAAATAGCATATATATTTATTAGCAAACTCAATTTTGAAAACTTTTCTGTCCCCTCCAAAAAACAAACACTGGATCCACATTTTATTGCAAAAATTAGCATAAAACTCTTGGTCCCAGTTTTATTTTAAATTTAAACTAAAGCATTGATAAACTTGTTAACGAGATTTATTATTTCATTTTTATATCAAATTTGCATGAAACGAAGAATTTTGTTGAATTGAATTTTTAAAATCTTGTCCTTGATGTGTTGCAACATTAATTACCTTTAACTTATTCAGTTGCCTGAAATATCCATTTCTATAGGGATAACAATAAACGAATTTTTTTCTGGTACATTCCACAAGGTTTTTTTTAAACAAAAGGGCTCTAGACTGAACAACCAAAATTTTTAGGAAATAAAAATATAAGATTGAAAATATTTTTCTGTTGAGTAATGAAATTTTTGACTGAAATATTAATGAATCAATATGGTTTAATTTTATGTTTAAATGAATAATTTAAAACCCATACTATACTTTTTCTAAAAATTTCACCAATTTTTTTCACTTCATTTTTAATTTTCAAAAACCATGAGTCATGAAGTTCAAAAGGAATGGGACATGGGGTTAATTTTCAAAAAGGCAATGACTCAAAACGAAATGCTGCAGTGTTAAATTTGTAATAATCATTCGTTTCATTAAACCTTATTTGGATAATTAGTTTAATTTTTCTTATAGTTTTGTTTGTATGTGAATTTGAATAACATTTATTTAATTGCATAGAATTCATGTATATTTTGAAATTTGCTCCCCCCCCCCTAAAAAATAACATGGCATTTTTTATTCGGGCCCCCTCACTTTTACTACTCACGAACCTCCACTGAACTTGATCAAACCAAGCTTTTATATAGGTGTTTGTTAAAACCAAATGCGTATGCATCTCTGAAACCGATTATTCCACTTAAAAGTAGTGGTGACTCTATCATTTTGCAAAAGCAAATTTCCATTTTTATTTTCAATTTCCCATATGTAATTACATAGGGTAATGAAAGAATAGGATTCTGTCAACAACAAAAAAAATGATTTTTTTTCTCCCCCCCCCCCACTACTCCACGTTTTGGAACATCTTGATCTCAAAAAAGATGTCTAGAAAAAATGTCTGTCTGTGAGTGTGTGTCTGTGTGTACGTGGTCAGCATAACTCCGAACAAATTGACCAACGATGTTCAAATTTTATTTAAAAAATAAAAAGTGTAAAATGTATACTTAAATAATAAAATTATATTACTCAAATACTATTTAAAATCAAAGGCATAATCAAGTGGGAAAGGTTTTCTTTCGTAGATATTCGCAGGAAATTATTTGATTCATTTATAAAGTCATTTATAAAATTATAACTTGGTATATATTATTTCATACATACTAAATCCTTTCCTTCATTGTATATTATTTTTACAGCTGTAGGGAAGCATTGTTTGATGATAAGATACATAAAGGATTCATTTAAAGGTAAGTTGGTATTTTAAGTAAAATCAAAATGTTAAAAGGCATTTAAATTTTAATTATTATTAACGTGTAGCAATATTTTAATATAAATTCTTAAAATGCTTTTTGAAATTAAATATATGCGACAGCAAATATATCAAACATTCAAGTTTTATAAAGTAAAGCTTTTCTAGACTTCAAATATTTTTTTTTTCCTAACTATGTTTCATAAAAGAAAATTAAAAAAAAAAAAAAATAATGTTCAGTAAATTACATCTAAAGTATTTTTCCAGCTTGGAGTTTGGATATTTTTAATCTACAAATCCAGATAGAAAGCTTATAAGCTAACATTTATGAATGAAAAACCTTTGCTTTAGAACCTAGAAATTCAAAAACTGATTTAGAATGAAAGAAACCACAAATTTTTTTGCCACTTGATTCATTAAAAATAAATTCATAAGTAAACTAGAATGTTGAAAAAGTTGCATGTATATTACATGCCAAATTATCATTAGGATATTAAAATTTGGATATCTGGGATGGACTCTCCCTTCCTCACCCCCTTACGCATCAAATCTTATTTTAACCAATATCTCTTCAGCTTTATTTACTGATTTTAAAACACTTTATTCACGAAGAATTTGTTTATTACCGGATTATTTTGGGTATCTCTGGCAGATCTAGAGAGTATGGCTTTGAAATATCTGACAATACACTTATCTTTGCAAGTAAATTGAGAATTAGCACAGACTCTATTTTAGTATATAATTTGCAGGGAAGACTCAAAGCGTGGTCACGAAAGTAGATGCGTTGCACTTCACTTCATCCCATTTCAGCCTATATACCTTGGCAATTAGTTTTTAGAGATAAGATCATTTACAAAATTTTATAAAACAACAGACACTAGGAAATAATAGAAAGTGTTTACAGGAATAAGTTAGTTACTTCATTCTTGGTATGAATTTATTGAATAGTGTAACTTGAAATATTTTGCAGAAGGCACCCCACTTGTGCTGGGACCAATGTTTTATGATAAAAAGATTCGCATTGAAAATATAGATGTAGTACTTCGACTTTGGAAAATGTCTGGATATGAAAGATCGTGGCAAGCATGCAAAAGGTACGTGCGATTTTATTTATTTATTTATTTCCAAAACTTTGGGGCTCATCAGTGACGGCCCGTGGTCAAAAGTGTTAGTTCAGCCGGAACATGCGACTTCCTACAACCCCACTCCCTTCCCCCAACCCACACACATACACTTTCCAAAATCATTAATGAAAGCAAATTCTTTAAAACTTAAATCGAAATTCCCTTTCAATTTATACAAAATAATAACACATTATAAAATAAAAACAATTAATCAAATAATTCCATATAGTTTTGATTAAAAAAAACCCCATCATGAATCGTTTTGGCATCTAAATACAAGTTCCTGTTTACTTAAAAACAATAATGCTTTGATGAGTAATTGCATTCAGAGAGCTACCTTTTTCTTAAATTCAACAATATCCCTATAACCCACCCCCTTCCCCCCAACCACACACACGCACTTTCCAAAATCATTAATGAAAGCAAATTCTTTAATATACTTAAATCGAAATTCCCTTTCAATTTATACAAAATAATAACACATTATAAAATAAGAACAATTAATCAAATCATTCTATATAGTTTTGGTTAAAAAAAAACAAAAAAACATTATCTCTCGTTTTGGCATCTAAATGCAAGCTCTTGTTTACTTAAAAACAATAATGCTTTGATGAGTAATTGCATTCAGAGAGCTACCTTTTTCTTAAATTCAAAAATATAAAGTTGACAGTTTTCCTTAATACGCCAGCTATTTGAGTTTCACTTCTTATCAATTCAAACTTTTAAGAATGTTTTAAACGTTTGATTGAGCCTTCGTGTGCTTTAAATACTCGTGTGATGGTGGTTAATCTACTATATCCAGCACTATTTCAAACGCTCTTTTTTTTTTTTTTTTTTTTTTTTTTTTTTTAATTCTGACAGCCTAACATGGTCAACAAAACATTTTTTTGGAAGTATAAACTACACATAACCACGAGATCCGCGATGCTTTTTCTTAAGATTTTGATGACTAGCAATTTACTTTAAACGCTGAATGGTTGTTAAATTTTGATGCTTTCGTGTGACTTCCATATCAATGACTATTTTAGATATCTTTCAGCATATGGAAAAACGCGGATGGATATATTTTGGTTTATGACGAAGATCAAACATATTCATTTAAATCCGTGCCACAATATATCAGTGATGTGAGAAAGGAGAACAAAGTGGGACCCATTATTGTTGGTATGTATAATGTATATCCTTGAAAAAATACATAAAAAAACGTAATAGGAAAAGGGGGTCAAATGTCTAAAACATAGTTTTCTTTTGAGATGCTTTATAAATTAAACTTGATAATGCAAAAAAAAAAAAAAAAAAAAAAAAAAAAAAAAAAAAATAATAATAACTTTCAATTTATATACAATGGAGCTTTATATATAACTTGTACATGCACAGCTTGTGCATTTAAGATTACTTAGAGGAATTGCTTTTTTTTAATATAGTTTTTGGATTATATATTGTATTCTATTGCTAAGAAATATAAATTTTCTTCTGTTTCCTCAACGTACTTAAATTCCTGTTTTCTCTTACCTAAATTACTGCCATCTACTGTATACTAAAATAATTTCTGAAAGTTTTCGACTGTTCATGATTTTTTTAATTTCGATTTTCAAAGTCAAACAAATAACACAATGTACAAATGTATGTTAATTAAACTATTTGTCAGACGCGATGGTCCTATTCTTGAAATTGATATATTATTTATAAATTTTGGTTTTGTATTGAAGGAAAAAATAGGATCGTTACAAAAACACACCTTTCATAAATAATATATACGTCTTATATTCTGTCTTGTCAATATGTATGATATTATTGTCTTTAAAAAAGCATTAAAATGCTTTTTATAACTTGCTGAAATTTTGAAGTATGAAGTCGACATTATTTAGAAATTGATGTCTAAAAATTGCACGTTCTCATTCTTTTTTCTAATTTTTTTTTTTAGTATATCGTCGGTTTAGAGTGAAAGGATACCAACTCAATTTTTAGCATCAATTCACTTATTATCATAAATGGAAACAGAGACAGATGACCAATCAATTAGTAAAAGCTGCAACTTGATCACTGAAATAAATTTTGGTAAAATAAGCAAATGTTTTGGTAAAATAATGTCCATGTTGAATTAGCAATGTAAAAGGTTTTTTCCTCTCCGAAAAACACTGAAAAATTTATTTGGTACTTTTTCTCTCTAAGCCCTACGATATAGAGAATAAAAACATTTATGTAAGAAAGTTCAACTTTTAAAAATAAATCTTGCACGCTATTTTTTAACGGACACTTGTTTTAATGTAATAAACAGTCCATTTATCATTTCATGTATAAAGTCGGTTTACTCATGCTTTTGTTCTTTTATATAGCTTCTTCTTTTATTTAATGAGAAAATATCAATAGAAATGTGTCTTTTCATCAATTCTCTAAAATTAATAAATTGTTTTTCAGTTCAAAATAAATCGGATCTGATAAAAGAAGGCGCTCCTACAAAATCTATTAGTTCCTTCAAATGCGAAACCATGTACAATGTGGACTTTATTAAAACCAGTGCCAAGACAGGAGAAAATGTTCATAAGGTAAAGTATTTTTAAGTTTTTAGATTTTCATAAATGAAATCGTACATGCGTTGTTGTGCCAGCAACGAAAACTTATAAAATATAGAAATGGATTTCCACAAATGTGATCTAATGTAAAATAATCAAGAAGAAAATCAAATGAACCTTTTTGCTATCTCATCCTTCATCGGATGTAGAAATACTTTAATACGTTAAAAAATCAATAAAAATCCTTTTTGTAACAAAAAGAATTTCGTACAGAAAACACAATGAAACATCAAAATTTCCATTGAAAATCAAAATGATAGGAAATGTACCCACATTCTGTTTGTCTCGTATTTGCCTAATATACTTGTAGATGTTTTGTGTAATTGGTCATTTCTTAGCCTCTACAATTGTATTAAACATTATATTCCTACCTCTTTTTAGTATACTTTGTGACAGCAACTCTGTTTCAGACATTTTTCGTGTTAGTTGGACAATAATAACACTCAGGGTTTCGTTTGGATTTAAAGTGATTTATGCAATAAATAATCATCTTATTTAATAGTTTTTAAAATTCCTTAGGAACATAAAAGTTAACGTTCTCAAAGCGTTAGAAATTTTTATTTTATAAATATTTTGTTTGACTCATTTTACGTGTTCTTAATATATGCATTAAAATTTATCAAGATATAAATACAAATTTCACTATTAAATTAAAGTATAATATTTATTAAATGTCTTTATGTTGATCGGAGTGCTATATATACAAAAGAAAATTGAGTATAATTTTTGCTTTATTTTTTACTGCAATAAAAATAAAAAAGCTCAAAATAAAAATAACCTATTATCAAGAGTTTTTAAATATACGGAATGTAGTTGTTTCTTTCGTGAAAGAAACAGTTTTCAGTTCCTCATAAAAAATCAATGTATAATTGTGTTCGCAAATACATCGTGCATTAGTGCCCTGATAATAAGATGTTACTTTATATTTATAGGTTTTTGATATGATGGCTAGGAGAATTTTCAATGTCAAACACCCCCCAAGCAGCAAATTGGATGCAATTACTAGCACCGAGAAAATCTCAAAACGTTTGTACTTGTATCTGTGATATTGTAAAAAAAGATTATGGCATCACTCTAGACAGAACGACTGCATGAAGAGGGTACTAGATTACACTTTTCCTGTAGTTGTTTGAGGTTCCGCTACCAGAAATTAAAGACTATTTATACTATAGCAAGTTATCAAAGATAAATGCAAATAAATTCAAGTAGGAAAACGCATTTGAGTTGAAGGCGAATTTGTAAATATTGTGTAATGTTTGTTATAAGAGTTGCAAGTGGAGAAGGATGAGTGGTGGTGGGGGTCTATATTATTGGTTTAAGTTTTACAATTTTTTAATTAAAAATGCTGCACGTTATAATTATATAATGAACTGAAGATATGTATTATTGTAATAGTAGAGACATGTTACTTTGTCAATTCAATAAAGATTGTATAAATTATGTTCGTCTCGTTTAGTGTTTTATTTTAATGCTTGGGCTTATTTTTTATGCATGATATTTTTTTGCTTCGTCATGAAATAGAAAATTTTATTCTTTTCTAATTTGTTACTTAAAATAAATGCGACAAACTTCGAAACTGCCTTACAAAGTTGGATTGACAACAAAGGCATTACAAGGTAGCTACGATTAACGACCAGGATTAATCATAACAAGATTGTTTCGATTGCTACTCCAGATATCATCCTTTTTAGGCTTATACCATTTTCTATTATTAGAAATATGAAGACAGATAAATAAGCTGAAAGCTTGTAATCACAATATGGTAAAAGCATTGTTTAACTTTAAGTAAACAACTATTTTATTTTTTAAATAGGTATTCAAATATTCCATATAAGAACCTCACTAAACGTTTGTTCCCATAAATGCAGAAAATATGTCAGTACTGTAAAAAAGGTGATCTTCAAATACCAAAGCTCCAATGACTCATTAATTCGATATAGACATGTATTTTGAAATTTTATATAAGATTAAAAAAAAAAAAAAACCAAGATAAAATATTAACTATTTCAATTTAACATTTTTAATCTAATTTTCCAACTTTATAATAAAATAATAATATAATAATCAATGCACTACTTCCCATAAATCCAAGACGATAAAAATGTGTACCTGATTCCAAAGATATACATTGTAAACTGTGATGAAGCTATGTTCATCTCATTGCGAATTCAAGGAGTTAAAGACTCAAACAGTTTTCTGACCTATTTCGTGACCGAATCTGTAAAGTTTCTAGGTTCCAGTTGAGATGTGCGTCAGATGAGGTATAGTTCTCTTGGAGTTCTTTGCCTTTTTTTCAAACACATGAAGGATGAACTGGCTATGTTCAAAGAAGTGCTTCACCAACTAGCTGCTATGGGGACGTTTGTGCCTTGCCCTTCTCATTTCTAAGTGTATCCAATCGAAATTATTGAACACGCTTCTCGTCCACCAACCAATGAATAAGTTTCTGAAAAGTTTGAAAAACGTGGGCTCAATCCTCAGACTACAAAGACAAGACAAGACGAATCAAGATAAACTATCAAATGGGTCGAATAGATATACTACCTGTCCGCTTTGGGGTAAGTTTAGTTTGAGTGTTATTCTTGTAACCCAATGAATTTAAATTTGAACCAGCTGCTGTCGTTCTCTTGAATTTATTCTCTTTAATGTAATTTTTGGCAATTCGGGACTGAATTTGATCTGATGTTGTTTAAATACTATATTCCACTATACTAATTTACAGGTTTCTGGTAGCAAGAAATTTAAAGATGCAGATATTGAATTGAATTTTTGAGTTTAGTTATGATAGCTAGCCTTCATAACATAAATCAGGGTACCATGATTTAAGGATCAGACCTCAAATATATTGCTACATGATAAAATCTATCCCCCGCCCCCACTTACTGACCACACTGATACCATTACATACTAAATGTTAGATCACCCGTCCCCCCAGTTTATGAAGACACTATTATATAGTAAAAGTACTTCCACCCCAGACCTCAACGATGCCATTGCACAATAATAAATAGACCCCTCCCCCCCCCAAAAAAAAATACTAAATTGCCTCCCCCCCCAAAAAAAAAATACTAAATTGCCTCCCCCAACCCCGATTTTTAAAGATACTATTACATAATAACGGTATATTTCTGATCAGTAAGAGTGGAGAAAAAAGATATTTGATGAAATAAAATGTATCCCTTTCTCTGTGTTTGAAATCATATTGTTATGAATTTTTCCACTGAGGCAATGATGGCACAGTTTTCACGGTTTAAAAGTATTTATTCTCTCTTCAGAAAACTCACAAAAATTTATTCACAGGCAACAGTTTAATTACTCTCAAGCTTCAACACAAGCTTCAACAAAAATAACTTCGAATTCAGCGATTATTCAAGCTCACTCCAATAGGTAAACAAAGCGATAAGCTTTCATCGAAGTCCAAAGTCAATCTGAAAACTTTCCCGTTCTCCAGTCTTTTATATACAAGCGCGTGAGACATTCTCGAAATTTCCAGCCAATTCATCGGAAACGAAATATCTCGAAACTTCTCGATTACTTTAGGTGTTGCCACCTTTTTCTAACTTGTATAATCGCTATTAATTACTAAATAAAATAGGATAAAAATAAATTACAATAGAATTTTGAAATAATACGTCACTATTTACAATATATACAGACAATTTGTGCAACATTTCCCCCTTCTTAAAGACTGCACGTCCCGGGCAGTGAAGTCCTTAAGAGGAAAGGCAATTCAATCACTTCTACTATAATATGGGGCTAGTCTATTGTTATGTACAACTCTAGGTTTACAGGAGGGTGTCCGTTGAATCCTTACCACGACGTCGTTGATCTTCTTAAGGACCACATACGGCCCTTCCCAGTTCGTCTGGAGCTTAGGAGAGAGTCCTTTCCGACGTTTAGGATTCCATAACCACACCTTGTCACCTTCCTGGAATGAACGTTCCGTGGCCTTGGCATCGTAGCGGACCTTCATGCGCTCTGTCATGATGTTGATTCTTTCTCTGGCGAACCGATGCACGGCTTCCAAACGTGCCTGGAGATCATCTAGATACTGGACAGGCGAGGAAGGGGTGTCCGGTGGTCGTCCAAAGAGGAGGTCGCAGGGTAGTCTAAGGTCTCTTCCGAAAATCATTTGAGATGGGTATATCCGGTGGTCTCGTGAGTAGCACTTCTGTAGGCCAAAAGGAACAATGGAAGTTTCTGATCCCAATCTTGCTGGTTCTTGGAAACAAACAAGGAGAGATGATTCAGAATCGTTCTATTAAATCGTTCAACCATTCCATCGGATTGTGGGTGCAGGGGAGTTGTACGAGTCTTTTCCATGTCGAGCAAGTCACACAGCCCAGTGAAGACGGCAGAGTTGAAGTTCGTCCGTTGATCGGAATGTATCAGCAGGGGTACGCCAAATCGGGAGATCCAATTCCGTACGAGGACTTCTGCTACGGTTGTGGATTCCTGATCCGGAATCGCGTATGCTTCTGGCCATTTGCTAAAGTAGTCCATGACAACTAGGATGTATTTGTTGCCGTTAGTTGTGTGAGGTAGGGGGCCTAAGACGTCTAAAGCAATTCTTTCGAATGGTGCTCCTACGTTGTAACGTTGCAACTTTCCACGAGTTCGGGTCTTCGGTCCCTTTCGTGAATTGCATGCATCACAGGACTTGCACCACTTCTCCAAGTCGGATTTTGCTTTGTCCCAGAAGAATCTCTCCCTGACTTTCTGAAGAGTTTTCGTGACACCAAAATGTCCTCCAGTAGAACTGCTGTGAAGTTCTTCTAGAACGTTGGTAACTCTAGAACTTGGAAGGATTAATTGCCACCGGAAGCTTTTGCCATCATCGGACTCCCATCGACGGTAGAGTACTCCATTCTTCAAGTGCAAAGAGTCCCACATAGCCCAATATCTCTTCATTATTGGGCTATAGCATGCAATTGCCTGCCAACTGGGTTTTCCGGTAGCTGCTTCCATGAATTCAATGAGAGGTTTCAAGTCCTGATCTTCGACCTGACTTTTTCGAATATTCTGGTCACTCCAAGGGTCCAAGTCTGAAGTAATTGAGTTGGTAGTTATTTTCCGAACGGCCGATGTGTTAACCCCAAACTTAGACTCGGCATTGGAACAAAATAGACAATTCTCCGGACATGGTCTTCTAGAAAGAGCGTCTGCATTTCCATGGTACGTTCCTTTTCTGTGATGGATATCCATGTCGTATTCCTGCAGGCGCTGGATCCACCTTGCTATTTGTCCCTCTGTATTCTTGAAATTTAGCAACCAAGTCAGAGACGCATGATCAGTTCTTAAAAGGAATTTTCGGCCGTACAAGTAATGATGAAAGTGTTCAACGGCCTTTACTATTGCCAGTAACTCCTTTCTTGTGACGCAGTAGTTCCGCTCTGATCTTGACAGGCTCTTACTAAAATAAGCGATGACTTTCTCCTGTCCTTCAATTTCCTGGGAAAGAACGGCGCCCACTCCCTCATTGCTGGCGTCTGTATCCAGAATAAAGTCCTTGTTAACATCGGGAAAAGCCAAAACAGGCGCGGATGTTAAAGCGTTCTTCAGTTGATTGAAGGAGTCGTCACAGTCGGCAGTCCACAGGAACTTCTGCTTGCTCTCTGTTAGTCGATGCAAAGGTCTGGCGATCTTGGAGAATCCCTTCACAAATCTACGGTAATACGTGCACAGGCCTAGGAAGCTTCGCAATTGATGAACGTCTTGCGGTCGAGACCAAATTTGCACAGCATGGATCTTGGCTGGATCTGTGCTTACTCCATCGAATGAGATGATGTGTCCGAGATAATTGACTTTCCGCCTAAAGAGCTTACATTTTGATGGGCTAAGTTTCAAGTGGGCTTCCCTAAGCTTCAAGAACACGTTCTTCACATTTTGCAAGTGTTGATCAAAACTCCGCCCGGTGATAATGATATCGTCCAAATATACCAGACAGGTCTCGTAGGAAAGTCCTCTAAGCACAGTCTCCATTAGTCGCTCGAACGTAGCCGGTGCATTACACAAGCCAAACGGCATAACTTGAAACTGCCATAATCCTTGGCCGGTAGTGAAGGCAGTCTTCTCAAGATCGTCGGGATGTATCTCCACTTGCCAGTATCCACTCTTCAAATCCAAAGTCGAAAACCACTGGTTCCCTGATAGAGTGTCCAAAGTGTCATCAATTCTTGGCAGAGGGTAGCTGTCCTTTTTCGTAATTTCGTTCAGCTTCCGGTAATCCACACAAAACCTGGTGGAACCATCCTTCTTTCGAACGAGTACGATTGGAGAGGCCCATGGACTTGAGGAGGGTTCGATAACTCTATTATCTTCCATTTCATGTAACAATCTCCCGACCTCCTCTTGTTTTGCAAATGGAAGTCTTCGAGGATGTTGTTTAATCGGTAAATGGGTCCCAGTGTCAATTCGATGTTGTGTAAGCTTCGTTCTTCCTACATCTTTCGATGACATGGAGAAAACGTCCTGAAATTCTTTTATAAGGTTTCCGACAATCTTCTCTTGCCTTCTTTCCAACCGAGAGTCCTCGAGAAGCTGGTCCACTAAATCCACGGGTGGTGCGGTTGGAAGCTCCTTCGATCCTCGTTCGATGCTTGTAACGGGTGTGCAAGTGGCAATTTCTTCTCCTTTCTTGATAACTCTCTTAGAATCACCGATGTTGGCCATTCTCACATGCACCACCTCTTGAGAGAGATCCACAAGCGTCGCACCTACAAGCACTCCTTTCGGGACGCTATTCGATGATGGGAAGTCCGTTACTCCGAATCGGAAGGCCTTCGGGAGCTCTGTTGAACCTTTTACAACCAAATCTGTCATGGAGGGGATGGTGATGTCTTCAAGAGCTACTATTCGATATGCACACGGCTCTTCCGAGTCCAAACCGAACAATGGAACTTCTTCTTTCCCTGTTTGAAGCTCGCCTTTCTCGAAATTCAAAGTAATTCCATTTTTCTTTAATAAGTCCAATCCAAGAATACATGGGTCAATAATTTCAGCGACGTAAACGGTGTGAGTGTAGGTGTGAAATCCAAAAGAGATGTTGACATTTAATTTCCCATGCACAGAAATTTTGTCACCAGTCACAGTTTGTAGTGAAATTGAAGGCGCCGTGTAAAGAGGTTGGCTGTCCAGGCGCCGGGCTACATCCGTCCGTAAGATGGTTACATTTGCCCCTGAGTCAACTATTAGACGACAGGGAGTTCCATTGATCTTGCCCTCCACGAATAAACCATGGTTTCCTCCTTGAAGGGATGAGATGTGATAGAGGCTGAGTGGGGCACCACCTGCTCTACACGGCGACCTCCGCCTCGCGAGATAGCCGCTCTTTAGTTTAACTGCTGAGGTTCGGACGAGGGTCTGTCCCCTCTCCTGTCCAATTCAGGGCAATCACGTCTGAAATGTCCTTCCCGGTTGCAGAGCCAACAAACCACTCTAGTTTTTCGATCCCTTGAGCCAGGAATATTTCTCATAATTCGCTCCATCTTGTTTTCCAGTTCTTGAAACTTCTTCGTGAAAAGTTCAGAGGAATCGTCTGCCAATGTTCCACGTACGAAACGCCGGTCTTTTCTAGAAGCTTGCTGTGCGGCTTCTACTCTCATGGCATAGACGAGGGTGGACTTCAGATCTTTGCTGTCTGACATCCTGGTAGCTTGCTGTATGTCGGGATCTTTGATGGCATACACGAAATACTGAAGAGACAGGTTATCTCGTACGTCCGAGGGACAGTCTGGGAAAGCGAGGAGCGACAGTCTTTCTATATCCGATGCCAATTCTTGAAGAGTTTCATTGGCTTTCTGCTGTCTCACTTTCAATTGCAGTCTGTTGTAATCCTTTAGATGCTGCTCCCCAAACCTTAACTCCAATGCACTTGCCAGCGCCACGAATTCTCCCCGCTTCTCTTCAGGTAGTGTCTGTAAAATGTCAGCAGCTTCACCTCGAAGAGATGCTGCGAGATGGAATGCCTTCGAAGTATCGTCCCAACCATTCGCAGAAGCAATAATTTCAAACTGCGTTTGATAAACGCGCCAGGAAGACTTTCCATCAAAAGTGGCCACTTTGATGTTGGAACGTGGTGCTAAAACTGCAGTGGAAACCTCCTCCCAGTTCGGTGATGCAGCTGCCACAGTACCGCGAATTTCCAGTTTTCGAAGTTTCTCTTCCATAGCGTCAATAAACCTTCCCTGCTCTTTTTTCAGGGTGGAAACTTCTTCTTTCATTTCATTTCTAGCAGTCGTGATTTCTCTTTCTATGGTAGATACCTTTTCTTCCATTTCATCCCTTACAGCAATGAGAACGTCTTCTTTCACGGAATGCAGGACCGATGATGTTGTCTCCATAATTGTAGATTCTACCATTGAGGCTAGCTCGGTTTTCACCTCTTCTTTAATCCCAATTATAGCTGCTGATGTGGATTCTCGGCAGGTGGCGATTGCAGCGGCGAGTTCGGCATTTGTCGTTTCTTGACGCGCTTGACCAGCGGCGATTGCAGCGGCGGTTGATTCTTGTCCGGCTTTTATTTCAGCAGCGGTTGATTCTTGTCCAGCTTTTATTTCGGCGGCGGTGGTTTCCTGTTGGGCCTTCATTCCAACAATCATTTCCATCAACTGCTTCATTTGGTCTTCCATCATTCCTCTAGTTGTCGGCATTCAAAATTACGAGATCCCACTTCTGACACCACTGTTATGAATTTTTCCACTGAGGCAATGATGGCACAGTTTTCACTGTTTAAAAGTATTTATTCTCTCTTCAGAAAACTCACAAAAATTTATTCACAGGCAACAGTTTAATTACTCTCAAGCTTCAACACAAGCTTCAACAAAAATAACTTCGAATTCAGCGATTATTCAAGCTCACTCCAATAGGTAAACAAAGCGATAAGCTTTCATCGAAGTCCAAAGTCAATCTGAAAACTTTCCCGTTCTCCAGTCTTTTATATACAAGCGCGTGAGACATTCTCGAAATTTCCAGCCAATTCATCGGAAACGAAATATCTCGAAACTTCTCGATTACTTTAGGTGTTGCCACCTTTTTCTAACTTGTATAATCGCTATTAATTACTAAATAAAATAGGATAAAAATAAATTACAATAGAATTTTGAAATAATACGTCACTATTTACAATATATACAGACAATTTGTGCAACAATATGTATCTTTATGTGTGCAAAACTGAGGAAATCGAGTTTGTCTTCTTTAAATGGTGAGAGGTGTGGGATTCTAATGAAATGAAGTTACATTTAAAAATAATTTAATTTTTTTACAATAATTCTGCTGTTGTTGATTCGGAACTTGACAAAATTCTCCCTTCCCAAAGGGAAATCCCTTGTCATATATTATAAATGTATTCCTAAACGCACAAACTTTGATAAATTCATGAAAGTAGAATATGCTTAAATACATGTACAAAAAGTATTTTTTGAGTATTTATAATGAATATGATAATGATCTTTTCGCATTAATGGAGTTTGAATAAAATAGTGTTTATAATTTTTTTAAGCGTTTTGTTATCGCTGTTTTCATTATTAAATAACTATCTGTTTTTCAATTATATAAAATGTTCATTCATTTATTTAATTTCATTTAATTCTTTCATTTGAATTCATTTCATTTTAATTTTGCTGACACTAAATTTCAGTAAAACTTTAAGTGTATGAATTTACTTTTCCATTATAATAACATTAACATTGTAATATCAGGAAGATTGTGTTTATAAAATGAGTAAATAATTATTCATATTGTATTGTCGGGTATGCTTCACTCATTCTCACCAGTAGCTTAATGAGATTGTCTTTATGTATTTCAATTATATGAGAAGAAACCTCGTGAATATAGAAAAGAGTTCATGTATAATTTACTCTCGTTTAAAAGCACTGAGTGTTACCAAATATTTCCAATTATCAGCAGCTAGGTGTGTTTCATTCAATTTTTACAGTATAATTTAATAAAAGGAAAAGAACTTTAACACCTTTTTTTTTTTTTTTAACTTAACGCATCCCCAGTTTCAATTTAATGGATCTTTGAGTAGACGTATTTTCTTTTAGAATCGGATACTTCACTTCGAACGTTAAGATGCGATTTTGCATTTTAAATGCAAGATCTTTAACTTAGAATGTTAACGGGAAATATAAGTACGAAAATTGTTTCAATAAAGTTCGCACGACCTTCTGTGCGATCCTACCGGCACTCATGCTATTGATGTATGTGTCTAAGTGCATCAAGTTATATACATCTTTAATGAAAAAAGTACGCAAATATCACTGTTTTCTACAAGACCTCTCTTCTTGATTCCTCTTCTTTATGTAATTTTCGTTTTACACCTTCTCCACAAAAAATTTCGAAAACTTTATACAAGTGTACTTGGATGCAAAATCCAAAAGTTTGGATGGAACTCTAATTTATTACTAAAATTGGTTCGGAGTTATAGTAAATATATTAATTTCTAATACTTATAAAATTGACTTATATTACTCTATATCTTTTGGCAAAATTTTGACGTCTGGTCTTTTTGATTTCACATGAACCAAATCGCAATTTAATTCAAATTGTAAGATTTTGTATAAATATTTTAAATGAATAATACGCCTCCTAAAATCTATATTAAATGTTTGTGGTAAAGTGATGTTCCCCACAACTTTGGTAATTTGGGGGAAAGCTCCGATTGCCCTATTTAGGGGGGGAAACCTCTATCCAGACAAGATGTTTGGAGATTATGAACCATATGCTAATTTCAAATTATTCAAGCTCCAACGAAAGTAAGGGGTAAGAAGTGCTTCCCTGAACCCTAGTTGTTTTAGGACCCTGTCCAATAGTATATTGTCAAAAAGTACAGTCCCTGGAGAATTCCAGCCAATAGTTCAACAGTGGTCGGATCGACCTTAACTGCTGATGAAATAAGTTGAGGAGAAGAGAGAGATAAACATGCTCCCTCTACTCTCCCAACATAACTATTTTTAATTGAATGCATAAACTAAACGTAACAGGTTGAGTAACTACCTACAGATGCTATCTTATGTCCTGAAACGGAACAGGTCTTCGATCCCGAATTTTTCATAATGAAGTCCTCTTCTTTATTACTGGTCATTAGTGATCCTCTAGATTTAAACCTGAATAAGAAAAACCCACTTGACGATAATTTTTTTTACTGAATGTTTCTTTTTAAATTCCTTGTAAACGACTTTGCCGCAATGTGTAATATGGATATCCAAGAAAAACGTGTTTTTAATAATCAACATTATGAATGCAAGATACCATAAACAAGTCTTTCGTTTCAGAGGCAGAAAAAAAAATCGACAACGGCCTCGTCTTATAATCTATGACTAACAAGGAACGGAAAGTGATAACATAGAAATGGATAACAGTGCAGTTCATTTTCTACTCTCATATCATCATGCTACTCTGACTGGTTACGATCATAAAGTCGCATTTGCGAACACATTTTTTAACTGCTGCATCTTGTAAAGTAGTTATTAATAAAAGACTTCCTAATGTTTTAAACATGACTTATGATTGTAAAATAAGCGTTGTTGTACTTGGGGAAGTAGGTAAGTTAATAATATCTACTAGCAAACAAAACTCATGCTTTAAAAAAATGTTTGATTTATCTGTAGATCATGTTTGTCTCCCTTTGAAATTTAACATACCAAGGTTCTTCTTTAAAGATATGGAAATTAAATACTACTTTAGATTTTTAATAATACTCTTTACAATATTTTTGGAATTGTATGTTTTGAACTTTTGTGAAGGAATAAAACAACATAGCAAACAATGTAAGTAATCAAATTAGTAATGCCAGTTTGGGTTATTACTTTTCGAATTGATCCTTATAAACACTTTTGAAGTTTTAATTTATCTTTCAATTTCTATGATTGCTGTTTTTAGGAATTCTTATATCTGTTTTACTTTATATCAAAATAAATCTTTACAAACAAAGGAAAATGAGTGGTTTAATTCTGAACTCTGACAAACAAACATTGCGTTCAGTAGATACACAAATATGAAACTTGCAGTGTAAAATTTGGAATGCAAGTAAAGAGGAACATTACCTCGTAAGAAAATCATACTATTTAGTAACACATGTTTGTAGAGTTACACTTGTACTATTGCCTACATAATTAAATGGTGTTATATTGAAGAAGACTGCAAAATAAAATAACAAATCTACGTATTTATTTCATATTATGTTCTTTTGGCGTTTGGCATGTAGCTTTTATTATTTTAAAATTAATAGGTAAAATTCCTGAAACAATTGCCTGTGTTTATTATTTCCTCTATAATGGTCAATGCAGTCATAAAATACCATATTACTGCACCAAAATATTGCGTCCCTCAATTGTTGACCAACTGACTCATCCTACCTGCAGTCTGTATCAATATGTACCAGTGGCTACGTGTTTTTTAGATTTTCGTATAAAAATAATCAGTGAACATTTTATTGACATTTTCTAACGACCAAATCAAAAGATAGTTATTGTCGTTGCATAAAAAATTTACAACTGGTTCAATTACAGCTGCTTCATAAATACTAACACGATATATAGAAAGAAAAATGTAATTCATGTCTATCACTTTCATATTATATCCCATAATATCATTACATTCCATAAGAATGAACTTGGGAAAATCACATTCATTTTTATAAAAAAAGAAGGAAATTTGTTTTAGAGGTGTGAAGCATATCATAAAAAGGTAGGTTCAACAAACAGGTAACTCAATCAACAAATATCAAAATTAAATCACAAGTTCATTGTGAAAGTGACTGAATTTTCAAAAGGTAATTGTACACTGTTACACTGTTTTCCACTCTACTGAATTTTTTTATATCTATTTGTATCTTTTCAAATATTTGTTTACTCAAACTTTTTCAAATTTTTGTGAATATGACTCTTTTAAATCTAATCTCGAAATAAATCTTTTATATGCATTGCAAATTTTTATATTCATTAACAAAGCGCCGATTCTATTGTCAGCCTGTGCTTGGTTTTTGAATCTAATTTTAAATATTACTAATTAAAAACATCTTTATCAGCAAAATATGCGCCAAATTACGTTTTAAAATGTGTTCATTAAAATTAAAGTGAATTTATGCAGTCACATCCATATGTTTTTTATTTATTCCGATTAAAAAATTTTTTTTATTTATTAAAACAGTTTTGGCCTTCAATGATGAGTTTCTTCAATGATCGGTTAAATGCTATTTCATCGCGATAGATGACAGCAAGTTGGTTTATTAGTATTCCATACAAGGGATTTTTTAGTGACAGTGACATCCCCCAAAATTTGATAGAATGCACTGTCATCGACATCGTATCTATCTGCCAAGTGTCAACTCGATTTGATGACAAAAAGGGGTTAAGTAGGCCTCCGTATATTAGCCTGCCATTTACATACCCACACACATACACAAAATCGAAGTAAATATAAAGGATTTTTAAAAAAAAGAGTAAATTTTTTGTTGTTATCCCGACATGAAAACGTAAGATGCCAATATGTGTACAATGTCCATTAACTATTCAACGTTTCCATAAATTCGAAATGTAAATTCCGTATCCATAACCATTTGAGGCAAGTAATTGTAATAGAATATTATACTCTATTTTAATTTTTGTTCTTTCCGTAAACATCTCTTTCAAATTTATATTTTTATTCCAGGTGTAGGTAAATCCTCTTTGCTGTTACGATTTGCTAAAAATATCTTCAAAGGTAAGATGATAGCGAGATATTTTGTTCAGTATGTAAAGGATAGGAACACGTATTTCCCCATGCTGCCTAGAAGAAAATTTTTTACTGCTTAACTAATTAGTATTATATAGTAAACATAATTCTCGCAAATATTCACCAAAACGGCATCTTACACTTGAATCTGTAAAATTGCAATTAAATATTTTATCAGAAAAGAAGCGTTCTATACATACTATTTGTAATATTAATACCAAATGTTTTAATCTATGAATCTAAAAATCAAAATTGTAATACACATTTTCATGAAAAGTAACTTTTTCATTTATGCGTGCACAAGCAAAATAGCGTTTTGTGTCTTAAAATAACATTGAGAATATTTTCAGATAGTTGAAATCTCTGAATGGGTAGGGTATCCTTGTTAACACTGGTTAAAATATTTCATAGTTAGGTTTGAAATATTTACCAATGTGATATACACTATGATTATACTACTCCTCATTGTTGACCATGTTTCACCTTCCTCTGAAACTTAATCATGCACGATAAATACTCGTGCCTTAAATTAAGACTCCATTTGGCATCTGAAATATTGTACTTATTTTGAGATATTTCAATTTGCAGTGTATTTACTTAAAAAGTCTCTTAAATGGTTCAAAAATTTAGAAATTCATAAATTTTAATAATTCTGGTAGGATTACAACTAATTAATGCTAAAATTTAAATTTCCCATGTGTATGAAAACTATCAACCTGCTTTATGAACTTGATAAATCAGGTAAAATAAACTATAAATTTCAAACTAAACAATAATTTAATTAATGTATCATATTGAAAAATTAAATACATTTTACTTACCTAGATTAAAAAAAATAAATTAAGATTATTAAATGATTATTTTATTCTAAATTAAAAAACACAAAAATTATAACTTTTTCTAAATTTTACTGGCTTTTTTTTTTTTTTTTTTTCCTTCTTTCAGAAAATCTAACCAGTACAATAATAGATTGCTATCATTCGGATCTACATGTGAAAGGGAAACGTGTCCGTCTAGAATTGTGGGATACTGCAGGACAAGAAAGATTCAAAAGCGTAGTTCAAAAGTATAAAAATATTTTCTCATTTTATTTAATAGTAATATGAATAATACATTTTTACATTATAATTGTTGTTTTGTTGTTCATTTTATAATTACATGAGCTTATTATTAAAATTTGGACTCAAATTAATTAAACGGAATTTTGTAAAGACATTTAAGAAATTATTCCTATTAAAAGAAACTAAAAGAAATCTCAACGAATGATTTTGAATTTTTTATGATAAAAAAATAATTAAAATATCGTAAAACCACTTAGCACAATTTTTTAATAGCCTAGAAATACACTTTATGAAAGTTATACACTTTATAAAAGTTATACACTTTAGAAATGAAATTCAGAATGTTGGTGACATGTCTATAGCAGTTTTAAAATACATGGTAGAAAGAGAAAAGAGGAAAACACGCTAAATTTCAAATGCAAGTGTCAATGCAAATTATTTCTTCAAACCGCAACATTTCTTGCTTCTGTGATTTGTAAACACTCCAGGCAATAATTACTTCTTGTATCCATTTATTTGATTCGATCTTATTAAAAAGTTTAAAGAATTGTGAAAAGATATTATTTTGATGATATCAAAATATATATATATATATATATATATATATATTTTTTTAATTTTTTTTTTTTTAAATTACTCACACTTGTGAAAATCATTTTGCATTTAAAAACCAAACTTTTTAAGCTATTTCTGATAATGACTATTTTCTAACAACTATGTGAGTGAGAATAAGGCGCAAACTTTCACAATTGTCAAATCGGTATGAAATCCGCTACTATATTAGTCTTTGATAATAAGTAGATAAAGTATGTCACGAAATAAAACATTGATAACTTTTTAAGGGACACTTAGTCACGTCCTCACTATCTGTGTAATGAGTGCACGTCACTTTTGATCCTCCTACTGCTCCATGCGCATGCGCAATCTCTGATAGAACTTGAAATGCTACTAGGTGTGAGTATAAGTTTAATTTCTAAATCTCAACTGAGAATCAATTCTTTAGTCCACTGGAAAACTGAAGCAATTTCTTAAATGGAATCTAGTTTGACGTGTGACTTAATTTATCTACATGTGTGATTTACTTTTTCTGAATGAAAAGTATGTGTTATTCGTAGGGTTGACCGAAATACCAAATTCTAATTTTATGACCATCAATTAAACGCAGCCAATTTCATTTACATCTACTTTAAATATTAAATAATAGGTGGTTAGATTAGAAAATTAAATGCAAATATTATAAACTTAAGTATTTATGTCTGGGTAGAATCATGCATATTAAATGTTTATACATTACTTGCATTTTAATGTAAATGTTGAGTCCTTTGATGTTCATGTTTGGTTAAAGAGAAAAATGTCAGTTACAAAACAAAAAATAAAAAAATAAACAATGAAATTTTACTAGTATTATTTGGACATCAGTATTTTAGAACAAAACATAATTACACTTTTTTAAATTGTGTGGTTGTTATTTTTTTTTTTTTTTTTTTTTTTTTTTTATGAAAAACAGTTACATTTGTTTACTTTCTTGAAATTATTTTATAGTTACTTTCGAAAGGCTGATGGCGTCCTGTTGGTTTACGATGTATCAGATGTTACATCTTTTCATAAACTTACTAGCTGGTTTCTTGAACTTAAAGCAGCAAATGAAACCGCTGTGTCAATAATAGGTAAGTGTCAGGTAGTTGCATGGATAGTGGTAACTGTACAAGTGCCATTTTTTACTATTGTTTATAAATATCGCATATTTTAAAGTGAAAATATTAAATCGCGGAAACAAAATTTCACTAACTGAAACATATTATCAGAGTTAAACAATTAAGACTTATTTGAGATGTTAAGAATACGTGATAAGCAACAAGAAATCAGCAAGCTGGAGAGTTGCAACTCACATACTTGGTGATCAAGAAACTTCCACGTGCCAACGTTTTGGATCGAGTATCGATTGTATGGTGTTTTGGTTTTTAAGTACGTTTCATTTAGAGTTTAATTTCAGAATTTCGACGCGCTTAGAAAAATTTCTGAAAAAAGGGGAAAATAATCCTCTTTAAAGAGAAGAATGTAGTTTAGCTCTCAAATATTTTCAAGAATTCAACACTAAAGTTTAAAGTTCTTATTGCACTGTAAAAATTTTATAAGTAGCCATGCATATGAAATATTTCATATTCGCAATATCATATTACAATCGCCATATTTAAATATGTTGCTTTGTTTAATTTCATACATATAAACCAATTTTTTAGCAAACTGTATAAACATTTAAAGAATGAATAAAAGTAAGAATGTATCTTATGCAAAGCTTTATTTTGAGTGTTGCTCCAATGTATAGCAACACTTGTTACATGCTTTTGATTTAACATGGCTGCCATGCTAAGCCCAAAAGTAATATCTGCAATTGAGTTCGAAATGAGGAATTGAGGTTTAAAGTGTAACAACTTCGTGTTGTTGATGCTAACTTATTGACTTTTTTAACATTTCCAGTGCGGATATGACTATAAACCTTACCATTATGTAGAACAATTACAGAGAACCATCTGGTAAAAATAAATCAGTTTGGCCAAAATTGCTGATACGACCTTTGTACATAGCACGGCAAAATACCTTTAAAGCAAATTAAAATTTTAACATTCTATTAGCCGTTAGCTAATCAGAATGTCGACTTAACTTTCCCGTGAACATAGCAGTTGAATGTGAAAAAACCGGTTATAAGCTCTATCCACGAAGTAATGAGCTTAAAAGATATGTAGCCTTTTCATAATGACATCACAGTCAACTGCTAAGAGCGAGAGAAAATTAAAGAAGCATTATCATTGATTACTGCTATGTGAGCATTTGCATTGTTTTTAAGGATGTAATGTAATTTGTCACAAGTGTTGTCATACCATTAAATACACCAACAAAAATTACGTCTTGCATAAGGACCATTGCTTGTAAACGATACTTTTCATTTTATTATCTTTTGAATTCGTTTAATTTTCGATTAATGGCGAAAAAACATGTTCCTACTTATGGAAATAAAATTCTTCAACATGATGGTTCTTAACAACTGTATCTCTCAAAGTATTTTTCATTAACTATCTTTAGAATTCATTTAATTTTCGAATAAATGCTATTATAAGGGAAAACACATGTTCTTATTTTTGGAAACCGAACTGCTCTACATAAACTCGTTTTATATAAAGTCATAGAATTGTACAAATTGATTTTATTAACTAAATAACTATACTTAAGAAAAGCAAATCCTCAATTGAATTTTAAAGAAGTAACTAATATTAAAATTAGAGTAATAAGTAACAAAATAACATCAATTTTCTATAAAAAAAAAAGGTAAAATTTCTTACTTGAAAACTATAATTTGCAACGCCTCTGGCGTATTCCTGTTTGGTCCAGTATTATTTACAAGCCAAATCTCTCGATAAAGCGCAATTGTAGCACTCATATGTCTACCCCTTGTTTTGCAAACTCCATAATCGACAATTTCAAATTAACTTAACTATATATGAACAGTTAAATCATGCATCTCTTGTTTGTTTGAAACGACAAGTCAGATACTAGAGTTAACTCCTTTCACACTTATAAGAAAAGAAGTCCATCTATTTCGAAGTGAAATAGAATGAGATTTCTCACGGTAATTTAATCTTGTGACTTTAATTCTTGAGCAGTTCTTTAATTCTTAAGTTAACTTTTCTAAAGTTAACTTTAGAAAATAAATTTTCCAGTTTTATGTGCAACATACCTAATTTGGGCTCATAAGCTATTATGTTTTAAATCCTTTATATTAATTTCAGTTTTGTTTGTGGAAAACAGGTAAAATCTTCGGAGGACTAATTAATCGTTCTTACACCTGGTACATAGACTCGTTGTCAATGACAATGCATTCTATTAAGTTATAAAGCAAAAAAAAAAAAAAAAAAAATAATCAATGGAACAAAATGCATGTTTTCTTCGAAGTGGTCAAACATAAAAACTCTATTGGAGCTCAAAATAGGTTGAATAAGTTCTTATAAAAAAAAAATTAAAGTTAAATAAAAAATTAAATTCGTCGTCTTATGAAGATATAGGCTCTAATCAAGTTCACATATGATCATGAGAAGACTACGAGAGAAAATTTACTGCAATTGCGCTTGAAAGTTAACAAGTAATATAAAGGATTTATAGCAAAACTTAGTGTTTATTCTTTAGTTTTCTCAGGTTATAAAGTAATAATTCTATTTCGATTTCCATTAAATGTGGACGAAAAATTATTCGTAAAATTAGGTATGGAGATTGTCCGTGACCTTCAATGTATTCGACACTGTCGAAGGTCACGGATTGTCGTACTTTATATTATTTACTATTTTTACTCGAAGTATAATGACTCATGCTCTTTGATTAAAAAATGAATTGGTATAAAAAATAAAAGTAATTGTTTTTTACCCAAGCAGGTTTGAAATCTGAAAATAGATTTGAATTTCGAAAACGTAACACACTTTTTATTTGTAACAAAATGTAAATTTTTCTTTTAGTTGGTAACAAAATTGATGCCCCAAATCGTAATGCTGTATCTGTTAATCTAGCAAAAAGATTTGGAAAGGAACAAAACTTGGAGTTCTTTGAAAGCAGTGCAAAAACTGGTGAAAATGTCACAGAAGTAAGACAGCATTTAAAAAAAAAAGATCAGAAATGATTTTTCAAACTAATATATTTTTAATAGGAAAACAGTAAATTATTTGGGGAAGAATTAACATATCCTACTTTTAATTAATAAATTATCCAAATATATATAATAAAATACGGGGAATTAGTATTCCTATGATTTATGCCCAAGTCCTATTATACTTATTTCAACAATTCTAAATTATTAAATAACAAAACTGTACTCATTTATAAACAACAACTTATATATATATATATATATATATATATATATATATATATATATATATATATATATATATATATATATATATATATATATATATATATATATACTACTAAATTTTTACTAAATTTTATAAGTATCTCTAAGTATTAAACCTATTATAATTAGCTATATTACTTTAAAGAAATATATTAATGTTTGGTATTTTTAATCACTTTACAAGTATATATTCTCTTTGAAAATGTGCGGTACAAATGCAGCACGACTTTGGAAAAATAAAAAATTTGCGAACATTTGAGAGTTGGGAAGTGTGCTTTTTACAGAAATTTTGAATGGATGACGTTGCAGATACTTGAGATCCACTTCCCAATGTTGTTTAAGCGAGTTGTCGTCTGCAAATTAATAAGATTTTGATGAAAAGCACCATCTATTGACTAAAAACAAAACGTTTTTCAATCCTTTATATTAACTACCATTTTGTGTGTATATGTTTGTCGGTGGGGGCGGAATCTGCGGAGGCCTATTTAACCTCCTTGCCGCCATCCAATCGAACTAAAACTTATCAGATAGATTCGATGTCGATGACAATGCATTCTATCAAATTTAGGGGCTGTTACTGTCACTAAAAGATCACTTTTATGGAATAATAATAAACCAACTTGCCGGCATCCAATCGCGTTAAAATGGCATTGAATCGATTAAAACTTTTTTGATAGTAAATAATAAAATTACTTTAATCAGAATAAATAAATGATATTTTGTTGTGAGATCATAAATTCCCGTTCATTTCTAATAATAAATTATGAAAAGTAAGTTTGCCACTCATTTTGCTGATAGAAATGTTATTGATATCAGCCCTGTGTTAATGAATATAAAAACTGACTATGCTTATAAAGGATTTTTTAAAAGCTCTGTTTATATTCACTTTGTCCAGAAAAAAAACCCTAATTTTTATGAGTATTTATGGGAGAACTGCAAAATCCAACTCCCAAATATTGGTGAATAATTGATTTTTCCAAAAAACCTGTTACTTTTGTTTTACCCTTTAATCTTTTAAAGGTGACTTCATGAACTACTTCTGAAAGCAACTTTATAATTTCCTCCAAAAAAAAAATTACATCTTTATTCAAATGAATTCGTGTTCAAAACTTTATGTTTCGGGAGAAATTTTTTTATGAATTATGTGTGTGAGAAAATTTAAGAAACAGCTATTTTTTGTTTTATAGACATATAAGGTTTACAAGTCAAAAATGAAAAGAAACTAAAAGGAACTAAAAGAACCCTAATAAAACACAGAAGCAAACCTGCATTTTATCAGGGCGTTTGTTAAACTTAATGATGTCAGTTAAATGACTTCTTTTTATATTTTGACGTTAATTACCTAAATGTCATTTTTTATTCTTAGATATTCAAGTGTTTAACAGAGAAAGTGCTCGAAGCAAAGAACATTATACCATGCGTCGTACAAGGAGAAGAACCAGCTCCTGATGCAAAGCAAAAGGACAATTATAACCCCCCTACCAATATACAGTTGCACAAAACTACAAGTAATGTGAAGAAAAAGAGGCGATGTTGTAGATAGTCGAGCAACATTGCAGTTAACATTAATGAGATCAGTACACAAAAATAACAGTCACTGCACCAATTAACCGTTGATCTCTAACAGCAACTCTTAAGTAGCTTATAAACATTTGAGTCTGAGTAAACTGGATCAATTACAATGTCAAGTCAAATGCTAAAAGTCGTTATAGGTGTAGTACAGTTGCTTACAGATCTCATAGTTGCTTGTTAAGGTTATACCTTCTGGCTTCAAGTCAATTAGCATTCAGAACAATTCAAAAGCTACAGTTAATAGCTAGTGGCAGCAAACTTGCTGGGCCTTGGGTCCTGATGCAATTTTCATATATGTACCAGGGTTGTAGTGCTACAAAAAATAGCGTTACTGACGCTTGTCAATCGTGACGGTACCTCAACCGTAGCCTGGGATTATTTAATTATAAAATACAAATTCACAATATTTTATACCATACAAAAGAAGCTGCATACGATTAATTTACGTATTTATTCTACCACCAATTTATATCACAATAAATGCATAAAAATTTTCGAGTTATTATTAATTTGTCTATAATAATAAAACAAGGTGGCTCTGTGGATCTACAGAAAACTACTTAAAATAGGCATAGAGCTCTGAAATGTTCTTTGAATTGTACCTTTGACTAATGTTAAAATTTTAATTAGTTCTTTTTTGAAATTGTTATTATTATTATTGTTATTATTATTATTATTATTATTATTATTATTATTATTATTATTATTATTATTATTATTTTACAAAGTGACTTCAAATAGACGTACCGCTATGAAATTTTCAATATAAGTAGTTTTAGCCTTCTAATTTGACTTTTGAAAAACAGAATGTTAACATTTTAATTAATTGAAAAAAATTACAAAATGACTTCTAATAGGGCTACAGCTCTGGAATTTTCAACATAAGTGATTTTGGTCTTCTAATTATTGAACTTATGAAAAATAAAAAGTTAAAATTTTGATTAATTTTTTTTAATTAATTAACAAACACTTTACAAATTGATTTCTTATAGGGCTACAGCTCCAAAAATTTCAACATAAGTAGTTTTGTCCTTCTAATTAGACTTCTGAAAATCATAATTTTTTCATTTATATTAGTTTTTCTTAATCAATTTTTAAACAAATAAACAAATATTTTACAAAGTGATTTCTAATAGGACTACAGCTCTGAAATTTTCAACATAAGTAGTTTTAGTCTTCTATTTGGACTTTTGAAAAAAACAGAATTTTAAAATTTGTATTGTGTGTTTTAATTAATTTAACAAGTATTTTACAAAACGATTTTCAATAGGACTACAGTTCTGAAATTGTCAACATAAGTAGTTTTCGTCTTCTAATTGAACTTTTGACAAACAGAATGATAACATTTTAATTTGTTTTTTAATTAATTTTTAATTAATATTTTCATACAAATAGTTTTGACTTTCTAATTTTATTTTTCACAAACAAGTGTTAAAATATTCTCATAGGGGTGTTGTATTATTGTATTAACTATGAAAAAATTTTGTTTCACGACAAGGGAGGGGGTTCTAATATTAAAGGTTTACTTATTAGCAATTAATTTTTAGTCTGTTTATGCATACAAGTTTATGTTTACAAGTTTATGCATACGCAGTAAGGAACTTTTCAGCGAGCGAAGCGAGCTATGTTTGTTACAATGAAACTTTTAGCGAGAGAAACGAGCTTAGTTTTGCGTAGCAAAACGAACCTTTCTGCGAGCGAAGCGCCAAAAGCTGAGACCTACTATACACCAATGACGGGTCTCGGCAAAGCGGGGCACAAATCTAAAATCACCAGGCCGGTTCTATGACTTAGTACACCCCTAGTTCGGGAACTCTTCGCCTGTCGTTATCCAGAAAACATCGATATACAGCCAAAGTTTTCGAAAATGACAAACGGATTTGTCTGTAATGTGACCTGATCCAATACTCACCAAACCCTGAAAGAATTTTTCTTGGCCAGCTCTTTTGGCACAAATATGAAAGCTCCGAAACAATGGTCTCTTTGATAGTAGTAACAAAATTATAAATTTTCAAGAGACTCCTAATAACAATTCATAAATTTTAATAATATCTCCCAAAATGCTCTTAAAAAGTACATTTTAGAGAGCCGGTACGCCATTACGGCTTTCAAAAAAGTACCGGTACAACGTATGGGTGAATACCGGTCCGGAGATCATGACCGGTACCACTACACCCCTGATCTGTGTCCAAACAAAATGTCTGAACAAAACATAAAATGTTTGAAGTCAACTATGCGGTTCAAAACTAAAAGTTTTTACTGACCACAAGGATCATTCTCAGTGACTTTTTTTTGGTTTTTATTTACAAAATAGATAAAAAATGTTGTAGATTCTAGTAAATGGATATCAATTAAATTGTTCGCAAACACTTTCAACACTATACGTATTTTAGTAATAATAAGCATCAATACTCAAAATGAACATTTTCTTGCATTTTACTATATTAAAAAAAAAAAAAAAAAAAAAAAAAAAAGAGTTAAAAATATTTGAAAATATATATTTTCGCAGAATATAAAAGCAAATATTTCAAAGTAAACAACATCAATCCAAGAACTGCATCTATTATCAATGATATAATATATTGTCATATTGTACAAACTAGGAGATACATGCTTTTATTTCCATGCTTATTTGTTAAATTATGATGAAAAATAATTTATTGATTTACATTTGAATAAATAATTTATACTTGAAAAGTTTTTTTCTTACGAAGTTTCTAATCATCATTAAGCAGAAGCACCTTGGCCAAATCATTTTATCAAAAAAATTCTATCAAATGATTGTAGCAATCATGAATGTCTTATGAGGCTGAATTCAAGCAACTATATTTGTTGCATCTTCGTTGCATAAGATTATATTATTGTGGACTCATCATAGCTTGTAAAATTATTTCTTGTAAACATCTTCTCTTCAATACAAAATTTTAATACATATGGTTTATGTTTATAAACAAATACTTTTCAATTTCAAAATTTTAATTTCAGTTATGCCAAAATAGATTTAATTACAAAACATAGACATTGATCTATAAGTTTTACCATTTACCAACAGTTTCCCTACGTAATGAATATATAGACACTAGTAGTTCGATACTACAGTTTACTATATTTTAAGTATTGTTGCGTGGACGGGTTCGAAAGATTTGAAGCCAAAGCAGATCAAAACTTGCAGAAATTTATTCCAATACAACTCTTCACAGATTCCTTTACAACTCCAGAACTTCTCGTTCTAGTAAACTCAGTACAGCTCTATACAAAACAATAGAGCACAAACAGCAGTTAAACTTGACACACAACTGCTAAATCACCGCAAAAGACAATGCAATACAGTTCGCTTTAGGAACTCTCTGAATGCTCACTGGGACTCAGTATCTCAACTCAGTAATTCCAGTCAACTCACTGACTCAATTCAGTCAACTCACTGACTCAATTCAGTCAACTAACTGACTAACCAACTCAGTGACTCAAAATCACGGACTCAACTCACGGCCGGCCTTATATAGGAGTCAAACCTTCTTGAAATTTCTAGAGGTAGATATTTGGAGAACTCTCCAGATCGTAGTCGAAAAGTCCTATACACGTACATGGGGACCAAAAATGTCGCCAAGTTTGGCGACAAATCGCTATTTCTCGCCAAATTTGGCGACAAAAATTAGTCGCCAAAACCATCGCCAACTTGGCTCTATCTTGCCAAATTGGCGAGATTGCCATTACCATAATGTTAAATGCCCTGCTCCTTGTAAAACTCGCTTCCCAGCGTTACCTCTGTAAAACTCGTTATCAAGCATTAAGACACACATTGCAGGGAAGCAAACTAACGACGAACTATTGCACTGCCTTATGCGAAATGTACATAAATTTTACTATTTACAAAATTAACACTACGAAATATTTACAAATATACAAAAATTCGTAACAGTATCTTTATGTTATGCTGCAAAAACTGCTTCTATATTAACATTTTAAAACACTTAAATAATAAAATATTGTAAACGCATTCAAATAACGTTGAAGAACAACATTCAAATTGAAGAATGCTATATATTAACTTAATTTCAAATCTGCTCGTATTTGAAGAAAATGCCTTAAATCAAAGTTTGTCGGAAAATTAGCAGGCAGACTCCTTGTTTAATTATTTCTCAATGAAGAGCTCGTGACTTCAGATATTTTTAAAAAAAACAAGGAATTTTTAACATTGCACCACTTTCAATTAAACTATAATACTTATTCCTCTACTTAAGTTTGTCATTAATTGGTGTAATTTACCATTTTCAATTCCATATTTTCATTGATTAAAAACAATTACCAGTTTGGCGATACTTTTAACGATAATTATTGCATTGGCAAAAAAAAAAAAAAAAAAAAAAAAAAACCATCTAAAATAGTGAAATTTGTGATATATATATTTATTATTTTTTTTCAATGATAATTTCAATATCCTTTCGAGTAAGTGAAATGGTGGCTGTACCGTCTTTGAAGGGCTATGCTTAAGAGAAGAGAACACAGATGTTTTACGTTTTTATCAAAATTCTACAAGAATTTTGGAGGTGGGGATGTTTAGAACATTTCAAAAGATATTATCAGAGAATTTTTTAAGAAAACTTAATGACAGGTCCCATATCTAGCACTAACCAAACCAGTAAATAAAATACCTTTGTTAAAAATGAAATGAAAGTTTTAATATCCAGGTGTAAAATATTTTATCAAATTATAATCAGTATCATTTCTTATTCAAAAATTATCATATTTAATTCATATCATATAAGTAAGTTGTCTGTTATTGTTATTCATTGCATGCTAAATCTATTTAGAATTGTCCAATTGATCTCGAGCGATGTGGAATAATTTGAATATCGATAAAGGCTGAAAAAAAGTTTTTCCAAGCAGTTTTGTTATTTCTCCTAGGAAAAGAAACACTAAAAAATCTAAATCGTTCACAAAAAATCCATTGACTTTCACAAGCTAAATAAAAAAAACTGCTAAAAGCGCTGTACTGCGTTGTCTGTCAGCAGCATTGCAGGAACCGAACTTTTGGTTTCTTTCCTTTGGGGACGGCATCAGCTAATCAGAGACCTCCATGTTAGAGACTCGATGTATCAGGGAGCAAACTCAAGCAAGCAGCAAGACTAACTCAAGTCACTCAAAAAGTCGATTCTTGATTTCTAACCTCGATCATAGATAGCCAAGAGGCGCCTGTCCGCCTGTCTTGCAAAGAGGTTAGCCAAGATGTTTTCTGGTTTGTAACTATTAAAACGTACGTCTATTTACAAATTGTTAGCATGACGTCAAAGTGTTTACAGTTCAAGAATCATGGTTTCATGAGTAAAGAAGAACATATTTCCGAACACTTTTATCAATTTACTCTTTTTTTTATACTTTTTGAGAGATATATAAACAAAAAAAAAAGATGTCTTATTTGTATACTAAGATCAAGGATGTACCTCCTCAGAGAAAATTCAATTATTACTATTAACTGCAACTGCCAATTTAACAGCTGAATATCCATGCTTTTTGATTGATTAAGGTTTGATCTTGATTTGCTAGCTACTTGTTGCTAGGTCAACAAAAAAGTTCCACGAAATTTGCACCTTATTTTGCCCTTTAAAATACTTCCACTGTATCTTTCAATTTGAGGTAATGTTAGTTGTCCTTCAATCCGCTAACAAAGTTTTGCTGAAGCGATTCTTCATTTTAAGAACCATGAGCAACGCCTCAGCAAGTAGTTATTTAATTGACGAACAAAAGTATTCTTTTTTAAAGGATTTAGGATTAGAGAAGAAAAATTCTGGAGTATATCATGGTTCGTGGACCGGAAATGGACAAGTTAGTGACCTTTTTGTTAAACTCGTGTTAAATGCACATTAACCGGTTTCTCATTTGTGCCATAGAAACAAAAACCAAATGTCACTGTACTGGAGCATAAAACAATATATGTACTTCCGAGATAGTCAGTGTGTCAGGAGAAAGAATGCTTTTTGGGAAATCTTGTATGAGGGCCGACCAAACGGTACAGTGGTTAGCGGGCTAGCTTCTAGACCGCGAGGTTGCGGGTTCGAGTCCCGTGTTAGGCATGGATGTTTGTAAATGTATGTTGGCTTGTCTAATGACGAATGTTTCGGCGCATTATAGCCCTCGTGTTGCTGACGGCGCCAGATAATCTGAATACAACCAACCAACCAACCTTGTATGAGGAAAATTACTGGGAAAAAAAGTGGCCGCTGGGCTATTGAAATAGGTATTGTACGAAGCGTGCACACTCTTTTTACTAAACTTTGCCATTGCAAGTGATTAAAAAGAAATAACGAATTGAGACTCTGTTATACCCTAAATTAAAAATTCATAGGTTTTTAATAATAAATTGAACATCCTTCTATTGCAGTTTTAAAATTTTATTATTTTTTATCAACTATTTGATATTTTTATACTGTGCTGCTAATGTTTAGTAATCATCATTGAAGTTTAATAAAAAAAAAATTTAGTTTTCAACTGTTGCTTGTCATTTTGTCCTAGTCACAACTTAGTTCTTGTTGAATTATAGCTATAAGAATAAATTCTATAAAATCGTTTCATGCACAAAGATCCTGGAGCGATATAAATTTAAAGCCCCCTATGCAGTTGGCGCCTATGTCCATAGCAATGGCTTATCAATTTTGTATGCCAAGTACAACCTGCCTAAGTATTAGTGCGAATGCAGGATCTATTCTTACTACTCCTTTTTTATATAAAATGGGTGAATCAGCAATGGTATTTCTAATTATTTTTTAAATGAAACACATGCATGAAATAAATATATATTTTTTTCTTTTCTCAAAGTAATGTCGTAAAACACTAGAAACTGCACTTTAAAATACATGCAAAATCTCTCCCACTCAAATTCTGGGCTAACACTTTACTCTGAGTGTGTGATGTCATTGGTAACTAATTAATATTATAACAATGATAAACTTAACTGGGCTCCTATCGAAATTAAACTTAGCTGTGTGTCAAGCAAGTTAGTGTTATACCTTGTTCTTTCTTTTGATTTTGTTCAAGGAAATGTCTATTATGCATTCTGCTCATTCGGTATTTTCTATTATGCATTCTGCTCATTCGGTATTTTCTATTATGCATTCTCCAAATTTGATAACATTTTTGTCTGGACGAATACTGTTGGTCCTTGAGCCTGTATTATAATTTTTATCTTTGTATAGTAAGAAGGAAACCAAATCAGTTTTCACTTTGCATTTCAGTTTATTTCTATGAAGATAACTTTGATGTAAGCAATATTTTATTTTATTGAATTGTATTTTAATTATTACATTTGGGCAGTACAGGACATGGTGCTTATTTTAACTTTGTTTTGCGCTAAAGTAAAACAGCTTATTATTTTTGGGTAATTCCCATGACTGTACTTCATAAGTAATGAAAATAATTTATTGTTATCAGAATGTCTCCCTTGATTTTATAGAAATAAATAAAAGCAAATTCGCATAGCATTGCATAGAGGTGAAACTTTTCTGGGTGTCTGTAGTTATCCCCGAATTTTTTAGTTTTGTCTGCCCAGAACTCCGGATTTCATTCTAAAAGTACATTTACAAAATTAAATTCTCATTTTTTAAATCACTATAGCATGAGCACCATGCTTTTCTGGAAGATAATATAGATGGAATCCGATCACCTAACTGGGACATCACTCGATGGTAGTCTATAATTGTGGAGAAAAGGGTGATTCTTCTCCTTGTGTTTGTCTTTCGGCCAATAAAAATGGAGTGTTTCTTATTGTAAGAGTTGACTTTAAAAAATTCATGGCTTTAGGAGGAAATTTTAATGAAATAAAGTAAATAGATGTTTTGTTTACTTCGATCCGTATTGTGTGTTGCAAAAAAAAATTTAAATCTTAAAAGAAATTTTTGGATAATAAATCTGATATCAGTGATCTCGAAAAGAGAATAAGAAACAAGTTCAGCTGGGAATAGTTAAATAAAGATGATTCCATAAAAGAAAAATTCTCAACTTGCTACAAAAAAAAGTTGATGTTGTGGGAACATGGTTTTGCACATGTTGTGGAGCTCAATACAGTATGGTACTAAAAGTTTAAAGTCTCCTTTAAACCACTTCAAGCCAACTGCACAAATAACTAGGAAGTTGTTATATGGGACTCAGTTTTTACAAAACATTGTATCTTGAAACCTGGGTAAATCTTGGATCTCTTGATTAATGAAATTAAACAAGATGTAAATTGATTTCAAGTAAAGTGATTATTTCAATAAATCACATCTTATTTAAGCTTGCTTCATGCCCAATTTCATTATTTTGTCTAACAAACTTATGGAGATATACAGACAGATCTTATATTTTTTATCAAATATTCCCTCCATATGATCAGTAATATAACATTTAAATCAGGAGTATAACATTTTAGCAAAAGAAAAGACTAGTAAAATATATAAAGTGATGTGGTATTCCAGTTTTCCTGTGCTAGTTATTTCTAACATGCAATAAAAGTTGCATAATTTAGTTTTTAATTTATGATAACATTCTTTATTCAGCTACTGTAAAAATTCTGTTTGTAGTTAGATAGTTACGATAAAATGATCCCATTCTCAAACCACATAAGATCCTTTTCGAACTGCTTTGGCATGAGTACCCAAGATTGTAAACAAAAGAGAGGACATCACCAATTGACGTGTCGATAAATGACCTTCACAGAACGAAATCTTTCGGGATGATCAACGTGGGAAAATGCAAGAGAAACTGCACTATACTGACAGGGATGGCATGCTAAACTTGTGGCCTCATGAGCCACTGAGGGGTAAAGAGAAATTAGACAAGAATTTTGACTACATCCTCTTGAGCATTTCATGCAGAGGGTATTGCAAATATTTAATTTCCTTAACTTTCTTTTTCAGACTGTCACTTCCGTTTGCCCTAGTAACAACAGGCCCATTGCAGAAGTAGTTCAGGGTAATCTAAATGACTATGAAAATGCTGTGAAAGAATTGCAGAAAGCGTGGGATATCTGGGCTGACCTCCCAGCTCCACAGAGGGGTGAAATCGTGAGACAAATTGGGGATGCATTGAGACAGAAAAAAACGCCACTTGGCAAACTGGTATCTCTGGAAATGGGAAAAATTTTGACTGAAGGCGAAGGAGAAGTAAGCAGTTTTTTTTTCTCTTATTATAATATGTTTAGTTTATTTCTTTTATTTATATTGCCCATTATGTTATATACTCATGAAAACGTACCTTTTAAATGATCAGTTGTTTAGTAATGCTAATAATTTTGTAATTCATTTAACAGAAAAGTTATTTCCTTCGTTTTTGACTGATTGTTTTATTTCCTACATTTTTTTTACTTTTAATTAAATTATTTTTAATTTTCAAATCTTGCTAGAATTCGAATTCTGGGATACATATGCAAATTGACCATAGAACCTGGAAATCGAGGAAATGTCAGGGAGCTTTCCGATTCTGGAAAAAATCAGGGAAATGTCAAGGAACTTTTTAAATTTTCACGAAAATCGGAGAAATTTTCCTTCTTCTGAAGGTCGTGTTTCCTCGTTTATCCGTATTTTTGTGCCATTTACTCGGAGAATTGAGGAGGTAATTGTTAAAAGTTTAATGTTACGGAATAATTTACACTTTTCATTACCATCAAAACTATTTTTTAAAAATTGGCATATTATCTTTTTAGCATACATGTTCTATTAGATCACTCATCTGGAAAAGTTGAGAATATTTGAACAAAAATTTGCTGGAAAATCAAGGAATTTTATAGAAATCTACCAGGGAACTTTTTTCCTGAATTTTGTGGCCACCCAGCATATGTCAAATTTTAGGCACTTGCATTACTTATACAGAAATATTCTTGTTTCTTGGCATTAAGTTTTCTAGTCCTCAACCCCTTAATAAAGTATACTTTATACTTTTCAGTTAAAATATTATCTGACCATTTATATATAAATCTAAACTTTGAGTTCCAAAAATAATTAATACCGCAGTGCACTGTTACAATGTTTTTGTATGCCAATAAGTGGACTATCAATAGTTTCAGTTTTAAAGTATAATTTGTTATTTGGTTTTGAAGTAAATTCAAACATGTTATTTGATTATTGGTTCTGTAACAAGTGCATTTGTTTACTTATTGCTAATAATGACTTTTCAATTAGAAGATACTTTTTGATTAACTGCCATATAATGTACTAAATATCAGTGCACTGGCTATTTTAAGCCTTATAAATAATACTGTAAGTCACCCCTATAATTTATTTTCAGAATAAATTTATATTTTTATTTTATGAGAAGGAATGGCATTGTCAATTGAAAAACACTTGAAATTTACTAAGTGTCAGCGATGATAATACTTCATGATTTTCTCTAGAATAAAATAACTCAGTACAGTAGTACTTCGATAACGCGAAAAACTTGATATGTCGAAAAATAATTTTTTCCCTTGATATTGCATATTCATCTAATGTTAATTTCAATTCTTATGTTGAAGAGTTTTCACTCAAAACTTTGTTGTGTCGAAAAATTTTCGAAGTAAGAAATGAAGTTTTCCAGAAAAATCGCCATTCAGTTATGTAGAAGCAAATATTATAATCATTTATCAGAATCAGAACACACAATTCTTTTTCAAATAAAATACGCTCATTTGAGAAACAGATGTCCTTCACGATGCATCATGCAAAGCAAAACACCGTTCGAGTTATTTTTTGGCAGAAAACCAACTGCATCGTATCTAAAAATCTTCGGTCAAAAAGCTTTCGTCCTCAACAAAGGCCACAAGTCAAAATTCGAACCAAGATCACAAGAACTAAATTTTATTGGTTATTCCGATGAAGCAAAAGCCTATTAATAAAAGAACACACAAAATCGGCTGTTCTGACATTCTTAAGAACAAAAAGAATACAATTACGAGATATAGCGATCACGAACAGAGGGGCGTAAACAGGGGGAGAGAGGGTCCTACAATGGAATGAGAACGAGCAATAGAAAAAGTTCATATGCTTGTCCATATGCGTGGAAAACGTGGAAAAAGATGACTTCGCCACTATTTTTAAAATAGAAAAATTGGTTGAAGAACAATTTCAAAAGAGATGTAGCCAGGCCACGATGCTGGACTTTTTTAAGTAACTAGTAGTGAATAAATTCATCCTTGTACATTTTATTTAATATGTACATTACTATAGTGCAAGTACTAATTCTTTTCAATTTCATGTATACTCATTTATTATTTTCGACTAAAAATTAAAATTGCTGTATTTAGACTTTTTCAACTATAATTACATATTTATACTTATTCTCATCTACCATGACTAATTTTTAGACAATTATTCAGCATATTAAATTTTTTACTGAATTGTTAAGTTTTGGTTACAACCTTGTTATCTCAAAAACTCTCTATCTCAAATTTTTTTTAGTGTCCCTTCGACTTTGAGATATCGAGGTAATACTGTATTTACTATTTATATGCATAGTTTTTTTTAATAAAGTGTATAAACTCTATACGCTTAGTATAAAATAAGTGGCTATGTGTAAATTAGCTGTAAATTTGTTAGTTTTACCCAATTGATAATATCTTCCATTTTTTACCTTAAACAATTACTAAATTAAATAAGTTACAAAATGAACACAGCTCCAAAATAAATTAAACATTTACTTGTGTACAGTTTATTAATTTTAACTTTATTGTAATATATAATTTTTTTATTTTTTTTTTCAAATTTAGATTTCTATTTTGGTAGGTTTAGAAAAATCCCCTCTTAAATCGATATATGTATATAATAAGGATACGTCTAAATTAAAGGATATTGTCCAAGTTTTCAACAAAACCTTCATGCAAGCTAATGCTAATCTCGAGTATAATGATTCTTCAACTAATAATGGGTACAAAAACAGAGATAGCATATGACTTAATTTTGTTTTTCCACTGGGTTCTGGTAACTGTTCATTTTTCACGTTGGCACTATGATTACAGTTTTATTTAGACTACAATTATCTTAACTCATTAAATTTAGCTGATGAAACTTCAATTAAAAGCAAATGAACATATAACAGTAATAGAATCATAAGCGCTTGAATTATTATTGTGAAATGCTGCAGTGCATTCAAAAGGTTAGCTTTTCATTCAGAGTCTGACAAATAAATCTTGCAATATTTAGTCTCATTTATTTGCTTATAGTATATTTTTTTAGTTTGTACTCTTAAACTTAATTTGTAAATTTAATCTTGCTAGGTCCAAGAGTATATTGACATTTGTGATTATGCAGTTGGCTTATCAAGAATGATTGAGGGTAAAGTGCTTCCATCAGAAAGACCTGGGCATGCTCTTTTGGAAATGTGGAATCCCCTAGGAGCTATTGGTATCATCTCGGCTTTCAACTTTCCTGTCGCTGTGTATGGCTGGAATAATGCTATCGCTATGATATGTGGTAATGTCATGCTGTGGAAAGGTGCCCCCACCACTAACCTCACAAGTGTTGCAGTCATAAAAATAATTTCTTCAGTTTTAGAAGTGAGTAGGCATTTTTGTTAGTTCATTGCTTTTTATGCCAGTTATTGCCATTTGTCAGAAAACATTTTTTCTAGAAATAAATTTAATCACAATCTTTATGATGTATTTGATTTTTTCTAAAGTTTTAGTGATGTTTTAGCCTCATGTATTGTAATATTTATTTTATGAATACTGTTTTTTCTCTAATTTAAATTAATTTTTTTTTTTCAACTGTATGCTTGTGAAAAACAAGAGTACTCTATTTTTAAGACATGGAAAATCTTATTTTTTTGTACATTTAATATACTTATGATGTCAAATTAATTTTACTTCCTAATGACTACATAAGCAATTAAGAAAAGTTTATCGCAATGGCCTTTATTTAATCTTGGACTCTTTTTAATTAAATACAAAATAGAAAGTTTAACTTCACACCACATTTTCCTCCAATTTCTTATCAAACATTTTTCACAAATTATTCATTTACACTATTCTATAGAGAAACAACCTACCTGGCGCTATCTGTTCTCTTGTCTGTGGAGGCGCCGACATTGGTTCAGCAATGGCTAAAGATGCTAGACTTCCTCTGGTGTCATTTACCGGAAGTACTAATGTTGGACTGCAAGTTGCAATGGAAGTGCAAAAGAGGTTCGGCAAGCCACTCCTAGAATTGGGAGGAAACAATGCAATTATTGTTGCTGATGATGCTGACCTTAATATGGTGATTCAGGCTTCTGTGTTTGCGTGTGTTGGAACTGCTGGACAGAGGTGTACAACTACTAGGAGATTGATAGTTCATGAAAAGGTATGCTTTTATCAAAATTTACTGGAAAAAAAATAAATTTTACTTATAGCTTAAGTTTTTATATAAAAGCCAAAAAATATGTTAAACTAATTATAGGGTGTTCTATTTTAAGAACTCTGTAGTTACTAGTTATTGAATAAAATTGTCTGGGATATTTATTTTAACTGTCCTAAACTCATCTAATATCTGTACATATTCTTAATTTGCTTTTTATTAAAGAGAAATATTTTGATGGCAATCTTGATCATTTTTCCTTAAGGTCACAGACCTGACAAAACACGAAAGTAAATTTATTTATTTTTTACGAAATAAATGCTAATTTGTATTTTAAAATAGATATACAGTGAAGTTGTTGATCGATTGAAAAAAGCCTACACTAAGATCAGGATTGGTGATCCTATTGAACCAGGAACTCTTTATGGGCCAATGCACAGTAAACAGGGAGTGGAACTGTATTTGAATACACTAGAAGAAGCAAAAAAAGCTGGTGGAAAAGTGGAATATGGAGGAAAGGTATAGCATAAAGAATTGTTATTGATATGTATTTAGTCCTAACTCTGTTAATGAATTTAAGCAGTAAGCACTTATTAAAAAACCTAATTATTGTTTACATATTTTGTGAAGAAACAAGTGCTTAAAATTCTATTTATATTGAAATTTTCCCTAAATTTTAATTTCACTAACTATTCCTAACAAGAGTTAATTTAATATAATTAGTGAAACAATTTATATTGATTGTTCGAAAAAATTTGCTTTTTATTGTATGTTTTTTTATTATTATTATTTTATATATCTTCATTTAAGAATGATTTCTGGCCTGTCCCTGACCCACTGCCCTAATGTTTTAATTTGTAAGCAACAATATACATAATAAGTTTTCCTTTAAAACTTCTAAATTTTTATACCAGTTACAAGAACAATAATTGCATAATTTAAAACACCATTTACATAAATTGAAGGGATAATAACTGAGTGATTTTTTTTTATATTTTAAAAAGTTTTTGTAAGCTAGTTTTATTATTGTTATTTTTACTGGCAAAACATTTTGCATGTTGCTTTTGTTGAATGGAGCAGGGACCTACTGACAATCCCACTTATTAGTTTGATTTATCCAACATCTTTTTTAAATGTTCAGCAATCGATTCCAAGTGCCAAAATATCCCTTCCAGGTGCCAGGGGGAGGGATATGGGGATGTATCGCCTCCCAAAAATTTTCAGTTTTCTATCAGAATGCAAAAACCAAACGATTTTTTATTTAAAATGGTAAATTTACTGAAAATGTTTTTAAATTTCCAAACATACGTAAGAAAAGTACTTGTAACTAAATACATTTGCCTTTAATAACAAAAATAATTATTATAATTTGTGGAGTTATAATTTCTTATCCCCTCTCGAAATTACCTTTTTTTTTTTTTTTACAAAAAAATTAGTATTTTTTTTTTAATTTTAATAATTATTTCAGGCAACTTTTTAATTTCAAAAGTAAAAGGGCTGCTTTCCGATAATACTTGCTCTCCTTTTTTCCCCTCTTGTCATCACTATTTTTTCAAGGTGCTTGCTTGTTTGTCAGTATTCACTTTGTTTTATGCCCACTGTATTTTTTTTTTTTTTTTAAATTTACTATACATAAAGATATATTTTGAATTGTGTAGGTCTTGGAACAAGCTGGAAATTATGTGGAACCCACAATTATTACTGGGCTTCCCCATGATGCTGCTGTGGTTCATAAAGAAACATTTGCACCGATTGTGTATGTGTTGAAGACATCTAGCGTTGAAGAAGGCATAAAGTGGAATAATGAAGTAAAGCAAGGTCTTTCAAGCAGTATTTTCACCCAGAGTCTTGGAAATGTATTCAAGGTGGGTGTAATAAATTAATGTTTTTATATTCCCTTCTTCCCTCTCTAATAAAATTGTTAACCATTCTTGTTTGTAAAAGATCTGTTCAAAATCTTGCTGCTTTTTTTTTCATTACCATTGCCAGATATCCAGCAACATGGGATATAAGAAAACTTCAAAATGGTTAATTCAGAAAATGTCAGTGAATAGTTGAAAAATTGCAATTATAAGAGGAAATTTTACATTTAGCATCTTTTCTTGGCTAAAAACAATCGGAGAATAACATTTTTCATTAATATCTTTAAGATTTTTATTTTTGTAAAGTTATTAATTTTTTACTTTGTGAATGTTCTTAAGTTTAGTTTTGTTAATGATTTACAATCACATTATTATAATAGGTATGTGTGATCAGAAATTGTCAATGAAATTCAAACTGGTTTCTCTTGGGACACCCTAATGGCCCAGTGGCATTACAAAACAAAATTATATTCTTTTGTTATAAAACATAATTATTAAAATGTTTAAAAATATTTTTTTAACTGTTAACTTTTTAGCCTTAGTATTTATAGTTAACAAATGACTTTTGGCTATTTGTAAAAGACATGCAAATAAATTAGATGTTCCTTACTTCTTTTGGAAGTATTTAAATTTCATTCCATGTAGTAAAATCTAATAAATTGTTCGTCTAAGTCATTGCCAAGTCTTAAGTTTGTCTAAGTCTAGGCTATACCAATATGTGAGACTTCAGATGTCTATTGCCTAATGATATTCTGATATTCTTTTTATGAACTAAATTAACAATTGTAAATGCATAGTAATTTACATACAGCAACACAAATGACTTACATTTTTAATGTCTTTCAAGGCAAAAAGTTTCACCCGTGACTAAACAGTAACATTAGTTTATTTCAGAAGTTGGGGATATTAGAAATTTGCAAAACTGGGTGGCATTTTTTAAAGAAATTTTTTTGCAGCTAAGAGAAACTAAATGTTTATACTCGACAAAAAATTGAAATTACTGTCCATAATTTAATGCACCTGCTAAAATTACAAAAATATGAAACAGTAAGATTTGAGTACTCATCTCCATTGAAATTTATATAAAATGTTCAAACCATGCTGTATTATCTTTCTCTTTAAAGTAAACTATAGATAGAGTTATTTGCAGTTTGAAAATCAACTATTAATAAAAAAATATGTAATTATTTTTTTCACAAAACTAATATTAAAGAATATAAATAAAAATGTAGTGCATTAAATGTTCTATAAACATTAAAAGAATAATTTGAACTGAATTTACTGCATCAATTTAATATAATTTGTTTTTAATTTTTATGAACAGTGTTGAAAGAAAAACAATTCATGAAAAAATATAGCAAGACTTCAGTTAGGTTTAATTTTTTTTTAAATTTCTGTCAACAGATTTGAAGAGATAAAATAAAACTTATCAAACTTTAAAAAAAAATCTTCTAGAGTAGTTACTATTACAAAATCAAAGGAAATCCGTCTGATTATCCCAAAATAGTCGGTGTACCTACTACTGTATAATTATATAAAAAATCACCTACGTATTGTAGAAAATTCAAATTTGCTAAGTAAATGGTTCATTTGCTATGATATAAATGCAGTTAATTATGGAGTTTGAAAGTTTAATCAATTTATTTTAAATAATTTAATAAATTCAAGTATTTCCTTTTACATTCCTATCTAACGTATATACAGTGTTTTGTAAAAAAATTAATAAAAACAAAATTCATATGTAAAAAAGTTTTAAATAAAAAAATCTAGTTGAAAAAAAAAAAAAATATTTTTATTTCTTGCTAATTCTGCTATCAATTCCAATTTCTCTTTCTTAAAGGTATAATTAATTCTCCTGTCGATGTAAACTGGCAGAAGTGGCAGAATGCAATACTGCAGCTTTGTCATCAGTGTATTTTTAGGTTCGCGAAAAATTGGGGCTTTGTCATGCATTAATTTAACTTTTGTAAATCACTTCCAACCAACAATTATACTACTTTCTTGATCTTTTATTTGCCATCAAGAAACAACGTAAAGTTAATATTGGATTTGCAATTGACATTGCCTTTTTTTGTAGTGGTTAGGACCTAAGGGCTCTGATTGTGGAATTGTAAATGTAAATATACCAACAAGTGGAGCTGAAATTGGGGGAGCTTTTGGTGGGGAGAAGGTAAGAAAGTTATTTGAACTGTATTTTGATAAAAAAAAAAAATTTAAAATGATAAAAAAAAAATTTTAAAAATGTATTAGTTGTGGTTAAGATTTAAGATTTTTTAATGCATCAGCTAATAATTTTTTTATTGCTGTATGGTGATACTTATCACTATCCAAAGTAATGATACCTTTTAATAAATTATTTTAAAAAATATTATTTTTACAAAATAAGGATCTTTAGATGGAAAATAGTATTTCAATTATCAAGCAATTAATTTTTACTGATCTATTTTCAAAAATATCATTAAAATGATATCACCTGCATTTGTTTTGCATACAACTAGGAATAAAACATTAAGGTCAAGATAGAAAAATCATATTTGTTTGCGTAATTATTTGTATTAAGTCTTTTCTGTGTTCAACTCATTAATTTGTCTATAAATTCTAGCATACTGGAGGAGGCAGAGAATCTGGAAGTGACTCATGGAAACAATACATGCGCAGGTCAACTTGCACTATTAATTATACAAAGGAGTTGCCTTTAGCCCAAGGTATTAAGTTTGAGTAAAAGCAAATCAAAATTACGAGCTTATAACCCCAAGTTAGAAAAAAAAAAGAATAATATGCATTTTTCTTGATATTGCACCTTGTTAAAATGTTATTTCTAAAAAATTATTTTTTTACTTTGTTGCCTAATAAAACTAAATGTTTTTGAGATTTTATATTAGCATTGTTATACTTGTATACATACTTGTTAACTATCTACATTTTGTAAGCCATTTTATATAAATTCAATAAACTGAGTTTATCATTCCATTGAATTTTAAGAGTCCTACTTTTCATTTAATTACTGATTATAGGGATATCTAAAGAAATAAGTGTCATCTTACTGCTTCTTAAAATTCTTATTAATTTCTCAACTTTTAAAAAATTTGTTCACAAAAATCACTGGGTAATTTTTTTTTATGTGCACATTCTTGACTATTGGCTTATCTCCAATGGTACACTACTTTACTGTTTGATTTCCCATGACATTGGTTGCATACAAATATGAGGTGATTATCAACAAGGACACTGCTCTTTTCTGTCATCTTGTTCTGTCTATGAATTCTGAAAGTTATCAAGGTCATTATAAGTGCTTAATATTTGTGGACTTGTTTTCCAGTCCTTTAGTAGTACTTGAAAATGATTAGAAGTCAGTAAAAGTCTTTAATTTTTACTAATGTTATATGTCCAACAGCAATATTTATAAAAATTCAACTTTCACTTATCTCCGCTGAACCGCCACTTATCTACTGTACACCAAAACTTTCTGGTATTACACATGTGCTCATTTATGCATGGTTAGGTTCATTTGTTGATGGTGGAGTGGAATTTGATTGGAATTTTAGTTGCGTACTTCTCTGCGAGACAAACATGCAAGAGCAATGTTTATGTTTCGCGACCAAAAAAGTTTGCAACCAACGAATGCCGTTTTAGATATAGATATATATAGCAGAAGCGATTTATGAATACTATGCCTAAAAATTGATCATTTAATGTGCTATAATTAAAGCACAGTGCATATGAAAAATTGATTGTCACATCATCAAAATCTGATCATAAAGCAAAATGCAAATTGTTCGTGAAATATTTTAATATTAGCGCTATGGGCGAAGCAACTGAAACATATTTTAGAAGGTCCTTAGAAAATATTTTTAAAGGTCCTTGAAAAGTCATTGACTTTCATTCTGTGGTTTCACTGGGAACCCTGTCTTTTTAGTAGTGTAGCATACATAAACCAAGATTTATGTATGTGAGTATAAAGTTTCTCAATGGTGGTATTATTTTGCAATAAGCAAATTCTCTACAACTATATCAAAAAATTTTCTTAAGCAAGTTTTGGGGTATTTTATCAGTAATAATGTGTAAGTGAGATTTAAAAATGTTTTCAACTTACATTTATAATGTGTAAGTGAGATTTAAAAATGTTTTCAAAAATAATTTATAAATGTTATAAAAAATATTAATGTGAGTGTGGACCTCAAATATCCCATATAACTGATGAGCCACTTAGCCACAATAAAATGTTTTCAAATAATTTTAAATTTAAAATCAATTTAATGTTTCTTCAACTGAAATGTAGCAATTGCTTAAACACATCTTTTGTGTATGTGTGTGTTCTAATTTTGTTTAGCATTAATAATGGCAAATTATAAAAATCCATAAAGAAATGTAGTTTTTCTTCATTTTGACAAATGTGAAAATATTTCTAAAATTTATATTATGTCTACAAACATTTCTGTTGGTTTAAAAATTAAGTATATTAATAGGCTTAAAAAATGCTAGAAAGCTCTGAACAGAGTATGATTCTAAGTATATGGAAGCTGTTATTGTAAAAAAAACAAACAATTTGTTTACACATTTAAAGGGAATAATAAGTCGAAATATTTGAAATTCATCGTATTCTTTTACATGATATCTCCTTAAATGAGTAATGTTATTTTAAATTATCTTTTAATATATTTATTATTATAAAAAAAATTATTGTGCTACTTTCCAAGTGTTCCATCCCTTATGAGATGCACTGTTGAGAATAATCCATTGGTTCATCAGAAGCATTGTTATGAAATTCATTGGTCCATTGCACTCTTGATCCTTTACATTATATTGTGTGTGCCCACACTCGTTTCATGGTTACTTTAAAATTCACATTAAACATTTATCGATGTTTTATTGAAGTGCCCCTATCTAGGTTCCCTATAGTTTTCCCAGATGGTAAAGGCAATGCTCTTTATACAAATAAAAGAAACACAAGATATCTAAATATTTTTATTTAAAGTTTCCAAACAAAATTTCCTTAAAATTTTTTTGCTTAATATTTACATATTTCACTTCTACTAAAGTGCTCATAAAGCACAAAACAAACAACATTCCATTGAAGTAAGAATAATTATTAGTACATGTATTTTGCCAAAATGTATCAGATTAATTTTGTTTCAAGTTCTGTGTCAAACAAAATATTTAGAATGAAAAAGATTTAAAATAAGTATTGCAAATATGGAAATACATTAGCAAGTTGTGATAAAATATTTAAATTAATTTTTAAAATATTCTGATTTAGATAATCCAACTTGGTAAGAAATAATATAAAGCAATTTTTACATTAATAATAATTAATATACATGACTATTTTATTGGCATTTTTGTATAGTTTCTGAACTATTATATACATTTGACTAAACAGTACTATATATTATACATCTTACTACCTAAATACACATTAAAAAGGTTCTTTAATTTTTTGTTAAGTACATTTATAGTTGTCTTTATAAGTTAGTGTTTTAAATCAATTATGCAGAAAAAATTTTAATTTAATAATTATTTTATCTAATTATTTAAATATAATTCCTTTTCATGTGGAAGAAATGTTTTACTTAAAATATGAATATTTGATACACAATAAAATACTTTGATTTCTCTCTTTTGGGCCTCATTAAATCAATGGAAATGTATCTATTTTCATTGAAATATAAGAGATGAGCTAATTTCTGTTTTTACACATATATGTTATGAGGATTTTATTTACATTTTATTTTAAAAACAGTCATTCAGCTTACTCTTGAGAAACAAGGTATATTTCCTGAATGAGGTAAAAATTATCTGGTTGGGCGAAGATTCGATCTTGATTCACCTCTAATTGCTCTTTGTACTTGTTCTAAATCTCTGGCCAGAGTCGATGTTTCTCCATCAATGGGATCTGAAAAAAATGTTATTTAGATTACATATAAAGAGGAGAATTAAATTTAATTTAAGTAATTTTCTTTCATTAGAGCATGTTTTCAGGAGCACTACTTTAGGGGCCACTAATATGAACCCGTATTGATATAAGCTGGAATGAAAGTTTTCCTCCTTTTGTTGGATTTTCTCCATTTTTGTTTTTATGTAACATTTTCTTTCTCTTTGCTCCTGTTCCGAGGATCCGCATTTTTCTTATTTGAACCAGTTTTTCCTGCAAAAATTATACCTTTTTTCATGTTTAAACCAAAGATTTTCTCTCTTAGCTCCCCTTTCCTCACAGATTACTTCACAAGCTCCTAATATTTGAAATGTTATTATTATATGGTATGAGAAATTTCATTGTATCTTTAAATAATTGAATCATTCTTCCTAGATACTTTTCTGTTGAATTTTTGTGTATTCCTTCCACAAGCTTTTTTGACAAAATTTTGGGTATCTTCCCTTCGGCTTGCTTTTTTAACGAATTTTTTGATTTCCTCCTTTTTGTTCTCTGATCACTCTCATCCCTGTATTAAGCCCCAACTGCAAAGGGGCCAAAAAAAATAAAAAAATAAATGGGTTTGGCATTTAAGCTAAAGGATGCATTTATATATGCTTCTGAGTTGAAGTTGAGTGTCCTTTTACTTGATTTTTGTAAAATTTTGTTTGCTATCTCAAAAGCATATAATTGTTCTATGCCTGATTTTGAATACGTCATAGAAATTAGATATGATTTGAATGCATGATTACCCTCTTTTCTAATTCTAGAGTTTCCGCACAGGGATATAGTGCAGAATTTTTAAATATATTTCAACATTAGTGTATTAGCTTAATTTGTCTTTCATTCCAATGTATGTGAAAGAGTTATATCTAAAACCGATTTTCTTGAATAAAATGTTTTGAAAGCAGATGGAAAAAAATTGCATTGAGCTAGTCAACTGGGGTTTATACCCTAGCCAATGGCTAAAAAATCTATTAATGATTCTTCTGACCTTAGAAAAAAACAAAAAAAAACCTCAATAATTTATTATTTTTATATCTAGTATAATCTTAAAAAATAATGAAATACGAGTTTATAATCTACAAACTCGTTTTCGTAATCTTCCAGACTAACTTACAAGACAAAAGTATGAAGCTATATTTATTGTTAAAGTAGGTTTTTTTTTTTTTTTTTTTTTTTTTTTTTAATTTATGATTTTTTTTTCTTTTTCTTATGGGGGATTTTTTTCTTTGCTAAGAGTCATCTAACTCTTTAATAATGAACAGGAAACGATGAAAATAGATACTTCAGTAAAAAAAAAAAAAATTACAATTTCAACAAAAAAGGAACCTAACCTTTTAATTTGGTCTTTGTGCCTGACTTCCTGCCCTTGCTTTTGGGCATGAGCATTGAAAGGAGGGGTGGCAATTTTGATCCTGGTGTTGTAGGATTCGATTCTGGTGTCGACCTGTCTTCGAACATGTCTTCAGCATCTTCAGGTGTGTGCTGAGGAGGGGACTTAGAGGAAGCTCTGTTGTCCACTGGCCGCGGAATGCCACTACCCCAAGAATTTCTCCTCTGACGTCTCAGTCCTACTGGCTTGATCTCTTCACATTCATCCATTTGATTTTCTGTAATGTCTCCTAAGCTGAAATGAGCAAGATTTAGTTCTAATTGTACCTGAATTGTCTGCTCATTTATTTACACAAATAACAAAATAATTAATATCAACTTTTTGCTGGAAATTGTATCCTCAATGATATCAATGAGTTTTCTACTTAAGGTAGTAGAATTTTTAGAACATTATCTATCGCACTATCTACCTACTCCTCGTTAAATATCGCATTATATTGGGATTGAGTTCTACATTATGGTTAGCAGCAGAGTCAAATGGACGAATTTTAGGTACTTATGCCAAGCATTAACGAAGTCTTTAAAAGAAAAATGGCTTCAATCCTTCTTCCAAAAACTCCATCTGGAGTTTTAAACTGTGTTCCAGATATATTTTACACGAGATTCTTTCTGCCTTTTCTCTGAAAATGGTTGGATTCCGATGTCTTCTGCCTGAAAGTAGTCATTGCATGAATGGGGGAAATAAATCCCATTAAGTTTAAACTATGTTCTAGAAGGCGTTGAGACGTATCTACCTAATGAGATACTTTATAGTTATGCACACTGTGAGGCATTATAACTGAAATCGGTAATTGAATGTGAAAGGGAAAGTAGCACAATGAATTTTGAACGTTCTTGAACACGCCTTTTGTAGGTTTGTTTGCGCTAAAAATGATTTCGGAATTTCCTTCTAGCATTATCCACTTACAAGATCTGGTCGTTTGGTTTTTAAAGACAAATTCATGGCGTTAACTTTTAGTTCATAACCCTGTCAGATTGTGAAGTGCAAATTTTTTATAATTTTTTAATTAACCTTTAGTCCTACATACACTTTGGACATTTCTAAAAGTATCTTAGTCAGCAATCAAACAGTAAAAAGCCCCACATCATAACCTGAATTTTAAACCTTCCTGGTTTGTACTTTATTGCCTACGTGTATTACTTAAATATTAATCTTTCATCCAAGATTTTTTCTTTTGGAATAAAAGTTGCATCCTAAATTTATGCAACTTTTATTCCAAAGTGCATAATAGTGGAGTATTTGCATCGAAAAGGTGACCAACTTTATTTTCATTAGATGTTGAAAACAAACATTTAAGAAATGATACGTTTATCACAAATTAAAATTGAATAGAATATTAAATTTTTAAATAATATTTTTTTTTTCTTACCTTTTCCCGACTTTTCTTTTTGCAGTATTCAACTGTTGTGTTTGCTTGTTTAACGAATTCCGTCCATTCATAGTTACTGAATTGTTGTTCAAGTTATTCATTAGTTCTATCTGAAAATTGAAAAATAAATAGCCATGTATTTGAGGGATTAAGGAATCGCAGCTGTTTAGGGAAATTTTTATATTTGAAATTCAATTGCAATTAACAGATTTGTAGGGCGCTGCGAATTGGCCGCTTGTAGCGCGACGAGCGGAGAAGGGAAGAAGGGAGAACTATGTTGGATCGCCGACGGTGAAGGTTGTATAAAAGTCCGTCATGCGCTGTTGTAACTATTTTCTATTGTTTTATTCAATTAAAGTCTACTTTTTAAACTGCAGCTATCTGTCTTGGTAGTTCATAAAATCTACTATTCAATCGAATGTGTTTTTTTTGTTGGCGATTCCGACATGAATGGTGGCAGCGAGAGAGATGTTAAGAATCCGTGCCTGATGGAACTACTTTGATTAAGCAACAAATAGTGGAAATCTTGAATCGGCTGGAGTTGGTACACCCCGTACCTAAATAGAAAGCAGTGTGGTATATCCTATACCAGGAGCTGTGGGTCACACCCTGTGATCGTTGGAAAAAGAGTTCCGGGAGAGCTGTTGGTCACACCCTGTGATCGTTGGAAAAAGAGTTCCGGGAGAGCTGTGGGTCACACCCTGTGATCACACCCTAGAAGGATCGGGATATCTGAATGGAAGTGTCCAGTAAAAAGTATTCCGGTGAGTGGTTGCCTGTATTATCCAGTAAATTGGGATCCACTGTTTCTTGTACATATAATATTAAATTGGTCAATTTTAGTTTTATTTGCCAGTTTGGAAATGAGAGTTAAGGTAACATACCTTGTGTAATTTGTACGGAAATTTATATTACGTCAAGTTATGAGGAAAAATTGTTCTTTTTTCTGTCTATTGTAAAATTTATGATTAATTTATTATGCAATAGTGTGAATATTTTCACGTTATTTTATTAGTTTAAAAATATTATCAAACCTTGTTATTTATACGATGGTTAGCTCCTCAAAATAGAGCAGAATTGGCATGGCTGAAAGTATCGGGTTTCGAAGGGAAACGGTGTCGCCATATGGTTTGGTATAGAGGGAAAAGGGGAGTAAGATAAGCGAGATCTTTTCTTTTTTCTTTCTTCTTTTTTTTTTCCTATGCCCTTGCTGTAGTTTGTAATTTGTGGTATTACTTTTGCTTGCTCTATTTTATGGAATGGAAAGAGTGCAAGGATTTTTTTATTTTATTTTTGCCTCTTGTAATATGGTTTTATATTTATAGCCACTGAATGTATAGGTATGTCATATCGATTTTGAAAAGTCTTGGGAAGTATAAACCGAACCATTGATGTTTTTTTTTTTTTTTTTTTGGTTTTCAAGTTGAACATTTTTATATGTATGATAATGGTACATTATATCAACATATCGATAATATTGAAGTAAAATCTGGAATAGTGATATTTTGATTACTAGGAAATTAATGATTTTTGGATAAGAACATACTTTTTTTTTTTTTTTTTCCGTAGCCATAGTGTTATATCAATAAATTGTATTTTCGTTTATACATAATGTGTTTACAGTGCTGCTAAACCAGTTTTATAGTTGCTATATTGGAGTGTATTTCATTATAAATTTGTTAATTTGTTGTTTTAATTGAAAGGTATAATTGTTATAATGGATACGTGTGTGAACATTTAAAAGGTTATATATATTAGGTCAACAATAATGAAAAACAATGAATGGAAATAAATTTATTTGTTTAGTTTGAGGGAAAAGTACATTTTTTGGGTCATTAAAAAAAAATAGAGAAAGGGAAAATAATTGTAGAGGTTTTTTTTTTGTTATTAAAAATGGCTTATCTCAATAAGGGTCGTAAAGTAGATCTTCAAGTTCTCTGCGAGGAACTTAATTTAAAGGTGTTGCCAGGACACAAAGTGGTGGATTTGAGGAATCTGATTTTGAAAAGTGAGGGGTATGATCCCGAGTTTACAGAAGGGTTTCTGGACAATATCATCGCCGAAAGGCTTGAACAAGAAGAGGCGAAGAAGCATGCAGAAGAGGCAGCTGAACGTGCACTAGATGCGGCTCAACGGATAGCTGAAGAAGAGAGGAAGCAACTGGCTTTGGAAGCGGAAAGGTCATTTGAGCTGGAAAAACTGCGGATTGCGTCGGGTGTACATGGGCTGACTGTCACTACCAATGTAGAGGACCCGAGGAACCATAGAGGCTTTCAGGACCTTCAGAAATTAATTCAAAAATTTGATCCTAAAGAGGGTGATATATCTTTATGGTTGGTACTTTTCGAACGCCAAGCTGAGCATGCTCACATCAAGAGGGAAGACTGGGTATCCCACTTACTAGGTTTGCTGCCGTACGATATAACGCAGCTGATAGCTAGAGAGGATGCGACAGTAGCGTACGATTATATTCATATAAAGGAGTTATTGCTTAAACGGTTTAAGCTGAGCCCGGAAGCATTTCGTTTGAAATTTGTTCAGCATAAACGTATCGAGGAGAAGACTTGGAAGGATTTTTCATTCGAATTGAAAAATTACTTCGAGGAATGGATTAATGGGCTCAAAGTTTCTAACTTGGAGGGACTGAAGGATCTTATGGTGGTGGATCAGATCAAGAGGAAAGTACCATTGGAAGTAAAAGAACACTTCGTAGATGAGTGGAGCTCCATAACATCACCTATAGTTATGGCTGAGCTGTTAGACAAGTATGAAAGCGTCAGAGGCTTCAGAAAAAAGAATATCAGTAACAACGCATTCAATAAGGTTCCTTTTGGAGGCAGGAATCAACAGGATACGGAATATTCAGGGGCAAACTCTAAGGTCCACGCATATCAGCATCAAGGGCAGAACAGTAGGCTAAATCCTCCAAGAGGAAACGAATCTATCAGGGTTAACTCCAAAGTGATTTGCTATTTTTGCAAATCGGAAGGGCACATAAAAAGAAACTGCCCAAAACTGGAAAAACCCAAGCCGGATCATGATTCCCGAAGAAGGGCAAATGTAAATATGGCGGTGACCGAAGAAGATGACGTCCACGAAGACGGAGCTACCCGGAGTACGAGTGGAGCGGCGATCGTAGCCAGAGTTACATCGTTGCAAGAAGGAAGTTGGAGACCCAACTTAGGGAAGTTGGAAAGGGTCCCAGTCAGCGTTAACGGAAGACAGGCCAAGGCACTGATCGACTCGGGTACGGAAATCACGGTGGTTCGGGCAGATGTAGCAGGATCCTTACCAGACGGAGAAAGGTCGTCCATCCTTTTACAAGGGATATTCGGTCCAGCCATAAAATGCCCGGTGGTCAATATTCCTCTAAGCTTGATATTAGGAGGAAAGGGTGAGGTAACCCATCAGGAGGTGTTGTGCGCCGTCGTACCTTCACTGGGCGAGGATATCCTGTTGCCACCTGATATCAGAGATATGCTGAGAGAACGACAAGGATTAACTCTCGAAAAACCGGCTGAAGTCAACAGGGTGGAACAACCTGCAGAAGGAAACGAGTCGAAACAAAATACTAACGAGAGTAAATCTGAGACGGATGCGTCGGAACATGAAGAGCTAACTGATCTGGCCAGTGTCGATGTCCAAGGGGAAGATGAGGTTGAGGCGTCCGAGATGGAAGTCTTCCGTAAGAATCAAGAAGAATGTGCCGATCTGGAGGCATCTCGAAGACATGCAAGAGAAGGGAAAGGGGGATTCTATATCAAGGACCATCTGCTATTTCATAGGGATAAGATCCTAGGGGAGAGGATCAGTCAGTTGGTACTACCCAAGTGTCGGAGGGAAGAAGTGTTGAGGTTAGCACACTCCTCGGTGTTTGGAGGACATATGGGGGCTAAGAAGACCACAGAGAGGATCAGATGCTCTTTCTTCTGGAATGGGCTTTCGAAGGACGTCAGGCGTTTCTGTCTAGCCTGTGAAGATTGTCAGTTGGTACGGAAAGGTACATTGAAAGATCGAGCACCGATTACTCCAGTGGCCAGACCAGGGTTGCCATTCCAAGTGGTTAATGTGGATCTCATCGGACCAATAGATCCTCCTAGTTCTAAGGGACATAAATATATCTTATGTATGGTCGACCAACACACGAGGTGGGCGGAAGCTGTTCCAATAACTAGTCTCACAGCGAAAACCACATGTGAAGCACTACTTACCATTTTCATGAGAACGGGAATTCCCAACGTCATCGCTTCCGACAATGGGACGAACTTCAACGCGCAGTTAACCCAAGAGTTTGAGAAGCGAATGGGTTCTAGTCCAAGATTCTCTACTCCACTTTACCCTCAGTCCAACGGTCTAGTGGAAAGGTTCAACAAAACATTAAAGAATATGTTGCGTCATGCCATCAGAGAAGAGCCAAGGAATTGGCACACCAAGGTCCCGTTCATACTGTGGGCGTATAGAGAAGTCCCAAACCGGACAACAGGAGTCGCGCCTTTTCAGTTACTGTATGGACGTCGACCAGAAGGTCCTCTGTCAATACTGAAGGACTCGTGGACTGGAGAAACAAAGGGTCTACAGTTGAGCACCATGCCAACATCCGTCTACTTACAGAAGCTAAAGACACAGCTAGAAGACGCAGCCGAGAGAGCAGGAGTGACAGCGCTGGTGCAGCAAGAAAAAATGGCCCATCATTACAATCTGAGATCGAGGCGGAAAGTGTTCAAGCCGGGGGACAGAGTCATCGTCCTACTGCCGGATTCGTCCAACAAGCTACTCGCGAGATGGCAAGGTCCCGGAGTGATAAAGTCCCTAAAAAATGAACATTCCTTCTTGGTCAAAATGCCAGACGGTGCTGTAAAGCATGTTCACCAGAACAAAATAAGAGAATTCGTGGTGAATTCTAGGGCGGTGAACGTCATTTTTGAAGGAGAAGAAGAATTCGGTGACGTAGAGGATGCTCCTATCGTAGAAACGAAGGATAGTTTTGAGCAAGAGGTCGAAGCTATACCTACTCCAAGGTTGAACGCCACGCAAAGTGTAGAGCTCAAAGAACTGTTGAGAGAATTCGAGACTCTCTTTACCAGAACTTTGCAACCTGTGAAAATAGGGGAGCATAAAATCGAGTTATTACCAGATTCTACTCGACGAAGACCCCACAGCTACTGCGTGCCTATGGCCTACCGACATGAAGTTGACAGGCAAGTTCAAGAATTACTCGAGTTGGGTCTATTGGAGTCTTCCGAGGCCGAAGTGACTTATCCGGTGGTTTGTGTAGCAAAGAAGGATGCATCAGTTAGAATGTGTGTCGACTATAGAGCCCTAAATATAGTTACTAAAGTGCCGTCCTATCCCATGAAGGACATGCAAGAATTGATATTTACGGCAGGGTCTGCGAAATGGTTAACTTGTTTGGACCTGTTAAGAGGATATTATCAAATAAAAATGAATGAGGAAAGTAAGTTGTTGACCGCGTTTTCCACACACAGTGGTACCTATCAGTGGAAAGTTATGCCTTTTGGTTTGTCTGGGGCTTCTGGTACTTTTCAAAAGATTATGAACCAGGTGTTGTTTAAACATTGTAAATATGCTCATTCTTATATTGATGATATCATAATATTTTCTGAAAATTGGTCTGATCATGTAGGCCACATAAGAGTTGTCCTTGCTGATTTAGAGGAGTTTGGGTTTTCAATAAAACTTAAGAAGTGCACTTTTGCATCTGATGAGATAAAGTATCTTGGTCATCAAATAGGAGGGGGGAAACATTCACCTCAGAGTGATAAGATACTCGCTATAAGGCAGTTGAAGAGACCGACCAATAAGAAGGAGGTTAGATCCGTCCTGGGGTTGATGGGATTTTATAGGTCTTATATTCCAAATTATGCTGAGGTAGCCTTGCCTTTGACCGAACTGACCAAAGGTAAAAAATCAGGGGATGTTCTCTGGGGCAAACGAGAGGAAGAATCCTTTCGAAAATTGAAAGACTTGTTAAGTAGTGCAACCGCTCTATCAACACCTGACTGTGAACAACCATTCCAGGTACACACAGACGCGTCTGACTACGCCGTGGGTTGTTGTTTAACTCAGTTGGACAATAAGGGCAACTATAAGCCGATTGCTTTTGCCAGTCAGAAGTTGAACGACAGTCAGAAAAACTGGGCAACAATTGAAAAAGAGGCATATGCAGTGTTGTTCGGGCTGAAGAAGTTTGACAAGTGGTTGTACGGCACTTCAGTTGAGATCGTGACGGATCATAACCCGTTACGGTACTTAGCCGAGACGACGCCAAAAAGTCCAAAATTAACCCGATGGGCTTTAGCCCTACAACGGTGGAGTTATAAGTTAACTCACAGACCAGGGGTGAGTCATCAGGGTGCAGACGCTCTTTCACGGCTTGATACGGAGAGCGAAAGATGTAAATAGAATGTAAAATCAAAAATGTGTTTTCATATAATATTTTGTTCTTAGATTAGTATAAGTTTTAATTTTATTGGATCCCAATGGTGTAATGGGCAGCCACTCAGGACTGTTGAACATTATTTTAGGAATGTGGACTATTCTTCTGAACTGTCTGAACTTTCATTTTATCATTAAGTTTTTAGGTCAGAGAAAAAGCGGGTCTTTTCGAGAGACTTGTTTTCCTCTTGGCGGCGGCGTGTAGGGCGCTGCGAATTGGCCGCTTGTAGCGCGACGAGCGGAGAAGGGAAGAAGGGAGAACTATGTTGGATCGCCGACGGTGAAGGTTGTATAAAAGTCCGTCATGCGCTGTTGTAACTATTTTCTATTGTTTTATTCAATTAAAGTCTACTTTTTAAACTGCAGCTATCTGTCTTGGTAGTTCATAAAATCTACTATTCAATCGAATGTGTTTTTTTTGTTGGCGATTCCGACAAGATTAACTGTAATTTATAAATCCCAGATCATTTGTTAGTTCTACAGCCCATCCTTCCATGCTTGCATTTTTATTTTGTTAATGTTTTAAACAAAAAAATCAAATTATGGCTTTTGGAACTGGTTCAGTAAGGGCTTCTTTAACATTTACACTATTATATAGTTTTTTTTTTTTTTTTTTTTTTTTTAATAGTATTTTCTATCGCGATTTCTCAATGCTCATCACATAGGAAAGAGGTATAGACCTAAATGTCTTTCAATCATGTTTAAATATACATTCGAACTCATTGCCTCTAATAGAAATACGGACATATTTAAATTATTATTGTTGACTCTTAACATTTGGATTGAACCGATTTTGATATTATCGCCTCAATTAGTGTATTTATTTTATTGGACTAGAAAACGCTACCACACAATGCCTTAAAAACTCTAAAACCACCACTACTGCTGCTCATTAAACACTCTTCTAATCCTTAAAGTTTTTATCATAATAGTAGAAAATGCATTTACACAATCAGACTTTTACTTAAAAACTCAAACAGCAGTATATGATCCTCAAGATACTCGACGTACATCATTTCAGGATGACAAGATCATCTAAATTTGATTCTACGATATCAACAGTATGTACTGGGGTCTAAGTTCCAAGGATGTCTCTGCGGGAGGTGTCAGAACTATGATCCCTGACTGATAGACCGGTACATAGTGGGGTATTTGCATCGAAAAGGTGACCAAATTTATTTTCATGCCACAATGATGTTTAAACGTGATGATGCTTTGTTTAAGTTAATAAAAACGCCCTTTTGCTTCTTTAGATAAAACAATATATTTAAATACGTTTTTTTTTTTTTTTTTAATTACAATGATGCCATTAGATAATAATTAAAACATTCTGTCCACAACATCATTCGTATACATTTCAGGTTAAAAAAAAGTATCTTATGTATTTGAAAAGGGTACATTAAGTTCATTATTACACCCTTACTTATTTGACAATTAAATATTGCTAGTTTTACACCAGATAGTTTACCATGGCTCTTCATCTAATGATGACGTATACGAATATTCTTGTTAAGATTCTAATTGAGCTCTATTTGGTTTTATGACAAAAGACTAGTGAATAAACATATTCAATGTATCCCTGTGACGTGTTTTGGACTTTTTTGGGATAACATCTCATACTGGTTAGGAGCTGATCACAGCTTAATGAATTTCGAATAAATGCATAAACATAATGGGAACAGTAAAAAGTTTCACCTCTCCATCTACGTCTATAATTGACTTCCAAGCTCCATTGCTCCATGTATTAGAGTCGATTAGGGAATCAGAGGACCCCAACACAGCTCTTGCTGCTGTGATACTGTCGGGCCTTCTGCTTTGCCTGGCCGACCGTGTTCTGAAAAAACATTTCAAATTGTATTCCGATAAGCACAAATAATGAAATGAACTTAATAGTTTGAATTCATTGGGTCGTTTTGGTACAAATGTTCATTTGTAAGTCACTAAAAGCATTGTTTCGGGCTAAAATGAACAGACTGATATCGGACAATCGTAGCAGACGCTCGATGTTGCTGTCATTTTTTGTAAAAAGATCCCACCTGTCAACATGCGTTCTCCTCTTTATATAGCTTATGTTGCGGATATTGATTAAATGACATATGCGCACAGATTGTATTGAGAAAAAAATTAAAATTTAGGCTTAAAATAAGCTTTATTCTTAATTTAATGCAAAAATCGACAGTATCCTAAAATTTAGCATATAAAGTTGAAATTTCGCAACAAAAATATGTAGTTAAGTTATGTGAATATAAACAATTGTGGAAGTATATTTTTGTTGAATTAGAGTGAAAGTCGCTATAAATATTCGTTTGTAAAATATATTTTAGACCAAACAGTTATCTGGTAAAACCAGTTGAATATTTTTTACATTTATGCTTAAATCCTGATTATTCATTTGACTGTTGTAATAAAAAAAAATATAATAGAGATAATAAGAAAAACTAAAAAAGAACTTTGTACAAAGTTTAGGCATATTTTAAAAATAATTAACATATGCTGATGAATAAAAGCTCATTGTTATGTAAATTTAAATAAAAAAAATTTTTGACAAAAACATTATTATTTTTTTTTCTTTTCTTTTTTCTTCTTTTTTTTCTTTTTTTTTCGAAATAATTTTTCCTTTTAGTGGGTATTGTGAAGACAATGATTTCAAACTTTTCTTCAAAAGTCTTATTTTAAAACCATAAAGAATAAGAAAAGCTACATTATACTTGAAATTGTAAAACCTCTAGTTTTATTACTCCTTGACAATTTATTTCATTTAATTGTTAGAACTTTCTTTTATTACTTCATTATTTAGAGTTAAAAAATTCAACGTTTAAACTGCTCTGTTTTAATCATATCATAAATGTACGAACCTTTCTTTTTGTAACCTTTCATTCTCTTTATTTACTCTTTCAAGCTCACGTGTTAGTAAATCATTAGTAAACCTCAATTCTGCATTTTCCTCCCTAAAAATAACACACACAAATATTGTTATTAATATTTTTAGAAAAGATTTATTCAAATAAAAGAGCGATTTTTGTATATTAATGTTTTCAGATTTTCTTAACATTTATTCAAGAACATTTACGAAGGAAATAAATGTTTAACATATTTAAAAAAAAAAAAAAAAAAAAAAAAAAAAAAAAAAAAAAAAGATTAAGTCAATGAGGAACCTGCATGCATATTTTTTATTTTTTTAAATAAAACTTTATGCACTTACAAGACGATAGACACCTATGTCAGTTAAATAGAGTCTCTAGTTGTTTTTTAATTAAATTTTAAAGTTTACCGATAAGCCACCCCCCCTAAAACGAACGATATTTCCCCCAATTCTGCTGATGACGTCACACTTCACGATGTCTCCGCAAGGGCGCCGCGACAGACTGTTTTTTCGATAGCGAGCCGCAAAACGACACGCTGCAACATCGCAATTTTCTCTTAAAAATGGGTTCCACAAGTTACAAATATTATATTATCCCATGCTGTCACAGTTCCTCTTTCAAGACACCAAATAAGATATTTTTCAGCGTACCAAAAGGCAATAAAAGAAGAGAATGGTGTAAAGCAATGAAACGCGATCAAAAGAAAAATCCTGAACTATCTTCAATTTCGTCATTGTTCTTCTGCGAGGACCATTTTATAGTAAGTAACTTCATTTAATTCGAATTGTATACTGTATAAAAAGTATTATTGCAAAAAATATTTTTTCTAATAAAACATCGCGGCAAAAGTGGCAGTTTTAACTACTAAACGAAACTAACTTTGCGATCTTATTCTAAGTTCATAGTATTAAAAAAGTGTACAATATGCCAATAAGCAAACTTTGTTAAATGGAATGTCATTCTAAATAAACTCCTAGCGTAAAAGTAGTTTAGTGCTTAGTAATTTACTTTTACAACATGCTTTTTTTACATACAAAAATGCACGTCGCTGCATGTGCAAAAATATTTTAGCAACGCATGAAAACTGCTTTTTTAAAAGTAAGCGAAATATTTGTCTTAAGCTAAGGTCAGGGGCGTACTGAGATATAAAATCGGCCCGTGGATTTTGGATTTTTACCGGTCCAAATTTTCAATACCAATTTTTAGTTATTATTTTTTCATAAAAAAGTTCCATAAATTAAATAAATATCTTAATTAGTTTTATAAATTATTACTATCAAAATTAATTAAATAATTAATTTTAATAATTATTAAATAAGTAGTTTGAACAATTCACTTAAATAATTCATGTAAACAATTTAATTGTTTTGATAACTAATTATTTTTATTTAAATATTTACATTTAATGTATATATGAATCACAGAATAATAAAACTTGGACAGTATAGCCAATTATTTTTATTTAAATAAAAAACATTTTAATAAGAGCATTATTGTTATATTGTATAATTATATTATACAGATTGGGTAAAATTTATTTCAAGGTAATGATTAGGTGAATCAGTTTTGTGGTTTGAATTGATTTTAGCTTTAAAATTATTATTATAGATATTGCATTATTTTATTACAGATATTGCATTAGTATCTCTTAAATTATTATCGATAGCCTAATTTTACTTCTCGTTAAAAATAAATCACAATGTGATTTCAATTCCCGAAGTAGGGGAAAAATACATTTTCTTGAATTTTTTAAATAGAAAATTCAAATATTTTGTTGGCATTATAATAATTTAAACAAATTTTTAAGTGAGAAGACCTGGGTTATGCTCTCTTCAAACAATTGTTTCAAAAACCTGATTCACAACACGAATAATACTAATACTAAACAAGTGCATATTTAACTAAGTAAATTATTTTTTTTCAGTTGGAAGAAGACATAGACAATTTTATGCAGTACAAACTGATGAACAATGTGTGTTACAGCCCCAGGAATGTTAATTGTAAGGGCCATTAAACCCGAATATTCTAGATGTAATTTTAAACTTTCGTAAATACGAAGTAGCATTTAATGCCGATATAGAGAAGGCTTTTCTAATGATAAGTATTTCTGAGAGAGATAGGAATTTTTTTAAATTTCTTTGGTATTCAGATAGTCCTGATAAAGAATATAAATTTATGAGAATGAAGAGATTGCCATTTGGGTGCTCAACGTCCCCATTTATTTTAAGTGCCACAATAAAGCATCATATTAAAAAGTATGAAGTGAGCAAACCCAAATCATTTGAAATGTTGAATTCAGCCCTTTATGTCGACGACTTATATTTTGGAGGGAATTGTGTGAATGAGGCTTTTGAGTTGTCGTCAGATGCTGTATCAATATTAAAGAGTGGTGGATTTAATTTGAGAAAGTTAAGGTCCAACAGTAGAGAATTAGAGGAACTGTGGATAAGGAATGAACTTAGCAATGGTGAGACAGGTGGTGATCAGCAGTTGAAAGTCCTAGGGTTGAACTGGAGTCCTGAAAGGGATGAACTGTCGTTGGAAGTGAATGGTTTGATTAATTCTTGGGAGACATTGCGAAACAGCAAACGCTGTGTGTTGCAGACCACAGCAAAAATCTTTGATCCAATTGGTTTGATTGCGCCATTTGTGATACGTATTAAGTTGTTGTTACAGGAAATTTGGGAGAGAGGTTGTGATTGGGATGAACAATTACCAGAGGATTTGCGGGTAAAATGGTTTACATGGTGTAAAGAGATAGAAAGGTTGCGTGATGTGACTATTCCGAGAAATTGTTTGCTGAATTGTAAAGGTGAGAATGTGGAGGTGCACGTGTTTTGCGACGCTTCATTGAGTGCTTATGGTGCAGTTGTGTATTTTAAATATTGTGATAAGGATAGAAATTATCGGTTGTCATTTATAATGTCGAAAAGCAGAGTCGCGTCGTTGAAGAAATTAACGTTGCCGCGGTTGTAACTGATGGCTATAGTGATAGGTGCGAGAGTTGGAAGCTATGTAAAGGGTATTTTCAAAAGAAAAATAGAAAGGATAATTTTTTGGAGTGATTCTTTAATTGCGTTGTATTGGGTTAAGGGTTGTGCGAAGAGATGGAAACAGTTTGTGTCTAACCGGATTGTAGAGATTCAGGAAAGATCAAGTCCGAGTGATTGGTATTATTGTCCATCTGAAGATAACCCAGCAGATTTAGTAACGAGAGGAGTCACAGCTGAAAATTTAGTAGTTAGCAAAAAATGGTGGTTTGGTCCAATTTGGCTTCGGGAAATTTGTGAGTGTTGGCCTACGCAGTTAATCAAGGAGTGTCCAAAGGTTGACAATGCGGAATTATTAAGGGAGCAAAAAAGAGATCCTGTCAAAAGTTTTGTTGTTGAAGTAGAGGTAGTTGAACAACTATGGAATAGGTTTTCTGTTTGGAGTAAGTTGCAGAGAGTGGTCACGTGGTGTTTGAGGTTTGCCAAAATTGCAAGAGGTGATAGGATTCTAACCCCCTTTTTGGAGACAAGTGAACTAAAAAGGTCACACGATCTCATTATTAAATTAGTACAGCGATCAGCATATAACGATGAAATAACAGCCTTTGAGAAAGGAAAGGTGTTGAAGAATAGTAGTTTAATAGCTTTAAACCCATTTTTGGATCGTTGTGGATTGTTAAGAGTTGGAGGACGTTTGAAGAATGCCAACTTGCCCGAACTGATGAAACATCCCTATATCCTTCCTAAAAACCATCCAGTTACTACATTGCTAGTGAGATATTACCATCTAAAGTATTTGCACGGAGGAGTTCAGTTAATTAACTCGGCATTGAAACAAAACTATTGGATTATTAGCGTAAAATCTGTCATTCGAAAGGAAGTGAGAAGTTGCGATACATGTGCTCGCTTTCGTTCTGAGTTTTCCAAGCAGATGATGGCAGACTTACCTTCAGCGAGAGTGAATCCAGGGAGAGCTTTCCTAAAATATGGAACGGATTTTGCTGGACCATTCCTCATCAGTCCTCGACGCGGTAGAGGAGTTAAACCAGTTAAAATGTACGTTTGTGTGTTCGTGTGCTTTACCACAAAGCTGTCCATTTAGAGCTTGTAAGTGATCTTAGTGCCCCATCGTGTATTGCCGCATTAAAACGCTTCATCGCACGACGAGGGAAGCCTGTGGAAATATACAGTGACTGCGGAACCAATTACATCGGTGCAAAGAACTATTTGAAAACTTGTTCGAAAGAGACAGGTGAATACCTATCCAGTGAAGATGTGAAATGGATCATGAATGTTCCATCAGCTCCTCATTTTGGTGGGCTTTGGGAGGCCGTTGTGAAATCTATGAAAAATCACTTGAGACGTGTTATAGGGTCGCAGATCCTTTGTCAAGAAGAGTTTTCCACGTGCTTGGCGGAGATTGAAGCGGTGCTGAATTCCCGTCCATTAGTTGCTTCTGAAGATCCAAATGACCTTTCTGCCATTACACCTGGTCACTTTATTATCGGTTCGGCACTAAAGGGAGTTCCTGAACCCGATCTTACAAGTGAAAAAATTCCTATCCGTGAACGGTGGAAATTAACTAATCAGATTTCTCAATCCTTCTGGAAATCGTGGTCTAAAGACTACCTGACTCAGTTACAGGTGCGCAATAAGTGGAGGGTTCCATCGGAAAATTTACAAGTGAATGATCTAGTGTTAATTAAAGATGATAACTTGCCACCATTTAAATGGAAGATGGCGAAAGTAATCGATACTTATAAGGGATCTGACGACAGAGTCAGAGCAGTAAATTTAAAAACAACTTCAGGTGAACTGCAAAGACCAATTCATAAGCTTGTCAAACTTCCTATTAATGATAATTGATTTATTGTTCATTTTTTATAGATTTTGTTTTTTCTTAGGTATTATGTAAGCAAAATTCGTGTGCTATTTTTCATTATTGTTTATTTTACAGTGATTTAATATTTGAAGTGTTTATATAATTAATTGATGACGTGGTCATGCGGCCCCAGTATGTTACAGCCCCAGGAATGTTAATTGTAAGGGCCAAGAGATGGCGCTTTTCCATATTTTTAAACTGTATTCAAAATGTAAATGTTCGTTCTTCGATTCCTTCTTGTGCTGTGTTTCAATAAAGATGTAATGTGTGAACCATCGTCGCCAATTAATTTCCTGACAGAAATGTGAGATGGAGTTTTTGTGTTTTCGAGCGAACCCCATCATCTTGATAAATATGTGCGAGTGAGAACAATGTGGTTAAACATAAGTTGAAGCCTGGTGTTTTGCCACACATTTTTTCCTGCCAAAAGCCAACTATATCTAAAGAGCGAAATTGTGTAGTAAAGCGAAAACGAAAAGATTTGATAAATGAAGCTATTCATGACTATGATACTTCAATTTATGTTTCAAGCGACAACTGCTGTTGCCCCAGTAGACCTACCTCCCCTATTCAAAACACAACCAGTAGACCTACCTCCCCTATTCAAAACACAAGTTCTCTCAACAAAAGTTTTCAAGTTAATATTAAAACCCCATATAGGAGTAAAATGGTTGGTACCACTCCCATCACCACTTCATCAGTGGCCTTGTCTCCAATAAAAGAGCTAGTGGTATCAAAAGCCACATCTCCAATTTTTAAAGAGCGAGGCGAAGAATGTATAGAAATTGTGCAAAATACTGATTCCAAAGAATACATAGAAATTGCGAAAAATACTGATTCCGATTCCTCGAACTACGAATGCAGCCTCAGCACTCTGAACGAAAGCAAAGATGTCAGTTAGGATGAAAATATTTTGCAAGTTATTTTTAAAGACCAGTGTTTGAAAAACACATTTTGAGAAAATAGAGAAGAGAACCAAGCTATATTTGGGTATTCCCAAAGAAAGTTATTTCCTAGTAAATATACTGTCAAGCAAGGCTGAACTGTCTTTAAGAGATGTTTTTATAGTTTTAAAGAAAATAAGATTGAATGAGTCATTTGTAATTTTAGGAATGGACTTTGGGCTATGTGCAACTCAGATTGGCAGAATTTTTGAAAAATCTCTACTTCCCATTGCAAAATGCATGAAAGACTTAATCATATGGCCCACAAAGGAACAGGTGTATAACAAATTGCCTATTCCCTTTAGGGCAAGGTATTCTAGGGTCATCAGCATACTGGATTGCTTAGAAATAGAGATTGAGAAACCTGGTGACCCTGTTCATCAAGCAACGACATGGTCAAATTATTATAATTGTAACACAATAAAATATTTGGTTTCATGCAGGGGTCTCAGACGTCCTATATGTCCTATAAATCCTATATTTTTTTAAAAATCGGCAAAAACGTCCTATATTGTCCTATATTTTACAATTGTCCTATATATCCTATATTTCTATATTGATTCGATCTATATTTTCTTTGAATTCTTAATAATGGCGCCGATCGTTGCCATTTTTTATATTTTGGATTCTTTGGCGCGATCGTAATTGTGAAAAAAAGCTGACAAAAGCGATGTTTGTAACGGCGGCGTTTTATCTCTTGTGACGTCACGTGCTAGATAACCTACAACTCAACTCTACTGGACCGGTGGGAGTTGTAAAGTGTAAACATGTGAACTTTTCCATAGCACGCGGTCTTGAATTTCTGATTTGTTTTCTCCTCCAACTTAGTAAATTAATTGGTTATAATACATAGAGATGACATGCAGCAACAAAACTCTGCTTCGAGAAAAACGGATGAAAACAACTTGTGATTAACTTGCAGGACTACTATAGAACATTTTGAGTGCTCAGTCAATAATTGGTAAAGGAAACAAAGGGTTAAGATTTACTGTATGATGTAGGATGGAGATTTTTTTATTCCAAATCCGATATGGATTCTGCGCCACGAATTGTTTACATCAAACCGCGCCTAATTATGACAACCATAGGCAGTTCTCTTGCTCTTAAAAAAATTGCAGGGCTATCGTTTTTTGTCAAACACCTTCAAATCACCTTGGCGCAGAATCAGTACCGGATTCGGAATATTAGCCACAATTTTTTCATAAAAGTCGTCAAAATTGAAAATGACGTCAATACGTTGTGTTTTCAAATCCAAACGATCACTAGTGTTTCCGGAAAATCAAGTCCCCGGTTCGCCACATTCGGCGCTAAATCTCCCAATTTTCGCCGCCAATCCAACCGACACTGAACAATAAATCTGAACCAACAAAAGACTGCAAACAGAGATAAAAAGAAAATACTTAAAGAAATTGGAACAGTTCAAGCAGTTATAGATGCTGGGGGAAGCAAAAGACTCAAGATTGCAAATAATGTAATTAATAAAACTTCATTTAGGAATGGAATATTGAGACAATAACGAATGACATATTCATAATCAGTCGATTTCTTTTTTTAAAGGTGTGTTTTGATTCTCTTAAATACGCCTATATAAATGTAACGCCTAATATAACGCCTATATAAATGTATAACGAGTTAATTTTTAAGTTCAGTAGCAACTGCGTGCATTTATTTGATGTTTTAAATTGTCCTATATATTTTTTTTTTAAATCCTATATATTCTTATTTTGTCACTTTGACCCTGTTTCATGTGCTCCGGATGGCATGATCAATTTCATGTCTCCTGGTTACGGAGGCAGAATAACAGATTCTGTCATACTAAAAGTATCAGGATTCTTGGATAATTTGTCTGCTGGTGATGCGTTAATGGCAGACAGAGGTTTTAAAGATGTGGCAAAATTGCTGCAAGAAAAATCCTGCACTCTAGTTCGACCTCCATCAGTTTCTGCCTCAAAGCGTAGTACCAAGGGAGAAGTGAAGCAATCTAAGCGGATATCAGCTTTAAGAACACATGTTGAAAGACTGATAGGTCGGCTACGAGACTTTAAAATGGTAGCACCTAATACCTGCCTGGATAAAAACCACATAAAAGTACTTGATGCTATTGTTATAACTGTGTGTGGAATTGTCAATATGCAAGGCAATTTTATTAAAAATATGATTTAAAATTGAGATCAGTACTTTAAGAATAGAGCTTGTGAACACAAATCCATTGCAATTAGAAAAATCGTTTTTTTAAACTAGGAAAAATGGCTTTTTTCCAAAATTTCATGCTATCATTAATAAGCTCTTGCACATAAAAATCATCATAATCTATCACAAGTGTTGTCACTTGTGAAGACTTCTCAAAGTCTGCATGTGCTACACAAAATACACCTTTTGACCTATTGTGCATGTACATTTGCAGCTGTATTTGTGCTGCATGCTTAGCTGAAATGTTGCCATTGGAAATGTATGACTGAAAAGCCTTTTCACTGGAAAGGCATTTGATTTCCAAGACAAACTTGTCATTTATACCATCTGCTGAAGCTCCCAGGACAGGAACTTGTGGACTTAATTTCAGACCACATGTTGTAAATTTTGTCTTTTGCTCCTTTTCAACAACCCTCTTTACCAATTTCTCCAGCGTACGCCCTCTATCCATGGCTTTAGTGTCGCGCAACTTGCTGGCTCCTAAAATTGCTTCGCACAAAGATCCGTCCAAGGTTGTACAACGACTTGCTTCATGGATCTTAGAAACAGTTATCCTGGCATGCCTCAACTCAAACCACAATGGACTTTTACTTTGGTTCGCAGTTTGAATTTCTGCTTTATTGCATATTGAGTCCTTCATGATCGAACAACAGAAAGTCAGAAATTCTTCAGGGGTGCCATTGGGGTTTCTTAAAAAGAAATCTCTTGAAATAAAATGTAACGAAAGCTTTTCTACATCTTTGTCTTCTCTAAAGTACCTTGTGATAGCAGCATTGTTTCTGCCTAATGCCTTACTTTCATCCAAAACTGCTTGTAAAAAAGTACCATCGCCTTTCGGAATATCACATTTTCCTGCATTTGTTGTGGGGATGTCACGAGCTTTTACAAATTGCAGCTTTGTTCCCACTTCAGATAGTTTGGATTTCTTCCAATAGCATTTCACTGATGCGGGCGATGGCTCTTCTGAACGTCTGTGCACCCACGTGATTAGGGCAACAGCATGCTTACAGCCACCTAAAAAAAAAAAAAATGTCTGTACTTCATAACTCAAATAATTAAAATATTGAATACTCTTTTTTAAATAAGAGTTTAATAAATTCAAAACTAACTCAATTGGAGTGATACCCATATATACTAAAAATATTTTTCATGAAACAGATTTCTGTATATTTACACCAAACTTTATTGTATTTTTGTTTTGATGCTGTTGTGATTGCTTAAACAGGAGCAAGGATAATGATTTGCAATGCTAAATTGTTTATCTGTAGAAAAATAATACCTAAATTACCCAAACATTGTATTTATTCACACATAGGTTATCTCACAAAGATCCAGGCATCTATAAAGTTTTCTTGATTGCATTATAATTTGACATGACAGTAGATGTAACATGAACCAGAACGTTAACATGGATATGATGGCCTTTCATTGAACCGCAATACCACTCAAAACCATATTTGACACCCATTTGACATTAATATTTTTTGAAGATTAAGTTGTAATGGGATGCAAATGATGCTCTTTCAAAAAGGACATAATAGTAGATTTTATTAATTTTCCGATTTTGGGAAATTTATTACCAAACAACAAATCGATATGTATTGCTTTCACTGAAATGACATTTTATTGCACGATTTAAATGCCGTTTCAACTGGCCACCAGCACCGCAGAAGCTCCCAGCAAGTGTCCAATATTTTCAACTTGAGTACTTAAATTTTACTTCAAACACAAAAGCGTGCCAAATAAGACTTTTTTCAGAGTTTTTGGGTAAAGAGCATCCATCTTTTGAAGCCTGCAGTCCACTCAATTTATCAAAACCTGGACACTAATAAAACAATACATAAACAATTACCTAACGATGCAGCACAATCTTGACATGCCACGGACAGTATTGCCTCTTCACGTTAATCCACAATCAGTTCCACTGAGTATGGTTTCTTTCGAACCCTATGTTCAGGTGTTATTTTGGCCTTTACAGTGCATAAATTAGCTTGTCGTCTAACTTGAACGTATCCAATTGCATGGTCACCATAACTTTCACGTCCAGATCTAGAAATAGATACAAAATTCAATTAAGTTCAATTAGCAATCAGTATAAATACATATATACTTTTAACACCATTAAAGCAGGAGAAAAAGTCAACCTATATTAGAAATAAAGTATTATTACAAAGTTCCGAGACAACACATTCTAAAATTTTAAAGTCGTACCTGATATTGTAATTTTCAATAGGAAGCGACAATAATTATATAAAAAAATAATCAACAGTTTAACATATAATACAAATAATATAATCAACAATTTAAACATTGTCCCACATTGGTTAACTATTTTTGTGAGGCAACTTAGAAAGTAGTATAATGCGGGACGTAGCATAATAGTAGGATAGATCCTAGTCACTATTGTGAATAACCACAAATCAAGGAAAGAATTACTCATCTATAACCAACAAATCTAACTTCAGTTTCCAGAAAGAGTTAAAACTGATGATAAAATACAGTTAAGTTCATATTTAACTCTGGATATATCATTTAACATAAATAAATTCTATACTTTACGCACCACAATAGAAATTTTTAGGAACATAGAACGAATAGTAACCGATTAAAACAAAGAACGATTCCATAATGGTAAATTTCAAGGAGTGTTACTTCGATATATATGTAAATAAAATATTATTTGAATTATATAAATGAATTATATTACTTACCGCATCATTTTTACACCCTTCATTTCAGCACTGAAGAAATACGAGTTGTTTCCAAAGAATGAAAACATCGTGAAAGAATCTATTTTAGGTAGATTGTCAGATTGTCCTTTCACAAAATCCTGTTCAATCTGCATTTTCTTACAAATAAAGAAATATATTTACGTATATAAACTAATATTCTCAATCAAAATAAATTAACCAATATTTAGTCAACAAACTACTCGAACTCGGCTATTCACTTCTGTTCTCGATCGCAAGACCGTCGTGAATTGTGACGTCACATCAGTCTATCCAATCACCGCAGCGTTTCGTGTCAGGTGATTTTAGCTTTGTTTTATGTCAAATTTAAATATTAATTAAAAAAAATCCAGGACATTTTTTAAAAAACTGAGTCGATTTTTATGTGTTTTAAGTAGTAACCTATTCAAAACAATTAGAATTTTGGGTTTTCCGGACACATGCAGGTTCCTCATTGTCAATAAAAAGTGTAATTCATAAAAAAAAAGCTTAAGTTTATTGACCATTTAAACCAAAAAGTAGTTTCATATACTTCATTTATTGCAGGGGCTATTACGATAATTAAAGTGAGGAATAAATCAATTGTTTAAATTACCCAATCAAAGTTACTCTATTAGAAAGGTGATGTACTAAATATATATAACAATACGCTAAAATAAAGCCATTAGTTTCATTATGTACTGTCCAAAAGTAAAACTCATCTTTTGCTCACATCACTTCGTAATTTTTTTCCCAATCTGCCTCAAATCGCGATGTAATGTATCCCGAAAACCATAATTTCAAATTATTTAATAATAGCACTAACAGAAACCCGTTAATAACAGATAATGTGTAATAATAATATAAATGTTACAAATTTAGCAGTTGATAAACAAAAGGATAGATGGAGAGGGGGGGGGGGGGGGAGCAACAGAAACACACAAATAGTGGTAGGAAATAAAAGTAAACCAGAAAATGGGTTTTAGTTTATTCACTTAAACTTTGTTTCTCAGCAGATACACAACAGGCGTTAAGAAAGTACTTGTACAAAAATCCCGATACAGTTGTCGACACTGCTTCTTTATTCTCTAATCACAATTCACTTCGCTAATTTATTATTTCATAACCTAGGTTGCACCTTAACTTATAACCTACGATGCAACAACTCATAATCTACGCTTCTTGTATACTGAAACTATTTTCCATAAATGACATTCTTGTGTGAAAATCTTTATCTGTTTTCTAAAATTTTACAAACTTGGATTCTGATATTGAGTGATTGTATATTAAATTTGCAATACATAAAAATTTTAAAAAATTATTAAAGATCATAAGTATAAAATATTGCCCTTACCTCAGAGATTCGTTGTCGTTCATATATTGCTGCAGCATGGATTTTACCTCATCAGGTTTCATGTCTGAAATAATATTTTGTTGAGTCATTATAATTTATTTGAACCATTGAATTGTTACGATTGAATCATAGAATTTTTACGATATGAAGAAATAAAGGTTACAAATAAATTGAATATCATAGACTTTTATTTAGATTTTGCAATTTAGATTATTAAATCTAAATTGGTATTTGTATTTCCAAAGTTTCAGAAAGATTTTGAAGTTGCTGCACAAGAAATTACCAATTGCTGATCGATATTGATTTCATGGCCATATTTCTGTTCACTACACCAAACGAATTGTTTAAGAAATACATAAAAAAAAAATAGGCATAATTGAATATTTTAAAGATAGGACAACCAATGAAACTGTATGTAAAAATTATCGTATTATTATTAATTTTAGAAATTAAGTTATAAGTCATAAAAAAAAAAAGTTAAGGATTGATATATCTAACAATTTACCATCCATGGCTACATCTCTTCTGATAGCAACAGCTCCTTTATTATTCGTCAGGAGTCCATTGTCTAAGTGTAGCTGTTTAGTGAGAGAAAGAAATAAAATTAGAAGTAATGTTTCAAATAACACATTTTGAATATTTATATAACATTATTTCAATCCCACTTCAAAATAAATATTTGCTTAATAAGTCACAAGGAAGGTAAAAGATTGCGGTGTGCAAAAGTGCAGCAAAACATAAACATAAAAACATGTTTCTGAAGTATTTCAGATTGTTATTGGTTTATTTTACAGTTTAGGCATTTGAAAAATGTTGTGAATGCTGATTAGTTCTCTTTTAATTTTTCAAAGTAATGACAAAGTACGAAAGATGATACATCGTTATAAAAATTATACTTACTAAACATAAGATGAATTAATATTATTAAAATGAAAATGTTTGAAATAAGCATACTTTAATACAAAATAATTATTACATATTTTATTTCAAAACTTGTTAAAGGGAAAAAAATATGCTTTCTAAAATTATGTTCTTTACTCCCATACCAAATTCAATTTTATTTATTAAAACATTTTCATATTTAGCTCATAAAAAGGAATTCAAACGAATGCAATTCATCTTTATATAAGAATCTGTATTAGGTTTGAAAAAAAAAAAAATTGTACACTATATTTAAAAATTTTAGGTGTATATTTGTATTAAATCTATATCAAAATACAATTTGAAGGGAAATAATATGCATCTAACCAAAGTTTTCATTTAACACTTTAACAGTATACTAAATATATGTATTTTACTTCTCCGTAATCTTTCTAATTGTTATCAACACTCTGCTTAAAAAATGAATTCTTACACATTGAAATAATTATGTATATCACTTACTTGTTGTCTAAGAAAGCTATTTTCCATTCTTAAAACTCGAACTTCTCTTTTAAGACTAATAATTAATTGTTCTCTGGGATCCTGTAATCATTAAATTAATCATTAATTATCTTGCAGGTATATTAATTAAAAAAAAATTAATGCAAAGTTTTAACATCGCTATATCCATAAGTTAAGAGACTTATGTGTGTTCTATCTTATGAGGATATTATGATTCAAATTCTTTCATAAGGAATTGAATATAACATGTTCTCCATTTCATTAAAGAATTTCATTTATTTGATTTATGATGCAGCATTATATTTTGTAATTCTAGCATAAAATATAAATTACCAAACATTAGTTGAAAATTATAAAACTTTACATGTAACTTTGATTTTTTTATATATTAATTAGTTACAAGATTAAGTATTAATTACATGTTACTTATGTACAATTTAGATTGCGTTCATGTGCTACAAAAAAAAAAAAAAAAAAAAAAAAAAAAAAATCAAGCAAATAAAACGCACTCTAGAAATATAGAAATATCAAACGATAAACCGTACTCATTTTAACGGTATGATTATTTGTTTTGAAAAAATTACATATCTTACCATTCGAACCATTGGTTTCGTTTTAATTTTCTTAGCTCTAGATGCATATCGAAGTGTGTTGATGGTTTCTGAAAGATTCGTCCGACTTGGTGACACACAAGCAATCTGAAAAATATCACCCATTTAAATTATTAATCACTAGCTGATTACCCGTGCTTTGCTACGAAATTTTAACATGTTCAATATTTTAGCTAGCTGTGAGGCGTCACGTTGCGAAAATCCGTCATTGGTGTATAGGTCCCAGTTTTTTGGTGCTTCACTCGCAGGGAGGTTCATCGCTACGCAAAATCGAGCTCGTTTCGTTCGCTAAAAAGTTCATTGACATATAAGCCCAGACTTACTTTACTCGTTGAAAGGTTCATTGCCATGTAAGGAATCGGCTCGCTTTGCTCACTGAAAGGTACATTGCTGTGTAAGCATATAAACTCGCTTCACTCACTAAAATCTAATTGATACGTAAAACCTTAATATTAGAAGCCCCTACCCTGGCGAAAAAGAAAAAAAAATGCCCGTTAATACATTAATACAACACCTCTTTAAGATTATTTTAACACGTGTTTGTGGAGAGCAAAATTAGAAGGCCAAAACTACTTATGTTGATATTTTCAGAGATCTAGGCCTATTAAAAGTCACTTTTTATAAAAATATTAATAAAAAAAAGTTAAAATTTTAACATTCTTTCTGTCAAAAGTCCAATTAGAAGAGTAAAACTACTTACGTTGAAAATTTCAGAGCTAGCTCTATTAGAAATCATTTTGTAAAATATTTAATTATTAATTAAAAAAGAACAAAATAAATATTTAAAATTCTTTTCTTCAAAAGTCCAATTAGAATTCCACAACTACTTATGTTGAAAATTTCAGAGTTGTATCCCTATTAGGAATAGTTTTGTAAAATATTTTTTAATTAATTAAAAAAGAACTAAATAAAAATTTTAAATTCTGATTTTTAAAAGTTCAATTAAAAGGCCAAAACAACTTAGGTTGAAAATTTCAGAGCTGTAGCCCTATTAGAATCGTTTTGTAAAATATTTATTTATGAATTAAAAAAATTAATTAAAAAAGAACAAAATAAATATTTAAATTCTGTTTTTCAAGAGTCCAATTAGAAGGTCACAATTACTTATGTTGAAAATTTCAGAGCTGTATCCCTATTAGAAATAGTTTTGTAAAATATTTTTAATTAATTTAAGGTATACATATACATTAGGAATCTCGAAATTTGACAAGTATGCGTTTTTGTTTTTTGGTTTTAAAATATTCCCGAATTCATTACCATTAAAATGATACCGTTTTCTTACTGAGACTCAAATTACTTTTTCAATTACAGTAGGTTTTGTGAACCTGTTTTGTATCACGTTCATTAGTGTAGTAAACTTTAAACGCTTTTTCTGAATTTTGACATTTTGGTATTATATGACTTTACGCCAACGGTCATAACTTACCATAAATTATCCGATTTACAAAATTTTAATTTTGTTTTGTCGACAATAGTTGTGAATGTGTTTTCTATGGAGCATCTAATATATATTGTTATGAACAAATTTGTTATGCATATTTTAATCTTATATTTTTTAAAAAAAAACTATGTATTTTTTTAAACTTTTTATTTAAAAACTTATAATTAAATAAAAATTGAAGCCAAATTTAAAATTCTCCATTGGAACATGCATCAATATAATATCTTTTATTTGCAATAATAATATTACCTCTAAGTTAATTACAAGTTTATTTATGTATATTCTAATAATGTCCTAATTAGTCACTTTAATTGCAATTAACTGATTAAAAAATTGAGGAAAAAAAGAAAGTTTATACATAAAAATGCATTATTTTTAATTCTGATATACTTCCAAAAAGTTTGAAGTTATAACCTAGAAATTAAAGGAAATCATCTCAATTGTATATGAATACCTTAAAAAAAATAATTAAAAAAGAACTTAATAAAAATTTTAATTTCTGATTTCCAAAAGTTCAACTAAAAGGCCAAAAATACTTATGTTGAAAATTTCAGAGCTCTATTCCTATTATATGTACAGTTAGAAAGCCAAAACTTCTTAAGTGGAAAATTTCAGAGCTCTACTTCAATTTTAAGTAGGTATCTATAGATCCACAGAGCTACAGACAGACACACAGCTTGTTTTATTATTATAGATAATCTTTTTAAAAATTTATATACTATTCTTTCCTTAAGTATAGTCTAAACATCTTTCGTTTCATCAAACGAAACTTCTACATTTCATATTATTTCGATATAATTTCTCCCAGTACAAACAGTTGTGTAGATAAAGTTCCTATAATAAGACATAGATGGCAAATTTGTAAAATACGCTAGTAATGTTTCTCCCGCAATGTCTGTTTTAGGCATCAACATTTTCAAATTTTTAAGATTTCCTTTAAAATACATTTGGTCAATTTTTAGGAAGCTAGAACTATATCCTTATAAAAACTATGAAGTTTTATTAAACATATGATTACATTTTACAGATAAATATTCTTAAACATACAAATTAGGCAAAAAGTATCATTACCATGACAAATCATACAGAAATTGTATGCATTTTGCATTTTCTTAGCATTTTGGGAGGTGAGAGTCAATAATTATTGACCAGTCATTATTTAAGATAAATATACCAAAGAGTTAATTTTCAGCTTAGTTTTTTGAATAAAATCAATGTTTTGGTAGAATGGTAATTCATGATTTTCAAATCTTTTATTTAACTTCGATTTTGTGTGTTTGTCCCAGCCAGACAAATCTAGGGAGGCATAACTAACTCATTTCCGTTAATGATCCACTCTCCATTAATGATTATTTAAAAAGTTTACATAAGTATAAATATTTATGTTTTTATAAATTTTTTATATAAGTATAAACATTTTAAATATCAATCTTTTTCAAACTAGTTTAGTCTAAACAGTTTTCAGGTTAAATTAGTTTTTCCTGAAATCAAGTTTTACCTTCAACAAGTACATTAACTTTTATTCGAAACGTATTATTGTGAAAAAGACCTTGTCTGAATCAAAAGCAGATATTTATAAAATATTTAAAACACAATTCAGATCTTAAAGCGGTGATAAATACTCACCATCAAAGCCAATCCACTACCTCCCAAACTATCTGCCAGTAGTTTTGTAAGAGTACTGTCTCTGTAAGGAATGTGACCACTCCTCTTCCTTGGATCAGCAAGAGCAGATATGCAGTTACCTAAATGTGTATTGTTACTTTAAATGAAGTGTTGCTATACAAGAGCTATAGAAATGCAGAAAATTATTAACTCAAGTATTGAAAGAATATGTGGATAATTTAATATTAATATTTTTATGTGATCTGTCTTTGAAATGCATATTTTGATGCTAAAAGAATTACAAAATTCATTAAGTGTCATATATTCTTTTAACTTTTTACTTTCAAAGGTCACAGATGAAATATGCTTACTAAATTGTAAGCTCAAGGTGGAGTTTTATGTAAAACATGTTTTTGTATCTGGTATACGCGAGTTTTAATTACGAAAGTACGTTTTACATTAAGCTAATTCATTCCGTCGATTGACAAGTTGATACATTGCCAACTATTTAACTAAGGATGGTGAGTTTCAAACTGAATGTCACAGATTAGTAAATTGAATTCGATGTTTTTTAAAAAAATATTTCATGCATGCAATGCCGTATTCTATAGCGAAAGTACACCTTCTCTAAAAACAGTAAAAAATAAACTTAATGAATTGTCTTTTTAGAAATTTCGAATAGTACTTTTTGGCAACCTTTCTATTCAAGAAATGTAAAATGTAAAGCTTTTAAAGATAGACTAAACATTGCATGACAAAAAATTTCGTTAGAAGATTTTTTTCGTAATTATATTAATTGCATGTTTGTAGCTTAGCAGATACATCAGTACTTGGTCATGAATTTCTAAAGGAAAGCATTTTTATGTTATTCGAAATTTCCTACGTTTCATTTTGGAAATTAAGAATATTAATCTTAGTCAACGTATTAATTTTAATTTTATACTTAAAAATTCGAAAAAAAATATCCCTTGCTTCTTCAATCTTTATTTATCAGCAATATAAACAAATATGTCTGTAAAACATGTTTGTTAAAAAAAATTTAGGTAGCCGCATAATTCCATTCAAGGAATCTGAATATGCTTTAATCCTCAACTTGGTGAAAGTAACACTTAGACTAAAACTCTTATTAGGTATAATTCAGTCTATTTCGAATGGCTTCATATATTCGATTTCATTACCAATTGAAGTAGTCTAAGTTATTTAATTTTCTGTTAACCAAAGTATCTCAAAAATTCAAATTATAACCGATGAATATTCCAACGTACAAAAGAATTTGCAACGTATGTTTAGGAGATAGTGTTCAAGAAAAGGTTGTTAAAAAAAAAAGAAGGTTATTTGCGCGTATTTTCGTGTATATTGTGAAAATCATCTGCATATAAATTCGAAACATTTAATAAAGTAAAAGATATACCCATTCCTAATAACTTATCATACAGCAACATAAAACTGCATACTTCATTTAAGTCAATTTTTGAAACATATGAATAAAATATTAAAAATATCCGAACGAAGACCACTTCCTCATTTGTCCTTCAATATTTTCTGTAAACTTATAATAAAATATAAGTACGAGTACAAAATATAGCTGGTTGATTTATACGTTCACCGACATAATTTCGCCCAACTACATTTAATCAGGCTGGGACGTGCAGCTTTACCTGGATTCCGAACCACAACGAATATCCATGCTTAACCCAGAATTCGAACCCGGCACCTTTGGCATGCATGGTCAGAGCACAAACCCTCAGCCATCAGGTGGGCTTATTTAAAATATAGCAAATTTTATTCAGTTTAATTTTTTTCCCGTTCAGTTATACACCAGCTATAGTTTTTTAAACATTAACTGGATATCTTCTTATATATACAACCCATATAGGTTTATAGAACAATGACAATCTAAAGAATGTGTTTATTTTCATATAAACACAGTATACTATCACTTATCAACTAACTCCATATGCAGGCAATGACATTTTTAAATTTTATGATGTAGCAACATAATATTTGTTTGTTTTACCTTTTATAACTTTATATTTAATTTCGTAGGTAAAGACAAGATTTGTTCCTTGTTGATTGAACCCTTTTATCCAACACATTAATAAGTAAAGACAAAAATGTAATTTCAATATTTGGTTAGGAACTATTTTTATTGAGTAATTTCATATATATTTCAGTCGATTTTAAATGATCAGATAAGTAATCTTTACTTGGTATAAATGAAGTCCAAATTCAGTTGGAAAAGTGCATTAAGCTTGAGGAAATCATTATATTAGGAATGTTTCCTATGCTATCTAAGATTCATGATAACGTGAAACAAATTATTATTTTTGTTCTTAACATGTTTTAACTAATGGGCTGATGTTTGAATTACTTTAGTCGATGCTGTATCTATAGTTACAGTAACATGAATCGAGAAATTCCAATCGAAGGAGTGTTTCTAGGCGTTCAGTGCATGTATACTGTATCTTTTGTACATTTCGAACAACTACTACATTCACCATATATAGAAACAAATTTGGCATTTATTAGGAAATAAGTGATATTCATATAATAGTTATTAATGAGTATTCTGGTTATATAACTGATCATGCATGATTATTATGCAATCATAGGGTTTTAAATATTCATAAAAAATATTTTCTATGAGTTAAATATTATTTAAAATTAAAAGAAATCAAATAATAATAAAGTAATAAATATGCACTATGTTTACTTATTATTTAAAAATAATATTAATTAAAGGGTATTTTTATAATTATCTTTAATTATTAAATAATAACTTTTATTATGAATTTGTAAATATTTAGAAAATTTAGGAACAAAAATATTCAACATGTTTAATCTAATTTAGAATTAAAAATAAAACACTATCATTTATATTCATAATTAATGTATAACAAACTTACAATTATTAATACATTTACTACTATACCAATAGAACTTATTCTATTTAAAGTAACAATTTTATGCGCTTCGTTTAATTACTAGGATATACTTATTCCTAATACTATTGAAATACTAGTTTTTAAGTCAATCATCACCAAAGTACAAAAAAGTATAATAATAGATAGAAAGATAAAATTAAACAGTATTAAACAGATTTATATTTTACCGTTAATTTTTTTTTTTTTACTATATATTTAGTTGTTACAAATATAGTACTAAATATAGTCAAGACTATGTTTACTATGTGTCTTTAATAGTCATTATTTCCATTACATATCATTGCCTTTTTAATTTTAGTTGTTTATGAGACATACCTAAATTTTCATTCAACAACACTCACAGTAAAAAACGTATCACAATTTTGACTCATTTTCCATTAAGGGAACGAAATGTGTTCAAGTGTTTCAAGAGTAAAATATCCCAATTTATTTCTCGAAATCATATTTATCATTGAAATCCTAGTGACTCGGTTAGATAAGACGTCGAACTCATGACTGAAAAGTCGTGGGATCGAGCCCCCATGTTTCTATAAAAAGTGCCTTTTCTGTATAACCGTGACCGTCGCACGTTAAATCTGTCGAGTTCCCTATATCCTCTTATGTGAGTGGAGTGGCTAACGAGAGAGGTGTTAACTCAATTGTTGGCGCCTCGACATCTGTCCAAATTGAAATTTACGTGACGTAGTTGTTGATGTCATAATGGTACGGTTCCGTATGGTTCCAAATGTAACCAGTATGGAAGTATAGTCCAAGTGCAACCCTTCCATCAAAACAACCAACTCCATTTATCATTCAAAAATTGAGCAAGCAATACAATATTTATACATTTACTAGTAAAATCATTAGTATCTGTTGAGCTGCTGTCTGACGGATGTTATTTATTATATAGAAACTTCAAGAAAAGCATCGTTAAAGAAGCTACAGTCAGACCCCTTTAACGCGAAACCACTTAGCATGAAATCCCGCTTTAAGCGAAGTAAAAGCGGTTCTCCGTACTTAAAACTTAACGTTAATTTATTCGTTTAACACGAAATTCGGTTAAAGCCAACAATTTCAGCGGCCCTTTCAACTTCGCATTTTAAGGGGTCTGACTGTATTTAGTTCAATATATTTAACCTTTAACTGTTCTATGAGGTATGTCAGACCACGAGTCATTTTTCGTTGAACGCTTCCATCCCTTAAAATATTTTACCTTTGACTTTTATATACATGTTACCTATTTTACGTTTTTTAAACCGATGTTAGCCAATATATTTGACGCAGTATGGTCCACGTTTTGCCTTTGCATCAGAAATATTAAACCAACCACAGCAATAGGTTAAACAATTTTTCGGAAAATCATTGTTTCTTTTTTTATTCACGTACCTAGTACTAAAAGAGACTTGTTTATGTTGTTGGCTTCTTTGAGAGTCTCTCCTCGACTGTTGGTTTTCTTCGTTTTTTCTGATCCCGCCAGATCAACCAGGAACACTTTCCCATAACGACGGATGTAATGGGTTGGATCTTCTGAATCTCGAACTTCAGAAGTCAGGGTTAAAATGAGTATCGTGTGACTCCTGGAAGAATGCTCGTTCATGTTGTGGGCTCGGACTTGGCGATTTTTGCGACCTGAAACCAAAATTCCATTCAAACGTTAAAACAAACTCGAAAACATCTTTTAATATTTATTTTAATTCAAAACATTACGCTATTATATTCACAATTTGATACATTCTGTCTTTGAAGCAAAAATCTGTTATTTATAATAGAAGAATATTACAACGTAAATAAATGCTGTATGTATTTTGTGTTCACTCGTAATATTGCTGCATTATGATAAGGCATGTATTGCTAAAAAGTAAATAGGGAGGCAATATTAATTTAGTTATAGTAATTCAATTTAATAAAAAACAGAATAAATGCGTTTAATGAGTATATTAATGTATTGCGAAATAGTTGTAATAAATTGAAAGGCTTGATTTGGTTACTTTTACCAAGACTTTACTATACAAGCAAGGTACTCATATTTAAAGTTACCAAATTAAATTCATTAGAAGCCTGTATTAATTGAACATGTCGTCATCAAATTTGACACATGTACTTCCTAGGTTATTGAGAATGAATTTTTTAAAGAAAAAAATCAGTTCAAATTTTCGTCACCAGATGAAAATCCATTACTTTAAAAAAAGTTAAAACCAAAAAGAAGTGCATTCAGTGTAGTTTTGAATATTTGTCTAAGTATTTTCGTCTTTGAATCACTTGCAAAATTTTAACAATTTACTTTCTACCTTATTTTTTAATGTTTATTTTTCATTTAATCACAGTAGTGCTTATACAAAAGTTTATGAAGATCTTTGGTTTACTTACAAGCTTCTGATCATAAACTGTTGAACGTTACTTGCGAATATCCTGTACATGATAATGATGCGAAGTTATTATGTAATAAGTAGGGTAGAGAAAAACATGTTCTTTTTAGCATTTTTATGAAAATCTCACATTTATTTCTCCCAAACGTTTATGAATCGATTCGCTCTTGCAAAAACTATTTTACTTCTGAATCAACCAGTATATGTGGTAGCAAATTGAAAACTACATTAAATACAAAAAATAAAATAAAAATTATAAGCAAATTTATTTTAATGAAAAGCTATAAAGTTGGTATTAAAAAGTTTTAACTTAGGCATCCTTGAACTTAACATAAATAAATAATGTTGGCAAACAAACCTTCATCTAAAACTCCTTCTAAATCTCCTGCATCTTCACATTCTACAACAAACAGATTCTCTGCGTAGAACCCTTTTTCTTTAGACCACCTCACTGGCAAAGGTTTCGTGGAAGGATTTAGCAAATCTAAAACCTAGTAATAGGAAACACATTTTAGGATCAAATACCAATACTAAAGTAAATTCTAAGAATCTGAAAACTATTTTATAAGTGATGCAAAATAAGGACCTATATGAAAAATACAGTCGTAGTTCGTCGTGATTGTTGTACTGCTGTATATCTCGACTGTCTAGTTTAAGAGACTGGATTATTTACAAAAGTTACCTGTGATGTGCCTTGAAATTTTTAACTCCTCTTCGCCTGCAACTTGGTCTAATCGTTGGTCTCTCATCTCATAAATTTTTTTAACTATGAAGTTTAACTACGTTTGCTCAGGCTATCACAATAATTGGCAAAGTTGTTCCTCCCATCTATAACTACAAAATCTGCTGTTCCCATAACTAATATTCCAACAAAGAAGCTAATTTTGCAAACTAAGACTTGCACATTGTAATATTTGACTAAAAAAAGTATGATTGTAACACATCTATTAATACATCTATTGCCACTTCCAATGTACTAGGTGCAGACTTCTGTGCTCGGTGGAAAGATATTATAAAACATTCACGATCTATGGAGTAATACATGGGTATTCATGTTAAAATGTCCACCACATGTGTCATGTTGTTAGTTAACTTACGTGTTCTTTATAAATTTCCATGTAGGAAGCCTGTACGACGTATTCTATGTCTTCTCTCTGTTTTATCTGGTTGAAGAGGTAAGCAAATGCCATGTGGACGATTCCAGGTGAATGACGCTGACCAGGTTGCAGTAAGTCATCACTCTTAGAGAAAAAAAATAATGGAATTAGATGGATAACTTAATAGAGAACCAACATAATCCTATATGACTAAATGTTTATCAGTTGGTCTGTACGCGTAATCAGAAAAATTAACTGAGCCTTTTTTTTATCAGGTATAAACAGTTGAAGATAATTTGTGTTCGAATGATAACGGATTTTGATAATTTAAAGATCGATTATTATTATTATTTTCATATAAAAAAAAGACATTTAATTTTGTAGCATTTAGAGTAGTACATACAGGAACCAGAAGTTTTGGAGATGGTAAGTATTTTGATAATCTGATAACTGTATCACACATGGTGCTGATGCCATAGGAAAAGGTTGAGTCGTATTTACGGTGCAGAGACGTTCTGGTGAGTAAATAGTTGAAAACACGGTATTGTGTCAAGTGAATAAAATAAAATAGGTTACTTAACTATTATCAAATACAACAAAATATGCTGGATCACACAGCTAGATCTTCTTTTTATGTATGGCGTGAGTATAAAACGTGTGTTGCGTTACAAATGTTATAAAATATGTGATATCTTCACTAAATGTTGAGGTAAAACTCTCCCATGGTAAAACATTTTCCACCTAAGGCACTTTTTAAAATCCTATATATTGTTAAGATTATCAAATTGTACTTCTATAATTTTGTGTAATCAATCTTTATTACATTAAACATTACCGACAACTATTTTCCATCTAGACCACAATTTTCAATTTTATGGTGATATTAATTAGGATACCTCTGAAAAATGAAAGTTTAAGCGAGGTAAAAAAAAAAGCTAATTATGCTCTAACTGTTGAGGGCAAGAATTATGAAGAAATAAGTTATATAAGTTAAATTATAAAATTTCAAATCTTTATATGCCTCCTTTTTTTTAAATGTCTAACTGAATCTTTTTTTCAACATGCTATTAATCACATATTTGTATAATCATTTTGTATTACTTCATGCAATTTATTGCATGATGAAGGCATGTTTGTATTCTTTACTAAACTTGATAATGTAAATATAGAAATATTTGCTAATAAAGATTTTGATGATTTATTTCTTTTTCCAAAGTATTTTTATGCATTTATTAAACTACAACAAATTTATTAATCATAGAAGTTTCAAAAATTATTTACCTGTGGTCCCGTTAAAGTATAAGTTTTACCAGCTCCTGTTTGACCATAGGCTAGAACAGTACACGCAAACCTAGAAATAAATACCATATCACTACACTTGATGAAAATTTGAGAATATACCAATATTGTAACGTTTCATTAAGCTACAATATCAATAAATTTATTTGATATTTTACAACAATATCTCCCCCATTTTCTTTTCAATAAATTAAGTTGATATGTCATTAAATAAAATGATTACTCTTAAATATTAATTCTAATAAAATATTTCCATTGTTTTTAAGATTCATCATTTAGTTTACTAAATAAAAAATAATAATAAACCACCACCAAGCTATAAACAAAGGTAATATTTGATAATAGTTTTCAATACTTAAATAACTTATACCATGAAAAAAAGTCAAACTCGTTTACTTCCTTAGATGGACCACTCAAACAAAATATCTTCCTTTAAAAAAAAAAATTAGAATATGTTGTGTTAGTTCCATGAAAGAACTCTAGAAATTTGTTTTGCAATAAAAAGCTTTTCTAATAACTTTGCGTGTGATGGTATTTCACTTGAATTCAAATTTTGGATACAAAATTTTTTATTTACACAAATTGTATAGTTAATTAATAAAGTTGTACACATAAACTTTCCCAACTCTATTTTAATTATAAGCTATGTGTACTTATCTTAGACATTGTTGTCACTAATTCCTCTACATGCTTTGTAAGTGTGATTGGCGCTTACCCGTCCAAAGCCATATCGATGAGTCTTTTGATGCCGCAGTGATCAAACACTTCCTCCTGCTTTGCTTCTGGTTCAAATACGACATGAAAAGTGAAGGATCGTGGAGTGGCCACAGTGTGATCATCCAACTAAGAAGAGAGAAACATAATAGAATGTTAGTTTATTTATTCACTTGTCTTTATTTCATGGGAAGCAGAATTACTAATTTTTAAGTATCCCAATTTAATTCTTTCATTTGCAGATTCAAATAACTAAATCAAGACATTTTTCAAACTCAGTTTCTAAATTAAACAAACCCTTCCATATTTTAGATCTTAATAATAATTTTGTGACTAATTTAACTTCTTGATTTGATATGATTCAATTGTAAAGTAGACATGAATATAAAAAAAATAGACGCAATTGTTTTAAAATCCTTTATATTAACTTCGATTTTGTGTGCATGTTTGTCGATGGTGGACAAAATTGCGGTAGCTTAACTAACCCCCTTGCTGTCAACCAATCGGGCTGAAACTGAGCAGATAGATTCGATGTCGATGACAATGCATTCTATCAAATTTTGAAGGCTGTCACTGTTACTAAAAGGTCGTTTTTATGGAATACTAATAAACAAACTTGCTTTCATCCATTCGCATTCAAATAGCATTTAAACGATCATTGAAGAAATTATTTTCTGTTGCCAAAATTTTATTAATAAATTAATAATAAAATTGTTTCAGAATACGTAAATAAACTATATTTGGATGTGAGTGCATAATTTCACATTGATTTTTAATGAATAAATTTTAAAAAGTAGTTTACCGCATATTTTGCTGATAGGTATGGTGTTCGTATCTAATTTTAAATATTAGAAACAAGTACACGCTGGCAATAGAAACGGTGCTTTGGTAATTGATGAATATAAAAACTATTAATGCATTTAAAGTATTTATATTTAAAAACTTATTTAATATTTTGCTATGAAAAGTATTAAATTTTACGGAAGGGCTCAGATGTTTATCTTAATATGCTTAAGTACTTCAAGTAAACATTAAAAAAAAAAAAAAAAAAAAAAAATTTTAATGTTGTCAGATGTGCAAGTTAAACAGCAAAAAAAAAAAAAAAAAAAAAATAATAATAATAATAATAATAATTTTCAAGTGAAAAACTTTGCTGTCCCTTATTGAAATAGTCTGGAGAAGTAAATTAATTTAAAATGAAAATTTAAACACTTAATACCGTAATTAACAAGCAAATTTCAGATACATTGAAACTTTTACCGAAATTTGGCCTTCGGCGGGAAATTGCACAGCTTGAATGTCTTTTCGTCCTTCTTCTTGACGTGTGAGGGGTCTAACCCTGAAATTGAAATACAGTTTGTTTAAATTGTGCTTTATTGTTTATTTAAGATTATATTTGAACTTTTTGAGAAGTAAAAAACTGCCTTACCTGACAACAACGTGTATGTTATCGAAATTTCCATCATCTGAACCCAAAGACATAACTGAGTCCTCGGACGCGGCCGAACTGGGCCTGAAATAAACCCCAATAATTTAACAGTCATAAATATTTTAAATTTATTAATAATAATTTATGGTCATTATTAATAAGAGGGTCAAATCATATTTTATATGCTACTTATGACGCTGAAACTATTTATACTTAACCTTTTATTTATGAATTGGTTTTGGAATTACATGACATTTTGTAATGAATTAGATCTTCCAATTCTGGATCATCGAAATATACCACATTAACTGCACAGTACTCTTGTGAGGTTCACAATAAAAAATTAATGTTCTTTTCAAATATGGGTTCTCAAATTAAAACGTAGAAACTCTCTATTAAAGTAAAAGAACCAATTTTATAAATACGTTTTGAGAAAATGTAATTGTGCTGCTTAATTTACCTTAGGCAACTTATTCCACGTAAATAGGACTTTGTACAAAATTACTTAGAGTTGGTTTCCAAAAAAAACCTAAAAAATATCCCATTCTCTAATACGAAAATATATTTTTTAACTTAGATTAATAAGTCATTATAATTATTATAAATTATAAATAAGTCATTAGGAATTGTTTTTTGTGTTGCATTCCATTCGATAAATCTATTAGGAGAACATCAACCAATACATTTCAAACTTTTCAATATAAAAGTTTATTGGTCACAAAAGTTAATAATATAGAACTAAACGTTTTCCAACAATTATGAGCTGCAGTTATGTACAGAAAATATTAATTATGTAATTTAATAGTTTTTAGGAACAACATAGACTTTTGTTTAATACTCCCATTGTATGCAAAGGGATCATTTCAAAAATTAAGGGTAAGAAAAGGACCCAAACCACCATGTACGTGTTAGTTATTAACATACATCAAGCAAATTACGTAAAATAAATGTTATTCTATTGGTGGTTCATGACTATTAACGGAGGAATAAGCAATAAATAAGCTTTCAATGTATTGTTGTTATTATGTATCTTTTTTGGACAGTGTTTCTTTTTTTGTAATGATACCCTTTTCACCCTTAATACAAAACCAAATTTGAAAAATGTTATACCAATTTAAAGACTTCTGATGGATAGTTTTATTAGAACTACGCATTGTGTTATTCATTTAAAAATTAAATTTAAAAAAGAATCATAAATAATTCAACAGATTTGGAAAGTTTGTGGTGGGCACAAAAATGGTTGCATAAAAAACAAAGAAAATGTAATTTAAGCACGTTGAGGTAATATAAGAAATTTTTTATCTCTCCCCACCAGTAGAATACAATATCTTACTCTGATCAATTTCCAAAATAGTAATTTCTATAGGCAATCTTGTGTTTTATCCCACTAGATTAATTTATTTAATTAAAGTTAATGAGTTAAAATAAAACTTGGTGAAATGCTCTATAAGCTTTCAGTAATGTTTGTTCATATTCTCATGTAATATTATTTTTATAAAAGTTTGATTTCTAGTTATTATATTTTTTTATTGAACTAATAAATAACTTTTATTTATCTGGATTTTATTTGAAATGTTTGTGTCAATATTTTAGGACAATAAACACGATTCTGAATATTATATTTCACACTTAAAAACTTATTTTTATATATGTTTATTCTTTTAAACAACTATCCGCAGTCGTATGTGTATTGGAATAAAAAAAATTAACAAATTATTAAAAAAACATAAATTAGGCCATTTATCTTTTCAGTTAAATACAGAATAATCATGCATTATTTACACCAACGATTAGTATTTAAAAAAAATACTTTTTCACCCATATTTTTTTCTTCTCTACGTTTATTTGCTTAGTTACAAAGAAAAACATTTTATCCAGCACAATCTATTAAAATAAAAAAATCTACTATAACATTCGAAATAATTAAATTAAATACACCGCAGCTATATAGATAAAAATAACGTTTTTTCTTTCAACATTGACCAAAAAATAAACTAAAATGCCTTCATTATCCATCATAATATTTTCCCAAGAACAATTCGAAAACAATTTCTTTTCCAGTTCCTGCAAAGTAATAAGAAAACTAAACTTAGCAAGAGTCAACGCCTTTCCTTGCATAAGAACACGCCGTGGCTTTTGTGATCTTGAAAGGAAGAATTGGAGTAATAAAATGAGAAAGTTTCATCAACGGGAGGGCGTAGTTTACAACCTTGAAACCGTCCCACCTGGACATAAGAAGGGATCAATACTGTTGTAATTCCACGGTGTGAATGAAAGACGACAGAATTCGTGCAGCTGTATTATTTGAAGATATTTTTTCAAGGTTTATGTGTCTTTGGGTCACGCGATAAATAATTAAAGTTTCTGTTTTGAAAATGGATCTTTCTGTAATAATGTGAACCGATTACAGCTATGTTATGATCACTCTATAATCTGTAAAAGCTGTTTCACCTTTTAAGCAGAGCTAACGCGGTGAAAGAAAGACAACCGTTGTTTGGCGGTACTAAGCAACTGAGCTTAAAATGAGAAATTGCTAAGTTTTTTTTTTTTTTAAAACAATTTTATGAAATTGATACTAACTTATTGACGAACTTATAAACTTTTTTTTTTTAATATTTCTTGTGCAGATACGGTTATTACACTTCACCACTATAGAACAAATTACAGAAGAGTACCTGGTAACCATAATTCAGTTTGTTAAAAAAAAAAATGCTGATACGATGTTGGTGCTTATACGGCAGCGTAGTTGGTTATAAAGGAAAATGTTGAACAAGTGCATAACCAACATTGTTTCAGAAATTTCGGTTACTTGTTAATTTTTAATTTGATTACAGAGGCTTTAATTTCACACCGGTTTCATGATTTGACATTTATTTATAAATTATGAATAAGAAATGGCTCTCTTTAGTGCTCGACTTAAGGTGGAAATGAATTTTTTTTTAAATCAAAACAACATTTATACATTGATTGTAAGCTTAAATGCTAAATTTAACTTAATTGGCAATGTCGTAATAATTTATAATCCAAATTTGAATTTATTATTAAAAAGACATTTTTATTAGGTCGATATTAAAATAAATATTAAGGAGATTATAAAAAAGCAAATTGAATAGCAGTCAAATAGATTGTTTTTAAAATCTGTTTTTCTTTCATGTTCTTAAATTTTAATAATACAATTAAGTTTTTTAATTTTTAGTAAATTGTTTATAACATTGAAATAATACGATAACATCCAAATCTGCATTCGTCTTAAGAATTGCAAGAAAATGTGTGTCAGTTATACGGTGAAATAGAAAGTTTACAATGAAAATATTACAATTGCAACATTTATAACATCACTGCATATCTCTTAGCTAACTAGAGTTGTGTAAGATCACGCAACTTTCACTTGCACTCTAATACTGGTCCCTGCATTTAAATTTGACATGGAGAAAGAAATTTTCGTTTTGTTATTTTCAAAAATTTCAAAAAAACTTGACTGGTTGATGAAATTTCTTTGTTAGTTGTTACAATGGTCCAACAAAACTTCCAAATGTACGAATTTGTAGATACGTTTGTCAACAACGATTACATTATTCCTTGAGGGAAAATGAAACATTAAAACAGAAGTCGTTGATAGGCAATTCTCAAGGGAAGATAATTCTACGTTAAAGACGTCCATTGTTCAAATTTCTACGCCTTTATCGACCGACCTTTTGCGAGAATTTCGTAGAATTTTTAGAATATCTTAAGCAATTGCAGCATTTTTTATCACTCATTATTGTTTTTTATACTTGCTGAAGAACATATTTTTTTTTTCAATGACAGCTACAGTATGAGCATGCGCTATTTTAACTAAAACCTTAAGATAGATATCAAGCTACCACTAACCCGTTCAGAAAAGTTGGATGTCGTAGATTATTTTGTTTTGAATTTATGCTGACCGCATTAAGACAAACAGACATTTTTATACCACTCTTTTGAACTAAGGACGTTTCAAAAAGGGTAGAAATATTAAAAAAATCGAGAACTTTTTTGAGTGAATGCAATACTTGCATTATCTTTAAGTACTTATAGAGTAACTGAAAGTAAAAATACGAAAAACATTCTACTGGGGAATCAAATCCTTCATATATATTTAGATTTATGATATCTTGAAATGACAAAACATAAATACAGTAACATGCAGGGCTACAAACCTCTTATACGCTCTTATAATAATTATAATTGTGTTTAAAAACCTTCTTGATATTTACTATGAAATTTAATTAATGTTGGATTTACTCAATGTTATAGAAACTATCAAGTTTATGTGACAAAAAATGCTATTTATATATAAAAAAAACCCACTACTTTATGCTCTTTTGTTTTAATTGATTTGCTTGAGGATTTTTAAACATCTCTATTTTTAAAATTTGAGGTAATTGGATTTTTCAAAAATTTATCTTACATTTTTCTTTTAAGAATCATACAAACATTTACTATATTCTCTTCTTCATTTTATTAGTGTTATAAAAGTATACTATACAAAAAAAAAATATTATAAGAAAAAATAATTACATGCTTGTTTAAATCGAAAGATAAAACGTTGATTCACTGAAATCAGTGCATAAAATATTACAAACCTAAAATTTGCATTTATTCTGCATAAAATGTCTCCTAAATATTTCTCAAATAAAACTGTTAAAGAAATCAACCAAAAAGAATAATTTAATTGATTCCTTTTTTAAGTAAGGTGAAATGAGGCAAGTACTGCGAGATTTCAAAATAATTAGTTGTTAAACTCAATTTTCACAGCCGCTAATACAAGGAGAAAAATTGAATAAAGCATACATTATTCTTGTTCAATAGATTCTGATGCACTTATATTTTCTAAAATTATTTTTCCGATTTTTTCCCGACAGCATATTACGTAACTATACTTATCCAAAGGTGTGGTGCTAGTACAGCCAGGACACTAAAGTTCTGTACTAAAACGATTCTATAAAAACACTATAACAATTCTATTCTAGACAATTTTTTTCAGTTTCTAACAGTTTTTAAACAATTCGAAAGCCTTTATTGTGTACTTACAAACGTGGAAAACGCAATGGTTGCAAAATCCGTATTAAAAAAAAAAAAAAAAAAACAGGTAAATAAATGTATTAGTAGTACTTACACATTTTTCCAAGTTCATTTAATTCCCTTTTCGTAAATAAAATATAGTTTTTTTTTTTTTTTTTTTTTTTTTTTTTATTATTATTATTATTATTATTATTTTGAATTAGAAATAGCTCTTTGCCTCCTTGAAGTTTTAAATTAAAAAAATATTTGGTAACTTAACTAAGACTTAAACTATGAACAGGTATTTAACTATCATGTTTTTAGTACATTATGAAAAGTTTAATGGAAGTTATTCATTAGATGCTGTAAAAAAAAGAATATCAAAATATTTTTCATTCAGTCAACAAATTGTTATTGACATGCTTATTGAACAAAAAATTGGATGTAAAGCAAAACCAAAGTGAATGCTGCTGCTGTTGGTGAAATAAAAGTTAACTTGTGTAAAGTTCAACCATGGATGTAGTTCATTACATGACCATGGTAAGGCAAATCATAGCCAATGGTATAAATCAACGCATCATAATTATTTATAAACATAAAAACAAATAGCCTTAGAGTGCTTCTAAAATTAAGAAGTGGCATACTTTAAATCCATCGTTTATTGAACAATGATATAAGTGGCTTTTTTTCTTTTCTTTTTTTTACAAAGCACAAAATATTGATGGTTTTCAATGCAAACTAGGGGTGTGGAGCATAGCACAACTTTCAACTTTAGGCCAGTATGGCGATGTTATTTTTTGCGATAATTCTTGTATGCGTCTTTTTTTTTTAAAAATAAAAATTGTGATTTTGGCAATGTACTTTTCGATAATCCTTATATTATCCTTTATTATGAGTGAAACTGAGGGGAGAAGAAAAAATTATCGTTGTTGAGGTATGCTCAAAGAAAGAGAACTCTGTGTTGAAGGCATTTGTTTTTCCCCTTTTTACGCCATTAAAGCATTTTTACGGGAATTTCGGAGGTGGGTATGTTTAGAACACCTTAAGAGGCATTAGCACGGCGATTTTTATCAAAATCGTTTGAGCCATTTTTTAGCAATCAATGAAAAATATGATTTTTTCAATTGAGGCTACCTTATGCGCATGCGCGACTTTGACGAAAACCTTAATGGTAAGTGCCATGGCCACCAGCAACCCGCATACTAAATTTGAACATCATTGGTCAATTTGTTCGGAAGTTATGTTGACCACAGACGCACATACAGAAATTTTTTTTAGATCACTTTTTTGAAAAATCAGGGTGTTCCAAAACGTGGAGAAATGCAATTTTTTTTTTTTTTTTTTTTTTTTTTTTTGACCGAATGCTATACTTTCAATATCCTATGTATAATACATATGGGTAATTGAAAGTAAAAAGTTATTAAAACATTACAATATTTGTTTATTTTTAATAATTCTAGACTACACTTTTTTCGTGGTTGAACATATCTCTCTTCAACCTTTTGCAGAATTCTTAATTAGGAATGAATTTTAAAAAATTTCAAGTCAAATATTTAGTAAATATTTTTTTTTCTCAAATAACTTATATTTAAGACATCATAGAAATATTTATTTTTAGACACTTAATTCAATACAATTTATGAAAACCAAGGTCATTTTCGAAAAACAAGAATCACCTGATTAAAATCTAAAAAGAGTAAAGACACGCACATTGTTGCATAATTAATAACCTTAAAAGTATACTTTGACTGCGTTCAAAATATAAAGCATGTATGTAAAGTTTAAGTAAGTAATGGAAGGTTTACCAGTGTCGTTTGAAAGTTATTTTTCTCACCTATAAATTTTTCATTTTCCTTGCAATTTGCAACAAACTGATATAAAATATTCTGTTATATTTAACAAGTAAAATCTGTCCCGTTTATTCTTTTGTAAGAACACAGAAAAAGATTCTGCAAAAATATATTGAACCCATAAAATTATTTTATTGCAGAAGCAGCTATAAGTTCCACACACAAAAAATGCTTATTATATTTCATGCACCAAATCCACATCAAAATCGAAATGAATTAATTTTACATTGATCTATTGAACATTTTCCGCAAGCATTCTATTTATTTTTCGATGTGATTCCCATTATCTTATAATAAAGTATGAAACGATACCAAACAATTCGCTGCAATCTAAATTAATCAATGTTCATTAAACCAAATACAGTTACTAAACTTCCCTTGAATCATTTAATATCAAGCTTCAATCAACAAGCCAAAAACAATGAGATCCAGATATAGAATACAGAGCACTTATGTTTGCTAATTAAGGTAAATGCGCATATCTAATCCTCCCACACAAACAGTTTTCAAGATAATCGGATGAATGATCTGACCCAATAATAGAATTTTTCCAATAAAACTCAGTTATTGGGGGCGTTAATATAATCCTCCTTCTTCGTGGGCTGATAAACACGAGCAAATGTTGTTCGACACGCAACGTCGATAAAATGACTTCTTGTACTTTTAGTATGGGAGTTGAGTAGAACTAATGTAACTGCGTTTACGGAAGTTATGTTAATAAAAGAAACATATTTACTTACAAAGAATAAATGTTTTGTATTTCTTTGCACATTTGGAAGTAAATGAAGGTTACACGTGTTTTTGGTTTTTAAAAGTATCATATTGTGAATACTAGTGTATTTTAGTTACCGTAAAAAATTTAAAGATTTCTTATAGTTATTTGAAGCATGAGAATATTCATTATCCATGTGTCCAATAATATATTTTAAAACACTTTATGTTACCTTTGATTCTATGTGTTTGTGGTAAGGAAATAATTAGGGGATAATTAACCCAGTGGCCGTCCTTTAATCGAGCTGGCACTTGGCAGGTATACTCGTTATCGATGAAAATGTATTCCATCACGTTTTTTTTTTTTTTTTTTGTAGTGACGCTTGGAATAAATAATTATTATACTTATGGTCTTTATTAGTCAAGCTGAAAAGCTGAAACTCGCCAGTTAGACTCGTCGTCGATGATAATGCAAGCTTAGGGGGCAAAAATCAAGTTTGTTCATGGGGCGGAATCTTTGGTTTTCTTCGTAGTGATAAAATACTACGAAAACTTGATCTGAGCTTAAAATCGCTAAAATAAGTTGCAACTGCACTGCATAAATTGGCATATAAATGATTTATATTAAAAACACTGTTTTTATGAGTTAACTTCTTATGGTTTTAAACATATGTTTTAATTATTTTATATTTAATTTTTTTAATTATTTCTGTACTATTTATTTATATTTAGTTTATATATATAAAAGTTTTTAATGTTTATATTTTAATTATTTTTATTTAAAATTTTTATATATTTTTTTTTTATATTTTATTTATTTAATGTTCATTTTTATTTGTATTTTTCTTTTATATTTTACAGTTTAGTTACTTCATATTTATTTTATATTTTGCATTTTAGTTACTTCATATTTCGTATTTTAATAATATATAATTTAAATATTTTAATTTTAATCATTTCATTTAAAAAAGCAAAATATTTTGAGTATTAATCTACCTGTCTATTTAAATTGATAATAATGTTTATGTGTATTGTTTAATGGTTAGTAGATCATTTAAATTTTGCTCATAATATTTATTAAAAAACATATATAATATTATTCATAAAGGTGTCTGGTTGCACTATTATAAAAGTTTATTTTAATGATAAGTGTAAATTCATCAGAAGAAAACTGCAGTACCAAGGCATAATTGTTTGATTCATTTTACATTAAAAAGCTAAGAATTGTACTAATCAGTTTAAAATATAAAATCAATTTCATATAAATATCATACGATATACCTGATGTATGAAAGTAAAAATATCACTTATAAAGCATTAATTGAAACTTTCGTATCACAAATATTAATTAAAAATTAATACATATTTTTAATCTTGATAATTTATCAAAAAGTAAGTACTTTTAAACTTAGAATGAATTCACTATCACCTTAATTTCTAAGCTCAATAATCAAGTATTTAAAAAAAAAAAATCAAAGCAAAAAATACTTTATGTAATACTTCAAAAAGAGTTTGTAAGCGTAATTTAAACTAAAGCGAAATTTAAATTTACACAAAGGTATTAAAAATTTACATAGATTTCAAATTTTTACAATGATGTATGCTCCTTTCTAATGAAAAAAAGTGAAATTTGTTTATTATGGATGAAAGAATATAAACAAAACTTAGTTTGTCAGAAATACTTTTAATTAAGTTTCAATTCATAACAACGAAAATACATGCAGCTAAATAAGGTTTCATGAATGATATCTTATATACTACTCTTTACCCAAAAAAGCGCAATATTTAATATAGAATACGAGAGAATTAACTAAGAAAATAAATGTGTAACATACTACATGAATAATGTAAAATCGGAGATATAATGTTTTTTTAATCTGGGGCATATTTCAAAGAAACTGTATTGAGTTTTTGTAAGTGTATGCTGAAAATATAACCGATCAATAATCCGTTCGATTTGTCAAATTATAACAAACTGTAAACAACTCAATATTATCAACTGAATTGAAAGGTTAAGCTAGTAAATATAAATCTACGACAAGTGTTGTGACATTAACTTCATGTCAGCTTCATTTCGAAGGATGTAATAAACACATTTGTCATTTCGCACAAAATAAACATTTATCATTCGACACGCACAGTAAAAGTGACAAGGGGATTTTTGAACAATATTGTTTTCACTAAAAGCGTTATATTTATGTAAATTATTAATTATGAGTTTTAGAAATCCATATACTGTTTTTCAACTATGCACGAAAGCAAAGTCTTGCTAAAAATTATATTACATTAAAAATGTTCATACATTTTAGCTATTAAAAGTTTAATATTAAGCTAAAAAAAACTATAACGTTTAATTTTAAAAGTTGAATACTTTAATTTGAAGCTCAACCAGTTTTAAAACCAGGTGAGAATAAAATAGATAAAAATAATTCCACTTTACATTTTTTATCAACATTTAATATTTGAGAAAACTACACATATTAATATATTGCTCAAACTATTGTCAATTTCATTAGATAATCATTAACTTATTTCAAAAAGTACAAAACAATTACAAGTAGTAAAAATATGTTTAATCAATGTACTAACTAAAATATCATTAAAGAGTGCCTTAGAGGAAATTGTATCATAGTTTCCTAATAAATCAATAAAAAATTACCTTTTAAAGATTCTTTCGAACATATAAAAACAAGCGTCTCCGAAGCAAAAATAAATTATGCTAATGGTCTAACGTAACTTAACCACACCTGAGACCTTTTTAACCATCCCAGAAGTGATCCCAATTCCTTTCCCACCAAACTCTTCCGAAGGTATATGGGCATTGGAATCATAACCAATCGATAATCAGAAAATTAAACTCATTTCCGCTATCACAAGTACTTTTATCCGTCGTTCCTAATATCCGACAAGGGGAATTGTCCGAGTAGCTGGCCCGCCCGGATAACTGATTATCCAGATGGGGTCAGTGGACGTCTTCTACACTGTTCTTCAACTGCGTTTTTTCCCGAAAAAGATTTTTTTTTTCAAACTTAACATTCCTGATAAGGTCATATACTAGGTTGAAAGTGAAAACATGCAGATATTTTTTTTTTTTTTTTTTTCGATATGAAAAAATTTGTATTCTGCATTTCAAAAAAGAAAACTAAGCAAAAATAATTTCTAGAGTTAACCGCACCACACACGTTTGAACAGAAGAAAACCTCAACAAACTCTCATTAAACAGAGCAACTTGAACTTTTATGATATCATACCTTTAATGATATGATTTTTTATGAAATCAATGTCATAAACTCCTTACTGCCTATTTATTTTTGAAAGCTGATTACGAAAAGCTCCAACGTTGCGAGTAGAATCTGAATTCTTCCCTTCTTCTTTGTTTGTGATTGCTTTAAAATGAATTTAAAAAAAATTTACTATCGTAAGTATTGGAAAAGTTCCAAAGTGTTGTTTTTATAAACTGGATAGAAGAAGCGACATGTATGCAGTTCTGATCACTCTACCACTATCCATTGTATTAGTCCAGAAAATATGGATTCCTTATATCCTTGTCATCCTTATCTAGGATCAGGCTGTTAAGTTTTGCTTTAAATTTTAATGGTAGCTATACCACTGTGTGATATCAAAGTATACAGAAATATTACGTAATTGAGCAACGTTTGTTGAAAATTATTATTACTTTTTTTTTTTTTTTATCTTTCTTTCCTGACGTATGTTACATTCCAAATTATTTCCATGTAACTTAGTGACATGAATTCCAAATTCCAGTTTTTCTAAGAATTCTCGTTTATCTAAGTAATATAGGAATTTTGTAAACGCTTTGGTTTAAAAGCAATTTTTTTTTTTTAATATATATATAGCGTTACTTGGTGTTATTACATTCGTGACCACATGTGTCGATAGTGAACCTGATTTGTGAAATCTCAACTTTTTATCGCTTCTAGGTTTTAAAATTAGCAACTTTCGGCCTTCTTTTGACATTCCAAGACGTTCCTAAGGTAATACCATAATATTTCCATGCATGCTTGTGGCCTGTAACCTATAAAAAAATCTGAGAAATATAATCCAAAATATAATTGTGCACCGATTTGGACTAGAGACTAAATTCTAAATTTCAGCTTTCTATATCGTCTGAGTATGGATATATTTTGTGGTATAGAGAACAGTTTAGAGAACATTTGACATAAAATTCTAATTAAATATGGTGGAGGGATATATAAGAATTTATTGACACCTATGTTTAATTAAAATGGACCTACGTTTATATTTAAAGTGAAAATATCAAGCAAAGTAGGAAAAATCTGTTTGTTTAATTTTTCTTTGCTTAGCTTTACACAATTTACATTATTCATAATCATTGTCATTACTCAATTTACTTTTCATTATGATTTAACTTATCTAGAAATTACATTAGACAAGAAGCACACCTAATATATTTTTCGAATCAACGTTTCGATAGGAGTACTTTCATTACACGAAAATATATTTAAAAAAAAAAAAAAAATACTTTCTTGGAAATCATGTTGCTGTAGTAACAAAGAAAACATGACTGCAATTTGTCAAAGCAGTTTCGTAAAATTATCCTACGTAAGTTCACAACTAAAAATATCCCCCCACATACTGGAAATCATAATTCGTGTCCCCAGAAGCACATTGACGCAATAAGTAAACTAAGCACGTCTTCAGACCGAAACCTTTTTTATGAGACAACATCAGTTTGAACCATGACATTTCCGCCTACTCAGTATTGAGGTACTTAGTTTAGCTTTACCTGTGTTATAGGTGTTTTTTTAATTTCGGGAAAAGCTTACTATAAAGAGGGTTAGTTATGAAAAAAGTCACAAAGGAAAATCTATCTGAGAACGATGACCTGTGTGACCACGTGACAATTACCACGCCTCCTTTTGTAGTTAGGCTCAATGAAAGTAATGAATTATCATGTAGTTAAATGCTTTTTCAAGCAGAAATCAATCACTCATAACAATTGCTAACCGTCAGAGTGTTGAAGACATTAGATTTTTTTTTTTTACTTGTGGTTTATTTAAATTTCTATACAGTCCATACGTATTGGGTCTTTCAAAATACATAGACTGAAAAATTGCATTTTAATCAATATCCCCAGTAGCACAAGTACGCTACGCTGGCCCGCTGGCCAGCATTGCTCAACACAGGCCCTTCCTGATGTGGACAGGCCGTTGCTACTGATATTAACCAGTGCTGGGTCAAATATACTGGAAATTTTGAAATGCTGTTGTAAAGTTTTAAAATTGAACTATATTTTTACAAGAAAGAAAGGAGGGGTACAAAATTTGCTTTGTGATGGTTTTGACATGTTTATATTTATAAAAAATCGTGTATTTTGGAAGGATGTTCAAGTTTTGAAATGGATTGACCAATCTTCTCAAATCCCCTATTCCCGGCATCGACCAACACTGCTGCGCTATCAGAGATATTGTGTTTTATAACTTTTAATATTTGAAATATTTATTAATCATAAAGTTTTTTTGAAAAATAACAGTGTAAAAAAGCAGGCACAGTAAATAATATTAATTTGCAGTTAAGAGGCTTAGGCCATGAAATATTTTTAAAGTTTTTTAAATCTAAAAGAATTTTATAGAAATGTTTAAACTGCACATAAAACGTGTAACTTGAGAACTTTTCAGCAATTTTTCTTGATCTGTATATTAAACAGGTCAAAAGAGAAAAGTATGAAATAATAAATTATATATATATATACAATTAAAACTAAATAGGAAATCTAAACATCTATTTACATAAGAATAAATGAAGTTGTTAAATTCAGGGTTGATTGTTCAGTAAATATATATACCAAACTAAACGTATTTGTAAATTTAAAGCATTTAATAGATTTATTTCCAATTTATTTGGTGGATAATATAAAGAGTGTCCGTAATTGTACCAACAACGTAGGGGATGGTTTATAATAAATGTCATAACAAACAATTTTAATGTGGGAAAATAGAGTTTCAGTCAAGTTTTTCAGTCAGCAAAGAATACGAAAACATTCTCCAACAGTTTACCAGAGAAAATGAACTGACTTAATATTAGATTCTTAATTTCCCGTTGTCAATGTAGTTGTTCCAAGACGTTTTTTCATAATAATCACCGGCGCAAGAAGAATTTCCATTATAAAGCAGCGTTTCTCAACCTTCCAGTATTCGCGGCCCACTTTTCAATCATAATTTTCATCGCGCCCCCCGCTTACAATAAAATGTATACAACAGTAATGTATATTGAGTATTTTGGATTCTGTTTTTAAATCATTTTTAACTAAATGCCAAAACAAGAGTAAACGCGAGCTAACGTTGGCGAGAAACCACATCTGGCATTTTGCTAAGAGGGCGGTGAAAACGACCGATGCCATCTCGATCATGCGCAAAGCAAATGTTTTCTCATAGGAAGAAGGAAAATTTTCGATACCGCAAGTTTCAATTCCAGCCTGTCTCATTTGAAGCGATCCTTCTATCGCTATCGAATCTATCGTGAATGTGTATGTTATATATGTTTTCATGTTAATTGCAATTCATAATATTGAATATTCACGGCTGTAGATTTATGCAGACTCATGGATGAATATTAAAGCGGAAGTAAATGAGCATTAGACGATAGTCAAGCATCAACAAGTACACAGACGAGCGGGGTTCGGTTGGTTGGTTGGTTGGTTGGTTGTTTTCAGATTATCTGGCGTCGTCAGCAACACGAGGGCTATAATGCGCCGAAACATTCGTCATTAGACAAGCCAACATACATTTACAAACACCCATGCCTAACACGGGACTCGAATCCGCAACCTCGCGGTCTAGAAGCCAGCAAGCTAACCACTCTACCGTTTGGTCGGCCGAGCGGGGTTCGAAAAGTAAAATATCCTCAAGAATACTTAAATTTTGGGTTTACCAGTACTGAAGTAAATGAAGAAGAAAGGCCCTTGTGTATCATTTGCTCAAAAATATTGGCCGCAGACAGCATGAAACCTAATAAACTTAAACGACATTTAGAAACGCTCCATAGTGAGTACGTCAGCAAACCCAGAGAATTTCTTCGAATTTAAATTAAAATCATATAAAAAACGAAAATCATTGTCTGTGAATAAAAAAGCTTTAATTGCATTTTACAAAGTTTCATATAAAATAGCCAGATATAAAAAAAAAAACTCACACCATTGGTGAAGAGCTCATTTAGCCTAAAGCAATTGAGATTGTAGAAACTATGTTTGGAGATAATTTTTCAAAACAATTGCAGTCCATACCTCTTTTAAATGATACTGTTGCTCGTCGAATTGGTGATATAACTGAAGGTGTATAGTGTCAGCTTTTCTCAAAGTTGCGTGAAAAATTGTTTTCAATACAGCTTGATGAAGGAACAGATAGTAATAAAGATGCTCATTTAATTGCCTATGTTCGATTTTGTGATAATATATCAGTAGTAGAAGAACTACTTTTCTGCAAACCAATAGAACTCCAAACAACAGCGCTCGCATTATTTGCTATTTTAAATGATTTTATGAAGGAGGTAAACATTGAATGGAAAAATTGGGTCGGAATATGCACCGATGGTGCTCGTTCAATGTCCGGAAGATTTCAAGGTATACAAGCACTTGTAAAACAAAAATCGCCTCATTGCGTCTGGACACATTGCATGATCCACAGGAAAGAATTGGCTTCGAAAGAAATGAGTCCTGGTCTGAATATTGTGTTAACTACGGTTGTAACCGTAGTAAATTGTATAAAAATGAGACACCTGAAATCGAAAATCTTTTCCGCACTTTGTAAAGACATGGATTCAGTACATTCAGCGTTACTATTTTATTGCGAGGCAAGATGGTTATCATGTGGGAAATTTTTGCAACGCGTTTTTAGAATTAAGAGAAGAAATCGTCATTTTCCTAGAAGAAGAAAACAGGCGGGAAGTCGAGAATTTTCGCTATGGTTTATTTGTGATGAAATTGAGCTACTTGGTCGACATATTTTAGAAATTAAATAATTTGAATCTTCAACTCCAAGGAGCAAATACACATATGTTGGATACGAGTGATAAAGTTAATGCTTTTTGTAGAAAATTGGAATTGTGGAGAAGAAATTTAAAGCAAAAAAACCTAACAATCTTTGCAAATGTGGATGATTGTACTAAAACTTACAAGGCTGAAGAAGAAGTTGTTTTTGTAACCATTGAAAATCATTTAGCCATGCTGGCAAAGAATTTTAAAAAGTATTTTCTTGCTGACGACAAACTGATAGCAAGTTACGAGTGGGTTAGGGATCCATTTCATAAGACTCCCGAAGGACTCTCAATTGATGAGGAAGAAAAATTCATAGACTTCACGACAAGTAGCGAAACCAAAAGACAATTTAGTAATAAATCACTATTTGAATTTTGGGCAGGAGTAGAGGATGATTTTTCTGCATAATAATTAATAGTTTATAAAACTAAAAAACACGCTTTAATAGAAAAGGGAACTAAAAAGTAGAAAATAATTTTAAATAAGTTTGAAATAAGAATAGATTGATTAACAAGAAATATTTATTTTATCGTAAAAAAGCGTGGGGTGCTTTTTAAGATATTTTCATAATGGCTGTACATTTACCAATATCTGTCATTAAATATTTACAATAATTGACATCAAGCACCCCACCCTTTTTTACAAAAAAATAAATATTTCTTGTTAATCACTCTATTCTTATTTCAAAGTTATTTAAAATTATTTTCTACTTTTTAGTTCCCTTTTCTATTAAAGCGTGTTTTTTAGTTTTTTTAAACTATTAATTATTTTTTCTGTAAACTATACATTTTTTTTAGTTAATTTTTTTTAGTTAAGTGTACAAAACTCTCCAGTTGTTCCTGCCAATAGTCACATGCTTGTCTCAAATTTAAGTCATTTGTATGCCTTAGAACAAACCGTATTACTTGGCACAAATCACTACCGTGCCTCTGAATATGAAAAATCACTAATCCTGAAGATCCTGGTAAGGATAATGCGACTAAAAAAACACGCTTTGTATAACCGTCGTGCCCACGACAAATCTTTCAAATGTCTGTCTTATCAATTGTCGATGATAGGTTCTGTGATTACTGGTAATATGACGGGTAACGGCACACCAGGTTTCGATTCCGGAGAAGGTTGGTTGGTTGGAATTTAACGGCGCAAGGGCAACACGAGCTAATCCTTGTGATAAAGCGACAAACTTTTTGAATTATTGTGTTGTCATCGGTCTTTGACAAGTGTGCAAAGTTTGAATTAAATCTGATTGCTCAAAGTAGGGCAAAATCGAGCCCAAAAGAGTCGGTTACAAGCAAACATACAGGTGAAACTAATTAAAGCGTGTTAAAAACAAGAACATTTCGCATTCTATTACCATTTTTAACATCCTACATTTGCGAAACTGGATTTTCTGCTGTAGCTTCTTTGAAGACAAAATATAGAAACAGAACTGAGAGTGGCTATTTCTAATATCAAGCCTCCCTTCGAAAAACTTTGCTCTGCAAGACAGGCCAAAGGAAATCACTAATAATTATTAAATTTGTTTTTAATTTAGTATGTTTTGATTAAGTAAGTTTTGATTTTGTAAGTTGTTTTACTTTATTTGTTAAATATGTCGAAATATATTTTGTTTTGTTTTCTATGTGTTTGTGTACTTTCCTTTCAGTCAGTTAATCATTTTTTTTTTTTAAATAATATTTTCTCTTGAATATTCTCGCGCCCCCCTAGGGGTTCGGGCACCACAGGTTGAGAATCGCTGTTATAAAGTAAAAAACATTATTGCAACAAATTCTTACAGGAAGTCAATCGGCCCATCCTACATAAATGTTTTGAGTGGCTGCCAAAATAAAACATATAATGATTAAGATTATGCGACCGTAGAATACAAGTCACAGGTCCACCACGTTCAATGTACTCCTGGAAATATGTTTTTTTTTTTTTTTTTTTTTTTATTTTTTTTTTTTTTTTTTTTTTTTAAACCATGCCAATTCTTAAGCAACTATGCTATCCCACTTTTTTGATTGACATAAGATATTACGACCCTGATTTGTTGCAATAAAATTTTATGTCATTAAATACCCCCTACACCTCCTTCTTTTTGTTATGTTGGAATATTTTCAGAGAAAGCTCCATTTGAACTTACCATCCCTACATACTGAAGAAAGGGCAGCAAAGGGCTCTATCAAGAAATTTTTCTTATTATTTGAATGTGTAAATTGTCGTTTTCGATACCCAAACAAAAAGAACTATTTTACATAATAAAATTTTTAAAAATTGCAATATAAAAGTATCAAAAACTTAAGTATTCCATAAATAATGCACAATTTTGTACGATAATAAATTAATATTTCAATCTTACATTTTATTTCTGAATGGTGTTTTTAGAACGACCCCTTTATCTCTCATTTCATAAAACCAAAATTTATAAATGATGTACCAATTTTAACATTGATATTTCCGCTTCTGATGAATAGTACATTTATAAATGAACATTGTGTTATTTGTTTGAAAATCGAAATTAATTATTTTTATTTTGATGTGCTATGAGAGGATGCTCTATAAAGAGGATATTTTGTTATGCTTTGAGAGTTAACTACTTAGAGGGTAATACATATAGTGGATGTGACTATTCGGCCCAGCACTGATTCTTTCTTCTCTCGTCTTATTTTGAGCTACAGTAATAATTGTAATACTGATGTAATTCTTCCTTAATAAAATCCCTTCATTATTTATTGATAAATTAACTTATTGAAAATATCAACTTATATTAACTTAAACTTATTGAAAAAATCTATTGGATACTCATATAGGATTTACGGGATAGGATTTATTACTTTAAAAACGTCCCATGACATATACAGTTCTGCTTTCCAAATCAAGTTCCATTGTATCTCTCAACAATAGAATGCAGTGTCTAACATTGATAAACTTCCGACCAAGTAATTCCTCTAAGCAATTTTAAAAGCATAAGTTGCACTTGGGCGCTCTATTGTACAGAAAATTTAATGAACTCAAATAATGAAAATATTCAAACTAATTCACTGTGATACTTTCTCTTTAATTAGTAAATGTTAAAGCAGGAAAATAAATATGACATAAATAAATATTACGAAATAAAACCTTGAAATGTGTTAGGCAACTTCTTTAAGATCTAATACCTGAAGTCTGATGATTTTAAACTTATAATAAAATCATAATGCATTAATAAAGTGTCAATGTAAATTATACTAGACTACTCCTTTTGGTGTAAATTTTATCGATACATGATAATTAAATTTGATTGCTCCAATAAAAAACGACTATAACTCTTCGATGAACAAAGATAAGATTTGTACAGAATAGTATAATATAGTATAATGAAGTGCAGAGTTAGTTTTAAAACCTAACTGATGTTCAATATGGTTACACGTATTAACTGTTTCAGTGAGTATTTAATAAGGAAATCAATTTTGGGGGGGAAATTTTAAACTACCCTGCTGTTATATTTAATATTCTAATAAATCTTTTGCACAAATATTAAAATAAGTACGTACAAACACAAAATAACATACGATAAACTATTGTCAAACGTTTTTGTGACTTACCACTCGGATTGTGGTTTCTTAATTCCTAGAGTTTTTCTGCAAATACTGTTCAATCGCTCAAGAATCTGCATAATTTCACTTTAAAATATTTCATAAATATTCGAACTATATCCAAAAGAACTCTACACAACTTCTATTAATCATTCAAACACCACAAAGACCACAATAAGGTCTTTAAGAAATAAAGTCGCAGCATTCTCATACAATTTTCGCATATATATAACAAATTTAATTTCTAGCAGTACACATTGAAAACTAGCTCTCAACTTCTAGAAAACAATTGTTGAATGGTTACTTAGTACTTTCTTCTATAAGAATCTTTTCTGGATAACTAACTTATCGAAGATGGTACAACTTTGCTTTATTTGTACATCACGCATATGACGATGGGACAATATCTCCCATGTGGATTTTTTCGTTGTTGAGACCTTATGTCAATTTACTTGGATCATTATACTTCGATCGACTTCTTCACATACCTACTAAGAAAACACTAATGACCGCGATTACTGGATAAATACACAAAAGATATTACAGATTTCGGTTGCTTTGGAAACAACTATCACTTTTATTCAGAAAAGATACAATCGATCTCGGAGTGAAACAGCTGTCAGGGTATTTAATGGAAATGTTCTTTGTTGAACTCGCTAAAAAAACGACAAAAGTGACAATTGAAAAGTCGGACAATGGAACCTACTGTAAGGATGGAAAAATAATACAAATAAACAAATGTTCTGAAAACTGTAAATAAATTTTGCAATCTCTATATATAAAATGTAAAATTTCCACTCACTGAATCATCACTGAGTCTTCCACTTCCCATAGAGTCACAACTCTGTAAGCAAATGTTAACAAGGACAAACATAAAAAAATACAAGCTACTTCGAGCTTTATTAACGAATTTTAAAAGGTCTAAAAAGGGTCAAATGGTCGAGGGATATTCAAATGCCACACTTTCAAAGTAGTCACAACTCTTATATTCGTCACAAATTGTCAACAATTACAAGCATAGATCAAGTAAGCTTATTTTGATATAGATGAACTAATTTTAAAGTTTTAAAAAGGAGTCGAAAGTTTTAGAAACGAGGAATATTCCCACGTCTAACTTGCAAAAAAGTCACTACTCTGAAGTTTGGTAACTAGGCCAAACATAAATAAAGTAAGCTATTTCGATGTCGATTAATCAATTTTAAGGAGTCGAAAAAGGTCAAAAGTTCCTAACAAGGGTATTCAAATGTCCCACTTCCAATGCAGTCACAGCTATATTCGATACAAGTCAACAAGGGCAAGAATAAAAAAAGTAAGCTATTCTAATACTGATTAACTAATTTTAAAGGGTAGAAATGTTTCAAACGAAAAATATCGAAATATCCATTTCCAAAATATTCACTACTCTGAAGTTTAGTAACAAGAGTAAGAATATATAAAGTAAACTATTCCGATCTCAATTATCCAACTTTAAGAGGTCAAAAAGGAGTTAAAATATCCCAAATAAACAATATCCCAATGTCCTACTTAAAATATAATCATAACTCTGTAATTTGCTACCATAGGTAAGCCATTCCAATCTCAATTAATTTTAATGGGTCGGACCGTTTCCTATTTCAAATGAAGTCACAAACATAAAATATAGCATGAATATTAACAAGATCAAGCATAGATAAAGTAAACTATTTCAATTTTAATAAATCAATGTTTAGGAATCAAAATAGGACTGAACTTACGAAGAGTGGAATGCATGAAAATCTTTTGATAGTTAAAATAAACAAATTAAAATTTTGTGGCGAAGTATAGATATTCAGCTAGTATATGCATAAAGATTAGTAAGAACTATTGATCAACTTGGAATTGCGAAGAAATCATCCTTATAATTTGTGCAGCCTACTGTAACTGAAGTATTTTTAAGATTATGTATCAAAATATAAAACTTGTTATAAAATTGTCATCATCAAAGCAACCGACCACATTGAACAACATGTAATGACAACTAATGCATCTTCAATTCATACAATAGCAGATTTGATTTTTTAACGTTGAATAAAAACTTTTGTCTATTACTCTTCTGATAGTAATTTCAACTAAAATTTACACTTATAATATATTTTACAATAACTTTTAATTGTATTCAATAATTCTCTTCACACACGCACATAAATATATTCAAGTAATTCAATATACGTCATTGCCACATCATTTTCAATTAATTTATTTTTCAGCTAATTACATTATGTATCTACAAGTGCGTGAACTTTTGTCATCCAGTATTATAAAAATATTTCTTTAGCAAATAAATACCTTACTTCAAACTTAAATTTAAATTCTTATTTCAGATTTATTTTTAAATTCATAACTTATCTTTAAATTCATAATATATCTTTAAATTCATAATTTATCTTTAAATTCATAATTTATCTTTAAATTCATAATTTATCTTTAAATTCATAATTTATCTTTAAATTCGTAATTTATCTTTAAATTCATAATTTATCTTTAAATTCATAATTTATCTTTAAATTCATAATTTACCTTTAAATTCATAATTTATCTTTAAATTCCTAATTTATCTTTAAATTCGTAATCTATCTTTAAATTCATAATTTATCTTTAAATTCATAATTTATCTTTAAATTCATAATTTATCTTTAAATTCATAATTTATCTTTAAATTCATTAATATTTTTAAATTTATGTGTTATGTTTATATTTTATCCTAAAATTTTTATTTTATCTTGAAATTTATAGTTTAATTTAAACTTTTAACCTACCTTTATTATATTATAATTATTTAAGTTTATTATTTTATTTAAATTTATATTTTTTATTTAAATTTATATTTTTATTTAAATTTAAATGTTTATTTAAATTTAAAAATTATTTTTAATCTATATTTTATCCTTAATTTTTTTTTTTAAACTTATTTTTCACTTTAATTTATATTTTGTTTAATTTTACAAATTATCTTTAAATTTATATTTTATTTAAACTTAAATAAACTATGGCAAATAACTTTAAAAAGGCATTTCCATCTCAGAACACCTCTTCATTGTTCTCATCATTTCCAGCTCTACATCAATTCAAGATTTAAATAACAAATATTTCCTAATGCAATCAGTGTCAATTCATAACTTACAATTAACTCTCCACAAATAAAAAAACATTATTACACCACATATTACAAATACGATCATTTCAAGTTTCAAACTAACTAATTTTAGTGTCGCAAGAAGTGATTTGACATTGAATAGTACTCATGAAAAGTACTCTTATGGCTCCTCTAGATCCATATAATTTGTGCATTGTTCATTCTCTTTTAAACTATTATAAATTTAAAAATACAACTTAGAGGACTATTCTGATAAAAAGCGTTACATTTATAGTTAATCTATAAAAACTAATAGGAATTACATAGTGATTAGTTAGATAACATCTTGAGTATGCAGTGCAATTTTGGCCACATCACCTTAGAAAATATATTTATTTGCTAAAAAAAGTTCAGCGTAAGGCAACAAATACTATACAGTGAAACTCAAGTTTGGATTTTTGTATTAGATTCAGGAATCTAAACATGCATGCATTGGAAAGAAAGAGCATGCATTATATACTCTTATAGCTCCTCTAGATCCATATAATTTGTGCATTGTTCATTCTCTTTTAAACTATTATAAATTTAAAAATACAACTTAGAGGACTATTCTGATAAAAAGCGTTACATTTATAGTTAATCTATAAAAACTAATAGGAATTACATAGTCTGAAACTGAAAAGTATACTTTACTCGTAATTTACTTAAAAAAAGTATGCGGTATATATATATTTTTTCTATACTCATTGACAATTTCATTATGCGCATCTTTATAGTTATCGCTTGGTAATAAATTAATTATGCTTATTGCATACTATTCGTGGCTATGGTATGGGGAAAAGTAATGATAGTATTATGTTTTGCTTTAATGAGATGGTATTCCGTTTGTGATTTCGAGCGGTTGAGTTGCTATGAAACGTAATTAACACGATATTACAGAAACTCTTTCTGTTTACAAATAAGCTTAGCTTCTTTGGTGAAAATATATGTTATCAACGAGCTGTACAATACATCTGAGACAAGGACAAATTATTTGTTTCTGTAATTAAGCCTTTAGAATTAATTCAATTCTTTATATTTATAAAAATTATTTACTCCATACCAAAAATCACAAAATATCAATAGGTTCCCAATTCTTAAAAAAAAAAAAAAAGTATTCTATCTTAAACCGAATTTTTATCAACAGTGCTTATTTCTTTTGGAATAGCTTCTTTGGTTTGACTTGAGTTCTATAAAATAGCGGAAGAAATCCAATTCTATCCGTCAATTCGATCTTTATGATTTTGGGCCTGATCTTCTTGTGTGTACTTTCATTCAAATTAATAAGCATTTATTGAACTTTATAATAATCTAATCTAGCATAATAAATGTGGCGAATTTATCACTATCTGTTGATATTAGATAATTTTAATTTGAAAAGTAATACAAATAAACTGATAGTAATTAAAGAGTTAAGTGGATGTAGAGATCATGCGGAATATTTTAAAAATATTACTTTCACAATATATGAAGTTGGTATGCGTTCAGCAGGGGAGCAATATCTCAATCTCTTTTTTATTGCCACTTTTATATTTTCCCTTCATACACAGATATAAAACTTATTTTTCAAATAAGTATTTAAAAATGTCATTTTTCAGCTGGAGTGAGTATTGACAAAGAAATACCAAGCTAGGGTGTTAAATTAACTTCTAATACCGTGGCTCTTTAAAATGTCCCCAGACAAATGTTTCACAAATACAAAAATAACACGCATCTACTGGTTCAAGAACATCTAAATTGTTAGGATTTAACTTTTCTTATTCCCCTAATACAGACCTATCTGTCATTTAAAACTTTTTGATCCAGTGCAATATGCAATACAGTCTGATAGACTAAATTGCATATTGCACTGGATCAAAAAGTTTTAAATGACAGATAGATCTGCATTGGGGGATTAAGAGTTGTATCAATAACTTTTTTTATGTGTATGTGCCTGACTCTTTTTATATCACCTGTATTTTACTCTGAATCCTTGAATACCCCTACTTCTATTTGATAAATTTAAACTATAAAATAAACCTCTTGTTCCTCTTTCTTTCCAATGCATGCATGTTTAGATTCCTGAATCTAATACAAAAATCCAAACTTGAGTTTCACTGTATAGTATTCGTTGCCTTACGCTGAACTTTTTTTAGCAAATAAATATATTTTCTAAGGTGATGTGGCCAAAATTGCACTGCATACTCAAGATGTTATCTAACTAATCATCTATAAAGTATCAATGTGATATTCACAGATGAAATAGAATTCCTAGTGAATCTTAACATCCATGGCTGATGAAGAAGCAAGTTACATACAAAAAAAGATTCTAAGATCTAATGTATTAAAAGTTACTTTTTGTTTCTTATACCTTCGTTCACTTATCTCCTTAATTCTTAAGGAATACTTTAAGGGAGACCCGTACCCTAAATATAGAAAAAAAATTGAAGTTTTGCAAGTTTAGAATGCAAGTTTTCATTTTTAAGTTCGTTTTTCTCGAAATCTAGAATTGGCAATTTTGACTGTGTTTTAAATGTTCAGGCCTTGAGAAAAATTTACTTAGATTTAAACTGTTTATATTTTTGAAATCTTGAATATCTGTTTTTATAAATGTAGGGAGAGTTTTTTTAGTAAATTGTATTAACTTTTTTTAAAAATTATAAAAATTTAATTTTTTGTGAAAATTTAGAAATTTCTTGTGAAAAACATAAAACATCTTCTTAAAATCTCCTGACGAACTGTTTTTAAAAAAATCTCTCCCTACATCTTTAAAATATTCTTTAGTATAATTAATTTGTTTTGAAATAAAAAAAAATATACAAAATTGAAGGAGATGTAGTCTTTTTAAAAAGGCGTATATTTCAGCCATAAAACACTAAAAAAAATATCAAAAAAATATTAAATTTAAAAAACAAAAAATTGTGTCAATAATTGTTTAAAAATAGATGTTTTATTTATATAAAAAATTTGGTGTTACTAAATTCCTTACTAAAAATTTTAGGTTTTTGCTAACGAGTCTCCCTTAAAGTTTACGAGCTTCAAACCAATTCTAAAGCAGGGTAATGAAAGTATTGTTTTAGGCCAAAAAAATAAGTTTCGTTTATTTTTATTTATTTATTTATTTATTTATTTATTTATTTATTTATTTATTTATTTATTTATTTATTTATTTATTTATTTATTTATTTATTTATTTATTTATTTATTTATTTATTTATTTATTTATTTATTTATTTATTTATTTATTTATTTATTTATTTATTTATTTATTTATTTATTTATTTATTTATTTATATTTAATTATTATTATTTTTTTTTTTCCTTTTTCTCCACGTTTTGGATTTTTATGATTTTTTCCGATTTCAAAAAAGTGGTCTAGAAAAAAATATGAATCTGTGTGTTTGTGGTCAGCATAACTCTCAAACGAATTGATTTAGATGTTCAAATTTGGTACACGGTTTAGTGGTAGCCATGGGACCTACCATTAAAGTTTTTGTCAAAATTGCGCATGCGTATGAGGCATAAATAAGAAAGAAAAATAATGTTTTTCAGCATCTGCTAAAAATCGGATGTTCCAAACATTCACACCTCCGAAATTCTCGTTGAAATGGAATAAAATCGTAAAAAATTGAAAAACGAGTGCATTTAACGCAGAGCATCACCCATCATCGATTGATTTTCCTCCGTTTCACGCATAAGAAAGGATAATGTAATGTTTATTGAATAACTACGTCAATTTTGCCGTTTTGCCATTTTTTTCCCCTTGTAAAAACTTTGCCAAAAATATCGCCAAACTGGCCATTTTTATTTAAAATATGCAAACGGTAAATAACACCATTTCATATCAAATTTGAATAGAATTACCAATATTTTAGTGTAATTGAAATTTGTTCAATGTTCCACACCCCCAATTTTTAATCAATCACCACAAAAAATATCTCAGGTACTTCAATCGTCGAAAAACATATCTTTCTCATTTCGATCTATGTACATTGGACTTTCTTTTTATTCGTCATCAATAGTGTGGAAACAGCTATCAAACAAGAAAAGCACACTGCTTCTGTTTTACGTCACAGCATGGCTCAGGAAATTAAGAAACGTCAAACTGCTGTCCTGGCAACAGCGTTATGGTTACAGTTAGGAGGGGGGCGGAGGAAAAATTCACCGAAAACGCGAAGTGGACACTGCACGTGATAATATTGATTCGTCCAAATCGCTTGACCTTGCTCCAGTGAAACGTGTTTTGAATAGCAATCTTTGGCACAAACACATAAAGCTCAGTAGCTCAGAAATAAAGAGCGTTAGTATGAATTTCTTGTTTAATTTGTTTAAAAACTCACTTGCAAAAAACGCATTCTGGAGTCTTGATGGCTTAGTAATTTCTTATTTATTTGCATTTTATGTTTGTCATAACTCATGCAAATTTATGCAATGCAATTAAGTATTGCTTAATTTTTTTACTTTGGTCTAGAAAATCATTAAATTTATCAACTATTAACCTTTTAATTAGTAGAATTTTATTTATATAGTGGTGAAACCATTTTAATATTTAAAGTATATTAATTAATTAAAAAATATGATTAGATGAAGGATATCTCTTTTGATATTAACTTAAAATATTGTTTATTTTTTTAACCTTAATTTTGTTTCCTCTATTAATTCGATGGAATAAAACCACCAAACTTTGTGTTCCTAAAAATATCTATTTATAGCTTAATTAGTGGTTTTTATAGCATATTGTCTAATGTTGTCTTAAACACCAAGTTTTCTCATTAGTACATTCAAGATAAACGAAAATAGTCTACCAATTACAGCCAGGTTAAACTTTTTAGACATAAATTCCTTTGATATTGATATTTTGCTTCGAAACTTCGTAAAATATTCACATATTTAGACATGTAGGTGCAAAAATATTTTGAGCAAATTAATTTTATCAATTACATTGAGTCGTATGAAAATTAAAATCCGAATGAATAATTTTAGAAGGGCAATAAGTACATTAAAATAAATAATAAAATAGGATTTTAAAGTTTTATGCTAATAATTTATTTTTAAATACACGACAATCTTCTAACACAAATCGGAGTTGCTATTATCTGAATATAAGAACTCATAAATAAAAGAAATAGTAATCTGAAAGTTGAACAGTTTGATTTAATAAAATGAATTATCCTTTAACTTATTATAAGCTTATCGTTAACTTCTGAAATCCTTTTCATTTTACAAAAAAATATTTTTTTAAAAATAAGTGTATTTAAATGAAAGCGGAAAATGAAAAATAAGTTATGATACATACGCAAAATGTACCAAGCTTCCTTGTTGTTTTATAAGGTTTTAAAAATTGGAATATTACTGCATCACCAATCACTATGAACATACTTTTACTTACTTTTAACAATGCACAGTACGCAAAAAAAAATCTAAATGATGGCTATATATTCGGTTATAAAAGTCGTAGAGTATTGTAAATAGTGGCAAAGTAATTTAATTGTGATTCTTTATATGTTTAGTTCAAAAAGTTACCTTGGGGGTTGTTTACTAATTAAAGTGAACTTTGGAAATTTCCATACAAACCCTTATTTTTTATTTATTTTTTATCCTTTCATTCAATCTAGAATACTTCGTTTACTTTAAATATAAATTTCAATTTATTACGTAGGAAAAAAATTCCTTATGAGCAAAGGGCCAATCACAATATTGAGAAGCGTAATTTTAAGGTCCAGAGCATTAAGGCGGAAAGAAACGAACAGCTGACCCGTGTTACAAAACGTTACAGGTATTACTCTAAAATTTCTTGGGGACTTCTTAGATTTATTGTATCATGTTTTATAAGATTATAATACAAAATAAGATAAGTTAATTCAATCAAAAATGAATTTTAATGCACCATAATTAATTAACAATGTCGAAAATGGGCCATTTTCTCGCGCAGTTCAATTAAAATTGAAAAAAAAAAAAAAAAATCAGAAATACAGCACCTATTAGTGTTGATAGTAAAATTTACAAATATATAAAATTGTTAACTTATGCTTTTTCTGCCATTTATTAATTACTCTATATTTATTAGTTTATGTTTACTTCTTGTAGGTTTCACAAACAAAAGTAAAATAAAATAATTTTCTTTTATTCAAATAATAAAACTTATTTTTTTAAGCTTTGTGTATATTTTTTAACGAAGTGGTACGTTGCATAAAAATACAAACTTGTGAAAGCACTATATTATATGATATTATTGAAACGTTTTATGAATATTCAATCTCAACCTTATGGAATTTCTCTATATTTTTCATTTAAGGTTATAAGATATTAAACAAATGTCTAATATGTGTGTGTTTTGTGTCTTTCTGAACTGTCTCTAAGTTTCTCTGTGACCCATGAGGCTAAATTTATCTATAACATTGTTATAGTTTAGAACAAAATTTGGTTGCGTCGTGGGTGTTTTTTTTTTATTTTTTTTTATTTTTTTATTATTATTATTATTATTGCGTAAAATGACTTAAATGAAAGCTTTACTGCACCAACATTTCGTAACATTTGAATTATTGTACTAGTCTCTAATTCAAGAGAGAACTTATCTACATTTCAAGTTTCGAATGGGAGAAGCCTCCAATTAAGAAATCCTACTCAGAACACACTATTCCCATTGTGTTCAATTCATACATTACATAGCATCGACACTGGGAATCTTCTCATATACTAATCTCTGATTCAGGGGTTTAGCTTCAATTATTGGATAGAATATACTAAAGAAAAAATTTGATGCTCCTTTCTCAAAACTTCTTGGTTGAAAAATGTATAAAACATTTCAATATTTGTTATTCACTATCTTAATCAATTACCTAAAAATATAAAAATTTTACCACTTATGTTTTCAACAGTTTAAAAAGATAAAATAACTAAAACATTTTTACATTGTTTTTACTTCATTTTACATGTTTTTACTTCAATCAAATTTTAATTAATTTCAAATATAGTCTTGTATGCGTTTCTTAAAAGTGGGCTTTTTCACATTTTTGCTAAAATATTTGCAATCAAACATCAAAATGAAAAGGAAAAAAAAATCTGGGTGGGGGGGAGGGGGTTTACGATCATGATAAATTAAAGAAAGGAAAAAAAGTATGTTTTTATTTATAAAATTTGAAAACTGTTTCATTAATTAATAATTAACTATTAAAATTGTTTAATACAAAAGTTTCATTCTATTTATGGTTGGACAATAGCAAACTATAGTTTGAAGTAAAAATTGTTGAAATATATTAATTATCTAACAATTTATGGCTGAAAAACAGTTTTTATTTTAATATTGATATATCATTTCCTTACCAACATTTAAATTACCACTGGATGAAATATTTTTAGATTTGGTATTTAGACTTTTTTTAGAAGCTAAATTTAAATATGGAATAATATTACAGGGTTTCCCATAGAGCATTTAAAATTTGGTTTAGTTTTATTAAGTCTATAAATCTTTATCATAAAAAAAAAATCTACTTACAATTATTAAAAACAAAGGTACTTTATATTATTATTATTATTATTGTATAAATTAGAATAACAGATAACCAGCGTTCGGATTTTAATTTTTGCGTAAAATATGCATAATGTTCATGAAGTATACTCAATAAAACAGTAAATCTTGTTAGCACATTCATATTAACATTAAAACTCTATGAAAGAAATACTTGAAATATTTAATACATTTACAACTACACAATAAAGTTAAACAACTACATAACAAAGCTTTTTTTTCTAAGAGATCTAGCGTCCAGCCATTAGATAACACCCTTCCAATAGTTGATCAGAATTAAAAAAAAAAAAAAAACACTCTCTCGACATACGAAAATGAGTTTTACACGTAGTATTAGAAATAGTTTTTTTTTCTTTAAATGTTGGTGCTATTGTGTTCATATTGATTGGGGCTGTTTGTTACTTAACGAATCATTGAGGAATTTTATTTTTTCGGCAGCTGGTGTGTTCGGAGTAGTAATTAGTTGCTGGCAGGTACTTCAAGAAAGGTTATCCACTTACATCTTGCATTTTACTATCAATAGTTTCAGTATTTTTACTGTTTGCAATGGCAAAAGAAAATGTTCTGATCTGGTCAACTATTCGAAAAAATACAAATTCAAATAAAAATTTTGCGCAACTTTGTTATTGTATTATTTTCAGCAGATTTCATTCTTTTTCAGGATAGAAAAATTATTTAGGAATGTGATAAATATGCCAGTATAATTCTGAAGCTTAAAATAAAGGAGCAACTTAAAAAAACATTCAGCAGGACCGACTTTATTTTATCAACAAAAGTCGGTTGTACCATACAGTGCAATCTGAGTACTTTTTGAAAATAACACGAATGGGCGTAGTTACAGTATACCCATTATATTAAAATATTTTCACCAAGAACAAGAATTTACATCTTGCTGAAAAATAATTAATTTATAAATTATAACTTTTTTATGTGTATCTGAATAGTTAGTATAACTTATATGAAAATATATACATTTTCTTAGTTCTTTTTTTCTTCTTTTTTTTTTTTTTTCCTTTTAAATTTTTCTCCCATCAATCTTTCCAAATCGAAGTCACTAAACTGACGGGCCATTTCAAAGAATAGAGATAATTGGGATATTTGATAAATTATTCCGGTATAAATATTTAAGTAATACGTATCATAATTAAGACGGTATTTAATATTGATAGAAAGAAGATGAGAATAGTGAGTAATAATAAGGGACTACATTTTCCGACAAAAACAAAATTTTGTCATTTACTTTTATTTCCTACATAGCCCGAGAAACTTCATAATGTGTCATCATTTTTTTTTAGTACCTTTTAATATCCTTTAATAATTCTTTTGCATTTTCCAATAAAATTATTTTTAAGTTCACTTTTGAGAGACATTGTACATCTAAGTCTGCAACACGAATAAATATAACTATTTAAGTAAAATTTCTTTCCAAATTATCGATACTCAATATTTGGAAATCTGCGATAAATTGAATATGTTTAGATGTTAACGTTGAATTGACAAAAATTTCAGTTTAAATAGATTGGTATAACAATACCAAGTTAAAAGATATGAAATATAATTTTGAAAGGATGAATTTAAACATACTTCATGCTTATCGAGATTCATAAGACATTTTGAATATGAGTAAGATTATCAAGTATATTATTTTGTCGCATATAAAATCAAAATTAATTTATATTTAATAAAAATTATAATTAATACGCTCATTTAGAATGTTACTCAAATATTATTCTATAAAATATGCAATTTTTAATTAAACTGAAAACTCGCAATTTAAATGCATTGATCTACGACCAAATATTCAAATCATATTGTTCATCTTAATTCTATAAAAATGCAATTTGTCCATTGCGAACAAGCTGTAATATAAAAACTGTATTAGTATATGGATTGTAATTAAATAGTCTTATATTTTAAAAGAAAAGCTGTTTTACCACATCAAAATGTTTTTATAAGTAAGCAACATATGAGTGTAAATTCAATTAAAAGGAAAAGATTTCGTTAAAATTGCATTCATTTAATCGCAAATCAATAAAAATAGTTTTAAGTAAAAATGCTTAAATTGTCAGGCTATGCTCATAAAGTTTCTCAGTTACGTAATATAATCTTTCAGTAATAGTGGAAAAATAAATATTTTCTTTGACTAGTAAGTCTTTGAAAATGTAGAACAGTGGCATAATACATAATAGTTATAATTAAATTTTCTGTAATAGTGATAAAAACTAATAAAAATAACTTGATTATCATTATGTATTAGAAAAAAGAATTGATTATTAACAATTAATGTCCCTTGTTGATAAAATATTTTTCCCTTACTTTTAAGTACCTATGATTCAATTGTTTATGTCATCTAGCAATACTGTACCTTTTCCCTGCCGTGATAAAAACTGAAATTGGACCCATTCAAAGTATTTAATTATGAAATATTTCAATTTAAGCTTCTATTTATTTTATTAAAAAAACGTGAAAACATTGCCGTCTTAAATTTTATTGCTTTTTCTTGTGCTGATCAGCTTTTCTTATTCAGAAATACAAATGCAAACAAAAAGAACACAAAAAAGAGAACACCTAAACAGAAAGAAAACCAAAACATTTTTTTACATTAATCGTATTAAAAATGTTTAATTGACATAAGTCAGTGAAAAGGAACTCTACCCTTTAATTTAAAATGTTTTTTGAAATGTTAATCTCGTATACAACACCAACAATTTACTTCTTTTATTAATAAAAAATTCTGGAGCTTCATTTTTACTAAAACAAACAAAATACTTCTAATACACAAAATTACATAAAATTAAATTAATGGAAACAAATTTACAAAGTTGTATTTTTGCCATTAACACATTTAATCCTACCCATACTACAACCATAGATTTTAGACACTGTACAGACTAACACTTACCCATACGAATACTTATTATAAATCTTTTTCAGCGTGGGCCGTCTCCTTCTGATCTTAGGAAACCATCTCCTAGTTGCAGCCATGATCTCAAACCCAAGCACATTCCTCCCTTAACCCCCAAAAGATACTCTTCAATGCACCTAACACCACCAACTCCAATTCATCAAAGTGGCAACCACCAAAAAATCCTTGATGCTACCCCAATTCAGTCGACAAACTGTAACTGTCGTCGCACAAACCACCCCATTCAGGAGCCTTGGGCAATAGTATAGAACAAAGAATAAAAATGAGCGGGAACTTATAACGAACTATCTGGCTGGTCCTTTATTAATCTAGTTGAGTGGGTCCAGAATGATCCCCTGGAGAACCAGCGATGATTATGCTGAGGACCTCTGGACGATAGTTGGCAAAGAAGGTGGTGGAAAGTTTTTGCTGTGGTAGATCTTGTTTTTGGGGAGTTTTTGTTCTTGTTTTGTGTGGGTTTGGCCTTGAGTGGAACGGCCATTGTCTGGTAGTGCTGCGTCTAGTTTCTGGAGGGGAGTTGATGGAGGAATTAATCATGATTTTCGACTTGGTTTGTTGTGGAAATGAATGTAGGTCAGTAGATTATACTCTCTCTCTCTCTCTCTCTCTCTCTCTCTCTCTCTCTCTCTCTCTCTCTCTTTTTTTTTGACAGGCCAACTCTTTGAGCAATATAATTATTAATATTGATCCATGATTATTAAGGCAAAATCATTGCTTATATTTGCATCAATAAACGCCATTCTTATACACAAGCTCCCATTGTACTTAATCTTTTTAGAATGTTTTAAGAAATTTTTTCTTCTTCCTAGTGATACGTAAAATATATTTGTCTAAACCAATTCACAGAAAAGTAATTAGCACAAAACTGATTATTCTTAAATTTTGCATTTAAGAGATATTTTAAAATTTTATAATTGATATTGAAATATATGTGATTAATCATATGAATAAAATTTTTATTGTAATACAAATATAATAGATTTGAAACCAACATGTTTGTCTCAACCAATCAATGTCGAACAGGAATGGTCCAGACAAAAATAAATATCAAATTTGTACGCAAAACATAAAAAACTAGAAAAAACATAATGAAATATTATATAATACAGAATTTGCTGAATACATAATAGAAAACACTGGTTAAATAATATAAAAAGTAGTTGAGTAAGTTATTTATTAAAAAAAATTCCAATTCTCATTTCTGAATACATAGTTTGAGGACTAAGTATATTCGATTTCTGAATTTGCTTTTAATGAAAGCTCATTGTTGACTGATGGTCATTTAATTCATTTTCGTGTCACACCATTTTTTTTTTTAATAAGTGCTTTTTTTTTTTTTTTTTAATTCATGGTGTTTTTTTTATGTTACTATCACTTTCTAAGTACAGAAATTTTCAATTTTGTAAGGCATCCTAATGAATTAATTTTTTTTAGAAAAAACTGTTACTTCACATCGAAATTCGTAAATCGTTCCTGGACTACTAGCCACACACACACAGTTGATTGAGCTTCGATCACTTGTTTAGCATAACTTTTAAAATATTGTAAATAACAAGGAAATTTGGAGAGCAGGGTAGGAATTTTCATGGCGAAAGGGCAACACAAGGGCCAAACTGTGGGAGAGCAGGGTAGAGTGTTTGCAGGTCATGAATGTTATCCTAATTAACCATGCCTACAAATCACTAGAATCCCATTACAATTAACTAACTAATCATTAGAACCCATATTTAGTACATGAAATAACTTACAAAATTCATTTCGATACTCCTGTAACTAAATAATCATAAATGCGCAACCTCAATGCATCTTCTGAGAAAGACGATTTAATTTAATATTGATTATTGTATTCATATACGACTATCGTAAAGTCAGAAGAAATTAAGTTTGAAAAATGAAATTTCGTGTATTTTCCCTTTCGTTTTTATACAACAGTTCTTCAAATGAATTTTTCAACCTCAAGACATTTGATTGTTTACTCAATTTTTTTAAAGAATAGTTTTAGGAAACTCCAAGAAGATAATAAATGCCAACATTAAGAAAGTATTGATTTCTGAACCCGATTACGCCTTCAAATTACCATAACTTTGTATAATTACATTAATTCAAATTCATTATCCATCAAAATGTCAGCAAAACTAAAGAAAGCTAATAATATTTGAAATACAATAAAAGTAATTATCAAATTGATCTAAAAAAGAAAATGTGCCATTGCATTTGTCCCGTGCGTCATTTTAAAACTAAATATTTCATTAAGAATATGAAAATATCCCAACATTGTCTTTGAAAATTGATCAGAAACTATTATATGAGTTTATTCAAAAAAGAAACTTAAACAAAAATGTTTAGTATAGCAAAATAGAAATGTTCCATTCGTCATCACAATACTTCTTATTCATCAATACGATAAAAAGTCATTATTTGATTTACTTTAGAGTGGTTATATAAAATGCCACAAAACCTTCTCAAACGTCCATAGATAACATTACTATCCTTCATTCTAAAATCTAATAAAAAATATTTATAAAATGTTTAATTAAAATATGTATAGTAAAGTTAGCTATACAAGAAAGTAAATTTACAATTTGTTGTTTTGAAAAAAGATATACTTCTCAAAGGGGTTTTGCTTATACTGTAAATTAAGTCTGAAGTAGTTTTTTTCTAACATATATAATAGTTTATAAATTCAATAATTTTAAAAGGTTCTTGAAAACTACACATTTCACTACTTTCACCAAACACAGAAATAAAATTTCCAGACTGTTTTATATTCATATGAACGGCCGTTAATTTCCCCCTTCATGATTATTCTGATGGCGGCTTTCTGTTGGAAAGTAGAACATTTTGGTGGGATGGACAAGGACGATTTAATAGCTGTGGCTATTCCGAACAAACTCGAATCTAGCATAATAGTAGGGAAGATGTGTTCCAGTTACGTGACTGCAGCATAGTTCATTTTAACCAGATCTTTCCAAGAAAAAAGAGGCATCTGCTTTTAATAAAATTGAATGTATGTAGAGTGAACACTTTTGAGGTTGTTTGAATAAGTTTGGCTTTTGTGTGATATGTTTACGATGACATTTGAGTTTTTGATTTCGAAAATTTTGTAATGCGTTGACTCGATTATTATAAGTTTTGTTTTTGGTTTACTGATTTTTGATGACAAATGAATGCATAATGGTTTTTTAAAACCCTTCATCGCTATAAAAATTATTGAAAAAGATAATAAATGGTGAGAAAACAATCGATGGTTAAAAAGAAATTTCTCTCTAAAAAACAATTATAATCTGAATTAGTAAAACCATTTCTTAAATTGGACATTTTAAATGGTTTTTAAATAAAATGTTCGTAATTTAAAACATAATGAAATATATTTTTCAACAAAAGTTTTATTTTCATTGTGGATGGAAAGAAAATAAAAATATCCCTCCCTCATTTAAAAAATATATCTCTTACTAGAGAAGAAATGTGTAAAGTATTAGGTAAATGTGCAAGCATATTAGTGCACTATAGCATTGCTATAATCATCACTGAAGTATCTTTTGTTTGTTTAACTAATAAAACTTATTGAAAGTTAATTTTCATTGGGTTTTAAAAATACATAAAAAATTTATATTAGACAAAAATGTATTTTTCTAGTATATATTGACCCATAAAATGGAAGAAAACTTATTTTCATAGATATTGTAATGTAATGTAAAGCAAAAATAAATAATTAAAAGTTTTCTACTCTAATCTGACTGCAAGCAAAAGAAATATTCTCAAAATTTGAAGAGATATTAATAGTGTTTATTACCTTATATAAATGACTTTGCCAAGTGTCCCAAAATGTCGTCCAAGTGTCCCGGTTTTCCCTATAACAATGCGTACTAGAACTAATCCATAATAAGAATTTCGGTAATTTCCAAAAAATGGTGCAAATTCATCTGGTATCTAAACTTTGACATAGGATATGATATGTAACTGGATGAATTACTTGACTCTGGACATTTTCATTCAAAACTTAACTGAACTACTAAAGAATTAAATCCACTTCCTATTTACATTCTAAGTGGTTAAAATAACAGGTTAAAATAACATATAATGGAATTAACATGTACACAAAAATGTAACTTTATTTAATGTTTATATGAGATATTAATATAAACTAGGGGTTTGGAACATCGCACAAGTTTCAATTACGCTACATTACTGATGTGGATTTGTGCCATTTACTGGTTTTATATTTTCATCCTTCATTTAGAAAAAAGGGCCATTTCGGCAATATTTTTTACAGTAATTCTTGTATGGGTACCCCCCACCCCCCCTTTTTTTTTTTTTTTTTTTAAACCCTTTGCCAAAATGATGTTTTTGGCGATATTTTTTTCGATAATTCTTATATTATCCTTTCTTATAAGTGAAACTGAGGAGCGGAGAAAAAACAATCGTTGATGAACTATGTTCAAGCAAAGAGAACTCTGTGTTGAAGGCATTCGTTTTTCAACTTTTTAAGCAGTTAAAGGATTTTTACGGAAATTTCGGAGGTTGGGATGTTTAGAAAATCGTTACAGCCGTTTTTTACCAAACATTGAAAAACATGATTTTTCCAATGGCTGCTACCTTATGCGCATGCGCGATTTTGACGAAAACTTAAATGGTTGGTCCCTTGGCCACCACCGACCCGCGCACCAAATTTAAACATCTTAGGTCAATTTGTTCGGGAGTTATGCTGACCACAAACGCAAAGACAGACATTTTTTTACATCACTTTTTTGACATCAGGATGTTCCAAAACGTGGAGAAATACAAAAAAATCAACAACAAAATTTTTTTGACTCAATTCTGTACCTCCATTACCCTAGGTATACATATGGGTAGTTGAAAGTAAAAAAATATAATTTCCTTGCTATATTAAATCTTAAAACAAGAAACAATCTATTAAAACCAATTAGGCAGAATAAGTTTTTCTGCTTAGTTTAAGTTTATCGGCAGAAAAGTTTTCCAGGAAGAAATATTTTGGATTGCTTTTTTAACTTATAATAAGAAATACGGAAGATAACTTATGATAAGACATTCTTAAGCTACTTAAATAAATTTTTAATCAAGCAATTAAAAGAAAATTGTCTAACTTCACCTACAAATAATAATTACGGATTTCTTCTCATGGAGTGATTACACAAAATTGTAAAAATAAATTCTTTATTCTTCACTCAGAACTTTACATTTCTTTACTCAGGAGCAGCAAATCATAAACAAACACCAAAGCTTTAATCATCTTGATTCAAAAGTACAAAACAAATCTTCCTGCCGTTTGAAAAACAAGAACTGAAATCACACCTCAATCTCAAGACATAGACTAAAGGAACTGAACTGGACTGCAACCTTATTAGAGATATCATTCTCGATTACAAGTTGGCGACTCACACAAATTTCTTGATGGATCTTAATATCGTAACCTTTAACCCTGCTTAAAAACTTGTATTCTTGTTACTATTTACAATTTGTACTTTAATAAAAAGCTATAACTAAGAGTGATTGCTAAATAAAAATACAATTGGAATTTACGAAATATTTACATTATACAGGGTGGTTGGTTGTATTCAGATTATCTGGCGCCGTCAGCAGCACGAGGGCTATAATGCGCCGAAACATTCGTCACTAGACAAGCCAACATACATTTACAAACACCCATGCCTAACACGGGACTCGAACCCGCAACCTCGCGGTCTAGAAGCTAGCACGCTAAGCACTATACCGTTTGGTGGCCCATTATACATGGTGATCAAAAAGAAACTTTGCCGATATATGGACCTCTAGCGGCCGTTCCGTTCAATAGATAGAGATGAGATTTCAGGTATAGTTATTCAGAGGTATGAACTCGAGATTCTGTGAATGATAACACAATGGCGAGTATGGTTACGATTATAGTTACACAATCTCGAAATTTTCGAATGGCAACACCTACTTTTTTCTATCGTAAAAATTGACAGCGCATACAAATACCCTAAAGAGCGTTGTAACGGTACGTGTATCACAAAAAACGGACGCGTTATGCAAGTACAAAAAAAAAAAAAAACAGCTCGCCAAACGGCCAACAGAAACGCGATCGGGGCACATGGAGACCGCTCGCCAGATATTCAGCGTAGTAAACCGATAAAATTGCTTTTGATGGCACCCATGAAGAACTTTGGCCTTTGTCATATGCAAATTTCCACCGTGTACCCCGATCGTGTTTTTACTTGCCGTTCGCAGAGCTGTTTTTTTATGTGTGCATAACGAGTCCGTTTTTTGTGAAACACAACCGTTCCAACGTTCTTTAAGGTTTTTTCATGCGCTGAGCATTTTGCGAAAGGAAAAAGTAAGCCCTGCCATTTAAAAATTTCGAGTTTCTTTAACTATAGCCGGTACCGTGAACGCCATTTTGTTGACAATCACAGAATCCCGAACTCATACCTTCTAAATAACTGTACCTGAAATCTCATCTCAATCTGTTGATCGAAATGGAAGTTAGAGGTCCATATATCAGCAACGTTTTTTTATGACCACCCTGTAGTCTGACTTCAAAAAAAAAAAAAAAAAAACTATTACATTATTCTCCAATTGCTTGTATACGATATTACATTAACTTGAAATCAGATTAAATATTTTTAAGTTTGAATGTTAAGATCTCTTCCCATGATTATTTTCCATTGCTTTATTCGAACTATTTTTGCTATTCTTTTAAAAATCACATAATGACAGCACTTCAAATTGCGGATACAAACAAGATATTTGTATGTGTTCATCGCATATTTAAATGCATTTTAGTGGCTTAATGAATTTATTCAGTAAGACATGTTATCAAATTTTTAAACACCATTTGAATGCATCGCAATTTTGCATTATTATGTCAGCATCGGAGAAATTTATAATTTTTTCATTGTTTGCCTCCATATTAGATAATGGTGCCTAACTGGTCATAACTTGAGAATGAAAAGTGATGAAATGTTGCCCTCACTTAGGCACCAGAGGGAAGACGAGACATGGACGTCCTAAGTTCACGTGAAGAAGGAGGATGGAGAGTGAGAGAGAAGCAGGGGATGTTGCAATGGACAGTAGATGATGGAGAGCTACACTGAAGGCATTATGAGCCACTGGGCACGATAAGAAATGATTATGATGATGATTTGCTAAATATATTACAAATCCAAACCTACACTGTCAAAACAATTGAATTTAGCTCTTTCACAATTGTTACTTGCAATGGTTTTTATATGTCACACTTAATAAAGCCTTTAAAAAGCCTGCTCGTCGATCCCAATCAATAGAAGTTTATGCCTCATTCATTAAATTTAACTCTTGAATATTTTAACATCATCATAAAATTGTATCATTTAAAAAATATATAAATCAAGGAATGCAAAACCTGATTTCGGAATTGCCATCTATGTATTGCATATAAAATGTGTTTATCTTCCAGACACTGCCAATATGTATGTTGTTTATAAAAAATTTAATTTTCAATTACATTTCTAATTATTAGAGCCGATAAAACGTGGAAGTAAAGCAATAATATATAGTTGAAGTATATTTATAAACATTCATTCTACTTCCCTCTTTGAAAAAAATTCATTATCATAATGCATATTTAATCAATTAAATATGCTCATAATTTTACAATAGATATTGCATAATACTACCGTTAAATAAAGTACAAGTAACGTACAAGAAAATAATAAATAATAATGAATTGATTTTATTCTTCAACCTAATAATTTGATGATTTATATTGTTTCTAATAGGAAAAAAATTCATGCAATTCCTAACAATATTTATTTTTATAAATGTAAGCTTTGATGTCATTGTTTTAAAATGCTCTGACTCCTAAAAAATAATAATTTAGTTTGGTTAAATACCAAAAGTCACATAGGAAATAAATTTAAATACTAATAAATATCTAGGTGTCAAAGAAACAACGAAATCACTGCTTATTTTTAAATATCAGCATAGGTGATATGAATAATGAGAGAATCTTGTATCTTTGGACGGTAACCCCAATCCATTACGAGTATATATATAGAATAACCTTCTATAAAGAACTATTATTATCCGTTAGTGGACATCGAATCTGTAGCCTTGTACCTGTCATGATCTTTGCAGGGGAAATGAACTGGGGATGGTCACACGTCATCAGAATGTAATCACGGACGAGAGAACAAATTGTAATTTTTAGAGGAGTTATACAAGTCATTTTCTTTCTTCTTTTATCAAAGGAGAGTAACTGATGTAAAATATTTGTACATGGGAAATTAGTTTTTATTTTAGCCTTTTCTTTTTTGAATTACGAAAGGCAAAACGTTTTAATGAAAAAATGCATTTTAATGACACACTAAATATCTTTACAATTTCGATATAGCATAACTTATTGTTATTTGTTACTATAATTTTTTTTTTCTGTTGATTTTGATTCACCTCATCATTTGTTACGAGATTCTTTTGAATTTATTTCAAAGGAAAACTCTGTCATACAAATTTTCAAAATATAAACTCTTTCGATAATGGAAATGTTCGTCTTACCAGGTAATGAGTATAATGTTCTTTAAATATTTCCTTTCTGTATTATTCAAAATCTCAGAAATTTTACAGTAACATTTTTCCAGGACAATTTTGGCTTACTTAAAACTATTTTACAAGAAATGTTATTCTAAACACTTTAAATAATTGACTAATGTTAGATCTACGAAACTCTGCGTTAGTCCCTATTTCATATTTTTTAGAAAATTATCAAGAATTTTTTGCCGTGTCTTAAAAGTATCAGGTTGTCAAGTATTCTAATTTGCTTTATCATTCTAAAGTAGAGCTTATATGCTTTTAAGGTGATCCTTAATTAAATATTTAATTAATATTTTACCTCCGATTATTTAAGTGCAATGTGTATTTCCAGTATAATGGATTCCATTAACATAATTTAGACATTTTATACAACTTAGTTTTTTTTTTTTTTTTTTTTTTTTTTTTTTTTTTTTTAACTTATATAATACGGTTACACTATATTCAATTAAATAAAACCCTCATTTACAATCATATAACATTAAGTAAAGGATTACTGCCTCAACTCTTTTCTTGTTGATCAATCACCATAACAACGTAGGTAAAAAAAAAAAAACAATAAACAACACACTTTAAAGTAAACAAACATAGAAAAATAATATAAAAACACAAAGTAAAAGTTTCAAAACTTACAGGCTGCCACTTGTTGTCGACATCTTTGAAATGTTTCTCGATCCTGAAATCTTAGGAGAATCAGAGGAGCTTAGATTTTCATGATCGTGAGATCAGTTGTTTAGGTTGCGAAACCACATGGTGCTTCAACCGGCATGCTACTATCGAGCAGAAAAAACAATTTCCAGGAAGCTATACTGGTGCCATCTACTGGTGGATTTTGTAAGGAAGACAGAGGTCAAAGCCTAAATCATTTTGTCATTTTCCTAATAGTTATTTTACCGCTGGTATCTAAATTTGTTTATCGTAAACAGAAATTTAGTATTCTACGGTAAGCGAGGGTGTTTAAAAGTTTAATGTATTGCTTACTTTTGATTACTGTGTAATATAGAATTATCTTATCTTTTGAAGGCTATTAATTTGTTGGAAAATATTCAGTGTAGAACTACAAAATTTTGACAAGGGAACTCAAGTTTGGATTATGGTGTTAGATTGAGGAACTTAAATACGTATAAATTGGAAGAAAGGAGGGCAAGAGAAGATTAAATTCAATTTAAATTTATGAAACAGGGTGACTCTAGGGGTTTGGATTACAATACTGGAGACAAAACAAGAGGTCATACATACAAATTATTTAAATCGCGTTTTAACTAGGAAAATAAAAACACTACCATTACAATAAGTTGGTTAATAAGTGGAACAATCTGTCGAACCCCATCGTAAATTGTACTGGCGTAAACAAATTTTAAACGACAACTGTATCTGCATTTGGGGATTGTTTAAAAGAGATCAACTGGACCAACCTAGTTGGACTTTGTGACTGTAGTTAATCGTCATTTTTGCCTTTGTATTTACATTTGCTTTTGTAACAAGGTTTACAAGGAAAATAGAAATCGGATTAAGGATTATAAACCTAAACCTATTTAGAAACCTAAATATGTCAGCAATAGAAGAAAAAATCGATCCATTTAAATTTTTTTAACAGGAAAATTTTAAGGTTTTAAAGTACAATACAGATAAAAGAAGTCAAAGACGTGCTTAAAAGTTAGATAAGGAAAATATTAATTGTTACAATATTATTGATGCAAATATTACTTTTTAATCATACAATGTAGTATTAGAACAACTGAATTACTGAAGACTATTCTCCATAACTGAATTTTTTTAAGCCAGATCACTCATTAACTTTACGCACATTGCAATATTATTACAATGGATCAATGAACTCCATGTCTTCAAAATTTGAAAACTCAAACAAAGCTATATTTTAAGTGGTAAATTGTTTCTTTACATTTACACTTCGGACTTCAATGATTGCATAAATGATTTTATAATAGCTTCGTGTATATTTTCGGGAACCTAAACGAAAAGTGGACTAGAGTAAAATCAATCGCCATTTTGGGTCCATGATGTTTCAAGAAAGAAAATAGGCGAATCTATATAACATATCGTCAGCTAAGAGTGAAAAGGTATTAACTCCACTTTTGGTCTTAAATCAGTTTTGGAGATCATTGGAAGCAGGAAGAAAATATTATGTATATTTGAGATTGAAACTATTTGTAGATAAAGTGTAGTGTACTAGTAGTGGACAGCTTTGTTAATATATAATGTTAATATGTAATAATAAAAACAAATGTATATAATTTGTTTAACAATATGAGCAACTATATAGATCATCGAACATTACTTCTCTTTATAATCATACGTCCTCAATTAAGAAGTTTTTAATATGATAAAAAAAATATTCAAACAAACTATTTCGAACTTTTATGTTTTTTTGAAACAAATACAAATACGAATTGGACCACAGATACAAAACTTTTAGGAATCTTCAGTGAAATTTGCAATTAGAATATAATATAGATGAAACATAATAAAATAATAGTCATTAAGTCATTTAACGAATAATATCATGTATTTATATATTTATATATTTATATATTTATATATTTATATATTATATATTATATATTTATATATTATATATTTATATACTTATATATTATATATTTATATACTTATATATTATATATTTATATATATTATTTATTTATATATTATATATTTATAAAATTATATTTTTATATATTTATTTATGTATAATTATTTATATTCACCACAGCAATGTGCATGATTAAAAAATGAATTCGCATATGGATTATCCTTTCAGTCACTAAATATTAAATTTATTCAAACCAAATATTTTCAGGAGGTTCTTATTGAGTCAACTATCTAAAAGGCTAAATTATTTGTTACACCAACTAATACAAGATCCATATACTCATAAAAATAGTTCAACATAGCAAATTAAACATAAATAATAAATGTAAATAAGAGAGTTTCTTAATTAACATTAAAATATAAACCTTAAGTAGATTATACAGCCTTCAATTCTAACTCGTGGTCATACATGGAGATCACATCGGTTTACAAAATAAAGAAGTAAACACTGTTAAATTTCCACTTCTGATCTTAGAGTTCGTGTCAGTAGTGATTAAAACCTCACGAAAGAACGAAGCCGACTGGGGTGCATGCAAATGATAACGCTTGTACATTTCCTGTATCTACTCAGTCTACTACCGTTGAGACAGATTCTCTTTCTGGTAACATTCCAGATGAAAAACATCACGATAGAGGAAAGTGTTGATATAATGCTGACTCTGTCTATATCAACACTTATACCTTTGCATGAGCTCAAGTTACTATGTGTGGTTCATTTTCTTGATGAGTTGAGTGTTATCTGTATCCCTTTCTATTCTATTTTTACTAGGTTTTAAAGAAGATGATCATTGTTGGGCAAAATTTTCGAAACACGATAGTTTTGGAAAAATGCTAATTTGTTCTTGTCACTATGTAAAACAACGTAGCTAACAGAATCGTGATAGTGAAAAAAGACACCATATCGAGTTTGTATAGTATGTACCAAAGTAAGCCCATAAAGGTAAAATGGTTTTACAATCAGTTTTAGATTAACATTCAGTGAAGGCATAAATATATTTTTCTGCATTTTTACTCTGAATTTTTATCATTACTACAATTATCGAGGTACTTTTCCAAATGAAATGTTCCAAAATACAGTTTTAGATAATTTGCAAGTTTTTTTTCTTGTGCTCTACTGAATAATTATGGACTTATATAGTTAACAGACCATTCAATTAAGTTGATTCTATGCGAGTTATACAAGCAACTTCTGGAGCTATTTGTGTTACAATATGAGATGTATTGTAATTTAATTGTTCGAAAAAAAATTGAAATAAATATACTGGTCTAGCCAACTGTGAATTGAAAGATCTGATAGCACCCCAGTCATAAAAATTTCTTAAAAATATAACTATTCTACGATCTTTATTTTATTCTAAAATCGAGGTTTTTTTCAACATCACAATTACAAATTTAGACATGGGTCTACCAAACATTATTAATATTAAACTATTTTTCAATAGATGAACAGCCGGACCTTTCTTTAAAATTTGACATCAATACAACTATCAAGAATAGGCTCAAATTTCCTTTCCCTTAGTAGCCTCAATTAGCCATCACTTAACAACAAAGGTCAAAAACTAGTAGTTAGTACTTACAATGAGTATTTCTCTTCCGTAACAAAAGAATTTTCCTTTGCTTCCGATATATGAGTGAGGTGCATACTACGAGAGAAAATCATGTTCTCACTTGAAGTTTCTTTATCTTTTCATGCTTACGGATGGTGAGTGCATATTTAATCGTGAAATATTCACCCGCCTGCTTGACAGATCCGGAAGTGCGAAGAATAGTGCGATTTGTATCTGCATTTACGACTTTGATATAAAAGTAAAACGTTGAACGGACATTCAATGTGGTAAACCATAGTAGAGATATGTTGAGAAAGTGTAATAAATCATATATGAATTATATGTAAATATATGCAGACGTAAATGAGCAGATAAGGATATTTATTTTTATCTTATTAGTAACACTGCTAATACTGGTAAAGTTTCTCAATTATTATAAAACGGGTGGGACTCACAAATAGTTTAAAATTATTACAAAACTACAAAATGATAAATTTCAATCCTTAACTTGAGTTTTCCTCCTATTAAAAGTCTGAGATATTTTATTTTTTTCCAACGTCGCTTTACATATTTAACAAAGAGTTATTTGTTAAACACACTTCTTTGTTACATACACTTCTTTGTTAAATACACTTCTTTGTTAAATACACTTCTTTGTTAAATACGAAAAGTGACGTTCATCAATATAATGGGAAATTCTAATGTAAGCGCGCGTACGATAGCGTAGTTGACCAATTACGGACTGAAAAGGTTACCAGGAAAAATAGGTGTTTAATAAAGTCGCAATGTTAATTTTTAGTAGCACCTTCCTACGTTCTCAGTCGCACTTTGAGTCATTTATCAAAGTAGCTGTTTATTTTTATCGAATAACCATGTTTAGAATAAAGAGTAAATGAATGAATTGAGAATTGAAGAGATGATATTATGATTACTCAAAAGTATTGAAAATGAATATATTGAGACCAAGCACAAGACTAAATAACAAATTGGTTTATGGAATATTTTCTAAATATCTAATTATTAAACATACATTTTTTGATTATTCTAAATATTTTACTTAATGATAAATTAATTACAAGTACTATCAAATCCATTTTCTTCTAGATAAATACAAACTCCAAAACATTAGATTGAAACAATTGTTTCGTATTTCAAATTTAATAATTTAATTTTATATTTAATTAATTTGTACAGCTACATTATTATTTATATATAATTTTTATTCTGTCACCATACACTCCATTGTAATAAAGTTTTTTGCAGTGCATTATAAGTTTATTCCATGTTAAATTGTTTACAAAAAATGAGCATAGCTCAGAATAACTACTTTACATACGCAATAAAATAAAAACATAATTATGTAGTGCATATTGAGTATTTTAAAAATAATTAATTTTAGCAAGATGCTTACTTTAATACTTTCCAGTGTTAACATTTTAGTAAAGATAGCTTTCAGATGATAAATACTGAAATTTAATTTCAGAATTTATTAAAAAATCAAAATCGACACTCTAAACATCTTATAAAATAGAAATTACGATACGTTAAAAAAATGCACGTATTCTTTTAAAAGACTCAAACCTAATTGAATTTTCTTTACTTTAAATATATGTTTATCAATATTAAAAGAATTAATATTTTTGTAATTTATTCCAAGTTTTGTGACTTTGATACGTAATTCATTTTTAACTTATTCCAATTAAAAAAAAAAACTTATTTTTCTATATCAATCAAGATGTAAGCTTTGTATTCTTCGAACGAAATATATTTTGGCATCTTAACATTCAACTACTTTCAGCACATTATAAATATACCAATATGGACCGAATATGAATTGTTATCGTTTTTATTCCAATCGTTTCTAAAAATTAAAAAAAAAAAAAATCCTGAAAATCTTCACCAATATTCATCTCATATGTCATCCCATTTAACATGTCCTGCAATATCCACGAATCAATACAAACAAAACACTTCGTTTGAATTTTAATAATTTCCGTATCATCATCAATTCTATTCTAGATAAAATCAAAGATTTAATTCGCCATTATGAGTCTATAAGTAAAATACTACCCACTACCATACACCAATCCTCTTTCGCAAACCTCATTATATCGCTGTCAAGTACGGAAGCAACTTGCGTGACAGTACATCAGCAGAGATTTTAAATTGTCGCATAAGGGTTGAACGACCCTGTACGCTTTAATTCCACCCTTATGCCTGCTTCCCTTACTGTCGTTGTCTATATAGCCGATGATTTATTCATGATTTGCAACTAAACTAGCCAATGCTACATATTTTTATGCGTCATCATTTTCTTTGTTTTGGTTTAGTGGTTCATTGCCATGAAAGGTTCACTTGAAACGGTATAGATGGAAACGTGGCTATTGCTTGATGGTCTGTCTTTTGCTATGATTGTACATAAAATAAATTATCATTCTGTCTTGTCTAGACAGTGTGTCATTTTTGTTTATGAAAGATTTTTCTTGTGGAGATGTGGGGAGGAGGGGGGGGGGGGGTAGGTCGAAGATATTTTTTATTTTAACTCTTTATAAAATCGTAGATATGGATAGATTGGCCTAAAAATCTACTAAAAAATTTAATAAATTATCTAGTAAATGTAATAATTTTTATTCAAAATTTAATAAACTATCCGTCAATAAATATTATAATTATATGTTAAAATTTTTTATAAATTACCTCTCAATAAATATAATATATTATTTTAATGAGTATAAAGACACTTAATGAATAATAAAAAAAAGTGATGATACTTGTTATTAATTACTCAAAAATGAATAAAAGGGATTGATAAATATCATTTCATTTTTATATTTCAATAAACTAAGATACCAGTACAAATAGGAAACTGCGACATTTGGTAAAAACATACATTTTTCTTTTTTTTTTTTCTTTACTCTAAAATATTTTTAAACTTAGTATTTTCAAAATTGTACTCGGCTCTTTATGATATTCAGAATACTTTTTTAATTAAATTTATTTTTCTGTAGGTGCACCGTGTTAAAAGATCGCTACCGCAAGCTTTAAACTTGATGAAACTAGTTTTTGTCAGTATAAGACTTTCTTTTCACCAGAGTTAATTTCAGTTGGAATTCATCAATTAAAATAATATAATTTAAAGTGTGTTATGTAGAGCAGGAATCCTACTAGGATCTAGTATGTCCATGCAATAATTATTTTTAACTTAATTTTGGATATTGGTATATTTTATAAAAAGCAGGAAATGTTAAAAACTTTCAAAAATAAGTTATATGAAAAAATAAAAAACTATTTAAATTAAATTTAAAATTAAATTCTAGTGGTATTCTATAGAGCATTATTGTGTTTCAATTAAAGTTAAAATTCAAATTAAATTACAAATTTAGTTATGTCTGGTGCAATTAAACCCTAAGTAGGTATTTACGTTTTAATTAATCAATTACAGGTGGTTTATTTTTTTTGTTAATAATAAAAAAAATTGTGAGTCTAGTAAAAAAAAAGTTCAAAAATACATAAAAAATTCCAATGTGTACTGTTATCTCAAAAAAAAAAAATATTTTTTTTTAGATAAGTTTTAAACTTGCACTTATTTACATCATGAGAGTGTCTATGGTATTTATTATTATTTATATATTTTAAAAATACTTCATTGTTTCTTTTTATAAAATAAAGCTGCAAATTTAATTACATTTCAAAAAAATAATTTATAAAAATTTATAACAGATAGAATTTCAATGCTTAGATCGAACGGCTAATTTCGATTAAGTTCAGAGAAATAAAGACGAATAAAGAACTGCAAAACAGTGTCTACCGATTTTCATACATAAAAGAGAAAAGTTAGTGACAACGCACCGATTTTTTTTTTTTTTTTTTAAATTTTTTTTTAAATATAGAAAGATACTTCTTCAATCATTAATACTGCTTTATTCATTAAATTTACAATAACTTAATCCAAACAAATAAAGCTAATTGAGAAATAGTGATTGAGGGGGAAGAAAATTTCTTTAATGTATCTTAAAATTAGACAACAGATAAAACAATTTAATTTTTATTCAATTTCAAGATTCAACATTAGCAAATGAAATTTGGTTTGACAAAAGAATACCTTGCTACGCAGTTTAATAAAACGTCCCACAACTAAGTTGTTCCAGATGACTTTAGATTTGAAATACCAGTGCAACGCAAAGGTTAGGTCAATACCTATCTCCAAATAACTAGTAAATAATAATAATAATAATAATAATAATAATAATTTTAGGATGGATAGAACGTTTTATAACCAAAGGGAAAATATTTAATTGGAAAGAAAGAATGGTGCTGCCATCTACTGAAAATATTTCTAAGTAAATTCTCTTTCGAGTTACTGTTCCATCTTCAAAAAAATAAAATAACTTTAACTTATGCAAATAATAATTATTATTATTATTTAGGGAATTATATTAGTGCGTAAAAATATACCAAGCAATAAATGGATAATTTATTCTAATAGTTGGCAAGCGACAGTATGTTTCGAAATAAAGTAGTTGATATCATTGAAATCAAATCACCAATATCTAATTATCTATAACAATTTTATACAATGTAAGTTTTTTTTTTCTTCTTTTTTTTTTTCAGATTAGTTAAGGAACTCTCAAAGCAAATGATTACTTTGAAAAACTCGAAAATCATCTGAGTGTATCTTGCCCGGTATTTGTATTAAGCCGTATAAATATGATACTTACAACAACGTTCATCAACTTTTCGAAGAGAAATTCAGAAAAAAAGTTATGCAAGTTATTTTTGTTTTATTGAGTAGATTTGTATACGATCCACTTATTCTTCATATACTTTCCCTTTCCAGAGTCAGTAAAATCAAAACAATTTGTTTAAATTTATTACAAAATATTTTCTATTGCTGAATGAAGTGGGAGCACGAGATGGAGGGTAACGATGATGGCCAACGTAAAAAGATATTCAAGCTGCTGAAAAAAAAAAAGATTTAAAGCTTTTTCTGTATGCCCCAAATAAGACTGAGTATTTCTCAATTATAATTAAGAGTATTTCTGAGAATTGAACTGGTAATGATTTCAAGCTCACAAACCCCAAGGCTTTGTAAAAGGATTTAGGATATCCCTTTAATAAAATAATTAAGGGATATTGTTAGTTTATAGATAGGTATATGTTGGTAGAAAATCATTTGAAGAGTCGTTAAAACATCGCATAAAAAGGTTAAGCTGATGATTGTCATATTTCTCTTACATTCACCCTAGAGGGTGAAAGGAGAATAAAATTTTCTAAAATATTGATTTTTCAAAAGTACCAAGCATACATTTTTATAATGAAATGTTTAAGGAATACGTTAATTTTCTGTTCAGCTGAATAATTTACAATCTTGTAATCTTGGTGGTGCGCTGTTTCTTTCTTCGTTCCTGTAAATACACTCACTGCCAAAAGTTAAGAACAAAGAGGTAAAATGCATAAAAAAAAATCTTCAAAGGTGATAAAAAGGTAGCAAATATATTTATGCATGGAACAAAACAATGAATTGCAAATAGAAATGTAAACAGTATTGAAGATTCATAAATTTAAAGACAAAGTCATATTTGAGTTATTAAAAAATAATGTTTAAATCCAAAACAAATAAAACCGACACCAATAGAGTAGTGACCACCTCTCATCCCCATTCAAAATTTACAGCGTGTGAGTATACTTTCCATGAGGTGATCAATCACCCCAGGGTCAAGTATTACTTATTTTTCTTGTTGCAAATCTGACAGAGTGACTGGGGATGGGAAAAGTTCAGATACAACACCTATGAGGACATCCTGAAGATTTTCAATAGGATTGAGGGGTCTGGATCAAAATCTGGACAGACGTAATTCCGACAGCAAATATTTTTTTATCATAAAGAGTAGTCAAAAAGCTCGAGAACTCGAGAGTGAAAACAGAACAAATTCAAACTCTCACAACAGTCACATCAAGAATTTATTTTAACAAATTCAAATCTCAAGATCCTATTTGCAAACATTTTTAAGTGATTATAGTGGTAAAAAACATGAATTGCGTTGTAACTGTCTCTGCAACGTGAAAGACAAAAGTCCCAAAACACAAAGATGAAGACATATTAATCTCCATTATTTATATGAATTAGTAACTACAAATAATTAAATATTATTTGTTTAATAATTTTAAGTATTTTTTAAAGAAATTTGGAAAAAAAGTTTAAGAACACTATCTATGATTAATTTATGTAATATTGTATCAATGATGTAGCTCTATAAATAAAATTTCTATTCGTAAAATTATGAACCTAGATATAATTTCACTGGTCACTATACATTCGTGTTTCATTCATTTTTAACATTATGTAATTAAAATACATATTAAGTTTGGATGGAGCACATTTAGAGGATTATGAATTTTTCTTTATTTTACAATAGGTCACAAACTGAAATGGCAATATAAAAAGTTTAGAAATGAAGTTTGATTACATAAATTTTAAGTTTTATTTTAAACCATATATGGTTTGAATAAAACTTTAAATTAGGAAATGTCCCATCTAATATCTTCTGAAATTCAGAAATTTTAATAAACCAGACATTTTCAAAACCATTTAATACAATATTTTAAGCCATATTTGACATGTATATAAATTTAAAATTGGAACAGAGAAATTGTATTTAAACAATATAATTAAATTGTTAAAATTTTACATTATTTATAAGAAATTAACGGCAGATCATTGTAAGGATTTAAACAATGCCACTCTGTTGACAGTAATAGAGTGTTTGGTTATTGAATGTTTTGTAAGTTACTAGCATTCGAGATAGAAAGAGCTTTTTAATGCTTTGATATTTGTAAGCGATTTTGATACGTTTTTTGCGAATTTGTTACTTGATATATAAGCGGATCTACTCTCGCTTGAGGATTATACCTCAGTTATAGTAAGATTTTATTTGGATAACTGAATCAGAATGAGCTGTCAACGAGTCTTGAGGTGGTTTAGGAAGAGACTAGCAAGCTACTTCGGCAAGTGTCTCAAAGAGGAGGAGTCGGACCACCAGAGCGAGGACATTACCTATACGTCTTCGTGGGCTTCATGCTCGATCTCTATTTCTGGCGGTTGGAGCGTGGATTCAGAAGATTTTAAACCGTCACAACCCCTCCTCATGCAAATGGATCCACGCGACAAAGTCACTTCTTGGCTGGTCTGCAATGACCTCTTCTACTCTCGCTGCTACCTCAATGGACGCCGCCATTCAGTTTAACTATGACTGCTGAACATGACTGATCTGGAATGCGACATAACATAAATCGTTGACTATGATACTTGATTATGTGACTCCCAAATGTGACTCCTGAATTACGACTACCGAACTGTGACTACCGAATTATGAATCCTACTTTGACACCTGATTGTGACTCTCAATGTTCTCTATGACTCCCAATGTACTTTCTTAACTATTACTATCTCAACATGATAAAGTTAATTTGCCGATGATGATGGCTTGCCATCGGAGGCCTGGGGTGCGAAGCAGATCCACCTTCCCGTGGTGCACCCTGTTTCTTACTAAGAGATCTGCTGTGGATTTTTCCCCAAAGGGATCCATTGAGTACTGAATTTATAAATCAATTCTATTGAATGGGTATTTGAGCAAATAATTTTCAACTTCCTAATCTTTAAATTACCTCTGCAATGAATAGAAGCATCTCAAATTCAAATTAGCTTCCGAAAATTAAAATTTTTCTCTCCTAGATTAACTTTTGGCAGTAAATGTAATCTTACTTTGCAGTGGCACGCATTTCTATGTTAAACTTGACAAAATGTTGGGGTGACTACAAAATTTCGGAAATTTCGTCGTCAAAAATATTAAAAATTCAAAAAGTAAAAAAAAAAAAATACCCATAATCACCGTTACAGTTCTTTTCTTCCACTAATTTTTATTTTTAAAAGTGGGTGGTTTATTTGTTTAAGAACAATCGAATAACATTTCCAGTATTTGGAAATCCATTCCCAACTTAGATATCCCGTTTTTAGAAACTTCAGCAACTTCCTATTCTTGTTAACTAATATTAAGCAACCAATAGCTCTCCCGACTACAAATTAGAGTAAATCACAATATTCGGACATCAAATTCATCTATCTACAAAAATATTTATATTAGATGCCTAGGAATCTTTCTTTATTAAACGATATTTTTTGCTTTTTATATCCAGTGATAAATACGTGTCTCTTTTAACGTTACACAAAAAAATTGCTTCACGAACTGATGGTAAATTGATAGAGTTTCATTTCGAAACTTATATTTCGTAATTTTCTACACAAAAAAAAACAACAAAAAAAACAGTCATTATCAGTTATTTATTCTAAAAACACAATGTTCTTAAGTATTTTGCAGTGTATATTTATTCCAGTTACAGCTCACTTGCTTTTCAATATAGTTTTTAAAACATATTTTAAATTTCAAATTTTCTTAATGTGAAAAATGACAGTTTGAAAAATGGTTACTGACTTAAATTCCGAAATAGTTAAACAGATGAAACAGAATATGTGGTCATAAATCCTTTCATCTGTAATTTCCATTTGGTATCAATTCCAACGTTATAGCAGAAAAAATTTTACTTTTGCACTTAAAAATAATTACAAATTTTTTTTAAAAATTATTATTTTTGAAAGATTTTATTTTTTATGTTCAAGTATTATGACAAAATTTCATTGAAAATGTCCAACTGATTCAACCCTATCCGAGTTTTATTCTTTCGCATGGACATACATTTGGACAAATTTGACCTGAACATACAGACAGTTATCGAAATGTTTCTAAAAATGTTCCTTTTTGACTTTGAGATACGAAACACTAAAAAAAAAAAATAGGAATGGTGTGGTTGTACTTGATCCAGACTGTGAAGCCACATGTTCCCTGCGAGAAACTCCGTTGGAGCAAGTGAAACCTTAGGTAAAAAAGTCTGCTTGAAGATTGGCAATAAAAATAGTTATTTATGCAACTTGTTGTGAAAGTAATATACTTTTTCAAGTGAATCAAATGTTTATTTGACGAGTGTGAGTCGTATTATACACTTTACACTTTTGCTTTTCTACTTCTCTTGTTGGCGTGCTATTTAAAAATATGTTACTGTATGTACACCGGAATTATTTGTATATCCTTTTATATTGTCCTCGAAAGATTACAATTACGAATGATAACAATTTAGTACGCAAGCAATATCTAAAATAGTAAGTCATCCAGAAAAATGAAATTTGTAATTTCATTAAACGACTGCTAAAAGAGTATCAAACGAAGATTATCATAAAAGATGTGTTCTTTGAATGCAGTACGGGACTTCAGGGAACAAAATTTTACAGTTCAATTTATTCAACACTATATGTTTTTCATATTTTGATTAGTATAATTGTGTTGTCATTGAAATTTTAAATATTAGATTCAGTTTTACTATATAGATGATTCCTTATGGTCAAACCAAAAAACTATTTACATCTATTATAAAAATACCCACAAATCAGAACGAAACTTGTCCCTTTATTTCTTCCATCGATTGGAACATGCTTTACAGCAAGACTTTTTTAAGTTATACGAAATCATTGTAAACAGAATCATCAAAACTATATAGTCGTTATAGAGCGAATATGACAAATTCAATATGAACTGAACTTTTTACGTTTCAGCCATTTATTACAAATTTATTTCAATCATCAAGCTGAACTTTTACTAGTCGATGGGTCTTCTCCTCCTGCTTCTTAACTTACTAAAAAGTAATTTGAGATCAAAAGTGGAGCCAGCACTTTAAGTCAAAAACTGCTTTGTTTCTTTCAATTATTGTATTCAACCGCTGATTAGGCCAACATGTGTGTATAAGGAATCTTCAAAAAGACAAATGTTATATTTTGGGAAATATTTGAAATATATTTTTAGATCCCAAATTCCCTAATTGGGATCTAAAGCGCACATGAAATACATTTACTAAAAATGAGCTTTATAATTAAATAATAAATGCATTGAAATAATTATTTAAAATATAGGCAGGCGACAACTAAAAATTTAACTTACTTGATTTCAATAGAAATTGCTAGGATTCAATGTTTGCTGTTGATTTCCTGCAAACTTAACTTAAGACCATTCTACCTTCCGAAACAGAAGTGGCTTTCTATGAATAATACAACTTATTTTTATTCGAATATAGAACTTGGGATATTTTTAATTTTTCAGGGAAATACCCATTACAATTCAGTTGAAACCAAATTAACACCACAATTAGCTTAGCCAAAAAGACCCATTTATCTCCCATTTTTATTATTCAACAACGCAATGTAGAAAAGAATGGGAGAGCATCGTTTCTAAAACTTTCAATTAACCGAAAAGTTAACTCAAATCCTGTTTTCTCTTAAAAATTGCAATGCTTACAGTTCTACACTATGGTGCACGCTTTGCTAATGATACCTCTGCTACAAAAGGCAGTTTACCTACGCAACCCAAAAGTACAACCTAATCTCATGAAAACTCTGATCTACACGGTGTCTCATGCAACCAACGTAACACTGGATTACGAAAAACAGAAAGAGGTTCAGCAATAAGAAGGTTACTTTTGACAGGACCTAATTGACTGCCATCTCAAGGGTCCAACATCAAAATTCGCTTGTCGGTTGGACAAAATAATTAGAAGAGGGTTATTTCTAGTGGATTACTCATATCCCTGTCTCTCTTATTGATGTCTTTGAAGGGCAGTTTCCTTATCCTCTATATCTCTATAACATTAGAGACACTCAATTAAGAATTAAAAAAAAAAAAAAAACTGAAGCACAGAATTGATACTCGAATGTTTCCTACAATAACCGGAGTGACTGGCATTTCAACAGTATTACAAGCCATTATATTCCTTGCTTTTCAGTTTGATTTTCACATAAAAGATTAATATAGATTATATATATTTTTACCACTGGAGTGAAATGTCTTAGTTGCAGTGAGAAGTATTTGTTATCTAAGGGGAAATAATTCTTATGCAATCATTCTTCACAAAATGAGAACGTGTCAACGTGTTAAAACACAATCTTAACAAGACGTATGTGAAATTCAATGAAATGTTTGTTTCTACATTTATATAAGTTGTATTATTTATTCATTACCATTGCTAGTTTACTATTCTCTCAGTAATATTTTTCAAAATAAGTATTATCAAAATATATTTGAAACAGAAATGTCTATATGTTGGTTTCGAAACAACCTTTCACAGTGCCTTTTGAGGAGTAGCAAAGAAGAGACTTCTGTAAACTTAGTTCAACAAACAATTAAGAAAAAAAATATTCAAAAACCTTTATTGAAGTCTTAACAACATCATGTAAAAATTACTGATAAATTGAATACTTTAAATGAGTCAATAAAAAATTGTTTGGATCTATTTACCGCCATACGTTATCAAATGTTCTCTTAATTAAAGGTTGGGAAAATTGTGAAAATCCGAAGCATCGACAATTTTTTTTTCTTTTCTTTTGTTAATTGAATTTGCTATTATAACTGTTCCCATTCATTATGGGAATTGAAGGTGAGACACAGGTTTTCAACCGAATATGTTCTTACCTTTAAAAAAAAAATTATAAAATTATAAAAGAACTTTAATGATAATCTTAGCTCATATATAAATTATCTATTTCAATGATTTTGATTTTGAATAGCTTCATTGCTAATTAAATTTTTTAAACTCTAATAAAAAAATTTTAAGGCTAACCACTATTAGTTTAAAAAAAAAAAAAAAAAATACTCCTAGTTTTTCTAAGCTTACGAAAAAGATACCATTTTTCTTTTGCCTCCCCTTTCATTGAAAAATGTGAGCAGTATCACAGCAGCTAAGTTTTCCTCGTACATTCTTTACTTAACAAGTGTATGTACTCATGTTATTTAAATTGCTGATATTCAAACGCGTTTACAAATCCAGTATACTCAGACTGATAACCTTCGAGTAAGTGTTCGATAACCTTCGAGTGTAAAAAACATATATCACTAATCTTCCTGTCAGTACCTATAGTGCATTGGTGAAGCCTTTATGCTGCGGCGTTTTTTATTGTTAAATAAACTTGTTTATAATGATCAAAAATAGAAACAAAATATTTTATTTGCTCTTAAACTAAAATTATTAAAAAAAAAAAAAAAACTTAAATAAATATAAACATAAGTTTCAGTTTTCATTCATCGCCTAGTGATAATAAAACAAATTGCAATTTTTACATCCTTTATTAAAAGTTATACATTCCAAAACTCATTAATCCTCATTCAATTTTTGGAAGATAAACTCACTTTACACCTTCCACCTTCTATAAACCCATTAAATCGATCAGATCTTATCGATAGCCTCTTACCCATCATTCCAGCATATCAATAGATTGCCCCCTCCCTCCCCTCCCCCCTTATCCCCAAGAAGAATTAAACCTCCTCCTTTCCAAAAGAGCTGATCATTGGCGGAGACCTCGTCAGATGTTTCCGTCCCCCAAAATCCGGCCAGTCCGGTTGTCCGGCCGATAGCAGGAAGCGATGACCGCACGTGCCGGAAATTGGTTTTGTTTCCCTTTTGGACACGAAACAACTCGTAAACTTTTATCCCTCTGGCTCGGGGAGTCTTCTTTGTGTCTTTGTAATCGCATTGTGGCTTACCTCCGACGTTTTTGCGGGGGGAGAGAATCAATTGGGAAAAGATCGGACTTGAGAAGGAAATCCGTTAAATAAATATGTCGACTTGAGGAAAATGGACTTAAGGGAGGTGTTTATTTTCGGCCGAGTGACTGGATTTTTTTTTAAATAGAGTCTTTTTTCAAGGAATGAGAGAGGACAATTAAATGGACAACAGCGATGCCACTCCAAATTATAAATTTGTACATTTAGATGTGAAAGCTTATTGAAGGGGAAAGGCTTCTTTTTTTCTTAAATAATTAAAACTTGTTAAAATTCAAATGAAATTTTTCACAATAAATCGGAACTGTGATCTTCAGTAACAATGAAACATTTCCAGACAATGTTTCCTAAAGTAATATTTTTGAAATGCACTGATAACAAATATATTGCTTCTTAGAAGATTGAAATTTTTATCTGACTTTAAAGAGAATGTTTTAAAATTAATTTCTAGGCATTAAGTTACTGATTCAAAAATATGATTCTAAAAATGATAATTACAGGTTTTTATGCCTTATCGAACAGATGGTGCTGTTAAAATAGCGGAAAAATCAGTAATAAAGTTATACTTTCTTATTATGAGCATTTTCAATAAGATTATGATAGAAAAATATCTCTTTGAATACTTTTAATTATCTTCTTATTTGGTTTTGCTTGGTTTTTAATCATCTTCATATTTGGTTATGTTATACAAAATTTGTTATTTTTAAGTAATATTTTGTTTGGCAATGTGATTGGAAAAATATTGTATTAGGTAACGAACAGATAAAAAATGAATATTAGCTATCACTCTTCATCATGACTTCCTTTGGTCATTCTATTTGGTTTCGTTTCTTCTATAGCCATCATCAAAAACCAGCAATCAACTGACAAAACAGTAATTATTAATTAACGAATGTAGGGGAAAATATTTACAATCGTGACATTAAGAAGTATTCTTTTAAAAGATTAAATTTAGTATTTCATTATTTTAATTCTTACTAGATATGATTTATCTCACCTAAATTAAATAAAGGTGTGAAAAAAATTTGATAACATAAACATATTGAGCGACAAAGCATTTCCATTTACAGTGTTGTATTAAAAATTAAAATCAGTTTGTAAACTTTCTATTTATTTAAAAAGATTAATTTTTTAGTATAAAGTTTCAGTTTTTGTAAGTCAAAGCTATATATTACTTGGTAAACTACTGTATATGTTAACTTTAAAATGCTGTGAAATGATATTTATAATAGTAAAACAAGAAATAAAATTTCGTTTTGTATTACAGCTAAGTAGTAGTAGTAATAATAATAATAATAATAATAATAATAATAATAATAATAATAATAATAATAATAATAATAATAATAATAATAATAATAATAATAATAATAATAATAATAATTATTATTATTATTATTATTATTATTATTTTATTATTATTATTATTATTATTATTATTATTATTATTATTATTATTATTATTATTATTATTATTATTATTATTATTATTATTATTATTATTATTATTATTATTATTATTATTATTATTATTATTATTATTATTATTATTATTATAACAATAAACTTTTCACCTCAGACTGATTAGTTATTTATCATTATTTACAAAGTACAGAAGATATTTCACAGAAATATCAAAAAGAAGAAAGAAAGCAATTTTTTTTTAATAAGTCAAACTTCGCTAAAACTGCCCTGTCGGCAGGTGCGTATAGTCAATTAACTGCATTTAAGAACAGGTTGCCGTCTTTACTTACGGTACTTAATAGCTGTGTCGTGATACATCTACTCTTAATCACTACTCTTAGAAAACGGCCTCACACGTTGTCTTGGTACTATCAAGAGACGGTGCAATTAAAAGAAGGCAGGTTGTGTTACACCTATTAGGAAAGAAAACATAAGTTCCAATATGGGTGTAAGATAAACTTCCTATCTTCTACACAAATAATGATAAAAGTTGCCTAACAATCATTTGAAACTTTAAAAAACTAAATTTCACATGAATAAATCTACAATATAATTTTGTACGAAATCATTAAACTAAGAACTGAATTTTAAAAAATAAGACTGATACTTTTAATATAAATTTCTAACCATATAAAATTGTGATTTAATTTTTTTTATTATCTAGGATTATATTTGAATATTTATCGTAGAATTTTAATTTTTAAGTTTTCTCTCTTGCAGTAAAACTACTTTAAAAACCCACTGTTACTTTAAAAATTTCGGAAAACTTTTCGCAGAAATATAAAGATAGATCATTTCAAATAAATTTTCTTGCGAATTAAAAATCAATTATAAGACGAACAACTGCCAAAATTGCTCTGAATTCTTGCTTACTCTACACATAACACTAATGTCCGATAATTAAGCTATATTTGCACATTGTCAATGTATACATAAAACTATGAAACTATTATTTTTATAAAAACATTGACAAAATTATCGTTTGGAAAATTTTGAATGAAATAAAAACGTAGACGCTTGTACGTAATTTATTTCTTCCATTCATAACATTTATGTGTTAAAACAAACTCAAAACGTATCATATTGGCCCTACTTCAAATTCCAGAAAAGTACTATGATAAAAATGTATACTACCACTGACAGCTCTCCCCAAGAACTTCATTAGTTGTTTTTTCACCACCTTCAAATTTAAGTGCCAGTTCTTTTCAGTTTTTTTCTAAACGATCAACAATGTGAGCTCAACAACAAGTGCATTCAATTGAAAATGGAGTCTTCTTTCCAAGTTGGTTTTATGGAACTCAACGATCCATTCACGCCAGACTGAAGGACCCATTTCCTGGTAGATCCTTGTCTCAAAGAAAGTCCCCACTCCCAGTTACTTCCGGTGTTTTCCCTGTTCCCCTCACAAATTCTTAATTGCATCAACCACCGATTCGGACCCACTTTGCTCAGAGAGATTCAATTAAAAAGTACAGATAAGAAAGTCTGACTCAAATAGTCATCACGTCAATTTAATAAATTATGCAATAAACAGCTAGGAGTTGTTGTTTAGCAATGACTTATCGAGATTGTGGTAGCATGATTCTATAAAAGGCTTGCTAGTCCTACATAACAGTAAGTAATCATTTATGTGAAAATAAACAAATTTAAAAATGTATTTTATACATTTCAGGCGTTTTCATAACAATTTTTTTTTTAAATTATGTCAAAATACGATAAAAATATTTTTTTTTCCCCCGACAAACACTAAAGGTTGCCGAAAAAAGAAGGTATAAGTAAAAATCTCAATGAAGTAATAAGGAAAAAATCCAAAAAAGTGAATAATTAACCCATTAACGACGGTTGGCAAGAAAATTTTCCAATCGACATTTTAGTTTTTTTCTTTGCTAATAAATTACGATCGTGGTTCCGCTTAGTGTTTTTTAAAAATCAAAAGAATAATTTTTCGAAAAATCTGAAAATTAAAAATAAACAAGTATCATGATCTAAATAAGCCAGATTAAAGTTAAAAACAGTTCAAAGTCGTTTTTAATGGTTAATAATAGTGAAGTTCTCTGACCATAGCTGAAAATTATTATTATTATTATTATTATTATTATTATTATTATTTTGCACCTGATTCAAAAAGTTGAAATTTGTGAGGTACATCATGAATTTTTTTAAACTTTTTACCGTATTATAAAATAAAACTATTTTTTTTTTAAATATTTTTAAATTAACATAAGCAAAACTATACATTGATAATTAACTAGAAAAAATTTCGCTATGAAATAGAATTACAAGCGTAATACAAAAAGATTCATCGAAACCTATCGAACGAGACAAGTTTATTATATGTTTAATATGTTATGAAATTGGTGTAATTTTAACTATGAAATCGAATTATTTTTTTAAAAACTCAGTCATTACAAAAAAAAAATAAAAAAAAATGCATAAACTTGTGGAATTTCCTACAAAATTTACTAATTTTTGGCAAGTTTCTTAATCCAAATTTTGGAAGAAGTTTTCGTTGTGATCATTACCTTAATCTTTTACCGAATCTTTCGTACACTTTAAAATTTATAAGCTTATATTATAATATACTACATATTTCAATAATCTAACTACAGAACAAAACAAATTTATTACTTTTTATTTAACTAGATTTGAGGATAAATGTATATTTTAGATTTTATCGAATATTCCGTGCAATCTATAAGAAACTTAGAGTTCTATACAAACAAAAAAGCAACATTAAATTATAATATAACTAATTATTTGCAAATTACAATTTTTAAGGGCATTTCGAAAATATTTTAAGAAAACGTATTCAATAAATAAGAAAGTAATTAAAATATGCTCTTTTTAATATAGTTCATTTCTTTATTTTGAATGTTTATCTGTAAATATAAATTTATACTTTTATTTTTATTAAATTCAATTGAAATAAAGACTAAAAATTTAAAAAAATAGTTAAATAGAATAAAAATCAAACTTTTTCAAAATACTATTTCATAAGTAATTCACATTGTTGTGTTCAGATCCCGAGTCATTCTTTGTTTTCAAAAAAAGCGAATATCTGTTTAAAAAAAAAAAAAAAAAAAAAAAAAAAAAAAAAAATACCTTTAAATTTCAAGAAACGGACAATGTCAATCCTACTTCTAGAACAACAATTTAAAAAAGAAGCTTTTTTATTCAATAATTCCATTCGCAGACAGCAGACTTGAATTCATTTAAAGGCTATTCGAATGCATACGAAAAGTATTTTTCTAGTGTATCATCTCGCCGCTAATCCTATATTTTTAAACAATTAAAAATTTATACACGATATATCTCTAAGGCTAGGTATTAGATTTTACAAGAAAAATAATTTGTATCAGGTGATTATTTTATGTACAGATGATGTTTTTGAAGGTAATAAAATGGTATGTTTCAGTTATTATTGGTATGCAATAATAAATTCAATCAAAATTTACAAAGTTAAATGTGTCAATGCAAAGTTCCATTTATTTTAAACCTATAAGTTTTCTTAAATATGACCCTAACAAGAAATTACAGAAAGATTTAATATGTATATCATTAAATCTTCCTATTGTTTTATTTTCCCTCAATGAAAAAATAATTATTTAAGAACACTGGATTAAAAAAAAAAAAAAAAAAATACTGATTTAAGAATATTGATCGTTAGCAGTGAATTAGTATCCTTGATCTTAAAATAAACTATATAATTTGCTTCCAAATTAAAAATTATCATTACAAAGGTTAAGACGATATGAAGTTAAATTTGATATAATCACACAAAAAAACATTCACTAAAATGTGATGCAGGATGCGTTTTACATAAAACAAATCTATGATTCTTAGAACATTCCAAAAGGCATACAGTATAACCATCGGTAAAAAATATAAATATTCAATACTTGCAACAGACATGCGGTGTAACCTTAAGTTAAAGTATGAATATTCATTACTTTAAGTAGACTAGCGGTATATCCTTCAGTATGAAAAAAATAAATATGAGATAATGGGAAAATAATAATTCCTTGATGAACTCAATCGTCAGAGCTGAAACAGTAATCCTTTTTTCATATCAAAGTTAAAATAAATCGGCATTCCCATTCAAACAAAACCAAAAAAACGAATTGCTTGAAATAATATAGCCCTTACACACTTACAAATATATAGACACAATAATATAGCGTTCACAAACTTAATAATTTATACTTCAATTTTTTTTTTTTTTTTTTTTTTTTTTTTTTTTTTGTAGATGAAAAATCTAGAATGCCGCGTGAATTGTATATAAACTAAGGGTGTGGAACATCACTCAACTTTCAATTACACTATAATACTGACGTGGATTTGTGTCATTTACCATTTTTATATCTTCATCATTCATTTAGCAAAAATGGCCAGTTTGGCGATATTTTTTGTAATAAATCTTATAGGGGTCTTAAAAAAAAAAAAAAAAAAAAAAAATAATTTTGCAAAATGGGAATTTTAGCGATATGCTTATCGATAATTATTATATTATCCATTCTTGTTAGTGAAACTGAGCAGAGATACATAAAAAAAAAAAAAAAAAAAAAAAAAAAAAAGATTGTTGATGAGGTATGCTCAAGAAAAGAGAACTCTGTGAAAAAGGCATTCGTTTTCAAATTTTTACACCATTAAAGCATTTTTACGAGAATTTTAGTGGTGGAGATGTTTAGAACACCTTAAGAAGCATTACCACAGCAATATTTTGAATAAAATCGTTAGAGCCGTTTTTTAGCACTTACTGAAAAACATGACTTTTTTCAATGGCAGCTACCTTACGCGCATGCGCGATTTTGACAAAAACCTTAACGGTAGGTCCCATGGCTACCACCAACTCGCACACTAAATTTGAATATCGTAGGTCAGTTTGTTCGGGAGTTATGCGGACCACATGCACACACACAGACAGACATTTTTTCTAGATCACTTTTTTGAAATCATGATGTTTCAAAACGTGGGGAAATGCAAGAAAAAAAAAAAAAAAAAAAAATGTTGACCGAATACTATATTTTTAATGCCCTATGTATACATATGGGTAATTGAAAGTAAAAAAGGGTTTATTCAATATTGGAAAAATGTTATTTATTGCATATAATTAAGAAAATTTAAAGATTTTAGTGATTTGTAAAAATAGTATATGAATAGTCAGTTATCTTTCCATTTTTGTTTATTTATGGAGTAGGTTGCCAATATTCTTTGCTGGAAATTATTTATATTATCTTTATATAAATTTTCCGTTGAGTATTTAAACTTTCTTCTTTATTTTTGTGAGGTTTTGCTAAATACTTACATGTTTCGTATGAAAGGGTATTCAAACATGCTCCTTGGTATTAATATGAAAAGAACAGGGGGGAAAGTTGACAAGTAGATTGGTAGATTTGAATATCTTTTGCAAGAAAAACTTTTTTTGAGTAAAAGTAGTAGTATTAATATTTGCATTATTAAGTTTTAAAAGCATAATACCACCTTATTAATGGCAAGAACATAGTCCAAATACTCCATATACTTCATTGGTATTCATTCTGGATGTGGTAATAGAAATTTGAAGGGTCTAAATTATACTTCACATCAACAAAAGACAATGTTGAGGATAACAATCTCCTTCGGTACATTTTTTTTTGTATGGGGAGGGGATATTTCAAAGTTCACCAATTCCTTCATTAGCACAAAAACACACGGGCAATCTAAATTAAGTATTTTTTATTACTGGATAATCCTTGCCATATGAATCTGAAATTAAAATATAAAAAAATTACTTATTAAATAAATGATAAAATCATATAATAGAAAATGAATTAAGTTCATAACGGGCTTATTTGACTCTTTCTTCTTACAAAATATAGTCTCAAAAAAGGAACCGTAATTAGGTCACAAGTTTAGATATAGTTGAGTGGAAGATTTAGTCTGATACTTTAGTTTGATTTAGCAGAGACTTTAAATCTCTAGCATATTTAGTTTGAATTAAAACAGTTTTTAGAATTTCCCTTTTATCTTGTTCAACGAGTTATTTTGAAAGATATTTGAGTAATTTTAATACAGGGGATGGTAGGGAGAAGTTTTTTAAATACATAATACAAATCATCTTACCCCAAAACTTTAATACTGACTATAAATCTTTCTTGAAATCCGAAAAGCTACAATTTCCTATATTTTTACCTAGTTGTTTACAATGTGCAATTGAAAATAGCACAAATTGGTTTGTTCAGGAAATTAAACTAAATAACTGCAGATGGTAAGTAAACCAAATTAGAAGGCGTTAAATAGTCGATTTTCATTTAAATTCCTAAATACAAAACAATATTCAAAAGATATTTTTCTTTAATTTTGTCCTTCTAATTCAAAGATATTCAAATCAAATTCTCTATAAAAAGAAATAATAATGAAAATTAGAAAACTAAGTATGTATATGACTCGCACTGTAGAACTCATTAAAAGTCACTGCTGAACAATGTAAAGTAAAAAAAAGATTGTCTGTCTTTATATAAGAAAATATATGAAATCTAAGGGTTTCAAAGGTGAATTAATTAAATATTTTCGAATGACAAAAAGGCTTAAGAAGCTTAAAATGCTCGAGTCACTCGCGTTTTCTATTCATGAAACGAACTCGTATAATGAAACAGAATATTCGTGTAGCGGGTTTTTCATTTCGCCAACTGAATAAGTCTAATTTCCTAAATTTAAATAGCATGACACACTTTTAAATCCAGACAAAGAAAATAAGTTTGTCTCATGTATTTTAAATTAATTTATGATAATTATGTTTTCGAAATTGCTTAATATTGAAAATGTATCGAGCTATATTCAAGCCCCTTTGAAAATCAAAATCATTGCCTCAAATAAAATGTTTCAAGTGGCAATATTATTAAACATTTTACTTAGTGGTAGAATATTTTCTATAACTTGCGTCTATTTTCTTTAACCTCAAAAATACATACTAAAATATATCTATTTGCTCTATTTTCAATCGCTGAAATAAGCTAAAGCAATTATTTAAAAATAAGTATTCGTTTCCAATATTAATTACAAATCATTATTAAGTAAAAAAAAAAAAAAAAAAAAAAAAAAAAAAAAAAAAACATTAATTAGAAATGTAATATACAGTTTACTTGTGTGTATAATTTTAATGTTTTAATGTCTTAATGCAGGTTCTATTGATATTATGAAAAAAATATAAGAGTTTCATTTCTTAAAATTAAATTTAAAAATCACTCAATGCAGATATTTTCCCTCCCATACTTTATTGATTGGAACTTTCCAATATGTATTCATTTTACTAGAATCTATCCCCAAAATATGCCGAACCTATAATTTAAAAAGCAAATTATTCGGTTCCCATATTAAAATATATGAAACACAATTCGATAGTCTCTTATTCAGTACAATGCATAGAAACATGCAGTCAACGTTTACCCACTCACAGACGTATCCTTTCAGAATTCGATACTTACATTTAACAAATCCGATTCTATTCGTCCATCGTCTACTATATATATACCACAAAGCTATTTAAAGGCAAGGTAAATACTTTTTGCTCTGAAAGAGTACAAAATTTCTATTAAGAAAGTTAATCTACCGAAAGAACAAAAACGTTTTAGCAGTAGCGAAAAAAAACTCTCGATTTTTCAGTTTTCAAACAACGATCGTGTAGCAGACGGAAGGGTCACGTGATTGATAACTAATAACCAGACGCCGTCTCCCGTATCCTAATGGAATGACCGCTTGCTATTGACTGGAGGGTTGAATAATGCATTTACCCCAAAAGGTACCTTTCAATTCTGTCATTTATCCTCAATTTTGTTGAATCCGGACTTTCCCCGGAGTCAGATGGAGATGAACGAACGATTGTAGAAACTTCATTTTACTAATTCCGCTGGCTCTGCGGATTCGTCCAGCATATTTCACTTCCCCTCTTTCTCTGTTTCCGTCAAAAATCTGTGATTTCAGAAAAGACATTTTGAATATTGGGAAAACAGGCGCGGATCCAGAGAAGGGTAGAGGTCCTCCCCCCCCCCCCCCCTCTCCAACTGTGTTCAAACATTGCAAGAAAAAGGAGGCAAATAAAGACAAAGTTATCGTATTTTAATAAACTTAGATGTTTTAATAAAATTAAATTTTTAATAAAAAAAAATGAAGAGAAATACAAATTGACTACTTTCAAAATAATTTAATATAAATAAAATATTGTTTTTTAAAACCCATAAAAGAACAAAAAATACATACTCACCACTTTCAAAATAATTTATTTGGCAGTGCAATCTGCTGCGAAAGAAAAAACTAGAATGTTGGGCCAAATTTTTCGAAAACTTACCTGAAATAATAAGAACAAGAGGAATATGAGAAAAAAAAAATTATAACGCAAGTGTCACAACAGTATCATATCGATAATTCTCAACAGTAAATATTTACTCGCTGTGTAAGCAAATATCCAAATTATACAACTGCAGCATTTTTCTATTTTAAGAACTGTCTTAAATGTTATGAGTAATAAATTCCTACGCATGTTTAGTGCCCGGAAACACGTGGTTGTGCATGCAAGTAACACTAATCTCAACTAAATGCCAAATGTTATTATGTATACAAGTACAACTCTTAACAAGTACGCAACTATAACACATTTTTTCTAAGCTGATTCAAATCATTTCCACGTAAAACGTACTTGTTAAGATGATAATGCCATTTATTTATATTTTATTAGGAGTAATCAATAACGATGTTAATTCTTTTAAAAAGTTGATATTTTAGCATTGCAGCCTTCAACGAGCTAGCAACCATTCACAAATACTGTTTTGTCAGGGAATGCATATTTCTAGATTTTTTCCCCTGCATCTTTCAGGATAGAGACTGGACAAATTCGAACATTCCATACAAAGTAATAATGTTGAAAATAAAAATTATGAATGTAATTAAAAAAATTAAAAGTATGTATTATTGAAGTTAAACCCTCTCTAGTTGATACTAATGAAAAAAATAATAAATGTATTGCAGCGCATATGTAGTAAAATAGTTTATCGCACAGTTCTAAATAAAAACAATAACTTTTAACTAGAGAAAAATATGGATATGATTTGAATCACTAAAAATATGGAAAAATTCAAATAGAATTGTCTGTTTTTAGGCTCTTTAAATGATTGATTGCATAAGGTCTCACGTGTTTATAGGTTGACAAAAATAGTTCTATTACTTAAAATACAAAAACTGTTTATGCGAGTTTCTTGTATAAGTAAAAAACGTTTTAAAAATGTTATAGAATGAAAATGTATTTTTTATGGTTGTAAATCTATCAATATTTGAATATTAACTTTTATAGATTAAAGTTATTATAAAAACAGTCGGCGAACAAATAGTAGAAAATTATTCTTGATCATTTGTTTTTAATATTACTTTACTTTTTCATGTTTCTTGGACGAACATTGAAAGTAAAATTTAAATTATTTAAACGTAGAAAGTACTTATTATGTATAGTACTTATTAAAACACGAGAACATATATGTATGAGGGGAGAGGGGGTCTTATAAGGTTTATTTATTTATTTATTTATTTTTTTTATTTTTATTTTTTTTAACTATTTTGATTTCTTTTTTTATAGGGCACAGAATATTATGTGCGAAAGTTTTAAAAAGAAGAATTTATGTAAAAAAAATGCAAATAATTATGCATGTCTAAATAGGAAATACTTAAGAATAATACGAATACATTATTAAAATAACTAATTAATTTTAGCTTTATGCATTACATTAGAATTTCGCCATTTATCAGACTATCCTGACCACAGAGAATTTCTGGATCTGATTAACTTATTGAATTTTAAATTTAGACCATTGCAAATTATTATTAAAATATTATTATCATTGGTTCCCTTTTGATGGTGACGTCACACATCTTAGAATAATAATCGCTGAAGTCCTCATTCATAAGATTTAGAAATGAATTTTATAAAATATATTTTTTGAATACTCCACTCAAGCACACTTTAGGAATTCGACAGGTATTGTTCGATAATATCACTAATATATTTGTTTAGAATGCTTTTATAATTCCTTGAATTTTTTTTTTAATATTAATTAGTTATTTAAGGTGAAATATTAAAAATGGATTTGAAATCAGTTGTTAAATTTAATTTACATTCTATAAAAGTTAAGAATAATTAATATATGTTTTAAAATCGAACGAATAGTTCAATTTCAACAATGCCTTAAAAAATTTCTAGTCATCAACTGTACTTCTGTAAACTTTTATTGTGTTCTAATAAAGAGTTAACGAGTACTTTTCTAAAACTTTGCTTACCAATTCTGTCAATGTTTCTTATAAATTGGATAAGACTTATATTAACAATTATAAAATATATTTTACAGAATGTTTTGACACAATTTAATGCAATTAATATGAAGTCTCATCAAGAATTTTGAAATTAGACCGTTCCAAACTTCAACTTTTTTTTTCCTTTCGTGAATTTTTAGCACCAAGTGAAAGTCAAATTTTGATAACTAGCGACATTTGACAAGTAAATCAACACACGTTGCAATTTTATTACTTTCTTAAAAACAATTAACGAAGTTCAACCATCCTTTAACTAAACAAAAAATTGCATTTCTCTAAGTCCACGAAACGCCGGGTCATACAGTTAGTATTCATATAAGTGTTTAAGACACGTTTAACACTTGTATCAATATTCAATGTACCAAGTAATTAAATAATGTGACATTCATTTGTTACATAATTTCTATTATTAATGTCTCATTTTCACTTCTGATGACCTTTCTTTTTACTTTAAACCCATGCAATTTACTTTAAACATCCATAAGAAACTTTCTGAAATTTTTACTTTTTGGATATCATTCCAATAATTATGAAGAGAAAATTTTAATAAAATATGGGTCTCATGATAGATAACTAATCCCTCTTCCATAACCTAAGGAATTTTATGAATTCAAAATTTTTATTTAACAGTTTTACACATTATATCAACTTTTGTTTTTATTTTTTGTATTGATTAAAAATTGTCGTAAAAACTCTCCCCGAACAACTAACAGATATTTATTGTTGATAATTTATTTTACTGGAGTTTTTATTGTACGAGTTTTAAAGAATCTTAAAAACATTTCTATTTATGATTATTGAAATAGTAAACAACAATTTATTTTATACCATCGTTTTTTCTTTGATAAAAATTTAAAGTAAATGAAGCATGACTTTAAAAAAAAAAAAAAACATTCAATATGAAAGTAACAGTTAAAACCTTATTTAAAGAAACTCTGTTGAACAATTAAATGAAACTTTTTTTTTTAAATTGTGAAAAACACTTGCTATTTTTCTTGCTTGCTAAACACAGTTTTTGTATATGTACAATATCAAATTCATATCTTATGTATTTTCATTCAAAGGTTTAATTTTTTAAATCATACCATTTAATTCAAATATTCCATTTAACATATTTGTCGAAATACTTATTTTTTAAGGATTTTATTTCCAAAATTTCGAACTGAATTTTCTAATGAAGATCTTCTGTAATGTTTGAAGCATCAAAAGTTCCACGAAAATGCCAAAACAATGTCATTTATGTTAAAAATATAACTATTTAGAAGAAAGGTCCTAGTAAAATTATCATAGCGTTATATTTTTATTATACGCCACAATAGAGTACAATACTTAAATGGCTTGGTAAAATAGTAAACGCTGGTCAAAATTGCCTATGTTAAAAAAAAAAATAGGCTAAAACTTTAAAAAAAATAAAAAAAAAAAAAAAAAAAAAAATTATTCAACCCTTTTACATTTAACTTCTCAGATATACTGCCTGGCAGAGTTTGTAAGTAACATAAAAATAACCAGAACACCAATATTTATCACCGAATATAAAGAAATAAAAAATCTCGGATTTTTTTCACTTTAATTTCGACATCTATATTGCAAATACTCACAATACCACAAAACAAATTTTTTATGCACAAAATTCTAATTTTAGTGCAAACATCGCCAACACATCCCCATTTGGCGTCACAAGATGACCCTGGCTAGATTTCAGAGATGGGTGAAGAAGTCTCGAACATGAAAGTGATTAGCCCCCTCCCACTTCTCCCCCCTGTGATCAGAGAGGGTGGTCGCTTGTAGACGATCCTACCCTCAGTCATTCCACAAACGTTCTCTAGGATTGGTCGGGACCCCACGTTCTCGTCTGCCCTAAAAGTCACGTGGTTTTCTTTTATCCCCGCTACGAAGGATACACACAGGAAAAACACGGGGGACAAGTATGTTTCCGTTTTTATTTTTCCCCCTCTCCTTTTAATTTTCTCATGGTATAATTATTCTATCTTGTTGAAGAGGAAGTTATTTTTGCGAAGTATTAAAAAAACGAGAAACACTTGTCAGAGATAATGACAGTTCTCCTTCTGTATAAGTTTAAATTAGATGACACGAACTTACAATGAATTTTTTCTACCTTGATAACTGTGCGATGCTAATTTCATTGGTATAATTTTCCTATTATTTATTTTTTGCGTGAATTCGAACATTATAAGAAATACTTTTAACTTGATGAAAAGTTCAACTTTTTTGTTTCTTAGGCAGTAATAAGTTATCAAGATAATTTATGGAAAATGAATTCTCATTTTTCAATTAGCTTATGAGTATCGAATTACTATGTTTTAATACACAACCTTGCCCTGGGAATCAATTTGTCTTTTATATACTCATCAAAATATCATGGTAAGCAAAAAAAAAAAAAAATTATGGTGATTGTTGTGTATGTTGGATTTCAACTAATTTTTGTATATGTATTTTCCAACAATTAAAAGTGCCATAACTGAATTTGGCATTAACTTTTAACATCTCATATTAATTGTCGGTTATTTGTTTCAATAAAAAACTCAAGTTTAGAAACCAATAAATTTCTAAAAAGAACTATTTTACTTTACTTATATTTTATTATTATTTAAATTTAGAATGTAAGTAATAAAACTTAATAAACTATTAAGAAATTTTATCAAAAAAAATATTCTACAAAAACTTGAATTTATAGTTATTTTAAATATATTAATGTTACACAATTTAATTAAACCAGACTGATAATAAAAATATATACTTTCTATTTAACTTTGAAATAACTTTTTAACAATAATATAAAAACAAACAAATTTAACAAATATATAATTTTTTTAACAAATATATAATGATATTTGTTTTTCTGTAATTTTAGTTGAAAAAGTAGAGTAACTTTGAACTATATCTACTATACAATTTTATTCAAATATTATTTAATCGATCATTTTATAGTTTATAATAAGCCATTTATTTATTTATTTTTTATTTCTTAAAATCAATAAACCAAAATATGAACTTACTCCCGTTAGTCTGTTTTAGTCGAAATGACATTTTATGTTTTACAAATATTCCAAGCAACTAAAATACAATTTCTACACAACCCCGATTTACGTTCTTATTACCGAACTCTTGACTTTTCAAGCTAATAATAATGAGATGAAGAGCTATATGTTCCATTTAAGTATGTAAATTCCAAATATGTATCAATTTACTATAATGTTTGGCTTATATAAAAAAGAGACTCTATTATAAAAGGGAGACTATAAGAGAAAGGAACAAATCCATCACAAAAACATGGTTTTAATTTTTAAACAGCTTTCGAATTGAAAACCTAGTGACTTATCAAATAGACAAAGTACGTATCCCTGCTTGAAGCGGCTTCTAGGATTATAGGAAGCGGAGAATTTGAGAATGATTACATAGAAGTCTGACTCATCCGCTTTTCAATTTAATATTTATTTTTGTTGAATATGTCATTGAGAAAGGGATACTTTAAATTAAAGTTTCTCAAACTCTTTTTAAAACCTAAAGCTTTCCGTAGAATGCAAAATATGAATTAAAGTGTAATTTATTATTTTTGTCTATGATTTTACGAAAAGAATATTCATCAATTTTATGTGTTTTCTTATTATTCTTCTAGGAAGCTTTTCATTAGAGTTTTAAATAGAATGGAACGGTGATATTCAGGTTTCTTCATAAAAATGGAGTTATTGTTCTAATAAACTTTTTATACATAAAAAAAAAAAAAAAAAAAAAAAAAAAAAAACTTAAATGAAAGATTACACATATTTGGATTTTATGATAGCGCCTCCACCTTTAATTTTTAATCTGATTATATGTTTAAATTTAAAAAAAAATAATTAGAAATATTAAATGAGTTTTTTTCGTTTAGTCAAAATTCAAAGTACACAACTTAAATGGAAACCGGCTCATAGGATCATATCATTTAACATTTAATTTTTATGAGGTGAGAAGCTAAAATATTATACAAATTTAACCAATTTTAGTCGTTAAATAGCTAAATGAAAAATATTTTTAATACTTAATCATTTTAATAATACCCAACTACCTCATTTTACAAATTTAACCATCCAATTATCCTATTTTATAAACTTAACCATTCAACTACCTTATTTTATAAACTTAATCATTCAGCTACCCTATTTTATAAATTTAACCATGCAACTATCCTATATTATAAACTTAACCATATGTTTTTTCAAATGTAGCCTTGCAACAACCCAATATTACAAATTCATTCATATAACTGTTCACCTTTCTCTGTTCTTGCTCAGATATGCGAGCATGACATCACACCGAGCACGACAGTGGGTGACACTGCTAATCTTCGCCCTCGCCAGCTCCGTCGAATCCCGCCGTCCCCCTTGGCTTAGATCCACCAACCCCAGCGGCGACTTTGTCTGCAGCCGAGTCCTCACTGACGGAGAGGTAGAGAGACGTATACAGAGAGGTCGCATCTCCGCCATCGAGACTACGGTTGAGCTCATCCTAAATCCAACCGAAACCTACTCCACCACCGGACACACGCACGAAGTACAAGTCCTCACTCTGCTTCAGGTAACGGCATGTGTGTGGGAGGTCTCGTGTTCGAATCTCAGTATGGACTTTCTGCAATCTCTGTTTTCAAAATGAGTAGACTGCGATTATGACTTGAAAAAGGTTTTCCTGTTTTTCGCATTCAAAACGCAAAGGGAGACCCTTTGAAAGATTTTGACACTTGGAATTCCCTCGATAATCCATACCTATCTGCAAAGATATTCTGGTGCAGTATAGCTCTGGTGTAGCTCTTGTGCTAGAAAATATCCAATTCAAGTCAATGCTTCAAGTAGCAGATGTTTGCAGAAGATTTAAAATCCTTTGACACAGAGAAAGATAGTGCCACTTAATTATTCTTAACGTGATAAAACATTTTCACACTTCATCTAATACTAGTCAAATGAGCGTGCGTGTCGGCACTGAAGAACATATTATTTTTCATTGTTTATTATTTGGCTATTTAGATTAATTTTGGAAGCTTTTTGTCAACAGACCAACGTTAGTGACCATTATACATGTATTTGTTTTGTTCATTATGGATAATTTGTATTTGTATTAACCTACTTTTTGACCTTTAGTCTTTCAAACATTTTTGATCCTCTCATTTTCCTTTTCAAACATGGTAAGAGAAAGTCAAATAGACCTGCGACAAACATGCGAGAAAACATAGTTTTGAAACCTAGAACATCGGCAATCTTCTGTGTTTTCAAACTTGAGAGGGGAACAACTCTTAGGAGTTAACTGGATTTTTCTCATTCTAGATGAAATTCCATGCTAATTTTCATTTACCCTGTTCTCCATGAAGGCATATCCTCCCCTCCCTCTTTTGGTTTTTAAACAACTTATTTGTGTTTCATTATTGTGACTTCTCTAGAGTATGATCCTCCTATTACTCTTAAACCTTGAAAACCCATTTATGATCCAATACAAACATTTTATTAATTTTTCCCCCCTTTTTAGAGTCAATCAATTTCATTCCAATTTTTGTGTTCAAAGCTCTATTTTCACCTTCGCTCACTTCCACTCGTACCTTTTCAGGTAACAGACGGACGACACTTCATCCAGCTGATCTACGATTCTGGCTGGGATCTGCGGGACTGTGAGTACCTCAAGTCCCCAAAGTCTGTTGACGACTTTTACGAGGCATTTTCCGCCGACATCAACTGCCCCCACCAGAAGATGCAGTCGCTGAACGAGTCCTTAAACCTCACACCAGAAGACAACTTCAGCAACAACTTGAGGCGTCCAGATGTCACGGACTATGCCACCCTGCGCAAAGAGTGCAAGAATCTGCACAAGAGGGTCAAGGAGATGACCATGCACAACAACCATCATGATCTCCAGCGTCTAAAGAGAGATCTGTTCTTGTATCCTGGAACCAATTGGTGCGGATCCGGTAGCAATGCTAGGAAGTTCAATGAGTTGGGCTACAATGCAGCGGCGGATCGGTGTTGCAGGGATCATGATCACTGCCCTTATACCATTGAGGGGTTTACCAACAAGTTCAACTTCTTCAACTTTAGGTTCCATACGATTAGTCATTGTGACTGTGATGAGAGGTAAGTGCTTTTCTCATTTTGTGTGATCTGTTTAGAAGTTTTGATTATGTGCCGAATGATTTTTTACTATTAATGTTGGCACTTTTATCTTCACAATTAATAACCGAAGTTTATTGTATTAAAAATCGAAGATAATCTTGTGTGATACCAAAAAAGAGAGGAATTCCTATTTAAGAGGGGGAAAAAAACAATGCCAGAAAAAACAATTCAAACACAACTAAATACTCTACATATTTTACATATTACAAATATTCATTGCAACAAACATTACAGTTTTCTCAAATAATAATTTATTTTTGAAAAAAATCGAGTTTTGCGAATTAAAAAAAAAACTATATTAATTTTAAGATGTGTGATCTATGCATTTGTATTACTTAGAATATTCCTTATACTTCTTGATTATGATTGAATCATATAAATTTAACTTTATGTGTGGCTTGTATTGTATAATTACTGAGATTTCAGTATTCCAAAAGCACAATATGCTATTAAATCTATATTAAGTAAAGCTTGTATTTGATAAAAAAAAAAGTTTACAAATCTCCAATTAATAAGTATATAAACATTCAAATACTCCGTAGGTAACAACATGAATGGAGTTAACTAGAGTGAATATGAAAAATGGTTAAATAGAAATATTCTCTCTAGGTTACTCCATATTTTTACTGAAATCAGTTACACACCATTGCAATTTAAATTATATTTATGAAGCATCATAATGTTAGAATAGAGTTTGCTTCAGCGGATATGTCCTAAGATAATGTTTATTTGACATATATAAATATTTTGAAAATAATATTATGATACAGTTTATTTTATATATATTATCAAACAAATTATTTACAGGTGATTCATATTTTATAATGATAACTATTTTTTCTTATTTTTATTTTAAACTCTGTTTTGCTACTTTATCAATATTTTGAAAATAATTTACTGTGCATTAAATCGTCTGCCAAAACTTGTTGATCATAACAATACACCTTGAAATAAATTTGAAATTTTTATTCAATCATAACAGTATTTAATTTTTGTGTTACGAAATTGCGAAGACCACTTGCCTGTAACGTCAACGTACATAATGTACATTGACTGATATTCTACGTTCTCTTCAGTGGGTGGTGGCAGAATAGAATGATCAAGAAATCATAGAAATTCATTTTTAATTCTTAATTGTTAAATAAAAAGTATATAATTTCTTCCATCAATATTTAGTTAATAAGTTTTGTTTACGATCGAAATATTTGATAAAAATTTGTATATATATTGGAAACAGTATTTAGACTAGTATTGTTTTACTAAAGAACAGCGAAATTTTGACAAACACCACCACAAAGGTACACAGTGACAACAGATAAACATCCAAAAGAACCCATAAACATTTCCCAGTCACATTTCTAACGGCCGTATTCACGAAAATCTTTACCCTCGCGCCGAACCCCTGGGTTGATAAGCGCTGGGGCAAGACCTCTTACCCCAGGGTTAAGAAAGCGGTATTCACAGAGCTTTTTCCGACCTGTGTTTGTCAAACCAGTGTTCCTCACCCTGCGTTTGACCCCAAGGGTGAAATACAGCTTGCTATTGGTTGAAAAATATGTCATGTGACTTTTTTCCCAGACTGCTTTGCGTTTGCTCTCGTAATGTCGTAATGTTTTGATTATATTATTGAGCTATAGTTTTTCAATGAGTTTTGAAACTTGATGTTATATTTATCTTCAATTTGTGATGATTGAGGGGAAAAAAAGATTGAAAAAAACATTTGAAATATTCATATTGTACTTTATATATAAAAAAATTAATGATAAATATACACATTTCATAATTTCAGGCTGAACATAGATACGTCTTGCTTACAACATGAAATGTCATCATTTATTTTATGTCACAGGGAAAATTTGTGTCTATTTTATGCGACTTTTTTTTTCTGTAATGGATTTTAAACTAATATCTTACATTTCTGTTAATATTGGAACAAAAAAGGGACATGTTGTTTGGTATTAATTTCCATGCATTTCTTTGGTTGATATTTTAAAATTGCAACAATCTGCATTTCTGAAAAAAGGTGCTGCTTTGAAATTTATTTTTTTGTAAATTTCTTCATTTGTGTAAACAAGAAAGTTAATTTCAATTATATAAATCTATGTGAAAAAATAGACAACAATTTTGTTCTGTTGAATATGATAACTGCAATGAAAACCATGTTAGGATATTAAAAAAAATTCCCACATGGTTAAGTTTCAGCCTGCATAAAATATTTCGAAACTTGACATAGAAATTAGAGTTTAGTCCCAGGGACCCCCTCCTAATAGCAGTTATAGTGTTACATACTTATTGTAAAATTATGTCGAATAATTCTTGCATTTCCTCCTGATTAGTGGCATTGGATTTATAACCTCGCAAAAGTTACACTAGCTATACTGTAGTAAATTTTTGTAGCAGCCCCTCGTTAAAACTATCTCGGTAACAAGTTCAAAGTTACAGCCTGCATAAAAAATTTCAAAATACATAGAAATCAGAATTTAATCCCTGGGACCCTTAACATGTGAACTACTTTTAAAAAAATCAGATGGTTCATACATTTCTTCTTAATTTGTTGCATTGTATATCTAATGGCGCAAAAGTTACACGAGAACTATATTGCAGCGAGTTTTTGTAGCAGAGCCTCGTTAAAATTATTTCGGTTACAAGTTCAAAGTTATACAGCCAGTGTAAAAAAATTACAAGACATACAAAATTAAACTTTGATCCCTGGGACCCCCTCCCATCAAGAAAATTTGCATAATGGCACTTAAAATGTTAACTACTTAAAAAAAAATCAAATAGTTCATGCATTTCTTCTGGATTTGTTGCATTGTATTTCTAATGGCGCAAAAGTTACATGATATCTATACTGCGGTGAGTATTTGTAGCAGCGTCTTAAAAATTATAACGGCAACAAGTTTCCAGTTACACCCTGCGTAAAAAATTACAAAACACATAAAAAATAAAACTTTGATCTCTGGGCCCCTACCATCAAGAAAATTGGCATAAGGGTACTTAACATGTTAGCTACTTTTAAAAGAAATCAAATAGTTCATCCATTTCTTCTGGATTTGTTGCATTGTATTTATAATGGCACAAAAGTTACACAAAATCTATAATACTGCAGTGAGCTTTTGTAGTAGCGCCTCGATAAAGTTATCTCGGTGACAAGCTTCACAAGTATCTGCGTAAAAAATTTCAAAACACATAAAAATTAGAATTTGATCCCTGGGACCATCACCCTCCCATTAAGAAAATTGCCATAATGGCACTTAAAATGTTAGTTACTTTTAAAAAAAATCAAATAGTTCATGCATTTCTTCTTGATTTGTTGCATTGTATTTATAATGGCCTAAAAGTTACACGAGATCTATACTGCGGCGAGTAATTGTAGCAGCGCCTCGTTAAAATTATATCGGCAACAAGTTTCCAGTCACAGTCTGCGTAAAAAATTACAAAACACATACAAAATAAAACTTTGATCCCTGAGCCACCTACCATCAAGAAAATTGGTATTAAGGTACTACTTAACATGTTAGCTACTTTTAAAAAAATCAAATAGTTCATGCATTTCTTCTTGATTTGTTGCATTGTATTTATAATGGAACAAAAGTTACACGAAATCTATAATACTGCAGTGAGCTTTTGTAGTAGTGCCTCGTTAAAGTTATCTTGGTGACAAGCTTCACAAGTATCTGTGTAAAAAATTTCAAAACACATAAAAATTAGAATTTGATCCCTGGGACCCTCCCCCCTCCCATTAAGAAAATTGCCATAATGGCACTTAAAATGTTAGTTACTTTTAAAAAAATCAAATAGTTCATGCATTTCTTCTTGATTTGTTGCATTGTATTTCTAATGGCGCAAAAGTTACATGATATCTATACTGCGGTGAGTATTTGTAGCAGCGTCTTAAAAATTATATCGGCAACAAGTTTCTAGTCACAGTCTGCATAAAAAATTACAAAACACATACAAAATAAAACTTTGATCCCTGGGCCACCTACCATCAAGAAAATTGGTATTAGGGTACTACTTAACATGTTAGCTACTTTTAAAAAAATCAAATAGTTCATGCATTTCTTCTTGATTTGTTGGATTGTATTTATAATGCAGCAAAAGTTACACAAGATCTAAACTGGAGTGAGCTTTTGTAGTAGCGCCTCGTTAAAATGATCTCGATAACAAGCTTCAAGTTACAGCCTGCGTAAAAAATTTCAAAATACATAGAAATTAGAATTTGATTCCATCGACCTTCTCTCGTGAAGAAAATTTGTATAATGGCAGTTAACATGTTAGCTACTTTAAAAAAAAAAAAATATTATTCTTGTTTTTCTTCTTGATTTGTTGCGTTGAATTTATAATAGCGTAAAAGTTACACAATATCTATATTGAAGCCATTTTTGGTCGCAAAGTCTTTGCTACTGAAAGTACTATAAATTTCTATTACTATTACGAAACAGCTTCAAATCGAACACTGTTACGTTTAATTCACGTTTCAACGGAAGTAACCTGAAAAAAAGAAAACTTGATAGCCTGACAATTCACAAAGCTATTTTTCACAACTTATATTCATAGTTAAATTCTTTATATTAATTTTGAAGGGTTTGTTTGTAGTGGGCAAATCTCAGGAGCCACTTACCATCATCCAATTGGGCTGAAACTTAACACATATAAGCATTGTCGAAGACAATCTACCAAGTTTGTAGGCGTGTCTCTAATAAGGCGCTTTTGCTCGTGTTTCTATTGGCGTTTCGGAGGAATAATTAATCCACTTGTCCCATGTCTACCAAAGGACACTTTTGGTAGATATGGGTTACGAAAGGGGTACAGTCTATTGTATTTTTTTTTAATCGCAGCGTGTTGCACAAAAATAGTACTTAAAATAAAGTAACACTTGCCACAAATTATAAAAGATTATGAACTTGTACTTACATCCGCAGCACAATGAAACGAAACAAATTTCATAATCTACATGCCATTTTTATTTTCTTTATAGCTTTGTGCATCTTTACTTTCCTTTTGTATTTATCAACCACACAAAATGTTCTCAATTAATTTTTTAGAACCGAAAATTTAAAAACTTCACACACAATCATAATAACAATGACTAAAAGTTTAACTAATGAAAGTCCACTTTGTAAATTTTTGGAATATGCAAAAAAAGAGGTCAAAATTGATATTTTCTTAAACCTTCTCCGCTAAATTATTATTTAGAAGGGGAAAATACTATTTGCGACAGAACAAAAATCAATGACACGAAGAATTGTAAATTTGGTCACCGATTAGTAAAATATAGGATTATTTGCAAAGTTCTTTATACATTAAAATATAGCAGTATTTTGAAAGTTGGTATACTATTCCATTGGCCGGATACATAGAAACTGCAAAATTGCAGACAGGAATCCAAACAATCTTCAAACCATTTTTAATTTCTATAACAAGCCATAACATTTAGGATTGATGATACATTAATGCATCATTTAAACATTTAGGCTTGGTGACTAATATTATTCGGCTAACAGAAGAGTACAAAAAAGTTTATTCAATACTAAAATATAGGACAATATATCCAAAAACATTATCAAATGAAATACTTTATTTTCAAAACAATCTTTTTAATAAAAACAGTTACTTAACAGCCAAAGTACATTCATTTTGGTATGGATGCACTATAATCCCCTGTCGATAAACCTTGAACTCATTTCCAGAATTCTTTATTGCGAAAGAAGTTTGCAATATAACAGTGGGTGGAAACTTATCACAGAATTAAAAAATATGTTCAAATGTTTTCTGTAGTATAACAATGCTTTAGTTCTTCTATGCATTGTGGCATCCTAAATTACTAATGAAGAAAGTTTTGAGATTAATAAACTTGAGCACAGGCATGTAAATGTTGTGAAGAATTAGGACAATACAAATAATATTCTCTTGAATAGAAAGAATTGGAAATGTACCTGTTGAATTAATAGCGAATATCCAAAAATTTGCCGATATAAAAGCGAGGTACAGATCTATTATAGGGATCTGACAATTTTTGTTGATTTACTTTGGCTTTTTAAAGTAAGTTTAAATAGTAGCGTTTTAGTCTTGCTCTATAAACACTTTATATCTATAATTGTGTATTTTAGCTTGAAAACAAAGTTAACAGGTCTGTGCAGTACCTCTGTAACAAATGCATCTTGGGAAATGTAACGGAACTGCAAAATAATCCCAGAGGAATTTCCCGACAATTTATTGTTGCGTAGAAAAAAAGTGCTATTCGCAAGGAAACCAAGTTGTTCCACAGAATCCAGGACATTGTTGGTATTTTTCAGCAGCTCTAATTTTACATGAAGTCATTTATAAATTTCAAAACCACCTCTTCTTCGTAAAGCAGCATGTGACACTTGTGTCATTCAGTTCCGAAAAAAAAATATTTTATGTTTGCGCACAGTTTTCTATCACATTCAACTATCTCCAATAATTCGAGATAGTCCCACAACTTTAGATTATCCATGATTGAAATTTAAAAGTACGATGCATTTCTCTTGTGATCGTCAGAAGGTAGCATTGAGTCTCGATTCTAGCGAAAATCAAAACAAACGACTCAAATTCATCATCTGCGCATGGGCGGGTTAAGAAATTCTGCCTTACCCTAGCTTCACCCCACCTTGCGAGGTGGGGTGGAATTAGCGGTGTTTATCAACACCGTGTTAAGTTGGCCCGAGGTCGAAACTAGTCCGTGAATACCACTTTTACTTGCCCTCGTGTTGAGACCGGTTTTTCGAGGGGCGAGATTCGTTAGCGCTGGGGTGAAAAAATTCGTGAATACGGCCGTAAGAGTCCAGAAAATCCTTACATCAGATGCCCCTACATCTGCATTTCAGCTAAATAACGCCACAGAAGGGGAAAGCAATGCCCACCCCTTTATCAGCATGCCCACCCAAAGCTTGCTCTTCAAAGATAGTCCCCGCATTTTGAGGTAAGGGGCGAAAAAAAGTGTAAAAGGAACTGAAGCCGTATGAGTAAAACGGGCGGAATTGTAAGGAGGAGCAAAAAATAGTTAAAGAGCTCAATTGTAAGCTCTTCGTGGTCTGCTGCTCTTTCCTTCTTCGCCCTTTTTTGCTCTTTTTGCACCGTGACCCGATGCAACTGCGCTTTCATCTCGGCTTGACATGAGACTTCGCAATCTTATGATTCTAGATTGGGAGGAAGATGGGTTGAGTGTCAAGTTTTCCTGCGGTTGATTTCTTCTTAATTTTTTTTTTTTATTTTTTTTTTTTTATCAGATTTTTGTATACGTTGTACAGATATTTTTTCTAATTATACTCGTAGTTCAGGAAGATTTTAAAACCTGATTACTGATATATTTGTAAATGGAAAGTTATAAAATTAATTTAAAGCTATGGAATTATATCATCAAGCAGTCATCAAGTAAAATTTATTGAATTTTATACAGAAATCTCCTCTATTCATCATAGGGTTTTAAGAAGTATTAATATGCAAAACAAGGTGGCATCTTCCCCTAGCTCCCTAAAGTTTGTCAACCACAGCAAGAACTCACTTCACTTTTTTAAAGAATAGACTTTTTCAGAATGCGTCCAAGCATTAAAATAAAATTTCGCGTCGTAATCAATAGAAAAGCACAAAAGTTCACATTCCTTCGTACATTTCGTATATTTTTCGTAGAATTTTTTTATTTCCCCCAGAAGTGGGCTCCACGGAAAGGATAAACTTCCGCATAGAACTGTATCGTGTTCTTCAACAACATTCTCAATGCAAGCAAGGCTGCTTCTACAATATCTTTTAGTATTTCAGTTTTTCCGCATTTAGATTCCTTGTCCTTATACTTGTATTCGTAAACAATCTTTAGTATACAAAGATTTTCAATCAATAATATAATTGCATTATAGTTCATTAACACAGGCATAAATAATCTTTAAAGTTTATTTTAATTTCTTAACCATTCAAAGGACTCTACTTAATATTTCTAAATTGCTTTAGCATAAGGAAATTAAGAACTTTTCAGTTCTATAATAAAATAATAGTTTTCGTTTGCTTTACCTTTAATAATTCATGGTTAGCCAAAACTATGAGAGAAAATTTCTCTCCCGATTATAAGTTGTTAAGCGCTTGAACTAAATAAAAAAAATTAAAGATTTAAAACTTATTCTTATATTTCTGTAATTTATTTAGACCATATTTAAAGCTTAAAATACAATTTTAAGCCTCAGAAGTAAGTAAAAATATCTCTAAGTAAAAGAAATCGAAACATTCTCGATTTCAAACTTTTGAGGTGCCACAATAAAACACAAATTCTAATACCAATAAAAACAATCAAAACCTGACATATTTTTGTGAATAAGTCGATAATAATGGTAGTCCCCGTTCATGGGCCATACCGAAACCTCTCAATGCGAAATCAGCGGATTCATTCACAATTCACATAGGTTAGTGGGGGGAAAGGATAAATAAAAAAAAAGCAGGATTTTCGATTGCTCTTTAAATGGGGGGGGGGGGGCTCCCCCTCTCGCTCCTCCGATGTTATTTATCAGAGTCGAGAGGTGGTGACATTCAGACACAAAGTCCTTTCCGTCACACTCTGTGGAGCTTTTTTTTAATTTTTTTTTTATTTACTACATGATTTTCAAAAGTAATGCATTCTTCGCTTTTTGAGCCTACCTTTGTGGTTTCATGTTACGTCTATACCTTTGAAAAAACAGTTGGACTGTTAATGGATTGTTTTTATTGCAAGCATTCTAAATACAGAATGTGACATGAAGGCTTGGTTTTAAAGTTGCATTTGGGCTAACTTTTAGAAGTATGAAAATCACCTTTATATGTGCTTTAAAAGTTGTTATGCAGCTATTGCGATTTCTGAGTAATTTTCTTTAAAAAAAATTAAGAATTTTGCTTAACTTGACGTTTGAATTTTAACTGTAGTTGTTTCTACAGTCCAGGCATTTTGAAATTTTTAATACACAGGAACAGTACTTTAAAATCTTTACAGTTATCAGCCATCTGTTATCGTCAAATCCTTGTCCATTTCAATTCAAGACTGCCCCAATAACTCGCGATTGTCAACAATCCCTTATATTACTGACCATTTACACGGTTTGCGAACTTTCAACCAGTGAACTTACAAAAATAAACCTATGCTTATTATTATTATTATTATTATTATTATTATTATTATTATTATTATTATTATTATTATTATTATTATTATTATTATTATTATTATTATTATTATTATTATTATTATTATTATTATTATTATTATTATTATTATTATTATTATTATTATTATTATTATTATTATTATTATTATTATTATTATTATTATATTATAGTTTCTCTAATTAATAATAATCAATAATCATTGTTCAAGGTTAAGTAGTCGATATCACCTGAATATCATAGAGTTACAAACATCAGGTTTTATGTCGATGAGATTTCAAAAAACGGTTTTCTGACCAAATTTGAACATAATTTATATCTTACCAGCGTAGTTCATTGAAATAAAGTATGAAATAATTCATTTCAATCATAAAAAAGATGTTCCATAAAAATTCCAGCAACCCACATCACAACTGCATAGTTCACCTAAATCTAACACTCCCACACAGTGAAAGACATTTGAGGCTGGTTCGCAGCTATCACATCAATAAAAAAAAGAAGAAAATAATCTGAGAGCATTAGTAGTTCCCATTCTCCTCCATTGAACTCTCTGCAGTTAAACAGAGGCATGCTGAGAAGACTCATCATAAATTGTAGCAGCGCACCGTACAACTTATACACCACTTTAAATCTCCGAGGGTGCTTTATCAGGTTATAGCTTCCTCTCTTCGGAAGGTGTACCAAACCAGGCCTCCTCTAAAGTACCTTGAGATAATAATAAAAAAAAATACCAGTGGTGATCCTGTTGCACTTTTTGTCTGAGCGAGCTGTACATTTGGAACATTCAGGGAGATCTGCTTTTAGGATTCATGGCTCCTGACTTACTAATGAGGGGCTACTGATAATCATGTCCAATGTTCATGTGGTTACAATCGGCTTGAAATGTGTGTTACATTCGGTTATCAGTGGTAACATGTACTGGAAAGAATTTACGTTTTAATCTAGGAACGCGGCAGTGTTCCGCCGCCAAGTCCGATGTCAAAGCGGCAAACATGTAAGTGTATATTATGTTGACAGAGCTTAGGCCCGTTTTCGACCCCTCACAGCTCAGTTGCTCAGCTATCATAGCTAGAACCCTGATTTTTTCCCCCATCATGTTGTCCCAGGTGACTAGATGAAAAATAAAAACATAATTGTTAGCATTGTGAACTAGGGAACATGGTAAAAAAAATCCTTTGAAAATCTCTGAAGTCACCTGAATTTTGTTCGAATGAAGTTTCCTAGGTGTCTGGTCGGATTTGAACCACGCACCTTCTGAACACTAGCCTGTTATCTTAAAGACTCCATCACTAAAAGTTGCTGAATTTCTCTTAAACTAATAACAATTCCTATATTTCAAACTTAAAGCGAAAGTTGCTTTGAGACGCATATTTTACATATATTTATTTGTATGTAAAAGCTGGTAACCCTCAATTTCGCATAAAAGCAAGTAATTTGTTTATATGTTTTACTTACTTTGTATGATCACTTATTTTTTAGTATATAATTGCATGTTTTTGTGCCCAAATTATAATAGATGCATATTTTTGATTATGAAATTTTTTCTTGTTGTGATAAAGAAGATTTCTTCTTAAATGAAACGAAAAGGATTTGGATTGCAAACCTAAATCTCTCTACAGTATTTAATCATGATATTTACTGTCACTCTCAATACAAAGAGTAGTATGTAATTCTAAAGAAGTTGTCGCTTACGCCATTTTTTATATTAGAGCGACGGTATGATTATTCACGCTAAAATATCCATTGGCCGTATCTTACACATTAAGAACATAACAAACGCAACAAAAAGAATTGATATCTCCCAAAAAACAACAAGACGTTGTAAAAAAAAAAACTGCCAAGTAAAACAATCAGTCAGAAAAAGTTGTGAAATCTAATATTTAACGCCAAGCGGCCGCATTTAGTTTCTGTGGGGTACTTGTGCACAATGAACTAAATTGGGATTATTAGGGGGAATCCCCATAGGCAATAAGTACTTGGCAGGCTAGAGTTTTTATAAAATTAATCGCAATTCAGTGCAATAGATGCAAAGTAACTGAAGCAAATGAAATTAAATTAATCCGAAATAACTCTAGCCTGCCAAATTCTGATTGCCTATGGGAATTCCCCTAAATAATCCCAATTTAGTTCATTGTGTACAAGTACCCCAAAGAAGCTATACGCGGCCGCTTGGAGGCAAACCTTAGATTTAACTACTTTTTCTGACTGATGGTTTTACTTCACGGGCCTTTTTTTTTTTTTTTTTTTTTTTTTTTTTTTTTTTTTACAACATCTAGTTGTTTTTTGGAGAGATAAGATATGACTTAAATCTGAGTTCTGAGAGGTAATTGATTGAAATTCTTGAGGTTATTAAAGAGATGAGGAGTGTAAAAAAAGTTACAGTTTGAAATAGAAAATTATTCTAAAATGTGTGTTAAGACTTGATCTATATGCAGTGAAAAATATATTAATTTTGCCAATATATTAATTGACCTATGTTACATATTATGGTGCACTTTGTTTTTGGAGGTAAGATCATTAAAATGTGTAGTTTATCCCTCTGCTTTAGACACTTACACACTTATGTTCATTTTTGGCTCCCAACAACCGCCACTGTTGGCTTTGGGGTTAACAAGATTAATGTACTTTTCTTGAACTACAACCTTTCAATGGAATATCTTTAAATTAAATAATAGAAAGTAAAATGTAATAAATTTAACATCTTCATTTCAGATGGATAATTCAGAAATTTATACACAGAGTATTCATAACTCTCATTGGAAACATATAACTTATACGAACTATATATTTTTACTATTCAACATATACCTATTATGCAATTTATGTGTAGTTAAAGTTTTAAATAACTTACTTATGCATATTGATATAAATGTACAGAATTACTGACTATATCTAAAATTGTATAAAACTATTTATCTAGTTTTTAAGCTATATACTGTTTATGGTTTTCTTATAATATCCACAATGTAGATTAAATAGTTGTTTTTGAAAAGCTGTTTCTTAAATGGTTAATATTATCAGGTAGCTACCCCATTTACGAATGATCTTAATGTAAAGTGTTGTTTACTTCCTCTTAATTTTAAAAGATGTAATTAATATTCTTGAATGCCCACACATAATCTAATTCCAGAGCTTTAATATTACCCCTTTTTGCAAATGTATATCCATAATTCTAATTCCTTCAAAACGTTTTCCAATGATAGCTTTGTATTGCATTTACAAAGGTGTATAAATCTTAACTTCAACTACACGTTTCCTTTTGCTCAGTTCTATCCTTTGGCTTTTCAAGAGTAATATAGAGAATAAATCGAGAAATATGTACAAGGAAGCATTAATAAAAAAAAAATTGAAAAAAAAAATTAAGGTTCGAATTATACAATCGTGTAAGGCATTCACACATAAGTATGTTCCTCATTTAAAAAAGCGCAATAATCCAGAAAAACAAATGTAATCATTGAACTATTTCTGATAGCACCTTTGTCAATGCTTGAGGCCACTATATTTTTTTATTAATGTGAGAATACTGAATATACTTCCTAATAGATAAATACATTTAAACTATTATTCTTCATAATTAGTAGAGAATAACTTTAAAAATCCAAGTTTTAAAATACACTATCCGATTCGTCCTGCAGCTTCAGCAAATAATCTTTTTATTGCACTGAAATACCCTAAGTTCAGTGCATACTAATTAATCAAATTACATACATATTGAAGCAATGAACTGAAATAATGACCAATAAATGTTTTCTAAGTAGACGGATTGTTGAATTACAGTCCTGTCATTATCTATCTGAAACTCCATTAGATGAAATATTGCATAAGTTACGACTATCGCTTACCTGGTATTTGCATAAAACGGACAAGCGTTCTAAAAACTAAATAGTGTAAAAAATATTATTTGAAAAAAAACAACTTGTTATGGCATTTCGAAGTTGAGGGTAGTGTTAAGAAGAAATTATTTTTGTAATGGATTTATTCACTCCCCATAAAAATAACTTGTATCTATTTTTAAAATGTTATCCCATCCATCCCTCTTCATAGTTCTGGAGGCATCTACGTTGTAACTTAATGGACGTACACTTAATGGAAGAAGCTGGTCGTATACTTACAATACAACAAAGGTTTGAAAAAATACCTTTTACCTCCAACAACCACACACAGTTGGTCCGATACCTCAACATACTTATCACCGACAGGGAAGGACAAATGTCTTTCTGATGGCGATAGTGCCACAAAAACTCCAGCAACCTCTCGACTCCACCACCAAATCTGCCTTCCACAAAATGAATTCCGTGATGCGTTAAGAGTCGGGCTCTTCCCCCTCTTTAGTCCAATCATCTATTGTTGGATGGCCATCTCCCTGCTCTTTTGTGGGATGCCCTGTATCGTGTGGTGTGGTCCAATGAATCGGACAAGATACGGATAACCGAATCTGCACGGTTGAGGAAGATGGATATTTGCGGTGGTGGTTCAGATGTATCAATAACACATCTATTCAGATTCCATAATGGGTGTGGCTAGTCACACCCAGTACGTCCTCCCCCTATCAGCAGTGTCCTTTTCAAACCATTCCCCCTTCAGATTTGTCTCTATTAAATAATTGAAAAGTGATTCTGCCAGAAGAGGAAGATGTGGTTAATATGCCCGGTTACAAATGCATTTGGTGACGAATGTTGATACATTGAATTACTATAAGATATGCTTTGGTATGTGAATAGATGATGATAACTAGTTATATTTTTTCAACAATAGATTTATCGAGGATAGTTGAAGATTGATTGTAAAAAATAAATCGGCATTGAAATTTGTAAATAACTCAACTAGAAAAATATTTTTTGCATGTTTTTTGAAAAATTTCTTTTTCATAATTACATTCGTAGTAAAAATTAAAGACGGTAACAAAAAAAAAACAAAAAAAACAAAAAAAACATTTTGATTGTGATTTATTATTTTATTTACTTCCTTTCGACCGACAAACGTGCTGTGATAAACTAAAAGATAACATCGATAGTTTAAGGTGTGAAACAAAGTTTCATTAAATGGGTTTCCATAATTACCTTAGAATAATTAACTTTATAATTAGTATTTTACGCTTATTTGTCAATGCTGCCATCGATCTTTCAACGGTGGTCGGTAGAAAATCTCGCTTTTGCAGTCATTTCTTAAATGTAATAGTTTGCTCTTCAGATTGCATCCCAAATCCTTCGAAGTGGAACTTTATGATGAACATTAGTTTCTATTTAGAAAAGAATCCGCATCAAACACAATTGGTTCATATTTCTCATAATTAATAAAAACGTATCTTGAATTATGTTAACGACTCAGCGAAGAATGTTTTCTCATCAAGGTACCAGCGATAAAACATCGTACACATATTTGTAAGGATAATAACACATTTTTTAATTTTTGGTTAATTTTTATCAAGGAAATAACCGAATAACTGTATGTTTCATCTAGATAAGCACTTGCGTCATTTTTCAAACCATTCGTAAGCAAAAGTTGCACGGAAGAACACAAAAATTAGTTTATCAATAAACTTAAGGTGGTTCATATTTTTCATTTCGGAGGTTGCACTCATACGTGTAAATAGCTGGGGATTGCTCTTATCTATCTGTCCAATGGAACTTAAAACTTTTACTAATCCTCTGCAGGCCGACGGCGGCTGATAGCGACATTAGAATTACGTTGCTTATTGTTTGCATTCTGTCTGACTGATGACTAAAGAAGGGTTGAAAAAGTTGGATCAAATCGATCGGAAGTGTTCACGGGTTAAGGTCATGTATTTTATGTAATTATGAGTGATACTCATTGTGGAAGGCGAGTTTTTTGAAAGAATTGAGTTTGAGGTATGTCTCTTTTAATAATATTTTTATTTATTTTTTTATTTTCTTTTTTTTCCTACAAAATGTTGAGTATTGTCGTTTGAGATTTCTTTGTAATTTATTCTTAGATATAGTCTTTTTTCTTTTCTTAATTCATTAAAGCTAGAAAGTTATTTGAGGTAATTATAAAAAATAACTTATCATTCGTACCTTCGGAATCAAAAATTTTAAAAACAATTTTCTGAGTTAGCATTTTAAAAGATTTTTTCTTTGTATTTAAAAAATGGTGTATTATTAGCAATACTGCGCATCAAAATACTTCTACACATTTCCTTTAACTTTTCATTAATAGTATTAAAGGAAATATTAGTGAAAAGAAATAATACCCGAATACAATGATAAAACTTCATCTTGTACCTTTGACCAGATGGAGATATATTATTTAATGTCAAATATTCGAGCCTTAAATTCAAATATTCAGAATAATTTAAAAATATATATAAAAAAAAATTAGATAAATTCGACAGATTCGAATACTTCATTATTAAAGTTTTTAAAACAAAGAAAGCTTATAAAATTCAAAGAATCAAAGTTTCAACAGGTTCCTTTACTGTTGATAATGAATACTAATTACAGATATTCTTCAAATAACGTAGAAGTTTTTCTTCCTTTTGGGTTATCGTATTCCTAAGAACTTTTTAATGTGCTCAAACTGGCTTTGACAACTCCTTCTTCTACACTGATTCACTTTACTGCAAATCGACTTTCCTATATTTTCACTTTTCAAAATTTATCAAATACTCTTAAATTTCTAAGAAAAAAACAAAAGGCTAAAAAAACTATTTTGATTTCTTTTTCTTTCTATGATCTCACTAAAAGTGTTTTTTTTTAATTTTTTTTTTTAATTTTTTTTATTATTATTATTATTATTATTATTATTATTATTATTATTATTATTATTATTATTATTATTATTATTATTATTATTATTATTATTATTATTATTATTATTATTATTATTATTATTATTATTATTATTATTATTATTATTATTATTATTATTCTGTACTGATGATTTAAACTTTAAAAAAAATTGAATGTAAAAGCATCGATAAAAAGTAAGAATGTTTGCCCAAAATGCAAAAGGGAAAGGAAAGAAGATGATTAACATAATTAAAACCATTAACTGAACACTGGAAAATTGCAAGATTTTTTTCTGACATTACTAAAATAAAATTATATAACCACAAGTCTAAATATAAAAATCATATAACCACAAGTCTAAATATAAAAATCATATTTCTCAAAAAGTTTTGATTTTATAAAATACATTGCCCTAGAAAAGGCTAGATTACGCGAAATATTGCAAAAGTAAGAAAAGCAACCACTAAAAAAATCATTTATCACTGCTCATATAAAAGTATTTAATATATTTTCAGTAAATTTATTTTAAATTTAAAACTTTCGGTACATTTTTTGTTCAATGGGTTTTGAAAAAAGAAAGGTAAAATTATTAATTTAAAAATCCAAATTCTTTCTTAGACAGTCCCAAACTCATAAGCTCCATTCTAATATTCAAGACCCTAAACTATTTTAATGAAATAACTTAATTATTGTTTTTTCGTGAGATAGTTCATTTTTCTTATTCCGATAATATCCTCTCCTGATTTACAGGCAGTGGTGAAACATGATTTTAATTAAAAAACATTTACAAATTTATTAAAATATCACTCATGAAGCTCTACAAACTATCCCTAGAATTCTAATAAGACTGCGCATACATTACAAAACAGGCCGTCCTCTTTAAAACAGACGTATCGCATTATTTACGAAAGAAAAGATAATATTTATTGACACCTCTTCCGCTTTCTAGAGCAGGGAGGGGGGGGGGGGTAGTAAGAAAAACACATCGTTCTCACCCCAAGGGATGGACAGCAAGCGGGGTAAGGCGCACCCCCGCCATGCTTCATCGGTCGGGGGTGAGTCAGGCGCCTTTTTATGGCACTGTCCTGCAGAGCACACTCGAACACTAATCCGGTAAATTTGGTGGATTGGTGAAGGACAAGGGTGCCAAGTGTGGAGAGTAGATCGCCCAATTTCCAAATTTGGATTGCAGTTAAAAGTCCATTTATTTTCTTAAAAATTCATTTTTGTAAATGTTTTTACTTTTATATATTACCTTTATCTCAAATATTTATGTTGATGGTGCTTTTTAAGGAATTATTATATCTTTATTTATTCTATTGTATATTTATTCTATTGTATATTTATTGTATTTTATATTGATTATATTTTATATTTATTATATTTTTATTTTATATTTATTATATTTCATATTTTTTATATTTACTGTATATTTATATTTATTATATTTTTATTTTATATTTATTATATTTTTATTTTATATTTATTTTATTTTTTATTTTATACTTATTGTATTTTTATATTTATTATATTTTTACAATTATTATATTTTTTATTTTATACTTATTGTATTTTTATATTTATTATATTTTTACATTTATTATACTTATTTTTTGCTTTTGAAACTCAAAGCACCTTTACTTCAAGGCGATTCATTTTAATGAGTTAGAATATTATTATTATTATTATATACTTTTTTTAATACTCAATCTATGTATACATTTATGTAATTAACTATTTTTACATGAGGTTTGTTTTTAGTAGTTTATACATATTCCTTTTTAACTTTTAATGAAGAAAAAATTTTATTTTATTTTTTATTCAAAAAAATTTAATTATTTTAAGTATTTCTGATGATGTTGCCTTCTAATGAGTTACTAAATCTTTCATTATTGTTTTTTTAAATTATTGTTAATATTTTTTTACTTTTCTAGCAGGAAATGAATATTATTAAACTTGTGTATGTGATCATAACACATACACATATTATCTAAATTTATATTTTTTATTTTTATTAATTATTAATGTAAACAAATTTAGACTTTTTTGAGAACATAACCTTTATTTTAAATATTTGTAGTTGTAGTTCGTTAGTTAATATTTTGATGTTAGCTATTATTTATATCTATATTTTTTAACCTCTAGCACAAAATCTCTTCCGGTATTCATGGTGACATTTTTACTAAGAAGTTATTAAATCGTTATTTTCCTAATTCAAATATTTATTATTATTTCTTTATACATAACTGCTATAAAATTATTTTATTTTAGGTATTTACGGTAACGAGGTATTGTAGCTTTTTAATCCGTTATATTTTAAATTTGATAATAGAATGAAAGAGATAGTGAGGTTAGTGTTAAATGTTGGTCTTAAAAGGTGCATCGTCCATGGATGGGAAAAAAATGTGTGTGATACATATGTATTTAATAGTATGTTCCATAAATCCTGTAATAAATTCCATGATGAAAGCATGAGAACCACTTTCTTTGGTTATTTATTATTGCTAGAAAGATATTTTTCCTCCCTACCTCGAACCGTTGATCCATGTTTAATTTTTTAAGTTTTAACTTTGACTTTGGATTATTAGAATAACAAACTTATACAGATTTCAATAAAGAAATATCATTTAAAAATATAATAAAATATTTTCATTGTAATATAATTTGATTTCTGTAATTAAAATCAAAGACTTTTTATTATTTTGGCATTGTTTAAGCTTTTCCCTTTCTAGACTTTAAAAAGTCTACTAATTGATTATTCATAATAGCTAATGAAAAATATTTGAAGCCGTATAATTTAAAAATATGATTTTAAAACTATTGTCATCGTATTATTGCAGTGACATTCTCCAACTATGAACATTTAAACTTGCTATGAAAACAATTAATAATTCCTTACCGCAACTCTCCCCCCCCCCCCCCCAGCAGTTTTTAAATAAAGAACGAGTATCATCAATACTTTGAACTATTTTTAAGTTATATTTTGGTTTTATCCAAACTCTTTATGTTATATAATGTTAATAACCAGCATCATATAATGTAAGCTCCATCATCTGTCGACGAACAATCCTCCAAAAAAAACTAGGCGTCGTAAAAAAAAAAAAATAAAAAAAAAAAAAAAAAAAAAATAAAAAAAAAAAAAAAGCATGTCAAGTAAAATGTCAACCAGAAAAAGTTACAAAAACTAAATGTTTTTCCAATTTCTTTGCGGTATTTGTACACAATAAACTGATTTGAGATTATTGAGAGGAACCCTCATAGGCAATTAGTATTTGGCAGTCTACAGTTATTTGTAAATTAACTCATTTGATATGTTGGAGCTACTTCGTATCTATTGCACTAAATTGAGATTAATTATATAAAAACTCTAGCCTGCCAAGTTCTGATTATTTATGGGGGTTCTTCCCAATAATCAAAATTTAATTCATTGTGTTAAGTACACCAAAGAAATTAAAAGAGACCACTTGGCGGCAAACATTAGATTCCATCACTTTTCTAGCTAACCATTTTCCTTGGCAGGTTTTTTTATTTTTTATTTTTTTATAACGTCTAGTTGTTTTTTGGGATACAATAATTATTTTTGTTACGTTCATTATGTTCTAGATGAGTAAGATTCTGTCGATGGATGTTTTAGCCTGAATAATCATATCGTCGCTCTAAAAAATGTAAAATGGCGTAAAGTGACATCAACGTTAGATTCATTTAAGACTCTTTATATTGAGAGTGGCAATAAATATCGTGATGCAATATTGTAAAGCTATTTAGATTTGCAATCAAAATTTGGTGTGTTTCCTTCAAGTAGAAATCTTTCTCACCATACCAAGAAAAAGTGTTAATTCATAATTAAAAATATGTACCTACTATTTTTAACTTGAAAGCAAAAACATGCAAATACTTACTAAATATAAATAACAATAAAATATATGACATATTACTATGAAATAACTGAAGATAACTTGCTTTACAAAAGATATTAAAAATGTGTTTCATTACAACTTTCGCTTTATTTGAAAAATGACATTTGTTATAATTTTGAAAGAAATTCAAGTAATCTCATAAGATGCAATCATTAAGCTTGCAGTCTAGTGATCAGTAGGTACGAGATTTAAAACCAACCAGGCACCTTTTAGTGTAAAACATTATTTTAAAAGGAAAGTGGTTTTCTAACTCAAAGTTCAAACACGTGTTTTCAGAGCTTTGATTTGTATGCAATTTAATTGAAAAATAAGCAAATTTTACTTGTTTATAATTGCCATGTTTTAATAAGTCAACTTAAAGTATCAAAGTCACTTCTTGAAATTAAACAAATGAAGAATATCCGAAATTCATACACCAGTTTTAATCAGTCATTACCCTGGCTAAAGATTCCAACTTTCCGAATCATTTCTGGAAGGTACAGCCCCTCGTATGCATTAAATCCCAATTAAGGCGCTTCCTCTCACCAATCTAAAAGGAATTTAAAAAAAAAACGGAATTTATCAAATCGTTTAAGCTCTAAGCCTGAGAAAATATTATCAACTTTCGCGGAAGGGGGGGGGGGGGGTTATAGACCCTCATACCCATCAAATAATACACAATGCACTTCCTTTAATCAAGTCGATTTTAATAAAAAAAAAATCAAAATTTATCAAATAGTTTGATAGGCCTGACTAAAGTTTTAGTTACAGACAGCAGAATCGGAAGAACAAAATTCCGGTGACTTCGGCGATTTTCAAAGGAATCTTTTGACGAATTCCTTATTCAATGTTGACAGTTATGTAGTTATTTTTCGTAGACCCGGGGGAACACGATGTCAAATCTTATTTAGATTTCTAATAACTGTTAATTTCTTTTAAATTAAAACTCATTTAAATATCATTCTAACTATATAATAGAAGCTGATCTGTGAGGGTTCGAAAACAGGCCTTAGCTCAGTCAACACAATGTACACTTGCATGTTCTTTCCTTTTGATATCGGACTTGGTGGCGGAACACTGCCGCGTTCGTGAATGACCTAACTAAATTCCATCATTCGACTATTTAATACTTAGGTTTTCGATATGGAAGATTATCATCTGAAACTATAGATTGGTTTATACTTTTCTTTCCATTACTTTATCATTGAATATGTTAGTCACCGAGATAGACCATCTCGTTGAGCTTCACGCTGGTGATCTAACTTGTTTAATTACTGCATCATTGAGGATGTTACTTTGTTGACATAATAATATTATGGGAAAATTTAAGAATATTATCAAAAGAAAGAACATCATGTAACGTTGATAATAGCTAAATTTACTACAACACTCAAGTGTTGATAATTGATTTCTGTGATGGAATGTTGTTGTTATTATTATTATTATTATTATTATTATTATTATTTTTAATTTTGTGTTGGTTAAATTATTTCTTTCCACACCATAATGTTGGAAATGTTGCTTCATTACTATAATAAAAAAAAGTATCTTAAATTCATCAAATAATGTGCATCGTAGTTCTGAAAAATGTACAAAAAATATTTAGTTAAAAACTTTAAACATCGATTTAAGACTGACACACTTATAAGGTTTGAGAATGAACTAACTTTAAGTATCAATGGCTTTAAAAAAAATTTAATAACTTCTGTTTTTAATATTGTAGCAAATGGTTTTCAAAACCCATAAATTAAAAAATCGAAATAAATAAGTTATAGCACACAACTTTCGATCATCTGAGAAGATTATGCATTATTTCATCTTAATTTCATGATTTTTAAATGACTTTCAACATAAAAGAAATTAACAGTTATTAGAAATATGCTTTTCAGCGTATTTAAATATCAATATGATTTAAATATTATATTTTATTGATAACATGTGTATTCTTGGAAAATATACTTACACTGCTAAAATATGCCTTTTAAAACACCACAATTTTTTGGATCACACGTGACTTTTATCACTCATTATTTATAATTAGTGAGAAAATTGTCAATTCTGTAGAATTGTTGAAATCTCACTGATAAAGCCTAAAGTTAAAAAATGTTTATAGATATAATTTGTCTTACTTCAGAAACATTATGTCACTATATATAAGTAACAGTTGCAATAATCGAGGGGAAAAAAGCATTTATTTGAAGATGAAAAAGGGATTGAACAACTTTTAGAACAGTAAAATTAGTTTATAATTTAATTATATCTATAAACTATATATATATATATATATATATATATATATATATATATATATATATATATATATATATATATATATATATATATATATATATATATATATATATATATATATATATATATATATATATATATTTTTTTTTTTTTTTTTTTTTAAACAAACAGCAAAAAGAGCAAATCATGGCCTTCGTTAATAAACCCACTCCACCGAAAAAAAATACATAAAAATAATCTATATTGAAAATACATAAGAATAATCTATATTCATGAGCGTTCCGTTGATTGCCCATACCATTCTTACATATCACTTAGTTTGAAGTGGTAAACAACCCACAAATATCTAGAATAGTCCGTCCCCTATATGACGAGAAGTGTTAGTACGCTGCAACCCTACCGATTGGATGGGGTGACGTGAAAAAGGTTAGAGATCACCCCTCATTGTCAAAAACACTACCGTATCCCTACATGCCAAATGGGTCCATTTATTAAATATGCAGCTTCCGCTCGATTAATGGCATTGTGTTGGTCGAGCCTGCTCCAGACACAATGATGAGTGGCAAGTTAGGAACATGCGGCTCTGAAATCCGGCCGTCTGGATCCCTAATTGGATCTTTCCTTCTTCTAACTATAACTCGTCACTGATCGTAATTACTTGTTTGGATCCTACATACCTTAACAGAACTTGTAATGTAAATAGTTAAAATTATCTGTAAAAGGCCGAGAATGAGAAGAGAAAGTGTGCGTGTAGAACACTTAGTGGGAACTTTAAAAAAAAAAAAAAAAAAGGTATAAGAGTTTCTGTATTCAAAGTCTTACATCATACAAACTTTTAAATTTTTAATTATAAAAATTTAATTGCGAATATTGAATTTGTAATATTTAATTGTTAAAGCTCGTGAGTCAATTTCCGTCTATATTGCGAAATTCTAAAGCTGTTGTCAAAAATCTATCAAAAACTATTTTTATAATTTTAAATTTGTTGGACCATGTTGCCAAACATTTTGTATTTAATTTTGTTAAACATAACATGCTTATAAAATAGCGAAATTATTAAAACATCCGATTTTTTAGTTTTATGCAATAATGCAATATACATTTGCATAATGATTCGATAATTTTTGCACTGTATAGTTATATATAATTATCAACGAATCAAATTAATTTCAACATTAATTATTAAATTACGTTAGCATTATTTATTTATTGTTATAAGAAAGTCATTTAGAACAGTTAATACATTATACTTACATGTTCTCAGGAGTGATTAAAGTTTAAACTGATTAAAGCACAAATTTTTAGATGTCAAACAACGATCTTTAATCGATCAACCATTTTTGATTAGTTTTCAACTCTTAATCGAACCTCTCACTATTCACATATAATTACTAAATAGAATAAAGCTTAAAACTGATTCCAATTTTTGAAATTGTGTTTCTAAGTTTTCTATTCAGTTATTAAAACTCTTGTATGAAACTATCATCACAGTTAATCGCAAGTAAGATCGATACAATTTGAACACGAAAACTACATCCAACATTAATATTTTATTTTTTCTACGTTATGACGGTTTGATTTTTCTATCCCGTTTTCACTGAGTGCCAATAAAAATTTATATAAATATAAAATTTTTGCCTAACAACTTGTTTAAAGCTTTTGAGAAAGATAGAAGAAATAAGTTCAAAAGTGTCCTTTTTGTGCTATCTATAATAATTTGAAATCATGACAGAAATGGATGCTTATAAAAGATCTATCGACACAAAAATGTAGTACAGGGTTCCATTTTTTTTTTTTTTTTTTTTTTTTTTTTTTTTGTGTGAGAAATATTCATTGATATTCAGGGATTCATCTAATTTATTAATCCTTTTAAGAAAATAATTAGATTTAAATATTTTAATTTGTAACGAAGTGAACAAGTTGTAAAACACTGGGTCGGTTGACAACTGTTTTATAACATTTGGTATGACATTTACTGGTACTACTGAAAATTTGTATTGTCAAACACTGATAGTATAACTTTCAATTTAAATCCTCTATTTTTCATTTTAAATTCAAAAAATGTGTAGGTAATGCGAAATTTCTATATATTCAGTAAATGCACCCAGACTCAGAGCCAGAATTTTAAACTTCCACTTTTTCCTAAAAATCCCCCCCCTCCTCTTCCCTCCAAAAAAATACGAACTTAAGAGTGCAAATAAAGGATTTTGGAAAACAAAACATTGTGTGATTTCAACAAAATTTAATATCATAAAGCAGTTTTGTAAATATCATTTATTCCAGATTCCGAGCGTGCCTGAAGCTGTCGGGCACTGCTGCTGGCAACATGGTAGGGAAGCTGTTCTTCAACGTGGTCCAGACCAAGTGCTTCCTCTTCCAGCATGTGAAGAAGTGTGCCAAAAGATCGTGGTGGGGCAAGTGTCTCAAGTTCGAGAAGGATAAGAGTGCCTTTCTCAGGGAAGCGCTCAAGTACTAAAAGTGGACTCTGATCATCCGAATACTCTTCGATCAACCCTATCTCTAAGAGACCGCCAATCTATTCCTGATGTAATTACTTCTTAATGCTATGTGTACTCCCCAACATAATGTCTACCAAAATATTCATTCAAGGCATGTGAATTTTTAAAACAGAGATATTATCAATGCAACCGAAGTTTAATTAAGAATTTGGGAACAGTAAATAATGTGTAGTTTGTTTAGTTTCATTATTTTAAGTGTTATCTTTTAATGGTTTAGGGAAAAGATATATTCTGAAAAGGCGTAAAAATGGGATATAGTTTTTATTTTATGATCCATATACAGGGCGTTAAATATATGTTAAATTTTAATGTTTGACTGTTGTTTCAAAGTACGTAATTTCAAAGACGCAAGATATAGTTACTGAGAACACAAAGCTTTAGGTCTAAATAGCAAGGAAAGACTGTTCGTCACCTTTAACTTCTGGTGAAGACTGTAGGTGATATAAAACATGTGTTTGTTTTTATTTTGGTGAATTGTTATTATAGCGGATTAAACATTGTACGGAACAAATCTTTTGTGATAGAGAAAGGTTTCTATTTCTCATTACAAAAGAAATGTTTATCGGAAAAATATATACCACTGGTTATAATCGAATAATCGGAGAGCCACTATCCTACGGATTATACATACTTCACTTAAAAGGAATTAACTTTGCAGGTTGCTCCGATCAATGATGTAATCACCAATGATTATTATTTAAATGCATCGTTACTCCACAAACACTGCTCAATTAACATACACAATTGTCGTGCGACACTTTTAAAGCACCTAGAAGAAATACTTTTTACTTGAAATTGTGTGATATGAAAGCATATATACAACCATAATCCTTGCAGTTTGCAAGCAATAAACTTCAAAATGGCATCATAATTAAAAACTAGTTCATGTATGAAGAATTATTTGCACTACATATGAAGGCATACTTTCAAAAGTTTTATTCCATTTTATTATACTATGTTTTTATCACAATTTGCTTATTAGTGAGTTTCTGGAAAATCCTAAATTAAAGTTTTAATGAAGAGCATACAAAATTTATCAAAATTGTTAAGCTATGTGTCCGTTATAGAAACCAAGTCTTCTCAATCTCAAAAAGAGTTTGTAATTCAAAGTACCGCTACAAATGTTTTATACGCAAAAAAAGTTAAAAATTTGAACACTTAACAGCTTTTGCTCACATTACCATAAAATAAAAGGTATATTCTTGTTCCCCTTTCTTTGATAGCATTGGGGGGGGGGGGGATTTCATATCATACACTAGTGGAAAGAATCAAGAAAGACTCTGCCCTTTTTTCTGTCATACACTGTTAAAAAAAATTGTCCACCATGCACCAAAATTTGGTTCCCATTTAGCTGCCACCAACATTTGGTGCTTAGCTTCGCGATTTAATGGTGCTTACGGTCCGAGGTTGCACCATTGAATCGTGAAACTAAGCACCAAATGTTGGTGGCAGCTAAATGGGAACCAATTTTTGGTGCAAGGTGGAACAAAATTTTTAACAGTGTAGGTCAACATAATAAGACAACTTTAGAGATGATACCAGTACGATATGTCAAATTACGAATTTCGTCGATACGAGTTCCTATACCAAAATTCAACCACATGCTATGAGCTGAAGAACCGAAAATATAGACCGAGAGTCAATTTACATAAATTCAGCTTAAATTATAAAGGTTTGAAAAATTAGCCATATATCAATTTGATGGTCCCGATAGGATTAGTAAGATTTCATAAATTTCAATGGTTAGGGCTTTTCATTTCGATCGGAATAGTACTTCTAAAGTAACTGTGTGGTAAGTTATAATTATATCTTGGCTGTAAGTAAAGATATAGGATAGAAAGTTGGATATTCGGGGACTCTAATTTTGTCGCCAACTCATCAACTTGATCAGCTTTTTGTTTTTTTAATGTATTTAGGAAAATCTCCAAATTAGTTGAGATTTTGTTATCAGATGCCAACGTTAAATGAGAATTTCCAGTTATTAAAAGTCACCGAATTTTAAACTCTTTAATAAACACAATGATAGAAACATGCGAATGACGGTGACTGTCACAATCAAGCTTATGTTCCACTACAACAATTATATGAGAAGACACATGTTTGTAATCTCATAAAAATTCATCATCACCTTTGATTTTGTTCTTTATATCATCGTCAGTTGACAATATTTTCAATTATTATAACTAAACATCGGTTATAACAAGTTCGACTCTCATTTTGATATTTGTTTAGTTACAAATCTTTGAAGCTTAATATTAATCATTTTTAAATAAGTTGGTATTTCTAAATGTTCGTATATCACGTATAATTCCTCGTTGTACCACAAATTTCTAATTATCGCTTACATTTGTTTATTTTGCTTCAATGATAATTTGCTGTGTGATAATTTTTATACATATCTATGTATATGAGCGTGTCTTTTTGGCATGTTCTACCATGCTGTCGAATGTTTTTTATTTGCATACATTTAGTTACTACTTTGTAATATCGAAAACATGAATAAGCTAAAATTTGGCTTACCTTTAACATGTGGACTTCAATTGAGGGCCTGAGAAGCCAAAGGGTCCGATTGACTTTTCTTAACTTTTGAGAAAATACACTTTAAAGTTTCTTATTTGTATTAAATTTGTATCAAAGTTAAATATTATTCAAATATTAACCTCTGGAATGAAGATACCATTAGTTTTCATAGAATTTAATATAAATAAGAAACTTTAAAGTGTATTTTCTCAAATGTTAAGAAATGTCACTTAGACCCTTTTGCTTCTCAGACCCTTAATTTAGCAGTCCCTTGTAAAATCCGGCCTGAATCTTGTTCTAACAAACATATTATCATAAAATTTTTTAGATACTATTTAGATACTATTTAGACGATCAGAAAATTATAACTGAAAATCAAAAACCATCAGGTCAATTTGTTGACAGTGTTGATTTGTCTACAGTGAAATATGACACTTAAGACTAATATGCAAGCTAATTTTTTCACACTGAACATTATCCGCAAAGTCAAAAATGAAGTTTTAAACTAAAAAGAAAAGAATTCTTATAAAGTTCTGTATGTATGCCGTATGGTTATTACGGGTCATCGAACGTTGTAACTATTTTCAAAAATTTATGTTTTTGCTATTATTTTTATGGTTCATTTTCCTGTGGTCTTTACAAAGTTTTATAGAGATTTATTGATTTCTAAAAGCTCCAGGCTGCGCTAAGCAGTGTCAGTTTAATAAGGATTACTCTGTGTTTTAAAACGCACAAAAATATTTACTGATTAATATCGATATTTTATAGATATCTCTTGGGTTATGTATAATGAATTGGGTTATATGTAAGAAAAAAGTGCATATAATTATAAATTATTGTGATTCACTTACCAAAACGCAATAGATAAAAAGTTAAAAAAAGTAGTAAAAAAAAAAATACTGTTTTTTTCATTACATTTATTTCGATGGTCAAAAACTTCAAGATCGTTTCTGGACCCTTCAAAAACGTTTCAAACTGTTAATTCACATATAAAACATTACAAAATGAATACAAATCATTGAATTGAAATCATTCACCGGAACAACCTACTTAAATATTAAAAACTTTAAGATATGTATTTGAACCTTTGTATATAAATATACGTGGTGATTTTGGAGGGTGGAATCATTTTATGCATTTTTAAGCTCGTACTTATTACTTTTGATTATCAACGATTTTACAAAAAGACGGATTTGATTTGGAGTTACAATATTCCATTCAAGTTATTTTTTGAAAGCCAGTTTTAAGTTCAAGATGTAAGATTAGTTTTTATCTTACTCCCAAGACCAGAAAATTTTGTACATATATAAATAAATTTAGGATCAACCTGTTAAGATAGTAAACCTGAAATGATTCAACACTCCACTATTGATTACAAAGTAATATCATATGTTTTTTAAATGTATTATCCAGTTTAGTGCAACCTTTAAATGTGTAGATGCTTATTTGAAATAAGAAAAATCAACAGCAAATAATATTTGCGGTTAAAAACGCTCAATTTAAAATTTGTAAAATTAAGATCGAAGTAGAAAAATATTTTTTCAAAAATTATATAAAGTTTTTATAATCATACAATTCAAAGAAAGGTACACAAATAACGTTGGTTTATATTCATCAACACATTATTAAAATGGGTTTTAATTCCTTCACTTCCGATTCGTACGAATTCAAATGGTTACGAATTGGAGGAAGACCTATAGGCAATAATTGAAAATAGCATTTTTATGAACACCTTACATATTATACCTTACATGTTTTGATCAACAGCAGATTAAAGTATAGATATATAGGTTTCTTTAATAGATATCCACAAAACGTAGCTAGCACAGTGCTACTAAATCTGAAAGTAATTTATTCTGATAGTTCGACTGTAGGAAACGATAACAAAATGGTAAGAAAATGGCACCTTTTCTTCTAATAACATATCTGGGTATAAATAAGTAACCACGGAGGAAATCAATCTAAATTTCTTAAACAATTAAAACTTACACGTATAGCAATAATTTACTAATTTACATGTATAATTATTGCTATTACATACAATAATTATTTATATAGATTAAATTAGGATGATGTCTTCGGGTGTCAGGGTCTCCCACATTCATTGTCTGGTTACACTGCTGTCGCATGTGTAATTGTTTAGTACAACTCTTGCGGTTAAGAGTGTACCCAGTACAAAGAGCTCAATTTAAAATTTATTTCTCACCTGCCTAAGAAATTCTTTGCCCCGTCTCTCGAGCTCTAATTATTACACCAACGTTGAAAATTGCTTGAATTGAATATTTTTAACTGATCATCTAATTAAGAAAATTTCTCCAGGAACTTCCAAAAATGTCTGTGCAGTGATTAACGCAACATAAATGCGCGCATATGTGATGTGATATGTCTATTTATTTAAGCTGGTATTTGACAGTATTTCTGGCATTTCAGTCTCTAACAAAAAGAAAACTAAAATGTTCTATTAAATGATTTCTTGTAAGTTTTGCTGAACAAAAACAAGAGACAAAATGTCTCTTTTAAAAATCAGCGCTCTTCTTGTAAACTTAATGCTCAGGTTAGTAAACATACGGGTCTTCCACTAATTTTAAATTCTTCAAGTGAAAATATGATACTAAGTAACAGTTGATACAACAAAAGAAGTAAATAACGTGTCACTTCTAAAGGCTTAAGTGTTCGTGGAATTCTTAGTTTTGAAACGAGGATCAATAGTATAATTAACACAAATCTTTCTATTACATATAATTTAAATTAGAGGTATGTCCGATTTGGGTGTTAGAACAAGTTAATTTAATAATTTAGACAAATATTTATTTACAACTTAAATAAGTATTTCGTTACTCATCGCATTTGATGTTGATGGAATGTAAAAATATCAGAGTTGATGTAAGTATATTAGATACGAAAAAAGAACAAACATGTGTTAAATTTCATCCGTTTAGTATCTTTTAGAACTGATTAGTTTCTTTATAGGACCAATTATAAATCATAATTGTGTTCTGTCCTTTTCACTCATGTTTCATTGTTAAGTGTTTTAGAAAGAACTTAAAAAAGTAGATTGATTTTTTTTTTCTAAATGTATCTATTGTGTACAGTGTGTGATACAGTGTAACTTTCATGTTTAATTGTATTTCTGTTTAGTAATAAAGAAATGTTCCTAGTATTGGTTGGTGCTATTTAATGAAGGTTATTCGAAGAATAAACAGCCAACAATTAGAAAAAAAAACTTATTTAACATAACGTACAAATCACTATTGATAATATGATCGTATCACATCTCAGTGAGAATTAACAAACTTGATTTCAATACGTATTAAAGTAAAAGAAGTTTGGCTCTAAAAATTAAAAAATAGTATCAGTATAATAATTCTTTTTAATAAAAATTAGACTTGGGAAACAAATAATCACAAAACTGTTTAGTATCCATTGCCTATTTTTATTATCCATTCTTGCAGTAAATAAAATGTCATGAACGAATCTTAAGTCACTAATTGTTATGGGTATATATGCATTAGGATCAGGGGCGTACTGGGATGCAATATCGGCCCGGTGATTTTAGATTTATGCCGGCCCAAATTATCAATATAATCATTAATCAAATATTAGTAATTACAGTTAATAATAAAATAATTCCTACAATTAATTAAGTAATAATCAGTATATTTTATTATTTAAATATTTATATTTAATAATTATTTTCAATAACTAGTTTTATTAGTTTTCAATAATTTTAAAGTTTTATTAATTTTAATAATTGAATTGTTTTTAATAATTAGTAATTACACCAAATTTTCTCTACTATTTAAAACTTCTTTGAGTGAACTTGGATTTCTATAAACCATTTATTGCTTGTGGCAAAAACTAAATAAGAGAAATCTAAATTGCAAAAAAATGAATGCCCATGTTATTAGAAAAGTACATCCGAAATGATAATATACATTTTACCTTAAAAGTTATAAAATAAGAAAAAACCATAATAAATAAATCTCAAGTACATTTATTTTCTAAATATAAAATTGAAGGCATTGGGCTTTTTCAAAAAAGTTAAGGAAAGCAACTACTTATACTGGAAAAAAAAAAAACTTTCATACCGGACCGGCCCGTTTTTTACAGACACTGACCGGCCCGGTGATTGCACCAGACAACCCTATGGCCAGTACGCCCCTGATTAGGATGGATCGTTCTTCTACGGAGAAAAATTATTATTAATCAGAACCTACGTATAAGGAAAAGATGTTCTATGATATGGAGATTAAGGGAAAAATAATAAAAAATAATAATTTCAAAATTTAACACTGCCACAAGAGGGTTGAATTTTCGAAAAAATATGGAAAAAGTCTTAATTTTGGTTAGATGATTTTACACTAAAAATAATTGTTTTTTGCAATATAAATCCTAAAAAAGTTGTGATTACTGAATAGTTAGTAGTACAATGTACATTACAACCTTTTTGACCCAACTCTCTCTCTACCCTTGAATCAGTCCTACAACCCTTTACTGCTGTTGTCAGCGACTTACGGAAATGGACTCCTGATCGGTGAGCGCTGTTCTTGTAAATTAAATTAAATTAAATTGCGATTTTACTGTGTGGTATTTGTTTATTTGTATACTTGGACTAATACTGTTCTGTGGCGTTGTTAGGAAAAGACATGATTTATCCTATATTTGGGTCAGACTGTAATATGCCAACAAATATGCTTCCTAAGTACGAAATCGTAATAAGGTGCCTATATTGGCATTCCAAAAGAGAAGCAAAGAACAGTGTATTTATATACACTTTTCTCCGCTTGTAAATAAGTTGCAAGAAAGTCAGGAGAGACCTGAAAACGAGCTTTAATACCAATAAATGACCTCTACAACATTTTGAGAAAAATAACTTCATACCACGACAAATATCGCGCTTTTAAAGTTAGAAAATAAATTGAAAGCTATCGCAAGCTAATTGATACTTTTCGAAAGAAGGTGTTTGATATGGAAGCAAATGATTGATATATCTACATGTACTTGTAAATGCTTTGAAAGTTGCTACTGTAAGAAAGAACGGAGAATTTCTATTTAATCAATGAACTGAAAAAAAAAAAGTGGTAATCAGGTCACTGGATCGAAAAGTCACTCTCCAAAAAACTAACACCGCGAAATGAAAATTGAAGATAGAGCGATATGGGGAGAGAGAAAAAACATTGACTGATTCTTTCAGTTCAATGGATTTAAATAAAGGATGTGAATGAAATAATTTCCGACCGACCAGGCGCTGCCATCGGGTCAGCTGCACTTGAAAATGCAGGCTTTATCGCACAAAGCAATGTATCGAAATGGATCCCAAAACGCTGACGACGTCATACCTGTTGTGACAAAATTCCCAGCCGTTGTTATAACATTGGACCGCTTTGGCATTTCCGATCGAGCAGTCGCTGTCATCGGGTCAAATAGCGCTTGAAGATGCAGGCTTTATCTCACAAAGCAATGTATCGAACGTTGTTGATAGAAATAAAATTCGGCCGGAGAGAAAAAAGGCAAGAACCAATATATCCTCTCAGTCAGTCGTAGAAAATTATGACCATGTCCAGTTTGGTTTATACTTTGATAGACTCAAATCACTGGAAGACAATAGAAGAGAAGTCATAATAGAAGAACACGTAAGACGTTAGCTTGGTAAAATAACCATTCTCCGAATACATCGGTAACGTGTCTGTAAATTCCTGGAGAGCGCAAATCATTGGAAAGCACATCTTAAGTTACGATCATGCGTTGACAAAGATGTAAGAGGTAACAAAGTTGGTTGCGATAATAGGTTGTCTGTTAACACAGGTATCAAACCTTATACGAAACATAGAACTGATTCTGAAGCATCCACTGTAATGATTTATGTGTCAGTTACACGCCAACGAGTGACCATATGCGAGATACTACCAGTAGTTTCATTCACGTCAAACCCAACCCGCTCTGTGAACTGACTAACAAGAATGACTTAAGTATACTGATCAACTGTGCTTAATTATAATTTGTGAAACCATCACTGCGGACAATGCAGCGAAGGACTGATGAAGAGAATCTCTGGAAAGATTTGCCACTCAAGGTGGTTTACAACCTCCAACAGAATTTTCATGTTCTATTTGGCTTAGAAGAAGTACAACCAAAGATTTAGTGACATTAATTACATTCATCGCAAAAGTCTAGACACCTATGTGGTTCAAGATCAAAATCAAACTATCGGCAATGTATGGCGCACAGCATTTGCATCAATCAATCTTTGTATCGCGTTATTTTTCAACTAATTTGAAGAAATAAGTCACAGATCCTGTAATTTTGGAAACGGGGTTTTTGGCCTTCCTGAAAATATCCTGATATCAATACTAACTGACTATAGAAATAACATAAGGGAATCGATCCTCCAAAGAATTTTGAAGGTGAGCAAAGTCAAACGGTCTGCTAAAACCCAAACCCTTTTAGCGAATAATATCCGTATCTTAAACATATCTACTTTTGACCCTTATGCAACAGAATATGGGAACTTGATTAAGTGGAAGAATGTGACCGAACTGATAGAGCGATTTAGTGATGACATGATTTCAGGAGCAATAGTAAACCTAAGCAATCATTTCTACGGCAATACAACCTTACTATCAAAGGGTTTCCCTGTCACACTCAAGCTACAGAAACGAATAGTCACAGAAGCATTTGCTGCTGTTCACATATCATATTAAAGAGACGGCTTTATAAGAAATCGCATGGAATCATGAAATCTCAAAAAAGTTTTCAACACCAAACGTGATTACCATCCACTGTAATTTGGAAGATTTTTTAAATTTTTCTTGATTTAATACTTTACCTTTTTAGTGCCGCGCGAAAACGGATGCCTGTGCGAAGATAACCAGAGGAATTTGACGAATTTACTAGAGGTTGGAAAAAGGCTCATAAAAACCAAACTAAAATTATATTTAAGAAATTCAAAATGCAGCGTATTGTGCAGTGCTTTGGTTGGCTCTAATCCACTCGTTTGTGCTGGCTTAGAGATGGAGCTGGGTCTATTCCACTCGGCTCTGACCTGCTCAGCCTATAATGGACGCCTAGCCTGAAAGAAGGATTTTTGTCTCGCCGTGCCGATGCATGATGTGACACGTGAGCTATCCAATAACTATCATAAGCAGATTATGGTTCCAAGAAACTATCCCGTGTCGAGATTCTACCTTATTGCTCTAGCGTATACATTTTCGGCACCAACCAGCAGAAAACATAACAAAAAGTTCTGATAAATAATTTTTTAATTGCAATGCAAAGAATTTGAATCATTTATAACGTTTTATAAAGTTATTTTGAAATACAGAACTCTTGTGATGCGTAATAGGCGCCAACGCTTGCGCAACGATGTATCGTCGTTGGCACTTTTCGCAAGTGTATAGCGAACAACGATATATCGTCGTTCGGCACTAAAAGGGTTAAGAAGCTGTTATTTGTACCAAAAAGCTTTTTTTCATGTAACCCTTTAGAATATGTTATCTCATTCCAATAAACATTTAAAAGTACTAAAGGTACTTTCACTTAAACTAAAATCACTTTGACTTTTTACCATAAAAAAGCTCAAATACCTAAACTTCATCCCTCTTGCGCAGAGCTTAACCAAAAATTTATTATTTTTATTTTATTTTCCAGTAATCAATGTACCTTAGTACATCTTTTCCGTATAATTAGGTTTTGAAATTCCGCAGAAAAAAATTCATTTGACTCTGTCTTTTTGCTAAAGATTCAAATACCTAAACTTCACCTCCTTGCGATGGTATTGAACTTGAAATTTAATTTTTTATGTTATTTTTCCATGTATCTAGGGGAATTGTTTATAGGATCAATAAGAATAATCACTTAGAAGGCAACATGAAAAAGCAAATGGCGAAAGTACATTTTCAGTGCTCTACTTTCTGCCGAATATTATAAATTTAATTTATATCAAAATATATGCATGCGATATTTAAATATGAGGAGATATTCTCTATTTTGGAGTAGAAAAAAGCTCTAAATAAATGACCTCTTAGCCGATAATATTATGTCAAAAAAATTCTACGTAAATGTATATTTATTTCATTTAAATAAAACAATTTCACTGAACATATGCTTGTTTTCCCTGGAAATGTCTTGTCATTAGTAATTCAGAAACATGAACAGCCATACGAATTATAAACGACTTCTACTAGACTTTCAGGTTAGTTTGGATATAGACCTTTTTTATTTGTTAAGTACAATAAGAAGCAAATGCTATTTTTATACACCTCTTTTTCAATAATAGCACCAAACGTGTGGCTTGTGGAAATAAATACAACACTTTTTTAACTTCCAAAACCTCCTCCGAGTCCATATACTGATATTCCCTGGTCTTCCGCTGTAAAATATAAAGCTTAATTAATCCCATGCAGATGCTAAAATATACCTTATAAAAGTACGAAAGTGAATGAAATAATCTACCTAGTTATCTACTGAATTATCTTGTACCGAACATATGTACAAGTAACCGTAGCCATTCAAGTATTTCAATGAAGAATAGGCATTAAGGTGCCGTGGAAGCATATTTTTATAAATACTAGTGAGCGCCTGAACACAGCCAGTGTATTTAAGAATGCTTAGAGGTATTACTTTTTTGGAAGTTCATCGGAGTTAGACATTGTACTCTAATATTTAAAGATAAGGTTAAATGTCCTCATCGTGCTTAGTTACGATTTGCTCTTTTCCATAATGCTGCCATCTACTGTAAGTAGTTAGAAATTGGGCATCCGGGGCCATGGCGGTATGCGGTATGGTATGGTATGGGGGCGTGACCGGATATGACGTCACAGGAAGTGATATCACCGGATATGAAGTCACCGGAAATCACGTGACCGGAAGTGGAGTGGAGTTGTTCCCCTCCTGCTGCTGTTTTAGTTTCATTATAAGCTGTTTGTGTATGACGTCACAGTAGGTATGACGTCATAATGTGTTTTATATTAAAGTTTAGAGCGATGGCAACACTTTTTTAGTTTCGGTTTATCTTTCAGACGGGGTTGAGTTGTTCTAGGACTGCTTCTAAGTGAATAAGTTAGAGTAATAAGCTTTTATTGCGTGACGTCACAGTAGATATGACGTCATAATTTGTTTTATATCAAAGTTTTGAGCGGTGGCAACACTTTTTAGTTTCGATTTACCTTTAGGATGGAGTTGAGTTGTTCTAGGACTGCTTCTTAGTGAATAAGTTAGAGTGATAAGTTTTTATTGCGTGACGTCACATTAGGTATGACGTCATAATTTGTTTTATATCAAAGTTTAGAGCGATGACAACACTTTTTAGTTTCGATTTACCTTTAAGGCGGAGTTGAGTTGTTCTAGGGCTGCTTCTAAGTGAATAAGTTAGAGTTATAGGTATTTTTACTAGTGACGTCACAGTGGGTATGACGTCATTCATGATTTTACAAAACTTACCTTTAAGACGATGGCAGCAATAGAAATATGCTAAGTTTTAGGCGGGATGGAGTTGAGTTGTTTTAGGGCTACTTTTAAGCATCTTTGGCAACATCTTGTATCCTGATATATAGCTAAGTCTCCTTTGATTGGTTGAAATAAAAGCTCGCTTCTGATTGGTTAGAATATGTCACGTGATTTCAAATGCTCTTCTCATTGACTATACAGTTTAGTAAGACAGTTTTCTACTAAGTTTAATGTAATTGCAGCGCCATCTAGTGGTAGGAAGGAACATAAATTACACAGTTTATAACTGTTCATGCTTCACCATTAAAAACTTCAAAAACATGCAAAGATAATATATTAACACAAATGCGTAAAGTTTCGGATTGAGTTGATTTTTTTTTTTTTTTTTATAAGTGCTTAACACATTTAAACTAATGTTGAGAGATATAATCGCAAGACACTTTTAAGGAATCAGGTTTAATCAATGTTAGACACATAAAGTCTCATTATTTTCTCAATAACAGTATGAAATATAAATATAAATTAAAATTTATGAGATAAAAAATTTAAACTTTGCAATCTTAACGTGAAAATTTCTTTTACAGAGCTTAACATGTCATTAAAATTTTTTTTCTTTTATTGTCATAGTTTTTGAGGGATTGAATACACAACAAAAAGAACTTAGACTAGAATTAATTTTTAATATTCAGCAACTGAAACCCATTATGGAAGTTAAAGTAATGATTTTACAATTATTTTTAGGTTGAGTTAGTCTGACCCTGTTGAAGGGAATTAGTAGTTGTAGTGTGTTCACACATGACTTTGCAATACAATATTAGAAATATTTATCACTTTGAATAGAAAAATGACGATTTTTTTTTATTTATATAAGTATTATTCTCAATTTTATAAATTTTAAATGTATTATCCATATTTTATTGAGGAATCTATAATTTTTTTCTTCTTCTTCCAGAATGGTTTAGGAAAAACATTTCTTTTTAGTCAGAACAATGTTTTCAAAGAGGTGGAAATACGCAACTTTTCGATATATCAACCTTCAAATACTTTGAAATTGATTCTATTTGTTACAACCGGTTGTAATTTAAAGCTATACTGTACTATGCGAGCGATATTATATATCTTAGCTACTTACTGTCTATGTTAAAATTTATATTACCATTAAACTTGTTAGAAATTAATATGTCTATGTTAGTTATATTAATCAAGATAGTTTTTATTGTACAATGATACTTACTTAAGTTGATGAATGGCAACACAGAACTAGCTGCTAATGCCGAATAGATATGTGATAACTGATTTTGGATACTCTAATGTTTAAATAAGAGAGAAAAAGTAACATACTTGAACATCTTGCAACTAAGAATTCAAAAGTGAACATGAAAATTTACTTTACGAATAAATATCATGTCTTTAAAATATGTACGAATATCACTAAATAAGAGAAAAAAGTAACATACTTAAACTCTTTACGACAAATAACTTTAAAATTAACGAAAAAAAACTTACTTTACACATAAAAATCACTTTAAAATGTGTAAAAATATCGCTAAATAAGAGAAAAAAAAGTAACTTACTTAAAATTTCTAAGATAAATATTTAACCTTTACGCGAAAATTCCCTTCATGTATAAAAATCACGACTTTAAAATATAACATGCAAGAGAAAAGTAACGTACTTAAACTTTCTACGACAAATAACTTTAACATTAACGTAAAATTTTACTTTACACATAAAAATCCCGATATTAAAATATGTAGAAATATCGCTAAATAAAAGAAAAAAAGTAACACACTTAAACTTTGTACGACAAATAACTTTGACATTAACGTAAAAAATGTTCTTCACATATAAAAATCACGACTTTAAATTTGAAATGTAGGATGAAAGTATAACATACCTATAATTTCTACGACAAAGAATTCAAACATTGCCGTTCATGTCTTTAAAATGTATAATGACAACTCTAACTTTTAGAAAAAAGAAACACTAAAAATTTACAAGGCAAAGAATTTAAAATTGAACATTAAAATTAACTTTACATGTACTATCATACTCTTATATCAACGATAAATAAGATAAAAAAAAGAAACTCTAAAAATTTATAAGGCAAAGAATTCAAATAATACGCGAAAATTTACCTCACATATAAAAATTATGTCTTTCAAATGTGTAAGAATAACGCTAAATTAGAGAAAAAGAAATATTAAAAATTTATAAGGTAAGGAATTGAAACAATACGCGAAAATTTATTTCACACATAACATTTTTATCTTTGATATGTGTAAGAATAATGCTAAATTAGAGAAGAAAAAAAAATAACATACTTAAACTTTCTTCGACAACAATTTAAACAATACGCGAAAATTTCAGACACAATTATTTTCTTAGGTTAATGTTAAATAATGGGAAATTTAACAGAATAAAAATTTCAAAGATAAAGAATTTCAACCTTTACACGAAAATTTACTTCACATGTAAATATCATGTCTTTAAACTTTAACGTGACAATTTACTTCTCATATACAATTAAACTCTTAGGTTAATGTTAAATAAAAGAAAAAGTAACATACTCAAAAATTTCTAAGATAAGCATAACGTAAAAATTTCATATCATGTGTTTAAAATGTAACATATAAGAGAAAAAAAAAATAACATACTTGAACTTTCTATAGCAAAGAATTTAAGCGTTAGCGTAAAAATTTACTTTACATATAAAATTCACGTCTTTAAACGGGATGATAAGCATGTGACGGTAATTAGCCAATCAGGTTAGCGGTAGGTGATACGCCACTTGCCGGCATTTTTAGACCGGAGGATGAGTCACGTTAAAACTTGTTCAAACAGGTCGGGAGACTTGTACAGCAAGAACAACAGCATCGACGCGCAAGCAGCGGGTGATGCTGCGGTGTGTCAGCAGGTCTTCGAGATTATCGTTTTCCTACTTTTCCTTTTTCATAATGAAATGTTTGTGAAAACTTGGAATGAATGAAGTGGATTTCAAAGACACATTAGTAAGTGAAGGTAGAATTCGCATGGACTTTCTTCCAAAAAATATGATTCACTTGGAGAATTTAAGATCATTTCTACTTGAAAACTTTTCTATTGTCTAAAACATTGAATATTGTTCAAACTCAGTGAGATTATATGCTACAATACGGGTAAAACTTAACAAAATTGTTACATAGAAGAAAAATGGTAAGAGATTTAAAATAAATACTAGTTATAGATACTCCAAGGAAAAAAATTCACCTCTACTTTTCAATCGGAAAATCAATGCAAGTTGGAAATTTATGTTACTTCAAGAAAGACTTAGACAATTTACTTTGTAATAATATACGTTAAGGTGTCGTATTAACTCGTGCAATACATGCTGACTAAGGTTTATTTTACTTATCTAAGAAAGGTGAATTGGGGGGGAAATATTAAATAAAGTGTAGATATTAAATACATTGTAGATATGCATTTAAGTTTTGAAAATCACCTGCAAGACTTTTAAAACATCTTAAGATAAATTGAAAGAAACTTGCGAATTATATGTAAACTATATAACTTTTTATACTCTGAAAGGAAATCACAAGTAATTTAGTTAACTTTTTTCATGGTAACACTCATATTCAACGACATGTTTTTAAAATTTAACCTTCTTTACATGATTTAATTTAAATTTTTTCAATCTCAGATGCGATATACTATTATTTCTAACATATATGTTACGAATTGTGTAAAGTTTTTAAAACTGTATATGCAAATCACCAATCAGAAACATAAAAATCTAACATCAATCAAACAAACTAAAATAATAAGATATTTTCCTTAGTGGAAATAGTTAACTACTCATGTGATGGAATATACTTAGAAAATTTAAATACTGAAAAAAGTTTGCTAGGCAAACTTAAAGAATATTTTTTTTTTTCTTGTGAAAAACTAGCATAAATTTGGAAAATGTAGAGTTTGTTACTACGTAAAATTGAACATCATCTGGACAAACTAAATTATACATGAATTTTTTTTATTTGAGAGGTGCTGACAATATATCATTAATATAGAGATTTTTAACTTCCACCCATAATTTCTAAATAACTTATACATAAATTTCAGAAAAACTGAAACGGAATGTGTTTTACAAGAGGCTTATTCTGTAAGATGAATATTCAATATTAATATAACTGAGCAAAGTTCATTCCGGAAAAAACTTGTAAAAGATACTTATATTTTGAAAATAGTTTGAAATATCCTTTTAAATTTATGAATGCTCGCTTTCGAAAGACACAAATAAAACTGATATTACTCATGATAATTAACACATACATAACATTAGTCAAACAAAGTGAAATTTTTATTGCTTGTGACCGATAACTTTTCAGTGAAGCAGAACTTACATAGGAAATTTGTGCAAACTTTTTCAACTTTTAAACCAAGTATCATGTAAAATTATAAATTACGATAGGAAATAGCATACTTCAGAATCGGAACAAGTCTTGTAGTTAAGCTAAATGTATTTCTCAAGGAATTGAAAGCATACCAGAGAAGTCCTTATCATTTCGCATCTTTTCTCATGTTGCAAGAAGACATACTTTGTAAAAGATCGTCTTAGCACTTAACAAAAATCAGTAAAAATAAATATATTTTCTATGGCAAAGATAAAACTTCACAACTTAATTACTTAAATTTAACTAAGTTGCATATGGTTTATTCACATAACTCGCATGTGCTTTGAATGTTGAAATATATTTGTCAGTTGAAATCAAACTCATCGAAAATAAATGCTATCTACATTTTCAAGTCGGAAATTACTATTAAATAAACTTTACATGTAAGACATTATCATGTTAAAAAGAAAAATCTACAAAAATGTAAATGATAATTTTACTGTTGGTACATAAATGATGAATAATTTATGATTTTATTCTAGGCAAACGTTTTATTGTCTAAACAGAGAACTTAAACTTTAGCAGAAAAACGAAAAAATACAATTTTTATATCCTATCATGCTTGTCGAAAATTGAATTTATTAGCTGTTGTAATAGATTTTTATTGTCCAAATTTCTATAGTTCTTCCCAGTGCAATAATATTAAGTTCATGTGTAATGAGTAGGTTTTTTTTTTTTGTTGAATCTTATAAATTTAATAAAATTATTATGACCTAAGAGATTGAGTGAACTGAATAAATCAATGACGTAAATTTAAACAGTGACTTGAACTGATACATACTATAACTGTAAAGAAGTATGACAAAGTGATAGATGAAGTGAAAATAGAAGTTGAGTGAAATGTGTTGAAAAAAGTTGAAGACGACAAGAAATTCATAAATGAGAATTATCATTGACTTATATTAACTTCGTTTTTCTTGCTTATGACAAGAAAATACACTCTTGTTTATTAAGAACCAACTTGATATCTTATCATAGAATGACAATGATGAAATATCTATACATTAAAAAAAAATACCAAACTTAGACATAGCAAATTTCTTGAAATTCATGTATAATGTGAGAAGTTTTACTGGAAATATAGAAGATATAACATTGAAAGATGTGAATGTTTCGAAGTACTTTATCAGAAATAAAAAAAATAAAAAATGCGCTGAGGTCCGCTATAAAATTTTTTAGGAGAAAGTTTAAACAAAATTTAAAATCAAACATACTTTTAAGTGGGAACACATATATTAAAACTATAGCACATTTAACAATTTATATTATGTCATCTCAGTTGGTATCAAACTGAATAATATGAAAAACAACCACAAACTGAATAAACATGAAAATTATCAATATATGTGGAAAAGTTTCCTTTTTTCACATATAAAAAAAAAAAATAAATAACACATTGACATACGTTAAGATCACGAAACATGCGTAATCATATACCGATAAGAGCAACCAATGTTGCGGGGAGATATTCACGTGATGGACAATATCCCATGAATAAATTGAGTGATTTAATTTCTAATGCTACACTATAGATATATTTATTTTTCAAATATATTGACTTTCGAAAAATCATCCTTCAATATAAGAATGATCATAGTAAGAATAAAAGAAAAGATACTAAGCATTGATTTAAAGTGTATTTATTTCAACTTAGCAACAAATCATATGCGTGAAACGAAAATGGCCTCGAGCCAAAGTATAACTATCCAATTTCATTGATTCCTACAAGGAAATTTTTCTCATCTAGTAATTGAATTTTTTTTTTTTCTCGTACACATTATAAGTGTTGTCCAATCAGGTGTAGAATAGCTGAAGATATCCGACCTCTTTCTAAATATTAATAAGTCACTGTTGAAAAACTTATAAAAATTTCAATTTACACTTAAAGTTTTTTTATATATATATATATATTTCAAAGAATTTTTTCAAATCATTATGTATATTTAAATACTGAAACTTATTCACTTCAATAAATGTATGTTTAAGTTATAAAACTTGTCGTATGTATTGAAAAATTGTAACTTTTCGTCTTCGTATAAATCGATAACTTATACACTAGTTCTTCATCAATTAATCTTCTAAGTAAATCTTTCAACGGTAAAAACATACCTATAGCTTTACATTTGTAACAAGTTAAATTGTACATGTTTCATGTGAAAGTTACAAAATTTTATATATTTTCATGGAAAACATATAAAATTTTAATTTCACGAGAAACATGTACAATTTAACTTGTTACAAATGTAAAGCTATAGGTATGTTTTTACCGTTGAAAGATTTACTTAGAAGATTAATTGATGAAGAACTAGTGTATAAGTTATCGATTTATACGAAGACGAAAAGTTACAATTTTTCAATACATACGACAAGTTTTATAACTTAAACATACATTTATTGAAGTGAATAAGTTTCAGTATTTAAATATACATAATGATTTGAAAAAATTCTTTGAAATATATATATATATATAAAAAAACTTTAAGTGTAAATTGAAATTTTTATAAGTTTTTCAACAGTGACTTATTAATATTTAGAAAGAGGTCGGATATCTTCAGCTATTCTACACCTGATTGGACAACACTTATAATGTGTACGAGGAAAAAAAAAAATTCAATTACTAGATGAGAAAAATTTCCTTGTAGGAATCAATGAAATTGGATAGTTATACTTTGGCTCGAGGCCATTTTCGTTTCACGCATATGATTTGTTGCTAAGTTGAAATAAATACACTTTAAATCAATGCTTAGTATATTTTCTTTTATTCTTACTATGATCATTCTTATATTGAAGGATGATTTTTCGAAAGTCAATATATTTGAAAAATAAATATATCTATAGTGTAGCATTAGAAATTAAATCACTCAATTTATTCATGGGATATTGTCCATCACGTGAATATCTCCCCGCAACATTGGTTGCTCTTATCGGTATATGATTACGCATGTTTCGTGATCTTAACGTATGTCAATGTGTTATTTTTTTTTTTTTTTATATGTGAAAAAAGGAAACTTTTCCACATATATTGATAATTTTCATGTTTATTCAGTTTGTGGTTGTTTTTCATATTATTCAGTTTGATACCAACTGAGATGACATAATATAAATTGTTAAATGTGCTATAGTTTTAATATATGTGTTCCCACTTAAAAGCATGTTTGATTTTAAATTTTGTTTAAACTTTCTCCTAAAAAATTTTATAGCGGACCTCAGCGCATTTTTTATTTTTTTTATTTCTGATAAAGTACTTCGAAACATTCACATCTTTCAATGTTATATCTTCTATATTTCCAGTAAAACTTCTCACATTATACATGAATTTCAAGAAATTTGCTATGTCTAAGTTTGGTATTTTTTTTTAATGTATAGATATTTCATCATTGTCATTCTATGATAAGATATCAAGTTGGTTCTTAATAAACAAGAGTGTATTTTCTTGTCATAAGCAAGAAAAACGAAGTTAATATAAGTCAATGATAATTCTCATTTATGAATTTCTTGTCGTCTTCAACTTTTTTCAACACATTTCACTCAACTTCTATTTTCACTTCATCTATCACTTTGTCATACTTCTTTACAGTTATAGTATGTATCAGTTCAAGTCACTGTTTAAATTTACGTCATTGATTTATTCAGTTCACTCAATCTCTTAGGTCATAATAATTTTATTAAATTTATAAGATTCAACAAAAAAAAAAAACCTACTCATTACACATGAACTTAATATTATTGCACTGGGAAGAACTATAGAAATTTGGACAATAAAAATCTATTACAACAGCTAATAAATTCAATTTTCGACAAGCATGATAGGATATAAAAATTGTATTTTTTCGTTTTTCTGCTAAAGTTTAAGTTCTCTGTTAGACAATAAAACGTTTGCCTAGAATAAAATCATAAATTATTCATCATTTATGTACCAACAGTAAAATTATCATTTACATTTTTGTAGATTTTTCTTTTTAACATGATAATGTCTTACATGTAAAGTTTATTTAATAGTAATTTCCGACTTGAAAATGTAGATAGCATTTATTTTCGATGAGTTTGATTTCAACTGACAAATATATTTCAACATTCAAAGCACATGCGAGTTATGTGAATAAACCATATGCAACTTAGTTAAATTTAAGTAATTAAGTTGTGAAGTTTTATCTTTGCCATAGAAAATATATTTATTTTTACTGATTTTTGTTAAGTGCTAAGACGATCTTTTACAAAGTATGTCTTCTTGCAACATGAGAAAAGATGCGAAATGATAAGGACTTCTCTGGTATGCTTTCAATTCCTTGAGAAATACATTTAGCTTAACTACAAGACTTGTTCCGATTCTGAAGTATGCTATTTCCTATCGTAATTTATAATTTTACATGATACTTGGTTTAAAAGTTGAAAAAGTTTGCACAAATTTCCTATGTAAGTTCTGCTTCACTGAAAAGTTATCGGTCACAAGCAATAAAAATTTCACTTTGTTTGACTAATGTTATGTATGTGTTAATTATCATGAGTAATATCAGTTTTATTTGTGTCTTTCGAAAGCGAGCATTCATAAATTTAAAAGGATATTTCAAACTATTTTCAAAATATAAGTATCTTTTACAAGTTTTTTCCGGAATGAACTTTGCTCAGTTATATTAATATTGAATATTCATCTTACAGAATAAGCCTCTTGTAAAACACATTCCGTTTCAGTTTTTCTGAAATTTATGTATAAGTTATTTAGAAATTATGGGTGGAAGTTAAAAATCTCTATATTAATGATATATTGTCAGCACCTCTCAAATAAAAAAAATTCATGTATAATTTAGTTTGTCCAGATGATGTTCAATTTTACGTAGTAACAAACTCTACATTTTCCAAATTTATGCTAGTTTTTCACAAGAAAAAAAAAATATTCTTTAAGTTTGCCTAGCAAACTTTTTTCAGTATTTAAATTTTCTAAGTATATTCCATCACATGAGTAGTTAACTATTTCCACTAAGGAAAATATCTTATTATTTTAGTTTGTTTGATTGATGTTAGATTTTTATGTTTCTGATTGGTGATTTGCATATACAGTTTTAAAAACTTTACACAATTCGTAACATATATGTTAGAAATAATAGTATATCGCATCTGAGATTGAAAAAATTTAAATTAAATCATGTAAAGAAGGTTAAATTTTAAAAACATGTCGTTGAATATGAGTGTTACCATGAAAAAAGTTAACTAAATTACTTGTGATTTCCTTTCAGAGTATAAAAAGTTATATAGTTTACATATAATTCGCAAGTTTCTTTCAATTTATCTTAAGATGTTTTAAAAGTCTTGCAGGTGATTTTCAAAACTTAAATGCATATCTACAATGTATTTAATATCTACACTTTATTTAATATTTCCCCCCCAATTCACCTTTCTTAGATAAGTAAAATAAACCTTAGTCAGCATGTATTGCACGAGTTAATACGACACCTTAACGTATATTATTACAAAGTAAATTGTCTAAGTCTTTCTTGAAGTAACATAAATTTCCAACTTGCATTGATTTTCCGATTGAAAAGTAGAGGTGAATTTTTTTCCTTGGAGTATCTATAACTAGTATTTATTTTAAATCTCTTACCATTTTTCTTCTATGTAACAATTTTGTTAAGTTTTACCCGTATTGTAGCATATAATCTCACTGAGTTTGAACAATATTCAATGTTTTAGACAATAGAAAAGTTTTCAAGTAGAAATGATCTTAAATTCTCCAAGTGAATCATATTTTTTGGAAGAAAGTCCATGCGAATTCTACCTTCACTTACTAATGTGTCTTTGAAATCCACTTCATTCATTCCAAGTTTTCACAAACATTTCATTATGAAAAAGGAAAAGTAGGAAAACGATAATCTCGAAGACCTGCTGACACACCGCAGCATCACCCGCTGCTTGCGCGTCGATGCTGTTGTTCTTGCTGTACAAGTCTCCCGACCTGTTTGAACAAGTTTTAACGTGACTCATCCTCCGGTCTAAAAATGCCGGCAAGTGGCGTATCACCTACCGCTAACCTGATTGGCTAATTACCGTCACATGCTTATCATCCCGTTTAAAGACGTGAATTTTATATGTAAAGTAAATTTTTACGCTAACGCTTAAATTCTTTGCTATAGAAAGTTCAAGTATGTTATTTTTTTTTTCTCTTATATGTTACATTTTAAACACATGATATGAAATTTTTACGTTATGCTTATCTTAGAAATTTTTGAGTATGTTACTTTTTCTTTTATTTAACATTAACCTAAGAGTTTAATTGTATATGAGAAGTAAATTGTCACGTTAAAGTTTAAAGACATGATATTTACATGTGAAGTAAATTTTCGTGTAAAGGTTGAAATTCTTTATCTTTGAAATTTTTATTCTGTTAAATTTCCCATTATTTAACATTAACCTAAGAAAATAATTGTGTCTGAAATTTTCGCGTATTGTTTAAATTGTTGTCGAAGAAAGTTTAAGTATGTTATTTTTTTTTCTTCTCTAATTTAGCATTATTCTTACACATATCAAAGATAAAAATGTTATGTGTGAAATAAATTTTCGCGTATTGTTTCAATTCCTTACCTTATAAATTTTTAATATTTCTTTTTCTCTAATTTAGCGTTATTCTTACACATTTGAAAGACATAATTTTTATATGTGAGGTAAATTTTCGCGTATTATTTGAATTCTTTGCCTTATAAATTTTTAGAGTTTCTTTTTTTTATCTTATTTATCGTTGATATAAGAGTATGATAGTACATGTAAAGTTAATTTTAATGTTCAATTTTAAATTCTTTGCCTTGTAAATTTTTAGTGTTTCTTTTTTCTAAAAGTTAGAGTTGTCATTATACATTTTAAAGACATGAACGGCAATGTTTGAATTCTTTGTCGTAGAAATTATAGGTATGTTATACTTTCATCCTACATTTCAAATTTAAAGTCGTGATTTTTATATGTGAAGAACATTTTTTACGTTAATGTCAAAGTTATTTGTCGTACAAAGTTTAAGTGTGTTACTTTTTTTCTTTTATTTAGCGATATTTCTACATATTTTAATATCGGGATTTTTATGTGTAAAGTAAAATTTTACGTTAATGTTAAAGTTATTTGTCGTAGAAAGTTTAAGTACGTTACTTTTCTCTTGCATGTTATATTTTAAAGTCGTGATTTTTATACACGAAGGGAATTTTCGCGTAAAGGTTAAATATTTATCTTAGAAATTTTAAGTAAGTTACTTTTTTTTCTCTTATTTAGCGATATTTTTACACATTTTAAAGTGATTTTTATGTGTAAAGTAAGTTTTTTTTCGTTAATTTTAAAGTTATTTGTCGTAAAGAGTTTAAGTATGTTACTTTTTTCTCTTATTTAGTGATATTCGTACATATTTTAAAGACATGATATTTATTCGTAAAGTAAATTTTCATGTTCACTTTTGAATTCTTAGTTGCAAGATGTTCAAGTATGTTACTTTTTCTCTCTTATTTAAACATTAGAGTATCCAAAATCAGTTATCACATATCTATTCGGCATTAGCAGCTAGTTCTGTGTTGCCATTCATCAACTTAAGTAAGTATCATTGTACAATAAAAACTATCTTGATTAATATAACTAACATAGACATATTAATTTCTAACAAGTTTAATGGTAATATAAATTTTAACATAGACAGTAAGTAGCTAAGATATATAATATCGCTCGCATAGTACAGTATAGCTTTAAATTACAACCGGTTGTAACAAATAGAATCAATTTCAAAGTATTTGAAGGTTGATATATCGAAAAGTTGCGTATTTCCACCTCTTTGAAAACATTGTTCTGACTAAAAAGAAATGTTTTTCCTAAACCATTCTGGAAGAAGAAGAAAAAAATTATAGATTCCTCAATAAAATATGGATAATACATTTAAAATTTATAAAATTGAGAATAATACTTATATAAATAAAAAAAAATCGTCATTTTTCTATTCAAAGTGATAAATATTTCTAATATTGTATTGCAAAGTCATGTGTGAACACACTACAACTACTAATTCCCTTCAACAGGGTCAGACTAACTCAACCTAAAAATAATTGTAAAATCATTACTTTAACTTCCATAATGGGTTTCAGTTGCTGAATATTAAAAATTAATTCTAGTCTAAGTTCTTTTTGTTGTGTATTCAATCCCTCAAAAACTATGACAATAAAAGAAAAAAAATTTTAATGACATGTTAAGCTCTGTAAAAGAAATTTTCACGTTAAGATTGCAAAGTTTAAATTTTTTATCTCATAAATTTTAATTTATATTTATATTTCATACTGTTATTGAGAAAATAATGAGACTTTATGTGTCTAACATTGATTAAACCTGATTCCTTAAAAGTGTCTTGCGATTATATCTCTCAACATTAGTTTAAATGTGTTAAGCACTTATAAAAAAAAAAAAAAAAATCAACTCAATCCGAAACTTTACGCATTTGTGTTAATATATTATCTTTGCATGTTTTTGAAGTTTTTAATGGTGAAGCATGAACAGTTATAAACTGTGTAATTTATGTTCCTTCCTACCACTAGATGGCGCTGCAATTACATTAAACTTAGTAGAAAACTGTCTTACTAAACTGTATAGTCAATGAGAAGAGCATTTGAAATCACGTGACATATTCTAACCAATCAGAAGCGAGCTTTTATTTCAACCAATCAAAGGAGACTTAGCTATATATCAGGATACAAGATGTTGCCAAAGATGCTTAAAAGTAGCCCTAAAACAACTCAACTCCATCCCGCCTAAAACTTAGCATATTTCTATTGCTGCCATCGTCTTAAAGGTAAGTTTTGTAAAATCATGAATGACGTCATACCCACTGTGACGTCACTAGTAAAAATACCTATAACTCTAACTTATTCACTTAGAAGCAGCCCTAGAACAACTCAACTCCGCCTTAAAGGTAAATCGAAACTAAAAAGTGTTGTCATCGCTCTAAACTTTGATATAAAACAAATTATGACGTCATACCTAATGTGACGTCACGCAATAAAAACTTATCACTCTAACTTATTCACTAAGAAGCAGTCCTAGAACAACTCAACTCCATCCTAAAGGTAAATCGAAACTAAAAAGTGTTGCCACCGCTCAAAACTTTGATATAAAACAAATTATGACGTCATATCTACTGTGACGTCACGCAATAAAAGCTTATTACTCTAACTTATTCACTTAGAAGCAGTCCTAGAACAACTCAACCCCGTCTGAAAGATAAACCGAAACTAAAAAAGTGTTGCCATCGCTCTAAACTTTAATATAAAACACATTATGACGTCATACCTACTGTGACGTCATACACAAACAGCTTATAATGAAACTAAAACAGCAGCAGGAGGGGAACAACTCCACTCCACTTCCGGTCACGTGATTTCCGGTGACTTCATATCCGGTGATATCACTTCCTGCGACGTCATATCCGGTCACGCCCCCATACCATACCATACCGCATACCGCCATGGCCCCGGATGCCCAATTTCTAACTACTACTGTATACTAAACTGGTCTTCAAAATTAACGGATATTTCAGTTTTTTCCTAATAACTTCTCAGTGTAGACCATAGACTTATGTGTAGACACATGAATTTCCCATCAAAGAGACATCTTTATATAATATATCTATAAGTAAAACAACTCGGTTCCAAATTGAAATGCAAAGTGGGCAGTGGGAGAATATGCAAAAGAATGGATTACCATTCTTTTGCAGTTGTACAGATGCATCCACATTAAAAACCACGCAACTCAAGGAGTTGACCTTTAGTATGAGATATGATCTCCCCTGTTATCAGTGTTTACTTGGCATTGCATTTTCATATACTTAACATGAGTTTCTTGATGAATTCTTGTGACTAAATTGCTCGTTTCACCTTTTAAACTGTTTGCAAGTGATGAAAAGTTCCTAATGCATTCAATCTTTACACAATGCATATCGTAGAAGCATCTCACACTTGTTTGATGAAATTTAGATTAGAGGAGGGATCGGGTTTATTTTTAGAGGAAATATTCGTATTTTTTAATCATTTATCCAAAGCAAAAGTGGGATAGAACTTGTCATAAGTATCAATAAACACGATTTAGAAAATGATATTTCATAATAAAGGACTTGTATAGTTCAAGTTAACGTAATTACATAAAAAGGTGGAATTTAATTACCTTTTGAGCTCTTGGAGAGCTTATTAAACAAATTTAACATATTGCACCTAAAGGCCAAAACTCTTTCCCCAACAAATCGTTATCTTGAAATGACATTTACCATGAAATATCATGTTCCCACCGTTTTACATATCCTCTGACGTCCAATATTACTCATTAGACTGAAACAATTATTTTCAGTAAAAAGTATCTGATCTTAAAAAGATTTGGTCTATGGGTGCAATATGTTGAATTGGTTTAATAAGCTCCCAAAAGAACGCAAAAGATAATTAAATTCGACTTTTTTACTGGAATTACATTAACTTGATCTAGACAAGTCTTTAATGGGGAAATATCGGTTTCGAGGTAATTATTTTTAATACTTATGGCAAATTCTATCCCACTTTTGCTTTGGATAAACGATTAAAAAAATCTGAATATTTCCTCTATAAGTAATCCCGATCACTCCTCTAATCCAAATTTCTTCAAACATGTGTGGAATGCTTCTACGATATACATTGTGTAAAGATTTAATGTATTGGGAACTTTCCATCACTTGCAAACAGTTCAAAAGATGGGACTAACCATTTAGCTACTAAAATTCCTCAAGAATCTAGTGTTTAGTATGAGAATTTGAAAATACATTGCCAAGTAAACACTAATAGCAGGGGAGATCATATCTCACACCGAGGCCGTGCGCGAAAAACCAAGAGTCTTGCTAGATGCTCAGTCTACAAGGCCATAATCCTGAATTTTGAAACGAATTTGACGTCACAGCAAAAAGCTATGAAATTTTTTGTTGATGCTCTATTGACGTTGTTTGCACTTGTAAATGGTTCACTTTTTTATTACGGATATTATTATTTACAATATTTTCGGTGAGTATATTTTTTTCAAAATCTATAATAATAAAACAAGCTGTGTGTCTGTCTGTCTGTGGCTCTGTGGATCTATAGAAACCTACTTAAAATTGGAGTAGAGCTCAGAAATTTTCAGCATAAGTAGTTTTGGCCTTCTAATTTTATGCATCACAAACAGAATGTGAAAATTTTAATTAGTTCTTTTTTAAATAATTTTTTCAATTAATTAATAAATATGTTACAAAACCATATCTAATAAGGCTACAGCTCTGACATTTTCAACATAAGTAGTTTTGGCCTTTTAATCGGACTTTTAAAAAACAGAAATTTAAATTTTTATTTTGTTCTTTTTTAATTAATTTTTTTAATTAATTTTTTTTAATTAATTAATAAACATTTTACAAAACGATTACTAATAGGGCTACAGCTCTGAAATTTTCAACATAAGTAGTTTTGGCCTTTTAATTGGACTTTTAAAAAACAGAATTTAAAATTTTTATTTTGTTCCTTTTTAATTATTTTTATTAATTAATTAATAAACATTTAACAAAACTACTACTAATAGGGCTACAGGTCTGAAATTTTCAACATAAGTAGTTTTGGACTTCTAATTGTATACATCACAAACAGAACGTTAAAATTTTAATTAGTTCTTTTTTAATTTTTTTAATTAATTAATAAATATGTTACAAAACGATATCTAATCGGGCTACAGATCTGAAATTTTCAACATAAGTAGTTTTGGCCTTTTAATTGGACTTTTAAAAAACAGAATTTTTATTTTGTTCATTTTTAATTAATTAATTTATATATTACAAAACGATTTCAAATAGGGCTATAGCTTTGAAATTTTCAACATAAATAGTTGTGGCCTTCTAATTAGATTTTTGAAGAACAGAATAATTTTTTTTAATTAATTAACAAATATTTTACAAAATGTTTTGTAATTGGGCTACGTTTCTGAAATTTTCAACACAAGTAGTTCTGGCCTTCTAATTGGACTGACAAAAAGAATGTTAAAATTTTAATTTATTTTTCAATTAATTTTTTCACAAAAAGCGACCTCGAATGGTCCTAGATCTCTGAAAGTTTCAACATGCAGTTTTAGCCTCTAATTTAGCTTTCCACAAACACATGGTAAAATAATCTTAAATGGGTGTTGTATTATTTTATTAACGGGAATTTTTTTTTTTTTCTGGAAAAGGAAGAGGCTTCCAATATTAAGTCTTTACGTAGCAATTAGATTTTAGTGAGTGAAGCGAGCTTTTGCTTACGCAGCAATGAACCTTTCAAAGAGCGAAGCTAGCCTATGCTTGCATAGCAATGAACCTTTTAACGAGTGAAATAAACCTGTGTTTATGTGTCCATGAACTTTTCACCGAACGAAGCGAGCTCGATTTTGCTTAGCGATGAACCTTCCTGCGAGCGAAGTGCCAAAAATTGGGTTCTATACACGAATGACAGATTTACGCAATGCGAGGCCTCACAGCTAGCTAAAATATTGCACATGTTAAAATTTCGTAGCGAAGCGCGGGTATTTAGCTAGTATTAATAAAAAAGTATAGCGCACCAAATGCGATTCGGTTGCATTCTATTTCAAAAGCCATTTCTAAAAAATGGTCTTTGAAATCTTTAACGTATACTGCATTAAATATGTATATATTAAGCCTAAGCTGTTTTCCTTCAGATTTTATTAGGTAGCAATTTATTAATGATTTTCAATATTTGAACTGAGGAATCCATTAACCAAGTTTTGGGGTAATTTTCTAGTTATTGTTCATGACATTCTTAATGTAAGTGTATTTTTGTAAGGATTGAAAACAGGTGTGGTATAGAACACTTAGAATTTTTTTTCTTTTGGTGTTTAGAAAATTCGCCAAAATTAAAAACACAATAACTGAAAGAAGATTAAAATAAAAATAATTAACTGAATTAAAATATAACTTAAAATAAAATCCGTCACCAAAAACAACATTTATTAAAAAAAAAAAAATGCCGGGTAAAATTGCGCCAAAGAAATGTCCTATACTACATCTGTACCAAGGATTAATTTGAGATCTTTCTATGGATACTTATCTTCTTTACCGTTTAAGTAACCTCTGACTAAGAAAACTTAAAAAAACAGTACTGCTTGTTGACATTGTCTGGCAGTGTTTGTCAAGCAGATGGAGTTAAAATTTACATGTGTCCTGAGGATCACAAGTTTAAGCCTTCACTTCACTTAAATGTTGGCTTGGTGAATAAGGTGGGATTCTGTACTATAAATTTGTATATATGTATAATGATAGTATAAGTACCGTATACTAAATAACAAATTTTCTTATAAGAAACCAAACACATGATGATTTGTATTCGCATATTCTAAAAGTATTAGAAATGTTTATTCAAATATTGTGTAGTTCGAGGCCATATTTTCTAGAAATTTCAAAAAGTTATCGGAGTTAAACATGAAGAAAATTTTTTGAAATTCAAAAATCAGAAACAACTTTTGAAGGAACTAGTATTGAAAAAGATTAATCTTCTTCCTGAAATTCCTGATCGACAATGTGATTGTGGAACGAAGATGAAAATTTGAATAGAATTTCGTTTGTCAGTGAGCATTACATATTTACTTAATTAGGCTCTTCACGCTGTTAAGGTTTCCAGCCTACCTCTCCATACCTTCCGATCTTTAGCCAGGGATCTTGCTTCCTCTAGACCATTTAAGCGATCCTTTTTTAGGTCTGATTGCTTTTGACTTTGCCAAGTTGTCCTAGGCCTTCCTCTTTTCCTCTTGCCATCAGGAGCACAGGAGAGAGAAACGTGTGTTAGATTCTCTTTTGGCATTATTAATGCATAACCCGTCCATCGCCACATTCTCTCACCGATTTCTTCTTCGATTGAAGTAATGTCTGCCCTTTCTAAAATTGCTTCGCTAATAACTTTAACAGGCCAAAAGATTTTAAGGATTCTTCTAATACAATTATTTTGAAAAATTTCAAGTTTAGTATTAACATACATTTAAAAAATTATGTCAGAATTCATAATGACAAAGTGAAATCTCAAAGTATGAAAATAAAACTAGCCACTCTTTCTGTATGATTAGATATGTACATTTTTATTAATTTACCTATTTTAAAATTAAGTCTTGGTATCGATGAGTTTGATTTCTTTTGTTAGGGCTATGCAATTTTTGATTTCCGAAACAGACACGACAGCATATCGAGACACTTGCGTTGATTGTCAAGCTGCCGTCGGAGTTTTCTGGGTTTCTTCCTAATCAAGGCATAAATGTGAGGCAGCTTCACTTTAAAAGTCCACCCAGAAGGCATCCGCCCTAGATTCTTGAAAATGTCTTTTGTTTGGACATGATAGTTCCAATTTAGATGAGATATTCTTTATCATTCTAGAACTCTATTCGTGAAAAAGCAACCAATTTCTAAAAAATTAAAATGAATTTAATTTACTTCGTAATACTCTTAAAAAGTTTTGTAAAAATGTCATTGAATTATAAAAATATAACTTGTTTAATTACTCACTAAATTATATAAATTATGTTTTGCTTTAAATCTAGGTAAGAGAAGTTTCTTAAATATTAAAAGATATTTTTATATAATTAGTCTCTTTAAAGGAAGAATTTGTGGGTAATGTTCCAATTTTTTCGTAAAGGAATTTCTGGTTTTAAATGAAAGATTATTTATTGAAGTAAAAAATTATTTAAATCATTTTTTTAATACTATTTTTGTATTTTAGTTTTTAAGAAAAATTAAACTGAAATTATTTCAGTGTAACCACCAATCAGTTTTGAAACAAGCTTTTGAATAAATTAATTTTGAACAATTTTTTTTTTTTTAATTATTCCCTAAAATTATAAGAATTTTTAATTTATTCCTATACTTTAATTTAGAATAGATTATGTAGTTAGGCATTGTAAATATTCCAACTTTGATGCTTCTTCATCCATCTTCGTATGCAATCTTACCTAAGTAGTGATTTGTGATGGGTTTGCGCTGTGACGTCACGATCTGGTTGTTTCGGGCCTGATACAACTATAACAACTCCGCTCGTGAAACTGAGCATCTAGCAAAACACTTGGTTTTTATCGCACGGCCTCGCTCACACTAAAAGTAAACTCCATAAGTTGCGTGATTTTTTATGTAAATGATTCTGTAGTAGTTACTGCACACTAATGGTACTGCATTCTCTTGCATATGCCCCTTAACACTTTGTATTTCAATTTGTGACCGAGTTGTTTTATTTATAGATGTTATATAAAGATGTGTCTTTGATGTAAATTTCATGTGTTTATGCTGCTCTATTGAGAAGTTATCAGGGAAAAACTGAAATATCCTTTAATTTCGCATACCAGATTATCACACATTCTATTTTCAAACCAGTAACACAATGTGCAATTGTAAACTATTTGTCAGGAGCGGGGATTTTAGATCATTTATCAATTTTGCTTTTTATAAAAGGAGAAAAAATGGATCATTGCAAAAAACACTATAGGGAAATATATACAAGAAAACGACAAGAGTAATTTGGCCGAAAGCCGAAATATTCTATTAATTTTGAAACTGAATTATTCGGTTGCCGAATAGTAGCTTCTAATTACCACAGTGCATTGAATGAAATAAGATTTGAAATTCACATTTTTTAAATAAATATGCTTTTTTCATTAGAAAGTTTTTAAAATTTATTTCAAAAAATATATTTGACTTTTTACCCAAGTTCAGTTCGAAACTATTCGGTCTGATGGTTGGCCCAATATCTTTCAATAATCTGCTAAGTACTGAAATGACAAGGCAAATATTCGTCCCTTTTTTTTTCCTCACACCAAATCCATGTTTCAGTCCACTAGGAACAAGGAATCTCTACTTTAAAATAATATTTCAAACAATCGGAATACAGATTTCATTTAGATCAGCCAATAATGCACCGAATTGCAACGTTAACTTTTTTTTTACATAAATTAACACGATATATTTTTCAATGGTTTCAAGGTTGAAAAGTTTTACAAATAAGTAGCTTGTTTTGATATTTTACTTTTCTAATTTAATAAAATAAATAGTAAAAAACTGATTTTATATTTTCCCAAAAAATTTAACATAATTAAAAAGCATATGATACATTTGTGGTAGCTCAATTAGGAGTAATTTGCAATCTACATGCTGAATTGAATGCAAGGGTAATATTTGGATTAATTTTAGCTTTGTTGTACACATTTGTAAGTTGTTACAGTGACAAGCTATCGTCTTATCCAGTTTAATCCCCTAAAATATACATAACTGTTATTTGAAAATAAACTATGAATAATGACAGGGTATAGCAAACTTGAAAGAAATTCAAAAATTGTTAATAATAAATTTTCAGTTTTCAAAAACTAATTAGGTGAATTATATCATCTATTACATATCCGCATGCAAATCAAAGCATTTCCAGGAAGTCAAAACAATATTTTATGCTAGCAATACTCTATAATTTTATTAAATTATGGAGCTCTTTTAGCATTATCCTTGAAAATTCATCGTCGGAGAGCAAATATACTAGAGAAACAATAAAAATCAGTAACCAGAAAAACAAATTTTATTATGATAAAGTCACATGTTAAATATATTCATATTTTTACTTTTTCTATTATTTACGTCACATACAAATTTACAAAGTTATCATACATTATATATCATTTAAAACTTAATAACATTTTTACAAATATATACAAGTTTTGAAAACTCAAGACATTCGAAATACTTGAAAAAATGAAACATTCCTAAAGTCTAAATTCAAAGTCACAATAGAAATAAAATATGAATTACACACACAGCGCACTCTCTGCAAGTCTTAATAACATTGTGATGCCTTCATAATTCCACACAATGCATATAGAATGTTAAAAATATGAAACTATTTACAAGCAAAAATAAATAACAATTGAACAATTAAAACTCTAAAATAAGCAAAACTTTACTAGGAGTAAAGCAGTAATAAATGCCTTTCGTACCTAACCAAAGATGTCAAAATAAAGACATTAACTGCTTCTTAACTGCCTACTTTCTTTGCGTTAAAAAATTAGATTATTCAAGAAAATAAACTTTATCATAAAAAACATAGCTTAAAGACAAATACTAAATATTTAAAAGATAGCAATTAATAATATACTAAAGATATATAACTGACTAAATCGAGTTCATTATAAAAGCTTGATAGAAAATTATTTAGTAGTTTAAATTATACATGGTTTATTGAATGTACCAACTGCAAATTTAAGATCACGTTCGTTTGCACATCTATTAATTCGGAAAGCATTTACAGGTTTTTGTAAGTCAAGGAGGAGGGATAATGATACAAAGTCATTTAGAATCAATTTGTTTATATCAATTTGTTTACCAGCAGAAATCTATACATTCTATAAATGATTACTAAGTTGATTGCTCTCCAAAATTCACTAAAATTAACACTTTAGGTTTAAAAAAATCCATTAAAGTAAAAAAATAACTTTAGTTACAATATTTTGTCCTCTTATTAAAATACTTTTAGATGAATAACGTTTTATATAGACTACATTGGAATGAATTTCAATACTACTGAAAACAGAAAAATATATTTTTTTAAAGTGGAACATATAAATTGATTCCTTTCTCAAGATATAAATGTTAGCAAAAAAAAAAATTTTCATAAAAAATGCTGAAATTTATACAAATGAAGGCCATAGTCAGCAAAACAAAACAAACTACTAAGAAATCATCCCAAGTTTTTTTTTTTTTTAATTAAAATATTGCTATCAATTAATATACATATATATATATATCTAATTATTGCTTGGATATATACACAGGGTTTCTGCCAAAATAAATGTCACAAATTCATGACTTTCCAAGACTGAAGCAAATAATTTGCAATGACTCAAGGAGTCAAATACCAAAAATAATAATAACCTATATGAATTTTACTAACACAAACATAGTAAATTGATGTACCATAGAATGATTTTCATAATGTTTTATTTTAAATTAAGTAAAAAATCCTTGCTTCAGAATCTTCCAAATCAGAAAAAAAAAGGGAAAAATAATTTTTCATTCTTTGATATGTCAGTGTTCAAAAAGCTAATCAATCTTTAATAATGAAATATTCGAAAAAAGAATAAGTCAATAATAATAAATTATATAATAAAAACTCAAATGTTTTAATATCAACAATGCAAAACAAAAGAAAGAAGAGAGGGGAAAAAATCAAAAAAATTTAAACACAAGCTTATCAAAACTGTTCATTTCATTTCTCATATTATGAATTTTTTTTTCACCGAGACCTTACTCACGTGATATCACAAATTTGGGGTTCAGAAATATTTTCATTGGCCACGGTTTTTAACTGTGACAGTTGTTTCCGTCAAAACGTAAATAAAAACATAGACCAATTTTTGATGAGCTGATTAGCGATCATGATGTTTATGACATCACAGTTACAGGATTTTACTAAGGGGACTGTTAAGGCAAAAATTTCAAAAATTTGATTTTTATATTTTAGTGGAAAAATATAGCCTGAAATTATAGCTTTCAGTACACATCTTACTTTTGCTGATTCAAGAAGAATTAAGAATATTATTTGAGTTTTTATAAGCGCGCATATCAGAAATCGTCCGTTTTTCATTTTCTTAAATTGCATTTTTCTCTTCATGTGTATTTTAAGATTTTTAGGGTATTCGATTTGTTTCTTGAGATTCAAAAGTTGATGTATTTTTTTTTAAATTTGGAGATATTGTTTACTATACTATTTTGAACACAATTGTGCATGGATTTTGGAATCTGTTATTTTTTTTGTTTTACTGCAATTTTCGTAATGCTTCTATTTAAAAAGTTTAAATTTTTTGCAGTTGTACCCAAAGTTTTACTTTTAAATAATTAACCAATAAGTCAAATTCGAAATCCATGCACAATTATGTCAATATATATTCTATTAGCTTGTACAAAAAAAATTGAGGCAGATTACAAAAAATTTGAATCACAAGGAACGTTTTTAAAATTACGGAAAAAACGCTAAATTTTTCAATAAAATTTACCCTATGTCCAAATTCATGACTTTCTATGACATTTCCTGACTTTCCATATAAGCGGAAACCCTATATATATGTATATATTTAAGCATATTCGTAAGCAATCACCTGTATTTATAAGTTACCTGAAATTGAGAATATTTTAGCACATTAATAATATAGAAAATCATAAAAGAGTTAAAGAAAACAAATTTAGTTAGAGATTAGATAGCAGAAAACAGCATTAAAATATAGCTTTGCACACAGTTCCAAACAACTTAGCTTCTAATATTTACAACATAAAATAAGATAATGTATGAGAAATAAAAAAAATTCACAAATCAAGATGATGTAATAAAGATCAATATGAAAATATGTTGCCATTTTAATACAACCTAAACCACAAAATTTGCCATGACAATAATACATATGTAAAAGCAAATACTTTAATTTAGTCCAGCTTAAAAGTAGCATGTCATATGCTGACAAAAAAGCAAACAAATGCTGATTTTTGTATAACAGCATATCATTTCTCTAAAGCAACTAGTCCATTTAAAAGAAGATTACTCAACAAAGAAATGTCATTTAAAATAGCTAATTCTACTATAGAGTAAACAAAAATGTAAAATTATGAATGAAAATTAAAATGAAATTTAAAACACCAATACATCAATGATCATAATGGCACAACATTTTTAATGAAATCTATTTACAAATCATGCCAAATATAAAATTAATAGAAGAAGCATGTTTAAACATTAGTGGGGGAAAAACTTTAAAGACGTAATCAAAGAAACTATTCTATTTTAAAATTATATTATTTTGTAAATACATATTAAACTAGAGTTTGTGCAGAATTGCCATAGGTTTAACTGAAATATTAGAACTGAAGTTTTTTTTTAACACTAAACCTCATTACAACAGGTTTTCAATAAACAAAATCACTTAAAAGTTAACTTAGCAACTGTCTTTCTAACTTTCAAAGAGAAATATTTACTAAGTTCAAACTTCTAAATTCAATATACTTAAAAAACTATTGTATCATTGTGAAGCAATACTGTATCTCAAACAAATTTTGGGAAAGATTTATTTCCAGGTAAAACAATTATGAAAATTAAATTGAAAACAAATTTGTGTATTTTGCTTAATTTGAAATGCATATCAAATAAAAAATAACTTAAGACTAGATGAAGATCTTATTATAATATTTACCCGTTTTCACTATTTTTGGAAATTTTAAACTGAGGAGTTGCTCATAGATAAGACAGAGGTAATTTTTTGAGACTAGATACAAATCATTAACTTGTTCCAATTCCAAACTTAAATGACATAAGAGTTTTGACTAATGCTTATCTATGCACACAAGAAACTAGTAAACTAGAAATATAAGTTGTTGTTTTTTTATTAAATAAAGCTATAAAAATTTATTTTAATCTGTCAGCAAATTACTTTTGCTGAGTTGCATTGCTTGTATATTGAAGTAACAATTATTTTTGAAAAAAAAATAATATTTTTATAACAAATGCTAGGTTTAGAGAGAGTAGCAATTTAATATCAATACATTGATAAAATGTTCCAAAACAGATTAAAGTTCTAAATTAAGCATTTTTTTCGCACACTTTTTACATAGTTTTATAAAAAGATTATGATACAACAATGACTTTGTAGCTCCATAATAATCCATTTAAAACTCTTCTTAAATATCCATCACATTCATTGCTTCTTAAATATTTTTGGTATTAAAAGTACTCACTAGGAATTAAATATATCAAAAATCAACATTAAATATCAATTTAGATAAGGTCAAGGATATATAGTAAGGCTGAAACTTATATATAAATTTACTAAAAACTAATTTATTGTCCGGAACAAATTTATAGTCAGAAAAACCCTAAATCTTAATTATAGAATCTTAACTTTTTCTTAAATATTTCAAAACACCAACAACTTAACTGAGCATTAAATTAACTTTTAGATGAGTGTCAGGTATAATTTATAAACTGAGGTAAAAGAATATAATTTTTGCAGACATTATTTTGAATGCTAATGTCAATCAAACATCACCTATATCCAGAGTATTGCAAAACTACAATAAAACTAATAGTGTAAAAAACTTATGTGTTATTATTTAATCTCATGCCACAACTAACACTAAAATTATCTTCAAAAACTAAGATAAGTACTAGATTGAAAATTGCATTTGATAAACAACTACATAGTATTAAATGCAATGTTCATTACAAGTGTTTAACATTCATAAAATTTGCTGACATCAAACTTTTTGACAATAACTATAAAAACTGCAATTTTTATTCAATGACTAAAAAATCATGTTATTACACAAGTAATAACGATTTTGCATAAATTTTTAAGACAATTGACAGTCACTGACCATAAGGCATTCAAAGATAACTGTACAGTTCAAGAATAATCCAAGTAAATCACATTAAGTTGGACAAAAATATGTACACAATTCAACTGTTATTATTTGCATAATTGAAAGGGAAAATTAAATTATTAAATTTTCCAATTTTAATAAATTCAAAAGAGAATACATCCCCATAACAATCATACATAAGAATAAACCTACATATAATTTTCAACAGCAACTACAAATTCAGCAAAAGAGACATTTGACAAATTTTAAGTCAATATAGCTATAAAACTTTGATCTTTCATGCCAGCAGAAACACTAAAAGTTGTTAACAAGTTCATCAATTTTATATATTTGTATAAAAAAGTCCAATATCAAAATAATGAAGGCATCGTTAAAATGCACACATTTACCAGTGTCATATAAAATTATTTTTCATTATGTAAACATTTTATAATTTTCAATATACAATAACAGCCCAATATTTACAATATTTTTAATTAAACAAATGTCATCTTTAAATAAAGTTAAAATATCAAATTTAACTTCAATTAGTATTTATTCCATAAATATATATGTTTATACTGTAAATTTTTAAAATTAAATGAAAGTAAAAATTCTTATCTATGTCTACTAAGGATAGCAATTTTAGTTTAATTTGAATCAAGGTAAATAAAAATTAAATCTTGTGACTTAGTAAGCATGAAAATAGGTGAACAAATAAAATCTATTTTGATTTTCTCTCAAGCAATGAAATATATAAAGCCCTTTGAAGCTGGATAAACTATGATAGATAAATGTAGCTTTATACATATAAAAACATTTATTTGTTAAAAATTATATAGTATATTTATATATATCACTTAAAAGATCTGAAACTACAATACAAATGTTAAAAATAACATTATAATAGATATTTAAATATAACTGAAACAATACATTTTTTGACTAAGTATCACCACTTGACTATCACAAAATAGTTTCAACAATTCCATACAACTGCATCAAAAGCTGTATATGAATTGGGAGGCAAGAACGCCGGTCAGAGAACTTAGAATCCAATTGAAGCCAAGATAATGCATTATATCCTTCCAAAACATACCTGAAAAACAATATAGTATAAACAAACTTTAAAAATTAGCCTTGCTACCAAACATATACCCTCTTTACTTTTTGATAAAGAATGATGAAAAAGTAAAAACACAATATCATAAAAAAAGCATTAATACATTGTCAAAATTTAATGCATACTTAAAAAACAGTTCTTTTGTTACTGCAAACGCTTTTGTAAGAAAAACCATTTGTAAAAAAACTTATCTACTAATTAAAAAAAAAAATGGTTGTTAAAAAAAAATTTGTAGAAATTGTATTAATACTAATTTAAATAGCATTTTTTCAATCAGACGGAAGAAACATCTTTAAAATGAAATTTGAAAATCCTACACATGTGTGTGATAAATGATTTTATCCAAACTGCTTCGACTTACAGCAAGTTTTAGGACATTTATTAATAATAAAATTAGGCTATTAAACTTGAAAACGTAAACCATAAAATGAATATAATATTATAACAAATATAAATCAGAAGAAAAGAATTTGTATTCCATCTTTTTTAGAATTACAATAATCCTAAAAATATACAATGCTGTTAATTCAGTATGTATAATTATTTATTAGCATCAAAAATTCGTTCCAAATAAGATAATGTAAATTCTGCTTAGGCACTCATAAAATGGATAATTTTTAAATTAACACAAAATGTGCTATAATATACAATAGGCAGGTTATTATATAAATATCAGTGTATAATACCTCAAAACATCTGTGGTCAAGTTGGAATCAAGAGGATGACCGATAGCTGGCTGTTGATTGCCACTGTGTAACAAATCATCGGAAACTTGAATAAATGGCAAATGGATTATCAAAGCAGACTAGAAATAAACAAATTAAAATAAATTAATACTTAGTATAAAAACAAATGCTAAACAAAATTAGCCTTATCTAATTGAAAGTTTATAGAATAAGAAATCTCTTCACATAAGCTCAAGCTTATATTAAAAATATTATGTATATAATAATTTGGACATAAAATTTATATTGTGGAAATAACCTTCCTTCTGAATCTAGAAAAAATTAACAAGTTTAAAAGAAGGCAAGTAAGAATTGTAACTTGCACACTAAGAACTTTTATAGAAAGGTTCACTTCATTAAATTTACTTATGGTTAATAAACAGGCTATATTGTAATTAGCACCACATACTGATTATTTAGAAATAAAAACCATAAATGTAATAAGCACCATTTACTTGATTTCTTATCATCTAAAAAATAGATTGGTCAAAATTTGTTCAGAAAATAAAACAGTATGTTAATTTGAAATTCCTGATTATTTATGTTTTTCTTAAGTTTTATACTGATAAATTTAAGGAAATAAATAGAAAGGCGTGTTTTTAAAGTTGGCTTCAATTTTTTCTGTGAATATCGTGCAGACAATTTGTACCCATGGTAAATAATTTGCAAGATCTTAATAAATCATAAAGTAATACATCCAGATTTATTTATTTTTTCCTGGAATTGAAAGATTAGAGCTATCTAACAGAAATTATTTTTAAAAAAAATTGACAAAGACTTTCCTAATATAGGTAATACAAAAAATGTGACAAACCTTCAAAAAGACAGGCAACTTGTTTTCAAACTCGGGACAAGCAGCCCAAAACCATTTTGGCAAGGGTCCTGTTTTGGCTGTAGATACATAGTATCCTAATGCCAAAGGCTGTTGTAAAAGTTGGATTTCTTCATCTGAGCTGTCAGTCAAAATGTTTTCGCTCTAAAACAAAATTGTAAATCTAAATTTAAAAAATATTAAAAGAACTTATTAAAATTATGATTTGCTGAAATTCATTAAGGAAACAATGTGATTAAAAGGAGGTAAGGTAAAAGATTGTGTTACATTAGTTCATGAATCAAAATCGAAGTTATGGCAGCAAAAAAAAAAAAAATCAATTGAGTAAGAAAATCTAATTAATAATTTATGTGTAAAATCAAGATAAAAAAATACTTTTACAAAATTATCAAATAAGAATACTTTTATGAGTAAATTAAAAAATTTTACAATTTGTTATGACTTAAAATTCATTTGTTCATTTCTAGCTTAAACTTAAAATTCATTTCTTAATTAGATCTAACAACTTAAAATTCATCTCTTAATTCAGATCCTAGGCTTTAAAAAGACATTTATTCATTCAGTTCTAGAATTAATTCACCTTAGAATTGCGATCTTATTACATTTTTCCCATCTTAAAAATCATATCTTTTCCCACTTGCTTCAATTTTTTTCAAATATTAATTTTTATAAGTTTTTGTTTACCTCGTTGTATTCATTTAAAACATCGTATTTAATTATTTTTTCGGTAGATGAACGTGTTACAAGTGTGCCGATGTTTTAGCGTTTTTAATTTTCACAATGCCATCAATTTGAGCGTGATTGGGTTGATTTTCGTTCATCGGGAGGTTTGTTTTTTTGAGAATTCGCGGTTAGCCATTTGCTTATCTTTTTTGCGTCGTTTGGGAGTGACGCCGTGTGTTACTCCGCCACAATCGAGAGGCCTTAGGACCGGTTTACCTGTTTGGAGAAAAAGCTGATGCAATAGCAGAATTCCCGACGTCTGATTGGTCAAGCAATCGCCGAGATGGGGGAAAGCTTCGCCGAATAAGCACACTCTTCCGTAGTCTCGCGAGCTGTAAAGTCGTAAAAGTGGAGAGCTCCCATTATGAGGAAGTGCTGCCGAAACAGCCATTTTCCTGGGGAGTGGCGTTCACTCTAGCCATCTAACCTCCATGACCACCATCGGATCATAAGGAGTCTTCATCATCGCCATGGAGTATTGTTGCCCAGTCCTTGGTCTCCAGTTTCTTCACTAATGCAACACTAAAAAATGTCTCCCAGCTCCCCCAACCAGCCAGCCAAAGAAATGCCAAGCTGATCCTCTTTGAACCAGTTCTCCCACTCAAGACAAGTCTGAATTTTCCAACTCGCCGAGTCCTGTGATCAAACCCCAACCGTAAAAAGTGATGGAACTCTTCAGCATTTCCTTTTCGGATTACCTCCAAGCCAGACCCTCCATTTTCCCCCCATATCCATGATGGCAGCCTCCTCCAGGTCCCGAAGGAACATGGTTCCTCGCAGGTAGTCTGTTCCTCCCGGACAGACAAGTGAATTTCCTTCTAGTTTTAACCAAAAATGCTTATTGTTTTGAGTATGGCCAGATCTCTCTTCCATTAGGATTTTAATTTGTTAATTTTAATTGTTTTATTTAATTTTATTTTTTTTAATTTAAAACCTCACCCGGAACGAAAGCCAACCCATTTACCCTTTTGGGTATTTCCTTAGGATCTTTTTTTAATATTCATCTTGGTGAATAGTTGTGTAACAGCTTAATGGCTTTGTTTTCTGTTTGATATTTTTAATATTTTTTTGGATTAATAAATTAATTTTTGGTAATTTTAGTGAATTCTTTGAAGAACTTTTAGTTAAGTGATTGTTGAGTTTTTGTGGTGACAAGCCTAAAACTTTAATGCAATTTTAGGTACGAGGTCTTTAATACTTAATCATCCTCAAATCTTTTAATTCTTAAATTTCAACGCGACAAATTTAACTAATTCTCAGCCTGAAAGTGCAAGTCCTTACGATGTTTCTGCTAAACATAACAATCATTATTAACTCTGCTGACCACCTGGTGGTTTCTTACCTAATGAAACCAAAGATATTAAAACAAGAATTTTTGCTTGATTATTTTAAAGCTACTATTATATTTTAAAAATTTGTAACATACACTGTTTCAAAACGTCTTTTATGGTTTGAACACTTAACATTTGGTGAAATGTATTATAGCATATAAGACCGATTTTGCAGAAAAATTCCAAGTCTGCCAAACTGGCAATATTTAAAAAATCTGAATAAAGTTTGTGATCATACCATTTCAGTTTACTAAGCAAATTCACTCCATATACAAGTAACACATTCTTTGCATTTCTGCACTGCAATCACAAGACCACTTAAAAAGTAGCTCAAAAGGAGAGAATTCAGGGATGTGATTGACTAACAGCAAAATAGAAGAAATCCAAGAATTCAAAACGCAAGAACGCACAAAAGAAAATTATACAAAAATTATCAATTATTTTTGTGGATAAGAACTAAGGGAGGCAATTGCTGCATGTAACTGACATAGAACAGTACCCGAGCAAAAAACTTAAAATTTTCCCAAAATTGCTCAAATCTATTTTAAACAATTATATAAAAAAATTGCCTTAACTTTTAAACTGTTGTTTATATCTATAGCTAAAATGTAATATTTTTTTTCAAGCTAAAATAAGCAATTTTACATACAATAGCAGTTAATAGAATTACAATTTTAAATAAGGATATGCAGTAAAATTGAGTAATTGGGACTAATTTCTTACATAAAATTGAATCCTCCCCAAAAAACAACTAGACATTGTAAAAAAAAAAAAACGCCAAGTCAGCCAGAAAAAGTTGTGAAATCTAATGTTTGCCGCTGCGTTTAGTTTCTTTGGGGTACTTGTACACAATGTATGAATGGGTACTTGTAAATAGGCAATCAGTACTTGGCAGGTTAGAGTTATTTTGGATTAATCTAATTGCATTTCCTTCAACAACTTTGCACTCATTGCACTGAATTGAGATTAATTATATAAAAACTCTTGATTGCCTATGTACAAGTACCCCATTCATACATTGTGTACAAGTACTCAAAAGAAACTAAATGCAGTTGCTTGACAACAAACAGATTTCATAAATTTTTCTGGCTGACTTGGCGGGGGTTTTTTACAACGTCTAGTTGTTTTTTTGGGAGGATATCAATTCTTTTTGTAGAGTTTGCTAATTTAACTGTGGTCGAGCCCTGCTTTCCATTACTTTTTCTCATTAAATGATCATCCCTTAAAAATTTGCCAAGGTTTTCAATTACTCACATATTAAGTCAAAATACTTTTTTTCATTACTGCTTAATTGCATTTTATTCACATACATTCTGTTTTAACCATTGCCAAATATGACAATATAATCTTACCACTTTGCCATCATATGACTATTACCTCTGAATAATCTCCGCACAACGTATTTAATACGCAATAACGTCACACTTGATCATAAAAATTCAAAGACTAGGAGAGTGGAACATTGCCAAATTTTCAATTACACTTTAATACTGGTCACAGCATTTAAGTTTGACAAGGATCAGTGTAATTTAATATTTTTGTTTTCCTATTTTCAGTACTTAAAAAAAATTTGCCAGTTTGGTGATATTTTTTGGTAATAATTAGAAGAAGAAGAAAAAAAAAAAAAAAGGAAAAAAAAACACTGCTAAGATTGCAAAATTTGCAATATATTTTTCGGTAACAAGCAATAAGTAATTTTTACTTTTCTAATTACACTGTTTAAATATATCAAAGTCACTTCTTGAAATTGAACAAAAAATGAATATCCGAAATCCATTGGCATGTTTTAATCAATCATTATCCGAGCTGAAATTCAGCAACATCCGGGAGCATTTCTGAGGGGTACAGACACTCTTACGCATAAATTCATACAAAAGGCACTCCCTCTAATAAATCCGAGACGAATAAAAAAAGAATGGTCAGAATATATTAAAGCGTTTAAGCTGTTGGCCATGCTAAAATTCCCAAGCATCTGGATCATTTCAGGGGTGTACAGACCCTCCTACCCATCAAAATATACAAAAGGCACTTCCTCTAATCAAGCTGAGAAGAATAAAAAAAAAATTGTCGAAATTGATCAAATAGTTTTTGCTGCAGCCCTGGCTAAAGTTTTGGTCAGAAACAGAAGTACAAAATTCTGGTGACTTCGGCAATTTTCAAAGGATTTTTTTACCATCTTCAATATTAACAATTATGTTGTTATTTTTCGTCTACTCAACCAGGGTAACACGATGGGGGAAAAATCAGGGTTCTAGCTATAATAGAAGCTGAGCTGTGAGGGGTCAAAAACTGGCCTAAGCTCTGTCAACATAATATACACTTGCATGTCTGCCAATTTGTTATCGGACATGTCGGCAGTGGATCACTCTGCATCAATTCAAACCAAATAACCAAACCGATCCTCACACATACGAATCACGCATTTAGCAACAATACATCAGCAGAAGTCTAGGCGAATGACACCAGCAATAGCTGCTATTAAAATGGTGAAATTTATCATAACTTCAACCTAAATATCAGCAATAACGACCATCATACCAGCATAACTCTGTGATTGCATTAAAGCAACAATTGGCGAAAATGACCATTACATCAACGTAAATATTAGCGCCCCATATATTGGTAAAAATCTGTGCAGTAGAAGCATTTATATTGATGTAAAACTCAATGAAATTAATTATCACAACCACGTAAATATCTATGATAGCAACAACTACAGAGGCACAAATCTTCGGTATAGTGGCTATTTAATCAGCGTAACACTTGCCAAAATTGAGCATCTCAACAACATGAATCTTGGCAATAGCTTCCGCATAAATCTGACAATTGCAGCCTTCACATTAGCGCAACGTTCAGCAAAATTAACTATCATGCAACATAAATAATAGCGATAGAGGCTGGCAATCTACACATTATATCGGAGGTTTGGGGAAGTCTGAACTTAAGCAGATTCTGTGGTTGTCAGACTTGCAAGCAAACCCAATAAAATTTTAATGCAGATTTGTATTGATTGAAATTTCAGTAAAAAAAAAGGAGCTGAAATCTGCGTTTCAACTGAACTGTACCATGTCTGACAAGTACAAATCTCTGTAATAGCGTCAGTATTATAGTGGCATAAGACCCGATGAAAATGAGCATCTCACAACAACGTAATTCTCATCGACAGGTAATAGCAACCATTTCATCACTGTAACGCTCAGCAAAATAGCCATCACGTATCAACATAAATTAAGTCAATAGATGCTATAACATTAGATAAATATGCGGTAAAAAGTAGTTTCTCCTTAGATTGTTTTGGGAAGTCTGAGCATATGCAGGTTCCGTGATTATCAGGAAATTTCAATGTGATTGAAGTTACGGTCAAAATATCTGAAATCCTCGGAATTAAACTATGTTTGAAGAGAGAAAATTTCCGAGTGAAGGAGAAACTACTCTTCATCTGCGAGATCAATGGGAAAATTATAGAAAAACATTGACTTTCTTCGAAATTTGTTTGTTTTTTAAAGCAAAAAAATATGATTTTTTTTTTTAAAAGTGAAAATCCGCCTATTGGTGGAAAAAATCACATATTTGATAATTGAAGATTCCTTCTTCCTATGCAAAACTAATAACCAAAACAGTAAAAAGTGCAGTACTTACTTTATGATGATCACCATGACCAGAAGATAACCTGAATGATGCACCAGGACTAGATGGTTGTGACAGACTATCACGGCGGGGAGAATTATCTGCACCCGGGGGGCTTTCGGACCAGTGAAATATGTCGTTCATGTCTGTTCCAGGAAGGTCTTCCTCATCCAAAGTTACAAAAAGGTCGTCCCCAAGTCCTCCAGGAATGGGGTCAATGTGCTCTTGTTGGAAAGTAGCTTGGGAAGACTGAAGATCAGAGATAAAGGGATTATTTTTATACTTATATTAAAACAAATGAGGGCTTTGTTGTAAAAAGATAAATGAAATGCAAAAAATATGACAATTGACATCTAACTTGTGAAAATTGCTGATGTTTCCTGGAGAATCAATGTTTACTAATGGACATGGCTGAATATGATTTTGATAGTATCAGATAAAAAAATATATCCATATCTGGAAAGTATTAAATTTCAAACAGAAATCAATAACTTATTTTTAAAAATTAAAATGTTGAAGAATACATATTAAAAAAAGGAAATCCATAATAACTAAGAGCTCATTTTATTTTTGGTTGATAAACCTCAGATGCAAAGGCACTTGTAATATACACTTTTTTTTTTGTAGTACTATTTCACTTTAAGTCAAGACAAAATCAATTAGCTCATTACTAACAATATAAGGGTTTTTTTTAATATTGATCAACTTCTTATTTGCATTTTTATTGCAAAAGTAAAAATTTTAAAGCTTAAAGGTCTACTGTTTTTTTTTTTTTTTTTTTTTTTTTTTTTTTTTTTTTTGAAAAATTTGCTATGCAGCAGCCAGTTGAATTAGAATTTGATTTGTATCTTAAATTTGAAAGAGTTGAACTAAACTTATATTATTAAATAAACTTTATACAAACTGCACAAAAATCATACATAGCATAATAATGAGTTAAAATTTATTCTGTGTATATACAGGGTGTCCACAGAAAAGTTATTTTGAAATTCCTTAACAGTTAGACAATAGTGGCTATTATATAGGCGAGTGTGATACATGCCGAAAATGAACATCACAACAACGTAAAACAGTGCGATGGCATTCACCGTAGTAGCGCAAATCCGCAATAGCAGTCCTTACATCATCATACAGCTCAGCGAAAGTAAAGCTCACCAGGCACCAACGTAAATAAGGCCGATAGAAGTTGGCAATTTACAGTAAAAGTGATCATGACATCGGAGGTTTGGGAAAATCTGAACGTATGTAGGTTCGGCTGTTGCGAGACTTGCAAGCAAACCCAAAAAAATTGTAATGCAGATTTGTATCAATTTTAGGGAAGATCGAAATTTCAGTAAAAAAAGCTAAAATCAGCGACTTTTCAGGTAAGCTGTACCATGCCTGACACTATGACAGATGCAAATCTCTGCAATAGCGCCAGTGACTTATTTCGGCGTAACATCCGACAAAAATTATCATCACGTAACAACAATATTCTCAGCAATTTCACTCTCATAATTGTGAGAGTAACAGCCATTACATCCTCGTAATGCTCAGCAATGTGGTAATCACATACCAACATAAATAATGCCGATAGAGGCTATTACACAGGGATGGAAGTGGTTGAAGACCCAAAAGATTGAAATCATGTGCAAGCAAAAAAAATTGCACCATACTTTATATGTGAAACATGTTTTAAGAAGTAAATAATCAAAAATTGCTACATGATAAAAAAATTTCACAATAATTAATCACTTAATTATTTTTTATTCAGAAAGTAATAAAAAAGAAAAAGAATATTAAATTATTAAATCATTTACATTAAAAGTTTAATTGAGAAATAAGTTTAACACATTATCAAGGCCATCAGAAATCTAAAATTGGGCATTAAAATATATTTACGACCTGCTCATTACCGAAATGATTATTGACAACCTAACATTACCTGTTCATTACCAACCAAAAAAGGTATGAGAAGAATTATATTTAAAAACCTTTTGATAAAAATTAGTAGCAAAAAAGCATACTTCATGGATTTCAAGGCTCATCCCCAATCATCACCCACACTAATCACGGACATAGTCAGCTATCACATCAGCGGAAACAAGGTTTGCAAATCTCGGCTATAGCTGCTTTAAAACGGCTTACACCTAGGTGAAAAGTACACTACTCCAACTTAAATATCGGCAATAGCGGCCCCCATACCGGCGCAAATCTCGGAAATCATATTAAAGCAACAATCAACAAACCAATGTAAACATCAAGGCACCAAATAAATCGGTGGAAATCTCTGCAATAGAGGCCATTATATCGTCGTAACATTCTACGAAATTTACTATCACAACCATGTAAATTTCGGCGATGGAGACAATTATAGAGCGCAAACCTTCGGAATTATGACAATTATATCGCCATGATACTCGCCGAAAATGAACCTCACAACGTAAATTTTGGCGATTTCATTCGTTGTAATAGTGCCAATCTCGGCAATAGCAGTCTTTACGTCATCGTAATGCTCAGCGAAAATAATCTTCATGCACAAACGTAAATAATGCCGATAGAGGTTGGCAATTTGCAGTAAAAGTGGTCATGACATAAAATGTTTGGGGAAGTCTGAAATGTACGTAGGTTCCGCCGTTGCGAGACTAGCAAGCAAGTCCAAAAAAATTACACTGTAGCTTTGTATGAATCTTAGGAAAGATCAAAATTTCAATAAGAAAAGAGTGGAAACAAACGTTTCAGCTGAACTGTAACATGTCTGATTGGTACAAATATCTGCAACAGCATGAGTGGCTATTATTATATCGGCGTAACACTGATGAAAATGATCATCACGCTACAACGTAATTCTCTGTGACAGCGCCTCCATAATCGTGGAAATAGCGGACATTTCATAACTATACCTCAGCAAAATGGCCATCACATATCAATGTAAATAATGCTGATAAGGCAGGCAATCAGCAGGAAAAGAGGTCGGAGGCTTGGGAGTACTGAACGTACGCAAGTTCCGTGGTTTTCAAACTTGCAAGAAGTCCAATAAAATTGTAATGTACATCTGTATCAATCTCAGGAATTGTCAAAATTTTAGTAAAAAAAAATCTGAAATCCACGTTTCTGTTTAACTGTATCATGTCTGACACATGCAAATCTTTGCACTAACATCAGCGACTATTATATCGGTGTAACATCCGATGAAAATGATCTCAACATCATAATTCTCGGCGATAGTGTCCGCAATAGAAAAATATCCCCTTTCTGTAGTGGATTCCAACATTACAGGCGATTTAATAATTCAATAATTCCATTTCGGCGATGATTTGAAAATCCTATGCGTTTTCGGGTGATGATTTGAGAATTTTATGCATTTTCCAGAGATGAAGATGAATCAATTGGTTTCCTCACCAGTAAGTGTTATGCCGCGGGATCGAGCATATTTTTCAAGAATTTTCTTTCGAAGATTTCTTTTCTTTGGCGGAATTTTTGGAAAGAATAGCAAAAATTTGTAGTGGAGGAAAAAATAAAAATTTGCGGAAAAAAGAAAGAAAAAAACAGAAGTTCAAGAGAAAAAGATGATTTTCATCAAAAATACAAAAAAGCGGAAGAATTTCATCCCTGTATGATAGTAAAGAAAAATACTCATTCCATAGGTGGTTTTTGGGGAAGTCTAAACGTATGCAGGTTCCGTTTCTAATTCATTGTTAGCTGTTGAAAAACAAACTCAAGTTTAGTTTTTCCAATTAAGACACTACCGTAATTGTCCATAATTGAAAATAAAAAAATACGGAGATCCCCAAAAATGCTGAAAACTTTTAGCCATGATCAGAAGTTTGAATGTAAGCAGGTTCCGTGGCTGCGAATCTTACAAGTAAACCCAATAAAATTGTAATGCAGATTTTAATCAATGCCAGGAATGATCAAAATTTCAGCCAAAAAAAAGAGCTGAAATCCATGTTTCAGCAAAACTGTACAATGTCCGATAGGTGCAATCCTTGAAATAGCGTCAGGGACTAACATCGTAACACCACAATGAAATGAGCGTCACGGAAAGAATGTAATTCACGGCTATAGCACCATAATCACGAAAATAACGGCCATTTCATCGCCGTAACGTTCAGAAAAATTGCCATCAATTACCAATGTAAGTAATATTGATAAAAGCTATAAGCATTAGAGAAAAATGAGGAGGAAAGGTAGACATTAGTCATTTCATCGGTGATTTAGGGAAGTGTGAACGTATGCAGGTTCAGGGTTTGTCAGAAAATTTTAGTGCGAGAAGTTACATGGTCGGTCTTTCGGTTTTCCTTTTTTTTAAAAACTTTTTCTATTTTTTTTTGTAAATTGTTTTTGTTATTTTTGTTAGCAGTTTAACTTCAATTGTCTAAATTAAAAGTTTCAGTTTAACTTCGGAAATTTCCGATTTCATTGAACTTTTCGTCAAAATCCCTGATATTTGCCGAATTCCCTGACTTTTCCCGATATTCCCAATCTGTGGACACCCTGATATAACAAGATCATACAGAAGCTTATTTACTGGCAAAATATTAAAATTCTCACTTGTGTAGTAGCAGATGTGGGGAAGACTAAGATATGAGTGCAGGTTGCATCTTCAGGAGTACTCAGTGTGCATGTTTTATACCGGTTACTACTGAAACGATCGTCAGGTGTAAACTGGTCATTCATTATCCTTAAAGCAGAGTCTGGTCCCAGAGAGACTAGGCAGGCAGAGAGGATGGAGGGTCCATCGCTTGTGCTAGAAATGCTGCACTGGTTGCATAACTCTCGTAAACGCTTGGAGTAGGATTGCAAGGATTTCTTGGTCAAGAGCTGAGCCCACGTCTTTAATTCTCCGTGCCCCATTCTGCCAAAGCGATCGATGATTAACCTCCAAGGATGAACTGATACAGAAATTACTTCTAAGATAAAGTCAAGAAGTTTGAGAAGGCCAAATCTCCGAACAGAGGCTTGCTTTCGCCGTTGCCTGCAAATTAAATGAATTTATTTGTGATAATGTATATACTAAAACGTTTGGGATAAGAAATACTATAACAGGTTGGTGAGCAGGAAGTAAAGCACCTTTGTTATTGGAAACAAATGTCCACATTTTTAAAGAAGAAACAATAAGCATCATAGCATTAACAACACATTATTGGATAATATGAATGAATTCAATATGGTTTAGTTTTCTATTATCTTGAGAGGACACAAAAAATGGTTTATTTTTATAATATATTTTAGCAAAACAAATTTTTTATAATTTCTTAGAACAATTTTAACAAAACATTTTAATTATTTTTTTTAATTCAATATTCCAATTATTAGAATAGTTTTTAAAAAGGATAATTTGGGAGGTTTTGAAAAATTGAAACTACAAGTTTCCTAAAAAAGTTCCATCTATTTTACAATTTACTTCAGCTATGTGTTGAATAAAGAAAGTGAAATTTTTATGGAAATGTATCATATTTTAAACAAATATTTAAAGATTTTTTTTAATTTTTTAATTCGATTTTTTTTAAATTTAAAAAAAAGTGGAACAATACCATCTTGTCAACTTTAAATAGGAACTCAATCTATCAGATCAGAATATCTAAGACTTTTTAAGGTTTGTACAAATTTTTAAACACTTACAAGACCTTGAAAAAAGCATGAATTGTTTCAAGATTTTCAAATACTTGTACAAACCCTGTCATTAAACAAATTTACAAAAGCATTTAAATATGTTTGAGGCATAAATAACTATTAGTGCATGCTTACCTATTTGGTATATCAATATTAATAACAGTTGTTTCACTGAATTCACCCTTGTCATTTGTGCAACACGCAATTATATACTTTTTGTTTTTGGTCAAACAATAGGAACAATACAGAACCCCACACTTTTCCCTTCTGTCTCCAAACATTTCACCCAGTTCTGTCTGTTTATCCTTCACGGAAGCAATTACGAATGGCTGGTTATAAACATTCAAAGGATACAGCAACTTATTCTAAAAGAAAAAGAGTAAGATTAATTATCATTCACAAGACACACAATGTGCCAATCAACATGTGAATAAAAGTATTAGTATAAAAGAGGTTATTACATTTCGAGTATTCATGAATTTATCTTGAGCTGCAGCTGGTCCGAAGCCAGTTAAAGATTTGACTGTAAGCTGATGAGTAGAGGAATGATATGATTGGGAATATACAGATAATGCTAGTGATTTAAGTTGATCTTTTCGATGTCTCATTTCTTTGTTTCTTCTAATTTTAGGCTTATTCCCACCATGGCACATGATTGAATCCAAGCTTAAAACCTGAAAGAGAGTCCATTGAAATAACCATTGACAATACCAAACCTTATTTTAAAACCTTAATTAATATATTTGAAGCTGATATGGTATGTTTGTTCATATCATCATTTGTTTCATCAAAATTCTATTTGCATTTTTAAGCGCTCTTATAAAAATTGAAACAGTAAATAATTTAACTACAGATATACTAGATTACTTTTTGTAATAAATAAATTCACACGATTACATTTGTAGTTGGCATAAGAATATTCTTGCTCCTTGTGCAAACTACGAGACAATTGGTAACTTGATAAACAAGACTACTCTGCTCATGCACATGAAATTCCTGCAGATGCGATACATTACTTTCCATTAGTCTTGCATGACATTCAGATCAAGAATTTGATCAATCAGTTTACAATATTATTGGGACCGTTAATTGCACCTAAACATTGTATACATTTGCTACAGAAATACTGATACTCATTGATTTAAGTAAGACAATCAATAACAAGTTATCTTGTAACTGGCAAGTAAATTTAGTTTTACAACTATAAGCGTTTTCATAATTAGCTGTGAACATGTTAATAAGGGTTGTCTAATACTTTTTTTTTCAAAAGGCAAACAATTTCAATGGGTCATAAATACTAAACAAATGCTTGGAGAGAAGGGGGATAAATATTAAGGGATATAGTCAATGAATAATGCATGGCATAATAAAATGTCAATAGTCAATATTCTTCTTTGTGTGCCAACTAACCAAATATGAAGTTTCTTTATCCATATTCAAACTATTAAGTGAAATTTAGAGAAGTTTTATTGTTTGCATTAACGCTCAATAAATGTTTCGCTGATAAATTTAAGAAAATTTGAGAAATGAAAACAATAAATGTTTGGGAAATAAAATTTTAATTTAAGAATGCAATTTTTTTTTCTAATTAATATACGTAACCATGCACTAGTTTTTTGGAAAATTGTCACAAATCCATACATTGCCACTCACAATGTATGGATATCTTGCCAATCAGGGTAATTCTATGGCTGATGCATGGGACATTTTGGCTCTTTTTTCTACTCATAAACAAATTAGAATTCTAAAATTATATTGAATCTAGTATTTATGTTTATATTTTATACCAGCTGGTGGCAAAGTTTTATAGAAAAATAATTATTTTAACGATTGAAAATAATTATTTTAAGTAACTGATGCACAGGACACGTCCATGTCCAATGCGTCGGTAACTTATAAATGTATATTTGACTTAGTTAAAATAATTATTTTTCAATATAGCTTTGCCGCCAGCTAGTATTGTATAAAACAAAAAACATAACTTCTAAATTCATCATAATTTTAGAATTCTAATTTGTTTATGAGGACAAAATGACTCAAAATGTCTGGTGTGTACACCTGAGAATTGCCCATAAGGAAGCTTTAGATCATAATTAGCTAAATTACTGAGAAAACAGTTGGTAAAAAAAAAAAAAAAACAGTAATAGTTTTAGTTGCTAAAAGTACAATTTACACAAATTTACGAGAAAAAAAAACAACTAGCAATCAAACTCTTCCACAACTGAAAAATTATAAATTTTCATATGCTAAAAAGAAATAAACAGAAAACCAGCCTTGCAAAGAATGCACAATATTGTACCTGTAAATGTATTGCATTTTTTGTGGCCTCTGGTAAACTTGATAGCATATCTGCATAAGAATGTAATATTCCAAGGGACACTAAACGGTAGATATCACTGCTTGTTTGACCATAAGTAAAGGGCTCCACTATGTAGATAACAAGAGCAGGCACAATATGATATTCATCTTCAACAGGTTCTTGAGAGGATCCAGGTTGAACGTCAGAATGATGCTCTGAAAAAGTAAAAATTAATAAAAATATGAAATTTCATACCGTTTTAAGTCATCCACATATTTGTTAATTTTAAACTGTACAGAATCATCTCAATAAAATCCCCTTTAAAACATGTGCCTTTCAAACAGCTTCCTTCAAATAAATGGAACAAATTAATTAAATTTCAAGATGAAAAAAAATCAATGGAACAGTTAAAATTATACACAACAAATCACTCTTGACAAAGAAGTTTTAATATTTGTGCTTTATAACAAGATAAACATTGCAAAAATTAAAACTATTAACAAAATAAACTATGCGCCACAAATTTCAGCAACATTAGTATTTTTAAAAACCATTACCATTTTCTGGTGGTCGTGGCATTCCAATTCTTTCACTATTTTCTGGAAAATGAGATGCTGAAGAAAAACTTCCACTGGTGCCATCTGTATTTTTTGGTGGTGGAGGATTAAATATTGTACTATCTAGCGCTAGAGTTGATAAGTGAGGAGCTAAACAAAAAGCACATAAAATGAGTAAATTGTATAAGATTTAAAAATTTCAAATTATTTATAGCTAAATAATATTTACTATTAAGTATAATTAATTTTACGATATACAGAATTAATGTCAATATTAAAATGCAGTAACTATTTTTTTAGATATGTTTGTATTCTTTCGCATAGTATTCAATTTAGATATTAACTGCTTGCCTGATTATCCCGAGTTATCTCAGGTTCGTATATATTGCAGTTAATTATTATCCCGAGAAAACTCGGGCGAAGCAGAATTTTTCAGTATCACGGTTTTACTCGGCCTAGAGGAAATGAAAGGAAATATTCAGCTTTGATTAGCAGTTTGCCAAGTTTTGTTGGTGTTGCGGTTCTTTTTACAGGACTGTGTTTTCCCTATTGTATAGTATACGTCGGCATGTGGATTAGTAATGTATAAAGAAGGATAGTTGCTTTGAAAAAAAGTTAAGCGAAAAAAGAAAGCGATGATTTTTCAGATAGTGATTATGAAGAGGTGGATATTGAAAATAGTGGAAGTGACTTTTTTGTATGTGGCCTTATTTAAGACGATAGTTCAAGTGATTCGGATTTGGACGATTAACCGGCAGCTCATTAATGGTGTGCAATTCAAAAAACCAAGTTGCCAAATGCACCTGCTCGGTTTCCTTTTACTGCCAGAACAGGTATGAATTTCAATATTGATATCCATAATATTTCAGAATTTTTCTATAAATATTTTGATAGTAAAATGATCGACATTATTACAACCGAAACAAATCAATATGCGGAGAAGCGTGCTTGTAGATTGCATTCAAAACCATGGTGTTCTACTTCTCAAAATGAAAAAAAGAGTTTTTTTGGGAATAACCAGTGTACAGAATTGTCATGACTTAAAATTCATTTATTCATTCTTAATTCAGTTCTAGATTTATTTCACCTTAGTACTCAGATCCTATTTTATTTTTCCCTAGTTTGGCTGGAAAAGTTTCTCACTAAAAATTATATATTTTCCCACATGCTTCACTCTTTACCCAACCAAACCATTTAAATTTCATTCTAATATTAATTTCGAAGTCTTTGTTTACTTTGAATTATTCCTTTAAAACACCGTATATAAATATTTTTTTCTGTGCTTGGACGTGTTGCATGTGTGCTGAAATGATAGCGTATTTATTTTTCACGATACAATCAATGTGAGGGTGATTGAGTTGATTTTTGTTCATCGGGAGGTTAGTTTTTTTTTAAACATTTCGCGGTTAGCCATTTTCTTATCTTTTTTCGACGGTTTGGAAAAAGACGTTATGTAGTACTCCGCCACAATTGGCAGGTCTAGGACCCAATCGCCTCAGTTTTGAATAAAATTCATGACGCTTCCGCCGATTACATCACCCCTTGCGTCACTTTCCTCACTTCTGATTGGGCGAGCTATCGCCGAGCTGGGGGAAAAGTAACGCTGCTCGACATCACTCTTCCGTAGTATTGTGAGCTGTAAAGATGTACCAGTGGAGAGCAACCATTATGAGGAAGTGCCGCCGAAACAGCCATTTCATGGGGAGTGGCGTCCCCTCTAGACACCTATCCTCCTCAGCCACCATCTTCTACTAAGTAGTCTTCATCATCGCCATGGAGGATTGTTGCCCATTCCTCGGTCTCCAGTCTGTCATTTCGCCATGCCGGAGGCTGACCAGTCCAGGGGTCTTTTCCCGAATGCCTCACTAAAATTTCTCCCAGCTCCCCAACCAGCCAGCCAAAGAAATGCCAAGTTGAGCCTTCCCTTTTGAACCAGCTCTCCCACCCAAGACAAACCTGAATTTTTCCAACTCGCCGAGTCCTGTGATCAGCCCCCAAGCGTTTAAAGTGATGGAATTCTTCTGTGTTTCCTGATTAACCTCCAAGCCCATAACTTCCCTCATCTATAAGTCCCAAGATGTCAGCGTCCTCTTGATTCCTAAGGAACTGGAGTTCCAAGCAGGTAGCTCTGTATCTCCCTTGCAGAGCTGTGTACTGATTTTTGTTATTATTTCTTTCGATTGAAAAATCCGTCTTTTTTTTTATTTATTGGCCAGATTTCTCTTCCAGTAAGAATTAATTTCAGGTTTATATTTTTTGATAGTTAAATTTTTTGAAAGAAACCTCTCGGGGGACAAAAAGAAACTATCACCTAATTTAACAATTTTTGTAATTACTTTTAAATCCTAATTACTTTGTATTATTCACTTCCTTGAATATTTTTGTGATTACTTTTGAATCCTAATTATTTAGTAATATTCACTTCTTGAATATTGTTGGAGATTATTATTAAATCTTAATTATTCTGTACTATTCTCTTTGAGAGTTTTTTTTTTTTTTTTTTTAATAAAGTAAATATTGTTGGTAATTGTGGTAAATTTTTTTTGGACGTATTTTTCTTAGAGAAAATGTTTTTGTAGTAAAGTGTTTATAGGTTTAATTTAATTTTAGGAATGAAGACTCTCTAGATTAATAGGTCTTCATCATTAATCTCAAAACGTCACGACAAAATGTGAGGTATCACTTTATGTTGTCCCTTGTTTCAAAAACTATCATACAAAGACTAATATTTAACTTTTTTTTCATTTGCACGAGATAACTTGGGATAGCAAACTAATATTAAAACTAAATGCTTTTACACTTGTAAAAAATTAAAAATTCAACTTAAAACCCACATATTTTGTTTTGTTTCCTTTCCTTGTATTTAATAATAAAATTTTAAAAAATTGATGATTTTTTTCAATTTTTTTTTTTTTTTTTTAAGGGAAGCATTTGAGAAATTAAAGTCATAACCTTGATCAAAATATTGCACAGATAAAATGCCTTTCTGATAAAAATGCAAGGGTTCTTACTAATTGCTAGTTGATATACTTGAGTAGAATGTGGATTTAGTTGGGTATATTTTTAAGAAGAAAAAATAGCCATGTTAATTGCCTCAAAATGTTGTTTTAAATAAAGACAAAAAGCTCCATCAAGTTTGAATTACTTAGAAATGTGATGAGGCAAACAAATAAGCTGAAAAGAGTACATTGCTTTGGAAATCAAATACAAACTAGCAAAAGTTTGTTAACTATTAAATATAGTAGATTTCTACTAATTCAAAGAAAAATATTATTCCCGAGAGCAATTGAATTAAAATTCTTATGCCCCTAGTGAGTTCAGCCAATACGAAGTCACAAAAGGAAACTACAGAAAAAATTAAATACAGCCATCCAACTCACCTAATCTATGCTTGCAAACCCGAGCATACAGTTTCAGCTTATTAGCAACAGGCCCATCCCCAATAGTGTTAAACCACTCGTTAACTGGCTCCTCTGCGACTTTAGAAGCAGCTGTCTTTCCCACTCTCATGATACCATCTCGCAGAACTTTGGTGATAGGGCGATGTTTGCCCAGGTGATGGGACTCGTAAGTACTGCTCAGTTCTCTAAAGAAGGATTTAATCTTCGAGAGGACAAGCTCGTTCTCGGGAGCAACCACAATGTAGGCAACGTCTCTTGGGAGAGAGTGGGGCTCCAGACGGAGTTGGTCCTGTAAAAAATTTCAATTAGATAAAAGTCTACATGATTAGCTTATAACATTTGACAATTCTTAGATGAAACATGTAGGTGCTATCACCAATTCAATGGTCAATGCATTAAATTAGCTGGACTCGCACAGTAGTATTTTGCCATAGGTTTCACATCTAAACTTTTTAACATATGATCCAACTGTCACAAAATTAGTTTTAAGACACACAACAATCTATAAAGTCACTTAAATATTGAATACAATTGTTTTTAACTCCTTAATTTATTTTCAATTTTCACAAATATCCTGATAAATCATAATGCCTGTTTCCCAGATTTCTAATTTTTAATACATTTTCTGCTGCTAGACACTCTGTTTTAACAAATGTAATTACTATTAAGATATTTAAAAGCTCAAGTTGCTTTACATCTCAAAGTTTATCACTTTACTTACCCAGTGTTTTAAAGCAAATGGAGACAATGCAATGGTGTCTTTGTCATGCCCTAATAACAATTGTGGTATAGGCTGAGGTTCACATTGATCTTCTGTACCTGAGAATAAACACTTAAATTAAATTTCTTATCAAATTATTGGGAGTAATTTATACGTAAGCAAAGACAGAGATGCCAACTTTTCAAAAGATTTTCTGTAGTTTTTACCAATTTTTACCATTTTACAGGTGTTTTTTTAAACTTACTGTAAAAACTTATGCAAAATATCTTTTTCCAATCTCTTGCCAATTTTATCGAAATTAACCAATACTTTTGCTTGTATTTGCACTGTTTTCAGAGGGCATAACAAAGATGTAATAATTATTGTTCGTAATAACTTAATCGCCATTCACCATAAAAAAAGTACAAATCTGTAAAAACTATGGAAAATCCGTAAAAAAGTTGGCATCTCTGCAGAAATTAACACAATTTACAGTAATTTTGGTTTGAACTGCTCATGTAAGATTTTAAAGAGTAAAACCGACATTTAATTAGAAAAGTATGTCTTACTTTGTATGCAAATAATAAAAGTATACTTTTAAATTATATAATCTTTATTAGTATACCTCTTGAGGCTAATCTATGAAATTCTCGCCATGTTAGAGGTCCAGTCACAACATACGTAACATCCCATATTTTCTGGGTATTTTTCTTATGTACTGCAACTTGAAGCAAAGGTTTTAAAGATTCTAGATGTAACCTGATATCCTGGTTAGAACTGGGTGAAGGACCTGTAAAAATATAATTAATATAGACTTTGAACAAAAGGGAAATAGTCTAACATTTTATTAAAAGAGCCACAGCACATTTCTCTTCGAAACAAGCAGATTTTACTTACTAGAGACAAAAGGCCACTTATGAAGGCAAAAGGATTTCCAACTCTCATCAAATTTACTCGGCATAAGATTATCTGCACACATTTTAGCCTCCTCCAAAGCCATGAAGCAGATTTCCCTTCCATCCGCCATCTCAATCTCGTTTAAAGGTGAATGCTTCTCAGTCTTAGCAGATAACCTGAACTTATGAAATAAACTGAACGGAGAGGCCAGCGTCTTGCATTGAATCTTCAGTAGATCCAGCACAAAACCGGGTACTCGGTCAAGCTGAAATGTAACTTTTTGAGATTCACTGGGGTCTGCCTTATAAGCACTGCTTGCATAACCGCTGACAGATCCAGTTACTTCCAGTTCATCTTCATAGAAAAGCCCAGAGTTAAAACTGCGGTGTCGATGCACAACGGCGCTGAATCCGCAATTGCATCTGTACTGAGGTTCGTCATTCCATGTTGGGATCAACGCAGGTGGGAGGATGATTCCTGCATCGGACCCCTTTATGTTCATGTTGCAGACGCAGAAGCAACAACAATCAAAGTTGTGGTCCTTGAAGATGTTGAGCAGGGAGTCGTAAAGGAGGAGGTTGACCATCAAGGGGTCAATTTCCACCATTGAATGACACATGGAAGGGTCCATTGAGTTCAAGTTTTTGTTTAAGTATGAGGGGACACTTGAAGGTGGAGAGACGACTTCACAGTTTGACATGGAGAATTGGGAGTCGAGAGCGCTTTCTTGGGAGTACAAGTTGACGGACATAGGCTCATCTTCGTATACAGAGTTTTGCTGACTGAAAATAAAGCAACATCGATTAAATATTTTAATACCTATGTTTTTTTAGAATTTAAGTGGAGAATGACTTTAAATTAATAAATTATGTGAAGTACAATTTCAAATTAAATACATTGATGAAATGGTAAATTAAAATTCGTTTTGAATTTATTAAAATTACAGTTTTAAAAATTATCTTTAAATACTGCTTAATAATGATTTAGAACATCTCCTGTAGATTTAACATAAAAAAAAAATAACCAACACATTATTTATATGCATAGATACTACCTTTTATATATATATATATATATATATATATATATATACACCAATTCTTTACTTTCAAACAATACTTACAACTTAAAAATATTCTTAACAAACTTAGTAATAATTAATTTTCGAGAGGTACTACACCAAAAAAGTTTAGACTCAGTTTTAAAATAAGAAAAAAAAAGGTTTTTTTTTATGTATTATAAATAACAAATTTACTATAGGAACAATAGCAACATTATTTGCTATACTGATATGTTATTGAGTTTCATTACTTTGGGACTTAATCATTCAAAAATAACCTTCCAACACTTCAATCTTGTTTTTTGAGGAATTGTAATTTTTTTATTATGATGCTTTATTCAAAAAGCGTGAGGTCAACATTAAATTGTTCTAATGAAATATTTTTGTATCATTGCAATCTACATAATGAAGACATTCAAAACAGAGTTATCAAAATGCCCATAATCATTATAAATGTCTAAACAAAGTGTGAACACTAAATATGGCTTTAAAGGTAGAACTAAGTCTTTATAAATCTCTGGGTGGTAAGATCACTTCTATTGTATGTGTCTGAGGCATGGAAACTTACAGTGGTACCAGAGATTAAGAAGTGGGGGAATTTTTTAGTAAAATGCTGAAGAACTTTCTTAAGGGCTAAAATCAGGAAATTCGATTTGGCTCTTTTGCTAAAACACAAAGTAAGCAAAATCACCATTTTTGATATCTGAAAATTAGTCATCAACCTAAAAGGACAAACTGAATGAATGTGTTGTTCCAATTGATATTTATTATAAAATTGTTTTGTATTTGCAATTCACAATGAATTTATATTAAAAAGTTTATAAATTATGTTGAATAAAAAAATCAAGAGTGATGAAACTCATCAGCATTTTACAAAAAAGAAAATTACGACTTTAGCTTTTGGTCTCTTATTTTACTTTTACTTTCGTCTGTTAGCTTTATATGGATGGCAAGGTGAGGAGACCTCTTCAACTAAAGAACACAATCTGCTCTTCCTCTGACATCACAAACCAGTTTTTGAAGATGTTTTTCATCATTGAAGTGCTTGCCTCAAACTGTCCAAATTCTCTGACGGTGCATTCCGATGACGAGATCACTCACTATATACTATGTGGCCGAGACAATCCAAAAAGACGTCAGTGTGGATATTTTTACTACTAAATTAAAAAGTCTGTTTTCCCAGAACACTCTTATTGTGGATGGCACAATCTTTAGTTAATTATTTTCAAACACAATTATTATTTTCAACAAACTGAATGTTTTAACTACCTTGAAAGAAGCAGGCGATGTTTACATTTTGCTTCATATGACACGGAATAGCCAATGTTTATAATTATTCCTCTTTCGTAAACATGGAGTGCTGATGGGGAGGGGAAAGAAAAACTTTTGGTATGCTAAAAGAGCGATGTCACTATTGACATTTTTTCCGGAACGAAAATCCACCAGATTTCAAAAATCGGCATGATGTTGGCCCCGAGCTTGCCAGATAAAGGGTCCATTACTGTACAAAATAATTCATCAATACAAAAACTGTTAGCTACAATATTAATTATCTAATTGTATCATAATGAAAAATTGCCTAGATTTAATTTTTCACTAATAGAATGACATATATCGTGTACTTACAGTAAAAGAATCCGAGTTTCAATCACAATTTTAAAAAAAGTACTAGAAAAATCATAAAATAAACAATTTCCTTAATATATTATTTGCATTAAAAATTTCAATCAAAATGAGAAGTTTCTAGAATATTTTTAGATATTTTTGCACTATACCTGTACACTGGAGGAGCATCTAACACTTGACTATCCTCTTGCAGTGGTGCAAATCCTAACCTTGAATTAGGACTAGGCCAAACTGGTTTGTAGACTAAATCTTGGTCCGATTTTAAGTCAAAAAATGAAGGCAACATTGTTAAGGCAGCATACTTTGAAGATTCCACAAACTCAGTTATCAGAGGAGGATACCACACATCAATATGCTAAAAAAGAATTGCAGAAGTTTTACATCGACGCACATAATCACATAAAAAATACAAATTAAATACATGCAAGTAAATTGCAAAGCAAATACAGAGGGTGTTACACATTTTTAGAATGATTTCATTAAAGGATTAAAAAATTAAATTATTTTTAGGAGAAATTTCTGGCTTATTAACTCAAATTAAAACTATCATGCGATACTTTCAAATTTATAGTTCTTTCGAAATAGCGCATATGAAAAAGCTGCGGATCGAAGGATACGTTTTTGCTTCTTCTGAGAAGAAATGGTCTTATTTTTAATAAATATTGTGAAACAGTATAAAAATGTCCAAGTGCAAAATAAGCAACTTTATTAATCGGAAAGAGAAAACTTTTCAATTATTATTTATACATAAAAAGAAGACTCAAAATGAATACCTGATAAAGTTTTCAAATGCTTCTAAAGTGAAATCACTGGTAAAAAGAGAAAATCTGATGACACCGAAATCAATTGCAAAGCCTAAAATCCATTTATATCATATATTCACAGAAGAAATCTGATGGCCCCAAAATCAATTGCAAAGCTTAAATCCACTTGTAGAAACAATAAAAAATAAAGACTTACAATTTAATAAAACTGACAATCATAATGCTCACCATCCTTTATCAAGGCAAGTTGCTTAATGAAAGACATTTTCTAGAACCCATTGAGAAAACTATTTAGCAGGAGATAAATGGAAATACATTGTTACCCTTGATGAAACATGGATTTATGAGTGCAACAAAAACTAGGGGTGTGGAACATAGCACAACTTTAAATCACACTATAATACTGACGTAGATTTGTGTCATTTACCATTTGCATATTTCCATCCTTTATTTCGAATAAATGGCCAGTTTGGTGATATTTTTTGCGATAATTCTTGTATGGGTCTTAAAGGGGGAAAAATCATTAAATTGTGATTTTGGTGATATACTTTTCGATAACCCTTATATTATCCTTTATTATAAGCAAAACTGAGAGGAGAAGAAAAAACTATTGTTGATGAGGTATGCTCAACGAAAAACTGTGTTGAAGGCATTCATTTTTCAACTTTTTACGCCATTAAATCATTTTTACATGAATTTCGAAGGTTGAGATGTTTAGAATACCTAAAGAGGCATTACCACAATGATTTTTATCAAAATCGTTAGAGCTGTTTTTTAGCAATCATTGAAAAACATGATTTTTTCACCGGCATCTACCTTATGCGCATGCACGATTTTGACAAAAACCTATGACCGCCACTAACCCTCATACCAAGTTTGAACATCGTAGGTCAATTTGTTCGGGAGTTATGCTGACCAACACACATTTTTTCTAGATTACTTTTTTGAAATCAGGATGTTCCAAAACGTGGAGAAATGCAAAAAAATAAAAAAAAAATTAAAAAATTGACATAATGCTATACTTTTATTACCCTATGTATATATACATATGGATAAATGAAAGTAAAAAAGGATCCATTCAATATCCCAAACATAAGAGAACAAGATGTCCAAACTTAGATTCAAAAATGCAAAGAAAGTTTCAATGAAGGCTTTATAATTGTTGCAGGTTTATCTTGCAGCGGGAAATTAAAAATTAGAAAGAAAACAAACTTTAAAATCAACTCATTATACCACCAAGATAATATTTTATATCATATATCCACAAAAGAAATTCGATTTATGTATCATAAGGATTATTTTAAAAGAATGAAACTGCACCAAGGCAAAGCCACCAGTTATATTTTGAAAAGTACTACTGCATTCCTTGAAAATTTTAAAACTGACACAGATAAAAGCATATATACCTTTTCAATATATTTCTGTTGGTCACAGTCTAATCCCCCTTGATCCTCCACCTATAGACTATTTCGCATTTCGTTTGCAGAAAGAACTTTTTAAACCCAAAAGCAAAATGATCAATGGACTTGAGAAAGTAGTGAAAGAGGAAAGGCAAGCAATACTCCTGGAATCTTTACAAAAATCCCTTCTGGCATGGAAAGCATGAAGCATATTTGTAGACCAGAAACAAGGTCATCACATCGAACGTTTAGAAAACTATTTACATTTTAAACTTAAAAAAATTAGCTTCGAAATCATTCTAAAAAAGTGTTAACATGCTCTGAAAATTAGGAATGAAGAGTAAAGCAGAATATAAAACTAAAGAAAAATAAAAAAAATTTATCTACCTGAAGCAATACACAAAAATACTTTTCTTCAAATTCTCAAAACAACCTTTATGGGATGCTTTTAACGATGATTTTATGCTAATTTTACAATATATTACAATATTTATTTTGATATTATATTTACGATACATATTTATGACAATATTTCTAAATGAGATTTAGCTCTTTACAGAATTCTTATTTTTTTTTACCTCCAACCGATTACCTTACAAATATGCAAGTTACTAGCATTTTAAAAATGCTTACGCAATATTACTTTCATGAATTAGTAAACGAAAATTGATAAAAAAAATTATTAAAACTTTCTATAATATTCTTTCTATAAAACTTTCTATAAAGCAAACATTATTATTTAATAAATGATAAAGTTTGGAAACAAATCAAATTAAAATGCTTATAAAGCAAATCACGTACAAATGTTAAAAATTATCTTCAATGGACAATTCCCGCATTTTTTAAAAATGAGTAAAATTAGTTTATATTTATGAAGAATTTCTTTCTAATTCCAAATATTTAAACAAAAGTTTTTTAAACAAATAGTTATTTAAATATTAAGAAAAGAAAATGACCCAAAACCGAGCCAGAACCAGTCTGATCAAAACACTCCACAAAATCCGTGACATCAAGAGATCCTTCCATTTCCATGGTTATCGTGAGGTTTCTGCCAAATAATTGGCATTGATTTGGTAGACCATTGCCATATCCCATACAGGTTGGCGCGATTTGCGAGAATCTTTCAAAACTGATTTCCGCTGCAGCATTTCAAGCCAAGATGTTTAGGAATTCTTGACGTCACATTCAATTCGAGCCGAATGAATCGTTTTCTCGCTAACGTCTAACAGGGGAACATTGATTTCAAATTTTTAAAAAAAGAAAAAGCGCATTGAGCAGAATTTTTTGTGTTTATGGCCCTTTCGAAACATTTAGAATTGAATAAAAAAAAATTAAAAATGCGGGAATCGCCCATTATACCTTCATAAAAAAACATCTAAGAAAATAACCACTTATCTTAAAAGTTATATAATAGTATAAGTCAAACTATAATGAAAACCTGACCCAATCAAATTAGCTGTATTATCTATTACATACACATAAGTAAACCCACCTCAGGACTATAAGTCCTAATACTTAAATGATCCACTTCAAGGTCTTCCCTATAAGTTTCATTTTCTGAAATGGCTGTATCGTTACCAATAAGTGGACCAAAAGGTGAAGGCACTGCATGTTGTTCCAGAGAGGGAGGTGTAGGATACATTCGAGATAATTCTGAAGGAACAAATACAATTTTAGCATAAATAAATCCAACAAGTTTGATTGCAGTCAAGACAAATGGTTAATATAATGGTTAAAATAAAAGTGTGTATACAACAAGCAACTTAAAACATTAGTTAAGAAACTCAGTAAAATTTGAGCTTGTAATCAATCTTATTGTGGTTTTAACTATTAGTTACAATGTGTAAAATTACAATAGCAGGGGTCAAAGTGACAAAATAAGAATATATAGGATTTTTTCAAAAAAAATATAGGACAATATAAAACATCAAATAACTGCACACAGTTGCTATTGAACTTCAAAATTAACTCTTTATACATTTATATACTCGTTATATTGAATTTAAGAGAATAGAAAACACACCTTTAAAAAAAAGAAATCGCCTGATCCTGAATACGTGATCCGTTATTGCCTCAATATTACATCCCTAAATCAAGTTTTATTAATTACATTATTTGCAATCATGAGTCTTTTGTTTCCAGCATTTTTAACTGTTCCAATTTCTTTAAGTATTTTCTTTTTATCCCTGTTTGCAGTCTTTTGTTGATTCAGATTTACTGTTCAGTGTCGGCTGGATTGGCGGCGAAAAGTGGGAGATTTACACCGAACGTGGCGAACCTGGCACTTGGTTTTAAGGCAACCCTAGTGATCGTTCGGATTTGACAACACAACATATTGACGTAATTTTCAATTTGGCGACTTTTATGTAAAAATCGTGGCTAATATTCCGAATCCAGTACGAATTCTGCGCCAAGGCGATTTTCGTCAAAAAATGGCAGCCCTGCCATTTTTAAGAGCAAGATAACTAACTGCCTATGGTTTCCATAATTTGGAGTGGTTTGATGTAAACAATTCGTGGCGCAGAATCCGTACAGGATTCGGAATAAAAAAATCGCCATTCCACATCATACAGTAAATCTTAACCCTTTTGTTACCTTCATCAATTATTGACTGAACACCAGTGGTAGAAATGGGGGAAAAAAAGTGGGGGGACGCCCAAAATTTGGTGATCCCGTCCCCCCTTCTCCTATCTTCAATGATAAATTTTATAAATTCGTAACTTATAATAAAAATATTAACAAGTAAAGAAATAATTTATACTTCCTAACATTAACATTAAACGAGTATCCAAAATTTATTGTTATTTTAATGAATATTTGGCGACTTAGTATTTTTACTTGGAAGTAAGAGATAAAGTTAAGTAATAATTCAATGTTTAATACATAACTGTTTATTTAGATTTAAATAAAATTCTAAAAAGTTTTTTTATTTTTTTTTTTTAAAGAAAAATAGCTTATATGAAACAAGAATAGAAATTTAACTTAAAAGAAAGTTCCTCAAAAGTAAAAAGTTGACCAAGTGTAACTATATTTATTAGTAAAAATACTAATATCTTTATACAAAGTAGTACAACACATTTTCATAATAATACGATATATACACCATAAATAGTTTGAAAGTTTTCAAATGTAAAAATAAATAACTTTTTCACAGTGTCACTACATTTAAAGGTTAATGTTACTTTTCATTAGTTGTTTTTAGGCGGATTGAATGCTTTTAAAAGTGGGGGGATGGATTTCAGGGGTCTTAGAAGTGGGGAGACATGTGGGTATTTTCTTGAAAAGTGGGGAGACGCGTCACCCCGCGTCTACCCACACTTCTAGCACTGCTGAACACTCAAAATGTTCTTTAGTAGTCCTGCAAGTTAATCCCAAGTTGTTTTTATCCATTTTTCCCGAGGCAGAGTTTTGTTGTTGTATCTCTCTCTGCATTATGGCCAATTAATTTATTACGTTGGAGGAGAAATCAGATCAGAAATTCAAGACCGATTGTTATGGAAATGTTCACATTTTACAATTCCCGCCGGTCCAGTAGAGTTGAGTTGTAGGTTAAGCAGCACGTGACGTCACAAGAGATAAAACGCCGTGCCGCCGTTACAAACATCTTTTTTGTCAGGTCTTTTTCACTTACGATCGCGCCAAAGAATCCGAAATATTAAAAAATGGCAACAAACGGCGCTGTTATTACGAATTCGAAGAAAATATAGATCGAATCAATGTAGAAATATAGGATATATAGGACAATTGTAAAATACAGGACAATATAGGACGTTTTTACCGATTTTTAAAAATATATAGGATTTATAGGACATATAGGACGTCTGCGACCCCTGCAATAGGAGTATTTTCTGGCTTCAATGGTTTTGAAACAGAAAAACATAAGATTGAAGTAGTAAAAAACCTTTTTGGAGCAGTAGCATTCGTGAATTCGGAAAAAAATATTACATTTAAAGAATAGCTTATAATTTTGTCATAAAAGCTTATTATATTCATCATTTTTAAATTTTATTTTTCATCATAGAAAAAACCATGTAGCAACGTAACTATACATCTTTGGAATTGCACAAGATTAGGGAGTTTTCCTAGATGCCATTCCGAAAATTGACATGAAGTTAACAGAGAAATTTAAATGCAATCTCAAAATTCTTTGGATTGCTATTATAGTAATGTATTTTTAAACATAATATACAAATAAGGTACATAAAGCATATCCTTTAAAAATAAGTGTTTGTTTCATTAAAAAATTACCTATTTTTCCTGCAAAATCATCATATGTTTTCAGCTTTGATGGTGTAAGTGGCAATTCAGACTAAAAAAGGAAGAAAAAAAATGCTTCATAAATCAAATAACTCCTACCTACACACACAAAAAAAAAATATTAAGACAATAAAAGGTAATTAAGAAGATAAAACACATTAATCAAAATAAATCAAAAATAGATTAATGAAGTTATCCCACAGTAATTAATCTATTAATTATTTGAGACAGATTCAAATGCATACTTACATTATCTTCTCCTTCAGAAGATGAAGTATCAAAAATGTTGTCCAAGTCATTATATGAAACTGCAAGGTCTTCCTCTCTGATAAATTTAGGACAGAACACTTTTGCTGAAGGTTCTTTGTCTGGATCATCATTCAGAACTAATATAGGTTCTTGTGATTGCACAGGTATTGCTGATGAAACAGTAGAGACAATTGAAGCAGGTGGAGTGAACTTATCTTCCTATATAGATTGAATCATTTATTGAATAAGTCATTTTACTGAAAGGGCAGTTTTCAGGTATTGAAACTATACATAAATGAAATTTTCATCTCATAATTGGCAATATTTGTTAATTGGCTAGTATCTTTTAAATAAAACTGGTTTAAAAAAAATTGTGCAAGATATAAATACAAAAAAAAAGATAACTTTAATAAAAGGTTCATGGATATTTGCACAGCTAAAGCTTTTAGTTTTGTTGAAAATTCTTAGTTAAGACAAAGTATGATATTATTAGCAGAAAAGCATTAGAATTGTGAGTAAAACTAAGCAAAGGTGTTCTGAAATTATCTAAAGAACATTTAACAGTACACAAATTGAAATGAGGAAATAAAAAAATCAATTTGATTCGATACAGAAATTTAACTAGTTTATTTGCAGTTTTTACAAAACATAATTAAATTGATGCAAATTCAAAAAAGGAATCCGTTACAACTTTTATCAAAGATTATTATTATTTTTTTAAGGTAAAAAATTTTTAAATTTCATAAGAAAATAACTTGCTGCAACAAATAAAGTTTAAATAATAATGATTTACTTTTATGGGAAATTCTTTTTGCCGAAATCCTCTTTCAGATGGAGTTGTTTCATCAAATTCAGTAAACTCATATGGATCTTTAGGAATACAAGGCACTGAGTCATCCATATCATAACCATTTGTAACAATATCACAGTCGGAATCATTTAAATCTTCTCTCTTTACATCAAATTGATAAGGCAGACATCTCTTTTTAGGAAGCGAAGATTGCCTGAAAAAGAAGCATTTTAACTAAAAGATTTCAGCAAATTTCAAATATTTAGTGAACATTAGTTTAATAAATTAAAAAAAATACTATGTATTACAAAGATATATAAGTAGGCTGGCACCATTATGCAACCACAATATTTATAAAAGAAGGTAGTTTATAATTAGAGATAATTTTTTGTGAAAGTAATAGTTTAGTCAACTCGTATACATTAAAAAAAAATTCCCCCATTTTTTTTTTATTTGCAAACGGTACATGTGCAAATCAAGTAAATACAAAGAAAAGAAAACTTCCAATATATCAGAAGCAGTACTACAGGGTGTCCACAGAAAAGTTATTTTAAAATTCCCTGATATTTCCCTGTATTTTTTCCTGATTATAACTTATCGACAAAATATATATAAATAATAAACTTTCAAGTAAAAGAACATTCAAATTCACCATCATAAAGAAAATTACGTAAATCTTTACACATTTATGACACAAATACCAAATTGCTTCATTTAGTGTAATGTATGTATAGTGTACCTGTACAGTGCATGTGCAATTATACTTTAAAATCACACTTTCTTTTCATTACAATTTAATCTCAAGAAAAGAGGACTCTAGTATTAAATTTTAGATTTAATAAGCTGTTTTCTTAAGTAAAATTTTAAAAATAAAGACAAACCATAAATCATGTCAAAATGGATCAAACACACACACACATTTAACAAATACTCTGTATATATTATATTAACTATTTTTGTTTTCTGAATACTTGAAATTGTAATCAAATTTCAAAAATCAATAATTACTTTAAAATATTTTAGTAAAGTAAAATTTTTATATTTTATGAATTATATATCAATTTGTGCATTTAAAAAAAAAAAAAAAAAAAAAAAAAAATCTTCAAATGTAGTTGGATTGGGGGAGTTACACTATTTTCATTGGCTTTTTAGTTTGCATAATTTCGTTGTCCAAATTGTTCAATTTCATTATTTGCATTATTTGAAATTGTCTTTTTTGTTTAAGATCAGCTGTAGCTGCTGTTTAAGTACAATACCCAAGCAAAATTTTTACAAAATAAACACATTTTCCCCAGACAATTAATTTTACACAATTATGCATAAAAAAAAATGCTTTAACTTTAAACTATTACTTACATCTATAGTTAAAATGTAAAATTGTTTTTCAAGTTAAAATAAACAATTTTACATTCAATAGCAGTTAAAATTACAATTTTAAATAAGGATACATAATAAAAACTGGGACAATTTGGATTAATTTCTTGTGTAAAATTAAAATAAAATTCTAATCATTTATCATTAATTCAAACCAAACAGTGAAAATGATCCTCACATACACACTAATAACGTACATAGCGGCTTTCACATCAGCGGAAGTCTAGGCGAATGACACTAAAACGACGTCGCGAATCTCGCCAATAGCTTCAGTTAAAACGTCTTAAAACAAAGTGAAAATTACAGCTACTTCAACGTAAATATCGGTGATAGCTGCCGCCGTACGGGCGCAAATCTCGGCAATTATATATTAAACCAACAATCGGCAGAAATGCCCGTACCGGTGCAGGCGAAATGCCCGGTAAGAAGGTTCCGTGATTGTCAGACTTTTAAGTCCAACAAAATTGTAATACAGATTTGTATCGATCTCAGGAATGATCAAAATTTCAATTAAAAGAAAAAGTCGAAATTCGCGTTTTAGCCGAACTGTATTATGTCCGACAAATGCAAACCTCTGCAATAACGTCAGTAACTATTATTTTGGAGTAAGACTCAACGAAAATGAGTATCACACAGCAACGTAATAATGGCGATAACGCTCGCCATAATTACAGGAATAACTGCCATTTCATCAGAGTAACGTTCTGCAAAATGGCTGAAACATACCAATGTAAATAATTCCGATAGTCTAACATTACAGAAAAATAAGGGGGGAGGAGATAATAATTCCATCGGTGGTTTGGGGAAGACTGAACGCATGCAGGTTCCATGATTGTCAGGAAATTTTAATCTCCAAGATCAATGAGAAAATTGTGGGAAAACTTTGATAAGTGGAAAAATAAGAAAAATTCACGAAAGCGGAAAGATCGGCGGAAGCAATCACATCCCTACATTAAGGCAACAATCGGCAAAAATGACCATCACACCAACGTAAATATCAACGTTAGCATCCAATATATCGATGGAAATCGCTGAAATAGACGCGATTCTATCGACTTCACAATCTACGAAATTGACAATCACAAGCGTAAATCTCGGCGATATAGACAACTATTGAGGCACAAACCTTGGAATTGTGATTAATAGGGTCTAAAATGAACATCACAAGAATGTAAATCTCGGTGATAGCTCTCTTCTTAGCAGCGAAAATCTCGGCAACAACAAGCTTAACATCAGAGTAACGTTCGGCGAAACTAACTACCACATACCAGCATAAATAACAGCGATAGATGCTGGCAATCAGCAAGAAAAGTGGTCATTACATCACAAGTTTGGGGAAGTCTGAAAGTATGTAGGTTCCTTGGTTGTCAGACAAGCAAGTAAACCCAATAAAATTGTAATGTAGTTTTGAATCCGTCTCAGGAATGATGGAAATTTCAACAACAAAAAATGCTGAAATTCGTGTTTCAGCAGAACTGTACTATGGCTGACAGGTGCAATCTCTGAAATAGCGTCAGTGACACATCACAAAAATGAGCAGCATGCAAGAACGTGTTTCTTGCCCTCTATAATCACGAAAATATCGGCCATTTTACCATCGTAACGTTCAGAAAAATGACCATCAAATACCATTGTAAATAATGCCGATAGACTACTATAATATAAGAGAAAAATGAGGAAAAAATGTAGTCATTTCATCGGCGATTTGAGGCAAATCTAAACGGAAGCAGATTCAGTGATTGTCAGGAAATTTTAATGCAAAAAGTTGCGTGGTCGGTCTTGCGTTCCGATTTTTTTTTTTTTTTAAACTTTTTCTAATTTTTTTTCAAATTGATTTTTATATTTTTAGTAGCAAGGTAATTTTAATTGTCAAAATTAAAAGTTTCATTTTAATTTCGGAAAATTTCTTTAAACTTTTTGACAAAATCCCTGATAATTCCCTGATTTTTCCCGAAATACCGAATTCCCTGACTTTTCCCGATATTCCCGATCTGTGGACACCCTGTACTATGTCCCGTAAAAACAAAAGTAAAGTAGGTACCACTCGCTGGGTTACCTATTAAGTAGACCTGAAAATTGAAATTTTCAAGTAGTAGCCAGTGAATGGTAGACACTTTTAGTTTAGTAGCCACTTCATTGCTTTTTTTTTTTTTTGACCAGTGGTGCAGCCAGGGAAGGGAAGGTTGGGGTTTCACCTTTTACCTGAATGTATGCAGTAAAGCATTCAGATTTTCTTGATATTTTTTTTTTTTTTTTTTTTTTTGGAGGAGGAGGAAATTTTAATTCTTTATTTGATTTATATTAAATATATAAATCTAAAACATACTATATCTAAGTTAATTGTGTTTAATAAAATGTCAATGAAAGGACAAAAAAAATCAATAAATAAAAAAATAAAAAAAAATCAAGCACAGGATCTAAGCTTTTTCACTTATGGATGCCTATAAATTTGTAGTACAACTGTAACAGTGCTGTAAAAGGTTAAATAAAAATGTTAAAATTTGAAGGAATCAATTTATTTGAAATATTAAGAAATTTAGGGTTGTAATATAGTCAGTTGACAAAAAATGCAAGACAAGAAGAAAAATAATCATGCCTGTAAAGGATGCAGTTAGATTGAAGTTTGAGAATTTTTTTTTAACAGTAAGGCTGTTGATGGCCACGCTTTTAAGTGATAGGATAACTAAATATAAAACAGAAATAATACGCAAATAAAATAAGGGTTCTAATATAATATTTTGTTGATAAAAAATGTCAGGCAAGAAGAAAAATAATCATGCTTGTAAAGAATGCAGTCAGATTGAAGTTTGAAGGTTTTTTTTTTTAACAATTAGGCGGCGGCCACACCCGAACAGGGAATGAAAGGGAAACTCAAAAATTTCAAAATTCCCTGATTTTTCTAGAAGAGTATAATTCCCAGACATTTCTCTGATTTTCCTGAATTCCTGGTTCTGTCACCATGAATCCAACTCATGAATCCATATCGTGGATTAATTGATTTTATATGGCGTATACGCACTGTATATTCGGTAAGAATTTTAAAAAAATCGTAGAGGGATGGGAGAATTGAAAGATGGCCGGTTAATTAGTTTATTTAATCGCCTTATCACGCTGTTTAATCGACCTGTGGCGACTAGATATTTTCAGGTCTACTATTATGCCAATTTTGGAAGTGAATATCCATTTATTTATTTTTTTGTTTCATCCTATTGAAACTTGCGTCAAATAACAGTACAAAATTCTTAGTGATTAAACTGTCTTAGATAACTCAAAAGATAAATAAGGCTTGATTCCAAATACAGCATATTTTTTTTACCACACATGAACATTTAGATCGAATCGCGCTATCGGCGAACATGCAACGAAATAATTTATCAGTGTTTTCATTTAACTTATAAAAGCCATGATTTTTTATGATTTTCATTGTCTATAGTATTTCAGTATCTAAAACTTCGTTTAAAACTACAACGTACCTCCATGAAGCGCATGCGACATGGTATCGATGATGACTTGATTATTGGGGACAATATCTGCTTTGGTGGAATTTTTAATTATTAGAAATAGTTCTAACAATGCTCATCGAACTTCTTATAGAACCTAATGCTTGTGATTTTTGCTCTTCGCATGGCTTTTTAGAGCACTTTCTTTCCTATTGATACTGTGCTGCAATTTTTGGCAACACAAAGTACAACATGCAAAATGCGGATCCAACATTTAGGAAACATAAAAAATGTTCCAACCAAGTTCAAAGGATTTTGCTCATTTTGTTAACCAAAATTTTTTAAAAGACTACAGTTTTAGAAAATAAAATGAAATTCAAGCACTTTAAACACATTTTTAAAAATTCAAGGTTTTCAAGCACTTGAAAATTAAAGGTTTTTTTTTTTCAAGCACTTTACAAGGTTTTTTAAAAACGTACAAACCATGGTGTCACAGACTGGTAGAAAAGTTTTTGCTACTGGGTGCACTACAGATTTAATCTTTCAATTTGGCAGTGTCATGATTAATTAGACTAATTACTAATTTTTGAAAATTCTCTAAATATGCAGTCTATTAGATAAACTATAATTCTAGAATTCTAGCAACATTTAAAACTTAAATACCTATAGCAAGGAATGAAATCATTAAGTATTTAGAGTAAGAACTGGAGTTTCAACAACAGAAACATGTCTAGCGCATTTTCAAGAATTGGCAATTAGTTAGGCCAATTATTCTGCTTACAAATAAAATAAATTTAAAATAAAAAAAAGTTTATTTAAAAAATAAAAATAAATAGTTGCTATGTATTACCAAAGAGGCGAGGCAAGACTTTTAAAATCATACAAAATGCTACTCCACTCTGGTGGGTCAGCTTCTTCGTGACTACGTTTCTGAAGCCGAGGCTTTTCAATAGCAGCTTGACTCATAACATGGACTGAGATTACTGCTTCAGAAGTAAATACTGCCTCTTCGGTTTGATCCAAATCTACGCTTGCAGGCACAGGCGAATGTCTGTTAGCTAATTTAGCATTCTCAAATGAATTCAGCAGGGAAGTATGGAAAGGTGAAAGCAGCTGTAAAATTAATAGTTTTAAAATACATCAAGGCATTTTTTTCTACAAATAAAAATTAGAATAGAGGACTATAAAGAATTAAATTCACTTATGGTAAGCACATGTTGGAATAACATGATAGTTAGAATCGCCCTTACTTAAGACTCATTCTAGGATTGGCTCTAAATTCTTAGCAATCGATCTAAGTGTGAAATTAATGTGTTTACAAACAAGGCTCTTAATATCAAGTAAGGACGATCTCAACTATAGTGATGCACACATTCCTCATACCCAAAAATAATAAATTCTAGTCTTATTTTACTGTCTAACCTTTAGGCACATTCTCCACCCCATCTCACTCTTTCCAATGTCACTTTTTTATTTATTCAGAAATGAGTGATAATACAAGATAGAGAGAATGATCTCTAAATAAGAATACATACTACTTTGAAAAGCACCAGAACTTTTAGTTCAGCCAAGAAGGAATAAATATTGTTTGCAAAAAATCACTCATTGTGACAATTTTTTTACACATTCAATATATATTGAGCTATCAATGAAAAAACAGTAGCTACAATAAGAAACTTTCATTGTAATCAGGAGTACTAATTTCTTTTTAATTACATACATTTTCGTAAATGAAAATCGATTATGACTATTGAATTTTTCATAGCTCAAAATAGCTTTACAAGAGCTGTACTATTTAGTAACATTGTAAAATACAGATAATTCATAAATAAAAACAGTCCTTTGATACAAAATTTTTATGAAAATCCTTACCTCATCCGATATCTTCCCTTTCAGTGTTACACCTTGCGGAGAATTTCTACTCTGTGTTTCATCCCCTTGGAAATAGGGTTCTTCTTTCACAACAGGAGGTTGGGGAGACAAAGTTGGCATAACAGGGTCGGAGGAAGACGGGAGGGAGTAACAGGAATCTCCAGATCCATTCACTGTAGCAGACTGCTTTTTAAGATGAGAAAAAGGTGTTTGCAACTGTGGCAAACTAGTCATAGAAGTCCTAAAATCAATAGGCATAGGCTTGGAAGATTCACTTTTTGGAGTCAAGTCACTGAGGACATTTAGGGATGTGCTGCGCCGGTGAAAGGGGATTTTCGAGAAGAGTCTTTTGAAGTTGCGAGAATGGCTGTGGGATCCAGTGGTCGATGAGCTGGAGTCTTTGCTAGAATGTCCTGGAAGGTTCTTCAACTTATTCTGTTTTCTGAAAACACAAATAATTTTATTATCTTTGAAGATTTAATTATATTGAGATAGAATGGAAATAATGCATCATTGTGGATTTTTAAACAATTTATTTTTCATTATAGAATGAAATTTAAAAGCTTGACGTCCATAAAATTGAATTATTTTAAATAATCTGAAAAAGTTTCAAGAAATAATTGTGTACTGAATCTATCAACTTTTACCAGAGAATGACAGAGATCCTAAAGGAAGTTAGGGAAAAAACTAACAAAAATATATGTGCAGCTAAAGTGAAGAAAAATTCTGAGGCCCAAAACAACAAATTGGAATAAAAATGTTCAGCTGCACTCTCATTATTTATATAAATGCCTTTCTATAGAACATACGAGAAAACTGTATTATAAGGGAAAATTGCTAACATTTTATTTTGAGAAGTGGACAATGCAATGGTGCACCAAAATAACTGATTAAACAAGCACTGAAAGGACACGTCGCCTAATTTAATAATACAGGCAAGAAGTTATCAGTGTTGACTGGTTTTATTTAAACTGAAGTAAGTCTGTTCCCAAAGATATTTGCAGATAAGTTGTGATCTCCCCGACTCGATTTTCCCTAGTTATTTTTCATTTCCCAGACAATGAAAGCCACAATAGTAATACTTTACCTAGTACAAATACTACAAGTACAACTAGTAAGGAGAGAAGGATCATGAAAATCCCATAAAGTAGAGCTGTCATCAGCCTTTTCAGGAAGTGCAGGAATATAGCCTTCTTGACAAACTGAATGCAGAATAAGGTTTGAATAGTTCATTTCATTTGATTCCTTCATGGTGTCCTCTCGTGATTTAAGTAACGTATTGCTCAGAGCATTCTGATTGCATCTAGAGAAGTCTCCTAAGGCACTGTTTTCAGCAGGAGACATTGGAGGCGTCAATAGACCTGGGGCAGGCAAATGGTTCGACTTTGGATTCGGCTGCATGGTTGGCAAAGCACAATCTGAAGTTTTAAAACTTGGAAATGCAGCTGAATGATCCTCCTCTGTGACAAAGACATAAGAAGAGGGATACTTCATACGGGATCCAGCTGAAAAAATAAAAAACGGATAGGACTTAGTATTTATAATATACTGGGAACTTCAAAATTGAAACAAATATTCAGCAATAAAAAGAAGGCACTTTAAAAAAATTACTTTTATTACCTTATGTAGTATAGTTGACACTTAAATATGAGTCGAGTTTCAATAGCAGTTTTTACAATCCAAAATATGCATTTTATTTATATATTTTTATTGACTTTCATCTTAAAAATTTAACTTCTTGTGAATGACTTATAACTAGATTTTACATTAGTATATTCATGCACCAACTTGAAAAAATAACCCAAAAACATATGCAGAACTTGATTTTTGATTGTAGAAAACATTATAAAAAGATGGGCTGTTCTTCTAAGTAATTCCCAGAGATGAATAAGACTTTCAAGCAACAATGAACAAATAGTAATCCTACTTTAAAACTACAGCTATACTAAGAAGAAATAAGCTTTTTAAACTAAGAACACAGGTGAATCCAACTCGTGCAATATAAATTGATTTAATTTGAATAGAAATGAAATTCCAATTTAAATGATAATTTTAATTAATAGGATAATAGGAAGTAGGGTTTTACTAACACTGGAAAACCTTAACACTGCATTTGCAAATATTAAATAACGTTTACAATTTCTAACACATTGCAGATTTCCTTTTTTTTGATTTGCAGGATATTTTTTAAAAAAGAATTTGCAAGTAAAATACACTCTGACTGACACTCATCTCTAGATGACAAGTATTTATAGTAAAAGTCATACAGGTATTAAATAAACATTTTCTATACTAAGTTCTTACTTTTTCAAATTATCACAACGTCAAGCACTTAAAACTCGGAAAAAGAATTTCAATGAAATAGTCTTTTTTTTTTTTGCTTTTAAAAAAAAAGTCTCATACTTTGCCAAGCTAGTTTACATTAATAATCAAATACTTTCAATTCCCAGTTTCTTATTTATTTTATTTTTATAGTTTTGTGTTTTGACACATATATCACTATATATTAGTAAATCTTTGTACCCTTATTTGTATGAAAGAAACAAAATAAAACAGTTTTGACATTGACAATAATTTCATAATACAAATGTCCAAAAACCGGAATGACCCAGTATATTCAGACGTTTTATCGCCTTTAAAAAAAAGACCCCCAAAAAATGCATTATTTGCAGCAAAATAAAATTATATTTGTTTTTTAATGGATGGGTGGGAAGGAAAGGAGAACCAGTGAGTCGATATTACAAAGAGAAGAGGTGGGGTTGGGGGAGACAAGAACACCTCAGCTGAGGTCAAGAACTTGAAACCAGTTTTACTGGTTCCTAGAAGCTGAGTACTTAGGATATAAGGCAGATTTCGACTAGCTTTGGCAAATAGGTTTTGAATAATGATAACTTTTCAGATTTTTTTGAATTCAAAGTTCCTAAACTGGTTTTAAATTCTGAATGTGCTGGACTTTCAAAACAAAAACAGGTTTCTCTACCAATAAAGAACAAATCACTTTAATCAGCAAATTTGAAAGCAGCACTTTGGTTTGCTAGCTGTATGATAAATATGGACTTGGAGGAGAGTCAACTGTTTATTGACACCAAAAAACAGAAAAAGAAACAGTTTGAGTTCTTTGTGGATTCTAACTCTCCCTAGGCAATAAGCCACAATAAAATAAAAGTGCCATTCAAAGATTCATTAGTAGTGGAAAAGAAACTCTTTCCCAAAAGTATGAATGTGGTGTCAGACTGTACATTTCGTCAGCTAGAATAACAAAATTAAAAAAATTTCATAGAACATAACAGCTGCAAATTTTTGGAGAGGAAACTTCAGCTGACACGGGCAGATAAAATTGGATTGTTCTGGTACTACGAGTCTCGCAAAAATTGGTAACTTTTCATAGAAAAAAAATTAGTCAAAGTCCCGGCGATTCCAGATTTGGAACCTTCTCCTGCACAACTTTATATGAAAACATGAAATTAACACACATAAGGACAAACATAACAAGACAACATCCAACATAAAGACAAAAATTAATTACTATTTCAAAACTTACCTATTATGACTTCCACAACACTAGGTACTTCACTGTTGATTTTCCATTTAGCCCTTCCATGTGGATGAGGATAAAAATTATGCCAATTATTTAAAAAGCGGGCCATATTAGGGTCGCTAAACTTGTAACCAACACCTGTCAGCTTGGCTTCCAGCCCATTGGGACTAAGAATTACTATGGACAAAACAATTAAAATTAAAACAGAAAAGTTACCTGTTCTATATAAAAAGCAATACTTCAATTAAGAAAGCAAATGGTATATTTACTAGCAATTGTTTTAATGTAAATTGCGGCAAACTTTAAAAAAATCAAAATACCTTTGACGCTTTTCTGCCCTGTTGAAGCAGCATTAATATGGCACTTGTTGAGAATGTATACAGATGACACTAGTCTTTCGTCAATACTAGTACAAACTGTACTTTCTCCATGAACAAAAAAATTAAAGGAAAATGCTGTTTGCCTCCTAAAATAATTCAACAATAATTTTTTACAAAGAGAACTTAAAACTTTACTTAAGAGATAACATAACTTTAAACATTTCCTTCAGAAAAGCCTCTTTTTTTTCCATTTAACATTCTATGGTATGATTAAATAATAAGGTTAATGTATACTATTAGATCCCGGTAATAGAATTTAACCTCTTTAAAAAACTTACATTTTTACTCTATTTTATACATGCATTTCATTATTTAAATAGAAAAATTTACTTTTAACATAAAAAAATGTATATTGTGATCTTCATACATAGATATTGATATAAATGTTTACTATCTTTAACATGTTTTCATATATTGTGTTCTTACATAGAAAGATTTCAAATTTTTATTTCTAATTTTAAAGAAAAATTTCAAAATCTACTTTCTAGATAGAAAAATACTTGAACATAATTTTTAAATAAATAGTGGAATGTTAATGTTACTATACTTTCTTAGAAAATATCAAATATTAATTTCACTATCAAAAAATATTAAAATCTAGTTTCCAGATAGAAACAAATAAAAATCTATTTTCCAAGACAAAAAAAATTGCAGTTCAAATAAATCATTATCTAGCAAATTTACCTTTTCACTCGACTGGGTGAGAGTGTTTGGGGTTCAACAAAATACTTGCCAAGACGAGTGTATCCTTTAGACAACAACCACCTATTAAAAAATATTAATGTCCAATATAATCACTCAGGAACAACATTCACAAGTATTAAAAAAGTAAAATTTTTACCTCAGTGATAAAAATATATATATATATATTCAGAAACAAACAAGATCGCTACTTTTAATAATTAAGATTTTAAGCACGGTACTTGAATACTAAACATAGGTGAAAGTCCCCAAAGTATGAGAGCATACCAAATTTTGTTAGACCAATACTGGTATTGTTAGTTTCGTTTGGCAAAACGGTGTTTTGAGGGAAGGCATGAGACACTACAAAACAACTGTTAAAGGTTTTTTCTTTTAAAGCAGTCACTTTTGTGGTGTTTAGTGGCCCAAGGCTGCCAAATTAGGAGATAATTATAATTTATATGCACAAATCACGATGAGTGCACAATGTTAGTCTGAAGATAGTATTTCCCAAGAAACCATAGGTGCAATTGTCAGTTTTGATCGTTAAACATGATCATTTTTATCTCCCTCCCTGGCTATGCAATGCAAGATGGGAGAAAACCAAATGTTGGCTTGGAACCTTTTGATGCACTCATACTTTCCAAGCTTGAGTGGCTGGATGTTATTGCAACCATATTTTCTTTTCAGAAAGTTGCCAAGGCAGTTGTGTTAGTACTCAACAACCCATTATTTTTAATAGAAATTTTCCAGATGCAATCACATACCACTTGTAATGGGAAATAGAGAATAGAATTCATTAAAAGGAAATTTCAAAAATTTCAAAAGTTAAATTAAATTTTTTAAACCCAAATGCTTTATATTCATAAATACTAGAAATAAATTATATTAATAACTCTGAATTACTAAATTAATTTATCTTATACACATAAAATAAAATTAATAGTTTAAACAAATTTTTCATATTAATCATCAACAAAAACACAATTATTTACCTTTCAATTAAGTTGTGTAATGCATTAAAAAGCATTGTGCGGCACTCGTAAGATAAACCATTCTCCCATGAGCCCCGATCAGTTTCTGGAACAGAAAAATTCATCTTAAATTATAATATTTGAAATCTTAAAATTTTGGCAAAACACATTACAAATACTAAAATGTTAAATTAAAAAAAAATTTCAACATGCAAACAAATAAAAAAAATTATATTACAGTACAATTAATTATATTACCAAGTGTCTTTCCAGAAACTATTATTATGCCCCTTTATTTGTTAATCAAAGCACAGAATTTGTTTTAAATGGGTGGTGACACAAAGAGAAACAGTTAATTCTATAAAACAGATTTGTAAGAGGCGAAGACATCTATTTTTCAAAACGTAGTTGCACAATAAAAATAAAAAATAGAAGTTTCTTAACTTTTATTAGTTCTATTATAAAATTAATATCCATACAAAGTTTTTAATATAAATCCTTTATATGCTTTGCCAATTTTTAAATGCAATTGCTATTTATTAAGCTCAGATCAAGTTTACATAGTGTGTAACTAGACCTGAAAATATCTACTCGCCACAGGTCAACTAAACGGCGTGATGAGGCGACTAAATAAACTAATCAACCGGCCACTTTTCGTTTCTCCCCTCCCCAACGAATTTTTAATTATTACCGAATATACCGAAATTTCCAAATCAATGAAAATCTCCCTTCCCTATCTTGAAATTTTGTAATCACGTGCGCATACACGCAGTTAAAATCCATTCATCCACAATATAGATTCATGAGTTGACAGGGTGGCGACAGAACCGGAAATTCAAGAAAATTAGAGAAATGTCAGGGAATTTCACTCTTCTAGAAAAATTGGGAAAATGTCAAGGAATATTGAAACTTTTGGGTTTCCCTTCTTGCGTTTCCCGCGCGAGTGCGAACGCCATCTTATTGTTAAAAAAAAATTTCAAACTCCAATCTGACTGCATCCTTTACAGACATGATTATTTTTCTTCTTGCCTGGCATTTTTGTTAGAAAAATATATATTATAACCCTATTTTTTATTTGCGAATTATTTCTGTTATATTTTAACTTAAAAGCGCGGCCACCGGTAGCCTTACTGTTAAAAAAATTTCTCAAACTTCAATTTAACTGCATCCTTTACAGGCAGGATTATTTTTCTTCCTTTCTTGAGTTTTTAATCAACAGTATATATTAGAACCCTCAATTCCTTAATATTTCAAATTGATTCTGTCAGATTTTATAGTTTTTACAGAGCTATGTTACAGATGTGCAACAAATCTATAGGCATCCATAAGTGAAAAAGCTTATATTCTGTACTTGATTTTTTTTAATGCAATTAACTTAGATATGCGTTTTTGATTTATATATTTAATACAAATCAAATAAAGAATTGAAACATCCTCCACAAAAAAAAAATTATAATCTGAATGCATTACTGCATTTATTCAGGTAAAAGGTAAAACCCTAACCTCCCCTTCCCTGGCTGCACCACTGGTTAAAAAAAAAGTCTGCCATGTAGTGGCTACTAAACTAAAAGTGTACCGGACACTGGCTACTACTTGAAAATTTCAATTTTCAGGTGTATGTGTAACCCAGGGCTGCCACTGACTGTAAGCTTCGAAAATAGTTGCTTTAGTAGCCTCAGATGTTAAAAATAGTAGCCAAAATAGTAGTCTCGGGTGTTGAAAATAGTAGCCTCACTTTTCATAACTTTTAATAAGATCGGAATAAAACTGTTGATTTACATAAAACACAAAAACCCAGAAACACTCTTCTTTCGATTCAAAATAGTGTCTAAAACATTACATCAAATACGGTAAAAGGCATGTGTCTTGGGAGAGGTGCTATTGTATTTATATACTGCGATAGAAGTTGGCAACTTAACCTTACTCCCAGACAGCACCTAAGCAAAAAAAAAAAGAAAAAAAGCTAAACTTCATGCAAAAGCGACGGTAAAAATCGATTGGCAAAACAAAATAACTTTTTTTAAGCTTCCGAAGTCAAACAACTTTTTTAAAAAATACAAGTATCATGTTTAAACAATTATACTATATATTGGCAATGACAATCGAATTTAATTAAGGCCAGTTTTTAAATTTTTAACAGAATGGCTACAAAATTTGCAAAACAAAATTCCCTGATTTCCAGAAAATTCCCTGATATGCATCTCTGTCGATATTATCATTTTAAAAAATAAAAAAAAATAATGGCCAAATTAAAAATATATAGATTTGACTATTTTGGATTACATTTACTTATCAAAGTATAATTGCAACAAAATATAAATTTGGGCTAAAAATCAAAACAAGTATTTTTAGAGCATGAAAAAGAATGGAAAACATCAAGAAAAAAATACAAAATTCACATAAACCAATTTACAAACCACACCCATACTTGCTAACTTCAAGAAAAAGCAAAACTAGTACAATATTTTTCTTTTTAATTTAAAAATTTAAAAAAAAAAAAAAAAAAAAAATACATGTTATTTTCTTTAATATATATCATAGGCTATATCCTGTTCATAACATAAATTTTAAACAGTATCCTAAATATTTACTAAACTTGGGCATGCAGGAGAATGAAACTTAAATAATCAGCATTTTGGTTTCAGTCACAAATTTCACTAGGTACATATATTTCATGAAAAATTATGTGTTTTGGATTTTGAAGTTGAGAAAAGATAAATAACACATAATGATTGAAAGAAAGTCTTGCAATTAACAGCATCTTATAAAAATTAATTACTCATAAATAAATAGAAATAAAATTTTGTACAACAAAAATATTATCTAAAACCATAAAAGTACATATTAAATGAGGAAAAAAATGTTTTCATAAAATATGACAAGCACAGCATATGGCAGGGGGAAAAAATGCAAGGACTTTTTTTAAAAATTCCATGACCCTTTGCCTGAATGTATGCAGCAGAGCATTCAATTTTTTATTTTTTTTTATTTTTTGGAGGGGGAGGTGGATGCTTCAATTCTTTGTTTGATTTATATTAAACATGAATAAAAAACACATATCACTTTCAGTCAATTACGTTAGATAAAATGTCAAAATTAAAGTAAAAAAAAATCAAGTACAGGATCTAACCCTTTTTGCTCATTAATGCCTATAGATTTGTTGCACATCTATAACACAGTACTGTAAAGGGTTAATAAAAACGAAAAAATATGATGGAATCAATTTGAAATATTAAAGAATTTAGGGTTCCAATATATTCTATTGACAAAAAACTCAAGACAAGAAGAAAAATAATCATGTCTGTAAAGGATGCAGTTAGATTAAAGTTGGAAGATTTTTTTAAACAATAAATCTACTGGTGTTCGGGCTTCTAAATAATAGGATTACTAAAAATCTAACAGAAATAATAAGTAAATAATTAGGGTTCTAATATATTCTGTTGACAAAAAACGCAAGGCAAGAAGAAAAAAAAATCATGTCTGTAAAGGATGTAGACATATTGAAGTTTGAATTTTTTTTTTAACAATAAGACGCCGGCGGAATCGAAGTTATAGAATAACCAAAAATCTAACAGAAATGTTGTATAAATAATTGTTCCAAGCATAACAATGATTTCAGAAAGAAAAGAGAAAGAAAAAAAAGGGATTGGCCGGTTTGGCTTAGCTGCTGAGAGTAAGAAAAAGTTCTGAAACTTCGAACACCCAAATCGGCCAACTATAAAAACTATATATATATTGTGTGACGCGATTCGGGATAGATGTCCGCACCCAAACGAGGTACACGAGAAGGGAAACTCGAAAATTTCAAAATTCCCTGATTAAAGAGTAATTTTACGAAATTCCTTGACATTTCCCTGAATTCCCGATTCTGTCACCACCCTGTTTAAGAATTTAAATTATTTTATTATTCATAAATTTAGCTACAACATTGAAATTCTAATCATTCTGCAACGATTGACCAACACGGCGAAATCGTTCATCACACTGGCACAAATCTCGGACATAACGTCTAATAGCCTCAATACTGTCCAAACTGATGGCACTTTCTTTCGGAGTTCTGGGCAAATTCCACAAATTCATTTTTGTTTAGAGTAAATAAAACGAAATAATTTGATATTTGAGAATATAATTGTGTATGCTGTTGCCTTGCACAGCGAAAGATAAAACATTGTAATCTAACAGGTAGGCGAAAATGACCGCGGTAGCCGTCAAAAACAACACTCTGGAGTGAGGTTACTATCGTCGGACTAACTAAGTGACCAATCTACCCGCGAATATAAACAACTACTTCGGTAGTGTTCGCTCTCCCACCCCCTTTAAAAAAAATCATCATTTTGACAAAATTATTAGTACCTTAGTGGCGATTTTTTTTCGTCCAACTATCGGACAGAATCAAATTTCTAAAAAAATAGTCGCCTGAGCCCAAAAATAGTTGAAGGTTTTGTTCAAAAGCATCGTTTTGGGCCCTTTTTTCATTGAAATAGTTGCCGTAGTCGGCTGGTCACTAAAATAGTCGCTTTAGTAGCCTTTTTAGTCGCCTGTGGCAGCCCTGGTAACCCAGGGGTGTAGTGGGGTCGGTGCACGCAGAACTGGTACGGCGTATTACCACTTTTTTCAATAAACTCATAAATCTTTATTCATGCAGAGTTAATCCAAGACGTTTTTCGGGGGGCGGCAAACCCTGCCTGCCCTTTTTCTTTAAAAGTTTTGCCCTTCTTTCCTTTTTCCTTTGAAAAAAGCGCCCTTTTTGCCTTTTTCAGAAAAAAATGCCATCTCTCACGAATTCACATAACTTAAGTTTTTTCCCTTAAACAGTATGCAATATGTTGATCAACCCTACTTAAATCGCATGTCACGACATGTGCATTCGTGTTCAAACACGCAACGCACAGACCAAGAACTGAAATCATTGAATGAATGCCGATATAACGAACGTCATTAGTCAGTGGATTGTAAAATTTCCCAAGTGCTAGTTAATTAGCACGAATGGCCATTTCGTATGTACTTTGATTAAGCGCATTTCGCCAGATTTTTACCAGGTCAGAACCAGAGAAGAAAGGAATTTGAAAGGGTTGATTATGTTGGTTAAAGGTGTATAGCCATCAAGCACTTAAAAAGAATATTTCCGTTCAGAAACCACGATGTCTTCTTATTAAATTTAAGGGAATTTTTTTTTTTTTTTTTTTTTTTTTTTTTTTTTTTTTGTAATTTACCAGTTGCCAATTTGTTTTTAAACGGCCGTTTTATATTTAAAATTAAATATAGGGAAAAAATGCATTAAAAATCCCGGATTATTTTCCGATTTTTTTTTTTTTTTTTTTTTTTTTTTTTTTTAATCTTGTATTACAGCCTTAATACAAGGTATGTATGGCAAAAATCGTTGTTTTAAAGCAGAATTTAATCCGATTTGGAAAATAAAAAAAGAATGCAAAATTTATGGAAGATAGACAAAGTTCTTTTGTCAGAATACTACTCAAGATCTGCCACAGCGAATATTGTTAAACTTGAGGAAACATTATTTGCTATCTGGCAATGTTAAAACCTAAAAACCTAAGTTTAAAGTTGATTCATTAAAATTTTAGAAAATTTTCTTATCTTAACATTCATTATATCAAAACTCCTCTTTCATTATATCAATTTAACTGTATTATAAAATCATATTTTTATAAAAATGAATATTTGATAAAAATTGTAGTGATTTTTTTTTTTTTTTTTTTTTTTTAATAATTTTCTCATTCCATCAGAAATAGTACTGTAGCATTTTAGAAGTATTTTTTATATCGTTTGAGTTTCTGAGTAAGTTTTTGATTAGCTGCGTTTTTTTTTTTTAAGCATTAGTTTTTGTTTAAAAAAATCGATAATTTCAAACTTTATCACGATAGAAAAGTGAAACAATACAGAAATTATGGCAGAAAACCAAATAAAAATTGTTGCAATTTGTCATAAAAGTTCCCTTGAAAACAGTATTAGCCCTTTTTTGGAAAATAGCACCCTGCCCTTTTTCATTTCTAGGATGAATTCTGATGCATGTATTACGAAATAAGTTAGGGAGAAAATAAATTTTTAAATTAAGAGTATTTAGCTTTTTTTCAATGGTAAATTATGCAAATTATAGCGAATTTACACTTTATAATTAAAAAATCCCAGCAACAGTTAGGGTTACCGTCATAATTGGGAAGCTTGTGCACCGGTAACATTTTTTTTAGCACTACAAGCCTGGTGTGACCACTAATAACAAAACATTCATTTAAAACTATTTACAAACTGTTTTTCCTTCTAAAACTTGATTGAATACATTGTCATCTACAATTAGTCTATTTGCCACGATACCGCTCAATTAAATGACGGTAAGTGGGTTAATTTGTCCTTTCAAGAATTTGCCAACCTTAATAATGGAAGATTGTAGTCCCTACATATTGCCAGATTGTACATGTTTAAATTAAGCTTGATATTTGGATCATGGAATGTGAGTAAAAGCTGATAAGTCTGACGCAGGCAATAAAAACGCGAGTGAAAGTGACCTCGCAACGTAAAAGTCCCAAAACATGATAGAAAGCATTGTCATCGACAAGGGGTTTACCAGCCAAATTTCAAACTAGATTGGATGACACGAAATAGGTTTGTTAGTAATCCAAAGCATTAATATAAGCTTGTATAAAAGCGGCCTTTTAGTAACAGTGAAAGATTCCAAAACTTGACATAATGCCTTCTTATCGGCATCTATTTGTCGAATTTCGGCGTGATTGGATGACGACAAGTTAGTTTATTATTAGTAGGTTCTGCAAAATTCGCGTGCTTGTAGATGTGACAATGAAAAATCTTACTTAAATAATTTAAGAGAAAATTAATGCTTCGTGAAATACAAATTTGATTGCTTTATGAATGAACACCCCTCAGTCAATTGCAATCAAACAAATTTATCAAATCAAGGTGAATCAAATTATTACTTATGAATTTATTGCAAGAGAACATACCTATCAACGGGGCCTCCACCACTCCCGTAAAGTCTGGTTCCTCTGCATACCAGAATATCCAAAGTTCTTTAAAACAAGACAAACTGCAGCTTTCTTGGTGATTGAGGCCCATCCTTGGATCCAGGACCCTCCTCCACACAGCAAGTATTTGATTTGAAAGGCAGTTGCTGAAGGACTTTAAAACAGGGTCGTCTAAATAGTCTTGGTAAATGGATTCCACTGATAACTTGCGCCATTTTATACCATTAAGATCAGCCTGCGATTTGACACAAAACATTATACTTTGCAAGGTACATTGTATTAATATTTGCTACACAGAATATTTACAACAAAGAATTTTCTTGGTATGTATACAAAAAAAAAAAATCGCACAGATGTTTTGGAAGTAACTTTAAAATAAAAAAAAAAATTTAAAAAATGGTTTTGATGTTGATCTTATTTGAAATGCAGACATTTGTAATGCTAGGGTAAATGTGTTCTGTTCAGAACAGTAAAATCACACAAAACAGAGCATCAAAATTACACCTCAAAATGAGGTTTTCCTCTTTTAAATTCCTTCAACTAAAAATTACTATCAGAACATACGTAAATATATATTTTTCCCATAGATTCCTTTTCCTTATCATTTATTCAAAACGGTACACAATTCTACGAAAATTATTTTACTAAAAGGAATTGGGAGTATAAAAAAATATTGTCTAAGTTTGCGAGTCATCAAAAATGAATCTGTAACATTTATTGGACAAAAAATACACTTTTAGTAACATTATTACATCACACACACACAAAAATTTAATTTAATCAATTAACAATCAATGAGAAGATGGGTTTTTTATACCTCTTTCCGCCTCTTACATTAACAGTTTATTTAATTTATCACTAAATTACTTCAAATCCCTTTTAAATTTTTGTTCATTTGAAGGGATACATCAGAAATTGTACTGGTATTTTGTCAAACTCATTTTAAATAAAATAACTTTGCATGACCTGCCATTTTTTCAACTACCTATCGACATTTTTTCCATTGGGAACCAAGAGACCAAACATTTTCAGACAGGCACTGTTCACTGTGAGCAAAAAATTCAGACATACACTGAATTAAAAATACAACAGAATAATCTAAACTAATTAATTCAACCAATCAAGATTTTGACAGTAAATTATAAAAGCGCGGAAAGTGTTTGATACCGATCTTTCAATAATACTAGTACGATAACTCATTATTTTTTATTTTTTTTTTAAAAAAAACAAATCTTTAACAAACAAGAAACTTCAGAAAATGAATGAAATTTGCATAAGGAAATAAAACAGTATGTTATGTCAGTCCCTCCACTTTCAAATCACAAAAATATTTGCTCACAACAACAAACGTATAAACGTCAACTTCTGAGAAAATGAAGCGCACCAAGTTATCTACATATAAATACAATTAACATCTGCTTTAGTGCAAGTCAAAACATAATTTAACAAAATGATCATATGCATATCTTTAAAAAGAATAGTGGAATGAAACAAATTATACTATAGTAAAATAATTTCTATTTCAGATCAACTTAAATGCGACTATATAATCGAAGTATCTGTAAAATTGCTAAAAGTATGTCAATAAAAAAAACGTTAAATTAAAATACAGAAACTTATAATTGACAGTACGAGCAGTACTCTACAAAAAATTAGAGCCACTTCGAATAAATAGAAGCAATCTTTGAAACATAAAAGTTTCTTTAAGTTTAGTTTAGAAACTTGTACATCGATCAAAACAAATCAGAAAAAGAAAACGTACCAGCGCAATGAAATTAGTATGACAATCTTCAAGGCTCGCTCCATTTGTTACATCAAATGGGAAAGTCATTTTAAACCCATAATGATGAGTTTACACTAAAATCAAGTAAAATTAACTCAGGAAACTTTATAACCTACTATAACGTAACACAACATGGCGAGAACTGATACTGAGACAGGGGAAGGGGTAAAGGGGGGTGAAGCCGCCAAAGGACATTTAAATTCATATATGTTTAAAGTAAAATAAATGTTTTAATTGTTCAGTTTCAATGTAAAGTTTCCTTAATTCAATTTTTTCTTCACAAAGGAAAAAAAGTACAATTCCGAACACTTAAAAACTATTTACTACAGAAAAAAGGGATTTTCAACGAGGAAAAAAGGATTTTAAAATCAAAAAAGGGAATTATACCTCTCTATTTTCCCTTTATCAGCTCTGTCACACTCTCCAGCTAAAACGTACCTCTTGATAAATAGACGAGAGTCAATTTGAGTCATGTTTACCAAGAAAGAATTGAAGATAGATCTAAAATTGCATCTGGATGGGCAAAAGGCATATAGTTTACTTAGAAGTCTGCGACTGTATTGCAATTAAATGCTAAATAAGTAAATTTCCATCACCTAATTCACTAAGCAGACCAAATAAATACATTTAAGGCATCTCGAAATTTATATAAGATTAGTTAAAATCTTATTTTTTATTTTTTAATGGCTCTAAACAATCAGATTTCGAGGAGATCGTGTTGAAAAGAGTTGATTTCTGTTTGGAGTTGAATAGAATCGTTCCACAAACTAGTTTTGTAATGTCGCTTGCAATTGATAGAAATTTTTTTTAAAAATTACTAATGAAGCATAAGAGTCTGTCTTTCGATCACTCTAAAAAGCTACTTAAAATGGGCGTAGAGCTCTAAAATTTACAACGTAAGTAGTTTCGACCTTCTAATTTGACTTTTGAAAAACAAAATGTACAAATTTTAATTAGTTTTTCTTAATTATTTTTTTAATTAATTTTTTTTTTTTTTTTTTTTAAATTTACTAAGCGACTTTCAATATTAATGCAAGTCTGAAATTTTCAACATAAGTAGTTTAGGCCTTCTAATTGGACTTTTGGAAAATAGAATGTTAACATTTTAATTGCTTTCTTTTAATTATTATTATTGTTATTTTTACAAAATGACTTCAAATAGGGCTAGAGCTGTGAAATTTTTCACATAAGTAGTTACGACCATCTAATTGAACTTTTGAAAAAACAGAATGTTAAAATTTTAATTATCTTTTCATTTTATTTTTTTACAAAGCGACTTCTAATTAGAGTACAGTTTTGAAATTTTCAACACTAGTAATTTTGATTTTCTAATAGACAATTCGCTCATTTTTATTATTATTATTATTCAATTCTAAATATTCAACACTAAAGGCCATAAACACCAAAAATTATTCTCAATGCGCTATTTCTTTTTTTTTTTAAATTGCAGTCAAAATTCCCCTGTTAGACGTTGGCGAGAAAACGATTCATTCGTCTGGAATTGAATGTGACGTCAAGAATTCCCAAACGTCTTGGCTTGAAATGCAGCAGCTGAAACTATTGGACTTGAAATAACTCAGAAATAACTTTAAGATGAAAAATGGTTATTTTATTTCCAGAAGAATTATTTTCTATTTTTTTCAAACTTACAAACAGGTGAACAGAGTTGAGTTGTACAAATGCTGTATAATGGAATAATAGGTAGTGGCTTAAAAATAGAGTAACTTGAAATATTGAATTTAAATATTCTAACACTCCCCCTCAATATTTCTATCCCACCAACCCCATTCTTTTTGAAAATTTTGCAGTCTTAACTGCTTCAAGAAGGCTTCGTCAATAAGTAAGCTTTCATGACATCAGTTGGGCAGTATAATACCGACAGAAAATTATTAGTTACAAATTCACGAACAAAATGATACTTAATGTCAATGTGTTTGGTGCGCTGACTAAACCTTCCACTCGTAAGCATTTTGATGCAGCTCTGATTGTCTTCGAATATGGTTATAGGTACCGTAGCTGCTTCATGAAAATCCCTCAATAGTCTGTTTAACCATATAGCTTCTTGTGCTGATTCTGCAAGAGCTACATACTCAGCTTCTGCACTCGATAAAGAAACTGATGGCTGTATCTTGCTTGACCAACATATTGTCCCTCCATATAGTTGGAACAAATAACCACTCTGTGATCTTCTTCCCTCAGATCCTGCCCAATTGGCATCCACATACCCTTCTAAAATGGTAGTTTCACTGTGTAGATCTGAACCTAACTTTAGTCTTTTGTGCACTGTAGTTTTCAAGTATCGAAATACTCGTTTAACTTCTGTCCAGTCACTTTGAGTTGGTCTGCTAACTTTACTAGCTAGAATTGATGTACTAACTGATATATCTGGTCTTGTATTAGATGAAATGTAAAGTAGTGATCCTATAGCTGCTCGATAGACTGTATTTGTTTCCAATGGATCTTCAACTTCATTTCTCTTTAAGTATCCTGGCTCCAGAGGTATTCTTGATGGTTTCGAATCCTCTAACCCAAACTCCTTTATTTTTCGATTGATGTAGTTTGTTTGATGCACATAGAAAAGTCCATCATCATCTCGATCAATTTGTAAACCCAAATAAAAATTTAAATGTCCCAGGTTCTTCATTTTGAATTGTTTCATAAGTTCCAATTCAAATTCCCTTAAGTTTAAACTTTCTTTGCTGGCTGCAATCAGATCGTCAACATACACAAGAATATAGGTCCAGGCTCCATTTGAATGTTTCGAATATAGACATGGGTCTGTCTTACTCTGCTTGAAGCTCATTTTCATGAAACTGTCATGGAGTTTCTTATTCCATTCGTTTGCACCCTGTTTCAAACCATATAAACTCTTCTGAAGTTTACAAACAAGATGTTGCTTTCCTGGTTCTTCATATCCTTTTGGCTGTTTCATGTATACATCATGATGTAGATCACCATTTAAGTATGCTGTCTGAATGTCATACTGATTAACTTCCATTTTTCTTTTTCCTGCAATAGTTAACAAAGTTCGAAATGTAGTCTGGCGTACAATAGGTGCGAAAACTTCATCATATTCTTCGCCAAATTTTTGAGAAAATCCCTGCGCAACCAATCTGGCCTTAAATCTGTCTACATGTCCGTTTTCATCAATTTTTCTCTTGAAAACCCACTTGCTGCCTATTGCTTCTTTATTTGGTGGAAGTTTTGTTAATTCCCAAGTTCTGCTTTCCTTCAGTGAATTTATTTCTTCTTTCATTGCATTACTCCAAGATTCAGCATCTTTAGACTTGATCGCTGCTTCATATGTTTTTGGTTCTGCTTCTTGAGTTTCACCTTCCTTAGCCATTTGGATTGTTTCAATTAATATTTCAGGTGCTTTTCTAACTCGATTTGATCTTCTGAGCATATTGGTTTCTTCATCTGTTTCATTAGTTTCTTCTGTTTCCTCAAAATCAAAATATGCCGAAGAGTTGGTCTCCCCCTCAAGTTCGAATTGACATGGTTCTTCTTCAACTAAATTGTCTTGTATGGTTTCCTTTTGACTTTCAGATTCGAAATCGTCTACGAACTTCACATGTTTACTGATGGTAATCTTGTTGGTCTTTCTGTCTAACAATCTGTAGGCTTTAGATCCCTCTTGATAACCCACAAATGTCATCAATTTTGCTTTGTTGTCTAACTTTAATCTTTGTCCTTCCGGGATTAGAGTGTAAGCTTTAATGCAAAATGTCTTGATTACCTCCAGACTTGGTTTTTCTCCATGCCATAACTCGTAGGATGTAACTTGATGATGTTTTGTTGGCAGTCTGTTCTGTAGGAAGTTGGCAGTCTGAATAGCTTCTCCCCAATATTTATTTTCAAGACCTGATTCTAGAAGTAAACATCTTGTCATTTCAATAAGGTATCTGTTCTTACGTTCCGCAGTCCCATTCTGCTGAGGTGTATATGGTGCCGAGGTTTGTCTCTGTATTCCCTCATCAATAAAGATTTTATCCACTTCAGCATTCATGTATTCACCACCCCTGTCTGATCTTATGCACTTTGGTGTTTTCCCGAACATAGTCTGAACCTGTTTCACATAATGAATTATGTTTCTTGAAACTTCCGACTTATTCTTCAACAAATAAATTTTAGTATACCTGCTAAAATCATCGATTAGTGTAAGTATATATCTATTTCCACTTGGTGTTGCAACATGAATCGGTCCGCAAACATCCGAATGAACCAACTCAAACAATTTTGAGGTTTCTGTTGTCGATTTCTTTGGAAACGATGTTTTCGTCATTTTCCCTTTAATGCAGATCTCGCATACATCAGTGTGTTTGCAAGGTTTTGACTTTAATCCTGTGGCTAAATATTTATTCGCCACTTTCCTTATAGCTTGAATATCTCGATGGCCTAATCTTTTGTGCCATTCATGTATACAGAAAGAATTGCAATCAGTTGCACTTAATGCCTTTTGTGTATTTAGTACATACAAACTGTTTTTAGTATTTGCTACAGCAACAGTTTTTTCTCTTAACTTTATAGTACACTGTCCATTACTAAAGTCAATTTTAAATCCGTTATCAACTAGTTTCTTGACAGATAATAAATTTCCATGCAATTGTGGCACATAAAGGACATCTTGAACTTTTATTTTATTTACTTGGTTCTGATCATTTTCATAAAATATCCAGCCTTCACCCTTTCCACTGGTCACTATGATTTGTCCATCTGCAAGGTAGACTTTATCTTGAATGGTTTCATCGAGTTCTGTAAAGAAATCAAAGTTGCTGGTCATGTGGGAAGTTGCACCAGAGTCAATATACCACCTAAGAGTTTCTGTTTCACCCAAGATAAAACAAATATGTTCTTCATTGCTGATTGTAATTTCTGAACTGTTATCTGCTAGAGTTACTTTCTTAGCTGTATGTTGATTTTCTTGCTGATTTGTTCCTTTCCGTTGTAACCATGCTTTATACTTTCGACAATCTACCTTGTCGTGGCCTGGCTTCTTACAGAAAAAACAGCTTCTTTTGTTTGTATACTTCTGAACAGTAGAATTGACCTTTAATACCTTTTCATGGCTTTGCTGGCTTCCATGGTTCAGTTCTCTTCTTCTTCTGTTTTCTTCGATCAACTTATTTTTAACCAGTTCTTGTGTCAAATCTGCTTCCGGTCTGGTCTCCAAAGCTGTAATTAATGTTGCATAGCTGTCAGGGAGGCTACTCAACAATAATGCCACAGTTAGAGGTTCCGCCAAATTTTCACCCAATGCAGTCAGTTGATCAATTAGATCTGTCATAGTGTTGATGTGTTCTTCCATACCACTGTGTTCATCCAGTTTCAAACTACACAGGCGTTTCAGCAAGTTGACTTTGTTTGACAATGTTGATTTTTGATGATAGTTGAGAAGAGAATTCCACATACTATTGGCTGTATTGTGTTTCTTCACATGGCACAGTTGGTTATCTTCTACTAAAAGTCCGATGGTAGCCCGAGCCTTTCCATCTTTAGTAATCCAATCTTCATTTGCATCCGCAGGTTTCTGATTTTCTACAGTATTCCAGCGTCCTTCTTTAATTAATAGAAGTTCCACTTTATACTTCCAAATTTGGTAGTTTGAATTATTTAGTTTTGTAATTGATATTCGAGCTCCTTCTGCCATTTTGTCTTCAGTGTAATCTGAATCAAAACTTCTGCTTTCGTAATCAATTTCAAATTCTTTAAAAATATTTCAAAACTGCACTCAGTCTCATAATCTATTGGACTTGAAATAACTCAGAAATAACTTTAAGATGAAAAATGGTTATTTTATTTCCAGAAGAATTATTTTCTATTTTTTCAAACTTACAAACAGGTGAACAGAGTTGAGTTGTACAAATGCTGTATAATGGAATAATAGGTAGTGGCTTAAAAATAGAGTAACATGAAATATTGAATTTAAATATTCTAACAGAAACCAGTTTTGCAAGTTTCTTTCAAACCACGCCATCCTGTACGAGATATCTACCAATGATATGTGGGGATGGCTACCATGATCTACCAATGCCAACTATTTGGCAAAAACCTCACGATAACCATAGAAACGGTAGGAACACTTGACGTCACATATTTTGTTGACTGTTTTTATTAGACTGGTTTCGGCTCGAATTTGAGGCATTTTCTTTTCTCAATATTTAAATAACTAATTTTTTAAAAGAACTTTTGAATCAGAAAGAAATTTTTCATAAATATAAACTAATTTTACTCGTTTTTAACAAATGCGGGATTTGTTCATTGGACTTTTAACAAACAAAATGTTGAAATTTTTTAATTATTATTTTTTTTTTTAAATTTAATACGACTTCTAATAGGTATATATATATATATATATATATATATATATATATATATATATATATATATATATATTGAGTATAGAAGAGAATCTGCACTTGAACTGTGTTGTACAGTAGTGATCAGTTGTTCTGTGACATTTCAAGGATCGTAAATTTTTGTTGTTTAATGTAAATTTTATCTGATTGTGAAGACAAATGGTAAAAGATACGAAAATATACTGGTGTTGTTGGTTAAACAATTAGCAGAGACAATCCCAGTTTGTAAGCTTTTCTCGAAACGCAAAGTTGCAGCAAAAATTTGTTTCATCATCTGAATCGAAATATTGTTACGAATTTTTGTATATTTGTAAATATTTCGTAGTGTTAGTTTTGTAAATAGGAAAATGTATGTATATTTTGCATAAGGCAGTGCAATAGTTCGTCTTAAGTTGGCTTCCCTGCAATACGGGTCTTAATGCTTGATAACAAGTTTTACAGAGGTAACGCTGGGAAGCAAGTTTTACAAGGAGCAGGGCATTTAACATTATGGTAATGGCAATCTCGCCAAATTGGTGAGATAGAGCCTATTTGGCGATGGTTTTAACAACTAATTTTTGTCACCAAATTTGGCGAGAAATTGCCAAATGTCGCCAAACTTGGAGATCATTTGGCGACATTTTAGGTCCCATGTACATGTATAGGACTTTTCGACTACGATCTGGAAAGTTCTCCAAATGTCTATCTCTGGAAGATTCACGAAAGTTCGCCTCCCCTATATAAGACCGGCCGTGAATGGAGTTGGGTGGTTAGTCAATTAGTTGACTGAATTGAGTCACTGAGTTAGTTGAGTCAGTGAGTTGACTGGAATTACTGAGTTGAGATACTGAGTCTCAGTGAGCATTCAGAGTAGTTCTAAAGCGAACTGTATTGTATTGTCTTTTGCGGCGATTTTAGCAGTTGTGTTGTCAAGTTTTTAACTGCTGTTTTGTGCTCTATTGTTGTGTATAGAGCTGTATTGAGTCTACTAGAACGAGAAGTTCCGGAGTTGTAAAGAAATCTGTGAAGAGTTACATTGGAATAAATTTCTGCAAGTTTTGATCTGCTTTGGCTTCAAATCTTTCGAACCCATCCACGCAACAACTGGTGTCAGAAGTGGGGTTTGAATGCCGATTACCAGAGCAATGGCGGAACAAGATGAAAAATTTCAACAGCTTTTTGCTTTCATGCAAGAAATAAAAAAAGGCCGCCAAGACGAAATAAATTTGAGAATGTCGAAAAGAAATGTAATAGTTTAGAAGGGAAAGTCGAGAATGTAGAATTCAAGTATAATATGATTTGGAGAGAAAGATAGAGATTCTGGAAAAGAAGAATTTAGAAGAAAATTTGGGTAAGATAGAAGAAAATATAGACCAAATGTTAGAGAAAAGACTGTCGAGCAGAACTATTTCAGAAGATTTGAAATATGTACCAATTACCACCCGACCTTCAATCAAGCTTTCGACTTACGATGGAAAATCTTCCTGGCAAGTGTATAAAACTCAATTCACAATTGTCGTCAACGCCAACGGATGGGACTCCGTGACAAAAGCCTGCCAGTTAGTTGCATCTCTACGAGCTGAAGCTGCAGATATACTACAAACACTTTCCGAAGAGCAAAGCTTGGACTTCAACGCACTCTCAAGTGCATTAGAACTGCGGTTTGGCGAAAAATGTGTGAAAGACTACAGTCGACTGCAGTTGAAATCTCGCCAACAGAAGGCTACCGAAACACTCCAGGAGCTCGCCACGGATGTTGAGAGGCTCTCCCATCTCGCCTTTTCAGACTGCCCTGCTGAAACGAGAGAAATCTTGTCTCTACAGTACTTCGTCGATGGCATCAGGGACGTAGAGATACAGAAGGCCCTACGAATGGCAGATGTTAAGGATTTAAAAAGTGCTTTAGTGTATGCCATGAAGTACGAGGCAGCCCAGCAAGCAACCCGTAGAGAACGCCATCCTATCAGAGCTGCTGTGGCGACCTCAAATATCAGATAATGCTTCTGTGCACTGGAGTACTCTTTTGCACAGAGGTAACGCATCTGTCTCCAGACATCTACTCTTTTGCACAGAGGTAACGCATCTGTCTCCAGACATCATGGTCCTCGGATCAAATCGCGTCGCCCGCAACGAAAGCTTAACGCTTTACTGATGACCCGGACTAAAACGAATCATGCTGCCATCTATCTGCGCTTCTGAAAGGAGAAACTACATCGCAACAAGCGATCACATACGCAACACCGCAACAAGCGGATACAACGATGCACAACTAGCATCACAAAAACTTCCAACTCTGATCAGACGTTGATCAGAAAACAGCATTGCTCCTTCGTCGCTGGGAGGAGGCTGTGTGGTGACCTCAAATATCAGATAATGCTTCTGTGCACTGGAGTACTCTTTTGCACAGAGGTAACGCATCTGTCTCCAGACATCATGGTCCTCGTATCAAATCCCGTCGCCCGCAACGAAAGCTTAACGCTTCACTGCTACTATCCAGGAGCCAGAACACCCAATTGCTGCTTGCATGGATGAATTGATAAGACAGATCAATAACTTGAGACGAAATATCCCGTAAAAGAAGCAGAGCCTGAAGTGCTGGAACTGTGGTGACGAGGGCCACATACGGAGAAACTGCCGAACCCGCCAAGACACTGGAGCTAACACCGCTCCCAGAAAGGAGGACGGAAGCCATCTCGCCAGGCGAAGGTTTCCAGTTGTTGAGAAGCCCCATTTTAGAGCTCTGCAAATTTCTGCAATGAGTGGCGGCAGTAATGGACTCTTCATAATGGGACACGTAAATGGAGTTCCCTGCAATATGATCATCGATACTGGAGCCAATGTGACCATCATCCAGAATGATTTGGCTCAACAACTGGATGGAAGACTCATCTGGACGCCGCCCTGCTTTACCCTCCAAACTGTATCCGGTGATAAAATCGACATCCATGGAAAACTCAACATCAGCATCACGTTCAGGAGTGTTACTTATCAGCACACGGCATATGTGGGGGACATTATGGACACTTGTATACTCGGACTGAACTTTTTAAGGCAATATAATTTTTCCTTGGACTTTAAAAACAATGAGCTGCATTCAGTTTCTGAAGACATAGCGTTATTTGGAATCAAAAATAGTGAAGTTAAATCCGTTCATCAAATAATAGCTCAAAATGATATCACATTACCCACAAGAACAGAACTATTACTTCCTGGATACGTAGCTGAAGATAAAAGTTTCCGATATGGCATAATGGAGTACCCTGAAAATCACAACAGCCCCAAAGGAGTACTGGTAGCTTCAACTCTCGTCGACCTCCTTTCAAGGACTGCCATACCTGTGAGGGTTGCCAATGTAAGTGATAAAGCGAAAGTCATAAAGAAAGGTGAAGTGTTAGCCACATGTACTCCAGTAACTTGCATAAATCAAAATAGCAGTTATCCAGTCACTGGTGTCTTCAGAGAACTTAACATCAGACCTACTGCAGAATGCACCGTTAAACAACGTAGAAAGAAGTGCTGCACAACTGGTCATCCAAGAATTCCAAGATGTCTTTTCCCGCACATCTTCGGATGTCGGACAAACAAGTTTGACGCAGCATAGAATTGATACAGGAAAACACCCACCTATCAAGCAACACCCAAGACGACTACCGTTTTCTAAACAGGAAGAGGTAGAAAGACTCTTAAAGAAAATGCAAGATAGCAACGGGATTGAACCGTCAGCCAGCCCTTGGGCCTCTCCCATCGTACTGGTTTAGAAGAAGGATGGTTCAGCTAGATTTTGCGTGAAGTGATCTACTTCGGACATGTCATCTCTGCCGAGGGTGTACGCACAGATCTAGAAAGAGTGTCGGCAGTTCAAGAGTGGAGATACCCCAAAGATGTACATCAGTTGAGGAGTTTCCTGGGACTTTGCACCTACTATAGACGATTCGTGAAGGAATTTTTTTACATCGCAAGACCCCTTCACAGACTGACAGAGAACAAGCAGAAATTCTTGTGGACGAAAGACTGTGAGGATGCATTTGACCAACTGAAGGAGGCTTTAACATCTGCACCTATCCTGACGTACCCTCAGCCCGATAAACAATTCATTCTTGACACGGACGCGAGCAACGAGAGTGTCGGTGCCGTTTTGTCCCAAGAAATAGACGGCCAAGAACGAATCATAGCATATTGGAGTAAGTGCCTATCTAAACCGGAGAGGAATTACTGTGTCACCAGGAAAGAGTTGCTCGCCATAATTAAAGCCGTAGAGCATTTCCATCATTACGTCTACGGTTGGAAATTCCTGCTCCGTACGGATCATGCATCGTTGACCCGGCTTCTAAATTTCAAGAATCCCGAAGGTCAGATAACCAGATGGATAGAGAGACTCCAAGAGTAAGACATCGATATCCGTCATCGGAAAGGATCATCACATGGAAACGCTGACGCCCTGACTAGGAGATCCTGCCAAGAGAGCTGTCGATACAGTTCCAGGGTTCAGGCGAGTTACGGACTGATCAATCCGGTAATACGCCAAGTTACATCGTCAACATTATCGGATCCAGACCTGTGGAGTGACGGAGAAGTCAGAAAAGACCAATTGGGAGATCCTGACATCAAGCCAATAATCGATTTAAAGGAGTCTTCGAATGCGACACCTACTTGGCAGGACATTTCCACCTTTAGTCCTACGGCAAAGCAATATTGGGCCCTCTGGGACTCTCTCCATATTCGAAACGGTGTGCTGTACCGGAAGTTCGAATCTGATAATGGAAAGACATCCCGATAGTAGCTATTACTTGCAAGATCCCGAGTCCCATACGTTCTTACAGAACTTCATAGTAGTCCAACTGGAGGCCACTTCGAAGTAATGAAGACGTTGCAAAGAGTTCGAGAACGGTTTTACTGGAGTAGGGCGGGGGCTGACGTGGAGAAGTGGTATCGATCATGTGATGCCTGTGCATCCGGAAAGGATCGAAGAAACGCAGTCTAGGAAAACTGCAAAGTTACAACGTGGGAGCTCCTTTCAAACGGATTACGTTTGACATCTTGGGACCACTGCCCCGATCTGCTGACGGCAACAGATACCTCCTCGTTGTCATGGATTATTTTACGAAGTGGCCCGAAGCGTATCCTATCCCTGATCAGGAGGCTATCACCATTGCAGAGGTAATGGTTCAGAGCTGGATTTCCAGATTTGGAGTGCCTCTTCAGTTACATTCTGATCAAGGAAGGAATTTTACCTCTGCTGTAATGAAAGGACTTTGTGATCTACTTGGCATTGACGAAACAAAGACGACGCCTTTACACCCACAATCGGATCGCATGGTGGAGAGGTTTAACAGAACCATCCTCAATAACGTCTCACTGATGGTTTCCAGAAACCAACAGGACTGGGATCAGATGTTACCTTTGTTTCTTCTGGCCTATCGCAGCGCTGTCTACGAGACTACCGGCTATTCCCCATCCCAGATGCTCTTCGGTCGTAACCTTCGTCTGCCTTGCGATCTGTTGTTAGGCCGCCCTTCGGATGCACCTTCATCGCCAGAGGCGTGCGTCGAGGATCTTCAGGCACGGTTTGAAGCTGTGCATAATTTTGCCCGAGAGTGGATCCACATGGCGACGGAGAAGATGAAGTGCAGATACGACACGAAGGCTACAAGACATCAATTCCACGAAGGTTACAAGGTTTTGTTCTGGAACCAACTTTCTATTAAATCTTCAGTCTCACTGAGATGGTCCTTACTCAGTCCTCAACTGGCTGAATGATGTCGTGGTCCGAAAACGTAAGTCACCTAATTCTAAACCTAGAGTCGTTCATTACGACAGGTTAGCCCCTTACTATGGCCATAGTTTGCAATCCCCCTAATGTACAAAGTGTATATAGTTATTAAGACCATGGTCAAATGTGTATATAAATTTTTAAGTTTATTGTTTGTTTATTTATTCAGTAATGTTTCTGTCTTTCTGTATACAAATTAGTAAGTTTAGTAAGTTTTACATTTTGGTAATGAACACAGAGTGCTTGCTATTGCTTTGAAAGTAAGCCTTCCTTTCCGGGAATTGTACTGCCCGGGACGTGCAGTCCTTGGGAGGGGGCAATGTTACGAATTTTTTTATATTTGTAAATATTTCGTAGTGTTAATTTTGTAAGTAGGAAAATGTATGTACATTTTGCATAAGGCAGTGCAATAGTTCGTTTTAAGTTGGCTTCCCTGCAATACGGGTCTTAATGCTGATAACAAGTTTTACAGAGGTAACGCTGGGAAGCTAGTTTTACAAGGAGCAGGGCATTTAACATTATGGTAATGGCAATCTCGCAAAATCGGCGAGATAGAGCCAAGCTGGCGATGGTTTTGGCGACTAATTTGTATCGCCAAATTTGGCGAGAAATCACCAAATGTCGCCAAACTTGGCGACCATATGGCGACATTTTCGGTCCCCATGTACATGTACAGGACTTTTCGACTACGATCTGGAAACTTCTCCAAATATCTACCTCCAGAAGTTTCAAGAATGTTCGCCTCCCCTATACAAGCCCGAGTTAGTTGAGTCCGTGAGTTGACTGGAATTACTGAGTTGAGATACTGAGTCTCAGTGAGCATTCAGAGTAGTTCTAAAGCCAACTGTATTGCATTGTCTTTTGCAGCTATTTTAGCAGATATGTTGTCAAGTTTTTAACTGCTGTTTTGTGCTCTATTGTTGTGTATAGAGCTCAATTGAGTCTACTAGAACGAGAAGTTCTGGAGTTGTAAGTTAATCTGTGAAGAGTTATATTGGAATAAATTTCTGCAAGTTTTGATCTGCTTTGGCTTCAAATCTTTCGAACCCATCCACGCAAAAATATAATTGTTTGTAAAGTATTGCAGAAGTTACTGAAGTTGTTTTGTCAATCTGAGCCAGCTAAATTTAACATAAGTTTTATCTCTATACAGTGGGCTAGACGCAATCAGTGTAAAAATTCAGCTTTTAGCATCACACCTAACATTTTTTTCAACAGTGCCTTTTCAAGATGTAACAGGGTAAGCCATAGTTGACAGAAAAATAGTTATGGTCATTGGTCAAGTGAAAAGATCTAGAAAAGATATGCTTCCGAAGTTGTATAAATCAGGTGTTAAAGATTGAAAAAATAAAAAAAAATAAAAAACTTTTTTTTTTATTGAATACTATACTTTCCTTACTTTATGCATACATATTGGCAATTTAGAACACCTTAAGAGGCATTGCCACGGCGATTTTAGACAAACTCATTAGATCTGTTTTTTAGCAATTATTGAAAAACATGATTTTTTTTTTCAGAGGCAGCACCTGCTAATGGGCGATTTTGCCTTTTTTTGCGCTATTTTGATGAATCCCTTAGTAGTAGGTCCCTGTGCCATCACCAACCAGCACACCAAATTTAAACATTGTAGGTCAATTTGTTCGAGAGTTTTATGCTGACCACAGATACACCGACCGATATTTTTCTAGATCACTTTTTTGAAATCAGGATCTCCAAAATGTGGAGAAATGAAAAAAAAAAAAAAAAAAAACTTTTTGAGCGAATCGTGTACTTTCATTACCCAATGTATAGATATAGGTAATTGAAGGTAAACTGGGGGTGTGGAACATTGCACAACTTTCAATTACACTACATAGTATTGGTCAATGCAGTAACATTTAACATGGTGTTATACTTACCATTTTCTTATTTTCACTCATTGAAATAAAAATGGACAGTTTGGCGATATTTTTGGCAATAATTTTTTTTAAGAAAGAGAGAGAGAGAGAAGGGGGGAGGGGGGGAAACGAAAAAAACCCCACCCCGACGCAAAATTGGTTGGTTTTATTCGAAGTACTTTATATTATTCGAAGTATTTTATATGTTGCACAAATTGTCTGTATATATTGTAAATAGTGACGTATTATTTCAAAATTCTATTGTAATTTATTTTTATCTTATTTTATTTATTAATTAATAGCGATTATACAAGTTAGAAAAAGGTGGCAACACCTAAAGCCATCGAGAAGTTTCGAGATATTTCTTTTCTATGAATTGGCTGAAAATTTCGAGAATGTCTCACGCGCTTGTTTATAAAAGACTGGAGAACGGGAAAGTTTTCAGATTGACTTCGGAGTTCGTTGAAAGCTGATCGCTTTGTTTACCTATTGGAGTGAGCTTGTATAATCGCTGAATTCGAAGTTATTTTTGTTGAAGCTTGTGTTGAAGCTTGAGAGTAATTAAACTGTTGCCTGTGAATAAATTTTGTGAGTTTCCTGAAGAGAGAATAAATATTTGTATACCGTGAAAACTGTGCCATCATTGCCTCAGTGGAAAAATTCATAACAGTGGTGTCAGAAGTGGGGTTTAGTCATCTTGAATGCCGACAACTAGAGGAATGATGGAAGACCAAATGAAACAATTAATGGAAATGATTGCTGGAATAAAAGCCGGACAAGAATCCACGGCCGCTGAAATGAAAGTCGAAATAAAAGCCGGACAAGAATTAACCGCCGCTGGTCAAGCCCGTCAATAAACGACAAATGCCGAACTCGCCGCTACAATCGCCGCTGGTCAAGCCCGTCAAGAAACGACAAATGCCGAACTCGCCGCCGCAATTGCCGCCAGTCAAGAAGCGACATCATCAGACATTAAAGCTTTGCAAAATGCAACGTCATCTGACATGAAAGCTTTGGCCGATAAGTGCGAGTCCACATCCGCAGCCGTAATCAAGATCAGAGAAGAAATGAAAACCGAGCTAGCGTCAATGGTAGAATCTACTATTATGGAGACAACATCATCGGTCCTGCAATCCGTGAAGGAAGACGTTCTCACGGCTATAAGAGATGAAATGGAAGAAAAGGTTTCCACTATCAAAGAAGAGCAGGGAAAATTCATGGATGCTGTAGAAGAAAGGCTACGGAAAATAGAAACTCGCGAAGCTGTGACCATTGCAACGCCTAATTGTTATAACGTTTCCACTCCCTTTATTGCGCCACGTTCCAGCATCAAAGTGGCCACTTTTGATGGGAGGTCGTCTTGGCGCGTTTATCAAACGCAGTTTGAAATGATTGCTTCTGCGAATGGTTGGGACGATACTTCGAAAGCATTCCATCTCGCGGCATCTCTTCGAGGTGAAGCTGCTGACATTTTACAAACACTACCTGAATAGAAGCGGGGAGAATTCGTGGCGCTGGCAAGTGCGTTGGAATTAAGGTTTGGGGAGCAACATCTAAAGGATTATAACAGACTGCAACTGAAAGTGAGACAGCAGAAGGCCAATGAAACTCTTCAAGAATTGGCATCGGATATAGAAAGACTGTCGCTCCTCGCTTTCCCAGACTGTCCCTCGGACGTACGAGATAACCTGTCTCTTCAGTATTTCGTGGATGCCATCAAAGATCCCGACATACAGCAAGCTACCAGGATGTCAGACAGCAAAGATCTAAAGTCCACCCTCGTCTATGCCATGAGAGTAGAAGCCGCACAGCAAGCTTCTAGAAAAGATCGGCGTTTCGTACGTGGAACATTGGCAGACGATTCCTCTGAACTTTTCACGAAGAAGTTTCAAGAACTGGAAAACAAGATGGACCGAATTATGAGAAATATTCCTGGTTCGAAGGATCGAAAAACTAGAGTGGTTTGTTGGCTCTGCAACCGGGAAGGACATTTCAGACGTGATTGCCCTGAATTGGACAGGAGAGGGGACAGACCCTCGTCCGAGCCTCAGCAGTTAAACTAAAGAGCGGCTATCTCGCGAGGCGGAGGTCGCCGTGTAGAGCAGGTGGTGCCCCACTCAGCCTCTATCACATCTCATCCCTTCAAGGAGGAAACCATGGTTTATTCGTGGAAGGCAAGGTCAATGGAACTCCCTGTCGTCTAATAGTTGACTCAGGGGCAAATGTAACCATCTTACGGACGGATGTAGCCCGGCGCCTGGACAGCCAACCTCTTTACACGGCGCCTTCAGTTTCACTACAGACTGTGACTGGTGACAAAATTTCTGTGCATGGGAAATTAAATGTCAACATCTCTTTTGGATTTCACACCTACACTCACACCGTTTACGTCGCTGAAATTATTGACCCATGTATTCTTGGATTGGACTTTTTAAAGAGAAATGGAATTACTTTGAATTTCGAGAAAGGCGAGCTTCAAACGGGGAAAGAAGAAGTTCCATTGTTCGGTTTGGACTCGGAAGAGCCGTGTGCATATCGAATAGTAGCTCTTGAAGACATCACCATCCCCTCCATGACAGATTTGGTTGTAAAAGGTTCAACAGAGCTCCCGAAGGCCTTCCGATTTGGAGTAACGGACTTCCCATCATCGAATAGCGTCCCGAAAGGAGTGCTAGTAGGAGCGACGCTTGTGGATCTCTCTCAGGAGGTGGTGCATGTGAGAATGGCCAACATCGGTGATTCTACAAGAGTTATCAAGAAGGGGGAAGAAATTGCCACTTGCACACCTGTTACAAGCATTGAAAGAGGATCGAAGGAGCTTCGGACCGCACCACCCGCGGATTTAGTGGACCAGCTTCTCGAAGACTCTCGGTTGGAAAGAAGGCAAGAGACGATTGTCGGTAACCTTATAAAAGAATTTCAAGACATTTTCTCCATGTCATCGAAAGATGTAAGAAGAACAGAGCTTACTCAACATCGAATCGATACTGGGACCCATTTACCTATTAAACAACATCCTCGAAGACTTCCTTTCGCAAAACAAGAGGAGGTCGGGAAACTGTTACAGGAAATGGAAGATAATAGAGTTATCGAACCCTCCTCAAGTCCATGGGCCTCTCCAATCGTACTCGTTCGAAAGAAGGATGGTTCCACCAGGTTTTGTGTGGATTACCGGAAGCTGAACGAAATTACGAAAAAGGACAGCTACCCTCTGCCAAGAATCGATGACACTTTGGACACTCTATCGGGGAACCAGTGGTTTTCGACTTTGGATTTGAAGAGTGGATACTGGCAAGTGGAGATACATCCCGACGATCGTGAGAAGACTGCCTTCACTACCGGCCAAGGATTATGGCAGTTTCAAGTTGTTTGGCTTGTGTAATGCACCGGCTACGTTCGAGCGACTAATGGAGACTGTGCTTAGAGGACTTTCCTACGAGACCTGTCTGGTATATTTGGACGATATCATTATCACCGGGCGGAGTTTCGATCAACACTTGCAAAATGTGAAGAATGTGTTCTTGAAGCTTAGGGAAGCCCACTTGAAACTTAGCCCATCAAAATGTAAGCTCTTTAGGCGGAAAGTCAGTTATCTCGGACACATCATCTCATCCGATGGAGTAAGCACAGATCCAGCCAAGATCCATGCTGTGCAAATTTGGTCTCGACCGCAAGACGTTCATCAATTGCGAAGCTTCCTAGGACTGTGCACGTATTACCGTAAATTCGTGAAAGGTTTCTCCAAGATCGCCAGACCCTTGCATCGACTAACAGAGAGCAAGCAGAAGTTCCTATGGACTGCCGACTGTGACGACTCCTTCAATCAACTGAAGAGCGCTTTAACATCCGCGCTTGTTTTGGCTTTTCCCGATGTTAACAAGGAATTTGTTTTGGATACAGATGCCAGCAACGAGGGAGTGGGCGCCGTTCTTTCCCAGGAAATTGAAGGACAGGAGAAAGTCATCGCTTATTTTAGTAAGAGCCTGTCAAAATCCGAGCGGAACTACTGCGTCACAAGAAAGGAGTTACTGGCAATAGTAAAAGCCGTTGAGCACTTTCATCATTACTTGTACGGGCGAAAATTCCTTCTAAGAACTGATCATGCGTCTCTGACTTGGTTGCTGAATTTCAAGAATACAGAGGGACAAATAGCAAGGTGGATTCAGCGCCTACAGGAATACGACATGGATATCCATCACAGAAAAGGAACGTCCCATGGGAATGCAGACGCTCTTTCCAGAAGACCATGCCCGGAGAACTGTCGATTTTGTTCCAATGCCGAGTCTAAGTTTTGGGTTAACACATTGGCCGTTCGGAAAATAACTACCAAGTCAACTACTTCAGACGTGGACCCTTGGAGTGACCAGAATGTCCGGAAAAGTCAAGTCGAAGATCAGGACTTGAAACCTCTAATTGAATTCATGGAAGCAGCTACCGGAAAACCCAGTTGGCAGGAAATTGCATGCTATAGCCCAATAATGAAGAGATATTGGGCTATGTGGGACTCTTTGCACTTGAAAAATGGAGTACTCTACCGTCGATGGGAGTCCGATGATGGCAAAAGCTTCCGGTGGCAATTAATCCTTCCAAGTTCTAGAGTTACCAAAGTTCTAGAAGAACTTCACAGCAGTTCTACTGGAGGACATTTTGGTGTCACGAAAACTCTTCAGAAAGTCAGGGAGAGATTCTTCTGGGACAAAGCAAAATCCGACGTGGAGAAGTGGTGCAAGTCCTGTGATGCATGCAATTCACGAAAGGGACCGAAGACCCGAACTCGTGGAAAGTTGCAACGTTACAACGTAGGAGCACCATTCGAAAGAATTGCTTTAGACGTCTTAGGCCCCCTACTTCACACAACTAATGGCAACAAATACATCCTAGTTGTCATGGACTACTTTAGCAAGTGGCCAGAAGCATACGCGATTCCGGATCAGGAAGCCACAACCGTAGCAGAAGTCCTCGTACGGAATTGGATCTCCCGATTTGGCGTACCCCTGCTGATACATTCCGATCAGGGGACGAACTTCAACTCTGCCGTCTTCACTGGGCTGTGTGACTTGCTCGACATGGAAAAGACTCGTACAACTCCCCTGCACCCACAATCCGATGGAATGGTTGAACGATTTAATAGAACGATTCTGAATCATCTCTCCTTGTTTGTTTCCAAGAACCAGCAAGATTGGGATCAGAAACTTCCATTGTTCCTTTTGGCCTACAGAAGTGCTACTCACGAGACCACCGGATATACACCATCTCAAATGATTTTCGGAAGAGACCTTAGACTACCCTGCGACCTCCTCTTTGGATGACCACCGGACACCCCTTCCTCGCCTGTCCAGTATCTAGATGATCTCCAGGCACGTTTGGAAGCCGTACATCGGTTCGCCAGAGAAATAATCAACATCATGACGGAGCGCATGAAGGTCCGCTACGATGCCAAGGTCACGGAACGTTCATTCCAGGAAGGTGACAAGGTGTGGTTATGGAATCCTAAACGTCGGAAAGGACTCTCCCCTAAGCTCCAGACGAACTGGGAAGGGCCGTATGTGGTCCTTAAGAAGATCAACGACGTCGTGGTAAGGATTCAAAGGACACCCTCCTGTAAACCTAGAGTTGTACATAACAATAGACTATCCCCATATTATAGTAGAAGTGATTGAATTGCCTTTCCTCTTAAGGACTTCACTGCCCGGGACGTGCAGTCTTTAAGAAGGGGGAAATGTTGCACAAATTGTCTGTATATATTGTAAATAGTGACGTATTATTTCAAAATTCTATTGTAATTTATTTTTATCTTATTTTATTTATTAATTAATAGCGATTATACAAGTTAGAAAAAGGTGGCAACACCTAAAGCCATCGAGAAGTTTCAAGATATTTCTTTTCTATGAATTGGCTGAAAATTTCGAGAATGTCTCACGCGCTTGTATATAAAAGACTGGAGAACGGGAAAGTTTTCAGATTGACTTCGGAGTTCGTTGAAAGCTGATCACTTTGTTTACCTATTGGAGTGAGCTTGTATAATCGCTGAATTCGAAGTTATTTTTGTTGAAGCTTGTGTTGAAGCTTGAGAGTAATTAAACTGTTGCCTGTGAATAAATTTTGTGAGTTTCCTGAAGAGAGAATAAATATTTGTATACCGTGAAAACTGTGCCATCATTGCCTCAGTGGAAAAATTCGTAACAATATTGTCCTGCTTCCTTGAGCGTGAAACTTAAAAAAATCAATCGTTGATGGACAATGCTCAAGGGCAAAGTGCTCTGTGTTAAAGGTACTTGTTTTCAACTTTTTGAACTTTTATCGCATTTTTATGAGAATTTCGGAGGTGGGAATGTTTAAGACACCTTCAGAGGCATTACCACAGTGATTTTGAACAAAATTGTTAAAGCCTTATTTTTAGCAATTACTGAAAAACATAATTTTTTCAATGTCAGCTACTTTATGAACACGCGTAATTTTGACGAAAACCTTAAAGGTAGGTCCTTGGGTCATCACCAACCCGTACACCATATTTGAGCATCGTAGGTCAATTTTTTCGGCAGTTATGTTGACCACGTATACACAGACACACATTCACACAGACAGAAATTTTTTCTAGATCACTTTTTGAAATCAGGATGTTCCAAAACGTGGAAAAATGCACACAAAAAAAAAACAAAAAAAAAATGAAATTTTTTTTTGACATAAAGGTTTACTTTCATTACCCTATGCATACGTATGGGTAATTAAAAGTAAAAAGTGGTCTAGTAAAAATGTATGTCTGTGTGCATGTGGTCAGAATAACTCCCAAACAAATTGACCTATGATGTTAAAATTTTGTGTGTAGGTTTTTGGTGGCCATACGACTTACCATCTACCACCTTTTAGCATCGGGCGGTACAAATGTCGTACCGCGGGAAGTATTTCCCTTGGATACGGCCCTGGTACATATGTGGTACCAGAACTTTTCCTCTCCCCGTGAAGAGTGCTATATGTCATTAGTGATGGATGACGAAACGCCTCTATTGTAGCGCTTCACAAAAGAGCTTTGTTATAGATACCTTTATCAGGTTTGGTGACCAGGTGGCGAAGTATTTGGCAGTACAGAAGTCTGCATTCTGCCAAGATCGCCAATGCATTCTTAAAGTACTTGTTTTCTTACCTGTGACTAGACATCTTTTAAAACTTGCAAGGTGTAAGATTTATTGATATTTATCTAATTACTGCCAGTTACTGCAGGGCTTGTTGTGTTGTCAAGCCCCAAGTATCTAAGTTGACAAAAGGTGTTTGTGCTGTCATGTGGATTGCCTTACAAGAGAAACCTATTTATCTTTATGAAAGGGTAGATTTTCAGAAGTTAAATGATCGTTATTAACGTCAAGATGAAAGTATTCCTATAAAAATTGCGATTTGAAAGGAAATTGCTTTCTTGCCGGCGCATTTTCAAAGGGAGGGTTTTTACTGTGAGACTTCTCTCCTAAGATTCCTAACATTCCGATATTTTGTTAAAAATGAATAAAAACTCTTAGTAAATAATTTCAAAAGAATACGTTTTTAATTTATCATAATCCAGACAGGAGTTGCCTACACTATCGTACTTTTGTAGCTATGGGGTTCTAGAACTTGAAAATAAATAACAGATTTGTAAATTTCTTTAAATCGATAAAACTCAGCTCTTGTATTTCAAGCACCATAAATATATAAAAATATTGGTGTTTGTCCGTTCATCTAAAAATATTACTTCTCCTCTAATTGAATTTAGACAAACATGAATATTTTCATGTTAATTTAAAATTTTAAAAATTTGGCTAATACGGCTTCTAATTAAAATATTATCACATGTTGGGTTGTTTTGTAAAAACTCGAAAATTGGACAAAACCATTTTAATATTTTGGTATAAGTAGGTGACGGATTAAGGAATTTCAAAAATATTAATGACAGGTGACACATATAGGATGAGAAAGTTCTGGATAGAAGTCCTTTTTATGCAGAAATACAGAGGCAAACTTAGTGCTTCATTAAAAACCTCTCTCAAAGAATTTTTTTGGTTGGGCTTTTGCTTTCATATTATTTTTAAATTGTTTAGCTTTATTAATTTTTTTCCTGGAAACATTCCATTGTATAAATACTGTCTTTGAATTACAGATTATTATCTTGATATCCTAGATAATAAAGTCTTAATTTAAAATGAAATTAGCATTATCTCATATGTATAATCAATAAACTATTTTATCTTCTAAAATTAATTTATTTCTAAAATTTTTGCTTACGTGGATTTATATAGACGACATGGTGAGCAAATTAATAATAATCAATAAATTATGGGTTTATTTCTCAGTTAAACAGACAATTTTTCTTTTAACTAAAATTAAGGTAATTAAAAATGTAAGCCAGTTTTGAAATAACAAAATGTTAATCCTTCAATTGAAAGAGCAAATATCTCTTGTTGGAATTCCTCTTGAACATTTTTTAAAAGAAATGAGCTTGGCTAAGCTTGTTGTTTTAAAGAAAACTATAAAATAAGAAAAATTTATTTGAATGTATATTTGAAAAGTTTTAAGCAAATATTAGGAAAGCGCAACACCATTAATAGGCAGCAAGCATACATTTCGAATAAAACCGAATTTCATTAGCTATTTTACTTTCAACTCGAAATGTTCTGTTTTGAAATCTAGTTCTTGGGATCCAAAATATAGTAATTAAGTAATGCTTGTCAGTGTATCTCTCCAAAACTTAGAAGCTGGTTTCAGGTCCCCTGTGTCTATCACATCATTAACAATTCTACGATGACATCTGGGCACACCTTCGGTCCTCTGACAAAAAGCTCCTTAGAAAGTTCTGACTGGAATGGACGAGTCTATTGTTGAAATGTGAATGCCAAGCAAACTTTGCAACGAACTTGAAATGTATCGAACCATATCGAGTCCAAAGAATTCATGCTATAAAAGATTTTGCTTAAAGTGATTATCAACTTACAATTATGGCGTTTAGAAGGAAAATTCTGACGCAAAAAGAAATCGACATATTGATGGATGTAAAGCTATATTTTACAAGCTACTGGGTTAATTTATTTGGATTAAAATATTAAATTTTCATTGAATACAAAGTGAAGTCTTTTGACATATTTTTGAATTGAAAATAAATTGATTAAAAAAAGTACATGCTACCATAAACTAAATATACAACTTCTGTCAACTGATAGTCTGCTATCACTTAAGATTGGTTGGTTGTTTTCAGATTATCTGGCGCCGTCAGCAACACGAGGGCTATAATGCGCCGAAACATTCGTCATTAGACAAGCCAACATACATTTACAAACACCCATGCCAACACGGGACTCGAACCCGCAACCTCGCGGTCTAGAAGCTAGTACGCTAACCACTATACCGTTTGGTCGGCTCTATCAGTTAAGAATAAAACGAATTATATTACGCTTTTTTCTTTCAATGCAGTAGATTATAAGAAAAGAAAGTTGGAAATAATTTCCATTGTCACGCATTGATATATCATTAAGTGTGATTGGAAATTATTTTCAATGTAATATATTAAACGAGATATGGTCTCAATAATATACAGAGCGTTTTAGGGTTACTTGTATTTACATTAAAAATTTAAGAAATGCTATTTTTAATTGAATAAATAAAATAAACTAAAAAGAAATCATTATTTGAAATCGTAACAATCAAAATTACAATCTTAAACATGGAATTAATTAGTTAAATTGCAAACTTTCTTAAGGTATTAATTTTAATTTAAAACCTTAACAAATTGAGTTTTGAGTTCGTTTATGTTACTTAAATTTGGCTTTCTAGTGGTATATAATTGACATAAATTTCGATTAATTGCAATGCAAAAAATCTGATAATTATTTTTAAAAATATACAACTTATATTTTATTTTGATATTCTTAAAGTATATTAGAACTTTTTTTTTTTTTTTTTTTTTTTTTTTTTTTTAATTTTTCCAATGTATAATTTTCTAGAAAAAATAACATAGTTCAATTTTCTCAAGAATTGGACATTTTAAAATTTAATACTATTCTTTCTCAGTGAAAATTAAATACATTGATATACTAACGAAAGGTATCGAAGTCAAAATGTATATCATTTGGAGCGTTTCAGTTAGGTTGCAATAAAATAAACATGTTTACAGTCAAATATTAATAAAATATTCAGATAATAGATAATTTACAGAAAATATGCAGAAATATCTATATTCTAATTGATATCATCGAAATTTTTTTCAACCAGTAATTTAGATTCAAATTTTTGAGGGTATATTTTATTCGGCACAAACGAAATAATTTCCAATCTTGTAACACTTCTAGAAAAAAAACGGCAACCCTGTAAACTCTAGTAGGGGGTGTCGCATGGGCTTGAAAGGAACAAGTTAAGTTACCTGCTTGAAGGGCGTGTCAGACTTCGTTTAAAGGGGGAGTGAAATCGCAGTGAATACCCCGTAACCGAAGTAATATTTATACTCACTTGCCCCGTTTCCTAAAGGTTAAGGTTTTCGCCAAAATTTATAATGCGAATTTGGTTAAAATCATGAAAAAGATTAAAAAATCATATTTTCCAGCAATTGCTGAAAGCATCTCTAACAATTTTGAATGAAATATCTGCGCTAATGCTTCTTAAAATGTTTTAATCGTCCACATCTTCGAAACCCCAGTAGAAATGCGATTAAAGTGTAAAAAGTTGAAAAACGAGTACCCTTAACACAGAAGTCTCCGCTGTTGAGCACCAGCTATCAGTGATTGATTTTCTGTTTCACGCACAAGAAAGGACAATGAGACAATGTAATGTCTATCGAGTTACATCGCCAATATCACCATCCCTGCGCGTGTTTTTTTGCCCATGTAAAAATATCGCCAAACTGGCAATTTTTATTTAAAAGTGTGAAAATATTAAAACTGTAAACAACTCTTTAAATTTTAATGGAAGGACCAGTATTCTAGTGTAATTGAAAGTTGCGCGATGTTCCCAAAATGTGGATATATATATATATATATATATATATATATATATATATATATATATATATATATATATATATATATATATATATATATATATATATATATATATATATATATATATATATATATATATATATATATATATATATATATATATATGTTGTATGATGAAGGGGTAAAAGTGAAAGAGGCCAATTAAATGGACAGCAGGTTTATTCGTGCATTAGATAGAAATAGGTTCTTAAACCCAAACTAGGAGAGGCAACTTCCACGTCCGTTCACCTCCACTCCTCCGATCATACTCTCTCTCTGGCGACGAAGTCGCCGCTAGGGGATTACATAAGCAGTGCCCTCTACATCAATGGAGATAAGACACTCCGCCATCCTGATTGAGGAGGACCACCGACTCATTGATATATACTAAACATGTAAATAAAGATATTGAAAAATACAGCACAATAATAAAATTTAAACAACATTAATGTCTTGAAGATCACAATGTGTAGTTCTTAAAAATTTAAAGTCTGTGGAAAAAGTTCTTGCACCATGAAAAGTTTGTAGAAAGGGAAAAAAAAAAGTCTCTCTTTAAAAAGTTTGTGTGAAAGAAAAAAAAATCTTCTTTCAAAAGTCCATAAAAAGAAAAAAAAAGTATCTTCTTTAAAAAGTTTGTGTGATGGAAAAAAAAGTCTCTCCTTTCAAAAGTTCATAAAAAGAAAAAAAAGTCTCTTCATTCAAAAGTTCATAAAAAGAAAAAAAAGTCTCTTCATTCAAAAGTTCATAAAAAGAAAGAAAAAAAAAGTCTCTTCTGTAAAAAGTTCTTGTAGAAGAAAATTGAAGAAACTTAAGTATCTTCCCAGCACTTCATCATAAAGATTAATATTTTAGCTACTAAAAGTTCACGAAAAACAATCTGCATAAATCTTTGAATAGCAGACGGTGAGTTGCATAAGTCATAAGTACTTTCGGAAATTATTCCATCGATGTATTTTGGCTTGAAGATTGGAGTTTCAACTGGTAGGAAAAGCTTCATTTGAAAATTTGTACTTTCCATTTTCTTTGGTTTGTAAATCTTGACCTTATTCATAACAGTATTCCGTAAATTATCTTCGTTAATGTGCAAGAAATCCGCTTCGTTTAAACTCACGCTATCCCCAATCGTAAACAGAAAAGGTAAACAGTCAACGTGTGTTTCTGTTTGTTTACATTCTCGACCATGAGCTTCTGGTTTTGAGCCTTTTCCTCCGTCTTCTGTTCCAACACACACTTCATCGGGATCTTCCAATGATCGTTCATCTTTTCTCATGGGGACATTAAGCCCCGCCCTCATCAACGAAGAACTTATTTTTTCCGTTGAGTTATCCTTTGTATGACCTTGACACGTGTCATTTTGCGTTTCAGGAATCGGAAGGATTTGCGAAGTATTTAAAATTTCGTTATTTCTTTCAGCTGGAAAAGTGATATATTCCTCCTTTTTTAAAGCAACATAGCATTTTTTTCCCGTGTGGATTTCGAATGGGTTTCCAATCGGAAGTGGGTCTAGTGTTTTTATGCTTTCGTTTACATTAGTTGGTGTTATTGAGTTAGCACAAATAATATCAGAGGGTTCTGCAGTTACTGGAATTTGGATTTTGTTCTCTAAATGAGCTAGTTTAATTTTAGCATCTAACTGTGCAAGTTTAATTTTTTCGATTTCTTTTTGTTTTTCAAGCTTAATATTTTCGATTTCTTTTTGCTTTTCATTAGCCTCTTGGGTTTTTCTATCTTCTACAACTGCTGTTATTAAATCTTTAACGAAATCTGGATCTGTAACGAAAATTTCACTTTTTTCAATGAAGTATTTTAATTTTAGAATTGTGGCACCATCCGGTACAACGATATCTAACTCAGCGGCGACAACTGCGAGATCTTGCTTTCTGATATTTTTAAACATAATTATAATAAGATGGATCCTACCTGCGTTTCTTGATTTTACTTCGCTTTTGGAGCTGTATCCGTTTTATGTTGTTGCTCTTTCGAAGAGTACTCGTTGCTTCTGGTTTCTGGTTCGTAGTAGTTGGTCGATGTGGAATAACTTTGCTGACTTCGTTGAACTTCTGCTTGACGGCTGAAGTGGGACTTGTTCGGCGAAGCGACAGTGTTGTGGTTGCAGGTTCGAGTTGGCTCAGGATTCTGTATTCTTGCTGGCTATGTGGAATAACGATGTTAGCTTCGTTGAACTTCTGCTTGACGGCTGAAGTGGGACTTGTTCGGCGAAGCGACAGTGTTGTAGTTGTAGGTTCGATTTGGCTCAGGATTCTGGATTCTTGCTGGCTATGTGGAATGACGATGTTAGCTTCGTTGAACTTCTGCTTGACGGCTGAAGTGGGACTTGTTCGGCGAAGCGAGTGTTATGTAGTTGTATGATGACGACGCTGGTTGATGAGTTTTCCTTTTATTTGTAGATTCCACTGGTGGTCGCTGACTGCTGCGGTAATTCGTGAAGAGGATTTTGGTTTGACCTCTGGATGCGTAGAAGTAAAATTTTTTTTTCGTGAAGAGGATTTTGGTTTGACCTCTGTATGCGTGGAAGTAAAGGTTTTTTTTTTTCGTGAAGAGGATTTTGGTTTGACCTCTGGATGCGTAGAAGTAAAGGTTTGTTTTTTTTCGTGAAGAGGATTTTGGTTTGACCTCTGGATGCGTGGAAGTGCAGTTTTTTAAATATTTTTTTCATCGCATTCTCGCGGGTAAAAAGCACGGCGAGCCCCCATGTTGTATGATCGCGGGTTAAAAGCACGGCGAGCCCCCATGTTGTATGATCGCGGGTTAAAAGCACGGCGAGCCCCCATGTTGTATGATGAAGGGGTAAAAGTGAAAGAGGCCAATTAAATGGACAGCAGGTTTATTCGTGCATTAGATAGAAATAGGTTCTTAAACCCAAACTAGGAGAGGCAACTTCCACGTCCGTTCACCTCCACTCCTCCGATCATACTCTCTCTCTGGCGACGAAGTCGCCGCTAGGGGATTACATAAGCAGCGCCCTCTACATCAATGGAGATAAGACATATATATATATATATATATATATATATATATATATATATATATATATATATATATATATATATATATATATATATATATATATATATATATATATATATATATATATATATATATATATATATATATATATATATATATTGTTGCACAAATTGTCTGTATATATTGTAAATAGTGACGTATTATTTCAAAATTCTATTGTAATTTATTTTTATCCTATTTTATTTATTAATTAATAGCGATTATACAAGTTAGAAAAAGGTGGCAACACCTAAAGTAATCGAGAAGTTTCGAGATATTTCGTTTCCGATAAATTGGCTGGAAATTTCGAGAAAGTCTCACGCGCTTGTATATAAGAGACTGGAGAACGGGGAAGTTTTCAGATTGACTTCGGAGTTCGTTGAAAGCGGATCGCTTTGCTTACCTATTGGAGTGAGCTTGTATAATCGCTGAATTCGAAGTTATTTTTTGTTGAAGCTTGTGTTGAAGCTCGAGAGTAATTAAACTGTTGCCTGTGAATAACTTTTGTGAGTTTTCTGAAGAGAGAATAAATACTTTTAAACCGTGAAAACTGTGCCATCATTGCCTCAGTGGAAAAATTCATAACAGTGGTGTCAGAAGTGGGGTTTAGTCATCTTGAATGCCGACAACTAGAGGAATGATGGAAGACCAAATGAAGCAGTTGATGGAAATGATTGCTGGAATGAAGGCCCAACAAGAAACTACCGCAGCCGAAATAAAAGCCGGACAAGAATCCACATCAGCAGCTATAATTGGGAGTAAAGAAGAAATGAAATCCGAGCTAACTACAATGGTGGAATCTACGATAATAGAGACTACTACAAGTGTTTTACAATCGGTAAAAGTAGAGGTTCTGAATGAAGTAAGAAAAGAAATCAGTGATAATTTTGAGGCGGTTAATGGGAAAGTTGACTGTTTGGGAGAAAAGGTTTCTACAGTGAAGGAAGATCTTGTGACTGTAAGGAATGAAATCGAAGAAAAAGTTTCCACCGTGCAAGAAAAAGTTTCCACCTTAAAGGAAGAGCAAGACAAATTCATTGACGTTGTAGAAGAAAGGCTGCGAAAAATGGAAACGCGTGAAGCTCTGGCCATAGCGTCACCTAATTGGGATAACGCTTCCATCCCCTTTATGGCGCCGCGCTCTAACATCAAAGTGGCCCCTTTTGATGGGAAGTCGTCTTGGCGCGTTTATCAAACGCAGTTTGAAATTATTGCTTCTGCGAATGGTTGGGACGATACTTCGAAGGCATTCCATCTCGCAGCATCTCTTCGAGGTGAAGCTGCTGACATTTTACAGACACTACCTGAAGAGAAGCGGGGAGAATTCGTGGCGCTGGCAAGTGCGTTGGAGTTAAGGTTTGGGGAGCAGCATCTAAAGGATTACAACAGACTACAACTGAAAGTGAGACAGCAGAAGGCCAATGAAACTCTTCAAGAATTGGCATCGGATATAGAAAGACTGTCGCTCCTCGCTTTCCCTGACTGTCCCCCGGATGTACGAGACGATCTTTCTCTGCAGTATTTCATCGACGCTATTCAAGATCCCGATGTGCAACAGGCGGTAAGGTTATCCCAAAACAAAAACCTGAAGTCGGCCCTCGTGTACGCCATGAGAGTGGAAGCCGCGCAGCTAGCTTCTGAAAAAGACCGACGATATGTGCGTGGTGCATTAGCCGAGGATTCTTCTGACTTTGTCACCAGTAAGCTTCGAAAACTGGAAAGCAAAATTGATAGAATGATGAGAAGCTATCCCGGAGCCAGGGATCGAAGGACCAGAGTCGTTTGCTGGCACTGCAAACGGGAGGGGCATCTACGACGAAACTGCCTTGATTTGAAAAAGAGAAGGGATAACACTACCACGGATTCTCCACAACTGAATCTAAGAAGATGTCATCTCGCAGGGCAGAAGCTGCAATGTAGAACAGGTGAAGCCCCGACCAGTCGTTTCCACGTTTCATCCCAACAAGGAGGAAACCAGGGTTTATTCGTGAAGGGGGAGATCAACGGAACTCCATGTCGTCTAATCGTCGATTCGGGAGCGAACGTAACGATCGTAAGGACGGACGTGGCTCGTCGCCTGAACAGCCGACTCCTCTACACAGCGCCCTCTGTTTCTCTACAAACTGTGTCTGGTGGTAATATCTCTGTTCATGGGAAATTGCAAGTGGACATTGCCCTTGGATTTAACACCTACAAGCACACCGTTTATGTTGCCGAAATTGTAGATCCGTGCATTCTCGGACTAGACTTTTTGAAGAAAAATGGAATTACGCTGAATTTTGAGAAAAGCAAGCTGCAAACATGGAGAGGCGAAGTTCCTTTGCACGATCTAGACACGAAAGAGCTGTGCGTATATCGGATTGTAGCTCATGAAGACAATGTCATAGAGAATGCTGAAGAGTCCACATCTATGAAAAGTACCTCTCCAGCCTCGGAAAGAGAACCGAAGAAAGCGACGTTGATGAAACCCTTCCAGGAAGTGGTTCATGTGGAAATGGATAAAGTCAGTGAAGAGGGAATCGACATCCATGCTCCTGTTACAAGCATCGAACGGAGATCCCGGGATCTATCAGCTGCACCCGCGGATGATTCGGACGCAATCTCAGAATCATATAACGAGCAAGATGGGGATCAGAAACTTTCACCGCTTCTGTTTGCATACGGGAGTACAACTCACGAGACCACCGGATTTTCTCCATCTCTAACGATGTTTGGAAGAGACCTTACACTCCCAAGCAACCTCCTCTTTGGACAACCACCGGACACTCCTTCCTCGCCTGTCCAGTATCTAGATGATCTGCAGGCACGTTTGGAAGCCGTACATCGGTTCGCCAGAGAGAGAAACAACATCATGACGGAGCGCATGAAGATCCGGTACTATGCCAAGGCCATGGACCGTTCATTCCAGGAAGGTGACAAGGTGTGGTTAGGGAACCCTAAACGTCGGAAAGGACTTTCCCCTAAGCTCCAGACGAACTGGGAAGGGCCATATGGGGTCCTTAAGAAGATCAACGACGTCGTGATGAAAATTCAACGGACACCTTCCTGTAAACCTAGAGTAGTACATCACAATAGGCTATCCCCATATTATAGTAGAAGTGATTGAATTGCCTTTCCTCTTAAGGACTTCACTGCCCGGGACGTGCAGTCTTTAAGAAGGGGGAAATGTTGCACAAATTGTCTGTATATATTGTAAATAGTGACGTATTATTTCAAAATTCTATTGTAATTTATTTTTATCCTATTTTATTTAGTAATTAATAGCGATTATACAAGTTAGAAAAAGGTGGTAACACCTAAAGTAATCGAGAAGTTTCGAGATATTTCGTTTCCGATAAATTGGCTGGAAATTTCGAGAATGTCTCACGCGCTTGTATATAAGAGACTGGAGAACGGGGAAGTTTTCAGATTGACTTCGGAGTTCGTTGAAAGCGGATCGCTTTGCTTACCTATTGGAGTGAGCTTGTATAATCGCTGAATTCGAAGTTATTTTTTGTTGAAGCTTGTGTTGAAGCTCGAGAGTAATTAAACTGTTGCCTGTGAATAACTTTTGTGAGTTTTCTGAAGAGAGAATAAATACTTTTAAACCGTGAAAACTGTGCCATCATTGCCTCAGTGGAAAAATTCATAAAAATATATTTTAAGTGAAACTGAGGAGAGGAGAATTTTCTTTTTATAAAATGAAACAAAACAGTCTATTCCATAATCATCGTAGTGTCCGCCCTTTTCCTTCCAGCCAATCACAGAACAAATCCGTTTTGTTAAAGGGCAGGTATTAGCCGTCTAATCTTTCTTACCTTTTTTCTCTACAGTTTTTCCCTAATACCTACTTTTTAATCTAGAGCAAAAATATACTGTTAAAGAAATTGTTAAAAATAATGTTTCGAAATATAAGTACAAAATATAAAATATAGTGATTAAATCTATAAAGAAACAATCTGTAACATAAGATAAATATTTAATAAAAATAATTTGATTTTATCCAAGAATCATATATATATTATATATGATTTGAACTGAAGCGATAAACAGGAAGGAGTTGAAATCGCAATGTTTATATTTTGACGTCTGCTAACTTTCCGTCTTTAAAAGAGAATTGTCATTTCAAGATCAACATTTATTTGTTACTAAAAACTAGAATCTTTGTAGTTTTATAATTTATTTATTGACATATTTTAATACTAGCATGTTCATTTGCCCAAAAGGTCGCATCGGTTAATTGTCTGATAACCGAAAAACTCCTCGATTTTTATTGACTAAAGCATGTGAACTTACGTTTGATTTTCAATGGATAATCAAGATTTGTGGATTATATCTGCTATATTTATTTTTGTAATTCTCTTATCCTTACAGTAAGTTTTTATAAATGTTACTTATGTAAAACTTATTGAAATAAAGTAAGCTTAAGAAAAACTAAATACATTAGATTTTACAAGTATATAATGAACTAGTGATGGTCGGTAACTTTTTTCATAATTAAAATAAAGTAGCTCGGAACCATTTATGTTTGCCACAAAATAGTGTAGAATGTGAGATGAAGAGGTTATAATTTTAAAATATTTATCTATAAAATAAAGCAAGATATCCCCATATAGGGAATCTATTATGCATATTCTTTTTCATTATATAAATCTAAATCAAACCTAAACCAACAATTTCCTTTTGATCTTTGTAACATTTTTGACTAGTGGTAGAAAATATGGAAGATGAAATTTCTTAAGAATGTTATTTTATTCTTTTAACTTGTCATTTCAATTGAAGAACACTGTTTTGTTTATAGATAGTTATATATTAGTAATACCATACATATGAAACATTACTAAAGCATGAAGCTATGTAACCTTTTTAATGTTAATCCTGAGACAGGTTCCTTGTCTAAAAAATCAATAAAAACTTTCTTTTAATTTAACTAAACCACTGAAAGTAATAATAAAAGAATAATTCATAATCCATAAGAACAGGAAGCTGGAAATCCAACTCCAGTGTTGATTCTGTGCCAGGGCTAAAAATGGATTTATTGAGTTGTTTGCAAAATGTAATTTATTGAATAAGTTGTTTCTGTTTCCCTAAAAAGCGTGCAATAGTTTTTACTGTTTATAATTTATATTTTCAGCTTTGGTGTAAAACTATTATCATGGTTGTTACACAGAAAATATGGAGTGAAACTAAAAGTTGGTGGTTATGGTTTCATGTGTTTCCGAAATATACATTTGCAATTAAGGAATGGATTAAAATTGGTAAGTTTGACAATTGTATTACAAATTTATGTAAGTGTACTTATAACTTAACTAGTATTTATTTCACGAACACTTAACTGAATTAGTTTGAGTTCTTAATGAATGACATATGAACCTTTTCTAAATGACATTTATTAAAATGTTTGATAATGAGTTAAAATATACTTATTAGTTTTAAATACTTAACTTTCCTGATGCTTAAATTTGAGCTTTAATTGTCCTATTTTGCTTGTGTATTTGTTTATAATTAACAAACATTTCTGAATGCACATTGTACAAAGTATAATTTGCTGATTTGGAAAACCCATAATGCAAAAATTTATAATTTGCAAGAAGGATGATTTAAGATTGAAAGTTTGTATAGCACTGTTTTTTTTCAAACTCACCCTCCCTCTTAATTTTCCATCGAACATTTGTACAAAAATTGTTGCACTGTTTAACATAAAATTCTGCTTGAATTCAGTTGTTTCTTATAATCTGTTTTTAAATGTGACAATTTTCTTTCAAATAAACTAATTAATTTTTTACATTATAATGACTCATTTTTTCAATGTATGATTATAATTTTATAGCCATTGAAATTAATCAAATGCAAAAATACATCTTGATGTAATGAAATTTTACATCTCTGTATCATTTTCTTTCATAGGAGATTGAGTACCTTGGTCTCAGCAGTTACTTTTTAAATTCAAACTTAAAGTACGTATTTTTTTTTTACTAATTTTAAAATATACTGTCAAAGTGGTTCAGAAATCCTGTTTTTATAAGAGAGGATCTGGGTGTGTGGGAAACCTTTGTTTTAAATAGTACATGATATATATATTATATTAGTATTAACAATTCAATTACAATTTGGCTTGTTAAAGTACTCTTAACACCAGTTAAAGTTTTACTGCCAATAGTTGTAACTTGTTGACCATCTAAAAAGATTGGAAATTATTGAAGCTAAAAGTATCATATTAATATATATATCTACAGAGTGTGACATCATGTACTCCCAGAATTTCAAATGAAATAACTCAGAAATACTGTTTGGGAGAAATTTTTAAAAAAATGGTATGTTTATGAAAAATATCATAGCAATCTGATGCAGGAGTTTAAAAATTAGCTACAAATATTGATGACAGATGGCTCTATATGCTATAGTCTAGTAAGAATCCCTATAAATCTTAATCATTTAATTCTGACCAGGGTGGTAATTATCTGAGTTAAAATGTCAAAGTTACATTAAAAACAGTGAGAGAGAAATGGACAGAGAACAAACACTCAATAAATCCACACTATGATTATCGCTAACAGTGCCACCTGTTGTCAACTTTTTAACTGATTTTGAAACTTCTCTATTGGATATTTACAGCTTTTCTTATAAGAATACCAGAGTTCAACCTAGACGTTTTTCAAAGGGGGGCATGCCCTGCCTGCCCTTTTCTTTAGAAATAGCGCCCTCCCTGCCCTTTTTGTCAAAAACAGTGCCCCTAGCAATTTTTTTAAAAGAAATGCCTCTCCACACAAATTTACAAAACTTTTGTTTTTTCCTCTGAATAATTATGCAATATGCAAATCACCTCTCTTGAAATCGTATGTTGCGTTGGCACATTCATGTTCAAACGCGTGATGCACAAACCTTAGACTGAAATCACTGAATGGTTGCCGATATAATGTGCATCATTGGTAGGTGGATTGTATGGGATCGTTTAAAATTTCCACTAGTTAGTTAGCATGGATGGGTATTTCGCAAGTACTTTGATTAAATGTAATTTGCTGGATTTTTACATGCCTTTTCAAAATAGAGAAGAAAGGAATTTAAAATGGGTGATTAAGTTAGTTAAAGGTGTATAACCAATTGTTTACATTAAGCATTTAAAAAGAATACTTACGTTCGGACGCGCGTCATCACGATGCTCTCTTATGAATGTGTCTGAGTCAAGAACCTAAGTCATGGCAACTCAGGAATTTATTATTTTAATAGAAATAGAGAGAGAGCAGTAGTGCAGTAATTTCCAGACAGGTAAAATATGAAGTGCTTAACTGAACACAAATATCTGCCTTTTATAGGTTGTCAGAATGACGCTGGACAAAAGATACAACATTCATTAAACTACTACTAATTATTTAAACTGTATTTACAGTTCTAGACATTGTTTATTTTGAATTTACATTTCTAGGAGTTTTGTTGTTATCTACATTAATGACATTCGCTTACAAGGAGACACAGATTGGATTGTGTCTCGCAAGCAAATCAAGCACCAAAATGAGAGTAAAAAACCACCTGCTCTACCAATTGGTTATATTTCTATATTGAAGGTATACATAATTTTGTATTTTGCAATTTTTAGATTTTTCACATAATTGTGTTTTTATGTATTTATGTAAAAAACTAGAAATAAACTGTTTGATGTCTTGCTTAAGTAAACTTTTTCATTCTATATAGATCTATATTTCTTCTTTTTAAACCTGTGTTAATAATTTTACTGATCTTTTTTATTTTTAAATAGAATTTTCCCCCTTATGAAGTATATTTTCATCTTTGTGTATTAATAATCTTATAGCATTTTAATCTGAATACTAACACATAATTAATAATTTATTTTCATTATTGATGCAACATCTAATAACGAAAAATATTTTTTTTTACCACTTTTAATTCAATAATGAGTTAAAGAATAACTCATAGTTTTAAGGAATAATTTATTGTTGATCACCAGTTGAAAATTAGGTCTCATTGGCATGATTATTGTGTTTCTGTCAAATTTTTTCGTTTATTGCAAGGGAGGGATCTAGAATTCGTAGAACATAACTCCGCACATTAGGGATTTATTTAATTTTGTACATTGATTATCTATGGAATTATTTGTAGTAAAAGTGTGTTTAATGAGGAGATATTAAATTAAATACTGAGAATGGTAGAAATTGTTTATCATATGCATGTAGTATTTAAATTTAAAAAAAAAATATATTTACCTAATTCAATCTCAAATTTTAAAGGTTAAATTAGTAAAATACTTCAATGTTAATGTAAATCAATACTAAACTTGAATGTCTTTTTTACAATAAATAAAAGACCTGTATTTAATAGTTAAATAAACACAGACGATGCCTGGCCACATAGGTAATTAATCATAGAAATCACCAACTTTCCTCTATCAAATTTTGTGACTTATTGTCTACAAGTATTGGAAACTACATGCAAGGCAAACTGAGGTTTTTATATTAATAATTCTGATAAAGTTTAAAATCAATTTAACTATGAATTTTTAAAATAAAAAAAATTGAGTATGTTGAATTTACAAAATTTGTCTGTTAAATTTTTAAAACATGTAAAACTTGTTTTTCTCTCTAGTTTATATCACTACATGTTTCAAATGGATGTGTAATGCAACTGGGGAAATCTGATGAGGAGTTTCTTTTGCATCTTTCATTTCAGGAATTTAGTTTATATTGTCATCGTCTTCCTGAAAGGTGAATTTATTATTATTAGCCAACTAGCCAGAAATGACATTTATTTTAACATCTAAAGTAAATATTTTGTGTTCTTTTTTTTAATAAATTCTACAAAAAAAATCTTCAACATTTTGATAATATTTAGTAGTTTAATTAAAGTTGTAATTTTCTTTTATTGAAATGTTGATTCATTACATTTTTTAATATGAATTTTCCATTTTAGAATTCAATTTAATATGGCTGTGCTATCCTCAACAGTAAAAGTGTTTAAACATTTGTCTGTTGTGAGTATGTTAAATTTTATTAAATTGTTAAAACAATGAAACTTTAACTTCTTGGCTTTTTTTCTGATTAAATTCAAATAAATAGTTTAATAAGTAATAAAAAGATTATAAAATCCTACCTTTTCAATTTTTACAATTAATTATTAAAATAGTTATAAACTTCTGTATTTAAGGAGCTTCAGTAATTTCATTTCATTCCTATTACTAGCATCTCTTATTCCTATTTCATAAGACGTAAATTATTTCTTTATTTATGTGTCATAAAGGCATTAAAAAAAACCTACTTAAATTTTTTTTCCTTCAAATTAGAAATTATGTTGATTGTCTATAAGATTTTTAAAAAAAAATTAAGAGGATTGTATGCAATTTATTTTGCTATAAAAAGTTAAATTAAAGTATTTAATTAAAAATTTCAAATTAAGATGCTTAAAAATTAATAAGTCTCTAGTGATATAAATACTTAGGTTTGTCATTATAAAACATTATTGTCTATTTAAAAACTTTTTATAAATTTAACAAATATAAAAATTTTGTTCAAAATCTTTTAAATTGGATCATTTGCTATAAAATATTTATTTTTTCGGTTTATTTATAAAGTCGTACTGTTAAACTGTTTCAGTAAAGTTGTTGCATAAAATTGTCCAAGTAATTAAAATTTGGCAAAAACTAATTTTTGAAAAAAGTATTTTTTGGGGGAATTTTCTTTATTTAATTTATGTGTTGTGATTATGATTGTGACATAATGAAGTCAATAAACTTGTGCACTCTTTAAACAGGTGTGAATAAATATTTTTTGGCCTGTTACTAATACTTTTACATTTGCTTATTGAATTGTGAACCACAATACTTTTTACAGTTTTTTTTAAAGTTTGAATGAAAACAAAATTATAGCCATGGGGGTTATCTCTAGTCCCCTTTTAGTTTACTAAATATTATACAATTGACTTATTTCTTTTGAAATCTAACAATTTTTTTTCTCCTTCTTGAAGCCTGGTTATGTTCACATACATTTGTACATACGTAGTTACTGTGGGTGGGTGGGGGGGGGGGGGGCATTTCATTGGTTTATGAAATAAACACCCAATCCTCACAGCCATACCATGTGTAATTATTAGTTTAATTGTTGATACAATTATTTGAAGTGAAATATGCTGTTATAAATATTGCTTGAATACCATTTCTAATTAATGAAACATTTTAAGTTTGTTAGGGATCTTCTAAAAAGCCCAGGAAGGACATCTCCTGGAGTTGAAATTTTGTGAAGTTGATGAATTTTTGTTCAGTATTATCAACCATAGTAAATGCTTCATTTAACACACTCTTATAAAAAATTTTCTTATGTATGATTGATTGCATATCATACAAAATAAACTGAACGTTAACATAATTGTATGCAATACTTTAAAAATTGAAATTAAAATATTTTATTGTAAATTAAAAAACGTAACTTCAAATTGAAATGCATAAAAAGTAATAAATTGCACTACTGTTAAATATACTTAACAACATTTTAAAAATAAATAACTCTATTAAACTTGCCTAGTGATAGATGGAATACAAAATTTTCTTTAACATTAGCCAATAAAAATAACATTTATTTTGGATATTATTATGTAAATACGTTATTCGTTTATGTAATTATAATATTCTTCTAAATGCTTGTATTTACACATATTAATTATCATAATGATTTATTGATAAAATTTTAACTTATTATGCTTTAATAAGTTTTATTTCAAAGTTTGTAGTTTTCTTTATAATTTTAAAGCGTTAAATTTTAATACTTTTCTTTATCTATAATAATAAAACAAGCTGTGTGTCTGTCGGTCTGTCTGTGGCTCTGTGGATCTATAGAAACCTACTTAAAATTGGAGTAGAGCTCTGAAATTTTCAGCATAAGTAGTTTTTACCTTCTAATTTATGCATCACAAACAGAATTTTAAAATTTTAATTAGTTCTTTTTTTAATTATTTTTTTAAATTAATTAATAGATATGTTACAAAACGATATCTAATAGGGCTACAGCTCTGAAATTTTCAACATAAGTAGTTTTGGCCTTTTAATCAGACTTTTAAAAAACAGAACTTTAAATTTTTATTTTGTCCTTTTTTAATTAATTTTTTTAATTAATTAATAAACATTTTACAAAACGACTACTAATTGGGTTACAGCTCTGAAATTTTCAACATAAGTAGTTTTAGCCTTCTAATTAGACTTTTGAAAAACAGAATTTGAAATTTTTATTTAGTTTCTTTTTAATTAATTTTTAGAATTGATTAATTAATATTTTACAAAACGATTTCTAATAGGGCTACAGTTCTAAAATTTTCAACATAAGTAGTTTTGGCCTTCTAATTGGACTTTAGAAAAATAGAATTTTAAATTTTTGTTTAGTTCGTTATTAATTAATTATTTTAATTAAGTAATATATATATTAAAAAACGATTTCAAATAGGGCTACATCTTTGAAATTTTTAACATATATAGTTGTGGCCTTCTAATTAAATTTTTGAAAAACAGAATTTAACATTTTTTTTTCCCCTTTTTTTTTTTTTTAAATTAATTAACAAATATTTTACAAAATGATTTGTAACTAGGTTACATTTCTGAAATTTTTAACACAAGTAGTTTTGGCATTCTAATTGGACTGACAAAAAGAATGTTAAAATTTTAATTTGTTTTTCAATGAATTTTTTCACAAAAAGCGACTTTGAATAGGCCTAGATCTCTGAAAGTTTCTACATAAGTAGTTTTAGCCTCTAATTTTGCTTTCCACTAACAAGTTTTAAAATAATCTTAAAGCAGTGTTGTATTATTGTATTAACGGGCAATTTTTTTCTTCTTGACAAGGGAGAGGCTTCCAATAGTAAGTTTTTACGTAGCAATTAGATTTTTATGAGTGAAGTGAGCTAATTCTTGGCAGCAATGAACCTTTCAAAAAGCGAAGCGAGCCTATGCTTGCATAGCAATGAACATTTTAACGAGTGAAATAAGCCTGTGTTTATGTGTCCATGAACTTTTCAGCGAACAAAGCGAGCTCGATTTTGCTTAGCGATGAACCTTCCTGCGAGCGAAGCACCAAAAACTGTGTCTTATACACGAATGACAGATTTCCGCAACGCTAGGCCTCACAGCTAGCTAAAATATTGCACATGTTAAAATTTCGTAGCGAAGCACGGATATTTATCTAATAGAATTTAATAATTAAGTGAGCGTATTTTCAGGATCAAGAGAAACATCATTCCACTGAAGCATGTATTTGTCATTTTGCATCAAATCTTCAATTATCAGTCGAAACAGACCTATCTAAAGACACTGGAATCCAGGTAATAAGAATGGTTTTCTACATTATTTCCTTTCTTACTGTTATACCTTTTCTTTATAATAATTTCTTTGTTTTTTATGTTTGGTTCTTTTTAGTTTGTTGGGCTTGCAATATCAGAGCCAGAATTAATGTTGTATGAAGGTAAGAAATTTCAAATACTTTTACTATATTATTTATTCATACAAATGAAATTACTCTTCAAAATTGTCAAGCATTTAAACTTTTTCTCCTTACTGTGAAGATAATAAATACTTTATTATTTCAAAATAACTTTCATTCTTTCAGGATTTTCAATCATTAAGTTTAAGAATTATGCACTAAATGGCACACACACTAGGAAAAATGCAGGAACTGATGATTTCACAGAACCTTTGCCTGAACTAATAAATGAACCCAAAGTCATCAATGATAATACTCCTGAAAATTATCTGGACCTTAAAGAAAAATTTAAGAAAATCCCAAAGGTAATGTTTAAAGAATTATTAACAAGTTATTAAACAGTGCTGTGTTCTAGATTTCATGGCAACATAGTCGTATGAACACTGGTGATTCAATTTCTGTCTGTCTGTTTTGCTTTTGGTACCTGGGCCAATTCGACCTCAAAATAATAAGTACCAGAAGTAATTCTGGAAGCCTTGTGCATAGTACGTGTGTCATTCTCCTTTGTCTTGGTCTAGAAATTACCGACCTTTTATGTCTACAATTCCCCTGATTTTCATCAAGCTATTGTAGTGCTTTTTAAAAAAAAAAATCCTTTATGCATAATGATATATTCACTTGTAAAATACAATTTTTTTCTTAAATTGTATTATACTAGAGTGACTAAAAGTAATTCTGTATAAAATGATTTATTTATACCAACCATCTGAAATACATATTTTCTTTTACTTATTCTTATTGTTTCAGTATTCTATTTTATGTATATTGTACAGTCCAACCCTGTTAACGGGAAATCCCTTAACATGAAATACCGTTTAATGCAAAATAAAAGCACTTCTCCGTATTTAAAACTTAATTTACTCATTTAACAGGAAATTCGGTTAACGCGAAAAATTTCGGCGACCCCATCGACTTCATGTTAACAGGGTTTGACTTTATATATATTCATCAAATTATTAGATATCTGTTAATTTCTGAATAATATTTCGAATAGTTTACAACTTTTTTAACTAGTTTTTATATTTTAATTACAAAGAAAAGTATCCTTTTCAACTGATATTTTGTTTTTTAAATCCTTACTTTGATATTAATAAAAGAAAAAATTATAATTATAAAGAGTTATATATTTAACCAATACTCACTGATGCTATGTTTTAGGTTTCTGATATTTCCATTGATTCATTTTCTGTTAAAGTTATGATGAAGGGAGGTCACAGGTAACAAGATTTATATCAATTTCAGAAAACGTTGTATTGGTCGAATTTGAATTTCTTAAAATAATTTTTGTAATTACCATAGTTTAACTGCAATGTTACATTGAAATGTATTGAACTCATTTTAGGATTTTCTTTAAAATCACATTTATTAAATTTTATTTATACTTAGTCTACAGAAAAAAACATAAAGAGGAAAAAAAAACACAAGGAATATATGTACAACTTGCAAAAAAAATATAAATAGTTTTAATTTTACTAAATTTTTAAACTTATTGAAAATTCATACAATATATTAATTTTATGTGTTATTACTTTTCCATTTCCTTTTTTTTTAAAACATTGTAGCAGAACCATCAAATAGCTAATCTAGTTTAAATTATTATATATTCTATGGTCAAGCTAATTTAAGACAGACTTCACTAAGCTAAATTTAAATAACTGAATTTGGTAAACAATGAATTAAAATTTAACATGCAGGTACCCCCCCCCCCCCCTCCAAAAAAAAACAACAACAAAAAAACATCTAACTGCATTGTATATTTCTCCTAAAAAATACTTTTAGTTAGCAAAATTGCATTGCAGTGAAATAACTTGGAATTCACGGCCTATTTAATATATCATTTTATTTCATAGGACATTCAGCTTTGGTGTTAACTTTATTTCTTTGCACCTTGAAGTGGGGCAGTTTTCTGAAAATGAAATTCTTCCCACTATTACCTCTTCTATTGAAATAAAAGAAATAACTGCAGCGAGTGATCATGTGCAATTTGGGCAGCTCATGAAATGTGGCTTAGAATTAAAAGTATGACACTTCATAGTAATGAAATATAATATTACCATAAGTATTCAAATTGCATTGTAACGTTTTCTTGTGTTTGAACCATGATATATACAATATAATGTGTTTGTTTATTGCAAAACATAGTTTATTGTAGTTGTTGTAAGTTTATCTTTGTATTTGAACACTGTTAAAAGGCAATGGTGTTTATAGATAGTGGTTAGTGCAACTGCAAGATGGAGTCTTGACTTCAGCTTTTTTTTGTGGTTGCCTCCTACTGTAAAATGCAATACATACAAATAACTTCCATTAAACATTTTGTTTTATATTATATGAATAATTTTGTTATAATGTCTGATAACCATTATATTATGATACTTTTGTATATTATTAATGAATAGTCACATGAACTAAATAAGAAAAAATATTTTTTAGGTGTGTGATAAGATTTTGGATGTTAAATTTAACCTTTCCTTGCTTCACATATTATATCAAAAGGAAGTGTTACAGTATTTTCTAAGTGCCCTATTCCTTAACACTCATAAATTCAAAATGAAACATGAGCCACAAATTAAAAGGTATGTTAAAGTACATTTTCTAACTCATTTTGGTTTTATTTTATTTCATCATGTTTTGTATAAGTGTTTGTGTTACTATTTCGGAGATCTTAATATCTTTGCTCTCAATGACTTTTTCAGTTTTGTTAAATAAGTTCTTCAAAATTGTTAAGTTTTGTTATTAAAATATATATTAAAAAAATTATGCCTATTGAAATCCATCTGTTTTGAATGGTTATAGTTATCCTCTAGTTTTTAAAATTTAATTTTTTTTTTCTTAGGAAAAGATCGCTCAAGGATTTGCTCAGTGGGTATAAAATCAAAAGCATTATTGGAGTTGACGATGTATGTATTTCCTTTGAAATACCTGAGCATGAAACTTTTAGTTTTGGATTAATTAAAGGGCAAAGCACATTAGAGTACTTTATTAGTCCTCAAAGTGAGTAAATTGTCTCCTTAGTTTTATATTTTTTAAATATGTATTTAACTTATTACTTTATGATTTCTAGCTTTAAATTTGCTGTTCATAATTTAAGATAATCACCATTGTGTAACAACCACTAGAACTCTTTTTAAATAATGGATTTTCTTATTTGCAAAAAGTAACATTCCATTATATAAGAAAATGTATATTTCTATAAGTTAATGAAAACAGATATGATACTATATAGTCACAAAAACTTTTAGATTTGAAATCCTTTTACTTCTAGAATTATTATGTCATAAAAATACGGCAAACTTTACACAATTTTATATTTTAGTAATTAATGTCATGTAATTTTTTTTTATATAAATTGGTTTTGGTTACTTGGTGGAAAATTTCCAGTTTATATCTCATTTGAAAACCAAATTGCTGGTGGTTTTCCTTAAAAGTACGGATTCCTATCCTTGAAATTCAAACTATTAATTTTTAAAAAGTTATTAACAATGTTTTGTTGTAGTATAGCCATTCTGTTGTTTTTGTACTAATAAAAGTTTCCTACAATTTATTGACAAATTAGTTTAGTGCAAATTCTACTCTAAGTTTTATTTATGTAGTCATATCAATTTCTTACTGTTTTGAGGAAATTTGCAACAAGAATATTCTATCGTAAATACCTTACCTTAAATACCATACATACTGAACTAAAATTCATTTTAAGTATAAATTTTCTAAAAAAAATATTTGTGAATTTAACAAGATATTTATAATACTATTTTAGTATGTATCCCTTTTCATTGATATCTTTTATGGAAGTTAATTTTATAACCTTTTTTAGGAACACAAGGAAAATCCTTGCAAAATCTATCTTTGAATGGTGGCTCTAGGTATGCTATATACTCATTTTATGTATTATATTGTTCTACCAGAATGCAAAATAGAAGTCTTTGATGTTGTGATTAACGTTTACAAGAATTATAACGGCTTATATAAAAGAAAAAACAAATTTCAGAGTATTTCATGTAAGATATTTCATTCAATGTCAGAGTATAAATCGTGTTAAATACTACTAATAATGCTTGACTGTTAATAATAATTTTTAATAATATAGCATCAATGAAATGACTAAAAATTACTCTTGACAATCAAGTAGTATTTATAGTATATTATATGATTTATTTATCTTTTTTTTATTTTGGTTCCTGTGTTCATCTTTTTGCAATTGAATATTTAAAGTTAAAAAAAGAAAAAAAATTCGGTGAACTCTTATTTCTCTGTGGGAATTTTATTGAGGAATACCATTTTTTTAATATATAAATTGGTTTTAGTAGTTAATTATTCTCATTTGTTACTGATAACTTTTTATCCCCAATTTCTTTTGTATAATATTCCAATATTTTTTTAATATAATGTCTTCTTCTCTCACATTTTTGTAGAAAAATCTTCCTATTACTTAAATGTACCATACCTAGTAGCATCAATGAATAATGCTATTTTTATGCACAGATTTTAATAGGCTAAGTGTTTGTATGTCACCTGGGGTTCTTTTATACTAATAGGTTTTGTTTGTATTTGCATATTGTAGGTTAACATGCATTTACACTGTAATCATGGGTTTATTTGTAGTTATTCTGATTTCATTTTAAAATGAAATCAAAATAACTCATCAGGGAATTAGCCATTCTATAAATGAAAAGAATTATGCATGGCAATTGAAGCTGAGCACAATGGATTTTATGATTGGTTTAACTATAAAATATGATTAGCCCTATTGAAATGACAGTGAAGATTATATTTTAGTTACTTTCTATTCTGAGCTGAAAGGGCTGACCCATAAAATGTTTAGCTATATTGTTTCCATGATAATAGACTGAATTTTTGATTTTGTAATAAATAGAGTGCATTTTAAACTGCTATATTCTTTTCATATTTTTAGTTTGGAGCTGCTGCTAGAAACTCTTTACTTAAAACTCGGAGATTTAAATTTCAACGAGTTTGGTTTGCTGAAAAGATACCACTACAGTTATTTCCCCATTTCAATTGGAATGGTTCTATTAAAGGTAAAGTTGGTGCTCATAGTTTGGAAACTTATGTCTGAAAATTTGTGTCATTTGTCGAATACTTAGGTAATTTGTCGGTGTAATTGGACTATTTCTCTTCTAGGTTAGAAATAATCAGACAGATTGTTGCATCGAATGCATGTTTGATGGGTGTCATCTTCAGTGGTGTTCTGTTTCCAGTCAACTTGTATTATATCTCTTAACATACAAAAAAATATGCCTTAGAAATGACCATGTTTCAGCAATTGAAGAGAACAGTATGGAATCTTCAGAATCACCAAAATTTTCTAAAACTAAGACGTCTTATTCTATTGAAGTAAATTTCAGAGGACTTAATCTCTTTGCTCTCAATGACTATAACACAGGAGTTTCATTTAGAGCTGACTTGCTAAAGCTAACTTCTTGTCAAGAAAAATCGAAAGTGTTGATTGAAGGTTTCAAGTTGTCCTATTTAAGTGTTCCTGTTAAAGTAAGGTTTTATGCATTTTGTTTGTATATTTGTATAATTATTAAGAGTATAATTATTTATATTTTTATTTAAAATTATAATTTTTTTTTATATCTATAACAATCATTTTTGGTTAATAAAAACGTATTATTTGTTATGACTACTATGGACCCAAGAAATACTTTCCGAAATAACTCTCCTTGGAATTTGTTTTTTAAATGTATTTAAATGAGATATGCTATAATAAAATTGTCAATAAATGTTAATCAATTATTTGTTTCCACATTAAAGCTCATTGATACTACATATAAGTGTGATTTTTCTTTCTTTCTTTCTTTTCTAATTGGTATCTCAACTGTTGAAATCACCTGAGCAGAGATATTTTGCTATAATAACATAATGCCAGAGATTGAATTTTAAGTGACTATTAGTTAAATAGGCTTAGTGCACTTATAGCCGCACATTTTTATTTTAGTAAAAGTAGAGTGTGAAAAATCAAGGTTTAATATTTTTTAATTAAAATTTGTACTCAAATTTACTTTTATTTTACACAACTACCTTGTTTTGATTACTTATTTTGTTGTAATTAGTTCATTAATTATTACTCAAAAAATTTATTTTTGGAGACCAAATAAAATTTATTAGCTTTGAAAGCTTAAATACTTAAAACTGCAATTTAAAAAAAATATGTGTAATGAGATAGTTCTTAATTCATATCTTTTATGCTTTGAATAATGAATATCTGTATTAAGCTAAATTCTCTCGCTTAGGTCTATCAATGTGTCCGATCATCGGAAATAAAAAATTATGATATTTTCGTAGAAGATGCATCTATCATCTATTTATTAAAAACTAAGGTGAGTTCATTATGAATATTCTTAAATAATTGTTAGATTTATCTTTCTTCATATGTATTATCACCTTATATACATTATACATCTCACAAATTGAAACTCACAAGTTTTTGCGATTCAATAGATATGGGTTTAGTTTTTGGGAAATAAAAGTGGGTGCCAGTCTTTCTCTGCCCTGTAATACGAATGCTATAAATCCCTTAAAACATTCCTTCGAAACTTGTAAATCTTCTACAAGTTATATTAACTGTAGCAGAAGTTTATCATCAGAATTTTAAAGGGAACTAATGTGTTTCTTTTTAAATTTTATTTTGAATTATTACTAACGTACTTTCAAAATTCATATGTTTGGTATAATTTTTTTTTAAAAACACTAAAACACCTTTTATTTTCGACTTATAAGTGTAACAGTAGTAAGAATGTATTAGTAGTATTGATCAGAAAATGACTGGCAATTTTTCAAATAAGACAATCATCACTTGGTTTGTTTCTGGAAGAGGGAACTATTTACAGGGCGACATATGCAACTGAAAAGGATAGAAAAGACTCTATTCAGGAATTATAAAAATGTAACCCATAGAAACAAAGTTTTTACTTTTAACCTTTTACATGAATTATTAACTTTTATGTGCAATTGTAATTGTTAATTGATTTTTAGATTAGATCCAGCTTTCATTGTGTTTGACCACTACAAAGAAATTTATTGTCATTTACCATTTTTGTCCCAAAATTTTTATAAAATGCAATGTCATAGGCAACAAATATATGTGCCAAGTTTCAGCTGAATTGGATGGTAGCAAATGAGTTAATTAGTCATACTAAGATTTTATTTGCCACAAACAAAATCAAAGCTAATATAAAAGTTTTAAAAACATCAAAATAGTGCTTTTTTATCATATGTTGTATATTGTCAATCTTAACAGAGAAAGGTTTTATACATTGAATATCCTCAAATTGTACATGATTGAAAAAACTTGGTATCTGGATCTGACGTATGTTAATAGAAACATGTGCAAAAAGCAGTCTTTTTGTTGCAGTATCTACAGTCCCCAAAACTTGATAGAATGCATTGTTATCAACAAGGAGTCTATCTGCCAAGTTTGTGCTTGATTGAATGACAGAAAGTGGGTTAATTAGCATTTTGAAAATTTGCTCCTCACCAAAAAAATCAAAGTTGATATGAGGGATTTAAAAATATATTCAGAGCTCACTGCCCTGTGTTTTTCACCACTTCCTCTGCTATTAATGTTTGTAAATAATTTTACAATCTAGGTGCACATCAGTGCACCCACCAAGTTCACTGCCAGGCATATTTTACCCAAAGCCACTCAGCAGTATTTTGACCTCTCATATCTGCGTATTACAGAATGCCTGACAGCTGAAATTATTTTTACGGGTAGAAGTTACCCACTTTAGTAAGATCTCTAAATTTCAAGTCACCAATTATATTGGTTGTCGAGATAATCAAATTAAAAACCGGCATAAAACGACATATTTCCATTATCCATCCAAAACTCACTCACTGATCATCAAATTACTAAAGTACTTACTTCTAGCAGAGATAGAAGAATGATATTTGGTATGCTAGTAAAGTTTAACATGTAAACAAAGAAAAAAATCTAAAAATTGAGATTTTCTGCTCCGAATCCCATAAAGGGTCATTGTTCGAAAAATTTGAATCTCAATTTTAATACATTTCTATTAGGGCTAAAATTATAAAACTTAGATTACTTGTTGCTCTTAGAATATATAAATAGAGAACACTCTCACCACATGCTACAAACTCTCTAAAATTAAGAAATAATAATAAAAAAAGTGTACTTGGCGTTATAAAACTGACCATTGGTGATATTTTATCTCCTACTAAATGATCGCCAATTGTTAATATTTTTTCTCCTTTGCCACAACTTTTTTTGCATATCTGAATTAAATATTTGTTTAAAATAATTTTATATCATCATCATTTATATTGAATGCATAACCCTTTCAATCCCATTAAGTTTTCTTGCTAGTTTAAAAATTATGAACACTGAACATTTTAAAACTAGTTATTGTTGTGCAAATAAATAATAAATTCTAAAATTAGTACCTTAAAAAAAGAAATGAAATCCCTACAAAAACATCTCTGTAAAAAGGTGCAAAGTTCTTCATCTAATGATTACGGTCGTGAAAAAGTATTGAGATCTAAAGTAGAGCCAAGTTTAAAGTTGTTGTAAATTACGGGCAATGAAAATTAGTAATTTTTTTTTCTCAAAGTCAAAATTCCCCTGCATAGGCCTAAATATTTAGCTGTAAAAATTCTTGTGTGACCTGGCCATTACGCTTCAGTAAACCAGAATACGTAATGGCCATGTGCCACAAATATTTTTACAGCTATTTATTTAGGCCTATGCAGGGGAATTTGGACTTTGAGAAAAAAAATTTACTAATTTTTATTGACTGTAATTTACAACAACTTTAAACTTGGCTCTACTTTAAATCTTAATACTTTTCACGGCTGTAATCATTGCATGAAGAACTGGGCGCCTTTTTACAGAGATGTTTTTATGGGGATTGATATAATAATTTCCCTTAGTGAATTACCCCACAGGAAAACTGTGTATCAAATAGCTATTACTTTCAGGAAATTGTTTAAAAAGAAAAACACATTTTTGTAAAATTACTTTTAGATTAAATTGCTTGTTTAAGAAATTGCTTTTTTCTATGAGAAATGCACAAAACTTTCTCTGAGTAATGTTTGTTTGAACCAACTCAGCAAGTCTCTTTCCACCCATGATTGTTCTTTTCTTGCCTGTGTCATGTTGCAACTCTTCTCAGTTTCAGTTAAGTGCCACTAGTGACATATGATTCAAACACATTTATTCTTATTATTACTTTTGTCCTGAGTATTTTTTGTTTTATAAATTATGATGTTAAATCTTACATTAAAAATATTAAATGTGATGTTTAATTTTAATTTCAACTCTGTTTTGCAGGATGCCACCATTCGAATATCTGAAAACATGTATATAAATTGGAATACTACTTTACATATGACAATTTTTACATTAGCTCAAGAGTTTATAGCTTTTAAAACAAGCTTTGTGAGTTCCTATACAGATACAAAAGGTGCTAAATAATTTTTACATTTCAATACTCAAAATTGTTGAAATATTATTGTGTTTATATTGTTGCGGGGATGGGTTCGAAAGATTTGAAGCCAAAGCAGATCAAAACTTGCAGAAATTTATTCCAATATAACTGTTCGCAGATTCTCTTACAACTCCAGAACTTTCCATTTTAATAGACTCAATACAGCTCTTTACACAATAATGGAGCTCAAACAGCAGTTAAAAATTAGATATACAACTGCTAAAATTGTCACACAAGACAATGCAATACAGTTCACTACTCTGAATGCTCGCTGAGAGACAACTAACTAGATAACTCTTGGCCGGCCTTATATAGGAAAGTTTCCTTTGAAAATCTTCCAGAGATAAAAATTTGGAGAACTTTTTAGATCGTTGTCAAAAAGCCCTGTACAGTTACATGGGGACCAGAGATGTCGCCAAGTTTGGCGACCAAAATTAGTCGCCAAAACCGTCGCCAGTTTGGCAAGATTGCCATCAACCATGATGTTAAATGGCCTGCTCCTTGTAAAACTCGTTTTCCAGCATGATCCCTGTAGAACTCGTTTTCAAGCATTAAGAGACGCATTGCAGGAAAGCAACGTTAAGACGAACTCTTGCACTGCCTTATGCAAAATGTACATAAATTTTCCTTTTTACATAATTAATACTACGAAATATTTACAAATATATACAAAAATTCGTAACATTGCCCCCCTCTCAAGGACTGCACGTCCAGGGCAGTACAGTTACCGGAAAAGAAGGCTTACTTTCAAAGCAATAGCAAGCACTCTGCGTTCATTACTTGACTATAAAACTTGCTAATTTATATACAGAAAGACAGAAACATTACTGAATAAATAAATAAACAATAAACTTACAAATTTATATACACATGTGACCATGGTCTTAATAACTATATACAATTTATACATTAGGGGGATCACAAACTGTGGTCATAGCAAGAGGCTAACCTGTCATAATGAACGATTCTAGGTTTAGAGTTAGATGACTTATGTATTCGGACCACAACATCATTCAGCCGGTTGAGGACCGAGTAAGGACCATCCTAGTGAGACTGAAGTTTGGGAGAAAGTCCTTTTCGTCATTTCGGGTTCCAGAACCAAACCTTGTCACCTTCGTGGAATTGATGTCCTGTAGCCTTCGTGTTGTATCTTATCTTCATCTTCTCCTTCGCCAAGTGAATTTGCTCTCGGGCAAAATTATGCACAGCTTCAAATCGTGCCTGAAGATCCTCAACGTACTCCTCCTGCGATGAAGGTGCATCTGCCCCATCCAAACAACAGATCGCAAGGCAGACGAAGGTTACGACTGAAGAGCATCTGGGATGGGGAATAGCCTGTAGTCTCGTGGACAACTCTGCGATAGGCCAGAAGAAACAAAGGTAACTTCTGATCCCAGTCCTGTTGGTTTCTGGAAACCATCAGTGAGACGTTATTGAGGATGGTTCTGTTAAACCTCTCCACCATGCCATCCGATTGTGGGTGTAAAGGCGTCGTCTGTGTTTTGTCAATGCCAAGTAGATCACAAAGTCCTTTCTTTACAGCAGAGGTAAAATTCCTTCCTTGATCAGAATGTAACTAAAGAAGCACTCCAAATCTTGAAATCCAGCTCTGAACCATTACCTCTGCAATGGTGGTAGCCTCTTGATCAGGGATAGGATACTCATCGGGCCACTTCGGAAAATAATCCATAACAACAATGAGGTATCTGTTGCCGTCAGTAGATCATGGCAGTGGTCCCAAGATGTCAAACGCAATCCGTTCAAAAGGCGCTTCTACACTGTAACGTTGTAGTTTTCCTCGACTGCGTTTCTTCTGTCCTTTCCGGGCTGCACAAGCATCACATGATCGGCACCACTTCTCCACGTCAGCCCTCGCCTTACTCCAGTAGAACCACTCTCAAACTCTTTGTAATGTCTTCATTACTCCGAAGTGGCCTCCAGTTGGACTGCTATATAGTTCTTTAAGAACGTCTGTGATTCGGGATCTTGGAAGCAATAGCTACCATCGGGATGTCTTTCCATCATCAAATTCGAACTTCCGGTACAACACGCCGTTTCGAATATGGAGAGTCCCAGAGGGCCCAATATTGCTTTGTTGTAGAACCATAGATGGAAATGTCCTGCCAAGTAGGTGTCGCATTCGGAGACTCCTTTAAATTGATTATTGGCTTGATGTCGGGATCTCTAAGTTGGTCTTTTCTGACTTCTCCGTCACTCCACAGGTCTGGATCCGATGATGTAGAAGATGTTACTTGACATATTACTGGATTGATCAACCATGGAACAATATCGGCAGCTCTCTGGGCAGGGTCTCCTAGACAGTGCGTCTGCGTTTCCTTGTGATGATCCTTTGCAATGACGGATATCGATGTCATACTCCAGGAGTCTCTCTATCCATCTGGGTATCTGACCTTCGGTATTCTTGAAATTTAGAAGCCAGGTCAACGATGCATGATCCGTACGGAGCAGGAATTTCCTGCTGTAGACGTAATGATAGAAATGCTCTACGGCTTTAATTATGGCGAGCAACTCTTTCCTGGTGACACAGTAATTCCTCTCCGGTTTAGATAGGCACTTACTCCAATATGCTACGACTCGTTCTTGGCCGTCTATTTCTTGGGACAAAACAGCACCGACACTCTCGTTGCTCGCGTCTTTGTCAGGAATGAATTGTTTATCGGGCTGAGGATACGCCAGGAGAGGTGCAGATGTTAAAGCCTCCTTCTTCAGTTAGACAAACGCATCCTCACAGTCTTTCGTCCACAAGCATTTCTGCCTGCTCTCTGTCAGTCTGTGAAGGGGTCTTGCGATGTAAGAAAAGTCCTTCACGAATCGTCTATAGTAGTTTCAAAGCCCCATGAAACTCCTCAACTGATGTACATCTTTGGGGCATCTCCATTCTTTAACTTCCGACACTTTTTCTGGATCTGTGCGTACACCCTCGGCAGAGATGACATGTTAGAGGTATTTCACTTCATGTTGGAATAACTTACATTTAGCTGGACTTAACTTCAGGTTGGCGTCTTTTAATTTCCACAGCACCTTCCTAAAATTTTCTAGATGTTCCTCAAAAATCACCCCACTTGTGACACCAGTTGTTACGTGGGTGGGTTCGAAAGATTTGAATTCAAAGCAGATAAAAATTTGCAGAAATTTATTTCGATATAACTCTTCGCAGATTTTTTTACAACTTCAGAACTTTTCGTTCTAATAGACTCAATACAGCTCTTTACACAATAATGGAGCTCAAACAGCAGTTAAAAACTAGATACATAACTGCTAAAATCGTCGCACAAGACAATGCAATACAGTTCACTACTCTGAATGCTCGCTGAGAGACAACTAACTAGATAACTCTTGCAAGGTTCGTACGGTCCTTAAAAGTCCTTAAAAAGCCGAAAAAATTTCTAAGGCCCTTAAAAGTTCTTATTTTTAAAAAAAATCCTTAGAAGTCCTTATTTTTTTCCAAGTTAAAAACCAATGTTAGCAAAATTTGGAGTTCATCCAAAGTGTTTTCGTCCTTTCTGCCTTTTTTGCTTAAAAAAAAGGCAGTTTTTCTCTAAAAATAGCATCTTTTCTGAAAAAAATGCAAAATTTTCAAATGGAATGCAATGTGCAGATCGCCCCTACCAAAATCGCCTGTTGCGCATGCGCATTCATGTACAAGCGTGCCACGCACAGACCAGTGACTCGCTGTAGGCATTGAATGGCTTTTGATGCCAGGTGCCTCATTAGTAGGTAAATTGCTGGGGGCCGTTCCAAAAATTGCGAAAGTAGTTAGCATGTATGCCTATTTCATGCGTACTTTGATTAAGTGTATGTCTCTGAATTTTTTTTACCATGATCTCCTACTCAAAATAGAGGAGAAAGGTATTGGAAACGGTAGTTTAAAACTTTTTTTAAGGTGTATAAACCATAAAGAGTGTTTTACGAAGCATTTAAAAAGAATATATTTCCGCACCGATACGCGAAATCGCGATGGTCTCTTACGAAATTTAGGGGAACGTTTTGTGTAATTTTAGCTATTGCTAATTAATTTCTGAACGTCCGCTTTATATTTGAAATTAAATATCACAGAGATGTAATCAAAATCCCGGATTATTTCCGATTTAAAATATATATACACATCTTTTAAAGCCTATAGTAGCTGCATGTATGACAAAAAATTGCAGTTTTACGCAGAATTTGATCTGATTTTGGAAATAAAAATTCACATATTTTAAGACAGTCCAAGTTCTTTAATTAGAATATTCTTTTTGTGATATCATGTTGTGATATCATGAATCTGGTTTATTTTTAATAGCCAGCAAAAAGTACGGCTAAATTTTTAGAAATACTATCTCTTGTCTAACAATGGTTAAGCCTAAAAAGTAAAGTTAAACGGTTGGGGTTGATCAAATTTTAGAAAATTTTGCATTGGAGTTAATTGTAAATACTTTATTAACATTCTTAGCTAAATATTACAGTTATAAATTGCTATTTTTATACAAATCAGGGTGGCGACAGACCGGGAATTCAGGGAAATGTCAGGGAATTTCACTCTTCTGGACAAGTCTGGGAATTTCGTAAAATTACTCTTTAATTAAGAAATTTTTAAATATTTGAGTTTCTTTTCTCGCATTGCCCGTGCGGGTGCGGACATCTATCTCGGATCGCGTCACGTAAAGTGGATGCCATGAAATCAGCGCCGTATTGTTAAAAAAAATCCTCAAACTTCAATCTGATTGCATCCTTTAGAAACATGGTTATTTTCTTCTTGCCTCGCGTTTTTTGTCAACAAAATACATTAGAACTCAAATTATTTACGTATTATTTATGTTAGATTTTAACTTATCCTATAACTTAGAAGCGTTGCCGCCAGTAGCCTTTCTGTTAAAAGAAACTTCTAATTTAATCTAACTGCATCCTTTACAGATATGATTATTTTTCTTCTTGCTTTGGATTTTTTGTCAACAGAATATATTAGAGATCTAAATTCCTTAATATTTCAAATCATCTGATTTTTTCTTTTTTGTTAACCGTTTTAGCGCTGTGTTACTGTTTTGCAACAATCCTAATAGCATTCATAAGCAAAAATGCTTAGATCCTGTACTTGATTTTTTTTTTTTTTTTTTTTTCGGACTTTCATTTTGACATTTTATTGAACACAATTAACTGAAAGTGATATGTGTGAATTTTTAATTAATGTTTTACATTCTTTTTCATGCTCAAAAGATATTTGTTTTGATTTTTAGCTTTAATTTATTTTGGAGCAATTTAGACTTAGACTATTTGGAATTACATTTACTTATTAAATTTGTATATTTTTAAATTAGCCATTATTTTGTTTTTTGAATGATAATATCCACAGAGAGACATCAGGGAATTTTCTGGTAATCAGTGAAATCTCAGGGAATTTTGTTTCTCAAATTCTGTAGACACCCTGCAAATGAATATTTTATATTTTAGTATTTTAACCTTTAACTGCTGTAAGCGGTCTGGCAGACCGCGAGTAATTTTTTGTAGAATGCTTTCACCCCCTAAAATATCTCATCTTTGACTTTTATATAAATTTTTCTGATACTATGTTTCTTAAACTTTAAACTAATGTTCACCAATTTGTTTGGCGCAATATGGACCATGTGTTGCTCTTGCGGAAAAAATCTCAAACCACCTAACCACAGCAGTTAAAGGTTAATATTGGTATTTGACTTTTGAGTTTTAAAATATTTTCTGAAGAAGTTTTTATTTCGTGCCCTTTTGTGCATCATTGTTAAAATTTTAAAATCATTGTTAATTTAAATGTATTCAAGGTGGTAGAAAAATGAAATAATGTAAATATTATGGCGGAAACCAGTTACGAAGTTTTGCAATTTGCTTTAAAAGTGCCCTCGGAAGCAGGAGATTATTAAAAATATGCATAATTTACATTACACTTCAAAATTTTAAACTACATTTTGTAAAAGTACTATATCTATTTCTCAAAATGATTGGTTATAATCATTAGGAATTAAAAGAAATTTCATTCAGGAGTTTTAGTGAGCATTAAAATTTTCTTTTCATTCAATTTCGCCCCATCGTTTAAATCACAAAGAAAATTGAGGTCCTTAAAAAAGTTAACAAAGTCCTTAAAAAGTCCTTATTTTTTTATTTTGAAAATCTGTATGAACCATGTCTTGGCCAACCTTATATAGGAAAGTTTCCTTCTCCTAATCTTACAAAGATAGAAATTTGGAGAACTTTCCAGATCGTAGTCAAAAAGCCCTATACAGGTACATGAGGACCAGCAATGTTGCCAAATGTTTGCCAAGTTTGGCGAAATTTGGCGTCTAAAATTAGTCACCAAAACCATCGCCAATTTGGTGAGATTGCCATTAACCATAATGTTAAATGGCCTGCTCCTTGTAAAACTCGTTTTCCACCATGATCCCTGTAGAACTCGTTTTCAAGCATTAAGAGACGCATTGCAGGAATGCGACATTAAGACGAACTCTTGCACTGCCTTATGCGAAATGTACATAAATTTTCCTTTTTACATAATTAATACTACGAAATATTTACAAATATATAGAAATTCGTAACAATATTGATTCTTTGATTTTTAGATGTCGTGGAAAGACAGTCTGCTCTGCATCCTGATTCAAGTATCCATGGTAATAAATTGTCCAATACCTTCTCTTTATGTATGCAAGCTAAAGGACATTTAGATGTAGGTTTTGTACTTTCAAAAAATCACAGGTATGTTAAATTTAAAACAAATATTTAAGTGTGTTTTTAAGACATTTAACCTTGCTCTTGCTCCATTTACTATTTTTAATTTAAATTGCTCCAAAACATACATTTTTAGGCAAATTGCTCCTCATCTGCTCTATTTTTAACAATTTTACTATGAAAGTAAACAAATTTTGACACAATCTACCTAATTCACACCATTATCTTTAATATACTATACTTGGAAACAAATGTGTAACCAATTAGATAACCACTCCGTAAATTAGTTATATTTTCGAAAATTTCCTATCTTTGCTTGAATTCGATTATTTAACTGCTTCAAAACTTTGATATAATGCTCCAAATTGGTATTTTTGACTGCTCTAAAGAGGTTTTATGTTGCTACAATTTTAAAATGTTGAGCCTGATATACCTTTCTTTATGTGGAGCAACTTGTATAACATATTTTTTGTAATTTTAAAATCTTTTTATTTAATGTGGTTTTTAATTATGTTCATTGTGTCCTTTTTTATTTTCTCTAATTTCAGGTGAACTGGATTTTTTCCCCTAATTAAAACTGTTATCTTTTCCTAAAATAGTAATTGTTATAGCCTATAACCAAATTTTGAACTGTGCTCACTCAGCTTTCCTCACAGTGTTATATTACGATATTTAGAGTGTCAATACATTAAAAAACACTATAACAAAAAGTATATAGTGTACTATAAGATTTACAGGAGGGAAGATGCCTTCAACAAATATTTGTGTGTGGTTATTTTCCACTTTTACAAAAAAGTTTGGGAGAAAGTAGGAAATTTTTTAATAATGCCCAGCAACCAAGAAGAAATCTTTATGAACCACTTGTTGTTTTATGAGATGGTTCTGCTGATGTTAGTGACCACTGATAGTGTGGAACTGCTGCTCTGTTTTTAAGTTTTGTCTTGAAAAAAATGTGCATCAGGAGTAAACGAAAAGTCTTACATAGATAACAAAAATTATTGCACAAAAACTACTGTACTGATTAATCTATGGTTATTTTAAAATTGAAGATACTCTAATTGAATTTATTATGAGCATCAATTTACTCAATGAACTTCAACATGTATGTTTTTTTGTAGCTAAGAGAATGTTAAGTTGGTAATCTAGTTTTTGCTACATGTTGATCAGTAAAACGTTTGAGATTCAGGAAATCGATACTGTGCTAAGTTTCGTGTAAGAAAATGTAGGAACAACAAAGCAAGAACTGTTAAAAAAAAAAAAAAAAAAAAAAAAAAAAAATTAGTACACCTTCAATTTTCAAAAAAAAATGTATATTAATCAGTGTAATTGTTTTCACTTCATAAATAATTTTTTATCTGGAAAAACTTGTTGTTCACCATGGTGTTTGAATACATAAACTTAAAACATGAACATTATTTTATCAAGTCAATATATTAAATTTTCGAATTTTTGATTGTAAGGATTATAAATAAATCTATGTGAATGAAGTATTTAAATGTCAATAATGCATCATCTTAATGGAGGATTCTCTCTCTTGGTACCTTTTATTTTGGTATTTAGCCAGAGAAATTTGTAATTGTAAAAATACCAAGAATTTATTAGAGAATTTATAAAAAAAAACTTTAAAATGAATCAGAAAATTTCATGACATTTTAGTTTTAAAATTTAAAAACAATAAAAAGAAATTTACAAAAGTGTGTAGTAAAATTACTTTAAACTGGTTATTCGACTGTTTCTTTTGTTGAAGAATTTACTTGATTGGTTTTAATTCCAGTTTGATTAAATTTTGAACTAATCAACAAATTTACGATTTTGTGATAAATTGTAATATTTCTTTGAATGCAGAGAAATATTAAGACATTTCAAAATGGATACTCTCTGGATAGCCTAGAACACGCATCAAGTATAGGAGGTTAAGACACTACACCAGTGAGAAGCAACCTCAAAAATACTTGTCAACTTAAACAAAATTTCCTCCCTCTTCAAAAAAAGTTTCTGGCTTCATGCCTAGTTTTAGGATTATGAACTTTGTATGATGCATAATATTTAACAATTGTTAATTGATTTATGATTAAAATTTTATTCTGTTATTTTTCAGAGTGATGTTTTCGTCAAATGATATTACTCTAAGCTACAATAATCAATTGACATCTGCCAACTCTGAGGAACTAGTAGTATTGTTTGATAATCATGAAGTATTTACATTCGAGGTAAGGACATTTATTTTGGTGATAAAAATATAGTTTAATATTAAAATTTCTTGAAATTTAGTGTAATATCCTACCTAGTTTAACCCACTGACGCTCAAGCACTTATATATATGTCATTTGATCCCCAGTTTTTCCAGCAATACACAACATTTTTAAATTTATAAATACAATTTAAGATAAAATATTTTTATTAGGATGATAGTAACTTATCTAAAACAAAATAATTAAAAGAAATTATGTATTTGAATTAGAAATATAATTTAAAAATTATTGCAGGGAAAACAACTGTAGAATTTCTCCCATTCCCATGACCGTTAGTGGGTTAAAAGGTACTAGATTTGAATCCCGGATTAGGCATGGATGTTCGTTGTGGTTCGGAATCCACGTTAAGCTGTAGGTCCTGCCCTGATTAGCTATCTTGTGCATAAAAATAGTTCGTTTCCAACCAACCTACCTAGTTTAATTTATTATTAGTTGAATATTTAGCTTCTCATGTTGCTGCTTCAATAAATAGAATTCTTAGTGTTTGTCCTTGTATTTATAATTTTGAAAGAATATGAAATGACATATTTGTAAATATCCAAATTAATTGTTAAATCACAAAAGTCTATTTTATTGAAATCTTAAAATTAAGTTTTAAATTTTTTAAAATTAATTTCGAGAATCAAAGAAAAATGTTGATATTGATAGCTATGAAACAAACATGCCTACAAGCTGTGAAGTATTTAGGCCGAATTGATACAAATTATCTTGTTAGTTTTTTGTATATAAAAAAAGGATTTATATGAAAAGTGTTCTTCCATTAGGCCACAAAGGTTTTATTGTTTGAGAAAATGGGTTTTCTAAATTATAGAATATGCTTTATGGCTGGATATTTTTTCAAGAAATTGAAGGAAATTCTCCTTAGTCTGATGTATGAATGAATATACTGTTTTCATATTTTAGTTTTTAAACTTGGGAAAAAATTCTACTGAAATGTTACAATATATTTTTCAGTGCCCTCAATAATATATATTTATAATGATGTCATTATTTTTAGAAAGTTTTGGTTTCATTAATGATGGGTAATGAGCAACATCTACTCTGTCGCCAGAGCTTTGATGAACTTGAACTATCCAACAACAGACTTTTGTAAGGATTGCTTTATTTATTTTATTAAATAAAAGTATATTTTCATGAATATTTAAAAGAGTTTAATCTGTAATTTTATCTAATTTAGGAATATACACTTTGAAGCTGTAAGATTCATGTTTCCATACAAATATAATTTTGCTGAATGCTTTAGTGAAGAAGTGAGTATATATTCTTTTGTACAAAAATATTTCATTTGAATTTTATTTTTCCTGTTGTAGCTATTTTTAGAAACTAATATTTATTGATTATTAAATATGTATTACGCTTATAAAAGAACTTTTAACTAAAATGCAAAATTATCATCTTAAATGAGATTTAATGGTAAATGAAAATTGTAAAAATCTTGTTTATCAGATATTTTCTGTATTTATATTTTCTATTTCATTTCCTTTTCAAATGATATTTTATTTTGTTTAATCCATTTAAAAGTATAATAAATTTAATTAAATCTTTGTTTACAATTGAAATGATTTTTTTTTATGAATCTGAATAGGTATTTTCATATCATTATTAGCATACACTCCCCCACCTTAACACACAAACGAACCAAAATTAAATCACCTTGGGATATTTTTCATCAACACTATTTTTAAGCTATTAGAAACTTCATAGTCCTCTTATAACTATTCAAGCCAGATACATAGTAATGTAAAGAAGGCAGTATATTAAAATTCTATTTTTTTTCTTTTTTATGCAGTTCATCAATATAATAAAGTGGCTTAAGTTGCTTCACAAAACAAAGAAAACTCCTTTCACCTTGGAGAGTAAGCTTCCTCCTGATCTTCATATAGTTTGTAAGGTAAGAATTCCTTCAATATTTTTTCATAACGAGAAAATGTCTTCTGAAAGGAGTAAAAAAAAAAAAAAACTAAAAATGAGCTTAGAATCCATAGTAAAGTTACTAATGTACACTTGCGCAAGACAAATTCTGAGTGAAAATAGTTTATAGGATTGAATCTTCAAAGCAAAAAACCTTTCTAACTGGGACTTAAACAGCATTTAAAAAATTTCTGTTGAAAAATTTACTGTTCTGGATTGATTTGGTTGCTCCTTCATTCTTCCCTTCTTAAATTCTATTCATTGTTGCTTTTACTGTTTTTTGAAATTAAAAGCACATTTTAAGGAAGTTAGTTGCATTTTGTTACCCTTAATCATTCAATATGTTCAAGGCTTTTCACAAATCTGTTCTGGTGATAATTTATGTGAATATATTTCATCATTTTATTGCTCAGTAAAACTTTTTTCAGAGTGTCCTAAATCTGTTAGAACTAAGAAGGGAAATGTCTTCATGGAGGTGTACATCTTTAACATTTCTCTAAAGTTTTGAATTAAATTGTTATTGAGATTGTCAAGTTTGCTGTAATTTTTTTCTTACTAGTTAATAACTTTTGTATAAACTATGTTCGTTAATATATTTTGTATATGGAGTTTAAAGAGGGGAAAAATATTTAAAGATTCCTTAACTTTACTATATTCCTGAAAATGTTACTGATTGCAGTGCAACTTTCCTTTCAAAACAGAAAGTAGCATCCGTGGTGTGATATTAATTTAAAATTATGTATTTATTTTTTTCTCTTAGCTTTGGACTATAGAATTGGTAGACGATCCCTTTGAAGTTAAACTACGTGACAATTGTGAAGTATGTAAATTAATCTTATCTATATTAGTTGGTTTTCTAAATATTATGAGATAAAGTGACTGTTCTTTATTTTTCATTATCTTTATAAAATATTTTCATACAGTTTATCATTTAACTTATATTTATAGCTGCTTGAGGACGAATACCATGAAAGTTTAAAGAGGAAAAAAATGCTAGACGAAAAGATTGAAAGTTTACGAAGAACAAATTTGCTGTTACCTAGTAAGTTTTTTTTCTTTTTTTTTTCCCTTTTTTTTTTTTTTTTAAAATGTTTTTTTTTTATTTGAAGATTTATATTTTAAAATATTTTTATTTAAAAATATTTGAAGATTCCTTCACTTTACTATATTCTGAAAATGTTAGTGATTGCAGTGCCACTTTCATTTTAAAGTAGAAAGTAGCATCCTTGGTGTGATTATTGAGTTTAATACTAAATCTTATTTTTACACAGCTGAAAAAATAAATTTACTTTACTCCAAATTGGCTAAGAAGAATGCTGAGATATACATTCAACGATCTCAGCAGCTTTATCAGAAAGGGTCGATGCGAACTTCTCTTTGTATGTGGTGCCTTGAAGATGTTGACATAATAGCAATTGCTGATACTTCATATCATGGAACGGAGAGGGTTCTTAGCAGAATGAAGCAATTAGATGCCGATAGGTACAATTTTATTTTTGTGATACCTTTTAAACTCTACTGCTGAAAGTAAAATAAGTTAATGAATATGCGTTATTTATTTCATAGAAAATGCATACAAATTGTGTGAAAAATCTAATTTCTTCCAGTTACTTTAAAGAGAGGATTTTTTTTCACTTCTCGCTTTGAAATAATCAACATCACTTTGGGCGCCATCACTCCATTGGTGCCCAAAGATTGTATATAACAATTAAAATGGCAATTATTTGAGGCCTCAATACTAACAGATAGAAAGGAGATTAGCAAACATTAGCCTTCTTTGTGCTGTGTAGTTATGGGAATTAATAATTTTTGGAATGCTTTTTAATGCAGTAGGCTATAAATTAATGATATAAAATACCTCTGAACTGTACAAATATGGCACCTAATTGGAAAAACAAAAGTCAACTAATGGTCACTATAACATGATTAACAATCTCTGTGATTGATGCAGTATGATTACCCCTTCACATTTATCAAAATTGCTCAGTAAATACTTTTTACTTTGTAATACTCATGATTGAAGTTTATTATTGAAAAATGTTTTATTCAACTATATGTCTGTAAGAACAATACATAATGTACGGAATATAATAAGGAAGTACCAATGAGTCCAGACATCAGATTAATTCAAACATTGAATATAATATAGGGCGACAAGTAACTTGTTATAGTTCAAGACTAAAAAGTTAAGTACAAAAATTATATTTTGGGATTAATTCATAATACACATCAGGTAACTGAATTCTCAACAGATTTCAATTAACGTAAGGCGGCTGCTATAGAGCATTAGTACAAAGGAAAATTCCAGTGGGGAGTGATTCTTTCATGGCTTGTCAATTGTGTCAAACAAAATAATTTTGCAAAAAAACATATCTGAAGCAATAAATAATTCAGATTCATTCATAATTTTTGTATGGTAGGAGAGGTTGATACAAAATATGGCCACATATTGAGAGACGAGTTAGAGTACCTTTGTTAACAATAAATGTTGAAAGCCATCTTCTCTCTTAAATTATTTTTACTTACAAAAAGTTGTTTATATTTACAATGACTACAATTATGGTAATTAAGAAAAGTACTAATAAATTTAATTAATATTAGCATTAAATTATTATATATCATACAAGTATAGCATAAATGTACAGATTGTGTGTCTGTTACTGTATGAATTATACGTAAATACCCAAACAAAGATTCTCTCTAATAGAAGTCTTTGAGGCAATCTTTTTTGTGCTAAATATGTCTGTTTTTTGTATTGAATAAGTAATTGTATATTTATTTTAATTAATATTCATATTGGTTACTTTTTTTAGTCCATATCCTGAAGAAGGTATGGAATTTACTACTCTGTGGGCCAGAAAAGTCAGATGTTCTGTTACGTCATGGACTTGGCAAATGCGAGATTTTCCCCAAATGACTTTGAACATTAGGGAATTGCATCTTTGGGGATTTCTCATTGGAGCTGAACAAGAGGCATCTCAAAGAGGTTTGTATTGAAAGTTACTGTTTCTTAATATATTAATTCACTTTACAGTTTTAACTTTATCTTTTTAACAAATTTCAAGAAAACTTTTTTTTAACATTGTATTATAATATTTTTTGGTAAAATTTGTTAATATCTCTATACTGATGTTGCATGTATTTTAACTTGAACTTATTAACTACACTGCATACATCAGTTAAGGAAGAAAAACCAATACTATACATATGTGTTAAAGAAATATGTTCCCTTATTTTCTCCAAACCTTAACTGCCCTTTATCTACATTACACTTTTCTTAAAATTTGAATCAAATACGTTTCTTCTATGTTGTTCCAAACTGAAAAATTAAATAAAACTCAAAACAGTAAATGTAAAAATTTATTTCTCACTATTTTATTTGATAATTTTCATTCAAAGTAATACAATATAGCTCATGTTCAGTATTCCTTTTGTTTGGGCTTATCTTTCACTGTCATTGTGAAATAGTTGATGAGAACTGGTTTTTATTTAGTGAAGTTGATTATTTCTAAATTCGGGATGAGATTTTTACGTCTTTAGACTGATTTCTGCTCTCTTGCTTTTTATGCAAAATGTTTATTTTTTTACTGTTTCAAGCACCCATGTTTTTTTATCTGGACAAGTTTTTCACGCTAGACACTTTTTCTCATGCCTGGGCTGAAGATTTTCCCACTTTGCTCCTCTTTCCTCGTAGATTACTGAACAAGTGCTTGTCGATTTCGATACACTTCAGTTATGGTTGGTTGTTTATGGCATTGCACTTCTACAATTGTTGATTGAATTCGTGTAACCACCTTATTTTGGAGTTCTGTGCATGCATGCTGACAACCAAAACAAATGATCAAGTTTAAAAGGCTACAATATCGCTCTTTGATGTAAAAATGTTTAAATGTTTTCTTATAAAGTACATAATTGGAAAAAACTTGTTTAATGGCACATTTGCATTGTTTTCTACATTACAGAGATTTGAATGTATCGGAAATGTAGTTATTAAATGTAAAAGTAAATAATTTATAGATCCGATTGCACAGCATGTATCTGGGTTATTGATATCTTGGTGGTGAAGCACTGTCTTTATAAATATAATGCTTCATTCTGATTAAATTGTAATTTTCCTGGAAAATATTGTCTAACATTACTAAGTTAAATAAAATGGTTATTATGTCAAATCCGAGTACGTTTTTTTGCAACAAAATAAGCAGGTTTTATAGTTTTATGTTCCTTTTAAATTGGTCAATTTTATGTGTGGTTTGTGTGGATTGCAATTTCCTGATATTTTTTATAACTGAAATTTGGAGAATAGTAGAGTATTATGTTTTGAGAACGATATGTGGCGCATAATAATTTCTTCCCAAATATTTTAAATGTATTCATTATATAGTGTTAGAAATTTCATTGTATCTTTAAAATTGGTAAATCATCCCTTCTACTTGCTTTTTTTGTAAAATTTTTGGATATTGTCCCTTACACAAGCTTTTTTTGCGAATTTTTGAATGTTTTCTCTTCTGCATGGCTTTTTTGACATATTTTTGGAGATTTTCTTCTCTTGGCTCTTGACCAATTTCATCCCTGTTCTTAAAATATCTTTCAGGTATAAATTATGATAGAAATTTTTTGTTCGCTTATGATTTCAGTCTTTTTGCTTTTTTGCCAATCTCATCCCTGTAAACTAGCTTTTCTGTCTGTTTACTTAGCACAGATATAAATACTGATGAATAACAAGTACAGCAATAACTATATTCAACATTTCATGACTGCTGAATCAGATCATAGTGTTTATTTTCTACCTCAAGGTAGTGGAAGTAAATGAGAAAATAAACCATTTTTTTCACACTTAGTTTGTTTTTGACATCCTTTATTCCATATAAAATTCTATTTTTCATAAACATATTTTTATTAGTGAGGGCCTCAAACAATTGAATTGATATGACAGTTACCTCTTTGTTACCAAGTTATAAATTATAAACTAAAGACAGTTAAAGTTATAGGATCTGAAATGTTAGTAGGTTGGTAATTTGTCAATATTTTCCTGCATCATATTTTTAGAAAATTGGCATTGCCTTTTTGTAAAAAATATTATTTAGTAAAAATTTTTGAACTTTAATTTCTTACAATATTACTTTTGAAAAATTATACATTGAAAAAGTTGTGGAAATATTTTTATAGCTAAAAGATCTGCAACAGTGGAAATCAATGAGCCATGGAGTGATGTCGTAGTGGAAAGAAGCATGCCATCTTTGAAGTTTTATCATGATCTTACATTTGGTTTGTTATGACTTAAATTTATATTTCGCTATAATTTTATGAAAGCTGAAATAAATTGCTAGTGAAATATTATATGGGTTTCCTTAAATAGAGTACACTTACAAAATGTTTATATATATATATATATATATATATATATATATATATATATATATATATATATATATATATATATATATTTTTACTTGATATTTAAAATGTAAGTAACTAAATTTCAATTTCGTATTTATGTTCACATTCCAGTTTATGTTTTTAAGCATACTACTTTTCCAATAGCTTACTTTTCTGTAAAATGTGATGTTTAGGTTCTGCAAGCTGGGCATAGATTTTAGGTAAAACGCTTCTGATGTTTCCAGTTAAATCTTCCAGATGAATATCTCTATGAGAACTTGTCTTTCTTTTAGCATGTATCAGTAACATTTGCAGTTTTGATAACAGTTCAAATATGGTATAAATTTTTATTATGAGATTTCATCAGTTTAAAAATTTATATTATAAAAAAGTATTGTGTAATGATTTTTAAATGTTACTGTGTTTTCAATACCTATTTTCAATTAATAAATGAGTTTTCACCAAGATGATATCCCTTTTTTAAAAAGTTATACTGAGAACTTATTGAATACCATGAATCAAGAATAATTCAAAATCTTGACTTAATTCCATATGAATCTAACATGTGATATTTTTATAATCCTCAACCAATGCTGATAACTTTAAAAAATGTTGATTAATCCACAATGAGGAACTTTCACATTTTTTGGTTTTATTTTTAAATAAAAGTAGAGAAATAATCATGAAAAACAATACCATTCTTTCAAAAATTTGATCTCGGATAGATAGTTAAAAAAATATTTAGTTTTTCACTTTGCGATTTGGTGGGAAAAATACACTTTTGCATGAAACGCCAACGCGCAGATAATGAATCAGTCTAAAACATGTTTTAGACGACGAATGAGTGAGGTTTCTCCTTTGTTTTGCGACTTTATCTCTGCTTAACCACGTCACGTTTTTTTTTTGCGTTTTTGGTCATGTGGCTTTTGCTTCGATTTCGGCTAATTTCAAACTCGATTTTTGATTAATTGAAAGCATAAAGATAAAAAATAATTGCACTGCTCAAATATATTCGTTGGATAACACTAGAAAATACAAAAAATATTCATTTTCCTCACTTGTGCAAGTTCCTCATTGAGCTAATATTTCAAAAATAGAATATCCAGATTACTCTCTAGTGCATTGTATTCCAAGAATTAGATGTATTTAACATAATATGTAGTCAAATATACCAAATAAAGATTTAAATGCAATAAATTATTTTAATGTCATCTTCAAACACACATATGCTGTATGTATTAAAGTATTTTTTTCATTGTTATATAAAACTTTGTTTTGTAATGTAGTAATACAGCTGAACTCTACTTAATTTGTCATAGTTTAATCTACATCTACTGTAAAGTTAAGCTTTTTTTTTTTTTTTTTTTTTTTTAAATGTACATGATTATACAAATTTATCATATTTTCATATTATATTACCTATTTTTTCAGATATGGAAGAAATGTCAATGGCTTATGGTCCAAGCTGGGAGCCTGTTATGGCCCAGATTAGCTTAGCTATGGAATTTGTTAGCAGGCCCTCTTTAGATCCTAGTCCATCATTGCCCTGGTGGGATAAAATGCGTCTTCTTTATCATGGTAGACTTACTTTAATAGCACAGCATCTCAATATGTATATGCGAGCATCTCTTGATCCGTATAATACCACAGAACATATGGAAATTTCATGGACAGAAGTTTTTATCGAATGGACAAATGGTTAGAAAATTGATCATTAGTTTCTAGTGCATCACTTAAAAAGATTCCATAGTAATTTAAAAATTGACATAAATATAATATTATGAACTGGATTTGCATTATATTTTTACTGGTACTTCACAGAAGCATAGGTATTCGGCTATATTTGCTTACCTACTTTTAGGTCTTTTAAGAAAAAGCCAAAATATTTTAATATATATGTATTATTTCATTAAAAGATTATGTGAGTTATAATATTTTATGATTTAAAAACATTTAAATGTTTTTTTTTCCTTCCAAAATTCGTTTCTGTTATTTCCACTTTTATCTATAGTCAGATGTAATTTATGTCACAAGAAAATTATACTAATAATCTGATAAAAATATGTAAAATTTAATTTTTTTAAAACTGAATTTCTAACATTGCTGTAACTTTTACCAAAATTATGATTATTTTGATGAAAATTATGATTATCAGTTTAAAAATGCCTTTCATTCACTCCTTGAAAGTTTTCTAACATATTTGTTTCACTTTAGGTAAAGTTTTGACTAAAGGAGATTTGGATATGTATGTACATACTGCATCAAAATATGATGAAATTCGAGTCTTGCATATTCCCCATCTAAAGCTTAGGTACTTAAAATTTTCTTCATTGATTCTCTTGGAAAGTTAAAGAACGGATTAGTCAACAGCTTTTAGGAACCATTCAATACTGCAACCAGATGAGCATATAAATTTTCATTGTGTTCATGTTTCTTAATGAATCAACATGAAATTTCCATTTTTTTCTTTTGTTAATTGGATTTGTTCTAAGTGGATTGTTCTCTAGCTTGAAAAACCTTCTACCATTGAGGCCTATGAAACTAAAGAGTATTGTTTCGTGATGAGAGTATGTTTTATGAAAAATCTTAATGTTGCCATTTGTTATATTAATTGTATTAAAAAAAAACAAAAAAAAAAAACATCTCTACTTTTTCTATGACTGAAAGCATTTTTCTGATGCAAGGAGCACTATTGGTTAATGATTAAGATGAATTCAGATTTCAGTCCAGTTCATGATTATGCTTATATGTCTATTATAATTATAAATGTTCTTGGTTTGAAAATTTGATGTACCCCTTTTATTTCTCTGTTTAGGTTAGTTTAAATTGCTCCAAAAATTAGTTCAGTACATATGTCATTTTTCAAAAAATTATTTTTATTTAGGGAATGGTAAATTCTTATTACCCATTTGTGGAGTAAAACTTTAATTTTTGTATGTTATACCCATATTGAAATTTTAACTTTATGTGAAAGCTCCTTTGAACTATTTTAAGCGATTTTATAAGTTGTGTTATATTTTTTATCAGATTTCTCACTTTTGCTATAATTCATACCATGAATTTGCTATTTTTTTTTTATACATTCACTCTACCTTTGAAAAATATTTTTCTTGAATGAATTTTTTTTTTGTAAATGCATCTGCCATTTTCCAGCTTCTATATTTCTATTTTACAGTTCTTGCAAAAGGAATGCAAATTTAAAGTGTTTCATGTAATACACAAATGTTTTTTATTACCAATTATTAAAAAGTCAAGTTTATAGCCTGCAAAAACATTGCTTTCTTTTATTTATCTTTTAAAATCTATTTATTATTTATTCTTTATATTAGAGTTTTTAATTTTCCAGTGTTAATTTCAATTGGTTATGTCTTGGAAATCCTTATGATCATCACAATGTTATGCCCTGTGCTCCAGACAAAGTGCCTGAATATTCAATCAATCAGGTGAGGTCTTTAATCACCACTAAAATGCAATGATTTAAATTAAAAACTTGTTGATATCTGTTATACTCACATAACTCAATCTGCAAATACTACAGACTTGTGTTAAATATCAAATTATAGGTTTCTCTAAGAATAGTAAGTACATAACTAAATGCAACTAAAAATTTCGATCAGGAGAATGTTCCTATAGTAGCTACTTGGATGTTACAAGTTAAACTGCTTTCACCAAAATTTATAATTATTCATTATAGGAATTATATTTATTCAGCTTGTTGATTTATATTTTTATAATTAATTTATTGGTTGTAGATGCATTTACTTATTATTTACTTATTATTTTTACTGTAACAATGTTTTAAAATTTACGAACTTTAAACTCCTCAATTGTAATTTATCATTTGTTTTTGTAAAACCTTATTTTTATACATATATGCATTTTATTCCAGGAACATGACTCCTATAGAGCTTTTCGCTCTCAAAATTTAAATATTTCATTCTCTTATGAAACCAGGCATTCAAATACACCTACTGATGATGTACCTACAATGCTTCTTTACAGTAGTACATTAAAATGGATTGAGAATTTGAAGGTTAGTATTAAACTAATTCCCTAAATTGTTTGTCTATCGTGTCTCTAAATATGAAAACTTCAAATTTTTTATCAAAAAGTACATTGTATAAGTATAATGATATGTTGCTTGTTATTTACTATTCATTAGTTGTCTGCTTAAAGCTAAATGTCGGGATATTTTGATGTGTTAAAATTGAACTTTACAGAGAAATAGTAATTACAGCTGGAAAATTAGTTGTTAAAATTACAACTAAACAACTAATAAATATTGTATTGTAAATGTAGATCAAGTAAAAAGCTATATAGCAAAGGCTCCATCAAATTGCATGTAAAATAGTTGAATAGAAATTGCAAAAAACACATTAAAAAGTTATATAGTAAATATTAAATGTAACCAGAGATTTGAAATAAATACATAAAAAATATTAGACATCCCTCACAGTTTTATTCATTATTATTTTTAGCACTTATTTATTACAAATGTATTGATTGTGTTTCTTGATTATTTCATATAAACTTACTGGCTAATTATTTAGATACTGATGTATATACTTATATATGTTGGTTACAGTTGGGATTATGCAAAAGTGTGATTCAGTTAGTTGGTTCTAGTATGATTAGGGTTATATGTAATAAAAATGTTCCTATTTACTAAAACTAATTCTTAGAATAACTCACACACAACCTTGATTTAAACTTGCTGGAAAATATTTTTTTTTATAAAATTGGAATACTGATCTGTTTCAGATGATACTTTCTGGAGTTACTCGTTTAACAAGAAGAGGGGTTTTATTTTCTAATACCAAACCTCGTAAACCCCAGTTGAGTCGCCACTACAATAGACTGTGTATTTCATGGAATTTGCATGCATTTAAAATTATTTATTGGATGTCATTTGCAAAACAAAGAGGTTTGGAACTTGTTGGGGGACGGTTGTCTCTAAGTACTGAGCACACACAAACCCTTAGCAATATAAACGATGGCCTGAAGCATAGGTAAAGAAATATTTAATTTCATTTTTATTCTTGAAAATATCTTAATGTAACATTTTTCTTTTCTATGACATTTCCCTTGAAATTTAGAATATGGGAAATTATATAGTGATTTAAAAAAAAAGTAAATCAAAATAGTAAGAAAATAAAAAATGTAGTGTTAATAATGTAGAGTGTTTTTATATATTTTCTTTAGCTTGCTAAGTGATACCAATTGTAAAAAATAAACAACCTATTTTTTATTAAATCATATTTTTTGGAACTTTATTCTTAAATTCATCTCTTCAAGTTTGTGAATATTTTGCAACTAAAATGATACAATGATAATTTAAGTATTGAATTGTTCAACTGAAAATTTAAATTAATTTTTAATCTTTATCTTAAAAGGACCAAAAATTTATAATGCTTCAGCAAGTATTGTTATGAAGACAACAAATCATAATATTTGATAAATTTTCAATTTCATTCCCCAATGCAAATCAAAACCTCATGAGTTAAATTTTGAAAATATTTTAATGTTCACTTTCTAATGTTTTTAAATATCTATCAAAGATGTTGTTATATTTTAATTTTTAAAATTTCCTCTTTATGTATAGGCCACGTGTTAATTGGAATATAGGCTATCTAAACTCGGAATTATCAGACAGTGAGATTTGGCTGTGCAACTGCATGGATGAAGATGATGAAAGTGTAAGTGTATTTAATTTCAAATAAGTACTATATGCCTTATGTTATTACTTTTAATAGAATCTTATATATATTTTTCCTGTAGACTGCAAAATCCTTTAATAAATCAGTTGAACGGAGCTATTTTCTTAGTGTTACTAGGTATGTGCCACTTTTCAATTAACCATTATATTCAATACTATTAACTTATTTAATTCTTATTTTGTGTTTTATTTTTTAAGTGACTAAATTATCAAGTAATCTTACTGTAAAGATTTGCTTTTACATAAACAATTTCAATTATATAGCCTTTAAAACATAAACTCAATTTTTGTTTCATTTGATAAAACATAATTTATTTTAATATCAAATAGCTTTTGCCAGAGAATTTTAAAAAGATTTAAAAAAAAAAAAAAAAAAAAAAAAAAAACCCTAAATATATACTATTTGCAAACATACAAATATCCTTCTTATTTTGTAAGCCTTGAAAATTATTAACATCTACTTTTAATAAAAATTGAAGTTTAAAAGAACTTACATTTTTTTGAAATGTTGCAGCCATTTTAAACTAATATAAATTTATTTAAAAATATGTAAAAATATTTTCTAATAAATAATGTTTATAACGTTACAGAATCACAATTTAATAATATTTTTCTTTTGATATTTTGTTGAAATTTTCTTGCAAAGTAAACCCTATATTAGTGTTTTTCTGCAAGTGACCAAAGGTTATCTAAATTAAAACCACCTCTTATTGTATTTTCAGAGTATCTTATGGAAGAGAAGAAATAGTGAGAGATGTTGTTTCTGATGAAGTAATTTATACTTAGACTTTATTTTCTCTAATTTTATTAGTGTTTAAGATACAGGTACAACTTAAATTATATTATTTATGTTTAGGATAAAGAAGATACACCAACACATCGATTGGTTGTGCATGGTTTAAAAGGAGCATGGACGAGGCACAACCGTCTAGTCATTTTCAGTTTGTTTGACAGTTATCAAAAAACAGTTATTTTGAAGAAAAACTTGTCAACTGAGGCCCTTCGCTGTTTTAAGGTGGAATCGCAAAACACACCTCAGGTATGGAATTGTTATTCTTATACATAATTTGGATTTGTAAGGATGTGTTACAATTTTTAATAAGCTTTTCATACATTTCCTGGAATTAAATAAATTTCTTATTGAGGTGTTTTATTTTGTAAACCGTTACTAGTTTAAAGTCAAACTGAGTTGGCATCATGAACATGAAATGTTTTCTCATATTGATAGTTGAAGATAGAAATTGAAACATTAGAGTTTCCTTACAATTTTGTTTTCTCAGGATGCATGTCACTATTTTTGTAAGAGCCAAGATATCACTTGTTATTTCACAGTGAGATCCTATATATTGAGAAATAGCATCATAATATTTCTCAATTATGACAAAATACCTATGTCAGAAATAGAAAGTTATGCAAAATAGTTGACTACTTTTTTTAAAGAAAGTTTTCTGTGATAGTAATATGGAACACTTCAAAGTCTTAAATGTCTGAGTTATAGGAATAAAATAGCATGTCACAAACTAATTCATTTAAAAGTTTAATTTATAATTAAATATTCTTTTAGTTATAAGCATTTACATTTGTAGTATTTTTACTGAATTAACTCAATTTGTTTTCATATTAATTTAATTAATAAATTTCTAAAAAGATTTTACATGTTTTGTTATTATTAATTTTATGTTTATTATAGGTAAAATGCATAAGTCATTTTTTCCATATTAGTAATAATACTATATGAGGTTGATTACAACTTTGTAATTTGTCAAACAATTAGTATTTTATGAAAATTTATCTTTTTTCCTAAAATAACTGAGCACTGAATATTTTTGTTGAAAATGTTTATCCTATGAAACATCATCACATGAAGGTGCTTATATGTGTATTAGTTTTACAAATATTTTTTGCTTTTGAAGGGTTTTTGTATTTTATTTCATTAAAGACTACATTATTTACTACTGTTCAGTTTTTGATAGCTAATTTATTATATAAATACTGCACTCTATTCTTACTAAATTGTTTCACAAATATTACAATTAAACTTTATTTGGGTGTGTGAGCATCATTTATTTATATTTTCAATGAGTTTACTGTCCAATTAAAATAAGTTTCATGTGTTAACAAAACTGCCACTATTTATAGAATTAAAATCATCAAGAGAGTTCAAATAATAAGTTACCAATTATCTGAATTATTTTAACAAGATTGTTACTAATTATGATTGTCAATTTAGTCAATACAATTCAAATATGCCGTTACAAATTGAAATATTTTATTGGAAGAGTTTTAATATGCTTTATTTTGTGATTCATTTATATAGAAAGTTCGTACTCAAACCAGCTCATCAATAAATTCCGCATCAGCTGGTCCCAGCCCCATTAGTAATCTTCAGTCGAGCCATGCTGCATCAATGCTTCAGAAACTTGTTGCGGAGTCCGAAGGCAATTCTATGGTTTTTACAGAAGATGTATGTTTTATTACTTACTACATAGAAATTATATCAATGCATTTCTTTTGGTAAAAAAAGTTAATTGTTTTATGTTAATAATAATTTTTTAAAAATAATTTATTTGTTTTTTATATTATAATTTTTTGCATATATACTTTTGTTGTTTCTGTATACATTTAAAATTTTTGTTATATTTATAAATTTGTCATTGTATTTCTTTGATATTTTTTTACTCTTAGATTGAAGGCACTGCAAGGGAACAGCAACTGCATGGTATATCTGCTTGTCAAACTGATGACGTGCTTCAGAAAAAGTGGCTGAGTAATATGTTTGTTATTATTAATTTTTTACTTCATTGTATTTAATCGTAATGTAATTTAATGTCTTTTAGTCGAATGTGATGTATATCAGTTAACTAGGAAAATATATTTTATGATACTGTTTAATATTTATGGATTTAATTGCCTGTATTCAAAAACAGAATTAATTTTGCAGTTGAACTTGTGAACAGCCAAGTGATGTTAAGAGGTTGTGAAACCTCTGGTTATGTTATTGTAAGTGCAGCAAAGGCAAAAATTCTTCAACGCTTACACTCTCCTGTGTGGAAAGATCGGTCTCTAGTGTCCAAAACCACATGGGTTGGATCTTTTGAATGTATGCAGGTAAAAAAAATACTTTTATTTCTGATTATTCTTTCTTCCCCCCTATTCAAAATATAATTCATTCATGAACCAATTATGTTCAGTTGCAACAAAACTTATTTAACAAGAAAGACAAGGTAAGTTACATTGTTAAAACATGTTTTTATTACAAGTTTTCGCTTTTCCAACAAAAAAAAGTTGGATTCGAATCTCTAAGAGTCTCAATTTAGTTACTGTGCAAAAGGTAGTTGCGATATATTAAAAATCAATTATTTTTTCTTCCAATTATTTTCCCCTTATTTCTGATCTTGTTTTAAACATTGTTAAAGTTTCTAAAATCTGCACCTGACTTCAAAACTTAAGTATTTTAAGACAAAAGAGCTGAAAAGGGTGTTAAAAGAGAGTTGCTAATTTAAAGCATTATTTAAGAATCCATGTTTGTTTGATTGTTTTTTATTATAAATCCATTAAAATTTATCTTGCTAGTCTTAAAATGTTGTAAAAGAATCATTTTAGTAGTTTTTGGGTTTTAATATTGCCGCCAATTCTTGGTTTCATAACATGTAACTTTTGAGATAATATAAGATGCATCTATGTATAACCAGTTAATATTTTCTAACTAAATCTTATTATTTTATCTAATTTCACTATTTTGTTGTAGTTTTTTAACACTGAGATTTCTTTCCACTTACAGTATTATGCAACTGTAGATGCAGGAGTTCCAAATCCTTCCTTCAACGATAACATGTGGCTGTCCATTGACAACATAGAAGAGAGGGAATCAATGATCATCAGTGATCTTCCCGATCTAGTTGGTAGTGGACACAGTGTTGGAGGAGTTATTAGTAGTACTGTGGGAGCAATATCTAACCCAGAATCTGCACCAACTCAGTTGCAAAGGATTGTGTCTAGGTGTGGTTGTCAATTCTTTTATGCAAGTTATGGAGAAAATATGGACCCTAGCAATCTGGAGGAAGTACCACCATTGGTAAACTTTTTTAAATATATTTTTACACACATTAGTTCATGAATCACAAAGATTACATATTGCTTTATAATCTTGTAGTAAATTTTTTATTTTCATAATAAGTAATTTCAATAGTTTTAAATTTAGTTAAAAAAATGGCAAATGGGATAAAAAAAATCTATACTTCACTTTCAACTCATTTTATCGGTTGCAAATTGAGATGAAAGAAGATTAAAAATTTTATTTCCTAATATTTTAACTGTCTTTATAGTTTTCTTCTTAAGTGCTCAATTGTTTCGAGTTCATTTATTAATTGTTAGCATTACATAATAAAATATTAATATGAGAGAGCGCATAGTTAAATTTTGCCTCTCATGACACACTAAAAAGCTTGACTATTATATATTGAATTCAATATCTTTGTTCACTAAACAAAAGGAAGGCCAACTCGCTAGGATTAATTAGAGATTATGGTTATCCATGTCGAGAGCAGTCAGTCGACTAAATCCAGTTCTCTTAGTTCACATACAGTTGCTTTAAACAATCAAGGATGTTGTGGTGTTGCCATCAATTAAGATTACTTGCAACAAGAGTTTATACGTGTTACTGCAACAGAGCTATATTAACTGAACAGTATTTATTTACACGCATAAATTCTTGTTGCAAATATAAATCAATATCATACAGCTAATTTATAAGCAAAAGTTCAATTTCCGATTTTTAGATAGTAAAGATTTGTTTGTTAACTCTTGTAATCAGAACTCATTTGTCTAAATTTGTATTCAGAAATCTTTGCAACATTTCTTATTTTGCCAATTTTTATATTTTTAGCCTGAAGAAAATGATCTTTGGGAACAAGAGGTGGCTGTTGATTCTTTCACACTGACTCATCATGATTTGGATATGTGTACAAACTCTTTACAATATGCCATGATCCTTGATTTAGTCAATAATCTATTACTATATGTAGAACCAAGGAAACGTGAAGCAACAAATAAATTGCAATACATGCGATTTCAGTTGCAACTTTGCTCAGTAGATGATCAAAGGGGTCCAATTTTGCAACTTCAAGAAAATATCAGGTCCGAAAAGTTGTTTTAAAATTTATTATCAGAAGTTTCCATGTTCTTTAATTATTTTGTGAGAGTTTGACATACTTAAGTGTTATCTAAAAGAACTTTTTATGTAATATTACATTATGTAATCTTAAAGCCATTTTTATCAAACAAAATAGTCCCTAGTTTATAATGATGAATAGTATTTATTTTTGAATTATTTGTTTTTCTTATATTACAATATATCATAGAAATAAGCTATCAAAACATTATTTTTTTACCAGAAAGTTAGATTTTTCTTTCATAAGGTAATCAGGACTTCTTGAGTGTTAATAACGAATTACAGTTAATCAACATACTTAATTATTAAACAAATGAGTTATCAAATTAAATACTTGATGAATTACTTTAAATATTGATTTACAGTAGGGTTACTGTGATAATAATATTCACAAAATTTAGTAAAATGTCCATGTTATCAGCAAACTTGATACTAAAATTTATGGAAGGTTTATAAAGCCATATTTAAGTAATTTTCTGTAAATAAGGCTCAAAGCAAGATGTTTAGCATAATACATAATTTTAGCTATCTTCCTATGATTAATGAATTTTATAAAATTATGTTAAATAGAATAATATGTAAATAAGTTAATTGAACAATCAATGTTTGTCATTTTAAAGGTCTGAAGCTGATTGATAGTTGAGTAGTTGTATTTGTATTTTGATATTGTCGATAGTTGTTTCTGAAACGTAAACCAATGATTTAATTATGTGGCAATCCAAGCAGATTTTTCTGTGAAGATATTAAAATTATGTATTGTATTGTGATATTTAGGATTTTATTTTTATCTGGAAACTATTTTCAGGGGTTTAGTTTCTAATCTAAGACGATTGGAGAAGGAAGCCTATGTAAAACATAAACAGCTTTTAGAGAATCCTGATAGAGAAGATTACTTAGATGATCTGCACATGCTTGATCATCAGGTATATTGATTCAATTTTTTCGATATTTTCAGTTTTAATTTAACTTGTAACCAGATAACTATAACAAGTACATTTAATAAAAGATTTGTTGTTAAATTGAAAATATTAATCTAACTTAAGCAGTAAAGAAAAATTCTCTAAATTCAAAAGAAAATGTTTAAAAAACCAATTGACCTTAGTAATTTGTTTCAATACATTGAATAGGATTTCATTTAAAATAATTTAAATAAACTTGTGAAATTGTAATATGCTAATGCAAATATTTTTATGCAAATGCACCTGGTCACTACAAAATCAGACTATTGCACTGTATTAACTACTGTTGATGAGACTGTAGGTATTATTAATGATGTAAATTACTGTGCTTGAGCTTGACACTATTCATGGTTAATTTAATGTTTCTCAAATAGTTTGTCCTAACTATTTTAGAGCAAAAACACATATAATGCAAACAGAGAGGTATCAATAAGAAACTCTTTAGATGTTATGTGGAATATCTTAGTATTATAAAATTTTCTTACCTAAAACGTATATTTTTTAACTTACCCAATTTATTTTTCTCCAAATAACTTTTAAAACTCTATTATTTAAAATCCAAGTCGATATAATTTGTAATATCTACCAGTTTAACAGCTATGGTTTTAATTTTTTTTTAAGCCCTGACGTCAAAGTTAAAAATGTAATACTTAGCATAAATATATGATGTTTGTATTTTCCCCTATATTGTTTAAAATTGAACAATCTGCTGCTGGTTGTTCTTATTTCAAAGAACACAGCTTTCCTTACTCTAGAGTTTACCTAATATTGTTTTATAGATATACGAACACAAAGAGCAGCTTAACTCAATGAATGAAGAATTAACAATGATGATCAGTTGCTTTAAAGAAACTCAAATAATTGCTAGTCGATTGCGGCAAAGAGCTTCCTCACAAGAGAAAGGTGTTTCCACTGCCAGAAGATCAGAAGTGTGTTTTAAACATGCTCAGTGGAGGCTAACAGATGCAGATGGACAATTAGGAATATCAGATTTAGTACTAAGTAATTTCTTGTAAGTTTTATACTTATTCAAAATTTATTATAGAATAGATTGTCATGAGTTTGTTTCTTGGATACTTGAAGTATATATATATATATATATATATATACTCATAAAAGCAAAGTTTTTTGTAAATACTTTATATGCATTGCCAAATTTTATTGACTAACTTTTTTTTTTGTGCTTCCAAACTGGATAGAATGCATTGTTATTGACAATAAGTATCTTGCCAAGTTTCAACTCGATTGGATGATGGAAAGTTGGTTAATTAATTACCCATATGGATATTATGTGCACCACAAACAAACAAAATCGAAGTTAATTTAAAGAATTTTAAAATATTTTAACTTGACTGAGTAGTACTCAATAATATAATTTTGGTCTGTTTTTGGCATTTATCTATAATTGTTTTTGATTAATTAAATAGAACTATATCGGAATTTGATAAAAGTAATAAATTTTAACTAAATTTTGAGTTATTCTATTTGAATTTAATAAGTCTGTTGATAGTTCACCATGGTTGATTGCTAACATTTCTTGTTGAAAGCAGTATGTAATATAACTAATAACAATATATAACTTTATATAAAGACTAGAATATACAGTTTAAATGGTAATTATTATCTTCTTTTTGTTACTATACTTTTTACTTGCTGATCAATGTTATTTAATAGTGTTTTATACAGATTTCTTTTTGTTTAGATATTCTAAAGTTACAAAAACAGATGATTCAGTTGAGCATCTATTGGAAGTAGGTTATATTAAGATGACCAATCTCCTTCCAAATCAAGCATATAAGGTAAAAACATTTTTATTATTTTTAGAATTGGCTGATTATTATGTTATTTTAAGTATGCATTTCAAAATTATTACAAAAATTAAACTGCTAATTGCCTGACAAATAAAAATAATTAGGGTTACACTTTTAACAAGAAATTTCAACTAATATAGATGTCAAAGAATAGGCCAGTGTATGCTTTGATATTTTCATTTTACTTATGAGGGAATTGGTTCATTTTCTTTCAATCTACATGTAAATGGCCGATTCGAGCAATACTTGGGCCAATATGACTACTACTGAAGCTAAAGTTCATTATCGAAATTAGAAGAAATTGTGTTTTAATGATAAAACATTATTGTTTATGGGTTGAGTCATTTCATTCATTAACTGGCTGAAGTAATAGACTTCGCAGAGTTTTTCTGGCCAATATTAGTTCTTTTCTTGGGTGGCATTTTGATAAGTATGAATTAATATTTATCCAGTGATCAATTGTTTGTTGGCTTAAAAAGTTGAGTTTCGTTGATCATTGTTTATGTTGGTAATATTGCTCTGGAAGGTTCTACCCAATTCTTAAGAGTAAACAAACACTGTGCCATTTGGGTGTTTTTCAGTTGAAAGTTAAAGGTTCCCTTCGTTGTATTTTAAATTCAATTTATCAAAAAATGCTGGGAATTTTTTTTTATATTTCTTTATTGATCTCAACATATGTAGTCTCGGCCACATAAGAAAATATTATTCTCTGGTAGAAGTCGCACATGTACTGGTCGGCTCTGGTTTGTTAGTCGATATGGAAGTATGATGATTTCGATCTTTATCTACCTACTGTCTTCAACTGGGCCAAACCGGTTTATTAGTGCTTTTCCCTCTGCCAACTAGCTGGACCTGGGCAATAGCAGAATTTTGCTTTAAGGGGGGGGAAAAAGTGACTGGAATGATTTTTTAAAATCTCACTTCTACAGTGATCTGCAAATTTCTATACAAAAAAAAAACAAAAAAACCCCGATGCTCTTATTTGTAATTTTTTGATAACACACTGGTGGTTTTTTTTTGAATTAGCAGAAATCTACAAATTCCTTTATAAAATTTCTGATAGTGCACAGTTTCATAACTACTTTTATCTTCTAACTGGAAAGAAAAGTTCCCTTTTCAACTAATTGCTTGTTTTGTGGATCTTGTCATTGATTATTGATTTTTTAAAATTATTTTTTATTTGTCAATGTTAGTACTTCTCATTATATATTTTTTTGTCTCTTAGATAGTACTTCAGCCAACAGAACTTCAAACAAAGATACCGCTTGATAGACAGTGCTTGTTGCGAATTTTTTGCAGAGAAAAGGCACCAGTCGGTGGAATTTCGATCAAAGAACATTTGGAAGTTAATGTTGTTCCAATTACTATAGGGTTGACTGAGGCATTTTATAGAGCCATGTTAAAATTTTTCTTTCCTGGAAGAGATACAGGTAATATTGAAATCATTTTGTTATTAATTTATTTTAATGACATGCAATGCCCTTATTTTTTTTCTACATGAATCAACATGGTTCGTACACTTGTAGGAGAAAATAAAATTCAAGGACTTTTCAAGGATGCGTTATCAATACAAATATACATGAAACAAAAAATCCAAAACTTTTTTTTTGGCAAAACAATGCATGTTCAAATTGAGTAAATAAAAAAAAAAGTTTTTTTTTTCATTTGAATTGAAGAAAACTTTAAGATTACAATAGAAAGACAAAAACCTTGAGTATATCATAAGCACTACTGTCTTTTAAAAACAGAAGTAATGTATGCAGCACTCACTTGGATATTATACCAGTTTTGTAAGTGAATATTCATTTTTTTTTGTTTCATCATATCGAAACTATCGTCTAATTATAATACAAAATTCTTAGTGATCAAACTTTCTTCTAATACACTCTGAAGGCTTGATACAAAATTGTGCATCCCCCCCTACACATAGAAATTTAGAACGAATCGCGCTACCGGCTAAATCCACTTGATTTTTGCTCTTCGTGTGGCTTTTTAAAGCACTTTCTTTCCCATTGATGCTGTGCTGCAATTTTTGGCACACAAAGTACATAATGCAAACCCAACACGCAGGTTTGCAACAATGAATCACTTATATTTCAGCTTTTCTAACCAGCTTAAATTGAAAATGCATTTTCCTGCCATTTTTTAACAGTGAGCAAAAACAAACCAGTTTTCAGAAATGCTGTTCTTTGCAGTATGTTGCACTGTGTTGTTCTTTCGCAGTATGTGCCGCCCTTTATGCATTGATGGGGAAAAGCAAAGTAGTGGGGGAAATGACACAATCTCTACGTTTTCATTGTTTCCTGGTTGCTGATTGGCTTAACTAAATTCGATGAATTTTGCTCATTTTGTTAACCAACATTTTTAAAAAGGCTATGTTTTTAGAAAATAAAATGAATTTCAAGCACTATAAACATATTTAAAAAAAATTCAAGGTTTTTTGAAAATGTACGAACCATGATCAGATAGAGTTGTCCCATTCCTAAAAATATTGCCTGTCTATAACTGCAAATATTTCAGATTATAATAATAAAAGAGAAATATTTTTAATAAAATTTTTCCAAATTCACAAATTTAACTATACAAAGTGAACTTTTAGTTTGTGAGTTTTGTTGATTTTCAAACTTATCTTTATAGTATAGGGAGTATTTCCTAACATAGTAAAATTTTGAAATATTTGTATCATGTTTGGTTTTAGAAAAAGCAGATGAAGAAGACGAGGAACCTACGGGAACGATGAACAGAAAACAATTTAATAAAAAGCAATCTTCTATGTTTTATGGAGAAAGAGATGATATTGAAAAAATGAAGGTTTGCTTACTTATATTCTTTTCTTAAGTTATATGTTATAAAGGATTAAAAACTTAAAATATTTACAACTTATCGATAAAGATTTTTTTTGTCGTCTGACAACATTTTCAAAAATGTATTTCCTTCATTCAAATAAACATAAAAATATAAATCCAAACAAAACTTTGATAACGTCCCAAAAAGTTTATTATAGAATGAAAATTAAATTCTCTAGGATTTATTGATAACATTCAATGCGAATTTAGCTGCTTTATGGAATATTATGGTGAAAATTTCTCTAATAATTAACCTATAGTAATAAAATAGAGTCTGTCTGTGTGCTCATCTATAGAAACTATTCAGATAATTCTAAAATTTCAAACATAAGTAGCAGTATTAAATCTTTAATTATGCTCTTGATAGCGAGATAGTTAAAATTTTAGTTTTTAAAAAATTAATTTTTTAAGTTCTAACTTTAATGAACATGCAGAAAACTCAAAAACTCCCTCTAAAGCACTATTTGGACTATTAACACAATTACCTTGCCAAAGTTTGGCAACTTGAAATTTTTTTGTTTCTTGAAGTGGGGGGGGGGGTATTAACTGATAAGGAGCATTTCAAAATTGTAACTATGGATTTGCTGAGCAATAAATATTTTAGTTAGCTTGTGCTTGTACAGCATTGAATCTTTTAGCAAGCGAAGCAAGCCTTGGTTTGCATAGCAATGAACGTTTAGCAACTGTAGTAAGCTGTGATTTTGTAGCAATGCAACTTTTAACATGTTAAGTGAGCCTTGTTATGATGGCAATTAAACTTTTCAAGCAAAGCAAGCCTGCTTTGTGAAAGCTATTATTAATACAAATTGATGGGTCTCTATAACCTGGGCTACATAGCTACTGTTGAATAAACATGCACAAGTTAGTACTTTTTTTTTAACAAACATGCTAAAAAAAAAAAAAAAATAAGAGTTAAATTCAATGTCAAAGACCAAATATTTTTATGATTTTGATGTAAAACATGTTTCATATTACGATTTATTTCTATATGATTAAATAAGCTGAATTAATTTTCAGGAAAGAGCAGAAAAGAATCACACATTTTTTTCAATAAAAATTCCAGAAGTTCCTATTCGCGTTAGCTATAAAGGCAAGAAAGAAAAGAACATTGAAGATGTCCATGAGTTAAGCTTAATACTTTCGACACTTGAGTATCATAATAGGACTTGGACATGGCTAGATCTACTTATGGCTCTGAAAAATGATGCCAAAAAAATTCTTTTGTCACAGGTAAATATATATATATATATTTAATAAAATAAGAAAATTTTAGCTTTTAAATTAAATGCTAATTAGAATGTGCAATCAAATCCTAAGTACTTTTAGAATTTGGAACTAGTTTTAAAACTGAAGGATCTATAAATAAGCTTTAAATATTTATTGCCATAGAACTTGCAGCTGGATCATGGGAAGAAGTTATATAGGGCAAGATAGCATTAGAATGCTTTGAAATTTCACTGTTGGTTTATTTCATTGCTTTTTCTCTGGTAGGATTAGAAAGATGACATATTTCTTGTTAAATAGGATATGTACACGTTCATGGTTACTGTTACCATGGAACGTTAATCGGACGCAGTGCTTCAAAAACAATGATAAGTATTGAAGTGAATGTCTTTACTTTCAGTGAAGTACAATATTTTTGTAGAATTAAATGTAAGGTAATAGTAGTGTATTTAAAGATTTTTTCTTATAACTGGACCTTGTTTAATTAGAATATAAATAGCAAGGAAAATATATACATGCCTGGAGGCTGAAGTATCTTTAGGCAAACCACCCGGAATTATGATTCATCAAAAGGCTTGCTTTACTTGCCTTGTTAAAATAAGTATCTTTTTGTGTAATCTGTGGTTAATATTTTCACAAAACTTGTACTTCATTTTCGAATTTTATTTTATTCATAGGCAATAAAGCAAAAACTCCTCAAATCTCGTTACATTCCCGAACAAGATAATCAACCCCAAGAAGATGAAAAAGCTATGATAATCCTTGGAAATCAGCATCTGGTAATTTTTTTTATCTTTCTAGTTAATAGCTGTCTCTCCAAGTTATTCATAAGAGTTCGAATAATATCTTAAATTGTAATATGTCAAGAAAATCTTGCATGATACATATTTTTTTAGAAAGAATAGGATGCCATACAATTGCAATAATACAGCGATAAAATACAATTGTCATAAATTGATGATGTGGATTCATTTTACACTGATACAGCAACAATGGTAAAAGACAATAATGAATAAAGTTATAATTTACAGGGTGTCCACAGATCGGGAAAACCGGGAATATCGGGAAAAGTCAGGGAATTCGGCATTTCGGGAAAAATCAGGGAATTATCAGGGATTTTGTCAAAAAGTTTAAAGGAATTTTGCGAAATTAAAATGAAACTTTTAATTTTGACATTTAAAGATTCACTGCTACCAAAAATACCAAAATCAATTTAAAAAAAATAAAAAAAAAATTAAAAATTCGGACCGCTAGACCGACCACGTAACTTCTCGCATTAAAATTTTCGGACAATCACTGAACCTGCTTGCTTTCAGATTTGCCTCAAATCACCGATGGAATGACTACATTTCTTCCTCATTTTTCTCTTATATTATAGTAGTCTATCGGCATTATTTACGTTTATATGTGATGGTCATTTTTTTGAACGTTACTTTGGTAAAATGGCCGATATTGTCGTGATTATGGAAGGCAAGAAACGCTTTCTTGCGTGCTGCTCATTTTCTTGATGTGTTACTGACGCTATTTCAGAGATTGCCCCTATTAGCCATGGTACAGTTCTGCTGAAACACGGATTTCAGCACTTTTTTTGTTGAAATTTACAACATTCCTGAGGCAGATACAAAACTGCATTACAATTTTATTGGGTTTACTTGCTTGTCTGACAACCAAGAAACCTACATTCGTTCAGACTTCCCCAAACTTTTGATCTAATGACCACTTTTCTTGCTGATTGCCAGCATCTATCGCTTTTGTTTGTGCTGGTGTGTGGTGGTTAGTTTTGCTAAACGTTACGTTGATGTTAAGCTTGTTATTGCCGAGATTTGGGCTGCTAAGGCGGGAGCTATCACCGCGATTTACATTCTTGTGATGTTCATTTTAGTCCCTATTAATCACTATTCCAAGGTTTCCGTCTCAATAGTTGTCTGTATCGCCGAGATTTACGCTTGTGATTGTCAATTTCGTAGATTGTGACGTCGATAGAGTCGCCTCAATTTCAGCGATTTCCATCGATATATTGGATGCTAACGTTGATATTTACGTTGATGTGATGGTTATTTTTGCCTTAATGCAGGGATATGATTGCTCCCGCCGATCGACGAAAAGAATCAAAGAAGGAAGTAACTTTTTAAAAAAAAATTCTCATCTTTCCGCTTTCGCGAATTTTTTTATTTTTTCACCTATCAAAGTTTTCCTACAATTTTCTCATTGATCTCGCGGAGATTTAAATTTCCTGACAATCATGGGACCTGCATGCGTTCAGACTTCCCCAAACCACCGATGGAATTATTATCTCCCTCTCCTTATTTTTCTGTAACGTTAAGACTCTATCGGAATTATTTACATTGATATGTTATAGCCATTTTGCAGAACGTCACGCTGATGAAATGGCAGTTATTCCTGTGATTATGGCGTGCATTATCGCCGTTATTACGTTGCTGTGTGATGCTCATTTTCGTCGAGTATTACTCCGAAATAATAGTTACTGACGTTATTGCACAGGTTTGCATCTGTCGGACATAGTACAGTTAAGCTAAAATGCGAATTTCGACTTTTTCTTTTAATTGAAATTTTGATCATTCCTGAGATCGATACAAATCTGCATTACAATTTTGTTGGACTTGCAAGTCTGACAATCACGAAACTTTCTTATCGGGCATTTTGCCTGCACCGGTACGGGCATTTTTGCCGATTGTTGGTTTAATATAATTACCGAGACTTGCGCCGGTACGGCGGCTGCTATCTCCGATATTTACGTTGAAGTAGCTGTAATTTTCACTTAGATTTAAGCCGTTTTCTCTGAAGCTATTGGCGAGATTCGTTTTGGTGTCGTTCGCCTAGACTTCCGCTGATGTGAAAGCCACTATGTACGTGATTAGTGTGTATGTGAGGATCTTTTTCACCGTTTGGTTTGAATTAATGGTGAATGATTAGAATTTTAATTCAATTTTGCACAAGAAATTAATCCAAATCTTCCCAGTTTTTATTATGTATCCTTATTTAAAACTGTCATTTTAACTGCTATTGAATGTAAAATTGTTTATTTTAACTTGAAAAACAATTTTACATTTTAGCTATAGATGTAAGTAATAGTTTTAAAAAGTTAAAGCAATTTTTTTATGTATTATTGTTTAAAATTAATTGTCTGGGGAAAATGTGTTGATTTTGTAAAAATTTTGCTTGGGTATTGTACCTAAACAGTGGCTACAGCTGATATTAAACAAAAAAGAAAATTTCAAATAATGCAAATAATGAAATTGAACAATTTGGACTTAAAAAGACAATGAAAATGGTGTAACTCCCCCAATCCAACTACATTTCAAGACAGGTTTTTTTTTTTTTTTTTTTTTTTTTAAATACACAAATTGATAAATAATATTCATAAAACATAAAAATGTTACATTACGAAAATATTTTAAAGTAATTATTGATTTTTAAAATTTGATTAAAATATCAAGTATTCAGAAAACAAAAGTAGTTAATATATTATATAGAGTATTTGTTAAATGTGTGTGTGTTTGATCTATTTTGACATGATTTATGGTTTGTCTTTTTTTTTAAAAATTTTTCTTAAGAAAACAACTTATTAAATCTGAAATTTAATACTAGAGTCCTCTTTTCTTGAAATTAGATTGTAATGAAAAAAAAAGTGTGGTTTTAAAGTGCAATTGCATTTGCACAGTACAGGTACACTATACATACACTACACTGAATGAAGCAATTTGGTATTTGTGTCATGAATGTGTAAAGATAAACTGTACATGCATCATAATTTTCTTTATGATGGTGAATTTGAATGTTCTTTTATTTTAAAGTTTATTATTTAAATATATTTTGTCGATAACTTATAATCAGGGAAAAAATTGGGTGTTACAGGGAATAATCAGGGAAATATCAGGGAATTTTAAAATAACTTTTCTGTGGACACCCTGAATTTAGCAAAGTAATTTAAAAAAGCATAACATTGAGATTACCTAACTTGCACCATTAAAATAAAGTTTGGCTTAAGATGAATTTTAATAATCATGCCCGTAAATCTTTCAATTATTAATAAAAAATAATTAATCTATTGCACATTCCCCATTTCCTTAATATAGTATAAATATTTCAAGAATATTGTAAACTCTTTTTAAAGCTTGTTTTGCTGCATATATGTATACATTGTTACAAAAGTGAAGGCTAAATAATTTTTCATTTGTGAATTTATAACAAGATACGTCGGTATAAGGCAAATTATAATCTTAGGACTTCTCAACATTGAGCTTGATCTATTATTTTTCTACCCAAATCATATCCAATTTCATATTTTTTCAAATTCATCGTATAATGTAAAATACAAATGAAAATTATGATACAACTCCCAATATTTTACAACATCAAGTTAAACAAGGAATCATCAAGTAACACACTTTGTTTTAAAGTATTTTTACTACAAGTCAATTTGTATGTACTACTTTTTAATGCACTTTGTTTTTTGTCTGATGATATCCATTTCTTTATTTAGCAGGGTGGTCAAGATCGAACTTTGAAAAAAGGATTTCTCAGTAGAATAAGAAAAGATCATCATTAGAAATTTGATTAAAATAGTTATATTAAAATTTTCTCGCCTTCTTTTGCCCCTTAAAAACCATCTAGTACAATGAGATTAGCGAATTAAGATGGTGATTTACAATTTTCTGTGATATTTTTGATCGGTGAAAGAAAATTTTTGTCAACAAATTCGGAATCCCTTTAGAATAATTGGAAGTTTTTATCAATTTTATATAACTGCTGCTATGACAAAATGTTTGAGGTGCCAAATATTTGGAGGTGTATTTTTCAAAAGCACTACAGATAATTGAAATTGGTAATCATATAAATGCTTTGGATACTTACTTATGTTAACAAAATAACTTGACAGAATTATATTAGTTTTGAGTGTATCTGGATTTAGTATTTAAATGCATGTATCCAGGCTTCTATGGCAGTTTTGTACAATGCATGCAGAGCATGGTCTTTATAAAACGCTACAGCTTAGTAAGCATTCTTTCATGTGCTTACAATCGAAGAACGCTATTGATTGTTTTTATGCTCTAGAGGCCTTCATTTGTTTATCAGAATTTTATTGCTATTTGTTTTCAACTGTGTGAAAGATGCGATATTTAAAATACAAAAATGGTGGATAAAATATTGATGAAATTGATTCTTCTCTATTTATGTAGATATGTACTGTAATTATATTTCTCTAATTGCTTGTAAAATAGTTTTCTTTATGAATATTGTACAAATGCATCTATTATGCTTATTAAATATTTTATCAATGTTAAATTTATGCATCTATAAAGTATTTTAATAAAACAAATTATGCTTTAGTTTGATATTTTATTGCAATGATCCTAGATATGAATTACATTTTTTTTGTGTGTGCATGGGGAAGATATTTTTCCATGTGTGCTTATCAATAGATACATAATATATATGATCTACTGATATTTAACACATGGCAGTAACTAACTTTTTAATGCATAAAATTAGAGGCATTTTTAATTTGAAAAATTAATTTAAATTCTCCCAACTAAGTTACAGTACTTTAAACTTCAAAATAAAAAAAATTCACTATGAAAGACAAATTTGGAAAAAAATTATGTTACTGACAGGACGACATACAATAACAGGTCACCTAAAGTGAATAAGTTACACTATTTTAGAATTAATTTATTTTCAATAATATCCAATAGAAATGTTAAGCTTTTGATAGCAAACAATGTTTCAATAATTTTATTTCATTGAGAAAAATTACTAAATTTTTTTTTTTTTTTTTAATGTTTAAATTAGCAGATGCATTTGATTTTAACAAATAAAATAATACTGTGTTATACCTAGCTAGGTATATATATATTTTTAATAACTGAAGCTTTGAAATCAAACTAACTTTATACTCAAGAATATTTACACTGTTAAACTATAACATTTATTCAATACAATTATCAGTTTAAAAATAAAATATTGAACAATTTATACAAACGGGCATTGAAGAATATAAATTATTTAATATTCAACAAAGACCTGAATCTGTAGAAGATATTAGGTCAGCTTGTAATCTCGGACGATCTGATTTACACAATTCCGAAACTCCAAATTCAATTCCTGATTCAAAATCTGCTGTTGAGAGATGACTTCTAAACTCAGTAAATATGTCTATTCTTCTTGCCAATCCTGCTATAATATTATGAAGTTTAGAGTGCAATGCATTTTCCTAAAATTATGAAGTGAGATTAGTAAAACCTAAGTGGAACAATATTATTCATTATATGTCACTTGCCAAATACAGCTTTTGCTTGTTCTAGATATGGAATTTACAGGTCCTGTTTTAACTTACCTACATTAGACACTCCAAATAATCAACAGTTTTATTTGAAACAAAGAAATTAATTTGTGGTTGGTTGGACTTGGAACGGCGCATGGGCAGCACATGGGTTTAATTTTTGACTAATTAAAAAGAGGGATTGTCTAATAATTGATAAAATGACGAAACAACCAGATAAATAGAAATATATAACAGCAAAAATTTCATTAAAATATTTTTGGGTAATATGGATATAAATATAGCCAAACAGACAGAAAAACAAATTTTAAAGCTGGAAGTTGTATATATGATCTTTTATTTATCTAATCGTGGCATATATATAATAATAAAACAAAGAATCGGTCTGTCTGTCCCACTATAGAAAGCTACTTAAAATAGTAAATTTTTCAGAAACTTTCAACGTAAGTAGTTTTAACCTTCTAATTTGACTTTTGTTAAACAGAATGCTAAATGTTTTTTTTTTTTTTTTTAAATTTAATTTTTTTTTACGAAACAACTTTTAATAGGGCTACAGTTCTGAAATTTTCAACATAAGTAGTTTCAGCCATTTAATTGGACTTTTAAAAAATAGAACGTTGAAATTTAATTTTTTTTTTAATTATTTCTTTTTACGAAACGACTTCTAATCAGGCTACATCTCTGGAATTTTCAACATAGGTAGTTTTGGCCTTCTTATTGGATTTTTCAAAAACATAATGTTAAAATTTTAATTAGTTTTTTTTATTAATTAAATTTTGTTTTACAAAGGGACTTCTAAAAGGAATAGAGCTTTAAAATTTTCAGCATAAGTTGTTTTGACCTTCTAATTGAACTTTTGACAAACAAAATGTTAAAATTTTAAATAATATTTTTAATGAAATTTTTTACAAAGCAACTTCTAATAGGCATACAACTCTGAAATTTTCAATATAAGTAGTTTTGGCCTTCTAATTGAACTTTTGATAAACACAATGTTAAAACATTCTCAGAGGGGTGGGGGATTGCGTTATGTATTAATAGGGAATTTTTTTTTGTTTGACGACAGGATTGGGACTACTAATACTAACCAATGAATCTTTCAGCAATCGAAGCAAGCTTATTTGCGAAGCGCCAAAAGTTGGGACCTATACACCAATGACAGGTCTCCACAACAAGGATCAAACAGATAGTATTACAATAAAAATGCTGAAATCTAAATGATTTCACTGTACTAAAATTTTATGATAAATATAAAATCTGTATAAGTTTCAGTCTAGATTTGTATAATAATTTATGTGTCCATTTAATATAAGTTCATTTATCTTGAGCTGAACATTAATGCATTTCTTTCATAATTAAACATTGTATAATATGATGTAGGGATGAGATTGGTCAGAGAGCAAAAAGGTGGAAATCCAAAAAACATACAAAAAGGACAATATCCAAAAATTTGCCAAAAAAGGACAATATACGAAAATTGCAGAACGGATAATATCCAAAAATTTGCCAAAAAAAGCAAGTGGAAAGAATGATTTGCCAATTTTAAAAGATACAATGAAATTTCTCACACCATATAATAATTACATTTCAAATATTTGGGAAAAAATCAATTAAAAATTATTGATTTAAATCAATTTTAAAATCCCATCCACACAAATTACACATAAAATTGACCAATTAAAAAAATACATAAAAGTATAAAATTTGCTTATTTTGTTCCTAGTAAAAGCACTTAGTTTTGACATAATAACCATTTTATTTAATTTAGTGTATTGTAATCAGATCTACAACGCTTGTGCATTTATTAACTACATTGCCAGTAAATTCAAATTTCTGTGATTAAGAAAACAATGCAAATGTGCTACTAAAAAAGTTTTTGCTGTTTATATGCTTTATATGAAAACATTTAAACGTTTTTATGTCAAAGAGCGATATTGTAGCGGAACCATTAGAGCAAGTGAAGAACTATAATAGAAAACATCAATATGCAAGGAAAGAGAGATAAGTAGAACAGGGTGGCAAAAAATTCAAAAAAAAAAGTTCCTTGATAGACTAAAAATTTCCCTGATTTTACGGCAAGCTTTTTTTTTTAAAGTCGCCAACTTTTCCAGATGCATAGACATCCTGATAATATAGAAGATATATGCCAAAGAGATAAAAAGCCAATTTTAAAAAAAAATAGTTTTGGTACTAACGAAAACTTTAAATTATTCTGTAACATGAAACTTCTACCGATAACCAAAATTTTCCGGGTAAATGGCACCAAAATACAGATGAATGAAGAAATGTACCTTCAAATAATGATATAAAATTTCTCTGTTTTTTGTGAAATTAAATTTTTTTCTTTAAATTACTGTCTATCAAAAGAATACCTCAAACAACCAATTAGTCTGAACGATAGCAGTCATTATAAAAACAAGACTCATCCATGTATAATAGGGGTGATGCATGCAGGAAATTGGCTTGACATTGTATGTCAATCCGTTCGGAAGTTATGCTGACTATAGATAGACAATTTTTCACTATATATATATACTAGACTATAGATAGACAATATATATATATATATATATATATATATATATATATATATATATATATATATATATATATATATATTGAATGAAATATTTTCATTACCCTATGTCAACATATGGGTGATTGAGAGAAAAAAATGACTACTTACATTTACAGGAATCACTTTAGTGATGTTATTAACATTAGAATTTTCCGCAGAATCTGTATCCTCTTGTATTTTTTTTATTGTAGCATTAGCTGTTTGAAAGAATTGAATTACATCCCTGTAAAATAATACAAGAAATAAATGCTCAAAACAGTTTTTATCAAGAAAGAAATCTATATGTATAACTACATTTTCAGAAGAAAATACATTTTTTATTTATGTCTAACTTATTTAAAACAGAAAGAAGTGCACAGCAATAGAAAATTTGTTTAGTCTAAATATACATTGTTACTAAAAATAATACGACTTTTTTTTAATGCTCTTAAAACTAGTCAATAAAAAATAATCAAGTTCAAATATAAGTTTATAAATTAAATACAAGCTTACTCTTGACAAAAGGGAGAAACTTTTAAAGTGCTTTTTGAAGGTTCATCTTGCAACACGTGTTTGATTCTAGACACCTGGTCAACTATTTTTTCAATATGCTTCAAAACTAAATTTATACTATGGAGCCTTTCCTCTGAAATAAAAATCAATTCCATATTAACAGTTGCAATAAAGTCAAAATTATATGGTTTTAATAAATTAAAAATAGTTTTTCTTTTTAAAAGGCAATTAATTTTGTTTCGCGTAATGAAATTTTAGAATATATAAATTAGTTTTGAACAGGGTACAGAAAATTTTCAGTTGTTTGTCGTTTGCACTCAAGTCACTGTCTTACAAACATTGCTTTTAAAATCAGTACAATGGTTATTGGAGAAATATTATTTGGTTTCATATAAAAGGTTGCCTGATGGGAGATTGTCGTGTTTTTACCTATACGAAACACAAATTTGGGATTGTCAATTCAGAGTATTATTTGTAGTTTAAATGGTGTGGTTTTATGGCACAATATGGCCCTTGTGGAGCCTTGGTGTCATGAAAATCGAATACAAAAATTGGTAAACCAAGAGTTTCCGTTATTGTCAAATTTCTTATTGAGTGTTTTTAACACTAAGTGCATGACTAAAAAAATCAAAATAGATTCAATTATACTTGTTAAGATATATAAATTAATAAAGCTAAATAAAATAAGACAAAATAAGACATTAATATACCCAAAATGTAAGACATTGATAATCCCAAAAATAAGTGTCTAATTTACTTTGAAGTAGGATAGACACTACGTAGAATCATATAAGCATCCACCAAAACACTTCAATTTCTAGTATGATTGTGGTGATTTATTTGCCTAGACAAAATGCTTTACAATATTTTTAATAGTGAGAAAAGAATGGAATTTTTAAAAATTTGCCATATAAAAATTCCTAGCATTTTAAATGCCCATCCATGTCTTTTTGATTTCTTTCAACAGACTTGGAAGCTTCCATAAAATACACTGCTAAAATACGTCATATCTCTGTGAAAAATATTGTTCCAACGCTTCAATCAAACATCTCTTTAAGGCCAGTGATTTCCATATCATTTTGTTACCTGCTGTGGACTCAGATATATCATAAAAACGAATAACGTCTGTTAGGATGCTTGCATAAAACGAACAAATGTTTTTTCATTGTTACTACTCCAAAGTGCCTAGCCAGTTACCATCCTTTCCCTACTGTCAATACGATTCTGTGCACTCTAGCCTATAACATTTTAAACGTACATATGTGATTTCATCTTGTGGTCCTTAAAATCTTGTAAGCTACAAAGTCATCATCTAGACTCGGACTTTATCCAGAGTCAGCTTGTATCATATATTACTGAAATATATTCAGCAGTCTTCATATATATCTTATACATATTTCTGTCTCATTAATTTCTTCTTTCATCTGCTACGAGGCCTGATCAAAATGTGTGAATGCTATGTTTTACCCTGTTCTTAAAATGCCCACTTCATTGTGAGATATTAAGGGTTTGAAAGCTCCAAGTCTGGGCAATTATGAATCATTGATTGGGGTACGGTGTGGGTGGATATTCCTGTTAAATTAGGTCACCAGCTGTTGCATTTCTTTTAAAACAGTTGATATCATGTTTAAGTGATTATTTATGAATCCACTGAAACATGATTTCAACCGAGTTATCAAATGACTGACCATTAGGGTGGTCCAAAAAAGGTCGATTTTATTTTAAATTTATTTTAAGGGTGTTACTCATTTAATTTGTTCCTTTTATATAAAAAATAAATATTGTAAAGTTTGAGCCCATAATTTTAATATTTAGAGTAGCTCAAAACTCCCAAAAGTTTTGTGTTTGGGTTTTTATATGGCAAAAAGTAATAAAATTCAGGAAAATATTAAATTTTATTTTGTAGAAATTTCTGGCATTTTGTGGGATAAAAATAATAATAAAGCAATTTAATAATAATAATACAACAGAGACATTTAAATAACAGTGGATGTGCCAGTGACTGCTAAAGTCTGTTTTATGCAGTCAGGAAGAGTTAGGCAAAGTTCTTCCATCATGTGTAACACAAATCGTAATAGGTTCTCATTGTGTGTTATTTTCTCATTAAATTCTTTAATGAATGCTATATCTCTTTCAGTCTGATCATTGACTTCAAGTGTTTGTACAATTTTTAATGCTCTACTATATCTACCCTGAACCTCCCAGATTTCTGAATCTACTTAAAGAAATGTATCTGGTAGGCTAGTTCTTTCAAATAACAAAGATGACTGTTTTGTCACAAAGTCCTCAAATTTCATGTCCGTAAATGTTTTGAGCTTAATGTTAGGACACTTTGCAGGATTGTTTATTTTATGAACTTCTTTGATAGACTTCATCATAATTTTTGCAGGCAGAGAGGCATTTGATTGTTAGTTGTTGTTTCCGAAAGGAGTTTGGGTTGTGATGGACGTGATTTTACTCATATAGACATTCCATTCGTCGTGAAAAAACAAAACATCGATCTAATACGTTTGAGCAGCTCAAAACTGAATTTTAGGAACAAGATGTTAAACTAACAGGACAATAAACTGTTACAAGACTTAACTGGAAAAGAAAAAGTCCCTGTTATCATATTTGAAAAGAGTCTATCAACTAATTTCAGTGGCAAAATTGCAATTAGCAACCGGAGAAAGTCAAGCTAAAGGCTAAGTGTAGTTTACGCAGCGTCACAGGATTGCCTTTACTGACAAAGTATGTGTTTTAACACAACAAGTGTTAATACTGTCCAAAGGAATGGTACCTGTCTCTTACTTGAACAAAGAATGAACAAGAAACTATATTATTTGGTTTGTCACTATATTATGGAGTTGGTTATTGATACAGATTTTAATAAGTTTCGGACCAGAGTTAACTTTCTTAAAAAGATTCCAGGCCTACTGGGAGCTCACTGATATTAAAGTAAAATATAAGACAGTAATAAATAATAAGGACATTTTGACTCAAGTGGGCTCATATAAAGACCAATATAATTAGATGTGATGAAAAATTATTGGATGAAACCCAGTCAAGAGATGATTACAGTGAATTTCTCAAACTGATTTTAATATTTCTAAGTAAAACCCATCTTGATAAATCAAGTTCAGTTTTATGGTACCTGAAGCAATGCACCATGCTTTGATGGATATCAAAAATAATGTACTCTCGATTTACGGATGTTTAGTTAACCATTAGCAAAGCATATGTATATTTGCTGTACAAGTATACCTAAAGGCTTAGATGACACTTTTTTTGCCTCAAAATGCACCATATAATGATTTTAATTTGATAAAATTACTATTGCACTCTAAAAATATAGATAAAGAAGTATTCAAAGTTGCATCAGAAAAACTAGCCAACTGTCTTTGGTAACAGATATTCTTGTAACCTTAGCTCTTTTTAAAGCCTTGCAATCAGAAACTTTCATTCTATAAAGCTTATCTTGCTATTATACCCCTCATAAGTATTTACTGGCCCATTTGAAAAAGTTACAGTTAAAAATATATTTCATAAAATATTTGTTTATACAAAACTTGCACTTCAATTTCTTGTTAATTGAAGCACAACTACAATCGCATTTGTGTTTAGTTTGCACCTTCGAAAACAACCTCCCCATGGGGCAATGTTGTGAACTTCATCTGCATTGAGCTACTTCTTCACATCCCTGAAATGTTCTCAAATTTGGTCTGATTTATTTTTTACAACAGTGGAACAAGATAAGAGGGCAGGGCTAAAAAAATTTTGACTTTCATTATTTTTGACCATTCTACTGATCATTTTGTATCATCTTCTATCTCCTTATAACTAACTCACCAGCAATCATGGGGTTCTTATCTTGATTTTTTTGTGTATATTTTTTTAATGGGGCATGTGATTGAGATTGCAATGGAAAGCAAAGCAATTGTATCTCTTTGGAAATATCGAAGTATCGGAATTGCGTTATTGGACCAAAGATATTTGAGTTTTTTGGCATTAGCAATCCGTAGTTAAGCTAGGGAGTTGGCAAGCATGCAAACAGGGAGAGGAACCCCCAGGTTTTAAAAATAATTTTGGATTTTTTTTTCGGTAAATCTACAAAAAGAGAAAAAAAATGCTGTTTTTTTAAGAACTGTAGAAGTTAACAAATATCATTAAAATTATTTTTGCAAAATATAAGAGAACATTCACAAAATATGAGAGCTTCTTTACAAAAAAGTTACACAACAGTTTGTTTGTTTTTAGGAGACTAAAAACATTCTTTGAAAATTCTATTTTTTTTTTTCACCTCTTAAATATTATAATTTTTTAAACATTTTTGGATAAAATCCAAATATCCCAAAGAAACTAAAATCCTGAACTGCAATTTTGGATTATGAGCAGTGAGATGGAATCCTGTCTGATTTTTTGTACAAATTATTCTTTACCAATTATATAAAAATTGTAAAAAATAAATAAATAAACAACGTAAAACAAAATTTGGTTAACTTTTTGCAACATTTATTATTGAAAATATCTTTAAATTATCCATCAAATGAATTCTAAACTTACTTAAAATGGAATGAGATAAAATATCCTGAGAAGGCAACATTACATTTTTGAGATAAGATTTAGTTTCAGCCTATGGAAAAAAAAAATGTTTTCAATGTCATGTTTTAACATAAATAACAATGATTATTGATAAAAATCCTACGAGTTTAGCAAAACTTAGATTACACAGGTTTCCCAACTAAAAACAGTTACAAACATGCATATTTTAAGTACAGTATAGGTAGTTGAGTTGAGTTAAATATTACCAAGTGATCAAGTTACCTTGTACATACTTTTCTAGTTCTCATTTGTTTTAATGTCGTAAGGTTAATGTTCAGCCTTTCAACAAATTGTTGTCTATTTCACTAAGCTTAGTGTATTTATTGTTTGAAGTAAAAATTAAACATAAAAATGATACTGAGTGTGATAAAAAATGAAATATATAGGTAATAGCAAAGATGTAAATAAAACACCAAGTCAGAGAATCAACTTCTATGTAGGTTCATTTCTGATTCTAAATATGAAGAGAAATACTGTTTGATATTCTTTCGTTCGACAGATACCAGAAAAAAAATGTCAAATTTTAGCGATAAGTTATCCAAACTAACAACCTTCAAATTATTTTATAATTCCTATAAGAAACCATTTCTTGGGTTGCTATAACAACTCTAATCCAATTACAAACCGTAAACTTTTATGCTTGGTGTACATTTAAAATAGTACATCATTAAAACGCATTAACATTTAGGCTTAGCGCCAACTGTTACCCATTTAACGAAAGAGTACCTACTGCTTTTTTGTAATATGAAAACTAAATTAGTAACAATGAATATTCAGAACAGGACATGGTAGTCATCAGGATTATTTGCAAAGAGATGAAAAGCTGAAATTTATTTTTTCAAAAGTGAAAATTTGATTGATTAATCAAATTTTAATTAAAGTTATACACTAATTTTAGGTTCAAATAAAAACATTCAAAACTTGAAGATTTTTTTTTTCTTAAGAATTTTATATCTTTTTTCTGTACTATTATTAATTTTCAAACACTAAGAGAAGGAAGTAACCTTTCACTCCTTAGTGGGTGCTCAAAAAATGTTATTTTGGATTGCTTATCTTCACAAACCTTATCCCAAAATAGAACTTTCGCAATTTTTATTACATTTCAAAGTTAGAATTTGAAAGTAAATTAACTCTCTTGCTGCATGAAATCCTTCCTGCAAGACCTCTTTGAGCTTTGAAAAGAGCGTGCAAAACGCTGCAAAAAATGCTGGTATATTTCGCTGAAATGTGGATATCCAACACCATCTGTTAACCCAGATTTGAATAACAGAGGGTGGCCACAAAATTTAGGAAAAAAAGTTCACTGATAATTCCCTGATAGATTTCTAAAAATTCTCTGATTTTCTGCAAACTTTTTTTCAAATTTCCCCAACTTCTCCAGAAGTGTAGACATCCTGATCAAATAGAACATGTATGCTAAAGAGATAATGTGCCAATTTTTTAAAAATAGTTTTGGCGGTAATGAAAAGTTAAAATTATTCCAAAACATTAAATTTTCAACGATTACCACCACAGTTTTCTGGGTAAATGGCGCCAAAATGTGGATGAACGGGGAAACGTACCTTCAGAACAAAGAAAATTTCCCCGATTTCTGTGAAATTTAAAAAAAATTCCCTGACATTTCTTTGATTTCCAGGTTTTCCCGGTTCTGTGGCCACTCTGAATAAACAATTAAACATCAAAGAAAAGCCAAAATGAAACCAGGAACAGGGAAAGAATGGGTTTCATAGTTAAACAGACGGTAATAATGCATCCCCGCGGAATGCACAAATTCTGTTTCTTCTAAGAATCGCAGGGATGCAAAAATTTTGCTACATCTACGTTGCCTGCGGAAATTGCAGGATGCACAGCTAGAGGGTTAAAGAGGTGATACTTGCACTAGAAGCCAACATAACCTGAGCTCACTGAATATGCTACAATGCGATGAGTGAACGGGTTTTACTATATCCTGATTGGCTGATCGGAACGATGTGTGGTCAATTCATTAAAACTCTTGTAGTATCCGTGGCTAGAAAAGTAAAATATTAATTAAAATTTAAACTTAAAAGCACTTATTTTCTATTTTTTATTATCAACTTATATTGAGGTTTAACACATGTGCAGGTTTGCATCAAGTTTAATGTGCGCAGGTTAACAACGTTACCATATAAGTTGTGATCTGCTTGGAACTATATTTTTTCGGCAGAAGGATCCATCCAACAGCGTATTCAGTTAGCTCAGGGTATGTAGTCTTCTAGTATAGTATTATCCTGTTGATCGTTGGCGATAAAAAGTTTGAGCCACCTGTTACTCTCGGAGGTCTGAACTGTTTTGGGGCCTTTTCGTGGAATGTCTCAGTGACTCAATAGTGCAGTGCACCGGGCAGCTGTCTGGACTATTTTGAAAGACTAAGGGAATTCGTTTGGTGACTTTATTGTCTCACCAACAATCGATGGGATGAAGCGGAAGCACCAAAAGGGTTAACAAAAATCAATATTCATAACACAGTAACAAGAATTTATAAATATTACCTCTAAATTTCTCTTTTTTTCATTAAACAAATCATTCATGAAATACAATTCTTGAATATCTTCTGATAAAGCCTGAAACTTTAGATAAAAATACATTTTAACAATTAAAGTAATATAAATGAACAAAAATATTTTTCCACAAAATACAGTTTTAGTTATTTAAAAAAAAAAAAAAAAAAAAAAAAAAAATGTATAGGGATATATACTAGAAATCTACTGACCACAGGTTCATTTACAAGAACAGAACTTTTGAGGAACACGCTGTCAAATGTTGATTCATTTGCAGAAGTGACTCTTTCAGAATCTTCGATTTGGAAAGGGATATTACATTTAATTTGACAGGCAGAATCACAGTCAAATTCGTTCTTAATATCATTAGCGATAGTTAGAGCTTTTAATACTTCTTCGTCAGAGCTACTTATTGTAAAACTAGACATCATGCTTTTTATATATGAATGAAGAGATTTTACAATTTGTTCAGTAAGCGAATGTATTTTAATGTCACACGTAATGTATTGAAACTTTACCGCCAATGAGCTTACTGGTGTTTTATTTAAATTATATTTTAAATATAATTTATGAATTTTCTTTCATAAGCTTAAGTATGGAACGTCATAACAGACTCTTGGTGGAAAAGGAAAAAGCACTATGAAACTCAATCAATCATATTTTAGAAGCCAATACGCTACAATTCACCCAAAATATTTACTACAAGCCTATAAGAATGATTAAAATCAGTAATAGATTATTTTTTATTAGCAAAATAATAATTTTTTTGTATAAAGTTTATTTCAAAATATATTATGATTGGCTGGAAGGAGAGAAGATAGGAATTGCTGGCCTTGAAAGTGCAAGCAGTAAAATATGAATGCATCAACCACAGAGTAGGAAGTGAAGAGAATATTCCCAACTTTGTTTTGAAATCTTATTGTTGTCATGAATGTGTAAATAAGCGTCATTTTTCTCTCAGAGAACAACTTGTTTTAAATAATTTCTTTAAAATTTACCTTCTTTCATGATGGCGGAATATCCTTCCCAAATGGGTTCCATTGATTGGCAAATACCTACATTTTTGTTAGTTACAGGTGCCAGCCGCGGTCTTGGTGCGACAATAGCTATTGAATTTTCTAAGAAGCTTTGCGAAGGTAGTCATGTCTTACTAATGGCTCGTGATAAATTAAAATTGAATACCGTCATGGCTGAGATTTTAAAAACCAGTAAAGCGGTTCCTCAGTGTATTGCCCTGGATTTAGTTTTGTTGGACAGCCCAAGTTACGAACATTTTTTAAGCAAGTGTCCGGAGTTAAATTTTCGGCAAGTGATTATAATTAATAATGCTGGCACCTTAGGAGATATATCTCAAACAGCTACATCTCAAATCTCAACAGCTTCCTACGAGATTAAGAAATATTTTGATGTTAATTTGTTCTCTGCCATGTTCCTCACTACTGCATTTCTAAACCAGTTTAAAAATGCCGATCGAAAGATTGTGATCAACATTTCTTCTTTAGCTGCTATTCAACCTTTCAAGGGATGGAATTTGTATTGTACTGGTAATCTAAATTTTCTATTTAAATCAAAATAATTAACATTGGTAAAATGTAGCGATATAGGTTGACTATAGTATAAATACTATATAACGAGATGGAAGATATCAATATCTGTAAGGTTTATACAACATACATCCCTCATTCAGCATATTATAGGAAAATTTTTGCATAGTTTGACATGTTTTGAGTGATTTTTTTGTTTTGCTCTAATGATTTTAGTTACTATAGAAGAATTTAAGCTTGCAATTTTGTAAAGTACATACATGTGATTCTTCCACGAATTAAAGGAAATCTGTGAATTTCTTCAAAATTATCACTCATCCACTGAAAAACTTGTCAATTTTGAAAATAGATATATTCAATTTTTTTTCGGAAATCGTATTGAAAAGTCTGCTTTCGCCCTTGATTCCCTTAAAATGTTTTTAATAAAAATCCTATTCAAAATCTCAAATTAAATTTAAAATATGACAATTTCTCGCCGTTTTTTTGGCGAAATAGCGCTGATTTCTCGCTAAATTTGATATTTAAAAAATGACAGTGGATTAACTCTTGGAATGCCAGATAATCAGACATTTACTGTATTTAACTATTATAACAGGGTATCCAGTAGTTGGGAAATATACTTGAATTTTTTGCATCTCGGGAAAGTCGTGAATTATTCTTGAAATTCTTATTTAGTGTTGGAATTCCAGTTTGAATTCAGAAATTTTCTCATCTCTTCATTATCGTAAAAAGTCTCCTTATGGAAGTTCAAAAATTGAAAACTGTTTCCAAGGATGTGATTCCTTTGTGGATTGGAAAATCCCCCCCCTTCCCCTTTCCCCCCTTTTTAAATTTCAAAGGAAATCAGCGTTTTTCTACGAATTTCCCCGTTGCTCAATAAGATCTCGCGGATAAAGAGTAGTTTCTCCTTCCCTCAGAAATATTCTCTTACTTTAAACATGGTTCCATTCGAAGATTTTTGACTGAAATTTTGACCATGCCGGAGATCAATGGAATTTTCTAACAAACACGAAATCTACACATGTTCAAACTCTGCCAAACCACCAATGGAATGAATACTTTTCCTCTGCATTTTTCTTTAATATCATAGCCTCCATCTGCATTATTTACTTTGATATGTGATGGACATTTTGCTGAACGTTACGGTGATGAAATGGTCGTTTTCCCTTGATTATGGTGGGCGCTATCGCCCCGAATTACGTTGTTGCATGATGATCATTTTTGTCGGATGTTCCACCATTATAATAGTCGCTGATTTTATTGCAAACAGCTGAAATACGGATTTCTTCTCTTTTCTTATTATCTATTCTTATTTTGATTATTCTTGAGATCGATACAAATCTGCCTTACAATCTTATTGAGCTTACTGGCAAATCTGACAGCCACAGATCTTATGTGCGTTCAGACTTCCTCAAACCTCCGATATAATGGCCAATTTTCCTGCAGATTACCAGTCTCTATCGCCATTATTTACGTTGGTGTATGTTACTTAGTTTCGCTGAGCATTGCGCTGACTTAAGGTCTACAATTACATAAATTTAAGCTGCTACGGCAGGCACTATCGCCAAGATTTACGTTCTTGTGGTGTTCATTTTCGTTAAGTGTTGCGTCAATATAATAGCCACTATACCGAAGATTTGCCCCTATCTATAGTTGTCGCTATCGCCGAGGGTTATGTAGTTGTGATAGACAATTTTGAAAGTTTTACGTCGATATTATCGTCCTTATTCCAGGCATTTCCAACGATGTATTGGGCAGTAACGCTGATACTTACGCTGGTGTGATGTTATTTTTTTCGGATTGTTGCTTTAATGCAATTACCCAGATTTTCGCCGATATTTATTTAGGAGTAATGGTAATTTTCAACTAGGGGTTTAAGCCGTTTTAGTAGTAGCTATTGTGAAATTTGAGGCACTCTCTAGGTGTCATTCGCCTAGGTTTCCGAAGTTGTGATAGCCGCTATGCCCATGATTAGTGTCTGTGTGAAGATCAGTTTTGCCTTTTGATTTGAATAGATGCAGAATGACTAAGATTTTAATTTATTTTGTGCAAGAAATTAGACCCAATTGTTCCATTTTATTGTATATTCTTATTTAAAAATGTAATTTGAACTGCTATAATTTATAAAATAATGTATTTTATCATAAAAAACATTTTCACATTTTAACTAGAGCTATTAATAATAGTTAAAAAGTTAAAGTATTTTTTTTTTGTATAACTGTTTAAAATTGGCTTGTTCAAATATGGAAATTTGAAGTTTTTTTGCTTGGGTACTGTATTATGGCCAGTTACATGTAGAACCTCCCTCCCTTAGTACTTAGGAACAGAAATTTTAGTGACAAGAAAGTTTTAGTTTTCAAAGAAAAAGCTAGTGCCAAAGGAAATTGAAAGAAAAAACTGCAAAAGTTGCCAAATTACAGAGAAATGTTCATCTGAAAAAAAAAAAAAAAATATTACGTCTCAAACAATCCTACCACTTTTGAATCTTATATTCAAAATGAAGCTGCTTGTTCCAATATGGCTGATGCTTAGCACAAACTATTAAACTGTACACCTAGTAACATTCCCTGTGTTTTTTTATCTGCTTAGATTTAGACCTTCATATTTATGACTTGGTAAACTATCTTATATCTTTTTTTTCTCAGTCTTAAGGGAGAGCCTTTAAAAAACACTCGCTTCCTATTTTCAATATAACATTCTTTTATGATAAGCCATTTCTTAATTTCATAAAATTTTTCTCATTTCTAAAATTAGCTCAACACACTATTAAGTGAGGTATACTTTGGAAAATATGGTGATAATTGGTCGCAAGAGGGGCACTTGAAAGTTTTTTGATGATACTAGAATTTTTATTAGAAATTTTGCTGGACACCCTGTATTATAATTTCTGAATGTGTACAAAAACATTTAAATGAAGTTAAATTTTCGAGTTATGATTAATACATGAATACAGTTGTCTTTATTTAATTATTGTGTCAGTGTTAATCACAATGTTGTAGATTTAATAATGAAATCAATCTTATATCCAAAATTTAACTAAGATTTGTATCGAATTTTGTGCGCTATATGTTTTTGCATATTATGCTGTAAAATGACAAAAAAAATTTCAGCTAATTTTTTGCTTGACTAATCATATGTATGAAAGTAGAGTTCTCTGTCATCGTCAGTAAGCTAAAAGAATAGGCGTCTTCAGAATCTGTCATATTATTTAATTTTTCATATCATAATCAATAGAAAAGCACAAAAGTTTTAACTTTATTGCACATTCATTCAAAAATTTTCTACATTTCCCAGTTAAATTTGTTTTTCTCAGAAATGGCTCCACAGTAAGAACAAACTTTCTGCATAGAACCTGTTTTGTGTTCATCAATAACTCTCTGAATTCAAGCTAGTCTGCTTCTGTGATATCTTTTAGCATTTTCCCTTTCAAAACCTTCCTCTAATATTCTCATTTGTTTGACATTGCCCCATATTGTTTTTAAAATCCTGTGACAACCAATATTCATTTCGATTAGTTTTAATTTTAAAATATTCAGCAACAATCAATAAATAACAACAGAAGCATCTGCTAGTGATACTATAGAGTGATTGTAAATTTTTGGATTTTAAACATGGAATGTTTTTATTAGAGCGAGAACTATTTAGACCATGTAAAAAAAATGAGCATTGTCTAAAAACAGCAAACATTTTATTAAAAAATTAAATTTTTGATATTCCAACTATTATTTTTTTTAAGAATTTTGTTTGTTATAGTTCAAATAATTTCAGTACCTGAAAAAACTGCATTATTATTATTTCAATATCTGTCTTTTAAATTAGTCATGTTTTATTGCATAATGAGAATTTTTTTCTAAAAAACGGTTTTATCATAAATAATCTTCTCTTGCAGGGAAAGCAGCTAGAGAAATGTATTTTCGGGTTTTAGCAGAAGAAGAAAAGGAAACTGTCACAGTTTTAAACTATGCCCCTGGACCTCTTGTGACTGATATGCTGCCTCAAATTTTAGAGCAAGCTTTACCAGAAATCAAGCAACAATATCATGGTTAGTAAACCTATGATATGGTAATGGGTTTTATATAATGGGTATATTTATATTAGGGTGATTCATTTTTGCGAACTTTCAATTTTTTACCTGGGCACCTCCGTCAAAAGTTGCTATGTAATAAAATATTATGCCATGCAAAAATTTATTAACATTTAGGGGTGGCGCATAGTGGTCAAATATTGATAATACGCTTATTACATTATTAAATCATAAAAAAATTTCTAAAATCATTAATTTACAAGCTACAACATTTTTTGTATATTACAGCATTGTACAAACAAAAAAATTAGTTTTTTTGACGTAAAAAAATAATAATGGGGATGCCAGAGAGACATTGAGATTTGTAGTCAATAGGCAAACGTATAGGAAGTGAATCTGCATTCAAACTCTTGTATTGTAGGTGTCAGTTGCTCTGTGTTATTTCGATGATTGTATTTTTTTTTATGTATAATGTAAATTTGATCGGATTGTGGGGATAAATTTTTTTATACTAAATTATACTGGTGTGGTTGGTTGGATAGTTTGCCAAAATAGTTCCATGTATATAAACTTTTCTCGAAATGCAAACTTACTGCAAATTTCTTTCATCATCTGATTCGAAATATAATTGTTCGTGAAGCAGTACAGAAGTTACTGAAGTTGTTTTGTCAATCTGATAAGCTAAATTTAACTTAAGTTTTAGCTCTATAGGATAGTCTAGAAGCAATCAGCGTAAAAATTTAGCTTTAGGCATCACCCAACAGTTTTCTTCAATAATGCCACTGGGATGGCAAGCCCTTACCAAGATATTACCGGATGAGACATGGTTGACAGAATAATAGTTGTGTTCATGGGAAAGCACTTAGAGCAGTTCCTTTCGAAGTTTACTAAATCAGGTGCCAAAAATAAAATTTCTTCTGGTCATGCAACAACTACAGTCTATGAAACTCTGGAGCATTGGGAATTAGCCAAAAATATTAAAACTATAGGTTTTCACACAAAGCAGGGATGACACGCCTGCGCCAATTTAAAATTCTGATACAACCTGATACAAAACAGCCTTTTTTACGATTTTTGCACCAAACGCTGCACCACTTTTTAATTAAAAAAAAAAAAAAATTTGGTGTATGTGTCTGTTGGCTGAAAATTGTCTGCATTTCTGTGACGATTCATCGGCATTTGTAAGTATCGCGAATTTTAAATAAATGATCTTTGTAATTTTTGTATGCATATACAAAAAGTGTGCCCTGTATATACGCCAATGATTTTATTATTTTCTGAGCATTAAATTGTTAAGGGCTTCAATATCGTCACTTCTTAGAGCTAATATAGCTTTTTTACGAATGGTTTCTTTAAAACTTTCAACTCTTGTGTCGATTCTGAAATTAAAGTTGTTTAGATTATATTACTACGAAATTAGAGCAATCTGAGGCATTTCAACTGCTATAATTTATTGACATTAAACGCCTTGGCAGAGAATCTTTCCAGAGTTGCAAGTTCAGCCGCAGTTTCTTCTAGTCCCAGAAAGAGTTGTTCTCCAATAGTCCTACAGTGAATGAGGCAAACCTTCAATTGTCAGCAAGTTTTTTTGGTACAGAAGAAGTATAGAAATTTCTTTAGCACAATTTTATTTTATGTTTTTTCCGGATAAATGCTGTTTCTGGCAACGGATTTAAAGGGCTTTTCACAAAGTTTAAAAATATCCTTGTAGTATGATGTGCCGAGGATTAACAATATCAGAAGTTAAGTACATGTATCTTAAATTTCAGCAATAAGATGTCTGAAGTTTCTTATTGTACAAAGCGTTTTAGAATCAGCTGTATTCTGCCCATATGAAGATTTTCTTTTAAGCGGCATTATAAACACATTTAAAAGTTTGAATTATGCATGATAAACACGTTTGAATTTCAAAACACTCATTTGTTTACATTAAACTGTTGCTGACACTGTTTCATTTCTGAAGAAACTTTCTACTTGGACATAATCAAAACATAGATGGCAATACAGCAAAAATTATTTTTTATGTAATTACAGTGTAATAAAAGTGTACTCTGACGAATCCACATTATACTAAATTTCAGTTCATGAATTTGAGAAACACATAACTAATGAGCGAAAATGTTTTGGCCGATCTTGAGGGCAAATTACTTTAAAGCGGGGAAGAAACGAACATTTTGCGTGCTTCAAGAAGTAATCTATTACACAGTCCGTTAAAGTGAGCTTTTTTGCATTTTTGCTAAAATATTGAGAACCAAAAGTCAAAATAGGATGAAAAAATTCTTTAGGGGTTTTCGACTGTGATAATTCTAATGGGGGAAAAAAAAAATACATGTTTCTATTTTCGGTACTCTTTCGTTATATGAGTACCAGTTGGCCAAGGCTAAATGCTTGCACATTTAAATGATGTGTAAATGTATTGCCAAGCCTTAATGTTTATGGTTTGTTATAGGATTCCTATAGCAACTATATAGCAGTATTTTATATGAATTATAAATGGTTCGAAGATTTTTAGTTTGGAGGAATCATAGCTGCAATTTGGCAGTTTTTATCTGGTACCTGTCTATGGAAGAGAAACTTATTTTCTTTTAGGTACTTTATAAAAGTCTATGTGCCTTGTTAAAATGAAGTAAATTATACTGAGTGGTAAATTATATATTGATTAAAAGTTGTGTGCATAATATATTGCTCTAGTATATAAACTGAGGTTTTTCTAAAAAATTGAGTTTTTACACCGAAATATATATGGTTGCTTTTTAGAAAAACATTTTAGTAAACTCTAATCCTTTAATTTTTTTTAATACCTTGGATACATACCTACTCTTCTTTAAGATTTAAAAAATTTCAACATTATGTTTCAAATTATACTTGTATTAATAAGGTTTAATTCTTCTATTTTAAATATTACTTTTTATTGTTTATTTAATCGATATAAGATAGAAAATTATGTGGCATTAAAATTAGCTATTAAGAAATATTTTTGAATGAGAATTGATTCTACTCCATGTTCTAGTAATTTTTGTTTTTTGTGTAAAATAATCATTAGCCATGTTTTTTCTTTTAATATACTGAATTTCTCTAATTATACATTTTAAGTTAATTTAGTATAAATAGTTGTATTTGGGTTACACATTAACAGATTAGTTGGAAATTATTAAAGAAGTATGTTAGTAATATGCTAAGGATGCATTTTCATTCAACACAGTTACCTATTTTTGTGTGCAAATATCTGTACTTCAACATGAATGAAAATAATCATCTTTCTGCCTTAATTTTTGTACATGTCCAGCATTTGAGGTTGCCTTATCATAAATGCAAGCAACTCAATTTAAATGTAAACATAGATATTAGCTTTTCAATTTAACCACCATTTAGCACACACAAGTTTTGCTCGCTCATCTTTAGTCTTCCCATTACACATCACCTGGTTGTGTCTTGGACACTTAAAAGTTGACGTTCATATAGATTTGTGTAAAAGGGATGTTAAAAATAAAAGTCATAAATGCTTAAATCCACAAGTATTGTGAAATGGATTTTATGTACATACTTTGGGAAGTTTAATTGGAATTTTTTTTGGTCAAGTTTTTATTATTGAATTTCATTAAGTAGCAAATCTGAAACTCTTCATATACATGCTCATATCTTTTCATTATTTAGAAGCTCAAGTGCAGAATCAGCTACTAACAACTGAGTATAGTGTTCAAAGATTACTTGGAATTTTGGATAGAGCACGATTCAAGTCTGGTGACCATGTTGATGTATTTGATGGAAATTACTAACACATTACTAGTCACAAGGAATATATTATATTGTCCTACATACATGTGTAATTGCCAATTTGTTTTATTAATGTAAAATCAAAATGAGCTTGATTTATTTTTTACTTATATTAAAAGTGTATTTTTAAAAAAATTATAGAAAAAAAAAATGAATTTTATTTTTTGCTAATAAAATTCTTCTTTTTATAAATCTTTGAAATTCTACCTTTGAAAATTGTAAAGTAATACTGTTCAAATATTCCAAAAATTATAATACCATACACAGGTTAATACATTTAACTTGAGCATGGTCTGCTTTTTATTTAAGGCATTATTATTGTTGCATTCCATTTCAACACTATTTGCATTCCACTCGTTTAAATGTTATTGCTATATCTCAATATTAAATCTAGCTGACTAATATTAAAGTTTAATGGGCAATTCTCTGCTGAACACACCAGAGATTTTGGCTCGATTTTCTACTCATAAACAAATTAGAATTAATGTAGTAATTATGTTTTTGTTTTATACAATACTAGATGGTGGCAGCAAAGTTATATTGAAATATTATTATTTTGACTAGGTCAAATATACATTTATAAGCCACCAACACACTGGACACGTTCTTGTCCCATGCATTGGTTGTTTAAAATAATTATTTCTCCATATAAATTTGCCACTAGCTAGTATTCTGTATAAAACAAAATATAACAACTATATCATCATAATTTTAGAATTCTTACTTGTTTACGATTAGAAAAAAATGCCAAACTGTCCAGTGTGTCAGCCAGAAAATTCTCCATATGTTATGTAGTTATACTATGGAGCACTGATATTACACTGTTTTTAGAAAAGAGTGATCCAACTGCTATCGAATACTCATAGTGGATGAGTTACTTTTCTACTGGCCCCAAGATTATATTGAAATATTCATTTGAACAAAGTATATAAAACTTGTATTATAATTCAACAAATACAGAAATTATATACTTTTGAGTATGTTGATGTTATTCATCTCATTTTCCTCTGCTATGTTTTAATTTTTCTTTCTATGAAATATTCATTTTGATAGCATAAGTTCAATAGTTTATTGCAGCAGTTGAGTATTTTGAAACTATAATAATTCATATTCAAAGTAAACTTTAATTTCGAATATTATCTTCTCAAATACTAAACTTAATTATATAACTGTATTATATCATAAGAAAAGTTAATCTACTTGTAAGTTTTCTGAAAATGTTAGTTATCAATAAAATATTAAATAAAAAGAATTCTCCAAAATTTTATCTAAAGGGAAATAAATGAAACTACTGAACTGACAAAAAAGCAGATCGGCCATTAGTATAATTTGATATTTTGCTTTTATCTAGTTTCCTTTGCTAGAAAGGTATTTGAATATTTCTATTTTCTTTAGATATTTAAATCAAAAATTTTTAAATTCCCTAATCGTATATATTTTTTTAAAATTCCCCGATATCCTCTCTGTAATTGAGCTGCTTTCTATATATTCTGTTACTGGACTACTAATTTTAGTTTGAATTTGTGTAAAAAATTTCTCCGTTTCTTATGCTGTTGCAAGTGTTGTTCTTTCACTATCCAACTAGGCTATGAGAAAAAAATAGCTTTTTGTTTCAGAAAATAATTTGTTGAAGAAAAGCATTTTGAATTTTCCAAAATATTCAAGTATGAAATGAAACGAACATAAAAAGTTTTTATTAGAAGTTGACTCATCAGTTTGCCATGTTACCAAATACAGTGAATCTGTTTGTTGTTAGCAAATTAATTTTAAGGGACTAAAATGATGTTATGAAACCTTGTTTTGACGAGTTTGTGAAATAAATATACTGAGTAAGTTTTGTATTTCCATCAGAACCTTTTGATTTATTTTTGGATTGGGTTTGTTAAGTAAGAATTTACCATTGCCACACTCCAAATTAAATATAATTTCTGCTTTTGCACACTTAAATGTAATATATATTCATAATTGTTTTTCAATGTAATTCTTGTGTTATAGTACTCAAATATTTTAGATTACATGAAATACCACTTGTAAACAATTTTTTTTTCTGTTCTTTTTCTACTGTATTGATAATAATTATCCTTGAATTACGCAATGATACAAAATCAATAACAGTTAATTTCTGATTTGTAATATGCTTTAAAATAAATTAGATTTGTTGAAATAAACATTTTGTTTCTCATCCTTATGTATCATTAAAATACGTTTCAGCTTTTTTAATCAGTATTTCCCACTTGTTTTTTATAGTGGTAAAAAACTATGCATACAAGTTCAGTAAATGGTGTAAAAAGCTGATGTCTTTCTGATTCAATATCAGCTATTTATATCGATATATTACCCATTATAATATTCATGGGGATAATTTGAATCAAAATGTTTAGAATATTTTTAAGCAAAAAACATACAAAAGTATTTATTTGCTTATGCCTGCTTTTGTCATCCTAATTGCTCCATTAATGTTCTACCACCATAAGTTAAGATTTAAATTAGTTTGCTTCAAAGAAGACTAAAAGATATAGTAGTATAAGGTTTAAGATATATTGCAATCATAGGAGGTTAGACATGATCTTCTAAATAAGACATGGAAGTAAATGTGTATTTTTTGCTTATAAATATCTGAGCAAGTTGGATTAAATAATAAAATATTATACATACAAGATTGTGCAGTTATAAAAAGATTTGCCATGACAGAAAAAAAATCAGATTAACTTTTTTATTCATTTTGTCATGATGAATCACTTCATGAAACTAAAATTATAGAAACATGCAAGAAATACAACATTCAATGATTGATTTCTTTCTATTCAAGTCATCTTGCTAATATAAGTATTTTTCTTATTTACATAAATGTAATACAAAAAAGTTACAAATCTTGTTATAAAATGTGTTTAAAATAAATTTCAAATATCTATTAACTATATTAGAGTATACATGACTCATTAGAGTAGAGTACTCATTAACTATATAGAGTATATATAATTGACTAGTAAAAAATTATTTGAAAAGCTTCAGAAATATGTGAAAACAACTTTTACTTCATTAAATAGTATTACAGAAATGCATTATATGCGCTAACTATTGCAAAAGTGTACAAAACATGACTGTTGAGGATAAATTAGTTACTTTTTTTAAACAAGCAATAAATGCATACATTTATGCAATTACAAAGTAAAGACATTTAAATTAAACAAGCCATAATTTGAAAAAAAGAATCCAACTTAAAAATGCCATATGGATACAATCATATCTCCAAAGTGTTGCAACAAATAAAACCACAGTTGATTTAAATGAAGTTAAGATATCCAAATTGATAATTACAATACATAATCCTCTCTCTATATAAGAATGGCTAGCACATCTAAAAGCCTTCAATATAAAATTACAATCGAGGATCAAAATACCTCATTCAAAATTTAGTTACTTCTAATTTAAAAGAAAGTATATGAAAAGATATGACAAAACTCACATACGTAAAGGTAAAATATACAAAAAGTTTGCCATAGCTTGAAAGATATCTTTTAAGCTTTGATTTGAAAAACCATACAATTGATAAGTATATTATATACTACTTAAGTATAAATTTTGTATGTATGTATATTTAATGACCGTTTTCGAGTTAGCTCATCATTGTTAACATTCCAAATTTTACAAGTGTGTTTCTGAACTGTAGTGAATATTTAACTTATTCAATAACTAAAAAGTTATTATAAGGATTTAAAAGACAACTTTAAAAAAAATATTAGAAAGTTCTTTAACAGTTAAATTTTTCAAGATATAAAAATCATATAGAAATTCTTGTATAAAACCACAAATTCATAAATTTTATAAAAAACATAAATGGACACGTATATTATTCAAAACATTTTTCAATCTCGCATATCTTTGTACTATGTAAATAAAGTGCATTTTTATAAAGACAATTTAAATAAAATCTAAACCATGAACTCCATCATAATGTTTTTAAGCTACATCATTGAATCACAATACTCTTTCTTCAAACATAGCTCTAACTGTACTATATTTTAAAAGTTCTTTTAGTTCGCATATGTAACATGATGAAAATTTCAGTCTGGCATTAATTTCAAAGATGCCAAATTATTTTACTATGCAGTTTCAATATCAATGGAATTAAAATCAATAAATTAAAATTGGATTCAAATTTTATTATTAAACTTTAAAACTACCATTGATTTATTATTTGACACTGGAATTGGAATAATCTTATTTCTTTCTCAATTGAAACATTCCTCCTAAAATATTTGTTTTTCTCTAGTCTTTAAATATAATAATAAACACAAAAATTATTAGTGTTACTATGATAACAATATTGTAAATACTTTTTGCTGTTGTAGGATGGCTTATAATGTTAGTTTATTGAGTTACAAAGAAACACACCATTCGTGTTAAGTACAATTTATAGGAAAAATAATTCAGGGTACATAAATGTTTGAAGAACATTTACAAAATAAATAAATAAAAAATAAGTTTACAAAATTAGGGAGTCTTTATATATTTTGTGTCCAAAGATTGTTTCTGGCTATTAGAATAAATGTACAAACTTCTTATTAAAATAACTGAACACTCTCAAGGAAATATGAGTTATTTTCATAACAAAATTAAAATCATTATATATACAAAAATAACATACAGTTAAACCCTGTTAATGCAAATTGCTTAACATGAAACCCTGTTTAGCGTGAAGTAAAAGCAGTTCTTCGTACTTAAAACTTGATGTTAATTTATTTGTTTAACACGAAATTCAGTTGATGCGAACAATTTTGGTGGGGCCCTCAACTTCATGTTAACAGGATTTGATTGATTAACAGGTGCACTATGTACCTTATTTTTGGATATCTTGCTTTCAAAAGCATTTCATCCTGAATAACTTTAATTATTGTAGAATAAAATTGGAGAAATGTATCTAATTTTTACAATTACTTTACCCATACAGATTATTGCACCCATAAGGTCACTGAATTGAATATACAAAACGATAGAAATTAAAAATGTCAACAAAATGCTTTAACAATAAAATAAAAAACTCTAAAACATATAAAAACTTTGGCATAAAGTACTTATACATATATTAATTTGATAATATTTTAAGTATCACTTTATAATATACCTATTATACAAAATAAATATAGCAAAAATAACCATGAATGTCAAGGTTATAAAGTTTCTGATTATTAGTCCTTCAATAAAACTATACGTTTTCAATAAAAAAAAAATATTTAAAAAATACATTTTACACAGTTTTAAGCATAAATATAAATTAAATTGAATGATTGTTTAAGCAAACGTTTCCAAAACTTTACGAAATAATGAACTGTATAAAATACTATGTAAAACTATTGAGCATTTGCAGTAAAATAGATACGTTTTTTAATAAAATATTGATTTGGCAAGATAAACAACACATCATCATCACACAATATAAAAAGAATATTACACACAATTATATATAGTTAAAACTTCAAAAATGTTGAATAAAATAACATTGCTTAGTGAGTATATATACATAGCCACATTATGAAATACCACTTAATGGAATATTAAATGGTAAGAAGAAAGTCTAACTTTCCAAAATAACGCACAAAATCATACTTTTCTGAAAACCATAAAGCATTAGAAGGTTTTTAAAATCAACCCCCTTTCTTTAAGTTTACACATTATGAGCCAGTCATGCAATGAAAGCAGCCACGCAAAGGGAAAACAAGAATATCTAAGTTAATTAAAAGCAACCATTAAATTTGAATGGCCTCATTTATCAATTCAACCTAACTTAATCTTAATTTGCATTATATACCTTTCATACACATTTTTTTACCACAGTTAATACTGTATAGTCAATGTAGGAACATGTTGGAATAAGTGTATTTTCGAAAATTTGCCTTGCAATTTATTACTAAAAAAGAAGTTATCAAGAATATAAGAGAAACTTCTATTTATGATTTAATAATGGAAGGATTTATGTAGCATAATAAAGGGACAACCAGCAAATTTCAAATAAAAAGCCACATTTACATTATACTTGGTTGATTTTAATATGCTCAAAGACGAAGCTTGTTACAAAACAATATTTAACACATGTGATAAATAGCTTTTATAGTATTCACATTTTATTAGTCCAATCCTGCAGTAATGGAACTGCATTTGGGAATTATATTGTGAAGACATATATATGTTAATTGCATAAAAATAGATATAGTATTTGTGTTGAGAATTGGACGGTAAAAATTCAAGTACAATCTTTCACAATAAAGGTATTATGTTTATTTTTAGTTTAACAATCAACTTATCATTCAAGATAGAACATTGTGTTTATATAAAACGCATAAAAACAAAGCCTGGAAAAGTATATTCTAGGTAGTAATTAAAAAACCTAGATGAATTTGTTTATTTACAAAATGCTATCATGTCATGCATTATCAAAATAATAAAATAGCAAAAGTTTATAACAAAACAAAGTCACTCAATATAATATTATAAAAACATTTGGTTTTCTGAACACTCCAATTTAGGGATCTAAATTGGATCCTAAAAAATAAAAAAAAAGTACTTAACATTTCAATTCTAGGTAGAAATTTACATAAGTGATTTCTTTGTTAAAATAGAATAAGACACCCTTTGAAATAGAATAAGACACCCTTTAAAGTTCAAGAAGTTGTAACTTTTAGAAAAATTTATATGTAGCTTTTAGTAAAATGTATACAAATTTACATATCACACAATCATTTCATTACAATTCTTAGCAGTTTTAAATCAGTTAAAAAAACTGCAAATGTGAAAATTTTGTTGTGACTATTTGATTTTAACAAAATCAATTTTCCGACAAAATTTGAGCTGATGGCCAGTTGTTATTTTTAGATATTTTCACTGCCTGTTACATGAATTGTTTTAGTTTAAAAATAATCAACATATGGGTAAACACATTCCTGTGATAAATTCAAAAACTACTGAACTTATTTTTGATCATATTTGAACAGTTGTGTAGCATGTTCAATCCCAAGGGTTAAGATTATAAATCATTAAAATTGGATTTGTAGTTGTAAACTTGTAACAGAATTTAAATATTAAATTATGAGGATTTTGAATATTTAATCAATATGACATAAGGCTTGCAAGTTGAGAAAAAACGTCACATGGAAATATATATATATTGTGCTATTTATCAAGATTTAGTAAAGGATATATACAAGGTGTGTTCGGAAAGTAAGTTCTATTTCCATTTTTCTCCACTGTAGAGCAGCGATTGTAGTTCCGTGCATGCACGATAGCTACTCTGGGCCAAGCAGAACGAAATGACGCCATTTTGAGCTTGCTCTGTGTTGTGTGTCCTTTGTGGTGATTGTATATAATGGTGGTGTTGATTGAAAATCCCACCACTTGTGAAATTCAATCAGTAATTTAAAGAAAGGGCGTGATCAAGTGCATGATGAAGAATGAAGTGAATGTCCATCTGTGTTTTCTAATAAAGTGGTTAGTGCAGTTGAAAAGAAAGATTAAGGAAAACCGTAAGTATACGATTAATGTTCTTTCTAGCTCTTGAATTCCCACAAATTTCACGAACAGTAGGTTACAAGATTGTTATTGAAAAACAGGGTTTTCGAAAACTTTCCGCATGTTAGGTGCCTGAACTTTTTACTGAACAACACAAAAAACAACGGATGGGCAGCAAACTTGATTTTTTGACACGTAATAACGAGGATGGCAAGAAATTTTTATCTCAGATAGTCACAGGGGATGAAACTTGGGTAGCGTATGACACCCCTAAAATGAAATGGCAGTCAATGAAATATAAGTACAATTCGTCCCCACCACAGTTTAAACTCAAGCAAATCTTGAAATCTAGAAAAATGATGTGTACAGTGTATCGGGACAGACCAGGCATTTTATTGTTCAACTTTTTACGAAAAGGTGAAACAATCAATAGAGATGTTTAACGCAATAAGCTTAAGAAACTGCACTGTAAAATGCAGAACAAGCGCTAAGGAATGCTCTCAAAAGGTGTGATTTTCATTCATGATAACACCCAACCACACACTGTGAATGTCACAAAAACATCCTTCAGAGCTTTTGCTGGGACGTACAGTCCCGATATCGCTTCTAGCGACTTCCATCTCTTTCTCAATTTGAAGTCTTTCTTTGGTGGTCAACGTTTCAACAATGATGAAGAGTTAAAAAAAAAAAAACATGTTACCACATGGTTGACAACTCTGGCAGCAACATTCTATAAAGAAGGAATACAAAAACTTATACCACACTACGACAAATGCCTGGAAAATTACGGGGGCTATGTCTAAAAATTGTATAAGTGTTGCAGATTTTTGTGAAATAAATTGCTTGGCTGTATCTGTACTCATTTTCATTTTATTACCAAACACAACTTACTTTCTGAATGCACATCATATTGAAATTTAATGCTACCATTTATTACACATTTTTAAAGAGCTTAGACGTAAATGTCGACAATATATAATTTTTTTTATTATAAGAGAAATCACCCTTGTTGAAAGCAGACTTTAACACAAAAAACATAATAGTTGCAAAACATTTTTTTTTATGCATTCTCAAGTACAATAGGCGATGTACGCCCATGTAGCAAGTGTATATAAAAAAAATAGGAAGCACTTATTTAAAATTTTTAATTCAATGTCAGACATGCTACAGGTTCCTACTCAAAATTTCATTGGATGAGGTAATGCAGGGCAAAACAGCAAATGATGTCCATTTTTAAAAAATTGTAGATCTATTTTTTGACATTGAAATCTACATTCAAATGGCTTAAATTTTTTTTATTGCAATAAGTTTAAAGAAAAACAATTGCATAATTTTGAATGAATTTAACGTCAAATTGTTTGTTGGAGTAAAATGCAAAGCAAACAATACTAAACATAAGTTTGTAACAACCTTCTTAGTCACATTGCAAAATTTATTAAAGAATGAAAAAGTTATTAAAAAGTGAACTAAATTTTAATCCACTAAGTTTATTCAGGGTTTTTATTGATGACTGCAATCTATGTAAAAAATGACTGAAAAAATACTTTCATCCCCCTAGGTCAACATATGGGTAATTGAAAGTAAAAAATAAGAAAATCTATGTTTTCATAAATTAGCAAACACAAAAAAAAATTTAGAGATTACAATCATATTGTAAGAGAAAAACTACTTACCTAATTACATACTAGTTAATGGCATTTCTACTTGATTACTTGAAGTCAATGGCACATCAATTTTGCATTCAAATGAATTGAGCATTTTTGTTTCTTTCCATCTTAGGGGTGGCCCTAGAAAAACAAACAGCTTAGTTTTAAGCAATTCAAAAAATGTGTGTTTGAATGTAAATAATTTTTTTTTTTTCATTCCCTTGAATAGCCGAATAATTTGCACAGAAAACTTACTTTGACGAGAATATGGAGCGCATAGTTGAAAAATATTATGTGAAAAATTATGTATAATTTTTTATCTATATAATTCGTGCCTTTATTTGTCTATATATCAAATACGTTTTGGTGGAAAATGTGAAAAAATGAATTTTAGAATTGAATCATATTTATTCTTTTTTGTATTTTTCATGATCTTGTCGCCATACGGAAATACGAAATGAAGCACATGCGAAATCAAGATTGCCAATTTGGCGAGTTATCCCAAAGGTTGGCATGGTTGTGATAGTAAGCAAGTACCTAAAAATCTTCAATTTGGTAGAATAATAGATATCACTATTTTGATTAATTTTTTGTTAGAATAATGGGTTTTATTGTATTAAAATATGTGTGAGGCAATGATTAAATAACTCTATCTGATTTTGAGATAAATTCTATTATCTAATTTAAGATGCTATGCACTTTTATTGTAATTCTTTTTTTCCCAAGACATTTTATTAATTAAATAGATAAGTTTTGTTTGCCTCATTACTTTAAATACTTATTGTTGAAAAGCAGTCCCAACAAAATTTTATCTTAAGCAATTCCCCTAATTCATATTTCTTAGTAAGTGGAAAAAGTCCTCACACTCGTAATATTTTTTTTTATAAAAAGTATATACCATTTAAAATATGGAACTGTAGCGGAATAAATATACCCTCGTGCATCTCTAGCTGGATGAATATATCCTCGTGCCATCGTCACAACTAGATATCCTTGCGCTTTACCTTGGTAGTTGTGTTCTATAGATTTGAAGATACCAGTTTGAGTTTGGAGAATGGCGTATTAACTAATAAAGTTGTTTCTTTAAACCATTTTGTATTATTACAATCGTAAACACTTAACCATTTACAAGTTTGTTATCTCATCAACATCACTGTTATAAAGTGGCGCCCAACGTGGGTCCCGAAAACATACGAAAACTACCCAGAGAAGAGTCTATGTGTTGGTGATGAAAACGAAAGGAGCAGATAAGTGTTATTTTATTTGAATGTCGGAGGCTATATCTAGTCTACTTTAAGTTAAACCTGATAATTTTTCGGTTATTACTCATCCAGAGGAATAATTTGAAAGCAATTTACTCGACCCGAGTTGAATATTAAAGGTTTTGGATCATCCGGATCATAAAGAGAATTTGGCGATATTTCCTTTCGCATTTGAAGTTATTGTTTCAGAAATCCTGAGTGTGGTTTCTGATATTGCGTATCATTTTTCAAGTAAACAAATTGGCTGGTCTTTATCAGTTAATTCTGAAAGGCTTTTAAGAATTTACTCTCGCTATGGCATTTTTGGGGCGTGGAAAGAAAGAGGATCTTAAGCTGTTGGAAACAAGAGTCTTCTTTTTCAATCTTGAATTGGGTGAAGATCCGAGTCCAGATTTAAAGGTAGTTGACCTGAAGAATTTGATAATTAATTCACGGAACTATGACACCGAATTTGTTAAAGAAATGTTTGCCACTATAATAGATGATCGTTTAAGAAGAGAAGTACTTGAAATTGAGAAAGCTCGCAGAAAAGAAGAACTTGAAATTGAGGAAGCTCGCAGAAAAGAAGAACTTGAAATTGAAGAAGCTCGCAGAAAAGAAGAGTATGAGCTAGAAAGATTAAAAATACAGCTCGAAATTCAAAAATTTGCTTCACCATCTGCAAATGTCCCTCACACAGAATATGATCAACAAAGAATTGATTTAAAGAGGCTTATTCCAAGTTTTAATCCCAAGGAAGATGACATGGCAATATTTTTGAATCTATTCGAGAGACAGCTAAAATTCTTGCAGGTCCCTGAAACACATTGGGTACCCTACCTAATCGGATCACTGCCAAGTGAAGTGGCTACATTAATAGCTAGAGAATCAGAAGAAACGTCACAAGTATACATGAATGTCAAACAGATGCTTTTGAAGAGATTCAAACTTTCTGCTGAAAAGTTTAGGCAACTTTTCTACCAACACAAGAAAAGACAGGAAAGCACTTGGCGGGATTTTTATTTCGAAATAAGAAGCTATTTCGAAGGATGGCTTTGTGAGTTAAGGATCAAAGATTTTTGCAGTTTAAAGGATCTGATAATTTCTGATCAAATCAAGAAAAAAGCTCCTCCTGATTTCAGAGACCGCTTCTTAGATGAATGGACTGGATGGGTGTCTCCAAGTGAGCTTGTAGACAAATTGGATGCTTACTGCAGTTTTCGAAAAACTGCGAAGAAAGAAGATCAACCTGTTGGAAACAAGTGTCTTCTTTTCCAACCTAGCGATGATACCGTCAGACAAAAGTCTTTTAAGAATAACTACAACTTTAGAAGACACGAGAAGGACAAACCGATGTTCAAGACCGAAGAAGGAAATACTTTTGAGTGCTATGGATGTGGATCCCCAGGTGTTATCAAATCCAAATGTCCAACCTGCACCAAGTCAAGAAATGATGGGGAAGCCTCTTTCGGAAACATTCAACTCCAATCCTGTGCACCTTTTCAAGTTGTTAACTTGAAGGTCTCAATTAATGGGATATGTGGGATCGTATGCGCTGACAGCGAAGCAAGCTACTGTATTGCAGGAGAGATGCTACATCATCTTCTTTTAGAACAAGGAGTACAATTCAAACCTGAACAACGAGTCATGAACATGGCTAATGGACATAAATCTACGGTGAATGTAAGCACTGCTGTAGTTACCATTGAACTTGAAGGAAGAGCGTTCCAAATCAAGTTGATTGTTCTTCCAGATGCAAAAGAAAATCGAACATTGTTGGGCATCGATTTTCTACAAGAGGCTGGAGTTGTTTTAAACCTAAAAGAACATGTATGGTTTTACAATTACAGACCCCATGAATGTTACGAATTGACATCTCAAAAGAGTGTTCCAACTTTAAAGTCTCCACCTTGTTTCAAAATCAATTCGTGTTCTCTACATGATGAAGAGGGCCAGCAATTGACCGTAGAACAAAGAGACGCTTTGAATTCTGTATTGAAGGATTTCGATGATGTGTTTATTTCAGGGGGATAAGTCACCACTTTTATAGAACATCACATTGATACCGGTACACAAGCGCCAGTGGCCTGTACCTCCATATAGGATTCCCTCACCAAAGAAAGAAATTCTTCGAAAGGAACTGAAATCTCCTTCTGGAAGACTTGCCAGATGGGCCTTGCAGTTATAGTCATTCAACGTTAAGATGACTTTCATTCCGGTTAAATGTAATGTTATGGCTGACATGCTGTCAGGTCCAACTTGCCATGATGAATCCAAAGAAGTTTGTGACCTATGTATGGTTGTTGCTGACTTTCCAAATCGACGTCCAGCAGAGATACGAACTGAACAGCTGAAAGATGATGACATAAAGAATATCATTGAAAGTTTTGAAGGAAAAGATACAGATGTTTCCAGATGGACTGGACGAGGTTATCTAATGAATAATGGAATTCTTTAACGGTATTCTCCAGATTCAGAATCGGAAGATGCTCAATTAGTTGTCCCCTCCCATGAACAAGAGTTGGTGTTGAAAGAGCACCATGACGCTCCCAATGCTTCTCACTATGGTATAGAAGGAACTTTTCAACGGATAGCTACTCGATATTATTGGACTGGAATGCGCAAAACTATTGCCGAGTATGTAAAGAATTGTCCTGACTGTAGTAGATACAAAGCTTCTAACCAAAAGCCTTCAGGTTTATTACAAACACCTGTGTATTTCCAAAGGCTTGAAACCATTGCCATCGACTTCTTTGGTCCATTACCTGAAGGAGAAGGAGGGAAAAAGTGGATTTTCATAGTCGAAGACTGCGCCACCAGATGGATTGAACTGTTTGCCCTTGAGACACCCACAGCAAAAGAGTGTGCGCTTACGCTCTTGAATGAAGTTTTTCTTTGATATGGGCTCAGCCGTCGTGTCATTAGTGACAATGGTGTGCAATTCGTAAGTGCTATAATGCAACAACTTTTGTATTTCCTTGACATAAAACAGAGTCTCACTCCCTTCTATCACCTTCAAGCAAATCCAGTCGAAAGAAAAAATCGGGATCTAAAGCTGCGCCTAGCGATATTGGTCGGTAATGACCACAGCACTTGGGTAGAGCGGTTGCCTCCCATGAACTCGTCGAAATGTGAAAGTACAGGACAGACTGCTGCTTACCTACATTTTGGTAGAGAAATGAAGGCTCCTGATGATATTTCTCGTGACCTAAGAGCCATCATTCAGAATGATAACTTTGTCCCAGAAATAACACCCTACCTTAAAGGATTTGCTGATACATTGAAAGAAGTTTGAGATAGGGTAGAGATACAGCAGGATCATCGAAAAGACTATGCTGATAAATCTCAAAAAGAAGGACATCGTTACGTTCCTGGCGATATGGTATGGGTTACATCACATCATTTAAGCAACAAGATACATGGAAAAACATCGAAGTTTATGTCGAGAAGAGACGGACCATATGTAATATTGACTCAAAGATCTCCAACAACATATGAAGTAGTTAATCAAGATAATCTTGATGTGCCATTGGGTACTTATCATAGTTCAGCACTTTGTCCTTACCAAGGTCAAGATTCTCAGCCAGAAGTACCTCTTCGAAAACGCGGACGGCATAAAAAGAAAGCTGCAATCCCAGATTCATCTTCACTAAAAGAGTATCGTAAGAACATTCCTGTGTCTGGCTCCTGGTCGGGACGACTTCGGACTCAGAGGGGAGTCTGTAATGGAATAAATATACCCTCGTGCATCTCTAGCTGGATGAATATATGCTCGTGCCGTCACAACTAGATATCCTCGCGCTTTACCTTGGTAGTTGTGTTCTATAGATTTGAAGATACCAGTTTGAGTTTGGAGAATGGTTTAAAGAAACAACTTTATTAGTTAATACGCCATGTATTAACTAATAAAGTTGTTTCTTTAAACCATTTTGAATTATTACAATCGTAAACACTTAACCATTTACAAGTTTGTTATCTGATCGACATCACTGCTATAGAACTAATATTTAATCGATTAATACTTATTTATATATAAAGCAATAAAAAATAGGAATTAATCTAGGAAATCGCAGACATTTCATTTTAATTCTAAAAACTAAAAATTCAAAAAATATAACAGGGTTCGTACAGATTTTTTGAAAACAAATTCAAGGACTTTTTAAGGACTTTTCAAGAACCTTCCAAACAAAAAAATAAGGACCTTAATATTAAATTTTAAAAATCTTAAAAAAAATAATAGTAATGTTCGACGACGGAAATATAGCATATAATTTGTAAAAAATATTGCATTTTATTTCCTACTCAAGATACTAGACAAAAGTTCATTAGAACTTTAAATTTTTAAAAATATAGAAAAAATTTGATTGGAGCATTCAGTATCATTCAAATTCGAAGATCTCATTTTCATTAAAATTTAATCATTTTGTCAGTTACATCAAATACAACAACTTTAGTTACTGTATATTATACAACAATTATTTTATTGAATTGTTTTTCACAGGACAATTAGTTTTTGAACTTTTTTAAATACGCAAAATGGGTTAAATCTTAGATGCATAAATCACATCTAAATAATTTTGTTAATCACTGATTACCTGAAATGCATCTAGTAACCACGGAGCTGATCGGGTTAAAAGTGCAAATTTGGACATAATAGTCTTTATAACGATAATTCTTTTTAGTTTCTAACCTTGCTTGACAATAAGGGTTCGAGAGTGGAACTTATGTTCCATGGTGTGTTTGAAAATCAATAATCCAATATATATTGCCTTTCTAACTTTCTAAATGCAAAGTTATTTTTGGTTGGTTGTTTTCAGATTATCTGGCGCCGTCAGCAACAAGAGGGCTATAATGCACCAAAACATTCGTCATTAGACAAGCCAACATACATGTACAAACACCCATGCCTAACACGGGACTCGAACCCGCAACCTCGCGGTCTAGATGCTCCACACTAACCACTATACCGTTTGGTCGACCAAAGTTATTTTTGAATTTAGAAATCTAAAATATTAGGATATACCATCCTAATTACTACAAAACTTTTCAATAAATACAATTGCTTAGATTGAATAGTTAACCTCTCATCATGTGATGTACAGCTTACCAATTTTAAAAAAGAAAATCTTCTCTAAAGCCAACCTCATCTGATCCAGACGGTATAAAGTTGGAATCTTCACATTGAACCTTCCGTTAGTCGCGCGCACCTCACAGGTGCATTCCTTCACTTTTTCTTCTTCTGCCTTTATTTTTATTGAACTACTTGTGATACGATTTTTTAATAAATTTTACTATTTAAATAGATTGTTTAATACTTCATTTCTCCAATGAATCTTAAATCGGTAACAATCAACTATTTAAACTAAAATAAATTTCATTTGGCTTTCAAAAAACCGGAAACACCTCATAGGTGCAACGCGACTAACCATATCGGAAAGAGGAACGCGCCTATCAGAAGGTTAAAATCGTGCAAACATAAGTGTGACGTATCACATCATTGCTAAATAAGAAAACATCCTGAAATGAAAATACTTTTAGTATATCGAAAAAATTATTGTATTTGGATGTAGTTCCCACATTTCTTTTTAATCATTCTATACCTTGAAGCAAGCGTTACCAATGTTTTTTTGAAAAAAAACAAACTTATTAAAATGTTAAGTATATAAGTATTGATATCTTTCTTTACATTATTAATGGTTAGAAAACAGCAAAGTTAAGTGTATTTTAAATAGATGCATCACTTTACGATATTATGTGAACTATTAAGCAATAACGCTGAAGTGATTGGGCTAAGAAGGAATTGATAACACGGTTTGGTTGGTTCGTACGCTGAACTACATCTTTATGTACAATAACGGTTTATCAGGACAGATCTGAAGTGGATTCCGAACCACAACGAACATACGCGCCTAACCCAGGATTCGAATCCGCCGTCTTTGTCATGCAAGGTCAGAGAGCTAACCAAACAGCCATCAGATGGGGAAATACGATTTGGACACGCTATATAGTTCGGTTGAGTTACTATACTATGGTATGGTGTATTCTCGTCACCTGAAATGTTAAGAAATATCGTTACTATTAAAAATTGTAGAACCAAGTTGCATTAAGCATTGTAATTGTGAGGCAACATTCCATTTAAATACAGTACCTTGCTATCAAGGTACAAACTTCGGGTTAAATCCTTAATTTTCAATCATTCCCCTGTGCATTTGACTTGACTCTCCGTCAAACTCACCTGATCATACAATTTAGCGCAGTATGGCCCTCGTGTTGCCCTTGTGCCGTTAAACTTAAACCAACCCGATCATACAACATTCCCCGCCCATATCAACTCTTTAAGTGCCATGAATATTTGGATGCAGGTTAGTTTGTCAACGATTATTTCACAAATAAAACATTAAATAACACCTCGATAAAAAAAAATAAAGATTTTGCTGACAACTAACCCTAATACTAAGTTTCATCAACGATAAGAGAATACTAACAACTGTAGAATTTAGTGTAATTTTATGTTAAAAGCAGAAATACCAGTACGATCAAATGACTTCTGCTCACATTAGTTAAGACAGGAACAAACGCTTTACTTCTCCAATTCAGTTTTCAAACCATATTTGAAGTTTAAAATAAGAGCAATAAAATAACTTATAAAAACAAAGTTTGCATTATAAATCCTTTATATGCATTGCCAATTTTTATATTCATTATCACAGGCGCCGATTCTGAAAAACAGCGTGTGCTTGGTATTTGCATCTAATTTTAAATATCAAAAGCACTTCTATCAGCAAAATGTGCGGCAAACTAAGTTTCAAAATTTATTTATGAAAATGTGCATTTATTGTGTCATTTATTCATATTAAAGTAAGATAAAGAAAGAATATCATTTATTCATATTAAAGTAAGATAAAGAAAGAATATCATTTATTCATATTAAAGTAAGATAAAGAAAGAATATCATTTATTCTTATTAAAGTAATTTTTTATTTATTAAAAAAAATCGGCAACAGGAAAGAGTTTAATCAATGGTCGGTTCAATGCTTTTAGAAATACGATTGGATGACGACAAGTTGGTTTATCAGTATTCCGTAAAAGCAACCTTTTAATAACAGTTACAACAGCAAAATGTGATAGAATGCATCGTTATCGACATCATGTGCTAAGTTTCAGCCCGATTGGATGACAGCAAGAGGGTTAATTAGGCATCCACAGATTTGCCCTCCATTGACAAACCCACAAAATCGAAAGAGGATAAAGGATTCAAAAATAAAAATTAAAAGTTGTAAATTTGTATGCATTTGGCAGCAAGAGTCCCGCTATGGTTAGTAGCGCAAAAAATTATAAATAGACTAAAAAATACAAAATCAGCGAGTACTTACAAAAAAGATCCTAATGCAATTGTTTTAATGCTTCACCTTTTATAATATTCGTTTTGTCCGAACAACCGCATTGGAATGGTGTTACTGTTTCATGTTGCAGAAATATTTTGAATTATTAGTTTTTTGTTTTAATTTTGGCAGATCTATATTTTTGTACAATGAACTAGGTTGCAACAAGAAAAAAAGTTTCAACAAATCAAAATTTAAGTTGACAACGGTAACCTTCACTTAGTAGTCATGAAATCCTTTATAAGGGCAGAAGGCTCATACATTTTAATATTCAAAATAGGCATGCCCAGGAAAAAGTTTAATAGATGCTCATTTCATCATGAATAATTTATTACTATGATGATACTCACAATTCAGAATTACATTATTTATTATAAATACATTTCAACTATGGAAAGAGAAAATAAAGAGAAATAAGATATGAAAGGGTGTTTTTTTTTTTTTTAAATTTAGGAGATCAGGATTTTTTTTCTATGAAAGTTTCTGAAATACACACGCAAAGAAAAAAGAAGAAAAAAAAAGAAATAACAAATTACAGTTATTTTCAAGAGCCCTCAAACATTAAAAAACTTTCAAGGACCTTCAGGTCAAAAATAAGGAGTTTTCAAGAACTTTTCAAGGGCCCTTGGAGACACTAAGTAAAAATAAGGAGTTCTTAAGGACTTTCAAGAACTGTACGAACCCTGTATAATAATAATAAAATACATGTAACAAATCATTTTATTTTGAAAAATTATAATTAGAACAAACACGATTACGATTCTTGTAACAATTAAAAAAATAATTTATAAACTTCACAAAGTAAATTTTTAAAACACATAATAAAAACTAGAACCAAATATTATTTCTTACCAAAAAGACTTAGAAGAACAGGCAGAAATATAAGTCCATGTAAGGTACCAAAAGCTATGATGCCAAGATACATACGGAAATAAAAGACTTGAAATATTTGGGATTTTGCAAATGCCAAAACTAAAATCCCACAATCAGTTAATGTAATTCCAGAAAGTACCTAGAATAATTTAAAAACGTATTAAAATAATAGCAAGATGATTTAATATATAAGAAGAAATTCAAAAGATATTAAGATAATAAAATATCTTACTTTTATTTTCAAATGCAGCATCAATAAATTAGAGTAAAAGCGCATTATAATACAGTTATGATATTTACAAAATATATACTTGTAAATTTAGGTTCAAGATTTAAAATATCTTGACAATTTGTGATAATAAAGGGATAAATATTAAATAAAATTCAGATTAAGTTGTAAAGCAATTTTTGAGTGCAGTGTGGCTCTCACAATTTTATAATTTTGGATGAGCCTTAGTTTGGACAACCCCTTTTCATATGGTTCGAAATCCGCTGCAGTTGCAGAAACACAAATGGAAATAACATTTTCTAGCACAATATTTACTTAACTTTTTAAACTCATCCAAATTATTTATTCTCCAACAGAAAAGGAAATAGCCAGAGTAACATAATATGGTACTGTGAATTAAATTGATTTTAAATAAATCGGTAAATAATTAAGAGCAAGTTTTATAGACTGAAAGGTATGTGAATAACATATTTACAAAATACTTAGCATTTAGTTATTTATGCACAGATTATTATGAGAAACTAAATAGTTATATTGCAAAAACTATTTAGTTTATAATGTATAAACAAAATAGTTATTATAATATCAGAAGACTGAAGGAGTTTACGTACAGATGTACCCATTTGGCATAATGCATCTTGTGCTCTTAGGACTCGAGAAGACTTTTCACTCAAGGCAAAACTTCTGGTCATATGAGAGCAGAATTCAACAGAAATTCCAACAGCCTGTTAAAGCACATAAAAAATTTAGTAAGTTTTAATTTAAAACATTTTTCAATACTTTTAAATTCTTAGCACATAAATAGTTTATAACATTTGTCCCAAAAATTCAAACTTTAAATGACCCACCTTAATAAATAAAAGAAGGCAAGGTTGAAAATAAGAATAAAGCATGAATAAACAAATTTCAAATAAGGAAGGTTTCCTTTATGAACACGTAATGGAAAACAGGAAATTGACTTTATTGTTCACTTAACCTTCACTTTAAGGTTCATCTCATCATTGTCCATTTTCTAATGACTGACAATACTTCACTGAATAAATCCTACATTTACTGAGCAATTTTTATTCACATTTTAAATGAATTCTCTAAATACAAAAGGGATAATGCGGTGAATTTCAAAGTGAACTTACAAGAATAATTTGATGGAATAGGCTTTAGTTCATTTACAATGTTGGCAAAAATCAGTTGATAAAAAAAAAAAAAAAAAAAAAAAAGATTAAAAATCTTGCAGAAAAGATGAAAAAGGTTTCCTTTACCCATGTGAGTTTAGCAATTTATAAAGATTTTGATAAGTTTGACGGAGTATAACTTAATTTTATAAAAAAAAATAATAGCCATTTATGCAGAAAGAAATTTCTGAACAAAACTGTTATCTTACTTTTTAAATGAACTTGTTTTTACAACTAGGTGACTCAAAGTATCTATCAGTGTGTAAGTAAATAGATCTATCATTAATTTTATCGAAATACACATTTTCAGTGCAAAGGGCATTTTAGATATAAATCTGCATTCAAACTATATGTGATTTTGGCATGGCTGTCACTTTTTCTTTGAATACCTGTATTAAGTTTTATTATTTCAAGTATGGGAAAATGCATGAATATTTAAAAGTTAAACTAGTAAAATAGAAATGAGTGCACATGGATCTAATACAGTATAGATTATAGCTTAATACAGTACAATGTTGCTCACTCAACCATACAATTACATGACACAGTGTAATTAATATAAATTTAAATTCCATTGCATTATATATGTGGACAGGAATATGTACTTTTTGTGATAAATTGTATGTTTAGTAAAGCTATTTTTTTTTTTTTTTTTTGATAAAAATAAACAAATAAATTTATATAACAAAGTATTTTTTTCAAAGAAACAAGAATAACTTTGAAGTAAATAATAACAATAATAATAATAAAAAGATTTTTGTACCTTGTATGGGATTGATACATTTCCCATAATCAAATTTTGAATATTTATTATTTAATCACCAATTATTTGTTTGAAACTTTTTAAAACACTTTTTAAAATATACTTTAATACATAATTTCATTAATAAATAAAGTAAACAGAAATTACTTATATAATATAAATATTTCAAATACAACAATTGTTTAAGATAACTTACCACAACAAGATTGACTAATGACACTGCATTCAAGGAAATGTTCCACCAGTACATAAGACCCATAATGTTGATAACAATGGCAATAACAGCTACTGCTACAATGGTGGCAGAATGAAAATCGAGCCCTAGGAGAAGGAAGGTAGCAATGAAAACTGCAGCTACAGATAAACTAAGACTTCGAATGGTGTCCGGCCACATTGTCAGGTATTGCTCGTAGAAAACATGCACCAAACTAGAAATACATTAATATAAAAGGTTATAATAGAGAAGTACTTTTGTGTTTGTGAAAACACTACAAATAACTGCACAATATGCAGGTGAAAAGTAAAATATATCTCGAAATGAGAAATAAATACAAAGAAATTATTATTTTTTTTTTTTACAAGTTTTATTTGGAATTTCTTTTAGTTATGCCTATATATATATACAGCGCAGGGTGTCCACAGAAAAGTTATTTTAAAATTCCCTGATATTTCCCTGATTATTCCCTGTAACACCCAATTTTTTCCCTGATTATAACTTATCGACAAAATATATATAAATAATAAACTTTCAAGTAAAAGAACATTCAAATTCACCATCATAAAGAAAATTACGATGCATGTACTGTTTATCTTTACACATTTATGACACAAATACCAAATTGCTTCATTTAGTGTAGTGTATGTATAGTGTACCTGTACTGTGCATGTGCAATTATACTTTAAAATCACACTTTTTTTTCATTACAATTTAATCTCAAGAAAAGAGGACTCTAGTATTAAATTTTAGATTTAATAAGCTGTTTTCTTAAGTAAAATTTTAAAAATAAAGACAAACCATAAATCATGTCAAAATGGATCAAACACACACACACACATTTAACAAATACTCTGTATATTATATTAACTATTTTTGTTTTCTGAATACTTGAAATTGTAATCAAATTTCAAAAATCAATAATTACTTTAAAATATTTTCGTAAAGTAAAATTTTTATATTTTATGAATTATATATCAATTTGTGCATTTAAAAAAAAAACAAAAACATTCTTCAAATGTAGTTGGATTGGGGGAGTTACACTATTTTCATTGGCTTTTTAGTTTGCATAATTTCGTTGTCCAAATTGTTCAATTTCATTATTTGCATTATTTGAAATTTTCTTTTTTATTTAAGATCAGCTGTAGCTGCTGTTTAAGTACAATACTCAAGCAAAATTTTTACAAAATAAACACATTTTCCCCAGACAATTAATTTTAAACAATTATGCATAAAAAAATGCTTTAACTTTAAACTATTACTTACATCTATAGTTAAAATGTAAAATTGTTTTTCAAGTTAAAATAAACAATTTTACATTCAACAGCAGTTAAAATTACAATTTTAAATAAGGATACATAGTAAAAACTGGGACGATTTGGATTAATTTCTTGTGCAAAATTAAATTAAAATTCTAATCATTCATCATTAATTCAAACCAAACAATGAAAATGATCCTCACATACGCACTATGTACGTTAGTACATAGAGCATCAGCGGAAGTCTAGGCGAATGACACCAAAACGACGACGTCGCGAATCTCGCCAATAGCTTCAGTTAAAACGGCTTAAATCTAAGGGAAAATTACAGCTACTTCAACGTAAGTATCGGTGATAGCGGCCGCCGTACGGGCGCAAATCTCGGCAATTATATTAAACCAACAATCGGCAGAAATGCCCGTACCGGTGCAGGCGAAATGCCCGGTAAGAAGGTTCCGTGATTGTCAGACTTTTAAGTCCAACATAATTGTAATACAGATTTGTATCGATCTCAGGAATGATCAAAATTTCAATTAAAAGAAAAAGTCGAAATTCGCGTTTAAGCTGAACTGTACTATGTCCGACAAATGCAAACCTCTGCAATAACGTCAGTAACTATTATTTTGGAGTAAGACTCGACGAAAATGAGTATCACACAGCAACGTAATAACGGCGATAACGCTCGCCATAATTACAGGAATAACTGCCATTTCATCAGAGTAACGTTCTGCAAAATGGCTGTAACATACCAATGTAAATAATTCCGATAGAGTCTAACATTACAGAAAAATAAGGGGGGAGGAGATAATAATTCCATCGGTGGTTTGGGGAAGACTGAACGCATGCAGGTTCCATGATTGTCAGGAAATTTTAATCTCCGAGATCCATGAGAAAATTGTGGGAAAACTTTGATAAGTGGAAAAATAAGAAAAATTCACGAAAGCGGAAAGATCGGCGAAAGCAATCACACCCCTGCATTAAGGCAACAATCGGCAAAAATGACCATCACACCAACGTAAATATCAACGTTAGCATCCAACATATCGATGGAAATCGCTGAAATAGACGCGTTTCTATCGACTTCACAATCTACGAAATTGACAATCACAAGCGTAAATCTCGGCGATATAGACAACTATTGAGGCACAAACCTTGGAATAGTGATTAATAGGGTCTAAAATGAACATCACAAGAATGTAAATCTCGGTGATAGCTCTCTTCTTAGCAGCTAAAATCTCGGCAATAACAAGCTTAACATCAGAGTAACGTTCGGCGAAACTAACCACCACACACCAGCATAAATAACAGAGATAGATGCTGGTAATCAGCAAGAAAAGTGGTCATTACATCACAAGTTTGGGGAAGTCTGAAAGTATGTAGGTTCCTTGGTTGTCAGACAAGCAAGTAAACCCAATAAAATTGTAATGCAGTTTTGAATCCGTCTCAGGAATGATGGAAATTTCAACAACAAAAAATGCTGAAATCCGTGTTTCAGCAGAACGGTACCATGGCTAACAGGTGCAATCTCTGAAATAGCGTCAGTGACACATCACAAAAATGAGCAGCATGCAAGAACGTGTTTCTTGCCCTCTATAATCACGAAAATACCGGCCATTTTACCATCGTAACGTTCAGAAAAATGACCATCAAATATCAACGTAAATAATGCCGATAGACTACTATAATACAAGAGTAAAATGAGGAAAAAATGTAGTCATTCTATCGGCGATTTGAGGCAAATCTGAACGGAAGCAGTTTCAGTGATTGTCAGGAAATTTTAATGCGAAAAGTTGCGTGGTCGATCTTGCGATCCGAATTTTTGACGTTTTTTTTTTTTTTTTTTTTTTTTTTCCCAAATTGATTTTATATTTTTGGTAGCAAGGTATTTTTAATTGTCAAAATTAAAAGTTTCATTTTAATTTCGGAAAATTCCTTTAAACTTTTTGACAAAATCCCTGATTTTTCCCGAAATACCGAATTCCCTGACTTTTCCCGATATTCCCGGTTTTCCCTATCTGTGGACACCCTGACAGCGTGTCCCCGTATAACCTGGCCGACCTTTATTTTCAACACCGTTGGTCCTAGATGCATAGTCCCAATTAAAGAAATGTTTTAAATCGTTAAAATATTTTTACTGAATAGTTTTTAAGTTAGGAAAGGGGTTGGTATAAAAATTACGAATTGTAAATTTTTATATGGTCCTCAGATCCCCCAACTCATATTGATAAAAATGTTGCCCATGAAAAAACATTTCAAATAAAAAAAAATTGAAATTTGTTCGACCAATAGCCATAGATTTATTGGAGTTTAAAGTTTTAACGCTATTCGAGGGGCCTGTACATAAATTGAAATTAGAAATAATCGTCCTATCAGAATAACAACGAGCTTCTAGACTAGGTTTGACTACGGCAAACAAGTTGATGTTCATCGCCTAAAGCATTATAATTTTTGACTAGAAACTGCTTTGAAAAAAAAAATAAAAAAAAAAAAATAATAATAATTACAAACTGTACAACACATAATAAACAGCAAACAAACTTATAAACAATTTTAATTAAGTAATTTTAAATAATAACATAATCAGAAAGCAGCACTTTTTGTTAACACAATCAAAAATAAAAGGTGATAGAAATGAACAGAGTGAAAAGAATAAATAACCTCTTTCTTAATTACATATGCTCGAAGTGTTTTCCTTCGACTAAAATACCTAAGCGCACACGTGATTCAAATTAATATTCAACATTTTTCAGCATTACAGGCGAAATACATCGGGCAGATGATAAAATTCAATTCTGCAAATCTAATAGACTCATCGATTCTTTTTCATAGACCTTGCTTTTTAACAATCCTCTAAGAAAGAAATCTAAAGAATTTAGATGTGGAGATCTAGAAGGCCATTTTACCAGACTTCCATAGCCTATAATGTTGTTTTGAAACATGTTGTGTAGTACAGTTGGGCAGGAAGCTGCCTTGTGGGGTGGTGCACCAACCTGTTGAAACTGCATATTTTTAAGGTCTGCTAACATGACATGGTCATCCAGAAAGTCAGATAAAGGTCCCTGTAACAGGTTCTCATACTTTTTACTTGTTAATGTATCAGCAAAAAAGAAAGATCGTACTAACGCTCCCTTCCATATGCCACACAAACGGATCATTGCACTTGATGCTTGTTTGGTCGGATTACAGGGAGATTTTGCAGGGACCATAAGTGTGTGTTTTGCCTATTTACTACCCCAGTTCTTCAAAACGTGCACTCATCAGAAAATAAAATGTTATTCACAAATGATGAATCCAATTCTAGCTTGTTCATGATGAAATTGCAGAAATCAAACCGTCTATTTTCATCCTCGGGCAAAAACTCATGCACCAATCGCGGGCGATAATTATGTGCACCGTGTCCGTTTAAGACTCTCCACACATGGGTTTTTGAGTATCCACATGCTTCACTAATGTCCCTGACACTAGACTGAGGGAAAGCAAGAGCATAGCCCAACATTTCTTTGCCAAATTCAACATTTCTTTGTCATATACAACCACTCTTGAATTTCCGGATCGAGGACGTCTTCCTATGCTACACGTTTCTCGCAAACAATTTACAGCATTTAAAATCGTATCTTTAGATGGATGTATACCATTTGGAAATTTAATTGCATATTGTCTTGCAGCCTCTCGCCCATTTCGATTACATTGGCTGTGCAGAAGTAACATTTCTACGTACTGTTCCGCAGTGTACATTTTAACAACGAGGATTGACGAAATAGCTAAATACATCTGGTATTGGTATGAACTACTTTTATTCTGAAGGGAATTTAGATTATTGGTTTTCTACCTACCAATCACTATTCTGCCACTAAAATTTGCATAGGAACTTGCAAATCCCGCAGTACTACATGCTAATTTACACATAAGGATTCGGAATTTTTCCCCCTCTTCTACATTTTTCCTTTGATCGTACGTAATCGAAAGATTTTTGTTAGTTTCAGGGAGTATAGCACTTATTGTCTCTAACAAACGAGTTCAGCATCCACAATTCACTACAGATATTGATAGATTGTATTCATGCATTTGATTTCAGAATAATTTTCCGAACGCAATTGCTCTTTCTTTGTATTTCATTTTGTGTACGTGCCCTTAAAACATGCTAATGACCACGGGTGTAAAGTGGTATAAGTCACTAAATTGCATACTTCATATCTCCATGAATATTAGTCGTACAAATTTTAATATTTTTTTATTTGAAATATTTTTTCATGGGCAAAATTTTTCTAAATACGAGTTGGGGGAACTGGGGACCATATAAAAATTTGCATTCTGTAATTTTTATACCAACCCCTTTCCTAACTTAAAAACTATTCAGTAAAAATATTTTAACGATTTAAAACATTTCTTCAATTGGGACTATGCATCTAGGACCAACGATGTTGAAAATAAAGGTCGGCCAGGTTATATGGGGACACGCTGTATATGTATATATATATTCTTGAAAAGAGATACTATTAAGTTGTATAAAATAGAAAAAAGACTGACAAGGTGTTAAAGTTGAATTGATATGAAAGAAGCACAGAAACAGCCTACACAGGTCTACCTTTAGAGTTAAATTTTGCATGAATAGAATATACTGTACAGAAAAAAAACTCATCTTAAAATTAAACTAATTACAAATGCAGTAGGGAGCTTTGAGGCTTCTTCATGTACCTTTTTAGCAACTCTAATACAGTTGAGCTTCGAAAAAGAGGCATGTTAGAGCTTTTTACTTCATTTTGCAATCGAATTTAAAGTTTAATTACTATTTAGATAATTTTTTATATTTACTATTTATTAAATACAGTTGATCTAGAATTTTTTTTTTTTTGATTAACTGCATAATTAATAAACAAAAACACAGTTATTTAAAATTAAATTAACTCAAATAAATATTGTTGATAATATTAGAGAAATTGAAAATATAAGATTTCTGCCATGTATGATTTGTCTCCTACTTTATTCTTAGTGACGTAAAATTTTAAAAATTATTTTTGAATTACGCATGACTTATGAAAACTGTTTAAATTCAACTTTTGATGTTATTGGACAGCTTGATAAAAAAGATACTTAAAAAAATAAAATATTTCAAAATAACTTTTACTAAATAATCCTTATTTTAAAATTAGGCAATAAATATAAGTAATTTGATAATAATGGTAGTTCAATACTAATAGAGGAGAGGGTAAAGTCGAATACCATATATATAATTACTCACCTGTAAGGGAATACACGTGCATCAGGATTATCAGTACCATTTGTCAATGTTTCAGTCAATCCTTCTGAGATTTTTCTAGCCCATTTTAAAGCTTCATAGAAATCTTCTGAAGATTTTAAAACAGTGTGATACGTCATGAAATTTGTGGCTGTAAATAGTAATAAATAACCAAATACAAAACATTTAATCATATATTTAATAATATAAATGAGTTATAAAAGGTATAAAGTTTTTTTTTTTTAAATTTACGATACATATATTTTATTCAGTGAACTGCAATGACTTACATCCTATTTTATTCAAGGTATCAGATGAAATCAATTCTATTGCTGAACTGAACATAGCTTTTCCTCTGTAAAAGAAATAAGCATTATTTTTATCTAATTTTTTTTTATTGTTATTTTAAAATAAAATGTGACCATGTGGTAAACATTACAAATTTGTAGCTTAAAACTGCGAAGCAGTAATTGATCTGAATAAATTAAAATATGTTTCATTAATGAGTTTGCTTCTATTTGTGTAGGCTTTTATTCAAAACAATGACGAATCTATATATGCAGAAATGAATTTATTCTTGTCGATATAACATGTGACAGGTAATGCTCAATCAGTGGACATAGAGATTAACAAATCTGTAAGGTGTATCAAGTTGACACTAACATGAAATAAAAAATTAAACTTCTGAAAAATCTACATCAAATAAAAAAGAAATATCAATATTAAATACTTAAAACAAATTAGAGCTCTTTGCATTTACACACAAGGATAACACCCCACTTCCTTAAAAAAAACCTCTGCAAAATAACTTATATAGAAATAGTCAACATCAAAATATGTTAATTAACTTTTGAAACATGATGCCCAATAAAAACAAGAGTTTTACTGAAATTTAGAAACACACATCTGGTTATTTCCCCTTACCACCAAGGAAAAGTTAATTGGCCAACAGGTCTAATATGTCATTGTGACATGTTAAAAATATTTATACTTAATAAAATTCAGTGATGAAGATTATTGGAGGCAAGATTAAAGAAAACCTGAATACTAACATTTTCAAAACATATATTTTAAACAGTGGTAATAGGAAGTTTCTCTTATTATTGAAATTTTTACAACAGCAAACTTTTAACAAATGTTGTGATATACTAACTGACCATGTAACAGGCAACCAATCTATAAATCATAGTAGGTAAGTACAACTAAAGTGTTTGACAGCTGCAATGAAAATTGTATGCAGAGCGCAGTTTCAAAAAAATACACAATAAATTAAAATTCATAAATGTCTTTGAGGGCAAGGTCAATTTTTTGTGCTTAAACAAATCAAACCATTTAGCCACCACATTAGCATAAAATACTCCATGGAAGTCCATTTAAAAATTTAAGACTAAGACCGAAATCACGGCCGGATAGGCACTATCTGATGGGCAATATTTACAATTTTTTAGAATAATTATTGTGAGTGTAAAAAAGTTCATTTTATTCCATATGTAATTTGCTAAATTAAATATAAAAAAGTAATAGCTTTTCACAAAGTAATTAAAAAAAAAATACTAGAATTTTTTTTTGCAAATAAACTGCAAAAGCAAAATGGTAAAATAAATTTCAAGACTGTTAAAATGAATAATAAAAACCATACACAGTTTCATTTATTTTCAGCTAAAACAAGATTTAGCTGTTAATACTATTGTGCTGAGACTGTTTTTTACTCATAATATATATGAACTTAATTCGAAATATTGCAAAGTTATAAGTAGCATTGAATTTAATTATTGAATGAGTAAACAAAAAGATAAAATAGGAAAAGTTTAAAAAAGGTCCCACAAATGAAATGAAACAAATAATTACCCTTTAGGACATTTTTCCCATGGTGCATCCGAGAGGAAAAAATTTAGCCTCCTAATAAATTCCTCTTCTGACAAAGTTGAAGGATCAGAAATTTGACAGGAGCGACATAAATCTATATGAAAAAAAGAAAAAAAAGAAAAAAGTTCTATATTTAGAAAAATAAATCTGTAAACATTATTTTAAAATAATAACAAATATAGAGATCTAACATACTTTTGTTCTGGTTTGCTACAAAAGAAGGACAATGTGTTCCATTAGCTTTAAATTCATAACAACACGATTCAGCTTGCAAGTATTCAAAGTAGTTGTCCATCCATGATATTGGTTGGAAAGCAATGTAGGTCCTGGTGTGGTAAAATACAATGAGGTAATCATGATTTTTTTTAGAATGTTTTGCTGTGCATGTACAAAATATTAAATTATGTACCTGTTTTTCACCATGACCATTCGTCCCAATTCTGATGTGACAGAATTCGAATCGCAGAAGGAATGGGCGGAACATATTTTACTCTGTGCTTTGGTAGTTGAATAGTTGTATCCATCATGTATTACAAAATATACAGGAGGTCCTACAGATAAATATTTCTCTAGGTAATCAAAATACCTAAGCATATAAGAATCCTATTAAATAAAAAAGATTTTATTATTTTTGATACATCTAAACCATTTGTTAACAATTAAAAGGTGATTTAAAAAAATAAACAATGCATATCCAAATATTTGGACACGTAGTTTTTCCTTTTTTAATTCTGATTTTCGGTTTGAACTAATGTTAAATTAATTGAGTAACTAAATAAACATAAGCAGTATTCTAATTTTTAAGGAAACCCTTAAATAAAGTTAACTAGTTATCAATTCAAAATTTTAATCCCACTATCTTTGAAAAGAATCTAATTATTACAACAATTTCGTATGAACAAGGGAATAATCTGATTTTATAAATACAATTTTCAAAACATAATTTTTTTTTCAAATAATGACAATCATCTTATGAAACATTTGAAAAAAAAAAAAAAAAAAGAATCCTTAATAATTTCTAAAAATGCAGTAGTTTCTAACTGGTATGATAGTTAAAAAAAATAATACATTGTTATATTGTTAACATCAAAATTCATGCATTTGCCTTTCTTATATCTAACCACTACATCGTTTAAAAGAATTCCAATTATTTACATCTTTTAAAGGAAAATTTAATAAGGAATTCATTATACAATTTTAAAAGTATCCCTTCAATACAGATTTTTTGAAATTTTTATATAGATTGTACTAATTTCAGTATCTTGGATACGTATTGGTGTAGTTAGAGCATTGCAATTACAATGGTAGTGAAATTAAAGTTGACTGCATTAAGAGTAAAATTTATACAGACTGTGTTTAAGAATAATTTTGAAGAGCGTTAAGAATTTCTTCACCCTTAAGTTAATAAGTAGTACCTTTTTATTAAAGATGAGGAGAACAAAATTCAGTAAATTTTTTTTTAATGTTTCTAGCATCTAAAATTCAATACACTAATATGCAGAAATCTCCAATTTAAAAGTTGAGTTACCTCTAAAAAAAACCTGTATTTAAAGCTTTAAACAGTACTTTTTATTAAACATTCAAGCAAACACCTCATACCTCAGGAACAGAGAGTTTTTGATCAAATCCAATATCAATCTTATTTAAAACAGCAATTGATGAACAAAGCCAAGCCATAAAAGCACTCATCTATAAAAAAAAAAAATAACCTCATTGTGACTGTTGATTTTGAGAATTAGAGCAATTACACATATTGTATTTTAGAAACATACCACAAAGTATCTCACAGAATTCTTCATAAGAAAAGGTGCATAAAGGTTTTTAATACTTTTAAACATTAAACCTTCCTTTATCACAGAATTCACTGATGTTTGCTTTGAAACTTTCAAACAACAGCATGCATCTAATCTACCTTTCTGAGGAAAAAAAAGTAAGTTAAGAACAATATTTTACAACATAAACATGTCAAGATGAAAATTAACCAATAATTAAAAAAATCTTAACATACCTCTTGTCTTCTATAATCTAAGATAAAAAGTGCCAAGAAACAAGTCATTTGTAAAAAGAAATTCACTACCAATGCAACTCCAGCATATAATGCAAACAAACGTACTGCTGGCATTTCTGTCAATGTACCTGAAAATATAACAATGCCAATATTGTAAGAAACTTCCATAACTATATGAAAAATATGGATATGAATCAAAAGATTTATTTTAATTTACCACTTAATCATTATAGGAGATTATTAAAAAGTATTCATAGTGTTTGATACTTTAGGTATATTAAATCAAAGAAGTGCAAAGTTTTTTTTTTTTTTTTTTTTTTTTTGTAATTATGTTATTGATGAAAATTTTTCTTATTTCCAATGCAAAATGTAATACCATAATAAAATCTTTTATACACAAAATTAACTACTTTCATTGAAAAGAAATATATTTTTCTCCATTTATTATTAAAAAAATAAAAAGTCCTAAACTGTTGAAAGGAAACAAAACTAATTATTATTTTAAGTTTAGTGGAATGAAAATTGACAAAACTAAGATTAACATTTTAATACACAAAATAACAAATTATGAACAACTCTACCAATGAAAAAACAGCTGGACATAGAAGTACTAGACAGCAGCATACTTGGCGCTACTTTTCCCACAACAAAACTAATTCTCTGTTCTAAAGATTGACCAGGTTTCTTTTCTTCTCTCTACATTGAAACACAATCCTGTTAACTTATTCTGAATATCTGACAAGTAGAATCTGTTTTATTAAGCAATTTTGCAGTTACCTGGAATGCTTGAACTAAAATGAATATATTGTCCACACCTACAGCCAACACAAGAAAAGGAATAACCTCCACTATGATGAGTGTAGCAGGAACTCCAAGGAAAGAGAACAGCCCCAATGAGGATATCACTGAAACAAGCACAATAAGGACCCCAAAGAACCCAAGGGTGAATTTGGATTCAACCTGTAAAAAAATGGAAAAATGTCTTCAGGTAGCATAAGTGAGTTGTTAGGTGGTTGAAGAGGAATTCAGTGGATTGCTAGGAAACGATTATATGCAGTGTTTCTTTTACGGAACTGTGACTGTCTGTTGTTTTTTAATCTTATGGCTTTTTAAAACTGTGTGTAGGACACTCTTATGGTTCGTAAGATGCTTTGTGGGGTTGTGTTATTTAATTCTACGAGTGATCAAGTTTTTGGCGAGATTTTGTCTTTTAATTGGAGCTTATTTGGGCTCAGTTGTCAGACATTCAGCTCAAGCAACTAATAACTTTTTGGAAGATAACGCGAATGCGCAGGCAAATCTGCCTCTTCTTTTGGCAATAATTATGCTAATGATAGTGGTTCCTGCTCAATCGGAATGTTCCAATTATTCAGTGATTTCTTCGGAAATTAAAATGTGCGAGGTAACAACTATGGAAAGTAGGAAGTGTCATCTTACCACCACCGCTGAAGTTACTCTTCGTAACATAGGCCATGAAACTTGCCTATGGTTTCGAAATAAAGACGATCAACATTTACTTTCCTTGAAAATTCGATTTCTAGGAGTGGAGTGCACCTTCAACACGAAAAGACAATATTTTTCATATCCAATCTGTGCTAACCATTTGTCTCAGGTTAGTTGTTTCCAGAATTATTGGTGAGGAAGAGGCGAACACTGCCACATGGCGAAATTAGGGCATGAAGGGTTGAGATTTGAGGCCGAAAGTCCTGAAAGCCGTGAATTTCCAGGGATTTCTACCTGCATTTCGGGTGGTGTGGGAGTGGGATGTGCCATCTTAACAAGAGCCTCTTGTAATTTCCGTCGAACCTTCTACGTTCCGGATTTACTGAATTCTTTCGAGGTATCTACCATTACGGGACACACATACGGCTATCGCTTGGCGGTCGAGCATGTCCAGAATGAGACAACTACCCACATCACTCTGAAGGACACAGTCATCACCTCATCGGGAATACGAATATCGATGATCGGCGCCTTTGACCAAGGCCAAATTTTTGTCCCTGAATCATTAGTGCAAAGAGTAGGAGTTCCTTCTGAATCGTACCTTATCCATACATCTGCCCGGAACGCTCCCAAAGCTAGTATGATTGGACAGGTGCAAGCAAACAGCTCTTATACCAAGACTTTCATTTTCGATCCTCAAATTACAAACTGTGATTTTTATGAAGACAACTTAAGGTGTCAAACGGTCAACGACCCCATAATTTCAATGCAGACTTCGAAAGAAAATGCTCTCCCACTATCTCGGGATATGCATTTATTCAGAATAGCGGATGGAAGATTGACTTCTTCACTCTTGGCTTCTTCGGCGATTAAAGTGCAATTACAATTTAGGGATTTCAAGATTTCTGTCGTCAAAAGAACTGTTTGCCCCAAAATCACTTCAACGGAGGTAGAATCATCGGGTTGCTACCAGTGTCAATTTCTTGCAAGAATATCATTCAACGCACTAAGTACATGTCAGCCTGGACTGGTGAGTGTTGATTTTCAGGAAATTAATGTCCACACGAGGCAATTTCATTAACGACCGAAGAATCGAGGGTGGAAATAAGGTTTTTGGCTGATAAGAAATGTTTTAAGGAAAAACTGTGTTTACAGGCAAGTGCCTTAATTCAGTGCATTGCAGTGGATGTCTGCTTAGAAGAGCCTTCCATCAAACTTATAAATTTGAACACAAATTACACAAAAACACCAATGCATGTAACAAGTAGCAGTTTGTTTGAATGGTTGTATTTCCCATCTTTAGATTCAGCGTTTTATATGTTTAAATTTGCTGGTGCAGTTTTATTATGCATTGGACTAGTTTTAACTTTGGTGTCAACAATCATTTCGTGTTGCTGTCGTCGTTAAGGAATTTTTGTTTTCAATTTCCTGCTTTTTAAAGAAATTATTCTTATTATATTGTAGTAACATTTCTTTTAGTTTCTTTTATTATTATTTATATATATACATTGAAGTATTTTTTTTTGCTCTCGTAATGATTTTAAAGCATAAATGTGGTGAAATTGAAGCATGAATATTGATTGTTAAGCATAAATAATGAATATTACTGAGAAGAAGAAAATCGAGTACTTAATTTATGAGTTATTAAATCCAATTTAATTCTCCTTTTGAAGTTAATTAGGGAACATAAATTCTATATTGAAAGTAAGATGATTTCAACTGTATTTGTATGGAAGTGGTTAATTTTTTTTTTCTCTTCTCTGGTTCTGTGATTTACTTAGGGAATTTAGGAATGAACATTGTTCTTAGGCATATGTATATCGTATTAAATGGGTATTTTGGTAAATTTATATTATTTTGTGGTAATAGATTTTTTGTTGTTTTATAATTGCTTTATTCATTTAATTTATTATGTATGTGTTTCATTTGATGCAGGTTCGTTCAATCGGCGATTTCTCCTTGAAAATTGAGTAGGTTAATTGAGATAACAGATTCTCATTTCTTAATTAATGAAATTATGTTCCAATTTAGCTCACAAGTGGAGTTACCTTATGGAGAAAAATTTATGATTTGAATATGGCGTGCGTCAACTGAGTTTGTTTTTATATTGTATATGTTTGTATTTTATTGATTTCTTGTTTAAGCTCCTATGGTGATGAAGCATCTGGACAATGCATTTGGATTGAAAAGTAAGATTTCAATTGTTTCTGCGTATTTAGTTGAGACAGGAAAGGGTATATCGAAGAAAATAACGATACAAATAGTACGAATTTAAAAATATATATAGGTAAGAAAAATAGATAAAACAATACCTGGTTGTTTAACCTTTTTGCTGAGTTGGATTCCAATTGATTGTATGTAGGGTGATAATTAGAGTACATTATTCTAAATTCGAGTAAATGTATAAATGATAAGAAATGAACGTTGTTTGAAATTAATTTTGAAAGAAAAGAATTTGCGAAAGGGGAAAGACATTATGCGATTTTATTGAAACGAAATTATAAGGGAAGAAATATTGAAGTATAGGAAAGGATTGAGGAATGGGAAGTTATACAATTGGGTGTGTTTGTTTGTCTGTATAGCACAGCATCTTACTGGAAAACTGAGTGAACAATTGTAGCATAATTGCCTTTTGTAATCTCTGCCTAATTAATAACACTTCTCATTTAAGAAAGAAAAAGGGAAAAATGAGGAATTATTGAAATGAAATGAGAATTTATTAAAATGAAAGAAGAAAAATGAATGAAATAAAAGGAAGAATTGAGGATTTAGAAGTAATATACTATTAGGTATGTAGATTGTCAGAAAATACTGCAATCATTGCTGAAAATTGGGAAATCATTGCCGCTTAATTGCCTTTGAAATCCTTGCCTAATAAAGAAAAATCGCTTCTTGTATAGGAAAATTTTGTTTTAGGAATTATGGGAATGAACGATATTGAAAATGAATAAGGGATTTTTTTTTCTTTTGTATAGAGTATTGTTGAAGGATTAGGGCATTTTTTTTTTTTTTTTTCTGGTTTTCTCCAGTTTTGTAAACAATTTTTTTTTCTCCTGACTGTTATTTACCAAATTGCAAGAATTTCTAAAATTAATACTTATCCCCAACGGGAATTTATTGAATTGAATGATCTCACAAATCATTTGTTTTGCTTTTGGTGAGAGAAAGGGAGAAGGGAAGAGGAAAGAAAAAAAAAAAAGGGAAAATTAAGAGTTATGGAGAAAGCTTGAGGGAAATTTTTTTTTTGCTATACGAGTTAATTGGAATTTGATTTGGCACAACTTGGAATTAAAAAATTTTTTTTCTGTTTTTTGCTGGGAGAGAAGTAAGATGTTAGGTGGTTGATGAAGAGGTCAGTGGATTGCTAGGAAACGATTAACAATAGGGTTTCTTTCCCCTTAACGCTTTGTATAGTACTTTCGAGTTACTGGGAAATGGTCAATGGCGGAACTTTTTTATGTCTGATGTTATGGCGATCTACGCAAAAGCGGTCCGATTTTGTAAAAGCTTTTTGTTACATATTTCTACCTTGGTCCTTTTGGGTCGTCCGGCGTCATTCAACAGGGGCTCGTAATTTTTAAGGTATGAAAGAGTTTTGATTTTCAATTTGTAAGCCGGCGCCAGCCTGGCGGCGAAATTGACATGACTATTGTCGAATCTGAAGTTAAAAATACAAAGGGTATGGTATAACTTAAAACTCATGCGCCGGGTCTTTTGAAATTTTGACAATATCGGAACAATTGTGTTCGAACGAGAATTATGATTTCGGGATATTTTTGGGGGGAAAATAGTTTCTGTAGCGGGGTTGATTTTACCAATTGCGGCTTTGAACTTTTAAGGCGGGATTAAAACTGGCCATTTAAATTTGTAGTTGAGGTTTCGGGAGACATTGTAGGCGGACCTAGTTTCCAGATTCGCTGGAAGTAATTTTTAATGGAAAACGTAGTTTTTATAATCTGGTGCACGAGAGAAAAAATTAGAAGCGAGATAAAATTTAGACACCAACTTATCTAAAAATCTGGATTAACTGAAGCCTCTTATGGTGTGATTTGAAGTGTGCCGCTCTGTGAAGTTTCAACGATAGTTAAGTGAATCCTTCGTCAATCAACAAATTTTGGATTACCATAAATGCAGTTGTCCATGATGCGTTGGGGTAAGACATTAGCCTTGATATTCATCATTAGGAGCTTAAGCTTATTTCTATGATATTTTTAGTTTTGTGATTAATTACTAATTCTGTTAACTATAAGACTTCTGTCAAATTAACTTGTAATTTGGAAGTAGTAATAAACCATGTTTAATATTTCAAATTCTGTTGTTTCCCTTCCTTGTCAGAAGCAAATGGGTATTGTGAGATTTATTCTCGCAAGTACTATTATTATACGATTTTCTGGCCAATAATACAATGATACAATAATACAATTAAATAAGCAAATCCTAAACTAAAACCAACGCGTCCACCCAACAGAGTGAAATAAATGATTTTACACTTAAAATAAGGCCAGAGTTTATAGATATGTTAATTTAAATATTGTAAAGCACCATTATTCTAGATATTAGTCATTGAGTGAGTTGTTAAATTCAGTTTACAGTAGAAAGAAAAATATTTTTTTGACCTTTTTAACTAAAACAATTATTACAGTTTTGAAATAAGTGTTAAATATATTGTAGACATAATGAGTTAAATTAAAGTTGAAAATTACTCTTAAATGTTAAATAATTGCTTTATAATTTATTTAATAATAAAAATTAGCATTGATCACTAAAGAGAGGCTAAATTATTTAAGATAACAATTATTCTTAGCATAAAATTTATCTATTCAGATGCAGGCATCAAAATTTAATTATTAAAAACTGAATAATAGGAGCTTGCTTAAGAAAATATTAAGCAACAATGGTAAACAGTTAAATAGAAAATTTAATGTATAAATAGGTATTTTAGACTCAGTTACTTTGCTTTAAAGCTATCCAACATACCAATAAAGTCTTGAACTCATGAAATTCACCTAGAGAAACAGTGATATAACAGAACATAAGTATGTAACTAATAGCAACAGTTAGAAGATCAGAATGGCTGCCTCTTTCAATTTCATCTTGAATAGACTTCTAGAAAACATAAAAATTCGATTTATACTTTTGAGGTTTCAATTTATTCAGACCTTAATTAGCAAAAAATAGTTTGAAAACTTATATTAGCCTAAATTTTCGGTTTAAGATCACTACAATGGTTTTTTAAAATATTATGACCTAACACTAAAGAAATCACCTATCATCACAAAATAAGCACTGCAAGAACAAGTATACTTATTATATGCAATTAATGTTATCTGCTTATACTTCTACTTTTAAATTTGAATATTACGTATAAATTATATTTGAAATAAAATATTTTAGAGCATAATCATATCTTTTTAAATACAATAAGGAAAAAAGGCAGTTATTAATGGGATCTAAGATAGTGCTAATTTAATGGTATTACCTACAATAGGAGATTAACTTACCTCAGCTTTAAATGCTACTTTCATCAAAGGATGGTCATAGTTTGTTATGAATTGCAAAAATCTAAAAGAGTTTGAAAGTTTTTTTCTTACTTTATTTTAAAAAATAAATTTTGTATATATAATTGTATAATTAAATAATATATGAACAATTAATTATAACTAGATTAAAACTATTATAAGATGAATAATAGTAGCTCACTTCACTATAGATTGTACTCATGTACATGTTCTTAAGATCAATAAATAATTGCCAGAGTAAACTTCAAATTATTTAACCTATTCTACATTTTAAACATTTTGATTTTCAAACAGAACACATTATATAAGGAGGTGGTAAAAAAACTAAAATTTTCAACAGCAATAAAGCTATATAAACTGTTTTAGAATCTGTGTTATACATAAGAGTTTCAAATAATGCATAAAAACGATTTTTAAATAAACTCTAAATATACTCACTCAGTTTCCCAGCTTTCTGCTGGTAAATTCCTATCCATATCATTATAATTTTTAACAGGAATGGTAATAACTAAGGCTTGAGCTGAATCAAATGTGCTGTTGAATCCTCCAAGAACCACAGCAGCCGAATCAAGTGGTCCGCCAAAAGGAGCAAAACATTTTGGATCTTTTGGAGCACTATTAAAAAAAAATTAATTTTCTTTACTTCTCAGTTTAAAGTAGCACATAAAAATGGCCAGAAACATTGAAAAAAGATCTACTTACAGAGAACAGCTTTTGAAATGCATTAAATACTTTGTTTTATCTTCAAAGAACTGTAGTTGATTTTGGAAGAATCCAAAGAAACTTTGAATAGCGCATTTGGTATTAAGAGGTTTCAAGGGAGATAAACAAATATCTGTCAAATGGACTGTTGAGTTTTCAAAAGTAGATGTTAAATTTTCAATCTGCAGTTGCAATTGCAGTGCCTGAAATAATAATAAAATCTGAGGTATAGTAACTATTTCAAACTAAAATACACAGCAAGAACATTTTAAATGCTTTCAAATATATGCACAGTTTTATTTTTTAAAAATTACTTAAAAAAAAAAAAAATATTTATCATATTTTCATTGAAATTGTCTTCAAAACACTCGAGTTTTTTTTTATGCTTCTCAGAGAAATAGTAGCTTCAGAATCTTGTAATAAGAGAACTCAAGACATTAGACACAAAAAGTAATAAAAGTTTACATTGAACAATTATTCAATATTCTGCAAACACTGAATTTTTCAACAAACTTTGGCAAATTGCAGCTGCAATTATTTTTATATTAAAGCAAATAATAACAAATGGTGCATGATACAACAAAAATATATTTATGTTAATCAAGAACTCGTAAAAACTTAAAATGTTTAAAAAATCTAAATTTTCAGATAGAGAGATGAAAAGTAAAGCAACTTATCAACCTTTCAAATTTTGCACTCAGAAGCATATGGTATTGTATTTAAAGATATTGATTGACCTTTGTAAGTTATCATTTTATAAATAGTATCTATCTGTGACAATGCTTAAAATTTTTATCCTTATTTAATGTATGATGCAAAGTTATAATAGCAAGAGTGAAGGAAGAGAGAAGTCAAGAAACTGAATAGAATAACTGCAAGAATATGGAAATAGTAAAACTTACAGCCAATAGAAAATCTTGTTGGAAGACTGGGCCCCAAGAGACATTTTTTAATTCGTGATTTTCTATGATAGGATGATTAAAAGAGTTTTGATTTGTTGGTGTGATAATGACTTGTTCAATTCTGTAGAAAGGCCTGATAATAATAATACAAAAGATTATCATGAATTCCCTTATTATATTAATAAAATATGTATACCATTAAAATGTAACAATTTAAATTTAACTTATTGAGGTTGACTTAAATAATTAAACATGCTTTTTATCAACACTGCAGGACAATATCACAATTCCTTTTTCAAAAAGTAAAACAAATTACTTTGCAGTCAACACAGTTTTTAACTACTGTGTCTATGAATCTAATTAATATTACCCAACAGCTTTTAAAATGAAATGTTACATGGTTTAGTATAAGTTTCAATCTAAAAGAATTTAAATTACAATCACTCTACAGACATTTGGCTGGCTTTTAAATGTTGTGCCTTCTAAAGTAGTATCAAGATGATCCAAAGCAAAAGTACCAAACGTATTAAAGCTACTCACTCAAAATGAGCATTGAATTGCTCCATGTCTCTACGGGCTTCACTTCCTGGTGAAACCCACAGATCCACAGGGTTGGTGGTGACATCGAAGTTCAATAGAAGTCCGGATGAGAGTATACTGCATATAAAGAGGGAGACGATCATGACTGTTATAGGTCTGCGAGACACAAAAAGGCTCCAGGACATGAAATTCTTTTCTAAATTGTCTTCAAGTAGGTAACCCAATTTTTGAAACCTGGAAGGTTTTGGGGAAAATTGACGGGAATGGATTCGCTTGTCGTGTCTGGACACTGGATGAGAATCTGAAGCAAAAGGTAAGTTGTCATCAATGGCTGTTTCTAAACAGTCATACTTCTTCAGAGAGATAAAAATTGTGTTTTATCCTTTGCTAAGAATATTTTAATTCACCAAGTTCAAACAAATGAAAACCTTTCATTGAAACATTTAAAACAGATCCTGTAGACTGCAAAAATTATTCTAAATTCCAAAAGAAAATTACCTCAAGCAATAACAAATAAATATTTACTAGAATATAGAACAGATGAAGAAACAAACAAAGGGTTGATTGATACTACTTAATTAAAAATGTGGTGATTAAAATCCAAAGCTCTTCCTAATGGTTTTATTTGTCACTGGTTACAAACATTTTAACTTTAGTATCGTGTATTTCTGAAATTATCTATCGAAAATTAATTGATTATTTATAGTATTTACTGCCCTATTACATGTTGGTGATGTTAAATTCAATTTTAATCTTATAAATTCATTTGTACAGGGAAAAACTGAACAAAGGGATACGAAATAGTAAAAGGTTTTTAGTATATTTCCCCTGTCCTTAATTTGCGTGATTAGAAATTTCTCCTTCATGACACCCAGAGATGTCGCAACCTTTTGAAAGTCGTTTGCCATTAAAAAAAAAAAGACGCTTAACTTTCGCAAAATCAGATCAACTCTAACACTTTACCGGACAAGCCAGCTGAAGTAAAAAGTTTGTGATTGGCTGAGCCAAATTCAGGACCGCAGTCAGCGCTGATATTCTCACTTTCTTCTGCTCGAGGGGCTCTTTCGAATTCGAAGAATGTCTGCTGGTGGATGACTTTACACCCAAAATGGCGCACTGCCGCGTCTCGGGTATGGGGACTGAATCCATCGAAAGTTTCCTTTGATTGCTTGTAAAGGCTGAATTATTCTATCTTCACGATGGTTTCAAACCGTGTCAATGATTTCCCTTCGTTTTCTACTATTTTCAAGTAACATCTCGGGCAAGCTCTTCTTCAAATCTTCATGGGCTACCTCTAACTTTAACTCTGAATCAACCTCCTTGGAGTGATTTCGCCATTTCAGTTCTGCCTTTCGATGCTGAAGAACCTATACACAGGTGGAATGTCTTGTGAGTTCCAGTGGATTAGAAGCAAGTTCTGTCAAAAATTTCATGGGGCCGCCAATGACTTCAGTACATACGACAATATATCTCATTCTACGTCACAGAGTGCCTTTATCTAAATCCATAAATACATATTTTTTCTATGCCGCAGAGTGCCTTTCTCTAAATCCGTCAATATATCTTTATCTACGTCGCAGAGAGCTTTAATCTCCTTACTTCTATAGGCCGATTTCTACGTCTAAGAAATATACATCTCAAGTTCCTCTTACTCCTGAGCAGTGATGGATGATCTTGCGCCACTTCCCGCCTTGTACCTGGATGGATGACTAAATTCCACCAGCCCAGCTTCACAACCTTCATCAGCCCGTTAATCCCGGAGGATTCTTTGGCCCCCTGACCACCTCTCTGGATGCCTAGCTCTGGTCCTGGCTGCCTCCATCTTCACTTCTTAGTTCCTGTAGGAGACTCACAGCGATTCTGGTTCTTCTGCTGTGCGAATTCATCTGACATCACGAATCAATTTCTCCGTCTTCAATAGATCAAGATTAGTGCCTTCTACCAGCACGTGTTTCTCCATCCCATCCAACAATAATAGTGACTTTTAAAAGAAATGATTTCTACAACCCAAGCTTGCGTCTGCTTGTTACCCAGTGAATCGATCCCTGCTCCTGGCTGTGGTTTCAACGTGTTTATAAACATAATGTTTATCTATGGTTTCTTTTCTTTTCCCCCTTTAATTTTTATCAATGTGTTTATTGAGTATTAAATTTTAATTCTTATGAGTTCTACACCCTTAAGGTTCCAAATTCTGTCAGGATATAATACCTTATTTTGCTTAAATTTCAACCCAAAACTATTTCTTATGCCTGGTATTCAGTTTTGTCTCTATTGAATAATCTTGTATATGAGGTTTTATTATTTACATCATTCAGGTATTGGTTCAATTGTTGTCTAACTATAACTGTGAAATTATAGAAGCTTTTACAAATCTTTTATTGAATAAATCATTTACTTAGGTATTTGTTTGTTTCTCACTTTATTTACTTATTCAATCTTGATTGCATACTGTGTTTTTAGGATCTAATTCTTTAGGTAAGGGCTTTATATTACTCGGGTAGTTTAAAAGTAGACACAACACAAATTTTAGTGAATAATGTTGTTAGTTATCTTTCCTTTTCATGCCTTTTTGTGACCTAGTAAACACACAACAAAAAGAACATTCTTGAATCAACTCATAAATTAAAAAAATAAATAAAAAATAAATAAATAAATAAACATTTAACTATAAAAGATATAGTTTAAACTTATCGTTAAAATATATAATTCAAAACTTACTGAATTTAGATCGCAGAGGTTCAACTTCCTCAAGTGATCCAAGGTTCACACCAGGAGGGGAAGTGACACATTCTTGGATGAAAGAGAGCTCATGTGCTAAAACCAAAAAATCCAACATTAAATATACTTTAAATGCAGCTGGTGTCGGATATTTTCTTAATAATTCAAAAAGTATATCTTATATCCAAACTTTTAAACAAGAAATCATTTCCGCAATAATTACTTTATCTGCGCAAGTTATAATTTGTAATTGAATTTAGGAACTTAATCTAATTTCATCTAAAAAACATGACTGAGACGATAAAACACATGAAATAGCATAAAGGGGGAGCTGTGAATTTTCTAAAAAAAATTAGGTAGGAATTTTAGGGATACTTCCAAAAATTTCAGGAAAATTCTTAAAAAGTTTAGGGGTAATTCCAAACATTTTAAAGGCAATTCCAAAAATGTTAGGGATAATCTTTAAAAAATTAGAGATATTTCTTTTAAAACTGTCATAGGTTCCTAACATAGATATTCTTTTCAAAGCATGTTTAAAAAAAATGCCAATTTTCAGAAAATTTTATAATTAAAATCTCAGAAAAAATGTACTACTCAGGAGGGTTATCTGTTTTTTTTTCTCCAGGTTTTCAAGGAAAATTGGGGAATTTTCGAGGCTTAAATTTTTTTTTTCTTAGGAATTATCAAAAAACTTAAGTACAATAATTTGGAATTTTAGGAAAAAACAAAAATTTAAGGAATATTAGGGCAAATGTGACTCCTGAGCATGCATAAGAGACAATTGTAGGGCTTTAGAGGCCATATTTTATAACAATACTTAAAATGTACAATTTTGTCACATAAATATAAATCAATACAAAACGGCACTTACATGTGAAACCAGGATTCTTGTGGAAGCAAAATATAAATGTAATTGTGAGTACGAATAGTATAAAAATTATGCTGGCTACAACAGTAGGTCCATCTTTATTAAAAAGTTTGAATTTTTCAGGAAGGTCGGGAAGAGTTGGAGGTAATAGTGCTTGAGCAGAACATGCTTCTTTACAGTCATAACAAGTGCACTTATCTAGATCAGGTGAAGGGGATTCAGAGCATCTGAGAGGAAAGAATACTATTTATCATCATATTAATATTATAAATGATTACAGATTTATTTACAGTTAGAATAATTATAAATTAAATGTAATAACTACATTATTTAAAGAAAGTAGCAATTTCAAATAGGTTAAATATCATGTTTGTCAAAGAAATTGTTCTAATCTGAAGTGAACTTTATCATAATATTAAAACATGTATCATTAGGGCTTTTACAATATAACTTGAAATGGGAAATAGCTTAAATTTCATAAAGGTAGCAGCATAGTATTCTTCATTACAGATTAGGATTATTGACTGAAAAAATGAATGAATTAAAAAATAAAATGTGAAAACTAAAGGAGAGATGACAAATAAAAATGAATCTTGCAGACTATTGAGATTAATTTGAAATGCTTGCAAAGGGAGTATTATAGTAAGGCAGAGTTTCTAAAATAATGTAAAAAGTAGAATTAGATATTCAACCAGTGGTGTCAAAATAATAAAATTTCTAAGAATATATATATAAATATATATATAAAGACTTTTCTTAAAACATATTTCCATTATTATTTATATTATGTAATAAGTTGAAATATTTTTTAGGCTTAAAAGTATATTTTAAATAGCTGAAACCTCTGTACCTAAGCATATGTTTTAATCTAAAAAGTGAACTCCTGAGAAAAAAAAGGCCTACTTCAGATTTGTTACAAAAATAAAACATCCTTAGTAAAATATTGAACTTTGGGAAAAAATATGTGTTTTACTTAATAATGACTTTAGAAAAAATATAAATAAATTCAATTATTTAATAAAAAAAAATCTTTAAAATAAAAATTAAGAGTTTCAAAATATGTAAAGTTGACAATAAATATGTCCAACCATAATACTTACTTAAAATGTGATTCTTTCATAGGATAGATAGTACTACCATTAACTTCTACTGTATCTTCAACATGAAAAATATATTTAGCTTTAAAAGGTGAATAAGCTCCTTCATCTGGGGTGGAGCCGGCAAATTCAAGCCAACGCTCTGGGCTGCATTGGGTACTGCCCCATGAACCACATCCAAAATCCATAAAAAGTGTACCAGGCAGGACTCCTTGCAGTCCTTTACAAGAATCATACAATGTGTACGCATATCTAAAAAGAAATATATATATTTAAGTAGTATTGGGAGTTTGTTTTGCATAAGAACCAGATAAAGGCTATACTCGGTTTGGAAAATCATGAGACAAATAGGGTTTTGAAAGGGAGGGATTGCCTTTTGGAGAGGTTTTTCAAGGGAAACAGCACCAAGGCTCAATAATGAGATATCTTGGAAGCTAGTAGAAATTTTTGCCTCTTAGGAGTATAAAAATGTATTTGTATACTTAAGATCTAATTAACAAAAAAAAAAAAAAAAAAAAAAAAATTGTTGGTACAGACAAGTATGTATTATTTTGTTTGTTTGTGCATATTATAATAGAAAAATGATGCAGCAGAAACATTTTTGATTTTTCCATGCCTCCACGGCCAAAAATAGTGTATACTTTATGGAATAACTTCATATATCCCTATACCATAACCTTAAAAGTTAAATAACAAGACAACTGATTGAATAAAATTAGGTTGGGTACACACTTATTTTCTAGATACTAAAACATAAGTAAACAATTAAAAAAAAATATCAAACATTTTTGAAACTTTAATTCTCTTATTTCAAGTTTGTGAAAATTCTTTAAATGCAATACTTTTGGTGTCAAATAAAGGGAATCCAAAACTCATGTGGAGCTCAAAGACCAAAAATAATTAATTTTATAAAGAAACAGATACTTTAAAATTTTTCCAATTATCTGTCATAAGGTATTCCAAGCAAAGGACTTCTTCTAGATAGCATTTTGAATGCAGAAACTAGATTAGTTTTTTTTTTTTGTTACAGAAAACTTACAGTTCTGAGATATGATACTCTATTTCATCCACAACTTGAACTTCTGGATGGTCTTCATCATCCTGGTCATGAGATCGAGTAACCTTCATGAACCGAGTCTGCCATGGGGAGCAGGACATAAAACAGATCAATAGGCGAAAGTTGTGGAGACAAGATGGACAACGAGCAAAGCCTACAGATTCAACCATAATCATTTGCTCTTGAAATGCCAATAACTGTTCCGTACTGCAGCATACATGAGGGTTATCATCTGAAAATAATTGACAAGTTACTTCACCCATAAATAGATCCCTTAGAACAATAGTCAAGTTAAACTCAAACAGTTGTAAAAGTTAAATTTGTAAGATGGTTCAGATTAAAAGGAAATGTACAAATATGCTAACAGGCTGAATTTTATATGCATATTGATCAATATAATAAATTTATTAGATAAATGAAATTTTATAAAGTTTGTATACAGTGTTGAAAATAAAATTTAGAATCTTCTTGAAGCAAATGAATAGATTTATTTTAAAAATTGGACAACTACATTACATATTCTAGTAGAAAATAATATAAACATTTAATTTTATTATTCACCACTTAAATAGCTTTTTTTTTGCATTAAATTACAAAAAAAAAAAGTTAAGTAAAACATTTGCACTTGCTCAAGTGCCTCTAATTTAAAAAGTACATTAAAAAAAAAAAAAAAAAAAAAAGTTTAGTAAATTTCTCAAATTTTTAATTAAATTTATTCAACAAAACAGATAACAGAAGAGTAAGTTTCTTGCTACAAAATTAAGTTTGAGAAATAATTAAAATACGGTTTAGAGCATGTATAAATTAACATATCTTTAAAAACAATATCATGACTACCCTACTGAGACAATGGTAAAATGATCTCTCTAAAAAAACTAAATTTTTAGTAAATGTTGTTCTAACGATGACAGATATTCAAAACTTTATTGGATTGTTATATTTTTATTTTAGAATAAAACTTCATTAACAACTTCTTTTGAGATAAGGTTCTAGAAGTAAACAAATAATTTCTATTTGTTTATAAAAATCTAATTCTTTAAATCTACATTCTTGATTTATAAACTAATGCAGATTTTAAATGAACTTGTGTATGAGTAAAAAACTCACCATAAATAAATTCCGGACAAAGACTAGTTAAAAGATCAACAGCTGAGGTATTTGCAGGTAATTCACTTGTATTTTCTAATGGTATAGGAGGTCCATCATAAACACAAGGAGAGTTTCCGAAGGTCCCTTCACAATGGCCGTGCATGATACATTTTCCTTCTTGTTTGGGGACAACCTGGGAAAGAAACAGAATATTAATAGAACAAATTAAATGTATTGCAGCATTGAAAGAAAATGTTAATTTGCTATGAAAGTAAATATAATTTAATTAACAGCAGATAATTTTTACAGTTACAAAAGAAATTTCATTATAAATTAATAAAGGATTAAGCTTTTATGATTTGGATATGGATAATTTTGTCATGTAGGAACAAAAATACATTAAAAACTAATATATAAAGTAGAATAATTATAGTAAATTTCATGATAAATTAATAAAGGATTAAGCTTTTATGATTTGGATATGGATAATTTTGTTATGTAGGAACTAAAATACATTAAAAACTAATATATAAAGTAGAATAATTATAGTAATATAAATTATCTAAAAAACAAGCTAAACTATTATCTAAAATATAAAAAAGAACATGGTCTGTTTAGAAAAAAAGATTGGGTCTTTTAAAAAATTTAAATGTTGAAAAAAGGATTTCCTTATAACTTTTTTATTTCTCAAAAGTGGACAGATTTTTTTTTTACTAAAAAAAAAAAAAAGGGAAGGTCCTAAACAAAAAACCTATGTTTTAAAAAAAGGGTTCCATAAAATTAATATGCATATTATTATTATACCACAAGTTTTCATGTGATAAGTTTTCTTCTTTGACAGACTTCCCATGCTTTCCTTTACAATTTTTTTAAAAAAAAATTTCACAAAATTATTTATAAATTGAATTATTTTTCATAAATATGATTCAAAATTCACTTAAGTAGGAACCTGTAAGAATTCTTCAATTGACCCATAAAAATAATAAGTGAATGTATTTTTTTTATAAAATATTATATCAACTCCATCAAATTTATGAAAAATATTTCTGATATCGCTGAATGTAAATTAAAGTTTTTGTCAAATTAATAAGGAAATGTTATACTTCCAGTAAAAGTTTTATGTGTTGATCAAGACCAATTAACAAAATGAAATTATGAAATAACATAATTGCAATAAAAATGCATCTTTCAAGTTTTAAAGACAAGAAATTTATTTAACTGAAAAGCACTAAAATATAAAACATATTAAATATTTATAAAATTAAAGCCAAACATATTGCATTAACACTATAAAAAAAATTTTAAAATTATTTTTAACAGTAATTTTTTTTTAAAAACGTTTGGCAAGTTAATATGAGAAAAAGTTGTTTCTTTTAAACAAACAATTCATACATGTAAGGACTTCGTAAACTTTTATAATTGTATAAAATTTTTAAGTACAAGGTTATGGTTCTAAATTAAATCATGTTTTCAGCAATAAAACCCAATAAATCAGAAAACTATTTTTTTTTCTTTATCAAAGATGTGAAAATTTCAAATCCTCGGAGCTTTTATTCTTCAGAAAAATTTAATTAAATAATACAATAAACAAAGTAAGGTAATAATTATATAAAGTAAAGCAAAATCCCAATATTATGTTTTGGTATTTGTTTAGCTGTGTAACAGGTAAAGGAAATAGTCATAAAAATAGAACTTAAAACAAGTTTTCAGCATTGCAAACTGAATACACATTTTTAAATATTTAAAAAGTTTTATTAAAATGAACAAATCATTCCTAACAATTCTATTTTTTAAAACATCAAATAATTTCAGAATGCTTTTGAGTGGGAAAAGTTCAAATTTCAGCCCCTGACGAAAACAGAAAAAAAAAACTTACTGCCGAGAAAACTCCGTTGAATGTAGAAATAAAAAGAAAAGCAATCACAAATGAACACATAGCGGTATGTAGATGAAATAGCACAACTTTTACTATAAAATTTTGGAATAATTCGAGAAAATCATATCACATTCTTTACGTAACCTCATAACCATGCTCCAGCTTCATATTTTCCAATGGAAAGTAAACAAACGACCGATTAGCCACTCCTGTCTCACGTTTTTCTTGTTATTGCGCATGTGCAAAAAACAATCGTCTTATGACCATGCTTACCCACTATCTAGTTGTGAGCATAACCTTTTTCTTCTTATTCTTTTTTTTACTATTTCTTTCACTGCGATTACGTCGTACGATAGATAGCAATTATGTTGTAACGGTTTCGGCCAGCCTTAAGGCTACCCCCCCCCCCACCTTTTCCTACAGTCTCATTGGTGACATAAATAAAACAGGGAAGAATGAATAGAACAAATTCTGTTAAGTGACAATGGCGACACTTCCAGCAATCTCTGAAAGATACATGTTTGATTCAATTTAATGTGAGGAGGAAGCCAGATTTAAAATTTCTTTTGAAGGGCAACAGATTCATCTGACGCGAAGATGGAGATTTGATTGTTTGTTACTCCTCTCTTATATTCTTTCTTAGTGACGTTTCTTTGCAGTGGATTTTTCGGTATTGTAAAAGTGCAAAATTTTGTTCCCGATGAAAGGAAATAAGAAATTGAAATAATTTCAAAAGATTTTTGGTTCCAATAAATAGTTTAAAAAAAAAAAAAAAAAAAAAAAAAAAAAGTAGATAATTATCCCTATCCAGTAGGAAATTTCAAAATGGTACAGATGTTAGCAAAATTGGATGCAACCTAGGAAGGCATTTCAGGGTTTACTTTTTTGGGGTACGATTTTTTTCCCTCTGAGTCAGAGAAGGGTTGCAAAAACATTTAAGTTTATTGCCCAATTAATTTAGGTATCAATTGCTCAGATCAAGTTTATGCAATGGTTTCGTTTATGTAATAAAGTTATCGAATGTTTATGAATGGCATATTTCTTAACTAGATTTTTGAAATTAAATGGATTGTTTGAATAATAAAATAAAAATCATCTAACTAATATAACAAAAATCACGATTTAATTAAAACAAGTTGAGTTGATGAATTTTCTGCAATTCAGTAATCATTTTAGAAGCAAAATTATCTATTTTGCAAATCACAGACTCATCTTTCATCTTACAAAACTTTACACTTGTATAGAAAAAATATATTTCGGCGCAGTATAGCCCAAGGTTTGCCCTTGCGCCAGTAAAAACCAACCAACCAAAAATAGAATTTTATTTTCGTATTAATTACAATTTTGTTTCATTATTAATTTTAACGAAACTTGCAGTGATTTCGCCTAAAGTCAGCGTTAGCCACTAACACACCCCGCAGCCCGGATTTGGCCCGCGACAAATTTTTTTGAAGCCCTCCGGCACCACAGAAGATAAAAAAATTATCAAATTTCAGGATACGAAGTTTTTCTTACATAATTGTAATTTATCCGAAATAATATGTGTTAATTATGAAGAGAGTTCTATACTACGTGATGTCCGTAGAAACTATATGAAGAAGCTTTCAGTAAGATTTTCATCAAGAATATAAATACAGAAATAACTTAACTGAATCACATTTAGACAATTTATTGAAATTGATTGCAACAAATACTCCAAAAGACATCGACTCTATCATAAAATAAACAGAACAATTTCGATAGTCATTGTCTCATAATTGATATCGATTAAAACGGATTAATTTGGAAGTACATTTTTAATACTTTTATTAAAAGTTAAGTCAAGTCGCAGTATTACGTTGAAACAAAAGATCCACTTCTTTTTTATACTTTGATTTACTAATAATAATATTTTTTTTAATTATTTGAAAAAGAAAGAATCAAATATCAATTGCAATTTCATTAAGATAAAAAATAATATATTTTCCCAATTTTTGGAAACACTATGTATGGTTAAATCGATAACAATTAAAGATACATATTTTGGTGTATCGAAAAGCTCCAACATAAGTCATACGGCCCGTCTCTAATAGTTAGTGGCGAACGCTGTTCTAAATAAACATAATCGTTAGTGAAAGGCTATTCTACATTGCTAATATTCTGACACAATTTCGACAGATTTCATAAATTAAGACATTTGGAACAAATACCTTCGATATAATTTTTTTTTTTCTGTTCCAAAAATTCGAGAGCGTATAATCGCTCTAGTTTGCAACCTTAACCTTTCCTGTTTCCTATCCTCTTTTTCCTCGAATGGGTGCACAATAAGACATGAAAGTGAGCTAAGTAGAAGAGGAGGAAAAATTGCAAATTTAACAAGATGTAAATTTCTTATCAAAAGCAAGAAAACAAAATGTTCACGGCATCCTCCCATCTGCTTTTTGTGAGAATCCATTGGCGTCTCCAGGAAAGATTAAAAAAAAAAAAAGAAAAAAAAAAAACATCCATTGCTATAAATAGTACTACTTAGAGGGAAAATATCGTAGAATTCCTGAATATTTGGCAAAACTGCTTCAGATCCGTTCCTACTTCCCTTGGTACTATCAAGCAAACATATAAATGCCACCTCTTTCAAATAAGATTTTCAATCATATGGCATTTTACTTACAAAAACTAAAAACATACGTATATCTTTGCAAATCTCAAAGACATTTACTTCTAAAAGATATTCGAAAATAATAATTTAATATATTACACCAATTTTTTAAAAATATAATTAAAATATTAGTTTTATAAATGAGACTTTCCACATCTAATTGAAAAGAAATAGTTATGAATCAATTTATAGCATAATGTTTCTTATCTTTTTTTTTTTTGAAATTTAACATCAGAGATGTCTTGGATTAGATTTTAATTCAAAAATGTTTCTTTGCCACTTTTGTTAGCCATCACTTATAGAAACATTTTGTGTGTGTTTTCTTTGTGATCAAAACTTAGCCAGGTTTATGGTCAGAAAATTTTTGGCTGCGGATGAAACCCTAACATCTTTTTCTGGTAAACATTGATTGGTGTAAATTAAGGTATAATAGTTAGTATATATTTTCTGCTGCAAAACCGGAAGACAGGCGGCTTTAAGTACAACTAAGTAAAAGTGGCAGTATAGCCTGTTATATGTTTTCTGTTTTCATTCAGAAGTCAGGTATTGATATTTTTTTAGGGGCACGAAGGTGTACTGGCACCTACCTCCTTGACTCATGAAAATAAAAGAAATATCGATAAATATAGCTCATTTTACAGAAATAAATTAATGTAATACAGGTTTAAAATTATATATTTGAACAAAAAATTGCTATAAACTTTTAATAATCATTTCATTTTTAAATCCAATTTACATTTTTGAAAAATCAATATTTTAATTTTTTTTTTGTCGCATTGAACCCTTGTGGGCCTTCTCGACACCCCTCCCCCACTTCTCCCGTAAATAATACTGCCCATGTCTGTGTTTCTTATTTTGAAGAACGGAAGGATAAAAGTTATTTTCTCTAAATTTTATTTTAGATCTGCTTGACTTTCAATCGTTAATGAGATTTCATGTTATAGAAAATTCCAGGGGCAAAGCCAGAATTTTTTGGGGTGTGGTGGGGAGGGGTTTTGGTGTAGGATATGTGCAGTGGTGTAGTGTAAAATAAAAAGGTATGCGAACACTATGTCGTGTCGTTTCCAACGTATACTTTAGTTGTTTTCTGTGTGGGGGGGGGGGGGGGGAGGAGGGAGGGGAGTGAAAATTACATCTACGAATAAATAACTTTCTGAATTTTTCTTTAATATTCTCAAAACAGATAACGAGCTCCTCAAAATTGAAAAGAAAAACATGTGTGCTTAGACTTTTTTTTATTTAAATATCTTTTTAAAACTATTAAGTTATCTGGATTTTTTAACAATTTGCTTTGCACAACCCATTTTAACAGATTGTTTGAAACTTCATAAATGAATTGGAAGATATTTTCAAACATATTATTGACACAAATTTTTTTAATAGATTTTTTGCAACAATTTTTAAACAGATAATCTTTCTACATTTCATTTTAAACAGATTATTTAAATGATTTCTTAAACAATTTTCATTCAGGGGTTGGCGAGCGTTAGCGAACAGGGCGATGAGCCCCCTAGTATATGTATAGTGATCATAATGGATTCCTAATGGAAGATATAACTTACACTTTCAGTACATACTTTTCTTATTTTATCTATTATTAAGGACTGGAACAGGGATTACTACGAAAACCATAGTGAAGATAATCGACTTTGAAAACGTGGTCTGTAGTGCAAGATTACCGGTTTCGGTTTTTCACTTTTTTGAAGCTCCTTTGTTTTTGTAGAGCAAGCAGGACAAAATACCTATATATAATCGTCTCCATAAAGGCAATTGACCGTCTCTCTCTTGGATGATGTGGATGCTGAAGGTTCACACACGAACGGGAAGGAAAACAAGAGTTTCTTGATGAATGGAGTCAAAGGGAAGAATGCACTAAAATCTTAAGTTTTATCTTTAAATTTAATCGCATTTTCACCTCCTCTAATACTCATCAAAATCTTCCTTATATAATAAAGTCATAATTAAGACATTGGAGACTCGAATTCCTTATCAATTTCATTTCCTGTCTTGATATCTGATCTGCTGCAGGTGCAGGTCTCTTCGTCACTCCTTAGGTTAAAGAAACAAGAGAAATTTGGGAAAAGTTATAGTTTAAAACAGACATAAACTTATGCCAGTTTTTAAAAATATTTCCATAAAAAATTTGTGAAAGATGAATTAATAGTATACACTAATGAATTTTTTTTTATTAAGTTTTCATTGTTTTCTAATCGAACAACTAACTTTTGAAAAAAGATTTGCCTTGCTTTTAGATTTTTAGACCCATTTAGACCATACCCGTCAAGATACCTTCCAGCGTGGTAATTTAATGATGATTAAAATTCAAAAATAAATATAATTTTTTACAATTTAGTATAAATTTTTTTCTTCTTCAATAAATTGTCTAAGCAGACTACGTCACAAAACTTCTTTTAAAAGCATTTTTACTTCCTATAGAGCAAGAAAAAGCTCAAGGTCTTTCTAACTTGGTCTTATACAACTCCTCTCCGCCCTCCCATTCATAAAGATATATTTGTAACAAAGAACTTGCTTGCTATTACAAAGCTATTTGCAAAGTACAAAGCTAGTCAGCTTATCAGTTACCCATGTTAGAACACGTGTGCTTGCTCTACTGCTTTGATTGCGTCATACTGACCCATCAAAAGCAAAAGAAAGTACGAACTTGTTTAACAAGTGACACTTTCTCTGAGAGTATGCAATGACCTATATGCAAAGCAACCGCGTGAAATGGAGGAGCAGATAGAATGAGCGTCTTTATGTTTTCTTTAAGTGTGACACTTTTTTTTTATTATTCAAATTGATAAGTAAAATGAATTCGTTTTTTTTTTATGGATAAGTACCCTGTGACTGTAACTGTAATGTCCTTTTAATAACTTTTTCGTTGTTTTAAAATGTAGATTTTAAGTCCTATAAAGAAGATAGATATTGCTTAAAAAGGATTTCTTTCTCTCTCAATCTAGTTTAAATTCACAAATGATTTTATATTAAATTATTTTTATAGGGTGGTTATTTTATATCAGTTCTATTTAATTTATTCTGATTAAATGAAAAACTTTTGATTTGGAATAAATAATATGTTTCCAAGACAAAAAAGAATGTTCATTTAAAACAATTCATATACAATTTTTTTTTTATATTTATAGAATTGAATTCAAAGTCAATCAGATATCAACGAAAGGATGAAGAAACTGACTTGAGTAAGACTATCTTAAAATAATCTTTTTGGGCTTGAACTCGAATTCATTTCGATTGCTCATGCGTTGGATCTTATCTACTCTGTTCAAGGTGATGACACTCTCTGCGATGAAGACATACACGAATTCCATCTTCGGTTTTTATCGTATTGAATCAGAGGTTCGTTTGTTAAATAAAATTCGGTTTTCAATTCGGTAGTTTTTAATTAAAAAAATGAAGAAATGAAATGCGTTTAAAATTAATTGTATCCAAGTGTATATGCACCTGGAAGTTTAAAAATAGTGGGAACTGGTATATTTAGCTTAGAATAATTTTGGGTAGTGGTCATGCAATTAGTTCAATAATATATAAAAAGAAAGAAAGAAAGAAAACAAAGAAGGAGAAAAGGAAAAAAAAAAAAGAAAAAAGAAAAAAAAAAAGAATTAAACAAAGATTAATATAACACACACACAAAAAAGACATAAAATAATATTAATAATAATAATAATAATAACAAAAACAACAACAAAAAACACACACACACAAAGAAAGAAATAAAGAAAAATAAAAAAATTGATCAATTGCTAATATTCACCCATCCATTGTTCTTGTACTCAAGCATTGTGTCTGGGCGAGCACTCGCACTTTTAATGTGGTTTGGAATGTAACATCAGATTCGTAGCAGTTGATGTTCAAGTTTTTTCCAGAGTAAGCCACTTTCGTAAAGAGAGGATTTAGTTATTCACACCGACATTTTACTTGTTTCTTAAAATAGTTTCCAAAACAAATGTGAAGTTTTTAAAAATATATATATTGAAAAGTTAGAAAAGTTGAACATCTGGATTTTGTTATTAATTTCGAAAGCGCTAAAAGGAACCTTAACATGGACCTTAATACAAAAAAATTGGAATGAAACTGCTTCTGGATAATCTGTATTGCTCAAAAGATACCTATATTAGTTTCTTTAAATAGATATCAAGTTATGGGAGGGGGGGGGGGGAGGAAGGGGACTCATCTTTCTCGATTTCACACCTCAATCAATAAAAGCTGAAATGAAACAGCTTCCTGGTAATCTGGATTGGTTAAAAGATACTTCCTTCGATTTCATCCTTTAATCACTAAAAACAAGAATTAACCACCTTTCGAAAACCTGTATTAATCAAGATAAATACAGAAATAAACGTGGTTCAGACTAGTTTAGTAGATCTCAGGTTGTGACCATACCCCTTTTCCCTTATTTCACACCTTTAATTACAAACATCGGAATTAAATCGTGTTTTCAATTACCTGGATTGTTCACGATAATCTGTGTTTCAATCGGTTGAGTAGATCTCAAGTTAAGAGCATTTCCCCGATTTCCCCTCTTTTGCGAAAAAATATCGTAATGAAAATGTTTATATTTCCTAAGTGCTAAATTTCAGGAAAATGCTGGAAAATATGACAATTAGAAAATGTAACCTTAAACCAACCAACCAACCAACCAACCAACCAACCAACCAACCAACCAACCAACCAACCAACCAACCAACCAACCAACCAACCAACCAACCAACCAACCAACCAACCATTGATTGATTCATTGACTAATGTACTAATAATTTATTTAGTTTGAAAGGTAATAGAGCAGTAGAAACATTCCAAACAAAATACGTTAATAATTTGTAAATGTTAACAAAATGTAGTTTTCAACAAGTAATATTTAAAAATTAATTATGTTAGCATACAGCAATGAATACCTATAAAAATAAAAGCCATAATTAGTCAATTTCTTAGTTAATTAGTTATGAATTAATTAGTTAATTAATAGTACAATGTAACGTGAAAGTTCTTGGATTAACCCATCTGTATGCAAAAATAAATTGAAGTGTTTTAATAAATAGGTGGGCCAAGGTTTCCGAACTTTTTCTATGATGAAAGCTGTAAAGTTTTTTTGTTAATCACTTTTGAGGATACGGAACAACTAGGAATATTAATTAACTTCGTTTTCCTTGACTTTAATTTAATCGAATGGGTAATTTTATTTAAATGGAGTATTATATTTTAACATTGACAGTTCCGAAACAGGTCGATATTGGTAATTTAATAGTAGTATAAATTATTCTACTTGTTTTTAATGAGATAGTTAAATATTCATTTTTGAACATTGTGAATTTCGTTCCTAGAACGAGATTGTTTTGTCCTGAAAACCGTATTTGGAAATTGCTGTATTTGTTAAATGTTTTGTTTCATTGATAACATATATAGTATTTGAAGAGATTTTTTAATTTTATAGTAGAATACTTTACTTAACTCAACTATAATTAATTATAAAACTGATATTATTTAATTTCTTTCAGAATTATAATTATTTAAAAAAAATTGTTAAATTTAAGTCCTAAATGAATATGTTATGGTATTACTATTCCAGTTGAGGAGAGAATGTGATGTTGAATAAGGAGAGAGGGCGGGAGAAGATGGTGCGGCGTATAACTTTATAACTTTTATTTTTTAAGCATAAATACTCATAGAAAATGAATAAAAAGGAATTTAAGTTATTAATCTAACAAATATGTTTTTAACAGAAAAATGTGCGATTAAACAAGTTTGACAGTAACTGTGACTAAAAGGGTGCTTCTACAAATATTTAATGTTTTACATCTAAGGCCTTATTTCCCATAAAGCCTGCAAGCCTCTTGCCAAGGGCCTCCGAATTTTGGGAGCATTCAAGGTGTCTAAAAAAAAATTTCTGAATTATAGTGTTATTAACATTGTGTTCAGTGCTCTTCTTCAGTGCCATAAAATATGATAATATATTTTTATAATTCAGTAGTTATTAGAAATATTAATATTTTGACATTAATTTAATCAAAACGGTTATCAAAATTAATATTGAAATATTAACATTTATCGTCATTATAGGGCCACATCTACTTTGTCGTCCCTAAAGTAATCATTTTTCTAAATCTGTTGCTTATTACATTTAATGATTGAAATCTTCTATTGTTTAAGATTGTAGATGACATAAGCCCTTGCAATTTTGTTTCTATATCCTGGCAATTTTTTTTTTTATAAGCTAAACTGTTGCCGAGTTAGTGTATGAATTTAACAAGAAAACTTCACCCGAATTCTGATCCGATATCTTTATTTGGAGTCAATATTTAAATTTCTCATGAAATTACAATTAAAGAATTTTGGTTAAGTTTTCAAGTACTTCCAATAGGAATGTATGGCTTAAATTTATGCAAGTCTAGTAATGATAAGATTACTATGGCTTTTTGAAGACATTCATATTGATGTATGATGGTACATGCCTATAGCACATATTTCAGACTTAACAAATTGTAAATGGATATATGATCGTATTTGTTGCTTTCGGTCGAATTTTGTAATGGAAACTCGTATGAGGAGCATTCCACAAGAATTGGAATTTCTATTCTACACAAGGCATTTTTAAATTTCTATCTCTAAAATAAAATCTCTAGATAAAAGAGAGTTGGATTAAACAATTCTAAATATTGCAAACCAATTTTTCTCCCACACGTAACATATGTCTATTGAAGTTTATTACTTTTAGCATAAGACAAAAATATTGCATAATTCTGCACAAACTAAGTATTTTCAATATTTTTTTTATTAATTATCTTGTATGTTCCAGAATCGGATTTTATTTAGCTCTGTCCTACACAGGCATATTACATAAACATAACCCATAAACTATATAGAGTGTAATGTATATTGTTCCACGATTTTTCTGTATATAATAGTAAATAGTGTGTATATTTTTTAAAGTCTAATTTTATTAAATTTATTTGTTAACAATGTTAATACTGACTTGAAAATGTTTGTAACTCCTGAATTAATTAAAACATTTTGAGATATTTCTGCCCGTGCTGATTGCTAGGTCGATCAAGATTTTTTGGGAAAGTTCGCTCGTGAGGATATAAAAAAATCTGGAAAATTGAATTTGAGTCCTTTTGACGTTCAGAGCCGTTTAGAGAGAGAGAGAGAGAGAGACTATAAAAATTAGTTAAATATTTTCAATAGAGGAGATTCTTAAATAAAATATTTGAACTGTTTCATAAGCTTGTGAGGATATGGCTAGGAATATGGCTTTTTGAGGATTCTAGTTTTGAGAATCTTCATATAATACATTCGTGTGAAATTCCTTCAGCTGCATTTCCTTCAAGGAACCTACAGAAATTAACTCGTGCGACCGGTTTCAGATAATAATTTTATTTACTAGGAATCATTTCATAATGTCTATTTTATTCAGTTCCTAATAACCTCTAATAAATAATAATCCCATACTTATTAATTTAATGACATTAGGGTATTCAAACGTCGTGGGGGAAAAGTAATGGTTAAATAATAGTTAATTATTTGATTTATAATGTTTAAAGGCAAACATTACTGATGGGTGGCTATTAGGGAATCAAACCAATTCTAAAAATAACATTGTAGTTAGGGTTGAATGAAAAAAAAAAAAAAAAAATCAATAACTTTTAGAAATATAGTTATTTGATAACGTTTTTCAGTCCAGTCGCTTTTTTTAGCAAAAATCTGAAGGTGAATTTAATTTCGAAGTCACAAAATCAAATAATTTAGAAGAAGTTGACATTGCAACCTTTAATTTAGGTTTTGGAGTAGTTGAGCCACAAAGTTTACATGTCAAGTCATGTCTCACGACATAAGAGAAAAGTTTGAAATGTATTTATTCGGCACATATATATATATATATATATATATATATATATATATATATATATATATATATATATATATATATATATATATATATATATATATATATATATATATATATATATATATATATATATATATATATATATATATATATATATATATATATATATACATATATATATATATATATATATATATATATATATATATATATATATATATATATATATATATATATATATATATATATATATATATATATATATATATATATATATATATATATATATATATATATATATATATATATATATATATATATATATACATATATATATATATATATATATATATATATATATATATATATATATATATATATATATATATATATATATATATATATATATATATATATATATATATATATATATATATATATATATATATATATATATATATATATATATATATATGTGTGTAATTTTAACCTGAATGCCGAGGTTTTTATAAATTATGAAATTTTAACGTGGTACATAGGGTGGAGCCTTATAAATTTTAATACTAATTTTGAAACTTGCCACAATGCTAGATATTTATATGAATAATGTTCTTCGAAATGAACACAGCAAAATATAACCACTATTTTAGGCTTATGATGTCATTACACTAAAAATTCAAATTGCTGGTCAGTGATAATTGTAAGTGTTTATTAAGATTCCCGCAATTTATTTGATTATTTTTGTGTTTACATATCAAGTCACTAGTGCCTGATATCTCCATTTTCAGCGAAGGAACTGCTATTATGTAAGGTAGTTCCGGCCGGGATCAGGCCAAATGGGCATCTATTGATATAAAAGTAAAAATCACCGTTTTGTAAGGTTTATATTAATTGCGCATATATTTTTTTGTTATACGGGGTCATCTTTTTATTGAAACTACACCAAACTTTAGATCTAGGAACACCTTGTTATTTCTACAAGTTTATCATCCTGGTGCTGGAATATCATATATCAATGCCATCAGCTAGGATGGAGATCGATTACAAGAATACATAATTCGGGTATTATAAATTTCCGGCTATTCATTTGAATCGAAAATTGATGTTAATTATCATTTCATTAGAAAATTCAACTATCATTATTAAAAAATGTGCTGTTATTTGAAAATATTAGATAATGCAAACACAAACTTCAAATTTGGAAATGAAAATTAAATAAATAAATAAATAAATAAATAAATAAATAAATAAATAAATAAATAAATAAATAAATAAATAAATAAATAAATAAATAAATAAATAAATAAATAAATAAATAAATAAATAAATAAATAAATAAATAAATAAATAAATAAATAAATAAATAAATAAATAAATAAATAAATAAATAAATAAATAAATAAATAAATAAATAAATAAAAATACATAATCTACATAAAATGGCTCCCTTTATAAAAAAAAATTCCTTAACTAATATGTGCTTTTAAACAAACGTGTAGTGTTTTGCATAAGTAGTAAAAACAATTCCTTCCTTTAACAGCCTTGGAGATTGTAAACAATGAATGAAAAGATAAAGAGACCGTTAAAGATAATGTAATTATGGATATTGCTGTACTTGAATATTACGACCATACAATTTTTGCAACGATCAGCAAAAAGGTTGACCTATTATATGAGCAAATTCCAACATTTCTTCAATCTTTTTTTTTTTTTTTTTTTCATATGTTGTTATTTATACACAAGTGTCTTGATTCCTTAATTTCTGCGCAAGGTCGATCCTCGGGAAAAGTTAGTCATGCACGCAAGTATCACTATTTCAGGTGTTACTTTAATTTTTACGCAGGTACAATTGCTTAACATACACGCAACTGTCACACATTCCTCTAAAATATAGTCTTGAATGTGCGCCTGAAACTAATAGCCTATGCTTGAAGGGGAAAAAAAAGGGAAAAAAAACACCTCTATACGCATTTCTGTTAGCGCAGTGTTAATAGCCACTACGCGACTCGCGGGCAGGATTTGGCCCGGAACAGATTTTTGTGGGGCCCGCCGTCACCACAGAAGATTAAACAAAAAAGTCAAATTTCACGATATGGACTAGTTTTTTACATAATTTTAATTTATCCGAAGTAATATGTTTCAACTATGTAAAACAGAGTTCTCCATTATGTGCCGGAAGAAACTACGAAGAAGCTTTTAGCAAGGTGGTTTTCATTCAGAACAAATACAGGAATAACTTAAGTGAATCTCATTTGAACAATTTGAAAAATTGGCTGCAATAAATACTCCGAAAGACATAAATTCTATTATAAAATAAACTGAACGATTTCAACCTCCATCGTCTCACAATTGATATCGACTAAAACGGAGTAATCTGGAAATACAGTTTAAATACTTTTATTAAAAGTAGGTCAAGTCTCATTGTCACGTTGAAACAATAGATTCACTTCTTTTTTAGACTTTGATTTACTAATAATGAAAACTGCTATATGTATATTATGTATATATATATATATATATATATATATATATATATATATATATATATATATATATATATATATATATATATACACGATTACGATTATATATATATATACGAACCGCGGTTCGCCTCTAAAAGTTGGTAGGGAATGCTGGGTTAGAGGATCAATTTGGTACGTACTCTACAAATTTAATGATATTGATTTATGACTATTGCTAATATAAGTGTGATGGTTGCTTCGAGTGCTTACCTAATGTTTGAACGCTTTTTAAGATTGGCTATTTTTAAAAATAACGAATCATCACTTCGAAGGGCAAATGTTACTATGTGTTTTTATTATACGTCATTTAGGATATATTAAATCTATTTGTACAGGTTTTTTTCAATGCTGTCTTCTTTTCCATCCGCCGAAACCATCGAACAATTATTTAAATCAATGTGTTTACCCCAAACTTATTCTCACTATCAGCATTTTATCACGTTTTCAGTACGACTGTCGTCCTTGATGAGCACTTGCATATTTTCCCTGAGTATCCCGTCTGTCGGGTGAATTTTCATAATTAATTGCTTCGTCGGTCATTCTGTCCGGTGATGAAGTTGAATAATAACCTGCAACAGGAGTCGACCTTACTTGGTTGCACTTTTAGTTGGAATTTTCTTAATAACTGACATGAGCCGAGTACACACATTTTTCGGAAAGGAATATGCATATACTTATAGGTTAGGGAATAGACTTATTTTGTTTATGCAGCTTCCAAATTCCACTTTATGGAATACTATTTATGCATATGCCACACTTGATTTTTAAATTACAATGTAGCAGACGTGGAAGAAGAAGAAAACATGCATCTAAAATTTCAACTTATGTAAAATTACACTTAGGAAAACAATGTCAGGCACTTCTTTTAATATAAAACAGAAAGTAATCGTGTCAAACAAATACATTATATACATATAAATACATTATGCATTAAATACAATGCTTCTATATGATAACATTTTGATAAAAAGTAAGAAATTATAATTTTTCATTTAGAAATCTGAAAAATAAATTTAAACCTAAATTATGTAACTGAAAAATCAAAGAAGTCTAAGTCATTACAGATGAGTGAAAAAAAACAACTGAATCCTAGACCCATTGGACTCCTCTATTTAATGCTTTGTTGTAACACTCTAAAAATATTTTTGTTATTTGTTAACGAGTTGCTAAGTTAATGTACGATTGAAAACGAATTTTTAATCTGTTACAAAACAAAACATATAGGTTTGTTTGGATTTTAGGTACAGAACTAATATGTTACATAATAGTGTTGTTTACTCAAAATGAAAGCTCTTCACATTTGATTCAGCCGTGTTGTGGTCAATAGCCCTTTTTAACCGAAGAGAGATCAGGTTACTCCTCAGCTAAGAATCTCCTCCCACATTTTAAAACTATACACTTTCTTTTTAACCACATCGAGGAAAAAAAAAAAAATCCTACATCCAAATATAAGCAAAATACATAGCATGACGTTATGTACATCTGTTAAGTATCAACTTTTAGAAAAAAATAAGTATCAAATATTAAGTGTCTATTAATATAGTATTGGTTTAAGTTGAGGGAAATTAAATGTTCTTTTTTACATTATTACTTCAGTGATGTAGGACTGATTTAACAATGCGTAACTGATCGAGATGAAACAATTCTTAATTGAAATATTTTCTTAAAAGTGCGTGTTATTGTTGGAGAATTACAATAGGAAATTGGTAGGGAGCGCAGTGCAGTGTTTGATAAGTTAAAAGCACAAATACTTCAGAAGTTCAGCGTGTAGAAAATGGTTTTATCTTCAAGTTCTCCAAATAAGTTATTAATATAATTGTAAGCTTTATAAGTTCGAAATGTTATTAGAAATATCGATTGTAGAATTTTTTTAGCTGAATATCTTTACTAATATATGTAAATTCTAAATTATATACCTGTTTTTTAAAAGCTTAAAACATGTTGCCAGTAGGCAAGGATACTGTGAAAAACTTTCGTTTGAAACAATTCAGTTACTGGTGCATGGTAGAGAGTGTCAAGTTTCTTTGCTTAATTGACAACCCGAGAACTTTCCGTAACCCTTTTTTAATTTAATAAATTCAAAGTAAATTTAATTTGAGAAGTGAACCAAATGTAATTAGGAAGCATAAAACATTTTTAGCAATGTGGCAGTTTATCAAAACAACTTTGGTTTACAAAATTACTGCGTAGTTATTGTCTTGGTAAAGACGTTAAAAAGCTTTTCAATGATTCGATCTCGTGTCTTGAAAATTTTCATAGAGTTAATGAGAAAACTGTGTTGGCAGGAAAGAAAATAAAAACTTTTTTTTTTTATTTGTATTTGTAATTTAAAATAGTTAATTTAAAGTTTTATTTTTTTAAAAATTTTTTTTATTAAATAATTTATATTACCATCAAAATCTAAACGTTTAGTTAAAATTTAAATCCATATTTTACTCTCAACCAAAAGTATATCCTCTTATAAAGAACTAAAGTCTACATTTTCATCATTGCTTCTAGTGAGTCTTTGATACACATCTGCAAAAGATTAGCATTTTTTACATAAAAAAATCAGTGGTGGAAAGTTTTCGTAAGGTTGATTTCGTATAGCTGTTTATGAAGTACTTTATCCTATCCCGTTTCCCCAGCATTTTTTTTAAAATTCTTATATCATATATACTTCTTATTAACCTTTCCCGCCTTTACATTTCTTTAAAAGTAATATAGAGCAAAACTCATAAAGCTCCCTATAAGGTTATGATTTTGCTTTGTAAATAGTCCTTACTCTGTAGTCGGTAATTACTACTTGGGAATATGTGAGGGCCAATGCAGATATATACAGAGATTGTTTGAACTCTCGTTTTTTATTTTTTTTGTTGCTGTGGTTGAGTTATATAATGGCATCCTTAATTCTTTCATATAATTAGATACATTTTCAAGAATGGTATTTAATGAATACTCCTGTGAGAATTCATAATTATTAAAAAAAATTATTTTTTTAAAAATTAATTTATTGTTTAAAAATAGTCTTTAAATTAATTAAACAACTCAATGACAGTTCATATAATATAAGATTATAAACTCTAGCATTCATTTTCACAGAAAAGATTTTATTCGTTATTCTTGTAAGTGATTAATTTTTCTCTGCAAATTTTCCTTTTCCCCATAGTACAAAAGTTCCATCTGATTAACTCTTTAACCAGTAAAATCTTTCCTTAAAAACTTTTTAATAACCATTTGTCTTTTTCCCTCCGTATTCGGATAATTTTCATGGTTGTATTAATTTTACTTTTCATTAGTGCTGCCATCTATATTGTTTAAAATTAACTAAGAATCATAGATGAATTTCTCTATTAAAAAGGGGAATTATTTTAATACATACTCAGATGTAGTGATCTGAATTCAGAGTTTGATGTATAGGTTCAGTCTGTATATTGGAGCGTTCTGGTAGTTCTAAGGAAAATTGTCTGGTTATGCTCTTATATCCTGTTAAACAAGGGTTTAACCAAGGACTGTTAATGTTTTGCTTAATTCTCTCTCCGAATTTTTTTTAAAAATGCCTCTAAAGACAAGTACAAAACATTATTTTCTCAGTGTCACCATTGTGGTCTTGACTTGGAATTATTTTAATCTTCACCTGAAGTGTCAAATTTAGTTACATCAGTCCGTTGTCACTTATAACTATTGAGTATAACTTTTCCATTGAGAACATATTGATATTGAATTATTCTTTCAAATCCTCTACATTGGGAAATTATTTCAAACTGATGATTAAAATAAAATGTGTAATACTGCTCTACATGAAAATGTTTGTCCAGTTATTATTGTGTTCCATTTTATATTGACGTGCATAAGGGACAAAATTGTCCAAGTGAATACATTTTAGAGCCAGTTCTTTTTCCAGGTGTTTCTAAGTGTCTTATGTTTTATTTTTAATTAACCATAAAGCATGCATTAAAGATAAATATCTATTGAAGATAATTACTTTACCTTTTTACTTTCTATTTTTTAATTCTACTTTATGTTTTTGATGTTACAAAGATGAAAAGTGTCGAATTTCTTTTTTGAATACCAGGAATTGTATAATGGTTTAATTTTGTTTTTTCTGTTATCGTCTTACGTAATTAAGACAAAAACCAATTCAACCTCTACACCATCCATTTTTTTCTGTAACACACCAAGCTCACGAAATGAACATTTATCGAAACGACGTTTTATATAACAATAAAGTTCGTATTGATCAGCGAAAAGACTTGAAATAATACATCTAATGTTCTTGCCATTGAAGAACAATGAAAGAGCGATCATTCATATTCCTAGTAAGAATCCACTTTACATTTTGTGAGTGTCATTTCTCAGGTAACACAGTAGTATCGGTCAATATCAGAAATAGAAGTTCTGGAAGATTGGAAAATTTTTGACCGAAACTCAACCATCGTTCCAAAATGCACGATTTTTGTTTAAAAAAAAAAAATTAGAAAAAAAATCAAAAACATCAGATTTTTCTTGCACTCCATCCTTACTTATCAATAAAATATTTCAATTTTAAAACTGTACATTAACATTTTAAAACTTCCAGTATACTTTATTGACAGTGGACAATTCTCGTCTTTTAAATTTTTTTTTTTATTCAATTCTAAATGTTTCAAAAAGGCCATACACACAAAAATTTCTGCTCTTATGCGCTTTTTCATTTTTTTTTTATTTGAAACCTGTTAGACTTTGGCGAAAAAACTATTCATTTGGCTGGAATTGAATGTGACGTCACTGGATCTGAAACAACTTGGAATGAAACGCAGCAGCGGAAACCAGATTTGTAAGTTTCTCGCAACTTGTGCCAACCTGTAAGGTATATGGCAACTGTCTTCCAAACCAACGCCAACTATTTGGCAGAAACCTCATGATAGCCATAGAGAATGGAAGGATGTCATGATATCACAGCTATAGCGGAGTGTTTTGATCAGATTGGTTTTGGCTGGGTTTTGGGGCATTTTATTTTCTTAATATTTAAATAACTAGTGTTTTTAAGGAACTTTTGTTTGAATATTTGAAATTAGAAAGAAATTTCTTCATATTTATAACTAACTTCACTCGTTTTTTAAAAAATGCGGTAATTGTCCATTGGGTGAGATTGGTCAATATCTCTAATAACGGCCAATTTACAACTTTAAACATCGGGATTAGCCAATGTCTAGCGGTATTGGCAAGCGTTGTGATTCTAAAAGGGGATACATTTTATTCAATTGGGAAAAGCTAAGAAGAAACGACGATGTTTTTGAACCTTGACCTATTCGATTTAATTGGAGGGATATGATTGTTTGAAACAATCTAATTTGTAGACATTGAGAGTTTAAACTTATTGAGTTGCTTACTTTGACTTTGATTGTAGTTTCGACAATACTGTGCCTTATACTTCCTCTCAAAATGAAATTTTGGGTAAGAAAATTTCTTTTTCATGAGAAGTCTGATATCAAATCTTGAGTTGTGCTTCAAATTGTTAAACGTTTTTCCAAAAAATTACGTCACAGAAGGATGCTTCCTTTGACTTTGGAAAGGTTAACGGACTTTACTACATATGACTCTATACTAAAAATAAAACACACTGTAGGGTATAATGTATCATGGAATAGTCATAGTAACGAAATTTATCATAGTTAAGTAGTATCTATAACTTTTATAATTTTCTTCGTAACATCTCTTCCTGATTAGATTTAAGAAAATTACTAACTTATTCTTCCTGATTAATCGCTTAAAACTTTCAATTATTACACCATGCATTTCTATCAATACATTTTTTGAGGATAAATAGCTTAAATGCCTTACTACTTCAGAACATCTATGTAATGGTTTTCTTGGTGAAATTAAATAACGTTCCTTGTGCTTTTTTATTTAAACTGTAAATATTTATTTCAAATATACTCACTCTATCGTCATATAAAAGATCAGTAATAGAATTTGAAAGTGCGAATAACACGTTCTTTAAAAAAAAAAAACAAAAAAAAAACAAAAAAACACTTTTTATATACATTTTTTATATGCTAGTTATTAAAACTTTTTAAAGTCTGATAAAAATGCTATTTATTTTTCCTTCCATTTTTGTTAATGATCTTTAATTACTGTTTTTATACCTGGTGAAAATTCATATCGTTATAAACAATATTTCTGCCGATATTGTGCTAAAAAGAATGATGTGTTAGGTCCAGGGGGCAATGGACTATTATCATCAATATTCCTAGTTTTTAAGTAATTAAATCTATTTTTTTTCCTCTTGATTAAATTCAAATAAAATAATTTGCACAGAGGCTTTAAAAAAATTCAGCAACTCATTTTTTCCCAGCTTTCTAGCTCTTAAAATGAAAATTGCAATTGAAGTTCCTTTTCCTTGTTACATAAATTCACTCACTCCAATGAAAGCAGAACCTGACAGTTGGCTTCTCTACAATGAATATGCTGCAATAAAGAAAGCGCTTGTACAGATTATCTGATTCTTAGAGACTGTAAGGGATATCGTCGTTTCATGTAATTAATTCTCTATAACTGTAGCTGCTATTACTTTTTCATAACAATGCAAAAGAGGAATCTATCATTTTGGGATTCAGAAGGAGAATTTTTTTTATTTTTATTTTATTCTTTTGATGTACGCTGTGGAAGTTTTCTTTTCAAGCGGATTGCGAAAACCACACAATTTTTCGTTAATTTTTCTCATTAATCTTCTCAAAAGTCAGATTAAATTATTTGGAAAAGTACATTTGTGAAGCATTCGCTACTTTCTAACCTCAAAGTCCTTTTATATTCCAATTATACAGATAGATTCATGTATCATACAATTTTATGCGTTTATCAAAATACTCAAAAGTTTATCTTCAATAAAAACTTTTGTACTTCTTTAAGTGAAAAAACAGTACATGCCTTTAAAATAAGATTCCGAATACATCCATATTAGTACTCGTCTAAATTAATTAAATTTTTTACTGATGTAGAAATATCAATGGGTTTTTGATGTGGCAGTTTTTAAAATAACTGAAAAAGACATCTTTCAATATTTAACTAAGGAAAAATTTCCTCAGTATTTTAGACATGGAAATAAAAAATAAATAAAATTTGTTACTTTGTGTTCGTAAAAATTGCACTTATTTTCCAAAATGGTTTTTCTTTTCAGAAACTGTTACGCATTTCTTTTACCCCATTTTTACCCTCTTTCGGGACTAGCAACAATAGGCATTCGAAATTACAAAAGAGCATTACTCAGGATTCCTTCCATAGGCACTTGCACTTGTCAAAATTGAGAAATAAATACGAGTAAGACGTTCAGTAAAAGTTGACCGCGGGAAAAGTGGAAGGTTTTGCAGGTGTTCTCGAGCGTCTTTCTTTGCAATTTCTTCGCTTTCCTCCTTCGAGATCTACTGAAAGATCGCCTGAGGATATGACATGCAGGGAAAAAATGGGAAAGCTCTAGTTCTACCTATGAAATCGTCGATAGAAGTATTATTGTGTGAAGAGCATTTACTGTGAACGGAGTTTTGATTGATAAGTATTTTTATATTTCCTTACGAGAAAATTTTGAACTGAATTTTCGAGAAAGTTGACATCTGTTGAAAATGAAAAATAACATATATTATTAAATTTTGATAAGTAATGCATATTAAATTTAATATATATATATATATCTATATATATATATATCTATATATATATATATATATATATATATATATATATATTAAAAATATAAAATATGTGATAGTAATCTCTTTTTAGACTCGACATTAATTTATTTCCCCGTATCAAAGCAAGTATTCCTATTTTTAATTCTTTCACAAATTCATTCAATAACTGTCCACGCTAAGCTAATTGTGTGAGAATTGCGGCGTCAGCGTTTTTTGTAACAGAGAGTTCCATAATTAATATTCCGTATTGCTCGTTCTTGCGTTAGACGGTTTTATCTTTCACACACCCTTGGTGTTTTCATTTCTGTTAAACTCAGCACGATTCCCACGATTTAACACAATGGTAGTTTACAATGCTTTCTTCGACGACGCGACATTCACTCTTGCTCTATCTGTCGAACTAAATAAAACTAAAAATTCTCTCTCTCTCCCCGAGTTCCAAATTATTAATTCAATAAATACGTTCGACTACCTAAAATATGTCTGTTTCCTAACACACACACACACACACACACACACACACACACACACACACACACACACACACACACACACACACACACACACACACACACACACACACACACACACACACACACACACACACACACACACACACACACACACACACACACACACACACACACACACACACACACACACACACACACACACACACACACACACACACACACACACACACACACACACACACACACACACACACACACACACACACACACACACACACACACACACACACACACACACACACACACACACACACACACACACACACACACACACATGTATATATATATAATTCAATAAAAAAAAGAGTTTAATTTTTTACAGACATAATTGTAGATTAATCAATATGATTTTTTAAAAAATTTAAATGTAACATGGATCTTATAAAAGTTTCTTTTATCGAAACCTATATTTATGAATAAATGTGAAACATTGGCTCCACCTCTTCTTAGAAGAATTCAATTCATCACCCATGCTGTATATCAGTTGTCGCATTGGAATCGATTAAAATGAGACGATGATTACTATGAAAAAGGTATCGACACAATTCTTTCAAGAATATTTAATTACCTTAAACAGAATATATTTAATTAGAAATACAGCTAAAATATCTTTCTATTTATTAAAGGTTTTACTTTCATACACAGTCTTAGCTTCTTCGCTAAAATCTAATAGAATGAGACAGTCATATTAAGCCTGTCTGTATGAGGTGAAAATCGGTGGACAAAACTGCAAATGCTACAGATACGTACGTACTAAATGTCGAATAAAAAATCTCATCCAGATGAATTATCTTTCCAAACTCAAACCAGAAAGTGCTGGACATGGTGACCCAAATTAAATTTTGCAATTCATTACGCTTAAACTATAAATTCTTTACATATACAGCTGGAAAGTCTTGATAATATTACTTCGATTACATAAAATTCAAACGAAAGTTACAACAGAAAGTTCAACAAGAATAATCTTGTCTCCAAATAGAGATATTGCATTTGAGATTGAATATTCGGTGATAAGTTTTCTCGACAAGTGCATTGAAATACTCTCTAACTTTATGACATTTTTATTTATAAAAATAATTATTTCAAATTAGAGGGTTTTTGCTATAATATACCATCAATTTTAACAGTTGGAAATTTCAGTCATTAAATTGTGACAAATAGTACAAGCGTAGTAGCAGGACCTGATGAACAGCAATAGAAACATGGGTAGAAGGGACATTTTTGTGACAGTGACTATCACATTCCAATTTGTCTTTTCTTACGGTATAGCCGCTTAAAATACAACCTCCCAACCCAACATACATAACTAAGATTATACATACTAAAACACACGACAAAACAAAACAGGCGAATCCTTTCAAAAGTTTCTCTTCTCAATTGAAAACAAAAACAAAATATAGAATCTCTTGAGAACAGTACCACAATACAACACTTCTGAGAGTTCCAGCCATGGTTGTCTGTGATAAGTTAGTAACTACATCAGACAGGTTCTCGCTTTCGCTATCTACCACTTCTCCTCGACTGATGTGGCGAAGAACGGAAAGACTTAAGTGTATTATTTACGTCGTTTCATGCTGCGATTTGGTATGAAGCAGACCGTAATATCAAGTTAGGAAGACAGGCAGAGCTCCTTAAGGGACGTGTGTATCTATCGATTCGATCAGTTCTGAGTTCACACAGAAACAAGGGGATCCGTAATATTCGTGTACGACGCCATATATCAGTGCACTTTAAAATACTTCCTAGAGCTTACACTGCGATAGGAACTGCAAAGAACATTGCGTACTTAAAAATGGTAAATTAGGACACAATAATGAGTCCCTCCAAATTACCCAAATTTTCATTGAATAATTTTTTTCCTTCCTTACCTATAGCAAGTACATAGAAATATCTTTTATTAAACTATTCAATGCGTTTTGATGACTTTTTTTAATGTAGTTTAACATGATTCTCATTTGTACCAAGAAAAATGCATACAAGAAACTCGATCTACAAGTACCATGTAATGTGCCAAAAGCAATTGTTGTTAAAGTAGCTTCCGCACTATGTTTTTGTCAGTATGAAATTTTATTGGTAAATATTATCTTCTCATATTTTATTATGATGTTAGATTAGCCTTAGGTTGTTTAAATTTAGGGTGCTAATTGTATTGATATATACCTATTTTAGTGAATTTATTATAAGATATATAATGAGATAGTTATAATGGATTCATTTTAAGAATGTACTTACAATTTGATCGTGCAGTATACAAAAATGTTCTTTTAGAAAACCAATTAAATACCAACTAGGTCACTTTTACCTTTTTAGTGTTCAGTTTCCAAAGTTAAAAAATAGATTTATTTCAAATCACACCTTTTTTTAATACAGATGAAAGGATTTGTAAAAATTATCAAGTTGAGCTTCTTGAGTATTTGATTGAAAAACGTCAAGAACAAAAACGTTTAAATAGATTTTGAAAAAACTTTACCCTTACTTCTAGTAAGTTTAAATTGGTTGATCAAACTACTTTAGATTAAAAGAGATTATTAAACGTTTCAAAAGTTCAAATTGATTGCAAGTGATTTCTATATAAAAATACACTGTATATTAATTCTGGTTCGCAGTGGACAAGATGTTAATGTACTGGTGTACTATGAAAAAGCACTCAGACACAGACACTTGGCATGTTAACCTATATCTTGACCTATATCTTAACACATACCTTAGATATAGGCTTTTATCTAAAAGTTAAGCATGTAATTTTGTTTTGCTTATAAAGGGATGAAATATAATAATAAAAAGAAATTTTTTATTGAAAAACAGTATAATTGATATGAAATTGTCTATGATTTTAATGTCATGCGGTTATGATTGTGTATTTTTAATTTAAATTCTAATTTCTAATGTATAAAATCAATGATGCTTTTGAGTTGTAAAAGGTTAATATTTATAACTTTTTAAAACACATTTTCAATTGTAAGTCAGTGCTAGAAACCATGCAATCATATTAGTAACGCATTTTTAAACCAATAAATTTGTCAAATTTCCAGAAGTAATTTTTTTTCTAATACTACCATTTGAATTTCATTTTAGATGTCTTTTCCACTATATTTTAAAATCTACGACAAGATGCATCCTCTTTTATTCGTATCACTCCTTTGAAGAAAAAACACACACAGTTTCAATGTTTATATTTCATACATACATCAGTTAATAATGCAGTTTCTTTCCGTCTTTAGCTTTTTTTTTATTAATTCTGACGCTTTCCTTGTTGCTACAACATGTTTGATACTATAAAGACTTAGCTTACATTTTTTTTTTGTGTGTGCATCGGAAGTATTTATTATATAATTTATTCCGGAGAATTCCTAGGAATAAATTTTGATGAAAACCTTCTTTTTTCATTAAAACAATTCTTGCTTTCTTTCTATCAGCAGGGATTTCTATTTCAGCTATTGGATGCCACTTTAACATTCTTTAGTTTTTTAATGCTCGTATTATTAAATCTGAATTAGGATTTCCCAAAGCACCGAGAGGAAATATTTAATTAAGATTATTCATTTCGGATATGAAGGCATGTTAATGAAGTTAAAATATGCTCACAGAACAGCATAAAGTAAAGTTAATAATATTTTTACCTCTTAGAAATTTAATGAAGATGTTTTTCATACTAGTGTGCCTCTAATTTTATTAGTATAATACTCTGAGTCTAAGTCTTCTATGATTTTACACATATTACGGTTTTTACGCATCTCTTGTGGTAAACTTTTGATGTGCAAATATTTTATTCTAGCTTTATTTAATTAAAACATCCTTTCATATTTATTATTCATTTCTTAATTTTTACACTACATTTTATTAAAACGTTTATACAAAAGAACTGATTGTATGTCTCTTAAAAATATATATACTAATGATTGTAGTCATATTATTAAGTACTTTTTGCAGTGGAGATTTTAGGACACAAGAGATACAAGAGGGCACTATGCCCGAACATCTAAAATATTCACATAGAAAAATAGCATTGTTATAGATACTCGTCATAAGCCATATTAAAGTAATCTTTGCGGGACATTATCTTACCGAATACAATGGAAAATGAAGAAAGTTTCCAGTTCATGTGAAACGTGAACATACTTTTCATATACATGTATTAGACATAAAAAATCCTTATAAGTCAAATGATTGTATTTTCTGACTTAAGAGGTGCAAGAGAGTGATACTGAGCCTTAATACAGTTAGACCAATATATATATACCATCTATAGTAGTCTGATTATCAAGTTATCATTGCAGTGGAGATTCTATGGCGCAAGAGATACACGAGGGTTGTATTGCGCCGGAACATCATTACAGCAAGATCTAGACTTTTGAGGGTAGACTTATTTTAAGGATGTCTTAAGGAAGGACCTGCCTCATATTTGCGTTTCAAATGGAAGAAAAGTCGGAAACTTTCAACAATCAGTCCCACAGTCAGATCGAAGGTATTTCTTACAATAACTGTTGAGTCTACTAATATTGGTTGGAGAGAGACGACATGCTCGATTATGAGATTTTTCGCATGTTCGACCGAGATTCTGTACCTCACCCTTGAGTCCAACTCATGTCAACCCATGAGCTTCATCTAGGAGAAACTGCATTTGCTTCTTAAATGCAAGAAAACCCGGAAAAATACCTCCAGATAGGTCTACAAAGGGCACGATACTATCTGTAACAATCAATGCTGTATTTTTCACTTTGAAAACAGAGACTGAAGAGTTCCAGAAGGAGTTTTCATAGAAATTCTATTGAAAACTCGCACCTCAGTATAAAAATGGTAAATTGTACACAAACGTTCAGGTTCCTGATATTTGAAAACACAAACATGGAAAGTCATTAAAGTGTAAGGACTGATATTCCTATTTTAAAATTTGTTTATTTTTTCAAAGACATCCTGAAAAATTAGTTTAGCCTATTATATAAATTGGAGGTTACACTGAAAAATTATAAATAGAAATAGTAGGAAAGATCTCTCAAAGTAAAAGTAATAGAAAGTTTCAGCGCCAGTAGTATACTGTGAAAAGGATATTGAATTTTGTTTGTAAAAATTTATAATCTTTATTATTATTTTGAAAGATTTTTATTTCAAGAATATACAAATGTTAGTTTTGTGTTAGTGAATAACGTTTAAGCACCTAGTTGTACTTAATTATAGCTATTTTGCTGGGGATATACTCATAAGGTGAAAGTGAATATATAATATTTAAATTTCTTGTACAGTAGGGGAAAAAATCCGCGTACCGGGTAATTTAATTGATAAAATAACAATAATAAAAAAAATAGTTCTGTTGTAATTCATGGAAGGCTTTCAATAATAAATTGTATATAGTTTTTGTCATAAAGGGTCATCTACATATTAAAACTAAACTAATGTATGAAAAGCTCAATGGTATAATCAATCAATAGTATTATTCCATATTTAGATTTTTATCATCCAAAGAAGTGACAAAATAGCGAATTTCATAGTTTTTTAATGAGTGGTTTGTAAGTTAAATAATGACAAGGGAATGACTAATTAATGTTGAAAAGAAAAGTTGTTTCTTTAGTCATATATTTTTAAATAATCAATATAATTTAGTAATTTTGGCTTCAAACGATCGTTTCTCAAAGGCCAAACGTAAATATCATACCACTTTTGCATCAAACAGTTTTATAAAATAAAATAATCAAATAACTTTTGTGATTCTTTTCAAATAGAAAAATGTAATTTTTTTTAATTTCATTATACTTATCAAGGTTGATTTTATTTTTCACTTTTAACATTTGGTTTTCATTATATTTGCATAGCAATTCTACTTTTAGTGATCACATAATTGATGTAAAAATTGTTTCAATGAAATAATTTTAAGTACTTTATTTTATCTTTACAAACTTCTGAAAACATAGGTGATAAACATTTTTTTATATATTTCAGTATTAGATTCAGTTCAAACGAATATTGAAATATGTCTCCCGGAAATTTTGGGAGGTGTGCATCAAGTTCGTTCATTAATAACTGACTGAAGCCGAACTCCTGGATCAGAAGCAATCCACACGACTCCGGTTCAATTCTCCGCATCGGCTCTACGTTATTTCAGCTTACAAAAATAAGTAAGTGCAATGAGAATTGTGTGTTCTCAGTGTGAATCATAAATCCATTCGATACTTGACTTGAAAAGAAATTCCTTTAAAGAGACAACTCGTTTACGCACTTATCTTTGAAATTGGAACTAGTACACTGCGATGCAAAAGTTTAGATAATGACGTCATTTTGCTTTAAAATTTAAGATTGTGATAGTGTAATTACAAAAGTCAACGAAAATATTAAAAAACTCTTTTAAAATTCAATAATCAAAACAAAGTTGATTTATTTGCTATAATAATATTTATTTTGGCTAAAAATAGAAATGTACATCTTGTAAAAGTATAGACACTATCACGAGTTTCTACAAATTTTTGTTTTCATGTATAAATTTAAAAAAGATGACGTCACAGACTTCGAGCATTTAAGTTCTGCAAACAATAACACTTCGTAATCGAGATACCACGGACTAAAGAAATTCTAACGGATGAGCTTACGAAAATTTGGCATTTGAAAGCTGAGGGTAAACTCGTTTCCTAAATTTTGACTATTATTAATCGACATAAGACTTCTATTTATGGAGTGTTATCTAATGAATACAAATACAAATAAAAACTCAGATCTAACAGGCCGAGTGTTCCGAATAAACTCGATAATCGTCAGATCCAAAGACTGTCGAGTGTTCAATAAATTACTGTTCGCGAATTTCAAAAGTAATTAGGATTTTCAGTATCAAAGTATATGATTCGTAGACGAATTTTGAAAACAGAAACAATGGTTTATTGCAAAATTAAAAAGATATTAGCTCTGAAAGCCACATCATAAGTCACATACAATGTTGTGCTCTCGAAATCATATGTCATATGAACCAAAACGACAATCGTCACTGGTATTTAGAGATGAAAAATAAAATGGAATCTGGTTAGTCTAGATGGCTAGACATCGTACTGGCATGACTTGCGGAGGGAACCTCGTCACTTTTTTAGTCCCAGATAAGTTGGTGGCTCGGTGATAGTTTGGACTGCCTTTTGTCACATTGGACAAGTGTCTTTGCACTGTGCTAGTAACAAGTGTCAAACGTCACAAAAGTCACAGCATTACACTAAGACAGTGGAAGATAACCTGTTGCCATTTGCTGAGCTTCAAGGAGGACCTTCATGGAAGTTTCAGCAAGACAGTGCTTCGATTCACACTGTAGGCAATACAAATACTTGATTTAAATCTCAAAATTTAAAAGTTCTCGACCGCCCAGCATATAGCTCAGATCATAAAACAGTAGAGAATCTTTGGGACCTGTTTGTCACAAAGTTTTCAGCAATTTTCGACAATAATCTTCTATAAATGAACCCAAGTGATTCATAGAGGATAAACGGCACCAAATTGACCCCCAAACCATGCAAAATTCAGTTTATTTTTTATTGAAACTCATACTTATGAACTAATCAACAAAAATGGATTCCCAATTAAGTTTTAAATCATGTTTATTTCAATTTCATTTCATTTTTGTCTAAACTTGTGAGGCAATGTTAATTTGTTTTGTAACCAATTAATAACTTGCAATATGCACAATGAACTTTTGTAGCTGTAAATATTGTATATTACATTGCATATAACATTGAAGCTGTATTACGAAAGTTGATTAAATTTATTTTGAAATCTGTGGGAATTTGTTCATTGTCTAAACTTTTGCATCGTAGTGTATAAGAGTTTAGGTGATACGAAACTTTGGCGCATTATAATCTTAATTTATATTTCTAATTAATTAAAAAATAAGGATGCAACTATATTATTTTGGAAACCATAATAATAATAATAATAATAATAATAATAATAATAATAATAATAAAGTACCCTCATGGGTTACCTGAACACTTACGGAATTTTCAGAAAGACAAAAAAACACCCACTTTAAGCAATTATTTACTAGATTATAACCTATAAACAACCTACAAGTAAGATATATTGCGAATGTCTTGAACGATGGGATTAAATTTACATGAAACTTTTCATAAATGCTCGATAATATATCGATCTTACAAGTTTGTATTTATATGTAATGTTCCGTTGCGTTGAAAGAAATATATAAGTTTCAAAAAATAAATTTTATTAATTACATAATTTTCTTTTTTCCCTTAGTGAAACATATAAGAAATAAGCTTCACCATATTAATATCAAGTATTTTATCAATCTCGTATAAAACCTATAACTTAAAAGTTTAATATTCGTCATTTTTATTATCAATACTAATATAAGTTAAATTTTGTTTGGATTGCATATGTAAACGAAGTAAGGATGGAATGAAAAGATTATGAAGGAATGAAAATTGAAATTTTCAAAGCTGAGAATTAATATAGTTTCCAATCAATATTTTCCATTCATGAATTGATTATTGGTGAGCGAGTATTAGAAATAGAGCCAAACTTACAAGTTAAGTTTATTAAAATAATAAGCTTAAAATTGTAATAGATGCGGATGAAATAGTTTGCAACACGTATTTATCTGTATCATACAATAATCGGTGGTTTGCAAAGAAATCCACATTCATCAATCTACAAGCATGGGCGGGGGCTCCCTTATTAACTGTATATATTTTAGCAGACATTGTGATAAAGCTTTATTTAACAACAAGCACCATTTGTACAGTATTCTTTTATATTTAAGACATCATTGCGATTCAAGTAATTGCCAAATTTTCGATTGTTTGTAGTTTTATTGTTAATTCTTTTTTTTTTATATAAAATTTGTTAAATTTATAATCTAATGTTTGTTAATTTATAATCTAATTGTACTATAAAAGATACTCGTCAGTATTCCAATAGCTATTTACTTTTATATAATCCAATTGAATGAAAAAACGAATAAAATAGACGTAAAACGGTATAATGGAGGAAGATATCCTCAATTTGATTATAAACCAGCAGCAGTTCTTAAATCAATACCATACTACCAAGCAACTCAAACCGGCTGTTTTGTCAAATATGATCAAAACACTCAAACTGAAGTTTCAATAATCTCCACAATAGCTCAAACCATAGAATACCAACAGATAAGCACTCAAACTGCAAATACCTGTTATTCTAATATTCAGACTGGACTAGGCAATAGCACCCAACAATCTAAAGTCATAATTTCTGGGACCAAACAATAGGAATCAAATGCTATAATCCCTACCGATTACTGCAATATTGAAATCAATTCAGCATCTTTGTTATTAGAATTAAATATACCATCTATTATTCATGTTATTTTACCTATTACCTATGAAGTTAAAAAATTGCAATTACCATAATTTTTTTCAGAGGAAATAAATTTTCAGTTTTGTTCGAAATAAAAGATACAACAGATATAATCGTTTGCCTGATTTCGATGCATGAATTTTGTGTAACTATTGTAAATAAATTTGTGTGTATACTATATATGGTACTCTTCAGTTAAACGGGTACCAGTTGGCTCAGTTGTTGCCAAGCCTAAATGTTTACACTTTTAAATGACTCGTAAATGTATCGCAAACCCTAAATGTTGACAGTTTGTTATAGGGTTGCTATAGCAACCTTATAAAGGTTTATTATAGGAATGAAGGTTGGTTAGTTATTTTAAGGTTGTTAGTTATGGTGAGTTATCTCTGAAATTTGGCGGTTTTTATCTAGCACCCTCTTAACGTAAAAGTACCTATTGTATATAATTTTCTGTAAATATTTGTTTATAGTTATATGTTTAATCACTGCAAATACTGTGGCGTATATTTTAATTGGTTTTCTCTGTCTCAATCTAGTATATTGGAATTCAACCCCTATCTTCATTATATATTTTAAAAGATATTTTGCCCGAAAATAGGGTGGTTTAAAAAATAAGCGTTAATTTATGTTTTTCTTATTTTAACCTACCAATGTGAAAGCATTTGAATAAATATGAATTTTATGTCAGAAAAGGCAAAAACAAATTGGCGACATTAATATGAAGTTACGGTGTAATCTTTACTTTTTTAAAATCAACAGGATGGTTCCATTTCGGCTTATAACCCCGAAATTTTTATTCTGAAAATTAAACTACAGTAATATATGGTACGTATATTGTAAGTAAATTATATGAATGGATTAGATGCTTGGCATTTAAGCATTCCTCACTTTGATTCAAACCACAGAAGGGAATGAGAGTGCGCCATTGGTTAATCTTCCTGTCAATCTGGGAAGAAGTAACACCCACACAAAATGGCGGCTGTATGCTGAATGGGAAGTTGATAGTTCTAACAGAGAATTCGTATTTTCTTCGTTTGTTTTTGAAAATATGATTAGAAAAAAAAGGAAGATATTGTTTTCATTAGAAGCAACGTCAAATCATTGTACGAAAAAAAATCCTGGGTGGATGATTTTTACAGTATTACGAAGTGCTGAATTCGACGAAGCCATATTCTTATTAAATGGGAAAAGCTATGTTTGCTGGTATTTCTTATTGACGTAGCTTTTTTAATGAAGTTTGATGATTTTATAGTCGCACTAAGTTAGTTTGTGACTTCAAAACTGTAATATACTTATAAATAATCGTAAAACTGATTTTTAATAATAATTAATTGAAAATTTGAATGGTGGTGCTATCTATATCAAAATTTAGCAAATCCCAATTTAGCTTTTAGGAAATATTTTTACCATCTAAGAGTCGTGATAATTAATATTCAGTGAAGACGTTTTATGTGAAAAAATATTAGTATAATTAATATAATCGAACTATATTATATTTATATTTTATTTTTTACTTATAGTTAAATTATAGAATAGACATGTTTATAATTTCTATAACTTCATCTATCATAAAATAGATAAATATAAATTAATTGTCATAACTTATGTTCACAATATTATAATCCAATATAATACTATAGACTGCACATGAAAATATTTCTTATTAAATACAAGACAATATTAAAAAAGCTAAATATTTATTAACATTTATTATTATTATAAAATGGAACAGATGTAGTATATAGGAGATTGGGTGATATTTTTTATTTGGTAATAGCAAAACGGGTCAAAATCGAAATGCAAATAATAATGGAATAAGGTTAAAATATTAATAATAATTAAATTAAAATACTAATAGTATTAAAATTAAAATAACACTAAAATTAAGTTAAAATGTAAATAATATAAAGTATCAATTTAAAATAAAACTTAAATCTGTTTCCAGAAACCGCATTTATCCGGAAAAAACAACACTTATATAAAATCATGTCGAAGAAATGTCATATTCTGCATCTGGTGCCATAAAAATTATTATAACAAAAAGGCTCTAAAAAATTTATGTGTCGCATTGATGATGTCATTTATTCAGAAATATTTTAGTTTCTTCCTTATAATGGCAGCAAACAAATGACTATTAATAAAATAATAAGAATAAGAATTGATAATTTCAAAAGTAGCATTCGAGTTTCTGAGTCACCCGAATTTTTCTTTTACGTCTAAATGTTTACAAAAAAACCAAAAAACAAAAAAAAAACAACAGCTTAGTTTTAAAAATATATTCCAGCTGCATAATTTTCCTTGATAAATATCCAAAATTAATACTTTGTTGTTAAAAGCAGTTAATTAGATTCAATTGGAGTAAAACATTAACCAGGAATTAAATTATCATTTATAAAACATTCGATATTTAAAAATCAGTTCCTAAACTCAATATTTAAAACATTCGTTTAATTCTCTGTGTCAACACAGTAAACATTGTCAGGTGTTTAGCGGCTTCCATGAAAGTAACGTATCAGCCAATGGCACACTCTCATTCCCTTCTGTGGTTTGAATCAAAGTGAGGTATGCTTAAATGCGGCCGGGCATTATCCAGTACTCAGTAACGAATAAATATTAGAATGCATAGGAGAGATTTTGTGTTATAGATTGGTAATTAATTACCTATAGAATAAAAAACCGATTTGAATGGGTTCATTACTTCTCAAGTTATACATCATTCCACCTTTCTTATCCATTTTTCTCAATTAATCATAAAACGTCGGAATGAAACATCTTCACTCTTCCAAATTAACCTACAAGAAACACCTGTACGTAATTTCAGATAACAGAGGAAGTGTGTGAACCAATAATGAAAGAGTGAGTGAGTCAGTCAAGACTTTCCCTTTAGTTGGTATAGACATGTAGACGCCTCTCGTGACAACGTTGCTCAGAATAGATATCCTATAGAATCGTCTTTTAATTCATTATTTTACTACACTTTCTGACCATTAAAGCCTTAAAGTAAACTTATATTATTGAAATCCTATTCAGAATTGAATTGGCCAGTAATGTAAATACATATTCCATAAAATATTTCTTAATTAGTACTACCTCTCATCTAGTCCCTATCTAATTGACTTGTTAAATAAATTCCCGTATACATTGTTTGAAATAAAATTCCATAAAGTCAAATCTTGCACAATTCTGTAGTAATCGGTATTTAACATAAGCTGCTTACTCAGGATTTATAAATCAGAAGAGACAACGTGCAATCATGCAGCTTAAATCATAAAGTATGTTAAAAGATTTATAAACGACGTATTTAAGAAATAACCGAAACACTATTTAAACCTCTTACATAACTTGACAATAAAACAAGTACCTGATTATAATACTAAGGATAAAATATTTTGATAGACAAAAAATACTTTTATACAATGGATTTTGAAATCATTTTTTTATTATTTATTTTTATAAAAAGAAAAATTTCTTCTCGAGTAAAACATTATGAAACTAGTCCTATAATTACATTCAAACTGTTATAAATTTGAAATTCACCGTAGTTGATAATTTTGTATGCGTTTTGCTATAATTCTACATCTAATGTTAACGCGTTGGATTTTGATAATGTTATGAAAAGCCCTCTCCTTCGCACGTTTTTATTGCGACGTATCCATTCTAGATGTCAATCGTGTATTGATTTTATTTACATCGTCAATTTGATACATTACACTTGTTTGATAGAATTTATAGTTTCTGCTTAAGGAGTTTCAAATTGACTTCCATCCGTTATTTCTTGTGTTTCCTTTTGTAAATTGTATTGAAATTTTTGTAAGGGAATTTGTTTCGTCAAAATCTTTCATTTGAAAAATATGTGTTTTTTGTCTGAAAGTGTTGACCTCGAACGGACAGACGGAAATTACTTCAGTTGAAACTTCTTTCTACATTTATGTAGGAAGCTACAACGGGATATTTTCAGTTTTAAACTGACAAAAATGTTATTTATTTATAATTTTTCAACTTGAAAATAATAAAAAAAATACCAATGGAAGCTAATCCGTCTTTTATACACAAATATTAAATTTTTATTGATAATAATAGCAGCAATTATAAGTCATTTTACTTGTCTTCATTCCTTAAAATGGTATATCCTAAGTATAATTTTAAATTAAAATAACGCACAGCTACACATTTAACCTTGTGAAGCAATCAACAGTTTTTAGCTATAGATTCGCATAACGTATTGTTTAATTGGAATGCACAGAAAAAAGTGATATACATGATAATTTTATTTTATAACAATATTTCAGATTGTTCTTTTCTTTCTGGCATTCTGTAATAACGTCTGAAGCCGAGTCTGAATTTAGAAATGTGTTCGTCCTCAATTATTCAATTTTGGGGGGGGGGGGGAATGTAGAGTGTCCGGAGTTGTAAAATACAACAAAAGATAAAAATGCTGAAAATTTAAGCTTATTTTAATCAAGGAAAATGTTTTTTTTAAAAGAAGTTCTTGCCAGAAAGATCCGACGTAGTATTAAACGTAAGAAGTGGCCCACCAAAGCACTGAAATTGCTGAGTATAATAAATTGTCTATTAAGTATATTTAATATTATATACTTTTAAAAGTGTGTATATAAAGTAAGACGCATCTCCCAACATGGGTACAAATCGCATCACTCGCGCCACAGCCTGCTTTTAGTTCATATCGAAAACTCGGCAGGTTTCTGTAACTTCCGCTAGTCTTGAACATCTACTTATATAAAATCATCTCGCGTCAAAAATACTTACGCATGAACGCTACCTCTGAATATTCTACACTGAATGTTCTTGTATTTGACACTCGGAAAATTCGAAAGCCATCAAGTTATGGGTGACTGGTAATCGTTTGGTATGACACACTACAAAATTCGAGAACTTCTTGTGTCGATTCGCTGGCCATTTAATCCTCTGCGGTAGTTTCATAATTGGATATTTTAGCTTCTATATTATGATTTTAAGTGGAACTTATATAAAAGGTTATGACTTCTGTCTGAGGTTGCTAAAACCAGTTTAAACTACAACACATGAGAGTTGTTAAGGGTTTCGTTTTAACGAGCTAACTGGAATTTCATTATTTTCAATTCTTACCTAGAGCTTAAACTGTAAATGGTACTGACAGATTTTGTACTTTAGTGGGATTATCTAGTCAAGATTTGTAAGTGCAAATGTTCAACCAGAAGTAATGAACATTTAGAAATTAGGAGGGATTCTTTAGCCATTATGGAATTGGTATTTTGATTCCGAATTTTGATGCCGAATGTTTGGATGTTTAATGTTAATGCTTGAGTCTAAGATAGTTGTAAATTTTGGAAATTCCATGAAATTTTTTTGGTTTATAATATCGCTTCAATTAGTGAGCTTTATGTTAATGGACAGCGCCAACCTTTATAGAGCAAGATTGTGCAACTACATGTCAGCGATTTTTAATTTACTAAACTAACTGGTAAGTATTTGTTAAAACTTCTCTAATTTAGTATTTCTCTGACAAATTCTTAATATAATTGATAAGTTATGACCAGAAATACCTCAATTGAAACGCTTGTAAAAGGGGTTTTTGGATGGAGTAACAGATAGGACAAATCATGCATTTCATTGAATATTTTTTGCTCAAAAACTATTATTGCTAAAAAATTAAATTGGTTGTAAAGAGTTTATAAATAAATTAGGTTGATTAAAATAATTTAATGATTTATTTTTATAATTTTACTTTAAATATTGTTTAATTTCTCTTTTAAAAAGGTTATCATTAATATTTAAAAACACTTTACTTTTTGACTAAATTTCGTAAATACTATCGAAAGGGTTTAAATCCAATATTTTTATGCTTAGAGATGATATTTTGTAAATTTTTTGTTGAGTCTCCTTCCTTGTAAACCTAGTTGATTATTTTTTCGCTTTCTTGTTCACTTTGAAACGATATTCGTTACAAATCTGGAATCATCTGTTCCTGAACTTGAGCAGGAATAATCAGTACATTGAATTCATTAGAAACTCTTTAAGGAATCACTATAAATACGAAATATATCTGTGGGGTTTGTGCTGAAATTTCTAATAATTTTACGTTTTCAAATAATACATTTTATAGTAACATTACATACATAATGGTAGATTATAGCACAATTCAAAATGGTACATGATAGTACATTACAAAATAGTATACATATTGACTTTACATCGAATTTTTAGGTAAGCGTACCATTACTTTTAAGCATCTACGTGTTATGTGTCGATTGTTTTTTCAATATTTAACTAACATTTCATAAATATTTTATTTAGTTTTACGTATAATATACCAGTGTTATGGATCTTATTACTATAAGAGTTGCTCTGATCACTGACTCACTCACTACCTGACTGCTTAACTGGATGACTCACTCTATAACACTGTATGTAAAACTCTAACCGATCATTGTTGAAACTCTTTTCTGTTGCCAAAATTGTTTTATAAGAATAAATTCAGAACTGTAGCCCTGTTAGAAATTGTTTTGTAAAATATTAATTAATTAATTAAAAAAAGAACTAAATAAAAATTTGAAATTCTGTTTTTCAAAATACCATTTAGAAGGCCAAAACTACTTATGTTGAAAATTTCATAGCTGTAGTCCTATTAGAAGTCGTTTTGTAAAAAAATGTGTTAATTAATTAAGAAATTAATTAAAAAATAATTAATTAAATTTTTAACATTCTGCATTCCAAAAGTCCTATTAGAAAACTAAAACTACTTATGTTGAAATTTTCAGAGCTCTATCTCTATTTGAAGTCACTTCGTAAAAAATAAATTAATTAAAAAGAATTGATTAAAAAAGAACTAATTACAATTGTAACATTCCGTTTGACATACCTAAAATTAGAAAGCCAAAACTTCTTATGTTGAAAATTTCAGAGCTCTACTTCAATTTTAAGTAGGTTTCTATAGATCCACAGACAGACAGGTTGTTTTACTATTATAGATTACGGAGCGTGGTCCAGTTAATTCAACGTTGCTTTGCGTGGTAACCACTGATCTCTACTACCACTTCTGGATAGCGCATGCTTGTTTATTGACTTGAAGTCGAAGAAGAGCGAATAATCATTATAGAGATGTATGCTAACAACTTCCTCCCAAACTAGTCAAAATATGTTGGTAACTATGGGCAAACTACTTGAAAGCAGTATGGAGGGAAGTATTCAAGTGACATCATCAGCTTTCAGTGTACAAACTGCTTATAAGCAATCCAGAAGTTGTAAGTAGAGATCAGTGGTGGTAACGTTGTAAGTGAAATAATTTTAACCGATCATTGTTCAAGCTCTTTCCTGTTGCCAAAATTGTTTTAATCAGAATAAATAAAAGATATTTGGACATGAATATATTGATTCCCATTAATTTTTAATAAACACTTTTTTAAATGTATTTAGACGCACATTTTGCTATTACAGAGGTTTTTGCTATTTAAAATTAGATGGAAACACCAAGCCAAGAGAATTGACAAGATAATTGACGCTATGTTAATGAATAGGAAGATAATTGATTTGATTGATGGTAACTGCCAAATACATTATAGCACCGATTCGGTTCCCAGTGAAGATCCAAATGATGCACTTAGTTACCCTGTTGAATTCTCACGTATTGTTGTTTTTCTATAGGTTTTTCATTAAAAACAATTTTTGTCAAATATTTTTTTTATCATTTCATATATATGTAATGTATTTCCTTTAATACTTTTTTTTCTTCCATTTTTGTACTTTCAAGCGTTTTCCGGTATTTGCTAGATGCGCATTCAGCCTGGTCGGGTCTGCCTTAAACCGGCTCGGACCGGTTCTTTGGAGCATCACCAATTTATACCCACCCTCAAAGTTTCTGTTAGGTTACACTTCTTTTTAGGCTTCTTACTTGTTGACACTTCGCTCTCTTTTTAAGCTCGCCAAGTGTCGCCACTGCCCTCATAGTCTCTAGAAATAGAGTCATGTTTTAATTCGACCACGACGTGCTTAGTAAGACGGTCAAAACCACTGAACTGTTATATATATATCAGAAATAATTTTCATTTGCATAATATTTAAAAAAAAAAAAAAAAAAAAAGAATTTTTAATACTTTGTGTGTGTTAAATTCTAGTAACATAAAATAACCAGAGATTGTAGATTTCGGTTAACCTGGATCCTTATCTGTTCTCAGTCAAGTAATCTTTTCACTTTCAATTTCATTATTAAAAGGATATATTTAAAACCTTTTAATTCATGTTTTTTTTTTTTTTTTTTTTTTTTTACCTTAGAAGTATACGTAGTCAATGAAGTTCTTATTTTTAACACAAAATGTGGACTAAAAAGAGGAAACATTTTTTTATGATAATTATTTAACAATTACAAGCTAGTTAATTTCTAATTAACAAAATGGAAACTAACCATATTTCAGCATTTTGGATAACCTTTCTGTAATGACTGAATAATAAGCAATAACATGCTAATTGGGATCTAATTGAAATTTCCTTTAATGAAGTATCTTTTTTTTTTACCTTTCGTTAAATTTGGTGAAGAAACATTTTTTGTACCTCATTTAAAATAAGTACATATATTGATGGATACAAGTGAATTTATATTCAATTAGTAATAAAATCATTATTAAAATTTGAATAATAGTTAAAATTAGCATCAAATCAAACTTTCGTTATTGGAATGTTTAATAAGTAAATTTCAATTTAAAAATATTTTCTTAAGTTATTTACACACATTCTCTCAAATTATTGTTATAGTAATAAACTTTTTTAATTTATAATTTTTACAATACAATTTTTATCCAATTATTTAATATATACTAAGTGCCATGAAACCAATTAAATGATTTTTCTATTTTTTAAAGCAAGCTTTAATTGAATTAGAGTTAAATTACCTAGAATAATTATATTAGGATTGTTTAGAGTAAAAAACCACGGAGTTTACACAAAAGATCAATTACATGATCCTCATTTTAATGCAAATCATTAAAAAAAGCAATAAAGAAAACTCTTAACTTGAAAAAGTTCTGTGCTTAAGGATCCTTCACTTCTTTTGAGAAACAAGAGTGCTTTTAGAATTGAAAAGCTTTTAACTTCCTCAAGACCTAAGTGTTTTCTTTTTCTATCCACGAAAAAAATATTGTCATTGTGGAGAGATTCGTCATGTTATCTTTTTTATTGTTACAGTAGATAAGTTCTAGATTTCAAGATTACATAGTATTACAATTAAAGGGTATGTTCGAAACTTTTTTTTAGATGTTTTTTTTTCTTCTTTTTTTTTTCAATAATTTATCTTTGAAAATACATTTGTTTTCTTTTTAAATTTTAAATACGCATTATGGCAAAAATATCAGGTATTATTTATTTATAGAGGATAATAATTTAGTGAATTAGTATTCGTTGATATAGTATAATAAATTAGTGATATAATAACTATAGTGATTAGTGATATGAATTTCATATTCATCAACGAATAATTTGAAGTTATCTTGACATCTAGTTTTAAGGAATTTTTTAACTACATAATTACCATAATGATTAATTTGTACAAATATATTTTCTCTTTTTAGAAGTTTTAAATAATGAATCTTTTGAATGCAATTCATAGTGATCTTTGAACAATTCAATTATTACTAAATGAAAAAGGTAGTTAGCGAATTCTTGAAATATATTTTTACACTGTTAAAGTGTTATTTTATAGGGGTTATTTTATATGTTACACACTGAATCTTTGCAAGAATAAATAATCCACCGACAAATCCATTGAAAATTGTGAAACTAACATGTTTTAGAAAAAACGATTTTCTTAATAAAAACTGCAATATATTGTAAATAAAAAATCAAAATGTTCTTGTTTTCACATTCATTATGAATTCTTATAAAGTTAATTCAATTTTTTTTTCAAGTACTGAAATATTTTAGTACGTAGGGATATACTGTAAACACAAAAAAGTCAGTGGGAAATTCTTCAGAGTTTAGTAATAAATAAAGATGTAATGATATGGATCACATTTCCTTGCAATTGAAAGCATTAGGATTAATAATTTTTAATGAAATATGTTAGTGAATTACTACTATAGCTGAAACCATTTTTAATTTAACGTTTAAAATTGCGTCTACTGAGTTCAAATTGAATTTTATTACACAGCTGCCAGAAACATTCATTCTAACTTTTGTAGCAGTCTAGATTCAATTATCAACTTTTTTTGTGCAAATTAAATTTATCAATTAATCTGGAAACACCAGAAAATATAATTTTTTGTGAGTCAAGTATAATAATTCATTGTTGTGGTATAATTTAAATAGAATAAATATAAATTAATTTTAGCGTCTATTTCGGAACCATTCTTTTTAATGTATATTATAATTAAAAAATATTTAACAATATCAAACGAAAATTTGTTTTAGATAAAGACAACTACAGACACAAAGATCAACTAGTTCATCTAACTTGTACTATTACTAATATCTATGCAATTAAATAGATGTTATTAATAACCCCCAAAACAATTAAACAATAATTAAGAATACCTATTTTTTTTATATATTGTAGGTTATTTTTATTCTGTCTGTAGTTTTGTGTCAAAAAAGAAAGATCGAAGCTTTTTGGCATTATTTTCTGCTTTAAAAAGTAATATACAAGGTGAGACCGAAAAGTAAGGTGACTGATGTCATAATAATCACTGTATTATATTTTTGCAGATAAATACATCACTGTTCTTCAAAGTAGTTCCCGCCGTCTACAATACACTTCTGACACCGTTAATACAAGTTCTTGAAACTTCTGAAAAAGTCTTCCTTTGAGACTGTCTTAAGTTCCTTGGTAACAGCAGCTTGAATGCCTGAGATGCTTGAAAATCGTTTTCCCTTCAGTGCCAATTTCAGTCTAGTATTACACCCTCCTTATTCCCCTGATCTAGCGCCAGAAATTTTTTTCCTCTTTCCACAAGTGGAATTGGCACTGAAGGGAAACCAATTTTCAAGCATCTCATACATTCAAGCTGCTGTTACCAAGGAACTTAAGACAGTCTCAAAGGAGGACTTTTTCAGAAGTTTCAAGAACTTGTATGAACGTTGTCAGAAGTGTATTGTAGACGGCCGGAACTACTTTGAAGGACAGTGATGTATTTATCTGCAAATATATAATACAGTGATCATTATGACAACAGTCACCGTACTTTTCGGTCTCACCTTGTATTTTTGTAATGATGGAAATAGTTCATATTTACTCCATTTTCACAGGTAGAACAGCGATATTAGCTAATATTGGAAACAGGGGTTCTGGGAAGATTGGCCAATTCATCTGGAAACTCGAACTTGCACTAGTTAAAAAAATAAACAATTCAAAACCCCCACAAAGGATATTTTTACCCATCCGTTTTTTCTTATAAAAAACTGCATTTCATTTTTAAAACTTTGCGTCCACGTTATAAAACTTCCAGCATATTTTATTCAGCACTGGGAGTGATTGGCCAAGATCCTTAGTAACCGGTCCAGTGTACAGCGGTTCACATCGGGATTGGTCAGTGTTGAGCAATATTGGCCAGCATATTTGTGCTATTGGGGTTACGGTATGCCGCTGACATACTATGCGCTTATGTGATTGCTTCTAACTTTTACCATAAAAATCTATTACTTCCTACCCCTCTGAATGCGTCAGAAAATTTTATTGTTTCAAGAAGTAAAGTTGTACAGTACCCAAAAAAAAAAAACAGAACGATGGCTATATCTTTTGTTCTAATTGTTGAAATAACAAACAAAAGGTACCGTTGTAAATCGTGAAAAGTTTTTAATAATTGTATGTAGTTTTTTTTTATCATGAGGGGTCATCTACATATTAAAACAGAACCAAACTTTAAAAAGTTCAATAGCAACCTCATAATATTATTCCATATTTGGATTCAGCATTAAAAAAGAATGCGAAATACAAAAATTCGTAATTTTCTAATGAATGGTTTGTAATTTAAATGATAAAAAGAAAATGATAAATTAATGTTAAATAAAAAAGTTGGTTTTTGGCCATAAATACTTAAATAATTAATATATTTCAGTAATTTTTTTTTCAAAAGGTAGTTTGTAAATGGCCAAACATAAATAGCAATCAGCTTTTGAATCAGTTTCTTTTTTAATAATTAATTATTAATTAATAAAGCAATTAAATTTTTTTTTGAATAGAAACATATATTTTTTTTGCTTTCATTAGATTTACCATGGTCTAAACCCCTCCCTCCCCCCATAATTTTTTTCTTTCCATTTTGACTATTAGTTCTCAATTTTTTAGAGAAAATGTAAAAAACGCTCACTTTAAGGGACCGTATAGTAGACGACTTTTGAAAACTATCAAAGATTAATTCAAGGTAAACTAGAGGTGTGGAAAATCGCATAACGTTCAGTTATCGTATAACCGATAGTTTAAAAACTAAGAAACACGCTTTAATAGGAAAGTGAACTAAAAAGTAGAAGATAATTTTAAATAAGTTTGAAATAAGAATAGTGATTAACAAGAAATATTTATTTTATCGTAAAAAAGCGTGGGGTGCTTGATGTCAATTTTTGTAAATATTTAATGATAGATATTGGTAAAAGTAGAGCCATTATGAAAATATCTTAAAAAGCACCCCACGCTTTTGTACGATAAAATAAATATTTCTTGTTAATCACTCTATTCTTATTTCAAACTTATTTAAAATTATCTTCTACTTTTTAGTTCACTTTTCTATTAAAGCGTGTTTCTTAGTTTTTTAATCTATTGATTATTTTCTACTTTTTAGTTTGATTTTCTATTAAAGCGTGTTTTTTAGTTTTTTAAATTATTAATTATTTTTTCTGTAAACTATCAATTTTTTTTTTTTTTTTTTTTTTTAATTTGCTTTCTTAAATTCCATTTATTTAAAACAACATTTTTTAAGCAATTTCAATGAGTTATCCTTTAAAAATTTTACTGAATCATGGGACTTTTTCATTTTATAAATAATTTGTGTTTATAGTGAAATATTTCTGTAAAATATTCATGCTTTGCTAAATACTGTTTACTAATGCCTACATTTAATATTTATTAATTTTCTAATTATCAATAGTATTCGTTATATTTTTGCAATTACAGTTTTCGATATTTTATTTATTTCGTTTGAAGAATGCACATCTTTAATGTTGTAAATAAATTATGTTACTTTTGCGTTTACTTGCTATTTTTGTATTAATCTTAAACATGACACTATAAATCCAAGTAGTTTCTATGCAATTTTAGACTAATACTTGTATTTTTTAATCTTCGTGAAACGCGCTACATTGACCGTTCTATTTCTCCCGCTGTGAAGAAGAACCTTAAAAATACCTTTCGTTTTATGGAAATTCTCCCTGAAGATCGGTAAAAAAATGGTCGAAATATTTTCGCTCATAAGTGACGTGTTTTTCAACATAATGCATTGAAATTTGGTATATAGGGTAAATGATGTATTCTGAATCGAATGAAATGATAAAAAATAAGGGTTCGTATTGAAATTTTCGAAGATAACGTTACTTTTACTTAGTAAACGGTCCCTCAAGAAAAAAAAATTGCATCAGATATATAGAAAATCGCAAACAAAACATTTTGGTGCAAACCGTAAGATTCTACGATAATTAGAACCGAAGATATAGCCATCGTTCTGTTTTTTTTTTTTTGCGTACTGTACAATAAATTCCTACAGTATGACACCTTTAAAGGAATTTTTCGTTAATTCAAATGATACCTCGTTAGTCTTTTTTTTTTTTTTTTTTAATGAAAATTATTATTTTTACACTGCGTTTCAAGCAACATATATTTTTTTACTTAAAAGTTTTTAAGGCTACTTACTCTCTTCAAAGGTTTCACTAAATATCGCCAGACATAAAAAGTTTTTAGTGAAATATATTCGTCAATGTTGTTTGAAATGAGACGTTTGGATCAAACTATTCATTGAAAGATCTATAAACAATTTCATTACGTCTGGCAACTCCAGACAATTTTCGAGAAGTGGAAAAAAGTAATTCAACTGAAATTTTAATTATAGGTCTTTCTGGAGAAAGTCTGGAGAAAGTGATTGACGATCTTTCGACTCAATCAGCTCACTCGGGACTCAAATTTGAGACGCCATGCATCGACTAAAAATTTATGTGAGAAACAAAAGAAAAGGGAAAAACATGATTGATAATGAGAACCCCCCCCCCCAAAAAAAAAAAAAAACCAAAAAAAAAAACCAAGTGACATTACTGTATTTAAAATTTAAAAATTAGAATTTAAATTTATTATACCCTGAGATTCAATTTTCTCTAAAAGGAATTGAGAGAAAAAGTTTTCTTGATAATTTTGGGTTATTGGTCAATAAATTTAGAAGGTTTTTCCTTATAAAAAATTTCATGAATAAAAAAGTTTAGGAGATAAAACATATATAACTTTTAAGGCTTTGGAAATAGATAACGGAATTATTTATGACATTGTATAACAAAAATTTCATGGTGAGAAAATAGATTGTATAACCGTTATTATTTTGCAAAATCTTATTTCTTTTAATTTGAATGAATTCTTAGAAAGTGGAAACAACCTTTTGTAAATAAAAAATAGGAATTATTATAATGAATTCATATATATATGACCCTGAAATTGTTAAGAAAAATTCACATGTTTTTAAATTTTTATTCCTTTTAACTCTATGACACAGCTAAATATTTGTACTGAAATAAGGCTACCAATATCAAAAAGAGTTTTCCACTTGTGCGGAAATTTATCTTTTTTAATTTATATCCAGAGCAATCTGACTTATCGATATACTTTTACGAGTTTTTTAGAACATTGCAAATTAGCAGAGAAACGAACTATGTTTAAACACTTTCTAGTCACATTTCTCAAATCCGAAATTATTAAAATTTATTGTTTATGTTACACAAGTTATATAAATATACATATCATTACTCACACTTACAATAGTTCATTTTATTATTTTAAAAATAACAAACCTCATTTAAAATAAAAAGAAAATCGCATAAATTACCCTATATTCAAATATAACTTGCAAACAATAAATGTATTAAATTAATTTTTACTTATGTAAAATAACATGGAAGTATGCAATAAATCAAGAAGGCTCAAATGACTATTCTGCTCTCGAATACGAGCGAATAAATAGTAAATATTGCAACTCAATGCAAATGAAGTAACAATTTTTGTAAAACAATTTTTAAAAAATCATTATCTGGAGTTCGAAAACGTACAAATATTGCGAGAAATAGTGAATATTCCGCTTATTAGATGATACATTCCTTTGAAACTAATTTTAATATATTTTCCATTTTTAGAGACTCTTTGGAGAAATGCGTTTTTTTTTTTTTTTTTTTTTTTTTTTTTTTTTTTTTTTTTTTTTTTTTTTTTTTAATAAACACTTCATTAATCATGAAGAACACTCGAAAGCGAAATTGTAGAAATAATTAGGCTTTGCTGAATGGAATCGTGTGGGTGTGATAAGAGAACGATATATTTTTATAAAAGAACATACCTGTAAAAAAATCCCAAGATGTGTAGTGAATCAACCTTTTCCGAACATTTCGAGTTTAATTTACCTTTTGAAAACAACGTATTTAAAAATCAAATGTTCTTTAATTTTCAAACTTTAAATTCAAGCTATGTTCGATGTTTTGTTATTTTTCCGATAACGTATCTTTCTGAATGTCAAAATGGTTTTAGAAAGTGTGTATTTTGTTGTTTCGTTCATTTTGAAGCAACAATGTAGTTTTTCTTGTATTTATACTCAAAATTGCTAATTTTATTAAATGAATGCATTTACCATAACTCTAAATATTTAATTTAAAAATGAAATATTTTGAATAAATTATCATTTTGTACTATGTTATACAATACGATATATACTACAATGGATTCATTAATTTTATAACACATAAAAAATATATTAGATAGTTTTGATTTCTTTTGCTTATATTTTCTTTATAAACATACCAATTGCTCACAGTTTTTTTAGTAGACAATTTTACAAATCTTATAAATTATTTCTGAACGACGTTTTTCGGAGATGATCCCTTTTTTTCCTCTAAGCAAAACCAAAATTGATAAACTGTCTACTAATTAAAAGGCTAAGATTTCCAGTTCTGGCGAATAGCTTATTTACATTTAAACATTACTTTAAAAATAAAGTAAACAAAAATCATAAATAGTTTAAAAATTTGGAGAAGTTTCGATAGCAGAATTAAAAAGAAAATAAATCGTAATTAGGAAGGTTGAGGAAACCTTAAAATTTTTTATATCTCTCAGTAATAGAATACAATATATAACTATCCATCAGGGCTATGTGGTTAGCGTTTTGGCCTCTCATGTCAAAGGTGCCGTGGTTCTTATCCTGAGCTAGCCATAGACGTTTGTTGTGGTTCGATATCTCCATTAAACTGTCAATACTGGCATGATTGACCATTATTGTGCAGAAAAAAAGGTCACTGAGTGTATTAACCAACCAATATCTAACTTTGATATGCCGACCAAACAGTATAATGGTTAGCGTGCTAGCTTCTAGACCACGAGGTTGTAAGGCATGGGTAATTGTAAATGTATGTTGGCTTGTCAAATGACGAATGTTTCGGCGCATTATAGCCCTCGTGCTGCCTGAAAAAAAAACCAACCAACTAACTTTGATACACTTTAAAAAAATAATTCCTCTAAGGAATCTTGAATGCGCAAGTTGCTCACGGTTTCACTGTAGTAACAATTGAACTTTTTATTTTCCTCAAACTACATAAGAATAAAAAAATCCCAACAGATCGTAATTTATTTCCTACTTAAATATTTATATTAATAAATATTCCAAAATTACCCTATATTCAAATATAACTTGCAAACAATAAATGTATTAAATTAATTTTTACTTATGTAAAATAACATGGAAGTATGCAATAAATCAAGAAGGCTCAAATGACTATTCTGCTCTCGAATACGAGCGAATAAATAGTAAATATTGCAACTCAATGCAAATGAAGTAACAATTTTTGTAAAACAATTTTTAAAAAATCATTATCTGGAGTTCGAAAACGTAAAAATATTGCGAGAAATAGTGAATATTCCGCTTATTAGATGATACATTCCTTTGAAACTAATTTTAATATATTTTCCATTTTTAGAGACTCTTTGGAGAAATGCGTTTTTTTTTTTTTTTTTTTTTTTTTTTTTTTAATAAACACTTCATTAATCATGAAGAACACTCGAAAGCGAAATTGTAGAAATAATTAGGCTTTGCTGAATGGAATCGTGTGGGTGTGATAAGAGAACGATATATTTTTATAAAAGAACATACCTGTAAAAAAATCCCAAGATGTGTAGTGAATCAACCTTATCCGAACATTTCGAGTTTAATTTACCTTTTGAAAACAACGTATTTAAAAATCAAATGTTCTTTAATTTTCAAACTTTAAATTCAAGCTATGTTCGATGTTTTGTTATTTTTCCGATAACGTATCTTTCTGAATGTCAAAATGGTTTTAGAAAGTGTGTATTTTGTTGTTTCGTTCATTTTGAAGCAACAATGTAGTTTTTCTTGTATTTATACTCAAAATTGCTAATTTTATTAAATGAATGCATTTACCATAACTCTAAATATTTAATTTAAAAATGAAATATTTTGAATAAATTATCATTTTGTACTATGTTATACAATACGATATATACTACAATGGATTCATTAATTTTATAACACATAAAAATATATTAGATAGTTTTGATTTCTTTTGCTTATATTTTCTTTATAAACATACCAATTGCTCACAGTTTTTTTAGTAGACAATTTTACAAATCTTATAAATTATTTCTGAACGACGTTTTTCGGAGATGATCCCTTTTTTTCCTCTAAGCAAAACCAAAATTGATAAACTGTCTTCTAATTAAAAGGCTAAGATTTCCAGTTCTGGCGAATAGCTTATTTACATTTAAACATTACTTTAAAAATAAAGTAAACAAAAATCATAAATAGTTTAAAAATTTGGAGAAGTTTCGATAGCAGAATTAAAAAGAAAATAAATCGTAATTAGGAAGGTTGAGGAAACCTAAAATTTTTTATATCTCTCAGTAATAGAATACAATATATAACTATCCATCAGGGCTATGTGGTTAGCGTTTTGGCCTCTCATGTCAAAGGTGCCGTGGTTCTTATCCTGAGCTAGCCATAGACGTTTGTTGTGGTTCGATATCTCCATTAAACTGTCAATACTGGCATGATTGACCATTATTGTGCAGAAAAAAAGGTCACTGAGTGTATTAACCAACCAATATCTAACTTTGATATGCCGACCAAACAGTATAATGGTTAGCGTGCTAGCTTCTAGACCACGAGGTTGTAAGGCATGGGTATTTGTAAATGTATGTTGGCTTGTCAAATGACGAATGTTTCGGCGCATTATAGCCCTCGTGCTGCCTGAAAAAAAAACCAACCAACTAACTTTGATACACTTTAAAAAAATAATTCCTCTAAGGAATCTTGAATGCGCAAGTTGCTCACGGTTCCACTGTAGTAACAATTGAACTTTTTATTTTCCTCAAACTACATAAGAATAAAAAAATCCCAACAGATCGTAATTTATTTCCTACTTAAATATTTATATTAATAAATATTCCAAAATTTTCACTTTTATTTCTTACCCATACTTAATTGCACGCAGTATTTTAATTACAGTGTCTTGTCAGATGGATACCATAATATTATCGATAGTTTTTAAATTTACATAAAATAATTTATCAGTTTTTAATCATGGACGATAGAAAATATATCACAGCATTAATATATCTGATCAATCCAATCAGTGATTTTCAGAAAAGTGAAACCCTAAAAATGATTTTGGATAATATTTCTAACAATTTTTTACTAGAATTATTTTTCTGGAAAAAAATCGTTTGGAACATCATAGGTTATTATTAAAATATTTTTGTAATATCTAGAAATATCTTCTGATGACGAGGTATATCTTAGCAACATCTTGGAAGGAAACTTTTAAGCTACAGACAAAGCATAAAGAAATTTTTTTTGAATGGTTAATTTTTTTTATAGGGTAAGATAGGGTGTAATCATCCTAAAGTTATAAGTTATAAAAAGTTTCAAAGAGTGGTGTATAAGTTTTCAATATCTTAAGTTTGTATAACGTTAATATAATTATAGGAAAGAATATCTCAGTAAATATAAATTTAAAATGTTGAAAAAAAAATAAAAAAATCCAATTCTAAATATGAATGAAAAATTTACGTCTTACGAGAAATACTTTTATTGAAAATTGCAAAAAAGTTTGTCATGTTTTTAGATACAACAATATGATTAATGAATTTAAATAGTATTTGTTATAATAAGTTATTGAATTTGTTGTAATAATATTGAAATTGTTTATTCAATATAATTCCAACAAATTATTATTGAATTAATATTGAATTTTGACAATGTTGCACCACTGTAATAATGTTATTTGGTTTTATTTGCTAAACGTCATAATTTAGTATTTTTTCTTGAGACTATACATCCTCATATTACAGCAATTATCGTAAAATAAAGGTTATGGAAGAGGATGATTTACAATACGAATAAAGTACAATAACCGTATTTGTCTCTGAAATAAATTTACTATAGATTATAAACTTTGAATTTTCTATTTTAAATTAGTAAATAGGATATTAGTTTTAAATTGGGTAGAAGAAATTTTGGATAACTATTAAAAATGATTTCACTAATAAAGCGCACTTATATTTACATATTTGAATGTGTATGAATTAATTAATAATTCATTAATTTATTACGTAATATTTTCTTAAAGCGAGTTATGACTTGGCATTTATCTGAAGTCAGCTTAGACTGAAATATGAAACTTATTGAACTGTTGAGTTAAAAGTTAGCTTAAATTCATTGAGAGACAATTTTATTTTTATGAAATAATCAAATGAAATTTTAATCTTGTCAAGCTTTTAGTTTTTTCTTACACTTATGTAGAGATCAGCTTATACAAAGGCTCTGTACTTTTGCTTGTGTGCCAAAGTTCAACATTTCCATACAAAACTACAAATACCAAAGTACATGTTATTTGTCAAATGAATGGTCTCATCGAAATGATTTCTTAAACTTTAATCCAAAGGGATTTACGATTTGAAATGTTGTCAATTTCCATAAGAAGTCATTTGCAATTCCAACTATAAATACTAATGGAATATGTCATGTATCAGTTTGAAGATCTCTATGATTAATAGGATTGCATACAATTCGACATTCTTTAAAATTTTCTGGAAAAGTACTTGCATAATAACTCTACATGATTAAAATTTCAATTTTTTTAATTGGAATTTAGATATCAGGTGACAATATTGTTTCAAACTCGCCAACTTGTACATATTTTTGTATACAAAAAATTCCAAATTGGCAGAGATTTTTAATAAATAAAACCAAACTATCCAGGCCTGCCATATGAACCTGACGTATTCCAATGCAAATATGTATAGAAGTTACCTTGTATTGATTGCGACTTTTACAACTAAATGTTTTTATTCAGTGATTTTAAATAGCTTAGACAGCAAATTATTAAGGAAAGGAGACTTTAAATGCTGCAAAAGTGCTTCTAAACTGAAAAAATATTGATGGTTTAAGTGTACAAAAAGGAAGAGACAAAACATTCAAGTTTCATGATTTTCCAACATTTTAATTCAATACTTTATACTTTATTAAATAAATTTTTATTTTAAGTGAACATCTAAAGTTTGTGTGTGTGGGGAGGGGGTAGGAGAAAGTTTAGTCTGGATAAGCAAATAATTCAAAAGCTGAAAGAACTGACGTTATGCATTTCACTTGTAGGCCCTCTATACATTCTTCATTCAATGGAATTTAATGTGCTGATCTAAGAAATATGTCTTTTGTCAGCGTATAACTTATAAGTGGGTTAAATAAATGCAAATAAAAATAATATGTTCGCTATAAACTTTTCCAAAACAGCATACTTTGAAAATTGCTTGTGTAATCAACGTCAGAATTCATTATTCAGCATGTTGCAAACAAAAAGATGTCTTTTGATTGATTATCCTTTTATTATTTTACAACGTACCTTACATCCTTTAAAAAATTTCAAATTTTTCTATACAACTGAATCTATTATATCGTTCTTATGACAAATTGTTGGAAATTAATACAGAACACAAAATGTAAATCAACAATAACATTAATAGACTTTAAACAAGACAGTCGCAATTACTATAATGTCTGTTTATTTACAATAACTAATATGATTTTTCTCTTTAGAATAACTAATGTATTGTCGCATAAAGGGAATAAAAATGAAGCATTAAACAATATGCTTTTATATTTTAAACTACCTTTTTATTTAATTACAATGCCAACTCAGCAAAAGTATAGAGAAAACAATATATACTAAAGTTTTGCTTTATCATGTTCTCAACAACAAATAACTTTATCATTGATATAATTTTCATAATTTATTTTTTGCATGGAATAACTTCCACTAAACAGAGCTGTGTAATGAAATTTTTTTTATATAACTTTATGTTATGTATTGATATTTAATAAAATATTGTTTTTTTGTGTGTGAAAGTCATTTGTTACAGTTTAAGAAATGAAATTTTTTTATTTTTTATTTTAGCTTAACAGCATAAAAACTAATGTTTTAAATTGTAAATGTTGTTATTTCACATGTTTTATTAAAAAATATTTTGTATCACTCCAAGAAAATCTGTCAAATTCCGTTTATCGACAGACATAGAGCATGTATACTTTTCTGTGGAGCTTGTTTCATTATAGTCATGTAAAATACTATTGAGGTGTTTTTTTAATCAAATGAGTTTAAGAAACTATATTGTTTACGTACAGTCCTAGAAATGACATTTTCATATATATTTTTAAAAATTACTAGATCGTAGAGATTTTATATTTTTCTTTTAAACAAATTTGAGAATTTTTATACAAAAATATTTAGTAGCAGTAACAAAATGCAATATATTTCGGTAACATCTCAAGAATACTTTTTCTAACGTGAATGACATAGTTGTTTAATTCTGCAGATATATTCCACTTTGTACTCATGACACTCGGAAAATAAGATTTCTCATGCAAACATACAACCAAAAAAATATAATATTCTTGTCATACAAATGCATATAAAAAACATACTTTTCTTCATTTTACTTCCAAAACTGTACACAATGATACTATACATTTAAATCACAGACTACAACATTCCACTGTGCTAAACACGCACTACACACAAAAATATTTCATTCCGTTTCAACAACAGCAACAAAATAATCACAGAACCCTTAAAATATTTAAAGAATAAATTCCTTCACCAGGAAGCTATCAGTTTCATCCGAGAGCCTTCGCCGCTGATCGATACATGTAACATCTACGTGGACTCGATCACGTGAAACTAGATTACCTTGCTTCGACACTTGATGAACTTTTCCAAAACTGACACTAAATTCTGGGAGTATTGACAGTCGAGTGGCTCCTGGGGTGTGACATGCCTCAATGACATCAAACAGACAAGGGTGGGGACTCGAAAAGTTGAGTTAGTGAGAGAAGCACCCAAAGAGCTGAAAGTTTTACTGACAGTGTTATGTGTACATAATATTAAGGATACGTTTACCTATTCTAGGGAGAACTGAGAGTTATTTTTTTTTAAAGAATGCAATGTAATTCTTAGATAATGTCATACATGATAAAAGTTTTAAAGCAAATGTAAAAAATAGGGAAATTAGGATAAAAAGTAATGCATGTTCAGATATTTTTTTTTTGTCTTTTTTTTTGTTCAATATAAAAAGTATATAAATAATACCTATTTAAAAAATTAAACATAGCAATAATTAGTTAAATTGATACGTGTTCAAAAAAAGGACTTCCTATTTTTTAAAAATGGACATCTATAAAACAGTTATTCACAAGGGAATTAAGTTTCGAGCAAGTTTCTGTGATAGTAAAAAAATTGGATTGATTTGAGGAAAAACATTTACTGTCCAATAAACATACAGGCAGTTTCTATAGCACGTGAATAACTGTTTGTAAGCAAGTTCAGTTTTAAAAATAATGAGTAACTTTTGGGACATCTTGAATAGTCCAACATAAAAACGAATTATTAATAAACTGTAACATCTTTTAATGCTAGATATTTATATGTTTATATGTGTTAATGCGCGTCAGTAAACAACTGAATTGCAGTCAATATTCTTTTAACTTTCACCGTCTGGTTGATTGTAGAGACGCCCCTTTTCTTATGTATAGTAAGTTGACAGAATTGCAAGGAGAGTTTTTTGCTAGTCTTTTAGTGACTTTTAACAGCAATTATTTTATAACGGCAATAAAGGATTTTAGCAGCAAGATTGGTTTCGTGTTGATTATTAAATACTGTCCATTTCGCTGAGAGGAAGTCAATGTACCAGCTTCATCAATATGTATTGTATACAATTTTGTCCAGTTAAGTAAGGAGTGATTTGCTTTGATGGTTAAACATTATTATTAGATTGTTCAATATTGATAGCTAAGAACAGAAATTTTCCAATTTAGTAACATATAACCTTTGACAGTATAGTTGTTCATGGTGAAACATTCAACTTCGTCAGATATTTATTTTAGACCAATCAATCCAACTTTGAAGAATTAGTAATGGAAGCTAGTGCCTAATATTCAACCGTAAAATTTGAATGAGACAATTATTGAAACACTTATCTGATTTTTTTTTTTTTAATTCTGTTTTTAGCGTTTCTGTCCAAAAACCAGAAACTGAAAAAAATACATGTTTTGACTAGGTGTGTCTAGGGGGATGATTTAGATCATGAATGAAGCAGTTTGCCTTTGCATTGTTTTTTTTTTTTTTTAATGTACGTAGAAGTGGGATACAAGATAGTCTGTTAAGCCTTGATTAATAATCTCGCGTACATTCTCAGATTCGAAGAGGTCCTCCTCGCTGACCAAACGGTATAGTGGTTAGCGTGCTAGTTTCTAGACCGCGAGGTTGCGGGTTCGAGTCCCGTGTTAGGCATGGGTGTTTGTAAATGTATGTCGGCTTGTCTAATGACGAATGTTTCGGAGCATTATAGCCCTCGTGTTGCTGACGGCGCCAGATAATCTGAAAACAACCAATCGAAGAGGTCCTCGCAGTAATCTCAGAATGGGGAATCCAGCCATCGTCCCCTCGGTAAAAGAAGTGAGTCCGAATCTGCAATCCGAAGTCCGCTGTTGGCATCTGTGCTGCTTTTATATAAAGCTCGGTGATGCCACTGTCGCTGCTGTTTATTGACTTGTGGGATTCGAGTCCCGTGTTAGGCATGGGTGTTTGTAAATGTATGTTGGCTTGTCTAATGACGAATGTTTCGGCGCATTATAGCTCTCGTGTTGCTGACGGCGCCAGATAATTTGAAAACAACCAACCAACTGACGTGTAGGATAGAGTGTTATGCAACATATATCAAGCGATCGAATGAAATTAATAACGCATTTATTATCAATAGTATCGAGATTTTCTTTGAAACAGTTAAAATATTTGAAATATGATATATTTTCATTCGGTTTTTAATGTTCCTTTCTTTAGAGGTTTTTTTTTGTGTGAGCTTTAGGTGATTCGAAAGTTTTGTGAACATGTTGATCATATTAGAAGATAGGGAGACAAGAGGACGAAATTAAACACTGTTCTGTATAGATTACAAGCATTTTCTGCTAAGTTGAATGACAAGTTTGTATCAGAGGATTAAAATTTCAAACACCAAATGTTAGGGTTAAATTAAGGAGTATCTTTTTGCAGTGTCTTCTCAATTTCATCAAGATGTAACAAACAGTTTTTTAACCTTTCAATGTTGGAAAGGTATATTTTTATATTAAAGAAGGGAAAACTGTTTTGAACACATTTAAATATACAATTTCTAGAGTTTTTATAACATCTCCAGAAAAATCAGGAAACATTTTTTTATTTCAAATGATCAATATGTTTAAAAAAAAATTCTGAATTAAAAATTAAACCACACGGATTTAATTTAAATAACTTTTTATGTAATTAGTGATATCACACTATTATCCATTATGTAACACGATTGTATTATTACTAGTGTGATTGATTGTAAATTGATTTTTTTTAACGTTATTAGTGTATTTCATATTACAAACAAACAGATTTTATTTTTTGCTTACTTTTAATTTAACCCTGAACATTTAAATATTTAATACACATGTTTTTTAAATAAATTTAAATATCTTCATTTGAAAATTCAATTTTTGTGTGATTTCTAACATTTTTATTTGGTAAGTAAATTATTTATTTCATATAAATATACAATATTTAGTATTTGTATTGTGTTTGACAACACTTGTTTTCATTCATTTGTAACCTAATCTCAATTATTTTTTCTTATTATTTTCTTAAAATAAGTAGATACGAAATGATTATTGCAAGTCACGTTTTTGAATGCATTATATTTTATTAATTTTTTGTACTAATGGGATTTGACCTTAGTAACTTTCAAGCAAGTGATTTTTCCTCTGTGCAGGAGAGGTAAAAAATAAAATTAGGTAAATATAAAATTTAATTACCCATGAAAAACACTCTACCTTTTAAAGATATTTTTACCTTATTTTGAGCATTTTGTTTCCAATTTATACTGATTTCTTTTTTGTAAAAGCAAAAGAAATAAATTCCTTAACAATTTATTTAAGACAGGGTATAACTTCTTTCTAATATTTGTCAGTTTAGTATTGAGTCCCTTTTGTTTTCACAAATAATATAATTAATGAAATAATATTAACAATCGTACTGATATACCCTACTAACCATCTTTGTCACAGTTACGTCCCTGCAACGAAGTTTTTCGTCGCAAAGATCACGGTCACAATGTGACTTGCATGGGATATCGCAGCGATGTCGCAAAAGTTCACGTCACTTTCGACTTCCATGTGATATCGCTGCGACATCACACTGTGACGAAGTTGCGATGTTACTTTGTGATATCGCAGCGACATCCAGTGATATCCCAAAATAATTTTAGAATGAAATGCGATTTTCGCAACGAAAGTCTTGTCGCGGCGATATCACATTGTGATCAGTATGTGATCTTAATGATTTTGGCGACATATGTGTGATTTAGGCAATTTTCGCAACGCTTCTAAGTTAGTGTATATATTATATACCCTTTTTTCATTCATATAGCCTATTTTAAAGGCAGGTAATGAGCACCACTTTTATTTTTCATAAAATATTTCTTCTCAACATATATTATTCTTGCGGTAAATCCCGATCATCGGGAAATGTTGGGAAATTAGAATAACTGAATTTTTTGGTTAATTTAAAGTCGACGTTTTTTTTTTTTTTTGCCAATTTTCATTATAGCGACATTTTAAACTATAAAGAAACGTAAAATTAAAATCTTCGCAAACCGAACCTTTAAAAAAATTCAGCATGGAATTTTTAGTTGCAATACGTATGTTATATTTTATCCTTCCAGTCGGTAATAATGTGAAATTTATAAAAAAAAATTAAATCATTTTCTTAACTTAAAATCCTTTCAGAAAAAAAAAGCATTGAGCATTTTAAAATATAAAAAACAAAAAAGTCCGATAAACCGATTTCTAAATCGACCCGTTTTCGGCATGATTTAAAATGCCTATGTGTTCTATAAAACAGCGGTTCCCAACCTATAGGCCGGCGACCGCACCAGCAGGCGACGCAACACGAGATCAATTCAAATTACCCCCTACCAAGCAGTATTCGTTTACAGCCCGCGGTTTCTTACCATCTTTATTTACCCTCGGGGTGATGAATGGTTATAAGGGGTCACTTTAGCTCATATCCCTTTAGGTCAGTTTGGTATCTGGTCTCCAGCCCACTCGCTCCCTACTTTCTTTGTCTCGCTTGCAAAATTCGAGGAACGGAACAAAGAACTAAGGGAGAGTAATGTTGTACACCTGTTCAGTTTGTTAAAATACTGGTCGCGTCTTCGAAGGGGAAGAGGGGAGGGAGGGGGGAGTGAATAGCGCAGTTGCCTTTTTTCTCTTGCTTCGATCTCGACTGAATCTGATTTTCTATTTTCTTACATGATTTATTGGATTCGACTTTTTTCCTTTCCATTTTTATCTATTAATTGGACTGACTTTCCAAATAATATTGAAAATTCTTCTTTGATATTCTGTGATTATTGGCTAACGCTTGTCATTTAAAATTTAACGAAATGAATAATAAATAACTGCAAATAATGATTTATTTTCAATTTGAATTTGTTCTATAAAGGAAACGGGGGGGGGGGGGTACAAATAGAAGAAATGCAACCCAACTGGTTAGTTGGTTTATATGCTCAACGACCTATTTTTATGCACAATGACGGCTAATTAGGCCGGGACCTACAGCTTAACGTGGATTACGAACCACAACGAACATCCATGCTTAACCCAGGATTCGAACATGGCACCTTTTGGCATGCGTGACCAGAGAACAAACCACACAGCCATCAGATAGGCACCGACCAATTTGGAAATTATGTTGAAAATGGTAGATAAATATAAAAATAATACAACTTTAACCGCACGATTATTATTTCTAAAAAGAGTTAATTAACTTAGGAGAACAATGAAAAATATATATTGACATTTAAAATACTTTAACTGGATTTTGAAGCGAACATTATTTCCTTTTATTATTTCAGTAACGAGTTAAGTTTAACTCGATGACTTACGACTCAGAAAAACGACTCTACATTTCTCCACGTTTTGGAACATCCTGATTTCAAAAATGTGATATAAAAAAAAATTCGGTCAGTTTGTTTATGGTCAGCATAACTCCCGAACAAATTAACCGACGATGTTCAAATTTGATGTGAGGATTGGTAGGGGGCCAAGGGACCTACCATTAAGGTTTTCGTCAAACCCGGCATGCGCATAAGGTAGTTTTCAGGTTTTTCAATGATTTCTAAAAAACGGCTCTTACGATTTTAATCAAAATCACTGTGGTGATGCCTCTTAAGGTGTTCTAAACATCCCCACCTCCGAAATTCACGTAAAAATGCTTAAATGGCATAAAAAGTTGAAGGAAGGAAAAAAAAAGGGGGGGAAATTCAACACAGAGTTCTCCATCAACGATCGTTTTTCTCCTCTCCTCAGTTTCACTTAAAAGAAAGAATAATATAAGAACTTTATTTTACATAATATTAATTTTTCCAAAATGGTATGTGTTAACTATTAAGAACAGTGTTCTCCACTACGCTGCCCGTAGTAGCAAGTCTGACGAATAGTATTTTTTTTTTCTCTTGAGAGCCTGAGAGAAATTGATATTGACTTACAATTGATATCTCACAACTGATGATATCGACAAAATCAGCAGAATATAAGAAGGTATAATTTAAATATATTTTTCAATGTTATGCCAAGTCACATGAAGACACACAAGCAAGGTTTTAATAAAAGATTCACTTATATTTTAGATTTTAATTTAAGATAGTATAACGAAAATATTTTTTTTTAATTATTAAAAAAAAAAATCAAATATCAATTACTTTTATAACAACGTGCAAAAAATAAAACTTTTTATAATAATTTTGAATAAAGAATCGTGACAAAAGTAGCACTTTTTCGCACTAGTGTGAAAAAATACTCTCTCACACGCCTAGTGCTCAAATATTATATAGGTTTGGGTATTGAAAAATATATTTTCAGAAGAAATTCATTGATTGGAGTTGCCAGCATTAACAAATATATGTATTAAAAATATTTTTTGCACGTAATTATAAAAAATAGTGTATGCAACACGTGGGAAAATACTTTTTCAAACTCTTTAAATTATTTGACTTGCGCTAACGCACTCGTTAAATAAGCATTTTACCTCGATTGAAAAAGTATTATATTCCCAAGTATAGTTGCATAAATAACTATTTTCCGAGATAGTAAAAAGTTCATTATTTTTTCCATTTTTCAAAAATATTTTTATTGTTGGATCTATTCTATACCAATAATTACATTTGTGATCTTGAACATACACAGTAAAAGTAATATGTATTGGCATATTCGGCAAAAATCTGCGGTCCACAAAAAACTTCAACATAACTCATACCGCTCGTCTCTAAAAGTTAGAGGTTATGCTGCTCTACAGTATTTAAAAGAATATCGTGCTGTATTCAGAAAATAAATTCATTGTGTGAGCTTATGTTCTACTTGCAAATTTCCGAAATTATATATTTACGTTTAATAATGAACGTGAATGCATTCCATTGAAACGAGTTTTACAATTTGTTATATAACTCAGCATTTCAATAAAGAAAATATACAACACATAATTGAAAAAAAGAAAGAAAAAAAGAAATGGAATGCGCGTTAAAATCAGATATTTGTAAATTAATTAAGAAGTAAAATTTTTCATTCCATGATAAAAGAAAATCTTTAGAAGCATCTGGTAATTCCAATGTATTCAAAACAACTAATGAAAAATACAGCTTTAAAACATATTCGAATTTTAAACCAATCAAAAACGTTTATTTTATTAATCTGTCTTCCAAGGAACTATATATGACGTCAGAACATAAATTATCTTACTTTTAAATAAATGTAATGGCAATATTCTGGTTCACTACACATTGTTTTGAATGTTATGCATTTTCGAATTGGGTAAGGTAATTTATACATATTTTTTATTATTTAACTTCAAATTGCTATTATAATAACTTTTTATAAATTGTTTTTAGAAAATTAAATTTTTGTTGAAAGCAATACATGAGACCAGTGTAAAAAAAGTATTTTCTTGCACGCCTCGTGCTCAAATATTATAGTCTTGACATTGCATTGAAATGACACATTTTTAGAAGAAATTCATTGACTGGAGTTGCAACATTAATAAATATACGGATTGAAAATATTTCTTGCGCGTAATTATAAAATATATTGTATTAAAATTTAAAAAATTAAAAATTTTAAAATTAAAATTAAAAAATATGCATAATTATCTACCAGTATAACTAACTTTGAAAACCCTCATACTATATTTTACACTGATGTTCCTGTATTTTCGTAGATTAAAATTGATTATATTTATTTTTACTTTCTTTTTTTAATTCATTTAATAGTTAATTTATGAATATTAGAGCATTTTATAACAGAATTTAACAATTAACTTTTGGTTTTATTCTGGAAAAGGAAGTGGTCAATTACTTGCATGGCTGTGGTCAATTACTAATGTCTACTGGGTCAATTACTGGCAAAATTGCTTTTGGTAAGAAATTCTGATGATATTTTAAATCAATTTATATTTTGGGAAGTTTTCATAACATTCCGTTAATAATTTTTTAAGAAAAAAAATTAAATGTGTAGAAACTTGCACTAAATGGTCAATTACTGGTAGGTTCACCTTATAATATTGTTAGAATATATTACCCCTCGAAAAAATATCTTAATATTTTATATGCAAACCCAACATATGTACTAATTTTAAGTTATGTGTAAAAACTGAAATAAAATTATTCAAGGTCAAATAAAGTAATTATATATACAAATTTATGATTAAGATTTTTGACAATAAACTCTAGTAACATGAATATTAATATTATTGTAAAGTACATTCCTGAGAATTGTTTTAACAATGATGTTTAATGGTTTTGCCTTTAAGTTGTCTTTTGAACACCTAACTTCTATTCGAAGCCATCGTCAAATATTATTAACACAATTTTAAAAATAAATTTAGTTGAAAGAAGGTTGTAGTTGCTGAATCGTGATTCAAATTAAAGCAGTGTTTATCGTCGAAAAGGTAAACATTGACGAAGGAAATATTCACGGGCCAATTGTGATTTACCAAGTAAGTGACGCCAGGAAATAGCTAGGTCAAAGCCATATGATTTGTTCAAACACTTGGGTAATTCCATGATAACGGACTAACATTCTAGTGTTATTTTAACACAAATACAAACCCACTAAGGAAAGATTTTTAATTTTGACAGAAAATGGCACTTATATAAATATTTAAAGGGTACATGATTCTTATTCTGGGTATTAGAATTTGTTGCCATTTAATTAGAGTGCACAATTTGGCTATAAAGTCAAGGTAACGGACTAACTGAAAAAGAACATAGTTCTTTTGTTCATTCAAAAATTTTATAAGTCTGTGAATTATATAATGTAAAATAAATAAATGATGTATAGAATGAAAGAGTAAGTGGTAATGGACAAACAAAATCATAGTAATGGACTAACAGTAGGTAAACAAAAAAGTCTCTGTACGGAAGTCAAAGTTGCAAATAAATTAGCATAATTTCTAATCTTTTGCTTCATATCACCAGTAACTACTGAAATATGTTTCATTTGATTCTTTAAAATAATTTTATAGTAAATGCCTGTTTTTACAAAATGCAGCAAGTATTTAAATTGAAATATTTAGGAAATGTTGCTAACTGCCATACAAAAAATGTTTCAGTATGCAATATGAAAATTAATTCTGAAGTCTTCCACAACAGATTTGCAGTAAATTTTTAAAATATGAAGTGTACGCAAGTGCCTTGAAGACATGATAGCAGCAATTGTTTAATTTTACCTCGTAGCTGATCGTCTTAAAATGGAGTTTCGAAACCTAGTTGTCAGTTGGCGATTCAGTTATGAAATTATGGATTATCTATGAAAAAAATTGGGGAAATCTTTTATATGTTGAAGCCTATAGTACAATATATTATTAAAAGACACCATGAGCTTCAAACTTTTGAGGATAGAGATCGATCCGGAAGATCTTCAAAGCTAAAAAGCTTGCTTAAAAGAAATATCCTATAATAAGGTTCAAGATAATCCGCAAATAAGTGCACCTCAAGTCACACATGGCTTAAAAATTGATAAAAAAAACATTAAAAAGAATTCTCAAGAGACAATTTTTGTGCATTTGTTACAAGATTTTGTGTTTAAATTTCAAGATACACTTACCGATCCCTACTTCCTTCTACAAAATATACATTGCTGACACCAGCAGCCCTTATACACCACCACACCATAATGCCTCCTCCACTGTGTTTGACAGTTCCACATAAATTCTAAATTAACATTTGTTGATTTGGTTTTATCCAGACCATAACTCGATTATCTGACCCTTGGATATTAAATTTTAATTCATCATTAAAAAGAACTGATTCACAGAAAGATAACTGATAACTTGCATGCTTTTTTGCAAACTCAAGGCGCTTTTTTCTGTTACATGTACTTATTTAAGGATTCTTACGGGCTGCAAGTTCATTCAGATCCGCTATTTTAATAATATTTCTCACCGTTTGAGATGTCCCTTCAATATTTTTATAAATTTTTAACCCATGTGCGACTTAAGCAATATCTCAAAAGTATTTCAATTTAAATACTTGCTGCGTTTTGTAAAAACCGACATTTATTTTAAACTTATTTTAAAGAACCAAATTAAACATAATTTCAATAGTTATTGAAGATATGAAGCAAAGGAGTAGAAATTATGCTAATTTATTTGTAACTTTGGCTTCCGTATTGAGACTTTTTTTACCCACAGTATGTGTCTACAATCAAATAAATCTGGTGACCAAGCACAGAACATAAACTTAAGCATTTAAATATTTATGAAAAATAAACTAAAATTAAGATAATAAACAAAATACTATATGCAGTTACAAATTTCAAACTTTTGATTCAATGTGTTAAAAATCATGCTGTAATACACAGTTGAGGGGTGTGGCTGGATAATAAAAGTTTAAGCCTCTTAAAACTGATTTTTAGATGCCTTAGTTTGGTAGATGAATGAGAATTTGTCTTCATTAAGACTAACGTTAAGTGCTCGGCCAATAAACTAGTTATTATTCTTTCCAATATGCAGCATACTACTTTCCTGAGGTAATATTCATCATGTGATTATCACTTTATTTTTTACTTGTTGTACAATATCACTCTCCATTTTCTTTGATATATAGACAACTTTACCTTGAAGCTTGGCGTCCACTATCGCTGAGCAGAGCGGAGTGGACTAGAGCCAATTACAAGGGTGCCAACGTCGATTGTAGCACAAGCCTTGTGCTACAATGGACGTTGACAGTCTTGTAATTGGCTCAAATTTAATCTGCTCTGCTCAGCAATAGTGGACGCCAAGCTTTAGGGTAATTAGAAGTCACTGAGCAGTTTATGGTTAATGAAGAAACTGATCCGACACAATGCACTCTCCGTGTTAGTGGAATTGGTTGTGCATCACACCAGATCTTATCCAATTCCTCAAGGCATTTTCTACCTTTTGTTTGTAAAAAATATTACATTGATTTTTATATTTTTGGCAAATTCCGCCTATATAATAAATTTAGCAAAGGTATTTGCATCCGTATATCATATAACCTGGTTTTGTTCCCAGTGGTTACTTTAGACCTCATCTTGTTGAAATATAGAAAACTTATTGCTAAAATCAATTTTTGATTAGTAACTCTTTGTAACATATTGAAATAGCTTGTTTTTTGTTTTTTTACTTTGTGATGCCATAAAAAATATGGTAATTGTTTTTTGAGGTTGTACATTATTATGTCTTGTGTGCTATTAAACAAGGCATAATTTTACCTCTTCTTCTGTTATCCGATAAGCGTACTGCAGCTTAGTCAAGACATCTCTAGTTTAATTCAAACATATATCTTATTTCCTTTTTGAATTTATCTGAGCAATCATCATATTTTGGTAAGAGTGCCTTGCTGGTTATCCGAGCTACATGTGAAGCTGTAATGACCGAAGATGAAAATTCACTATTCAAAATGTTTCATCTCGTGTTAATGATCATCAATTCAAAGTGTATGACTTTTCTAAGCTTTAGGATCAGACCTACTTAAGTGTAATATTATTCTTAAGTAAGGTTATTTGTAAAACCTGAGATATAAAATATCTATAGTTTTGTGTTTAATAGCATTCTTTCCTGGTTTCATACGGCTGTTATGGCGCTGGTACAACATTTTATCATATAAATGATCTGTTATCCAAAAAGTCAGTCAACTAATTTTTACTATTTTGTAGTCAATAGGTCCTTGTCATATTTGAAAGAAAGTTTCTCAAAAGCACCTTTGGGGAGAATTTAGTTGATGGTTCATGGAGAAGACAAACCAACACTGATCTGACATGGAACAAGAGCCTGCTAAACCAGATGGGTGAAGCAAGACTTTCCTGGTCAATGACGTAGAGCTGAAGACGATTATGATAGTCAACAGGTAAATTACTCTTTTGATAGCAAAACTAGTTTTCTGGTTAAAATTTTTTTAATGAAAAATGCCATTATTGTTCATGTAGTTTTACTCATTTTATAATTTTTGCGCAGGAAAAGTGTGCATAAAAATTGCTTATGGTTCAAATATATTTGAGTCATAAGCTTCAATTCCATTGACTATCCATACACAATATTAATTTTTAACTAAAAATATGTCAATTTAAATTCTTTATAGTTTTGAAATTACTATATATGTATATATATATGTGTATATGTATATATTATATATGTGTGTATGTATATATATATATGTATGTATATATATGCATATAGATATATGTATATGTATATATATATATACATAACAAAAGAAAAAAAAATGAAATTACAAATGTAAAATCAAAAACATCAAAGCTATAGAAATACAACAAATTACCAGTACATATGCTAATAGGTTAAAAAGTTGCCCCATGATACAATTCCAAATTTCTGCTGTTTTTCATTTTATTTTGTTTGTATATCTATCTATATATATATATATATACCTCAAAATATTTACGTAATCCATGAAGCAAGAATCCATGGTGAAGTATGGCTGCTGTCAACATTTTGCAATACTAATTGAACATAACAGCATTAATTTCTTTCAAATTTCAAAAAATTGTAGTCTTCAGATATATCTTCTATGAAATGTAATTGATTTAGAAGAAATACAATAATGCCACTAAGGAAAAAATTAAGCCTGAGGATGTTTTTTTTTTTTTTTTTTTTTTAGCTTCTGAATTCTCTAATTGACCATATATGTTATGCGTGTGTTATTTTCTATGTATGCAAGTGAAATTAGTTTTTCTATATAAAGACTGGAGTACTTACTTTAAGCAAAGTTTGAAAAAACATATCATAGAGGTTAAATTGTGAAATAATTAGTTATAACAGTTGTCTAGTTATTCTGTGATATAACTAGTTTTTGTATAAAATTCCTAATGATAGACAATTAGATAGTAAAATAAAAGCACGCTATAATTTTTTATTTTATCTTTTGTTGCAAAACTCTAAAAGTAACAAAAGGTATAGCAGGCATCTTCTTCGAACAGTCGTTTGAACCCCCTCAAATTACCTTATTATTTTAAAATCACTTACTGTTGCCAAATTTATTGCTTTTAATAATAGTGTTCTCAAATATCAATTTTGGGGAATTAGAGGTCCCAAAATGGTTGTTGTACGTAACAACTTTCAGTAACAAGTCAATTTTTTAGCAATAATTAAAAATGGACAAATATTTTTTGTCACTAATTAGGAAGTACTAGTCTGATAAAACCTCTGTTATCAGAGTGAGTCATAGATAGACATAAATATCAGCATTAGGTATTGTATTCTTTTACTAAGAGATGTATTGAACCTTGATTCGTAAGGCAGAACTTGGCATGGCTCGGATATCTGGTCGTCTAGTGATAAGTTGTATCTTGTGAATCCATTATTTAGAAGAACTTTTTTAATATATAAGTTATATTTTTTAAAAAATAATGGAGGGAAATGTTTAAAATTAAAAACTGTTTTAAAACCATTTTTTTTTTTTTTTTTTTTTTTTTTGTACTTTTAAGTCTCAGAGGTGAAAAGAGGATAATTTCCAGCTCGAGTTAACATATTTCCTACTGCATATTCATTAAAAACCAAAAAAAATAAAAATTGTCAAACAGATAGCAATATGTGCAATTGTAAATAAACTATTTGTTAGACGCAGAGGTGTGTTAGCTTTTTAATTGGTATACCATTTATCAGTTTTAGTTTTGCAAAGGTAAGGGAAAAAGGATTTAAAAGAAAAAAAAAATCAGAAAATAGTAAGTCATACTATTCCAAATAAATTTGTTAGTAATTAATGGATTACAGTGATGAAAGCTGTAAATAATCACTTGTAACAATATCAGAATTGAGTATAATTATCAATTATTTATGTTGGCATTACACGTTTTAATTACTATTATAACCTTGTTATGAATACTTAAAGTTGGCACAGAATTTCTGTTTTTATTTTTATGAACTAGCATCTTGTGCTATAATTGCATTAGATTTTTAAAATTTCATTGTGAGTGGCAATTTTAAAAATGGTGTATTTTAAACTGAAATTTAAGAATAACCTATTTTTAATTTTCTAGGTCCAAAGCCTACACCTAATGCTCTGAAACACGGAGAAAGAATACTACATTGAAGGAAGTGGCATAATTCCTGGCAGTCAGATTGACAGATACCTTGCCGAAAAGAACAAAAACATTCTGCAATATTTAGTGTAACAAAGAATATGTTTGCTTTGTGTTCAATAAAATAAACTTATTACTCTTATTTTAATTGCATATTTCCATTTTTGCTTGATTTGTTCAACCTGTTTTTAGTTTTGTATTTTTCTTTTATGCTAAACTTATAAAGGGGAAGATTTGCACAAAATGGCAAAACAACATTGTAATCAGTTTAAAATAAAAATTGAGATGCATGAGATACATTACATTGTGCTTTAATAGATTTAGTCATGTTTTGTCTTATTTTTAAGGTATATATTTAGCTGAGAAATCTATTGGAATGGATAAATTTTCTTGGTTAAAGGCTAATTAGGTAGTTAACTGTTTCATTGGTTTTTAATATAGGAGACTAGTTTTTACTTCCCAAAGTCTTGTTGAAAACAAACAAATATTTTCTAATGCTATGATTCTTTAATTTATTATACCATTAAGTTCATGTATATTAAGTTTAGAAAAGTTCATACTTTTTAGAAAATATTCAAATATTTTCTAATACTATGATTATACCATTACGGCCAGTCATTAAAGTAATGACTGGCCTTGATAGTATAAATTATATTACCATAGTATTAGAAAATATTTGACGTAAGGAAAAGATACTGAGCCTCTTCATAGTGAGAGTAGGTACTTGAAGCAGATATAGGTAGTTGATAAAAAAAATTAATTGTGAATTTTTTGTATAATTATGTTGCAGGAACAAGGCTTTTGTTGTGAAAATCACACGGATGTCGCCAAAATCACTAAGATCACATACAGATCACAATGTGACATCGCAGTGACAAAGCTTTCGTTGCGAAAATCGCATAAATCACACGGATGTCGCCAAAATCACTAAGATCACATTTAGGTCACAAAGCGATATCGCAGTGACAAAGCTTTCGTTGCGAAAATCGCATAAATCACACGGATGTCGCCAAAATCACTAAGATCACATACAGATCACAATGTGACATCGCAGTGACAAAGCTTTCGTTGCGAAAATCGCATAAATCACACGGATGTCGCCAAAATCACTAAGATCACATTTAGGTCACAAAGCGATATCGCAGTGACAAAGCTTTCGTTGCGAAAATCGCATAAATCACACGGATGTCGCCAAAATCACTAAGATCACATACAGATCACAATGTGACATCGCAGTGACAAAGCTTTCGTTGCGAAAATCGCATAAATCACACGGATGTCGCCAAAATCACTAAGATCACATTTAGGTCACAAAGCGATATCGCAGTGACAAAGCTTTCGTTGCGAAAATCGCATAAATCACACGGATGTCGCCAAAATCACTAAGATCACATACAGATCACAATGTGACATCGCAGTGACAAAGCTTTCGTTGCGAAAATCGCATAAATCACACGGATGTCGCCAAAATCACTAAGATCACATTTAGGTCGCAAAGCGATATCGCAGCGACAAAGCTTTCGTTGCGAAGATCGCATAAATCACACGGATGTCGCCAAAATCACTAAGATCACATTTAGGTCACAAAGCGATATCGCAGTGACAAAGCTTTCGTTGCGAAGATCGCATAAATCACACGGATGTCGCCAAAATCACTAAGATCACATTTAGGTCACAAAGCGATATCGCAGTGACAAAGCTTTCGTTGCGAAGATCACATAAATCACACGGATGTCGCCAAAATCACTAAGATCACATTTAGGTCACAAAGCGATATCGCAGTGACAAAGCTTTCGTCGCGAAGATCGCATAAATCACACGGATGTCGCCAAAATCACTAAGATCACATTTAGGTCACAAAGCGATATCGCAGTGACAAAGCTTTCGTTGCGAAGATCACATAAATCACACGGATGTCGCCAAAATCACTAAGATCACATACAGATCACAATGCGATATCGCAAAAATCGCAAATTCGTCCCCAATGTCACAATGTGACGAAAAGCGATATCGCAGCGATATCACAAAGTTACGTCGCAAAACCCCCTCTAAAACGGACATTGGACGACTATGTGACCCCTGTGTGATATCGCCGTGACATCGCGTGATCTCTATGCGATATCGCTTTTCGTCACATACTCGTCACATGGTTATTAGGGTATTTACTAAAATGAAAATCTTAGAAACAACTTTTAACTAAGAGCAGGAATAGTTTGTATAAGTAAAATTTAAAACGTATTAAGTTAATTGTAGAATGTATTAAGTTAGCGATAAGTTTTGCGATAAGTTAATAGCTAAACATATATCTTCTGGTGTGGAAAGAATATTAATAAGTAATGAGGATTGGGAATACAATAAAATCGTTCGTGTTTAAAGTCCCTCTTTTGTCCCCGTTTTACGCAGAGTTTATGAAAATTCTTGCCAGGCTTTCAAAAAAGGAACTGGTCACATACAACCTTTTATTTTATATAATATAACCTAATGTTAATGCTTTACAAATTGCTAAATTGCATCATATGATTTTATTCTCTTAACCCTCAAGGTTTTGTCATTGGTTTTTTATTTTTACCTACCAGACCTAAACTACATACTTTCCAAGGGTTCTTCTGTAACTTACGGTTAGAAGTAGAATAATATATATATTTTAAAAGATAAATAGCTAAAAAGAATGTTTTAAAAATAATACAATAAGAATTTTTAGAGTTGTTAAATTTTTACGACTGAAAGTTTTTGCTTAATAAATCATAATTTCGACGTGAGATGATTGCATTGAAAGTGTGTGATATTTAATTTAAATGTTACAAAGAACATTATGTGTGTGCTTAGAGACTAAATATTTTAACTATGAAAATAGTACGGAAAAGGCATTTTGTTTAACAAGCGCAAACTTCAAAAGGTTTAATCATGAGATTAACAATGATAACACAACAATTTAAATATGCCTAATTATATGGTTGGATAGTGTATGTAATTAAAACCAAATACTCATAATGTCATAATCTTCTTTTATTTACTTTGGTTTATGTTTGAAACTTTGCATTCGATAATTGGTACACATATTGAACACATATGTGACAATTATATAATTAAAAAAGACATAATCAACTAAACTATTTTAAGTTTATGCTAGACATGAAAGTATTTTGTTTTGAGCTATGAGCCACTGCAAGACATACCTGATTTTAACTAAAAAAATATTTATTCAAATTGCTGTGATTCTTAGAGTATTAACTAACACTAGAAAATATTGATGAAATAAATAAGGTTAATTTTTATTTATTTTAAATTTGATACAATTTTAAATGAATAATCCACAGACACTGTATGACTCAAAATGAGTGCAACTATTCATAGACTTGGTACTATATTGAATATCTAACAGAATAATGTTGACAATTGTTCCTGGATTTCAAATATCTATGAATTAATTACTGACAGCTGTTCCGGTTATATATATAAGTAGGGCACATTCAATATTTGACAAATTACTAACATCAATATTTATATTATGAACTTAAATGTGTTGCTACGTAATAAATATTAATGTTTAGTAAAATGTCATTTTAACTTTACATTTGAAGAAAAATTAAAAAAAAAAAGTCATCCAAGAAAAGTTACTATATTTTGAAGTACATGAATTTATTTAGCATAAATGATACATGTCATCATTTTCTGTAATTGCTCGTTTGTAATAGTTAGTTTATTAAGATTTTTTTAAACTAAATTATAATAATTTGGATTCGGTGAAAGTTTTGAATTTAAGTAATTTTGTATTTAATCTATATTAATTTTTTAACCATGTATTACTATTTTATTTCATCTAGAAGATGTCGCAACAGATCTTGTTATATGTTTTCTAATTATATTTTTAATAATATAGTTATTAAATTTTGATTTTTTAATTTTTTAAATCTTTATAACTTTGAACAAACTTAATTGCATTTTAGATAAAGGTTTCAGCAAAAAGTTTTTGTACCATCGGTTAGAAGAAAGGAAAATTGATAAAAAAAAAAAAAAAAAAAAAAAAAAGGTTAGAATTCCTTCTTTCCCTGGTTAGTATCAAACAATACTCAAGGCTGCATGAGTTTCACTTTTAACTGATAAGCATTATAAAATGCAAGTATATTTTCAAAAAAAAAAAAAAAAAAATGTATAGCCAAATACTTTTCAATGGTTCTACTGTTAAAGAAAGTGGTTGGTTGTTTTCAGATTATTTGGCGCCTTCAGCAACACGAGGGCTATAATGCGCCGAAACATTCGTCATTAGACAAGCCAACATACATTTATAAACACCCATACCTAACACGGGACTCGAACCCGCAACCTCGCGGACTAGAAACTAGCACGCTAACCACTATACCGTTTGGTCGGCGTTAAAGAAAGTGAGTTGCAACTATTTAAAAAATTTCATTTAAGTTCAATAGAGGGTGTCCTATATAGGTTGTGAAATTTTCTTTAACTTTTAGAGACTGAGAAAATATTATCAAAATTAAGAGACAAAAATAATAAACTAGGCAAAGAAATCATATAAAGATAATGTTATTTTCATGGGAAATTTTATTAACAAAGTTAGAGAGTTTTAGTTTTTATGTAAGACCTGTAGACGAAAAGGGATAGCTACTAAAGTGTTCCTGGGATTAAATATAAAAAAATGTAAAATAAATAAATATATATAATACTTTACCTTTAGAATTAACTGAAATAAAACTCATATAAAAGTGAAATAAACGATTTTAGAAGTTATTTATTCAGGTACAGTAATCAACTAAATAATTTTATTGCTATAGAACACATTTTTAGTGAGTTCTATTTTAGTTGTTTCTAAAGATAGAGTGAGAACTTTCTTGCATTAATATCATACGACCTCAGAGATTATTTTGTAATAAAAAACTTACCCAATAAGATTTTTATATATAAACTAAAATTACGTAAAATATATAACTTACTAAAATCACACCCTTATTTTATGATTTGCTTTATTTGGTCATTTTTACAGTTGAAAGTATTTCCTCATCTTTAATAAATATCGATATTAACTATGTAAAAAACTTTTTCGGACACCCTACGCACTGCATTTTGTTGTCAAAGGGTTTATCAATATAATAATAATGTAGAACAACCAAGCATATGTAAGGACACACATAACAAACTATAAATCCAAATAGCACATTTATTTTGAAATTACAAGAGTTGAAAGTAACACTGAGACAATTTTAAATATAATAAAACAATAAAGAGGAAACACAATTGAATATGGACAAGGCATGTACAAGTATAATGGATAATTTAGTTTTTAGGCAGTAAGAAGAAATGAATAAAATGCATTTTGTTGACCCCTACTAGTTATTTTACATAATTTTTTTTTTTTGGAAATAGATAGTGAAAAGATTTGATGAGACAACATCATACATAAATGTAAATAAATAAATTCTTTAAAATAAAAAAAAAATAGTACAATAAAATCTTATTTAAAGGTAAACAAATGAATTTATTTGACTGCAAACTCAATTCAAGTGTATTATGATGTGTTGGTTCATAACAAGTTGGTAAATATTGTGTTACAAGTTAGTCACTTAGTGCAAGATGTAAATATTGAAGAAAATATACTTCATTAGAAATTTTGAAACATTTCATAAATAAGGACATAAAGAAAGGTTATTGCAGTTTAAAATAGTTTTTAATGCCATATTATCAGATGTCAGCATTGTCGAATTTAAAAAAGCTTAAAAAAAAACCAAGAAAAATTTCCAGTTAACATATAACTGCTCCACAAAATCTTAGTTATCTCGAACATTTTTATTCAAATGATTTCAAATTTATAGCGTTGGAAGTTAATTGTGTTATTTGTTTAGTACAGTAAAAGTATTTAAAAAGCATATTTTTAGGTAAGTTGTAATTGTGGACAGACTCGGTAAGAACTAATAAATTGTATTAATTCATTCAAATAAAAAAGTTTTTACTGTATACAAACCAAGCTAGTCTCTAAAGTTTTAATATGAAAAATTAATGATTAGTTCATTTTTTTTTATAGTTTTTATAGTGTTGAACTCTAATAACACTATACAGACTAATTATTTTATATTTGAAGAGGGCCAAAAACAGGTATAATATTCACCTGAAATTTATTTATTTATTTCCAGACGAATTCTTTGGATAAAAGGGTGAACCTATTTTTTTTTTTTTTTTTTTTAAATTCTGATTGGCATTGGAGGCAAAAGTTGTAATTTGAATACTTAGGCTCCAATAATAATTTTTATTGATGTATTCTAGTGCTCAAATCCATATAGAATTTGATAATTTTTTTCGGAAATATTATGTTAGATAAAAAAAAAACTCAAAATAAAATATTTATAATTATTTTGGTACGGTATGTTCAAACGAAAATAATTGCGTATTACTACTTAAAGTATTTATTCATATTTAGCAGTGGGAATGTGTTTCCAAAAATTACCAACAAATTAATATTTAATGAAATTTCTCAAAAAATTCACATTTGATCATGAACATCGCATAAATTCAATTTAATTAACAATCCAAAATTTTTAATTTTAATATTGTGATATATTTTATAATTTTAAAGTGAAAACGTTTAGTTTGTTAATTAAGTTGAATTTATGCGATGTTCATGATCAAATGTGAATTTTTTGGGAAATTTAACCAATGATTTGAGAATTAATTTTTTTTACTAATAACAAAATACAGGACTAAAAATTTCTCTTTAGATAATGTAGGCGATTATGATGATATATTTGGAGTGTATTATAAAGAATTTATAATCTCTACTTTTATTTAATTTACTTTTACTGCAATAGTTGTAACAAGAATAATTTTTTTAAAGCTCTTCTTAGTTCAGATGTGACTATGTTTGTTTTTATTTAATTTGCGTTAACGTATTAGGGAATTTATGAATTGAGAAAGAAAATGAATGAATAAAACATAATTTCTGGATGATTGAGGTGTATAAATTAAGATTTTCAAAGAGAAGCAACACATAAATATAGCAATACCCCCTAAAAAAGCCAATATTTAAATAATATTGAGAATCTTTGGGACACTGTTAAGATACGTTTAAATGCATTCTATCAAGCACAAGTGAATTTGGATTTGTGTTTCAGCAATTATCATAGAAAGTAGAGGACATTTTAATTGTTTGGTCAGTATCCCCAAATTCAGTGGCACTTTAGGTTGTAAGAAAATTTGGCCAGAATGCGATTTTAACTGTTACCTTGTAAGAATATACGATTTTTATCAATTAAGCATTAATGTACCTAATTCATCATAAAACATATAAGCGATCATTTATAAAATGTTAGAAGTACTAAATATTGCATTATTTTTCAAACAAAAACTTCAATTTTTTCAAAGCTCTGATATCACTATTTTAAAGAATACGAAATGATCTTACTAAGGGGCTAAATTATTTTCATATTATATAATTTAGGAAAAAACTGGCTGACACAAATATTCCTTTTAACTGATATTGTCACTTGTAATATCAAATTGCTTTAAAAAGAACATATAATTCATATTTATTCACTGGAAGTTGGAAGATAGTTCTTTACTTTTTAATACAGTTTCTTTATCAAATGGTTATACATCAAGGTGCGCGATTAGTGACAATATTTTAGTATTAGATATAAATAAATATATTGAATGGAAGATCTCATCTGGCAGTATCATTGCCAAGTTAGCTGCCATTTGTTAGCTGAAAAATTGCAACTTCTGCGTAAATGAATGTACACAGATAGTTATATTTACAATAAATTGAAGCAAAATAACATCTGATTTGAATAGTGATAAGTACTAGTAACAAAGGTGCGACGTGCATTTGGGAATAAGGATGAGAAAGTTTGGGCTCCCAAACTACACTCTGTTACCTTAGTAGATGCGAATCAAGGTCATTCAATTACCCTACTGTCTTAAAAAAAAACCTCAAGATAAGTGGAAGTTGTGTACTCTGAACTAACTCTTTCCAAACCCTGGAGTGACGTGTATAAAAATTGACTAAATTTGTTTCCAATGTTGCTGCCTTTATCACTTTGTCTTTTGCAAGAGAAAAACTTGACCTTGAGCCTCCACTACTAATGTAACCAACTACAAAATCATTACACTCCCCCTTTATTTACACGTTTAAAAGGATTACATAAAACCTGACAATAAAAGTTATTAAAACTGTATGTATAGAATATATAATGTAGAAATCATAGCATGTTATTATAATTTTGGCACCATTTAAGTTCTTTTACGATGTTAGTATTCACAGTTGTTGAAAATCATTCAAGTGCTTTAGTTTAATAGAATTTATTTTATTTCACAAAAAGATAATATGCTTATAAATTTATTTCTTAAAGATTAATTTCTGAATGTAGAATTATTTTGCATACCATATAACGACAATAAACAACAACTTTTATCTAAACCTCTAAAAATGTACTCGAGAGAAAATAGTTATTGTAAATTAAATGTAGATAACATTATGAGTGAATAATGCCCTTTATTATTATTTTTTAGGAAGTATAAGGGAGGTTTGTTATGTTTAGGTACATTACTTTTGTATTTTTAAATTTTTGACCATTAAATTCTAGCCTTTAACAATAATGCTAGAATGTGAAAGAATGAAAGGTGCACAAGAACAGGATTTTCCAGAAAAATGCTTTAATAAAAAGTCTAATATAAATTTTGTATTAAATAAGAAAATTATTTTTCCAATTCAAGCATTGATTTTGTTTAAAATATATTTTTTGAATTATGTTATAAAATATTCTGGTTAAAAACCATAATAAATTATTTTAGACTATATAGTCAAACTTTCCTTAGGATGTGTGGGCATATGCTCTCTTAATGAAATTTTTTGTATTTTTCTTGAAAAATCCTAAAGCTCATAAGAAAATATTTGCAAGAAAAACGCGAGAAAAAGGAAATTTTCACAGATTCTTTAACTTTCCATTTATATTTTACAAGAACAGTTACCTGCGTAGTTTAACATGTGACGTCAAAATATAACTCGATAAATGTTATAAGAGAAATTGAGATTTTAAGTCAAGCCTTCCTACGAGTTTGTTTTCTTGTCACTCATTTTATTTTATGAATAATTTGCTAATTAATTATTTTAAAAACGTGAAGAAAACTATAAAATGCTTTTTTTAATTTTTTTTTATCTTGCTTTAGCTGTGCTCTTTATCTTTTAAGTTTGGTAAATTAAATAAAATGTATCTTATTATCTATATAAAGAAAAATTATACCTCATTTGTCATAATTTTTAATATTATATAGTGTTTCGCTTTTAATTGACAAATTTATTTCAATGCTCTTTGTATTTTGCAATTTTATGATGGTTTAATTCGAAGAAACATAAAAACTGAACTTGGAAAATTATATATCTTTGGAAATTCCATTGAGATGATGAAAAATATAATTTACAAAAAGTTTTCCGCCGGACTAAAACAGGGTCAGGAAAGTCATTTTTCATTATATTCACACACTATAATTGTTTTTCAGTGAATGATTCTTCACAGCTTTATAAATGCATAATAATACTTATACGTATTATACATGACGATAATGTATACTTTTACATGCATTTTTGAATTTTTTTTTCTGTTCGTATTATGAAAGCAAATGAAGGAATAACTATTCATAATGTGATCGTTTTTTGAAACAAAGAGTTACATACACCCTTTCATGTGAAACTGTCACACATTTGATGAATAACTAGGAAACTTCACGCAATTTGCTGTTTCCTTTTGTAAACAATTGTTTGTATTTAAGATTTTCTTAATGTCGAAAAAGAATTGCTCTTCTGAGAATATTTTGCATCACTAATGAGAGTACAAAAGTACCATGTTTGATCCATGCATATTTAGTTTATAAATACGTATGAAGTAGTTATTTTCAAACTCCAAATAGGGTTTTTGCAGTACCTTTTGATTAGTAATCAAATAGTGGATACTCAGCAAAAATCCATTTTCATTGTAGAACTTTCCACCATGTTTTTTTGTACACATACATTTCTTATTGTCTTAATTAAAGCCTTAAACGTTGGTTAGTTTGTTGTTTAGTCTCAGTCTTTTAGAGGCTGTAATACCCAAGCAAGACGAATTGGGAATCGTACACTTCAATATGGTCCTTGAACACCAATGAAAAACTCAATTACATATTGAATTTGAACCTCAAAACCTTTAGTTTTGAAGTCTTAGTTATATCAAGGTATAAAGTAGATGAAAAACATCGATTTCATATAATCCGGTAGTAAACACACTGCACGAAGTTTGGTCGCATTGACGTAGGGAAGTGTGAGGTCTTCATGTAGATGCATATCAGAACAATTTACAACATGTCTTCGTGGACAACCAGATGGTTTGCTGATCCGCTTCGTTTTGGCAAATTAACGACAGATGTGGTAGTGGTGAAACTTGTGCAGCTCTCACGGGGTCCTCTGCCACTATAGAGAGCAATACTCTCGCCATGGTGAGGAGAAGCTTGGCTCACGGATTGTCTCGGGTTCTTGCCAACAGTCTTTTGTGTCTTCCACCTCTCCAGATGGTGCCTCAACGAGTTTTGGACCTACAAAGAAGGAAAATTGTAATATTTGTTTTTAAATCGCAAACTTGAATTTTCTATTGTGAAGTTAATTAATTAGAAATAAATAATTTCGAAAATACTTGTTTTCTTTCATGACTCGAAATATTTTTTTTTTATCTTTTAAACATTAATTTGTTACTCATGTTTAGTTAATTTTTTTTAACTTTTGTCCCCTACTACTTAACATCAGTGAGTATCAGATAAAATTATGGGAAGCAATGATGATCGCTTTTTCCTGAAATTCGGCATGGTTTAGTTTAAATATGAAAGTCTTACATTAACGAACCTTTGACTTGAATTCTTCTCTGCAGTTATTTACCTTTATTTAGCAGATAACTATGTATTACAAGTTATCATACTCCATTATTTTGTTCTTAGTTGGTATATTTGAAATTATGTTATATAAAAGCAAACGTCTAGTATTTTGAAACTTTTGAGCAATTTCAGAGTACAGTTTTAGGCTGTATTTAGGATCTTGCACTTTAACTTTAAAATGCTAAAAAAGGTCTATTAAAAAATCTCAGTGGAAAATAACTCTCCACAAGCTGATATTTTAAACATTAATGACTGTATTTTTGTACCATATGGCTGAAAATACTTATAAAACTCAAGCAATCACCAAGTGAGACGAGACAGAAAGTTACAATAACCAACGCATTTACCCACAAGTGAAACAATAGTTTCTGGAATGAGGCACCAGATTACAAAATTAGTTGAATTGAATGCAATTTATACATACTGTATTGAAATTCGCTTTTTATGCAACAGTATTTAAAAGGAAAAATGTCTGAAAACCTACAATAGAGATTCTAAATACATAAATTTTAAAGCCTCTTCAGGAAAGTGTTTTTATCCCGCCATTAATCATACAACTAGAATTTTAAACTTATAAAGAATGAACTTTCACTAGTTCACTTAAAATAGAAAACGAAGACAAATACAATTCATGATAAAATTGATATCCTTTCATAGTGAAGAAAAATAGACCTCGCGAACCATGTAAAGTAAAATATTCATCCCGACGCTCTCAAATGTTTAGACTTGAAGGATTCTGGTGAAGATAGATTGTCCATTGCGATTTAAAACGATTCTCTTCTTCAGTGTAAATAAACAAGACTAGGACCTTGAAGTATTGTGTTCTTAAGAATATTTTAAAGTGAGAAAAGCGTGCCTACTTGTAAATGTAACGATTTTTTGGATGATTTCACTTTGCTTAGATCTTGACATTTTATTGAGACAAATGATGTCGGTGGCTTTTTCAACTTGGAACATCTGCAGTTTATAGAAATACTTCAGAATATATAAAACGCTAGACTATATTCGAAACACGGATGTTGTTTTTGTCAAATGTAATTGTATTTATTCAAAAAGATGACTTTCGAAAGGAGATAACATATATGAACTTATATTATTGGAATAAAAAAAAAAAAGGGTTCGACTAAATGGAATCATTAACAAAGTTTTAAAAATCTTTCCAAAGAGATAATCTCAAATGCTTTTAAAAACATGATACTGTATACATTATTCTTACAAGTTAATAAGTATTTTAACTCGATTATTTATTAACGCCCATTGCAATTTGGTTAAATATCTGCATGAACAGTACCAGCTTTTAAGAAAAGAAAAAAAAAAAAAAAAAAAAAAAAAAAAAAACAGAACGCGTGATTTCCTCCAATTCAAATTTAAAATTTTATATCTCTTGATAGGTAGAAATATTTAAGATGAATGTAAAATTACATGAATCTTTTATAGTTAGTCAATTATTGATTACAATATTGCAAATCTTTTTTTGTGTTACTTATTTAAGAGATGCCATTACTAATGAACACTGCTATTCCAAACATGCTTCAAAGATCATCTTCCTTTTATCTATATCGTAAACAAATTTTATTTTATAAATGAATAAAGAGTTTCTAATAAATCACGAATTTTTTTTTTATTCAATAGACAACAATTGTAGGGAAACGTTTACTTGCAGGTATTTATTTACATAAAAATTTAATTTTTGAGTCTTTCCATGATATTAACATGACCATTCAAGTGAAAAAATTATTTAGTTATAAACACATTTTCCGAATATACTTGTCTTTTCAATCACTATTGATGGTACTTCTCCTTAAAAAAAAAAAAAAAAAAAATATTAAAGCCTGGTTTGCAGTTCTTTTTTATTAGAAAACACGCAATTGTTTTTCGCAATTGTTCTTTCTACTCAACTTTCACGTAACATTTTTGGTTTTACTATCTTCTTTTCTGAAAATTAGCAAATTAAATAAAGTAAAAAAGAGATGACAAAAAAACCTTCCACAAACTTGAACAAATCATTTTCACATCGGAGGAGAATTCTCCTAGAATTTTCTCTATTTTTTTCATTTTATTGTTTGTTGAGTTTTAGTAGATGCCGTTTCTGGTGATTTACAACCAGCTATTCTTTATAAAATAAATTATCAATTGTAAACGTGTTAAAAATAATGTGAATTCAAAATATGATAAAAACAGTTACTTTGTAGAATAAAATGTGAAAATACAAGTATTACGGAATATTTTAGAGAATACTCTTAAACATTAATAGCACAGCTACATTTCAATGTCTTAAAGTCTGTATAGTATCTGTTTAAGGATGCATTCAACATAGAACAACATATTTAAAAGCATGAGGAAATTTATTGCTCTGCCATTTCAAACTTATGAAAGTGCTCTCTGAAAACAAACTAAAATACGAAAAAAATTGTCAATATATCGACTAACTTACTTCTCCATTTAAGAAACAGTACAAGACAGCGACCACAAAACCCTAAGAGAAAGAAAATGTTTTACATTAAAATAAATGTGTTTGAAAATTTTATAACGTATTGAAAAGAATTAATAACACTAATCAAATACTAACCTTTTGAAACCTAATAATAATGTTAGAAAGATTTTTACTTAAAAAAAAAGAAATAGAAGGTGAGGACTTTTTTTTGTTAACGTGTCTTTTACTAAACAGTTTTCAATAAGAATGAATTGAATTGGTATTTGAATGCTACTTTCAGTCTGCAAATTTTGTTGTATGATAACATACAGATTTTTTAAATAAAAAATAAGGACTTTATAAGCACTTCGTTAATTTTTTTAAGGACTTCAATTTTCTTTGTAGTTTATGAGATAAGGAGAAACTGAATAAAAACAAACAAACTGTAATGCATAATTTAGTTTAGGAATGAAATTTCTTTCCATTTTTAATGATTGTAACCAATTATCTTGAGAAATAGCTGTATTTTTACTGAATGTAGGTAAGAAATCATACGAAATATCAAAATAGAAAAAAAATAGAAAATGTTAATAACCAGTTGCCTGGGTACACATTTGATGATACATAAAATTTAAAGTTTTTAAACTTTTAAATTAAAAAGCGATATAAAAATGGCATTGGATTTTACTCACTCTTTCAGCTATTAGTAATGGTGAATAAATTTCAAGAACTTGAGATACATTTATTAATTTTCACTAATTTATCTTTAGTAATTTAGATGCATTTGTAATTTTTTTAATTTCATTTTGAATTCAGTTTTTTTTATGACTAATCAAATGTAACGTAACTTTATAAATGCAATTCAAAACATTTCTTTAATAATGGGGGAGGACTGAAAGCTTTTACGAATTAGTTTTGACACCGATGATCAACTTTCTAAAAAAGTGGGTCCCGATCGTTGAAAGTTTGAGAACCTTTGTTTCAGTGATTTCAATCACAATTTTTTTTCTTAAGCAGATTTTTCTTTTATTCTTGAAAATTGTCTTAAGCAAGTTGAAAAATTGAACGGTGAAGGAAAGTATTTCAAACGATGTTATATTGTTTTTTAGCACATTCTAAAGAAAATCTTTGTAAGTTATAATTTTTAAATACCTTAAATTTAAATTTTCATTAAATAAATAAACTATTACATAATTTCTTAAAACATTACGATATTTCTTTTTAATTTTTTCCCCTTCTTCATAAAATCTCTTTATACGATATTTCATTTTCAATTTTTTTTTCTCCATTTTTAGCGAAATCTCATCCATAACTTTCATTCAAGTCCATATTATAACATAAATGAAGAAAAGTAGATATTTCTCAAACTTTCCAAATTTGAAAAAACTATTTCTTGTTTCCTCTTTTCTCAAAATAGCATCAAGTCGTTTTCTTTTCTTTGAGTTCTTTAACTTTTGATTTTTCGGACAAAATTACAGAAAAAAAAGACTTTATAAGAACAAACAAACAAACAAACAAACAAACAAACAAACAAACAAACAAATGGACAGATGGACAGACAAAAAGAACAAGACAGACAGATAACTTCTATTACAGACACAAAATTATTTTGTATAGAACTTACCTGTATCGATAGCAATGTAGCCTGAATGTATATAAATACAACTTCTGCTACTGGGTCACTTGGAGTGGCAATAACCACTATGTAAGTCACTCCAAGAAGCGGTATCAATACTAAAAGAGCCTTCGCAGCTTTCCTGTCGCAAATATAAATAATTGTATGAAAAACGAAGTAAAAAAAAACAAACTGAAATGGAATAATTCAGTTGATAATACGAGTCAAATAATTTCAAGATTCATAAAAGTTTCAGGCTCTCACTACTAAAGTAAGTGTATCACTTAATTCCATATTAAGATTTGCTGATGATATTTGAAGGGTTTAGTCTTTGTAAATATAATCACAAGTGTCAAAGAATTTAATAAAGAATAGAATAATATAAGAATGAATTTAATGGCAAAATGAAAATGGTAATTTGAAGATTCTTGGAAGTTTCTTTAAAAGAAATACTAATAAATAAGGTGTTTCTACTCCAAGTTCTGTATATATTTAAAATGTTTAATACCTGTAAATAGCAACACAAGTTTAAAAAATTTACTTAAGAATAAAATAATAAAATAAAAATGAAATTCTTGGTAAAATGAAATTGATAATTTGAAAATCCATTTTAAGCATTAAAAAACACTTACTGGAAAAATAAGTGTACAAATAAGATGACTGTAAGCTTTGTGAATATTTAAAAGATTTAACCTCTTTAAATAACGAACAAGTTGTCAGTTAATTTCCATATTTAATTAACATATTTTCTATTAGAAGGGTTTGAAATGAAGAATAATTAATGAAGGTGATTTTTTTCTATTGCATAATAAAAGTAGTGAAGTGCAATAAAATAAGTAAAATTATTGCTATAATGTGGTAAAAGTAGTAACAGAACAAACACCTAATTATTTCTAAAAGAAGGAATAAAGCTTTGTCTTATATTATGGAAATAAAGTTTAAAAAAAAAAAAAAAAAAAAAAAAAAAGCAGGAGGGAGAATGACATTTTAACGACATAATTTTCAAAAGTATCACCTGCACAGCTCTCCATCATACTTGTCTAATGACACGGCAATTCAATTACGCGATAAAATTCAATAAAAAACGTAACTTGTGAACACTTCCGCTTTTCTGCTGTTTTATTTCGACAGTAATCTAGAGTAGCAAAAAACCAACAGCAAGGGATCGATATATTCCGACGCTTGAAATTTCGTGATGTGTTAGGATTTACATGCTTTTTGTAGAAAGTTTTACTTTCGTTCATTGTTGAAGCAAAATTAAAATCAGTGTTTGGTTTCGGTACTGCAAGATATAGATTTAAGTAATTTTTATATAATCATTTTTACAAATTTGGAGTAAATGAAAATATTGAAATGAAGCTTTTTAAAATTGGTCAAAGTTGATCCGTTAAACATGAACTGTGGGAGACCCCGAAACAAAAACAGATATATTTAGTTTTCCAATATTTTGGTATGTTGAAAAAGATATAAGATGCCAATGGTTTTTTCGTGTTTATAAAGGAGAATTTTGCTGATTTATTCCCAATGGTAGTAACTTTATTAAGGACGCCAACACTTCGGTGTACAAAATTTCTTTTCAAATTTTTAAGACACAAAACTTGGTGTATCGGTTTCTGAAACGATTGCCAGAATTTATTGGAATTTGAGCAAATCATTATGGTTTTGTTGGTTTATTATTAAAGCACTTAATTGATAATTGAAGTGCACATTCATTCCTTAAACTTTACATCTGAAACTAATTGAAAAAACTTAAAAGGCAAGCAATATTTCTTATTGACTTTTATTATTAATAAATTTGTTTCCAAATTTTTTCCATTTTCCTCCAAGTGTTTAACACGAGAAAATTCATACCTGCTTTCTCTTTTTAAATATATCATTTTATTTAGGACATTAAAGGATGTCTCTGAAGAGCACTATCACGCACATTCACGTTTCTCAGATATTGTATCTCCAAAATTTAAAATTCTATAAGTACGATTTTAAGTGCATAGTAAGGTTTCTTATATTTAAAATATGTATTCGAAATAGGGATAAAAATCAGTTCCGCAATATTAAATTAATTAAAAAATCTTACATAAAAAGTATAATAGCATATACAAATATTGGAAAAGAGTGTCTTAATCAAAAAATATCACAAAAAATGATCTCTATGAATAATAATAATAAAAAAGAAACAAACCAAATATAATATTTTTTTTTTTTCAATCAGGACAAATTATCAAACTATTTTGAAGTTTAAAACGAACTTGGCTAAATATTTACCAGTAATTTTGATGATTGATTCCAGAGATAAAAACCACTAAATTACAAGAGCCATAAAAGTTTTTACAAAAATAAAAACTGAAAAAGCGCACACATAGGGATCAATAATCTGATCAAGAATCTAAAAACAAATAAATCAATAGCTCTTTGTACAAAATTTCCACTAAAAGTTCAGAGTGAAATTCGATAAAACTTCTACGTAGTTATTATTAATTTACCCATAAGTCAGACCATTGATTTATCTTTCAATTTAAAATTTTATTTAACTTTAAAACTGAAAGTACTTAACAAAAAAGTAAGAAGAAAATTAAAGAAAAAAATTAGCGACATCCAATCAATGATGTTAAAGTAATTCTCCCAGAGGCCATGTCAAGATTGAAGGAAAATGATCGATAAGTCTGAAATTTGAGCATCGCTAACAAATAACCGTGTATGAGGAATTTTATAGGCAGTTGTGAAATGTCTCTAAAGCAATTGAAGCGTAAAATATAAAAGTGGTACGTGTCAATTCAAATAATTTTGAGAAATCCGTTTGGTTTTCATGGTCATATGCTGAGAATTTATAATTATGTGTGAGTATTCATAATTGACCGTTTAATGAGAATTTTTAAGCACACAAATGTGAAAACTAAACAGACTTGGATGCTTCAACTTCTAATGCTGTTTATTCCATTAAAAATATACATATGTAAAACTTTTGAATGTCTTAGGAGCTGTGAAATGTCCATAAAGTAATTGAGGTGTGGAAAGCAGAAGTGGTAAGTGCCAACTTAAATTTAGTTATAGAAATTCATTTAGTTTCCATAGTAATACGTTTAAGTAGGAAAAAGGGTTAAAAACGAATACAAAGTCCATGGTTTGAGTAGCAGAACACTAGTTGAATGAATATTCGGAACTCATTGTTTTTAATGGGAATTTTTAATCATACAAATATAAAGACTAAATGGAATAGGGTGCTTTAATCACCGGTGCAGTTTATTTCATTAAAAATATACATACGACAGATTTTATAGATTCTTGGGGACGACTGGTGAAGTAGGTATTATCAACAAAAAGTTGCTCTTAACCATTTTTTTTTGTACTGCTTATATCCTGCAAATAATCTTTTTTTTTTTGACGAGATTGGTTTTATTAAGAGTTTTAACCCGGCAGTTTGTAAAATCCTTTACTAATCCAAGTAGTACAGTGGTATTGGCCAATATCAGAAACAGGAGATCAGGGAAGATTGGCTAATCCAACCAAAACTCGAGCATCATTCCAAAATATACGATTAAAAAAATAAAATAATAATAATAATAATAAAAACAACAACATGTCAAAAACATCATAAAACATATTTTTTTATTCCTTCATCCTTTCTTATAAGAATATATTTCAATTTTAAAACTTGTCATTAACATTTCAAAGTTTCCAGTATATTTTACACCAGCAATGGGCGATATTGGTCAAGTTATGGATCACTGCCAGTTTACACCAGTAGTCCATATCAGAATTGGCCAGGGTTGAGCGCTAATGACCAGCTAATTTGTGCTACTGAAGAACATGAAAACTACTAGTTGTACATTTTAAACGATGCAATTACTACAATGTATTTGAAGTATGCAATCCCACTGAGAATGGCTAAAATTACATATTTTTTTTTTTTTTTTTTTTTTAAATAAACATAAACATGTAATGGTAAGTTATTTTAGAATAGCCTCTTAATTTAATTTCTCCATTTTGTGTTTCAAAGCACGTCTTTTATTTTTTTATTCCTTTTCAATGGCATTACTTTAATTCAAAAGATTTCCCACTTTCTCATGTTTCAACAGTCTACATAAGCGCTTTCTCAAGCGGTAAGCTAATTAATAGTCACTATTGCTCGTCATTGTATTGTGTTGATTTCGTTCCCACACCCACGGTATTTTAATTTTCTACTTAGCTGGTCACAAACACTCACTCGTTAAAGCTGGTTCCCAGCGTTTTCACAAAGACGAATTCATGTCTTTTGATTTCCACTTTTTAATTGACCAAAACACGTTTTAAATCTCCTCTCTCTCCCCAATCTTCCAACTTAACTCAATACATATTTTTCTTGGCAACATAAAAGACGGTTTTCTTACCCGCCATGTACTGCTAAATATCTAAAAGGATTCGAACATTTAAAACATTTTATAGTAAGAATGAAAACTTTGTCTTAAATTGAAGAAAATTTTACACTTTCGAATATGTTTTTTTAGCAGTTTTGTTGAAGGAACTTTGATTATTTGAAAGTTTTTCAATTTCTGCGTTCACTGTTCTGATATCACCTTTCAAAAGTAATAGTGTGATAAATTAAATGAAACATTTTATAATACATTTTTGCTGGTTGTAAAGGAGTGTTAATGGGATAAATATCGCAGTACTGAATAATTTTAGTAATTTGTTATTCTTTTGTTCACCAATTTGTTACAGTCAGTTTCATTTTTTCTGCAAAACGTGTATGAATTCAAGCAACGATGGTGAATAAGAGCTTTGAAGAAGTAAATAAAGAACCAAATGAAAAATATCATGACCGTTAAAGAAATAAGCCAGACCAAATCAAATAAAAAGAACAAAAGTCAAACTCTGCACTTTTATGCCTTTATATTTGCGTGTATAAAGAATTGTTCACGGAACCGAGAATACACAAATAATAGTTCTATATCGTGTTCTTATGATCTGATGGCGTACAAAAAGTTCAAGTCTCGGCAAAACGATTTTAGAATGCTTTTCAAAGAGGATTCCAAAAAGAAAAATTCCGCGGATAGAATATCAAACATGTTCTTCTTAGAGTTGCTTGGGATCTGAGTCTAAAAGGAATTGCCGGAAAAGAACCTTTTCGGGAAGCTAATTTTTTTTAGACAACAAACAAATCTACAAACCTGTACTGTTTGGATTCCACCGTGTTTGATGCTCGAAGCTTAGTAATCAGAACCCACATGATTTTGGCAAGGAAGAATATGTTTATCTGTAAAATAAAAGATGTAAATAAAAGACCAAGGCAAAGAAGACATTTAATAGTTTTTTACTTATCAAACAAAATTACTGTTTCTGATATCAGCATTAGACATAGAAATACACGTCAATATATATATAAAAAAATGATTAATTTTCCACAATCTTAATAAACAAGTAATATTTAGACAATACATGCTTGGTTATATTTTAAAACATTTACATATTTGACCTATAAGCTACATGAAAATTACTAGTATACAGTTAAAAATGGAGATTGTATTTGTTTTAAAATAAGTGTTTGAACTTGATTTTATGCTCTTCTGAAAAATTACATTATAAAAGCAGATCTGGATTCAGGGTGTAATATCATGGACAATGGAAGGAGGAGGGCAGTCGGTTTAAGTAGAGAAATGGCCCAAGCGGCAAAACAACGCTGGCTAATATCTCTCCACATTGGTCGATCACTCTGTGGATGTTGTAAATGGCCGTTGTTACTGCTATTGGCCAATCTCGTTCAATGCTTAATAAAAAATATGGAAAGTTTTGAAATGTTGATGCATAGTTTTAAAACTGTTATTTATAAGAAAGAGCACGGCAAAAAAATATGTTTTGTGATGACTTTGACAAGTTTATTTTTAAAAATATATTGTGTATTTTGAAACGATGCTCGAGTTACGGCATTGTTTCTAATGGAATTGGTTAATTTTTCAGAACCTCCGTTTCCGACATTGGCAAATACTGCTATACTGCCTGGGTTGAAAGGAACATAAAGCCTTTGCGTAGTGTCAAAAGAATGCTGTTTTTGTGCATGAGAAGGCGTTGAATATGTTCAGAAATGAAGTGGTAGTGACACTCGCGTACAACTATAGATATCCCCTGGTATTCACTTCTCTTACCATTTCTACCATGTTCTTGGCAAAAGCTCAAAACCGGACTTACAGATCAGAGCCAGGATGCTCGTCTATCATGCAAGAAGTCTCGTGATGGAGCCTTCTAATTATTGTAGGGGAGGTGGAAATTTCTCCGTTTTTCTTCCAATCGAGACGCAAGTTTGGAGCAGTTTCCCCTTTAAAAACGGGGAAGAAATTTCCCTCTTGATACGTGGATTAATATCAGCAGTCTAGATCTTGCTCTAATGAATTTGGGGGCAGTTTTGCTCTTGTTTAGTATTTAATACAACCAAGCCAATAATTAACTTTGGCTTTTAAATAAGTAGTTTTTAATTGGGGAGGCGGCACTGGTTTTGTTATTATTAAGAATATACACAGTCGATGTTCCCTTTTTTTTACCGTAAACATTTACCTAAAATAATATTTTAAATGAGTTCAAATGAACATTATAGTATTTTTTTAGATACAATTGTTTAAGAAATAACTTTTTCTTTATTATATAGAAAAATATTATACGCTTCTTTTAGAATTTTTATCCACTTAATTGCATTATATTTTAATAATTTCTTCATCGCTAAGTATTGTCCCGTTTTTTTAAATCAGAAGCTGCTAGAAAGAAAGATTTTCTTATAATTTCATTTGGATACGAGGATACAGAAACGTAGTAGATTTTGATTTTTTTGCAGCAATTAATTTTTATTATTTTATCCATTTTAAATAATTGCTTTGTATTTGAAGTAGGTTTCAATTGGATTTTTTTCGTACTCTACCATTTCAATGTTACCAACTATAAATCGTAACTTTTTATATAAACGTAACATAGTACACCAATCTAACCTAAATGAATTATAAATAATTATTGAGTATCATTTGTCCTGAAACTAAAGGACATAACATGTTACTAGATCAAACGAGGCAGAAATCTTTCTTACCAAAAGCACCAACATCACAGGACAGCTAAACACATAATCGTAGTAGTCTTTATTTTGCCATGGGCAGCTAAAGTAATACAACACAGGCTCAATAAGTAAACAAATTTAAACTGTATCTGAACAAATACTTAAATATAATAACGAAGCCATTTGGAAAAATCGTTTCAAAGGCAATATATTTAACAAATCAATTATATAACATTTGGAAGACAAGATTTATTTGAAGTTCTCGGATTTTCTAAGCGCTACAAGCCATATTATAAATGTAATTGAGTTAATTGCTTTCTGAATGCTCAAGAATTCGTAAATCAATATATCATTTTAAATAAATTTAATTTAAGTATTTTACAGTCAGTAGGAAATGATATATTATAATTTGATTTTTTTCAACTAACTTACTTTTTTAGAAAAGGAAATCGTGCTATCTGGAAAATTTCGTTAATGTCTTTTTAGTTTTTGTGAAAAGAAGTGTTTATTTTTCTAGTGTAAAAAAAGTTTTTTGAGGTAAAAAAAATTATAGCTATATACGATTTTTAATAACAATTTTTTGAATTCATCGTCAGAGAAACTAATCAGCATTTTAACCGCTACTGGAATTGAGAAGCACTCTTTAATTAAAATATTTTGAATTTAGTAAGTTAATTGGTACTTAAAATTATTGAAGAGTAATTAAGGATCTTCCATCCTTTGACAATTTGATGAAGTTGTCTTACTAGCTTATTATTAAGAGATAAACATCAATATTATCCAAAGCTTTAGGATGTTAAATAAAAACAGATATCATGATTTTAATTTAAATTTAATTACTTTATTCGTGAAACATTTGATGGAAAGCATATAAAGTGGATACATATATCATAAGAAGATTAAAAATGTAGAAACAATATTAACATTATATAATCCATTACATGATTTTTCCTAAGAATTCCGATGAAAAACTGCTTATATACTGAACTAGAGGACGTACATAAATTACGTTTTGCAGGTACTTTAGTTTTGACTTTTTTACTCCCCCCCCCCAGTCTTCCCATGTTATACTTAGTCATGTTTGATCTTTCCTCCCCTTCCCTTAAAATTACATGTATCCACCATCTCCAGCTAAAAAATTAATTTATTTAGTTATGTCTCTAAACTTTCAAAAATACCTGTTTATGTTGTTTGCAGTTTTGAAATTCTTTCATATAGAATATTGTCCAGTTAATTAATTAAATATTACAGTTTATTAATGTAATTCTTGGTCAAAAGATAAATTTAAAAGAGTGAAATGATTTTTTTTTTTTTTTTAATTTTATAAATTGAAACCTCATGTATGTCTTAGTCCGTCACTATGTACAAAACCCCTTTTCTCCATCCTCTGCTCGTGATGAAATTTATGAATGGTACCATATTAGCTTCATCTTATTTTATAAAAAAAGTCAGTTTTTAATTTAAAATTATATTTTACTGAAGTTAATTTTCTGAACTGTCTTGAAACACACAATACGGGCGTTTAATATATTTATAAATATCACGAGAGGAGATATTAAAGTTCTACCAAGTCTACTTCCTAAATATTGATTGGTTTGAGTAGAACTTTCAAAGTTTAGTTGACATATGTAATTGTAAATCTTCAAAATTGTACGATATTGAAAATTAATAAGTGCTACCCAATGATTAATATGTAAGTTTTAAATTAAGTCAGTAATTATGAATTATTGCTCATCTAAACTTTTGAGAGTTATATTAAAATGTATCCATTGTATAACACTGTTATTATATGCAGCCGTCTCAAAAATATCACCATGATGCATTTTTTGCGTGTTAGTATACTTTGAGAGAAAGATTCATCACTGCATATTTTATTGAAGCTAAATGAACTTTTTGAGGATATATGCATTTATATAGATAATTGCTCTCATAGACATTTATTCTGAAATTTACATATTTGCCATCATAAACATTTATTCTAAATTTTACATATAATCTTAGAAAAAAAACTGATTTTGTTTCAGATGTGATGGACATAAATTAAAAAAAATTCATTTTCCGTTATAATCCAATGTGCATAGCATCTCGAATTTGAGAGTTTTTTTCCCCAATAATGATGGTATTTACAATAGTTTAATTCTTGAAAATCTAGCAATAAAATTAAATACGAAAAAAAAAAAAAAAAAAAAAAAAAAGAACATATTGATAGTTATATTTTCGAGATATTTTAATAAAAAGAAAATTACTAAAGTACTGTTGTTTACTGGCGAGAATCGCATTACTTGGAAATAGAGAAATGAAGCTATGTTAGAGTAAATTATGTTTTAGTACACTTAAAACCGAAACTTACCTTCTTTGAGCCAAAGGCTCCTCAGAAACTCCCCCGGCCGTTCCTTTGACAATTGCCCAGGCTGCAGCTACTAGAGCAGGGATTCCTAAAACAAGACCTCACTTACACTTTTTGAACACCGAAAACAGTTCAAATAACAGTATATTGAAGATGAGATGAGAATATAAGTATTTAAGCAGTATATAAACAACATGACGTGCTCCCCGTTTTATCTAAAGTTAATTGAACTATGCACTTTTACTTTAAAAAATGCAAATTTTTAAAAGCCAACTTCTGAAAAACATTAAAGTTCCCTTTTATTAATGGTTATAATATGTGTTGATATGTTTTCTTTTAAAAAAATATTTCTTGATCTTTTCACCTTTCTAAATTTTCAGAAGTTAGAGTATTAGAATAGAAAACTCTCTTTATCATAACTAAATTGTAATATATCTTCAGTTATCCTCCTCTGCTTCATTTTATAATTACTTTACTCTTAATTGTAGAAGTAGAAATCATTAAAATAGGTAGATAGCATTTAGTATTGAAATTTTATTTTCAAGAGTGGGCATCAAATGCATTTCAACTCATTTTTTTATTGGTTTTGATTAGGACATTTATTGCAAAATTATTGTATGCTAATCAGTAAATATAAAAGAATGGATGAAATTAATATTACTTTCACAAATTGATAATACAAACTCTACCATTAATTAAGATCCTAAAATGTGTACTGAAAATCTTTGGATATAATAAAAAGGCATAGTAATACCCTTTCTATTTTTTAAATAATAAATAAGAACTACTAAGTAAACAAATAAGAACTACTAGTTTAATGTTATAATTTTTGCAAATCCTCACTCTACCTATAAATATCTTTAACTTAAAGTAAAAAAATTATTATGTACTTTAAAAATAAATAGCTTATGGTGTAAAAAGCTCGTTTCAACGTTCACACTCTTCGATTTATCCATTGTTGAAGTATACAACTAATTTATTTGTGCCAAGGAGAGTAAACTATGTGATTTATTACTAAGCTACAGGATGATCATGTTTAGCGAAAGCAATTTGAACGTTTTACGAGCTTTATACTTCCATAGTCGTAAAATACTAGGTACACCTACAATGTTATCTCGTGAAAATAAAAACATGCAGCCACGACTCCTTGTTTGCCAACATGTATTTATGCTAATATGATATTGGCATTTGATTATATAAGTTTACTCTGCATTTTTAAACTCTATGTGTTTTACAGAGAAGTTCTAGAAATAAGTTGATTTGCGAAATAATTATTTCATGAATTCTTTTAAGCAAGTGTTAGTAACAAAGGAATAAGATTCGGTAAGAAAATGTATTTTTGGCCAATGAAATAAATACTCAATCCGACAAAAATATTTAAGAAAGACGCCTGTATGTTGGCCCACACTCTTTTTGCAGTTTTTAAGTTAAAATTTTAATAAAAGAATAATGTTATAAATTTTTTCTTAAGTTGTAACCTCTTTCATACCATTCAAAATAAAATGTTTAAATACTGGTTAGAAGTGTTGATATAAAGCTCAACCTTTCATCAAGGCAGTGAACCGGCATTCGCAGCAGAGATATGTAGATGAACTTTATTAAAATTGATTTGGTGAATATTTTGATAATCAGCTGAGAGCAAAAAGAAAAAGTTTCATTCTTTACATATACGCAATGTTATAACGTTTTGAATATAATGAAATCTCATCAAAGTAATGCATGTTTAAAGTATTGCAATATTTTTCTTCAATGATGCATCTTTCAAAGATGAGCCTCCTTCCGTTATTACAATCATGGGAACAAATATTCCGCTTTAGTTTTATAGACACATTTTGATGTTCCTGATCTCTACTAGTTTGCTAGTATAAAAATTAAATTAGCGTATAAAAAAGAGGATGAATACAAGGAGCTTCTCTTTATGGCATTACTAATATAGGAAGTTTAGAAAGAGTTTCAAATGAATAAAATATAAATATTTTGTTGTCATTGCATTAAAAATCTTTTAGCAATCTTATTTAAGGAAATGCCAGTCTGTCTCTGTTCCGTGGAGCTAATGCTTTATTTTTTTTCAGTCACAAGTTTTGCTTGCTTTGAAGCATGTGAAATTTTATACCACGCATAACACCAGTAATATCACGGTTCACTAAAAATGTTTAAGGCAAAATAACTATTTTTTAATATTAATTTTTAAGGAATCGTAAGCTAGATTATAATTTTTTTTAAGTGTAGTAATAATGATAAAACACTAGTTATTATCTTCACATATTTTAATGAACTTTTATAACTGATGTTATGCAATGTTTTAAAACAACATATGCTTCAGAGCAATACTTCGGCCGAAATTGCGGCTGAAAAAATAAAGCATCATGTCTATGAGAAAGAAACATACTGACGTTTTCTCGTTATATCTTTCCCTATTGGTATTTTTATTGTTTACTATTTATTCCAAATTCAAAATTTTTATAGTTAGGACTATATTTTCCTACATGCGTTTAAAAATAATGTTATATATTGCTAAATTGGTGTAAGAAAATGAGTGCTATTTTTCACTTAGGTACTATAAATTGCGAAAAACAATTGCGGATTATATATAATTCTAATGCCATAATTTGTATTATCACCTATTTTCAATCTTTTTAAACATATGTATTATATCAACGTATAATTCTTTTTCTACGATTACCTTTTCAATTACTCAATCTTGTATGTTCTTTAACATGAAAGTTATCTAAATTTTCAACATAGCTGGATATGGTACAAATCCTTGAGGTTATTTAACACATAGATCCAGTCGACTTTCAACAGAGCCGGGTCTATTTAATAGGGAAAAGAATCTCCTAATAATTTTTATTGTGCAGTTGAAATTTAAAAACATGCAAAAAAAGGAGCTATTGTTATAAGGGTCTCGACTGATTGAGAGCTTTGAATCAAATATATTGGACACCAACTGCAGAGATCATTGGAATGTGTGTCGAGTGATCTACCAAATCAGAAAGAATGATGATCACATAGTTTGTTAGAAATCTTTTTAAAACAGATTCATCGAGTGGAATATAAAAATGTGAAGCAAATCGCTTGATTCTGAGATTTCAAACTTCAAGAATTATTATGGTGAAATATCAAACAATATTGGATATCAAATAACTTCTTTCTGTGGAAAAATGTTAAAAGATACAACACCTCGAAGATAGAAATAAATGATTGAATGAAAATCATGAGAAACATAAATATGATAAACTATTGGATGTGTTTCTGATGAAAAGTGTGTTTGAAAAAAAAAAAAAAAAAAAAAAAAAAGGTTTAAATGGGTGCGGTAATACAAACTATGGCATATCTCTATACACACAAGTATATATTTCATAAAACTCTTCATTGTTAAGTAATATAATATTGTTTTCGACTTTTTTTTTGTAAAAATATTAAACGTTATCTAAGAAAATGAATGGACGAAAATTGAATTTCCGTATGTTTAAAAGCGATCTCACCAAAAATTAGAATGTTTTTAATAATAGAAATTCTGAAAATAACTTGATTCTTTTGTAATATATATTATGTCGTTAACCTAAATGCACTTTTACATAACTGAGGGAGCTTTATTTTACACAGATTTCCGTCGAATAGCAAATATGCGTTGCATAACAAAAAACAAATATTTTAAAAGTACTTTAAATACAAGTAAAACTGTTTGAATTACAGTTATGCTTAATGTTATTTATATTTTCACACATATTCATTTTTGTTTATGTAACGCCATATTCGCAATTTAAATTATGCCGAATATTACAGTAGGAAACCATTACTTCAGAAAACTTTTCTAAAATTAGCTGAATACCCTACCTACCAACCAAAATTTTTTAAAAATTTTCATTCCATTAATCGTACACAGACAACACCCACGGAAAAGGCATAGTCATTAATGCATGGTACGAACACGTGATATTTCGAGGACATAAAATAATTACCTATCACAGCTTCGAAACATGGCCGCCGCTGTTAAATTACCTGTTTCCTTTTCGTTATCACTCTTTTACGTCCGGGAAGGTAGCTCCAGGATTAATATTTCCGAAAGAAATCTTAATAATGTGACGTCTCCCTAATACAGGAAAAGGACGGAACACAGTAGTGTTCGCTTCTCAAAATCATTGCTCGTGAGCAATTATTTTTGGTAGACGAGGGATGCTCTTTATTTTAATGACGTGTGGCAATAAAAACTTTCAGCAGAATAATCTGTTTGGTTTTATTACTAATACATACTTAAGTAGATGCCATTGGGAATTGTTATAATCATTCATCCAGGGAAAATTACGCATGACGCTTGCACCATGTGAGGAGGAATCTGTCGAGCAAGACGTAGATAAAATTTTGTTTAAAAGTTAGGGATAGTGAATAATTTGTTAAACTCGTTTATCCTTATTGCGTTTTTGATCTCAATTTGAAATTTGAATATCTTTGTATATTTTGGTTTACGAGAAGAATTATTTTTGAAGCATTATTGGAGAATGGGAATGATCCATCATCGTTTAGTTGTATTACTGCTTTGCAGTGACGATGCATTGATTCTTTAGAAGTTGATCAAAATTATCCATGGGGATATTTAACTACAAAATATTAGTTTAATAAAAATATATTTTATCGTTTCTGTACATCAATTTAATTGCTAGCTCTTTTGATGGCTTTTTATTTCAATTGGTGAGGTATTGTTTTGACTACTTCCAAATACGAATCGTTGAGCAGAAAATTTTTATTGCTGACTGACATGTAAATAAAGTAATTAGTAACGTTTAAGTAAAATACCTAAAATAAGATTTCGGTAGGTATTTAGCAAGGCGTTTAATTTCTAGATATTTAAACAAAATCTCTACTTTCCTAAAAATGGTTTTGTATTAGAGGTCCAATAGGTTACCAAAATTAAACGCAGAGCCACCACCTATTTTAGTATTAAGAATTCCATATTAGAGTTGTATTTTTTGGTCATTGATAGAAACAACATTTGAACTCATTCAATCACTTATATACAAATAACTAAAATGTTCCAAATTAAAATCTACTGAGTCTTTTTGTTCATGAACAACAGTTGTAAACTTTTCTCAGTGAAATTCTCAATTGTAAGATTGATATCTTGGAAAACCTTTTATAAAGGCCCTTAACTCATGATATACCGCATTTAATCTAGTTGGCTTAGATAATATAATATAAAATAACCATACAAAATAATTATTAGAAAATATATACCATAAAATAAACAAAATTAATTATAACTTGTCTGACATCACCACTTGTGAGTCCACCAAAGCCAAATAATTTCAATTTCATCTGGTTTAATGATACGTGCTTAGCTTTTTTGAGAGAAAATTCATTTTAGAGAACTTTGAAATAAAAATTGCTGTTGTTTCTATATCTCAAGAAAATGTAAAGATTTTAAATGCTCGCATAATAGTATTGAAATTAAATTCAGATAAATAATCGGCTTAATACCGATGTACAGTTTTCCCTGGGCCTAAGTCCAAGCCCATTACAAAGTTTTTATTTTTTATTTTTATAAAACATCAATACGTCAATACAACTGAACAACATCATCATACATCTCTTTTTATACAAGCATGTAGAGGAGGCGCATGCATACAATGCCTTTCATGTGCTTGCCCAAACATTAAGTGGGAACGGACACCAGACCGCACTTTTGACCAATTGAAAATAATACTTTTGGGCTTAGGGACCAGGGTAATAGAATTGAAAGAAAAAAAAAATATTTATATATATTTTTAAACTAAATATAAATTAAATTTAGTAATCCTTTTTTTTTTTTTTTAATTTAACCAAATGCAAAACAAATTATTTTTTAGACCGAAACACTTTAACCTTTTGGTTGTACTGATTATAATATTTCTATATTTGTCTATTCAACCTATGACATTTATGATTGTTTAGACTGTTGTACAGCTGAAAATACACAAATGGCAAAGTTTAAAGGCCGTCTAGTCGTATTATTTTTATCATGACACACAAATTCAGAACTTATCACAAAATAATCTATAACACTTTTGTAGTGATTTTTTTTTTTTTTTTTTTTTTTTTTTTGAAAAAGATCTTATATAACTTCCTTAATCTTTTTTTTATAGCAACTTCTAGGTAATGTGGCAGAATGCATTCTTGCAAAAAGTAGAATAATAAAAACTGAAACTGTCTCCCGGCGCAAATACAAGACCTTTTTTTCCTGAACTAAACAAAATGGCGTTTCAGATAGCTAGTTTCTTAAGAGTAGACGTTGTCAATAAAAATAAGCAATGAGTTCTTTTTTGTAACAACTATACAAACAACTAGTTTTGTAAACAAAAATGCGTAGAATTTTTTTTACGTAGTAGATTGAGATCCCAAAAAATAAAAAACTACTATTTTACTTTTATTTTTTTTAATTAGGTTAACTAAAATAATAATTTATTTATAAACTTAGACAAGGTATACACTTTTTTTAAGGGGGATATTTCTTTAACTATTTTAGAAATTGGATTTGAAGAAATGCCTACAACAAGGTAACAAACCATAATATGAAATTGTAATTTTCTTGGACAATTTACTTTAAAAGTTATAAAACTTTAATTTTCATACAACTCTTATATAAAAAAGAGATCAATTACTAAATATTTAATACAAATGATCAAATCAATTTAATACAAATGAATAAATAATTCATTTGCATGAAAGGGATTGATGAGAAAAACATTTTATCTTTAAAGTTGATCGAATTATAACTATGTTTTAAAGTCGAGTGGACCATATTTTACTTATAAAAATTATTTCATAGATGATAGCAATCTTGTGATATAAGAATAAGTAATAAAAGAAAAAATATAAAAAGGGATAATATATTTTATTAAGTTCCCGGGAGAGGGAAAACCATATGGTTTCTTTAACAGTACTTTAGAAGTTTAAATTTTACTTGTTTAAGAATAGCCAGTTAATTTTCATACGGACATCACTCCATATTATAGTTAACATCTTACAGCTCCGATTCCTTTATGAAAATATCAGAAAAACACAAAACAGCAAATGTAAACAGTGGAACAAATTGTATTAAGCTTTGCATATAATATCAAGTGCCTTATTAAGTAGTGATCAAACCTCTTCAGGGTGTTTTGTTAAAGAATTAGCAGTTAGTACACTAAAAATCTGGTCCCCAAAATCCCCATACTCCTTAAGGATGCACTTTTTTGTTTTATTCAAGTCCGTTTTTTCCTTGGTTATTGGAAGTTTTGTAGATGAATAAGCCTTACTTGACTAGGTTTTCTTTGTGGGAAGATTCGCAAACCGATGGAATTGAAATATTGTGCATTTTTGACTGTAAGCTATGGATCTTTGTGCAGAGAAAATTGATTGTATCTGGCAATAGAGAAAGAAACCTTTTGTTCTTCGATATATTCTTTCCCCTCCTTCCAGACTTAAGAGACACACTTAGTGTGAAATTTTGGAAAAAATCGATTTTCTTTGTTTGCATATTTCGATAGTCTATACTTTTAAAAATAACATACTAAAATTTCAAATTATATGGGCCTGGAATAGCAGATTAGCTGTAGGTAGGATTTTTATCTAATAAAAACAATGAAATCAATCATTTTATCTTTAAACTTGTTTTTCTTCAAACTACATTTTTTAAATTTGCTGCAGTTGTAACTCTAAGACAAATCATCCAATCGCTTTGATTTTTTTTTCTGCTTATTTTGTATATGTTTCTCAGTACAATGACCCTCCAGTTTTTCGATTGTAGGAAAAATGTAATTTTGGTGGGCCAAAAATCATCCAATTTTTGAGCAAAATTCGAAACGTTTTTTCAAAACTCTGCCATATTGTTAAATTTCAATTTGTTTTCACAATCGTGGGTCATTGTATAGGCAATACCTTCTAGTTTAATAATCTTTTTTTTTAAATTTTTATTTCAGCCACGGCGAAGGCTGCAATCACTGCAGCAGTGGTGGACCTTTTTTTTTTAGTGACTTGGGAAATAGCAAATAACTCACTGAAAATTAAATTTTTTCATTTGAAAATGTCAGTGTATATTCATTAATTATGTATACATTTATCCTTAAAATTTTAAAACATTTCATGCTGTACTTTCTTTAAAAAAATTCCCCAAAATCACCTTTTTTTTAGGCGGTCACACTAGGTGTGCCCTTATATATATATATATATATATATATATATATATATATATATATATATATATATATATATATAATTAAAAATGTGACGTGATACTTTTTACATTTAGCAATTGATATGTTCTGATGTTACACAATTTAAACGTTAAAATATGTTGTTTTAAAAAAGATAGCGTTCCCATATAAGCTTTCTTAGATAAATCATATATTTAAGAAAACGTAAATTTTTTTTGGAGTAATTTTGTTATGGATTTTATTTTCTCTTACCAAAAAGCTTTTTTTTCGAAGTAGTGAAATCACGTTTTTAAGTGCGTTCTATTTGCTTAATTTTAATTACAATGTGCTATTTTTTTTTTTTTTGTAATGTTAATTTGACCTAAGGAACACTTTTGTATTGAAATGTTTTCTCATACGGTGTTTTATAACATTAAAATTTTGTAATTTTTAAATGAAGTTACCCATGAAAACTAGACTATTTTTTATGAATTTATATTTACTTTGGGCATTTTTGGAATTTACGTTGATTCCCTTAGCTTTAAAGTTAAAAAATTAAACCAAATGCAATCTTTTCGCAGACCATTGTAAAAGAAGCTCTGAGTTAGTGTGTCCCAATGCTTTTGAATTACTTGTTGAAGCTGGATTGATATTTATCCTTTTCATTATTACCTCTTCTGTTGTGGCATTATTTTTCTTCTAGTTTTGAGACAATATATATAAGGGATCATTTAAAATTTCTCTTTTAATTTTTGTAATAACCTGCTCCAATCCCTGGATCTCGACTTAATGGACTCGGTACTAACTTGCCAAAACCTCAATTGTCTTAGAAATTTAAGATAAACTTAGAAACTAAAATTTCGAATTTAAGGAAATATATAATTCTATCTATTTCTTATTCTTCACAGCTGTATAACTAGAAGTGGGGATTAGTTTATTCTCGAATTGCCTTTTTAATGATTTGCAACTCTCTTTATTTAAAACAAAAGACAATACTTGCAAAAAAAAGAAAAAAAAAATATGTCGGTTTTGGTTTTTTTCTCATGACAACTAACCCTGTTTGTTTGTGTTAACCAGCTTCGAGATGTCATTTCATGATTAGGTGGAAACACTTTCTTAACTAATCAAAATCTATGTTGACACAAAGTAATACCATGTAATGTTATGGAATCGCGGGAAAATACTTTCTACATTATCTTCATTGAATAGCAAAATAGTAATCATCCTTAATTATATTGTCAAACGAACACTTGCCGATACAAAAACAACAAGAAAATAAGTTCACATACCCGTAGTTCACGCGGCGATATAAACTGTGCCATGAAATCACCATCACCTATGGCAACCAGCTTTGGTTTTTCTTCCGTATATGCGAAATGAAAGTCATAAAAAACGCTATAGATATATAATAATAAATATTGTAAGCATATAAACATTAGCTACAGTGCATGTTTTAAAACTTTTTAATATGATTACATTTTGCTAATCTATATTACGGCGAGGTTGAATTTTCTTGAAATTATTATTGAAAATAAAACATATTGGATGAATATAATTGTTGCTAACTCGTGGTACATTTAAGAACCTGACGAATAAAAAAATTACAAGAGGAACTTTATGATTACTTGTCATTTGTTGGTTTATTATGAATTCGGAATTGTAAGTGTTTGACATTTATGGTACTCTGACTTTTAAAATAACAACTTTTGCTTGAAGAAGGTATTATCATATCAATTTATACAAACACAGATTTAATATACTTTTGTTATTAAGGAATTATATTTGGTATTAGAGATCTGAAATTAGTGCAAATTACGAAATTGTTGAAAATAAGGTCAGGAGTCATAAAAAAAATGTGATATTTATTTTATAAATAATTAAAGAAAATTTATGATGTCAATGTGTTTGGAAAATGTCAATTATAAAACTGATTTTGATATCAAATGAAATTAATAAAAAAACAAGTACAATAGTTTTGTTTAAAATTGACCGAAATGAAACGTATTTTTGAAAATGAACTTACTAAAAACTATTTTTTACATAATGTCGATTATGTTAAATATTTAAAATTATTATTTTAAGCTTACGTAATGTCTTTTGAGTAGATAATTGTTTTGATTCCTCAAGAGATAAAGCACATATTCTTTGTAATTTAAAACATTGGATGGATGATAAAAAAAAAAGCTTGTTGCTTAATTTAGGAGTGAATATGGTTTGAAGATATAATAGAAAGACAGATATGGAAAGTATTCCTGAAGATCAATGAAAAATTAGATTCTAGAGAAACTTTGAGCTAACTCATCTCAGATCACATTGACCACTACGAAAAAACATCAATTTCGAGCTATTTACTAACTTTTTTTGTCCCCAATACTTGATTGAATACATAGTTATCCACAACTAGTCTATTTGTCAAGATTCAGTTCGATTGAATGACTGCAATTGGGTTAATTGGCCTTCCTAAGATTTTTCCTTAATAGGGGATGGTTTGAGTCATTAAATATCTCCAAATTGAACATGTTTGAACTAAGCTTGGTAGCTGGATAATAGAATGAGAGTAAAAGATAATAAATCTGACGTAAGATAAGGCAATAGAAACGTGTGTAATAGCGGCCTTTGCGTGACAGTCAAAATTTGATAAAAGCATTGTCCTCAACATCGAATGTCAAGTTTCAAAGTTTCAGCTCGATTGGATGATTGGAAGTTTTTTTTTTTTTTTTTTCTTTTTTTTTCTGGTTATCCGAAGCACCAATAGAAGCGTGTGTAATTTGTTGCTAATTTGATGAACAGAGCATTCGCGTAAGCTTCTTATAGTGATATCTTTTTGACTTTATTAAAACTGATTTAATATTTTCAGACTTACAGAAGTTACAATTTTCAACGTGATGAACGAACCGAAAAACAAGCATCCATCGAGATTGTTACATTTTTGGAATCAACTTGTCTTGTTTGGTCTATACACAGAAATAATCGGCCGCTTATTGTAAAAAGATTGTTGATTTTGAAAGAAGTTTTGAACAATGTAATATTATCTACATCTGGTGGATGAAAAGGTTAAAAATAACAGTGAAGCAATAAAAAAAGCATAGTATATCAATCTCAGAAGTAGCGTTGTACTTCAACATTTCTCGTAAAACATTTGGACGGCACTGTGTAAAGTTTCAAGAGCTTTTCAGATACCCACTCATCCATTTTTGTTGAAACAACTATATCCAACAACAGAAAAAAGGTTGGGGAAAAAAAAAAAAAAAAAAAAAAAAAAACCCTGAGTGCTGACGATTTAAGAAAAGAGAATTAAAATACCCTATGTCTATATTTATTTAAAACCTTTAAAAAAGTAACTCAAGAGATTAATGGAAACAATGTATAGGATTCAAATGCTAGGCACATGCATCATGTGTGTCCAGTGAAATCAATGGTTTATTTTACAAGTTACGACACTGTAATAAAAGTTGTACTAAAAGTGATTAAAACTGAATTTAAATATAAATAATGTTTTATTTTCTACTTTTGTTACATTGATTTTGTGTTGTTACTCTTTTCAATTTAACTTAAATATCCAATTCCTGACACATGCTTACTTTAAGCACTTAAAAGGACTTCTAATACACTCACTTCTAAAAGTTAAGCACGGTGAGGAAAATGTTAATTGCCAAAAGCCAATCTGAATTACAGAATCAGACATTCGTTGCAAAGGTAAAAGGAAAATAAAAATATGTTAGGTAACGGCCAATCACGTTTTCGCGTCGAGAAATATGCAAAACAATCAGTCGTATACGAAGCCGGCATTGTGAAGGGTTACAGAAGTTGCATGTAAGTGCTGATGAAAGGTATTTCGAACATTCGTATGATTTTTTTAAAGCTAGGCGTGTTTATATGGCTTCCAGAAGACGAATGGAAGATCCTGAGCACAGGCGAGATGTCGGACGCATTGAAGCAGGACAGTCTATCACAGATGTTGTTTTTTCTTCGGCGTTCATCATTCCGTCATTTCACGATTATAGAAACCATTGCAAACAATTCAAACTGTTGTCCGAAGACCTGTAGCCTGTCGTCCAAGGGTTACGACCCCCCGCAGAATATCGATGTATTGTTGTTGTAGCTAAGCGGAATCGAAGATCGCCCTCCACACATGTGACATCTATGGTTGCAGCGGTCATTGATAAGACTATATCTGCGATATCTACTGTTCGTCGAAGGCTACACATGAATGGTCTGTACGCCCGGGTACCACGAATTGGTGTTCCTTTATCCATCCAATACAAACGGGCACGATTAAAGTGGTTCCACCAGCATGTGAATTGGGGCAACGTTGATTGGATGACTGATTGGGGCAACGTTATGTTCACAGACGAGTCCAAATTTGTCCTCGGCGAAGCTTGGTCATAGCGTTGCCCTTACATTAGTAAATTTCCATAAACGAACCAACCAGATTTGTCCTAAAACCCTATGATAAGCGTGTAAGGGTCTGGAGGGAACAAGGCACACGCTATTGCCTCCAGAACATCACCGAACATCACGTATGTCGAGGTGGAAACATCATGGTCTGAACAAGGATTTCATTGGGATATCACACCGATCTGCACATCTTCAGGCGAGGTTCTGTGAGGGCTGTAAGGTATCGAGATGAAGTCTTAGGCCCTATTGTGAAACAGTACTCTGCAGCAGTTGCTCCTTTTTTTGTTTTAATGAACGGTAATGCGCGTTCCCATAGAGCTGCCATCATTGACGACTTTTTGGAGAGTAAGGGAATTGCGCGTATGGAATGGCCAGCTTACTCGTTGGATCTTAATCCAATTGAAAATCTTTGGGTTTCCTTCGGCAGTGTTGTATGTAGACGTTTACCACGTCCAGCTAATCTCAGAAATTTAGAAACTGCCCTACAGGGGGAATGGCGAACTCTGCGGTGGTTAATCACCTCGAAACAAACCTCATCACACCCTGTATACTTTGTATGCAGGCTAGGGGTGATTACATACCTTATTAATGTCGGTTTTTGTTGTTTGTTTTGAATTTAAACCTCATTTTGTTAATGACGCAAATATGACGTCATCTTATAATTTATGAAATTTCAATATTGTTTTTATCTCTGTTTGTAATTCATTGTTTTGCTTCTTGAATAAACACAGCGCTACGTACTTGTAGCATTTCGTGTCAATCAAAGCAGTACTTGTCCATTTTTTTTGCATTTTACCGCTCCGTGCTTAACTTTTGGAAGTGAGTGTATAAATTTTGAAAACAGGCCAATGTGCCTAGCAGTATGAGTCAACCTACCTCATTCAAGGAAAAAGTTAGTAAATATTAAAGTTTTAGTAACGCCTTTGTCAATAGATATGAGTAGCATTCTTTTGTTCATGACTTAAAACACGATACTCGTACCACAGGTATTTCTGATCAGGTAGTTTACGACGACAATAGGATGAAAGTGCACCTCGCGTGTTTCCAAATTATATAGATATATATAAATATTCATTAATCAGAATATCTTTCGTTTTCAGTTTAAAAAGAATAGTTCACTTAGAAATTATTATACTTCAATTATTTATTTCAGAAATTTATTTTTAGTAATTTGAATAAATTAAATTTTCTCATAGTCAACTTCACCACCAACAACCCACACTTGCGGCCTTTCATACATACTTTATTCTTCACTCTTCGCTGCTCTCAATTAGCAATCATTTTATGATAGATGTCTTAGCGCCATATAAACGCTTCATTTGACATTATCGCTCGTAAGTACCTCGTTCCGCAGCTGTTAGCAATTTCTCCACTTGGCTTTTACAAGCTAGCAAGCGAAGTAATTATCGAGTGAAATATCATTCAAGTGTCAAACCCGAGGGAATCTTAAATGAAAGACATTATTTGATTGGAGGTCAGGCAGCTGTGAGATATGGATGACCTCGTCAAATGGTTCTGACGCTGAATATTTTGAAGCATAAGAGCTCTAATGCATTGGGGTTTAGTTCGATTGGTCGATAGCTTAGTTCATATTTAAGCCCCATTTCCTCGTGTATTTCTCTGAGTTATTTCTGTGGAATGGGCGTCATCTGAATTTATTTAATCATGCAAAGGCAAGTCTGTTGGTTAACTAGTGGTATACTAAAAGGGAATACGAAGAGAAATATTCGTATTGCTTTGTTTCAATATTTTATTGCATAAATAAGTATTGCATTATAAAATTGATTTTTAATTTTTCAAAGCGTTGCTTTCAATGTATTCGTAATATAGATTGAAATTATTTAGATCTTAATTGAAATCACATGCGAGAAGACCTTACGTTCAACAAAATTTTATAAAGTTTTTATCTGATTCCAGTATAATAATTGGTATTGAGGACAAACATGGTATATAGTTTAGATTGACAGTTTTTCTTATGAAGGTTTATTCACTGTTACAGAATACTGATGCAACTTTATAAAAAAAACTCATACATAACTACTCCTCATTAACTTTACTGCCAAATAATAAATTTTTATTTTACTTTATTATTATTTTTTTTACTCTTTTTTATATTATCACTAATTATGTATGGTACATTTGTCGTTTTCATATTACAGTACGCAAAACAATCCAATGGTCATATTCTAATTGATGCCTACGTATTCTAATTGATGAAGTGTAAAAAAAAAAAAAAAAAAAAAAAAAAAAAACGTTGTAATTCGTGATAAAAGTAACGTTGTATTTAAGTTTTTTTTTTTTTTTTTTATCATCAAGAAGATTCATCTACTTATCGAAACTAAATCAAACTTTAAAAAGTTCTATTGCAAAACCATAATATTATGCCTTTAGATCCAGCATTTGAATAAAAGGTGTAATGCTAATTTATAAGGAATGGTTGGCTAATAAATAAGCTAATTTTTCATGGAATGGTTGGTAAATTAAATGATAATATGGGAATGACAAATTAAATTTAAAAAGAAAAATTGTTTTTTTAGCCATAAATTGTAAAATAATAAACATATATATTTTAGCATTTGTTATTTCTAACTATAGTTTATTAAAGGCCATATAAATAGTATGCAACTTTTGCGTTAAACAGTATTTTAGTAAATGATTGTTAATCAGACATTTTTTTTTAATAAACATCCATATTATTTTCCTTTTCATGTGATTTATGACGTTGGAAAACCCATCAGAAATTTTTTCTTTCCGTTTTGACATTTGTTTTCAATATTTTAGCAAAAATATAAAGTAACCTACTTTTAGGGATTGCATGCTTGATTATATTCGAAATTAATTAAAGTTTAAATGAAGTAAAAAATGTTTCAATTTAAAAATTTTAAGTATTTATTTTATCTTTTTAAACTGTTGCAAATATGGCGGAACACTTTTATATTTTTCACTCAAGTAGATTCAGATAGCCACAAATGATCAGTAATCATTTGTGGCTACTGATGCCTTGATGGACTGATGATTGCAATTCGGAAGTCTTAGAAGGTGTGCATCAAATGCATTCTTTATATGTACAATTCTCTGAAGCATTCTTCCCTGAAATCGGGACTATTAAAACAATTTAGATGTTACGAAATTTATTGCAGTAGAGTCGTTCTTGGTGCCTTGAAAAAAGTAGTGATGCAACCAAATTGTATTGTGTTTAAAATCTTAATAAGATTGCAAAAAATGTTACTTCATTTGAGAGAAATTTATGAACGTTTTAGAAAGACGCTACTACACATATATTAGACAATTATTTAATAGATTACAGTCTTAAGTCTTAAATAAAAATGTAGCGAATGTCTATAACGATACGATTAAATTCACAATTTTTAATCAGTGTACATTAAAGATAATATAGTGATTTATCATCAATATTTGTATCCGTACGGAATATTTCCTTAATTTGAAAAATATACACAAAATTTCCAAAAAATAAGTTTTATTAATTAAATAAAAATTTGCATTCTTTTTTCTTTAGGTTAATGTAACATATAAAAAATAAGCGGACCTAATAAATACATAAACAGTTATATCAATGTCATATAAACTATTAAGTAACAATTTTATAATTCTAAATTTTATTATCAACAGTTACATGTTAAACTTTGTCAATTTCTGTTTCCGATTTTAATTGGATGGCAATCCCATCTTCAACTTTGTTAATTATGTTGCATTAAAAATTCATTTTCGACTGAGTTGCTTTGCTAATTTTGTAAAAGAACCTTGTTTAATATGAAACAATAAGACTAAGTAGTTTCCGAATAATTTGAAACAAATACGTGTAAGGTCCTGTAATGCGTGTCTGTTCTGTTTGCTTGCACCAGGGAACCTTAAAACTATGTTTCTCAATATTGATATGTGATTTATCTTATAAGTGGTGTGTTTTTCAACATAATAACCTTAAATGTAATATTTAGGGTATACGTAGTATTCTAGATTGAATGGAAAGGTAAAAAAATAGGGGTTAGAGTTCAATTTACATAGTAAACAGCTCTTCAGAAAAAAATGCACCTGGCATATAAAAACCGTAAATAAATTATATTGGTGCAAATCGTTATATTTTATGACTTTAATAAGCAAAGACATTGCCATATTTCGGATATTTTTTCGCTCTGTACACTGTCCATCACCAAAATAAATTTAATTATTGTGAGATTTTCTATATTATTATTAAAGTTTTTTTCTTTATTATTAAAAAATAAGCTAGTTTCTAATTACTTCTTTGTACATTATAACGTTTGCATAGATACGTTTTTACTGTATTAAAATACGATAATGGTATTTTAGACTATCAATTTAGTAAATATACCTTACGACTGAAATTTATATAAATTTTAAGACAATATTATTTGAAATTTAATTAACAACTGGCTCAGTTAATTCTCAATAAAGTCTTCATATCATGATCATATTAAACAGCCCTTCCTTGAAAAAAATCTTTCTTTTGGCATTCATAAAAATATTGATAGTAATATATTCTTAAATGTTTTTTTTACATACATTGAAGCTTTATTTTAGGAATTTGAAAAGGTTTAGGAATAGGATCCAGAAGAAAGTCAATGTTAAAAAATTCTTCAACAATTTTAAAATGAGTTATTAAGTATATACAATTAAAAAAAATTTATATATAGAGCACTTGTATGTAGAAATATATGGTATTATCCATAATGAAAACAAGTCATTTGCACATCTGAATAAGAAAATAAGCATTATTTTTAGGTAAGCACATACCAAAATATATTATTGTGCATGGAACCAACTGTTAATTTTATGACCAAGTCAATTGCTATAGGCTTTTACTCCTAGCTGCTTCCCATAGAACTGGGGATCTACAAATATATCAATACTAAATGCGCATGTGTCCCATTATTTATTTATGCATTACCAATGTGATATCACCATATAGGCGTGAATAATAGAGCATCATTTGGATTATAATGGGAATGAAGGGATCAGTATATACTTCTTTGAATAGAATAGTATTTATAAAGTATGAAAAGTATTTCATGACTTTCAATATAGAATTCAAGAAAAGTATGCATGAAATGCATGGAAAAAATTAGGAAAAGAGATCCATTTATTGAATAATTTATTTAACTTTATTTTGTTCATGAATATATATTGCATAAAATACTATTAATTTTAAAAAATTCTTTTGACTGCTCATCCTCAAAGAAATGGTTATTGAAACTAGGAAAAGGGATACTTGTAAATGAATATATTCTTATCCTTGATTCAGATTTATGAAATTAATCCCCCCCCCCCCTCACGATGATCTTTATATTATATAGATATAAACTTTGAAATTCTTGATAATAGAAACATGGAAATAAATAAATTAATTTTAAAGCTTTCTTTTAATCAATATATTTAAAAATCAAAATTGAATCGAGAAATAATATAAAAATAAAGATTGCTATGAAGGACTTTTTCTATAATAATATCACCGCTTATGCCTGAGATTTTTAATGCAGTAATGAGTAATTTAATTATTCACCAGTGCTAAAATACTCTTTTACCAACACATTTAAAACTTTAAAACAAATAATACAATAGTAAAATGTAAGGAAAACAAAATATTCGAGCTTCGTTACCAAAATGAAACATTTTTTACTGCCAATACATCATTTTTAGTTTCAATATATACACAAATAATTAATTTTAAAATCCATAGCAGTCAATTAATACTTACATCTCTTTCCGGCATAAATTTTAAAATAAAAGAAAGCGTAACATTTATTCAAAAGTCACAAAATGTCACATTATGCATTTATACGACAATTTTACTTATTTGCTATATCAACATTTATGGAAATTTATTCATTCCTTTGCCTCCATTTTAAGTGAATGAAATTATTCAGAATATGGCTTCTGTATTAGATATGTTTTAAAATAAATTTCCATTTGGATTACATTTCTTCTCACTATGTCATTTTTTTTATGAATTATTAAAATATTGAGTAGCAATTTATAAAGAGGTACCTTATCAATAACTAATGTTAGATATTTTATTTCTGCCAAGAGGCAAGTTTGAAATCCAATGAACATCGTATGTACAGTTTTGGTCTTTGAACAGCTCATTAAAAAGCTTTCAGTAGAAATTCATTTTAAACTTTTAATGTGATTTTAATCATTTTATTGTTTTAATATTTTCCAATTCTAACCTGAATCATTACTGTAACTAATTTAACTACTGTAATTTAATTGGATATTAGTAAAATTTAACAACACTAAATGTTTTCATTTACAGATATATTACATTAATTCTAAATTTTAAAAAGAAGTTAACTTTTTTTTTGTCATTTAACTAGTTACAAAAATAGAAAAATTTACGTTTGGGTAAATATTTGATTCAGAATATTTCATTGGATGAATGAATTCTTTTAAATTATTGAATTTTTTGACGAATGTAGAGTTTGAAAAATTAAAATGTATTTTAATTTGCAACTATACTATTCCCCTTTTCACAAAATAGGCTCATACTATGATTTTTTGAGAAACTTATTTTATAAGCTAATTAAATTCCTTTTAAGGGGATAGCCGTTATTGAAGTAATATGTTTCTTAATATGCTGTATGTATGTATGCTGTGGATCAACCTAACAAACTATGATTTCATACAAAATTAGTTGTTTCAATGATGTAGGCAAAACATTTTCTGCAAAGTAAGTTGTTTAATAAAATTTTATGCATAAGTAATTTAAGCTTAGAATATTTACGCTTAAGAATTATTGTTCTAGCATACCGTATGTATAATGTTAACGATTATTTATGGTTAATGAAGCAAAGCAAAGTTATTATCAGAAGCGTACTTTGACATAAAATAGGCCCTGTGATTTTAAATTTATTCCGGTTCAAATTCTTAGTATAATCATTAATCAAATTTTAATAGTTAACTGAATAGTCTTTTTTAAACATTTAAAGATTTAATTATTTCTATTTTTTATTATTAAATTATTTATATTTAATAACTGCTATAATTAACCGGTGACAGTGATTGGAATTTGAATGCATTGGGCTTTTCAAAAAACGTTAAGGAAAGCAAATACTTATGTTAGAAAAAACTAAAACAAATAATCCAACCCCCCCCCCCCCCTTCTCCGTAACGAACCGGCCCATTTTTTACAGACACAGTTAGGCTCGGTGATTGCACCGGACAACCCTACGGCCAGTACGCCCCTGCATGTATGTTTTTATGCAAATTATAAAACCTGTATCAAGAACTAACTTTACTTTAAAAGAAAGCGAAATAGTGTCGTTTCATAATTAATTTCTTTAACATTTTTATAAGCTATGCATTTGAATTTTATTATTGATTTAAAAATTCATATGTTTAAAATATTACTTCGGCAAATATTCTTCGAAATAAAAGCATTATGTCTCTGGCGGCAGTGAGAGACTGATAATCTCTTTTCTTTCAGAAAAAGTTCATGTAACACATTTATGCATTGTTCTTCGGATGTCGGATGGCTTTTCAAAAAACGAATAAGTTTGCTTGTGTGAAAGCAGAATTTGTACTGCATTTAAGCACCGTAAAAGCTCGATAATAATCAGACTAGAAATCTTTGTACAATCGATCGCTTAGCATTGCAGTTAAAATTTAGATATTTTTCCTCTTTCATGTAGCTCCTTATGTATATAAGATATGAAGTAAGAGCTATTAATTTTTTACCAGTTTTAAGTTCTTCCTTACAGAGTGGCAATGCAGCTACTGAACCAATGTTTTAATTGTATTAAGATCTCGCATTGGAACTGAATCCCTGATAAAATAATAGAGGTGACTTGTTTACCTAGAGCCACCATGTATCTAGGCCCCCCCCCCCCACGTTTAGTTCTAATTTTTTTTACTCACTTGGGTAAGTGGCAACACCCAATTGGTCTTTTGGCAGCCATTTTGAAATTTTAGAGGAGAAAGCTGTGGCAAGTTATAAGTGGAAAACGTTTTTATATGGTCTGCAGTAACATTTTGCAGTTCATGTCTTTTATTGTTTTACAAAGTTAATTTAAATACTTTTATTTGAATTCTAGAAAATAATTTTGTTTCTAACATTAAGTACTAAATGTGATGTTTAAGTAAGTCCTTCCCCCATGAGCATTTTTTGTAGAAGACATTTTATATGAAATTACCAAGTCGTGTACCTAGGGCTACATAGTTGCTTATTGTGTTCAAATTGCCAAAATCAAAATTTGTTGGTGCTTCAAAGCGATAACGCATGCTGCTCATTTTTTTTTGGAATCAGTTCTTCAAGTTATGAAAATACTTGTAATTCACTAATAATTTGACACATTGCAATTTATTATAGTTATTATATGATAAACCAATGACATAATTACTTGATATTGTTTCTTTTATAAAATTCATCTGTGTATGTTTGTTTTCTATTCATTATAGACTGAACCTCACTTAAAGAGAATGGTTTTAGAGGTACATCAGCTACTGGCTCTAGGTACAACGAGGTCTTGTACCTAGGGCCATTTGTAAAATTTCATTAAAAAACTTTTATTTGAAAGAATCTATTAATTTAAGTATTTATATTAATCCTAATGTGAAGTAATTACTATAACGATGTATGCGTATTACTTTGACATTTTTAAATGGCTCAGTGGCTCATTTTTTGAGTATTGAAAAAAGGCGGCCCTATGTACACAGGTCTTCCCTAATTTCTTTGTTCACTCATGGGCGACTCCAGGAAGGTTCAAATGGGGGAATTTGCACATCTTCCCCTCTCCCGGCTCTTTCAAATTAAAAATAACGTAGAGAAAGGTGGAGAAATTCAAAGGAAAAACAAATTATAATGTTTCTTGAATCAAACGAGCAAGATTTCTCTCAAAATTAGCTTGTCCGTCGTAGTAGAATCATGTAAATTTTAAAAATTATATTTTTTTCTGTGAATAAATGTTGCGATACTTTGACAATACTATGTATGCAAAAGTCATTTATTTTGTACAAAACAGCCATAAATATTTCAATCGAATTAAGTAGTTTCAGTAAAAAATATTTACATGAGTAAATACTTTGAAGAATTAATTTTCCAACTTCCTCTATAGATCAATGTATTTTACTCATAAAATAAAAATATTGGTGTATATTGGTAAAAATGTGCATATTGCATGGTTGTAATATGTTAAATTAATAGAGAGTGTTAGTTTAAATATTAATACACTATTTATGAAAAAGTTAAATGTTTCATTGCATTGTAAAGGGGAAAGGACTTTTTAAAATAATGTTCTGAATAATCCATTGCAATTCGAAAAGTCCATTGTCTCTATTATAAAATAAAAATAGCAAAGTGTTCCATGAAGTTAGAATTCTGTAATATTAGTGATTAACATAAATTTTCCCTAGAATGCATTTTAATAGTCAACATTTATATAATTTTGAATTAAGAAATCGTCTATTTTGTTAATTTTTTTTTAATTCCTAGGTATTTCATTGTGTTAAAATTTAAAGCAAGATTTCCATATTTTCCAAAACTGCATTTAGAAATTTTTAAAATGATATCGAAATGAAGGTCACGTTGCTCATTAAATTGGTTTGGTATTTTTAAAAATATTTAATTTGCAATTAATAAGTGTTCTCAAGAGGAATTTTTTTAAAAAATCCTTTCAGGAGCAATAATACCTAATACTGGCACCAATCAATTAAAAAAAAAAAAAAAAAAAAAAAAAAAAAAAAATCATTTTTGGTTTTTAAATTCTCCAAATTAACTTTGAAAACTCTGTTTAAGTACGTATGAAGTGTCGTCTCAATAGAGACGTTTCAGAAGTTTAAAATAACCGTCCATCCATACCATACAGACCGAAAGAGCTCGCGAGAAAAAGAAGGTTAATTTGATGTTTAAAAATATTTCTCTAATAGTTTTATTGGTATTCTTTTTGAACCGTGGAATATATATATTACAACTAACGAATGGTTTCCTTCATCTTCAATATTCTTTATCCATAGCTGACAAATTTGGGAGTCAGTCTATATATAAAAGTACCTTTCTTTCAATGACGGTAATGTCGCTAGCAAGGGGAAAGACAACAAGTAAAGGCACGCATGAATTCCAAGATAGGTTAAGTAATCGTTTTAAGCAAATCCGCCATCCAATCGAGCTGAAACTTGGCAGATAGAATACGTTGTCACTGACAATTAATCTATCAAGTTATGGGGAATAGAAAAAAGCCGCTTTTACACATGCTTCGATTGATGCTTCGATGGATTAATTAACCTCCTTGTGTTAATCCAATCGAGATGAAACGTGACAGATTAGAGGTCGGTGATATATTGATACGAAGATATTTTTATCGATATTAAAAAAAAATAATATGTAAAATGTGTAAACACGCCATTATTCTACTGTTTATGTCGAGACGCTTTAAGCAGTGACATTATTCTTTATTTTAATGATTTTCAATTCATAATAGCTGAATTTGCACTGATTAGAAATGAATATAGGTTCAGATTTACTGAACGATGCCTCTTGACGACTTTTTGAAAGTTGACAATTTTGGCGATAAATGCAACACGGCGACTTGGTTTTCCTGCAAACCCAGTGACCGTTTAGATTTGGTAATATGGAGTTTAGACGCTATTTTGGATTGGCCGACACAGTCATTTGACTTCATTTTCAATTAGGCGACTTTTTTTAAAAGTTTGTAAGAGGCAACATACGGTTAATCATAACCTGAATGAATTTATTATTTAAAAAAGTTAAATTCCAGTTTATCTGGAATGCTGAAGTTCTTATTCATTCTACTGTGAATTTTCAGCATGGAAACCTTAATATTCTTAAGGAAAATTCCGTGCTCAGTTTTTATAGGCATATATCCGGAAAACATTCACATAAAATATGTTATGGTTATTTGCCGAATCTAAACAAGTCTGGCTTGTTTTAATTGTATACGAAAGAAAGTTTTGTAGTCGAAATTCCATTATCCATAACACCCGGAACAGTTAGAATGTGCTTTACGGTCCCAACTTTTTATTTGGCGATTTTGGGTAACCCCGCACCAGTGTGGTTCCATTCTAACTTGGAATCCAATTTTGAAAACCTGTAATTTGATGTCGATTCAACTTGGCGGCAAAATTGCCATGCACAAAAAAATGGGTACCTTAAAGCAATTTCTAATAACCTCCGGAGCATGCATTAGCAGATATAATTTTTCCGAAAAGTCTGGCTTATCTAGAATTCTAATCCAAAAGAAATGTACACCTCTTGCATCTATTTATTTTTGCATCATCTTAAATATTAAATCAATACGTATTAAACAGGCAATAATTCGTATCGGTATAATAAGAAAAACAAAATATAGTGAATTAAAGTTGCTGGCTGTTACCACATGAATTAGTCAAATTTCAAAAGATATTTTGTGATTTGCTGGATTACTGAATTTGGGAATTCATGTGTAAAGTACATTTAGAAGATTTGTGATTGGATGTTTAAAGTCGTTGCCATTCTGTTTACAGAAATACAGCCGAATTTTGGCGGCACGCAAGATAATTATTATATATAGTATATTTAACTGATGAAGCATTGTAGATAAGGGATAACAAAGTTTCCTACAAGTCTCTATAAGTCTTTTCAATGATACATTTAGCAAACAAAACTGTAACAATGAAAAGTACTATAGTAATTTTAACAAAGCTTTGATTCAGATCAGTCATTAAAACTGATAATTTGACGTTTATCGAGATTTGCATTGAAATAACTGCTATTTCTAGTATAAAACGCTGTGATTTTAAAATGATTTACAAAATGGAATTTGCATTTGAAGGAATGTCACGGCACAAATACCATCCATCACTTGCAACAATCCAGGAGGAGATATAACTTGAGGTTTTTGGGGAGGGGAATGTCGGGAGGGGCCAGAGGGATTACATCAGCCGGGATTCTGGAAGGTAGACCAGAGGAGGTGGCTTTATTCATTACTTGGTACATTACCATCAACCAGAACCAGCCCAAATCAGCTGCCACTCTAGTCATCAAGGACTTAAAAAACACCGGGATGTGGAAACGCTTCAAACGATTTATTTCCAAGCACATTCCTTACTGTTCCACCGACGAAGAAGGACTAATGACAAATAATTTGTGAATTTACTGATCTATGACTTCCTGAATATGACTTCCCGACTATGACTTCCCAACTATGACATTACGACTGAGACACCATGACTGACTTCGTGTGTATCACTTGACTTGTAACTTATAGAAGATGATCTCTTACTTTTCCATAATTTGATTTCTCGACTTGTGACCTTGTGAATGAAACATAAAAGTAATACATGAAATATGCCTACAGGGGAACCCACCTTAAAGGGGTAATGCGTTCATGAACTATACCTCCTGGGTGAAAGTGAAAATTAGTTCAATAAAAATATATTCTTTAAAGAAATAATAGATGTGCACTGACTGGTACTTACTTGGACATAAAATCGGCCGGCATTTACGCCAGCCCAAATTTTCAATATAATCAATAACAAATCTTATTGGGATTTTATTAACAAAAAATATTAATTAATCGAATAATTATTTTGAATATTTAAAGTTGTAATAATTAATATATTTTATTATTTAAATATTTATATTAAATAATTTCGATGGTTCTGGTGGTAGTGATTGGAATTTGAATGCTTTGGGCTTTAAAAAAAACCGCTATAGAAGGAAAATACCCGACCGTTTTTTCTACAGGCACTGTCAGGATTGGTGATTGCACCGGAGAACCCTATGGCGAGTACGCCTCTGGTTTTTAAGTGAAGTGCTTCCATATTACCCTAAGTAATATTCCAAGAAATAATGATAAAAGAAACTAGTTTGTACCCAATTTCAATTATTGCAAATGATTACAGCGTCCTAAACTTTAATTATTATGATTATTGTATTATTTATTAATTACATAAGTTTAAGAATCTAACATGGCATTATACGTAGAATACTTTAACAGAGTAGAATTTTAGAGGTTTGAGTTACATGCTTGCAATAAGCTGCTTATTTCTGACATCGTAACAAAAGATAATGTTTGTAAACTGTTTGTCTATCACAAGAATAGTTCCCACCAAGTTGTCTAACGTTGTCTGTTGCTTGGAAACTAGACATGCCCCATTTTCTACGAGTGATTTCAGGATAAAAAGTTCTACATAGGCTACATTGTAGCCTTTTTGATTCGCAATTGCCTGCCTACATCACATTTATTATAAATCGACGAGTCTATTCATATACAGATCGTCACCATTCTGACAATACAGCTGAGTTCTCTCTTGCTAGACACACACTACTAAGTCTATTTATCTAATTATTTAAACTAGCATCTTTATTGCTTAGAAAGAACTAAGTTTAATATTGTTTCCGTCGACGGGAAGGTTATAAATATTTTTGGTCACAAACAATGGAACATTAAGTCATAAATTTCTAGTAACGAAATACGACAGACAATAAGAGGATATAAATGAGTATGTACATACCCCATCCTATGATGACGTATGTTCTGAACTGGATCTTGTCGATGGAAAATGTCTTTACCACCAGCATGTAGAGGTAGAGACCTTCCACGAACATCCAGAAGAAATTGGTAGCCATCAGATACGTAAGCAAAATGACCAGGAAACACGCCACCTAAGAACATGGTATTACATATCTTTCTTTAAAAAACGTTGCATTATCACAGTTTACCAAATGATACTGCGCAGTAAAGATAATTGTTCATTACTGTTTAATTACATGTAGCATTAAATAATACGTTAACAGTTTCATTTCTATAATGCATCTGAGGATTTGTGAAATAATTAGGAAATTCGCCTGCCAAAACGTATTGGGAAGGAAAAGTAATTGAATATTGAGGTAAGTGTCTTATTTCGATTAAGTTATTCAAATCTGGAAATTAGGTCATTGAAGAAATATAACGAAATTTGTACAACGGGTATGATACTATTTCCACGTGATAACTAGTTCCACGTGCATTGTAAGTGCACGCGCGCTAATGAGGATAGAGATAACTCATATTGTAATTGTGTATCCATTTTCTGTTAAGTTTAAGTCGATTGGCTGGATTGCCAAGATCCCAGTTATCACGTGAAAATTCATAGCTTTGTTAGTTGGTAAGTTGTAGAGAATATACTTACATAATATAGTTTTTATAACAACGTGCAAAAAAATAAACTTTTTTTTAATATTTTTGTATCCAAAATCGTGGCAAAAGTAGTAATTTTCGCATTGAAATGACATATTTTCAGAAGAAATTCATTGACTGGAGTGGCTAACTTTAATAAAAGTAAGCATTAAAAATATTTATTGCACGTAATTATAAAAAATATTGTATGCAACACGTGGAAAATACTTTTTCAAACTCGGTAAATTATTTGACTAGTGCTATCGTACTCGTCAAATAAGTGTTTTATCTCGTTTGAAAAAGTATTACTTTCCCCACTAGCTCCATAAATAACTATTATTTCTCACAAATTAGGAAATACATTAGAAAAACTAATTTTGCTATCCAAAATAATGTTTTAAATAATAGTTATTTAAATGAATGCTTCAATGATTCTTCTGACAATCACTTTTTAAAGTATTAGTTTCGCTTCATGGATACCTCATTATCTTCAACTACGAATTTAGTGATAGAAGTGACATGTCATTAATATTAACCCAATGAAACGTTACGCAAAAGGTTTGAAGGCATGTATTTTGAATAAAAGTTCACTTTACCAAATTTTTTTATTACCTTTTATATGAAAACAAGCAATAAACTAAAATATATCCAATTAAAAGATATTGATAAACAAGAACTCGTCAATTTTCAAATTGTTACCACAAAAACAAAATATTATACATTTGAGTCCTAATTAGTTGTACAACATAGTCAAATGGATAAAAAAAAAAAAACTTGTTTAATTATTATTTTCATGCTTCTTTATCATTGAATGAATGTTTTTGGAATTGTTGAATTTCTCTTTAGTATGTTTTTATACGGAAAGCTAAAATTGATATAAAAAAGAATTGTATACGAAATTTTCCATTGCTCGTTATGGAATTTAAAAGTCAATATTTGATAATGATGATTATAATTTTTATTATACACATAAACACAGAATAAGATGGATGTTTCACTCTTCCAAGGTTCAGAATTACATTTAATTGTACATTTTAGTCAAACATGGCATGCATACAAATTTAATTGAAATGCTGTACTTAGCATGAAAATAATGTTAATAAATATCAAGTATTACAAATTTGTGTTTCATTTATACATATAATTAAAAATATGGTAGGGAATATCTCTCTAGGTTAAGTAGAAATAATTCTCGGAGGTATGAAGCAAAAGGCTAAAATTGTTATGGTAACGAATAATATAATTTTTTAAAATTAGTATTATAATTTTATCATTTTAATTTGCTGAAAATTAGGGATTCATTTTACTATTAATTCCAAGTTGAATTGATATAATTAAGTATTTGGGCAAGTTTAACTTTTCTCGCACACAGATGCTTGAGAAACTAATAAATAAGTAATTATTGATTTTATGTGTAATTTCTTTCGTAATTTAGCTAGGAAGATAAATTTTATTTCTGTAGTAAATGTAATGCCGTACCTTAGCTGTTGTGGGATTAGCATTTGACTGTAGAGTAGCTGTAATGATCCACGTCAGGTCAATGAGCAAGTATGTGATCATGAGATTAGTATGGATAGTGTTTCTCAGACACCTCAAATCTCTGAAAGAAATTCAATAAGGAAAATTATAATGAAGAAATGACACGCATTTAGAGGTATTGCACAATGTTAAATAAATTAAAAGCACACTTTATATTTGTATCATAATAAAAACATAGTAAAAATGTAATATATCTTAAGTAGGTTTTAATTATTTTAAATACTGTATGTTAGGATATTGAATAATTGATGATTGATTATTTTGTGAGTTTAATTAATATTTTTAATTTTGATAAATTTTATTTTTGATTAATTATTGCGTTAGGTAATTCTTGAAAAAATGTATTCACTAATATTTTTGAAATTCATAAAGAAAAGATTTCTAAGCGATGCCAATGTGCACTGCTAAATACTTAAAAAAAAAAAAAAAAAAAAAAAAAAAAATCCGAGTAAATGAGGCCAATTTGTATATTTTCATGTAATTCATAATTCATGCATGTGATAAAATATCCCAAAATAATACGTTTTTATGCTCATGAAGTTTAAATGGTTACTAAATAAAATATTGTATTCTTTCTTGCTCAAATTCTGTTATCTCAAAGTAAATAACTCAAGTTCTGTTAAACTGTTAAATAAGCATATTCCTATAACTTACGTTTAATTTAAGATATGCAAACTTTTTTTTACTTGCGACTCTACTACAATTTTAATTGATTTCCCAAAAGTATTTTCACTTACTTAAAATGAAAAAATACGAAGAGAGCGAGACTAAGTGCCACCAATGAAATTCCGTATCCAACGTAGTAAATTGTCGCTGCTTCTTTCATGTCCCACAGTACCTAAGAAATATAAGAAAAAGGTACAGAGTAAACACAGTTTGTTTAAAACGGCTCATCAAAGATATATCTTATTTGTAAGATGTTTTTCTCTTATCTTTAAATATATAAATATTTATTCTCCATACCATACATTTAATAACATAAATGATCACAATTTGAAGATTCTTAGTAAAATATTGTAATGAAATAGGAAGAAAATAAAGATTTTTTTTTTATGGAAGTATCTATTTTATTTATTAGAGAGATAATCTCTTCTTTCAATAATTTAAGTAAAAAATTACATGTTAAATACTATGAAATTTGATATGTTTAACTAATTTTATTGAGGATAACAGTGCTTACAAGTTTCCTGATTTAAAAGCTCTTTTGGCGGATGGAATTTGAACAATGGATGCCAAACTTCACAGTAAAATGACAAGTCTCTAGGATCATCAGACATTTGTAACTCTTTTTTTTTCATATATATATATTTTATTACATATCATTAGATTAGAATAGTCTGAACTCATAGTAAATCATTAGTCAGCGTAATAAAATGTATTTTTAAGTTATTTAAAATACTTTTTTTTCTATATCTATGTAACTTTGTCATTAATTAATAGTATGGAAAACATATATTTATCAAAGAGATTTATTGAAAGTTTCCTATTATAATCTGATGACAAATTTAAAAATGTGAATATACTGAGATTCGCTCAAAATAATACTTTATTTTTAATCACGAGATTTTGTTAGTACAGTTCAGTTAAAAACTTTTATTTTTGGTAACAATTCAGGCTAGTTACCGAAATATCTAAAGTAGGCACTATTTACTAATTTTGCATAAAAGGGGAAAACTTGCAAATTCTCAAATTAAACTTGTCTGCATTGAAGCTTCAAGGACTAATAGTAGTTTGGTCACACTAGTAGCACTTATCCCTCTCTCCATTTCCTCCTTAAAGATAACATAATGGCGTCTCATATTAGGAAGTGTCATATACTGAAACTTTTCCCTAGTTGATAAATGTTAGATTATTATCTCGAGAGAATCTATCAGACAGGAAACCGTTTCTGAAGAGATACTTAATGAAATTACCTGATAAAATTCGTCATCCTCATGAAGTGTTAGAGGTTTACACCCTCTGTAGTTTGACCATGGAGACCACGTTCCGTTAGAAAGACATTGGCGACTTGCATTACCTAAAATGAAATCTAGGGTGATGAAAAGAAGTAGAAATGAATTTTATTTCGTGAACTATATATAGTAAGACGTGTGATTTTTACAAAAGTTCACACATAAAGGGAATTTTGAGCATAAAGGAAAAAGTGCTAAAATAATTCGTAGTTTTATCCATCAGGTGGGGATGTAGCTCTCTAACAGAAACTTCTCAGCTCGTTATTGAAGTCTATTAACTGGTATTTGTCTAAAATGAAATCTAGGGTGATGAAAAGAAGTAGAAATGAATTTTATTTCCGAACTATATATAGTAAGACGTGTGATTTTTACAAAAGTTCACACATAAAGGGAATTTTGAGCATAAAGGAAAAAGTGCTAAAATAATTCGTAGTTTTATCCATCAGGTGGGGATGTAGCTCTCTAACAGAAACTTCTCAGCTCGTTATTGAAGTCTATTAACTGGTATTTGTCTAAAATGAAATCTAGGGTGATGAAAAGAAGTAGAAATGAATTTTATTTCCGAACTATATATAGTAAGACGTGTGATTTTTACAAAAGTTCACACATAAAGGGAATTTTGAGCATAAAGGAAAAAGTGCTAAAATAATTCGTAGTTTTATCCATCAGGTGGGGATGTAGCTCTCTAACAGAAACTTCTCAGCTCGTTATTGAAGTCTATTAACTGGTATTTGTCTAAAATGAAATCTAGGGTGATGAAAAGAAGTAGAAATGAATTTTATTTCCGAACTATATATAGTAAGACGTGTGATTTTTACAAAAGTTCACACATAAAGGGAATTTTGAGCATAAAGGAAAAAGTGCTAAAATAATTCGTAGTTTTATCCATCAGGTGGGGATGTAGCTCTCTAACAGAAACTTCTCAGCTCGTTATTGAAGTCTATTAACTGGTATTTGTCTAAAATGAAATCTAGGGTGATGAAAAGAAGTAGAAATGAATTTTATTTCCGAACTATATATAGTAAGACGTGTGATTTTTACAAAAGTTCACACATAAAGGGAATTTTGAGCATAAAGGAAAAAGTGCTAAAATAATTCGTAGTTTTATCCATCAGGTGGGGATGTAGCTCTCTAACAGAAACTTCTCAGCTCGTTATTGAAGTCTATTAACTGGTATTTGTCTCGGTGAATCAAAATAACTTTTTCACACATATGTAAAATGTCTTAAATCCATTAATTTTTTTTATTCTTGCCATGTATAAAATATTACGTGGTAAATCTTTTAAGAAATTGGTACTGTTTCTTGTATTAAAATTTTGCATCAAATGCGTAATTATATACTTATTTATAATAGGCTTTAGGAAACAATGTTAATTATTACACAATTAAATATAAAGATCGATAAGATTGCTTAAAATTGTCAGGTGATCATGTATGGTTTATAGCTTAACGACTTTAGTAGATTTGATAGACTGATGACTTACATTATGTGTTACATTTAGTCACTTGAAAACTACTACGCTTAACTACTTTCATTCTAATACAGGTATTATGGGGTAAAAAGTCTTTAAAAAAAATCGTCTTCATAAGACGCATGATACAAAAATATATTAAAGGAATTACAATGTATGTAACTTACACAAAGGATTTCATCTGAAAAAATATTCATGTGAGCACAGATAAGTTTGCGTCATTTACAATAAATTTGAGATTTTTTATTTTTTACTAAATATTCTTTAAGTTTATGTATTTAGCCAATCACTTTAAATTAGTAAACTTAAAATAGTCATTGAGCTTTTTGACTTATTTTTACGTTTTTAATGAATTTGCACTGCAAACATTTTATTGAATTTGTACGGTACTTACTGTTAGTATCATATCGCACTCCATTGAATTCTTCAAAGCATGGAACACTAGCCATGCTACCAGCCGAAGTAGTTGGCCAGCATGATATACCATCCCACGTGGAATTGCAGTAGATTTCTAGCCAAAAGAAATGATTTATTTATAATAAAAATACTTAACTTGAAGTTTAAGATATTTTTTTTCTCAAGGAATAACTATATTTAGGTTTTTTATTTTAAATTGCAAAATGACAGATTCTTGTGTTATAGAATTTATTCGAAAAAAATTTACTATTTCTATTTCAGTTACAAATTTATAGTTTTAAAGTGCTTAACAGAGAATAAAACATTAGTTTAATACAATTTTATTTAAAGTAAAAAGTGCTTATGGCTACTATAATTAAATTAATTCAAAACTCATTGTTATCTTCCTCATTTACTTAAATTAATTCAATTAAAAATGACATATGCTATATTTTCTTCATTATAACACATTCCATAAATCATTTTAAAAAGGCAAAATAATTTTCTAACATAACTATGGGAACCTTATTAATAGAAAATTCACGTGTACGTGATTCAAGTACATATATTCATGTATATACGATTAGGTGATAAGATATATTCTTTTAGAAAACTTCGTATTCGAATCATGTTGATGTCATCCATTATTTATGCTTATTTGATATTCAGTATTTTATAGATACGATGGCATTAAACGTAAATTTCGCGAAGTTGTATGATTTTTATTTTGTTGAGTATTAAAAAAAAAAAAAAAAATAACAATAATAATAATAATAATAATAATAATAAAGGAAAGTTTCTCTTGTTTTATGAATTTTGTAAGTTAAATATTTATAATTTAATTAAAATATCTAATAAAGAGATAACACCAAAGAGAATTACTCAAAACTTATGAAAGTTCATTAAGTATTTTGTGATAACAGAATATATATTTTGATTTTTTTTTATATCTGATAACATTTCAATATGCCTAAGATATAAAACCAACCAGACCATTAGTAGCTGGCTTTACGTCTTAAAAAACTGAGTAATATAGATAAAAAAATATTTTTATTTATTACACATTGGCTGAAGTATTTATAAATTACTACTAATAAAAAAACGGTGTTTTTAACGTGATAAAAGTTTAACGGCAGTGCACATTTAATTTAGATTTTGCTATGAGTAATTTTAATTATGTTAAAGTACTCATTGATTAGGCCTACGTTAAGTTATGAAAAAGAGAGTAATAAAAAGAACAAACATTGATTTTTTTTTACCATGTAGAAATAATTATACGTTTCCAAAGATTCGAAGAGATGAACAGTTATTTATTAAGTTAATATATATACAAATAAAGAAATAAATACAAATAAAACATGCTTATCTAATTATTTGAAAAAAGACACATGAAACAATCATGGGATGGCAAAAAAAAAATTGAAAAACATGTAAATACTACAAATAATTTTTTAATATGTATTTATATATTGTGATCTTTCTACATTTTATTGTTTTGGTGACCTTTAAGGGAATAAGGGAAAATATACAACTCTTGTCAGAATACATCTTTAAGGTTAAAAAATTCTCAAAATTTGCAAAATATCGGCTAATATGTATTTGTCTTCACTTGTGCTTTCAATCTTATAATAACGAATTCCAGGTATGGACTGCCCATTAAAAATCAATTGAAGAATGTGCTAAATTGTGTTAGAAATTATTCATAACAAAAGAAAAGTTGTACATTTTTAGAAAAAATCAACAAGTGTATCGGAAAGTTCATTCTACAAAGATAATGTATATAATTTTTTATTTTCCTGCCTTTAATAACAGTAGCAAAAATTGAGTTCAAAAATCATTTATTCTTAATTATAGAATGCCCGAAATAAATTTAAAAAATTTGCCTAAAAACCAAAGACTGTTTAGTATTTAAATGAAATCTTATGCAAAAAGGTATTTCGTATTACTTTTCTTAAATAAATTAGTTTAAAAGTCTAATGCTCCTATATTAATAAAAAAATGGACACGAACGAGTTGTAAATGTAACATTGAAAGTTCTATACTAAAAATGATTGTGTTAGTACAAATGAGAAGGCCCACTTCATGGCTGTGTGGTTAGAGCTCTGGCTTCGCATGCCAAAAATATCGATCTCGAATCCCGGGTAAGGCATGGGTGGTCGTTGTGGTTCGGAATCCATATTAAGCTGTATGTCAATGCCTGATTATCCATTAATGTAAACCAGGATTATTATGCACAAGTATAGCGCACAAACCAACCAACAAGTGAGAACTCATTTGTTGTATTTATGAAATTATATAACCTTTTGAAAAAAGATGTTACGCGAGTTAACAAAATTGTGTTGCTATGGGAACCATACACCATTAAGAACTAGTGGTGATAAAATTTCTAATAGATGTTGACATTAATTCTGAAACTTCATCATTTAATTATTAGAGCAATGATTTTTCCATGTCTTGTCTTGACATCTTTAAATTAAATTGTAACGACGCTGCCATTATTGATATTTTGCTATATCACTTTGATATATTTTAAATTTAAGACAAAAGTGTACTTACGTTGTAATATAGAATATGGTGTTAAGTAGCGTTTTAAGATTTTCATGTAAAAAAATCTTGAACAAGTTCGAAATAAACTTTGAATTTATTTGCTGTTTTTGTTTATTATCAATCATTGCTGTATTTTTAGGATAATACTATGAGATTTAAATGAGTTGTATTTGGAGATATTCTAAACGCATATATGACTTATTACTTTTGAAAAAAGACAAATGCTGTAAAGTACTTAAAATGTACGAGTGAAAAAAAGAAGAAAATAAATATTACTGTAGAAATTTAACATAATACATGCATTTTATGTCAAGATATCTAGATTTTTTTGTACCGATTTTATCGACAACAAAAGTTTTTTTAAAAGTTTGTGATAAAAGCTATCAGAAATATAGTTGTATTTGAGTTTCAAAAGAATAATGATGTTTTATACATTATTTGATTCTTTGATAAGATAAATCTAAGCAACCAAACTTTACTCTTTAGAGTTTAATAATGAATATTAGTTTACAAAACTTAAAAACACGTTTTAACAGAAAAGTGAACTAAAAAGTAGAAAATAATTTTAAATAAGTTTGAAATAAGAATAGAGTGATTAACAAGAAATATTTATTTTATCGAAAAAAAGCTTGGGGTGCTTGATGTCAATTGTTGTAAATATTTAATGACAGATATTGGTAAAAGTAGAGACATTAAGAAAATATTTTAAAAAGCACCCCCACGCTTTTTAACGATAAAATAAATACTTCTTGTTAATCTCTCTACTCTTATTTCAAACTTATTTAAAATTATTTTCTACTTTTTAGTTCAGTTTTCTATTAAAGCGTGTTTTTTAGTTTTTTAAACTATTAATTATTTTTGTTGTAAACTATAATTTTTTTTAGTTAATTTTTTTAGTTAAGTGTACAAAACTCTCCAGTTGTTCCTGCCAATAGTTACATGCTTGTCTCAAATTTAAGTCATGTGTATGCCTTAGTACACGCCGTATTACTTGGCAAAAAACAATACCGTGTCTCTGAATATGAAAAATTGCTAATCCTGAAGATCCTGGTAAGGATAATGCGACTAAAAAAACACGCTTTCTATTAAAGCGTGTTTTTTAGTTTTTTAAACTATTAATTATTCAATTGTGAAACTTGAATGAAACTCCCTATTAGTTGATCCGGCCAGTAGTCATATACTTGTCTCAATGATTAACTCTTCTCAGTACACGTCATATTAAGGTGAAACCGCGAATAGCTCATTAATTCAGTTATGGCCCCTTAGATTGTGTCCACATTTACATGGAAAACTGGAGTCTTTCTAGAGCTAATCCTTACAATTCAGAGTTCTGGCCATATGAAAGGAACGCTTTAATATTAGATCAAAACCAATCGGTGGCTCGTCCATCATTATTATATGATAAATCTGAATAACTTTTTTGCTGATAGCATGACCGTAGTGCCCACGACAGTTCATTCAAATGTCTGCCTTATCAACTGTCGATGGTAGGTTCTGTTACTACTGGGGTTGTAACGGGACACCAGGGTTCGATTCCGGAGACGATTGGTTGGTTGGAGTTTAACTGCGCAAGGGCAACACGTTGGTTGGTTGTTTTCAGATTATCTGGCGCCGTCAGCAACACGAGGGCTATAGTGCACCGAAACATTCACAAGGGCAACACGAGATAATCCTTGCGATAATGCGACAAACTTATTAAATTATTGTATTGGCATCGGTCCTTGATAACTGTGCAAAATTTCAAAATAATTCAAGGTTTTGATGTGGTCGAAAATTAAGTTCAAAGATTTCGTTACATAGAGATATACGAAGCTAATAAAAGCGTGTTAAAAAGCTTTAAAAATTACTAAAAAAAACATTATTTCAACGATATAAGTATACTGTTTTCGGCAGTATATAGTAGAGAACATGTTGCATTTATGGCACATTTTTGTGCATGTATAGAGCTTAAATTTTAGTAACTTCTCTTTTGGGAATGAATTTAATCATTGAAATTGTTTTGAAAATTTTACCTTTATTGAAATTTACTTCAAAACTAGATTAATAGAAACGTATAGGACTAACTTTAAAGAGACAATCGTCTGAAAGGAATTTCGTACATATAATTGATTTTGAGGAAACCTTTTTGAATCAATAAAAGCAGGAAAAATTAGAGCAAACAAAAGCACTCTCCAAACAGATATTTAAGTGCCAAATAGAAAATTTCAAGCTTCTAGTCACTTCGTTTTTACGTCATATAATAAAAAATGGTTTTGAAGCATCTACAATTCACCAGTTAGCCACTTTTAGAAGTCTATCTTTTCCCTGAAAGATTAATTTTACTTGGCAGAACTTGCTTACAGTGGAAAGATAGAAGAGTTTTGTAGTGAAACTTCTAATTTATACTCTCAATATTTTCATCTATAAATAATGATTTTTCTCTTTTTTATTTTACAAAACTTGACTTAGCAGATAATATTGTAAACGCATTTTGAAATAAATTTTAGCACCTAGCATGTGAATTTTATTTTATTTCTTATAATGTTCATTTTTATCGTACGACGAATTCATTCGATATTTCACGCGGTGTGGATGAAAGTGTTTTAAACTGTAGGGGGATCTATAATCTATATGATTAAACGAATTTCCATGTGTGCAAAATATTACATTTTAAATATTTTAGTGCATTTAATCCTTATTTTAAATGAATGGTTAATATTTCACTCAGAACAGAAAAAAAGTTATTTAACTTGAATTTTGTAGATCAGATTCTATTTCTTCCGTGTTTTAGATCATGAGGTTCTATTTAATTTTTTATTGCTTTTGGTTTAGTTATAGTTGTAGGAGGGAAAAAATGATCAAACTCGGTATAGGGTTTCGTATTATATTATATTAGATAAATTATTTTCATATGAACAGTAAAACTTTAACAATTTAACCACTGTCCTCTGACATCTACAGAGTATTTTTCTAGTTCCAAGTACCTCAGCAATTATTCTCTGATCGCAATCAGTATCTTCCGAAACTAGATATGACATGTTTCAAGCCAAAATCCATCTCTTTTAAATTTTAAGTTGTTCTTCCGAAGATTGGTTGGTTGTTTTCAGATTATCTGGCGGCGTCAGCAACACGAGGGCTATAATGCGCAGAAACATTCGTCATTAGATAAGCCAACATACATTTACAAACACCCATGCCTAACACGGGACTCGAACCCGCAACCTTGCGGTCTAGAAGCTAGCACGCTAACCACTATACCGTTTGGTCGGCTGTTCTTCCGAAGAACGCGCGCAGACTGTCTCAACGTGAATCGTGGCACTTGCTCGCTTCCACATTATATATTATTCATGGTATAGTAGAAAATATTAATATATTTGGCTAACTCTCTGGCATGCATAAAACTTTTTCCTGTGGATTTGACTAAATTCTGTATTTTAAGTTCTATGTTTTTTTGATAACATTATAAAACTATTTTCGATTTTAATGCATGTTCCACCAAATAATTATTTTAGAGATGCTATCTGAATAAATCAAGGAAGTTTACAATACAAATCAACAATGGTACATTACAGTAGTTTAAGGTATACATATACAATTGAAATGATTTTCTTAAATTTTTAGGTAATAATTTCAAAACTTTTTGGCAGTATATCAGAAGTAAAAATGATGCATTTTTATACATAAACTTTTTTTTCCCGTCAATTTTTTAATCAGCTAATTGCAATTAAATGGACTAATTAGGACATTATTAGAACATACATAAATAAACTTTTAATTAACTTAGAGGTATTATTTTTATTGCAAATAAAAGATATTATATTGACGCATGTTCCTATGGAGAATTTTGAGTTTAGTTTTAATATTTATTTAGTTATAAGTTTTTAAATAAAAAGTTAAAAAAATACATAGTTTTTGACAAAAAATTAAGATTAAAATATGCATAAAAAATGTGTTTATAACAATATATATTAGATTCTCCATAGAAAACACATTCACAACCATTGTCTACAAAACAAAATGAGAATTTTGTAAATCGGATAATTTTTGTGAAGTTATGACTGTTGGCGTAAAGTCATATAACACCAAAATGTCATTCTTCAGAAAACGCGTTTAAAGTTTACTACACTAATGAACGTGATACAAAACAGGTTCACAAAACCTACTGTAATTTAAAAAGTAATTCGAGTCTCAGTAAGAAAATGGTATCATTTTAATGGTAATGAATTCGGGAATATTTTAAAACAAAAAAACAAAAACGCAGACTTGAGTCAAATTTCGAGATTCCTAATGTATATGTATACCTTAAGTGAAATGGTTTCACAATGTTAATCAAATAAAAAATAAAAAATGCTTCTAACAGTCTCTGAAGATCAAAAAACCGTCTTCCAAAGTTCATGCATTTGTAATAATATAATAAGTAAAATATCAATATAAGTATCTTCAGTGAAGCCAATAATTAAGGCATATATTCATGGAACTGATGTTTTTGGAGTTCAGAATTAAAGACAAAAAGATACTTAAAACATTCAAAATCGTTTGTTAAGATAGAGTTTCATAGAAGACAGGGAATCTCTAATCTATAAATATATGTGCATAAACAAGTAAATTTTGAAGTTTTCTCTTGCTCTACAAAGCTTTTTGTTCATAAACTTAAAATAAATAATGCGAGTGAAATAACATTGTATGTCTGAATTTAACCTCATAAGATAACGTTAAGCAATGTTACCATTAAAACAGATGTTTTAAATAGTATATAGGCCATGGTGAGATTATATCTAAGTTGTATGGCAGTTTTTGGTAATTAAAATTGCCGATTTTACGATACATGTTCCAATAAATTATCACTCTTATTTTTTGCTTAAGTAAATGCATAGAAGTTATAATTCAATACCCAATGAAAAATAATTATACATCAACCATACAATCACTCGTATGTCTCATGCATTATATTTTAGAACAAGTTTTGCACGCGTGTTTTTATGTTTGTTTAAATTGATATTTCGTAATATGTATAGTGGGTCTTATGAAGATAAAATTTCACTCTGTTTCCATCTTCACCCGCTCAGATTTTTACTTTTGACTTATTGTGTTAGTATACCAAATTTCATTTCAATAAACTACTATTAACAGCATTGAACTTGAAGTAGTTAAAAGGAGTGCAAAAACTAAAATTAAAAAAAAAAATTTAAAAAGTGAAATGTCTTTGATTTGACTTTTTTTGTTATCTTTTATGATAATAGATGATGATTTTTTAACCTAGTGTTACTGTAATAAATTAATATTAACAAGCGCCACATTGTTATTGAAGATGGTAAAAATGGATACAGAATTGACAAAAATGAAAGGACATAATCATAGATTTTTATTCTTTTAAATTACGAAAAAAGTTGCAAAATATTGATACATTTAAGAAATAAAGTGAATCAGACTTTCATATAATAAAACTTTTGTATTTTTAGCGAAAGTTTCTTTTTAATGTAACTTTTTACAATACTGCTTGCAGTGATCGTCAACACACCGCAAACGCATTCACTTTTGTTTTTATTAACATTTCAAATGTTTTAACTAACATTATTCCTCTTTATAGTGTAGTTTAATCCACGAATTTTTTTAATACATGTTTAAAATTTTTATATGAAATATTTGATTCCAAAGAGGTTGGCGATGCATTTAAAAACCCGAAATAATTGAAAGTTTCTTAAACAGATGATAAATACGAATGGTAATACCAAAAGATAAATATATTTATAAATAAGATGGTGCAGATTTTTATTATTTATAATAAGTTAATTATGATAAGACTGAAATTTACAAATCTGTGTTTCACATTCATAACACTTTCTTTCAGTTAAATATCTGTATTTTCTCAGCAATTGTGACTTTCATTACGGAAGTGTATTTTAAAATATTACATCTACAAAATAACGACCATATCTAGACTTTAAGGTGTCAATGCTTTGGAAAAATCACTGTTTACTATTCCCCAATGTAGAATATTTTTAATCCGAGAACCTGCTGACACAATTGGTGGATATGAAAACTCGCGTGTGATATTATCTATTATTTACCTATAATCAATCTGGACTTTGAAAGTGAACTAAAATATTTTACAGCGTGAGTGAAAATCTCATATCGCAAGTTCGTTCGGTTTAAAGTAAAACTAATAATACTATCAGATAATAATTATATTTAACAAACATTTATAAAATTGGAGATTTCTGACTTATGAATGAAACAAGGATGCGAATGTAAAAAGGAATTATAGACTAAATATTAATGACTTCACCAGGATCTTTCAGTTCACAAGCTTTACTCCTTCACATTTCTTACAATTTGAGTTTTAGTATTGTAGTCAATCTCATCAACAAAAGTGACGACAGTATACATAGCTTTAAATACCACTAGAGGCAACATAAGTCATTAAAAGCATTCTAAAATGTGTTTATTTATTTATTCGAAAAGTTTTGTGATATCGAATCAATTTAAAAAAAAATCAAGTTATGTTTTGAAAGTAATGGAATCAGAACGTTCTGCTACAATTTTAAGTATTTTTTTGTTTTACTAGAAGTATTTGTGTTTATTTATTAATGTGTTAAGTAATGTGTTTATTTATTTATTCGAAAAGTTTTGTGATATCGAATCAATTTAAAAAAAAATCAAGTTATGTTTTGAAAGTAATGGAATCAGAACGTTCTGCTACAATTTTAAGTATTTTTTGTTTTACTAGAAGTATAATTTTTTATTTTGTTTACGTCACTGAGTATAAAAAGGAAAATTAAGAAATTTACAGATTCATATTCATGGAATAAATAGCCATTAGTAGCTACCTCGCATGGATCAAAGATCTATGTTGTTTAATTTTGAGTTTACGTTTACCCTTAAAAATATGATGCAGAGTTTGATGAATTCCCAACAATCAAACTTGAAGGTTTTTTTTTTATCTTGGTTCTTTTTTAAAAAATAATAACATTTTCTTGAATTTATTTGTCGTTGGAAACCGCATGTTAACATGTTCTTCCATCCTGAAAATTCTCCTCACATGTATAGTTCCATTTTATTCTAAGTGTTTTGAAGATCCTAAGTATTTGTGACTTGAGCTAGTTCATTTTCAAGTTTCCACAGTAACAGCCAATGGCGGATTCAGCCAGGGGGCGCGGGGGGCGCGCGCCCCCTCCTCAGATTATTATTATTATTATTCTTTTTTTTTTATAATTGGCACACAAAAAATTTAAAATTTTTTTTTTTAATAAGTTCACTTAACGAGTATATTTCGACCTTCGTCTAATTTCCGAAAAAAGCCCCCCCCCCCCCCTCCCCCAAAAAAGAGTTTATTTTTGGTTCAAGGTTCTTTTTATAGCCCTCTCCCTTCCCATTCAAACGGACGTTAGAAGACTGTACAAGTAATCAAACCTCCACCCCCTTGACTTTGAAGACATCTCCACAACACTTTACCATAGGAGTTGGAGTTGAGTTAGGTAAAAACTCTTTTACAAAATAATAATTGTTTACTTTTATTTTGTAACAATAAGGAGCCGAAACCAAAGCGAATTTTCCTCTCTGAACTTCTAACTTTTAGACGATCACAAGAGGGGGAAGGGAGGGGGAATACACCGGATGTCATCTTTCTCTCCTGATTTCGCACAAGGGATGGACGTGGGGAGGAATATCACTGGACACTGAATGAGATAACATCTCTACCCTTCTGGGTCTTTGTCCTTGAAGCCCTCTTTTAAATGGTTGTGGTGTGGTTTACTAGTTAGCACAAGGAGAAGAAATTTTTGAACGCGTGGTGAGAGTGTTGAGACTTATATTCGGTTTACAAACTGTACACTTCCGAAGTTAACCAAAGAGTAGGGTGGGTTGTAATACATAAATGCATCCAAGCGACAAAAAGTAAGTGGGAACACATTTTTTTAGCGTTTCTTTTTCTATTCTGAAATTATAAATACTATTTATTTGATTTAAAAATGAAAGCAATCGTTACGAGAAGTCAGAAAGAACGCCTTACTGGCGTGGAGGACTTTTTAAAAAGAATTGCTTTGTGTTTGGCACTCAAAAAATAGTTTAAAAAAGTTATTCTATAGCGATTTTTGGAAATGCACCTGTCATTACCCATTTTTGTCATATGCTTGGGAATACTTTTCTTCGAGAAAAGTAAGTTAATCTTTGTTGTTAGTGGCTTAATTTTTAAACCCTTTTTTAAATTAACTTCGATTTTGTGTGTCTGTGAGGAATAAATCCGTGGAGGACTAATTAATCCTCTTGTTATCAAATCTAACTAAAATAACTTGTTGTCAATAACAATAACCATGTTTTCGGACAAAAAAAAATTAATAATAAAAAATAAAAAAAAATAAAAAAAGAATTAGTCAAAGAGACGGAATTGATGATTTTCTTCGCAGTGGTCATCAAACACCATGAAAATTGAATCTCACAAGGAGACCTTACGGTCTCGGAAATTCAGATCGGGATGAAATTTGGCAGATTGATAGTATACCTTAAGGGTATCCATACTGTAAAGTAATAAAGCGCACTAGCCATAAGATTCCGAGAAAATCGGCTTTAAAGTGTTATGCGTAGCTTACATACTAGTAGAAATTTTTGATGAGCAACTCCCCGGTGGCTAAGTGGTCAGCGTGATGAGTTCCCGTACGGGAGATCCGGGTTCGATACCTCGTGAGGCAGTATTTTTTTTAATTTATAGTGACTGTTACAGCTAATTGAAATTTGAATTAAAGATAATATTTTATTTTTAAATACGTAATGTATTTTTAATGAGGTAATTTTTAATTTTTATTTTTTCAATTTATAAAGTGACTGTTCCAGCTAATTGAAATTTGAATGAAAGATAATACTTTATTTTTAAATACGTAATGTATTTTTAATGAAGGTACATTAAAACTCTATTTACTATTTTCACAAACAAGTGATTATAAATTTTGAGATATTATAAGATGTAGAGAAGTAAATGATTTTCCCAAAAAACATGAAGAACCAGTTTCTATATGGAAAAGTAAGAATGTTGTCCTATTGTACTCAAGCAGGTAGTCAGAAATTTTCAAAACCCTAACGGCACTTTGCGACGTCTATTTTTATAGACAGGTAAAGAATCTACTAAAGCGTATGCAAAATTGCGCGTATCTGGTTGAAAATAATAGAGAAATAAATACCCGTGAAGACTGAATAAAAATACAATCAATAGTCCATCATCAATTTTTAATAAAATGATCCGGTATGCCTGATATGCTTCCAAGTTTTCTGACGAAAGATATATTTTCATGAATGTTAATGAAGTATGTTTTCCAACGAATCTTTTACAAAAAGGTTGTTCCTGTAAACAATCTTCCTTTATAAATTGCGCAAGATGTCAAAACAGTGTTTGTTTTCCATGTTTTTATGATAAGTGTCATTCTGGTGTATGTATACAAATAAATAATTGACAAATAAAAACTATATGTCAAAATCCATAGATAAATTAAGTCCTACCCTAATTTTGTTGCCGTGGTAATTTGAATTTTAATTTATATCTATTTAATTTATCTCTATTTTCTCTATTAAAAATACATTACGTATTTAAAAATAAAGTATTATCTTTAATTCAAATTGCAATTAGCTGTAACAGTTACTTTATAAATGGAAAAAAAAAACCCTACCTCACGAGGTATCGAACCCGGATCACCCGTACGGGAACCCATCACTCTGACCACTTAGCCACCGGGAAATTGCTGATCAAAAATCTCTACTAGTATGTAAGCTACGCATAACACTTTAAAGCCTATTTTTTCGGAATCTTCTGGCTAGTGCGCTTTATTACTTTACAGTGTGGATACCCTTAAGGTATACTATCAATCTGCCAAATTTCATCCCGTTCTGAATTTCCGAGACCGTAAGGTCTCCTTGTCAGATCAAAATAGCTTAAGTAAATTGCAATTGTACATAAAAATTGGCAAGGAATATAAAGGATACCATAAAAACTTTGTATTTATGGATTAATTTTTTTAAAATGAACTATTTGACCTACCACACTGGATCCCACTGACTTGCATTCCTTTAACTTAAAAAATTAACATAAAATTTTGTTACTCCTGGTTTCTATCGTTTGCTTTTTACTTTATCCTTTATATCTACTTTTGATTTTGTTTATTTGTGGCGGGAAAATCTGTGGAAGGATAACTAACCCACTAGCTGCCATCCAATCAAGCTGAAACTTGGCAGATAGTCAACGAGAATTCATTCTATCAAGTTTCGGAGATTTTCACTAAAAGAAACTTTTACTCATGTTTCTATTAACACGATAAATCTTGGGTATGTATTAAATGATTTATATAAAAATTTTACTTTTATGAATAAATTATTTATACACGTAGGTGGCACATTTTTTTTTCACTGGACTACATAAGTGTAACATTGTATCTATGTAAAAAATGCTCTGATTGGCTGAAATAAAAGCCAGGAATTGGAAAAAAAGGATTTTGTATCAGAAAAGTTGAAAATAAAATAAAATTTTGAAGAACAAGAGTAGAAAATATGAAAATGAACTGTCAACAAGTGAGATTTATCAAGAAATATAAAACAATTTATATTCGATGCTATAGAGAACTTCTGCCTATTAAAAAAATATTAGACTTTGACATATTTAAGCTAAATAATAAAGCAAGATTCGGCTCTTCTAATACACTAACATTTACATCGTGTAGTGTTTTTTCTTTATTTATTAACTACTCTATTATAATTATCCATAGATGGATAAGTATAAGATAACTAAGTATAGTTTGCTAAATCAAAAAAAAAAGGAAGACTGGAATTTGTTTTGTGCTAATTATTCAATGTTTAAATTGTATTTTTTTTGCAATTGCCTTCTTAAAAATAATACTTATAATTATTAGTAAAACGTTCTCTTTGAAACACAATTTTTCCCCTGATTACTTTAGATTACTTGTGTAGCAATGAATTATCCAGTAAAACAAGGTATTTTTACTTACTAAGCTCACTGCATAAATGTGTTATGAATATGTTAAATTTTGATGTACAATTACTGATTTCCCTGTTTGATGTAAGTATAGTATAGGATTTATACTTAGTCAGTTAGTCACAAATAATAGTAGCAAGTTCCCACTTTCATTGGAATTTCTTCAGTATAATCTATACCTCTGGGGATGTAGCTTACAAAAATATTTAAAATGCACGATACATTTTTAATACAATTTGTTTTTAAAATAAAACAGATAATGAAAAAACAAAAGGGTAGTGTTAACGCGATAAGATACCTAACCGCTACCACGCTAACCTTACGCTAATATAACAAGTCAGAAATGTGACGAAAGAGGTTGGGGGTCAATCAATGGCTATGGATTAACTTAAAGCATATTTTTTGAACATTGCCTAGCTTTTTTTTTTTTTTTTAATATTCAATTCTGTCCTGGCTAAGGCACAATCTTGCGCCCCCCCTCAGGAAAATCCTAGATCCGCCACTGGTAACAGCAGCTCACATATGTGATGAATTTGCAACGAAAATACGACGTTTCTTTTCTAGTTCGTTACAAGAGAACAACAGTCGGTCTGTAATAGTCAAGACATTAAAATATTTATTTGAGTCACTAAGATATATTCATTAATCTTATTATTTTTTTGTACTAATAAAAATTTCAATGCAAATTTTGATAGTAATAATTTTAAAACTTACAACCCATTTCATGATCCATATAATTCTAAAATAAACATAAATGTTTACAAGGAAATAAATTTTATTTCAAAAATGTCAGGACTAATAATCTGAATGAAATAATTTTAGTGGATAAACATTTTCAAATGCAATGAATGAAAAAAGTATTGCGAGTTTAATCCTAGTTTTGGAATATTAAAAAAAAATAATAATGAATCGACTTCTAAATAAAATAAAATTGTAAACCTATTAATTTTACTGTGAAATCAAACTGATTGTATATAAACTGGCTGTATAATAAATGTCGAGAATCCGTTTGACTTCTTTGATTACGGTTGTTTTTTAAAATGTAATATTAAATGAGTTATCGACTCGTTAATTGTAACTTATTACTGTAAAAATTCAGGGAAAGGATAACCAAGTACATTAAAATAAAGTTATACTAAAATCCCTTCAAATATAATTTTATTTACTTTCCTGTTTTTGAAATTTTAATTCTTATTAGTTAAGTTTTTCCTATTTTTTTAATTTTTTTATTTTAATATTTTTTTCAACTTCTTATATCTAAAGTTAAAGTTATTTTACTGTACCGTCAATACTTAATTGATATGAAAAAAAAAAAAAAAAAAAAAAAAATCAAGATTCGTATTATTAAATGTAAGGAATACGTTGCGTAAGATATAAAAGATTGTATTGTTTTTACTTTTTAAATTCAATTCCAATAATTTATATTCAAAACTGCGATGTAATATTCAAAATAAAGGCCTACTTCACAATTTTGTTACGTAAATTTTCAAAAATAAATTTATGTTTATGCATGGTGACATTGGATACATATTTCATAACTCATTTTATGATATATTTATATAATATTTTTTTAGGCGATGTGAAGTTATAGGAAATTCATCACGAAAATCTTAAATTTATTTTTATGGATTAGTAAATAGTATTGCTTGATTCAAATATGCATAGCACTGTAAGTTTGTTTTTATTTTTAAAATTAAAATAATAATAATAATAATGATAATTAAAAAAATATCTTTCTTTCAATTTGGATTCTCTGATTACCTTTCAAAAATAAGTTGAGAGACAAATATGTTATACGTGGAAATGTCCATTTTAAATTCAATTTATCATAATATTAGAAGTTAGATATAATATGAAGAGTAAAGGAAAGGTCGACCTACAAAATATGTAAGGTATAACAATGTCTAAGGATAATGACGAAACTAAAAAAAGTTACTAGTTTGATTAAAGATTCCAGGGAAAAAAAAATTGCATTCATTTGCAGTATGTTCGCTAAATGCATTTCAAATATATGAAATGTAGGAATAATTTTTAAAACAAGTTGAAACTTAAAAATGTTACAAATGTTAATATTTTGTTTACCGCACAAGATACAGAAAAAAATATGACACTGTTTTACAACATTGTCCGTCCAATTAATCAACCTGACGAAGTTTGGAATATTTAATGCCACAAAAATAATATAAAAACTAGCAAAACTGGTGATTATTTCTAATCAAATTATTCTTCGATTTCTTTTTTTAATTACGATCTTTGACTTTTTTTAGTATCAATATCTAAACCCAACAAAACAAACAAATTTAAAGCATTTCTGAATGTTCTGCTTTTATTTAAAAACGCAGCTTTCTCTTCCTAACACAATTTACCATCAATAACTTCCGATTACTTTACTATTACTATATTGAATATTAACTTTAAATCAATAAAGTTTGGAAAAGTTTTCTCCCATTTTATGAATGCCCTACCTCCTTTAGAAAGCTGATTTCCGTACAAAAATATATATATATATATATATATATATATATATATATATATATATATATTTAAAGAAAGTAATAGGAAATCCCCACCATTCAGTCAGATATAGTAAAACTGGTTATTTAGAAGCCGGTTAAGTGTACAAAAATACAGCAATTTACCTTTTCACAGATTTGTGTGTTAAGAATGATTTTTTGGTGCATTATTTACTGTCAACTATAAAACGTACAGCTTTGGTAGGAGACCAGAACAAGCTTGTTCGCAATGGAAAATCACAATCGAAATCTGTTGTCAGATGTAGCACGCTAGCCTATTAACATTATCACTAACCATGAATTTGCCAATTGTATAGAAATTGGGTAGATAGCAAAATGCTGTTGACGAGGCAAAATTCTTGAAATATCTACCATTATTCTGTTCGCTATTAGCCGTATTTAAATTGATAGAGTTCTTGATTTGAATTTCGATCAATCAATTAAATTATTTTGTGTACTTATTTAAATTCAACTTCAAAGGTTTATTACTAAGTCATGTTCTAAAATTCGTATTGTAAAGCATCGTTTCTTCAATTTTTGTTACAAAAATTCAAGATTTTAGTTAACCAAAAATTACTATATTATTTGTTTTAATTTTATAAAATAATTTTAGAAATATATCTCTAAGTCTCGTTCTTAAAGTTCAATCCTTTCTCTCTTTATTATGTGCTATTTTCAGATTATATTTCCCGGTTATTAACTTCTTAATTAACTTTTAGCAATATTCCTTCGTGAGAGAAACATACAGCATCCCATGTCACCGTTGCATATTTTATCTAATTTTGATCAAATGATAATGATACGGAAATCCACTTCATTGGTTCATACAACAAATTGTACTTTCATGTTTAAAAAAACTCAATTGTAAAGTTATTTTCTGCTTTAAGCCGGTTGTGTTAAATTGATAACGACAATGATTCACCGAAATTGAAATTTATGCTAGCTCATTAATTTCAGTTGACATTTATTGAGCATTACAATAAGGTTATTGTAAAATTCTTACGACTACAATTTATTTAATTTCCTTCTCTCTTATAATTCTTGTCTGTATACAATAACCTTTCGTTCAATTCGTAGTCATTTTAAATTAAGCTTTTGGTATTTAAAAATTAATTCATTACCACACACAAAGCCATCTGCATAAACATCTCATTTCTCATTATATATGTATGTATATCTTATACATTCATCGCGTGAGAAAATAACATACATTTGAAAAATTATTATCCATTAATTCATCTCATTTAAATAATTACTCAAAGCAATAACAGTGGATGCGTAATTTGCATTTTTCATGACTCACAAAAAATTCTCAAAATATTTATATTCGGATTTATATACTTTGAAGTGAGTATGTAAATAAATGGACCGATAACTCAAAGTATATTTTTCTTTTGTCAAAATTCTTTATACTCGGATGCACAGTGATTTAATTAACAATCAATGTTGCTTTGAGTATTCACTTTGAATAACGTTTTAACATCTCATTTAACAAAATATGAATAAATATGAAAGAAATGTTTTGAATATTTAAGAACGCTTCTCATTTGTAAGTTATAATTGTATAATCAGAGTTTAAAAAAGAAACTATTTCTTCCGTTTGTTGAGCTTTCTTTAAAGGAAGACAGTAGACACGCACATTAATTGTTTAATTTCAAACGCTTGTTTTACGGTTATTGATAGGGAACAAAAAAAGTTCACGCAGAAATAAGAATGATTAATAGAGAAACAATATAAAATGATTAAAAGATATTTACTTTTTAAATATTTATACTTAAAATAGATAAGTATATAGTCATAGGTTTGGTGCTTTTTTTTTTTTTTTAATCTAAAATCTATATTTTGTGTTTTGTTATGGGAATTGAGTAACTTTTTTATATAGAGGAAGTTTTTTTAAAGTGGGTTTAGTTGCATTTCATCTGTATTTTAGTAGACAACTAGGAAGATATTAAAATTCATTATGTGACAATCTAAATGTGTTTAAAAATGGAGTAATGTGTTTTGGTAATAAAAATGCTTTTGCTATAAAAAATAGTTTTTGAAAGACATACTTTACTTTTTTCGACAACAAATATAAATACATGTCCCCATGTTACATGGAAAGAAATTAAAAGTAAAGTTTATTTATATACGCCCATGTTTACGCCATCAAAATTATAGATTACGAAATGTTTTTAAAGTGAATAAATTTTGATAATTGCTTTTTCGTAATTTGGTCTTTAAACGATATTAACGTGCATTACTTCATGTTCTCTTTACTGAACTTTTAATACAATGCTTTTTCTATGTTGAGTTAACTGGAGATACGCAAAACACGTTTACTGTTATCTCTTAAATTACTGGAAACCAAGACGTAGCTTTGTTAAATATATATAGCTTTTTTTTAAAAATAATGTTTAAAATAAATATTAACTTAAAGTGTTTAAAAACATTTACATTAACTTTCATTCGTTGAATTTTGAAAGATAGCAAAAAGTTAAAAAAAAAAAAAAAAAAAAAATACGCACTTAATTTTTCCAAGCTAGTTTGTTTTTTCATAAAATTAAAATATTATTGATTGAACAATTTATGACTGATTTGCTGATTTAGGACCCAGCAATACGTTTTCTAACATGTGTTACCATTTGAGGAAACCTTATGAATACATTTAAAAATTATATATCATTGGAAAAATTAGTATACTTATTTTACACAACCATTTTGATTAAGACATGGCCTGATATTTGTTTTTTTTTATGCTCTTTTTCAGAAATATACATCCGCAGCCTTACCCATTATGCTTGATGATGAAACTCTTACACTTAAATTAATTAATTACACAAACACAACCCCCAAAAAACGCAAATCTTAGAAGAATGAATTAAAATGAATTTTTGAGGAAATATTGCAGATAATTTTATCAGAAAACTTAACCCACCTCGAATTTCATTCGCATGAGAATTGCCTTCTTACTACTTATATAACACATTTAAATATCCATGTAAGAAATAGGTTAGTAGATAATTGTCGCTGTGTGAAACAAACTACTATATCATAGCAGATATGCAAAGCAGGGAATCTTAGCAATTAATTTCATGAAACTCTTTATCTGATTTGTATTCGTAGACATTCGTGTTTTATATTCGTATAGTGTAAATTCCTGATTTCTTTAAAGTTTTCTATAACCTATAGTACTTCATTGTTTAGTTTCAAACAATATATGTATACTAGTTAGTTGTAAGGTGTCAGTCTTTTTCGGATTTGATTCAATATATACCTTCACTTGACTTGTAACTCTTGATCGTGACAAAGCCTCATACAGTTGGCCGTCTGAAAATACTGCTTTCGTCAAATTGATGACAACGTAATCAAATGGCTGGCCTTGAGTCTTGCTTATTGTAATAACGCGTGCAGGAAGTATTGGAAATTGATCGCGTTTTTGTATGAAAGGTAATGTATTGATTGGAGTGCGATCAATCTTGAGAATTAGAACTATATCATTGTACTTGCATATTGAAATGATTTTTGCTCTCATCAAATCTGATTCAGGTTCTTCCACAATCAATCGAATTTCATTGTAAAGTCCTTTTTTAATCCTTTAGATCAGTGTTCTTTGACTTTTGTTGCCCACCGGAACTCTCTTTTGAGATAATTTATTTTATGGAACTCTACGTTCAATAGCATTGCTTTTTTTTCTGTTGGGGAGGGGGTATTATATATTATTATATGATATAAACAAGGTACGTCCCTGTCTACTTTATTAGTTGGTTGTTTTCAGATTAGCTGGCGCCTTCAGCAACACGAGGGCTATAATGCAACGAAACATTCGTCATTTTACAAGCTAACATACATTTACAAACACCCATGCCTTACAAGGGACTCGAAACCGCAACCTCATGGTCTAGAAGCTAGTATGCTAACCACTACTACCCTGTCTACTTTATTAAAATACCTTTTCCATAAATTTACATCAAACAAAAAGATAAGTATTACATATAAAATCTAAAGTGTTTGTATTATACTTACTTATTGTTATGAATTTTTCCACTGAGGCAATGATGGCACAGTTTTCACGGTTTAAAAGTATTTATTCTCTCTTCAGAAAACTCACAAAATTTATTCACAGGCAACAGTTTAATTACTCTCAAGCTTCAACACAAGCTTCAACAAAAATAACTTCGAATTCAGCGATTATACAAGCTCACTCCAATAGGTAAACAAAGCGATCAGCTTCCAACGAAGTCCGAAGTCAATCTGAAAACTTTCCCGTTCTCCAGTCTTTTATATACAAGCGCGTGAGACATTCGCGAAATTTCCAGCCAATTCATCGGAAAAGAAATATCTCGAAACTTCTCGATTGCTTTAGGTGTTGCCACCTTTTTCTAACTTGCATAATCGCTGTTAATAAATAAAATAAGATAAAAATAAATTACAATAGAATTTTAAAATAATACGTCACTATTTACACTATATACAAACAATTTGTGCAACATTTCCCCCTTCTTAAAGACTGCACGTCCCGGGCAGTGAAGTCCTTAAGAGAAAAGGCAATTCAATCACTTCTACTATAATATGGGGCTAGTCTATTGTTATGTACAACTCTAGGTTTACAGGAGGGTGTCCGTTGAATCCTTACCACGACGTCGTTGATCTTCTTAAGGACCACATACGGCCCTTCCCAGTTCGTCTGGAGCTTAGGGGAGAGTCCTTTCCGACGTTTAGGATTCCATAACCACACCTTGTCACCTTCCTGGAATGAACGTTCCGTGGCCTTGGCATCGTAGCGGACCTTCATGCGCTCCTTCATGATGTTGATTCTTTCTCTGGCGAACCGATGTACGGCTTCCAAACGTGCCTGGAGATCATCTAGATACTGGACAGGCGAGGAAGGAGTGTCCGGTGGTTGTCCAAAGAGGAGGTTGCTGGGGAGCCTAAGGTCTCTTCCAAACATCGTTAGAAATGGAGAAAATCCGGTGGTCTCGTGAGTTGCACTCCCGTATGCCAACAGAAGCGGTGAAAGTTTCTGATCCCCATCTTGCTGGTTATATGATTTTGAGATTGCGTCCGAATCATCCGCGGGTGCAGCTGATAGATACCGGGACCTCCGTTCGATGCTTGTAACAGGAGCACGGATGTCGATTCCCTCTTCACTAACTTTGTCCATTTCCACATGAACCACTTCCTGGGAGGGTTTCATCAACGTCGCTTTCTTCGGTTCTCTTTCCGAGGCTGGAGAGGTACTTTTCATAGATGTGGACTCTTCAGCATTCTCTATGACATTGTCTTCATGAGCTACAATCCGATATACGCACAGTTCTTTCATGTCTAGATCGTGCAAAGGAACTTCGCCTCTCAATGTTTGCAGCTTGCTTTTCTCAAAATTCAGCGTAATTCCATTTTTCTTCAAAAAGTCTAGTCCGAGAATGCACGGATCTACAATTTCGGCAACATAAACGGTGTGCTTGTAGGTGTTAAATCCAAGGGCAATGTCCACTTGCAATTTCCCATGAACAGAGATATTACCACCAGACACAGTTTATAGAGAAACAGAGGGCGCTGTGTAGAGGAGTCGGCTGTTCAGGCGACGAGCCACGTCCGTCCTTACGATCGTTACGTTCGCTCCCGAATCGACGATTAGACGACATGGAGTTCCGTTGATCTCCCCCTTCACGAATAAACCCTGGTTTCCTCCTTGTCGGGATGAAACGTGGAAACGACTGGTCGGGGCTTCACCTGTTCTACATTGCAGCTTCTGCCCTGCGAGATGACATCTTCTTAGATTCAGTTGTGGAGAATCCGTGGTAGTGTTATCCCTTCTCTTTTTCAAATCAAGGCAGTTTCGTAGTAGATGCCCTTCCCGTTTGCAGTGCCAGCAAACGACTCTGGTCTATCGATCCCTGGCTCCGGGATAGCTTCTCATCATTCTATCAATTTTGCTTTCCAGTTCTCGAAGCTTACTGGTGACAAAGTCAGAAGAATCCTCGGCTAATGCACCACGCACATATCGTCGGTCTTTTCCAGAAGCTAGCTGCGCGGCTTCCACTCTCATGGCGTACACGAGGGCCGACTTCAGGTTTTTGTTTTGGGATAACCTTACCGCCTGCTGCACATCGGGATCTTGAATAGCGTCGATGAAATACTGCAGAGAAAGATCGTCTCGTACATCCGGGGGACAGTCAGGGAAAGCGAGGAGCGACAGTCTTTCTATATCCGATGCCAATTCTTGAAGAGTTTCATTGGACTTCTGCTGTCTCACTTTCAGTTGCAGTCTGTTGTAATCCTTTAGATGCTGCTCCCCAAACCTTAACTCCAACGCACTTGCCAGCGCCACGAATTCTCCCCGCTTCTCTTCAGGTAGTGTCTGTAAAATGTCAGCAGCTTCACCTCGAAGAGATGCTGCGAGATGGAATGCCTTCGAAGTATCGTCCCAACCATTCGCAGAAGCAATAATTTCAAACTGCGTTTGATAAACCCGCCAAGACGACCTCCCATCAAAAGTGGCTACTTTGATGTTGGAACGTGGCACAATGAAGGGAGTGGAAACATTATCCCATTTAGGCGTTGCAACGGTCATAGCTTCCCCCGTTTCAATTTTCCGTAGCCTTTCTTCAACAGCGTCATGAAACTTTTCCTGTTCCTCTTTCATGGTGGAAACCTTTTCTTCGATTTCATTCCTCACAGTCACAAGATCTCCTTTCATTGTAGAAACCTTTTCTCCCAAGCAGTCAACTTTCCCATTAACCGCCTCAAAACTCTCACTGATTTCTTTTCTTACTTCACTCAGAACATCTTCTTTTACCGATTGTAGAACACTTGTAGTAGTCTCTATTATAGTATAATCCACCATTGTAGCTAGTTCGGATTGCATTTCGGAACACAAGCTTCAACAAAAATAACTTCGAATTCAGCGATTATACAAGCTCACTCCAATAGGTAAACAAAGCGATCAGCTTCCAACGAAGTCCGAAGTCAATCTGAAAACTTTCCCGATCTCCAGTCTTTTATATACAAGCGCGTGAGACATTCGCGAAATTTCCAGCCAATTCATCGGAAAAGAAATATCTCGAAACTTCTCGATTGCTTTAGGTGTTGCCACCTTTTTCTAACTTGTATAATCGCTGTTAATAAATAAAATAAGATAAAAATAAATTACAATAGAATTTTAAAATAATACGTCACTATTTACACTATATACAAATAATTTGTGCAACATTATGTAATAGGGAAAAAAAAAAAAAAAAAAAAAAAAACACCTTTAAAAAATTATTGACTTTGTTGTGCTAGTTTTTTAACTCCCAATTTATCAATACCTGGGATCTTGGTGGATTGGTGTCAGTTGGAGAAGCATACGGGATCAAGTCAATATCTCTACCTGGTTTTTGTAGCGATGTATGCGGAAAAGGTTTTCTCTCAAAGGTAGGTTGTTATGAAACTAATAATTTGTTTTACTGCGAGTTTGGATATTTTGGGATAGTCTTCCATTAATTTTATTCAAAATGGGTCAATGCAACGCCTCTAGTTGTGAATGCGGTTTACGTTAAAATTTTAGAATTCTCGCGGAACCCCTAAAGCGTATGAGTGGAACCCTAGTTCCCCGTGGAACACAGGTTGAAGAACATATATATTAACTTCGATTTTTTATTTTTTGTTGATGGCGGGCAAATCTATGGAGGTCTAATTTAACCCCTTGCCGTCATCCAATCCTGCTGAAACTTGGCAAATAAATTTGATGTTGATGATTATTAATTCTACTTAATTTTGAGGACTGTCACTGTGACTAAAAGGTCACTTTTACAGAATACTAACAAACCAATTTGCCGTAATCCAATCGCTCTAAAAAAGTATTTAATCGATCATTGAAAAAACTCTTTTCTGTTTCTAAAATTGTTTTAATAAATAAATAATAAAATTATTTTAATCATAATAAATTAAAGATATTTGTATGTCCATGCATAAATTCGCATTAATTTTGAATGAAGATATTTTGAAAAGTAATTACCGCATAATTAGATGCAAATTCCAAGCACAAGCTGCAGAAACGGCGTTATATTAATAAATATAAAAATTGGCTATACATATAAAGGATTTATTACAAAAACTTTGTTTTTATTGGATATATTATTTAGAATTTCTGTTTCCCAGAAACATGATAATGTCACCTTTTTTAAGCAACTGCACATGAGGTGGCAGGGTAGATGGAGTTTTCACGTTGAGGAATTGATATTTTGCGGATACGAAGGGCAAAACTCAAGAAAAGGTAGTTGTCAGAAAAAACAGTTTGAAAAGTTTTCCATGTATTGATTTTTCTATGCTTGGTATCATTCTCTGTGCGTATTTTGAGAGGAAAAGATGGGGAAACTCAAAGTGAAAAATATACTTGTAGAATATGTGAAGGGTATAGATTCTGATAGTAATTTTTTTACCCGATGTTGAGTTCGTCCTTCGTATTTGTAGCACCTCAATTAAACAGGGAAATTGAATCATTTGAATCTCACTAACAACAGAATCGGTGCTATAATAGATTTGAGTGTTACCATCAATCAAATCGATTATTTTCTTATCCATTTCTAATTTTTGGGCATTTGTTGGCACAACAATATTCCTATTTTGATAAACCACGTGTCAGGGGTCGATACGAGATCAAATATCCGAAATGTAGAATGCATGAATGCCTTTTGATTGCTAAAAAGTACGTGGTAAAATTTCATAGTGAAGCACGTGTATTCTGCTAGTATATATATATTCCAACATAAAGCCCTCGCACACCAAGTGTTTCACAACACAAATTTTCCAGATAATTATTAAAGTACTTATTTTTTAGTATAGTAGAACAATAGAAAAAATAATGCATGAAAAGAAAGATTATTTTTTCTTTTAAATCAAGTCTAATATCTTTTAAACATTACGTATGATGACTCGTTTCGAATGTTTTTGCATTGACGTTTGCTGCAAATCGCTAAAAAATGTTTCAATCATGTCTGCAGACAATATCATTCTTGTCGGAATTTCAACAACGTGCTAAGGCAAACAGAAACAATGCCAGAATAAAAAATATTGTGTCCAAATTAGAAAATCATAATAGATCTTATACACCAAGCAACTGTTATCCCATAATGTTTTAGAGCCAGTCCTATAATAAATATTTTTTTTTCAATGGGTCGTAAGTAATAGTGATTGATTCTTAACTTCTAGATGGATAGTTTCCATAAAGACGCTTTCAAATGTTCATTGAAATAGTATTTTAAAGCTAATTTGATGAGTTTGAATTTATTTATGTAGTGCTTTTTACGTGATTAATTATATTCAAAGAGGTGGGGTCTGGGACATCATCGGCTATAAAGCTATTAAACTGGATGTTACCCACAGCAACTAACAATATATAAAGAAACACTGAGTTTAATTCTATATAATCATTTCTTCGATTCAGAGGGGCGGAATGAAATTTAATAGATTTTATGCATGGGGACGTCACAGTCGGTTGCTATGTGGGAGAAATGAAATATTTGTTTCTGAATAACGGAAATGTATTGCGATAAGCATTGCAGATAACTCCAATTAATTTCATGCATATAGCTCATAAGAATTGAATCAACTTGAATTAATCACATGTTATTAGAAATTATTGTGAATATATCAGAACACTATATTAAATTACTTTATTGATTTAATGTATGAATAAGGTGTAAAACATAATTTTTTGAAATCTGGGACGTCGTCAAGATTTTGCAGGTTTTTGATTCACTGAAAATTGTTCATTTATTTTAAGGGAGCATTATGATTGTTCATAAGTTTTGTTTGAAGAAATACCCCACTCTAAAAGAATATCAGTATCATTTAAGATTTCATAGATTCGAATGGTTTCTTAAAATTTTATTTCTTTTCACGTATCTTTGAAAATTTTATTTTTAGATAAAAGATATTTGGAAGTGTTTTGCGATGTTCGTTGAGTATTTTTCGGGGCTTCCTTCAACTTTTATACTTTCAAGTTTTCTAATTTCGTTTTTTTTGTTGTTGAATTTTTGCCCCTTTTGGGAATTTTTTTAATTGGCTTTCAGTAGTTGCGATGTAGAACCTTTAAAAGACATTGCTACATAGATTGGTTAACAAAATCGTCAGAAGCCATAATTAGCATTGCTGAAATTCGGCGTATAAATTTCTAAAATTCTAATTTTTGGACTCCATTCCTGAATTTTTAGAACATAGAGTTCACATAAAACATCAAAGTTGACATTTTGTAATTAATATACAATACTGTCATTATATATTGGTTAATTTTCTAGTTGATGCACGGAACATTTTGCGCTCTTTTTTCTACTCTTAAACAAATTAAAATTACAAGTTAATGATAAATTTGCCAGTTATGTTTTTGTTTTCTATAATTTTAGTTGGTGGTAAATTTATCTGGAAAAATAGTTGCTTTAACTAGGTTAAATATGCTAATCGACAACTATATCTACACTGAGAAACAAAAAAGAAGAAAAAACTACTATCAAGAGAAAAGTTTAAATGTTCTCTGAATTTATGAGCCTTGAAATTATGAAATGCATAGGTACATTTGTGTAGATGTAAATAATATTATGCATTTAAAATTTTTTACAAAAAGATTATTTTTGTGGATTTAATAAACAAAAATGTGAACCGACGCACGGGACATGTGTAAGGAGCATAGTTTCATTACTTTTTCTACTTAGAATGTAATATTACTGGACTTCTACATTTCTACAAATTATAATGACTACATTAAGTATGATGTTGTTGTTTTTCTTGAATTTGTTCCACTGAAAAACGCCTATTTATTATCCTGTGTTTTACATAATTTAGAGTCAATGAAACGAGTGAACTTTAAATGTCGAAAAGTAAAATTAAATTGTACCACAAATGTGTTTTGTTAAATTTTTCTGTCAGTTTGGGCAGCTTACTTTTGTAACAATTCATTACTTTTATTATTTATATTTTTTTTTAGGTATGGTGGTTAATTTTTCAGAGAATTATCCTATCTCTATAAAAGGCAAAGCCCTCACTCACTCATCATTAATTCTCCCACTTCCCATATAGTCGCAACTCTGAAAATTGGTACAAATGTCAACAATGGCAAACATAGAAAAAGTAAACTATTTAGATCTCGATTAACCCACTTTAAGGGGTCGAAATGGTGTTAAATATTCGAAACGAGAGATTTTCAAATGACCCACTTAACATAGAGTCACAACTTTGAAATTTGATACAAATGTCAACCAAGATAAACATAACAAAATTAAGCTATTCCGATCTCGATTAACCCCTTTAAGGGGTGGGAAAGGGGTTAAACGTTCCAAACGAGGGATATTCGAATGTCCCACTTCCCATTTGATCAAAGCTCTGAAAATTGGTACAAATGTCAACAAAGATAAACATAGAAAAAGTAAGCAATTCCGATCTCTAGCCTCTTTAAGGGGATTGAAAATGGGTTACGAAAAGGAATATTCCAAAGTTTAACTTCCCATGCAATCAGAACTCTGAAAATTGGTAGCAAGGGTAAGCATAAATAAAGAAAGTTATTTTGATGAACTCATTTTAAAGAGTCGAAAAGGGGTTGAAATGTTTGGTACGAGAAGTAGTGCAATGTCCCATTTCCTAAGAAGTCAAAACAAATCAATTTGATTTACGGGTAAATAAAGAAAGCTATTACAATATCAATTGACTAATTTTAAAAGGTCGAAACACTCCAAACGAGTTCTACTTCCAATGTAGTTACAACACTGTAATTTGGTACACATATCAGCAAAGGGAAACGTAGAAAAAGTAAGCTCTTTTGATCTTAAATAATTAATTTTAAAGGGCCGAAATGGAGTCAAAACGTTCCATTCAAAGAATATCCCTATACCCTACTTCTAATATAGTCACAATTATAAAATTTAGAGAAAATGTCAACAAAGGCAAGCATAGATAAAGTAAGGTATTCCCATTTTAATATGACCAATTTTGAAGTGTCGAAACTGGATCGAACATCCAAGACGTGAAATGCATGAATGCCTTTTGATTGCTAAAACTCCTATGGTAAAATTTCGTAACGAAGCATGGGTATTCAGCTAGTGCATTATTCAACGCCTAATTGCAAATAAAAACAAACGATTTAATTTATAAAACTTATCATAATAAAAAATAATTATAATAATATTTTTGGTAAAGTAAACTACCCCTCAGATTTGACCCTTATTGAGGATTGATACGAAATTTTTATCCCAACTGGTCGGAATTTTAAATTTATCATGTTACAATCATTTGAAAGAAGCTATGAAATGTAATGAGAAAACAAGTAATATATAATAAGTCAACTTATATATTTCTACTTACAAGTAATAGAGTAGAGAAAACAAGTAATTGATAGTAAAGCATAAAGAAGTCCAATTTATTTCAAGTTATAATTTTACCAATCCAATTTGTAAAGCATTCTGGGAATAACTTATTATTATTGTCTGTGTATTTTCTATACATTTGTGCATTGGCTTAAAGGGGGAGATAACAATGCCACAGGTTTATTGCCGCAGCGTATCCCCAAGTAGACATAAAATTCTATGCAGAAAAAAAATTCCCCGTAATAATGTTTTATTTGTTAAGTTGTTTTATGTATGTAGTGGTGGGAAAGAATGAATTTTTATGACTGAGTTGATCTACTATTGTTAAGTGCTATTCAGTAGGAGTCTTAAAATATTACTGTAATTTTGTTTAAAACTAATTAAAGTACATTTCAAAGAAAGTTTTGATCTTCTGACCTAATAAAATAAAGCTAATAATTTTGAAATATGTTTTTGTGAAAAAAATCTTTAAGAGACGTTTTAAGTTTAAATGCAATAAATGTTTCACGTTAATTCATGATTTTTTTTTTAAGGAAAATGAGTTTTTTTAAAAATTTAATCCGCACATATAGATTAGATTTTTTTTCGATTAAAAACCTTATGAAAATACTTGTAAATGAATGTTTTTACGTGATAATTTGACCGTTGTAAATATAATATCTTACTCAAATCTTGTAAATATGTTACGAATCACAAGTATAAAACTTAATGCCAAGACAAAAAATTAAACATTTGTTTTCATATTAAATCTACAAAAAAAAAGAAAAAAAAAAAAAAAAAAAAAAAAAAAAGAATAAGCTTGTTTGGAACATGAAAAATATTTGCTAGACACGGTATTTTAATATAATTATTTATTCACTGTGATGACTCTTTTTTAATTCTTTGCGGTGACTATAAACGAATTAATTCTAAGTAATACTTTAAGTACTGGATTAAAATGAAACTCGTATACTCTTAAGCTTGCCAACGTTTGTAAAAGTAGTCACAAAAAGAATCTGCTGTATAGATATTAGATTAGGAAACAGAAAACTTTATTTTATAATCGGATCATGCTCTGATTGGTACTTGCGAATAATAACGACTCCTTCCAAATATTCCCAAGACAGTTTCATTTTCTTGAAAACTTTGCAGTTCTTTTATTCTTATAGAGTGAAAAATATTGAAAAAACATACGACCCTAAAGGCGATTTAATAAATTGCTTGCCCTCTTCGTGTCTTATCAAATATTTTGTAGCTGCTGCGTATTTTTTTTATATTGCGTAAGATACTTTTTTATTGTTATTTAGAAATCTTTGTTACGTTTACTGTAACAAAAGTATGTTAACACAGATTTTGTGTTATTTAAAAGTAAGAATCAGAAAAAATTTAGATTTTGAAAAATATATTTCATAATTTTAACTAGGTTTTATATGCCTTGAAACTCAAAAGGTTGGGAGTAGTGAGCTATATTTAATATTAAACATATTTAAATGTATAAATTACAAAACTTTTATGACGTACTCGAAATTACTCACAACTTGGAGGCAGAAGGAATGCCCAGCTTGTAAGAGTTGTCTAGATCAAGCGTCTTGTTGTCTTTTCTCAAGTGATTTGACACAGTGAGAAATGTGACGGGAAGTTTTCTTTTGTTGTAGTAAGTTTATTTTAGTAAGAGTGTAATTTTTTTGAGCAACGGAGTTTTAAAAGTTTGTTGCTAGTCAAAATGCAAATATGACTAGTTTCCTTTGAAATATCTCATATAAACCGTTCTTAAATTCGCAATGATAAGGAATGGAGTGAAGGTCCTGTGAAGAATAACCCTTATGCTGCACTTGAGTTAAAAAAAAAAAAAAAAAAAAATTCAACTTACTCCCGAAATAAATCTTGTCTAATGCCATATTATTTAATAAACAATTGAAAACAAAGGATTATTCAACAAAAACTAATGAAACATATAAAAAAGCTACAGACATATTATTTTAGTTCATATAGTTTTAATGTTAAAAACGAAATCTAAATTGAACTTGCTATTTAAAACTACTAAACTTTATAAACTGTTTTGAAGCTATACAAAATTTGTTTAATAATGAAGATGGCATCTCGCTAAAATTACCATATCGGATATTTGCTGTTTAAGATGATTTTGTAGTTAAATTTTAGTATGTTTAATTACTTGAAAAGTTTTAAATACTTATTAAACACACATTCCGTGACACTATTAGATCTTGATTTCTATCGCTCTTGACTCAGCAAAAAATGCATTTAAGCGCAGGGAGTGGCTTTCTGCATGCAGTTTTGAAAACGCAGCACTATATTATAAACGATAAAATAACAAAAGTTGTTATTAAAAATGTAAAACTGGCTGTGATTAATATCTTAAAAATGAGACTAATACCATTCTTAAAATATTTCGATTTTGGGGAAAATAACGAAGAAAAGTTCAAAGCTACAGAAATAATAATAATAATAATAATAATAATAATAATAATAATAATAATAATAATAATAATAATAATGCTAATAATAATAATAATAATAATAATAATAATAAACGTCGTGTGTTCCATACCGACGCAAAGTGAATCGCTAATTAAAAGCTAAGTGGACAAAAACATTTTATTTGGCGATTCGATTGATCTGGTTATGATGAATCATATTTTGTTGTTATATTGAATAATTACTCAATTTTTGATAATATAGAAGCTTGGGGATTATTTTTATCAAAAATAAATACGGAATAAAAAATGTATTTAAAAAATATCGATGTTATTATAACAAGAAAGTTGTGTACACTATTTAACACACAGCATAAATTATACAATAAAATTTACTCATACTACTTGAAATTTAGATTATAGAAATATACAACACAAAATTAAATTAGCAAATAATTCTCAACACTAACAATTATCATCACATGACTCAATCTCCTAATCAAACTTCATCATCTTCTTCATACGGGTGAACATTACTTGCTACCTGATTTATTGGTATTGAAGACTGGAAAATTAAGTTTACGTAATAAGCTAAAGCCTAATAAAGGGCTATGCTATTGGTTTTCCCAAAAAGCTATAAAAAAAATTAAAAATCCGCAATTTTAATTTTACTATATGTTTTTAAGAAAAGCAATATATAATCTCTTCTTAAAACACAATTTTTTTGTTTTTGTATTTGTTTTAATGAGGATTTCCAATAAAAATGATGTATTAACAATGACAAACGTTGGAGCGTTTAGGCATGTGTGGCGTATATATTTTAAATGATCTGATTCTACGATATCTGTAATCTACCTATGGAAAATAGCCATTTTCGATAACGAGAATGTAAATTTCGTTACTGCCCACCACAAAACCAAAAACAAAATCCAAATTAATACAAATGATTTAAAAAAAAAAACGTAGTTCCACACACTTCCTGCAAAACGATATTCACACATATATGAATGAAATATATTAAAATGTGTTTTAAATATAACAAGATACTATTTATCACTTTATTTTATTCAAACGTTTTCAACGCGTGCTAAGCCAATTTGTACTAATTACCCATTCTTTGAGAGGAAAAAAGCTTTTTCATTATGTTCTCTGATATAATAAGTATTCTTAATACATAAAAATGTGAACGCAAACTTGGGAGTGTAGTAAAAATAGTGCTTCCTAATTACTTAAAAGCTTTCACGAACGTGAACTGATTTATTGGACTTCCTATGAAAGGGCAATAAATGAAAATAATGAATCGACACAAATCACTGGCTGAAAGGCAACAAAGGATTTCTCCTACCATCCACTGGGTAAAGGACTTAAGTGTCGTGTTCTCTTCTTATTAAAGGCACTAGAAAACTACTAGAATTGCCCTTAGGAATACTTAATACTTTTTTCTTTAGTTACCAATGATGACAAAATGCTGTCCCTCAAGATCAAATTATAGCAAAGCTTGGTTTTTATGATATTAAAATATTTGCATCGATGAGTCAGGTTTCTTGAAGTTTTGAGTATTTAATGTATGCATTCCAGTGTAAAAACTGAAATGTGCACTTTGATCTTAGTCACTAAATAAAAACTTTTCAAGAAACTCTCGTTTTAAAAAAAGCTTTTATACAGTTTAAAACATTCCTATAGAGACATTGAATAAGACGTAGCAATAAAAAGATGATCTGAATTCAAAGTTGTTTGAATAAATCTCGTTCAAGCTGCGTTTTGACGAAATTAATTCCTAGGTAAATTTAATTCCCAGGACTCTGTAATATGTGTGGGTTTCATTTTTATATTTTAATGAGGTTGTTGGTATAAGTAATTAAGAGTTGTATTTTTTTTTAAATGTATAAACTTAAATGTATATTTCTTATCGTACAAAATGTAATGCAAAATAGCAATTCTTCCGCAAAATAACAGACATTCTCTTGGGTAAGGACTTCATTGACAACATACCAGCAGAACTTCAAATAAGTTAAAAGTTAAGGAAATAATTTATTTGGGAAAAATGGAAAAGGGGAGTTGCTCAATTTATAATTGTCTGACGAACTTTTATGGTAACATATATAATAATGAGAAAGAAATTGAATGATATGCATCAAAAAGATGATCAACTTGAATTTGTTTTGTTACTGATGAATGAAAAAGTTATATTCCAAGGAGACTGACGAAAACTGACATCTTTTTTTCACACACATTTAAGTAATATTTAACTTAATTCATTCATAAAGTTGTTCGTATTTATAAAAAGATATTTCTTAGTTATAATATATTGGAGGGTAAATTGAAACATTTCCTGCACTACTACGCAAAATTCAAATTCTTTAAATGCTTCTTTTAGTCTTTAAGTTTTCACTGTTTGAACTCAGTTTGATTTATTTATATCACTCAATTTTTATTCAGTATTTTTGTATTTAAAAAAAAAGTAATAAAAGCTTTTTTAATAAAGTTCTATAAGTACTGAAGGGTAAACTGAAACTTTTCCTACACTTTTCACAACTAAAGAGAAATCAAATTCCTAAAACATTTATTTTCAAATCACGGTTCTTATTTAGCTTCACTTTTTCATTTAAATTGGTATATTTATTGTTTTCGCATTTAAGAAATAATTTTTCCAAACAAATTATTTCTTTACTTTTCATATATTCTTTTGAAGTAAATTGAAACCTTTCCTATACTACTACACATAAAACAAATTCTTAGAACATTTCTTAAAAGCTTCACTTATCGCTGCTTTTTCAAATCAAACCAAAGAAGCTGCCATGTTTTAAAATGTGCTGTGGTAGGACTTTATTAGATTTACAAAGCTAGGAATATGTGTCTGATGAAACTCAATTCACGCACTTTTTTCACAATAAATTTTATATGAAACAAATAACGAATGCAGCTTTTGAAAAGTGAATGCATTTTTAAAAATCAATATATATGCAATAAAATTTATATTTTTTGTACCAATAAAATTTTTCATGAATTTAAATTACAAAAAGAAACCTTTTGAATACAAGAATTGAACAATTCGATACATTTTTAAGACATTATAAATTGGTCCAACCAATCTAAATTCTTGGTATATGATCGAAGATAGAACAACTTTTTTCTAAAAATCTAAATTTTTCATAGCAGTTTCAAATAAAAGCAAACCTAACAAACTACCAAGTTTCAAAATGTTCTGTATTTCAGAACGCATTGAAAAACTATTGTTCGTCTTAGATTTATTCTATAAATATTAATTTTATATTATTTATGATTATTTATTTATAATTTAGATTTTTATTTTTGAGTATAACTTAGTTGGTTTCAAAGAAAAAATACTTAAGTAATATTTTGAATGAGATGGACCAACTTTTTTTTTCTTCAAGAATTCTTGATATAAACTACTGCATTCCTGAAGGAAAGCGTGTTTAATCTCTTGTCTCTTTTCATGATAACTTAACACGATACATTCAATATTTCAACACTTAAGGTTACAGAAAAGTGATGTAATGTAGAATCAAATATTTTACAATATAATTATTGTAAATATTGTGTTAAGGGAGACCCGTACCCCAAATATCAAAAAAATTTGGAATTTTTTTATTTTTTTATTTTATTGCATAAAATTAAGCTATATATATTTTCAAGAAGACATGAAAGAAATTTCAAACTTCTAGGAAACTGCAAACATTCGATTTTCAAACTTTTACATACCGATCTACTATGTAGTTGTATACAAGTTTTTATTTTTAAGTTTGTTTTTCTCGAAATCTAGAATTAGCAATTTTGACTGTGTTTAAAAATGCTAAGGCTTTAAGAAAAAGTTATTTAAATTTAAACTGTTTATATTTTTGAAATCTTGAGCATCTGTCTTATAAATGTAGGGAAAGTTTTTTAGTAAATTGCATTAACTTTTTTTTTAAGAATTAAAAGGATAGGAATTTTTTGTGAAAATTTAAAAATTACTTGTGTAAAACATAAAACATTTTCTTAAAATCCTCTGTCAGACTAATTAAAAAAATCTCTCCCTACATCTTTAGAATATACTTTAATGTAATTAATTAGTTTTGAAATTAAAAAAAAAACTATTCAAAATTCAAAGATTAGTAGTCTTTTTAAAAAGGCGTATATTTCGGCCAAAACAACACTAAAAAAACAAAAATATAAAAGAATATTAAATTTAAAAAACAAAAACTTGTGTCAATAATTGTTTAAAAATTGATGTTTTATTTACATAAAAAATTAGGTGCTACTAAATTCATTAATACAAATTTTAGGTTTTTGCTTACGGGTATCCATTAAAAAAGTTTATCAATTTCACTGGGTTCATACTGTCATACTGTCACGCAAATATCAGCAATATCTTATTTCGCTATCATGCAAGGCTGAAAAAAATTCCTCGACTTTTCGATAGGCTCGTTCGGAATTTCAAAGTTAACGGTAACAAATTAACCAATACTTTTAATAGGGTTTTGTGTATGCAACATCATATAATATCGTGAAGATAGTTATTTGAACAATTATGTATTAAAGCAAAAAATAAATATAATGGAAGTTTTTGGATACGTGTATATTCAAAAATGGCAATATTGTAAGTGAGTGAGGTTATTTCTCAAAAAAATATCGCATCTAATTTTAGACTATTGAAATCTGTTATACTAGAGAACCTTTCCATAAATGCATTGGGGGTGCATTTATAAAATATTAGTAAAAGGTGACAAGTTTAACTGATTGTTTGGATGCTGATAAATGCAAAAATTACGATGGAATGGGGGAAAACTGCTAACTTAGGGCACTTTTAACAGTCAAAAACATGGGAATGTAAAATCCTGAGTTATAAATCCTCCTCTTCCCCATATGAAGATCCGCCACCGTTGTCATAGATACTTGTAAACCATATAGAATATGTCTAAGAGTTTATTTTGCATAATTGAGGGGAGTAATTATATCGTAATAATAATAATTATTATTTTTATTAATAATAATTAAGAAAGCAAATTCGGCGACTTAGGAAATTTTTCGGTGACATACAATTTTGTCATTTTTCCAATTTGGTGAATTGTAAGGTGCTATTTAACTCAATGTATTTCCTCATATTTAAAAAAATATATATTTTGATTTTTAAGAAAAATAATGCCTATTGAGCATGAATATACGAAAGATGTTATTTTTATCAACACAAACTTTTTTATAACGTATTTTGGTTCAGTATTTAAATAAAAAAATTAATGCAAAAGTACTAGACAGAATTTTGAAAATAATTATTTGATTAAAATTCCGATAAAGAAGAGGGTGTATATAATAATGTGTAATAGGAATTGAAAAGTATTTTTTAACTGTTTGGAAAATAAGAACATAAAACATGAGAAAATCGGGAAAGAAAATACTCATCCAATCCTTAAAAAATGTAATTTTATAAATATTTTAACAGAAACATTGCAGAACAAATAAGTTTATAAGACGAATATGATTAGGAAAAACTAAAAAATATGTAGGAAATATTTGATTTCTACTGAATCAGATCTTAAAAAAGATACTAACTTGAAAATAAAAACTTAATAAAACAAATAAAGGGTAAAGTTAGACCTTTAATGGGATTTAGTGTACCATTTTTCTATGTTAATTAGATAATCTAAGATTAAAATGAATAAAATAGATTACTTGATTGAATGTTTTGGGCTAGTGATGAATAAGTAATTCAATAAAATTTCGTAGATATTCTAAATTACAAAAAAATTGTTACATTTGAATCAGTACATATATTTTCAATAAAAATTAAGATTTTTATTTTTAAAATGGGAAAACTGGTTATTATTCATTTGCTGAAAGTAATATCATACTCAACTGATCATACAATAGTTACAATTAAAAAAAAAAGAAAAAAGAAGCGTGACTAAAAATACAATGATAGGATCAAGAACTCTGATAAAATTGACAAGCTGGCATGTAAGTAATGGTGCTAAAAAATTAAATAAAAATATATTTATTGTAAACTAAAATGTATTGACATATAACTCATTATTTAATTAAATCCTTATAATTTGTTATTACTTTTTTTAGCCTTGTATGCCTATGAATAGTTATTAAAATATAATACATACCCTTTGACTTATCGATACGTTTCTTTCACTTCAAATAATACACTATATGCCAACAAGATTTCCTTTCATAATAAAAATCATATATTTAAAACTTTTTAAATGACTAACAATTTATCTTTATTCCTTAGCTAATAATACTTGATTTTAGTTTTCCAAATGCTCGTTTTAATTTAAAATCAAAACACGTTTTTAATGGTGTGTTTTTCTCCAATTAAAATTGCAAGGCGAGTTTGTGACTAATTGGGAGCTGCTTACTTGAGATAAAAAAAAAAAAATAGTGTCACATCGTTGAGTAGCCTTGTTTTTTTTTTTTTTTTTTTTTTTTTTTTTTTTAATGTATTCATCATAGAAAAACAAAATCTTTTACTTTTTAAATTAAATATCCAACGGAAGAAAAATATAACAAAATAATATAATGAAAAAAATGTATCTTAAATAAATGCTTGAATAAAATTATTTAAAATTTATAACTCTTAAAATAAAATATAAATTTAATCTTTGAAATGCTATCTTATCGATTCACACCTGAAATAATGATTTGAATATGTTTATATTAAGAAGTTATACTGAATACTATATAATGGTTTTTCAAAAATCATTTATTTTTCTTTCATCAGGCGTATAATTACTTTGAACGAAATGTAATAAATTAATAAAACTGAATATGAATTTAACATATTTGAATTAATATAATTTCTTTCGTTTTCTCTCATATTTTATTATTTATTAAGTAAAGAAGAAGAAAATAACTATTGCAAATTTGACTTAATGCGTAAGTAAGATTGTAGCGTATAAATTCTTTTGTCGTTATAAGTTTCTGTTCTGTTTTAAGTAGCTGAAAATCGGAGCAAGTTTCATAAATGATGAAACATTGCACGAATATGGAGAAACATGCTTTGTATAGTATAATAAAATAGTAGTTTGTACATTTTAAAAGTAGTTTATAGATATATTCCTCTTAGAATTTATAGATTGATAATTTTTAAACATTCATAACGCGATTCTCTTGAACTGATTAATAGAGATTTATCTTGACGGTTGATATGGAATAATCTGATTTCCTTAAAATGGAGGCATATGTGCGTAAATATTGTAATACCAAAAGCATTGGGAAGCATTAAGTAATGCATAATGCTTTCGTAATTTATCAGTATGACATTGTCTGTCATTAGGATGAGTCTTCCATCTGTTACCACAAAAACGTCGTATTGCATGCCAAATTATGCCTTTGAAAAAATATCGTTTTTTGAATATAATGAAGTTTTTGAATAGATAAAATAGTTAACCAGTAACATCATGTAAACCTTCAAAATGGAGATTCCAAAAAGTGTTTAAATTTAGCACGCAGGATGTGAATAAATTAAACAAAACCTTTCGTATTATTGTTCAAGAGTATTTATCGATAAAGAAGGGAGCATACTTCTTCTAGAGATTTTAAACTTTAAATGCAAAAATCTTTTCTCAATCCGTTCACAGGTGGTTTTATTTGTTAGAATGTATTTTATTGGAATACTTGGTATTGTAGTTTGAGATAAACTGGCTTAAGGTAAATATTTCTGTCAATGGTTGAATAATACAGCTTTTTTTGTAATTATTTTTTTTCACTAAATTCATAACTGTAAAGAATAAATATAATGATTACAGAATATATATTTTAACTAAATTCGTTAAAGTTAGAAAGTTGAAATTAAATATTTTTAAAAAGCAAATTTTTTTTTCCTGGCTTTATTTTTTAAGCTATTCGTGTATATTATAATAACGATTTTTTTTTTTTTTTTTTCAAAATTATATTTTTTGGGTGTTTTATTAAAGTATACTTCATTATTTTTAAGAAGTATCGAAGTTGTGTTTGTACGGCTGTAATTAGTGAAGTTATTCCTAATTTTAGGTAAGCACTTGTCTGTCATATATACCTGTAAACCGGATTTTAAATGCGTTTTCACAAATGCTATTTTTCTGTTCTCCTTTAGAAGTTTATAACCAAAAAGATTTTGATAAAACTGCTTAAAATGTATTTTATATCATGTTTAAAATACTGTCTAGTGAATGAAATATGCCTATGAAATATTTTAAATAAATTTTTAATTAAAGTTTTTATACTACTGTACAACTATTTTTTAAAAATAAAATCGGGATTTATTTACTCGATAATCAATAACTTTGCCAATACTTTATATTGAATTTTTTTTTCTATTGACGAGAGAATAATTTATAAATTATGTTGCCACATTAAAAAGTTAAAACATGTAAAATTTTTTTTTATAAGAATTTGTATCTACTTAATAAAATTTCGCTTAAAATTTCAAATTTCCTACAACTGTGGAATATACATTTCATTTTTTAAACTAATTTTGCTTTTGCTTTTACTTTGATAAATATAACATCTCAAAATGTTTTCAAAATGCTTGTTAAGGTTTTTTTTTTTTTTTTTTTTTTAATATTTTCTCTTAACTTGCCAAGATACCTTAAACAGTGACCTTACTTGATTTTAATATAAACTATTTCGAAGAAAGAAATGTTAGAATGCAATTATGTCTCACTGTTCTTGTTAATTTTTAAAATTTTAGCAATGATGTTAAATAAATTTATTTTAAAGAAAAGAAGTGGTAACGTATATGTGCTTACATTGTGTGTCTTTAAATAATGTAGTAGAAAATATATCTGTTTTTATTTTCCAATAGTTTCATTCACAACATTTAAATTATATATAAAATGCATTGCAGTAGTATAATTTAATTGTATGTTAAAATAATATATTGATTGAATAGGTTTTGATTACAAATTTCTAAGTATCATACATATAGCATACATTCATTCAGAAAAAGGTGAATATTTATACCAATGTTTGCTACAGGCGCAGTTTAGGGGAAGTTATTGTATGATTTGGTGACACTTAATCAAAATGTTGGTATAATATGCTTTTTTTATAATGGCCTATAAGAACGAACAAAACATTTCATCCTTAAGAAAATGCTCGTTGTTTGAGTGCCCTATTTGATTTACCCATGGTTAATAAGATTCTTCATCGCAAGCACTACAGCCTGTTACAGGTAAGGCTGTCACTCCAATCCTTATCCCTCTGACTCTTTCCGGCGCAATAGCCCTCCATCGGTTTACTCCCATTTGTTCTAGGTCTTTTTCAACATTATCAATCCATCTGGTGGGTGGTAGTCCCCTTCGTCGTTTACCTTCTATATTTGAAAATGTATTTTTTTTGGTTGGGGATGCATTACCATATCTATATATATGGCCCAACCATATAATACGAGACGATTTTACTATTTTCCTTAAATCGGGTTCGCCATATTTCTTATAGATTTCATGATTATATGTGATCCTCCATTTGTTTTATTGGTCCAAAAATTTTCCTTTTAATTTTTCTTTCAATAATAAGTAGAAGGTATTCTTCTACTTTGTTCAGTGCCCAGAATTTGATCCCATAAAGGGAAACAGGTCTTATGAATGTTTTTTATAGGCTTATTCCTGTTTTAATGCTGATATATTTAGATTTAAATTGCTTTCTAAGGACAGAGAAACATTTATTGGCCATTGATAGTTTGCTTTTTAATTTAATTTCAATGCCATTGCAGCTTGATATCATTGTGACCAGGTATTTGAACTGTTTTACAGTCTACAGTCCCAAAAGTATAATTATTGATTTTCAGAGGGGATAAATATGTGGTTTTATTTGTTGCAATCATAATTTTTTTTACTTTCGTTAATGGTTAAACCCATCTTCTTTGCTGCATTCTCAAGTGATATTAAAGCTTCGAAAACCGCCTGTTTAGTTCGTCCATTGATACCAATGTCATCGGCAAAAGCTAGCATTTGCCGACAATTTCATTCACAACATTTAAATTTTATATGAAATGCATTGCAGTATTAAAATTTAACTGAAAGTTGAAATAGTATTTTGATTGAATTAGTTTTGATTACAAATTTCTAAGTAACATAAAAATATCATAGACTCATTCAGAAAAATGTGAATATTTACGCCATTGTTTTTTGCGGCGGCAGTTTAGGTGAAGTTATTATGTGATTTGGTGACACTTAATCAAAATGTTGGTATAATATGCTCTTTTTTTTTTTAGAATGTCCGATAAGAACGAGCAAAACATTTAATCTTTAAGAAAACGGTCGTAGTTTGGGTGCTCCATTAGATTTATCCATAGTTGATAAGATTAAACAGGACAAATAGTGTTATCACAAACAGTAATTTTGAATGTATTTAAAAATAGAAAACAAACTCCATAGTTATTATTATTATGGAGAAACATGTTGTGGGTCAAAGTCATTATTAAGACTACTACTCATGACATCTTAAATAGTTTGTGCGTAATAACAATAAAAATAAAAGAAAACCACTGCGCCGTGATTGGAAAATAAGCATGTTAAAAGTCAAAACTCTAGTTAAATATTTTTGTCATTTGCAGTTCAATGGCACTATATTTTTTGATACACAGTACATTTGATGAGATGGATAGAGTATTTTTAAAGGTGTTTTAAATTATTTTCAACAGACATAATGAGTTATGTTAACAAATGTTACACATATTTAAATTCTCATCTTGCAAGAACCCGTTAATTTGCTTTCTGTGACCAATCGTTGTAAAGTTTTGAGACAATATAAATCTGGGATTATAATAGATTTTTAATCATCATAAATATCTTAAAACTAGCTTTTTTTACATTGGTCAACTGCATGAAAGTTGTTAATTAAGAGTATTATAATCATGGAAAAGTTAATTAGATTAAATAATTTGAGAAATTTAATTTTAAAAATATAAAGGTAAAATTGATTTTTTTTTTGTCATTACTGCATATTACTCATAATATAAAATTTCAAAATAAAAATGAGTTATTCATATTTTTAATATTAGGAATAGTATTACTCAATTACATCAAATCCTAAACTGATATTGGATATCAGATTTATGCATAGAACACGAGCATTAAAAAATAATATATATTGGAAAACACGTTCTTTTAATATAACTACGAACTTTTTCCAATGCGATAGAAGATACAGCACTTACACCACTCTTTCCGAAAATAGTTCCAATCAAAATTCCAAACGATTTGGCTCGCTAATGTCATTAAGGAAGGGGAACTGGGGTAAAAAGAACTAAAATCCCAAGCTTTTTGTTAAAGCTTCGCGATGGAGAGACATTAAGTTTAATGGTATGTCTTTCCATTCTATAAATAGATAAGGGTGTTACTTCTCATGTTTCATGCTCTTCTTTTTCATCATATCTTATCGAGGAGCAAAAGTAAGGTAGGATTTCACCTGTAGGTGATGTTTTTAGGATATATTTATATTGGATTATACTTCAAGAAGGGGTTTTCTAGAGGTGCTTTTTTGATCAATGATTATGATGAAGGGAATTTCTTAGATTGATTTTGTTTACGTCGAGTAACAAAAACGTCTCTAACATCATTTTCTATAGTGTTTTATACTCAGTTGCATTATTACACTATGATAGTAAATAGGGTAGACCTGGGCACTTGGAAAATAGGTAAAATGCTTTTTCATATTTTACTGGAATATTGGGTCTGTATGTTCATGCATTTGAATAATATGTATCATTTCTGTTATGATAAAATATATACTGAAGGGGTAACTGCTTTTGAGCCGACTATGTAGTATTTTTAAATTAATGAATAATTAATATTTTCCCATTATGTATTTGATTACAATACAATAAGGTTAATTTGTAAAGAAAAATTGATTTCATAGTTTCGTGTTTTAAACAATTATTGTTTCCAGTAAACGATCTGGAAAAATATTTTCATAATAGTTTTAAATGGAAAATGGTAAAAGAAAGAAAGCGTAATAAGTATGTTTGTCTGCTTATAGATAGAAAGAATTATTTGAAAGCTTATATTTGTATTAGGACATTTCAGTACTGTATGGATAATATTTTACCAGTCATAAAAATTATATTCTTGAAATATTATTTTGGTATTCATACAGATATTTGAAAATTAATTTTGTATACACTTTTACTTATAGTAAATTTTTTTAATAAATTGTTCTGAAGGAGTCTTAGAGGATTAAATTGGTTTTAGAGAAGTAGATTAGTGCACTGTTTTGATGGCAGATTTAACACTATATTAACAATGTTACTCAAAGCACAACATGGTTCTATAGTTATGTAAAGCTTTAAGATTTCGTTTAAAATTTAAAAGTTGGAAAAGCATAAAAATGGAGCGAAACATTCAGAAAGGAGAAATCATATTGCATTAGTTGTATACGACAAGTTAGCTATTGCCATGAAAATTAACACACATGTTCATAGGAATTTAAATACATTAATATTCTTCATGTGCTGCAGTCAGGTAAAATTATTATAAGATGGGTCCCTCACTGTAGCTTCTGGAGAATTCATTCAGAAATGAGTTCGAGCGATTTAAAGTGAGTGGTTTAGGAATATTTCAACATAATGAGGCTTCGAAAATTGTTATGGAATTGTTGTAGATTATTGTTAGTATGTATCTAACTGTTTATGGTTAGTGATTCATATCCATGCCAATCAATTTCACACATTTTCAGAGGCCATTCTGAGCACTAAATTATTATTTTTTTGTAATTATTGAAAATTGTAATCAATTTCTTTGCGGATGATTAGTTTTAATGAATGGGGATTAAATACAGATAAAAAAAAATTATAAATATGTTTTTTAACATTTTAATTATATTAACTGCTTATAAGTAGCTTATATAATTGTTTTAATAATACCTAAATTTCATTACATGAAAATTGAACAGTAAATTTATAATTGAACAATTAATTTTACATATTAAAACAAGTCCTTTTACACGTATTACTTTAACATTGTTTTCACTAATAATTTTAATTTTAAACATTATCTGCTTTTAGATAATGTCGAGTAATTTCCTTAAGGGGAGTCCATACTCTCTCTACCGGTAATGTTAATTTGGTATATTTCGTATACCTTTTTCACAGAAGCCCAATCTCTTTCAGTGCATTTAGTAGACATTTGTTATTCTACTGATGTTAACTTTTAATTTTGTTTATTTACCTTTTTTAGCTGAATTATCGTGAAAGTCACTTAAATTTGTTAAAAATCACAATTTTTTTTGCCGAAATAAGCTAAAACAAAAAATATTAAAAAAAAGGAACAACAAAACCTCACTTCAGTATATATAGACACATAAATGGAATGTATGGCAAAAATGTCAGGTATATAGTTCGTGAAGTTTATGATAGAAAGGTACGTGAGTGTTAAAAAATTTAGTTTAATGTATTTTAAAGAAAAATTTACTCACAACAATAGTTCCCAATTTCTTTTTCAAATTTAAAAAAAAAATACTTCTAATTGAGGTATTATTACAAATTTTAACAAACTCAAAATCGATATTTTATGCATTTTAGGTAACCCATTCTCCTGAAATTGAGTAATTTTAGGTAATTAGGCATATTTTATATTTTATCACTAAGATGTCCATAGCATATTTTGAAAGAAATTTTATATACAACTGAAAAAATAAAATTAAGTTATAACTTCATTAAAACACATTATTTTTACAAAATATTTCATCTTAGTTTTTTTTTTTTTTACAAATGTATATAATCATAATGATATAGCTTACCGTTTTTATTATGAGGGTATGTTTGCGATAAAAAGTTCAAATAACAGTCGGCTTCTTCTAAAGAACCAATATCCTCAAAGGGATTTCGTTCAATAGTCATGTTGCTGACTCCTTTCATTGAAGTATCAGTTTCTTGAAGCATGATCACCCGCAGAGTTTTCAAATCAGTAAAATAACTATTTTTATTTATTGAAATTATGAAACATCCTACATGCAATCTTCAAGAGTCCTTTCCAAGTCTTGAGATAATATTTAAGTTTTGTTCGGATAAGGTATTGATTATGGATTATAATATTACATCTCCAGCCATTGAAGATATTCTTTGAGATGAGATTTGAATGGTCATTGATTCTAAGTAGTGCTTCCAAGAATTCTCATTCATAAGTACTACGTTCTCGAATATGAATACAATATAGCAACAATAATTATACAATGGACCCCATACTGCTCGAAAACTTTGCATTAAAAGTACATATTTTGTTTGAAATATAAAACGTGTGGTTTTCTTGAATCAAAAGCATGTCGGATATTATAGTTCACATTATAGCTTTTGTTACACGGAATTGGTGTGTATTATGTTAAATTATATTGAAATTATCATCTTGGATTATGTAATAATTTCTTTAATTGATTATTTTAATGAGCTATTTTACTGTAGCTATTTTACACATCCTATGCCATAATATTTCGAATGCCATTGTAATATAACAGGATGTTCATAAATTTTCCATTTCTTAAATTATTTGTATCAATTACTCATTTTAGATAAATTGACAGACATAGATCTTTCATTTCTCATGCTTGCGTGTAAATACGATGCTGCTCTTGAAGATAGATGTTTCTAAAAATATCTTTTTGAGATTTTACATTTTTTTAAATTTCACACTTTGCATGCAATGGGGAATACGAAATTGTTGGAATGCAGATGCTTTCAACTGTTTTTTTTTCTTTTTTTCACAATCTTCTAACAATCACATTCCGAATGTTTTTTTACTTTTCAAAGAATTCGACTTCAAATTCACGCTTTTGCTTTTTTCATACTTTCCATAAAGTCACGCTAGGCTGTCTGATCTGAAAAAAGATAAATATATATGAACCACATTTATAGAGTACGGTAATATAATGTACCTTTACATATCAATTCAAATTAAAAAAATAATTACTATTTATAGATTGAGTTTTCTCTTAATTGTAATAATAATAATGTAGGTAAGTATAATGCATGTGTAATAGTGTGCTAAGTTTGTTATTTTGTTCAGTGAAATAGTACAAACAAAAAACGGTGCATGTTAACTTAGTAAAAAGTTCAAAACCAGCCACCGAAATATAGTTTGTGTCGATAGGATTAAAATATGTGTATTTACTTAAAGTTATTTTTATTCAATAAAAAATTATTTTGTATTATTTTATGTATTCAAAATAAATTAAATTGATTGTTCAAACGCATTGTCTTGATTATATTGTCAATAATTATGGCAAAATTTTTCTCAAAAAGCATTGATATTTTCGCCAAAAATTAAAATAAAATCATGTTACACAAGTCTTACTAAAATATTAATAAAAATGAGACGATTTTTTAATCGTCAATGTAAACAATTCCATACAAAATAAACCTTATTTAATGTTTTAATTTTTAGAAAAATAAATGAAATTTAACACTAAAAGAAATTTAATGCTAAACATAAAATGAAAAATAAAATATTTAATTTCCTTAAGACGTTAAAAAAGGAAAATTTTCAAACATTTTATTTAGAAAATTTTCAAACTTTTTATTTAGAAATTTTCTTTTTTTAGTACATTATATCTGAGGAGTAATTAACATTGAGTGATAATGTATTTTATAAATAAATATAAAAGTTATATAAAACAGCTTAATTTGAGAATGAACTAAAAACTTATTGATGATATTTTTTTTATGGTAGCAGTATTTTGTAGGAAAATGTGCCATAGTCGGAATGTAAATTTTTAGTAGAAATTTACTTTAATATTCGGTGTTTGTAAAAATATACTACTGAATAATAAAAAATAATCTTATTTAAAATTCGTATTCTCTAGAAATTACGATACCTACAATTGATACAAACAATTCCGATTTTTTCATTATAAATACATTTTGATTATACAACTAATTATAATTAAAATTATAATGAATATACAGCGTGATTTTTAAATTCTGTAATTGATTTATGTAGCCGAAACATGCTTTTCTGAAACTACAAATATACAAGTTTTATCTAGCAACAGTGTAAATTTTTCCTGTTACGAAATCGCCGCTAAACGATCGTCTACCCTATCGCTGGATTGGCCGTGCTCGGTAAAATAATACATCAGTGTTTTCTTGACAGTCGATATCCACAGTTGTACTCTCTTGCGATTTTTTTCCGACGGGTATTTGTTAAAGACAGTTTTCGTGCTTTCACTTCCTGAGGACTTACAGCAACTGAAGCAACGCATAACTGAAGCAACGCAAGCAGTTTGACTCATTAACAGAGGGTATTCTATTAAGAGCATGGCAGGATTTAATACCGCATGGACATTTGTCGTGTCACTGGAGGGGCCCACATAGAACATTTATAAAAACTAGGATAACTACAGTTTCACTACCAATTTGATTTTTAAAAAAAAAGAAGAAAAAAAAATTACTACAGCGTTCACGGGTATGCTTATTTTTGTACCATTCAAAATGAATCACTCTGTATTAAGATTTGTCGGAATTTTCTTCTTCTATACATCCTCTAAATTGGAAATTCGATCATAATGAATCTAAACCAGTCGAAAATAATTTTTTTAAATACATTTTGATTATATAACTAATCATAATTAAAATTTTAATGAATATATTAGGATTTGTTGAACTTTTCTTCGTGTGTACATCCTCTAAATTGGAAATTCTATCTTGGTGAATTTAATACAGTAAAAAATAATTTTTTTCATACAGAAAATTTACAAAAATTCTTTTATAAACTAATTAATAATAGCATACACCAAAACATCTGTGTCTTATTTTAAAAGCATTTGATCTTTTCCTCATCATTGCCATAATCTCTAACAATTATATGAAAATTACATGAAAACTTTATTTTCCTAAGTTATTTAGATGTTAAATCTAAATATTGAATATTATAGGGTTTCTATTGAACCTTTTAAAGTTTGATTCGATTATTAATATGTGTAAAGCTTCTTATGACAGAAAAAACTAGATATACTTATAAAAAAAAAAAAAAAAAAAAAAAAAAGTCCACAAATTGTAGTTAGGATTTCGATTATTTTCCCCATCAATTAGAAAAATATATTTATACAGCTAGGTTCAGATATTTTTTTGTGTACGGGACATTTTGTGTACATATTGAAACATCTAATCACAGTCTCTAAACCACAAAACTATATTTAATTTAATTATAACTTAATAATATAAAATATGAACTAAAATTTTAATTGATGCGAAATATGAACAAGTGTTAACTTATTTTGTGGTACACTTCTACATCAATGTTTGTTTAGATAGATATTACCTTTCCTGCTTCTATTATTAGTAAATGATAGAAGTATGCAAAGGTTGGCAAAATAATTTAATAATTCTCTTTCAAGTAGACAGTATTTATGTATCAAGGTAATAATCGAAACGAGTCGCCGTATTTTAATGCTGTAAATAAACTCCTCAACCATTCAATTTCAACAATGCTTATTCAGATGTATTGCTACAAAGAATTTTTCTAAAATGTCAAGTTTGGCAACAACCTACTTTGACAAATATCTTATTTTCAAACAGATATACAATTTTGAAGCCAATTCACTTTTTAAAAAATTAGCTTAGAAGCATGCATCCTATTAACATTTTAATAACTTCTAGTTGAATATTTGAATTGTTACAAATATCTCCCAACGAAACTGATACTCTATAAGACTGAATTTTTAAAAGTCGACAAAGGACTTTTGCTCTTAATTTTCTGATGGGATTTTGGAACTCATAAATTTAGTACAGAAACACGCATTCTATCAGGAGTCCCTGAATTTTTTGTTGTTGAATATTTAATTCGTCAATAATACCTTCCAACAAAACTGACACGCCGTAAGGTTAATTTCCAAATGTCGCCAAAGGACTTCTGATTGCAATGTATTGCACTTCCAGTTGTCTTTTGGTATTACAACTTCTCTAGATGAGACTTTTCAGTGATCAATAATATGCTTTACGTTTTTATTTTCGATTACTTATATATGTTAACACCGCGTAATAAATGTATTGTTTTCGGACGACAAAAAAAAAAAAAAAAAAAAAAAAAAAAAAACGATTTTTTTGGGGGCATTTTTCAACGTTTTAGGAACATCCTGAAATGTCTGTATGTGTGTGCGTTATCAGCATGACTACCACACGAATTGACCTATGATGTTCAAATTTGGTGTGCAGGTTCGTGGTGGTCATGTGACCTGTTATTAAGGTTTGAGTCAACATTGCCCATGCTCAAAACATGAAAACATGAACAAACCATGTTTTTCAGCAATTGCTAAACAACAGCTTTAATGATTTTGATCAAAATTCTATTGTTCTAAGCATTTCCACCTCCGAAATTCCCATACAAATACTATAAAAAGTGTAAAAAGTTGAAAAACTCTGTGTCTTTAACACATAGTTCACTTCCCTTGCGCATCGCTCATCAGCAATCGTTTTTGTCTTCTCATCTCTTTCACTTACAAGAAAGGATAATGTAAGAATTATTGAAAAGTATTATCGCCAAATATATTGCCAAACTGGCCATTTTTTTCAAATGAATGTAACTTTGAAAATGGTAATAACACTATTCCAAGTCAAATTTGAATGTTGTGACCAGTATTATAGTGTTATTGAAACTTGTGCGATGTTCCACATCCCTAGTTGAGTATTAGAAATGCTGAGAATTAAAATTCGAACAGATGAAATCTGTCAAAATTTCATTTGATGGAGAACTGTTCTGTAGTTAAAAGTAAACTATCTTTGTAGAAAAACCTCTTAACCATACAACCCTACAAGTGCAAGTAGAAAATTTATAAATACTTGGGTTTAATATATGCGTTAATGATTGAATATACATTAGGATATATTACTGTTTTACTTACAGTTAGAATCTGTCATCATCTGTATTTTTATGCTTACTTAATGAGTCCACAACACATGAGTAATACTCATGAGTTGTGGAAAATCACGAAATACTATAAATAGTTGTAGATATATTTTAATTATCATTATACGAATTTCCAGTTTCTTACTAAAACGTGAGTTGAATGTATAAAATTATTTCTAAAAACTCATACCTGTAATTTACTAACGGTTTTTGTTAAATTAAAAGAAATTAATTTGTATTTAATTACAAAGTGAATTAAGATTTAAGCGCAAAATCTATGAAACATAAAAAGGATATTTTGGTTGGTTGTTTTCAGATTATCTGGCGCCGTTAGCAACACGAGGGCTATAATGCGCTGAAACATTCGTCTTTAGACAAGCCAACATACATTTACAAACACCCATGCCTAACACGGGACTCGAACCTGCAACCTCGGGACCTAGATGCTAGCACGCTAACCACTATACCATTTGGTCATCAGTGATATTTTGGAATTATTTTTTTAGCCACAGTCCAAAGCGCATACTTTTTTCTAATGATTAATAATTGAGATTCAAATTTGAAAGTTGCACATCATAAAACATAGCCTAAATCATGAAATTTTAAGATTTTGAATATAATCTCAATTTTTAAAAACCATTTTTGTATGAAACTTCCTTCAGACGATATATAAAATCAAACACCATTAAAGCATAAAGGGGTAGCGTATTTTCATTTTAAAAACTTTTTTTAATGTAGACAAAACAAAATACATACTAGTTTGTATGTTTGATGTAGATGTAGTCGAGCAACTTTAAAAATAAAAGGGATGAATCAATCGGTACCATTAGCACTTATAGTAAAGTCTGAATTAAAGAAATATTCTGTACATTCCAACTTTTTCAATTTTGGGAAGGTATAAAATATGAGCTCGTTCTACAAATGGTTTGGGGTGTTGGGACTTTTAATGGCTTTCTATCCTCTAAGTTGTGCTATTTTGTGAGACTGATTAAAATTTTTTATTAGAATGTTATTTTTCAAATTTGTTATTTTTCAAACTATTTTAAGGACTTTATTTAGGAGTTCTGTTATAACACTTGATATAAACATAAAAGAAAAGAAAGAAAATATAAAATAAACAATTGATTAGAGTAATTGTGATATCTTTTTTTTTTTTATATATTTTTAAGAATATATAATTAAGATACGGGATTTTATAGTTTTAAATGTAGTACTTTATTAAAAATCATAAATTTTAAATACCAGAACTGAAGGTTTCTTAGAACCAAAAATATGTAAAGGTACTATCATAATTGTTTTTACAGCATATTAAAATATTGTAGTGAATCAGATTTTTGATTTACAACTATAAAAATTGTGTATCTAAACATCTGTTCTTTTAATGGCTTTCTATCCTCTAAATTGTGCTATTTTGTGAGACTGATTGAAATTGTTTAGTAGAAAGTTATTTTTCCAATTTGTTATTTTTCAAAGTACTTTAAGGATTTTATTCAGGAATTCTGTTATCACATTGGATATAAACATAAAAGAAAATATAAAAGAAACAATTGATTAGAGTAATTGTGATATTTTTAAAAATATTATTAAGAATATATAACTAAGATAAGTGGTTTTATAGTTTTAAATGTTGTAAACTCATTAAAAACCATAAATTTTAAATACTAAAACTGAAGGTTTCTTAGAACCTAAAACATCTAAAGTAATTATCATAATTGCTTTTTTACAGCATATTTACTATTGTAGTGAACAAGAAATTGATTTATAATAATAAAAATAGTGTATCTAAAACATCTGTTCGCGTATGTAGAGCTATACAAATTTTAAGATTAAAAATAAATGCTTTAGCTGTTTGTTTTTATCATCAAAAGACGTTTCATTTTTGCTGCGATAGTAAGAAATTACACTAAACAAGTTTAATCTTATCAATGAATCGTGGAAAAATATGAAAGAATTTTTTTTTGTCAAAGAAATAAATATATAGATGATACTATACGCTGTTCGAATAATGTTTAATTTCAGAAAACTACTATTCAAATTAAGATAAAATATTTATATGCCAAAAATTATGAAAGTGCATTTCTTATCGACTTGTTTTTCATGTCTTACGAATTAAATCAAATTCTAATATGTATGCTGGAAAATTAATTACTCTGCGAATATTTACATGAGGTGAAATAAAAGTATATTTAAAAAGATTGTTGCCTTTAGAATGGAAAAGTGATAACAAGATTTATTATTTTTTCATATTAAATTTAAGTGGTGCATTAAAAATAATTTAATACAGAGTTATTTTTTAAACTTATTCGTATGAATGTTAAGTCTGTATTTATTGTTAACATAAATAATTTTGAATATTATATATTATTTCAATCACTCGAGGAAATATGAATAGTTTATATGAATTAAAAATAAATTTGTTTCTGATTAATTACGAATAAATATATTACATATTTGAATTTTTTTATAAACAAAACAATAAAAAGTTTTTGTTTCATGTTTATTAAAATTAACTAATGACTTACAGAATTTTTTAACTATATAAACTTACACTTATATGGTGAATTTAAAATTTATTTTACCATAAATTATAAATGTGAAGAACCAATAGTAAATTAGAAATATCAAGTGATGTCATTATTTTTAAGCTTTTAAAAACGATCAGCATACATAGTTCTTTATAAACCTATAATTCAACGGAGTTCATGCTTCTGTTATCGTTTACTTTTAGTAAAAATTTGAATAACTGAATCATATATAAAGAAAATGAAGCTTTTGGAAAGAAAAATACAAGATCGATATTTGAAGTGTATAAATAGGAAGTATTGGGGGAATTTATAACAAAGTTGCTTTGGATAAACGATTAAAAATGTAAGCATCATTATATACATTTGCTTGTCTTCTATACTCCTCCAAATTTTATCAATAACATGTTGATTAATTAACATACATTTCTCTATTTTATTAATTTGAATTTTGATTTTTGAAATTGAATATTGATATCTGATCTATGTCATTGTATAATTTATTAAAAGAAGATTTTTCGATACTTTTCCACTATTTCTTAAAATATATATATCAATCTTAAAAATTGAGTTTTATAAAATTTATATACTACAAAATTACATTGAAATTCAATAAAAAGGCAATTAGCATGTTTTAATAAGATACAATGGTTAATTTTACCTAGCTATATTCCATGCAAAGAAAAAAAATTATTTTACTTTGACATAAAATAACTCAAAAACTTAAGTTTGCCTCTCTGAAAATTTCTTATAATCAAATTTTTCAAACATTTATCTTCATTTATGCAAATTTTCATCCTTTTAAATTCAATAGTTTTTGCGCTGTAAGACTGAGAAGTACGGGCGCCAGAAATTTTTTGAAACAGCGTTCTCTGAATTTCATGACTTACTTTGTTTTTTAGTATAGAGAGATATTCATTGAAATATCTATAAATATTAATATTGTTATAAATAAATTTTGCTACAATAAACATATTCAGTTCCACCATATTTTACCTTAATGTATTAATGTTACATAAGGAGAATAATAATTTGACTACCAAATACTGGAAATAATTCTTATCGTGTTTCGCAAACATGCATAAAACTTTTCTTAAATAGCCACTTGGTCATGCGATTTACAGCTAAGCATATCTATAAACAGAAGTTGAGTTTTCGTCAGCGTTTGTGCGTGTTGCCAGTGAATGAGGTCACTCATAATTCTCAAGACGTTTGAGTTTCAAAACGAGTTAGCTTAAAACTGAATCTCAACCAATTCCTAAGGTATTTTATGTATTATAATATTATATTAAGTCTTATTATTGTTTTAAATATATATATATATAGATAGATAGATAGATAGATAGATAGATATAGATAGATATAGATATAGATAGATAGATATAGATATAGATAAATAGATATAGATATATATAGATATAAAAAAAACTTTTTTACTCCCCTTTTTGATCCATTGCATTATTAAAAGGGCAAAAATTACTTTGCTTAACCTAACCACTTACATTCTGTTAACAAAAGGATCTTAATTCAATACTATAATATAAATCAGTCACATCTTGGTGAGTAATCAGAGAGTTTCTGAGGGAGAAGTTTTGAACTGAGCACTAGTTTTCCCTTGTATTTCTCTGCATTAAAGACGCTTTAGCAGAATTTTCTATCCAGTATGTCAAATATCATCAATATTTTGATTGTTTTCTAACCTGTGACCTAAGTATGTAAAATATTTTAATAACTTTGATTAATTTTCGAGCTGTACAAAATACAACTGGAATGAATTTTACAATAAGAATACAGAAATCTTGATTTTTTTTATTAATATTATTTGGACTATAGATTATTTTATCTGTGTCGGTCTCGTGCTCCAAATTGTCACACTTTGACAAATGTGCGGACCGGCCTTCTTTGCCCGTTGCGGGTTTGCTGGTGTAACCGTAACATCGAAGACGAGACATCGAGTCCGAAAAGATAACCGCCCTCCTCTACCGTTCTAGCAGGGAAGGACACATTATATATTAGAGAGAGGCATGAGGTCGCGTGGTAGTTATTGTTCTATCTAATTTTAACTAGCTATAAACTTTTATAAAATTTTTACTAATGTTTTCAGAAAGTAGTTTTATTGTGTTTTTATAGTTTTTTACGCAACCTTCTGGAGGAGAGGAAAGTTCGCTTTATATCAATAGATGTCGATAGAGATCAATAGAATAGTCGAATAGAAGATGATGCTGTTAATCCAATAGAAAATATTATAATTATTATCAATAATGGAAATATTTTTATATACTCAACAATAGAGTCCTTTGAATTTTTTTTTATGTAAATGGGAGTCCTATTAGAATTATATTTAAAATTGTTAAAAATATAAATATACTATTGGAGAAGATATTTTTACTAAATTTATTTGTAGTTTTTCTTGAAGCGTGGCTTTGAATTATTATTCCGGCACAATAAAAATATTATTGAATTAAAAAAAATTATTGCATGAACAATTAAATGAAATAAAGTGATCTGATAACTTCCTATGGATACTGCTAATATTAGTATTCCAATTTGTCTTAATGTTGATAAGGCAATAATTTTTTTTAGATCTTGTTCTCAGTTAGTAGTTTCTAGCATAAATGGTTGTTACTCTTGAAAATTTTATGAGAATTATTATTAAATTAAGATGAGAAAAATGTATGTTTTATGTTTGAATTATCTTAAATTTATTTCTCTTTAAATTCAATTATAGAAGTAGTAATATATTTAGGTTGATGAACAACCAACATTATAAGTTGAATTTTATTTAATTTTGAAAGATACTAAAAAAAGGCGGCGCAAGAAATACACTTTTTCAAATGCGTCATTTGACAATTTTGTTTCAAACTTCCACACTCTTAATAGTTGAATACTTACGCTCACTTTGTCGCAAAAAAAAACCCCCTTTTAATTTACTAGGTTTGAAAGATGGTAAATTACATACTTGTTCTTTAGAAATTATTTTCAATCACTGCTTCTTACACTTTAATAACAAAACATTGCGTAGTTTTGGTCTTATAGAATTCTGACGCTAACCCCTCAGGGAGTACTCCTGTTGTCATCAATACTCATATACCAAAATTTAGTAAAACATTTTTGTCCATATAGTAAAACAAAAGCACAATAATTCTATTCCTTATTAGGATTATAATTTCTTCGATTTTAAAGGCGAATTACAATTCTTAAAAACCATTGCATACCATAAATTTCTTTATTGAAATAAATGTATATACTTCACTTCTAAAAATAGAGATTTCATATATTCAAGTGCTAGAAGCAGAATTTTAGATTCTGTCAATTTTAGTGCACTTAGGTTATTTCTAAATTTGAAAGAGACAAGTATATACTTTATATAATTAGATAGAAAATTAGGAAAAAATATATTATTTTAATGCCAATTTGTATTGTTTAAAGAGTCGAATAATATCTTTTTATATAGAAACATAAAAAACAAACATAGAAATGATATCAGTTATGTAGCTCTTAACTAGTTAGAAGTATTATTTTATAATAAATTTTCGGTCAGTATTATTTCGCACTATATTGCTGAAAATGTGACACTATATATTTTAATAACTCTTAAAATCAATTGTGAATATTTTTATCATTTTAAATACGAACACATTAGTGAACTGATACTGTTATCAGAGAACATAAAACTAAGTGCAGAATGTGTAGTGACATTTATTGCTGATTTGGGGAAAGCATTCCTCTTTTGAATCTATAACTACTAATTTACATAAGAACTAGTTTTTTAAACATATTCTAAATACCTCAATCGGAGTAGCATTGAAGTCAACTCTGCAATTATAAGTGAATTAACAGAAATTGAATAATAATTAAGGGTTAATTTGACATTTAAGATGAATGATGGACATTGAGAGTATAATTACATCATTGGAGTTAACCTTCATACAAAGAATTTTCGGAAGATGACTGAAAAGTTGTAAAGAGAAAATTTAGTTCATCCAAGATGATTGATGGGATATCAATTCATAAGGAGACTTGCGATTAATCATTTATGTAGGAATTAGTTTAACTATTCACAACTTTTTTTTAATTTAAATTTTACATAGTTAAACAATTATTTTATAAAGAGATAGCATAAGTGCTTTGAAAGGAAACAATAAAATAGAAGTACACTAGAAACTAGAGAACGTTGACAGTTATAGGTGTAATCATTTGATAGCTGCGAGGTTTGATGCCCAAACTATTTTTTGAATAATGCCCTATAAATTTACACTATAAGCACTACAAGTGCAATTTTTAAATATGAAGTACTCTGAGTTCGTATGGAAACAAAATATTACTATGGATAAATATTCATCTGAACAAAAATATCAATATTCTTATTTTCATGTATTCCGGTTGAACAGTGTAGAAACATACTTTTTTGAAGAGATTTTTTGGGTGTGTAATGGTTGTTCAAGATTCAGGAACTCTAAAGTAACACGAAATCATTTGAGTGAATATGAATTTTATAATTAGAAAGTAAGACTACGGCTGTATTCTATAAAGAAATATTGTATTAGCACAAAATTCAGACAAATGGCACTTGTTGCTAAAATATCGTAAGAATGGAATCATGTAAATGTAGTGTCATTCTAAAGATAATACAGTAAACAATATAAATGTATTGCTGAACATAAATGGGTCAGTACAACAGTCAAGCAACAAAGATAGATTGCATTTGCATTTCATATAGAATAATACTATAAAGCACACTCTAATGTACTATCTATAAGCACGACTAGGCAATCTTTCTCTAATAACTATCATGCATAAAGGTTTATGTAAGTCACAATCTGTATATATCATAATTTGTCGCGCAGCATACTGTTGGACATCATTTGGATTTATTAATAAGGTGTAATCCATTATAATGAGATAAAAGGATACATTTACCGTACTGTTACAGTTTGTCCAATTATTACAAACTTCTCTAATTTAGAACACCCAATTTAAGCCGAAATTATTAAGCCAGTAATTTGGATGCATTTTAAAACCAAAATGTAGTCAATTTGGTGAATTTAGTGACAATTTGCTTATTTTATGTTTTAAATTGCTTGTCAACGATTTTAATTGCTGACAAATTTATATAAATTTTGTTATTTTTTGTAAACCATTATGTAAATTAGATTGTCAATCATTGCTCTTATTTCGATTGTTTAATTCTTACAATGATTATATACGTTTCAAATTAACACTTGTTTTTACTCCAAGAAAGCTTGATGCTGCTCCATTTTTCAATTTTTAATGCTCCAAAAACTGCTCCAAATACCTTGAAGCTGAGCAACACACTAGCATTTGCTATTTGCCATTATCACAATTTGAAACATGACAAAAGAAGTATTTTTTTTTTTAAAATTCTACCTCGGTGTTTTGTCGTCTTTAATTAAATTTTTCTAGAGTTGCTTGAAAAACATGCTAGAAATTAATATATGCGATGAACTATGTTAATGATGGGAGTTAAAAAATAGTTTAAAACAAAATTTCAAAAGATATATTTTTTTAATTTTACTTGGCATTCTGTGTTTCTAATTTTATTTAGAAAGCCGTACATGTTCATACACATAAAAATGTTTGCAATGTAAAAAAACTTATTTAAATCTTTAATAAGCAAATCTTAGATATTCGAATACATTTCGTATAAATTAAGTTTGAAAAAAAAAGTGAAGGGTAAAAAAAAAAAAAAAAATTTAAATTCTGTGCATATATTAGCGATTATTTTTAAACTTTTTAATGCATTGCAAAAATGTTTGAGATTTTATGTATTTTTTATGTTATCAAGTAAAAAACAGTATTCCAAATCACGATTGCTATCAATTGTTTTCTTTCTTTTTTGTGGAACTAAAAACTGATATAAACCTTTAAAAATGATTTAGATATTATAAAGACACAATAGTTATTTTCCTTGAGTAGTTAATACAATTAAATATTACAATTATGTTTCTGGAGAAAAAACTATAATATATTTTAAAAACTAGGCGTTTTTTTTTTTTTTTACTTTAAGTTATTTGCAATCGGCGTTTTTAAAATGATGTTTTTAAAGCTGACTTCATAATACTAAACCACTCTACAGACAAATTGCTTTTCATAAATATTAATTTTCGATTGCAAACTAACATGTTTACTAAGTTATTTTAAAATGTGTGAAATTGTAATAACTTGAAATAATAATAATAAACTTGAAGTAATTTTTTGAGGAAAAATATGTTTAGGAATAAAACAAAAATGTATTTAACAAGCCATATTTAGTTATGTATGTAATTTAAGGTGATTAAATATATAGTAGAAAATTAAAGTTATATTGAATATCTAAATAATGATAGAACTTTCCTGATGTTTTATAATGAAAGAAGTTTTGAATTTGATATATGGTAATGAAAGAAGATTTTGGAAATATATTACTCAAATTAAAGCTAAATAAGACTGCAAGACAATCTTACATACTAGGCAAGATTTTTTTTTCTCAAAATCTTGCTTAACGAAGAAGAATTTTTGTAGTATTTTTTCTTAAGAAATTCTCAGATAAAATAAATCAACGTTCAATAATTTTATTTAATTTTGTTGCCGTATTAATTTTGTTAAATTTCGATTTGAGGTAACTAACTATTGGCTTTTTATTTGTATCAAAGTTGAGTACATGGTTAGAGTCACTGGAAAATATAGAAACTACCACTAAACATGTTTCTTAAATTGATCACAATTTAATCTTAATAGTATAGTACGTCCATATAAGTATGCCCCAATTATAAACATTAATATTATTTAACTTGTGTAATTAATATACATAAATTTTTAATTATGAATTTGATATTGTAGGAAAAACTAGGTTAACTTACCTTCAATTTGATTTATGATTTGCCTTAAATAGTCTAAATTAAACTGTTATTATTTACCACTGACTGGGGCATTCAATTATATACACTCTGTATCTGTTGAAAAGAAATAGTGTAACACAATATTTAATATTTTGTTCATTTATTAAATTTAAAACTGGTAGCTAAATTATTTCAAGTCATTTTGCAAATATCAAAAATTATTACTTTGATATAGGTCAGTGTAGTACAGCTCCACTGACTAATGCCGTTAAAATATTACTTGCCGTGTTACTTTCAATTACACATATGTTAACATGAAGTAATAAAAATATTGGATTCGGTCAAACAAAATTTCGATTTTTTTTTTAAATTTCTCCACGCTTTGGAAACATGCTGAGTTCAAAAAGTTTCCGGAAAAAATATTTGTCTGTGAGTAGTATGTAAATGATGGCTCTCATATGCGTGTAAAAAAGTGATGGCTTTGATATGCGTGTAGTTAACAAGATATGACAGCACCGAGTGGTAAGTAGGCAGTTGTGGACTGCCTTGATTGCGCGTAGCAGTTCACAACTGCATGAACCTTGACAGCACCGATACTCAGTGGAAGTAGGCAGTCGTGAGTTCACGACTGCCTACTATAGATATGTGTGATCACAACTGCATTGCGCGTAGCAGTTCACAACTGCATGAACCTTGACAGCACCGATACTCAGTGGAAGTAGGCAGTCGTGAGTTCACGACTGCCTACTATAGATATGTGTGATCACAACTGCATGAACCTTGACAGCACCGATACTCAGTGGTTATACAAACTTCTTCGAGAAGTCCAGTTGGAGCAGTTCTATAAGGTTAACCTGACAAACTAAGACAGAGTTTTTCCGTTTTAAAAAAGATTCAACATGCTAAGACATGTATTAAATTAAGTCTGTTATAAAAAAAGTTTTTTTTGGTTCGCGAATAAATAGGTTTCACTTCGTAAACACCTGTCAAACTTGTTATCAAGAACTGGTTTTTCTTTATTACAAAAATTTCCAATAGAAGAGCCGCAGTTTATACCCAAACTTTTTTCAGAATGGACGACACTTCGTTTCGTGCATTTTCCAGTGTTTTAAAGAAGTATGATGTAAGTAGTGACAATGAAACTATTCTTCCATCACATTGTTATCATTTAGGCAATGGACTATTCATATTAGTGTATTTGAATAATAGCATAGTAAACGTGCATATATGTGAATACGTACAAAACATTGCTAATGAACTCGTACCATCGGAAAATGAAATTATTTTGTCAGCATTCATGTGGCAATCATTGTGTGATTCTATGAATAAACCGGATTTTGTGGATTTGCCTACATATTATGATGCATTTTCCCTCGTCCGGAATGAGCTATTTCTTGCCGTCATTGAAAGAGATGAGGAGAAGTGTGTATCAATGCAAAAGTGTTTCATTAAAAATGACTACTCCCGTTGTTTCGTCCCTTCCGTGTGTGTAATAACAAAGCATCAGTGGAATATTCTAAAAGACATCAATCGAAAAGTTACAGAAAGTGTTATAACCGTAATGTTTAAACAGGAATTTCGATTGAATGTATTAAGGAATATAGAAGAAAACTTTCCATTACCTTTGATTTCCAATGTTGAAGAGATTGTAGGTGAAATTGCACTAACAACATCATTATGTGAATTGTTAAAAAACTATTTGGATGAAAGTATTGATAATGTTTTTAAATGTGATGGATGTATTTGTTATTATGAAAATCAATTAGGACATGATTGTTTAATGATGGGTAAAAAAGAAAAACTTGATAAGTATTTTAATTTAGCAATAGCAAACTTTAATTTAAAAGAAATTGCAAATGATTTCGTGGAAGAAAATATTGGTTTACTTAAATACTTAACCAATGAATTTTTTGAGAGTATAAATATAAAATCCATGTTGGAACTTGTTTGTAAATTATATGTAAACTAACTTTCTGTTAAAAATTGTAAAACCCATGTTATATAATAAAGTATTTTGGTAATTTTCAGTTTGCAGATTTTTGTCGCTAGGATTCATTTATTATATAAGGGATACACAAACGGATGAAATGATTAAACAATGGACGAAATCTTTGGATATTGTGGTAAAGAATTAGAGGATATTGCTAGGAGTTCACCACCTAGTAAAGACATACTTCGATCGGTTTGCCATGAATTATTTGATGATAACATAACTGTGGTTAAAATAGGATTTTTTCTAGCTTTTGTTAAGGTTATGATAGAAAAGCACCAGCATAAAAAAACGTATTTATGTGAACAATCGTTAAACATTTTGTTTGAAATGATGAAATTAGATTAAACAAGGGATTTACAACAATGAAATGGTTTAAGAACAATTTAAAATATTTCCTTCTATTTTTTTAGGAACTATCATAACGATCGGCTTATTAATTAATGTACATTTTTGTAATAGCTCTTACAAAGAAAGTGTTAATTTAACAAATACTTCGTGTACGTATTCCAAAAATATAGGTAGGCAAATATTTCTACATATTTGTATAAAGGATCATCAACAAATATATGATATTAAAAAATTTTGGAGAAATGAAAGTGAATATTTAAAACCTGAAGTAATCGGAATTCAACTGTTAGAATCAGAATTTGTAAAATTATGTCAAATCTGTACATTTTAAAATTTCTAGTTAAACTAACACATTTGACAATGTGTTGTAGATAGTGCGAATTTTTAAAAATGCTCAAGCTAAACAATCCTTCTGCTACTCTGTTAATAGGTTCTACTCGATCGGGTAAGACCTGTTTAGCACGAAAAATAATCGCATCGAACGTGTATGATCCTCCTATAAAAAGAGTAGTATGGTGTTACAAAGTGTTTCAACCGTGGTTTGCAGAAGAGAAGAACATTTCATTTATCCAAGGTTTACCTGAAAATACACAAGAGGGAGATTTGTATGTGCTAGATGATCAAATGTTTGATCTTACTCAAAATATCGCAGAATTTTTTGCCATTCATTCACATCATAAGAAGGTGAATATCATTCTTATACTACAAAATTTATTTCCCCGTTCAAAATTTGCTAGAGATATTAGTTTAAATGCTCAATACATCATTCTATTTAAGAACCCTCGTGATGCCTCACAAATAAAAACGTTTGCACGTCAGTTATACCCAGGGTGTGGAAAGTTTCTTGTAGACGCGTATATAAAATCGACTGCGAGACCATATGGTTATTTATTGCTAGACTTGTGTCCGAACACTCCGGAACAGTTTCGCGTGCGCGAGAGTCTTTTTCCTGATGAGAAAGGTTATACATATGTCTATGTACCTGTAAAATGAAATCGGTGAAAAAAAATTATCATTTACTGCGTGTACTTTCAACTGCCTCTCCAATTCAAAGGCGGGCTATTTTAAAAACAGCTAACACCTCCCAAATCAATTCATTGTGTGAAGTGTGTATGAATGCCGTTCACGGTAATTTAAAAGTAAATAGACAAAAGCTAGCAAAATACAAGCATACCTTAAGAGCAATTGCAAAAAAGCCTAAAACATCCAATAGGCGTAGAGAGCTTTTGATGAGGCAGACCGGCGGTTTTTTACCATTAATTATTCCGGCAGCTTTATCATTGTTAGGTAGTATATTTAACAAATCTGAATAACCATGTCTCGTAGACTAGCTGTTATACCAGAAGAATTGGTATTATCACATCATATACAAAAACCGGAAGCGCGCTTAGAAGGAGATATTTCAGACTTGCTTGATCGAGAACAAATATCGGATACCATAAAATTAAAGCTTTTAGGTCAATTGATAACTCGTTATCATCAAACAGTTCATGCACCTAAACCACCTACCCTGGTTAAAATTCAAAAGACAGAAGAAGAAGAAAATCCAATTAAAAGTGTAGAACAAGAAGAAGAAGAATTCGATGATATAAGAGGTGATATTTTAACATCTGTTCCTCAACACGGCAGAAAATTTGTGCTACCGATAATCGAAAAATTAAAAACTAGAGAATATTCATGGAATGATCTCGGTGAACTGACACAAGGAAATCGAGTAGTAAAAGGTTCGAATATTGTGGATTTGTTTTCCTATATACTACGAAACGCAAAGAGTGAAGAACCACGAGGATTCACGGAATTTTGGACTGGTATAAAAGCTGTTAACATTCCTAAGCGCTGGATCGGAAATTCTAAACTGTTACAAAACATCTCCCCCCGTTCCAGTGACAGCCTTTCTTCCGATGAAACTCTTCGCCCTGAAAATCCCAGTCCAGTGAGCAAGAGACTTAGAAGGAGACCAATACGAGATCCATTGAAATCAACCGGTACTAACGGGGCATCATGGAAGAAATTTTAAAATCTCTATACTATGACCCAAAGAATTCAGCATCATTTGGTGGTGTCAAGAAGTTGGCTAAAGCAGCGGGGGTACCGTATAAAAAAGCAGATAATTTTTTAATGAAGCAAGATGCATATACATTGCACAAACCACTAAAACGCAAGTTTATTAGAAGGAAAACGATTGCATACTTTAAAAATGATCTTTGGCAGGTTGATTTACTGGACGTTCAATCGCTGTCGAGGTATAATAAAGGATTTAAATTTTTACTCGTAATTATAGATGTGTTTACGAGATTTGTTTATGTTGAACCATTGAAAAATAAAACAGGAAAGGCTGTGGCTGAAGGGTTTAAGAAAATTTTTAAACATACCATTCCCTTAAACATTCAAAGCGATAATGGTACCGAGTTTTATAATGCACAAGTGAAATCCTTGTTTAAAAAACATGGGATTAATCACTATTCTTCGTACAGCGAGCATAAATGTACCTTGGCAGAAAGGATGAATCGGACTCTTCAGAATCGGTTGTACAGAATATTTACATATCGCAATAGCTATAAATACCTGGACATTTTACAATCGCTAGTCAAAAGTTATAATGACAGTGAACACAGTACTTTAAAAATCGCACCTGCCAAAGTAACTAAACGTTTGGAGAAAAAACTATTTGCCGAACAGTATGGCTACACACCAATAACGAAATACAAGTTTAAAGTGGGAGATAAAGTAAGGATATCGAAGAGCAAGAAAACTTTTCAACGTGGTTATCTCCCTACTTGGTCCGAGGAAATTTTCATTGTGGCGAAACGCTATTCCACTAGCCCTCCTACTTATGTATTGTATGATTTAAAAGGAGAAACAATACAAGGAAGATTCTACACAGATGAAATACAGAAAGTGATAAAGACTGATGATGACTTTTGGCGTGTGGAAAAGCTTTTGTCTAAACGAGGTACGGGGCGCAATACCGAGTATCTTGTAAAATGGAAAGGATTCGCACCCGAATTTAATTCGTGGGTAAAGAAATCATGGATCAAACGAACGAATTTTTAATTTCTCTCCCCTCAAATTCGAGTTTTTCTTACTACCCGAATAACACCCAAGCTTCTTACAAAACGAAACTTGCTCGACCTTTACATTTGGAAGGCGAATGGGTGGTAGGACTTGTTGAAGTGTCCATACCTAAAAATTGGTTTAATGTTGGAGATCACAACAATGGTTACTCTGTTAGCTATAAAGATGAAACGATTGTAAAACCGGGTATGGTTGTAAAGTACGAAATTGCTTTAAAAAACTCCAATCAAAATGAGTTTTGGAACAATCTAAATGGTTGGATTGAAGAGATAACAGGGGAAAAAGGTACAGTCGTATTTAATAAGGGAGATACCACACTGGACTTAGTGTTAAAAGAAGGATTTCAATTGGAACTGGAAATAAAACACGCAAACAAATTACTATTCATGTTATACTTACCTCCAAAGGACATAATTATAAAAAAGTCTACACGATTTAATCGACATCGTTTCACTACTCTAAATCTAGATAATCAAATTATTAAAGTTCACGATACCAACCCCGTCAGAAGGAGGTGGTATTCTCTCCAGCTTCAAGGCGTAAGCATACACGCTCTCTTCCAGAGTTTGAATGAAGATCTCCGAGAGCAAGATTTAGCAACTTATTTCGAATTTGCGGTTCAACCAGGTGGAATGGTGCTCTTTCGATTCACCGGCGATGTTCAATTACGAATTTTAAAATCAGAAGCACCTAATTTTATGAGAAATCTAGAAATAAGTACCGATGAATTATTAGTGACAAAAACCACGTCTTTCAGGTATTCTGATATAGCGATTATTCACTCAATCGAAAAGATTGAAATCGGTGTAAACCATTATCCTCCTATCGCAACAATTGTAAACAAAACAGAGGAGCTATTTCTGCATCCTGGAACGTATGGAACTCCTAATGAGTTATTGGGGGCTTTTGAACGAGTTAAACTCAAGAAGCTACCTAATTCAAAAATAGAAATAGAAGTTCCTCTGGAAACGCAATTAGTGCTCTCACCAGGTCTAGGTGCTATGTTAGGATTTAGAGAAACCACATTTGAATCTGGAAAGTACAAGGGGGAATATGCATTAGAATTAGACGGTGGTGTAAGCGAAGTGTACATATATAGTGACGTGTGTGCTGCACACCTCGTAGGCGATTCACATGTTAAAGTTTTGAGAATTATTCCCACACTTGATAATTCTAAGGAGCAAATTGTGAAAACCTACGATACACCGTTGTATTTTCCCGTTCATTCTAATTTTATAGAAACGATAGAAATCGAATTTAGAACTAGTTTCGGCAAGCAAATAGTGTTTAGCGGTGGCAAAACCTTAGTGGTTCTTTCTTTCAAGAAAAAAAATATTTAAGGACTTGTAATGGTTTAATTTTATTCATTCACTATGTTGCATCTCGATCAGAGGGCCTGCGAGCAATATTATGCTAATCAAGCGGGTGGCGGTGACTATTTTCAAGGTATAGCCCATCAAAGAGGCTTTGGTATTTTTTCTGATCTTTTCCGATCAATAAAACCTTTAGCGATTCGTGCGGGTCAGTACTTAGGTCGTCAGTTGTTAAACACCGGATCAAAGGTAGTGGGCGATGTTGCTAGCGGATCGTCATTCAAAGAATCAGCAAAGTCTCGATTCCGTGAAACATCCAATAAAATTAAAGATGATGTACTACATCGACTTCAGGGAGGCTCAGGTATAAAAAGGAAAACTTGCAAGAGAAAAAAACAGTCTGCATCTAAAAGACGAAAAATCAACGACATATTTTCATAATGGATCAACAATTGCATCCGTGTTTGAAATCAGAAGCTGATCTCTTTACAAGCAACCCGATACAAATTGCCGTTGAAGACTCCTCCTTTTTAGAAATCCATCCGGTTGCATCCTTAAACGACAGGTCCCCACTCGAGTTTTTCCTCAACAGTAGCGGCGAATATTATTTAGATTTGTCGCATACACTACTCCGATTACAGCTAAAAGTCGTTAAGTCGAACGACACTTCGACGGTTGCTGCTGATAATGTGACACCTGTAAATTATCTTTTAAATACTATTTTTTCGGATTGTGCTGTGTTTTTAAATGATAAACAAATCGCTTCACAGACTAACTACAATTATCGCAGTTATTTGGAAGCACTGTTGTTTGCATCGAAAACAGCTCAAAATTCCTTATTGACTGCTGCTCTGTTCTACAAAGATAGTAGCGGTACACATGATGAAATTGATATCGCAACATCGACAAACACGGGATTGAAAAAACGCAATGAGATCACGAAACTAAGTAAAGTGATAGATTTAATGGGTGGACTACATTTGGACCTAAGCACTCAGCCAAAACTCATACCAAATGGAGTTGATCTACGTATAAAACTACAGCGCAGCAAAGATTCATTTGTTTTAATGAGCAATACCGACGGTTTTAAAATATCTATTCTTAGTGCTACCTTATTCATAATAAAAGTTAATTTGAATCCGACTGTTTGGCTAAGCCATCAAAAAGTATTAGAAAGCGCGGTAGCAAAAATACCCATTCGAAGAGTAGAATGCAAGGCGTTTTCTATCTCTGCTGGAATTTCGAGTCATACCATTGCGAATGCGTTTCTAGGATCAAGTCCAACGCGTTTGATATTGGGTTTTGTCTCTAACGCGGCTTACAATGGAACCCCTGCGAAAAATCCGTTTAACTTTCATCATTACAATCTTAATTATCTCAGTGTTTCGAATGGGAACAGGACCTACCCAGCGCAGGCTTTAAAGCCTAACTATGATTTGAACCATTACGCAAGAAGCTATTGTTCCTTATTCACTGACTTAAACCGTTATCACTTTGATACAGATATCAACATTAATTACAGCGAATATAAAAGTGGTTTTACGATTTATTGCCATGATTTAACACCTGATTTAAGTTCGGGCAATGTACACGTTTCACCTACGCAAACCGGTAATATAACACTTGATATGAAATTTTCAGTTCCTCTCCCGGAAACAGTGACACTGATCGCTTATGCATTGTATAGAAATACCATTGAAATAGACAAATCGCGTGCTATTTACACAGACTACTAAATGGACAGCGTTACGCTATGTCGCCTGGCTTGTAGCGATCCTATTATAAGATCAAAATTCGGCGGTGTATATTCGTCTGACAATTTACCGCAATATCGAAATAAACAAGAATATTTCATTATAAATCTTGATCCTGGGTATCTTCCTGGCTCACATTGGATCGCATTAAGCTTTAAAAAGCAAAAATGTAGTTATTTTTGTAGTTATGGTTCGAAGCCATTCGGAAATATACTCATATTTATACGAGAAAACAGTAAATTCTTAGAAATAAACAGTACAATTTACCAAGCAAATAACACAGCCACTTGTGGTCTTTTCTGTTTGTACTTTTTATATAACGCCTCTAGGAATAGACCTATCAATCTACATTCTTCAGATAGGCTTTTAAATGAAAGAATTGTTAAACGTCTTGTAGTAAATCGATTAAAGTTGTATAATTGTTGCTACACCCCTGTTACGATGCAAACCTGTAAAAACATGCATGAATCGTTTCTATGACATTATACATTATATATATATATATATATATATATATATATATATATATATATATATATATATATATATATATATATATATATATATATATATATATATATATATATATATATATATATATATATATATATATATATATATATATATATATATAAGCGTGTATTTTACGGACTTGATTCATTGAGCAACGACAATGGAACGTTACGGGTACCTAACTTCCTCGGCTACGGGAATCGAATGCATTCACGACAAACTGTTTCAAGATTTATCAGAATGTATAAGACATGCAATATCACATAAAACTGATGTTATATACTTCAAAGTTATGTCTATATCGCAAGTTATCCAGGAAATACACGCTGATTCTACAGATGAAAAATATGGTTACATATATTTACACATGATTCCACCGTCGAGTATATTTTCTGTTTGCAAAAGATCCTCAAAGTTCTTTGCACATCTATTAGACTGTATAATTGAAGCTCGCTCATGTAATCTCGATGTGCCGGATCACCCTTCGTACCATTACAAGATTGCTTATTTTAAAAAACTTCCTGATGAAAAGATCCTTCAAGAATTGCATTGTGTTTAGAAAGTAATGTTAACCACTTAATACCCGTGTATTCCCTTCCCTAGTTATGAATAATAAAACAATTACTTTTTTTCAAATGGTGTTATTTATTGTTGATAAATGACCTTAAGAAAATAACCTTCGAGAAAAGGCGAAAGAAAAATAGATTACACGGATTACAAATATTATCACGTTTTCCCTAGAAAGGGTTTTTCCCTTATTATGTTTGACTTTTCTTTAATGGTATAGGTTTATATTTGTTATCTGTAATCAATGTTTATTGAAACTGTAACAATCATATTATGTTTTACTTTTGGTGTAGGTTATATTCTTTATCTGTAATAAAATGTTTCTTGAAAATTGTAATCATATGTCTCTTGTTGTCTTAATTTTTCTCTTAAGTTTTACAGTCCAGGAAAAAACTGTGTGTCAGAAGAGAATAATTCGTTTTTTAAATGTAAGTAGAATTGGAGTCTCAAACACTAGTTGTCAAATATTTTTTATCAATCGCTTTTGCTTACCAATGGAGCATTGCCAATTTTACTTGTATATCTTTCATTTGAGACTAATTTGACATTCCAATTTTACTTCCAGGTGCGATGCCACATTACAAAAAAAGGCGAAGCGGTTGATACCTGTGCAATGGACAATCGTAAGTTGGTAGGTATGTAGGTTTGTACACAGCTGTAAATTGTTTTCCAAGTAAAAAAAAAAAAAAAACACAAGCTTGCTATTTTACCTCTTGGGTGCTTGTGGAAAAAAATAGCTATGTACACAACGTGGATTAGGCCTATTGGGGACACCACGTAAAAAACAACAACACAAGCTTGCTATTTTACCTCTTGGGTGCTTGTGGAAAAAATAGCTATGCAGTTGTGAACTGTGGTGCTGTCAAGATTCATGCAGTTGTGAACTGCTACGCGCAATTAAGGCAGTCCACGACTGCCAACTTCCACTGAGTATCGGTGCTGTCAAGGTTCATGCAGTTGTGATCACACATATCTATAGTAGGCAGTCGTGAACTCACGACTGCCTACTTCCACTGAGTATCGGTGCTGTCAAGGTTCATGCAGTTGTGAACTGCTACGCGCAATCAAGGCAGTCTACGACTGCCTACTTACCACTCGGTGCTGTCATATCTTGTTAACTACACGCATATCAAAGCCATCACTTTTTTACACGCATATGAGAGCCATCATTTACATACTACTTCTGTGATCAGCATAACTCCCGAATAGATTGAGGCCCTAGAACCAGTCGTTAAGGTTTTCATCAAAATTGCGTATGCTTATAAAGTAGCTACCATTAAAAAATTTATGTTTCTTAGCAATTGATGAAAAACGGGTCTAACAATTTTGAACAAAATCTCTAGGATAATGATTTTTAAGAATTTATTTTGAATATCTCCATCTCCAAAATTTTCGTAGAAATGCGATAAAGGCATAAAAAGATGAAAAATGAATTTCTATAAAAAATACTTCTCTTCCCTTGAGCTTCAATTATCAACGTCTGGTTCTTCTCTGTTAAACTTACAAGAAAGAATAATGTAATGTTTATTGAAAAACATTTCACAAATTTCACGGTTCAGGTGGCGTTTTTTCGTTGTTGCCACAAATGTAAGAAATATGCCAAAATATCGCCAAACTGGCAATTATTTAAAAAATAGTGAAAATTTGAAACCGAAAATGGTAAATTACACAAACTCATTCCCAATTTCAATACAGTGATCAGTATTAAATGTAACTGGAAGTTCTGCTATGTTCCACACACTTAGTAATAATGTGTGTTTTACAATAAAAACAATGCAAGTAATATTTTAACGACATTGAATTCTTCCTCATTATAGACTTGATTCCTCTAGCCTTTCATTTTGATTGAAACTGTGAATTAAAATAGTACACTAATGAAATGTGCTACTTTCTGCTACATTTTACCAACTATCCAACACACAACTGTCGTCAACCCATCCGAAACATTGTTGCGCTTTCTCTTCCATGAACTACTACATGAAACGACTTTGTGATTGCTACGTTTTATCTGGGGATACGCCTGTTCTAGTATTCATACTAATAGCTAGAGGGAAACGACGCAGCAGAGCAAAACGTAAAGGGATTATGCAATCGCTATGTTGTTTGTGATACAAAAGATAATAACGGTGACATATTTTTTTTTTTTTTTTATGAAAGTCTGTTTTGGATAGAAATTTATAATCCTTACCTAAAAGTAGTCCTTGCGTGTTAGAAAGACAACAAGATTATCAAATCGATAAATTGTAATTAAGTGTTTAATTGTAGACCACAAGTAGAGAATAATATTTTTAAGTAAAGTTATCCCGAATAATTTATCAGTTTTTTTTCCACTGATTTTTTACGCTACTCTTTTAAAAATATGATTTATTTGGTTGACAGTTTTTGTAACTATAACATATGTATCACAGTATAACTTTCTATGTATCACAGTACAATTTTGTTTGTTTTTATGTATGACAGTGTACTTTAATCGTATTAGTTTAACTAACTCCTATGTTGGAAAAAAAGAACTAAAAAACCTCATAAGAATTGTTGATATTTTAAAAAAGTGCTCATTTTCGAATTGTATAAACTATATACACATATTTTATATTTGCATATTACTATTAAGTATAATTTCTCATTGAAAAAATTGCTTAAGCCCAGAGAAGACAATGTTCTGCTCTTAAAAACGATGCCATAACGTAGAATGAGTTTACCTACTTCAACGTACTTTATACATAACAAGCGGGAGGGAAGATTCATGCAAGATAAACTATTATAGTATTGAAATATGTAAATTATCTCGAACAAACGCGACTTTTTAATAAAAGTAATTGAAGGCAATCCTATGCAATGTGTGTTTCATATTCATTGATCAATATTTAATTGCAATGATGGAAGTTAAATAAATATTCTTAGTACATATTAAAGAAGTATTTCAACGTTTTTGTAAATATAATAAAAATTCAGCTGTAAACTGACGTTTAGTTTAAATAGAATTCTTCATAAATGAATTCAAGTTATAATTTTTATTTCTTTACAAAAGTAAGTTACGAAAGTTAAATTTTCCTTTAAAAAAGTTGTTAATTCTCAAACGATATAATATATATCTTTTAGATAAATATTTCTTTACATCAAAAATCATATCAATAACACAACGAGGCAAAAAATGAGTATTGCAAACATTTTGCAAAAATTGTTTGCAAATATATACTGTAATGTCTATGTTTTTGTTTTTATTAGAAACTGAAAAATACTTTCAATACTATAATTAGATATCATTTTGTAATATTAAAGATGATAATATAACACATAAATAAAAGAGCACTTTCTTTCCAATGAGTTAGCTGAAAACAGATATAGCATTTCAGATAAATGTTACAAAATATATATTCAAGGGAAATTTACAATATCCTTAATTTTAAAGGATCTATATTAAAAAAGATTAAAAAAAAATACTCTTTTGCTATTTAAAAGTATTTTTTACGAACAATTGATTACTAACTATTCATCATAAAATTACGTAAAAGTACAATTTTAAATATAAAATTTCTCATTTGTGTTTGTGTTTATGAAAACTAAGGTACCTAATACGTGTGAACAATAAAAATATAAATTAAGAGTTTTTATCTTCTCACCGAAGAAGTATGATTGCCAAATAATTTTTTAAACTTATCCTAATTGCATTAATGTCATCTTAACAAAGCCTTAAAAGTGGGGAGTGCCTTAGGAATTTTTATAGTGTAATAACCACAACAGAACTTTGCCTTAGGATTAGTTTACAACTACTTAATTTAAATAAGACAATGTCTTTGTACTTCAAAATTCTATAATTGTACTGGAGAATAATCATTTCTTATTTATTTAAGACTACATCAGTTTTATGGTAATGATTTTCCATTGTTGATTACAAAACCCACTTTATCATCGTCTTTAAAATTTACTAGTCTAGCTTTTGTTTGCACATATTTAAAAGGATTAATAGTGGCTCGTTTAATTAAAATCTGTTTAAGTACAAAGACTCCCTAGTGGAGAGATTTTAGTGAAAAGTGAGCCATTATAATAGGAAGTTGATGTCTTTTGGGAATCAAAACTTTTGTCTTTTAATTATGAGAATAGACTTTGTTGATAAAGATACTTGTGACATTGTATGTTTGTGGATGAGCTGGAATTGAAATTTTGGAGACTTTTGTGAGTACAATTAGCGAAACTTATTTCTTGATTTAATTTTAAATGTAATGTTAATTATTTTTTGGAAATTTATTTCCAAGAAGGTAATTCATTACAATAATAATTATTAATACCTAAATCAGGACCATCATAGTGTTTTCTGTATTTATCGGAAGGTGAATCATAATTCCTTTATCTTTTGATTTCCTGGTAAATATTGCTAAATAACTTCTATATAAATAACAAGAAGTAAATTTGTCAGATAGATTGTAAAATAAAAATAAGATTTAGAGAAAAATACTACACAAATTTATTTGAAACCATATTTTTTTTATAAGCTTATGTTACTCCATAATATTAAAAAACTAAATTTATTCATATTAAAACATTTTACTTGCATGAAGATATAAATAAAAAATATTTTTTTTGTGTGTGCCACATTGACATAATTTTATCCATCATCTTCAGTTCTTTAAATTGGAAAATTTGATTAAGAATGTAAGAATAAAATATGTTTTCTTTTGTAAATTAAATTGCATGTTTTCGTTTCACAATATCTATTTATAATCACCAAGTGTAGATAAGCAAGAAACCAAAATAGTTCCGAGAATTATTAGTACAAGTCTATAAGATTTTTTTATATATTAAATAAAGTTCAAAATAATAAAGCTTTTTTCAATTGAAAAAATCGTCTATCATATAAAATAATCTTAAATATGAAACATGTTAAATAATTAATTTCACTGGAGTCTTTCCTCATCCGGCACATTATACAATAAGGTTTTTCTCTAAATTCAGTTTCCTTCTTTTGTATACTACAAACTATTTTTGGTCTTTTAGAAATTGTAAAAAAAAAAAAAGTTTGTAGTTGAGGGATTTCAAGTTGTTTTTATGTTAAAAATAGACTTAATCATGTATGTATAGCTGTATCTGTGTCTATTAAATATCTAAATTTATTGACAGAAAATGATTTTTTTTAAATAAAATTACAAATAAAAAATTGTTGAGTACGTAGTATAAAAAATTTATTTAAATTTCTATTTGAGTATTTATGCAATAGCTGGACACCAAACTTGGTTTTGATCGTTTATCTGGTTCCCATACTATTACCATTGTTTTGGATGGATTGACAGACATGGAAGTGATTCTAAACAAAATCTATTGTGCACTTTGGGATACAGAAAACATAAACATTTAAAAGGTTAAAATTATTTGATAAAGAAGAATCTTTATTACCTAAGGTACATCTACAATAATTTACATGAATATGTAATTGAACTTTTAATAACTTTAGTGGAACAGTTTAGTGAAAGTCTTTTAAACAAACAGTCAAAGAAATCCATATAAAAAATAGACCTTTTCTAAGGTTGTATTAGCAACAGGTATAATTTATTTCAGATCATTTTTTTTTTATACGGGGGTTATTATCATTAGTAAAACAACATTGGCTATTTGTAATGTATGTATATCTCTGTTGTTGTAGTAAAGATCTATTAATGATCTATAGTAGAATATAATGTGATATGTTTCCCTTTTTACCTCTACTTAGTCATATGATACGGTAAAGGCCGACATACGCATGATGAATTGATGTTCATCAACAAGCCGTGATCTCATCATCAACACTCTTATTTCTTTATAGGTATTTCGCCATCCATTTTGGAAGATGGATGCTCAACTTTGATACTCTGGCTTTTATTAGGGATAAAAAAATTGCCCAAATGTGTGAAATATTGTATAATATAAAAATGCATTTCAATATAAGCCGTTAACTATTTAGCTTGGCAATTTAAATTAATTTGTAAATATTTATATAATGGAATTTCAATATTTTTGTTTATATTTGAAATTTATAAAAGAGCCATTTAAATCATAGAATGAATATATATTATTAAATATAAATTTAAAAAAATGCATTTATGTTTTTAGTTCAAAAATGTAAAAATACATATGATCCACAATACGTAAAATTTGTATTTATCAATAATTTGGATTATATAATTAATGGTGGCAAGATCAGATTGTTATTTGAATACACACATGTCCCATTTGGGATATATGTGTATACACTGTTACAATATTTTTCACTTAATTTTTGTAACTAAGAATATCCATTTCTTAACATTAAACACGTACAGGGGGTATTTTTTAAAAAATAAATTGTTTGAAACTTGAAATCGTTAAAATTTACAGAAAATTTGCTATACATAAATTTATTTTTTAGAAACACGTTATTATGAATTTATTCTAAAACAATTTACTAATATGACAACTTATTAAATTTACTTAAATATAAAACCTAGATTAAAGCAAAGTGAGCCAAATTTAATAGTTATTAGCTAATGATTTTTGTTATTTCTAAGTTATGTTAAGAGTAAATTATTACACTAAAACTTTAGATTAATAGTTCGTTAACTTTTCAGGTCAATTAGCCCATTTTGAATTATAATATCGTATAGAACCCAAAAAAACGTTTAGTGATGTTTAATTATTTAAATCTGCAAAATGATATCACAATTTAAGAAAATTGAAAATTTTTATTACAATGTTGCATGCGCGCATGAAGTTAATTTGAACCGTATTTGCTGCTTTCAGCAGAGTTTGTCAATGTTCAGTTTCACAGACTTCAACTGAAGACTCATATCAGTCAAACGAGCTTGATATTTGCTATCAATGAAGATGCATATCAACCAGACGAGCTTGATAGGTTGACAGACGAGCTTGACGTATTACGGGCTAGATATTTAGTTTTTGTGGTTGTACCTCGAAAAGACACCATCAAAGAGGTACTTAGTGTCAAAAGACAGCAAAAGCAAATTAAACATTTTCATTTTATTTAAAAAGATCCTATCCTTATTGAGTCCAAAATCCAGAATCCACCCTGCCTAAGTAAAGACAGTTGATTTAGACGTCACTGAAAATGTATATACACTACATTAAGAATTCTTTCGAATGATTCAAAGAATCGTAGAATCGATTCATGAACGTCCCTTGGAAAATAATAATTCAAATTTTGAAACAAATTTCGAATAGTTCTTTTATTATTGCTAACACAGATTCAGTCATTGTTTTTTTTTTTCTTTCTCCAAAGTTTGAAGTCAATAAATAATATCAGATCCTTCTTCTTGACTATTTCTATGCAGAATCTTACTTTTTTAGTTAGTGCCACAATTTTGTCAATATCATTGAATATGGTCTTTCATTTACCCTGAATTGATGAGCCTAATTCATTTGTTTCAAAAAAGTCTACCAAGTACTAAATTTTCCACAATCCCTCCTATTCACACAAAGAACCTGTTAAGAAACTGTCTTTATCATTGAAAGAAAAAATAACTCCAGTCCAGAGCACCACTTTACGACGAGAGAACTATCATACATCTGACTTATATATGACTTATGCATACTTTTCAAATCTTCACACAGTTTTTTTTTGTAGTTGATGATTTTAACGCAGTTGTATAATGCCTGCTTCAATGCAGGTATTTCTTTCTTTTTTCTTTTTTTTGTGTGAGAAAGCGTTTCTATTTACTGAATACTTTGTGCATTTTTTAAAAAAATCTTTTTTTATTCTAACATTAACCGCATCAAAATAATATACCATTACATGAGCGCCTTCATGATACACGTCAATGCGATTGTTCGCATTGGGGTTTTCAATCAACACATCAAAAAGAAGGAAAAACTAATGAAAAGAACCTGCAAATTTGTACCTCACAAGGTAAACATCGTTAAACAGCAAACACAGAAACATCCGAGAATTCATCAAGTTGTAAAGAAAATTTCGGTTGACTGAAAAAAAAGCAACTAATACTTGAACAAGTACTTTCGGATTGACAAAGTTAGTTTTGCTTTCTTCTCCGATTAAATAGAAGTGGAAATTTAATTATTTTTCACTCCAAGAATCGTTTATGAAGCTCTGTTTCAGAAACACTGCTTTTGATTATAGAAATGAAACTAGCGATATTTAAATGTACATTAAAAACAGGAAATACGTTTTAGCTTTATGTTTATTTACTAAAACATAAATTTTCCAAAAAATATTAATTTTACATTTGTCCCTAATTGTATGAATACATAAAATTTCGGTAATTAATTAAACTCACTCTTATAAGTAAATGTTTTCCTGTATCCGCAGATTTATCTAATAGCTCTTAACTATATAGATTTCTGAGCATATTCAATAACACTTAACTCTGTGGAATAAGTACATTATTTCAGCACATTGATATATAATATTCAAAACATTTTATTGGGAATATTCATGTTGTGGAACCTTCCTCTCAAACTTTTTCCCCATATTTGAAATGCAGAATATAAAATTGAACGTGTTTAATAAAATCACATTTTTCTATTTAAGAACTACTTGCTACCACATTAACAGTTTTTAAAATAAGTTACTTTCAAAATAAATGACTTCAAAAATGACACTCAGTTTTCTGTAAAAGTTTACGATCTTTGCTATAACTTTAACTTATTCATCTTTTTTTTTTCTTTTTCTTTCCAATTTTCATTTATCTCTTCAAGAGTGAAATGAACAAGATGCACTTCCGAAAGGGAAAAAAAAACTATTTTTAAGCGAGTTGGTACTCGAAAGGATAAAAAATCTGATTGGAACGCCATATTTTCGGAAGAGTGAAATTGAAGAACAAGCTTTTTAATATTTGAAATTCATGAAATTCTTCTCAACATCATTTTTCTTTTCTAGAGATCAAAGTTTTTGAATGCAAAATATTCGCGGTACTGTTGAGAAAATGGGCGCTTTTCTTCCTGATACATAGTACTTCCTATCTCTAATGTTTAGAGGGATTCAGTGTCCAAAAATTATAAAATAAAAAAAAAATCTATTTTGGAAAAATCTATTTGTTTGAGGTAAGTCTCAAAACATCACTAAACAAGTACCGTTCTCTAAATATTTTTATTTGGCTACTCTTGGATAATTTTAGTTTTTTCTCATAGACAAATTGTAAAGAGAGTTTCTAAAATAGCGTTAAACTAATATCGTTTATATTTATTGTTTTATATTTTATCATATTGTTTATTGTTGTCATATTTTTTTTATATTTTTTAATTTCCTTTGAAGTATTATTTTAAAGTCTACTCAAATTAGAAGTATGTTTTGTTATTTTTAAAAAAGCACAAAATCATTTATTATCTATGCAAGAATTTTACCTGCAATTTTTTCCTCTTCAAGTGATATTTTAAGCTTCAATGTACCTTTACAAACTAACTAGTAGAGCAACAATTTGAATGAAGTTGTAATAAATAACCTACAGATTAAACAGCAGTCTAAAAAAAATTTGCATCCTTTTCAAAATTTTGTTTTAAAATCCTACATTTTTGTACTAGAGCGGGATTTTTCTAAAAAATGGAGGAAGGAATAAATTTAAAATATATATATATATATATATATATATATATATATATATATATATATATATATATATATATATATATATATATATATATATATATATATATATATATATATATATATATATATATATATATTGATAATAATTTTTACCAGTAAATAATTTCCGTATCTTGTACAGGATCTATTTTGGCCTATATAGTTTTTTTTAAACTCATTTGATAGATCTTTCCAAGAAAAAGTTCATCGAAAATAGTTTTACATTACGGGTATGAGAGGTACTGAGTTCTCTTTTGAACCAGTTTTTTGCCGAATTATTTACCTGTGTCAGTAGTTTTATCGTCATTCGTTCGTTAAATCGTTCATTAATTATCATACATATTCACCGACTAAACGGTATAGCGGTTAGCGTGCTAGCTTCTAGACAGCGAGGTTGCGGGTTCGAGTCCCGTGTTAGGCATGGGTGTTTGTAAATGTATGTTGGCTTGTCTAATGACGAATGTTTCGGCGCATTATAGCCCTCGTGTTGCTGACGGCGCCAGATAATCTGAATACAACCAACCAACCAACCGATCATACATATTCTGCTGTGCTGTCGTTCCTATAAAGAATTAAGTTAGAATAGAAGCCTAAACATGGAATGTGGTAATTTATTTTTCTATCACAGTTCAAGTGCTTCATCAACTAGAAATTGTTTATACTGTGTTGAATTTGTTTGAGGTAAGTCTCAAAACATCACTAAACAAGTACTGTTCTCTAAATATTTTTATTTGGCTACTCTTGGATAATTTTAGTTTATTCTCATAGACAAATTGTAAAGAGAGTTTCTAAAATAGTGTTAAATTAATATTTTATATGATATTAATGCACTAGGTTTAAGAAATTGGATACTGTTAGTAAATAAAAGAGTATTCATTTTCTAACAGTTGTTCACATTGCATCTGCTACTATTTTTGAACAAATTTTATTCTAGAAGTTTGTCTTGACTGAATCTTCACGGAAAAATCCGTTTACTAGTAACCGATGTGATACTTTTTCAAATAACTTCTAGATATTTGAAAAGAAACACATATGTGATTGTTAGAAATTAAAGTGTTGTAACGAAGGAAAATATTATGTAGTGATTCGCAGAATTAAATTTTTTTACAACATATATGCTAACATGTATTTGATTCTCTAATTTATATTTGAAGATAAAAGGCCGGGATTAATTTCAGACGTAACCTGAATTGTAAAAGTATACATTAAAATTATAAAAAGGACTGCATTATTTTTCTAAAAACAAATTAATTAGTGTTTTGGATTTGTTAAATTATGTTTTTTTCTTTTGTATATTTTGAAAAGCAAATTTGTTTTTTGAAGCTAAATTTTTAAAAATTTTCAGCTAAACCAAGAAGAGAACCAATGAGAAACCTGCTAGTGGAAATGAACTTTAACTTGTATCTGTTGAAAGGCAAACCAAAATATTCAAATTTGAAAGTATTGAAAGGGTGAAAACTTTTTTTATGAGAGTAAAGAGTATTCGAAGATAATGCCTGGAATAAAGAAGGTTATCAGCAAGGGAAATAAATAATGCAAAAGAAATGGGATTCTGTTAGGTAACGTTAGAGAAATTTATGCAGCTTTTTACAAAGAGTCCATTAGGAACGCAATTTGACTTCTGCTTGAAGCACAGCTCAAGGAGACGCATAGGGATTTGATAGAAATTATGATATAAGAAGAAGGCAAGAATATTTTGGTTAAACTCTGCGCCTGTTATCTAAAAATATTCTTAACTATGTAGAATTCAAATTTGAAGTAGTTAAGAAAGTGATACGTTTTAATTTTAAAAATATGTTTCAACTGATTGATCGATTACAGCCATTTCATGTTTGGTTACAACCATTTCTATGTTATTGGGCAAATGAGAAATAACTCAACTGAAAATGGACATAATGTTATATATTAATTCACAGTGCCAGTGTCTAATCATAAAAAAAATTAATTAATAACATTTATATATTTATTACTTGTAGAACCTGGCGTTGCCAGGTTCTATAATTAGATGAAGCATGCTTTGCGCGATTAAACCAAATTGATTCAGTCGATTACAAGTAATGAGCATGTCCCCTTAATCCATTAATATTTATTTCATCACATAAACACTAAAATGTCGGAATAAAAATATGTTACTGATAATAGGGATTAGTCAAGTAATCGACAGAAAAATTTCCTCTTCAAAGTGGCTTTGCATATTTCAAATTATGATCATACCCTCTTTTACATCTTATCCTTGATTTTCCCATCTTAACTATAAAACAGGGAATTGATGTTCCCTAAAGTCTTGATTAGTCAAGAAACCTATAGAAAACACACTTTTCAAATTGGTTAAGAAGATCTCAAATAATAGTAATCTTCTTTTCACTCCTATTTTGGTTCCCCAAACTTAACTTACGAAACATTGAAATGAAATTGTCTCTCGATAATATGGATTAGTCAAGATACATTTAGAAAAAGAAAAAAAATAGTTCAGTAGATCTCAAGTTATGATCATATCCCGTCAAGGATTGGAAGGGAAAATGAGAATGGTTTTTTGAAATATCATTTAGCCGGTTATCTTCCACTTGTTTCAAAAATCAAGTGTGAGGAATATAATAAAGATCAGAATAAATTTTTAGATTTCATGTTATGATCATATCCCTTAAGAAGTGTAAAAGAAAAAGAAGTATGATATGGTATTTTGAAATTTTAAGTATCAAGAATCTCCTATTTTCCGAGATCGCGTGCAAAACTTCATCAAGATTGGATTATAATTGAAACTTTTTATAAAATATTTATTCTAGGGCACTCTATATGTATAATTTTTGAAACCATGATATACAAGAAACGTTTGGCTCTTGAGCTATTAAATGAAGTTTTACTTGATAAGTATATTAATACTGGCTGAGTTTAAACAATGTGTAAAATAAAAAAATTGTTGAAATCGTGCAATATTTAGAGTTACCAAGTTATTTCAAATTAAGTACATTTAATTTATAGCTTATTTTTTGTCTTTGGGATATTTTAAATACATGATAAAAGTTCCATAGAAAAAAACCATTATGTTATTTTTAACGTGGATTGTCAACAAACCAAAAATTACTGAATTAACACATTCGTATATTAATATGGTATCCTTTACGAAATGAGTACATTATAGCCTCCACAGTTTCTATTATAAATGCTTTAGATCTATTTTCTATAATAAACAATGTAATCTCTATTAAAAAAGAGTATTTACTTTTAGTTTATAAAGGTAAATGTGTTATTTAAAAAGGAATTTTAGTCAATACCACATATCTGGAAGGTTAAGCTACTGTTGAAAAATGTTACTAAACAAGGCAGTTCTCTACATAATAAGTCTTGCTCATTCTTTTAAAATATCAACAGTTAAAACTGTCACGCAATCGTTCATATCAACAAAGAGAATATTTGGTTTATGTCATTCATTGTTCTCCAATGCCTATGAATATCTCAAAGCTTCCACTAAACATCACAATGTCATAAATTATAAAACTTGCTTCCGTGAATATCATTTTAATCCATTCTCCTTTCTACGCTGCAGTGACATTCCGTAACTTTATTGTGGCTTAGATCGTGTACGGATGTTGGAAGGATTAATTGTGTAAGATGGTTGGTATATTTTTAATGTAGATTTAAATTCTAGATGAATGTATTTTCATCTAAACGAAAATAAAGATAAGCGAAATCAACTGTTAATTAAGCTGTTTAGGGAGTAATCATTCAGATAGGTTTTCTTGAGTGTAATTAGACGCAATTGGAATGACAGATTATTTTAGTATGTCTCTATAAGCTGATTGGTTGGTCAGTTTGAACGCTCAACGACATATTTTTATAAAGACTGACGGCTAATAAGGCCGGGGTCTACAGCTTAACGTTGATCGCAAACCATAACAAACATCCATGCCTAACCCGAGTTTCGAACTCGACACCTTTGGTATTTGAGGCCAGAGAGCTAAATATACAGTCATTATGAGGACCTCTATAAGCTGAAGATATCGACATGAAATTAGTTATATATCTATAAAATAAAGAATGTTTTATATATATATATATCAGAGAGGAAATGCACTAATTTAGATCACTATAGTTTTATTTCAACCTCTAGAATTACAATTTGTTATCCAGTAGACAAAATTGTTTTTAAAATTCACCTAATATAAAGTATTACTAAAGTTAATAATGTAATAAATAAATTTGAAATAGAGTTTTTACTCCTGAACATTGAATTATACCCTTGAGATTAATATAAAATTATAAAACATCACATTTAAGACTTCGGTTATACAATTATAACCACAAAAAAAAAAAATGTGTTTACAATTTTTAAATTTAAAACACCGAAAAACAAATTATACATCAATATCTTCAGCTTAAAAATGGCACGCTAAATTAATTTGAAACTTAAAGTTATTACAATAACACCGAAGAAAAGCAATTATCAAAATTATAAAAACATCCAATTTAAAACTTGGCTTATACAGTTATAATCCTTATTTTTCTTTTACAATTTCTAAATTTCAAATACCGAAAAACAAATTCTACATCAATATCTTCAGCTTAAATATGGTGTACTAAATTAATCTGACATTTAAAGTGACTACAACAATACCGAAGACAAGCAATTAGAACGAATTCTTATCAAACAAATTAATTCCAAGTGTATTTCGATGCTCTTTATTTTCGTTTCCAAGACGATATATTTCGTTCAGAATAAAACACATTCATCGACTGAATTTAAATCTTCGACGCCTCGCATAGAAATAATCTTCTTACACAATTAATCCATCCAACCACCGTCCACGATCTGAGCCACAACAAAGCCATTGCGTCAATGGAAATAGAGTGGATTAATGTGATATTCACGGAACAAGTGATATTAATTCATGAGATTGTGATGTTGAGTGGAATCTTTGTGAGCATCAAAGGCAGTCGAAAACAATGAATGATATCAACTAAATATTCCCTTTCACATTCGAAATATTGTGTAACTATTTTGCTCATTAGAGTTATGAATGAATGTGTAAGGGTTATTGTGCCAAAATTTACCTCGTTTAGTAGCATTTATCATAGTAGTTCAGTATTTATTCCATAACGTCGCTTCCATCAGTCCGAAAGATTTATGCTGTTTTCTTTAATAATATCTATTAGCTTGTAAAAATAAACGTCTTTTGTTAGTTGCGATTAAATTATTTATTATATTGAATATAGCTGAGAAATTTTTTTTTCATGTTGGAAATTGTGGTGGTATGAAAAATTATTTTGTAAGATGTAGTGATATATTTTTAGATAACATTTGATTAGATAGTTCAAATGCAAAATATTTATTATTTTGTATGGCCGCAAACAATAATACTTATAACACATACATTTTTTGATAAACAATATTGTTAATTTATACGTATTCTTCCAGTAATTTTGAACTGAATAATGTAATATTGGTTGCTTTAGTTATAAAATCTTGCTATGTAAAAGAAAATTATTTTTACTATAAAACTTGTATTTTTTGTTCAGTTTCAAATGCAATAAAAATAAATTGCAATAATTTATAAATACTTACTTAAAATAGGACATAATTTTAGTAAAACATATGTAAAAATTAAGTTGATATACTCTTACTGTAATAAAACAGTTTGTTTAACGATGTTTAAGGCACAAAATTACGTTAAATTAAAAAAAAATAGCATCATAATCAAATTTTACATTGATTTCCATTTACGAAATGTTATTAACTTAAAATGTCTTCTGAAAATAACTATAACTAAAAGAATGAATAAACCCTCAAAGAGATAATTAGGATACACTAATATCACAATTATGAAAAAAACATAAGTGTGCATTTTTCTTGTCTCTATATTTAATAAAAATCGAATACAGAATTAGTAAAAAATAGAGTTAAAAGTACACTTTTTTTTTTTTTTTTTTTTTTTTTTTTTATGATTTTTAGCTGATAGAGTAAAACTATTTACATATACTATGGGAAAAGTTTACGTAGAATTTAGCATTAAATTTTAAGTATGTGTTTAATGATGCACGTTTGGAAAAAAAAAATCGCTCTCTAATCATGGAGGAGAAAAGGATAAGGTAATAGAAAAAAGTGCAATTTTTAATTTACGGAAACTTTTTATAAATGTATTATAAGATTACTAGTATCTGATAGAAAATATTAATTAAACTTCAACTTATTAAAATGAGAAACAAGTTTGTGCAAGAGAGCACTAAAATCCTAATCAAATAGCTTCTGAATATAAAAAATAGTAATAAAAGAAAACTTTCGATATTTTAATATTAATCAATCCAAATTCTAGTTAACCAAACAAATTTCAGGTATAATTTTTATAAACTTATTTTAATTTTCGTTCATAAAATCTAAAAAAAAACAACATTATTTCACTAATAAAATAAATTTCCTGGACTGGATTTTTTTTTAATAATGTGCATTAAGGAAGAATATAACAATACTTTGAGGTATGACAAATAATACCAAATATTTTAATGCTTAGAGTTTTCCCTTGCAACGATGTTAAATATTTTAAAGTATTCATTAACGTATTTTATGGGTACTAGATGTTTCAAATAAAAAAAAAATTAAGATAAAAGTGAGCGAAGAAGCTTTGAAAGAGGATACGTGTTTCATTAAAATTAAGTTTTTAATACCATATTCATTATATAAAAACAAATGAACGAAGAAAGATTATCGATTATAAAAATGTCTCTGTCCATATTATAATTCGTATTCAAGTCATATGTTATTTAATTGCAGTGTCATAATCAACAATTAAAGCATGCATAAAGCAGGTATTGACTAGAAATAATTTATTTTCTATTGAAAAAACTGAAACATATATTAGAGAAGAATATTCGTTTCTATTTTTTCTAGAAAAACCGTCGAAGTGATATTTTTTTCTACACTGGGGATTTATTACTTTGAATACCTACTTTTTTATTTGTATTAAATGATCTTGATAACATTTATGAGATTATCAGCTAATAAATTAGTATGATAAATAAATGTTTATTTTTTTTATTCAAAATTTAATTACGTTTCATAAAGTACGCGTTTTAGACTCGATGGGTTAAGTGGCAACAATTTTATTGAACACAGAAATTTTGAGTCACGCAGAACATTATAATCTGAAAGATGAAGTATCTGATAGTTTCAAGCTCAAGAATCAAGCTCTTTGATTGATTAAGCGATGTCTTAGTAAACAGTTCAAAATATATTCAATGATTCAGAAAAGTACTTGCTAACGTGCAGTTGAACAAAACGATCTCCACTTTGGGTACCACGATTAACTTATAATAATATTAGAATAGAAGAGAATGAGATACAAATAAAACTAAAATACGTGTAGAAGAATTATCGCTATTATTTCATATGTTCGTTTACAATATAAATACTAGTCGTTTTCTACGAACTTTTTCCTATTAGTAGGGTCGTTTAAGGTCGAATTTTGCCCTAATGTGAACACGACGGATAAAAGCACTAAATTTTTTCCAGGTGCTAGTTGATACTTAGCTTTCAATTTCTGATAGGAACCACCTTATTCGTAGGCCTTCTTGGATTTTATAGCGTCCATTTTGGAAATATCAGTTTATTATCAATACATCGACTTCTAAGTCACTTAGGATCACAAACTTGGCATCTAAATATACATATTTGGGATCAGAAAATGCAACTAAACAATTTTTAAATGTATCAGACTATATTTATTCCCTAATATGTGTACCGCAGAGTCGCATTGGTCATGAGGTTGCTCAGTTCAGTGTAATCTCCGGGGTGGTCAGTGCCTGAAAAAAATCGGCCTTTTCGACAAGGAGGCTCTTTTTTATTTTTTGTTTAATAATTCCATACAATTGTCTTGCCTTCCTTAACGTATTCTGAAAAATCCCAATGCATTCAAATCCCAATCGCTCCCACTTGTCCTTCCCTTTTTCTTTTGGTAGGGGTGAAAAAGATGAGTATGAAGGGGGGGGGGGGGGACCGATGAATAACGCCTTCATACTAAATAATATTTAGTTGGTTTTAAATTATGTTTTAAATAATTTTAAATTAATGTTTAATGATATGTTAATGAAATATTATTGAAGCCAAGTTTTTATATTATTTTCCGTCAGATTTTAGTGAATTTTTCATTCAACTTTAATTAATTCCCCCCCCCCCCACATCTAATCGAGCTAAAAATTGGCAGATAGACTCGTTGTCAATGGCAATTTTGTCAATCAAGTTTTATTGACAAAAAAAAAAAAAAAAGAAAAAAAAAAAAAAAAAAAAAAGAGAGATAGACAGAGAGAGACTCCATGGTATGGAAACGAGGGTTTTCTTCGTAAATGTCGAACACTGTGAAAAGTCGATCTGAGCTCAAAATCACTTGAATTTTGCAAGTTGCAATTGCACTTAAAAGTCAACCCTCATATAAAGGACTTGCAATAAAATGGACTTGCAATTTATGGGTTAATTTTTTATCAGGACATATTTGTTGCTTTTTATAAAGTGGAATTTCCAGAAGATGTTTTTGAGACAAATATCACTTAAAAGAAATTAAAATTCTGAAACTGATTATTACGATTGTAAACTAACAAATTATGCTAAATTTATGTTAATTAGACGTATACCACCAAATCGTGATTTTGTGAATTTTAGCCATTTATGAAATACATATCGTGATATTTTATAAATTTTTTCAACACCTGTTACAAATTAATATTATCGCTTCTTCCAGTTCATATATTCAAAATTAATGCAGGTTCAGCAGGGGAAAGTAAACTTTTTTTGGATGGCACAATTCCATTGCATGAAGTGTAGCGACAGAATTGTTTAACCTTTAAAAACCAAAGAAAAATTATGTTAGCAATTTTATTTCCTTTGATACTTCTTGCATCAAGAGCTTGTCAGACACAGTGAATAAATTTTTGGCAAACAAATAAAGCTTCAGAAGCATCTTCGATTCACACAGATACATCCAGTTATTTCTTGAATTTGGAGCTTCTGGGTAGGTTTAATTAATATAATTGGGAAGGGAATCTTAAATATGTAAAATATATGAAACTCACACATATGAAATACATAAAAAAACTTTTCATAATCTGAGTAACTACGAAAAATAACACTTAAATATCAAATTTTTTTTATTTACTTCGTATCTCGTTAACTAAATAACACGAAAACATAAATTACTAGGCAATTTATTAAATAATATAGTAATAAAAAATCAAAACTAACCTTTTATTCACAATTGAATGGGTGATACAAACGGGTGTTAGACGAACTTTTAAAACAATGAAACCAACAAGCAGATATAAAATATTGGAAATTACTGTGTAAGTTTTTGTGGTACCTATAAATTTAATAGTTAGATGGTCACATACTATTTGAATTTTGAATTATAGAGAAGTTTTATTTACTCGATAATAGGTGTTAAAAACCAATATGTAGCGTATATATCTAAAGTTAAAAAAAAAAAAAAAAAAAAAAAAAAAAAAAAAAAAATTGACACTATGTCATTTTATTTGACGTGATGTTGTGGAATACAAATATTTAAATTGCTCTATTTTTCTTTCTGTATTTATTTCAAAGGGAGGAATATTGAAATAACAATAGTTTATAATTTGCGAAGATTAGTTTCTCAAAATGACAAACAAGAAAACTCAATGGATTTCCAAAACGTTGTAAGTAGTGATTCAAAAATGTATGTTTAATACTCTGCTATCGATAATTTAATAAATGCTATCATAATCCTTTTTACAAAGCATCAAAGATGTAAGCTTTTTTTTTAAATGACACATGACTTATTATCCAAAATATTCTACCCACTGTACTAAAAAAAATTATAATTTTTACATTGTAACTAGTCTGTTGATATATCTGCAAGTGGTAAGAGGGTACAATTATTGATTCTTAGTTATATATCCTTAGGTGTTAAGAAGCAAATACTGAGTGTTGCTGATATCACTGACGACAGCGTAGGCGTTGACTGAAGTGAAAAAATATATCTTCATCCCAAAGCGTCAATTGCGTTCTTTCCTACTGATTGTTCAACCCCTCCTGGGAATCCAGGAGACTAATTGAAAGTGGACATTTCTATCCACACTCGGACATGGTTGGATATACGAACGTGTCATGACGTTTCCTGGAACTGGGGAATTATCTTTTCATTGCAACCTCTTCGGAAAAGAAATTTCTCAGTGTATTGACTTGAAGAAGGACTGATAGTACTTGGTGTTAATAATTCTCTAACTGTTAAATACATAACATGAGAGATATTAGCATTTTTGTCTGCAGAACAGCGTTTTCTAAACTGCGGATCAGAAATAGTATTTTAAAGTGTGAATGAATTATGCAAATTTTATTTAATAAGAAATATCAAAATAAAGAAAAATTAAAAAAATTTAATAAGCAGTTGCTTTGATGGTTATTTTATGAGACATAGCAGTTAAAATACTGCTGTCATTAGCCAACAAAAAAAAAATGTAATTTCAAAAGACGAACACAAAAGTGCCAAAATATGCCTTTGGAATGTTTTTGGATTTAGTGCGTTTCAAGTTAAGACGACAGAATAAAAAATTGTATTTTTACAGTTTTGAAACTTTGAAACTATAAGGCAATTATAAAATTCTCAATGAAATTTACACGTTCTCAAACTTTATAATATGAAAAAATTACTTTTAAGAAGCTTGAGATATATTTAGTATTCTTTAAGAGGAAGTTCTAGTTAGGATCATTCCCTACACTCCTTATGTTAAAATCTTCAAGTCATGTGCATTTAGAAACTACTTTGTATAAAAGCTTGAAATTTTCTATAGGTGCAAAAATGATCACTTAAGGAAATGACATAAATTAAAAACTCGAAAATAGCGTCTAATATATTTTATTTCATATTTGAAATCCTTACGCCAATGCATATGCTGTGGCTGAACCTGGTTTTGTATTTTGCTGTTTCAATTTTCATTTATAATAGATGGACATTAAATGAAAACAATTTATGTCATTTAATTAAGATATCTTTTTCGTACTTACTCACCAAATTTCATTGCAGTTTCTAAATGCACTGGGCTAGAAGCTTGCAACATAGCAAGTATAGGGAATAATCTTTACTAGGACTTCCTCTTAATATTTTAGCTTTAGTAATTTACTCACATTTAGTAATTTTTAATTTCAGTTTGAGTTAAGTATTTTATCGTTAGTTAAAAGTATGCTTCAAAGTAACGTAATGTAATAAATTCAGTATTGAATTGGTTAGAATGACCTGAAGAAGACTCGAAGGGTTTACCAAATTAATAGTAGGTAGCCGTTGACCAACCTTCTAAAGAAGGTGGATCGAGACCATTGAAAGATGGAAACCTCTGTTCTTGATGGTTCACTTGTTAATTTAATGCGTCAAATTGAATTAATGAACATTATCTGCTGTCGTATAGAATGGTGTGTTATTGCAAGGGTTATTTATTAAGCTCTTCCAAGCAAAGTGTTCTTATTTAGAGAAAATGTATATTTGAGAATAAGATACGAATACCTCAAATACACGAAACCTTATATTTCTATCATATTAAAAAAAAAAAAAAAAAAAAAAATGCTTTAATTACCCTCAAAGTAATTTAGAATTGAAAAAGCAAACTTAGTTCGCTGTAAAGTTAAACTAAAAGTATAGGAATTTGTGAATAAGTCAAAGGAAAATAAATTATCAGAAATCACAAAATGTTCAACTTAAAAGATAAAATTTTTAAAGTTTTTATATGTAAATATTAAGTTAAATGTTGATGATGGAGTACACATTTAAATTTATAAATGCCCCTCAAATAGAAAATAATATTTATTAAATGTACGTAGATTAAACATTTATTTGCTATGTGATTATTTTTCAAATAAATTATGTTGAAAGCTACTAATGCTTATATCTATTTTTTCATTGTAGAGCTCTTGTCTTAAACCCACCACCAATTGGAAGTAAAGATAACCGATTAATGATTTATGTTTGAATGTTAGCGTAACGGTCATTAATTGCAGATGATATTGCTTCTAAATGCCTAAATATATTCTTGAATACAGAATCAAACTATTGTTTACTAATTGAATTTAACTGAATGAAGTGGACAAAATTGAATCGTACGTTACAGTCTTCGACAATATTTAAATGCCGTATTTACATCCATCTTCGATGCTCTATAAATTATTAAATTTTCAACGCATACACAAACTTTTCCCCCAGAACTACTTAGAAAATATTTATAAATTTAGCAATTGTGTAAAAAAAAAAAAAAAATCAGTACTTTGAAAACGTTTTCAACTATTCAATTCAAATTCCAAGGGATATCAAGAATAATGTTATTTGCAATGAAAATACAGATGCTCTTAGAATATTTTAAACATTGAATTTATTAAATACTAGACAAATCATAATTTCTTGTTACAGAATAATGAGCCCTGTAACATAATTCACATAATGTTTAGTAGAAGAAAAAATGCATACACATATTTTGAATTTCGCAAGGTAAATAAACATAACTAGAAGTTAAAAGTATAAGTAATTAAAAGTATTAAGTATTATGAAACTAATTTAATTAGATTTTAAGTAAATCGTAAATTTTATATATATAATAGCCCTTACAAAATACTTTGTATAGCCCCTTAAACAAAATCTTAATAAAAATAACGAAAGTTGAAAAAATAATATATTTTAACTAATTCATCCCTTCTGCTCCTATGAGTTTGAATTAAAAATACATCCAACCAAATCTCTTCAACCTATACCTCGAAAGAAATCAAAAAGAAAAAAATTGGAAATTCATTACTCTACTAACATCACCAAATAAATCCTAATCATAAGAAATGTAAAATACTAACATTAACATGAGAAAAATTAGGTAGGTTAGATTTTAGACTAAAACAGAGTTAAGTGGGTTTTTGTTTTAAGATTGGAGTGGCTAATGGATTTGAAACTTGAACAACAATTAGGAATCTCAAACTTCCGCTAATTGGCAAAATACTAATGTAGTCCGTAATTTGCTTTATGAAGAATAAGACTGTTAAATTTACGGTAATTTTATCTTCGCCTGATTATCTGTTTTGACGGAAGGCATTAGAGTTGGTGCATTTTGATTCTACGTTTTTACGTTATTCAAATCGTTATCACTTTTACGTTATCACCTTGGCAATCAAAGATTTATTTCCTAATTGTATTTGAGTTCTTCTACTTTTATACGTTTTGTGTAATTGTTGTTATATACGTTTTTATAATTTTCATTAAAATGAACCTCTCAAACCAATTTGCGTTAATGGTTCTATTTGTATAAACAATGCATGGATATCTGAAGTACTTACACTTAGTTGCTACTATTGATATTAATCTAACTTTTAATAGACGAGGTGTTAATCTAAAAGAATTTTGTCATACGTTACAATGTTCAGGTTTAAACAAAATTTTCAAAATTGCTTACATTTTGTCTAGTTTCAGTTTATTCCATTAAAATAATACAGACATTTTTGCATTATTACATGTCTCACAGATGCAGGTAACCCAATACATACAAAAATACAAGCACCATTGAATTTAAATATTTGAAGGCCACTTGGCAATTTAAGTTTTTATGCTTACAAAATGGCATTTGATAGCTAAAAATTTGAATTTATTTGTAAAAACATAAATTTTATTGTTAGATGAGAGATCCCTAGTAACACAAATCCGTTAGACAATATCGCCTCGACACTGACCAATCCTGATATGAACCATTGTAAACTGACCATTACTAAGGATCTCGCCCAGTGCTGGATAAATAGACTGGAAGTTTTGAAATGTTGATGCAGAGTTTTAAAATTCAAATATAGTGTTATAAGAAAGGACGGAGGCGTAAAAAACATGTTTTGTGATACTTTTAACAAGTTTATTTTTAAAAAAAATCGTGTATTTTAAAATGATGCTCGATATCAGGCATGGACTGACCAATCTTCTCTGAACCCAGCATTGACCAATACTGCTGTGCTACCTGGGATAAGGAATTTTAATATTAACATTACACATTTCTTCAGGAGTGTGGCACCTATATGGAAAAAAAAATCACTATACAATTTTACAAATTTTTCAAAAAGATCTACAATGGCCTTTTTCTTTTTTTTATTTCACCCAGTCAGAAAAATTATCAACTGAATGTTATATTCTAAGTTTATAAAGTAAGATATTAGGTTTCCATATAGTTTCGCAAACAGCTGTAGATAATATACTGATCGCTCATCATAAATCAAACTTTTAAAAATAATTCTCCTCTTTCGTCTTAAACATGTCAATTTCAATTGAGTTTCATAAAATCTGTGCGTGACATTCCTTTGACTCAATACAAATTATATCAAGTTATTTTTTGAAGATAATCAATTCTGCATGAAAAGTATTACAAACATTTCCATTTATAACCACATATGATTGTATCATTCCCTTGTCTTTCAATTTTCTTCTTCACACACTTCTCAATTGATCTTTCTCTCGGAACCACTTACTTACACATATAATGATAAATGATATAGGTGCCTTAAAGATTAATATACTTTCTGAAACTAGTGAATGTCTACGATCCATTTCCAATTTATCACCAGGAGGAATAAATTCCATCGGCACCCCGTAGGAGACATATCTTGCCATACTTTATGTACAGTCAAGAATTTTCCAGAAGTGGAAGGCACTTTCCATTTGCCTGAAAATATCAAATATGCTGTTCGTAGTTTTATGTAAAGCGTACGATGACCTTGAGAACGTTCAGAGAACGTGGGTAGGAGGCTTTTGTGCTAGTGATAAATGTCACTTGTTGGGAGAGAGTTTTTCCGGAGGAGAGTGACAAAGAACGAATAATTTTTCAAAATGACATTTAGGGTTCTTATAAAAAGAGATAATTTCTTTCAGACATTTTTTGGAGACAGTGTTCAAGTAATTTTGTTAAGTATTGTGTTCATATAATAAAACATATTGTGTAACATAAATCTTTGAAAACCAAAGTTGTAAAAAAAAATCTGTTTATCAATTTGAAGTTAATGTTGAATGAGATTTTCATACTAACAAGAAGCAAGTAATCTACAAATTAAAGTGAAAATTAAACCTTAATATTGCTATAAAAATTTCATCGAACGAAAAGTAAATATAAATGAAAGAAGTGCGATTATTTATAAACACTGTTTTTCATTCATAGGAAAGCGTAATAGTAAATTTTAACCTCCTTGAGATTCATTACAAGTATAGCATGAAACACACATTATTAGTTTTGCTTTCTGAAATAAGACAAGAATGTTTTCCTTTTTCATTGTAATTTTTTAAGGCCAAATAAAAATATTTTTCACTGTTCAAAAAATGTCACAAAAATAGAGGATAGTGTTACTATTAAAATGAATTATTCTATAAAATTTAACTTCTTTATAAATATAAGCATTAAAAATATATTCTATACGATCTATAATATATATATTGTCTACTTTACCACAAGCAATATATTTAAATTGAAGTTAAATTTGGAAAATACTACAAAATCAATATTACATATGCTATGAATATACTATAAAATATATAATACATAGCATATATGCTACAAAAATTTATCATACGTTATATTTTAAAATACTTAAGTTAAATTTGAATATTGGTCAAACATTTTTAATAACACAAACATTATTCAATTACACTCAAGTTGTGTTACAAGATGTTCTTTTGGTATTAAATACTTTTCCCTACGCAATACTTTGAAACATCGTAAATTATTCATCGAAACTTTTAAAACAAACTCTCCCTGAAGCATAATTTAAGCAAGAAATATTCAAATTTTAAATGCAACTTGTAGCATTCCCCCAGCAAAAACAAAACTAATTCCCCTGCACCCAATGCATACACGATGTAACCAAACTGCAATACGGATTCCAATTCGAGCACAATCTGACTCCAAGTAAATCAACAATAAGCCACCACAGCTTTCGATATCCGTTGCAAATCTCTCCCCCTTCCAGAGGAACACATCTGTTCAATAACGCGGAATGCAGTATCGAGGGAAGTGGACAAATTGGCTTACTGGGTTGTCAGATAACGTCGGGATGGGTATTGGAACGGGTAGCTAATACCATCGGAAGTATTTAGAAATCGTCAGGGCAATATGTTATATATGAATTCCGTTGTTGGTAGAGTGAGATTTTAGAAATGTTAATTAACTATTAGCAAATGGAATGTTAATGAGTTTCTTGGAATAACTATATGTCGATTTACAATTAGGAAGGATTTTCGGTCGAATGACCGGAAGAAATTGTTTTTGTGTAGCTTTTCTTCCGTTTTTGATTTAATGTGAATGTTGAAGTTTAAACGTTAAGTTTTGTTCCAGAAAATTGCTATTTGGGAAATATTTTTATGCGCAAGTGGGTTTGGTGACATTTAGTATCATAGAATACAGTTAACAGTTTATAGCGATATCCATGAACTTAAATTTCGCCAATTTGGCGCTATTAAAATATAATACGAATAAAATCCACAGTTCATAATAGTGTATAAGTTAAAATATAATTTTCATACTAGACATTACATTTTAATAATAATAATAAGATATAAAGGTTATGTAAGTTTCTTCGTAGTTATAACGTTTACAACCAAAACTGGAAATCGGAGACTACTTTTGTCTCCAAAAGTTACAACAACTCAAAATAAATTTTTAACTCAAAAATGAAGAATTTTGAGTAGTATCACTTTGGTAGCATAGATACAATATCACCAATTAGTTACGTTTTAAAATTTTTGAATTAAAAAAATTAATGCTAATTACGATGATGATAATATTAATGCCACATCGAATAATAAAAAGTCTACGATTTAGTATATATATTCATAAAATTAAAAAGAGCTATGCCTATCCACGTTTAACGTTATAATATCTAACAATTCACCTTAATCATCCTTACGAAAACGCGTTCAAGAATATTTGCTCAGATTTAATTTATTGCGAAGTTGAAAAATTATTTAAGTAATTAAGACATCTATCGTAAGATAATTATTAAAAATAATTTAAATTTATTTAGATGATGTCAGTACAGATACGTTTTTATACTTTTTTTTCCCTTCTTTTTTTTTTCAGTTATTTCTATTTACTTGCTATATAATGAAGATTGTATGGCATTATCTCATATAATTTTATTCCTCAATTGAATTTAATAATTGTTTTATTTGTTATGTCGCAAAGTGTATCCTTAGCAAACTGTGGTTTTTCTGTTTAATTCTAAGCGGAGAAATACAGTTCACTAATGTAATGAGAGAATAAGCTTCTTCCTATATTACTATAACGTAGAAGCTAAAATTGTATAAAACTCCATTGTTTTCGGTTACTTGCCTGAAAGGAAAATGCTATGGACAAAGGAAAAATACATTAACAATAGAAAATGGTTTAGGATTTTCTAAATAAGCTTCATTTTTCGACGTTGCTCACATAACGATTGTGAAAAAAAATTAAGTGGAGACTTAATTTTAATTTCTAAACTTTGAAATGAAGTGAATGTTTGTTATGTTTTCACGTTTAAGGACACCGACCTTTTAACAAGAACTTTATTACTGCGTATTAGACTTCTCTATTGTTCGTAGTTTCTTTCATTACTACAGAGAAAGAAATCTGTGAAGGAAATTATGTACTGTTAGAATAAATTTCAAACAAAGTACATTTAGCTTCCAAACAAATAATAAAACAATTTTTGATATGACCGTTGTTATAACAGTGTTGATATTGTGAATTCAAAATTTATAGCTTATTGAAAGACATTGAAATATTGTAATACTTATTTTTAAATTTAATTTGGAGCAAATAATTTTGAGAAAAATTGCTTGAAAACCAATAATTTATCAGCCAGCAGAAGTTAGTTGAAAGATTCCATCAAACTTCAAAATCTTTGATTAACCATCACCGATATTTTCAAAAGCTATTTTGTAATTTATAGTGTATGAAATATTCACATACGCATCTAGTTGGAAAACTGAAACATTTTTCTTTTAATTAATTTAACTTGGTAACAAAGAAAAAAGAGAGAAAAAAAAAAAGAAAAAAAAAAAAAAAAAAAAAAGGTATCTAAGGGAACAATTTAGAAAATTGAAATCCTTTGCTTTTTACTAATTTGGTTTAGTGACAAGAAAAGGTACCGAAGGATAATTTCAGATACAATTCTGAAAACAAGAAAGAGTTTTAAAATTATTTTAGGGACCAAATCTTAATATAACCAAATAATAAATAATTTAGGGACCAATAATAAAATATTTTAGGGATCCAAAATACGCAAATTAAAACTGTCAATAACCCTGTATCCATGCAAACCCGTGCATTTTTTATTTTTTTTATTTCCAATAAATTTTTTATTTAACTTCAAAAATAGTAGCTATTGACAACCGGAAAGAGTTTCGCCAGTAAAAAGAAAACAAATATTTCCTATTGAAAGTTATTTAACTGATAACTGTTGAAAGAGCAAATGGTCCTGAAAATAAAAACTCTGAACTAAGAATTTCAAACAGAATATGTAATATGAATAAATTTAGCGTTATCAGTGCTTGAAATGCAGGTATTTACAATGTGCCCTTCAGGTAGATAAACCAATAAGCACAAAAGCAAACAGAACCACGCTCCTTATAGTATAGATGCACATTATTTACTGAAAAGAAATTTACAATTTCTTTGAAAGAATGTTTTACGAAAGGAAAAAATATATATATATTTGAGCTGATTGATTATTCACTTAGATTTACATGTTCTGAAATTTTTTGAATTCAAAATTATCCGAGTCATGTAAAAGAACATGCATTTACCCTACAGTAACCTAAATGGCATTCAAACTTGAAATTTAAAGGTTAAAGTTACGTTACTGTAACTGTAGACGTAGTTACAGTTGTGTTACAAAAATATGCTACAATGCAGTTATATCTGTTAACTCGCATGCCATAATTTCCCGAAAACGGTATCTCAAAGAATATTAAAAATGTATAAGTAAATTAACACCACGATTTTTAAGTTTCTTCGTGTGATTTAATTCAATTTCCTGTTTATTCTTGCTTGATGTGTTTTGAGTAGAAATAGTTTTAAATTATATGTAAAGGTCTTTAACTGTAAATATTTTTATGAACTTGTTCCTAGAAATGAAGTTTGTAAGAAACTTAATCTATATAAGGAGATTCATGGGAGCTAAATCATTGTAATATGGACATCGCCATATTAGAGTACTCCGTACTCTGTTATGAGAGTAAACAGATTTGAACGTAATTTATTAGTCAAGTTATTTAGTATATAATATATTATCAAGCAAAGTACGCAGTAAAGAATTATTAGTTTATTGCACACTAAGTTGTGTGTAGTAAAATAGAATTATACCACGTCAAGCGTCAGAAGGTAAGAGATACTACTATTGCTGTAAGTTTTTAGTAATGAAATTTCGGATTGCTCATTTGAAAATATGAAAACAAATTAAAACATTAAACAGTTATAGGTATACATTCTTTTAAAAATTTTTTGAATCAGTATAATGTTCCACATGACGAAATAATTAAAAAATTACGTGTCATAAAAGTCTAGGAAAAGCACATTTCAGGGATTGACGTTATAAACTCCAAACATAAAAGTTAAAGCAACATTTTAGCGTTTACATTATAGAAAGCAAGAAAGTTTAAATTACAGCAAGCGTGACACATCGAAAGCACATAGATTAGCTATTATGAGCTTATTAAGTTGTGGAAATTCAAATTCAAATGTAAATCTTTGTATAAATATTGCAGCAATACTTAAATGATAAAAATGTATCTTTTATAGAATGCTGTTAATACGAGAAGAATTAAATCTGATATTTCGTTGCAGATGATAAGGAAAGGAACGTCAGACGAAAAATTCAGATTTTATCTGGCCTTTGTGATTTCATCTGGTCACATATTCATATATTCTACGGCAAAAAAGGTAAAATGTAAATAAAAAATGGAAGCAGAAATTAGTCAGTCCTGATAGCTGGACAAATTACTGGTTTGACATAGGAGAAAGAAACCGCGTCACTTTTCCAGTCGGTAACAAGACAGTGTTTCAGTGATGGTTTTGAGGCACATTTTCTTTTAATGGACAATAATCCTTAAAGTTCTTTAATGATCATCACACTTCAAGTGACTATTTATGAACATAAGAGAACAGACAGTAAAATTTGCTGAAACTTAAGCCAGTTACCAGAGGCAGTTTCAACAGGACAATGTTTTAATAGCCATATCAATGAAAACAATTTCACACAGAGTATTTGTGTGTAGGATTATCCAGCATGCATTCTATATATAATAGAGACATTTAGGTAAATATTTGTTCAGCAATTGTATTTTCGTTTTGTGTAGTTTTCCAATGTCACAGACATTTTGCCTGCACTAGCCTAAATTTAGTAAACAACTGACCCAAAAGTCGTGCGAAAAGTTAACTCGTTTAATGAAAGCACCTTTTTGATGTAATCATAAGAAAAAAGTTAATTTCTGGCAGTCACTTCTTGTAAAATGCTCTTTTTATTCACGCTTCATGTATGTCATATCAGGTTTAGATCCAAGCATGGATATTTTAGCGATATTTAATAAATGAAATCTCTTCCACTGTTAGTGTTGACGACAAGTAATAAAAAACCTGCCTTTTTTTTTTTTTTTTCTTTCTTTAACAAAAACAAAACTAGCTTTTTAGGTTAAACTTCCTGTGGAACATGTAAATAGTCTACTATTCTTATTCAGACTACCAATATATGATATATGACACACACGTAATTAATACTTACTGTTTGCTTAATGAAATACAAATTAACTTCCATTAATCTTTTCGAGTACTTATGGTTGCATTTTGATATGAAATCTCGTATGAACGATATCTTTTATTTGACAAATCACACCCGCCTTAGAATTTTCAGTTCTGTCTAGGAAAAATAACTTTGGGCAGATGGAAATAGAAAGTCGAAGGAAAAACTTTTTTCAACATTAATGTAGTAAATAAATTAAATTGGCTTAGGTACATTTTATTAAACTGTGTATTATTTTCTTGAAATTTAAGATTTATCCTAATCCTTTGGGAAACTGTTATTTCCTTACTTTATTAATTACAAATCTTTTAATTGGGGTTAACCATAGTTAATGAGGATACGAGCAAATACCGTGTGTAATAATAAATAACTATTTAGTTTATGTTTATATATTTGTAAATTTTGAAGTAATTTTCAAATTTTGTTTTATTTTTGTTTTCATTTTGTTTAGTTTTGGCGTGCAGTGTAATTATTCTAATTTTTAATATACTAGTTTATTATAATGTAGTATAAAGTATACTTACTTAGTATACAGTATACGAATGCTGATATATACTTATTGTATTGTTATGTATATTGTATAATATTTTCAAGGCCGTACCCAGTTTAGTGGTTGAAGGTTCTCTGGAGTGAATGAAAATTTTTAAAAGGGGGTCTTCGAGACCTGGGCTAATCCCCAGAAGATGACGTAATTTTAAAATTAGATTACAATTTCTCAGCATTCTATATAATTTGCCATTTTTATGTATTATTTTTAGAGCCCTCCCACATCACAAACCCATCGCCCTTCTCTTTCTCTCATGTATATAATAGCTCATATGAATAATTTAAATATCATATATAAAATCCTAGTTATTATACATAATATCCTTTTATTATGTAAATATCCAAATTAGTCGCATTAACAAAAAATTTCTCCTGTTAACCTTTAATACTTCCTTTCATTGAGACTGCTCCATCATAATCTCGGCCTAACATACTTTTGCAATCGATACTAAGTGATTGCAATCATTCTAAAATCGTACTTCCTAAGCCTTCTCCAGTAATGTTGTTAGCTATCACGAAACACAGGTAATTTTCTCTGTTTACTTAATTTTCTTTCTTGTCCACTCTTCTCACACATATTGAAATAAAACTTGCAACATTATTTATTCTTTTTGCTAATTTTCATTGAATTATTTCACCCCAAATTGTAATGATTTTATTTTGAATTTTGGATCTAAAATGCGAAGCATTTAAGTTTTTTTTAATGAGGAATTAAATTTTTACCTCGCACTTCGTCGTATTCTCATGATAGCCTTAAATTACCGTCGTTTACAGTTGGTTCTTTATCATCGACGTTTACTATACCAGAATCGGAAGCTTCAATTTTCAGCCGCTTGCTTCTTCCGATTGGAATCTACTGTGAACCCTAGAATTTACCCCCCCCCCCCTTGGGAACTGCATTGATTATATTTATAGTATAGTCAGTAGCAAAGAATGAATTATATATTTTTTACATGATTTCAATAACAGGAAATATTAGTATTAATATAAATTATACTAGTATTAGTACATAGTAGTAAAAAAGAGACATTTTTTGTACTGCTATATATACAGCCAAAACCGTAATAAAACCGGTTAATGGGAAATTGCTTAACATGAAATCCAGTTTAACGCCAAGTACTTAAAGTCAATGTATTCGTTTAATACGAAATTCTGTTAACGTGAACAATTTCAGCTGCTTCATCGACTTCGCGTTAATGGGGTTTAACCGTACCAATATTGTGCTACATTACTAAGTTCAATGGGTGTCTAAAATATTACAAAACAAATATCGAAGTAAAATGTAGTATCATATTTTTCAAACTACGCATGACTGCAATACATAGGAAACTTTGAAACTCATGGCACTTGCATAGCAAAAAAATAAGGGAGTGTTACAGCCTTTCTATCGACTATATGAATGACGAATATTCATCAATATGAATTTGATTTTATTAGAAATGTAAGGCCTTTTTACTTCACGCACTTCTTTTTATCAATTTATGTAAACTCAGTAATATTTCTTCTCTTCTGTTGTAAAAGAAAGTGTTTACTTAATTATAGCAATCTTGTATTTTTTTCACGTATGACAAAAAATATGTCAGCATAAACATTGCAGCTTGCCATAAATGAAGACAGCTAACTTTTTAATTCGTGGAAATATAGCTTGTCGGAAAATCCAACTGATAGATATTTAAGTAATGAAATTATTTTCATAGTTTCGGGAATAAACGAGTTTTTCATAGTAAATCTTCATTAGATTTGAGAGCCCCCAGGCACGTAGGACAGATGGTGTAATTCATGCGAGGGAACTCAAGAAAGCTACTTAATTATTCACGCTTAAGGATCCAATGTTTACTTTCAGAAATTGTTTCGAAAATTAGTTCGAGATTGTTCTGTTGATTCATAGTAGTGTGTTGGGAGGAAAATTTTATTTGCTAAGTGTTAAAGAAAAGATTTTCGCTAATGATATTAATTTCTCAGAACAAATAATTCCTTTGGGAATAAACTGCATTTACCGAACAATTTGCAAAAACAGCGTTAAAAAGTATTCCTAATTTGAAAGGTTGTATAAATAATGTAGTACCTAGCGGAAATGTATTTTGTTCAATTCATCGTAAAAGTTTTCTTAATTATTGCATTAAATATAGAAACATTCCTAATAATAGAATCGAAACGTGTTTGCTTATTTGAGATATATTAATCTTCAAAGGAATTAGTTATAATAACTGTTTGTATTGTAGTTTCAAAATTATAATCAATAATATTTATTCATCATAATATATTTAAAATTAATGTAATTAATGAAAAATATCCAATTATTCAAATAAACTTATAATAATGTGTAATTTTACAGCAGCAACTAAAAAGCCACGTTATGTTATAATGATTTCGGTAGATTATTTAGTAAACTTTTCAGCTACTGCTGAAAACGATTTGTTTATATCCTAATTCAATGAGAAATTGATAATGCTAACATTATATATTAATTTATGCAAACTGTGACAGAATATTAAATTATACAAATTCAGGTTAAATTTCAGTGTTTTTTTTCCTGTAAAATTGTGCATGATTTATACTGACTTATTAAATTAAACGAAATCATTTCTGTAACAGAAATGTTTACTAAAGAAATAACAAGCTTTCTATAATTAAATTAGTGAAACTGATGTGTTTGTATATTTCTTTTTACTTTTATCTAAACAAAGTAAGGTTATTTACTTAAAACATTAATATGAATACTTTCCTCTTTAACTATATATAAAACAGCCAGTATAAATTAAAACAATTTGTACTTAGGGTTAGATGAATTTGAGTACGTTCTTTCATAAAACTTTAAAAGACATTTTTCAGAAATAATTATGCTTATGACCGACTCGTATTTGTCTACACTAGGGTGTTCCTTATTTTTCGACTTTCAAATTTCTTTTTCTCCCTCCCCCCAATTTTTTCCCTTTGGCTATAAAAATATTATTAAGATCAATTTTTTTAAAATTAAAAATAATTAACCCGAGCCGTAACGAGCTTGAAGTTCGCATTCTGTAGCTGTATTTTACTATATTGCGCAGGGTGGTCCTTATTTTTCGACTTTCAAATTTCTTTTTTCTCACCCCCTTCCCCTAAATTTTCCCTTTGAATATAAAATATTATCTAGACCATTTTTTTTTTTAATTAAAAATGATTAAAACGTTCCCTAACGAGGTTCAAGTACGCATCGTGTAGACGCATTTAGCAGCTACACGCAATGTCACTGACCCTTTACCTTTTTCACATTTATGTAAACACAGTTGGCTGTCAGACACTAAGAAATTATTGCAAAATGACACAACCCCACCGGGTTTGAAGGGGATGTAATTTGAGTACACTACAGCAAGGCGAAGAGGGTGGCAGAAATGTAAGCAAGTGCTTTCTTGCCCTCCCACATTCAGTTCAGTGTTAGTTTCAATTTGACGTTGCGAGTTTGTCGCTTTTCTTTTTCTAAACTATGGCGAGCAGTTTGAGGAGTAGTAGTGGAAGCATTTATTTAATTGGAAAAGTTAATCATCAGATAACAGGAAGCAAGTTGCCATCAAACCAACAGGTTTTATCAGTCTTGTTTTACAGCATACGAGAGATTAACTTGACTATCAGTGAAAGTGCGAAATTAGTCGCATAGGAGTGCCTTATATTTTGGGCGAAAGCTATAATTCCTACAAGAGCTTTGCACCATTGTGAAAAGAAAATTATAGAACTGCATTCAGAGTGGCGAGGATTTTTTTTCGCTATCAATCGCACTTTAATTCAACGGTGTCGTGAAAAGTTAAGAAAGAAACAAGCAGAAAGGATAAAAGACCTGTTTAAAGAAAAGGATCCTAACTTTGTAACTGTTCACTGGGATGGTAAGCTGTTTCCTGCCTTAAATGTAAGAGATTCTAAAACTGAAATGCTTCCAATAAGTCCCATAAGTTATAACTTATGAAGATCAGGAACAATTGCTTGGTGTGCCCACATTGCCAAATTCAACTAGAGAAGAACAACTGTTTGGAATGCTTTACAAGATTGGGGTTTGGAAAACAAAGTACACATACTTTGTTCTGATACCACAGCGTCTAATACTGGCCGTTATAACGGAACTGTTATTCGCTTGGAACATCTAGCTGGAAGAGAAATGCTGTATTTCCCTTGCCGTCATCAGATCTGAGTTGGTGTTACAGAGCTCGTTTAAAAATGAAATAGTTCAAGTTACAAGCAGTCCAGATATGGAAGTATTTTAAATACTGAGAACAAAATGGAAATCTATAAATAAGGAGAATTTTCAGGACGGAAAAGAATATCTACATGAGGCTTTCTTCAACAATGAAGTGGAAGAAATAGTCACTCTTTTTAAAAGAATGTTACAAGAAAAAGAATTAAAACATGATTATAGGGAACTCATCGAATTGAGCGTTATATTTTTGGGGACAAATGTAGACTCTGAATTAAAAATAAGACCACCTGGAGCATTGCACCATGCAAGGTGGATGGCAAAGGCTATTTATTCCATCAAAATGTTTTTGTACCGTTTTGATTTGCTTCTCAGTCCAAGTGACGTCACTAGCATGAAGGATATTTGTTTATTTCTAGTGAAAATATACGTAAAATCATGGATGAACGTTTCAGCAGCAATAGGAGCCCCAAAGCAGGATTTGAGTTTTTTTAAATAACTAAAAAAATTCGAAGAAGTAAATAAAACCATTTCTGCAAGTGCTCTGAATAAATTCAGTCGTCATTTGTGGTACTTGAACGAAGAATTATTTATTTTGTCACTCTTTGATGGCGAGATCGACTGCGACACCAAAACAAAAATGGTAAAAAATTTGGAGCGAGAAAGCTTTGGAACTGAAATCGGAAAAAATCGAGATTTGGAAAAAATCGGACGAAATTTAATTTTTGACCTCATATAAGGACCACCCTAGTCTACAAGGACAGAGTAGAGAATCAAAAATCCTGTAGCATAGGAATCTTTCTATAAATTAGATTAGGTTTACCGAATATTAACAAAACAACAGATGTGAAAGTGAATAGTATCGATATAAAGTGTTTTATTCCTTTCAATAATGGAGACATTAAATATACATATTTGTAAAGGCAAACGCTCGCGTAATACTTCGAATCGGGTACGTGACACAGAAATATGTTTTTTGATGATTCAGCTGCAACTTTTGACATTTAACAATTGGGATCTGCAGTAGACAGTGTTTGGTTTGTACACAAAGTATCTGTTATCTTTCTTAGAGTAAATATATCTGTCTAAATCTGTAGGAGAATCACTTTGAGACGAAATTGCAAGTTATTTATGATAA